>OZ024927.1:160122244-165122244 GCA_964017235.1 Sabellastarte sp. h YS-2021 | reverse complement strand
GGCTGCCAACTTATGACTGCGGCCAACTTATACAGGGAAGCAGTAGAGATCAAATACTTCAAATTCTCGTAATTCCATGGGGGTTTCCTTGCCATATTATAAAATAATAAAATATGCGAAAATAGAAAATGTGAGGTCATGGAATTCCGTGGAGTTTCCTAGAAGTGTTACAAAATAAATTATGCAAATTAGAACAAAAAACCGTGAGGAGACAGAAGTCTGTGTTGTTTCCTGCAATATTTTAAAAAAAATCTTTGGAACGAGTTATGGGTATGAGTTGTTGATCACGAGCTGCCGTGGTCACGAGATGCTCGTATACCCTCTAATGATACCTGCTTGGGCCGTAGCTAGCGAAGCCAACCAACTGAAGAGAGAGAAGTTTGTTTGCCATGCCAGCTATTGGGCCGTAGTGTGGCACAAAACGGAAGATAAAATATTCAATAAAAAAATCTTTTATTGCCCACACTGGCGCAGTTCTGTGGCAATTAATTGGCTTCAAAAATTTTTGTATGCAAATTATGCCAAGTTGGGGTGCTGATTTTGTACTGTGGAAATTTTATAATCATTCCCTTAAAAGTCTTCTGAAACGTTTATTGTTTTGATTTTTGCAAGGAGATGTAAATCCAGGACTGGATGTTTATAGTTAATGCTAAAAGTCTGGTTCCTGATTTCTAGCCAATTTCATAATGTCTGGTTCCTTTTCTGTTGGTAGATTATATTAATATTCATGAAGAAATATGAGGTCATGGATTACCTATGCAGGGTTCGTGAAGTACCTCTAAAATATGGAGTTCAACGGACTACATGACCTCCAAAAAATGGAGTCCCAATCATTTTTTCTGAGTCCAGTGTTTTGTGTTAGGGTTATGAAATGTAGGGTACCTTGTACCTTATAGCACATCAAAAATGGGGTACCATTGTGTGAAAATGGGATACAAATAATATTTTTTCTCCCTTATTTCTGGATATATTTAAAAATATAGAAGCAAGGTTTAATTTCCTTTCTACTGATAATAAATATATATCTGTCAATAAATCAAGTTTAAAAATATTTAAAAAGCTGAACTCCAGTCAACAAACTTCATTTTAGTGTAATTTGAGTGACATTTTTTTGTATGATTATTTTATTTAAGCTACAAATATCGTATTTATACTGTTTGAAAGAAAAATATTTATAGTTTCTGTTGCTTTTTGTTTGATAAAAATTCACTGGGTAGTTCAGAGATATAGTTCTTTTGTTACATTCCCCGTTGAATATTTGTTACAGCTTTTATTTTCCGAGGGATTTTCCGGGGTTAAATATCCGGGGTTTCCGAGATTTAGTATAGTTCATCTTGCACGAAAGTTCAATGTCCTGGCTTGTTGTTTTCCGTGCAGAGATCAGGCTTTCTTTTGATATATAATGTTTTGAGTAGATTTGCTAGTTTACAACACCAGCCTTGACTGGCTGTTTTGGAAGAATCTCGTCATGCATGAAATCTACATACTCGGACGGCGTAATCGTGAACCCTGCTCAGGATTTCATAATATTCAGACATGTCATGTCACATGTGAATGAAAAGTGTGAACAGTAACATTTGACAATATGACTTTGTGTATTCTTTTTATAATGGAACAAAAAAGGATTTTATAAGGAGGATTACCTTAAGCATATTTATCTTATAAAAATACTAAATAGCAATGAATTTTCAGAGGCATAACATGCCTCAAAGATATACAACATATGAATGTCCCTATCTATAGCCAATTATAGTTTACTACAGTATATCTTTATCATTATAAATCTAGGATTAAATATCTCATGGAAAAATTTACGATCCCAAATTCACAGCTACAATTTCTCTTCAGCCAACCTGTAGCAAAAAAGATATATTCTTTTCGAAAAATATACTACTTTACGAAACACTAAAAAGCTCACATTCTGCTTACAGTCTAATACTGAAACTGCTACAGTTTTTAAATAATCCACTTTTCCATCAGATACAAAACACAGTAAAGCTTATGTTCTGCTTACAGTCTCATGCCGCAACTACTACAGCTTTATTAAACCAAGTCTCCATCCAAGCCGCTCATTTTTGTTAGCAAAAAACTTTTTCTAGAATTATTTTGACCTTCACATAACTGACATTGTTCGCTGTGAAAGTCTCCTGATCCCTGTACTGTTTTACATCTTCTATATCTCATCATGTTGAATACTATTTCCCTGTGATGTTGGGCACGGATATCTCCAATGCTATTTTTGTGTTCTATTGTCTGCATGAGATCTTCACAGTGATATTTATAAAGTGCATGCTGATGTCTTCTAGTGTCTAAATATTATGGAATATTTGTAGAAAAGAAAACAGAATAATATAAGTATTTGCATCTTTTGTTTCATTTTTATATAGTGAAAAGCAATTTGAGAAAAACAGTGTTTTTTGTCCATTGCTGATACCACATATGCATGACCACAGTCTCATTCTCAGCTATCCAAACCTCCTGATTATCTAGCCTTAAAGTATGTCTCCCAAGATATCTGGATAATGGAGAGTCTACTGTATATTCTCATTACATTGTACTTCAGTTGAATGGTATTGACCACTATTGACCATTAAAAGTTGGTTTTGACCAACAGCCAATTTTTTTGTCAATGCTGTACTAAATATTTTATTGGAAGAGTGTACATTAATGTAGTATCAGAAATAATTACTGTATTAAAATGTGTTTCTTTGTAAAAGCGCTCACCCTGTATTCCACTTTGCTGTTTTCTTGAATCCATGTGGGGGCTCTGTGGTGTAGTGATTAGAATGCTCACCTTCAACCTCTGAGGTCGTCAGTTCGAATCTTGGCCGGGGGCGCTTCATGTTGGAAAGTTGGTAGTTACTTGCCGATGCCCGGTGGTTTACAGTGCAGAATCTTGACCAACTAGTATGCACTGGTTCCTCCACCCGTAAACTGTCCGTCGCAATATAATCCTGGCTGTTGAATGCGATGTAAAACAACAAATAAATCTAATCTTGAATCCATGTACCATTTGATTGTTTTGTGCTTAACTTGTATTGAGTTAATTAACTAAGTATCGAGTTAATTCTATTTTCCCAATTCTACTTTTAGTTGGTATTGTTGCCTCAGTTAACATGGTACATAGCAGTGACTGACTTCAAGAAACCACCACTTTCAATATGAACAATCAGGACGACAGCAGCCACACAAGTGAGGTAGACCCTCTGGCTGAGAGAGTGAAGGTGATTCAGTTAGAGAACTCTGAAGACTCCTTTTTGTCAGAATATGCAGATCTGCCCAATATTGTCATAGTGACAAACATTGGTGTTGAAGTTTTTGAAGATTCTTCCACAAGGGTATGTGTTAATATAATTTAGTGTAAACCTTTCATTTCATAAAATTATTCAAAATTAAAATTATTGTCACAGTAATTAATCTGAGTATTTTTCATTTAGGTTATTGAGAAATATTATAGAATTCAAAAACTTTAATTTTTAAAGATATTTAATACCTATTAGCCACTTGATTTTGCATATTTTATTGCGTTAATACATCCTATCCAATGGACAATTGCTTTACCGGTCGGCGCGACCGGTCCCGCCAAACGCCAGAAAAAGACGTCCTGTATATGCTACCGGCAGGACCGGTCACAGAGTGTGCATTCGCCAGGTGGCGCATCGTACTTCATTTCCTGTTTACCTCTTGACGTCATAGCATCTTTTTCGTTTGGCGCGAAAGAGTGTGCAGAACATTTTCTTCAGAGATACGTTTTTGAAGTTTTACAACGAACTCTTCCAAGTTTCTTGTTTTTTATTAGTACGGAGTAATTCTACAACGTTACTGATCATTATGTCGTCTCCTGGACAGAAACGAGGTTCTTGCGGGCACGTTATGGCCCTTTTCGACAACCATAAGAAATGCGCGCGTTGTCGTGACAAGGGGGTGGGAGACGACCCGTGTGTGAAGAAGTTGCCTTGTAGTATCTGTAAGGCGTTTACGCCTGCTCAGATTCACCAGTTAGCAACCCCCACCTACAAGGAACGGAAAGAACGCTCCAGCCAGAAGAAATCTGAAGAATTGACAAGTACGTCTCCCAAGCTTGTTGATCCGTCTGAGGTTTCATTGCTGGGTCCAGTCAACTCAGGGACGCAGTCTCCTGTTGATTCTACACCCAAGCAGAAGAAGAAGCGTTCTGATGGCTCCCCAAGGTCTAGTAAACGGAAGCACAGCAGTAAGCCCACTTCAGATGACCTCAAGTCCCTTGATGACAAGTGGAGTGAGAGATTTTCCCGTCTGGAAGCAATGCTGATTAACCAGTCATTTGCTGTCCCTGTGAGACCGGTGAATTCTGCTTCTGTGGTGCCCAGAGAACACCCCTTCTTTGATCCGGGTGCTTCTACAAGTGTTATGTTTTCTGAGGGCACTAGTGACGTGGCTACGCAGTTGACGGCTACCCAACCTCCTCTGGGGGTTCCCGGTACACAAGCTGTGAAGGAAGTGACTAAGAGTGCTACCCACCCTGTTCAGGGCCCCGGTACCTCTGAGACTGTTGCCACCCAACCTTTACTGGTTCCCGGTGCAGGGACTGCCACCCAACCTCCACAGGCTCCCGGTGCGGGTCCTGAGGTTCTGCCTTCCGGTTATGAAACTACGCTGTCTAACCAGTCGCCTCCCATTGGCCAGAATTCTGAGGTTGCTAGGGAATCTGACAGTGAGGCTGAGGTGGATGCGGAACCGGCTTCACCGGCTAGTGTTCACTACCAGGGTGATGTACCGGAATCTAACACTGACCAGGATCTTTCTGAAGATGCTAATTACCGGGAAACATTGAGAGGGGTGAGGAGTTTCATGGGCTGGCATCAAATCCCGGATTATGACACCTCAGCTGCATCTATGGATGACAATCCCTTTGCCGGTTCTAGAGTGAAGACTACCGGTAAAGTGTCAGTAAAATTGCCGGTGGATGAATGGCTTTGTAAGAAGCTGGAGAAACTAAATGTGACTATTGCTGAAGGTTATCCTTCTAGGAATACTGAAACCAGTGGACTGCTGCGTGATCAATTTGTCAAGACACCCCGTACTTCCAAGTGGTACGACATGCAAGCTGTTAAGAAGGATGCTTCTAACCAGGCTGTTGGTGACTGGTCTCCGGAACCGGCAAAGCTTAACAGTATGTTTTCTAGAGTTGCAAGGCGCAGTTTACCTTCTGCCCCAGCTTCCAGGACCTTCAGCCAGGACACCCTTAGAAGGTGGGAGAGATCATTCAGAGAACAATCAGTGATGTGTAATCACGCTGCTGGCCTCTCTAGATGCCTCACCAAAGTACAGGACTCCATGGTCACCCAGTTAAAGTCCCTGAGGTTCGATTCCTCAAAGGGCAAAAGTGCTGAGAAACAGCAACAAGCTGTTGAAGAACTGGAATATCTGGTTACGTTTAACCGGTCAATTTCAC
Organism: Sabellastarte sp. h YS-2021; assembly: GCA_964017235.1. Lineage (NCBI taxonomy): Eukaryota > Metazoa > Annelida > Polychaeta > Sabellida > Sabellidae > Sabellastarte > Sabellastarte sp. h YS-2021. The sequence continues at coordinate 165,116,810 of OZ024927.1, read as the reverse complement.
AGGCTATGCAGCGTGCCATGCAGGATTTATCAGAGGGAGTCTTTATCAGCATGGCTAATCTCACCCTGGCACGTCGAGACAGTTATTTAGAGTTCATAAGGGGTGGCATTAAACCGGACACCTTGTCTGCCTTACGTACGTCTCCAGTTCACCAACTATCACTCTTCCCGGACAGCTTACTGGTCAAAGCTGAAGAGGAAATCTTACGTAGTGAAGAGAGGCGTTCTGCTGGTACCACACCAAGGAAACCTGGACGTTTTCATCCATACGTCTCCTCCAACCGAACCCCTCACCAGCCGGACCGGAAGCCCACTACTCCGGCATGGAAGCAGATTAGAGACCGGCAAACTGCTCAGAAAGGGGGTGGTAAAGCCTCAAACTTCAGCCAGAAGCCGGCCAGAGGTTTTAAAAAGCATAAATGACAATCACTGTTTTGCAAATGTGGTCGGATTGCTGAACTCTGTAAATGTATCCGACAAGATGGAGGGCTTGAACCCACCACCTCCAGTGATACACAAGAGCGAGACTGTGTTTCCACATGTAAACTCTTTTGTTGCAAGTGTTCCTTTTGTCAGCGGGTCACCGCAAAAGAAAGGTGTAAACCCCGCTTATTGTCAATCTATCAGAGAAATAAACCATGTGAAAGATGTTTCCTGTGTAGATCACTTGAGTTTTGTAAATATTGTCACAAATGTCCAAACTGTTGTCACAAATCTTCCTGTAGGGGCAAGACTTCAACAGTTTTGGGAAAAGTGGGAAACTCTGGGTGCGAGTCCAAAAGTTATCAAAATACTGAGAGAGGGCTACACCCTTCCCTTCCGGTTCAGACCCAACCTAACCAGGTCACCAATGGTCATCAGCAAATATGTAAACCCCCAAAGACAGGCCTTCCTTTTGGAGGCACTGACTCAGCTAACCAACAAGAATGCAGTAGAACCGGTAACAAATCAGACCTCCCTAGGGTTTTACAACCGGCTATTTTTGGTTCCCAAACCCAACAACCGGTGGAGACCTATCTTGGACCTGAGCACTTTGAACACCTTTTTAAACACAGAGTCGTTCAAGATGGAGACCCCAGAGACAATAAGAACCTCCCTACAGGCAGGGGAGTGGGTCACATCCATAGACTTCAAAGACGCTTACTTCCACATTCCAATTCACAGTCAGTCCAGGAAGTACATGCGTTTTCACATTCAGGGCCACTCCTACCAGTTCAAGGCCCTGCCCTTTGGTCTTTCCACAGCACCCATGGAGTTCACAGTGGTGGCCAAAGAGGTCAAGCTCATGGCCTTACAACAGGGTATAAGAATCCACCAGTACCTAGACGACTGGCTGGTGAGGGCCTCTACCCTCCACACCTGTCTCCAGCATACTCAAACCCTGGTCACTCTTTGTCAGGAACTAGGGTGGCTGGTGAACAAGGAAAAGTCAGAACTGACACCCAAACAGGTCTTCAACTTCGTAGGTTACCAGTTCGACCTGAAAGAGGGCAAGGTCAGACCAACAGAAGAACGTTGGCAGACTTTGACAGACAAGATCAGATCAATGATGTCGGATCCGGTTTGTCCGGTCCGGAAATTCATGTCCCTCATAGGTCTCCTCACAGCAACAGAAAAACAAGTCCACTTAGGGCGACTCCACATGAGACCCATACAGTGGCACTTGAAAAACAACTGGAGGGTCCCAGAATCACTGGAAAAGGTGATACCGGTCCCCAAGTCCCTCCATCCTCATCTAAGGTGGTGGCTGGAGGAAAGCAATGTGCTACTAGGTCAACCATTACACCCTCTAAAACATGCTCTGCAGATCTTTACAGACGCATCAAACGAAGGGTGGGGCGCTCACTTGGACGACCATACTGCAAGGGGAACCTGGTCCCTTCCAGAAAGCAAGTTGCACATAAACCACTTAGAGCTAAAAGCAGTTTTTCTAGCTCTAAAGGAGTTTCGAACCCTGGTTTGCAACAAGACTGTGTTGATAGCTACAGACAACACAACAGTGGTTGCCTATATCAACAAAGAAGGGGGGATGAAGTCGGGGTCACTGTGTGCCCTACTGTGGAGAATCCTGTCCTGGTGCACCAGACAACAGGTAACCCTCAGGGCACGTCACATCCCCGGCCGGCTGAACGTGATAGCAGACAAGCTATCCAGACTTGGCCAGACCATTCAAACAGAGTGGTCACTTCATCCAGCAGTTTTCCAAGCTGTATGCGCAAGGTGGCACCAGCCAAAAGTGGACCTGTTTGCCACCAGGTTCAACAACAAACTACCCCAGTTTGTGTCACCGGTGCCAGACCCCCAGGCTTGGGCAGTGGATGCACTCAGCCTCTCCTGGGAGGACCTGGACCCATACGCCTTCCCACCGGCAGCCATCTTGGGCAAAGTGGTGGAGAAGCTCCAGGACTACCCCTGCAACAGAATAATCCTGATTGCCCCAGGGTGGCCCAACATGCCCTGGTTTTGGGACCTGGTAGCAATGTCAAGCCAGATCCCACTCTGTCTGCCCAGCATACCAAACCTTGTGTCTCAGCCGTTCAACCAGGTCCTTCACAGGAACCTGTCGAATCTGAACCTACATGCCTGGCTCCTAGAGCCTCAGCAATCAAGGAGCAAGGCTTCTCTGAGGCAGTGGCAGCACGAATTGAGGCTCCTCAAAGAAGATCAACCAGATCTGTCTATGAGGCAAAGTGGACCATTTTTACAAAGTGGTGCCTCAGTAATCAGGTGGACTTCAGGGCACCACCTCTGAAAGCCATTGCTGACTTCCTCCTGCACTTGTTCCAGGACAAGAAGTTACAACCAGGCACTATTGATGGCTACAGATCAGCCATTGCTGACAAACTGGGCAATTCCACCATTAATGTCAGCAAAGATGAGAATCTCACTCGTCTCCTGGATAGTTTCCATAGAGACAGGCCTAAGGGCAGGAGAGGTATACCCTCCTGGAACCTGTCACTGGTCTTACACCAGCTGACAAAGGCTCCTTTTGAACCTTTAAAAGAGGCCTCATTAAAACATTTGACCTTCAAGACTGTTTTCCTGCTGGCTTTGGGCTCAGGTAAACGCAGGAGTGAGATCCATGCTTGGTTACATAAGAACATCAGACACCAGTCAGACTGGTCTAAGGTGTCTTTGTACCCCTCACCCAGCTTCCTATCCAAGAACCAGCTGGCTAAGGAAGGTCCAGATAGTGTGGCACCAGTGGTCATCCCAGCCCTGGCACCATCTCTGGATAGGTCACTCAAGGGTGACAGGTCCCTATGTCCAGTTAGAGCCCTGCGTTACTACTTGGACAGGACTGCAGACCTCAGGCAGAATAAGGAGTTAGTCTTTGTCTCCTTCAAGAAGGGTTTTGATAAAGACATCTCGCCTGCCACCATCTCCTCATGGATCAAACAGACTGTGGTTCTGTGCTATGAGCTTTCTGACCAGGAGGCCCTCACCTTACATCAGGTTAAAGCCCATGATGTTAGGGCCTTTGCTGCTTCTAAGGCTTTCCAATCAGGGATCTCCTTAGATCAGATCTTATCAGCCTGCCACTGGAAATCTCACAACACCTTCACCCAGTTTTATTTGAAGGATGTTGCCTGGGCTGATTCAGAGCTTTTCCACCTGGGACCTGTAGTGGCTGCCCAGCAGGTGCACCACCAGGCCCAGAAGTGAGGAGATGTTGTATATATGTAAATATGTACATATTGTAGATATGCTAGATATGTACATAATGTAAATATGTTGGATGTACATATATGTTCCAAAAAAAAAAAAAAAAAAAAAAAACTGTGACTTGCTTCCTTTGGGAAGTTTATTTCTTCTGGGACTGAACTCAGCCCCTATCTCTCCCTATCTTTCCAACTCAGCCACTCTGAAAGGAAAGGAAAAAGGGGGGGGGGGGCAACGTCGGTAGGCTCCCGGTTAACCGGTGAGTTAGTGACCGACCCTGACCTTTCAGGGTTCTCTGACCCTAGGTCGAATGGGCCTGTTTTAAAATTGTTGTTATGAGTTCACATAAGTCCCTAGCTGCTTACCCGCCTGCCAAGCGGTAGTTATTCAGCAATTGTCCATTGGATAGGATGTATTAACGCAATAAAATTGCAAATTTAATAAGTAAATTAAATTTTTATAAGTTAATACCCTATCCAATGGACAGGCAAGGCCCACCCAACCGGCCCCGCTATCAGCTTACTAGGGGTCTTACTAGGATTAGACACGAAAAAGATGCTATGACGTCAAGAGGTAAACAGGAAATGAAGTACGATGCGCCACCTGGCGAATGCACACTCTGTGACCGGTCCTGCCGGTAGCATATACAGGACGTCTTTTTCTGGCGTTTGGCGGGACCGGTCGCGCCGACCGGTAAAGCAATTGTCCATTGGATAGGGTATTAACTTATAAAAATTTAATTTACTTATTAAATTTGCAAGTTTGTATGTTTTAACATACAGTATAAAACAAAAAACATCAGTTTATTGCCTTAAAAAACCATGTAAAAATAGATAAGACTGTTTCTGTTCTGGTAACACAACTGTATTTGATATATACCTTTTCAGTGCCAATTTGAAGCAATGTTCCAGAGAATTGACCCTACCGCTGAGTTTCAGTATCTTAAGAGCTTCAGAAGAGCTAGAGTTGTGCTTCAGAATGGTATAATAGCCACAAAGTGCAGAATACAGCTCAATGACACTGAGATTGCAAACAGCACAATCAAATGTTACTTTGCACAAGTATGTGGTTCATTCAAAGTTTTTGTTGAAGTAAACTCTGGGCAAGTGTTAATGTAAAGATCTTTTCAAAGTGGTAAAAGTGGTGTTGTTATTGAAATTTAACATTAACATTGACTGTCATTTTGGTATTCTATATCAATCAAAATTGAACTATTGTTTGTTGCCTAAATGATTCACTTTACATTTGAAATAGTGCTGAATTTGCTAATGTTTTGTCATTTTTGTAACATATTTAAAAATTCAAAAAAAAAATGTAGTAAAGATATAAAATTATATGCTCAAATATATCATGCAAGGTATAACTAAAGGATTCTAATGTTTAGTAGTTTACTTTAGGTTCAGTATCAATATTGAATAGTTTTGATTGATATTAAAATTTTGACAGGTAACATTCACACTCATCAAAAGTACTTATTGTGTTTAACGTCAAAATGAAAGCCAGGTATGTGCAAAGCTAGACAGTACCATTTGTTGTGATATGAGACTTAAATGGGCCAAGTATAGTATTTATGTAACCTTCTTCCCCCACTTTATGCATAGCCGTCTTTTGTTTAGATACAACACATAAGGCTGATATTTCATCCAATAAGTTTGTTCAACTGCATTGCATAATGCATCTCAGTATTCTTTACATCTACCAGCCAATCTAGTATCCATCTTTCATATCTAACTACCTCATGAACAACGCAAGGGACCTTAGGATTTGTAAAATGAATAAATGAACTACCATTGTCTTGAACCCTTTGCCCTGCGTGTTTTATATGAGTGTGTTTTAAAAGTTGATAGGTTTGTGACATAATAAATATTCTTGTTATCCATTCTAATATCACTCATATATTTTTAACTAATCAAAAAAGTTTAATCTTATTTTGTTAAATATTTGTTATACTTATCTTTATGAAGTCATCAGGACTTTTATCTCATTAACCTTGTTTTTCAATAAAAAGTGAAACTTAAAAACCCATACACAGGAATAACATAATTGCTTTACAAACTTGCTTGATTGTATAAACCAAAAAATCAAAGTTAATTTGAAAATGCAGAACAGATTGATACTGTGGCATTGTCATGGCTTTATATTGGCACAAATAGATTTTTGTAAATACTTCATTGGGTATCTTTTTCATTTTAAAATTTTCTTACTAGATATTCATATTTGCTTACTTGTGTCCTAAACCACAAAATAATTAAAATAGTTAAAGAAAGTGAAAGCCAAAAATGTGTTAATGTTTTGAACATGTGTAATATTGAAACATTGTCACAGCTTCATATTAGTGCATAAAATAGATCATATTTTTCATAAGAACTCCCACTATAATCTTGTTTTCTGACATTCTGCTGAATTTGTATAATGAATTGACTTTAACAGGTACAATACAAAACTTTTCAGATTGGTGAAGTTGGCTTTCAAACTTTAAAAACAGTCGGTGTCTTGAAATTCAGCCTCTGATTATACTGAGCTGCTCATATTATCTTTATATAAATGCAATTTGTATTTAATGAAATGTAAACTGTACTGTTGTCTTTTATTAAATGACTTGATTTACTTCTAGCACATTTTACGGTTTTAAAGCTGAACATTTTGAATTGAATCACAAGTGTTTCTTAAATTGGTGATGATAAAAAAGGCAATACTAAGACCTTAATGGGTCAGATTTTTCAAGCATGCAAAGTCAACTTTTTGAAAAAATGTTTATAGTGGCTAAGTTTACATAAACTTTCACAATAAAGCGACTAATAGTTGACTATAAAGTTTCCAGTTCCACAAAAGTTGCTTTTGCTTGACTTTGTCATTCAAGTTCTGTGGTTGATCGCCAGTTTGGCCACTGATTGCTTCTTTTTGTTTTGGTTCTGCAGTAGTTAGAAGTACACGATAATATAATGATTTTTTTTTTTGTAAGTTTCCCCATTTTCAAAGCCCAGATATTCTACTGAAAATATTCTGGTGGCTTCATCTTACAAACATAAATTAAGGTGATACATGTTGCATGTTTGTAAGAGAAACAATTTTTTTCTGATGACTAAAGTCATACATATCTTGTCTTTATAGCCCCAGTTTCAAGCTGGTGGCAGTGAGTCACCACATTTACGCCCACCCATCCCCGAGAAGCAGTTCCTGATCTCACCTCCAGCATCTCCGCCTGTGGGATGGGAACCTGTGCCTGAGTCGGAGCCTGTCATCAATTACGACCTCCTGGCTGCTGTCACCAGACTCGCACCAGGTAACATAGCGATGGCTGTAGTCATCAGTAGAATTTTCCCTTTGAGATGAATCCTTTGAATAAATAAAAACCATAGTTTCTTTTTATATCAGTTAATACAAACTGTTCACAAAAAAATTATATTATAATATAATGTAACATAAGCATATGTTAAGCAGTCAGCCAAACTCCAATCTTCTTTAAGTATAACTCAGTAAAGGCAGACATGGGTCAGTAGCATATTTTCATTTTGGTATCATGCCAATTCGAAACTGTTCAGATTTCGGGATAACACAAACATTGTGTTGTAGTATATCTCAGGAGAACAGGTCCGCTAACAGGAAGTGAAGCCCATGAAAACAAAACCTGGCAATTCCATTATAAAAGTCTTAAAATCTGCAAAAGCATGGGATATAAGTTAAAAACTTACACTAAATCTTGTGTAAGTTTTTACCCCACAGCCCTTAAGGGCTGTTGGGGTATTGTTTTCACCCATGGTGTCCGGATGGGCGGGCGTCCGGGCGGGCGGGCGGCGGGAAATAGTTTGTCCGGGCTGTATCTCAGAAACCGTAAGGTGTAGGAAGTTGATACTTGGTAGGGACATTGGTTAGGGGGTGTAGCTGTGCAACGTCATGGTCTGACCTTGATTTGACCTTGCCGTAGTGACCTTGAGTTTGAAAATCTTGTCCGGGCTATATCTCGGAAACTGTTAGGTGTAGGAAGTTGATACTTGGTAGGGACATTGGTTAGGGGGTGTAGTTGTGCAACGTCATAGTCTGACCTTGATTTGACCTTTGACCTTGCCGTAGTGACCTTGACCTATAAAATGTTGTCCGGGCTATATCTCGGAAACCGTAAGGTGTAGGAAGTTGATACTTGGTAGGGATATTGGTTAGGGGGTGTAGGTGTGCAACGTCATGGTGTGACCTTGATTTGACCTTGCCGTAGTGACCTTGACCTATAAAATGTTGTCCGGGCTATATCTCAGAAACTGTAAGGTGTAGGAAGTTGATACGTGGTACGGATATTGGTTAGGGGGTGTAGGTGTGCAACGTCATGGTGTGACCTTGATTTGACCTTTGACCTTGTCGTAGTGACCTTGACCTATAAAATCTTGTCCAGGCTATATCTCAGAAACCGTAAGGTGTAGGAAGTTGATACTTGGTAGGGATATTGCTTAGGGCGTGTAGGTGTGCAGCATCATGGTCTGACCTTGATTTGACCTTTGACCTTGCCGTAGTGACCTTGACCTATAAAATGTTGTCTGGGCTATATCTCAGAAACCGTAAGGTGTAGGAAGTTGATACTTGGTAGGGATATTGATTAGGGGGTGTAGGTGTGCAACGTCATGTTCTGACCTTGATTTGACCTTTAACCTTGCCGTAGTGACCTTGACCTATAAAATATTGTCCGGGCTTTATCTCGGAAACTGTTAGGTGCAGGAATTTGATATTTGGTAGAGACATTGGCTAGGGGGTGTAGGTGTGCAGCATCATGGTGTGACCTTGATTTGACCTTTGACCTTGCCATAGTGACCTTGACCTGTAAAATCGTCAGGGCTGTATCTCGGAAACCGTAAGGTGTAGGAAGTTGATACTTGGTAGGGACATTGGTTATTGGCTATAGGTGTATATTATCATGGTGTGACCTTAATTTGACCTTTTACCTTGCCATAGTGACCTTGACCTTTAAAATCTTGTTGCACCTTTGGGTCTGTCTTTTGATGCAGATTAAGCAAAAGTCATATTAGAATTTATTAAGAATTTTACTTTCATAACTTCCCATTGTAAGAGATAGAATTTCATCAAGTGAGCCGCAGATTTTATTAGACCACAGACAAGCATTCATTAAATGTATTGCCACTTCTGTATGCATGGTAATATTCAAACCATCTAAACCATAATTCGGAAATGCAGATGTATATAAAGAGTGTTGAATTTTAGTTTACTGATTAATGCTGTCATCTTGTCGACCATTGAATTATCTTATTTTAATACTTCATCTTTATACGCATTATCTTTCTTTTAAACATTATTTCTCCATTTAAACATTGTTTGGACCTTTATATAACTGACAGTGCTCTGAAAGTATCCTGAAGTTTGTACTGGTACAGTACTTCTATATCTCATGGTGTTGAAAATATTTCCCAAGGCTGTGGGGTATGGGCATCTCTGATGCTATTTTTAATATTTTAAGTTTTGTTACAGTTACATAAACTGACAATCGAGATAGCAGTTATAAAATGTACTTGCAGTATTTTGCTGAAATAGTCTCGATAGTGAGATCCGGATAGTAGTGCCAACCCATCCCTCATTTTAGTAGTATCATATTTTGGTCATTTTTAAAACAATATTCATATGTTATACACTAAATTAAACAGAATGACCAGGACTGTTTAAACAGCAACGTTTTGTTGTTCCAATTATCACATAGGCTACACATAGACATTGAGATAGTTTTAAAATTCTATTGCCTTTGATTTCAAAATATAATGGTTCAGAGATGGATATAGCTGGCTTTAATTTCGTGAGAAAGTAGGTAAAAGCTGGATATATCTATCTTTAGAGCTGCAAGGGCGTAGCTGTAAATCAGAGCCAGATATATGATATCTCCACTGAATACAAAATATGTTCTTGTGAAGTAACATAATTCTACATTCTTACAATCTTGTGTATAATCTGCAATCCAATGCCTTCGAGTACAACTCTTGAATAAAATTACCGTAGCTTTTAAGCCAAACTAAATGCCATGTTCTGAGATAACTTTGCACATTGACTTTTATCCTGTTACCTTAAATTCCAGTTTAAGTTTTTAGTCCTATAAGGTCAGACTTCACATGGTTTAACTGCAGATGATTTTTTTTTGCCAGGTGAAGCACATGAATTACATCCACAGAAGGGCAGCATTCCAGGGATAATTGTACACGTGTGTGAAGATCCAACCGGGTATACTGACAGACCAAGTAAAATTGTCCAAACTCGAAGGCCTGATGTCACTTGATAAAAAAACAATTCATATTACTGTAAGACTTGTGTGCTTAATTTCAAGCCAGGTTGCTATTTAGTATTTATAATTGAAATAAATATAAATCTCCGAAATTGTGTCAGTGCTTTGATCAGTGACGGTTACTACTCCTCTAAGTACCTATAAACTTATGGTATGAATCATAAACATACTAATTTGCAACTGTATTGTTGTAATCACACCAACTAAAATATGGTAGAATTAAGGAAAATGCAATCAATCTCATGAAATGCTACATTAATTTGCATCCATTTTCTGAAAACAAAAGTAGCTACAAACTTCAGGATCAACCATTTGTATTCACCAAAGTTTCCTAAAAGGGACTATTAAAAGTTGCAAGTACCAATTACTGTTACCATTTGGGCCATATTTTTAAAAGTGCATTGGGTGGTTTCAAGACATATAATTATAATTTGAACCTGTTGTTAAAGAGCTTCTGTTTTAATAGAAACCATTTACAACTTAGCAAGAAATGTTAATTTTCTTATAACATTTCTTGAAATAATTGCTGCCAAGTAAATTTTCATTGAAAAATTCCTTGATTAGATACATACATTTGTTATAAAACTTACCCTTCATTAAGATTGTTCTTTGGACGGTTTGACAGGAGACCCCTTTTAAGTCAGGATCTCTCTTGTTTGGTGTTAAAGAGGTTGTACCAATTTGTTTTGGGTAACAAAAATCGTACTGCCTATTAGGAATTTAATATGCATGCCTTACAATTAAAAACTTAAAACTTTTTGTGTCAGTGTATACGTATTTCTTGATTGATAAACCCTATTTGGCTTGAGCTTCAGAAAGGTAATTGCAAAAATTTTAAACTTTGATGATTATTTCCTGCATTTTGATGTGGGAATCAGGCTAAATTAACTTATGTGTCATTAAAAGCATATTTTTTATGGGACATCTATCTTGCTTGAGCTTCAGAAATTTAATTCCAAAGTATAAAAAACTGATTAATATTTTTAGTATTTTGATGGACAAATCCAGTTAAATCACCTTTGGGACCAGTGGCATCAGGAAATGGCTAACTTGGCAGGCGTTTTAATGTAACCAAAGTTGAAGCTGTGTGACTTCCATGTTTTTAGCTGGTTTGTAGTTGTATTAGTGTTTAATGTAAAAAGGTAGATGTTCTATTTATTTTATGCTTAATATAAATTATAAGACTGTACAAATGAGGATATATTATAATTTATGTATTCAGGATTCTGTGGAATATTTTCAAATTTTAGTTAGTGATGGAAGTGTCATATTTAGTGAAACAGCTTATATACTGAAACACTGAAAGAAGACAATTTTAAATCCTTTGTAAATCTTGATGTAAATAAGCCATGCTTTAATCTTCTGAATAAATTTAACTGTAGAACATATATTTCCATTGTGGTTATAATGTCAGTAATGTTACTGGTCCATTAGTTAAAAAATCTAGTCAGGCAAAGTATGTGTTATTGGTAGACTTGTGACAAATTGTCCCAACTATACATAGACGTATTGAGTAGTCTAAAGTCCATTAAACATAGCCAGGTCATACCTCAGAAGACACAGGTGGCGGGGTGGCAATGCAAACTGATATGTTTGAACAGTGACACATGTAAGTAGCAAAAGGAGAAATAAAAACTTATTGTCATTGTTATCAGATATTTAATTTCTTTAAGTTTTGTCTGAGTGAAAGGTTTTTATGTTTTGACTATTTTGTTTTTAGAGCTGCACAAATTATAAATTTTTTAGTATAATTTCACTCTTTGTAAGTTTAAGTTACCTTATCCTCACTAGTGCTTCTGGTTTATTTGGAAGCGAAACATGTTGAGCAACAAGAACATTTAAAACGTGTTACTGTTCAAGAAGTGACCTCTATCTCTGCATGTTTTTCTTGTTTAGAGATTTTCCTTAAGCGTCCCGTGAGGGACGTTTGTTTGTATATGGGAGAAGCGACTCCGACAGATCCGCATTTTCTTTTCGCAGTAGCTTCGCAGTCATAAGGCGGATTCTTTTCATATTTGGCAGGTGCATGCAGTAGCCCTGGCAAATTTTTTTTTTGTGCTGCGATGACATTTTCACCAATCCGAGAGGTCACATGACCAAAGATGGGTTTTTGGAAGGGTGTCATTGTCTGGATGATAACTTGCGAAGCATTTTATCTATCCACATGAAATTTAGCAATATCATATAAAGATCTAGAAGGCATTAAATTTTGGCAGGGATAGGTTAAGAAATGACTGAGTTATTGATGATTAATTAAGCACTAACAATTTTCTTGAGTAAAACACAAAACTGCTTGTATCTCCTTAACCGTTTTAGATAGAGCAATTTCGTCGAAATTTTCGACCCACGCGGTATCTAAGAAACTACTCTCTCCAATTTTCAAAAAAAAATTTCTCCTCCCCAAAAATGGGGGTCATATTCAATTTTCGAAGTTTTCAAAAAACTGCTTAACACAAAATTGGAAATATAGGCTCATAAGGTACACATATAGAACAATACTAAGTGATATGAATACATTTTGAAACCATTTTCTTCATAAAATAAAAATTTACTAGTGGGATTTTGGCAAAATTTGTGACCCACAGGGTATCTGTGAAGACTAGCCTTTCCAAGTTTCAATAAATATTTCACCCACCAAAAATGGCGGCCATTTTGAATTTTCGAATTTTTCGCAAAAATTGCAAAACACAAAAGAATGCTTGTATCTCGAAAACAGTGCAACGTAGAACAATTTCTCTAAAATTTTTGATCCACAGGGGTTCTGTGAAGACTGGCCTTTTCAAGTTTTAAAGAATTTTTCACTCCCCAAAACTGGCGGCCATTTTGAATTTTTTGCAAAAATTGCAAAACACAGAAATGCTTGTATCACAAAAATCATGCAAGATAGAGTGATTTTGTGAAAAATGCAAAGCAGAAAAATGCCTCTATCTCCTTAACCGTGCAAGATAGAGCAATTTCATCAAAATTTTTTAAACACTCTCTATCCAAGATAACTACCCTGCCAAGAACCACTTTTCCTATATTCTGGCTTTGTTGAGCTATAAGCAGAACTTTCTTACATGATTAAGCTGTTATTATTTCTCCTTTTCGGGACGCTTTGTTTTTGCCATGCATAAACAATCACTTTGTTTTGCAAGTGATCCTCTAGTTACATTTAGTTTATATTATGTTTTATTTTCATAAAATTATCACTAGTGATAATGAGGTGAGGCTATTTTATGCAATAAAATGATATGTGTAATATAATGTTACATCTCCTTGGAGTCTTATTTTTGGGGCACTTGTGAACTTGAAACAATGGATTAAATCTTGTACTACGTAAGCTTATAATTCGGGTGGTGGCGAGAAGAAGTTTGTCCAGCCTATATCTCAGAAGTCGTAAGGTGTAGGAAGTTAATACTTGGTAGGGACATTGGTTAGGGGGTGTAGGTATGCAACATCATGTTGTGACCTTGATTTGACCTTGCCGTAGTGCCTTCACCTATAAAATCTTGTCCGGGCTATATCTCAGAAACCGTAAGGTGTAGGAAGTTGATACTTGCTAGGGACATTGGTTAGGGGGTGTAGGTGTGCAGCGACATGGTGTGACCTTGATTTGACCTTTCACCTTGCCGTAGTGACCTTGACCTATAAAATCTTGTCCGGGCTATATCTCGGAAAGCATAATGTATAGGAAATTGACATCTAGTAGGGACACTGGTCGGGGTTATAGGTGTGCAACGTCATGGTGCGACCTTGATTTGACCTTTGATCTTGCATATGTGATATACTTTTGCAACTTCCCATTGTAACAGATGGTATTGCATCAAGTGAGCCACAGGTTTTGCCCCAACTCCACATAAAAGCATGTCTTGCCACATCTGTATGTATGGGTAATATTCAAAATATTCAAACCATAATTCGACCATACAAATGAATCTCAAATGGGAGAAGTCTTAAAGCTTCATAATTAAGCAGCCTGTCAGGGGCACTTATTTGTTTTCAAGTAAGTTCGACTGATCGCCGCCGCCACCAGATTATGGTCTCCCTTAAATAACTTCTTGTGCTTCAAATTTTTCTTTCCTTCTTATCTTTCTTTAAAACTATGGGGGGGGGGGGGGGGGGGGGGGGGGAATTTTTAGCATTCATTGCAAAGACCTTAAGCTTTACTTAAGGTAACCTTAAGCATTCTTCAAAAATACCCTGTCATCGCCTTTCGGAAAAAAACACACACACCTGTGCTATAAAATTTATCAGGTACATTCTAGAGCTATTTCCGCAGCTCACAAAGGATTTTCTGATTAATCGGACCATAGATGCCTGATTGGAGGTGTTTTATTTTCGTAAGTTTTTTCAAAATGGGCACTTGGTCTGTATCTCAAAAACGGTCAGGATTTCAGCGTTTTGTTGGAATAACTTATTCAGCTACTTTTTGATAATCTTTCACATGCTGAAGTTTTAGCCCTGTATCTGCAATCTTAAGGTCACCTTAATGTAAAAAAGGGGGGTTTTAGCCCACCAGTTCACTTAGTTTTTGCACTTTTTTCAACCAAAATTGGCATTTACCAAAGGATTATCCTGACTTTATGGTGACCTTAAACTGTTAATACAATTGGTGGTATGGCCCCCCCTAAAGTCATAAAATTTGGAATGAAACCATCTGGCCCCTTTCTTTTTCCATATCTAATGTATATTGATATTGAAGTAGATGAAAGTAAGACTTACTACCTTATGATTTAAATATTAATTTTTCAGCCCTAATCTCAGTTAATGTTTAAATTTTGAAAATAAAACTTGGCACATGTATAAAGGTTGGCAGAAAGGGACATTCTCTTTTTATGGTCACCTTAAAGTCACAATATGAATGAAGTTATGGTCACCTTACAGTAAAAAAAGGAAGTTTTCAGCCTCTAGCTATCTTATTGTTGAACCGACCTCAGCTACACTGTATGCACTTATAAAGGGTGACAAAAGGGACATTCTTATTTTATGGTCACCTTAAAGTCCCAATATGAATGCAGTTATGGCCACCTTGCAGTGAAATTATGGAGTAATTACTTTCCAGCTATCATATTGTTCAGCTGACCTCAGTTAAATTTTGCAAACTTATTAAAGATGAAAATAGGGACATTCTTATTTTCTTTTCCACCTTGGAGTTCCAATACAAGTACAGTCATGGCCACCTTGAAGTAAAAATGGGGGTTTTCAGCTCCCAACTGACTTACTGTTAAATGACATCAGTTCAACTTGACACATTGATTCAGTTGAAGGAAGACTTTTAATGACCTTTTTCCTTAAAATTCCTGTTTTTAGGTCAGCTGACTTGTCAGTTATGGCATCACTCTGCGGCGTATGCGTCTGCGTGAACAACTTCTCCAAAACTACAAGACCTAGAGACATGCTGTTATTTTTAAAAGATACTTCTCTATCGAGGATGGTAAATCGTAAAATCCATGCAGTTCTGTCTCGTTTGTTCCCCAGAGCCATTACAAGAGAGGTACCCCTACCCAAAGCCTGAGAATTTCAACACTTTATCACAATTTTCTCATTGACTGTTGCAGGGATTTCTGTCATATCTTGCATATATGTACTAGGCCACCAGTAGAATTATGTCCACCCATTGGGGGGTGGAAATATTATTTTTGCTTTTTCCGGCGTCCGGCGTCCCACTTGGTTTCCAGACATTTTAGGCAACAGTTCTTATCCTATCTTTACCAAATTTGGCATGCAGGTTTATTGGGTTAATAGCTTGTATGGGATAGCTCTATAGCTAATTGAGTAATAGCTACTTTGCTACTTTTGAGTATCTCTTTGGTTTCCAGACATTTTAAGGAATGCTATTAAGTCTAGCTTTCTGAAATTTGGTATGGAGGTTCATTGGGTTAATAGCTTGTATGGGATTGCTTTTGGGGGTAATTGCTTCATAGATGAGTGAATAATTAATTAAATAAATGAGTAATTGGCTATTATGAATACTGAAAAAGGCAAATGTGCTCATATCTCCTAAACCGAGAAAGAGCGATTTCGTCGAAATTTTCGACCCACAGGGTATCTAAGGAATGTAGTCTTTGCAATTTTCAAAAAATTTTCCCCTCCCAAAAAATGGCGGCCATTTTGAATTTTCGAATTTTTGCCAAAAATGGCAAAACACAAATTTACTTCTATCTCCTTAACCGTGCAAGATAGAGCGATTGCGTCCAAACTTTCAACCCATAGGGTATCTGAGCATCATACTCTTGGCAATTTTTAAAAAATTTTCCCCTCCCCAAAAATGGCGGCCATTTTGAATTTTCGAATTTTTGCCAAAAATGGCAAAACACAAATTTGCTTCTATCTCCTTAACCGTGCGAGATAGAGAAAAACACAAATTTGCCTTAACCGTGCAAAATAGAGTTATTTCGGTGAAATTTTCGACCCATAGGGTATCTAAGAAATGTACTCTTGGCAATTTTCAAAAAATTTTCCTCTTCCCAAAAATGGCGGCCATTTTGAATTTTCAAATTTTTGCCAAAAATAGAAAAACAGAAATTTGCTTCTATCTTCTTAACTGTGCAAGATAGAGTGATTTCGTCAAAATTTTCGACCCAACCAATGCAAAAAGGCATGAAGCTGAAATAATTTACATGTACACTAATAAATATTTAACCATCATTGATCTTGTAAGACTACTGTACAATTTTGGCAAAAGGTTCATTGGGTGGACATTACACATGATAATGTGTGTTCTATGCTATCCTCTTTCTATTCATATGTCGCAGCTACTATCAACAGGGCGTCCTATTTCTAGTTCCTGTGTGGGAGTATCAGGCCTGGATCTTTTTAAATTATTATATCCCCAGACGAAAGTCGGGGATATATTGGATTCAGGTCCGTCGCGCCGCCGCCGCCGCCGCCGTAGAAATTTCCTTGTGGACGCGATAACTCAAAAACAAATTAATATTTTTTTTTCAAACTTGGTACACATGTTAAGGGTGCCCAAAGGAAGATCCCTATTTTAAGGTGACCTTAAACTCCCAGTAAAAAAGAACTTATGGCCACCTTAAGGTCAGAAATTGGACTTTTGGCCACTTAGAGCCCTGTAGGTCACAAACTATGATGCTCAGCTGGCTGAAATTTTACCTGACAACACATTAATATGTTCTTAGTACATGTGCCGAAAATCACGACTTTAAGTTGAGGAGAAAATTGTGTTTGAGGCCCATAAATACCCCCACTTGGGGATTTTTTGCTATACTTTTCACATATTTTGCCCTATAATTTGGAAGTGGTAATTCTGATGAGTCTCAAACTGCGCTAGGTATAACTTTGATATGTAATCCTTGTCTGTAGAAAATTTTAGGGCTGTAGGTTTACCCAAAGGGGTCGACTTAAGGTCTCAAAAGTGCCCACAGAGACCCAATTTATGCACTTTTTGCCACTTTCAAGCACTGTAGCTTTCAAACTATGTCTCTCATCTAAGTTAAATATCATCTGGGAATATATCTATGTGTTTTCTTATATGTGCCCCAACATTTAGGCCTTTAATAGACAGTTAACCTGTGTATCAGGACCATAAACACCCACCCGAGTGACCCTTATAAGACATTTTTCACATCTTTTTCCCTGTAACTTGGAAATGGTAAGTCTGAGAAGTTTCAAACTGTATTAGATATATATTCTGTGTGTAATCTTAGTATGTAACAGATTTTAAGTCTGAAGCTTTAATTTTGAAGGTCAATTATTGAGGTCTCTAAAAGGCTCCCAAAGACCCAATATTTGGACTTTTTGCTACTTTTAAGCCCTGTGACTGTCAAACTATGTGACTGATAGAGCTCAAATCCTATCTGGGAAGATATTAGTATGTTATTTATATATGTGCCAAAAATTAAGGCTTTAAGAAGACATTTAACCTGTGTATGAGGACCATAAATCCCCACCCGAGTGACCATTTTTAGACATTTTTCACATATTTTGCCCTGTAACTTGGAAATGGTAAGTCTAAGAAGTTTCAAACTGTATTAGATGCATATTCTATGTGTAATCTTAGTATGTGACAAATTTTAAGTCTGAGGCTTTAATTTGAAGGCCACATTTAGGTCTCTAGAAGGCCCCATAAAGACCCAGTATTTGGACTTTTTGCCAATTTTAAGGCCTGTGACTGTTAAACTATGTGACTGATAGAGCTGAAATCTCATCTGGGAATACATTATTATGTTCTTTTTACATGTGCCAAAAATCAAGGCTTCAAGTAGACATTTAACCTGTGTATGAGGACCTTAAACACCCACCTGAGTGACCCTTTTAAGACATTTTTCACATATTTTGCTCTGTAACTTGGAAATGGTAAGTCTGAGAAGTTTCAAACTTTATTAGATACATATTCTATGTGTAATCTTAGTATGTAACAAATTTTGAGTCTGAAGCTTTAATTTGAAAGCCACATCGAGATCTCTAAAAGGCCCACAGAGACCCAATATTTGGACTTTTTAACCACCTTTAAGCCCTGTGACTGTTAAACTATGTGATTGATGGAGCTGAAATCCCATCTGGGAATGCATTATTATGTCCTTTTTACATATGCCGAAAATCAAGGTTTTTAGTAGACATTTAACCTGTGTATGAGGGCCATAGACACTCGCCCAAGTGCCTTTTTGGACATTTTTTCCGTATTTTGCCCTGTTATTTGGAAATGCTTAGTGTGACAAGTCTTAAACTGTATTATATATAATTTTTGTTTGTTATGTATGTCCCCCAAAAAGTTTCAGATCTGTTGTTTAATTGCTAAGGTCTCTTTAACAATTGTAAAATGCCCACAGAAACCCAATTTATGGACATTATGCCACTTTAAAGCCCAGTAACTGTCAAACTATGTGGGTTATAGAGCTGAAATCTTTGAATTTTTAAAAGGAAATGCCTGTCTATTTAAATTTTGAATATTAATAATGTTATGGCTATCTTAGTCTTTTAAGAACTTATTTTGTGTGTTATACCTCTGCTTGCTGAGTTTTTAACTTTTTAAAATGAAATTGGTTAAACATATTCAAGTAGACAAAATGGACACTTTAAGTGAGCTTTAAGTCCCAATATTAATGAAATTATATCCTTATGTAGTAAAAGTAGGGGATTTTTAACCCTCAACTAGCCCAGTTTTATTCAACTTGCCTCAGTTAATTTTGACACAGCTCCTACAGTTATGAACTCATTTCAGTTGATAATCACATACTTAAAATTCTCAATTCTTTTTGTATTTGAGTACCCCTTTTATATAGATTGTTTGTTTACCATTTATGCATCCCCCACCCGGATTCCCCCCACCCACCTCAGGGACCTCCAGCTATATTGAGTGACACTAAATAAACAAAGGTATTTAATGATATCAGATGAGAAACAAAGAACTCAATGGGGTTGCAGATCTTGTGTAATAGTGAGAGAGGTGTGGAGAAGGGGAGAGGGGTGGGGGTGGGAGGTGGTGGGCTTCATTACATATAACACAAAGGGGAGTCAGAACTGAGATTGTGTCACATATTTAGGTTGCATATATATGGACCACATATATAGGTATAGAGGAAATGAATAACTGAAAACAATTTGCAAATTCTAAAAATAATATAATAAAATAATAATATAAATAATTTTTTTTTAAATAATATTTTATTTGTGAACAAATATAGAAACAGATATGCGCTTTTGGGATTATGAATTTTAGAATGGACATTGAATCATCAATCATTTAAATACTTTGAAGGAAGATTGAAAAGTATGATGAGTTGAGTTAAAAATAATATTTTATTTGTCAACAAATATAGAAACAGATATGCTCTTTTGGGATTATTATTTTAGAATGGACATTCAATCATCAATCATTTAAATACTTTGAAAATAGGTTTAGAGTTATCATTGCAGGAAGATTGAAAATATAATTTGAGTTATGTATTCGGCGTCTGGGGATACACCATCTTCCTTGGAAGATATAAACAGAGTAGATTGATGTGCTGAAGTTCATATAATAATGGGTAATTATGTTTTAAAAAATTCCCGATCAAAACCTGTGGCGTGAGTGATGACCTGTCTGGGGATATGTTGGCGCCGAGTTGGCCCAATCTAGTTTTTTATGAATTTTTGATGCATTAAAATTCATGTATTCATGCACTAAATCACTTATAACTTGAAAAGTATTACATTTAGAGCATTTTGTTAAATGTGTTTTTGATGTAGTTTTGTGTCAGTTTTAACATAGTAAACTTTCAGAACTGTAGCCCCTTACATAATTAAGTAATTGCTATAAAACCTAAACATTCTACTGCAGTAAATAATCTTTTTCTCACCTGCATTTTATTTCTGTGAGGCGAGTGAGGAAGAGGCAGTCTTTTTCTGCACAGATCTGCCCCTCCAAACTCCCCTCGCTCAAATAAAAATGCATGTGAGAAAAGAATTGCCTCTGTGTATGGGGGATGGGGGGAGTGAGATGGGGGAAGTGAGATTGTGTCTGTGTTGTAAGCGCACTAACCCCATTCAAACAAAGAGCAGAATATGTGTGCAATGTGTGTCTCTTTTTTTGTCTTGCAAAAAAAAAAGAAAGAAACTGAAAGAAAATGGAAAGGTTCACTGTCACTGAGCTTTATCAAGCCTAGCTGTGCATGCTGTTATTCTGCTTACGGTCTAATACTGCAACTGATTCAGTTTTTAGATAATTCACTTTCCCATCACATACAAAACATTGTAAAGCTTCATTTTATGGTCACCGTAAAGTACTTCAATATGTTCAGAACAGTCTTGCCAGAATCGTTGCTAACACCACCAAGTATTCACACATCACTCCAGTTAGAAAAGCACTACATTGGTTGCCGATTAAGTACCGTTCTATCTTTAAGACTGCCGTGCTTGTATATAAGTTCCTACACAGTGGTAACCCCAAATACTTTGAACCCTTCCTGATACCCATAGTGCATATAACACTTGTCGAAGTCAATGTGATGGCATATTTCTTGAGGTTGCCCACTTTGCTTCAGTTTTCAAGTCTCGAAAGCATTTTGGACTCAGTTTTGCGTATGACGCACCTATGATTTGGAATAACCTTCCTGATGAGGTCTGCTCTGCAAACTCACTTGTCTCTTTCAGGTCAAAGTTGAAGTCATACCTCTTGGGAAAAGCATACCCACCCTAAATTTCCAATCTCCTACTTTCTCTGCAGTGCTGATCCCTGCAATGTCTCTGGTTTATGAATATTGAACTATGTTTTTGTGTGATGAGCCTTAGAGTCTGTCTTTTGACTGAGATTAAGCGCTATAAACGTGCTATTATAATTAAGCGTCCCTGAAAGGGCGTTTATTTGGTTTCGCCTCAGTTTCCACGCTGCCGCCGCATTATGGTCTCCCTCGAATATCTCCCTTATTATTGCAAGCTTTTTAACCATATTTGGCAGTTATATACCTTAGGCGTGGGAAAATTTTTCCACATGGTTAAATTTGACCATTGATCTTTATCAAAGTCACATGATCAAAAAATAATTTTTTCGAGTACACGCGCCCGTCATCGCAGTTCAGGAAAATCTACTGACCACAGAGGCTTGTAACTTCATACACATGTTTATACTATCAAAAACGTGAGCTGATTAGATTTTGGGAGCAATCCGATGAAAATTGACCGATTTATGAGTGATTTTCTCACAGGTACCAATCAGAAAGCTTAAAATTCATGTGAACCCCCCTATTATCTTCTTAAGTATTGCATTTAGAGCCATAAAATGTATTGGGAGGTAGTAGGAAACCATATGTGGAGAGTCTAGAAAGCAAGTCAAATTTTCCCCCCGACCCTCCTGTAACTGGGGTCATAAAATAGCCAATTTCATCTTTTCCCCTTATATCTCCTTTATTCTTGCTTTTAGAGTTTAGAATGTATTAAGAGGTATTGGGAAACCATATGTGAAGAGTCTAGATAGCTGGTCAGATTTACCCCCAACCCCCCCCTTATGGATCAAACGGGGGTCATAAAATAGCCGATTTTGTGTTTTTGCCTTTTATCTCTTTTATTCTTTTAGAATGTATTGAGAGGTATTGGGAAACCTTATATGAAGAGTGTAGATAGCTGGTCAGATTTATCCCCTGCCCCCTCCACCCCCACCTCTTTTATGGATCAAACTGGATTCATCAAATAGCCGATTTTGTGTTTTTGCCTTTTATCTATTTTATTCTTGCTTTTAGAGATTTACAATGTATTCAGAGGTATTGGGAAACCTTATGTGAAGAGTCTAGATAGGTGGTCAGATTTACCAGATAGATGTGTTCAAAGCATTGTGTCATAAACTTCTTGCCTTTCTAAAGGCTCACACTTTACTATGCCTTTTTCTAAAATGTAAATAGATATATGGCATTTATAAAGCACTGTTACTCTTTAATTAAGTAGTTTTATGGGGTAGCTTCTTAACTTGACATTGATTATATTTAAGGAAGATTTTGTATGACATTTCACTTAAAATTCCTGTATTTAAGAGACTTTGGCCATCTTAAAATAATAAATATATACTTCTTGCTCTCACCTCATTTATTTAAGCCTTTTTTAAAACCACACCTGACATATGTATACTTAAAACAAAATTTCTAGTGTTTATGAAGTTATGGCATCTTCAAAGAAAAAATGAGGTATTTATCATGCACTAATGTGGTTATTAACATATTGCAGCTGACCAGTGTTAATATAATATAAATTCCCAATTTTAGCCACATTAACAAAACCACATTCTTCTGATTCCATTCTTTTGGAATGTGGGGATATAACTTTTCCTTTTTTGGAAAAAAAGCTTTAATTGTTTCAACTTTTGTTTTGCAGGAGTTGATGATCTAGCTACTTGTTCACATAGACTATGTACAATGGTCAAATGTATGGACTTGACTTCTTTCAGAATATAAGGTGACTGAAAAAACACTTTCTCATAAACAGTTTTTCTTGTACAGTATATTATGTATCTCCAGCTAATTGGAAATGAATCAGTTGTCTCTTTGTTCTTCCTCCTCCAACTCTGTATTTGCTTTTGTGTCATATCTATCTGGAGGCACATTCATGGAAAGTCTTTCTATGCAGAAAGAACCTCCCCAACTCCCCTTTAGTGCACATAAAATGCAGTTGAGAAAAGAATTGCCTCTGTATGTGGGGGTAGGGGGAGTGGATGGAGGGAGAGTGTGTGGGGGGGGGGGTATGGATGATATATATATGTGTGTGTGTGTGTGCACTTCATTCAAACAAAAAGTGGAACATTAATGTAAAATGTGTCTTCTGTTAATGAAAGTAACTGGGAACGTTCAGTTTGACTGAGCCTTATCAAGTCTAGCTGTGTATGCTGTTCGTTGTAAGTTTTTTCTTTCGCTTTCTCCCATTTCCGTTAGACGTCTAGATTTAATAAATTTTAGCTCAAGTGGGAAATGAATTTTTGAAATACTAATGCATTAAAATTCCTGAAATCATACACTAAATCACTGATGACTTGAAAAGTATTGCGTTTAGAGCATTTTGTTAAAATATGTTATTAGGTTACTTTTTCCATAGCTACAACAAGTTGACTAACTTCTTTGGTCTTAATTTTGTGCATTATTGAAGCGTTAAATGGATCATGATCTCCTACTCTTATTCCTAAGCCTAAATTTTTAATTTTAATTGCTAAGTCATTCATAAATATTCCAGTATGTAAACTCATACTTTTCTTTCCCAATAAATGTAGTAACATTTTTCTAATCCTATAGATTGACTTGTTATTTCTTAAGATGCATTCAAGGGGCATATATTTAGGTATACAGAATACAAATATGTGAGATGCACACTTTCTAGGTGGAATTTTCTTTCTAGCAGGTAAATTTTACAGTTACAATTTCTGTTCTGCGAACTTATAGTGAAAATGATATGTACTTTTCATAAAATATACTACTTTATAAAACAGAATAAAGCTTACATTCTCCTTACAGTCTAAAACTGCAACTGCTGCACTATTAAATAACCCACTTTCCCATCAGATTCAAAACACAGTAAAGCTTACATTCTGCTTACAGTCTGATACCGCAACTACTACAGCTTCAACAACTCCACATTTCCATCCGGACCGCTCATTTTTGTTAGCAAAAACCTTTTTCTACTTTTTAGTTTACTGAATTGTCTTGTTTTAGTACGTAATCTTTACATGCAGCTTCTTTCTCTTAGGTTTTATTTTCTCTACTTAAACATTATTTGGACACTGACACTGCTCTAAAAGTATCCCAATCTGTGTACTCTTTCACTACTTCTATATCTCATGGTGTTGAAAATATTTTCCCAGGCTGTGGGGTAAGGTCTCTGATACTATTGTCAACACATTGGGTAAGAGTTTTAATGTGGTTGAATTTACCAAGAGTTAGAAATCAAAAACAACAAAAAGTGTACATTTTATTGCGCTACAATAGCTTACCATGTGGGACTGAATGCTGTTCTCGGATGGCCGCCAGGCCCGGCCAACGTCTAAGAAAAACAGACATTTATTGTTGGCCGTAGCCTCAGGTTGTCACGTGACCTACCAAATTTGTCTTCTTCTTTCGTGTTGGCCGCCGCCATATTGGAATCTTTTGTGAAGTTTTTCTGCCGTTTTCTACTTATATCTTAGTTCATTTTGATTGTTGGATGTCTATTTGCAGCCATTTTGTTTATTAACCTTTAAAGCACATATTACGTAATTTTGTGTCCAGTCAGATAAGTATTTTTTCTTTTATACCTGTTGTGAGTTTTCACCTCGGCTTTTATGTGATCGGGTGTTACCTCTTTTATCGTGTTTGAACATGTCTTCACACCAATCCAATAAAGACAAACCCTGTTCATCTAAATGCCATCATTTTTGTCATGCTTTCGACACTCATAATTTCTGTCCTACCTGCAGAGAAGCAGGTAAGGGAGATGATCCCTGTGTCACATTTCATTCACCATGTGATATCTGTGCTTCCTTTTCGGAAGAACAACTAACCAAGATCACTCATAGAAAGAGATATGTCAAGAAACCTGACAAAAAAGCTTACAAAAATGAGGAGGAATTAGATTTATTGTGTGATAATTCTGTAGAATCCTTCATGGGCTCCCAAGCAGACCTCGAGAGTGCTGCTGACCATCTATTTACTTCCCCGCCTAGCTCCAGCTAAAACTGTCCCACCAACTCCAGGTGCTGCCTTACAGCAGAAATTAGAAACAAAGCTCGAGAAATCCTTGGGATCTCTCCCAAGCAGACCTCGAGAGTGCTGCTGACCATCTATTTACTTCCCCGTCTAACTCCAGCTAAAACTGTCCCACCAACTCCAGGTGCTGCCTTACAGCAGAAACTAGAAACAAAGCTCGAGAAGTCCTTGGGATCTCGGCTAGACATTCAACTAGACCAAAAGATGGGTGCTTTTCAGGCCAATATTTTAGAGGCAATGAAGTCCCTTCGGGAGAAGATTTTCAGAAATCTCCATAAAACTTTGCAGGTGGAGGTAGATCAGACCTCCGCTTCGGCCTCAAAACCTGGCCCATCTAACACTCGTCTGGACCCCCCGAGTTCTAATCCTGTCGAGTCGATGGACGTTGATTATGGCCCAGTCTTACCTCCATGCCTCGACTCAGTCTAGTCGCGTTGATGACGCCTCGGGTCAACATCTTAGTTCTGTCGAGGAACCCTCGAGGCTGTCCTCGACTAAACCAAAGAAGCCTTCTCACTCTCTCAAACAGTATGATGTGGTCCCGAGCTCTGCCTCAGACCACTACTCTGATCAATCTGACGATCCTCGGCCTGTCCCTAGCAGAGCCAAGAAACATACTGATAAATCAAAACACAAATGTAGGTCCAGATATTTACCTTCTTCCTCAGAGGAGGATCAGTCCTCTGAGCTCAGGCATAGGTCTCCTAAACCTTCTAGGAAGACCTACGCTGATCAAGACCATCCTCAACATGACCCAGATCTTCCTTACTACAGAGAAGTAGCTCTGTCTGACATCCCCTCTCAGTATGCAGAGGAGGTGGATACCTTCAGGCGTATCCTCAAACTTCCAGACCCTATGGATTCTTTACCCAGGTCTTCTACTGCGGTCATGGGCCTTGATGATGAGAAAGATAGACAGGAGCTCAGGCCAAGACACCCTTCCTCTATGCTGCCTCTGAATTCTATTATCAAAGACGCTTTTGATAAATTTGACCAAGATTTTGAAGCAGTAAATTTTCCTGAGGGTAAATACATAAAAGCTCCTCCTTCCACTGCCAAGTGGTACAAGGTGGGACAGCCTTGTTATGAAGACAAGATATAAAAACTAATACAGACTTTACCAAGATCTATATTTCTCCTAAGACCTCTGGGGCCCCTATGGGTTCCCCTACCAATTCTCAAGGAATTGGAACACCAAGCGAAGCAAAATATCTCCACTCTTAAGTTTACTACCACCTTTGCCAAGACTTCTTCTTCCTGCATTCCTCTCTGGAAAAGTGCCAGCATAGTTTGAAGTGGACCTTCAAGAAGGTCAAATCTCAAATTAGAAAAGGTGCCGATCCTGAAAAGGCAGCAAAGCGTGGACACAAGGAATCCTGTGAATACCTGGATCTTTGGAACAAGACACTTCTTATCCAGCACAGGGCCTTGACTTGCCTCAGCAAATCCCTTGCTCATATACTCCAGAGGGAGTTATATTCCATGGGCAACACTGGCTTGCTTAGGCGCGAAGCCGAAGACCCTGTTACAACCACACTTCGGGGAGACGAGACGTCAGGAACTCAGGAATTCGTCCTTTTGGCCGTCTTCCTTGTTCAAGTCTCAATTAGTCAAGGAAGGTGAAGACTTCTTTCTTTAAAAAGGCACCTCAAAAGACTCTCAGGGTTTTGGACCCTACCAGAACAAGCCCTTTCGTGGTCCCCACAAGAAAAGAGGCTCCTACAGGAAACGTCCCTATGGGGGCAACTTCTCTCAAAGCAGTAACCAATTGTTTTCCTCCGGCAGGGGAAAACCAAACTTCAGAGGCTCCAGGGGTCGTTTTCGACCCCACAATAGGGGAAGAGGGGGTGGAAACCCCTCTTCCCAATGACTCCTCCAAAGCCTCCCTCAGTCCACCAGTAGGAGGTCACCTCTGTTCTTTCAGAAGAGACTGGCAAACAATGCCTCAATGTATGTACTGCCATTCCTCTCAAAGCCAAAGTTGGTCAGATTTCCTCTGATTCTGTCAGAATACAAGACCCTTCAAAAAGACCAAGCTCTAGCAGATTGCATCCAGTCTCTACTGTCAAAGAACGCAATAGAAAGGGTGGAAATGTAAAATCTCTCGGGTTTTACAGTCGCCTGTTTCTAGTCCCCAAGCCTCACCAAAGGTGGAGGCCAGTAATACACTTAAGCAAGCTCAACACTTTTCTACATGTAGAAAAGTTCAAAATGGAAACTCCAGAGTCCATCAGGACCTCCCTGGTTCCAGGGGAATGGGTATCGTCGATAGACCTATCGGACGCTTACCTTCACATCCCCATCCACCAAAACTCAAGGAAATACCTAAGGTTTTGCCACAGGTCACAGGTGTTCCAGTTCACCTCCCTTCCTTTCGGACTAGCCACAGCCCCCCAGGTCTTTACAATGATCGTAAAGCTCATGGCTCATGGCCCTCTCCAGAGGACTCAGACTTCACCAATACCTGGACGACTGGCTGATCAGGTCCCAGTCTCAGGAAGAAGCCCAAGTGAACACTCAGGCAGTGGGAAATCTAACCCAGTCCTTGGGGTGGATAATAAATCAGGAAAAATCAGAACTGAAACCTACTCAGGTGTTTTCATTCGTGGGCTACCATCTAGATTCAGCCCTTGTAAAACCCAGTCAAGAGATGGCTCAAACTTCAGGATTTGATCCTACGACTCAAGTCAAAACATGTTTTGACTGCAAGATGTTTGATGTCGCTAAATGGGTTGCTTGCCTCAATGGAGAAGATGGTCCCAGAGGGATGCCTTCACATGAGGCCCTTTCAGTTTCATCTCAAGGAGCATTGGAGATATCCTCAGTCACTGGACAGCCTCCTTGGACAGATGCCATTTCTGCACATCTAGACTGGTGGCAGAATCCTGCAAACGTGATGAAAGGCTCAGACCTTAATCCCCAAGACCACAGTATACAACTCTTTAGAGATGCCTCAAATGAAGGTTGGGCGCTCACTTAGATCAAAGTTCTACCAAGGGTTGTGGTCAGACCAGGAAAAAAGGCTACACATAAACGTCCTAGAGTTGAAGGCGGTCTGACTGGCCCTTCGAAATTTCAAGGACCAGTGCCAGAGCCAAACAGTTCTAGTTGCAACGGACAACTCTACAGTGGTAGCCTACATAAACAAACAAGGAGGAACTCACTCAATAGAGATGTGCGCTCTCCTGTGGAAGATCATGACATGGTATCACCACTATCACATAACATTAAAACCGAGACACATTCCAGGGTGTCTGAATGTGATGGCCGACCTCCTGTCCAGGTCCAACCAAGTGCAGTCAACAGAATGGTCACTGCATCCACAGGTGTTCAAACAGATCTGCCAGAAGTGGTTCACTCCTCATGTAGACCTGTTTGCCACTCATCTGAACCACAAACTCCCTCTGTACGTGTCTCCAATTCCAGACCCAAAGGCCTGGGACATAGATGCTCTGAACATGAACAAAGTGGACGGGTCTCACTGCTTATGCTTACCCTCTGACAGCTCTCCTTCACAGGGTGGTCCAAAAAATCAGGCAATGCCACTGCCTAATTATAGTGATAGCCCCAGGCTGGCCAGGGATGCCCTGGTTTTGGGACCTAGTGCAGCTCTCAACAGAGATCCCACTACAACTCCCGGTGTCAACGACTCTACGCAAACAGTCCCATAAGTATGTGTTCCACAACAATCCGCAACATCTGAACCTCCACGCCTGGTGTCTAGGAGCGGACAACTCCAAGAACAAGGCTTCTCTGTGGAGGTGGCAGAGAGAATTGCTGCCCCTCAGCTGTCATCAACAAGGACCATCTACAAGTGGGCCCTATTTGAAAAATGGTGCAGAGAAAATTCGGTGGATTTCTCCTCTCCATCTGTGAAACAAATCTCAGATTTTTTCATGTACCTGTACCAAGACCTAAACAGGCGCCCCTCGAATATTGATGGTTACAGGACTGCCATTGTTGACACTTTGGGCCCAACGGCCCACCGTATTGCACATAATGCAGACCTTCATAGGTTACTCTCCAGAGGGATCGTCCCAAAAGTTGCAAAAATCTTTCTAGGTGGAACCTTTCTGTTGTTCTCAATGAGTTCACAAAAGCACCCTTTGAGCCTATGGAAGACACAGACCTCAAACATCTTACCCTCAAAACTGCTTTCTTGCTAGCTTTGGCCTCCGGCAAGCGCCACAGCGAAATCCATGCCTGGGTTGAAAAGTATCTAATCTAGGCCAATGGGAAAAGGTAGCCTTGTTCCTTCTGACTTCATAGCCAAAAACTAACTAGCAAGAGAAGGTTCTCAAAGTGTGTCTCCGGTGAATAATCCTGTTTGACTACCATTGTAGATAGACAATTCAAAGAAGACAGGACCCTGTGTCTGGTGCGGGCCCTGAGGTACTGCTTGGATCAGACCTCCTTTTCATCTCCTTCAAGAAAGGACATACCTCAGACATCAGACCCGCTACTCTCTCTTCATGGTTGAAACAAACCATTCTACTTTGTTATAAACAAGCAGACCAACAAGCCTTGGACTTGGTCCAAGTTAAAGCGCATGACATTAGGGCCTTTGCCGCCTCTAAGGCTTTTTACGGTGGGGTATCAGTGGACCAGATAATGCAAGCCTGTCAGTGAAAGGCTCACAACTCATTTACAAATTTCTATCTCAAAGACCTTACTTGGTCAGACAACGACAACAATATGTATTTGGGGCCAGTATTAGCGGCACAACAGGTCCTAGACCCTTCCCCTCAGAACAGTCATCCTCGTAAAGAAAAGAAGGGGGGGCACATCCGCTACAACCAAGTCTTCAGGAGTCTAATACCAGGGTCTAGGTATAGGTTTACCTCATCACGGTGTTTTGGGTAAGGTCTTTATATTCTTTTAGCTTTAGTATTAATTGCATCCACTGGAAGCATCCGGTGGTTACTTTGGTTTAGCGTCCGCTACGCTGCCGCCGCCGTGCGTAGAGAGATTTTCGGTGTTAACGCTCTAAGAGGAAAACAACAGCAGCTAGGTTCACCAAATTTGCAGGATATCTTCATTGGGGGGTAAGCTTCTCTGGGAAGGAAAGTAGCCTCATTCTGAAAAACAAGATGGCCGCCACGGGCATTTCTTTAAAAATAATCTACATTTTTCTACTGGCTCTTCCTCATAGGTAGAAGGTTGAATCTCTTCATAGGTGATATGTATGACACATATACATGTCCTCTACAACCTTGCACACATTTGACCTTGAAGCTCCTTCAATTCAAGGTCATCCACGGAGTGCCGAAGTAACCCACATAGCGGACTTTAAAAGTGCCAACCTATAGGAAATCATGTGCTGCGAATCTTCTGATGTGGTCAGATTTGACCTTGGACCCCTCCTTCAAGGTCAAATGAGGATAGCCAAACTTATAAGTGCTTATAACTCGCTTATTATCAATCCTAGAGGTTTGGGATGGTAAACCAACATATAGGAAATCATGGGCTGGGAATCTTCTGGAGTGGTCGGATTTGACCTTGGGCCCCTCCTTCAAGGTCAAACGATGACAGCCAAACTTAAAAGTGCCTATAACTCGCTTATTATTGGTCCTAGAGGTTTGGGATGGTAAACCAACATATAGGAAATCATGGGCTGGGAATCTTCTGGTGTGGTCGGATTTGACCTTGGGCCCCTCATTCAAGGTCAAACGAGGGCATCCAAACTTAAAAGAGCTTATAACTCGCTTATTATTGGTCCTAGAGGTTTGGGATGGTAAACCAGCATATAGAAAATCATGGGCTGGGAATCTTCTGGTGTGGTCGGATTTGACCTTGGGCCCCTCCTTCAAGGTCAAATGAGGATAACCAAAGGTAAAAGTGCCTATAACTCACTTATTATTGGTCATAGAGGTTTGGGATGGTAAACCAACATATAGGAAATCATGGGCTGGGAATCTTCTGGTGTGGTCGGATTTGACCTTGGACCCCTCATTCAAGGTCAAACGAGGACAGCCAAACTTAAAAGTGCTTATAACTCGCTTATTATTGGTCCTAGAGGTCTGGGATGGTAAACCAGCATATAGAAAATCATGGGCTGGGAATCTTCTGGTGTGGTCGGATTTGACCTTGGGCTCCTCCTTCAAGGTCAAACGAGAATAGCCAAAGGTAAAAGTGCCTAATTTGCTTATTATTGGTCCTAGAGGTTTGGGATGGTAAACCAACATATAGGAAATCATCTGCTGGGAATCTTCTGGTGTGGTCGGATTTGACCTTGGGCCCCTCATTCAAGGTCAAATGAGGGCAGCCAAACTTAAAAGTGCTTATAACTCGCTTATTATTGGTCCTAGAGGTTTGTCATGGTAAACCAGCATATAGAAAATCATGTGCTGGGAATCTTCTGGTGTGGTCGGATTTGACCTTGGGCCCCTCCTTCAAGGTCAAATGAGGATAGCCAAACTTAAAAGTGCTTATAGCTCACTTATTATTGGTCCTAGAGGTTTGGGATGGTAAACCAACACATTGGAAATCATGGGCTGGGAATCTTCTGGCATGATCGGATTTGACCTTGGGACCCTCCTTCAAGGTCAAATGAGGACAGCCAAACTAAAAAGTGCTTATAACTCGCTTATTATTGGTCCTAGATGTTTGGGATGGTAAACCAACATATAGGAAATCATGCGCTGGGAATCTTCTGGTGTGGTCGGATTTGACCTTGGGCCCCTCCTTCAAGGTCAAATGAGGATAGCCAAACTTAAAAGTGCTTATAACTCGCTTATTATTGGTCCTAGAGGTTTTGGTGCATTGTCTTTACGGTGGATACAATTTGCATCGGTTCTCCGATGCGCTAGGTCTAGTTGTATAATGTATTAAGGAGCTTAAGGTTGTCATTAATCTCTTTTAGGGTGGCAATAAGTTTGGTATGTCTGAGCCTTGGGCTCAGATTCCTTCCGTGATATCTCTTGGGGCTTTACCCCACCTAAGTGTACTTCGGCTACACCTCTTTCTCGTGTCAAAACACCCAGACAGTTTATTAGCACTGTCAATCATTTTTTAGGTTTTTTGGCTTCTTACAGGCCCAGCCCTCGGGTTTGGGGCACTGTAAATGGGAAAATAAATCACAGATGTGTGTAAAGTGTCACAGTGCAAAGTCACTTTTGATTAACTTTAAATGTGTTATTTGCCTGATACTGTGTGTGATAACTAGTCAACACTGTATTTCGACAGTATAAGTAATCTGTCTCATCAGAGGCTGGAGAGTGTATGTAACCCTACCCGCTAAGGTACTTTTTGATAAGTGCAATTGCACCGCTAAATTGCACCGGTGCTAAGTGTACTTTTTTGCATCTTAGTATGGTGCAAGGTGTAAGTATTAAAATGTGTTATTAAATGTTCATTAATAATCAATGGGGTATCCTACAGGTAAATTTTGTTTTCTATTATTTTATTAATGGTTGAAATACTTATAATGGATTGTATTCCTGTCCATTTCGATATTTTCACTTGTGGTTACTGAATGTCTCATTGTGTACCCAGACATGAAGTGTGTTAATCCTAGTGTTATTTACACTTTTTACAGATTGGTGTGTGGGAGAGACTTTTAAGAAGTTCAATATGCCAAGGCATCAGGAGTAGGATGTTTCTTATTATCATCTTACTCAGCACTCACCGTATGGGTGATGGTGATCATGCTAGTGATCGGGTGACATGTTGCATTTTATTATAGGAGATCTGGCCAGGGGAATCAAACAAGTGGGAGTTCTGATTTGGTGATCAAGAACTCAATAGCTTGTTTAATAGCTTAGCTAGTTAGTGTGTGGAACACACCTTGATTAATTATTAAAGAACACAAAGATAATAAAACCACATGATGATATTCATAGATTTTAATATATTTCTCACATATTTTTGCATATGTGACCATAAATAATAGATATTATAATTAGTTAAGGTGTATGTGTATAATAAAATAATACAATGAAATGTTGTTTTAATTCACAAGTTGACTATAATAAATATTTAATTTATTTAGTTTATAAAAAACTGTTGAACTCAGGCGTCATTTGATGTTCCTGGTTCGTCAATTTTGGGAACTTTGAGTTGTGCTCTGATCTTTTGTGGAATAATCAGTGATAAGCTTTACTTAAGGTAACCTTAAGTATTTTTCAAAAACACCCCGTCATCACGTTTTGGAAACAACCACACTCACCTGTGCTATAAAATTTATCGGGTACATCCTAGATCTACATCTGCAGGTTGGAAAGTCTTTTCTGATCAATCAGATCATAGATGCCTGAATGTTTGGATTTGGCCAAGTCTGTGGTTTAGTATGTACCATAGCAGTGTCGTTTGGTAATTCGTCCTTCTTCTCGCTGGCCGCCATATTGGAAAGCGTTTGAAATAAATTCACAATATTTTACTGTTTTCTCATGATATACTTGTCGTCGGATACTGAAACTACATCAACTTCTTTATTTATATATATAGAATCGTATTTTTGTAACAAATCACAGAACAGATAAGTATATCTAACATATTTTACAATTTACTCCACGTCCGGGTCAAGTCGTGAAGAAAGAGTTGAACATCCGACTTGTACATGTAGCTTTTATACAGGATCAGTACCTTTCGAAATAAAAAAAATATTTTGAGGGTTTATTCCCTATCTGTTACATTATTGGACCATTTAAAGGGTTAAAATATCAATAAAGGACTATATAAGATTTTTTTTCCGAAAACTTCTGATTCTTCTTCATTTTGAAGGAAACATTAGACTACCAACTTATGTATGTAGATTATATACAGGGCCTGTACCTCTCAAAATAAAATAAAATAAATAATTTAATCCCTATCTGCTACAGTATTTGACCATTTATAGGGTTTAAATATGAAATAAAGCACAAATTCGAGTCTTTGTTCTCAACGTCTTCTTCTGCACAGGTGCTTGCCAACTGGTTGGGTGACGTTGGTTAGGCAATAGCAAGTCTTTTTCCTTGTCCAGTTTTATAAGGAATAATCAAAATATCTAGAATATTGTATGTACAATTCTTGGTGAGAAGACGTATATTTTATTATGTTATTTAATGCACTCTTTCACTTCAGGAAATGTGATTCTTTTGCATTGTCCTCCTAATTTGCTTCAATGGGGTTCCCATTTTAACATATTCTCTGCACTAGTTCAGAGTTCGAACCCTAGTCCTGGCTAAGTCAATCTTTGACTTTGGAAGGGAGGTGGACCAGATCTCCCTTCCAATATGATGCCTGGTTTAATTTCCGATTGCATCCGATCACTCGGATGGTCGGATCCATAATCTGATCATGCTTCCAAGCACTCTGATACTGAATCTAATCACTCGGATGGTCGGATCCAACTTGAAACTTTACTTGCATAATCACCCAGAGTGTTCAATCTGACCATGGCTCCAAGCACTCGGATCCTGAATCCAATCACGAGAATGATCGGACAATATTTGCATGTTAATGGAATTATCTCCCAGCACTCGGATCTTCAATCCGATTCCTCGGATCCTCAATCTGATCACTTGGAATGACCTCAAGGGGTGCGTTCCTCTAAAACCTCAACAAGCTCCTGCTGAACATGACAAGCAACAGGGAGGTAGATATGTCTGACCTCCCTTCATAGCACACATAAGTAGACCTTTGGCACGTTCTTCCTTTTCCTGACCCAGGAAAACTTTGCCTATGTCCTCTTCTACCATGCTGGTCCTGGGTGATGAAAGACCAACAGCTCCGGCCAAGAGGCCCTTTAGCTATGCTCCCTCAAGTCCATACCTCAAAGATATCTTTGAGAAATTTGAATAGGACTCCCTGGCCTCTAATTTACCTGAGGGTAAATTTATAAGCCCCCCTATTTCAACAGCAAATTATTACAAGGTGAGACAACCTTGTTTTTTGAGGACAATCTTCAGGAGCTCATTATAGATTTTGCCAACATCTGTATCTCTCCTAAACCCTCTGGAGCCCCTATAGGTAAGTTCCCCTACAAGTTCTGAAGGAACTTGAGCACCAAACTAGGCAGAACCTATCTACCTTCATTCCACAGCTACTTTTACAAGACTACTTCCTCCTGTAATACTCCTTGGGTAAAGTGTTACACTATTAAGGCCACCCTTAGGGGGTTAAAAGCCAGATTCATAAGGGTGCCTAATCCTTATCCTACCTAAACAATCTGTAGCCCATATCCTCCAGAGGGAATTGTATACACTGGGCAAACTCTGGCCTGCTAGGACCTGAGGCCAACATAACCCTCCTTCAATCACATGTAGGGGATTCTAGATATCAAGAACTCGGGAATTCGCCCTTTTTGGCCTTCTCCACTGTTCAAGTCACAATCAGTCAAGGATAGAGAAGACTTTCTCCTTAAAGGCACCCCCAAAGACTCACTGGGTTATTAGACCCTATAAAAATCCCCCTTTCATGTTCCCCACCACAATAGAATGAGGCTCCTACAGGAAACGCTCCTATGGGGCAAATTCCTCTCAAGTGGTAACCAATCATTTTCCTCAGGTAGGGGGAAATCAGGCTTCAGGGGTCGCTTTCGACTCCATTCAAGGGATGAGGGCATGGAAACCCCTCCCTCTATGACTCCTTTCAAGCCTCTCTCAGTCCACCAGTAGGAAGTCACTTCTGTTCTTTCAGATAAGACTGGCTCACAAGCAAATGTTCAGACAACATGTTAAATATTATCACCAATGGTTACATTCTTCCATTCATGTCAAAACCAAATTGGTCAGAGCTCCACTGATTCTATCAGTTTACAAGGCCCTTCAAAAGAACAAGCTCTGACCTCTTGTATCCAGTCTCTTCTGTCAAAGAACGCAATAGAAAGGGTGGAAAATCTAAATCTCTCGGGTTTTACAGTCGCCTGTTTCTTGGACCCAAGCCTCACCAAGGTGGAGGCCAGTAATAGACCTAAGCAGGCTCAACACCTTCCTTCTTGTAGAAAGGTTCAAAATGGAAACACCAGAGTCCATCAGGGCCACTCTGATTCTAGGGGAATGGGTTTCGTCGATAGACCTACCAGATGCCTACCTTCACATCTCCATTCTCCCAAACTCAAGGAAGTACCTAAGGTTTCGCCACAGATCACCAGTGTTTCAGTTCACCTCCCTTCCCTTTGGGCTGGCCACGGCCCCTCCGGTCTTTACAATGATTGTAAAAGAAGGTGAAGTTGATGGCTCTGACAAGGGGAATCAGACTTCACCGGTACCTGGAAGACTGGTTGATAGGGTCCAGTCTCAGGAAGAAGCACAATAAACACTCAGACAGTGGTAGACCTAACCCAGTCCTTAGGCTGGATAATAAATCAGGGGAAGTCTGAACTAAAACCTACTCAAGTGTTTTCGTTCGTGGACTACAAATTCCATCTAGATTCAGTCCTCGTAAAACCCACTCAAGAGAGATGGCTCAAATTTCAGAATTTGTTCCTACGACTCAAGTCAAAACATGTTTTTGACTACAAGATGTTTGATTGGGTTGCTTGCCTCAACAGAGAAAATGGTCCCGGAAGGACGTCTTCATATGAGGTTTAATTGGGTTGCTTGCCTCAACGGAGAAAATGGTCCCGGAAGGACGTCTTCATATGAGGCCCTTTCAGTTTCACCTCAAGGAGCACTGGAGATTTCCTCAGTCGTTGGACAGCCTCCTGCCTTGGACAGAAACCTTTTCAGCACACCTAGAATGGTGGCAGAATCCCACAAACGTGATGAAAGGCACAGACCCTCATCCCAAGACCACAGTATCCAACTCTTTAGAGACACCTCAAACAAAGGCTGGGGTACTCTCTTAGAGCAAACCTCTACAAGGGTCTGTGGTCAGACCGGGGAATAAGGCTACACATAAATGTTCTAGAGCTGAAGGCGGTTTCTCTGGCCCTTCAAAGGTTTTTTCAAGGACCAGTGCTAAAAACAAACAGTGTTGGTTACTACAGACAACTCAACAGTAGTAGCCTACATAAATAAATAAGGAGGAACCCACTCGGCGGAGATGTGCGCTCTCCTATGGAAGATCATGACCTGGTGCCATCATTACCAGATAACCTTAAAAGCCAGACACATTCCAGGGTGTCTGAATGTGATGGCTGACCTATCCAGGTCGAACCAAGTCCAATCAACAGAATGGTCACTGCATCCGCAGGTGTTCAAACAGATCTGTCTCAAGTGGTTCACTCTTCATGTAGATCTTTTGCCACTCACCTCAACCACAAAGTTTCACTATATGTGTCTCCAGTCCCAGACCAAAATGCTTGGGACATGCATGCTCTGAACATAAACGGGTTGGGTCTCACTGCGTATGCTTACCGTTCCATGGCCCTCCTTCACAGGGTGATCGAAAATCAGGCAATCCAGTTGCCTAATCACTGTACTAGCCCCAGGCTGGCCAGGGATGCCCTGGTTTTTGGGACCGAGTGCAGCAACAGACTTCCACTTCAACTTCCAGTGTCAAGAATTCTTTTCAAACAGTCCCACAATTATGTGTTCCACAGCAATCCACTGCATCTCAACCTCCACGCCTGGTGTCTAGGAGTGGACAGCTCTAAAACAAGCCTTCGCTGTGGAAGAATTGCTGTCCCTCAGATCAACAAGGACCATCTACAAGTCAAATGGGCCCTATTTGAGAAATGGTGCAGAGAAAATTCGGTGGATTTCTCCATGCCCTCTGTAAAGCAAGTCTCAGACTTCTTTATGTACCTGTACCAAGATCTGAATAGGCGCCCTTCGACCATTGATGGTTATAGGACAGATATTAATGACACCCTGGGCCCAATGGGGCTCCATATTTCTCAGAGTTCAGACCTTAACAGGTTACTCTCCAGTTTAACAGGGATCATCCCAAAAGTTCCAGAAAAGCACCCTTTGAGCCTATGAAAGACACAGACCTCAAACATCTTACTCTCAAAACTGCTTTCTTGCTAGCTTTGGCCTCCGGTAAGCGCCGCAGTGAAATCCATGCCTGGGTTGCAAACAAAGTATCTAATCTAGGCCAATGGGAAAAGGTAGCCTAATCATAGCCAAAAACCAACTAGCAAGAGAAGGTTCCCTGCTCTAACTACCATTGTAGATAGACAATGCAAAGAAGACAGGACCTTGTGTCCAGTGCGGGCCCTGAGGTACTATTTGGATCGAACCAAAGACCTGAGAAGGTATTCATCCCTTCTTTTCATCTCCTTCACGAAAGAACATACCTCAGACATCAGACCCGCTACTCTTTCTTCTTGTTTAAAATAAACCATTCTACTTTGTTATAAACAAGCAGACCAACAAGCCTTGGACTTGGTCCAAGTCAAAGCATGACATTAGGGCCTTCCAGGCCTCTAAGGCCTTTTACAGTGGGGTATTGGTGCACCAAAATCATGCAAGCGTGTCACTGGAAAGCTCATACACTTTTTTACCTAAAAGACCTTACTTGGTCAGACAACAACAACAATATGTTTCTGGGACCAGTAGTAGCAGCACAACAAGCCCTAGACCCTTCCCCTCAGCAAACTCATCTTCGGGAAGAAAAGAAGGGGGGCACACCCGCTGCAGCCAAGTTTTCAAGAGTTTATCCCAGAGTCCAGGTATTGGCTAACTCTCCAGATGTTTATGGTAAGGTCTCTTATATTTTTAACTGTATAATGTATTTAGTGTTTACCAGTGTACCATAATCTCATATTTAGCATGGCAAAATTGATGAGATTCAAGCCTAGGGCTGTATTATTATAGCAGTGATGCCCTTAGGGGCTACTACCTTGAGTGAGCATAGCTGCACTCTCTTCTTTCAAAACATCCAGACAGTATGCATACTGTCATTCATTAAATTTCGGTTTTTGGCTTCTTACAGACCTGATTTTAGAACTGGGGCTCTGTAACTGGGACTTAGACTGGTAATTTATTTATTTATTTGGGGTTTTACGTCGCTTTCAACACTGTACAGGTCATATCACGATGGGTAGTTGGAAGGGCAGAGGAAACCAGTACATAGAGTTCGCTAGGGTTGTGTACTGTAAACTGCCGACCAACGGCAAGCAACTACCAGCTTTCCCACTTAAGGCCATCACGGGGATCGAACCCCGGCCTCAGAGGTGGGAGGCGAGAGTGTTACCACTCTGCCACCATGGCCCCCTAGACTGGTAATTTGGCAATACTTTGGTATATTTTTAGGCGGGTTGCGTGTAACTAAACCACCTATTAGATTGATGTGTCTGACGTCCGTCTGTCTGTCCACATTTTTGTTTCCGGACTCTAACACAAAAACAGTTTGTCCAATCGAATTCAAACCTGACAGGGAGATAGATCACCATCATATCGAGGTTCCTTTCGAAATTGGTGTTATTCCGCCCATTCGTTTGTCCCTTTGTCTGTCTGTCAACATTTCCAAACTCTAACTCAAAATCCATCAAAATTTCCGTTTCCGGATTCTAACTCGACTCGAAATCCGTCAAAATTTCCGTTTCTGGACTCCCGTTTTCCCAATTGAATTCAAACTTGACAGGGAAATAGATCACCATCATAGCTCGGTTCCTGTTGAAATTGGTGTAATTCTGTCTGTTCATTTGTCTGTTTGTCTGTCCATCAACATTTCCGTTTCCGGACTCTAACTTGAAATCTGTCAACTTTTTTGTTTCCGGACTCTAACTCGAAAACAGTTTGTCCAATCAAATTCAAGTTTAGTAGGGAGATAGATCACCATCATAGCTAGGATCCTTTCAAAATTGGTGTAATTCCGTCTGTTCGTTTGTCCGTTTTTGTCTGTTTGTCTATACATCAACATTTCTGTTTCGGAACTCTAACTCGAAAACACTTTGTCCAATTGAATTCAAAGTTGACAGGGAGATAGATCACCATCACAGCTAAGTTGCTTTTGAAATTGGTGTAATTCCGTCTGTTCATTTGTCCATTTTTCCGTCCGTCAACATTTCCTTTTCCGGACTCTAACTCGAAAACACTTTGTCCAATTGAATTCAAAGTTGACAGGGAGATAGATCACCATCACAGCTAAGTTGCTTTTGAAATTGGTGTAATTCTGTCTTTTCGTTTGTCCGTTTATAGCATAGATACAATTATGTAACCTAGATACAAGTTTAACATTTCTTAGCACGCCTAACACATTCACCTTAACTGAGTGACCATTTCTTTCCTTCTTTCTAAATTTATTTACACCGCCACCGGGCGGTTGAATTCAGCATTCAGTCCCACATGGTAAGCTATTGTAGCGCAATAAAGTTGAAAATTTTAATTACGTAAATGTAGCTTTTATAAGCTACAACCTTACAATGTGGGACCACCCTGCCTCCCCGCTGTATTTCAGCTGAGGGGGTATGGGCTAAATTTACCACGAGAGACTCGGCCAAATCCAAATGTCCATTTTTCTTGGTCATTGGCTGGAGTCCTGCGGCCCCCTGAGTTAGCATTCAGTCCCACATGGTAAGCTTGTAGCTTATAAAAGCTACATTTAAGTAACTACATTTAAAGCTACATTTTCAAATTTCGGCATTTTGTTGGAATAACTTATTCAGGTACTTTTTGATAATCTTTCACATGCCGAAGTTTTAGCCCTGTATCTGCAATCTTAAGGTCACCTTAATATCATAAAAGGGGGTTTTAGCCCTCCAGTTCACTTAGTTTTTCACTTTTTTCAACCAAAATTGGCATATATATTAAGATTTACCAAAGGATTATCTTGACTTTATGGTGACCTTAAACTGTTAATTTAATTGGAGCTATGGCCCCCCTAAAGTCATAAAATTTGGAATAAAGCCATCTCCCCCCTTTCTTTTTCCATATTTATCATATATTGATATTGAAGTAGATCAAAAGAAGACTCTTTCTACCTTATGATTTAAATATTAATGATGTTATGGCCATCTTAAACTTAAAATGAAGGGGTTTTCAGCCCTAAGCTCAGTTAATGTTTAAATTTTGAAAATAAAACTTGACTCATTTATACAGGTTGGCAGAAGGGACATTTTATGGTCACCTTACAGTGAAAAAAGTAAGTTTTCAGCCTCTAGCGATCTTATTGTTCAACTGACCTCAGCTAGACTTATACAGTTATAAAGGGTCACAAAAGGGACATTCTTACTTTATGGTCACCTTAAAGTCCCAATATGAATGAAGTTATGGCCACCTTGCAGTGAAATTATGGAGTAATTACTCTCAATCTATCGTATTGTTCAGCTGACCTCAGTTAAATTTTGCAAACTTATTAAAGATATAAATAGGGACATTCTTAATTTCTTTCCACCTTGGAGTTTGAATACAAGAACAGTAATGGCCACCTTGAAGTAAAAATGGGGGTTTTCAGCTCCCAACTGACTTACTGTTAAATGACATCAGTTCAACCTGACACATTGATTAAGTTTAAGGAAGACTTTTAATGGCCCTTTTCCTTAAAGTTCCCATTTTTATGTCAGCTGACTTGTCATTCACCTGACATTATGGCATCACTCTGCCGCGTACACGTCTGTGTCAACTTCTCCTCCAAAACTACAAGACCCAGAGACATGCTGTTTTTTAAAAGATACCTTATCTATCGAGAATGTTAAATCGTAAAATCCATGCAGATCTGTCTCTTCTTTTGTTCCCCAGAACCATTAGAAGAGAGGTACCCCTACCCAAAGTCTGAAAATTTCAACACTTTATCACAATTTTCTTATTGACTATTGCAGGGATTTCTGTCATATCTTGCATATATGTACTAGGCCACCAGTAGATTTTCCTGTGGGATCAGGCCTGGATCTTTCTTAATTATTTTATCCACTGGAGGCATCCGGTGGATACTTTAGTGTTTGTTACGCCGCTGCCGAGTGTAGAGAGATTTTTTAGAGCGTTAACGCTCTAGGAGGAAAACTACACCAGCTAGATTCACCAAATTTGCAGGATATCTTCATTGGGGGGTAAGCTTCTCTGGGACTGAAATTCTAAAAAACAAGATGGCCACCACGGGCATTTCTTTGAAAATAATCTACCTTTTTCTACTGGCTGTTTCTCATAGGTAGAAGGTTGAATCTCTTCATAGGTGATATGTATAACAGATATACATGTCCTCTACAACCTTGCAGACATTTGACCTTAAAGCTCTTAATTCAAGGTCATCCCTGGAGTGCCAAAGTTTCCCACATAGCGGACTTTGAAAGTCTATCTCCCTTATTATTGGTCTTAGAGGTTTGCAATGTGAAACCAACCTATAGAAAATCATGTGCTGCGAATCTTCTGATGTTGTCAGATTTGACCTTGGACCCCTCCTTCAAGGTTAAACAAGGATAGCCAAAGTTAAAAGTGCTTATAACTCCCTTATTATTGGTCTTAGAGGTTTGGGATGGTAAACCAACCTATAGGATATCATAGGGTGGGAATGTTCTGGTGTGGTTGGATTTCACCTTGGGGCCCCTCCTTCAAGGTCAAACGAGGATAGCCAAAGTTAAAAGTGCTTGTAACTCGCTTATTATTGGTTCTAGAGGTTTCGGATGGTAACAACATATAGGAAATCATGGGCTGGGAATCTTTTGATGTGTTCAGATTTTACCTTTGACCCCTCCTTCAAGGTCAAACGATGATAGCCAAACTTAAAAATTCTTATAACTCGCTTATTGTTGGTCCTAGAGGTTTGCAATGTGAAACCAACCTATAGAAAATCATGGGCTGGGAATCTTTTGATGTGTTCAGATTTGACCTTGGACCCCTCCTTCAAGGTCAAATGAGGATAGCCAAAGTTAAACGTGTTTATAACTTGCTTATTATTGGGCCTAGAGATTTACAATATAAAACCAACTTATAAAAAGTCATGGGCTAGGAATATTTATATGTGGTCAGATTTGACATTGGGCCCCTCCTTCAAGGTCAAACGAGGATAGCCAAGCTTGAAAGTGCTTATAACTCGTTTATTATTGGTCCTACAGGTTTGCAATGTGAAACCATCTCATAGGAAATCATTTGCTGGGAAAATTTTGTGTTCAGCTCTGACCTTGGGCCCCTCCTT
This sequence comes from Sabellastarte sp. h YS-2021, assembly GCA_964017235.1. Classification (NCBI taxonomy): domain Eukaryota; kingdom Metazoa; phylum Annelida; class Polychaeta; order Sabellida; family Sabellidae; genus Sabellastarte; species Sabellastarte sp. h YS-2021. The sequence goes on along the minus strand of OZ024927.1, from coordinate 165,073,806 downwards.
TAAGGTCAAACGAGGATAGCCAAACTTAAAAGTGCTTATAACTCACTTATTATTGTTGAATTTCTCTGCATATACATATTGTTGGATGTTCTAAATTAGTCTTTTCATTAATTGTCATAGATCATTCTGTTCATTTTATGTGGTGACAAGATCAGTATTTTCTTTATTTTTATTGATTAAAGTTTTTTTCAGCTTTCTTCAGACAGCTAACATGTTGTCCCACCAAGCTAACACCAACAAACCCCGAGCATTAAAATACCGACATTTATGTTTTTCTTTTGATCTACACAACTATTGTCCTACCTGCAGAGAGGCAGGGAAGGGAGATGACCCTTGTATCAGTCATGAAAAACAATGCCAGTTGTGTCCTTTGTTTACTGAAGAACAAAATTGTAAAATTAAAAACCGAAGACGTTATGCTTTGAAACACAAGTTAGATTCATCCAGAGACGATTTGGATCTGCTGGGGGACCCAGACATGGAGAAAGTGTTCTCAGGGTCACATGAAGGCCTAGAACATGCTGCTCAGCAGTTGTACTCATCTCCTCCTCACCCCCAGCACTGGAAGTATTATGCATTAAAACGCCTCAAAATTCGACCCTACTCCGGGCACAGCCCTCCAACACAAAATTAAAAAAAGTCTGGGTTCACAGTTGAACATCCAACTTCAACAACAAATGGGGATATTTCAGGCTTTTATTATGGAAACCCTACAGTCTCTGAGAGAATAGATTAAATCTGTCAAAAAGCCGAATTCCGAAGCGGGGGTGGATCATATCTCTGCTTAAGATCGGAACGAGTACCTATCATCTAAATACCAAACACTTGGATGAACTCATGGAGACGGAGTTTGTTGGTCCTCCCTTACCACCACAGTTTGTCCAAAGGTTCGAGTCCAAGATCCATTATGATCCGAAATCCCAACAATCGTAGGCTTTTGCTGCTGAAAAACCGCAGAAACACTCGTATAAAAGGAAACATAAGTCACTTCATCTTCCTCCTCAGAGGAATCTGAAACCTCTGTGCAATTCAAAAAGTCTTCTAAGCCCAAAGGGCCTTCTTCTGAACAAGGCAAACAAAAATCAGATTCAGACCCTGTACTTATCGGGAAGTAGATATGTCTGACTTGCCATCACAATATACCAAGGACATTGAAACTTTTAGGCTGAATTTGAATCTCTCTGACCCCAGGGACAGTATGCCTAGGTCTTCTACTACAGTATGGGCTCTGTATAGGCCAACAAGAGCTTAGGCCCAGACGCCCTTCAGCTATGCTCCCACTCAGTCCTCAACTAAGAGATGCTTTTGTTAAATTTGAACAGGACTTTCAGGCTGCTAATTTACCCGAGGGTTAATATATAAAACCCTCTGCTTCCACTTCTTAGTGGTACAAATTAGGACAATCTTGTTTTGAGGACAACTTACAAGAATTATACACAGATTTCGCAAAAGTCTGTATCTCCCCTAAACCCCCTGGGAGGGGCCATGGTGGCAGAGTGGCAACACTCTCGCCTCCCATCTCTGAGGCCGGGGTTCGGTTCCCGGCACGGCCTCAAGTGGGAAAGCTGGAAGTTCCTTGCCATTGGTTGGCAGTTTACAGTACAGAACCCTGATGAACTGTATGCACTGGTTTCCTCTGCCCTTCCAACTACCCGTCATGATATGACCTGTACAGGGTTGAAAGCGACGTAAAACTCCAAATAAATAAACATAAACCCTCTGGGGCTCCTATTGGCAAGGTCCCCCTACCGGTAGTTTGAGCACCAGGCAAAGCAAAATCTGTAACCTTAATGGAAAAATGCCGAGACAGTATCAAGGCTACTGTCAAAAGAATTAAAAACCAAATTCAAAAGGGTGCCAATCCTGGAAAAGCTTCTAGACATCATTATGAAAAGACCTGTGACTAGAAATCCTGAATAAGAGGATTCTCATTCAGCATAGAGCCTTAGCCAATATTCTCCAGAGGGAGTTGTACACCATGGGTAATTCAAGGGTGTAAGGCTGAAATAACCCATCTTCAACCTCATTTCGAGGATTCTAGAAGCCAGAAACTTAGGTACTCCCCTTTTTGGCCCACTCCCTTGTTCCAGTCTCAATTGGTCAAGGATGGAGAAGAGTTCCTCCTTAAAAAGACATCTCTAAAACACTCAAGGTTTTGAACCCTATCAAAACCAGCCCTTTCATGGTTCCCACCACAACAAAAAAGAGGCTGCTACAGGAAGCGCCCCTATGGGGGACAGTCCACTCCAAGCAGGAACTAATTGTTTTCCTCAGGCAGCGGGAAATTGAGTAACAGAGGTTCCAGAGGTTGTTTTCAACCTCACCCATTGGGACGAGGGTGTGTCCCGAGACTGAGCCTCCCTCAGTCCACTAGTAGGAGGTCGCCTCAGTTCTTTCACAAAAAACTGGCAAACAGAAAAATGCTCGAACAACGTGTTACACATTATTATAAATGGTTACGTTCTACCATTCATCATAAAACCAAAATTATCCAGAGTTCCACTGATTTACTCAGGATACAAGGCCCATCAAAAAGATCTTGCTCTGGCCTCTTGTATCCAGTCTCTTCTGTCAAATAATGCTAAAGAAAGGTGTCACAGTGTTCCAATTGAGGATGGGTAAAAGTCAGCGGCGATTTAATGAATTTATTATATTCGAACAAAATTTATGTCCAAGACATATGTATATTTATATAATCATGCAAATTAATCATATGTCCCAAAGTCTTTGAAGTTCTCACAATACTAACTTCACTCAATATCACACAACATACATACTCTTTCACTCAACATAGAATATGCACAATATAAACATACATACTAAACAGGAGTCAATGCAAAGTCAACAAATTTAAAATACAATACACTGGTCAATTTAAAACACAATTAAATTCAGTTCTCAACACATTTTCATTTAAAACTATTCACTTTGTTGTCCACGTTTAAAGTTAAAGTCAAAGTTAATGATCGCACTTAATTCAACAGTAATTTTGTCCAAGTTCACACCAATAAATGGTCATCATCCACATTAATTCATAATTCATGTCATCAGGGATTCCTCGAAATAAATAATGCACACCATCGAATATAAATTCAATCACAGCACCAACACTCTGGAAACAGCCTTCCAAGTAACATCACAAAAGAGTTTCAACAATACCAAGAAGCAGCTTTCTTGATCACACCAGATTTAATAAATCAAACACATCTCCAACAGTGTAGGAAACAGCTTTTCAGTCATCAAATATAACAACACCAATAAACCAGCTGAAAAACAACAGTTATGATAGCATGATATATGAAGTTCTATTAAGTGTATCATAATATAGTGTTTAATTATAAACTGTTAAACTATTATAACTTGTTTCATGTAATGTGCAAATTACAAGCAAATGTAACAAAGTTATTTAACAAGAAATTATTAAAGTTTTATCTATATGCTGGTTAAACTTCAAAAACACAAGTTCACCCTTGAGTGTCAACTTTACACACTGACTTTAGTTCTGAATACATGCACACAACATTCCCTAAAAGGTATCAATCTTTTCATATAAAACACATATTAACCCTTAAGTGTCGCACCACAAACCAAGAGGCATTCAATCAACCATGAAAATCACACACATTTCTATCATCAAGAACTTGTGTATACCAATGTGCATATAAATGTGCATAGAAAACATACACAATGCAAAAAAACAAAATGTATTTACAGATTCAACATACATGACAAAAAAGAGTACAGGGCTGAGCAGGGCCCTGTCCCAGGAGGAGGCACAACTGAACTCTCAGACCTTGGTAGACCTGACACAGTCCTTAGGGTGGATGATCAATCAAGAGAAGTCCAAACTCAAACCCTCTCAGGTTTTTTTTGTGAGCTACGAATACCACTTAGATTCAGCCCTTGTAAAACCCACTCAAGAGAGATGGCTAAAACTTCAGGATTTGATCCTATGCTAAAAGTCAAAATACATTTTGACTGCAAGTTGTTTGATGTTGCTAATTGGGTTGCTCGCCTCAACGGAGAAGATGTCCCGGAGAAACGCCTTCACATGAGGCCCTTGCAGTTTCATCTCAAGGAGCACTAGCGATATCCTAAGTCATTGGACAAACTCCTTCCATGGTCAGAGTCCATTTCAGCTCACCTAGAGTGGTGGCAAAACCCTGTAAACATGATGAAGCGGGCGGACCTTCACCCCAAAGACCACAGTATCCAAATCTTTACAGACGCCCCAAACAAAGGTTGGGGCACTCACTTAGAGCAAGTTTGTAAATGTTCTAGAGTTGAAGGCGGTATTTCTGGCCCTGAAAAGTCCCATCTACATGTCAAAGTGGTGCAGAGATAATTTGGTAGATTTCTCCGCTCCCTCTGTTAAACAAGTCTCAGAAATTTTTCATGTACCTGTACAACGATCTAAACAGGCACCCTTCGACCATTGATGGTTACAGGACGGCCATTGTTGACACCTTTGGCCCAGCAGTGCTCCATATTTTTCAAAGCTCTGACCTTAACAGGTTAATGTACAGCTTTCATATGGATCGTCCCAAAAGTTCCAGGGATCTTTCCAAATGGAATCTTTTTGTTGTACTTAATGAGTACACAAAAGCACCCTTTAAGCCTATGAAAGTCAAAGACCTCAAACATCTTACTCTCAAAACTGTTTTCTTGCTAGCTTTGGCCTCTGGCAAGTGCCGCAGTTAAATTCATGTCTGGGTTGCAAACAAAGTATCTAATCTAGGCCAATGGGAAAAGGTTGCTTTGTTCAGATTTTATGGCCAAAAACCAACTAGCAAGAGAAGGTTCTCAAAGTGTGTCTCCGGTGACTATCTCTACTTTGACTACCATGGTGGATAGACAATTTAAAGAAGGCAGGACCCTGTGTCCGGTTTGGGCCCTTGAGGTTCTATCTGGATCAAACTAAAGACCTGAGAGGGTCTCAATCCTACTTTTTATTTCCTTTAAGAAAGGACATACCTCATACATCAGACCCGCTACACTCTTCTTGGTGGAAACAAACTAGCCTACTTTGTTATAAACAAGCAGATCAACAGTCCTTGTGAGGTTTCGGTGGACCAAATCATGCAAGCCTGTCACTGGAAAGCTCACAACACTTTTGCAAATTTTACTTAAATGACCTTACTTGGTCGGACGATAACATGTATCTGGGACCAGTAATAGTGGCTCAACAAGTCCTAGACCCTTCTCCTCAGGCTAGTTATCCTCAGAAAGAAAAGAAGGGGGCAGGGAACCTCTGCTGCCACCAAGTCTTCAGGAGTCTAAAGCCCAGGGTATAGGTATATGACTACCTCCTCAGGATGTTTGGTAAGGTCTTTTATCTTTTATTTCATTAAATAGTATTTAACATGTTTAAGGTATTGTGTGTTTACTCGGTTGATCCCACATTCTTAGTGGCAACATATTGAAATTTAAGCCCAGGGCTTGTTATTTTAAGTAGTGAAACCCTTATTGCACTATACTATACAAGTGAGCACGTCTGCACTTCCTCCTTCAAAAATCCAGACATCCAGGCAGTTTCAATACTGTCATTCCTTTAAGTATTCTGGTTTTTGGTTTATTACAGGCCCTGTTCCCAGAACCGGGGCACTGTAAAGCGGGACTCAGGTTGGCATTTTAAAACATTTATTCTAATCTAATTAATTCAAAATCCAAGAAAAATTGACAGATACCTCCATTCTCAGCTGTAACCCCCCCCCCCCCTCCCCCCTAGCGGTTGGATATTCAGCATTCAGTTCCACATGGTAAGCTATTGTAGCTCAATAAAATTGAAAATTTTAATTACTTAAATGTAGCTTTTATAAGCTACAAGCTTACCATGTGGAACTGAATGCTTGGGAGGCCGCCGACATTAGACAGTGTTCAAGAAAATAGACGTTTAGTACTGGCCAGTGCCTTCAACAGGAAGGTGAACCCCATAGTGGATACCGCTTAACCCTTCTTCTTTGAGTTGTAAATTTGCCCATTCCCCTTAGCTATAATACAGTGAGGAGGCAGGGTGTGACTCTCTTCAGGCCCAGGGCTTCAGTATTTGTTTGGTGACTGGCCCAGAGCAAAGAGACTATTGATGCTTATCAGTACCAACAGACTTTAAATTTTTGCAGAGAGACTATAAAATCTTGTCAGACCAAACAGACTTTAAGTGTAAACTCAATTGTTGCAAATCATGCACATATTGTAAAAGGGCAGCCACAAAAGAAAGGTACAAGTCCATATATTGTTCATGATCAGAAATTAAAATTTGTGAAAGATGTTTCCTGTGTCAGTCAAGTGTTATTACCCCACAGCTCTTAAGTCCTGTCGGGGTATTGTTTTCCCCCATGGTGTCTGGATGGGCATTAGAGAGGCGGGAAAAAGTTTGTCTGGGATGTATCTCCAAAACCATAAGGTGTCGGAAGTTGATACTTGGTAGGGACATTGGTGTAGGTGTGCAACGTCATGGTGTGACCTTGATTTGACCTTGCTGCAATGACCTTAAGTTTGAAAATCTTGTCTGGGCCATATCTCGGAAAACATAAGTTGTAGGAAATTAATACTTGGTAGAGACATTGGTTAGGGGGTATAGGTGTGCAACATCATGGTGTGACCTTGGTTTGACCTTGCTGTCGTGACCATATCCCAGAAAATCTTGTTTGGGCTATATCTCAGCAACCATAAGGTAAAGGAAGTTGATACTTGGTAGTGACATTGATTGGGGGTGTAAGTATGCAGCGTCATGGTGCGACCTTGATTAAGCATCCCACAAGAGACTCTTGTTTGTATTTATTGGAGAGGGGATAGATTGGGACCGCTGACTCTGCCGGCTCCCACATTTTCTATTGCTCTATAGCTCAGCAACCACTGGGCAGATTCTCTTCTAATTTAGCACATGTATGCAGTAGTCCTGGCAAAAATGTTTGAATATGGTGTCATGACATTTCAACCAATCAGAGAAGTCACATGACCAAAAATATGTTTTCTCAAAGGAGTGTGCTTGTCCGGATGATAACTTAAAAAGCTGTTCACCTATTCACATGAAATTTGGCAAGTAGGTTCGTTATATAGATGTCTAGAAATCATTAACTTTTGGGAATGATCCAATACAAAATGGCAGACTTATTAACGATTAAAAGCCATGATTTTTCTTGAGGCAAAAAATGAAAAATCTTTAATATCTGAGAAACAGTGAGAGATAGAGTAATTTCGACGAATTTTTTGACTGCCGAATCTACTGTCGCATTTCTCCAAAAATTGTTTTTCTGCTATTTTTGTGGCCATCTTGAATTCTGCGACAAATGCAAAAATACATTTATCTCTGAAACGGTACAAGATAGAGTGATTTCGACAAAATTTGTGACCCACTTTGTATCTGCACAGTCTACTGGCACGTTTCCCCCCCCCCCCCCAAATTTTTTGGCTGCTATCTTGAATTGCTGCCTAAAACGTAAAAACATATTTATTTAATGATCAAATCCTCTAACATTGTTTCTGTTTGTATTTCTATTTTTGGACCAGTCTGCATGGTGTCTGATGTTTTTGTGCAGCCAAGCATGGATCTCACTCCTACGTTTGCCTGAACCCAGAGCTAAGAAGAAGACAGTCTTGATTTATTTATTTGGGGTTTTACGTCGCTTTCAACACTGTACAGGTCATATCACGACGGGTAGTTGGAAGGGCAGAGGAAACCAGTACCTACAGTTCGTTAGGGTTCTGTACTGTAAACTGCCAACCAATGGCAAGCAACTACCAGCTTTCCCACATGAGGCCATCACGGGAATCGAACCCCGACCTCAGAGGTGGGAGGCGAGAATGTTACCACTCTGCCACCGTGGCCCTCCAAGACAGTCTTGAAGGTCAAATGCTTCAAGGAGGCACTTTAAGGGATTAAAAGTTAGCCTTTGTCAGCTGGTGCAACATCAAAGAAATATTCAAAGAGGGAATGCCTCTGCAACCCTTAGGTCTATCTCTATGGAAACTATAAAGGAGACAAGTGAGATTTTTGTTCTTGCTGACATTAATGGGTGAATTCCCCAATTTTTCTGCTATGGCTGACCTGCATCCAGCCATTGTACTTCTTGTCTGGAACCAAATACAGGTGAAAGTCGGCTATGGATTTCATAGGTGGTTCCCTGAAGCCCATCTGATTACTGTGGCACCATTTTGTAAAAATGGCCCACTTTGCTTTGTACATTGATCTGATTGAGACTCTTTGAGGAGCCTCGATTCATGCTGCCACTGCCTCAGAGAAGCCATGTACCTTCATTGTTGAGGCTCTAGGAGTCAGTCATGGAGATATAGGTTCAGCAGATTCTTGTTTGGAGTCTGATTGAATGGTTCAGTTAGCAAGTTGGGCAGGTACACGGGCATCTAGTTGACATAGCTACAAGATCCCATAACCAGGGCATGTTGGGCCACTCTGGTGCAATGAGAATGAGCCTCCCGCACAGATAGTCTCTTAGTTTTGCCACCACCTTGACCAGAATGGTTACTGGTGGAAAAGCATATGGGTCCATGGCCTCCCAAGGTAGTCTGAGTGCATCTACTATCCAGGAGCCTGAAACCATTGCCACAAACAGGGGCAACTTGTTAAATCTCATTGCAAAAAGGTATATTTGAGGTTGGTACCACCTGGTGCATATCAACTGAAACATCTCTGAAAAAAAACATTCTGTCTGAATTATCTGGCCCAGCGTGGATAGCTTTTTTGCCATCACAATCAGCTGGCCCGGAATGTGTCTGGCCTTGAGAGTTACCTATTTCCTGGAATACAAGGTCAGGATCCTCCACAGAGGGCCCGACCTCAGGCCTACTTCATTGTTTATGTAGGCAACAACATTGGTGTTGTCTGGTGCTATGAGCATCATCTTGTTTGATCAGAGGCCTTGGAACTCTTTTAGGGCCAGAAAGGCTGCCTTTAGTTCCAGGTGGTTTATGTACAACTTGCTGGAAGGGACCAAGACACTCTTGCTGTGAAATGGTTATTCTGGCCCTGATCCCAACTCTTGAAAAATCACCCAAGGCTGATAGGTCACTATGCCCAGATAGAACTTTACATTTCTATCTGGACATGACCACAAACCTCAGGCTGAACAAAGAGCTGGTCTCTGTTTCCTTAAAAAAGGTTTTGACAAAGATATACTGCTGCCACTATCTCACCAAGTATGAAACAAACAGTGATCCTATGCTATGAGCTCTCTGATCAAGAATGACTGGCCCTACATCAGGTTAAAGCCCATGATGTTAGGGCCTTTGCTGCTTCTAAGGCCTTCCAAGCAGGAGTCTCCATAGAACAGTTACTATCTGAGTGTCACTGGAAATCCCACAACACCTTCACACAGTTTTACTTGAAGGATGGGGCTTGCCGTGATTCAGAGCTGTTTCATCTGGGCCCGGTGGTGGCAGCCCAGCATATGCATCACTAGCCCATACATAATTAAGCAGCCTGTCACCTTACCCAAGGTCTTCAAGGTGGCAGTGGCTTGCTCCAGACAAGCAAGAAGACACCTCTTCTGAAGAGGGCCTCTTCAGGGATTGGGCTCATACCTCTCCAAGCATCAGTTATGGATGCCTCAAACTTTCAAAGAAGCAAAATCATCTACAGGCCCAAATTTCTGGTCCATATGCTACCATGTTAAATCCTTCTTGGTTCTGACTCCAATTGCAGGTGATCCGGATACTTCAGATCCTAAACTGGGCCTGAGGTCAGCTCCACAGGGTAGTACAGGGAGTACTTTTATAGCTCTTAATCTCCATCTAAAGACAGACTCTAGGCGCATCAAACAGAAAAAGCAGAAAACCATAATCATTAACTTGAGACATAGCAGGGGTCAGCGTCATGGAGATATAACGGGAAAAGCAGAAATTAGGGTGGATATGCTTATTCAAAGAGATAGGTTTTGAGCTTCTTTCTGAATGAGTGGAGAGAAGTTGCCAAACATACATCATCAGGCAAATCATTCCAAATTTTTGGGGCATAAAGTTAATCTTAGAAATCTAAAAGGCATTCTGACAAATAGAATCACAAATTCAAATGGTATGTTAAAACTTAATCTGAAGTATCTGAGCCTCGCCTTCCTCATGCAAAAATGGAGATATCTCAGACATCACCATCTTGTATAAAGATTTTAGTGAAGTGGACCAGAATTTTAAAAACTCCAACCTCATGGTAGCAAATTTTATAAAATGTCCCAAGCCATGGGGCAAGCAGTATCAAGTGGTGGAGTCTGTTTTTGAGAAAAGAGGCAAGAACTCGACATCTATCTCTCTCCTAGGCCCCTGACAGACCCATGGGGAACGGCTCCTGTTTAAGTTGTTGAGGAACACCAAGCTACACAAAGCATTTGCATCCTTAACTTCTTAGCTGCATTTAACCAAGTCATCTCTGAGTATAACCTAATCATGAACTGCTCTGTTACGCTTATGTATCGTATAGTGGTGTTTGTAGATTAAGAAATACTGTAGTTTCATTAACTAAGAATTTATTACATTTTACAGCAGAAAGTAAATAGTTTGCCCCAATATAAGTACACAACTGAATTAACATTCAACCATAAACCACCTAATAGCATGAGTTAAGTCTTACGAATGTTCTTTGTGTTCTCCACTTGCCTTTGATGTAATGAAAACTGTAATAGTAAGATACGCGTCCATTGATGAAACGGTGTCTCTGATTCTCACTTCAATGTTAAGTCCATCCTTTATAGCAACGAGGAAATGATGTCATATAACGTGTGTTATGTTGAATGAATTGGCAATGTCTCTGATGTTAACAAATCCGGTCCTAATGTGGTCAACGTACATGTGACTCCCGAGCTCCTCCATCCACAGTAACCATAAGCATGTTGACATGGAATGGGCTCCAGTGGTCCCTAATGGGTTGTACTGCACTCGTGCTAAATAGAATAGTATACACCTCTTATAATACCCATTTAGTAACTAATGTCTTTGATTCCATTTAAGTAAAACCACATTGCAGCTAGTAGTTTACAGTTGTACAATCGAGAATACTATTCTACACAACAGGGTTTTACTATTACTGTATTTTCCTGTTACGAAAACATGTGTTAAAGTCAAAAGTATTCTAATGTCAATATCTCTAGAAATATTTTTTAATGTTTAAAATATATTAACCAATACAATCTTGCTTTAACATACATCATTAAAGAAATATACAATAAGACACATTTAAATACAATTACTTTGATAACTCTGCAAATCATTAACAAAGAAATAAAACTTCACTTACAGTGTGTCCACTGTCCAATGTTTCAGAACAAAAAAAACAACAGCCTCTCACATGGGCTTCCAAAATCACACTAAAGTTGCCAAAACTATTTCCTAAATCTACAGAGTTTGACTTTTCAATATTGAAATCAAGATGTGCAAACTGCATTGAACAGATGTCTGTCAATCACAAATTATAATAGGGTTTGGTTACACTCAACAGTTTAGTCAGCAATGGTCAGTTCTTGAATTTGAAAATATTTGACACTTGTACTCAGATTATTATAACCAAGAATAATATTACTCTAATTTCCAACTATTTAGGCTACTATAAACTTATCAAAATTTGAACTTTTAAACAATCTTATTCATATTTAACCACAATATACATTGCTGATGAAATCATCAGATGTGTAACTACTTTTTCATACATCTACATACATGACTGCTTTGAGTAAATCACCTGACAGTGTCTAGAGTCTCTATATACACACAAACCCTTTTAACAAGAATAAAGTCACCATTTGGACAGTATTGAAAATTTCCTACACTACTGTACATAAAACTATTACTTCAAATACACTACTGTACATAAAATGATCACTTCAAATGTAACATGCTCCAAGGACAGTATTAAGTCTGTAATCAAATGGGGCAAGCAACAGATACAGAAAGGGGTCGACACAAAAAGGGCCATAAAGAACATATATGATAAAGCCAGAGACTACTTAGATATGCTTGACAACAGCTTAACTTGTTAACGCAAGGCCATGTCCTTCAAATTATCAAGAGACCTTTACATCATGTGCAAAGCAGGTTTTATCAAGAGAAATGCCCCTCAACCCCCAGAGGCAGAGGCAACTACAGCAAGTGGCTCTATGGTGAACACCCCAGCAGGCAAGCAACTTTGAAATCTGGTTGAATCCAATGTAGAAATCTGGTTGAAATACATGTAGATTTTGCAAACCGTTTTTGGTTGGTTCCAACTAGTAAAATCATGTTGAAACCAACATTGAAATCAGGTTGAATTCAATGGGTGAAATCTGGTTGAAATATGTGTAGATTTTGCAAACCATTTTTGGTTGAATCCAATGTATGAAATAAGGTTGAATTCAATGGGTGAAATCAGGTTGTTTACACTGTCTTATTTATTTGAATCATTGTTGCTTGTGTGTCATAATTATAGCTTCTTAATAACATTATACAATAACTATCCATATACATAGTTTACAATTTGGATACAATTTCAAAATAATTAATTCTTTCCAAGATCACATGTTTTCATGAATCATTCTATATTCAATATTCTATCCTGATAAAATTGTAATGACACATAATTTTGCATCAGCTTTCAAATATAATTGCTCAATATATGTAAATCCATATTTTCCAACTAGATATCCATTTTTATGTCATTAATAGGACTGGTATTATTCAATGTCTTCAATTGAAATTCTTTTTGTGAAATTTTAAAATAAATTTATACTTTTTTCTTTGTAAAAACAAACAATTGTGACTTGACATTATTAATATATTCAGTATTTTATCCAATGACTTTCTTTTAAATGTTTTATTAGGTTGGCTATAATTATACTATAATTACAAAGAAGCTTTAAGCATGTAGCAAAGCCACAATGCTCAGTTCAGATGCTTGTGTCTCATAAAACTTTGTCATATAAAATGAAAAAAAAACACACAAGGATAATCACATTTGTAGAACTCCACCCATTACTCCCCATCTTAATTAGTTGTCAGGTCTGACCACACAAAATAGGCCTTAAGAAGTAAACACCATGCATGCATTTGAACAAGAGTAAACCCCCTCCTCCACCCTGCTGTGTTATCTAATGGCGTTCCGGCGTACTAATAGTAGCGTGTACCCGAATCCAGGTGGCGCCGTTATCGATGTGACCTTTGAACCAAACACAGTAACTAATATAAACAAATGAGGATAAATTCTTGTCCTGTTATATATAGCAGAGTTATTCGAAAAAATATACATATAATAATTATCAATTGATGCATAATACTTATTTTGAAGCAGTTTATGACAACTGCCATGTTTTATTTTTAGTGTATTTATCATGTGAAATGGGCGATAATAGGGGTGTCTAAAACTCCAACAGCCTGTCAGGGGTGCTTACATGTTTTACAATGGTACACCTGTTCGCCATCGCTGGATTATGGCCACCCCTGAATAACTACTTTGTCTTTGGAATTGTTTTTACTTCATTGTACTTTGTCTTAAACTATAGGGATGAAAATTTGGGGGGATACATCGATTTTATGGTTACCTTAAGTTGTAAATATTAATGTAGCTCTATATGTCGTCCTTAAAGTAATTAAATTTGAATAAAACCCTCTGGCTCCTTTATTTTCCATTTATAAAAGTCTAACTTATCACTGATGTTGAAGAAGACCAATAAAAATAAATAAATAAATAAAAAGACCCTGGCTACCTTAATATTTCAATATTTATTATGTTATAATTTTGTTATACAGTCAGTGAGTATTTAATTTATAAAAATGTCCTCAGATGCTTTAAATACCAGTACAATCAGTAAAAAAATTATCCATTATTTGAGACATATTGCTCAAAGGCAAAATATTTTTTAAAGTCATATCAGAATTTTTTTTTTCATTCTTGTAACTTACTTATGTATTTATTTGGGGTTTTACGTCACTTTCAACACTGTACAGGTTCATATCACGACGGGTAGTTGGAAGGGCAGATGAAACGAGAACATACAGTTCGCTAGGGCTTTTCATTCTTGTAACAAAATATTAACTGTCCGCTCAGACTGGGAGGCCTGGGTTTGATTCCCAGTGATGTGGAATGAGACATCATAGCTCAGTGACAGAGCACTCAGTCTGGTATTTTGTTGCTGCAATACTATAACATAAAAAATTATTTATACCATAAATTTCCAAAATAACGCCCAGGTTCAAATAAACGTCTGGTTCAAATAAACGCCTGGCACCAGGCATACTGGTTACAATTTGTTACACTGTTTCTTGTATTTCAAAAGAACGCCTGGTTCAATTTAATGCCTGGTCTGATGCCATTTGAAAATAATTAACGCCCGGGCCTTATTTCGAAAAAATACGGTATATTTTAAAGAAAATTTGCATTTTTGTATTGGTACATATCTCTTACTGAGGACCTAACATGAGTTTAAAATACCCCTTTTTGACCCCAGCCAGCTATATTCTATTTTGTGTGTATTTAGCTTGTTGCCTGGACTATAATAAGGGTTTCCAAGAGTTATTGAGTAGACTGTAGAAACTGTAAGATTTTAAAGTTCAAGGTCACTACAGCAAAGTCCAAGGTCACACCATGACCTTGCACACTATGTAGAAACTGTATATAAATTGCTTTAACATAAGATGGAAACATACATCCACTACTGTAAATTGATTATGCCTTTGCAGGTATGCATGAAAAGAAATTTTTTTATATTTTTTGAGATGCAGAACTATTTTTTTTTAGAAATTGTTTATCTATTCTTATAAAAAAATTAAGTGTTACCTCAGACTGAGAGGCCTGGGTTTGATTCCCAGTGATGTGTAAATCAAGACATCATAGCTTAGTGATAGAGCACTCAGTCTGGGTGTATGCAAATTGAACCAAAGTAAATAACAAGTTAAATCTACACTGACTTTAGACCTTGCCATATTATCAGCTGTATTTTCTTACCTTTTTACATCATGATTATGTACATAACCAAAATACAAGACAATACATGAAGCTGTACAATGTATTCAAGTGTAAATGTCAATAGAAATAGCACAGTTAAGTAAAACTACACATATATATGTAGCCCAGAAAAGATTTTAAAGCTCAAGGTCACTGCAGCATGGTGAAAGATCAAATCAAAGTCTTACCAAGATGTTGTACAACATACTGCATGGTGGTTCTCTGGTGGCGTGACAATAGCCAAGGTTGCTTGTGAAGTTGTTGATAATGCTTTAATGATTTTGAAAAAACTGCAGTCTTTGGTCCAGCAGTAGAGCAGTTGTGGCCCAGTATATCCTGACAGCCCTTAAGGGCTGTGTGGTAAAAACATTTTGTTTGCACATTGTTGTACTTTTTTAAAAACAAGAGCTCTCGGAGAGCGCAGACCTCCACCAAGTGCGGATCCAGATGATCCAGACAGTGATCCAGATCACTCCCAAAATGTAATCACTTGTTCCTTGTCTCATTTAGGAAATGCCCGTGGCGGCCATCTTGTTTTTCAGAATGAGGCTAATTTCCTAATTTCCAGAGAAAGCTTACCCCCAATGAAGATATCCTGCAAATTTGGTGAACCTAGCTGCTGTAATTTTACTCTGAGAGCGTTAAGGCCAAAAATCTCTCTACGCGTGGCGACGGCGTAGCGAACTCTAAACCAAAGTATCCACCAGATGATTCCGGTGGATACAATAATAAAAAAACCGTGACTTGATTCCTTTGGGAAGGTTATTTCTTATGGGACTGAACTCAATCCTCTTCCTATTCTCAGATCAGGTCTGGGAAAAATGGGGGATAATGGCAGTATACTTCCGGGTAACCAGTTAGTGGTAACTGATCATGACATTACAGGGTTCTATGACCCTAGGTCAAACCGGGCCTTCTTAGTTTGGTTTGTTTATGAATTCACTGGAGTTCCTAGTATCTTACCCGCCTACCAAGTGGTAGTTATTCAGCATTTGTCCATTGGATAGGATGTATTAACGCAATAAAATTGCAAATTTAATAAGTAAATTAAATTTTTATAAGTTGATACCCTATCCAATGGGCCGGCAAGGCCCACCCATCCAGCCCCGTTATCAGCCTATTAGGGGTCTTCATAGGACTAGACAACAAAAAAGATGCTATGATGTCACAGGAAGTACAAGGTGACACCTAGTGAATGCACACTCCGTGATCTGTCCTGCCGGTAGTATATACATGTAGATGTCTTTTTTGGTGTTTGGTGGGATTGGTCGCACACCCAACCAACATCCCTACCATATAATCTAGCGGCAGCGATCAATCGGTCACACCCCCCAACCAACATCCCTACCACACAATCCAGCAGCAGCGATCAATCAAACCAACCTGAAAACAAATAAGCACTCCCAACAGTCTGCTCAATAACTCCTGGAAACCCTCATAATAGTCCAGGCAACAAGCTAAATACACACAAAATGGAATATGACTAGCTGGGGTCAAAAAGGGGTATTTTAAACTCATGTTAGGTCCTCAGTAAGATATGTACCAATACAAAAAAAGCAAATTTTCTTTAAAAATATTTACAATTTTTATGTTATAGTATTGCAGCAACAAAATAACAGACTGAGTGCTCTGTCACTGAGCTATGATGTCTCATTCCACATCACTGGGAATCAAACCCAGGACTCCCAGTCTGAGGGGCACTTAATATTTTGATACAAGAATGAAAACAAAAAAAAAATTCTAATACGACTATAAAAAATATTTTACCTTTGAGCAATATGTCTCAATAATGGACAATTTTTTTACTGATTGTACTGGTACTTAAAGCATCCGATTTTTATAATTTAAATACTCATTGACAGTATACTGCTTCCCTGCATAAGTTGGCCGCGGGTCGTAAGTTGGCCGCCATCATCATATTTTGAAATTTCTATAAATCTAAAGGCCTGTATCATTCTTGAATGGTCTATTATAATAAGATTTATTATAACTACCACTTTTAAAACCTGTGCAACCACACATTTGTCTGTTTGATACATTTAAATGAGTAGCGGCCAACTTACGACCCACGGCCAACTTATGCAGGGAAGCAGTAACAAAATTATATATTAAATATTATTATTAAATAAATATTTAAATATTAAGGTAGCCATAGCAAGGGTATTTTGGTATTCTTCAACATCAGTGATAAGTTAGACTTTTAAAAATGGCATATAGAGCAACATACATTAATATTTACAATTTAAGGTAACCATAAGTAAGTTTAGGTTTATTTCCCATATAATCAATGTATAATCATACATAGTTGTGAAACCATAAAACCAAGAAAAGGTACTTTGAATTTTTTTTTTTTTGTTCTTCTAAGGTGGGCGAAATGGGGTTTCTTTAACCTGTACAGTTATTTTTGGAGATAATTTTTGACTGATTATTTTATTTATAAAAGGATAACAGTGGGAAAATAGTACAAAAATATTAGGAAATAGGTACATAAATATATGAAACAACAGATTGGGTGTTTTATTTATTATCCACCAGTTTGTTTAAATAATAAGTAAAATAAGTCCATAAATAAAAAAAAAATTGAAAAAATTTGGGATGAAATTACAAAAAAACTTTGTATGTATATAACACTATGTGATTTAAATATTTTTTGGAAATATCAAAGAAAATGAGGCCTTATTGATGAAATAAATTTCTTCTAAATATTTCTTTTTTCGATTTCCTCTAAAAATTTCTTTTATAAGATTTAAACCAGTATTTTTTTCTGAAACAGATCTTCATTGAAATCAGTAAACGCCCATGCTGAAGTGAATATATTGAATTTAAATTCGATTAACAGCTTTGTATTTATTCTTCTACAACCGAATTGTCTGATGATATACACTACAATTATTATTTGAGGTACATTTTATTAAATTTGTTTCAAAACATTATATTTTAATACTTTTTTTTCTCAATTATCGGCCGTTTTTACCGCAAACCGGAAATACCAGTGAACGCCCATTTTGTTGACATATAAGAGGATTTGTCCTTGACCTCTAACAAAGATATATAAGGCGGGCGTTCACTGGTAGGCTGGCGTTCACTGGTAGAATGCCACTACTGGTACTCTGTTTAGCTACAACTGGGCGAAAATAGGGGATTTATGTTAAAACTGCTACAAATATCTCATACAAATTCTATATTCTTCACGGAACTAATTTATATAATTTATTACACTATTTCCATTATAGTTTTTATAAGATAAATGCGTATATATCCAGAAATCAGATAAATTAATATTCGCTACTTCCTGGTTCTTGTGTCACATACGTTTTTTGTTTAGGTCACATCGATTGTGGCGCCGCCCTGGTGAGTATTTCGTGCCGGAACCCCATTACTTTTAGTCAGAGGCCTAGTGTTCTATGTAGCATGCAGGGTACAGATAAGAAAAACAAGGAACCCCCATGACCTCACTGCGATGTGATAAAATGTTATAGCTTAGGTTCTCTGTATAGAGAAGTTTTCAGTGTAAACTTGTAAACTGAAAACTAGTTATTTGAGCATGGGAGCATTTGAGAAACAAATTCAAATTACTAAGTTTTGATGGATAAGTTTGAAGTTATCTTTTTTTTATTCAGGATAAGTTTGACTTCTAAACCTTTTTTTTCATCAGGAATTGCATTAAGCAAAATATAATTATAAATTATAAAAATTATATTTGGGTGCATTAGTTTTGTTGTTGCTATATATTAATAAGGAGAATGGATAAAAATGTATTAGTACATGCACACATAATCTTTATCATCTTTATAATCTTAAGTCTAAAAATTAGTCTTTGCTTTACAAATACCTACAAATTCAAAAACTATTGCAGTAAAAGTTCTTTCAAAAAGTTAGACTTAATCACTAGTATATCTCCCTCTGGAAAAAGAATTATCATTATCAATCAACAATCACTAGTCATTCATTTGCCAACATTCATCCTGTTTTCTATTCAATAACACAACTAAGATTTCATGTTGGTAAACCTAACTTGATTTAGTGTTGATTTTTGTATGAAGTATCACTACTTTTTCTAGTCAGAAATCCAGCTTTGAAATAGTGGAAATTGTGTCAGCGTCAATTTTTCAACCAAAAATCACCATGATTTCTGGTCAAAATATCACTGCCTTTTCATGTCAGAAAACTAACTCAGTTTTAGTAGTTGATAATGAGGATTTCAACGTCAGGACCTGTTTTCAACTCTAAATCAACGACATTTCAAGGGGTATACCTTCTGGGATTCCATCCCAAGCAATAATTGCTCTTTTTCCTTGAGAAGAGGAAGCTCAAATAACAACGGCAACATTCATCAGTTCAGGCCACAATACAGAGAGAAGGGGCATGGCAACCCTTCCAAACAATGACTATTAAACATTAAACTTGCCACAAGAGGACTTCTCCTCAGCACTTTCAGGTGAGGTTGGTAAGAAGAATCTTGCTTTAATAACATATTTAACATTATCACTCTCTCCTTAGCCTCTTTCAGAAAGCAGCTTAAAACTTACTTTACACCAAAGCACACCCTCCTTAGTCTTGATCTCCCCTGGCATTCTGTGTGGTGCTTGACCTCTTTTCTGTCCCTGGGTACTGAAATAGGTTGACTGTTTTTTTTGTTTTGTTGTGCCTTAGAGTTCTCACTGTAGGGGATATTAAGGGTTGTAAAAGTCTAAGTGGAATTAAATTAGAATCACAAATGGTTACATTCTACATTTTGCCACAAGCAAAATTTAACCAGACAGCTTCTGATGAATTGAGGCTACAAGACCATCAAAGACCTAGCCCTGGGCCAGTATTTATAAAACTTGCTGAGACGAAATTTTGTCTCAAGTCTCAAGTTTTGGTCTCAAATCTGAGACTGGTTTTGGTCTCAAACTTGTTGCTATTCACAAAATAGTTGAGACCAAATTTAGTCTCAGATTTGGTCTCAAACTTAAGACTGGTACATAGTTGTCTCAAATATTTTGGTAAAAGTCTCAAGCATTATTTCACCTAAACTGAGATTCATGTTTTTACTTTTTATGGCTTAATGTAAAGTAGAAATATATGTAAAGTAACATATATAACACTTAGCCCAAACTTTTGTAACAACGGATAGCCCAAACTTTGGTTTCAAAAGTACCTTACTTTGAGACACTTTTTAACAGTGTTTTCTGACTGCATAGCAACAAAGAAGTAGATGATGTGACCTGAAGCCCTTTCGTCCATGGTCGTGGTACATGCCTGGTATGCACCTTACGGTACATGCTGGGAAATATACCAAAAATATACCAAATTCTAGTATATAAACGGCTACAATATTTAATTTTTCGGATATCACCATACAGTAAAAGGAAGAAGGTGAAGTGCTGCAGTCATGTTTTGATATTTATGCTGTATGACTACTTTTATTTTATTGTGAAGTTATATTACCCACGTTCGGGTGGGCGTTTCAGAAGTTACTGGAAGATACTTTTTTCTATTTGTGTGGTAGCTTCCGGGTAAACAAGTAAGTACTGAAGTGATCGACATATCTCCTCTGATTTTGTAGTAAGTATACAGTACATGGGTGGACACAAAGATAAACGGTGGACACGAAGATAAACGATTTTTGGAATGAAAAATAAAGCTATGTAAACAACAAAATCATATACATTACATATTAAAATAGACTGAAACAAATATTTTTATGATATTTCTTGGTTATTTTGTGAATTATTTTTGTTTATTCAACGAAAATATGCAAATTTCCGAAAATCGTTTATCTTCGTGTCCGTTTATCTTTGTGTCCACCCGTGTACTGCTTCCCTGCATAAGTTGGCCGCGGGTCGTAAGTTGGCCGCCATCATCATATTTTGAAATTTCTATAAATCTAAAGGCCTGTATCATTCTTGAATGGTCTATTATAATAAGATTTATTATAACTACCACTTTTAAAACCTGTGCAACCACACATTTGTCTGTTTGATACATTTAAATGAGTGGTGGCCAACTTACGACCCGCGGCCAACTTATGCAGGGAAGCAGTAGTGGATGATCGTAAAGCCGATCACTTAAGGGAGACCTACATAAAGAGTGATTGTTTTCACTTGATAAAATCAAAATCAACTTTAAATATTAAGGTACATTGAAAAATATGATTTCATAAAGCAAATAAACCAACAAACCACTGCAAGACTTCTAAGATTTTTTTCAACAGAAAGTTTAAACTTGGGTATGAAAATGCAGAAAAAAAGACTGTCATTTTTAAGATTGCTCATTAAGTCGATCACCCAGTACCACCACTTTAATTGGGCTCAAGAAGGTGAAAGATTTGTTACAAGATTATCCATTATATCCATCAAACAAAAATTTGTACACAGATTTTACAGTAGTTGTATTATAATAAACTGGATGGTTTTGTTCTGTACTGAGGCTATATTTTAGTGTTTATTTCAGAAAATTTAAAAATATATCTGCTTGGAATACATTGCACAACTATTTTTGCAGAATAAACTAGAAATAGGCCGCCCTGTTGATAGTAGATGCGAATAGAAACAGGATAGCATAGAAGAACACACATTATCATGTGTAATGTCCACCCATGAACCTTTTGCCCAAATTGTACAGTAGTCTTACAAGACCCTGTTTCATTTGTAAAATATATCAATGATGCTTAAATATTTGTTAGTGTAGATGTAAATTATTTCAGCTTCATGCCTTTTTGCATTGGTTGGGTTGAAAATTTCGACGAAATCACTCTATCTTGCATGGTTAAGAAGATAGAAGCAAATTCCTGTTTTTCTATTTTTGGCAAAAATTTGAAAATTCAAAATGGCCGCCATTATTGGGAAAAGGAAATTTTTTTGAAAATTGCCAAGAGTACATTTCTTAGATACCCTATTGGTCGAAAATTTCAACAAAATAACTCTATTTTGCACGGTTAAGGCCAGTTTGTGTTTTTCCATTTTGGGCAAAAATTCGAAAATTCAAAATGGCTGCCATTTTTGGGGAGGGGAAAATTTTTTGAAAATTGCAAAGATTACATTCCTTAGATACCCTGTGGGTTGAAAATTTCGACGAAATCGCTCTATCTCGCATAGTTAAGGAGATAGAAGCAAATTTGTGTTTTGCCATTTTTGGCAACAATTCGACAATTCAAAATGGCCGCCATTTTTGGGGAGGGGAAAATTTTTTGAAAATTGCAAAGATTGCATTGCTTAGATACCCTGTGCGTCGAAAATTTTGCCGAAATCGCTCTATCCCGCACGGTTAAGGAGATGGAAGCAAATTTGTGTTTTGCCATTTTTGGCAAAAATTCGAAATGGCCGCCATTTTTGGGGAGGGGAAAATTTTTTAGAAATTACCAAGAGTACAATGCTCAGATACCCTGTGGGTCGAAAATTTCGACGAAATCGCTCTATCTCGCACGGTTAAGGAGATAGAAGCAAATTTGTGTTTTGCCATTTTTGGCAAAAATTCGAAAATTCAAAATGGCCGCCATTTTTGGGGAGGGGAAAATTTTTGAAAAATTGCAAAAATTGCATTCCTTAGATACCCTGTGGGTCGAAAATTTCGACGAAATCACTCTATCTCGCACGGTTAAGGAGATAGAAGCAAATTAGTGTTTTGCCATTTTTGGCAAAAATTCGAAAATTCAAAATGGCCGCCATTTTTGGGGAGGGGAAATTTTTTTGAAAATTGCAAATATTACATTCCTTAGATACCCTGTGGGTCGAAAATTTCGACGAAATCGCTCTATCTCGCACGGTTAAGGAGATAGAAGCAAATTAGTGTTTTGCCATTTTTGGCAAAAATTCGAAAATTCAAAATGGCCGCCATTTTTGGGGAGGGGAAAATATTTTGAAAATTGCAAAGATTGCATTGCTTAGATACCCTGTGCGTCGAAAATTTTGCCGAAATCGCTCTATCTCGCACGGTTAAGGAGATAGAAGCAAATTAGTGTTTTGCCATTTTTGGCAAAAATTCGAAAATTCAAAATGGCCGCCATTTTTGGGGAGGGGAAAATATTTTGAAAATTGCAAAGATTGCATTGCTTAGATACCCTGTGCGTCGAAAATTTTGCCGAAATCGCTCTATCTCGCACGGTTAAGGAGATAGAAGCAAATTAGTGTTTTGCCATTTTTGGCAAAAATTCGAAAATTCAAAATGGCCGCCATTTTTGGGGAGGGGAAAATTTTTTGAAAATTGCAAAGATTGCATTCCTTAGATGCCCTGTGGGTCGAAAATTTCGACGAAATCGCTCTATCTCGCACGGTTAAGGAGATAGAAGCAAATTTGTGTTTTGCCATTTTTGGCAAAAATTCGAAATGGCCGCCATTTTTGGGGAGGGGAAAATTTTTTAGAAATTACCAAGAGTACAATGCTCAGATACCCTGTGGGTCGAAAATTTCGACGAAATCGCTCTATCTGGCACGGTTAAGGAGATAGAAGGAAATTAGTGTTTTGCCATTTTTGGCAAAAATTCGAAAATTCAAAATGGCCGCCATTTTTGGGGAGGGGAAAATTTTTTGAAAATTGCAAATATTACATTCCTTAGATACCCTGTGGGTCGAAAATTTCGACGAAATCGCTCTATCTCGCACGGTTAAGGAGATAGAAGCAAATTTGTGTTTTGCCATTTTTGGCAAAAATTCGAAAATTCAAAATGGCCGCCATTTTTGGGGAGGGGAAAATATTTTGAAAATTGCAAGGATTGCATTGCTTAGATACCCTGTGCTTCGAAAATTTCGCCGAAATCGCTCTATCTCGCACGGTTAAGGAGATAGAAGCAAATTAGTGTTTTGCCATTTTTTGGCAAAAATTCGAAAATTCAAAATGGCCGCCATTTTTAGGGAGGGGAAAATTTTTTGAAAATTGCAAAGATTGCATTCCTTAGATCCCCTGTGGATCGAAAATTTCGACGAAATCGCTCTATCTCGCACGGTTAAGGAGATAGAAGCAAATTTGTGTTTTGCCATTTTTGGCAAAAATTCGAAAATTCAAAATGGCCGCCATTTTTGGGGAGGGGAAATTTTTTTTGAAAATTGCAAATATTACATTCCTTAGATACCCTGTGGGTCGAAAATTTCGACGAAATCGCTCTATCTCGCACGGTTAAGGAGATAGAAGCAAATTAGTGTTTTGCCATTTTTGGCAAAAATTCGAAAATTCAAAATGGCCGCCATTTTTGGGGAGGGGAAAATTTTTTGAAAATTGCAAATATTACATTCCTTAGATACCCTGTGGGTCGAAAATTTCGACGAAATCGCTCTATCTCGCACGGTTAAGGAGATAGAAGGAAATTTGTGTTTTGCCATTTTTGGCAAAAATTCGAAAATTCAAAATGGCCGCCATTTTTGGGGAGGGGAAAATTTTTTGAAAATTGCAAAGAGGACACTCCTCAGATACCCTGCGGGTTGAAAATTTCGACGAAATCGCTCTATCTCGCACAGTTAAGGAGATAGAAGCAAATTTGTGTTTTGCCATTTTTGGCAAAAATTCGAAAATTCAAAATGGCCGCCATTTTTGGGGAGGGGAAAATTTTTTGAAAATTGCAAAGAGTACACTCCTGAGATACCCTGCGGGTCGAAAATTTTGCCGAAATCGCTCTATCTCGCACGGTTAAGGAGATAGAAGCAAATTACTCAAAAGTAGTACTGAAAATACAGAATGAAGTACCTAAATGGCTATTACTCATGTACTGACAAAGCTATCAGTCCCAAATGCAATACCAAGCGAGCTATGGACATAACAATATTGTATTCAAAATTGTAGTAAAATATCTTTAATTATTTTGGCTTAAATGCACGGAAACCAATGGGTACTGAAAATAGCTGTACTTAAGTATTACTCAGTAAGCAAAAGAGGTACAACAGCCAAAAGCAATCCCAAGCAAGCTACTGACCCAATAAGCCTGCATACCAAATTTGGTGACAATAGCTCTAATACTTTTCCTTTAAATGAGCGGAAACCATGCGTGACGCCGGACATCGGACGCCGGACGCCGGACATCGGACATCGGACGGCGAAAAAAGCAAAAATAATATATCCACCCCCCAGGGGGGTGGACATAATTAATGAAAAGGATGTTTGTTTATTTGCAAATTCAAATGAAGTTCACTATGTGCGGTAAGGGTGCCAATGCTGACCGATCGACTTAATGAGCATATCGACATTACGATCATCTACTATAAGTCACGTGATAGAATAAAGTAGAAGGGAAGCAATCACATATTTTATTGTAGAATTGTTATTGAAAATCACAATAGTTGTTTATTTTTTATTATTACAATATCAGAGGACAGATATGAAATAGATAAAGCATTTATACCTTTATCACGCTTATTGAGATTAAATGACTTGTTTCCTTTGATAAAAAACAGAAGTAACAAACTTCAAAATCAATGTAATAAAATTTAACACAGAAAATATATTATGTGCACACCCCTAATATTGAATGGTTTATGCAACAATTACACAATTTTCATAACAATTTGCGAGTTTATATGTAAAGTTATTGATTAAAAATGGGCAAAGGAAATAAATAAAAAGTTTAGAACATATTTCTAATATCTCCAAATACCTACGTGGAATCAACCTCAGTTATAAAAATAACTGCCAATCAGATTTAAAAGAAATGACATCATGGGGAAGTACTTACTTTTTTCATTTTTGTGGTTGAGTTTCGAGTAAGTACTGGTTGTTACTGCGCATGTGGGCGGAGCTTATTTTACTTGCCGCATATTTTCCCACGCGAATGACCCTAATCTCTACTGCTTCCCTGCATAAGTTGGCCGCGGGTCGTAAGTTGGCCGCCACTCATTTAAATGTATCAAACAGACTAATGTGTGGTTGCACAGGTTTTAAAAGTGGTAGTTATAATAAATCTTCGTATTATAATAGACCATTCAAGAATGATACAGGCCTTTAGATTTATAGAAATTTCAAAATATGATGATGGCGGCCAACTTACGACCCGCGGCCAACTTATGTAGCGAAGCAGTATAGATCCCTTTTCTATAGCCACTTAGTTTTGCAAATCACTGGTTCTCTCACTCTATGGCTGAAAATTGTGAAATTACAGTACACTACTGTATTGTGATACATTGGGTTTTCATAGTACTGACTTCTACCAATTAAAACCAATGCTGTGGTTAATATTTTTAATTAAGCAGTGCTTATTTGTTTTCACTTCAGTTTCGTCGCCACCGCGGCCGCACATAGTATTGCAGGATATCTTTATTGGGGGGTAAGCTTCTCTGGGATCAAAAATAGCCTCATTCTGAAAAACAACATGGCTGCCACGGCCCTAGTGGTGTCATCACGAGCGGCCATATTGCAGATTCACCGGTGATGAAAAAAATGAACGATAATCGATAGAGGTGGAACGATTCGACGAAAACTCGATTTCCAAACTCGAGTCCGCATTTTAGCATCTACATCGATCCCTATTGGAAACGTCGGCGACGAAAAAAAACAGCAAAACCACGGAAGATGTTTTGAGTGGACGATAATAGAAATACTAGTTACTGGCTACAATGAAGGAATAATGCGGTGGTTTCTAAAGTTCGGAATTTCCGTTGGGCGATACGGAAAATCGCCTAAAAGTCGCCTAAAATCGCCCAAATATCGCCTAATTTACTTTAAAATGACCTCTTGAACAGCAACATCAAAAATTAAATCCACAACTCTTTTAGATTACAGAATACAAGGTTTATAGGTAACATAACCGGAAACTTTGCATAATATAGCCTAAAAGCAAGATATTAATTTACCAAATCCACGGAAAAATCGCCCAATTAAAAAACACTGGGAAATCAAAGGCCGAGTTAACATTCCTGTAAAATGCTTAATATTTGCTTGATTTTAATAAGACAACCACCAAATTGTTCATTATTATGTGGGGAATACTCATAGATAGACAATTAAACTGGTAACTTAACATAAGATATCTTATAAGTAAGATATTCATCACCAACATCCACGGAAAAAATCGCCCAATTAAAAAACACTGGGAAATCAAAGGCTATGTTAAAAACTTAAAATCCTTGTAAAATACTCAATATTTGCTTGATTTTAATAAGACAACCACCAAATTGTTCATTATTATGTGGAGAATAGTCGTAGATAGATAATAAAACTGGAAACTTTGCATAAGAGACCTTCAAAGTAAGATATTCATGGACCAAATCCACGGAAAAAATCGCCCAATGAAAAAACACTGGGAAATCAAAGGCTGGGTTAAAATCCCTGTAAAATGCTTAATATTTGCTTAATTTTAATAAGACAACCACCAAATTGTTCATTATTATGTGGTAAATACTCATAGATAGATAATTAAACTGGAAACTTTGCATGACATAGCTTAAAAGTAAGATATTCATTGACCAAATCCACGGGAAAAAAATCGCCCAATTAAAAACACTGGGAAATCAAAGGCTATGTTAAAATCCTTGTAAAATGCTTAATAATGGAGCGATTTTCATAAAGCCACCACCAGAGTATTCCTTATTATCTGCAGAATTCTCATGTATAACATAAAACTAGCCATACGGTGTATATTAGGCGATTTTTAGGCGATTTTCCGTTTCCGTCACAGAATTCGGATTTTCAAGTCCGATTCCCACCACTAATAATCGAGGATTAATGATCATCCGTGATCCATCTCATAAACATATTCAACCATTAACTTTAGCTTATTTTCGAAGGGATTTCATAAAAATACTGTGAAATATTCATCTAATTTCTACTTTTAGTGACGTAACTATGCTTATGACCCTTTCCACTTCCTACAGGAAGTGAAAAAAACGTAAGTTTTGTTTACTTTTTATTGCTTCAAATATTCACCATTTTAACAACTGTCAGCACCAATGAAACATAAAATCTATTTTATTTCAGTATTAGTTGTCAATGCACATCTATTTAGAAAGCAAATGTAGGTTTAATTTGTGAAACGATGGCACTGCGATATCGCTGTTTTGTTCATGGCATCGAGACCTCATATACCCAGACGATGACACCACTAGCCACGGGAATTGCTTTGGAAATAATCTAGCAAGGGATTATTCATCGGGTTCCACCCGATGTTGAGGCTGTATATTATTCATCGGTTTACAAAGTCTAGATGTCTTTTATGAAGTCTCGTGACAAGCCATGTGACCTGCAAGGAAATCCCAGGGGAAATCCATGTCCTCATATCTTCTCATGAACATTAATGACTTCGGTGCTATGGCAGTGAGTTCTCAAGTTTAAAGTATTTGATTTTCGTCTGTGTATGCTTCCATTTTATAAAAAATATTGTAAGGAAATCCCAGGAGAAAATCTGTGTCCTCATATCTTCTCATGAATATGACTTGAGTGCTATGGCCGTGAGTTCTCGCGGACTTAAATTATATGACAGATTGTTTTTTCTTTATATTTTGCACGACCCGATAAATAAACAAATCCCTAATTAACGGGTCAGACCCGATGGATAATCACTTCGAATAATCTACATTTTTCTACTGGCTGTTTGTCATAGGTAGAAGATTAATCTCTTCATAGATGATATGTATAACAGATATACATGTCCTCTACAACCTTGCACACATTTGACCTTGAAGCCTTTAATTCAAGGTCATCCATGGAGTACTGAAGTAACCCACATAGCAAACTTTAAAAGTGCCTATATCTCCCTTATTATTGGTCCTAGAGGTTTGCAATATGAAACCAACCTATAGGAAATCATGTGCTGTGAATCTTCTGATGTCAGGTTTGACTTTGGACCCCTCCTTCAAGGTCAAACAAGGATAGTCCAACTTAAAAGTGCTAATAACTCGCTTATTATCGGTCCTAGAATTTTGGGATGGTAAACCAACATATAGGAAATCATGGGCTGGGAATCATTTGGTTTAGTCAGATTTGACCTTGGGCCCTTTGTTCAAGGTCAAACAAGGATAGCCAAACTTAAAAGTACTTATAACATGCTTATTATTGGTCCAAGAGGTTTTGGCTGATAAACCAACCTATAGGAAATCATGGGCTAGGAATCATCTGATGTTAGATTTGACATTTGGCCTCTCCTTCAAGGTCAAACGATGGTTCACTGGCTTTGGTGAGTTGTCTTTCCAGTGGATACTAATTTGCGTCGGTTCACCAATGCGTAGGTCTAGTTATTCATTTATTATCTCCCGCCGGGCTTTAGCCCGGGAGGGAGATTATGAAATGATGCCTGTGTGTGCGTGCGTGTGTGCGTGCGTTATTAGTCACGCAGATTTCTCCAAAACTACTACAGCTACATATTTTTTGTAAATGTCCCAATGAATTTTCACGCCCTCGAAAATTTTTTTGGTTTTATGGACTTAGGCCTAAAGATAAGTGAGTAATAGCAATCTTAGCTACTTGGAGTAAAGGGCTCATACCTCAAAAACTATTGCAGTTACAACTTTTTCTTCAAATATGTTGTTCAGCTACTTTGTCCTTAGCTATAAGATGGTACATAGTTTGGGGTCCCATTGCATGCCATAAGTGAGTAATAGCTATTTTCTTATTTGTAGCAAAATAATGACATAAGTAAATGTCAAATATCTTCAAAAGTATTAAAGTTAGGGAAATCTTTTCAAATATATTGTTCATCTACTTTTTGATAACCTATCACATAGTAAAGTTTCAGATCTGTTGCACATTGGATAGCTGAGTAATAGCTACTTTGAAATTCTACAGTTGAGTAAAACCATTGTAACTCCAAAACTAGTGCAGTTAGAGTATTTTCCTAAAATATGTTGTTCAGCTACTTTGTCCTTAATTATAAGATGCCATATAGTTTGGGGTTCTATTGCATGCCATAAGTGAGTAATAGCTATTTCCTTATTTGAAGCAAAATAACGACATGAGTAAATTTCAAGTATCTTCAAAAGTATTAAAATTAGGGAATTCTTTTCAAATATGTTATTCATCTATTTTTTGGTAAGGTATCACATACTAAAGTTTGAGACCTGTTGCACATTGGATAGCTGAGTAATAGCTACTTTGAAATTGTGACTGTTGAGTAAATCCATTGTAACTCCAAAACTATTGCAGTTAGAGTATTTTCCAAAAATATGTTATTCAGCTGCTTTTTCCTTATCTATAAGATGGCATATAGTTTGCGGTTCTGTTGCATGCCATAAGTGAGTAATAGCTATTTTCTTATTTGTAGCAAAATAACAACATAAGTAAATTTCAAACATCTTCAAAAGTATTCAAGTTAGGGAAATATTTTCAAATATGTTATTCATCTAGTTTTTGATGAGCTATCAGATAGTAAAGCTGCAAACCTGTTGCACACTGGACAGCTGAGTAATAGCTACTTTGAAATTGTGACTGTTGAGTAAATCTATTGTAACTCAAAAACTACTGCAGTTACAGGATTTTCCTAAAATAATTTGTTCAGCTACTTTTTCCTTAACTATAAGATGGCATATCGTATGGGGTTCCATTGCATGTCATAAGTGAGCAATAGCTATTTTCTTATTTGTAGCAAAATTATGATAGAAATAAATGTCAAATACCTTCACAAGTACCAAAGTTAGGCAAATCTTTTCATGTTATTCATCTAGTTTTTCAAAAGCTGACTTTCCTGTGTCCTTTATATTTTTGTTGCTTTTGCAGATGTAGGTCAATAGCTAAGTGAGTAGATAGCTAAGCAAGAGCTACTAAAATGAGTAAATGTCTTTTATCTCTAAAAGTATTATAGGTAGGCAATTTCTTCTAAATAAGTCATTCACCTACTTTTGGGTGATCTACCACATAGTGAAGTTGCACAACTGTAGCTCTTTCGATAGCTGAGTAATAGCTACCAAAATGAGTAATTGTCTTTTATCTCTAAAAATATTACACATAGGCAATTTCTTCTAAATAAGTCATTCACCTACTTTTGTGTGATCTACCACACAGTGAAGTTGCAGAACTGTAGCTCTTTGGATAGGTGAGTAATAGCTACTAAAATGAGTAAATGCCTTTTGTCTTTAAAAGGATTGCAATCAAACATTAAACTTGTTGTCACTTCTACATGTGCCTCCATCTCACAAGAAAATTTATATTCCACTATCTTTAGTACATCTAATTTATATGGCGGGAGATAAATGCATGCGTCAGAATGCTTGTTATTATTCACTTATTTATGTGGACATATCTTGCAGTACAAAGGTTACAGAAGGGATGTATGATGCTGTTCTACGCTCAAGAACCTCTAGGTGGTCTTAGGACCACTCCAAACCATGCCTTCTTGTTGGGGTTCCCAGAATGTACCAAAAGAATAAAGCCTATAGAAGACTTATTCAGTGAATGTTTTATTATTATTCATGTATTTATTTGGACATGTCTTACAGTAATAATGTTGCAGAGGGGATGTATGATGCTGTTCTCCGCTCATGAACCTCTAGGTGGTCTCGGGACCACTCCAAACCCTGCCTTATTCTTGGGATTCCCCGAATGTACCAAATAAGAAGAAAGCCTATAGAAGACTTATTCACTGAATGTTTTAATATTATTCATTTATGTATTTGGACATGTCTTATAGTAATAATGTTGCAGAGGGGATGTATGATGCTGTTCTATGCTCAGGAACCTCTAGGTGGTCTCATGACCACTCCAAACTGTGCCTTCTTCTTGGGGTTCCCAGAATGTACCAAAAGAATAAAGCCTATAGAAAACTTATTCAGTGATTTTTTTAATATTATTTATTTATTTATTTGGACATATCTTGCAGTATATTTCAGTGAATGTTTTATTATTATTCATCTATTTATAATATGGACATATCTTATAGTAATAATATTGCAGAGGGGATGTATGATGCTGTTCTACGCTCAGGAACATCTAGGTTGTCTCAGGACCACTCCAAACCCTGCCTTATTCTTGGGGTTCCCAGAATGTACCCAAAAAGAATAAAGCCTATAGAAGACTTATTCAGTGAATGTTTTAATATTATTCACTTATTTATTTGGATATATCTTGCAGTATAAAGGTTACAGAAGGGATGTATGATGCTGTTCTATGCTCAAGAACCTCTAGGCGGTCTCAGGACCACTCCAAACCATGCCTTCTTCTTGGGGTTCCCAGAATGTACCAAAAGAATAAAGCCTTTAGAAGACTTATTCATTGATTTTTTTATTATTATTCATTTATTTATTTGGACATATCTTAGACTTATAGTAATAAGGTTACAGAAGGAATGTATGATGCTGTTCTACACTCAGGAACCTCTAGGTGGTCTCAGGACCACTCCAAACCCTGCCTTCTTTTTGGGGTTCCCAGAATGTAACAAAAGAATAAAGCCTATAGAAGACTTATTCAGTGATTTTTATGTCAGCTGACTTGTCAGTCAGCTGGCATTATGTCGTCACTCTGCGGCGTGGGCGTACGCGTACGCGTCCGCGTGAACAACTTCTCCTCCAAAACTACAAGGCCTAGAGACGTGCTGTTTTTTTTAAAAGATACCTTATCTATCGAGGATGAAAAATTGTTCAAGGCATGCAAATCTGTCTGTTCGTCTGTTTGCTAGAAACATTACAAGGGGGGTACCCCCACCAAAAGTGTGAAAATTTCAACTTTTTATCACAATTTTCTCAGTGACTATTGCAGGGATTTCTCTCATATCTTGTATATATGTACTAGGCCAGAGGTAGATTCTCTTGTGAGAGTATGAGACCTGGATCTCTCTTACTTTTTTTTTAATAAATTTTTTTAATAATTTTTAATACATTAACATTCATGAAATCATGCACAAAATCATTTATAACTTGAAAACTGTTGCATCTAGAGCATTTTGTTAAAATATGTTATTCAGCTACTTTTTTCATAGCTACAATATGGTGAGTAAGTTGGGTGCCTGTCTCAATAGCTAAGTGAGTAATAGCTACTTTTGGGCTTTTCAGTAACTTCCATCATGAGTAGAATCACTTGTAACTTAAAAACTATTGCATTTAGAGAATTTCGTATAAATATGTTATTCAGCTACTTTTGGGTCAGCTATAACATAGTAAAATTTTAGACCTGTAGCTCATGGCATAGCTGAGTAATAGCTACTTTTACGTTATCACTGTTGAGTAAATTGCTTATAACTTCAAAACTATTGCATTTAGAGAATTTCGTATAAATATGTTATTCAGCTACTTTTGGGTCAGCTATAACATAGTAAAATTTCAGACCTGTAGCTCATGGCATAGCTGAGTAATAGCTACTTTTAGGTTATCACTGTTGAGTAAATCGCTTATAACTTGGAAACTATTGCATTTACAGTATTTTGTTTCAATATGTTATTCACCTATTTTGGGATCAGCTATAACATAGTGAACTTTCAGATCTGTGGCTCATTGCATAGCTGAGTAATAGCTACTTTTACGTTATCACTGTTGAGTAAATTGCTTATAACTTCAAAACTATTGCATTTAGAGAATTTCGTATAAATATGTTATTCAGCTACTTTTGGGTCAGCTATAACATAGTAAAATTTCAGACCTGTAGCTCATGGCATAGCTGAGTAATAGCTACTTTTAGGTTATCACTGTTGAGTAAATCGCTTATAACTTGGAAACTATTGCATTTACAGTATTTTGTTTCAATATGTTATTCACCTATTTTGGGGTCAGCTATAACATAGTGAACTTTCAGATCTGTGGCTCATTGCATAGCTGAGTAATAGCTACTTTGAAGTTCTCACTATTGAGTAAATCAGTTGTAATTGGAAAACTATTGCATTTAGAGAATTTCGTATAAATATGTTATTCAGCTACTTTTGGGTCAGCTATAACATAGTAAAATTTCAGACCTGTAGCTCATGGCATAGCTGAGTAATAGCTACTTTTAGGTCATCACTATTGAGTAAATCAGTTGTAACTTGAAAACTATTGCATTTACAGTATTTTGCTTAAATATGTTGTTCACCTACTTTTGGGTCAGCTATAACATAGTAAAATTTCAGACCTGTAGCTCATGGCATAGCTGAGTAATAGCTACTTTTAGGTCATCACTATTGAGTAAATCAGTTGTAACTTGAAAACTATTGCATTTACAGTATTTTGCTTTAATATGTTGTTCACCTACTTTTGGGTCAGCTATAACATAGTGAAATTTCAGACCTGTAGCTCATTGCATAGCTGAGTAATAACTACTTTGAGGTTCTCACTATTGAGTAAATCAGTTGTAATTGGAAAAGTATTGCATTTAGAGAATTTAGTATAAATATGTTATTCAGCTACTTTTGGGTCAACTATAACATAGTAAAATTTCAGACCTGTAGCTCATGGCATAGCTGAGTAATAGCTACTTTTAGGTCATCACTATTGAGTAAATCAGTTGTAACTTGAAAACTATTGCATTTACAGTATTTTGCTTAAATATGTTGTTCACCTACTTTTGGGTCAGCTATAACATAGTAAAATTTCAGACCTGTAGCTCATGGCATAGCTGAGTAATAGCTACTTTTAGGTTATCACTGTTGAGTAAATCGCTTATAACTTGGAAATTATTGCATTTAGAGTATTTTGTTTCAATATGTTATTCACCTATTTTGGGGTCAGCTATAACATAGTGAAGTTCCAGACCCGTGACTCATTGCATAGCTGAGTAATAGCTACTTTTAGGTTATCACTGTTGAGTAAATCGCTTATAACTTGGAAACTATTGCATTTAGAGTATTTTGTTTCAATATGTTATTCACCTATTTTGGGATCAGCTATAACATAGTGAAGTTTCAGATCTGTGGCTCATTGCATAGCTGAGTAATAGCTACTTTGAAGTTCTCACTATTGAGTAAATCAGTTGTAATTGGAAAACTATTGCATTTAGAGAATTTCGTATAAATATGTTATTCAGCTACTTTTGGGTCAGCTATAACATAGTAAAATTTCAGACCTGTAGCTCATGGCATAGCTGAGTAATAGCTACTTTTAGGTCATCACTATTGAGTAAATCAGTTGTAACTTGAAAACTATTGCATTTACAGTATTTTGCTTAAATATGTTGTTCACCTACTTTTGGGTCAGCTATAACATAGTAAAATTTCAGACCTGTAGCTCATGGCATAGCTGAGTAATAGCTACTTTTAGGTCATCACTATTGAGTAAATCAGTTGTAACTTGAAAATTATTGCATTTACAGTATTTTGCTTAAATATGTTGTTCACCTACTTTTGGGTCAGCTATAACATAGTAAAATTTCAGACCTGTAGCTCATGGCATAGCTGAGTAATAGCTACTTTTACGTTATCACTGTTGAGTAAATCGCTTATAACTTGGAAATTATTGCATTTAGAGTATTTTGTTTGAATATGTTATTCACCTATTTTGGGGTCAGCTATAACATAGTGAAGTTCCAGACCCGTGACTCATTGCATAGCTGAGTAATAGCTACTTTTAGGTTATCACTGTTGAGTAAATCGCTTATAACTTGGAAACTATTGCATTTAGAGTATTTTGTTTCAATATGTTATTCACCTATTTTGGGATCAGCTATAACATAGTGAAGTTTCAGATCTGTGGCTCATTGCATAGCTGAGTAATAGCTACTTTGAAGTTCTCACTATTGAGTAAATCAGTTGTAATTGGAAAACTATTGCATTTAGAGAATTTAGTATAAATATGTTATTCAGCTACTTTTGGGTCAACTATAACATAGTAAAATTTCAGACCTGTAGCTCATGGCATAGCTGAGTAATAGCTACTTTTAGGTCATCACTATTGAGTAAATCAGTTGTAACTTGAAAACTATTGCATTTACAGTATTTTGCTTAAATATGTTGTTCACCTACTTTTGGGTCAGCTATAACATAGTAAAATTTCAGACCTGTAGCTCATGGCATAGCTGAGTAATAGCTACTTTTAGGTTATCACTGTTGAGTAAATCGCTTATAACTTGGAAATTATTGCATTTAGAGTATTTTGTTTCAATATGTTATTCACCTATTTTGGGGTCAGCTATAACATAGTGAAGTTCCAGACCCGTGACTCATTGCATAGCTGAGTAATAGCTACTTTTAGGTTATCACTGTTGAGTAAATCGCTTATAACTTGGAAACTATTGCATTTAGAGTATTTTGTTTCAATATGTTATTCACCTATTTTGGGATCAGCTATAACATAGTGAAGTTTCAGATCTGTGGCTCATTGCATAGCTGAGTAATAGCTACTTTGAAGTTCTCACTATTGAGTAAATCAGTTGTAATTGGAAAACTATTGCATTTAGAGAATTTCGTATAAATATGTTATTCAGCTACTTTTGGGTCAGCTATAACATAGTAAAATTTCAGACCTGTAGCTCATGGCATAGCTGAGTAATAGCTACTTTTAGGTCATCACTATTGAGTAAATCAGTTGTAACTTGAAAACTATTGCATTTACAGTATTTTGCTTAAATATGTTGTTCACCTACTTTTGGGTCAGCTATAACATAGTAAAATTTCAGACCTGTAGCTCATGGCATAGCTGAGTAATAGCTACTTTTAGGTCATCACTATTGAGTAAATCAGTTGTAACTTGAAAATTATTGCATTTACAGTATTTTGCTTAAATATGTTGTTCACCTACTTTTGGGTCAGCTATAACATAGTAAAATTTCAGACCTGTAGCTCATGGCATAGCTGAGTAATAGCTACTTTTACGTTATCACTGTTGAGTAAATCGCTTATAACTTGGAAATTATTGCATTTAGAGTATTTTGTTTGAATATGTTATTCACCTATTTTGGGGTCAGCTATAACATAGTGAAGTTCCAGACCCGTGACTCATTGCATAGCTGAGTAATAGCTACTTTTAGGTTATCACTGTTGAGTAAATCGCTTATAACTTGGAAACTATTGCATTTAGAGTATTTTGTTTCAATATGTTATTCACCTATTTTGGGATCAGCTATAACATAGTGAAGTTTCAGATCTGTGGCTCATTGCATAGCTGAGTAATAGCTACTTTGAAGTTCTCACTATTGAGTAAATCAGTTGTAATTGGAAAACTATTGCATTTAGAGAATTTCGTATAAATATGTTATTCAGCTACTTTTGGGTCGGCTATAACATAGTAAAATTTCAGACCTGTAGCTCATGGCATAGCTGAGTAATAGCTACTTTTAGGTCATCACTATTGAGTAAATCAGTTGTAACTTGAAAACTATTGCATTTACAGTATTTTGCTTAAATATGTTGTTCACCTACTTTTGGGTCAGCTATAACATAGTAAAATTTCAGACCTGTAGCTCATGGCATAGCTGAGTAATAGCTACTTTTAGGTCATCACTATTGAGTAAATCAGTTGTAACTTGAAAACTATTGCATTTACAGTATTTTGCTTTAATATGTTGTTCACCTACTTTTGGGTCAGCTATAACATAGTGAAATTTCAGACCTGTAGCTCATTGCATAGCTTAGTAATAACTACTTTGAGGTTCTCACTATTGAGTAAATCAGTTGTAATTGGAAAACTATTGCATTTAGAGAATTTAGTATAAATATGTTATTCAGCTACTTTTGGGTCAACTATAACATAGTAAAATTTCAGACCTGTAGCTCATGGCATAGCTGAGTAATAGCTACTTTTAGGTCATCACTATTGAGTAAATCAGTTGTAACTTGAAAACTATTGCATTTACAGTATTTTGCTTAAATATGTTGTTCACCTACTTTTGGGTCAGCTATAACATAGTAAAATTTCAGACCTGTAGCTCATGGCATAGCTGAGTAATAGCTACTTTTAGGTTATCACTGTTGAGTAAATCGCTTATAACTTGGAAATTATTGCATTTAGAGTATTTTGTTTCAATATGTTATTCACCTATTTTGGGGTCAGCTATAACAT
The DNA here is from genome assembly GCA_964017235.1 of Sabellastarte sp. h YS-2021. Lineage (NCBI taxonomy): Eukaryota > Metazoa > Annelida > Polychaeta > Sabellida > Sabellidae > Sabellastarte > Sabellastarte sp. h YS-2021. Next base: position 165,036,108 of record OZ024927.1, on the reverse strand, counting down.
AGTGAAGTTCCAGACCCGTGACTCATTGCATAGCTGAGTAATAGCTACTTTTAGGTTATCACTGTTGAGTAAATCGCTTATAACTTGGAAACTATTGCATTTAGAGTATTTTGTTTCAATATGTTATTCACCTATTTTGGGATCAGCTATAACATAGTGAAGTTTCAGATCTGTGGCTCATTGCATAGCTGAGTAATAGCTACTTTGAAGTTCTCACTATTGAGTAAATCAGTTGTAATTGGAAAACTATTGCATTTAGAGAATTTCGTATAAATATGTTATTCAGCTACTTTTGGGTCAGCTATAACATAGTAAAATTTCAGACCTGTAGCTCATGGCATAGCTGAGTAATAGCTACTTTTAGGTCATCACTATTGAGTAAATCAGTTGTAACTTGAAAACTATTGCATTTACAGTATTTTGCTTAAATATGTTGTTCACCTACTTTTGGGTCAGCTATAACATAGTAAAATTTCAGACCTGTAGCTCATGGCATAGCTGAGTAATAGCTACTTTTAGGTCATCACTATTGAGTAAATCAGTTGTAACTTGAAAACTATTGCATTTACAGTATTTTGCTTTAATATGTTGTTCACCTACTTTTGGGTCAGCTATAACATAGTGAAATTTCAGACCTGTAGCTCATTGCATAGCTTAGTAATAACTACTTTGAGGTTCTCACTATTGAGTAAATCAGTTGTAATTGGAAAACTATTGCATTTAGAGAATTTAGTATAAATATGTTATTCAGCTACTTTTGGGTCAACTATAACATAGTAAAATTTCAGACCTGTAGCTCATGGCATAGCTGAGTAATAGCTACTTTTAGGTCATCACTATTGAGTAAATCAGTTGTAACTTGAAAACTATTGCATTTACAGTATTTTGCTTAAATATGTTGTTCACCTACTTTTGGGTCAGCTATAACATAGTAAAATTTCAGACCTGTAGCTCATGGCATAGCTGAGTAATAGCTACTTTTAGGTTATCACTGTTGAGTAAATCGCTTATAACTTGGAAATTATTGCATTTAGAGTATTTTGTTTCAATATGTTATTCACCTATTTTGGGGTCAGCTATAACATAGTGAAGTTCCAGACCCGTGACTCATTGCATAGCTGAGTACTAGCTACTTTTAGGTTATCACTGTTGAGTAAATCGCTTATAACTTGGAAACTATTGCATTTAGAGTATTTTGTTTCAATATGTTATTCACCTATTTTGGGATCAGCTATAACATAGTGAAGTTTCAGATCTGTGGCTCATTGCATAGCTGAGTAATAGCTACTTTGAAGTTCTGACTATTGAGTAAATCAGTTGTAATTGGAAAACTATTGCATTTAGAGAATTTCGTATAAATATGTTATTCAGCTACTTTTGGGTCAGCTATAACATAGTAAAATTTCAGACCTGTAGCTCATGGCATAGCTGAGTAATAGCTACTTTTAGGTCATCACTATTGAGTAAATCAGTTGTAGCTTGAAAACTATTGCATTTACAGTATTTTGGTTAAATATGTTGTTCACCTACTTTTGGGTCAGCTATAACATAGTAAAATTTCAGACCTGTAGCTCATGGCATAGCTGAGTAATAGCTACTTTTAGGTCATCACTATTGAGTAAATCAGTTGTAACTTGAAAAGTATTGCATTTACAGTATTTTGCTTTAATATGTTGTTCACCTACTTTTGGGTCAGCTATAACATAGTGAAATTTCAGACCTGTAGCTCATTGCATAGCTGAGTAATAACTACTTTGAGGTTCTCACTATTGAGTAAATCAGTTGTAATTGGAAAACTATTGCATTTAGAGAATTTAGTATAAATATGTTATTCAGCTACTTTTGGGTCAACTATAACATAGTAAAATTTCAGACCTGTAGCTCATGGCATAGCTGAGTAATAGCTACTTTTAGGTCATCACTATTGAGTAACTCAGTTGTAACTTGAAAACTATTGCATTTACAGTATTTTGCTTAAATATGTTGTTCACCTACTTTTGGGTCAGCTATAACATAGTAAAATTTCAGACCTGTAGCTCATGGCATAGCTGAGTAATAGCTACTTTTAGGTTATCACTGTTGAGTAAATCGCTTATAACTTGGAAATTATTGCACTTAGAGTATTTTGTTTCAATATGTTATTCACCTATTTTGGGGTCAGCTATAACATAGTGAAGTTCCAGACCCGTGACTCATTGCATAGCTGAGTAATAGCTACTTTGAAGTTCTCAATGTTAAGTAAATCACTTGTAATTTGAAAACTATTGCATTTAGAGAATTTAGTATAAATATGTTATTCAGCTACTTTTGGGTCAGCTATAACATAGTAAAATTTCAGACCTGTAGCTCATGGCATAGCTGAGTAATAGCTACTTTTAGGTTATCACTGTTGAGTAAATCACTTATAACTTGAAAACTATTGCATTTAGAGTATTTTGTTGCAATATGTTATTCACCTATTTTGGGGTCAGCTATAACATAGTGAAGTTCCAGACCTGTGGCTCATTGCATAGCTGAGTAATAGCTACTTTGAAGTTCTCACTGTTGAGTAAATCAGTTGTAATTGGAAAACTATTGCCTTTACAGAAATTTGTGCAAATATGTTATTCAGCTACTTTTGGGTCAGCTATAACATAGTGAAATTACAGACCTGTAGCTCATGGCACAGCTGAGCAATAGCTATTCTCAGGCACTGACTGTTGAGTAAATCAGCTATAACTTGAAAAATATTGCATTTGGAGTATTTTGTTAAAATATATTGTTCACCTACTTTTGGGTTAGCTATAACATAGTGAAATTACAGACCTATAGCTCATGGCATAGCGGAGCAATAGCTATTTTCTGGTTCTCACTATTGAGTAAATCAGTTGTAACTTGAAAACTATTGCATTTACAGTATTTTGCTTAAATATGTTGTTCAGCTACTTTTAGGTCAGCTATAACAGAGCAAAAATTCAGACATGTAGCTCATTGCATAGCTGAGTAATAGTTACTTTGAGGTTCTCACTGTTGAGTAAATCAGTTGTAACTTGAAAATTATTACATTTAGAGTATTTTGTTAAATATGTTATTCACAGACGTTTTGGTCAGCTATAACATAGTGAAATTGCAGACCTCTATGTCATGGGATAGCTGAGCAATAGCTTCTTTCAGGTTCTCACTGTTGAGTAAATCATTGTATCCAACCTGTAGGAAATCATGGGCTGGGAATCTGTTAATATGGTCCGATTTGGCCTTGGAACCCTCCTTCAAGGTCAAATGAGGATAGCCAAAAATAAAAGTGCTTATAACTCGCTTATTATTGGTCCCAGAGGTTGGAATGAAAACCAACCTATAGAAAATCATGAGCTGGGAATTTTTTGGTGTGGTCGGATTTCACCTTGGACCCCTCCTTCAAGGTCAAATGAGGATAGCCAAACTTAAAAGTGCTTGAAATAACTTGAAAAATATTGCATTTGGAGTATTTTGTTAAAATATATTGTTCACCTACTTTTGGGTTAGCTATAACATAGTGAAATTACAGACCTATAGCTCATGGCATAGCGGAGCAATAGCTATTTTCTGGTTCGCACTATTGAGTAAATCAGTTGTAACTTGAAAACTATTGCATTTACAGTATTTTGCTTAAATATGTTGTTCAGCTACTTTTAGGTCAGCTATAACAGAGCAAAAATTCAGACATGTAGCTCATTGCATAGCTGAGTAATAGTTACTTTGAGGTTCTCACTCTTGAGTAAATCAGTTGTAACTTGAAAATTATTACATTTAGAGTATTTTGTTAAATATGTTATTCAGAGACGTTTTGGTCAGCTATAACATAGTGAAATTGCAGACCTCTATGTCATGGGATAGCTGAGCAATAGCTTCTTTCAGGTTCTCACTGTTGAGTAAATCATTGTATCCAACCTGTAGGAAATCATGGGCTGGGAATCTGTTAATATGGTCCGATTTGACCTTGGAACCCTCCTTCAAGGTCAAATGAGGATAGCCAAACATAAAAGTGCTTATAACTCGCTTATTATTGGTCCCAGAGGTTGGAATGAAAACCAACCTATAGAAAATCATGAGCTGGGAATTTTTTGGTGTGGTCGGATTTCACCTTGGACCCCTCCTTCAAGGTCAAATGAGGATAGCCAAACTTAAAAGTGCTTATAACTCATTTATTATTGGTCCTAGAGGTTTCGAATGGAAAACCAACCTATAGAAAATCATGGGCTGGGAATCTTTTGGTGTGGTCGGATTTGACCTGGGACCCCTCCTTCAAGGGCAGTTGAGGATAGCCAAACTTACAATTGCTTAGAACTCGCTTATTATTGGTCCTACAAGTTTGGGATGGTAAACAAGCTACAGGAAATCATGGGCTGGGAATTTTTTTGTGTGGTCGGATTTGACCTTGGACCCCCTCCTTCCAGGTCAAACGAAGATAGCCAAACTTAAAGTGCTTATAACTCGCGTATTATTGGTCTTGGAGGTTTGGGATGGTAAACCAACATATAGGAAATCATGGGCTGGGATTCTTTTGGTGTGGTCAGATTTGACCTGGGCCCCTCCTTCAAGGGCAGTTGAGGATAGCCAAACTTACAATTGCTTAGAACTCGCTTATTATTGGTCCTACAAGTTTGGGATGGTAAACAAGCTACAGGAAATCATGGGCTGGGAATTTTTTTGTGTGGTCGGATTTGACCTTGGACCCCCTCCTTCAAGGTCAAACAAGGATAGCCAAACTTAAAAAGTGCCTATAACTCACTTATTATTGGTCCGAGAGGTTTGGGATGGTAAACCATCCTAAATTCTTTGGCTGGGAATCTTTTGGTATGGTCAGATTTGACCTTTGGACCCCTTCTTCATGGTGGAACGAGGATATTGCATTTATAGTATTTCTTTAAATATTTTAACCTACTTTTTACCCTTAAACAATTACCTTGTTACTTTATTTCATAATACCATTTGCAGGGCACAACTTTTTTGTCGTTTTCTTCTGTCAGCTTCGGAATATCTTTCGAACATGCTGTTCAGTTACCATTTACTGTATTTCTGTACAGCCCTTTCCCTGATAATTATGCTTTCCTCTCATTATCACCATCACAAATCAAAAACATTCAGTCAGCTGACACAGTGCCCGTTCACGGGCACTCTCCTCTTGTTTTATTATTATTAATTTATTTATTTGGACATATCTTGCAGTATAAAGGTTACAGAAGGGATGTATAATGCTGTTCTATGCTCAAGAACCTCTAGGTGGTCTCATGACCACTCCAAACCGTGCCTTCTTTTTGGGGTTCCCAGAATGTACCAAAAGAATGAAGTCTTTAGAAGACTTATTCAGTGAATGTTTTATTATTATTCATTTATTTATGTGGACATATCTTGCAGTACAAAGGTTACAGAAGGGATGTATGATGGTGTTCTACACTCAAGAACCTCTAGGTGGTCTTAGGACCACTCCAAACCATGCCTTCTTGTTGGGGTTCCCAGAATGTACCAAAAGAATAAAGCCTATAGAAGACTTATTCAGTGAATGTTTTATTATTATTCATGTATTTATTTGGACATGTCTTACAGTAATAATGTTGCAGAGGGGATGTATGATGCTGTTCTCCGCTCATGAACCTCTAGGTGGTCTCAGGACCACTCCAAACCCTGCCTTATTCTTGGGATTCCCCGAATGTACCAAATAAGAAGAAAGCCTATAGAAGACTTATTCACTGAATGTTTTAATATTATTCATTTATGTATTTGGACATGTCTTATAGTAATAATGTTGCAGAGGGGATGTATGATGCTGTTCTATGCTCAGGAACCTCTAGGTGGTCTCAGGATCACTCCAAACTGTGCCTTCTTCTTGGGGTTCCCAGAATGTACCAAAAGAATAAAACCTATAGAAGACTTATTCAGTGATTTTTTTAATATTATTAATTTATTTATTTGGACATATCTTGCAGTATAAAGGTTACAGAAGGGATGTATGATGCTGTTCTATGCTCAAGAACCTCTAGGCGGTCTCAGGACCACTCCAAACCGTGCCTTCTTGGGGTTCCCAGAATGTACCAAAAGAATAAAGCCTATAGAAGACTTATTCAGTGATTCTTTTATCATTATTCATTTATTTATTTGGACATATCTTGCAGTATAAAGGTTACGGAGGGGATGTATGATGCTGTTCTATGCTCAAGAACCTCTAGGCGGTCTCAGGACCACTCCAAACCGTGCCTTCTTGTTGGGGTTCCCAGAATGTACCAAAAGAATAAAGCCTATAGAAGACTTATTCAGTGAATGTTTTATTATTATTCATTTATTTATTTGGACATATCTTGCAGTATAAAGGTTACAGAGGGGATATATGATGCTGTTCTACGCTCAGGAACCTCTAGGTGGTCTCAGGACCACTCCAAACCCTGCCTTATTCTTGGGGTTCCCAGAATGTACCCAAAAAGAATAAAGCCTATAGAAGACTTATTCAGTGAATGTTTTAATATTATTATCTCCCGCGGGAGGGAGATTATGAAATGATGTCTGTGTGTGCGTGCGTGTGTGCGTTAGTTAGTCACGCAGATTTCTCCAAAACTGCTACAGCTACAGATTTTTTGTAAATTAATTGTCGCAATGAATTTTCATGCCCTTGAAAATTTTTTTTGGTTTTATTTACTTAGGCCTAAAGATAAGTGAGTAATAGCAATCTTAGCTACTTTGAGTAAAGGGCTCATAACTCAAAAACTATTGCAGTAACAACTTTTTCTTCAAATATGTTGTTCAGCTACTTTGTCCTTAGCTATAAGATGGTACATAGTTTGGGGTCCCATTGCATGCCATAAGTGAGTAATAGCTATTTTCTCATTTGTAGCTAAATAACAGAAGAAGTAAATGTCAAATATCTTCAAAAGTATTGAAGTTAGGGAAATCTTTTCAAATATGTTGTCCATCTTCTTTTTGGTAAGCTATCACATACTAAAGTTTCAGACCTGTTGCACCTTGGATAGCTGAGTAATAGCTACTTTGAAATTCTGACTGGTGAGTAAAGCGATTGTAACTCCAAAACTATTGCAGTTAGAGTATTTTCCTAAAATATGTTGTTCAGCTACTTTGTCCTTAGCTGTAAGATGGTACATAGTTTGGGGTTCTATTGCATGCCATAAGTGAGTAATAGCTATTTTCTCATTTGTAGCTAAATAACAGAAGAAGTAAATGTCAAATATCTTCAAAAGTATTGAAGTTAGGGAAATCTTTTCAAATATGTTGTCCATCTTCTTTTTGGTAAGCTATCACATACTAAAGTTTCAGACCTGTTGCACCTTGGATAGCTGAGTAATAGCTACTTTGAAATTCTGACTGGTGAGTAAAGCGATTGTAACTCCAAAACTATTGCAGTTAGAGTATTTTCCTAAAATATGTTGTTCAGCTACTTTGTCCTTAGCTGTAAGATGGTACATAGTTTGGGGTTCTATTGCATGCCATAAGTGAGTAATAGCTATTTTCTCATTTGTAACTAAATAACAGAAGAAGTAAATGTCAGATATCTTCAAAAGTATTAAAGTTAGGGAAATCTTTTCAAATATATTGTCCATCTACTTCTTGGTAAGCTATGACATAGTAAAATTTCAGACATGTTGCACCTTGGATAGCTGAGTAATAGCTACTTTGAAATTCTGACTGTTGAGTAAAGCTATTGTAACTAAAAAAGTATTGCAGTTAGAGTGTTTTCCTAAAATATGTTGTTCAGCTACTTTGTTTTTAGCTATAAGATGGTACATAGTGTGGGGTTCTATTGCTTGCCATAAGTGAGTAATAGCTATTTCCTCATTTGTAGCTAAATAACAGAAGAAGTAAATGTCAAATATCTTCAAAAGTATTGAAGTTAGGGAAATCTTTTCAAATATGTTGTCCATTTACTTTTTGGTAAGCTATAACATAGTAAAGTTTCAGACCTGTTGCACCTTGGATAGCTGAGTTATAGCTACTTTGAAATTCTGACTGTTGAGTAAAGCCATTGTAACTCCAAAACTATTGCAGTTAGAGTATTTTCCTAAAATATGTTGTTCAGCTACTTTGTCCTTAGCTGTAAGATGGTACATAGTTTGGGGTTCTATTGCATGCCATAAGTGAGTAATAGCTATTTTGTTATTTGTAGCAAAATCATGACATAAGTAGATGTCAAATATCTTCAAAAGTATTAAAGTTAGGGAATTCTTTTCAAATATGTTATGCATCTAATTTTCATAAGCTATCACATAGTAAAGTTTCGGATCTGTTGCACATTGGATAGCTGAGTAATAGCTACTTTGAAATTCTACAGTTGAGTAAATCCATTGTAACTCCAAAACTATTGCAGTTACAATATTTTCGTAAAATATGTTGTTCACCTACTTTGTCCTTAGCTATAAGCTGGCATGTAGTTTGGGGTTCTATTGCATGTCATAAGTGAGTAATAGCTATTTTCTTATTAGTAGCAAAATAATGACAGAAGTAAATGTCAAATATCTTCAGAAGTATTAAAGTTACGGAATTCTTTTCAAATATGTCATTCATCTACTTTTTTTGTAAGCTATCACATAGTAAAGTTTCAGACCTGTTGCACATTGCATAGCTGAGTAATAGCTACTTTGAAATTGTGACTGTTGAGTAAATCCATTGTAACTCCAAAACTATTGCAGTTGCAGCTTTTTCTTCAAATATGTTGTTCACCTACTTTGTCCTTAGTTATAAGCTGGCATGTAGTTTGGGGTTCTATTGCATGCCATAAGTGAGTAATAGCTATTTTCTTATTTTTAGCAAAATAACAACATAAGTAAATGTCAAATATCTTCAAAAGTATTAAAGTTAGGGAAATATTTTCAAATATGTTATTCATCTAGTTTTTGATAACCTATCACATAGTAAAGGGATAGCCGAGTAATACCTACTTTGAAATTGTGACTGCAGGGTAAATGCATATGTTTGGGGTTCTATTGCATGCCATAAGTGAGTAATAGCTGTTTTCTTATTTGTGGCAAAATAATGACATAATTTTTCTCAAATAACTGCTTCATCTACTTTTGGGAGAGCTTTCACATGGTGAAGTTTCAGACCCGTAGCTAATTATTCACCTACTCAAAATGAGTAAATGCTAATTATCTCTAAAAGTATTGCGGGTATCCAATTTTTATCAAATTACTCGTTCATCTACTTTTGGGAGAGCTTTCACACAGTGAAGTTCCAGGCCCGTAGCTAATTACTCACCTACTCAAAATGAGTAAATGTGAATTATCTCAAAGTATTGCGGATATCCAATTTTTATCAAATAACTCATTCATCTACTTTTGGGAGAGCTTTCACATGGTGAAGTTCCAGACCTATAGCTAATTACTCACCTACTCAAAAATGAGTAAATGTGAATTATCCCTAAAAGTATTGGGGATATCCAATTTTTCTTAAATAACTCATTCACCTACTTTTGGAAGAGCTTTCACTTGAAGTTTCAGACCCGCAGCTAATTATTCACCTACTCAAAATGAGTAAATGCTAATTATCTCTAAAAGTATTGTGGATATCCAATTTTGATCAAACTACTCGTTCATCTACTTTTGGGAGAGCTTTCACATGGTGAAGTTCCAGACCCGTAGCTAATTACTCACCTACTCAAAATGAGTAAATGTGAATTATCTGTAAAAGTATTGCAGATATCCAATTTTTCTCAAATAACTCATTCACCTACTTTTGGAAGAGCTTTCACATGTGAAGTTTCAGACCCATAGCTAATTACTCACCTACTCAAAATGAGTAAATGCGAATTATCTCTAAAAGTATTGCAGATAGCCAATTTTTATCAAATAAATGATTCACCTACTTTTGCAAGAGCTTTCACATGGTGAAGTTTCAGACCCATAGATAATTACTCACCTACTCAAAATGAGTAAATGCGAATTATCTCTAAAAGTATTGCAGATAGCCAATTTTTCTCAATAACTTATTCATCTACTTTTGGGAGAGCTTTCACATGGTGAGGTTCCAGACCCGTAGGTAATTATTCACCTACTCAAAATGAGTAAATACTAATTATCTCTAGAAGTATTGCAGATCGCCAATTTTTCTCAAATAACTCATTCATCTACTTTTGGGAGAGTTTTCACATGGTGAAGTTTCAGACCCATAGCTAATTACTCACCTACTCAAAATGAGTAAATGCGAATTACCTCTAAAAGTATAGCAGATAGCCAATTTTTCTCAAATAACTCATTCACCTACTTTTGGAAGAGCTTTCACTCGGTGAAGTTTCAGACCTGTAGCTAATTACTCACCTACTCAAAATGAGTAAATGCTAATTATCTGTAAAAGTATTGCGGATACCCAATTTTTATCAAATAACTCATTCATGTACTTGTGGGACAGCTTTCACATGGTGAAGTTTCAGACCCGTAGATAATTACTCACCTACTCAAAATGAGTAAATGCTAATTATCTCTAAAAGTATTGCAGATAGCCAATTTTTCTCAAATAACTCATTCACCTACTTTTGGGAGAGCTTTCACTTGAAGTTTCAGACCCATAGCTAATTATTCACCTACTCAAAATGAGTAAATGCTAATTATCTCTAAAAGTATTGCGGATACCCAATTTTTCTCAAATAACTCATTCACCTACTTTTGGAAGAGCTTTCACACACGAAAATGAAAAATTGTGAATATCTCGGAAAAGCTATTTCTTCTCCTTTAATGCTCGGCGGGAGATACACACCGCGACAGTGGTCTTGTTTTCAAAAATTTTTGTCTCACCAAAAATGTTGGCGATTTTGAATTTTCAAAGTTTTTGCAAAACACAAAAATGCTTATATCTCGAAAACTGTGCTAGATGGAGCGAATTCCACAAAATTTTTGACCTGCTGGATATCTCTGCAGAGTACCCATGCCAATTTTCAAAATATTTTTGTCTCGCCAAATATAGCGGCCATTTTGAATTTTGGAATTTTTTGCAAAAATTGCAAAACACAAAAATGCTTATATCTTGAAAACCGTGCTAGATAGAGCAGACTGCGCTGACTTTGGTTGCCACAACAGTATAAGGCTAGAAACAGAACATTTTCTTAATACTTTAGCACTCACCTTTATATCATTTTCGGGAGGCTTTGTTTTTGCTATTGCAAAAACATTATCTTTTTTTTTGTGAGTGATCCTCTAGTTTTAATTAAATCATGTGTGTTTTTGTAAAGTTACCTCACCCAGGTAAGATTTATGTCCAGTCATTTATCTATTTTACATGTAGGCAAACAAAATTTGGTAAAAATGAATGATATTTATTGAAACTATACAGTTTTCCCAAAAACTTGGTTCTGGTGAAATGTTATTTGCATTGCTGAATTTTGAAAACTTTGCATCAGAATATCACCATAAAATCCTACAATTTTACACATTTGCAACTTGATTACAAAAAAAATTGTAACTGCAAGAGTGTAAAAATGAGTTGATGTGAAGAAAGTACTTTGCACTAATATGCCAAAGCATAAAAATGTGTAGATACCCATTCTACTGTTAAAAAGCAAATGTGTAAAAATGAAGTATTTTCTTAATAAACTAGATGGGAACTACACATTTGAACATGTTGCATTTGGAGCAACAACATTTTTGGCACCAAATTACGCTTTTGCAGCTGAACAGTAAAAGCTAGCTTGCATTTCGAAGACCCTAAATAATAGTCGCAAATTTACGCTTTTGCACTCTGAGGGCAAAATCCAGCCCGCGCTTTAAAGGATATACCATACAGGACATTGGCCTGTCAAAATAAAATATTTAACCCCTATCTGCTTCTATATTTGACCATTTTAAAAGTTAAAAATATAAATTAAAGCACAAAATGAGTCCTTGTTGAAAGAAGTCATCGGAAACAACTTCTGTCTTTGTCTACACGGCAATCGCTTGCAAACTAATGCACGATTCGTGCATGCAGCTTATATACAGGAATATATGCCTGTTGGAATCAAATAAAACTAAACCTACGCATCGGAGAACCGATGCAAATTTGTATCCACCAGAAATACAACTTACCAAAGCCAGTGAGGCATTGTTTGACCTTGAGGGAGGTGCCCAAGGTCAAAGCTGAACACAGCAAAGATTCCCAGCACATGATTTCCTATAGGTTGGTTTCACATTGCAAACCTCTGCAACCAATAATATGGGAGATATAGACATTTTTAAAGTCCACTATGTGGGGTACTTTGGCACTCCGTGGATGACCTTGAATTTAAAACTCCAAGGTCAAATGTCTCCAAGCTTGTAGAAGACATGTATATCTGTTATAAATATCACCTATGAAGAGATTCAACCTTCTACCTATGAGAACCAGCCAGTAGAAAAATGTAGATAATTTTCAAAGTAATGCCCGCGGCGGCCATCTTGTTTTTCAGAATGAGGCTAATTTCAGTCCCAGAGAAGTTTACCCCCAATGAAGATATCCTGCAAATTTGGTGAACCTAGCTGGTGTAGTTAAGAGTGTTAACGCCGAAAATCTCTACGCGCTGCGGCGGCGGCGTAGCGAATGCTAAACCAAAGTATCCACCGGATGCCTCCAGTGGATACAATTATCCATTATTTGAGACATATTGCTCAAAGACTAATTGTTTTTAAAAGTCATGTCTGAATATTTTTTTGTCATTCTTGTAACAAAAAATTAGACTGGGAGGCCTGGGTTTGATTCCCAGTGTTGTGGAACGAGACATCATAGCTCAGTGACAGAGCACTCAGTCTGTTATTTTGTTGCTGCAATACTACAACATAAAAAATTATATATATTTTAAAGAAAATTTGCTTCTATTGTTTAATATGTTGGGTATTAAATTGTATTGGTACATATCTCTTACTGAGGATCAATTATGAGTTTAAAATACCCCTTTTTAACCCCAGCTACCCGTATTCTATTATCTCCCGCCCGGCTCGCTGGCACACCATGTGTGTGCATACGTGCGTGCGTGTGTGGGTCACGCTGTTTTCTCTGAAACTACTACAGTTACACATTTTTGGTAAATTACTTGTCCTAATGAATTTTTACGCTCTTCAAAATTTTTTTGGTTTGGTGAATTTTGGCCTACTTTTGAGTGAGTAATAGCACTTTTACCTAATATAATTATATGGCTTATAACTCTCAAACTATTGCATTTAGAGTATTTTGTTGCAATATGTTGTTCAGCTACTTTCTTCACAGCTACAACATGGTCAGCAGTGTATCTCTATAGGTAAGTGAGTAATAGCTACTTTCTCAATTTTTAATAACCATAATGAGTAAATGGCTTATATCTTCAAAAGTATTGCAGCTACACAATTTCTCTCAAATATGTTGTTCATCTACTTTTTTGTGAACTGTAACATATTGAACTTTCACAACTGTTGCTCAATGTACAAGTGAGTAATGGCTACTTTATTGCTACTTTTAGTGAAAATGTGAAAAATCACAAATATCTCGCAAACCGTAAGAGATAGAGCAATTTCGAGAGAATTTTTCACCCACAGTATCCTGTTGTACTGGGTTTGGTGACCTTTGGCCTACATTTGAGTGAGTAATAGCACTTTACCTAATATAATTATATGGCTTATAACTTCCAGACTATTACATTTAGAGTATTTTGTTCCAATATGTTGTGCAGCTACTTTCTCCACAGCTACAACATGGTCAGTAGTTTGTAAGTGTATCTCCATAGCTAAGTGAGTAAGAGCTACTTTGTCAATTTTTTATGATAACCGTAATGAGTAAATGGCTTATATCTTCAAAAGTATTGCAGCTACACAATTTCTCTCAAATATCTTGTTCATCTATGTTTTACTCAACAGCCCATGGTGTCCGGATGGGCGGGCAGGCGGTGGGAAAAAGTTTGTCCAGACTGTATCTCACAAACCGTAAGGTGTAGGAAGTTGATACTTGGTAGGAACATTGGTTAGGGGATGTAGGTGTGCAACATCATGGTCGGACCTTGATTTCACCCTTGATCTGGCCGTAGTGACCTTGACCTATAAAATCTTGTCTGGTCTATTTAATGCTCGGCGGGAGATACACACCGCGGCAGTGGTCTTGTTTTGAGTGTACTTAGCTTGTTACCTGGACTATAATCAGGGTGTCCAACAATTATTAAGCAGGTTTTGGGAGCGCTTATTTGTTTTCATGTTGGTTTCATTGATTGCTACCCCTGGATTATGTAGTAAGGACATTGGTTTGGGGTGTAGGTATGCAACATCATAGTCTGACCTTGATTTGACCTTTGAACTTGCCGTAGTGACCTTCAGTTTGAAAATCTTGTCCGGGCTATATCTCAGAAACTGTAAGGTGTAGGAAGTTGATACTTGGAAGGGATATTGGTTAGGGGGTGTAGGGGTGCAACATCATGGTGTGACCTTGATTTGACCTTGCCATAGTGACCTGTAAAATCTTGTCGGGACTATGTCTCGGAAACCGTACAGTGTTGGAGTTGGTACTTAATACAGACATTGGTTAGGGGCTGTAGGTGTGGTGTGGCCTTGATTTTGACCTTTGACCTTGCTGGAGTGACCTTGACCTATAAAATCTTGTCTGGGCTATATCTTAGCAACCATAAGTTTTCGGAAGTTCATACGTGGTAGGGCCATTGATTAGGCGGTGTAGGTGTGCAACGTCATGGCGTAACCTTGATTTGAACTTTGACCTTGCCCTAGTGACCTTGACCTATACAATCTTGTCTGGAGTATATTTTGGAAACCGTAAGGTGCAGGAAGTTGATACTAGATATCGACATTGGCTATGGTGTGTAGATGTAAAATATCATGGTGTGACCTTAATTTGACCTTTGACCTTGCCATAGTGACCTTGACCTATAAAATCTTGTCCGGGCCATATCTCGGAAACTGTATGGCGTAGGAAGTTGATACTTGGCAGGGACATTGATCTGGGGTTATATGTGTGCAGCATCATGGTGTGACCTGGATTTGACCTTTGATCTTGCATATCTGATGCTATTTATCTATCTATGGGGATATGTGATACTATTTTATCTCTTTTATATCTCTCTTATATCTTTTTACTTGAATCTTGGTTGTTGTAACTTGGGGGTCTCTTGATAAAGATTAAGCACTGTTAAAGTCATATTAGAATTCATTAACCATTTTACTTTTGCAACTTCCCACTGTAACGGGTGGTATTGTATCAAGTGAGCCACAGGCTTTGCCCCAACTCTACATAAAAGCATGTATTGCCAGATCTGTATGTATGGGTAATATTCAAAACATACAAACCATAATTCGACCATACAAATGAATATCATAATGGCAGAAGTCATAAAGCTTCATAATTTTTAGTTTACTTTAATTGTCTTGTTTTAATACTTAATCTTTACATGCAGTTTCTTTCTGTTAGATGTTATTTTCTCTACTTAAACATTATTTGGACGTTGACACTGATCTGAAAGTATCCCAATCTGTGTACTGTTTCACTACTTCTATATCTCATGGTGTTGAAAACTATTTCCCCAGGCTTTGGGGTACAGGCATCTCTGATTATCTCTATTGTCAATCTTATTACTTTCACCATTATATATATGCTACCTAAACTATCTCAGGTTTTAGATGTGGTATATAATATCTAACATATTATTATATCTACTGGAGGCATCTGGATACTTTGGTTTTGCGTTCACTACGCGCTGCACATAGAGATATTTTTGTATTAACCCTCTCAGAAGAAAACTACACTAAATTTGCAGGAAATCTTCATTGGGGGGTAAGATTCTCTGGGACTGAAATGGCCGCCGGGGGCATTTCTTTGAAAAGTATATACCTTTTTCTACTGGCTGGTTGTCATAGGTAGAAGGCTGAATCTCTTCATAGCTGATATATATAACAAATATACATGCCTTCTACAACCTTACAGACATTTGACCTTGAAGCTCTTAATTCAAGGTCATCCACGGAGTGCCAAAGTAACCCACATAGCGGACTTTAAAATGTCTATATCTCGCTTATTATTGGTCCTAGAGTTTTACAATGTGAAACCAACTTTTAGGAAATCATGTGCTGCGAATTTTCTGATGTTGTCCGATTTGACCTTGGACACCTCCTTCCAGGTCAAACAAGGATAGCCAAACTTAAAAGTGCTTATAACTCACTTAGATTGGTTCTTGAGGTTTGGTATGGTAAACCAACCAATAGGAAATCATGGGCTCGGAATGTTATGGTGTGGTCAGATTTGACCTTGGGCCCCTTAGTCAAGGTCAAACAAGGATAACCAAGCTTAAAAGTGCTTATAACTTGCTTATTACTGGTCCAAGAGGTTTGGGATGGTAAACCAACCTATAGGAAATCATGGGCTGGGAATCTTTGCTGTGTTCAGCTCCTCCTTCAAGGTCAAAAGAGAATAGCCAAACTTAAAAAGTGCGTACAACTCACGGAATATTGGTTTGGGATGATAAACCAACATATAGGTAATCATGGGCTGGGAATCTTCTGGTGTGGAAAGATTTGACCTTGAGCCCCTCCTTCAAGGTCAAATGAGGATAGCCAAACTTAAAAGTGCTTATAACTTGCATATTATTGGTTGTACAGGTTTGGGATGGTAAACCAATCTACAGGAAATCATGGGCTGGAAATCATTTGGTGTGGTCAGATTTGACCTTGAGCCCCTCCTTCAAGGTCAAATGAAGATAGCCAAACTTAAAAGTGCTTATAACTCACTGGTTATTGGTCCTTGAGGTTTGGGATGGTAAACCAACCTCTAGGAAATCATGGGCTGGAAATCTGGTGTGGACAGATTTGACCTTGGGCCCCCACTTCAAGGTCAAATGAGGATAGCCAAACTTAAAAGTGTTTATAACTCACTTATTGTTGGTCCTAGAGGTTTGATGTGAAACCAACCTACAGGAAATCATGTCCAGCGAATTTTCTGATTTTGTCAGATTTGACCTTGGGCCCCTCTTTCAAGGTCAAATGAGGATAGCCAAACTTAAAAGTGGTTATAACTCCCTTATTGGTCGTACAGGTTTGGGATGGTAAACTGACTTATACGAAATCGGGGGCTGGGAATCTTCTGGTTTGGTCAGATTTAACCTTGGATCCCTCCTTCAAGGTCAAATGAGGATAGCAAAACCTAAAAGTGGTTATAACTCCCTTATTTTTGGTCCTAGAGGTTTGCAATGTGAAGCCAACCTACAGGAAATCATGTCCTGCGAATTTTCTGATGTTGTCAGATTTGACCTTGGACCCATCCTTCAAGGTTAAACAAGGATAGCCAAACTTAAAAGTGCTTATAACTCGCTTATATTCGTCCTAGAGGTTTGGGATGGTAAACCAACCAATGGGAAATCATGGGCTCGGAATCTTATGGTGTGGTCAGATTTGACCTGGGCCCCTCCTTCAAGGTCAAACAAGGATAGCCAAACTTTAAAGTGCTTATAACTTGCTTATTATTGGTTCTAGAGGTTTGGGATGGTAAACCAACCTACAGGCAATCATGGGCTGGAAATCTTTTGGTGTCGACAGATTTGACCTTGGACCCCTCCTTCAAGGTCAAACGAGGATAGTCAAACTTAAAAGTGCTTATAACTCGCTTATATTGGTCCCAGAGGTTTGGGATAGTAAACCAGCCTTTTGGAAATCATGGGCCTCTTATGGTGTGGTCAGATTTGACCTTGGGCCCCTCCTTCAAGGTCAAAAGAGGATGGCCAAACTTATAAGGGCTTATAACTCGCTTATTATTGGTCCTTGAGGTCTGGGATGGTAAACCAACCTCTAGGAAATCATGGCCTGGAAATCTTCTGGTGTTGACAGATTTGACCTTGGGCCACTCCTTCAAGGTCAAACGTGGATAGCCAAACTTAAAAGTGGTTATAACTCCCTTATTATTGGTTGTACAGGTTTGGGATGGTAAACCAACTTTTAGGAAATCAGGGGCTGGGAATCTTCTGGTGTGGTCAGATTTAACCTTGGATCCCTCCTTCAAGGTCAGATGAGGATAGCCAAACCTAAAAATGGTTATAACTCCCTTATTATTGGTCCTAGAGGTTTGTAATATGAAACCAACCTACAGGAAATCATGTCCTGCGAATTTTCTGATGTTGTCATATTTGATCTTGGACCCATCCTTCAAGGTCAAACAAGGATAACCAAACTTAAAAGTGCTTATAACTCACTTATATTTTTCCTAGAGGTTTGGGATGGTAAACCAACCAATGGGAAATCATGGGCTCGGAATCTTATGGTGTGGTCAGATTTGACCTTGGGCCCCTCCTTCAAGGTCAAAAGAGGATGGCCAAACTTATAAGGGCTTATAACTCACTTATTATTGGTCCTTGAGGTCTGGGATGGTAAACCAACCTCTAGGAAATCATGGGCTGGAAATCTTCTGGTGTGGACAGATTTGACCTTGGGCCCCCTCTTCAAGGTTAAACGAGGATAGCCAAACTTAAAAGTGCTTATAACTCACTTATTGTTGGTCCTAGAGGTTTGCAATGTGAAACCAACCTACAGGAAATCATGTCCTGCGATTTTTCTGATGTTGTCGAATTTGACCTTGGACCCCTTCATCGAGGTCCAAAGAGGATAGCAAAACTTATTATTGTTGGTTTCTGTGCATTTAAAAGAAAATGATTCAAGTTATTTTGCTAAAGTTAGGCATATATTTGGCTTGCTTGGTATTGCTTTTGGCACTGTTATCTCTGTGGGTAAGCGAGTAAGAGCTATTAAGGTACGCTCGAAAATTTTTGACCCAGAAGGTACTAGAGAAGTATTCTATTCAAAAGTGATTTTCGCCACTTTTGGAGGCCATCTTGTAGTTTAGTGGAAAAGAAAAAATTGAACCATTGCTTGGAAACTATAAGAGATAGAGATCCATAGGGTAGTGGAAAAGTATCCTATACATAATTGTAAAATTTCAATTTTCATAAATTTTGGCAGCCATCGTGGATTTTAGCTGAAAATAAAAATTTAAAATATCTTGGAAACCGTATATAAGAGAGCAATTTTGAGTGAATTTTTGACCTGGAGGGTAGTAGTGAAGTAGCCTATACAAAAGGATAAAATTTTAATTTTTGCAAATTTTGGTGACCAGCTTGGATTTTAGCTGAAAATAAAAAATTGGAAATATCTCCGTAACAGTAAAAAGATGGAGCAATTTTGAGTGAATTAGTAAGAAATTTACATACTTTGTCGTCAAAAACTCACCTGACAAAATAACTTTATATTTAGCAATTTTATGACAAGCTTTTACTGTGCCTATGGACTACTTTTCAGACACTGACCCCTGACTCACCAGTATATTTGAATTTTATGGCAACTTTTCACTCTGTCTGAAATGACTACCTTTCCTATATATTGTGTGACAACTATGTTTGCATGCATTAGTCATAAACTAGTCACTTTTGGCTAACTAAAGGCAAATATATTTGACAATTTTATGACAAACTTGTTACCGTGCCTGAAAAGACTATACCTTTTACTTATTGACAAATGAGTGTGATATATTAATCATAAATGAGTCACCTCTGAAAAAAACTAACAAGTGTACATCAGTCAGATGTGACTACTTTGTGACTAATGTATGACAAACATTCATTTGTGAATAAGTAAAAGGTAGTCGTTTCAGGCACGGTACAAAGTTTGTTATAAAATTGTCAAATATATTTGTCTTCAGTTTTTCAGAGTTGACTAGTTTGGGACTAATATTTGACAAACATACAGTAGTCAATGTGGAAAAGGTAGTCATTTCAGGCACAGTAAAAAGTTTGTCATAAAATAGTCAAATATACTGATCATTAGTTAGTCAGAGATGACTATTTTGTGACTATGTGGTAACTGATATATGACATACTATTGACTAATATGATATGTTTGACTATCTTTGGACAAACTTTTTACTGTGCCTGAAATGACTACCTTTGGCACAGTGACAAGTGTATGTTTGTCATATATTAGTCAGAAAATAGGCACCTCTGACTAACAACTAGCAAGTGTATGCTAGTCATTAATTAGTCATTAACTTGTCATTAGTTAATCAGAGGCGACTTTTCTGACTAATATATGACAAACTAATGACTAATAAAAGTTGTTTACTGACAAGTTTGTGACTAGATATACTTGACGAGTTTTAAACAAATAAACACTAGTCATTAGGGTAGTCATCTCAGGCACAGTAATGCTAACTTTTTTTTGTCCCTTATTTGTCATTTCGGTTTTCAGTGTATTCCACTTTTCAGTCAGATACAAAACACAGTAAAACTTACCTTCTCTTTACAGTTTCATACCACAACTACTACAGCTTTATTAACTCACCTCTTCATGCGGGCCACTCACTTTTGTTAGCAAAAATTTTTTTTAACTTTTTCTTGTGCAGATAGTGTTGAACCTATCTTTATGGCCCGACAGTAATTACTGGGTAAGATAAAAACCACTTGAGGATAGCTCCACTAAGACCAAACCAGGATGTGAGATATCCAATTAGAATAGTGTCAAAAGTCAAGCAACACCAAAGCATTGGGTTTGTCTCATGCCAGACAGCAATGAATCTTATTTTTACTGACAGTAATGCAGTTTCAGTACAAAATCCAGTTTGTAAGCACACTGATGAGGTTTAGCCAGCTTATTGATATTGATATGGTTTGTTACTTCCTTAGCAATGATCCCCTCAACCAACTAGGACCAGGACAGACCAGACACTATACAAATCCATCTAAATAAATAAATAAATGAGTGTTAAGAAGCAATGGGCAGAATAAGTCTTCTATAGACTTTCTTCGTTTTTGGAGCCATCTGGGAACCCCAAAAAGAAGGCAGGGTTTGGTGTGGTCCTGAGACCACATAGAGATTCCTGAGTGTAGAACAGCATCATACATCCCTTCTGTAACGTTATTCTTATAAGATATGTCCAAATAAATAAATGAATAATGATAAAATAATCACTGAATAAGTCTTCTATAGGCTTTATTCTATAGTCTTCTAGGTACATCCTGGGCACCCAAAAAAGAAAGCATAGTTTGGAGTGGGTCCTGAGACCACCTAGAGGTTCGTGAACATAGAACAGCATCATACATCCCCTATGTAATGTTTATACTATAAGACATGTCCAAATAAATCCATGAATAATAATAAAACATTCACTGAATAAGTCTTCTATAGGCTTTATTCTTTTTGGTACATTGTGGGAACCCCAAGAAGAAGGCGTGGTTTGGAGTGGGTCCTGAGACCAGGTAGAGGTTCCTGGGCATAGAACAGCATCATACATCCCCTCTGCAATATTATTACTATAAGACATGTCCAAATAAATCCATGATTCATAATAAAACATTCACTGAATAAGTCTTCTATTGGCTTTATTCTTTTTGGTACATTGTGGGAACCCCAAGAAGAAGGCGTGGTTTGGAGTGGGTCCTGAGACCAGGTAGAGGTTCCTGGGCATAGAACAGCATCATACATCCCCTCTGCAATATTATTACTATAAGACATGTCCAAATAAATCCATGATTCATAATAAAACATTCACTGAATAAGTCTTCTATTGGCTTTATTCTTTTTGGTACATTGTGGGAACCCCAAGAAGAAGGCGTGGTTTGGAGTGGGTCCTGAGACCAGGTAGAGGTTCCTGGGCATAGAACAGCATCATACATCCCCTCTGCAATATTATTACTATAAGACATGTCCAAATAAATCCATGATTCATAATAAAACATTCACTGAATAAGTCTTCTATTGGCTTTATTCTTTTTGGTACATTGTGGGAACCCCAAGAAGAAGGCGTGGTTTGGAGTGGGTCCTGAGACCAGGTAGAGGTTCCTGGGCATAGAACAGCATCATACATCCCCTCTGCAATATTATTACTATAAGACATGTCCAAATAAATCCATGATTCATAATAAAACATTCACTGAATAAGTCTTCTATTGGCTTTATTCTTTTTGGTACATTGTGGGAACCCCAAGAAGAAGGCGTGGTTTGGAGTGGGTCCTGAGACCAGGTAGAGGTTCCTGGGCATAGAACAGCATCATACATCCCCTCTGCAATATTATTACTATAAGACATGTCCAAATAAATCCATGATTCATAATAAAACATTCACTGAATAAGTCTTCTATTGGCTTTATTCTTTTTGGTACATTGTGGGAACCCCAAGAAGAAGGCGTGGTTTGGAGTGGGTCCTGAGACCAGGTAGAGGTTCCTGGGCATAGAACAGCATCATACATCCCCTCTGCAATATTATTACTATAAGACATGTCCAAATAAATCCATGATTCATAATAAAACATTCACTGAATAAGTCTTCTATTGGCTTTATTCTTTTTGGTACATTGTGGGAACCCCAAGAAGAAGGCGTGGTTTGGAGTGGGTCCTGAGACCAGGTAGAGGTTCCTGGGCATAGAACAGCATCATACATCCCCTCTGCAATATTATTACTATAAGACATGTCCAAATAAATCCATGATTCATAATAAAACATTCACTGAATAAGTCTTCTATTGGCTTTATTCTTTTTGGTACATTGTGGGAACCCCAAGAAGAAGGCGTGGTTTGGAGTGGGTCCTGAGACCAGGTAGAGGTTCCTGGGCATAGAACAGCATCATACATCCCCTCTGCAATATTATTACTATAAGACATGTCCAAATAAATCCATGATTCATAATAAAACATTCACTGAATAAGTCTTCTATTGGCTTTATTCTTTTTGGTACATTGTGGGAACCCCAAGAAGAAGGCGTGGTTTGGAGTGGGTCCTGAGACCAGGTAGAGGTTCCTGGGCATAGAACAGCATCATACATCCCCTCTGCAATATTATTACTATAAGACATGTCCAAATAAATCCATGATTCATAATAAAACATTCACTGAATAAGTCTTCTATTGGCTTTATTCTTTTTGGTACATTGTGGGAACCCCAAGAAGAAGGCGTGGTTTGGAGTGGGTCCTGAGACCAGGTAGAGGTTCCTGGGCATAGAACAGCATCATACATCCCCTCTGCAATATTATTACTATAAGACATGTCCAAATAAATCCATGATTCATAATAAAACATTCACTGAATAAGTCTTCTATTGGCTTTATTCTTTTTGGTACATTGTGGGAACCCCAAGAAGAAGGCGTGGTTTGGAGTGGGTCCTGAGACCAGGTAGAGGTTCCTGGGCATAGAACAGCATCATACATCCCCTCTGCAATATTATTACTATAAGACATGTCCAAATAAATCCATGATTCATAATAAAACATTCACTGAATAAGTCTTCTATTGGCTTTATTCTTTTTGGTACATTGTGGGAACCCCAAGAAGAAGGCGTGGTTTGGAGTGGGTCCTGAGACCAGGTAGAGGTTCCTGGGCATAGAACAGCATCATACATCCCCTCTGCAATATTATTACTATAAGACATGTCCAAATAAATCCATGATTCATAATAAAACATTCACTGAATAAGTCTTCTATTGGCTTTATTCTTTTTGGTACATTGTGGGAACCCCAAGAAGAAGGCGTGGTTTGGAGTGGGTCCTGAGACCAGGTAGAGGTTCCTGGGCATAGAACAGCATCATACATCCCCTCTGCAATATTATTACTATAAGACATGTCCAAATAAATCCATGATTCATAATAAAACATTCACTGAATAAGTCTTCTATTGGCTTTATTCTTTTTGGTACATTGTGGGAACCCCAAGAAGAAGGCGTGGTTTGGAGTGGGTCCTGAGACCAGGTAGAGGTTCCTGGGCATAGAACAGCATCATACATCCCCTCTGCAATATTATTACTATAAGACATGTCCAAATAAATCCATGATTCATAATAAAACATTCACTGAATAAGTCTTCTATTGGCTTTATTCTTTTTGGTACATTGTGGGAACCCCAAGAAGAAGGCGTGGTTTGGAGTGGGTCCTGAGACCAGGTAGAGGTTCCTGGGCATAGAACAGCATCATACATCCCCTCTGCAATATTATTACTATAAGACATGTCCAAATAAATCCATGATTCATAATAAAACATTCACTGAATAAGTCTTCTATTGGCTTTATTCTTTTTGGTACATTGTGGGAACCCCAAGAAGAAGGCGTGGTTTGGAGTGGGTCCTGAGACCAGGTAGAGGTTCCTGGGCATAGAACAGCATCATACATCCCCTCTGCAATATTATTACTATAAGACATGTCCAAATAAATCCATGATTCATAATAAAACATTCACTGAATAAGTCTTCTATTGGCTTTATTCTTTTTGGTACATTGTGGGAACCCCAAGAAGAAGGCGTGGTTTGGAGTGGGTCCTGAGACCAGGTAGAGGTTCCTGGGCATAGAACAGCATCATACATCCCCTCTGCAATATTATTACTATAAGACATGTCCAAATAAATCCATGATTCATAATAAAACATTCACTGAATAAGTCTTCTATTGGCTTTATTCTTTTTGGTACATTGTGGGAACCCCAAGAAGAAGGCGTGGTTTGGAGTGGGTCCTGAGACCAGGTAGAGGTTCCTGGGCATAGAACAGCATCATACATCCCCTCTGCAATATTATTACTATAAGACATGTCCAAATAAATCCATGATTCATAATAAAACATTCACTGAATAAGTCTTCTATTGGCTTTATTCTTTTTGGTACATTGTGGGAACCCCAAGAAGAAGGCGTGGTTTGGAGTGGGTCCTGAGACCAGGTAGAGGTTCCTGGGCATAGAACAGCATCATACATCCCCTCTGCAATATTATTACTATAAGACATGTCCAAATAAATCCATGATTCATAATAAAACATTCACTGAATAAGTCTTCTATTGGCTTTATTCTTTTTGGTACATTGTGGGAACCCCAAGAAGAAGGCGTGGTTTGGAGTGGGTCCTGAGACCAGGTAGAGGTTCCTGGGCATAGAACAGCATCATACATCCCCTCTGCAATATTATTACTATAAGACATGTCCAAATAAATCCATGATTCATAATAAAACATTCACTGAATAAGTCTTCTATTGGCTTTATTCTTTTTGGTACATTGTGGGAACCCCAAGAAGAAGGCGTGGTTTGGAGTGGGTCCTGAGACCAGGTAGAGGTTCCTGGGCATAGAACAGCATCATACATCCCCTCTGCAATATTATTACTATAAGACATGTCCAAATAAATCCATGATTCATAATAAAACATTCACTGAATAAGTCTTCTATTGGCTTTATTCTTTTTGGTACATTGTGGGAACCCCAAGAAGAAGGCGTGGTTTGGAGTGGGTCCTGAGACCAGGTAGAGGTTCCTGGGCATAGAACAGCATCATACATCCCCTCTGCAATATTATTACTATAAGACATGTCCAAATAAATCCATGATTCATAATAAAACATTCACTGAATAAGTCTTCTATTGGCTTTATTCTTTTTGGTACATTGTGGGAACCCCAAGAAGAAGGCGTGGTTTGGAGTGGGTCCTGAGACCAGGTAGAGGTTCCTGGGCATAGAACAGCATCATACATCCCCTCTGCAATATTATTACTATAAGACATGTCCAAATAAATCCATGATTCATAATAAAACATTCACTGAATAAGTCTTCTATTGGCTTTATTCTTTTTGGTACATTGTGGGAACCCCAAGAAGAAGGCGTGGTTTGGAGTGGGTCCTGAGACCAGGTAGAGGTTCCTGGGCATAGAACAGCATCATACATCCCCTCTGCAATATTATTACTATAAGACATGTCCAAATAAATCCATGATTCATAATAAAACATTCACTGAATAAGTCTTCTATTGGCTTTATTCTTTTTGGTACATTGTGGGAACCCCAAGAAGAAGGCGTGGTTTGGAGTGGGTCCTGAGACCAGGTAGAGGTTCCTGGGCATAGAACAGCATCATACATCCCCTCTGCAATATTATTACTATAAGACATGTCCAAATAAATCCATGATTCATAATAAAACATTCACTGAATAAGTCTTCTATTGGCTTTATTCTTTTTGGTACATTGTGGGAACCCCAAGAAGAAGGCGTGGTTTGGAGTGGGTCCTGAGACCAGGTAGAGGTTCCTGGGCATAGAACAGCATCATACATCCCCTCTGCAATATTATTACTATAAGACATGTCCAAATAAATCCATGATTCATAATAAAACATTCACTGAATAAGTCTTCTATTGGCTTTATTCTTTTTGGTACATTGTGGGAACCCCAAGAAGAAGGCGTGGTTTGGAGTGGGTCCTGAGACCAGGTAGAGGTTCCTGGGCATAGAACAGCATCATACATCCCCTCTGCAATATTATTACTATAAGACATGTCCAAATAAATCCATGATTCATAATAAAACATTCACTGAATAAGTCTTCTATTGGCTTTATTCTTTTTGGTACATTGTGGGAACCCCAAGAAGAAGGCGTGGTTTGGAGTGGGTCCTGAGACCAGGTAGAGGTTCCTGGGCATAGAACAGCATCATACATCCCCTCTGCAATATTATTACTATAAGACATGTCCAAATAAATCCATGATTCATAATAAAACATTCACTGAATAAGTCTTCTATTGGCTTTATTCTTTTTGGTACATTGTGGGAACCCCAAGAAGAAGGCGTGGTTTGGAGTGGGTCCTGAGACCAGGTAGAGGTTCCTGGGCATAGAACAGCATCATACATCCCCTCTGCAATATTATTACTATAAGACATGTCCAAATAAATCCATGATTCATAATAAAACATTCACTGAATAAGTCTTCTATTGGCTTTATTCTTTTTGGTACATTGTGGGAACCCCAAGAAGAAGGCGTGGTTTGGAGTGGGTCCTGAGACCAGGTAGAGGTTCCTGGGCATAGAACAGCATCATACATCCCCTCTGCAATATTATTACTATAAGACATGTCCAAATAAATCCATGATTCATAATAAAACATTCACTGAATAAGTCTTCTATTGGCTTTATTCTTTTTGGTACATTGTGGGAACCCCAAGAAGAAGGCGTGGTTTGGAGTGGGTCCTGAGACCAGGTAGAGGTTCCTGGGCATAGAACAGCATCATACATCCCCTCTGCAATATTATTACTATAAGACATGTCCAAATAAATCCATGATTCATAATAAAACATTCACTGAATAAGTCTTCTATTGGCTTTATTCTTTTTGGTACATTGTGGGAACCCCAAGAAGAAGGCGTGGTTTGGAGTGGGTCCTGAGACCAGGTAGAGGTTCCTGGGCATAGAACAGCATCATACATCCCCTCTGCAATATTATTACTATAAGACATGTCCAAATAAATCCATGATTCATAATAAAACATTCACTGAATAAGTCTTCTATTGGCTTTATTCTTTTTGGTACATTGTGGGAACCCCAAGAAGAAGGCGTGGTTTGGAGTGGGTCCTGAGACCAGGTAGAGGTTCCTGGGCATAGAACAGCATCATACATCCCCTCTGCAATATTATTACTATAAGACATGTCCAAATAAATCCATGATTCATAATAAAACATTCACTGAATAAGTCTTCTATTGGCTTTATTCTTTTTGGTACATTGTGGGAACCCCAAGAAGAAGGCGTGGTTTGGAGTGGGTCCTGAGACCAGGTAGAGGTTCCTGGGCATAGAACAGCATCATACATCCCCTCTGCAATATTATTACTATAAGACATGTCCAAATAAATCCATGATTCATAATAAAACATTCACTGAATAAGTCTTCTATTGGCTTTATTCTTTTTGGTACATTGTGGGAACCCCAAGAAGAAGGCGTGGTTTGGAGTGGGTCCTGAGACCAGGTAGAGGTTCCTGGGCATAGAACAGCATCATACATCCCCTCTGCAATATTATTACTATAAGACATGTCCAAATAAATCCATGATTCATAATAAAACATTCACTGAATAAGTCTTCTATTGGCTTTATTCTTTTTGGTACATTGTGGGAACCCCAAGAAGAAGGCGTGGTTTGGAGTGGGTCCTGAGACCAGGTAGAGGTTCCTGGGCATAGAACAGCATCATACATCCCCTCTGCAATATTATTACTATAAGACATGTCCAAATAAATCCATGATTCATAATAAAACATTCACTGAATAAGTCTTCTATTGGCTTTATTCTTTTTGGTACATTGTGGGAACCCCAAGAAGAAGGCGTGGTTTGGAGTGGGTCCTGAGACCAGGTAGAGGTTCCTGGGCATAGAACAGCATCATACATCCCCTCTGCAATATTATTACTATAAGACATGTCCAAATAAATCCATGATTCATAATAAAACATTCACTGAATAAGTCTTCTATTGGCTTTATTCTTTTTGGTACATTGTGGGAACCCCAAGAAGAAGGCGTGGTTTGGAGTGGGTCCTGAGACCAGGTAGAGGTTCCTGGGCATAGAACAGCATCATACATCCCCTCTGCAATATTATTACTATAAGACATGTCCAAATAAATCCATGATTCATAATAAAACATTCACTGAATAAGTCTTCTATTGGCTTTATTCTTTTTGGTACATTGTGGGAACCCCAAGAAGAAGGCGTGGTTTGGAGTGGGTCCTGAGACCAGGTAGAGGTTCCTGGGCATAGAACAGCATCATACATCCCCTCTGCAATATTATTACTATAAGACATGTCCAAATAAATCCATGATTCATAATAAAACATTCACTGAATAAGTCTTCTATTGGCTTTATTCTTTTTGGTACATTGTGGGAACCCCAAGAAGAAGGCGTGGTTTGGAGTGGGTCCTGAGACCAGGTAGAGGTTCCTGGGCATAGAACAGCATCATACATCCCCTCTGCAATATTATTACTATAAGACATGTCCAAATAAATCCATGATTCATAATAAAACATTCACTGAATAAGTCTTCTATTGGCTTTATTCTTTTTGGTACATTGTGGGAACCCCAAGAAGAAGGCGTGGTTTGGAGTGGGTCCTGAGACCAGGTAGAGGTTCCTGGGCATAGAACAGCATCATACATCCCCTCTGCAATATTATTACTATAAGACATGTCCAAATAAATCCATGATTCATAATAAAACATTCACTGAATAAGTCTTCTATTGGCTTTATTCTTTTTGGTACATTGTGGGAACCCCAAGAAGAAGGCGTGGTTTGGAGTGGGTCCTGAGACCAGGTAGAGGTTCCTGGGCATAGAACAGCATCATACATCCCCTCTGCAATATTATTACTATAAGACATGTCCAAATAAATCCATGATTCATAATAAAACATTCACTGAATAAGTCTTCTATTGGCTTTATTCTTTTTGGTACATTGTGGGAACCCCAAGAAGAAGGCGTGGTTTGGAGTGGGTCCTGAGACCAGGTAGAGGTTCCTGGGCATAGAACAGCATCATACATCCCCTCTGCAATATTATTACTATAAGACATGTCCAAATAAATCCATGATTCATAATAAAACATTCACTGAATAAGTCTTCTATTGGCTTTATTCTTTTTGGTACATTGTGGGAACCCCAAGAAGAAGGCGTGGTTTGGAGTGGGTCCTGAGACCAGGTAGAGGTTCCTGGGCATAGAACAGCATCATACATCCCCTCTGCAATATTATTACTATAAGACATGTCCAAATAAATCCATGATTCATAATAAAACATTCACTGAATAAGTCTTCTATTGGCTTTATTCTTTTTGGTACATTGTGGGAACCCCAAGAAGAAGGCGTGGTTTGGAGTGGGTCCTGAGACCAGGTAGAGGTTCCTGGGCATAGAACAGCATCATACATCCCCTCTGCAATATTATTACT
Organism: Sabellastarte sp. h YS-2021; assembly: GCA_964017235.1. Taxonomy (NCBI): domain Eukaryota; kingdom Metazoa; phylum Annelida; class Polychaeta; order Sabellida; family Sabellidae; genus Sabellastarte; species Sabellastarte sp. h YS-2021. The sequence continues at coordinate 165,006,491 of OZ024927.1, read as the reverse complement.
ATAAGACATGTCCAAATAAATCCATGATTCATAATAAAACATTCACTGAATAAGTCTTCTATTGGCTTTATTCTTTTTGGTACATTGTGGGAACCCCAAGAAGAAGGCGTGGTTTGGAGTGGGTCCTGAGACCAGGTAGAGGTTCCTGGGCATAGAACAGCATCATACATCCCCTCTGCAATATTATTACTATAAGACATGTCCAAATAAATCCATGATTCATAATAAAACATTCACTGAATAAGTCTTCTATTGGCTTTATTCTTTTTGGTACATTGTGGGAACCCCAAGAAGAAGGCGTGGTTTGGAGTGGGTCCTGAGACCAGGTAGAGGTTCCTGGGCATAGAACAGCATCATACATCCCCTCTGCAATATTATTACTATAAGACATGTCCAAATAAATCCATGATTCATAATAAAACATTCACTGAATAAGTCTTCTATTGGCTTTATTCTTTTTGGTACATTGTGGGAACCCCAAGAAGAAGGCGTGGTTTGGAGTGGGTCCTGAGACCAGGTAGAGGTTCCTGGGCATAGAACAGCATCATACATCCCCTCTGCAATATTATTACTATAAGACATGTCCAAATAAATCCATGATTCATAATAAAACATTCACTGAATAAGTCTTCTATTGGCTTTATTCTTTTTGGTACATTGTGGGAACCCCAAGAAGAAGGCGTGGTTTGGAGTGGGTCCTGAGACCAGGTAGAGGTTCCTGGGCATAGAACAGCATCATACATCCCCTCTGCAATATTATTACTATAAGACATGTCCAAATAAATCCATGATTCATAATAAAACATTCACTGAATAAGTCTTCTATTGGCTTTATTCTTTTTGGTACATTGTGGGAACCCCAAGAAGAAGGCGTGGTTTGGAGTGGGTCCTGAGACCAGGTAGAGGTTCCTGGGCATAGAACAGCATCATACATCCCCTCTGCAATATTATTACTATAAGACATGTCCAAATAAATCCATGATTCATAATAAAACATTCACTGAATAAGTCTTCTATTGGCTTTATTCTTTTTGGTACATTGTGGGAACCCCAAGAAGAAGGCGTGGTTTGGAGTGGGTCCTGAGACCAGGTAGAGGTTCCTGGGCATAGAACAGCATCATACATCCCCTCTGCAATATTATTACTATAAGACATGTCCAAATAAATCCATGATTCATAATAAAACATTCACTGAATAAGTCTTCTATTGGCTTTATTCTTTTTGGTACATTGTGGGAACCCCAAGAAGAAGGCGTGGTTTGGAGTGGGTCCTGAGACCAGGTAGAGGTTCCTGGGCATAGAACAGCATCATACATCCCCTCTGCAATATTATTACTATAAGACATGTCCAAATAAATCCATGATTCATAATAAAACATTCACTGAATAAGTCTTCTATTGGCTTTATTCTTTTTGGTACATTGTGGGAACCCCAAGAAGAAGGCGTGGTTTGGAGTGGGTCCTGAGACCAGGTAGAGGTTCCTGGGCATAGAACAGCATCATACATCCCCTCTGCAATATTATTACTATAAGACATGTCCAAATAAATCCATGATTCATAATAAAACATTCACTGAATAAGTCTTCTATTGGCTTTATTCTTTTTGGTACATTGTGGGAACCCCAAGAAGAAGGCGTGGTTTGGAGTGGGTCCTGAGACCAGGTAGAGGTTCCTGGGCATAGAACAGCATCATACATCCCCTCTGCAATATTATTACTATAAGACATGTCCAAATAAATCCATGATTCATAATAAAACATTCACTGAATAAGTCTTCTATTGGCTTTATTCTTTTTGGTACATTGTGGGAACCCCAAGAAGAAGGCGTGGTTTGGAGTGGGTCCTGAGACCAGGTAGAGGTTCCTGGGCATAGAACAGCATCATACATCCCCTCTGCAATATTATTACTATAAGACATGTCCAAATAAATCCATGATTCATAATAAAACATTCACTGAATAAGTCTTCTATTGGCTTTATTCTTTTTGGTACATTGTGGGAACCCCAAGAAGAAGGCGTGGTTTGGAGTGGGTCCTGAGACCAGGTAGAGGTTCCTGGGCATAGAACAGCATCATACATCCCCTCTGCAATATTATTACTATAAGACATGTCCAAATAAATCCATGATTCATAATAAAACATTCACTGAATAAGTCTTCTATTGGCTTTATTCTTTTTGGTACATTGTGGGAACCCCAAGAAGAAGGCGTGGTTTGGAGTGGGTCCTGAGACCAGGTAGAGGTTCCTGGGCATAGAACAGCATCATACATCCCCTCTGCAATATTATTACTATAAGACATGTCCAAATAAATCCATGATTCATAATAAAACATTCACTGAATAAGTCTTCTATTGGCTTTATTCTTTTTGGTACATTGTGGGAACCCCAAGAAGAAGGCGTGGTTTGGAGTGGGTCCTGAGACCAGGTAGAGGTTCCTGGGCATAGAACAGCATCATACATCCCCTCTGCAATATTATTACTATAAGACATGTCCAAATAAATCCATGATTCATAATAAAACATTCACTGAATAAGTCTTCTATTGGCTTTATTCTTTTTGGTACATTGTGGGAACCCCAAGAAGAAGGCGTGGTTTGGAGTGGGTCCTGAGACCAGGTAGAGGTTCCTGGGCATAGAACAGCATCATACATCCCCTCTGCAATATTATTACTATAAGACATGTCCAAATAAATCCATGATTCATAATAAAACATTCACTGAATAAGTCTTCTATTGGCTTTATTCTTTTTGGTACATTGTGGGAACCCCAAGAAGAAGGCGTGGTTTGGAGTGGGTCCTGAGACCAGGTAGAGGTTCCTGGGCATAGAACAGCATCATACATCCCCTCTGCAATATTATTACTATAAGACATGTCCAAATAAATCCATGATTCATAATAAAACATTCACTGAATAAGTCTTCTATTGGCTTTATTCTTTTTGGTACATTGTGGGAACCCCAAGAAGAAGGCGTGGTTTGGAGTGGGTCCTGAGACCAGGTAGAGGTTCCTGGGCATAGAACAGCATCATACATCCCCTCTGCAATATTATTACTATAAGACATGTCCAAATAAATCCATGATTCATAATAAAACATTCACTGAATAAGTCTTCTATAAGCTTTTTTTGCAGTCATTGTTTTAATAAGCATTTATAAAGGCGTTTTGTATACTGTAGAGGTATAATATTTACGGTAATTCCCATTATGTACCGTAATGTACGAGATAGGAATGTACCAAGCGCTTGGAGTAAAGGTCAGATGAAACATCATGCTAGTTGTCGGATAAAATGACAGAAAGTGGTGGTTAAACAGGTTTGTATTGATCGTCTTTTCACATATTAAACATATTATTGCTCTGAAATATTTAGATCACATTATTAAAGCATGTCATGTCACAATAGTGTCCGGTTCATAATAATGTCCGATTTTTATTGGAGTTTATTTAAAATTTTTTTTTTTTCAAATTATTCCCTTTGAGATCAATTTTATTTCATGAAAATTCTAAGAATTGAACCAAGCACCCAAACTGAGTACATTCACTTTCAGTAAAAAAATTAAGGTAGAGGATATTTACCCAACGGCTGTGTACGCTAGATCAGTTTCACTGCTAGCGTACCCAACGGTTGTGTACGCAAGATCTATTTGACTGCCGTTGGGTACGCAAGATTTATATCACTGCTAGCGTATCCAACGGTTGGGTACGCTAACAGAGATATCAGTCTAGCGTACCCAACGGCTGTGTACCCAAGATTTATATCAGTGCTAGTGTGCCCAACGGCTGTGTACATACACTGCTACTGGCATACCCAACTACCCTGCAACCCAGGCATTGAACCCTATGTTCCCAAAGGCTGTGTACACTAGATCAGTTTCACTGCTAGCATAGCCAATGGTTGGGTACGCTAACCGGGATATCGGTCTATCGTACCCAACGGCTGTGTACGCAAGATTTATATCAGTGCTACCCAGCAGGCACACGCCTTGAAATGTCGTTGATTTAGAGTTGAAAACAGGTCCTGACGTTGAAATGAACATTGCCAACTACTAAATCTAAGTTAGTTTTCCCGACATGAAAAAGTAGTGATATTTTGACCAGAAATCATGGTGATTTTTGGTTGAAAAACTGACACTGACTCAATTTCAACACTATTTCAAAGCTAGATTTCTGACTGGAAAAAGTAGTGGTACTTCGTAAAAAAATCACCACTAAATCAAGTTAGGTTTTTCGACATGAAATCTTAGTCATGTTATTGAACAGAAAACAGGTTGAATGTTGGGAAATGAATGACTGGTAATCGTTGATTGAAAATTCTTTATCTAGAGGGTAATTTAGTGATTAAGTCTAACTTTTTGAAAGAACTATTATTGCAATTGTTTTTGAATTTGTAGATACAGTATTTGTAAAGCAAAGATTAATTTTTAAAGATTATAAAGATGATAGAGTTTATGCGTGCATGTACTTGTACATTTTTTCTCCATTCTCCTTATTAATTAACTGATGCATCCAAATATAATTTTTATAATTTATAATTATATTTTGATAAATGCAATTCCCGATAATTAAAAAAAAAATGCTTTGAAGTCAAACTTAGCTTAAATAAAAAAGATGAATTCAAACTTATTCATCAAAAGTTAGTAATTAGAATTTGTTTCTCAAATTCTCCCATACATAAAGAACATAGTTTTCAGTTTACAAGTTTACACAGAAAACTTCCCTACACAGAACCTAAGCTATAACATTTTATCACACAACAGTAAGGTTGGGGGGTTCCTGGTTTTTCTTATCTGTACCCTGCTACACAGGACATTGGACCTGTGACTAAAGTAATTAGATAACACAGCAGGGGTGGAGGTGGGGGTTTACCCTTGCTCAGTTGCACACATGGTGTTTACTTCTTTAAGTCTGTTTTTTTTTGTGGTCAGCACTGACAACTAATTAAGTTGGGGAATAATGGGTGGAGTTCTTCAAACGTGGCTTTTCTTGTGTTTTTTTTCAGTTTATATGACAAAGTTGTATGAGACACAAGCATCTGAACTGAGCATTGTGGCTTTGCTACATGATTATAGCTTCTTTATAATTACAATATAATTATAGCCAACTTAATAAAACATTTAAAAGAAACTGATTGGATAAAATACTGAAGATATAAATAATGTCACAATTGTTTGTTATTTACAAAGAAAAAAAAATATTTTAAAATTTCACAAAAACAATTACAATTGAAGGCAATGAATAATACCGATCCTATTAATAACATAAAAATGGATATCTAGTTGGAAAATATGGATTTACATATCTTGAGCATATTTGAAAGCTGATTAAAAATCATGTGTTATTACAACGTTATCAGAAATAGAATATTGAATATACAATGATTCATGAAAACATGTGATCTTGGAAAGAATTAATTACTTTGAAGTTATATCCAAATTGTAAAATATGCATATGGATAGTCATTATATAATGTTATTAAGAAGCTATAATTATGACACACAAGCTACAATGTTCAACTAAAGAAGACAGTGTAAACAACCTGATTTCACCAATTGAATTCAACCCTATTTCATACATTGGATTCAACCAAAAACAGTTTGCAAAATCTACACATATTTCAACCAGATTTCTCCCATTGAATTCAACCTGATTTCACCCATTGAATTCAACCTGATTTCACCGGTTGGATTCAACCAAAAACGGTTTGCAAAATCTACATGCATTTCAACCAGATTTCACCCACTGAATTCAACCTGATTTCACCGATTGAATTCAACCTGATTTCACCGGTTGGATCCAACCAAAAACGGTTTGCAAAATCTACACGTATTTCAACCAGATTTCACCCATTGAATTCAACCAGATTTCAACTGTTGGTTTCAACATTATTTCACCGGTTGGATCCAACTAAAAACGGTTTGCAAAATCTTCACGTATTTCAACCAGATTTCACCGTTGGAATCAACCAGATTTCAAAGTCGTGTGCCTGCTGGGTAGTTTGCCCAACAGCTGTGTTTATACACTACTGGCATACCCAACTACCCTGCACCCAAGGCACTGAACCCTATGTTCCCAATGGCTGTGTACACTAGAGCTGTAATCATCAGTGATTTCTGTAGATCGATTCTCGCTTGTTAGATGCGAGTTGAACTCGAGTAAATGACACACATATAAATAAATGACACACATATAAATAAAATAATAATGTCCAAATATTGTCATCAAGGGATCCGCCATTAACGTATTTAGTACCATTTTATTGCAAGGAAATAAATTCTGTTGCCGACAGGTATGTATGAGCACATTATGGAACATCCACGTAAATAAGGAAAAAAAAACAACCGACCATTGCTCATTAAATCTTTTGTCTTTATGGTTAGATAAACTGTAAAAGTGCTGCTTTTATAACAAGACTAGTATATCATAATTTATTTCTTAAAAACTCGAGTTTAAATTACATAAATCGATGTGGTCCCAAATATCGCCCACCGAGTTACGACTCGAGTTTCGGTCAACTCGTTACAGCACTAGTGTACACTAGATCAGTTTCACTGCTAGTGTAGCCAATGGTTGGGTACGCGAGATGTATTACACTGCTAGCGTTCCCAACGGTTCTGTGCGCTAGCAGGGATATCAGTCTCAGTCTAGTGTACCCAATGGTTGTGTACATAAGATCTATTTCACTGCTAGCGTACCCAACGGTTGTGAACGCTAGCAGTGATATTGGTCTAGCATACCCAACAGTTGTGTACGCAAGATTTATATCGCAGCTAGCCTACCCAATGGCTGTATACATACACTACTGGCATACCCAACTACCCTGCACAGTAAACCCTATGTTCCCAATGGTTGTGCACCCTAGATCAATAGCTTTCTTAGCATACCCAACAGTTGTGTATGCAAGATCTATTTCACTGCTAGCCTACCCAACGGTTGTGTACGTTAGCAGTGATATGGGTCTAGCTTACCCAAAGACTGTGTATGGAAGACCCATATCACTGCTAGCATACCCAACAGCTGTGTATGTACACTAACGGCATACCCAACTATCCTGCAATCAAAGCAGTGAACCCTTTGTTCCCAATGGTCGTGCACCCTACATCAATAGCATTGTTAGTGTACCCAACTGTTGTGTACACAAGATGTATTTCACTGCTAGTGTACCCAACGGTTGTGTACTCTAACAGTGATAACGGTCTAGCCTACCCAACGGTTGTGTACACAAGATCTATATCACTGCTAGCATACCCAACGGCTGTGTATGTACACTAATGGCATATGCAACTCCCCTACATCCAGTTAAAGCACTAAGTTCTGTTTTCCCAATGGTTATGTACCCTAGATTAACGTCATTGATATTTTCTTTTGTTAGTGTAACCAAAAGCTGTTTAAGGTACTGGCATACCCAACTACCCTGTACCCAAGGCAGTAAACTCTGTGTTCCCAATGGGTTTGCACCCAAGATCAGTATCATTGCTGGCATACCCAGTGGCTGTGTACACAAGATCCATATCACTGCTAGTGTTCCCAGCAGCTGTGATATTGGTCTTGTGTACCCAGTGGTTGTGCACACAAGATCTATATCGCTGCTAGTGTACCCAACAACTCCAAATTTTTTACAGCCTGCCCAATTTCTCATTACCCAAGGTAGTATGCACTCAATGGTTGTGCACTCGATATCAGTACCCTTCATAGCGTACTAAACAGGTCTGTATCCAAGGCATTGTGAAGTAATTAGTTTTTAAGGAATTTTTTTGAGTAGTCAGAAATGGGCCAAGGACCACTCTCTGAATTAAACATATTCAGCTTATTGTTACATTTTAACAAAGTTAATTTAAGGAAGAAGTGATTAAAATATGGGTACACTAGCACTGATCTTGTGTACATAGCCGTTGGGTACGCTAGCGATGATATAAATCTTGTATACACAGCCGTTGGGTACGCTAGACCAATATCACAACTAGCGTACACAGCCGTTGGGTAAATAACCACTCCGAAAAATTAAAGGACACAATTATGACCCGGACACAATTGTGACCACCCTAGTTCGTAAGTGGGCAAGTAAGAGGACAAGCTTGGGGACTATAGCCTGTGTCTAAGATCCAAGCCATGATCTGCAATGAGATGTTCTGTCTGTAGGAAATATTAATCAACATGATAAACAAAGTCCATGCACGGTCAAAAATGGAATAAACTGGGGAGAAATCCTCCTGCAGGTGCATGGCCATTGTGAAGAGGACGTAATTTGGACACCGACAGGGATAACAAATCGGGCATACTGTGAGGACATCCAGTCAGAATTTTATTTGCTTATTTCACCAGAGATAGAATAACTGATGCACAAGAACTCAACAAGGAGGCTAGACAGAAAAATATAGAGTTGAATGAAAATCATCCTGACAATAAAAAGGAACAGTGGAAATAATAGTACAGAAATTATTGTCATTGGTGTAATTGGGCCTTGCATCATTGCAGGGTTGTAAACAAGCAACCATGATCCATGAGCATTCCTTTGGTCTAAAACAGATGCAAGACAAATTTTCACAGCTATAAAGTTCAGAGACATTCTGAAGACCATTCACCTTGATAACAGAGCAACATGAGCAAACAGGAAGGCTAGAGCAAACATAGGCATTGTAAGGCCACACATCCCAGAAGCTATATAATTATTATTTTTATTCCTATATCTAAACATTATCTATTATACATTAATAAAGAAGGACTCTGTGTTTTTTTTTAAAAACATAGACATGCTTGAACAAGGATGACTACTTGGTTCATTGAGATTGAGGTAAAGTACATGCATATTTGCTTGTCACCAGTTCTGTTAGACATTGATGCTATAATTATCCTGTTATATCTATTTTGTACAACATAATTTTACTTTTATGACTTTTTTATGATGCATAAATAGAAAAAACAAAGAAATAAAACACAACATGCATATTACAAGACCTAGCAGACAGGGGTTGTCTAAATAAAAGTAATATTCTATCATTGTGTAATTTGGCACCGAAATAGATTGGTCGCTTGAGGGCTAATTTCAAGGATTTTCTTGAATTTCTCCCTCCTTTAAAAATCTCAGTTTCACAAAGTCTCCTTCCTTAAAGGAGACATTGAAAACCCCCTAAATTTCAAGGAAGCTAAGGACCTACCTTAAATTTAAGGAAATGACCTTCAAGGAATGTTTTATAGCTTTAATGAACATTTTCTCTCTCATTTAAGTTTCAAGAAAGACCTTTGGTAGGGAGAGTTAAAGTTGGCTTTGTGAAGCTGAATTTTAAGGTGGCCTTCCCAAAAGAAAAAAAAATGACCTTCCTTTACTAAAGGAGGTCCTTTCCAAAGGAGGCTTTGTGAAACCGGTGTAACACCATATTTTGTATGCCTGCCATATTCTGTATCCCCTCTGATCTTTTAGGGGATGCAGAATGTGGCTGCCATATTTTGTATCCCGACAATAGGGGATTTTAAGGGGATACAAAATTTGGCAGCCACAATCATATTATGTATCCCCTCAATTAGGAGGTGTAAAGGGGTTGTAAATAGCAAACACGGCAGGGGAGGATTAAGTTGCCATTGTTTGGGATGATTGTTGTCAGTCAAACAAAGAAGTTGTCTCATTCTGACTAGGGGTGTGACAGGGTGCCCGGTCACCGAAAGACGGTGACAATCTATGAAACTACCGGGTATATTTTAACGTTCGTGGAAACCGAAAATCTATACTTCCTTTACTGAAAAGGTACAAATAGTGTTGAATAAAATAAATATAACAATAAAAAGTGTTTACTTACCCTAGAACTCCATTATCTATCATATTTTATCACAACTTGAGCTTCAGTACCAGACTACTACTAGTCAAGGGCAACATTTTATGACTTTACTGTATCTCCATAGCAACCATAGTTCATTTCCTGTCTGCAGGTAAGTACTCTCTTTTTTGCTGGTATCCAGTTTAACTGTATTTTGTGTTGCTTTTTTTGACAAAAGGATCATTTTTGCCTTAAAAAACGAAGCAAACTGCAAGGAAATGGTCTAATATTAAGCTTTTGGATGTTCACGATCTCCGGTTACGGTCCGGTTATTTCCCGCGGATTAACCGGAGTCAAAATATTGTCCCCGTCTCACCCCTAATTCTGACCAACTTTTGATTTAAGGGAATAGGGTTGGAAGTAAAGCAAAGTTATGATGATATATAGTTATATCCAATATAGTAAACAGGACCATGCATTATACATAGTCACAAAAATTCATACCAACTGTAGTACTGAAAACCATTTTAAAATTCCAATTTATCACATTCATTCAGTGTTCACAGAATATGAAGTTAGTGCTTTGTACCATCTAATTCATTACTTAGCAATAAGTCATTGCCAATCTTAAGATGGGCTGGAACAGGCTAGCCCTAAACTTTCCTAAAGTCCTTTTGTCTTGGGTATTATATGAGGACTGAATGACTTTTTCTCAAGAATTTCATGATGACAAATTTCATCAGAGACAGTAATATCCCCACCCATATGATGGATTCGTAATGATTCCATGTATGTTAGATCTGGTGAAATAAAAAAAAGTACAAAGACTTGGACCAAGTCTAGGCTAGCCCATCTTAAAATGGAAAACAATTATTATTCATGGGAAATTTTGCAGTATTTATAAAGTTTTGAGGAAATAACTGCATTAAAAAGTCCATAGTGAATATTTCATTTATATTTTTCTTTGTATGTGAAATGAATATTATTTATGTAGCATTTTATGTAGCAACTCCTTATTCACAAGCTTTTTCATCAGATATGGCAACTAGGTAAGATGTTTAAATTTATTAAGTTCTAAAATTAAAACGGTTAAATTTATAGTAAATCCGCAAATGATTATATGTTCATATATCGATGCATTTTATGTGGTTTAATGTGGTCTGCATAATTCATCTAGATAAGACCTGTAAATACGCTAAGAGTGAAGTTTAATGCGATTTTCGTCCTGTGATGGATTTTTCCCATTTAAAAGGTTTTGAAAATTATGAATATATTTATATTACAAACATTGGGCTATTAATTGCATAGCCATAATGCATAAAGGGAAATTCTAAAATACCAGGGGATACAGAATATGGCAGGCGATACAAAGTGTGGCAGCCCCCTTGCCATATTTTGTATCCCCACACACTTTGTGGCAGCCCCTCTTGCCATATTTTTGTATCTCCACACATTTTGTGCTGGATAGATTATCTGGCGCTACAACCAGCCCCTGAACTTTAGAACGGCTCAGTACACATTTACTCCAATCTAAATCTCAAAAAAGCCCTCGTAGTGAAGAATTTCAGAACTTAGACTAAGGTTAAAACCGGGCCATATGCATAAAGGGCCTTATGCATAAAGGATTAACTTTTGTTTACAAATACACTGTAGCCACCTTGGGACAAAGTTTTGGCTAAAACCTTTTGTGAACACCACCTCTACTGCTCAGCTACCAAAGTTCATCGCCTACCAAAGTTCGTCACTTGCATTTTTTGACAATATAAAAGCCTCTTCACAATTACCTATCCTTGTACAGTTGTACATTATCATTGATAGGTAGTATGTATTCCATTTGTTTTGGTATCAATATTTTTTATCCTTAAGAATTTTTTAGGTGGGTAACAAACTTGGGTAGGCAATGAATTTGGGTAGCTGAGCAGAAGTGTATCGTGGTGCAATGTTATTTTGACGCATTACATAGTGTATGTGTCCATGTACATATGTAGATCTAGACGTGGTTATCTCCGTTCTACTTTACTTGCTTAAAGAGCCTTGGCACGATCCCACACAGAACTAGAGATTTGCATAAAATTCTTTTCTGTTGAATACAACTTAATAAAATGACTGCAAATGGTTAAATGCAGTTAAAAACAATTGATATTAAGCCAAAGGCACAGTAAATACAGCATAAGTATAAAATGTGTAAAATATATGCTATTTTGCACACTGCAGCTTTCATAATAAAAGAACAGTTTCAAATTTTCAGAGAAATGTTAAAAAAAAAAACATTTTAAAATGAGGGAATGTTATTTATTTTTAGTGACTATGTTTGCTTGTTGACTGATTGTTCAAGGAAATATAACAAAATAGTTGTGGGAACAGTTGTGTGTACACATTTGTATGGTATGTGTGTTTTATGCAAATCTCCAGTTCTATATGGGGTTGTCCCATGGCTCTACATGCAAGCAAAGTAGAGCCGAGGTAACCATGACTACCATGTATGCAGTGTGGTATGTGTCTCTTGTGGGTGCAGCTTGCCTGTTCAGTTTCATGAGATGCAACTTTTGATACTAAATAATAAGGCTGAAACACGAATACCAGATAATCATTATCCTTAGCATGGCTATAGAATAAGAATAGTAAAATGACAATTCAATTTATTGATAAAAACTACCAAAAGAAAGAAACCATTATTGATTAGCATTATTAATTTATTATGCCTAAATATTTCCTATTTTGATCATTTTTACCTCAAAGCTATTAAGGGCTGTCGGGGTATTGTTTTCACCCATGGTGTCTGGATGGGCGGGCGGCGGGAAAAAGTTTGTCCAGGCTGTATCTCAGAAACCGTAAGGTGTAGGAAGTTGATACTTTGTAGGGACATTGGTTAGGAGGTGTAGGTGTGCAACATCATGCTGTGACCTTGATTTGACTTTTGACCTTGCCGTAGTGACCTTGACCTCTAAAATCTTGCCCGGGCTATATCTCGGAAACTGTAAGGTGTAGGAAGTTGATACTTGGTAGGGACATTGGTTAGGGGGTGTAAGTGTGCAACGTCATGGCATGACCTTGATTTGACCTTTGACCTTGCCGTAGTGACCTTGACCTATAAAATTGTGTCCGGGCTATATCTGGGAAAGCATGAGGTGTAGGAAGTTGATACTTGGTAGGGATAGTGGTTAGGGGGTGTAAGTGTGCAACGTCATGGTGTGAGCTTGATTTGACCTTTGATCTTGCCATAGTGACCTTGACCTATAAAATCTTGTCCGGGCTATGTCTCGAAAACTGTAAGGTGTAGGAACTTGATACTTAGTAGGGACATTGGTTAGGGGGTGTAGGTGTGCAACGTCATGGCGTGACTTTGACCTATAAAATCTTGTCCGGGGTATATCTAGGAAACCGTAAGGTGTAGGAAGTTGATACTGAGTAGGGACATTGGCTAGGGTGTGTAGATGTAAAACGTCATGGTGTGACCTTGATTGACCTTTGACCTTGCCGTAGTGACCTTGGCCTATAATGCCTTGTCTGGGCTATATTTTGGAAGCCATAATATGTAGGAAGTTAATATTTGGTAGGGACATTGGTGAAGGGTTATATCATGTGTGCAACGTCATGGTGTGACCTTGATTTGACCTTTGATCTTGCATATCTGATGCTATTTTATGTCTCTACGAGGATATCTGATACTAATTTATCTCTCTTATATCTCTCATATCTTTTCACTTGAATCTTGGTTGTTGCACCTTTGGGTGTCTTTTGGTGTAGATTAAAGTCATATTAGAAGTCATTAACTGTTTTATTTTTGCAACTTCCCATTGTAACAGATGGTGTTGCATCAAGTGAGCCACAGGTTTTGCCCCAATTCCACATAAAAGCATGTATTTCTACATCTGTATGTGTGGGTAATATTCAAAACATCCAAACCATAATTCGACCATACAAATGAAAATCAAAATGGGAGAAGTCTTAAAGTTTCATAATTTTTAGTTTACTGAATTGTCTTGTTTTAATACTTAATCTTTACATGCAATTTCTTTCTCTACTTAAACATTATTTGGACACTGACACTGCTGAAAGTATCCCAATCTATGTACTGTTTCACTACTTCTATATCTCATGGTGTTGAAAACTATTTTCCCAGGCTGTGGGGTACGAGCATCTCTGATGCTATTTTTGTCACTGTAAAAGATCTCTGACATCTACATTGTGCCCAACTTATCCCTTATTTAACAAAAGGGTCAATAAAAATGACAAGATATTATTAAGCGTCCCGCAAGGGACGCTTGTTTGTGTATGGGAGAGCTTCTGGCTCCGCCGGCTCCGCCGGCTCCGGCGGCTCCGCCGGCTCCGGCGGCTCCGCCGGCTCCGCATTTTGTTTTCCTTATAACTCTGTAACCGTTAGGCGGATTCTTTTCAAATTTGGCAGGTTTAGGCAGTAGCCTTGGGGAATTTTTTTGAATATGCTGCAGTGACATTTCAACCAATCAGAGAGGTCACATGACCAAAAATGTCTTTTTTCGATGGGGAAGCTTGTCCGGATGATAACTTGAAAGGAATTTTATCAATTCACCTGAAACTTGGCAAATACATTCATTCTATTAAAATCTGGAAATCATTAGATTTTGGCATTGATTGGTCAAGAAATGGCCGAGTAATTAATGATTAATTAATCATTACGAATTTTCCAAATAAGGAAAACACAAAAATGCTTATATCTCGAAAACCGTGCTAGATAGAGCGATTTCGACGAAATTTTTGACCCGCAGGGTATCTCTGCGGAGTAGTTTTCCCAATTTTCAAAAAATTTTTCTCTCGCCCAAAATGGCGGCCATTTTGAATTTTCGAAATTTTCGCAAAAATTGCAAAACACAAAAATGCTTATATCTCGAAAACCGTGCTAGATAGAGCGATTTCGACGAAATTTTTGACCCACAGGGTATCTCTGCAGAGTAGTTATCCCAATTTTGAAAAAATTTTTGTCTCGCCAAAAATGGCGGCCATTTTGAATTTTCGAATTTTTCGCAAAAATTGCAAAACACAAAAATGCTTATATCTCAAAAACCGTGCTAGATAGAGCAATTTCGACAAAATTTTTGACCCGCAGGATATCTCTGCGGAGTACTTTTCCCAATTTTCAAAAAATTTTTGTCTCGCCAAAAATGGCGGCCATTTTGAATTTTCGAAATTTTCGCAAAAATTGCAAAACACAAAAATGCTTATATCTCGAAAACCGTGCTAGATAGAGCAATTTCGACGAAATTTTTGACCCACAGGGTATCTCTGCAGAGTAGATATCCCAATTTTGAAAAAATTTTTGTCTCGCCAAAAATGGCGGCCATTTTGAATTTTCGAATTTTTCGCAAAAATTGCAAAACATAAAAATGCTTATATCTCGAAAACCCTGCTAGATAGAGCGATTTCGACGAAATTTTTGACCCGCAGGGTATCTCTGCAGAGTAGCTGCCAATTTTCAAACAAAAAATTTCTCGCAAAAAATGGCGGCCATTTTGAATTTTCGAATTTTTCGCAAAATTGCAAAACACAAAAATGCTTATATCTCGAAAACCATGCTAGATAGAGCGATTTCGACGAAATTTTTGACCCGCAGGGTATCTATGCAGAGTAGCCATGCCAATTTTCAAAAAAATTTTGTCTTGCCAAAAATGGCGGCCATTTTGAATTTTCGCGCAAAAATTGCAAAACACAAAAATGCTAATATTTCGAAAACCGTGCTACATAGAGCAATTTCAACAAAATTTTTTATCTTCAGGGTATCTCTGCAGAGCAGCTATCCCAAAGAGGTTTCACTTGGTGAAGTTTCAGACCCATAGCTAATTGCTCACCTACTCAAAAAGAGTAAATGCGAATTACCTCTAAAAGTATTGCAGATGGCCAATTTTTCTCAAATAACTCATTCACCTACTTTTGGAAGAGCTTTCACATGGTGAAGTTTCAGACCCATAGCCAATTACTCACCTACTCAAAATGAGTAAATGTGAATTATCTCTAAAAGTATTGCAGATAGCCAATTTTTCTCAAATAACTCTTTCACCTACTTTTGGGAGAGCTTTCACATGGTGAAGTTTCAGACCCATAGCTAGTTATTTACCTACTCAAAATGAGTAAATGCTAATTATCTGTAAAAGTATTGCGGATACCCAATTTTTATCAAATAACTCATTCATCTACTTTTGGGAGAGCTTTCACATGGTGAAGTTTCAGACCCATAGCTAATTACTCACCTACTCAAAATGAGTAAATGCGAATTATCTCTAAAAGTATTGCAGATAGCCAATTTTTCTCAAATAACTCATTCACCTACTTTTGGGAGAGCTTTCACTTGGTGAAGTTTCAGACCCATAGCTAATTACTCACCTACTCAAAATGAGTAAATGCGAATTATCTCTAAAAGTATTGCAGATAGCCAATTTTTCTCAAATAACTCATTCACCTACTTTTGGGAGAGCTTTCACTTGGTGAAGTTTCAGACCCATAGCTAATTACTCACCTACTCAAAATGAGTAAATGTGAATTATCTCTAAAAGTATTGCAGATAGCCAATTTTTCTCAAATAACTCATTCACCTACTTTTGGGAGAGCTTTCACTTGGTGAAGTTTCAGACCCATAGCTAATTACTCATCTACTCAAAATGAGTAAATGTGAATTATCTCTAAAAGTATTGCAGATAGCCAATTCTTCTCAAATTAATCATTCACCTACTTTTGGGAGAGCTTTCACTTGGTGAAGTTCCAGACCCATAGCTAATTACTCACCTACTCAAAATGAGTAAATGCGAATTATCTCTAAAAGTATTGCAGATAGCCAATTTTTCTCAAATAACTCATTCACCTACTTTTGGGAGAGCTTTCACTCTGTGAAGTTTCAGACCCATAGCTAATTACTCACCTACTCAAAATGAGTAAATGCGAATTATCTCTAAAAGTATTGCAGATAGCCAATTTTTCTCAAATAACTCATTCACCTACTTGTGGGAGAGCTTTCACTTGGTGAAGTTTCAGACCCATAGATAATTATTCACCTACTCAAAATGAGTAAATGTGAATTATCTCTTAATAGTATTGCAGATAGCCAATTTTTCTCAAATAACTCATTCACCTACTTTTGGAAGACCTTTCACACACGAAAATGAAAAATTGTGAATATCTCGGAAAAGCTATTTATTCTGCTTTAATGCTCGGCGGGAGATACACACCACGGCAGTGGTCTTGACAAAAATTTTTGTCTCCCCAAAAATGGTGGCCATTTTGAATTTTCAAAGTTTTTGCAAAACACAAAAATGCTTATATCTCGAAAACCGTGCTATATGGAGTAAACTCAACAAAATTTTGGACCTGCTGGGTATCTCTGCAGAGTAGCCATGCCAATTTTCAAAATATTTTTGTCTCGCCAAATATAGCGGACATTTTTAATTTTTTTATTTTTTGCAAAACACAAAAATGCTTATATCTTGAAAACCGTGCTAGATAGAGCAGACTGCGCTGACTTTGGTTGCCACAACAGTATAAGGCTAGAAACGAAGCATTTTCTTAATACTTTAGCACTCACCTTTATATCCTTTTCGGGACGCTTTGTTTTTGCTATGCAAAAACATTATCTTTTTTTTTGCAAGCGATCCTCTAGTTTATTTTTACATACTGGATGCTGTATTAGTCTGATTTCGGGCATTGCAGGTGAGTATACACTATAACTGATTAATCGGAAAATCGTAGATTTTACAGAACACTTAATCGGATAGTTCAAATCGCTTTAAGCCTTACTAAATAACCATCAATATCTCTAGAATATAATTCCTATGTTTTATAATGTTGCTCACAGTAGGCCCTCCATCAACTCGGCTCAAGCCAACGTGGACCCATCTATGGAAACTCGGTCTCATTCTTTTAGAAATTCAAATATGACATAGAATCTTCATTTACTAGTATGGAAAGACTTCAATAATCTAGGTATCATTGTTTACCGTTTTTAATTGTGGATATAATGGTATGGCATAACATTGAATCAGGCTTCCATACTTGGAGTAATATGCAAGAGAGTGTTTTATATCAAATTCATTGGTAACACTTTTCATAATGTAGCCATCTCTTGTAAAATACTACCTTCCATAAACCATTTCAGTGCAAATTTATCTCTTAGAACACATAATACATAATTAATATATGATGCATACACAAGTAATATATATGAACACAGGATCAACTTGGTGGGGATGAGTTTTAGAACAGTTTGCATCAAAATGGGTCAGAATTGGCAAAGGTCCAAGTTGTCCATGATTCCCTGGATGCCTAAACCTAAGGCATTAGAAAACTGTGCCACGATTTGCAGGAAAATAGACAGTTCAATTAGATCCAGATATTTTAGTTTTTGGTAACATTACACAACTTTCAGTGGTGGTGGACCAATTCATGCCCTTGTACTATTCACTAGCTCATTTTGTCATTTTTATAGGGGAGAATCCATGTATACATGATCCACAAGAAGTATTGTACCATATGCTGTACTGTACTAAAGTAGGAACTTTTGCCCTTTTTCATTTTCCATATCCATTGCCACTATTGTCCATGCACACCATACTTTAGGTATGTTTGGATGAAACCGTGTAATTATTGATGCCTGTAATTTGGAACAATCTTAATCATTGTTTTCCATGGACAGGATAAAAACTCTGGGGTATCATGGGTATGGACAAGAGCGGACATGGGCAGAGAGATTGTAAAAAACACAGATGAAGTGCTAAAGTTCCCACTTAACGTTGGAAATGGAAACTTGAGACTTGTCAAATTTATATCCTCATGAGTCTTGTTTTTGTGCACATAACTTTATACGGGCTTTCCACTATTGTGACCGATCATAAACCTAGTTCCTGATTCAGAATTTCCTTAGATCGACTGTTTCCTCTGCAATTGAAAGCACAGTGGGTGGCACAAGAAAAGGTTTGTGATGACTGCGATCTACTTCCTGATCGGATTTTAGGGTTTACAATCACAATAATAAGTTCCTGATAAAGTTTGAAATGAGATCCCAATCCATTTGAAAAAATATATAATCACCATATGACGTCTGAGATAGGGATATGACCACCCTGATTGGTTGAAGGACTGCCCTGATTTGGTATACAATGGAAAAGATCAGGTATACGATTCTAAAAGATTGAACAGATCACTCAATGAAATCTTGCCGATGCCTGCTGATCTTTCCGATTTCATCATTAGTCAACCTGGATTGCTGTAAATAACTGTGATGGGGTCTATTACAAGCATTTTCAAAATTTTCAATCTATTACTATTTCTATTACTTTGCAATCTATTACTTTCTATTACATCTGTACTGGGACCATGGCAGGAGGACTAGATGTTTTAATTACTTAATCATCTTTCATTTTAAACAAACTATAAGAAAAATTGTAATTAATTTTATACTATGCTTTCAAATTAGAACCAGAACTTTCTTTCATATCTTTGTTAAAGGGATTCCAAAGAGATATCTTTATGCTTATTTGATACCAAATTCAGTATGCTACTGTGAGCAAGAGGATTTTTCTGGCAATAAAGTGGTCCTACATAGTGCTTTCTGCTGAGAGCTAAGTAGAAAGGAATTTAATTGATACATAAAACTTTATTCTGATTGGCATAATTTATGCGTGAATTACAAGCAACATAGGATAAAGTTTCAAATAACACAGGCAACTGTTAATACCAATAAAGAGGTAATCCCCTTATGTTGGCTTAACATTTCAAAAATTTCAAACAAAATATCAAGCTATGCTATGCAAAGAAGTTTGCAATTGGATTCAACCAAATTACTTGTGGTTCAATTCAAGATGTCACTCCCGAATTGGTAATAGACCTTCCAGTCAATCTTTAGACAAAACAGATGCAAAAAAAATGCAATTTAAAATACACAATCTCTGTGTTCATTAATACAAATATTACATGAAGTGACTTGGCTACCGACAATGGCAGTAACATAATTTATTGCTTTCGGCAAATAACATTCATATTTTACTGTTATATTTACAAATGTTGTACCATGATATTTAAGCGTCCTGTGAGGGACACTTGTTTGCATATGGGAGGAATTCTCGCGGAAGGGTCCGCCGTATCCGCCGGCTCCGCAAGTTTGCCTACCTATAGCGTCTTTACTAGTGGATGGAATTTCTTCAAACTTGGCACATATATGTAGTAGCCCTGGGAAAATGTTCTGAATTTGGTGCCATGACATTTCAACCAATCAGAGAAGTCACATGACCAAAAACAGGATTTTGCTTGTCTGGATGATAACTTAAGAAGCGTTTAACATATTCGCCTGAAGTTTGATATGGATGCAGGGTATAAAGATCTGCAAATGATTAGATTTTGGTAGACTTTGGTAAAAAATGGCTAATTAATTAAGCATTAAAATTTTTATTAACGAGGAAAATACAAATCCCTTAATAACTTCTAAACCGTGCGAGATAGAGCGATTTCGGCGAAATTTTTGGCCTAAACAGTATATATGTAAGATACTCTGCTCAATTCTCAAAAATTTTTCCTCTTTCCAAAAATGGCGGCCATGTTGAATTTTCGAATTTTGACAAAAATGGTAAAACTTAAAATTGCTTGTATCTCCTTTAAAACCGTGTGAGATAGAGCGATTTCGGCGAACTTTTTGGCCCACAGGGTATATATGCATGATGCTCTGCTCAATTGTCAAAAAATTTTCCTCTTTCCAAAAGTGGCGGCCATTTGGAATTTTCGAATTTTTGACAAAAATGGTAAAACTTCAAATTGCTTGTATCTCCTAAACCGAGCAAGATAGAGCGATTTTGGCGAAATTTTTGGCCCACAAGGTATATATGCAAGATACTCCACTCAATTCTCCAAAAAATTTTCCTCTTTCCAAAAATGGCGGCCATGTTGAATTTTCGAATTTTGACAAAAATGGTAAAACTTAAAATTGCTTGTATCTCCTAAACCGTGCGAGATAGAGCGATTTCAGCGAAATTTTTGGCCCACAGGGTTTATATGCAAGATACTCTGCTCAATTCTCAAAAAATTTTCCTCTTTCCAAAAATGGTGGCCATTTTGAATTTTTGACAAAAATGGTAAAACTTAAAATTGCTTGTATCTCCTTTAAAACCGTGTGAGATAGAGCGATTTCGGCGAACTTTTTGGCCCACAGGGTATATATGCATGATGCTCTGCTCAATTGTCAAAATTTTTTCCTCTTTCCAAAAATGGTGGCCATTTTGAATTTTTGACAAAAATGGTAAAACTTAAAATTGCTTGTATCTCCTTTAAAACCGTGTGAGATAGAGCGATTTCGGCGAAATTTTTGGCCCACAGGGTATATATGCATGATGCTCTGCTCAATTGTCAAAAAATTTTCCTCTTTCCAAAAGTGGCGGCCATTTGGAATTTTCGAATTTTTGACAAAAATGATAAAACTTCAAATTGCTTGTATCTCCTAAACCGAGCAAGATAGAGCGATTTTGGCGAAAATTTTGGCCCACAAGGTATATATGCAAGATACTCTACTCAATTCTCCAAAAAATTTTCCTCTTTCCAAAAATGGCGGCCATGTTGAATTTTCGAATTTTGACAAAAATGGTAAAACTTAAAATTGCTTGTATCTCCTAAACCGTGCGAGATAGAGCGATTTCAGCGAAATTTTTGGCCCACAGGGTTTATATGCAAGATACTCTGCTCAATTCTCAAAAAATTTTCCTCTTTCCAAAAATGGTGGCCATTTTGAATTTTTGACAAAAATGGTAAAACTTAAAATTGCTTGTATCTCCTTTAAAACCGTGTGAGATAGAGCGATTTCGGCGAACTTTTTGGCCCACAGGGTATATATGCATGATGCTCTGCTCAATTGTCAAAAAATTTTCCTCTTTCCAAAAGTGGCGGCCATTTTGAATTTTCGAATTTTTGACAAAAATGGTAAAACTTCAAATTGCTTGTATCTCCTAAACCGTGCAAGATAGAGCGATTTTGGCGAAATTTTTGGCCCACAAGGTATATATGCAAGATACTCTACTCAATTCTCAAAAAAAATTTTCCTCTTTCCAAAAATGGTGGCCATTTTGAATTTTCGACAAAAATGGTAAAACTTAAAATTGCTTGTATCTCCTAAACCGTGCGAGATAGAGCGATTTTGGTGAAAATTTTGACCCACAGGGTACGTATACAAGATCCTCTGCTCAATTCTCATAATTTTTTCCTCTTTCCAAAAGTGGATAAATTTTCAAATTTTTGACAAAAATGGTAAAACTTAAAATTGCTTGTATCTCCTAAACCGTGCAAGATAGAGCGCTTTCGGCAAAATTTTTGGCCCGTAGGGTATATATGCAAGACACGCAAAAGTTTCGATCCACAGGGTATCTAAGCAAGATACTCTGTCCAATTTTCAAAATTTTTTCCTCTTTTCACTTTTCAAATGTTTGCCAAAAAACTTAAAATTGCTTGTATCTCCTAAACCATTTTAAATTTTCCAATTTTTTTTTCAATATAATTGTAGATTGACAGGGTATCTAGGCAAAATCTTCTTTCTATTATAAGCAGCCAACACCATCTTTCTTTTGGGACGCGTTGTTTTTGCATGGCAAAAACAATCGCTTTGCTTCGCTAGCGATCCTCTAGTTAGTATTTACCATCAGAAATTTCATACTAGTTTGAGACAGAGAGAAAAACAAGGCCGAAATTAGTTTGCGTGAGCCAAAAAGAAAACAGAAACTAGTAGTCTGAGACTACAAGTTAATGTAGATACATTCAACAGAAATTTTTTTTCTGGTCAAGGCTGTGTTTCTGCCTAGTCTAAGTTAATGTCTGATATGAAAATCAAATCAAGATAACAATTTGAATAAAATACGAGTTTTATTTTCCCAGAAATATGTTGTGAGGGTTAGAATAATGTAAATATGACACAATATTCTTTGAAATGAATAGCAAAAACTTGTACAATCGTCATGTTATCAAAATATATTTTTCATATAATGCTGATAAAAGAGGAAACATCTTAAGATAGATTGTATGATACAGCTATACTTATGAACTAGTGGAACAACAGTAATAATTTAATAGTTCAGTCTAGACTGTTAATAACTTAATTACATTTATGGTAAATTGTTTGTACCAAATTGCTTCCATCAAATGAAAAACCAATTAGTGTGGTTATGTTTAACTAAAGTGCAATTTTTTACACACCTTAGTTTAGGTGTAATGAATATCATTTACTTTAACTTTATTAAGTAGATCCCTAATCTCTAGTGATATCAACATAATAATCTAGTTGACTAAGTAATTTTCAGGTGTCTCCATGAGTTCAAATACTTTACCTTCTAATTATGTCCACCCCACTGGGGGGTGGACATATTATTTTTGCTTTTTCCGGCGTCCGGCGTCACACTTGGTTTCCAGACATTTTAGGCAACAGTTCTTATCCTATCTTTACCAAATTTGGCATGCAGGTTTATTGGGTTAATAGCTTGTATGGGATTGCTTTTGGTGATGATAGCTGTATAGCTAACTGAGTAATAGCTACTTTGCTACTTTTGAGTATCTCTTTGGTTTCCAGACATTTTAAGGAATGCTATTAAGCCTATCTTTCTGAAATTTGGTATGGAGGTTCATTGGGTTAATAGCTTGTATGGGATTGCTTGTGGGGGGAATTGCTTCATAGATGAGTGAGTAATTAATCAAATAAATGAGTAATTGGCTATTTTGAGTACTGAAAAAGGCAAATGTGCTCATATCTCCTAAACCGTGTGAGATAGAGCGATTTCGTCGAAATTTTCGACCCACAGGGTATCTAAGGAATGTACTCTATACAATTTTCAAAAAATTTTCCCCTCCCCAAAAACGGCGGCCATTTTGAATTTTCGAATTTTTGCCAAAAATGGCAAAACACACACAAAAAATTTAATTTGCTTCTATCTCCTTAACCGTGTGAGATAGAGCGATTTCGTCGAAATTTTTGACACACAGGGTATCTAAGGAATGTAATCTTTGTAATTTAAAAAAAATTTTCCCCTCCCCAAAAATGGCGGCCATTTTGAATTTTTGCCAAAAATGGCAAAACACAAATTTGCTTCTATCTCCTTAACCGTGCGAGATAGAGCGATTTCGTCGAAAGTTCAACCCATAGGGTATCTGAGCGTCGTACTCTTGGAAATTTTTAAAAAATTTACCCCTCCCCAAAAATGGCGGCCATTTTGAATTTTCGAATTTTTGCCAAAAATGGCAAAACACAGATTTGCTTCTATCTCCTTAACCGTGTGAGATAGAGCGATTTCGTCGAAATTTTCGACCCACAGGGTATCTAAGGAATGTACTCGTTGCAAATTTCAAAAAAAATTTTCCCTTCTCAAAAATGGCGGCCATTTTGAATTTTAGAATTTTTGCCAAAAATGGCAAAACACAAATTTGCTTCTCTCCTTAACCGTGCGAGATAGAGCGATTTTGTCGAAATTTTCAACCCAAAGGGTATCTAAGGAATGTACTCTTTGCAATTTTCAAAAAATTTTCCCCTCCCCAAATATGGCGGCCATTTTGAATTTTCGAATTTTTTGCCAAAAATGGCAAAACACGAATTTCCTTCTATCTCCTTAACCGTGCGAGATAGAGTGATTTTGTCGAAATTTTCAACCCACAGGGTATCTGCGCAATGTACTCTTGGCAATTTTCAAAAAAAATTTCCCCTCCCCAAAAATGGTGGCCATTTTGTTTTTTCGAATTTTTCCCAAAAATGGCAAAACATGAATTTGCTTCTATCTCCTTATCTATGTGAGATAGAGCGATTTCGTCGAAATTTTCAACCCACAGGGTATCTTAGAAATGCACTCTTAACAATTTTCCCAAAAATCTCCCCTCCCCAAAAATGGTGGCCATTTTGAATTTTCGAATTTTTGCCAAAAATGGCAAAACACAAAATTGATTCTATCTCCTTAACCGTGCGAAATAGAGCGATTTCGTCGAAATTTTCGACCCACAGGGTATCTAAGAAATGCACTCTTGGCAATTTTCAAAATGGCAAAGCACAAAATTAAAACCACATATGGCGGCCATTTTGAATTTTCGAATTTTTGCCAATTTGCTTCTATCTCCTTAACCGTGCAATATAGAGTTATTTCGTTGAAATTTTCGACCCACAGGGTATCTAAGAAATGTAATCTTGGCAATTTATAAAAAATTTTCCTCTTCCCAAAAATGGCGGCCATTTTGAATTTTCAAATTTTTGCCAAAAATAGAAAAACAGAAATTTGCTTCTATCTCCTTAACCGTGCAAAATAGAGTTATTTCGTTGAAATTTTCGACCCATAGGGTATCTAAGAAATGTAATCTTGGCAATTTTCAAAAAATTTCCCTCTTCCCAAAAATGGCGGCCATTTTGAATTTTCAAATTTTTGCCAAAAAATGGCAAAACACGAATTTGCTTCTATCTTCTTAACCGTGTGAGATAGAGCGATTTTGTCGAAATTTTCGACCCACAGGGTATCTAAGGAATGTACTCGTTGCAAATTTCAAAAAAATTTTCCCCTTCTCAAAAATGGCGGCCATTTTGAATTTTCGAATTTTTGCCAAAAATGGCAAAACACAAATTTTCTTCTATCTCCTTAACCGTGCGAGATAGAGCGATTTCATCGAAATTTTCAACCCAAGGGGTATCTAAGGAATGTACTCTTTGCAATTTTCAAAAAATTTTCCCCTCCCCAAAAATGGCGGCCATTTTGAATTTTCGAATTTTTTGCCAAAAATGGCAAAACACAAATTTGCTTCTATCTCCTTAACCGTGCGAGATAGAGTGATTTTGTCGAAATTTTCAACCCACAGGGTATCTGCGCAATGTACTCTTGGCAATTTTCAAAAAAAATTTCCCCTCCCCAAAAATGGTGGCCATTTTGAATTTTCAAATTTTTCCCAAAAATGGCAAAACATGAATTTGCTTCTATCTCCTTAACTGTGTGAGATAGAGCGATTTCGTCGAAATTTTCGACCCACAGGGTATCTCAGAAATGCACTCTTAGCAATTTTCCCAAAAATCTCCCCTCCCCAAAAATGGCGGCCATTTTGAATTTTCGAATTTTTACCAAAAATGGCAAAACACAAAATTGATTCTATCTCCTTAACCGTGCAAAATAGAGTTATTTCGTTGAAATTTTCGACCCATAGGGTATCTAAGAAATGTACTCTTGGCAATTTTCAAAAAATTTCCCTCTTCCCAAAAATGGCGGCCATTTTGAATTTTCAAATTTTTTCCAAAAATAGAAAAACAGAAATTTGCTTCTATCTTCTTAACCGTGCAAGATAGAGTGACTTTGTCAAAATTTTCGACCCAACCAATGCAAAAAAGCATGAAGCTGAAATAATTTACATGTACACTAATAAATATTTAAGCATCATTGATATATTTTACAAATGAAACAGGGTCTTGTAAGACTACTGTACAATTTTGGCCAAAGGTTCATGGGGTGGACATTACACATGATAATGTGTGTTCTTCTATGCTATCCTCTTTCTATTCATATGTCGCAGCTACTATCAACAGGGCGTCCTATTTCTAGTTTACAATATCTGTTCAAATATAGAGTAAAGAATCTCAGGCATCCCAGGGGAACCTTTTAAAAAGGTTTTAGCCTTTTTTTTTGCTGAAAAAAACTTTTTTTCTCATTTTTTCAAGAAAAACCTTTTTTAAAGCTGAAAAATGGCGTGAAAACCTTTTTTAGCCTTTTTTTCAAGGTAAAACCTTTTTTTTCCCCAGCAGTCAAATTTGTCGATGAAAATTAAATTTTATTGTGCATACATTTCATTGGTATACAGCTATAATTGAGTATTTCAGACTGTTTGACTTCTGATTATATCATACAGTGAAGTTGACAATGTGATACCAACAATTATGTTTGGTCTGAGAGGAGTTAGCACTCTGTAACAGCAGTAATCAGTCTCCAAGAAGACCTAATAAATAGGAAGGTCTACAGTTGTTCTATTCCCAGCAGAAAGTTGGGGATATCATGGTTTCATGTTTGTTGCACTGCTGCTGTGCGTTTGGTGTGTCTGATAACACCTTTATGGATTTCATTCAAACTTGGCACACGCATGTATTTGGAGATGAACCAAATTTTAAGGTGACCTTAAACACCCAATAATACAGAGGTTATGGCCACTTTAAGGGCAGAGGTGGACCTTTGGTCAGTCAAACCCCTCTAGGTCACTAACTGTGGCTCATATGGCTAATTATTTTTTCTGAGAACCAATTAATATATTCTTCTAAGTCTTCTTCCATGTGTTGAAAAATCAAGAATTTATATTAAGGTTAAAATTGTGTTTGAGGCCCATAAAGACTTAACTTGCAGATTTTTTCTCCATTTTTCACATATTTTTCCTTGTAACTTGGAAATGGCAAGTGTAACTTGACTCAAACTGTAGTAAACATAAGTTCCATATAAGCTATGTCCAAATTTTATGAACTTTTTTCCATTTTAAGCCCTATAGCTTTCAAACTATGTCAATCACCCACCTAATATCTTATCTAATAATATATTAACATGTTCTTTTTCCATATGCCAAAAATCAAGGCTTAAAGTTGATATTGAACTTGTGTATCATGCTCATAAAGCAACTATCCGGAGATATTTTTCTGGTTTTTTTTCACAAATTCTGCTTTCTAATTTAGAAATTAAAAGTCTGACCAGCCTCAAACTGTACTAAATATAACTTGTATATGTGACCTTTGTCTAAAGCTCTGTAGTTTAAATGTTAAGGTCACCTTAAGGTCTCTAAAACATTCCCATCAGGACCCATTTTCTGCACTTTTATGTATTTTATGCAGTTTACCCAGCTAAAATCTCACCTGGGGACAGTTGTTCCTTTTCATATATGGCAACTTTAAAGTTAGTTGACATTTAGGTAATTTTTAAAGTCCATAAAGATGCCACCTGGTAACTTATTTTTCTGTATTTTTCATATGTTTTGATTATTTGGAAAGTGATTAATTATCTAGTTATATAAAATTTTTCCTATTTTTATCTTGTCTTGCTCATAACTTCTACTAAACTAACATAAACTAAGCTATTTTGCAAGTGAAGTTGCCCAGCCACTTTTTTTATGTAAAACATGTTAAAATCTAAGCTTTTAAGCTGTAACACGTATTGAGTATTGGGGGTATTTAAATTTAAACTAGAACTTAACCTGTGTACTGTGACAGATATCAGCTTTTTCTGGCAGCCTTTTCCTTGCAATATCTACTTTCCCCCTTGTATTAAACTACATATTTTTGTATACATATTCCTTGGAGATATATCCCTAAATGAATGGTGCTTCTGTTTGCATAAACTGAGGGGAAGCGGGACGAGGTGGTTCTACAGCCTCGAAATGTGAAAACAACCCATAGGAAATCATGTCTTGTCAATCTTCTGCAAGTGTCAGATTTGATCTTTGTTCCCTGCATCAGGGTTCAGTTGGGTCATCATACTGAAGGGGCCTTTTATCTCCCTTATTGCTCCCTTGGCTTTTCATGGTCAGATCGCCTCCACCTTTTCTTAATACCTGGTGGGACGTAAATGCCTCAGCAGTGGTCTTGTTACACAAAATAGCTAAAGTGGGTAGGAAAGCTTGCCTGAGAGTTTGGCATTGTTTTGAAAACAAAATGGTTGCCATATCACATCTTTAATGTCAAATGGGGCCGAATCATGGGGGTCATATCAAGAAGGCCTAAAATCTCCCTTATCATTGGTCCTAGGTGTTTGGAATGAGGAAACAACTTGTAGAAAATCGTGGTATGCTGATCTTTTGCAAGTGTCAGATTTGAACTTTGACTCCTGCTTCAAGGTCATGTAGGGTCATCGTGCTAAGCAAACCTTATATCTCCCTTATAATTGGTTCTAGGGCTTCAAAATGTGAAAACAACTTGTAAGAAATCATGGCCTGTGAATCTTACATCTGACAACATCTTGTGGGTTCTGTAGTCTTACAACTGAAGATGTTTCTACAGTTTTCTCAAATCTCAGTGTTGTTGCCCATTTAGTTGTACATGTGGGCTGGGGTTCTTGCATGCTGAGGCTGGCCTTTTTTCTATTAATAAGAAAGAAATCCAAAATTCTTCAGATATAAGTCAATCTCCTCTGAAGTCTAACAACTGTATTTTATGGTATTTCATCTCTCCACCAATATATTAAAGGCATACAATCCCTACAAAACTTTTTCCCACTGTTTTAGATTATACAGAAATAGGATCATTTAAGGATCAATCTTATCATTGTAGGAAGATTGACTAAAAAATAACGAAAAATTATTTATAGGACTTGTGCATCACACAAAGTTAGTGCTACAAAAATACCCAATGAATGTCTGTGGTGTTAGAGATGGTCTCTCTTGATATTTGTTGGTGGCAAGTTGTTGCAATTTACTTGTTATTGGTGGAAGGTAAATCCAGACATTCTCTTTCAAAAATTATACTTATGACCTTACAACTAATAAAATGAATTGATCTTTCAGAATTGTTTTTTCAAAACAGCGTGAGTGCAATATTAAACGTGGAAAAAACCTTTTTTTTCAGATTTAAAACCTTTTTTTCTTCGAAAATAGCCTTTTAAAAAACCCTTTTTTCCGTTAAAATTCACTGGGATGCCTGGAATCTGAAATTTATCACTACTTCAATATAAATTAAAGGATAATGGAATTAAAGAGAATGTTAACCAGGGACCGTATTCACGAAAGGTCTTAACCAGGGCTTAGGCTTAAAGTTGAGACTTTTGTCTCAAGTTTCTGCCCAAAAACTGCTAAGACTTTTGTCTTAGGCTTAGTGGTATTCACAAAGAATTTAAGACCGGTCTTAGGCTTAGCCAAGGGCTCAACTTTAAGACTGGTTGGTAGTGGGCTTAAATTTTGTAAAGATGACTTAAATATGGCCGCCATAAACTTTTCTCCACTTCAAAATTTGAAATGGCTGTAAATAAAGTATAATTATACAGAACACCTCACTAAAGCAGTCTTTGGAAGTTTATATGTGGTAACAAGGTTTTTCATTTCAAAACAGCACTTTTCCTTAGATAAATTGCATTAAATGATGGATATATGTCACCAATAGTATAGTTTGAATAGAAAAGAAAGGTCACATGACACAGAAAACCACTGTGGTTATTTCATAATCTTGGACTTAGCTAAGTCAGCCTTTGTGAATACGGTTTTAAGACAAAACTTAGCTGAGACAAAAGTCTTAACTTTAAGACTGGATTTAAGCCTAAGACCTGGCTAAGTCTAAGACCTTTCGTGAATACGGGCCCTGGTGTGTAACTTTGGAAAATACGTGATGTATTGGTGGTGCTTAATGTTACATTTCTAGTAAATCGAGTCCATAAATACAATAAATGACATTAACGTTTCTCAGTTTATGTGTAGTAAGTGTAGTAAGGTGAAAGACCTTAACCTGACACACAAAATCCCTTGGCACATAGCATTGGTCCATACATCTTCCTTCTTTGTGTGTTGGTTCATGTATAATTTGATTAAGCTTATTGGATAACAGATATTGTGTCAATACATCTGACTCTTTCCTGTCAAAGTTAAAGCCTCAAACAACTATTTGTGTCAGTTTTTCCACCTGAGCTTCTTGTATCAAGTATGTAAATCTCTGGAATGATGCACTGGTAGAGATATCAAGAGTGGCGATTTAAATGCTTTGTCTAATCTTAATACTTAGGATTTGAAGTTTTTCTTCTGTTTACCTGTATAACAGAGAACTATATCTCGAAACTGTAAGGTGTAGGAAGTTGATACTTGGTAGGAACATTGGTTAGGGAGTGTATGTGTGGAACGTCATGGTGTGACCTTGATTTGACCTTTGACCTTGCCATAGTGACCTTGACCTATAAAATCTTATCCGGGCTATATCTCGGAAACCGTAAGGTATAGGAAGTTGTTACTTGGTAGGGATATTGGTTAGGGGTTGTAGGTGTGCAACATGATGGTGTGACCTTGATTTGACCTTTGACCTTGTCAGTGATCATGAGTTTTAAGTCTTGTCTGGGCTATTTCTTGGATTCCATAAGGTGTAAAAGATTGACATTTGGTAGGGACATTGGTTAGCTGGTGAAGATGTGCATCATGGTGTGATCTTACTTTGGCTCTGCCAAAGTGTGTTCACCTACCATATTTTAGACATCTTTCCCTTATGACAAAGATGTATGGATTACTGCAACTGATTATTATATGCACTTTTAAATAATTATGCTTTTTCCATTGAGAGTTATTCTCCAATTAATAAGTTTTACAGCTTCATAGTTTTTACTTTTTAGTGTACTGATTAATGCTGTCATCTAGCTATTGAATTGTCTTGTTTTATTACATCGTTACATACATTTTCTTTCTCTTAGATGTTATTTTCTCTACTTAAACATTATTTGGACTTTATATGAGTGACACTACACTGAAAGTATCCCAGTCTTTGTACTGTTTCACTACTTTTGTACTGTTTCACTACTTTTATGTCATGGTGTTGAAAACTATTTCCCCAGGCTGTGGGGTACGGGCACCTCTGATGCTATTTTTCTACTTGAAACTCATTTTCACTCCTGGTGTTACCCAGGTTTTTTTACCAGGCAAATGTTTTTGGACTTTCAGTTAATCTTCAAAATGGGCTTTTAATGACACCATGTTAGCAATGAATAAGTCATTCTCCGTAGAACAGTATTCAAGAACAATAGATCTTTCCTCAGGCTTTAGGTGTTCTTTAAAGTTTAAATGCTACTGGATTTTGTAAGTCAAATGAATTATCAATGTAGATATCATTAACATCACAGGATCTGCTCAGCATGACATAAGGCATGCTTGATGAGAAATTTTTTATGACCATGGATGACAACTTATTAGCTTTCTTGATTGTGACTCCTTGCATTTTGTGACCTGTATTAGCCCTTGTCAAAGAAAGGGGAATTGCAAAAGTTTAACCATAACACCATGATCTTTATGGGACTTAAGTTTTTTGGCTTAATATTCCTATGTTGCCCTGAAGATTGGTACACTATTTTATTTAATGCGTTCTTCACTCGCCTTGTACTCTGTATTCTGCAGTTGGCCATCATTTAGGTCATTAAAGGACACAATGAGTGCTTTCACTTTACTAGAATTATCACCATAGACTATATCAATAACGTTTCCTAATGTTCCATTGACCAAGTTATCTGAAATGCAAATATTGGTGGCTATCATAACTCTGGCACCAATTTTGATTTTTAACACTTTCTTAAAACACACCTTTGGTTGCAGACAATAGATGATCATTAATCTTAGATTATCATCCATTTTTCATCACTGGTGAATCTGCGATATTACCGCTCATGATCACAACACTAAATGTCGACAGTTATCTGCTCTTCTTCGACAAAACAACTGGAACATAGTATCTCGCTTGTGGAATTTGCACAGTCATTTTAGTCAATAGCCACTGACCTTTTGTATGTATTTATAAAACCATTTTAGGCACATCAATGTTATGTAATTTACCGAAAAGCCATTTAAACAGCATTTTTTAAATACTCATTTCAGCAGTTGGCTTCAACTTTTATTGGCTCAAATCTAGATCTTGGTAACGTAAGGGTCATATCAGTTACCGTTAACTGGCATACACAACAATAAGGCTAAAGGGGTCGTAGACTCCTAGTCCTGAGTCTTCCGACATGGCCTGAAGTGATGAAACGGACATAACAACTCGGACTTTATGAATTTCAGAACGGAGCTCTGTAGTACAGCTCAAGTTGAGGAGTGCGATGGATTATGAGGACTTTTCAGGAAGTGACGTCAGCTCCAATACAAGCCACACCACAGATACTGGGGAATTAGATGTGGTATTCTTCGAGTGTGATACAGAGAGTAAAGGCAACATCCCTGTGTCGAGGCTTCTCCATTATTTGAGAGAACATGTGGGCTTCACAGAACAGGTATGTGCGATCTGTATGCCAAATACATTTTGCATACTCTATTATTTCAGGAAATGTAGTATTCAGGAAATGTAATTGTAATAGGAATAATTCCCAAATGACAATCATTCCTTCTGAGTTTTGGTTTCATTTATTATTTATCCATTCTGAGGCCATGACAGAACCCTGTTCTGATATATTTTATAAATCTATCTATGTATCCCTAACTAGCACCCGTGGAAAGTCTAGGAACATAGATTTTTGCATCCATTTTCAAAACGCTATGATCATTTTGAAATGAAAACTATACTCCCCTCACCCCCAGTACACACACAAACACAATGTTTCTACCTCTTTGCATCTGCCTAGTGCCTACTGCTTAAACCAATTCAGAAACTTGTCAATTTCTGTAAATAAATATGAAGATCAATTGATGAAGTTCACTACATTACATGCTGTTTAATTTTGAGTATTTGTCGTTTTTCAAAGCCCTTTAAACCATGCTTGAATTTTAACCAGTCTGCTGTTTCGTATATAAAATGTTGAAATTAAACCAAGTTACGGTATATATTTGGACCCGGGATTGATTTGGTACTGTTGAATAAATTTATGTTTGTATAACAGGGCCAGAATGTGGAACTGGACAGCCTGTGCAGTATTCTTGACCCAGATGACGATGACATCGCAATCGATATTGACACATTCAGAAAGGGTGTGCTGCAGTGGATGAGCCAAGTGCAAGAAGTCAATGAGAACAAGTGAGGAGACTATGAAAAGTATAGTAGACTCTTCTGAGTAGAACCACTAAGTCAAATAGGTCATACGTGAAACCATTGAGGTCTGGACACCTAGAAAGTATATCTGTAATTTTGTTTACATATTAATGGGAAGTTAGGACCCAAATTTTGTGGGTACAAGTTAAGTTCTACTTGTACACAGTCTGTTGTAATGATTCATGTTAATAGTATTTGTCAATAATAAATTAATTATTAAGAATAATTAAGATGTGGATACTGGTATAAGCTTAACATTAAGTATGGCTCCCAAAAATACCTATATATTGTTTCACATTCTGTCCACTAAGTGGCTCCTACAACTGTATAGTACAAATTTACAGTTAAATTGTAAGTTAACAAACATATCAATTCAAAACTAATCTCTCAAAACAATACCATATATTTACTAATATTTTCTTCATTATTATAATTGGTAATTAATGGTTCATTAATCAATACATTGATTAACACTAAGTAATCTTTGCAGCCCAAATTTGGTATGTCTATTTTCTAGCATGAACATCAGCCCTGAGCTTTTGGATGAGAAGTGTGACACTTCAACTATAGTTTTGCGCTCTAGACTGGCTTCTTTTGGTCTTACGTCGCTGGATTCCTCAAAACTGTCGCTACTCAATGCCAGCGTCAACAACTATAGTAGGTGTTCACTGCTTTATAGTTCTTTTTGACAGATATTCTAAAATGGTACGCTGCGCAGTGATCTTGGACACGTCTTTTGCGCAATGCTGAAATCGCGAATATAGAACGTTAAATAAAACCATGCTGTTGTATTCTGCGTGCATCATCCCTTTGCGTACAAATGTAAACAACTAGCGGCAAAATAAAACGTAAATTATATGCAGCAAATATGAAGTTAAATAATTCTGTGGGGATTTTTATCAATATTTCATTTAAAGATCGACTACTCTTTAATATTTATGAGATCACAGAATTCTGTTGGGGATTTTCTAACACTATTTTAACCAAAAGGCTGTTTGCACTAGGGGTGCGACCGAGCAGTCGACACTCGCCAAGCGAGGCGAATTTCACGAAAATTTGACCCCAATTCTTAGGGTCGATTACTCGTGTATATATAACAACCTATAGAACCAGTTACGTTTTTTAGTTAATTAAACATAAATAGCATACCTTACTTTCATTAAATCGCATAATCCACCATTTGTAACATAAAATTAATGATATTATGTGCTGACAATAGCTAATTCAAGCGTTTCAAAGCTTTTATCTTTATATTTTTTTCGTTTACGGGAGCCGCCATATTGGATGTCGTTTCCTGTTATGGTGGATACTAAATGTCGCGAGGGCTCGATGTCGAGTCGAGTTTTCATCTGCGAGTAATCGACCCGAATTATTTGTACTCGTCCCACCCCTAGTTTGCACATCCATCATTATGCATGTTTAGTTAATGGAACAGCCAACATGGCATTGAATTTGTTTTGATTTTTGCGCAAGATTTACCCCTTAATTTGAACAAAATATCAATGTAACCATTTTAGAATAGGAATAAAAGACAAATTCTCATGCTTTACTATGGTTTTAAACTATCGATACTTTGGGCTTCGTGGCTTTAATATTCAGCCGTTCGATAGTGTAAAACCATCATAAAGCACTCGAATATGTCTTTTATTCCTATAATACAACCATTGGATACAGAATGAAACTTTAAATTGGAAATTAGCAAAAAATTCACAAACATGAAAGACGTATCTTAGAGATAGAAAAGTAATATTAGAGTGAATCTGTGGTCTTATCTCAAAATGCTTATTTTACTCTTTGTGAACTGTTGTGCTAACAGCTATGGTTTTGTATTCCGTGTTTTAAAGCTCAAATTGAATATGTTGGGGAAAAAGGTATATCTTTAGGTAATCAGACTTTTGAAATGCATGATCTCTGCAGTTACAGATTCTTAGGAGCATAAATTTAATATTCAAACACTGTATAGCCATTAGAGAATCCTTGCTTCTTGCACTGCCAGTTTGAATGACTTTCACAGAATTGCAAACATTTGTCGGTAATATTTGTCTGCTAGTGTACAAATCAACTTGTCCCACAATGACCAAGGGGAGAAACCTTTGCTAAAACTTTTCTAGATTTCAAAAGTGGTCATCAGATGTCTCATTATTGTGAGATGTTTCAAGGCAGAGTTTTTTATTCCTGACCAGCTGTACAAAGTAGTATAAGAAATCTAAAATTCACAACATATCTGAAATTCGCCACATGTGGAATACTAATAAAATAAATGAACTGAGGTGAGATTTATTGAATGTATAGTAAATTTTTTTAAAATTTTTTTTTTTTTGAACTGAAAAATACTAAGTGTAAGACGAACCATCTTTTTTTCTTAGAATTAAGTAAGGTTTTAAGAGGTGGCGAATTTCAGATTTCTGGTGAATTTTAGATTCCTTACTATGGGGATTTTTATCAATATTTCATTTAAAGATTGACTGTGCACTTATTATTTTCAGTTGGACGTGACAACATGTTGAATCAGAGCATAGAAACTACAGGTTTGGCAAGTGCAGAAAAACACCAGTTGGAGCAAGAAATGTAAGAGATTAATATTAGTGACAAGTGTCCAATCATCTAAAACGGAATTGGTACCCAATTAACACAGGCTTCTCATAACTGACACTACATGTAAGTTTTGGATGGCATCACATCATGTGTGGCAAAATCCTGTGTCTGTTAGTCTTTCTTTCAAAATTGAAATAACTAAAATTTTGTAAGATTATTGATTATTGAGTTATTTAATGCAGTAATATAATAAAATTACAAAGTATATTGAAAAACCTCAGAAGCTCTATAAAAATCCTTTCTTTTTGTCTTTCTGGTATTTTCTACTATTGTGGCAATTTGGCAAATATATTTCACAAAAGGACCTAGCCCAGACTTAGACTTATATTTAAAACTTGTATCTATGGCTTTGGCC
This sequence comes from Sabellastarte sp. h YS-2021, assembly GCA_964017235.1. Classification (NCBI taxonomy): domain Eukaryota; kingdom Metazoa; phylum Annelida; class Polychaeta; order Sabellida; family Sabellidae; genus Sabellastarte; species Sabellastarte sp. h YS-2021. The sequence continues at coordinate 164,970,133 of OZ024927.1, read as the reverse complement.
AAGCCTGTAATCTTAAACTTAGTGAATTTTACTTATAATTACATCTTAAGTATTGCTGAAATCTTGTGCTGAAATGTAAGACCACTTGGAGACAGTCTTACCTTTAGTTAACAAAGATTTAAATACAACCACCACATACATATTTTTGTTGATTTCAAAATTTGAGGTGGTTTTAATCCACATATATACAGCAAAAAGATTTTGCTGTTAAATAATACATTTCACATTTCACTGTAGACTTGACAATACTTATTCTAATTCTAATTGGACTTCTGTAACGCTCAATCTCCCCTACTCAAAGGGGATTCTAAGGCACAACTAACCCAAAACAGTCAACCAAATTCAGTATTCAGGGAAACAAAAATGGCCAAGCACCACAGAAAACGCCAGGGGGTGAGTAATGTGGGTGTTCCACCACACGACTAAGCTTCCCGATTAAGGGTTTTTGGGAGTCGGTTTCAAATATTTGCTTAGTCCCAGACGTCCTGTAAGGGTCGGTAGTTGTCGGTTGTGGCCGTGAGAGAAATCAAACATGTTTGATATTTCTCACGACTCAAATTGATTCTCATTTCCTGCCGTCAACAAAATGTCCAGTCCCAGGCTTCCTCAGGTCTCCTCAGACCCAAATTTACACAGTCCTAGTCCAGGCGTCCTGCGACCCTTAGTCCCAGGCCTCCGTAGCTTAGTCCCAGGAAGCGTGTTTGGCAGTCCCCGACTCATAACAGATCTTTGAAGTTTCATGAGTGTGAAAGGGCATCGGTTTCATTAGTCCCGGGAAGCCTCAGACCGTCTCAGGTGTCCTGGGACTAAGAAGTCTGGGACTAAGCCCCGACAGAGAAGCCGACCCTAACCGATCCAAGCCGGCGTCCTCAGGCCGCCTGGGACAACACAAATTTAGTCTGAGGAGGCCTGGGACTAAGAACCGATTAAGAGCCGACTGTTTTCCGCGCGTCGGAAATTAAAACGAGGCAATGACGGGGTCTGGGACTATATAAGCGACCGCGCACACATTCTCGTTGTTACTGTTTGGCTACTGAGAAACGTGTGTCTCTGTTTTGTAGGGGTTTTCAGTTTTTTAAATATCATATAATACTTGAGCTTAAGGCAAATTTTACAGTTAGGAGACACATTTTAGTTTTTTACTTTTTTTTTTGCTATTGACTGGAGTAATGAGGAAAGAGAAAGGAGGGAAGAGAGGAAAGAAGAAGATGGATGAGAGGCAAGGGCAGAGGGAGAAGGAAAGTGGAGAGGTGGATGAAAGGATTGAGGAAATGGCAGAGGAGGGTACAGAGGAGGGTACACAAGAGACTGAGGAGCGATTTGAACTTACTGAGGAAGCTTGCGAAGAAGAAGAGAGGTGTGAGGAGGATTCAGAGAGTCACTCGGCAGCCAAGAGAGCCAGGGTCTGTTCAACTTTCACTGACAGCCAAGAATCTGCAATTGTGGAGTTTGTGAAGGAGCATCCAGAGCTCTACGACAAGGAGCATGCACGTTTCCACGACAGACAGAAGGAGGCTCTCTGGGCAGAAATCTCTGCAGAACTGAAGCTCCAGCCCTTTGATGTCAGAAGATGGTTCGAATCCCAGCGAACGTGTTATGGCAAGCTGTCAAAACTACAATCTGGCCAAGCCCCAAGGGAGATGACCAAGAGACAGTCCTGGGTCTACCAGCAGATGGGTTTCCCTAAGACCCACATCAGACGAAAGGGGGCCAGCAGAAGTTCAGGGTTCGAGGCCAGTCCAAACACCAGCAAGCAGGACTAATCTCGTGGATCTACTACTGATACAGAACACCTTGAGTCCAGTGTCCTCAGGGAGAGTAGGAGTCAACCTATGTTCACATCTACACCAGTTTCAACAGATTTCAAGATACTCTAGCACTTTGACCAGATGAGGACATTGATCTCAAGTTTACTCCAGCAGAAGTCAGACAGGCAGCCCTTCTTTGACTACGTGGCTTCAGAGGCTGAAAAGATGACCCAAGAGGAATTTGAGGACCTCAAGGGCAGAATTTTTAGAGATATTGAAAGCATTAAGAGCAACCGTAGACGTCAACCGCTAGCCAGAAGATCAGCCACTATTACCACGGAGTCCCAGAGGGTCGGGATACTGCCAACAACCACTCAACAGGCGTCTTCTTCCACCCAAGCAGCAGCTAGCAGCAGTTACGTCTACTACACACCAAGCCCACTTGGCTTTGGCAACCCTCCATCAGTTCTAACAGTACAGGACGAGGGCAGTAGACACAACTTAAGTGGAATACTAAGGCAGCTACCAGATCTGACATCTACACAGATCATTCAGCAGCCGCAACTCTTCACTATCACCACTACAGCACCGCCTCAACAGCAGCAGCCTCCTCAGTAGCCATCCAGTCAGGGCGGGTCTTTGACCTGCCAGGCCCTTTTCAGGGCCACCCAAATGTTCCAAAAACAATTATTCAGCTGCAAGTTATTCCAATTCCCCTCCCAAAACATAACAGTTCAGTACAAATACTTATCACAAAAAAAAAAAACAGACAAAAAGTCCAACACCTACACCACCCCAAACATGAAACAAATAACCCATGGTACCACACATAACCAAAAAAGGCCACATAGAAAAAAAAAATTAAAATAAATAAACTCCCAATATGGCCAATAATCAGCCAATTTTTAGCTTAAAATCCATGGGATTGGTTAAAATCTTTAATAAAAAAGTCCAACACTTACACCATCCCTAGAGTTAAAAGGCATTATCACATACTTATCAACCCACAAACACACAAAACCAATACCAAACCTAACCCCCAACTAACCAACACACAAACCAAATACTAAACCTAACGACCAACCCACAAACACACAAACCAAATACCAAAAATAACCACCAACCAAGAAACAGACAAACCCAATAGCAAATAGAACCCACACCAAAGAACTAACAAACTATTTTGCAAACATAACCCCCCCATCATTGTAAAGAAAACCAGTTTGGTGGTTATATTTCCTAAATATTTGTGAAGTGGAGTAAAATATTTTAATTTTAAGATTTCCAGGAAAGCATTTCTGTTTCAAATATTTTTCCCAAAGAAAAACCAACTGTAAGTAAAATTAGGATGTAGCTTTCAAAATATATGCAATATTTATTCCATTTATTAAGTTTTGGCTTTGTGTGTTTCTTTGGATAATTATGTTTAGCACTGGGTTTGTCTGTTTGTTAGTTGGGTGACTGGCATTTATTTCTGTCTTGTTTGTTGGGTGGGTGAATTATGTTGGGCATTGGGTTTGTCTGTTTGTTGGGGTGGGGGGGGGGGGGTGAATTATGTTGGGCATTGGGTTTGTCTGTTTGTTGGGTGGGTGAATTGTGTTGGGCATGGGGTTTGTCAGTTTGTTGGTGGCGTGACTTATGTTTGGTAATGTTTGGGTTATTTGGAACAAGCATAGCTGATTAATTGTTTTTGGAATATTTGGTAGTCCTGAAAAGGACTGGTTATTAGTCCTGAAAAGGACTGGTTACTGCAGCATTATTATTATTATTATTATGTATTTATACTCAGCGCAATATCTCCATATACTACAGGACTCAAAGCGCTATTGCTGCTGCTGCTGAATGATCTGTGTAGGATCTGTGCAGGAGTTATATTCTGCCATCTTGCCAGGCCACTGCTCCCTCATTATTGAAGTAGTCCTTGAGGTAATCCCTCTGTCTTTTGGCTTCTCTAGCAGGGTTTCTGTCTGGACCACCACCAGCAGCACCACCAATCATCATCTTCATCATCTCCAGGCTCTTGACCACCATGTTGACCTTGATACTGGCTTCTCAGTATGTTGTGCAGAACCACACAGGTCATGACCACATCCCTGACTGTTTCTGGGGGTAATTCAATAGTAGTCAACATCACTCTGAATCTTGAGACCAGGATGCCAAAAGCATTCTCAACAACTCTCCTGGCCCTTGATACTCTGTAGTTGGCAATCCTTTCCTCTCTGGTTAACATCCTTCTGCCATAGGGTTTCATCAGCCAGGTCTTCAGGGCAAAGGCATCATCTGCCAGAATGAAGTAGGGGACATCTCTACCACCCTGTGTTATAGGAGCTGGGTCTGGGAAGCCTATGCTGCCATCCTAAATCCTCCTCTTCAGCTGACAGGCATTAAATATCTGGGCATCTGAGCAAGGTCCAGCTGTACCAGCATCCACCCACCTGAATTTGTACTGCCCATCTACCAAGGCCAACATTACTATGAAAAAGAACCCCTTGTAGTTGTGGTACAGGGCTCCAGAGTTCTTGGGTTTCTTCAGGGCCACATGCTTGCCATCAAGGGCACCCAGGGCATGTGGAACATTCCACCTGATCCTGAATTCCCTTTCCAGTTCTTTCCACTCATCTGGAGTAGTAGGACATCTGAGGTACTCTCTGGTGAACTCATCCTGGATGGCCCTGCAGACCTCTGGTAGCAACTTGGAAATGGTGGATCTGCCAACCCTGAACTGACAGGATAATGATGTGTATGACTCTCCAGTGGCCAGATATCTGATGGTGAGGGCTAACTTTTCCCCAACACTGATTGGAGCTCTGTAGTTGGTGGCCTGCCTGGCTAGACGTGGTTCCAGTCTGGTCTTTATCATTTCAAAGAATTCTGGGGTCATCCTCATGTAGTTGGTGAATCCTGGAATGTCTGTGGCATACAGTTCAGCCATAATGTTGTGGTAGGCCCCCCTCTCCTCTCTCTCTAGTAGCCATGCCATGGCCTGACCCACATGTTGTGCCTTCTTCTAGGTCTCTGTATGGGTGGTGGTGGTTGAGGTGGAGGTGCTGCTTGTGGTGGTTGCTGTGGTCGGCGTAGAAATAGCAAATACATCATTATTTATAACTGAATAAAAACTAAAAAAGCCCTAAGTTGTTGCTGAAGCTGTCTTCCATTAAAAGGTGGCATCCTGCTGTGTTGCTATAAAAGTAATGATAATTAGATCGCGGAATTTATATATATATACCCAGAAAATCCAGCTTTTCTGTAAAACAAGAATCGGCCACATTGGTCTGGGGAAGACTGAGGAGTCCTGAGGACGCCGGGACTTAATCGGGGGTTAGTCGGGGCTTAGTCCCAGGAGGCCTGAGGCGTCCTGGGACCCAGTCGGTATGTGTACGACAGGATCGTGGTTGAAACCGACCAGAAAACTGGCTTAATCGGTTCTTAGTCCCAGACCAGTCGGGGACTGTCTGGGGCCGCCTGGGGCCTTCTCAGGCTTCCTGAGGCCGATCTGTACTTAATCCCAGGCTTTGATACCGATTCAGTATTCCCGCCCATTTTACCATTTTCTTCACCCACTGTCCACGATTAAGGGTTGCCGACAGGATCGGCCCTTAGTCCTTTGGTGGAACAGGGGCATAAGACTAAGGTGGGAAAAATTTAAAATGCCAGACAAGGAATATTCATCATCCACAAAATAATTTGATTCTAAAAAGAGTGTACCTAAAACATGTAAAAGCAGTGGTGATATGCAAAATCAATATTAACTAGGTCTTATCTGTCATTCTTGGTTAAATCCATTTTAGCTGAAGAGTTTGTTAAGACAAAGGACTCGTATTTAAGTCTATGACTTAGCCAAGGACTGGCTGTATCAAAAAACATTTGTGGAACTGGCCCTGATATTTTGGTGCTATTTAACAGGTATTCTGCTAGGGCTGCAATGATTTTTTGGTTACTTGTTTAAACCAATTCACTTGAAAACTTCAGTTAAAGAATGTGAACCGGCTCTTCCAAAGCAACTAAAAAAATACTTTAAATAGAGTACATAATTTGATTTCTGCATAAATAAATGATTATATGACTATATTTTTGTAATTTCAAGTGTTTCCATTTTGAATGTTCATTAATTTTAATTTTGCACATTTGAACTTATATCAGAAAGCGATACAAGATATTATTATCAGCCGTGACATCTTTTGAAGATCCCTCAAATTTTGCAGTATAAACTCCTGACTATAGTGGTTAAATTTTCTCTATTTTCCATTTTAAAGGCATCTCAATTTGATAAGTGAATGAATTATTCTTTGGAATTTTATGTATTTCCACTATTTTTAAGGTGTAATATGTAGCAGTTTATTTTTTGGGTGATTTACAAGTCAATCAAGGATTTGAGGCACATTATCCGGCTTGCATACAGCCATAGATTTTGCTGATTGGAGTTCTACCTATTGGGTTTGGCTGCATGTTTTTGTTGTTCAGTGACGTGGGTGAAGTTTTGAGTCATGTGGAGACGCTGAAGTTTCAGAACAGGAAGTTACTGGAGGAGAACAGCCAGCTGAAGGAACAGATGGTGGCGGGAGAGGACGCAAGTACACAGCTCACCCAGAAGGTAGAGGCACTGCACAGAGAGCTCAAAACGTGAGGACAGAATTCAAATTTAATAGGACAGAAATCCAGGGATGATTAGTAATATTTATGCCCTTGTAATCTTTTAGTGTTAATTACACTTCAACTAGTACTTGTTTTAGCCTATAAATAGCCATAATTTGTTTGGTTTTCATTTTAAGTTTACAGAAACTGATTCATTTGTGGTCAATTTTCAATATTTACGAATCTGCGAATATCAAAGTAGAGTATTGCTTTCATAATTTTGAACTCTTTAGGTGCTAGAGCAAGTTTTGCAACCCTGTTTAAAGCCAGTAAATTACTGACAGGGAGAGCTTAAAATGTGAGTGGAAAGTGGAATATGGATAACAGAACTTAAACTGTGAGCAGAAACTATTAGAACCTTCTGATATTATTCTGCTAAAGCATTCGAGGAAATTAGAAACTAACAAATTGAAACATGAAAAGAACAAAATACAAGTACTTCACTTTTAGAGATAAGTCAAAACAGGATTAGAGATAATAAAATTACTAAAATGCCAGTAGATACTGGAATAAATGTGAAAATGTGACCAGGAACCGAGACAGAGATACAGAGTTTAAATAAATGAAAAAAGAAGAAAATAACAAAACTGGTAGTCTAAGTTGATTTTCTTGGCAGGATATCTCTTGAGAATAGAGTTTTATTTTCTAGAAGTTTTACATAAATCTAAATACATACAATTTATTCTGCGACTTTTTTGACCTCATGTGATATGTGTCAGTTGAAGTGTGAGTGAAGTTGATGGGTCAATTTCAAATGTTAGCTGAAAAAAATTATTTGTGTATTCTTTTGAGTATGTGTTGCTGCAGAGTATTGATTCAAGAGACAAAGTGTTTTAGGCCCTCTAAACAACTAGAGTAATACCAAACAAAATTGCACATATTTAATTAATTTATATTAAATTAATTTCTGTTGTATTTCAGTTGCCAAAGGAGACTTCTTTTATGCTCGTATGTGTCATATTAGCTAAAGTTGCTGTTTTGTTGAAATTATTTTCATTGATTTGTTTAGTTTCTATGTTTATACTTCCCCTGTTATACTTTGTAAGAGTGAAGTGGTCAGTCTAATTATGTGGTGAGCTAACCGTTTAAAGTGACTAGTTAACCGTCAACTCAATATAAATTCTTTACTCATAGTTTTCAAGCAGCATTGTTCTCTTTCTAACCAATAAGTTTGACCTATTTAAATACATAAGATTGAAGATTGTTTATAGCATAAAGACAAGTCATTTTGACATGGTAAATTGTTTTTATCATGAGACACCCAGATTTGTCAAGTAGTCTATGATTGGCTGAATAATATGTGATGTACTTCCTGCTTCCTGTTTCAGTTTTGCAAATAAGTGACAAAAATGTTTCAAAAAAGATTGTAAATTTTAAACATTTTAAAGACATTAAGTGTTGTACTGTTATCGTAAAGTCATCATAACTTTCATGAAGTGTTACAACTAAGATTTGAACATTAAATTTTATGTTAATATAAATAAGGCAAGCTATGAATTAAGGGTTTTATTTTTTTCAGTAGTTAAGATAATGGAACCTAGTTGGCATTAAAATTCCACATTGTCTTTTAATATTGATATTGAAACTAAGAACTGTTATTGATTGACATATGACAGCAATGCTACTTAAACTGTTTATAATGATTATTTTAGCTATCAAGGAAACCAAGAAAGAATGCAGGAATTGATCCAGGAGAATGAAGACCTAAAGCTTAGCCTTGACTCGCTGACTGAAGAGAAGAAAGAGTTAAAGATCAAAATGCGGCAGATGGAAAAAGACACAGATTCCTTGGAAAACAGTAAACTTGTACTTGAAGGAGAGGTAGAGTTTCTATAAACCAATATTTCCTTTTTAACACTTTTGAGTTTGATATCTACTTTGACAAATACTGTATCAGTTGAAGTTTAGCTGGAAGTTATGTTCATTACTTATAAGAAATTAACTTAAATTGGTTTTTACTTGTGGTGGTTTTCTACTGAAGAGATGAAAACAGATGTAAAATTTTGTCGTTAATTAACTATATCTGTGTAAGGCCTATGATAACTAATATAGTTAAAATGAATGTCTGAAAAAAAAAAAATTTGTACTATATTAGAATAGAATAGAATTTTTATTGCGTTAATACATCTTACCTAGTGGACAGATGCATTTGTCTGGCGCCTTGCCGGTCACGCCAAACGTTAGAAAAAAACGTCCTGAGCTGGGCTCTGGCCGGGACCGGTAGTGTCCTGTTCATTCGCCAGGTGGCTGTATAGCCAACCTGCTGGTATACTGCGCATGCTCGCGCATGCGCTCTTCCTCTTTTTGTTTGGCGCGTCCATTTTGTAAACGCTTGAAGTTTAAGAGAAACTTTTTCAATTTTTAGTAGTGTTATAGTGGATATTTGTTTAAAGTGTGTTAGTAGTGTTGTGCTATATATATCATGGATTCACCAGGGGAAAAGAAAGGACAAAGGCGGGGGTCATGTGGCCACGTTATGGCCGCATTTGATTTGCACAAGAAATGCGCGCGCTGTCGCGATAAGGGCATTGGGGATGACCCTTGTGTTAAAGACAAACAGTGTAGTGTGTGCGATTCCTTCTCTGATGAACAAAAGGAGTTGATTTCTACCCCTTCTTATAGAATTAGAAAAGACCGTAAAGCAGGTATTTTAGTTTCCCCTAAAGAAGTTGAAGTCATCGCTTCCGTGGATTCTTCTGCTGAGCCAACTTTTGCTGCCCCTCCTCAGAGTACATCTCAACCTGCCACTTTTGTTACAGCAGAACAGTTTTCTCTGATGAACGATAAATGGGCAGAGCAATTTGCACGTGTAGAAGCCTTGTTGAGTAGAGGCAATGTTTTCTCCACCCCCAAAATGGCGGTGAATCCTTCAAGTTCAAAAGCTGTGCCTTCTGATTCCCCCTTTATTGCCCCGGCTGCCCGGCCCACCGGTCCGGTGGAGTCCCCGGCAGTGCAGGAGGCTGTTGTTAAATCTGGGGAGGATAAACCCAAGAAAACTAGAGACAAAAAACATAAGAAGTCAGTCAAAATAGCTGATAAACCGGTTTCCTTGGATAAGCCGGTCCCTGCTTTGGGCACCTCCGGTCCGGAGAGTGTAGCGCAGTCTACAGTACAGAAGAAAGCTCCTCCGGCATCTTCAGTCACCCTTACACCGGAAGATGACCAAGCCGGTTCTGCTGGTGACCTGTTTTTGGCTAAGTCTTCAACATCATCCTCAGGCTCCGCCTTCCCCGGTACCTTCAATCTTCCACCGGAACCGGACGACATTGATTTTGATGACCCTTTGGCCGGTTCTGATGTGTCGTCTGTTCACTCTGACTCTGACGAAGGTGAGATTTCCTCTGATACTCTGGAACATCCAGAACAAACCGAAGAGATGAACTACAGAGAAACTGTAAGGTCGGTTCGTTCCTTCATGGGGTGGACTCACATACCGGACTTTGAAAGTGACTTGAATGAGCCGGATAAATCCAATAACCCTTGGAAGGGTAAGAATCCTAAAAGGCCTGCCCGTATTTCAGTTGAGATGCTGCCGGATGACTGGCTCTGCCAGAAGTTGGAGCGACTCAATACAGTTGTGGCGGAAGGCTACCCTTCAAGGGCCCAAGACTCGGCCGGACTGAAAAAAGACCAGTTTGTGAAGATCCCCAAGTCACAGGCAAGATGGTATCAGATGTATACCATTAAACAAGATGGCCCCCACAGACCGGGTAGAAAACTCTTCAGTTGGCATAATACCGAAGCGAAACTTAATTCCCAGTTTCCAAGGCTTACTAAGGCTTCGGCCTATCCAGCTGCAGGCCCACCTAGGCCCATTTCCCAGGAATACCTCAGAAGGTGGGAGAAGTGCGCTAGAGAGAACTCATATATCATTAACAATGCTGCAGGGTTCAACCGGTGCGCTAGTGAGTTGCAAGATAAAATGTCTAGGAATGTTGCCATGTTATGTTCCCGCATCAACAAGGGCAAAGCCCCCAAGGAAGTGTCTGGTGCCCTGAACGACCTCAAGGACCTTATGGCTTTTCACCAAAGTGTCTCTGTTGCCATGGGCACGGCTTTGCAACATCTCGCGGACAGTGTGTTTGTGCATCTTGCTAATCTTATCTTGATCCGACGTGATGCTTATCTAGAACATATGAAGCCTGGTGTCAAGCAAGATACATGGTTACATCTTAGAAATGCTCCAATGTTTGGCTATGGCCTCTTTCCCGACGCAGTCATTGCCACTGCTGAACAGGATATCATCAAGCATGAGGCTTCCGGTACTGCTCTGAGACCCGGTCCGGGTGCTTCACAGCAGTCCGGTTGGAGAACAGCCAACAGATACCGGCCTTATGACAGAAGGGATCAAAGATCTGCGGGTACGGAACAAGAACAACAACCATGGAGGCAATTTAGTAGGCCTAGGAATAGAGGACGTGGCAGAGGAAGAGGTTCTAACCCTCGTTTCTCTCGTTCCAAGGGATATAAAGGTTTTAAATGACAATTACAGCATGGTTCCTCCCATTCAGAAATCAGTAAATGTGTGGAGGACGTCAAAGTTAGTAAAGCAGACTGTACAACCAGTGGTTCAGGACAGTTTAAATGTTCAGACAGTAGTCAAAGTTCCTTCTTTAAACACTGTTCCAAAACATTCAAATCCTCTTGTATCTTGTCGTGTTGCAACTCATGCTCAGTATGCAATTTCAAAAGGGCTTCCGCAAAAGAAAGGTATAAGACCCGTGGTGAAAAAGACAGAAATAAAGCTTGTCAAAGGTGCTTCTTTTGTAAATCATTGTCTTTCTGCCAAACCTGTTCCAAATGTCCCCAATGTTGTCAAAGAGTTGGGTGTAGGGGGGAGACTACAAACCTTTTGGCCAAAGTGGCAAGAGCTAGGGGCAAACCCCAGGGTAGTCTCCATTTTGAAGGAGGGTTATACCCTACCGTTCAAAATGAGGCCCCCCTTGACACGGTTTCCTCTCATCACAAGTGGTTATGCAAATCCGGTAAGAAGCCGGGCTCTGTCAGAGGCCTTAGTTGCACTAAGAAAAAAGTTGGTAGTCGAAAAGGTGGTTGTACTAACCTCCCTGTCCTTTTACAACCGGTTGTTCTTGGTCCCAAAGCCCAACAAAAAGTGGAGACCCATTTTGGACCTCAGCCAGTTAAACCTTTATCTCCAAACAAACACTTTCAAGATGGAAACACCGGAAACCATCAGGGTCTCCTTACAAAAAGGGGAATGGGTCACGTCCCTGGATTTCAGCGACGCTTACTTTCATATCCCCATCCATCCCAGATCCAGAAAATACCTCAGGTTCTTTTTGAACAGCAAGGCATATCAGTTCACAGCCCTTCCATTCGGGCTAGCCACGGCTCCGTTGGAATTTACCAAGGTGGTAAAGGAGGTGAAATTGTTGGCTCAGACAAGGGGTATAACTATCCACCAGTACCTAGACGACTGGTTGCTCAGAGCCCCGTGCCCGGAAACCTGCCAACGAAATACCCAGACCCTCTTGGCCCTCTGCCGCGAATTAGGTTGGGTGGTCAACTTGGGAGAAGTCAGAACTGGTACCCCAGCAAGTGTTCAATTTCGTAGGCTACCGGTTCGATCTCCTGACGGGACGGGTTCTACCCACGTCAGAGCGCTGGGAGACATTAAAGGCGAAATTTCTCTTTGTAAAGAACAGGGACTCCTGCACGGTCAGGCAGTTTATGTCCCTCATAGGTCTCTTGACAGCCACAGAGAAGCAAGTCTGGTTGGGTCGCCTCCGCATGAGACCAATTCAGTGGCATCTCAAACAGCATTGGCATGTACCGGAGGTCCTGGAAAAAGTGATTCCGGTTCCCCCGTCCCTGCACTCCCATCTGGATTGGTGGTTGGACGAAAAGAATGTGCTGCGAGGGCAACCTCTACATGCCCTACGTCACGCTCTACAAGTTTTTACAGACGCCTCAAACGAAGGTTGGGGCGCTCACTTAGGAGAGGCTATAGCAAAAGGCGTTTGGTCAGAACCAGAAAGTCACCTCCATATAAACTTTCTAGAGCTGAAAGCAGTCTTTCTGGCCCTCAAGAGTTTCGAGCATCTCTGCAGGGATCAGGTTGTTCTTATAGCCACAGACAACACAACTGTGGTTGCCTACATCAACAAGCAAGGAGGTATGAGATCAGGCTCTCTCTGTGCCCTCCTGTGGAGACTTCTGGCTTGGTGCCATCCCAGAGGAATAGTCCTGAGGGCAAGACACATTCCGGGTCGCCTGAATGTGATAGCGGACAAACTATCCAGGCACAGTCAGGTGATTCAGACAGAATGGTCCCTGTCCCTACCAGTGTTCAATCTCTTGTTCTCCAACTGGGACCTCCCACAGGTGGACCTCTTTGCAACCCGGTTCAACCACAAACTCCCCCAGTTTGTGTCACCGGTTCCGGATCCGGCAGCCTGGGCTGTGGACGCCCTCAGCATACCATGGGGGAATCTGGATGTTTACGCCTTTCCTCCGGTCTCACTGCTCAATCAAGTGACGTCGAAGGTAATGGATCAGGGATGCTTAAGGATGGTCCTAATTGCCCCAGGTTGGCCCAACATGCCTTGGTTTTGGGATCTGGTCAATCTGTCCGTGCAAATCCCCTTCCAGCTCCCCCTCCGCAAGGATCTCGTGACTCAGCCTCTCAATGGCCTTCTTCACAAGAACCTAGCCAACTTAAATCTACATGCGTGGCTCCTAGAGCCTCCTGCATTCAAGAACAAGGGTTCACTGATGAAGTGGCAGCAAGAATTGAGGCTCCTCAGAGAAGCTCAACCAGAGCCGTTTATAAGTCAAAGTGGGCCATTTTTATCAAATGGTGTGACGCACATAAGGTGGACTTCCGGTCGCCCTCTGTGAGCCAGATCGCTGATTTCCTGCTCTATCTATTCAAGGAAAGGAAACTCCAGCCTAGCACCATTGACGGTTACAGAAATGCTATTGCGGACATGGTGGGAAACCAGGAGGTGAACATCAGCAAAGATGAAAACTTAACCCGTTTATTGGACAGTTTTCATAGGGATAAGCCCAAGGGCAGACGAGGACTGCCTGCTTGGAATCTTTCCCTTGTTCTTCACCAGTTGACTAGACCTCCTTTTGAACCAATGAGGAAAGCTTCCCTTAAGCATCTGACCTTTAAGACAGTTTTTCTTCTAGCTCTAGGTTCAGGCAAGCGTAGAAGTGAAATTCATGCTTGGCTATTCAAGAATATACGGCACCAAGAAAACTGGAGTCAGGTGTCGTTCTATCCGTCTCCCATGTTTCTTTCCAAGAATCAGTTGGCCAAAGAAGGCCCGGCATCTGTGGCTCCAGTAGTGATCCCGGCCTTGGCACCCTCCTTGGACAAAGAGCTTAAGGAGGATAGGTCCCTGTGCCCAGTCAGGGCCCTGCGTTACTATCTAGACAGGACCAAGGATCTCCGCAAAGGGAAGGATCTGGTTTTTGTGTCCTTCCGGAAGAGCTTTGAGAAAGATATTGTTCCGGCCACTATCTCCTCTTGGATTAAACAAACAGTGCTCTTGTGCTACCAAGTATCCGATGAGGATTCCCACAAGTTGCTTCAAGTCAAGGCACATGATGTCAGGGCTTTTGCGGCTTCCAAGGCTTTTCAGGGAGGCGTGTCCTTGGAACAAATTCTCTCGGCCTGTCATTGGAAAGCCCACAATACATTTACTCAGTTCTATCTAAAGGACCTAGCTTGGGCCGACTCGGACCTGTACCATCTGGGGCCCATTGTGGCTGCCCAACAGGTCCAGGCGGACAAATAAAGTCTTCTTTTGGTCTTTATTGTATATAGTGTACATAATTTCATAAATAAGTTTTTCCCCTGGATTATCACGAGCCTAAGTGGTTCCAGGGAATTATTAGGTTTTTCAGTTCCTGTTCGTCTTCCTCACCACGTGATGAACTCGTCTCTCCCCTTCCCTCTGTACCCTCGGTTGAGTTGGTACAAGGAAATTTCAACAAAAAGGGGGGGGGGGGTGTTTTTCCTAAGGACTGGTTTATTTAACCATGGCTGGAATCACCCCTTAGTATCTAGAGTTCTCAGGAATTCCCCCTTCTTCTGCTACCCTCCTTCCACTGGGTAGTTATTCTGCATCTGTCCACTAGGTAAGATGTATTAACGCAATAAAATGGAAAATTTAATAGTAAATTAAATTTTTATAAGTTAATACCTTACCTAGTGGACAAGGGGATTCCCACCCTACCTGCCCCGCTATTCTAGTATAAGGGGAAATTCATAGGTAGACAACAAAAAGAGGAAGAGCGCATGCGCGAGCATGCGCAGTATACCAGCAGGTTGGCTATACAGCCACCTGGCGAATGAACAGGACATTACCGGTCCCGGCCAGAGCCCAGCTCAGGACGTTTTTTTCTAACGTTTGGCGTGACCGGCAAGGCGCCGGACAAATGCATCTGTCCACTAGGTAAGGTATTAACTTATAAAAATTTAATTTACTATTAAATTTTCCAATTTATGATTATAGTGACAACACAATTTGCAAGCCCTAGTGGACTTATGTGTCAGTTCTGTTAAGTAAAACTAGATAACAATGGTTTCTATGAGAATTATAAATTGTGTAAATATTAAGTCAAGCAGATGTAACTTTTGATGCAATTGAAAGATATACGATCACTCATGAGAAATATTCTTCAATTTTTATTTCACTTTTTGTTCATAACATTGGTCCATCTAGCTTTTTATGTCAGCTGACTTGTCAGTCAGCTGACATTATGTCATCACTCTGCGGCGTGGGCGTCCGCGTGAACAACTTCTTCTCCAAAACTACAAGGCCTAGAGACATGCTGTTTTTTTTAAAAGATACCTTATCTATCGAGGATGAAAAATTGTTCAAGGCATGCAAATCTGTCTGTTCGCCTGTTTGCTAGAGACATTACAAGGGGGGTACCCCCACCAAAAGTGTGAAAATTTCAACTTTTTATCACAATTTTCTCAGTGACTATTGCAGGGATTTCTCTCATATCTTGCATATATGTACTAGGCCAGAGGTAGATTCTCTTGTGTGAGTATGAGACCTGGATCTGTCTTACTTTTTTTTAAATAAATTTTTTTAATAATTTTTAATGCATTAAAATTCATGAACTCATGCACTAAATCACTTATAACTTCAAAAGTGTTGCATTTACAGCATTTTGTGAAAATACAGTCAATCACCGAAAATAAGAACGTGGAATTTGCGAAGAATTTTAGGCCCCCCCCTAGGGCCACGTTCTTATTTTCCATACAGGCATTTTGGCCCCCCCTAGGGGCACGTTCTTATTTTCCATACATCACTTTTGAGGCCCCCCCCACCCCCCCCGCGTTCTTATTTATGGTAAAATTTACAAACAAATAAGTTACTTAACACCTTTATTTAAACTGTAAAATATAACTGTAATTGCAAAATATATATATTTTGTATATTTTCCTCAGCATCAGACTCCTCACAATTCTCAGAATTTAACAAGGCCTCTAGCTGATCAACTTCATCCTGTGTATATCCCTCAAACTCCACCTCCTCTTCATCAGACTCAAATAAATCACAAAGATGTGTTGGCATTTGTTTGTTTTTGGAATTAGTGTCACTTTTGGCTTTGTCTTTATGCTTTGTCTCTGTGTGTACTTAAAGGTTGCCCTTGTTTCCCTTGACAAAGATTTTGCACACATTACACCACTGTCCTTCAGACTGACCTTTTGACTGTGTCTGATGCTTCCATTTATGCACTTTTAAACTCCCAGCATTACCTGGCACAAATTGCTCACAAATATCACAAGTATTTCCAGGCTTGTTTTTAACAGATGGGGGAGAATCATAGGAAGACCCATCACTTTTTTCACAAATTTCCACATACTTTTTGTTTTCAGTTTATGTTATGATCTGTATTCACTAGTTCCTGCTATATATACAGAAATATGAAGACAGATTGCAATTAACATTGTCCTGCATTATACTTTATTAGTCTTTTATGGGGTCACCTACAATCAATTAAGTTATCTTACTACTATGTGATGTTGTTTTGATGAACTTCACCTGAGCATGAGTGAGTAGGTAAGGGATTTAGAGATGAAACACACCACATTGTATTAACACTTATGTAATCAAAACATCAAAAGTTAAGTGGGTCTTTGCAACAATAACTGATGTAGTTTGATATCTTTGATATAGTTTTATCCTGAGTATATTTCAAACAAATTCTTTGTTACACCCTTCTTAAAAGGGCATTGAATAATTTCAATGAAACATTTCTTTTTTTTCTTTTAAGCAGGGTTTTTCCTGAGTACATTTCAAACATTATTTGTGATACTTTTCCTGAAAAGCTTATAAACAAATTTCAATACTAAATGTCTTGTAATTGCTTTGCATTTTGTTTTTCCTTGTTGTATTTCAAAATTAAAATATTATTCCTTACACTTTTCTTGAAAGTATTCTGAAAATAATAAAAAATTAAGTGCAGTTTAATATGATTCTTTAGACACATGAATGTTACTGTCATTTTTTTTTTTTTTTTTTTTGTTCTTACAAGTTCTTTGAAATGGATGGAGGTATTTTGACGTTCTTATTTTTGGTAAAAATTAGCAGGCCCATTTTGCCCCACGTTCTTATTTTTGGTAAAAATTAGTAAGGCCATTTGGGGGGGGGCACGTTCTTATTTTCGGGCGTTCTTATTTTCGGTGATTGACTGTATGTTGTTCAGCTACTTTTTTCATAGCTACAATATGGTGAGTAAGTTGGGTGTCTGTCTCAATAGCTAAGTGAGTAATAGCTACTTTTGGGCTTTTCAGTAACTTCCATTATGAGTAAAATCACTTGTAACTTAAAAACTATTGCATTTAGAGAATTTCGTATAAATATGTTATTCAGCTACTTTTGGGCCAGCTATAACATAGTGAAATTTCAGACCTGTAGCTCATGGCATAGCTGAGTAGTAGCTACTTTTAGGTTATCACTGTTGAGTAAATCGCTTATAACTTGAAAACTATTGCATTTAGAGAATTTCGTATAAATATGTTATTCAGCTACTTTTGGGGTCAGCTATAACATAGTAAAATTTCAGACCTGTAGCTCATGGCATAGCTGAGTAATAGCTACTTTTAGGTTATCACTGTTGAGTAAATCACTTATAACTTGAAAACTATTGCATTTAGAGTAATTTGTTTAAATATGTTATTCACGTATTTTGGGGTCAGCTATAACATAGTGAAGTTCCAGACCTGTGGCTCCTTGCATAGCTGAGTAATAACTACTTTGAAGTTCTCACTATTGAGTAAATCAGTTGTAATTGGAAAACTATTGCATTTAGAGAATTTCATATAAATATGTTATTCAGCTACTTTTGGGTCAGCTATAACATAGTAAAATTTCAGACCTGTAGCTCATGGCATAGCTGAGTAATAGCTACTTTTAGGTTATCACTGTTGAGTAAATCACTGATAACTTGAAAACTATTGCATTTAGAGAATTTTGTATCAATATGTTATTCAGCTACTTTTGGGTCAGCTATAACATAGTAAAATTTCAGACCTGTAGCTCATGGCATAGCTGAGTAATAGCTACTTTTAGGTTATCACTGTTGAGTAAATCACTTATAACTTGAAAACTATTGCATTTAGAGTATTTTGTTTCAATATGTTATTCACCTATTTTGGGGTCAGCTATAACATAGTGAAGTTTCAGACCTGTGGCTCATTTCATAGCTGAGTAATAGCTACTTTGAAGTTCTCACTGTTGAGTAAATCAGTTATAATTGGAAAACTATTGCATTTACAGAAATTTGAGCAAATATGTTATTCAGCTACTTTTGGGTCAGCTATAACATGGTGAAATTACAGACCTATAGCTCATGGCATAGCGGAGCAATATCTGTTTTCAGGTTCTCATTATTGAGTAAATCAGTTGTAGCTTGAAAACTATTGCATTTACAGTAGTTTGCTTAAATATGTTGTTCACCTACTTTTGGGTTAGCTATAACATAGTAAAATTTCAGACATGTAGCTCATTGCATAGCTGAGTAATAGTTCCTTTGAGGTTCTCACTGTTGAGTAAATCAGTTGTAACTTGAAAACTATTACATTTAGAGTAATTTGTTAAATATGTTATTCACAGAATTTTTGGTCAGCTATAACATAGTGAAATTGCAGACCTCTATGTCATGGCATAGCTGAGCAATAGCTACTTTCAGGTTCTCACTGTTGAGTAAATCATTGTATCCACTGGATAGCCGCAGTGTGTAGAGAGAGATTTCACCATTACTGCTCTGATGAAAAAAAATATTATAGCTAGCTTTCTTAAGTTTGCAGTATATATTAATAACCATAAAATGTTGTCTGGGAATATTTTTGGCCTCATTTTGAGAAACAAGATGGCCGCCACAGGTGTTTTTTGTCAGTCATGAAAAGTGCTTATATCTCCCTTATTATTGATCCTAGAGGTTTGGGATGATAAACCAACCTGTAGGAAATCATGGGGAACCCTCCTTCAAGGTCAAATGAGGATAGCGAAAATTGAAAGTGCCTACAACTCGCTTATTATTGGTGACAGGAAATCATTGGCTCAGAATCTTTTGGTATGGTCAGATTTGACCTTTGGACCCCTCCTTCAAGGTCAAATGAGGACAGCCAAGCTTAAAAGTGCTTATAACTCATTTATAATTGGTCCTAGAGGTTTGGAATGGTAAACCATAGGAAATCATGGGCTGGGAATGTATTTGTGTGGTTAGATTTGACCTTGGACCCCTTCTTCAAGGTCGAACGAGGATATTGCATTTGTAGTATTTCTTTAAATATGTTTTAACCTATTTTTTACACTTAAACAATTACCTTGTTATTTTCCTTCATAATACCATTTACAGGGCACAACTTTTTTATCCTTTTCTTCTGTCAGCTTCGGAATTTCTTTCGAACTTGCTGTTCAGTTACCATTTACTGTATTTCTGTACAGCCCTTTTCCTGATAATTATTCTGTCCTCTAATCACCTTCACAAATCAAAAACACTCAGTCAGCTGACACAGTGCCCGTTCACGGGCACTCTCCTCTTGTTTGTTAAAGCTTTCAACAAAAGAAGCACTTCCTGTAAAATGTTGCCTTAAGCAGAAATATAAAATGCAGACAAATAGGTTGCTTTAAAATACAGTAGAACCTCTATTATCTGACCCTCTTAGGGTATTAACAATTAGTTCAGATAATAGAAAGCCTAAAATAGGTAGAGTAGGTTAGAGGTTGGATAATTGAAAATTTGGAAAATAGAAGGTTGGATAACAGAGGTTCTGCTGGATAACATTTTACAACAAATATGAGTGACCTATTTCAAATTTAAAGTTTAATAGAATATGACATGTGTTTTAATTTATTTCAGATAAAATCTCTAGCTGTTGAATTAGACTGTTTAAACAAAGTCAGGAAAGATTTACAAACTTCTTTGAGTGAGGAAAAGGTAAACTAGTAAAATTTTTTGTTTCATTAGTTACAGTTCATTTTTACCCCACAGCCCTTGTATTATTTTCACCCATGGTGTCTGGATGGGCGTTAGGGTGTTCGGGCGGGTGGTGGGAAAAAGTTTGTCTGGGCTGTTATATATAATCTAAGAATCCATAAGGTGTAGGAAGTTGATACTTGGTAGGGACATTGGTTAGAGGGTGTAGGTGCAATTCCATGGTATGACCTTGATTTGACCTTTAACCTTGCTGTAGTGACTTTGAGTCTGAAAATCTTGTCCAGGCTATTTCTCAGAAACCGTAAGATGTAGGAAGTTGATACTTGGTAGGGACATTGGTTAAGGGGTGTAGGTATGCAACATGGTATGACCTTGATTTGACCTTTGACATTGCCGTAGTGACCTTGAATAGTAAATCTTGTCTGG
This sequence comes from Sabellastarte sp. h YS-2021, assembly GCA_964017235.1. Taxonomy (NCBI): domain Eukaryota; kingdom Metazoa; phylum Annelida; class Polychaeta; order Sabellida; family Sabellidae; genus Sabellastarte; species Sabellastarte sp. h YS-2021. Next base: position 164,949,893 of record OZ024927.1, on the reverse strand, counting down.
GCTATATCTCAGAAACCATAAGGTGTAGGAAGTTGATACTTGGTAGGGACATTGGTTAGGGGTTGTAGGTATGCAACATGGTATGACCCTGATTTGACCTTTGACCTTGCCGCAGTGACCTTGAATAGTAAATCTTGTCTGGGCTATATCTCAGAAACCATAAGGTGTAGGAAATTGATACTTGGTAGTAGGGGTGAGTCGGTAGTGGCGGTATACCGGTATCGAGACATGTTTACTGAAATACCGTGACCGCTTTTAACAACTGGAATCTCGAATATCAGCTCATATAATTATTGAGAAACATAAAATATTAAATGCCAAACCTGAATCTGAAGAAATTATGAACTATTACCTCATCTTTCATAAGATTTTAATTCATTTATAGCGATTTCTTTGAGAAAAACTGCCATGTTTTGGATTACGGAAAATCACTTCCTGTTTGTAGGTCTATTTGATGGGGAAATGCTGAAACGCAAACGTTTTCGGTATCCTGGAATCGGGACGGTTTTGCATTGGTGGAATCCCGGGCTAGAAAATCTGGTACCGTCGCACCCTACTTGGTAGGGACATTGGTCGGGGGTTGTAGGTGTACAATGTCATGATGTGACCTTGATTTGACCTTTGATCTTGCCATAGTGACCTTGACCTATAAAATCTTGTCCTGGCTATATCATGGAAACCGTAAGGTGTAGGATGTTGACACTTGGTAGGGACATTGGTTGGGGGTTGTAGGTGTGTATTGCATGGTGTGATCTTGATTTGACCTTGCCATATTGACTTTAACCTGTAAAATATTGTCTGGGCTATATCTCAGAAACTGTCGGGTGTGGGAAGTTGTTACTTAACAGGAACATTGGTTGGGGGTTGTAGGTGTGCAACGTCATGGTGTGATCTTTATTTGACCTTTCACCTTGTCGTAGTGACCATGAGTTTTAAAATCTTGTCTGGCTGTTTCTTGGATTTTGTAAGGTATAGAAGTTTGACACTTAGCAGGGACGTTTGTTAGGGGGTGTAAGTGTGCATCATGGTATGACCTTTAACTTTGGCCCTGCCAAAATGTGTTCACCTGCCATATTTGAGACATGTTTCTCTTATTACAAAGATACATGGATTGCACTATTATTATTTGTACTTTACATAATTGTGCTATTTCCATTGACAGATATTCTCTAATTAATAAATTTTACAGCTTCATAATTTTTAGTTTACTGGCTATTGAATTGTCTTGTTTTAATACTTCATCTTTTCATACATTTGCTTTCTCTTAGACATTATTTTTCTCTACTAAAACATTATTTGGATCTTTATATAACTGACACTGCTCTGAAAGTATCCCGAACTGTGTACTGTTTCACTAGTTCTATATCTCATGGGGTTGAAAACTATTTCCCCAGGCTGTGGGTAACATGCATCTCCGATGCTATTTTTGACTTTCAGCTTTGAGATCATTATGCCTGAATCACACTACAGGCAGTATCTCCCATGGTGGTAGGCATTGGGTGAATCTCCCTGCCCTTCAACTACTGTCTGACTCTATGTGAACTTGTGACACGGTGGTCAATCGTCCAGTACCTTGCATATGCTACAGAAATTTTAAAATGTTTAAAATTTCCGCCTCTGATCATCTCGCATTGAGCATAGATCGATGAATATTTTAATATTATAGTAACTGAAGGTGTGGTCCACGGTGTATATAAGGTTGTGACTCAGTTGTGTTTTGTTGTAATACAACAGCTAAAGGTGAGTGGAAGAATTGGACTTTTCGCCACTGTGTCTAAAGTTTGAATATGAACCTCAGATGGTAGTAGAAGGACAGGGGCGTGTCGCCTAGTGCCCTACAGCCGGGGGTTATACCACTTGTAGTGTGAATGATACACCAACTCTCGGAAGGTATAAGGCATCCTTGGAGGCGGTTCCGCTGCCAAGTAAAACCCCTTAAGGGGATGTACAGCCTGTAGTTTGACTAGAGCATTTGGATATGGTGTTTCTGATCCCTCATGTTGGAGCTTAAAGATTATTATTATTGTTAATGTCATTATGATCATTATAATTATTATGGAAGATAATATGAAATTTGTTTTTCTTGAAATTACCCTAATTTTCTTAAAAGACAGGTGTGAAACTATATTTAAGAACAAGACCAACCTGATAAATAAGCACGCTAGTTTATATGGCCTGTAATATCTATGGGGACATCTGTAAGATGGAAGACTACTCTACGTAATTTTATTGAAAGTAATCTTATGATGTGTGTTGTTTTTCTTTTCAGAAAATAAGGACAGAAGTTGAACGAATCACTGATGCACAGGAGTCTGAGTTGATGGAGGTGTGTAAAGCAGTCTGTTCTTGGTTCAAGTTTTAAATTATAAAGGTTTTTATTTAAAGAGGGGTTTTTCAGAGACAGATGAAGTTACTGAAAAACACTCAACCTGTTTCTTGCTGTAAATAATACAATTGAGAATTAATTGACATTGTGCTGAAGCAAAGTAAAATAATCATTGGGGAGCAGAAATAGTTCATATCACTCGATAAAAGGAGACCCAAAAACCGTTTTATTTTAACGAGCGACACCTGTGACAGTGAGGAGGTTTGGGTTGTGTATTCAGCTCAATTGCAGAATTGCTGTGGGATTATATTCCAATTTAACATACTATAATATCACATGTGTCTGTTTATTCAAACATGAATTGTGCTGAAAATGCAATGCAGTAGAAAATTGACTCGAAACAATCAACTTATCATTTTAAATGGTACAGAGGAGAATGTAATAAAATTATGCATGGAATCTTATGGTGTATGGAGTAAAATTGCTGTCACCATTTTGTGAAGTTATAGCATGTTGAATGTGTAAACATTTTGATGGCTTTAATAATTTTTTCTTCAAACAGAAAGGTGTCAAAATAAAAGAAATGGAGAAAATGATGAAGCACCTCAACAAAGTGAATGAGGTAAGTGGAAAATATGGACTTGTATGGTATTTATTTTCACAATTCATTCATTTAATTATACAAATACAATTAAATAGATGAGATCAAAAGATCAGGTCACACTCTTTTAACCAAATTAGAGAATATTTAGGAGCTGTTTTTATGGTGTCTGGGCCGTATCTCAGATACTGTATGGTGTAGGAAGTTGATACTTGGTAGGGACCTTGTTTGGGTGTTGTTGGTGTGAAACATGGTGTGACCTTTTGTCTTGCCATAGTGAGCTTTACCTTTAAAATCTTGTGTGGGCTATATCCTGAAAACTGTAAGGTGTAGAAAGTTGACACTTGGTAGGGACTTAAGTTGAGGGGGTAGCTGTGCAACATCATGGTGAGACTTTGGTGTAATGTTTGACTTTGGCTTTTCCAAAATGTCTTCCACCATATTTTAGATATATGTCTGACACAAAAATGTATGGATTGCTGCAACTAATTATTATCTGTACGTTTATCTAATCGTACTTTCTTCTTTGACAGCAATACTTCAGTTGAGAAGTTTTACAGCTGCATAACTTTTGTCTACTAATTAACGCTGTCATCTTTTTATTGAAATGCCTTGTTTTTGTCTTTACATCCATAGTTGCTCTCTTACATATTATTTCCTTCCACTCATTTACATAACTTTGCCCTCTATTCTGAAAGTCTGCTGACCTTCATACTGTATCACCTCTTCTATATCTCATGGTGTTCAATGCTATTTCCCCAGACATTGGTGTATGGGCATCTCCGAAGCTATTTTTTTTTATGCATATTGCTAAACCTGTCTCATTTTATGAGTACAAACAAAATAAATTTACGTTTTACTTTTTTTAGAAAAAAATAATTTGTATTTTAGACTTTGAGACAAGAGAAAAATGATGTGGAAATGCAACTGAGCCATACCCAACATGAATTAGCAAGGTAAAAATGAGTTCCCATAACACAGTTTAAATTTTAGAAAATTTGCTATTTTGGTTTTATAATATCTTGAGCAAATTGTTTATGAAGTTATCAAGTGAATATATAACTGAATGATATATTTAACATGGAGAGATGCAGGTTTTCGTGTCCCCTGTCTATTACATGCCACAATAAAAACTTAGAAATTTCATCTGCACAAACATATTTGTGCTCAAATATACTTGCTTCGTATTTTAGAGGGGTTTAAAATGTACACATATCCACTCTATAAATTGCAGCATGCAGATAAAGTCGGAGCACATGGACTTGGATGGTTCTGTGGAGTTAGATGCAGTAACCAGTCTCACTGAGGATGTGATGCCGGTGATAGACCTACCACCATCTGCTGCCAGCACACCCTTTAAAGCCACCTCGCTATGCACTGAAATAGTACTTTCAATGGTAAGAACAAATTTGCAATAATCGCCTTCGTTTTAAAAAACTAATCTCTATGGTGACAACTAGTCAGTGTTAATCATCTTTATAGCAAGAGATTTTAGACTTAGTAAGAGTCCATGGTAAATAAGAATTCAGTAGTACCCTACATAATCACTTTAAAATCAACTGATCAGTTAATCAGTGAATCGCCTAATTAATGAACCAATCATTCTATTGACAGCATGATGAGCCCTCCCTTCCCTCGCCCCTGTGTGACAAGGAGTATGAGGGTGTTGTAGACTTTAACTTTTCTGAAGAATTTGAGGATGATGTGGAATCCATGGTCAAGTCACACAGCAACCTCAAGAAAATGCCAGGAAAAATTGCACAAGTGGTGAGTTCATTCACCACATCAGCGTGAACATTCTTCATTGAATGTTGCTTGCCTGGGAAAATTGCCAATATTGCTCACTTTTAATTAATATTTAGTGTACTTTTAAGCCCTTACACAGTTTAAATATAACTCTTGTATGTATTGACTTATTCCATGAATTAGAATATGTTTAAATGAGTACAGTTTGTAATGGAAATACATTCATGACTGTTATTTAAACACTGTTACTGTAATTGTACATTTACATTTCATCAAAACAAAGATATTTAAACTGAGATTTTGTATTGTAATTTAATAAATAAGCAAGTCAGAAAAAAAATTATGAAGACACAAGATACTTCATCCGAAGAAAATAAAAAAAAAAAAATAAAATTTAAGTGAATTTGTTTCTACCATTTGAAAATAAACCCCCGATTGCAAACACTGCTTTGTAACATAATTTACTGTAAAACCACAGTGATGTTATAATAACCATCTTAACACTACTTACACAGCAATATAATTGGCTTCAGTTTCAAAAAGATTGTTGTAAATACCATAGATTTTGAATATATTCATAAAATATGGTTTTGAAAACCCTGCAGAAAATCTTTTTTTGCACATTTAATCATGGTAACTGTTTTATTGATTTCAAAGGTCAACCTTGTCCAGGTTGGAGCTTTATTGGTACTTTAAAAGTAATAAATCACCAGGCAGTTTATTTCAGGAAAATAAGGTACCTCTGCACGTGTTTTAGGCATCAAAGCTGAAACAAAGGAATGAGATTGTGATACAGCAGATCGACCAGCTCATCACACAACCTTTGCTACAATTTGATTCCCCAGTCAAACCTGCCGGGGGTGCCAAACCTGGCGTAGTGAAGTCCATTTTGCAGAAAGAACTGACTGATTACACAGACAAGATAGAAATGCTTGTCAGGGCAAAAACTGCTGCAGAAAAGAAGTAGGTGCAACTGGTTGGGATAAAGATTTTATGTTTTGAGGAAAAATACTAGCAATGGGACTTGAAATACATTTTAGGTTTACAAAAGCAATTGATAACTGGTAAAAATATGAATTTTTTTTTCTTCAAATGTATTAACAATATCTTTAAATTACCAACACTGCCCCTGGTACTATAAAAACTACTGTAGGAAGAGCTATTTTGAACACTAATATTCAGCAGGCAGCCAATGTAGTTTCTTAAGAAATAGAAGTATATTGGTGTTTCTATTATTGTTTGATACAATTCTTGCTGCACTGAATCTAACTGTTATTGGTTTTCCCGTCCATATGTAGTTCATGAGGCCAGCCCAGAATAGTATTATCTCACTATTATTGGTTTACATATTCGCATGTAGTTCTGCAATTGTAATTGTAAATAATGTCATGTTAGAGGGGTCGGTTTGATATACCACTGTGTATATTAAATAAAAATATTTCTGAAAAGTTGATGCGTTGTTGTTGCTCTCTTAAACTTTACAACCTTGTATTTGTTCAGAATTGTACGTTTGACTGAAACATTGAAGACTGTTCAAGGTAGATTATTAAATATTGATTGATTATAAAAATTGTTTTAATTTGTTAAATATTATTTCTTGACGTTAATATTATTAACAAGTTTTGATATTTTGTTGGACTTTTATCCTAATGATTTCTCACAATAAATTTGGTTATTTTAATTACTATTTCTGTTATCTGGTTCATTTTTACCCCACAGCCCTTAAGGGCTGTCGGGGTATTGTTTTCACCCATGGTGTCCGGATGGGTGGGCGGGCGGGTGGGCGGGCGGTGGGAAATAGTTTGTCCGGGCTGTATCTCAGAAACCGTAAGGTGTAAGAAGTTGATACTTGGTAGGGACATTGGTTAGGGGGTGTAGGTGTGCAACGTCATGGTCTGACCTTGATTTGACCTTTGACCTTGCCGTAGTGACCTTGAGTTTGAAAATCTTGTCCGGGCTATATCTCAGAAACCGTAAGGTGTAGGAAGTTGATACTTGGTAGGGACATTGGTTAGGGGGTGTAGTTGTGCAACGTCATGGTCTGACCTTGATTTGACCTTTGACCTTGCTGTAGTGACCTTGACCTATAAAATCTTGTCCGGGCTATATCGGAAACCGTAAGGTGTAGGAAGTTGATACTTGGTAGGGATATTGGTTAGGGGGTGTAGGTGTGCAACGTCATGGTCTGACCTTGATTTGACCTTTGACCTTGCCGTAGTGACTTTGACCTATAAAATCTTGTCCAGGCTATATATCGGAAACTGTAATGTGTAGGAAGTTGATATTTGGCAGGGACATTGGTTAGGGGGTGTAGGTGTGCAACATCATGGTGTGATCTTGATTTGACCTTTGACCTTGCTGTAGTGACCTTGACCTATAAAATCTTGTCCGGGCTATATCTCGGAAACCGTAAGGTGTAGGAAGTTGATACTTGGTAGGGATATTGATTAGGGGGTGTAGGTCTGCAACGTCATGGTCTGACCTTGATTTGACCTTTGACCTTGCCGTAGTGGCCTTGACCTATAAAATCTTGTCCGGGCTATATCTCGGAAACCGTATGGTGTAGGAAGTTGATATTTGGTAGGGACATTTGCTAGGGGGTGTAGGTGTGCAGTGTTATGGTCTGACCTTGATTTGACCTTGTCGTAGTGGCCTTAACCTATAAAATCTTGTCCGGGCTATATCTTGTAAACCGTAAGGTGTAGAAAGTTGATACTTGGTAGGGATATTGGTTAGGGGGTGTAGGTGTGCAATGTCATGGTCTGACCTTGATTTGACCTTGCCGTAGTGACCTTGACCTATAAAATGTTGTCCGGGCTATATCTCGGAAACCGTAAGGTGTAGGAAGTTGGTACTTGGTAGGAACATTGGTTAGGATGTGTAGGTGTGCAACGTCATGGTCTGACCAGGATTTGACCTTTGACCTTGCCGTTGTGACCTTGAGTTCAAAAATCTTGTCCGGGCTATATCTCGGAAATCGTAAGGTGTAGGAAGTTGATACTTGGTAGGGACATTGGTTAGGGGATGTAGTTGTGCAACGTCTTGATTTGACCTTTGACCTTGGCGTAGTGACCTTGACCTATAAAATCTTGTCCGGGCTATATCTTGGAAACCGTAAGGTTGAGGAAGTTGATACTTGCTAGGGACATTGGTTAGGGGCTATAGGTGTGTATTATCATGGTGTCACCTTAATTTGACCTTTGACCTTGTCGTAGTGACCTTGACCTATAAAATCTTGTTGCACCTTTGGGTCTCTCTTTTGATGCAGATTAAGCACTATTAAAGTCATATTAGAATTTATTAAGAATTTTACTTTCATAACTTCCCATTGTAAGAGATAGAATTTCATCAAGTGAGCCACAGATTTTGCTCCAACACCACACATAAGCATTCATTAAATGTATTACCACTTCTGTATGCATGGTAATATTCAAACCATCTAAACCATAATTCGGGCCTTGCAGATGTAGATAAAGAGGGTTGAATTTTAGTTTACTGATTAATGCTGTCATCTTGTTATTGAATTGACTTGTTTTAATACTTCATCTTTACATGCATTATCTTTCTTTTAAACATTATTTTCTGCATTTAAACATTTTTTGGAACTTTATATAACTGACAGTGCTCTGAAAGTATCCTGAACTTTGTACTGGTACAGTGCTTCTGTATCTCATGGTGTTGAAAATATTTCCCTGGGCTGTGGGGTACGGGCATCTCTGATGCTATTTTTATTTTTTGTTGTTTTATACTAAACAACATTACTTTTTCAGTCATAATTGTATATTGATTCAAAGGAAGTGTTTTCTCAACCTTCTTTCAAACTTTAGTAATCTCCATGTGAAATTTAGTAATTTCCATCTCGGCATTGTAAATCGCGTGTTGTAATAACAAACTAGTTTGGATTAAAATTCTTCCAGTACATCCTGTGGCACGGTGGCCAATTGGGTAACACACTTGTCTAGAAACATAAAAAAAGTGGGTTGAAACCCAGATACAGGCAGATATATAGTAGCTCGGATGACCAGGAAATGTCAGTAACTTATGACCTGGGGCTGTGCTTGTGCAGTCAGTATGGCTCAGATAGCACTTTGAGATATTGTGCCGAGTGTAAATATACAATACAATACAGTCAACAAACTTTGAATAATTATTATTCTATACAATGTAGGGCTGTGACGGGTACAAAAAAACGGCATCGAGTACTCGCCCTCTGAAAACCGGCCCGAATTCGAGTAACCGCGAGATTTAGTTCCCACCATTAGAAGTCTTCTGTAAACAAATAGTCGATTCCGGAAACGAAACTTTTGAAGAAAAACGTCTCCTATTTAACCAGATGTTATAGATTATGGAGTAAATTATAGGTTTTCAAGCGAAAACAACAACTTTAATTGATGTTATGTGACGGAAATGCCGAAATGCAGCATATTTTACACAAACGTTTCATTACGTGGGCGATAATATAATACCTCGCGAGTAACCTTAAAATGGACTCGAGTATAAGCCAAGATCGCCTCGTACACCGAGGCTCGAGTACTCGTTCGCAGCCCTAATACAATGAACCCGTTATGTTTAGATTTTTACCAAATTTATAAGAGTATAATGGAAGTGCTAGCTAGTCTGCACCAAGTTGAACCCGAGTGAGAGCTTGTGGAGGGATTCAGACTGGGAGCCAAATATAAGGTCAGTGGAATATTGTAAAGAGGGTTTATAATAAACCATAAACCACTTACATTACATTTTGCATCATGTGAATGGAAAATAAACCAAAGGGGAAACTGCAAAAATTGCAACTACTAGATAGACACATTTACCATAAATGGTGATTTAGGCTTCTGAGTAGCTCATTTACCCCTTGTTTTCTATTGGGAAGCAAAAATTTACTGTCCATTGCTCACATTGGAAGGAAGCTCATTTCAAATATTTTCAAATATTCCATTGGCAAGGACTCAGAAATTTGCGTATTGTGCTCGGTTGGTTGGCTCTGATGGTGTTCTGGGGACTCTATAAATGTTTGGGGTTCATCTCAAACACTGTTTACAATATAAAGCTGAAGGGAAATTCATGAAAGTTTAAGTTATTGAACTGAGGTCATTAGATGACTCTTTAACATGAAATCAACTCTGACTAGTCTCTGTGATAAATTTTGCAGAAGAAAGCAAGGCATCTGAAGAGAGAAACACTGCTGAGCTGGACAAACTTCAACTGGGTTCACAGAATGCTTTAAACAGACTGGAAGAGCAGTTGGAGGTTTTGAGGACAAGACTGACAGTCGAAAGTGCAGAGAGGGATGAAATCAGTGCTTCTGTACGTGTATTATATATTTGCAAAGGGCATCTGGCTTTTTTTGTATGTTTCCATTGGTGTTTTTCGGCATGTTGTAGTAATTTTAACGCATTTACAAAATGATAATAGTAGTTGGTTCTAAGTTAAATGCAAAACAATTACAGGGTGTTGAAAGTGAGGCACCATAAAATCCCCGTTGTATACTCATTAAAATGCTGATTGCTTATTTAGTGTTTTACCTTATAAGTACCATATTGGTTAAATTGTGACAGGAGTTGGAAGGGCAGAGGAAACAAGTACATACAGTTAGTTGAGGTTCTGTACTGTAAACTGCCAACCAGTGGCAAGTAACTACCAACTTTCCACATGATGTCAGGCTGGGATTTGAAATCTGATCTTAGAAATGGGAGGCGAGTGTAATACCACTGTGCCACCGTAGCCCCCTGAAGTTCTGATTGCAAATATAGTAGTAATCAGATCCAAACTGTGTGTTCTCCTGAGAATCCCCAATAGTACACCACTTTGAACACAGCTGGCAGTTTGCTTATTCTATCTCTCTTATTATTGGTCTTAGGGGTTTGGAATGTGAAAATAGTGTCTGTGAAATCATAGGTTGTGAGTCTTTTTGTAGGGTCAGATTAGACCTTTGACCTTTGCTTCAAGGTGAAATGGGGTTGTCCTAATAAAAATCCTTAGATCTCCCTTATTATTGGTCCAGGGGGTTTAAAATATTGTCTGTGAAATCATAGGTTGTTAGTCTTTTTGTAGGATCAGATTAGACCTTTAACCTTTGCTTCAAGGTGAAATGGGGTTGTCCTACTAAAAGTCCTTATATGTCCCTTATTATTGGTCCAGGGGGTTTAAAATATGGGAAATCATAGGCTGATAATCTTTTCTAAGAGATGGATTTGACCTTTGACCAAAGCTTCAAGGTTAAATGAGGCTATTCAGTATTGTACAAAATAGACCTTATATCTTTATTAATATTGCTCCTGGGGGCTTGGAATGTTAAATAAAATATATGGAATCATGGGCTACGAATCTTTTCAAAGATTCCAGTTTGACCTTTGATTCCTTCTTTAAGGTGTAATTGGACCTTTCACAACTTTTTCAAGATGGAATGAGGTTGTCAGTTAAAATGCCTCACGCCATCTCTGTCTGCCAGATCATTGGTTCCAGGGGTCCGGAAAGTGAGACAAAATACAGCAAATCATGGGTACGAATTTTTTGCTGGTTTTCATTTTACCTATGGATCTTGTGTAATTGTCCCAGATCTTTGAATGCTCTGTCGATTTCACATGGGTATATCTGTACTTTTCAGTTGGATACATCTTGAATCTTCCCATAGATGCATCCTTTGTCAAGTTTTGTCACAAATTTTCAACTAGATATCTGTTTCAAAGTAATGTGTGATTTTTAACCATGTTTATCCGGTGTCATATACCAAAAGATATTGCTGGTACTGTTTGTACCATATGAATACTAATTGTAAATGATGTATTGACCTGATAAATTGTATTTAATAAAATTATAAAATGATATTTTAAAAGATAAATATGAAATGAGCATGATATAGATTTAAAATTTGTCTTTAATATGGATCCCTATGACCCTAATGAAAGTTTACTTGTAACTTGGTGAGTTATTCCCATAATATGAAAATACAAAAATTGTAAATGAGGAAACTTGAAACTTGATTTAAGCTTATTTATGGTTTTAATTTTAGAGTAATGAATTAAAGGAGCAAGTGTTAGTGCTACAGAGGAATATTTCTGATTTGGAGAAAATGGTATCAGACCTTAAGAGTGGCACAATTCTGCTAGAAAATGATCTACAGGAACAAAAGGAGTAAGTCTGACTCAGTTTTTGAAAGTTATATCTTATTTCTTAGGTTTTTTTTAGTTAATCAGTTGATTGATGGGTAGTGATCTTTGTGTCATAAAGACAGACTGTCAGTTTTGTACCTTACTAAGTAGTGACCAGAAATTCTAGCTAGCTACCACCACCTACAAGACTAGGAAGGGCAAGAAAACAGCCTGTCCACTTCCCTCCCTTGTAGATCCTAGCTCTATCCTGATTCTAGGGCAGGTTGAGCAGTGAAGTTACACAGGAAGTAGCCACTGAAAAGAGAAAGACAACCCTTACTAAAAGACCTGCTAAAAAGAAGTCATCTTTAAGTCATTCAGCTCTGCCAGTGATGAACTTAAAGTACCGGACGCCCAGTGGTCAGAGAGGTTCTCCAGATTAGAAGCCATGCTTCTGTCAAATCCTTTCCAGCAACCTAACGGCCAACTGGGTTTTCAATAGATCACTTGCCAGTTTCACCACTGAAGCCACGAGCCGGTTCAGTCTCAGCCAGCCCTTTTATACAACCTACTGGACCAGCCAGCCATGTACCTACCACTCAGATTTCTACCGGTACAAGTGAGAAGGTTCTACCCACTTCTTCAACTGCAGGTGCTACTTCTCAACAGTCTGTCACCAGTGCAGGTGATAAGCCAGTGCTACAATCTACCAGACCAGCTAGCCAGATTCCTGATACCCAGATTCCTGGTACCAGTGGTGAGCTTCTATCCACTACTTCAGCTGCTGCTGTCACATCTCTCCAGTGCCTGGGCTCTGACTTAGAACAACAGGCAGACCCCACTTCCCATGTCAATCCTATTGAGGAAGAGGGTGAAGTGTTTGACTAGGAAACTGGTTTACCAGACCAAGAAACTGATCAATAGCTTTCTGAAGAACAAAACTACCGGGAAAGTGTCATGGGTGTCCGGTCCTTCATAGAGTTGCACCAGATACCAGAATTTGAAAGTTCAGCCTCCTCTCAAGATGATAACTATTTTGTCTGTCCCAGGACCCCATCAACCAGTAAAATATCAGTTAAACATCCATCAGATGACTGACTCTGTTGGAAAATGGAAAAACTGAACCTTACCTGGACAGGCTAGCCTACACTTGGTAATGATGCCAGTGTACTGTCCAAAGGACAATTTATCAAGGTTCCATGCACTCAGAAGTGGTATAACAATGATGTCTACTAAGAAAAGAAAGACTTTTCATGGTCAAAAGTTTCCTACTGACCAAATGAACCGGTGAAACACAAATAGTTCTTTCCACAGAATTGCTAGACAGTCCATATATTCTGGATTACTGACTTCCCTATAGCACAGGGAACCCTGAGGAGATGGGAGATGTTGACCAGAGACTCAACCTTTATTTGCAACCCAAGGCAGCTGTTTGACCAAAATTCAAGATAGTATAGCCACCCAGCTTTAAATCATTCAGGACGATAAGGGTAAGAGGAAGTCGGCCACCAAGACACAGGAAGGAGCTGAGGAACTACAAACTAGCCTACTTAATGACTTTTAATCAGATGATCACACAAGCTATAGCCAGATCTATGTAGGGTCTGTCAGACATTTTATCAACATGGCAAACATCACTCTCATCATGCATGATAACTACTTGGATTATTTGAAGCAGGGGTTTAGTATGGCACACTAGCTGCTCTCTCTGGGATCTCCATAAGAAATCTCACTGGTACCATCCATACACTCAGCTTACCAAGCAGGCACTGGACACCTGCTGGAAATCTGGACCACTGGCCTGGAAGACACTCCGCTATCGTGGTCAGAACAAATGAGGGTCAAGGCAAGGCCTCCAACTACTCACAGTGACCAACCAAGAGTCAAAGTTCTTATAAATGACAATTACTGTGTAACCCAAAGGGGATTTGTTGAGAGGCCTGGAAGGAAAGAGACATTTGTGAACAATTGTCAGACTTTAAATGCTACTGTGAATCATGTAGCCACAAAAGAAATGCATAAGACTCATTGTAAAACAAGTAAATTGTGTGAAAGGTGTTTCTTGTGTAGATCAGTTGTCTTCTGTCCAACCTATCATCAATGTCTACACTGTTGCTCAAAATCTGCCTGTGGGGGCCAGACAGAACCAGTTTTGGAAAGCTTGGGCCACCCTGGGGGCCAGTCCCAGGGTCATAAGAATCCTCAAGGAAGGCTACACCCTCCCCTGCCCGAACCGACCAACTTTGACCAGGTTTTGAATAATTACAAGTGTCTATGTAGGAACAGCTGGTTCCAAAACCCAAGGTCAAAATTTTGACCTTGAATCTCTTCTTTAAGGTCACTAAGAAAGTTGAAAAATCTCCAAACAAGACTATTTTTTATGTCAGCTGACTTGGCATCACCCTGCGGCATCTGCGTTCATGAACAACTTCTCCTCTAAAAGGTCAAGGCCCAGAGACATGCAGTTACTTTTAAAAGATACTTTATCCATTGAAGATGGTAAATCGTAAAATCCATGCAGATCTGTCTATTTGTTCCCCAGAGCCATTAGAAGAGAGGTACCCGCACCCAAAGTGTCAAAATTTCAACATTTTATCACAATTTTCTCATTGACTTTTGAAGGGATTTCTTTCTTATCTTGCATATATGTACTAGGACAGAAGTAGATTCTCATAGAATAGAATAGAAACATTTATATAGCGCAAAATTGATGTAACATCCTCTAATGCGCTTGAGGTCAAAAAGGGAAAGTCCAGGGACGTATCAGGTCGAGATCCAAAATTAGCGCCGCCAGGGAGATGTACTATGGTGGAGGATATGCTAGTCTAAACAAATAGGTCTTTAGCTGGCTATGGAAACCTGTTATTGTTTGTTGTGATCGTACTGATTGTGGGAGTCTGTTCCATTCTGTGGGGGAAGCCATTGCAAAACCTCGCCTACCAATGGCCTTTTTGTGAGAGACTGAGGAAAGAGAAAGACGATTTCCACGCGTTAAACAACTGGTTTTGATCAAGGATGATAGGTGTATGGGTTGAGAGAATTTGATAGCCTTGAATTTTATTATCCACCACGCGACGTATTTGCCCTAAATACGGGGAAATACAGACTGGGATGTATTTTTTTTGTATACACCGGCGCCCCAGTACTATGGATAATGAGTGTGAATAACTTCCGGTTTTTCAACAATATCTCGGAAAGTATGCAACTCACAAATATATATAATATATCATTAGAAAGGTGTTATTGTAGCGCTTCTGCTGATGTATATTCCATAAACATAAACATCCATGCACAAATGACTGAGATATTGCAAGTTAAAGATTGAAGTTTTTATATTCAGTGTTGCTCATGCTTTTCAAAGCCTTTTTCACATCCTGTCATTAAATATTCGTATTATTTGACCCATAAATCACACAAAATGGTGGATAATAAAAGTAAAACACCCCTCATCAGACATATACAGAAACAATATATCACTCATGAAGATTAACAATATAATACTCGTGCTACCCACTCGTATAATATTATCTTCATTCGTGATATATTTTTTCTGTATATGTCATTCGGGAAGTTTTCCTATTAGATTGTACTTAAACAAGATGCGGTATGTGGTAGGGAGCCAGTGCTAGTTCTATCAAGTCTAAAAACAATTCTACAAAGGGCATTTTGAATCTTTTGGAGTTTAGCTACATTGTATTTACTTACAACATAAGTAGGGAATTGCAGTAGTTAAGTTGACTGCTGATCATTGAGTTTGCAAACAAGGCTCGTGTGATTATTGGGCCTGGATCTTTTTATGTATTTTTAAAATTATTTTTAATGCATTAAAATTCATGAAGTCGTGCAGTAAATCACTTATAACTTGAAAAATATTGCATTCTATTGCGTTAATACATCCTATCCAATGGACAATTGCTCATCCGGTCGGCGCAGACCGGCCCGCCAAACGACAGAAAAAGTCGCCTTATATGAGTGCATAATGCCCTCACAAGCGTACCGGTCCCAGTGTGTGCTCGCAAGGTGGCGTGTTGTACTTCCTTCCTGTCTAGACAGCGTGACGTCATAGCATCTTTTTTCGTTTGGCGCGTGTGTGTGGACGCGTTTTTCATCAGCTCTCGCAAGTGCAGTGTTCATTCTAGAGTTGGAGCTACTTGAGTCAAATGACTCCTTTACTAAATTTTGGTGGGACATTTAGTAAATGCGATGAGTCAAATGACAAAAATTAACCTTACAGTTGAGCAAATTGACTTAAATAGGAGAGGAGAGAAAAAGTACTATTAGTGTATCTTCAAAGTGAATTTGCAATACTAAATCAAATTCAAGTCTACTCACTGTGAAAAAAAACTTTATTTCAATTCAAGACATATTTGTAGTCGGCATGATGTACAAGATTTCCTATGATGTACATGATTTGCAATAATTAAAGTATTTTTTACTGATTTTTTTTTTCATTTTTTGTTTTTTTTTTGTTTTTTTTGTTTTTGTTTCAATAAATATGGTCCAACCCTGCTCTATCAAAAACTGGAAAAAAAAATTAACTCACCTTCACATAGGTTCACTCAGGGAGTTGTTTTTATTTCATACAAAAAAACTCCGGACATTTATTTATGTAAATGGATATAAATTCGCCACTTTTTGAAAAAAAAAAACAAAAAAAAAACTGGTTTTAAAGCAATAACATACCATGTAAAGTTTAAGTTAAATTATTATTTAACTTTTTTCCAGCCGAAAATTTGTTATTAACATTTTATTGCGTTAATACATCCTATCCAATGGACAATAGCTTATCCGGTCGGCGCAGACCGGCCCGCCAAACGTCAGAAAAAGACGTCCTGTGTTTCCACCGGCCAGGCCGGTCCAGTACTGTGCACTCGCCAGATGGCGTGTCGTACTTCCTTCCTGTCTAGACAGTGTGACGTCATAGCATCTTTTTCGTTTGGTGCGTGCTTTGTGTACACAAAATTTTGAGAGTGAATTGTTTTTTTGGAATATTGTCACTTTATCTTCAAGAAGTGTTTCGGAAGTTATATAAACATTGTTGTGGGAGTTCATAGAACGTTTGTATCTTATTTTCGCAATTCTATCAGTTCATTATGTCTTCTCCTAGCCAGAAACACGGGAGCTGTGGACATATCATGGCCAGTTTCGACAGCCATAGTTTCTGTGCTCGATGCAGAGAAAAAAGTAAAGGCTCAGACCCTTGTATTTCACATAATGACTGCCCTGCTTGTAACTCCCTCGCGGAAGAACAACGCTTAAGTTGTCCACGCCTAGCTATAGGCTTAAGAAGGAAAAGTGAGAGCTTAAGAAATCTTCTGATACACCTAGCAAAGACTCAGCCAGTTCCTCTCTCATCGACCCGTCCTCTGTGACGGTAGTGGGAGCAGTGGACGCCCAGGGGGTAGTCAAATCCCCGGGTTTGAGTTCTGACAAGAAAAAGAAGAAACCCGAATCTCAGGAAAAGAAAACTTCCGCTAAACACCACAAGTCCACTGAAGGAAAGTCTTCTAAATCGCCACCTCAAGCTCCCAAATCCTCAGCAGATTCCAGGATTGACGAGTTAGACCTTAAATGGTCGGAGAGGTTTAATAGATTAGAGGCTCTTCTGATTGGAAAAACTTTGGATAGACAAGAACCGACCTTTGCTCCGGTTAAGGTCACACCGACGCACATCCCACCAGTTGGTGTAGTTAGATCTTCGGACCCCTTCATCCGACCGACTGAAAAACTCCCAGCCTCAGATTTGTCCAGCACTGACCACTCTCCACAGAGACAGGCAGTGGACAAATCGCTTTCATCCACTATCAAGAAGTCTTCAGATTTGCATGGTGATTCTCAGATTGGTCCCAAGGGCAAATCGACCAGCAAATTGCCTAAGGACAAACCAAACACCGACCAACACTCAGATTTACCTGGAACCGGCTCACCTATTCTTCAGGTCTCCAGTAAATCGTCCTCAGTACCGGTCGGCAGACATGACTCGGCTTCCATGGACACTGATTCCGACTCTGAGTTTTCCAACCGACCCCCATATTTGTAGAAGAGGGGGAGTTGTCCGACCAGGATCCGGATGCCACTGTGACTGACCCCGACCAGACTCTCTCAGAGGATCAGAATTATAGGGAGACGATGAGGGGGATCAGGTCCTACATGGGGTGGACAGACATCCCGGATATTGATACCACAACATCTACCTCGGATGACAACCCTTTTGCTGGTCCAAGGACTCAACCCACAGGGAAGGTGTCGGTTAAAATGCCCACGGATGAGTGGCTATGCAAAAAAATGGGAAAACTTAACCTGACTTTGGTGGAAGGCTACCCGTCTCGCACCTCAGAGGCGGGTGGTTTACTTAAAGACCAATTTATACGCCCAGCCAGATCACAACAGAAATGGTACGGGTTGGTATCTGATCCACAAAAGGTTTCTTCTGGCAAGTCAGTGTCGTCTTGGAGTACCGACTCATCCAAAGTAAACAGCACCCACAGTAGGATTGCCAGAGCAGCCGGTATTGCCTCCACCCCTCCCCCTTCGCGTCAGATTTCTCAGGACAATCTACGACGCTGGGAAAAGGCAGCCCGCGAAGCGTCAACTATGTGCAACCAGGCAGCAGCATTCAATAGGTGTCTGAACAAAGTGCAAGACAATATGAGATCACAGTTAAAAGCCATTAAGTTGGAACTTAGCAAGGGAAAATCTTCAACCAAGGTCTCTGGTGCTGCTGAGGAATTACAGTTCCTTCTGGATTTTAACTCGGGTATCACCCAAGCTATGGCCAAGACCTTTGAACATCTGACCGATTTTGTTTTCGTGACAGTGGCCAACTCTACACTAACCAGGAGGGATGCATACCTGTCACATCTCAAGGCTGGCATAAAACCGGACACCTTGGCTGCTCTCCGGACAGGTCCGCTTAACATGGCTACACTGTTCCCAGAGGAAGCCTTAAAGCAAGCAGAGCAAGAAATAGCCACCTCTGAATCGAAAGGACAGATTCACACTGGGAAGAAAGCTCGCTTCCATCCTTATGAGCGTCCGGAAAAACGACCAGACAATAAAAAGCCAGAACGTCCAGCTTGGAAAAATGTGGGATACAGAGGACAAAGCAAGAGAGGCAAGGGCAAATCGCCTTACTATTCCTCGCGACCAGCCAAGGGCCAGCAGTCCTATAAATGACAATCAATGTGTTTTCAGCTCACAGGAAGGACTGCTGGCCGGGAGCCCAGTTACAGTACAGAGACAATACAAAGACACTTTTGTAAAATTAAATGTTGTGAACCATGTTCATACTGCCCCCGGGCTTTCGCAAAAGAAAGAAATAAGTCCCAGGGTAGCAGGTTGTCATTCCTTTCAAACAGATTATACAGTAAAATATGTGAAAGGTGCTTCTTGTGTCACTCAGTTGTCTTGTGCCCAACCTGTAACAAATGTAAAAAATGTTGTCACAACTCTTCCTGTAGGGGCTCGATTCCAAAACTTTTGGCAAGTTTGGCTGGAGCTGGGGGCCGGTCCGAAAGTGGCTCAAATTTTGAGAGAGGGTTACCCCCTCCCCTTCCGGACCCGACCCAGACTCACAAGGTATCCCACAGTCGTAAGTTGCAATGTCAATCCTCACAGGGACAGCTACCTGATGGAGGCATTACATCAGCTTATCAACAAAAATGCAGTGGAACTAGTTCAAAATCAAAAATCGCTAGGGTTTTTCAACCGGCTTTTTCTAGTTCCAAAACCAAACAACAGGTGGAGACCTATTTTAGACCTGAGCAAGCTAAATCTCTTCCTCAAGGTGGAGAAATTCAAGATGGAGACACCGGAAACCATCAGGTCATCACTCCAACAAGGGGAATGGGTCACATCCATAGACTTTCAGGACGCCTATTTCCATATCCCAATACAGGAACAGTCCAGGAAGTATTTGAGATTTCATGTCCGAGGGCAAACATACCAGTTCAAGGCCCTGCCGTTCGGACTGTCCACACCCCCCTTGGAGTTTACTGTGGTCGCAAAGGAAGTGAAACTGATGGCCACACACAAGGGTATAAGAATCCACCAGTACCTAGACGACTGGTTGGTGAGATCCAGATCCCGAAAAACTTGTCTCCAACATACCCAAATCCTAATCAAAATGTGCCAGGACCTAGGTTGGCTGGTGAATTTAGAGAAATCAGAGCTGGAACCCAAACAGGTCTTCGACTTTGTAGGTTACCAGTTTGATCTCAGGTCCGGCCGGGTCAGACCGACCCTGGACCGGTGGCAAAGCCTTCAGGACAAGATACAACTACTCCTGTCGTTACCGACCTGTCCGGTCCGACAGTTCATGTCCCTGATAGGCCTACTAACAGCCACAGAAAAACAGGTTCACCTCGGCCGACTGCACATGAGACCCATACAGTGGCATCTCAAAAACAACTGGAGGGTACCAGAATCTCTAGAGAAGATTATCCCTCTACCAAGGTCCCTGCACCCTCACTTGCAATGGTGGCTAGAGGAAGACAATGTGCTTCAAGGTCAACCATTACACCCAGTAAGACATGCTCTGCAAATATTTACAGACGCATCAAAAGAAAGGTGGGGCGCTCACTTAAACGAATTCACTGCAAGAGGGTCCTGGTCGGTGCCGGAAAGCAAGCTGCACATAAACTATCTGGAACTCAAAGCAGTGTTTCTAGCCCTCAAGGAGTTCCAAGACCTTTGTGTAGACAAAATGGTTCTAGTGGCAACCGACAATACTACAGTGGTAGCTTACATAAACAAGGAAGGAGGCATGAGGTCGGGCCCACTGTGTGCCCTACTGTGGAGAATCTTGACCTGGTGTTCCCAGCGACAAGTGACTCTAAAAGCCCGACACATCCCAGGCCATTTAAATGTGATAGCAGACAAGCTATCCAGGCTGGGTCAAACCATCCAAACAGAGTGGTCCCTCCTTCCGGAAGTTTTTCAACGAATATGCAACCAATGGCACTTCCCTCAAATAGATCTGTTTGCCACGAGGTTCAATCACAAATTACCTCAGTTTGTCTCTCCTGTACCGGACTCCCTGGCTGTAGCAGTGGATGCACTTACCCTTCCATGGGAGGACCTGGATGCATACGCCTTCCCACCGACCGCCATATTGGGCAAAGTGGTGGAGAAGCTACTGGACTCGCCGTGCAAGAGACTCATTCTGATTGCCCCGGGGTGGCCCAACATGCCTTGGTTCTGGGACTTGGTGAACATGTCCAGTCATTTCCCCCTCAGCCTACCCAACCTGCCCAGTCTGCTAACACAGCCCTTCAATCAGATCCCTCACAGAAATCTGACAAATCTAAATCTCCATGCCTGGCTACTAGAGCCACAAAAATCAAAGAACAGGGTTTCTCTGCGGCAGTGGCAGCAAGAATTGAGGCTCCTCAAAGAAGATCAACCAGATCAGTCTATGAGGCAAAGTGGACCATTTTTACAAAGTGGTGCTTCCCTAATCAGGTGGACTTCAGGTCACCACCTGTAAAGTCGGTGGCTGACTTCCTAATGTACCTCTTTGAGGACAAGAAGTTGCAGCCCAGCACCATTGATGGTTACAGGTCTGCCATTGCTGATAAACTAGGTGATACAATAGTCAATATCAGCAAAGATGACAATCTCACTCGTCTCTTGGAAACTTTCCACAGAGATAGACCCAAAGGGCGGAGGGGAATACCCTCCTGGAACCTTTCCCTGGTACTACACCAGCTGACAAAGGCTCCTTTCGAACCACTTAGGGAGGCATCTCTGAAGCATTTGACCTTCAAGACTGTTTTCCTTTTGGCCCTGGGCTCTGGTAAAAGAAGGAGTGAGATCCATGCATGGCAGCATAAGAACATCAGGCACCAGTCGGACTGGTCTAAGGTGTCTCTGTTTCCATCTCCCAGCTTTCTCTCTAAGAACCAGCTGGCCAAGGAGGGTCCAGAGAGTGTAGCCCCAGTGGTCATACCAGCCCTGGCTCCTACTCTAGATAAATCCCTCAAGTCTGACAGATCCCTGTGTCCAGTCAGAGCCTTGCGCTACTATTTGGACAGGACTTCAGACATTAGGCAGGACAAACAATTAGTTTTTGTGTCCTTCAAGAAAGGCTTCGACAAAGACATCTCACCTGCCACTATCTCCTCATGGATCAAGCAGACTGTGATCCTATGCTATGAGCTCTCTGATCACCATGCCCACACACTACATCAAGTCAAAGCTCATGATGTGAGGGCCTTTGCTGCTTCTAAGGCTTTCCAGTCGGGAGTCTCCTTGGAGCAGATCTTATCAGCCTGCCACTGGAAGTCTCATAATACCTTCACTCAATTCTATCTGAAGGATGTGGCTTGGGCTGACTCAGAGCTCTACCATCTTGGTCCTGTTGTGGCTGCTCAGCAGATCCACCAACATACTGGTACCTAGAGGAGATCTGTACATATGTACATAGTTGTACATATTTGTATATATTGCACATTTAGTTAGAGACTGAGAGACTTAATTCTATGGGACTGAACTCATCCCTCTCTTCCTTACCTCAGAGCAGGTCTGTGAAAAAAGGGGGGGGGCAAGGTCGACTCTGACGGTTCCATTCCGGTTAACCGGATGATGATATTCGACCATAGCCTTAAGGGTGTTTTGACTTCAAGGTCCACCCAGGCTGAAAGAAGGAATTGTCATTATCTCTAACATGAGTTCAACTTTAGTCCCTAGTAACTTACCCGCCTACCAAGCGGTAGTTATTCAGCTATTGTCCATTGGATAGGATGTATTAACGCAATAAAATTGCAAATTTAATAAGTAAATTAAATTTTTATAAGTTAATACCCTATCCAATGGACACACAAGACCCTCCCACCGACCCCGCTATCAGCTTACTAGGGGTCTAATAGGTTTAGACAACGAAAAAGATGCTATGACGTCACGCTGTCTAGACAGGAAGGAAGTACGACACGCCATCTGGCGAGTGCACAGTACTGGACCGGCCTAGCCGGTGGAAACACAGGACGTCTTTTTCTGACGTTTGGCGGGCCGGTCTGTGCCGACCGGATAAGCTATTGTCCATTGGATAGGGTATTAACTTATAAAAATTTAATTTACTTGTTAAATTTGCAATTTATTTCTATATATATTTAACAAGACTATGAAAAAAGTGGAAATTTACAGCTACTGGTGAGTTTAAATCACTTACTATAAACGTGTTTTCTGTTGATAAATACAGAATTTTTGTTAAACGAAGTATGATTGGACATTGCCGTTTCCGCTCAACCAATCAAATTAAGGCATTTAGAAGCAAGGAAACATGGAGGAATTGGGTTAAAAAGACAATATATGTGTCCTTTTATTTGATTTTTAAACAAAATTCGTCTAACTTTCCCAATATTTACAGCCAAAACGCGGGCGATAATGCAAGATTTATGCGTCACCGCGACTCGGGATCATAACGTGTACGCGTCTTTTCGCCCCAGTATAGCGACAAAAGACGCGGAAACGAGTAGTAAAATGAACACTGCAAGTGATATATATTGTGTTTGATAATTCTTCAAGGAACTTTATTTTATTTTACGGAATATTAGTACTTTCATTGTGGATATAATGGCATCTCCTGGTCAACGAAGGGGAGTTTGTGGACACGCCATGGCTGGCTTTGACCAGCATGCGCATTGTGCCCGTTGTCGGGATAAAAAGAAAGGTACTGATCCTTGTATTAAAGGCAATGTTTGCCCTTCATGTAATGTGCTTACTGAAGAACAGAAAGTTCGCTTGGCCACCCCCGTTTACCAGAATAAGAAGGAAAAGCGAGACAGTAAGGCTGCACTAGAAGATTGTACGTTAGTGGACCCTGCTCTAGTGTCAGTCCTGGGGGTTTCTACAGAAAGCGGGATTAAAAGCTCAGAAGAGGCGAGTAGCAACGCTGTAGTTGTGAAAGCCAAGAAAGATGCTGAGAGCTTGGAAGAGGCGAGTAACGTGTCTGCTCACGTGAAAGCTAAGAAAAAGATTAAATCCCCTGCAGTTTCTGTGACCAAGGAAAAGCCAGAAAAAAGCAAGAAACGTCAATCTTCACAGGCTAAACCCACCAAGGGTTCTACAGACAGTAAATTAGAGGCTATGGATTCTAAGTGGTTGGACAGGTTTAATAGGCTTGAGGCTATGCTTTTGTCTAAGAGTCTATCTCAACCGGAACCGTCTTTTCAACCAGTGAAACTATCACCGGTCAGAACATCTCCAACTGGCATCACTGAGAACGTTGCTCCCTTCTTTGCTCCATCTCAAGTCAATACCAAAACGTCTTCATCTCACGAGCAAGGGGACAAATCTTTGCCTTCTAACCACCCTCATGATATGTCAGTGCTCAAGCCGGTGGCCGGTTCTTCAGGCTTGTTAACTTCTCAGCAACAATCATAACCGGAAATGGATACCGACAGTGCCTCAGAATCTGATTCCTTACCGGATATGTCGGATAAATGTGAAGAGGGTGAACTTTCAGGACTAGATCCGGATAATTCCCTCTCTGATGTTGACCAGGCCCCATCTGAGGAACAGACATACAGGGAAACAATGCGAGGTATCAGGGCTTATATGAATTGGAATCACATCCCAGATATGGATACAACCCTAGCCAGTTCCGAGGACAATCCCTTTGCAGCTCCCAAAATACAGCCTGCAGGAAAGATTAGTGTTCAACTACCTACAGATGATTGGCTGTGCCGAAAAATGGACAGACTTAATTTGACTCTTACGCAAGGATATCCTGCTAAGGGTTCTGAACCCGGTGGACTGCAAAGGGATCAATTCATCAAACCTACCAAGTCACAGGGGAAATGGTATGGCTTACACCCTAACCAAGATAAACCAGCTGGCTCTGTCTCTTTCTGGCACAGTGACAATGCTAAAGTTAACAGTACCTTCAGTAGAATCGCCAGATACTCTGCTCTTTCAGCACCAGCCCCTGTTTCTCGTTTTATTGCTCAGGATACCCTACGTAAATGGGAAAGAAGTGCACGTGAAGCCACATATATGTGTAATCAAGCTGCTGGCTTGAGTAGATGTTTGAATAAGGTTCAAAAGGATATGTCCTCGCAGTTAAAGATCATTCAAGGAGAACACAGCAAAGGCAAGTCTGCCGGCAAAGCAGGTAGTGCCACCGAAGAACTTCAACATCTTATGCATTTTAATGCTTCTATTTTCCAGTGTATGGCGAAAACAATGGAACACTTGTCAGATTTTGCGTTTGTCAGTATGTTTAACTTCACACTGGCTAGACGGGACTCATACCTTGCCCTCGTAAAGGCTGGCATCAAGCAGGACACCCTGGCCTCTCTACGCCAGGCCCCTATGCAGTTGGATACTTTGTTTCCTGATTTAGTGTTGAAGAAAGCAGAAGAGGATATCTCAAAGTTTGAAGACAGGGGTCGGTCTCACCCTAGTTCCTCTGGCCGGAAGGACAGTCGTTTCCATCCATATAAAAGACCTGAGAAGCCCCATCAAGAAAATAAGCAGACTAGGCCTGCCTGGAAGAACATTGGCAGATTGCAAAAGAAAAAGGCTAAATTCCAGGGTAACAAATACTCCTCGCGACAGGCCCGGGGTTACAATTCATTTAAATGACAAAGTTCAGACCTTCAGTCCCTGGAGGTTCAACACAGGGGACAGGAACTTTACAGTGGGGTGCCGGATTATCAAGCCGGACCGGACTCCGAACAGACTTTAAAGTTTGTGCAAGGAAATATAAACTCTGTAAATTCATCTGTTGTTTTTCCTGCACCTTTTGCAATCGGGCAGCCACAAAAGAAAGGCATAAGTCCAGTACCTGTAAACTTAAACAAAGTTCAGTCATTAAAATATGTGAACAATGCTTTGTGTGTAGATCACTTGTGTTCTGTAACTCCTGTAGCAAATGTCCCAAATGTTGCTTTCAACCTTCCTGTAGGGACCAGACTTCAAAACTATTGGACAAAGTGGGTGGATCTGGGTGCAAATCCAACGGTAGTTCAAATCCTAAGAGAGGGTTACCATCTCCCCTTTCGGATCCGACCCAAACTTGCAAGAAATCCCACAGTCATAAGCTGTGATGTAAATCCCCACAGGAACAGCTACCTGGTGGAGGCATTGCATCAGCTTATAACCAAAAATGCAATAGAAATCGTTCAAAATCCAAACGCCTTAGGTTTCTTCAACCGGCTATTTCTAGTTCCAAAACCCAGCAAAAAGTGGAGACCTATACTGGATCTGAGCAAACTCAATCTTTTTCTCAAGGTGGAGAAATTCAAAATGGAAACCCCGGAAACCATCCGGACTTCCCTTCAACAAGGCGAGTGGGTCACCTCAATAGACTTCAAAGACGCCTACTTCCATATACCCATACACCAGAGGTCGCGGAAATATCTCAGATTTCATGTCCAAGGTCAGACCTACCAGTTCAAAGCACTACCATTTGGCCTCTCAACAGCTCCTATGGAGTTCACTGTAATAGCCAAAGAAGTAAAACTGATGGCTATAAGCAAGGGTATAAGAATCCACCAGTACCTAGACGACTGGTTGGTGAGAGCCAGCTCCCACCATCTTTGTCTTCAACACACCCAAAAGTTGGTCCAGATTTGTCAGGAGCTGGGTTGGTTAGTGAATGTAGAGAAGTCAGAACTCGAACCCAAACAGGTCTTCGATTTTGTAGGCTATCAGTTCGACCTCCAGTCCGGCCGGGTCCGACCTACTCCGGACCGGTGGCAAACCCTTCAGGGGAAGATACAGACCCTACTTTCACTGCCGGCCTGTCCGGTCCGGCAATTCATGTCCTTGATAGGCCTGTTAACAGCCACAGAAAAGCTGGTTCATCTAGGTCGACTGCATATGAGGCCCATACAGTGGCATCTCAAAAACAATTGGAGGGTACCAGAATCTCTGGAGAAAATTATCCCATTACCCAGATCACTACACCCCCACTTAAGGTGGTGGCTGGAGGAAGACAATGTGCTCCAAGGGCAACCACTACACCCTTTAAAACATGCTCTGCAAATTTTTACAGACGCGTCAAAAGAAGGTTGGGGCACTCATTTAAACGAACACACTGCAAGAGGTTCCTGGTCAGTGCCGGAAAGCAAGTTGCACATAAATTATCTGGAACTAAAAGCAGTATTTCTAGCCTTAAGGGAGTTCCAGGACCTCTGTGTAAACAATATAGTGCTAGTGGCCACCGACAATACAACAGTGGTGGCTTACATAAACAAAGAAGGAGGCATGAGGTCAGGTCCACTCTGTGCCCTGCTATGGAGAATCCTGACCTGGTGTGCCAGGAAGCAAGTGACACTGAAAGCCCGACACATCCGGGTCAGCTGAAGGTGGTAGCAGACAAGCTATCCAGATTAGGACAGACCATTCAAACGGAGTGGTCCCTCCTTCCGCAGGTATTCGAAGCAATATGCTGCAGGTGGCACCGGCCTCAAATAGACCTCTTTGCCACCAGATTCAACAACAAGCTACCTCTCTTTGTGTCACCCTTTCCAGATCCCCTGGCCTCAGCAGTAGATGCACTCAGCCTACTATGGGAGGATCTGGATCCTTATGCTTTCCCTCCAACAGCCATATTGGGCAAGGTAGTAGAGAAGTTGCAGGACTCGCAGTGCAGCAGAATCATTCTGATCGCCCCGGGGTGGCCAAACATGCCCTGGTTTTGGGACCTGGTAGTCATGTCCAGTCAAATTCCACTGAGCTTGCCCAGAGTGCCCAATCTGCTGACCCAGCCCTTCAGTCAGACTCCTCACAGGAATCTGACAAATCTAAATCTCCACGCTTGGCTCCTAGAGCCTCAGCAATCAAGGAGCACGGTTTCTCTGAGGCAGTGGCAGCATGAATTGAAGCTCCTCAGAGAAAATCAACCAGATCAGTGTATGAAGCAAAATGGGCCATTTTTACAAAGTGGTGCCTCTCTAATAAGGTGGACTTCAGAGCACCACCTGTAAAATCAGTGGCTGATTTTCTTATGTACCTTTTTCAGGACAAAAAGTTGCGGCCCAGTACCATTGATGGTTACAGATCTGCTATTGCAGATAAATTGGGGAATTCCTCCATTAATATCAGCAAAGATGACAATCTCACCCTGGATAGTTTCCACAGGGACAGACCCAGAGGCAGGAGGGGAATCCCTTCCTGGAACCTCTCCCTGGTTCTACACCAATTGACAAAAGCACCCTTTGAGCCAATTGGGGAGGCCTTCAAGACAGTCTTTTTATTAGCCTTAGGGTCGGGCAAACGTAGAAGTGAGATACATGCTTGGCAGAACAGAAATATCAGGCACCAAGCAGACTGGTCAAAAGTGTCACTATTCCCTTCACCCAGCTTTTTGTCAAAGAATCAGTTGGCCAAGGAAGGTCCAGATAGTGTGGCTCCAGTGGTTATTCCAGCCCTGGCCCCAACACTGGATAGGTCTCTGAAGTCTGACAGATCCCTCTGCCCAATCAGAGCTTTGTGCTATTATTTGGACAGGACTTCAGATCTTAGGCAGGATAAGAAACTAGTCTTTGTTTCCTATAAGAAAGGTTTCAACAAGGATATTTCCCCTGCCACTATCTCCTCGTGGATCAAACAGACTGTGATCCTATGTTATGAGCTCTGACCAGGAGGCCCACAAGTTACACCAGGTCAAAGCCCATGATGTTAGGGCTTTTGCTGCCTCTAAGGCCTTCCAGGGGGGGGGGGGGGGGGGGGGTGCTCCTTAGAGCAGATCTTATCAGCCTGCCATTGGAAATCTCATAACACCTTCACACAGTTTTACTTGAAGGATGTGGCTTGGGCTGATTCAGAGCTCTACCACCTGGGTCCAGTTGTAGCTGCCCAACAGATCCACAAGTATCCCAGGACAGGGGTGGAGTGGAGTCCTCAGAGCAGGTCTCTGGTCAGTTCTGACGGTTCAAACCCGAATAACGGATAAACGAATGATGATACCCGACCATAGCCTTAAGGGTTCTTGATCCTTGGTATTAACTTATAAAAATTCAATTTACTTATTAAATTTGCAATTTAGAGCATTTTGTTAAATATGTTTTTTATTGCGTTAATACATCCTATCCAATGGACAATAGCTTATCCGGTCGGCGCAGACCGGCCCGCCAAACGTCAGAAAAAGACGTCCTGTGTCTCCACCGGCTAGGCCGGCCCAGTTCTGTGCACTCGCCAGATGGCGTGTCGTACTTCCTTCCTGTCTAGACAGCGTGACGTCATAGCATCTTTTTCGTTTGGCGCATGTTCAAGTGTACACGAATATTTTTTCTGAGCTTAATTTCAGTTTTTTTGCCAGATTAGTTGCTAAAGTGTTGTGAAATTTTATCTACGGATTCTTCACACCTTATAGACCTTCATGTCTTCTCCAAGTCAACGAAGGGGGGGTTGTGGCCACATGATGGCTGGCTTTGACTTGCACAGTTTTTGTGCACGCTGTCGCGACAAGAAGAAGGGTAAGGACCCCTGTGTGGAGAACCCTAATGGTGAATGTCAGCTTTGTAAAACCCTTACTCCAGAACAAGCTTCCCAGTTAGCAACCCCTTCATATAAACTTAAAAAGGAGAAGCGGGATAAGGCGGAATCTACACCATCTAAGAAAGATTCATCTTCTTCAGCGTCAGTCACTCTCAGTCCCACCCTTGTGGACCCGGCACGAGTGTCGGTAATAAGGGCAGTGGATGGCCAGGACACTGGTTTGAGTGCACAACCAGCAGAGAAAAAGAAAAGGGTAGAGGAAAAGAAGAAGTCGGTTAAACCCAAGCCTTCTACCTCAACTGCGGCTGCAGTTTCCACCGACCAGAAATTTCAGGAGATGGATCAGAAATGGTCGGACCGGTTCAACCGGCTTGAGGCTCTCTTACTAGCTAAGACCCTAGACCGACCTCAGCAGGAACCGACATTCAGCACTGTGAAGGTGGTCCCTACCCACTCGCCACCAGCTAATGTCACCAGGTCTGAGCCCTTTATCAACCCTGCCGACCAGCCTTTTACCCAGTCTTCTGATCTACCGGCCACATCTTCAGACCGACCTGCTGTAGGTGCTATCACCGACCCACCGGCCTCTTCTAAGAAAGCTGACCGACCTTCAACCTCTGATAAACCTTCCAGTGCCTTCCAGCCGACCAGAAAGGACACTAGTGATTCAGAGTCGGACAGTGAACAATCTGACCAGCCTCCCCTGGACATTTTTGTAGAGGAGGGCGAGTTATCAGAGGATCCGGATGCCGGTAACGACCCCGAACAAACATTGTCAGAAGAGCAGTCATACCGTGAGACAATGAGGGGCATCAGAAGCTACATGGGATGGACCCACATCCCTGATATGGAATCTGCTGCCGGCTCTTCAGATGATAACCCCTTTGCCGGGCCTAAGATGCAAACCCAGGGCAAGGTTTCAGTTCAACTTCCAACAGATGAGTGGCTTTGCCGAAAAATCTCTAAACTGAACCTGACTCTTACAGATGGTTACCCATCCCGTGGGGCAGAAGCCGGTGGTTTGCACAGGGATCAGTTCCTTAAACCCCCAAGATCTCAGGCCAAGTGGTATGGGGCCCACCAGCAAACTAAGAGTACTGATGATACGGTGTCATCCTGGAGCTCAGATGCAGCTAAAGTAAACAGTGGCTACCTGAGGATAGCAAGACAGGCCGGAATCGCCACCAGCCCTCCCCAATCGCGGCCAATCTCTCAAGACTCCTTGAGGAAGTGGGAGAAAAGTGCACGGGAGTCGTCTGTTATCTGCAATCAGGCTGCAGGTTTCAACCGCTGTTTAGTTAAAGTGCAGCAGGACATACAGTCTCAGTTAAAGACAATTAGATCAGAACAGAAAGGGAAGTCAGCTTCCAAGGTGACAGAAGCCACAGAGGAAATGCAGTTCCTTCTGGACTTTAATGCTAGTATCTGCCAGGCCATGGCCAAGTCCATGGAACATTTAACAGACTTTGTTTTTGTGACCATGGCCAACACCACCTTACTCAGGAGAGATTCGTACCTAGCGTACTTGAAGGCTGGAATTAAAGCGGATACTATGGCAGCTCTTAGAACAGCACCTCTCCACCTCTCCACCCTATTTCCGGATAGTGTACTAAAACAAGCCGAGGAGGACATTAGTGCTTCTGAAAAGGGTCGGTCTGTCTCAACATATAAGAAAAATCGCTTCCACCCTTATGAAAGGCCGGAAACTAAACCAGACAACAGACAGCCGGATAGGCCGGCTTGGAAGAACCTCTCACGTGGCCATAACAAGAGAAATAAAGGCAAGCGGCAGTACTCATCGCGTCCTGCCAAGGGTCAACAGCCTTATAAATGACAATTACTGTGTAAATCTGTTACCGGACAGGCTGTTGACCCGGACAAGTGCACTACCCAGAAAGACAATAAACTGTTTAAGTTTAAATGTAAAGCATCTTGCTGTAAACCATGTTCATTCTGCGCCCGGGCACTCCCAAAAGAGAGAGCTAAGTCCCGGGTCAGCAGGTTGTCATCAGTCAAAAAGCAAATTAAAATATGTCAAAGGTGCTTCTTCTGTCATTCAATTCTCTTGTGTTCAACCTGTAACAAATGCCATGAATGTTGTCTCAAATCTGCCTGTAGGGGCCCGACTTCAAAACTTTTGGCTAACTTGGTTGGAGAGGGGTGCCGGACCGAAAATAATTCAAATCCTGAGAGAGGGCTACACCCTCCCCTTTCGGATCCGGCCAAACCTCACAAGGTCCCCCACTGTCATAAGCCGTTATGTCAATCCCCACAGGAACAGCTACCTGTTGGAGGCATTACATCAGCTTATGGACAAAAATGCAATAGAGCTAGTCCAAAATCAAACATCTTTAGGGTTTTTCAACCGACTTTTTCTGGTACCCAAACCCAACAACAAGTGGAGACCCATACTAGACCTAAGCAAACTAAATCCCTTCCTCAAGGTGGAAAAGTTCAAAATGGAGACACCGGAAACCATCAGGACATCCCTCCAACAAGGGGAGTGGGTAACCTCAGTAGACTTCAAGGATGCCTACTTCCATATACCAATACAGGAACAGTCCAGGAAATATCTCAGATTTCATGTCCAGGGTCGGACTTACCAGTTCAAGGCACTGCCCTTTGGTCTGTCCACAGCACCCATGGAGTTCACTGTGTTGGCAAAGGAGGTGAAACTGATGGCCACACACAAGGGTATAAGGATCCACCAGTACCTAGACGACTGGTTGGTCAGAGCCGGAACCCACCAAGTCTGTCTCCAGCATACCCGGATCCTGGTCAAGATGTGCCAGGATCTAGGCTGGCTAGTAAATTTAGAAAAATCGGAACTGGAGCCCCAACAGGTAGTCAACTTTGTCGGCTACCAGTTCGACCTCAGGTCCGGCCGGGTCAGACCGACACCGGACCGGTGGCAGAGCCTTCAAGGGAAAATACAAACACTACTTTCACTACCGGCCTGTCCAGTCCGGCAGTTCATGTCCTTGATAGGTCTGTTAACGGCCACAGAGAAACAAGTTCACCTAGGCCGTTTACACATGAGACCCATACAGTGGCATCTCAAAAACAATTGGAGAGTACCGGAATCCCTGGAAAAAGTTATTCCTTTACCCAGATCCCTGCACCCACATTTACAGTGGTGGCTAGACGAAAGCAATGTGCTTCAAGGTCAGCCATTACACCCCATACAGCATGCTCTGCAAATTTTTACAGACGCATCAAAAGAAGGGTGGGGCGCTCATTTAAACGAGTTCACTGCAAGAGGGTCCTGGTCAGTGCCGGAAAGCAAGCTGCACATAAATTTTCTGGAACTAAAAGCAGTATTCTTAGCCCTAAAAGAGTTCCAAAACCTTTGCACAAACCAGATTGTCCTAGTGGCCACAGACAATACTACAGTAGTGGCCTACATAAACAAAGAAGGGGGAATGAAGTCGGGCCCACTGTGTGCCCTACTATGGAGGATCTTGACCTGGTGTTCCCAGCGACAAGTGACCCTAAAGGCCCGACATATCCCTGGCCGTTTAAATGTGATAGCAGACAAGCTATCCCGGCTAAATCAGACCATCCAAACAGAATGGTCCCTCCTTCCGGACATCTTTCGGGAATTGTGCAGAAAATGGCACCGGCCACAGATAGACCTATTTGCCACAAGGTTCAACAACAAACTACCTCGATTCGTGTCTCCAGTGCCGGACACTCTGGCAGTAGCAGTGGACGCACTCACCCTACCTTGGGAGGATCTGGATGCATACGCTTATCCACCGACCGCCATATTGGGCAAAGTGGTGGAGAAGTTGCAGGACTCCCCTTGCAAGAGACTCATTCTGATTGCTCCGGGGTGGCCCAACATGCCTTGGTTTTGGGACCTGGTGACCATGTCCAGTCGGGTCCCTCTCAGCCTGCCCGACCAACCCAACTTGCTGACACAGCCCTTCAGTCAGATCCCTCACAGAAATCTGACAAATCTAAATCTCCATGCCTGGCTCCTAGAGCCACAAAGATCAAAGAACAGGGCTTCTCTGAGGCAGTGGCAGCAAGAATTGAGGCTCCTCAAAGAAGATCTACCAGATCAGTCTATGAGGCAAAGTGGGCCATTTTTACAAAGTGGTGCCTCACTAATCAGGTGGACTTCAGAGCACCACCTGTAAAGTCGGTGGCTGACTTCCTCATGTACCTCTTTGAGGACAAGAAGTTACAACCAAGCACCATTGATGGATACAGGTCTGCCATTGCTGACAAATTAGGTAATACAGCAATTAATATCAGTAAAGATGATAATCTCACTCGTCTCTTGGAAAGCTTCCACAGAGACAGGCCCAAAGGGCGCAGGGGGATTCCCTCTTGGAACCTTTCCCTGGTACTACACCAGCTAACAAAGGCTCCCTTCGAACCTCTTCGGGAAGCATCTCTGAAGCATCTGACCTTCAAAACTGTCTTCCTGTTGGCCCTGGGCTCAGGTAAAAGAAGGAGTGAGATCCATGCCTGGCAGCACCAAAACATCAGACACCAATCCGATTGGTCTAAGGTGTCCCTTTTCCCATCTCCCAGCTTTCTATCCAAGAATCAGCTGGCCAAAGAGGGTCCACAGAGTGTAGCCCCAGTGGTCATACCAGCCCTGGCTCCTACCCTGGATAAATCCCTCAAGTCTGACAGATCCCTGTGTCCAGTCAGAGCATTGCGCTACTACCTGGATAGGACTTCAGACCTCAGACAACACCAGCAGTTAGTCTTTGTCTCCTTCAAGAAGGGTTTCGACAAGGACATCTCACCTGCCACTATCTCCTCATGGATCAAACAAACGGTGATCCTATGCTATGAGCTCTCTGATCATCAGGCCCACACCCTACATCAGGTTAAAGCCCATGATGTCAGGGCCTTTGCTGCTTCTAAGGCCTTCCAGTCGGGGGTCTCCTTAGAGCAGATCTTAGCAGCCTGCCATTGGAAATCTCATAATACCTTCACCCAATTCTATCTGAAGGATGTGGCTTGGGCTGACTCAGAGCTCTACCATCTTGGACCGGTTGTGGCTGCTCAGCAGATCCACCAGCAGGCCGGTACCTAGAGGAGATTTGTACCTATGTAAATATTTGTACATATTTGTATATATATTGCACAGATAGTTAAGGAGCAAAAAAAAAAAAAAAAAAAAAAAAAAAAAAAAAAAAAAAATCTCACGTACTTTCTCCGGGAGACTTAATTTTATGGGACTGAACTCATCCCTCTCTTCCCCTACCTCAGAGCAGGTCTGTTAAAAAGGGGGGGGGGGGGGGGGGGGGGGGGGCAAGGTCGATTCTGACGGTTCCCTTCCGGATAACCGGATGATGATATTCGACCATAGCCTTAAAGGGGTTTTTGACTTAAAGGTCTACCCAGGCTTTAGGAAGAAATGGTCATTATTCTAACCAGAGTTCAAGTTTTAGTCCCTAGTAGCTTACCCGCCTACCAAGCGGTAGTTATTCAGCTATTGTCCATTGGATAGGATGTATTAACGCAATAAAATTGCAAATTTAATAAGTAAATTAAATTTTTATAAGTTAATACCCTATCCAATGGACACACAAGACCCTCCCACCGACCCCGCTATCAGCTTACTAGGGGTCTAATAGGTTTAGACAACGAAAAAGATGCTATGACGTCACGCTGTCTAGACAGGAAGGAAGTACGACACGCCATCTGGCGAGTGCACAGAACTGGGCCGGCCTAGCCGGTGGAGACACAGGACGTCTTTTTCTGACGTTTGGCGGGCCGGTCTGCGCCGACCGGATAAGCTATTGTCCATTGGATAGGGTATTAACTTATAAAAATTTAATTTACTTATTAAATTTGCAATTTTATCTATTTTTCTTTTAGCTATAACATAGTAAAATTTCAGACTTGTAGCTTGTTTCATAGCAAAGTAATGGCTACACAAACTGTACATATGCTGATCTGTACAGACAGAATCCCTCAACCCTCTCCTCACTCCACACAAAATGCAGCTGAGAAAAGAATTGCCTCAGTGTGTGACTCTGTGTTTGTGTGTGTGTGTGTGTGTGGGGTATATCTATGCTATAGGCAGTGATCTATTCTAATATCTGTGTCCATTTAGATGTAAAAGGACAGAATTTCTGTCTTTTCTTTTCAAAAGTGTGTTCTCTGATCTTGTGGAGCTTCTTTTTTTTTTCTTTTTTTTTTTTTTTTATTAGACAAACTCTGGTGTTAATCATGTTTGTGGAAACAAATTTAACTGCGATTAGAACTTCCCAACCTCTTTTGCAGTCGAATCACTCTGTCTCAGCCTGTTTGAGCTATGTGGGTATTCTACACAAAGGCCTCCAAAATGAAAGGAACTACACATAGTAGCTTTCATTTATGGCAGTGACAATTTATTTCATGTAAAAGCAGGAAAAAAAGGTGTTAGAGTCTGATAAAGGCTTTTATTGAGTTACAACTTACTCCTTAGCAAATTTTAATTTAAATGCCTGATATATTAGTAAGACATTAATATTCATACTAGCACAATATTTTATTTTCAAGATTGAAAAAGCTTTTATGCCAAGTCGATTCGTGAATTGATTTGGTTCTCAAAACTTGATTCACAAATCGATTCGGTTCACAAGTTTATGATTCCTTGAATGCCTAGTAGTAAGGACTATTTTATTGCGTTAATACATCCTATCCAATGGACAATTGCTTTACCGGTCGGCGCGACCGGTCCCGCCAAACATCAGAAAAAGACGTCCTGTATATAATACCGGCAGGACCGTCCAGGAGAGTGCATTCGCCAGGTGGTGCATCGTACTTCCTCTTCCTGTCTAGACATTGTGACGTCATAGCATCTTTTTCGTTTGGCACGTGGAGAGTGAAGACCTGTTTTCACGACAAGCGAATTTTTGTTACTACACCGTACACATACATTTAATTTCATCTTAAAGAAGTTCTACAGTGTTATCTACGACTATGTCTTCTCCAGGACAGAGACGAGGTTCCTGCTGTCACGCTATGGCTGGGTTTGACTCCCACTCCAAGTGTGCATGTTGTCGAGATAAGGGGGTGGGTGACGACCCTTGCGTCCTCAAGAAGGAATGTGATGTCTGTAAGGGGTTTACTCCTGAACAGATTCAGCAATTATCAACACCCACATACAGAGAGCGAAGAGACAAGAAGGCGACTGCGTTCTCCTCTGCTCCCACTCTCGTGGACCCTGCACACGTGAGTGTGCTGGGTAAGGTAGAGAAGGTCAAGGCTTCACAGCCTCAGTCAACCCCAACTACTGCCAAGAAGACGAAACATAGTGAGTCTCCCAAGCCCTCTGCCAGCAAAAAGATGATAAATGGGCAGAGGTTCTCCTGGCTGGAGGAGATGCTGTTGGCCAAGACTTTCACAGTACCGGTTGAACCGGTTGTGAAACCAGCTTCAGATGTGACTACCAGCCAGAAGCCATTTTTTGACCCTGGTGCCACCACCAGCAGTCAAACTGCAGTGAATTCCTGTCCCTGCCTTGATCAGGCCACCGGGGAAGCAGTAGATGAGATACAGACAGCCACCCAGCCTCTTGAGGCTCCCGGTGCCGGGACAGCAACCCAGCCTGTTCAGGCCCCCGGTTCAGTCCCTGATGGTCAGCCCACCGGTGAGGGAGATCTGAGTGCAGCATCTGACAGTGAAGCTGACCAGCTCAGTGTTACCGGTTCCCTGGATGATGAGATCCACCGGGACCGGTCACCAGACAGGGATGTCACAAGGGATGAGACTGACCAGGAACCTACTGAGGAGGCCAATTATAGAGAGACTATGAGAGGTGTGAGAAGCTTCATGAACTGGCACAAGATTCCTGAGTTTGAAACTGTGTCCTTTGCTGCAGATGACAACCCCTTTGCCGGTGCACGTGTGCAGCCTACCGGTAAAGTCTCTGTGAAACTCCCTGTGGACGACTGGTTGTGCAGGAAGATGTCTACTCTCAACCTCACAATCACAGAAGGGTCTCCCACCAGGAACACTGACAATACTGGCCTCCTCAGGGATCAGTTTGTTAAACCTCCCAGATCTTCCAGATGGTACGGGATGCATGCTGAGAAGGACAGTGAGAGTACAACAGTACGCACCTGGTCACTGGACCCTGCCAAACTCGACCATTCCTTCAACAGGGTTGCACGCAGAAACCTACCTACTGCCTCACCCTCCCGGGCCTTCAGTCAAGATCTGCTCAGGCGTTGGGAGAGAGCAGCAAGGGAACAGACAATAATGTGCAACCAGGCTGCTGGTTTATCAAGGGGTTTGACTAGGGTTCAAGACTCTATGGCCACTCAGCTTAAAACCCTACATGTCTGGACAGCAAGGGCAAGTCATCAGAGAAGATAAAACAAGCTGTGAATGAACTAGAATACTTGACCACATTCAACCGGTCAATCTCACAAACCATGGCCAGAACGATGCAGGACTTATCTGAGGGTGTTTTTATTAACATGGCTAACTTCACTCTGGCTTGCAGAGATAGTTATTTGGACTACCTACATGCTGGGGTGAAGCAAGATACTGTGAACGCCTTAAGAACGTCTCCGGTGCATCTCAACGCACTGTTCCCGGACCAGCTTATCTCCAAGGCTGAAGATGAAATCTGTAAAAGCGAGGAGAGGCGTTCGTCTGGTACATCACACTGACATCAAAATCGCTTCCACCCTTATGCTGCACGTGACAAGTCGACTGGCCATCACGACAGGAAATCGAACCTCCCGGCTTGGAAGCAGATTTAAGACAAACAAGCCAGGAAGGGTCGTGGCAAAG
This sequence comes from Sabellastarte sp. h YS-2021, assembly GCA_964017235.1. NCBI lineage: Eukaryota > Metazoa > Annelida > Polychaeta > Sabellida > Sabellidae > Sabellastarte > Sabellastarte sp. h YS-2021. The sequence continues at coordinate 164,911,930 of OZ024927.1, read as the reverse complement.
CCTCAACATTCTCCCAGAAGCCGGCCAAGGGTTTCAAGTCTCATAAATGACAATCACTGTGTAAATTCTGTGACCGGTTTGAAGAACTCTGTACATGTTACCGGTCAGGGAGACTTGAACCCAGCACCAGTGGTAGCCGGGAACAGCAAAGTGACTTTAAATTTGAATGTAGACTCTTGTGTTGCAAATGCTCATATTGTCACCGGGTTGCCACAAAGGAAAGGCGTAAATCCCACTAATTGTCAAATGTACACAGAAATAAAATATGTGAAAAATGTTTCTTGTGTAGGTCACTTGAGTTCTGTAAATCTTGTCAACAATGCCCCACATGGTGTTATAGATCCTCCTGTAGGGGCAAGGTTACACCAGTGTTGGGAGAAATGGGAAGCTCTGGGTTTGAGTCCAAAGGTAGTCGCCACACTGAGGGAGGGCTGCACCCTCCTCTTTCGGTTCAGACCCAACTTAACAAGGTCACCTACTGTAATAAGCAACTACCACAACTCAGCCAAGCAGTCCTTCCTTGTAGAGGCACTGTATCAGCTGATAAACAAGAATGCAGTAGAACCGGTAGAAAATCAAAACTCACTGGGTTTTTACAACCGGCTATTTTTGGTACCCAAACCCAACAACCGGTGGAGACCGGTCCTGGACCTGAGCACCTTGAACACCTTTCTAAACACAGGGTCTTTCAAAATGGAGACCCCAGAGACAATAAGAACCTCCCTACAGGCAGGGGAGTGGGTCACATCCATAGACTTCAAAGACGCATACTTCCATATACCAATTCACAGTCAGTCCAGGAAGTACATGCGTTTTCATCTCCAGGGTCGGTCCTACCAGTTTAAAGCCCCACCCTTTGGTCTATCCACAGCTCCCATGGAGTTCACAGTGGTGGCCAAAGAGGTCAAAACTCATGGCAGTTCAGAGGGGTATAAGGATCCACCAGTACCTAGACGACTGGCTGGTGAGAGCCTCTACCCACGACACTTGTCTCCAGCATACACAAACCTTAGTGACCCTTTGTCAGGAACTAGGTTGGCTGGTGAACAAGGAGAAGTCAGAACTGGTTCCCAAACAGGTTTTCAACTTCGTAGGTTACCAGTTCGACCTGAAAGAGGGAAAGGTCAGACCAACACCAGAACGTTGGCAGACCTTGACAGACAAAATCAGATCAATACTGTCGGATCCGGTATGCCTGGTCCGACAGTTCATGTCCCTCATAGGTCTACTCACAGCAACAGAAAAACAAGTCCACCTAGGGCGACTTAACATGAGGCCCATACAGTGTCACTTGAAAAACAACTGGAGGGTCCCAGAGTCACTAAAAAAGGTGATCCCAGTCCCCAACTCCCTCCACCCACATCTAAGGTGGTGGCTGGAGGAAAGCAATGTGCTACTAGGTCAACCATTACACCCTCTAAAACATGCTCTGCAAATATTTACAGACGCATCAAAAGAAGGGTGGGGCACTCACTTAGACGAGCACACTGCAAGGGGAACTTGGTCCCTTCCAGAAAGCAAGTTGCACATAAACCACTTAGAGCTAAAAGCAGTATTTCTAGCTCTAAAAGAGTTTCGAACCCTCTGCTGCAACAAGACAGTACTGATAGCTACAGACAACACAACAGTGGTTGCCTATATCAACAAAGAGGGGGGGATGAAGTCGGGCTCTCTGTGTGCCCTACTGTGGAGAATCCTGTCCTGATGTACCAGACAGCAGGTAACCCTCAGGGCACGTCACATCCCCGGCCGGCTGAACATGATAGCAGACGAGCTATCCAGACTTGGCCAGACCATTCAAACAGAGTGGTCACTTCATCCAGAAGTATTCCAAGCAATATGCTCCTGGTGGCACCAACCCCAGGTGGACCTGTTAGCCACCAGATTCAACAACAAACTGCCACAGTTTGTGTCACCGGTTCCAGACCCCCAGGCATGGGCAGTGGATGCACTCAGCCTCTCCTGGACCCATACGCCTTTCCACCAGCAGCCATCTTGGGCAGAGTGGGTATATATAAATCTGTGACTTGCTTCCCATGGGAAGTTTATTTCTTCTGGGACTGAACTCAGTCCCCTCTCTCTCTCTCTTCCCCTTCTCAGATCAACCCTGGGAAGGGAAGAAAAAGGGGGGGGGGGAAGCAACGTTGGTAGACTCCCGGGTAACCGGTTAGTTGGTAGCCGACCTGGACCTCTCAGGGTTCTCTGACCATAGGTCAAATGGGCCGTTACAGTTTATTGTTTTCACCCATGGTGTCCGGATGGGCGGGCAGGCGGGCGGGCGGCGGGAAAAAGTTTGTCCGGGCTGTATCTCGGAAACTGTAAGGGGTAGGAAGTTGATACCCATTGGTTAGGGGGTGTAGGTGTGCAACGTCATGGTCTGACCTTGATTTGACCTTGCCGTAGTGACCTTGACCTATAAAATCTTGTCCGGGCTATATCTCGGAAACTGTAAGGTGTAGGAAGTTGATATTTGGTAGAGACATTTGTTAGGGGGTGTAGGTGTGCAACGTCATGGTCTTACCTTGATTTGACCTTTGACCTTGCCGTAGTGACCTTGACCTATAAAATCTTGTCCGGGCTATATCTCATAAACCGTATGGTGTAGGAAGTTGATATTTGGTAGGGACATTTGTTAGGGGGTGTAGGTGTGCAGCGTCATGGTCTGACCTTGATTTGACCTTTGACCTTGCCATAGTGACCTTGACCTATAAAATCTTGTCCGGGCTATATCTCGGAAACTGTAAGGTGTAGGAAGTTGATACTTGGTAGGGCTATTGGTTAGGGGGTGTAGGTGTGCAGCGTCATGGTCTGACCTTGATTTAACCTTTGACCTTGCTGTAGTGACCTTGACCTATAAAATGTTGTTCGGGCTATATCTCAGAAATTGTAAGGTGTAGGAAGTTGATATTTGGTAGGGACATTGGTTAGGGGGTGTAGGTGTGCAACGTCATGATCTGATCTTGATTTGACCTTTGACCTTGCCGTAGTGACCGTGACCTATAAAATCTTGTCCGGGCTATATCTCGTTAACTGTAAGGTGTAGGAAGTTGATATTTGGTAGAGACATTGGTTATGGGGTGTAGGTGTGCAACGTCATGGTCTGACCTTGATTTGACCTTTGACCTTGCCGTAGTGACCGTGACCTATAAAATCTTGTCCGGGCTATATCTCATAAACCGTATGGTGTAGGAAGTTGATATTTGGTAGGGACATTTGTTAGGGGGTGTAGGTGTGCAACGTCATGGTCTGACCTTGATTTGACCTTTGACCTTGCCATAGTGACCTTGACCTATAAAATCTTGTCCGGGCTATATCTCGGAAACTGTAAGGTGTAGGAAGTTGATACTTGGTAGGGCTATTGGTTAGGGGGTGTAGGTGTGCAGCGTCATGGTCTGACCTTGATTTAACCTTTGACCTTGCTGTAGTGACCTTGACCTATAGAAATTGTAAGGTGTAGGAAGTTGATATTTGGTAGGGACATTGGTTAGGGGGTGTAGGTGTGCAACGTCATGATCTGATCTTGATTTGACCTTTGACCTTGCTGTAGTGACCGTGACCTATAAAATCTTGTCTGGGCTATATATCGTTAACTGTAAGGTGTAGGAAGTTGATATTTGGTAGAGACATTGGTTAGGGGGTGTAGGTGTGCAACGTCATGGTCTGACCTTGATTTGACCTTTGACCTTGCCGTAGTGACCTTGACCTATAAAATCTTGTCCGGGCTATATCTCATAAACCGTATGGTGTAGGAAGTTGATATTTGGTAGGGACATTTGTTAGGGGGTGTAGGTGTGCAGCGTCATGGTCTGACCTTGATTTGACCTTTGACCTTTCCATAGTGACCTTGACCTATAAAATCTTGTCCGGGCTATATCTCGGAAACTGTAAGGTGTAGGAAGTTGATACTTGGTAGGGCTATTGGTTAGGGGGTGTAGGTGTGCAGCGTCATGGTCTGACCTTGATTTAACCTTTGACCTTGCTGTAGTGACCTTGACCTATAAAATTTTGTCCGGGCTATATCTCGTAAACTGTAAGGTGTAGGAAGTTGATATTTGGTAGAGACATTTGTTAGGGGGTGTAGGTGTGCAACGTCATGGTCTGACCTTGATTTGACCTTTGACCTTGCTGTAGTGACCTTGACCTATAAAATCTTGTCCGGGCAATATCTCGGAAACTGTAAGCTGTAGGAAGTTGATATTTGGTAGAGACATTGGTTAGGGGGTGTAGGTGTGTATTACCATGGTGTGACCTTAATTTGACCTTTGAACTTGTCGTAGTGAGCTAGACCTTTAAAATCATTTGATGCAGATTAAGCACTGTTAAAGTCATATTAGCATTTATTAAGAATTTTACTTTCACAACTTCCCATTGAAGAGATAGAATTTCAAGTGAGCCACAGATTTTTCTCCCAAACCACACATAAGCGTTCATTAAATGTATTACCACTTCTGTATGCCTGGTAATATTCAAAACACCTAAACCATAATTCGGCCATGCAGATGTAGATAAAAGAGTGTTGAATTTTAGTTTACTGATTAATGCTGTCATCTTGTTATTGAATTATCTTGTTTTAATACTTCATCTTTACATGCATTATTTTCTCCATTTAAACATTGTTTGGACCTTTATATAACTGACAGTGCTCTGAAAGTATCCTGAAGTTTGTACTGGTACAGTACTTTTTACCCCACAGCCCTTAAGGGCTGTTGGGGTATTGTTTTCACCCATGGTGTCCGGATGGCCGGGCGGGCGTCCGGGCGGGCGTCCGGGCGGGCGGGTGGGCGGGCGGCGGGAAATAGTTTGTCCGGGCTGTATCTCAGAAACCGTAAGGTGTAGGATGTTGATACTTGGTAGGGACATTGGTTAGGGGGTGTAGCTGTGCAACGTCATGGTCTGACCTTGATTTGACCTTTGACCTTGCCGTAGTGACCTTGAGTTTGAAAATCTTGTCCGGGCTATATCTCGGAAACTGTAAGGTGTCGGAAGTTGATACTTGGTAGGGACATTGGTTAGGGGGTGTAGTTGTGCAACGTCATAGTCTGACCTTGATTTGACCTTTGACCTTGCTGTAGTGACCTTGACCTATAAAATCTTGTCTGGGCTATATCTCGGCAACCGTAAGGTGTAGGAAGTTGATACTTGGTAGGGATATTGGTTAGGGGGTGTAGGTGTGCAACGTCATGGTCTGACCTTGATTTGACCTTTGACCTTGCCGTAGTGACCTTGACCTATAAAATGTTGTCCGGGCTATATCTCAGAAACTGTAAGGTGTAGGAAGTTGATACTTGGTAGGGATATTGGTTAGGGGGTGTAGGTGTGCAATGTCATGGTGTGACCTTGATTTGACCTTTGACCTTGCCGTAGTGACCTTGACCTATAAAATGTTGTCCGGGCTATATATCGTTAACTGTAAGGCTTGGGAAGTTGATATTTGGTAGGGACATTGGTTAGGGGGTGTAGGTGTGCAACGTCATGGTGTGACCTTGATTTGACCTTTGACCTTGCCGTAGTGACCTTGACCTATAAAACGTTGTCCGGGCTATATCTCAGAAACTGTAAGGTGTAGGAAGTTGATACGTGGTACGGATATTGGTTAGGGGGTGTAGGTGTGCAACATCATGGTGTGACCTTGATTTGATCTTTGACCTTGACGTAGTGGCCTTGACCTATAAAATCTTGTCCAGGCTATATCTCAGAAACCGTAAGGTGTAGGAAGTTGACACTTTGTAGGGATATTGCTTGGGGGGTGTAGGTATGCAGCGTCATGGTCTGACCTTGATTTGACCTTTGACCTTGCCGCAGTGACCTTGACCTATAAAATGTTGTCTGGGCTATATGTCAGAAACTGTAAGGTAGAGGAAGTTGATACTTGGTAGGGATATTGATTAGGGGGTGGAGGTGTGCAACGTCATGGTCTGACCTTGATTTGACCTTTAACCTTGCCGTAGTGACCTTGACCTATAAAATATTGTCCGGGCTTCATCTCGGAAACTGTTAGGTGCAGGAAGTTGATATTTGGTAGAGACATTGGCTAGGGGGTGTAGGTGTGCAGCATCATGGTGTGACCTTGATTTGACCTTTGACCTTGCCATAGTGACCTTGACCTATAAAATCGTCAGGGCTGTATCTCAGAAACCGTAAGGTGTAGGAAGTTGATACTTGGTAGGGACATTGGTTATTGGCTATAGGTGTGTATTATCATGGTGTGACCTTAATTTGACCTTTTACCTTGCCGTAGTGACCTTGACCTTTAAAATCTTGTTGCACCTTTGGGTCTTTTGATGCAGATTAAGCAAAAGTCATATTAGAATTTATTAAGAATTTTACTTTCATAACTTCCCATTGTAAGAGATAGAATTTCATGAAGTGAGCTGCAGATTTTACTCCAACACCACACATAAGCATTTATTAAATGTATTACCACTTCTGTATGCATGGTAATATTCAAACCATCTAAACCATAATTCGGCCATGCAGATGTAGATAAAGAGTGTTGAATTTTAGTTTACTGATTAATGCTGTCATCTTGTCATTGAATTATCTTGTTTTAATACTTCATCTTTATACGCATTATCTTTCTTTTAAACATTATTTCTCCATTTAAACATTGTTTGGACCTTTATATAACTGACAGTGCTCTGAAAGTATCCTGAAGTTTGTACTGGTACAGTACTTCTATATCTCATGGTGTTGAAAATATTTCCCAAGGCTGTGGGGTACGGGCATCTCTGATGCTATTTTTGTTTTTGTTATGAGTTCACTTAAGTCCCTAGCTGCTTACCCGCCTACCAAGTGGTAGTTATTCAGCAATTGTCTATTGGATAGGATGTATTAACGCAATAAAATTGCAAATTTAATAAGTAAATTTTTATAAGTTAATACCCTATCCAATGGACAGGCAAGGCCCACCCAACCGGCCCTGCTATCAGCTTACCAGGGGTTTTACTAAGACTAGACACGAAAAAGATGCTATGACATCACGATGTCTAGACAGGAAGAGGAAGTATGATGCGTCACCTGGCGAATGCACTCTCCTGGCCGGTCCTGCCGGTATTATATACAGGACGTCTTTTCTGACATTTGGCGGGACCGGTCACGCGGACCGGTAAAGCAATTGTCCTTTGGATAGGGTATTAACTTATAAAAATTTAATTTACTTATTAAATTTGCAATTTTTTATGTAAAGATTTTTTGAATTTTCAAAATTCAGACAGGGGTCTTGAATTTTTGTGGAAATGGAAAATGTCATTTATCTTGAGAACCGTAAAGCATACATTGATTTTAACAAATTTTACAAAGTTTAGTTTATCATATGGAAAAGGTCTTTTATCCCCCTTATTATTGCTTCTTGGGCTTTCAACCCAGTTTCTTGGTCACAGTACTTCTATTTTTGCTTAATACCCAGTGGGTGATAAACACCACAGCAATGGTCTTGTTTGCATATTTTTTTTACTACACTGTAATACATATTGCATTCATCAAGTTCTAAAATTTAGACTGGCAAATTTTGCTATCAACAAGTAACATTTCTGAGTTGCAGGTCCAGTTAACCTTAAAAGTTTTGTGCTACTTTGTATACTGCATTGTACTGAATTGGTCCGTTGTGGAATCATGGTATTGGAAAAAAATTGGGCAACTCACGCCTAAGCAAGATGCCCACTTAATGGTAACCTTAAAGTCCTGAAATAACTTAATTGTAGAGATTTTTAGTTGACCCCTTTAATGGCAAATATTCCACAAACTACATTGTGGATTTCATTTATGTTTTAGTATGTATGTGTACTTAGAGAGATGTTCAGTTAACGGTATCCTTAAAGTTTCAAACATATACATATATAAAGTTATAAACATATATATTGATTTAAAGATTACTGCTCAAATGGTTGATATTTCTAAAACTACATGATTAATTAACTGAATTTCATTTTGATATGGTGTATATATTGAGGCCCTAGGATGATGTCCCCTTTATGGTAACCTTAAAGTCTCAAAGATAATCTTATTGTTGCATCTTTAAGGTTACTGCTTTAATGGCTAATATTAAAAAATGACTGGATGAATTTCAATCATGTTTAGTGTGTTCTTTTTCTATGCCCTAGGAATGCATACCAGAGGATTACCCAGTGTGTGTCTTTTATAACATGCAGTGATCTATTGATATTGAATGTTATCGATCACTACACAAACAAATATAAGTTGCAGTTTCATACCCATAGTGAAATTACATTTTGATTCTCATCCTTACATTAAATTGTTGATATCCTGCATGTGAATTCTCATTTATCATACTGATGCAGATTCCAGTTTGGTTAAGGATTTTAAATATTTATGCCTGTCTCAATTTTGTCTCCCCTACATTTCTGCTCACTACAGGCAGTGGAGGAAATGCATCACTTGAAAGACAACCTCCCTGTTTTTTTTAAAGAGACTTTTTTGGGTCCATGACTATTCTCTGTTTTCACATGTGGTGGTAAAGTGAGAAAATTGACAGTTTGAGGGGTTGATTTTTATAGCCTTTTTGCAGATGTACTGAATGTCCTGAGAAATCAGTGATTGAACTAGTGTTGTTTTGGTGGTTTTCTCTCCTCAACCAATGTCCATTGCCCAATTAACTGTGAAAAGGGAAGAGAGAAGAAAACCTGCCACAATTTCACCTAAAATCCATGCTCTCAAATGTTATAAAAGTAGCTTTTAGTGATTCTTATGAAAGTGTCGGTTTGGTTGGCATAGCTATATTTCTGTATAATGATTGTTCTTGCTTGTTACAACATTAAAGCTGTATGATCCATTGGAATAGAAAAATTCACAGTTTTCCTGCAGTAAGGAGATTTGCATTTTGTCCACTTTTGCAGAAAGTCTCAGCCTTAACTTAAGTAACTTGGCCAACACCCAAAGCATCATATTTCCCTACTGAAGGGATCCCAAAAAAATAGACCCATTGTGATAATGTTTTGGGTTACCACTGTGAGCTCAGAAGCTGTGATATTATTAAATAATCTTGTGGTACTTTGGATAATGTAAGAGTAGGCTGAAAATATACTAGAATAAAAAGATGTCTTCTTTATTGTATATAGTTTTTTATATTCTAGACTGCAAAAAATAGTTATTTTTGTCATTATTTGAAAATAGTTAAAATTTACAACTGAGTAAAAGTTACAAGTGTGGGGATGTTTCATGGTAATAATGTAAAACTAATTTTCAGAAGAGAGTCTTGAAGAATATCGTGTTTTATTAGAGAAATGAAGCTGCAATTCAGGTGCATTGGATAAAAATGAAATTTGGATCTTTCTTATGTCTGACTTAAGTTTTAGTTGGTTAATATTTTAACTGTAAAATAGAAATTGTGAAGTGGATATTTTCTCTTTGTAAGACCTGGATATGGCAGTTTAAAATGTATCTGGTCTTTGAAAAACAGAAGATTGCATTTCTTCCTAAATGGGCATTGAGCTTTTGCAGTCTGTGTCATGCATAGGGCTTTGTCATGGGAAACTGTGTGTCAACTGAATCCAGAAAATTTGGGTAAATACCAAAATCATTATTTTAGTTAACAAATTTGGTTTTATTTGTGCCAAAAATTCTGAATGAAGGCATAATGAATTAATGAGTTTCTTTAAAGCTCCATATAATTGAGTTGTAATACATAAGATTGTGAAGTTATGTAGTGCCAACAAAACTTTGTCATTGAATTGCTCGAGGTAAAACAAAAATATAATTTTTCAGCTTGGAAATGAATCTAATTGGTGTTTTTACTGTGCTAAATTCATGAGAAGCATCTTTTTCAGTATGTTGGATAGTTTTTGTGTATTTTGATCAGAGATATTGCAAAAAATGAAAATGGGATTTTTTTTGTTTTGTTTCCCAATAAGGCATGCTATTATTTCTGATGTCATGACAAACTGGTTTCCTCATCTTGATAAATGTAGTACTTATGTCGTGTGTAGTTAAAATACCTGTTTGTAAGTTGACAGGATGCATTTCACAAAATATGAAATCCTGTCCGTTTATATGTATGGTCTAGATTTTTCCCATGTAGAGTCTTGACCAAATGGTGAGTTTGTCCATATGTAACCCACAATATTCCAGTTCCCAAGTAACCTTAAACATTGTGTTAAAAATTTCCATGTCCATATTTTCTGTCAGTAAATTGGAAAGTAATACTTAAAGCTAGAGTCAGCATTGTGAAAAAAAATGTTGCATCAGTATTACCATTAATTGACTAAATTCAAATTTCATATCAGTGTAGTGTCAGGTTTTCATCATGAATAAAGTATAAATACAATGACAATTTTTTTAAAAACATTTAGAAATTGTATCAACTATAAATATTTGAAAAACTGAAAAAAATTTTTTTTTTTTTTTTTCATTTATTTAAAGTTTAAGCTTTCATCCTTCATGATAAATATTTATATTTGGTGGGGAATGTAAAGAAGTTGATCTTATCAATGGGTCTTATAAATACGTATTGTTTGGAATCTGTCTCAGTTTTCTAGGTTCTGGCCAATGCTAAAGCCATAATCAAGTTTTGTTGTTTTATATGACACCAGTAATACCAAATGAGGCTTACAAGCATCTTAAATACTTTAATAAAATAAGTGAATGTGTAAGTGAAATGCAAACTCCTAGCCTTATAATCTCTCTGTATGATTGATTATTTCGAATCTCTTTGGTATAGTATTCTCATCAGAGGCACAATGGGGGTGGGCCAATTTTCCCCTATAAGGTGGGAAAAACGGCTCCGTCAAGCTCCTCCGGATAATGGGAGTTGCTCCTGTACTCCTGCGGAGCAAAGGAATATTTTTTGAATTTTTGAGATTTTTTGTTTTAATAAAAATCTCTAGGTAAGAAAAGGTAGTTTGTGTACCAGACTGGGGAAATGCACATACTGCCCAAGAATTAAAAGATTGGACTCTATCACAAGCTTCTCCACCAAAAGATCTTTTCAGTGCAAGAATCTCCCACCTAAACACCAAATCACATGTGAACTCAGTAATTTGGTGTACCTTATCAACTGTTCAAAATGTGGCCTCCAATACATAGGGGAGACCAAAAGACCACTGAGACAGAGAATGTATGAACACTCTAGGAGTGTTCAAAACATTAAACTTCAGAGTTCTACCCCAGTGGCTAGACACTTCTCTAACCATGGCCATTCTGCTAGGAATATGGAGTTCTCAGTGCTCCATTGGATGGGGAGTGATAGTGACCCAAATGACACTGTAGGTCGCAGAGACCAAGAATTATTTTACATTTGGGCATTCCCCACCCTCCAACCAGCAGGCATTAATGTATTTGTGTGAGCTGTAGTGTCATCTTACTGCACCCCTAACCCAGGTGCCACCAATTTTACTATCTTAAATACTTTGTTTACAATTTGGAAGCAGAAACATCAATTGTTTGACAGGGAAGCAAGGTTATTTCAGATATTCCTTGGAGTTTAATGACATGAACAAAAAACAATGCTTTTTTTTGCTTTATTTTATCACACAAATGCACTTCTTTGATTCTGTGTGTTTTAGCCTGATCACCAACACTGTGGCTCTGTGTAGCCCAGTATGGTTTTCATAATGAGATAGAATTATTGGTTGTTTTAAATGTCTCAACTTTTAGTATATACTGAATATTATCACTTCCTATAAGTATAACTAGGTATTAACAGAAAATGAATTGTAATTATTTTTCATTTAAGTAGAGAAAATTGGCTAAACGTTTGTGAAAGTGTGGGTATATTCTGTGATTTGGAGAAAGATGAGGTTTCTATTAAATAGTTGATTATATAAATTTAAAAATTTCTCAATGATCAAATACGATTTCACACTTTCACTGATGATTAATTGATTTGTCATCTGTCAACCCACTATAAATAAGTTATGTAATCTATTATGTGCATTGTTATTGGCATTTAGTATTTACTAACTGTTCTGTTATATGACTGTTATTGCTGCACGGGATGCACGCACTACAGTCAGGACTTTGTACAAGCTGAATGTCCAAAAGGATTTGCTCCTCCTTATATCAAACTTTCACTTGATGCTGTCCAGTGAATGCCGTCTGGCTTCCCAGTTATTTTCACGTAATCATGGTATCTTTTCTCCTTCTGTTACCTTAAATGACTGCAGCATAAACACTATGCACACATGCAGCAAGCAGTATTTGAGAATGCAGAAGCCTTTGCCCTTGTAAAAAATACAAGAAAAATTCTGGAGTCACGATCCAGATTTGGATCCAGACCACATTTGATGAGCACAGTTAGACCCTACCTCGTGTAAAAATATAACCCCGATCGATGTATAGTTTTTGTGTTACAGGAACAGACAGACAAACAGACCCAATTACAATAACCTTGCTCCTCCCTTTTGGGGGACAATGGTAAATATGAAATATGAGATATTACTTTTGTTGATGCTCTTCTCTGAATATGGTCTAAAATTTGTTAATTTGTTTCACAGAATGAGATTTCTGGGACATCCCTATTTTTGTTGGGTGAATAGTTTTTGATCTTTGGCTGAGTTACATTGATTTTACATCATTTTGCAGTTGCAGGGTTTGTTGCTGTGGGTTAGTGTGTGGAATGGCTGATGGCTGCAAAAAGGAAACACTCAGCTTTTTCCCATTTCTTTGCATTGATTTTGAAATCTCTAGGGATCTCACTACTGACGGAAAAGGGAACTATTTATAAGATAGTAACTGATCAGACTTTACCATACGTCATTGATACCGAGACAAATTGCTTTGCCAGCCACCAATTCTCTAGTCTAGCTCTTTGCATTTCTGCATTATTTAAACTAGCTTTTAGACCATGGTATTAGGCTGGATGGCTTGGATTGAATCTGATTAGAGATTAGTCTTATATATGTTATGACCAAGGTGTGAAATAGTCCATTTAGAAATAGTAACATATATATATATAAACAGTATTTTAACCACTTAACCTTGAATTTTCTTAGTATAAGCATGATTAAATATTTTGCATAGTTATTCCCAAACTTTAAAATATTTCATTTCCTTTTCAGTGATTGGGTATATCTTGTTGAAAAACCCATTTGTGACAAATGTTGAATTTACCAAATCTTATTCATGAACAAGAGTTTTACTGGGTGGAGCTTATTCTGTATTTATTAGATTTTTACCCCACAGCCTTTATTGTATCCCCAGACAAAAGTCGGTTTTGAGGGGTATCCAGCTACCACTGTTGCCATGGCAACAGATTTAAGATTTTCATGTCTTAAAATTTGTGGGTGTTCCACAGCCTAAACCCATGCATGGATTTTCACCAAATTTTCAGGATATGTTTACTCCAAGTGGATCTAGAGCTGATTAGGTTTTAGGGGGTATCCAGTGGCAACTGTGCCATGGCAGCACTTTTAAAATTTTCGGGTCTTAAAGTTTGTTCTAAAATCTTTTTTTCTGCAACCTAAAATATTGCAGTTTGCTTCATCAGATTTGCACAAAATGTAAATGGATAGGAAAGCTTGCCCAAGAGTAATTGTGTCCTTGTTTTGGAAACAAAATGGCCACCATATCACATCTTTAATGCCAAATAGGAGGGTCATCATATCAAAAAGGCCTTATATCTCCCTTATAATTGTTTCTTTGGCTTCAAAATATGAAAACTACATGTAAGAAATCAAGGCCTGTGAATCTTTTGTAGAACATCTCGTGGGTTCTCTGTACTTCTTACAACAGAAGTTGTTCCTAAGATTTTCCCAAATCTCAATGTTGTTGGCCATTTAGCTGTACCTGCAGGCTGTGGTTCTTGCCTGCCAAGGCTGGCTGTTTTTAACCATGACCAAAATGAGTAAATGATATTTTTCTTCATAACTGTTAAAGTTACAATAATTTTGTCAAATATGTTGTTCAGCTACTTTTTGATGCACAGTGTCATAGCAAATTTTCAGGGCTGTAGGTCCATAGCTAACTGAATAATAGCTACCTTGACAGTTCACCATTGAGTAAATCACTTATATCTGCAAACCAATTAAATTTAAAGGTTTTGGTCAAATATGTTGTTCATGTACTTTTAAATGAACTCTGTCGTGTCAGAGCTGTAGGTCCATAGCTAACTGAGTAATAGCTACTTTGACAGTTCCCCATTGAGTAAATCACTTATAGCTGGAAATCTGTTGCACCTATCTTTACCAAGGTTTCAAGATATCTTCCCTGCTATGAAATTTTGCCTGGCTGACCAGACTTAAATGAGCCTATATCCCTTATTATTGGTCGTAGAGGTTTTGGATGTGAAGACAACTTATAGGAAATCATGTTCCCCCAAATGTTTTGCTAGTTTCAGATTTGACCTAATGGACCCCTCCTTCAAGGTCAAATGTGGTTCTTCATACCTACAATGGCCTATATCTCCCTTGTTATTGGTCATAGACATTTTGGATGTGAAGACAACCTATAGGAAATCATGTGCCCCAAACCTTTTGGTGGGGTCAGATTTGACCTTCGATCCCTCCTTCAAGGTCGAATGTGGTCCTTGATACCTCTAATGGTCTATATCTCCCTTATTATTGGTTGTAGAGGTTTTGGATGTGAAGACAACTTATAGGAAATCATTTACCCCAAATCTTTTGGTGGGGTAAGATTTGACCTTGGATCACTCCTTCAAGGTCGAATGTGGTACTTGATACCAATGATGGACTATATCTCCCCTATTATTGGTCATAGAGGTTTTGGATGTGAAGACAACTTGTAGGAGATCATGTGCCCCGAATCTTTTGGTGGGGTCACATTTGACATAATACTCTGTATGTCACGCTTCAACCATATCTCGTCCGGGGATACACTCCATCAAGACACAATATCTAGTTATACTGGGGCTGTGTCGGTATTCAGGTTTGACCCCATGTTGTCCCGATGTGTGGGCGCTCTGGTGGGAAAAAGCTTGTGTGGGTTGTATCTCAGAAACTGTGAGGTATAAGATGTTGATACTTGGTAGGGACATTGGTTAGAGGGTGTAGGTGTGCAATGTCATAGTGTGACCTTGACTTGATCTTTGACCTTGCTGTAGTGACTTTTGAGTTTGAAAATCATGTCTGGGCTATATCTTAGAAGCTGTAAGGTGTGGGAAGTTGATACTTCATAGGGACATTGGTTGGGGCTTGCAGGTGTGCAGCCTCATGGTATGACCTTGATTTGACCTTTAGCCTTGCTGTAGTTATGTTCACCTTTAAAATCTTGTCTGGGGTGCTATTTTAAATGTTTGTGCTGCCCATCAATGGAATTAAGAATTCTTTTTACATGTACAGTATCTTAAGTTATGGAGTTTTACTCTTTTTATTGCTCAGAATTTTTAAATATACCTGTATCTGCAACCCAGCATTTTATAAATAACATGCTTAAAAGTGTGCAGGTTGGCCAGTTGTATATTTATGCAGTTAAATATATATATATGAATGAATCTTGCATGGGTAACATTTTAAAGTGGTTAATCAAATTGAAGTTTTGAAAGGCTCAGGAAAAACTCTCCATGAAACTTAGTGGGATAGGTACATAAAAATAGTCCCATTTGATTAGTTCCAGTTCATCCTAATAAACACTGTGTACTTTTAGTGATCAAGTACACATTTTTGTTTCCTGAATAATATACGAATACTGTAAACATCTGACATATTCCCTAGAAAGAGCAAAGAACTAGACAGTTGTGTGGTTCAACTTACTCAGTCTACCCTCCCCCAACTTTCTGGGTTGATTAATTGATTAATCAGTTTCCTGATTGAGGGCCGATCCACTATTGCTTTATTTAATACATTTTATTATTATTTTTTTTTGGCTTATTAATATATTACAATTCTGGGATGAAATATTATTGATCTTGTAAAACATTTGATGAAGTTTGTTGTTTCTTAGCATTTGCTGTATTGTACCACCTACCTATGGTATTTGACTTAAAAGTATTAAAGTATGTGCAATAATATATTTATTTTACAAATGCATATTATGAAAAGTGTAGATTACATGAAAAATATATTAGGTTGATTTGTTTCATGACTGCCCTTGATTAGGACTTATATGTTCATGGAATCAGGGCTGTTAAAGAGTACTCATCGAAAAAGTGGATTATCTTTTACTATATTATTTCTGGATTATCAGGAATACAAAATTGTTACTTTTTACAAAAAAGTGACATATTTTTTTTATAATTTCGCTTTTTTTATTGTTTAACAAATATATATTAGAGTGATGGTGAAGGAGTACAAGAATATAAAAATTATAACTTGTGGCGGCATTATATCAAATATTCCCCTGATTGTTCAAATGAATTCGTGCTATGCCGTTCACAAAATGGATCAGCAAAAAATCAGTTACAGCTTTTTATACTAGACCTTAAGTTGACTTTTTACTCATGTTTCATTGTTCTATTTTGCGAATGCTTGCCCTGATATAGAATGTCTTTGTTTTAGTGATATGAATGGTAATCTGGCATTTGGTTTCCCTTTTTTCCTTGTAGAAATAATGATATCAGCAAGACAGTTATTGAAAAAATATTATTCTTTTTGGGCACGTTAATGAATAATATTAAAACAAAACTTTTTAAATTTGGTAAAATATCTCGCATATTAACTTTATAATGGATAAATATGAAATTCACTTACTTCATAAATTCATAATAGCTCAAAAAGGCATTTTGCAGATATTTTACCTTTCAGTCCATGTTACAGTTTACAACTAATGGTCTGATGGTGTTTGAACAGAATTAATGGTGGGGCAATATTTCAGAAGATATGGTATCCTTGTTTGAGAAAGGTCTTGGATTTTATCTATTGCAATAATTTCCTGCAATTTTGTATGCAAATACGCTGACTTGCTCTGGTCCCATTTTCTGCTTTTCCCCAAAAATACGAGACAAATGGGAACAAACGTGATTGTGTTTAATTTGCATAATTTTATCTGCAGTAGTCATAAAAGAGATATCTTATGATTTGGTTATTCCATTATTGGTAATTCTGTTTCTGTCTTTTATCATTTGCCTTTTTTTGAGTGCTATTTTCTTGCAAGTCAGTAATCTTGACTTTTTGCAGACCTTTCTATAGAACATCTATTTTAGTTGACTTTGTTTTCATAGATATGGAGTTGAATTATTTGATTACTTTTCTCTTTGTTCTTTATATCAAAAAGTCTGAATGATGATTACTGTTAAAAACATAAGAATCCTGAAAATATGTGATATTTTTAACTGGTTGTTTTTGGTGCTAATTCTTTTTTTCATATAATGCACACAATACAGTGCAAAATTTGAAGTATATTTGAGTGCGTCTTTAAGAACCATGTGGAATATTGGAAATTAAAACTTTTAGCTTTTTATTGCACCACATCTGTGAGTTCGAATCCTGGCCTTATAGCTCAAGTGGGAAATCTGGTAGTTGCTTGCCGTTGGTCAACAGTTTACAGTACAGAACCTTGATCAATTAAGATTTTCTCTGCTGTTCCAACTCCCCATCACAATATAACCAACAAGGTACTAGGCATGACGTAAAACACTAAAAAATAATGAAATTTTATTACAATCAAATGAATTAAGATATCATTATTTAGTTGTTGTTTTTTAGTTACACACTTACACCACAATTTACCCAATGAATATAATTATTTGTTGTGGTGTTAAAATTTTATGGTAAATTTCACACAAAAATTAATATACCTACCTTCAACGTATAGGTAAACTCTCCATGCCTTGAAAGCACTGTTAGGACGGTGTCAATTCAGACGTTTTCCATTGTTCTTTGTGAATTCCTGTAGAGATAAAGTATAACATCCAATAGTTTAGCCCATTGTATATATGAGTGGTGTTGTGAAGTAGAAATAAAAGAAACACTTTACCGAAATACTTTTAATTCCATCAAATATTGATGTTGATAACAATATTCTTAAAATTACAACAGATACAAATGGTAGAATTTTGCTATTTCACTGTGAAATAGAAAAATCAATATATGTTATTGTAAATATCTATGCACCTACTAAAGATGATGCAAAAGCTCAAAATGCATTCCTATATGAACTTATAAAGTTAATTGAAGAGTATAGCGACAACCCATTAATTATTGGTGGTGATTATAACATATGCCTTGATAATAATAAAGATAAAAAAGGAGGTACCTTGGACAAAGAATCAGCTTACAGGGAGAATTGACATAACTTTATGGAAGAATTTTGTTTATCGGAAATATGGCGCATTAGGAATCCAGACAAAACACAAACCTAAGGGTTTAGTACAGTCAAGATTAGACTTTTGGTTAATTTCTAACTTTCTAGAATATGATGTAACTAAATGTTGCATTCATCCTGGACTGTTATCTGATCATAGCATATTGAAACTGTCATTGAACTTGACCGAAACCCAAGGCAGAGGCAGAGGGACTGTTACATATATTGGACACTATATTAGTACATTGTATATTACATATATTAGGCACTATATTAGTGCATTGTTTAATTTAAGCTTTATGTTTATACATTGTCATAAAAGATAATTGTGTTGTTGGTTCTTTTTGTGTGTTGACATTTAAAGCAAGGGAGTTATTGACTTTTGTGTTTTAGTGTTTATTGATCTGTTCACAGACTGGGGGAAATCCCCCCCTCAGTGGTTATGTTAGATTTGGGGAAACCCAATTGCCAGTAGTTTCTAGAACTTCCTCCTTTGGCCTAGATGGCTCAAGCCTTTTTGAGTTGGTTCTGTACAATTCCAGAGAAATCTGTGAATGTATATAAGGAATGTACATCTGACCACAAGTGAACTTTGTATTCGCTGGCTATAAGGAGAGCTATTGTGTTTTGGAATATAATATAACTTGTGTTGCTGTGAACTTTTACTGGAGTGAACTAGATACATTGTCTGGACAGATTTATTGCACTTTGGATATTTTTGGATATTGTACAGTTATATAACAGAGAGTGGATTTACTGCATCTTGGACATTGTCCATATCTTGGAGCAGACAGTACAATTGTGTTAACTCTCTAAAAATCTCCAGACAGACCTTCTGTGTGACTGGATATATATAAAGGATAGCAGGACAAGCACCTTTTGTGTTGTTGAGTGTGGGACAGGTCACAGAATATAGACATCTGTGTGCGAGTGAACGCTGGACAGATCGCGGGACAGACCACAGGACATTGGACAGATCACAGAATATACCACAGGACGGATTACAGAACAGACTGCGGGATACGGCGGATAAACTTATTCTTAATCTCAGTGGTCAGGTCAGCTAGATCTTGTTATTGTATTAGTGTGCTTAGTTAAGGGCATACCAGTTGACTGTAATCATTATTGTTGACTATTAAATAAATTTGTTAAGTTCAACTTTTTGCTTTTTCTGTTACAACTTAAAGACAACCGGTAATTGCTACCGTGCTTGCCCGTGACCGTAACAGGGACTTGGAAATTCAATAATAACTTGCTAAAAGACTCCGAGTATATAGACCTTGTGAAAAAACAAGTTAAGTCCGTAAAAGAATTTTTTTTTGAAGATAAGAGAGTCCGATGGGAATTCTTGAAATGTCAAATTAGATCTGAAACTATAATTTTTGCTTGCAACAAAGCAAAACAATCGAGGCATGAAGAAAAAATACTACAAGAAAAAATACAAAATTTCGAAACAGCTTTAGACGCCAATAATGAAGAACAAATCTCGGAATACAATGAACTAAGACGAGAGTGGGAAAACCTTCAAGATATCAAAACTAAAGGTGCTATAATCAGATCGAAAGCGCAGTTAGTAGAAGAGGGGGAAAAAACTCTAAATACTTTTTAAATTTAGAGAAGCGTAATTACAACCGGAAATGTATGAAAACAATTATAAATCGAGATGGGTTAGAAGTTACAGACCCCAAAAATATCTTGAATGAACAAGCCAATTTTAAAATTTTTTTTGAGAATCTTTATACAACCAGGAAAATTGATTCCATATCTAATAGCAAAATAGAAGAGAAATATTTAAAAAATCCAAGTATACCTAAGCTAGATCAAGATGTTAAATCAAATCTCGATCTTCCAATAAATATAGATGAACTTTCACATGCACTTAAAAATATGAAAAATGATAAGTCACCGGGCTTAGATGGGTTTACGACTAACTTTTATAAGTTCTTCTGGACTGACTTAAAAAATCTTTTGTATGAAACATTAACTTATTCTTTCCAACAGGGGGAATTACCTTGTGGTCTTAGAAGAGGTGTACTTTCATTAATACCCCAAAAAGATAAGGATTTACGATACCTGAAATCATGGAGACCTGTATCTTTGCTAGCAACAGATTATAAGATACTAGCCAAAGCACTGTCAATAAGATTAGAACAAGTTATGCCAAGTTTGATAAGTTGTGATCAAGTGGGTTACATTAAAGGACGTTTCATAGCAGAAAATGTGAGAATTATAGAAGATATTCTGAGTTATACTACAACTAAACATATCCCAGGGCTATTAATCCTAATAGATTTTGAAAAAGCCTTTGACACTGTAGAATGGAATTTTCTCTTTAAAAGTCTGAAATCTTACAATATTGGATCAGAATTTATTTCATGGGTGAAACTTCTTTATAATAATATCACATCATGTACAGTGAACAATGGGCACCTCTCTCCATCTTTTAAACTTTCAAGGGGAGTCCGACAAGGCTGCCCTGCTACCTGCTTTCTTATTCATATTAGTCTCAGAGATTATATCATTGTCTCTGAAATCTGATAAGGGTGTTAAAGGAATTAAAATTGCAGGCACAGAATATAAAATTTGCCAACTAGCAGATGATACAACCATTTTTTTAGAAAATTTAAGTTGTCTTGAAGAAGCTGTTAATCACTTTAATGCATTTCAAAAAATTTCTGGTTTAAAATTAAATATGGAAAAAACTGTTATAATACCATTAGGCCCATTCCGAAATATACCTATTTCATTACCAGACTGGCTTAAAGAATTATGTATAAAGTTAGATTCTTTTCAAACTTTGGGAGTTTGGTTTTCAACCGATGCTGCAGAGAGAATAAAAAGAAATTTCGATGAAAAGTTAAGGAAAGTTGAAACCATTATTCAAATTTGGAAACAGCGCAACTTATCATGGAAAGGACGCATTGTAATAATAAAATCTTTGATATTGTCCCAATTTACACACTTGTTTAGTATGTTATACACTCCTCCATATGTGCTAGAAAAATTAAAGAGACTTATTTTGAACTTTTTGTGGAATAATAAACCTCCAAGAGTTAAATATGAAACTATGATTGCCAACATAAAAGATGGTGGACTAAAGCTACCAGATATTACCAGTTTTCATAATGCACAAAAAGCCTTTTGGATTAAAAGACTACAGACAAGTAGAGGCAAATGGAAAAACTTATTCCTCATATTAAGTAATTTATAAATTCTCTCTTGTTGGATCATAAGTTACAAGTGTCTGATGTTAGCCCATGTAAAATTGGAAGTTTTCATTATCAAGTACTAAATTGCTGGTATGATATTAAAAGTACACAGCCACTTACAATGATAGAGCTATATAATGAGTATGTTTTTATGAATGTTACGGTCACGGGCAAGCACGGTAGCAATTACCGGTTGTCTTTAAGTTGTAACAGAAAAAAAAGCAAAAAGCTTAACTTAACAAATTTATTTAGCGATTAACAATAATGATTACAGTCAACTGGTATGCCCTTAACTAAGCACACTAATACAATAACAAGATCTAGCTGACCTGACCACTGAGATTAAGAATAAGTTTATCCGCCGTATCCCGCAATCTGTTCTGTAATCCGTCCTGTGGTATATTCTGTGATCTGTCCAATGTCCTGTGGTCTGTCCCGTGATCTGTCCAACGTTCACTCGCACACAGATATCTATATCCTGTGACCTGTCCCACACTCAACAACACAAAAGGTGCTTGTCCTGCTATCCTTTATATATCCAGTCACACAGAATGTCTGTCTGGAGATATTTAGAGAGTTAACACAACTGTACTGTCTGCTCCAAGATGTGGACAATGTCCAAAATGCAGTAAATTCACTCTCTGTTATATGAATGTACAATATCCAAAATATCTAAAGTACAATAAATCTGTCCAGATGATGTATCCAGTTCACTCCAGTAAAAGTTCACAGTGATATAAGCATATATTATACTCCAAAACACAATAGCTCTCCTTATAGCAAGCGAATACAAAGTTCACTTGTGGTCAAATGTACATTCCTTATATACATTCACGGATTCCTCTGGAATTGTACAGAACCAACTCAATAGAGGCTTGAGCCATCTAGGCCAAATGAGGAAGTTCTAGAAACTACTGGCAATTGGGTTTCCCCAAATCTAACATAACCACAGAGGGGGGGGGGGGGATTTCCCCCAGTCTGTGAACAGATCAATAAACACTAAAACACAAAAGTCAATAACTCCCTTACTTTAAATGTCAACACACAAAAAGAACCAACAACACAATTATCTTTTATGACAATGTATAGACATAAAGCTTAAATTAAACAATGCACTAATATAGTGCCTAATATATGTAATATACAATGTACTAATATAGTGTCCAATATATGTAACACCTCCCCCCTTAAAGAAAAATTTTGGAAACCAAGGGGTTACAAAATTTTACAAGAGATTTTCACCAGGTATATACACATAGGTAATAACTTTTTACAAAACATATTTATCTAAATACAAAAGTAAAATTGATACCATGTATAACTTTTATAAACTTACTAATTACAGGTATATAAATCACACATTAAATACAGCTTCTGGACAGGGCGTATCCGTGCGGACGCCATATGTTACTTTTTCAAAGTCCTGTTTATACACTGAATTCCTATCTTTAACAGTGTTTCTATTAATAGCCATCATAAGCTATGTTATACCTCTTTCGAAGTATGGCTTTACCATAGTTATTTCCCACATTTGGTTTGAATGTCTGTTATCACAGTTTTTAATGGTCTTTTGGAGAGTTTCTACTCTCCTTGCTACTGGGTATGACCCTAGATCTCTGGCCTGTAGTTTATTCATTTGGCCAGGTGATGACACTGAAGCCTTGCCTCCAGGATTGAAGATACGATTTTGTAATTTCTTATCATAAAGCATCTTCATTTTTGACTGAGAAGTTTTCAAGTTTTGTTGCGCCAGCTCACAAGCCTTCTTCAACTTATCTCTGAACTTTGAAACATAATCTAGCAGATTTAGGCTCTCGGTGTTCTCAGATAACCAATTTTCCTTCAACAGCTTGAGAGGACCACGGACTGAATGGCCAAAGACCAACTCAAAGGGACTAAAACCTAAAGACTCTTGAACAGATTCTCTAACTGCAAACAATAATAAGCTGATGCCTTCATCCCAGTCTTTTTCATTGTCTAAACAATATGTCCTAATCATATTCTTCAAAGTGGAATGGAACCTTTCAAGTGCACCTTGGGATTCTGGGTGATAAGCACTAGATTTGATCTGTTTGGCACCTAACTGAAATACAACCTGTTGAAATAGTCCTGACATAAAATTTGACCCTTGATCTGACTGGATTTCTTTTGGTAAGCCAACTAGAGTAAAGAAATTAACCAGAGCTTTTGAGATTTTGGGAGCTGTTATGTTGGTCAATGGTATGGCTTCGGGAAATCTGGTTGAGGCGCACATAATGGTCAAAAGATATTGGTTTCTGGATTTAGTTTTTGGTAAGGGACCTACACAGTCAATTATCACTTTGCTAAAGGGTTCCTCAAACGCTGGAATGGGTTTGAGAGGAGCTACAGGAATTTTTTGGTTTGGCTTCCCTACCATTTGACAAATGTGACATGTCTTGCAAAATTCTGCCACACAGTGCCGAATTTGAGGCCAATAAAAATGTTTGGTTATTTTGCTGTAAGTTTTGTTGATGCCTAAATGGCCACCCATCGGAGACTCGTGAGCCAATTTCAATGTCTCACTTTGGTACACTTTTGGCACAATAATCTGGTGAACTACTGACCATTCTTCAGGTGCAGGGACGGTTGGTGGCCTCCACTTTCGCATAAGCACACCATTTCTGACATAATAGCCTACAGGGATCTTATCTAGCTCTACTGGTGGTAGGACCAACTTGAATAAAGGAGCTAATTCAGGATCATTTTCCTGCTCTGAAATCAATTTTGATTTTGAAAGCGATACATCTTGACAGTCAATTGAGTCTTGTTTTTCAGAATCTACCCTAACCTTGGGATTAGTATCACTAGTATTCTGCACATCATGGTCATAGTTGTTTAAGAATGTATCTGACAAATCAACTAAGACATCTGTAGATTGTTTACAATCTTTTGGTTCTTCTTGGGCCTTTTTGGCCATAGCTCGAGTCACAGCACAGGAGAGAAAAATACCAGGAATAACCTCTTCTAATTTCTCAGTGCTAACCAAAGTGATCGGCTTAGAAGTAACCTTAGGATCAGCAACTACCTTTCCACCTGCAAGATCATTTCCCAACAACAAAGATACCCCTTTAATGGGTAAAGTGGGCCTGGTACCCACAACAACAGAACCAGTAACTAAGTCTGATACTAACTTGACCTTATGCAAGGGAACGTTCACACAGCCTCCTTCAATACCTTGAGCAATGACACTCTCACCAGTAGATGTGCTTACACTCAATGGCAATACACCTTCTAAAAGTAAGGACTGAGTAGCTCCAGTGTCTCTTAATATCTTAATGGGGACCTGACTGGAACTACTTTCCAAGGATACAAAACCCTCAGACACAAAAGGTTTGAACTCTTCCCTAATAATCTCAGACTTGTCTAAACCAATACTAGACTCTGCTCTATTGGGATTTGAACGCCAGTTAGATTTGCTAGAGACAAAGGCGTTGGGCGTTGCTTCCTTTTCTCTTCTCTTCTTTAAGAGCCAACAGTCAGACATAACATGCCCAGGTTTCTTACAATAGTGGCAAACAGGAGCAAAGGATCTGGGTTTTCTATCCTTACTCATAGTCTGATTTGAAGTTTGACCCTTATCTGAACTCTTTTCTGGAGCTACATTTTCAGATTTCTTTCCTATTTCTGGATAAGACTTTTTAGCAGGACCAAAGGACTTATTCTTGTTGAAAGTGGACTTGTGAGTTAGCGCATAGTCATCAGCATAAGCTGCTGCTTTTGCCAAATTTTCAACTTTCTGTTCATCTAGATAGGTTTTAATGTCATCACGAACACACCTTTTGAACTCTTCAATCAAAATAACTTGCCTAAGTTTCTCAAAGTCTGTACCTACTTCCCTAGAATTGCACCATCTGTCAAAGTACACTTCTTTCTCATGGGCAAATTCAACATGAGTTTGACTTTCTTGTTTACGATAATTTCTGAATTTTTGACGATATGCTTCTGGTACCAACTCGTATGCTTTCAAAATAGCATTTTTGACAGAGTTATAGTCCACACATTCAGAAATTGGCAAAGCTGTGTATGCCTCTTGGGCCTTTCCCCTCAAAACACTTTGCAGCAATAAAGGCCACTGGTCTATAGGCCATTTCAAATTTTGAGCTACTCTTTCAAAGTGTTGAAAGTACTTATCGACCTCCGACTCATTAAAAGGTGGTACCAGTCGCACATTTTTCCCCAGATCAAATTTAGTAGCAATGGACTCTTCATGGGCAATTCGACGAGCATTTAATTCTAAAGCTTTCATTTCTCTTTCATGTTTAAGCTCAAGTTCTTTTTCATATTTTTGAGCTTCAAGCTCTTCTTTTCGCTGTTGAGCCTCAAGCTCTTCTTTTCGCTGTTGAGCCTCAAGCTCTTCTTTTCGTTGTTGAGCTTCAAGCTCTTCTTTTCATTGTTGAGCTAGAGCTTGAGTTTCAAGCTCTTTAAGTCTTAACTCTCTTTCAATTTCTAATCGCCTGATCTCATATTGCCCAGAAGGTTCCATTGGTAGAGGCTTATACACTTCTAAACAACTATCAGGTAAAACATCTTCATCAACTAACTGTTCAACAATAAGCCTTTTAAGTTCATGTTTACGTGTTGACCTTTTCACCTCTAACTGTAACTCTTGTGCTATCTGCATTAACATATCTTTTTTAAAAGTTTCTAGAACTTCCATAGATGGTGACTGTACAAACTCTTTAGCACTAGCTATTTTGAGCACTGTTGACTGTAACCAATTACTAAATCAAATGGATTTTCAAAATGTTAATTGAACGGTTGATCAAATAGTTGTAATCAAATGGTTGGATCCCGGACGAGCCCCCAATTTTCCTGTTACGGTCACGGGCAAGCACGGTAGCAATTACCGTTTGTCTTTAAGTTGTAACAGAAAAAAAAGCAAAAAGCTTAACTTAACAAATTTATTTAGCGATTAACAATAATGATTACAGTCAACTGGTATGCCCTTAACTAAGCACACTAATACAATAACAAGATCTAGCTGACCTGACCACTGAGATTAAGAATAAGTTTATCCGCCGTATCCCGCAATCTGTTCTGTAATCCGTCCTGTGGTATATTCTGTGATCTGTCCAATGTCCTGTGGTCTGTCCCGTGATCTGTCCAACGTTCACTCGCACACAGATATCTATATCCTGTGACCTGTCCCACACTCAACAACACAAAAGGTGCTTGTCCCCAGTCTGTGAACAGATCAATAAACACTAAAACACAAAAGTCAATAACTCCCTTACTTTAAATGTCAACACACAAAAAGAACCAACAACACAATTATCTTTTATGACAATGTATAGACATAAAGCTTAAATTAAACAATGCACTAATATAGTGCCTAATATATGTAATATACAATGTACTAATATAGTGTCCAATATATGTAACAATGAACAAATTTATTCTAGTGAACAATGCTCCTTTAACTCCTAGAATGCTCGGGATGAGTGATGAATTTTTAAATCTAAAAATTATCGACTTTTTAGACGAAAAAAAAAAGTTAATCCCTGCAAAAAATTTAAAAAGAAAATTTAAGTGTAGAGCAACCATTCTTGATATACAATATCTTATTTCAGCAATACCGGTAACATGGAAACGTAAGTTTCAAATACATACAGAAAGTTTTCAAAGGTTGTCTGAATTTAACATACAAATTAATAAAAAACCAAAAGAATTATTTAAACTTAAAAGTTCAGAGATATACTGGGAATTAGTAAACAATAAAATTAAAGCTCCAACTGCACTGTACACGTGGATTGACTTATTTCCATTGTTAGAAAAACTAGAATGGTCTGAAATTTTTAGCCTGACTCATAAAATAAGTAAAGAACTGTATTTACAAAGTTTCCAATTCAAAATCTTACACAGGACTGTCAATTGTGGGTACAATCTCTTTAAGTGGAATCTTGTTAATTCTGCTGTTTGCAATTACTGTAATTTATGTATAGATACCATTGAACATCACTTCTACTACTGTGCCGCATCACAAGACTTTTGGATGAACGTCTCTGACTGGTTGAATTCTTTTATGAGCGAAAGTTTTAGTCTTTCAATATGTGAAGTGCTTCTTGGTATCATTAAAACCTCTACAACTGACACACATTATTACACTTATAACTATGTTATCATACTTGGCAAGTGGTTCATTAACTTAAAAAAAAATAATAAAGAAAGGATTTGGTTTCCAGACTATATTGCATATGTCAAAAATAAAGTTAGAGTTCTGAAAGAATCTTTTATAGTAACTAACAATGTGAAGGTGTTTAAACAAAGGTATGGAAAACTATATGACCATTTAAGTGACTGATGTATGCGTTAATTGATGTAACTTATGTAACATCTGTTTTGTAATAATCATCTGCTAAAGAGCCTAATAAAAAAAAAATAATAATAATAATACTTTACCGCTTTCACGTACAAGAAATGCATTTTAGATAGATCTACTTAGAATATTTTCCAATTACATTAATATACAAGGAAAATTCCACTGCTCAGCCTGTGTTGAAATTCATGTCCAGCCATGCTGCTCCTTCATGCAAAGTTTTTATAGCATCAATGATCAGTTTATGGCTCTAGTTTTGGTGAATTTTTGACTGAACCACAATAACACAAAAGGTATTTTATATATTTTTAATGTTAATAGCTAAAATAATAGGTGTGTTATCTCTTTATAACTGTGCCGAATATTATTCCTGTAGTATTTATGCAAGTATTAAATATATTACTTTTCATGACTCTAATTGATGAAAACCCTGTGATCAGTTTATGGGTCTATTTTGAAAAAAAAATGTGAACAATGAATGAATACATATATGGTATTGAGGTTCAAAGTAAAAAAAAAATCACCAGAATTAGACCTATAAACTAATTATTGCTTCTATGTTAGAAATGATCAGAATATTCTTTACATGTAACTGGTTATTGTAATCTGTAAGGGTGTGAAATTAATGCTTGTGTTTTTGTGTTTTAGTATCAACAGAAACTTGACTGAAGAGTACCAACAGTCAAAGGGTGAGTAGCCTCTAGGCAATCTAATTACTGTACAATCATTTGGATTATTCGGTCTATGAATTTGGCAAGTGCGACAACAATTTTGACTAGCTAATTTACTCTTTTGTCAATCTTTGGATCAATTTGTTTGTAAGTGGTCCATAGGGAGCCATTTGATTATGATAGGAGTTTTATGTCATCACTCTGTGGCGTCTGTGTACACGTACACGTCCATGTGAATGACTTCTCCAAAACTACAAGGCCCAGAGACATGCTGTTAATTTTAAAAGATACCTTATCTATCTAGAATGAAAAATTGTTCAAGGCATGCAGATCTGTTCGTTCGTCTGTTCCCCAGAGCCATTACAAGTGAGGTACCCCCCACCCAAGGTGTGAAAATTTCAACACTATATCCCAAATTTCTCATTGACTATTGCAGGGATTTCTGTCTTATCTTGCACTATGTACTATGCCACAAGTAGATTCCCTTGTGTGAGTATCAGGCCTGGATCTTTCTTAGTTAGTTTTTTTTTATTAATTTTATAAATAATTTTTAATGCATTAAAATTCGTGAAATCATAGACTAAATCACTTATAACTTGAAAAGTATTGCATTTAGAGCATTTTGTTAAAACATGTTATTCAGCTACTTTTTCCATAGCTAGCACATGGTGAGTAACTTGGGTGTCTATCCCAATAGCTAAATAAGTAATAGCTACATTCTGACTTTTCAGTACCTTCCATAATAAGTAATATTATTTGTAACTTGAAAACTATTGCATTTAGAGAATTTTGTGTAAATAATAAATATGTTATTCAATTACTTTTGGGTCAGCTGTAACATAGTAAAATTGCAGATCTGTAGCTCATGGCATAGCTGAGTAATTGCTACTAACTTAAAAAACTATTGCATTTATGGTACTTTGTTTTATGTATTATTCATGTACTTATGAATCAGCTATAACATAGTAAATTTTATTGCAGGCCTGTAACTCATGGCATAGCTGAGTAATAGCTACTTTGAGGTTTTCATTGTTGAGTAAATCAGTTGTAACTTGAAAACTATTACATTTTATTGCGTTAATACTTCCTATCCAATGGACAATTGCTAAACCGGTCGGCGCAGACCGGCCCGCCAAACGCCAGAAAAAGACGTCCTGTGTCTCCACCGGCTGGCCGGTCCGTAGTACTGTGCACTCCCCAGATGGCGCCTCGTACTTCCTTCCTGTCTAGACAACCTGACGTCATAGCATCTTTTTCGTTTGGCGCGTGTACTGTGCGAACGTGTTTTCAACAATCTCCAGATATTTTAAAGAAAAGTGTGCTTTATGACGGATTTTCAACCTTATATATGGATATGTTCAGTGTAGAAGTGTTAACTACTGATCAAGCACGGATATACATTTAGAATCTGCTGGAAACGCTCCCTAGCTGACTCAATTTAGTGTTGATGATAGGGCAGTTACGACGCGAAATATAAAGGCAGCCATTTTACTAGTTTCCTCCCACTCAACCATGGGGTTGTTAGGGGCAGATCGACAATATTGAAGAATTATGAACATACTTTTTACAGGTATTTTTATCCGTGTCTTTTGTTTTGAATGAATCTTCTTTAACCTTCCAGCTACAGTCACCATAGTAACGTCTTTCTAGTACTAAAATGGAAATCACGGAAAACTTCAGTCGACGTAGTTTTGAACCCTGCAAGGAATTCCCTTATGAAAGGTGCATTCTTCATCAGAGCGCACTGGTACAGACTTCTCTGCTGTAAAGCATCAGTCACACCAGCCCAGCTCGAGTATTTGGTGTTTTTTGATCAGAAGCATGAGATGAATTCTTCAGATTTCTTCAGAGCGCACTGGTACCGACTTCTCTGCTGTAAAGCATCAGTCTCACCAGCCTAGCTCGAGAGTTTTTTCATCAGAAGCAAGAGGTGAATTCTTCAGATCTCTTCAACCGACCTCTCAAATATTTACTACATAGAAGGAACTTTTGTCACTCTCAGTCCCACCTTTATGGACCCGGCACTTGTGTCGGTAGTAAGGGCAGTGGATGGCCAGGAAACTGGTTTGAGTGTACAGCCGGCTGAGAAGAAGAACCGACTTCAGACCGGCCAGGAATTTCATCTACAGAGTGCACTGGTCCAGGCTTCTCTGCTTTTAAAGCATCAGCCGACCGGCCAGCTAAAAGAACGCGACCTCTGACGTCATATCCAGTCAGCCAATCGCGTGTCTTCACGAAGCTGGTCACGTGTTTTCACCGACCAGTCACGAAGTTTATCACGTGGTTCACCGAACAAGAAGGTCGGAAGTACATTCTTTGCACTCACGTCTACTGTGATTCCAGTTTTTAGTTCCTGTAATCCACCTCTAGCGTACTGGTACAGACTTCTCTGCTACAGACATCAGTCGACCAGTAAGCTTACGTTACTGTGATATAAGGAAAGAACACCTCTAGTGAGGGCGTATCCCCGAAGTTGGTCACGTGATTTTCCGACCAGTTCACGAAGCTGATCGTCGTCTTTAATCAGCCAATCACGTTGTCCCTCCAACCAGCAAGCTGGTCACGTGACACACCGACCAACATTTGTTTCTAAATATAGCTCACAAGGGCTTTCCCAGCAACTGTCAAATCTACAAATAAAGACGTGCGTTCAAAGATAGTTGTAAGATTTTTTCAACAACTGGTTATATAGTGTATCGACCAGTACCGGCTATATAGCCTTGT
Source organism: Sabellastarte sp. h YS-2021 (assembly GCA_964017235.1). Classification (NCBI taxonomy): domain Eukaryota; kingdom Metazoa; phylum Annelida; class Polychaeta; order Sabellida; family Sabellidae; genus Sabellastarte; species Sabellastarte sp. h YS-2021. The sequence continues at coordinate 164,880,842 of OZ024927.1, read as the reverse complement.
ACACTTGTTTCAACAACTGGTTACAGAGTGTACCGGCTATACAGCCTTGTACACTTGCTTCAACAACCGGTTACAGAGGAATTAATGGAGGAAGCTGAATTCAACACAAGATAGTTGTAAACTTCATTCAGCAACTGGTTACAGAGTGTACCTACTGACTACACAGCCTTGTACACTTACTTCAACAACTGGTTACAGAGTGTACCGACCGACTACCGGCTAAACAGCCTTGTACAGTTACTTCAATAACTGGTTACAGTATGTACCAACCGGCTACCGGCTTCACAGCCTTATACAGTAGCCTCAACTGGTTACAGTGTACCGGCTACACAGCCTTGTACACTGGCTTCAACAACTGGTTACAGAGTGTACCGGCGGGTACTGGCTACACAGCCTTGTAGGCTTGTACACTTGCTTCAGCATCTAGCTACAGAGTGTACCGACTGGTACTGGCTACACAGCCTTGTACACTTGCTTCATTCTATGGGTTACAGGGTGTTGGCTACACAGTCCTTACTGGACAGTGCTTCAACCCAACTGGTTACAAAAAAAAAAAAAAAAAAAAAAAATTCATGGGTGACCCCAACCTGCCAGTTTTTGCCGGTTACAAGAATTACTGGTTACAGTAAAGTACAGGGTATGGAGTCCGGGTACCGGACAGAGTTGCCTAAGGTTAATTGGGTTACAGAGAATTCTTAAACTGGTCAGTGATCTTGATGATAGGACAGTTTCCCAAGCTACTGCCAGGCAACCTTCCCTTATCACACCTCTCAACAACCTGTTATCGGTGCTGGACTTGACTGCAGAGATAATAAATTTTGTCATCAGGTCCGGCCAGGGGACTGACATCTCACATATGACAATTGCTCTGTAAATGCTGCACCTTGCAGGCTGCTGGCCCAGGGCAAAGAGTTTATTAATGTGAAAATAAGACCACAATAAAAACAGAGAGACTGTTAACCTGGATCATTGTCACCAGACCGGACCAGTGTCCGGAGGGACAGAAAATATTGTCAGAATACCAAATGTCCCAAATGTGGCACACAATCTGCCTATAAGGTCCAGACTAAGCCCTTTTTCGGGAACTTAGGAAGCCTTGGGGGCTGGACTTTAGGTAGTACAACTGTTGAAGGAGGGATACCTACGCCCATATACCTATACAAGAACAATCCAGGAAATGCCTGAGATTTCACATCCAAGGTTGGGCATACCAATTCAAGGCCCTGCCATTCGGGTTGTCAACAGCACCTTTTGAGTTCACCGTGATACCAAAGCAGGTGAAATTGATGGCCATACACAAGGATTTAAGAAGCCACCAGTACCTAGACGACTGGTTGGTGAGAGCCAGATCCCACCAGGCTTGTCTCCAAAATACACAGGAACTAGTAAATAATGTGTCAGCAACTGGGTTGGCGAATGAACTTAGAGAAATCAGAGCTGGAGCCCAATCAAGACTTTGATTTTGTAGGCTACCAGTTCGACTTCAGGTCTGATCGGTTCCGACCGACTCTGGACTGGGTACAGAACCTTCAAGAGACTGTTAAAACTGCTATCCCTACCGGCTTGCCCGGTCCGGGAATTCATGTCCTTGATAGGTTACTAATCTACAGAAAAGCATGTTAATCTAGGCAGACTTCATATGAGACCCATACAGTGGCATCTCAAAAACAACTGGAGGGTATCCAGAATCACTGGAAAAGGTGATCCAAGTCCCCAGGTCCCTGCACCCCCATTTACAATGGCGGCTGAAGGAAGACAATGCACTTACAGGCCAACCATTACACCCAATAGAACATGCTCTGCAAATATTTACAGACGCATCAATAGAAGGGTGGGGCGCTCACTCAGATGAGCACTTGGCAAGAGCAACCTGGTCCCCTCCGGGAAGCAAGTTGTATATATAAACTATCTAGAACTTTAAGCAGTTTTTTCTGACTTTAAAGAGTTCTAAGACCTTTGCTTAAACAGGATATTACTTGTAGCAGCTGACAACACCACAGTAGCGTCATACAGACAGGAAGGAGGAATGAGGTCGGGCCCACTTTGTGCCCTACTATGGAGACTCTTGACCTGGTGTACCAGGAAACAAGTGACTCTAAAGCACGACACATTCCAGGCCGGCCTAATGTGGTAGCAGACAGGCTGTCCAGGCTAGGCCAGACCATCCAAACAGTGGTTTCTCCTTCCAGAGGTCTTCCACTCTATGCAGTAGGTGGCACCGGCCCAAAATAAACTTATTTGCCACGAGGTTCAACAACAAGTCGCCTCTGTTTTGTGTCACCGGTACCGGATCCCCTGGCCACAGCAGTGGATGTGCTCAGTCGGCCATGGTAGGATCTAAAAGCATACACCTTCTCACCATCAGCCATATTGGGCAAAGTGGTGGAGAAGTTGCAAGACTCCCCATGTAAGAGAATCATTCTGATTGCTCCGGGGTGGCCCAACATGCCTTGGTTTTGGGATCTAGTGGCCATGTCCAGCCACATCCCGCTGAGCCTGCCCAATCTGTCCAGCCTGTTCACAGCCATCCGATCAGATCCCTCACAGAAATCTGACAAGGCTTAATCTCCATGCAGGGCTCCTAGAGCCTCAGCAATCGAGGAGCAGGACTTGTCTGAGGCAGTGACAGCAAGAATTGAGGCTCCTCAAAGGGGGGTCAATCAGATCAGTCTATGAGGCAAATGGGTCATTTTTACCAAGTAATGTATCATTCATCAGGTGGACTTCGGGCACCACCTGTAAAGTCAGTTGCTTACTTCCTTAAGTACCTGTTTCAGGACGGGAAGTTGCAGCCCAGTACCATTGATGGTTACAGGTCAGCCATTGCTGATAGTCTGGAAATTTGCCCATCAATGTTAGTAAGGATCAAAATCTCACTCGTCTCCTGGATAGCTTCCACTGAGACAGACCCAAAGGCCGGAGGGGAACCCCCTCCTGGAACCTCTCCCTGGTTTTTGCACCAGCTGACAAGGTTCATTTTGAACCAATTAAAGGCCTCCTTGAAGCATTTGACCTTCAAGGCAGTTTTCCTCTTGGCCCTGGGTTCGGGCAAGCGTAGAAGTGAGATACATGCTTGGCAAACAGCCCAGCACCATTGATGGTTATAGGTCACCCATTGTTGATAAACTGGAAATTCACCCTTCAACATCAGTAAGGACGAAAATCTCGCTCGTCTCCTGGATAGTTTCCTCAGAGACAGACCCAAAGGCAGGAGTGGCATACCCTCCTGGAACTTCTCACTGGCCGTGCACCAGCTAAGACTCCATTTGATCCAATCAAGGAGTCCCCCTTGAAGCATTTGACCCTCAAGACGGTATTCCTCTTGGCCCTTGGGTCGGGCAAGTGCAAAAGTGAGATTTATGCCTGGCAAAACTGATATATTGGACACCAATCCGATTGGTCAAAGGTGTCCCTGTATCCATCACCCAGCTTTCTATCCTAGAATCAGCTGGCCATAGAGTGTCCAGTGTGGCCCCTGGGGTTATAACAGCCCTGGCCCCGACTCTGGATAGATCCCTCAAGTCTGACAGGTCCCTCTGTCCGGTCAGAGCATTGTGCTACTATTTGGACAGGACCTCAGACATCAGGCAGAATAAGGAGGTGGTTTTTGTCTCCTTTAAGAAAGGTTTCAACAAAGACATCTCACCTGCCACTATCTCCTCTTGGATCAAGCAGACTGTGATCCTATGTTATGAGCTCTCTGACCAGGAGGCCCACATTTAACATCAGGTTAAAGCCCATGATGTCATAGCCTTTGCTGCTTCTAAAGTCAGGTCCTCAGTGGCCTAGTGGTTAGCAAGTTTGGCATCTAATCATAGGCTGTCACCTCTGTGGGTTCGAGTCCCACAAGTGGCAATGCTGAGGACCTGTCCCAATATGACCCTGGCTGTTGAACGGGACGTAAAACCCCAACTTTGACTTTGCTGCTTCTAAGGTCTTCCAGTCGGGAGTCTCCTTAGATCCAATCTTGTCAGCCTGCCACTGAAGTCACAATACCTTCACACAGTTCTATATGAAGGGCGGGGCTTGGGCTGATTCAGAACTTTACCAATTGGGCTCGGTAGTGGCTGCTCAGCAGATCCACAAGTGGCCCTTAGATTGAGGAGATTTGTATATGTGCATAACAGTTCTTCATGTACATAAGAATTAAGTGTGGCGTGCTTCCTTTGGGAGGTTTATTTGCATTCTGGGACTGAACTCATCCCTCTCTTCCCCTACCTCAGAGCAGGTCTGCAAAAAGGGGGGGGGGGGCGATGGCGGTATAGCCCCGGGTAACCGGCTGCTGGCAACCGACCATGGCCTTGCAGGGTTTCCTGACCTTAAAGTCAACCCAGGCCTGGACCTATAGGTCTCCTGACGAAGTCAGCCTAGACCGTAGGTTAAAATTTGCTATTGTGAGTTCACATAAGTCCCTAGTAACTTACCCGCCGACCAAGCGGTAGTTATTCAGCAATTGTCCATTGGATAGGAAGTATTAACGCAATAAAATTGCAAATTTAATAAGTAAATTAAATTTTTATAAGTTAATACCCTATCCAATGGACACACAAGACCCTCCCACCGACCCCGCTATCAGCTTACTAGGGGTCTAATAGGTTTAGACAACGAAAAAGATGCTATGACGTCAGGTTGTCTAGACAGGAAGGAAGTACGAGGCGCCATCTGGGGAGTGCACAGTACTACGGACCGGCCAGCCGGTGGAGACACAGGACGTCTTTTTCTGGCGTTTGGCGGGCCGGTCTGCGCCGACCGGTTTAGCAATTGTCCATTGGATAGGGTATTAACTTATAAAAATTTAATTTACTTATTAAATTTGCAATTTAGCGAATTTTATTTAAATATGTTATTCGTCTACTTTTGAATCAACCATAACAGAGTAAAATTGCAGACCTGTAGCTCATGGCATAACTGAGCAATAGCTGTTTTCAGGTTGTCACTGTTGTTCACCTACTTTAGGGTCAGCTACAACATAGTAAACTTACAGCTATGTAGCTCATGGCATAGCCGAGCAACAGCTACTGTCAGGTTCTCACTGTTGAGTAAATCAGTTGTAACTTGAAAAGTATTGCATTTACAGTAGTTTGTTTAAATAGGTTGTTCACTTACTTTTGGGTCATCTACAACATAGTAAAATTGCAGACCTGTACCTCATTCCCAAGCTGAGCAATAGCCGCTTTGAGGTTCTCACTGTTGAGTAAATCAGTTGCAACTTAAAAACTATTGCATTTAGAGTATTTTGTTTAAATATGTTGTTCACCTATTTTTGGGTCAACTATAACTTAGTACAATTGCAGACCTATAGCTCATTGCATAGCTGAGTAATAGCTATTTTGAGATTCTCACTGTTTAGTAAATCAGTTGTAACTTTAATATTATTTCATTTACAGTATTTTGTTTAAATATTGTGTTCACCTACTTTTGGGTCAGCTATAACATAGTAAAATTGCAGACCTGTAGCTCATTGCAAAGTGGAGCAATAGCTACTTTGAGGTTCTCACTATTGAGTATATCTGTTGTGACTTGAAAACTATTACATTAAGAGAATTATGTTTAAATATGTTGTTCACCTACTTATGATTCAGCTATAACATAGTGAAATTGTATACCTGTAGCTCATGGCATAGCAGAGCAATAGCTACTTTCAAGTTCTCACCGTTGAGTAAATAAGTTGTAACTTAAAAACTATTGCATTTACATTATTAAGCGTCTCTTGCTGGATGCTTGTTTGTATTTAGGAGAGAGGGGAGAGAGAGTGGGTCTGTCGGGTCCCGCATTTTCTATTGCTTATAGCTCAGCAACCAGTGGGCGATTCTCTTCAAATTTAGCACATGCATGCAATAGCCCTGGGAAAACTTTTGGAATATGGTGTCATGACATTTCAACCAATCAGAGAGGTCACATGACCACAAACATGTTTTTCAAAGGGCTGTACTTGTCCGAATGATAACTTAAAAAGCGCTTCACCTATTCACATGAAATTTGGCAAGTAGATACGTTATATAGATGTCTGAAAATCGATAACATTTGGAAGTGATTCAATAGAAAATGGCTGACTTATTAACGATAAACTGAACGCCACGATTTTTCTTAACGCTGAGAATGAAAGTCTTTAATATCTCAGAAACGGTGCAAGATAGAGCGTTTTCGACAAAATGTTTGACCCATAGGATATCTGCAGAGTCTACTGGTGACTTACCAAAAAAACTTTTTCCCACCATTTTTGGCGGCCTTCTTGAATTTCTGCATAAAATGCATTTATTTCAGAAAAGGTGCAAGAAAGAGCGATTTCGGCATAATTTTTGGACCTACAGGGTATCTGCAGGATCTACTGGTGACTTTGCCCCAAAATTGTTTTACTGCCATTTTTCGTGGCCATCTTGAATTTCTGCGTAAAACTTGAAGAAAGGCATTTATCTCGGACACGGTACGAGATCGAGCGATTTCGGCGAAATGTTTGACTCGCAGGGTATCTTCAGAGTCTCTTGGCGAGTTTTCCCAAAAATTGTTTTCCCGCCATTTTTGGCAGCCATCTTGAATTTCTGTGTCAAATGCAAAAACGCATTTATCTTGATAATGGTCAACATAGAGCGATTTTGGTGAAATTTTTGACCTGCAGGGTATCAGAAGAGTCTACTGGCAAGTTTTACCAAAAATTGTTTTCCTGCCATTTTTTGCAGCCATCTTGAATTTCTGCGTAAAATGTAAAAACGCTTTTATCTCAGAAACGGTGTGAGATAGATCAATTTCGCCGAAATTTTTGACCCACAGTATATCTTCAGAGTCTCCTGGCGATTTTCCCCAAAATCGTTTTCCCGCCAATTTTGGCGGACATCTTGAATTTCGGCGTAAAACACAAAAATGCATTTATCTTGATAATGGTGCAACATAGAGCGATTTTGGCAAAATTTTTGACCTGCAGGGTATCAGAAGAGTCTACTGGCAAGTTTTACCAAAAATAATTTTTCCATCATTTTTGGTGGCCATCTTGAATTTCTGTGCAAAAGGCAAAAAACACATCTATCTCGGAAACAGTGTGAGATAGTGACATTGGTTGGTGGATAGGGGGTAAATCGTTTGGTTGTGTGGATATTAATATTGAATTGAAAAATATTTCAGTGTTGGCTGATATCAGTGGGGTTACTAAATAGTCTGAATCTGGGATACAGAAAACGTTTTGTCTAGTATATCCCCAACTACTAACAGGAAGTAAACTTTACCAAAACAAAACATGTCAATTTTCATCAATAACACATTGAAAACTACAGAAATGTGAGATTAAAGTATGCAGTTTCTTCAGATTTAGAGTTTTTTTCAAACATTTGCAGTGTAAGTTTATAGTTTTACTTAAAATGGCAATGTTGATATATGTCTGTAGACATTGACATTGGTAACCCTGTCTAAAACAACATATATCGTCAATATTGATAAACAGTGTACCCGGTATTGGGGGATTTAGGTGTGCGACCTCATAGTGTGACATTGATTTGACCTTACCATGGTGATCTTGACTTTTAAAAATCTTATCCAGGCTGTATCTCAGAAATTGTAAGATGTTGGAAGTTGATACGTGGCGAGGTATAATGGTTCGGGGATGCAGGTTTGCAATATGATGTGAATTTGATTTAACCATTGACCTTACTTTTTGTTTCACCTTTGACCTGAGCTCTGCTAGGAATCCAATATTTTTTACTGCCACATTTGAGACATATTTCACCTATCATAATGTTATATAGATTGGTGAAAGTGATTAGTCTCTTTCCTAATTATTATTTTTCACACACGTGTATATAACTTACACTGTCTACACTGAGGGACTCCTTATCTTTATACTTTTTTCACCTTGATTATACGTCATGATGTTCAATGCTATTTCCCCAGGCTGTAGGGTATGAACATCTCTTATGTTATTTTAACTTCCATATTTCAGATGCTTTGGACCAATTAGAGGAAGAGTATCAAAGACTGACATGCCGAAGAATTGAGGAGGAGGAGAAAGCCTGCCAGTTAGAAGTCAGTGACTGAATGCTGAATTTATTTTCAGTACATTCGTAAAGCTAAAATCTTTGATATTAGTTCATATTTCATTATGTCCACCCCAGTGGGGAGTGGACATATTATTTTTGCTTTTTCCGCCGTCCGGACGCTTGGTTTCCGCTCATTTGAAGGAAAAGTATTTATCCTATCTTTACCAAATTTGGTATGAGTGGGTGTTTATTGGGTTAATAGCTTGCATGGGATTGCTTTTGGTGAAGATAGGTCTATAGCTAACTGAGTAATAGCTACTTTTGTGTACTTCTTTTGTTTCCGGGCATTTTAAGGAAAAATATTTGACATATCTTTACCAAATTGGGTATGAGCAATAGTTAGGTCGATAGCTTGCTTGGGATTGGTTTTAGTGATAATAGCTATATAACTGACTGAGTAATAGCTACTTTGCCAAAAATGGAAAACACAAATTTGCTTCTATCTCCTTAACCGTGCGAGATAGAGCGATTTCGTCGAAATTCTCGACCCACAGGGTATCTGAGAAATGTACTCTTGGTAATTTTCAAAAAATTTTCCCCTCCCCAAAAATTGCGGCCATTTTGAATTTTCAAATTTTGGCCAAAAATGGCAAAACACAAATTTGCTTCTTTGTCCTTAACTGTGCATGATAGAGCGATTTCGTCGAAATTTTTGACCCACAGGGTATCTGAGCAATGTACTCTTGGCAATTTTCAAAAAAATTTCCCCTCCCCAAAAATGGCGGCCATTTTGAATTTTCAAATTTTGGCCAAAAATGGCAAAACACAAATTTGCTTCTATGTCCTTAACCGTGTGTGATAGAGCGATTTCGTCGAAATTTTCGACCCACAGGGTATCTGAGCAATGTACTCTTGGCAATTTTCAAAAAAATTTCCCCTCCCCAAAAATGGCGGCCATTTTGTATTTTCGAATTTTTGTCAAAAATGGGAAAAAAACAAATTTGCTTCTATCTCCTTAACCGTGCGAGATAGAGCGATTTCGTCGAAGTTTTCGACCCACAGGGTATCTAGACAATCTACTCTTTGCAATTTTCAAAAAATTATCCTCTTCCCAAAAATGGCGGCTATTTTGAATTTTCGAATTTTTGCCAAAAATTGAAAAACAGAAATTTGCTTCTATCTCATTAACTGTGCAAGATAGAGCTATTTCGTAGAAATTTTTGACCCAACCAATGCAAAAAGGCATGAAGCTGAAATAACTTACATGTATACTAATAAATATCTAAGCATCATTGATATATTTTACAAATGAAACAGGGTCTTGTAACACTACTGTACAATTTTGCCAAAAGGTTCATGGGTTGGACATTACACATGATAATGTGTGTTCTTCTATGCTATCCTGTTTCTATTCATATGTCACAGCTACTATCAACAGGGCGTCCTATTTCTAGTTTGTTTATGTGTCTCAGCTAAAGGTCTGTGAATGAATAACCAGTGTCAGAGCTTGATGTTTCTGATTATCTTGAAGTCTCCTTTTGCATTTATAACACTGTAAAATATATTTAATAATACTTAAAATTAGTTCATTTGTTCATCCTGTTGAAGCCTAGAAGACAGTTAACAGTAATTTAACAGATTAAGGGATCTTAAATGTACCCATCATTTGTCTTTGGAATAAAAACCAGCATGGCCATTTCTTACATTGGACTTCAGCTTATTTCTAATATGTCAAAACCTTTAAATATGAGGGAATCAGAAATTTCTCTTTGTGCTCCTTATACATCAGCATGATGATCCACCTTCTCATGATTCTGGAATATGAAGTGCCAACAGATCAATTTATGCTAAAATAGATATACTCCCCTCATATTTATTTGACCAAGCCTCAGTATATAACTGCCACAGCACCCTAAATATTAAGTCAGATCACAGGAGATCAGCAAAATTTCAATTTCGTACAATTTCCCAGTCAAAAATCGAGTAATGTACAGTTACTGCAATACTTTGTACAATGATGGTTGTGACTTTTAGTAAATTTGTCCAATGTTTATTTTTTTTATTCCAAAACAAAGTAAATAGGATGAAAAAGACAATATTCTATTCCACAGAATATATTATTTTTCCTTCAATACATATGTTGTGGTTTTATTAAACAAGTTAATATTAAGTTTTGTAAATCATTTGCAGGACAAGATTCGCACTCTGCAGCTGAAGAGGCAGATTGACTGGAGAGAGCTGTGGAGACTGGTTCAGACTGACAGTGAACTCAGTGATAGTGCAGACGACCTGGTATGTATTCAGTAAGGAAGCTTAACCAGTTGATGTTTAACTTTGCTTCTTTCAGATTTAAAGGCCTGCATGCACTAGGGAAGGCTCAGTAGGCCTGGTGTCTTGGTATCAAGAGCGTTTACTGAAATACTGTGACAAGATTTTATAACTGCCATAATTCACATGTCTGCACATATCATCCTATGGGTGGTATATATAATACATATATATGTCCTCTGTAAGCATGCAGAAATTTGACCTTGAAACTCTTCATTGAAGGTCATCCACAGACTGCCAAAGTACCTGGCCGAGGCCATTTTTGGCCTTTTTTTAGATATTTTCACACCTAATGCTGACTATATTACATGGAAACTATTGAAAATGGCTTTGGAGGTTGAGTACATGATGGAGTAACCAGCATCCAGGCTTACTAGTTACAGAGGATTGTTGGTTACAGAGAAAATCTGCTGATTCCAGTTATGGACAGGAAGAAGGCAGTTATTTCATATAAGCCTACCCCTACTGAGACGTAGTCTAATTCGCCCAGTTCTGCCCGCTCCAATGAGTTTTCGCAGAACTGTGGAGCCAACAGGAACCGGTTACAGAGCATTAACCACCTATAACCGGTTAGGCCCTGGTAGTACCAGGGCAGGTCCACAGGACCGGCTAACAGACCGGCAAAAGCCTTTTAAGGGCCCAAGTGACCATCTTAGACCAAGCAGTCACTGCCGGAGGAAATTGGTTACAGAGAAATCCTTATACCAGTCATTGGTCCCAGTGAGATGACTTGTCTCAACCTACCAGACCAGTCAGCCAGCCCAATGTGAGGACCTGCTAGCTGGTCGAAAGTGACTATCGATAAGAAGACTTTCCCAACAAGATTTGTCCAACTACCTGTCAGTCTTATCAGACCCCACACCAGCCAGTTACTGGTTGTTTTGTGACCTTGACCTTCAATTTCAAGGTCACTGGCGACCTCTTAAAGGTTAGATTTTGGGCATTTTTTCACATTTTGGCCCAGTTCTCATATACAGAAAGATATATCATCCTATGGCTGGTATATATAATACATATATATGTCCTCCGTAAGCATGCAGAAATTTGACCTTGAGGCTCTTAATTGAAGGTCATCCACAGACTGCCACAGTACCTCACCGAGGCCATTTTTGGCCTTTTTACCCCACAGCCCTTAAGGGCTGTCGGGGTATTGTTTTCACCCATGGTGTCTGGATGGGTGGGCGGTCGGGTGTCCTGTTGGGCGGGCAGGCGGCGGGAAAAAGTTTGTCCGGGCTGTATCTCAGAAACCGTAAGGTGTAGGAAGTTGATACTTGGTAGGGACATTGGTTAGGGGGTGTAGTTGTGCAACGTCATGGTCTGACCTTGATTTGACCTTTCCGTAGTGACCTTGACCTATAAAATCTTGTCCGGGCTATATCTCGGAAACTGTAAGGTGTAGGAAGTTGATACTTGGCAGGGACATTGGTTAGGGGGTGTAGGTGTGCAACATCATGGTGTGACCTTGATTTGACCTTTGACCTTGCCGTAGTGACCTTGACCTATAAAATCTTGTCCAGGCTATATCTCAGAAAGCGTAAGGTGTAGGAAGTTGATACTTAGTAGAGACATTGGTTAGGGGGTGTAGTTGTGCAACGTCATGATCTGACCTTGATTTGACCTTTGACCTTGCTGTAGTGACCTTGACCTATAAAATCTTGTCCGGGCTATATCTCGGAAACCGTAAGGTGTAGGAAGTTGATACTTGGTAGGGACATTGGTCAGGGGCCATAGGTGTGTATTATCATGGTGTGACCTTAATTTGACCTTGTCGTAGTGACCTTGACCTTTAAAATCTTGTTGCACCTTTGGGTCTGTCTTTTGATGCAGATTAAGCACTGTTAATTCATATTAGAATTTATTAAGAATTTTACTTTCATAACTTCCCATTGTAAGAGATAGAATTTCATCAAGTGAGCCACAGATTTTGCTCCAACACCACGCATAAGCGTTCATTAAATGTATTACCACTTCTGTATGCATGGTAATATTCAAAACATCTAAACCATAATTCGGCCATGCAGATGTAGATAGGGCTGCAAGCGAGCCCGAAAATGCGCCTCGATTCCTCATTTTAGAAGAATCGATTCGGACTCGGTTAATCGCTTGATTATCGCCCACGAAATAAACTGCTTCATATTTTGACATATCACGCCTTATAAAATGGCTACAAACCACACAACAGGAAGGAATTTTGATAATTTATTGAATTTGGGGGAAAAGACGCATTTATATTGCAAAATATAAGAAACTTTAACCATCTTTATATTAGGGATGGGTCGGTATGAAAAATACGTACATCGGGAGGTCGCCAATGCAAAACCGTACCGATTCCGGAATTCCGCGTTTTAGTACACCCCAAACAAAGATGGATGTTTCCTCTTCACGACATCACAATAAAAGTGATCAAATGGACGAAATACGAGATAAAAGCTTATAATTTCTTCAGATTTCTTGTTTGTTCCCAATATTTTAAGTTTTCCTTCAGTTATATAAGCTGACAAGCGAAATTGAGGTTATAAATTGTCGTAACCTAAACATAGCTGTTCTGCTCAACGTAATCGATAGTACTGTATAAAGTCTGCAAATGCTGGAAAATATGGGACAAAAGCTTATAATTTCTTCAGATTTTGGGTAGGTTTCTAATATTTTAACTATTCCATTATATGTGTTCACAAGCGAAGTGGCGGTTGTAAAATCTCATCACGGTATTTCAGTAAAATGCTCTCCATACCGAGATACCGGAACTACCGACCCGTCCCTACTTTATATTGCAAGATTTGAGTCGTCTTCGAAATACGTTATAATAAAATGCCATCTTATAAAACGTTGTTACACAAAGAATTAAAGCTTGCAAATACTTAAAACATATAAATATTGAAATGAAAATGCCTTATATTAGTAAAATATATAAATATATTCATATATTTGAAGAAAAAATAGAATTTTGTGGTAGATTTTACATCTATGTTTTGTTGTTTTCGAAGACCCGGTTCACTTTTCTTGCCTCGAGTATTTAACTGAATCGTTTCGTTTCCGAGTAACCGAAGAATCGTTGCAGCCTTAGATGTAGATAAAGAATGTTGAACTTTAGTTTACTGATTAATGCTGTCATCTTGTTATTGAATTGACTTGTTTTAATACTTCATCTTTACATGCATTATCTTTCTTTTAAACATTATTTTCTGCATTTAAACATTTTTTTGGAACTTTATATAACTGACAGTGCTCTGAAAGTATCCTGAACTTTGTACTGGTACAGTGCTTCTGTATCTCATGGTGTTGAAAATATTTCCCTAGGCTGTGGGGTACGGGCATCTCTGATGCTATTTTTTTGAGATATTTTCACACTTAATGCTGACTATATTGCATGAAAACTAATGAATATGGCTTTGGTGGTTGAGTACATGATGGAGTGCCAGCATCCAGTTTGTTGACCTTGGTTATTGTTTCAAGGTCACCTTAGGCCTGCAAAAATGACTCAAAATGGTACCTTAGACTGTGAGGCCATATACCTCCTTTATTATTGGCTGTTACCGCTCTAACAAAAAAAAGATTATACCTAGCCTTCTCAGATTTAAAGGATATATTCATTACATTAAGTACTTGCCTGGGAATATTTTTGGCCTCATTTTGAAAAACAAGATGGCCACCAGGGATGTTTATGCGACTTAAAGCAAGGACTGTTGTTGGCCCTCTAGAGCAAAGGGTATTATAGGTAGAGATCTCAAGTTTATCACAATTTTCTCAGTGACTATTTCAGGGATTTCTCTCATATCTTGCATATATGTACTAGGCCAGAGGTAGATTCTTTTGTCTGAGTATGAGACCTGGATCTGTCTTATTTTTTTTTAATAATTTTTTATGCATTAAAATTCATGAAATCATGCACTAAATCACTTATAACTTGAAAAGTGTTGCATTTAGGGCATTTTGTTAAAATATGTTATTCAGCTACTTTTTTCATAGCTACAACATGATGAGTAACTTGGGTGTCTGTCTCAATAGCTAAGTGAGTAATAGCTACTTTTGGGCTTTTCAGTAACTTCCATCATGAGTAAAATCACTTGTAACTTGAAAACTATTGCATTTAGAGAATTTTGTATAAATATGTTATTCAGCTACTTTTGGGTCAGCTATAACATAGTAAAATTTCAGACCTGTAGCTCATGACATAGCTGAGTAATAGCTATTTTCAGGTACTGACTGTTGAGTAAATCAGTTGTAACTTGAAAAATATTGCATTTGGAGTATTTTGTTAAAATATATTGTTCACCTACTTTTGGGTCAGCTATAACATAGTGAAATTACAGACCTATAGCTCATGGCATAGCTGAGCAATAGCTATTTTCAGGTTCTCATTATTGAGTAAATCAGTTGTAACTTGAAAACTATTGCATTTACAGTATTTTGCTTACATATGTTGTTCACCTACTTTTGGGTCAGCTATAACATAGTAAAATTTCAGACCTGTAGCTCATTGTATAGCTGAGTAATTGCTACTTTTAGGTTATCACTGTTGAGTAAATCACTTATAACTTGAAAACTATTGCATTTAGAGTATTTTGTTTCATATGTTATTCACCTATTTTGGGGTAAGCTATAACATAGTAAATTTTATTGCGTTAATACATCTTACCTAGTGGACAGATGCATTTGTCCGGCGCCTTGCCGGTCACGCCAAACGTTAGAAAAAAACGTCCTGAGCTGGGCTCTGGCCGGGACCGGTAGTGTCCTGTTCATTCGCCAGGTGGCTGTATAGCCAACCTGCTGGTATACTGCGCATGCTCGCGCATGCGCTCTTCCTCTTTTTGTTTGGCGCGTCCATTTTGTTAACGCTTGAAGTTTAAGAGAAACTTTTTTAATTTTTACTAGTGTTAGATTGGATATTTGTTTTAAGTGTGTTAGTAGTGTTGTGCTATATATATCATGGATTCACCAGGGGAAAAGAAAGGACAAAGGCGGGGCTCTTGTGGCCACATTATGGCCGCCTTTGATTTGCACAAGAAATGCGCGCGTTGTCGCGATAAAGGCATTGGGGATGACCCTTGTGTTTAAGACAAACAGTGTAGTGTGTGCGATTCCTTCTCTGATGAACAAAAGGAGTTGATTTCTACCCCTTCTTACAGAATCAGAAAAGACCGTAAAGCAGGTATTTTAGTTTCCCCTAAAGAAGTTGAAGTCATTGCTTCCGTGGATTCTTCTGCGGAGCCAACTTTTACTGCCCCTCCTCAGAGTACATCTCAACCTGCCACTTTTGTTACAGCAGAACAGTTTTCTCTGATGAATGATAAATGGGCAGAGCAATTTGCACGTGTAGAAGCCTTGTTGAGTAGAGGCAATGTTTTCTCCACCCCCAAGATGGCGGTGAACCCTTCAAGTTCAAAAGCTGTGCCTTCTGATTCCCCCTTTATTGCCCCGGCTGCCCGGCCCACCGGTCCGGTGGAGTCCCCGGCAGTGCAGGAGGCCGTTGTTAAATCTGGGGAGGATAAACCTAAGAAAGCTAAAGACAAAAAACATAAGAAGTCAGTCAAAATAGCTGATAAACCGGTTTCCTTGGATAAGCCGGTCCCTGCTTTGGGCACCTCCGGTCCGGAGAGTGTAACGCAGGCTACAGTACAGAAGAAAGCTCCTCCGGCATCTTCAGTCACCCTTACACCGGAAGATGACCAAGCCGGTTCTGCTGGTGACCTGTTTTTGGCTAAGTCTTCAACATCATCTTCAGCTTCTGTTTTCCCCGGTACATTCAATCTTCCACCGGAACCGGACGACATTGATTTTGATGACCCTTTGGCCGGTTCTGATGTGTCGTCTGTGCACTCTGGCTCTGACGAGGGTGAGATTTCCTCTGATACTCTGGAACAACCAGAACAAACCGAAGAGATGAACTACAGAGAAACTGTAAGGTCGGTTCGTTCCTTCATGGGGTGGACTCACATACCGGACTTTGAAAGTGACTTGAATGAGCCGGATAAATCCAATAACCCTTGGAAGGGTAAGAATCCTAAAAGGCCTGCCCGTATTTCAGTTGAAATGCCGCCGGATGACTGGCTCTGCCAGAAGTTGGAGCGACTCAATACAGTTGTGGCAGAAGGCTACCCTTCAAGGGCCCAAGACTCGGCCGGACTGAAAAAAGACCAGTTTGTGAAGATCCCCAAGTCACAGGCAAGATGGTATCAGATGTATACCATTAAACAAGATGGCCCCCACAGACCGGGTAGAAAACTCTTCAGTTGGCATAATACAGAAGCGAAACTTAATTCCCAGTTTCCAAGGCTTACTAAGGCTTCGGCCTATCCAGCTGCAGGCCCTCCTTCTAGGCCCATTTCCCAGGAATACCTCAGAAGGTGGGAGAAGTGCGCTAGAGAGAACTCATATATCATTAACAATGCTGCAGGGTTCAACCGGTGCGCTAGTGAGTTGCAAGATAAAATGTCTAGTAATGTTGCCATGTTATGTTCCCGCATCAACAAGGGCAAAGCCCCTAAGGAAGTGTCTGGTGCCCTGAACGACCTCAGGGATCTTATGGCTTTTCACCAAAGTGTCTCTGTTGCCATGGGCACGGCTTTGCAACATCTCGCGGACAGTGTTTTTGTGCATCTTGCTAATCTTATCTTGATCCGACGTGATGCTTATCTAGAACATATGAAACCTGGTGTCAAGCAAGATACATGGTTACATCTTAGAAATGCTCCAATGTTTGGCTATGGCCTCTTTCCCGACGCAGTCATTGCCACTGCTGAACAGGATATCATCAAGCATGAGGCTTCCGGTACTGCTCTGAGACCCGGTCCGGGTGCTTCACAGCAGTCCGGTTGGAGGACAGCCAACAGATACCGGCCTTATGACAGAAGGGATCAAAGATCTACCGGTACGGAACAGGAACAACAACCATGGAGGCAATTTAGTAGGCCTAGGAATAGAGGACGTGGCAGAGGAAGAGGTTCTAACCCTCGTTTCTCTCGTTCCAAGGGATATAAAGGTTTTAAATGACAATTACAGCATGTTTCCTCCCATTCAGAAATCAGTAAGTGTGGGGAGGACGTCAACGTTAGTAAAGCAAACTGTACAACCAGTGGTTCAGGACAGTTTAAATGTTCAGACAGTAGTCAAAGTTCCTTCTTTAAACACTGTTCCAAAACCTTCAAATCCTCTTGTATCTTGTCATGTTGCAACTCATGCTCAGTATGCAATTTCAAAAGGGCTTCCGCAAAAGAAAGGTATAAGACCCGTGGTGAAAAAGACAGAAATAAAGCTTGTCAAAGGTGCTTCTTTTGTAAATCATTGTCTTTCTGCCAAACCTGTTCCAAATGTCCCCAATGTTGTCAAAGAGTGGGGTGTAGGGGGGAGACTACAGACCTTTTGGCCAAAGTGGCAAGAACTAGGGGCAAATCCCAGGGTAGTCTCCATTTTGAAGGAGGGTTATGCTCTACCGTTCAAAATGAGGCCCCCCTTGACACGGTTTCCTCTCATCACAAGTGGTTATGCAAATCCGGTAAGAAGCCGGGCTCTGTCAGAGGCCTTGGTTGCACTAAGGAAAAAGTTGGTAGTCGAAAAGGTGGTTGTACGGACCTCCCTGTCCTTTTACAACCGGTTGTTCTTGGTCCCAAAACCCAACAAAAAGTGGAGACCCATTTTGGACCTCAGCCAGTTAAACCTTTATCTCCAAACAAACACTTTCAAGATGGAAACACCGGAAACCATAAGGGTCTCCTTACAAAAAGGGGAATGGGTCACGTCACTGGATTTCAGCGACGCTTACTTTCATATCCCCATCCATCCCAGATCCAGAAAATACCTCAGGTTCTTTTTGAACAGCAAGGCATATCAGTTCACAGCCCTTCCATTCGGACTAGCCACGGCTCCGTTGGAATTTACCAAAGTGGTAAAGGAGGTGAAATTGTTGGCTCAAACAAAGGGTATAAGAATCCACCAGTACCTAGACGACTGGTTGCTCAGAGCCCCGTGCCCGGAAACCTGGCAACGAAATACCCAGACCCTCTTGGCCCTCTGCCGCGAATTAGGTTGGGTGGTCAACTTGGAGAAGTCAGAACTGGTACCCCAGCAAGTGTTCAATTTCGTAGGCTACCGGTTCGATCTCCTGACGGGACGGGTTCTGCCCACGTCAGAGCGCTGGGAGACATTAAAGGCGAAACTTCTCTTTGTAAAGAACAGGGACTCCTGCACGGTCAGGCAGTTTATGTCCCTCATAGGTCTCTTGACAGCCACAGAGAAGCAAGTCTGGCTGGGTCGCCTCCGCATGAGACCAATTCAGTGGCATCTCAAACAGCATTGGCATGTACCGGAGGTCCTGGAAAAAGTGATTCCGGTTCCCCCGTCCCTGCACCCCCATCTGGATTGGTGGTTGGACGAAAAGAATGTACTGCGAGGGCAACCTCTACATGCCCTACGTCACGCTCTACAAGTTTTTACAGACGCCTCAAACGAAGGTTGGGGCGCTCACTTAGGAGAGGCTATAGCACAAGGCGTTTGGTCAGAACCAGAAAGTCACCTCCATATAAACTTTCTAGAGCTGAAAGCAGTCTTTCTGGCCCTCAAGAGTTTCGAACATCTCTGCAGGGATCAGGTTGTTCTCATAGCCACAGACAACACAACTGTGGTTGCCTACATCAACAAGCAAGGAGGTATGAGATCAGGCTCTCTCTGTGCCCTCCTGTGGAGACTTCTGGCTTGGTGCCATCCCAGAGGAATAGTCCTGAGGGCAAGGCACATTCCGGGTCGCCTGAATGCGATAGCGGACAAACTATCCAGGCACAGTCAGGTAATTCAGACAGAATGGTCCCTGTCCCTACCAGTGTTCAATCTCTTGTTCTCCAACTGGGACCTCCCACAGGTGGACCTCTTTGCAACCCGGTTCAACCACAAACTTCCCCAGTTTGTGTCACCGGTGCCGGATCCGGCAGCCTGGGCTGTGGACGCCCTCAGCATACCATGGGGGAACCTGGATGTTTACGCCTTTCCTCCGGTCTCACTGCTCAATCAGGTGACGTCGAAGGTAATGGATCAGGGATGCTTAAGGATGGTCCTAATTGCCCCAGGTTGGCCCAACATGCCTTGGTTTTGGGATCTGGTCAATCTGTCCGTGCAAATTCCTTTCCAGCTCCCCCTCCGCAAGGATCTCGTGACTCAGCCTCTCAATGGCCTTCTTCACAAGAACCTAGCCAACTTAAATCTACATGCGTGGCTCCTAGAGCCTCCTGCATTCAAGAACAAGGGTTCACTGATGAAGTGGCAGCAAGAATTGAGGCTCCTCAGAGAAGTTCAACCAGAGCCGTTTATAAGTCAAAGTGGGCCATTTTTATCAAATGGTGTGACGCACATAAGGTGGACTTCCGGTCGCCCTCTGTGAGCCAGATCGCTGATTTCCTGCTCTATCTATTCAAGGAAAGGAAACTCCAGCCTAGCACCATTGACGGTTACAGAACTGCTATTGCGGACATGGTGGGAAACCAGGAGGTGAACATCAGCAAAGATGAAAACTTAACCCGTTTATTGGACAGTTTTCATAGGGATAAGCCCAAGGGCAGACGAGGTCTGCCTTCTTGGAATCTTTCCCTTGTTCTTCACCAGTTGACTAAACCTCCTTTTGAACCAATGAGGAAAGCTTCCCTTAAGCATCTGACCTTTAAGACAGTTTTTCTTCTAGCTCTAGGTTCAGGCAAGCGTAGAAGTGAAATTCATGCTTGGCTATTCAAGAATATACGGCACCAAGAAAACTGGAGTCAGGTGTCTTTCTATCCGTCTCCCATGTTTCTTTCCAAGAATCAGTTGGCCAAAGAAGGCCCGGCATCTGTGGCTCCAGTAGTGATCCCGGCCTTGGCACCCTCCTTGGACAAAGAGCTTAAGGAGGATAGGTCATTGTGCCCAGTCAGGGCCCTGCGTTACTATCTAGACAGAACCAAGGATCTCCGCAAAGGGAAGGATCTGGTTTTTGTGTCCTTCCGGAAGAGCTTTGAGAAAGATATTGTCCCGGCTACTATCTCCTCTTGGATTAAACAAACAGTGCTCTTGTGCTACCAAGTATCCGATGAGGATTCCCACAAGTTGCTTCAAGTCAAGGCACATGATGTCAGGGCTTTTGCGGCTTCCAAGGCTTTTCAGGGAGGCGTGTCCTTGGAACAAATTCTCTCGGCCTGTCATTGGAAAGCCCACAATACCTTTACTCAGTTCTATCTGAAGGACCTAGCTTGGGCCGACTCGGACCTGTACCATCTGGGGCCCATTGTGGCTGCCCAACAGGTCCAGGCGGACAAATAAAGTCCCTCTTTGGGCTTTATTGTATATAGTGTACATAATTTCATAAATAAGTTTTTCCCCTGGATTATCACGAGCCTAAGTGGTTCCAGGGAATTATTAGGTTTTTCAGTTCCTGTTCGTCTTCCTCACCACGTGATGAACTCATCTCTCCCCTTCCCTCTGTACCCTCGGTTGAGTTGGTACAAGGAGATTTCAACAAAAAGGGGGGGGGGGGGGGTGTTTTTTCCTAAGGACTGGTTTATTTAACCATGGCTGGAATCACCCCTTAGTATCTAGAGTTCTCAGGAATTCCCCTTCTTCTGCTACCCTCCTTCCACTGGGTAGTTATTCTGCATCTGTCCACTAGGTAAGATGTATTAACGCAATAAAATGGAAAATTTAATAGTAAATTAAATTTTTATAAGTTAATACCTTACCTAGTGGACAAGGGGATTCCCACCCTACCTGCCCCGCTATTCTAGTATAAGGGGAAATTCATAGGTAGACAACAAAAAGAGGAAGAGCGCATGCGCGAGCATGCGCAGTATACCAGCAGGTTGGCTATACAGCCACCTGGCGAATGAACAGGACACTACCGGTCCCGGCCAGAGCCCAGCTCAGGACGTTTTTTTCTAACGTTTGGCGTGACCGGCAAGGCGCCGGACAAATGCATCTGTCCACTAGGTAAGGTATTAACTTATAAAAATTTAATTTACTATTAAATTTTCCAATTTCAGACCTGTAGCTCATGGCATAGCTGAGTAATAGCTACTTTGAGGTTATCACTGTTGAGTAAATCACTTATAATTTGAAAACTATTGCATTTACAGAAATTTGTGTAAATACGTTATTCAGCTACTTTTGGGTCAGCTATAACATAGTGAAATTACAGACCTGTAGCTCATGGCACAACTGAGCAATAGCTATTTTCAGGTACTGACTGTTGATTAAATCAGTTGTAACTTGAAAAATATCGCATCTGGAGTATTTTGTTAAAATATGTTGTTCACCTACTTTTGGGTCAGCTATAACATGGTGAAATTACAGACCTATAGCTCATGGCATAGCTGAGTAATAGCTATTTTCACATTCTCACTATTGAGTAAATCAGTTGTAACTTGAAAACTATTGCATTTACAGTATTTTGCCTAAATATGTTGTTCACCTACTTTTGGGTCAGCTATAATATAGTAAAAATTCGGACTTGTAGCTCATTGCATAGCTGAGTAATAGCTACTTTGAGGTTATCACTGTTGAGTAAATCAGTTGTAACTTGAAAACTATTACATTTAGAGTATTTTGTTTAAATAAGTTATTCACATAATTTTTGGTCAGTTATAACATAGTGAAATTGCAGACCTCTATGTCATGGCATAGCTGAGCAATAGCTACTTTCAGGTTCTCACAATTGAGTAAATCATTGTATCCACTGGATAGCCGCAGTGTGTAGAGAGATTTCACCATTACCGCTCTAATGAAAAAAATATTATAGCTAGCCTTCTCAAGTTTGCAGGATATATTAATAACCATAAAATGTTGCCTGGGAATATTTTTGGCCTCATTTTGAAAAACAAGATGGCTGCCAGGGATGTTTATTCGACTTTAAACAAGGACTTTTGTTGGCCCTCTAGAGCAAAGGGTATTATAGGTAGAGATCTCAAAGTCGCAGGATATGTTCCTCATTATAAAATCTTGACTGGGAATTTTTTTGGCCTCATTTTGAAAACCAAGATGGCCGCCACAGGCGTTTCTTTGTCAGTCATGAAAAGTGCTTATATCTCCCTTATTATTGGTCCTAGAGGTTTGGGATGGTAAACCAACCTGTCGGAAATCATGGGCTGGGAATCTTTTGGTGTGGTCAGATTTGACCTTTGACCCCTCCTTCAAGGTCAAACGAGGATAGCCAAACTTAAAAGTGCTTATAACTCGCTTATTATTGGTCCTAGAGGTTTGGGATGGTAAACAGACATATAGGAAATCATGGGCTGGGAATCTGTTGATGTGGTCCGATTTGACCTTGGACCCCTTCTTCAAGGTCAAACGAGGATAGCCAAACTTAAAAGTGCTTATAACTCACTTATTATTGGTCTTACAGGTTTGGGATGGTAAACCAACATATGGGAAATCATGGGCTGGGATTCTTTTGGTGTGGTCAGATTTGACCTTGGACCCCTCCTTCAAGGTCAGATGAGGATAGCCAAACTTAAAATTGCTTATAACTCGCTTATTATTGGTCCTACAGGTTTGGGATGGTAAACCAACCTACAGGAAATCATGGGCTGGGAATCTTTTGGTGTGGTCGGATTTGACCTTGGACCCCTCCTTCAAGGTCAAACAAAGATAGTGAAACTTAAAAGTGCCTATAACTCGTTTATTATTGGTTCTAGAGGTTTAGGATGGTAAACCATCCTATAGGAAATCATGGGCTGGGAATCTTTTGGTGTGGTCCGATTTGACCTTTGGACCCCTCCTTCAAGGTCAAATAAGGATAGCCATACTTAAAAGTGCTTATAACTCGCTTATTATTGGTCATAGAGGTTTGGAATGGTAAACCAACCTATAGGAAATCATGGGCTGGGAATGTTTTTGTGTGGTTGGATTTGACCTTGGACCCCTTCTTCAAGGTCGTACGAGGATACTGCATTTGCAGTATTTCTTTAAATATGTTTTAACCTACTTTTTACACTTAAACAGTTACCTTGTTACTTTCCTTCATAATACCATTTGCAGGGCACAACTTTTGTGTCCTTTTCTTCTGTAAGCTTCAGATTTCTTTTGAACATGCTGTTCAAATACCATTTACTGTACTTCTGTACAGCACTTTCCCTGAAAATTATGCTTTCCTCTCATTATTACCTTCACAAATCAAAAACACTCAGTCAGCTGACACAGTGCCCGTTCACGGGCACTCTCCTCTTGTTACTTGAATATTGGTTGTTGCACCTTTGGGTGTAGATTAAGCACTGATAAAGACATGTTAGAAGTCATTAACTGTTTTACTTTTGCAACTTCCCATTGTAACAGATGGTATTGCATCAAGTGAGCCACAGGTTTTGCCCCTATTCCACATAAAAGCATGTGTTGCTACATCTGTATGTATGGGTAATATTCAAAACATCCAAACCATAATTCGACCATACAAATGAAAGTCAAAATGGGAGAAGTCTTAAAGTTTCATAATTTTTAGTTTACTGAATTGTCTTGTTTTAATACTTAATCTTTACATGCAATTTCTTTCTGTTAGATGTTATTTTCTCTACTTAAACATTATTTGGACACTGACACTGCTCTGAAAGTATCCCAATCTTTGTACTGTTTCACTACTTCTATATCTCATGGTGTTGAAAACTATTTTCCCAGGCTGTGGTTGTTGATAGGGGCAGTAGAAGATAGATGACAATGTAATTTGCTGGATAAATAGATATAAATAAAAATAATAAAAAAAAATTATTGAGAAAAATATAGAAATAAAAGATTTTCCTTACCTTCTACAAAGGAACGCATCGTCTTCATTAGAATTCTTCAACAGTTGGGGTAAGTGGCAAGTCGCTTGCGAGATCTATAAATAGAATTCCCCTTTTCACTGTTTATAACCATGTATATAAGGTAAGAGATTATCCATGTGTTTTTGTGAAGAATGTGCCTTCTGTAACCTTCCAGCCACAAATCACCATAGAAACGTCTGTCCTTTCAAATAATTACTTCTTTAAATAGAAGGAATTCCCAATAGAAGAGCTTGTAGTGCATTCTTTTGAAGTCACTTCTACTGTGATACCAGAGTTTCCTGGTTCCGACTTCTCTGCTGTAGCATAAGTCAACCAGTAAAACTCAGACCGACCAGGTTCTACTTCTTCAGAATTTCTACTCTTCCGGGCGCACTGGTACCGACTTCTCTGCTGCAAAGCATCAGTCGACCAGCCAGCTCAAGTCAGACTGGCACCGACCAGGATATTCAACTTCAGAGCACACTGGTACAGATTTCTCTGCTACAAGCATCAATCGACCAGCCAGCTCGAAAGAACGCCACCAGTGACCTCATCTAAAACTGTGTTCTTCTCTCCTCATGTCTACTTTGATTCCAGTCCCTTTCTCATGGACCCGGCCTTGTTGTTCGGTAGTGGGGTTTGTGGACAAGCAGAATACTGTGCAGTTGCCTGTTTAAGTATCACGAAAGAATGCGACCAGTGACATCATTTTCTCCAGCAAGCTGGTCACGTGACACACCGACCAGCAATTTCTATGGTGCCGTTCTAAATATAGCTCATGGGTTTTCCCAGAAACTGTCAAACCTACACAACTTATGAGAAATCCTTTTATTATTGTAGGAAACCTGTTGTAAGCTGGATTCAACACAAAAGATAGTTGTAAATTGCTTCAACAACTGGTTACAGAGAATACCGACCGGGTACCGGCTACACAACCTTGTACAGTTTACCCCGCCCAACCGGTTTCTGTGTTGACTCTAGGGCAGGCAGACAGCAAGTATCTAAGCTATGGCTTCAACCGACCGGTTACAGAGTCTACCGACTGGGTGCCAGCTGCAAAGCCCTTTCTGTACAGTGTCTCACCAGACCAGTTTACCGGCTATACCACCCCAAAAAACCAGGTACAGAGTGATTACTCCAACAACTGGTTACAGAGTCTACCCACCTAGTCCATCCAACTCTGTGTTGATTCTGGGGCAAGTAGATGTGGAAGCATTCTACAAAGAAATTGCTTCAACCAACTGGTTACGGAGTCTACTGACCAGGTGCCGGGCTACACAGCCCTTATTTTGACTCCAGCGTACCAATTTTTGGGTGGTTACAGAGAATTACTGGTTACAGAGAAAACTACAAGTTATAAACAGTTTACTAAATATAGACCAGTAGCTGTCAAAATTCATTGGTGACTCCAGCCTACCAGTTTGGCCGGTTACAGAGAATTACTGGCTACAGTGAATTACCAGTTACAGAGACCTGGGACTGGACAGTTGCCCAAGGTTAATTCGGTTACAGAGAATTCTTAGATCAGTCAGTGGTCTTGGTGATATGGCAGTGTCCCAAGCTACTACTAGGCAACCTTCCCTTATCACAACTCTCACCGGCCTGTTATATCGGTGCTGGACTTGACTGGAGAGATAATAGGTTTCACCCTTACAAACAATCTGACTTACCAGCATGAAAACAAATAGGTCATTTCAACAGCAAGAGAAAAGGTGGTCGACAGTCAAACAAGTTTTCATCACGTCCGGCCAGGGGTCAGCCAAATGACATTTTATTGCGCTACAATAGCTTACCATGTGGGACTGAATGCTGTTCTCGGATGGCCGACATTTATAGTTGGCCGTAGCCTCAAGTTGTCCTCTCATGGTACACTGTGAGATCTCGTCCTACTTTCTCATTGGCTGCGTGGATTAGTAGCGTCTGTCATTTACACAGATATTTTTATTGCGTTAATACATCCTATCCAATGGACAATTGCTTTTACCGGTCGGCGCGACCGGTCCCGCCAAACGCCAGAAAAAGACGTCCTGTATATAATACCGGCAGGACCGGTCAGTAGTGTGCATTCGCTAGGTGGCGCATCATACTTGCTTCCTGTTTGTCAGAGTGACGTCAGTTCATCTTTTTCGTTTGGCGCGTAGTGTGCAGACGTGTTTTGAAGTGATCTCCAAGTTTTGAAGGAAACGCGGCTTATTCTACGAATTTAAATATATTTATTGTGTTCATACATATCAGTGCCTCTCCAGGACTAAAACGAGGCATTATCCAGCACTTTATAACCAGTTTTGAAGAATTTCTGTGTACTTGTCGTCGAGACGAAGTCGTGGGTGAGAGCTCGTGTGTCGTCCCTGCAGCATTCCTTCTTCTACACAGAAGGTTGTATCTCCACGACGTAACCTCCATTTATTTCTTCGTTGTCGAGAAACACTGAGTGTATGTCGACGAGAAGAATTTAGAAGGAAAGAAGAATGCATCGTCTGACGTCATCACTTCCAGCTTATGCTTGTCACGTGACAGGAACCTGATCACGTGATACGCATTCAACAATGGAGGAATCGTGTTTTCAACAGAAGTTTTAGAAGAAAAGACGAGTAATTATTACTGTACACACACTTTTTAACTGGCAAGAAGAAATCCAGCATCTCGTCTGTTGGCCTGAAGAATTAGATGACAAGTGGTCATTGAACTCTGCAAATTTTTGCCGGTGCCGGTCATGTGACTTCACAGATCTCAACACAACTACCGGCAAGCAAATCCCCAGGCGTGACTGGTTCAGCTGACAAGAAGTGATGAGTTTTACCGGTACCAGTTCTGGTCAGACTACCGGTGGGGAGCACTAGTGATGAGTTTTACCGGTTCCAGTCTGTACAGACTACCGGTGGGTGCTGTTCCTGTGAAGAAACCCCTTCAGTGGTTGCCAGTGATCAGCCCTGTTTGATCCTGGAACCTCCACCAGAGGCCTTTCCACTGGTGGGACTGTTGGGGATACCGGTTCCGGTCTGTACAGACTACTGGTGGGTGCTGTTCCTGTGAAGAAACCCCTTCAGTTGGTTGCCAGTGATCAGTCCTGCTTGATCCTGGAACCTCACCAGAGGCCTTTCCACTGGTGTGACTGTTGGGGGTACTGGTTCCAGTCATGTTCCTGTGAAGCTGTCAACAACCCCCCTTCAGTGGTTACCAGTGATCACCCTGTTTTGATACTGGAACCTCCACCAGAGGCCTTTCCACTAGTGTGACTGTTGGGGGTACCGGTTCCGGTCTGTACAGACTACTGGTGGGTGCTGTTCCTGTCAAGAAACCCCTTCAGTGGCTGCCAGTGATCAGACCTGCTTGATCCTAGAACCTCCACCAGAGGCCTTTCCACTGGTGTGACTGTTGGGGGTACCGGTTCCTGTGAAGAAACCCCTTCAGTGGCTGCCAGTGATCAGTCCTGCTTGATCCTGGAACCTCCACCAGAGGCCTTTCCACTGGTGGGACTGTTGGGGGGTACTGGTTCCAGTCGTTCCTGTGAAGCTGTCAAGGACCCCCTCCTCAGTGGTTTCCAGTGATCAGCCCTGTTTGATACTGGAACCTCCACCAGAGGCCTTTCCACTGGTGTGACTGTGGGGGTACCGGTTCCAGTCTTGTTCAGACCACCGGTGCGGCTGCTCAGAGGGTTCACCTACCAGAAGTCGCAGTGACCATTGACCCTTATCTCCCCAGTGCAGAATTTTGGACCGGTACCAGTCCTGTTCAGGCTACCGGTAGGGTCACTAGCCAGCCAGTGATGAGGGATACCGGCACCAGTTCTGCTCAGACTGCTGGTTGTGGTCACAGAAATCCAGCAAGGGCTACCGGTTAAATAGGATTACCGGTTACACAGAGTTGCTGGTGACACACAGCAGAGCTACTGGTTCAGAGAATTACCGGCTCCCGAGTGTTGCCGGTTCCGGAGTGTACCGGTGCCGCAGGGTTGCCGGTGCCTGAGTGCTGCCGGTCCAGGAGTGCTGCTGGTTAAAGAGGAATCTGCTGTTCCCATTCTTACTGGCAAGAAACCAGCTTCAAATCCAGTGCTGACAGCAGGTTCACCGGTTACAGAGAATTACCGGTTCCGGAGTGCTGCCGGTTCCCGAGTGTGGTGCTGGTTACAGAGAAACTACTGTTCCCATGCTTACTGACAAGAAACCAGCTTCAAATCCAGTGCTGACAACAGGTTCACCAGTTAAAGAGGTTTACCGGCTATAGAAATTTGCTGGTGACAAGTTAGTTGGACGGGAAGAAATTCCCTTAACCGACTGGTTACAGAACCTACCCACCAGGTGCCGGCTTGCAAACCTTCAGGGACAGTTGCTTCAAAAGAATCTGAGAGATAATGGTGAAGTAACCAGACTGAACCTGGAACAGCAGTCTACTGGACTGGGAGATCTACCAAGGGATTAACTAAATGTGATGTCCCAATTCTTTGGTTACAGGGCCTTCTCCCAGAAACTTTGGTTACAGAGAGATGGCACCTACCGGTTTGGCCGGTTACAGAGACTGTTGGTTGCAGAAGCTGCTGAATCCTCCACTGGGCAGGAAGAAAGGCAGTTTTCATATGAACCAACCCCTACAAAGAAATGGTTCAATTCACCCAGTTCGGCCAACTCCAATGAGTTTATGCAGAACTGGGGAACCACCAGGAACCGGTTACAGTGCATTGCTTCACTTATAACCGGTGCTGGGAGAAGTGGGAAGTTCTGGGTTTGAGTCCAAAAGTAGTCACCACACTGAGGGAGGGCTACACCCTCCCCTTCCAGTTCAGACCCAACTTGACAAGGTCACCAACTGTAATAAGCAACTACCACAACCCAGCCAAGCAGTCATTCCTTTTAGAAGCACTGTATCAGCTGGTGAACAAGAATACAGTACAACCGGTAGAAAATCAAAACTCACAGGGCAACCGGCTATTTTTGGTACCCGAGCCCAACAACCGGTGGAGACCTGTCCTGGTCCTGAGCACCTTGAACACCTTTTTTAACTCAGAGTTGTTCAAATGTAGACCCCAGAGGCAATAAGAACCTCCCTACAGGCAGGGGAGTGGGTCACATCCATAGACTTTAAAGACGCATTCCTCCATATTCCAATTCCCATGGAGTTCACAGTGGTGGCCAAGAGGTCAAACTCATGGCACTTCAGAGGGGTATAAGGATCCACCAATACCTAGACGACTGACTGGTGAGAGCCTCTACCCACGACACTTGTCTCCAGCATACACAGACCTTAGTAACCCTTTGTCAAGAACTAGGGTGGCTGGTGAAAAGTCAGAACTGGCCCCCAACAGGTTTTCAACTTCGTAGGTTACCAGTTCGACCTGAAAGAGGGCAAGGTCAAACCCACACCAGAGCTTTGTCAGGTTTTGACAGACAAGATCCAGTCAATACTGTCCGGTCCGGTACGCCCGGTCCGGCTGTTCATGTCCCTCATAGGTCTACTCACAGTTACAGGAAAGCAAGTCCACCTAGGGCAACGTCACATGAGGCCCATACAGTGGCACTTGGAAAACAACTGGAGGGTCCCAGACTCACTAGAAAAGGTGATCCTGGTCCCCAGATAGCTCCATTTCCATCTAAGATGGTGGCTGGAGGAAAGCAATGTGCTGCTAGGTCAACCATTACACCCTCTAAACATGCTCTGCAAATATTTACAGATGCATCAAAAGGAGGGTGGGGCTCTCACTTAGACGAGCACACTGCAAGGGGAACTTGGTCCCTTCCAGAAAGCAATTTGCACATAAACCATCTAGAGCTAAAGCAGTCTTTCTAGCTCCAGTAGAGTTTCGAACACACTACTGCAACAAGACGGTACTGATAGCTACAGACAACACAACCGTGGTTACCTATATCAACAAAAAGGGGGGGATGAAGTCGGGCTCTCTGTGTGCCCTACTGTGGAGAATCCTGTCCTGGTGTACCAGGCAGCAAGTAACCCTCAGGGCACGTCACATCCCTGGCCGGCTGAACGTGATAGCAGACAAGCTATCCAAGCTTGGCCAGACCATTCAATAGAGTGGTCACTTCATCCAGAAGTGTCCCAAGCTATATGCTCCTGGTGGCATCAGCATCAAGTGGACCTATTTCTACAACAAACGTTCTACAACAAACTCCCACAGTTTGTGTCACCGGTCCTAGACCCCCAGGCATGGGCAGTGCACACACTCCGCCTTTCCTGGGAGGACCTGGACCCATACGCCTTTCCACCTGCAGCCATCTTGGGAAAGTGGTGGAAAAGTTGCAGGACTACCCTTGCAACAGGATAATCCTGATTGCCCCAGGGTGGCCCAACATGCCCTAGTCCTGGGATCTAGTGGCAATGTCCAGTCAGATCCCACTGTGTCTGCCCAACATAAGCAACCGGGTGTCCCAGCCATTCAACCAGGTTCTTCACAGGAACCTGTCAAATCTGAATCTTCATGCTGGGCTCCTAGAGCCTCAGCAATCAAGGAGCAGGGCTTCGCTGAGGCAGTGGCAGCACGAATTAAGACTCCTCAAGAGGATCAACCAGATCTGTCTATGAGGCAAAGTGGACCATTTCTTACAAAGTGGTACTGCAGTAATCAGGTGGACTTCAGGGCACCACCTCTGAAAGCCATTGCTGACTTCCTCCTGCACTTGTTTCAGGACAAGAAGTTGCAACCAGGCACTATTGAGGGCTACAAATCGGCCATTGCTGACAACTGGGCAATTGCACCATTAATGTCAGCAAGGATGAGAATCTCACTCGTCTCCTGGACAGTTCCATAGGGACAGACCCAAGGGCAGGAGGGGCATCCCCTCCTGGAACCTTTCTCTGGTACTACACCAGCTGACAAGGCTCCCTCTGAACCCCTAAAGAGGCCTCCTTGAAACATCTGACCTTCAAGACTGTTTCCTTGCTGCCCTTAGGTTCTGGTAAATGCAGGAGTGAGATCCATGTTTGGTTACATAAGAACATCAGACACCAGTCAGACTGGTCTAAGGTGTCCTTGTGCCTCTCACCCAGCTTTCTATCCAAGAATCAGCTGGCTAAGGAGGGTCCAGATAGTGTGGCTCCAGTGATCATACCAGCCCTGGCCCCATCTCTGGATAAGTCACTCAAGGGTGACAGGTCCTTATGTCCAGTTAGAGCCCTGCGCTACTACTTGGACAGGACTACAGATCTTAGGCAATAAGGAGTTGTTCTTTGTCTCCTTCAAGCAAGGTTTTCGACAAAGACATCTCACCTGCCCCCATCTCCCCATGGATCAAACAGACTGTGATCCTATGCTATGAGCTCTCTGACCAGGAGGCCCTCACTCTGCATCAGGTTACAGCCCATGATGTCAGGGCCCTTACTGGCTCTTAAGACCTTCCAATCAAAGGTCTCCTGAGAGCAGGGGTGACTCGGAGCTTGGCCATTTGGGACCAGTTGTGGCTGCCCAACAGGGGCACCACCAAGCCCCAAATGAGATGTGTAAATTTGACTTACTTCTCTAGGGAAGTTTAAGTCTTATGGGACTGAACTCAGCCTCTTCCTCTCTCCCCTTTCTCAGAGTTTTTCTGAGTAAAGAAAAGGGGGGGGGGCAATGTCGGTAGTCTTCCGGGTAACTGGTTAACTGGTAACCGACCTTGACCTCTCGGGGTTCTCTGACCCTAGGTCAAAAGGGGCCTTCTCAGGTTAAAATTTTTATTATGAGTTCATTTGAGTCCCTAGTAGCTTACCCGCCTTCCAAGCGGTAGTTATTCAGCAATTGTCCATTGGATAGGATGTATTAACGCAATAAAATTGCAAATTTAACAAGTAAATTAAATTTTTATAAGTTAATACCCTATCCAATGGACAGGCAAGGCCCACCCAACCGACCCCGCTACCAGCTTACTAGGGGTCTAAATCTGTTTAGACAACGAAAAAGATGAACTGACGTCACTCTGACAAGCAGGAAGCAAGTATGATGCGCCACCTAGCGAATGCACACTACTGACCGGTCCTGCCGGTATTATATACAGGACGTCTTTTTCTGGCGTTTGGCGGGACCGGTCGCGCCGACCGGTAAAAGCAATTGTCCATTGGATAGGGTATTAACTTATAAAAATTTAATTTACTTATTAAATTTGCAATTTCATCTATTTCTCAACACATACGTATTGTTGGATGTTAATTTTTTGGGCATTTCATTTATTATATATCATAGATTATTCTGTAAAATTTCCGTTTTGACAGGATAAGTATTATGTCCACCCCACTGGGGGTGGACATATTATTTCTGCTTTTTCCGGCATCTGCCGTCCGTCACGCTTGGTTTCTGGTTAGTATTTATCCTATGTTTACCAAATTTGGTATGGGTGTTTATTGGGTTAATAGCTTGCATGAGATTCCTTTTGGTGAAGATAGCTCTATAGCTAACTGAGTAATAGCTACTTCGTTACTTTTGTGTACTTCCTTTGTTTCTGGGCATTTTAAGGAAAAATATTTGACATATCTTTACCAAATTGGGTATGAGCAATAGTTAGGTCAATGGCTTGCTTGGGATTGCTTATAGTGATAATAGCTCTATAACTGACTGAGTAATAGC
Source organism: Sabellastarte sp. h YS-2021 (assembly GCA_964017235.1). Classification (NCBI taxonomy): domain Eukaryota; kingdom Metazoa; phylum Annelida; class Polychaeta; order Sabellida; family Sabellidae; genus Sabellastarte; species Sabellastarte sp. h YS-2021. Next base: position 164,848,266 of record OZ024927.1, on the reverse strand, counting down.
TACTTAGCTACTTTTAGTAGCTTTTTTATTTTAAGCTTTTTAAAGGAAAAGTATTTCACCTATGTTCAGGAAAAGTATTTATCCTATCTTTACCAAATTTGGTATGGGTGTTTACTGGGTTAATAGCTTGCATGGGATTGCTTTTGGTGAAGATAGCTCTATTAAGCTAACTGAGTAATAGCTACTTAGCTACTTTTGTATATAAAATATTTTACATATCTTTACCAAATTTTGTATGAGCAATAGTTAGGTCAACAGCTTGCTTGGGATTGCTTTTAGTGATAATAGCTATATAACTGACTGAGTAATAGCTACTTAGCTACTTTTAGTAGCTTTTTATTTTAAGCATTTTAAAGGAAAAGTATTTCACCTATGTTCACAAAATTTGGGATGGAGGATTGTTGGATCAGTAGCTTGCTTGGGATTGCTTTTGGTGATAAGCAAAATAACCTTTACAGCTGAGTAATCGCTACTAACATGTATATAATACCAAAAAAAACAAAACAAACTGTGACTTGCTTCCTTTGGGAAGTTTATTTCTTGGGACTGAACTCAACCCTCTCTTCCTATTCTCAGAGCAGGTCTGAGAAAAAGGGTGGGGGGCAACATTGATAGACTTCCGGGTTACCAGTTAGTCTTAGCCGACCTTGACCTTTGGGGTCATCTGACCCTAGGTCAACTGGGCCTTTTCAACTTTGTTTTGTTTATGAGTTCACTTGAGTCCCTAGTAACTTACCCGCCTACCTAACCTAACGGTAGCTATTCAGCAATTGTCCATTGGATAGTATGTATTAATGCAATAAAATTGCAAATTTAATAAGTAAATTAATAAGTAAATTAAATTATTTTCATAAGTTAATACCCTATCCAATGAACAGGCAAGGCCCACCCATCCGGCCCAGCTATCAGTTTACTAGGGGTCTTAATATGTTTAGACAATGAAAAAGATGCTAGGACGTCACGTGTCTAGACAGGAAGGAAGTACGATGCGTCACCTAGCGAATGCACACTCTATGACTGGTCCTGCCGTTAGTATATACAGTACGTCTTTTTCTGGCATTTGGCGGGACCGGTAAAGCAATTGTCCATTGGATAGGGTATTAACTTATGAAAATTTAATTTACTTATTAAATTTGCAAATTAGTTAAAAATAAATACTTCTCAGTTTATTTCTTTCATCTCATTAAATAGTCATATGTTTTAGTTTCTTATTTATTGCTTGCTTTTTAATTACTCACATAGACGTTTCATGAACTTTGCTTCCTTGTAAGTGAGCCTGTTTGATTGTGGGATATGCTAGAATGCAATTTTTTCTTTGTCTCCGAAAAGACACAGTTTTTGCACCAGTCTGGTAGAATTGTAACCATGCCCTACTATCAATATTCTTCTAGCTAGACTTGTATGACCTGTCTTTATTTTCACTGTGTTATTCCTATTACTATTTAAAAACTTTTAAAGCACTTAATTTTGATGTGTATCATATTCTAAGGCACAATAAAATATAAGGGATAGAGGAAATGCCATAAGTCCATGGGCAGAAAAATGTCAGCATTACAAGGCATGTGCCACCAGAGCAGAGGATGATAAGGAGGATAGGCTTCATGAAACAGGTGAGCCTTAAGCTCATGCCTGAAAGATACCAGTGTGGCAGCAGATCGTACATCAAGTGGGAGACTGTTCCAAAGTCTGGGTCCATCGTTTTTTAAAGGATCCACTTGTGAGAACCCATGACAAATCGTGCCAACACATTTTGCAGACACTGAAATCTTCTCAGGTTACCTTTGGATAAACCTCCCTCTGGTGAATTACAATAGTCCAATCTGCTACTGACAACTACGTTTTATTGCGTTAATACATCTTACCTAGTGGACAGATGCAATTGTCCGGCGCCTTGCCAAGAAAAGACAAGAAGACGACCCCTTCTACGACCTCATCCGCTCTCACTCTCGTGGACCCAGCACACATTAGTGTACTGGGTAAAGTGGAGAAGGTGAAGGCTGTGCAGTCGACCCCTACCAAGAAGACGAAGCGTAGTGAGTCTCCCAAGCCGTCTGCCAGCAAGAAGAGATCTTCAAGCAGTAGACCATCAACTGAAGATCTTAAATAACTGGACGATAAGTGGGCAGAGAGGTTTTCCAGACTTGAGGCGATGTTATTAGCCAAGACCTTCACAGTGCCGGTTGAACCGGTTGTGAAGCCAGCTGCAGATGTGACTCCCACTCAGAAGCCATTTTTTGACCCTGGTGCCACCACCAGCAATCTACCTGTGGAGATCAGTCTGCCAGTAGAGAAATCCGGTCCGTATCCAATGGACCATTGCTTATCCGGTCGGCGCAGACCGGCCCGCCAAACGTCAGAAAAAGACGTCCTGTGTTTCCACCGGCAGGTCGGTCCGTAGTACTAGTGCACTCGCCAGATGGCGTGTCGTACTTTCTTCCTGTCTAGACAGCATGACGTCATAGCATCTTTTTCGTTTGGCGCGTGCTAGTGCACAAGGAATTTTATTCAAGGAAGTTTTCTGAGTTTTTCTGCTACCATTTTGTTTTTTCTTCACTATTATTTGTATTCATCATATACCAGGACTATCATGTCGTCTCCTGGCCAACGCAGAGGCGGTTGTGGACACGCTATGGCAAACTTTGACTCTCATGCATTTTGTGCAAGATGTCGCGAGAAGGGTAAGGGGACGGACGAATGTGTTAAAAACCCCCAGACTTCTGATTGTAAAATCTGTAATGCCTTCTCTTCGTCTTCAGCTAGCCACTCCCTTGTATAGAATAAAAAAGGAGAAAAGGGAGGTGAAGAAACTGGAAGCAACGCCTACTAAAGACAATGAGGATTTAGTTGACCCAGCTAGCGTGTCCATTATTGGGCCTGTAGAGAAATCTAGTTCTTCCAAAGCAAGTTCTTCCAAACCTACTGTGGAGGCCCCGCCGCCTGATAAGAAAATTAAGAAGGACTCTAAGAAGGTCGGTAAGAAGGATAAGTCTCCTACTGCTACTGTCTCAAAGCCCCCTTCTGCTGATGACAAGATAGCGGATTTAGATTCAAAATGGGCGGAGCGTTTCAACCGCTTAGAAGCATTACTTTTAAATAAGAACTTTGAACCACAGTTCTCTGCAAATGTCAAAGTTACTCTGACCCATTCACCTCCAGCTTCAGTAGAACATGTATCTGATCCTTTCATCCGACTATCATCATCATCTGCTGCACTTCCTGGAACTGGCTTCTCTGCTGAAAAGCATCAGCCGACCAGTAAAGCATTGACCAGTCAGCAGTCTTCATGCAGCAAGTTTCCTGGTACGGGCTCCTCTGCTAATAAGCATCAGCCGGCCAGTCAAACAAGAACCAGCCGAGCTACTTCATCAACCACCACCGAACGACATACCCCGGCTGGGGATATTGGTACCGACCCGACATCTCTTACTCAGCATGGCACTCACCGACTACCACCTACCGACCGACCTATGCCCTCTGATACAGCAGATTTGGGCTCCCCGGCTTTACACAGGTCCAGACAGGACAGTTTTTCAAGCCTCTCCTCCAATGATGGTAGTGAACTGTCGGACAGGCCCCCCTTGGATTTATATGCCGAAGAGGGAGAATGGTCTGAGGAACATTCTGTAGCTGATCAGGACCAACCGATCTCTGAAGAGCAAAACTACCGGGACACTATGCAAGGTATCCGCTCTTATATGGGTTGGTCACACATTCCTGAGGTCGACAACACAATTGCCACATCAGATGACAATCCTTTCGCCGGACTGAAGACTGTTAAGCCGGGCAAGGTATCTGTCAGAATGCCTACAGAGGAGTGGCTCTGTAAAAAGCTTTGGGAAGCTCAACCTAACTATAGCTGAGGGTTACCCTTCCAGGGGGTCGGAGGCCGGTGGACTGGCCAAGGACGTTTTCCTCCGACCACCACGTTCTCAGTCTAAGTGGTATGGTCTCCACACCGACCAAAAACCTGATCCATCAAAAGTCTCCGCATGGCACACCAACGCGGTTAAGCTGAACAGTAGTTACAGTCGCATAGCCAGGTATACGGGACTGGGCTCCACTCCTCCTGCTTCCCGTAGAATCTCTCAAGAGACTTTACGCAGATGGGAAAGGTCGGCCCGAGAGGCCTCAGTTATATGTAACCAGACTGCTAGTTTTAACCGTTGCCTTGTAAGAGTTCAGCAAAATATGAAGGAACAGCTCAAGGTTCTGAAAGCACAGAATAAAGGAAAAGGGTCGGCAAAGGTCTCCCCTGCTGTTGATGAACTTCATTATCTGCTAGATTTCAATGCTAGCATCTCACAAGCAGCTGCCAAGTCGATGGAGCATCTATCCGACTTTGTCTTCATCACAATGGGAAACCTTACCCTTGTTCGCCGTGATGCATATCTCAGTCATCTCAGAACAGGAATTAAACAGGACACTCTCACAGCATTGCGAACAGCTCCTCTTCACCTGTCAACTCTTTTCCCAGATGCCACCATCAAATGAGCAGAGGAAGACATAGCTCAGTTTGAATCGAAAGGCCAATCTACTTCTGGTCATGGCAAGGGTCGGTACCACCCGTATGAACGTCCGGAGAAGAAGTCTGGCAACAGAGACGCACGACCGGACAAGCCTGCATGGAAAACTATCGGGGAAAAGACAGTACAGAAAAGGAAAGGGTCGTTCTGCCTCACTTTCATCCCGACCTGCCAAGGGCCAGCAGTCATATAAATGACAGTTACTGTATGACCAAGCTCCAAACACGACTGCTGGCCCGGAGCACCGTTTTTACACAGACAAAAGACACTTTAAATGTAAAGCTTCCTGTTGTTCCTCTTGTCACTACTGCGCCCGGGCAATCACAAAAGAAAGATTTAAGTCCCGGGCCAGTAAATTGTCAGTACAAAGAATGCAAATTAAAATCTGTGAAAAGTGTTTCTTGTGTCACTCAATTGTCTTGTGTCAATCCTGTTACAAATGTACCAAATGTTGCCCCCATTCTAGCTGTAGGAGCCAGACTTCAGAACTTTTGGAGAACTTGGCTGGACCTAGGCGCCAGTCCAAAGGTGGTTCAAATCCTCAAAGAGGGCTACACCCTCCCCTTTCGGACCCGACCAAAACTAGTAAGATTTCCAACTGTCATAAGCTGCTATGGCAATCCCCAGAGGAACAGCTACCTGCTGGAGGCATTACATCAGCTTATAGACAAAAATGCAGTCGAGGTAGTAAGAAACCAAACATCTCTGAGCTTTTTCAACAGGTTGTTTCTAGTCCCAAAACCAAACAATCGGTGGAGACCGATCTTGGATCTGAGCAATCTGAATTTCTTCCTCGAGGCGGAGAAATTCAAGATGGAGACCCCGGAAAGCATCAGGACATCACTCCAACAAGGAGAGTGGATCACCTCCATAGACTTCAAGGATGCAAACTTCCACATCCCAATACAGGAACAGTCCAGGAAATATCTGAGATTTCATGTTCAAGGACAAACATACCAATTCAAAGCCCTACCATTCGGACTTTCGACGGCACCACTGGAGTTCACTGTAGTAGTAAAGGAGGTCAAACTGATGGCTATACATAAGGGTATAAGGATCCACCAGTACCTAGACGACTGGTTAGTGAGAGCCGGATCCTATCAAATCTGTCTCCAACACACTCAAGAGTACAGATATGCCAAAATTTAGGCTGGATAGTAAAATTGGAAAAATCAGAACTGGAGCCCAAACAAATCTTCAATTTTGTAGGTTACCAGTTCAACTTGAAGGCCCGGTCGGGTCTGGCCTACACCAGACCGGTGGCAGATCCTCCAAGAGACAATCTTTGAAATCCTGTCCCTACCGACCTGTCCGGTCCGGCAGTTCATGTCCCTGATTGGTCTGCTAACAGCCACAGAAAAACAAGTTTACCTCGGCCGACTTCATATGAGACCCATACAGTGGCATCTCAAAAACAACTGGAGAGTGCCGGAAGCACTGGAGAAGGTCATTCCGGTACCCAGATCCCTTCACCCTCATTTGGAGTGGTGGTTGGACGAACGCAATGTACTGCAAGGTCAACCACTGCATCCATTAAAACACGCACTGCCAATCTTTACAGATGCGTCAAAAGAAGGGTGGGGTGCTCACCTTTGCGAACATACCGTAAGAGGTTCCTGGTCAATACCAGAAAGCAACCTTCACATAAACTATCTGGAGCTGAAGGCAGTCTTTCTTGCCCTAAAAGAGTTCCAAGATCTCTGTACGACCAAAATTGTCCTAGTTGCCACGGACAATACAACAGTAGTAGCCTACATAAACAAGGAGGGAGGTATGAGGTCAGGCCCACTTTGTGCCCTTCTATGGAGAATCTTGACCTGGTGTACCAACCACCAGGTAATGCTAAAAGCCCGACACATCCCAGGCCATCTGAATGTGATAGCGGACAAGTTATCCAGGCTGGGTCAAACCATCCAGACCGAATGGTCTCTCCTTCCGGAAGTTTTTCAAAGACTGTGCAAAAAATGGCACCGGCCTCAGATAGACCTATTTGCCACGAGGTTCAACCACAAGTTACCTCAATTTGTGTCTCCGGTACCGGACTCCCTGGCTGTAAATGGATGCTCTCACTCTCACTTGGGAAGATTTGGATGCATACGCATTCCCACCGACCGCCATATTGAGCAAAGTGGTGGAGAAATTGCAGGATTCCCCATGCAGGAGACTCATTCTGATTGCACCGGGGTGGCCCAACATGCCTTGGTTCTGGGATTTAGTGACCATGTCAAGACAGGTCCCTCTCAGCCTGCCCAACATGACCAACCTGTTGACAAACCTAAATCTCCATGCCTGGCTCCTAGAGCCACAGCAATCAAGGAACAGGGCTTCTCTGAGGCAGTGGCGTCAAGAATTGAGGCTCCTCAAAGAAGATCCACCGGATCAGTCTATGAGGCAAAGTGGACCATTTTTACAAAATGGTGCGTCACTCATCAGGTGGACTTCAGGTCACCACCTATAAAGTCGGTTGCTGACTTCCTACTGTACCTCTTTGAGGACAAGAAGTTACAACCTAGTACCATTGATGGTTACAGATCTGCCATTGCTAATAAGCTAGGTAATGCAAAAGTCAATATCAGCAAGGACGATAATCTCACTCGTCTTTTGGAAAGTTTCCATAGAGATAGGCCCAAAGGTCGGAGGGGAATACCCTCTTGGAACCCCTCTATGGTACTACACCAGTTGACAAAGGCCCCATTCGAGCCCCTTAGGGAGGCATCTTTGAAGCATTTAACCTTCAAAACCACTTTCCTATTGGCTTTGGGCTCCGGCAAACGGAGGAGTGAGATCCATGCATGGCAACACAAAAACATCAGACACCAAACTGATTGGTCTAAGGTGTCTCTGTATCCATCCCCCAGCTTTCTTTCCAAGAACCAGCTGGCCAAAGAAGGTCCGGGAAGTGTAGCCCCAGTGGTCATTCCGGCCCTGGCTCCTACTCTGGATAAATCCCTCCGGTCTGACAGATCCCTTTGTCCAGTCAGAGCCTTGCGCTACTGTTTGGACAGGACCTCGGACCTAAGGCAGAATAAGGAATTGGTTTTTGTCTCCTTCAAGAAGGGTTTTGACAAAGACATCTCCCCTGCCACTATCTCCTCTTGGATCAAACAAACTGTGATCGTATGCTATGAGCTCTCCGATCACCAAGCACATACCCTACATCAGGTCAAAGCCCATGATGTTAGGGCCTTTGCTGCCTGTAAGGCCTTCCAGTCGGGAGTTTCCTTAGATCAGATCTTAGCAGCCTGCCACTGGAAGTATCACAATACCTTCACACAATTTTATCTGAAGGATGTGGCCTGGGCTGACTCAGAGCTCTTCCATTTAGGTCCTGTAGTGGCTGCCCAGCAGATTCACCAATAAACAGGACCCAGAGGAGATTTGTAGATATGTAAATAGTGTAAAAAAATAATACAGTTAAGAAGCATCAAAAAAAAAAAAAAAATCAGACGTGCTTCCTTAGGGAGGTTTAATTTCCTTCAAGGGACTGAACTCAGCCCTCTCTTCCCCTACCTCAGAGCAGGTCTCTAAAAAAGAGGGGGGGGGGGGGGGGGGGGGGGGGAAGTCGGTTTGGTCCGGTTATCCGGCCTATTTGACCGACCATAGCCTTAAGGGTTTCCTGACCACAAGGTCGACCCAGGCTTGAAGAGTTTTGTTATTTATTCTGGGTTCATCTAAGTCCCTAGTAACTTACCCGCCATCCAAGCGGTAGTTATTCAGCTATTGTCCATTGGATAGGATGTATTAACGCAATAAAATTGCAAATTTAATAAGTAAATTAAATTTTTATAAGTTAATACCTATCCAATGGACACGCAAGACCCTCCCACCGACCCCGCTTTCAACTTACTAGGGGTCTAATTGGTTTAGACAACGAAAAAGATGCTATGACGTCATGCTGTCTAGACAGGAAGGAAGTACGACACGCCATATGGCGAGTGCACTAGTACTACGGACCGACCTGCCGGTGGAAACACAGGACGTCTTTTTCTGACGTTTGGCGGGCCGGTCTGCGCCGACCGGATAAGCTGTTGTCCATTGGATAGGGTATTAACTTATAAAAATTTAATTTACTTATTAAATTTGCAAATTCAGTGACTTGAGGGCAGCCTGAGGGATGATCTTTTCTAAAGGTGCAGTATACATAGAAAACAGAATAGGGCTGAAGACTGAACCCTGTGGTACCCTATACGTCAGAGTAATTGGAACAGTTACAGTTTTGCAGATCTTTGTAGACTGTCATCTATTTGACACACAAACCATTTAAATCAACACCTGATATGTCATACATGTGTTTAAAGTGCCCCAGGAGAGTAGTGTGCTCAATACCTGTGTCAAAGGCTGCGAAGAGATCCAGTAAGATCAGAGCAAAAGGCACACCCTTTCATAATGAAGACTGAAAATCATTCTTTATGTGTAGGAGAGCCATTTCTTGGAAATTATACTGCTTTTAAGCTGACTGTTACACCATGCCAAGATCATTTGTATTGATATGGTTTGTAGCTTGAGCAGCAACTACTTTTTTTACAAGTTTAGAAATGAATGAAAGGTCTGGGACAGGTCTATAATTTTTTGGATTATTTTTTTAAAGTGTCTGCTTTTTGGTAATGGACTTGACAATGACCCTCTTGAAGGTCACAGGAACCATGCCTTCAGACAAACACAGGTTGACGAATTTGGTGATAGAAGGTGCAAGGATTGTATAATTTTTATTTTAAATCTGTTATGTTAAACCAGAAAAATACTCCAAACCAGGATTTCTAGATATCAAGTATTTTTTGATGGACCCGTTTTTGTATCCACGGGATAGCATCAGATATCCAGTGGATACTGTGGATTATGTGTGAGTACACCGCCACCACTGCTGTAGTGTGTAGAGATTTTTCTGTTACTCCTCTAGAGGAAAAGGTATTATATATAGGTAGAGTTCTAAAATTTGCAGGATATATTCATTATTAAAAAAGCTAGCTTTTTATGTCAGCTGACTTGTCAGTCAGCTGACATTATGTCGTCACTCTGCGGCGTGGGCGCACGCATCCGCGTGAACAACTTCTCCTCCAAAACTACAAGGCCTAGAGACGTGCTGTTTTTTTTAAAAGATACCTTATCTATCGAGGATGAAAAATTGTTCAAGGCATGCCAATCTGTCTGTTCGTCGGTTTGCTAGAGACATTACAAGGGGGGTACCCCCACCAAAAGTGTGAAAATTTCAACACTTAATCACAATTTTCTCAGTGACTATTGCAGGGATTTCTCTCATATCTTGCATATATGTACTAGGCCAGAGGTAGATTCTCTTGTGTGAGTATGAGACCTGGATCTGTCTTACTTTTTTTTTTAATAAATTTTTTTAATAATTTTTAATGCATTAAAATTCATGAAATCATGCACAAAATCATTTATAACTTGAAAACTGTTGCATCTAGAGCATTTTGTTAAAATATGTTATTCAGCTACTATTGCAGGGATTTCTCTCATATCTTGCATATATGTACTAGGCCAGAGGTAGATTCTCTTGTGTGAGTATGAGACCTGGATCTGTCTTACCTTTTTTTTAATAAATTTTTTTAATAATTTTTAATGCATTAAAATTAATGAAATCATGCACAAAATCATTTATAACTTGAAAACTGTTGCATCTAGAGCATTTTGTTAAAATATGTTATTCAGCTACTTTTTTCATAGCTACAATATGGTGAGTAAGTTGGGTGCCTGTCTCAATAGCTAAGTGAGTAATAGCTACTTTTGGGCTTTTCAGTAACTTCCATCATGAGTAGAATCACTTGTAACTTAAAAACTATTGCATTTAGAGAATTTCGTATAAATATGTTATTCAGCTACTTTTGGGTCAGCTATAACATAGTAAAATTTTAGACCTGTAGCTCATGGCATAGCTGAGTAATAGCTACTTTTAGGTTATCACCTCCTGGCATTCTCCGTGGTGTTCGACCCCTGTTATGTCCCTGGACACAGAATTTTGTTGACTGCTTTTTGTTTTGTTGCGCCTTAGAGTCCTCTTGTTTGGGGAGATTAAGCGCTATAAAAGTCCAATTAGAATTAGAATTAGAATGAATCACTGTTGAGTAAATCGCTTATAACTTCAAAACTATTGCATTTAGAGAATTTCGTATAAATATGTTATTCAGCTACTTTTGGGTCAGCTATAACATAGTAAAATTTTAGACCTGTAGCTCATGGCATAGCTGAGTAATAGCTACTTTTAAGTTATCACTGTTGAGTAAATCGCTTATAACTTGGAAACTATTGCATTTAGAGTATTTTGTTTCAATATGTTATTCACCTATTTTGGGATCAGCTATAACATAGTGAAGTTTCAGATCTGTGGCTCATTGCATAGCTGAGTAATAGCTACTTTGAAGTTCTCACTATTGAGTAAATCAGTTGTAATTGGAAAACTATTGCATTTAGAGAATTTCGTATAAATATGTTATTCAGCTACTTTTGGGTCAGCTATAACATAGTAAAATTTCAGACCTGTAGCTCATGGCATAGCTGAGTAATAGCTACTTTTAGGTAATCACTATTGAGTAAATCAGTTGTAACTTGAAAACTATTGCATTTACAGTATTTTGCTTAAATATGTTGTTCACCTACTTTTGGGTCAGCTATAACATAGTAAAATTTCAGACCTGTAGCTCATTGCATAGCTGAGTAATAACTACTTTGAGGTTCTCACTGTTGAGTAAATCAGTTGTAATTGCAAAACTGTTGCATTTAGAGAATTTAGTATAAATATGTTATTCAGCTACTTTTGGGTCAGCTATAACATAGTAAAATTTCAGACCTGTAGCTCATGGCATAGCTGAGTAATAGCTACTTTTAGGTCATCACTATTGAGTAAATCAGTTGTAACTTGAAAACTATTGCATTTACAGTATTTTGCTAAATATGTTGTTCACCTACTTTTGGGTCAGCTATAACATAGTAAAATTTCAGACCTGTAGCTCATGGCATAGCTGAGTAATAGCTACTTTTAGGTTATCACTGTTGAGTAAATCGCTTATAACTTGGAAATTATTGCATTTAGAGTATTTTGTTTCAATATGTTATTCACCTATTTTGGGGTCAGCTATAACATAGTGAAGTTCCAGACCTGTGACTCATTGCATAGCTGAGTAATAGCTACTTTGAAGTTCTCAATGTTGAGTAAATCACTTGTAATTTGAAAACTATTGCATTTAAAGAATTTAGTATAAATATGTTATTCAGCTACTTTTGGGTCAGCTATAACATAGTAAAATTTCAGACCTGTAGCTCATGGCATAGCTGAGTAATAGCTACTTTTAGGTTATCACTGTTGAGTAAATCGCTTATAACTTGGAAATTATTGCATTTAGAGTATTTTGTTTCAATATGTTATTCACCTATTTTGGGGTCAGCTATAACATAGTGAAGTTCCAGACCTGTGACTCATTGCATAGCTGAGTAATAGCTACTTTGAAGTTCTCAATGTTGAGTAAATCACTTGTAATTTGAAAACTATTGCATTTAGAGAATTTAGTATAAATATGTTATTCAGCTACTTTTGGGTCAGCTATAACATAGTAAAATTTCAGACCTGTAGCTCATGGCATAGCTGAGTAATAGCTACTTTTAGGTTATCACTGTTGAGTAAATCACTTATAACTTGAAAACTATTGCATTTAGAGTATTTTGTTGCAATATGTTATTCATCTATTTTGGGATCAGCTATAACATAGTGAAATTACAGACCTGTAGCTCATAGCACAACTGAGCAATAGCTATTCTCAGGCACTGACTGTTGAGTAAATCAGCTATAACTTGAAAAATATTGCATTTGGAGTATTTTGTTAAAATATATTGTTCACCTACTTTTGGGTTAGCTATAACATAGTGAAATTACAGACCTATAGCTCATGGCATAGCGGAGCAATAGCTATTTTCAGGTTCTCACTATTGAGTAAATCAGTTGTAACTTGAAAACTATTGCATTTACAGTATTTTGCTTAAATATGTTGTTCACCTACTTTTAGGTCAGCTATAACAGAGCAAAAATTCAGATATGTAGCTCATTGTATAGCTGAGTAATAGTTACTTTGAGGTTCTCACTCTTGAGTAAATCAGTTGTAACTTGAAAACTATTACATTTAGAGTATTTTGTTAAATATGTTATTCACAGACGTTTTGGTCAGCTATAACATAGTGAAATTGCAGACCTCTATGTCATGGCATAGCTGAGCAATAGCTTCTTTCAGGTTCTCACTGTTGAGTAAATCATTGTATCGAACCTGTAGGAAATCATGGGCTGGGAATCTGTTAATATGGTCCGATTTGACCTTGGAACCCTCCTTCAAGGTCAAATGAGGATAGCCAAACATAAAAGTGCTTATAACTCGCTTATTATTGGTCCTAGAGGTTTGGAATGAAAACCAACCTATAGAAAATCATGAGCTGGGAATTTTTTGGTATGGTCCGATTTCACCTTGGACCCCTCCTTCAAGGTCAAATGAGGATAGCCAAACTTAAAAGTGCTTATAACTCGCTTATTATTGGTCCTAGAGGTTTGGAATGGAAAACCAACCTATAGAAAATCATGGGCTGGGAATCTTTTGGTGTGGTCGGATTTCACCTTAGACCCCTCCTTCCAGGTCAAACGAAGATAGCCAAACTTAAAGTGCTTATAACTCGCGTATTATTGGTCTTGGAGGTTTGGGATGGTAAACCTACATATAGGAAATCATGGGCTGGGATTCTTTTGGTGTGGTCAGATTTGACCTGGGACCCCTCCTTCAAGGTCAATTGAGGATAGCCAAACTTACAATTGCTTATAACTCGCTTATTATTGGTCCTACAGGTTTGGGATGGTAAACAAGCTACAGGAAATCATGGGCTGGGAATTTTTTTGTGTGGTCGGATTTGACCTTAGACCCCTCCGTCAAGGTCAAACAAGGATAGCCAAACTTAAAAAGTGCCTATGACTCACTTATTATTGGTCCGAGAGGTTTGGGATGGTAAACCATCCTAAATTCTTTGGCTGGGAATCTTTTGGTATGGTCAGATTTGACCTTTGGATCCCTTCTTCATGGTCGAACGAGGATATTGCATTTATAGTATTTCTTTAAATATTTTAACCTACTTTTTACACTTAAACAATTACCTTGTTACTTTATTTCATAATACCATTTGCAGGGCACAACTTTTTTGTCCTTTTCTTCTGTCAGCTTCGGAATATCTTTCGAACATGCTGTTCAGTTACCATTTACTGTATTTCTGTACAGCCCTTTCCCTGATAATTATGCTTTCCTCTCATTATCACCATCACAAATCAAAAACATTCAGTCAGCTGACACAGTGCCCGTTCACGGGCACTCTCCTCTTGTTTTAGTTTCAGCAGGGTTTTGATACCCCCTGTGGAGCTGAAGGTATTAAACGCAGAGATCTGAAATCTGAAGGAACAAGTATTTCGGATGTTATATCCACTCACTGTCTTAGTCGACAACAGTTTTAAGATTTTTGGGTCTTAAACTTTGTGGGTGTTCCACAGACTAAACACCTGCATGGATTTTCACCCAAGTTTCAGGGGATGTTTACCCCAAGAGGATCTAGAGCTGATTAGGTTTTGGGGGGTATCCGGTAACAACTGTTGCCATGGCAACACTTTTAAAATTTTTAGGTCTTAAAATTTGTGGCTGTTCCACAGCCTAAACCCCCTGCATGGATTTCACCAAATTTTCAGGGAATGTTTAACCCAAGAGGATCTAGAGCTGAATAGGTTTTGAGTGGTGTCCGGCTACAACTGTTGCCATGGCAACACTTTTAAAATTTTCGGATCTTAAAGTTTGTTCTAAAATTTTTACTATTTTCTGTAACCTAAAATATTGCAGCTAGATTAATCAGATTTGCACAAAATGTAAATGGACAGGAAAGGTTGTCTCAGTATAATTGTGTCCTTTGTTTTGGAGACAAAGTGGCCGCCATATCACATCGTTAATGCCAAATAGGAGGGTGATCATGTCAAAAAGACCTTATATCTCCCGTATAATTGTTTCTAGGGCTTCAAAATATGAAACCTACTTGTAAGAAATCATGGCCTGTGAATCTTTTGTAGAACATCTTATGGGTCCTCTATACTTCTTACAACGGACGTTGTTCCTAAGATTTTCCCAAATCTCAATGTCATTGGCCATTTACCTGTACCTGCAGGCTTGGGTTCTTGCCTGCTGAGGCTGGCTATTTTTCAATCTCTTTTAGTACATGCATTTTTTATGTTTGTGATTTCAATATTCATGTTGATGTAGCTTTCAGTGATAGTCATGTCATTTATCTTAAGAAATGTAAGGGATAAGGTGATTTTGGGTCAAATTTTCGACCTCTGGATGTGCTAATAATTACTCTTAGGACCCCTGAGACTTTTCTGAATTTCGTCCTCCATCTTGAATTTTGGCAGAAATAGAGAATGTTGTTTATTTCAAAAGCCATACTTAAGATAGAGCAATTTTGGGCAAATTTTGGTCCCGGTGGGCACTAAGGACTACTCCTGTAGGACCGCTGAAAACTTAAAACTTTTCCGAATTTTGGCAGCCATCGTGAATTTTGGAGGAAATGGAAAATGCTGTTTATCTTGATAACCATAAGCGAGCCATTTTGGGCAAAGTTTGGACTGCCAGGATACTAGGGGGTATTCCTGTAGGACCTCTGAAAAATTTAGACTTAGCAGAATTTCAGCCACCATCTTGAATTTTTGCGTAAATGGAAAGTGTTGTTTATCTCATAAACATTTCAGATAGAGTGATTTTGGGCAAATTTTGGACCTCTTGGAATGAGGATTAAGCCTCTAGGACCTCGGAAAAATTAAGATTTTTCAGAATTTCTGCTTGAATTTTGGCAGAAATTAAAAATGTCATTTTTCTCTAAAATGTTAAGAGATAGAGTGATTTCTGGCAAATTTTGGGCTCACTAGGGTACTGAGGACTGCTGCTCTAGGATCCCTTAAAAATTTAGACATCTGAATTTCGGTTGCCAGCATGAATTTGGCGAATATGGAAAATGTAGTTTATCTGAGAAATTGTAAGAAATAAAGCCAATTTTGGTGATTTTTGGCCCTCAGGGCACTTCCAGGACCTCTGACAGATAATGACTTTTCCGTATTTTGGCCGCCATCTTGGATTTTGGCGGAAATTGAAAATGTCATTTATCTCAAAAACTGAGAGATAGAGCCATTTTGGACCCCCTGGGTACTGAGGACTACTCCTAGGACCTCTGAAAAATTTAGATTTCTCCAAATCAGAAATTGAAAATGATGTTTCTCACAAAAACTGTAAGAGATTGATTTTGTGAAAATTTTGTACCTCCTTGGTACTACTCCCGTAGAACCTCTAAAAAATAATGACTTTTCCAAATTTCGGCAGACATCTTGAATATTGCTGATAATGGAAAATGTCATTTATCTGAAGCTGTAATAGATAGAGCAATTTCAGGCAAATTTTGGCCCAACTGGGTACTAAGGGTCAGTCTTTTAATTTGGGCCGCCATCTTGAAAAGTGCCATTTATCTTCAAAACCATGTTAGTTGTCCTTTTCCAATGGATACGTCTTGCACTAGTTTTAGACTCGTCCTCTAGTTTACTTCTATGTAAAAGAGAATTACAGTTATTATATAATGACAGAGTTCTTGTTCAAGGAGCCTGACTGTAGTACACATCAGGGGAAGGGGAGTACACTCACTTTGCTCACTTTTTTGTGTTTAGTATGTTTAGTCCCTTTTCTCTTGAAACACATTAAGCCCATTTTCCCTGATAAGACTATTTTGCTCTTATCCCAGCATAGCCTTATTGTTGTATTAGAATTTAGAATCCATGCTTTTAGAAAATGGGAAAATTGGGGCACTAAAGAGTGAAGACTGTAAGAAGACTAGTTTGCTCATGATTAAACTGCTGTTCTGCACTGCTTATTTGATGTACAGCCTTAGCCATGTGAAGTTCACATAGCCTAATTAGTTTAAGTTATAGTTGACATTCAACATGGAGTTACATACTTGTCCGCATCAATTTTTACGTCAGTTACTGAAAGAAGTCCATTGTCCAAGATAAAAGTGTAAAAGTGTAAACTTCGAACCATGCTCACTTAAGCTTAACTTTTGTTTCTCAGTAACCCTAGTGAAGGTATTTTTATCTGTCTTTTGAAAATTATTGGTAATAAACATTAATTGGCCTGCACTGTTTTAAAAACCTGCAAAGGAATTGGTGCCTTGTGGCACTATAATAAAAATTATGATATTTAAATTATAGTAAAAACGATGGATAATTTTTTTTTTTTTTTTTTTTTTGAAACTCTTGCTCCACTTTATACATGTTGGTTTTATCAGTAGACTTCTTTTTGGGATCTTCCATTACAACTCATTAGTAATGGTCAGTAATGGACTTTTATCTGTTCATTTTTGTGTTTCTGGAAGATAAAAGTGGCTTTGTGTCATCACTTTCAATTGAGTAGCTGACAATTGGCAATTCTAGCTCGGTAATCTCATTACTTGAAAGGGATGTATTCGCAAGCTGCATATATATTTTTTTGCTTCAGTTTCATTTGAATATTGTAGGTGTATGTGATAATTTCCCTCCTGTAGAATATTGCTGTGCTCAGTATATTTACCCTTCAATACACTTGGTATCTGCTGTCTGACCACAAAACGTGGCAGAAAACCACATTGGGATGAGGTTCCATGTTGTATTATGATCCATACTAGAACCTGCCACATTTGACATTCAGTGCCATAATTTTTACCCCACAGCCCTTAAGGGCTGTCAGGGTATTGTTTTCACCCATGGTGTCCAGATGGGCGGGCGGGCGGGCGGGCGGCGGGAAAAAAGTTTGTCCGGGCTGTATCTCAGAAACCGTAAGGTGTAGGAAGTTGATACTTCGTAGGGACATTGGTTAGGGGGTGTAGGTGTGCAACGTCATGGTCTGACCTTGATTTGACCTTTGACCTTGTCGTAGTGACCTTGAGTTTGAAAATCTTGTCCGGGCTATATCTCGGAAACCGTAAGGTGTAGGAAGTTGATACTTGGTAGGGACATTGGTTAGGGGGTGTAGTTGTGCAACGTCATGGTGTGACCTTGATTTGACCTTTGACCTTTCTGTAGTGACCTTGACCTATAAAATCTTGTCCAGGCTATATCTCGGAAACTGTAAGGTGTAGGAAGTTGATACTTGGTAGGAATATTGGTTAGGGGTTGTAGGTGTGCAACATCATGGTGTGACCTTGATTTGACCTTTGACCTTGCCGTAGTGACCTTGACCTATAAAATCTTGTCTGGGCTATATCTCAGAAACTGTAAGGTGTAGGAAGTTGATACTTGGTAGGGACATTGGTTAGGGGGTGTAGGTGTGCAACGTCATGGTGTGACCTTGATTTGACCTTACCGTAGTGACCTTAACCTATAAAATCTTGTCCGGGCTATATCTGAGAAACTGTAAGGTGTAGGAAGTTGATATTTGGCAGGGACATTGGTTAGGGGGTGTAGGTGTGCAACGTCATGGTCTGATCAGGATTTGACCTTTGACCTTGCCGTAGTGACCTTGACCTTAAAAATCTTGTCCAGGCTATATCTCAGAAACCGTAAGGTGTAGGAAGTTGATACTTAGTAGAGACATTGGTTAGGGGGTGTAGTTGTGCAACGTCATGATCTGACCTTGATTTGACCTTTGACCTTGCTGTAGTGACCTTGACCTATAAAATCTTGTCCGGGCTATATCTCGGAAACTGTAAGGTGTAAGAAGTTAATACTTGGTAGGGACATTGGCCAGGGGCCATAGGTGTGTATTATCATGGTGTGACCTTAATTTGACCTTTGACCTTGTCGTAGTGACCTTGACCTTTAAAATCTTGTTGCACCTTTGGGTCTGTCTTTTGATGCAGATTAAGCACTGTTAATTCATATTAGAATTTATTAAGAATTTTACTTTCATAACTTCCCATTGTAAGAGATAGAATTTCATCAAGTGAGACACAGATTTTGCTCCAACACCACGCATAAGCGTTCATTAAATGTATTACCACTTCTGTATGCATGGTAATATTCAAAACATCTAAACCATAATTTGGCCATGCAGATGTAGATAAAGAATGTTGAATTTTAGTTTACTGATTAATGCTGTCATCTTGTTATTGAATTGACTTGTTTTAATACTTCATCTTTATATGCATTATCTTTCTTTTAAACATTATTTTCTGTATTTAAACATTTTTTGGAACTTTATATAACTGACAGTGCTCTGAAAGTATCCTGAACTTTGTACTGGTATAGTGCTTCTGTATCTCATGGTGTTGAAAATATTTCCCTAGGTTGTGGGGTACGGGCATCTCTGATGCTATTTTTTTAAAATTATTTTTTATTGCGTTAATACATCCTATCCAATGGACAATTGCTAAACCGGTCGGCGCAGACCGGCCCGCCAAACGCCAGAAAAAGACGTCCTGTGTTTCCACCGGTTGACCGGTCCCAGTATTGTGCATTCGCCAGGTGGCGCATGGTATTTACTTCCTGTCTAGACAACATGACGTCATAGCATCTTTTTCGTTTGGCGCTTGTACTGTGTGAACGCGTTTTCAACAATCTCCAGATATTTTAAGGAAAAGTGTGCATTATGACGGATTTTACACCTTAATTGCAAATAATTTATTGTAAAAGTGTTACCTACATATCAAGCACGGATATACATCAAGAAATCTGCTGGAAACGCTCCCTAGTTGACTCAATTTAGTGTTGATGATAGGGCAGTAATCTACGAGAAATATGAAGGCAGCCTTATTTCTAGTTTCCTCCCATTCAACAATTGTGTTGTTAGGGGCAGATCGACAATATTTAGAAATATAATGGAATATGCTACTTACAAGGTATTTCTATCCGTGTTTTTTGTTTGAATGTACCTGCTGTAACCTTCCAGCTACAATCACCATATAAACGTCTTTTCTAGTACACTACAAATAGAAATCCCGGGAAACTTCAGTCTACGTAGTTTTGAACACTGTAAAGAAGGAATTCCCCAAGCAAGATGCATTCTTCATCTTCAGAGCGCACTGGTACCGACTTCTCTGCTGTATAGCATCAGTCACACCAGCCTAGCTCGAGTATTTAGTGTTTTCATCAGAACTTCATATCTACGACATAGAAGGAATTTCACTCTCAGTCCCACCCTTATGGACCCGGCACGTGTGTCGGTAGTAAGGGCAGTGGATGGCCAGGACACTGGTTTGAGTGCACAGCCGGCTGAGAAGAACTGTCATTAGCATTAGTTGACCGGCAAGCTCCAGTTCAACCGACTTCACAATAGAAGGTGATATCAGTCCCTCCCTTGCAGACCCGGCTTTGTTGTCGGTAGTGGGGGTTGTGGATGGCCAGTTTGCTGGTTTTATCAAGAAAGAAGAATGATTTTCATCTACACATCTACAGAACGCACTGGTCCAGGCTTCTCTGCTTTTAAAGCATTAGCCGACCGGCCAGTTCAAAGAACGCGACCTCTGACGTCATATCCAGTCAGCCAATCGCGTGTCCTTCCGACCAATCACGAAGCAGGTCATGTGTTTTCACCGACCAGGAAGGTCGGAAGTGCGTTCTTCAGAACTCACATGTACTGTGACTACAGTCCCTGCTTTGCAGACCCGGCCTGGTTGTCGGTAGTGGGGTTTTGTGGACTGTAAAGTTGCCGGTAAAGCTTCACACAAAGAACGCGAATACTGACGTCATCTCCAGTCAGCCAATCGCGTGTCCTTCCGACCAATCACGAAACAGGTCACGTGTTTTCACCGACCAGGAAGGTCGGAAGTGCGTTCTTCAGAACTCACGTCTACTGTGATTGCAGTCCCTGCCTTGCAGACCCGGCTTCGTTGTCGGTAGTGGGGTTTGTGGATGAGCAGAATACTGAGCAAGCTGGTCACGTGACACACCGAACACCAAGTGTTTCTAAATATAGCTCACAAGGGCTTTCCCAGCAACTGTCAAATCTACAAGTAAGACGTGGGATTAAAGAAATGCTTTACTTAATGGAGGAAACCTACAGCAAGCTGAATTCAACACAAAAGATAGTTGTATAATTGCTTTAGCAACTATTTACAGAGTGTACTGACTGGTACTGGCTACACAGCCTTGTACACTTGCTTTAACAACGGGTTACAGAGTGTACCGACTGGTACTGGCTACACTTGCTTCAACCTACTGGTTACAAAGTCTACTAACAGGGTGTTGGCTACACAGTCCTTACTGTACAGTGCTTCAACCCAACTGGTTAAATAAAAAAAAAAAAAAAAAAAAAGCTGGCTAAATATAGACCAGTAGCTGTCAAAATTCATGGATGACCCCAGCCTGCCAGTTTTTTGTTACAGAGAATTACTAGTTACAGTAAAGTACCGAGTATGGAGCCCGGGTACCGGACAGAGTTACCTCAGGTTTATTTGGTTACAGAGAATTCTTAGACCAGTCAGTGGTCTTGGTGATATGACAGGGATATGACAGTGCCCCTTGTCACACCTCTCAACAACCTGTTATCGGTGCTGGACTTGACTGGAGAGACATCATGTCCGGCCAGGTGTCAGACATCTCACAAATGACAATTGCTCTGTAAATACTGCACCTTGCAGGCTGCTGGCCCGGGGCGAAGAGTCTATTAATGTGAAAAGTTGTGTCAGCCCCACCGGACCACAATAAGAACAGAGAGACTGTTAACCTGGATCTTTGTCACCAGACCGGACCAGTGTCCGGAGGGACAGAAAATGTTGGTCAGAATACCAAATGTCCCAAATGTGGCACACAGTCTGCATATAGGTTCCAGACTAAGCCCTTTTTGGGAACGTAGGAAGCCTTGGGGGCTGGACCCTAGGTAGTACAACTGTTGAAGGAGGGATACCTATGTCCATATACCTATACAAGAACAAACCAGGCTTGTCTCCAACATACACAGGAACTAGTAAATAATGTGTCAGCAACTGGGCGGCTGATGAACTTAGAGAAATCAGAGCTGGAGCCCAAACAAGACTTCGATTTTGTAGGCTACCAGTTCGACTTCAGGTCTGATCGGTTCCGACCGACTCTGGACTGGTGACAGAACCTTCAAGAGACTGTTAAAACTGCTATCCCTACCGGCTTGCCCGGTCCGGGAATTCATGTCCTTGATAGGTTACTAACATCTACAGAAAAGCATGTTAATCTAGGCAGACTTCATATGAGACCCATACAGTGGCATCTCAAAAACAACTGGAGGGTATCCAGAATCACTGCAAAAGGTGATCCAAGTCCCCAGGTCCCTGCACCCCCATTTACAATGGCGGCTGAAGGAAGACAATGCACTTACAGGCCAACCATTACACCCAATAAAACATGCTCTGCAAATATTTACAGACGCATCAATAGAAGGGTGGGGCGCTCACTTAGATGAGCACTTGGCAAGAGCAACCTGGTCCCCTCCGGGAAGCAAGTTGTATATAAACTATCTAGAACTTAAAGCAGCCTTTCTGGCTTTAAAAGAGTTCCAAGACCTTTGCTCAACAAGATAGTACTTGTAGCTACTGACAACACCACAGTAGTGTCATACATAAAGGAAGGAGGAATGAGGTCGGGCCCACTTTGTGCCCTAGTATGGAGAATCTTGACCTGGTGTACCAGGAAACAAGTGACTCTAAGCACGACACATTCCAGGCCGGCCTAATGTGGTAGCAGACAGGCTGTCCAGACTAGGCCAGACCATCCCAACAGTGGTTTCTCCTCCCAGAGGTCTTCCACTCTATGCAGTAGGTGGCACCGGCCCAAAATAACTTATTTGCCACGAGGTTCAACAACAAGTCGCCTCTGTTTTGTGTCACCGGTACCGGATCCCCTGGCCACAGCAGTGGATGTGCTCAGTCGGCCATGGTAGGATCTAAAAGCATACACCTTCTCACCATCAGCCATATTGGGCAAAGTGGTGGAGAAGTTGCAAGACTCCCCATGTAAGAGAATCATTCTGATTGCTCCGGGGTGGCCCAACATGCCTTGGTTTTGGGATCTAGTGGCCATGTCCAGCCACATCCCGCTGAGCCTGCCCAATCTGTCCAGCCTGTTCACAACCATTCGATCAGATCCCTCACAGAAATCTGACAAATCTTAATCTCCATGCAGGGCTCCTAGAGCCTCAGCAATCGAGGAGCAGGACTTGTCTGAGGCAGTGGCAGCAAGAATTGAGGCTCCTCAAAGGGGGGTCAATCAGATCAGTCTATGAGGCAAATGGGTCATTTTTACCAAGTGATGTATCATTCATCAGGTGGACTTCGGGCACCACCGGTAAAGTCAGTTGTTTACTTCCTTAGGTACCTGTTTCAGGACAGGAAGTTGCAGCCCAGTACCATTGATGGTTACAGGTCAGCCATTGCTGATAGACTGGGAGATTCGCCCATCAATATCAGTAAGGATGAAATCTCACTCATCTCCTGGATAGCTTCCACTGAGACAGACCCAAAGGCCGGAGGGTAACCCCTTCCTGGAACCTCTCCCTGGTTTTTGCACCAGCTGACAAGGTTCATTTTGAACCAATTAAAGGCCTCCTTGAAGCATTTGACCTTCAAGGCAGTTTCCCTCTGGGCCCTGGGTTCGGGCAAGCGTAGAAGTGAGATACATGTTTGGCAAACAGCCCAGCACCATTGATGGTTATAGGTCACCCATTGTTGATAAACTGGAAATTCACCCTTCAACATCAGTAAGGACGAAAATCTCGCTCGTCTCCTGGATAGTTTCCTCAGAGACAGACCCAGAGGCAGGAGTGGCATACCCTCCTGGAACTTCTCACTGGCCGTGCACCAGCTAAGACTCCTTTTGATCCAATCAAGGAGGCCCCCTTGAAGCATTTGACCTTCAAGACGGTATTCCTCTTGGCCCTTGGGTCGGGCAAGTTCAAAAGTGAGATTCATGCCTGGCAAAACTGATATATTGGACACCAATCCGATTGGTCAAAGGTGTCCCTGTATCCATCACCCAGCTTTCTATCCTAGAATCAGCTGGCCATAGAGTGTCCAGTGTGGCCCCTGGGGTTATAACAGCCCTGGCCCCGACTCTGGATAGATCCCTCAAGTCTGACAGGTCCCTCTGTCCGGTCAGAGCATTGTGCTACTATTTGGACAGGACCTCAGACATCAGGCAGAATAAGGAGGTGGTTTTTGTCTCCTTTAAGAAAGGTTTCAACAAAGACATCTCACATGCCACTATCTCCTCTTGGATCAAGCAGACTGTGATCCTATGTTATGAGCTCTCTGACCAGGGGGCCCACATTTAACAGCAGGTTAAAGCCCATGATGTCAGGGCCTTTGCTGCTTCTAAGGCCTTCCAGTCGGGAGTCTCCTTAGATCCAATCTTGTCAGCCTGCCACTGAAGTCACAATACCTTCACACAGTTCTATATGAAGGGCGGGGCTTGGGCTGATTCAGAGCTTTACCAATTGGGCTCAGTAGTGGCTGCTCAGCAGATCCACAAGTGGCCCTTAGATTGAGGAGATTTGTATATATATAAACAGTTTCTTCATGTACATAAGAATTAAGTGTGGCGTGCTTCCTTTGGGAGGTTTATTTGCATTCTGGGACTGAACTCATCCCTCTCTTCCCCTACCTCAGAGCAGGTGTGCAAAAAAGGGGGGGGGGGGGGGGGGCGACGGCGGTATAGCCCCGGGTAACCGGCTGCTGGCAACCGACCATGGCCTTGCCTAGACCGTAGGTTAAAATTTGCTATTACTTGTGAGTTCTCATAAGTCCCTAGTAACTTACCCGCCGACCAAGCGGTAGTTATTCAGCAATTGTCCATTGGATAGGATGTATTAACGCAATAAAATTGCAAATTTAATAAGTAAATTAAATTTTTATAAGTTAATACCCTATCCAATGGACACACAAGACCCTCCCACCGACCCCGCTATCAGCTTACTAGGGGTCTAATAGTTTTAGACAACGAAAAAGATGCTATGACGTCATGTTGTCTAGACAGGAAGTAAATACCATGCGCCACCTGGCGAATGCACAGTACTGGGACCGGCTAGCCGGTGGAAACACAGGACGTCTTTTTCTGGCGTTTGGCGGGCCGGTCTGCGCCGACCTATTTAGCAATTGTCCATTGGATAGGGTATTAACTTATAAAAATGTAATTTACTTATTAAATTTGCAATTTACTTCATTATTAAATTTTTTCACCATTTCTTCTGTAATAATTTAGGGTCACCTTTCCCTGATGAAAGGAAAAGTTTAAAAAATTAATCTTTCTTTTCTTTTAAATTGAAGGTAATAAAAACATGTCTGATAATTTAATTCAAATTTTTAATGCCTGAATATAAGCTAATTTCAAACACTTTGCATATTCTCTAATACAATCCCATTTAGGTCTAATCTTTATAAGGGGCCGAAGGAGAACTATGACAGGAAATGTAGACAGTTGGTGTTAGTTTCAGTGTTACTGCTAAATAATACTTAAATGTAAATTCTGCTCAACTTCGTTCTGTGTACAGTGTAGCTATATATGTGAGACATGAACTGGTATAATCTCTTAATTTATTTGATGACATGAGAGTTACCCTTATATTTTCATCAGATCAGATGCAATTTCACTTTTTCAGGAAAATCCTGGCTTTTTCTTTATCTTTATGCCCAGGTCACACAGTGGTGAATTTTAATGGCGGATATCAGCAAATAGCAAATTCCTCAATATTCTTGGTGGTTTCCTCAACATTCTTCATTTGTCTTCAGTTCTCTTCATTATTTACCACTTCATGGTAACAACAACCTGATGGTCAAAATTATAGCAGGTACTTGCCGATTTTTAGCGTTTAACTTTTTAAAGTTCGCCACGAGAATTTTACCACTATGGGTAGGATATTCTTCTATGTCATAGCTCTGTAGTAGGGCATTCAGCTGGTTCTTCCGTTGTTTTAGAGATTTTTAGCAGATTGCATTTATTGTTCCCTAACTGTAGCTAATTTGTGGGTAGTTGTAGTAAAGTCGCCAGATATCTTCACCAGTTTGTAGGGTATTCTCAGTGTATTCCTTCTTTGTTAGGGTTAATGTCTCGGGACATCGTAGAATGGGCATCGGAGTATGAAGATCTTTTATCATGTGACCACACTTTCCCGCCTTTTTTTCGGTGAATTCTGGCAAATTTGAAGTCGCCTCTATTCTTCTTAATTTGCCAAGATGATCGTAGCACCCTCCTCAGTGTGTGACCTGGGCATTTAATGTATTCAGTAAGTCACTGAAGTCAGTTACTGTGTGTGTTTATTGAGTGTAGTTTTACCTTCTTAGCTCAAGTATTAGGGAATTTTTCTAGCAGTTTGCTGTCCAATTTCCCAATGGGCATTTACTGCCAACCTGCAATGCAGCCTGCACAATAGACATTTCCCTAATCATGGTTATCAGGCCTTTTGTTTTTGTATCTTTTATCTCAAAGGTGTAAAGGATAGAGGCATAAATTCTCATACTGAAGCTATTGATTTTTATCTCATATTTTTGGAAATAATGAGACCAATATGAGGAACAGGGACTATCTGGTATTTGTTTATATGACTGGCATTGTTATAAACTCTTCAGTTCCTTTCCACTTTTAAAAACAAGCTTAAATGTTTTGCGTCAGTGATAGTTCCACTCTGATACCAGAAGAGTATTTTCCCAGAAATGGTTTCACTGTAATTTTTTTAACTTTCATATTAAAGGAACTGTGTTCTACTGAGCAGGATGTAGTAAACTTGCAGGGAAAAGGGAATGTTGGAATTATTAATAAATGACAAGCGTTCTAACTACAGGTTTGCATATTTTTTCACATACATTTTTAGTCGAATCTTTGATTCGAGTTATGTACTGGGTTGCGGCCGCGATTTTAAATTTGCCGTTTAAACCCTTAAATATCAAATTCTGCATAATATTTTTTCACATATCTGTACATAAATGTGTATATTATACACTCTGCCATTTTGAAGATTTTTAATGCTTTTATTAAGTTATATTTTATGAAGTAAAAAGCATGTCTGGCACTACGTCTGGCTTTCTCTAAGGACCCATATGTCCTAGAAACTATTGTTTTCCCCATTGTAATGGTCTACTCGAACGAGTCTTTTTTAACGGTTTCGTCTGCTGGTTTCTAGACGTGAAACCCCAATTAATTTATTTGTCTGCTGGTTTATTTGTCAAACAAATAAACCGCAAAGAAATTAATGAATGAAGTGACGTCACGGTAGTACTACACATTTGTCATTCAGCCAATCAGAATCGAGAACACCTCTGGCAGACAATGAAAATATTCAAACTCCGTAGTTCTACATTCAACCACTCGAAGGCGCTTTTGTATGTCCTAAAAGTGAGTGATGAAAACGTGAGGCTACAATGGGGTTTCTAACAATATTTTACAAATATATAATCCAGCAATATTTTACTGTCACCGCACCTCACCCTGTCTTCTCGCAATATTTAAAATAAAATATCAAATACTGGTAGTTGTACACCCACAGAGTGATGAAAACGTGAGGCTACAATGGGGTTTCTAACAATATTTTACAAATATATAATCCAGCAATATTTTACTGTCACCGCACCTCACCCTGTCTTCTCGCAATATTTAAAATAAAATATCAAATACTGGTAGTTGTACCCCACAGAGTGATGAAAACGTGAGGCTACGATGGGGTTTCTAACAATATTTTACAAATATATAATCCAGCAATATTTTACTGTCGCCGCACCTCACTCTGTCTTCTCGCAATATTTAAAACAAATAAAATATCAAATACTGGCAGTTGTACACCCACAGAGTGATGAAAACGTGAGGCTACAATGGGGTTTCTAACAATATTTTACAAATATATAATCCAGCAATATTTTACTGTCACCGCACCTCACCCTGTCTTCTCGCAATATTTAAAATAAAATATCAAATACTGGTAGTTGTACACCCACAGAGTGATGAAAACGTGAGGCTACAATGGGGTTTCTAACAATATTTTACAAATATATAATCCAGCAATATTTTACTGTCACCGCACCTCACCCTGTCTTCTCGCAATATTTAAAATAAAATATCAAATACTGGTAGTTGTACACCCACAGAGTGATGAAAACGTGAGGCTACGATGGGGTTTCTAACAATATTTTACAAATATATAATCCAGCAATATTTTACTGTCGCCGCACCTCACTCTGTCTTCTCGCAATATTTAAAACAAATAAAATATCAAATACTGGTAGTTGTACACCCACAGAGTGATGAAAACGTGAGGCTACAATGGGGTTTCTAACAATATTTTACAAATATATAATCCAGCAACGTGAGGCTACAATGGGGTTTCTAACAACATTTTACAAATATATAATCCAGCAATATTTTACTGTCGCCGCACCTCACTCTGTCTTCTCGCAATATATAAAACAAAATATCAAATGCTGGTACTTGTACATCCACAGAGTGATGAAAACATGAGGCTACAATGGGGTTTCTAACAATATCTCACAAATATATGATCCAGCAATATTTTACTACCGCACCTCACTCTGTCTTCTCGCAATATATAAAACAAATAAAGCGGTTTGCAAATGCGGGCGATAATATCAAGTTTACAGATTTCAACACCCACTGCTGTCCTAAGATTCGACTCTGTGGTTGGCAGAAGGCCAGCCACTTCACCCTAGTATTCATTAATGACATTGTTTTACTTGAGAAAAGGCAAAGTGAGATAAAATACAATCCATAAAACTATTTTTTAATGTTTAGTATAATTGAATTATGATTAGGACAAGGTTGATAATACCGAAATCTTGCTGTTGAGACCATTTCAGTTGAATACTGTAATAACACATTACAACCAGCATCTTTAATGTCGGCACATACAATTTTTGGAAAATATAAAATATTGGAAACAAACCTGAAATTTAGGGAAACTTTCAATTTTATTACATATTTTTGGAGATTTTGATACTTTTGTAGTGATTTCTTTGAGAAAAACTGTCATATTTTGTTTTCATGAATTTCACTTCCCATTAGTGGGTCTTTTTGATTGGGGATATGTTAAGGGTGCTAAAGTAAACAGGAAATACCTTAGGGGTTTTCCCATGGTTGTCAAGGTAATCATAAAATCAGCCAGTCACAAGCGTGCATACATAATACACGGTATTGTAAAATGTACTACAAAAACTACCCTATTCATAATTATTGTATCCACTGGATGCATCTGGTGGATACTTTGGTTTTGTGTTGGCTACGACACTGCCTCGAGTAGAGAGATTTTCGACGTTAACGCTCTCAGTGGAAAACTAGACCAACTGGCTTCACCAAATTTGCTTATAACTCACTTTGTAGATGGGTGTGTGCTCATCCTAAATATTTTGTTTTTTGGACTCTAACCTGAAGACGCTTCTACCAATCAATTTGAAACCAGAGTTGTGGGACACCGCCTGGGCTAGGTTGTTTTTGAAATTCTTGTCTGCCTGTCTGGTCATGTACACATGCTGTTTTTTGTCAAAAAGGTACCTTAATTATCGAGGATGGAAAATTGTTGAGGCATGCAAATCTTTTTATTGTGTTAATACTAGGGATGGGTCGGTACCAAAAATGTGTACATCGGGAGGTCGCCAATGTAAAACCGTACCGATTCCGGGACTCCGCGTTTTAGTGCACCCCAACCAAACATGGACATTTCCTCTTAACGACATCGCAATTAAAGTCCCCAAATGCCCAAAATATGAGAGAAACCTGTATAATTTCTTCAGATTTCTTGTTTGTTCCCAATATTTTAAGTTTTCCTTCCATTTTATGTGTTGTCAAGGGAGATTTAGGTTATAAAGTGTCGTAACCAAAACATGGCAGTTCTCAACGTTTCGCTATGAAAGTCTGCAAATGGACGAAAATATGGGGATAAAAGCTTATAATTTCTTCAGATTTTGGGTATGTTTCTAATATTTTAACTCTTCCTTCCATTATATATATTGACAAGCGATGTGGCGGTTTTAAAATCTTGTCACGGTATTTCAGTAAATAGCTCTCGATACCGAGATACCGGAACTACCGACCCATCCCTAGTTAATACATCCTATCCAATGGACAATTGCAAATCTTTTTATTGTGTTAATACATCCTATCCAATGGACAATTGCTAATCCAGTCGGCGCACGCCGGCCCGCCAAACGTCAAAAAAAAAAACTGTGTTTCCACCAGCCGGCCGGTCCGTAGTACTAGTGCACTCGCCAGATGGCGTGTCATACTTCCTTCCTGTCTAGACAGAGTGACGTCATGGCATCTTTTTCATTTGGCGCGAACTAGTGCACACGGAAATTTTTGGATTGATATAAAATTGTGAAATACTTGGTTATTCTTCAGTTTTTCAACTTCTTGTGTTATCAAAAGAATATTATCTACTCATAGCTCAGAATGTCTTCGCCTGGACAAAAAAGGGGAGGGTATACTATGACCAACTTTGATCAACACACTTTTTGTGCGCGCTGCCTTGAAAAGAATACAAGGATCAAGACTATAAGTTTTGTTTGGCTTTGACTCCCGAGCAGTTAGCTCAGATTTTAACTCCATCATATAAACTTAAAAAGGAGAAACGGGAAGCTAGGAAAGCAGATAATGCCACCCCCACTAAGACTTCTGATGAACTTGTTGACCCTGCTACTGTTTCGGTCATTGGGGTAGTTGGCCAGCAAGAGACACCTAAATCACAACCTTCTGTATCTGCTCCACCTGAAAAGAAATTGAAATCAGGTTCCATTACTAAAGCCAAGAAATCTACAGGAAAATCTTCAGATCCTAGTGCCACGGATTCAAAGATCGCCGAACTTGATCAAAAGTGGTCTGAATGCTTCAACCGCCTTGAGGCTCTTCTGCTAGCTAAGACCCTTCAACAACATTGTCTTCTGACATTAAAGTTAACCCTCCCAGATCTCCACTGGCTAGTATTCCTAGAGATTCTGAGCCATTTTTTTTCAACCAACCGGGCACATTGGCAAGGACTCCTCTGCAGAGATGCATCAGTCAGCCAGCCAGCCTGAACCAGACATTAGTACATCTCCAAAGTGTACTGGCATAGGTTCCTCTGCTTCATTGCATCAACCGGCCAGCCAGCTTAACATTGACAGAAAATCAGCCCAGTCTTCATCTCCAAAGCACACTGGCAAGGGTTTCTCTGCTTCACAGCATCAACCGGCCAGCCAGCTTCACACCGACCGGAAATCGTCTCACTCATCTCCAAAGCGCACTGGCAAGAGTTCCTCTGCTTCACTGCATCAACCGACCAGCCAGCCAGCTTAGTACCAACCGACAGTCTTCAAGGTCTACATCACCCAAGCGTGTTGCTTCTATCTCTTCTGCTAACAAACAGCCTACCAGCCAACACCACATGGACCAGAACCAGCCGATCTCTCATGGTCTCAGTGTTAGTAAGACTCTCACTGACCGACCTTCTTCTTTCACCACCGACACCGGCTCTCCTTCTTTACAGAGGAAAAGAAAGGACAGTATTTCAAGTCTTAGCTCCGGTGCAGACAGTGAATTCTCTGACCGACCCCCGGTCGATCTTTATGCAGAGGAAGGTGAACTTTCTGAGGATCCGGACTGTACTGTTAATGAGCGCCATCTGTTAGATCCAGCGCCAGCAGAAGAACAGACATATAGAGAGTCCATGCACGGAATTAGATTGTACATCGGGTGGTCTAATATACCGGACATGGACAGTGCTACTACAGGCTCAGACGACAATCCCTTTTCCGGTCACAGGCAAGGTGTCGGTACAAATGCCTACAGAGGATTGGCTCTGCAAAAAGATTGGTAAATTGAACTTGACTCTGGTTGAGGGATACCCCTCTCATAGTTCTGAGGCCGGTGGCCTGATGATGGACCAGTTCTTGAGGCCAGCAAAGTCACAGTCCAGGTGGTACGGGCTGTTTTCCGACCACAAAGATGACCCTGCCGCTGTCTCGAGCTGGAGTACAGTGTTCAAAGCTGAACAGTTGCTATATTAGAATTGCTAGACAGTCCGGCCTGACTTCTAACCCCCCCCCCCCCCACCCCACCCACCCCCGCATAGCGGCACATTTCTCAAGAATCCCTGCGAAGATGGGAGAAGTCAGCAAGGGAAGCTACAGTAAGCTGCAATCAGGCTGTCAGCTTTAATCGGTGCCTCTTTAAGGTGCAGCAAGATATGCAGAGCCAATTGAAGACTGTACGTAGCGACAACAAAGAGTTCAACAAAGGTGTCAACTGCCATGGATGAGTTGCAGTACCTCATGGACTTCAACGCAAGTATAAGACCATGGAGCACCTGAGTGTTAGTTCTGTTTATGAGTTCACTTAAGTCCGTAGTAACTTACACGCCGACCAAGCGGTAGTTATTCAGCAATTGTCCATTGGATAGGATGTATTAACGCAATAAAATTGCAAATTTAATAAGTAAATTAAATTTTTATAAGTTAATACCCTATCCAATGGACACACAAAACCCTCCCACCGACCCCGCTATCAGCTTACTAGGGGTCACATAGGTTTAGACAATGAAAAAGATGCCATGACGTCACTCTGTCTAGATAGGAAAGAAGTACGACACACCATCTGGCGAGTGCACTAGTACTACGTACCAGCGGGCCAGTGGAAACACAGGACGTCTTTTTCTCACGTTTGGCGGGCTGGTCTGCGCCGACCGGATTAGCAATTGTCCATTGGATAGGGTATTAACTTATAAAAATTTAATTTACTTATTAAATTTGCAAGTTCGTCTGTTTGCTAGAGCCATTACAAGTGAGGTACCCTGACCAAAAATGTGGAAATTTCAACACTTATCACAATTTTTTCGTTGACTATGGAAGGGACTTCTCAGTCTCTTATTTTGCATATATGTACTAGGCCACAGGTAGATTCTAAAAAAGATTTAAAAAAAAAAAAGAAAAAAAAAGGAAAAAAAAAGTAGATTCCTTTGTGTCAGTATAGGACCTAGATCTTTCTTAATTATTTTTTTAAGAAATTTTAGAATAATTTTTAATGCATTAAAATTCATAAAATCATGCACTAAATCACTTATAACTTGAAAAGTATTGCATTTAGAGCATTTTGCTTAAATATGTTATTCAGCTACTTTTTTCATAGCTACAAAATGGTGAGTAATTTGGGCATCTATCCCCATAGCTCAATGAGTAGTAGCTATTTTTTTACTTTTTAATAACTTCCATAATGAGTAAAATCACTTATAACTTGAAAACTATTGCATATACAGAATTTTGTATAGACATGTGATTCAGCTACTTTTGGGTAAGCTATAACATAGTAAAATTGCAGAACTGTAGCTCATGACATAGCTGAGTAATAGCTACTTTTAGGTTATCACTCTTGAGTAAATCACTTATAACTTGAAAACTATTGCGTTTAGAGTAGTTTGTTTCAATATGTTATTCACCTATTTTGGGGTCAGCTATAACATAGTGAAATTCCAGACCTGTAGTTCATTGCATAGCTGAGTAATAGCTACTTTCAGGTTCTCATAGTTGAGTTAATAAGTTGTAACTTGAAAACTATTACATTTACAGTAATATCTTTAACTATATTATTTACCTTTTTTTCAGTCACCTGTAACACAGTGAAATATCAGACCTGTAGCTCATTGTATAGCTGAGTAATAGCTACTTTGACATTATCACTGTTGAGTAAATCAGTTGTAACTTGAAAATTATTATATTTACAGTAATTTCTTTTAATATGTTATTCATGTACTTTTGGATCAGCTATAACATAGTGAATTTGCAGACCTGCTGCCCATTGCATGATGAACAATAGCTATTTTCAGGTTCTCACAGTTGAGTAAATCAGTTGTAACTTAAAAACTATTGCATTTACAGTATTTTGTTTAAATATGTTATTACCTACTTTTCAGATAGCTATAACATAGTGAAATTGCACACCTGTGCCTCATTGTATTGTTGAGTAATAGCTACTTTGAGGGTATTACTGTTGAGTAAATCAGTTGTATCTGGAAAACTATTGCATTTAGAGTATTTTGTATAAATATGTTATTCAGCTACTTTTGGGTCAGCTATACCATAGTGAAATTGTAGACCTGTAGCTCGTGCCATAGCTGAGCAATAGCTACTTTGACGTTATCACTGTTGAGCAAATCAGTTATAACTTCAAAACTAATGAATGGATTTTTAGAGTATTTTGTTTAAATATGTTATTTATCTACTTTTGGTTAACTATAACATAGTAAAATTGCAGACCTGTAGCTCAGCATAGCTGAGCAATGCATATTTTCAGGTTGTCACTGTTGAGTAAATCAGTGGTAACTTGAAAACTATTACAGTATTTTTACCCCACAGCCCTTAAGGGCTGTCGGGGTATTGTTTTCACCCATGGTGTCCGGATGGGCGGTGGGAAATAGTTTGTCCGGGCTGTATCTCAGAAACCGTAAGGTGTAGGAAGTTGATACTTGGTAGGGACATTGGTTAGGGGGTGTAGGTGTGCAACGTCATGGTCTGACCTTGATTTGACCTTTGACCTTGCAGTAGTGACCTTGAGTTTGAAAATCTTGTCCGGGCTATATCTCAGAAACTGTAAGGTGTAGGAAGTTGATACTTGGTAGGGACATTGGTTAGGGGGTGTAGTTGTGCAACGTCATAGTCTGACCGTGATTTGACGTTTGACCTTGCCGTAGTGACCTTGACCTATAAAATCTTGTCCGGGCTATATCTCGGAAACCGTAAGGTGTAGGAAGTTGATACTTGGTAGGGATATTGGTTAGGGGGTGTAGGTGTGCAACGTCATGGTCTGACCTTGATTTGACCTTGCTGTAGTGACCTTGACCTATAAAATGTTGTCCGGGCTATATCTCGGAAACTGTAAGGTGTGGGAAGTTCATATGTGGTAGGGACATTGGTTAGGGGGTGTAGGTGTGCAACATCATGGTCTGACCTTGGTTTGACCTTTGACCTTGCCGTAGTGACCTTGACGTATAAAATCTTATCCGGGCTATATCTCAGAAACCGTAAGGTGTAGGAAGTTGATATTTGGTAGGGACATTGGTTAGGGGGTGTAGGTGTGCAACGTCATGGTGTGACCTTAATTTGACCTTTGACCTTGCCGTAGTGACCTTGACCTATAAAATCTTGTTCGGGCTATATCTCGGAAACTGTAAGGTGTAGGAAGTTGATATTTGGTAGAGACATTGGTTAGGGGGTGTAGGTGTGCAGCATCATGGTGTGACCTTGATTTGACCTTTGACCTTGCCATAGTGACCTTGACCTATAAAATCTTGTCAGGGCTATATCTCGGAAACCGTAAGGTGTAGGAAGTTGATACTTGGTAGGGACTTTGGTTAGGGGCTGTAGGTGTGTATTATCATGGTGTGACCTTAATTTGACCTTTTACCTTGTCGTAATGACCTTGACCTTTAAAATCTTCATGGACCTTTGGGTCTGTCTTTTGATGCAGATTAAGCAAAAGTCATATTAGAATTTATTAAGAATTTTACTTTCATAACTTCCCATTGTAAGAGATAGAATTTCATCAAGTGAGCCACAGATTTTGCTCCAACACCACAATAAGCATTCATTAAATGTATTACCACTTCTGTATGTATGGTAATATTCAAACCATCTAAACCATAATTCGGCCATGCAGATGTAGATAAAGAGTGTTGAATTTTAGTTTACTGATTAATGCTGTCATCTTGTTATTAAATTATCTTGTTTTAATACTTCATCTTTATACGCATTATCTTTCTTTTAAACATTATTTCTCCATTTAAACATTGTTTGGACCTTTATATAACTGACAGTGCTCTGAAAGTATCCTGAAGTTTGTACTGGTACAATATTTCTATATCTCATAGTGTTGAAAATATTTCCCAAGGCTGTGGGGTACGGGCATCTCTGATGCTATTTTATTTGAATATGTTTTCTACCTAATTTTTAATCCTTAATAGTTAACTTGGTACTTTACTTCTGAGTATCATTTGTAGAGCACAACTTTTGTGTCCTTTTTTTCTTTCACTTCTAATCTGAAACTCAAAGCACACAGTCAGCTGACACAGAGCCCATTCACGGGCACTGATTGCTTGTTAAGATTTGGGGTTTGCTTCCAGTATTTTATATTTTCCTTCAATTATATATGTTGACAAGCGAGATGGCAATTGTAAAATATCACAGTATTTCAGTAAAATCCTCCTAATACCCAGACTCCAGAGCTACTACCCCTCCCTAGTTATAAGAAAGAAGATGGTTGTGTACAATATTTGGCACATGCTTCTTTGTGATAAAATACCCAAAGAAAGAGTTCATATTATAGATCTTTATCAATTGGTTGGGAAGAAAATGGTTCTGACTAACAAGAATTAAAGATTATTAATTGTAATTGTCCTTTTTTTATTTACCTCATTTAACTGATGTGACAATTATGAATGGAAAAGTGGTTTGGGTGGGTATTACCCTACAGCCCTTAAGGTATTGTTTTCACCCATGGCGTCTGGGCAGGCGGGCGGTGGGAAAAAGTTTGTCCAGGCTTTATCTCAGAAACAATAAGGTGTAGGAAGTTGATACTTGGTAGAGGTGTAGGTGTGCAACGTCATCATGTGACCTTGATTTGACCTGATACTTGGTAGGGGCATTGGTTAGGGGGTGTAGGTGTGCAACATGATGGTGTGACCTTGATTTGACCTTGCCGTAGTGACCTTGACCTATAAAATATTGTCTATATCTCACAAACCGTAAGGTGTAGGAAGTTGATACTTGGTAGGGACATTAGTTAGGGAGTGTAGGTGTGCAACGTCATGGCATGACCTTGATTTGACCTTGCCATAGTGACCTTTACTTACAAAATCTTGTCTGGGCTATATCTTGGAAAATGTAAGGTGTAGGAAGTTGATACTTGGTAGAGGTGTAGGTGTGCAACGTCATCATGTGACCTTGATTTGACCTGATACTTGGTAAGGGCATAGGGATATTGGTTAGGGGGTTGTAGGTGTGTAACATCATGGTGTAACCTTGATTTAACCTTTGACCTTGTCATAGTGACCATGAGTTTTAAAATATTGTCTGGGCTATTTCTTGGATTCCATAAAGTGTAGAAGGTTGACACTTGGAAGGGACATTGGTTAAGGTGTAGGGATATTGGTTAGGGGGTTGTAGGTGTGTAACATCATGGTGTAACCTTGATTTAACCTTTGACCTTGTCATAGTGACCATGAGTTTTAAAATATTGTCTGGGCTATTTCTTGGATTCCATAAAGTGTAGAAGGTTGACACTTGGAAGGGACATTGGTTAAGGGGTGTAAGTGTGCATCACGGTGTGACCTTTTTGCTCTGCCAAAGTGTGTTCACCTGCCATATTTGAGACATCTTTCTCTTATGACAAAGATATATGGATTGCTGCAACTGATTATTATATGCACTTTCCCATAATTGTGCTATTTCCAGTGACAGCTGTTCTCCAATTAATCATATTTTTAGTTTACTGATTTATGCTGTCATCTTGCTATTGAATTGTCTTGTTTTAGTACTTTATCTTTACATACATTTTGTTTCTGTTAGATGTTATTTTCTCTGCTTAAACATTATTTGGACCTTTATATAAGTGATACTGCACTGAAAGTATCCCAGTCTTTATTGTTTCACTACTTCTATATGTCATGGTGTTGAAAACTATTTCCCCAGGCTATGGGGTACGGGCATCTCTGATACTATTTTTTCGCTTTTGTAACTGTTACACCAAAACAAACGGCTGGTTTTTAAGTTATAATTTTATTGCGTTAATACATCCTATCCAATGGACAATTGCTTTACCGGTCGACGCGACCGGTCCGCCAAATGTCAGAAAAAGACGTCCTGTGTATAACACTAGCAGAGCCGGTCAGGAGAGCGCATTCGCCAGGTGGCGCATCGTACTTCCTTGCTGTCTAGACAACGTGACGTCATAGCATCTTTTTCATTTGGCGCGTGGAGAGTGAAGACGTGTTTTCAACGACAAGGAATTTCTCGTTTTATTACGAACTCAACTGCTTTATTTCATCTTGAAGAAGTTTGGAAGAATTATCTACAACTATGTCATCTCCAGGACAGAGACGAGGTTCATGCGGACACGCTATGGCTGGGTTTGATACCCACTCCAAGTGTGCACGTTGTAGGGACAAAGGGCTAGGCGACGACCCCTGCGTCCAGAAGAAGGAATGTGTTATCTGCAAGGGGTTTACCCCTGAACAAGTCCTTCAGCTGGCCACCCCAGCTTATAGGGACAGAAAAGAGAAGAAGACGACGACTACGACTCCAGCCAAGTCCACCTCCACTCTCATGGATCCAGCACACGTCAGTGTACTGGCAAAGGTGGAAAAGGGCAAGGCCGTCCAATCTACACCCAGTAGTAAGAAGACGAAACGTAGTGAGTCACCCAAGCCGTCTTCATCTAAGAAGAGATCCAGCAGCCACCCTTCAGCTGAAGATCTCAAGAATTTGGATGATAAGTGGGCAGAAAGATTTTCAAGACTAGAGGCGATGATCCTGGCCAAGACCTTCACAGTGCCGGTTGAACCGGTTGTGAAGCCAGCTGCTGATGTGACTCCCACTGGGAAGCCTTTCTTTGAGCCTTCCACCAGCAAGCTGCCTGTTGAAAAGAGCCTGCCCACTGAGAAACCCGGTCCCTGCCTTGATCAGGCCACCGGTAATGCTGCAGAAGAGATGCAGACTGCCACCCAGCCCCTTGGGGCCCCTGGTGCAGGGATGGCAACCCAGCCTGTTCAGGCCCCCGGTTCATTCCCAGAGGTTCAGCCCACCGGTGGTGATCAACTGAGTACAGCATCTGACAGTGAAGCTGACCAGCTCAGTACTACCGGTTCCCTGGGTGGCGACACCCACAGGGACCGGTCAGCAGTCAGAGAGGCATCCAAAGATGACCCTGCCCCTGAGCCAACTGAGGAGGCCAACTACAGGGAAACAATGAGGGGTGTGAGGAGCTTCATGAACTGGCACAGGGTTCCTGAGTTCGAGACTGTGTCCTCCACTGCTGATGATAACCCTTTTGCCGGTGCCCGTACTCAGCCAACCGGCAAAGTCAGTGTGAAACTTCCAGTTGATGACTGGCTTTGTAGAAAGATGTCCAGCCTCAACCTCACCATCAAGGAGGGCTACCCCACCAGGAACACCGACAACACTGGCCTCCTCAGGGATCAGTTTATCAAAACCCCTAGACCATCCAGATGGTACGGGATGCATGCTGATAAGGAAAGTGAAGGTTCAACAGTTCGTACCTGGTCACCGGACCCGGCCAAACTCAGCCACTCTTTCAGCAGGATTGCCAGAAGAAATATGCCCTCTGCTCCACCCTCCCGGGTCTTCAGCCAAGAACTGCTCAGACGCTGGGAAAGGGCAGCACGTGAACAGACAGTGATGTGCAACCAGGCTGCTGGTTTGTCAAGGTGCCTGACCAGGGTTCAGGACTCAATGAACATTCAGTTAAAAACCCTGAGTCTGGATACTAAAGGAAAGTCTTCAGAAAAGATGGGACAAGCCATTAATGAACTGGAGTATTTGACCACTTTCAACCGGTCAATTTCTCAAGCAATGGCCAGGACAATGCAAGATCTATCAGAGGCAGTCTTCATCAACATGGCCAACTTCACCCTTGCTCGCAGGGATAGTTACCTGGACTATTTGCATGCTGGGGTGAGACACGACACTATAAACGCCTTGAGAACGTCTCCAGTCCATCTAGACACTTTATTTCCGGATCAGCTGCTGGCCAAGGCTGAAGAGGAAATCAATAAGAGTGAGGAGAGGCGTTCGTCCGGTACTTCTCACCGACAACAAGGTCGCTTCCATCCATACTCAGCAAGTGACAAATCTGCTAGTCGTCACACCGACAAGAAGAACGTCCTTGCTTGGAAGCAGATCAGAGACAACCAGCAAAGCAGGAGAGGTCGAGGCAAAGCCTCCAACTACTCCCAAAAGCCTGCCAAGGGGTCCAAGTCGTCAAAATGACAATTACTGTGTAAAATTTGTGAAGACCGGTCTGGCGAACTCTGTAGTTGTAACCGGTCAGGAAGACTTGGACCCAGCACCAGTGATTGCAGAGACCAGCAAAGTGACACTAAATTTGACTGTAAACTCAGATGTTGCAAATGCTCATATTGTTTCAGGGTTGTCACAAAGGAAAGGCGTAAATCCCAATACTTGTCAAATGTACACAGAAATAAAATATGTGAAAAGTGTTTCTTGTGTAGGTCACTTGTCTTCTGTAAATCTTGTAACCAATGCCCAACATGCTGTTATAGATCCTCCTGTAGGGGCGAGATTAAGTCAGTGTTGGGAGAAATGGGAAGCCTTGGGTTCAAGTCCAAAAGTAGTCAACACATTGAGGGAGGGGTACACTCTCCCGTTCCGGTTCAGACCCCACTTGACAAGGTCACCGACTGTCATAAGCAACTATCACAGTGCAGCCAAACAGTCCTTCCTTTTAGAGGCACTGTATCAGCTGATAAACAAGAATGCAGTCGAACCAGTAAAAAATCAGAACTCACTGGGTTTTTACAACCGGCTATTTTTGGTACCCAAACCCAACAACCGGTGGAGACCGGTCCTGGACCTGAGCACCTTGAACACCTTTTTAAACACAGAGTCGTTCAAGATGGAGACCCCAGAGACAATAAGAACCTCCCTACAGGCAGGGGAGTGGGTCACATCCATAGATTTCAAAGACGCTTACTTCCACATACCAATTCACAGTCAGTCAAGGAAGTACATGCGTTTTCACCTCCAGGGTCGGTCCTACCAGTTCAAGGCCCTACCCTTTGGCCTATCCACAGCCCCCATGGAATTCACAGTGGTGGCCAAAGAGGTCAAACTCATGGCTCTTCAGAAGGGTATAAGGATCCACCAGTACCTAGACGACTGGCTGGTGAGAGCCTCTACCCAACACACCTGTCTCCGGCATACTCAAACCCTAGTCACACTGTGCCAGGAACTAGGGTGGCTGGTGAACAAGGAAAAATCAGAACTGGTTCCCAAACAGGTCTTCAACTTCGTAGGTTACCAGTTCGACCTGAAAGAGGGCAGGGTCAGACCAACAGAAGATCGTTGGCAGACCTTGACAGACAAGATCAGATCCATAATGTCGGATCCGGTTTGCCCGGTCCGACAATTCATGTCCCTCATAGGCCTGCTCACAGCAACAGAAAAACAAGTCCACTTAGGGCGACTTCACATGAGACCCATACAGTGGCACTTGAAAAACAATTGGAGGGTCCCAGAGTCACTGGAAAAGGTGATACCGGTCCCCAAGTCCCTCCACCCCCACCTGAAGTGGTGGCTGGAGGAAAGCAATGTGCTTCTAGGTCAACCATTACACCCTCTAAAACATGCTCTGCAAATCTTTACAGACGCATCAAAAGAAGGGTGGGGCGCTCACTTAGACGAGCACACTGCAAGGGGAACCTGGTCCCTTCCAGAGAGCAAGCTGCACATAAACCACTTAGAGCTAAAAGCAGTATTTCTAGCTCTAAAAGAGTTTCGAACCCTAGTCTGCAACAAGACAGTGTTGATAGCTACAGACAACACAACAGTGGTTGCTTATATCAACAAAGAGGGGGGGGGGGGGGGGGGGGGATGAAGTCAGGCTCTCTGTGTGCCCTACTGTGGAGAATACTGTCTTGGTGTACCAGGCAGCAAGTAACCCTCAGGGCACGTCACATCCCCGGCCGGCTGAACGTGATAGCAGACAAGCTATCCAGGCTTGGCCAGACCATTCAAACAGAGTGGTCACTTCATCCAGAGGTATTCAAAGCCATATGCGACCGGTGGCACCAGCCTCAAGTGGACCTGTTTGCCACCAGATTCAACAACAAACTACCACAGTTTGTCTCACCGGTCCCAGACCCCCAGGCTTGGGCAGTGGATGCACTCAGCCTGTTCTGGGAGGACCTGGACCCATACGCCTTCCCACCGGCAGCCATCTTGGGCAAAGTGGTGGAGAAGCTACAGGACTACCCCTGCAACAGAATAATTCTGATTGCACCAGGGTGGCCCAACATGCCCTGGTTTTGGGACCTGGTAGCAATGTCAAGCCAGATCCCTCTGTGTCTGCCCAGCATGCCCAACCTAGTGTCTCAGCCATTCAACCAGGTCCTTCACAGGAACCTGGCGAACCTGAACCTACATGCCTGGCTCCTAGAGCCTCAGCAATCAAGGAGCAAGGCTTCTCTGAGGCAGTGGCAGCACGAATTGAGGCTCCTCAGAGAAGATCAACCAGATCTGTCTATGAGGCAAAGTGGACCATTTTTAAAAAGTGGTGCCTCAGTAATCAGGTGGACTTCAGGGCACCACCTCTGAAAGCCATAGCTGACTTCCTCCTGCACTTGTTTCAGGACAAGCAGTTACAACCAGGCACCATTGATGGCTACAGATCAGCCATTGCTGACAAACTGGGCAATTCAACCATTAATGTCAGCAAAGACGAAAATCTCGCTTGTCTCCTGGATAGTTTCCATAGAGACAGACCCAAGGGCAGGAGGGGCATCCCCTCCTGGAACCTTTCCCTGGTACTACACCAGCTCACAAAGACTCCATTTGAACCCCTTAAAGAGGCCTCCCTGAAACATCTAACATTCAAGACTGTTTTCTTGCTGGCCTTGGGTTCAGGTAAACGCAGGAGTGAGATCCATGCTTGGTTACATAAGAACATCAGACACCAGTCAGACTGGTCCAAGGTGTCTTTGTACCCCTCACCCAGCTTTCTATCCAAGAACCAGCTGGCTAAAGAGGGTCCAGATAGTGTGGCACCAGTGGTCATTCCAGCCCTGGCTCCATCCCTGGATAGGTCACTCAAGAGTGACAGGTCCCTATGTCCAGTTAGAGCCCTGCGCTACTACTTGGACAGTGACTGTGACTTGCTTCCTTGGGAAGTTGTTATTTCTTCTGGGACTGAACTCAGCCCCTCTCTCCTTCTCCCTTTCCCTCCTCAGTTCATACTGGGGGGGGGGAAAGAAAAGGGGGGGGGGGGGGGGGCAGTGTCGGTAGACTTCCGGTTAACCGGTTAGTTGACAGCCGACCTTGACCTCTCAGGGTTCTCTGACCCTAGGTCAAATGGGACATCTCAATTTTTTGTTATTATGAGTTCATACAAGTCCCTAGCTGCTTACCCGCCTACCAAGCGGTAGTTATTCAGCATTGTCCATTGGATAGGATCTATTAACGCAATAAAATTGCAAATTTAATAAGTAAATTAAATTTTTATAAGTTAATACCCTATCCAATGGACAAGCAAGGCCCACCCAACCGGCCCCGCTATCAGCTTACTAGGGGTCTTACTAGGACTAGACACGAAAAAGATGCTATGACGTCACGTTGTCTAGACAGCAAGGAAGTACGATGCGCCACCTGGCGAATGCGCTCTCCTGACCGGCTCTGCTAGTGTTATACACAGGACGTCTTTTTCTGACGTTTGGCGGACCGGTCGCGCCGACCGGTAAAGCAATTGTCCATTGGATAGGGTATTAACTTATAAAAATTTAATTTACTTATTAAATTTGCAAAACTTTTTGTAGCATTTTGGATATATATAACAGTGCTGTGCTCTGTATCATC
The DNA here is from genome assembly GCA_964017235.1 of Sabellastarte sp. h YS-2021. NCBI lineage: Eukaryota > Metazoa > Annelida > Polychaeta > Sabellida > Sabellidae > Sabellastarte > Sabellastarte sp. h YS-2021. The sequence continues at coordinate 164,805,184 of OZ024927.1, read as the reverse complement.
CATGCTTTCATAAGCACCTACTCCACAATCTTACATTATCGCTAATAAATTGCTAATATGTCTTTTCAAGGTAAACTTTCTAAATTATAACCCAATATAATAGGTGTAATTTATTTATTTTATATCCAGTGTCAACAAAATTTTCCTTATTTTAACATTTGTTTCATATTTTATTGCGCAGAGATTTGTTTTTCAATTGCATATTTTACTTCCATTTCATGTGTGCTAAAATGCAGTTTTTCCCAAATTTGGGTTATTTCAATTGGAATGTACGGCAGGTTTTCATTGTCTTTTTAATACATGTTTGCAACCAGTTATTGCTTGTTTATAGAAATGATTGACCAATTTTCTGAAATATTACCAACTGCAACTGTAACTTTTTTGGAGTCTTTCATGATCCCTGTAGAACAAATTATGTTTATAGGACCGAAAGAAAATATATTTTACATCAGAAATATTATAAGTTACAGTAAAATTTAATTATTATTTATGTATTTCTCACCCAAGCACTAGGTCTGCTAGAGTTTGTAATTAACAACTGGGTCATATTTTAGCATCTTGTGAAACCTCTATTCTCTGTCCTTCAAATATCTGCGGGTTCGTGTTATCCACTCCTAAATGTGCAATCTCATATGCTTTTTTACATTCTGTCATCCCAGCAGTTTCTCTCCTGGGGTATTCAAATAATAGAGGTACCACTGCATTCCTTTACATATTGTATGTACCATTTTTACAGGAAGTTGATGCAGGCCAAGTTAGCAATGTGCTGAGAGATCAAGTGACTCAGGAGATTGAGTATCTGAAGACTGAACTCATTAAAAGCCAGGCCACTCTCAAGATTCTGGTAATACCTATAAACTAGACACTGTTATCAAGAATCAATGTAAATTCAGTTCAAGTATAAGTTGAACTCATATGTGATAGGGTAGCATGGTTCCAACTAAGTGTTGAGAAATTGTGTAGAAAGTTCTAGAAACCACTGCAACCTTTTAGTCAGTCAGTCATTCATTTTTTTTTTTCAAAGATATTTGACATTTTTTACTTTCTATAAATTTGTTCACATCAGCCAGCATACATGTATTTGCTTTATTGATACTAATGGTTAACTGCATCTGGCTGATTTTAAAATGCAGCATTTTTGTAGTTGTAATTAGAAGTCAGCCATAAGTATAAAAATTCAAAACCTGTACATATGGAAGGTCCCAGTTGTACTATCAACTGTGCTGTATGGTACAAGTTATCAGTGTTTCTATCATGATATTTGATTGTGGTTCTCACTTTACTCAAAGGAATAAGGGTTATGCAGTTGTATATTCCAGGACTACAGCTACCTTCTATCATATGTCACTACACTCAGTTATTCCTATATTAAAAATCTATACAATCTTCTTAGCAAATTTTAGTTTTCAATTCATAACATCTAATGAATGTTTGATGTACTGCTTAAGTCTGCTGCTTTGGAGGCGTAATATCTTCCCCACAATGGGGAAGTCGTTGGACTAAGTTCAACCTTTAACCACTAATTTAACCTTTATTCATGTCAAGCGACTGTTATGTTATTTGATAGCCCAAGTATTTTGTGGATTACCCTGGCTTTCTCTGGTTTATGTAGAAGAATGTTTAATGTAACTTTAAAGCTTTATAAATTCAACCTGCTGATGTAAGCATTCTCATTTCTTTATAAAAACAAAAGCCTGTGTTTTCATTGTTACTCTTTTTCCTTTATCATGCCAAGGGCAGACAAATTTCCCAGGATTATCAAAATACTTGAGTTTTACCGCTAATTTAAGAGACAGCTGAGCAGTGAAATCAGACCATTTGCTTTTGAGATAGATTTGATGAATCTGTTAGGTCTTAGAGTTATCTGTTTTATCTGTACCTCCAAAGTACAGGAATTGACAATTTTTTAACTCCACCCAAGTCTAGTGATCTTTTTTCTCTCATGTCTTTCTTTATCTTTCAGTCCCCCAGTCAGCATGATTTCCCAAGAAATACAAAAAAAAAAAAAAAAAAAAAAAAAAAAAAAAAAAAAAATTTGGTAGTTTTTGCAATGTTGGAAATCCCAGCACTTGGGAATTTCATCTAGAAACTGTTTGAATCGTGAACACTTCAGTATGTCTGATGACCGTGGTCTTTGCTCTCTAAATGTTATGTTTTTCATCTGCAATTCAAATGATTTCTCCACTAAGCTTTCAGTGGATTTGTTACAAAAAGGTAGGATTTATTGTTGCACCAAATGTATCCATTAGGGAACAAGTAAGTCCTTTTCTATTCCTCATCATGTATAAAGGGCAGAATGTGACAGGAAGTATATGTATGACTGAGAATAACTTCAGAGATTAGGTGTGTTGCTTTATACAGTCTTAGTTCATAGGACTAGCAGTGTAATGTAACTTAATCTTTGGAAAATTAAGTAAAGCTGTTGTAGTTATAGAGGAATTTATTTAATTTTCATTGCCATTAAAATTTACTTGTATTGAGAAATCTGATGCATTATTGTCAATATCTTCCAAAATCTAACTAAGGCTTCAATTCAGCAAGCAAGATATTTTACCTCCAAAACAAATCTTATATTTGTGATGTATCTTCTGATTACTTCCGTTTAAATGACATTGTAAGGAACAGAAATGTGCTAAAAAAACTGCCCAATTCATAGCTAGCCATTATCTGAGACAACTAAGTGTAATGAAGTAAAAATATTTCCAAATTACTTATAGGGATGAAATAGTAAGTTCAAAAATATCTGCTTTTAAATCAGCTTTAATTGTCTTTAGAATAAAAATAAATAAATCCAGCTTTTGCTTATTTGGAAAATTAAACACACCCATCAGGCATAATTGATTTGAGCTGAACTTTATTTCTACAATAATTTTTAACAGGGTTGTGATTGGGTCCTAACACTAATCTTTAACCATTAATTTATATAGAAATGCAGTCATGTTGAAAATGATCTTTTAACTTAAGTTAAATTGTTTTGTTCCACTGTTTCTTTTTATTTTCTTGTGTAAGTCAGGGTTCAGAGTATGGATATTAGTAGCATATGTATTTTAATCCATAACCAGACGGATTGATTGGCAGTCTTTTGCATGTGTATATCATTACAGAGTCTATTAGATGAGGTGAGACATCCAAACCATCTGCCCTCTTAATGCTTTAATTAGTTGAACCCAGTCAGTGGGGATGTCTGGTTTTCTTTATGTAGTAGTGTTAAGCTTCTATTAACTTTTTCTTGTCATTCTGAATCTTCTTAAAGATTTTATTAAAATTCAATGCTTCTATTTTGAGTAATTAGTTCTTGTAAAGAGCTTGTATGTTCTGAAAAAGCATATACTGCTTTTAGCTCTAATTGTATGAGTCATACTTATGTGAAGGTTTTTCCTTATTTCAGATGCCCTGGTTAATTACAGTATGTTATTATTGGATGATCAGATGCTTAATTAATCAGAGAATCTCAGTAATTCATTGAATTATTTCAGAAATTCAGAAAAAAGTGTGTCATTATAATACAGCTTTATTCATAAAACAAGAAGAAAGCAAATGATTTGACAGGACATATTACTGGATATATTACCTTAGTAAATTTAAATAACTTTATGGAGCAATGAAATAATAAAATAGTTACATTTCTGTTGAACTGAGTATATAGAATTACTTCTAACAAAATCAGAGAAGCCATCTTGAAATTGTGTTTTAGCCAGTGGATTATATATAAAATTAATAAGTGTTTATTTAACAAAATACAATTGTGAAGCTTCATAGAGTATTGACTGATCATGAAGGATGTTCTCAAGTTTGTTAAAAAGGTAGGCACAATTCTGAATAAAGATCCATCAAAACTAGAAATATATGATAGATTAACTGAGTATTGGTTGGAAAATTAGACAAGACAAAATTATGTAATTTAGTAGTTATTGTAATATAAAATTTGGATTTACTTTGTATAGGTTTGTTTTGATAGCTGAACAACCATTTTTGATTGCCAACAAGAGAGAGCTGTGTATCTATGACTTGTGTTTAAAAAAAAGTTTTGTGAAAAACCTTTTAACCTGAAAATTATCTTTTTTCACAGTTTTCATGAAACCTGATATATATTGTATTTGTGTTGAACATTCTTGCATTTTGTTTGTTAATTTAATATTCATTGCATTTTAAAAAGTCTGTTTCACTTAGTGTATTTTAACAGTACCACTCTTTCTGAGTTTTTACCCCACAGCCCTTAATGGCTGTTGGGGTATTGTTTTCACCCATGGTGTCCGGATGGTCGGGCGGGCGGGCGGCGGGAAATAGTTTGTCCGGGCTGTATCTCAGAAACCGTAAGGTGTAGGAAGTTGATACTTGGTAGGGACATTGGTTAGGGGGTGTAGCTGTGCGACGTCATGGTCTGACCTTGATTTGACCTTTGACCTTGCCGTAGTGACCTTGAGTTTGAAAATCTTGTCCGGGCTATATCTCGGAAACTGTAAGGTGTAGGAAGTTGATACTTGGTAGGGACATTGGTTAGGGTGTGTAGTTGTGCAACGTCATAGTTTGACCTTTGACCTTGCCGTAGTGACCTTGACCTATAAAATGTTGTCCGGGCTATATCTCGGAAACTGTAAGGCTTGGGAAGTTGATATTTGGTAGGGACATTGGTTAGGGGGTGTAGGTGTGCAACGTCATGGTGTGACCTTGATTTGACCTTTGACCTTGCCGTAGTGACCTTGACGTATAAAATGTTGTCCGGGCTATATCTCAGAAACCGTAAGGTGTAGGAAGTTGATACGTGGTACGGATATTGGTTAGGGGATGTAGGTGTGCAACGTCATGGTGTGACCTTGATTTGACCTGTGACCTTGCCGTAGTGGCCTTGACCTATAAAATCTTGTCCAGGCTATATCTCAGAAACCGTAAGGTGTAGGAAGTTGATACTTGGTAGGGATATTGCTTACGGGGTGTAGGTGTGCAGCGTCATGGTCTGACCTTGATTTGACCTTTGACCTTGCCGTAGTGACCTTGACCTATAAAATGTTGTCTGGGCTATATCTCAGAAACCGTAAGGTGTAGGAAGTTGATACTTGGTAGGGATATTGATTAGGGGGTGTAGGTGTGCAACGTCATGGTCTGACCTTGATTTGACCTTTAACCTTGCTGTAGTGACCTTGACCCATAAAATATTGTCCGGGCTTTATCTCGGAAACTGTTAGGTGCAGGAAGTTGATATTTGGTAGAGACATTGGCTAGGGGGTGTAGGTGTGCAGCATCATGGTGTGACCTTGATTTGACCTTTGACCTTGCCATAGTGACCTTGACCTATAAAATCGTCAGGGCTGTATCTCGGAAACCGTAAGGTGTAGGAAGTTGATACTTGGTAGGGACATTGGTTATTGGCTATAGGTGTGTATTATCATGGTGTGACCTTAATTTGACCTTTACCTTGTCGTAGTGACCTTGACATTTAAAATCTTGTTGCACCTTTGGGTCTGTCTTTTGATGCAGATTAAGCAAAAGTCATATTAGAATTTATTAAGAATTTTACTTTCATAACTTCCCATTGTAAGAGATAGAATTTCATCAAGTGAGCCGCAGATTTTACTCCAACACCACACATAAGCATTCATTAAATGTATTACCACTTCTGTATGCATGGTAATATTCAAACCATCTAAACCATAATTCGGAAATGCAGATGTATATAAAGAGTGTTGAATTTTAGTTTACTGATTAATGCTGTCATCTTGTCATTGAATTATCTTGTTTTAATACTTCATCTTTATACGCATTATCTTTCTTTTAAACATTATTTCTCCATTTAAACATTGTTTGGACCTTTATATAACTGACAGTGCTCTGAAAGTATCCTGAAGTTTGTACTGGTACAGTACTTCTATATCTCATGGTGTTGAAAATATTTCCCTAGGCTGTGGGGTACGGGCATCTCTGATGCTATTTTTGTTACTGTATTTGCTGGTGCCCTATGTCATTCAGTACACATTTTTTACCTTACTAGTATGCACTACTTGAGATCTTCCATACCCCATGTTCAAATCATCAAATCATTTAATAAATCTCTAAATTTGTTCACAATGTATTAGATTTGATTATTATTATTTTATACAGCAAACTCAGTCACCAAAACTGAAGGGAAAACAGAAACACAGTGGTCAGAACGGGGCAAGAAACCGAAACAATTTAGTGGGTGAGTAACAAACTGCTGTAAGTTCATGTGAATGTTTATATTTTTCCTGCTAATGCAAATCTAGGCCCATAGCTAAGTGAGTAATATTGTTAGTAGCTACTTTAAATAAATTGTTTATAACCCCAAAATGACTGCTTTTATTGCGCTACAATAGCTTACCATGTGGGACTGAATGCTTTACTGGTTGCCGCGAGGCCCAGACGACCAACGCTCGAGAAAAACAAGCATGCAGTTGGTTCGGCCTCATAGGTTGTCGTGACGTCATCAATTCCTGTGTATCAGCCTCCTTTTCGTTGGTCGTTTTCAAGCTGTTTTCTATTATATCTCTGGATATATTGTTTGTCATTCGTCCATAATTCGGCTTTTCCCTTATTTAGCAGTATAGAATCTTATACCCAAATTTCAGCACTTCCGGTGCTGTATTTTGTCAGTTTTTAACGTCTTCTTATTTTCACGTGTTGTGTGCTCGCCACTACACTAGTTCTGCTCGAATCTACGGTTCGGAGTATTTTATATTTTATTGCACTAAAACATGGCCACCGCCCACCAGTCTTCTAAAGATAAACCCAGATCCAGCAAATGCAATCATTTCTGTCAGCCGTTTGACAGTCATGGCTACTGTCCCTCCTGCAGAGATGCAGGGAAGGGCGATGATCTGTGTGTTACTAAAGCTGGTACTTGTCAAATCTGTGCGTCTTTCACAGACGAACAGTCCACTAAAATTGCTAATAGAAGACGATACAAGAAAAAACATCCCACTTCACAGGCTTCGGACAAAGATCGGGACGAGGTTCTTGGCGATTCTTTTGAATCGTTTTCTGGATCGCAAGCCGAGCTTGAGGCTGCGGCCGATCATTTGTTTACTTCACCTCCACGTCCCAGACCCTTATCTTTCGATCCTTTGCCTCTTACTACCCCAGGGCGTACTGTTCCTCCCACGCCCAGTACAGCCTTACATCATAAAGTCCAGTCTTCTGTAGAGAAGTCTTTGGACCACAAATTTGATCAGAAATTGGGTGCTTTTCAAGCCAACATCTATGATGCCCTTAAATCTATGCGTGAAGATTTCCTAAAATCTCAACAGGGGCTGGCTGATAAGATCGCCTCTTCGGCTGTTCGCACCGAACCTCAGACCTCTGTCAGTGCTTCCGAACCCATGGACATTGAATATGGCCCTTCCCTTCCTCCTCGCCTTCAGGCCGAGCAAGGTTCGGATGTTCGCCCTAGCTCTTCCGAACATACACAGTCTGTTCGCCCCAAGACGTCCTCTCACAAGGTTAGCCATGCTCCAATCTCAGGTTCGGGATCTGATTCCGATCATGATCGCCCTTCATATTCTAGACCTAAAAAGCACTCTGACAAGTCTAAACATAAGTCTAGGTCCACATATTTGCCCTCATCGTCAGGGGAGGATCAGTCCCCTAGACGTAGACACAGGTCTCCCAAGCCCCAGAGAATGGCCTCTGATGATCAGGAACATCCTCAAATTGACCTTGATCCGCCCTACTATAGGGATGTGGCTCTGGCTGACATCCCAAATCAATATGCGGAGGAGGTAGATACTTTTCGACGTATCCTCAAATTACCTGATTCGAGGGACTCAGTCCCCAGACCTGCTACTGCTATCATAGGTATCGATGACGAGGTGGCCGTCCAAGAGCTGAGACCTACGGGTCCATCAGCTATGTTGCCCCTCAACTCTGGTATAAGAGATGCCTTTGACAAATTCAACAATGATCTTATGGCTGCAAACCTGGCAGAGGGCAAATACCCAAAGCCCCCCCCCTTCCACTTCTAAGTGGTACAAGGTTGGACAACCTTGTTTTTCGGAGAAACTCCAAGAATTAAATGCAGACTTTGCCAAGATCTGTATATCTCCTAAACCTTCGGGGGCCCCTTTAGGCAAGGTCCCACTCTCTGTCCTCAAGGACTTAGAACAACAGGCAAGGTACAATTTAACCACGTTGAATTTCACGACCACTTTTGCCAAGACATCCTCCTCCTGCAACTCCACCATGAGGAGGTGTCGTTATGGACTGAAAGAGACCTTCAAGAAGGTCAAGTCCCAGGTCAGGAAAGGTTCCGACCCTGAAAAAGCAGTAAAACGTGGTTATGATGAGGCCTATGACTACTTTGATCTCTGGGAGAAGACCCTCACTATTCAACATAAGGCCATAACCTGCCTGAGCAAATCCCTTGCCCATATTTTACAAAGGGAACTTTACACAATGGCAACTTCCGGCTTGCTTAGGCGCGAAGCCGAAATGTCTCATCTGCAGCCACAATTAGGGGAAACCAGGCGTCAAGAGCTCAGGAATTCCTCGCTCTGGACTCGTTCCCTGTTCAACTCCCAGTCAGTGAAGGAAGGTGAGGACTTCCTTCTCAAAAAAGGCACCTCAAAAGATGCTCAGGGTTTCGGACCCTTCCAAAATAAGCCCTTTCGTGGTTCCCACCACAATAAGAGAAGAGGCTCCTACAGGAAACGCCCCTATGGGGGCAATTCCTCCCAAAGCAGCAACTATTCGTTTCCCTCTTCAAGAGGAAAACCAAACTTCAGAGGCTCTAGGGGTCGTTTTCGACCCCACAACAAAGGAAAAGGGCGTGGAAACCCCTCTTGCCAATGACTCCTATCAAGCCTCAATCAATCCACCAGTAGGAGGTCGCCTCCGTTCTTTCAGGAGAGACTGGCACGCAAACAATTGCTCAGCCAACGTGTTAAATATCATCACCAATGGCTACGTTCTGCCATTCCTCTCAAGGCCAAACTTGATAAGATTTCCTCTGATTGTGTCAGAGTACAAGGCCCCTCAAAAAGACCAAGCCTTGGCCGATTGCATCCAGTCTCTCCTGTTAAAGAACGCTATCGAAAGGGTGGAAAATGTAAAATCTCTCGGGTTTTACAGTCGCCTGTTTCTTGTACCCAAGCCTCACCAAAGGTGGAGGCCAGTAATAGACCTAAGCAGGCTCAACACTTTTCTACACGTAGAAAAGTTCAAAATGGAAACGCCAGAGTCCATCAGGACTTCTCTGATTCCAGGGGAATGGGTAGCGTCAATAGATCTGTCGGACGCTTACCTCCACATCCCCATCCATCCATACTCAAGGAAGTATCTAAGATTTTGCCACAGGTCACAGGTGTTCCAGTTCACCTCGCTCCCATTCGGACTAGCCACAGCCCCCCAGGTATTCACCATGGTCGTAAAAGAAGTGAAACTCATGGCCCTCAGCAGAGGACTCAGACTTCACCAATACCTGGACGACTGGCTGATCAGGTCTCAGTCCCAGGAGGAAGCATTAGTGAACACTCGGGCAGTGGTAGATCTCACACAGTCCTTGGGATGGATCATAAACCAAGAGAAATCAGAACTGAAACCAACTCAGGTGTTCTCGTTCGTGGGCTACGAATACCACCTAGATTCAGCCCTTGTAAAACCCACTCAAGAGAGATGGCTCAAACTTCAGGATTTGATCCTACGACTCAAGTCGAAACATGTTTTGACTGCAAGATGTTTGATGTCTCTAATTGGGTTGCTAGCCTCAACGGAGAAGATGGTCCCGGAGGGACGCCTTCACATGAGACCGTTTCAGTTTCACCTGAAAGAGCACTGGAAATTTCCTCAGTCGCTGGACAGCCTCCTTCCCTGGACAGAAGTCATTTCTGCTCATCTGGACTGGTGGCAGAATCCTACAAATGTGATGATAGGCGCAGACCTTCATCCCAAAGACCACAGTATCCAACTCTTTACCGACGCCTCAAACGTAGGTTGGGGCGCTCACTTAGATCAAAGTTCCACCAAGGGTCTGTGGTCTCCTCAGGAAAAAGGACTTCACATAAACGTCCTAGAATTAAAAGCTGTCTCTCTGGCTCTCAGACACTTCAAAGACCAGTGTCAGGACCAAACAGTGCTAGTTGCCACGGACAACTCAACTGTGGTAGCTTACATAAACAAACAAGGGGGAACACACTCGGCGGAGATGTGCGCACTCCTGTGGAAACTCATGACCTGGTGCCACCACTATCACATAACCTTGAAAGCCAGGCACATTCCAGGGTGCCTGAATGTGATGGCCGACCTACTTTCCAGGTCGAACCAGGTCCAGTCGACCGAATGGTCTCTTCATCCACAGGTGTTCAAACAGATCTGCCTAAAGTGGTTCACTCCCCACGTGGACCTTTTTGCCACTCATCTGAACCACAAGCTCCCTCTGTACGTGTCTCCTATCCCAGACCCCCAGGCCTGGGACATAGATGCTCTAAACATAGACTGGACGGGTCTCACTGCTTATGCTTACCCTCCAACGGCTCTCCTTCACAGGGTGATCCAAAAAATCAGGCAGTGCACCTGCCTGATCATTCTAATAGCCCCAGGCTGGCCAGGGATGCCCTGGTTTTGGGACCTAGTGCAGCTCTCAACAGAGATCCCTCTGCAACTCCCGGTGTCGACAACACTCCTCAAGCAGTCCCACAACTTCGTGTTCCACAGCTCCCCGCAGCACCTCAACCTCCACGCCTGGTCTCTAGGAGTGGACAACTCCAAGAACAAGGCTTCTCTGTGGAAGTGGCAGAGAGAATTGCTGCACCTCAGCGGTCTTCAACAAGGAACATCTACAAATCAAAGTGGGCCCTATTTGAAAAATGGTGCAGAGATAATTCGGTGGATTTCTCCTCACCATCTGTGAAGCAAATCTCAGATTTCTTTATGTATCTGTACCAAGACCTAAACAGGCGCCCCTCTACCATTGATGGTTACAGGACAGCTATTGTTGACACTCTGGGCCCTACGGCCCAGCATATTGCCCATAATGAGGACCTTCACAGGTTGCTCTCCAGTTTTCACAGGGATCGCCCCAAGAGTTCCAGAAACCTTCCTCAGTGGAACCTATCTGTTGTCCTCAATGAGCTCACAAAAGCGCCCTTTGAGCCTATGAAAGACACAGACCTCAAACATCTCACTCTCAAGACTGCTTTCTTGCTAGCTCTGGCCTCCGGCAAGCGCCGCAGCGAAATCCACGCCTGGGTCGCAAACAAAGTATCTAATCTAGGCCAATGGGAAAAGGTAGCCTTGTTCCCTTCATCAGATTTTATAGCCAAAAACCAGCTGGCAAGAGAAGGTTCTCAAAGTGTGTCTCCGGTGACTATTCCTGCCTTGACTACCATTGTAGATAGACAATTCAAAGAAGACAGGACCTTGTGTCCTGTACGGGCTTTGAGGTACTATCTGGACCGAACCAAGGACCTGAGAGGGTCCCGGTCTCTTCTTTTCATCTCCTTCAAGAAAGGACATACCTCAGATATCAGACCCGCTACTCTCTCTTCATGGTTGAAACAAACCATTCTACTTTGTTATAAGCAAGCAGACCAGCAAGCCTTGGACTTAGTCCAAGTGAAAGCGCATGACATTAGGGCCTTCGCAGCCTCTAAGGCTTTTTACGGTGGGGTATCGGTGGACCAGATCATGCAAGCGTGTCACTGGAAAGCTCACAACACGTTTACCAATTTTTATCTAAAAGACCTTACTTGGTCGGACAACGACTACAACATGTATCTGGGACCAGTAGTAGCGGCTCAACAGGTCCTAGACCCTTCTCCTCAGTGATGTCTCCTTCGGGAAGAAAAGGGGGGGGGGGGGGGGGGGGGGGGGGGGGGGGGCACATCCGCTACAGCTAAGCCTTCAGGAGTCTCCCCAGGTCTAGGTATAAGCTACCTCATCAGGGTGTTACAGGTAAGGTCTCTCATATTAAATTTACATTAACTTTAAATTCTTGGGACCATAAGGTTGTCTTATAAATAAGGTTGCAATAGTAATTCTCGAACCTTGACCTCATTTCTGACGTCATAGCCCTTAGGGTTTCTTCCTATCTGTGTACTCCGGGTACACAATCCTCCTTCCAAACACCCTACAGTGTACAACACTGTATATTCTCATCAGGTTTTTGGCTCTTTACAAGTCCGACCTTCAGGATTGGGACTCTGTAAATGGGACTCAGACTGGAAATTTTTTGGAACTATTTTTTATTACTCTCAATTCGAGAAAAACAACATTCAGACCTTCCAGTCTCAGCTGTAATCCCGCCACCGGGCGGTTGAATTCAGCATTCAGTCCCACATGGTAAGCTATTGTAGCGCAATAAAATTGAAAATTTTAATTACTTAAATGTAGCTTTTATAAGCTACAAGCTTACCATGTGGGACTGAGAAGAGTCCCACCCTACCTCCCCGCTGTATTACAGCTGAGGGGACATGGGTTTAATCTCAACGAAAAGGAGGCTGATACACAGGAATTGATGACGTCACGACAACCTATGAGGCCGAACCAACTGCATGCTTGTTTTTCTCGAGCGTTGGTCGTCTGGGCCTCGCGGCAACCAGTAAAGCATTCAGTCCCACATGGTAAGCTTGTAGCTTATAAAAGCTACATTTAAGTAATTAAAATTTTCAAATTTATAGCATTTTACTAAAATATGTTGTTCAGCTACTTTCTCTGTACCTAAAAGATGGTTTCTATTTTTGAGGACTAACTCAATAGCTAAACGAGTAATAGCTATTTTCTGTTTTGAAAAGTGAGGAATATAAATAAATAGCGTTTTTTTTCTTTGTAACTGTTACAATATTTTGGTTAAATGTACCATTCAGCTACCTTTTGATGTTCTGTGTCATAGCAAATTTTCAGAGCTGTAGCTTAACTGAGATATTATATATAAGCTACTTTGATAGTTTAGCTTTGAGTAGAGTTAATCACTTGTTACTGAAATGTCTTTATTTAATACTTTATCTTTACATATGTTACTGAAATGTCTTTATTTAATACTTTATCTTTACATACCTTTTCTTTCTTTTAGATGTTATTTCTCTACTTAAACATTATTATGTCCACCCTACTGGGGGGTGCACATATTATTTTTGCTTTTTCCGCCATCCGTAGTCACACTTGGTTTCTGGTCATTTCAAGGAAAACTATTTATCCTATCTTTACCAAATTTGGTATGGGTGTTTATTGGGTTAATAGCTTGCATGGGGTTGCTTTTAGTGAAGATAGCTCTATAGCTAACAGAGAAATAGCTACTTAGCTACTTTTGTATACTTCTTTTGTTTCTGGGCATTTTAAATTAGCAAATAGCTTGGTTGGGATTGCTTTTAGTGATAATAGCTATATAACTGACTGAGTAATAGCTACTTAGCTACTTTGAGTAGCTTTTATATTTTAAGCATTTTAAAGAAAAAGTATTTCACATATGTTCACAAAATTTGGGATGGAGGATTATTAAGCGTCCCTTGCGGTACGCTTGTTTGTGTATGGGAGACCTTCAGGCTCCACCGGCTCCGCATTTTGTTTTCCTTATAACTCTGTAACCGTTAGGCGGATTCTTTTCAAATTTGGCAGGTTTATGCAGTAGCCTTGGGGAATTTTTTTGAATATGCTGCAGTGACATTTCAACCAATCAGAGAGGTCACATGACCAAAAATGTCTTTTTTCGATTGGGAAGCTTGTCCGGATGATAACTTGAAAGGGATTTTATCAATTCACCTGAAACTTGGCAAATACATTCATTCTATTAAAATGTGGAAATCATTAGATTTTGGCATTGATTGGTTAAGAAATGGCCGAGTAATTAATGATTAATTAATCATTATGCATTTTCCAAATAAGGAAAACACAAAAATGCTTATAACTCGAAAACCGTGCTAGATAGAGCGATTTCGAGAAAAAATTTTGACCCGTAGGGTATCTCTGCAGAGTAGCTATCCCAATTTTGAAAAAAAAAATTGTTGTCTCGCCAAAAATGGCGGCCATTTTGAATTTTCGAATTTTTGCGCAAAAATTGCAAAACACAAAAATGCTAATATCTCGAAAACTGTGCTAGATGGCGAATTATCTCTTAAAAGTATTGCAGATAGCCAATTTTTATTCTCAAATAATTCATTCACCTACTTTTGGAAGAGCTTTCACATGGTGAAGTTTCAGACCCATAGCTAATTACTCACCTACTCAAAATGAGTAAATGCGAATTATCTCTAAAAGTATTGCGGATACCCAATTTTTATCAAATAACTCATTCATCTACTTTTGGGAGAGCTTTCACTTGGTGAAGTTTCAGACCTGTAGCTAATTATTCACCTACTCAAAATGAGTAAATGCTAATTACCTCTAAAAGTATTGCAGATACCCAATTTTTATCAAATAACTTATTCATCTACTTTTGGGAGAGCTTTCACATGGTGAAGTTCCAGACCTGTAGGTAATTACTCACCTACTCAAAATGAGTAAATGCGAATTATCTCTAGAAGTATTGCAGATAGCCAATTTCTCCCAAATCACTCATTCATCTACTTTTGGGAGAGCTTTCACATGGTGAAGTTTCAGACCCGTAGATATTTACTCACCTACTCAAAATGAGTAAATGCAAATTATCTCATAAAAGTATTGCAGATAGCCAATTTTTATCAAATAAATGATTCACCTACTTTTGCAAGAGCTTTCACATGGTGAAGTTTCAGACCCATAGCTAATTACTCACCTACTCAAAAAGAGTAAATGCGAATTATCTCTAAAAGTATTGCAGATAGCCAATTTTTCTCAAATAACTTATTCATCTACTTTTGGGAGAGCTTTCACATGGTGAAGTTCCAGACCCGTAGGTAATTATTCACCTACTCAAAATGAGTAAATGCTAATTATCTCTAGAAGTATTGCAGATAGCCAATTTCTCTCAAATAACTCATTCATCTACTTTTGGGAGAGCTTTCACATGGTGAAGTTTCAGACCCATAGCTAATTACTCACCTACTCAAAATGAGTAAATGCGAATTACCTCTAAAAGTATTGCAGATAGCCAATTTTTCTCAAATAACTCATTCACCTACTTTTGGGAGAGCTTTCACTCTGTGAAGCTTCAGACCCGTAGCTAATTATTCACCTACTCAAAATGAATAAATGCTAATTATCTGTAAAAGTATTGCGGATACCCAATTTTTATCAAATAACTCATTCATCTACTTTTGGAAGAGCTTTCACATGGTGAAGTTTCATACCCGTAGATAATTACTCACCTACTCAAAATGAGTAAATGCTAATTATCTCTTAAAAGTATTGCACATAGCCAATTTTTCTCAAATAAATCATTCACCTACTTTTGGAAGAGCTTTCACATGGTGAAGTTTCAGACCCATAGCTAATTACTCACCTACTCAAAATGAGTAAATGCGAATTACCTCTAAAAGTATTGCAGATAGCCAATTTTTCTCAAATAACTCATTCACCTACTTTTAGGAGAGCTTTCACATGGTGAAGTTTCAGACCCATAGCTAATTACTCACCTACTCAAAATGAATAAATGCAAATTACCTCTAAAAGTATTGCAGATAGCCAATTTTTCTCAAATAACTCATTCACCTACTTTTGGGAGAGCTTTCACATGGTGAAGTTTCAGACCCGTAGGTAATTATTCACCTACTCAAAATGAATAAATGCTAATTATCTCTAAAACTATTGCGGATACCCAATTTTTATCAAATAACTCATTCATCTACTTTTGGAAGAGCTTTCACATGGTGAAGTTTCATACCCGTAGATAATTACTCACCTACTCAAAATGAGTAAATGCTAATTATCTCTTAAAAGTATTGCAGATAGCCAATTTTTCTCAAATAACTCATTCACCTACTTTTGGGAGAGCTTTCACATGGTGAAGTTTCATACCCGTAGATAATTACTCACCTACTCAAAATGAGTAAATGCTAGGGGTGGGACGAGTACAAATAATTTGGGTCGATTACTCGCAGATAAAAACTCGACTCGACATCGAGCCCTCGCAACATTTAGTATCCACCATAACAGGAAACGACATCCAATATGGCGGCTCCCGTAAACGAAAAAAATACAAAGATAAAAGCCTTGAATCGCTTGAATTAGCTATTGTCAGCACATAATATCAATAATATTATGTTACAAATGGTGGAATATGCGATTTGATGAAAGTAAGGTATGTTATTTATGTTTTATTAACTAAAAAACGTAACTGATTCTATAGGTTGTTATATGTACACGAGCACTCAACCCCAAGAATTGGGGTCGAATTTTTGTGAAATTCACCTCGCTTGGCGAGTGTCGACTGCTCGGTCGCACCCCTAGTAAATGCTAATTATCTCTTAAAAGTATTGCACATAGCCAATTTTTCTCAAATAACTCATTCACCTACTTTTGGAAGAGCTTTCACATGGTGAAGTTTCAGACCCATAGCTAATTACTCACGTACTCAAAAGGAGTAAATGCTAATTATCTGTAAAAGTATTGCGGATACCCAATTTTTTATCAAATAACTCATTCATCTACTTTTGGGAGAGCTTTCACATGGTGAAGTTTCAGACCCGTAGATAATTACTCACCTACTCAAAATGAGTAAATGCTAATTATCTCTAAAAGTATTGCACATAGCCAATTTTTCTCAAATAACTCATTCACCTACTTTTGGAAGAGCTTTCACATTTCAAATTTTGGCTGCTATCTTAAATATTGGTGCAAATGGAAAATGTCATTCATCTGATAAACAGTAAGAGATAAAGCAAATTTTTTACTTCTCCAAATTTTGGCTGCCATCTTAATTTTTGGCGGAAATGGAATGTATCATTTATCTCGAAAACTGTTACAGATAGAGCAATTTTAGGCAAATTTTCTACCTCCTTGGTACTAGGTACACTACTCCTAGAACCTCAGGAAACTTTTCCAAATTTGGCGGAAATGAATATGTCATTTATCTCGAACTGTAACAGGTAGATTGATTTTGGGCAAATGTTGGCCCCACTTGATAATAAGGACTACTCCTTTAATGTCTGTGAATAATTTAAATTTTCTTAATTTCAGCCACCATCTTGAAAAATACCATTTATCTTCAAAACCATGTTATTTGTCCTTTTCTGGTGGATACATCTTGCACCTTGCCACAGATGAACCCTTGGTCTAGTTCTTAAATACTTTAAAATCACTTAAAAAGGTATTTGAGCATCTCTTCTGCTCAGTTTTATTGTCATTTTTGTCAGAAATTGAATTTGATAGATAATTTAAAAAAAGACTTTTTCATATTTGCCAGTTTGCTTTCAATTAGTAGTCAGTGAAGTTATGGTGAATCAGTCATTTCACCGTGATTTTAGGTGTGTACTTTATGGTAATTTCAGATGCCCTGAACTTAGATTGTGGTATGGGTGAGGGGGACCATGGCACTGGGATGACAGATGTTTGTGGACAGCGTCCTCATTCTAGTAACACTTTGGATCCTACCTATGGTGCCCATAGCAACCTGACAAGAACCAACTCTTCTTCATGCCCAGATTTTGATCAATATGATATTGAAGGGAATCTTTGCTTGCAGAGTGCATCTCGCACTGATGGCCGAAGAAATGCCATGAAACGAAGAGAAAGAGATTGTGGAAAAGTGGATTACTCCAGCAGTTCAGGAACAAGTGGTATTGAGATTGCCTCACAGTCTAACAGGATGGAAACAATGAAAAATGTTCTATTTACAGATAACAGCAACTGCAGTCCTGAAACAATAAGTGGTGCTGAAGATACGAGTGGAGATGATCACTACTCTAAACATAGTCCTGTTCATCGACAACAATTTAGTCACCCATTGAAATTTAGTCCTCAATCTATCAGGGACACTTTCAAATTTGGTCATGTTTCCCGAAGTCGTACCCATAGCTTTAAAAATGCTATAGAACGAGGCCCATCTGGTGATTCAGGCATTTCAAATCCATCCCAAGATCGCCATGACAACAGTAGCACTAGTCTTGATTTATCAGGACCACGAATAGAGGATTTGCTTCCCCATGAATCAGACTTGATTAAAGTTGGTCTCTACACTGACAAAAACAGGGTGAACCTCAAACATTCTTCTTTCAGATCGGGTTACTATGACAGAGATCAAATACATGTGCCGTATCAAGGAAATTGGAATTCCCACAAGGAGCAGACTAGAGATGATCAATATACCTCACAAAAATATAACACTTTTGGTCAGGACTACATTGACCAGATTGAGACTATAAATGACCCAAAAGGGTACAACTATTCTTTTTCAAACGGAAGAAATCTGAGTACACAAAATTATGACAGGTAAGTTAAAAGAAATCTTGTAAATAAATGTGATTTAAGGTTAGGTTGATTTTCAAAATGTTTTTTTTCTTGTGCATTAAGAGGAAGTGAATAAATATTCAGTGTTGTATATTTTTTCAGAACAGAAAATGAAATGAGATTCTAAGTCTGGAAGATGATGTGTTAGTTGGATCTTGGTATTTACAAAAACTGTTAATTATCCACATCATGAGCTTCAGATACTAATTTGAACTGGGCCTTTGAACCCTGATGATATATATGGAATTTACGGCATCTTATATTACTTATCTGTAATAAAGTTCTGTTGTAGAAATTTGACTGTTCACAGGTCATGTGATGAAACACAAAATTCTTTTAGTTCCTTTTCTGTCTTGACATTTTCCTAGATGTTGTAGAATTCTCAAACTCTACAGAAAATTGGATGGTGTTAGTATTTACATACAGTTCCATTTTCAGAGCAATATGGTGACCGTCATAAATAACTTGACTGACAGGCAGCTGTTTTGTAATTGCAACAGACACATTCTTAGAGATGCCCATGATCAGAAATAGCCCACACATTTAACACTATTTTACTTTGCAATTTTCTTACACTTATTAATTCAAGAGAAAATTAAAAACTTATGAATGAGCGTATCTTACCCATACCCCCCCCCCCCCCCCCCCGTGTCCCCAAAATCCACTAATATTGTTTAGCTGGAATGATTGTCCGGACTGGTATAATCTGGGTTTTTTTTAAGTATAAATTAATACAATTCTGGGTTATAAATATAGATTGATGTTGTAACAAATAAATAAATCAGGTTGTTTTGTAAAACTTGACTTAGTATCACTTTTAAGGGAAATACTCTCTGTAAATATGGCTGTTGACACGAACAAAGCATATTAGTACTGAAACATGTGTGGTGATGTACATAGTTTACAAATAGGTATTACGAAATTCATGAATTGCACAAGAAAAATATGTTATGCAACTTGTCCTTTTTTTATCCTTTTTTTTTTTTTGAATAATCAACGTTAATTATTTGTGCTGATAGATGTCTGGGTATTATCTGATTAATTAATTTCTAGCATTGCACCAGCAGTTGATGCCAGACGACTGTCAATATTACCGGAAAAAGATGAAAAGGATGTTGAGTGTTTATCTAACCCTATTCGTCCTCCACGAAGGAACCGTAATGGAAAGGCTGCCAAAACTGAATGTAAAAACATTAACAACACAGACGCAGAAATAGTTGCAGACAAATCGGATACTGAGTCACACCTTGTTGCACATCACTTGCCAACAGATGTGCCAATAAAGAGTCCCAGATTAAAGAAAACCGCACCCAAGCCTCCGTTGTCACCTGGCAGAAAAGTCATAATGTCTGACACTGGCAAGGATGAACAGAAGAAACAAGTAGTACCCAACTTCTCCAAACCTCCTTCATATGAGCAGGCAGTGGAAACAAGACTGAAAGAAAAGATGGCCACAGCACAAAGGTAAGGCAGGGGCTGCTTGTTGGATTTATGTTTATAATTATTGAATAGCATCAGTTTCACTTGACTTTTGATTTGCAAGAAATTCTTTGCACATTGATAATTTTTGTCATTTTATTGGGGCTCTGATGTCTGCTGATGCAAAAATGGCACAAATTTGGCACAAAATGTGACCTTACTTTGACCTTTGATCTTGCTGTGGTGATCTGTAAAATCTTGTTCGGGCTATTTCACAGAAACTGTAAAGTTTAGTAAGTTAGGGGGTATAGGTGTGGAACTTCATGATGTAACCTTGATTTGACCTTGCTGTAGTGAGCTTGTCCATGAAAATCTTGTCTGGGCCATGTCTCTGAAACTGTATGTTGCAGGAAGTTGATTCCTGGATGGGTCATTGGTTGGTGTGTGCAGGTATGCTAAATTATGATATTACTATTAACCTTGGCTCGGCCAAAGTGTGTTTACCTGCCATCTTTGAGAGATATTACTCTTACGACAAAGATATATGGATTGCTGTAAATTGTTATTATATGTATTTTTACTTAATTGTGCTATTTCTGTATGTAGCTATACTACATTTAATAAATTTTAAAGCTTTCATTATTTCCAGACATTTTGTCTCTTTCAAATGTTATTTTGTCCACTAACATTATTTGGATCTTTACATAACTGACATTTTTGCTGTGAAAGTCTCCTGATCTTTGTACTGTTTCACTTTTTCTCTATCTCATGGTGTCGAAAACTATTTCCCTGGGTTGTGGGGTACGGGCATCTCCAATGCTATTTTACTTACTTGTGCTGTTTCCATTGACAGGTATACTTCAATTAATGAATCTTACAACTTCATTATTTTTAGTTTGACAACTTTACTTCAGTTAATAAATCTTACACCTTCGTAATTTTTACCCGACTGCCCTTATTGTCTTTAGTTTACTGATAAATGCTGTCATATTGATATTGAATGGTCTTGTTCTAATACTTTATCATTGCATACAAATTTTCTCTGTCAGATGTTATTTTCACTCCCTAAACATTATTTGCCTCTTTGTATAACTGACACTGTTTGTCCTGAAAGTCTCCTAATCTTTTTCTGTTTCACTTCTGCTATATCTCATGTTTACTCGGGCTGTGGTGGATGAGTCTCTGATGCTATTTTATATTATAGTACTGTCAGTCTATATTAGTAATAATTAGTGCTGCGACCGTGTTTGAAGAAGTTTGATAGTTCGCTCGTTTACTGCCCCAATTTCGGAGTTCGGTTCAAATGTCTGAAATTCGGACTTTGCAAAACGTTTAGAAATCCCCAACATCCCAACAGATCCTATTTTCTCCCATCTATAAAACTTGTTTCTTTTGTTGAAAATATGGCGGAATTTATTTAAAATATATATGGATTTTATATTTTTGCTATATTTTCAATAAAATGACAAGGTTTTGTGTGAGATTTCTGCGTTTTAACTGGTTTTGAAAATGTTGTTTCGAAGATCGAACTAGACTGAAGTTCACTAGCTTGTACAGATACCAAACATCGAACCCGATATTCGAAGTGATTTCACAGCACTAGTAATAATGTTACGTATATTTAAAAGACTGTGTGAAGAAAGAGTGTGTTACTTGTTAGTGTTTTCCAGTGAGAATAAAGTGATATTTCTGACAATTGCGTTACATTATTATTTCAGTGAGAGAGTTGGCCCATCCTGCGACGGTGTATGTGCATTTGAAGCTGTCCATAGTGTGCCCTTCAGCCGTCCTCCACCACCTTATCAGAAACCTTTCCAGCAAAATATGCAAAATCAGTCAAAAACACCACAGACCTTAGACATAACAGAGGAAGGAGAAAGTGTTGTCAATAGCAACCTCACAAAAGTTGGTAATTCTTCAGGAAAAAATGCAGAAACTCTTGGCTTTGAAAAGCAAGACTTAGAATTGGCAGAATTTTCAAATGAGAGTGATAAGAAAGATTCAGCTTGCAAGAATAATGATATTGCTGAACTGGATTCTTTTGAAGGCCAATCAAGTGGCAGGAGAAAGTCATTGGAAATTATACACAATCAGCCATGTCTTGGGTCAAAGGAAGATGTAGTAAGGACTAAACTGAATATTTTAATCTATTTTATTAGATTTTAAAGACAGCTGGTTTACACTTAGATTCAAAATTTTGAAATTCGGATTAAATGAATGCCCTAAAATAATCATAAAAATTTAAAAATTATTTAGAATTAGGGATGGGTCAGTAGTTCCGGTATCTCGGTATCGAGAGCAATTTTATGAAATACCGTGATAAGATTTTAAAACCACCACTTCGCTTATCAGCACATATAATGGAAGGAAGAGTTAAAATATTGTAAAATCCCAAAATCTGAAGAAAGTATAAGCTTTTATTCCCACATGTTCGTGCATTTTGCAGACTTTATAGAGTACTACGATTACATTGAGCAGAACTGTCATGTTTTGGTTTCGGTAATTATAACCTTTATCTCACTTGTCAACACATATAATTGAAGGAAAACTTAAAATATTGGAAACAAACCAGAAATCTGAAGAAATTCTGCACTTTTATCTCATATTTTGTGTATTTATGTACTTTTATTGCAATGTCGTTTAGAGGAACGTCCATGTTTGGTTGGGGTGTACTAAAACGCGGAATCCCGGAATCGGTACGGTTTTGCATTGCGACCTCCCGATGTACACATTTTTTATACCGGCCCATCCCTATTTAGAATGGACCAGTATTGAACAAAAATGTATTAATTTCTTGAGTTTTGAATTTCATACTTCTTACTAACTGTATGTAACAACAGTTTGCTTTCAATGCTCCCACAGTTTGGAATGATTTACCTGATGATGTTTGTACTGCCCCAACTCTTGCCTGTTTCAGAAAAAGAGCTAAACTTTTACTCTTTCAGAAGGCTTTTCCAGAATAGTGTACAACTTTGTGGTATCTCCGTGGTATTGACCTGGCTATGTCTACAGAATAATGATTAACGAATTGATTTCTGCTGTTGCACCTTAAGTGCTATAAAAGTATAGAATAGAATAGAATTTGTTTAGTTTTGCATATTTCTCCAATATCAAGTAACTTCTATTAAGGACTTATTTAGTTGTCATTAATCTCATATTCAGGTTGCAAAATTTATGAGATATCCAACCATGGGTAGGTCAGTCACTAGTGAAGGGCCCTCAGGGACCCTTAGACCTCGAAGTGAGCACTGCTGCACTTCCGTCCTACAATCAAACATCTAGACAGTTTCAGCACTGTCTCTCATTTTATTTAGGTTTTTGGCTCGTTACAGGCCCGATCTTCGGGATCGGGGCACTGTAAATGGGACTCAGACTGGTATTTCTGGCACTATTCTATACATATTAATTCAAAATCTTAGAAAAAATGACATATCTTCCAGTCTCAGCTGTAATCCCGCCA
Source organism: Sabellastarte sp. h YS-2021 (assembly GCA_964017235.1). NCBI lineage: Eukaryota > Metazoa > Annelida > Polychaeta > Sabellida > Sabellidae > Sabellastarte > Sabellastarte sp. h YS-2021. Next base: position 164,782,002 of record OZ024927.1, on the reverse strand, counting down.
CCGGGCAGTTGAATTCAGCATTAAGTCCCACATGGTAAGCTATTGTAGCGTAATAAAATTGTAAATTTTAATTACTTAAATAAGCTACAAGCTTACCATGTGGGACTTAGAAGAGTCCCTCCCTGCCTCCCCGCTGTTTACAGCTGAGGGTAGGTTTTAGAAAATTTCAACGAGAAAGTAGGGCGAGAGGTCAGAGGTTATCACCTGACGACAGCTAGCAGTATATCCGGTGGCTAACAAGAACTGTCTTTTTTTCTAAGACGTTGGCCCCAGGTGTGGCAACCCGAGAACAGCATTAAGTCCCACATGGTAAGCTTGTAGCTTATAAAAGCTACATTTAAGTAATTAAAATTTACAAATTTGTTTAGTTTTGCATATTTCTCCAATATTAAGATGCAACGCTAGTGTATACAATCTCAGAGAAATGAAGTAAAAACAAGGCCTGAACTTCTTTAGTTATTGTCTGCAAATTTATGGGATTCTGTGATACCAGGATCCTGAACAATGCATATTTGACAATTTGTTATTACTGGTTAGGAGTAGTCAGATAGCCATAAAAGAATGGAGTAATAAATATTCTAAAAATATAATATTAAGGAAGAAGCACATACTCTTTTCATAATTTTGATACTTTGTAGGCATTCCCTTAAGTTCAATTTATCAGATTTATTAAAAAGAATAATGAATGATTTTGTATGGTTAATGAATGATTTTGTATGGTTAATTGCTGAGAAGAGTGTTTATTGGAGATATGTGTACTAGAATACGAGTTACAAGGAGTACACTAGTGCAAAATAAAGTGAATCTCCCCAACTGTACTATTTTTGATTGTTTATTTATTGGATTACACCTCTAATGTTAGAGGAAAAAGGTAAAAACTTATTCTTTATATTTTTGCTTTGTTAGAATGCAACCATGGATGAAGTTGAGTCAAAACTCTCAAGTTTGAGTATTTCAGCAAACCAACAACTGGAAGGAAAACAGCAAGAGGCAGAAACTGGAGACACAAAACCATGTACAGAAAAGAGGGACTGTGCCAAGAGCCACTTACCATTGGAGGAAGGTAGAGAAGTTATTTATACGCCAAGAAGCTCTATCATGTACACTTTTATTATCTAAATATCCAGTATGAAAGTAAAAAGGGAAATACAGGAGTATTCACAAATCCCCAGACATCCAGCAAGTCTTTCTCTGTTGAAACTACTTCTTTTCATCAGGTGTACACAACACTTTTTCAGTTGAATTAGCAGGCAGAATAGCTAAGTGTGTAAACATTTATGAAAGCTTACTTTTAATTGTTTATGAATCATGTTTGTAACACAGATAAAAATACATTTATAGTCTTTTTCCTTTCAGGTTACCGTTTGTTCATGTCTCAATCTTTTTTATGTGTGTGCAGTCAGTCTGCAGATATTTGCAGTCAGTCGCATTGTTGACTTGTTGATTCTGTGTTCTTGTCCACTATCCCATAACAACCTGGCAGTGGTGGTCACTCTTTTACATATTCTAACAATATCCTGGCTCTAGATAGGTTAATATTTCTGTTTTTATCTCCCGCCGGGCTTTAGCCCAGGAAGGAGATTATAAGATGCATCATGTGGGTGAGTGCGTGTGTGCGTTAGTGTTTCACGCAGATTTCTCCCAAACTACTACAGCTACAGATTTTTTGTCAATTAATTGTCCCAATGAATTTTCATGCCCTTGAAAATTTTGTTGGTTTTGTTGACCTAAACCTAATGATAAGCGAGTAATAGCAATGTTAGCTACTTTGAGTAAAGGACTCCTAACTCAAAAACTATTCCAGTTAGAACTTTTTACCCCACATCCCTTAAGGGCTGTTGGGGTATTGTTTTCACCCATGGTGTCCGGATGGGCGGGAAAAGTTTGATTTGACCTTTGACCTTGCCGCAGTGACCTTGAGTTTGAAAATCTTGTCCGGGCTATATCTCGAAAACCGTAAGGTGTAGGAAGTTGATACTTGGTAAGGACATTGGTTAGGGGGTGTAGGTGTGCAACGTAATGGTGTGACCTTGATTTGACCTTTGACCTTGCCGTAGTGACGTTGACCTATAAAATCTTGCCCTGGCTATATCTCGGAAACCGTAAGGTGTAGGAAGTTGATACTTGGTAGGAACATTGGTTAGGGGTTGTAGGTGTGCAACGTCATGGTGTTACCTTGATTTGACTTTTGACCTTGCCATGGTCATCTTGACCTATAAAATCTTGTCCGGGCTATATCTCGGAAACCGTAAGGTGTAGGAAGTTGATGCTTGGTAGGGACATTGGTTAGGGGTGTAGGTGTGCAACATCATAGTGTGACCTTGATTTGACCTTTGACCTTGTCGTAGTGACCTTTAAAATCTTGTTGCACCTTTGGGTCTGTCTTTTGATACAGATTAAGCACTGTTAAAGTAATATTAGAATTTATTAAGAATTTTACTTTTATAACTTCCCATTGTAAGAGATGGAATTTCATCAAGTGAACCAAAGATTTTGCTCCAACACCACACATAAGCATTCATTGAATGTATTACCACTTCTGTATGCATGGTAATATTCAAAACATCTAAACCATAATTCGGCCATGCAGATGTAGATAAAGAGTGTTGTAATTAAACTGATCACCGCCGCCGGATTATGGTTTCCCTTGAATAACTTCTTAGCCTTTCAAATTTTTCTTTCCTTCTTATCTTTCTTTAAAGCTATAGGGGCGGTAAAAATTTTTTGGATACTTTGCGCAGACCTTAAGCTTTACTTAAGGTAACCTTAAGCATAACTCCAAAACACCCCGTCATCGCGTTTCGGAAAAAACCACACACACCTGTGCTATAAAATTTATCTGGCACATTCTAGACCAAATTTCCAAGGTCGGAAAGGATTTTTTCATCAGTCGCACCATAGATACCTGAATGGGAGGCGTTTTATTTTTGTAAATTTTTTAAAAATGGGTACTTGGTCTGTATCTCAAAAACGGTTAGAATTTTGGCGTTTTGTTGGAATAAATTATTCAGCTACTTTTTGATAGTCTTTCACATGCCGAAGTTTTAGCCCTGTATCTGCAATCTTAAGGTCACCTTAATGTCAAAAAAGGGGGTTTTAGCCCTCCAGTTCACTTAGTTTTTCACTTTTTTCAACCAAACTTGGCACATATATTAAGATTTGCCAAAGGAATATCCTGACTTTATGGTGACCTTAAACTCAAAATGTTATGGACATATGGCCTGCTTAAAGTCATCAAATTGGAATAAAATCCTCTGGCTCCTTTCTTTTTCCATTTTTTTATATTGAAATTATCACTGGTATTAAAGTAGATAAAAATAATACTTATGGTCACCTTAAACTCTCAGTATGAATGGAGTTGTAGCCACCTTAAAGTGAAATAAGGGGGTTTTCAGCCTCCAAGTATCTTATTGTTTGACTGACCTCAGTTAAACTTTGCACACCTATAAAGGATGGCAAACCAAAGGGTTATCCTGACTTTAAGGTGACCTTAAACTGTTAATATAATTTTGGCCCCCCCTAAAGTCATAACATTTGAATAAAGCCGTCTGGCTCTTTTCTTTTTCCATATCTAACATATATTGATATTGAAGGGACATTCTCATATTATGGTCACCTTAAAGTCGCAATATGAATGAAGTTATGGTCACCTTACAGTGAAAAAGGAAGTTTCAGCCTTCAGCTATCTTATTGTTCAACTGACATGAGCTAAACTTTATGCACTTATAAAGGATGAGAAAAGGGACATTCATATTTTATGGTCACCTTAAAGTCCCAATATGAATGAAGTTATGGCCACCTTGCAGTGAAATTATGGAGTTTTTAATCTCCAGCTATTGTATTGTTCAGCTGACCTCACTTTAATTGTGCACACTTGAAAGATGAAAATGGGACAAGTAACATACACAATGCAATAAAGTTCACAGTTTCTGTTGCTTATGATGCATATGTTGACATCTTTTGTGGGTGACTTCTTTTTCATCAGGGCCGCTTCGTTTTTGTCAGCAAAAACATTCTTCTAGTTTTAGTTTACTGATTAATGCTGTCATCTTGTTATTGAATTATCTTGTTTTAATACTTCATCTTTACATGCATTATCTTTCTTTTAGATGTTATTTTCTCTATTTAAACATTGTTTGGACCTTTATATAACTGACAGTGCTCTGAAAGTATCCTGAACTTTGTACTAATACAGTATTTCTATATCTCATGGTGTTCAAAATATTTCCCTAGGCTGTGGGGTACGGGCATCTCTGATGCTATTTTTCATGTTCTGTGTCATGATAAATTTCCAGAGCTCTAGCTATAATGCTAACTGAGTAATAGCTACTTTGACATTTTGCACCTGGGTCACTTGTAAAAAAATATTCAGTTTAGAGGTTTGTTATAAAATATGTTTCCCTTAGGGTACTAAGGATTACCCATAAAGGCTAGGGCTATAGTCGTCACCTGCGCCGTCCGGGCGGCGGGGGGAATAAAGCTTGTGGGTGTTCCACAGCCTAAACTCCTGCAGGGATTTTCACCATATTTTCAGGGGATGTTTACCCCAAGAGGATCTGCCATGGCAACAGATTTTCGAGTCTTAAAGTTTGTGGGTGTTTCACAGACTATACCCCTGCACAGATTTTCACCAAATATGTAGGGCATGTTTACCTTAAGAGGATCTATAGCTGATTAGTTTTGGGGGGTATACGGTAACAACTGTTGCCATGGCAACACTTTTAAGAATTTTGGGTCTTAAAGTTTGTGGGTGTTCCACAGTCTAAATCTCTGCACGGATTTTCACAGAACATGTTTACCTCAAAAGGATCTAGAGCTGCTTAGGTTTTGGGGGGTATCCAGCTACCACTGTTGCCATGGCAACGCTTTTAAGATTTTGGGGTCTTATATTTGTGGGTGTTCCACAGCCTAAACCTCTGCATGGATTTTCACCAAACTTTTAGGATCTACAGCTGATTAGGTTTTGGGGGGTATTCAGCGGCAAATGTTGCCATGGCAACATTTTTAAAATTTTCGGATCTTAAAGTTTGTCCTAAATTCTTTTATGTTTTCTGTAACCTAAAATATTGAACCTAGCTTCATCAGGTTTGCACAAAATGTTAATGGCTAGGAAAGCTTGCCTGAGAGTAATTGTGTCCTTGTTTTGGAAACAAAATGGCCGCCATATCACATCTTTAATGCCAGATAGGAGGGTCATCATATAAAAAAGGCCTTATATCTCCCTTATAATTGTTTCTTTGGCTTCAAAGTATGAAAACTACTTGTAAGAAATCATGGCCTAAGAATATTTTGTAGAACATCTCGTGGGTTTTCTATACTTCTTACAAGAAGTTGTTCCTAAGATTTTCCCAAATCTCAATGTTGTTGGCCATTTAGCTGTAACTGCGGGCTGGAGTTCTTGCCTGCCAAGGCTGGCTATTTTCTTAATTAATTCTTTATCATGAAAATGTGGTTTGTCTTCACAACCATGCTAGCTGTCCATTTCATGTGGATGCATCTTGTATCTGGCCATAGATGCATCCTTAATGTAGTTTTCCTATATATTTTACAATATAAAACCATAGTTTTGTAATGTATTACTTAAGGCACCATTATTTTATGGCAGAAGATAAATGACCGCGTCAGAGTTCTTGTTACTACATGTGTTGACAAGAAAAATATGACCTTTGACCTTGCCTATAAAATCTTGTCTGGGCTATATATTGGACACCGTAAGGTGTAGGAAGTTGATACTGGGTAGGGACATTGGTTGGAGGTTGTAGGTGTGCAACTCCATAGTGTTTTCACCCATAGTGTCCGGATGGGTGGTCGGGTTGGCGGGCTATGTCAGAAACCGTAAGGTCTAGGGTGTTGATACTTGGTAGGGACATTGGTTGGTGTAGGTGTGCAATGTCATGGTTTGACCTTGATTTGACCTTTGACCTTGCCATATTGACCTTTACCTATAAAATCTTGTCCGGCCAGTATGTCGGAAACCGTAAGGTATAGGAAGTTGATACTTGGTAGGGACATTGGTGGGGTGTTGTTGGTGTGCAACGTCATGGTGTGACCATGATTTGACCTTGTCGTAATTGACCTTGACCTATAAAATCTTGTCCGGGCTATATCTTGGGAACCATAAGGTGTAGGAAGTTGATAGTTGGTAGGGACATTAGTTAGGAGGTGTAGGTGTGTGATGTCATGGTGTCAGCTTGATTTGACCTTGCCCTAGTGACCTTGACCTATAAAATCTTGTCAGGGCTATATCTCAGCAACCGTAAAGTGTAGGAAGTTGATACTTTATAGCGACATTGGTTAGGGAGTGCAGGTGTGCAGTATCCTGGTGTGACCTTGATTTTACCTTGCCATAGTAACCTTGACCTATAAAATTTTGTCCGGACTATATCTTGGAAAAAGTAAGGTGCAGGAAGTTGATACGTGGTAAGGACATTGGTTAGGGGGTGTAGGTGTGCAACGTCATGGTGTGACCTTGATTTGACCTTTGATCTTGCTGTTTTGACCTTGACCTATAAAATCTTGTCTGGGCTATATCTCAAACCATAAGGTGTAGAAAGTTTATACTTGGTAAGGACATTGGTTAGGGGGTGTAGGTGTGCAATGTCATGGTATGACCTTGATTTGACCTTTGATTTTGCTTTAGTGACCTTGACCAGTAAAATCTTGTCCGGGCTATATCTCGGAAACCATAAGGTGTAGAAAGTTTATACTTGGTAAGCACATTAGTTAGGGGGTATAGGTGTGCAATGTCATGGTGTGACCTTGATTTGACCTTGTCATAATGACCATGAGTTTTAAAATCCTGTGAGTTATTTCTTTGATTTCATAAGGTGTAGAAGGCGGACAGTTGCTAGGGACATTGGTTAGGGGGTGTAGGTGTGCATCATGGTGTGACTTTTAACTTTGACTCTGCCAAAGTGTGTTCACCTACAATATTTGGGACATCTTTCTCTAATGACAAAGATATACGGAATGCTGCAACTTATTATTATATGTACTTTTACATAATTGTGCGATTTCCATTGACAGCTATTCTCCAATTAACAGGGTTTCAGATTCGCGTGCTGTCATCTTGCTATTACATTGTCTTGTTTTAATATGTTATCTTTATATAAATTTTTACCCCACAGCCCTTAATGGCTGTTGGGGTCTTGTTTTCACCCATGGTGTCCGGATGGTCGGGCGGGCGGCAGGAAATAGTTTGTCCGGGCTGTATCTCAGAAACCGTAAGGTGTAGGAAGTTGATACTTGGTAGGGACATTGGTTAGGGGGTGTAGCTGTGCAACGTCATGGTCTGACCTTGATTTGACCTTGCCGTAGTGACCTTGAGTTTGAAAATCTTGTCCGGGCTATATCTCGGAAACTGTAAGGTGTAGGAAGTTGATACGTGGTAGGGACATTGGTTAGGGGGTGTAGTTGTGCAACATCATAGTCTGACCTTGATTTGACCTTGCCGTAGTGACCTTGACCTCTAAAATCTTGTCCGGTCTATATCTCGGAAACCGTAAGGTGTAGGAAGTTGATACTTGGTAGGGATATTGGTTAGGGGGTGTAGGTGTGCAACGTCATGGTCTGACCTTGATTTGACCTTTAACCTTGCCGTAGTGACCTTGACCTATAAAATGTTGTCCGGGCTATATCTCGGAAACTGTAAGGCTTGGGAAGTTGATATTTGGTAGGGACATTGGTTAGGGGGTTTAGGTGTGCACCGTCATGGTGTGACCTTGATTTGACCTTTGACCTTGCCGTAGTGACCTTGACCTATAAAATGTTGTCCGGGCTATATCTCAGAAACCGTAAGGTGTAGGAAGTTGATACGTGGTACGGATATTGGTTAGGGGGTGTAGGTGTGCAACGTCATGGTGTGACCTTGATTTGACCTGTGACCTTGCCGTAGTGGCCTTGACTTATAAAATCTTGTCCAGGCTATATCTCAGAAACCGTAAGGTGTAGGAAGTTGATACTTGGTAGGGATATTGCTTAGGGGGTGTAGGTGTGCAGCGTCATGGTCTGACCTTGATTTGACCTTTGACCTTGCCGTAGTGACCTTGACCTATAAAATGTTGTCTGGGCTATATCTCAGAAACCGTAAGGTGTAGGAAGTTGATACTTGGTAGGGATATTGATTAGGGGGTGTAGGTATGCAACGTCATGGTCTGACCTTGATTTGACCTTTAACCTTGCTGTAGTGACCTTGACCTATAAAATATTGTCCGGGCTTTATCTCGGAAACTGTTAGGTGCAGGAAGTTGATATTTGGTAGAGACATTGGCTAGGGGGTGTAGGTGTGCAGCATCATGGTGTGACCTTGATTTGACCTTTGACCTTGCCATAGTGACCTTGACCTATAAAATCGTCAGGGCTGTATCTCGGAAACCGTAAGGTGTAGGAAGTTGATACTTGGTAGGGACATTGGTTATTGGCTATAGGTGTGTATTATCATGGTGTGACCTTAATTTGACCTTTTACCTTGCCGTAGTGACCTTGACCTTTAAAATCTTGTTGCACCTTTGGGTCTGTCTTTTGATGCAGATTAAGCAAAAGTCATATTAGAATTTATTAAGAATTTTACTTTCATAACTTCCCATTGTAAGAAATAGAATTTCATCAAGTGAGCCGCAGATTTTACTCCAACACCACACATAAGCATTCATTAAATGTATTACCACTTCTGTATGCATGGTAATATTCAAACCATCTAAACCATAATTTGGAAATGCAGATGTATATAAAGAGTGTTGAATTTTAGTTTACTGATTAATGCTGTCATCTTGTCATTGAATTATCTTGTTTTAATACTTCATTTTTATTGCGTTAATATATCTTACCTAGTGGACCAGTGCATTTGTCCGGCGCGCAGCCGGTCCCGCCAAACGTTAGACAAAAACGTCCTGAGCTGGGCTCTGACCGGGACCGGTAGTGTACTCCTCATTCGCCAGGTGTCGTGACTGCACCCAGCTCCCCTACTGCGCGTGCGCGCGCATGCGTACTTCCTCTTTTTGTTTGGCGCCATAGTGTGTTAGCGGATAAATTTCAGTAAAATAAACTTTGAATTATATTATTGCTTTGCAAACGTGTTAGAAGAAAAGCTTTGGATATTGCAAAATATATTTATCATGGCATCACCAGGACAGAGGCGTGGTAGTTGTGGCCATGTTATGGCGGGGTTTGACCTACATAAAAAGTGTGCCCGCTGCAGGGACAAAAAGGTGGGAGATGACCCTTGTGTCAAAGGTCAGGATTGTGATTTGTGTGATAAACTGTCTGACTCTCAGAAAGGTATGTTAGCAACCCCACAGTATCAAATCCGAAAAGACAAAAAAGCAGGAATTTTGATCTCTCCTAGTAAAGTTACTGTTGTGGGTCCGGTGGAGGACCAAGATGAAGTTGAGATGTCTCCGGTCACTGCGCATGCGCAGGGACGGATGGTTACCGGTACCTTCCCGGTTTCTGACCAGACAAGCACAGGAGACTTTGTCTCCCGTCAGGATTTTGAACTATTAAATAATCAATTGGAGGAAAAATTCGCCTGTTTTGAGGCTCTCCTTACCAGAACCAACATATTTTCCACTCCAAAGATGCCTGTTCCAACGGGTCAAGCCCATATCTCTGATACGCCTTTTATCCATCCCTCTCCTGATCCCAGAGCCACCGGTCCGGTGAGGCCTCCGGTTCAGGACGTAGAGGATTCTGCTACTTCTGTTAAAAACAGAAAGGAAAATCAAAACATAAGAAGTCTATCAAACCGGCCGCTGCTGCCGGTTCTGCAAGTCAGGTTGCTAGGGACCCTATTCCTCCCAAGACAGTGGTACCCGGTCCGGGTTTACAAGTTCTTGGTGAACCGGAGGAAACTGTGCCTGCTATCACCAGTGTCTCTTCCTTAGGGTCCTCCTCTCAACCGGTCATTACCGGTCCACAGTATACCAGTACTTCTGCTTCCTTTGCACCGGATAGTTTTACTCAGCCGGATCCGGCTCTGTCAGACGGGGAACCCCTTCCGGACCGGTCAGATAAGGAATCTGGTGAGGAGGGTGAACTTTCAGATACTGAAATCAATGAGAAAAACGAGGAAATGAACTACAGAGAAACGGTCCGGTCGGTCCGTTCCTTTCTTGGCTGGTCTCACATACCAGATTTTGAGGCTTCAGCAAGTGATGCAGACAACCGTTCTGACAACCCTTGGAAAGGAAAACATCCTCGTCGCTCAGGCAAAGTTTCAGTGGAGTTACCAGCTGACGACTGGCTTTGCTATAAAATGGAAAAACTGAACACTCGTGTTGCAGAAGGTTACCCTTCTCGTTCCCAAGAGGCCGCAGGTCTGAAACAAGACCAGTTTGTCAGAACACCCAAAAGCCAGGCAAAGTGGTATACACAGTCACGACTCAAACAGGATATAAATCAAAGACCTGGACGTACAATCTTTGGCTGGTCGGGTTCCGAAGCACGCCTGAACTCTCAATTCTCCTGTATTGCCAAGACTTCCTCATATCCATCTTCAGGACCAGCATCTAGGCCTATCCCTCAGGAGATTCTTAGAAGGTGGGAGCAATGTGCTAAGGAAGGCTCTTTGATTACCAATCACGCAGCAGGATTCAACAGGTGCGTTAGTGAAATTCAGGACAAAATGAATCAACATATTTCATTTTTAAACGCTACCATTGTTCAGGGCAAGGCCCCTAAGGAGGTCACCGACGCCATCAAGGATTTGAAAGACTTGTCAGCTTTCCACAGTAGTGTTTCTGTTGCCTTAGGTACTGCCTTCCAGCACCTCGCAGACAGTTTATTTGTTCAGCTAGCCAACTTCATTTTGTTGAGGAGAGATTCTTATCTCGAGTACGTTAAACCAGGCCTGAAACCTGATACCTGGAATAAACTACGAAATGCTCCCCTGTTCACTTACGGCCTATTCCCGGATGATGTACTGGCAGTAGCGGAGCAGGATATTCAAAAGTATGATTCAAACAAGAGTGCTACTGGTCCCGGCCCGGGCACATATCAGCACTCAAAGAAGCATCAATTCCGGTACCAACCATATGAAAAGAAAGAGAGTCGTCAATCCGGCTTCTCCTCTTCCCAAAATCAACAACCTTGGAGGCAATTCTCAGGCAGAGGCAGGGGTAGGGGTCGTGGTAGAGGTGGATCTGGTTCTACATACTACTCCAAGCCTGCCCGTGGTACAAAACCATATAAATGACAATCAACATCTACTGAGTCCCCCAGTTGTGTTAAGTTCAAGTTTAGGGGATCTCAATCTAGTGTCATCAGCAAACAAAGAGACTTTTCAAGAGACTGTAAATTTGCATGTTGTTCCTCCTGCACCTTCTGTAAAAGGGCTGTTACAAAAGAAAAACGTAAGACCCTCTCATTCTCAAATAGAAATAAAATCTGTGAACAGTGCTTTGTCTGTAAATCAGTGTCTTTTTGCCCCAAATGTGACAAATGCCCCATGTGTTGCAAAAGATCCACCTGTGGGAGGCCGTCTGCAACTGTTTTGGCAGGTTTGGCTCTCCCTGGGTTCAAATCCAAGGGTAGTCTCTATCCTCAGGGAAGGGTATCAACTACCCTTCAAGGAGAGACCACCTCTGGCAAGATTTCCTGTGATAATCAGTGGTTCATCAAATCCCTCTCGAAACAAAAGTCTGAACGAGGCATTGCATTCCCTAGGTCAAAAACAGACTATCGAAAAGGTGTCCGTTCAGTCATCTCTGGGTTTCTACAACCGGTTGTTCCTGGTGCCAAAACCCAACGGGAAATGGAGGCCCATTCTAGATCTAAGCCAACTGAACCTTTACCTTGCCCCAGCAACGTTCAAGATGGAAACTCCGGAGACCATCAGACTCTCCCTGCAACAGGGGGAGTGGGTCACTTCGCTGGATTTCAGCGACGCTTATTTTCACATTCCCATAAACCACAGGTCGCGAAAATATCTCCGGTTCCACTTAAAAGGTCAGACCTTTCAGTTCACAGCACTTCCCTTTGGCCTGTCGACGGCTCCGTTGGAGTTCACAAAGGTGGTCAAGGAGGTAAAACTCATGGCTCAATCGAGGGGTATTCGAATCCACCAATACCTAGACGATTGGTTACTGAGAGCCCCATGCCGGGAAATTTGCCTACGTCATACCCAGATCCTTTTGGACCTTTGCCGCTCGCTAGGTTGGGTAGTCAACATGGACAAGTCAGAGCTGGTTCCCCAACAAACCTTCGACTTCGTAGGTTATCATTTCGACCTATCTCAGGGGTTAGTCAAACCAACTCAGGACAGGTGGAGGAGTCTATCTCAGAAACTCAACCTTCTCCTGGGACTGGAATGTTGCACAGTCAGGCAGTTCATGTCTTTAATCGGCCTTCTGACAGCAACAGAAAAACAAGTAGTGTCGGGGCGGCTGCATATGAGGCCCATTCAGTGGCACCTAAAAAAGCATTGGCATGCCCCGGAATCGCTGGAAAAGGTCATCCCAATTCCTTCATCTCTCCATGTACATCTAAGGTGGTGGTTGGACCCGGCCAAGGTGCTCTCCGGTCAACCCTTACACCCTCTTCGACACGCCCTTCAACTGTTTACAGACGCCTCAAACGAAGGTTGGGGCGCTCACTTAGGCGATTACATGGCAAAAGGAGTTTGGTTAGAGTCAGAAAGCGCCTTGCACATAAATTTGTTGGAGCTCAAGGCGGTCCTGCTGGCCTTAAAACGGTTCGAGCGGTTATGTTGCAACCAGATAGTTCTTGTTTGTACAGACAACACCACTGTGGTCTCTTACATCAACAAGGAAGGGGGTATGAAATCAGGCTCACTCTGTGCCCTCCTTTGGAGACTGATGCTTTGGTGCAATCAAAGGCAGATTGTCTTGAGGGCCAGGCATATTCCGGGTCACCTGAACGTCATAGCCGACAAGCTGTCCCGACTCAATCAGGTGATCCAAACAGAATGGTCCCTCCTCCCGGAGGTGTTTGCTCAAATATGCCGGCGTTGGCACCGCCCGTCTGTGGACCTGTTTGCCACCCGGTTCAATCACAAACTTCCCCGGTTTGTATCCCCGGTTCCAGACCAATCAGCGTGGGGAGTGGACGCCTTAAGTCTCCCTTGGGAGGACCTGGACGCTTATGCCTTTCCACCGACGGCCCTTCTTCATCAGGTGGTAACGAAACTCTTGGACCACGGATTCCGTCGTCTCATTCTGATAGCACCAGGTTGGCCCAACATGCCTTGGTTTTGGGACCTGGTCAACATGTCAGCTCAAGTTCCCCTCCTGCTCCCTCAGGTGTCGAAATTGATCACTCAACCGTTCAATCAGTGTCCTCACCGGGACCTGCCCAATCTGAACCTTCATGCGTGGCTCCTAGAGCCTCTGCCATCCAGCAGGCCGGGTTCTCGGCAGAAGTGGCAACAAGAATTGAGGCTCCTCAAAGACGCTCTACCAGAGCCATTTATGAATCAAAGTGGTCCGTTTTTGTCAGATGGTGTGAAAAGAATCAGGTGGACTTCAGGACTCCCTCTATAGAGCAAATTGCGGATTTTCTCCTTTCCCTTTTTCAGGAGAAACATCTTCAACCTAGTACCATAGAAGGCTATAGGACTGCCATAGCCGACAAAGTGGGGAATTCCAGAATTAACATCAGCAAGGATGAAAACTTGTCCAGGTTGTTGGACAGTTTTCATAGGGACAAACCAAAAGGCAGGCGTGGGATTCCTACGTGGAATTTGTCTTTGGTCCTTCACCAACTTACACAACCTCCTTTTGAACCTCTCAGGAAGGCTTCGCTGAAGTACCTCACCTTTAAGACTGTCTTCCTTCTAGCCTTGGGCTCTGGGAAACGGAGGAGTGAAATTCATGCTTGGGTCCACAGGAACATTAGGCACCAAGAGGATTGGTCGAATGTTTCATTATCGCCTTCTCCTAGTTTCATCTCTAAGAACCACCTGGCTAAAGAGGGTCCCGCTTGCGTGGCCCCTGTTATCATTCCAGCCTTGGCTCCTTCATTGGACAAATCCCTCAAGGAGGATAGGAGTCTGTGCCCGGTCCGGGCACGACGGAATTGGTTTTTGTTTCCTTTAGGAAGAGTTTCCAGAAGGATATTGTCCCTGCTACCGTTTCCTCCTGGATCAAACAAACCATAGTCCTTTGTTACCAGATGTCAGACCAACAGGCTCAACAGTTGCATCAGGTTCGGGCTCATGACGTTCGCGCGTTCGCGGCGTCCAAAGCCTTTCAGGGGGGTGTTCCCTTAGACCAGATTTTGGCAGCCTGTCACTGGAAATCTCATAACACCTTCACCCAATTTTACTTGAAGGACTTGGCATGGGCAGACTCGGATGTGTACCATTTGGGTCCTGTGGTAGCTGCCCAACAAATTAGGGACTAAGTAGAGGCTCCCATGTATATAGTGTATAGTGGTGTATATATGTATTCATACATGTACATAATAAAAAAAAAACAAAAAAAACGTCCCTGCAGTCTGTCTTGCGTTGCAAGAAGATGGGGGACCATCTTAATCTTCAATTCCCCTTCTTCACTTCCTCGGGAACTCGTCAGCTACAAAACAAAGGGGGGGGGGGGGGGGGGGGGGGGGGAGAGACTGTACCTATCCAGGGTAGTTAGAAACCCTTCCCGGGTGATTTCCTCTGGATTTATGGAGTATATATGTAGATCTTAGAGTCTCGGTCTCCCCTTTGTCCATAGCTACCCTCCAACCACTGGGTAGTTATTCTGCACTGGTCCACTAGGTAAGATATATTAACGCAATAAAATGGAAAATTTAATGGTTAAATTAAATTTTTATTAGTTAATATCTTACCTAGTGGACCAAGAGAGTCCCACCCTACCTGCCCCGCAATAGCTCAAAGGGGGACATTCTTAGGTAGGCCACAAAAAGAGGAAGTACGCATGCGCGCGCACGCGCAGTAGGGGAGCTGGGTGCAGTCACGACACCTGGCGAATGAGGAGTACACTACCGGTCCCGGTCAGAGCCCAGCTCAGGACGTTTTTGTCTAACGTTTGGCGGGACCGGCTGCGCGCCGGACAAATGCACTGGTCCACTAGGTAAGATATTAACTAATAAAAATTTAATTTAACCATTAAATTTTCCACTTTACATGCATTATCTTTCTTTTAAACATTATTTCTCCATTTAAACATTGTTTGGACCTTTATATAACTGACAGTGCTCTGAAAGTATCCTGAAGTTTGTACTGGTACAGTACTTCTATATCTCATGGTGTTGAAAATATTTCCCTAGGCTGTGGGGTACGGGCATCTCTGATGCTATTTTCTTTCTCTTAGATTTTATTTGCTCTACTTAAACATTATGTGGTGCTTTATATAACTGACACTGCTCTGAAAGTATCCAGATCTTTGTATGTTCACTACTTCTATAACTCATGGCGTTGAAAACTATTTCCCCAGGCTGTGGGGAACGGGCATCTCTGATGTTATTTTTTATATGATGCTCCAATGATTTGGACTAATCCTGTCGATATATGATAGCCACTTCTCTCGCCTTGTAAGGAAGAAGTTGAACACTTATCTCTTTCCCAAAGCTTACAAAGCCTAGTTTTTGGTTTCTCCCACTGTTTCTCCATGGCACTGACCCTCGCTAGGTCTCTGGTCAATTAATTATTGATCTCGGCTTTTCGGTATGATACATTAGAGTCTGTCTTAAAGATAGAGAATAAGCACTCTAAAAGTACAATTAGAATTGATGGTGGATATGTGGGCTTTCTGAGCCAACTTGTTTGTACAGAAATACCTCTTCTATTTAATAAACCTTGCATTTTACAAATAAGTTAGTTAATTCTTCCTCTTCCAACATGTTAGATGGTGAAGTTTTTGAAAGTGGTAACTGCACTCAAATATTTTGTATGCTTGTGATCAACACACTTATTGCTGCTATCATTCCAGGGCCATAATTTAAAAAAGGAAATCTCTTCCAAAGATATTTGACGTTAATAAACTTAATTTTTACCTAGTATAATGTAAAAATGTGAGATTTTTCCAAGAATTTAAGATATGATTTTTATTGTTTTGATATCAACCATAAGAAAGCCATTTTCAGTAAGTGGTTCTTTAATATTCTTTATAATTTCCAAAATTCTACCACATTGACACAAAAAGGGGGATACTGATTTACTTGTTATATTACTGTTTATTCATACTGTCAAAAGTAATGATAGCTTTCAAAAAATATGTAGTTGTCGCAAAAACAACTGAGCAAGCATGAAACTTGATTTGAATTTGTCATTTATTTGATATCAGGTGATCTTTAGACATTTACGGTACTTTAACTTTCACTGACTGTCATTTATTTTAAGTTTAAAATTAGCTATTAATTACTAATAAAGGAAAATTTTGCACACTAGGTGATTATTGAAACTCAAACAACATTTGATAAATTCATGATAATCTATACATTAAAAGACAACAGGTGATTACCTACAGGATATTGCATTTGTACTTTAATGTGCAATATTTCCATCACAAGGGTTTTTCAGAAAAACCATGATTTACATATCCTGTCACATTTGTCAGAGTCAAGATATACAAGCCTTGTGGTCTTTTTACTAGTGCATAATGACTGTTTTTTTTATGTCAATCTTATCAATGAAGTTGCTGACATAATGTCTTGGTTTGGGGGTACATGTACCTGTATCTTAGACTTCTCTGAAACTGCAAGTCTGCAAAACCCATAAAGATGCAAAACTGGTTCTTGCTTTTCGTAATATATTTTGCCTAAAATTTTAACGCAATTTGTCCATTTTTTCAGGGGGTTTGAAACCCCCCCCCTTGAAAAATAATGTAAAGGGGTTCAACCCAAAGTACAAAATTATTTCTTGACAGTGGTGTTAAATTTACAGGAAATGCACTCTATTTTTACCAAGGGGACATGCCCCCCGACCCCCTTAGTTATAATATGTCTGATGTGAACCCCCACCTTACTCAATGTGAACCCCCACCTTACTCGATGTGAACCCCCACCTTACATAAAAGCTGGATCCGCCCCTGTTTAAGGATATTTTTTTTGTGGGTTTTTTTTTTGTGGGTTTTTTTTTGTGGGTTTATTGTAATAATACGTGATCTTGCCTAATGAGCAATTAGGTGTACTGCCATTGCAAACTGGCCTCGCCAAACGTCAGGAAAAGATGTCCTGTGTCTCCTACAGCGGAGCCAACCCTTGAAGAGCGCACACCTCTGCCAAGGCCAAAACCTTAAATATTGCTTAGGAGTGCATTGATAGAAATTCTTTTAAAAAGCTCACGAATGTAGATGGTGATACCACCATAATCGAATCATCTGGTTCCTGTGCTATTGTCACAGGGTTGCCACATCCTTGAAAATCTTTGAAAAAAATTGCTTCATTTTCAAGGCTTTGAAAGTCCTGTAATTTGACCAAAATTGAATAAAATCCTTGAAAAGTCCTTGAATTTGTTTTTGGCCAACTTTTGCATCTGCATCATCGAGTTTTATGTTAAAATCATGTGACAAAGAAGAATTTTGTGGGAGGAACAGATGGCTAAAAGGGGAGGTAAAGGAGGCTGCGCCTTAAAATATATCCTTGAGAATTGTTGTTGTTGACCTTGAAAATCCTTGAAAAGACCTTGAATCCAGTTATCAAAAGTCTGTGGGAACCCTGTGTCAACCTTTTCTTAAAATTTTATCAAAATTCAACTACAACTGTTTGTTTTTGTTTTGTTATTTTGTAAACAGACAACCTAGCAGATCAGTACAGATGCACTTAAAAACATAACATCCTTGGCAGAGGGAATTATAAATAGCAATACTACCCAAGTGTATCCGTTTCTCAGAAGCAGTAAGAAATGGAGTTTTTATTGCGTTAATACATCCTATCCAATGGACCATTGCTTATCCGGTCGGCGCAGACCGGCCCGCCAAACGTCAGAAAAAGACGTCCTGTGTTTCCACCGGCAGGTCGGTCCATAGTACTAGTGCACTCGCCAGATGGCGTGTCGTACTTCCTTCCTGTCTAGACAGCATGACGTCATAGCATCTTTTTTCGTTTGGCGCGAACTAGTGCACACGGAAAATTTTTCTCGTCAGCTTTTTGGTGAAATTATTGAAGTTTTTGAAGGACTTCATTCTTTTTGAGTATTTTATTTTACTGCTACATACTCATAGCACACTATGTCGTCCCCAGGACAAAAAAGGGGCAGTTGTGGACATGCCATGGCGGGGTTTGATGGGCATTCTTTCTGCGCCCGCTGTAGGGAGAAGGGAAAGGGTGAGGAAACCTGTATTGCTAACAAAGACACTACGGAATGTAAGTTCTGTAATCTTTTTTCTCCAGAGCAATGGGCGCAGCTTGCTACTCCCTCTTACAAGCTCAAGAAGGAGAAACGGGATGCCAAGCGTGTGGATAACCCCACCCCCACGGAGGATATTGCCCTAGTAGACCCTGCTAGCGTCTCAGTTATAGTGGCTGTGGGTGGAGCCGCTTCTTCTCAATCGCCATCAGTACCGCCTGAAAAGAAAACAAAGAAGGACAAACCCCCCAGTACCAAGCCTAAGAAATCTGCCTCTTCAAGTACGGATGACAGATTTTCAGAACTGGATGCAAAATGGTCCGAACGGTTTAACAGGCTGGAAGCGTTGTTAATGGCTAGGACTTTGGAACCTTCCTTCTCTGCTGATGTTAGTGTTACCCCTGTACACTCACCACCAACCACTGTGTCTAAGGACTCGGAGCCTTTCTTCCAGCCGTCTCACTGACCTGTGGACTCTGTTTCTAAGCGCACTGGCCCAGACTCTGATGCTGCCTTGCAGCTGTCGGCCGGCAAGCTTCTTCCAGGTTCTAGTTCCCAAGATCAGACTGTTTCTACGCGCACTGGCCCAGACGTTACTGCTACCAAGCAGCAGTCGGCCGGTAAGCCTAAGTCGGATAATCACTCCAAGACTTCATCAGGGCGCACTGGTCCAGACGTCGCTTCTAGTAAGCATAAGTCGACCGGCAAGCCATACACCGACCCTCACCGACAGGCTGCATCGTCGGTGCAGAAATCTGGTAAATCAACTTCCGACCGACCTCCCACCGACCGACCCTCATCTGCAGGTCTCACTGGTTCGGAATCACCTACTCTCCCAAAGTTGTCTGGCAAGGACAGCATATCCAGTATAGAGTCAGATGCAGAGAACAATCTTTCAGACACTCCGCCCCTAGAACTTTTTGTTGAGGAGGGCGAGCTTTCTGATGAACAAGAGTTAACCGAACAAGACTTACCAACGTCGGAGGAACAAACGTATAGAGAGACTATGCGAGGTATACGTTCTTTTATGGGGTGGACCCATGTGCCCGACATAGACAGCTCAAATCCGTCTGATGACAACCCTTTTGCTGGCCCCAAGACACCAGCTCCTAGTAAGATTTCCGTTCAGATGCCTACGGAAGACTGGCTCTGCAAGAAGCTCAGCAAGCTAAATCTTACCTTGGTCGAGGGATACCAATGGATCAATTCTTGAGGCCCCTACGTCCTCAGTCGAAATGGTACGGACTTTATTCAGAACAACAAGCCGATCCGACCAAAGTCACTTCTTGGAGTACAGGACATTCTAAACTTAACAGTAGTTTTGGTCGGATAGCTAGGAAAGCGGCTTTAGCATCGACACCACCAGCCTCACGCAGAATCTCCCAGGATACACTTCGGAGGTGGGAAAGGACTGCTAGAGAAGCGTCTGTAGTGTGTAATCAGGCCGCTAGTTTTAACCGCTGCCTTTTTAAGGTGCAAGCCGACATGCAGTCACAGATTAGGACAATACGTGGTGAAGGCAAGGGAAAAGGGTCAGCCAAAGTTTCAGAAGCCACGGAGGAGTTACAATTTCTGATGGAGTTTAACTCCAGTATCACCTAGGCTGCTGCTAAAGCAATGGAACATTTGACTGAATTTGTGTTTTTCACCATGGGTAATCTTACTCTGGCTAGGAGAGACGCGTATCTGAACCATTTAAAGAATGGTATCAAGCCGGACACGTTTGCTGCACTTCGGACTGGTCCTCTGCACATCACCACTCTTTTCCCGGAGTCAGCTATCAAACGGGCCGAAGAGGAAATCTCACATTGTGATAGCAAGAGCCAGCCGGCAGCTACATCCTCACGCGTGAAAGCACGCTTTCACCCTTATGAGAGACATGACAGGAAACAGGAGGGTCGGTCGGAACACAAGCAGGAAAGACCCGCATGGGAAAATATCAACAAGAGACAGTTCAGATGACCTAAAGGCAAGAGTGCTAACTTCTCTTCCCGTTCTGCCAAGGGCCAGCAGTCATATAAATGACAATCACTGTTACAACAGGCCACAAGGTCGACTGCTGGCCGGGAGCACCTCCACAGAACAGACTTTGAACTCAAATTTAAATGTAAACGGGCCTCCGCAAAAGAAAGGAGTAAGTCCCGGCGTGTCGGACTGTCATTTGAGAAGAGGTCTATTAAACTCTGTGAAAGGTGTTTCTTGTGTCACTCAATTGTCTTGTGTAAATCCTGTAACAAATGTCAAAAATGCTGCACAAAATCTGCCTGTAGGGACCAGACTTCAAAACTTTTGGCAAACTTGGCTAGATTTGGGGGCCGGTCCGAAGGTTGTTCAAATCCTGAGAGAGGGCTACACCCTCCCCTTTCGGACCCGGCCAAGACTGGCAAGATTTCCCACGATTGTAAGCTGCTATGTCAATCTTCACAGGAACAGCTACCTGTTGGAGGCATTACATCAGCTTATAGAGAAAAATGCCGTAGAACTGGTAAAGCATCAAACTTCTCTAGGGTTTTTCAACCGACTATTTCTAGTTCCAAAATCCAACAACAGGTGGAGGCCCATACTAGATCTGAGCAAACTGAATCTTTTCCTCAAGACGGAGAAATTCAAAATGGAGACACCTGAAACCATCAGAACGTCCCTCCAACAAGGGGAATGGGTCACCTCAATAGACTTCAAGGATGCCTATTTCCACATTCCGATACAGGAACAATCCAGAAAATATCTGAGATTTCATGTCGAGGGTCGGACATACCAATTCAAGGCTCTGCCCTTTGGTCTGTCCACAGCTCCCTTGGAATTCACTGTGGTAGCAAAGGAGGTGAAACTGATGGCCATACACAAGGGTATAAGGATCCACCAATACCTAGACGACTGGTTAGTGAGAGCCAGATCCTACCAGGCCTGTCTCCAGCATACGCGGACTCTATTAGAAACATGCCAAAAATTGGGCTGGCTAGTGAACATGGACAAGTCGGAACTGGACCCGAAGCAAGTCTTCGATTTTGTAGGTTACCAGTTCGACCTCGAAGCCGGCCGGGTCCGACCGACCCCAGACAGGTGGCAGAGCCTTCAACAGAAACTATGGGAAATATTGTCACTACCGGCCTGTCCGGCCCGGCAGTTCATGTCTCTGATAGGTCTACTAACGTCCACAGAAAAACAAGTTCACCTAGGCCGGTTGCACATGAGACCTATACAGTGGCACCTCAAGAACCTCCTAGAAAAAGTGATTCCAATCCCCAGCTCTCTGCACCCTCATTTACTATGGTGGCTACAAGCAGACAACGTTCTCACGGGCCAACCGCTACACCCTCTAAAGCATGCTATCCAGATCTTTACAGACGCATCAAAAGAAGGTTGGGGCGCTCACTTAAACGAACACACTGCCAGAGGTACTTGGTCACTGCCAGAAAGCAAACTGCATATAAACTATTTCGAACTCAAGGCAGTGTTTCTCACCCTAAAAGAGTTCCAAACCTTCTGTGCAAACCGGATGGTACTTGTGGCAACCGACAACACTACAGTGATGTCGTACATAAACAAAGAAGGAGGCATGAAGTCGGGCTCGCTCTGTGCCCTACTATGGAGAATCTTGACCTGGTGTACCAGACATCAAGTAACTCTAAGAGCCCATTCTGGGACGGCTAAACGTGGTAGCAGACAAGCTCTCCCGTTTAGGACAGACCATTCAAACGGAATGGTCCCTCCTTCAAGAGGTGTTTCAAGCTATATGCCTCAGGTGGCACCGACCTCAGATAGATCTGTTTGCCACGAGGTTCAACCACAAGTTACCTCAGTTCGTATCACCAGTACCGGACCCCTTGGCAGTAGCAGTGGATGCACTCAGTATGCCATGGGAGGATCTGGACGCATACGCCTTCCCACCAGCAGCCATCTTGGGCAAAGTGGTGGAGAGGTTACAGAACTACCCTTGCAAGAGGCTCATTCTAAT
Organism: Sabellastarte sp. h YS-2021; assembly: GCA_964017235.1. Lineage (NCBI taxonomy): Eukaryota > Metazoa > Annelida > Polychaeta > Sabellida > Sabellidae > Sabellastarte > Sabellastarte sp. h YS-2021. The sequence goes on along the minus strand of OZ024927.1, from coordinate 164,759,797 downwards.
TGCTCCGGGGTGGCCCAACATGCCTTGGTTTTGGGATCTGGTGACCATGTCCAGCCAAATCCCACTGAGCCTGCCCAACTTGCCCAACCTGTTGACACAACCCTTCAATCAGATCCCTCACAGAAATCTGACAAACCTAAATCTCCATGCATGGCTCCTAGAGCCTCAGCAATCAAAGAGCAGGGCTTCTCTGAAGCAGTGGCAGCAAGAATTGAGGCTCCTCAGAGGGGATCAACCAGATCCGTCTATGAGGCAAAGTGGACCCTTTTTACAAAGTGGTGCATCTCTAATCAGGTGGACTTCAGGGCACCCCCTGTAAAGTCTGTTGCTGACTTCCTTTTATATCTTTTTGAGCACAGGAAGCTACAGCCCAGCACCATTGATGGTTACAGGTCAGCCATTGCTGATAAACTCGGAAGTTCTATTCTCAACATCAGCAAGGACGAAAATCTCACTCGCCTCTTGGATAGCTTCCATAGAGACAGACCCAAGGGTAGAAGGGGTATCCCCTCCTGGAACCTTTCCCTGGTCTTACACCAGCTGACTAGGGCTCCCTTTGAACCTCCTTGAAGCACTTGACCTTCAAGACAGTCTTCCTCCTGGCCTTGGGTTCAGGCAAACGCAGAATTGAGATTCATGCTTGGCAAAATAGAAACATCAGACACCAGTCGGACTGGTCCAAGGTGTCTCTGTACCCATCACCCAGCTTTCTTTCCAAGAACCAACTGGCCAAAGAGGGTCCGGACAGTGTGGCCCCAGTGGTGATACCAGCCCTGGCCCCAACTCTGGATAGATCCCTCAAGTCTGACAGGTCCCTCTGTCCAGTCAGAGCATTAAGGTACTATTTGGACAGGACCTCAGACCTCAGGCAGAATAAGGAGTTAGTCTTTGTTTCCTTTAAGAAAGGTTTTGATAAAGACATCTCACCTGCGACCATCTCCTCATGGATCAAACAAACTGTGATCCTTTGCTATGAGCTCTCAGACCGAGAGGCCCACACCTTACATCAGGTCAAAGCTCATGATGTTAGGGCCTTTGCTGCTTCCAAGGCTTTCCAATCGGGAGTCTCCTTAGATCAGATCTTGTCAGCCTGTCACTGGAAGTCACATAACACCTTCACGCAGTTTTATCTGAAGGATGTGGCATGGGCTGACTCTGAGCTCTACCTCCTGGGACCTGTAGTGGCTTCTCAGCAGATCCAGAAATAGAGGAGATTTTTGTACATATGTAAATAGTGTATATATATATATGTAAAAAAAAAAAAAAAAACCTGTGTTGTGCTTCCTCCAGGAGGTTTACGCTTACATCTTTGGGACTGAACTCATCCCTCTCTTCCCCTACCTCAGAGCAGGTCTGCTTACAAAAGCGGGGGGGGAATCGGTTGGACCGGATGGCCGGCTTTACACCAACCGACCTCGACCTTAAGGGCCCGGACTTCAAAGTCTGCCCAGGTCTGGAAGAAGATTTTGTTGTTTCTTTATGAGTTCATCTAAGTCCCTAGTAACTTACCCGCCGACCAAGCGGTAGTTATTCAGCAATGGTCCATTGGATAGGATGTATTAACGCAATAAAATTGCAAATTTAATAAATAAATTAAATTTTTATAAGTTAATACCCTATCCAATGGACACACAAGACCCTCCCACCGACCCCGCTTTCAACTTACTAGGGGTCTTATAGGTTTAGACAACGAAAAAGATGCTATGACGTCATGCTGTCTAGACAGGAAGGAAGTACGACACGCCATCTGGCGAGTGCACTAGTACTACGGACCGACCTGCCGGTGGAAACACAGGACGTCTTTTTCTGACGTTTGGCGGGCCGGTCTGCGCCGACCGGATAAGCAATGGTCCATTGGATAGGGTATTAACTTATAAAAATTTAATTTATTTATTAAATTTGCAAGTTTAAGAGCACATTTTAAATCCATAGGTAGATACTGAGTGTTGAGACTCAATATGTAAATTTTCTATTTTTATTGCATAAATACATCTTACCAATGGACAATTAGCTATACCAGTTGGTGTAACCAGGTCCACCAACACCAGAAAAAGATGTCTTGGCACAAACAGGATCGGTCACTTCCTTCCTGTCTAGACAATATGACTTCATAGCATATTTTTTTGTTTGCGCATGTGCATTCAGTCACCTTTTTGATGTGCAATATATTTTTGTAAAATACTCTACAAATTCATCTTATTTTGAGAAATCTTGTGTAATTGGTGTGTACATTGATAAAATGGCCTGTCCAGGACAGAAATGAGGGACCTGTGGTCACCTCATGGCTGCATTTGACTTTGCATATGAAATGCAAGCGTTGTTACGAGAAAAGGATTGGGGAGGACCCCTGTGTGTTAAAGAAAGACTGTGAGTATTGTAACACTCTTTCTACAGATCAGAAGACACAACTAGCTTCCCCATCTTTTAAAGCCTGCAAAGAAAAGAAAACTGTTACCTCATAGCTCGTTGAACCTAGCTCTGTAACTGTTGTGGGAGAGGTCAAGGCCCCTTCTTCTGTGAAGAATGAGGCTACTGAAAAAAAAAATCTACCCCTGACCCTGTAAAAGACTCTTCTAAGAAGAAATCTGCTAAGTCAGGTAGTCTGATGAACTGAAAAGCTTTAGATTCTAAATGGTTGGAGAGGTTCTCCCGACAGGAGGCTATGTTACTTGCAAAGACTATACAGGGTACACAACTGCAAGCTTTTCAACAGATCCGGTCAGCAAGTCTACTGTCAGTGACCAGACTTTTACATTACTTGCTGTTGATGCTAGGGAGATGTTAGTACTCCAGCTGGGGAGACCTACCAGCCAGCTTACTGTTACCCAGTCAGTGACCAGTACCAGTGATAACACCATGTCTTCAGCTGCCAGTGCTACAGCTTACTCTCACTTTGACTCTGTTATTCAAGACGACCTTACTTCTGTCTATCCACAGGAAGAGGGTGAAGTATCTGGCTGGGAATCTGAGCTACCTGAATAGGACTCTAACCAGCAGATCTCTGAGAAGCAAAATTACAGGGAGACAATCAGGGATGTATGTTCTTGTACGGGCTGGCACCAAGTCCCAGATTTTGACAGTCAAACCTCTAATCCATTTGCCGGTCCCAGGAAACCAGCAGCCAACAGGATTTCTGTTAAGCTACCATAAGATTTTGCCGGAAGCTAGAAAAATTGAGCTTGAGACTCACAGAACGGTAACATATGCACAGTACAGATACCAGTGGACTCTGTAACAATCAGTTCTTGAAATTTCTCCAATCTCAGAAATGATATGATGTTCACTCAGAAAAGACTTCTCCAAGTCCAAGTTCTCTACTGGCAAAACTCAACAGTTCATTCCCAGGATTGCTAGATCCTCTCTGATTCAGAGCACTGGCTTCCTGTCCCATAGCGCAAAAAACAGCCACATATTCTATTTACATATGTAACCAAGAAGCTGGCCTTAGTTGTTATCTGACAAAGGTACAAGAGAACATGACCACCCAACTGCATGTCATTCAAGAAGAGAAGGCTAAGGGGGGAAGTCTGCCACTAAAACTAGGAATGTCGTATTTAATGACATTCAGTCAAAGTATAACACAGGCTGTGGCTAGATCTATGTAGGTCCTGTCAGACTTTATATTTGTGACAATGGCCAATGTCACTCTGCTCAGACGTGACAGCTACCTGGACTTGGTAGAGCATGGGGTTAAAGTGGACACAGTAGCAGCTCTTAGAAACATTCCTCTGCACATGGCCTCTCTCTTTTCAGATGACGTCATCTCCAAGGGAGAGGAGGAGATCTTCCAATGGACAAGAGAGGCCATCCTGGCCGACCCCGCTATCAGCTTATTAGGGTTTTATCTAGGTTTAGGCAACTTAAGAGCTAAAGATACTGTGACGTCGTGTTGTTTACAACAGGAAGGAAATGAGATGCGCCACCTGGAGAATGCACTCTACAACCGGGTCTTGCCAGTGCACTGCACAAGATGTCTTTTTATGTCAGCTGACTTGCTGACATTATGTCATCACTCTGCGGCGTGGGCGTCCGCGTCCGCGTGAACAACTTCTTCTCCAAAACTACAACGCCTAGAGACATGCTGTTTTTTTTTAAAAGATACCTTATCTATCGAGGATGAAAAATTGTTCAAGGCATGCAAATCTGTCTGTTCGTCTGTTTGCTAGAGACATTACAAGGGGGGTACCCCCACCAAAAGTGAAAATTTCAACTTTTTATCACAATTTTCTCAGTGACTATTGCAGGGATTTCTCTCATATCTTGCATATATGTACTAGGCCAGAGGTAGATTCTCTTGTGTGAGTATGAGACCTGGATCTGTCTTACTTTTTTTTAATAAATTTTTTTAATAATTTTTAATGCATTAAAATTCATTAAATCATGCACTAAATCACTTATAACTTCAAAAGTGTTGCATTTACAGCATTTTGTGAAAATATGTTGTTCAGCTACTTTTTTTCATAGCTACAATATGGTGAGTAAGTTGGGTGTCTGTCTCAATAGCTAAGTGAGTAATAGCTACTTTTGGGTTTTTCAGTAATTTCCATTATGAGTAAAATCACTTGTAACTTAAAAACTATTGCATTTAGAGAATTTCGTATAAATATGTTATTCAGCTACTTTTGGGCCAGCTATAACATAGTGAAATTTCAGACCTGTAGCTCATGGCATAGCTGAGTAATAGCTACTTTTAGGTTATCACTGTTGAGTAAATCGCTTATAACTTGAAAACTATTGCATTTAGAGAATTTCGTATAAATATGTTATTCAGCTACTTTTGGGTCAGCTATAACATAGTAAAATTTCAGACCTGTAGCTCATGGCATAGCTGAGTAATAGCTACTTTTAGGCTATCACTGTTGAGTAAATCACTTATAACTTGAAAAGTGTTGCATTTAGAGCATTTTGTTAAAATGTTATTCAGCTACTTTTTTCATAGCTACAATATGGTGAGTACGTTGGGTGTCTGTCTCAATAGCTAAGTGAGTAATAGCTACTTTTGGGCTTTTCAGTAACTTCCATCATGAGTAAAATCATTTGTAACTTAAAAACTATTGCATTTAGAGAATTTCGTATAAATATATTATTCAGCTACTTTTGGGCCAGCTATAACATAGTAAAATTTCAGACCTGTAGCTCATGGCATAGCTGAGTAATAGCTACTTTTAGGTTATCACTGTTGAGTAAATCACTTATAACTTGAAAACTATTGCATTTAGAGTATTTTGTTTCAATATGTTATTCACCTATTTTGGGGTCAGCTATAACATAGTGAAGTTTCAGACCTGTGGCTCATTTCATAGCTGAGTAATAGCTACTTTGAAGTTCTCACTGTTGAGTAAATCAGTTATAATTGGAAAACTATTGCATTTACAGAAATTTGTGCAAATATGTTATTCAGCTACTTTTGGGTGAGCTATAACATAGTGAAATTATAGACCTATAGCTCATGGCACAACTGAGCAATAGCTATTCTCAGGTACTGACTGTTGAGTAAATCAGCTATAACTTGAAAAATATTGCATTTGGAGTATTTTGTTAAAATATATTGTTCACCTACTTTTGGGTCAGCTATAACATAGTGAAATTACAGACCTATAGCTCATGGCATAGCGGAGCAATAGCTATTTTCAGGTTCTCACTATTGAGTAAATCAGTTGTAGCTTGAAAACTATTGCATTTACAGTAGTTTGCTTAAATATGTTGTTCACCTACTTTTGGGTTAGCTATAACATAGTAAAAATTCAGACATGTAGGTCATTGCATAGCTGAGTAATAGTTCCTTTGAGGTTCTCACTGTTGAGTAAATCAGTTGTAACTTGAAAACTATTACATTTAGAGTAATTTGTTAAATATGTTATTCACAGAATTTTTGGTCAGCTATAACATAGTGAAATTGCAGACCTCTATGTCATGGCATAGCTGAGCAATAGCTACTTTCAGGTTCTCACTGTTGAGTAAATCATTGTATCCACTGGATAGCCGCAGTGTGTAGAGAGAGATTTCACCATTTCTGCTCTGATGAAAAAAAATATTATAGCTAGCTTTCTTAAGTTTGCAGTATATATTAATAACCATAAAATGTTGTCTGGAAATATTTTTGGCCTCATTTTGAGAAACAAGATGGCCGCCACAGGTGTTTTTTGTCAGTCATGAAAAGTGCTTATATCTCCCTTATTATTGATCCTAGAGGTTTGGGATGATAAACCAACCTGTAGGAAATCATGGGGTGGGAATCTTTTGGTGTGGTCACATTTGACCTTCAATGACCCCTCCTTCAAGGTCAAACAAGGATAGCCAAACTTAAAAGTGCTTATAACTCGCTTATTATTGGTCCCAGAGGTTTGGGATGGTAAACAGACAGGAAATCATGGGCTGTGAATCTGTTGATATGGTCCGATTTGACCTTGGAACCCTCCTTCAAGGTCAAATGAGGATAGCGAAAATTGAAAGTGCCTACAACTCGCTTATTATTGATGACAGAGATTTGGGATGGTAAACCATCCCATAGGAAATCATTGGCTCGGAATCTTTTGGTATGGTCAGATTTGACCTTTGGACCCCTCCTTCAAGGTCAAATGAGGACAGCCAAGCTTAAAAGTGCTTATAACTCATTTATAATTGGTCCTAGAGGTTTGGAATGGTAAACCATAGGAAATCATGGGCTGGGAATGTATTTGTGTGGTTAGATTTGACCTTGGACCCCTTCTTCAAGGTCGAACGAGGATATTGCATTTGTAGTATTTCTTTAAATATGTTTTAACCTATTTTTTACACTTAAACAATTACCTTGTTATTTTCCTTCATAATACCATTTACAGGGCACAACTTTTTTATCCTTTTCTTCTGTCAGCTTCGGAATTTCTTTCGAACTTGCTGTTCAGTTACCATTTACTGTATTTCTGTACAGCCCTTTTCCTGATAATTATTCTGTCCTCTAATCACCTTTACAAATCAAAAACACTCAGTCAGCTGTTACAGTGCCCGTTCACGGGCACTCTCCTCTTGTTATGGTGTTGGCGCACCCGGTCGTGCCAAACAGTGTAGCTAATTGTCCATTGGGTAAGGTATTAACTTAAAAAAAAATTAATTTACTTATTATTATTTTTTGCTACTCTATGTAACTTGTGTAAAAAAACTCTACTCTTTCTCATAAATTATGAAATTATAAAATCACAAATACTTCAGAAGCAATACTAGATGCATCAATTCATTTTATGTTTGTCATAAAAATATATTTGAATGTTGGTATATTGGGCAAATTTTTTTGAAGTTATGGTTATTCCAAAATTGTAAATATGTTATAAATAGTAATTCATTCCAGACTCGTTTTGTCCACACTTTGCTCTCACTTAGGGCTAACCATGCACTTAAATAGACCACAGATGTTTCTTGAAAATATCAGCTGAGATGGTGTCAACAGGGCACTCTATTTTTTTTTCAGTGATCATCTCAAGTACCAATAGACTATTTAGGAAAATAGGGAACATTATTCATCTTTAAATTTGGCAGAAAATGAGGTTAGCCCCAGGCCAACATGGCATCAAAAGGCAAATCGTTCACACATATAAATCTAGTATGTCATTTTGTTTGTGTTCTATAGACTTTGTCTTGTATGATTTTGTGTGTCTATAAGAAAGCAAAAGGTTTGGGAATAACTGTGACACTAATATTCTCAGTGATGTGCAATGAAAGCTGCCATGGTTTCAGGTAATAATGCTAAGGGTTTTCTGGCTCATTTAGTATTTACATTCAAGGTGATTTTTGTGCTGGCACTCATAAAGAAAGATATTTGAAAGTATAGTTAAATAAAAAAAAAAGCTAACAGGAATATATTGAACAAGTTTAGATTTAGATCATAAAAATGTTACTGTGACTGTATTGCCTTAAGTAAGATTAATAATCCCACAAGTAACAGTTGTTATTGAAATTTGAAATATTTTCTTTATAACATAATTCATAGAGGGAAATAGAAGGATTATTTCCTTTAAAGATTGATGGATGTGTGGTTTACAATCGATAAATAATGTATTTATATGTATTATTCATTTTGTTGGGAGAAACATGTATTATGTGAAATATACCTTAAAGCCAACTATTTGCGCTTTTTAACAAATTACACAGTAAGCTATTTACTAATAAGACTTTCTGTTGCAAACGAAGTCATCCATTTCATGTGGTGATTTTCTTTCCAAATAAACAGACTCTGAAAAGTATGTAATCTGATTATGTTGTGATTTACCTTTTAACTCAAATGAACTCACTTTCAGAAATTCTTCTTGGATTTGTTGTTGGTGTATTAGTCTAGTACAATATACAAAAAAGTCCTTTGGGGTTTTGTAAGCCAAGAATTCCAGCTACTAATTAGATTCATTATGGCCAATAAGATCACTACTACAAGTGCTTTTTATGCTAGGAAGATGTGCACTTGGGGAGTCCATGAACTGAAAGATGGGTAAAGCTAACAGATACACCAGCTGGTCGTGAGATTGTGTTGCTCATTCTCTGACACTAAACTTATTGATATAACTTTGATTTTTAAATTTTAAGTGACAAGAGGACAATTTCTGTGGCTGAAAACAAGCATAAATCAGCTTTTGGGAACTAGTCAAGTAAAATACTTGACTAGGCTGCAACAATTAACTGTATATTATTGGGTTACTAAAGCAAAACCAGATATTGTTGAATCAATTAACTGTTTTCCTAAGTATATCATCTAACTGCATTTGTGTGAGTGTTAGAATCATTAATATTTCGAGTTAAGCCCTAAAGTTAAAACATTTTATCTGTGTTTTATGTTAAAAGTATGTAAATATTACATTATTTACTAATTATGCATCACTTTGGACACATGACCATGTGACGTTTTCAGTATTTCCTGAAGCAAGATAAACATTAGAAACAGTTAATCGGTTAGTCAGTGGTTAATGCAAGCACCTAATCAGCTTGCAAATTATGGTAATCGTTTTAGCCTTGTTCATTTAACCCACTGGCTGAGCTCTTTCTCTTAGCAACATATTCTCGAAAATTCTTTACCACAGCACTTTGTTTAAAATGATCTGTGAATTTCTAAGATGCTACTTTAATTATACCTGCAGGCTGGGATGATCACTGAAACCGCTTGCTGCCTGAAAAGGCTAGCCATGTTTCCCCCAAAGCCTGGGAAGGCTACTTTCATTAGTTTGTCAGAGAAAAAGTAGTTATCTGTTGACACACGGTAGTTGCCAATAGGTACCTGTAAGGTGCTGGCACAAATCTTGTGAACTATAAATTGCATAAGTTAGCCAAACAGTTAAAGTAATAGCATCAGTAGTCAGTATATTGTCAGTGATAAATTAAATATTCTAATTCTTATTGAGTAGAACTATTTTTATAGCTTTAGGTTTGATAACCACAAATATTCTTAAAACTTAATTCATTAAAAAAATCCCATGTTTTCTGAGTTTTCATCAAGCTTTAAATAGTTTCATAGCATTCTTATCAAGAGTGCATACATAAAAACAGGTGGGTGATCAGTCATTGTTGATTCACATTATCAAAATTGTGAGAAAAATTGCCAGCATAAAAACATCAAAAGCCAGCTTGCAAATAGATTTTCCAGACTAATATTTTTGGTTTTTCTAAAAACAGGAAAGTTGGTCGACATTGGTTGACCAGGAATTTAAAAAGACCGAATTTAAAGCCAGGTCACACTGTGGCGACTTTTAGTGGCGAATATGCACGATCCTGAAATTCTTCCCTGTTGGTAGCAAATGCTTGGTCCATCTTCACTGTTCTCCACCATTCTCCATGGATCGTCATCTAGCTACGACAGTTTCAAACTGTTCAAAACTATCGCCGGTATTCACCGATTCGTGGCCATTTTTTAGTTCGCCATTAGAATTCGCCACTATTGGTAGCAGATTCTTCTACATCGTAGCTCTGTGGTAGGACATTCTCCAGCAAATCGTACTACCTTCTTGTTCTCAGTAAATTCGCCAGATATTCTTCCTTGTTCTCAACTGATTCTTCCTTTGTCGTAGAAGATTCTTCAAGTATCACATTCATTCTCCCCTACTTGTAGCTGATTCGTGGGTAAATTCACCAGATATCTTCACCAGTTCGTAGGGTATTCTTTGTATATTCTTGCTTTGTCTCAGGACATTCGAAAGGCATCGTAGAACATCGTAGAGGGGTCGTAGAAGTATGAAGATCTTTTATCACGTGACTACACTTTCCCGCTTTTTTTGGCGAATTCTGGCGAATTTGAAGTCGCCTCTGTTCTTCTATATTCGCAGATATCATCGTAGCACCCTCGCCACTGTGTGACCTGGGCATTAAGGAAAGTTGCTGCTTTAAAAAGAAATGGGTTTATAACAATATTTACAATGAGATCTCTGCTGAGCCAAAATATACCGGCAGTCATCAGTATTGGAAAGTAATGTAGCTAGATTAAAAATCATCAACATGGCATAATAATATAAATGATCCACACCCACCTGAGGGTTGTTTTTTAAACTCTTATGGACTTCCAAAGCATTGTGTATATATTTTCTTGGTGTATGTTTCCATGTAGATGATATGTAATCTGTGATTTGCATTAATTTTGCAATTTTTTTTCCTCTTTCTAAAATGTTAAAAAAAAATTTGTGAGTGTTTGATTTTTTATTGTGTGCGAATGTTGTTTACAATTTATGACAGGCGATATGTGAAAGATGTTTTTTGTCCTTATTTGATTTATCTTTGTTGATATGATGGGGATACATGATTTAATATTAAGAAAATTTGTAAACCTTCAGTTGGCAAACCTCCGATTATAAATTGTATAAATATGTAGGATGCGACAGTCTAAAAGAGTGTCTTTCCCACAACATGTTCAAATGCATGGCCATAGATAGTGGTCACCTTGTTCTGAAAATTAAAACAGGTTTCCAGGACTTTGAAACTGCATGAAATCTGGGTTATTTTATACTTCCCACGAATTAAGTGAAAATTAACCATGAGCATACATGAACATTAACTTAAAATAGGAATTGTCTATGCAAGGTATTTTAAAGTTTATAAAATTCATTTGCAATGAATATCAAGTAAAAAGTGAGATATTTACTCAAATTTATATGTTTTTATTTTTTTTGATGAAATATTGACTAGTAGAAAGCCTAAATAATGACTTTTTCAATAACTGGTATGTCATTTCTACCTAATGAATTGAAATGTGGTATACTGATTTACCTTTCACAGCACTAGTCATAGTGAGGAGAATTTCATCAAAGATTATTATTTTGAAAGAAGCTAAAGGTAGAAAAACTTCTTGTCTTCTTGGTAGGCAGTTGGACTGCTTTAAAGCCCACAACAGAAAAACATCTCTCATTAAATTTAGTCATGGTTTTCAACCTTTCATGTCTTCGGATAAGAAGACTTTATTATATGTAAGTGATCTGGTTGTTGTTTTGGAAACAGACACTTAGATCTAAACAAAGTCATATTACTAATTCTTTTTGTTATGGCATGTATGAATGACAATATGTTGTCTCTGGTCAAAAGCCAGCAAAAGGAAATGTCTGGTGTAGACTCAATGGATGTTGTGCATGCACTAGTTAATGACCAAATGAAAGGGATCCAGTAATCTGTCAGATTTTGCAATACATCATTGCCATTTGGGTCTTGTTAATTAAACCATACCTAGCCTCCCTGCAGTTGGTATATTTTTGTGGCTGAGAACTTGTTTTTCTCTTCAAGCCCTGGAGTGAATTAACCTGGTGCTGTGTACTTATTTTTGTATTACAGTGGATTAAGCAAATCACAGGGAACTTGTATCTGGTTTTCCACAGAGCAAATATTGAATTCATAAAAATATTGTGTAATAAGATATTGATTATGAATGATGTCATATAATGTGAAATGTATGATCTAATTATTAAGTAATACTTTTTAATGTGATAGTGAATGAAATCTACTAAGAGCAAATACTGTTTGCCAAGAATGTTTGAAGATTTTTTAAAAATCGTTTTTGTGCGTATTTTTGACAGAATTAATAAATATTAATTAAAATTTAAAAGTGAAATTTTAGGGGAAACTTCTGGATACTATTTTTATTTTTTTACCTGCCTGGGAATATGGGAAAGTGACAGTGTATTAGACACTATTTTTGATGGACTTTTTTTTAAAAATCAAATAATTGATATATGAATATTTGGTTTTGTGTTATAAAACAGTGACAGAAACACTTTGCAACATGATATCTTATGTTTTTATTCCAGCAAGACCAAGTATGTAATAAAATGTTTGCTATTAATAAAATGTCATGTGTATCAGAATTGTGCAGTTCATCACATAATTAAGCCAAAAATGAAAAAGAAAGTTGGTGCCATAGCTGATAGTTTAAAAAAATCATTAAAACTTAAAAGATTGCAGATAGATTCATCAGATTTCCACAATCTACAGCTAGGAATGTATGCTAGGGAGTAATTTTGGCCTTGTTTTGAAAACAAAAATGCCCACCATGTCGCATCTTTCAGGTCAAATGAGAATCTTCACATTAAAAAAGCTCAATATCTCCCTTATCATTGGTTGGAGGGATTCGGAATGTGATAGGATATCGTGGCCCGTGAATCTTTCCAAGTGTTGTATTTCATCTGTGACCCCTGCTTCAAGGTCAAGTGTGATCATTAGAATAAAAAAGCCTTATATCTCTCTTATTATTGTTCCCAGGGATTTTGAAGTTGAAATATTTTTTTCTATGTTCATATGATTTATTACATAAGCATGTTATATAAGCAGAATATTGTTCAACAACACAAGGACAATGCTAGTTTGGTAACCGGAAAACAAAATGGTTCTGTATTGGCAGGATTTAATACTGTTATGGCCAGTTTGCTACAATCTCATCCCAAGTATCAATTGAATAGAACATGTAAATTTTCTTTTCTATAAAATCTCTCTTAAATATTAGTCCTTCCGCTTTGAAATGTGAAAAACGTCTTGTGGGAAAAAGTCTGCTGGGTTCAGATTATACCTTTGACCTCTGCTTCAGGGTCGACAGGGTGGACTTAATAAATGCCTACTATATTTCTCTAATGTGGTCCCAGGATTTGGGTGTTTGAAATTTAAGGCAAACTTTCAGTAACTTGCAACATTTGTGTTCTTGTGGCCACATTTTTTTTCCATGGAAGCCATTTTGTTAGCTAGATACATTATTCATCAAAGAGACTTAGTTGTCTTAGTCTTGAAACTGAAGGCATTAACCGTATAAATAAAAATTTAGTAATCTTCCCTATAGCATAAATAGATATGGGCAGGTGCATTAATGGTGTTGCTGAACTGATTAGCCTGATTGGAGGACACTGCCTGATCAGTTTTTGGCCTTTCCCATCTGATAAAAAAAATATCTTGTCAAGGGTGTTCTAATTCTCAAGGTGTTCACGTATATGATGTTGCCCCCAGATTGGTTCACATTATTTTTTTAAGTAATTTTTGGTGAATTGAGAAATAAATTATCTGTTGTAATAATGGATTTTTTAGTAAGTTGTGCTGTTAGAAATAAATTGAAGGTTTTGTTAATTATACATGATATTTTTTTGTAACATTACTAGAAATTCAGACTATATTAACACTCATTGAGTGTGAAGTTGGATTGTGAAAAAAAAAAATAACCTGCTGATAACAGATGATGACAGTCAAGGGGTCATTTTGTGATTCTCATATGTTCCAGAACTTTCAAGAGCCATATCTTTTGATGAAGGAGAGGAAAGTGTAAAAACAGAGACCACTGAGAGTCCGAGTGCAGCCACACAGGTAAGCCTGTAATAAGTTTAATTATACACCAAGTAGCTCATAATTTCTTATGTGCCCATGGAGTAGTATTATAAAAGTATTACAGTAGACTCTTTGAGTATCACTAGAACTACTTTTAAGATTTCTTGTTGTGATAACTTAAGCTAAATGCTACTTAATGGATATTACTTCTCTTACAGATATAAAGTTGATATGTTTGGCTTGCAGTAATTTACTGAAACTCTAGAGTTCATAAAGTGATTGATGTCATTATTTTCCCAGCAATTACACCATCAAATCATGCGTTGACCTGCAAAAATGAACTTGCAACCAAGTGGAAATATAGTCATTAATAGTTACTTGCAGCTGTAGGTGTGCATCGTCATGGTATAACCTTGATTTAAAGTTTTCGGAATGGTGACCTTGACTTTATAAATACTTGGCAGGAACATTGGTTGGGTGTGCAGTAAGTGTAAAAACTTGTTAAAATTATGAAACATTTTTGCACAAGCTAAGGTATTTACTATTTAGTACCTTTTTCAGACAAATTTAGGCATGTCACAGCGTGAAACAATATTTCAATAGATACATATTATTTGATCATGCCTGTTTTTATAGGTTATTATTATTATTATTATGTATTTATACTCAGCGCAATATCTCCATATACTACAGGACTCTATTTAACCAATCCGACTGTACAGGTTGACAGTTTTTATAAAATTTCTCCAGTATGTTCTTTTGACCTTTATTTTTTAAAGTGATTTTAGTGTGTATATATTGAAACACATGTCTCTGGTCTCATATCAGTGTGTCCCTAGTGTAATTACTTTTGTCTGGAATCCAATGAAGTCATGGATCTGAAGAGTAATTGATCTCAGCTGGTCCTTCAGCTAATTCCCTTTTTCACTGCCTAAAATACCACAAGTCAGAGAAAAAAACTTGTCTCATGTAATGTGACATGGCCTTTAAGAAAACAACTGGCGATAAATTTTTAATAAACAGAAGATGAAAGGGGGCTGATTTTAGGATTTCTAGCCATGAACCCAGACTGAATTCATGGCAAGATAAACTATGGTGTATGTGAAGATGATTGATATTTTCTTTCTAATGCTGAAAAAAATGGATGGTTAATTTCTGACATTATTTGGTAACATTTCACTAAAATCATTCACAAAATTGAGATGAAGAAAAGGATAAACAGACTGTTTTGTGACATATTAAATCTTGGAGGAAATACAGATAATCTGGTAATTGTTTGCTTCATTAATTTGCATTGAGATAACTGCTGCACTATGATTTTGTGAATTTGTTCAGTATAGATTTTTGTACTGAGTGTTCTAAGGTATGACATTCTCCAGTTTAAAACAAAATTATCATAGAATCATTTTTAAAAAATGATGAAACTTATGAGAATAATAGAGATATTGTATGTTAAGCTGCAACTGTCAGTGAGTAATCCATTTGGTTTCTTTTGACTGACTGAATGACTGACTGACTGACTGATTGATTGATTCATATTCAGAAAATAAATTGTGCTTTGACATTCACAGTTTCATTATATTCATCAGATGTCAATTGTTGTATCAGTTTTTCCTTCACAGTCTAAGCAGGGTGACCAAACCTGATCATACTAATATCTTGCATATTATTGGGCATATACATTTTTGAGGTCTAACCGATGGATAAGAATTAATGTGTTGGGAACCTTTGATATGGGCAGATTTGACCTGTTGGTCCAATGGTCAAGATCAGACAGATTTGGCCCTGATGATATTAGTGGTGATGCAATCCTGACATCACAAGTCCAATAGTGGGGAACTGTGAAGTGGAGGCATGGTCTAACTAGAGAGGCTCCTCAGACAGTAAAATTAGTGAATATCACTGGCAATTGAGATTACCATGGGAATCCCCAGGGCATTGGTGAGATTACCACAGACTTTTGGCTGTTGGGGAATTGGGCTTAGTGAAATCTCAGGATTGCAGGTTCACTACAGCTATAGTAGGTTCACTCAGGTAACAATGAGCCGTATAGTCACTGAGTTCAGAAACAGTCTTATGTGTGTGGGGTCAAAGACCCTGAGGTGGTTTATATGAATACCGGTGCCACACTCTGAAGCACCCATGGGCAATGTGACCAAATATTTGCAAAAGTTGGGGATGGGCGCTTATGACAACGAAAACCAGCCGAGCATTTTGAAAAAATAACCTAAATTTTGGGAAACCATGTTTTAGCACACGCCACCTGGAAGTAAAATATGCGGTTGGTAAACAAATCTCTGTGAAATAAAATGTAAAATAACTTTTGGAAAATGGATATAAAATAAACAAATTAGACCGATTATGGTATTTTAGTGTAAAGTTTACATTGAAACAACATATTAGAAATTTATTAACAATAACATAAGATTGTGGAGGGGGCACTTCGGAAAGCATGAGCGGTAAAGAGCGTGGCTTCGGTAAATCTCTGACTTGGATCAAAGAAAATGTGCTATTTGAAACCTATTTCTGTTTGTTTTTGTACTTGTAAGAGAGAAGAGCATTGGTGGAATAGTTTACCAGTACAGAAATGACCACTCCACTCAGCTATAGTTAATATCAGGTTTTTTATTTGCAGTCAAAGACAGGCAGCAGTGAGTCTGGTAAATCAGAACTTTTGGCTGAAGAAGAAGTTCCAGCCATTGAAGCCACTTGGCCAAAAAACACAACAAAAGTGGAAAATGTTGATAAGGTGAGCAGCTTGCTTGCACATTATACACTATTCCAACAGGTCGTGTTAGTATTAGGATTAGCTTGGTGTTGTGCTGTTAACGGGATACTGGTCCACTGCATTGTATTTACTTGTGGAAGAAAATGGCCAAAAAAATAGCTGCTCTGAACTTTTTCACAATTTTATACAAAAATATTGAAACAAAATACCATATTTTATCAAATTTGTAACATAATGACTTTATTTGGAGAAAAAAAATGGGTTTAATATATAATAATCTGAAAATATTCTTTCAAATTATAGTACATATACCAGATCGAGTACACATGATCATCAGAGTAACAAGTAAAACAGATTACCACATTGTACATGTATTTGCTGTGGGGACCTGGAAAATGAGTGATGATTTTAGCAAGTAGTTATCCCACTCTTTAATGGATATGCTATGTTTTGGAATATGAGAACAAGCTTAATGTCTTCAAGAACTCTTACAAAAAAGTCTTCAGTAAGAGTTATTATAACTCTTAGTGATGCAGAAGTGAAAATGCATAGAATCTTTTTGTGAAAGTGTAATCTACCCCATTCTGGTAACAAATGAAGTTTTTAATGTAACTTCTATTGTCTGGAAAATCAGATGATGATTTCATTCAGATAAAAGAATGTACCTCAAATATACAAAGGGTAATTTTTTATGAAAAAGTATAAATCTGTAATTTTGGTACATTGAAATGAGTTCTTTTGAATCTGGATAAAAGTTAAATATCCTGATATGACTTTTTAACGGTCTGAGTGTCGAACTGTTAAAGTAAATAAAATATAAGTTTAAGAAAGCAGAAACTAAGGAATGGAAGTTCTAAACATAGACTTAGCTTCATCAATTAACAAAACAAGCAACCCAGGTACAATAGTGGATACAGGATCTTGTTTGGATAATAGAAAGTTTATAAAATGGAAGAAGTAATTCAATATACAGCAGGAGGAAGATGAAATAAAGGGGAGTGGGAAAGTGGAAATAAGTGGTACTCATTTCTAGTGCAATCAAATTAAATGAATGGACAATAAAAATTTAGGTAATAAAGGGTTTTAGTTTACAGTTTTAATGAGTCCTTTTATCAACTGCCCACAGTCCACTTATGCATGATTATCACCCAACACAAATATTATTTTTGTGTAATTTGAAGACTTGTCTTTCCAAAACAATTCTTTTTGATATATTTATGACTCCCTGGAGAGGTAGAAGGTAATAAAAGAAATAAGAAATGACCGATTACTTATCTTTATGCTGTGAATTATTTGTAAGAGGACTGTACAACTGATTCATTGAGTGATAGAAGTCAAGGATTTATTTGGCAAGAAATATTATGCAAGGCAATTCTAAAGATATGCTTTTTTATTGATAGTATTAGGTACAGTTTTACTTTGATTTTATGTAATTTGTAACTATTGAGTGATGATTTGGGCAGTCCAAGTGAATAATCCATGTAAAAAATATAATATATTTAGCCATCTGGAATATGACAGAGAATAGAATTAATATCAATATATATAAAGGGAATGTTACCAACTGTATTTTACTTTTTAGGAGGATTTATCAACAAAAGATTCCACACAAGAAAAAGAAGTTTTATCTTCAAAAATGGAAGATCTATCTACAAAGGACACTGCAACCATGAATGGAGATATTGATAATAAATCAGAGAGCTTCCAAATAATTCCATCAGATCCCAGTAATTCTGAAAAAACTGTCCCTATTTCCTTGGAGGAAGAAAAACGCAAAACAATACAAGCAAAGATTTTCCCCAGCCTCAGTGACAAAATGCTTGTTAAATGGGGACTGAAAAGAAAGCCTGGAGATCCGTTAGATGAGTGAGTACTGAAACAAAATTCCACTCTTTTATTATTCAATATTTTGTTCTCATTTGATGTAGTAGGAATTGTGTTGTATTGTCATCACCTATGTTTTCGTATAATTATATCAACATAAGATAAAACTGTCAAACACATATTACTTACTACTAATATTACCGTATTCATGTCAAAAACAGCCACCAAAGGTCTTGAGTCCACAAAATCTATCAGTTTAAAACATTACAATAATAAAAGACAAAATTTTGTGTAGTTGCCCGCAAAATGTTTCCATTGTATACAGTGGACTTATTATTGTTGTTCCCAAAAACAAAACTTAAAGTATTTAAGATATTCAGAAGCATTAATCACCACCCCTGCAAGTTGCAAATAAGAAACAAGGTTTAAAGTTAGAAAATAAGGTGTTTAATTTACTGAATCATTATTAAATACCAGCAAAACAGGTGTTAATTTGTAACTGTTACATTATTTTCTAAAGAAGTATACTGCTCCACAGAATTAAGTAGGTGATAAATCCAGTGGATACTTTAAACCTGGGAAATACTTTAAAAGTTTATGATATTTTAGAATGTTGGCAATCTTTTGGAGAATCTGCACAGTATTCCTGTTAAAGTGTGAATGTCAGTGTTTCCTGAGCTTCTTTTTTCTGGAGGTCAGTTGACCCCCTCTGAAAACCGGGGGTAATGCAAATTTTTGAGGGTCAGATAAGCTTGACCCCTTCTGGTTAAACTGCAGTTTAGAAAAATAATGGTCAAACAATACCTAACATACCTCGCAAAGCCAGTATTTGTGTTAGGGTTATGAAATGTCGGGTACCATGTACCCCTTGGGCCATCAAAAATGGGGTACAAATAATATTCTGCCACATTTTCCTCAATAAACAATGTTTAGATACACCCAGTTACTAAAAAAGAAATAAATTAGATTTAAATTTTCTCACTTTGACAGCAAATTATAGTACATTGTACATGGTTGTACATTCATAAAAATATCTTAAGTACACCTGTGTACATCAGGGTAAAGAAAACAGTCAAAAAATAAACTTGACTTTTTTTTCCTCGTATTTTTTGGATGATTTTAAGGTAACAAAATGAACAGAAGCACTATTCAATTTTCAATGACATATGGTATGTTGATAGTTTCTAAAAAATTATTTTATTTATTCTACAAATATGATACTGTTTGAAATACAAATTATTGTAGTTTATGTTGCTTTTTATTTGACAAAAAATCCATTGAGTGGTTCCAAAGTTACAGTGTTTTTGCTACAGCCCCTGTAAATATTTTCAAATTTCAGAGGTAATATTTTCTGGGGAGGTTTCCGGGGTTAAAAATTTAAGAATTTCCCAGATCTTGTAGAACGCGTCTCCCATTGCACAAGGTAGTTGTCATCGTTCGGAGTCGTTGTTTCCAATTGTCTCCTTGCAGAGATCGTGTTTTCTTTCGATGTATAACGTTTCGAGTAAGATTTGCTAGGGTACATTCTAACACTGGCCGTTTAAGATGGATCTCATCTGCACAACTCTCGTCTGACATGAAATTTTAAAAATATACAGCTTATCTTCAGTGCTTATAATTTTTATTGCATGTGCATCTACGCTTTCAGTAAAAAATCTCGCGTCCTTTGTTATTGAATAACGCGCATGCGTAACCTCGTGAACTCTTCACCTCTCGACCTTTTGATCCCACGCATGCGCAGTGACAGGTAAACAAACAGGAAATCGGCCATTTTTGTTTTGAAATTGGAATAAATAAAGAATTGCTGCATATATAGACGAAATATCAATATTTATTTTTTACAAATTCTTCTGCGTCAGTCTGACCCTCAGGTAAATATTATGTGCGTAAATCGCTTGATTTCGACATAAATTTACACACGTTTGTGCGTAAATGGAAACACTGAATGTCTTTATGTGGGTGTTCCACCACACGACTAAGGCTCCCAATTAGGGGTTTTTGAGGGTCGGTTTGAAAAATTTGCTTAGTCCCAGGCGTCCTGTAAGGGTTGGTTGTGGTCGGTTGGGGCCGTGTGAAAAATCAAACATGTTTGATATTTCTCCCGACCCAAACTGATTATTTTTCCCCGCCATAAACAAAATGTCCAGTCCCAGGCTTCCCCAGGCCTGCTCAGTCCTATGTTGTCCCAGGCCGCCTGCGACCCTTAGTCCCCGACCCTTAGTCCCAGACCCTTAGTGCCTTAGTCTCAGGCCTCCTGCTACCCTTAATCCCATTGCAAAACAAGAATCGGCCACATTGGTCTGGGGAAGACTGGAGACACCTGAGGAGGCCGGGACTTAGTCGTGGGTTAGTCGGGGCTTAGTCCCAGGAGGCCTGAGGCGTCCTGGAACCCAGTCGGTATGTCTACGACCAGATCTTGGATCAAACCGACCAGAAAAATGGCTTAGTCGGTTCTTAGTCCCAGACCAGTCGGGGACTCTGTAGGGCGGCCTGGGGCCTCCTCAGGCCCCCTGGGTTCGATCTGACCTTAATCCCAGACTTTTACACCGATCCAGTATTCCCGCCCATTTTACCTTTTTTTTCACTGACTGTCCACGATTAAGGGTCGGGGACAGGATCGGGGCTTAGTCCTTTGGTGGAACAGGGGTATTACATAACACTTCTTTCTTGTAATATATCTGATATATCCTGCAATTTATAAGGTTTAGTTTACAAATAACTTGAGTTTATGTCTTTTTTCTGGAAGTCAGTTTACATTCAGGCTAATTAATTGATGAAGTCAAGAAATTGGAGGAACCCCCCCCCCCAGATAATACACATTACACAGACACATCAATTGTCAGTGAGTGGGTGTTCCTGGAAACCGTCCATACAGTACTAAAATGTATTGTAACTGTAGCAGTTGCTGATATTTAGGTTATTCTGATTCAAGGTGTCAAGTTTACATTCAGTCATTTGTTATGACTTTCACTATGTAGTTACCAATTAGGATGGAGTATTTGTCAATTAAACTTATCTGCAATGAATATCAGTGTTATAAATGGAGAGTGAATGTGTTGTAGTTGAAACTAACAAAATCTGGATATTAATTCTGATAATCTGACTTTCAGAGTTTAACAAAATAAAATACATGTACACCTTAGTTGTGACACTGAACTGTAATGTCTATGACGATAATCCTTCCGAACGAAGATCCTCTAGAATGGTCAAACTTTACATAACAGGGTGCAATGCTTTGAAGCATCTAGGGCCAGATTCACAAACAAAGCTTTGACCATTCCTAATTTAGATTTGAAGCAAGAAATTATGAAGCCGTATTCACAAACATCCAAACTCTAAGGTGACCTTAGAACCAGTCCTGTACTTAGAGTTTAAGTTAAGTTGGAAGCTACCTTGGCATACAGGACATTGGTATCTTATGATTTGGTTTGTAAATATTGGTCAAAAGTGGTGTTGTGTTTTGGATGGGGAGGTTTTTTTATCAAAGTGGTTACTGTATAAGTCAAAAAATAATATCACTATTCATTTTTACAAGATTCACTTGAATTAATTGTCACTAGTGGCTAGATTCTACCTGAGATATAAATAGTTTTAGGATTTAAATTTCACTAAGAATTAATTTTCAGCTAAAATAGATCAAATTAATGCTAAGTAAATATTTTCAACATATACAGTATTTTGTGCATGTCCCAACAGGAAACAATTGCCAGTTAATTTTTTGTATGTGAAGCAAAAGACTTGACTTTGATTCCAATTAGCTGTATAATTTTGTGATGTGAGTTGGGGTGTCTACAAGTCAGGGTAGCCTGTAATGCTTTGTAGCAGAGGGATTCTTTGATCTGAATCAGGTAACTCCGCAGTATGTGTGCAAGTTAATCTGTTTTTCATCTGCAGATGTCATGTTCTATGCACATTCTGTCCCTCAGACTCAAAGCTTTGCACCTGTATAGCAGCTCAATCTCAGCTGCCTACTTACTAATGGAGCCTAAAGGAAGATTAAAAATATGTATCTACTTATATGTGATTCTGCACATCATATGAATCCTTGTAAAAGCCAGTGCCAATGATATGATCAGTGGTAATAATGTAATCAGTGTAATTAGAAAAGTACACGAGAGGTATCTGAATAATGAGGTGCTATGTCCATTGTTCTTATAAACCACTGTCATGCTGATGGTTTTTGTCATTGTGACCTGCCCTATGTGTTTAGTGTACAGTTTTCATAAAAGCTTCATTGCACTACCAGAATGAGTTTACTGTACCTGTGCTTATAGGGAGTTGCTTTATTTACAAATGCTAGAACAGATGAGTGCATAACTGATGCATAGCTTACTGGGAATACTATTTTCTATAAATATAATAATAAAAAGCAAGCGTTGTGACGTCTGAGTATGAAAAAAGGCTATAGCCACCTCATTTGCTCATATAATAAAGAAATAACACTCTGATCAAGAATCTGTAAACAGTTGAAAAGGATAAACTCTAAGAAAGGAAAAACCTTCCATATTTAGGCGTGTTTTGTGGAAATTGAACTTTGGAGCCATGTCAAAAAATCAGAATTTTCTACGATTGGTTCACAAATCAATTGCATTAAGGAAACAAGGCGGGAATGACATCAAGTAGTTATATGTTACTTGCTTTGTTTAGTTTTGTTGATAATTCCTAAATCGTATTACATTATGGTACTAAAAAGTTAACCTGAATGGGATAATGTATTTATTGAAGTCTTTTATTGCAACAAATCATTGATTAAATCATTTAAATGTGGATATGTCTCAGATTCCTGTAGGTTACACTTTGTTTTGAAGAACAACTTTCTAAATGTATCTTAAATTCTTAATTTTATTCTGTCATATTATTTTTTTTCTGTTTTCAGTCCTGAGCTACTAACTGAGCAGCAAGTAGAGGTAAGACTGTATAATTGTAACATAAATTATTAAAAAAATTTAAATATATTTTAAAATTACATGAACAGCTGAATGTGGTGTTGCTCATAACTTATTAGTTAATGTGAAAAAATATATAGATATTATTTTTCTTCTTTCTAAACAAAATTTTATACACACATGTACATTTATAATTTCTCAAGTATCACCCCTATTATCCATATTTCTGTAATCTAAATATTTAATTTTTTAAACTCATTTGTACTCTCTCAAAAATATCTTATCTGTTATCATAATTGCTTATTGTATCCCCGACGCGAAGCGGGGATACTATGGATTCATCATCGTTGTCGTCCGCGCCCTCGTCCGCGTCCGCAGAGATTTCTTGTTAGCGACCTACAGTCCACATTTCTTTCCGGATTTCTTTCATATTTGGCAGGTGACTTGATATGGTAGAGGACTCGCCACCCTATCTTTTTGGTAGGCTTTATGTCTAAATTAGGCCTGTGGTAGACAAAAATGTCTAAAATGTGGAATATTGCTTGTTAGCGACCTACAGTCCACATTTCTTTCCAGATTTCTTTCATATTTGGCAGGTGGCTTGGTATGCTAGAGGACTCGCCACCCTATCTTTTTGGTAGGCTTTATGTCTAAATTTGGCCTGTGGTAGATAAAAATGTCTAAAATGCATTAAAAGTCATGAAATCATGCACTAAATCACTTATAACTTGAAAAGTGTTGCATTTAGAGCATTTTGTTAAAATATGTTATTCAGATACTTTTTTCATAGCTACAACGTGGTGAGTAACTTGGGTGTCTGTCTCAATAGCTAAGTGAGTAATAGCTACTTTTGGGCTTTTCAGTAACTTCCATCATGAGTAAAATCAATTGTAACTTGAAAACTATTGCATTTACAGAATTTTGTATAAATATGTTATTCAGCTACTTTTATGTCAGCTATAACATAGTAAAATTTCAGACCTGTAGCTCATGGCATAGCTGAGTAATAGCTACTTTTAGGTTATCACTGTTGAGTAAATTACTTATAACTTCAAAAGTATTACATTTAGAGTATTTTGTTTCAATATGTTATTCACCTATTTCGGAGTCAGCTATAACATAGTGAAGTTCCAGACCTGTGGCTCATTGCATAGCTGAGTAATAGCTACTTTGAAGTTCACACTGTTGAGTAAATCAGTTGTAATTGGAAAAGTATTGCATTTACAGAAATTTGTGTAAATCTGTTATTCAGCTACTTTTGGGTCAGCTATAACATAGTGAAATTACAGACCTGTAGCTCATGGCACAACTGAGCAATAGCTATTTTCAGGTACTGACTGTTGAGTAAATGACTTGTAACTTGAAAAATAGTGCATTTGGAGTATTTTGTTAAAATATGTTGTTCGCCTACTTTTGGGTCAGCTATAACGTCGTGAAATTACAGACTTATAGCTCATGGCATAGCTGAGCAATAGCTATTTTCAGGTTGTCACTATTGAGTAAATCAGTTGTAACTTGAAAACTATTGCATTTACAGTATTTTGCTTAAATATGTTGTTCACCTAATTTTGGGTCAGCTATAACATAGAAAAAATTCAGACATGTAGCTCATTGCATAGCTGAGTAATAGCTACTTTGACGTTATCACTGTTGAGTAAATCAGTTATAACGTGAAAACTATTACATTTACAGTATTTTGTTTAAATATGTTATTCAAAACAAAAAAAAATATTATAGCTAGCCTTCTCAAGTTTGCAAAGTATATTACAGGGTGCACCACAGTACTCTATTAGTAGGCTTTATGTCTAAATTAGGCCTGTGGCTAAATTACTTGCCTACTAAAAATGAGTAATTCTGCATTTTCTCTAAAAGTGTTGCAGATAGCAAATTTTTCTTAAATAACTCATTCACCTACTTTTGGGAGAGCTTTCACATGCTGAAGTTCCAGACCTGTAGGTAATTACGCACCTACTCAAAATGAGTAAATGCGAATTATCTCTAAAAGTATTGCAGATAGCCAATTTTTGTCAAATAACTCCTTCACCTACTTTTGGGAGAGCTTTCACATGCTGAAGTTCCAGACCTGTAGGTAATTACGCACCTACTCAAAATGAGTAAATGCGAATTATCTCTAAAAGTATTGCAGATAGCCAATTTTTGTCAAATAACTCCTTCACCTACTTTTGGGAGAGCTTTCACTTGGTGAAGTTTCAGACCTGTAGGTAATTACTCACCTACTCAAAATGAGTAAATGCAAATTATCTCTAAAAGTATTGCAGATAGCCAATTTTTGTCAAATAACTCCTTCACCTACTTTTGGGAGAGCTTTCACTTGGTGAAGTTTCAGACCCGTAGGTAATTACTCACCTACTGAAAATGAGTTAATGCAAATTATCTCTAAAAGTATTCCAGATAGCCAATTTTTGTCAAATAACTCCTTCACCTACTTTTGGGAGACCTTTCACTTGGTGAAGTTTCAGACCTGTAGCTAATTATTCACCTACCCAAAATGTCGTAAATGCTAATTATCTATAAAAGTATTGCAGATATCCAATTTTTTATCAAATAACTCAATCGACATTCATCTACTTTTGGGAGAGCTTTCACATGGTGAAGTTCCAGACCCGTAGGTAATTACTCACCTACTGAAAATGAGTAAATTCGAATTATCTCTAAAAGTATTGTAGATAGCCAATTTTTCTCAAATAACTCATTCGCCTACTTTTGAGAGAGCTTTCACTTGGTGAAGTTTCAGACCCGTAGCTAATTATTCACCTACTCAAAATGAGTAAATGCAAATTATCTCTACAAGTATTGCAGATAGCCAGTATTTCTAAAATAACTCATTAATATGAAAGCAACTTATAGGAAGTCATGGGCTGCAAATCTTTTCATGTGGTCAGATTTGACCTTGGGCCCCTCCTGCTTATTATTGGTCCTAGAGGTTTGCAATGTGAAAACGACTTATAGGAAATCATGGACTGCGAATCTTTTGATGTGGTCAGACTTCACCTTGGGCCCCTGCTACAGGGTCAAATAAGGGTAGCCAAACTTAAAAGTACTTTCAGCTTGCTTATTAACGAAAAATGCTTTTTATCTTCTAAACTATGTTAGTTGGCCTTTGTCGGTGGATACATCCAGCATCTGGCCACAGATGCGTCCTTTTTCTAGTTATGTTTATCATATTCTGAAATGCCTCTGAACCATCAACCATTCACACAAAACCTTCCCTTCCCAACATCCAACATATTTGATGAAAAGGGGTAAATCTGTGTGGGTGTTTTTCTCCACATTTTATCACAGGTACACAACATTTTTATGCATGTTTACTGGTATTGTTGTGGCTCTCCATTAGTGCTGTGACAGGGGCCTGCCAGGAAAATGGGCCTGCTCTGTCTCAAGAGACAGAATCACAACTGGTTAATTGGGTGCTTTGCTGAACCTGTACAATATTGTATCAGTAATTAGTACTAGTGCTGTAAGTCAGCAAGAAATAATAGAGTCGACGCGTTGGAACTAATAGATGACGGTGAACCAACAATAGTCGCAGTAGTGTTGATCAAGGACTTTAGAAGAAATATATTTTATTAATTAGCCGGTTTTAAATCAAAAACGAAGTTTTGTAATTTGATCTTTGACCCTATCCGATGAAGTACTGAATCTCGTGAGAATTCATATTTGCGGTTAAAAAATTGATGGAAGCAGCCATTGTTGTTTCCACTTGAAAGCTTTGACAACTTAAAAATGTGATTGTTTTCTTTAAAAACGCTAATTATCATAAGATTTTATTAGGTATACTAAGTAATATTTTTGTGTATTATAAAAGTTTAGATGAAAAGTCGATCTTTATAATGCATGAACCGATGCGTCGTAATTTCAACACTCAGGAACGACTATGACCAAGTCGAGGCACATCGTTACTGCACTAATTAGTACTAATTACCATAGTTGAGAGTTGTTGAGTAAATACATAGCTTCCCATATTTGCTTCGCTGGTACTTCTGGTTGGTTTAATACTAAAACATGGATACCCTGATTGGGAAGTGTGGGTTGGTTCTGCCCATAGGACACTGGCCCCATGTTTGACCCAACAGGTCACACGCCTAGTTCCTATCCTGTCTACATTTGCATTCAATCCTAGTGGTGGAAATGTTCTATATGTATTTGGTTATCTTTGGTAACAGAAAATGGAACTTTGGGATTAGTCTTTAACAATTTTACTGCATGAATTATTTTAAGTAAACCTTCAGTCAAATAAATACCAAATATCTAGGTGATTTTTTAGTAATGCATTTTACAGGAAATGGATATTTAAGCGTCCCATAAGGGACGCTTGTTTGTGTATGGGAAACTTTCATGCTCCGGCGGCTCCGCATTTTGTTTTCCTTATAACTCTGTAACCGTTAGGCGGATTCTTTTCAAATGTGGCAGGTTTAGGCAGTAGCCTTGGGGAATTTTTTTGAATATGCTGCAGTGACATTTCAACCAATCAGAGAGGTCACATGACCAAATATGTCTTTTTTCGATGGGGAAGCTTGTCCGGATGATAACTTGAAAGGAATTTTATCAATTCACCTGAAACTTGGCAAATACATTCATTCTATTAAAATCTGGAAATCATTAGATTTTGGCATTGATTGGTCAAGAAATGGCCGAGTAATTAATGATTAATTAATCATTACGAATTTTCCAAATAAGGAAAACACAAAAATGCTTATATCTCGAAAACCGTGCTAGATAGAGCGATTTCGACGAAATTTTTGACGCGCAGGGTATCTCTGCGGAGTAGTTTTCCCAATTTTCAAAAAAAATTTGTCGCGCCAAAAATGGTGGCCATTTTGAATTTTCGAAATTTTTGCAAAAATTGCAAAACACAAAAATGCTTATATCTCGAAAACCGTGCTAGATAGAGCGATTTCGATGAAATTTTTGACCCACAGGGTATCTCTGCAGAGTAGTTATCCCAATTTTGAAAAAATTTTGTCTCGCCAAAAATGGCGGCCATTTTGAATTTTTGAATTTTTCGCAAAAATTGCAAAACATAAAAATGCTTATATCTCGAAAACCCTGCTAGATAGAGCGATTTCGACAAAGTTTTTGACCCATAGGGTATCGCTGCAGAGTAGCCATGCCAATTTTCAAAAAAATTTTGTCTCGCCAAAAATGTCGGCCATTTTGAATTTTCGAATTTTTCGCAAAAATTGCAAAACATAAAAATGCTTATATCTCGAAAACCCTGCTAGACAGAGCGATTTCGACGAAATTTTTGACCCGCAGGGTATCTCTGCAGAATTGCCATGCCAATTTTCAAAAAAAAAATTTCTCGCAAAAAATGGCGGCCATTTTGAATTTTCGAATTTTTCGCAAAATTGCAAAACATAAAAATGCTTATATCTCGAAAACCGTGCTAGATAGTGCGATTTCGACGAAATTTTTGACCCACAGGGTATCTCTGCAGAGTAGCCATGCCAATTTTCAAAAAAAATTTGTCTTGCCAAAAATGGCGGCCATTTTGAATTTTCGAATTTTTGCGCAAAAATTGCAAAACACAAAAATGCTAATATTTCGAAAACCGTGCTACATAGAGCGATTTCGACGAAATTTTTGATCTTCAGGGTATCTCTGCAGAATTGCCATGCCAATTTTCAAAAAAAAAATTTCTCGCAAAAAATGGCGGCCATTTTGAATTTTCGAATTTTTCGCAAAATTGCAAAACATAAAAATGCTTATATCTCGAAAACCGTGCTAGATAGTGCGATTTCGACGAAATTTTTGACCCACAGGGTATCTCTGCAGAGTAGCCATGCCAATTTTCAAAAAAAATTTGTCTTGCCAAAAATGGCGGCCATTTTGAATTTTCGAATTTTTGCGCAAAAATTGCAAAACACAAAAATGCTAATATTTCGAAAACCGTGCTACATAGAGCGATTTCGACGAAATTTTTGATCTTCAGGGTATCTGTGCAGAGCAGCTATCCCAAAGAGCTTTCACTTGGTGAAGTTTCAGACCCATAGCTAATTGCTCACCTACTCAAAATGAGTAAATGCGAATTACCTCTAAAAGTATTGCAGATAGCCAATTTTTCTCAAATAACTCATTCACCTACTTTTGGGAGAGCTTTCACATGGTGAAGTTTCAGACCCATAGCTAATTATTTACCTACTCAAAATGAGTAAATGCTAATTATCTGTAAAAGTATTGCGGATACCCAATTTTTATCAAATAACTCATTCATCTACTTGTTGGAGGGCTTTCACATGGTGAAGTTTCAGACCCATAGCTAATTACTCACCTACTCAAAATGAGTAAATGCGAATTATCTCTAAAAGTATTGCAGATAGCCAATTTTTCTCAAATAACTCATTCACCTACTTTTGGGAGAGCTTTCACTTGGTGAAGTTTCAGACCCATAGCTAATTACTCACCTACTCAAAATGAGTAAATGCGAATTATCTCTAAAAGTATTGCAGATAGCCAATTTTTCTCAAATAACTCATTCACCTACTTTTGGGAGAGCTTTCACTCTGTGAAGTTTCAGACCCATAGCTAATTACTCACCTACTCAAAATGAGTAAATGCGAATTATCTCTAAAAGTATTGCAGATAGCCAATTTTTCTCAAATAAATCATTCACCTACTTTTGGGAGAGCTTTCACTCTGTGAAGTTTCAGACCCATAGCTATTTATTTACCTACTCAAAATGAGTAAATGCGAATTATCTGTAAAAGTATTGCGGATACCCAATTTTTATCAAATACTCATTCATCTACTTGTGGGAGAGCTTTCACGTGGTGAAGTTTCAGACCCATAGCTAATTACTCACCTACTCAAAATGAGTTAATGCGAATTATCTCTAAAAGTATTGCAGATAGCCAATTTTTCTCAAATAACTCATTCACCTAATTTTGGGAGAGCTTTCACTTGGTGAAGTTTCAGACCCATAGATAATTATTCACCTACTCAAAATGAGTAAATGTGAATTATCTCTTAATAGTATTGCAGATAGCCAATTTTTCTCAAATAACTCATTCACCTACTTTTGGAAGAGCTTTCACACACGAAAATGAAAAATTGTGAATATCTCGGAAAAGCTATTTCTTCTGCTTTAATGCTCGGCGGGAGATACACACCGCGGCAGTGGTCTTGACAAAAATTTTTGTCTCCCCAAAAATGGTGGCCATTTTGAATTTTCAAAGTTTTTACAAAACACAAAAATGCTTATATCTCGAAAACCGTGCTATATGGAGCGAACTCAACAAAATTTTGGACCTGCTGGGTATCTCTGCAGAGTAGCCATGCCAATTTTCAAAATATTTTTGTCTCGCCAAATATAGCGGACATTTTGAATTTTTTAATTTTTTGCAAAACACAAAAATGCTTATATCTTGAAAACCGTGCTAGATAGAGCAGACTGCGCTGACTTTGGTTGCCACAACAGTATAAGGCTAGAAACGAAGCATTTTCTTAATACTTTAGCACTCACCTTTATATCCTTTTCGGGACGCTTTGTTTTTGCATAGCAAAAACATTATCTTTTTTTTTTTTGTGAGCGATCCTCTAGTTTCAGCTGATATTAAATATCTAGAACAAGTTCCCTACTGAAGTGATGTATACTCAATGATATAATAACCAACAAAATAAACATTTGATACTGGCTCAATTATTAGTTGGCAAAACAGGCGATTAATTAACTGGAAAACTGACAGAGGTTTTGTTCAGACATCAGAAAGTAGGACCAGTAATTAATGCTTGTGAGTCTTTAAAAAGTAATACTCAATGTAAATGTATTGGAGAGCAGATATAGCATGTCCATTCCTTACACTGGAAGCAACTTCAGATCTTTCTATGACTTTAATGACAGGTAGTCAAAGATTTGTTGTTTTGTGTGCAGGTCTGATTTTCGGTTTGCTGCAATTTTGCGGACTCAACATATTTAGGCACAATGGTCAATACTGGATGGTTCATAAATATAAGTAGTTATTGCAGTTCAGATGTAATTTTAAGAGTTCATAAAATTAAATATTTTGATACTAGAAGCTCATGATCATGAGCAAGGAAATTTTAGTGTAGTCTTTCTTCAATTGTTTTTAAGCTTCCAGCGAGGAATCTGCCCTTCCATATAGTGAGTGGAATCGCCTCAATTTTCGCGGTCGATTATTCATCCAATTTTCCGACCGATGATCGACCCTTAATCGACTTTTTTACTCCACTGTAGAAAAATATATTATGAAAGACTTTCCGGGATGAAGTATTTGTCAATCCGTAAGAATAACGGTGTTTCCGACATTTAGAACCTACCAAAAGCACTCACTTCCGGTAAATATGGCGGTAGACATAAACAAACCCAAATTCGTGACAAATCTCATTATTTATCAAAGGAAAGTTAAGGAAATAGCTTAAAATATAAAAAACACGTGGATATTGAGACACATAAGGAAGGGTAAGATTTAATCGATTTCTAGAAGTTGTCAGTGACCGAACGCGATTGTACCATAACGCCGACGATTAATCGAACGTTGGTCTAATCGTCCCATCACTACTTCCATACTGTCACTACTGGTGTTTGTGATTGCTTCCAAGCTCCGATGTCAGTGTCCTACTGATGGCTTTGCAGCTCATGCCTGTAGAAGGAAAGACTTTCCAGCCTTGTTTAGAGACCTATAGTCTCTTTTAATTTCTGTGTTTGCAGGAGAGGTATACAAATGTGGTGCTGTGCTTTAAAACAGACAAGCAGACCCTGGATCAGAGGGTGGAGCTGCATCAGAGGGCGCGAGACACCACTGAACAGAACATCAAGGAGGAGACGGAGGCACTGCAAAAAGCAATGGCAGTCAGTAGTAAACCATCTTACATCTCATATTCTGACTTTTATACAAATATTTTGGAAATAATTGCGATTGAGAAATGATTTTTTTTTCTTAAAGATAGGCCAGATTGAATGAGGATGTGTTCATATATATAGACCAGTTCTGACCAAGTACATAATGCTGATGCTACCAGTAGTCAAGTCAGCACAGGCCTAATATAGTAGTCTGGCAATTTTGCTACATTTTAAATGCTAACTTTAGACAAAGAGATCAGTTGATCATACCTAAATTAACTCAGCCTGCAGAAATTCATTGGTTACTCAGACATCAAACAATTCAGTTTAAAACTTGAGTCAAAGAAATTCAACCACATCTTCAAATACAATTAAAATTAGATAAAAAGCCAACTATAAAATTATATTTTTCTTTAAAAATGTGAGTATATAGTTATATTTTCTAATTTTATTGCGTTAATACATCCTATCCAATGGACAATTGCTTTACCGGTTGGCGTGACCGGTCCTGCCAAACGCCAGAAAAAGACGTATATTTTTCTTTAAATATGCGAGTATATAGTTATATTTTCTAATTTGATTGGTTTCTAATATAGTTTCTTATCTTTTTTTATACTTTTGCAGCTTTGACTTTGTATATGGTAACCAAAACATTTTCATAAGACGGTATTTTAATATAACATATGTCAAGTCTTGCAATATACACATCCTGTATTTTGCATTATATAAATGTACCTTTACCTCATCACTAAATGTTATTCTTTGACGTTTTATGCATTTAGCCATTTTAAAACTTGTAATATGTCAAAAAAAAAAAAAAGAAGCAGTTTACTTTGTGGGCAAAGATCAAGTGAGTAACCGAGTATGAGTCATTTTTATCTGATGATAATGCATTCCTTATAGAAACTGGAACCTTTCTGCAATGACTTGAAGAGCCATGAGATATTTGCCAGTATCCAGAAGCACTTAGAGATCCTGGAAATTTCCACTGACCGCTTGGCTTGCCGGGCTGAGACTTTAGGGGCAGCTCAGCAGGTGAGTAGGTGTTTGTAGTATGTATCCACAGTAAGTTTCAGAGGCCTCAGTAGGGGAGTGATCGGCAAGTTTTAGCGTTTAATTACTTTGCTCACACTCTGGTTATGGGTACCAGTCAACTGTGGATTGCACTGAGGAATTGATCTCATTATTGTGTGTTAAATTTTGTAAGGGCCATCAGACCCCAACTTTAACTCTATATTTAATTTCCTGGTGTAATCATTTATGAAAATCTATACAAGATTTTGAGGATCTTGAAAGAAATGAAACATGGTATTTTATTGCGTTAATACATCCTATCCAATGGACAATTGCTTTACTGGTCGGCGCGACCGGTCCCGCCAAACGTCAGAAAAAGACGTCCTGTATATAATACCGGCAGGACCGGCCAGGAGAGTGCATTCGCCAGGTGGCGCATCGTACTTCCTCTTCCTGTCTAGACAGCGTGACAAGCGAATTTTTTGTTCTACACCGAACTCGACACTTTTGATTCATCTTTAAGAAGTTTAGAAGTATTATCTACAACTATGTCATCTCCAGGACAGACAAGAGGTTCCTGCGGACACGCTATGGCTGGGTGCGAGTCCCACTCCAAGTGTGCACGTTGTAGGGACAAAGGGCTAGACGACGACCCCTGCGTCCAGAAGAAAGAATGTGATATTTGTAGAGGGTTTACCCCTGAATAGATCCTTCAGTTGGCCACACCAACTTATAGAGATAGAAAAGAGAAGAAGACGACTACTACTACGACCTCCTCCACTCCCACTCTCGTGGACCCAGCACACGTCAGTGTACTGGGTAAAGTGGAAAAGGTGAAGGCTGTGCAGTCTACCCCTTCTAAGAAGACGAAACTTAGCGAGTCTCCTAAGCCTTCTGCCAGCAAGAAGAGATCTTCAAGCAGACCATCAGCTGAAGATTTAAAACAGCTGGATGATAAGTGGGCAGAAAGATTCTCTCGACTTGAGGCGATGCTGCTAGCCAAGACCTTCACAGTGCCGGTTGAACCGGTTGTGAAGCCAGCTTCAGATGTGACTCCCACTCAGAAGCCATTTTTTGATCCTGGTGCCACCACCATCAATGTGCCTGTTGAAAAGAGTCTGCCTGTTGAGAAATCCGGTCCCTGCCTTGACCAGGCCACCGGTAATGCTGTAGAGGAGATGCAGACTGCCACCCAGCCCCTTGGGGCTCCCAGTGCAGGGATAGCAACCCAGCCTGTTCAGGCCCCCGGTTCGTTCCCAGAGGTTCAGTCCACCGGTGAAGAATATCTGAGTGCTGCCTCTAATAGTGAAGCTGACCAGCTCAGTGTCACCGGTTCCCTGGATGGTGACATCTACAGGGACCGGTCAGCAGACAGGGATGCCTCCAGAGATGACCCTGACAGTGAACCCACTGAGGAGGCCAATTACAGAGAAACCATGAGGGGTGTGAGAAGCTTTATGAACTGGCACAAGGTTCCTGAGTTTGGAACTGTGTCCTCTACTACAGATGACAACCCCTTTGCCGGTGCACGTGTCCAGTCAACCGGGAAAGTCTCTGTGAAACTGCCTGTGGACGACTGGTTGTGCAGGAAGATGTCCAGTCTTAACCTCACAATCAAGGAAGGCTACCCAACCAGAAACACTGACAACACTGGCCTCCTCAAAGTTCAGTTCATTAAGACTCCCAGATCTTCCAGATGGTACGGGATGCATGCTGAGAAGGACCTTGAGAGTTCAACAGTACGCACCTGGTCACCGGACCCTGCCAAACTCAACCATTCCTTCAGCAGGGTTGCACAAAGAAACATTCCTACTGCCCCACCATCCCGGGCCCTCAGTCAAGATCTACTCAGGCATTGGGAGAGAGCAGCACGTGAACAGACAATAATGTGCAACCAGGCTGCTGGTTTGTCAAGGTGCTTGACTAGGGTTCAAGACTCTATGACCACTCAGTTGAAAACCCTACGTCTGGACAGTAAAGGGAAGTCATCAGAGAAAATGAGGCAAGCTGTGAGTGAACTAGAATACTTGACCACTTTCAACCGGTCAATCTCCCAAGCTATGGCCAGAACGATGCAGGACTTATCTGAAGCAGTATTCATCAATATGGCCAACTTCACCCTGGCCCGCAGGGATAGTTACTTGGACTATTTACATGCTGGGGTGAAGCAAGACACTGTGAACGCCTTGAGAACGTCTCCAGTCCATCTGAGTGCTTTATTCCCGAATCAGCTTATTGCCAAGGCTGAAGAGGAAATCAGTAAGAGTGAGGACAGGCGTTCGTCCGGTACTTCACACCGACATCAAGGTCGTTTCCACCTATATGCTGCAAGTGACAAGTCGACTGGCCATCACGACAAGAAGAACGTCCCTGCTTGGAAACAGATCAAAGACAAGCAGCAAGCGAGGAGAAATCGTGGCAAAGCCTCCACATTCTCCCAGAAGCCGGCTAAGGGGTCCAAGTCTCATAAATGACAATTATTGTGTAAATTCTGTGACCGGTCAGATGAACTCTGTATGTGTTACCGGTCAGGGAGACTTGGACCCAGCACCAGTGATAGCAGGGAGCAGCAAAGTGACTTTAAATTTGAATGTAGACTCTTGTGTTGCAAATGCTCATATTGTCACCGGGTTGCCACAAAGGAAAGGCGTAAATCCCAATGCATGTCAAATTTACACAGAAATAAAATATGTGAAAGATGTTTCTTGTGTAGGTCACTTGTGTTCTGTAAATCTTGTCACCAATGCCCAACATGCTGTTATAGATCCTCCTGTAGGGGCCAGGTTACAACAGTGTTGGGAGAAATGGGAAACCCTGGGTTCAAGTCCAAAGGTAGTCACCACACTGAGGGAGGGTTATACTCTCCCGTTCCGGTTCAGACCCCACTTGACAAGGTCACCGACTGTAATAAGCAACTACCACAATCCAGCCAAGCAGTCCTTCCTTTTAGAGGCACTGTATCAGCTGATAAACAAAAATGCAGTCGAACCGGTGGAAAATCAAAACTCACTGGGTTTTTACAACCGGCTATTTTTGGTACCCAAACCCAACAACCGGTAGAGACCTATCCTAGACCTGAGCACCTTGAACACCCTTTTGAACACAGGGTCGTTCAAGATGGAGACCCCAGAGACAATAAGAACCTCCCTACAGACAGGGGAGTGGGTCACATCCATAGATTTCAAAGACGCATACTTCCACATACCAATTCACAGTCAGTCCAGGAAGTACATGCGCTTTCACCTCCAGGGTCAGTCCTACCAGTTCAAAGCCCTACCCTTTGGCCTGTCCACAGCTCCCATGGAGTTCACAGTGGTGGCCAAAGAGGTCAAACTCATGGCACTTCAGAACGGTATAAGGATCCACCAGTACCTAGATGACTGGCTGGTGAGAGCCTCTACCCGCGACACCTGTCTCCAGCATACTCAAACCCTAGTCACACTGTGTCAGGAACTAGGGTGGCTGGTGAACAAGGAAAAGTCAGAGCTGGTCCCCCAACAGGTCTTCAACTTCGTAGGTTACCAGTTCGACCTGAATGAGGGCAGAGTCAGACCAACAGAAGAACGTTGGCAGACCTTGACAGACAAGATCAGATCAATACTGTCGGATCCGGTGTGCCCGGTCCGAAAATTCATGTGCCTCATAGGTCTACTCACAGCAACAGAAAAGCAAGTCCACTTAGGGCGACTACACATGAGACCCATACAGTGGCACTTGAAAAACAACTGGAGGGTCCCAGAATCACTGGAAAAAGTGATTCCGGTCCCCAAGTCCCTCCACCCCCATCTCAGGTGGTGGCTGGAGGAAAGCAATGTGCTACTAGGTCAACCATTACACCCTCTAAAACATGCTCTGCAAATCTTTACAGATGCATCAAAAGAAGGGTGGGGCGCTTACTTAGACGAGCACACTGCAAGGGGAACTTGGTCCCTTCCAGAAAGCAAATTGCACATAAACCACTTAGAGCTGAAAGCAGTTTTTCTAGCTCTAAAAGAGTTTCGAACCCTCGTCTGCAACAAGACAGTGTTGATAGCTACAGACAACACAACAGTGGTTGCCTATATCAACAAAGAAGGGGGGATGAAGTCAGGATGACTGTGTGCCCTACTGTGGAGAATCCTGTCCTGGTGTACCAGGCAGCAGATAACCCTCAAGGCACATCACATCCCCGGCCGGCTGAACGTGATAGCAGACAAGCTATCCAGACTGGGCCAGACCATTCAGACAGAGTGGTCACTTCATCCAGAAGTGTTCCAAGCTATATGCGACCGGTGGCACCAGCCTCAAGTGGACCTGTTTGCCACCAGATTCAACAACAAACTACCACAGTTTGTCTCACCGGTCCCAGACCCTCAGGCATGGGCAGTGGATGCACTCAGCCTATCCTGGGAGGACCTGGACCCATACGCCTTCCCACCGGCAGCCATCTTGGGCAAAGTGGTGGAGAAGCTCCAGGACTACCCCTGCAACAGAATAATTCTGATTGCCCCAGGGTGGCCCAACATGCCCTGGTTTTGGGATCTAGTAGCAATGTCAAGTCAGATCCCACTGTGTCTGCCCAACATACCCAACTTAGTGTCTCAGCCATTCAACCAGGTCCTTCACAGGAACCTGTCAAATCTGAACCTACATGCCTGGCTTCTCTGAGGCAGTGGCAGCACGAATTGAGGCTCCTCAAAGAGGATCAACCAGATCAGTCTATGAGGCAAAGTGGGCCATTTTTACAAAGTGGTGCCTCAGTAATCAGGTGGACTTCAGAGCACCACCTCTGAAAGCCATTGCTGACTTCCTCCTGCACTTGTTTCAGGACAAGAAGTTGCAACCAAGCACTATTGACGGCTACAGATCAGCCATTGCTGACAAACGGGGCAACTCCACCATTAATGTCAGCAAAGATGAGAATCTCACTCGTCTCCTGGACAGTTTCCATAGAGACAGACCCAAGGGCAGGAGGGGCATCCCCTCCTGGAACCTGTCCCTGGTACTACACCAGCTGACAAAGGCTCCCTTTGAACCCCTTAAAGAGGCCTCCTTGAAACATCTGACCTTCAAGACTGTTTTCTTACTGGCCTTGGGTTCAGGTAAATGCAGGAGTGAGATCCATGCTTGGTTACATAAGAACATCAGACACCAGTCAGACTGGTCTAAGGTGTCCTTGTACCCCTCACCCAGCTTCCTATCCAAGAATCAGCTGGCTAAGGAGGGTCCAGATAGTGTGGCTCCAGTGGTCATTCCAGCCCTGGCACCATCTCTGGATAGGTCACTCAAGGGTGACAGGTCCTTATGACCAGTTAGAGCCCTGCGCTACTACTTGGACAGGACTTCAGACCTCAGGCAGAATAAGGAATTAGTCTTTGTCTCCTTCAAGAAAGGGTTTGACAAAGACATCTCACCTGCCACCATCTCCTCATGGATCAAACAGACTGTGATTCTGTGCTATGAGCTCTCCGACCAGGAGGCCCTCTCCTTACATCAGGTTAAAGCCCATGATGTTAGGGCCTTTGCTGCATCTAAGGCTTTCCAATCAGGGATCTCCTTAGATCAGATCTTGTCAGCCTGCCACTGGAAATCTCACAACACCTTCACCCAATTCTATTTGAAGGATGTTGCCTGGGCTGACTCAGAGCTTTTCCACCTGGGACCAGTAGTGGCTGCCCAACAGGTGCACCACCAGGCCCAGAGGTGAGGAGATATTGTATATAAATTATGTAAATATGTACATATTGTAAATATGTTGGATATGTACATAATGTAAATATGTTGAATGTACATATATTTTCAAAAAAAAACAAACAAAAAAAAAAACTGTGACTTGCTTCCCTTGGGAAGTTTATTTCTTCTGGGACTGAACTCAACCTCTCTCTCTCTTTCCCTTCCCAGTTCATCCCTGGGAGGGAAAGAAAAGGGGGGGGCGGTGTCGGTGGACTCCCGGTTAACTGGTTAGTTGAAAGCCGACCTTGACCTTTCAGGGTTTTCTGACCCTAGGTCAAATGGGCTTTCTCAGTTTTGTTTTTGTTGTGAGTTCACTTAAGTCCCTAGCTGCTTACCCGCCTACCAAGCGGTAGTTATTCAGCAATTGTCCATTGGATAGGATGTATTAACGCAATAAAATTGCAAATTTAATAAGTAAATTAAATTTTTATAAGTTAATACCCTATCCAATGGACAGGCAAGGCCCACCCAACCGGCCCTGCTATCAGCTTACTAGGGGTCTTACTAGGACGAGACACGAAAAAGATGCTATGACGTCACGCTGTCTAGACAGGAAGAGGAAGTACGATGCGCCACCTGGCGAATGCACTCTCCTGGCCGGTCCTGCCGGTATTATATACAGGACGTCTTTTTCTGACGTTTGGCGGGACCGGTCGCGCCGACCGGTAAAGCAATTGTCCATTGGATAGGGTATTAACTTATAAAAATTTAATTTACTTATTAAATTTGCAATTTTGTTAGCTTGTGATTGCATGGGTGAAATATAGATGAACATAAGCCATTAATTTAAAATTTAGCCTATCCTTGCAACAGATATTGAAGTTACAAATTATCTTTGTTTTTAGCCCAAAGTCAAAATGGTAGTTATTTAACCAACTTTATAAGTTTTCTACGAACTGTTTCTAACAGTGTAATGTGGTTTTCAGTCCTTGCAACCACAACCAACTGAAATGCAACATACTGATATTCCTTTGTGATATCTGTGCATCCTCATCAGGACATCATGTGTGCATTATTCATCCTACCTGAGTGAAGGATAGAAATGTATACATTTCCATTGTTGCCTGATTGATAATAAAATATATGAAAACCAACTGCTTTTCGATTTGTGTTATGTATGTATTTATATTCAGCGCAATATCTCCATATACTACAGGACTCAAAGTGCTATTTAACCAATCCGACTGTACAGGTACAGCCCCAACTCACAAGTAACTGACATTCCCCTAACTGGAAGATAGAGGCTCAAGGATGACCATTTATCAACGTCCTTGAGGTTCTTTAACCTGCCACTGGGGATAGGACCCAATGACAGAGGACCGCCATTTTAAGTGGTCATCCGAGCCACTATGTATCTGCCTGTACCTGGGATTGAACCCACGTCCTCTGAGTTCCTAGACAAGTGTGTTACCCGCTAGGCCACAGTGGCAGATAAGGACAGATTTACTAGAAGCTGTAGTTGAATCTCCTTCCATAGTTGTACCATTGGAGTGAAACTTGGCTAAATATCCAATGAGATGCTCAAGAAACTTAATACAGTGAACTAGTTAATCAGGGGGAATACTGATTTTATGGCCCCTTAAAGGTTGTTTGAATAACCTAAAAATGCACATCTTTATTGGTTATTGAGTTGGATTGCGCCAAATAATAATTGTCAGAATATATTGAAGTTTCAAATTTTGAAATTGACTTTTCAATTTGGTTGATTTTATGGCAGGAGTTTCGAATTAGTCGTGCAGTGGATATAATCGTGAAACAAGTGGAGAACTTGAAACACCAGTATGAGACAGAGCATCAGGAATTAGAGGAGACGAAGCGAATGATTCAGGAAAACAAGGTGTCTCAGGGCGGAAATGACAGAAACGTCAGACACGTCACTACTGGAGGAGGGGGAACAAAGGTATGCTTCTATAACAACAATGGGAATAAACAAATAGTTAAGCAAATTGGTATAATATGTTTTCATATTCAAATATTACTGACCATGTATGTTGAAATATTTTAATGTTTCTTGTTTGCATACTTACTCACATTCTCTTACTTACTTTATTCACATTCTCAGGACATATTTATCCCATTGAAATCACAAGCTGAATAAGTTTTGTGCAATTTCTAGCAGAAATTGTTGCTATAATATGTTGTTGTTGTTGTTGTTTTTTCAAATTCTTTTCCTAATTTTATATGTTTTCCCTGGTTCAGTGATACCTTGTAAAATCTAACTACCTATGTTCTTTGAAATACCTGGATTTATTCCATACTGCAGGCTGGATTCAGATAGAAGTACTTGTAAACGTATCATTAACTAGTGCTGGGAGATCGCTTGGATTTTCCCTGTCGATGTTCGTATCGGACATTTGTAACCAAACTTCGAACATTTCCGATTATGGAGTCGAAGTGTAAAAAAGACAGATAAAATCAAATATTAAACTATTTCAAGTAAAATACACACAAATATGACCAAAATATAATCTAAAAGCCATTCACGAACGTCTCCCTCACTAACAGACCATGCTTGATGTATCCTCACTTGTGATTGGCTGATTTTGATTACCTTGACAACAGTTGGAAAACCCCAAGGTGTTTCTATTTACGTTATTTTTATTGCATTCACGGCTAGTTTTGTGATTTTAACTGAAGGATATTTCAGATATTTACACAATATTATTAAGGTTAGCATTTTATTGTGACCAAAAGGCTGCAAAGAAATGGATATAGCAAACATCGGTTTTACTTAAATTTTACCGATCATTGATTGGCAATGAGCCAGCGAGCGATAATACCGAAGTTTGCAAACATCGTCCCAGCACTATCATTAACATATCATTACTTGCAGGCATTGGTCTCACTGAGCCAAGTTGGGCTGTTTTAAGCATTTTGTTGACTGTCAAGATTTCTAACAGTGAAAGGAAATGTTGCTGTCTTTTGTTTTAATGTTTAAGGTTAGCCCGTTACAGAAGCTCAGATATAAAAAGTTAGCAAAAAGATTGATATTATGTAATATATGCTTCTTATTTGTAATTAAAATAAATTGTGAGATCACATTGATGAGATCTTAAACCAGACCAATTTCTACAAATATTGGCAGTTACTGCAGTCTCAGGTATTTAAAAGGGGTTGTTTGATATCAGTGGAAAATAAGCCCTTGTGTGTAAAATAGAGTTTTGAATTATTTGCATTAAAAATTGGGTAAAGGTACTCTAAATGCATGTTTGATATAAGCATTAAATTTACATGAGTTATTTTGGCTATCTTTAAAAGGAGACTAACTACAAAATAATTTAGTTTTTAAGCCAAAAAGAGTGATCTTAAAAGAATTAAGTAATGTTGTAAATAGTAAAAGTACTAGAAAAAAAAATTACTAGCTCCAGTAATCAGAATAGACAGGGTGGTAAAACAGTTGTTGTTTTAAACTAAAAAGGAAAGGTTATCTTGTCTATTTAGACTAATTAAATAATGAAAGCATTAAATACAAACAAGTTTTCTTTTTTGGTGAAACTGAATAAACATTTTTGTTTTTCATATTTACTTTGTGTAGTGAAGCGTATCTCTGCAGTGTTTAATTCTTGATTTAAGGTTTTCTAGTTTACCTATTAATTTATATTACTAATTTCTCTGTTATTTTTCATTAATGCTACAAGTTAATGTTACGAAACTGGGTTACCAGGAGAGCAGTGAGTGAGGCATCCTACAATAAGTTCAATCCCCTTCAGTGAAATGTCAGAAAAATGTGTTTCCATCACCTTGATTTTGTTAAAATAGTGCATTGAATGGTATTTTGTTTTAAAATTGCAATTTTTTTTGTAAAACACTTGTTGTTGAAAGAAAACTTTAATAAAAGAGAAATTGAGCACATTTTCACTAAAGTGGATTAAACTTGAAATGAATGTTTGAATTGATTACTAAATATGTATTTGATTTTATGAAACTCTTAATTTGTCTGTATTCTAGCAGTTTTGAAAAGTGTAACTTTTATCAGAATTTAATACTGATTTGTATTGTAGCTTTTTGTGTATGAATTAACCATTGCATAACATATGAGTATACTGAAGAATTGGTAAAAACAATAGGGTTTTTAACATGTGTTTATTCACAACAATTATTCAGAAAGGAAATTATACCTACCACAAAATCTTTTATCTATGAGCTTTTTGCATTTCTTGTCATATTTAATATTATTCTGGTTTGAAAAATTTAAAATTTTATGGCTTGTGACAGCTGCCTAGATTAATGTGATAACTTTCCTTTTTATAAATTTCAGGAAGTTATTTCATGACAAGCGACAGAAATTAAAATATTTACTTTAATAATCCATGTTTTAAGGTGACCCTCAAAGAGAACATACAAAAGAGCCTTGACAGAAGTGATAAAAGAGGCTCTGAAGTTGTCCAGTCTAGTGCATTCAGCTCTTTTAAAACCTTTTTCACACTTCTTAGTCTCGTAAGACTTGGGAGATCCAAAACAAGGTCCGATGCCAAGGGTTCTACAAAGGCAGTTATAAAGAAAGTCATCAGCCGAATTGACTCCAAAGACCTACCAGGTTCTCATTGATAATCACTTATAGATCTGTGTCACACATGTGATGGGTGGCTTTAAATAAGTGTTGCATTGTTTCTGTGGAAGTTTAATGTAAAATATATATGAGTATTTATTTGTGTGTATAAATACATGTGTATCAGACATCACACAGATGTTCTTCAGGCACATTAGCAGTTTTATGTGAAGGACAGGAATGACCAAAATTCTACAGCAGAAGTTTTATATTTTGACATGTTGAATATATACTGAATATTTTTTTAGGGGAAACTCTGTTATCCAACCACATAGGGAGAGCCAGATTTTGATCAGATAATAGAAGAGTCATAAATAGAGGAAGTTACGTTTAGTATAAAACAACAACAAAAAAAGTTTGAAAGAATTACAATGAAGTCATAATATTAAGACAATAAAAAAATGTGATAATAAAAGTTATAGGGAGAGGTTTGGAAAGAAGTCGTTAATTTTTGAGTCAGTTGTAGGAAATGCAGCTAGAGGAACAAATGTCTGAATGTTTACTTTGTTCAACTCCTGCTGTTCTTAGTGTTATAAGATGCACTCACTGCAGCAGTCAACTTAGGAGAGTAAAATATACACCCTAACTGTGCACAACATATGGTGATAATTGTTTAACATTTGGTAGTAAAAAAAAAAAAAAAAAAAGTCCCTCGGTAGCCTTTATGCTGGGTTAGACAGGTTAGTCAGACTTCCTATTTTTCAGACACTTGAATGCTAGATGATCCGCAGTGAAAATAGTTTAAATTTAAATTTACGAGGCATTATTTTCTGCTTTTTGGGGAATTGATGCTTCAGGTTTGCCCAAGTATATGATTTTAGATGGCTTTCATAATAATTTTTGGCAAAGTAAAGGAAGAGTTTCACTGGTGGAGTTATAGTATTGCAATGCCTGGCCCTTGATTTATTACACATTTTCAAAGGGAAGACTTATCCAAAGGGAACAATTCATGGA
The DNA here is from genome assembly GCA_964017235.1 of Sabellastarte sp. h YS-2021. Lineage (NCBI taxonomy): Eukaryota > Metazoa > Annelida > Polychaeta > Sabellida > Sabellidae > Sabellastarte > Sabellastarte sp. h YS-2021. The sequence continues at coordinate 164,715,575 of OZ024927.1, read as the reverse complement.
ATAAGTTAAAAGGTTTTTTCAGTTTCAACTATTTCAGCTTTTTAGTGATAACACACCCACTTCTGTTGGCACTGTGCTAATTTTATTGTGTGACCTAATTTGCTGTAAATAGAGATACATGTTTTACACTGTTGACACATTAAGTGTATTTTGCTGTAGGAATGTGAAATTCATCACTTAAAAAACTCACTGATTTTACTTTACATTTTAGGTCATTCTAATAAAATACCTGATTTTTTTTTTTTTTTATTTATTTTGTATGATTTATCTTCAGGAGTAGTAAAAGTTTTGACTTTCACATCCTTGGGTGAATTTTACAGTTCTTACTTCATACACAATACATATGTGTTAGAACTGGTGTTAGCCTAGGGTTGTGACTGTGCAAACACACAGGGCTAGGTATGCTCAGCTTTTAGCATTTGCCAACTGAAAATAGAATGTTGTGTATCTGTAAATCATTTGAAAAACCAAAAGTTAGGTCATCAAATCCGACTAAAAAAGTAATTTTTCAAATATTGTGTCATGGAAACGGTTTACAGATGGTTTGTATATAAGTTTTTCCCCAACACTGTGGGCCTAGTTTCAAATACCTAAACACCCTGTCACAACCCTATTAACCAGTGTAGCACATCTTCCAGGAGACAACTGGTACTTGTCATCACGGAGGACTTTGGCTTTCTTTGTTTTGATGACATCATAAATGTCCTGCTTGATATGTGCGAATCCACCATTCCAGAGCTTTTTGACAATACCAGGCCTCATGACCATGCCCATACTTTTCTTTGTGTTTGAAGTCTTCCAGTATTCTGGTAAAAGCCTCCTACATTTACTTTATTTTAACAAAATATCTCATGGTGTTGTGTACCAATTTTATGGCAGTAGTTGGTTTGATTTTGATCAATATGTTGGTCTCACTTAATGATGTCACTAATTTTTTAATTACTTATTTGTTTATTTATTGCAGACTCATCAATACTATATTATTTTTAGTGCAGTAAGTTTTCCAGTTTTAGATCACTTAAATATCCCGTAGATGTTTAGGAGTGACACTTAAATGAACTCTAATAGTAAAATAGTAGTGTCTGTTCTTAGAAGATCAAAGAATTTGTTCAAGTAGAGTTAAATGTATATGAACGGAGGGATAGTATACAGGAAGGCTTCATTTTAGTACCTAAACTTGTACAAATAAGCTATTATTATGTGTATTTCCCATATTTTTGTGTCATGAAGCCTCAAATATTATTGCAAGCTTAAATTCTATGGGGTAAAACACTGTTTATCTTATCATGTGGGCGAGAATATGCAGTTCCTGTTCCAGTAACAGAATTATCAGCTGACAACAGAATTTTTCCTGAAAGTTATTTGGAGTTTACAACTTCTAGCACTTTCAATATGTAGCACTGTATCATTCTGTACATTGGGAAATAATTCATAAACAAATATCTCTCTAATATAAAAAAATGAATTTTTTTTCTTTATACTTATGCACATCTGTGAATGTTACTTGGTTTTAACAGAGTGTGTATTACTAATAGTCTGTTCTCACAGTTATGTGTGATCGTGACCTTGTCCTTGTGATTCCAAAGAGACCTCATATCTTGATAGTGCACATTTACAAGCGAGCCGCCCCTTCACCTCTCACATGTGTACAGTTTAAAATACAGCTTGTTAGGGGACTTGGAAGGAGTTTTCAAACATTTTTAAAAATCTGCTATGTGCTGGAAACGTGGTCTGTGTCATGGTGTATGCATCCTTACCCAAATGTGACACTCTTTGCTTATGTGTACCTATGAAAAAGGATATTACCAAAACACAAAATGCATCGAGCCACAAGTTAGCCCAGACTAGTTAAATATTTTTGAGTCATATGTAACTCGAGCTGAGAACTGAGAGTACAGAACTGTGTGGACTAGGTGAAAAATAAACGCAAGATGGTCCAGGTTTTACTTTGATTGTACACTTGAATTTACCATGTGTCATTTATAACTAGCACTAATACTGTTGTAAAATTAATTACTGCCAACACATCAGGAAGAACAAAACACAAGTGCCTCAACAAATGCTCAATCAACAAGAAAACTCCGCCGAACACGTAACAGTTTGAGTCTTTTTGATTGGCTGCATTCTTGAATGACATATTTAGCTCACACTCACAAGCAAACAATGAGAGGAAGCATCAGTTTACATATCTTTTTTGGTGGGGGGGATTTACAAATGGTTTTCAAATATAACTTTATGTGACTGCTAATATGGTGCCAAAAAGGTTTAGTTTAACTTTCAGTGAGTTGTTAGAATTCATAAAGGTGGCATTTGGACTCGTGTCTGTCATTCTTGTGTTTTGACAATTTTGAACAACTTAACTTATGGTCTGTTTAGTTCTATGTATTAGTTTGGGCTACAGTGTCATTTTGGGGTGTTATTTTGACTATTTTCTTATTTTGGGATATGTAAACAAATTTGACCCCAATATCTGATCAAAGGAAAACTAGTTCAAATTTAAATATTCACAAATTTTGTATCTCCATTTATCTTGGATATCAAATATAAACTGAGTAATAATAAAGTGGTGCTATCAATCGCAATAGCCCAAACCGTTTCTCAGTGCTGGAAATGAAGCACTATCCAGTAGTTCATTTGGTTTAGATTTTGCCTTGCTGAAGGTGTAGATGTTCGTACATAACAAATAACAATAAATGCAAAAGAAAGAGGGTTAAAAATATTTTAAAGGCAAAGGTCATTTGTGACCATTATGAAGGTATTTTGTTTGAATGTTACTAATACTTCTAATATTGTCAGCAATGTGAACTTTGCATTGAGAAGAAATACACAAGTTTTTCGATACCAGTTCTGACCCTGTTGATAGCCATAATGATTGTGTGTGTTAGTGCCAAGTGAAACAAAATGTGGTGTACCAGTATTACATTGACAACACTAGTTTAATGCTAACCTTAAGTTGAATTTTGGGTCACTTCTCTCACTGATAAGTTTTGTAAATATGATCGCTGTTTCCCTGAGGTAATTAAGCTTGATATCACTGGTTATTCAGGAGGAAACAAAATTGTTAGGTAGCATGATTAGTAATTACAAATAATCAGTACTATAACAAAATTATCTTTGTTTGATTGGAGTGTGAGCTACAGTGTATTTAAGAATACATTGTCATATTAAGTGGCACTATGTGAGGTTCATGTTTGTCACAGGTGTCATGTGATCTACAACATTTCTTGAATATACCCACATTATCACATGCATAATGTTCGGGAGGTGTGTCTGTACTCTTTCAGTTGTACTCAATACTACTCATTGACTGCTCAGGGCAAGACATAAGTAATTGAAGGATGCTTGATGACATATTTTGTTGACATTTTTGAATAATTTATTAAGTCTTAAGGTTTAGATGTTTTGTAATCATTAAATGTAAAAAAAATTAGAAAACAAACAAGAACCTCACGTAATGCTGCATATTTAGACGTCTGTGTGTAATTCTGTGGGTTTGTTATGAAAGACATTTTATTTTTTTTATATATATATGTATATATTCCTTGTGGCTTATTTCTTTTATTTTACCACTTTTGATTGAGTACTTTTAGTATATTTTGGATGTGTGTACATATTTTGAGAAAGTCACAATTTTTTCTTTTGCTTTTTGTCATGTATTACCTTTTCTCTATATACTGTATTTTAAGTGAGATTGCCTAGCTACTTTGAAAGAGGAATTTTTGGATCCCTGTTTATCAATATATATCTTTATTTTCACAGATATTGCTGTGTGATAAAGAAATAGGTTTATTATTGTTTTTTTTGTGTGTATTGACATATTTACACAGAATTAGCCAAAAATAGTGTTTATGGTTGTTTCAAGAAAGATATGCAACTATATTTAGTTAATCTTTTCCACACTTTTTCTCTTGTTGTTGTGTACATTTAATCACCTCAGTGACTCGGTATTATTCCTGGCTTTTCCTGTTTATGTGCTCACAGGATGTATTATTTCACATCAGTTACAAAATATTGTTGAACCAGTTCAGACCGTTTTCATTGTTGTTCATTTTAAAAACCGTATTGTTAGTTTTATGGCTGAGATTTCAGTGTTATCTTTGTCCAAAAATGTTCCACATTCCCTCAACAGCTAAATTTTATTGGAGCTATTATACCAATCTTTGAAGAAGACAATTTTCATCTGAATGGATCAGTGAGATAAGCTACTGCTTGTATAACGATAATATCCAGCTGGATCATGTTTATGTCAACATCACTAAACTGCACTTCAGTGGTGAGTAGTGTAAATTGCTGAATGGTTTACAAGTTTGGCCTTTAGTTATTAGCTCTCTGACATGATTATGTGTTAATATCTAGCTCATTAATATCAGGGGCTGTATTCATAAAAGGTCTTAGTCAAGTCTCAGGCTTAACTTTTGTATATAAATATAACCAACTTAAGCCTAAGGTTTGGCTTAGATCTTTAGTGAATACAGCTCTAGTTTGCTCAAAGCATACTGTCTTGGTTTGATTTTAGCCATTGAAAGTTATTCAAGAAAAAAAATTGGCTATTTTTTTTTTCTTTCAATGCTCAAAAATATGCATCACCTGAATGTAATTATGTGTATTATTCATAGCATTTGTGTTTCAGTTCGGTCGTCGTCGAGCCAGTGTAGCAGTGGTGAGAGGGATGCAGCCTCTCAGTCCACTGAACTTGCTTAGTGTCCACAGCCCCAAAAATGTTGTAAGTACTACTTAGATTATAAGTACTCAGAACTTCAGTATCCACATTATTCTTGCATGTTTAACACGAACTAATCTGGCTTTTTTTTAATTACTAAAGTTGTGTATTTTGTCTTCTCCAGTCAGTGTGATAAAATATTAAATACATACGTCACAAAGGTTGTTTTATGTTCCTTCAGTAATAATCAAAGTAAACCATATTTTCCTAAAGAATTAAAAAAAAATAGAATTCAGTGAAGATTTACACACTTGTAGTTGTAATTAGGGGTGTTGTGGTAGCGATTTCTTCCTTCAGATTTCATGTCTTGTACATCCCGGTCAGTTACAGTTAACCGTCTCTTATTTAAAAGTTGAAATGGAGATTGGTTCAGAATTAAGAGTTCCACATTTGAAACCATAACAGTTTTTCTTAAATAATAGGTTTTAAAAGCCCTTTTGTTAAAGTACTTACCCAGTGAAAGTCACTTCCTAACTACGTCACAAAACATGAGAACCAAATAGTTTTCCATACTGTAAAAGAGGAAGTCAATTTCTGTAACACCATGAGAAATTTAAAGTTTGTTAATACCTTTTTATGTCAGCTGACTTGTCAGTCAGCTGACATTATGTCATCACTCTGCGGTGTGTACGTACGCGTCTGCGTGAACAACTTCTTCTCCAAAACTACAAGACCCAGAGACATGCTGTTTTTTTTAAAAGATACCTTATCTATCGAGGATGAAAAATTGTTCAAGGCATGCAAATCTGTCTGTTTGTCTGTTTGCTAGAGACATTACAAGGGAGGTACCCCCCACCAAAAGTGTGAAAATTTCAACACTTTATCACAATTTTTTCAGTGACTATGTGAAGGATTTCTCTCATATCTTGCATATATGTACTAGGCCAGAGGTAGATTCTCTTGTGTGAGTATGAGACCTGGATCTGTCTTATTTTTTTTTTAATAATTTTTTTTAATATTTTTTAATGCATTAAAATTCATGAAATCATGCACTAAATCACTTATAACTTGAAAAGTGTTACATTTAGAGCATTTTGTTAAAATATGTTGTTCAGCTACTTTTTCCATAGCTACAACATGGTGAGTAACTTGGGTGTCTATCTCAATAGCTAAGTGAGTAATAGCTACTTTTGGGCTTTTCAGTAACTTCCATCATGAGTAAACTCACTTATAACTTGAAAACTATTGCATTTAGAGTATTTAGTTTCATATGTTATTCGCCTATTTTGGGGTCAGCTATAACTTAGTGAAGTTCCAGAACTGTGGCTCATTGCATAGCTGAGTAATAGCTACTTTGAAGTTCTCACTGTTGAGTAAATCAGTTATAATTGGAAAACTATTGCATTTACAGAAATTTGTGTAAATATGTTATTCAGCTACTTTTGGGTCAGCTATAACATAGTGAAGTTACAGACCTGTAGCTCATGGCACAACTGAGCAATAGCTATTTTCAGATTATCACTATTGAGTAAATCAGTTGTAACTTGAAAACTATTGCATTTACAGTGTTTTGCTTAAATATGTTGTTGACCTACTTTTGGGTCAGCTATAACATAGTAAAAATTCAGACATGTAGCTCATTGCATAGCTGAGTAATAGCTACTTTGAGGTTATCACTGTTGAGTAAGTCAGTTATAACTTGAAAACTATTGCATTTAGAGTATTTTGTTTAAATATGTTATTCACATAATTTTTGGTCAGCTATAACATAGTGAAATTGCAGACCTGTATGTCATGGCACAGCTGAGCAATAGCTACTTTCAGGTTCTCACTGTTGAGTAAATCATTGTATCCACTGGATAGCTGCAGTGTGTAGAGAGATTTCACCATTACCGCTCTAACGAAAAAAAATATTATAGCTAGCCTTCTCAAGTTTGCAGAATATATGAATAACCATAAAATGTTGCCTGGGAATATTTTTGGCCTCATTTTGAAAAACAAGATGGCCTCCAGGGACGTTTATTCAACTTTAAACAAGAACTTTTGTTGGCCCTCTAGAGCAAAGGATATTATGGATAGAGATCTTAAATTCGCAGGATATGTTCCTCATTATAAAATCTTGACTGGGAATGTTTTTGGCCTCATTTTGAAAAACAAGATGGCCGCCAAGTGCTTATATCTCCCTTATTATTGGTCCTAGAGGTTTGGGATGGTAAACCAACCTGTAGGAAATCATGGGCTGGGAATCTTCTGGTGTGGTCAGATTTGACCTTTGATCCCTCCTTCAAGGTCAAACAAGGATAGCCAAACTTAAAAGTGTTTATAACTTGCTCATTATTGATCCTAGAGGTTTGGGATGGTAAACAGACATTTTGGAATCATGGGCTGGGAATCTGTTTATGTGGTTCGATTTGACCTTGGACCCCTCCTTCAAGGTCAAACGAGGAAACCCAAACTTAAAAGTGCTTATAACTCGTTTATTATTGGTCCTAGAGGTTTGGAATGGAAAACCAACCTAAAGAAAATCATGGGCTGGGAATCTTTTGGTGTGGTCGGATTTGACCTTGGACCCTGCCTTCAAGGTCAAACGAGGATAGCCAGACTTAAAAGTGCTTATAACTCGCTAATTATGGTCCTACAAGTTTGGGATGGTAAACAAAACTATAGGAAATCATTGGCTGGGACTCTATTGGTGTGGTCAGATTCGATCTTGGACCCCTCCTTCAAGGTCAAACAAGGATAGCGAAACTTAAAAGTGCCTATAACTCGCTTATTATTGGTCCTAGAGGTTTGGGGTGGTAAACCAACCTATAGAAAAAATCATGGGCTGAGAATCTTTTGGTGTGGTCGGATTTGACCTTGGACCCTGCCTTCAAGGTCAAACGAGGATAGCCAAACTTAAAAGTGCTTATAACTCGCTTATTATGGTCCTAGAAGTTTGGGATGGTAAACCAACCTATAGGAATTCATGGGCTGGGAATATTTTTGTGTGGTTGGATTTGACCTTGGACCCCTTCTTCAAGGTTGAACGAGGATATTGCATTTTCAGTATTTCTTTAAATATGTTTTAACCTACTTTTTACACTAAAACAGTTACCTTGTTACTTTCCTTTATAATACCATTTGCAGGGCACAACTTTTTTGTCCTTCTGTCATCTTTGAAATTTCTTTTCTAACATGCTGTTCAATTACCATTTACTGTACTTCTGTACAGCACTTTCCCTGATAATTATGCTTTCCTCTCATTATCACCTTCACAAATCAAAAACACTCACTCAGCTGACACAGTGCCCGTTCACGGGCACTCTACTCTTGTTTAAAATAATATTTGGAGTATAGGGGATGTTTGATTATATTTAAAGGGTGTTGTCATTAGGATTTTTTTTTAATATGTTTAAAAATCACTTTTATTAGGGGGCTTCTAAGGAGAGAAATGGTACACTGACCTTCCAAGCTAGACCATCATTATTTGTCACTTATTTCCTGTACCATTTGTTTCAGAAATGTAGCAACAATGCACACTGGCAGAACAGTACAATGTGCACATATCCCCTCTGTATTTCAGTACTGCTTGCTAAACAGTTAGGGCCTGTATTCGGTAAACTTTTGCATCCATCAGCTGTTGTAAAGAACCCGGGTGTCTGGTTTTGTGCTAGTTTTTCCTTTGCTGATCATGTCCGCAATATTTGTAAGACTTGCTTCATTCAAATGCATGATCTCAGGCAGGTCAGGCAGTACCTGATGGATGATGCTGCTGTCCTAGCAGCAAATGCCCTGGTGAGCAGTCGTCTTGACTACTGCAACTCTCTTTTCAGAAGTCTATCCAGTTTCAACATGCACAAACTGCAGTGTGTTCAAAATACACTCAGGAAGATTGTCACAAATTGCAATAGACTCAAGGCTAGTCCTATGCTCAAAAAACTCCATTGGTTGCCAGTTGAATTTTGGTGTATTTTTAAAACTGCCACTTTGGTTTATAAGTTTCTTCACAGTGGTCACCCACACTATTTCAGCCCTCATCTGTCTATTCATTGCGGAAGGTATGGCACAAGATACAACCGCCCAGATAAAAGGTTCCTGGAGGTTCCTCAATTCTACCCGTCTGTACACAAATCAGAAAAACACTTTGGTCACAGTTGTGCTTTTGATGCTCCCACACTCTGGAATGATTTGTCTGATGATGTATGTTCTGCTCCAACTCTTGCCTCTTTCAGGAAAAAACTAAAATCTTATCTCTTTGATAAAGCTTTCCCACCTTAGTTTCTAAATTTTCTAGCATCTCCGTGGTGTTGACCTGGCTATGTCTCAGAAATGATGATTATTGAATTGGACTTGGTGTCGTGCCTTAGAGTCTGCCTTGTCAGAGATTAAGCGCTATAGAAGTATAGAATAGCATAGATAGAATAGAACAAACTGTTGTATCCATCTTTTCACTTGTCATTGCCGCTGATGTAAATACACTCAAAAACCTCTTGTATCATCTAATAGTTACTATTTTCATAAAAATATAACATTCTTGGCTCCAATTGTTGATGATATAATTTCAGAAACTTCATAGTCTTACCGTCTTACCTAACAGTAATAAGTATTTCAACAAAATGTTGAATATATATTTCATTTTTAGATTAAGCTAACTAGCTAGCTTTTTTACACAAACATTGTTATTTATCTATCTTTAGATGTCAAGTTGTTTTTATGATTTCAGCAAACAAAGGATGACAGTACAGTTCAATATGCAGTAAGTGTTTCACTAAGTCCATGGTATTTTCTAGAAGTTTCCTTAAACACAAAACTGTTCAGATTGATAGTCTGTGTCTTGTATTAGCACAATTTTTTACTTAGTTTAGCATCGCGTTAAAGTGATTGGTAGTACACATATTTAACAATATAACATGTAAGATATAACTTTGGCTTTCATTGCAAAATGTCAGAATATGTGACTCCTTGACTCATCAGAATTATTCTGTTCTTCAACTCTGCTCAAAGTGTGTACAAGAACATACAAATCAATTAACAGTTAGTGATGTGAGCAATTTAAATGGTGACAGTTCCTCGACATGCTTTGAAAACATGAATTTAATAAAAAATAAGATCATTTTTTAAAGTGAGTTTTCAAGATAATAAAAATTCAATAAATTTTGACTGAAACTGTCACAAAAGGATCACAATTTTAAGAATAAACTCAAATTACAGTAACAGTTTTTCTTTGGTGAACTCTACATCTCTGAATCTTAATTCATTCTGTTTTACTCTGTGTATTAAGGATCCCAGTAGTTTCAAAGACCTCCTCACATCCTTGTCCTCTGAAAGCAACATGGCTTCCAGCTTTCCTTCCAGTAGTTCGAACCCATCCCCTACAGGTGTCTCTGCTGTCAGTCGCCGCCGTGCCTCAGTCGCTGTGTCTTCTGTGTCTCCAGAAAGATCTTCCTTGCTGTCAAATCTACACCCAAGTCTGCTCGCCTACAGGAATCCCAGGTAAGCATCAGAAACTTCTAACATTTTCAAAGTATGTTTTGCAGTGTAAGTATACACCCTGCACAGAAGTACATCAAGACTACAGAAATCTAACACGAGATTTACGACACTGTACCATTAGTATGATTAGGTTGATGAATATGATCTAGTGTTGTGGTTGAATGCAAATTTTAGAACCAGTTACCGAAAGTGAAAATTTGGAGACAAACTGGATGCGTTTGATTAAGTAAACGCCAAGACATAAGTTTTCAAATGTGTACATGAGCTGTAACTTGCATATAAGTATAAACCCTGATGTACTTTTTGAAGACTTTTGAGGACAAAATGTCTGATATATTAATAGAATATTATAAAATACTGTGAAATATTTGTTGCTGTTGAATATTTTGGTAATTATGCTAAAATAATGAATATGTGAGGAAACTGGTTTTGATTAAAAGAAAACGTAACTGGATCAGTGTCTTTCGGTCGGCATATAGGTTTCCAGTTTACCGTCTTCAACACAAATTTGATCATTTCAACTTAACATATTGTTAACATATTGATTGGGATGACACTGTAGTAGGATGGGAATGTGGGTATGTCTTCACATGTTGTATGGGGATAGCGGTATAGTAGGTAGCATACTCACCTCCCAAATCACAGGTTCTTCTTTCACCTTCAAGTCACCCAGAACTGGGAATGTTTGCAGTTTACTCACAGGTGCCAGATGTTTGCGAGTGCAGAATTTTCTCCACTTTGTATTCACTGTTTTCTTTCATCTCCTAAACTACCAGTTATGATAACGATATACTTAGACACAGTCTCTTGAAAGTGATGTCCATCCCAAACCAATCATTCATTTTACACATTCAGTAGTATAGCCTAAAAATATGTCTTTGAATGTAATTATCATCATATTCTTCTCATGAACCTTCTTTCCAACAAAATAGCAAGGTTAGTTATAAGTACTTGTAAGTGTTAACCAAGTTTTACTTGTAGATTTCTTTCATGTCTTGCCAGGTACAACTCCTTATCCAGCACGTCCTCAGAAGACACGGTTTCGTCAAGGGGTTCATTCACTATTCCTGGTATTGTGGAGCAGGCTGCAGAAGAAGAGGAAAGCTCCAGCGAAAAACCTTCAGAAAATGTAGAAGTGATCTCTGAAAAGCCCAAAGATTGTGAAGTCACTGAAACAGCAGAAGCCAAGAAAGGTACACTCCTTATGCCTGAAAAATACTTGCTTCAAGCAGTGGGATAACTTGTTTAAATATTCTCAAAATATTAATGTTTAGAAGTTAAATATTGACTATGCTGGTGACTGTCAGAAAACTATCAGGAATAATTTTTCTTAAACATAAAATTCAGAAACAAAATCAAGTTAACTTTTTGTTACATAAACAGAGATCAACAGATATCCTTCACATGCCAAAGTAATTTTTCAAAATTATTGTTAATTTGATGAAACTAAATTTTTGTAAACCTGCAAAAAGGTTTCATAATCTGTGTATAAGTTCTGGGGATTCTGACTCTCACAAGTGTAATAAAATCACGAAAGAGAAAAATTTCTCCAATTAAAAAAACTGAAACTTAAAGGGTCATTTATATAATGTAAAAAGTTCTTATTGCTATGTTATATGATAATTTCATGTGGTTTGATATTCTTAAATATTAAATTATATTAACTTGCCTGGACAATGTAATCCTTCATAGCGTTCCAAAAGTTTTACTGCACAAATAGAACTACGTAATTGTTGTTAAAAACAAGAACTATAGGATTTTCTATAAAAATGGCATTGCAGTTATTACAATTAACACATTATCACACAACTTTCACTTCTGTTACTCCTCTAAATACAGGAAAGAACTGTGATACTTGAATGATGTTGATTATTATTATATTTGAATGATTTTGATAAATTTAAAGGTGATTAATTTTGATTAACTGACAATAGTTTTGATTAATTAAAAGTTAAATGCTGTCGATCGATTGAAATTGAGTGATTTTGATTAATTGACAGTTAAATAATTTTGATTTCTTCAAGTTTGAATGATTCTTTAGTAACTGTCAGTTAAATGATTTTTATTAATTAAAAGTTGAATGATTTCAGTTAATTGAAAATTGAATGCTTTTTGATAACTGACAGTTAAATGATTTTGCTTTTAATTAGTGAAAGTTGAATGATTTTGATCAATTGAAACTTAATTCTGATGATTAACCAACAGTTGACTGACTTTGATTCACCATGTTGCAGAAGAGACAGATTCTGGCAGTAAGTCTGCAGAAGCAAGCAATGACTCGGGCTTTGAGAAGCTTCCACCAGACAAAGAAGATGCAAACAACAATAACAACAACAGCATTACAAACAACAACAACACACCAACCCACGTCATTAAAACACAGTACAGTGAGCCAAAGATGGAGAGTGTCGTAAATGGCAGTGATGTAGCTCTTGAAGAAGAAATACACAATCCTGGAGGGTTAGTGTGGTACTATATCTTTTCTGCTCTTGTTCAGTTCGACTCTCTTGGGCCTCTTCCTTTATTCAGTATGACATTAATTTTGGATACAGTTAATATACAGTAGAATCTTACCTTGTCTAGAGAGGGAAATCCTTCAACTGAAACATCAGTACTAAGTAAAATATAGGAAATAATCGGTTGCAAATTAAGAATGTTAACCAACCTAGCTTCTTTAAGTTATGATGCTTTCTGTTGTAATAAGACTTAAATTAAATGTAGCCCAGTAATAATCATTTTGAGTGTCATATTTTCCTGTGACTATGTTCCACAAATCAGTCCTCTTTTGCTGTCTCTTGATCCATTGTGGGAAGTCTACCTCACTAGACCAAAGCTTTCAACTTGTTTCTTTATTGAGACTTTTAACCTCCTTAACTGCCTGACAATTTTATGGCTGTGATCAGTGCTTGTTCAAAGACTTCTGTTCCAAGAATTTTAATATATACCTGTGAAAAAAAAACTAGATTAGGTTTAATCACATATAAAGGACTGGTGCTCGTCTAATAGCTACAGGATTTTGAACCACTAATTACTATGATATGGGCTTTAGAATCTTCAAGTACAAAGACTAAGATGGTATGAGTCAGTTCTCACATGTTAGATAACAGCGAGCTAAATACCAAGGAAGCAAGAAATTTGTATTAGAACCAGAAAGTACAGATACTTTAAGGGGTATAAAAATATTGTGACATTTAAATGGGATAATCCCTGTGTATATAAGAAAGATGTTGTTATTGCTTCTCTTGAAAATGGATACATTTCTGTTAAGACCTAATTAAATCATATCCATGTTTGTTTCAATGGTGCTTCCAGTGTACAAAATATTGCTATTGAGATCAGTTTTTGTAAGCTTACCCAGTGCAGTTATTCTCCCTGAGTCATATCTGTAGTGATAACCCAATATGAGAAAATGATAACTGTAATTTTGACAGGCTGACAGATGACAGCAAGCTGATAATGTTTCAGTCAGTAGAGCAGCAGTATGAGGCAAAGATCCTGGAACTGCAGCAAGCACTGGCAGAAATGCAGCGCAGGGAATCTCGCCACACATCCTCTATCCATGCATTGTAAGGGATTGCTTTGGCTATTAACACAACAGGACAACCTCAGTTATCCAACCATGCTATGACAGTAAGATTGTGGTTGGGTGGTGGAAGTAATACGGTTGGATGGTAGAAGGATTGTAAAAATAGAAGCGGTATTTTAAAATAAAACAATAGTGAAATACAAATTTGGCAGTGTGGAAATAAAATCACTAAATTTAATGTACAGATAATAGACGGTCGGGTAATAGAGGTTCTTCTGTAGTTATCTGTTACTTTTAAAATAATTTACCCATGTAGACAGAAAGGTAGAGGTGTCAGTGGCTCTCTTCCATTACCATCAAGGAAGAATAGGTCTTGGAGTCAAATGATATAAATACTTTAGCATTTGTCTTGTGGTTTTTGGGGGGTTAGACTTTCAGCTTATGATGCATTTTATCAGTGTCAGCTTGCAAGTCTTTGCAGGTAACACTCCCCTCACAGGTGGCAGGTTAAAATCTTTCCTTTTATTTGAAAATTGGAAGTCAATTGCCAGAGCTTTGTCCAACTATCAGTACTCTACGCATCCTCTACAGTAACTGATCTAATCTGCATATTTTTTATGAGCTTATTATTCTCAAGCAAGTGTAAAGCGACAAAGCAAAATTTAAAAAGTCTGCTTACTGATTGAAAGTGGAGATTAAGCGTTATAAAAGTCCAATTTAGATTTAGAAATATCAGGGACAGCTGAAGGTCTACAACCACCATCTGTGAGAAAGATTAAACAAAGAAAACTCCTATTAATACTTACCATTAGGGGTTAGAATAAGTTTCCTGAATAATTGATTGCCCTTTTAAAGGGCAAGAATGTGTATTTCAATATATCTGCTAACCTGATGTGTTTTCAAATAACAAACTTGTCACAAGAACATGCTCTATACAGTACCAGGTACCAATCCATTTTCGTCTAATATCCATTTGTAATTTGAGCTAATTTATAAGTCATGATATGACCTGTATAATGTGTTTGAAAGTGGCATACCTCAATCAGTGCTGCATGTTTTAGACAAAGCAACCTGTTTGAGCGACTATGGAGAAAGATACCCCCTAAAGAAGAGCTGAAGCTGCGATTACGATACACCCTGGCAGGCATGATATTCTTTGCAGCAGTGCTCTGTTTCATCATGACGTTTGTACCAACTAGTGATGCCTCCGAACGACACCGATACAACAGACATCTGTGGACTTCACTGGAAGAAATGCTGTGGCCGTATTTAACCCTAAAACGAAGCCTTCCTCCACCGTTTTAATGTGTAACTGGATTACACTAATCATTGTAAAGATATAAAGTCAGACACCATGTTTTGTAAACGGATTATACAGATGAGTTTTAAAAATTAAATCACATATCCTATATATTTCAGTTACCTTCACCAGACAAAATGCTGTTGTGTAATTTTGTATATGGCCATGACAATTTCCTGTTCTTTGTGGCAATGGAATCTTGAACCTCACAATACTAGACTTAAATCCCTGTCGAAGAGCCAGTGTGCAACTTGCAGTCATTTTTTTGCTATATTAGGCAGCAGCATTTCATGAGGCTGAACTAACAGTTTTAAAGAACTTAGGAGAAAAAAAATGATGGCAATTACACCATGGTGCTCAAATGACACGGCCAATAGCTGCATAAAGGAAATGCAATCACTAATTTGATGAAAGCCTGAAGTGGTTGACATGCTCCAATATTGTCAACATATAGAAAATGTGAAATTCACATTATGTCAAGTTTACCATGCAGAAAACTTCTTTTTTTTTTAATTTGAAATTTTGATGAGAATTCACTCTATTTAGCCAACCTGTAAGTGGCTTTTGCATGGTATTTTCACTGGTTAATTTCACATTTCTAATGCTCTGCTGACATCCTCATCATGGAATCTGAACCAAGATCAATTTGAAGGTTTTTGCAAAAACAAAATGAAAAAAAAGTATTATTTCTAATAGAAATATAAACAGAATATAATTTTTTCTTACAGGAAATGATAATATTACTGTTCTGTTTTGGTAATTAACAAGTAACCAAGATATAGTTGATTTGAAATTATTTATTGGATTTTCATATTGAACTTGTAGTGTTTTTCCTAGTCTCAAATGTGTGATGTATATACTGTGTTACTTGTCTAACCGTGTTAAGACAAGCATATCTATCTTTATAATTATTATTATTAAGATGAATCTATGATTTTGAATTATTAATATTTTGACAAATATACAGATATGTTTTTTTTTTCTCGTGACTGGACTTCATATTTATATTTTCGAGGGGTAATGTTTATACATTTCACACAAGGGTAAGATGAATTTTTCTATGCTTTGTACCAGGGTGGTACAATTTTTTTGTATTCATAAAAATGGAAATTATTTGTATTAAAGTACTTTTGAAAGTATTTGTCTCGGGCTTAAAAGCATTTTATTTTAAAAAAAAAAATTTTTTTTTTTTTGTTGAAATATCCAGTTACATTGAGTCGCAGTTGTATTGCCATAATGAGGATAGCTACATGTACGATTCCATCTACATAATGGACAGTCTTCAGTTACCGTTTTTTCCCGAAATATCGCCCGGGTCCGAACGATCGCCGGGTCCGAATTAATGCCTGTATTTTAAACCAACAAAGATATTGAACGCCGGGTCCCCCCCCCCACAAAAATAAACCCGCGAAAATATACATATTCATTATCTTTGCTAATTGACGGCTGCAAAAAAACGTCTGCTGAAAAGCTGTAAACTGAGGATAGTTTCTCGTGGAAATGAAGCCTATACAAAACAGATATACATGACAAGTAAGGGTATTTATTTTCTTTTATTTCTTGCTATGTCAATGAACGCCCTTACTTAAATTAACGCCGGGTCCGATCTAACGCCGGGGATTATGGAAATTTGAAAACAATGAACGCACGGGCGATATTACGGGAAAAAACGGTAATAAGCATTATTTTCAGTCTTTTTGTACCTATGTGGCAAATGGGACAAAAGTAGTGCTGTAACTCATCCTGTATCACAAATCATGTGAAAAGGAAAAGTATGATGTACTTCCTTGGTATGAAATCCATTTTAAGTTTAGTGTGTTAGATATATCAATTTAAGAAGATACAGTTACACCAATTTATTCAAAATAACTTATGTGGTATTTACAACAGTAGTTTTCAGTTGCCAATTGGCATTTAAGTTCTTGTGCTGTTACTTTTTTGTTTGTGTGTTTTGTTTTCTTTAATATTTATTTATACAATATTGATTACAGAGTTCACACAAGTTTTTGGTTTTTTTACTTGACCTTTTGTAAAGGGCATACCTGGTCTAGTCACATGTGAAAATATCAGAGACAGTAAAATGAGAGATACACTAATTTGTAACATATCTGATTGTTTGTAATCAAATAAAAGTGAAATTAATTGCTAAGTTATTGTAATAATAATAATATATAATAAAATCTTTTGTAATTGAGCTACTCTTTTTATTAATATCTTGATATATTGTTACATATATAGATATATTTTACCGTCTCTGATATTGTCACATGTGAAAATATCAGAGACAGTTAAGTGTGAATTACTCTAATTTGTAACATATCTTTTTATTGCGTTAATACATCCTATCCAATGGACAACTGCTTTACTGGTCGGCACAACCACTCCCGCCAAACGACAGAAAAAGCCATCCTGTATATAATACTGGCAGGACTGGTCATGTAGCGTGAATTCATGTGGCGCATCGTACTTGCTTCCTGTCTAGACAATCCATCGTCATGGCATCTTTTTCGTTTGACGCGTGTAGTGTCCAGATGTGTTTTTGAAGTGATCTCGAAGTTTGAAGAAAAGTTGGGAATATCTATGATTTTGAAGCTTTTGAAGAAAATATATTGTGTTAGTTACATATCGTGCCCTCTTCAGGATTAAAACGAGGCATTATCCGGCATTTTTTGGCTACAGGGTTCCCACATGCTTGAAAATCCTTGAAAAATATTGCTTCATTTTCAAGGCTTTAAAAGTCCTTGAATTTGGCCAAAATTGACAAAAAAATCCTTGAAAAGTCCTTGAATTTATTTTTTACCCAACTTCTACATCATCTAGTTACCCCACAGCCCTTAAGGGCTCTCGGGGTATTGTTTTCACCCGTGGTTTCCGGATGGGGGGGGGGGGGAGTTTGTCTGGGCTGTATCTCAGAAACCGTAAGGTGTAGGAAGTTGATACTTGGTAGGGACATTGGTTAGGGGGTGTAGGTGTGCAACGTCATGGTGTGACTTTGATTTGACCTTGCTGTAGTGACCTTGACCTATAAAATCTTGTCCGGCCTATATCTCGGAATCCGTAAGGTGTAGGAAGGTGATACTTGGTAGGGACATTGGTTAGGGGGTGCAGGTGTGCAGCGTCATGGTGTGACCTTGATTTGACCTTGCCGTAGGACCTTGACCTATAAAATCTTGTCCGGGCTATATCTCAGAGAGCGTAAGGTGTAGGAAGTTGATACTTAGTAGGGACATTGGTTGGGTGTTGTAGGTGTGCAATGTCATGGTGTGACCTTGATTTAACCTTACCGTAGTGACCTTGACCTTTAAAATTTTGTCCAGGCAATATCTCTGAAAGGAAGTAGGAAGATGACAGTTGGTAGGGGCATTGCTTAGGGGTTGTAGGTGTGCATCATAATTTTTAGTTTACTGATTAATGCTGTCATCTTGCTATTGAATTGTCTTGTTTTAGTACTTTATCATTACATACATTTTCTTTCTCTTGGATGATATTTTCTCTACTTAAACATCATTTTGACCTTGATATAACTGACACTGCTCTGAAAGTATCCTGATCTTTGTACTGTTTCACTACTTCTATATCTCATGGTGTTGAAAACTATTTCTCCAGGCTGTGGGGTACGGGCATCTCTGATGCTATTTTTTTATGTTAAAATCATGTTACAATAAAGAATTTTTTTGTGAGGAACGGATGGCTAGAAGGGGTAATAAAGGAGGCCTTGCCTTAAAATAAATCCTTGAGAATTGTTATTGTTGACCTTGAAAATCCTTAAAAAGACCTTGAATCCAGTTATCAAAAGTCTGTGGGAACCTTGGGCTAGTTTTTAAGAATTTCCTTGTGGTCGGTGTTGTGGGTGATTCGCCGTGTGTCTTTTATGCAGCATTCTTTCTTCTCGTCAGAAGCAGTTAATATCACAACTAGTCCCTCCCTAGTTGAGTAACACTGTGTAGATCAACGAGAGGAATGTAGAAGAAATGGGTAAGAATGCATAAGTTACACAAGTCCAGTGATGACAGCGGGGTTACCGGTCACAGAGAATTGCTGGTAACACAGATGGACAGGAAGTTCTACAGGAAATTGCCTCAACCAACCAGTTACAGAGCCTGTACCAGGCTACTGGTCTGGCAGACCAAGAGATTAACTAATGATACAGGCCTGTGGCTGGCTAAATTCATTGGTTACAGAGAAACAACAGTCTAGCAGACTGGTATTGGGACAATAAAGGGGATCCTTGATCTCTTAATATATTGGTTACAGAAAAGCATCAGCCTACCCATTTTGCCGGTTACAGAGTTTTGTTGGACACAGAAAATCTGCTGCTTCCACCTTTATGGACAGGGTGAAGACAGTTTTCATATAAGCCTACCCCTGCTGAGAAGTAGTCCAATTCACTCAGTTCTGCTAGCTGCATTGAGTTTTTGCAGAACTGTGGAACCACCAGAAACTGGTTACAGAGCATTGCTTCACCTATAACTGGTTAGGACCTGGTACTAGGCAGGTCCACAGGACGGGTTAACAGATAAGCAGAAGTTTTAAGGGTCGAAGTAGCCATTTAGCCAACCAGTTCCTGCCTAAGGACCAGTCACTGGTCCCAGTGAGATGACAGTGTCTCAATTGACTGGACCAGTCAGCCAGCCTACTGTCAGGACCTTCTAGCTGGTCAGAAAGTGGCTATAGATAAGAGGAAGATTGTCCTAACAAGACTTGTCCAAAACTACCAGTCAGCCTTTCTTTATCAGACCTCACACCAGCCAGTTACTGGTTCCGGTGAGATGCTGGACACAACCGGAAGGGTCAGTCTACTGCCAGAAAGAAATTTGCTATATCAGTTACTGTGGAGGTTCACCAAATTTTTGTTACTGGCTCCAGTGAGATGCCAGAGACCCAGCCTCCTAGACTGGCCACCCAGCTTGCCTTTTTTTACCTAGCCTGTGACCACTGTCAGCTGACAATAGGGGCCTGAGTTTGCAAGCCCAGCTTTTCCCCTCAACTTTATAACCTGTTTGCCGGTTTTCAAACTGAGACATTGGGAAAAATATCTGTTAAGTAGATCAGGTGTCACAGTTCTTATGAATGGCTATTCGTGTGTTCCAAACCAGGTTTTTTTCTCAACAACCAGCTGGCCAAGGAGGTTCCAGACAGTGTGGCCAAAGTGGTTATACCAGCCCTGGCCCCAACTCTGGATAAGTCGCTCAAGTCGGATAGGTCCCTGTGTCCAGTCAGAGCATTGCGCTACTGTTTGGACAGGTCCTCAGGCAGAGAAAGGAGTAAGTCTTTGTCTCCTTTAAGAAAGACTTGACAAAGACATCTCACCTGTCACTATCTTCTCATTGATCAAGCATACTGTGATCCTATATTATGAGCTCTCTGATCGGAATGCCCTCACTTTGTGTCGGGTTGAAGCCCATGATGTCAGGGGCTTTCCTGCTTCTAAGGCATTCCCGTCGGGAGTCTCCTTAGAACAAATCTTATCAACTTGACACTGGAAGTCACATAACACCTTCACACGGTTCTATTTGAAGGATGTGGTTTGGGCTGATTCAGAGCTTTTTCACTGGGGCCTGCTAGTGGCTATTCAGTAGATCCACAAATAGCCCGTATATTGAATAGTTTAGTATACAGTCATGTTCATAGTGTAAATAGTTCATGAAACTAATTGACATGCTTCCTTTGGGAGGTTTATTTGCCTTCTGAGACTGAACTCAGGCCTCTCTTCCCCTACCTCAGAGCAGGTCTGTAAGAAAAGGGGGAGGCAACGTTGGTATAGCCCCACAATCGGGTACTGGTAACCGACCATAGGCCTGCAGGTTTTCCTGACTCTAAGTCAACCTAGGCTAGAGGAAATTTTGTTATCAATTATGAGTCCCTAGTAACTTCCCTGGTGACCAAGCGGTAGTTATTCAGGAATTCGTCCATTGGATAGGATGTATTAACACAATAAAATTGCAAAGTAAAATTTTATAAGTTAATACCCTATCCAATGGACAGGTAAAGCCCTCCCAACCGACCCCGCCATCAGCTTACTAAGGGTCTAAATAGGTTTAGACAATGAAAAAGATGCCATGACAATGGATCGTCTAGACAGTAAGTATAATGTACCACATTGAGATTGCACGCTACATGACCGGTCCTTCCGGTATTATATAGAGGACGGCTTTTTCTGTCGTTTGGCGGGACCGGTCGCTTTCTGTTTCTGTCAATGGACAGGGTATTCATTTCAAAAATTTTATTAACTTATTAAATTTGCAAGATTGTTTGCAATCAAATAAAAGTAAAATTAAGTTATTGTAATAATAATATAATAAAATATTAAAATATCTTGATTCAGCTATTTTATTTAGCAATATCTTGATATATTGTTATCTTCTTTAATTCCACAGTGTCTTGCTTCTTATTAGGTGAGCTGATAAATTTTTTCATACATTTCTGAACTGTCTGCATGTCTAAAAATTCTTTTACCAAATGATTCAGTAATGTTTGGGGTATGTATCGTTGCTTCTGATTTCCTATGTTGGGTATATGAGGATTAGGTCCACCCTGTTAGTTGGTAGACATATTAGTATATCCCCAGATAAAAGTCAGTGGATATACTGGATTCAGCTTCGTCGCAAACAAGCCACCGTAGAAATTAGATAACTGAAAAACAGATAATTATTTTATTTTCAGACTTGGTATGCATGTCAAGAATGGCCAAAGGGAGATACTTATTTTAAGATGACCTTAAACTCTCAAAAATAAAGAACTTATGGATACTAAATAGGGTTTCAGGGTACAGGTCTTACCAGTTCAGCTGGTGTCGGACCCATGTGTCCCCCCCCCTTTTCCACCACTTGAACTGAGCATAGAAAGAAGGAAAAACAGTTCAGTCCCAAGGATTCCTGAGGAAGATGAACAGGAACTAAGGCCTTGCCTTGCTTTTGCCCTACGTGCTGCCAGTCTTGCCAAATGTTAGAAAAAACTGTCCTGAGCTGGGCTATGGCCAGGACCAGTAGTGTCCTGTTCACTTGCCAGGTGGTCATGTCGCCCCAAGCTCTCCAGATGGAGCAACATACTTTTTGTTTGTCATGGGGTGTGATAAACGCAAAGATTTAAGAGACTCTTTTTTTTCCCCACAGCCCTTAAGGGCTGTTGGGGTATTGTTTTCAGCCATGGTGTCAAAAGTTTGTTTGGGCTGTATCTCAGAATCCGTAACGTGTACGGAATTTTTTTTTACATATTTTTTTGCATACATTTTAACAAAATGCAGTTGCACAAAATACATATATTTCCAGCAAGTTATTTTCCAGTTTGTTAGGAACTTTGAAGTTTAAGTACATTTGAAAACAAAATAAATCACATATTTTTAAATAATTTGTTCTTCTAGAAAGTCATGCAATACATCATATCTGTCCTTAAAAACAGCAGTTCTATCTTGGCTTATATATGCACCTAATTCCAGATTTATTTTATATTTGAGAATTTTCAGAAAATTTTGAAAGAACAGATCTTAATTATTATTTTTTTTTTTTTGATTTACTAATGAAGTATTTTACAATTAAAATAACATTTTATTGCGCTACAATAGCTTACCATGTGGGACTGAATGCTGTTTTCGGATGGCCGCCAGGCCCGGCCAGTGTCTAAGAAAATCAGACATTTATAGTTGGCCATAGCCTCAGGTTGTCGTCACGTGACCTACCCCATTTGTCTTCTCCTTTCGCCGCCATATTGGAATCTTTGTGAAGTTTTTTTACCGTTTTCTACTTATATCTCAGTTCGTTTTGATTGTTCGATGTCTATTTTTAGCCATTTTGTTTATTAATCTTTAAAGCACATATTACATAATTTTCCGTCCAGTCGGATAAGTAATTTTTCTTTTATACCTGTTGAGTTTTCGCCTCGGCTAGGCTTTTATGTGATCGGGTGTCAACTCTTATTGCGTTTGAACATGTCTTTACACCAATCCAATAAAGACAAACCCCGTGCATCTAAATGCCATCATTTTTGTCATGCTTTCGACACTCATGATTTCTGTCCTACCTGCAGAGAGGCAGGTAAGGGAGATGATCCCTGTGTCACATTTCACTCACCATGTGATATCTGTGCTTCCTTTTCGGAAGAACAACTAACCAAGATCACTCATAGAAAGAGATATGTCCAGAAACCTGACAAAAATTAGGAGGAATTAGATTTGTTGGGCGATAATTCTGTAGAATCCTTCGCAGGCTCCCAGGCAGACCTCGAGAGTGCTGCTGACCATCTATTTACAGTCCTTGGGATCTCGGCTAGACATTCAACTAGACCCAAAGATGGGTGCTTTCCAGGCCAATATTTTAGAGGCGAAGTCCCTTCAAGAAGATTTTCAGAAATCTCCATAAAACTTCGCAAGTGGAGGTAGATCAGACCTCCGCTGCTTCGGCCTCAAAACCTGGCCCATCTAACACTCTTCTGGACCACACACACCCCACCCCCACCCAAGTACTAATCCTGTCGAGTCAATGGACGTTGATTATGGCCCAGTCTTACCTCCATGCCTTGACTCATTCTAGTCGCGTTGACACCTCGGGTCAACATCTTAGTTCTGTCAAGGAACCCTCAAGGCTGTCCCTCGGCTAAACCAAAGAAGCCTTCTCACTCTCAAACAGTATGATGTGGTCCCGAGCTCTGCCTCAGACCACTACTCTGATCAATCTGACGATCCTCGGCCTGTCCCTAGCAGAGCCAAGAAACATACTGATAAATCAAAACACAAATGTAGGTCCAGATATTTACCTTCTTCCTCAGAGGATCAGTCCACTGAGCTCAGACATAGGTCTCCTAAACCTTCTAGGAAGACCTACACTGATCAAGAGCATCAACATGACCCAGATCCTCCTTATTACAGGGAAGTAGCTCTGTCTGACATCCCCTCTCAGTATGCAGAGGTGGATACCTGCAGGCGTATCCTCAAACTTCCTACCCTAGGGATTCTTTTATTACGTAACCCAGGTATTCTACTGCGGTCATGGGCCTTGACGATGAGAAAGGCAGGCAGGAGCTCAGGCCAAGAGGCCCTTCCTCTATGCTGCCTCTGAATTCTATTATCAAAGACGCTTTTGATAAATTTGACCAAGATTTTCAAGCAGCAAATTTACCTGAGGGTAAATACATTAAAGCTCCTCCTTCCACTGCCAAGTGGTACAAGGTGGAACAGCCTTGTTACGAAGACAAGATACAAGAACTAAATACAGACTTTGCCAAGATCTGTATTTCTCCTAAGCCCTCTGGGGCCCTTATGTTCAAGGTTCCCCTACCAATTCTCAAAGAATTGGAACGCCAGGCTAGACAAAATATCTCCACGCTTAACTTTACTACCACCTTTGCCAAGACTTATTCTTCCTGCAATTCCACTCTGGAAAAGTGCCAGCATATTTTGAAGTCGACCTTCAAGAAGGTCAAATCTCAAATTAGAAAAGGTGCCAATCCTGAAAAGTCAGCAAAGCGTGGATACGAGGAAGCCTGTGAATACCTGGATCTTTGGAACAAGACACTTATCCAGCACAGGGCTTGACTTGTCTCAGCAAATCCCTTGCTCATATACTCCAGAGGGAGTTATATTCCATGGGCAACACTAGCTTGCTTAGGCGCGAAGCCGAAATGACCGTTACAACCACAATTAGGGGATACGAGAAGTCAGGAACTCAGGAATACGTCCTTTTGGCGGTATTCCTTGTTCAAGTCTCAATTAGTCAAGGAAGGTGAAGACTTCCTTCTAAAAAAGGCACCTCAAAAGACGCAGGGTTTCGAACCCTACCAGAACAAGCCCTTTCGTGGTCCCCACAAAAAAAGAGGCTCCTACAGGAAACGTCCCTATGGGGGCAACTCTCAAAGCAATAACCAATCGTTTTCCTCCGGCAGGGGAAAATCAAACTTCAGATGCTCCAGGGGTTGTTTTCGACCCCACAATAGGGGAAGAGGGCGTGGAAACCCCTCTTCCCAATGACTCCTCCAAAGCCTCCCTCAGTCCACCAGTAGGAGGTCACCTCCGTTCTTTCAGAAGAGACTGGCAAGCAAACAAATGTTCCTCAAACGTGTTAAATATTATCACCAATGGCTATGTACTGCCATTCCTCTCAAAGCCAAACTTGGTCAGATTTCCTCTGATTCTGTCAGAATACAAGACCCTTGAAAAAGACCAAGTTCTAGCAGATTGTATCCAGTCTCTTCTGTCAAAGAACGCTATCGAAAGGGTGGAAAATGTAAAATCTCTCTGGTTTTACAGTCGCCTGTTTCTAGTCCCCAAGCCTCACCAAAGGTGGAGGCCAGTAATAGACTTAAGCAGGCTCGACACTTTTCTACATGTAGAAAAGTTCAAAATGGAAACTCCAAAGTCCATCAGGACCTCCCTGGTTCCAGGAGAATGGGTATCGTCAATAGATCCCAATCCACCCAAACTCAAGGAAATACCTAAGGTTTTGCCACAGGTCACAGGTGTTCCAGTTCACCTCCCTTTCGGACTAGCCACAGCCCCCCAGGTCTTTACAATGATCGTAAAGGAAGTGAAGCTCATGGCCCTCTCCAGAGGACTCAGACTTCACCAATACCTGAACGACTGGCTGATCAGGTCCCAGTCTCAGGAAGAAGCCCAAGTGAACACTCAGGCAGTGGTAGACTTAATCCAGTCCTTGGGTGGATAATAAACCAGGAAAAATCAGAACTGAAACCTACTCAGGTGTTTTCGTTCATGGGCTACGAATACCATCTAGATTCAGCCCTTGTAAGAGACACTCAAGAGAGATGGCTCAAACTTCAGGATTTCATTCTAAGACTCAAGTCAAAACGTGTTTTGACTGCAAGATGTTTGATGTCGCTAATTGGGTTCCTTGCCTCAACGGCCTTCACATGAGGCCCTTTCAGTTTCATCTCAAGGAGCATTGGAGATATCAGTCGCTGGACAACCTCCTTCCTTGGACAGATGCCATTTCTGCACACCTAGACCAGTGGCAGAATCCTGCAAACGTGATCAAAGGCTCAGACCTTCATCCCAAAGACCACAGTATCCAACACTTTACAGATGCCTCAAACGAAGGTTGGGGCGCTCACTTAGATCACTGGCCCTTCGAAATTTCAAGGACCAGTGCCAGAGCCAAACAGTTCTAGTTGCAACGGACAACTCTACAGTGGTCGCCTACATAAACAAATAAGGAGGAACTCACTCAGTAGAGATGTGCGCTGTCCTGTGGAAGATTATGACATGGTGTCACCGCTATCACATAACATTAAAAGCCAGACACATTCCAGGGTGATGGCCGACCTCCTGTCCAGGTCCAACCAAGTGTAAACAGAATGGTCACTGCATCCACAGGTGTTCAAACAGATCTGCCAGAAGTGGTTCACTCCTCATGTGGACCTGTTTGCCACTCATCTGAACCACAAACTCCCTCTCTACGTGTCTCCAATTCCAGACCCAAATGCCTGGGACATAGATGCTCTGAACATAAACTGGACTCACTGCTTATGCTTACCCTCTGACGGCTCTCCTTCACAGGGTGATCCAAAAAATCAGGCAATGCCACTGCCTAATCATAGGAATAGCCCCAGGCTGGCCAGGGATGCCCTGGTTTTGGGACCTAGTGCAGCTCTCAACAGAGGTCCCACTACAACTCCCAGTGTCAACGACTCTACTCAAACAGTCCCACAAGTATGTATTCCACAACAATCCGGAACATCTCAAACTCCACACCTGGTGTCTAGGAGCGGACAACTCCAAGAACAAGGCTTCTCTGTGGAGGTGGTAGAGAGAATTGCTGCCCCTCAGTGGTCATCAACAAGGACCATCTACAATCAAAGTGGGCCCTATTTGAAAAAATGGTGCAGAGAAAATTCGATGGATTTCTCCACTCCATCTGTGAAACAAATCTCAGATTTTTTCATGTACCTGTACCAAGACCTAAACAGGTGCCCCTCGACCATTGATGGTTACAGGACTGCCATTGTTGACACTTTGGGCCCAACTGCCCACCATATTGCACATAATGCAGACCTTCATAGGTTACTCTCCAGTTTCCACAGTGATCGTCCCAAAAGTTCCAGAAATCTTCCTAAGTGGAACCTTTCTGTTCTCAATGAGCTCACAAAAGCACCCTTTGAGCCTATGAAAGGATTTATTATTTCTGAAAGTAACTAAAGTAGCTAAAATTTTATAGTCTGTATTCAATACTGATAGTGGGTGCCATGACTTGAGGTCTGTCAAGTTTGTCCATTTTTGGTACAAGACTTCTAACACCCTGCGTTTGACGGTGAGAGTTCTCTATTGAAAGCATATAAGACTATTATATACATGATCACCTATCTCATTCCAAAAATATTTATAAAATTCACATGGAATGTCATCAGGTCCAGGATTTTTTTTGTTACTCATTGCTGAAACATCCCTTTTAGCTTCATCAATATTTATCTACTCTGATCAGAAATTTTTGGTAAATTTACTTGTTTTAGATAGGCTTCAGTGTCAAATTCATCATTATTAAAAAGTTTATTGGCCTCAGAGTACATGTGTGAAAAATATTTCATTTGCATCTCCAAGATTTTCTGTGGCTCCTTAATTCTTTGCCCATTATGTGTCAGTGTTTGAATATGTTTTTTTTTATTGCGTTAATAATCCTATCCAATGGACAAATGCTATTCCGGTCGGCGCAGACCAGCCAGCTAACGTCAGAAAAAGACGTCCTGTGTTTCGGCCGGCCGGTCCCTTAGTACTAGTGCACTCACCAGATGGCGTGTCGTACTTCCTTCCTGTATAGACAGCGTGACGTCATAGCATCTTTTTCATTTGGCGCAAACTAGTGCACACAGAATTAAAATTAAGTTGTAAAGTGTTATTTTTTCTGCTGAAATTTCATCTTGGTGAATATTTATTGTATCATCGATACTTATAGATCTTATAGCACATTATGTCGTCTCCTGGCCAAAGAAGGGGAACTTGTGGCCATGCTATTGCCAGCTTTGATAGTCACCTGGCATGCGCACGCTGCAGGGATAAAGGAAAGGGTAAGGTCCCCTGTGTCGAAAAACCTGATGTTTAATGTTCTATCTGCAGTAATTTTTCCACTGAGCAACGTTTGCAACTCTCTACACCTTCATATAAAATCAAGAAAGACAAACAGGAGGCTAAGAAGCTTGAATTCACCCCATCTAAAGACAGAGTCACTTGTTGACCTGTCTGTTGTTGCTGTATTAGGGGCTGTTGATAAACAGGGTGTTGTGAAATCTCCACCTACTGTCGCCCCCCTGACAAAAAAGCCAAGAAAGAGAAAGCTTCCACGTCTAAGACTGTTAAATCTACTGCCAGTAGTTCAACGGTGGATTCTAAGATTGCATAACTGGATGAAAAATCCTCCGACAGATTAGAAGGCAGGTTAGAAGCCATTTTATTGGCCAGGTCTATTGAACCGACATTTTCATCTGCTGTGAAGGTGACTCTGACTCACTCTCCACCAGCTTCTGCAATTCACACCACTGAACCTTTCAAGCTGGTTCAACCGGTTCCTGCTACTTCAGAGTTTACTGGCACTGGCTTCTCTGCTGAAAAGCATCAGCCGACCAGTCAAACTGAGATCAACCGACCGACCACTGCTTCCATTCTTCCTGGCACAGGCTTCTCTGCTGCAAAGCATCAGCCGACCAGTAAAGCGAGATCCAGCCAACAAACTTCATTTACAGAGCTTCCTGGGACCGGCTCCTCTGCTGCAAAGCATCAGCCGACCAGTAAAGCACAGTCTATACAACCGGCCTCTACTGAACCCAGCACCGGCTCTTCTGCAGTTAAAAGGTCAACCAACAAGCACCGGCCTCAGTCCAACCAACCACCTTCTACCAAGTGACCCTTGCCTTCAGATGATCAGAACACCGGTTCCCCGGTCTTACACAGAGCCAGAAGGGATAGTTCTGTTAGTTCAGTCTCTGAGGCTGGTAGTGACGTGTCCAACCGACCCCCACTGGATTTATACACAGAGGAAGGGGAGCTATCAGATGATCAAGACGTGACCGGCTTTGATCAAGATCAACCTTTGTCACAGGAACAAACATACCGGGAAACAATGAGAGTCCTTTATGGGTTGGTCCCATGTCCCGGACATTGACAATTCTGCTGATACATCAGAAGATAACCCCTTTGCTGGGCCCAAGACTCCAGTTCCTGGCAAGGTTTCTGTCCAGATGCCAACTGAAGACTGACAATTAAGAAGTTACAGAAATTGAACACTACTTTGGTTGAGGGTTATCCCTCCTGTGGTTCAGAGGCCGGTGGCCTGACGAAAGATGTGTTCCTGAGACCTGCAAAATCACAGTCCAAGTGGTACGGGCTGTTTTCCGACCACAAAGTTGATCCATCAGTCGTCTCGTCTTGGTGCACAGACGCTGCAAAGCTGAATACTAGTTATAGCCGTATTGCTAAACACTCTGGACTGACTTCTACCCCACTAGCTTCACGCAGGATATCACAGGAAACCCTGAGAAGATGGGAGAGATCAGCAAGAGAGGCAACGGTTATTTGTAACCAAGCAACCAGCTTCAACAGGTGTTTGTTTAAGGTCCAACAGAATATGCAGGATCAGTTGAAAACCCTGATTTTATTGCGTTAATACATCCTATCCAATGGACAATATGCTAAACCGGTCGGCGCAGACCGGCCCGCCAAACGTCAGAAAAAGACGTCCTGTGTTTCCACCGGCTGGCCGGTCCTAACACTGCACTCGCCAGGTGGCGTGTCGTACTTCCTTCCTGTCTAGACAAGCTGACGTCATAGCATCTTTTTCGTTTGGCGCATGCACTGCTTGAACGAACTTTTACAATTCTTGGAATATTTAATTTTTATGTGAGTTATTTGAAGTGCGGGACTTTCTTAAGTTGTGTATCACTTCCTCACAGGTTATAGACCTTATTTGTCAACATTTTGAAACTTGGAGCCTTTTCGTGAGTTAAGAAGTGCGGTTTATATAACCTTCACGTATCACTTCCTCACTTTTCGCTTGTGTCATGGCTTCTCCCAGTCAACATCGAGGGGGCTGCGGCCACATGATGGCGGGGTTCGACCTACACTCTGTCTGCGCAAGGTGTAGAGATAAGAAGAAGGGCTCTGATCCCTGTACTAAATCTCCACCTGAAGACTGTCAACACTGTGACGCCTTTACACCAGAGCAGAGAACCCAGATTGCAACTCCCTCTTATAAGTTAAAGAAGGAAAAGAAGGATGCCAAGTCAACTCCGGCTAAAGATTCAGATAATTCCACCCTTGTAGACCCGGCCTTGGTCTCTGTCTTGGCTGTTGTGGATAATCAAAGCACTCCAGGTGCTTCTGCATCAAGTGAGCCGGTAGAGAAGAAGAAGAAAACTGATCCTAAACATTCCAAGTCCTCCAAGTCAGAGAAATCAGTTAAACAGTCATCCAACCGACCGGCTACCACTTCATCTGAATCTAAGCCTTCTAGCTCATCTACCGACACTAAGCTACTCGACATTAGGGATGGGTCGGTAGTTCCGGTATCTCGGTATCGAGAGCATTTTACTGAAATACCGTGACGAGATTTTAAAACCGCCACTTCGCTTGTCAACATATATAATGGAAGGAAGGGTTAAAATATTAGAAATATACCCAAAATCTGAAGAAATTATAAGCTTTTATCCCTATTTTTTCATCCATTTGCAGAGTTTTATAGTGAAACGTCGAGAATGCCATGTTTTGGTTACGATATTTTATTGCCTAAATCTTGCTTGACAACACATAAAATGGAAGGAAAACTTAAAATATTGGGAACAAACAAGAAATCTGAAGAAATTATACAAGTTTCTCTCATATTTTGGGCATTTGGGAACTTTAATTGCAATGTCGTTAAGAGGAAACATCCATGTTTGATTGGGGTGTACTAAAACGCGGAATCCCGGAATCGGTACGGTTTTGCATTGGCGACATCCCGATGTACAAATTTTTGGTACCGACCCATCCCTACTCGACATGGACAAAAAGTGGGCTGAAAGGTTTAACAGGCTGGAGGCCTTGTTTTTAGCCAAAACTGTTGATCCACCTAGGGACCCAGTATTCAGCACTGTCAAGGTGACGCCAGCACACGCTCCACCTGCCAATGTGGTCCGAACTGACCCATTCATTAAACCTCAGCCCCAGACCTCTCAACCGACCGACCCTGCTGGAGATTCAGCCACCGACTCTTCCCTCCACAAGTCAGACGTTAAAACATCATCTGCTCAACCGGACCCTCTGGCCTCAGCTACTGTTAAAACACATTTGTCATCTGCCTTTGACGTCTCCCGCAAAGAATCCTCTTCCAGTGATTCCGACTCCGACTCATCCTCAGATCAACCCCTACTGGATATCCTGCCAGAAGAGGGAGAATTGTCAGACGAACTGGAGGCAAACTTCTCTGATCAAGAACAGTCTCTGTCGGAAGAGCAGTCCTACCGGGAGACGATGCGGGGCATTAGATCCTATATGGGGTGGGATCATATACCAGATATTGACTCAGGGACCACCACCTCGGAGGATAATCCCTTTGCAGGCCCCAAACCACATGCACCTGGTAAAGTCTCTATCAACCTACCCACTGACGAGTGGCTGTGCCGGAAGATGGCCAAGTTAAACATTACCCTCACCCAGGGCTACCCGTCCAGAACTTCCGAAGCCGGTGGACTTCAGAGAGACCAATTTGTCCGACCACCAAAATCCCAGCAGAAATGGTACGGGTTCCACTCCAACCCTAAAAAAGACACTGAACAGTCTGTTTCATCTTGGCATACCAGTTCTTCGAAGCTGAATAGCACCTACCTTAGGATTGCAAGACAAGCCAGTATTGCCTCCCAGCCTCCCATGTCGCGCCCTATATCCCAAGAGACATTGCGCAAGTGGGAGAGATCAGCCCGGGAATCTACCGTCATATGTAACCACGCGGCCAGCTTCAACCGGTGTTTACTGAAAGTACAACAAAATATGAACTCTCAGCTCAAAGCTGTCAGGATAGAACACTAGTCTAAAGGCAAGGCTGCAGCAAAGGTTACAGACGCAGTTAACGAACTCCAGTTCCTGTTGGACTTCAATTCTAGTATTTGCCAGGCCATGGCAAAGGCCATGGAACACCTCACAGAATTCATATTTGTTAACATGGCCAATACCACGCTTCTCAGACGGGATTCCTACCTCGCCTATCTCAAGGCAGGTATTAAGGCTGACACACTTAATGCTCTACGCTCAGCCCCACTCCATCTGGACACCTTGTTCCCAGACAGTATAATAAAAAGAGCAGAGGAGGATATCACCAGTTTTGACAAGGGTCGGTCCGGCTCATCTTCCTATAAAGGCAGGAGATTCCATCCATATGAACACCATGACCAGAAGTTGGAGAAACAACAGGAAAGACCGGCATGGAAAAATCTTTCACGCACTCAACGTAGAAAGCAAAGAAAACAGTCACAGTACTCCTCCCGACCGGCCAAGGGTCAGCAGCAGTACAAATGACAATCAATATGTAACTCAGTTGAACTCACTGCTGCTGGCCGGGAGCCCTACCTTAGAGACAAAAGACACTTGTACTGTAAAGCTAAATGTTGTAAATTCTGTACCTACTGCGCCCAGGC
Organism: Sabellastarte sp. h YS-2021; assembly: GCA_964017235.1. NCBI lineage: Eukaryota > Metazoa > Annelida > Polychaeta > Sabellida > Sabellidae > Sabellastarte > Sabellastarte sp. h YS-2021. The sequence continues at coordinate 164,683,016 of OZ024927.1, read as the reverse complement.
ATTCTCAAAAGAAGGAAATAAGTCCCGGGGCAGCAGTTTGTCATCCATACAGTCACAAATTAAAATATATGAACAGTGCTTCTTGTGTCATTCCATTGTCTTATGTAAATGTTGTAAGAAATGCTCCCAATGTTGTCTCCTCGCAGGAACCTCAAACTGTTAGAGGCATTACATCAGCTTACAGCAAAAAATGCTATAGAACTGGTAAACAAACAGACCTCCCTAGGGTTCTTCAACCGATTATTCGTGGTTCCCAAACCCAACAACAAATGGAGGCCAATCCTGGATTTGAGCAATCTAAACCCTTTTCTCAAAACCGAGAAATTCAAGATGGAGACTCCGGAAACCATCAGAACCTCTCTCCAACAAGGACAGTGGATAACCTCCATAGACTTAAAGGATGCATATTTCCACATTCCCATACAGGAACAGTCAAGGAAATTCTTGAGATTTCACGTCCAGGGACAGACCTTTCAGTTCAAAGCTCTCCCCTTCGGACTATCCACAGCTCCCATGGAGTTCACTGTTATAGCAAAGGAAGTAAAACTTATGGCCTAGACGATTGGTTGGTGAGAGCCACATCCCAGGTATTAACTTATAAAAATTTAATTTACTTATTAAATTTGCAAGATCGGAGGGTAAAGTCAAGACTTCCCACAAGAGTTCCTCATCTGATGATGAAATTCAATATTTGATGGATTTTAATGCCAGCATCACTCAAGCAGCAGCCAAGACTATGGAGCACTTAACAGAGTTCCTCTTTATCTCCATGGGTAACATCACCTGGGCCCGCAGAGATGCATACCTGAGTCACCTCAGAACTGGCATTAAACCAGATACATTGAACGCTCTCAGAACAGGACCTCTACATATCAACACACTGTTCCCTGACTCAGCTTTATATGGTCAGTTTTGAATCCAAGGGACAGTCAAGTGCTGGACGTAGCAAAGGTCGGTACCATCCCTATGAGAGGTCGGATAAGAGGGCTGACAGCAGAAACGAAGCTAAGCCGGCTTGGAAAAACATCAATAGACGTCAGTTCAAGAGAGGGAAAGGTCGTTCTTCCAACTACACATCTCGACCAGCCAAGGGCCAGCAGTCATATAAATGACAATTATTGTGTAACCAAGTTACAGACACGACTGCTTGCTGGAAGCCCACTTCCATCACAGACTATAGACAATTTAAATGTAAAGTTTCATGTCTCCAATATTCATTCTGCACCCGGGCATTCCCAAAAGAAAGAATTAAGTCCCGGGTCAGTAGGTTGTCATTACAAAAGTTACAAATTAAAGTCTGTGAAAAGTGTTTCTTGTGTCAGTCAGTTGTCTTGTGTCCAACCTGTAACAAATGTCAAAAATGCTGCACCAAATCTGCCTGTAGTGGCCAGACTTCAAAACTTTTGGCAAACTTGGCTGGATCTGGGAGCCGGTCCAAAAGTAGTTCAGATCCTAAAAGAGGGTTACACCCTCCCCTTCCAGATCCGGCCAAGGCTCACAAGGTCACCCACGGCCATAAGCTGCTATGTCAATCCCCACAGGAACAGCTACCTGCTGGAGGCATTACATCAGCTTATAGCCAAGAATGCTGTAGAATTAGTAAAACACCAAATATCTCTAGGGTTTTTCAACAGACTATTTTTAGTCCCAAAACCCAACAACAAGTTGACCCAACAACTAGATTTGAGCAAACTGAATCTTTTCCTCAAGACGGAGAAATTCAAGATGGAGACACCGGAAACCATCAGAACGTCTCTCCAGCATGGGGAGTGGGTCTCCTCAATAGATTTCAGGGATGCCTACTTCCATATACCAATACAGGAACAGTCCAGGAAATATCTGAGATTTCATGTCCAAGGATAGACATACCAATTCAAAGCACTGCCCTTTCGTCTGTCCACAGCACCCTTGGAGTTCACTGTGATAGCAAAAGAGGTGAAATTGATTGCTATACACAGGGGTATAAGAATCCACCAGTACCTAGACGACTGGTTGGTGAGAGCCACATCCCACCAGGCCTGTCTCCAGCATACTCAAAAATTAGTAGAAATATGTCAAAAATTAGGCTGGCTGGTGAATTTGGACAAGTTGGAGCTGGTTCCAAACAGGTCTTCGATTTTGTAGGATACCAGTTCGATGTCCAAGTCGGTCGAGTCCGGCCAACCCCGGACTGGTGACAGAGTCTTCAGAACAAAATCTGGGAAATACTGTCACTACCGACCTGTCCGGTCCGGCAGTTCATGTCCCTGATTGGTTTATTAACAGCCACAGAGAAGCAAGTTCACCTAGATATTAAAAAGGTGAATTATTATTTTACTCTGTAATAAAATAACAATAACGTCACAAGTAAAATTCTTATAACACATCATTTTGAGGTATAACACACTGCATAAGTGGTTAATATATTGCTTTTCAGTACTATTAACAGGAGATTGATCAGATTTTATTAAATAATTACCATTTGATACTTGTTTGTAATTGCAGTTCTTTTAAATTTAGGATATATTTTAAGCCTATATATTAAGCCTATTTTTTATCTGCTGTTTCTTCACACATTTTTGAATAAATGTTCAGCCACACTTGTTTTCTAAAGAATAGATTAAAGATTCTTTAAAGATTTTGTGATAACAAATGTTAATTGGACTTAATGTAAAATTATAACACTTTGAACGTCATCATTGTATAGGGTAAAGGTAAAAGAATCTTTGTATACGTAAGTCGACATCATTGAAAGCCCAACAGCAAGATATATACATTGATCACAATAGTATAATTGACAGGTCTAGTATATATATATTACTCGATTTGATAATGGTTTGATGCAATAAATTCCTTATTTGCAGTGGGGTAATATTATGTATTCTTTTACATTAATCAAGGTTTTTTCACAAAAAATTGTACTATAAAAAAGATTGCAATCCTATCTAAACTTTCTTTATTACATCCAACTGTATTGTGAATAGGTTTTGCAGTAAAAAATTAGCACCTGCAAAAAAGAACTAGTAAAATTGAATAAAAAGGTAGACACCTAGACGACAAAGTTTTTTTGTTATGTAATTGCATTTGCACTATAGCAGTCAATCAAATTGAATAAATCTAAGCACACCCTTTATTAAATTAGCTGTATTATGAAAGAAAATAGTAAGGTTATCTAAACTTTATTTATTACATATTCTTATAGTAAAAAATAGCTCCTCCAAACAACTTTGATACCAAGTGCTGGTATCTAACTTGAAATTTTACTGGACAATCTTGTGAATATAAAGAACAAGATGGGTACCCTAGTGAGAAAGACTTTAGTTTATAAGCAAGGTATTACAGTATTTAGCCAAATGAAGAAATGTAAATACACCCTTCCCCAGTCATCTGCATCAGTTAAGATATATACTTAAACAGTATCAGTTATGTTGTTTAACAAGGAGTTTAAGAGAACCAAGCGTACTATCTAATCACTATAGTTCAATGTGACCTTGTTTTGAACCCACACTATAGTTATGACAGTTTCTTTTTTGCATTTTTCTTTATGTTTGTGTCTTCCTTTATTATTAATCATTATGTGTTACCAAAGTGCAATGCAGTTTTTTAAAGGGTCAAGACCAACCTTGCAATTTATGTCAGCAATCTTAGCAAATATGCCACCTTTCCATTGTTTCAGTTTGCATATTATCACAGTTTGGTTTGTATATGCAAAAGAAAGATACAATTGCAATAAATCATATCCATTTATAGAGAGTGCAAAATATCAAATAGAATACAGTGTCCAGGAATAAACTCAAGGTGATATCCGCAAACTGTCAGGGTCTACAGAGCAAACAGAAAAGGGCTGACGTTTTAGGGTATTTTAGAGAAACAGATGCCAATATAATATGTCTTCAAGACACATATTGGGTTGAAAAGGATTTAAAGTACATCAAAAGTTTGTGGGATGGTGAATGCTATATAAACGGATCAAAAACAAATGCAAGAGGTGTGGCAATTCTTTTGAAAAAAGATTTCGAATATGAGGTAAAGTCATTTCAAAAAGATGCGGAGGGAAATTATATTAGTCTTACTTTAAAGCTTAGTTCTATGACTGTAAACCTAATGACAATATATGCTCCAAATAAGGATAATCCTTCTTCCAACTACCCGTCGTGATATGACCGGTACAGTGTTGAAAGCGACGTAAAACCCCAAATAAACAATCTTTCTTTTCAGAAATACAAAAAATAATGCAAGAAAGTATCTGTGAAAATAATATAATATGTGGAGATTTTAACTTAGTTCTAGACCCACTTAAAGACACGAATGGTTATAGACATGTAAATAATCCAAAAGCAAGACTGGCAACTCTAAAAATGATAGATGATCTGAGATTATTAGATATATACAGACAACAACATCCAAATATTCGTAGATATACGTGGAGACAAAAAAACCCACAAAAACAAGCCCGTCTTGATTATTTCCTAATCTCGGAGACACTTTTAGATACAGTTAGCAATAGTGAAATTAAACCAGCATATAGGTCAGATCACTCCAGTATAGAACTGGAAATAAAAACACACAAGTTTAAAATAGGGAAGGGCATATGGAAATTTAATAACAGCCTGTTAAAAAATACTGATTACATGAAGTTGATTAATGGAGTAATAAAGGCAGAAGCTTTGATGTATGCCCTACCTGTCTACAACTTATCCTATCTTGAAGATCATTATAAAGAAGTTGAATTCACAATTGACTATGATACATTTTTGGAAATGCTTTTGTTACGCATAAGAGGAAAAACTGTAAAATTTGCAAGTTTCATAAAGAAGAAAATATTGAAAAAACTATCAGAAAGTTGCAAATAGCAAATGACCAATATATTTATGACCAAAAAGAATTGCTACACCACACAAAGAGTTATTACTCAAATCTGTTTGAAAAAGGGATAAATACTCTAATCTGAATGTTTTTAATTTATTAAACCGCCTACAGTTAAAACAAGTTTCAGACAAAACTTTAGGTGATCCGATCCAATTAGAAGAGCTAAATTCTGTATTAAAGAACATGAAGCATAACAAGACTCCCGGAATTGATGGTATCACGGCTGAGTTTTTAAAAGTGTTTTTGGGAAGTCTGAAAAATTATGTACTAAAAACACTTAACTGCTGTTTTAAGAAAGAAAAAATGTCTACTTCATTACGCCAGTGCATCATAGTATGTTTACCAAAACCAAATAAAGACCGTAGTTTAATAAAAAATTGGAGACCAATTTCCATATTATCAGTAATATACAAATTGGCCTCAGGAGTAATAGCAAAAAGATTAAAAGATGTTTTGGATACCATTATTTCCAAATGTCAAAATGGCTTCATACCAGGTAGACATATAAGTGACAGTACCAGGCTAATATATGACATTATGTATAAAACTGAAGTAAATAAACAATCAGCCCTATTAATGCTAATCGATTTTGAGAAAGCATTTGATTCTTTGTCATGGAAATTTTTATACAAAATTCTTGAAATGTTTGTCTTTGATAAAAATTTCATAAAATGGGTGAAAATGTTTAACACAGATATAAAAGCATATATACTACAATGTGGTTTTTTGTCTGACGAAATTTCAGTCAACAGAGGGTGTAGACAAGGTGACCCATTATCACCATACTTATTTCTGATAGGTGCAGAAGTTCTTTCAATGCTCATTAATATGGACCCAAATATAACAGGCGTCATAATAGGAGAAGAAAACATAAAATTAACACAGTTTGCGGATGACACCACTCTTATTCTAGATGGATCACAGCACTCTCTAGAATCAGCACTTAACACTTTAGAAATTTTTGGAGATTACTCAGGACTGAAAATGAACATGGAGAAAACAAAGGTTATTTGGATAGGTCGAAAACGTTTTTGTAAGGAAAAATTAAATATAAAATTTAAACTTGAATGGGGCAATACAGAATTTTCCATGCTAGGACTGCATTTTTCCACAAATCTAAAGGATATTCCACACATTAATTTTACAGAGACATTGCAAAAAATCAAAAAAGAAATGGGGAATTGGAAAAGTAGATTATTGACTCCCTTTGGTAGGATAACACTGATAAAGACTTTATTCTTACCTAAACTGATCCATTTGTTTATGTCATTACCAGTACCAAATGCTTTATTAAAAGAAATCAACAGTCTTATGTATGAATTTTTATGGGATTCCAAACCAGACAAGGTCAAACGGAAAACCATTTGTGCTGAATACTCAAATGGAGGGTTGAGAATGACTGACATTTTTAACTTTGAGAAGGCCCTAAAATTAAGTTGGATACGTAAAATAGTTCAGCAAACAAATTCACATTGGAAGTCACTTCTAATAGACAATGGTTATAACATAAATAGCATACCCATAATGGGAGGAAGTTACCCTTTCTACTCAAGACTACAAGAAAACAAATTTTGGAACAAGGTGTTCGATTACTGGAAAAACTTTTGTGAAAAACAACAGCCAACCTCAAATATACACATATTAAACTCCTGTCTTTGGTACAATTTTCAACTATCAAGCTATCCCTTATTTCTACGTACCTGGAACAACAAAGGAATTCGATGTGTTGGAGATATAGTAAACTCAAATGGATCTATCATTACTCATACAGAAATGTGTAAAATGTAAATTTAGCAATAAGTGTATTTGATTATCATAGAGTAAAACTTATGATCAAGAGCTTTATCAATAAATATAAAACAAACAATATTTTTACAATGTCAAGGCCTTTCTTGCCATTTCATGTAAGAACTATATTTCAGTCACCAAGTGGAAGTAAAGATTTTTACAAAATATTCATGCAGTATGAAGCTGATGAGCCTATATGTAAAGAAATATGGTCCAAAAAAATTAATTTTTATATAAATGATGAAATTTGGCAAAACATCTTTAAAGCTTGTATAAAATCAGTCATTGATAACGACCTTGTCTGGTTTCAATACAAAATCCTGTTTAATATATTGGATACTAATGAGTATCTGTACAAAATTAAAATCTCTAATTCCAATCTATGTAGATTATGTGGGGAATGTCCAGAAACAATCTTACACTTATTTGCACAATGTAAAGAAGTACAAGACTTGTGGCAGAACTTAAATAGTTGGATCAGAAATAAATTGTCAATACATATTGATTTCCTTGATTCTAGAAAAATACTAGGTTATGAAGATTATGATACACATTTCTGGCCACTAAATTTTATACTTACCAATGTTAGAAATTATATATTTTGGTGTTCCAAATATAATTTTAAAATAAATGTATATTTTCTCCAAAAAAGGTTGGAAAGCAAATTTAAAGAACAAAAAACTTTAGCCATTATAAACCAGACTGAAATAAGATTTAACAAACGATGGGAAGTGTGGCAAAATTTATTTACATAGCAATATGTATCAGGAAACCATTAGGCTTTTTTTTTTCTTTTTTTTTAAATTTTTTTTAAAAAAAAAACAAAAAAAACATGACCCTACAAGAACCAGTAGGTGAAACAGTGAAAATGTATAGATATGGAAGTAATATTATTAAAAAACAAACTAGAGTTCACGCAAATGTATAGAGAAATGTATAGAGAGTTGTATGTAATATATATGTAATATATAAAAACTTATGCTTTGAATACCGTGCCAATGTTTTTTTTTAACCTTATTGTATATGTTTTTCTTAAAGAAATAAAAATGTAAAAAAAAAAGTTCACCTAGGCCAGCTACACATGAGACCCATACAGTGGCACCTCAAAAACCATTGGAGAATACCAGAATCACTAGAAAAGGTGATCCCAATTCCCAGATCTTTGCACCCTCATTTACAGTGGTGGCTACAGGACGACAACGTTCTCACAGGCCAACCATTACACCCAATAAAACATGCTCTGCAAATCTTTACAGACGCATCAAAAGAAGGGTGGGGCGCTCACTTAAACGAACACACTGCCAGAGGGACTTGGTCACTGCCAGAAAGCAAACTGCATATAAACTATTTGGAACTCAAGGCGGTGTTTCTCGCCTTAAAAGAGTTTCAAAGCCTCTGTACCGACCAGATAGTACTTGTGGCAACCGACAACACTACCGTAGTTGCCTACATAAACAAGGGGGTTTGAGGTCGAGCACACTTTGTGCCCTACTGTGGCGAATCTTGACCTGGTGTATGAAAAATCAAGTCGCTCTCAAAGCTCGACACATCCCAGGTTGGCTGAACGTGGTAGCAGACAAGCTATCTCGTCTAGGCCAGACCATTCAAACAGAATGGTCCCTTCAAGAGGTTTTCCAAGCTATATGCAGAAGGTGGGATCAACCTCAGATCTATTTGCCACGAGGTTCAACAACAAGTTTTCTCAGTTTGTATCACCAGTCCGGGACTGGCAGTAGCAGTAGATGCACTAAGTCTCCAATGGGAGGGTCTGGATGCATATGCCTTTCCACCAGCAGCCATCTTGGGCAAAGTGGTGAAGTTACAGGACTCCCCTTGCATGAGAATCATTTTGATTGCTCCGGGGTGGCCAAACATGCCTTGGTTTTGGGATCTAGTGATCATATCCAGCCAGATCCCACTGAGCCTGCCCAACCTGTTGACACAACCTTTCAATCAGATCCCTCACAGAAATCTGACAAACCTAAATATCCATGCATGGCTCCTAGAGCCACATCAATCAAGGAGCAGGGCTTCTCTGGAGCAGGGCTTCTCTGAAGCAGTGGCAGCAAGGATTAAGGCTCCTCAAAGAGGATCAACCAGATCAGTCTATGAGGCAAAGTGGGCCATTTTTACAAATTGGTGCATCACTAATGAGGTGGACTTCAGGGCACCCCCTGTAAAGTCAGTTGCTGACTTCCTTATGTATCTTTTTGAGGACAGGAAGTTACAGCCCAGCACCATTGATGGCTACAGGTCAGCCATTGCTGATAAACTGGGAAATTCAACCCTCAACATCAGCAAAGATGAAAATCTCACTCGTCTCTTGGATAGTTTCCATAGAGACAGACCCAAGGGTAGAAGGGGTATCCCTTCCTGGAACCTATCTCTGGTCTTACACCAGCTGACAAAGGGGGCCACGGTGGCAGAGTGGTAACACTCTCGCCTCCCACCTCTGAGGCCGGGGTTCGATCCCCGTGACAGCCTTAAGTGGGAAAGCTGGTAGTTGCTTGCCGTTGGTTGGCAGTTTAAAGTACACAACCCTAGCGAACTCTATGTACTGGTTTCCTCTGCCCTTCCAACTACCTGTCGAGATATGACCTATACAGTGTTGAAAGCGACGTAAAACCATAAATAAATAAATACACCAGCTCACAAAGGCCCCATTTGAACCAATCAAGGAAGCTGCCTTGAAGTATTTGACCTTCAAGACTGTTTTCCTCTTGGCCCTGGGGTCAGGCAAACACAGAAGTGAGATTCATGCTTGGCAAAACAGAAATATCAGACACCAATCTGACCAATTAAAGGTGTCCCTGTACCCATCTCCCAGCTTTCTTTCCAAGAACCATCTAGCCAAAGAGGGTCCAGACTGTGTGGCCCCAATGGTGATACCAGCCCTGGCCCCAACCCTGGATTGATCCCTCAAGTCTGATAGGTCACTCTGTCCAGTCAGAGCGTTATGCTACTATTTGGACAGGACCTCAGATCTCGGGCAGAATAAAGAGCTGGTCTTTGTCTCCTTTAAGAAAGGTTTTGACAGAGATATCTCACCTGCCACTATCTCCTCATGGATCAAACAGACCGTGATCCTATGCTATGAGCTCTCAGACCAAGAGGCCCACACTCTGCATCAGGTCAAAGCCCATGATGTCAGGGCCTTTGCTGCTTCTAAGGCTTTCCAATCTGGAATTTCCTTGGAACAGATCTTGTCAACCTGCCAATGTAAGTCACATAATACCTTCACACAATTTTATCTGAAGGATGTGGCATGGGCTGACTCCGAGCTCTACCACCTGGGACATGTAGTGGCTGCTCAGCAGATTCACAAATAACCCAGGGATAGAGATGTTGTAAATATGTAAATAGTGTATATATATATGTAAGCGCAAACAAAACAAATAACTGCTTTGCTTCCTTCGGGAGGTTTATTTCTTCTTATTATGGGACTGAACTCATCCCTCTCTTCCCCTACCTCAGAGCAGGTCTGTAAAAAAGGGGGGGGTAAATCGGTTGATCGGCTTCCGGTAACTGGCTGTAGCCTTAAGGGTTTCCGACCTCAAGGTCGACCCAGGCCTGAAAGAAATTTTGTTAGTTCTGTTATGAGTTCACCTAAGTCCCTAGTAACTTACCCGCCGACCAAGTGGTAGTTATTCAGCATTTAGGATGTATTAACGCAATAAAATTGCAAATTTAATAAGTAAATTAAATTTTTATACGTTAATACCCTATCCAATGGACACACAAGACCCTCCCACTGACCCCACTATCAGCTTACTAGGGGTGCTATGACGTCACGCTGTCTATACAGGAAGGAAGTACGACACGCCATCTGGCGAGTGCACTAGTACTAGGGACCGGCCGGCCGGTGGAAACACAGGACGTCTTTTTCTGACGTTTGGCGGGCCGGTCTGCGCCGACCCGGAATAGCATTTGTCCATTGGATAGGGTATTAACTTATAAAAATTTAATTTACTTATTAAATTTGCAATTTCTTACAATTGGCCTTTTCCATATTTAAGAAATATTTTGTTGGTCTTTCAAACTTGGTGTTTATATCTGGACCTAATTAAAGCACCATTTGCTATTTTGTCATACATATTTTCCAACTAGTTTTGAATTAGATTATTCTTCAAGATAATCTTCTAATTCTAAAAGCTTGACATTTTATTGCGCTACAATAGCTTACCATGTGGGACTGGTTGCTGTTCTCGGATGGCCGCCAGGCCCGGCCAGCGTCTAAGAAAAACAGACATTTATAGTTGGTCATAGCCTCAGGTTGTCACATGGTACACTCCATTTGTCTTCTCCTTTCTCGTTACCCGCCACCATATTGGTTGATTTATTTATTTGGGGTTTTATGTCGTTTTCAACACTGTACAGGTCATATCACGACGGGTAGTTGGAAGGGCAGGGGAAACCAGTACATACAGTTCGTTAGGGGGTTCTGTACTGTAAACTGCCGACCAACGGCAAGCAACTACCAGCTTTCCCAATTGAGGTCGTGCCGGGAATCGAACCCCAGCCTCCAGGTGGGAGGCGAGAGTGTTATCACTCTGCCACCGTGGCCCCTCACCCCCATATTGGAATCTCTTGTGAAAATCACAGCCATTTATTCTACTATATCTCAGTTTATACTTATTGTTGGATGTCAATATTTAGCCATTTTGTTTTTTAATCATTATCCCTCATTTTGGTTTTACTGCAGCTGGATAAGTATTTTTTACTTATTTGTGTGTTTTGGGCTTTCGTCTCGACTCAGGCTTGATTGGATCGGAATAAGTTTTTTTATTGCGTTTTCAATATGTCTTCTCACCAAAGCAATAAAGATAAGCCCTGAGCTTTGAAATGTCATCATTTCTGCCATTCATTTGATACACGTAATTTTTGTCCAACATGCAGGGAGACTGGCAAGGGAGGTGATTCCTGTGTCACTTTTATTTCACACTGCAAAATTTGTGCTTCCTTTACTGAGGAACAAATGACAAAAATCACTCATAGGAAGAGGTATATTAAAAAGCAGAAACCTGACACCCCTAAAAATTATGACGAATTGGAGCTGTTGGGCGATCAGGAGGTTGAATCTTTTTCGGGTTCTAATGCAGACCTTGAGAGTGCTGCAGATCATCTTTTCACCTCCCCTCCATGTCCTCGGCCCCTTGCCTTCGAGGCTTTGTCATTAAAAACTCCAGCAAAATCTGTCCCACCCACCCCAGGTACTGCCTCACAGCAAAAAAAAAAATGATTTGATGCTTGAACAATCTCTGGGGTCTCGTCTTGACATCCAGTTGGAACAGAAAATGGGCATTTTTCAGGCTAATATGCTTGAGGCAATGAAGTCACTTCAGGAAGAATTTCAAAAGTCCATCCAAACAATGTCTTCTCAAGTGGAGGCAGATCAGGTCTCCGCTTCGGCCTCTAAGCCTGGCCCATCTAATACTCTTCATCTGGACCCATCCCTCCGAGACCTCGACCTACCTCTCATTCTGTAGAGTCGATGGAAGTGGACTATGGTCCTTACCTCCACGTCTCAGGGCTGATCCTTCTCGATGCGTCAATGACGCCTCGGATCATCACTTAGATGTAGTCGAGGAGCCCTCGAGGTTGCCTTTGACTAAAGTTAAAAAACACTCTCATTCTCACAAACAGCATGATATTGTCCCGTCCATTACTCAGATCAGACCAATGACTCTCGGCCTGCTTCTAGTAGACCCAAAAAGCATGCTGACAAAACTAATCAGAAATCCAGGTCTAGATATATTCTGTCTTCTTCAGAGGATCAGTCCTCTTTGCCCAGACACAGGTCTCCCAAAACTTTCAGGAAGACCCATTCTGATCAAGATCAACCTCAACATGACCCTGACCCACCTTACTATAGGGAAGTAGCATTGTCTGATATTCCCTCTCAATACACAGAGGAGGTAGATACTTTCAGGCGTATTCTGAAACTCCCTGACCCCAGGGAATCTATGCCTAGGTCCTCCACTGCAGTAATGTCTTGATGACGAGAAAGGTAGACAGGAGCTCAGACCAAGGGGCCCTTCTTCTATGCTGCCCCTCAATTCAATTATCAAAGATGCCTTTGAATAAATTTGACCATGACTTTCAGGCAGCAAATTTACCTGAGGGTAAAAGCTCCTCCTTCCACTGCCAAATGGTACAAGGTGGGACAGCCTTGTTATGAAGACAAAATGCAGAAATTAATACAGATTTTGTATTTTCTGTATTTCTCCTAAGCCCTCTGGGGCCCCTATGGGCAAGGTTCCCCTACCAATTCTCAAGGAATTGGAGCACCAAGCGAGGCAAAACATTTCCACTCAATTTTGCTACTACCTTTACCGAGACTTCCTCTTCTTGCAATGCCACTCATGAGACGTGCCAATATAGTCTGAAGTCAACTTTTTAAAAAGGTTAAGTCTCAAATTTGTGCCGACCCTGAGAAAGCAGCAAAACGTGGATATGAACAAGCCTGTGAATACTTAGACAATTGGAACAAGACTGTTCTGATCCAAAAAAGAGCCTTGACATGCCTCAGCAAATCCTTAGCCCATATACTCCAGAGGGAGTTATATTCTATGGGTAATACCGGCTTGCTTAGGCACGAAGCCGAGATAACCAGTTTACAACCACAATTAGGTTAAATGATACGCCAGGAACTCAGGAATTTGTCCTTTTGGCCGTCTTCCTTGTTCAAGTCCCAATTAGTCAAGGAAGGTGAAGACTTCCTCCTTAAAAAAGGCACCTCAAAAGACTCAGGGTTTTGGACCCTATCAGAACAAGCCCTTTTGTGGTTCTCACAAGAAAAGTAACCAATCGTTCTCCTCATGCAGGGGAAAATCGAATTTCAGAGGCTCCAGGGGTCGTTTTTGACCCCACAATAGGGGAGGAGGACATGGAAACCCCTCCCCCCAATGACTCCTTAAAAGCCTCCCTCAGTCCACCAGTAGGAGGTCGCCTCCATTCTTCAGGAGAGACTGGCAAGCAAACAAATGTTCATCAAACGTGTTAAACATTATCACCAATGGCTACGTACTGCCATTCCACTCAAAACCAAACTTGGTCAGATTCCCTCTGATTCTATCGGAATACAATGCCCTTCAAAAAGACCAAGCTCTGGCTATGTGTCCAGTCTGTCCTGTCAAAGAACGAAATTGAAATCAAAATTTTACAGTTGCCTGTTTCTAGTCCCCAAGCCTCACCAAAGGTGGAGGCCAGTAATAGACTTAATCAGGCTCAACACTTTTCTACACATAAAAAAGTTCAAAATGGAAACTCCAGAGTCCATCAGGACCTCCCTGATTCCAGGGGAATGGGTATCGTCGAAAGATCCCGATCCACCCAAACTCAAGGAAATACCTAAGGTTTTGCCACAGGTCACAGGTGTTCCAGTTCACCTCCCTTCCTTTCGGACTAGCCACAGCCCCCCAGGTCTTTACAATGATCGTAAAAGAAGTGAAGTTAATGGCCCTCTCCAGAGGACTCAGACTTCACCAATACCTGGACGACTGGCTGATCAGGTCCCAGTCTCAGGAGGAAGCCCAAGTGAGCACTCAGACAGTGGTAGACCTAATCCAGTCCTTGGGGTGGATAATAAATCGGGAAAAATCAGAACTGAAACCTACTCCGGTGTTTTTGTTCGTGGGCTGCGAATACCATCTCGATTCAGCCCTTGTAAAACCCACTCAAGAGAGATGGCTCAAACTTCAGGATTTGATCCTACAACTCAAGTCAAAACATGTTTTGACTGCAAGATGTTTGATGTCGCTAATTGGGTTGCTTGCCTCAACAGAGAAAATGGTCCCGGAGGGACACCTTCACATGAGGCCCTTTCAGTTTCATCTCAAGGAGCACTAGAGATATTCTCAGTCGCTGGACAGCCTCCTTCCTTGGACAGAAATGATTTTTGCACATCTAGACTGGTGGTAGAACCCCACAAACGTGATGATAGGTGTGGACCTTCTTCTCAAAAACCACAGCATCCAACTCTTTACAGACGCCTCAAATGAAGGTTGGGGTGCTCACTTAAATCAAAGTTTTACAAAGGGTCTGTGGTCAGATCGGGAAAAAAAACTACACATAAACGTCCTAGAATTGAAGGCGGTCTCACTGGCCCTTCGAAACTTCAAGGACCAGTGCCAGAACCAAACAGTGCTAGTTGCAATGGACAACTCAACAGTGGTAGCTACATAAACAAAGAGGAACTCACTCAGCGGAGATGTGCTCGCTCCTGTCGAAGATCATAACATGGTGCCATCATTATAACATAACATTGAAAGCCAGACACATTCCAGGGTGCCTGAATGTGATGGCCGGCCTTCTGTCCAGGTCCAACCAAGTTCAGTCAACAGAATAGTCACTGCATCTGCAGGTGTTCAAACAGATCGGTCTTAAGTGGTTCACACCTCATGTAGGTCTATTTGCCACTCATCTGAACCACAAACTTCCACTATACGTGTCTCCAATCCCAGACCCAATTGCTTGGGACATAGATGCTCTGAACATAAACTGGGTCTCACTGCTTCTGCTTACCCTCAGATGGCTGTCCTTCACAGGGTGATCCAAAAAATCAGGCAATGCCACTGCCTGATCATAGTGATAGCCCCAGGCTGGCCAGGGATTCCCTGGTTTTGGGACCTAGTTCAGCTCTCAACAGAGATCCCACTGCAACTCCCAGTGTCAACAACTCTCCTCAAACAGTCCCACAATTATGTGTTCCACAACAATCCTCAACATGTCAACCTCCACGCCTGGTGTCTAGAAGTGGACAGCTCCAAGAACAAGGCTTCTCTGTGGAGGTGGCAGAGAGAATTGCAGCACCTCAGAGGTCATCAACAAGGACCATTTACAAGTCAAAGTGGGCCCTATTTGAGAAATGGTGCAGAGAAAATTTGGTGGATTTCTCCATTTTTCTTCATTCCATCTATGAAACAAGTCTCAGATTTTTTCATGTACCTGTACCAAGATCTAAATAGGCGCCCCTCGACCATCAATGGTTACAGGACAGCCAATGTTTTGTTTTTGTTGTTTTTTGGGGTTTGTTTTGTCTGTAAACAATACATTTATTAATAACGATTCAGCAATACTTTCAGATAACACTTAGTAACTGTACAACAAACACAAAGAAGTGATATAAAACTATTGTAAACGAAACATTCGATTCACAAGGGACACTCTTTACCTTGAATGTAGGCAATCACTCTAGAACCAATTTCCAATTTTTCCATTTTAAGTCCAAAAGGCCTCTTTGTCTTTTAGTTTTGCCAAGAGCTTTTCTTCTGCATATATGCGCTTAAACTTGTGCATTAGTCTAAGCACATAACGGTATTATTTTTAAGAGTCAAAAATATATTCTTTTGTTAGGATCAGCAAAATATTTATAGGGGTTCTATTCTGATCTGACAGTAAATATCCCAGTATAATATCCATATTAGTTAATTTTAAGTGATAGTTAATTTTTTCTCTGAAATACTTTTTGATGTTGTCCCATAAAGTTACAGTGACAGGGTATTCGATAAAAATATGCATTAATGTTTCTTGAGCATTGCCACATTTTCGACAAAGCAAAGATGATGAAGCTCCTATTTTGTTTAAATAATGATTTGTTCCTAATATTCTGTAAATTACCCTCAGCTGGAACCACACTAGGCTATTATCACTTGTTGTATTGAAACAACTTTAAATATTTCACTCCAAGTTGATTCATCTTGATTCATCAAAATAAACATTTTGTGTTTATTAGCATACTAATAAAAATCTCTAGCTCCCTTATCAGATCGGTACAGAAATTTTCAATTTCAGGTTTCAAGGTCTTTTTGTGTCACCAGCATTTATACTGGAATTTTTCTTCTTCAAGAAATTCATTCTTCAGATATCTCTGAATTGGAGTGGCAAAATGATTGGCACGGTAAAATATAATTTTCTCATGGTACATCTAATAGTAAAGGTGTAGCAATTTTGATTTCATCTGGACTTGATATTGATATATCAGAGACTAAAAAAGATACTGATGGTAGATTTTTGATGTTAGATTGCTTAATTGCCGAATCCAGATATATTATAACTAATCTTTATGCCCCTACCATTGACAGAAGAAAAGAACATTATATTTAGCAAGTATGTTTTAAATCAACTGGAAAATTATGTTGGGGAAAATTTTATAATTAGAGGCGACTTTAATATCGACATAGATATAAACAAAAGTAACAGTGAGCCAAGTAAAAACCTGGGATATAGTAAAAGCATTTCATCAATGATGAAATTGCTGGATGTGGTTGATATATGGAGAATCAAACACCCTAATACTATTAGATATACCAGATGTGAAAATACACATTTTGGTTTCAAACAGACTTGAATTGATTTTTCATCCATCATACCATTATTGAGATACTGTCTGGGAAGGAAGTGTGACAACAACAATGACTATACTTGTCCTTCAACATAGCTACTAGTGAGACAAAAGTAATGCAACCTTAAACTCATAAGTTTATGAAATATCAGGAATTTACTGTAACCTTACAAAAGAAACTTTTTTGGTGTAGACAGATGTACATGATGAATATCAAAGAATAAAGTCTGAATTAGCACATCAAATATCTTTTAAATATCCAAAAATTGTTCCAACTTTAAACTCAAAGTTAGTTTGCAGCTGTGAGGGAGTTATGGGACAACATCAAAAAGTATTTCAGAGAAAAAATTACCTATCACTTAAAATTAACTAATATGGATATTATACTGGGATATTTATTCTCAGATCAGAATAGAAAACTCCTCGTCTTTTCTGCTTTAATTACTCAAACCTCTTGCATTAAAACAGAATAGTTTTAATGTGTCACAAGTCATAATGTCTTAACAGACAATGATATTCAACACATGTTGAAACTACTTGGTCCTATGTATTCCTTCACTCAATATGAATATATATTTGAATCTAAATTTATAACTGCTGGAATTCAAAGCTTTTTGATCAACACAAGAAGAAACAAGAACAAGCAAAAAGTATTTACAGTACACATATATAAGGTGAGACATCCTATGTTGTAATAGGTCTCTTGCAAAGAGAGAATATGTAATCTATTCAACTATTAAAACTTTAAGAATGAGATAACTATATATTTGGATACCTTTCAGTATGTCTTAGGACAGTTTTCATAATTTCCATAAAACACAAAGTGGAACTTGTAAACTCTTAGAATAACTGAAGAAAATCGCATCACAATTACAGATATAGTAATGCCTCCAATGAAAAAAAAAATCTTCTATATCTGTTTTGAGATATCAAAATTTACTTCAATTGGATAATACATTCACCCACTGGATAATACAAAAGCAACCGCTTCTACATATAATACACAGAATGAAAAAGTTAATGTCCTACATGCCATTCTGCATTTTCTTCAAGACATTTGGTTATGGTATTTAAAATTGGCTTCATATAGATTTGCTATTGGTTATTAATTCAATGAAATTCTATGTGTAAACATAAAGAACAAACACTAAAAACTTAAATGTCAAAAACAGCTGTCACACATTTTGAAAACTCAGAAAAACATAAGGTATTTTTCAACCCAAAGACAACCTCTCTTACAGCAGGTAAAATGACAGGTTAATACATCGCAGTGTAGGGAGTTGATCCTTGGTAGGGACATTGGTTACGGGGTGTAGGCATGCAACAACATGGTGTGACCTTGATTTGACCTTGACGTCAGGGTTGGGACCAAAGTATATTTTACTCATGTAATCGAGTACAAATTTTAGAGTACTCATAATGTACTCGGCGTACTTGTAAGCAAAAGTACTCTTACTTGTATTCAAGTACATTGGTAAAATTGCTGTACTCATGAGTACATTATGAGTATTTTGTGAGTACTTTTTTACTTGCATCTTCAAACTGGACTTTTTTAGGCAACTTCTGTTATTTGCCTTCACAGTAAGATGTACAAGCTTACACATAATATATGTAGCACAGATATATAACACACATATATAGATATTTAAAGATACTTGTAAGTTGGACAATGTGCTGTCCTTTATATTCTTTTGTG
Source organism: Sabellastarte sp. h YS-2021 (assembly GCA_964017235.1). Taxonomy (NCBI): domain Eukaryota; kingdom Metazoa; phylum Annelida; class Polychaeta; order Sabellida; family Sabellidae; genus Sabellastarte; species Sabellastarte sp. h YS-2021. Next base: position 164,664,342 of record OZ024927.1, on the reverse strand, counting down.
TAGGTATATGTACATCCATGTTCTTTTGAAAAGTTATATCAATTTCTTCTTGCAAGCTGCATAAATTATGCTATGAATTCATTTTTTAAAGAAAATTAAATAAATGAGACCTACTCTGTTGTTCAAAGGTGGCGTTAAATAAAACACATACAATTATATATAACTAAATATACTTGAAAATTGGGCTGTATGTATATCTGTGTCTTATCCTTTATATTCTTATATATATATGTATATCCATATTCTCTATCTATATACATGTATTTTCTTACAAGCTGAAAATTTCTATCTATATTTCTTACAAGCTGCATAAATTCTGGTATGAATTCATTTTTGAACAAAATTCAAAAAGTGAAACCTCATATGTTCAAAGGTAGAGTTAAAAGACAAAGATGCTTTGAAATATACTCCTATTAGATAAAGGTTGAAAAGGAACCAAACATCAAACAAAATGGATTAACTTTTAACCTGTACTGCTACATCTTTGATTGACCTCATGAAAGAGAAGGCAATGTACTACATGTAGGGGGAGTGACTAATTACAATCAACAATAGTAAGTAAAGTGGGATTGTTTAGAGGCCTGTTATTTTTAATCATCTGCTTCAAAAGTATGACTTCAATAGATATGTCACACCTGAGTAGTGCTCTGTTTTTTGTTGGTGGATTGGCGTAGTGACCTTAATCTATAAAATCTTGTCCAGGCTATATCTCAGAAACCATAAGGTGTAGGAAATTAATATTTGGCAGGGGCATTGGGGTTTTAAGTTGTGCAACATCATGGTCTGACCTATAAAATCTTGTCCGGGCTATATCTGGAAAGCCATAAGATGTAGGAAGTTGATACTTGGTAGGGACATTGGTTGGGGGTTGTAGGTGTGAAACGTCATTGTGTGACCTTGATTTGACCTTAGATCTTGCCGTAGTGACCTAACAAATAAAACAAGAAAAGCTTTCATTTTCCACCTTTTGTAAGAAAATATGTTTTCATGTTCTATAAAAATGGATAACCATGTAAAATGTCAAGAAATGACAGTGAAATCATCAGGGCAATAGTTATTGCTTGAGTTCTTCTTTTGCAGTGCAATGCTCTTTCTAAAATAATTATGGGACTTCACAGTGGCTGCACACTTGACCCATAATTTTAATGTGTATTACTGTTTCCTTTTGTGCAAAACTGCACACATCCCTCATGGGGATTGAAACCCAGGACCTTATTTTTACTAGTCAGGCACTTCAACCAACTATGCCACAGAGTGAGCAGTTAAATCATTTAATAAACTATGAATAGTGAGCTTCACCTTGAAACTGAAATCCAGATAGACTGTCAAACTGCACAAATCAATTTGACTTCAACCTGGTTTAACAATTTTAAAAGTAAATGTCGAAAAGACTTTATGCAACATTCAAAATCATGCAAAGAAACAGGTTCTTATAGTATTAAAAATATTCCTCTCCATTGTAAAATTTCACCTTAGTGTACACTACAGATTTTAGAATCTTCTCTTCAATGAAGAGCACTTCATGAAAAACAATGCATTGTTGACCATTTAAATATTGCATTGACAGCCTTAATTTTAATGTCAGTTTGACAAGCATTCATATACAGGGGTATAGCTTATTGGCGGCTCATTTGACTACACATCAAGAGGTCTGTGACTCAATTCTGGATGACCCCTTTACATTACTTCACAATGATATAAATAAAATATCAAGAAATAACAGTGGAATCAACAGGGCAACAGTTATTGCCCACGTTGCTCTTTTACACGGTAATGCTCTCACTGAAACAGTTATGCGACGTCACAATGGCTGAAAACTTGACCCATAATTTTGACATGTGATAATGTTGCCTTTTGAACAAAAGTGTACATAGGCTCTGCTGGGATTTGAACCCAGGATCTCCTGTTTACTAGACAGGCACTTTAACCAACTAAGCCACAGAGGCAGTAGGTAGTGCTCTTTACAAACTATAAATAGTCAGCTTTTCTTTGAAGCTAAAATCCAGCCAGACTTTCAAACTAGGCGTATTTCACAGACATAATCCATTGAATCTAGATTGCTCCAATTATAGGATCCACTTGTGATGTGATGAGAATTCTAATCCAGATTATGAATCCATTGATCTACCTCTGCAGGTGGATTCACAGATTCACTGCCTTACTCACAATTCTTGGCTAATTAATGGTGGCAAATTGTGGCAGCAAATTTTAAGAATTAGGAAATTTTTATGATATTAATAGTGTTTTATCTTACTTCTTTCATTATGGATTCAGGTCTAGAGAAAATTGCATTTCATAAATCGACATAATACAAAGAATATAAATCTGAATCCAGATTACACCAATTATTCCAGTGAAATACGCCTACTGCAATTAATCAATTTGTTTGGGAAAAGGTTTAACAACTTTAAAATTAAATGTCAAAAAGACTTTATGCAACATTCAAAATGCATAACATTTAATCATGCAAAGAAACATGTTCTTATAATATTGAACATATTCCTTTCTGTTGTATAATTTCACCTTGGTGTACACTGAGTACAGATTTTACAATCTTTTCAAGGAGCAATTCATGAAATAACAATTAATTATTGACAATTTAAATACTGCATTGACTGCCTTAATTTTAATGTCAGTATAGCAAGCAATCGTTTATAGGGGGTATAGCTCAGTGGCAGAGCATTTGACTGCAGATCAAGAGGTCTCTGGTTCAACCCTGGATGCCCCCTTTATATCGCTACAAAATGATATATAAGAGAAAATTTGCAGTTTCACACCCTTTGTGACAAAATATATTTTCATGTTCTATAAAAAATGATAACCATGTAAAATGTCAAGAAATAACAGTGAAATCAACAGTGCAACAGTTAGTGCTCTGGTTGATCTTTTACACAGTAATGCTCTTACTGAAACTGTTATGTGACTTCACAGTGGCTGTACACTTAACCCATAATTTTGATGTGTATTACTGTTACCTTTGGTACAAAAGTGTACATAGGATCTGCTGGGATTCAAACCCAGGACCTTGTTTTTACTAGTCAGGCACTTCAACCAACTATGCCACAGAGTGAGCAGTTAAATCATTTTATAAACTATGAATAGTGAGCTTCTCCTTGAAACTGAAATCCAGTCAGACTGTCAAACTGCACAAATCAATTAGGCTTCAACCTGGTTTAACAATTTTAAAAGTAAATGTCGAAAAGATTGTATGCAACATTCCAAATCATGAATAGAAATGGGTTCTTATAGTATTAAAAATACTCCTTTCCATTGTAAAATTTCACCTTGGTGTACACTGTAGATTTTTCAATCTTCTCTTCAATGAAGAGCACTTCATGAAAAACAATATATTGTTGACCATTTAAATACTGCATTGACAGCCTTAATTTTAATGTCGGTTTAACAAGCATTCATATGTAGGGGTATAGCTTAATGGCAGATCATTTGACTACAAATCAAGAGGTCTGTGACTCAACTTTGAATGCCCGTTTACATTACTTCACAATGATATATAAGAGAAAATTTGCATTTTCGCACCCTTTGTAACAAAATATATTTTCATGTGCTATAAAATTTGATAACCATGTAAAATGTCAAGAACTAACAGTGGAATCAACAGGGCAACAGTTATTGCCCACGTTGCTCTTTTACACGGCAATGCTCTCACTGAAACAGTTATGTGACTTCACAATGGCTGAAAACTTGACCCATAATTTTGACATGTCATACTACTACCTTTTGAACAAAAGTGTACATAGGCTCTGCTGGGATTTGAACCCAGGATCTCCTGTTTACTAGACAGGCACTTTAACCAACTAAGCCACAGAGCCAGTAGGTAGAGCTCTTTACAAACTATAAATAGTCAGCTTTTCTTTGAAGCTAAAATCCAGCCAGACTTTCAAACTAGGCGTATTTGACAGACATAATCCATTGAATCTAGATTGCTCCAATTTTTGGATCCACTTGTGATGTGACGAGAATTCTAATCCAGATTATTAATCCATTGATCTACCTCTGCAGGTGGATTCACAGATTCAGATTCACTGCCTTACTCACAATTCTTGGCTAATTATTGGTGGCAAATTGTGGCAGCAAATTTTAAGAATTAGGAAATTTTTATGATATTAATAGTGTTTTATCTTACTTCTTTCATTATGGATTCAGGTCTAGAGAAAATTGCATTTCATAAATCGACATAATACAAAGAATATAAATCTGAATCCAGATTACACCAATTATTCCAGTGAAATACGCCTACTGCAATTAATCAATTTGTTTGGGAAAAGGTTTAACAACTTTAAAATTAAATGTCAAAAAGACTTTATGCAACATTCAAAATGCATAACATTTAATCATGCAAAGAAACATGTTCTTATAATATTGAACATATTCCTTTCTGTTGTATAATTTCACCTTGGTGTACACTGAGTACAGATTTTACAATCTTTTCAAGGAGCAATTCATGAAATAACAATGAATTATTGACAATTTAAATACTGCAGTGAGTGCCTTAATTTTAATGTCAGTATAGCAAGCAATTGTTTATAGGGGGTATAGCTCAGTGGCAGAGCATTTGACTGCAGATCAAGAGGTCTCTGGTTCAACTCCGGATGCCCCCTTTATATTGCTACACAATGATATATAAGAGAAAATTTGCATTTTTGCACCCTTTGTAACAAAATATATTTTGATGTTTTATAAAAAATGATAACCATGTAAAATGTCAAGAAATAACAGTGAAATCAACAGTGCAACAGTTAGTGCTCGGGTTGCTCTTTTACACTGTAATGCTCTTACTGAAACAGTTATGTGACTTCACAGTGGCTGTACACTTGACCCATAATTTTGATGTGTATTACTGTTACCTTTGGTACAAAAGTGTACATAGGATCTGCTGGGATTCAAACCCAGGATCTTGTTTTTACTAGTCAGGCACTTCAACCAACTATGCCACAGAGTGAGCAGTTAAATCATTTAATAAACTATGAATAGTGAGCTTCTCCTTGAAACTGAAATCCAGACAGACTCTCAAACTGCACAAATCAATTTGACTTCAACCTGGTTTAACAATTTTAAAAGTAAATGTCGAAAAGATTGTATGCAACATTCCAAATCATGAATAGAAATGGGTTCTTATAGTATTAAAAATACTCCTTTCCATTGTAAAATTTCACCTTGGTGTACACTGTAGATTTTGCAATCTTCTCTTCAATGAAGAGCTCTTCATGAAAAACAATGCATTGTTGACCATTTAAATACTGCATTGACAGCCTTAATTTTAATGTCGGTTTAACAAGCATTCATATGTAGGGGTATAGTTTAATGTCAGATCATTTGACTACAAATCAAGAGTTCTGTGACTCAACTTTGGATGCCCGTTTACATTACTTCACAATGATATATAAGAGAAAATTTGCATTTTCGCACCCTTTGTAACCAAATATATTTTCATGTGCTATAAAAATTGATAACCATGTAAAATTTCAAGAACTAACAGTGGAATCAACAGGGCAACAGTTATTGCCCGCGTTGCTCTTTTACACGGCAATGTTCTCACTGAAACAGTTATGTGACTTGACAATGGCTGAAAACTTGACCCATAATTTTGACATGTCATACTACTACCTTTTGAACAATAGTGTACATAGGCTCTGCTGGGATTTGAACCCAGGATCTCCTGTTTACTAGACAGGCACTTTAACCAACTAAGCCACAGAGCCAGTAGGTAGAGCTCTTTACAAACTATAAATAGTCAGCTTTTCTTTGAAGCTAAAATCCAGCCAGACTTTCAAACTAGGCGTATTTGACAGACATAATTCATTGAATCTAGATTGCTCCAATTATAGGATCCACTTGTGATGTGACGAGAATTCTAATCCAGATTATGAATCCATTGATCTACCTCTGCAGGTGGATTCACAGATTCAGATTCACTGCCTTACTCACAATTCTTGGCTAATTAATGGTGGCAAATTGTGGCGGCAAATTTTAAGAATTAGCAAATTTTATGATATTAATAGTGTTTTATCTTACTTCTTTCATTATGGATTCAGGTCTAGAGAAAATTGCATTTCATAAATCGACATAATACAAAGAATATAAATCTGGATCCAGATTACACCAATTATTCCAGTGAAATACACCTACTGCAATTAATCAATTTGTTTGGGAAAAGGTTTAACAACTTTAAAATTAAATGTCAAAAAGACTTTATGCAACATTCAAAATGCATAACATTTAATCATGCAAAGAAACATGTTCTTATAATATTGAACATATTCCTTTCTGTTGTATAATTTCACCTTGGTGTACACTGAGTACAGATTTTACAATCTTTTCAAGGAGCAATTCATGAAATAACAATGAATTATTGACAATTTAAATACTGCATTGACTGCCTTAATTTTAATGTCAGTATAGCAAGCAATCGTTTATAGGGGGTATAGCTCAGTGGCAGAGCATTTGACTGCAGATCAAGAGGTCTCTGGTTCAACTCTGGATGCCCCCTTTATATCGCTACACAATGATATATGAGAGAAAATTTGCATTTTTGCACCCTTTGTAACAAAATATATTTTCATGTTCTATAAAAAATGATAACCATGTAAAATGTCAAGAAATAACAGTGAAATCAACAGTGCAACAGTTAGTGCTCGGGTTGCTCTTTTACACTGTAATGCTCTTACTGAAACAGTTATGTGACTTCACAGTGGCTGTACACTTGACCCATAATTTTGATGTGTATTACTGTTACCTTTGGTACAAAAGTGTACATAGGATCTGCTGGGATTCAAACCCAGGACCTTGTTTTTACTAGTCAGGCACTTCAACCAACTATGCCACAGAGTGAGCAGTTAAATCATTTAATAAACTATGAATAGTGAGCTTTTCCTTGAAACTGAAATCCAGACAGACTGTCAAACTGCACAAATCAATTTGACTTAAACCTGGTTTAACAATTTTAAAAGTAAATGTCGAAAAGATTGTATGCAACATTCCAAATCATGAATAGAAATGGGTTCTTATAGTATTAAAAATACTCCTTTCCATTGTAAAATTTCACCTTGGTGTACACTGTAGATTTTGCAATCTTCTCTTCAATGAAGAGCTCTTCATGAAAAACAATGCATTGTTGACCATTTAAATACTGCATTGACAGCCTTAATTTTAATGTCGGTTTAACAAGCATTCATATGTAGGGGTATAGTTTAATGTCAGATCATTTGACTACAAATCAAGAGGTCTGTGACTCAACTTTGGATGCCCGTTTACATTACTTCACAATGATATATAAGAGAAAATTTGCATTTTTGCACCCTTTGTAACCAAATATATTTTCATGTGCTATAAAAATTGATAACCATGTAAAATGTCAAGAACTAACAGTGGAATCAACAGGGCAACAGTTATTGCCCGTGTTGCTCTTTTACACGGCAATGTTCTCACTGAAACAGTTATGTGACTTGACAATGGCTGAAAACTTGACCCATAATTTTGACATGTCATACTACTACCTTTTGAACAAAAGTGTACATAGGCTCTGCTGGGATTTGAACCCAGGATCTCCTGTTTACTAGACAGGTACTTTAACCAACTAAGCCACAGAGCCAGTAGGTAGAGCTCTTTACAAACTATAAATAGTCAGCTTTTCTTTGAAGCTAAAATCCAGCCAGACTTTCAAACTAGGCGTATTTGACAGACATAATCCATTGAATCTAGATTGCTCCAATTATAGGATCCACTTGTGATGTGACGAGAATTCTAATCCAGATTATGAATCCATTGATCTACCTCTGCAGGTGGATTCACAGATTCAGATTCACTGCCTTACTCACAATTCTTGGCTAATTATTGGTGGCAAATTGTGGCAGCAAATTTTAAGAATTAGCAAATTTTTATGATATTAATAGTGTTTTATCTTACTTCTTTCATTATGGATTCAGGTCTAGAGAAAATTGCATTTCATAAATCGACATAATACAAAGAATATAAATCTGGATCCAGATTACACCAATTATTCCAGTGAAATACGCCTACTGCAATTAATCAATTTGTTTGGGAAAAGGTTTAACAACTTTAAAATTAAATGTCAAAAAGACTTTATGCAACATTCAAAATGCATAACATTTAATCATGCAAAGAAACATGTTCTTATAATATTGAACATATTCCTTTCTGTTGTATAATTTCACCTTGGTGTACACTGAGTACAGATTTTACAATCTTTTCAAGGAGCAATTCATGAAATAACAATGAATTATTGACAATTTAAATACTGCATTGACTGCCTTAATTTTAATGTCAGTATAGCAAGCAATCGTTTATAGGGGGTATAGCTCAGTGGCAGAGCATTTGACTGCAGATCAAGAGGTCTCTGGTTCAACTCCGGATGCCCCCTTTATATCGCTACACAATGATATATAAGAGAAAATTTGCATTTTTGCACCCTTTGTAACAAAATATATTTTCATGTTCTATAAAATATGATAACCATGTAAAATGTCAAGAAATAACAGTGAAATCAACAGTGTAACAGTTAGTGATCGGGTTGCTCTTTTACACTGTAATGCTCTTACTGAAACAGTTATGTGACTTCACAGTGGCTGTACACTTGACCCATAATTTTGATGTGTATTACTGTTACCTTTGGTACAAAAGTGTACATAGGATCTGCTGGGATTCAAACCCAGGACCTTGTTTTTACTAGTCAGGCACTTCAACCAACTATGCCACAGAGTGAGCAGTTAAATCATTTAATAAACTATGAATAGTGAGCTTCTCCTTGAAACTGAAATCCAGACAGACTGTCAAACTGCACAAATCAATTTGACTTAAACCTGGTTTAACAATTTTAAAAGTAAATGTCGAAAAGATTGTATGCAACATTCCAAATCATGAATAGAAATGGGTTCTTATAGTATTAAAAATACTCCTTTCCATTGTAAAATTTCACCTTGGTGTACACTGTAGATTTTGCAATCTTCTCTTCAATGAAGAGCTCTTCATGAAAAACAATGCATTGTTGACCATTTAAATACTGCATTGACAGCCTTAATTTTAATGTCGGTTTAACAAGCATTCATATGTAGGGGTATAGTTTAATGTCAGATCATTTGACTACAAATCAAGAGGTCTGTGACTCAACTTTGGATGCCCGTTTACATTACTTCACAATGATATATAAGAGAAAATTTGCATTTTTGCACCCTTTGTAACAAAATATATTTTCATGTTCTATAAAAATGATAACCATGTAAAATGTCAAGAAATAACAGTGAAATCAACAGTGTAACAGTTAGTGCTCGGGTTGCTCTTTTACACTGTAATGCTCTTACTGAAACAGTTATGTGACTTCACAGTGGCTGTACACTTGACCCATAATTTTGATGTGTATTACTGTTACCTTTGGTACAAAAGTGTACATAGGATCTGCTGGGATTCAAACCCAGGACCTTGTTTTTACTAGTCAGGCACTTCAACCAACTATGCCACAGAGTGAGCAGTTAAATCATTTAATAAACTATGAATAGTGAGCTTCTCCTTGAAACTGAAATCCAGACAGACTGTCAAACTGCACAAATCAATTTGACTTAAACCTGGTTTAACAATTTTAAAAGTAAATGTCGAAAAGATTGTATGCAACATTCCAAATCATGAATAGAAATGGGTTCTTATAGTATTAAAAATACTCCTTTCCATTGTAAAATTTCACCTTGGTGTACACTGTAGATTTTGCAATCTTCTCTTCAATGAAGAGCTCTTCATGAAAAACAATGCATTGTTGACCATTTAAATACTGCATTGACAGCCTTAATTTTAATGTCGGTTTAACAAGCATTCATATGTAGGGGTATAGTTTAATGTCAGATCATTTGACTACAAATCAAGAGGTCTGTAACTCAACTTTGGATGCCCGTTTACATTACTTCACAATGATATATAAGAGAAAATTTGCATTTTTGCACCCTTTGTAACAAAATATATTTTCATGTTCTATAAAAAATGATAACCATGTAAAATGTCAAGAAATAACAGTGAAATCAACAGTGTAACAGTTAGTGCTCGGGTTGCTCTTTTACACTGTAATGCTCTTACTGAAACAGTTATGTGACTTGACAATGGCTGAAAACTTGACCCATAATTTTGACATGTCATACTACTACCTTTTGAACAAAAGTGTACATAGGCTCTGCTGGGATTTGAACCCAGGATCTCCTGTTTACTAGACAGGCACTTTAACCAACTAAGCCACAGAGCCAGTAGGTAGAGCTCTTTACAAACTATAAATAGTCAGCTTTTTTTTGAAGCTAAAATCCAGCCAGACTTTCAAACTAGGCGTATTTGACAGACATAATCCATTGAATCTAGATTGCTCCAATTATAGGATCCACTTGTGATGTGACGAGAATTCTAATCCAGATTATTAATCCATTGATCTACCTCTGCAGGTGGATTCACAGATTCAGATTCACTGCTTTACTCACAATTCTTGGCTAATTATTGGTGGCAAATTGTGGCAGCAAATTTTAAGAATTAGGAAATTTTTATGATATTAATAGTGTTTTATCTTACTTCTTTCATTATGGATTCAGGTCTAGAGAAAATTGCAATTCATAAATCGACATAATACAAAGAATATAAATCTGGATCCAGATTACACCAATTATTCCAGTGAAATACGCCTACTGCAATTAATCAATTTGTTTGGGAAAAGGTTTAACAACTTTAAAATTAAATGTCAAAAAGACTTTATGCAACATTCAAAATGCATAACATTTAATCATGCAAAGAAACATGTTCTTATAATATTGAACATATTCCTTTCTGTTGTATAATTTCACCTTGGTGTACACTGAGTACAGATTTTACAATCTTTTCAAGGAGCAATTTATGAAATAACAATGAATTATTGACAATTTAAATACTGCAGTGAGTGCCTTAATTTTAATGTCAGTATAGCAAGCAATCGTTTATAGGGGGTATAGCTCAGTGGCAGAGCATTTGACTACAGATCAAGAGGTCTCTGGTTCAACTCCGGATGCCCCCTTTATATTGCTACACAATGATATATAAGAGAAAATTTGCATTTTTGCACCCTTTATAACAAAATATATTTTCATGTTCTATAAAAAATGATAACCATGTAAAATGTCAAGAAATAACAGTGAAATCAACAGTGCAACAGTTAGTGCTCGGGTTGCTCTTTTACACTGTAATGCTCTTACTGAAACAGTTATGTGACTTCACAGTGGCTGTACACTTGACCCATAATTTTGATGTGTATTACTGTTACCTTTGGTACAAAAGTGTACATAGGATCTGCTGGGATTCAAACCCAGGACCTTGTTTTTACTAGTCAGGCACTTCAACCAACTATGCCACAGAGTGAGCAGTTAAATCATTTAATAAACTATGAATAGTGAGCTTCTCCTTGAAACTGAAATCCAGACAGACTCTCAAACTGCACAAATCAATTTGACTTAAACCTGGTTTAACAATTTTAAAAGTAAATGTCGAAAAGATTGTATGCAACATTCCAAATCATGAATAGAAATGGGTTCTTATAGTATTAAAAATACTCCTTTCCATTGTAAAATTTCACCTTGGTGTACACTGTAGATTTTGCAATCTTCTTTTCAATGAAGAGCTCTTCATGAAAAACAATGCATTGTTGACCATTTAAATACTGCATTGACAGCCTTAATTTTAATGTCGGTTTAACAAGCATTCATATGTAGGGGTATAGTTTAATGTCAGATCATTTGACTACAAATCAAGAGGTCTGTGACTCAACTTTGGATGCCCGTTTACATTACTTCACAATGATATATAAGAGAAAATTTGCATTTTCGCACCCTTTGTAACCAAATATATTTTCATGTGCTATAAAAATTGATAACCATGTAAAATGTCAAGAACTAACAGTGGAATCAACAGGGCAACAGTTATTGCCCGCGTTGCTCTTTTACACGGCAATGTTCTCACTGAAACAGTTATGTGACTTGACAATGGCTGAAAACTTGACCCATAATTTTGACATGTCATACTACTACCTTTTGAACAAAAGTGTACATAGGCTCTGCTGAGATTTGAACCCAGGATCTCCTGTTTACTAGACAGGCACTTTAACCAACTAAGCCACAGAGCCAGTAGGTAGAGCTCTTTAAAAACTATAAATAGTCAGCTTTTCTTTGAAGCTAAAATCCAGCCAGACTTTCAAACTAGGCGTATTTGACAGACATAATCCATTGAATCTAGATTGCTCCAATTATAGGATCCACTTGTGATGTGACGAGAATTCTAATCCAGATTATGAATCCATTGATCTACCTCTGCAGGTGGATTCACAGATTCAGATTCACTGCCTTACTCACAATTCTTGGCTAATTAATGGTGGCAAATTGTGGCAGCAAATTTTAAGAATTAGCAAATTTTTATGATATTAATAGTGTTTTATCTTACTTCTTTCATTATGGATTCAGGTCTAGAGAAAATTGCATTTCATAAATCGACATAATACAAAGAATATAAATCTGAATCCAGATTACACCAATTATTCCAGTGAAATACGCCTACTGCAATTAATCAATTTGTTTGGGAAAAGGTTTAACAACTTTAAAATTAAATGTCAAAAAGACTTTATGCAACATTCAAAATGCATAACATTTAATCATGCAAAGAAACATGTTCTTATAACATTGAACATATTCCTTTCTGTTGTATAATTTCACCTTGGTGTACACTGAGTACAGATTTTACAATCTTTTCAAGGAGCAATTCATGAAATAACAATGAATTATTGACAATTTAAATACTGCATTGACTGCCTTAATTTTAATGTCAGTATAGCAAGCAATCGTTTATAGGGGGTATAGCTCAGTGGCAGAGCATTTGACTGCAGATCAAGAGGTCTCTGGTTCAACTCCGGATGCCCCCTTTATATTGCTACACAATGATATATAAGAGAAAATTTGCATTTTCGCACCCTTTGTGATAAAATATATTTTCATGTTCTATATAAAATGAGAACCATGTAAAATGTCAAGAAATAACAGTGAAATCAACAGTGCAACAGTTAGTGCTCGGGTTGCTCTTTTACACTGTAATGCTCTTACTGAAACAGTTATGTGACTTCACAGTGGCTGTACACTTGACCCATAATTTTGATGTGTATTACTGTTACCTTTGGTACAAAAGTGTACATAGGATCTGCTGGGATTCAAACCCAGGACCTTGTTTTTACTAGTCAGGCACTTCAACCAACTATGCCACAGAGTGAGCAGTTAAATCATTTAATAAACTATGAATAGTGAGCTTCTCCTTGAAACTGAAATCCAGACAGACTCTCAAACTGCACAAATCAATTTGACTTAAACCTGGTTTAACAATTTTAAAAGTAAATGTCGAAAAGATTGTATGCAACATTCCAAATCATGAATAGAAATGGGTTCTTATAGTATTAAAAATACTCCTTTCCATTGTAAAATTTCACCTTGGTGTACACTGTAGATTTTGCAATCTTCTTTTCAATGAAGAGCTCTTCATGAAAAACAATGCATTGTTGACCATTTAAATACTGCATTGACAGCCTTAATTTTAATGTCGGTTTAACAAGCATTCATATGTAGGGGTATAGTTTAATGTCAGATCATTTGACTACAAATCAAGAGGTCTGTGACTCAACTTTGGATGCCCGTTTACATTACTTCACAATGATATATAAGAGAAAATTTGCATTTTCGCACCCTTTGTAACCAAATATATTTTCATGTGCTATAAAAATTGATAACCATGTAAAATGTCAAGAACTAACAGTGGAATCAACAGGGCAACAGTTATTGCCCGCGTTGCTCTTTTACACGGCAATGTTCTCACTGAAACAGTTATGTGACTTGACAATGGCTGAAAACTTGACCCATAATTTTGACATGTCATACTACTACCTTTTGAACAAAAGTGTACATAGGCTCTGCTGAGATTTGAACCCAGGATCTCCTGTTTACTAGACAGGCACTTTAACCAACTAAGCCACAGAGCCAGTAGGTAGAGCTCTTTAAAAACTATAAATAGTCAGCTTTTCTTTGAAGCTAAAATCCAGCCAGACTTTCAAACTAGGCGTATTTGACAGACATAATCCATTGAATCTAGATTGCTCCAATTATAGGATCCACTTGTGATGTGACGAGAATTCTAATCCAGATTATGAATCCATTGATCTACCTCTGCAGGTGGATTCACAGATTCAGATTCACTGCCTTACTCACAATTCTTGGCTAATTAATGGTGGCAAATTGTGGCAGCAAATTTTAAGAATTAGCAAATTTTTATGATATTAATAGTGTTTTATCTTACTTCTTTCATTATGGATTCAGGTCTAGAGAAAATTGCATTTCATAAATCGACATAATACAAAGAATATAAATCTGAATCCAGATTACACCAATTATTCCAGTGAAATACGCCTACTGCAATTAATCAATTTGTTTGGGAAAAGGTTTAACAACTTTAAAATTAAATGTCAAAAAGACTTTATGCAACATTCAAAATGCATAACATTTAATCATGCAAAGAAACATGTTCTTATAACATTGAACATATTCCTTTCTGTTGTATAATTTCACCTTGGTGTACACTGAGTACAGATTTTACAATCTTTTCAAGGAGCAATTCATGAAATAACAATGAATTATTGACAATTTAAATACTGCATTGACTGCCTTAATTTTAATGTCAGTATAGCAAGCAATCGTTTATAGGGGGTATAGCTCAGTGGCAGAGCATTTGACTGCAGATCAAGAGGTCTCTGGTTCAACTCCGGATGCCCCCTTTATATTGCTACACAATGATATATAAGAGAAAATTTGCATTTTCGCACCCTTTGTGATAAAATATATTTTCATGTTCTATATAAAATGAGAACCATGTAAAATGTCAAGAAATAACAGTGAAATCAACAGTGCAACAGTTAGTGCTCGGGTTGCTCTTTTACACTGTAATGCTCTTACTGAAACAGTTATGTGACTTCACAGTGGCTGTACACTTGACCCATAATTTTGATGTGTATTACTGTTACCTTTGGTACAAAAGTGTACATAGTCCCTGCTGGGATTTGAACCCAGGATCTACAAATCAAGAGGTCTGTGACTCAACTTTGGATGCCCGTTTACATTACTTCACAATGATATATAAGAGAAAATTTGCATTTTTGCACCCTTTGTAACCAAATATATTTTCATGTGCTATAAAAATCGATAACCATGTAAAATGTCAAGAAATAACAGTGAAATCAACAGTGCAACAGTTAGTGCTCGGGTTGCTCTTTTACACTGTAATGCTCTTACTGAAACAGTTATGTGACTTCACAGTGGCTGTACACTTGACCCATAATTTTGATGTGTATTACTGTTACCTTTGGTACAAAAGTGTACATAGTCCCTGCTGGGATTCAAACCCAGGACCTTGTTTTTACTAGTCAGGCACTTCAACCAACTATGCCACAGAGTGAGCAGTTAAATCATTTAATAAACTATGAATAGTGAGCTTCTCCTTGAAACTGAAATCCAGACAGACTGTCAAACTGCACAAATCAATTTGACTTAAACCTGGTTTAACAATTTTAAAAGTAAATGTCGAAAAGATTGTATGCAACATTCCAAATCATGAATAGAAATGGGTTCTTATAGTATTAAAAATACTCCTTTCCATTGTAAAATTTCACCTTGGTGTACACTGTAGATTTTGCAATCTTCTCTTCAATGAAGAGCTCTTCATGAAAAACAATGCATTGTTGACCATTTAAATACTGCATTGACAGCCTTAATTTTAATGTCGGTTTAACAAGCATTCATATGTAGGGGTATAGTTTAATGTCAGATCATTTGACTACAAATCAAGAGGTCTGTGACTCAACTTTGGATGCCCGTTTACATTACTTCACAATGATATATAAGAGAAAATTTGCATTTTCGCACCCTTTGTAACTAAATATATTTTCATGTGCTATAAAAATTGATAACCATGTAAAATGTCAAGAACTAACAGTGGAATCAACAGGGCAACAGTTATTGCCCGCGTTGCTCTTTTACACGGCAATGTTCTCACTGAAACAGTTACGTGACTTGACAATGGATGAAAACTTGACCCATAATTTTGACATGTCATACTACTACCTTTTGAACAAAAGTGTACATAGGCTCTGCTGGGATTTGAACACAGGATCTCCTGTTTACTAGACAGGCACTTTAACCAACTAAGCCACAGAGCCAGTAGGTAGAGCTCTTTACAAACTATAAATAGTCAGCTTTTCTTTGAAGCTAAAATCCAGCCAGACTTTCAAACTAGGCGTATTTGACAGACATAATCCATTGAATCTAGATTGCTCCAATTATAGGATCCACTTGTGATGTGACGAGAATTCTAATCCAGATTATGAATCCATTGATCTACCTCTGCAGGTGGATTCACAGATTCAGATTCACTGCCTTACTCACAATTCTTGGCTAATTAATGGTGGCAAATTGTGGCAGCAAATTTTAAGAATTAGCAAATTTTTATGATATTAATAGTGTTTTATCTTACTTCTTTCATTATGGATTCAGGTCTAGAGAAAATTGCATTTCATAAATCGACATAATACAAAGAATATAAATCTGAATCCAGATTACACCAATTATTCCAGTGAAATAGGCCTACTGCAATTAATCAATTTGTTTGGGAAAAGGTTTAACAACTTTAAAATTAAATGTCAAAAAGACTTTATGCAACATTCAAAATGCATAACATTCAATCATGCAAAGAAACATTCTTATAATATTGAACATATTCCTTTCTGTTGTATAATTTCACCTTGGTGTACACTGAGAATAGATTTTACAATCTTTTTAAGGAGCAATTTATGAAATAACAATGAATTATTGAGAATTTATATACTGCAGTGAGTGTCTTAATTTTAATGTCAGTATAGCAAGCAATCGTTTATAGGGGGTATAGCTCAGTGGCAGAGCATTTGACTGCAGATCAAGAGGTCTCTGGTTCAACTCCGGATGCCTCCTTTATATTGCTACACAATGATATATAAGAGAAAATTTGCATTTTTGCACCCTTTGTAACAAAATATATTTTCATGTTCTATAAAAAATGAGAACCATGTAAAATGTCAAGAAATAACAGTGAAATCAACAGTGCAACAGTCAGTGCTCGGGTTGCTCTTTTACACTGTAATGCTCTTACTGAAACAGTTATGTGACTTCACAGTGGCTGTACACTTGACCCATAATTTTGATGTGTATTACTGTTACCTTTGGTACAAAAGTGTACATAGGATCTGCTGGGATTCAAACCCAGGACCTTGTTTTTACTAGTCAGGCACTTCAACCAACTATGCCACAGAGTGAGCAGTTAAATCATTTAATAAACTATGAATAGTGAGCTTCTCCTTGAAACTGAAATCCAGACAGACTCTCAAACTGCACAAATCAATTTGACTTCAACCTGGTTTAACAATTTTAAAATTAAATGTCAAAAAGATTGTATGCAACATTCCAAATCATGAATAGAAATGGGTTCTTATAGTATTAAAAATACTCCTTTCCATTGTAAAATTTCACCTTGGTGTACACTGTAGATTTTGCAATCTTCTCTTCAATGAAGAGCTCTTCATGAAAAACAATGCATTGTTGACCATTTAAATACTGCATTGACAGCCTTAATTTTAATGTCGGTTTAACAAGCATTCATATGTAGGGGTATAGTTTAATGTCAGATCATTTGACTACAAATCAAGAGGTCTGTGACTCAACTTTGGATGCCCGTTTACATTACTTCACAATGATATATAAGAGAAAATTTGCATTTTCGCACCCTTTGTAACTAAATATATTTTCATGTGCTATAAAAATTGATAACCATGTAAAATGTCAAGAACTAACAGTGGAATCAACAGGGCAACAGTTATTGCCCGCGTTGCTCTTTTACACGGCAATGTTCTCACTGAAACAGTTATGTGACTTGACAATGGATGAAAACTTGACCCATAATTTTGACATGTCATACTACTACCTTTTGAACAAAAGTGTACATAGGCTCTGCTGGGATTTGAACACAGGATCTCCTGTTTACTAGACAGGCACTTTAAGCAACTAAGCCACAGAGCCAGTAGGTAGAGCTCTTTACAAACTATAAATAGTCAGCTTTTCTTTGAAGCTAAAATCCAGCCAGACTTTCAAACTAGGCGTATTTGACAGACATAATCCATTGAATCTAGATTGCTCCAATTATAGGATCCACTTGTGATGTGACGAGAATTCTAATCCAGATTATGAATCCATTGATCTACCTCTGCAGGTGGATTCACAGATTCAGATTCACTGCCTTACTCACAATTCTTGGCTAATTAATGGTGGCAAATTGTGGCAGCAAATTTTAAGAATTAGCAAATTTTTATGATATTAATAGTGTTTTATCTTACTTCTTTCATTATGGATTCAGGTCTAGAGAAAATTGCATTTCATAAATAGACATAATACAAAGAATATAAATCTGGATCCAGATTACACCAATTATTCCAGTGAAATACGCCTACTGCAATTAATCAATTTGTTTGGGAAAAGGTTTAACAACTTTAAAATTAAATGTCAAAAAGACTTTATGCAACATTCAAAATGCATAACATTTAATCATGCAAAGAAACATGTTCTTATAATATTGAACATATTCCTTTCTGTTGTATAATTTCACCTTGGTGTACACTGAGTGCAGATTTTACAATCTTTTCAAGGAGCAATTCATGAAATAACAATGAATTATTGACAATTTAAATACTGCATTGACTGCCTTAATTTTAATGTCAGTATAGCAAGCAATCGTTTATAGGGGGTATAACTCAGTGGCAGAGCATTTGACTGCAGATCAAGAGGTCTCTGGTTCAACTCCGGATGCCCCCTTTATATTGCTACACAATGATATATAAGAGAAAATTTGCATTTTTGCACCCTTTGTAACAAAATATATTTTCATGTTCTATAAAAAATGATAACCATGTAAAATGTCAAGAAATAACAGTGAAATCAACAGTGCAACAGTTAGTGCTCGGGTTGCTCTTTTACACTGTAATGCTCTTACTGAAACAGTTATGTGACTTCACAGTGGCTGTACACTTGACCCATAATTTTGATGTGTATTACTGTTACCTTTGTTACAAAAGTGTACATAGTCCCTGCTGGGATTCAAACCCAGGACCTTGTTTTTACTAGTCAGGCACTTCAACCAACTATGCCACAGAGTGAGCAGTTAAATCATTTAATAAACTATGAATAGTGAGCTTCTCCTTGAAACTGAAATCCAGACAGACTGTCAAACTGCACAAATCAATTTGACTTAAACCTGGTTTAACAATTTTAAAAGTAAATGTCGAAAAGATTGTATGCAACATTCCAAATCATGAATAGAAATGGGTTCTGATAGTATTAAAAATACTCCTTTCCATTGTAAAATTTCACCTTGGTGTACACTGTAGATTTTGCAATCTTCTCTTCAATGAAGAGCTCTTCATGAAAAACAATGCATTGTTGACCATTTAAATACTGCATTGACAGCCTTAATTTTAATGTCGGTTTAACAAGCATTCATATGTAGGGGTATAGTTTAATGTCAGATCATTTGACTACAAATCAAGAGGTCTGTGACTCAACTTTGGATGCCCGTTTACATTACTTCACAATGATATATAAGAGAAAATTTGCATTTTTGCACCCTTTGTAACCAAATATATTTTCATGTGCTATAAAAATTGATAACCATGTAAAATGTCAAGAACTAACAGTGGAACCAACAGGGCAACAGTTATTGCCCGCGTTGCTCTTTTACACAGCAATGTTCTCACTGAAACAGTTATGTGACTTGACAATGGCTGAAAACTTGACCCATAATTTTGACATGTCATACTACTACCTTTTGAACAAAAGTGTACATAGGCTCTGCTGGGATTTGAACCCAGGATCTCCTGTTTACTAGACAGGCACTTTAACCAACTAAGCCACAGAGCCAGTAGGTAGAGCTCTTTACAAACTATAAATAGTCAGCTTTTCTTTGAAGCTAAAATCCAGCCAGACTTTCAAACTAGGCGTATTTGACAGACATAATCCATTGAATCTAGATTGCTCCAATTATAGGATCCACTTGTGATGTGACGAGAATTCTAATCCAGATTATGAATCCATTGATCTACCTCTGCAGGTGGATTCACAGATTCAGATTCACTGCCTTACTCACAATTCTTGGCTAATTAATGGTGGCAAATTGTGGCAGCAAATTTTAAGAATTAGCAAATTTTTATGATATTAATAGTGTTTTATCTTACTTCTTTCATTATGGATTCAGGTCTAGAGAAAATTGCATTTCATAAATCGACATAATACAAAGAATATAAATCTGAATCCAGATTACACCAATTATTCCAGTGAAATACGCCTACTGCAATTAATCAATTTGTTTGGGAAAAGGTTTAACAACTTTAAAATTAAATGTCAAAAAGACTTTATGCAACATTCAAAATGCATAACATTTAATCATGCAAAGAAACATGTTCTTATAACATTGAACATATTCCTTTCTGTTGTATAATTTCACCTTGGTGTACACTGAGTACAGATTTTACAATCTTTTCAAGGAGCAATTCATGAAATAACAATGAATTATTGACAATTTAAATACTGCATTGACTGCCTTAATTTTAATGTCAGTATAGCAAGGAATCGTTTATAGGGGGTATAGCTCAGTGGCAGAGCATTTGACTGCAGATCAAGAGGTCTCTGGTTCAACTCCAGATGCCCCCTTTATATCGCTACAAAATGATATATAAGAGAAAATTTGCATTTTCGCACCCTTTGTGACAAAATATATTTTCATGTTCTATAAAAAATGAGAACCATGTAAAATGTCAAGAAATAACAGTGAAATCAACAGTGCAACAGTTAGTGCTCGGGTTGCTCTTTTACACTGTAATGCTCTTACTGAAACAGTTATGTGACTTCACAGTGGCTGTACACTTGACCCATAATTTTGATGTGTATTACTGTTACCTTTGGTACAAAAGTGTACACAGGATCTGCTGGGATTTGAACCCAGGATCTCCTGTTAACTAGACAGACACTTTAACCAACTAAGCCACAGAGCCAGTAGGTAGAGCTCTTTACAAACTATAAATAGTCAGCTTTTCTTTGAAGCTAAAATCCAGGCAGACTTTCAAACTAGGCGTATTTGACAGACATAATCCATTGAATCTAGATTGCTCCAATTATAGGATACACTTGTGATGTGACGAGAATTCTAATCCAGATTATGAATCCATTGATCTACCTCTGCAGGTGGATTCACAGATTCAGATTCACTGCCTTACTCACAATTCTTGGCTAATTTATGGTGGCAAATTGTGGCAGCAAATTTTAAGAATTAGGAAATTTTTATGATATTAATAGTGTTTTATCTTACTTCTTTCATTATGGATTCAGGTCTAGAGAAAATTGCATTTCATAAATCGACATAATACAAAGAATATAAATCTGAATCCAGATTACACCAATTATTCCAGTGAAATAGGCCTACTGCAATTAATCAATTTGTTTGGGAAAAGGTTTAACAACTTTAAAATTAAATGTCAAAAAGACTTTATGCAACATTCAATATGCATAACATTCAATCATGCAAAGAAACGTTCTTATAATATTGAACATATTCCTTTCTGTTGTATAATTTCACCTTGGTGTACACTGAGAATAGATTTTACAATCTTTTTAAGGAGCAATTTATGAAATAACAATGAATTATTGAGAATTTATATACTGCAGTGAGTGTCTTAATTTTAATGTCAGTATAGCAAGCAATCGTTTATAGGGGGTATAGCTCAGTGGCAGAGCATTTGACTGCAGATCAAGAGGTCTCTGGTTCAACTCCGGATGCCCCCTTTATATTGCTACACAATGATATATAAGAGAAAATTTGCATTTTTGCACCCTTTGTAACAAAATATATTTTCATGTTCTATAAAAAATGATAACCATGTAAAATGTCAAGAAATAACAGTGAAATCAACAGTGCAACAGTCAGTGCTCGGGTTGCTCTTTTACACTGTAATGCTCTTACTGAAACAGTTATGTGACTTCACAGTGGCTGTACACTTGACCCATAATTTTGATGTGTATTACTGTTACCTTTGGTACAAAAGTGTACATAGGATCTGCTGGGATTCAAACCCAGGACCTTGTTTTTACTAGTCAGGCACTTCAACCAACTATGCCACAGAGTGAGCAGTTAAATCATTTAATAAACTATGAATAGTGAGCTTCTCCTTGAAACTGAAATCCAGACAGACTCTCAAACTGCACAAATCAATTTGACTTCAACCTGGTTGAACAATTTTAAAAGTAAATGTCGAAAACATTGCATGCAACATTCCAAATCATGAATAGAAATGGGTTCTTATAGTATTAAAAATACTCCTTTCCATTGTAAAATTTCACCTTGGTGTACACTGTAGATTTTGCAATCTTCTCTTCAATGAAGAGCTCTTCATGAAAAACAATGCATTGTTGACCATTTAAATACTACATTGACAGCCTTAATTTTAATGTCGGTTTAACAAGCATTCATATGTAGGGGTATAGTTTAATGTCAGATCATTTGACTACAAATCAAGAGGTCTGTGACTCAACTTTGGATGCCCGTTTACATTACTTCACAATGATATATAAGAGAAAATTTGCATTTTCGCACCCTTTGTAACCAAATATATTTCCATGTGCTATAAAAATTGATAACCATGTAAAATGTCAAGAACTAACAGTGGAATCAACAGGGCAACAGTTATTGCCCGCGTTGCTCTTTTACACGGCAATGTTCTCACTGAAACAGTTATGTGACTTGACAATGGCTGAAAACTTGACCCACAATTTTGACATGTCATACTACTACCTTTTGAACAAAAGTGTACATAGGCTCTGCTGGGATTTGAACCCAGGATCTCCTGTTTACTAGACAGGCACTTTAACCAACTAAGCCACAGAGCCAGTAGGTAGAGCTCTTTACAAACTATAAATAGTCAGCTTTTCTTTGAAGCTAAAATCCAGCCAGACTTTCAAACTAGGCGTATTTGACAGACATAATCCATTGAATCTAGATTGCTCCAATTATAGGATCCACTTGTGATGTGACGAGAATTCTAATCCAGATTATGAATCCATTGATCTACCTCTGCAGGTGGATTCACAGATTCAGATTCACTGCCTTACTCACAATTCTTGGCTAATTAATGGTGGCAAATTGTGGCAGCAAATTTTAAGAATTAGCAAATTTTTATGATATTAATAGTGTTTTATCTTACTTCTTTCATTATGGATTCAGGTCTAGAGAAAATTGCATTTCATAAATCGACATAATACAAAGAATATAAATCTGAATCCAGATTACACCAATTATTCCAGTGAAATACGCCTACTGCAATTAATCAATTTGTTTGGGAAAAGGTTTAACAACTTTAAAATTAAATGTCAAAAAGACTTTATGCAACATTCAAAATGCATAACATTTAATCATGCAAAGAAACATGTTCTTATAACATTGAACATATTCCTTTCTGTTGTATAATTTCACCTTGGTGTACACTGAGTACAGATTTTACAATCTTTTCAAGGAGCAATTCATGAAATAACAATGAATTATTGACAATTTAAATACTGCATTGACTGCCTTAATTTTAATGTCAGTATAGCAAGGAATCGTTTATAGGGGGTATAGCTCAGTGGCAGAGCATTTGACTGCAGATCAAGAGGTCTCTGGTTCAACTCCAGATGCCCCCTTTATATCGCTACAAAATGATATATAAGAGAAAATTTGCATTTTCGCACCCTTTGTGACAAAATATATTTTCATGTTCTATAAAAAATGAGAACCATGTAAAATGTCAAGAAATAACAGTGAAATCAACAGTGCAACAGTTAGTGCTCGGGTTGCTCTTTTACACTGTAATGCTCTTACTGAAACAGTTATGTGACTTCACAGTGGCTGTACACTTGACCCATAATTTTGATGTGTATTACTGTTACCTTTGGTACAAAAGTGTACACAGGATCTGCTGGGATTTGAACCCAGGATCTCCTGTTAACTAGACAGACACTTTAACCAACTAAGCCACAGAGCCAGTAGGTAGAGCTCTTTACAAACTATAAATAGTCAGCTTTTCTTTGAAGCTAAAATCCAGGCAGACTTTCAAACTAGGCGTATTTGACAGACATAATCCATTGAATCTAGATTGCTCCAATTATAGGATACACTTGTGATGTGACGAGAATTCTAATCCAGATTATGAATCCATTGATCTACCTCTGCAGGTGGATTCACAGATTCAGATTCACTGCCTTACTCACAATTCTTGGCTAATTTATGGTGGCAAATTGTGGCAGCAAATTTTAAGAATTAGGAAATTTTTATGATATTAATAGTGTTTTATCTTACTTCTTTCATTATGGATTCAGGTCTAGAGAAAATTGCATTTCATAAATCGACATAATACAAAGAATATAAATCTGAATCCAGATTACACCAATTATTCCAGTGAAATAGGCCTACTGCAATTAATCAATTTGTTTGGGAAAAGGTTTAACAACTTTAAAATTAAATGTCAAAAAGACTTTATGCAACATTCAATATGCATAACATTCAATCATGCAAAGAAACGTTCTTATAATATTGAACATATTCCTTTCTGTTGTATAATTTCACCTTGGTGTACACTGAGAATAGATTTTACAATCTTTTTAAGGAGCAATTTATGAAATAACAATGAATTATTGAGAATTTATATACTGCAGTGAGTGTCTTAATTTTAATGTCAGTATAGCAAGCAATCGTTTATAGGGGGTATAGCTCAGTGGCAGAGCATTTGACTGCAGATCAAGAGGTCTCTGGTTCAACTCCGGATGCCCCCTTTATATTGCTACACAATGATATATAAGAGAAAATTTGCATTTTTGCACCCTTTGTAACAAAATATATTTTCATGTTCTATAAAAAATGATAACCATGTAAAATGTCAAGAAATAACAGTGAAATCAACAGTGCAACAGTCAGTGCTCGGGTTGCTCTTTTACACTGTAATGCTCTTACTGAAACAGTTATGTGACTTCACAGTGGCTGTACACTTGACCCATAATTTTGATGTGTATTACTGTTACCTTTGGTACAAAAGTGTACATAGGATCTGCTGGGATTCAAACCCAGGACCTTGTTTTTACTAGTCAGGCACTTCAACCAACTATGCCACAGAGTGAGCAGTTAAATCATTTAATAAACTATGAATAGTGAGCTTCTCCTTGAAACTGAAATCCAGACAGACTCTCAAACTGCACAAATCAATTTGACTTCAACCTGGTTGAACAATTTTAAAAGTAAATGTCGAAAACATTGCATGCAACATTCCAAATCATGAATAGAAATGGGTTCTTATAGTATTAAAAATACTCCTTTCCATTGTAAAATTTCACCTTGGTGTACACTGTAGATTTTGCAATCTTCTCTTCAATGAAGAGCTCTTCATGAAAAACAATGCATTGTTGACCATTTAAATACTGCATTGACAGCCTTAATTTTAATGTCGGTTTAACAAGCATTCATATGTAGGGGTATAGTTTAATGTCAGATCATTTGACTACAAATCAAGAGGTCTGTGACTCAACTTTGGATGCCCGTTTACATTACTTCACAATGATATATAAGAGAAAATTTGCATTTTCGCACCCTTTGTAACCAAATATATTTCCATGTGCTATAAAAATTGATAACCATGTAAAATGTCAAGAACTAACAGTGGAATCAACAGGGCAACAGTTATTGCCCGCGTTGCTCTTTTACACGGCAATGTTCTCACTGAAACAGTTATGTGACTTGACAATGGCTGAAAACTTGACCCATAATTTTGACATGTCATACTACTACCTTTTGAACAAAAGTGTACATAGGCTCTGCTGGGATTTGAACCCAGGATCTCCTGTTTACTAGACAGGCACTTTAACCAACTAAGCCACAGAGCCAGTAGGTAGAGCTCTTTACAAACTATAAATAGTCAGCTTTTCTTTGAAGCTAAAATCCAGCCAGACTTTCAAACTAGGCGTATTTGACAGACATAATCCATTGAATCTAGATTGCTCCAATTATAGGATCCACTTGTGATGTGACGAGAATTCTAATCCAGATTATGAATCCATTGATCTACCTCTGCAGGTGGATTCACAGATTCAGATTCACTGCCTTACTCACAATTCTTGGCTAATTAATGGTGGCAAATTGTGGCAGCAAATTTTAAGAATTAGCAAATTTTTATGATATTAATAGTGTTTTATCTTACTTCTTTCATTATGGATTCAGGTCTAGAGAAAATTGCATTTCATAAATCGACATAATACAAAGAATATAAATCTGGATCCAGATTACACCAATTATTCCAGTGAAATACGCCTACTGCAATTAATCAATTTGTTTGGGAAAAGGTTTAACAACTTTAAAATTAAATGTCAAAAAGACTTTATGCAACATTCAAAATGCATAACATTTAATCATGCAAAGAAACATGTTCTTATAATATTGAACATATTCCTTTCTGTTGTATAATTTCACCTTGGTGTACACTGAGTACAGATTTTACAATCTTTCAAGGAGCAATTCATGAAATAACAATGAATTATTGACAATTTAAATACTGCATTGACTGCCTTAATTTTAATGTCAGTATAGCAAGCAATCGTTTATAGGGGGTATAGCTCAGTGGCAGAGAATTTGACTGCAGATCAAGAGGTCTCTGGTTCAACTCGGGATGCCCCCTTTATATTGCTACCAAATGATATATAAGAGAAAATTTGCATTTTCGCACCCTTTGTGACAAAATATATTTTCATGTTCTATAAAAAATGAGAACCATGTAAAATGTCAAGAAAAAACAGTGAAATCAACAGTGCAACAGTTACTGCTCGGGTTGCTCTTTTACACTGTAATGCTCTTACTGAAACAGTTGTGTGACTTCACAGTGGCTGTACACTTGACCCATAATTTTGATGTGTATTACTGTTACCTTTGGTACAAAAGTGTACATAGGATCTGCTGGGATTTGAACCCAGGATCTCCTGTTTTCTAGACAGGCACTTTAACCAACTAAGCCACAGAGCCAGTAGGTAGAGCTCTTTACAAACTATAAATAGTCAGCTTTTCTTTGAAGCTAAAATCCAGCCAGACTTTCAAACTAGGCGTATTTGACAGACATAATCCATTGAATCTAGATTGCTCCAATTATAGGATCCACTTGTGATGTGACGAGAATTCTAATCCAGATTATGAATCCATTGATCTACCTCTGCAGGTGGATTCACAGATTCAGATTCACTGCCTTACTCACAATTCTTGGCTAATTAATGGTGGCAAATTGTGGCAGCAAATTTTAAGAATTAGCAAATTTTTATGATATTAATAGTGTTTTATCTTACTTCTTTCATTATGGATTCAGGTCTAGAGAAAATTGCATTTCATAAATCGACATAATACAAAAAATATAAATCTGGATCCAGATTACACCAATTATTCCAGTGAAATATGCCTACTGCAATTAATCAATTTGTTTGGGAAAAGGTTTAACAACTTTAAAATTAAATGTCAAAAAGACTTTATGCAACATTCAAAATGCATAACATTTAATCATGCAAAGAAACATGTTCTTATAATATTGAACATATTCCTTTCTGTTGTATAATTTCACCTTGGTGTACACTGAGTACAGATTTTACAATCTTTTCAAGGAACAATTTATGAAATAACAATGAATTATTGACAATTTAAATACTGCATTGACTGCCTTAATTTTAATGTCAGTATAGCAAGCAATCGTTTATAGGGGGTATAGCTCAGTGGTAGAGCATTTGACTGCAGATCAAGAGGTCTCTGGTTCAACTCCGGATGCCCCCTTTATATTGCTACACAATGATATATAAGAGAAAATTTGCATTTTTGCACCCTTTGTAACAAAATATATTTTCATGTTCTATAAAAAATGATAACCATGTAAAATGTCAAGAAATAACAGTGAAATCAACAGTGCAACAGTCAGTGCTCGGGTTGCTCTTTTACACTGTAATGCTCTTACTGAAACAGTTATGTGACTTCACAGTGGCTGTACACTTGACCCATAATTTTGATGTGTATTACTGTTACCTTTGGTACAAAAGTGTACATAGGATCTGCTGGGATTCAAACCCAGGACCTTGTTTTTACTAGTCAGGCACTTCAACCAACTATGCCACAGAGTGAGCAGTTAAATCATTTAATAAACTATGAATAGTGAGCTTCTCCTTGAAACTGAAATCCAGACAGACTCTCAAACTGCACAAATCAATTTGACTTCAACCTGGTTGAACAATTTTAAAAGTAAATGTCGAAAACATTGCATGCAACATTCCAAATCATGAATAGAAATGGGTTCTTATAGTATTAAAAATACTCCTTTCCATTGTAAAATTTCACCTTGGTGTACACTCTAGATTTTGCAATCTTCTCTTCAATGAAGAGCTCTTCATGAAAAACAATGCATTGTTGACCATTTAAATACTGCATTGACAGCCTTAATTTTAATGTCGGTTTAACAAGCATTCATATGTAGGGGTATAGTTTAATGTCAGATCATTTGACTACAAATCAAGAGGTCTGTGACTCAACTTTGGATGCCCGTTTACATTACTTCACAATGATATATAAGAGAAAATTTGCATTTTCGCACCCTTTGTAACCAAATATATTTCCATGTGCTATAAAAATTGATAACCATGTAAAATGTCAAGAACTAACAGTGGAATCAACAGGGCAACAGTTATTGCCCGCGTTGCTCTTTTACACGGCAATGTTCTCACTGAAACAGTTATGTGACTTGACAATGGCTGAAAACTTGACCCATAATTTTGACATGTCATACTACTACCTTTTGAACAAAAGTGTACATAGGCTCTGCTGGGATTTGAACCCAGGATCTCCTGTTTACTAGACAGGCACTTTAACCAACTAAGCCACAGAGCCAGTATGTAGAGCTCTTTACAAACTATAAATAGTCAGCTTTTCTTTGAAGCTAAAATCCAGCCAGACTTTCAAACTAGGCGTATTTGACAGACATAATCCATTGAATCTAGATTGCTCCAATTATAGGATCCACTTGTGATGTGACGAGAATTCTAATCCAGATTATGAATCCATTGATCTACCTCTGCAGGTGGATTCACAGATTCAGATTCACTGCCTTACTCACAATTCTTGGCTAATTAATGGTGGCAAATTGTGGCAGCAAATTTTAAGAATTAGCAAATTTTTATGATATTAATAGTGTTTTATCTTACTTCTTTCATTATGGATTCAGGTCTAGAGAAAATTGCATTTCATAAATCGACATAATACAAAGAATATAAATCTGGATCCAGATTACACCAATTATTCCAGTGAAATACTCCTACTGCAATTAATCAATTTGTTTGGGAAAAGCTTTAACAACTTTAAAATTAAATGTCAAAAAGACTTTATGCAACATTCAAAATGCATAACATTTAATCATGCAAAGAAACATGTTCTTATAATATTGAACATATTCCTTTCTGTTGTATAATTTCACCTTGGTGTACACTGAGTACAGATTTTACAATCTTTCAAGGAGCAATTCATGAAATAACAATGAATTATTGACAATTTAAATACTGCATTGACTGCCTTAATTTTAATGTCAGTATAGCAAGCAATCGTTTATAGGGGGTATAGCTCAGTGGCAGAGAATTTGACTGCAGATCAAGAGGTCTCTGGTTCAACTCGGGATGCCCCCTTTATATCGCTACAAAATGATATATAAGAGAAAATTTGCATTTTCGCACCCTTTGTGACAAAATATATTTTCATGTTCTATAAAAAATGAGAACCATGTAAAATGTCAAGAAATAACAGTGAAATCAACAGTGCAACAGTTAGTGCTCGGGTTGCTCTTTTACACAGTAATGCTCTTACTGAAACAGTTATGTGACTTCACAGTGGCTGTACACTTGACCCATAATTTTGATGTGTATTACTGTTACCTTTGGTACAAAAGTGTACATAGGATCTGCTGGGATTCAAACCCAGGACCTTGTTTTTACTAGTCAGGCACTTCAACCAACTATGCCACAGAGTGAGCAGTTAAATCATTTAATAAACTATGAATAGTGAGCTTCTCCTTGAAAGTGAAATACAGACAGACTGTCAAACTGCACGAATCAATTTGGCTTCAACCTGGTTTAACAATTTTAAAAGTAAATGTCGAAAAGATTGTATGCAACATTCCAAATCATGAATAGAAATGGGTTCTTATAGTATTAAAAATACTCCTTTCCATTGTAAAATTTCACCAGAGCCTGTAGGTAGAGATCTTTACAAACTATAAATACTCAGCTTTTCTTTGAAGCTAAAATCCAGCCAGACTTTCAAACTAGGCGTATTTGACAGACATAATCCATTGAATCTAGATTGCTCCAATTATAGGATCCACTTGTGATGTGACGAGAATTCTAATCCAGATTATGAATCCATTGATCTACCTCTGCAGGTGGATTCACAGATTCAGATTCACTGCCTTACTCACAATTCTTGGCTAATTAATGGTGGCAAATTGTGGCAGCAAATTTTAAGAATTAGCAAATTTTTATGATATTAATAGTGTTTTATCTTACTTCTTGCATTATGGATTCAGGTCTAGAGAAATTGCATTTCATAAATCGACATAATACAAAAAATATAAATCTGGATCCAGATTACACCAATTATTCCAGTGAAATACGCCTACTGCAATTAATCAATTTGTTTGGGAAAAGGTTTAACAACTTTAAAATTAAATGTCAAAAAGACTTTATGCAACATTCAAAATGCATAACATTTAATCATGCAAAGAAACATGTTCTTATAATATTGAACATATTCCTTTCTGTTGTATAATTTCACCTTGGTGTACACTGAGTACAGATTTTACAATCTTTTCAAGGAGCAATTCATGAAATAACAATGAATTATTGACAATTTAAATACTGCATTGACTGCCTTAATTTTAATGTCAGTATAGCAAGCAATCATTTATAGGGGGTATAGCTCAGTGGCAGAGCATTTGACTGCAGATCAAGAGGTCTCTGGTTCAACTCCGGATGTCCCCTTTATATTGCTACAAAATGATATATAAGAGAAAATTTGCATTTTCGCACCCTTTGTGACAAAATATATTTTCATGTTCTATAAAAAATGAGAACCATGTAAAATGTCAAGAAATAACAGTGAAATCAACAGTGCAACAGTTACTGCTCGGGTTGCTCTTTTACACTGTAATGCTCTTACTGAAACAGTTATGTGACTTCACAGTGGCTGTACACTTGACCCATAATTTTGATGTGTATTACTTTTACCTTTGGTACAAAAGTGTACATAGGATCTGCTGGGATTTGAACCCAGGATCTCCTGTTTTCTAGACAGGCACTTTAACCAACTAAGCCACAGAGCCAGTAGGTAGAGCTCTTTACAAACTATAAATAGTCAGCTTTTCTTTGAAGCTAAAATCCAGCCAGACTTTCAAACTAGGCGTATTTGACAGACATAATCCATTGAATCTAGATTGCTCCAATTATAGGATCCACTTGTGATGTGACGAGAATTCTAATCCAGATTATGAATCCATTGATCTACCTCTGCAGGTGGATTCACAGATTCAGATTCACTGCCTTACTCACAATTCTTGGCTAATTAATGGTGGCAAATTGGGGCAGCAAATTTTAAGAAATAGCAAATTTTTATGATATTAATAGTGTTTTATCTTACTTCTTTCATTATGGATTCAGGTCTAGAGAAAATTGGATTTCATAAATCGACATAATACAAAGAATATAAATCTGGATCCAGATTACACCAATTATTCCAGTGAAATACTCCTACTGCAATTAATCAATTTGTTTGGGAAAAGCTTTAACAACTTTAAAATTAAATGTCAAAAAGACTTTATGCAACATTCAAAATGCATAACATTTAATCATGCAAAGAAACATGTTCTTATAATATTGAACATATTCCTTTCTGTTGTATAATTTCACCTTGGTGTACACTGAGTACAGATTTTACAATCTTTCAAGGAGCAATTCATGAAATAACAATGAATTATTGACAATTTAAATACTGCATTGACTGCCTTAATTTTAATGTCAGTATAGCAAGCAATCGTTTATAGGGGGTATAGCTCAGTGGCAGAGAATTTGACTGCAGATCAAGAGGTCTCTGGTTCAACTCGGGATGCCCCCTTTATATCGCTACAAAATGATATATAAGAGAAAATTTGCATTTTCGCACCCTTTGTGACAAAATATATTTTCATGTTCTACAAAAAATGAGAACCATGTAAAATGTCAAGAAATAACAGTGAAATCAACAGTGCAACAGTTAGTGCTCGGGTTGCTCTTTTACACAGTAATGCTCTTACTGAAACAGTTATGTGACTTCACAGTGGCTGTACACTTGACCCATAATTTTGATGTGTATTACTGTTACCTTTGGTACAAAAGTGTACATAGGATCTGCTGGGATTCAAACCCAGGACCTTGTTTTTACTAGTCAGGCACTTCAACCAACTATGCCACAGAGTGAGCAGTTAAATCATTTAATAAACTATGAATAGTGAGCTTCTCCTTGAAAGTGAAATACAGACAGACTGTCAAACTGCACGAATCAATTTGGCTTCAACCTGGTTTAACAATTTTAAAAGTAAATGTCGAAAAGATTGTATGCAACATTCCAAATCATGAATAGAAATGGGTTCTTATAGTATTAAAAATACTCCTTTCCATTGTAAAATTTCACCAGAGCCTGTAGGTAGAGATCTTTACAAACTATAAATACTCAGCTTTTCTTTGAAGCTAAAATCCAGCCAGACTTTCAAACTAGGCGTATTTGACAGACATAATCCATTGAATCTAGATTGCTCCAATTATAGGATCCACTTGTGATGTGACGAGAATTCTAATCCAGATTATGAATCCATTGATCTACCTCTGCAGGTGGATTCACAGATTCAGATTCACTGCCTTACTCACAATTCTTGGCTAATTAATGGTGGCAAATTGTGGCAGCAAATTTTAAGAATTAGCAAATTTTTATGATATTAATAGTGTTTTATCTTACTTCTTTCATTATGGATTCAGGTCTAGAGAAAATTGCATTTCATAAATCGACATAATACAAAGAATATAAATCTGGATCCAGATTACACCAATTATTCCAGTGAAATACGCCAACTGCAATTAATCAATTTGTTTGGGAAAAGGTTTAACAACTTTAAAATTAAATGTCAAAAAGACTTTATGCAACATTCAAAATGCATAACATTTAATCATGCAAAGAAACATGTTCTTATAATATTGAACATATTCCTTTCTGTTGTATAATTTCACCTTGGTGTACACTGAGTACAGATTTTACAATCTTTTCAAGGAGCAATTCATGAAATAACAATGAATTATTGACAATTTAAATACTGCATTGACTGCCTTAATTTTAATGTCAGTATAGCAAGCAATCGTTTATAGGGGGTATAGCTCAGTGGCAGAGCATTTGACTGCAGATCAAGAGGTCTCTGGTTCAACTCTGGATGCCCCCTTTATATCGCTACAAAATGATATATAAGAGAAAATTTGCATTTTCGCACCCTTTGTGACAAAATATATTTTCATGTTCTATAAAAAATGAGAACCATGTAAAATGTCAAGAAATAACAGTGAAATCAACAGTGCAACAGTTACTGCTAGGGTTGCTTTTTTACACAGTAATGCTCTTACTGAAACAGTTATGTGACTTCACAGTGGCTGTACACTTGACCCATAATTTTGATGTGTATTACTTTTACCTTTGGTACAAAAGTGTACATAGTCTCTGCTGGGATTTGAACCCAGGATCTCCTGTTTTCTAGACAGGCACTTTAACCAACTAAGCCACAGAGCCAGTAGGTAGAGCTCTTTACAAACTATAAATAGTCAGCTTTTCTTTGAAGCTAAAATCCAGCCAGACTTTCAAACTAGGCGTATTTGACAGACATAATCCATTG
Source organism: Sabellastarte sp. h YS-2021 (assembly GCA_964017235.1). NCBI lineage: Eukaryota > Metazoa > Annelida > Polychaeta > Sabellida > Sabellidae > Sabellastarte > Sabellastarte sp. h YS-2021. Next base: position 164,630,183 of record OZ024927.1, on the reverse strand, counting down.
AATCTAGATTGCTCCAATTATAGGATCCACTTGTGATGTGACGAGAATTCTAATCCAGATTATGAATCCATTGATCTACCTCTGCAGGTGGATTCACAGATTCAGATTCACTGCCTTACTCACAATTCTTGGCTAATTAATGGTGGCAAATTGTGGCAGCAAATTTTAAGAATTAGCAAATTTTTATGATATTAATAGTGTTTTATCTTACTTCTTTCATTATGGATTCAGGTCTAGAGAAAATTGCATTTCATAAATCGACATAATACAAAGAATATAAATCTGGATCCAGATTACACCAATTATTCCAGTGAAATACGCCTACTGCAATTAATCAATTTGTTTGGGAAAAGGTTTAACAACTTTAAAATTAAATGTCAAAAAGACTTTATGCAACATTCAAAATGCATAACATTTAATCATGCAAAGAAACATGTTCTTATAATATTGAACATATTCCTTTCTGTTGTATAATTTCACCTTGGTGTACACTGAGTACAGATTTTACAATCTTTTCAAGGAGCAATTCATGAAATAACAATGAATTATTGACAATTTAAATACTGCATTGACTGCCTTAATTTTAATGTCAGTATAGCAAGCAATCGTTTATAGGGGGTATAGCTCAGTGGCAGAGCATTTGACTGCAGATCAAGAGGTCTCTGGTTCAACTCCGGATGCCCCCTTTATATCGCTATAAAATGATATATAAGAGAAAATTTGCATTTTCGCACCCTTTGTGACAAAATATATTTTCATGTTCTATAAAAAATGATAACCATGTAAAATGTCAAGAAATAACAGTGAAATCAACAGTTCAACAGTTAGTGCTCTGGTTGCTTTTTTACACAGTAATGCTCTTACTGAAACAGTTATGTGACTTCACAGTGGCTGTACACTTGACCCATAATTTTGATGTGTATTAGTTACCTTTGGTACAAAAGTGTACATAGGATCTGCTGGGATTCAAACCCAGGACCTTGTTTTTACTAGTCAGGCACTTCAACCAACTATGGCACAGAGTGAGCAGTTAAATCATTTAATAAACTATGAATAGTGAGCTTCTCCTTGAAACTGAAATCCAGACAGACTGTCAAACTGCACAAATCAATTTGGCTTCAACCTGGTTTAACAATTTTAAAAGTAAATGTCGAAAAGATTGTATGCAACATTCCAAATCATGAATAGAAATGGGTTCTTATAGTATTAAAAATACTCCTTTCCATTGTAAAATTTCACCTTGGTGTACACTGTAGATTTTGCAATCTTCTCTTCAATGAAGAGCACTTCATGAAAAACAATGCATTGTTGACCATTTAAATACTGCATTGACAGCCTTAATTTTAATGTCGGTTTAACAAGCATTCATATGTAGGGGTATAGTTTAACGGCAGATCATTTGACTACAAATCAAGAGGTCTGTGACTCAACTTTGGATGCCCGTTTACATTACTTCACAATGATATATAAGAGAAAATTTGCATTTTCGCACCCTTTGTAACAAAATATATTTTCATGTGCTGTAAAAATTGATAACCATGTAAAATGTCAAGAACTAACAGTGGAATCAACAGGGCAACAGTTATTGCCCGCGTTGCTCTTTTACACGGCAATGTTCTCACTGAAACAGTTATGTGACTTGACAATGGCTGAAAACTTGACCCATAATTTTGACATGTCATACTACTACCTTTTGAACAAAAGTGTACATAGGCTCTGCTGGGATTTGAACCCAGGATCTCTTGTTTACTAGACAGGCACTTTAACCAACTAAGCCACAGAGCCAGTAGGTAGAGCTCTTTACAAACTATAAATAGTCAGCTTTTCTTTGAAGCTAAAATCCAGCCAGGCTTTCAAACTAGGCGTATTTGACAGACATAATCCATTGAATCTAGATTGCTCCAATTATAGGATCCACTTGTGATGTGACGAGAATTCTAATCCAGATTATGAATCCATTGATCTACCTCTGCAGGTGGATTCACAGATTCAGATTCACTGCCTTACTCACAATTCTTGGCTAATTAATGGTGGCAAATTGTGGCAGCAAATTTTAAGAATTAGCAAATTTTTATGATATTAATAGTGTTTTATCTTACTTCTTTCATTATGGATTCAGGTCTAGAGAAAATTGCATTTCATAAATCGACATAATACAAAGAATATAAATCTGGATCCAGATTACACCAATTATTCCAGTGAAATACGCCTACTGCAATTAATCAATTTATTTGGGAAAAGGTTTAACAACTTTAAAATTAAATGTCAAAAAGACTTTATGCAACATTCAAAATGCATAACATTTAATCATGCAAAGAAACATGTTCTTATAATATTGAACATATTCCTTTCTGTTGTATAATTTCACCTTGGTGTACACTGAGTACAGATTTTACAATCTTTTCAAGGAGCAATTCATGAAATAACAATGAATTATTGACAATTTAAATACTGCATTGACTGCCTTACTTTTAATGTCAGTATAGCAAGCAATCGTTTATAGGGGGTATAGCTCAGTGGCAGAGCATTTGACTGCAGATCAAGAGGTCTCTGGTTCAACTCCGGATGCCCCCTTTATATCGCTACAAAATGATATATAAGAGAAAATTTGCATTTTCGCATCCTTTGTGACAAAATATATTTTCATGTTCTATAAAAAATGAGAACCATGTAAAATGTCAAGAAATAACAGTGAAATCAACAGTGCAATAGTTAATGCTCTTACTGAAACAGTTATGTGACTTCACAGTGGCTGTACACTTGACCCATAATTTTGATGTGTATTAGTTACCTTTGGTACAAAAGTGTACATAGGATCTGCTGGGATTCAAACCCAGGACCTTGTTTTTACTAGTCAGGCACTTCAACCAACTATGGCACAGAGTGAGCAGTTAAATCATTTAATAAACTATGAATAGTGAGCTTCTCCTTGAAACTGAAATCCAGACAGACTGTCAAACTGCACAAATCAATTTGGCTTCAACCTGGTTTAACAATTTTAAAAGTAAATGTCGAAAAGATTGTATGCAACATTCCAAATCATGAATAGAAATGGGTTCTTATAGTATTAAAAATACTCCTTTCCATTGTAAAATTTCACCTTGGTGTACACTGTAGATTTTGCAATCTTCTCTTCAATGAAGAGCACTTCATGAAAAACAATGCATTGTTGACCATTTAAATACTGCATTGACAGCCTTAATTTTAATGTCGGTTTAACAAGCATTCATATGTAGGGGTATAGTTTAACGGCAGATCATTTGACTACAAATCAAGAGGTCTGTGACTCAACTTTGGATGCCCGTTTACATTACTTCACAATGATATATAAGAGAAAATTTGCATTTTCGCACCCTTTGTAACAAAATATATTTTCATGTGCTGTAAAAATTGATAACCATGTAAAATGTCAAGAACTAACAGTGGAATCAACAGGGCAACAGTTATTGCCCGCGTTGCTCTTTTACACGGCAATGTTCTCACTGAAACAGTTATGTGACTTGACAATGGCTGAAAACTTGACCCATAATTTTGACATGTCATACTACTACCTTTTGAACAAAAGTGTACATAGGCTCTGCTGGGATTTGAACCCAGGATCTCTTGTTTACTAGACAGGCACTTTAACCAACTAAGCCACAGAGCCAGTAGGTAGAGCTCTTTACAAACTATAAATAGTCAGCTTTTCTTTGAAGCTAAAATCCAGCCAGGCTTTCAAACTAGGCGTATTTGACAGACATAATCCATTGAATCTAGATTGCTCCAATTATAGGATCCACTTGTGATGTGACGAGAATTCTAATCCAGATTATGAATCCATTGATCTACCTCTGCAGGTGGATTCACAGATTCAGATTCACTGCCTTACTCACAATTCTTGGCTAATTAATGGTGGCAAATTGTGGCAGCAAATTTTAAGAATTAGCAAATTTTTATGATATTAATAGTGTTTTATCTTACTTCTTTCATTATGGATTCAGGTCTAGAGAAAATTGCATTTCATAAATCGACATAATACAAAGAATATAAATCTGGATCCAGATTACACCAATTATTCCAGTGAAATACGCCTACTGCAATTAATCAATTTATTTGGGAAAAGGTTTAACAACTTTAAAATTAAATGTCAAAAAGACTTTATGCAACATTCAAAATGCATAACATTTAATCATGCAAAGAAACATGTTCTTATAATATTGAACATATTCCTTTCTGTTGTATAATTTCACCTTGGTGTACACTGAGTACAGATTTTACAATCTTTTCAAGGAGCAATTCATGAAATAACAATGAATTATTGACAATTTAAATACTGCATTGACTGCCTTACTTTTAATGTCAGTATAGCAAGCAATCGTTTATAGGGGGTATAGCTCAGTGGCAGAGCATTTGACTGCAGATCAAGAGGTCTCTGGTTCAACTCCGGATGCCCCCTTTATATCGCTACAAAATGATATATAAGAGAAAATTTGCATTTTCGCATCCTTTGTGACAAAATATATTTTCATGTTCTATAAAAAATGAGAACCATGTAAAATGTCAAGAAATAACAGTGAAATCAACAGTGCAATAGTTAATGCTCTTACTGAAACAGTTATGTGACTTCACAGTGGCTGTACACTTGACCCATAATTTTGATGTGTATTAGTTACCTTTGGTACAAAAGTGTACATAGGATCTGCTGGGATTCAAACCCAGGACCTTGTTTTTACTAGTCAGGCACTTCAACCAACTATGGCACAGAGTGAGCAGTTAAATCATTTAATAAACTATGAATAGTGAGCTTCTCCTTGAAACTGAAATCCAGACAGACTGTCAAACTGCACAAATCAATTTGGCTTCAACCTGGTTTAACAATTTTAAAAGTAAATGTCGAAAAGATTGTATGCAACATTCCAAATCATGAATAGAAATGGGTTCTTATAGTATTAAAAATACTCCTTTCCATTGTAAAATTTCACCTTGGTGTACACTGTAGATTTTGCAATCTTCTCTTCAATGAAGAGCACTTCATGAAAAACAATGCATTGTTGACCATTTAAATACTGCATTGACAGCCTTAATTTTAATGTCGGTTTAACAAGCATTCATATGTAGGGGTATAGTTTAACGGCAGATCATTTGACTACAAATCAAGAGGTCTGTGACTCAACTTTGGATGCCCGTTTACATTACTTCACAATGATATATAAGAGAAAATTTGCATTTTCGCACCCTTTGTAACAAAATATATTTTCATGTGCTGTAAAAATTGATAACCATGTAAAATGTCAAGAACTAACAGTGGAATCAACAGGGCAACAGTTATTGCCCGCGTTGCTCTTTTACATGGCAATGTTCTCACTGAAACAGTTATGTGACTTGACAATGGCTGAAAACTTGACCCATAATTTTGACATGTCATACTACTACCTTTTGAACAAAAGTGTACATAGGCTCTGCTGGGATTTGAACCCAGGATCTCCTGTTTACTAGACAGGCACTTTAACCAACTAAGCCACAGAGCCAGTAGGTAGAGCTCTTTACAAACTATAAATAGTCAGCTTTTCTTTGAAGCTAAAATCCAGCCAGACTTTCAAACTAGGCGTATTTCACAGACATAATCCATTGAATCTAGATTGCTCCAATTATAGGATCCACTTGTGATGTGACGAGAATTCTAATCCAGATTATGAATCCATTGATCTACCTCTGCAGGTGGATTCACAGATTCAGATTCACTGCCTTACTCACAATTCTTGGCTAATTAATGGTGGCAAATTGTGGCAGCAAATTTTAAGAATTAGCAAATTTTTATGATATTAATAGTGTTTTATCTTACTTCTTTCATTATGGATTCAGGTCTAGAGAAAATTGCATTTCATAAATCGACATAATACAAAGAATATAAATCTGGATCCAGATTACACCAATTATTCCAGTGAAATACGCCTACTGCAATTAATCAATTTATTTGGGAAAAGGTTTAACAACTTTAAAATTAAATGTCAAAAAGACTTTATGCAACATTCAAAATGCATAACATTTAATCATGCAAAGAAACATGTTCTTATAATATTGAACATATTCCTTTCTGTTGTATAATTTCACCTTGGTGTACACTGAGTACAGATTTTACAATCTTTTCAAGGAGCAATTCATGAAATAACAATGAATTATTGACAATTTAAATACTGCATTGACTGCCTTACTTTTAATGTCAGTATAGCAAGCAATCATTTATAGGGGGTATAGCTCAGTGGCAGAGCATTTGACTGCAGATCAAGAGGTCTCTCGTTCAACTCCGGATGCCCCCTTTATATCGCTACAAAATGATATATAAGAGAAAATTTGCATTTTCGCACCCTTTGTGACAAAATATATTTTCATGTTCTATAAAAAATGAAAACCATGTAAAATGTCAAGAAATAACAGTGAAATCAACAGTGCAACAGTTAATGCTCTTACTGAAACAGTTATGTGACTTCACAGTGGCTGTACACTTGACCCATAATTTTGATGTGTATTACTGTTACCTTTGGTACAAAAGTGTACATAGGATCTGCTGGGATTCAAACCCAGGACCTTGTTTTTACTAGTCAGGCACTTCAACCAACTATGCCACAGAGTGAGCAGTTAAATCATTTAATAAACTATGAATAGTGAGCTTCTCCTTGAAACTGAAATCCAGACAGACTGTCAAACTGCACAAATCAATTTGGCTTCAACCTGGTTTAACAATTTTAAAAGTAAATGTCGAAAAGATTGTATGCAACATTCCAAATCATGAATAGAAATGGGTTCTTATAGTATTAAAAATACTCCTTTCCATTGTAAAATTTCACCTTGGTGTACACTGTAGATTTTGCAATCTTCTCTTCAATGAAGAGCACTTCATGAAAAACAATGCATTGTTGACCATTTAAATACTGCATTGACAGCCTTAATTTTAATGTCGGTTTAACAAGCATTCATATGTAGGGGTATAGTTTAACGGCAGATCATTTGACTACAAATCAAGAGGTCTGTGACTCAACTTTGGATGCCCGTTTACATTACTTCACAATGATATATAAGAGAAAATTTGCATTTTCGCACCCTTTGTAACAAAATATATTTTCATGTGCTATAAAAATTGATAACCATGTAAAATGTCAAGAACTAACAGTGGAATCAACAGGGCAACAGTTATTGCCCGCGTTGCTCTTTTACACGGCAATGTTCTCACTGAAACAGTTATGTGACTTGACAATGGCTGAAAACTTGACCCATAATTTTGACATGTCATACTACTACCTTTTGAACAAAAGTGTACATAGGCTCTGCTGGGATTTGAACCCAGGATCTCCTGTTTACTAGACAGGCACTTTAACCAACTAAGCCACAGAGCCAGTAGGTAGAGCTCTTTACAAACTATAAATAGTCAGCTTTTCTTTGAAGCTAAAATCCAGCCAGACTTTCAAACTAGGCATATTTCACAGACATAATCCATTGAATCTAGATTGCTCCAATTATAGGATCCACTTGTGATGTGACGAGAATTCTAATCCAGATTATGAATCCATTGATCTACCTCTGCAGGTGGATTCACAGATTCAGATTCACTGCCTTACTCACAATTCTTGGCTAATTAATGGTGGCAAATTGTGGCAGCAAATTTTAAGAATTAGCAAATTTTTATGATATTAATAGTGTTTTATCTTACTTCTTTCATTATGGATTCAGGTCTAGAGAAAATTGCATTTCATAAATCGACATAATACAAAGAATATAAATCTGGATCCAGATTACACCAATTATTCCAGTGAAATACGCCTACTGCAATTAATCAATTTGTTTGGGAAAAGGTTTAACAACTTTAAAATTAAATGTCAAAAAGACTTTATGCAACATTCAAAATGCATAACATTTAATCTTGCAAAGAAACATGTTCTTATAATATTGAACATATTCCTTTCTGTTGTATAATTTCACCTTGGTGTACACTGAGTACAGATTTTACAATCTTTTCAAGGAGCAATTCATGAAATAACAATGAATTATTGACAATTTAAATACTGCATTGACTGCCTTAATTTTAATGTCAGTATAGCAAGCAATCGTTTATAGGGGGTATAGCTCAGTGGCAGAGCATTTGACTGCAGATCAAGAGGTCTCTGGTTCAACTCCGGATGCCCCCTTTATATCGCTACAAAATGATATATAAGAGAAAATTTGCATTTTCGCACCCTTTGTGACAAAATATATTTTCATGTTCTATAAAAAATGATAACCATGTAAAATGTCAAGAAATAGCAGTGAAATCAACAGTGCAACAGTTAGTGCTCTGGTTGCTCTTTTACACAGTAATGCTCTTACTGAAACAGTTATGTGACTTCACAGTGGCTGTACACTTGACCCATAATTTTGATGTGTATTACTGTTACCTTTGGTACAAAAGTGTACATAGGATCTGCTGGGATTCAAACCCAGGACCTTGTTTTTACTAGTCAGGCACTTCAACCAACTATGCCACAGAGTGAGCAGTTAAATCATTTAATAAACTATGAATAGTGAGCTTCTCCTTGAAACTGAAATCCAGACAGACTGTCAAACTGCACAAATCAATTTGGCTTCAACCTGGTTTAACAATTTTAAAAGTAAATGTCGAAAAGATTGTATGCAACATTCCAAATCATGAATAGAAATGGGTTCTTATAGTATTAAAAATACTCCTTTCCATTGTAAAATTTCACCTTGGTGTACACTGTAGATTTTGCAATCTTCTCTTCAATGAAGAGCACTTCATGAAAAACAATGCATTGTTGACCATTTAAATACTGCATTGACAGCCTTAATTTTAATGTCGGTTTAACAAGCATTCATATGTAGGGGTATAGTTTAACGGCAGATCATTTGACTACAAATCAAGAGGTCTGTGACTCAACTTTGGATGCCCGTTTACATTACTTCACAATGATATATAAGAGAAAATTTGCATTTTCGCACCCTTTGTAACAAAATATATTTTCATGTGCTATAAAAATTGATAACCATGTAAAATGTCAAGAACTAACAGTGGAATCAACAGGGCAACAGTTATTGCCCGCGTTGCTCTTTTACACGGCAATGTTCTCACTGAAACAGTTATGTGACTTGACAATGGCTGAAAACTTGACCCATAATTTTGACATGTCATACTACTACCTTTTGAACAAAAGTGTACATAGGCTCTGCTGGGATTTGAACCCAGGATCTCCTGTTTACTAGACAGGCACTTTAACCAACTAAGCCACAGAGCCAGTAGGTAGAGCTCTTTACAAACTATAAATAGTCAGCTTTTCTTTGAAGCTAAAATCCAGCCAGACTTTCAAACTAGGCGTATTTCACAGACATAATCCATTGAATCTAGATTGCTCCAATTATAGGATCCACTTGTGATGTGACGAGAATTCTAATCCAGATTATGAATCCATTGATCTACCTCTGCAGGTGGATTCACAGATTCAGATTCACTGCCTTACTCACAATTCTTGGCTAATTAATGGTGGCAAATTGTGGCAGCAAATTTTAAGAATTAGCAAATTTTTATGATATTAATAGTGTTTTATCTTACTTCTTTCATTATGGATTCAGGTCTAGAGAAAATTGCATTTCATAAATCGACATAATACAAAGAATATAAATCTGGATCCAGATTACACCAATTATTCCAGTGAAATACGCCTACTGCAATTAATCAATTTGTTTGGGAAAAGGTTTAACAACTTTAAAATTAAATGTCAAAAAGACTTTATGCAACATTCAAAATGCATAACATTTAATCTTGCAAAGAAACATGTTCTTATAATATTGAACATATTCCTTTCTGTTGTATAATTTCACCTTGGTGTACACTGAGTACAGATTTTACAATCTTTTCAAGGAGCAATTCATGAAATAACAATGAATTATTGACAATTTAAATACTGCATTGACTGCCTTAATTTTAATGTCAGTATAGCAAGCAATCATTTATAGGGGGTATAGCTCAGTGGCAGAGCATTTGACTGCAGATCAAGAGGTCTCTGGTTCAACTCCGGATGCCCCCTTTATATCGCTACAAAATGATATATAAGAGAAAATTTGCATTTTCGCACCCTTTGTGACAAAATATATTTTCATGTTCTATAAAAAATGATAACCATGTAAAATGTCAAGAAATAGCAGTGAAATCAACAGTGCAACAGTTAGTGCTCTGGTTGCTCTTTTACACAGTAATGCTCTTACTGAAACAGTTATGTGACTTCACAGTGGCTGTACACTTGACCCATAATTTTGATGTGTATTACTGTTACCTTTGGTACAAAAGTGTACATAGGATCTGGTGGGATTCAAACCCAGGACCTTGTTTTTACTAGTCAGGCACTTCAACCAACTATGCCACAGAGTGAGCAGTTAAATCATTTAATAAACTATGAATAGTGAGCTTCTCCTTGAAACTGAAATCCAGACAGACTGTCAAACTGCACAAATCAATTTGGCTTCAACCTGGTTTAACAATTTTAAAAGTAAATGTCGAAAAGATTGTATGCAACATTCCAAATCATGAATAGAAATGGGTTCTTATAGTATTAAAAATACTCCTTTCCATTGTAAAATTTCACCTTGGTGTACACTGTAGATTTTGCAATCTTCTCTTCAATGAAGAGCACTTCATGAAAAACAATGCATTGTTGACCATTTAAATACTGCATTGACAGCCTTAATTTTAATGTCGGTTTAACAAGCATTCATATGTAGGGGTATAGTTTAACGGCAGATCATTTGACTACAAATCAAGAGGTCTGTGACTCAACTTTGGATGCCCGTTTACATTACTTCACAATGATATATAAGAGAAAATTTGCATTTTCGCACCCTTTGTAACAAAATATATTTTCATGTGCTATAAAAATTGATAACCATGTAAAATGTCAAGAACTAACAGTGGAATCAACAGGGCAACAGTTATTGCCCGCGTTGCTCTTTTACACGGCAATGTTCTCACTGAAACAGTTATGTGACTTGACAATGGCTGAAAACTTGACCCATAATTTTGACATGTCATACTACTACCTTTTGAACAAAAGTGTACATAGGCTCTGCTGGGATTTGAACCCAGGATCTCCTGTTTACTAGACAGTCACTTTAACCAACTAAGCCACAGAGCCAGTAGGTAGAGCTCTTTACAAACTATAAATAGTCAGCTTTTCTTTGAAGCTAAAATCCAGCCAGACTTTCAAACTAGGCGTATTTCACAGACATAATCCATTGAATCTAGATTGCTCCAATTATAGGATCCACTTGTGATGTGACGAGAATTCTAATCCAGATTATGAATCCATTGATCTACCTCTGCAGGTGGATTCACAGATTCAGATTCACTGCCTTACTCACAATTCTTGGCTAATTAATGGTGGCAAATTGTGGCAGCAAATTTTAAGAATTAGCAAATTTTTATGATATTAATAGTGTTTTATCTTACTTCTTTCATTATGGATTCAGGTCTAGAGAAAATTGCATTTCATAAATCGACATAATACAAAGAATATAAATCTGGATCCAGATTACACCAATTATTCCAGTGAAATACGCCTACTGCAATTAATCAATTTGTTTGGGAAAAGGTTTAACAACTTTAAAATTAAATGTCAAAAAGACTTTATGCAACATTCAAAATGCATAACATTTAATCTTGCAAAGAAACATGTTCTTATAATATTGAACATATTCCTTTCTGTTGTATAATTTCACCTTGGTGTACACTGAGTACAGATTTTACAATCTTTTCAAGGAGCAATTCATGAAATAACAATGAATTATTGACAATTTAAATACTGCATTGACTGCCTTAATTTTAATGTCAGTATAGCAAGCAATCGTTTATAGGGGGTATAGCTCAGTGGCAGAGCATTTGACTGCAGATCAAGAGGTCTCTGGTTCAACTCCGGATGCCCCCTTTATATCGCTACAAAATGATATATAAGAGAAAATTTGCATTTTCGCACCCTTTGTGACAAAATATATTTTCATGTTCTATAAAAAATGATAACCATGTAAAATGTCAAGAAATAGCAGTGAAATCAACAGTGCAACAGTTAGTGCTCTGGTTGCTCTTTTACACAGTAATGCTCTTACTGAAACAGTTATGTGACTTCACAGTGGCTGTACACTTGACCCATAATTTTGATGTGTATTACTGTTACCTTTGGTACAAAAGTGTACATAGGATCTGGTGGGATTCAAACCCAGGACCTTGTTTTTACTAGTCAGGCACTTCAACCAACTATGCCACAGAGTGAGCAGTTAAATCATTTAATAAACTATGAATAGTGAGCTTCTCCTTGAAACTGAAATCCAGACAGACTGTCAAACTGCACAAATCAATTTGGCTTCAACCTGGTTTAACAATTTTAAAAGTAAATGTCGAAAAGATTGTATGCAACATTCCAAATCATGAATAGAAATGGGTTCTTATAGTATTAAAAATACTCCTTTCCATTGTAAAATTTCACCTTGGTGTACACTGTAGATTTTGTAATCTTCTCTTCAATGAAGAGCACTTCATGAAAAACAATGCATTGTTGACCATTTAAATACTGCATTGACAGCCTTAATTTTAATGTCGGTTTAACAAGCATTCATATGTAGGGGTATAGTTTAACGGCAGATCATTTGACTACAAATCAAGAGGTCTGTGACTCAACTTTCGATGCCCGTTTACATTACTTCACAATGATATATAAGAGAAAATTTGCATTTTCGCACCCTTTGTAACAAAATATATTTTCATGTGCTATAAAAATTGATAACCATGTAAAATGTCAAGAACTAACAGTGGAATCAACAGGGCAACAGTTATTGCCCGCGTTGCTCTTTTACACGGCAATGTTCTCACTGAAACAGTTATGTGACTTGACAATGGCTGAAAACTTGACCCATAATTTTGACATGTCATACTACTACCTTTTGAACAAAAGTGTACATAGGCTCTGCTGGGATTTGAACCCAGGATCTCCTGTTTACTAGACAGGCACTTTAACCAACTAAGCCACAGAGCCAGTAGGTAGAGCTCTTTACAAACTATAAATAGTCAGCTTTTCTTTGAAGCTAAAATCCAGCCAGACTTTCAAACTAGGCGTATTTCACAGACATAATCCATTGAATCTAGATTGCTCCAATTATAGGATCCACTTGTGATGTGACGAGAATTCTAATCCAGATTATGAATCCATTGATCTACCTCTGCAGGTGGATTCACAGATTCAGATTCACTGCCTTACTCACAATTCTTGGCTAATTAATGGTGGCAAATTGTGGCAGCAAATTTTAAGAATTAGCAAATTTTTATGATATTAATAGTGTTTTATCTTACTTCTTTCATTATGGATTCAGGTCTAGAGAAAATTGCATTTCATAAATCGACATAATACAAAGAATATAAATCTGGATCCAGATTACACCAATTATTCCAGTGAAATACGCCTACTGCAATTAATCAATTTGTTTGGGAAAAGGTTTAACAACTTTAAAATTAAATGTCAAAAAGACTTTATGCAACATTCAAAATGCATAACATTTAATCTTGCAAAGAAACATGTTCTTATAATATTGAACATATTCCTTTCTGTTGTATAATTTCACCTTGGTGTACACTGAGTACAGATTTTACAATCTTTTCAAGGAGCAATTCATGAAATAACAATGAATTATTGACAATTTAAATACTGCATTGACTGCCTTAATTTTAATGTCAGTATAGCAAGCAATCTTTATAGGGGGTATAGCTCAGTGGCAGAGCATTTGACTGCAGATCAAGAGGTCTCTGGTTCAACTCCGGATGCCCCCTTTATATCGCTACAAAATGATATATAAGAGAAAATTTGCATTTTCGCACCCTTTGTGACAAAATATATTTTCATGTTCTATAAAAAATGATAACCATGTAAAATGTCAAGAAATAGCAGTGAAATCAACAGTGCAACAGTTAGTGCTCTGGTTGCTCTTTTACACAGTAATGCTCTTACTGAAACAGTTATGTGACTTCACAGTGGCTGTACACTTGACCCATAATTTTGATGTGTATTACTGTTACCTTTGGTACAAAAGTGTACATAGGATCTGCTGGGATTCAAACCCAGGACCTTGTTTTTACTAGTCAGGCACTTCAACCAACTATGCCACAGAGTGAGCAGTTAAATCATTTAATAAACTATGAATAGTGAGCTTCTCCTTGAAACTGAAATCCAGACAGACTGTCAAACTGCACAAATCAATTTGGCTTCAACCTGGTTTAACAATTTTAAAAGTAAATGTCGAAAAGATTGTATGCAACATTCCAAATCATGAATAGAAATGGGTTCTTATAGTATTAAAAATACTCCTTTCCATTGTAAAATTTCACCTTGGTGTACACTGTAGATTTTGCAATCTTCTCTTCAATGAAGAGCACTTCATGAAAAACAATGCATTGTTGACCATTTAAATACTGCATTGACAGCCTTAATTTTAATGTCGGTTTAGCAAGCATTCATATGTAGGGGTATAGTTTAACGGCAGATCATTTGACTACAAATCAAGAGGTCTGTGACTCAACTTTGGATGCCCGTTTACATTACTTCACAATGATATATAAGAGAAAATTTGCATTTTCGCACCCTTTGTAACAAAATATATTTTCATGTGCTATAAAAATTGATAACCATGTAAAATGTCAAGAACTAACAGTGGAATCAACAGGGCAACAGTTATTGCCCGCGTTGCTCTTTTACACGGCAATGTTCTCACTGAAACAGTTATGTGACTTGACAATGGCTGAAAACTTGACCCATAATTTTGACATGTCATACTACTACCTTTTGAACAAAAGTGTACATAGGCTCTGCTGGGATTTGAACCCAGGATCTCCTGTTTACTAGACAGGCACTTTAACCAACTAAGCCACAGAGCCAGTAGGTAGAGCTCTTTACAAACTATAAATAGTCAGCTTTTCTTTGAAGCTAAAATCCAGCCAGACTTTCAAACTAGGCGTATTTCACAGACATAATCCATTGAATCTAGATTGCTCCAATTATAGGATCCACTTGTGATGTGACGAGAATTCTAATCCAGATTATGAATCCATTGATCTACCTCTGCAGGTGGATTCACAGATTCAGATTCACTGCCTTACTCACAATTCTTGGCTAATTAATGGTGGCAAATTGTGGCAGCAAATTTTAAGAATTAGCAAATTTTTATGATATTAATAGTGTTTTATCTTACTTCTTTCATTATGGATTCAGGTCTAGAGAAAATTGCATTTCATAAATCGACATAATACAAAGAATATAAATCTGGATCCAGATTACACCAATTATTCCAGTGAAATACGCCTACTGCAATTAATCAATTTGTTTGGGAAAAGGTTTAACAACTTTAAAATTAAATGTCAAAAAGACTTTATGCAACATTCAAAATGCATAACATTTAATCTTGCAAAGAAACATGTTCTTATAATATTGAACATATTCCTTTCTGTTGTATAATTTCACCTTGGTGTACACTGAGTACAGATTTTACAATCTTTTCAAGGAGCAATTCATGAAATAACAATGAATTATTGACAATTTAAATACTGCATTGACTGCCTTAATTTTAATGTCAGTATAGCAAGCAATCGTTTATAGGGGGTATAGCTCAGTGGCAGAGCATTTGACTGCAGATCAAGAGGTCTCTGGTTCAACTCCGGATGCCCCCTTTATATCGCTACAAAATGATATATAAGAGAAAATTTGCATTTTCGCACCCTTTGTGACAAAATATATTTTCATGTTCTATAAAAAATGATAACCATGTAAAATGTCAAGAAATAGCAGTGAAATCAACAGTGCAACAGTTAGTGCTCTGGTTGCTCTTTTACACAGTAATGCTCTTACTGAAACAGTTATGTGACTTCACAGTGGCTGTACACTTGACCCATAATTTTGATGTGTATTACTGTTACCTTTGGTACAAAAGTGTACATAGGATCTGCTGGGATTCAAACCCAGGACCTTGTTTTTACTAGTCAGGCACTTCAACCAACTATGCCACAGAGTGAGCAGTTAAATCATTTAATAAACTATGAATAGTGAGCTTCTCCTTGAAACTGAAATCCAGACAGACTGTCAAACTGCACAAATCAATTTGGCTTCAACCTGGTTTAACAATTTTAAAAGTAAATGTCGAAAAGATTGTATGCAACATTCCAAATCATGAATAGAAATGGGTTCTTATAGTATTAAAAATACTCCTTTCCATTGTAAAATTTCACCTTGGTGTACACTGTAGATTTTGCAATCTTCTCTTCAATGAAGAGCACTTCATGAAAAACAATGCATTGTTGACCATTTAAATACTGCATTGACAGCCTTAATTTTAATGTCGGTTTAACAAGCATTCATATGTAGGGGTATAGTTTAACGGCAGATCATTTGACTACAAATCAAGAGGTCTGTGACTCAACTTTGGATGCCCGTTTACATTACTTCACAATGATATATAAGAGAAAATTTGCATTTTCGCACCCTTTGTAACAAAATATATTTTCATGTGCTATAAAAATTGATAACCATGTAAAATGTCAAGAACTAACAGTGGAATCAACAGGGCAACAGTTATTGCCCGCGTTGCTCTTTTACACGGCAATGTTCTCACTGAAACAGTTATGTGACTTGACAATGGCTGAAAACTTGACCCATAATTTTGACATGTCATACTACTACCTTTTGAACAAAAGTGTACATAGGCTCTGCTGGGATTTGAACCCAGGATCTCCTGTTTACTAGACAGTCACTTTAACCAACTAAGCCACAGAGCCAGTAGGTAGAGCTCTTTACAAACTATAAATAGTCAGCTTTTCTTTGAAGCTAAAATCCAGCCAGACTTTCAAACTAGGCGTATTTCACAGACATAATCCATTGAATCTAGATTGCTCCAATTATAGGATCCACTTGTGATGTGACGAGAATTCTAATCCAGATTATGAATCCATTGATCTACCTCTGCAGGTGGATTCACAGATTCAGATTCACTGCCTTACTCACAATTCTTGGCTAATTAATGGTGGCAAATTGTGGCAGCAAATTTTAAGAATTAGCAAATTTTTATGATATTAATAGTGTTTTATCTTACTTCTTTCATTATGGATTCAGGTCTAGAGAAAATTGCATTTCATAAATCGACATAATACAAAGAATATAAATCTGGATCCAGATTACACCAATTATTCCAGTGAAATACGCCTACTGCAATTAATCAATTTGTTTGGGAAAAGGTTTAACAACTTTAAAATTAAATGTCAAAAAGACTTTATGCAACATTCAAAATGCATAACATTTAATCTTGCAAAGAAACATGTTCTTATAATATTGAACATATTCCTTTCTGTTGTATAATTTCACCTTGGTGTACACTGAGTACAGATTTTACAATCTTTTCAAGGAGCAATTCATGAAATAACAATGAATTATTGACAATTTAAATACTGCATTGACTGCCTTAATTTTAATGTCAGTATAGCAAGCAATCGTTTATAGGGGGTATAGCTCAGTGGCAGAGCATTTGACTGCAGATCAAGAGGTCTCTGGTTCAACTCCGGATGCCCCCTTTATATCGCTACAAAATGATATATAAGAGAAAATTTGCATTTTCGCACCCTTTGTGACAAAATATATTTTCATGTTCTATAAAAAATGATAACCATGTAAAATGTCAAGAAATAGCAGTGAAATCAACAGTGCAACAGTTAGTGCTCTGGTTGCTCTTTTACACAGTAATGCTCTTACTGAAACAGTTATGTGACTTCACAGTGGCTGTACACTTGACCCATAATTTTGATGTGTATTACTGTTACCTTTGGTACAAAAGTGTACATAGGATCTGCTGGGATTCAAACCCAGGACCTTGTTTTTACTAGTCAGGCACTTCAACCAACTATGCCACAGAGTGAGCAGTTAAATCATTTAATAAACTATGAATAGTGAGCTTCTCCTTGAAACTGAAATCCAGACAGACTGTCAAACTGCACAAATCAATTTGGCTTCAACCTGGTTTAACAATTTTAAAAGTAAATGTCGAAAAGATTGTATGCAACATTCCAAATCATGAATAGAAATGGGTTCTTATAGTATTAAAAATACTCCTTTCCATTGTAAAATTTCACCTTGGTGTACACTGTAGATTTTGCAATCTTCTCTTCAATGAAGAGCACTTCATGAAAAACAATGCATTGTTGACCATTTAAATACTGCATTGACAGCCTTAATTTTAATGTCGGTTTAACAAGCATTCATATGTAGGGGTATAGTTTAACGGCAGATCATTTGACTACAAATCAAGAGGTCTGTGACTCAACTTTGGATGCCCGTTTACATTACTTCACAATGATATATAAGAGAAAATTTGCATTTTCGCACCCTTTGTAACAAAATATATTTTCATGTGCTATAAAAATTGATAACCATGTAAAATGTCAAGAACTAACAGTGGAATCAACAGGGCAACAGTTATTGCCCGCGTTGCTCTTTTACACGGCAATGTTCTCACTGAAACAGTTATGTGACTTGACAATGGCTGAAAACTTGACCCATAATTTTGACATGTCATACTACTACCTTTTGAACAAAAGTGTACATAGGCTCTGCTGGGATTTGAACCCAGGATCTCCTGTTTACTAGACAGGCACTTTAACCAACTAAGCCACAGAGCCAGTAGGTAGAGCGCTTTACAAACTATAAATAGTCAGCTTTTCTTTGAAGCTAAAATCCAGCCAGACTTTCAAACTAGGCGTATTTGACAGACATAATCCATTGAATCTAGATTGCTCCAATTATAGGATCCACTTGTGATGTGACGAGAATTCTAATCCAGATTATGAATCCATTGATCTACCTCTGCAGGTGGATTCACAGATTCAGATTCACTGCCTTACTCACAATTCTTGGCTAATTAATGGTGGCAAATTGTGGCAGCAAATTTTAAGAATTAGCAAATTTTTATGATATTAATAGTGTTTTATCTTACTTCTTTCATTATGGATTCAGGTCTAGAGAAAATTGCATTTCATAAATTGACATAATACAAAGAATATAAATCTGGATCCAGATTACACCAATTATTCCAGTGAAATACGCCTACTGCAATTAATCAATTTGTTTTGGAAAAGGTTTAACAACTTTAAAATTAAATGTCAAAAAGACTTTATGCAACATTCAAAATGCATAAC
Organism: Sabellastarte sp. h YS-2021; assembly: GCA_964017235.1. NCBI lineage: Eukaryota > Metazoa > Annelida > Polychaeta > Sabellida > Sabellidae > Sabellastarte > Sabellastarte sp. h YS-2021. The sequence continues at coordinate 164,610,958 of OZ024927.1, read as the reverse complement.
ATTTAATCTTGCAAAGAAACATGTTCTTATAATATTGAACATATTCCTTTCTGTTGTATAATTTCACCTTGGTGTACACTGAGTACAGATTTTACAATCTTTTCAAGGAGCAATTCATGAAATAACAATGAATTATTGACAATTTAAATACTGCATTGACTGCCTTAATTTTAATGTCAGTATAGCAAGCAATCGTTTATAGGGGGTATAGCTCAGTGGCAGAGCATTTGACTGCAGATCAAGAGGTCTCTGGTTCAACTCCGGATGCCCCCTTTATATCGCTACAAAATGATATATAAGAGAAAATTTGCATTTTCGCACCCTTTGTGACAAAATATATTTTCATGTTCTATAAAAAATGATAACCATGTAAAATGTCAAGAAATAGCAGTGAAATCAACAGTGCAACAGTTAGTGCTCTGGTTGCTCTTTTACACAGTAATGCTCTTACTGAAACAGTTATGTGACTTCACAGTGGCTGTACACTTGACCCATAATTTTGATGTGTATTACTGTTACCTTTGGTACAAAAGTGTACATAGGATCTGCTGGGATTCAAACCCAGGACCTTGTTTTTACTAGTCAGGCACTTCAACCAACTATGCCACAGAGTGAGCAGTTAAATCATTTAATAAACTATGAATAGTGAGCTTCTCCTTGAAACTGAAATCCAGACAGACTGTCAAACTGCACAAATCAATTTGGCTTCAACCTGGTTTAACAATTTTAAAAGTAAATGTCGAAAAGATTGTATGCAACATTCCAAATCATGAATAGAAATGGGTTCTTATAGTATTAAAAATACTCCTTTCCATTGTAAAATTTCACCTTGGTGTACACTGTAGATTTTGCAATCTTCTCTTCAATGAAGAGCACTTCATGAAAAACAATGCATTGTTGACCATTTAAATACTGCATTGACAGCCTTAATTTTAATGTCGGTTTAACAAGCATTCATATGTAGGGGTATAGTTTAACGGCAGATCATTTGACTACAAATCAAGAGGTCTGTGACTCAACTTTGGATGCCCGTTTACATTACTTCACAATGATATATAAGAGAAAATTTGCATTTTCGCACCCTTTGTAACAAAATATATTTTCATGTGCTATAAAAATTGATAACCATGTAAAATGTCAAGAACTAACAGTGGAATCAACAGGGCAACAGTTATTGCCCGCGTTGCTCTTTTACACGGCAATGTTCTCACTGAAACAGTTATGTGACTTGACAATGGCTGAAAACTTGACCCATAATTTTGACATGTCATACTACTACCTTTTGAACAAAAGTGTACATAGGCTCTGCTGGGATTTGAACCCAGGATCTCCTGTTTACTAGACAGGCACTTTAACCAACTAAGCCACAGAGCCAGTAGGTAGAGCGCTTTACAAACTATAAATAGTCAGCTTTTCTTTGAAGCTAAAATCCAGCCAGACTTTCAAACTAGGCGTATTTGACAGACATAATCCATTGAATCTAGATTGCTCCAATTATAGGATCCACTTGTGATGTGACGAGAATTCTAATCCAGATTATGAATCCATTGATCTACCTCTGCAGGTGGATTCACAGATTCAGATTCACTGCCTTACTCACAATTCTTGGCTAATTAATGGTGGCAAATTGTGGCAGCAAATTTTAAGAATTAGCAAATTTTTATGATATTAATAGTGTTTTATCTTACTTCTTTCATTATGGATTCAGGTCTAGAGAAAATTGCATTTCATAAATCGACATAATACAAAGAATATAAATCTGGATCCAGATTACACCAATTATTCCAGTGAAATACGCCTACTGCAATTAATCAATTTGTTTGGGAAAAGGTTTAACAACTTTAAAATTAAATGTCAAAAAGACTTTATGCAACATTCAAAATGCATAGCATTTAATCATGCAAAGAAACATGTTCTTATAATATTGAACATATTCCTTTCTGTTGTATAATTTCACCTTGGTGTACACTGAGTACAGATTTTACAATCTTTTCAAGGAGCAATTCATGAAATAACAATGAATTATTGACAATTTAAATACTGCATTGACTGCCTTAATTTTAATGTCAGTATAGCAAGCAATCGTTTATAGGGGGTATAGCTCAGTGGCAGAGCATTTGACTGCAGATCAAGAGGTCTCTGGTTCAACTCCGGATGCCCCCTTTATATCGCTACAAAATGATATATAAGAGAAAATTTGCATTTTCGCACCCTTTGTGACAAAATATATTTTCATGTTCTATAAAAATGATAACCATGTAAAATGTCAAGAAATAACAGTGAAATCAACAGTGCAACAGTTAGTGCTCGGGTTGCTCTTTTACACTGTAATGCTCTTACTGAAACAGTTATGTGACTTCACAGTGGCTGTACACTTGACCCATAATTTTGATGTGTATTACTGTTACCTTTGGTACAAAAGTGTACATAGGATCTGCTGGGATTCAAACCCAGGACCTTGTTTTTACTAGTCAGGCACTTCAACCAACTATGGCACAGAGTGAGCAGTTAAATCATTTAATAAACTATGAATAGTGAGCTTCTCCTTGAAACTGAAATCCAGACAGACTGTCAAACTGCACAAATCAATTTGGCTTCAACCTGGTTTAACAATTTTAAAAGTAAATGTCGAAAAGATTGTATGCAACATTCCAAATCATGAATAGAAATGGGTTCTTATAGTATTAAAAATACTCCTTTCCATTGTAAAATTTCACCTTGGTGTACACTGTAGATTTTGCAATCTTCTCTTCAATGAAGAGCACTTCATGAAAAACAATGCATTGTTGACCATTTAAATACTGCATTGACAGCCTTAATTTTAATGTCGGTTTAACAAGCATTCATATGTAGGGGTATAGTTTAACGGCAGATCATTTGACTACAAATCAAGAGGTCTGTGACTCAACTTTGGATGCCCGTTTACATTACTTCACAATGATATATAAGAGAAAATTTGCATTTTCGCACCCTTTGTAACAAAATATATTTTCATGTGCTGTAAAAATTGATAACCATGTAAAATGTCAAGAACTAACAGTGGAATCAACAGGGCAACAGTTATTGCCCGAGTTGCTCTTTTACACGGCAATGTTCTCACTGAAACAGTTATGTGACTTGACAATGGCTGAAAACTTGACCCATAATTTTGACATGTCATACTACTACCTTTTGAACAAAAGTGTACATAGGCTCTGCTGGGATTTGAACCCAGGATCTCCTGTTTACTAGACAGGCACTTTAACCAACTAAGCCACAGAGCCAGTAGGTAGAGCTCTTTACAAACTATAAATAGTCAGCTTTTCTTTGAAGCTAAAATCCAGCCAGACTTTCAAACTAGGCGTATTTGACAGACATAATCCATTGAATCTAGATTGCTCCAATTATAGGATCCACTTGTGATGTGACGAGAATTCTAATCCAGATTATGAATCCATTGATCTACCTCTGCAGGTGGATTCACAGATTCAGATTCACTGCCTTACTCACAATTCTTGGCTAATTAATGGTGGCAAATTGTGGCAGCAAATTTTAAGAATTAGCAAATTTTTATGATATTAATAGTGTTTTATCTTACTTCTTTCATTATGGATTCAGGTCTAGAGAAAATTGCATTTCATAAATCGACATAATACAAAGAATATAAATCTGGATCCAGATTACACCAATTATTCCAGTGAAATACGCCTACTGCAATTAATCAATTTATTTGGGAAAAGGTTTAACAACTTTAAAATTAAATGTCAAAAAGACTTTATGCAACATTCAAAATGCATAACATTTAATCATGCAAAGAAACATGTTCTTATAATATTGAACATATTCCTTTCTGTTGTATAATTTCACCTTGGTGTACACTGAGTACAGATTTTACAATCTTTTCAAGGAGCAATTCATGAAATAACAATGAATTATTGACAATTTAAATACTGCATTGACTGCCTTAATTTTAATGTCAGTATAGCAAGCAATCGTTTATAGGGGGTATAGCTCAGTGGCAGAGCATTTGACTGCAGATCAAGAGGTCTCTGGTTCAACTCCGGATGCCCCCTTTATATCGCTACAAAATGATATATAAGAGAAAATTTGCATTTTCGCACCCTTTGTGTCAAAATATATTTTCATGTTCTATAAAAAATGAGAACCATGTAAAATGTCAAGAAATAACAGTGAAATCAACAGTGCAACAGTTAATGCTCTTACTGAAACAGTTATGTGACTTCACAGTGGCTGTACACTTGACCCATAATTTTGATGTGTATTACTGTTACCTTTGGTACAAAAGTGTACATAGGATCTGCTGGGATTCAAACCCAGGACCTTGTTTTTACTAGTCAGGCACTTCAACCAACTATGGCACAGAGTGAGCAGTTAAATCATTTAATAAACTATGAATAGTGAGCTTCTCCTTGAAACTGAAATCCAGACAGACTGTCAAACTGCACAAATCAATTTGGCTTCAACCTGGTTTAACAATTTTAAAAGTAAATGTCGAAAAGATTGTATGCAACATTCCAAATCATGAATAGAAATGGGTTCTTATAGTATTAAAAATACTCCTTTCCATTGTAAAATTTCACCTTGGTGTACACTGTAGATTTTGCAATCTTCTCTTCAATGAAGAGCACTTCATGAAAAACAATGCATTGTTGACCATTTAAATACTGCATTGACAGCCTTAATTTTAATGTCGGTTTAACAAGCATTCATATGTAGGGGTATAGTTTAACGGCAGATCATTTGACTACAAATCAAGAGGTCTGTGACTCAACTTTGGATGCCCGTTTACATTACTTCACAATGATATATAAGAGAAAATTTGCATTTTCGCACCCTTTGTAACAAAATATATTTTCATGTGCTATAAAAATTGATAACCATGTAAAATGTCAAGAACTAACAGTGGAATCAACAGGGCAACAGTTATTGCCCGCGTTGCTCTTTTACACGGCAATGTTCTCACTGAAACAGTTATGTGACTTGACAATGGCTGAAAACTTGACCCATAATTTTGACATGTCATACTACTACCTTTTGAACAAAAGTGTACATAGGCTCTGCTGGGATTTGAACCCAGGATCTCCTGTTTACTAGACAGGCACTTTAACCAACTAAGCCACAGAGCCAGTAGGTAGAGCTCTTTACAAACTATAAATAGTCAGCTTTTCTTTGAAGCTAAAATCCAGCCAGACTTTCAAACTAGGCGTATTTGACAGACATAATCCATTGAATCTAGATTGCTCCAATTATAGGATCCACTTGTGATGTGACGAGAATTCTAATCCAGATTATGAATCCATTGATCTACCTCTGCAGGTGGATTCACAGATTCAGATTCACTGCCTTACTCACAATTCTTGGCTAATTAATGGTGGCAAATTGTGGCAGCAAATTTTAAGAATTAGCAAATTTTTATGATATTAATAGTGTTTTATCTTACTTCTTTCATTATGGATTCAGGTCTAGAGAAAATTGCATTTCATAAATCGACATAATACAAAGAATATAAATCTGGATCCAGATTACACCAATTATTCCAGTGAAATACGCCTACTGCAATTAATCAATTTGTTTGGGAAAAGGTTTAACAACTTTAAAATTAAATGTCAAAAAGACTTTATGCAACATTCAAAATGCATAACATTTAATCTTGCAAAGAAACATGTTCTTATAATATTGAACATATTCCTTTCTGTTGTATAATTTCACCTTGGTGTACACTGAGTACAGATTTTACAATCTTTTCAAGGAGCAATTCATGAAATAACAATGAATTATTGACAATTTAAATACTGCATTGACTGCCTTAATTTTAATGTCAGTATAGCAAGCAATCGTTTATAGGGGGTATAGCTCAGTGGCAGAGCATTTGACTGCAGATCAAGAGGTCTCTGGTTCAACTCCGGATGCCCCCTTTATATCGCTACAAAATGATATATAAGAGAAAATTTGCATTTTCGCACCCTTTGTGACAAAATATATTTTCATGTTCTATAAAAAATGATAACCATGTAAAATGTCAAGAAATAGCAGTGAAATCAACAGTGCAACAGTTAGTGCTCTGGTTGCTCTTTTACACAGTAATGCTCTTACTGAAACAGTTATGTGACTTCACAGTGGCTGTACACTTGACCCATAATTTTGATGTGTATTACTGTTACCTTTGGTACAAAAGTGTACATAGGATCTGCTGGGATTCAAACCCAGGACCTTGTTTTTACTAGTCAGGCACTTCAACCAACTATGCCACAGAGTGAGCAGTTAAATCATTTAATAAACTATGAATAGTGAGCTTCTCCTTGAAACTGAAATCCAGACAGACTGTCAAACTGCACAAATCAATTTGGCTTCAACCTGGTTTAACAATTTTAAAAGTAAATGTCGAAAAGATTGTATGCAACATTCCAAATCATGAATAGAAATGGGTTCTTATAGTATTAAAAATACTCCTTTCCATTGTAAAATTTCACCTTGGTGTACACTGTAGATTTTGCAATCTTCTCTTCAATGAAGAGCACTTCATGAAAAACAATGCATTGTTGACCATTTAAATACTGCATTGACAGCCTTAATTTTAATGTCGGTTTAACAAGCATTCATATGTAGGGGTATAGTTTAACGGCAGATCATTTGACTACAAATCAAGAGGTCTGTGACTCAACTTTGGATGCCCGTTTACATTACTTCACAATGATATATAAGAGAAAATTTGCATTTTCGCACCCTTTGTAACAAAATATATTTTCATGTGCTATAAAAATTGATAACCATGTAAAATGTCAAGAACTAACAGTGGAATCAACAGGGCAACAGTTATTGCCCGCGTTGCTCTTTTACACGGCAATGTTCTCACTGAAACAGTTATGTGACTTGACAATGGCTGAAAACTTGACCCATAATTTTGACATGTCATACTACTACCTTTTGAACAAAAGTGTACATAGGCTCTGCTGGGATTTGAACCCAGGATCTCCTGTTTACTAGACAGGCACTTTAACCAACTAAGCCACAGAGCCAGTAGGTAGAGCTCTTTACAAACTATAAATAGTCAGCTTTTCTTTGAAGCTAAAATCCAGCCAGACTTTCAAACTAGGCGTATTTGACAGACATAATCCATTGAATCTAGATTGCTCCAATTATAGGATCCACTTGTGATGTGACGAGAATTCTAATCCAGATTATGAATCCATTGATCTACCTCTGCAGGTGGATTCACAGATTCAGATTCACTGCCTTACTCACAATTCTTGGCTAATTAATGGTGGCAAATTGTGGCAGCAAATTTTAAGAATTAGCAAATTTTTATGATATTAATAGTGTTTTATCTTACTTCTTTCATTATGGATTCAGGTCTAGAGAAAATTGCATTTCATAAATCGACATAATACAAAGAATATAAATCTGGATCCAGATTACACCAATTATTCCAGTGAAATACGCCTACTGCAATTAATCAATTTGTTTGGGAAAAGGTTTAACAACTTTAAAATTAAATGTCAAAAAGACTTTATGCAACATTCAAAATGCATAACATTTAATCTTGCAAAGAAACATGTTCTTATAATATTGAACATATTCCTTTCTGTTGTATAATTTCACCTTGGTGTACACTGAGTACAGATTTTACAATCTTTTCAAGGAGCAATTCATGAAATAACAATGAATTATTGACAATTTAAATACTGCATTGACTGCCTTAATTTTAATGTCAGTATAGCAAGCAATCGTTTATAGGGGGTATAGCTCAGTGGCAGAGCATTTGACTGCAGATCAAGAGGTCTCTGGTTCAACTCCGGATGCCCCCTTTATATCGCTACAAAATGATATATAAGAGAAAATTTGCATTTTCGCACCCTTTGTGACAAAATATATTTTCATGTTCTATAAAAAATGATAACCATGTAAAATGTCAAGAAATAGCAGTGAAATCAACAGTGCAACAGTTAGTGCTCTGGTTGCTCTTTTACACAGTAATGCTCTTACTGAAACAGTTATGTGACTTCACAGTGGCTGTACACTTGACCCATAATTTTGATGTGTATTACTGTTACCTTTGGTACAAAAGTGTACATAGGATCTGCTGGGATTCAAACCCAGGACCTTGTTTTTACTAGTCAGGCACTTCAACCAACTATGCCACAGAGTGAGCAGTTAAATCATTTAATAAACTATGAATAGTGAGCTTCTCCTTGAAACTGAAATCCAGACAGACTGTCAAACTGCACAAATCAATTTGGCTTCAACCTGGTTTAACAATTTTAAAAGTAAATGTCGAAAAGATTGTATGCAACATTCCAAATCATGAATAGAAATGGGTTCTTATAGTATTAAAAATACTCCTTTCCATTGTAAAATTTCACCTTGGTGTACACTGTAGATTTTGCAATCTTCTCTTCAATGAAGAGCACTTCATGAAAAACAATGCATTGTTGACCATTTAAATACTGCATTGACAGCCTTAATTTTAATGTCGGTTTAACAAGCATTCATATGTAGGGGTATAGTTTAACGGCAGATCATTTGACTACAAATCAAGAGGTCTGTGACTCAACTTTGGATGCCCGTTTACATTACTTCACAATGATATATAAGAGAAAATTTGCATTTTCGCACCCTTTGTAACAAAATATATTTTCATGTGCTATAAAAATTGATAACCATGTAAAATGTCAAGAACTAACAGTGGAATCAACAGGGCAACAGTTATTGCCCGCGTTGCTCTTTTACACGGCAATGTTCTCACTGAAACAGTTATGTGACTTGACAATGGCTGAAAACTTGACCCATAATTTTGACATGTCATACTACTACCTTTTGAACAAAAGTGTACATAGGCTCTGCTGGGATTTGAACCCAGGATCTCCTGTTTACTAGACAGGCACTTTAACCAACTAAGCCACAGAGCCAGTAGGTAGAGCTCTTTACAAACTATAAATAGTCAGCTTTTCTTTGAAGCTAAAATCCAGCCAGACTTTCACACTAGGCGTATTTCACAGACATAATCCATTGAATCTAGATTGCTCCAATTATAGGATCCACTTGTGATGTGACGAGAATTCTAATCCAGATTATGAATCCATTGATCTACCTCTGCAGGTGGATTCACAGATTCAGATTCACTGCCTTACTCACAATTCTTGGCTAATTAATGGTGGCAAATTGTGGCAGCAAATTTTAAGAATTAGCAAATTTTTATGATATTAATAGTGTTTTATCTTACTTCTTTCATTATGGATTCAGGTCTAGAGAAAATTGCATTTCATAAATCGACATAATACAAAGAATATAAATCTGGATCCAGATTACACCAATTATTCCAGTGAAATACGCCTACTGCAATTAATCAATTTGTTTGGGAAAAGGTTTAACAACTTTAAAATTAAATGTCAAAAAGACTTTATGCAACATTCAAAATGCATAACATTTAATCTTGCAAAGAAACATGTTCTTATAATATTGAACATATTCCTTTCTGTTGTATAATTTCACCTTGGTGTACACTGAGTACAGATTTTACAATCTTTTCAAGGAGCAATTCATGAAATAACAATGAATTATTGACAATTTAAATACTGCATTGACTGCCTTAATTTTAATGTCAGTATAGCAAGCAATCGTTTATAGGGGGTATAGCTCAGTGGCAGAGCATTTGACTGCAGATCAAGAGGTCTCTGGTTCAACTCCGGATGCCCCCTTTATATCGCTACAAAATGATATATAAGAGAAAATTTGCATTTTCGCACCCTTTGTGACAAAATATATTTTCATGTTCTATAAAAAATGATAACCATGTAAAATGTCAAGAAATAGCAGTGAAATCAACAGTGCAACAGTTAGTGCTCTGGTTGCTCTTTTACACAGTAATGCTCTTACTGAAACAGTTATGTGACTTCACAGTGGCTGTACACTTGACCCATAATTTTGATGTGTATTACTGTTACCTTTGGTACAAAAGTGTACATAGGATCTGCTGGGATTCAAACCCAGGACCTTGTTTTTACTAGTCAGGCACTTCAACCAACTATGCCACAGAGTGAGCAGTTAAATCATTTAATAAACTATGAATAGTGAGCTTCTCCTTGAAACTGAAATCCAGACAGACTGTCAAACTGCACAAATCAATTTGGCTTCAACCTGGTTTAACAATTTTAAAAGTAAATGTCGAAAAGATTGTATGCAACATTCCAAATCATGAATAGAAATGGGTTCTTATAGTATTAAAAATACTCCTTTCCATTGTAAAATTTCACCTTGGTGTACACTGTAGATTTTGCAATCTTCTCTTCAATGAAGAGCACTTCATGAAAAACAATGCATTGTTGACCATTTAAATACTGCATTGACAGCCTTAATTTTAATGTCGGTTTAACAAGCATTCATATGTAGGGGTATAGTTTAACGGCAGATCATTTGACTACAAATCAAGAGGTCTGTGACTCAACTTTGGATGCCCGTTTACATTACTTCACAATGATATATAAGAGAAAATTTGCATTTTCGCACCCTTTGTAACAAAATATATTTTCATGTGCTATAAAAATTGATAACCATGTAAAATGTCAAGAACTAACAGTGGAATCAACAGGGCAACAGTTATTGCCCGCGTTGCTCTTTTACACGGCAATGTTCTCACTGAAACAGTTATGTGACTTGACAATGGCTGAAAACTTGACCCATAATTTTGACATGTCATACTACTACCTTTTGAACAAAAGTGTACATAGGCTCTGCTGGGATTTGAACCCAGGATCTCCTGTTTACTAGACAGGCACTTTAACCAACTAAGCCACAGAGCCAGTAGGTAGAGCTCTTTACAAACTATAAATAGTCAGCTTTTCTTTGAAGCTAAAATCCAGCCAGACTTTCAAACTAGGCGTATTTCACAGACATAATCCATTGAATCTAGATTGCTCCAATTATAGGATCCACTTGTGATGTGACGAGAATTCTAATCCAGATTATGAATCCATTGATCTACCTCTGCAGGTGGATTCACAGATTCAGATTCACTGCCTTACTCACAATTCTTGGCTAATTAATGGTGGCAAATTGTGGCAGCAAATTTTAAGAATTAGCAAATTTTTATGATATTAATAGTGTTTTATCTTACTTCTTTCATTATGGATTCAGGTCTAGAGAAAATTGCATTTCATAAATCGACATAATACAAAGAATATAAATCTGGATCCAGATTACACCAATTATTCCAGTGAAATACGCCTACTGCAATTAATCAATTTGTTTGGGAAAAGGTTTAACAACTTTAAAATTAAATGTCAAAAAGACTTTATGCAACATTCAAAATGCATAACATTTAATCTTGCAAAGAAACATGTTCTTATAATATTGAACATATTCCTTTCTGTTGTATAATTTCACCTTGGTGTACACTGAGTACAGATTTTACAATCTTTTCAAGGAGCAATTCATGAAATAACAATGAATTATTGACAATTTAAATACTGCATTGACTGCCTTAATTTTAATGTCAGTATAGCAAGCAATCGTTTATAGGGGGTATAGCTCAGTGGCAGAGCATTTGACTGCAGATCAAGAGGTCTCTGGTTCAACTCCGGATGCCCCCTTTATATCGCTACAAAATGATATATAAGAGAAAATTTGCATTTTCGCACCCTTTGTGACAAAATATATTTTCATGTTCTATAAAAAATGATAACCATGTAAAATGTCAAGAAATAGCAGTGAAATCAACAGTGCAACAGTTAGTGCTCTGGTTGCTCTTTTACACAGTAATGCTCTTACTGAAACAGTTATGTGACTTCACAGTGGCTGTACACTTGACCCATAATTTTGATGTGTATTAGTGTTACCTTTGGTACAAAAGTGTACATAGGATCTGCTGGGATTCAAACCCAGGACCTTGTTTTTACTAGTCAGGCACTTCAACCAACTATGCCACAGAGTGAGCAGTTAAATCATTTAATAAACTATGAATAGTGAGCTTCTCCTTGAAACTGAAATCCAGACAGACTGTCAAACTGCACAAATCAATTTGGCTTCAACCTGGTTTAACAATTTTAAAAGTAAATGTCGAAAAGATTGTATGCAACATTCCAAATCATGAATAGAAATGGGTTCTTATAGTATTAAAAATACTCCTTTCCATTGTAAAATTTCACCTTGGTGTACACTGTAGATTTTGCAATCTTCTCTTCAATGAAGAGCACTTCATGAAAAACAATGCATTGTTGACCATTTAAATGCTGCATTGACAGCCTTAATTTTAATGTCGGTTTAACAAGCATTCATATGTAGGGGTATAGTTTAACGGCAGATCATTTGACTACAAATCAAGAGGTCTGTGACTCAACTTTGGATGCCCGTTTACATTACTTCACAATGATATCATAAGAGAAAATTTGCATTTTCGCACCCTTTGTAACAAAATATATTTTCATGTGCTATAAAAATTGATAACCATGTAAAATGTCAAGAACTAACAGTGGAATCAACAGGGCAACAGTTATTGCCCGCGTTGCTCTTTTACACGGCAATGTTCTCACTGAAACAGTTATGTGACTTGACAATGGCTGAAAACTTGACCCATAATTTTGACATGTCATACTACTACCTTTTGAACAAAAGTGTACATAGGCTCTGCTGGGATTTGAACCCAGGATCTCCTGTTTACTAGACAGGCACTTTAACCAACTAAGCCACAGAGCCAGTAGGTAGAGCTCTTTACAAACTATAAATAGTCAGCTTTTCTTTGAAGCTAAAATCCAGCCAGACTTTCAAACTAGGCGTATTTCACAGACATAATCCATTGAATCTAGATTGCTCCAATTATAGGATCCACTTGTGATGTGACGAGAATTCTAATCCAGATTATGAATCCATTGATCTACCTCTGCAGGTGGATTCACAGATTCAGATTCACTGCCTTACTCACAATTCTTGGCTAATTAATGGTGGCAAATTGTGGCAGCAAATTTTAAGAATTAGCAAATTTTTATGATATTAATAGTGTTTTATCTTACTTCTTTCATTATGGATTCAGGTCTAGAGAAAATTGCATTTCATAAATCGACATAATACAAAGAATATAAATCTGGATCCAGATTACACCAATTATTCCAGTGAAATACGCCTACTGCAATTAATCAATTTGTTTTGGAAAAGGTTTAACAACTTTAAAATTAAATGTCAAAAAGACTTTATGCAACATTCAAAATGCATAGCATTTAATCATGCAAAGAAACATGTTCTTATAATATTGAACACATTCCTTTCTGTTGTATAATTTCACCTTGGTGTACACTGAGTACAGATTTTACAATCTTTTCAAGGAGCAATTCATGAAATAACAATGAATTATTGACAATTTAAATACTGCATTGACTGCCTTAATTTTAATGTCAGTATAGCAAGCAATCGTTTATAGGGGGTATAGCTCAGTGGCAGAGCATTTGACTGCAGATCAAGAGGTCTCTGGTTCAACTCCGGATGCCCCCCTTTATATCGCTACAAAATGATATATAAGAGAAAATTTGCATTTTCGCACCCTTTGTGACAAAATATATTTTCATGTTCTATAAAAATGATAACCATGTAAAATGTCAAGAAATAACAGTGAAATCAACAGTGCAACAGTTAGTGCTCGGGTTGCTCTTTTACACTGTAATGCTCTTACTGAAACAGTTATGTGACTTCACAGTGGCTGTACACTTGACCCATAATTTTGATGTGTATTACTGTTACCTTTGGTACAAAAGTGTACATAGGATCTGCTGGGATTCAAACCCAGGACCTTGTTTTTACTAGTCAGGCACTTCAACCAACTATGCCACAGAGTGAGCAGTTAAATCATTTAATAAACTATGAATAGTGAGCTTCTCCTTGAAACTGAAATCCAGACAGACTGTCAAACTGCACAAATCAATTTGGCTTCAACCTGGTTTAACAATTTTAAAAGTAAATGTCGAAAAGATTGTATGCAACATTCCAAATCATGAATAGAAATGGGTTCTTATAGTATTAAAAATACTCCTTTCCATTGTAAAATTTCACCTTGGTGTACACTGTAGATTTTGCAATCTTCTCTTCAATGAAGAGCACTTCATGAAAAACAATGCATTGTTGACCATTTAAATACTGCATTGACAGCCTTAATTTTAATGTCGGTTTAACAAGCATTCATATGTAGGGGTATAGTTTAACGGCAGATCATTTGACTACAAATCAAGAGGTCTGTGACTCAACTTTGGATGCCCGTTTACATTACTTCACAATGATATATAAGAGAAAATTTGCATTTTCGCACCCTTTGTAACAAAATATATTTTCATGTGCTATAAAAATTGATAACCATGTAAAATGTCAAGAACTAACAGTGGAATCAACAGGGCAACAGTTATTGCCCGCGTTGCTCTTTTACACGGCAATGTTCTCACTGAAACAGTTATGTGACTTGACAATGGCTGAAAACTTGACCCATAATTTTGACATGTCATACTACTACCTTTTGAACAAAAGTGTACATAGGCTCTGCTGGGATTTGAACCCAGGATCTCCTGTTTACTAGACAGGCACTTTAACCAACTAAGCCACAGAGCCAGTAGGTAGAGCTCTTTACAAACTATAAATAGTCAGCTTTTCTTTGAAGCTAAAATCCAGCCAGACTTTCAAACTAGGCGTATTTGACAGACATAATCCATTGAATCTAGATTGCTCCAATTATAGGATCCACTTGTGATGTGACGAGAATTCTAATCCAGATTATGAATCCATTGATCTACCTCTGCAGGTGGATTCACAGATTCAGATTCACTGCCTTACTCACAATTCTTGGCTAATTAATGGTGGCAAATTGTGGCAGCAAAGTTTAAGAATTAGCAAATTTTTATGATATTAATAGTGTTTTATCTTACTTCTTTCATTATGGATTCAGGTCTAGAGAAAATTGCATTTCATAAATCGACATAATACAAAGAATATAAATCTGGATCCAGATTACACCAATTATTCCAGTGAAATACGCCTACTGCAATTAATCAATTTGTTTTGGAAAAGGTTTAACAACTTTAAAATTAAATGTCAAAAAGACTTTATGCAACATTCAAAATGCATAGCATTTAATCATGCAAAGAAACATGTTCTTATAATATTGAACATATTCCTTTCTGTTGTATAATTTCACCTTGGTGTACACTGAGTACAGATTTTACAATCTTTTCAAGGAGCAATTCATGAAATAACAATGAATTATTGACAATTTAAATACTGCATTGACTGCCTTAATTTTAATGTCAGTATAGCAAGCAATCGTTTATAGGGGGTATAGCTCAGTGGCAGAGCATTTGACTGCAGATCAAGAGGTCTCTGGTTCAACTCCGGATGCCCCCTTTATATCGCTACAAAATGATATATAAGAGAAAATTTGCATTTTCGCACCCTTTGTGACAAAATATATTTTCATGTTCTATAAAAATGATAACCATGTAAAATGTCAAGAAATAACAGTGAAATCAACAGTGCAACAGTTAGTGCTCGGGTTGCTCTTTTACACTGTAATGCTCTTACTGAAACAGTTATGTGACTTCACAGTGGCTGTACACTTGACCCATAATTTTGATGTGTATTACTGTTACCTTTGGTACAAAAGTGTACATAGGATCTGCTGGGATTCAAACCCAGGACCTTGTTTTTACTAGTCAGGCACTTCAACCAACTATGCCACAGAGTGAGCAGTTAAATCATTTAATAAACTATGAATAGTGAGCTTCTCCTTGAAACTGAAATCCAGACAGACTGTCAAACTGCACAAATCAATTTGGCTTCAACCTGGTTTAACAATTTTAAAAGTAAATGTCGAAAAGATTGTATGCAACATTCCAAATCATGAATAGAAATGGGTTCTTATAGTATTAAAAATACTCCTTTCCATTGTAAAATTTCACCTTGGTGTACACTGTAGATTTTGCAATCTTCTCTTCAATGAAGAGCACTTCATGAAAAACAATGCATTGTTGACCATTTAAATACTGCATTGACAGCCTTAATTTTAATGTCGGTTTAACAAGCATTCATATGTAGGGGTATAGTTTAACGGCAGATCATTTGACTACAAATCAAGAGGTCTGTGACTCAACTTTGGATGCCCGTTTACATTACTTCACAATGATATATAAGAGAAAATTTGCATTTTCGCACCCTTTGAAACAAAATATATTTTCATGTGCTATAAAAATTGATAACCATGTAAAATGTCAAGAACTAACAGTGGAATCAACAGGGCAACAGTTATTGCCCGCGTTGCTCTTTTACACGGCAATGTTCTCACTGAAACAGTTATGTGACTTGACAATGGCTGAAAACTTGACCCATAATTTTGACATGTCATACTACTACCTTTTGAACAAAAGTGTACATAGGCTCTGCTGGGATTTGAACCCAGGATCTCCTGTTTACTAGACAGGCACTTTAACCAACTAAGCCACAGAGCCAGTAGGTAGAGCTCTTTACAAACTATAAATAGTCAGCTTTTCTTTGAAGCTAAAATCCAGCCAGACTTTCAAACTAGGCGTATTTGACAGACATAATCCATTGAATCTAGATTGCTCCAATTATAGGATCCACTTGTGATGTGACGAGAATTCTAATCCAGATTATGAATCCATTGATCTACCTCTGCAGGTGGATTCACAGATTCAGATTCACTGCCTTACTCACAATTCTTGGCTAATTAATGGTGGCAAATTGTGGCAGCAAATTTTAAGAATTAGCAAATTTTTATGATATTAATAGTGTTTTATCTTACTTCTTTCATTATGGATTCAGGTCTAGAGAAAATTGCATTTCATAAATCGACATAATACAAAGAATATAAATCTGGATCCAGATTACACCAATTATTCCAGTGAAATACGCCTACTGCAATTAATCAATTTGTTTTGGAAAAGGTTTAACAACTTTAAAATTAAATGTCAAAAAGACTTTATGCAACATTCAAAATGCATAGCATTTAATCATGCAAAGAAACATGTTCTTATAATATTGAACATATTCCTTTCTGTTGTATAATTTCACCTTGGTGTACACTGAGTACAGATTTTACAATCTTTTCAAGGAGCAATTCATGAAATAACAATGAATTATTGACAATTTAAATACTGCATTGACTGCCTTAATTTTAATGTCAGTATAGCAAGCAATCGTTTATAGGGGGTATAGCTCAGTGGCAGAGCATTTGACTGCAGATCAAGAGGTCTCTGGTTCAACTCCGGATGCCCCCTTTATATCGCTACAAAATGATATATAAGAGAAAATTTGCATTTTCGCACCCTTTGTGACAAAATATATTTTCATGTTCTATAAAAATGATAACCATGTAAAATGTCAAGAAATAACAGTGAAATCAACAGTGCAACAGTTAGTGCTCGGGTTGCTCTTTTACACTGTAATGCTCTTACTGAAACAGTTATGTGACTTCACAGTGGCTGTACACTTGACCCATAATTTTGATGTGTATTACTGTTACCTTTGGTACAAAAGTGTACATAGGATCTGCTGGGATTCAAACCCAGGACCTTGTTTTTACTAGTCAGGCACTTCAACCAACTATGCCACAGAGTGAGCAGTTAAATCATTTAATAAACTATGAATAGTGAGCTTCTCCTTGAAACTGAAATCCAGACAGACTGTCAAACTGCACAAATCAATTTGGCTTCAACCTGGTTTAACAATTTTAAAAGTAAATGTCGAAAAGATTGTATGCAACATTCCAAATCATGAATAGAAATGGGTTCTTATAGTATTAAAAATACTCCTTTCCATTGTAAAATTTCACCTTGGTGTACACTGTAGATTTTGCAATCTTCTCTTCAATGAAGAGCACTTCATGAAAAACAATGCATTGTTGACCATTTAAATACTGCATTGACAGCCTTAATTTTAATGTCGGTTTAACAAGCATTCATATGTAGGGGTATAGTTTAACGGCAGATCATTTGACTACAAATCAAGAGGTCTGTGACTCAACTTTGGATGCCCGTTTACATTACTTCACAATGATATATAAGAGAAAATTTGCATTTTCGCACCCTTTGAAACAAAATATATTTTCATGTGCTATAAAAATTGATAACCATGTAAAATGTCAAGAACTAACAGTGGAATCAACAGGGCAACAGTTATTGCCCGCGTTGCTCTTTTACACGGCAATGTTCTCACTGAAACAGTTATGTGACTTGACAATGGCTGAAAACTTGACCCATAATTTTGACATGTCATACTACTACCTTTTGAACAAAAGTGTACATAGGCTCTGCTGGGATTTGAACCCAGGATCTCCTGTTTACTAGACAGGCACTTTAACCAACTAAGCCACAGAGCCAGTAGGTAGAGCTCTTTACAAACTATAAATAGTCAGCTTTTCTTTGAAGCTAAAATCCAGCCAGACTTTCAAACTAGGCGTATTTGACAGACATAATCCATTGAATCTAGATTGCTCCAATTATAGGATCCACTTGTGATGTGACGAGAATTCTAATCCAGATTATGAATCCATTGATCTACCTCTGCAGGTGGATTCACAGATTCAGATTCACTGCCTTACTCACAATTCTTGGCTAATTAATGGTGGCAAATTGTGGCAGCAAATTTTAAGAATTAGCAAATTTTTATGATATTAATAGTGTTTTATCTTACTTCTTTCATTATGGATTCAGGTCTAGAGAAAATTGCATTTCATAAATCGACATAATACAAAGAATATAAATCTGGATCCAGATTACACCAATTATTCCAGTGAAATACGCCTACTGCAATTAATCAATTTGTTTTGGAAAAGGTTTAACAACTTTAAAATTAAATGTCAAAAAGACTTTATGCAACATTCAAAATGCATAGCATTTAATCATGCAAAGAAACATGTTCTTATAATATTGAACATATTCCTTTCTGTTGTATAATTTCACCTTGGTGTACACTGAGTACAGATTTTACAATCTTTTCAAGAAGTAATTTATGAAATAACAATGAATTATTGACAATTTAAATACTGCATTGACTGCCTTAATTTTAATGTCAGTATAGCAAGCAATCGTTTATAGGGGGTATAGCTCAGTGGCAGAGCATTTGACTGCAGATCAAGAGGTCTCTGGTTCAACTCCGGATGCCCCCTTTATATCGCTACAAAATGATATATAAGAGAAAATTTGCATTTTCGCACCCTTTGTGACAAAATATATTTTCATGTTCTATAAAAATGATAACCATGTAAAATGTCAAGAAATAACAGTGAAATCAACAGTGCAACAGTTAGTGCTCGGGTTGCTCTTTTACACTGTAATGCTCTTACTGAAACAGTTATGTGACTTCACAGTGGCTGTACACT
Organism: Sabellastarte sp. h YS-2021; assembly: GCA_964017235.1. Taxonomy (NCBI): domain Eukaryota; kingdom Metazoa; phylum Annelida; class Polychaeta; order Sabellida; family Sabellidae; genus Sabellastarte; species Sabellastarte sp. h YS-2021. The sequence goes on along the minus strand of OZ024927.1, from coordinate 164,591,601 downwards.
TGACCCATAATTTTGATGTGTATTACTGTTACCTTTGGTACAAAAGTGTACATAGGATCTGCTGGGATTCAAACCCAGGACCTTGTTTTTACTAGTCAGGCACTTCAACCAACTATGCCACAGAGTGAGCAGTTAAATCATTTAATAAACTATGAATAGTGAGCTTCTCCTTGAAACTGAAATCCAGACAGACTGTCAAACTGCACAAATCAATTTGGCTTCAACCTGGTTTAACAATTTTAAAAGTAAATGTCGAAAAGATTGTATGCAACATTCCAAATCATGAATAGAAATGGGTTCTTATAGTATTAAAAATACTCCTTTCCATTGTAAAATTTCACCTTGGTGTACACTGTAGATTTTGCAATCTTCTCTTCAATGAAGAGCACTTCATGAAAAACAATGCATTGTTGACCATTTAAATACTGCATTGACAGCCTTAATTTTAATGTCGGTTTAACAAGCATTCATATGTAGGGGTATAGTTTAACGGCAGATCATTTGACTACAAATCAAGAGGTCTGTGACTCAACTTTGGATGCCCGTTTACATTACTTCACAATGATATATAAGAGAAAATTTGCATTTTCGCACCCTTTGAAACAAAATATATTTTCATGTGCTATAAAAATTGATAACCATGTAAAATGTCAAGAACTAACAGTGGAATCAACAGGGCAACAGTTATTGCCCGCGTTGCTCTTTTACACGGCAATGTTCTCACTGAAACAGTTATGTGACTTGACAATGGCTGAAAACTTGACCCATAATTTTGACATGTCATACTACTACCTTTTGAACAAAAGTGTACATAGGCTCTGCTGGGATTTGAACCCAGGATCTCCTGTTTACTAGACAGGCACTTTAACCAACTAAGCCACAGAGCCAGTAGGTAGAGCTCTTTACAAACTATAAATAGTCAGCTTTTCTTTGAAGCTAAAATCCAGCCAGACTTTCAAACTAGGCGTATTTGACAGACATAATCCATTGAATCTAGATTGCTCCAATTATAGGATCCACTTGTGATGTGACGAGAATTCTAATCCAGATTATGAATCCATTGATCTACCTCTGCAGGTGGATTCACAGATTCAGATTCACTGCCTTACTCACAATTCTTGGCTAATTAATGGTGGCAAATTGTGGCAGCAAATTTTAAGAATTAGCAAATTTTTATGATATTAATAGTGTTTTATCTTACTTCTTTCATTATGGATTCAGGTCTAGAGAAAATTGCATTTCATAAATCGACATAATACAAAGAATATAAATCTGGATCCAGATTACACCAATTATTCCAGTGAAATACGCCTACTGCAATTAATCAATTTGTTTTGGAAAAGGTTTAACAACTTTAAAATTAAATGTCAAAAAGACTTTATGCAACATTCAAAATGCATAGCATTTAATCATGCAAAGAAACATGTTCTTATAATATTGAACATATTCCTTTCTGTTGTATAATTTCACCTTGGTGTACACTGAGTACAGATTTTACAATCTTTTCAAGGAGCAATTCATGAAATAACAATGAATTATTGACAATTTAAATACTGCATTGACTGCCTTAATTTTAATGTCAGTATAGCAAGCAATCGTTTATAGGGGGTATAGCTCAGTGGCAGAGCATTTGACTGCAGATCAAGAGGTCTCTGGTTCAACTCCGGATGCCCCCTTTATATCGCTACAAAATGATATATAAGAGAAAATTTGCATTTTCGCACCCTTTGTGACAAAATATATTTTCATGTTCTATAAAAATGATAACCATGTAAAATGTCAAGAAATAACAGTGAAATCAACAGTGCAACAGTTAGTGCTCGGGTTGCTCTTTTACACTGTAATGCTCTTACTGAAACAGTTATGTGACTTCACAGTGGCTGTACACTTGACCCATAATTTTGATGTGTATTACTGTTACCTTTGGTACAAAAGTGTACATAGGATCTGCTGGGATTCAAACCCAGGACCTTGTTTTTACTAGTCAGGCACTTCAACCAACTATGCCACAGAGTGAGCAGTTAAATCATTTAATAAACTATGAATAGTGAGCTTCTCCTTGAAACTGAAATCCAGACAGACTGTCAAACTGCACAAATCAATTTGGCTTCAACCTGGTTTAACAATTTTAAAAGTAAATGTCGAAAAGATTGTATGCAACATTCCAAATCATGAATAGAAATGGGTTCTTATAGTATTAAAAATACTCCTTTCCATTGTAAAATTTCACCTTGGTGTACACTGTAGATTTTGCAATCTTCTCTTCAATGAAGAGCACTTCATGAAAAACAATGCATTGTTGACCATTTAAATACTGCATTGACAGCCTTAATTTTAATGTCGGTTTAACAAGCATTCATATGTAGGGGTATAGTTTAACGGCAGATCATTTGACTACAAATCAAGAGGTCTGTGACTCAACTTTGGATGCCCGTTTACATTACTTCACAATGATATATAAGAGAAAATTTGCATTTTCGCACCCTTTGAAACAAAATATATTTTCATGTGCTATAAAAATTGATAACCATGTAAAATGTCAAGAACTAACAGTGGAATCAACAGGGCAACAGTTATTGCCCGCGTTGCTCTTTTACACGGCAATGTTCTCACTGAAACAGTTATGTGACTTGACAATGGCTGAAAACTTGACCCATAATTTTGACATGTCATACTACTACCTTTTGAACAAAAGTGTACATAGGCTCTGCTGGGATTTGAACCCAGGATCTCCTGTTTACTAGACAGGCACTTTAACCAACTAAGCCACAGAGCCAGTAGGTAGAGCTCTTTACAAACTATAAATAGTCAGCTTTTCTTTGAAGCTAAAATCCAGCCAGACTTTCAAACTAGGCGTATTTGACAGACATAATCCATTGAATCTAGATTGCTCCAATTATAGGATCCACTTGTGATGTGACGAGAATTCTAATCCAGATTATGAATCCATTGATCTACCTCTGCAGGTGGATTCACAGATTCAGATTCACTGCCTTACTCACAATTCTTGGCTAATTAATGGTGGCAAATTGTGGCAGCAAATTTTAAGAATTAGCAAATTTTTATGATATTAATAGTGTTTTATCTTACTTCTTTCATTATGGATTCAGGTCTAGAGAAAATTGCATTTCATAAATCGACATAATACAAAGAATATAAATCTGGATCCAGATTACACCAATTATTCCAGTGAAATACGCCTACTGCAATTAATCAATTTGTTTGGGAAAAGGTTTAACAACTTTAAAATTAAATGTCAAAAAGACTTTATGCAACATTCAAAATGCATAACATTTAATCATGCAAAGAAACATGTTCTTATAATATTGAACATATTCCTTTCTGTTGTATAATTTCACCTTGGTGTACACTGAGTACAGATTTTACAATCTTTTCAAGGAGCAATTCATGAAATAACAATGAATTATTGACAATTTAAATACTGCATTGACTGCCTTAATTTTAATGTCAGTATAGCAAGCAATCGTTTATAGGGGGTATAGCTCAGTGGCAGAGCATTTGACTGCAGATCAAGAGGTCTCTGGTTCAACTCCGGATGCCCCCTTTATATCGCTACAAAATGATATATAAGAGAAAATTTGCATTTTCGCACCCTTTGTGACAAAATATATTTTCATGTTCTATAAAAAATGAGAACCATGTAAAATGTCAAGAAATAACAGTGAAATCAACAGTGGAACAGTTACTGCTCGGGTTGCTCTTTTACACTGTAATGCTCTTACTGAAACAGTTATGTGACTTCACAGTGGCTGTACACTTGACCCATAATTTTGATGTGTATTACTGTTACCTTTGGTACAAAAGTGTACATAGGATCTGCAGGGATTTGAACCCAGGATCTCCTGTTTTCTAGACAGGCACTTTAACCAACTAAGCCACAGAGCCAGTAGGTAGAGCTCTTTACAAACTATAAATAGTCAGCTTTTCTTTAAAGCTAAAATCCAGCCAGACTTTCAAACTAGGCGTATTTTGACAGACATAATCCATGGAATCTAGATTGCTCCAATTATAGGATCCAGTTGTGATGTGACGAGAATTCTAATCCAGATTATGAATCCATTGATCTACCTCTGCAGGTGGATTCACAGATTCAGATTCACTGCCTTACTCACAATTCTTGGCTAATTAATGGTGGTAAATTGTGGCAGCAAATTTTAAGAATTAGCAAATTTTTATGATATTAATAGTGTTTTATCTTACTTCTTTCATTATGGATTCAGGTCTAGAGAAAATTGCATTTCATAAATCGACATAATAGAAAGAATATAAATCTGGATCCAGATTACACCAATTATTCCAGTGAAATACGCCTACTGCAATTAATCAATTTGTTTGGGAAAAGGTTTAACAACTTTAAAATTAAATGTCAAAAAGACTTTATGCAACATTCAAAATGCATAGCATTTAATCATGCAAAGAAACATGTTCTTATAATATTGAACATATTCCTTTCTGTTGTATAATTTCACCTTGGTGTACACTGAGTACAGATTTTACAATCTTTTCAAGGAGCAATTCATGAAATAACAATGAATTATTGACAATTTAAATACTGCATTGACTGCCTTAATTTTAATGTCAGTATAGCAAGCAATTGTTTATAGGGGGTATAGCTCAGTGGCAGAGCATTTGACTGCAGATCAAGAGGTCTCTGGTTCAACTCCGGATGCCCCCTTTATATCGCTACAAAATGATATATAAGAGAAAATTTGCATTTTCGCACCCTTTGTGACAAAATATATTTTCATGTTCTATAAAAATGATAACCATGTAAAATGTCAAGAAATAACAGTGAAATCAACAGTGCAACAGTTAGTGCTCGGGTTGCTCTTTTACACAGTAATGCTCTTACTGAAACAGTTATGTGACTTCACAGTGGCTGTACACTTGACCCATAATTTTGATGTGTATTACTGTTACCTTTGGTACAAAAGTGTACATAGGATCTGCTGGGATTCAAACCCAGGACCTTGTTTTTACTAGTCAGGCACTTCAACCAACTATGCCACAGAGTGAGCAGTTACATCATTTAATATACTATGAATAGTGAGCTTCTCCTTGAAACTGAAATACAGACAGACTGTCAAACTGCACAAATCAATTTGGCTTCAACCTGGTTTAACAATTTTAAAAGTAAATGTCGAAAAGATTGTATGCAACATTCCAAATCATGAATAGAAATGGGTTCTTATAGTATTAAAAATACTCATTTCCATTGTAAAATTTCACCTTGGTGTACACTGTAGATTTTGCAATCTTCTCTTCAATGAAGAGCACTTCATGAAAAACAATGCATTGTTGACCATTTAAATACTGCATTGACAGCCTTAATTTTAATGTCGGTTTAACAAGCATTCATATGTAGGGGTATAGTTTAACGGCAGATCATTTGACTACAAATCAAGAGGTCTGTGACTCAACTTTGGATGCCCGTTTACATTACTTCACAATGATATATAAGAGAAAATTTGCATTTTCGCACCCTTTGAAACAAAATATATTTTCATGTGCTATAAAAATTGATAACCATGTAAAATGTCAAGAACTAACAGTGGAATCAACAGGGCAACAGTTATTGCCCGCGTTGCTCTTTTACACGGCAATGTTCTCACTGAAACAGTTATGTGACTTGACAATGGCTGAAAACTTGACCCATAATTTTGACATGTCATACTACTACCTTTTGAACAAAAGTGTACATAGGCTCTGCTGGGATTTGAACCCAGGATCTCCTGTTTACTAGACAGGCACTTTAACCAACTAAGCCACAGAGCCAGTAGGTAGAGCTCTTTACAAACTATAAATAGTCAGCTTTTCTTTGAAGCTAAAATCCAGCCAGACTTTCAAACTAGGCGTATTTGACAGACATAATCCATTGAATCTAGATTGCTCCAATTATAGGATCCACTTGTGATGTGACGAGAATTCTAATCCAGATTATAAATCCATTGATCTACCTCTGCAGGTGGATTCACAGATTCAGATTCACTGCCTTACTCACAATTCTTGGCTAATTAATGGTGGCAAATTGTGGCAGCAAATTTTAAGAATTAGCAAATTTTTATGATATTAATAGTGTTTTATCTTACTTCTTTCATTATGGATTCAGGTCTAGAGAAAATTGCATTTCATAAATCGACATAATACAAAGAATATAAATCTGGATCCAGATTACACCAATTATTCCAGTGAAATACGCCTACTGCAATTAATCAATTTGTTTTGGAAAAGGTTTAACAACTTTAAAATTAAATGTCAAAAAGACTTTATGCAACATTCAAAATGCATAGCATTTAATCATGCAAAGAAACATGTTCTTATAATATTGAACATATTCCTTTCTGTTGTATAATTTCACCTTGGTGTACACTGAGTACAGATTTTACAATCTTTTCAAGGAGCAATTCATGAAATAACAATGAATTATTGACAATTTAAATACTGCATTGACTGCCTTAATTTTAATGTCAGTATAGCAAGCAATCCTTTATAGGGGGTATAGCTCAGTGGCAGAGCATTTGACTGCAGATCAAGAGGTCTCTGGTTCAACTCCGGATGCCCCCTTTTTATCCCTATAAAATGATATATAAGAGAAAATTTGCATTTTCGCACCCTTTGTGACAAAATATATTTTCATGTTCTATAAAAATGATAACCATGTAAAATGTCAAGAAATAACAGTGAAATCAACAGTGCAACAGTTAGTGCTCGGGTTGCTCTTTCACACTGTAATGCTCTTACTGAAACAGTTATGTGACTTCACAGTGGCTGTACACTTGACCCATAATTTTGATGTGTATTACTGTTACCTTTGGTACAAAAGTGTACATAGGATCTGCTGGGATTCAAACCCAGGACCTTGTTTTTACTAGTCAGGCACTTCAACCAACTATGCCACAGAGTGAGCAGTTAAATCATTTAATAAACTATGAATAGTGAGCTTCTCCTTGAAACTGAAATCCAGACAGACTGTCAAACTGCACAAATCAATTTAGCTTCAACCTGGTTTAACAATTTTAAAAGTAAATGTCGAAAAGATTGTATGCAACATTCCAAATCATGAATAGAAATGGGTTCTTATAGTATTAAAAATACTCCTTTCCATTGTAAAATTTCACCTTGGTGTACACTGTTGATTTTGCAATCTTCTCTTCAATGAAGAACACTTCATGAAAAACAATGCATTGTTGACCATTTAAATACTGCATTGACAGCCTTAATTTTAATGTCGGTTTAACAAGCATTCATATGTAGGGGTATAGTTTAACGGCAGATCATTTGACTACAAATCAAGAGGTCTGTGACTCAACTTTGGATGCCCGTTTACATTACTTCACAATGATATATAAGAGAAAATTTGCATTTTCGCACCCTTTGTAACAAAATATATTTTCATGTGCTATAAAAATTGATAACCATGTAAAATGTCAAGAACTAACAGTGGAATCAACAGGGCAACAGTTATTGCCCGCGTTGCTCTTTTACACGGCAATGTTCTCACTGAAACAGTTATGTGACTTGACAATGGCTGAAAACTTGACCCATAATTTTGACATGTCATACTACTACCTTTTGAACAAAAGTGTACATAGGCTCTGCTGGGATTTGAACCCAGGATCTCCTGTTTACTAGACAGGCACTTTAACCAACTAAGCCACAGAGCCAGTAGGTAGAGCTCTTTACAAACTATAAATAGTCAGCTTTTCTTTGAAGCTAAAATCCAGCCAGACTTTCAAACTAGGCGTATTTCACAGACATAATCCATTGAATCTAGATTGCTCCAATTATAGGATCCACTTGTGATGTGACGAGAATTCTAATCCAGATTATGAATCCATTGATCTACCTCTGCAGGTGGATTCACAGATTCAGATTCACTGCCTTACTCACAATTCTTGGCTAATTAATGGTGGCAAATTGTGGCAGCAAATTTTAAGAATTAGCAAATTTTTATGATATTAATAGTGTTTTATCTTACTTCTTTCATTATGGATTCAGGTCTAGAGAAAATTGCATTTCATAAATCGACATAATACAAAGAATATAAATCTGGATCCAGATTACACCAATTATTCCAGTGAAATACGCCTACTGCAATTAATCAATTTGTTTGGGAAAAGGTTTAACAACTTTAAAATTAAATGTCAAAAAGACTTTATGCAACATTCAAAATGCATAACATTTAATCTTGCAAAGAAACATGTTCTTATAATATTGAACATATTCCTTTCTGTTGTATAATTTCACCTTGGTGTACACTGAGTACAGATTTTACAATCTTTTCAAGGAGCAATTCATGAAATAACAATGAATTATTGACAATTTAAATACTGCATTGACTGCCTTAATTTTAATGTCAGTATAGCAAGCAATCGTTTATAGGGGGTATAGCTCAGTGGCAGAGCATTTGACTGCAGATCAAGAGGTCTCTGGTTCAACTCCGGATGCCCCCTTTATATCGCTACAAAATGATATATAAGAGAAAATTTGCATTTTCGCACCCTTTGTGACAAAATATATTTTCATGTTCTATAAAAAATGATAACCATGTAAAATGTCAAGAAATAGCAGTGAAATCAACAGTGCAACAGTTAGTGCTCTGGTTGCTCTTTTACACAGTAATGCTCTTACTGAAACAGTTATGTGACTTCACAGTGGCTGTACACTTGACCCATAATTTTGATGTGTATTACTGTTACCTTTGGTACAAAAGTGTACATAGGATCTGCTGGGATTCAAACCCAGGACCTTGTTTTTACTAGTCAGGCACTTCAACCAACTATGCCACAGAGTGAGCAGTTAAATCATTTAATAAACTATGAATAGTGAGCTTCTCCTTGAAACTGAAATCCAGACAGACTGTCAAACTGCACAAATCAATTTGGCTTCAACCTGGTTTAACAATTTTAAAAGTAAATGTCGAAAAGATTGTATGCAACATTCCAAATCATGAATAGAAATGGGTTCTTATAGTATTAAAAATACTCCTTTCCATTGTAAAATTTCACCTTGGTGTACACTGTAGATTTTGCAATCTTCTCTTCAATGAAGAGCACTTCATGAAAAACAATGCATTGTTGACCATTTAAATACTGCATTGACAGCCTTAATTTTAATGTCGGTTTAACAAGCATTCATATGTAGGGGTATAGTTTAACGGCAGATCATTTGACTACAAATCAAGAGGTCTGTGACTCAACTTTGGATGCCCGTTTACATTACTTCACAATGATATATAAGAGAAAATTTGCATTTTCGCACCCTTTGTAACAAAATATATTTTCATGTGCTATAAAAATTGATAACCATGTAAAATGTCAAGAACTAACAGTGGAATCAACAGGGCAACAGTTATTGCCCGCGTTGCTCTTTTACACGGCAATGTTCTCACTGAAACAGTTATGTGACTTGACAATGGCTGAAAACTTGACCCATAATTTTGACATGTCATACTACTACCTTTTGAACAAAAGTGTACATAGGCTCTGCTGGGATTTGAACCCAGGATCTCCTGTTTACTGGAGAGGCACTTTAACCAACTAAGCCACAGAGCCAGTAGGTAGAGCTCTTTACAAACTATAAATAGTCAGCTTTTCTTTGAAGCTAAAATCCAGCCAGACTTTCAAACTAGGCGTATTTCACAGACATAATCCATTGAATCTAGATTGCTCCAATTATAGGATCCACTTGTGATGTGACGAGAATTCTAATCCAGATTATGAATCCATTGATCTACCTCTGCAGGTGGATTCACAGATTCAGATTCACTGCCTTACTCACAATTCTTGGCTAATTAATGGTGGCAAATTGTGGCAGCAAATTTTAAGAATTAGCAAATTTTTATGATATTAATAGTGTTTTATCTTACTTCTTTCATTATGGATTCAGGTCTAGAGAAAATTGCATTTCATAAATCGACATAATACAAAGAATATAAATCTGGATCCAGATTACACCAATTATTCCAGTGAAATACGCCTACTGCAATTAATCAATTTGTTTGGGAAAAGGTTTAACAACTTTAAAATTAAATGTCAAAAAGACTTTATGCAACATTCAAAATGCATAGCATTTAATCATGCAAAGAAACATGTTCTTATAATATTGAACATATTCCTTTCTGTTGTATAATTTCACCTTGGTGTACACTGAGTACAGATTTTACAATCTTTTCAAGGAGCAATTCATGAAATAACAATGAATTATTGACAATTTAAATACTGCATTGACTGCCTTAATTTTAATGTCAGTATAGCAAGCAATCCTTTATAGGGGGTATAGCTCAGTGGCAGAGCATTTGACTGCAGATCAAGAGGTCTCTGGTTCAACTCCGGATGCCCCCTTTTTATCCCTATAAAATGATATATAAGAGAAAATTTGCATTTTCGCACCCTTTGTGACAAAATATATTTTCATGTTCTATAAAAATGATAACCATGTAAAATGTCAAGAAATAACAGTGAAATCAACAGTGCAACAGTTAGTGCTCGGGTTGCTCTTTCACACTGTAATGCTCTTACTGAAACAGTTATGTGACTTCACAGTGGCTGTACACTTGACCCATAATTTTGATGTGTATTACTGTTACCTTTGGTACAAAAGTGTACATAGGATCTGCTGGGATTCAAACCCAGGACCTTGTTTTTACTAGTCAGGCACTTCAACCAACTATGCCACAGAGTGAGCAGTTAAATCATTTAATAAACTATGAATAGTGAGCTTCTCCTTGAAACTGAAATCCAGACAGACTGTCAAACTGCACAAATCAATTTAGCTTCAACCTGGTTTAACAATTTTAAAAGTAAATGTCGAAAAGATTGTATGCAACATTCCAAATCATGAATAGAAATGGGTTCTTATAGTATTAAAAATACTCCTTTCCATTGTAAAATTTCACCTTGGTGTACACTGTTGATTTTGCAATCTTCTCTTCAATGAAGAACACTTCATGAAAAACAATGCATTGTTGACCATTTAAATACTGCATTGACAGCCTTAATTTTAATGTCGGTTTAACAAGCATTCATATGTAGGGGTATAGTTTAACGGCAGATCATTTGACTACAAATCAAGAGGTCTGTGACTCAACTTTGGATGCCCGTTTACATTACTTCACAATGATATATAAGAGAAAATTTGCATTTTCGCACCCTTTGTAACAAAATATATTTTCATGTGCTATAAAAATTGATAACCATGTAAAATGTCAAGAACTAACAGTGGAATCAACAGGGCAACAGTTATTGCCCGCGTTGCTCTTTTACACGGCAATGTTCTCACTGAAACAGTTATGTGACTTGACAATGGCTGAAAACTTGACCCATAATTTTGACATGTCATACTACTACCTTTTGAACAAAAGTGTACATAGGCTCTGCTGGGATTTGAACCCAGGATCTCCTGTTTACTAGACAGGCACTTTAACCAACTAAGCCACAGAGCCAGTAGGTAGAGCTCTTTACAAACTATAAATAGTCAGCTTTTCTTTGAAGCTAAAATCCAGCCAGACTTTCAAACTAGGCGTATTTCACAGACATAATCCATTGAATCTAGATTGCTCCAATTATAGGATCCACTTGTGATGTGACGAGAATTCTAATCCAGATTATGAATCCATTGATCTACCTCTGCAGGTGGATTCACAGATTCAGATTCACTGCCTTACTCACAATTCTTGGCTAATTAATGGTGGCAAATTGTGGCAGCAAATTTTAAGAATTAGCAAATTTTTATGATATTAATAGTGTTTTATCTTACTTCTTTCATTATGGATTCAGGTCTAGAGAAAATTGCATTTCATAAATCGACATAATACAAAGAATATAAATCTGGATCCAGATTACACCAATTATTCCAGTGAAATACGCCTACTGCAATTAATCAATTTGTTTGGGAAAAGGTTTAACAACTTTAAAATTAAATGTCAAAAAGACTTTATGCAACATTCAAAATGCATAACATTTAATCTTGCAAAGAAACATGTTCTTATAATATTGAACATATTCCTTTCTGTTGTATAATTTCACCTTGGTGTACACTGAGTACAGATTTTACAATCTTTTCAAGGAGCAATTCATGAAATAACAATGAATTATTGACAATTTAAATACTGCATTGACTGCCTTAATTTTAATGTCAGTATAGCAAGCAATCGTTTATAGGGGGTATAGCTCAGTGGCAGAGCATTTGACTGCAGATCAAGAGGTCTCTGGTTCAACTCCGGATGCCCCCTTTATATCGCTACAAAATGATATATAAGAGAAAATTTGCATTTTCGCACCCTTTGTGACAAAATATATTTTCATGTTCTATAAAAAATGATAACCATGTAAAATGTCAAGAAATAGCAGTGAAATCAACAGTGCAACAGTTAGTGCTCTGGTTGCTCTTTTACACAGTAATGCTCTTACTGAAACAGTTATGTGACTTCACAGTGGCTGTACACTTGACCCATAATTTTGATGTGTATTACTGTTACCTTTGGTACAAAAGTGTACATAGGATCTGCTGGGATTCAAACCCAGGACCTTGTTTTTACTAGTCAGGCACTTCAACCAACTATGCCACAGAGTGAGCAGTTAAATCATTTAATAAACTATGAATAGTGAGCTTCTCCTTGAAACTGAAATCCAGACAGACTGTCAAACTGCACAAATCAATTTGGCTTCAACCTGGTTTAACAATTTTAAAAGTAAATGTCGAAAAGATTGTATGCAACATTCCAAATCATGAATAGAAATGGGTTCTTATAGTATTAAAAATACTCCTTTCCATTGTAAAATTTCACCTTGGTGTACACTGTAGATTTTGCAATCTTCTCTTCAATGAAGAGCACTTCATGAAAAACAATGCATTGTTGACCATTTAAATACTGCATTGACAGCCTTAATTTTAATGTCGGTTTAACAAGCATTCATATGTAGGGGTATAGTTTAACGGCAGATCATTTGACTACAAATCAAGAGGTCTGTGACTCAACTTTGGATGCCCGTTTACATTACTTCACAATGATATATAAGAGAAAATTTGCATTTTCGCACCCTTTGTAACAAAATATATTTTCATGTGCTATAAAAATTGATAACCATGTAAAATGTCAAGAACTAACAGTGGAATCAACAGGGCAACAGTTATTGCCCGCGTTGCTCTTTTACACGGCAATGTTCTCACTGAAACAGTTATGTGACTTGACAATGGCTGAAAACTTGACCCATAATTTTGACATGTCATACTACTACCTTTTGAACAAAAGTGTACATAGGCTCTGCTGGGATTTGAACCCAGGATCTCCTGTTTACTGGAGAGGCACTTTAACCAACTAAGCCACAGAGCCAGTAGGTAGAGCTCTTTACAAACTATAAATAGTCAGCTTTTCTTTGAAGCTAAAATCCAGCCAGACTTTCAAACTAGGCGTATTTCACAGACATAATCCATTGAATCTAGATTGCTCCAATTATAGGATCCACTTGTGATGTGACGAGAATTCTAATCCAGATTATGAATCCATTGATCTACCTCTGCAGGTGGATTCACAGATTCAGATTCACTGCCTTACTCACAATTCTTGGCTAATTAATGGTGGCAAATTGTGGCAGCAAATTTTAAGAATTAGCAAATTTTTATGATATTAATAGTGTTTTATCTTACTTCTTTCATTATGGATTCAGGTCTAGAGAAAATTGCATTTCATAAATCGACATAATACAAAGAATATAAATCTGGATCCAGATTACACCAATTATTCCAGTGAAATACGCCTACTGCAATTAATCAATTTGTTTGGGAAAAGGTTTAACAACTTTAAAATTAAATGTCAAAAAGACTTTATGCAACATTCAAAATGCATAACATTTAATCTTGCAAAGAAACATGTTCTTATAATATTGAACATATTCCTTTCTGTTGTATAATTTCACCTTGGTGTACACTGAGTACAGATTTTACAATCTTTTCAAGGAGCAATTCATGAAATAACAATGAATTATTGACAATTTAAATACTGCATTGACTGCCTTAATTTTAATGTCAGTATAGCAAGCAATCGTTTATAGGGGGTATAGCTCAGTGGCAGAGCATTTGACTGCAGATCAAGAGGTCTCTGGTTCAACTCCGGATGCCCCCTTTATATCGCTACAAAATGATATATAAGAGAAAATTTGCATTTTCGCACCCTTTGTGACAAAATATATTTTCATGTTCTATAAAAAATGATAACCATGTAAAATGTCAAGAAATAGCAGTGAAATCAACAGTGCAACAGTTAGTGCTCTGGTTGCTCTTTTACACAGTAATGCTCTTACTGAAACAGTTATGTGACTTCACAGTGGCTGTACACTTGACCCATAATTTTGATGTGTATTACTGTTACCTTTGGTACAAAAGTGTACATAGGATCTGCTGGGATTCAAACCCAGGACCTTGTTTTTACTAGTCAGGCACTTCAACCAACTATGCCACAGAGTGAGCAGTTAAATCATTTAATAAACTATGAATAGTGAGCTTCTCCTTGAAACTGAAATCCAGACAGACTGTCAAACTGCACAAATCAATTTAGCTTCAACCTGGTTTAACAATTTTAAAAGTAAATGTCGAAAAGATTGTATGCAACATTCCAAATCATGAATAGAAATGGGTTCTTATAGTATTAAAAATACTCCTTTCCATTGTAAAATTTCACCTTGGTGTACACTGTTGATTTTGCAATCTTCTCTTCAATGAAGAACACTTCATGAAAAACAATGCATTGTTGACCATTTAAATACTGCATTGACAGCCTTAATTTTAATGTCGGTTTAACAAGCATTCATATGTAGGGGTATAGTTTAACGGCAGATCATTTGACTACAAATCAAGAGGTCTGTGACTCAACTTTGGATGCCCGTTTACATTACTTCACAATGATATATAAGAGAAAATTTGCATTTTCGCACCCTTTGTAACAAAATATATTTTCATGTGCTATAAAAATTGATAACCATGTAAAATGTCAAGAACTAACAGTGGAATCAACAGGGCAACAGTTATTGCCCGCGTTGCTCTTTTACACGGCAATGTTCTCACTGAAACAGTTATGTGACTTGACAATGGCTGAAAACTTGACCCATAATTTTGACATGTCATACTACTACCTTTTGAACAAAAGTGTACATAGGCTCTGCTGGGATTTGAACCCAGGATCTCCTGTTTACTAGACAGGCACTTTAACCAACTAAGCCACAGAGCCAGTAGGTAGAGCTCTTTACAAACTATAAATAGTCAGCTTTTCTTTGAAGCTAAAATCCAGCCAGACTTTCAAACTAGGCGTATTTCACAGACATAATCCATTGAATCTAGATTGCTCCAATTATAGGATCCACTTGTGATGTGACGAGAATTCTAATCCAGATTATGAATCCATTGATCTACCTCTGCAGGTGGATTCACAGATTCAGATTCACTGCCTTACTCACAATTCTTGGCTAATTAATGGTGGCAAATTGTGGCAGCAAATTTTAAGA
Source organism: Sabellastarte sp. h YS-2021 (assembly GCA_964017235.1). Lineage (NCBI taxonomy): Eukaryota > Metazoa > Annelida > Polychaeta > Sabellida > Sabellidae > Sabellastarte > Sabellastarte sp. h YS-2021. Next base: position 164,576,083 of record OZ024927.1, on the reverse strand, counting down.
ATTAGCAAATTTTTATGATATTAATAGTGTTTTATCTTACTTCTTTCATTATGGATTCAGGTCTAGAGAAAATTGCATTTCATAAATCGACATAATACAAAGAATATAAATCTGGATCCAGATTACACCAATTATTCCAGTGAAATACGCCTACTGCAATTAATCAATTTGTTTGGGAAAAGGTTTAACAACTTTAAAATTAAATGTCAAAAAGACTTTATGCAACATTCAAAATGCATAACATTTAATCTTGCAAAGAAACATGTTCTTATAATATTGAACATATTCCTTTCTGTTGTATAATTTCACCTTGGTGTACACTGAGTACAGATTTTACAATCTTTTCAAGGAGCAATTCATGAAATAACAATGAATTATTGACAATTTAAATACTGCATTGACTGCCTTAATTTTAATGTCAGTATAGCAAGCAATCGTTTATAGGGGGTATAGCTCAGTGGCAGAGCATTTGACTGCAGATCAAGAGGTCTCTGGTTCAACTCCGGATGCCCCCTTTATATCGCTACAAAATGATATATAAGAGAAAATTTGCATTTTCGCACCCTTTGTGACAAAATATATTTTCATGTTCTATAAAAAATGATAACCATGTAAAATGTCAAGAAATAGCAGTGAAATCAACAGTGCAACAGTTAGTGCTCTGGTTGCTCTTTTACACAGTAATGCTCTTACTGAAACAGTTATGTGACTTCACAGTGGCTGTACACTTGACCCATAATTTTGATGTGTATTACTGTTACCTTTGGTACAAAAGTGTACATAGGATCTGCTGGGATTCAAACCCAGGACCTTGTTTTTACTAGTCAGGCACTTCAACCAACTATGCCACAGAGTGAGCAGTTAAATCATTTAATAAACTATGAATAGTGAGCTTCTCCTTGAAACTGAAATCCAGACAGACTGTCAAACTGCACAAATCAATTTGGCTTCAACCTGGTTTAACAATTTTAAAAGTAAATGTCGAAAAGATTGTATGCAACATTCCAAATCATGAATAGAAATGGGTTCTTATAGTATTAAAAATACTCCTTTCCATTGTAAAATTTCACCTTGGTGTACACTGTAGATTTTGCAATCTTCTCTTCAATGAAGAGCACTTCATGAAAAACAATGCATTGTTGACCATTTAAATACTGCATTGACAGCCTTAATTTTAATGTCGGTTTAACAAGCATTCATATGTAGGGGTATAGTTTAACGGCAGATCATTTGACTACAAATCAAGAGGTCTGTGACTCAACTTTGGATGCCCGTTTACATTACTTCACAATGATATATAAGAGAAAATTTGCATTTTCGCACCCTTTGTAACAAAATATATTTTCATGTGCTATAAAAATTGATAACCATGTAAAATGTCAAGAACTAACAGTGGAATCAACAGGGCAACAGTTATTGCCCGCGTTGCTCTTTTACACGGCAATGTTCTCACTGAAACAGTTATGTGACTTGACAATGGCTGAAAACTTGACCCATAATTTTGACATGTCATACTACTACCTTTTGAACAAAAGTGTACATAGGCTCTGCTGGGATTTGAACCCAGGATCTCCTGTTTACTGGAGAGGCACTTTAACCAACTAAGCCACAGAGCCAGTAGGTAGAGCTCTTTACAAACTATAAATAGTCAGCTTTTCTTTGAAGCTAAAATCCAGCCAGACTTTCAAACTAGGCGTATTTCACAGACATAATCCATTGAATCTAGATTGCTCCAATTATAGGATCCACTTGTGATGTGACGAGAATTCTAATCCAGATTATGAATCCATTGATCTACCTCTGCAGGTGGATTCACAGATTCAGATTCACTGCCTTACTCACAATTCTTGGCTAATTAATGGTGGCAAATTGTGGCAGCAAATTTTAAGAATTAGCAAATTTTTATGATATTAATAGTGTTTTATCTTACTTCTTTCATTATGGATTCAGGTCTAGAGAAAATTGCATTTCATAAATCGACATAATACAAAGAATATAAATCTGGATCCAGATTACACCAATTATTCCAGTGAAATACGCCTACTGCAATTAATCAATTTGTTTGGGAAAAGGTTTAACAACTTTAAAATTAAATGTCAAAAAGACTTTATGCAACATTCAAAATGCATAACATTTAATCTTGCAAAGAAACATGTTCTTATAATATTGAACATATTCCTTTCTGTTGTATAATTTCACCTTGGTGTACACTGAGTACAGATTTTACAATCTTTTCAAGGAGCAATTCATGAAATAACAATGAATTATTGACAATTTAAATACTGCATTGACTGCCTTAATTTTAATGTCAGTATAGCAAGCAATCGTTTATAGGGGGTATAGCTCAGTGGCAGAGCATTTGACTGCAGATCAAGAGGTCTCTGGTTCAACTCCGGATGCCCCCTTTATATCGCTACAAAATGATATATAAGAGAAAATTTGCATTTTCGCACCCTTTGTGACAAAATATATTTTCATGTTCTATAAAAAATGATAACCATGTAAAATGTCAAGAAATAGCAGTGAAATCAACAGTGCAACAGTTAGTGCTCTGGTTGCTCTTTTACACAGTAATGCTCTTACTGAAACAGTTATGTGACTTCACAGTGGCTGTACACTTGACCCATAATTTTGATGTGTATTACTGTTACCTTTGGTACAAAAGTGTACATAGGATCTGCTGGGATTCAAACCCAGGACCTTGTTTTTACTAGTCAGGCACTTCAACCAACTATGCCACAGAGTGAGCAGTTAAATCATTTAATAAACTATGAATAGTGAGCTTCTCCTTGAAACTGAAATCCAGACAGACTGTCAAACTGCACAAATCAATTTGGCTTCAACCTGGTTTAACAATTTTAAAAGTAAATGTCGAAAAGATTGTATGCAACATTCCAAATCATGAATAGAAATGGGTTCTTATAGTATTAAAAATACTCCTTTCCATTGTAAAATTTCACCTTGGTGTACACTGTAGATTTTGCAATCTTCTCTTCAATGAAGAGCACTTCATGAAAAACAATGCATTGTTGACCATTTAAATACTGCATTGACAGCCTTAATTTTAATGTCGGTTTAACAAGCATTCATATGTAGGGGTATAGTTTAACGGCAGATCATTTGACTACAAATCAAGAGGTCTGTGACTCAACTTTGGATGCCCGTTTACATTACTTCACAATGATATATAAGAGAAAATTTGCATTTTCGCACCCTTTGTAACAAAATATATTTTCATGTGCTATAAAAATTGATAACCATGTAAAATGTCAAGAACTAACAGTGGAATCAACAGGGCAACAGTTATTGCCCGCGTTGCTCTTTTACACGGCAATGTTCTCACTGAAACAGTTATGTGACTTGACAATGGCTGAAAACTTGACCCATAATTTTGACATGTCATACTACTACCTTTTGAACAAAAGTGTACATAGGCTCTGCTGGGATTTGAACCCAGGATCTCCTGTTTACTAGACAGGCACTTTAACCAACTAAGCCACAGAGCCAGTAGGTAGAGCTCTTTACAAACTATAAATAGTCAGCTTTTCTTTGAAGCTAAAATCCAGCCAGACTTTCAAACTAGGCGTATTTCACAGACATAATCCATTGAATCTAGATTGCTCCAATTATAGGATCCACTTGTGATGTGACGAGAATTCTAATCCAGATTATGAATCCATTGATCTACCTCTGCAGGTGGATTCACAGATTCAGATTCACTGCCTTACTCACAATTCTTGGCTAATTAATGGTGGCAAATTGTGGCAGCAAATTTTAAGAATTAGCAAATTTTTATGATATTAATAGTGTTTTATCTTACTTCTTTCATTATGGATTCAGGTCTAGAGAAAATTGCATTTCATAAATCGACATAATACAAAGAATATAAATCTGGATCCAGATTACACCAATTATTCCAGTGAAATACGCCTACTGCAATTAATCAATTTGTTTTGGAAAAGGTTTAACAACTTTAAAATTAAATGTCAAAAAGACTTTATGCAACATTCAAAATGCATAGCATTTAATCATGCAAAGAAACATGTTCTTATAATATTGAACATATTCCTTTCTGTTGTATAATTTCACCTTGGTGTACACTGAGTACAGATTTTACAATCTTTTCAAGGAGCAATTCATGAAATAACAATGAATTATTGACAATTTAAATACTGCATTGACTGCCTTAATTTTAATGTCAGTATAGCAAGCAATCGTTTATAGGGGGTATAGCTCAGTGGCAGAGCATTTGACTGCAGATCAAGAGGTCTCTGGTTCAACTCCGGATGCCCCCTTTATATCGCTACAAAATGATATATAAGAGAAAATTTGCATTTTCGCACCCTTTGTGACAAAATATATTTTCATGTTCTATAAAAATGATAACCATGTAAAATGTCAAGAAATAACAGTGAAATCAACAGTGCAACAGTTAGTGCTCGGGTTGCTCTTTTACACTGTAATGCTCTTACTGAAACAGTTATGTGACTTCACAGTGGCTGTACACTTGACCCATAATTTTGATGTGTATTACTGTTACCTTTGGTACAAAAGTGTACATAGGATCTGCTGGGATTCAAACCCAGGACCTTGTTTTTACTAGTCAGGCACTTCAACCAACTATGCCACAGAGTGAGCAGTTAAATCATTTAATAAACTATGAATAGTGAGCTTCTCCTTGAAACTGAAATCCAGACAGACTGTCAAACTGCACAAATCAATTTGGCTTCAACCTGGTTTAACAATTTTAAAAGTAAATGTCGAAAAGATTGTATGCAACATTCCAAATCATGAATAGAAATGGGTTCTTATAGTATTAAAAATACTCCTTTCCATTGTAAAATTTCACCTTGGTGTACACTGTAGATTTTGCAATCTTCTCTTCAATGAAGAGCACTTCATGAAAAACAATGCATTGTTGACCATTTAAATACTGCATTGACAGCCTTAATTTTAATGTCGGTTTAACAAGCATTCATATGTAGGGGTATAGTTTAACGGCAGATCATTTGACTACAAATCAAGAGGTCTGTGACTCAACTTTGGATGCCCGTTTACATTACTTCACAATGATATATAAGAGAAAATTTGCATTTTCGCACCCTTTGAAACAAAATATATTTTCATGTGCTATAAAAATTGATAACCATGTAAAATGTCAAGAACTAACAGTGGAATCAACAGGGCAACAGTTATTGCCCGCGTTGCTCTTTTACACGGCAATGTTCTCACTGAAACAGTTATGTGACTTGACAATGGCTGAAAACTTGACCCATAATTTTGACATGTCATACTACTACCTTTTGAACAAAAGTGTACATAGGCTCTGCTGGGATTTGAACCCAGGATCTCCTGTTTACTAGACAGGCACTTTAACCAACTAAGCCACAGAGCCAGTAGGTAGAGCTCTTTACAAACTATAAATAGTCAGCTTTTCTTTGAAGCTAAAATCCAGCCAGACTTTCAAACTAGGCGTATTTGACAGACATAATCCATTGAATCTAGATTGCTCCAATTATAGGATCCACTTGTGATGTGACGAGAATTCTAATCCAGATTATGAATCCATTGATCTACCTCTGCAGGTGGATTCACAGATTCAGATTCACTGCCTTACTCACAATTCTTGGCTAATTAATGGTGGCAAATTGTGGCAGCAAATTTTAAGAATTAGCAAATTTTTATGATATTAATAGTGTTTTATCTTACTTCTTTCATTATGGATTCAGGTCTAGAGAAAATTGCATTTCATAAATCGACATAATACAAAGAATATAAATCTGGATCCAGATTACACCAATTATTCCAGTGAAATACGCCTACTGCAATTAATCAATTTGTTTGGGAAAAGGTTTAACAACTTTAAAATTAAATGTAAAAAAGACTTTATGCAACATTCAAAATGCATAACATTTAATCATGCAAAGAAACATGTTCTTATAATATTGAACATATTCCTTTCTGTTGTATAATTTCACCTTGGTGTACACTGAGTACAGATTTTACAATCTTTTCAAGGAGCAATTCATGAAATAACAATGAATTATTGACAATTTAAATACTGCATTGACTGCCTTAATTTTAATGTCAGTATAGCAAGCAATCGTTTATAGGGGGTATAGCTCAGTGGCAGAGCATTTGACTGCAGATCAAGAGGTCTCTGGTTCAACTCCGGATGCCCCCTTTATATCGCTACAAAATGATATATAAGAGAAAATTTGCATTTTCGCACCCTTTGTGACAAAATATATTTTCATGTTCTATAAAAAATGAGAACCATGTAAAATGTCAAGAAATAACAGTGAAATCAACAGTGGAACAGTTACTGCTCGGGTTGCTCTTTTACACTGTAATGCTCTTACTGAAACAGTTATGTGACTTCACAGTGGCTGTACACTTGACCCATAATTTTGATGTGTATTACTGTTACCTTTGGTACAAAAGTGTACATAGGATCTGCTGGGATTTGAACCCAGGATCTCCTGTTTTCTAGACAGGCACTTTAACCAACTAAGCCACAGAGCCAGTAGGTAGAGATCTTTACAAACTATAAATAGTCAGCTTTTCTTTGAAGCTAAAATCCAGCCAGACTTTCAAACTAGGCGTATTTGACAGACATAATCCATTGAATCTAGATTGCTCCAATTATAGGATCCACTTGTGATGTGACGAGAATTCTAATCCAGATTATAAATCCATTGATCTACCTCTGCAGGTGGATTCACAGATTCAGATTCACTGCCTTACTCACAATTCTTGGCTAATTAATGGTGGCAAATTGTGGCAGCAAATTTTAAGAATTAGCAAATTTTTATGATATTAATAGTGTTTTATCTTACTTCTTTCATTATGGATTCAGGTCTAGAGAAAATTGCATTTCATAAATCGACATAATACAAAGAATATAAATCTGGATCCAGATTACACCAATTATTCCAGTGAAATACGCCTACTGCAATTAATCAATTTGTTTTGGAAAAGGTTTAACAACTTTAAAATTAAATGTCAAAAAGACTTTATGCAACATTCAAAATGCATAGCATTTAATCATGCAAAGAAACATGTTCTTATAATATTGAACATATTCCTTTCTGTTGTATAATTTCACCTTGGTGTACACTGAGTACAGATTTTACAATCTTTTCAAGGAGCAATTCATGAAATAACAATGAATTATTGACAATTTAAATACTGCATTGACTGCCTTAATTTTAATGTCAGTATAGCAAGCAATCGTTTATAGGGGGTATAGCTCAGTGGCAGAGCATTTGACTGCAGATCAAGAGGTCTCTGGTTCAACTCCAGATGCCCCCTTTTTATCGCTACAAAATGATATATAAGAGAAAATTTGCATTTTCGCACCCTTTGTGACAAAATATATTTTCATGTTCTATAAAAATGATAACCATGTAAAATGTCAAGAAATAACAGTGAAATCAACAGTGCAACAGTTAGTGCTCGGGTTGCTCTTTTACACTGTAATGCTCTTACTGAAACAGTTATGTGACTTCACAGTGGCTGTACACTTGACCCATAATTTTGATGTGTATTACTGTTACCTTTGGTACAAAAGTGTACATAGGATCTGCTGGGATTCAAACCCAGGACCTTGTTTTTACTAGTCAGGCACTTCAACCAACTATGCCACAGAGTGAGCAGTTAAATCATTTAATAAACTATGAATAGTGAGCTTCTCCTTGAAACTGAAATCCAGACAGACTGTCAAACTGCACAAATCAATTTGGCTTCAACCTGGTTTAACAATTTTAAAAGTAAATGTCGAAAAGATTGTATGCAACATTCCAAATCATGAATAGAAATGGGTTCTTATAGTATTAAAAATACTCCTTTCCATTGTAAAATTTCACCTTGGTGTACACTGTAGATTTTGCAATCTTCTCTTCAATGAAGAGCACTTCATGAAAAACAATGCATTGTTGACCATTTAAATACTGCATTGACAGCCTTAATTTTAATGTCGGTTTAACAAGCATTCATATGTAGGGGTATAGTTTAACGGCAGATCATTTGACTACAAATCAAGAGGTCTGTGACTCAACTTTGGATGCCCGTTTACATTACTTCACAATGATATATAAGAGAAAATTTGCATTTTCGCACCCTTTGAAACAAAATATATTTTCATGTGCTATAAAAATTGATAACCATGTAAAATGTCAAGAACTAACAGTGGAATCAACAGGGCAACAGTTATTGCCCGCGTTGCTCTTTTACACGGCAATGTTCTCACTGAAACAGTTATGTGACTTGACAATGGCTGAAAACTTGACCCATAATTTTGACATGTCATACTACTACCTTTTGAACAAAAGTGTACATAGGCTCTGCTGGGATTTGAACCCAGGATCTCCTGTTTACTAGACAGGCACTTTAACCAACTAAGCCACAGAGCCAGTAGGTAGAGCTCTTTACAAACTATAAATAGTCAGCTTTTCTTTGAAGCTAAAATCCAGCCAGACTTTCAAACTAGGCGTATTTGACAGACATAATCCATTGAATCTAGATTGCTCCAATTATAGGATCCACTTGTGATGTGACGAGAATTCTAATCCAGATTATGAATCCATTGATCTACCTCTGCAGGTGGATTCACAGATTCAGATTCACTGCCTTACTCACAATTCTTGGCTAATTAATGGTGGCAAATTGTGGCAGCAAATTTTAAGAATTAGCAAATTTTTATGATATTAATAGTGTTTTATCTTACTTCTTTCATTATGGATTCAGGTCTAGAGAAAATTGCATTTCATAAATCGACATAATACAAAGAATATAAATCTGGATCCAGATTACACCAATTATTCCAGTGAAATACGCCTACTGCAATTAATCAATTTGTTTGGGAAAAGGTTTAACAACTTTAAAATTAAATGTAAAAAAGACTTTATGCAACATTCAAAATGCATAACATTTAATCATGCAAAGAAACATGTTCTTATAATATTGAACATATTCCTTTCTGTTGTATAATTTCACCTTGGTGTACACTGAGTACAGATTTTACAATCTTTTCAAGGAGCAATTCATGAAATAACAATGAATTATTGACAATTTAAATACTGCATTGACTGCCTTAATTTTAATGTCAGTATAGCAAGCAATCGTTTATAGGGGGTATAGCTCAGTGGCAGAGCATTTGACTGCAGATCAAGAGGTCTCTGGTTCAACTCCGGATGCCCCCTTTATATCGCTACAAAATGATATATAAGAGAAAATTTGCATTTTCGCACCCTTTGTGACAAAATATATTTTCATGTTCTATAAAAAATGAGAACCATGTAAAATGTCAAGAAATAACAGTGAAATCAACAGTGGAACAGTTACTGCTCGGGTTGCTCTTTTACACTGTAATGCTCTTACTGAAACAGTTATGTGACTTCACAGTGGCTGTACACTTGACCCATAATTTTGATGTGTATTACTGTTACCTTTGGTACAAAAGTGTACATAGGATCTGCTGGGATTTGAACCCAGGATCTCCTGTTTTCTAGACAGGCACTTTAACCAACTAAGCCACAGAGCCAGTAGGTAGAGATCTTTACAAACTATAAATAGTCAGCTTTTCTTTGAAGCTAAAATCCAGCCAGACTTTCAAACTAGGCGTATTTGACAGACATAATCCATTGAATCTAGATTGCTCCAATTATAGGATCCACTTGTGATGTGACGAGAATTCTAATCCAGATTATAAATCCATTGATCTACCTCTGCAGGTGGATTCACAGATTCAGATTCACTGCCTTACTCACAATTCTTGGCTAATTAATGGTGGCAAATTGTGGCAGCAAATTTTAAGAATTAGCAAATTTTTATGATATTAATAGTGTTTTATCTTACTTCTTTCATTATGGATTCAGGTCTAGAGAAAATTGCATTTCATAAATCGACATAATACAAAGAATATAAATCTGGATCCAGATTACACCAATTATTCCAGTGAAATACGCCTACTGCAATTAATCAATTTGTTTTGGAAAAGGTTTAACAACTTTAAAATTAAATGTCAAAAAGACTTTATGCAACATTCAAAATGCATAGCATTTAATCATGCAAAGAAACATGTTCTTATAATATTGAACATATTCCTTTCTGTTGTATAATTTCACCTTGGTGTACACTGAGTACAGATTTTACAATCTTTTCAAGGAGCAATTCATGAAATAACAATGAATTATTGACAATTTAAATACTGCATTGACTGCCTTAATTTTAATGTCAGTATAGCAAGCAATCGTTTATAGGGGGTATAGCTCAGTGGCAGAGCATTTGACTGCAGATCAAGAGGTCTCTGGTTCAACTCCAGATGCCCCCTTTTTATCGCTACAAAATGATATATAAGAGAAAATTTGCATTTTCGCACCCTTTGTGACAAAATATATTTTCATGTTCTATAAAAATGATAACCATGTAAAATGTCAAGAAATAACAGTGAAATCAACAGTGCAACAGTTAGTGCTCGGGTTGCTCTTTTACACTGTAATGCTCTTACTGAAACAGTTATGTGACTTCACAGTGGCTGTACACTTGACCCATAATTTTGATGTGTATTACTGTTACCTTTGGTACAAAAGTGTACATAGGATCTGCTGGGATTCAAACCCAGGACCTTGTTTTTACTAGTCAGGCACTTCAACCAACTATGCCACAGAGTGAGCAGTTAAATCATTTAATAAACTATGAATAGTGAGCTTCTCCTTGAAACTGAAATCCAGACAGACTGTCAAACTGCACAAATCAATTTGGCTTCAACCTGGTTTAACAATTTTAAAAGTAAATGTCGAAAAGATTGTATGCAACATTCCAAATCATGAATAGAAATGGGTTCTTATAGTATTAAAAATACTCCTTTCCATTGTAAAATTTCACCTTGGTGTACACTGTAGATTTTGCAATCTTCTCTTCAATGAAGAGCACTTCATGAAAAACAATGCATTGTTGACCATTTAAATACTGCATTGACAGCCTTAATTTTAATGTCGGTTTAACAAGCATTCATATGTAGGGGTATAGTTTAACGGCAGATCATTTGACTACAAATCAAGAGGTCTGTGACTCAACTTTGGATGCCCGTTTACATTACTTCACAATGATATATAAGAGAAAATTTGCATTTTCGCACCCTTTGAAACAAAATATATTTTCATGTGCTATAAAAATTGATAACCATGTAAAATGTCAAGAACTAACAGTGGAATCAACAGGGCAACAGTTATTGCCCGCGTTGCTCTTTTACACGGCAATGTTCTCACTGAAACAGTTATGTGACTTGACAATGGCTGAAAACTTGACCCATAATTTTGACATGTCATACTACTACCTTTTGAACAAAAGTGTACATAGGCTCTGCTGGGATTTGAACCCAGGATCTCCTGTTTACTAGACAGGGACTTTAACCAACTAAGCCACAGAGCCAGTAGGTAGAGCTCTTTACAAACTATAAATAGTCAGCTTTTCTTTGAAGCTAAAATCCAGCCAGACTTTCAAACTAGGCGTATTTGACAGACATAATCCATTGAATCTAGATTGCTCCAATTATAGGATCCACTTGTGATGTGACGAGAATTCTAATCCAGATTATGAATCCATTGATCTACCTCTGCAGGTGGATTCACAGATTCAGATTCACTGCCTTACTCACAATTCTTGGCTAATTAATGGTGGCAAATTGTGGCAGCAAATTTTAAGAATTAGCAAATTTTTATGATATTAATAGTGTTTTATCTTACTTCTTTCATTATGGATTCAGGTCTAGAGAAAATTGCATTTCATAAATCGACATAATACAAAGAATATAAATCTGGATCCAGATTACACCAATTATTCCAGTGAAATACGCCTACTGCAATTAATCAATTTGTTTGGGAAAAGGTTTAACAACTTTAAAATTAAATGTCAAAAAGACTTTATGCAACATTCAAAATGCATAACATTTAATCATGCAAAGAAACATGTTCTTATAATATTGAACATATTCCTTTCTGTTGTATAATTTCACCTTGGTGTACACTGAGTACAGATTTTACAATCTTTTCAAGGAGCAATTCATGAAATAACAATGAATTATTGACAATTTAAATACTGCATTGACTGCCTTAATTTTAATGTCAGTATAGCAAGCAATCGTTTATAGGGGGTATAGCTCAGTGGCAGAGCATTTGACTGCAGATCAAGAGGTCTCTGGTTCAACTCCGGATGCCCCCTTTATATCGCTACAAAATGATATATAAGAGAAAATTTGCATTTTCGCACCCTTTGTGACAAAATATATTTTCATGTTCTATAAAAAATGAGAACCATGTAAAATGTCAAGAAATAACAGTGAAATCAACAATGGAACAGTTACTGCTCGGGTTGCTCTTTTACACTGTAATGCTCTTACTGAAACAGTTATGTGACTTCACAGTGGCTGTACACTTGACCCATAATTTTGATGTGTATTACTGTTACCTTTGGTACAAAAGTGTACATAGGATCTGCTGGGATTTGAACCCAGGATCTCCTGTTTTCTAGACAGGCACTTTAACCAACTAAGCCACAGAGCCAGTAGGTAGAGATCTTTACAAACTATAAATAGTCAGCTTTTCTTTGAAGCTAAAATCCAGCCAGACTTTCAAACTAGGCGTATTTGACAGACATAATCCATTGAATCTAGATTGCTCCAATTATAGGATCCACTTGTGATGTGACGAGAATTCTAATCCAGATTATAAATCCATTGATCTACCTCTGCAGGTGGATTCACAGATTCAGATTCACTGCCTTACTCACAATTCTTGGCTAATTAATGGTGGCAAATTGTGGCAGCAAATTTTAAGAATTAGCAAATTTTTATGATATTAATAGTGTTTTATCTTACTTCTTTCATTATGGATTCAGGTCTAGAGAAAATTGCATTTCATAAATCGACATAATACAAAGAATATAAATCTGGATCCAGATTACACCAATTATTCCAGTGAAATACGCCTACTGCAATTAATCAATTTGTTTTGGAAAAGGTTTAACAACTTTAAAATTAAATGTCAAAAAGACTTTATGCAACATTCAAAATGCATAGCATTTAATCATGCAAAGAAACATGTTCTTATAATATTGAACATATTCCTTTCTGTTGTATAATTTCACCTTGGTGTACACTGAGTACAGATTTTACAATCTTTTCAAGGAGCAATTCATGAAATAACAATGAATTATTGACAATTTAAATACTGCATTGACTGCCTTAATTTTAATGTCAGTATAGCAAGCAATCGTTTATAGGGGGTATAGCTCAGTGGCAGAGCATTTGACTGCAGATCAAGAGGTCTCTGGTTCAACTCCAGATGCCCCCTTTTTATCGCTACAAAATGATATATAAGAGAAAATTTGCATTTTCGCACCCTTTGTGACAAAATATATTTTCATGTTCTATAAAAATGATAACCATGTAAAATGTCAAGAAATAACAGTGAAATCAACAGTGCAACAGTTAGTGCTCGGGTTGCTCTTTTACACTGTAATGCTCTTACTGAAACAGTTATGTGACTTCACAGTGGCTGTACACTTGACCCATAATTTTGATGGGTATTACTGTTACCTTTGGTACAAAAGTGTACATAGGATCTGCTGGGATTCAAACCCAGGACCTTGTTTTTACTAGTCAGGCACTTCAACCAACTATGCCACAGAGTGAGCAGTTAAATCATTTAATAAACTATGAATAGTGAGCTTCTCCTTGAAACTGAAATCCAGACAGACTGTCAAACTGCACAAATCAATTTGGCTTCAACCTGGTTTAACAATTTTAAAAGTAAATGTCGAAAAGATTGTATGCAACATTCCAAATCATGAATAGAAATGGGTTCTTATAGTATTAAAAATACTCCTTTCCATTGTAAAATTTCACCTTGGTGTACACTGTAGATTTTGCAATCTTCTCTTCAATGAAGAGCACTTCATGAAAAACAATGCATTGTTGACCATTTAAATACTGCATTGACAGCCTTAATTTTAATGTCGGTTTAACAAGCATTCATATGTAGGGGTATAGTTGAACGGTAGATCATTTGACTACAAATCAAGCGGTCTGTGACTCAACTTTGGATGCCCGTTTACATTACTTCACAATGATATATAAGAGAAAATTTGCATTTTCGCACCCTTTGTAACAAAATATATTTTCATGTGCTATAAAAATTGATAACCATGTAAAATGTCAAGAACTAACAGTGGAATCAACAGGGCAACAGTTATTGCCCGCGTTGCTCTTTTACACGGCAATGTTCTCACTGAAACAGTTATGTGACTTGACAATGGCTGAAAACTTGACCCATAATTTTGACATGTCATACTACTACCGTTTGAACAAAAGTGTACATAGGCTCTGCTGGGATTTGAACCCAGGATCTCCTGTTTACTAGACAGGCACTTTAACCAACTAAGCCACAGAGCCAGTAGGTAGAGCTCTTTACAAACTATAAATAGTCAGCTTTTCTTTGAAGCTAAAATCCAGCCAGACTTTCAAACTAGGCATATTTGACAGACATAATCCATTGAATCTAGATTGCTCCAATTATAGGATCCACTTGTGATGTGACGAGAATTCTAATCCAGATTATGAATCCATTGATCTACCTCTGCAGGTGGATTCACAGATTCAGATTCACTGCCTTACTCACAATTCTTGGCTAATTAATGGTGGCAAATTGTGGCAGCAAATTTTAAGAATTAGCAAATTTTTATGATATTAATAGTGTTTTATCTTACTTCTTTCATTATGGATTCAGGTCTAGAGAAAATTGCATTTCATAAATCGACATAATACAAAGAATATAAATCTGGATCCAGATTACACCAATTATTCCAGTGAAATACGCCTACTGCAATTAATCAATTTGTTTGGGAAAAGGTTTAACAACTTTAAAATTAAATGTCAAAAAGACTTTATGCAACATTCAAAATGCATAACATTTAATCATGCAAAGAAACATGTTCTTATAATATTGAACATATTCCTTTCTGTTGTATAATTTCACCTTGGTGTACACTGAGTACAGATTTTACAATCTTTTCAAGGAGCAATTCATGAAATAACAATGAATTATTGACAATTTAAATACTGCATTGACTGCCTTAATTTTAATGTCAGTGTAGCAAGCAATCGTTTATAGGGGGTATAGCTCAGTGGCAGAGCATTTGACTGCAGATCAAGAGGTCTCTGGTTCAACTCCGGATGCCCCCTTTATATCGCTACAAAATGATATATAAGAGTAAATTTGCATTTTCGCACCCTTTGTGACAAAATATATTTTCATGTTCTATAAAAAATGATAACCATGTAAAATGTCAAGAAATAGCAGTGAAATCAACAGTGCAACAGTTAGTGCTCTGGTTGCTGTTTTACACAGTAATGCTCTTACTGAAACAGTTATGTGACTTCACAGTGGCTGTACACTTGACCCATAATTTTGATGTGTATTACTGTTACCTTTGGTACAAAAGTGTACATAGGATCTGCTGGGATTCAAACCCAGGACCTTGTTTTTACTAGTCAGGCACTTCAACCAACTATGCCACAGAGTGAGCAGTTAAATCATTTAATAAACTATGAATAGTGAGCTTCTCCTTGAAACTGAAATCCAGACAGACTGTCAAACTGCACAAATCAATTTGGCTTCAACCTGGTTTAACAATTTTAAAAGTAAATGTCGAAAAGATTGTATGCAACATTCCAAATCATGAATAGAAATGGGTTCTTATAGTATTAAAAATACTCCTTTCCATTGTAAAATTTCACCTTGGTGTACACTGTAGATTTTGCAATCTTCTCTTCAATGAAGAGCACTTCATGAAAAACAATGCATTGTTGACCATTTAAATACTGCATTGACAGCCTTAATTTTAATGTCGGTTTAACAAGCATTCATATGTAGGGGTATAGTTTAACGGCAGATCATTTGACTACAAATCAAGAGGTCTGTGACTCAACTTTGGATGCCCGTTTACATTACTTCACAATGATATATAAGAGAAAATTTGCATTTTCGCACCCTTTGTAACAAAATATATTTTCATGTGCTATAAAAATTGATAACCATGTAAAATGTCAAGAACTAACAGTGGAATCAACAGGGCAACAGTTATTGCCCGCGTTGCTCTTTTACACGGCAATGTTCTCACTGAAACAGTTATGTGACTTGACAATGGCTGTACACTTGACCCATAATTTTGACATGTCATACTACTACCTTTTGAACAAAAGTGTACATAGGCTCTGCTGGGATTTGAACCCAGGATCTCCTGTTTACTAGACAGGCACTTTAACCAACTAAGCCACAGAGCCAGTAGGTAGAGCTCTTTACAAACTATAAATAGTCAGCTTTTCTTTGAAGCTAAAATCCAGCCAGACTTTCAAACTAGGCGTATTTGACAGACATAATCCATTGAATCTAGATTGCTCCAATTATAGGATCCACTTGTGATGTGACGAGAATTCTAATCCAGATTATGAATCCATTGATCTACCTCTGCAGGTGGATTCACAGATTCAGATTCACTGCCTTACTCACAATTCTTGGCTAATTAATGGTGGCAAATTGTGGCAGCAAATTTTAAGAATTAGCAAATTTTTATGATATTAATAGTGTTTTATCTTACTTCTTTCATTATGGATTCAGGTCTAGAGAAAATTGCATTTCATAAATCGACATAATACAAAGAATATAAATCTGGATCCAGATTACACCAATTATTCCAGTGAAATACGCCTACTGCAATTAATCAATTTGTTTGGGAAAAGGTTTAACAACTTTAAAATTAAATGTCAAAAAGACTTTATGCAACATTCAAAATGCATAACATTTAATCATGCAAAGAAACATGTTCTTATAATATTGAACATATTCCTTTCTGTTGTATAATTTCACCTTGGTGTACACTGAGTACAGATTTTACAATCTTTTCAAGGAGCAATTCATGAAATAACAATGAATTATTGACAATTTAAATACTGCATTGACTGCCTTAATTTTAATGTCATTGTAGCAAGCAATCGTTTATAGGGGGTATAGCTCAGTGGCAGAGCATTTGACTGCAGATCAAGAGGTCTCTGGTTCAACTCCGGATGCCCCCTTTATATCGCTACAAAATGATATATAAGAGTAAATTTGCATTTTCGCACCCTTTGTGACAAAATATATTTTCATGTTCTATAAAAAATGATAACCATGTAAAATGTCAAGAAATAGCAGTGAAATCAACAGTGCAACAGTTAGTGCTCTGGTTGCTCTTTTACACAGTAATGCTCTTACTGAAACAGTTATGTGACTTCACAGTGGCTGTACACTTGACCCATAATTTTGATGTGTATTACTGTTACCTTTGGTACAAAAGTGTACATAGGATCTGCTGGGATTCAAACCCAGGACCTTGTTTTTACTAGTCAGGCACTTCAACCAACTATGCCACAGAGTGAGCAGTTAAATCATTTAATAAACTATGAATAGTGAGCTTCTCCTTGAAACTGAAATCCAGACAGACTGTCAAACTGCACAAATCAATTTGGCTTCAACCTGGTTTAACAATTTTAAAAGTAAATGTCGAAAAGATTGTATGCAACATTCCAAATCATGAATAGAAATGGGTTCTTATAGTATTAAAAATACTCCTTTCCATTGTAAAATTTCACCTTGGTGTACACTGTAGATTTTGCAATCTTCTCTTCAATGAAGAGCACTTCATGAAAAACAATGCATTGTTGACCATTTAAATACTGCATTGACAGCCTTAATTTTAATGTCGGTTTAACAAGCATTCATATGTAGGGGTATAGTTTAACGGCAGATCATTTGACTACAAATCAAGAGGTCTGTGACTCAACTTTGGATGCCCGTTTACATTACTTCACAATGATATATAAGAGAAAATTTGCATTTTCGCACCCTTTGTAACAAAATATATTTTCATGTGCTGTAAAAATTGATAACCATGTAAAATGTCAAGAACTAACAGTGGAATCAACAGGGCAACAGTTATTGCCCGCGTTGCTCTTTTACACGGCAATGTTCTCACTGAAACAGTTATGTGACTTGACAATGGCTGAAAACTTGACCCATAATTTTGACATGTCATACTACTACCTTTTGAACAAAAGTGTACATAGGCTCTGCTGGGATTTGAACCCAGGATCTCCTGTTTACTAGACAGGCACTTTAACCAACTAAGCCACAGAGCCAGTAGGTAGAGCTCTTTACAAACTATAAATAGTCAGCTTTTCTTTGAAGCTAAAATCCAGCCAGACTTTCAAACTAGGCGTATTTGACAGACATAATCCATTGAATCTAGATTGCTCCAATTATAGGATCCACTTGTGATGTGACGAGAATTCTAATCCAGATTATG
Source organism: Sabellastarte sp. h YS-2021 (assembly GCA_964017235.1). Lineage (NCBI taxonomy): Eukaryota > Metazoa > Annelida > Polychaeta > Sabellida > Sabellidae > Sabellastarte > Sabellastarte sp. h YS-2021. The sequence goes on along the minus strand of OZ024927.1, from coordinate 164,557,684 downwards.
AATCCATTGATCTACCTCTGCAGGTGGATTCACAGATTCAGATTCACTGCCTTACTCACAATTCTTGGCTAATTAATGGTGGCAAATTGTGGCAGCAAATTTTAAGAATTAGCAAATTTTTATGATATTAATAGTGTTTTATCTTACTTCTTTCATTATGGATTCAGGTCTAGAGAAAATTGCATTTCATAAATCGACATAATACAAAGAATATAAATCTGGATCCAGATTACACCAATTATTCCAGTGAAATACGCCTACTGCAATTAATCAATTTGTTTGGGAAAAGGTTTAACAACTTTAAAATTAAATGTCAAAAAGACTTTATGCAACATTCAAAATGCATAACATTTAATCATGCAAAGAAACATGTTCTTATAATATTGAACATATTCCTTTCTGTTGTATAATTTCACCTTGGTGTACACTGAGTACAGATTTTACAATCTTTTCAAGGAGCAATTCATGAAATAACAATGAATTATTGACAATTTAAATACTGCATTGACTGCCTTAATTTTAATGTCAGTATAGCAAGCAATCGTTTATAGGGGGTATAGCTCAGTGGCAGAGCATTTGACTGCAGATCAAGAGGTCTCTGGTTCAACTCCGGATGCCCCCTTTATATCGCTACAAAATGATATATAAGAGAAAATTTGCATTTTCGCACCCTTTGTGACAAAATATATTTTCATGTTCTATAAAAAATGATAACCATGTAAAATGTCAAGAAATAACAGTGAAATCAACAGTGCAACAGTTAGTGCTCTGGTTGCTCTTTTACACAGTAATGCTCTTACTGAAACAGTTATGTGACTTCACAGTGGCTGTACACTTGACCCATAATTTTGATGTGTATTACTGTTACCTTTGGTACAAAAGTGTACATAGGATCTGCTGGGATTCAAACCCAGGACCTTGCTTTTACTAGTCAGGCACTTCAACCAACTATGCCACAGAGTGAGCAGTTAAATCATTTAATAAACTATGAATAGTGAGCTTCTCCTTGAAACTGAAATCCAGACAGACTGTCAAACTGCACAAATCAATTTGGCTTCAACCTGGTTTAACAATTTTAAAAGTAAATGTCGAAAAGATTGTATGCAACATTCCAAATCATGAATAGAAATGGGTTCTTATAGTATTAAAAATACTCCTTTCCATTGTAAAATTTCACCTTGGTGTACACTGTAGATTTTGCAATCTTCTCTTCAATGAAGAGCACTTCATGAAAAACAATGCATTGTTGACCATTTAAATACTGCATTGACAGCCTTAATTTTAATGTCGGTTTAACAAGCATTCATATGTAGGGGTATAGTTTAACGGCAGATCATTTGACTACAAATCAAGAGGTCTGTGACTCAACTTTGGATGCCCGTTTACATTACTTCACAATGATATATAAGAGAAAATTTGCATTTTCGCACCCTTTGTAACAAAATATATTTTCATGTGCTATAAAAATTGATAACCATGTAAAATGTCAAGAACTAACAGTGGAATCAACAGGGCAACAGTTATTGCCCGCGTTGCTCTTTTACACGGCAATGTTCTCACTGAAACAGTTATGTGACTTGACAATGGCTGAAAACTTGACCCATAATTTTGACATGTCATACTACTACCTTTTGAACAAAAGTGTACATAGGCTCTGCTGGGATTTGAACCCAGGATCTCCTGTTTACTAGACAGGCACTTTAACCAACTAAGCCACAGAGCCAGTAGGTAGAGCTCTTTACAAACTATAAATAGTCAGCTTTTCTTTGAAGCTAAAATCCAGCCAGACTTTCAAACTAGGCGTATTTGACAGACATAATCCATTGAATCTAGATTGCTCCAATTATAGGATCCACTTGTGATGTGACGAGAATTCTAATCCAGATTATGAATCCATTGATCTACCTCTGCAGGTGGATTCACAGATTCAGATTCACTGCCTTACTCACAATTCTTGGCTAATTAATGGTGGCAAATTGTGGCAGCAAATTTTAAGAATTAGCAAATTTTTATGATATTAATAGTGTTTTATCTTACTTCTTTCATTATGGATTCAGGTCTAGAGAAAATTGCATTTCATAAATCGACATAATACAAAGAATATAAATCTGGATCCAGATTACACCAATTATTCCAATGAAATACGCCTACTGCAATTAATCAATTTGTTTGGGAAAAGGTTTAACAACTTTAAAATTAAATGTCAAAAAGACTTTATGCAACATTCAAAATGCATAACATTTAATCATGCAAAGAAACATGTTCTTATAATATTGAACATATTCCTTTCTGTTGTATAATTTCACCTTGGTGTACACTGAGTACAGATTTTACAATCTTTTCAAGGAGCAATTCATGAAATAACAATGAATTATTGACAATTTAAATACTGCATTGACTGCCTTAATTTTAATGTCAGTATAGCAAGCAATCGTTTATAGGGGTATAGCTCAGTGGCAGAGCATTTGACTGCAGATCAAGAGGTCTCTGGTTCAACTCCGGATGCCCCCTTTATATCGCTACAAAATGATATATAAGAGTAAATTTGCATTTTCGCACCCTTTGTGACAAAATATATTTTCATGTTCTATAAAAAATGATAACCATGTAAAATGTCAAGAAATAACAGTGAAATCAACAGTGCAACAGTTAGTGCTCTGGTTGCTCTTTTACACTGTAATGCTCTTACTGAAACAGTTATGTGACTTCACAGTGGCTGTACACTTGACCCATAATTTTGATGTGTATTACTGTTACCTTTGGTACAAAAGTGTACATAGGATCTGCTGGGATTCAAACCCAGGACCTTGTTTTTACTAGTCAGGCACTTCAACCAACTATGCCACAGAGTGAGCAGTTAAATCATTTAATAAACTATGAATAGTGAGCTTCTCCTTGAAACTGAAATCCAGACAGACTGTCAAACTGCACAAATCAATTTGGCTTCAACCTGGTTTAACAATTTTAAAAGTAAATGTCGAAAAGATTGTATGCAACATTCCAAATCATGAATAGAAATGGGTTCTTATAGTATTAAAAATACTCCTTTCCATTGTAAAATTTCACCTTGGTGTACACTGTAGATTTTGCAATCTTCTCTTCAATGAAGAGCACTTCATGAAAAACAATGCATTGTTGACCATTTAAATACTGCATTGACAGCCTTAATTTTAATGTCGGTTTAACAAGCATTCATATGTAGGGGTATAGTTTAACGGCAGATCATTTGACTACAAATCAAGAGGTCTGTGACTCAACTTTGGATGCCCGTTTACATTACTTCACAATGATATATAAGAGAAAATTTGCATTTTCGCACCCTTTGTAACAAAATATATTTTCATGTGCTATAAAAATTGATAACCATGTAAAATGTCAAGAACTAACAGTGGAATCAACAGGGCAACAGTTATTGCCCGCGTTGCTCTTTTACATGGCAATGTTCTCACTGAAACAGTTATGTGACTTGACAATGGCTGAAAACTTGACCCATAATTTTGACATGTCATACTACTACCTTTTGAACAAAAGTGTACATAGGCTCTGCTGGGATTTGAACCCAGGATCTCCTGTTTACTAGACAGGCACTTTAACCAACTAAGCCACAGAGCCAGTAGGTAGAGCTCTTTACAAACTATAAATAGTCAGCTTTTCTTTGAAGCTAAAGTCCAGCCAGACTTTCAAACTAGGCGTATTTGACAGACATAATCCATTGAATCTAGATTGCTCCAATTATAGGATCCACTTGTGATGTGACGAGAATTCTAATCCAGATTATGAATCCATTGATCTACCTCTGCAGGTGGATTCACAGATTCAGATTCACTGCCTTACTCACAATTCTTGGCTAATTAATGGTGGCAAATTGTGGCAGCAAATTTTAAGAATTACAAATTTTTATGATATTAATAGTGTTTTATCTTACTTCTTTCATTATGGATTCAGGTCTAGAGAAAATTGCATTTCATAAATCGACATAATACAAAGAATATAAATCTGGATCCAGATTACACCAATTATTCCAATGAAATACGCCTACTGCAATTAATCAATTTGTTTGGGAAAAGGTTTAACAACTTTAAAATTAAATGTCAAAAAGACTTTATGCAACATTCAAAATGCATAACATTTAATCATGCAAAGAAACATGTTCTTATAATATTGAACATATTCCTTTCTGTTGTATAATTTCACCTTGGTGTACACTGAGTACAGATTTTACAATCTTTTCAAGGAGCAATTCATGAAATAACAATGAATTATTGACAATTTAAATACTGCATTGACTGCCTTAATTTTAATGTCAGTATAGCAAGCAATCGTTTATAGGGGTATAGCTCAGTGGCAGAGCATTTGACTGCAGATCAAGAGGTCTCTGGTTCAACTCCGGATGCCCCCTTTATATCGCTACAAAATGATATATAAGAGTAAATTTGCATTTTCGCACCCTTTGTGACAAAATATATTTTCATGTTCTATAAAAAATGATAACCATGTAAAATGTCAAGTAATAGCAGTGAAATCAACAGTGCAACAGTTAGTGCTCTGGTTGCTCTTTTACACAGTAATGCTCTTACTGAAACAGTTATGTGACTTCACAGTGGCTGTACACTTGACCCATAATTTTGATGTGTATTACTGTTACCTTTGGTACAAAAGTGTACATAGGATCTGCTGGGATTCAAACCCAGGACCTTGTTTTTACTAGTCAGGCACTTCAACCAACTATGCCACAGAGTGAGCAGTTAAATCATTTAATAAACTATGAATAGTGAGCTTCTCCTTGAAACTGAAATCCAGACAGACTGTCAAACTGCACAAATCAATTTGGCTTCAACCTGGTTTAACAATTTTAAAAGTAAATGTCGAAAAGATTGTATGCAACATTCCAAATCATGAATAGAAATGGGTTCTTATAGTATTAAAAATACTCCTTTCCATTGTAAAATTTCACCTTGGTGTACACTGTAGATTTTGCAATCTTCTCTTCAATGAAGAGCACTTCATGAAAAACAATGCATTGTTGACCATTTAAATACTGCATTGACAGCCTTAATTTTAATGTCGGTTTAACAAGCATTCATATGTAGGGGTATAGTTTAACGGCAGATCATTTGACTACAAATCAAGAGGTCTGTGACTCAACTTTGGATGCCCGTTTACATTACTTCACAATGATATATAAGAGAAAATTTGCATTTTCGCACCCTTTGTAACAAAATATATTTTCATGTGCTATAAAAATTGATAACCATGTAAAATGTCAAGAACTAACAGTGGAATCAACAGGGCAACAGTTATTGCCCGTGTTGCTCTTTTACACGGCAATGTTCTCACTGAAACAGTTATGTGACTTGACAATGGCTGAAAACTTGACCCATAATTTTGACATGTCATACTACTACCTTTTGAACAAAAGTGTACATAGGCTCTGCTGGGATTTGAATCCAGGATCTCCTGTTTAGTAGACAGGCACTTTAACCAACTAAGCCACAGAGCCAGTAGGTAGAGCTCTTTACAAACTATAAATAGTCAGCTTTTCTTTGAAGCTAAAATCCAGCCAGACTTTCAAACGAAGCGTATTTGACAGACATAATCCATTGAATCTAGATTGCTCCAATTATAGGATCCACTTGTGATGTGACGAGAATTCTAATCCAGATTATGAATCCATTGATCTACCTCTGCAGGTGGATTCACAGATTCAGATTCACTGCCTTACTCACAATTCTTGGCTAATTAATGGTGGCAAATTGTGGCAGCAAATTTTAAGAATTAGCAAATTTTTATGATATTAATAGTGTTTTATCTTACTTCTTTCATTATGGATTCAGGTCTAGAGAAAATTGCATTTCATAAATCGACATAATACAAAGAATATAAATCTGGATCCAGATTACACCAATTATTCCAGTGAAATACGCCTACTGCAATTAATCAATTTGTTTGGGAAAAGGTTTAACAACTTTAAAATTAAATGTCAAAAAGACTTTATGCAACATTCAAAATGCATAACATTTAATCATGCAAAGAAACATGTTCTTATAATATTGAACATATTCCTTTCTGTTGTATAATTTCACCTTGGTGTACACTGAGTACAGATTTTACAATCTTTTCAAGGAGCAATTCATGAAATAACAATGAATTATTGACAATTTAAATGCTGCATTGACTGCCTTAATTTTAATGTCAGTATAGCAAGCAATCGTTTATAGGGGGTATAGCTCAGTGGCAGAGCATTTGACTGCAGATCAAGAGGTCTCTGGTTCAACTCCGGATGCCCCCTTTATATCGCTACAAAATGATATATAAGAGAAAATTTGCATTTTCGCACCCTTTGTGACAAGATATATTTTCATGTTCTATAAAAAATGATAACCATGTAAAATGTCAAGAAATAACAGTGAAATCAACAGTGCAACAGTTAGTGCTCTGATTGCTCTTTTACACAGTAATGCTCTTACTGAAACAGTTGTGTGACTTCACAGTGGCTGTACACTTGACCCATAATTTTGATGTGTATTACTGTTACCTTTGGTACAAAAGTGTACATAGGATCTGCTGGGATTCAAACCCAGGACCTTATTTTTACTAGTCAGGCACTTCAACCAACTATGCCACAGAGTGAGCAGTTAAATCATTTAATAAAATAGTGAGCTTCTCCTTGAAACTGAAATCCAGACAGACTGTCAAACTGCACAAATCAATTTGGCTTCAACCTGGTTTAACAATTTTAAAAGTAAATGTCGAAAAGATTGTATGCAACATTCCAAATCATGAATAGAAATGGGTTCTTATAGTATTAAAAATACTCCTTTCCATTGTAAAATTTCACCTTGGTGTACACTGTAGATTTTGCAATCTTCTCTTCAATGAAGAGCACTTCATGAAAAACAATGCATTGTTGACCATTTAAATACTGCATTGACAGCCTTAATTTTAATGTCGGTTTAACAAGCATTCATATGTAGGGGTATAGTTTAACGGCAGATCATTTGACTACAAATCAAGAGGTCTGTGACTCAACTTTGGATGCCCGTTTACATTACTTCACAATGATATATAAGAGAAAATTTGCATTTTCGCACCCTTTGTAACAAAATATATTTTCATGTGCTATAAAAATTGATAACCATGTAAAATGTCAAGAACTAACAGTGGAATCAACAGGGCAACAGTTATTGCCCGTGTTGCTCTTTTACACGGCAATGTTCTCACTGAAACAGTTATGTGACTTGACAATGGCTGAAAACTTGACCCATAATTTTGACATGTCATACTACTACCTTTTGAACAAAAGTGTACATAGGCTCTGCTGGGATTTGAATCCAGGATCTCCTGTTTAGTAGACAGGCACTTTAACCAACTAAGCCACAGAGCCAGTAGGTAGAGCTCTTTACAAACTATAAATAGTCAGCTTTTCTTTGAAGCTAAAATCCAGCCAGACTTTCAAACGAAGCGTATTTGACAGACATAATCCATTGAATCTAGATTGCTCCAATTATAGGATCCACTTGTGATGTGACGAGAATTCTAATCCAGATTATGAATCCATTGATCTACCTCTGCAGGTGGATTCACAGATTCAGATTCACTGCCTTACTCACAATTCTTGGCTAATTAATGGTGGCAAATTGTGGCAGCAAATTTTAAGAATTAGCAAATTTTTATGATATTAATAGTGTTTTATCTTACTTCTTTCATTATGGATTCAGGTCTAGAGAAAATTGCATTTCATAAATCGACATAATACAAAGAATATAAATCTGGATCCAGATTACACCAATTATTCCAGTGAAATACGCCTACTGCAATTAATCAATTTGTTTGGGAAAAGGTTTAACAACTTTAAAATTAAATGTCAAAAAGACTTTATGCAACATTCAAAATGCATAACATTTAATCATGCAAAGAAACATGTTCTTATAATATTGAACATATTCCTTTCTGTTGTATAATTTCACCTTGGTGTACACTGAGTACAGATTTTACAATCTTTTCAAGGAGCAATTCATGAAATAACAATGAATTATTGACAATTTAAATGCTGCATTGACTGCCTTAATTTTAATGTCAGTATAGCAAGCAATCGTTTATAGGGGGTATAGCTCAGTGGCAGAGCATTTGACTGCAGATCAAGAGGTCTCTGGTTCAACTCCGGATGCCCCCTTTATATCGCTACAAAATGATATATAAGAGAAAATTTGCATTTTCGCACCCTTTGTGACAAGATATATTTTCATGTTCTATAAAAAATGATAACCATGTAAAATGTCAAGAAATAACAGTGAAATCAACAGTGCAACAGTTAGTGCTCTGATTGCTCTTTTACACAGTAATGCTCTTACTGAAACAGTTGTGTGACTTCACAGTGGCTGTACACTTGACCCATAATTTTGATGTGTATTACTGTTACCTTTGGTACAAAAGTGTACATAGGATCTGCTGGGATTCAAACCCAGGACCTTATTTTTACTAGTCAGGCACTTCAACCAACTATGCCACAGAGTGAGCAGTTAAATCATTTAATAAAATAGTGAGCTTCTCCTTGAAACTGAAATCCAGACAGACTGTCAAACTGCACAAATCAATTTGGCTTCAACCTGGTTTAACAATTTTAAAAGTAAATGTCGAAAAGATTGTATGCAACATTCCAAATCATGAATAGAAATGGGTTCTTATAGTATTAAAAATACTCCTTTCCATTGTAAAATTTCACCTTGGTGTACACTGTAGATTTTGCAATCTTCTCTTCAATGAAGAGCACTTCATGAAAAACAATGCATTGTTGACCATTTAAATACTGCATTGACAGCCTTAATTTTAATGTCGGTTTAACAAGCATTCATATGTAGGGGTATAGTTTAACGGCAGATCATTTGACTACAAATCAAGAGGTCTGTGACTCAACTTTGGATGCCCGTTTACATTACTTCACAATGATATATAAGAGAAAATTTGCATTTTCGCACCCTTTGTAACAAAATATATTTTCATGTGCTATAAAAATTGATAACCATGTAAAATGTCAAGAACTAACAGTGGAATCAACAGGGCAACAGTTATTGCCCGTGTTGCTCTTTTACACGGCAATGTTCTCACTGAAACAGTTATGTGACTTGACAATGGCTGAAAACTTGACCCATAATTTTGACATGTCATACTACTACCTTTTGAACAAAAGTGTACATAGGCTCTGCTGGGATTTGAATCCAGGATCTCCTGTTTAGTAGACAGGCACTTTAACCAACTAAGCCACAGAGCCAGTAGGTAGAGCTCTTTACAAACTATAAATAGTCAGCTTTTCTTTGAAGCTAAAATCCAGCCAGACTTTCAAACGAAGCGTATTTGACAGACATAATCCATTGAATCTAGATTGCTCCAATTATAGGATCCACTTGTGATGTGACGAGAATTCTAATCCAGATTATGAATCCATTGATCTACCTCTGCAGGTGGATTCACAGATTCAGATTCACTGCCTTACTCACAATTCTTGGCTAATTAATGGTGGCAAATTGTGGCAGCAAATTTTAAGAATTAGCAAATTTTTATGATATTAATAGTGTTTTATCTTACTTCTTTCATTATGGATTCAGGTCTAGAGAAAATTGCATTTCATAAATCGACATAATACAAAGAATATAAATCTGGATCCAGATTACACCAATTATTCCAGTGAAATACGCCTACTGCAATTAATCAATTTGTTTGGGAAAAGGTTTAACAACTTTAAAATTAAATGTCAAAAAGACTTTATGCAACATTCAAAATGCATAACATTTAATCATGCAAAGAAACATGTTCTTATAATATTGAACATATTCCTTTCTGTTGTATAATTTCACCTTGGTGTACACTGAGTACAGATTTTACAATCTTTTCAAGGAGCAATTCATGAAATAACAATGAATTATTGACAATTTAAATGCTGCATTGACTGCCTTAATTTTAATGTCAGTATAGCAAGCAATCGTTTATAGGGGGTATAGCTCAGTGGCAGAGCATTTGACTGCAGATCAAGAGGTCTCTGGTTCAACTCCGGATGCCCCCTTTATATCGCTACAAAATGATATATAAGAGAAAATTTGCATTTTCGCACCCTTTGTGACAAGATATATTTTCATGTTCTATAAAAAATGATAACCATGTAAAATGTCAAGAAATAACAGTGAAATCAACAGTGCAACAGTTAGTGCTCTGATTGCTCTTTTACACAGTAATGCTCTTACTGAAACAGTTGTGTGACTTCACAGTGGCTGTACACTTGACCCATAATTTTGATGTGTATTACTGTTACCTTTGGTACAAAAGTGTACATAGGATCTGCTGGGATTCAAACCCAGGACCTTATTTTTACTAGTCAGGCACTTCAACCAACTATGCCACAGAGTGAGCAGTTAAATCATTTAATAAAATAGTGAGCTTCTCCTTGAAACTGAAATCCAGACAGACTGTCAAACTGCACAAATCAATTTGGCTTCAACCTGGTTTAACAATTTTAAAAGTAAATGTCGAAAAGATTGTATGCAACATTCCAAATCATGAATAGAAATGGGTTCTTATAGTATTAAAAATACTCCTTTCCATTGTAAAATTTCACCTTGGTGTACACTGTAGATTTTGCAATCTTCTCTTCAATGAAGAGCACTTCATGAAAAACAATGCATTGTTGACCATTTAAATACTGCATTGACAGCCTTAATTTTAATGTCGGTTTAACAAGCATTCATATGTAGGGGTATAGTTTAACGGCAGATCATTTGACTACAAATCAAGAGGTCTGTGACTCAACTTTGGATGCCCGTTTACATTACTTCACAATGATATATAAGAGAAAATTTGCATTTTCGCACCCTTTGTAACAAAATATATTTTCATGTGCTATAAAAATTGATAACCATGTAAAATGTCAAGAACTAACAGTGGAATCAACAGGGCAACAGTTATTGCCCGCGTTGCTCTTTTACACGGCAATGTTCTCACTGAAACAGTTATGTGACTTGACAATGGCTGAAAACTTGACCCATAATTTTGACATGTCATACTAATACCTTTTGAACAAAAGTGTACATAGGCTCTGCTGGGATTTGAACCCAGGATCTCCTGTTTACTAGACAGGCACTTTAACCAACTAAGCCACAGAGCCAGTAGGTAGAGCTCTTTACAAACTATAAATGGTCAGCTTTTCTTTGAAGCTAAAATCCAGCCAGACTTTCAAACTAGGCGTATTTGACAGACATAATCCATTGAATCTAGATTGCTCCAATTATAGGATCCACTTGTGATGTGACGAGAATTCTAATCCAGATTATGAATCCATTGATCTACCTCTGCAGGTGGATTCACAGATTCAGATTCACTGCCTTACTCACAATTCTTGGCTAATTAATGGTGGCAAATTGTGGCAGCAAATTTTAAGAATTAGCAAATTTTTATGATATTAATAGTGTTTTATCTTACTTCTTTCATTATGGATTCAGGTCTAGAGAAAATTGCATTTCATAAATCGACATAATACAAAGAATATAAATCTGGATCCAGATTACACCAATTATTCCAGTGAAATACGCCTACTGCAATTAATCAATTTGTTTGGGAAAAGGTTTAACAACTTTAAAATTAAATGTCAAAAAGACTTTATGCAACATTCAAAATGCATAACATTTAATCATGCAAAGAAACATGTTCTTATAATATTGAACATATTCCTTTCTGTTGTATAATTTCACCTTGGTGTACACTGAGTACAGATTTTACAATCTTTTCAAGGAGCAATTCATGAAATAACAATGAATTATTGACAATTTAAATACTGCATTGACTGCCTTAATTTTAATGTCAGTATAGCAAGCAATCGTTTATAGGGGGTATAGCTCAGTGGCAGAGCATTTGACTGCAGATCAAGAGGTCTCTGGTTCAACTCCGGATGCCCCCTTTATATCGCTACAAAATGATATATAAGAGAAAATTTGCATTTTCGCACCCTTTGTGACAAAATATATTTTCATGTTCTATAAAAAATGATAACCATGTAAAATGTCAAGAAATAACAGTGAAATCAACAGTGCAACAGTTAGTGCTCTGGTTGCTCTTTTACACTGTAATGCTCTTACTGAAACAGTTATGTGACTTCACAGTGGCTGTACACTTGACCCATAATTTTGATGTGTATTACTGTTACCTTTGGTACAAAAGTGTACATAGGATCTGCTGGGATTTAAACCCAGGACCTTGTTTTTACTAGTCAGGCACTTCAACCAACTATGCCACAGAGTGAGCAGTTAAATCATTTAATAAACTATGAATAATGAGCTTCTCCTTGAAACTGAAATCCAGACAGACTGTCAAACTGCACAAATCAATTTGGCTTCAACCTGGTTTAACAATTTTAAAAGTAAATGTTGAAAAGATTGCATGCAACATTCCAAATCATGAATAGAAATGGGTTCTTATAGTATTAAAAATACTCCTTTCCATTGTAAAATTTCACCTTGGTGTACACTGTAGATTTTGCAATCTTCTCTTCAATGAAGAGCACTTCATGAAAAACAATGCATTGTTGACCATTTAAATACTGCATTGACAGCCTTAATTTTAATGTCGGTTTAACAAGCATTCATATGTAGGGGTATAGTTTAACGGCAGATCATTTGACTACAAATCAAGAGGTCTGTGACTCAACTTTGGATGCCCGTTTACATTACTTCACAATGATATATAAGAGAAAATTTGCATTTTCGCACCCTTTGTAACAAAATATATTTTCATGTGCTATAAAAATTGATAACCATGTAAAATGTCAAGAACTAACAGTGGAATCAACAGGGCAACAGTTATTGCCCGCGTTGCTCTTTTGCACGGCAATGTTCTCACTGAAATAGTTATGTGACTTGACAATGGCTGAAAACTTGACCCATAATTTTGACATGTCATACTACTACCTTTTGAACAAAAGTGTACATAGGCTCTGCTGGGATTTGAACCCAGGATCTCCTGTTTACTAGACAGGCACTTTAACCATCTAAGCCACAGAGCAGTAGGTAGAGCTCTTTACAAACTATAAATAGTCAGCTTTTCTTTGAAGCTAAAATCCAGCCAGACTTTCAAACTAGGCGTATTTGACAGACATAATCCATTGAATCTAGATTGCTCCAATTATAGGATCCACTTGTGATGTGACGAGAATTCTAATCCAGATTATGAATCCATTGATCTACCTCTGCAGGTGGATTCACAGATTCAGATTCACTGCCTTACTCACAATTCTTGGCTAATTAATGGTGGCAAATTGTAGCAGCAAATTTTAAGAATTAGGAAATTTTTATGATATTAATAGTGTTTTATCTTACTTCTTTCATTATGGATTCAGGTCTAGAGAAAATTGCATTTCATAAATCGACATAATACAAAGAATATAAATCTGGATCCAGATTACACCAATTATTCCAGTGAAATACGCCTACTGCAATTAATCAATTTGTTTGGGAAAAGGTTTAACAACTTTAAAATTAAATGTCAAAAAGACTTTATGCAACATTCAAAATGCATAACATTTAATCATGCAAAGAAACATGTTCTTATAATATTGAACATATTCCTTTCTGTTGTATAATTTCACCTTGGTGTACACTGAGTACAGATTTTACAATCTTTTCAAGGAGCAATTCATGAAATAACAATGAATTATTGACAATTTAAATACTGCATTGACTGCCTTACTTTTAATGTCAGTATAGCAAGCAATCGTTTATAGGGGGTATAGCTCAGTGGCAGAGCATTTGACTGCAGATCAAGAGGTCTCTGGTTCAACTCCGGATGCCCCCTTTATATCGCTACAAAATGATATATAAGAGAAAATTTGCATTTTCGCACCCTTTGTGACAAAATATATTTTCATGTTCTATAAAAAATGATAACCATGTAAAATGTCAAGAAATAACAGTGAAATCAACAGTGCAACAGTTAGTGCTCTGGTTGCTCTTTTACACTGTAATGCTCTTACTGAAACAGTTATGTGACTTCACAGTGGCTGTACACTTGACCCATAATTTTGATGTGTATTACTGTTACCTTTGGTACAAAAGTGTACATAGGATCTGCTGGGATTTAAACCCAGGACCTTGTTTTTACTAGTCAGGCACTTCAACCAACTATGCCACAGAGTGAGCAGTTAAATCATTTAATAAACTATGAATAATGAGCTTCTCCTTGAAACTGAAATCCAGACAGACTGTCAAACTGCACAAATCAATTTGGCTTCAACCTGGTTTAACAATTTTAAAAGTAAATGTTGAAAAGATTGCATGCAACATTCCAAATCATGAATAGAAATGGGTTCTTATAGTATTAAAAATACTCCTTTCCATTGTAAAATTTCACCTTGGTGTACACTGTAGATTTTGCAATCTTCTCTTCAATGAAGAGCACTTCATGAAAAACAATGCATTGTTGACCATTTAAATACTGCATTGACAGCCTTAATTTTAATGTCGGTTTAACAAGCATTCATATGTAGGGGTATAGTTTAACGGCAGATCATTTGACTACAAATCAAGAGGTCTGTGACTCAACTTTGGATGCCCGTTTACATTACTTCACAATGATATATAAGAGAAAATTTGCATTTTCGCACCCTTTGTAACAAAATATATTTTCATGTGCTATAAAAATTGATAACCATGTAAAATGTCAAGAACTAACAGTGGAATCAACAGGGCAACAGTTATTGCCCGCGTTGCTCTTTTGCACGGCAATGTTCTCACTGAAATAGTTATGTGACTTGACAATGGCTGAAAACTTGACCCATAATTTTGACATGTCATACTACTACCTTTTGAACAAAAGTGTACATAGGCTCTGCTGGGATTTGAACCCAGGATCTCCTGTTTACTAGACAGGCACTTTAACCATCTAAGCCACAGAGCAGTAGGTAGAGCTCTTTACAAACTATAAATAGTCAGCTTTTCTTTGAAGCTAAAATCCAGCCAGACTTTCAAACTAGGCGTATTTGACAGACATAATCCATTGAATCTAGATTGCTCCAATTATAGGATCCACTTGTGATGTGACGAGAATTCTAATCCAGATTATGAATCCATTGATCTACCTCTGCAGGTGGATTCACAGATTCAGATTCACTGCCTTACTCACAATTCTTGGCTAATTAATGGTGGCAAATTGTAGCAGCAAATTTTAAGAATTAGGAAATTTTTATGATATTAATAGTGTTTTATCTTACTTCTTTCATTATGGATTCAGGTCTAGAGAAAATTGCATTTCATAAATCGACATAATACAAAGAATATAAATCTGGATCCAGATTACACCAATTATTCCAGTGAAATACGCCTACTGCAATTAATCAATTTGTTTGGGAAAAGGTTTAACAACTTTAAAATTAAATGTCAAAAAGACTTTATGCAACATTCAAAATGCATAACATTTAATCATGCAAAGAAACATGTTCTTATAATATTGAACATATTCCTTTCTGTTGTATAATTTCACCTTGGTGTACACTGAGTACAGATTTTACAATCTTTTCAAGGAGCAATTCATGAAATAACAATGAATTATTGACAATTTAAATACTGCAGTGAGTGCATTAATTTTAATGTAAGTATAGCAAGCAATCCTTTATAGGGGGCATAGCTCAGTGGTAGAGCATTTGACTGCAGATCAAGAGGTCTCTGGTTCAACTCCGGATGCCCCCTTTATATTGCTACCCAATGATACATAACAGAAAATTTGCATTTTTGCACCCTTTGTAACAAAATATATTTTCATGTTCTATAAAAAATGATAACCATGTAAAATGTCAAGAAATAACAGTGAAATCAACAGTACAACAGTTACTGCTCGGGTTGCTCTTTTACACTGTAATGCTCTTACTGAAACAGTTATGTGACTTCACAGTGGCTGTACACTTGACCCATAATTTTGATGTGTATTACTGTTACTTTTGGTACAAAAGTGTACATAGGATCTGCTGGGATTCAAACCCAGGACCTTGTTTTTACTAGTCAGGCACTTCAACCAACTATGCCACAGAGTGAGCAGTTAAATCATTTAATAAACTATGAATAGTGAGCTTCTCCTTGAAACTGAAATCCAGACAGACTGTCAAACTGCACAAATCAATTTGACTTCAACCTGGTTTAACAATTTTAAAAGTAAATGTCGAAAAGATTGTATGCAACATTCCAAATCATGAATAGAAATGGGTTCTTATAGTATTAAAAATACTCCTTTCCATTGTAAAATTTCACCTTGGTGTACACTAGATTTTGCAATCTTCTCTTCAATGAAGAGCACTTCATGAAAAACAATGCATTGTTGACCATTTAAATACTGCATTGACAGCCTTAATTTTAATGTCGGTTTAACAAGCATTCATATGTAGGGGTATAGTTTAACGGCAGATCATTTGACTACAAATCAAGAGGTCTGTGACTCAACTTTGGATGCCCGTTTACATTACTTCACAATGATATATAAGAGAAAATTTGCATTTTCGCACCCTTTGTAACAAAATATATTTTCATGTGCTATAAAAATTGATAACCATGTAAAATGTCAAGAACTAACAGTGGAATCAACAGGGCAACAGTTATTGCCCGCGTTGCTCTTTTGCACGGCAATGTTCTCACTGAAATAGTTATGTGACTTGACAATGGCTGAAAACTTGACCCATAATTTTGACATGTCATACTAATACCTTTTGAACAAAAGTGTACATAGGCTCTGCTGGGATTTGAACCCAGGATCTCCTGTTTACTAGACAGGCACTTTAACCATCTAAGCCACAGAGCAGTAGGTAGAGCTCTTTACAAACTATAAATAGTCAGCTTTTCTTTGAAGCTAAAATCCAGCCAGACTTTCAAACTAGGCGTATTTGACAGACATAATCCATTGAATCTAGATTGCTCCAATTATAGGATCCACTTGTGATGTGACGAGAATTCTAATCCAGATTATGAATCCATTGATCTACCTCTGCAGGTGGATTCACAGATTCAGATTCACTGCCTTACTCACAATTCTTGGCTAATTAATGGTGGCAAATTGTAGCAGCAAATTTTAAGAATTAGGAAATTTTTATGATATTAATAGTGTTTTATCTTACTTCTTTCATTATGGATTCAGGTCTAGAGAAAATTGCATTTCATAAATCGACATAATACAAAGAATATAAATCTGGATCCAGATTACACCAATTATTCCAGTGAAATACGCCTACTGCAATTAATCAATTTGTTTGGGAAAAGGTTTAACAACTTTAAAATTAAATGTCAAAAAGACTTTATGCAACATTCAAAATGCATAACATTTAATCATGCAAAGAAACATGTTCTTATAATATTGAACATATTCCTTTCTGTTGTATAATTTCACCTTGGTGTACACTGAGTACAGATTTTACAATCTTTTCAAGGAGCAATTCATGAAATAACAATGAATTATTGACAATTTAAATACTGCAGTGAGTGCATTAATTTTAATGTAAGTATAGCAAGCAATCCTTTATAGGGGGCATAGCTCAGTGGTAGAGCATTTGACTGCAGATCAAGAGGTCTCTGGTTCAACTCCGGATGCCCCCTTTATATTGCTACCCAATGATACATAACAGAAAATTTGCATTTTTGCACCCTTTGTTACAAAATATATTTTCATGTTCTATAAAAAATGATAACCATGTAAAATGTCAAGAAATAACAGTGAAATCAACAGTACAACAGTTACTGCTCGGGTTGCTCTTTTACACTGTAATGCTCTTACTGAAACAGTTATGTGACTTCACAGTGGCTGTACACTTGACCCATAATTTTGATGTGTATTACTGTTACTTTTGGTACAAAAGTGTACATAGGATCTGCTGGGATTCAAACCCAGGACCTTGTTTTTACTAGTCAGGCACTTCAACCAACTATGCCACAGAGTGAGCAGTTAAATCATTTAATAAACTATGAATAGTGAGCTTCTCCTTGAAACTGAAATCCAGACAGACTGTCAAACTGCACAAATCAATTTGACTTCAACCTGGTTTAACAATTTTAAAAGTAAATGTCGAAAAGATTGTATGCAACATTCCAAATCATGAATAGAAATGGGTTCTTATAGTATTAAAAATACTCCTTTCCATTGTAAAATTTCACCTTGGTGTACACTAGATTTTGCAATCTTCTCTTCAATGAAGAGCACTTCATGAAAAACAATGCATTGTTGACCATTTAAATACTGCATTGACAGCCTTAATTTTAATGTCGGTTTAACAAGCGTTCATATGTAGGGGTATAGTTTAATGTCAGATCATTTGACTACAAATCAAGAGGTCTGTGACTCAACTTTGGATGCCCGTTTACATTACTTCACAATGATATATAACAGAAAATTTGCATTTTCGCACCCTTTGTAACAAAATATATTTTCATGTGCTATAAAAATTGATAACCATGTAAAATGTCAAGAACTAACAGTGGAATCAACAGGGCAACAGTTATTGCCCACGTTGCTCTTTTACACGGTAATGCTCTCACTGAAACAGTTATGTGACTTCACAATGGCTGAAAACTTGACCCATAATTTTGACATGTCATACTACTACCTTTTGAACAAAAGTGTACATATGCTCTGCTGGGATTTGAACCCAGGATCTCCTGTTTACTAGACAGGCACTTTAACCAACTAAGCCACAGAGCCAGTAGGTAGAGCTCTTTACAAACTATAAATAGTCAGCTTTTCTTTGAAGCTAAAATCCAGCCAGACTTTCAAACTAGGCGTATTTGACAGACATAATCCATTGAATCTAGATTGCTCCAATTATAGGATCCACTTGTGATGTGACGAGAATTCTAATCCAGATTATGAATCCATTGATCTACCTCTGCAGGTGGATTCACAGATTCAGATTCACTGCCTTACTCACAATTCTTGGCTAATTAATGGTGGCAAATTGTGGCAGCAAATTTTAAGAATTAGCAAATTTTTATGATATTAATAGTGTTTTATCTTACTTCTTTCATTATGGATTCAGGTCTAGAGAAAATTGCATTTCATAAATCGACATAATACAAAGAATATAAATCTGAATCCAGATTACACCAATTATTCCAGTGAAATACGCCTACTGCAATTAATCAATTTGTTTGGGAAAAGGTTTAACAACTTTAAAATTAAATGTCAAAAAGACTTTATGCAACATTCAAAATGCATAACATTTAATCATGCAAAGAAACATGTTCTTATAATATTGAACATATTCCTTTCTGTTGTATAATTTCACCTTGGTGTACATTGAGTACAGATTTTACAATCTTTTCAAGGAGCAATTCATGAAATAACAATGAATTATTGACAATTTAAATACTGCAGTGAGTGCATTAATTTTAATGTCAGTATAGCAAGCAATCGTTTATAGGGGCCATAGCTCAGTGGTAGAGCATTTGACTGCAGATCAAGAGGTCTCTGGTTCTACTCCGGATGCCCCCTTTATATTGCTACCCAATGATACATAAGAGAAAATTTGCATTTTTGCACCCTTTGTAACAAAATATATTTTCATGTTCTATAAAAAATGATAACCATGTAAAATGTCAAGAAATAACAGTGAAATCAACAGTACAACAGTTGCTGCTCGGGTTGCTCTTTTACACTGTAATGCTCTTACTGAAACAGTTATGTGACTTCACAGTGGCTGTACACTTGACCCATAATTTTGATGTGTATTACTGTTACTTTTGGTACAAAAGTGTACATAGGATCTGCTGGGATTCAAACCCAGGACCTTGTTTTTACTAGTCAGGCACTTCAACCAACTATGCCACAGAGTGAGCAGTTAAATCATTTAATAAACTATGAATAGTGAGCTTCTCCTTGAAACTGAAATCCAGACAGACTGTCAAACTGCACAAATCAATTTGACTTCAACCTGGTTTAACAATTTTAAAAGTAAATGTCGAAAAGATTGTATGCAACATTCCAAATCATGAATAGAAATGGGTTCTTATAGTATTAAAAATACTCCTTTCCATTGTAAAATTTCACCTTGGTGTACACTGTAGATTTTGCAATCTTCTCTTCAATGAAGAGCACTTCATGAAAAACAATGCATTGTTGACCATTTAAATACTGCATTGACAGCCTTAATTTTAATGTCGGTTTAACAAGCATTCATATGTAGGGGTATAGTTTAATGTCAGATCATTTGACTACAAATCAAGAGGTCTGTGACTCAACTTTGGATGCCTGTTTACATTACTTCACAATGATATATAAGAGAAAATTTGCATTTTTGCACCCTTTGTAACCAAATATATTTTCATGTGCTATAAAAATTGATAACCATGTAAAATGTCAAGAACTAACAGTGGAATCAACAGGGCAACAGTTATTGCCGCATTGCTCTTTTACACGGCAATGCTCTCACTGAAACAGTTATGTGACTTCACAATGGCTGAAAACTTGACCCATAATTTTGACATGTCATACTACTACCTTTTGAACAAAAGTGTACATAGGCTCAGCTGTGATTTGAACCCAGGATCTCCTGTTTACTAGACAGGCACTTTAACCAAGTAAGCCACAGAGCCAGTAGGTAGAGCTCTTTACAAACTATAAATAGTCAGCTTTTCTTTGAAGCTAAAATCCAGCCAGACTTTCAAACTAGGCGTATTTGACAGACATAATCCATTGAATCTAGATTGCTCCAATTATAGGATCCACTTGTGATGTGACGAGAATTCTAATCCAGATTATGAATCCATTGATCTACCTCTGCAGGTGGATTCACAGATTCAGATTCACTGCCTTACTCACAATTCTTGGCTAATTAATGGTGGCAAATTGTGGCAGCAAATTTTAAGAATTAGGAAATTTTTATGATATTAATAGTGTTTTATCTTACTTCTTTCATTATGGATTCAGGTCTAGAGAAAATTGCATTTCATAAATCGACATAATACAAAGAATATAAATCTGAATCCAGATTACACCAATTATTCCAGTGAAATAGGCCTACTGCAATTAATCAATTTGTGTGGGAAAAGGTTTAACAACTTTAAAATTAAATGTCAAAAAAACTTTATGCAACATTCAAAATGCATAACATTTAATCATGCAAAGAAACATGTTCTTATAATATTGAACATATTCCTTTCTGTTGTATAATTTCACCTTGGTGTACACTGAGTACAGATTTTACAATCTTTTCAAGGAGCAATTTATGAAATAACAATGAATTATTGACAATTTAAATACTGCATTGACTGCCTTAATTTTAATGTCAGTATAGCAAGCAATCGTTTATAAGGGGTATAGCGCAGTGGCAGATCATTTGACTGCAGATCAAGAGGTCTCTGGTTCAACTCTGGATGCCCCCTTTTATATCGCTACAAAATGATATATAAGAGAAAATTTGCATTTTCGCACCCTTTGTGACAAAATATATTTTCATGTGCTATAAAAATTGATAACCATGTAGAATGTCAAGAACTAACAGTGGAATCAACAGGACAACAGTTATTGCCCACGTTGCTCTTTTACACGGTAATGCTCTCACTGAAACAGTTATGTGACTTCACAATGGCTGAAAACTTGACCCATAATTTTGACATGTCATACTACTACCTTTTGAACAAAAGTGTACATAGGCTCTGCTGGGATTTGAACCCAGGATCTCCTGTTTACTAGACAGGCACTTTAACCAACTAAGCCACAGAGCCAGTAGGTAGAGCCCTTTAAAAACTATAAATAGTCAGCTTTTCTTTGAAGCTAAAATCCAGCCAGACTTTCAAACTAGGCGTATTTCACAGACATAATCCATTGAATCTAGATTGCTCCAATTATAGGATCCACTTGTGATGTGACGAGAATTCTAATCCAGATTATGAATCCATTGATCTACCTCTGCAGGTGGATTCATAGATTCAGATTCACTGCCTTACTCACAATTCTTGGCTAATTAATGGTGGCAAATTGTGGCAGCAAATTTTAAGAATTAGCAAATTTTTATGATATTAATAGTGTTTTATCTTACTTCTTTCATTATGGATTCAGGTCTAGAGAAAATTGCATTTCATAAATCGACATAATACAAAGAATATAAATCTGAATCCAGATTATATCAATTATTCCAGTGAAATATGCCTACTGCAATTAATCAATTTGTTTGGGAAAAGGTTTAACAACTTTAAAATTAAATGTCAAAAAGACTTTATGCAACATTCAAAAGGCATAATATTTAATCATGCAAAGAAACATGTTCTTATAATATTGAACATATTCCTTTCTGTTGTATAATTTCACCTTGGTGTACACTGAGTACAGATTTTACAATCTTTTCAAGGAGCAATTTATGAAATAACAATGAATTATTGACAATTTAAATACTGCATTGACTGCCTTAATTTTAATGTCAGTATAGCAAGTAATTGTTTATAGGGGGTATAGTTCAGTTCCAGAACATTTGACTGCAGAGCAAGAGGTCTCTGGTTCAACTCCTGATGCCCCCTTTATATTGCTACACAATGATATATAAGAGAAAATTTGCATTTTTGCACCCTTTGTTACAAAATATATTTTCATGTTCTATAAAAAATGATAACCATGTAAAATGTCAAGAAATAACAGTGAAATCAACAGTGCAACAGTTACTGCTCTGGTTGCTCTTTTACACTGTAATGCTCTTACTGAAACAGTTATGTGACTTCACAGTGGCTGTACACTTGACCCATAATTTTGATGTGTATTACTGTTACCTTTGGTACAAAAGTGTACATACGATCTGCTGGGATTCAAACCCAGGACCTTGTTTTTACTAGTCAGGCACTTCAACCAACTATGCCACAGAGTGAGCAGTTAAATCATTTAATAAACTATGAATAGTGAGCTTCTCCTTGAAACTGAAATCCAGACAGACTGTCAAACTACACAAATCAATTTGACTTCAACCTGGTTTAACAATTTTAAAAGTAAATGTCGAAAAGATTGTATGCAACATTCCAAATCATGAATAGAAATGGGTTCTTATAGTATTAAAAATACTCCTTTCCATTGTAAAATTTCACCTTGGTGTACACTCTAGATTTTGCAGTCTTCTCTTCAATGATGAGCACTTCATGAAAAACAATGCATTGTTGACCATTTAAATTCTGCATTGACAGCCTTAATTTTAATATCGGTTTAACAAGCATTCATATGTAGCGGTATATTTTAATGTCAGATCATTTTACTACAAATCAAGAGGTGTCTGACTCAACTTTGCATGCCCGTTTACATTACTTCACAATGATATATAAGAGAAAATTTGCATTTTCGCACCCTTTGTAACAAAATATATTTTCATGTTCTATAAAAAATGATAACCATGTAAAATGTCAAGAAATAACAGTGAAATCAACAGTGCAACAGTTACTGCTCGGGTTACTCTTTTACACTGTAATGCTCTTACTGAAACAGTTATGTGACTTCACAGTGGCTGTACACTTGACCCATCATTTTGATGTGTATTACTGTTACCTTTGGTACAAAAGTGTACATAGGATCTGCTGGGATTCAAACCCAGGACCTTGTTTTTACTAGTCAGGCACTTCAACCAACTATGCCACAGAGTGAGCAGTTAAATCATTTAATAAACTATGAATAGTGAGCTTCTCCTTGAAACTGAAATCCAGACAGACTGTCAAACTACACAAATCAATTTGACTTCAACCTGGTTTAACAATTTTAAAAGTAAATGTTGAAAAGATTGTATGCAACATTCCAAATCATGAATAGAAATGGGTTCTTATAGTATTAAAAATACTCCTTTCCATTGTAAAATTTCACCTTGGTGTACACTGTAGATTTTGCAATCTTCTCTTCAATGAAGAGCACTTCATGAAAAACAATGCATTGTTGACCATTTAAATACTGCATTGACAGCCTTAATTTAAATGTCGGTTTAACAAGCATTCATATGTAGGGGTATAGTTTAATGGCAGATCATTTGACTACAAATCAAGAGGTCTGTGACTCAACTTTGGATGCCCGTTTACATTACTTCACAATGATATATAAGAGAAAATTTGCATTTTCGCACCCTTTGTAACAAAATATATTTTCATGTGCTATAAAAATTGATAACCATGTAAAATGTCAAGAACTAACAGTGGAATCAACAGGGCAACAGTTATTGCCCGCATTGCTGTTTTACACGGCAATGCTCTCACTGAAACAGTTATGTGACTTCACAATGGCTGAAAACTTGACCCATAATTTTGACATGTCATACTACTACCTTTTGAACAAAAGTGTACATAGGCTCAGCTGGGATTTGAACCCAGGATCTCCTGTTTACTAGACAGGCACTTTAACCAACTAAGCCACAGAGCCAGTAGGTAGAGCTCTTTACAAACTATAAATAGTCAGCTTTTCTTTGAAGCTAAAATCCAGCCAGACTTTCAAACTAGGCGTATTTCACAGACATAATCCATTGAATCTAGATTGCTCCAATTATAGGATCCACTTGTGATGTGACAAGAATTCTAATCCAGATTATGAATCCATTGATCTACCTCTGCAGGTGGATTCACAGATTCAGATTCACTGCCTTACTCACAATTCTTGGCTAATTAATGGTGGCAAATTGTGGCAGCAAATTTTAAGAATTAGCAAATTTTTATGATATTAATAGTGTTTTATCTTACTTCTTTCATTATGGATTCAGGTCTAGAGAAAATTGCATTTCATAAATCGACATAATACAAAGAATATAAATCTGAATCCAGATTACACCAATTATTCCAGTGAAATAGGCCTACTGCAATTAATCAATTTGTTTGGGAAAAGGTTTAACAACTTTAAAATTAAATGTCAAAAAAACTTTATGCAACATTCAAAATGCATAACATTTAATCATGCAAAGAAACATGTTCTTATAATATTGAACATATTCCTTTCTGTTGTATAATTTCACCTTGGTGTACACTGAGTACAGATTTTACAATCTTTTCAAGGAGCAATTTATGAAATAACAATGAATTATTGACAATTTAAATACTGCATTGACTGCCTTAATTTTAATGTCAGTATAGCATGGAATCGTTTATGGGGGTATAGCTCAGTGGCAGAGCATTTGACTGCAGATGAAGAGGTCTCTGGTTCAACTCCGGATGCCCCCTTTATATTGCTACACAATGATATATAAGAGAAAATTTGCATTTTCGCACCCTTTGTAAATAAATATATTTTCATGTTCTATAAAAAATGATAACCATGTAAAATGTCAAGAAATAACAGTGAAATCAACAGTGCAACAGTTAGTGTTCTGGTTGCTCTTTTACACTGTAATGCTCTGACTGAAACAGTTATGTGACTTCACAGTGGCTGTACACTTGACCCATAATTTTGATGTGTATTACTGTTACCTTTGGTACAAAAGTGTACATAGGATCTGCTGGGATTCAAACCCAGGACCTTGTTTTACTAGTCAGGCACTTCAACCAACTATGCCACAGAGTGAGCAGTTAAATCATTTAACAAACTATGAATAGTGAGCTTCTCCTTGAAACTGAAATCCAGACAGACTGTCAAACTACACAAATCAATTTGTCTTCAACCTGGTTTAACAATTTTAAAAGTAAATGTCGAAAAGATTGTATACAACATTCAAAATCATGAATAGAAATGGGTTCTTATAGTATTAAAAATACTCCTTTCCATTGTAAAATTTCACCTTGGTGTACACTCTAGATTTTGCAGTCTTCTCTTCAATGAAGAGCACTTCATGAAAAACAATGCATTGTTGACCATTTAAATACTGCATTGACAGCCTTAATTTTAATGTCGGTTTAACAAGCATTCATATGTAGGGGTATAGTTTAATGTCAGATCATTTTACTACAAATCAAGAGGTGTCTGACTCAACTTTGCATGCCCGTTTACATTACTTCACAATGATATATAAGAGAAAATTTGCATTTTCGCACCCTTTGTAACCAAATATATTTTCATGTGCTATAAAAATTGATAACCATGTAAAATGTCAAGAACTAACAGTGGAATCAACAGGGCAACAGTTATTGCCCGCGTTGCTCTTTTACACGGTAATGCTCTCACTGAAACAGTTATGTGACTTCACAATGGCTGAAAACTTAACCCATAATTTTGACATGTCATACTACTACCTTTTGAACAAAAGTGTACATAAGCTATGATGGGATTTGAACCCAGGATCTCCTGTTTACTAGACAGGCACTTTAACCAACTAAGCCACAGAGCCAGTAGGTAGAGATCTTTACAAACTATAAATACTCAGCTTTTCTTTGAAGCTAAAATCCAGCCAGACTTTCAAACTAGGCGTATTTGACAGACATAATCCATTGAATCTAGATTGCTCCAATTATAGGATCCACTTGTGATATGATGAGAATTCTAATCCAGATTATGAATCCATTGATCTACC
The DNA here is from genome assembly GCA_964017235.1 of Sabellastarte sp. h YS-2021. Lineage (NCBI taxonomy): Eukaryota > Metazoa > Annelida > Polychaeta > Sabellida > Sabellidae > Sabellastarte > Sabellastarte sp. h YS-2021. The sequence continues at coordinate 164,531,238 of OZ024927.1, read as the reverse complement.
TCTGCAGGTGGATTCACAGATTCAGATTCACTGCCTTACTCACAATTCTTGGTTAATGGTGGCAAATTGTGGCAGCAAATTTTAAGAATTAGGAAATTTTTATGATATTAATAGTGTTTTATCTTACTTCTTTCATTATGGATTCAGGTCTAGAGAAAATTGCATTTCATAAATCGACATAATACAAAGAATATAAATCTGAATCCAGATTACACCAATTATTCCAGTGAAATACGCCTACTGCAATTAACCAATTTGTTTGGGAAAAGGTTTAACAACTTTAAAATTAAATGTCAAAAAGACTTTATGCAACATTCAAAAGGCATAATATTTAATCATGCAAAGAAACATGTTCTTATAATATTGAACATATTCCTTTCTGTTGTATAATTTCACCTTGGTGTACACTGAGTACAGATTTTACAATCTTTTCAAGGAGCAATTTATGAAATAACAATGAATTATTGACAATTTAAATACTGCATTGACTGCCTTAATTTTAATGTCAGTATAGCAAGTAATTGTTTATAGGGGGTATAGTTCAGTTCCAGAGCATTTGACTGCAGAGCAAGAGGTCTCTGGTTCAACTCCTGATGCCCCCTTTATATTGCTACACAATGATATATAAGAGAAAATTTGCATTTTTGCACCCTTTGTTACAAAATATATTTTCATGTTCTATAAAAAATGATAACCATGTAAAATGTCAAGAAATAACAGTGAAATCAACAGTGCAACAGTTACTGCTCTGGTTGCTCTTTTACACTGTAATGCTCTTACTGAAACAGTTATGTGACTTCACAGTGGCTGTACACTTGACCCATAATTTTGATGTGTATTACTGTTACCTGTGGTACAAAAGTGTACATAGGATCTGCTGGGATTCAAACCCAGGACCTTGTTTTTACTAGTCAGGCACTTCAACCAACTATGCCACAGAGTGAGCAGTTAAATCATTTAATAAACTATGAATAGTGAGCTTCTCCTTGAAACTGAAATCCAGACAGACTGTCAAACTGCACAAATCAATTTAACTTCAACCTGGTTTAACAATTTTAAAAGTAAATGTCGAAAAGATTGTATGCAACATTCCAAATCATGAATAGAAATGGGTTCTTATAGTATTAAAAATACTCCTTTCCATTGTAAAATTTCACCTTGGTGTACACTGTAGATTTTGCAATCTTCTCTTCAATGAAGAGCACTTCATGAAAAACAATGCATTGTTGACCATTTAAATACTGCATTGACAGCCTTAATTTTAATGTCGGTTTAACAAGCATTCATATGTAGGGGTATAGTTTAATAGCAGATCATTTGACTACAAATCAAGAGGTCTGTGACTCAACTTTGGATACCCGTTTACATTACTTCACAATGATATATAAGAGAAAATTTGCATTTTCGCACCCTTTGTAACAAATTATATTTTCATGTGCTATAAAAATTGATAACCATGTAAAATGTCAAGAACTAATAGTGGAATCAACAGGGCAACAGTTATTGCCTGCGTTGCTCTTTTACACGGTAATGCTCTCACTGAAACAGTTATGTGACTTGACAATGGCTGAAAACTTGACCCATAATTTTGACATGTCATACTACTACCTTTTGAACAAAAGTGTACATAGGCTCTGCTGGGATTTGAACCCAGGATCTCCTGTTTACTAGACAGGCACTTTAACCAACTAAGCCACAGAGCCAGTAGGTAGAGATCTTTACAAACTATAAATACTCAGCTTTTCTTTGAAGCTAAAATCCAGCCAGACTTTCAAACTAGGCGTATTTGACAGACATAATCCATTGAATCTAGATTGCTCCAATTATAGGATCCACTTGTGATATGATGAGAATTCTAATCCAGATTATGAATCCATTGATCTACCTCTGCAGGTGGATTCACAGATTCAGATTCACTGCCTTACTCACAATTCTTGGTTAATGGTGGCAAATTGTGGCAGCAAATTTTAAGAATTAGGAAATTTTTATGATATTAATAGTGTTTTATCTTACTTCATTATGGATTCAGGTCTAGAGAAAATTGCATTTCATGAATCGACATAATACAAAGAACATAAATCTGAATCCAGATTACACCAATTATTCCAGTGAAATACGCCTACTGCAATTAATCAATTTGTTTGGGAAAAGGTTTAACAACTTTAAAATTAAATGTCAAAAAAACTTTATGCAACATTCAAAATGCATAACATTTAATCATGCAAAGAAACATGTTCTTATAATATTGAACATATTCCTTTCTGTTGTATAATTTCACCTTGGTGTACACTGAGTACAGATTTTACAATCTTTTCAAGGAGCAATTTATGAAATAACAATGAATTATTGACAATTTAAATACTGCATTGACTGCCTTAATTTTAATGTCAGTATAGCATGGAATCGTTTATGGGGGTATAGCTCAGTGGCAGAGCATTTGACTGCAGATGAAGAGGTCTCTGGTTCAACTCCGGATGCCCCCTTTATATTGCTACACAATGATATATAAGAGAAAATTTGCATTTTTGCACCCTTTGTAACAAAATATATTTTCATGTTCTATAAAAAATGATAACCATGTAAAATGTCAAGAAATAACAGTGAAATCAACAGTGCAACAGTTAGTGCTCGGGTTGCTCTTTTACACTGTAATGCTCTTACTGAAACAGTTATGTGACTTCACAGTGGCTGTACACTTGACCCATAATTTTGATGTGTATTACTGTTACCTTTGGTACAAAAGTGTACATAGGATCTGCTGGGATTCAAACCCAGGACCTTGTTTTTACTAGTCAGGCACTTCAACCAACTATGCCACAGAGTGAGCAGTTAAATCATTTAATAAACTATGAATAGTGAGCTTCTCCTTGAAACTGAAATCCAGACAGACTGTCAAACTGCACAAATCAATTTGACTTCAACCTGGTTTAACAATTTTAAAAGTAAATGTCGAAAAGATTGTATGCAACATTCCAAATCATGAATAGAAATGGGTTCTTATAGTATTAAAAATACTCCTTTCCATTGTAAAATTTCACCTTGGTGTACACTGTAGATTTTGCAATCTTCTCTTCAATGAAGAGCACTTCATGAAAAACAATGCATTGTTGACCATTTAAATACTGCATTGACAGCCTTAATTTTAATGTCGGTTTAACAAGCATTCATATGTAGGGGTATAGTTTAATAGCAGATCATTTGACTACAAATCAAGAGGTCTGTGACTCAACTTTAGATACCCGTTTACATTACTTCACAATGATATATAAGAGAAAATTTGCATTTTCACACCCTTTGTAACAAATTATATTTTCATGTGCTATAAAAATTGATAACCATGTAAAATGTCAAGAACTAATAGTGGAATCAACAGGGCAACAGTTATTGCCTGCGTTGCTCTTTTACACGGTAATGCTCTCACTGAAACAGTTATGTGACTTCACAATGGCTGAAAACTTGACCCATAATTTTGACATGTCATACTACTACCTTTTGAACAAAAGTGTACATAGGCTCTGCTGGGATTTGAACCCAGGATCTCCTGTTTACTAGACAGGCACTTTAACCAACTAAGCCACAGAGCCAGTAGGTAGAGATCTTTACAAACTATAAATACTCAGCTTTTCTTTGAAGCTAAAATCCAGCCAGACTTTCAAACTAGGCGTATTTGACAGACATAATCCATTGAATCTAGATTGCTCCAATTATAGGATCCACTTGTGATATGATGAGAATTCTAATCCAGATTATGAATCCATTGATCTACCTCTGCAGGTGGATTCACAGATTCAGATTCACTGCCTTACTGACAATTCTTGGTTAATGGTGGCAAATTGTGGCAGCAAATTTTAAGAATTAGGAAATTTTTATGATATTAATAGTGTTTTATCTTACTTCTTTCATTATGGATTCAGGTCTAGAGAAAATTGCATTTCATAAATCGACATAATACAAAGAATATAAATCTGAATCCAGATTACACCAATTATTCCAGTGAAATACGCCTACTGCAATTAATCAATTTGTTTGGGAAAAGGTTTAACAACTTTAAAATTAAATGTCAAAAAGACTTTATGCAACATTCAAAATGCATAACATTTAATCATGCAAAGAAACATGTTCTTATAATATTGAACATATTCCTTTCTGTTGTATAATTTCACCTTGGTGTACACTGAGTACAGATTTTACAATCTTTTCAAGGAGCAATTTATGAAATAACAATGAATTATTGACAATTTAAATACTGCATTGACTGCCTTAATTTTAATGTCAGTATAGCAATGAATCGTTTATAGGGGGTATAGCTCAGTGGCAGAGCATTTGACTGCAGATCAAGAGGTCTCTGGTTCAACTCTGGATGCCCCCTTTATATTGCTACACAATGATATATAAGAGAAAATTTGCATTTTTCCACCCTTTGTAACAAAATATATTTTCATGTTCTATAAAAAATGATAACCATGTAAAATGTCAAGAAATAACAATGAAATCAACAGTGCAACAGTTAGTGCTCGGGTTGCTCTTTTACACTGTAATGCTCTTACTGAAACAGTTATGTGACTTCACAGTGGCTGTACACTTGACCCATAATTTTGATGTGTATTACTGTTACCTTTGGTACAAAAGTGTACATAGGATCTGCTGGGATTCAAACCCAGGACCTTGTTTTTACTAGTCAGGCACTTCAACCAACTATGCCACAGAGTGAGCAGTTAAATCATTTAATAAACTATGAATAGTGAGCTTCTCCTTGAAACTGAAATCGAGACAGACTGTCAAACTGCACAAATCAATTGACTTCAACCTGGTTTAACAATATTAAAAGTAAATGTCGAAAGGATTGTATGCAACATTCCAAATCATGAATAGAAATGGGTTCTTATAGTATTAAAAATACTCCTTTCCATTGTAAAATTTCACCTTGGTGTACACTGTAGATTTTGCAATCTTCTCTTCAATGAAGAGCGCTTCATGAAAAACAATGCATTGTTGACCATTTAAATACTGCATTGACAGCCTTAATTTTAATGTCGGTTTAACAAGCATTCATATGTAGGGGTATAGTTTAATGGCAGATCATTTGACTACAAATCAAGAGGTCTGTGACTCAACTTTGAATGCCCGTTTACATTACTTCACAATGATATATAAGAGAAAATTTGCATTTTCGCACCCTTTGTAACAAAATATATTTTCATGTGCTATAAAAATTGATAACCATGTAAAATGTCAAGAACTAACAGTGGAATCAACAGGGCAACAGTTATTGCCCATGTTGCTCTTTTACATGGTAATGCTCTCACTGAAACAGTTATGTGACTTCACAATGGCTGAAAACTTGACCCATAATTTTGACATGTCATACTACTACCTTTTGAACAAAAGTGTACATAGGCTCAGCTGGGATTTGAACCCAGGATCTCCTGTTTACTAGACAGGCACTTTAACCAACTAAGCCACAGAGCCAGTAGGTAGAGCTCTTTACAAACTATAAATAGTCAGCTTTTCTTTGAAGCTAAAATCCAGCCAGACTTTCAAACTAGGCGTATTTCACAGACATAATCCATTGAATCTAGATTGCTCCAATTATAGGATCCACTTGTGATGTGACGAGAATTCTAATCCAGATTATGAATCCATTGATCTACCTCTGCAGGTGGATTCACAGATTCAGATTCACTGCCTTACTCACAATTCTTGGCTAATTAATGGTGGCAAATTGTGGCAGCAAATTTTAAGAATTAGCAAATTTTTATGATATTAATAGTGTTTTATCTTACTTCTTTCATTATGGATTCAGGTCTAGAGAAAATTGCATTTCATAAATCGACATAATACAAAGAATATAAATCTGAATCCAGATTACACCAATTATTCCAGTGAAATACGCCTACTGCAATTAATCAATTTGTTTGGGAAAAGGTTTAACAACTTTAAAATTAAATGTCAAAAAGACTTTATGCAACATTCAAAATGCATAACATTTAATCATGCAAAGAAACATGTTCTTATAATATTGAACATATTCCTTTCTGTTGTATAATTTCACCTTGGTGTACACTGAGTACAGATTTTACAATCTTTTCAAGGAGCAATTTATGAAATAACAATGAATTATTGACAATTTAAATACTGCATTGACTGCCTTAATTTTAATGTCAGTATAGCAAGCAATCGTTTATAGGGGGTATAGCTCAGTGGTAGAGCATTTGACTGCAGATCAAGAGGTCTCTGGTTCAACTCCGGATGCCCCCTTTATATTGCTACACAATGATATATAAGAGAAAATTTGCATTTTTGCACCCTTTGTAACAAAATATATTTTCATGTTCTATAAAAAATGATAACCATGTAAAATGTCAAGAAATAACAGTGAAATCAACAGTGCAACAGTTAGTGCTCGGGTTGCTCTTTTACACTGTAATGCTCTTACTGAAACAGTTATGTGACTTCACAGTGGCTGTACACTTGACCCATAATTTTGATGTGTATTACTGTTACCTTTGGTACAAAAGTGTACATAGGATCTGCTGGGATTCAAACCCAGGACCTTGTTTTTACTAGTCAGGCACTTCAACCAACTATGCCACAGAGTGAGCAGTTAAATCATTTAATAAACTATGAATAGTGAGCTTCTCCTTGAAACTGAAATCCAGACAGACTGTCAAACTGAACAAATCAATTGACTTCAACCTGGTTTAACAATATTAAAAGTAAATGTCGAAAGGATTGTATGCAACATTCCAAATCATGAATAGAAATGGGTTCTTATAGTATTAAAAATACTCCTTTCCATTGTAAAATTTCACCTTGGTGTACACTGTAGATTTTGCAATCTTCTCTTCAATGAAGAGCGCTTCATGAAAAACAATGCATTGTTGACCATTTAAATACTGCATTGACAGCCTTAATTTTAATGTCGGTTTAACAAGCATTCATATGTAGGGGTATAGTTTAATGGCAGATCATTTGACTACAAATCAAGAGGTCTGTGACTCAACTTTGGATGCCCGTTTACATTACTTCACAATGATATATAAGAGAAAATTTGCATTTTCGCACCCTTTGTAACAAAATATATTTTCATGTGCTATAAAAATTGATAACCATGTAAAATGTCAAGAACTAACAGTGGAATCAACAGGGCAACAGTTATTGCCCATGTTGCTCTTTTACATGGTAATGCTCTCACTGAAACAGTTATGTGACTTCACAATGGCTGAAAACTTGACCCATAATTTTGACATGTCATACTACTACCTTTTGAACAAAAGTGTACATAGGCTCTGCTGGGATTTGAACCCAGGATCTCCTGTTTACTAGACAGGCACTTTAACCAACTAAGCCACAGAGCCAGTGGGTAGAGCTCTTTACAAACTATAAATAGTCAGCTTTTCTTTGAAGCTAAAATCCAGCCAGACTTTCAAACTAGGCGTATTTGACAGACATAATCCATTGACTCTAGATTGCTCCAATTATAGGATCCACTTGTGATGTGATGAGAATTCTAATCCAGATTATGAATCCATTGATCTACCTCTGCAGGTGGATTCACAGATTCAGATTCACTGCCTTACTCACAATTCTTGGCTTATTAATGGTGGCAAATTGTGGCAGCAAATTTTAAGAATTAGGAAATTTTTATGATATTAATAGTGTTTTATCTTACTTCATTATGGATTCAGGTCTAGAGAAAATTGCATTTCATGAATCGACATAATACAAAGAACATAAATCTGAATCCAGATTACACCAATTATTCCAGTGAAATACGCCTACTGCAATTAATCAATTTGTTTGGGAAAAGGTTTAACAACTTTAAAATTAAATGTCAAAAAGACTTTATGCAACATTCAAAATGCATAACATTTAATCCTGCAAAGAATCATGTTCTTATAATATTGAACATATTCCTTTCTGTTGTATAATTTCACCTTGGTGTACACTGAGTACAGATTTTACAATCTTTTCAAGGAGCAATTTATGAAATAACAATGAATTATTGACAATTTAAATACTGCATTGACTGCCTTAATTTTAATGTCAGTATAGCAAGCAATCGTTTATAGGGGGTATAGCTCAGTGGTAGAGCATTTGACTGCAGATCAAGAGGTCTCTGGTTCAACTCCGGATGCCCCCTTTATATTGCTACACAATGATATATAAGAGAAAATTTGCATTTTTGCACCCTTTGTAACAAAATATATTTTCATGTTCTATAAAAAATGATAACCATGTAAAATGTCAAGAAATAACAGTGAAATCAACAGTGCAACAGTTAGTGCTCGGGTTGCTCTTTTACACTGTAATGCTCTTACTGAAACAGTTATGTGACTTCACAGTGGCTGTACACTTGACCCATAATTTTGATGTGTATTACTGTTACCTTTGGTACAAAAGTGTACATAGGATCTGCTGGGATTCAAACCCAGGACCTTGTTTTTACTAGTCAGGCACTTCAACCAACTATGCCACAGAGTGAGCAGTTAAATCATTTAATAAACTATGAATAGTGAGCTTCTCCTTGAAACTGAAATCCAGACAGACTGTCAAACTGCACAAATCAATTTGACTTCAACCTGGTTTAACAATTTTAAAAGTAAATGTCGAAAAGATTGTATGCAACATTCCAAATCATGAATAGAAATGAGTTCTTATAGTATTAAAAATACTCCTTTCCATTGTAAAATTTCACCTTGGTGTACACTGTAGATTTTGCAATCTTCTCTTCAATGAAGAGCACTTCATGAAAAACAATGCATTGTTGACCATTTAAATACTGCATTGACAGCCTTAATTTTAATGTCGGTTTAACAAGCATTCATATGTAGGGGTATAGTTTAATAGCAGATCATTTGACTACAAATCAAGAGGTCTGTGACTCAACTTTGGATACCCGTTTACATTACTTCACAATGATATATAAGAGAAAATTTGCATTTTCACACCCTTTGTAACAAATTATATTTTCATGTGCTATAAAAATTGATAACCATGTAAAATGTCAAGAACTAATAGTGGAATCAACAGGGCAACAGTTATTGCCTGCGTTGCTCTTTTACACGGTAATGCTCTCACTGAAACAGTTATGTGACTTCACAATGGCTGAAAACTTGACCCATAATTTTGACATGTCATACTACTACCTTTTGAACAAAAGTGTACATAGGCTCTGCTGGGATTTGAACCCAGGATCTCCTGTTTACTAGACAGGCACTTTAACCAACTAAGCCATAGAGCCAGTAGGTAGAGATCTTTACAAACTATAAATACTCAGCTTTTCTTTGAAGCTAAAATCCAGCCAGACTTTCAAACTAGGCGTATTTGACAGACATAATCCATTGAATCTAGATTGCTCCAATTATAGGATCCACTTGTGATATGATGAGAATTCTAATCCAGATTATGAATCCATTGATCTACCTCTGCAGGTGGATTCACAGATTCAGATTCACTGCCTTACTCACAATTCTTGGTTAATGGTGGCAAATTGTGGCAGCAAATTTTAAGAATTAGGAAATTTTTATGATATTAATAGTGTTTTATCTTACTTCTTTCATTATGGATTCAGGTCTAGAGAAAATTGCATTTCATAAATCGACATAATACAAAGAATATAAATCTGAATCCAGATTACACCAATTATTCCAGTGAAATACGCCTACTGCAATTAATCAATTTGTTTTGGAAAAGGTTTAACAACTTTAAAATTAAATGTCAAAAAGACTTTATGCAACATTCAAAATGCATAACATTTAATCATGCAAAGAAACATGTTCTTATAATATTGAACATATTCCTTTCTGTTGTATAATTTCACCTTGGTGTACACTGAGTACAGATTTTACAATCTTTTCAAGGAGCAATTTATGAAATAACAATGAATTATTGACAATTTAAATACTGCATTGACTGCCTTAATTTTAATGTCAGTATAGCAAGGAATCGTTAATAGGGGGTATAGCTCAGTGGCAGAGCATTTGACTGCAGATCAAGAGGTCTCTGGTTCAACTCTGGATGCCCCCTTTATATTGCTACACAATGATATATAAGAGAAAATTTGCATTTTTCCACCCTTTGTAACAAAATATATTTTCATGTTCTATAAAAAATGATAACCATGTAAAATGTCAAGAAATAACAGTGAAATCAACAGTGCAACAGTTAGTGCTCGGGTTGCTCTTTTACACTGTAATGCTCTTACTGAAACAGTTATGTGACTTCACAGTGGCTGTACACTTGACCCATAATTTTGATGTGTATTACTGTTACCTTTGGTACAAAAGTGTACATAGGATCTGCTGGGATTCAAACCCAGGACCTTGTTTTTACTAGTCAGGCACTTCAACCAACTATGCCACAGAGTGAGCAGTTAAATCATTTAATAAACTATGAATAGTGAGCTTCTCCTTGAAACTGAAATCCAGACAGACTGTCAAACTGCACAAATCAATTGACTTCAACCTGGTTTAACAATATTAAAAGTAAATGTCGAAAGGATTGTATGCAACATTCCAAATTATGAATAGAAATGGGTTCTTATAGTATTAAAAATACTCCTTTCCATTGTAAAATTTCACCTTGGTGTACACTGTAGATTTTGCAATCTTCTCTTCAATGAAGAGCGCTTCATGAAAAACAATGCATTGTTGACCATTTAAATACTGCATTGACAGCCTTAATTTTAATGTCGGTTTAACAAGCATTCATATGTAGGGGTACAGTTTAATGGCAGATCATTTGACTACAAATCAAGAGGTCTGTGACTCAACTTTGGATGCCCGTTTACATTACTTCGCAATGATATATAAGAGAAAATTTGCATTTTTGCACCATTTGTAACCAAATATATTTTCATGTGCTATAAAAATTGATAACCATGTAAAATGTCAAGAACTAACAGTGGAATCAACAGGGCAACAGTTATTGCCCGCGTTGCTCTTTTACACGGCAATGTTCTCACTGAAACAGTTATGTGACTTGACAATGGCTGAAAACTTGACCCATAATTTTGACATGTCATACTACTACCTTTTGAACAAAAGTGTACATAGGCTCTGCTGGGATTTGAACCCAGGATCTCCTGTTTACTAGACAGGCACTTTAACCAACTAAGCCACAGAGCCAGTAGGTAGAGATCTTTACAAACTATAAATACTCAGCTTTTCTTTGAAGCTAAAATCCAGCCAGACTTTCAAACTAGGCGTATTTGACAGACATAATCCATTGAATCTAGATTGCTCCAATTATAGGATCCACTTGTGATATGATGAGAATTCTAATCCAGATTATGAATCCATTGATCTACCTCTGCAGGTGGATTCACAGATTCAGATTCACTGCCTTACTGACAATTCTTGGTTAATGGTGGCAAATTGTGGCAGCAAATTTTAAGAATTAGGAAATTTTTATGATATTAATAGTGTTTTATCTTACTTCTTTCATTATGGATTCAGGTCTAGAGAAAATTGCATTTCATAAATCGACATAATACAAAGAATATAAATCTGAATCCAGATTACACCAATTATTCCAGTGAAATACGCCTACTGCAATTAATCAATTTGTTTGGGAAAAGGTTTAACAACTTTAAAATTAAATGTCAAAAAGACTTTATGCAACATTCAAAATGCATAACATTTAATCATGCAAAGAAACATGTTCTTATAATATTGAACATATTCCTTTCTGTTGTATAATTTCACCTTGGTGTACACTGAGTACAGATTTTACAATCTTTTCAAGGAGCAATTTATGAAATAACAATGAATTATTGACAATTTAAATACTGCATTGACTGCCTTAATTTTAATGTCAGTATAGCAATGAATCGTTTATAGGGGGTATAGCTCAGTGGCAGAGCATTTGACTGCAGATCAAGAGGTCTCTGGTTCAACTCTGGATGCCCCCTTTATATTGCTACACAATGATATATAAGAGAAAATTTGCATTTTTCCACCCTTTGTAACAAAATATATTTTCATGTTCTATGAAAAATGATAACCATGTAAAATGTCAAGAAATAACAATGAAATCAACAGTGCAACAGTTAGTGCTCGGGTTGCTCTTTTACACTGTAATGCTCTTACTGAAACAGTTATGTGACTTCACAGTGGCTGTACACTTGACCCATAATTTTGATGTGTATTACTGTTACCTTTGGTACAAAAGTGTACATAGGATCTGCTGGGATTCAAACCCAGGACCTTGTTTTTACTAGTCAGGCACTTCAACCAACTATGCCACAGAGTGAGCAGTTAAATCATTTAATAAACTATGAATAGTGAGCTTCTCCTTGAAACTGAAATCCAGACAGACTGTCAAACTGCACAAATCAATTGACTTCAACCTGGTTTAACAATATTAAAAGTAAATGTCGAAAGGATTGTATGCAACATTCCAAATCATGAATAGAAATGGGTTCTTATAGTATTAAAAATACTCCTTTCCATTGTAAAATTTCACCTTGGTGTACACTGTAGATTTTGCAATCTTCTCTTCAATGAAGAGCGCTTCATGAAAAACAATGCATTGTTGACCATTTAAATACTGCATTGACAGCCTTAATTTTAATGTCGGTTTAACAAGCATTCATATGTAGGGGTATAGTTTAATGGCAGATCATTTGACTACAAATCAAGAGGTCTGTGACTCAACTTTGGATGCCCGTTTACATTACTTCACAATGATATATAAGAGAAAATTTGCATTTTCGCACCCTTTGTAACAAAATATATTTTCATGTGCTATAAAAATTGATAACCATGTAAAATGTCAAGAACTAACAGTGGAATCAACAGGGCAACAGTTATTGCCCATGTTGCTCTTTTACATGGTAATGCTCTCACTGAAACAGTTATGTGACTTCACAATGGCTGAAAACTTGACCCATAATTTTGACATGTCATACTACTACCTTTTGAACAAAAGTGTACATAGGCTCAGCTGGGATTTGAACCCAGGATCTCCTGTTTACTAGACAGGCACTTTAACCAACTAAGCCACAGAGCCAGTAGGTAGAGCTCTTTACAAACTATAAATAGTCAGCTTTTCTTTGAAGCTAAAATCCAGCCAGACTTTCAAACTAGGCGTATTTCACAGACATAATCCATTGAATCTAGATTGCTCCAATTATAGGATCCACTTGTGATGTGACGAGAATTCTAATCCAGATTATGAATCCATTGATCTACCTCTGCAGGTGGATTCACAGATTCAGATTCACTGCCTTACTCACAATTCTTGGCTAATTAATGGTGGCAAATTGTGGCAGCAAATTTTAAGAATTAGCAAATTTTTATGATATTAATAGTGTTTTATCTTACTTCTTTCATTATGGATTCAGGTCTAGAGAAAATTGCATTTCATAAATCGACATAATACAAAGAATATAAATCTGAATCCAGATTACACCAATTATTCCAGTGAAATACGCCTACTGCAATTAATCAATTTGTTTGGGAAAAGGTTTAACAACTTTAAAATTAAATGTCAAAAAGACTTTATGCAACATTCAAAATGCATAACATTTAATCATGCAAAGAAACATGTTCTTATAATATTGAACATATTCCTTTCTGTTGTATAATTTCACCTTGGTGTACACTGAGTACAGATTTTACAATCTTTTCAAGGAGCAATTTATGAAATAACAATGAATTATTGACAATTTAAATACTGCATTGACTGCCTTAATTTTAATGTCAGTATAGCAAGCAATCGTTTATAGGGGGTATAGCTCAGTGGTAGAGCATTTGACTGCAGATCAAGAGGTCTCTGGTTCAACTCCGGATGCCCCCTTTATATTGCTACACAATGATATATAAGAGAAAATTTGCATTTTTGCACCCTTTGTAACAAAATATATTTTCATGTTCTATAAAAAATGATAACCATGTAAAATGTCAAGAAATAACAGTGAAATCAACAGTGCAACAGTTAGTGCTCGGGTTGCTCTTTTACACTGTAATGCTCTTACTGAAACAGTTATGTGACTTCACAGTGGCTGTACACTTGACCCATAATTTTGATGTGTATTACTGTTACCTTTGGTACAAAAGTGTACATAGGATCTGCTGGGATTCAAACCCAGGACCTTGTTTTTACTAGTCAGGCACTTCAACCAACTATGCCACAGAGTGAGCAGTTAAATCATTTAATAAACTATGAATAGTGAGCTTCTCCTTGAAACTGAAATCCAGACAGACTGTCAAACTGCACAAATCAATTGACTTCAACCTGGTTTAACAATATTAAAAGTAAATGTCGAAAGGATTGTATGCAACATTCCAAATCATGAATAGAAATGGGTTCTTATAGTATTAAAAATACTCCTTTCCATTGTAAAATTTCACCTTGGTGTACACTGTAGATTTTGCAATCTTCTCTTCAATGAAGAGCGCTTCATGAAAAACAATGCATTGTTGACCATTTAAATACTGCATTGACAGCCTTAATTTTAATGTCGGTTTAACAAGCATTCATATGTAGGGGTATAGTTTAATGGCAGATCATTTGACTACAAATCAAGAGGTCTGTGACTCAACTTTGGATGCCTGTTTACATTACTTCACAATGATATATAAGAGAAAATTTGCATTTTCGCACCCTTTGTAACAAAATATATTTTCATGTGCTATAAAAATTGATAACCATGTAAAATGTCAAGAACTAACAGTGGAATCAACAGGGCAACAGTTATTGCCCATGTTGCTCTTTTACATGGTAATGCTCTCACTGAAACAGTTATGTGACTTCACAATGGCTGAAAACTTGACCCATAATTTTGACATGTCATACTACTACCTTTTGAACAAAAGTGTACATAGGCTCTGCTGGGATTTGAACCCAGGATCTCCTGTTTACTAGACAGGCACTTTAACCAACTAAGCCACAGAGCCAGTGGGTAGAGCTCTTTACAAACTATAAATAGTCAGCTTTTCTTTGAAGCTAAAATCCAGCCAGACTTTCAAACTAGGCGTATTTGACAGACATAATCCATTGACTCTAGATTGCTCCAATTATAGGATCCACTTGTGATGTGATGAGAATTCTAATCCAGATTATGAATCCATTGATCTACCTCTGCAGGTGGATTCACAGATTCAGATTCACTGCCTTACTCACAATTCTTGGCTTATTAATGGTGGCAAATTGTGGCAGCAAATTTTAAGAATTAGGAAATTTTTATGATATTAATAGTGTTTTATCTTACTTCATTATGGATTCAGGTCTAGAGAAAATTGCATTTCATGAATCGACATAATACAAAGAACATAAATCTGAATCCAGATTACACCAATTATTCCAGTGAAATACGCCTACTGCAATTAATCAATTTGTTTGGGAAAAGGTTTAACAACTTTAAAATTAAATGTCAAAAAGACTTTATGCAACATTCAAAATGCATAACATTTAATCATGCAAAGAGACATGTTCTTATAATATTGAACATATTCCTTTCTGTTGTATAATTTCACCTTGGTGTACACTGAGTACAGATTTTACAATCTTTTCAAGGAGCAATTTATGAAATAACAATGAATTATTGACAATTTAAATACTGCATTGACTGCCTTAATTTTAATGTCAGTATAGCAAGCAATCGTTTATAGGGGGTATAGCTCAGTGGTAGAGCATTTGACTGCAGATCAAGAGGTCTCTGGTTCAACTCCGGATGCCCCCTTTATATTGCTACACAATGATATATAAGAGAAAATTTGCATTTTTGCACCCTTTGTAACAAAATATATTTTCATGTTCTATAAAAAATGATAACCATGTAAAATGTCAAGAAATAACAGTGAAATCAACAGTGCAACAGTTAGTGCTCGGGTTGCTCTTTTACACTGTAATACTCTTACTGAAACAGTTATGTGACTTCACAGTGGCTGTACACTTGACCCATAATTTTGATGTGTATTACTGTTACCTTTGGTACAAAAGTGTACATAGGATCTGCTGGGATTCAAACCCAGGACCTTGTTTTTACTAGTCAGGCACTTCAACCAACTATGCCACAGAGTGAGCAGTTAAATCATTTAATAAACTATGAATAGTGAGCTTCTCCTTGAAACTGAAATCCAGACAGACTGTCAAACTGCACAAATCAATTTGACTTCAACCTGGTTTAACAATTTTAAAAGTAAATGTCGAAAAGATTGTATGCAACATTCCAAATCATGAATAGAAATGAGTTCTTATAGTATTAAAAATACTCCTTTCCATTGTAAAATTTCACCTTGGTGTACACTGTAGATTTTGCAATCTTCTCTTCAATGAAGAGCACTTCATGAAAAACAATGCATTGTTGACCATTTAAATACTGCATTGACAGCCTTAATTTTAATGTCGGTTTAACAAGCATTCATATGTAGGGGTATAGTTTAATAGCAGATCATTTGACTACAAATCAAGAGGTCTGTGACTCAACTTTGGATACCCGTTTACATTACTTCACAATGATATATAAGAGAAAATTTGCATTTTCACACCCTTTGTAACAAATTATATTTTCATGTGCTATAAAAATTGATAACCATGTAAAATGTCAAGAACTAATAGTGGAATCAACAGGGCAACAGTTATTGCCTGCGTTGCTCTTTTACACGGTAATGCTCTCACTGAAACAGTTATGTGACTTCACAATGGCTGAAAACTTGACCCATAATTTTGACATGTCATACTACTACCTTTTGAACAAAAGTGTACATAGGCTCTGCTGGGATTTGAACCCAGGATCTCCTGTTTACTAGACAGGCACTTTAACCAACTAAGCCACAGAGCCAGTAGGTAGAGATCTTTACAAACTATAAATACTCAGCTTTTCTTTGAAGCTAAAATCCAGCCAGACTTTCAAACTAGGCGTATTTGACAGACATAATCCATTGAATCTAGATTGCTCCAATTATAGGATCCACTTGTGATATGATGAGAATTCTAATCCAGATTATGAATCCATTGATCTACCTCTGCAGGTGGATTCACAGATTCAGATTCACTGCCTTACTCACAATTCTTGGTTAATGGTGGCAAATTGTGGCAGCAAATTTTAAGAATTAGGAAATTTTTATGATATTAATAGTGTTTTATCTTACTTCTTTCATTATGGATTCAGGTCTAGAGAAAATTGCATTTCATAAATCGACATAATACAAAGAATATAAATCTGAATCCAGATTACACCAATTATTCCAGTGAAATACGCCTACTGCAATTAATCAATTTGTTTGGGAAAAGGTTTAACAACTTTAAAATTAAATGTCAAAAAGACTTTATGCAACATTCAAAATGCATAACATTTAATCATGCAAAGAAACATGTTCTTATAATATTGAACATATTCCTTTCTGTTGTATAATTTCACCTTGGTGTACACTGAGTACAGATTTTACAATCTTTTCAAGGAGCAATTTATGAAATAACAATGAATTATTGACAATTTAAATACTGCATTGACTGCCTTAATTTTAATGTCAGTATAGCAAGCAATCGTTTATAGGGGGTATAGCTCAGTGGTAGAGCATTTGACTGCAGATCAAGAGGTCTCTGGTTCAACTCCGGATGCCCCCTTTATATTGCTACACAATGATATATAAGAGAAAATTTGCATTTTTGCACCCTTTGTAACAAAATATATTTTCATGTTCTATAAAAAATGATAACCATGTAAAATGTCAAGAAATAACAGTGAAATCAACAGTGCAACAGTTAGTGCTCGGGTTGCTCTTTTACACTGTAATACTCTTACTGAAACAGTTATGTGACTTCACAGTGGCTGTACACTTGACCCATAATTTTGATGTGTATTACTGTTACCTTTGGTACAAAAGTGTACATAGGATCTGCTGGGATTCAAACCCAGGACCTTGTTTTTACTAGTCAGGCACTTCAACCAACTATGCCACAGAGTCAGCAGTTAAATCATTTAATAAACTATGAATAGTGAGCTTCTCCTTGAAACTGAAATCCAGACAGACTGTCAAACTGCACAAATCAATTTGACTTCAACCTGGTTTAACAATTTTAAAAGTAAATGTCGAAAAGATTGTATGCAACATTCCAAATCATGAATAGAAATGAGTTCTTATAGTATTAAAAATACTCCTTTCCATTGTAAAATTTCACCTTGGTGTACACTGTAGATTTTGCAATCTTCTCTTCAATGAAGAGCACTTCATGAAAAACAATGCATTGTTGACCATTTAAATACTGCATTGACAGCCTTAATTTTAATGTCGGTTTAACAAGCATTCATATGTAGGGGTATAGTTTAATAGCAGATCATTTGACTACAAATCAAGAGGTCTGTGACTCAACTTTGGATACCCGTTTACATTACTTCACAATGATATATAAGAGAAAATTTGCATTTTCACACCCTTTGTAACAAATTATATTTTCATGTGCTATAAAAATTGATAACCATGTAAAATGTCAAGAACTAATAGTGGAATCAACAGGGCAACAGTTATTGCCTGCGTTGCTCTTTTACACGGTAATGCTCTCACTGAAACAGTTATGTGACTTCACAATGGCTGAAAACTTGACCCATAATTTTGACATGTCATACTACTACCTTTTGAACAAAAGTGTACATAGGCTCTGCTGGGATTTGAACCCAGGATCTCCTGTTTACTAGACAGGCACTTTAACCAACTAAGCCACAGAGCCAGTAGGTAGAGATCTTTACAAACTATAAATACTCAGCTTTTCTTTGAAGCTAAAATCCAGCCAGACTTTCAAACTAGGCGTATTTGACAGACATAATCCATTGAATCTAGATTGCTCCAATTATAGGATCCACTTGTGATATGATGAGAATTCTAATCCAGATTATGAATCCATTGATCTACCTCTGCAGGTGGATTCACAGATTCAGATTCACTGCCTTACTCACAATTCTTGGTTAATGGTGGCAAATTGTGGCAGCAAATTTTAAGAATTAGGAAATTTTTATGATATTAATAGTGTTTTATCTTACTTCTTTCATTATGGATTCAGGTCTAGAGAAAATTGCATTTCATAAATCGACATAATACAAAGAATATAAATCTGAATCCAGATTACACCAATTATTCCAGTGAAATACGCCTACTGCAATTAATCAATTTGTTTGGGAAAAGGTTTAACAACTTTAAAATTAAATGTCAAAAAGACTTTATGCAACATTCAAAATGCATAACATTTAATCATGCAAAGAAACATGTTCTTATAATATTGAACATATTCCTTTCTGTTGTATAATTTCACCTTGGTGTACACTGAGTACAGATTTTACAATCTTTTCAAGGAGCAATTTATGAAATAACAATGAATTATTGACAATTTAAATACTGCATTGACTGCCTTAATTTTAATGTCAGTATAGCAAGGAATCGTTAATAGGGGGTATAGCTCAGTGGCAGAGCATTTGACTGCAGATCAAGAGGTCTCTGGTTCAACTCTGGATGCCCCCTTTATATTGCTACACAATGATATATAAGAGAAAATTTGCATTTTTCCACCCTTTGTAACAAAATATATTTTCATGTTCTATAAAAAATGATAACCATGTAAAATGTCAAGAAATAACAGTGAAATCAACAGTGCAACAGTTAGTGCTCGGGTTGCTCTTTTACACTGTAATGCTCTTACTGAAACAGTTATGTGACTTCACAGTGGCTGTACACTTGACCCATAATTTTGATGTGTATTACTGTTACCTTTGGTACAAAAGTGTACATAGGATCTGCTGGGATTCAAACCCAGGACCTTGTTTTTACTAGTCAGGCACTTCAACCAACTATGCCACAGAGTGAGCAGTTAAATCATTTAATAAACTATGAATAGTGAGCTTCTCCTTGAAACTGAAATCCAGACAGACTGTCAAACTGCACAAATCAATTGACTTCAACCTGGTTTAACAATATTAAAAGTAAATGTCGAAAGGATTGTATGCAACATTCCAAATTATGAATAGAAATGGGTTCTTATAGTATTAAAAATACTCCTTTCCATTGTAAAATTTCACCTTGGTGTACACTGTAGATTTTGCAATCTTCTCTTCAATGAAGAGCGCTTCATGAAAAACAATGCATTGTTGACCATTTAAATACTGCATTGACAGCCTTAATTTTAATGTCGGTTTAACAAGCATTCATATGTAGGGGTACAGTTTAATGGCAGATCATTTGACTACAAATCAAGAGGTCTGTGACTCAACTTTGGATGCCCGTTTACATTACTTCGCAATGATATATAAGAGAAAATTTGCATTTTTGCACCATTTGTAACCAAATATATTTTCATGTGCTATAAAAATTGATAACCATGTAAAATGTCAAGAACTAACAGTGGAATCAACAGGGCAACAGTTATTGCCCGCGTTGCTCTTTTACACGGCAATGTTCTCACTGAAACAGTTATGTGACTTGACAATGGCTGAAAACTTGACCCATAATTTTGACATGTCATACTACTACCTTTTGAACAAAAGTGTACATAGGCTCTGCTGGGATTTGAACCCAGGATCTCCTGTTTACTAGACAGGCACTTTAACCAACTAAGCCACAGAGCCAGTAGGTAGAGCTCTTTACAAACTATAAATAGTCAGCTTTTCTTTGAAGCTAAAATCCAGCCAGACTTTCAAACTAGGCGTATTTGACAGACATAATCCATTGAATCTAGATTGCTCCAATTATAGGATCCACTTGTGATGTGACTAGAATTCTAATCCAGATTATGAATCCATTGATCTACCTCTGCAGGTGGATTCACAGATTCAGATTCACTGCCTTACTCACAATTCTTGGCTAATTAATGGTGGCAAATTGTGGCAGCAAATTTTAAGAATTAGCAAATTTTTATGATATTAATAGTGTTTTATCTTACTTCTTTCATTATGGATTCAGGTCTAGAGAAAATTGCATTTCATAAATCGACATAATACAAAGAATATAAATCTGAATCCAGATTACACCAATTATTCCAGTGAAATATGCCTACTGCAATTAATCAATTTGTATAGGAAAAGGTTTAACAACTTTAAAATTAAATGTCAAAAAGACTTTATGCAACATTCAAAATGCATAACATTTAATCATGCAAAGAAACATGTTCTTATAATATTGAACATATTCCTTTCTGTTGTATAATTTCACCTTGGTGTACACTGAGTACAGATTTTACAATCTTTTCAAGGAGCAATTCATGAAATAACAATGAATTATTGACAATTTAAATACTGCATTGACTGCCTTAATTTTAAGGTCAGTATAGCAAGCAATCGTTTATAGGGGGTATAGCTCAGTGGCAGAGCATTTGACTGCAGATCAAGAGGTCTCTGGTTCAACTCCGGATGCCCCCTTTATATTGCTACACAATGATATATAAGAGAAAATTTGCATTTTTGCACCCTTTGTAACAAAATATATTTTCATGTTCTATAAAAATGATAACTATGTAAAATGTCAAGAAATAACAGTGAAATCAACAGTGCAACAGTTAGTGCTCGGGTTGCTCTTTTACACTGTAATACTCTTACTAAAACAGTTATGTGACTTCACAGTGGCTGTACACTTGACCCATAATTTTGATGTGTATTACTGTTACCTTTGGTACAAAAGTGTACATAGGATCTGCTGGGATTCAAACCCAGGACCTTGTTTTTACTAGTCAGGCACTTCAACCAACTATGCCACAGAGTGAGCAGTTAAATCATTTAATAAACTATGAATAGTGAGCTTCTCCTTGAAACTGAAATCCAGACAGACTGTCAAACTGCACAAATCAATTTGACTTCAACCTGGTTTAACAATTTTAAAAGTAAATGTCGAAAAGATTGTATGCAACATTCCAAATCATGAATAGAAATGGGTTCTTATAGTATTAAAAATACTCCTTTCCATTGTAAAATTCACCTTGGTGTACACTGTACATTTTGCAATCTTCTTTTCAATGAAGAGCACTTCATGAAAAACAATGCATTGTTGACCATTTAAATACTGCATTGACAGCCTTAATTTTAATGTCGGTTTAACAAGCATTCATATGTAGGGGTATAGTTTAATAGCAGATCATTTGACTACAAATCAAGAGGTCTGTGACTCAACTTTGGATGCCCGTTTACATTACTTCACAATGATATATAAGAGAAAATTTGCATTTTCGCACGATTTGTAACAAATTCTATTTTCATGTGCTATAAAAATTGATAACCATGTAAAATGTCAAGAACTAACAGTGGAATCAACAGGGCAACAGTTATTGCCTGCGTTGGTCTTTTACACGGTAATGCTCTCACTGAAACAGTTATGTGACTTCACAATGGCTGAAAACTTCACCCATAATTTTGACATGTCATACTACTACCTTTTGAACAAAAGTGTACATAGGCTCTGCTGGGATTTGAACCCAGGATCTCCTGTTTACTAGACAGGCACTTTAACCAACTAAGCCACAGAGCCAGTAGGCAGAGATCTTTACAAACTATAAATACTCAGCTTTTCTTTGAAGCTAAAATCCAGCCAGACTTTCAAACTAGGCATATTTGACAGACATTATCCATTGAATCTAGATTGCTCCATTTATAGGATCCACTTGTGATGTGACGAGAATTCTAATCCAGATTATGAATCCATTGATCTACCTCTGCAGGTGGATTCACAGATTCAGATTCACTGCCTTACTCACAATTCTTGGCTAATTAATGGTGGCATATTGTGGCAGCAAATTTTAAGAATTAGGAAATTTTTATGATATTAATAGTGTTTTATCTTACCTCTTTCATTATCTATTCAGGTCTAGAGAAAATTGCATGGATTTTAGCTTCAAAGAAAAGCTGAGTATTTATAGTTTGTAAAGATCTCTGCCTACTGGCTCTGTGGCTTAGTTGGTTAAAGTGCCTGTCTAGTAAACAGGAGATTCTGGGTTCAAATCCCAGCAGAGCCTATGTACACTTTTGTTCAAAAGGTAGTAGTATGACATGTCAAAATTATGGCAAGCAATCGTTTATAGGGGGTATAGCTCAGTGGCAGAGCATTTGACTGCAGATCAAGAGGTCTCTGGTTCAACTCTGGATGCCCCCTTTATATTGCTACACAATGATATATAAGAGAAAATTTGCATTTTTGCACCCTTTGTAACAAAATATATTTTCATGTTCTATAAAAATGATAACTATGTAAAATGTCAAGAAATAACAGTGAAATCAACAGTGCAACAGTTAGTGCTCGGGTTGCTCTTTTACACTGTAATACTCTTACTAAAACAGTTATGTGACTTCACAGTGGCTGTACACTTGACCCATAATTTTGATGTGTATTACTGTTACCTTTGGTACAAAAGTGTACATAGGATCTGCTGGGATTCAAACCCAGGACCTTGTTTTTACTAGTCAGGCACTTCAACCAACTATGCCACAGAGTGAGCAGTTAAATCATTTAATAAACTATGAATAGTGAGCTTCTCCTTGAAACTGAAATCCAGACAGACTGTCAAACTGCACAAATCAATTTGACTTCAACCTGGTTTAACAATTTTAAAAGTAAATGTCGAAAAGATTGTATGCAACATTCCAAATCATGAATAGAAATGGGTTCTTATAGTATTAAAAATACTCCTTTCCATTGTAAAATTTCACCTTGGTGTACACTGTAGATTTTGCAATCTTCTCTTCAATGAAGAGCACTTCATGAAAAACAATGCATTGTTGACCATTTAAATACTGCATTGACAGCCTTAATTTTAATGTCGGTTTAACAAGCATTCATATGTAGGGGTATAGTTTAATAGCAGATCATTTGACTACAAATCAAGAGGTCTGTGACTCAACTTTGGATGCCCGTTTACATTACTTCGCAATGATATATAAGAGAAAATTTGCATTTTCGCACCCTTTGTAACAAATTCTATTTTCATGTGCTATAAAAATTGATAACCATGTAAAATGTCAAGAACTAACAGTGGAATCAACAGGGCAACAGTTATTGCCTGTGTTGCTCTTTTACACGGTAATGCTCTCACTGAAACAGTTATGTGACTTCACAATGGCTGAAAACTTCACCCATAATTTTGACATGTCATACTACTACCTTTTGAACAAAAGTGTACATAGGCTCTGCTGGGATTTGAACCCAGAATCTCCTGTTTACTAGACAGGCACTTTAACCAACTAAGCCACAGAGCCAGTAGGCAGAGATCTTTACAAACTATAAATACTCAGCTTTTCTTTGAAGCTAAAATCCAGCCAGACTTTCAAACTAGGCGTATTTGACAGACATAATCCATTGAATCTAGATTGCTCCATTTATAGGATCCACTTGTGATGTGACGAGAATTCTAATCCAGATTATGAATCCATTGATCTACCTCTGCAGGTGGATTCACAGATTCAGATTCACTGCCTTACTCACAATTCTTGGCTAATTAATGGTGGCAAATTGTGGCAGCAAATTTTAAGAATTAGCAAATTTTTATGATATTAATAGTGTTTTATCTTACTTCTTTCATTATGGATTCAGGTCTAGAGAAAATTGCATTTCATAAATCGACATAATACAAAGAATATAAATCTGGATCCAGATTACACCAATTATTCCAGTGAAATACGCCTACTGCAATTAATCAATTTGTTTGGGAAAAGGTTTAACAACTTTAAAATTAAATGTCAAAAAGACTTTATGCAACATTCAAAATGCATAACATTTAATCTTGCAAAGAAACATGTTCTTATAATATTGAACATATTCCTTTCTGTTGTATAATTTCACCTTGGTGTACACTGAGTACAGATTTTACAATCTTTTCAAGGAGCAATTCATGAAATAACAATGAATTATTGACAATTTAAATACTGCATTGACTGCCTTAATTTTAATGTCAGTATAGCAAGCAATCGTTTATAGGGGGTATAGCTCAGTGGCAGAGCATTTGACTGCAGATCAAGAGGTCTCTGGTTCAACTCCGGATGCCCCTTTATATTGCTACACAATGATATATAAGAGAAAATTTGCATTTTTGCACCCTTTGTAACAAAATATATTTTCATGTTCTATAAAAAATGATAACCATGTAAAATGTCAAGAAATAACAGTGAAATCAACAGTGCAACAGTTAGTGCTCGGGTTGCTCTTTTACACTGTAATGCTCTTACTGAAACAGTTATGTGACTTCACAGTGGCTGTACACTTGACCCATAATTTTGATGTGTATTACTGTTACCTTTGGTACAAAAGTGTACATAGGATCTGCTGGGATTCAAACCCAGGACCTTGTTTTTACTAGTCAGGCACTTCAACCAACTATGCCACAGAGTGAGCAGTTAAATCATTTAATAAACTATGAATAGTGAGCTTCTCCTTGAAACTGAAATCCAGACAGACTGTCAAACTGCACAAATCAATTTGACTTCAACCTGGTTTAACAATTTTAAAAGTAAATGTCGAAAAGATTGTATGCAACATTCCAAATCATGAATAGAAATGGGTTCTTATAGTATTAAAAATACTCCTTTCCATTGTAAAATTTCACCTTGGTGTACACTGTAGATTTTGCAATCTTCTCTTCAATGAAGAGCACTTCATGAAAAACAATGCATTGTTGACCATTTAAATACTGCATTGACAGCCTTAATTTTAATGTCGGTTTAACAAGCATTCATATGTAGGGGTATAGTTTAATGGCAGATCATTTGACTACAAATCAAGAGGTCTGTGACTCAACTTTGGATGCCCGTTTACATTACTTCACAATGATATATAAGAGAAAATTGGCATTTTCGCACCCTTTGTAACAAATTCTATTTTCATGTGCTATAAAAATTGATAACCATGTAAAATGTCAAGAACTAACAGTGGAATCAACAGGGCAACAGTTATTGCCCGCGTTGCTCTTTTACACGGTAATGCTCTCACTGAAACAGTTATGTGACTTCACAATGGCTGAAAACTTCACCCATAATTTTGACATGTCATACTACTACCTTTTGAACAAAAGTGTACATAGGCTCTGCTGGGATTTGAACCCAGGATCTCCTGTTTACTAGACAGGCACTTTAACCAACTAAGCCACAGAGCCAGTCGGCAGAGATCTTTACAAACTATAAATACTCAGCTTTTCTTTGAAGCTAAAATCCAGCCAGACTTTCAAACTAGGCGTATTTGACAGACATAATCCATTGAATCTAGATTGCTCCATTTATAGGATCCACTTGTGATGTGACGAGAATTCTAATCCAGATTATGAATCCATTGATCTACTTCTGCAGGTGGATTCACAGATTCAGATTCACTGCCTTACTCACAATTCTTGGCTAATTAATGGTGGCAAATTGTGGCAGCAAATTTTAAGAATTAGGAAATTTTTATGATATTAATAGTGTTTTATCTTACTTCTTTCATTATGGATTCAGGTCTAGAGAAAATTGCATTTCATAAATCGACATAATACAAAGAATATAAATCTGAATCCAGATTACACCAATTATTCCAGTGAAATACGCCTACTGCAATTAATCAATTTGTATAGGAAAAGGTTTAACAACTTTAAAATTAAATGTCAAAAAGACTTTATGCAACATTCAAAATGCATAACATTTAATCATGCAAAGAAACATGTTCTTATAATATTGAACGTATTCCTTTCTGTTGTATAATTTCACCTTGGTGTACACTGAGTACAGATTTTACAATCTTTTCAAGAAGTAATTTATGAAATAACAATGAATTATTGACAATTTAAATACTGCATTGACTGCCTTAATTTTAATGTCAGTATAGCAAGCAATCGTTTATAGGGAGTATAGCTCAGTGGCAGAGCATTTGACTGCAGATCAAGAGGTCTTTGGTTCAACTCCGGATACCCCCTTTATATTGCTACACAATGATATATAAGAGAAAATTTGCATTTTTGCACCCTTTGTAACAAAATATATTTTCATGTTCTATAAAAAATGATAACCATGTAAAATGTCAAGAAATAACAGTGAAATCAACAGTGCAACAGTTAGTGCTCGGGTTGCTCTTTTACACTGTAATGCTCTTACTGAAACAGTTATGTGACTTCACAGTGGCTGTACACTTGACCCATAATTTTGATGTGTATTACTGTTACCTTTGGTACAAAAGTGTACATAGGATCTGCTGGGATTCAAACCCAGGACCTTGTTTTTACTAGTCAGGCACTTCAACCAACTATGCCACAGAGTGAGCAGTTAAATCATTTAATAAACTATGAATAGTGAGCTTCTCCTTGAAACTGAAATCCAGACAGACTGTCAAACTGCACAAATCAATTTGACTTCAACCTGGTTTAACAATTTTAAAAGTAAATGTCGAAAAGATTGTATGCAACATTCCAAATTATGAATAGAAATGGGTTCTTATAGTATTAAAAATACTCCTTTCCATTGTAAAATTTCACCTTGGTGTACACTAGATTTTGCAATCTTCTCTTCAATGAAGAGCACTTCATGAAAAACAATGCATTGTTGACCATTTAAATACTGCATTGACAGCCTTAATTTTAATGTCGGTTTAACAAGCATTCATATGTATGGGTATAGTTTAATGGCAGATCATTTGACTACAAATCAAGAGGTCTGTGACTCAACTTTGGATGCCCGTTTACATTACTTCACAATGATATATAAGAGAAAATTTGCATTTTCGCACCCTTTGTAACAAATTATATTTTCATGTGCTATAAAAATTGATAACCATGTAAAATGTCAAGAACTAACAGTAGAATCAACAGGGCAACAGTTATTGCCCGCGTTGCTCTTTTACACGGTATTGCTCTCACTGAAACAGTTATGTGACTTCACAATGGCTGAAAACTTGACCCATAATTTTGACATGTCATACTACTACCTTTTGAACAAAAGTGTACATAGGCTCTGCTGGGATTTGAACCCAGGATCTCCTGTTTACTAGACAGGCACTTTAACCAACTAAGCCACAGAGCCAGTAGGTAGAGCTCTTTACAAACTATAAATAGTCAGCTTTTCTTTGAAGCTAAAATCCAGCCAGACTTTAAAACTAGGCGTATTTGACAGACATAATCCATTGAATCTAGATTGCTCCAATTATAGGATCCACTTGTGATGTGACGAGAATTCTAATCCAGATTATGAATCCATTGATCTACTTGTGCAGGTGGATTCACAGATTCAGATTCACTGCCTTACTCACAATTCTTGGCTAATTAATGGTGGCAAATTGTGGCAGCAAATTTTAAGAATTAGGAAATTTTTATGATATTAATAGTGTTTTATCTTACTTCTTTCATTATGGATTCAGGTCTAGAGAAAATTGCATTTCATAAATCGACATAATACAAAGAATATAAATCTGAATCCAGATTACACCAATTATTCCAGTGAAATACGCCTACTGCAATTAAGCAATTTGTATAGGAAAAGGTTTAACAACTTTAAAATTAAATGTCAAAAAGACTTTATGCAACATTCAAAATGCATAACATTTAATCATGCAAAGAAACATGTTCTTATAATATTGAACATATTCCTTTCTGTTGTATAATTTCACCTTGGTGTACACTGAGTACAGATTTTACAATCTTTTCAAGGGGCAATTCATGAAATAACAATGAATTATTGACAATTTAAATACTGCATTGACTGCCTTAATTTTAATGTCAGTATAGCAAGCAATCGTTTATAGGGGGTATAGCTCAGTGGTAGAGCATTTGACTGCAGATCAAGAGGTCTCTGGTTCAACTCCGGATGCCCCCTTTATATTGCTACACAATGATATATAAGAGAAAATTTGCATTTTTGCACCCTTTGTAACAAAATATATTTTCATGTTCTATAAAAAATGATAACCATGTAAAATGTCAAGAAATAACAGTGAAATCAACAGTGCAACAGTTAGTGCTCGGGTTGCTCTTTTACACTGTAATGCTCTTACTGAAACAGTTATGTGACTTCACAGTGGCTGTACACTTGACCCATAATTTTGATGTGTATTACTGTTACCTTTGGTACAAAAGTGTACATAGGATCTGCTGGGATTCAAACCCAGGACCTTGTTTTTACTAGTCAGGCACTTCAACCAACTATGCCACAGAGTGAGCAGTTAAATCATTTAATAAACTATGAATAGTGAGCTTCTCCTTGAAACTGAAATCCAGACAGACTGTCAAACTGCACAAATCAATTTGACTTCAACCTGGTTTAACAATTTTAAAAGTAAATGTCGAAAAGATTGTATGCAACATTCCAAATCATGAATAGAAATGGGTTCTTATAGTATTAAAAATACTCCTTTCCATTGTAAAATTTCACCTTGGTGTACACTATAGATTTTGCAATCTTCTCTTCAATGAAGAGCACTTCATGAAAAACAATGCATTGTTGACCATTTAAATACTGCATTGACAGCCTTAATTTTAATGTCGGTTTAACAAGCATTCGTATGTAGGGGTATAGTTTAATAGCAGATCATTTGACTACAAATCAAGAGGTCTGTGACTCAACTTTGGATGCCCGTTTACATTACTTCACAATGATATATAAGAGAAAATTTGCATTTTCGCACCCTTTGTAACAAATTCTATTTTCATGTGCTATAAAAATTGATAACCATGTAAAATGTCAAGAACTAACAGTGGAATCAACAGGGCAACAGTTATTGCCTGCATTGCTCTTTTACACGGTAATGCTCTCACTGAAACAGTTATGTGACTTCACAATGGCTGAAAACTTGACCCATAATTTTGACATGTCATACTACTACCTTTTGAACAAAAGTGTATATAAGCTCTGCTGGGATTTGAACCCAGGATCTCCTGTTTACTAGACAGGCACTTTAAACAACTAAACCACAGAGCCAGTAGGCAGAGATCTTTACAAACTATAAATAGTCAGCTTTTCTTTGAAGCTAAAATCCAGCCAGACTTTCAATCTAGGCGTATTTGACAGACATAATCCATTGAATCTAGATTGCTCCAATTATAGGATCCACTTGTGATGTGACTAGAATTCTGATCCAGATTATGAATCCATTGATCTACCTCTGCAGGTGGATTCACAGATTCAGATTCACTGCCTTACTCACAATTCTTGGCTAATTAATGGTGGCAAATTGTGGCAGCAAATTTTAAGAATTAGGAAAGTTTTATGATATTAATAGTGTTTTATCTTACTTCTTTCATTATGGATTCAGGTCTAGAGAAAATTGCATTTCATAAATCGACATAATACAAAGAATATAAATCTGAATCCAGATTACACCAATTATTCCAGTGAAATACGCCTACTGCAATTAATCAATTTGTATAGGAAAAGGTTTAACAACTTTAAAATTAAATGTCAAAAAGACTTTATGCAACATTCAAAATGCATAACATTTAATCCTGCAAAGAAACATGTTCTTATAATATTGAACATATTCCTTTCTGTTGTATAATTTCACCTTGGTGTACACTGAGTACAGATTTTACAATCTTTTCAAGGAGCAATTTATGAAATAACAATGAATTATTGACAATTTAAATACTGCATTGACTGCCTTAATTTTAATGTCAGTATAGCAAGCAATCGTTTATAGGGGGTATAGCTCAGTGGTAGAGCATTTGACTGCAGATCAAGAGGTCTCTGGTTCAACTCCGGATGCCCCCTTTATATTGCTACACAATGATATATAAGAGAAAATTTGCATTTTTGCACCCTTTGTAACAAAATATATTTTCATGTTCTATAAAAAATGATAACCATGTAAAATGTCAAGAAATAACAGTGAAATCAACAGTGCAACAGTTAGTGCTCAGGTTGCTCTTTTACACTGTAATGCTCTTACTGAAACAGTTATGTGACTTCACAGTGGCTGTACACTTGACCCATAATTTTGATGTGTATTACTGTTACCTTTGGTACAAAAGTGTACATAGGATCTGCTGGGATTCAAACCCAGGACCTTGTTTTTACTAGTCAGGCACTTCAACCAACTATGCCACAGAGTGAGCAGTTAAATCATTTAATAAACTATGAATAGTGAGCTTCTCCTTGAAACTGAAATCCAGACAGACTGTCAAACTGCACAAATCAATTTGACTTCAACCTGGTTTAACAATTTTAAAAGTAAATGTTGAAAAGATTGTATGCAACATTCCAAGTCATGAATAGAAATGGGTTCTTATAGTATTAAAAATACTCCTTTCCATTGTAAAATTCACCTTGGTGTACACTGTACATTTTGCAATCTTCTCTTCAATGAAGAGCACTTCATGAAAAACAATGCATTGTTGACCATTTAAATACTGCATTGACAGCCTTAATTTTAATGTCGGTTTAACAAGCATTCATATGTAGGGGTATAGTTTAATAGCAGATCATTTGACTACAAATCAAGAGGTCTGTGACTCAACTTTGGATGCCCGTTTACATTACTTCGCAATGATATATAAGAGAAAATTTGCATTTTCGCACCCTTTGTAACAAATTCTATTTTCATGTGCTATAAAAATTGATAACCATGTAAAATGTCAAGAACTAACAGTGGAATCAACAGGGCAACAGTTATTGCCTGTGTTGCTCTTTTACACGGTAATGCTCTCACTGAAACAGTTATGTGACTTCACAATGGCTGAAAACTTCACCCATAATTTTGACATGTCATACTACTACCTTTTGAACAAAAGTGTACATAGGCGCTGCTGGGATTTGAACCCAGAATCTCCTGTTTACTAGACAGGCACTTTAACCAACTAAGCCACAGAGCCAGTAGGCAGAGATCTTTACAAACTATAAATACTCAGCTTTTCTTTGAAGCTAAAATCCAGCCAGACTTTCAAACTAGGCGTATTTGACAGACATAATCCATTGAATCTAGATTGCTCCATTTATAGGATCCACTTGTGATGTGACGAGAATTCTAATCCAGATTATGAATCCATTGATCTACCTCTGCAGGTGGATTCACAGATTCAGATTCACTGCCTTACTCACAATTCTTGGCTAATTAATGGTGGCAAATTGTGGCAGCAAATTTTAAGAATTAGGAAATTTTTATGATATTAATAGTGTTTTATCTTACTTCTTTCATTATGGATTCAGGTCTAGAGAAAATTGCATTTCATAAATCGACATAATACAAAGAATATAAATCTGAATCCAGATTACACCAATTATTCCAGTGAAATACGCCTACTGCAATTAAGCAATTTGTATAGGAAAAGGTTTAACAACTTTAAAATTAAATGTCAAAAAGACTTTATGCAACATTCAAAATGCATAACATTTAATCATGCAAAGAAACATGTTCTTATAATATTGAACATATTCCTTTCTGTTGTATAATTTCACCTTGGTGTACACTGAGTACAGATTTTACAATCTTTTCAAGGGGCAATTCATGAAATAATGAATTATTGACAATTTAAATACTGCATTGACTGCCTTAATTTTAATGTCAGTATAGCAAGCAATCGTTTATAGGGGGCATAGCTCAGTGGTAGAGCATTTGACTGCAGATCAAGAGGTCTCTGGTTCAACTCCGGATGCCCCCTTTATATTGCTACACAATGATATATAAGAGAAAATTTGCATTTTTGCACCCTTTGTAACAAAATATATTTTCATGTTCTATAAAAAATGATAACCATGTAAAATGTCAAGAAATAACAGTGAAATCAACAGTGCAACAGTTAGTGCTCAGGTTGCTCTTTTACACTGTAATGCTCTTACTGAAACAGTTATGTGACTTCACAGTGGCTGTACACTTGACCCATAATTTTGATGTGTATTACTGTTACCTTTGGTACAAAAGTGTACATAGGATCTGCTGGGATTCAAACCCAGGACCTTGTTTTTACTAGTCAGGCACTTCAACCAACTATGCCACAGAGTGAGCAGTTAAATCATTTAATAAACTATGAATAGTGAGCTTCTCCTTGAAACTGAAATCCAGACAGACTGTCAAACTGCACAAATCAATTTGACTTCAACCTGGTTTAACAATTTTAAAAGTAAATGTTGAAAAGATTGTATGCAACATTCCAAGTCATGAATAGAAATGGGTTCTTATAGTATTAAAAATACTCCTTTCCATTGTAAAATTCACCTTGGTGTACACTGTACATTTTGCAATCTTCTCTTCAATGAAGAGCACTTCATGAAAAACAATGCATTGTTGACCATTTAAATACTGCATTGACAGCCTTAATTTTAATGTCGGTTTAACAAGCATTCATATGTAGGGGTATAGTTTAATAGCAGATCATTTGACTACAAATCAAGAGGTCTGTGACTCAACTTTGGATGCCCGTTTACATTACTTCGCAATGATATATAAGAGAAAATTTGCATTTTCGCACCCTTTGTAACAAATTCTATTTTCATGTGCTATAAAAATTGATAACCATGTAAAATGTCAAGAACTAACAGTGGAATCAACAGGGCAACAGTTATTGCCTGTGTTGCTCTTTTACACGGTAATGCTCTCACTGAAACAGTTATGTGACTTCACAATGGCTGAAAACTTCACCCATAATTTTGACATGTCATACTACTACCTTTTGAACAAAAGTGTACATAGGCTCTGCTGGGATTTGAACCCAGAATCTCCTGTTTACTAGACAGGCACTTTAACCAACTAAGCCACAGAGCCAGTAGGCAGAGATCTTTACAAACTATAAATACTCAGCTTTTCTTTGAAGCTAAAATCCAGCCAGACTTTCAAACTAGGCGTATTTGACAGACATAATCCATTGAATCTAGATTGCTCCATTTATAGGATCCACTTGTGATGTGACGAGAATTCTAATCCAGATTATGAATCCATTGATCTACCTCTGCAGGTGGATTCACAGATTCAGATTCACTGCCTTACTCACAATTCTTGGCTAATTAATGGTGGCAAATTGTGGCAGCAAATTTTAAGAATTAGGAAATTTTTATGATATTAATAGTGTTTTATCTTACTTCTTTCATTATGGATTCAGGTCTAGAGAAAATTGCATTTCATAAATCGACATAATACAAAGAATATAAATCTGAATTCAGATTACACCAATTATTCCAGTGAAATACGCCTACTGCAATTAAGCAATTTGTATAGGAAAAGGTTTAACAACTTTAAAATTAAATGTCAAAAAGACTTTATGCAACATTCAAAATGCATAACATTTAATCATGCAAAGAAACATGTTCTTATAATATTGAACATATTCCTTTCTGTTGTATAATTTCACCTTGGTGTACACTGAGTACAGATTTTACAATCTTTTCAAGGGGCAATTCATGAAATAACAATGAATTATTGACAATTTAAATACTGCATTGACTGCCTTAATTTTAATGTCAGTATAGCAATCAATCGTTTATAGGGGGTATAGCTCAGTGGCAGAGCATTTGACTGCAGATCAAGAGGTCTCTGGTTCAACTCCGGATGCCCCCTTTATATTGCTACACAATGATATATAAGAGAAAATTTGCATTTTTGCACCCTTTGTAACAAAATATATTTTCATGTTCTATAAAAATGATAACCATGTAAAATGTCAAGAAATAACAGTGAAATCAACAGTGCAACAGTTAGTGCTCGGGTTGCTCTTTTACACTGTAATGCTCTTACTGAAACAGTTATGTGACTTCACAGTGGCTGTACACTTGACCCATAATTTTGATGTGTATTACTGTTACCTTTGGTACAAAAGTGTACATAGGATCTGCTGGGATTCAAACCCAGGACCTTGTTTTTACTAGTCAGGCACTTCAACCAACTATGCCACAGAGTGAGCAGTTAAATCATTTAATAAACTATGAATAGTGAGCTTCTCCTTGAAACTGAAATCCAGACATACTGTCAAACTGCACAAATCAATTTGACTTCAACCTGGTTTAACAATTTTAAAAGTAAATGTCGAAAAGATTGTATGCAACATTCCAAATCATGAATAGAAATGGGTTCTTATAGTATTAAAAATACTCCTTTCCATTGTAAAATTTCACCTTGGTGTACACTGTAGATTTTGCAATCTTTTCTTCAATGAAGAGCACTTCATGAAAAACAATGCATTGTTGACCATTTAAATACTGCATTGACAGCCTTAATTTTAATGTCGGTTTAACAAGCATTCATATGTATGGGTATAGTTTAATGGCAGATCATTTGACTACAAATCAAGAGGTCTGTGACTCAACTTTGGATGCCCGTTTACATTACTTCACAATGATATATAAGAGAAAATTTGCATTTTCGCACCCTTTGTAACAAATTATATTTTCATGTGCTATAAAAATTGATAACCATGTAAAATGTCAAGAACTAACAGTAGAATCAACAGGGCAACAGTTATTGCCCGCGTTGCTCTTTTACACGGTATTGCTCTCACTGAAACAGTTATGTGACTTCACAATGGCTGAAAACTTGACCCATAATTTTGACATGTCATACTGCTACCTTTTGAACAAAAGTGTACATAGGCTCTGCTGGGATTTGAACCCAGGATCTTCTGTTTACTAGACAGGCACTTTAACCAACTAAGCCACAGAGCCAGTAGGTAGAGCTCTTTACAAACTATAAATAGTCAGCTTTTCTTTGAAGCTAAAATCCAGCCAGACTTTCAAACTAGGCGTATTTGACAGACATAATCCATTGAATCTAGATTGCTCCAATTATAAGATCCACTTGTGATGTGACGAGAATTCTAATCCAGATTATGAATCCATTGATCTACTTCTGCAGGTGGATTCACAGATTCAGATTCACTGCCTTACTCACAATTCTTGGCTAATTAATGGTGGCAATTTGTGGCAGCAAATTTTAAGAATTAGGAAATTTTTATGATATTAATAGTGTTTTATCTTACTTCTTTCATTATGGATTCATGTCTAGAGAAAATTGCATTTCATAAATCGACATAATACAAAGAATATAAATCTGAATCCAGATTACACCAATTATTCCAGTGAAATACGCCTACTGCAATTAATCAATTTGTATAGGAAAAGGTTTAACAACTTTAAAATTAAATGTCAAAAAGACTTTATGCAACATTCAAAATGCATAACATTTAATCATGCAAAGAAACATGTTCTTATAATATTGAACATATTCCTTTCTGTTGTATAATTTCACCTTGGTGTACACTGAGTACAGATTTTGCAATCTTTTCAAGGAGCAATTTATGAAATAACAATGAATTATTGACAATTTAAATACTGCATTGACTGCCTTAATTTTAATGTCAGTATAGTAAGCAATCGTTTATAGGGGGTATAGCTCAGTGGCAGAGCATTTGACTGCAGATCAAGAGGTCTCTGGTTCAACTCCTGATGCTCCCTTTATATTGCTACACAATGATATATAAGAGAAAATTTGCATTTTTGCACCCTTTGTAACAAAATATATTTTCATGTTCTATAAAAAATGATAACCATGTAAAATGTCAAGAAATAACAGTGAAATCAACAGTGCAACAGTTAGTGCTCGGGTTGCTCTTTTACACTGTAATGCTCTCACTGAAACAGTTATGTGACTTCACAATGGCTGAAAACTTGACCCATAATTTTGACATGTCATACTACTACCTTTTGAACAAAAGTGTACATAGGCTATGCTGGGATTTGAACCCAGGATCTCCTGTTTACTAGACAGGCACTTTAACCAACTAAGCCACAGAGCCAGTAGGTAGAGCTCTTTACAAACTATAAATAGTCAGCTTTTCTTTGAAGCTAAAATCCAGCCAGACTTTCAAACTAGGCGTATTTGACAGACATAATCCATTGAATCTAGATTGCTCCAATTATAGGATCCACTTGTGATGTGACGAGAATTCTAATCCAGATTATGAATCCATTGATCTACCTCTGCAGGTGGATTCACAGATTCAGATTCACTGCCTTACTCACAATTCTTGGCTAATTAATGGTGGCAAATTGTGGCAGCAAATTTTAAGAATTAGGAAATTTTTATAATATTAATAGTGTTTTATCTTACTTCTTTCATTATGGATTCAGGTCTAGAGAAAATTGCATTTCATAAATCGACATAATACAAAGAATATAAATCTGAATCCAGATTACACCAATTATTCTAGTGAAATACGCCTACTGCAATTAATCAATTTGTTTGGGAAAAGGTTTAACAACTTTGAAATTAAATGTCAAAAAGACTTTATGCAACATTCAAAATGCATAACATTTAATCATGCAAAGAAACATGTTCTTATAATATTGAACATATTCCTTTCTGTTGTATAATTTCACCTTGGTGTACACTGAGTACAGATTTTACAATCTTTTCAAGGAGCAATTTATGAAATAACAATGAATTATTGACAATTTAAATACTGCATTGACTGCCTTAATTTTAATGTCAGTATAGCAAGCAATCGTTTATAGGGGGTATAGCTCAGTGGCAGAGCATTTGACTGCAGATTAAGAGGTCTCTGGTTCAACTCCGGATGCCCCCTTTATATTTCTACACAATGATATATAAGAGAAAATTTGCATTTTTTCACCCTTTGTAACAAAATATATTTTCATGTTCTATAAAAAATGATAACCATGTAAAATGTCAAGAAATAACAGTGAAATCAACAGTGCAACAGTTAGTGCTCGGGTTGCTCTTTTACACTGTAATGCTCTTACTGAAACAGTTATGTGACTTCACAGTGGCTGTACACTTGACCCATAATTTTGATGTGTATTACTGCTACCCTTGGTACAAAAGTGTACATAGGATCTGCTGGCATTCAAACCCAGGACCTTGTTTTTACTAGTCAGGCACTTCAACCAACTATGCCACAGAGTGAGCAGTTAAATCATTTAATAAACTATGAATAGTGAGCTTCTCCTTGAAACTGAAATCCAGACAGACTGTCAAACTGCACAAATCAATTTGACTTCAACCTGGTTTAACAATTTTAAAAGTAAATGTCGAAAAGATTGTATGCAACATTCCAAATCATGAATAGAAATGGGTTCTTATAGTATTAAAAATACTCCTTTCCATTGTAAAATTTCACCTTGGTGTACACTCTAGATTTTGCAATCTTCTCTTCAATGAAGAGCACTTCATGAAAAACAATGCATTGTTGACCATTTAAATACTGCATTGACAGCCTTAATTTTAATGTCAGTTTAACAAGCATTCATATGTATGGGTATAGTTTAATGGCAGATCATTTGACTACAAATCAAGAGGTCTGTGACTCAACTTTGGATGCCCGTTTACATTACTTCACAATGATATATAAGAGAAAATTTGCATTTTTGCACCCTTTGTAACAAATTATATTTTCATGTGCTATAAAAATTGATAACCATGTAAAATGTCAAGAACTAACAGTAGAATCAACAGGGCAACAGTTATTGCCCACGTTGCTCTTTTACACGGTATTGCTCTCACTGAAACAGTTATGT
The DNA here is from genome assembly GCA_964017235.1 of Sabellastarte sp. h YS-2021. Taxonomy (NCBI): domain Eukaryota; kingdom Metazoa; phylum Annelida; class Polychaeta; order Sabellida; family Sabellidae; genus Sabellastarte; species Sabellastarte sp. h YS-2021. The sequence goes on along the minus strand of OZ024927.1, from coordinate 164,492,867 downwards.
GACTTCACAATGGCTGAAAACTTGACCCATAATTTTGACATGTCATACTACTACCTTTTGAACAAAAGTGTACATAGGCTCTGCTGGGATTTGAACCCAGGATCTCCTGTTTACTAGACAGGCACTTTAACCAACTAAGCCACAGAGCCAGTAGGTAGAGCTCTTTACAAACTATAAATAGTCAGCTTTTCTTTGAAGCTAAAATCCAGCCAGACTTTCAAACTAGGCGTATTTGACAGACATAATCCATTGAATCTAGATTGCTCCAATTATAGGATCCACTTGTGATGTGACGAGAATTCTAATCCAGATTATGAATCCATTGATCTACCTCTGTAGGTGGATTCACAGATTCAGATTCACTGCCTTACTCACAATTCTTGGCTAATTAATGGTGGCAAATTGTGGCAGCAAATTTTAAGAATTAGGAAATTTTTATAATATTAATAGTGTTTTATCTTACTTCTTTCATTATGGATTCAGGTCTAGAGAAAATTGCATTTCATAAATCAACATAATACAAAGAATATAAATCTGAATCCAATTTACACCAATTATTCCAGTGAAATACGCCTACTGCAATTAATCAATTTGTTTGGGAAAAGGTTTAACAACTTTAAAATTAAATGTCAAAAAGACTTTATGCAACATTCAAAATGCATAACATTTAATCATGCAAAGAAACATGTTCTTATAATATTGAACATATTCCTTTCTGTTGTATAATTTCACCTTGGTGTACACTGAGTACAGATTTTACAATCTTTTCAAGGAGCAATTCATGAAATAACAATGAATTATTGACAATTTAAATACTGCATTGACTGCCTTAATTTTAATGTCAGTATAGCAAGCAATCATTTATAGGGGGTATAGCTCAGTGGCAGAGCATTTGACTGCAGATCAAGAGGTCTCTGGTTCAACTCCGGATGCCCCTTTTATATTGCTACACAATGATATATAAGAGAAAATTTGCATTTTCGCACCCTTTGTGACAAAATATATTTTCATGTTCTATAAAAAATGATAACCATGTAAAATGTCAAGAAATAACAGTGAAATCAACATTGCAACAGTTAGTGCTCGGGTTGCTCTTTTACACTGTAATGCTCTTACTGAAACAGTTATGTGACTTCACAGTGGCTGTACACTTGACCCATCATTTTGATGTGTATTACTGTTACCTTTTGTACAAAAGTGTACATAGGATCTGCTGGGATTCAAACCCAGGACCTTGTTTTTACTAGTCAGGCACTTCAACCAACTATGCCACAGAGTGAGCAGTTCAATCATTTAATAAACTATGAATAGTGAGCTTCTCCTTGAAACTGAAATCCAGACGGTCAAGCTGCACAAATAACTTTGACTTCAACCTGATTTAACAATTTTAAAAGTAAATGTCGAAAAGATTTTATGCAACATTCAAAATCATGCAAAGAAATGGGTTCTTATAGTATTAAAAATACTCCTTTCCATTGTAAAATTTCACCTTGGTGTGCACTGTAGATTTTGCAATCTTCTCTTCAATGAAGAGCACTTCATGAAAAACAATGCATTGTTGACCATTTAAATACTGCATTGACAGCCTTAATTTTAATGTCGGTTTAACAATCATTCATATGTAGGGGTATAGTTTAATGGCAGATCATTTGACTACAAATCATGAGGTCTGTGACTCAACTTTGGATGCCCGTTTACATTACTTCACAATGATATATAAGAGAAAATTTGCATTTTCGCACCCTTTGTAACAAAATATATTTTCATGTGCTATAAAAATTGATAACCATGTAAAATGTCAAGAACTAACAGACTGAATCTTTTACACGGTAATGCTCTCACTGAAACAGTTATGTGACTTCACAATGCCTGAAAACTTGACCCATAATTTTGACATGTCATACTGTTACCTTACAAACAAAAGTGTACATAGGCTCTGCTGGGATTTTAACCCAGGATCTCCTGTTTACTAGACAGGCACTTTAACCAACTAAGACAGAGAGCGAGTAGGTAGAGCTCTTTATGAACTATAAATAGTCATCTTTTCTTTGAAGCTAAAATCCAGCCAGACTTTCAAACTAGGCGTATTTCACAGACATAATCCATTGGATCTAGATTGCTCCAATTATAGGATCCACTTGTGATGTGACGAGAATTCTAATCCAGATTATGAATCCACTGATCTACCTCTGCAGGTGGATTCACAGATTCAGATTCACTGCCTTACTCACAATTCTTGGCTAATTAATGGTGGCAAATTGTGGCAGCAAATTTTAAGAATTAGAAAATTTTTATGATATTAATAGTGTTTTATCTTACTTCTTAGATTATGGATTCAGGTCTAGAGAAAATTGCATTTCATAAATCGACATAATACAAAGAATATAAATCTGAATCCAGATTACACCAATTATTCCAGTGAAATACGCCTACTGCAATTAATCAGTTTGTTTGGGAAAGGGTTTAACAACTTTAAAATTAAATGTTTGAAAGTCTGGCTTAGCTTCAAAGAAAAGACGACTATTTATAGTTCGTAAAGAGCTCTACCTACTCACTCTCTGTCTTAGTTGGTTAAAGTGCCTGTCTAGTAAACAGGAGATCCTGGGTTCAAATCCCAGCAGAGCCTATGTACACTTTTGTACAAAAGGTAACAGTAATACACATCAAAATTATGGGTCAAGTGTGCAGCCACTGTGAAGTCACATAACTGTTTCAGTAAGAGCATTACAGTGTAAAAGAGCAACCAGAGCACTAACTGTTGCACTGTTGATTTCACTGTTATTTCTTGACATTTTACATGGTTATCATTTTTTATAGAACATGAAAATATATTTTGTCACAAAGGGTGAGAAAATGCAAATTTTCTCTTATATATCATTGTGTAGCAATATAAAGGGGGCATCTGGAGTTGAACCAGAGACCTCTTGATCTGCAGTCAAATGCTCTGCCACTGAGCTATACGCCCTATAAACGACTGCTTGCTATGCTGACATTAAAATTAAGGCAGTCAATGCAGTATTTAAATTGTCAATAATTCATTGTTATTTCATGAATTGCTCCTTGAAAAGATTGTAAAATCTGTACTCCGTGTACACCAAGGTGAAATTATACAACAGAAAGGAATATGTTCAATATTATAGGAACATTCTTCTTTGCATGATTAAATGTTATGCATTTTGAATGTTGCATAAAGTCTTTTTGACATTTAATTTTAAAGTTGTTAAACCTTTTCCCAAACAAACTGATTAATTGCAGTAGGCGTATTTCACTGGAATAATTGGTGTAATCTGGATTAAGATTTATATTCTTTGTATTATGTCGATTTATGAAATGCAATTTTCTCTAGACCTGAATCCATAATGAAAGAAGTAAGATAAAACACTATTAATATCATAAAAATTTCCTAATTCTTAAAATTTGCTGCCACAATTTGCCACCATTAATTAGCCAAGAATTGTGAGTAAGGCAGTGAATCTGAATCTGTGAATCCACCTGCAGAGGTAGATCAGTGGATTCATAATCTGGATTAGAATTCTCGTCACATCACAAGTGGATCCTATAATTGGAGCAATCTAGATCCAATGAATTATGTCTGTGAAATACGCCTAGTTTGAAAGTCTGGCTGGATTTTAGCTTCAAAGAAAAGATGACTATTTATAGTTTGTAAAGAGCTCTACCTACTCGCTCTCTGTCTTAGTTGGTTAAAGTGCCTGTCTAGTAAACAGGAGATCCTGGGTTCAAATCCCAGCAGAGCCTATGTACAGTTTTGTTCGTAAGGTAACAGTATGACATGTCAAAATTATGGGTCAAATTTTCAGCCATTGTGAACTCACATAACTGTTTCAGTGAGAGCATTACCGTGTAAAAGGGCAACGCGGGCAATAACTGTTGCCCTGTTGATTCCACTGTTAGTTCTTGACATTTTACATGGTTATCAATTTTTATAGCACATGAAAATATATTTTGTTACAAAGGGTGCGAAAATGCAAATTTTCTGTTATATATCATTGTGAAGTAATGTAAACGGGCATCCAAAGTTGAGTCACAGACCTCATGATTTCTAGTCAAATGATCTGCCATTAAACTATACCCCTACATATGAATGCTTGTTAAACCGACATTAAAATTAAGGCTGTCAATGCAGTATTTAAATGGTCAACAATGCATTGTTTTTCATGAAGTGCTCTTCATTGAAGAGAAGATTGCAAAATCTACAGTGTACACCAAGGTGAAATTTTACAATGGAAAGGAGTATTTTTAATACTATAAGAACCCATTTCTTTGCATGATTTTGAATGTTGCATAAAATCTTTTCGACATTTACTTTTAAAATTGTTAAATCAGGTTGAAGTCAAAGTGATTTGTGCAGTTTGCCTGTCTGGATTTCAGTTTCAAGGAGAAGCTCACTATTTATAGTTTATTAAATGATTTAACTGCTCACTCTGTGGCATAGTTGGTTGAAGTGCCTGACTAGTAAAAACAAGGTCCTGAGTTTGAATCCCAGCAGAGCCTATGTACACTTTTGTACAAAAGGTAACAGTAATACACATCAAAATTATGGGTCAAGTGTACAGCCACTGTGAAGTCACATAACTGTTTCAGTAAGAGCATTACAGTGTAAAAGAGCAACCAGAGCACTAACTGTTGCACTGTTGATTTCACTGTTATTTCTTGACATTTTACATGGTTATCATTTTTTATAGAACATGAAAATATATTTTGTCACAAAGGGTGCGAAAATGCAAATTTTCTCTTATATATCATTGTGTAGCAATATAAAGCGGTATCCGGAGTTGAACCAGAGACCTCTTGATCTGCAGTCAAATGCTCTACCACTGAGCTATACCCCCTATAAACGACTGCTTGCTATGCTGACATTAAAATTAAGGCAGTCAATACAGTATTTAAATTGTCAATAATTCATTGTTATTTCATAAATTGCTCCTTGAAAAGATTGTAAAATCTGTACTCAGTGTACACCAAGGTGAAATTATACAACAGAAAGGAATATGTTCAATATTATAAGAACATGTTTCTTTGCATGATTAAATGTTATGCATTTTGAATGTTGCATAAAGTCTTTTTGATATTTAATTTTAAAGTTGTTAAACCTTTTCCCAAAGAAATTGATTAATTGCAGTAGGCGTATTTCACTGGAATAATTGGTGTAATCTGGATTCAGATTTATATTCTTTGTATTATGTCGATTTATGAAATGCAATTTTCTCTAGACCTGAATCCATAATGAAAGAAGTAAGATAAAACACTATTAATATCATAAAAATTTTATAATTCTTAAAATTTGCTGCCACAATTTGCCACCATTAATTAATTAGCCAAGAATTGTGAGTAAGGCAGTGAATCTGAATCTGTGAATCCACCTGCAGAGGTAGATCATTGATTCATAATCTGAATAACATATTGGAACAAAATTGTGTAGCTGCAATAATTTTGAAGATATAAGCCATTTACTCATTATGGTTATCATCAAAGTAGCTATTACTCAGTTAGCTATGAAGTTACAGCTGTGAAAATGCACAATACAGTATATCCACAAGATAGGTGAACAATATATTCGACAAAAATCCTCTATATTCAATAGTTTTTGAGTTATAAGTGACTTGCTAAATGGTCAAATGTTAAACTTAGTATAGCTATTACTCAGTTAGCTATGGTGCTACACCTTAGACACCTCACCACGATATAGTACATGAAGGAGTTGTTGAACAACATATTTCAGGCCAATATTGTAAGTAACAGTTACAAAGAAAAAATCAATTTACTCATTTTGCTCATTGTTAATAACAGAAAATAGCTATTACTCACTTAGCTATGAAGATAGAACCCTAAAAATGGTACCATCTTGTAGGCATGGAGAAAGTAGCTGAACAACGTATTTTACAGAAACACTCTAAATGCAGTTGTTTTGGAGTTATGAGCACTTTACTCAAAGTAGCCACCATTGCTATTACTCACTTAGCTATGGTCCTAGGTGTGAAATAACAGCATCAAATGAAAGGACATATGCAATAAGGTCATAAAAACATTGAAAAGGCCAAGGAGAAACAACCAGTGTGATGTACAGCCCTTTATAAAAGCGTGACACACACTCAATAGCATTTACTCATTTTCAGTAGGTGAGTAATTAGCTACGAGTCTGAAACTTCACCATGTGAAAGCTCTCCCAAAAGTAGATGAATGACTTAAAAAGTAGATGAAAAACTTATTTGACAGAAATTGTGTAGCTGCAATACTTTTGAAGATATAAGGCATTTACTCATTATGGTTATCATTAAAAATTGACAAAGTAGCTATTACGGTTTGCGAGATATTTGTCATTTTTCACATTTTCACCAAAAGTAGCAATAAAGTAGCCATTACTCACTTGTACATTGAGCAACAGTTGTGAAACTTAAATATGTTACAGTGCACAAAAAAGTAGATGAACAACTTATTTGAGAGAAATTGTGTAGCTGCAATACTTTTGAAGATATAAGGCATTTACTCATTATGGTTATCATTAAAAATTGACAAAGTAGCTATTACTCACTTAGCTATGGAGATATACTTCCAAACTAGTGACCATGTTGTAGCTGTGGAGATAGTAGCTGAACAACATATTGGAACATAATTGTGTAGCTGCAATACTTTTGAAGATATAAGCCATTTACTCATTATGGTTATCATCAAAGTAGCTATTACTCAGTTAGCTATGGAGTTACAGCTGTGAAAATGCACAATACAGTATATCCAAAAGATAGGTGAACAACATATTCGACAAAAATCCTCTATATTCAATAGTTTTTGAGTTATAAGTGACTTGCTCAATGGTCAAATGTTAAACTTAGTATAGCTATTACTCAGTTAGCTATGGTGCTACACCTTGGACACCTCACCATGATATAGTACATGAAGGAGTTGTTGAACAACATATTTCAGGCCAATATTGTAAGTAACAGTTACAAAGACAAAATCAATTTTCTCATTTTGCTCATTGTTAATAACAGAAAATAGCTATTACTCACTTAGCTATGAAGATAGAACCCTAAAAATGGTAACATCTTGTAGGCATGGAGAAAGTAGCTGAACAAAGTATTTTACAGAAACACTCTAAATGCAGTCGTTTTGGAGTTATGAGCACTTTACTCAAAGTAGCCACCATTGCTATTACTCACTTAGCTATGGTCCTAGGTGTGAAATAACAGCATCAAATGAAAGGACATAAGCAATAAGGTCATAAAAAACATTGAAAAGGCCAAGGAGAAACAACCAGTGTGATGTACAGCCCTTTATAAAAGCGTGACACACACTCAATAACACACGAACACACGCACGGAATGCGTTTTATAATCTCCCGGCCGGCGGGAGATAACAATGCATTGTTGACCATTTAAATACTGCATTTACAGCCTTAATTTTAATGTCAGTTTAACAGGCATTCATATGTAGGGGTATAGTTTAATGGCAGATAATTGGACTACAAATCAAGAGGTCTGTGACTCAACTTTGGATGCCCCTTTATGCTACTTCACAATGATATATAAGAGAAAATTTACATTTTCGCACCCTTTGTAACAAAATATATTTTCATGTGCTATAAAAATTGATAACCATGTAAAATGTCAAGAACTAACAGTGGAATTAACAGGGTAACAGTTACTGCCCATGTTGCTCTTTTACACGGTAATGCTCTCACTGAAACAGTTATGTGACTTCACAATGGCTGTATGCATGACCCATAATTTTGACATATCATACTGTTACCTTTTGTACAAAAGTGTACATAGGCTCTGTTGGGATTCGAACCCAGAATCTCCTGTTTACTAGACAGGCATTTTAACCAACTAAGCCACAGATATAAACTATAATTGGTCAGCTTTTCTTTGAAACTGAAATCCAGCCAGAGTTTCAAACTAGGCGTATTTTACAGACAATCCATTGAATGTAGATTTTTTCAATTATTGGATCCAGTTGTGATGTGACGAGAATTCTAATCCAGATTATGAATCCATTGGTCTACCTCTGCAGGTGGATTCACAGATTCAGATTCACTGCCTTACTCACAATTCTTGGCTAATTAATGGTGGCAAATTGTGGCAGCAAATTTTAAGAATTAGGAAATTTTTATGATATTAATAGTGTTTTATCTTACTTCTTTCATGAAAGATTCAGGTCTAGAGAAAATCGGTGAACCACTGTTAACATATCTATTTTATTTATTATTTATTTATTTGGGGTTTTACGTCGCTTTCAACACTGTACAGGTCATATCACGACGGGTAGTTGGAAGGGCTGAGGAAACCAGTACACAGAGTTCGCTAGGGTTGTGTACTGTAAACTGCCGACCAACGGCAAGCAAATACCCGCTTTCCCACTTAAGGCCATCACAGGGATCGAACCCCGGCCTCAGAGGTGGGAGCCGAGAGTGTTAGTTAACATATCTATTTGAACACCTGCAGTGACCATTCTGTTGACTGTAGTTGGTTCGACCTGGACAGAAGGTCGGCCATCACATTCAGACACCCTGGAATGTCTCTGGCTTTTACGGTTATCTGGTAGTGATAGCACCAGGTCATGATCTTCTACAGGAGAGCACACATCTCTGCTGATTGAGTTCCTCCTTGTTTATGTAGGCCACCACTGTTGAGTTGTCCGTTGCAACCAACACTGTTTGGTTTTGACACTGGTCCTTGAAACTTTGAAGGGCCAGAGAAACTGCCTTCAACTCTAGAACATTTATGTGTAGCCTTTACCTGTCTGGCCACAGACCATTTGTAGAGGTTTGCTCTAATTGAGCGCCCCAACCTTCATTTGAGGCTTCTGTAAAGAGTTGGATACTGTGATCTTTGGGATGAAGGTCTGCACCTTTCATCACGTTTGTGGGATTCTGCCACCACTCTAGGTGTACTGAAATGGTTTCTGTCCAAGGAAGGAAGATGTCCAGTGACTGAGGATATCTCCAGTGCTCCTTGAGATGAAACTGAAAGGGCCTCATGTGAAGGCATCCCTCTGGGACCATTTTTTCTGTTGAGGCAAGCAACCCAATTAGCGACATCAAACATCTTGAAAGCAAAACATATTTTGACTTGAGATGTAGGATCAAATCCAGAAGTTTGAGCCATCTCTCTTAAGTGGGTTTTACCAGGGATGAATCTAGATGGTATTCCTAGCCCACGAATGAAAACACCTGCATTGGTTTTAGTTCGGATTTCTCCTGATTTATTATCCACCCTAAGAACTGAGTTATGTCTACCATGGCCTGAGTGTTCACTTGGACTTCTTCCTGAGACTGGGACCTGATCAGCCAGTCGTCCAGGTATTGCTGAAGTCTGAGTCCCCTCATGAGGGCTTCATTTCCTTTACAATGATTGTAAAGACCTGAGGGGCTATGGCCAGGCCGAATGGAAGAGATGAACTGGAACACCTGTGACCTGTGGCAAAACCTTAGGTATTTCCTTGAGTTTGGGTGGATGGGGATGTGAAGGTAAGCCTCCAATAGGAATCAGGGAGGTCCTGATGGACTCTGGAGTTTCCATTTTGAACTTTTCTAGAAGTAGAAATGTGTTGAGCCTGCTTAGGTCTATTACTGGCCTCCACCTTTGGTGAGGCTTGGGGACTAGGAACAGGCGATTGTAAAACTGTATTCTGACTGAATCAGAGGAACTCTGGCAAGATTTGGTTTTGAAATGAATGGAAGAATGTAAATATTGGTGATAATGTTTAACACGTTGTTTGAACAGTTGTTTTTTTGCCAGTCTCTTCTGAAAGAATGGAGGCGACATCCTACTGGTGGATTGAGGGAGGCTTTTAAGGAGTCATTGGGGGAGGGGTTTCCATGCCCCCATCCCCTAGAGTGGGGTGAAAAACGACCCTTGGAGCTTCTGTTATTCGGTTTCCCCCTACCTGAGGAAAACGATTGGTTACTGCTGTTACATATACTGGACACTATATTAGTACATTGTATATTACATATATTAGGCACTATATTAGTGCATTGTTTAATTTAAGCTTTATGTTTATACATTGTCATAAAAGATAATTGCGTTGTTGGTTCTTTTTGTGTGTTGACATTTAAAGTAAGGGAGTTATTGATTTTTGTGTTTTAGTGTTTATTGATCTGTTCACAGACTGGGGGAAATCCCCCCCTCAGTGGTTATGTTAGATTTGGGGAAACCCAATTGCCAGTAGTTTCTAGAACTTCCTCATTTGGCCTAGATGGCTCAATCTTCTTTTGAGTTGGTTCTGTACAATTCCAGAGGAATCTGTGAATGTATATAAGGAATGTACATCTGACCACAAGTGAACTTTGTATTCGCTTGCTATAAGGAGAGCTATTGTGTTTTGGAGTATAATATATGCTTATATCACTGTGAGCTTTTACTGGAGTGAACTGGATACATCATCTGGACAGATTTATTGTACTTTGGATATTTTAGATATTGTACATTCATATAACAGAGAGTGAATTTACTGCATTTTGGACATTGTCCACATCTTGGAGCAGACAGTACAGTTGTGTTAACTCTCTAAATATCTCCAGACAGACATTCTGTTTGACTGGATATATAAAGGATAGCGGGACAAGAACCTTTTGTGTTGTTGAGTGTGAGACAGGCCACAAGATATAGATATCCGTGTGTGAGTGAACATTGGACAGATCACAGGACAGACCACAGGACATTGGACAGACCACAGAATATACTACAGGACGGATTACGGAACAGATTGCTGGATACGGCGGATAAATTTAACTCATAATCTCTGTGGTCAGGTCAGCTAGATCTTATTATTGTATTAGTGTGTTTAGTTAAGACTCTTAACTTAAGAGCATACCAGTTGACTGTAATCATTATTGTTGACTATTAAATAAATTTGTTAAGTTCAACTTTTTGCTTTTTCTGTTACAACTTAAAGACAACCGGTAATTGCTACCGTGCTTGCCCGTGACCGTAACAGGAAAATTGGGGGCTCGTCCGGGATCCAACCATTTGATTACAACTATTTGATCAACCGTTCAATTAACATTTTGAAAATCCATTTGATTTAGTAATTGGTTACAGTCAACAGTGCTCAAAATGGCTAGTGCTAAAGAGTTTGTACAGTCACCATCTATGGAAGTTCTAGAAACTTTTAAAAAAGATATGTTAATGCAGATAGCACAAGAGTTACAGTTAGAGGTGAAAAGGTCAACACGTAAACATGAACTTAAAAGGCTTATTGTTGAACAGTTAGTTGATGAAGATGTTTTACCTGATAGTTGTTTAGAAGTGTATAAGCCTCTACCAATGGAACCTTCTGGGCAATACGAGATCAGGCGATTAGAAATTGAGAGAGAGCTAAAACTCAGAGAATTTGAGGCTAGAGAAAAAGAGCTTGAAGCTCAACAACGAAAAGAAGAGCTTGAAGCTCAACAACGAAAAGAAGAGCTTGAAGCTCAACAGCGAAAAGAAGAGCTTGAAGCTCAACAGCGAAAAGAAGAGCTTGAAGCTCAACAGCGAGAAAAGGAACTTGAGCTTAAACATGAAAGAGAAATGAGAGCTTTAGAACTCAATGCCCGTAGAATTGCCCATGAAGAGTCCATTGCTACCAAATTTGATTTGGGTAAAAATGTGCGACTGGTACCACCTTTTAATGAGTCAGAGGTCGATAAGTACTTTCAACACTTTGAAAGAGTAGCTCAAAATTTGAAATGGCCTATAGACCAGTGGCCTTTATTGCTGCAAAGTGTTTTGAGGGGAAAGGCCCAGGAGGCATACACGGCTTTGCCAATTTCCGAATGTGTGGACTATAACTCTGTCAAAAATGCTATTTTGAAAGCATATGAGTTGGTACCAGAAGCATATCGTCAAAAATTCAGAAATTATCGTAAACAAGAAAGTCAAACTCATGTTGAATTTGCCCATGAGAAAGAAGTGTACTTTGACAGATGGTGTAATTCTAGGGAAGTAGGTACAGACTTTGAAAAACTCAGGCAAGTTATTTTGATTGAAGAGTTCAAAAGGTGTGTTCGTGATGACATTAAAACCTATCTAGATGAACAGAAAGTTGAAAATTTGGCAAAAGCAGCAGCTTATGCTGATGACTATGCGCTAACTCACAAGTCCACTTTCAACAAGAATAAGTCCTTTGGTCTTGCTAAAAAGTCTTATCCAGAAATAGGAAAGAAATCTGAAAATGTAGCTCCAGAAAAGAGTTCAGATAAGGGTTAAACCTCAAATCAGACTATGAGTAAGGATAGGAAACCCAGATCCTTTGCTCCTGTGTGCCATTATTGTAAGAAACCTGGGCATGTTATGTCTGACTGTTGGCTCTTAAAGAAGAGAAGAGAAAAGGAGGCAACGCCCAACGCCTTTGTGTCTAGCAAGTCTAACTGGCGTTCAAATCCCAATAGAGCAGAGTCTAGTATTGGTTTAGACAAGTCTGAGATTATTAGGGAAGAGTTCAAACCTTTTGTGTCTGAGGGTTTTGTATCTTTGGAAAGTAGTTCCAGTCAGGTCCCCATTAAGATATTAAGAGACACTGGAGCTACTCAGTCCTTACTTTTAGAAGGTGTATTGCCATTGAGTATAAGCACATCTACTGGTGAGAGTGTCATTGCTCAAGGTATTGAAGGAGGCTGTGTGAACGTTCCCTTGCATAAGGTCAACTTAGTATCAGACTTAGTTACTGGTTCTGTTGTTGTGGGTACCAGGCCCACTTTACCCATTAAAGGGGTATCTTTGTTATTGGGAAATGATCTGGCAGGTGGAAAGGTAGTTGCTGATCCTAAGGTTACTTCTAAGCCGATCACTTTGGTTAGCACTGAGAAATTAGAAGAGGTTATTCCTGGTATTTTTCCCTCCTGTGCTGTGACTCGAGCTATGGCCAAAAAGGCCCAAGAAGAACCAAAAGATTGTAAACAATCTACAGATGTCTTAGTTGATTTGTCAGATACATTCTTGAACAACTATGACCATGATGTGCAGAATTTTAGTGATACTAATCCCAAGGATAGGGTAGATTCTGAAAAACAAGACCCAATTGACTGCAAAGATGTATCGCTTTCAAAATCAAAATTGATTTCAGAGCAGGAAAATGACCCTGAATTAGCTCCTTTATTCAAGTTGATCTTGCCACCAGTAGAGCTAGATAAGGTCCCTGTAGGCTATTATGTCAGAAATGGTGTACTTATGCGAAAGTGGAGGCCACCAAATGTCCCTGCATCTGAAGAATGGTCAGTAGTACACCAGATTGTTGTACCAAAAATGTACCAAAGTGAGATACTGAAATTGGCCCATGAGTCTCCAATGGGTGGCCATTTAGGCATGAACAAAACTTACAAGATAACCAAACATTTCTATTGGCCTCAAATTCGGCACTGTGTGGCAGAATTTTGCAAGACTTGTCACATTTGTCAAATGGTAGGAAAGCCAAACCAAAAAATTCCTGTAGCTCCTCTCAAACCCATTCCAGCATTTGAGGAACCATTTAGCAAAGTGATAATTGACTGTGTAGGTCCCTTACCAAAAACTAAATCCAGAAACCAATATCTTTTGACCATTATGTGCGCCTCAACCAGATTTCCCGAAGCCATACCATTGACCAACATAACAGCTCCCAAAATCTCAAAAGCTCTGGTTAATTTCTTTACTCTAGTTGGCTTACCAAAAGAGATCCAGTCAGATCAAGGGTCAAATTTTATGTCAGGACTATTTCAACAGGTTGTATTTCAGTTAGGTGCCAAACAGATCAAATCTAGTGCTTATCACCCAGAATCCCAAGGTGCACTTGAAAGGTTCCATTCCACTTTGAAAAATATGATTAGGACATATTGTTTAGACAATGAAAAAGATTGGGATGAAGGCATCAGCTTATTATTGTTTGCAGTTAGAGAGTCTGTTCAAGAGTCTTTAGGCTTTAGTCCCTTTGAGTTGGTCTTTGGCCATTCAGTCCGTGGTCCTCTCAAGCTGTTGAAGGAAAATTGGTTATCTGAGAACACCGAGAGCCTAAATCTGCTAGATTATGTTTCAAAGTTCAGAGATAAGTTGAAGAAGGCTTGTGAGCTGGCGCAACAAAATTTGAAAAATTCTCAGTCAAAAATGAAGATGCTTTACGATAGGAAGTCACAAAACCGTACTTTCAAACCATGTGACAAGGTTTTAGTGTTACTACCTGTCCAGGGAAATACGTTACAGGCCAGATATCACGGGCCATGTAAAGTGTTAAAGAGAGTAGGTGACCTGGACTATATCATTGAAACCCCGGACAGAAGAAAGTCAACCCAACTATGTCATGTAAATATGGTAAAACCAGACTTTGAAAGGGGTGTGAAAAAACCTGTTATGGTTACTGACTGTAATATAGAAAGTAACAGTAATCAGGAGCATGAAATATGGGACGACACTCCTGATCTTGATGTTGAATGTAAAATTAGGTTGAGTAATTCTGAGATCCTTGATGATTTGGAAACCAAACTGAGTCATGTACCACCAGATAAGAGGGTTCCACTTATTGAATTGCTCTTAAAGTATAAGTCAGTGTTCCCAAATGCCCCTAATAGGACAAATATACTCATGCATGATGTCAATGTCGGCGATGCCCGTCCAATCAAACAGCATCCGTATCGGGTAAACCCTATGAAACTCGAAAAATTAAGGCAGGAAGTGCAATACATGCTAGAAAAAGATATAATTGAACCAAGTCAAAGTAGTTGGGCATCTCCTTGTGTTTTGGTCCCGAAACCAGACGGTTCAATCAGATATTGCACTGACTACAGAAAAGTCAATGTTTTGAGTAAAACGGATTCCTTCCCTATCCCAAGGATGGAAGACTGTATTGATCGGATTGGCAATGCCAAATACATCACAAAGTGTGATTTACTGAAAGGATATTGGTGTGTACCTCTTACTGAGCGGGCCAAAGAAATATCAGCCTTCGTGACCCCTGATGGTCTATATCAGTACAAGGTAATGCCATTTGGCATGAAGAACTCCCAAGCCACATTTCAAAGACTAATGAATATATGTTTAAAAGACTTAGAAGGTGTTGAAGTGTATGTGGATGATATTGTCATCTTTAGTGATACTTGGGAAGAACATTTAAAAAGGCTTGAACAAGTCTTGTTTCGGCTCAAAGAGGCAAACCTCACTGTAAATTTGTCAGAGTGACTTTGTAAAAGCAAAGGTTGTGTACTTAGGGCATGTAGTAGGTCATGGAGTTGTGACACCAATCAAAGCTAAAGTGAAAAGCATCATTGACTATCCCATTCCTGAAAATAAGAAAAGCTTAATGAGGTTCCTTGGAATGGCGGGATATTATAGAAAATTTTGCAAAAACTTTTCAGAGGTCACTGCTCCACTGACTGAACTACTGAAAAAGAATGTAAAATATCACTGGTCAGAGACTTGTCAAAAATCATTTGACAAAGTAAAGAACCTTCTCTGTTTAGAGCCCGTACTAACTGCTCCAGACTTCAGTAAACCTTTCCAGCTGGCTGTAGACGCCAGTGATGTGGGTGCAGGTGCAGTTTTACTGCAATGTGATAATGAAGATATTGAACATCCCATCTGCTATTTTTCAAAAAAATTTAATGTTCATCAAAAGAACTACTCTACAATAGAAAAAGAATGTTTAGCACTCATTTTGGCCATCCAGCATTTTGACATATACATATCTTCATCATCAAAACCCACCATTGTATACACAGATCACAATCCACTAGTCTTCTTGCACAAAATGAAAAACAAAAATAGAAGATTATTGAACTGGAGTTTAATGTTGCAAGAACACAATCTTCAAATAGAACATGTTAAAGGAAAGGATAATATCTGTGCGGACGCCCTGTCCAGAAGCTGTATTTAAATTGTAATTTATATACCTGTAATTAGTAAGTTTATAAAGGTTATACATGGTACTAATTTTACTTTTGTATTTAGATAAATTAGAAAATTTAATAGTAAATTAAATTTTTATAAGTTAATATCTTACCTAGTGGACAGATGCATTTGTCCGGCGCCATGCCGGTCTCGCCAAACGTTAGAAAAAAACGTCCTGAGCTGGGCTCTGGCCGGGACCGGTAGTGTCCTGTTCATTCGCCAGGTGGCTGTGTAGCCTACCTGCCGGTGCACTGCGCATGCTCGCGCATGCGCTCTTCCTCTTTTTGTTGACTACCTCAATAGACCCCTTGGCTAGATCAGCGGGGAAGGTAGGGTGGGAATTTCCCTGTCCACTAGGTAAGATATTAACTTATAAAAATTTAATTTACTATTAAATTTTCTATTTTATTGCGTTAATATATCTTACCTAGTGGACAGATGCAGAATAACTACCCAGTGGATGGAGGGTAGCCAAAATGGGAAATCCCAGATTCTAGGTAACTAGAAAGGTGGACCAGGTAATGGTTAAATAAACCAACCACAGGAACACCTTGGCTCCCCCCCCCTTTTTGTGACCCAAGAATGTGACACTGCTATGAAAGTGCACAGCAAAGGGGAAGGTAAGGAGCAATAATACCTAGCAGAGGAAAGGAACAGGATAAAGGAAAACTAAATGATCCCTGGAACCACTTAGGATCATGGCAATCCGAGGGAATAAGTCTTAGCTACTAATGAGACTATGTACAAACATTGACAACTCGAAGGCCTAATCATTGTGGATCTGCTGTGCAGCCACAATGGGACCCAGATGGAATCGCTCCGAATCAGCCCATGCTAAATCTTTGAGATAGAACTGAGTGAAAGTATTATGGGCTTTCCAGTGACAGGCCGAGAGAATCTGGTCCAAAGAGATCCCACCTTGAAAAGCCCTAGAGGCTGCAAATGCTCTAACATCATGAGCTTTGACCTGATGCAGGGTTTGCGCCTCCTCATCCGACAGTTGGTAACACAAAATAACTGTCTGCTTAATCCAGGAGGAGATAGTAGCAGGCACAATATCCTTCTGGAAACTGGGACGAAAGGATACAAACACCAGCTCTTTACCCTCTCGGCTATCCTTGGTCCTATCCAAATAGTACCGCAAGGCCCTAACCGGGCACAGGGACCTGTCCTCCTTAAGCGACCTATCCAGGGAAGTGGACAAGGCTGGGATAACCACAGGGGCTATCGAAGCAGGACCCTCCTTGGCCAGTTGGTTCTTGGAAATGAAACTAGGAGAGGGGTACATAGAGACCTGAGTCCAGTTCTCTTGGTGCCTAATATTCCTGAACAGCCAGGCATGGATCTCACTGCGTCTCTTGCCTGAACCCAAAGCTAACAGAAAGACTGTCTTAAACGTCAAGTGTTTGAGAGAGGCCTTCCGGAGGGGCTCAAAGGGAGCCTTAGTTAACTGATGAAGGACCAAGGAAAGGTTCCAAGAAGGGATACCTCGCCTGCCCTTTGGCTTGTCCCGATGAAAACTATCCAGAAGACGAGTGAGATTCTCGTCCTTACTGATGTTGAGCTTATCATTACCGACCATATCCGCAATGGCCGTCCTATATCCATTGATGGTGCTAGGTTGCAGATTTCTGTCCTTGAATAGGTACAGGAGGAAATCTGCTATTTGACTGAGAGAAGGCGACCTGAAGTCCACCTTATTCGAGTCGCACCATTTAACAAAAATGGTCCACTTTGACTTGTATACGGCTCTGGTTGAGCGTCTCTGAGGAGCCTCAATTCTTGCTGCCACCTCGTCAGTGAACCCTTGTTCCTGGATGACACAGGATCTAGGAGCCAAGCATGAAGATTCACGTTGCTGAGGTTCCTGTGTATCAGTCCGTTGAACGGCTGAGTAATCAGATTCTGGTGCAGAGGAAGCTGGAAGGGAACCTGAACGGATAGATTCACCAGGTCCCAAAACCAAGGCATGTTGGGCCATCCTGGAGCTATCAGAATCATTCTGCGACAACCCTGATCCACCACCTTGGAGACCACTAGGTTGAGCAGGGAGACCGGGGGAAAGGCATACACTTCCAGATCCTCCCAAGGTTGACTCAGAGCGTCCACTGCCCAGGCTTTCCGATCCGGAACCGGAGACACAAACCTGGGGATCTTGAAATTGAAGCGGGTGGCGAACAAGTCCACCTGAGGTAGACCCCAATTGGAGCACAACAGATTGAATACCCGCTGATCTAGAGACCACTCTGTTTGGATCACTTGATTGTGTCTGGAGAGTTTGTCGGCTACCACATTCAAGCGACCCGGAATATGTCTGGCCCGCAGGACTATTCCCCTGGGATGGCACCAGGACAGAAGTCTCCAAAGGAGGGCACAAAGAGAGCCTGATCTCATACCTCCCTCCTTGTTTATGTAAGAGACTACAGTTGTGTTGTCTGTCGCAATTAGAACAATCTGGTTCTTGCACAGATGCTCGAAACTCCTTAGGGCCAAGAGAACCGCCTTCAGCTCCAGAAAATTTATGTGGAGCTTTCCTTCTGGTGCTGACCAAACTCCTCTTGCAGTGGCTTCTCCTAAGTGAGCGCCCCAACTTTCGTTTGAAGCGTCTGTAAAGACTTGAAGAGCGTGTTGAAGAGGGTGCAAAGGTTGACCCCGAAGCACATTGCTGTCGTCCAACCACCAGTCCAAATGAGGATGGAGAGACTTGGGAACCGGAATTACCTTCTCCAGAAGTTCCGGCACATGCCAATGACGCTTCAGGTGCCACTGAATTGGCCTCATATGGAGCTGACCAGCACACACTTGCTTTTCCGTCGCAGTCAGAAGACCTATCAGGGACATGAACTGACGAACAGTACAGGAGTTCCGACCCTTGATGAACCGAAGCTTCTCTCTTCGACTGGCTAGCCGGTCCCGAGTGGGCAAAACCCGACCGGTCAACAGGTCGAACCGGTAACCGACGAAGTTGAAAACCTGTTGGGGCACCAGTTCTGACTTTTGCATGTTTACCAGCCAACCCAGTCCTTGACATAGGTCCAAGAGGGTCCGGGTATGCTGTAGGCAGATTTCCTGGGAAGGGGCTCGTAGCAACCAGTCGTCTAGGTACTGGTGGATCCTGATACCCCTTGCTTGAGCCATTAGTTTGACCTCCTTGACCACCTTGGTGAATTCCAACAGAGCAGTTGCTAGACCAAAGGGAAGGGAAGTAAAGTGGTAGCTGACCTTGTTCATGTGAAACCTTAGATACTTCCTGGATCTCTGAGCAATGGGGATGTGGAAGTAGGCATCGCTGAAGTCCAGCGAAGTGACCCATTCCCCTTGCTGAAGTGACAACCGGATTGTCTCCGGAGTTTCCATCTTGAAAGTGCCCGTTGACAGGTAAGGGTTGAGTTGGCTTAGATCCAAGATCGGACGCCATTGTTCGTTGGGTTTTGGGACTAGGAAGAGTCGGTTGTAAAAAGCCAGCGAGGACTTGACCACCACCCTTTCCACTACTCGCTTTTGTCTCTCTTGCCACAGAGCTTCTACCAGGTCCTTGCTTTTGGAAGGGCTTGCGTATTTGCTCACAATCAAGGGAAAGCGGCTGAGATGTGGCCTTTCCCTGAAAGGAAGAGAGTAACCGTCCCTGAGAAGGGAAACTACCCTGGGATTTGAACCCAACTTTTGCCAAACTTGCCAGAAGCTCTGGAGTCTTCCCCCAACACTGGTTTTTGTGACAACATGTGGGACACTTTGAACAGAGGGGGCAAAATGAGAGAGAACGACACAAGAAACACCTTTGACAAGCTTTATTGACTTCATATTTTGAACGGGTCTTAAACCTTTCTTTTGCGGTTGCCCTGGAATAGTTGCAGAAAGAACAGGACTGACAACATTTATACAAGATACACTTTGTTTTGAGTTCAGACATGAAATATTCTGTTCTTGGTGAGACTGTTGCTTCACTGAAAACAACCCCGGACAACTGTGATTTACAAGGGGTGTTGGAACACTGTAATTGTCATTTATATGTTTTGAGGCCTCTAGATTTAGAAAAACGAGGGTTACCTCTACCTCGGCCTCTACCCCTATTGGCAGACCTAGAAAACTGTCGCCATGGCTGCTGCTCTTGCTCATGTTGCTGGGAACCTCTTTGGTGACCACGTTTATCATAAGGCTTGTATCTGAAATTGCCTCTCCAGTTGGAGCGCTGCGAGGCGCCCGGACCGGGCCCTGGAGCAACTCCGGCTGATTCATATTTATTTATATCCTGCTCAGCAGTATTGAGGACAGCGTCTGGGAATAGGCCGTATCCGAACATAGGTGCGTTACGCAGCATATTCCAAGTGTCCGGCTTGATCCCTGGTCTAACATGCTCAAGGTAGGAGTCACGACGGAGCAAGATGAGATTTGAGAGGTTGACAAAGAGGCTATCCGCTAAGTGTTGTAAAGCAGTACCCATGGAGAGAGAAACATTGTGATGGAAAGCTAGCAAGTCCTTGATGTCCCTAAGAGCCTCCGTGACCTCCTTGGGGAATTTTCCGTTGCTGATCCTAGACCCCACAAAACCAACTGAAGCGGAGATACGGTCCTGTAATTCTGACGCACAGCGGTTAAATCCAGCCACACTATTGACTACATAAGTCCCTTCTTTTGCACAACGCTCCCACCTTCTGAGGTACTCCTGTGAAATGGGCCTAGAAGGTGGTCCAGATGGGGAGTAGGATGAAGCCTTGATAATCCGCGGGAACTGGGAGTTCACCTTGGCCTCGCTGCCGGTCCAACTAAACAAATTCTTTCCTGGCCTGTGAGGGCCTTCTTGTCTAACTGTGTACATTTGGTACCAGCGGCTTTGAGATTTGGGGATTTTAACGAACTGGTCTTTTTTCAACCCCGCTGCATCTTGAGCACGTGATCACAGATGCCCCAAAAGGCGGGTCGCACAGGCAGTAATAAGGTTAGCGACTGCTGTAATTACATTTAGAAACAAGGAAAGAAATGTTAGGTCACCCAGTTAAGGTGAATGTGTTAGACGTGCTAAGAAATGTAAAACTTGTAATCTAGGTTACATAATTGTATCTATGCTATAAACGGACAAATGAAGTAACGGAATTACACCAATTTCAAAAGCAACTTAGCTATGATGGTGATGTATTTCCCTGTCAAGTTTGAATTCGATTGGACAAAGAGTTTTCGAGTTAGAGTCCGGAAACGGAAATGTGGACGGACAGACAAACGGACAAAAAACGGACAAACGTACAAACAAACTTGAAAATTTTAATTACTTAAATGTAGTTTTTATAAGCTACAAGCTTACCCTGTGGGACTGAATGCTGTTCTCGGATGGCCGCCAGGCCCGGCCAGTGTCTAAGAAAAAAAACATTTATTGTTGGCCGTAGTCTCAGGTTGTCACGTGACCTACCCCATTGTCTTCTCCTTTCTCGTTGTCTTCTCAGTCCCACATGGTAAGCTTTTTATAAAAGCTACATTTAAGTAATTAATTTTCAATTTTATTACGCTACAATAGCTTACCATGTGGGACTGAATGCTGAATGCAACCGCCCGGTGGCGTGATTACAGCTCAGACTGGAAGATGTTGTTTTTTCTTAGATTTTGATATAATAAGTAGAATGAAGGTTGCAAAATACCAGTCTGAGTCCCATTTACAGTTTTCCAAACCTGAGGGTTGGACCTGTGAGAAGCCAAAAAACCTAAAAATGATTGACAGTGCTAATAAACTGTCTGGGTGTTTTGACAGGAGGAGTAGCCGAAGTACACTTAGGTGGGGTAAAGCCCCAAGGGCCATCACAGAAGGGGTCTGAGCATAAGGCCCAGAGCTATCAAAATATTGCCACCTAAAGGAGATTAATGACAACCTTAAGGTCCTTAATACATTATACAATTAAGGCTAAAGCTAAAGAAAGTGAAGAATATAAAGACCTTACCCGAAACACCCTGATGACGTAACCTATACCTAGACCCTGAGATTAGACTCCCGAAGACTTGGTTGTAGCAGATGTCCCCCCCTTCTTTTCTTTCCGAGGATGACAGTTCTGAGGGGAAGGCTCTAGCACCTCTTGTGCCGCTACTACTGGTCCCAGATACATATTGTCTGACCAAGTAAGGTCTTTTAGATAAAAATTTGTAAATGTGTTGTGAGTTTTCCAGTGACAGGTTTGCATG
This sequence comes from Sabellastarte sp. h YS-2021, assembly GCA_964017235.1. NCBI lineage: Eukaryota > Metazoa > Annelida > Polychaeta > Sabellida > Sabellidae > Sabellastarte > Sabellastarte sp. h YS-2021. The sequence goes on along the minus strand of OZ024927.1, from coordinate 164,470,851 downwards.
ATCTTATCCACCGATACCCCACCGTAAAAAGCCTTAGAGGCTGCGAAGGCCCTAATGTCATGCGCTTTCACTTGGACCAAGTCCAAGGCTTCTTGGTCTGCTTGTTTCTAACAAAGTAGAATGGTTTATTTCAACCAGGAGAGAGTAGCGGGTCTGATGTCTGAGGTATGTCCTTTCTTGAAGGAGGGAGCGAGACCCTCTCAGGTCTTTGGTCCGATCCAATTAGTACCTCAGGACCCGCACAGGACACAGGGTCCTATCTTCTTTGAATTGTCGATCTACTATGGTAGTCAAAGCAGGAATAGTCACCAGAGACACACTTTGAGAATATTCTCTTGCTAGTTGGTTTTTGGCTATGAAGTCAGAAGAAGGGAACAAGGCAACCTTTTCCCATTGGCCTAGATTAGATACTTTGTTTGCGACCCAGGCATGGATTTCGCTACGGCCAAAACTGTTTTGAGGGTAAGATGTTTGAGGTCTGTGTCTTTCATAGGCTCAAAGGGTGCTTTTGTGAGTTCATCGAGAACAACAGAAAGGTTCCACTTAGGAAGATTTCTGGAACTTTTTGGACGATCCCTGTGAAAACTGGAAAGTAACCTATGAAGGTCTGCATTGTGTGCAATATGGTGGGCCGTTGGGCCCAAAGTGTCAACAATGGCAGTCCTGTAACCATCAATGGTCGAGGGGCGCCTGTTTAGGTCTTGGTACAGGTACATGAGATTTGTTTCACAGATGGAGTGAAGAAATCCACCGAATTTTCTCTGCACCATTTTTCAAATAGGGCCCACTTTGACTTGTAGATGGTCCTTGTTGATGACCGCTGAGGGGCAGCAATTCCCTCTGCCACCTCCACAGAGAAGCCTTGTTCTTGGAGTTGTCTGCTCCTAGACACCAGGCATGGAGGTTGAGATGTTGCAGATTGTTGTGGAACACATACTTGTGGGACTGTTTGAGTAGTCGTTGACACTGGGAGTTGTAGTGGGATCTCTGTTGAGAGCTGCACTAGGTCCCAAAACCAGGGCATCCCTGGCCAGCCTGGGGCTATTACGATGATCAGGTAATGGCATTGCTTGATCTTTTGGATCACCCTGTGAAGGAGAACCGTCGGAGGGTAAGCATAAGCAGTGAGACCTGTCCAGTTTATCTTCAGAGCATCTATGTCCCAGGCCTTTGGGTCTGGGATTGGGGACACGTAGAGAGGGAGTTTGTGGTTCAGATGAGTGGCAAACAGGTCCACATGAGGAGTGAACCACTTCTGGCAGATCTGTTTGAACACCTGTGGATGCAGTGACCATTCTGTCGACTGCACTTGGTTGGACCTGGATAGGTCGGCCATCACATTCAGACACTGTCCTTTAATGTGTCTGGCCTTTAATGTTATGTGATAGTGGTGGCACCAAGTCATGATCTTCCACAGGAGAGTGCACATCTCTACTGAGTGAGTACCCCCTTGTTTGTTTATGTAGGCTACCATTATCAAGTTGTCCGTTGCAACTAGAACTGTTTGGTCCTGGCACTGGTCCTTGAAGTTTCGAAGGGCCAGTGAGACCGCCTCCAACTCTAGGACGTTTATGTGTAGCCTTTTTTCTTGGTCTGACCACAGACCCTGGGTAGATCTTTGATCTAAGTGAGCGCCCCAACCTTCATTGAGGCGTCTGTAAAGAGTTGGATACTGTGGTCTTTGGGATGAAGGTCTGCACCTTTCATCACATTTGCGGGATTCTGCCACCAGTCTAGGTGTGCAGAAATGACATCTGTCCAAGGAAGGAGGTTGTCCAGTGACTGAGGATATCTCCAATGCTCCTTGAGATGAAACTGAAAGGGCCTCATGTGAAGGCATCCCTCTGGGACCATCTTCTCCAGTGAGGCAAGCAACCCAATTAGTGACATCAAACATCTTGCAGCCAAAACATGTTTTGACGTGAGTCGTAGGATCAAATCCTGAAGTTTGAGCCATCTCTCTTGAGTGGGTGTTACAAGGGCTGAACCTAGGTGGTATTTGTAGCCCATGAACGAAAACACCTGAGTAGGAGTCAGTTCTGATTTTTCCTGATTTATTATCCACCCCAAGGACTGGGTTAGGTCTACCACTGCCTGAGTCCTGAGTGTTCACTTGGGCTTCTTCCTGAGATCGGGACCTGATCAGCCAGTCGTCCAGGTATTGGTGAAGTCTGAGTCCTCTGGAGAGGGCCATGAGCTTCACTTCCTTTACGATCATTGTAAAGACTTGGGGGGCTGTGGCTAGTCCGAACGGAAGGGAGGTGAACTGGAACACCTGTGACCTGTGGCAAAACCTTGAGTTTGGGTGGATGGGGATGTGAAGGTAAGCGTCCGATAGGTCTATCAACGATACCCATTCTCCTGGAACCAGGGAGGTCCTGATGGACTCTGGACTTTCCATTTTGAACTTTTCTACATGTAGAAAAGTGTTGAGCCTGCTTAAGTCTATTACTGGCCTCCACCTTTGGTGAGGCTTGGGGACTAGAAACAGGCGACTGTAAAACCCGAGAGATTTTACATTTTCCACCCTTTCGATAGCGCTCTTTGACAGGAGACTGGATGCAATCGGCCAGAGTTTGGTCTTTTGGAATAGTCTTGTATTCAGACAGAATCAGAGGAAATCTGACCAAGTTTGGCTTTGAGAGGAATGGCAGTACGTAGCCATTGGTGATAATGTTTAACACGTTTGATGAACATTTGTTTGTTTGCCAGTCTCTCCTGAAAGAACGGAGGCGACCTCCTACTGGTGGACTGAGTGAGGCTTTGGAGGAGTCATTGGGAAGAGGGGTTTCCATGCCCTCTTCCCCTGTTGTGGGGTCATAACAACCCCTGGAGCCTCTAAAGTTTGGTTTTCCTCTGCCAGAGGAAAACGACTGGTTACTGTTTTGAGAGGAATTGCCCCCATAGGGACGTTTCCTGTAGGAGCCTCTTTTCTTGTGGGGACCACGAAAGGGCTTATTCTGATAGGGTCCAAAACCCTGAGTCTTTTGAGGTGCCTTTTTAAAGAAGGAAGTCTTCACCTTCCTTGACTAGTTGAGACTTGAACAAGGAAGACGGCCAAAAGGACATTCCTGAGTTCTTGAGGTCTCGTCTCCCCTAAATGTGGTTATAACAGGGTCATTTCGGCTTTGCGCCTAAGCAAGCCGGTGTTGCCCATGGAATATAGCTCCCTCTGGAGTATATGAGCAAGTCATTTGCTAAGATAGGTCAAGGCCCTGTGTTGGATAATGAGGGTCTTGTTCCAAATATCCAGATACTCCCAGGCTTCCTCGTATCCACGCTTTGCCACCTTTTCAGGGTCGGCACCTTTCCTGATCTGTGATTTGACCTTCTTAAAGGTTGGCACTTCTCCAGAGTGGAGTTACAGGAAGAAGTCTTGGCAAAGGTGGTAGTGAAGTTGAGGGTGGATATGTTCGGTCTAGCCTGGTGTTCCAATTCCTTGAGAATTGGTAGGGGAACCTTGCCCATAGGGGCCCCAGAGGGCTTAGGAGAAATACAGATTTTGCATCTTGTCCTCGTAACAAGGTTGTCCCACCTTGTACCACTTGTACTTGGCAGTGGATGGAGGAGCTCTGATATATTTACCCTCGGGTAAAGTTGCTGCCTGAAAGTCTTGGTCAAACTTATCAAAGGCATTATCAGGGGCAGCATAGATGAAGGACCTCTTGGCCTGAGCTCCTGCCTGCCTTTCTCATCGTCAAGGCACATGACCGCAGTTGAAGACCTGGGAAGGGAGTCCCTAGGGTCTGGAAGTTTGAGGATACACCTAAAGGTATCCACCTCCTCTGCATACTAAGAGGGGATGTCAGACAGAGCTACTTCCTTGTAGTAAGGAGGGTCTGGGTCATGTTGAGGATGGTCTTGATCAGAGTAGGTCTTCCTACAAGGTTTTGGAGACCTATGTCTGGCCTTAGGGGACTGATCCTCCTCTGAGGAAGAAGGTAAATATCTGAACCTGTATTTGTGTTTCGACTTATCAGTGTGCTTCTTGGCTCTGCTAGGGGCAGGCTGAGGTTCATCTGAATAGTTTGAGTAGTGGTCCGAGGCAGAGCTCGGGGCCACAGCATACTGTTTAGAAGAGTGATAAGTCTTCTTTGGTTGAGCCGAGGGCTCCTCGACAGAACATTGAAACCCGAGGCATCGACGCGACTAAGAGAGCCGATGCGAGGAGGTAAGGCTGGGCCATAGTCAATCTCCATCGACTCGACAGTATTAGTGCTCGGGGGTGTGTGTGTGTGTGTGTGTCCATGTCCAGATGTGTATTAGATGGGCCAGGTTTTGAGGCCGAAACGGAGATCTGATCCACCTCTACTTGAGAAGAAGTTTTACAGAGAGATTTCTAAAAATCTTCTCTAAGGGACTTCAATGCCTCTAAAATATTAGCCTGGAAGGCACCCATCTTCTGGTCCAGTTGAATGTCAAGCCGAGATCCCAAGGACTTCTCAAGCTTGGTTTCTAATTTTTGCTGTAAAGCAGTACCTGGAGTTGGTGGGACAGTTTTTGCTGGAGTTTTCAGTGACAAAGCCTCGAAAGCAAGAGGTTGAGGAGGAGAAGTAAAAAGGTTATCAGCAGCACTCTCGAGGTCTGCTTGACAGCCCACAAAGGATTCAACAGAATTATCGCCCAATAAATATAGTTCTTGATCATTTTTGTCAGCTTTCTTATCTGGTTTCTTTACATATCTCTTCTGTGTGTAATTTTAGTTGACTGTTCTTCCGTAAAGGAAGTGCAAATCTAACAAGGTGAGATGAAAGTGACACAGGGGTCATCTCCCTTGCCTGCCTCTCTGCAGGTAGCACAGTAATTACGGGTGTCAAAAGCATGACAGTAAAGTAAACTAGCCGAGGCAAAAACTCAACAGAAAAACAGAGGAAATACTTATCCGAATGGACGGAAAGTTAAGCAAAATGTGCTTTAATGGTTAATAAACAAAATGGCTAAAAATTGACATCCAACAATATCAATAAGCTGAGATATAAGTAGAAAACGGCAGAAAAACTTCACAATATATTCCAATATGGCGGCGGCCAATGAGAAAGGAGAAGTCAAATGGGGTAGGTCACGTGACAACCTGAGGCTACGGCCAACCATAAATGTCTTTTTTTCTTAGACGTTGGCCGGGCCTGGCAGCCATCCGAGAACAGCATTCAGTCCCACATGGCAAGCTATTGTAGCATAATAAAAGGACGGAATTACACCAATTTCGAAAGGAACCTAGCTATGATGGTGATCTATGTCCCTGTCAAGTATGAATTCGATTGGACAAACCATTTTCGAGTTAGAGTCCAGAAACGAAAATGTGGACGGACAGACGGATGGACAAACGGACAAAAAACGGACAAACGAACACACAGAATTTCACCAATTTTGAAAGGAACCTAGCTATGATGGTGATCTATCTCCCTGTCAACTTTGAATTCAATTGGACACACCGTTTTCGAGTTAGAGTCCGGAAACGAAAAATGTGGATGGACAGACAGATGGACACATCAATCTAATAGGCGGGTTGGTTACACGCAACCCGCCTAAAAACTAGGAAATAGTATAAAATATGAATGCAAAAGCAAACACTTCCAAATCACACAGCCAACGAGAAAAGGAGGACGAATTGAGAAGAGTTCCACAAGAGTACAACCTGAGGCTACAGCCAACACTAAACGTCTATTTTTCTTGGACATTGGTCGGGGCCTGTGGCCTCCCGAGATCAGCATTCAGTTCCACATGAGAAGCTATTGTAGCTCAATAAAATAGGACTATTTCACAGACATAATCCATTGAATCTACATTGATTGACTTAACAGATCCACTTATATATCTTGTGTATTTTGTACCATACACACACATTTATGTATAAATGTTTTGCAAAAAGGTGTTTTTGTGAAAAAGGTTGGAACATAAGGGGTCATAATGATTCAAGACAAAAAGATGCTGTTGAACAAACTTTTTTTTTTATTTATTAACTTTTCTTTTATTATTTACAAGCATGCAGGTTATCTATTGCTTTACAAAATCCTGTTGTTATTATTACACTTACACACTTAAATGAAAAGAATTTATTTTCTTGACCACATGAAACTACAAACATATGATTTAATTTTCAGTCAGAGTTTATAAAGGTATTCTTTCTTTTAATTCTTTTTCTACACATTTGTTGGAGGTGTTTAACCTCTGAAACTATTAGCTTGAAGTTTGTTTGATTTTTGAAATTTTGTTTAAATTAATTTAAAATCACAGTATTTTCAAATTAGACAAATAAAAAACAAATATCCCTGTGTTGAAACACTAGAGCTGTTCTACCAAAGCATTTCCATATTGCAGCCTCCACAATAAGGCATCAGCAAAGTTTGTCAATAGAAGTATATAATAGTATATCTACACTCTTCATTTGCGGCCACTATTATATTGCTTATCCCAGAGATAGTGATTTGGCAGCCAACACTTCAATGAAATATAAATACAGACCTCCACTCTCTTGCTTTTATTTCATTCTTTTGTTACCTCATATGACACAAGTACAGGAAATGTTGATGTTCCATGATGATTTTATACAGAAAAAACAACAAAGTTGGGGGGTTTTATGTCCCGTTCAACAGCCAGGCTCATACTGGCACAGGCCCATAGCATTTGTCACTTGTGGGAGTCGAACAAACACAGAGGTGACAGCCTGTAATTTAATGCTAACTTGCCACCGTAGACCTCTTTATACAGAACAGGGTTTACGCATAAACATTTTCTTGCTTCCTTTTGTTTTATAATTCAGTGGGTTCATTTCAAAAATAAAATCTGTTTCTGGATTGCTTTGATGTACCTTGTAAAAGTTCTTCCTTGAACTAACTACTATTAATTATCAATATTTATAACATTTTCAGTTACCATAGTGTGCACAGAATGGAATGAATTTTTAAATTCAAGCAATATTCTTTGTGACAATGTGCTTGTACAGTTTTATAACAGCAACATTAAGTTTTTATTGTTATGTATTTTGATACATAGAACCTTTCCTATAAAAGTTTTGGGTGTAATTATAATTTATGAAAAAAAATTGAACAAAAAAAAATCTAAAGCAAAGTCATGTACAATATTCAAACTTTACAATATATACAAGCCATCTATTTTTCCATATATGTAATTACTACCTTTTCGACACACCATTTGCATTTAACTGACCAAATAATTTGTCAGTTAAAAAAATACACAGAACAAAAGTCACAAACCAGCTATTGAAGCAACACTTAGTTAACAGTAACTGTATTTGCAGTATCAATCCAAATAAAAAAACAGGCTTTTCATTAGACATGAAACTTTTAGCACCATTTTCTGTAAAATCATCAACATCCACTATAAAAACACATGTATACACAATACACTGCAATCGTTTGGCCAATCCTTTAACAATTCACTGAAAAAATCCAACAAGGTTACTGTCACTACTGCATATATAAACTCTTCACTTAGTGACAATACTAGACATGAAATTATATGAACCAATGCTTATGGGACTACCAATTTCAAGATGTAAAGTACAGATTATACTTAACTAGTCTCACATGTTCTCTCCTTACTGTCCTCCGTCTTTCTCAATTTTTGCAATAAATTACATCTTTATTTTCTTGCAGTACAACCTTTACGATGTGAATGTTTTAATGTCAATATTTCAAGAATATTTAAGTATATTTTCACAACCTGTGTTGTAATTACATTTTTTATTTCACATGAGTGAAAACAATATACAAAACAGATTGTTTGTGCATAACAAATATCATATTACAGTATCAGATTAATATTTATTTATCACCCACTGGTTACACATTACACCAGAAACTGAAGTTTCATACAGACATCACCTTGTTTAGCTTAGAATCAGTACATATTGCACCATACAGAGATCATACAATAACACGAGGATCTTACTATGCATATTGTACATCTAGCTATATTTTACATACAAATAGAGTATCCATCTCTCCTCTTAAGTACAATTCTTCATGTATTTATTTCCCCCTTCTTTGTCTTGCACTTTTATTTGATTGCATACGTATATTAATATTCTAATGCTATCTAAACTTGAACATATTTTGTTGTGTGATTAAGGGACTATAACATTGCACTTCGGGTATATACCAGTTTTTACTTGCCTATCACTACAATTCAAGTTACTGTTCTCACGCAACTATACACAACCTAAACATGTTGATTCCACACACAACACTGTCAAAAATGTATGCCAACGATAAAGGCATAACATCTGTCACACATTGTCACCATCTGTACACTGACCATATAGCAACGTACTGAAAACATATCAACCATAAACAAAATACTTCAACAACAAGGTTAATATGTAGAAATCAACATTCAGAACCATGACAAGTCAGAGTAACAATTAGAGCTTTAAAACAACAACGATCAAACAGCAACTCACTTGAGTATTCAATTTTTCAATATGGTTAATATTACAAAGTATATGAAGATCAAAGAGTAACTTATTGCTGTCTTTACTGAAGTTTCTGCTTATAGCTTTATGAAAGGGTATACATTTTGGTTGTATTAACTGTTTCACATCTGGTAAATTTGTCCACAGCACAAATGAAATACAAAATTAAGAGGAAATATTGAAGCTGCCTTTCAATCTTCATAACTAGGATAAACTGTTAATACAGGATGCTCCTTAGAAAGGTACAACATCAATGAACTGCACATACTCTAGTACATATTGTAGGTAACCTTACATTCAACGTAACATGAAACAAAACCTTACTCCACATAAAACACAGTGTTATTTTGTCACACATTTTAAGATAGGGTCATCCCGTTTTCATCTCATCACTCATTTGTAGATATCATTCTTTTCTCAATTTCAGTTTGATATACGTCCATAATGACATGACTAAATGTTTAGAAAATACCATAAAAAGTTTTATACCTTAAGAAGCCAAAAATTATCAAAGGTCACAGTAATACCAACATACTTTTTATGTATATAAAGAAAAACTCAAGCAACTGAATACTGACTTGACTGCTATTATAAAACATATGCACTATGAACTAAAAAGTATGAACTAACAAACTAGAAGCAACTTAATACAACAACCATGATATATGACATCGCTTTGGCTTCTTAAGACAATTACTTGGCAGACCAGTTTATTCATAGAACTGTTGGTCCCGCAATATTATATTTTCATCATAATACCTTTAAAGTTCAAACTTAACAAGTCAATAATAATTCAACTGCAAACTTCAGCACCTATTAACATACCAAATACAACACATATCTTAACAATTAAAAAGCTTTTTCTTCAGAAATCCTATGCTTCCTATTATTTTGCAAAAACTGCATGTAGCCTATTTATTATTTCAATATCTAAGATTCTTAAGAGACAAAAAAGCAACAACAAAAATCCTCTATGTCTTCTTTCCTCAACCTCAACTACTCAATAACATTCATTACTACCTCAATATACAACAAGCCCTATGAAAAACTCTAATCAAAAGAATATTGCAGATGCTAAGTTTATAACAAGGACTTAAGTTCCACCCATTTCTCCTGCACCCCACCTACCTTTTTTCATCCCATATCCGTCCTCACCTGTTCTTAGTTTATCAGAGCCATAAGATACCTATCTCTCTCAATATAAAACTGATAGACAATCATAAAGAAAAAGATCAGAACCAACCATGTCCTATGTGATTACATAAGTTGAGACAAAAACAATAAATACTAGACAGAAGGCTTGACACATTGCAGGCTTCTCCTAATGGCAGTGTTGTGTGTTCTCTGTATTCTCTTCCTTGTTTGCAGGGATAAGAGATGAGAGGGAGGATTGAATGTGGGGGGAGGAGGAGGAGAGATAGGCTCCGGGCCGGGTAATTTGAGACTTAGGCCCTGCCACACTCTGGGCACAGAATACGTTCCTCCTCGGTGAGAAAGCCACGGCCCACCAGGCTAGTGTTGCACTTGTAGCAGTTGAAGCAGTCACTGTGCCAGTGTTTCTCCTCAAAGGAAATAAACTTGGTGCCTCCCAGACCTGCAATAATATACAGATAGAAGAAATAGAGGAGAAGTTTGGGTCTCAACCTCTGTAGTCATAGTGTTGGCATCCATGTACACGGGTGCGGGTTGCGCCTTGCAGCAAAAAATTCAAATGGTATAGTTACAGAGGGTGCATTTCATGTACTACGACACAGCTTACAGGTTGCGGCTTACAATTTTCGACTAGGGATTGAATTTTGCTGCAAGCAACACAAGACATATATTCTGTATTCTATTTAAGGTTATTTTGTATCAAAATAGGAGTCTCATTAAACTGAACACAACGGTCAAAGAATTTTTAATATTGGACAACAAATAAGGCAGGTTATAGTCCTTTAATGAATGGCTTATTATCTATGTCAATTTATTTACCGTAAAAACACAGCAAGTTTACTCTACACATAGATTTGAAGTTAGCTAAAATGAAAAATGTACAGCAAAATTTGCTAACTTCAGTCTTCAAAACACAAAAATACTCAGACTGAGAAAAACTCAGTTTTGTGCACTTAATTGTATTTTGTAGAGTGATCTTATTAATGATCTAAATCATTAATAATGCAATTAATGACCCAAGTTTCTGCTGTACTTGCAAATATGAATTTTGTGCACTAGATAGTACTTAATTAACAAATTTATCTGATCACTGATCTTATGTTGTTTTAATAACCTTCTTCTTGTATAAAAGATATATATCGGCTATCACACTGACAGCCCTGTACCATTGGCTTTTGCTTCACTTGGTGTCTTGTCAATACTCATGACTAATGAGGATAATAACTACACTTGCAATCTTTGCTTAACAGGTATGAGTTTCATTTATAACCTTACTTCTGTATAATAATTATAATGATTATCATAATCTGTCATTCTCTCCCTTACCAGTGATGGGTTTGGTACACTTGATGCACTTCTTGGCAAACAGCTCTCCAAAGCAGTCTGCACAATAGGGCTGGTCTTCACGGGATGTGAACTTCTCCCCGGCCAGAACCTTCTGACAGTGGGTACAGATGAAGCAGTCACGGTGCCAGGGTGTGCTCTTATACGTGATGCCTCCCTTGTTGATCACCTACAAATAAACCACTTTATTTAAGAAACTTTTTTATCTAGAGTGCCTGTCAATGTTAGAGTAAATTTGCCACCTCTAAAACCTTAGTTAATTTTATGAAGAAAATGATGATTTTGTGTAAAAATTGGTATTTTTCAGTTCAAAAAGCCATAATTTACTATACATTCAACAAATCTCACCACAATTCATTTATTTTATTAGTATTTTCACATATGGCGAATTTCAGATATGTGGCGAATTTTAGATTTCTTACTCTACTTACATTTACCAACTGAAAAGCACAACTGACTTATTTTGTGTAGCACCTGAATAGGTCTTCAAACTTTTAGGTTCCCTTGCAACGAAACTTAACCATCTATTAGATAAGAAACAAAGGACATATACACCTAAATAATCTTACACTGACTTGTTTATCAAACAAGTCCTGTCACAATGTGGATCTCTGATTTTTAATTACTTTATCATAAAGTAAAACCTCTATTATCTATTTAAATTTATGAATTCATTTCCAGTCTTCCAAATTTGTATTTCCTTACTGTTTTAACCTAAATGACCTCTTCTATTTTACAAGCCCTATGCCGCTCTAAGTCTGACACCTCCTTGTGTTTAACTACAATACACATAATCTCTACTTGCTTAGTTCATTGGCCTGAAATGTTACCAACACCATGCACTTTATGATTCTCAGCAGTACCCTATATGTGGCATCAAACAATTGCAGCCCATGTGTAGTCACCATATTGGAGTAACCCAATAGCATTTGATGTTTACAGTACCTTTTCATCCACCTGTCTATTTACCCACATGTATATCTTTTCCCATTTCACCTTGCACTTTAACTACTAATCCTGTTGCACTTCATGCCTACTTATTGCACTTTGTTTAGCCACTGCACTCTCTCTACTCACCCCGTTGCACTTTATGCCTACTTATTGCACTTTGTTTAGCCACTGCACTCTCTCTACTCACCCCGTTGCACTTCATGCCTACTACTTTGTTTAGCTACTGCACTCTCTCTACTCACCCCGTTGCACTTCATGCACCTCTGAGCGAAGTTCTCCTCGTAGCAGGGCACACACACAACTTCCTGGTCGCGAGGGATGAAACTCTTGGTGCAAATCGGCTGCTGGCACACCTTGCAGCAGAAGCAGTTCTCATGCCACTGTTTGCCACGATACTCGTACTTCTTCATGCCTGGTGACAGGAACACAAGGGAATAAGATAACTGATAAAGGCTAACAAAACTCTAGACATGACATAAAGGGCACAAATGTTAAGAAGCAGTTCTCATGGCACTGCATGCCACAGTACTTATACTTCTTTATGCCTGGAAATTGGAACACAAGTGAATAAGGTAACAGATAAATAGCAGAAAAACTTCTGATATAATATTAAATAAGATACAATAAAACTCAAGAGGCAGTTCTTCTTCTGTGATTACTTAGTTTTGGCCGCTTACTTAGACAATTTAAAAAAATTTCAACACCTGATATTACTGAATCTAATATAAACAGTTCAGTATTCCCTTAGAACGCAACTGTCGCCCTACCTGTGGATATTTTGGGCATTTGATACACACAGCTAAGATACCTTGGGTTTAAATAATAAATAACATTTTTCCAAGTTTCTCCAAAGTAGAACAATAACAGTCTATAAAAGCTAGTTTTCAGTTATTTTAAACACTTTTTGTGCAATAAGAAGAAGCATGCGACAAAGAGACTGACCTGCCCTAAATATGTTTCCACACCCATCGCATTTGGCGGCAAAGTTGTTGTCATGGCAATCAGCACAATAGAGTTTCTCATTCTTGGAGGCGAAGGGTTGGTCGACTAGGGAGTTTTGGCAATCAAAACACTTGAAGCACTTCTCGTGCCAATGCTTGTCTTTGTACGAAAGGTCCTAAAAATATATAAATACAGTAAAATTAATATCCAGAAATACATAAATTAATTGAATGTCTGTTCCTATATACATATAATAAACAAAGTTTAAGTCCTAAAATACATAAATTCCATAAATTCAGTTGAACTGTAACTCACTGAAACTCCACTTGCATCACTGTATAAAATATCAAAGTCATTTTGTAAAGTAACTATCATCAATGGTGGGTTCCTAAAAGAAAAGAATAACTTTCACATTGAAATGAGTTAACAATGTCTTTATTCCATACTTATTTAGCTTTCAAGAATAGGATACAAATTGATACAAAATTCGATTGAAATGTATTACAATTAAATAGCAGAGCATTTTGCTTCTTCATATATTATGCTCTGCAAAGGTTATATACAGCCAATCAGAAATCAGCGCATATAGCAATTGCTTTTTTGTTGTACAAAAATTAAACAAAGATAATTCAGTTAGCACAAGATTAATAAATAATAAGACACCATTAACTTAATTTGTTAAAATGAAATATACTGCAAACTTTATCATGAAAACCTAAACAATAACTCTTTTGAATTAATGGTAAATATTCAAAGAATAAAATAGCCCTTGAAACATTAAGTATAAGTTATATCTATAACCATGGTGATATACTCATGGTACAAAGGCATGTACATTTCAAACTTCTTAGATATTAAAAACTAAAAATAACTTACTAAAATTTGAAAAAAAATTATCTACTCAAAATTTAGTTTCCAACAAAAAGAAAAATACAGGACAGAAGTTTAATTTATAAAATACAAAGATCGACCAAAAGCTACGAAACAAAATACACACATATGTCCTCAATGCCATTGGGATTTTCAGGGTCCAGTTAAAGACATAAACTATTACCACCTGACCCCATCAACATTAAGCTTATCTTGTTTCACTGTAATTTCTTGTATTTATAGTCATAACAATTCAAATTCTCATTGTATTAGGTATTGTGACAATTTTACCTCTTTCAGTAAACGTTCTAGCAATTTCCAGAAATGGGGGAGACCCCTAACACTGTACAAAAGGCCAGAGAGAAGTCAAAATAATTTCATGATTGAAGGTAAACTTACAAAATATACTTGAGATTTACTTGACAACTCTTCTTGCTTTCATGAAATGATCCACTACAAACTTTTTGTTATATATTTAGGTGTTATACTAACTAGTGTCTTTAGTAAAAATACATGTGATTTCTTTCAAATAATTGCTCCTCGACCCAAGTTGTCAAAAAGCATTGTTCGAAACACACTTGCAAATCGGGAAGATATTTATTGGTTTGAACTCTCATTCCATACATTTGAACTCTATGAAAAATTTAAAGACTCATCATTTCTCTTTTAACCTTTCTGACAGTGGATTTTATTTTCATTTTACATTCTTATAGCCACAGAATTGCGCGAAATACATGTTTGAGGGCAAAGAAATATCATATCACTCAAAACACTAGAATCAACACCAATTTGCAAGCAATACTTATTTGTTCTTTAAAATTTGACAATATATAAGAAATAGTAACAACATTTTGTGATTTTCACCTTTCATTTATTTTAAGGACAAGTTTTTAATACAGGCAGTAGATGAATAAGGAATATTACAACAAACTAAAATGAAAAAAAAAGACGCAGGACTTCAGTATCAGTACCTTGATGTTTCTACATCAATAAACAGTGTATACTTGAGTGATTTTACATGATATACAAGTACTCAAAAATGCAGGACATAACAAACATAGGTTAGTCTACAGACCTATTTTTCATTTTACCACAAAACTGGACCCAGTTTCAACCAATGGCATGTGAAGAACGTTCACAAAATTCACAAGAGTTCACAAAGGACAAAAATGTGAAAGAGTTACTCATCTGTGCATACATTATCATGTTCACAATGTGTATTCATACCAGTCTTAGAGATATACCCTAAAGAATATTTCCCTAATTATTTACAGTCACAGTTTTGATAAATGTATAATAACATGAAATACCACATTTGAACATAGTAAAAATCAAGAAGTGTTCAAAGCTTTTGTGTCAAATATAATATAATGGGGCTTATACTTCAAACTTTGAATTTTTTGAAAAAGTGGAAATGGAAAATAAACAAGACCGAAAAGTCTTTTGGTTTTCATTTGTGAGCTGCAAACCATCAGAGATACAGGTAGTGCACTGGAATTGATAAAATCTGGTGACAAAAACAAATTTCATGTCCCATACATCCTATACCTGGCCTAAAACTCAGATGGTTGCCCATCCAAGTGCAAATGTATCCCATTGCTGCTTAGCTTCATTGATGAGACGGGTACTCATCACACTATGCCAATTCCCATAAAAATTTAGCGTAATAGTCACCATTTGTTTTCTTCAATAATAATTATAATAAGTCCATATATAAAGAAAGAAGCCAAAAAAGGCTGTGATGTATAACGGGGCACAATATAAAAACCTTAAATTATAGCTTTATAGAGATTTCTTCACCATTTCAATAAATAAATACAAGCTCTGTAATAATAGCTTTCTTACAAACATGTATACATAATTGATGAAATGTTAACAAAAAATCAGCACTTGTTGACAAATACGTAATGCTGTTATCCACAGTAAGTGACATTGGGGAATATAAAAACAATATGTCCCAGTTTCTTGCCCCGGTATTTAGGTCACATACAGCTTGTGGTGCATAATGGAGAACTAAGTGTAGTAAGATGACCCCACCTGACACTGAAGAAGGGGTCAAAGGTCAAAGTCAGCAACGGGAAAAGAGTCTCAGGCCATGATTTCATACAAAGTTGTTTTCACATTTGGAACCCCATGGAGGAATGAAAAGGGAGATATAAGGCCTTTTTGAAAAGATAACTCCACGTGATTTTAAACATGATATGATGGCCATTTTGATTTCAAAGCAAGATCGAACTAGATTGGGCCAACTCGGCGCCAACATATCCCCAGACAGGTCATCACTCACGCCACAGGTTTTGATCGGGAATTTTTTAAAACATAATTACCCATTATTATATGAACTTCAGCACATCAATCTACTCTGTTTATATCTTCCAAGGAAGATGGTGTATCCCCAGACGCCGAATACATAACTCAAATTATATTTTCAATCTTCCTGCAATGATAACTCTAAACCTATTTTCAAAGTATTTAAATGATTGATGATTGAATGTCCATTCTAAAATAATAATCCCAAAAGAGCATATCTGTTTCTATATTTGTTGACAAATAAAATATTATTTTTAACTCAACTCATCATACTTTTCAATCTTCCTTCAAAGTATTTAAATGATTGATGATTCAATGTCCATTCTAAAATTCATAATCCCAAAAGCGCATATCTGTTTCTATATTTGTTCACAACTAAAATATTATTTAAAAAAAAATTATTTATATTATTATTTTATTATATTATTTTTAGAATTTGCAAATTGTTTTCAGTTATTCATTTCCTCTATACCTATATATGTGGTCCATATATATGCAACCTAAATATGTGACACAATCTCAGTTCTGACTCCCCTTTGTGTTATATGTAATGAAGCCCACCACCTCCCACCCCCACCCCTCTCCCCTTCTCCACACCTCTCTCACTATTACACAAGATCTGCAACCCCATTGAGTTCTTTGTTTCTCATCTGATATCATTAAATACCTTTGTTTATTTAGTGTCACTCAATATAGCTGGAGGTCCCAGAGGTGGGTGGGGGGAATCCGGGTGGGGGATGCATAAATGGTAAACAAACAATCTATATAAAAGGGGTACTCAAATACAAAAAGAATTGAGAATTTTAAGTATGTGATTATCAACTGAAATGAGTTCATAACTGTAGGAGCTGTGTCAAAATTAACTGAGGCAAGTTGAATAAAACTGGGCTAGTTGAGGGTTAAAAATCCCCTACTTTTACTACATAAGGATATAATTTCATTAATATTGGGACTTAAAGCTCACTTAAAGTGTCCATTTTGTCTACTTGAATATGTTTAACCAGTTTCATTTTAAAAAGTTAAAAACTCAGCAAGCAGAGGTATAACACACAAAAATAAGTTCTTAAAAGACTAAGATAGCCATAACATTATTAATATTCAAAATTTAAATAGACAGGCATTTCCTTTTAAAAATTCAAAGATTTTAGCTCTATAACCCACATAGTTTGACAGTTACTGGGCTTTAAAGTGGCATAATGTCCATAAATTGGGTTTCTGTGGGCATTTTACAATTGTTAAAGAGACCTTAGCAATTAAACAACAGATCTGAAACTTTTTGGGGGACATACATAACAAACAAAAATTATATATAATACAGTTTAAGACTTGTCACACTAAGCATTTCCAAATAACAGGGCAAAATACGGAAAAAATGTCCAAAAAGGCACTTGGGCGAGTGTCTATGGCCCTCATACACAGGTTAAATGTCTACTAAAAACCTTGATTTTCGGCATATGTAAAAAGGACATAATAATGCATTCCCAGATGGGATTTCAGCTCCATCAATCACATAGTTTAACAGTCACAGGGCTTAAAGGTGGTTAAAAAGTCCAAATATTGGGTCTCTGTGGGCCTTTTAGAGATCTCGATGTGGCTTTCAAATTAAAGCTTCAGACTTAAAATTTCTTACATACTAAGATTACACATAGAATATGTATCTAATAAAGTTTGAAACTTCTCAGACTTACCATTTCCAAGTTACAGAGCAAAATATGTGGAAAATGTCTTAAAAGGGTCACTCAGGTGGGTGTTTAAGGTCCTCATACACAGGTTAAATGTCTACTTGAAGCCTTGATTTTTGGCACATGTAAAAAGAACATAATAATGTATTCCCAGATGAGATTTCAGCTCTATCAGTCACATAGTTTAACAGTCACAGGCCTTAAAATTGGCAAAAAGTCCAAATACTGGGTCTTTATGGGGCCTTCTAGAGACCTAAATGTGGCCTTCAAATTAAAGCCTCAGACTTAAAATTTGTCACATACTAAGATTACACATAGAATATGCATCTAATACAGTTTGAAACTTCTTAGACTTACCATTTCCAAGTTACAGGGCAAAATATGTGAAAAATGTCTAAAAATGGTCACTCGGGTGGGGATTTATGGTCCTCATACACAGGTTAAATGTCTTCTTAAAGCCTTAATTTTTGGCACATATATAAATAACATACTAATATCTTCCCAGATAGGATTTGAGCTCTATCAGTCACATAGTTTGACAGTCACAGGGCTTAAAAGTAGCAAAAAGTCCAAATATTGGGTCTTTGGGAGCCTTTTAGAGACCTCAATTTGACCTTCAAAATTAAAGCTTCAGACTTAAAATCTGTTACATACTAAGATTACACACAGAATATATATCTAATACAGTTTGAAACTTCTCAGACTTACCATTTCCAAGTTACAGGGAAAAAGATGTGAAAAATGTCTTATAAGGGTCACTCGGGTGGGTGTTTATGGTCCTGATACACAGGTTAACTGTCTATTAAAGGCCTAAATGTTGGGGCACATATAAGAAAACACATAGATATATTCCCAGATGATATTTAACTTAGATGAGAGACATAGTTTGAAAGCTACAGTGCTTGAAAGTGGCAAAAAGTGCATAAATTGGGTCTCTGTGGGCACTTTTGAGACCTTAAGTCGACCCCTTTGGGTAAACCTACAGCCCTAAAATTTTCTACAGACAAGGATTACATATCAAAGTTATACCTAGCGCAGTTTGAGACTCATCAGAATTACCACTTCCAAATTATAGGGCAAAATATGTGAAAAGTATAGCAAAAAATCCCCAAGTGGGGGTATTTATGGGCCTCAAACACAATTTTCTCCTCAACTTAAAGTCGTGATTTTCGGCACATGTACTAAGAACATATTAATGTGTTGTCAGGTAAAATTTCAGCCAGCTGAGCATCATAGTTTGTGACCTAGAGGGCTCTAAGTGGCCAAAAGTCCAATTTCTGACCTTAAGGTGGCCATAAGTTCTTTTTTACTGGGAGTTTAAGGTCACCTTAAAATAGGGATCTTCCTTTGGGCACCCTTAACATGTGTACCAAGTTTGAAAAAACAATATTAATTTGTTTTTGAGTTATCGCGTCCACAAGGAAATTTCTACGGCGGCGGCGGCGGCGGCGGCGGCGGCGCGACGGACCTGAATCCAATATATCCCCGACTTTCGTCTGGGGATATAATTACTATCATGCTAAGTTTTTCTAGCCATGTATCTTTTGTGCAAATTTGATTTTGTCAGCTGCAACATTTCATGATATAGAACATGTTCAAACATTTTCAAACAATCAGCTATGACGGCCATTTTGTTTTTCAAAATGAGGCCAAAATTTTTCACAGGCAAAACATTTGGAGGCCAGGACTTCCTATGAGCTGTTTTTACATTCTGAAGCTGTAGGGCCAATAAGAAGGGTGATATGAGGACGTTTTAGTATGATGACAACATTTAACCTTGAAGCAGGGATCAAAGGTAAAATTCAATACTTGGAAAAGATTCCCAGGATATGATTTTCTACAAGTTGTTTTCATATCCCAAACCCCTTGGAGCAATGGTAAGGGAGGTATAAGGCCTTTTCAATAGGATAACCCCATTTAATATTAAATATGTGATATGGTGGCCATTTTGTTTTTGAAGTTTGAAACTACGCCACATTTACTATCAGGCTAGCTTGCCTAGCCATATATCTTTGCACAAATTTGATGAAACTAGCTGCAATATTTCAAGATTTAGAGTATCTTTTTGATTTTCAAACAATCAGGTATGACCGCCATTTTTTTTTTCAAAATGAGGCCCAAATTTTGCACAGACATATTTTCATAGCCATAAACTTTATCCCTGCAAATTTGGTGAAGATATCTGTATAAATGAATGAGACGTTAAGGTTTATGTAAAAATGTGACAAATGGACGGACGGACGCACATATAGAAGGCGTTTTATATTCTCCCGACCACAGCCTTCGGTTGCTGGCAGGATTAACAATATTCATGCAATGTACCAGAATAATAGCTGTGGGTAAACATTTGTTGCTTTTTCCCATTTTTTGTTGAGTAGGGATTACTGATTAGCAATGTTGATGTGTTATTAACCAAGGGACAATAAAATGATTTTTTTCAGCACAGAAAGAAAATACAAGAACAAAATTCATTCTACTTTATACCATTAGAAATGGCCACTGGACTGTTCACTAAACTTGGTATGAATACATGAGTGTGATGTCTCCCTGTTGTCTAGTTATGATAACACTGGATACACTTGAAAGAACATACAGAAGAGACAGGTGCACCTCTACTTACATATGATTCAACCATTGCAACATATTCCGTCGTCTGCAGGATTAACAAGGAAAATTGATACCTCACACAAGATTTACAGGAAACATACATTCAGACAATATAATAATTTAAATATCATAACAGATTCATGAACACAGTGACATAAAGCCAGATGGGCAGACAAACAAAAGGACAAACAAAATTAGATAAGTACTTAATTCAACACCATCAATCAATTAAGAACATGCCATAAGTAGAAAGAGTTCCATCAATTTGAATACTCTTGGCATTCTTATTACTGGATGATGTATGGTCACCCATTTTACTTCTGGCTTATCAAAAGCAAATAATATTTGTACTGATTGAATAGCTGTTTGTTTTTGCAATTAATATATTGATTTTAATACAAGAAACCAGTTTGAGTTATTGACTCAGAGAGATTTATTGTTATCATGCAAAAAAAGAATATTTGTTCTTCTATTTTAATGCCAATATACATATAACAGAGTGAAAACATGAAGATTGACTGTAGAATATACTGGATGATGTATAAGCAACTGTGACACTTGACTTGAAATACCTGCACAATTGCTAATTCCATGTATCTTCAAATCTGTGCCTTTTGAATGTTATTACAGGCATAATTGAATGAAAAATTGAGATTAAAAAAATTTATCACATTCCTCACAGTTATGAGTATGTCCAACAACTCACTCTGAATCTTCCTATTCTGTACATAACAAGATGAATACTTCATTGCTTCCACATCTTGAATACCCCTTTCACACTACAGGCGGTATCACCCACGGTAACCCGCGTTTGGTGAAACGTCCCTGTCCTTGGATCACCATCTGACGTCCATATGCAACCTTGTGAGGTCAGTGGCGAACCGTCCATTACCCTGCAAGAACTACGGAAGTCCATGGTGTGGTCCATGGTGTACATAAGGTTGTGATTCAGTCATCTTTCAGTGTAATATGGTGACATAAGGTCAGTTAAGGTATTGGTCGTTTCATCACATGTTCCTTTGATGGCTACGGAAGGTGAGTAGAGGTTAATGGAGGTTGCTTCTTGGTGACCAATATTTGTAGTACTGTCATCCTATGGTTACTGATGGTTAAGAAACAGTGTCCAATCAGTGATCGTGTACCCGTAGTGTGAACAACTCGGATGAAATGGGGCGACCTGGGGGGGTGGTTCTGTCACCGAGAAAAACTTCTAACCACAGGGCGTACCGCCTGTATTGTGAAAGGGGTGTCAGAGTTTGTGCCACCGGAAATCTCAAACATGTCTCAGCAAATTTTCTTAGCACTCATACATAAATCGATGAAGATTATAAATAAATGGCAGCACTGAACTTAATTAACACTTAATTTATTACCTTAGAATCTGTGCCAATAGGAGACTTGCACTCTTCACAGGTGTTTGCAAAGAGGTTCTCGTAGCACTTGATGCAGTAAGGGTGCTCTTCCCTCAGAATGTAGCGGTGTCCCGTCAGTGACATGTCGCAGTTAAAGCAACAGAAATGTCCCGTGTGCCAGTCCTGATCCATGGCTTTGGTGTATTCTCCAGAAAATATCAACTGCAACACACAAAAAATACTGAAACATCAACAAATGGGAAAGGATCACATAATACACATAAAGAAAGTTATGTGTTGGTCCATCTTAATCTATGGTCAAAACCAACTGAAAAATAAAAAAGTTTCATTTGCAATGGAAAGAAAATGACTATATAGCACATAATACATACAGTTAGCAGATGTTATCTGTGGCACTTGTGTTGTACGCTCTTTTATATTTTATGAAAGAAAAAGTTCAATTGAAACACAATACTAAGGTAGTAATAGTAACAGATCACTGATGATTAAAAACCAGGTAACTATCAAATCGTGTCCATTCTCCAAAAGATATAAATCTACAACTAATAAAATGTAAATATATCTTGTGACTAGAATACAGAATAGATAATTTTGAACAAGCACATATATTCATTGTATTCTTGCACAAGTGTTGAAGTTCACTGAAACAGCACACATCACACGAGTACATTATATACACAAGATCACATCCTTTTCAAGAATCATGGTTGTCTCTCCAATGTTTACCAAACATTGACCCGGCTCGTATATACTAATGCTTAGGTCACATACGTATTTGATTTTCGCTTGACAATGTCGTCCTTACGATTGTATCTGGCTAGTGCATGTTTAAGAATGAGTCGCCTATAATATCCATCCTCCTCCTTCCCTTTCACTCCTCCTGCGTGTACACTGTACAACGCCTAATAAAAGGTCATGACTGGTTGTCCGAACCTAACACAAAACATTATCTGAATTGTGTCAAATTGTAACATCCAGCCCAAATGCCAATCTCTCATGTCCTACCAAGATAACATGGTGGAATCACAACCAAAGGTAGATGAACCCATTCAGAGGTTAACCTAATGACCCCTGAGCACAGGAAGCTGTGACGGAGGTATAACAAGTAAACCTGAGTTATTTATAAAGCTGTTATTATAACACTGAAATATTTTAATTACAAAATACAAGTATAAAATGTCAGAATCATTTAAGAGTATCTACCTCCTTCTGTTTCATTTTACTAACTATATCAGGAATTTAGAGATGTTTGTATTCCAACAAAGAATAAGTATGTTTCTCTGAGATGAACTTTCTACAATTCTACAACCCAGATTAACATGAATCAGAATCATGTCACTGGGAAAAGGATATGGTGTTTAATTTATATCATCTAAACTTGTAAAGGAACCAGGGATGACTGTGCACTGGTTCCTCATCACAATCATGATGGTGTTGACTAAATATGCAAATACAGCGTCATTAATATAAAATAAAAACACTGAGGAAACAGGAACACATGAGTGTCTTCATATAAAACAGTCAGTGAATCTGTCACCTGACAATGGGTTATTGTGTAAGGGTTTGACATACACATACATCAGACACTGGTGAATGTGAAACTAAGATATATGTACATGACAGAACCCAATAAAACACCCCCACTAAAGCCATCTAACCTTGATAAAACCTTTTAAGTGAAAAGTTGTGAAGTCATAAGCTCCCATGGCAATGAATGTACAAACTTCCTGGACCTTATTCTATTTCTATAGAATACATTTATGGCAATATAAACAGTGAACTCAGTCTAATCAGAACATCTATGTCTATGGTTATAGTTGCAAGCAAACTTCCACTCAGACCTATTATAATATGTACAGTAGTTTCTAAAGCTGGAATCTCAAAACTGGCTCCACTTTCACGTAAAATTGATTTGTCAATGAGCTAATTTTACTTATACACTGTATACTGGTTATCTTATATTTTCACATATGTTTATTAAAATAAAAACCAAATTTCATAGGGGAAATTATAACTTTCATATGTTAGGCTGATATTTTAAAAATTACAACAAGACAATGTATAAACTCCCTTTATTCAAAAACATTGCCTTATGGTAAGCTGAATTATGAATGGTCTCTGCTATTGCCAGTTTGATTCTTCCTACAATTAAAATCTCCATTTCCCAGAGGTAGAGAACACACAATACACTTTAAGCCTCTCTTACATCCCACCGTACGTGAACGTACGTCCTAGTTACAGATAAAAATGTGCTGGTTTGCAAGGGACTCTTAAGCTGCACTTGTGATTTTATAACAGATTATCAAGGTCGCACAGACCCCGGCATGCACATTATTCTCTGCGTGCACCCAGTACGGGTACAAACACATCCATGTCTCGAGGGTAACTTACAAGAGATGCATGTGCATACTCCTTACTAGTGTCGCAAGGTCTCCCCATTCACTTGCAGGGTTTACATGTGCCGTATAATACACTCACGTGTTCCTTGCATCCATATTAAGTTATTAACCCATTGTTGGGCTTGTAGCTAGTCGCAGTCTGTTCTTTGATGTTCCAGGAATGACACTCTTGTTGGGAAAATACACCTTGTTTGCAGGTGCAAATCTCTACTACCCTACTACCAGGCTCTGCTCATATTTTTCAACAATATTTGTAGCACACTTATGTTTGTATACACACGTACAATGGGATGTATGAGCTTTATTCCTTTATTCCATTTTAAACACACAAAGTGCAAATGTAAAAATATCCATATATAAAATAGCTTTTACACAAAAATCTTATTAAAGCCAAGAGCCTACATCAGGCCACTTATAATGGTGCTTGTTTAAGTGTTTTTTAAACAAGGATAGCTATTGTGTTTCCCAGGTGTGATTTATTGACTTCAGAAAATTAACACCAAGCAGGAAAAAACATGACTAAATTTGGGAAATTTTGCATACATTATCTGTCCTTTTGTTGACAGTATGAACACATGTTCTATTTCTATTACAATTTACTGAATGGTGAGAAATGAAAAGTGTAAATTGTTAAAACCCATCGAAAAGATACCTTGAAGTATTTAGCACTAAAATATCACATCTTACGTTTATTTTGAAAGCCTAAAGTAATAATAGGAGGATAGAACTTAGTGCTTTGCACGTATTGCCACGAGATGCTCAAACCCATAAGATTTGGACAAATAAAACCGTCAAAGTTAGGATTTATATCAACAGCCAGTGTCATATTAGGACAGGCCCTCAGCACTGCTGCCACTTGTAACAGTCATGAGTGAATGAAATGCCAAACCACTCAGCTACTGTGAACAAAGGGTCACTCAGCTGTCTTGGACAAAGGTCAACATTAGGTTTTTATGTTGAGTTTTAAAGAGGCTCCTCAGTTTTGGAGTAAATGTTTCAAGATAACTACTAACTGCTCAGATATTTTTAAATTCCATCAGTTATTAATTTTGTCTTTTACATGGAAATACTACCTAATACAGAAACACATATTCTGGTTCAGATGCTAACTGTTGAATTCTTCTGGTATCACACAAAATTACAATACAAAACTTCTGTGTGCTAAGACCCCAGTTACACATTCACGGATGTCCCACTGGATCGCGGCAGGTTTCCTAAATTGGAAAATGTTGCATTTTTACGGATCATAATTTGTATCCGTACGGACAACTGTTATCAAACTGTTTGATTTTTCTGTAAAGTCTTTACGGACCTCAGTATCCGTAGCTCTTCCGTATCTCGTCTGTAGCTCATCCGTGAGTGTCCTTATTGTCTGTATACCCATCCTGGATGTCCTTGTGGCATCCCTTTCATCCTTGACGCTTCCACACCAATAAATATCCCCCAAAACATAGCCGGATCTGCTACGGACCTGCTACGGATTGACACGGAAATGGTTTGCGGATTAAAAAACAATCAAAAGACCAATCCTTTGTGCAGTCTTTGCATCTGCAAACCTGTCCTTGGGTCACTGTGGCGGTCTGTAGGAGATCCGTAGCGGATCCGTAAATCTTTTACATAACCCACCCTCATCCCATGGCATATATCCGTGGGGGATCCGTGAAAGTGTAACTGGCCCAACATTTTCCAAATTAGGAAACCTGCCGCGATCCGGTGGGACATCCGTGAATGTGTGACTGGGGTCTAACACTTCAAAACAGCCACAAATCATGTATTTTTCTCCTCTGATAAATAACTAACAAATGAAGCCTGTTAGAAATTCGCAGAAAGAAAAAAATGAAATAAAAAGAAATGAGAACTCAAATGGATAAAACAGGGAGGAAAAAGAACCCTGAAAAACTGCTAAAGTCACGGCAAACCACATCAGTTCAACCAAAAAATTCTTACCAGGTATTTATCAGTATCTGACTTTTTCGACTCAGAATTCAAGATACCTGTAAAAACCGTACATCTCAGACTAAAGATTTTCAAATCTCACATTTTATTAAACATCATGATTTTAAATTATTTACTCAATTACTTTTTATACATTATAATTTAGCTACAGCAGAGCATTATAAATAGTCCCAATTCAGCTTTTATCTTCAATTCAAATTTTTTTTCTTGTGATACTGTGTTTCAAATTGTTCAAATATACCGAACACATATTTTCAAATCGTAAAGGCCAAAATGAAGTAACTTTTTGGTTAGCAAGCAGTAAATGTATTAGTAAATTTCAACAAAACAGTAATGTTTAACATTCACACAAAACATGGACAAAAAGGAAAAAGAATTTGTGAATTCTTAAGACTAAAAAAAATAAAGGTCTGCAATATTTATGCATTACTATCCTTCATATTTCATCAAGTACATTTGTGAAGTCAATCATCTTGCAATTAACTTTTTGGGAACTGCACATATTTTTTAATGTCCAATAATAAGATATTCTAGTATTTAAACAATATATTAATAGTCACATCGATAGGAACTGAATTAAGACCATCAATAATGGCTGTTAATAAGTTATCAAGTTAATAAAAAAATAAAAAAAAATTAGTAGTTGTAAATAAGGAAGATGATTTCAAAGAATTAACAGAATTATGTCAGTATATGGATTAAATATAATAAGTTAACCTTTAGCAGTTTGGTTTTTATAATTCATTTTCTTGGAATATGAAGAACAGGGACAATAGTGTCCTTTGACTTACTGATGTCAAAGGAACTTTTATTTACCTCATATCATATTAAAATTCACCTTTTTTTTGCTTTTCCACTATCAAACCTTCATTGTATGAACACATTTGTATTCTCCAGTTTCATATGTTTCGATATTAAAACCTACAGTCACAGTTTTACATCAGTATAAAAACTAAGGTCATTCGACACATACTGGATTCAAACCTGGAACCACTGATTGGGGAGCCAAGTGATTCAATAGTAAAGTTCTTAACCACTAGGCCACTGTTGCCACTTAACCCATATTAAAATCAATCTTATAAAGCCACAATGTATCTACATATCCTTGTGTTATTTGACACAAACTTGTGTGCTGCATTTCAATTTGTTCGGATAAAAGAGTCTGTAGTGTACAGGACTTACTGGCATTGGACTGAAACTCGTGGCTATGAGCACCAGTCTGCAGGGTTAATAACTCTTTGTAAGGTGTGTGGATGTTAGCAGGCAGTGGGCAGGAAGTGGTGTCTGAGGATTTGTGGGAGAGGGGTGAGCCGTTAGGGGTAGATTCACTATGGCTATTGTTTTGAGTACACGACTGAAGTGAGGCCTCGTTCCAATTGTGAGACAGACTATTTCTGCGGTAGCGGTAATATCTCGGGACTTCTTTTTCGTCTTCCCCAAAAATCTAAATGGTTTTATATGGTTATACAATTTTAATGTTATAAAATACTAAAATCTCAAAAAAAAAAAAAAAACATTCAGAGATATAAAAGTTTTGTCAGAAGCAAGGGTTGTGTTTAGTTCAATTAAGTTTCACATTTTAATAAGGTCACATAAAACTTAAAATACTGATATTTTGTAGTGGCACCACCTTCAGGAAAGAACATTATTAAGGCAATTTGCTTTTAAAATATACAAGACATGTTTAAGTTTAAACTTGGTCGAAATATATTTTAACATATTTAAGACCAATGCTAACATCTGAACTACCATATTTCACTGAATCCAAAGGAATACACTACAATCAACTTCTGTTGAAGCTTTTAATGTCAAGTTACATGTTTAGATTGAAAACTTGTATATTTAAAACTTCACAAAAGCTTTGATGCCAAATGAGATTACTTTCAGAAAACAAGAAACTTCAATACTGAGGAATAAATTGAAGATAAGCACCCGTGCTTTGGTCCAGTAAAACAGGCGGCAACAAGCAAAGAGAATCTCCGTGGAAACAGCCAGCACAAAGATAACGACTAGGGCAGCAGCTATCTCAAGACTTCCCAGCTCCCATGTCATTGCTTCATTAAAGCACAAGACTCTAAACAATACACGGTCAGACACTGACCACTGTTCAATAAGCTGGCCAGGCTAAGGAAGGTGGAACTGTGTCTACAATACTGCAATGTATGGTATCCCAGTTATCTGTTGATGTACCATTAATATCACATATTAGGTAGTGACCAAATAAACTGCTAATGTAAGCAGAACTAGTCTGCCAGTAAACATAATCTCATTTCAAAGAGGTGATTAATAATTTAATTGTAAAATATCTAGAAATGTTTATAAAACATTGTATCATTTCTAAAACTTTTGTTATGAGCATGCTTTAGATTATAACTGCACATTAATTTTTGTTATATTCTAAATAAAACAACACACAAATTTGTAACCATGCATCATGCCTGCCACATAAGCTTGAAAATTTTAATTGGTAACTTACATATGATTGGCGTAAAAGTAGCCTTAACTGCAACTGTCAAAAACTTTAAGGTTCACACAACCACTTTTTAATGAAGAGACTTCTGCCTCACAATTATATAAACTCACTTTCGATGTCATTTTTAAAAAAAATATATCAATTTTTTCCTTATTCTTGGTCTCTTGTTACAGAATCCTTATTCATCGATTTAAATTCTATATAATAATGTCTCCGATGCAGGAACGGGTTGCATGTCAAGTCCCTTTGATATGCTACCCTTACATTTATCCACCACTGAATTATACTTCTAGTGTGAGGTAACACATTTGTGACTTTTCCGTAAAGTATCTATCAGTTTCATCTAGTTCTACAATGGTAAGATCACTGTGGGCAGTAACAGAAATAACTAATAAGAATGACTCAATTATTAAATCAGACTCAAAACAATCAGACAACATCCTTATAATAAATAAAGGGAAATACATTCTGTTGTCATCAGTGACCTAGTGGTTAGCAAGTTTGGCAATCTTATCACAGCTGTCACCTCTGTATGGGTTCAACTCCTGAATAAGTGGCAATGCTGAGTTCCTGTCGAATGTGACCCTGGTTGTTGAACAGGATGTAAATCCTAAATTAGACTTTGAAAACCTATCCCTGAATATCAGCTATATGCACATAAATGACTCCTGTTCTTCTATTTGGGTATCTATAGCAGATGTTCTCCCCGCTCAGTGTCTCACATCAAATTAAATGAAACAGGAAGACCTAAATATGGTAAAACCTCAAATATCTCTACCAACATTTTAGGGAGGGAAGATTCTGTTTGGATAATGAATATGCAAAAACAGAAGTTATCCAGTATGAAACTACAGTACAAGAGAAATTTTGGGAGATTACAGCTATACTCATAAACTTGAATTTGTGGATAACAGAATTCTGGATAATAGAGGTTCTATAGTATGATTATCATTTGGGTGGATCTGACTCCCAGCATCTCTGACCTTGTTATGCTAGCTACAATTTGGCACTTTATTTTTTTGGCATGTATGATGGTATGCCCAGGAATGTTTGCCAAGTGAGACATCATCATAAGCCGCCAGTGTTACACTTTATTACTGCTATATTTGTAGAATTAGACATTAATGTAGCTTCTGTTAATAGCCTTGTATTGGACCAATATATTATGTTACAGCAATCACTAATCAATGAAGCAGTTAATTAATTATATGCCTGTCACTACTCTGCCTTTATGGGTCTAATTAATCAGGGCTTACAGGTTCCATCATTTTGATTTTTTTCAAAGTTACTGTATGGTGTGGGAAACCACACAACATCCTACATTCTATTAATTCTCACAACTAAATGAAACTATTACTGTCAACATACCTCTGAATTTTTGCTGCCTCATCTCAATATTTAAGTACATGGCTTACCCTGTTTGGTGACAATTTACAAAGTAAAAGTTTAACTGGATACACTAAATTTGGCCTGTCAAAGAACTAGAAAGCTTGTTGGTAAGAAGCTCTTTTATTAAAATTCATCAGGCAATTCATTAAGATTGCTAAAATCATCTGATACATTCAGCTGGTGAATAAACTACTAGCTTACCAATGGTTGTACCAAAATACTGGTCCCGCGCTCTTTATTGCTCATGTTTTTGTAAGCACGCCTCCCTGACCCCTCTGTTATGTTAATAAATTGCTAATGTGTCATTCAGAAGTAAACTAACTCCATTAAAACCCAATATTAGGACTCCTTTGATTATTTTACATCCATTTTCAACAAAAATTTGATTATTTTAGTGGTTATTTTACACTTTACTGTGGAAAGATTTGTTTACACTACCCGCACTTTACTTCGAGTTGCTGAATACTAAACTTCAAGTACATCATTGTGGCTAATTCTTTTTATAATACTCTTGCTGGTTTTCATTGCCTATCCTCAACTTTTGCAAATAAGAATTGAAGATCCGCATTATAATTTATCATTCATAAGTACAATATATTAAATTTTGACCATTACCTTTACATAAATGGAGATATGTTTTTATACACTGTGCCTTAATTCAGACTATTGACACATGTTAACTGCCACTTTGTGTACTTCACAGGCTCATTGTGTGTTCTGTAACTTTTAAAATATCACCCAGGATCAAAACTAAAACCCTGGTACACAGAACTCCATGCTTACATTTTACAAAACTATTTTTAAATTTCAAATGAAGTCATTTGAGTAATTAATGCCTGTTCAATGGACTAAGTTCAACCTTTCAAGTAGAATTTCAATTTCTGGTCAAATTCCAAAAGAAAATTCTAAACTCTTGGCCACTCTTTGTAAGAATACAGTATGTCTCGTGATTATTCTGGTGTGGCACTGGGCAGCATCACCTGTATAGAATCTGTGCCAAGTTTAACATCACAAATACATGTCATTAAAATGATAATGGCAGACATGCAATTTGACAGCAGAAAGTAGGTCATTCTTACACATTCCTTTATATTTTGTCCTATTGTTTACAGTCATAATAAGGTGTGTCATAAAAATACAAGCTGGTTTATATCTGTGTGCCATTTGCTCCAGTTTAGACATGAAGTCAAAGTTTAACAGCCAGGATCACACTGGGACAGGTCCTCAGCTTTTGTCACTTGTGTGAGTAGAACCTACACAGAGGGGACAGCCTACGATTAGATGCCAAATTGGCTAACCACTAGGCCACTGTGGACCTCTTTAAATATATAGCGGTAAAAATGATTCTGGAAATATGATTTTTATCTGTAGTTTAATATGAAATGAACATGACTTGCAGTTTAAAAAAAGAACAATAAGGTCACATGCTTTTATATATATATGGATTGATTGATTGATTAATTGATTGATTGACTGATTGATTGTTTGATTGATTGATTGATTGATTGATTGATTGATTGATTGGCAACGTTGCACTTTGTACCTTGTTTCAGTTATATTGCGACAGGACCACCATTTAAGTGAACATCCGAGTCACGATGTATCTACCCATACCTGGCAAAAACTCAGATGGTCACCCATCCAAGTCCTAAGGAAGCACAGTGCCACTTCAGTGATAAAAGGAGGAATTGGTCAAGCTACACCATATATGCAGATTTTAAATATTTGAAGTACATTCAATTTGAATTACATGGTACAGAAAATTTTAAAACTGTCATCTGTTGCCATGGTGTTTTTAAACTTTGAAAAGTGTCAGGAAATTATTTTGTGAACCTCAGCCATATATAAGAACTAACAGCCATTAATATTGTAGCAAATTTATACACACACATACATACAGGTGTATATTAAAAATTGTTCACAGTCTGGGGAACATGTAGTTTAATCTGACCTACTATGGATCATGTGTTCTGCACAGATATTTACCTTTATAATTTCCCTGGCTTTCAATTCCAAGAAACATGTTCTATCTCAATTATATACCAGAGTCAACCTAATTTGTGGTTGCAACATTTCTAATCAATATTGGCTGTTTTACCTTTGCCACTGGTTTACATATAGCACAGTAATAACTACATTCAGCTGTTCAGTGAAGTTAGTCACAATAATATAAAATGCACAGTGTGTAATTTACCAAATTAAGGGATTTTAGTTGATATAATATATTCTGAACAATGACACAACTTGTGCTTTAGAAATATGGTAGATCTAAATATATAAACATATAGGGTGTCATTCATTTAATGTATCAACATAAAGATATAAACCATTCTGAATTGAAATTTTACATATGCCGCTCATCTAGAGAGATACATTTCACTATCAGTAATATACTCATTTCTCCATTTTGTGTGGCTACTTTTAAATCACAAACACATTAGTTTAGTGTCAGACAGTGCCCTATGAATTATTGAGCGGCCAACACCTGAAATCTATTGCTCCTTTCTTTTATTCCTATACTTTTTTCACTACTGAGGCAGAATAATCAGGGGATTCTTTCTACAGTATTCCTTCTTCCCCACAGAAAATATTTTGAAGTATTTTTCTGTGAGTTGGATAACATTAGTCTGCTAACTCTACATGCAATATTTATAGGTTCTGTGTTCTGGTAGCCTATGCTATGGAACTATTACATGTTCCCAATTAATCTCATCAATACTTGTTGACTCTCACTTCTTATCTTGCAGTAACTAGATAATTTTTTCACAATCTTGTTTTTGGACTTTATATGGATTAACACTAAGCATGACACCACCACCTTCTGAAAATGTGTCTGTCATGTTCAATAGCTAAGAATTATAAAATTAAAAATTTTAAGCATTATCTGCAGATTTTAAATAGATGCCTGGTTTTAAATAATTCTTAATGCAAAAGTTATATTTCTAGGAAAATTCAATATATTATCCTATTAAAATATCCAGAGAATAACTGCATTCCTTAGTTGGAAAAACTTATCATGACCAATATCCAAGTGGTTTATGTTTCAATAATATAGGTCTGGATAATACTGATGAATGATTTATACCGTTTACATACTTAAGTTCACAAAAATTGGCAAACAACTTAGATGTAATATTCACAGGCCATAATTTCTTACAAGTTGTTTTCATATTTTGAAGTCATAGAACCAATTATAAGGGAAATAGAAGTCCCTTTAAGCATGATGACCCTACATGACCTTGAAGCAGGGGTGAAAGGTCAAATTTCACACTTGCAGAAGATTTGTAGAACACGATTTCCAAGAAGTTCTTTTCTCATTCCAAACCCCTAGGACCAATGATAAAAGAGATTTTAGGGCTTTTTGACATGCTCCCCACCCTCACAGGCCAAAAGGTCAAAATTACCATCAGGTAAGTTTTCCTAGCCATTTACATTTTGTCCAAATCTGACACAGCCAGCTGCAATATTTTAAATTTTAGAAATTTTCGAGCAATCAGCTATGGCACCCAATAATCTTAAATGTGCTGCCATGGCAATAGTTGTTATCAGATACCCCGCTAAACCTAATCAGCTCTAGATCCTCTGGAGGTAAACATACCCTGAAAATTTGGTGAAAATCCGTTAATGGGTTTAGGCTGTGGAACACCCACAAACTTTAAGACCATAAAATCTTAAAGTTGTTACCAGATACCCCCAAAACCTAATCAGCTGTAGATCCTCTTGGAGTAAACAGATCTTGAAAATTTGCTGAAAATCCGTGTGTGGGTTTAGGCTGTGGAACACCCCCTCCGCTGCCGCCGCCCGGACAGCACAAGGAACAACTATAACCCCAGCCTTTATGGGCTGGGGTTAATAAAAAATAATAAAACTTTGGATCAAACGAAAAATATTTGTCACCTAAAAGTAGATGGGACGAAGATATAAATCATACACATAAACATTCACACAAAAAAAGGGCAGAGTCTTCCGGAATTGTCACCAGTGAAGGACTTCTAGATGCACACAATGTGTTCATAAATCATGGGCAATCTGCGACAGACTCCCAATTACACCACTGAAATACTAGTCTGTCTGCTCCAAGCAAAGAAACAACACTCCAAAGCCTGAAACAAGGATAATGAAAATAAAGTCCCCAAAGATCAGGGTGCAATGGACTTTGCTCGTTTATTTGCCCTTATTTACACAGAAGTAATAGTGGTGTATTCCTGTATATTTCAGCCAATTCACTGCAAATTCTTTGCTTCCCAGTGAAATAACCCAAGCACAATGTTTCATGTTCCATCAAATACTTTTATGATTTTCATGTACTAATTGTTGATTTACAGACTGTTGATGAACCCAAAGAATGGAGAAAATTTGGAGAGGACTTACTTTCTCAGCAGAATCTAATGTCTAATTTCTGCGATTTGGTAGTCAGTGCACAAACTATCTGCTAAATATTTACTACTTGTGTATGTTCCCTCAGAGACAATCCTGGAATTCAGGCTAAGTATAAAATGTTTAACCTTGCTTAATATTTTACTATATGCAGAATTTTCTGTCAAATTGATTGGTCATTATAAAGGTTTATTCAAAAGTACAAAGATCCCTGTATTCTCATTCTATACAAATCAGTTGTGAAACAAGCAAAAGTAAGTCAATGAAAAAGTTCAGCTGATCTAGTCTGTCCAAAATTTGACCTTCCTAAACCAGAAACTGTTCTAAGTCAAGCCTCTCTGTATGCTTATTTGAACTACATATACCAAAGAAGGTCAATACAGCTGCAGTTGATATAAAAGGCAAGGAAACTTATCCTACTAGGATCAACAGCAAAAGTAATACATTTCTATACAGATAAAATTGGGATTTATTGGATCTTTATTTGAGCCTAGAAATTACAATGGAATATGTAGTTTTTGCCAAAGTTGATTTCCTTTGGGATAATGGATGTACGACACACTACAGTCAACATAAATCCACAAGGAAAAGCCACATTTTCTTTGTGATAACCCAAGAGTTTTCCAATGACAACCCAGTGATGTTCATTGGACCACGATGTGCCAGTAATTCACTGAGCCAGTTGGGACACAAATCAATACTGTGTTCCCATTAGAGAACCCCCATTATGTCAGCAGCCAGATAATAATGAACTATTATACCATAGTATGATAACAATGACTTCAAACCACTACATCTTTCATGTCTAACCTTAAACAATCATATTTTTGCAACTGTCTGGGATTTACATTATGCCATAACTAATGCTAAATTTATGACTTTCTGAGGTTTTCTGTATACTGATGTTTCATGACAGTTAAAGCCATGGCAGTCAGCCATTTGTAACACGAACAACCATAGTCACCTTGATTCAAAAGAATAAAGATTGACTTCAAACTTGTTGCAGGCAAAGATATAATACTCAGTTTAGCCGAGTCTATTATTTTTTCTATTTCATACAAAATAGCAAAAATACCAGGTAACTACAGAAGCAAGTACAGGAAAGCAACAGGAATTTGACAGGAGTTATGGAGTGCTCCATACCTCAATGCTAACACAAAAAGAACCTCAGGTCATACACACTGGTCTTATAACTGCCAACTCCCACTGAGTCATCTAGTCCTAACTTATTAATACTTGTACACATAGGTGAGATATGCAACCAGATGTCTGAACACGGAGCTCATAACTATATACAGTTACAACTGGACCTCTTAATTGTCAAAACTTATGTCTGCATATTTAGATTTATTAAGCTGTTTATGCTATTCCAAATTTATCATAATAGTCATATTAAAATGCCTGTTTCACAAATCTTCTACCATCCTGACAATAATTCTTCCTCTCTCACATTTTTGTATAAAAGAGGCATTCCTGCATTCTTCATATATTATATTTCACTTACAAACCTTCATAATCTTGAACACAACTTTTAGAACCAATAATAAAGTGAATTTACTGAATCGCTGATTAAGTATACATAGCTGTAGTTTATTTCAATAGTCACGGTTATATTTGAGAACAAATAGTGCCAGTTTAACTATACTTACAATTTTTTCTATTTGTACAACCTGGTTTTGTCATGGTGACAAACTTGCAAATTTAATAAGTAAATTAAATTTTTATAAGTTAATACCCTATCCAATGGACAATAGCTTATCCGGTCGGCGCAGACCGGCCCGCCAAACGCCAGAAAAAGACGTCCTGTGTTTCCACCGGCTAGGCCGGTCCAGTGTTGTGCACTCGCCAGATGGCGTGTAGTACTTCCTTCCTGTCTAGACAGCGTGACGTCATAGCATCTTTTTTCGTTGTCTAAACCTGTTAGACCCCTAGTAAGCTGAAAGCGGGGTCGGTGGGAGGGTCTTGTGTGTCCATTGGATAGGGTATTAACTTATAAAAATTTAATTTACTTATTAAATTTGCAATTTTATTGCGTTAATACATCCTATCCAATGGACAATAGCTGAATAACTACCGCTTGGTCGGCGGGTAAGTTACTAGGGACTACAAAATTTGAACTCATGATAGTAGATTGCTCATTCCTTTTCCCAGCCTGGGGCGACCTTGAGGTCGATAACCCTAAGGCTGTGGTCGGATATCATCATCCGGTTAACAGGAGTTGAACCGTCAGAAACGACCATGCCGCCCCCCCCCCCTTTTTTAAACAGGCCTGCTCTGAGGTAGGGGAAGAGAGGGATGAGTTCAGTCCCATAGAATAAGACCTCCCGGAGGAAGCACATCCAGAGATTTTTTTTTTTTTTTTTTTGCTTAACTAAATGTGCAATATATACAAAGATGTACAACTATATACATATATACAGGTCTCCTCTAGTTATTGGTCTGCTGGTGGATCTGCTGAGCAGCTACAACAGGACCAAGATGATAGAGCTCTGAATCTGCCCACGCCACATCCTTCAGATAGAATTGAGTGAAGGTATTATGGGATTTCCAGTGGCAGGCTGATAAAATCTGCTCTAAAGAAACTCCCGACTGGAAGGCCTTAGAGGCAGCGAAGGCCCTTACATCATGAGCCTTGACTTGATGTAAGGTGTGGGCCTGGTGATCAGATAGCTCATAACATAGGATCACAGTTTGTTTGATCCATGAGGAGATAGAGGCAGGAGAGATGTCTTTGTCAAAACCTTTCTTGAAGGAGACAAAAACTAACTCCTTATTCTGCCTGAGGTCTGATGTCCTGTCCAAGTAGTAGCGCAGAGCTCTGACCGGACAAAGGGATCTGTCAGACCTGAGGGATCTGTCCAGAGTAGGAGCCAGGGCTGGTATGACCACTGGGGCTACACTCTCTGGGCCCTCTTTGGCCAGCTGGTTCTTGGAAAGAAAGCTGGGAGATGGAATCAGGGACACCTTAGACCAGTCTGACTGGTGTCTGATGTTCTTGTGCTGCCATGCATGGATCTCACTCCTTCTTTTGCCCGAACCCAAAGCCAAAAGAAAGACAGTCTTGAAGGTCAGATGCTTCAATGATGCCTCCCGAAGAGGTTCAAAGGGGGCCTTTGTGAGCTGGTGTAGTACCAGCGAAAGGTTCCAGGAGGGTATGCCCCTCCGCCCCTTGGGCCTGTCTCTGTGGAAACTGTCCAGGAGACGAGTGAGATTATCATCTTTGCTGATATTGACTGTGGTATTACCCAGTTTATCCGCAATGGCAGATCTGTATCCATCAATGGTGCTGGGCTGAAGATTTTTGACCTCAAAGAGGTAAAGTAGGAAGTCAGCCACTGACTTCACAGGTGGTGATCTGAAGTCCACCTGATTAGTGATGCACCATTTCGTAAAAATGGTCCACTTTGCCTCATAGACTGATCTGGTTGATCTTCTCTGAGGAGCCTCAATTCTTGCTGCCACTGCTTCAGAGAAGCCCTGTTCTTTGATTGCTGTGGCTCTAGGAGCCAGGCATGAAGATTCAGGTTTGTCAGATTTCTGTGAGGGATCTGATTGAAGGGCTGTGTCAGCAGATTGGGAAGATGTGGCAAGCTCAGTGGAACTTGACTGGACATGGCTACTAAATCCCAAAACCAGGGCATGTTGGGCCATCCGGGAGCAATTAGGATTAGCCTCCTGCACGGGGAGTCCAGCAGTTTCTCCACCACTTTGCCCAAAATGGCAGTCGGTGGGAAGGCATATGCATCCAGGTCCTCCCATGGCAGAGTGAGTGCATCCACTGCGACAGCCAGAGAGTCCGGAACTGGAGATACAAATTGAGGCAGCTTGTGGTTGAATCTCGTGGCAAAAAGATCTATCTGAGGGCGGTGCCATTGGTTGCATACAGTTTGAAAAACTTCCGGGAGGAGGGACCACTCCGTCTGGATGGTCTGGCCCAGTCTGGACAGCTTGTCCGCTATCACATTTAGACGGCCTGGGATGTGTCGGGCTTTTAGAGTTACTTGACGCTGGGAACACCAGGTCAAGATTCTCCAGAGTAGGGCACACAGTGGGCCCGATCTCATGCCTCCTTCTTTGTTTATGTAGGCTACAACTGTGGTGTTGTCTGTTGCCACTAGAACTATCTTGTTTACACAGAGATTTTGGAACTCCTTTAAGGCTAGGAAAACCGCTTTGAGTTCCAGATAGTTTATGTGCAGCTTGCTTTCCGGCACCGACCACGACCCTCTTGCCGTGAATTCGTTTAAGTGAGTGCCCCACCCTTCTTTTGACGCGTCTGTAAAGATTTGCAGAGCATGTCTTATTGGGTGTAAAGGTTGGCCTTGGAGCACATTGTTTTCCTCTAGCCACCATTGTAAGTGAGGGTGCAGAGACCTGGGTAGGGGAATAATTTTCTCTAAGGATTCCGGTATTCTCCAATTGTTTTTGAGATGCCACTGTATGGGTCTCATGTGTAGTCGGCCTAGGTGAACTTGTTTCTCTGTGGCTGTTAGGAGACCTATCAGGGACATGAGCTGCCGGACCGGACAGGCCGGTGATAGTAGCAGAGCTTGTATTTTGTCTTGAAGGTTTTGCCACCGGTCCGGAGTCGGTCTGACCCGGCCGGACCTGAGATCGAACTGGTAACCTACGAAGTCGAAGACTTGTTTGGGTTCCAGCTCTGATTTCTCTATGTTCACCAACCAGCCTAGGTCCTGGCACATCTTGATCAATGTCTGTGTGTGCTGGAGACAGATTTGTTGGGATCTGGCTCTCACCAACCAGTCGTCTGGGTACTGGTGGATCCTTATACCCCTGTTTGCGGCCATTAGCTTGACCTCCTTTACCAATACAGTGAACTCCATGGGCGCTGTGGACAGACCGAAGGGCAGAGCCTTGAATTGGTAGGTCCGGCCCTGGACGTGAAATCTTAGGTATTTCCTGGATTGTTCCTGTATTGGTATGTGGAAGTAGGCGTCTTTGAAATCTACTGACGTGACCCACTCCCCTTTTTGAAGGGACGTTCTGATGGTTTCCGGAGTCTCCATTTTGAACTTTTCCACCTTTAGAAAGTAGTTCAGTTTGCTCAGATCTAGTATTGGCCTCCATTTGTTGTTGGGTTTTGGAACTAGGAACAGTCGGTTGAAGAAACCCAAAGATGTTCGATTGTGGACCAGTTCTACTGCATTTTTGTCTATAAGCTGATGCAATGCCTCCAGCAGGTAGCTGTTCCTGTGGGGATTGGCATAACAGCTTATGACTGTTGGAGACCTTGTAAGATTTGGCCGGGTCCGGAAGGGAAGGACATAGCCTTCCTTCAGTATTTGAATAGTTTTCGGACCGGCTCCCAGATTTAGCCAAGTTTCCCAAAATTTTTGGAGTCTGGACCCTACAGGCAGATTTAGTGCAGCATTTTGGGCATTGTTTACACTTTGGACACAAGACAATTGAGTGACACAAGAAGCAACTTTCACATACTTTAATCTGTGAGACTTTGTTATTTGACAGTCTGCTGCCCCGGGACTTAACTCTCTCTTTTGGGAGTGCCCGGGCGCAGAAGGTACATCTGTTACAACATGAAAGTTTACAACATTTAATGTCTTTTCTTGCATTAAAGTCTTGTTCCGGGCCAGCAGTTCCCTCTGTAAACTGGTTATACATTGATTGTCATTTAAATGACTGCTGGCCCTTGGCTGGTCGCGATGAGTAGAATGAGGCTTTTCCTTTCTTCTTACCCTGCCCCTTGTTACCAATGTTCTTCCAAGCCGGACGGTCTGGTTTCCTGTAATCCGAACGTTTTTCCTGCCGTTCGTATGGATGGAAGCGACCTTTCTTTCCCGACTGGGAGTGAGACTTGCTCTCAAAGTTGGCGATATCTTCTTCCGCTTGTTTTAAGGCAGAATCTGGAAACAGGGTTGCAGTGTGAAGTGGTCCAGTCCTCAAAGCGGCCAGAGTGTCCGGTTTGATGCCCATTTTCAAATGGGAGAGGTACGAGTCCCTTCTTATGAGAGTGGTATTTGCGACCATCACAAAAACAAAATCAGTCAAATGCTCAAGTGTTTTGGCCATACACTGTGTTATGCTTAAGTTGAAGTTCATGAGGAACTGCATTTCCTCTGTAGCACGGGTGATCTTTCCTGCTGATTTCCCTTTACTCAACTCTGATTTGACTGTCTTTAACTCCGCTTGCATATTTTCTTGCACCTTGTATAAGCACCTGTTGAACGCGGCCGCTTGGTTGCAAGTAGTGGAAGCTTCGCGAGCTAATTTCTCCCACCGTCTTAAATTATCCTGGGAAATTTGACGGGAAGCAGGCGGGGTTGAGGCAATGCCGGCGGCTTTTGCTATGCGACTGTAGGAACTGTTGACTTTAGATGCATCAGTGTTCCAAGTAGTTACAGTCTGTGGAGCCCCTTGATTACACTTCTCTGGGTTAGCTGCGAAGTTGTACCATTTGGCTTGCGATTTTGGGGGGCGGACGAATTGGTCCTTGAGCAGCCCTCCAGCCTCTGAGCTACGGGACGGATACCCCTCTGTAAGTGTTAGGTTGATTTTCGCCATCTTGTTGCATAGCCACTCATCCGTGGGCATGGTGACTGAGACCTTTCCTGTAGGGTGGGCCTTTGGACCGGCAAAAGGGTTATCCTCCGACCTGGAGGCTGTAGTGTCCATCTCTGGGATGTGACTCCACCCCATAAACGACCTGATCCCACTCATGGTTTCGCGATAGGTCTGCTCTTCAGAGGGGGCAAGGTCTGGGTCATTTCCAGTCGCTTCCAGGTCGTCGGAAAGTTCCCCTTCCTCTACAAATAAATCAACTGGAGGACGGTCCGAAAGGTCAGTATCTGAGTTGGTGTCCATGGAAGATACACTGTTTCTTCTTGTCGGTGCTGACGATGCTCTGCTGGGAACCTGTTGAGATAAAGGAGAGTCGGTACCAGCCACATCTGAGCGTTGATCAGCGGACACCTTATTTCTTGACGACTTGCCGGTCGACTTGGAGGCAGTCTGAGGATTACCAGGCAAATCTGAAGAAACTGAATCATGAGCTTGGTCGGCAACCGGTCTCTGAGACGCAAGGTCGGTAGCCAACTGATCTGTGTTCTGACCGGGTTTGATGAACGGTCTGGAAGATATAGCCGAACTCTGAGGAGGTGAGTGGGCTGGAGTGACTTTGATAGGAGCAAAAGTAGGTTCTTTGTCCATGGATTTAGAGAGTAAGATAGCCTCAAGTCTGTTAAACCTTTCAGACCATTTCTGGTCTAACTCATCAATCCTAGTATCCGGTGAGGATCTGTGAGTCTTAGTAAGCGACTTGGAGGGCTTATCTGAAGAAGTCTTAGTATCTTTAGCTTTGTCAGATTGGTTGGTTTTCTTTCTCTTGTCAGAACTCGAACCAGGGGACTTCACAATCCCTTGGTCGTCCACTACTCCCACCACAGTCACTGAGGACGGGTCTATGAGAGAGGAACTGGAAGAGTCCTGTTTGGGTGTATCTGTGGATTTCTTAAGATCCCGTTTCTCCTTTTTTAATCTGTATGATGGAGTGGACAACTGTAAGCGTTGGTCCTCAGATAAAATGTTACAAGAGTTACAATCATTTTTAAGCACACACGGATCTGATCCCTTACCCTTTTCTCTGCAACGCGCGCAGAAACTATGGCTATCGAAGCTAGCCATAATGTGGCCACAACTTCCATGCTTCTGAGCAGGTGAGGACATGACGATCCGAAAGCAAAGATAGTCCAAAATGATCTATATACACTCTTGTATAACTAGCAATAAACATAAAAGTCACTCTTTGATGAAAACTGTGATAATTCCAAAATAAAATTTAACTCTGAAAATTCGTGCATACAACACATGCGCCAAACGAAAAAGATGCTATGACGTCACGCTGTCTAGACAGGAAGGAAGTACTACACGCCATCTGGCGAGTGCACAACACTGGACCGGCCTAGCCGGTGGAAACACAGGACGTCTTTTTCTGGCGTTTGGCGGGCCGGTCTGCGCCGACCGGATAAGCTATTGTCCATTGGATAGGATGTATTAACGCAATAAAACATCTTTTTTGAAAAAAATGCACAGAAAACTATTTAACAATGTTATTTAACATAGTTGTAATGTTTTGTAAAACTGAAGGACCATCTTTTGAACAAAACAATACTTGTACATACTTGTTGTATACTCAACTACTGTAAATACTAAAAATAGCATCAGAGATGCCCGTACCCCACAGCCTGAGTAAATAGTTTTCAGCACCATGAGATATGGAAGTAGTGAAACAGTACACAAAATGGGATACTTTCAGAGTAGTGTCAGTGTCCAAATAATGTTTAAGTAGAGAAAATAACATCTAAGAGAAAGAAACTGCATGTAAAGATTAAGTATTAAAACAAGACAATTCAGTAAACTAAAGATTATGAAGCTGTAAAATTTATTAACCAGAGAATAGCTGTCAATGGAAATATCACAATTATGTAAAAGTACATATAATAATCAGTTGCAGCAATCCATATCCTTACAGTTGCCGAAACATGTCCGGACAATATATTATAGGTCAAATCAAGGCAGGGTTCGAAATTAGCGCCGATCCGTCAGTCCGCAACTGACAGAAATCCTATCGGGTTGAAAAGATTAAGATCCTGCCAGTCCGTTTGTCCTAGAAGCTGTAAGATGGTTATACATGCACACTTCGCACAGTTGAATTATGATTTGCATGTTTTTGATATTGTTCAACCATACCAAAGTGACCTCGAACATTTGTGTGAACATTTAAGTCCTTTCCCATTTTAATATTTGTTTTGTATGGTCGAATTGTGGTTTAAATGTTTTGAATATTACCCAATACCCAGACATACAGATGTGGCAATACATGTTTATGTGTGGTGCTGGGGCAAAACCTGTGGCTCACTTGATGAAATACCATCTGTTACAATGGGATGTTGCAAAAGTAAAACCCTTAATGAATTCTAATATGACTTTAACAGTGCTTAATCTACATCAAAAGATACCCAAAGGTGCAACAACCAAGATTCAAGTAAAAAGATATAAGAGAGATAAAATAATATCAGATATCCCCATAGAGAGATAAAATAGCATCAGATATGCAAGATCAAAGGTCAAATCCAGGTCACACCATGAAGTTGCACACCTATAACCCCGACCACTGTCCCTACCAAATATCAACTTCCTACACCTTATGGTTTCCGAGATATAGCCCGGACAAGGCTTTATAGATCAAGGTCACTACGGCAAGGTCAAAGGTCAAATTAAGGTCACACCCTTACGTTTTACATCTACACACCCCAGTCAATGTCCCTACCAAGTATCAACTTCCTACACCTTATGGTTTCCGAGATATAGCCTGGACAAGATTGTATGGGTCAAGGTCACTACGGCAAGGTCAAAGGTCAAATCAAGGTCACACCATGATGTTGCACACCTACACCCCCTAACCAATGTCCCTACCAAGTATCAACTTCCTACACCTTACGGTTTCCGAGATATAGCCCGGACAAGATTTTAAAACTCAAGGTCACTACGGCAAGGTCAAAGGTCAAATCAAGGTCACACCATGACGTTGTACACCTACACCCCCAACCAATGTCCCTACCAAGTATCAATTTCCTACACCTTACGGCTTACGGTGTCTGAGATACAGGCCGGACAAACTTTTCTCCCCACCCACCCACCCACCCACCATGGGTGAAAACAATACCCTGACAGCCCTTAAGGGCTGTGGGGTAAAAATGCTTGCCCTTTATCTGGCATTTTAATAACTTCCTTTGTATAATTTTACATAATTCTTGTTTCATATTGCAATTTTAAACTTTATACACAAACACATAAACTTTGTTCCAAGA
Source organism: Sabellastarte sp. h YS-2021 (assembly GCA_964017235.1). Taxonomy (NCBI): domain Eukaryota; kingdom Metazoa; phylum Annelida; class Polychaeta; order Sabellida; family Sabellidae; genus Sabellastarte; species Sabellastarte sp. h YS-2021. Next base: position 164,426,747 of record OZ024927.1, on the reverse strand, counting down.
CTCTGCTTCTCTGGTATTTTTTCCACCAGGCATTAATTCCAGTATACTGTAAATGACCTATTTAGCGCACAGTGCGCTAAGGAAAGACTATTTTTGTTCAATATTTGGTGGGAAAAAAATTCCCCTTTTAGCACACCCATCATGAAACACTTTCCAGGATGAAGTATAGGTCAATCCGGTAAGAATAACGGTGTTTCGACATTTAGAATCTACCAGAAATACCCACTTCCTGTAAATATGGCGGTAGATAAAAACAAACTCGAAAATCATGACAAATATGTCAATTTATTAAGTAAAAATACGTACAATATATAAAAATATGTGGATATTGTGCACTGTTACCAACGATATTGCTGGGAAAAAGAGGTAGGGTGCGGTTACAAGGGCGGATGCGCTAAATAGGTCATTTACGGTACCTCATTTTATGAGTTACTTAGATACAGCCTTCCCAAAATTTGCGTTAAAACTGATGTTCTTTTCAAAATTATTTATATTCAAAGGGCACATGAAAAGTGTGTAAAATCTGAATAGACAGAAAAAAAGAAAGAAAACTATCACTCAGAAAATAACAGTTGAAAGGTAAAAGTTGGGGGGAGGGCTTGTTCTGATAATTGTAATAAATACCAAACAAACTAGTGACATTTTTGCAAATGAAAATACTGCACCCTTATATAATGGAAATGGAATCTGTCTACCTACATAATTATAGTCTTTGTTTCTTGTGGAACGTTACTTAAGGTGAGTTGCAAAGGCTATAAAGCAACACGTAAGACCTGCTACACTCAACAGGATCAGACAAACTGTTGAAAGCTAAGGAAAGAGCAAAAGCTTAAATACTCCCTTCTCAACAAAGTTTCGTAGAAAAGAAACTTAGTTGTAATCAGACATAGACAGCTTGAACTAAATATTGGCCATATCATGCAAAACAATGGTTCCTGACAAGAAACTGTTTTAACGTAACAAGGTGTACCTTAAGTTTTGATTAATCACTTGGAAATTGTTGGCAGATCTGAATTTTTACCCTGAAAATCTGAAGAAAGATACATTAAAGCCCCCTGCACCAAGATTTCACTTAACATTTGACATTTTAATATCATCTTCAACAATATATGATTACTGACTAAAGTGAAAAACTAATTGGACATAACAAAGTGTTTGCCTTAGAAATCAAATTTACTCTAATGAAGACTCACATGGCATTTAATCTCAATCCTAGCAATAGCAATTCAAGTCAGAGTTTGGGGTTAGGATATCCCTGTCAAAGTTAGGTTTTTACATCCCATTCAACAGCCAGGGACAGACCTTCGGCCACTTGTGGGAGTTGAACAGACACAGAGGTGACAGTCTGTGATTTGATGACAAACCTGATAATCCACTAGGCCACTGAGGACCTTGGATATCTCATTCAACAGTTACTATCATACCAGGACAAGCTCTACATGCATCCCATATTTTGAAATAGACTGATCTCGGGCTGCTGAATGTGACATAAAATCCCAACTTGACTTTGAAGTACGCTGAATTCAAACCCACAAACTCAAGAGGTCAGTCACTAGAATCGTTGGTCCTTTACAAAAGACAAACTAAACAGCCAAGCAACTTTCAAGGTGGAAGAGTCCTGCTGAACCAACAGGTTTTAAGCTTTTGATTGATACAAGTCAATGAAGTAACGTATTTGTGTGAGTGTGAGCTAAATGCCCAAATCTGGTCTGAAATGCCAATGACAGGGGTGAAAGGTAAGCACATGCTGTGTTTAATGATTGAGACTTTTATTTAACAGGTTTGCTGTAAGTTAGAAAACAATACAACCTTTGACAATTTGTGTAGTACTTTAAATATGCATGTGTGGTACACGTAAAAAATGCAATCTGAGACTATCAGATGCATAAATAACAAGACTTTAACCTGCCAAGCACTTATTACAGCCAGCTAATGGGAAAAATAGATCTTTCTGTGGGTCTCAACACTTTAAATTTTTGTCCCTCAAGTGTATTTTTACACCATTAATAGCAACTTCTGTGGGTTCTTTTGTGGATATAAATGATTAATAGTAAACATTATTTTGCTACTTATGCTGAATATCCCCAAAGCACATTGCATCTTTTACCAAGCTTGAATCAATTAACCGGCAAAATAATATTTACCTAACAACAGGCAAAAGCTCTAATGAACACAATATGGGCCATGCCAGAAATACACTGAGTGTATATAAAGCCGAGTTAAAGGTTACGAGTAGGTGAAAATTGCATTCGAGTTCTTGACTTTGTAGTTTTATTGTATAACATTTACTCTTTATCGTATTGATAAAAAGTATAACTCCTTGCTTTATTCTAAAAGAAAAGCTTTCAATTAGACACACCAATATTAGTTTTTTTAAGTAAAAGTTCAATCAGAAAAATTATCAGAAAAAAACAACAAAACCTCAATTATTCTAAGTTTCATAAATCTAAACATTTTAACTCTCTCCAATTATTTATGTTTCATACTCATGTACCTCTTCTATAATATGAAACTTCTATAATCCCAACAAACTAGGAGAGTTTTGTTGTACCATTATTATAAAAGCTGCATTTAGAGTTGATCTTAAATTAGAGTGGAGCTCAAATCTGTGTTATTTACTTTATCACAGCAACAGTATTACCAGCAGATCTCAGAAGTATACACAAGTGGTCAGTGAGGTGTGGTGGTCAGTGGGCATACCACCTGGACTCCCAGCATGCCCTAATGATGATTACTCCAAGGGTCAGTCTGGTCTGACAGAAAGTAACTCACTCAATATGAAACAAGTAAACAGTAAATGATGGATAGGCAGCAATCTGATATTATACACTGAACTAATAGCCTCAGTAGAACCAGTACAGGCAGAATGTAGGTATATGAGGAACCAATTTCAAGGTCTCAACACTAGAAGATGTTGTATGTTTGTATATATTAACAATTAGTACCACCAATTTCTACAAAAGTATAATGTTTTAATTGAATGCGATCAGCTGTTACAAGTCAACACAAGGGTTGCAAACTTTCAATTAAGTCTAATCTGTCGCAGAAAACACTGGTAGTGATGCAGAATATCTATGTCACTGTATAAATTTTATCTCAGCAATAGTTTACATTGTCATCCATTTGTGGTGCTGACATATCTTCATTTCATTAATAACCATTACATTAGCTGATTACACTTAGCTTGTTATGAATTATTGGGATAGAACATTTTTGGTTATTGTAATAATGGCATGGAATTATGAGGTTTTACTTACACTTATTTTATATTCTGTAAGTTATTAATACAATCAAACCCGCACAAAGAAACTCTGTCTGATTTACTAGTTGATGTACATTTAAGGGTTTTTTTCCTGCATTCTCTATTGAAATCCACCCTGTGTGATGGAATCCTGATAAAGACTATTATATTTCTGATCCCTTGAGGTCTGACTCAACAGACTTTAACACACCCTGTTCTTTACATGAACAAAGTCGAAAAGTCTTTTGGTCAACATGTGGGAGCTGCAAAGACATCACAGACATGAGTAGTGCCCCAGTATTTATGAAAGTCTGGTGATGAAACAAATTCCAAGTAAGATACATCCCTGGCCTAGAACTTAGACGGTCACCCATCCCAGTACTAGTCAGTTATGAGACAGGTAATATGAGAGCTAATATATGAGACATCACGTCATCACGCTACTCCACAATTCATGAAAATCTGGAGACCCCCCCTTCAAAAAAAAAAAAGAAGAAACAAAAAAAGAAACATGAAGAAAGAAAGTGATCTCCAGTGCTGGCGAATAACCTTTGCTGAGTACTCCGGCATTCTTTCTTTCCCCCCTTCTGATATTACATACACTGATTTTGTTCCATACTTTGTTACTCTCTTATCAGTACACCACAGATGCTGTATTTCTGATAATCTTCACACACCAGCAGTACAGTGAAACAACTACAGATATTATAGATGGACAACATATGAACCATGAATATTTCTGCAATAACTGACTCCTCAACAGACATGCAGCCAGAACTTGGAATGTTAACAGTCATAACAACAGACCCAGCACAAGATTTATTTTGGGTAGATTCACACAGTCCAGATCTTTTAAGATCCTTAAAGACCTATGAAAACTATTTCATTTATACTTCCAATTCTCATACAGCCCCAAAACACTGCATTTAATAAGTGTCACATAAAAATAATCATTCATATCTCTTATGCAGTTATTGTTTTAAATCTCTTATAACTTGTATTTCTTTTAGGCAATTTCACAATTGGCACTTAAAGTTAAGTTTGTCAGCAAATGTAGATATATCTGAATGTAATTAAGACACTACAATTACCGTAACTGCTCTGTGAAGTGCCCACAAGCAATGTGACCAAAATTTGTAAAAGTTGGGGATAGATGTTTAGGACAATGAAAAGCAGAAGATCATTCGCAAAAAGTGACTGAAATCTGAGGAGCTGCAATTTAAGACACACCAAATTGATGTAAAATATGCAGTATTTCAACTTTGGTGCAATAACACGTTAAATAACTGCTAAAATTAGTGTTGTGGTTAAATGTGAATTTTCAAACCGGTTTCCGAAAGTGGGAATTAGGCGAAAAACTGGGTATGTTTGATTATTAAACGTGAAGACATAAGTTTTCAAATGCGTACATGAGCTGTTAGCTTGCACATGAACCACGATGTGCTTTTTCAAGACTTTTCAGGTCAAAATGTGTGATATATTGATAGAATATGATAAAATACTTTGAAATATTTGTTGTAGTTAAATATTTTGGTTAACTAAAGTTAAATTAAGGAAAATAAGATGAAACCGGTTTTGGTGAAAAGAAAACGAGATGTAACCGGATTAGTGTCTTTCGGTCGGCAAATAGGTTTCCGGTTTACCATCTTCAACACTAGCTAAAATAAGGAAAATTTTCTTGAAAATGGATAAAAAATAACCAAATTAGACTTATCACTGGGAATTACTGGAGAAAATTTACCTCGAAACGACATATAAGCAGTTCACTAGCAATAACGTAAGATTGTGGAGAAGCACTTATAAAAGCATGGGTGATAGAGAGCATGGCACCAGTAGATCCCACTATCCAAAAATTGCCATCTCACATTAGAGTAACCAATTAGGGATTTATTTCCTTTGCACAGAAATTGTTACATGGAAACTGACACATAATTGGTTTTATTTTAGATGTCATAGTTTAACCAACATAAATAAATATCTTTGAAGAGTTACATACTAAAGCCTTAAATTTGATTTTTTTTAGTGACCAGCAAGATCTAACCTAAAGTTTCCACCAAAATTTGAACAAAATATTTGTGTAAATTTGATAAAGAACAGATTTTTGTATCGGAATCCACTGGAAAATCCTGATTAAGATGTGGCTCATATGAAGCAGCCATTACCAAGAGAACTTCTATTGTATGAGCTTTCTATTTTAAACTATGACTGTTGTCTAGTCTATATTGTTTTTACTGATACTTACCCGTAATATATTCATTGTTGGCCTCTTATATTCAGATTTTTTAAATGATTCAATATTTTTAATGTTCTTTATTGCATGAGAGCAACTTTTACTAAAATCAATATTATTAAACTTTCAAATGTTTTTACGGGAGTTTAAGCAGTGGTTGTTCTGGTAGTGTTTGAGGTGTGATTCAACAATAAAGTATCATTTCTGACACTAATTTAAGTCATCGGCACCAAATCCTCTGAACTCAAGAGAAGGTTTGAAATCCGATTACAAACATCTGTATAACAAAATACATGGAATCTTGCATGCCGTTTCAAAACCTTCAAATTTACACGATCAGGTTATTCAGATCTTATAAAACAAAGAAAAAAGTAATTTTTGAAAAAAGTAGAAATTGTCATTTTCTTTGAAATTAAACTCTCAGTTGGAGCCATAAAAGTTTCTCACAATTTAATTTTTAAAAAACTTATCAGAATATAATTAATAAATACTTTTATGTGAGGGCTAAAAGAAAATACATGGTAGCATAATGACTACCTGAAGTAGTTAGCACACCTGTACAATGGCAAGCTTAATCCAACCAATTTAGTTCAGGTTCTTGTACTACTCAGTTTCTGGAAGATTTTTCTGGCTCTTTCTGGGTTTCTGTCCTCGACTGGTTCCAGATTCATCATTTGCGGTGACATAAATGTCCATCTGGATGTTGAGTGTGGCGATAGGTCCAGGTTTAATGACATCCTTCAGTGTTGTGGTTTGGTTCAAAGTGTTAGTGGCCCGACTCATTTACTGGGGCACACTCTGGATGTTTTGATATCTCCTTGTGACTCGGATTTTGTCCGCAATGTTAGTGTTGGAGACTTCATTTCTGACCATGCTGCCATAAGATGCCAACTTGATTTCTCCCGCCCACCTACCAGTATCGACAAATGGGTCTCTTATCGTCGGTATCACAGGATTGATATCGACCAGTTCCACAATGACCTCAGTAATATACCGTTTGTACGGTCCCCTAATGGTACTGCTGCAGAACTGCATGATCAGTACATAACTGGTGTAACAATGGTACTCGACAAGCATGCTCCTATCATCTCACGCAAGGCAAAACAGCAGTCAGATGAGTGGTTGTCTGATTCGTATCGCTTGGCTCGATCTCTTAGGCGGCAATTTGAACGGATGTGGAGGAAACATAAGTCAGAGTTGAACAGATCAAGGCTCCGCAGGCAAATTGCCTGGTGCAATCGACTGGCTAACAAAGAAAAGGGTTCATACTACACTAATCTCATAACTGCAAACAGTGGTGACCCCAAGAAGCTATGGCAGTCATTAAGGAAGGTGTTGCATCGTACCTCTGAGACTGTCCTGCCTGCTCATAGCTCAGATAAAAGCCTTGCGGACATGTTTGCTTCTTTTTTCTCCAATAAAATAAGCAAAATCAGGGACGCCTTTCCTACTTCTAGCTCTTTCAATGATGTACCTGACTCAGTCCCTCCTGCTTTCAATGCCTTTACACCTGTCACTGAAGACGAGGTCCATAAGTGTATCTGTGAATCTCCCACTAAATCTTGCTCGCTAGACCCTATACCAACATTCCTCCTTAAGGATTGTCTTGATATCCTCCTCCCTTCTATTACCAAGTTGGTAAATTTCTCTCTCATTGAAGGATCTTTCCCAAATTCTTTCAAACAGGCGGTTGTCACCCCCCTCATAAAAAAGGCTTCCCTTCCCAGAGACGACCTTAAGAATTATCGCCCAGTGTCTGGTCTTTGTTTCTTGTCAAAGTTGGTGGAGCGAGTCGTGGCCAGGCAGCTGACGTCACACATCAATAGCAACAAGCTGGACAATCCTCATCAGTCAGCATACAAGCCAGGTCATTCCACAGAAACTGCTTTATTGTCCATAAAAAACGAGGTTCATCTCTCTCTGGCTCGCGGCGAACCCACAGCTCTAGTACTTCTTGACCTATCAGCCGCATTCGACACTATAGACCATAATATTCTCATTGGCTACCTTAAATCCTGGTTTGGTCTTGGTGGAACAGTCCTAAGGTGGTTTGCTTCCTACTTAAGAAATCGATGCCAGGCCATCAAGATAGGCTCTACACTATCTGAATTAAGTAGTCTCATCTATGGCATTCCACAAGGTTCTGTCCTGGGTCCATTGTTGTTTTCACTCTATACAACTCCACTTAGTAAAATTATTAGCCTCCACCCGCATATTAAATTCCATTTTTATGCCGATGACACTCAGTTATACATCCATCTCTCCCATAAGAATGCTCATTCGGCTCTCGCCAAGCTAAATGCATGCCTTCATGATGTCCAAGAGTGGATGTCTCTCAGCAAATTGAAGCTCAACCCTGAAAAAACTGAATTTATTGTCTTTGGTTCTAAGGCTCAACGTCAGAAGATTTCCTCTCATTTTCCTGTTAGCATTCTTGGTAGCCTTCTTCATCCGGTTGATTCTGTCAGAAATCTAGGTGTGTGGTTTGATGCAGATTTTTCATTCTCCGAGCATATCAAGAGGACTTGCAAAGCGTGCTTTCTTCAGATGCGCGACCTCCGTAGAATTAGAAAGCATCTTACTCCTAATGTTGCAGTCCTTGCTGCAAATGCCTTGGTCAGTAGTCGCCTGGACTATTGTAACTCTCTGTTCAGAGGTTTGTCCGGTTTCAATCAGTACAAATTGCAAAGTATTCAGAATACCCTTGCTCGTATTGTTACAAATCACAGAAAGTATGCTCATGTCACACCCATCTTAAAGAAAGTCCACTGGTTGCCTGTTAAGTACCGATGTATTTTCAAAACTGCAACACTTGTGTATAAATTCTTGCATAGTGGCTCTCCTTCCTATTTTGGACCGTTCCTGTCTCCCAGTAGTTGTCCCTATAGTACTAGGCGTAGTCACCCAGATCATCAATACCTTACAGTTCCTCCTTTTCATTCATCAGTCTTTAAGTCAACCAAACATTTTGGCCTGAGTTTTGCCTTTGATGCTCCTAAGACCTGGAATGAACTCCCTCAAGATGTCCGCTGTGCAACATCAGTTGCCTCCTTCAGAAGCAAGCTTAAAACTTACCTGTTTGCAAAAGCCTACCCACCATAGCCTCCCCCGTCACATCTGTGTCTCTTTGGTACGACCTGGCTATTGTCCCTTGATTAACGCTAATTGCCTTTGCTTATGGTTAGATGCGCCTTAGAGTCCATCAGTGATGGAGATTAAGCGCTATAAAAGTCCACATTAGATTAGATAGATGGCTTATATTAATTGTGCCTTATCTCTGTACTACCAGATTCCATTTACTTTATTTAGTGTTTTATATTATGCCTAAAACCTTGTCGGTTATATTGTGACAGCTAGTTGGAATTATGCTGAAAGTAGATAAAGTTGGTCAAGATCCTGTACTGTAAACTGCCAACCAATGGCAAACAACTACCAGCTTTCCCATGTCAGGTCAGGCCGGGATTCGAACTCTGATCTCAGAGGTGGGAGGCGAGCGGGTTACCACTGTACCACCATGTGTCCCTCCTTCCATTAGGCACATAATATACTGTGAAGTGTGCATAAGTAGAACCGATGCTAATCAAATACAAGTTATAAGTGGGACCAGTTTTGAGGTTTATATCATTAGAAAAGACTGTATTTTGTAGGTACAAGTGGACATACATGATTGTATATGATAACCACATCTTGTGTAAGTTTAAGATTATGGATATTCTTCTGTTTGTCATTATTCAAAGGCTACTCAATCATTGGCTAGGCATTAGTCTTGGATGCCTCATGGCAAAAAAAAACATACGGTACAGTGGAAGGGCCCAGTTAAATGTATTAAAGTTCACCTTTTCTCTGAAATGAATTATCGCAAATCTCTATTGACTTTTGGGTATCTTCTGTTTCAAAATAAAGTAAAAAAACATTGATTTTTTTCCAAATCAGCAGTAAAGCAGTAAACAAGAAAACTGCTTCCAACTGGCTTTATGTATAAAACTGCAACAGAGAAGATTTGAGTATGAGTGAGTAAATGTCTGGCTGGATGTGTGGGAGTATATTGCTCAAAAGCTTACTCATACACAACTATGTTACCAGGTAACCACATCAGCAGTATACACAGTGCCTTGTAACAAACATTCCAGAACTTAAGTTTTCACTTTAAGTTAATTTTTTCTGACACAATCCTCTCTTTTATCATATTTTATTGTATTTTCTAATTTATAGACGCAGCTGAAATATTTTTATGCAAACAAATTAATAAAAATAACACTGATAATTGTCACTTTATAAGTAAAAAAAAACAAACAAAAACACAACTTAGTACTACTTTAAATACAATGTTTTCAACAACATAGCAGTCCACAATACCCCAGATATAAATTAATCTCATATAAAACAAGCCACACATTCTGTTTAACCAAGAGTAAAATCATAAAAACAAAATTGTATTTCTGGACCAAAAGTTAACTTGAGTCTGAGTAAATTTTCAGAAACTTACTATACATACTACTGTTCAGAAGACTAGCAAAAAGCAACTGTTTTGCAATATTTTCCAGACAGCTCTGGAGTATTTTTGTTAATATCTGTGATATACAGAAAACAGCTTACAATTTTTGCACAACTTCGTTCTTGTCTCGAATGCTACAAAATAAACAACTTGCTTTTTTTTTAGCTCAGTCTTGTAGCTCCAAAATAAGTTACTCACCAGTCAAATACTTACCCTAAAAAATCTAGGTTATTGTTCCCACGTAAACTGTAATTATCTCTCAAAAATAAATCCAAGATAGAAATAATAACAATCTTACTGTAAAAATTTCCTCCTTATATTTATTACTGTGCACTGCCATATTCAATTTTATACTACACAACCTGTGAACCATAGAATTTTACCCTTCTTCCAATTATTCTCAATTTTAGAAATGTAAAACTCTATTTAGCAAAACTATGAATAAGATTTATTTCTGAAAGTTTTTCCATTAATTTCCTATTGATGAAAAGTGAAAGAACATACTAAATCACTGAAAAATTATTTTAAATTGTATACAAACTTTTACAATACTGGTTCCTCTGATAAATTGCATTTGATGAAAAAAGAAGCTATAACAGTTAATATAGCTTGAAAAAAAGCACAGCATAATATTTAGAAGTGTAGATTTGATAGGACTTATCACACAGGTAAGATTAACTTACGCTGGATCATTAATTGCAGTAATATTATAGCCTTCAATACTGGCTGTGTATGATAGGACTGAAGATCAGAAAGAAAGTCATCAAACTGAATATGTAAACAGCGCCCAGTTAGAAACAGATTCAGGTATGTACAATCTCCATGATTGTCAAAGTTTTAAACAGGTTATTTTATCTAATATAATAAATATTTACGAGATAATAAAACATTTTGAAGCTCCAATAAGAAAGTACATGCTTTGCCTGTGTGTTTGACTGTTTGCTTGCAAAATAACTCGAAAAGTTGTGAAAATTTTCAGGAAATGTCGACAAAGTAACCAGAAACAGATGATTAAATTTTGGAGGTGATCCAGATAACGGTCTAAATCTAAGAATTAAAAAAAAATTCTTCATCATTGCAGCCACAAGCCAAAGTATAGGCCCTTGGAGGAAGTTTATGCTCTCCAAATGCTTATTTATACAGTGTTGTTGTTACATGATTGTTTTTTTTATTTAAATGTAACTTTTCTCTGGAACATGCAAAAAAAAAATATATATATAATAATAATCTTCAAGATTTTGTTAATACCAAAGCTAAATATCTAGAGCAGTTTAAGGTGATCCGCAGTTTAACTAATTATCTGGAAGACAATAAACTTTGTGTAAATCTATAAAAATGTTAAAATTTTGAAGAAGTGGTTTGGATTTTATGTCCCTTTAATAGACAGGGTCACAATGAGACATGCCATGTGTATTTCCCACATTTTATCATGAGCAGCATTTAATCCTACACCGATTGAGATGAGAAAAATGTTCATGACAACCAAGTAATTAAATGTCTTAATACTGTTGACTACCAGTCCTCAGAGGCCTCCCTGGTACCAAATACAAAGTAAGCTTCATCACTTCATTGATTAATGCTTGCAGCGTATGGTTTAAATAGGCTGTGTAAGAAAAATACCTTTGTACAAAGCAATACATGAGTGTCATTCACAATTTTTTGAAGAAGTATATGATATGCCAACACCCTGACATATTGTTGAATATTTTTTATTTTCAAGTCAAAACTTAATTAATATTTAAGCACTTTCACCTGCACCAAAATTAATAAGGTTAAAAAATGTTTTCCAAAAGATAAGATCATCTGACACTTATCAAAGCAAAATAAAACTCCAGCATAGAAATAAACTAATTTTAAAAAAAGAAAAACAAAATTAAATGGCACTGCAAACAATTGATAAGTGGTTACAATAAATTATTAGAGCACCACAGCAAATAATAACTGCAATAATGTTGAAATAAAAGAACTAAAATATATTTAAGAATGAAATAAAATCATTTACATATTTCAAATAATTTTGTCACAGAAACCTCTCAACATAAATTACCACAAACAGGATTTTATTGTAAATTTTACTTTATTTTATTAAAGATATTATATTATGACCAGTCGTAATTCACACAAAAGTTTGCAGAGAAAAACACCTACCTGAATGCAAAAGTTCCAAGGAATTTATGTCCAAGAGCAAGGAAGAAATAACAGTACAACACTGATAGAACCCCTAAATATTAAAAAAACATTCCTTGGTAAATGCTATGGATATAGTGATGATGTATTTTACTTTATAAAATCAAATATTATATCCAAGGGCTCTGAAAATTTCCAAGGGATGAGACAAGACCTAACTTCCAGGTGACCTTCAAGCAGACAACACGACCATAGGACCCACAATGCACCTCTCACTTCCTTTATAAATCCCAACTTCCCACAGTTCCATAGTCAGAAACATCTTCAAGATATACACAGATATACACAAACTAAGTTATTTTGGATCTGGTTGCCTTATATTCCATTACAACTCAGCCCATTGCATCTTCCTGATTGTTAATTTGTAAAGATTAGACAGAAATCATTAATAATGAAGTAATTATCAAAATTAATCAAATAAGCATACTCCCTCTTAGTTTTGTTTGAGAGAGTATGAACTCAAAATGTAATTTTATATGCATGTGAAGAGTAGATTAAGTCTTGGCCTAAGATTTAGTTTAGGACGCTCTAAGTGAGTAACTTGTAGCAAGGAGCCAATGTTTTGTGTTGATCCAGATACTCCTGTGGAAGATTAGTAGTACAAGCCAGACATACATCTAGTCCCATACAGACTCATATTGTTCTATTGGGTTTTAACATACTCAAATTAATGTATGTTCAAATTTACTAGTTTCTGATATAATCTCTTGATGTTTCATCACTTTAACATGTACACATTAACTTACTTGCTGCTTTAATTTTTAGATGGAATGAGAATTAGCTTATTCTGACAAATAGAAAATTCACAATAATGAAGATAACATCACTCAATTTAAAAGTAAATATACACTACAGGAGAAATATTTATACAAAACAGAACATATGGTCAACCGGAATTAAGATGAGCAGGGTTTTGTTGAATAAATTCCAAAATATTTCTTATTCACTTAAATACTTTTGACAAACTAAACTTTACCGTATTACATCTTGCCTTTTAATGCAGCTTGTACACATTTGCAACTGGGACAAACTACTCAACATACAGCTAGCCACTAATCCAAGAGTTGAAGAAACTTGAGCAGTTAAGTAGGACTCATTTAGAGGCACTGTTACTAAAACATTTGCTCAATGTTTTTTCTCACTTTTTCTATTTTAATCAATTCTGAATAATTCTTCTCATGAATCAGCTTAAAGGTTTAGCAATCCCTGAATTATGATTTGCTATTGTAAAACTTTTATACATTGCCCTGGTGAAGGCTTTATAATTATCTCCCGCCTGTGGCCGAAGGCCGTGAGATTATAAAACGCCTTCCGTATGTGCGTGCGTCCGTGAGTCCGTCTGTTCGTCATGTTTTTACATAAACCTTAATATCTCATTCATTTATAACGATATCTTCACCAAATTTGCAGGGAATGTTTATGGCTATGAAAACCTGTCTCTGCAAAATTTTAGTTTCATTTTGAAAAACAAAATGGCCGTCATAGCTAATTGTTTGAAAATCATAAAGGTGCTCTAAATCTTGAAATATTGCAGCTAGGTTAATCAAATTTGCACAAAAGATATAAGGCTAGGAAAGTTAACCTGATAGTAATTTTGACCCCTGCTTCAAGGTTAAATCAGGTCATCACACTAAATATCCTTATTTCTCCCATTTTATTGGTGCTATGGCTTTAGAATGTAAAGATAGACCATGAAAAGTCCTGGCCTGCAAATGTTTTGCCTGAGAAAAATTTTGGCCTTATTTTGAAAAACAAAATGGCCACCATAGCGAATTATTTTAAAATCATTAAGATGCTCTAAAACTTGAAATATTGCAGCTAGGTTAATCAAATTTGCACAAAAGATATAAGGCTAGGAAAGTTAGCCTGATAGTAATTTGGCCTAGTTTCGAAACAAAATGGCCGTCATATCACATGTTTAATGTTACATGGGATTATCCCATTAAAAAGGCCTTATATCTCTCTTATCATTGCTATTAGGGGTTCCAAATGTGAAAACAACTTAAAGAAAGTCATGGCCTGAGACTTTTTCAACTGCTGACTTTTACCTTTGACCCCCTTTTCAATGTCAAGTGGGGTTTCTTACTACAAAGGCCTTATATTTCCTTTAGTTCTCCATTATTACTGATTCTAAGGCGGGAGATAACTGCTGTGGCAGTGGCCTTGTTCTGAATGAAAACTCTCTTTTTCCTGAAGCCTAATACACTGTATTACTTTAACATAATCTCTGCAAAGTGCAGATTCTAATTTGCAACAAATCCAATAGCATTACTAAAAAAAAATCAGATTTATATGATGCTTATTCCTTAAATGATCTTTTTTTTCACTATGATACGTTTATATACTATTTTGGATTTAAGATAATAAAATAAGTATGCCAGAACATGTTGCTATTTAAATAAAACAAGGCCACTGCCGCAGTGGTTATCTCCCGCCTTAGAATCAGTAATAATGGAGAACTAAAGGAGACATAAGGCCTTTGTAGTAAGATAACCCCACTTGACATTGAAGAAGGGGTCAAAGGTAAAAGTCAGCAATTGGAAAATAGTCTCAGGCCTTGACTTCGTACAAGTCGTTTTCACTTTTGGAACAACTAGTAGCAATGATAAGGGATATAGGGCCTTTTTAATAGGATAATCCCATTTAACATGTGATATGATGGCCATTTTGTTTTTGAAACTAGGCTAACTTACTATCAGGCTAACTTTCCTAGCCTTATATTTTGCACATATTTGATGAACCTAGCTGCAATATTTCAAGTTTTAGAGCATCTTAATGATTTTTAAATAACTGGCTATGGCGGCCATTTTGTTTTTCAAAATAAGGCCAAAATTTTTCTCAGGCAAAACATTTGAAGGCCAGAACTTTTGATGGTCTGTCTTTATATTCTGAAGCCATAGCACGAATAATAAGGGAGAAATAAGGATGTTTTAGTGTGATGACCTCATTTAACCTTGAGGCAGGGGTCAAAGGTCAAATTCAACACCTGGAAAAGATTCCCAGGCCATGACTTCCTACAAGTTGTTTTCACATTCCGAAGCTCTAGGAGCAATATTTGGGGAGATATAAGGCCTTTTTAATAGGATAAGCCTGTTTGACATTAAACATGTGATATGGCGGCCATTTTGTTTTTTGAACTAGGCCAAAATTACTATCAGGCTAGCTTTTCTAGCCATATAGCTTTTGTGCAAATTTGATGAAGCTAGCTGGAATATTTCAGGATTTAGAGCACCTTTACAATTTTCAAACAATTAGCTATGGCGGCCATTTTGTTTTTCCAAATGAGGCTAAAATTTTGCAGAGACAGGTTTTCATAGCCATAAACATTCCCTGCAAATTTGGTGAAAATATTTATAAATGAATGAGATATTAAGGTTTATGCAAAAACGTGACGGACGGACGGCGTTTTATAATCTCCCGCCTGCGGCCATTGAAGGCCGTTGTCGGGAGATAATAAAAGTGTTTCAGAATATTTAGTATGGACTAAAATTTCCATGTTTAATTGTTCTTGCAATAATAACTCAGCATCAGCATACCACTGTGTGCTTTTTACATTCTTAACTAAGATTAATTAATATTGACTTTCTGATCCATAGCAATATCAGGATCTCTCCCTTCAGATTTTTCTCATTTTTGCATCCCTTTTTAGGCATTTTTTTATATTTGGTAAATCTTACTATCATAACTTATTAATGTTATATAATCTAATAAATTGAATCTAAAATCCAGTACTTAGTGCTTTTATTGTTACCAATAATTACGCATATTATATATTTGGGCCTGAAGGCATAAAGTAAGGAATAAACTTGTTCCTGGTTCTTCAAGATTATAATTGTAAATCAAAATTCCATGGCGACAATTCTTTTTTTTTTTCTGAAAGACTTATAGAAGTATAACAAGCATTTTAAACTTCATACAAGAAGTACCTTATTCACCAAACACAAAAAAATATAAAATACAAAAGATAACTGCATGTCTCTGTTGCAATTAAGCAAATTGTAGGTATTGGCATCAGATTATTTGTGAATCAAATGCAGTATCAACACAGATGGTATTCACATGTGGAATCATCTACATAAGTTTGCAACAGGTTTTTCCATTGCTCAGAGCAGAAACATTTTAATTTTACCATTTTTACACTCAGAGTTCACTTTTGGCAGCACGGCCATGTTAGGGGCCTGCTGAGGCAGTTTGTTGTGGACCTTAATCTGTGGGTTTTTTTGGGGGGGCTTTTAAAATTTCATAAATGTAAATTTTAAAGGCTCTGAGCCTTCTTGTATACTAACATGTATAATAAAATCTCCCAATATGTGTCTTTCTGTGTCTTGGCATCGCAAACCTCAGATATGACCTTTGACCCTGACACAGGGCCACATTAGATTTGACCTTGAGATTGACCTATTGCATATGACCTGTGAACTTGTGGCTGGGTTTAAATCTACAAACTGTGAATGTGCTAAGCTTAAAGCATTACATTAAGTAATATATGCACATGTCAAAGACCAAAGGAAGAAGTCTGTTTTTCAATTGTTGTGTGGGAAAAGGGATACCAATGGAAAATAATATATTCACATGTCACTCATTTTATTTAACTTGCATTACATGTCTGAAAACTTGCAGTCCACTTTAAAGGTGTGTAAAGTCACTTGTTTATACCTATGATACATCTTCATTTTTATATATAACATGTAGTTTCAAAGAAAAACAAAGGACTGTCAGGTTGATGTCTGATTTACACTTTTCAAATGTAAGATATTTCCTATTGTGAGGAAAAGGGGACAAAACATGCAAATGACATTTAAATGAATAGAATCTTACAACAGTTCAACTTAGAAGTGGTTTCACATAACATATAAAAAAATAATAAATTATATGGATATCCATCTTGTTTTTCTCTATGTGTGAAGCCATGCAATTATAATTGTTGTTCCCTGACATGAATGCGTAAATATCAATACAAATGCTCCCTAAATTATGGGTAGGTCTTTACCTGTTTCATCACATTCTCAATGGTTATGCACTATACAATATTTGGCATGAAATTACTGGCAAATATCTAGCAAATAATTCTAACAACTCAATTTTTATTGCCGTGGCACAAACTACCTGGACAATTCTCAAGTGATGGGCATATGCAGAGATTGGAAAAATGACACAGGTTTGACCATGAATTACAAGCAATAAGATTGTCAACACAGTGAATAGACCATGTCACAAAAGGACAGCTTAAAGGGTAAAGAAAGCAGTGGGCACTGGTGGTCATGCATTGCACTGCAAGCTACCTGGTATATTTATTTATTTATTTGGGGTTTTACGTCGCTTTCAACACTGTACAGGTCATATCACGACGGGTAGTTGGAAGGGCAGAGGAAACCAGTACATACAGTTCATTAGGGTTCTGTACTGTAAACTGCCGACCAACGGCAAGCAACTACCAGCTTTCCCACTTGAGGCTGTGCCGGGAATCGAACCCCGGCCTCAGAGGTGGGAGGCAGGAGGTGTTACCACTCTGCCACCGTGGCCCCCAGCTAACTGGTGTAAGATTGCTGGTCACATTAAATCTACTTGTGAAGAAGAGATAATAAAGACTAGTTGCAGGGGTAAAGAAACCAGTGTATACTAGTTTGTTCAGATTGATATCAACAGGCAAATACCAACTTTCTCAACTTAAAGCTGAAACTGAAAATTAGAACCCATACACTAAACTGGAATTTGACTTATCAATACACTGAGGCTCTTTTACTGATCAGTTTAAAGGCCAGTGCTTGCAATGCAGGAATTGGAAAACAATTTCAATATTAAAAATTGAGATCAAACTCAAATTTGGCATTGCACAAAGACGATTTTTACCTATCATGTTACACCACAACCTGACCATAACTTGATCTTTAAAACCAAACTTGATTTTGATCCCAGGTCTACAAAAAAAATAGGGTGGCGAGACATCATTACCAATTCATGCCCACCACTAAATATAAAATAAATCTGAAATTAACTGTGCCCTATAGCTTGAAGTTGAACACAAGCAATGGTCAAAATTTTTGACGTTTATGACTCCCGAGAGCATAATTCTGACTCCTGGGCTACCAAAAGAATAGAGTTTGTCAGATCTCTGCCATTGCAAGACACTTGCGAAGTTTAAAAGAAATCTCAAAAGACATGTGATTTGTAGGTTGAACACAAGACATCTCTGCGAACGCGGACAATGACTGTGCATGATCCACCGTATCCCCGCTTTTTGGGGATACAGTTATAAATATACTTCAGTTGTATGAAGTTCCTCAGCGAAAATCTTCAACTATATGAATATTGATGATTAAAGTATAGAGACTAAATTTACTATAACAACAGTTTGAACATATATCGACATTGAAATATTCAATACTAATACTTGATCCCTTCCCTTTAGTGAAGTAGATTGGTTATATTTCAGACTGCAGAAGAACCCCTGTTATCTATACATGTTGGGAGAATAAATCATGGGATATTGCAGGGTTCATCACCTAGATAAGAACATTACAGCAGAATGGTGTAATCTGGGGAGACTGGATATCAATTCAGAAAACAGAAAGTTTGCCTATGTGTGGATAATAACTGTTATATTTCAGTGTAAATACAGAGATCATACTTAAATCAATTCACCTGAACATTTAAAGTATATTCCCATCCAAACATACAGATTGCATTTGTTAATATGAATAAGTGTAATCAGGGAATACATGTATACCTGAAATTTTTAGTGAATACATGTATTCCCTAAACTACGAATATGCGTATTCCCTGAACATTTTAGGGAATAAACATATTTCCTGCTTTTGAAAAAATTGCTTCACAATTTTCACTTGACTGAAATCAGTACACATGTGGAATGGGTCATCATTACAGTGTAACATTATAAATAAGCTTGAACATTCACTTACAAATCTAACACTTTAATCGTTCACTTCTCTTTATATGTAGCTTTTGCTTAGTTTACTAAAAGGGGTACCTAAAGACATCTTTAAAGTATGATAGAAGGACAAGCTATACCTTCAGACCAAATCCAGGATACCTAAAATGTTTTTGTTCTAAGAGTATATCACAAACCCGCTACAGGAAGTGAAATTTACCAAAACAAAACATGGCAGTTTTCATAAAAAATAAATTGAAAACTTCAAAAACGAGATAAAAGTGTACAGTATCTTCATTTATTTATTTGGGGTTTTACGTCGCTTTCAACACTGTACAGGTCATATCACGACGAGTAGTTGGAAGGGCACAGGAAACCAGTACGTACAGTTCGTCAGGGTTCTGTACTGTAAACTGCCGACCAACGGCAAGCAACTACCAGCTTTCCCACTTGAGGCCGTGCCGGGAATCGAACCCCAGCCTCAGAGGTGGGAGGCGAGAGTATTACCACTCTGCCACCGTGGCCCCTACAGTATCTTCAGATTAAGGTTTTATTTCAAATATTTGCAGTGTAACTTTACAGTTTTATTTGAAATGGTGATATTGTATGTGTCTTTAGTCATCGATATCGGCAAGTTTGTCCCAAAACAAAAATATCTGGCAACATTGATAAACAATGCACCTGCCAATTGTTACTGATGTTACACATTCATATTAAAGGGGGCCCATGTAATTATTGAGAGATCAACAATTTTTACCTTTTCCTTTACAATCTGTGCTTTATCCAAATCTGTATCCCCAACTACAACCCCTTGCTTCAGTTTGGATTGATCCATTTTGTTAAATATCCACTGTACTGCCTTTAACAACTGGTAATCAAAACAAAACTCTTTATATATTTGCTAATACTATCCTTCCTAAATATATATTATATATTCCACACTGAAATTCAGTTACTACTATTTAATGTAGCAAGTTTTCTTTACAAAGTACTTGGTTAACTGAAAGTCTCCTTAGGCCACACAACGACAATAACACACCCACGTCAGATTGTCACAATAACGGATAATTCTGGTGACATCTTTCAGTAAAGTAGCAGCATAAACTTGGCGACTTAAACTAGTGGCACTTTGTCAACACAAATCATGCCTCTAAGATGAGGACACACCAATCTATGACATCATTTAGCCTGCCAATGTTTCAATGAACATGGTATTAGCATCCCCCCCAACAGATTTACAAATAAGAAGTCTAAATACGTGAATTTATACATGTATATGCTGCACAAGTCTAAGTGGCTTGATATTTTTTATATATTCTGTAAATACCAAGATACTTCAAGCTTAAAAGAACAAGGACATATTCCCACAAATGGACTGAATGTGTAGGTTGTTTTCCACAATGTATTTTATTTTGCCTGTGCACTACAGAGTCTACTACTAGGTTATCAATAATTAAGCAACCAAATATTGATAGAGAGTCCACTAGATTTAACATATGTAAACAATAAAACACAGTAGATTGGTGTTATTACACATGCATTTCAACATTAAAGCATTAAAGCTATTTTACACAGATGTGTATATTGATTACTCCCATTAATGCTGTTTTGGTGGTATCTTCATATTTTATCCATCAAGTTCTACTGATCGACTGATTTCAAGAATGAAATGATCACATGACTCTTGTCTTGGTATGTCAACAAAGACATGTTTTAAAAGTATACGTTTTTAAAACCCTTTCTGGATCAGTAAATATACAGAATATTGGATTCTGTCTAGTTTTGGTGATTTGGCCCCAATAAACTACTACTCCCTTTAATAATTGAAAAAAAAAAATTTTTTTTTTAAATATATAATAATTTGAAAAAGCTTGGTCTTAGTCTAAGCAATTGACTTTATAATTTTGCTTCCAAAAATAAGTCACACAGTACTAAAATCACTTAGCCCTGGTATCAGAGCATCAAAGATGGATCTACACTCTACAGAGCATATGGGAGGAAGCAACTGGTTTATTTCAATTTGAACAATGCTTTCATCACATTGTTATAGTAATTTCATGACAGATATATCAGGGCTGGAGGAAAGAGGTGCAGAAGACTTGGAAGATATTGTAAACTTAGCATCCATCTTAGTCACCCAGCATCACCGAAAAAACTAATCATTCATCATACTCAGCTACAACCAGGACCTAGCTTGAACCAACCACTGCAGACAACAAATAGAAATAGTAACCACTGATCCACACAACTACAGGTACTGAGTTTTACACTTTTGGACATAAGCTTTAATTGATGTGGGGGACACAGTGACACAGTGGGTAGCACACTTGCCTCTTGCATCTTGAATTTGACATCCAACCAGACCGGAAATGGGAAAGCTAGTAGTTACGTCCCAGTGCCCAATGGTTTTTAGCAGAGAATCTTGACCAAATAGGATGTACTGTTTTCCTTCATGAAATCTTCTACCCATTAAGATATGACCAAAATAAAGGAAAAGTCAAGTTTAACCCAAATGAATCCATCAAATTTACAAATACAGTAGAAATTAAACATCAAGTAAACATGTCTTCAATGTTTTAACTAGTTACTGAATGGAATGTTATCACATGTCCAGGCAGTCAGTATATTATGGCACAGGTATTAATTTAATATCAGGTAATAATTTGAACTAAGCTACACTTAAAATAAGAGTTATAAAATTTGAATTGTAGATGGTCCTTGTTGATGACCTCTGAGGGGCAGCAATTCTCTCTGCCACCTCCACAGAGAAGCCTTGTTCTTGGAGTTGTCCACTCCTAGACACCAGGCGTGGAGGTTGAGATGTTGTGGATTGTTGTGGAACACATAATTGTGGGACTGTTTGAGCAGAGTTGTTGACACTGGAAGTTGCAGAGGGATCTCAGTTGAGAGCTGCACTAGGTCCCAAAACCAGGGCATCCCTGGCCAGCCTGGGGCTATTACAATGATCAGGCAATGGCATTGCCTGAATTTTAGGATCACCCTGTGAAGGAGAGCCGTTGGAGGGTAAGCATAAGCAGTGAGACCCGTCCAGTTTATGTTCAGAGCATCTATGGGTTCTGGGACTGGAGACATATACAGCGGAAGCTTGTGGTTCAGATGAGTGGCAAATAGGTCTACATGAGGGGTGAACCACTTTTGGCAGATCTGTATGAACACCTGTGGATGCAGTGACCATTCTGTTCACTGTACTTGGTTCGACCTGGACAGGAGGTCGGCCATCATATTCAGACACCCTGGGATGTGTCTGGCTTTTAATGTTATGTGATAGCGATGACACCATGTCATGATCTTCCACAGGAGAGCGCACATTTCCACTGATAGAGTTCCTCTTTGTTTACGTAGGTTACCACTGTTGAGTTGTCCGTTGCAACCAGTACTGTTTGGTTCTGACACTGGTCCTTGAAACTTCGAAGGGCCAGTGAGACCGCCTTCAATTCTAGGACGTTTATGTGTAGCCTTTTTTCCTGATCTGACCACAGACCCTTGGTAGAACTTTGATCTAAGTGAGCGCCCCAACCTTCATTTGAGGCATCTGTAAAGAGTTGGATACTGTGGTCTTTGGGATGAAGGTCTGAACCTTTCATCACGTTGCAGGGTTCTGCCACCAGTCTAGGTGTGCAGAAATGGTATCTGTCCAAGGAAGGAGGTTGTCCAGCGACTGAGGATATCTCCAGTGCTCCTGGAGATGAAACTGAAAGGGTCTCATGTGAAGGCGTCCCTCCGGGACCATTTTCTCCGTTGAGGCAAGCAACCCAATTAGAGACATCAAACATCTTGCAGTCAAAACATGTTTTGACTTGAGTCATAGGATTAAATTCTGAAGTTTGAGCCATCTGTCTTGAATGGGTTTTACAAGGGCCGAATCTAGATGGTATTCGTAGCCCACGAACGAAAACACCTGAGTAGGTTTCAGTTCTGATTTTTCCTGATTTACTATCCAACCCAAGGACTGAGTCAGGTCTACCACTGTTCACTTGGGCTTCCTCCTGAGACTGGGACCTGATCAGCCAGTCGTCCAGGTACTGGTGAAGTCTGAGTCCTCTGGAGAGGGCCATTAGTTTCACCTCCTTTACAATCATTGTAAAGACCTGGGCGTCCGACGGATCTATCGACGAGACCCATTCCCCTGGAATCAGGAAGTCCTGATGGACTCTGGCGTTTCCATTTTGAACTTTTCTACGTGTAGAAAAGTGTTGAGCCTGCTTAGGTCTATGACTGGCCTCCACCTTTGGTGAGGCTTGGGTACTAGAAACAGGCGACTGTAAAACCCGAGAGATTTTACATTTTCCACCCTTTCGATTGCGTTCTTTGACAGAAGAGACTGGATACAATCGGCTAGAGCTTGGTCTTTTTGAGGGGCCTTGTATTCTGATAGAATCAGAGGAAATCTGACCAAGTTTGGTTTTGAGAGGAATGGCAGTATGTAGCCATTGGTGATGTTTAACACGTTTGATGAACATTTGTTTGTTTGCCAGTCTCTTCTGAAAGAACGGAGGTGACCTCCTACTGGTGGACTGAGGGAGGCTTTGAAGGAGTCATTGGGGGGGGGGGGGGGGGGGGTTCCACGCCCTCGTCCCCTATTGTGGGGTCAAAAACGACCCTTGGAGCCTCTGAAGTTCGGTTTCCCCCTTCCTGAGGAAAACGATTGGTTACTGCTTTGTGAGGAATTGTCCCCATAGGGGCGTTTCCTGTAGAAGCCTCTTTTCTTGTTGTGGGGACCACGAAAGGGCTTATTTTGATAGGGTGTCAAACCCTGAGAGTCTTTAGAGGTGCCTTTTTTGAGGAGGAAGTCCTCTCCCTCCTTCACAAGTTGAGACTGGAACAAGGAAGAATGCCAAAAGGGTGAGTTCCTGGCGTCTCGTTTCCCCTAGGTGTGGATGCAGAACGGTAATTTCGGCTTCACGCCTAAGCAAGGCGGTGTTACCCATGGAATATAGCTCCCTCTGGAGTATATGGGCCAGTGATTTGCTAAGGCATGTGAGGGCTCTGTGTTGAATAAGAATAGTCTTATTCCATAGATACAGGTATTCACAGGCTTCCTGATATCCACGTTTGGCTGCTTTCTCAGGATTGGCACCTTTCTGAATCTGAGATTTGACCTTCTTAAAGGTCGACTTCTGACTATGTTGGCACTTCTCAAGAGTGACATGGCAAGAAGATGAAGGCAAAGACAGCAGTGTAGTTAAGAGTGGATATATTTTGCCTAGCTTGGTATTCCAATTCCTCAAGAATTGGTAGGGGAACCTTGTCCATAGGGGCCCCAGGGGGGTTTTGGAACAGGGCTGTCCCAGGTTTGATATATTTACCTTCAGGTAAATTAGCGGCCTTGAAGTCATGCTCAAACTTACCAAAGGCATCCTTGATAACTGAGCTTAGGGGGAGCATAGAGGAAGGACCTCTTGGTCTGAGCTCCTGACGGCCTTTCTCATCATCTAGACCCATTACTGAAGTAGAGGACCTAGGCATAGACTCCCTGGGGTCAGGGAGGGAAAGAATGCGCCTGAAGGTGTCCACCTCTTCAGCGTACTGGGAGGGAAAGTCAGACAGAGCTACTTCCCTATAATAAGGAGGGTCTAGATCATGTTGAGGTTGGTCTTGATCAGAGTTAGCCCCAGAGGGCTGAGCCCCAGAGGGCTTAGAAGACCTGTGTTTAGCCACAGAGGACTGTTCTTCCTCTGGATCTAGATTTAAATTTACTCTTGTCAGCAGGTTTTTTAGATCTGGTAGATGACATCTGAGGTTGGTCGGATTCATCAGAGTATTGGTCCGAGGCAGATCTTGGACCAACATCATGCCTCACCTATGAGTGTGAGAGTGTCTCTTAGATCTATCCGAGACCTTCCTAGAAGGTTCCTCGGATGTATTAGAGTTCTGATCCAAGACGTTCTGATGATCAGATCCAAGACCAGGAGGAAGTGCTGGACCATAGTCCACATCCATATCCTCAGTTTGGGTATTAGGGGTGGGTCTCGGAGGGGGTAGGTCCAGGTTAACAGCACTAGTTCCAGGCCTAGAAGCTGAGGCCGAGGTCGGAACTACCTCTGCCTGTTTTTTATTTGATAATTCGTCTCGTAGAGACAGGAATGCTTCTAACATGGAGGCCTGGTACGAACCCATTTGCTGCTGCAAATGCAGGATTAGTGTGTTACCCAGGGATTTTTCTAAATTAGATTCAATTTTCTGCTATAGGGCAGTACCTGGGGTGGGGACAGTTTTTGCTGGCGTTTTGAGAGACAATGAACTGAAGGGTAGGGGCTGTGGATGTGGGGGTGAGGTAAATAAGTTGTCAGCAGCACTCTCAA
This sequence comes from Sabellastarte sp. h YS-2021, assembly GCA_964017235.1. Lineage (NCBI taxonomy): Eukaryota > Metazoa > Annelida > Polychaeta > Sabellida > Sabellidae > Sabellastarte > Sabellastarte sp. h YS-2021. The sequence continues at coordinate 164,401,382 of OZ024927.1, read as the reverse complement.
GGTCTGCATTAGGACCAGTAAATGATTCAACGTCGTCCCCTAATAGATCAAGTTCGTTGTCCTTAGAACTAACAGTGTTGCCTTTTTGCTTTCTGATGTACCGTTTCCTTTGTGCATTTTTTTGTATCTGCTCTTCTGTAAAAGAAGCGCAGATTGGACATGGAGTTTCAAAAGTGACACAGGGGTCGTCACCCTTGCCAGATTCCCTACAGGTAGGGCAGTAATTATGTACATCAAATGGAAAGCAAAAATGCCTGCATTTAGCTCTCGGTTTGTCTTTATTCATCTGCTGGGAATAAAAATTACATACTAAAAATCCTGAATCGAGGAAAACTCAAAACATGCAATATTAAGGAAAATACTTACCCTGTCAAAACGGAATTTTCACAGAATAATCTATGCTATATAATACAAGAAATAACCAAAAATAAACCTCCAACAATAAGTATGTACTGAGATATAAAAAAAAAGTCTGTAAAATCCCAGACGCTACCAATTTGATGTGGCCAACGAGAAAGTAGGACGAAAGGTCAGAGGTTATCACGTGACGACAGCTTGAGGCTACGGCCAACTATAAATGTCTATTTTTCTTAGATGTTGGCCATGATGCCTTGTAGCCATCCGAGAACAGCATTAAGTCCCACATGGTAAGCTATTGTAGTGCAATAAACCTGTTCGTTTATTAAGTACAAATATCTGAAATTTAAAAAAAAATATGTGGATATTGAATTAAAGTAAGATATAAGCTGAATAATCGATCTTTAGAAAACGTCAGTGACCGACCACAGTTCTACACTGTCACCAATGAATAATCAAGCACACGTATAATCATCCACCCACTACACCTTATGGTTTCTGAGATATAGCCCGGACAAGATTTTATAGGTCAAGGTCACAAAGGCAAGGTCAAATCAAGGTCACACCATGACATTGCACACCTACACCCCATAACCAATGTCCCTACCAAGTACCACCTTCCTACACCTTTTGGTTTCTGAGATATAAGGTCAAATCAAGGTCACATTGTGATGTTGCACACCTACACCCCCTAACAAATGTCAATACCACATGTCAACTTCCTACACCTTACGGTTTCTGAGATACAGCCCAGACAAACTTTTTCCCACCGCCTGCCCATCCAGACACCATGGGTGAAAATAATGCCTCGACAGCCCTTTAAGGCTGTTGGGTTAAAAATAGGATAATTTTTTAGCTTACAAATAATTTGATTCTTAATATACCGGTATTATATCAAATATATAAGGTGAATTAAAGCAGACTTCTGACTTCTGGAACTGTAATAATAAACCATCAAGTAGCAAGAAATGAAGATGAAGATTCTCTGCCACCCTGTGCTATCATATCACTTAGATAAGAATGCAAAATGAGTCAAAGTACAAAGCTCAATGGGAGGGGAGTGGAGGAATTCAGACCAGGTCTGTGAGTATTTTTAGAGACAGTAAGGTCTGCAGGGGAGGGGGGTGTATATGAGGGAATCCCAGTCCATAATGCAAAAATCTATCCCATACTCAATCTGAGACCAACTAACACCTACACTATTCAAGATAATCCCAAAAATACATTCAACTTAAGTATTAGATCTGGCTAAGATTAAGGTCTATAATAAAATTCTATGAAGTTACATGAGGTTATCAAAAAGGCTGTACCCCCTTCAAAGTAATGTCAATCCTTGAGGATGAGTTTGAGGTCAAGTTAATTTCTAAACCATCAGTACAGGTTAATAAGCATCTCACATATCTGCAGAGGAGAGTTTCTCAGACCTTATAGGTGTAAAAAATATGATTTATCATTATCCATGTTATTTTTATTATTACATTATTTCACACTTCATTGTATAATGTAGGATACTTTACTTGAAGTAAATGAGGCAGGTCTATGATGAACTTATAACACCATAAATGTAAGTTAGGTACCAGAAGAAAAACATGTTTGTTTCTGCCTAACAACAGTTTAGTGAGTGAGATACACACTGGAAATCTAAAGCCACAGTTCTACAGATAAATGAACAAGTCTGTGCAAAGCACCAAACAGCAGAAATTCATAATAACTTATTATGGCTGCTGCATACTTTGTACAAAACTCACTTTTGAGGAACCAGATTTATACCAAGCAATAACATATTGATACTTTCGAAATGTAGGGAAAATAAAAAAATCAAATAATTAATAATTCTTACAATTCTCTGAAAATTCCTGCAAAATCACTAGGGCTGAGGGCAGAGTAGCAAATAAAAGTCATTTTTGTAGAAGATGGTTTGTAGTCTTAGTTGCAACCTGCACTGAGGAATAACTGTATTTTTTGTACAATACTGATATAATTTCCAAAGAAAACAATGTTAAATGCAACAAAAAGAGCTACTAATGTGTGATGATAGGAGTACATGAATATGATTGGCCTTTGACATCATGTGACTTTATTGGATGGATAATGACTGTCCACTTTTCATTTCTATATGCAAAGTCAAAGTTTTACATCCTGTTTCAATAGTTGGGGCCATTCTGTGAAGGTAATCAGTATTTCCCACAAGCTGTCATAAGCAGCACTAGAGTCAAGGCCTATAGTGGAGAGAGTCAAGCTTAACTAGACCAAGGACGCATCTGTGGCCAGATGCGAGATGTATCCACCGTAAAAGGACAAGTAACATGGTTTTGAAGATAAACAGCATTTTAATAACGGAGTTATAAGCACTTTTAAGTTTGGCTATCCTTGTTTGACCTTGAAGGAGGAGCCCAAGGTCAAATCTGACCACATCAGAAGATTCCTAGCTCATTGTTTCCTACAGGTTGGTTTCACATTGCAAAACTCTAGAACCAATAATAAGCGAATTATAAGCACTTTTAAGTTTGGCTATCCTCATTTGACATTGAAGGTGGGGCCCGAATCTGACTACATCAGAAGATTCCTATCCCATGATTTCCTACAGATTGGTTTCAAATTGAGAACCTCTAGGATCAATAATAAGGGAGTTATAAGCACTTTAAAGTTTGCCTATCCTCATTTGACCTTGAAGGAGGGGCCCAAGGTCAAATCTGTCCACATCAGAAGATTCCCTGCCCATGATTTCCTATAGGTTGGTTTCATATTGCAAACTTCTAGGATCAATAATAAGTGGGTTATAAGCACTTTTAAGTTGGGCTACCTTTGGTTTGACCTTGAAGGAGGAACACAAGATCAAATCTGACCACATCACAAGATTCCCTGCCCATGATTTACTATAGGTTGGCTTTACATACCAAACCTCTAGGACCAATAATAAGGCAGATATAAGCACTTTTTCTGACTGACAAAGAAACGCCCATGGTGGCCATCTTGTTTTTAAAAATGAGGCCCAAAATATTCCCAGTCAAGATTTTGTAATGATGAACATATCCTGCATATATGAGATCTCTACCTATTATACCCGTTGCTCTAGAGGGTCAACAAAACTCTTTGTTGAAAGTCGAAAAAATGCCTGTGGTGGCCATCATGTTTTCAAAATGAGGCCAAAAATATTCCCTGGCAAGATTTTATGGTTATGAATATATCCAGCAAATCTGAGAGGTCTAGCTATAATATTACTTTTTGTTAAGAGTGTTAACAGTGAAATCTCTCTACACACCACGGTGGCAGCATTGGCGTAATGAAGCAAAATCCGGTGGATAAAATAACCAACAGGACACTGATAGTCTGACACCCTAAGTCAAACATAATCTTAGCAATAAATCAGAACGCTAACAGGTGAACTTCATTGATAACCATCATACAGGAGCGCACATTATACTCAAAGAGTTAGTAGATCTGCAAAGATAAAGGCCACATTTCTATAAGAGTGATCAGTGGCTGTCGACTGTCCAGGAAAACACTGGTCTAAAACAAGACATAAGACTCACCAAGTCTTATGCTACATGCAGCATAAGAAATTGAGCCAGACCAGTTCTTGGGCAGTACAACCTGTAACCATTTATAGCTGAATTGGTTTTAATCAGATAAATTTCCAATATAACTTTGTAAAATCTCATTAATTCTTTAAAGCATCTACACTTGAATCTTAATATTACTTAGTGCTGTTATCATCATACATTTCTGAAGAATGAGGATCACCTGTTAGAAGTGAGTTGAACCCGGGTAAATGAAGAAAATTAAAAATACAGTAATGTCCAAAGATTATCACCAGCTGTATTTCTTAGTTTTACTGCAAAGAAATATATTTTGCACGTTAAATTGTACAGGTATGTATGTAGAATTCATGGAACAGCCACATATGTAAGGCAAATAAAAATGACAATTATTGTTTTTATTTTAAGTTTTGATGGTTTGATAAGTTGCAAAAATCACAATTTGCAACAAGGCAAGTATATCATTATTTTCTTTGTAAACTCAAGTATGAATTGAGTAAATGGATGTGCTCCCCAAATATTGCCCACTGAGTTATGACTTGAGTTACGGCCAAGTCGTCACAGCAGTAATACTCTTTAATCTAGCTTACACATGGAAACTTTTAAACTTGGATCAACGAGGTCAAACTTTTTATCTCATTAAAAGAAAGAGCTTAGAATGGGTATTACTTTCCGAAAAAAAGAGCCAATGAGTAAATACTGCCCTCCAAAGGTGCTGAGAGCAAATGAGAGTACTCAGGCATCCACAGTGAATCACAAAGCATTCCTATCAGCTCAGAAGTTATAACCTTTCAGACTGATGTTTTATAGACCCTTCTTTTCAAGCAGAAGCAGCAAATAAACTAAGTATCAACCTGAAGCCTCACAGAGACCCAAGCGTTTTAGTGAATATTAAATATAAAAGCATATTCTACATAAGTAGATCCAGTGCAAGTCAAATTAAGCTGGAGTGGAACAAGACCTTGTGGTCCCAACCTCAGAAAATGCTGTATTTGTGAAGATATGAGTGGAACTATTCAATAACACAAACTAAATCTTGGTAATACTAGAAATTATAGTAAAACAATGTCCACTGTATTTAGTCAGCCAGTCACGGAGTACAATTTAAAAATTCTCTAACAACACTTCTGACCACAAGTAAGTAACCTCCATTACTTTCCCACATATCACAGGAGCCTGAGATTCCTAACTATGATGATAGAAATACAATTAAGAGAGTGACTGAAAGAAACAAATTACTTGGTAACAAATATGTCCAACATGTTCAACTGCAAAAATACTAAAAAATAACACTTCCTGAATTTATATAAATGAAAAAGTGAAAACTCTCCTAATTTGATAGATTCAACATTAATTCTATAAAATCTACATCAGGTTCCTACACCTCTTGTTGGGGCTAATGAAGTCAAATTTATCAAGCATAGAATATAATCACACATCTGAAGAGGCAGAACTGTGGCTAGTAATTAAGATCTTGCAAACAAAACCATTCCTTTCTTTAATGCCACCCTGACGTACATTGCTGTAGCAAAAGCCACAAAAATACACTGAGCAGAAGTCTGCAACATTACTGAACAGTAGTCACAATAAACATTGCACTCAACTGCTGAATACATAACTGGAACACAACTGAAAGGAGCCTTCCACTGAAGTAAATAGGTCTCAATTGATGGTAAAATAATAAGATTAAATGGAATTTCCTCATAAATGAGTAAATTAATTAGAACCTGACATAATCCCTGAACAACAATCATAATAAACACTTTACTCACACTGACTGCACAACTTACAGCAGCAGCCATTGAAACAAAACAATATAGAATAGAGAAGATCTCAACAGGTCACATAATATCGAACCTCAATGTCCACTAAACAGAATTCAAAATAATCAACGCTTCCAATATTTTTGGCAAGTATAAACATTTAGAAATGTTGGAAATGACAAATATGTAAAAATGGTAAATAAAGTTTAAGTTTCATCTTTAACACGATATAGGTCAGATGAACACAGGAAAATTTAATAGGTAGAGGAAACCAATGTAAATATGTTAGCTACTTGTCAATATATCTGCACCTTCAATAAATCTACTGCAGCTTTTATTTACAGGATTGATTGTTTAGGGAACATCGCCTTCACAATATTGGACAGGTCTTATCACAACAGGTAGTATGATAGACGGTAGAAAAGTAGTGTACACAATTTAGTTGAAAACATCAGTTTCAGGTATAAGTCTCATCATGACCGATAATGGACATGATAGAGGGTACGGGAAAATCTGGGGCATGCTACTTGGTTACAATTTGAGTGAAAACATTACTTCCAGGTATAGGTCTTATCACAATAGGTAGTAGGGAGGATGACAGAAATGTAATGCATACTGGCTGGTTAGAATTTGGCTGAAATTGTTGAAAATGTTGCTTTCAGGTATCAGTCTCATCAGGATGGGTAGCCGAGGGGACGGCAGGAAATTGGCGGTTACAATTTGGCTGGGAACAATGCTTTCAGGTATAGGTCTCATCACGATAATACTGGCTGGTCACAATTTGGCTCTAAAAAAGTTAACTTCAGGTATAGGTCTCCTCATGATGGGTACCAGAAGGTATGGGGAAAGTAGTGCACACTAGTTGTTTGCAATCTGGCTGAAAACGTCACTTTTAGGTATAGGTCTCATCACGACATATAGTAGAGGGTACAGGTAAAAACACTGCATTCTATCAGCTTTTTTCTCATTTTGTAAAAGCTTATTTCTATGTTACTCATTATAAGAAGATTCTAATTACACTGTTGTCTTAGTTCTGAGTGAATTAACTTTCATGACTGAATCCAATCTTACCTCAGAACTTTTACTCCAAGTTAAAATCAATGTATATTCCTCAGACAAAATATTCTGATCAGTCTGAAAAGTTTGCACACCATTTCTGCACAGCCTTTTGCTACTTTTTATTTATTTCTTACATTTATTTCATTATTTAGAAAGATTCTTTAATATCCTTATAATGCTGTAAGCAGATTATGTTACAAAAGCAAACGGTATGTTCACGTCAGAATCACTATTTATATGTTGACATCTTCTTCATTTAGTACAGTTCTATCCTTCATGTCTGTTCTTATCAGTCCAGGGAAAAAGTGCTGGAAAATGACTGAATTTCAGGTTCCTCATAAAGTTGCTCAAATTACACTGATGCATGCCCCCAAGTGTTATCAAAACAAACACGATACTTACACTATACCAGTGTACTTGTACAAAGGTGAATTGTATTTGCTGTACATACTGATATATTGTAAATATAAAAGAGACTTAGAAATCACTTGTAGAGTGCAAAGCCCACTAGATGCGGCATTTCTGAAAACTATGGATTTTTATGGATACTATGGATTTGACTTCGTTATGCCGCCGCCGCAGTATGTAGAGAGATTTCACCATTACTGCTCTAACAAAAAAAAAATATTATAGCTAGCTTCTCAAATTTGCAGGATATATTCATAAACATAAAATCTTGCCTGGGAATATTTTTGGCCTCATTGTGAAAAACAAAATGGCCGCCAGGGACATTTATTCAACTTTAAACAAGGACTTTTGTTGGCCCTCTAGAGCAAAGGGTATTATAGGTATTAGGTAGAGATCTCAAATTCACAGGATATGTTCCTCATTATAAAATCTTGACTGAGAATATTTTTGGCCTCATTTTGAAAAACAAGATGGCCGCCACACGCGTCAGTCATGAAAAGTGCCTATATCTCCCTTATTATTGGTCTTAGAGGTTTGGGATGGTAAACAAACCTATAGGAAATCATGGGCTGGGAATCGTTTGGTGTGGTAGGATTTGACCTTGGACCCCTCCTTCAAGGTCAAACGAGGATAGCCAAATCATGGGCTGGGAATCTTTTGGTGTGGTCAGATTTGACCTTGGACCCCTCCTTCAAGGTCAAACGAGGATAGCCAAACTTAAAAGTGCTTATAACTCGCTTATTATTGGTCCTAGAGGTTTGGAATGGTAAACCAACCTATAGGAAATCATGAGCTGAGAATCTTTTGGTGTGGTCAGATTTGACCTTGGACCCCTCCTTCAAGGTCAAACGAGGATACCCAAAATTAAAAGTGCTTATAACTTGCCTATTATTGGTTCTAGAGGTTTGCAATATCAAATCAACCTATAGGAAATCATGGGCTAGGAATCTTTTGATGTGATCAGATTTTACCTTTGGCCCCTCCTTCAAGGGTAACTTAAGAGAGACTTAGGCATGTGCATTCTCCTTACCAGTGTTGTAGGTTCTCCCCATTTACTAAAATTGTTTGCAGGTCCTGTAAGATACACTCACCTGTACCTTGCATGTATATAAATCCACTGTATGACCTATAGCTAGTAGCAGTTTGTGCTTTGATCTTCAAGTTGCGACACTGTTGCTGGCAGAATACACCTTGTTTGCATGTGCAAATCTCTACTACCCCACTAACAGACTACATTCATATTTTTCAACAATATTTGCAGCACACTTATGTGTGTATACACGTATGATGGGATGTAAGAGAAACGTTAACGGTACCTAATCTAATCTACTGCTTTGCAATATCTTCCCCACAAAGGGGAACTCAGTGCGCTAGGTAACAAAACTCATTTATCATCATGAGTATCGAAGGGTGTTCAAGGACAATGTCTACATCGTAAAAGGGGTTACCTGGTTTAGAGGTCCATTACAATAGCTAAATGAGAAATAGCTTTCTGTATTTTTAACAGCGAGTAATATAAGTAAATGGCTTTTTTGCTTTTTTTTTGGTACAAGGATATGAAATCTGAAAATAACCAACAACAAAACCTGGGCTGTAAATCTTTAAGAATGGTCAGATTTGAAATTTCACATTTGACCCCTGTTTCAAGGTCAAACAGATTAAAAGTGCCTTGTTTGGAGTGTTTTCGAATGGTTTTTGCATGTTTCAACAACCACAGGAAATCACAGATCACGGATATTTCAAGGGATCTAATATGAATTTTTGACCCCGGCTTCAAGGACAGTGTTTATATTAAAAACCCTAACGTCTTCTTTGTATTTGGACATTGGGATTTGACATTCACAAAGATATCGTGCAAGCGTCACCAGCCATATTCTGAATGTAGAATTCTCTGCGTCACATCTGGAGATGGATTGCATCGAAATGTAATCTCCAGAAATTGCAAACACAAACAGATAAACAAATGTACCAAAACATAACCTCCTGATGGATGTAAGGAATGAATTATTTTTTTCCCACAATACATTTCAGTGTACATATTTGGTTTCCAGTGTGAAATAGATTGGGAAATATTTGAATCATGTTCCAGATACCCAAAAATCCCAAATTTTCAGAAACGTTCCCTGGCGGAGGTCTGCACTATACAAGCACTTCTGGTCCAGTTTGTAATGATAGGATGGAATTGGAATACTAATAATGTTAGGAATTGTAGGATTAAGGTTACTTAAAATATACTCTGGATATATTGACTGATGTAGGTTTTATAATCACTTGTCTCTTTTTTTCCAATAGTCCTCTAAACTCAAAGAACAAGTCAAAAGTGAATGTTTTCCTTTTTTCCAGTGTATCAGTGTATGTACACACAACCCTGATAACTCAAGAAAATAGTTCTGAGTTGAAAAGTCAGTTTACTGCAAGTACCTTGTACACCAACATATCTGTGTAATCAAATGAAAGAAAACACAACCTGACAACTGACAGCAAAAAACTCAGTGGGGTATGACAGGGAGGGTCATGGGGAGGGGAATGAATTAAAGGAAAACTTTACACTTTTTCCCTAGACTGTTATAGTATTTCACAATTTCTTTGTAGCTCAGTGGGCATAGTTTACATTGTCCAATTTTATACACATAAAACACACCAGTCAAACAGTCCACCCCCCTGTGATATAATTGAATAAGCCCACAGACTTTAATTGGAACAATTACTATAATTTCTATAGGCCAATTTAGTGATTAATTTTTGTAAATAAACAATTTTCATAAGCAATATACAAGCTATATTATTTACCAGTTGGTGAACTGCATTAAGGTATTCTTTGTGAAAAAAAGATCTTACATATGCAGCAGTATAAACATTTTTTCAGCAACACCAACTGCTCTTGGTAAACAAGCAATGATGTTTTTTATCATTTCTCTATACTTATGTGATCTTGGTTCAATTATATTCAGACATACAAGGACAGCAATATTCATTTGTTGAAGGCTATTTTCATGTATTCATGCACCAGTCCATTGTTATATCAAGAAGGATTCCATTTTGATATGCACACAAGAGGGCGAGCCCGACTTATTACTATATGGTTATATCTCTTCCTTCAGCACTTTAAAACCATGCATGAAGAAAACACCTTCACTACAACAATACATAAAATGACTTGGACTATAAGATGGGAATGTGCCTTCTCTGTTTTCAATTTATTTCAAACCAAGGATAAACATTAATGTTATATACTGCAGTATTGTTTTCACTATATATAGTACATACCAAATCAACTTAGTAAAAACATCTTTATAAAAGTGTGAAAACATGAATGGATGTTGGTGTGTGTCAAAAGGGTTTTTAAAGGGTCTGTGTTTACAGAAATATTTTCTTGAAACAAAATACACTGTGTATAACATAAACTGTGACACTGACTAAACTGTTGAACAAAAATTACTGACTAATAAAATATATGCGAGATGAGATCAATGAACCATGTAATATGAACATATAAATTCCACAATGTACTCGTGTATATCTTAAAAACATTGTTCTATAAATATAATCTCCTTTTCCACTTACCACAAGAACATTTAAAATCATGTTAATGATACTTTTACCACCCTGAGTAATGTTATACATGACAACATTAATTCTTTCCAACAGAATAGAGTCCTTTAAGTGTGGTATTAGATCATCGTCTGAAAGATAATAGGGTTGTGGATAACATAATCCTATTTTTACTGTCAAGATTGAACTGACAATGGGTGAACCAAGTACCAAATAACTGAAAAAAAAAGAAGAATGTTTGTTGCCTGCCAGTGAGCAGTAAATATACCACAGAAGCATCTGAGACCGGCGGATTCTTCCGTCATTTTCTGTCAGGTTAAGTAAGACTACATTACGAGGGGCATCCTGTGACAGAAGACTACACAGACACTTTGATGGGAAATTGATGTATAGCTAAAAGTCAGGCAATATAATCTAACACAGCAACATTTCATAGAAATATGACAGAGTTGTCAATATTCATGTCCTGCTAGAGACGATGATGATGATGAAATCATGGATTGCTTGTCTATCCAAAATAAATCCCTTCTGAAACTGATATAACTGCGAGAGTACATTATGTATTAAATGTGTACATTTATTTCTAAAATCCTATTTCAGTTACAAAATATACAATAAAATGATATGATTATAAACTTACACATTGAGTCAATAAAAATATCATCTATAAGATGTAGATATCTACTAAGTCCAAATTCCAAGAAAAAAAGGTGAATAGTGGAAACTTTAAGTGGATTTTATAGGTTTGATGCTAAACTTCTACTGAATTTTGGCTCACTTTCAACTCATTCCTGTTGTGAATATGGCCTTATTTGAAAGTTCTGATATACTTGTATTTTCTAGTACTTGTAAATCCACTTGATAGGAGTTTCACTTTTAACAAGATAAGGGTACAAAGCTTCCCCTTGCCAACATTAAAAGTTCCCATGTGATAGGAACAACGCTACACCTGAAATAACATGATATAAATAACAACAATCATGACCATCTGTAACAAACAAGCAACACATGAAGTATTATCAACTGTACAAGACAATCAACAATACCCGACAATACCCATGTTTACATTAATGTTTGATAATTCATGGAGTGATCATCAACTTTCACGGTAGATATTCCATATGTATATGTCACAGCACAACGATGACAATATCTCAATGACTTGATCAACTGTGAGAAACCCAGTGCAGCTTATTTTAATTTATATGCTGAAATTTCTTTTATTCAACCATGTTAAGAGGGTACTAATATCTTGTTCTGATAATAGGTTTGTAACTTATACTCCTTTCACACTACAGGTGGTATCACCCACGGTAACCCGCGTTTGGTGAAATATCCGTCCTTGGATCACTGCACGATGTCCATCCGTGGCCCACTGTCCCAGTTACACTGACGAGTAAAATTTCTAACCACAGGACGTACTGCCTGTAGTGTGAAAGGGGCATTAGAAGAAACACTGCAGTATAAAACAATGCAGGCAAATACAGGTTTGAGATAATGGAAATAAGTTCATACCATCCAGTATATGGACAATAAGAAGTCAGATCATGGGAGTTTTTAATGAATTGATTACACATAGCAGGTGAACAATGTCCTCACAGTGAGTTGGTTATTTGCTTTTGTTATCTAGAATGTCTTGTTAAGTGGAAGTACTTTGGTGCTCACTTGAGGTTCTACTTACTGTACCTTATTGCAGACATCACAGCTAGGTTTAATTATTTTCTATCCCATGTTTCTAACAGAAAGTTATATCCACAACTTTTAATATTAAGCTTACATTATTTATTAATTATGAATAATTTAATTTGTATCAACCCTCTCTGAAGTGGCAATATGGCTAAATATCTGCAATAGTTGACAATGGGTGGTTATGAGAAAGTATAACTAGTTGGGCATTCTGAATAAAATGATGCGAATCTAGTTTCCCAAGTCCCAAATACAGCACATGTGAATAAATCTAATCAGAAATAAAATGTGAAATAATTGCCCAAAATAGGAAAAAGTATGCTTAAAACAATATTAGGTTATCAAATTTAACCATACAATACATTTTTATGGGGTTGATTACCTTGGAACAGCATATAATAGATCATGCAAGGTTGTAGTATCACTGGTCCCGAAGACATTGGCCTTTCAGAGAATGGTAATAGTATACATACCTCATCAGATGTCCCATACCTGCATGCAGTGACTCTGGACAGTATAGATCCCTATCATTCTGGCATTGGGTTATTTTAGGTTAATGCTATTCATAACATTGTCACAGTTACTCTGATACATACCTCATCACATGCAGCACACCTAGGTTTGACCATCTCTGCATAGTGCCTCTCACAGTACACAGCCCCATCCTTCAGGCAGTAGGTCAGATCCACGAGCTGTTCCTCACAGGTGGTGCAGGTAAAGCAGGCCGGGTGCCAGCACTGACCCTCAGCAAGCTTGGGTGCAAACACTGAGAGATCACCTGGCTCTATGTCACCCTGACAGTTGGCACAACTCTACAAAACATGCAGAGAAATATGTAAATAACCTAAAACCATTGAAAAGTGTCTGAAAATAACCTTAAAAAGCTTTACCTTGCCAAGTGAAACAGACTTTTTAAGTCCTGATTTGCAAATAATTTGAATAGATTGTAAAACAAGAGGTACAGAATTGTCAGTTCGTGATTGCTGTGACAAGAAGCAGAAGTATATGCTAACAGTCTGAAATATTCAAAAACATAAATATATGCTAGACAGAGACGTAATCAAGAGAAATATGTGTAAAAAATCTAAAATACATAATCGGCACATAGTATAAACAGATGATCTGGAAACAGATTCAGTAGGTTAGGTGATCAAAAGTACCAAAATACAACTGAAGTCTCCAGTTTTTCCATTTGCTATCACAACAGTCTCACAACTGTCGCCAATATAACCAGGTGTTTACATATAACTTCTGTACATAAGAGCCTGCATTGGTTGACCGATGGAACAGCACTCTGTCTTTAAGTCAGCTTTACTGGTGTAAAAGTTCCTGCAGAGTGGTTATCAAAATACTTTGGATATTTGGCATTAATATTCATCTTTCTTAAAATTCTTTAGATTTAGTCTTAATTTGAAATATTTCCAGTATACGTTTACAGTTTTAATAAAATGGCGACATTGATATTCATCTTTAAACACTGCTATCAGCAACCTTGTCTCAAACAATAGATATCACCAACATTGATAAACAATGTAATGTATCCAATAGATTTATACCATATCACCAAAAAATAAACTTGTTGCTGGCTTAAGCAATGGCCATGCTATTTTTGATTTCAATATATGGACATGATAGAATATTTCAAGATACTTTGCATCATTATCTGTGATTTTGGAATTCTAATATCAACAACTTTTCACTGCATTAAACCATCACTGTCAAATAAAATATCTACTCTAATCTAATATGGACTTTTATAGTGCTTAATCTCCATCAATGACAGACTCTAAGGCGCATCTGAACATGAAACAAGGCAATAAACATTAATCCAATAACATAGCCAGGTCAAACACCAAGGAGACACGGGGGTGACAGGGGAGGCTATGGTGGATCGACTTTTGCAAACAGGTAAGTTTTGAGCTTTTTCCTGAAGGAGGCAACTCATGTTGCGCAGTGCACATCATCAGGGAATTCATTCCAGATCTTAGGATCATCAAAGGCAAAACTATGGCCAAAATGTTTGACTGACTTAAAGACTGATGAGTGGAAAGGAGGAACTGTTAGGTATTGATGATCAGGGTGACTACGACTATCAACTACTTTCTGCAACATCTTTCAACTATTTGCAATAAAAATATCAACATTTTCGACACAAACTACCAAACATTTTCAAATAAAATATCAACCATTTATCACCACAATTACAAATCATTTTCAATTAAAATATCAACCATTTTTCGTAACATTTACCAACCATTTTCTCCTCCAGCTGTTTCTGTTCTGGTTTATGACTTTCTACCGTTTTCTCCTCATTCACAGGGGGTAGGTTTCTCTGCCTTGTTTTGTTGTCAACCACCTTTTTAGTCCCATTTGCTCCCCCATCCTCCACCACCACAGGAGCACCATTCCCTTCCTGAGCACAGCTCTCGCTATTCATTTCCCCATTTATAGCTTTACTTCCATCTTCGGTCACTTTTACCGATTTCTTGACTTTCACTTTTTTCACCTTCTTCTTCTCACCAACTGGTTTATCGACGCCCATATTTTTTTATTTATATGTTTAAATATATTTTTTGTTGCTAAGTTTTCTAATAAAAATGTAGTTCCTTTGAGATATTTTTTTCCAATTTCCAATTTTGAAACTCAAGCTAGAAAGCACAAATAATTGAAGCTTGGTTGATTTTTTCAATTACAAATCCAACTTTCGATATCCAGTATGTCATAAAAATTTCCAAAAAAGGCTTTACAAATCCTTTGTATATAACTTTTTCCAAACTTTTTGGGCTTTAAATCAGATTTTTATCTATACTGTTAGCAACACTTCATATTTATTCTTCTAAAAATGTTGCTAAATGGCAGATTTTTCAGTAAAAGTGGAAAACTCATCAAGCACAGAAATTAACTAGGCTGCTGGATAATAAATACAACTAAGGTGGCCAATGGCACTGTTGGTCTTAAAGTGCTCTCAATCCACAAATACATCAACAACTGTTCATAAAGCAAAAACAACAGCCACAACAGCAAATTTTCTCAAGTCAAAGCTATGCCAGGGACAGATAAAGCCAAATTCATATAGTTAATTAGCCAAGTTACTTCCAGATACCCACACAGACTCTTGCTTGGTCTTGGAACAACCAGACCTTGCTTTGTAGAATGCATACCAAATATAAGGTAAGGGATAACACCAGACCAAACACAATCTGAGGTTTTATCACATTTCTCAGCACTCTGAACTACAATCACCTAGTTTCTGTTTTCCTTAATCCAACAACTGAACTTTACTGATAAAAACAACAAAAGTAACAACTTTTTCAACAGAAATCACTCATTGTTTCTATAAATTTTAGATTTTTCACACCTTAATCAATATTTTTTCCATAAATCTAAAATAGACAGTTGAGTGTTTATTGAATAATATTTTCCATTAAAAATCTTTTTTTTTTCAGCAAAATGTGGAACTATGCATGGCCCATAATATTTGTTTAGGTCAATGTTAAGTCTCAGTAATTTCTGAGTTCAGAGCCCTGATATCCGCTCTTATACACTTAAACAAGATTCTGATGCAAACTGTGATTCAGGTGAAGCAATCACATTCAACATACTAACCTCTTGACATAGCTATTAAGAAGATGATTTATTTTTAATAGATCCTATAATGCTAACTTTAAAAAAAAATGGATAATCTTTAACAAACCTTAACAGAAGAGGGGAAAGTATAGATCTTAATGTTGACTCAAGTCAGAGATTTAGGGGCAAATGGCCAGTGGTGTTTGTACTGAGGCATATTGCTGGAAAGAGATTACACTATCAACTGATATGGACTTCTTCTACCAACAACTTGGATTCACACCTTTTCACAACAGAAAAAGTTAGTTTTTTCTTTACAGCATCAATATGTTAGACCAAGGTTTCAGTAGTTTTTTATGCTAATAATAAAACTGGTATACCAAACTTGTACACTCTTTATAGTAATATTTATATGCATCCTTAATTTTTATGAAACTAGCATGTCAAGAACACAATCAACTAATGGTCAATGGAAAATAGTTAACCATAAGTTTTTAAGTATTGTTCAATAATGAAAACATTATCAAAAAAGCTCATCTGATAAAATATACTAAATTTTAAGAAAATGAATTTCTGGTATCTTCACCTATCTTCTGATTGACTTAATGGTCAACGCTCTTTAACCTTATTACCCAGGTCAAACCTCAGCACCAGTAATAGTGATGGGTCTTTAAATACATCTGGGGATTGTTCCAGTACGGTCTTCAGGTGAGGCAGAATAATCGTGGATTCATATTTATTGGTTGTCATTATTCCTGTAATGCTTTATATACTCTTTATCAGTCGCAGACACTTACCAAATATGGTAGTTATTCGTAAAACACCTTCACAAATCTTCCTCTTTCCATGTCAAAATAGCTAGTGATCATACAAAGTTTGATTTGAATCACAGCAATGAGGTGACAGAACTACCAGCAACCTCAGAGTGGTGACAGTTCTCCATGCCAGATGACATACGACTTTCACGTCAAAGTTCGGAGACTTGCTGATCACGCACAGCCTCTATTAGTCTATTACTCATCTTCCAAGTTTAAGGAAGGTCCTGTACAAGAAGCTACAAATAAAACTGTTCCAGTGGTAGCTTTGATGTCATTTGAGGTCATTTGTGTACATTTACCTTGTTACTCATACTCTGACCATTCTTAGTTAAGCACAAAATGTATATACGGAATGGCTATATGGGGTGGCTAGGTTAAGATGGAATGGCTATATGGGGTGGCTTGTTTTAAATGTGCATCCATTCATGGAACTACTGCTGGATGGAAAGAAAAATATTAACAAGATCAATGGACCCTTTTAAACTTTGCTGATGTTTTGCACGGGCGCATTCTCACAAAAACTCCACATGAAATACCCCTGAATCTGCCTCCCAGTCACATAATTATCCAGTCCAAAACATGATCTAAAACTAAAGGTCTTGTTAAACAATGTCTTTCTGGTGTAATCACTTATTTTGTGGCTGTTACAATCTATCTTACTTATCATTTTGCAAAAATTGAGCCGAGTGATCATTTTCCAGGTGAAGATGAGTTGTAGAAGTCCCATAATTACTCTGCAACACCTGTCAGGGCCTATTACTGGTATTAACTTATGAGTGACCTTTATGAATGAAAGGAGTCATAGCATTCCATACAACCAATCCTTTTGGTCATATGCCTGATCTTTTCGCTTTGGACAAATCACTCTGTTAATGTCAGTTTTCCTGTCCCTGTCTGACAGGATCAGTCCCAGAAGAATCAAAAGTCTGAAATTGATTTTATCAAGTTCTTACAAGTAATCAAAGTGAAACTGTGATATTATCAAAATACTGGGAGTTAAAACTCATTCCAAAGAAACAGGCAGCTGGATTTCTGGTGTGCTGAATAAAAAGATTGAAACATTAATCAGACGCATTTTAAAAACCTGCTGAAGCAACTGAACTGTTCTGGTGCAGTTAATTGAAAGAGTCTATTTATAGCGAGTGGTTCGAGAAGCTTCTCACACCATCAGACTTATAATTTCAAGTTTCAGAGCACCTCCAGGGATAGTGATTCAGGCTTCAAGATAATCTGAGTTGTAGGTTGAATTAAAAATTCTATAAAGAATGTTTTCACACACAGCCTCTGTCATACTTTGATTTCTGTCAAGTACTATTTATCCTTAACCACAGCATCAATCGTAAGTTGCACCTAAAATCTTGAAAGCAGAAGTCCTTATCTCACACCAACCTGCAGTACCAAAGGTTGCACAAACTAAGGGTCTTGTTAAACATTGTAAGGCCTCAGTGGTCGAATGGTTAATAAACTTGTCATTGGATCCCTTGGCTCTAATCCCAGTGGTCATGGGTTTGAATCCTGCTGGCTACTGTATATGGAATTCAATGAGAACCATTTAGTTCTATTACTCTAGCCTAGAGTTGCAGTTGGTTTTAATTTTCCAAAACCAGTTGTAGCTTTTTGAAAGAGCAATCAAATATGGAAATGTGTTGAAATATCTTCTAAGACTGAGAAAAAGCGTATACAACTTGGTGAATTTATGTGATAAACTTTGCTGAAAAATCAAAATATGTTCAAATATATGAGTATTTCATAAAAAAAGCTAGCTTTTTACAACTTAAAACTGTAACTAGTGGGAACATCGCTAAACAATATCATCAATATAAATTTATTTTCTTGGGAGAGCTTGTTGATATAAACATGCACAGAAAGAAACTTTGGAAAAACTAGATTGGGCCAACTCGGCGCCAACATATCCCCAGACAGGTCATCACTCACGCCACAGGTTTTGATCGGGAATTTTTAAAAATATAATTACCCATTATTATATGAACTTCAGCACATCAATCTACTCTGTTTATATCTTCCAAGGAAGATGGTGTATCCCCAGACGCCGAATACATAACTCAAATTATATTTTCAATCTTCCTGCAATGATAACTCTAAACCTATTTTCAAAGTATTTAAATGATTGATGATTGAATGTCCATTCTAAAATAATAATCCCAAAAGAGCATATCTGTTTCTATATTTGTTGACAAATAAAATATTATTTTTAACTCAACTCATCATACTTTTCAATCTTCCTTCAAAGTATTTAAATGATTGATGATTCAATGTCCATTCTAAAATTCATAATCCCAAAAGCGCATATCTGTTTCTATATTTGTTCACAAATAAAATATTATTTAAAAAAAAATTATTTATATTATTATTTTATTATATTATTTTTAGAATTTGCAAATTGTTTTCAGTTATTCATTTCCTCTATACCTATATATGTGGTCCATATATATGCAACCTAAATATGTGACACAATCTCAGTTCTGACTCCCCTTTGTGTTATATGTAATGAAGCCCACCACCTCCCACCCCCACCCCTCTCCCCTTCTCCACACCTCTCTCACTATTACACAAGATCTGCAACCCCATTGAGGTCTTTGTTTCTCATCTGATATCATTAAATACCTTTGTTTATTTAGTGTCACTCAATATAGCTGGAGGTCCCAGAGGTGGGTGGGGGGAATCCGGGTGGGGGATGTGGGTTGGGACTTAGTTTAGTTTATTAGTTTATTATAGTGACATGTATTATGTTGACAAGGATTATACAAAAACTATTGAAGTAATACCCAGCCCTATATGGGCTTATAAGTCACTTTAAATAGAGAGTTAATAACAAACAGAGCAAACATATTTTGAGGTAAGATACAGTAAATAAAGACAGCAATTCAATACATAAAAATTAACAATATAATTTACTTTTTCTTTCTTGCCACAAATCAAAAATAAAATTAATAACCAAAAAAGGCCTTGTGGAAAAAAGGACTTGTGGAAAAAAGACCTTGTGGAAAAAAGGCCTAGTAAATATTTAGATATTGGAAAAAAGGCCTTGTGGAATAAATTTTTTGGCTATGATTTTATTTTATAATTTTATTTTTCTTTTAAAAGATTTAACAAGATTAAACATATTAAGAACATATTAAATCAAAAAGCACATTTATATTTGATTCACATTTAAAGATATCATATGTGAAAAGCTAGTGAATATAGAAAATCAGTTTAAAAAGCACAACTGTACAAAATAAATCAGTCCAGAAAGAACTACTATATATAATAAACAAAATAAATCAGTCCAGAAAGAACTACTATATATAATAAATCTGTGTAAAAGCACTTCTGTACACACTAAACCTGGTTAAAAAGCACTACTGCACACACTAAATCTGTTTAAAAAGCATTACTGTACATAGTAAATCAGTCTAAGAATTACAAATTTTAAATCAGTCTAATGCAATGTCCAATGCCCTGTAAGAAGTCCTCAACTGATTTGGTTCCACTTTTCCTGGCCTCACAAAGATAGAGTAGCCGCCAAACGGAAGGGTGGCTGTGACCAACTAATTGTTTAAAGGAGTTGTTCCAACTCTCACAGTGATTGTTGGTGCGATCGCCCCCAGCCAATGTAGCCTCATGTACATTCCATAGGCCTGGGGAAAACACAGGTGGTATCTTACGGAAACGCACAGTACATGCCTCTCCATTCTCTCCTGGGCGCCGGATGGGTCGATATGTACCAGACACATAAGTGGCATCGAAATAGTCAAGAAGGGGCTCAAGGTCTGTGGGAACATGGTCCTTTAGATACATCATGCCAGCATGTACATCATCCTCTGGGAGAAATGATAATCCATCAATCATGCCACAAAAATGCTTGATGTTTGGATCTTCTTTGTATGCTGATGACAGGCCAAGTTCTTGCACCTTCCTCCATGAACTCTGTGTCAAATGATAAAAGCAGCCTTTTGTGGTAACATGTGGCCCAAAGGTGTGTGCCACTGCATTTATAACTGATCTTTCAAAGTCCATATGCACTATCTCAGGATCTAAGGTAAACCCTAATTCTTCTGCCTTGTCACATATTGCCCTGAGCATTTCCTCGTATAGACCTTGGGATTTCCCTGTCAGAAGAGCATATGCACATGAAACTGCAGACTCTCCAAGCTTGGCTCGAATAACGTACAACTGCGTGAAAAGTTTTGGGGCAGTATCAAAAGTACCATCCATAAACCAGTCTCCTTTGGTGGCTAGGTGACGAATCCCTTCACTGCTGGCAAACACTATGACCCTCTGATTGGAACCTGGCCCGCTATCATGGATAAGGAACTGCTGGCCAGTTGCAGTTTGTGCCCACTCGTCTTCAATGGTGAGCTCAGACAAAGTCTTGGGCTCCTTGGGTCGAGCACCTCTCTGCACATTCCGGATATTTCGCTTCAGGCTGTCCAGATTTCCCACTGCTCCTCTGATGTCTTCACTCATCTCAGCTAACTGACCGGACAGGATTTGAGCAGGCTTCTCCCTGGATGTCTTTGCTTTGGCCTTCATCTCTGCTTTTGACTTTGCAACTTCTATTGCTTTAAAATCTGGGTCATGGGAATGAGGCTTGGTTACATGAGGATTTTCTTTCTCCAAGGATGTGTAGAGGCACGCCTTGCAATTGTAAGCCCTCCTGTTGGAGCACTGCCATTGGATCTGTCTTCCAGTAGTTGTCTTCTGAGTATACATGAAACCCTCAAAACACAGTTTTGACCCTCCTTTATTATTTGTAATGTACTCCATGTTGTCTCACTTAGATATAATGAAGTAAATAAATTTGGGAGTCTTTTATAGGCTCTCATTTGGTAAGCCATTGTATGAAAGATTAAAATTAATTTCTTTCATCTACCTGTTCATAGCTGTTGATTACCTGCTCAGGGGTACACTTACAAAAGTCTCAAAGACCAACTGGCTTTAGAAGCCTGCTCAGGATTGGATTGTAAAGCTATTTCAAAAATGTTAGTCTTAACAGCTATTGCAATTAGTCTCTTTATTACAAACTTCTACTTTCCAATTAAAGAAAAGCCTCAAAGGTGAACTGCCTTTAGAAGGCTGCTCAGGATTGGATTGTAAAGCTGTTTAAAAATGTTGGCTTTAATAGTTATTGCAATTAGTTTCTTTATTAAAAACTTCTACTTTGTAAAAAAAGCCTCAAAGTTGTACTAGCTTCAGAAGACTGCTCAGGAATGGATTATAAAGCAATTTAAAATGGCTGGCCTCTTTCTATTTATTGCAATTAATTTCTTTATTATAAACTGCTATTAAAGATATTATAACTCATGAAAAGGTTCAGAGGCCAATTGGCTTTCAGAAAACTGCTCAGGATTGGATTAAAAGGAATTAAAAAAATATGTTGGCCTTTCTGTTGTTATTGGAGTTTATTATGAAATAATTAATTACAGAATGTTTGTGTTATATCTATGTATCTATATTTTTGATATTTGTCAACATATAATAATTCTGGTTTTGTGTTTGTCTCTGTGTGGCTTAATTATCCCCCATTACTTAATTCTATGCTCTACTTCACTTCCCATTACCTTCTAACTTTACTTCTGGCTTTAAAAATCTTGAAAATTTTTATTAAAATTTTTACTTCATTATTCAAAAATATTTTTACACAAGGCCTTTTTTCCAAATTTCCAAGAATGACAAGGCCTTTTTTCCACAAGTCCTTTTTACCACAAGGCCTTATTTCCACAAGGTCTTTTTTAATACCCTTGATAATTGATCTATTAATAATTCAGATTTATCTATATTTAAAATTTTGAAATATTTCATACGAATCAGCTCTAAAGCTGGACAAACACAAACAAAATGTATCTCATCTTCTACATCTTTTTTACACAGTTTACATGTTCTCTCAAAGAGATGGAGTGCTACAGCATAAATGGTAAACAAACAATCTATATAAAAGGGGTACTCAAATACAAAAAGAATTGAGAATTTTAAGTATGTGATTATCAACTGAAATGAGTAGGAGCTGTGTCAAAATTAACTGAGGCAAGTTGAATAAAACTGGGCTAGTTGAGGGTTAAAAATCCCCTAGTTTTACTACATAAGGATATAATTTCATTAATATTGGGACTTAAAGCTCACTTAAAGTGTCCATTTTGTCTACTTGAATATGTTTAACCGGCGTTTAACCAGTTTCATTTTAAAAAGTTAAAAACTCAGCAAGCAGAGGTATAACACACAAAAATAAGTTCTTAAAAGACTAAGATAGCCATAACATTATTAATATTCAAAATTTAAATAGACAGGCATTTCCTTTTAAAAATTCAAAGATTTCAGCTCTATAACCCACATAGTTTGACAGTTACTGGGCTTTAAAGTGGCATAATGTCCATAAATTGGGTTTCTGTGGGCATTTTACAATTGTTAAAGAGACCTTAGCAATTAAACTACAGATCTGAAACTTTTTGGGGGACATACATAACAAACAAAAATTATATATAATACAGTTTAAGACTTGTCACACTAAGCATTTCCAAATAACAGGGCAAAATACGGAAAAAATGTCCAAAAAGGCACTTGGGCGAGTGTCTATGGCCCTCATACACAGGTTAAATGTCTACTAAAAACCTTGATTTTCGCCATATGTAAAAAGGACATAATAATGCATTCCCAGATGGGATTTCAGCTCCATCAATCACATAGTTTAACAGTCACAGGGCTTAAAGGTGGCAAAAAGTCCAAATATTGGGTCTCTGTGGGCCTTTTAGAGATCTCGATGTGGCTTTCAAATTAAAGCTTCAGACTTAAAATTTGTTACATACTAAGATTACACATAGAATATGTATCTAATAAAGTTTGAAACTTCTCAGACTTACCATTTCCAAGTTACAGAGCAAAATATGTGAAAAATGTCTTACTAATAAAAGGGTCACTCAGGTGGGTGTTTAAGGTCCTCATACACAGGTTAAATGTCTACTTGAAGCCTTGATTTTTGGCACATGTAAAAAGAACATAATAATGTATTCCCAGATGAGATTTCAGCTCTATCAGTCACATAGTTTAACAGTCACAGGCCTTAAAATTGGCAAAAAGTCCAAATACTGGGTCTTTATGGGGCCTTCTAGAGACCTAAATGTGGCCTTCAAATTAAAGCTTCAGACTTAAAATTTGTCACATACTAAGATTACACATAGAATATGCATCTAATACAGTTTGAAACTTCTTAGACTTACCATTTCCAAGTTACAGGGAAAAATATGTGAAAAATGTCTAAAAATGGTCACTCGGGTGGGGATTTATGGTCCTCATACACAGGTTAAATGTCTTCTTAAAGCCTTAATTTTTGGCACATATATAAATAACATACTAATATCTTCCCAGATAGGATTTGAGCTCTATCAGTCACATAGTTTGACAGTCACAGGGCTTAAAAGTAGCAAAAAGTCCAAATATTGGGTCTTTGGGAGCCTTTTAGAGACCTCAATTTGACCTTCAAAATTAAAGCTTCAGACTTAAAATCTGTTACATACTAAGATTACACACAGAATATATATCTAATACAGTTTGAAACTTCTCAGACTTACCATTTCCAAGTTACAGGGAAAAAGATGTGAAAAATGTCTTATAAGGGTCACTCGGGTGGGTGTTTATGGTCCTGATACACAGGTTAACTGTCCATTAAAGGCCTAAATGTTGGGGCACATATAAGAAAACACATAGATATATTCCCAGATGATATTTAACTTAGATGAGAGACATAGTTTGAAAGCTACAGTGCTTGAAAGTGGCAAAAAGTGCATAAATTGGGTCTCTGTGGGCACTTTTGAGACTTTAAGTCGACCCCTTTGGGTAAACCTACAGCCCTAAAATTTTCTACAGACAAGGATTACATATCAAAGTTATACCTAGCACAGTTTGAGACTCATCAGAATTACCACTTCCAAATTATAGGGCAAAATATGTGAAAAGTATAGCAAAAAATCCCTAAGTGGGGGTATTTATGGGCCTCAAGGACAATTTTCTCCTCAACTTAAAGTCGTGATTTTCGGCACATGTACTAAGAACATATTAATGTGTTGTCAGGTAAAATTTCAGCCAGCTGAGCATCATAGTTTGTGACCTACAGGGCTCTAAGTGGCCAAAAGTCCAATTTCTGACCTTAAGGTGGCCATAAGTTCTTTTTTACTGGGAGTTTAAGGTCACCTTAAAATAGGGATCTTCCTTTGGGCACCCTTAACATGTGTACCAAGTTTGAAAAAAAAATATTAATTTGTTTTTGAGTTATCGCGTCCACAAGGAAATTTCTACGCCGGCGGCGCGACGGACCTGAATCCAATATATCCCCGACTTTCGTCTGGGGATATAATTATGTTTCATGCAAAAATGACCTGGGTTGTCATCATAACTGTACAGAATTATAAAAGAACTCTTTCAACAGACTATTTTGGTGGGAAAATATGAATTAAAAGATTGGTTTGCTTATTCCAATTATTTAAAATATTATTCTAGCTTGTTTGATTCAGATTACTTGATGGTAAGTAGCTCCAAACAAGCAGTTCATTACGTCAGTAGACCAAGCACACAAGTTGCTTTTTATCAGGCACCCCAGCTGCACTTCTCATTACCATGGTAACAGTGATGTAAATGCAACCAGGCCAATCAAACAAACATGTACACAAGTAATCATGATCTATTGCAAAGTACTGAAAGAAGTGTGCAATGATTACCCTGTATAAGTTGAATGATACATGTTTACACATAATGTAATGGATCTGTAAAAATTACTCCTACTGGCGAGAAGATTTGCAAAAGTTTTTAAAATATTAATACCTAATTCTGCTGAAAAAAGTGAAATTTGTCTCCAATATAATCATAAGGATTGGACTTTCTGTTGACAAAAGTTAGATATACAGCTAATATCAGAGGTGAACTCTTGCAGTCATTACCCCCTTTTGATAATTTAATAACTCTTGACCAGATTCTCCACTAAAATATTTAAAGCAGTCCAGAGATACATTGTCAAGTCTAAACGCTTTTGATTCTTTAATTGCCAGCAGTGATCTTCTTGTGCAGCCTCATCTGCACTTCATCTATAAATAGTTCACTCAGCAAGAGTGTATTTTATGATTGTTGCCTAATTACTAATAAAATATGTTTAAATCAAAAGTTAGATCTTGAGTCTCTATCGACA
Organism: Sabellastarte sp. h YS-2021; assembly: GCA_964017235.1. Lineage (NCBI taxonomy): Eukaryota > Metazoa > Annelida > Polychaeta > Sabellida > Sabellidae > Sabellastarte > Sabellastarte sp. h YS-2021. The sequence goes on along the minus strand of OZ024927.1, from coordinate 164,375,461 downwards.
GAATTTGCAAGTCATTTCAATTTACTTTCACTATTTATCAATTAATGCCCTGGTATAGTGTATTATATACTAGTATTTTGCAAAAATTAATAATAAGTTTGGTAAAACTGTATCATGTCATAGTGGAACCATATGCAACAGATTTTGTTTACTTCCCTATATGTGTACATTATAACCCAGTTCCTTTTTTTTCCAAAACTTATGAACTCCCTGGTTTTTATACCTCTGGACTCAGCTATGGCTTTTCCTGTTTTAAAATGGGAGGAACTGGCAAAACACATGAATTATATTACACCCTCCTCCCAAATGAAATGGAAAATTTAAGAATTAAATTAAATTTTTATAAGATAATATCTTACCTAGTGGACCGGTGCAATAGTCCGGCGCCTAGCCGGTCTCGCCAAACATTAGAAAAAAATGTCCTGAGCTGGGCTCTGGCCTGGACCGGTAGTGTAGTGTTCACTCGCCAGGTGTCACCCGACACCCAGCTCCCCTACTGTGCGTGTGCGCGCATGCGCACTTCCTCTTTTTGTTGCCTACCAAGTAAAGTCCCCTTGATTTAAGCGGGGAAGGTAGGATGGGACTCTCCTTGTCCACTAGGTAAGATATTATCTTATAAAAATTTAATTTAATTCTTAAATTTTCCATTTTATTGCGTTAATATATCTTACCTAGTGGACCGGTGCAGAATAACTACCCATTGGATGGCGGGTAGATCAATCAAAATTTTAGGGGACTCACTATGGGAGATAACTCCCAAACTCATATAGACCGAGGTAACAAACCTAGACCGGTTCCGAACCTTCTCGGTTACACTACATCCCCCCCCCCCCCCCCCCTTCTGTAGAAATCTGCCACTCAAGAAGAGGGGAGGAGAGGAGAGTCCCAATGAGTCCTGAGGAAGCAATAGGGTAAACTCCATTTGGTCCCTCAGCCATCCTGAGAGGTAAGGTAGACTGCAGAGACTTTTTTTTTTTTTTTTTTGTATATTTACATATTTACACAGAAGACTCAAACTTAATCTCTAATCTGCTGAGCTGCTACCACCGGGCCCAGGTGGTATAACTCAGAGTCTGCCCAGGCCACATCCTTTAGGTAGAACTGGGTGAATGTGTTATGAGACTTCCAATGGCAGGCCGCTAGAATTTGATCTAAGGGTACGCCTCCCTGAAAAGCTTTGGAAGCCGCGAAAGCCCGGACGTCATGAGCCCGAACTTGATGCAAATTTTGAGACTGCTCATCCGAGAGTTGGTAACATAAGCCAATCGTTTGCTTGATCCAGGAAGAGACAGTGGCTGGCACAATGTCTTTCTTGAAACTCTTCCTAAAGGAGACGAAAACCAATTCCTTGTCTGACCGAAGGTCCTTGGTTTTGTCTAGATAGTAACGCAAGGATCTCACCGGACACAAGGTCCTGTCTTCCTTAAGAGACTTGTCCAAAGTCGGAGCAAGGGCCGGGATTATAACCGGGGCTACACAACCCGGACCCTCTTTAGCCAGGTGGTTCTTTGAGATGAAACTAGGGGAAGGGTACAGGGAGACATGAGACCAATCTTCCTGATGCCTGATGTTCCTATGTACCCAGGCATGAATCTCGCTTCTTCTTTTGCCCGACCCTAAGGCAAGAAGGAAGACCGTCTTAAAGGTAAGGTGTTTAAGGGAAGCCTTCCTAAGAGGTTCAAATGGAGGTTTCGTGAGCTGATGAAGAACCAATGAAAGGTTCCAGGAAGGAACACCCCTCCTACCTTTAGGCTTGTCCCTATGGAAACTGTCGAACAGTCTGGTAAGATTCTCATCCTTACCAATGTTTACTCGGCCATTTCCTATCTTGTCGGATATAGCGGTCCTATAGCCATCTATCGTGCTAGGTTGCAGATGTTTCTCCTGAAACAGGTAGACGAGGAAATCAGAGATCTGCTTTATAGAAGGAGACCTGAAGTCCACCTTATGTTTCTCACACCATCTGACAAAAACGGACCACTTTGATTGGTAGATGGCTCTGGTTGAACGTCTCTGAGGAGCTTCAATTCGTGTTGCCACTTCTTCAGAGAAGCCTGCCTGTTGGATGGCAAAGGCCCTAGGAGCCATGCATGCAGATTCAGACTGTGAAGGTCCCTGTGAGGACACTGATTGAAGGGTTGAGTCAATAGATTCCCTACTCTCGGCAGACTTAGGGGAATTTGTACTGACATGCTGACCAGATCCCAAAACCATGACATGTTGGGCCACCCTGGTGCAATGAGAATGACTCTGCGGAATCCCTGATCTATCAACTTGGAGACCACCTTCCCTAGGAGAGCCACCGGGGGAAAAACATAGGCATCCAGATCTTGCCAGGGAACGCTTAGAGCATCCACTTTCCAGGCTAGATGATCCGGAACCGGGGACACAAATCTGGGAAGTTTGCGATTGAACTTGGTCGCAAATAGGTCCACCTCCGGTTTGTGCCATCTTCTGCAAATCTGGTCGAAGACTTCCTGCAGGAGGGACCATTCCGTCTGTATCACCTGACCGTGCCGGGACAACTTGTCCGCAATGACATTGAGGTGACCCGGAATATGTCTTGCTCTTAATACAATCTGCCTCTGGTTGCACCACATCAGCAGCCTCCAGAGGAGAGCACAGAGAGAGCCTGATTTCATACCGCCCTCCTTGTTGATGTAAGAAACTACAGTTGTGTTGTCGGAACACACCAGAATGGTCTGGTTCCAACACAATCGCTCGAACTGTTTTAGGGCTAGTAAGACGGCCTTGAGTTCCAGCAAATTTATGTGCAAGGCGCTTTCTTGTGTGGACCAAAGGCCTCTTGCTGTGAAGTCGCCTAAGTGAGCACCCCAACCTTCGTTTGAGGCATCGGTAAACAGCTGAAGAGCGTGTTGAAGTGGGTGTAAAGGCTGACCTTTTAGGACATTGTTTGGGTTCAACCACCACCTCAGGTGTGCCTGAAGGGACTGAGGCAGAGGGATAATCTTTTCCAATGATTCCGGGACATGCCAATGCCTCTTCAGATGCCACTGGATAGGGCGCATGTGGAGTCGTCCGGCGACTACCTGTTTCTCTGTGGCCGTTAGTAGTCCTATAAGAGACATGAACTGTCGGACTGAACACACCTGTTGATTGAGGAGGTCGTTGATCTTTTGGGACAGAGCCATCCACCTCTCCTGGGTCGGTTTGACCAGCCCCTGAGAGAGGTCGAAACGGTAACCTACAAAGTTGAAGACCTGCTGAGGCACCAACTCCGACTTGGTCATATTGACTACCCACCCTAACCTGTGGCACAGGTCCAAGAGGGTCCGGGTATGAAGTAGGCACGTTTCCGGGCAAGGGGCTCTCAGCAACCAGTCGTCGAGGTACTGGTGGATCCTGATACCCCGAGCCTGTGCCATTAACTTGACTTCCTTGGCCACCTTGGTGAACTCCAACGGAGCCGTTGAGAGGCCAAAGGGGAGGGCTGTGAATTGATAAGCTTGACTGTGGAGGAAGAACCTGAGGAACTTTCGCGACCTTTGTCCTATTGGGATATGGAAGTAAGCGTCGCTGAAATCCAGAGACGTCACCCATTCCCCTTTTTGAAGGGAGAGTCGGATGGTCTCTGGTGTCTCCATCTTGAAAGATGAAGTTGCTAGGTAACAGTTCAGTCGGCTTAAATCTAGGATGGGCCTCCATTTCCTGTTGGGTTTTGGTACAAGAAACAAGCGGTTGTAAAAGGCCAGGCTGGAGGGAGTTGTCACCTTTTCTACCGCCTGTTTCTGAATGAGTGCTTGTAAAGAGTCCCTTATGTGTCTGCTTTTGACCGGATTTGCGTATCCACTGATAATGACCGGTGACCTTGTCAGAGGAGGTTTCTCCTTGAAGGGTAGGTTGTACCCTTCCTGAAGAATTGAAATTGCTATTGGGTTTGCACCCAGGGAGTGCCAGACCTGCCAAAACCTTTGCAGACGGGCCCCCACAGGTGGATTTTCTACAACATGAGGGACATTTTGAACAGTTGGAGCACAAAGACAAAGATTTACACAGCAAACAGGTTTCACACACTTTATTTTCATTGGAACCTGAGAGGGACTTATGTCTTTGTTTTCTGACCGCCCTGTTACATAAGGTACATGACCGACAACAGGTAAGTTTACAGTCTTGTTTACATTTTTGTTTAAGTCCTGGCAAAACGGATCCTCCACAATTAACTCTAACTGAGGATCTACTAAGCAATAATTGTCATTTATAGGATTGTTGACGGGACGATTTGGAGAAATAACTGGAATTGTTGCCTCCACGTCCCCGACCGCGGCCCCTCCCTCTATGAGAGAACTGACGCCAAGCCTGGCTAGACTGGGAGGAGGAATGGCCTGAATGTCTGTTATCCTTCTTGTCGTACGGCTTGTACCGGTATGATTGGTGTTTCCTACCAGGGTGCTGCCCTGTGCCCGGACCGGGACCATGAGCACCTGATGTGGATTCAAATTTTGCTATATCCTGTTCTGCTGTGGCAAGGATGTCATCTGGAAACAGTGAGGAACTAAACAAGGGGGCATTGCGCAACCTGTTCCATGTGTCCGGTTTCAGTCCGGGTTTGGCAAATTCAAGATATGAATCCCTGCGTAGCAATATAAAGTTGGCAAGCTGAATGAACAAACTGTCGGCTAGGTGTTGGAGTGAAGTCCCTAGAGCCACTGATACGCTTGCATGAAAAGAGGATAAATCTTTGAGATCCCTGATAGCTTCTACAACCTCTTTGGGAGCCTTTCCCTTGACAATAACGTCATTAAGCAGACCAATGTGAGCGTTCATCTTGTCCTGGATCTCACTGGTGCACCTATTAAAGGCGGCTGCATGATTTGTAATGTATGTTCCTTCACGAGCACACTTCTCCCACCGGCGTAGGATGTCCTGAGGTACCGGACGGGAAGGGGGACCAGATTGAGGGTAGGATGAAACTTTAGCAACCCTAGAGTACTGGGCGTTGAGGCGGGCCTCAGAGTCGGACCAGCTGAAAATGGTTCTGCCTGGTCTAGTGGTTGAATCCTGCCTAAGTCTATGTTGTTTTTACCATTTGGCTTGACTCTTAGGCGTGCGAATAAACTGATCCACTTTCAGACCAGCCGATTCCTGGGAACGAGAAGGGTAACCTTCAGCGACCCGGCAGTTCAGTTTCTCCATCTTGTGGCAAAGCCAGTCATCCGGGGGTAATTCTACTGACACTTTGCCGGTTTTTCTTGGGTGTTTCCCCTTCCACGGGTTGTCTGACCTATCCCCGTCTGATACAGAGAGCTCAAAGTCTGGGATATGATTCCATCCAAGAAAGGCCCTAACTGACCTGCACGTTTCCCTGTAGTTCATTTCTTCGTTTTGTTCTGTTGCCTCTGAGTCTGAGATCTCACCCTCGTCGGATGCCTTATCAGACCGGTCAAGATTAGAGTCCACATCAGACACGTCCTGTCCAGCAGAGAAGGACTGACCGGTACCGGAAACACCGGTAGTAGTGTGAGGCAATGAACTGAAAAATGAAGTTTCTGGCTTGGATGTAGATTTCGCACCGGGTATAAGAGACGGGGCAGGGCCCGGAACGGGAGCATCCACTTTAACCGGTTCCTCATGTCTTTGAGCAGGAAGAGATTCAATAACAGTCTGGTCCTTCACCGGAGCCGGTGCCTCGGACACAACTGTAGCAGTAGGGGCAACTTTAGTCTTTTTAACCTTCTTGCCCGTGCCCTTATTTTTCTTGTCTTTAACCTGTGGATTCTGCCCATCTGTAGCCGGAGCCCTCACCGGACCGGTGGCTCCAGGCTCAGAGGGATTGAAGAAGGGCTGTTCAGAAGTAGTAATAGAAACAGCGGAAACTGGGGCTTTTGGTGTAGAAAAGATATTAGTCCTAGTGAGTAGAGCCTCGAAACGGGCGAATTTCTCCTCTAGCTGATTACTGAGTGTGTCAAAATCTCGTTTAGAGACAAAATCCTCAGGAGTATGATGGGAGATAGAAAATTGTGGTTCACTGGAACCGGAAGCAAGGACCGGAACACCATCCAACTCTTCTTCATCTTGTTCTCCACCCAAGTCCTCCTGGTTAGCTACACCAACGACGGTGACCTTTGAGGGAGAGACTAAAAGTCCGGATTTCTTATCCTTGCGGATTTTATACTGAGGGGTGGAGAGCATAGAACGCTGCTGTTCCGAAAATGCATCACAAATGGAGCAAACTAAGTCCTTCACACACGGATCATCTCCTAACTTCTTTTCCCTACACCTAGCACATTTTTTATGTCCATCAAATCCTGCCATGATGTGCCCGCAGTTTCCTCTACGTTGGCCTGGTGATGCCATGATACATGCAGTAAGTAATAATCCACAATAGATAAACAAACAAAAGCTAAGTCACTGTATATAATAATAAAAAGTTTCTCTTCAATATTTCCGATTTTAAACACAATGGCGCCAAACAAAAAGAGGAAGTGCGCATGCACGCACACGCGCAGTAGGGGAGCTGGGTGTCGGGTGACACCTGGCGAGTGAACACTACACTACCGGTCCAGGCCAGAGCCCAGCTCAGGACATTTTTTTCTAATGTTTGGCGGGACCGGCTAGGCGCCGGACTATTGCACCGGTCCACTAGGTAAGATATATTAACGCAATAAAATGATCCATAAAGCTAAGTCACAATGCCAAGCTCTGATAACTCTTATGCATTAATATGCAGACTCCTATGACTAAACTCCTTATTAGACAAAGTAATCAGCTTGTTCAGCAAAAGAAGGTGGTAATGGATAGGTCATGTCATCAGAAAAGACAATGCTTCCCACACCAAAACAGTACTCCATTGGACACCAGAGGGTAAAAGAAAACGAGGAAGACCCAAGATAACTTGGTGAAGAACGGTCAAAGGAGAGATAAAAAGCCTGGGCCACACATGGGGAACAGTGGAAAGGATGGCAAAAGACCACCACCAGTGGAGAGCCTTTGTTGTTGCCATACATGACACTAGTCATAACAGGCAGTAAGTAAGAAATCAGCTTGATGTCTATTATAGAAGACTGTTAGAGATTAGACTTAACACCATAAAGAGTAGTCACAGTAGCCTAAAGATTTGTTAAAGTCGACTTGCAACTCACTATGGCAACTCGAGACAGAAATGGTCATTCGCAAAGCTTTTTAAACATGCTTAAAAGACGGGATAAGTATCTATGATCACAGCATTACACTCTCAACTTTTACAACTGAAGTCATCTGACTAATAAGATTATGCTCTACATTATCTCTTGACTGTTGGGAGACAAATTGGCAAAAGTGGACATGGGGTGTTACACCAAAGACCTGGATAAAAAAGAAAATTTACAAGCATTAAAATCATAATGCATCTTTCCTTGTTGCACGATTATTATTATAATCAAATTCTTTTTTTGCTTTTTAAGATACCCAGCACCAGTTGGAGAATATGGTCTTAGTGTTAACACTCATATGCTACATTATAGATTAATCATTAATATCATTATACAAGTATGATTTACGAGCAACTACTGACTCAGTGAAGTGGAATACAATACAGTAAAGTATAAAAAAGGAAGAATTTGAGCTGGTCCATCTTATTCCTGTCAGAGTTGATGAAACTGATCACAAGGAACTTAGTATGACAGCAACCTCTTTTTCAGGAATTATCAATAACTTGTCAATCAGTAGGTAACAACAGGGAACATATGTCAACAACGGCAAAATTGTAGTTTGAGGCTGTAAGCTAAAACTGGACCAAAGCAACACCTATGATGTGAATTTGGTTTTCATTGTACTCATTTTGCTACAGTTTGGTCTGTTGCCTTTTTTGTGACTATCAGTCACTACCAGGGCATATCAATGAACCACATCTAAGGCTCTGTGGAAAACAAAAGACATAATTTCAATAGAGTTCGTTTAATTCAAAATCTGGTTTTAATGTGGTCTGTTCAAAAATATCTGTAGCAAATAACCAGTGTATAAAGTGCATCAAAAACCTTTCTGGGTCCACCAGACCTGAACCTCAAAAATATTACAGGTCCACTGCAAAAGTAGACTTTCTCCAAGTCTTTGTATTTCTTATTTCACCAAATCTAACATACATGGAATCATTATGAACCCATCATGATGGGTGGGGAAATTACTGAGGGATGAAATACAGCCCCACATTCTGGCCAAAAAGTCATTCAGTCCTCATATAATACCTAAGACAAAAGGACTTGAGGAAAGTCTACGGCAAAAGTTGCCAGTCTGTATTTTAATGTAGGTTACCGTACTTATCCATATGGATGCCCCCCTCCCTATTAAATGTCCCCCTCTGCAAAGGCTTGGGGTATTTACATCTTCTTCAAAATCCAGCACATTTGCCACTCCAGGATTCAAAAAACAGATGTGTTTTGGTACACCCCCAATCGAATTACTCAAAACAGGAAACTAAGTAAATCAAAATTAAAAATGGCAGTTTAATAATATGGCAGTTTTGATCACAAAAACTTAAATTGTAAGAACATATGAGATAACAGTTTATAATTTCTTCCAATTTAAGGTTTGTTTCTTATTTTTAAGTTCTGTCACAATTGCATGGGTAGGTTTTAATTTTGTACACTGCCTTTCAGTTTATACCTTCTTACCAAGCCAGCTGGGGTCTGACAGATCTCTAAACCTCAAAAATTAAAAATACAATTTTTACGGCTGCGATAGGTTCCTCAGTTACCCGAAAATAGTCTGAATCAGTCAGGAAACCGAAATAATATTAAATATGCTGTAAAACAATGAAATACTTGGGTAAGCCTTAGCATTCCCTCAGATTTCTCAACCTGGTATTAGTTTTTCATGTAATTTTTCTTATTTATACATGTATACAGACATTTAACATTAATTTGCACATGGTGTTGTTTACATCATCCACCATATGTGCCTTTTTGGCACTTCAAGTGACAACTAAAATGTGGTTACTTGAATTCGGACCGGTTCTTTCCAGCAAATACCCAGTGTCGTTTTTTCTACGGAAGTCACAGCCTTAACCATTTTAAAACATGAAAGTATATTGACTGCCAGTTATGTTCATTTTAATAAGTGATTTCTGAGTGACTTATAATGCATAGAGTACCATACTATCACCAGAACTGCTTCAGCTATTAGTGCAGTTAACATTGACTAGAGCTTTTCAACTTCCCTAGTCCATGCAGCCTATCTCTGATGTTTCTAGGCATATGCCTAAACCACAGCCAGCATTTTATGATTACTTTTCTGTCATTTCTATCACAATTAGACATACATATTAGCTGTGATGACGTTAGATCCCCAAGCCACAGTACTGAAGCGAGCTAGCATTACTCCCCACGGCCCTCTTCTTTTTTCCATCCTGAGCTGAACAAATGGCTTCATTAATGTGATACATGAATCTTAAGAAGTCTGGTAAATGCCTAGGACTGGTTCAATTAAACTCAGTAACACTGATTGCCTGTGATTGATGTTTACTGCAAACCTAGCTATGCGCCCACAATATATTCATCTGTCTGCTTCAGTTAGAGACTCTTGAGTTACTTCAGTTTACACTCTTCTGAAAAGTATTTTTGCAGTTTAAAGTAACCCTTACATCGATATCATTGGATAATAATGCATAGTGTTGTCATAACTCGTACTAGATAAAACATCAATATCAGATTCAGACAGATTTACCACAAAAAAAAAAAGGATTATGAACCTTGTATTTACAATTTGCATTGAGTTTGAGATAATCTGTAAATACTAGCCAGCCAGAATAACGTAAGCTTTAATATCCCCTGTGCACCAGATTATTTCCATCACAAACTTCATCAAACCAGTTATACCACCCTCCAGCAGAGTGATGATTAAGTACAAAAGAAAAGAACCTGCAACTGTCCAGAAGAAATATTACTATAAGTGATTTTCTGAATGTTTATGTTCACATAATTGAAAGTTGTTGCTTTTTAATCTTTTTTTTTTTACATTTTATGACAAAGCATATCTATGTTGTTGTTTCTTGAAACAAAAGAACAGATAAAGTTGCTAATTGACTGACTGCACAACTGTTGAATTTCGTTTACGCCATACAAAGGATAACATTCTTTTTTCAAGAAACTCCAATTCTCAAAATGAAATTGACATCCATGTACTGTCATAAATATAAATCTTTTCAATCTCTTACCCAGTTTGTCAAGTATTGAAAACAGTTCTGTTAACATTTAGTGCAAATAGTATGTCCTCTTGACACATTTATTTTGACATGGTTAACATAATGTAGAATTGCCATTGTTTAAACCCACACCCTGGCCTGATGTGGAAAGGTAGCCAAGCTGCCTGCCAATGCCTGCAGGTTTCACAGTGTAGAGTCTGTATGGCTTTCATCCCCGACAAAACTGTCATCTTATGATACAATGTGTTAACAGGGAGATACTGAGAAGGGAGAAGGAATTAATGCACAGACTGAAATACACTCAACGGCAAAAATAAAGCTGCAACAGGAGTCTAAAACTAAACCCGTCTATGACTGCAATTACTATTTCAACATAACAATCTGGTATTCATTAAAGCTGGAAAAAAAAACATAATGTACTCATGCAAATAGGATTCTTAAAACTCTTCAGAAACTTCAACAAGATACAGAATATCATCATTGAAAGCTATGAACATATGTTTCACTTTGCAGTTTCTAAGTCTCATGTTTGCGGAATCTCTCTACTTTCTAATCTCAACTATTTTTCAGCAAATTTTTTTTTTTTTTTTGTTCCTAAGTAACATCCATGGTACATTTATCATGTCCTCCATCATAGCTCACACTCTCCACTAACAAATATTTTAATAGATGCGGATACAAATTTCTAAGCATTGCACTAAATATCTCAAATAATACAATTGAAATTCCATATGGCCTTAATTAGAACACCAAACTATATAGCTAAGACAAACTATTTTTGGAGCTAAAAAGGTGAATTAACTGAATACATCTCAGAAAGTTACTTCTAGCTATATTCATAATCATTTATGTCTTCTTCAATCAAGCAATGCACATAATTTTGTGCCACAAAACTGCTTGAATTCTGATCAGTCCAATACAGTCTCATTAAAGTTGCTCTGATCTTATTCACAATCATGCATATTGTCATTATTCAGATCTGTGCATACAGTCCACATGTCCTCTTTCAATTCTCACACCAAATTCATGGCCATCACCATGACATGGCAAAGACATTGGAACTCTTTAATAATCATATAATCACCACACATGAATCTTCCCCTGAAAACCCTCAAATCAACCCTACACACTCCGATCTCATTCATTTTCAACATACATTCACAATGGTCTTATTTAGACCAGTACACCAACTTACCATGTCCTCTTTCACCTCTTGCACAACCCCTATATCCATGGCCGTAGCATCGCGGACATGTCGGAACTCCTCAAATGATTTTTTCTGCTCCGGTGTCTTCAGGTGACGACAAAACTCCTCTGAGAGATCCTGTTTGGGCAGCTGTACAACGATCTGGATGTCCCGGTACTTCTCTCCCGGGGAACCCACCTTGGGGATCTTATGGTTGTCCAGCTGTTCCATATACTCCTCAACCTGCAATCAAACAGTCTCATTGTATTATAATAAAGTTAGCAAATATCTGGTTCAACTCCACAGAGAGGCCAAGTTTCTGTCATTGTAACAGCCTTTTCTCACTGACATGCAGCTAAAAGTAAATTTGTACACAGAGTGAATTGGGGAGTAAAAACCACATAAAAATAAACATGTACACAATAATGCTATTCACCAATATTTTACCAAAATACTTGCTATTTTAGTCATCTGAGACAATATATTTTCTTCCTCAAACTTGGGTGCTATTTTGTCATTTATTTAACAAACATTTACGACAGCCAAATTTGACAGTCAAATTGATTAGGGCATGTTTATCAATATATATTTTACATTTTATAATTTGTGCATTTTATCGATATTTATCTTAACAGAACAGAATAGAACAGAACAAAATAGAGGCATTTATAAAGTGCATAACTGATAAGAATCCTCTAATGTGCTCAAGCTCAAACAGGGAGAGTCTTGAACTGAACAAAGGTCACTAGTAGTAGAATCACTACCCAGCAATCGCCTACCAGAGACAGATGCCTATTTCGGGGCAATGCCAGTTTGAACAGGTAGGCCTTTACTTGGCTCCTGAACCCCAACAGAGTCTGCTTTGATTGACATTAAGTGCCAACCTGTTCAATTCCACTGGTGTAGCCATGGCAAAACTATGCCTGCCAATCACCCTTTTGAGGAAATTGATAGCCTATTTCCACAAGACAGGCCGCTGGACTTGATTAAAGCTCACAAATAGGGGGGCTGGGAAAAATTGATGGCCTTGAATATTAGTAAGGAGCTTATATTTAAAGTTAATATAATATGAAATGGGAAGCCAGGGGAGTTTTTCTAGATTGGGTGCGACATGACTCACTCTGTGCAGCATTTGAAAACAATGCGGCAGAGAGCATTTTTTAAGTTTTGCAAGTTTAGCAACACTGGTCCTGCTGACCCCAAAAAGTAGGGAATTACAGTGTTGTAGTTGATTACTTACCATAGTGTTTGCCAAAAGAACTGCAGTATCAACATTCAGAAATTTACAAAAGTGTCGCAAATTCCTGAGATGATAGCATCAGGCATGGCAGACTTTGGCTATATGATAAGAAAAAAATGTTACGCCTAGATTTTTTACTTCTACTACCAGCAAAATAGAGCTCTGAAAGAATGAAATTCTGGCATAAGTGACTCTTTGGTGCGTTTATCATGATTTTAGCATATGTAATTGAAAATATTTATCACTAAAATATTTTGGCAAATATCCTAGAAATCCTGTGACCTCATATTATCGAAGGTCAAACAAAATTTTTTAGAAACTTTGGTTTTCAACCATAATCTCTATGAAACTGATCAGTATAAATTAATGGTGAATAATTCAAATTAATTTCCATTGTTTTTCTTCGCAGTTTCCTCATTTAAAAGTTACTGTATATTTTATGCTGTAACAAATGTGTAAGGTTTTTAGTCCAAATGAACTCTGTTCACAGCCACACGTCAGTGCAAAATGATGACAACAAGTATTTGGTATTAATAACCTGTTAAAATTCCCACACAGTTCCATTTTAAAACACATTATTTTTCATACATTTCCCCATATTACCTTAGTGTTGCCACGCCTTTCTTAATTGAAGCCACAAAAAATGCAAGTATAAAAATTTCGTGGAAACCAGCTTTTCTTGATTTTTAGAATAACATTATATAAATGTCAAATTTTATACATATAAGTAGTGGAATAGATATACAGATTTGCTGAAGAAATCAGCTTAGTTATACAAGCCATAAAATGGAAAGCAAATATTCTTATATCTACCAAATACATCCATCTAAATATTTGAATAATGGTTCTATTGGTTTGGTTGATGATTAAGAATTTTAAAGTACTAACAGAAAAACCAAATCTATTTTTATTCATTTTAAGTTTAAGAACTAGACCTATCGCATCGGAGAACCGATGCAAATTGTATCCACCAGAAGAAAACTCACCAAAGCCATTCTAACATCGCTTAACCTTGAAGGAGAAGCCCAAGGTGAAATCTGACCATATCAAAAGATTCTTAGCCCATGATTTCCTATAGGTTGGTGTGACAGTGCAAACCTCTAGGAATACGAATAAGCAAGATATAAACACTAATTTTGGCAATCCTCATTTGACCTTGAAAGAGGGGCCAAAGGTCAAATCCGATCACACCAAAAGATTCCCAGCCCATGATTTCCTAGATTTTGGTTTACCATTCCAAAGCTCTAGGACCAATAATAAGCGAGTTATAAGCACTTTTAAGTTTGGCTATCCTCGTTTGACCTTGATGGAGGGTCCAAGGTCAAATCCGACCACAGCAATAGATTCCCAGCACATGATTTTGTGTACTATCCTCGTTTGACCTTGAAGGAGGGGTCCAAGGTCAAATCCGACCACACCAAAAGATTCCCAGCCCATGATTTCCTATATGTTGGTTTACCATCCCAAACCTCTAGGACCGATAATAAGTGAGTTATAAGCACTTTTAAGTTTGGCTATCCTCATTTAACCTTGAAGGAGGAGTCCAACGCCAAATCCGACCACAACAAAAGATTCCCAGCCCATGATTTCCTATAGGTTGGTTTACCATCCCAAACCTCTAGGACCAATAATAAGCGAGTTATAAGCACTTTTAAGTTTGGCTATGCTCGTTTGACCTTGAAGGAGGGGTCCAAGGTCAAATCCGACCACACCAAAAGATTCCCAGCCCATGATTTCCAATAGGTTGGTTTACCATCCCAAACCTCTAGGACCAATAATAAGCGAGTCATAAGCACTTTTAAGTTTGGCTATCCTCGTTTGACCTTGAAGGAGGGGTCCAAGGTCAAATCCGACCACACCAAAAGATTCCCAGCCCATGATTTCCTATAGGTTGGTTTACCATCCCAAACCTCTAGGACCAATAATAAGCGAGTTATAAGCACTTTTAAGTTTGGCTATCCTTGTTTGACCTTGAAGGAGGGGTCCAAGGTCAAATCTGACCACACCAAAAGATTCCCAGCCCATGATTTCCTATAGGTTGGTTTACCATCCCAAACTTCTAGGACCAATAATAAGGGAGATATAAGCACTTTTCATGACTGCAAAGAAACGCCTGTGGCGGCCATCTTGTTTTTCAAAATGAGGCCAAAAATATTCCCAGTCAAGATTTTATAATGAGGAACATATCCTGCGAATTTGAGAGCTCTACCTATAATACCCTTTGATCTAGAGGGCCACCAAAAGTCCTTGTTTAAAGCCGAAAAACGCCCGTGGCGGCCATCTTGTTTTTCAAAATGAGGCCAAAAATATTCCCAGGCAAGATTTTATGGCTATGAATATATCCTGCAAATTTGAGAAGGCTAGCTATAATATTTGTTTCGTTAGAGCGGTAACGGTGAAATCTCTCTACACACTGCGGCGGCGGCGGCGTAGGCGTAACAAAGTCAAATCCATAGTATCCACCGGATGCTATCCGGTGGATACAATAACACAACAAGGTGGACATTCTCTAAATTCAATGTCCTTGGATATTCAAATTAAAGAATGTCCATTTTCTCTGGTACTCTCCCTTACCGATATAAATTAAAGATGCGACAAATGCTGCAAATGTTCCACAGAACAACCCTTGGCATAATGTCAAATTCATCTCAAAAGACAGGGAACTAAAAACATTGTTCTGTTCAGAACTAGGTGAAAATCAATACTAGTTTGTTTGATTCAGTTATTACATTTACACATGAGGTGGAATGTAGTTTCTACTTTTATCTGTGTTTGCCATCATTTAAAATACAAAATTTAGAGTATGACATGTTATTTGTAAAACCTCTGTTCCACGACCAAAGACAGTCAGAGAGCAGCCCCTGATCTAGTACCCTTGGAGAACACCCCCTCCCCATTCCCCCATTGTGTTGGGTACACACCTGCTGTGATCCGTCAATCCATTAACAGGAAGGAAAATGACAACTAATTGGAAAAATACTCATGCTATCCTTGGTGTAGCCCAGACTTATAGTAGGTGCCTGTGAGTATCACCCCAATCACCCTGCCTGGTTGTTGTCACAGTGGTCCATAATGACCCAGACTACCCTGGATTCACCAATGGTTGCTGCCCCGGGGCTAAAGCTCACCCATTACAGATAATGGTCACCCACCTTACATGAAGATCACTTTAGGATGAAACCATGGCTATCTGGGGTGATGCCTGGTGAGGGCCTCTGGTGACATTAATTTTTCCTTTGTTATCTGTTTTTCTTTGTGACAGTATAAAAAGGCAGTTTTCTGTTGGATCCAGACAGTTGAGTTTTTCATAGAGAACACATTACAGAGAATTCAGAATTTCAGCAGCCATGCATGCCACAGTTCTATTAGCTTAAAAATACTTTCTTGGCCTTGATCTGGGAGATGGTGATGCTCATATGGCTGCAGAAGACGGGGGTAAGAAGTAATGCTCGAGGCAGGCACATACACCTGCAGATGCAGTGGTAGAGAGGTGTGAGATAGGACCTGCGTTCAAGAGAGAAACACTCATGGTCACTTCAAAGCCTTACTGCCAGACCTGGTCACTAACGACAGACTAGGTTTCTGCAACAATTCCTGCATGGACCCTGAGACCCTATGAAATGGCAACTTAGCAGGGTAGGCTACAGGGACCAGGATGTGGTATCGAGCCTCCTTGGAAGCTTGACTGAAACTGGTGGTGGTGCTGAGGTTTTATTTTTCGCCACTGACGATTCAACCAGCAGCTTGGCTTTTCACTTATGGGTTGGGCAGTCAATTGTCACAAAGATGATCAAACATGTTTGCCAAGAGGGAATACCAAAGAGTGGTTAATGTACCCAAACACACTAGATGTGTGGAAAGAGAGAGACGCTGTCTTCATTAGCAGGTGCAATATGTCTAATGCCTTGGGTGCACTTGATGGGAAGCATGTGACAATTATATGTGCAACAGGAGTTGGAAGTCAGTATATAAACTACAAGGGCTTCCATTCCAGAGTACTGCTGGCCCTCATAGATGCCAACTACCACTTCTTCAGGTGGATGTGTCCTGGTCTGATTCACAGATCTTCCATCAGTGAGACCGGATATGAAAGGATGATATAAGATGGCTTCACTGAATTTCCACTGCCATAATGAATCAGTCTGAATAAACCTCTGCTACCTTTCTTACTCGTAGCAGATGACACATATCCACTGAAGCCTTGGTTGATGAAACTCCTCTCTCAATAAGACATGTATCCAAAACAGAAGATTTACAACTATAGAGTAAGTATGGGAAGGAGGGTAGTCGAAAATGGCTTTGTCTTCCCCATCTTTACATGTTTGATGTAGATACAGATGGCTGTAGTAATTTCTAAGTTGGCTCTTCCTGTTTTCGTTCAAGAGTCCTCAAGATGTGAATCTTCCCAATGAGCTTCAGCTTGAACCACCACCTGATAATCTGCTTCTAGAAAATCTTTCAACTGTGACTCCTCCTCCTATGCTGGAACTTTTACATCAAATCTACTGTCTTCCTCCTCAGGTGCTGTCTCCATCCTCCTCCTGTTTCCCCTGTTGCTAGCTTTGGGTGGCATTTTCAAAGATATTTTCACAGATATTTCCTTAGAAAAAAAAACAAAGTCCTAAAACAAGATTCTTGATAATTAATATGCCAGCCTAGATGATGTTTTCCCCCAAACTTGAAAATGGAATGAGAGAAAGGTGGTCAAAGGCCCCCTAGTTATACTCCAAGTGACCAGTAACCACCCTAGCTATAACCTGGCTAGCTGCCATATCAGTATCAGCAGGAAGCCACTCCCTATGGCCAAGGGTGTCCAGTTTGATGTTGGTCCAGGATTAGTCACGGTCTACTTAGCTAATGAAGGTGGCCTACGAAGACACCCTGGGTCACCAGAGTAGACCTGACTGTCGGCTGCATTTTACAAAATCAGGGATAATTTTAATCATGCTGGAATTTTTTGTCGGTTTTTAGCACACAGAGGGCCAAAAAAATCCCCAGATTACACCAGATGTACGAGAAAGTACAAGATAACCCTTGGAGGTTGCTCGGGGATTATCTTGACAGTGGAACAGCCATCTAAGTGAAACTCAACACTCAGTGGAACCCCACTTATTTTGCTTTAAACTGGGACATTTTTTATTAGATTTGTTTTTATTTTATGAAAATTTTCATCAATTTATCCACAGATTCTACACTGTTGCGGGTTTTCAAGTGAATTTAAAATCAATCCCAGTAGGCACATATGGGCACATTTTTATAAATTGTGGCAAATTTCTTACATTTTACTTAATACATTTGAAATTTTAACCCTGCCTCAATAACATCAAAGGGTAGATTTATGTGTCAGTAGAAGTGACAATTGTGATGTATCACAGCACTATCTGATAATACCTGTACATCCAATATGTACTGCTTCTCACCATTAGGACACTTCTTGTATTTCATATCAGGTGACAGCAGAAAAAACTCATTTAAAAGTACCACATTATAGTACCATTTCCAATATTTTCCATTGTTTTCCTGTAAATTATCCAGTCAGGAAATAAATTTATCCTCTGCATAATTTTTATCCAGAACTATAGCAAAATTCAACTTTAAAAACAAATTAAGACACTGTTATTATTCAGTCTGTATACATCCGGTTTAAAATCTGAGCAGCTGAATCAATGAACTCACACACTACAATCTTTAAATGTAATTGCTTTACACACTTTAGACACAAAATGCACATCAAGTGTACCGCTAAACATTGCACATATTCATTTGCTCCTTAAAAATAATATCAAGAAAATAGTAATTGACTGAAGAGAACATGTTAATACATTTTCCCAATAATTACTCCTTCTTTGTCGAAATTATTGATGATGCATGAGGTCACATTAAAATTTGAATTTCAATAATACATACTGCAAATAAGCAATCAAGTAACCGCTTGAGTAGTTATAAAGAATTATTATATTAATATAAGAATATTTCAAAAATATAAGAATTATTATATTAATATAAAAATATTTTAAATTTTTTCCATATTTTCATAGTACATTGATATTTATTTTATTATCACTCTTATGGATGATTTTATTGATTTATTCTGTTATACAGCTCTATTTCTACTTCTTTCATAGTCATTGCACACCATGACATTCGTAAATGCAGTCAAATGAAATTTTTCTACGCACATCAAGTTTCAGAACTGTATTTTCACTAAAGAGTGTCTCTACATAAATTTATATATATGCCTGTCGACTCTGGTATACACTAAAATTAATTTTAAGTAAAAAAATCATTCAATTCACTCTCTGATGTATTGTCTAGAGTACAATACATTTTCAATTTTACTAATTAGCATTCATTCACAAAGTCAAGCTCACATAATATCTTCAACTGTTTACTTTTTTCAAAAGACTCTAAAAAGGAATGTTGAGTCCTTTCCAAAATAGGATCAAATACAGAGTTAGTTACAAATGAGAGGCATATCATTATCATCTCCTGACGTCAAAATTCTGTGTGTACCTGTACACACACAGATATATACTGGACTTATTTGTGTCAACAGTTGCAAAGGTGGGTTCCACATGTAACAGGTAAAGGTACAGGCATTAACTTCTGTTTTAACAATTCAGAGTCTTTTTAATGACTTGACACCTGTTAGTCTGACTGTCCAGATCTTTTAACAAGAATTCATTTAAACAGCCTTGCAGTGAAATAACAGCCACATTTTTGTGAAATAAAAAAGTCATTTATCATTTATTGAAGAAGAAATTGCCAGTGACATCTAGCTGGACAATTGCCTTTAACAGTAAAGTTATGAAAATCAGCAATTCTCATTTTATGCTTCTCATCAGGTTTTAGCACTTACACACTGTATCTTTGAAGCAGTCAATACATTGCAGGTACTGTCACTTGTCACAGTTTTGACAAAAAAATCAGAGAATTTATATGAGAAAGAGAATAAATTTCAATAAATTAAACTTTTAATTCGTTTCTCTACAAGTGAGAGTGAATCACCCTTGGGTTAAAAAAAACAGGCTTTATGTCTTACCTATACACTTTTTTGGCTTGTTTAGTATAGTTCTGGCACCTTATAAATAAGCAATATTATTCAACAGTTTTTCAGTTTCAGTTTAATCTAGGGCTGCGAACAGTTACTCAAGCGTCAATAGACGAGTCGGTATTTGCTACGACTTGAGTCCATTTTAACTGCTCGGTTACTTGCAAGGTATTGTATTATCGCTTGCGTAATGAAATGTTTGAGTAAAATATGCTTCATTTCTGCATTTTTGTCACATCATATCAATTAAAGTTGAGGTTTTCGCTTAAAAATGTACAATTTACTCCATATTCTAAAATATCTGGTAAAATAGAAGACCTTTTTCTCCAAAAGTTTCATTTCCGGAATCAACCATTTGTTTACATAAGACCTGTAATGGTAGGTACTAATCTTGCAGTTACTCAAATTTGGGACGGTTGTCAGAGGGCGAGTAGTCAGGGCTATTTTTAGCACTCGTCCCTACCCTACATTAAACTTCTGATATATGCTGCAAGACATTACAATTACTGTTGCTTCTGAATCTATATCTTACTTCTCTTGAATATATAAACTCAATGTTTTCCTAAATGAGTTCTCAGGCAATCTGTATAAAATATTTTATAAAATTATTATGACAGTGACATACTCTAAATTTTTCAAATCCCAATTAATATTCAGTATCAAGAATTATCTCGTCATCTATAAGTACACTTCTGATCAGCTTCTGTCACTTGAAGGATGACTTCAGCGTTTTTGACATACATATTTTTTAAGTGTAAATTCAAGCTTTATATATTATCAATATACTGACAAAGTTTTATGTGTCAAAGTTGCCTATATCTGCTGTAATTTGCATTTAAAAGTACAGAAGCACTGCCTTATTTGGGTAGTCACATGTTCCCTCCCGAAAATTGCCGAGTGCACATGAAGTAAATAAACATGTGTGGGTGACGTCATTTGTGTTCACTTGCCTTGGTTTTAGCTTAGAACTGTTCTGATATATACTGCTTTTTACCTTATATTTTCTCTTATAAAATGGAGCATTTCAAGGACATAGTAAAAGTAACAATGTTCTAACTGTAGTTTGAGCCAATAAAACTTACAAAATGTGTGAGTTTATAGAACAAAAGATAAATATAACATGATCCACTGTGGGGGTGAACTGCGGACACTAATACTGAGAACAAGCACTGTTTATATTCTTTGCTGTGAACAGTGTATATTTATAACACTCTCTTCTTTTATCAACTATAAGATGTGAAATGAGATGAGTTTCTGGTAAATGTTTCATGGTCAAAGAAAATACTGCAGTATCAAGTATTATCTGGGCCATCTAGCCTTTTTCTGTGTAGAAAGGTATATCAATTCAGAAAAGCTTCAGTTAACATTTGTTTCACTCTATAAAGTCCACACTTATTAACTTTGGAAATCTAAAATTGAGTTCATTTACGTGAATATTTAATTTTAGCATATTATTTAACTATTGAAATAACATATAAAGAAATAGTCCAGAAGGCAAATAAATATATTAGTTCCTGGTATTTACAAATATATAATCTCAAGCCTTCAACAGGGGTGTATTTTGTAACTGCTGAATTATACACTACTTCTTCTGCTTTGAACACTGTATAATAGGTCATATCACGACAGGTAGTTTACAGGCAGAGGAAACCAGTACATACATGGTGCTGTCCTTTAAACTGCCATCCATCAGTAAGAAACTACCATCTTTCCCATATAGGGTTCTGGGTTTGAACCGCCTACATCAGAGATGTGACTATATCATAATTAAGGTAATTCAACTCCAGACTATTACTATGTTCTGTTCCCCCCACCCTTCCAATTTTCCATCTATCAGATCAGAGAAATATTAATTCACAGTATTAGATTATTTTTGTGCATTTTAATGAGGTTTTTTGCAACACAAGTGCTGTCCACCAGTTCTGTCCAAAACAAGTGTGTCTAGAGGTTTCAATAAATGATCCAACATATAAACTATGTGACGAGAACAAAGAAAATGATCAGTCACAATAGTATGTAAATAGATGGTTATAATTTAGTTTTTACTTAAAGTGTAGAAGTTTTTACTTGAGGATTCAAAAGCACTTCTAAAATCACATGAAAATATTAACTTAACTCTTATTGGATATATTAACTTTTTTTTTTTTTTTAAATTGCTTAACTCTGGTTTCATTATTTTCTGTAAACCTCCAGGCTTTCATCTCTGTGGTGGTGGATTTAAATATATGATATAATGGAATAAATGATGATCCCGTGTTGCAATGTGACCTTATAATTATGATAAAAGTGATACAAACACTCAGCTTGGAGCCAACTTTTAAATTTACTTCTCTCTCCTTTTAGCAATTTTGCCTTGACCAAGGTTGTAAAATTGAATAACTGACTATTTTTGAACAGCCACATTATCTACATTTACTGGCCTCAGTATCTAGATATCAAAATTCAGCTGAGATCATGCACAGATGACCTCTATATCTGAGATAAATGTGGATAAATTGAAGAAAAGAGAATAGTAAGAGAGAAAAATATAGGTTATGTTTTGATCATTTTGAAAAATCAGAAAAAAAATCTTTTCTAGTTTCCTTTTACTAATTATATAATTCTTAATTTTATCCTTCAATAACTATGTACAATTTACCATTTTAAACTGACAATTGCAAAAATAAATTGAGGAGACAAAAACAGATATACTGTATATATAGCACTGTTTTTATCCCTGCATACACAGCCCATGAACACATATGATGCAAACACACCACGTGACTGGTGAAAAGAGCCGAAGCAGGCAGTTGTAAATTTGAAATTTATCTCCTGTTATAAAAGCTTGTTTATGAAGTAAACAGACTACTTTGGGTACTAATAGTACCAGATACATGTTTTAAATAGGCAAGAGTATCATATCCTGCATTTAACTCAGAAGTGAAAAAAAACACTGAAGTCATCCTTTAATGTGTCTCAAGAAATGCTCACACATTTCAGACATTTTGCCTGTAACATAAGCTATGCAAAAAGATGAACTTTCCATGCCAAAGTTCTATATCAAGTGAAACAAAATAATTTACACTTGTGTGGTTAAAGTTGGCACCCTGTTATCTATGTCAGTCCCACTAGAAGTGAAGGGCAGCTGACACAGAAACAAGTAAACACAACGGTTAATGCGAGTGTGTTGATAACTGTGGGCTCAATGACATGCAAGCAGAGTTTGGAATTTTAGGTCTAATTAAAGGTACAAAGGCCTGTGAGATGACACATGTAACCTATTCATACTTTACTTTACGGCATTTAACCTCTATCTTGACAGATTCTGTGGCGCATCATTGTTTCAAAATCAGATAACTAAGTATTATTTAGATGCCTGGTGGATCTGATGTACACCTAAGAGAGCACTTGTTAGAAGACCGTTAACCTGGAGAGATCGATGTCTGGTGGGTATCATCTATACACCAATGCAAGCGAGTACTATCTTTTCTTACTTACCCTGTAATGATATGAAATCTTGGCAGGTATCAGTGTAACTTGTGTGAGGATGTTCCCTTTCATAATTTTATCCTGACTACAAAAAAAAACTTACCCGCTTGTGGTCAATGGCTGGATGGTACCGCATATCTCCCACAGGGCTGTTCCACCTTGGCGATAAAGCTTTACGATGGGGACCAGTTTATGACAATATTAAACTGTTTAAAATTTTTGTAAACTGGTAAAGATATGTCAAATATTTTTCCTTAAAATGCCCAGAAACGAAAGAAGTACACAAAAGTAGCTAAGTAGCTATTACTCAGTTAGCTATTGCTACAAAGCTATCATCGACCAAAAGCTATCCTGGCCATATTATTGACCCAATTATCCTTCATATAATTTTTTAGTTAGCCTTAAAGGTATTATCACCAAAAGCAATTCCAAGCAAGCTACTGATCCAATAATTCTCCATCCCACATTTTGTGAACATAGGTGAAATACTTTTCCTTTAAAATGCTTAAAATAAAAAAGCTACTCCAAGTAGCTAAGTAGCTATTACTCAGTCAGTTATATAGCTATTATCACTAAATGCAATCCCAAGCAAGCTATTGACCTAACTATTGCTCATACCAAAATTGGTAAACATATGTCAAATATTTTCCTTAAAATGCCCCGGAAACAAAAGAAGTATACAAAAGTAGCTAAGTAGCTATTACTCAGTTAGATATACAGCTATCTTCACCAAAAGCAATCCCATGCAAGCTATTAACCCAATAAACACCCATACCAAATTTGGTAAAGATAGGATAAATACTTTTCCTTGAAATGACCGGAAATGGTGGAGGGCGGACGCCAGACGATGGACAGCGGAAAAAGCAAAAATAAAATGTCCACCCACCCCCACCCCCCCAGTGGGAAGGACATAATTAAAGAGACGCCCTAGTGATATGGATATTTAAATCACCTCAATGTATACCCTGGTGTTAGGTTCTTATGCTAACTTACCCTTGTGATATGGATACCAGGAGGGTACCAGGTATAGCCCTGTGTGAGCGCCTTCTCCTTACTGGCCCTAAGGCTGACATCTGATGGCTCCTCCCAGCCCAGCCTCTCCCGAATGTTGACAAAGTCCTCATGGTAGATGTCATGCACTTCCCGCGGACACTTGCACTGCTGGCAAACATTCCTATGATAAGTACAGTGAAATATCAGTTAAAGTCTGAAAGGTCAAAGTTTGGGGTTTCCATCAGAAGTCAGTGTTTCTACTCACATTAAGTATGCTTTTATCAGGGCTTTACAGAGTATTAAGCAATCAATAAAGAACAAGGCCACTGCCGTAGCGGTTATCTCCCGCATTAGATTAGATTAGAATCAGTAACAATGGAGATGTAAGTAAGTTATACATGTTTCCAATGTAGCATAATACAGTTTATGACTACACACATGGAGCATGACACAAAAACAATGTCCTAAAATGTAACAGCCATTGGACACAAATGGACCCTCAATCATGGAGATACTGGTGAAAATATGTAGGGCTGAGACAGTTGCTATTAAACAGCCCCGAGTACCCGCACTCTGACAACCGACAAGAATTCTAGGACTCGCCATTAGAAGTCATCTGTAAACAAATGGTAACAAAACTTTTTAAGAAAAACATCTTCTATTATAGAATTTGGATTAAATTATATGTTTTTAAGACAAATTCACAAGTTTAATTGATATTATGTGGCAGAAAATGCAGAAATGTAGCATATTTTACATAAATGTTTCATTTTGTGGGCGATTATATACAATATGCTGTGAGTACTCGAGTACTTAAAATGGATTCGAGTCATAGCAATGATCGACTCATCATTAAGTACTTATGAGAACAAAATATTCACTATGTGTCACCTTGAAACGTGCAGCAGAGAAACAGTATTTTGACAAAATTTTGTCAATGAGATTTAGTACATTTTATCAAACTTTCAAATGTCTACATAATATTTGGGTATTTGTCTAAATATAGAATATTTTGTGTATCCCTACTATTATGATTTCATTATTCCAGTTAAGATATCTCTATTTTAAGTGCTTTATGATAATATCACAATGAGATCAGTATTCACCAAAACCCTATAATTGTGAAAAACCGGACACATTTCTCAGTCATTGGTCTTTCAATCCCTTTTTCACCCTTTCCCACTGACGAGGAGGATCAGAGTTTTGCAATCATGTCAATTTGTTTGTCACTATGCATGACATGAAAACTATATATTGGACCTGGGTCATATTTTCACATAAGGTGGGATCTACCCATTGGTCAGTCCTCCTCAAAGATGGTCTGCATTGGGACTCTAGAATTGCTTTGCAATATCTTGTCCCGGATCCACAGGTGAAGGTTTGTCTTCTCTTAAGCACTGCTTGTAAACTTGTAACTATGCATGCAAATTTTGCTTTCAAATAAAAAACATTCAGAGCTTAGAACCCTGAATCTCTATCCCCCAGTTTACTTCTGAATATTGTATCTCACAGCTTATTTTTAGCTGACTTATTGTTGGCAAGCTAATTGTTGTTTATGTATAAATGATTATACAATTTAATTAATCTTGCTTAGCAATGGGTGGGAAATAATTGACTCTTTCATCAAGACAACTGATGATGTGCCAAGATGTGTAGTCTGGGATACATAGACCACAGGATGACTCATTGGGAGATGAATGGACTCAGTCTGGTTACACACCACTGGCTTTCTGAACAAACATATCACACACAGCAACTAACAGGAACTACACTGAAGCTATAAATAGTCTCTCCATAGACCTTTCAATGCTTTTACTACTTCCGGCAGTTTCTAATATACAATGGTAGATTTGATTAGAGAGAACAAAGGGCAATAAACTAAAGTTTACTGAGCAAAAACTGATACAACCTACCAAACCTTCACCATAGGCTTACAAGTTTGAATTAACATTTATGAGTACATTATGAACATCCAGCAGACTTCGAAGTGTACAAAATGGATCACTTTCTTGGGAAAAATTGTATTTCACAAAATGAACCCCATGAAATGCAAGATGGCAGTACACATTGAATATATTAATGAATATCAAACGGGACAAACATGGAAGACTGAGAAGCAGTCCCATCAATTCAATTGCATGAGCATGTAATATACTGGAAGTTAGCCAGAACTAGAACCGAATACTTTGGATAATAGAGGGTTAAGTTATACAGATTAGTATTATACACCGTACAACCATGTAACTCATACTTTAGTTCATTAACCAAAAGGCAGACATATAAGTTTTTCACTCTCCTCTCAAGCTGTATATAAAAAAAAAAATAAAAAATAAATGCTCAACAAGAATAAAAGTTTTTATGTTACGATAACCCCAGTAATAATGCAACAGAAGACTAATACTTGTGGAAAGAAAGCTAAAAAGAACACTGTTGAGGTGTTCTTTCCTGCTGTAAAAGAAAATGCAATGCTCCTGTGAGCATATTTTATGCAACACATCAGATAAGACATAGTGTAGGTTTCCACGGGCACAACTTCATTCCGTCTCTCCTCCCAAAGTGTTACAAAATGTTTTCACATTTAGATATGCATTTTACCATTTGTGATGGAGAAGCCATCACTGCACAAAAACGTATCACAAGATTACCATACTCTCATGTTCATATGTAATTTCATTACAACTAAAATAGCATCAGAGATGCCTGTACCCCAAAGCCTGGGGAAATATTTTCAAACACCTTGAGATATAGAAGTAGTGAAACTGTACACAGATTGGGATACTTTAGAGCACTGCATGTAAAAACTAGAGGATCGCTTGCAAAAAAAAAATAATGTTTTTGCACGGCAAAAATAAAACGTCCCAAAAAGGATATAAAGGTGAGTGCTAAAGTATTAAGAAAATGCTCTGCTTATAGCCCTATACTGTTGTGATGGCTAGATCCAGATAGCTATTTTGCAGGGATGCCCTATGGGTCAAAAATTTCGTCAAAATCGCTCTATCTAGCACAGTTTTCAAGATAAAAGTATTTTTGTGTTTTATGATTGTTGCAGAAAATTGGAAAATTCAAAGTGGCCGCCATATCTGGCGAGATAAAAACTTTTTGAAAATTGGGATGGCTACTCCGGAGAAATACCCTGTGGGTCAAAAGTCCCATCAAAATCGTCCCATCTAGCACGGTTTTCGAGATATAAGCATTTTATGTTTTACAAATTTTTGTGAAAAATTCGAAAATTCAAATTGGCCGCCATTATTGGGGAGACAAAAATTTTTGGAAAAAAGTGTAGGTTAATCTGCAGAGAAACCCTGTGGGTCAAAAATTTCATTGAAATCGCTCTATGTAGCACAATTTTCGATATAAGCATTTTTGTGTTTTGCAATTTTTGTGAAAAATTCAAAAAATTCAAAATGGCCGCCATTATTGGTGAGACAAAAATTTTTGAAAAAAAGTGTAGGTTAATCTGCAGAGAAACCCTGTGGGTCAAAAATTTCATTGAAATCGCTCTATGTAGCACAATTTTCTATATAAGCATTTTTGTGTTTTGCAAATTTTGTAAAAAAATTCGAAAATTCAAAATGGCCGCCATTATTGGTGAGACAAAAATTTTTGGAAAAAAGTGTAGGTTAATCTGCAGAGAAACCCTGTGGGTCAAAAATTTCATTGAAATCGCTCTATGTAGCACAATTTTCGATATAAGCATTTTTGAGTTTTGCAATTTTTGTGAAAAATTCAAAAATTCAAAATGGCCGCCACTTTTAGCGAGACAATTTTTTTTTGAAAATTGGATTGGCTACCCTGAAGAGATATTCTGTGGGTCAAAAATTTCGTTGAAATTGCTCTATCTAGCACGGTTTTCGAGATATAAGCAGTTTTGTCTTTTACAATTTTTGCAAAAAATCCGAAAATTCAAAATGGCTGCCATTTTTGGCGAGATAAAATTTTTTTGGGATAATGTGTTAATTAATTAGCAGAGATACCCTGTGTAGTGGTGTCATCACGAGCGGCGATATCGCAGATTCACCGGTGATGAAAAAAATGGACGATAATCGAGGATTAATGATCATCCACGATGCATCTCATAAACATATTGAACCATTAACTTTAGCTTATTTTCGAAGGAATTTAACAAAAATATGGTGAAATATTCATCTAATTTCTACTTTTATGCGGTTTTGCTTTGATTTGTGATATAACTATGGTGATGACCCTTTCCACTTCCTACAGGAAGTGAAAAAACGTAAGTTTTGTTTACTTTTTGTTGCTTCAAATATCCACCATTTTAACAACTGATAGCACAAATGAAACATAAAATCTATTTTATTTCAGTATTAGTTGTCAATGCACATTATTTAAAGAGCAAATTTAGGTTTAATTTGTGAAACGATGACACCGCGATGTCGATCACTGTTTTGTTCAGGGTATCGTGACCTCATGTACCCAGACGATGACACCACTAACCCTGTGGGTCAAAAATATCGTCAAAATCGCTCTATCATGCACGGTTTTTGAGATATAAGCATTTTTGTGTTTTGCAATTTTTGCGAAAAATTTGAAAATTCAAAATGAAAATATCACAATTATGTATGGTCGAATTATGGTTCGAATGTTTTGACTATTACCTATATATACAGATGTGGCAATACATGCTTTTATGTGGAGTTGGGGCAAATCCTGTGACTCACTTGATGCAATACCATCTGTTACAATGGGAAGTTGCAAAAGTAAAATTCTTAATGAATTCTAATATGACTTTAACAGTGCTTAATCTACATCAAAAGACACCCAAAGGTGCAAAACCAAGATTCAAGTAAAAAGATACGAGATATATAAGAGAGATAAAATAGTATCATATATCCCTGTAGAGAAATAAAATAGCATCAGATATGCAAGGTCCGAGCACTATAGGTCAAGGTCACTACCGTAAGGTCAAAGGTCAAATCAACGTCACACCATGACGTTTTACATCTATAAACCCTAGCCAATGTCCCTAAGCAAGTATCAATGTCCGACACCTTACAGATTCCCAGATATAGCCCAGACAAGATTTCATAGGTCAAGGTCACTACGGCAAGGTCAAAAGTCAAATCAAGGTCAGGCCATGATGTTGCACACCTACGCCGCCTAACAAATGTCCCTACCAAGTATCAACTTCCTACACCTTATGGTTTCCGAAATATAGCCCAGACAAGGCATTACAGGTCAAGGTCACTACGGCAAGGTCAAAGGTCAAATCAAGGTCGCAGCACGACGTTGCACACCTACAACCCTTTAACCAATGTCCCTACCTAGTATCAACTTGCTACACCTTATGGTTGCCGAGATATAGCCCAGACAAGATTTTATAGGTCAAAGTCACTGCGGAAAGGTCAAAGGTCAAATCAAGGTCACACCATGATGTTGCACACCTACACCCCCTAACCAATGTCCCCTGCAAGTATCAACTTCCTACACCTTACGGTTTCCGAGATATAGCCCGGACGAACTTTTTCGGACACCATGGGACAAAAACAATACCCTGACTGCCCTTAAGGGCTGTGGGTAAAAGCAATATCATTATTAAAGAGACATGAATTCTTTAGATGACTACATATTGTAATATGTTACAATGAATTTGTGTAATCAGGGCATTTGCTATAAGATGTTTTCAAATTCAGAAGACCACTGAGCAATGAAAAGGGAGATATAAGGTCTTTTTAATAAGATAACCCCATGTGATATGAAACGTGATACAATGCCCATTTAATATTCAAAACTAGTTCAAACTAGAAAAATGTTTTTGCTAACAAAAACTAAGCGTCCCAAAAAGGTTCACTGCAATATAATATACAGTAGAAAAAGGGTTTTGAAAATAAAAACATGCAGTGCAGAGAGAAGAATTTAAGCTTTATTTTGTTTTCTATGGTCATAAATTGCGAATAGTTAATTGAATAAATCCTCTGGCTAAGAATGCATAAAGCATCAATACTTATAATAGGTCGAAAGTTACACCATAAAACTACTTAATTAAAGAGTAACAGTGCTTTATAAATGCCATATATCTATTTACATTTTAGAAAAAGGCATAGTAAAATGTGAGCCTTTAGAAAGGCAAGAAGTTTATGACACAATGCTTTGAACACATCTATCTGGTAAATCTGACCAGCTATCTAGACTCTTCACATAAGGTTTCCCAATACCTCTGAATACATTGTAAATCTCTAAAAGCAAGAATAAAATAGATATAAGGCAAAAACACAAAATCGGCTATTTGATGAATCCAGTTTGATCCATAAAAGGGGTGGGGTGGGGGTGGGGGGGGTCAGGGGGTAAATCTGACCAGCTATCTAGACTCTTCACATAAGGTTTCCCAATACCTCTTAATACATTCTAAAGCTCTAAAAGCAAGAATAAAGGAGATAAAAGGCAAAAACACATAATCAGCCATTTTATAACCCCAGTTTGACTCATAAGGGGGGATGCGGGCGTAAATTTGACCAGCTACCTAGACTCTTCACACAAGGTTTCCCAATACCTCTTAATACATTCTAAACTCTAAAATCAAGAATAAAGGAGATATAAGGCAAAAACACAAAATCAGTTATTTTATGACCCCCAGTTTGACCCATAAGGGGGGGGGGGTCCGGGGATAAATCTGACCAGCTATCTAGACTCTTCACATATGGTTTCCCAATACCTCTTAATACATTCTAAAACTGTAAAAGCAAGAATAAAGGAGATAAAAGGCCAAACACAAAATCGACTTTTATGACCCCAGTTTGACCCATAAGGGAGGGTCTGGGGGTAAATATGACCGGCTATCTAGACTCTTCACATATGGTTTCCCAATACCTCTTAATACATTCTCAAGCTCTAGAAGCAAGAATAAAGGAGATATAAGGGGAAAAGATGAAATTGGCTATTTTATGACCCCAGTTTGACCCCTACAGGGGGGTTGGGGGGAAATTTGACTTGCTTTCTAGACTCTCCAAATATGGTTTCCTACTACCTCCCAATACATTTTATGGCTCTAAATGCAATACTTAAGAAGATAATAGGGGGTTCACATGAATTTTAAGCTTTCTGATTGGTACCTGTGAGAAAATCACTCATAAATTGTCAATTTTCATTGGATTGCTTCCAAAATCTAATCAGCTCATGTTTTTGATAGTATAAACATGTGTATGAAGTTACAAGCCTCTGCGGTCAGTAGATTTTCCTGAAGTGCGGGTGTACCCGAAAAAAACTATTTTTTGATCATGTGACCTTGATAAAGATCAAAGGTCAAATTTAAGCATGTGGAAAAATTTTCCCACGCCTAAGGTATATAACTGCCAAATATGGTTAAAAAGCTTGCAATAATAAGGGAGATATTCAAGGGAGATCATAATGCGGCGGCGGCGAGGAAACTCAGGTGAAACCAAATAAGCGCCCTTTCAGGGACGCTTAATTACTACAATGTTAGCTTTCCTAGCCATGTATCATACTGTGAAAAATTAGGAAAAACACCTTTAACTGTGAATATTCATAAATTCTGTTTATTGATCATGTGTCATTCATATTTACATTTACTTTTCATATATGTACTTCAACTACTTTGTATTTTTCTGTATATTAGGCAAAGTCCTTATATGTTAAGGTAACAAATGTAAATATGAATGACACATGATCAATACACAGAACACCCTTAACTGTAAATATTCATAAGTTCTGTGTATTCATCATGTCTCATTCATATTTTCATTTACTTTTCATATAGTACTTCAACTTCTTTGTATTTTTCTGTATATTAGGCAAAGTCCTTATATGTTAAGGTAACAAATGTAAAATTTAACACATTACGTTCTAAGTGAGCATTAGCTAATGTTGCCATAAAAACACACCAATTCAGTTTCATAAATTTGAAAATTTTGATTACTTAAATGTGGCTTTTATAAGCTACAAGCTTACCATGTGGGACTGAATGCTGTTCTCGGATGGCCGCCAGGCCCGGCCAACGTCTAAGAAAAACAGACATTTATAGTTGGCCGTAGCCTCAGGTTGTCGTCACGTGACCTACCCCATTTGTCTTTTCCTTTCTCGTTGAAATTTTAACCCATACCCCCTCAGCTGTAATACAGCGGGGCGGTCGGGTGGGACTCTTCTCAGTCCCAACATGGTAAGCTTGTAGCTTATAAAAGCTACATTTAAGTAATCAAAATTTTCAATTTTATTGCGCTACAATAACTTACCATGTGGGACTGAATGCTGAATGCAACCGCCCGGTGGCGGGATTACAGCTGAGACTGGAAGATATGTTTGTTTTTCTTAAATTTTTTTTAGATTTTTTCTTAGACTGAAAGTTAGAAAATACCAGTCTGAGTCCCATTTACAGTGCCCCAAACCCAAGGGCTGGGCCTGTAAGAAGCCAAAAAACCTAAAAAAATGATTGACAGTGCTAATAAACTGTCTGGGTGTTTTGACAGGAGAAAGAGGTGTAGCCTAAGTACACTTAGGTGGGGTAAAGCCCCAAGGGCTATCACGGAAGAGGCTCAGAGATACCAAACTTATTGCCACCCTAAAAGAGATTAATGACAACCTTAAGGTCCTTAATACATTATACAATTAATACTAAAGCTAAAAGAATATAAAGACCTTACCCGAAACACCCTGATGAGGTAAACCTATACCTAGACCCAGGGATTAGACTCCTGAAGATTTGGTTGTAGCGGATGTGCCCCCCACACCTTCTTTTCTTTCTGAGGATGACAGTTCTGAGGGGAAGGGTCTAGGACCTGTTGTGCCGCTACTACTGGCCCCAGATACATATTGTTGTCATTGTCTGACCAAGTAAGGTCTTTTAGATAGGAATTTGTAAATGTGTTGTGAGCCTTCCAGTGACAGGCTTGCATGATCTGGTCCACCGATATCCCACTGTAAAAAGCCTTAGAGGCTGCGAAGGCCCTAATGTCATGCGCTTTAACTTGGACCAAGTCCAAGGCTTGTTGGTCTGCTTGTTTATAACAAAGTAGAATGGTTTGTTTCAACCAGGAAGAGATTGTAGCGGGTCTGATGTCTGAGGTATGTCCTTTCTTGAAGGAGATGAAAAGGAGGGACCGAGACCCCCTCAGGTCTTGGGTCCGATCCAAGTAGTACCTCAGGGCCCGCGCCGGACACAGGGTCCTATCTTCTTTGAATTGTCTATCTATAATGGTAGTCAAAGCAGGAATAGTCACCGGAGACACACTTTAAGAACCTTCTCTTGCCAGTTGGTTTTTGGCTATGAAGTCAGAAGAAGGGAACAAGGCAACCTTTTCCCATTGGTCTAGATTAGATACTTTGTTTGCAACTCAGGCATGGATTTCGCTGCAGCGCTTGCCGGAGGCCAAAGCTAGCAAGAAAGCAGCTTTGAGGGCAAGATGTTTGAGGTCTGTGTCTTTCATAGGCTCAAAGGGTGCTTTGTGAGCTCATTGAGAAGGTTTCTGGAACTTTTGGGACGATCCCTGTGGAAACTCGAGAGTAACCTGTGAAGGTCTGAACTTTGTGAAATATGGTGGGCCGTTGGGCCCAAAGTGTCAACAATTGCAGTCCTGTAACCATCAATGGTCGAGGGGCGCCTGTTTAGGTCTTGGTACAGGTACATGAAAAAATCTGAGATTTGTTTCACAGATGGAGTGGAGAAATCCACCAAATTTTCTCTGCACCACTTTTCAAATAGGGCCCACTTTGACTTGTAGATGGTCCTTATTGATGACCGCTGAAGGGCAGCAATTCTCTCTGCCACCTCCACAGACAAGCCTTGTTCTTGGAGTTGTCCGCTCCTAGACACCAGGCATGGAGGTTGAGATGTTGCAGATAGTTGTGGAACACATACTTGTGGGACTGTTTGAGTAGAGTCATTGACACCGGGAGTTGTAGTGGTATCTCTGTTGAGAGCTGCACTAGGTCCCAAAACCAGGGCATCCCTGGCCAGCCTGGGGCTATTACTATGATAAGGCAGTGGCATAGCCTGATTTTTTGGATCACCCTGTGAAGGAGAGCCGTCGGAGGGTAAGCATAAGCAGTGAGACCCGTCCAGTTTATGTTCAGAGCATCTATGTCCCAGGCCTTTGGGTCTGGAATTGGAGACACGTAGAGAGGGAGTTTGTGGTTCAGATGAGTGGCAAACAGGTCCACATGAGGAGTGAAGCACTTCTGGCAGATCTGTTTGAACACCTGTTGGCCATTCTGTTGACTGCACTTGGTTGGACCTGGACAGGAGGTTGGCCATCACATTCAGACACCCTGGAATGTGTCTGGCTTTTAATGTTATGTGATAGCGGTGACACCATGTCATCACCTTCCACAGGAGAGCGCACATCTCTACTGAGTGAGTTCCTCCTTGTTTGTTGATGTAGGCTACCACTGTAGAGCTGTCCGTTGCAACTAGCACTGTTTGGCTCTGGCACTGGTCCTTGAAATTTCGAAGGGCCATTGAGACCGCCTTCAACTCTAGGATGTTTATGTGTAGCCTTTTTTCCTGGTCTGACCACAGACCCTTGGTAGAGCTTTGATCTAAGTGAGCGCCCCAACCTTCGTTTGAGGCGTCTGTAAAGAGTTGGATACTGTGGTCTTTGGGATGAAGGTCTGAGCCTTTCATCACGTTTGCTAGATTCTCCCATCAGTCTAGGTGTGCAGAAATGGTATCTGTCCAAGGAAGGAGGTTGTCCAGCGACTGAGGATATCTCCAGTGCTCCTTGAGATGAAACTGAAAGGGCCTCATGTGAAGGCGTCCCTCCGGGACCATCTTCTCCGTTGAGGTAAGCAACCCAATTAGCGACATCAAACATCTTGCAGTCAAAACATGTTTTGAGTTTGAGCCATCTCTCTTGAGTGGGTTTTACAAGGGCTGAATCTAGATGGTATTCGTAGCCCACGAACGAAAACGCCTGAGTAGGTTTCAGTTCTGATTTTTCCTGGTTTATTATCCACCCCAAAGACTGGGTTAGGTCTACCACTGCCTGAGTGTTCACTTGGGCTTCTTCCTGAGACTGGGACCTGATCAGCCAGTCGTCCAGGTACTGGTGAAGTCTGAGTCCTCTGGAGAGGGCCATGAGCTTCACTTCCTTTACGATCATTGTAAAGACCTGGGGGGGCTGTGGCTAGTCCGAAAGGAAGGGAGGTGAACTGGAACACCTGTGGCAAAACCTTAGGTATTTCCTTGAGTTTGGGTGGATGGGGATGTGAAGGTAAGCGTCCGATAGGTCTATTGACGATACCCATTCCCCTGGAACCAGGGAGGTCCTGATAGACTTTGAAGTTTCCATTTTGAACTTTTCTACATGTAGAAAAGTGTTGAGCCTGCTTAAGTCTATTACTGGCCTCCACCACCTAGGCTTGGGGACTAGAAACAGGCGACTGTAAAACCCGAGAGATTGTACATTTTCCACCCTTTCGATAGCGTTCTTTGACAGAGAGACTGGATACAATCTGGTAGAGCTTGGTCTTTTTGAAGGGTCTTGTATTCTGACAGAATCAGAGGAAATCTGACCAAGTTTGGCTTTGAGAGGAATGGCAGTATGTAGCCATTGGTGATAATGTTTAACACGTGTAATGAACATTTGTTTGTTTGCCAGTCTCTTCTGAAAGAACGGAGGCGACCTCCTACTGTGGACTGAGGGAGGCTTTGGAGGAGTAATTGGGAAGAGGGGTTTCCACGCCCTCTTCCCCCTATTGTGGGGTCGAAAACGACCCCTGGAGCCTCTGAAGTTTGGTTTTCCCCTGCACCTAGATTTGTGTTTTGATTTATCAGTATGTTTCTTGGCTCTGCTAGGGACAGGCGGAGGATCGTCAGATTGATCAGAATAGTGGTCCGAGGCAGAGCTCGGGACCACATCATACTGTTTGAAAGAGTGAGAAGGCTTCTTTGGTTTAGCCGAGGACAGCTTCGAGGGTTCCTCGACAGAACTAAGATGTTGACCTGAGGCGTCATCGACGCGACTAGAATGAGAGTCGAGGCGTGGAGGTAAGGCTGGGCCATAATCAACGTCCATTGACTCGACAGGATTAGCACTCGGGGGGGTCCAGAGGAGTGTTAGATGGGCCAGGTTTTGAGGCCGAAGCGGAGGTCTGATCTACCTCCACTTGCGAAGAAGTTTTATGGAGAGATTTCTGAAAATCTTCTCGAAGGCACTTTATCGCCTCTAAAATATTGGCCTGGAAAGCACCCATCTTTTGGTCTAGTTGAATGTCTAGCCGAGATCCCAAGGACTTCTCCAGCTTTGTTTCTAATTTCTGCTGTAAAGCAGTACCTGGAGTTGGTTGGACAGTTTTAGCTGGAGTTCTCAGAGATAAAGCCTCGAAGGCAAGAGGTTGAGGGCGAGGCGGGGAAGTAAATAGATGGTCAGCAGCACTCTCGAGGTCTGCTTGGGAGCCCGCGAAGGATTCTATAGAATTATCGCCCAATAAATCTAATTCCTCCTCATTTTTGTCAGCTTTTTTGTCAGGTTTCTTGACATATCTCTTTCTATGAGTGATCTTGGTTAGTTGTTCTTCCGAAAAGGAAGCACAAATATCACATGGTGAGAGAAATGTGAGACAGGGATCATCTCCCTTACCTGCCTCTCCGCAGGTAGGACAGAAATTATGAGTGTCGAAAGCATGACAAAAATGATGGCATTTAGATGCACAGGGTTTATCTTTATTGGATTGGTGTGAAGACATGTTCAAACGCAATAAACGAGGTAACACCCGATCACATAAAAGCCTAGCCGAGGCGAAAACTCACAACAGGTATAAAAGAAAAAATACTTATCCGACTGGACAGAAAATTATGTAATATGTGCTTTAAAGATTAATAAACAAATTGGCTGACAATAGACATCCAACAATCAAATCAACTGAGATAGAAGTAGAAAACGGCAGAAAAACTTCACAAGAGATTCCAATATGGCGGTGGCCAACAAGAAAAGGAGAAGACAAATCGGGTAGGTCACGTGACGACAACCTGAGGCTACGGCCAACTATAAATGTCTGTTTTTCTTAGACGTTGGCCGGGCCTGGGGGCCATCCGAGAACAGCATTCAGCCCCACATGGTAAGCTATTGTAGTGCAATAAAATCGGCTACTTTATGACCCAAGTTTGACCCATAAGGGGAGGTCAGGGGGTAAATCTGACTGGCTATCTAGACTTTTCACATATTGTTTCCCAATACCTCTTCATACATTTTAAAGCTCTAAAAGCAAGAATAAAGGAGATATAAGACAAAACAAGAGGAGAGTGCCCGTGAACGGGCACTGTGTCAGCTGACTGAGTGTTTTTGATTTGTGAAGGTGATTAGAGGACAAAACAATTATCAGGAAAAGGGCTGTACAGAAATACAGTAAATGGTAACTGAACAGCAAGTTTGAAAGAAATTCCGAAGCTGACAGAAGAAAAGGATAAAAAAGTTGTGCCCTGTAAATGGTATTATGAAGGAAAATAACAATGTAATTGTTTAAGTGTAAAAAATAGGTTAAAACATATTTAAAGAAATACTACAAATGCAATATCCTCGTTCGACCTTGAAGAAGGGGTCCAAGGTCAAATCTAACCACACAAATACATTCCCAGCCCATGATTTCCTATGGTTTACCATTCCAAACCTCTAGGACCAATTATAAATGAGTTATAAGCACTTTTAAGCTTGGCTGTCCTCATTTGACCTTGAAGGAGGGGTCCAAAGGTCAAATCTGACCATACCAAAAGATTCCGAGCCAATGATTTCCTATGGGATGGTTTACCATCCCAAATCTCTGTCACCAATAATAAGCGAGTTGTAGGCACTTTCAATTTTCGCTATCCTCATTTGACCTTGAAGGAGGGTTCCAAGGTCAAATCGGACCATATCAACAGATTCACAGCCCATGATTTCCTGTCTCTTTACCATCCCAAACCTCTGGGACCAATAATAAGCGAGTTATAAGCACTTTTAAGTTTGGCTATCCTTGTTTGACCTTGAAGGAGGGGTCATTGAAGGTCAAATCTGACCACACCAAAAAATTCCCACCCCATGATTTCCTACAGGTTGGTTTATCATCCCAAACCTCTAGGATCAATAATAAGGGAGATATAAGCACTTTTCATGACTGACAAAAAACACCTGTGGCGGCCATCTT
Source organism: Sabellastarte sp. h YS-2021 (assembly GCA_964017235.1). Taxonomy (NCBI): domain Eukaryota; kingdom Metazoa; phylum Annelida; class Polychaeta; order Sabellida; family Sabellidae; genus Sabellastarte; species Sabellastarte sp. h YS-2021. The sequence continues at coordinate 164,337,300 of OZ024927.1, read as the reverse complement.
GTTTCTCAAAATGAGGCCAAAAATATTCCCAGACAACATTTTATGGTTATTAATATATACTGCAAACTTAAGAAAGCTAGCTATAATATTTTTTTTCATCAGAGCAGTAATGGTGAAATCTCTCTCTACACACTACGGCTATCCAGTGGATACAATGATTTACTCAACAGTGAGAACCTGAAAGTAGCTATTGCTCAGCTATGCCATGACATAGAGGTCTGCAATTTCACTATGTTATAGCTGACCAAAAATTCTGTGAATAACATATTTAACAAATTACTCTAAATGTAATAGTTTTCAAGTTACAACTGATTTACTCAACAGTGAGAACCTCAAAGGAACTATTACTCAACTATGCAATGAGCTACATGTCTGAAATTTTACTATGTTATAGCTAACCCAAAAGTAGCTGAACAATATATTTAAGCAAACTACTGTAAATGCAATAGTTTTCAAGCTACAACTGATTTACTCAACAGTGAGAACCTGAAAATAGCTATTGCTCCACTATGCCATGAGCTATAGGTCTGTAATTTCACTATGTTATAGCTGACCCAAAAGTAGGTGAACAATATATTTTAACAAAATACTCCAAATGCAATATTTTTCAAGTTATAGCTGATTTACTCAACAGTCAGTACCTGAGAATAGCTATTGCTCAGTTGTGCCAGGAGCTATAGGTCTATAATTTCACTATGTTATAGCTGACCCAAAAGTAGCTGAATAACATATTTGCACAAATTTCTGTAAATGCAATAGTTTTCCAATTATAACTGATTTACTCAACAGTGAGAACTTCAAAGTAGCTATTACTCAGCTATGAAATGAGCCACAGGTCTGAAATTTTACTATGTTATAGCTGGCCCAAAAGTAGCTGAATAACAAGTGATTTTACTCATGAGAGCTATAGGTCTATAATTTCACTATGTTATAGCTGACCCCAAAATAGGTGAATAACATATTGAAACAAAATACTCTAAATGCAATAGTTTTCAAGTTATAAGTGATTTACTCAACAGCGATAACCTAAAAGTAGCTATTACTCAGCTATGCCATGAGCTACAGGTCTGAAATTTACTATGTTATAGCTGGCCCAAAAGTAGCTGAATAACAAGTGATTTTACTCATGATGGAAGTTACTGAAAAGCCCAAAAGTAGCTATTACTCACTTAGCTATTGAGACAGACACCCAACTTACTCACCATATTGTAGCTATGAAAAAAGTAGCTGAATAAGATATTTTAACAAAATGCTCTAAATGCAACACTTTTCAAGTTATAAGTGATTTATTCAACAGTGATAACCTAAAAGTAGCTATTACTCAGCTATGCCACGAGCTACAGGTCTGAAATTTTACTATGTTATAGCTGACCCAAAAGTAGCTGAATAACATATTTATACGAAATTCTCTAAATGCAATAGTTTTCAAGTTATAAGCGATTTACTCAACAGTGATAACCTAAAAGTAGCTATTACTCAGCTATGCCATGAGCTACAGGTCTGAAATTTCACTATGTTATAGCTGGCCCAAAAGTAGCTGAATAACATATTTATACGAAATTCTCTAAATGCAATAGTTTTTAAGTTACAAGTGATTTTACTCATGATGGAAGTTACTGAAAAGCCCAAAAGTAGCTATTACTCACTTAGCTATTGAGACAGACACCCAACTTACTCACCATATTGTAGCTATGAAAAAAGTAGCTGAACAACATATTTTCACAAAATGCTGTAAATGCAACACTTTTGAAGTTATAAGTGATTTAGTGCATGATTTCATGAATTTTAATGCATAAAAAATTATTAAAAAAATTTATTTAAAAAAAAGTAAGACAGATTCAGGTCTCATACTCACACAAGAGAATCTACCTGTGGCCTAGTACATATATGCAAGATATGAGAGAAATCCCTGCAATAGTCACTGAGAAAATTGTGATAAAAAGTTGAAATTTTCACACTTTTGGTGGGGGTCCCCCCTTGTAATGTCTCTAGTAAACAGACGAACAGACAGATTTGCATGCCTTGAACAATTTTTCATCCTCGATAGATAAGGTATCTTTTAAAAAAAACAGCATGTCTCTAGGCCTTGTAGTTTTGGAGAAGAAGTTGTTCACGCGGACGCCCACGCCGCAGAGTGATGACATAATGTCAGCTGACTGACAAGTCAGCTGACATAAAAAACAAAATCGGCTATTTTATGACCCCAGTTTGACCCCTATAGGGGGTCGGGGGAAATTTGACTTGCTTTCTAGACTCTCCACATATGGCTTCCTACTACCTCCCAATACATTTTATGGCTTTAAATACAAAAAAAAATACTTAAGAAGATAATAGGAGGGTTCACATGAATTTTAAGCTTTCTGGTTGGTACCTGTGAGAAAATCGCTCATATAGCTGTCAATTTTCATCGGATCGCTCCCAAAATCTAATCAGCCAGTGTTTTTGACTGTATAAACATGTGTCTAAAATAACAAGCCTCTGCGGTCAGTAGATTTTGCTGAGCAGTGATGACGGGCGGGTGTACCCAAAAAAAAATATTTTTTGATCATGTGACCTTGATAAAGATAAAAGGTCAAATTTAAGTACAGTGGATTTGGTCTAAGTCGAAGTTGCAAAATGTCAGCCATTTACTTCTACTTATGGCAACTTCTAGTTATACCCACTTGAGGAAATATATGAATTACTAAAGATACTATGTAATTTAACTATCTTGCAATAATCAACACTTGTGTGATCGCTCTACTGTCAAATTTATTTGTTGGGCGTTTTGACTTTAAAACACAAAAGTGAGGAATCCGGTACAGAGTGTCACAATGGTGTTATTTTGTAACCTCTTTCTTGGATATTGACATTTCTGTACATACAAGACTTATAGGTTCTACTTATACCTTGTTATTCCTATTGAAAACTAGATGAATGCTTTTGCTAACAAAAGCGAAGCGTCCCTGAGAGTTTAAAATGCCTTGTGGTTTTAATAAGCATGCTGTAAAGATAAGAATGTACAAAGCTGTACCGTACTCTTACATAAACCAACCCCCTTAGTGATATCATGACAGGGAAAATCCTACAAAGGTCTTCCTTAATTAACATAAACAAGCATTGTAGACATAGACAAGCTGGAGAAAGTGTTGTACATTGGATGTACAACATTGGATGTAACTTCAGTAAATTTTGTGTAAATGCTACAAAGCATTTCAGTAACGAGTATTGATAACTTCATATATAATCATGTGTGCAAGTATGTATTGCTAGTTAGATTGTCCACAGGGTTTTGCAATAGGTTTTAATACATTGTGAAAGCATAAAAGCAACAATAAAGGCAAAAGCTATTTCATGACCCCAGTTTGACCCATACATGGGGGTCTGGAGGTAAAACTAACCGGCTATTTAGACTCTCCACATATGGTTTCCCAATACCTCTTAATACATTCTGAAGCTATAATAGCAACAATGAAGGAGATATCAGGTAAAAACTCCAAAATGGAAAATTTAAGAATTAAATTAAATTTTTATAAGATAATATCTTACCTAGTGGACCGGTGCAATAGTCCGGCGCCTAGCCGGTCCCGCCAAACATTAGAAAAAAATGTCCTGAGCTGGGCTCTGGCCTGGACCGGTAGTGTAGTATTCACTCGCCAGGTGTCACCGGACACCCAGCTCCCCTACTGCGCGTGTGCGCGCATGCGCACTTCCTCTTTTTGTTGCCTACCAAGTAAAGTCCCCCTGAATTAAGCGGGGAAGGTAGGGTGGGACTCTCCTTGTCCACTAGGTAAGATATTATCTTATAAAAATTTAATTTAATTCTTAAATTTTCCATTTTATTGCGTTAATATATCTTACCTAGTGGACCGGTGCAGAATAACTACCCATTGGATGGCGGGTAGATCAATCAAAAATTCAGGGGACTCACTACGGGAGATAACTCCCAAAACTCATATAGACCGAGGTAACAAACCTAGACCGGTTCCTAACCCTCTCGGTTACATTACATTACCCCCCCCCCCCTTTTCTTCAGAAATCTGACACTCATGAAGAGGGGAGGAGAGAAGAGTCCCAATGAGTCCTGAGGAAGCAATAGGGAAAAATTCCAGTTGGTCCCTCATCTACCCTGAGAGGTAAGGTAGACTGCAGAGACATTTTTTTTTTTTTTTTTTTTCTCTTATATATACATATTTACAAAGATTCAAACTTAATCTCTAATCTGTTGAGCTGCTACCACCGGGCCCAGGTGGTATAGCTCAGAGTCTGCCCAGGCTACATCTTTTAGGTAGAACTGGGTGAATGTGTTATGAGACTTCCAATGGCAGGCTGATAGAATTTGATCTAAGGGTACGCCTCCCTGAAAAGCTTTGGAAGCCGCGAAAGCCCGGACATCATGAGCCCGAACTTGATGCAAATTTTGAGACTGCTCATCTGAGAGTTGGTAACATAGGCCAATTGTTTGTTTGATCCAGGAAGAGACAGTGGCAGGCACAATGTCTTTCTTGAAGCTCTTCCTAAAAGAGACGAAAACCAACTCCTTGTCTGAACGCAGGTCCTTGGTTTTGTCTAGGTAGTAACGTAAGGACCTCACAGGACACAAGGTCCTGTCCTCCTTAAGAGACTTGTCCAAGGTCGGAGCAAGAGCCGGGATTATAACCGGGGCTACACAACCCGGGCCCTCCTTAGCCAGGTGGTTCTTGGAGATGAAACTTGGGGAAGGGTACAGGGAGACATTAGACCAATCCTCCTGATGCCTGATGTTCCTATGTACCCAGGCATGAATCTCGCTTCTTCTTTTGCCCGACCCTAATGCAAGAAGGAAGACCGTCTTAAAGGTAAGGTGTTTAAGGGAAGCCTTCCTAAGAGGTTCAAAGGGAGGTTTGGTGAGCTGATGAAGAACCAAAGAAAGGTTCCAGGAAGGAACACCCCTCCTACCCTTAGGTTTGTCCCTATGGAAACTGTCCAACAGTCTGGTAAGATTCTCATCCTTACCGATATTTACCTGGCCATTTCCTATCTTGTCAGATATAGCAGTCCTATAGCCATCTATCGTGCTGGGTTGCAGATGTTTCTCCTGAAATAAGTAGAGCAGGAAGTCAGAGATCTGCTTTATAGAAGGAGACCTGAAGTCCACCTTATGTTCCTCACACCATCTGACAAAAATGGACCACTTTGATTCGTAGATGGCTCTGGTTGAGCGTCTCTGAGGAGCTTCAATTCGTGTTGCCACCTCTTCAGAGAAGCCTGCCTGTTGGATGGCAAGGGCCCTAGGAGCCATGCATGTAGATTCAGACTGTGAAGGTCCCTGTGAGGACACTGATTGAAGGGTTGAGTCAAGAGGTTCCCTACTCTCGGCAGACTTAGGGGAATCTGTACTGACATGCTGACCAGATCCCAAAACCATGGCATGTTGGGCCACCCTGGAGCAATGAGAATGACTCTGTGGAAACCATGATCCATCAACTTGGAGACCACCTTCCCTAGGAGAGCCACCGGAGGAAAAACATAGGCATCCAGATCTTGCCAGGGAACGCTTAGAGCATCCACTTTCCAGGCTAGTAGATCCGGAACTGGGGACACAAATCTGGGAAGTTTGCGATTGAACTTGGTCGCAAATAGGTCCACCTCCGGTTTGTGCCATCTTCTGCAAATCTGGTCGAAGACTTCCTGCAGGAGGGACCATTCCGTTTGTATCACCTGACCGTGCCGGGACAACTTGTCCGCAATGACATTGAGGTGACCCGGAATATGCCTTGCTCTTAATACAATCTGCCTCTGGTTGCACCACATCAGCAGCCTCCAGAGGAGAGCACAGAGAGAGCCGGATTTCATACCGCCCTCCTTGTTTATGTAAGAGACCACTGTTGTGTTGTCGGAACACACCAGAATGGTCTGGTTCCAACACAATCGCTCGAACTGTTTTAGGGCTAGTAGGACGGCCTTGAGTTCCAGCAAGTTTATATGCAAGGCGCTTTCTTGTGTGGACCAAAGGCCTCTTGCTGTGAAGTCGCCTAAGTGAGCACCCCAACCTTCGTTTGAGGCGTCGGTAAACAGCTGAAGAGCGTGTTGTAACGGGTGTAGTGGTTGACCTTTTAGGGCATTGCCTGGGTCCAACCACCACCTCAGGTGTGGATGAAGGGACTGAGGAAGCGGAATAATTTTCTCTAAAGATTCCGGGACATGCCAATGCCTCTTCAGATGCCACTGGATAGGGCGCATGTGAAGTCGCCCGGCTACTACCTGTTTCTCTGTGGCTGTTAGTAGTCCTATAAGGGACATGAACTGTCGGACCGAACACACCTGTTGATTGAGGAGGGCGTTGATCTTTTGGGACAGAGCCATCCACCTCTCCTGGGTCGGTTTGACCAGCCCCTGAGAGAGGTCGAAACGGTAACCTACAAAGTTGAATACTTGCTGAGGCACCAACTCCGACTTGGTTAGATTCACTACCCACCCTAACCTGTGGCATAGGTCCAAGAGGGTCCGGGTATGAAGTAGGCACGTTTCCGGGCACGGGGCTCTCAGCAACCAGTCGTCGAGGTACTGGTGGATCCTGATACCCCGAGCCTGTGCCATTAACTTGACTTCTTTGGCCACCTTTGTGAACTCCAACGGAGCCGTTGAGAGGCCAAAGGGGAGAGCTGTGAACTGATAAGCTTGACTGTGGAGAAAAAATCTGAGGAATTTCCGCGACCTTTGTCCTATTGGAATATGGAAATAAGCGTCGCTGAAATCCAGAGACGTCACCCACTCCCCTTTTTGAAGGGAGAGTCGGATGGTCTCTGGTGTCTCCATCTTGAAATATGAGGTTGCTAGGTAACAGTTCAGCCGACTTAGATCTAGGATGGGCCTCCATTTGTTGTTGGGTTTTGGTACTAGAAACAAGCGGTTGTAAAAGGCCAGGGAGGACGGAGTTGTCACCTTTTCTACCGCTTGTTTTTGAAGGAGAGCTTGTAAGGAGTCCTTTATGTGTTTGCTTTTGACCGGATTTGCGTATCCACTGATAATTACCGGTGACCTTGTCAGAGGAGGTTTCTCCTTGAAGGGTAGGTTGTACCCTTCCTGAAGAATGGAAACTACTCTTGTGTTTGCACCTAGGGAGTGCCAGACCTGCCAAAACCTTTGCAGCCTGGCCCCCACAGGAGGACCTTCTACAACATGAGGGACATTTTGAACAGTTGGAGCATAAAGACAATGATCTACACAGTAAACAGGCTTCACACACTTTATTTTCATTTGAGCCTGAGAGGGACTTATGTCTTTGTTTTCTGACAGCCCGGTTACACAAGGTACACGACATACAACACGTAAGCTTACATTTTGGTTTATGTCCTGAACTATTGGATCCTTTACTATTAACTCTGACTGAGGATCTGTCCAACAATAATTGTCATTTAAAGTGTTGTCCACGGGACGATCTGGAGAAATAACCGGAGTTGCCACCTCCACGTCCGCGGCCGCGACCCCTCCCTTTATGAGAAAATTGACGCCATGGCTGGCTAGACTGGGAAGAAGAATGGCCTGACTGTCTGTTATCCTTCTTTTCGTACGGTTTGTACCGGTACGACTGGTGTTTTCTACCAGAGTGCTGCCCTGTGCCCGGACCGGGACCTTGAGCACTTGGTGCAGATTCAAACTTTGCTATGTCCTGCTCCGCTGTGGCTAAAATATCATCCGGAAACAGGGAAGAGCTAAACAGAGGAGCATTACGCAGCCTGTTCCAGGTGTCCGGTTTCAAGCCGGCTCTTGCATACTCAAGGTAAGAATCTCTTCTGAGTAAGATAAAATTTGCCAGTTGGATAAATAAACTGTCTGCTAGATGTTGAAGGGAAGTGCCTAGTGCCACAGAAACATTGGAGTGAAAGGCGGATAGATCTTTAAGGTCCTTGATGGCATTGACCACTTCTTTGGGAGCTTTCCCTTTGACAATAACATCGCTGAGCAAACTGATGTGACTGTTCATTTTTTCCTGTATTTCACTTGTGCATCTATTGAATGCTGCCGCATGGTTAGTGATGTATGTCCCTTCCCCAGTAGCACACTTCTCCCACCGGCGCAAAATATCCTGAGGTACTGGACGTGATGCCGGACCAGACTGAGGGTAAGCTGATGCTTTTGCGACTCTAGAATACTGGGCATTGAGGCGTGCCTCAGAGTCTGACCAACTAAAAATGGTTCTACCTGGTCTGGAACTGGAGTCTTGTCTCAGTCTATGTTGTCTATACCACTTCGATTGACTTTTAGGCGTGCGGATGAATTGGTTGACCTTCAAGCCAGCAGATTCCTGTGCACGTGAAGGGTAACCTTCAGCAGTGCGGCAATTTAGTTTTTCCATCTTATGGCAGAGCCAATCATCTGGAGGAAACTCGACAGACACCTTGCCGGTCTTTCGTGGGTGCTTGCCCTTCCAAGGGTTGTCAGATCTATCACCATCCGAAACAGAAAGTTCAAAGTCCGGAATGTGATCCCATCCTAGAAAGGCCCTAACAGCTCTGCAGGTTTCACGGTAATTCATTTCCTCGTTCTGCTCTGTAGCTTCTGAATCTGATATTTCACCTTCCTCTGAATCTTTGTCTTGAGCAGAGTCAAAATCTGAAACGTCCGGGTCGGTGAAGAAAGACTGACCGGAAGTACCGGTGGCAGAAGCAGACAAGGTGTTAGGATGTGTAGCCGGTGCTGGAGCCAAGGGACAAATCAAAACCCGGAGCGGGTACATCCACCTTGGCCGGCTGTTCAATATCCTGAGGGGGCAGAGATATATTTACAGTGTTGTCCTTCACCGGAGCCGGTGCCTCAGACGTAACTGTGGTACAAGGGATAAGTTTTTCCTTTTTACCTTTCTTGCCCGTGCCCTTATTCTTCTTATCTTTTTTCTGAGAAGTATCCTTAGCTGAAGTCGGAGGCCTCACCGGACCGGTGGCTCCAGACTCAGCAGGGTTGAAGAAGGGCTGATCGGAAGTAGAAAAAGATGATGTGGTAACTGGGGCTTTCGGGGTCGAGAAAATGTTTGTCCTAGTGAGCAGTGCCTCGAATCTGGCGAATTTTTCTTCTAGTTGATTGCTAAGTGTATCAAAGTCCTGTTTTGACACAAATTCTTCAGCACTATGATGAGAGACAGAAAAAACTTCTTGCTCACCGGAACCGGAAGCTTGAACCGGTAATTCTTCTTCTTCGCCCAAAACCTCCTGGTCAACTACACCAACCACAGTGACTTTGGAGGGAGAGACTAAGAGACCCGACTTTTTATCCTTCCGGATCTGATATTGAGGGGTGGAGAGCATGGAGCGTTGTTGAACTGTAAGAGAGTCACAAATGGAACAAGGGTGATCTTTAACACAAGGGTCATCCCCCAACTTTTTGTCTCTACACCTTGCCCATTTTTTATGTCCATCAAACGCAGCCATAATGTGCCCGCAGTTACCTCTACGCTGTCCTGGTGATGCCATGATATATATATGAAGTAATAATCCACAATTTATCACCAACAAAACACTATAACACTTGATATAATAATAAAAGTTTCTCTTATAATTTTCACGATTTTAAACACAATGGCGCCAAACAAAAAGAGGAAGTGCGCATGCGCGCACACGCGCAGTAGGGGAGCTGGGTGTCCGGTGACACCTGGCGAGTGAATACTACACTACCGGTCCAGGCCAGAGCCCAGCTCAGGACATTTTTTTCTAATGTTTGGCGGGACCGGCTAGGCGCCGGACTATTGCACCGGTCTACTAGGTAAGATATATTAACGCAATAAAACAGCTATTTTTTACCCCAGTTTGACCCATAAGAGGGGGGGGGGGGTCGGGTGGTAAAACTGACCCGCTACTTAGACTCTCCACATATGCTTTCCCAATACTTCTTAATACATTCTGAAGCTATAAAAGCAACAATAAAGGAGATATAAGGCAAAAACTCAAAATCAGCTATTTTATGACCCCAGATTGACCCATAAGGGGGGGTCGGGGGGTAAAACTGACCGGCTATTTAGACTCTCCACATATGCTTTCCCAATACCTCTTAATACATTCTGAAGCTATAAAAGCAACAATAAAGGAGATATAAGGCAAAAACTCAAAATCAGCTATTTTGTGACCCCAGTTTGACCCATAAGGGGGGGTCGGGGGTAAAACTGACCGGCTATTTAGACTCTCCACATATGCTTTCCCAATACCCCTTAATACATTCTGAAGCTTTTAAAGCAGCAATAAAGGAGATATAAGGTAAAAACTCAAAATCAGCTATTTTATGACCCCAGTTTGACCCATAAGGGGGGGCCGTGGGGTAAAACTGACCGGCTATTTAGACTCTCCACATATGCTTTCCCAATACCTCTTAATACATTCTGAAGCTATAAAAGCAACAATAAAGGAGATATAAGGCAAAAACTCAAAATCAGCTATTTTATGACCCCAGTTTGACCCATAAGGGGGGGCCGTGGGGTAAAACTGACCGGCTATTTAGACTCTCCACATATGGTTTCCTATTACCTCCCAATACATTTTATGGCTCTAAATGCAATACTTAAGAAGATAATAGGGGGGTTGACCTAAATTTAAGGCTCTCAGATTGGAAGGTGCGAGGAAATCACCCATAAATCAGACATTTTTCAACAGATTACTCCCAAAATCTAATCAGCTCGCGTTTTCAATAGTATGAACAGGTGTGTCAAAGCATAAGGCTGTGTAGCAAGTAGTTTTTCCTGAACTGTGATGACGGGGGTGTACTTAAAAAAATTGTTTTTGATCATGTGACCTTCATAAAAGTCAAAGGTCAAATTTAAGCATGCAGAAAAATTTTCCCACGCCTAAGGTATATAACTGCCAAATATGGTTTGAAACCTTCTAATAATAAGGGAGATATTCAAGGGAGACCATAATGTGGCGGCGGCGGCGGCGAGGAAACTGAGGAGAAAACAAATAAGCGCCCTTTCAGGGATGCTTAATTAACACTTTGAGCACCAAATTAGGTTCTAGTTATGGCCACTTTCTGTAAGTTGAACTTCTAGTTATCCTTATATTTTGCACTAATAATAGTTGGGACTTAGAAATTACTTCTACTTATGTCAGTTCTACTTATACCAAATCTACTGTATGTGGAAAAATTTGACCATACCTCAGGTATCACTGCCAAATACGGTTTAAAAGCTTCCAATAATATGGGAGATATTAAAGGGAGTACAAAATGCGATGACAGCAGTGGTGAGGAAACTTAAGCAAAAACAAATAAGTGCCCTTTTCAGGGACACTTTATTACTATCGCGCTAACTTTCCTAGCAAATATCTTTTGTGCAAATTCGATGAACCTAGCTGCAATATTTCAAGTTTTAGAGCATCTTAATGATTTGATATTATTGGCTATGGCAGCCATTTTGTTTATCAAAATGAGGCCAAAATTGTTCACAGGCAAAACATTTGCAGGCCAGAACATCCCATGGGCTGTTTCTACGTTCTGAAGCAGTAGGACCAATAAGAAGAGATATATCAGGACATTTTAGTATGTTGACCCCATTTGGCTTTGAAGCAGGGGTCGGGGCCACGGTGACAGAGTGGTAACACTCTCGCCTCCCACCTCTGAGGCCGGGGTTCGATCCCCGTCAAGGCCTTATGTGGGAAAGCTGGTAGTTGCTTGCCGTTGGTCGGCAGTTTACAGTACAGAACCCTAGAGAACTCTATGTACTGGTTTCCTCTGCCCTTCCAACTACCCATCGTGATATGACCTGTACAGTGTTGAAAGCGACGTAAAACCCCAAATAAATAAATAAATTGAAGCAGGGGTCAAATTTCAAATTCGATGTTGGGAACAAATTCCCAGGTGATGACTTCCTATAAGTTGTTTTCACATTCGCAACCCCTAGGAGCAACAGTAGGGGAGATATAAGGACCTTTTAATAGGATAACCCCATTTGATATTAAACATGTGATATGGCAGCTATTTTGTAAAACTAGGAAAAAATTACTGCCAGGCTAGCTTTCCTAGCCATATATCTTTTGTGCAAATTTCATGAAATATTTCAAGATTTTAGAGCTTCTTTACGATTTTCAAAATGAGGCCAAAATTTTAAGAGACATGTTTTCATAGCTACAAACATTCCCTGCAAATTTGGTGAAGATATATTTTATAAAAGAATGAGATTTAAAGGTTAATGTAAAAACTTGATGAACAGACACACGGACGGATGTAAAATGGAAGGCGTTTATAATCTCCCGACCATGGCCATAGCCACTGGCAGGAGATAATAACAGAATTTCCTTGTGTCAGGTTTTGTACACTGTGTTAAACTTCATACTCTGACATTCAATTAAACAAACAAGCAGCCAGTCAAGGCTTGGAGAGGGTTATCATCTCTCCACAAAAACACACTGCACAAACACACATACAACTGGTGTGACTCAGTACATATCAGTTATTCCATGGATCTAAACCAGCCTTTTGGTCATAAAGCCAAGTGACTAACTAGTAACTAGCACCGCATAAGGCTCATATTTGTGATGGAGTGATTCAACTTACTTTAGATAGCATGTTTATGTCTAAGTCCATGTCAAAATGCACTCGGACAAGTTTATGTGGACGTTGGTCAATTTTTCAGGGTAACACACAAAAAAATATTGAGTAATACAAAAGAAAAACGTCTTGAATGACATATACAGAAAAACTATATCACAAATGAAGATAACAATTCCATTCTGTACTTTTATGGCACTTAATCTCTGCCAGGCAAACAATAAGGCACAACACCAGAATCTAATTAAAAAAATCATCATTCCATAGCCATTGCTAAGTCCAATACCACAGAGATGCTGTGTATGCTAAGTTGGGAAAGTCTGTTTGAAGAGATACAATTTTAACCTTTTTCTAAGAGACAGGCGACAGTTGGGGCAGAGCAGACCTCATCAGGTAAACTGAATTTTATAACAATATTATATGAGTGTGTATTATTTTGTTAATCTTCATGAGCAATATACATGTGTATTTTGTTTGCATAAGTCTAATGAGGGATGTTTTACTTTTACTATGAACCATTTTGTATGACTAGCGAGTGAAAAATAACCATGTTTAAACACAAAATTGAAATTGGCTGTCAATGAATATGAGGGGCAATGAATATAAAAAACTCAATATTTAACTGGCGATTTCTCATCCATTGCTGCCTGGATTTTATGCATCAAAAACTAGTAGAAGCGCTGTGAAAAGATATTTCTAATGATATATAGTATACATATGTAGGTTACATAGTTTGAGATATTCGTAAAAAATGGAAGTTATTGACACTGATTATCCATGGTAAGAGGGTACCATTGTATATAAAAAATTCTAAAATGGTAGGCTGCGCAGTGAACGTGGACACGTCTTTTGCGCAATGCTTGAACCGCGAATATAGAATGGTAAATAAAGCACGCTGTTGAAATCTCGTACATCGTCCCTTCGCCTATAAACGTAAACAAACAACTCGCGGTGAAATAAAACTTAAATTATATGCAGCAAATACTAAGTCAAATAATTCTGTAGGGGATTTTATCAATATTTCATTTAAAGATCGACTGCTCATAAATATTTATGAGATCACGGAATTCTGTGGGTATTTCTTAACAATATTTAAACCAAAAGGCTGTTTACACATCCATCACTATGCATGTTTAGTTAATGGAACAGCCAACATGGCGCTGGATTTGTTTCGAATTTTGCGTAAGATTTACTTCTTATTTTGACCAAAATATTAGTGTAACCATTTTAGAATAGGAATAAAAGACAAATTCTCGTGCTTTGTGATGGTTTTAAACTATCGATCTGCTGTATTAAAGCACTCAGCCCTTCGGGCTTCGTGGCTTTAATACAGCCGCTCGATAGTTTAAAACCATCATAAAGCACTCGAATATGTCTTTTATTCCTATAATAAATCCCGCTCCATATATCCCCCTATATGGGCCAAATATGACTCACAGCGGATGATGAATTATAGTATTATGAGCGTCTTACTTCAAAATACCCAGTTTTAGTATGGATACAAACTAACCCTTGGTCATAAAGCCAAGACTGTATGTCAGGACCTATGTTGGTGAGAGATTTGATTTACACAGTAAGCATAATGTACTAATTCAAGATAATGCAAATTCCACTGGGTCATGCCTCAGATGGCAACATTGTGATACTCAAGGGTTCATTTATTGAATATAGATGAAACAATTAAAACTTAATTGGAATTTTGGGACAATTGAAAAAGCCAGTTAACTTAATATTCAAAACTTTACAGAACTCGGTGGAATCTTTCTGGAGGCTCTTTGAACAGTTATTGTGGGACAATCCCATAATTGTAATGAACCAACTACTTTCCCAATTGCAAACCTTTGTTTATTGCTTTCTCAAGATCCAATATAAAAGTCTGGAGAAGTGGTACTGCAATGCCACTTCAAACTGATTATGTTTGGAAACACAGACAAACAGAAGAACATCAGTGAGAAACACTATTTTTGTCTCAACTTCAGCCAACAGCCAGTCTTCTCTGAATCCCTGTTCTGAGACTTTAGGCCCAACACAATTTACCACTGCCTGTACACATGTGAATTAATTTGAGCCCAAGGCAAAGCTAATAAACCACATAAAGCAAGAGAGACAGCAGAGTACATGAGCAAACAGACTCCATACAGATTCTCCCTGTGACTATAATCTTCTATCAGATATATCGCACCCACAAATAACTAGAAATGATCAAATAAGATGAGCATTTTGCACTATAGTATATTTATACCTTAATCCATTGCAAGGTACAGTAAGGTAATGTTAAAGACAATGTATGGTTCACCATCCCCATGTCTGAAAGCATACAGCTTATAACTTACTACACGATTGCAGACAGATCAATTAAAATGCACAAATCAAGCATTGCTTGGCACTTGTGTTGGTTGGATAGATACTTAGCAAGGTTACACTGTTCCTGGAATAAGTACCAGTAAATATTCAAGCAAAACCTGTCTTGTGTGTGTAGTTTGAGGTTCCAATACAAAGGTTGCTGAAATCTTGCAAGAAAGGCAACAATACAGTTAAAAGTAAACTCTCAATGAAAACCAGCTAACATAAACTACTTGGATAAACAGTTGCAGTCCAAAGGAATCTGATTTTAGATCATTCTCTGTTGGCAGTTAGAGACCATTACTTCTCACACAAAGTACATAAATACAAATAAAGTCAGATTTTGCCACTCACACATGGGAGGTGTGGATAAAACCATGGACAAATGTACCTGAAAAACAGGCAGATTGGCTTTACTGCACTTATTGATAATGAGAACTGTCATGGATCTTTCTGAAATTACAGGTGCTTCTTGCTTGGGAAAATTTGCTTTAAAAAAAATTAAAGCTAAGAAGGTGCCAGTTGATGTTATGGCTTTTCTAATCCTCAAACTTTAGCTTTGTATGATTTATCATTAAGCCAAAATCCTTTTATTTGTTTTCCATTATTATTACTTTATCTAACTAATCTATCAAATTAACATGATCCTCACTCCTCAGAATTTTTAATGGACATAAGTTAAGTGTTGGTTTTGTATTGATGTTTTAATTCATAGTAATATCAAACTTCAACTTGGCTTGAATATCAATCAATATTGAAATGCTGTATCTCACTGTAAAATATATCACTTCATAAGTAAATTCAATTTTAATTTACCAATATATGTTTTATTTTTTATAATCATTGCAATTAAGCTTAAGTATATCCAAACAAGGAAGTAAAAGTAAATTATAGAATATTTTACATAAATGTTTATGAATGCTTTATGACAGTGTTTACTGACAGTTTTATTTTTAATATTGATAATGAAACTGATAAATATTGTCAATTAATTTTGAAACATTGATATACAATACCAGCTTTAGACAGGAGACGTTAGCCTGAATTACGATCAAAAGTAAATATGGAAACCCAGGTCCCGAAAACAGAAAACCAGATTTCTTCAAATTAGTATATATCAAACTGTAAAATCTCCTATACATGTACATAATCAATAACCACAACTAATATATGGTTTATTATTTAACATTTTGGATATACTCTCTGTATACTGACAAAATATAATACAAGAACACATTATTGAGGATTTCTGTGTAATATTTTATACTTTTGATGATGAAAAAAAATGTGGCTTTCAAGAACTGGTACTTGGATGTCTGTAAGCAAATTTCATTTATGTGTACATTAAGGGGGGACAGCATTTCACCCATAAAAACACCAAGATACAGTTTCTTGAGAACAAATATGCAGTGTGGTTTTATAAAAGTTATGAGAATGAAAATAGGTTCCTCAAACTGTAAACTGATAGTAGCATCCTAAAATATATTTTGTGAGAAGTACAAATACATCCATAGAACTTGTCCTATGGCAATAAAATGAGGGCTGTGGAAAAGTGGACAGCATTTCGCCAATTATTTTATACTGTTCCCAAAAAATTACAAAGACTGTTAAACACTTTGCATGCAATCATTAAAGCTAAGATCTATTCTTCTCATTGTATTCTAGCATATGATGAAGTTATAAATAGTATTTATATGGACCCCCAGACACAGTTTAGAGAACATACAGTTCTTTGTATCAGTCAAATGCAGTTTTGGGGGCATATTTTCACTAACATATAAACTTTTTTATTAATCTTTATAATCCTGAATACTGTCAGTTCTAAAGTCTTAGAAAAGTATCAAGACAATGAAGACATATGGTACACTTTGCTATGGTATGGAGTACCTTCAGTATCACAGTAGATATTAGTTTTAAATGAAGTACAATAGAAATTGGTGAAATGCTGTCCACTGCGAAATGCTGTCCCCTCCTGAATGGAATAGAAATCAACTTATCTGGTTTGCCGTCTCGATCACTAGCCTGAATGAGATATGGTCATATAGATACAACATCAACACAGTTTTATGGGTAAAGACAAGCTTGAACATTCTGAGATGCTGTGTAGACTCTATGAGAAAAATTGGTCTGATATTTCACTGCTTTACAGTTCCATAAACTTCCTCAGTAAACACCAGTCTCTCACTAACCTTGACATCCAGACACATCTATATAAGCTGTGTGTAATCAGGTAGTTCAAACATCTCAATTTCATTTTCAAAACAACTTTGCTGGTTACAGATGCCACACCCTGTGCCGCCAGCTGCATGTGATGCTCACATCAATAGCTGCAGCTACCTATACCTTTATGTTATTTGACCAAATCACTGACTTATGAAAAGTACCTGGTTTAGAAAGAAATTGATTTGAATAATAAAATGAGTGTTCCATTTCCATGTGGAGATATTAGGTTATTTGGATATGATGACCCCCTATCTGACATTAAAGATGTGACATGGCAGCCTTGTGGTTTTCACAACAAGGCCACCATTACTCTGAGGCAATGTTTCACAGCCATACATATACATTTTGTGCAAATCTGATGAAGCCAACTGTAATATTTTAGGTTTTAGAATATACTAATGAGTTTCAACAAATCAGCTATGGTGGTCCTTTTGTGTTTTTTAATGAGGAAAAAATATTTTACAGACATATTTTCACAGCCACAAACATTTCATTATATAACAATCCTCCACCTTTGCTTAGTGGGAAATAAAGAAAATGAAGTTTAAGACAGAAAAGTATTTAATGTGTTGCCATGGCAAGTTGTTGCTAGATACCCCCCAAACCTAATGAGCTCTAAATCCTCTTGGGGTCAACATATCGTGAAAATTTGGTGAAAATTCATACATGGGTTTATGCTGTGGTACCCAAAAATATCAAAAGTGTTGCCATGGCAACAGTGGTTCCAAGATTCCCCCCAAAACCTAATCAACTCTAGATCATCTTGGGGTAAAGATATCCTGGATATTTGGTGAAAATGAATGTACTGGTTCAGGCTGTGGAACAACCACAAACTTTAAGACCCAAAAATTTTTAAAGTGTTGTCATGGCAACAGTTGTTGATTGTGCAACAATCTTTATGCCCGCCGCTGCTGCCACCACCCAGATAGCACAGGGGACAACTATAACAACAGCATTTATGGTCTGGGGTTAAAAAGTTTTTTTTTCCCACCAAAAACTGCAATTTAATGCGATATAATAGATTCCAATAAAAATACTAGTATCTCAACAGCCATATAACACAATATGACCAACGCAATGTTATATTACTTTATTTATTCTTATTTAATTAAATTACTGAGGATGCCATGCAAAAAGTAACAGGATTTTAGTTCTAGTTTTTGACAGGGCATTTTATTATTTTTTAAACAAGTTATCAGCTATTTTGAAAACCAACAATTGTCCACGTAAAATTCCAACACACTTTTAATGTTAAGATGATTGTTGTCATTCAATTTGAATAACGAGAAGTTTCCATGTTGCTTTGGCATTTAAAACTGTTTTACTGGTGATGAGAATAAACAAGAGCAATCCTATTATCCTGGATATCAATTGTAACATTTTGCTGGTTTAAAGATAAATCAGAGAATCTCTTGTCATCTTTGTCAGTTCATCCGTTCCCAAATGTGGTTCATTGAAGCTTCTGTCTAATCAAATGACCCATGATCAATGAGATCAGTGAACTGACACAGCTTGATCAACCTCCTAGTCTTCTTTTGGTAAAGTATCAATCAAATTACCAACATTACCATGTGACAAAGCTAACCTTAACCTATACTTTTGTAAAATCTTTATGAACCATGATGACTAAGATTGGTCATATATTTCTGATAACCAGTACTTTACTAGGGCAATATACCTTGGTCACCTTATATAAGCTACTCATAAGTTAAAGATTTGAACAAATACAAATTCTTTCAAAAAGGAGGTTTTACTGAGTATTCACAATTAATTTTCCACTGGAATATTTGCCCAGATAGATGTGACTAAAAATTAGGGATGGGTCGGTATCAAAAATGTGTACATCGGGAGGTCGTCAATGCAAAACCGTACCGATTCCGGGACTCCGCGTTTTAGTGCACCCCAATCAAACATGAACATTTCCTCTTAACGACATCGCAATTAAAGTCCCCAAATGGCCAAAATATGAGAGAAACCTGTATAATTTCGCCATATTTCTTGTTTGTTCCTAATATTTTAAGTTTTCCTTCCATTTTATGTGCTGTCAAGCGAGATTTAGGTTATAAAATGTCGTAACCAAAACATGGCAGTTCTCCTCAATGTCTCGCAAAAAGTCTGCAAATGGATGAAAATATGGGGATAAAAGCTTATAATTTCTTCAGATTTTGGGTATGTTTCTAATATTTTAACCCTTCCTTCCATTATATGTGTTGACAAGCGAAGTGGCGGTTTTAAAATCTCGTCCCGGTATTTCAGTAAAATGCTCTCGATACCGAGATACCGGACCTACCGACCCATCCCTACTAAAAATATATATATAATGCAAGATATTGCATTGAGACACATCATTCTACTCTGTTCTGTACTTTTAAAGTGCTAAATCTCTGCCAAGGCAAACTCTAAGGCGCAACAGCAGATGCAATTCAATAATTAACATTCCATAGACATAGCCAGGACGATACCACAGAGATGCCAGATAGTCTATATACTAAGGTGGAAAAGCTTTTTCAAAGAGATAAGATTTTAGCTTTTTTGTGAATGATGCCAGAGTTTTGGTAGAAAGAACATCATCAGATAAATCATTTCAAACTATGGTAACATCAAAAGCAAAACCAGGGTTTCCACAGACTTTTGATAACTGGATTCAAGATCTTTTCAAGGATTTTCAAGGTCAACAACAACAATGCTCAAAGATATATTTTAAGGCACTGCCTCCTTTACCTCCCCTTCTTGCCGTCCGTTCCTCCCACAAAATTCTTTATTGTGACATTTTAACATTTTATAAGCTCATTATAACAATGCCAGTTAACAAATCTGATAATATTTTAACATAAACTTTGTTCAGACTAGATCATACCTGCTTTGCTGAGTTTGCCATAGCCTTAAAACTAGATGATGCAGAAGTTGGGCAACAGCAAATTCAAGGACCTTTCAAGGATTTTATTCAATTTTGGCCAAATTCAAGGACCTTCAAGGCCTTGAAAATGAAGCAATTTTTTCAAGGATTTCTCAAGAATGTGGGAACCCTGAAAACTGTGGCCAAAGTGTTTTTTGCATTTATGTACAGATGGGTAGTATTGAGGAACCTCCAGGAATCTTTTATCTGGATGGTTGTATCTTGTGCATATCTTCCACAATGAATAGACAAAAGAGGTCTGTAATAACTCGGATGACCACTGTGGAGAAACTTATAAACCAAAGTGGCAGTTTTGAAAATACAGCGAAATTCAACTGGCAACCAATGGAGTTGTTTATGAACAGGAGATGCCCGTGAGTATCTATTACAGTCTATGACAATCCTACCTAGTATGTTTTGAATACACTGCAATTTGCACATGTTGAAACTGGACAGACTTCTGAAAAGTGAGTTGCAGTAGTCCAGGCGACTACTCACGATAGCATTTGCCGCAAGGATAGCAGCCTCATCTTACAAAGATTGTGGACATGATCAGCAAATCACAAATTACAGGCATCAAACAAGACACCGAGATTCTTTACAACTACTGCTGGATGCATGAAGTTACCAAATATCCGGACAGGGAGGTGAGCATCTAATTACTTGAGCTGAGCATGAGAGCCAAAGATCATGAACTCTGTTTTAACAGGCATAACCTAATATGTTTTAACAGACATATGAACAAATAAATGGGTGCCATCGGCATAAAAAAGCAATTTGATGTCTGAGTGCCTTCCAATAACCTTACTCAAAGCAGTAATGTATAAAGAGCAGGGGGCCAAGAACAGAGCCTTGTGGTACCCTGAACAGCAGCTCACACATTTCTGAAAGGGCTGACCCTATTTTATTTTTTTGCAATTTTTGGCTGAGATAAGAGGTGAACCACTTCAAGGCCATGCTACACACACGAAACCATGACTTAAGACAGTTAGAATATCAGTCACTTGTGTCACAGGCAGCTAATAGATCAAGTAAGACAAGCGCAGTAGAAAAGAAAGCGAAAAAAGAAAAGAAAACTAGAGTATTGCTTTGCAAGAGAAAAAGAAATTGTTTTGCACAGCAAAAACAAAGCGTCCCAATGAGAATTAATGATTTTGTAGAAATAACCATCTTCCTGTGTTTAATATATTGTTTTTTTTTTTCTATTTAGGACAAAGTCCCAGGTTTCGTACATGAATGTGTATTTTTTTTTCTTTGAGCTTAACGCAGAAATTCAAGATGGCCACCAAAAATGGCGGGGAAATGTTCTTTGCAAAAACTTACCAAGAGACTCTGCTGATACCTTGCGGGTTAAATATTTCGTCGAAATCACTCTACCTCACACCGTTTCCGAGATAAATGCATTTTTGCATTTCACACAAATTCAAGATGGATGCCAAAAATGGAAGGAAAATCATTCTTTGCAAAAGGTCACCAGTCGCCAAAAATTTTGTTGAAATCCCTCTATCTCGCACCATTTCCGAGATAAATGTGTTTTTGCGTTTTACGCAGAAATTAAAGATGGCCACCAAGAATGGCGGGAAAACGATTTTTGTGAAAAGTCACCAGTAGACTCTGCAGATACCCTGTTGGTCAAAATTTTGTCGAAATTGCTCTATCTGGCGCCATTTCTGAGATATTAAAAATCATGCCATTTAGTTAATCATTAATAAGCCGGCCATTTTGTATTGGATCACTTCCAAAAGTTCATGATTTCCAGACATCTATATAACAAACCTACTTGCCAAATTCCATGTGAATAAGTGAAGCACTTTTTAGGATATCATCAGGACAAGCACACCCTTTTGAAAAACATGTTTTGGTCATGTGACTTCACTAATTGGTTGAAATGTCATGACACCATATTCGGAAATTTTTACCAGGGGTCCAGGGCTACTGCATACATGTGTTAAATTTGAAGAGAATCTGCCCAGTGGTTACCAAGATATAAGCAATAGAAAATGTGGGAGCCTATGGAGCCGGCAGACCCACTCTCTCTCCCCTCTTCTCCCCTAAATACAAACGTCCCTTGCAGGATGCTTAATTCAGCACAATACACACAAAATTCCCCCAAGCATGAAAGTGAGATTCATAAGAGCCTTTCAAAGTTAAGTTGGGTCATATTGGAACAAGCCCTCAGCATTGCTACTTGAGCAAGTTATGCCTATCCAAAGATAAGGTGTCCGGAGAAAAGCTCTACTGAAAAAAGCCCTAAAACCTTTTGACATCCATGGAGAAAAGAACCACCAATTTTTCATACCTTGGAAAAAAGCCAAAGAATAAAGCATGTACTGTTTCAAAATTATGAGCTTTCCCACTGTATCTTTTGTGGACTTCTTGGTATACATTTAGCCATCTAAGCAAATTTGACGCCACCTTTATTACTCTTTACAATCTTTATTTTTCTCAACCATCTCCATAGCTTATAGTTGAATGGCCAAATGAGAACTCTTTGTCTGGTCAAAGACTCAACTGAAACTGTTTGGGTGGCTCCTCCATTTATAGGGGAAGATTTCACTTCAATGTTAAACCTTTAGGAGCCAGCTTCTTTTGGATCAGTTATCATCTCAAGGCTGAGTAATGGCAATTCACAGTAGGTCTTACCTCTTTATTCAAATTTATTACGTTTAAAAGTACAAAGACGAATTGGGATTGAAGATTACAGTCTGGGACAGTTTGAACAGCAACTGGAAATACCTCTTTAAATAATAATTAACTTGAGTATAGACTGAAATCCAAAGGATTGAAGAAGTACAGCCATAAGTAGCAATCCTCTATGATCACTTATCATCTAAAACATCACAGTATTTACATTTTAATGTAGTGATTAACTCTAACTTTGTAATATAATAAATCAATGAGGCATTGCATTGCTATCATCATCTGCTATCTTTCACTACAAGTATATATAATCTATAGTATTTTTTAGAGCTATAAAAGTCTTATTGCTTTAGCATATTTTTTTATATGTTGACAATGTTTATAAACCTCTGTAAAACAAACGTGAAATGTAATCTTTAAGTAGTATTTTAAACTACCCTTATACCTTTGCACGGTTTTTCTCCATGAGTATCAAAAACTATAGTTCTCGTCTCCTGTAGGGCTTTTCTCTTTAGGGCTTTAGGGCTCCTGGATTCAGAGATAATAGCCTATGATTAAATGCCAAACTTGCTGAGACAATTACACTACAAAGGACCCATCAGTTGACTTTGAAGGAGATGTCACAGGTCAAGTCTGACATTGCCAGAATGTGTTTCATGGTATAACCAACCATGGAATCTATTATGGCTTGATCATTGCTCCGAAAAATAGAAAATATATCGACCATGTAACTTGGAGGCTATTCCCATAACTACTTCTTGGTATGATGATAATTTTGTCTTGCTTACCTTCATTAAGTTACCTTTACTACTATTTACTCAATTTTACCTACCTCCAAAAGTGTGGAACAAAACCAGAACATTTTTCTTCACACGCCAAGCAAGGAACTCCTTCATCAACTTCTAATATCACAATTCCCTGAAAAAGGAAAGTATTGACATTTACCTTGAAGAAACAAATTTAGATCTCTGGATATAAATTGGTCAAAAAGTTCAATCAAAAAGCATATTATAACAAGAAAACTGGATGAGCCCTGATTATGTATAAGAAAACATATTATAGAATGTGCCTACTTATATTTCAGCATATAAAAGACCCTGAATGAACAACTATATTAGAACCCTGTACACAACCTAATAAAGTCTTAACTAAAATCAAAGTTTCACTTTTCGGAAAAGGCTGTAACAGTTTCAAGTGAAATATCTAAAACTTCATTCAAAGACCTATAATATATCACGGATGATAATCATTTATTTTGTACTGGATCAATACTTTCATCTTCTATAACTTAACTTTACGAATCTCTGTTTCTTAAATTACATGTTCAGTGCAATTTGTATATGAACCACATAATCCAACAATGAGTTGTACTTAGATTATCATTGCACTCTTGTGAGTGGTGGGGTCATTTTTAAAATCAGAATGGGTTACCACGGCTTTGAAACAAACAAAATCTGGTATTTCACACTTCTCACTGATATAATGAAAATTAACCCCGACACGTACATGAGCCATGATTTACAAATGAAAATATCTTTCGTGAGATATTAAGTACAAAAACGTTATTTTTGCACAGCTCAAAGTAAAAATGTGACAAAAATCATCAAATATGTTCACTTTTTGTTGTTTTGATGAAGCTATCGGTCATAAGAAAGCCTAAAATAATAACATTTTCCATAACCGGTTCCCAAATATTTTTTTCGGATTTTGTTGGTGCTGCCACAATAAAATGAAAAACCAACATCCAGTTTATCCTTCACACCATTAACAACAAGCATTCTGACGCATGCATTTATCTCCCGCCGTATAAATAAGATGTACTAAAGATAGTGGAATACTCACTTATCTTTAGGCCTAAGTCCATAAAACCAAAAAAATTTTCAAGGGCGTGAAAATTCATTGGGACAATGAATTTACAAAAAATCTGTAGCTGCAGTAGTTTTGGAGAAATCTGCGTGACTAACTAATGCACGCACGCACGCACACACAGGCATCATTTCATAATCTCCCTCCCGGGCTAAAGCCTGGCGGGAGATAAAAATTGGCTATCTGCAGTATTTTTAGAGATAATTCGTATTTACTCATTTTGAGTAGGTGAGTAATTAGCTATGGGTCTGAAACTTCATCAAGTGAAAGCTATTCCCAAAGTAGGTGAATGAGTTATTTGAGAAAAATTGGCTATCTGCAATACTTTTAGAGATAATTAGCATTTACTCATTTTGAGTAGGTGAGTAATTAGCTACATGCCTGAAACTTCACCAAGTGAAAGCTCTCCCAAAAGTAGGTGAATGAGTTATTTGAGAAAAATTGGCTATCTGCAGTACTTTTAGAGATAATTCACATTTACTCATTTTGAGTAGGTGAGTAATTAGCTATGGGTCTGAAACTTCACCATGTGGAAGTTCTCCCAAAGGTAGGTGAATGAGTTATTTGAGAAAAATTGGCTATCTGCAGTACTTTTAGATATAATTCGCATTTACTCATTTTGAGTAGGTGAGTAATTAGCTATGGGTCTAAAACTTCACCATGTGAAAGCTGTTCCAAAAGTAGGTGAATGAGTTATTTGAGAAAAATTGGCTATCTGCAGTACTTTTAGAGATAATTTGCATTTACTCATTTTGAGTAGGTGAGTAATTAGCTATGGGTCTAAAACTTCACCAACTGAAAGCTCTTCCCAAAGTAGGTGAATCAGTCATTTGAGAAAAATTGGCTATCTGCAATACTTTTAGAGATAATTCGAATTTACTCATTTTGAGTAGGTGAGTAATTAGCTACGGGTCTGAAACTTAACCAAGTGAAAGCTCTCCCAAAAGTAGGTGAATGAGTTATTTGAGAAAAATTGGCTATCTGCAATACTTTTAGAGATAATTCACATTTACTCATTTTGAGTAAGTGAGTAATTAGCTACGGGTCTGAAACTTCACCATGTGAAAGCTCTTTCAAAAGTTGGTGAATGAGTTATTTGAGAAAAATTGGCTATCTGCAATACTTTTAGAGATAATTAGCATTTACTCATTTTGAGTAGGTGAGTAATTAGCTACATGCCTGAAACTTCACCAAGTGAAAGCTCTCCCAAAAGTAGGTGAATGAGTTATTTGAGAAAAATTGGCTATCTGCAGTACTTTTAGATATAATTAGCATTTACTCATTTTGAGTAGGTGAGTAATTAGCTATGGGTCTGAAACTTCACCAAGTGAAAGCTCTCCCAAAAGTAGGTGAATGAGTTATTTGAGAAAAATTGGCTCTCTGCAATACTTTTAGAGATAATTAGCATTTACTCATTTTGAGTAGGTGAGTAATTAGCTATGGGTCTGAAACTTCACCATGTGAAATTGAAAACTTTCATGTTTCAACAGAATACCCTTCTACTACACTGCGGGTCCAAAACTTGCTCGAAATCGCTCTTTCTCTGACAGTTTCAGAGATATTTGCCATTTTTCATTTTCCGCAAAAATTCAAGATGGCCACCAAAAGTTGTAAACTTTGAAATTTGAAACTTTACTCTGTGATAGCTTACCAAAAAGTAGATGGATAACATATTTGAAAAGATTTCCCTAACTTTAATACTTTTGAAGATATTTGACATTTACTCCTTCTGTTATTTAGCTACAAATGAGAAAGTAGCTATTACTCACTTATGGTATGTAATAGAACCCCAAACTATGTACCATCTTATAGCTAAGGACAAAGTAGCTGAACAACATATTTAAGGAAAACAGTCTAACAGCAATAGTTTTGGAGTTACAATGGCTTTACTGAACAGTCAGAATTTCAAAGTAGCTATTACTCAGCTATCCAAGGTGCAACAGGTCTGAAACTTTACTATGTGATAGCTTACCAAAAAGTAGATGATAACATATTTGAAAAGATTTCCCTAACTTTAATACTTTTGAAGATATTTGACATTTACTCCTTTTGTTATTTAGCTACAAATGAGAAAGTAGCTATTACTCACTTATGGCATGTAATAGAACCCCAAACTATGTACCATGTTATAGCTAAGGACAAAGTAGCTGAACAACATATTTAAGGAAAACACTCTAACTGCAATAGTTTTGGAGTTACAATGGCTTTACTCAACAGTCAGAATTTCAAAGTAGCTATTACTCAGCTATCCAAGGTGCAACAGGTCTGAAACTTTACTATGTGATAGCTTACCAAAAAGTAGATGGATAACATATTTGAAAAGATTTCCCTAACTTTAATACTTTTGAAGATATTTGACATTTACTCCTTTTGTTATTTAGCTACAAATGAGAAAGTAGCTATTACTCACTTATGGCATGTAATAGAACCCCAAACTATGTACCATCTTATAGCTAAGAACAAAGTAGCTGAACAACATATTTAAGGAAAAAAGTCTAATTGCAATTAATTAAGTTTTAGAGTTACAATGGCTTTACTCAACAGTCAGAATTTCAAAGTAGCTATTACTCAGCTATCCAAGGTGCAAGAGGTCTGAAACTTTACTATGTGATAGCTTACCAAAAAGTAGATGGACAACATATTAGAAAAGATTTCCCTAACTCTAATACTTTTAAAGATATTTGACATTTACTCCTTCTGTTATTTAGCTACAAATGAGAAAATAGCTATTACTCACTTATAGCATGCAACAGAACTCTAAACTATGTACCATCTTACAGCTAAGGAAAAAGTAGCTGAACAACATATTTAAGGAAAACCCTCTAACTGCAATAGTTTTGGAGTTACAATGGCTTTACTCAATAGTCAGAATTTCAAAGTAGCTATTACTCAGCTATCCAAGGTGCAACAGGTCTGAAACTTTACTATGTGATAGCTTACCAAAAAGTAGATGGATAACATATTTGAAAAGATTTCCCTAATTTTAATACTTTTGAAGATATTTGACATTTACTCCTTTTGTTATTTAGCTACAAATGAGAAAGTAGCTTTTACTCACTTATGGCATGCAATAGAACCCCAAACTATGTACCATCTTATAGCTAAGGACAAAGTAGCTGAACAACATATTTAAGGAAAACACTCTAACTGCAATAGTTTTGGAGTTACAATGGCTTTACTCAACAGTCAGAATTTCAAAGTAGCTATTACTCGGCTATCCAAGGTGCAACAAGTCTGAAACTTTACTATGTGATAGCTTACCAAAAAGTAGATAAACAACATATTTGAAAAGATTTCCCTAACTTTAATACTTTTGAAGATATCTGACATTTACTTCTTTTGTTATTTAGCTACAAATGAGAAAATAGCTATTACTCACTTACGGTATGCAATAGAACCCCAAACTATGTACCATCTTATAGCTAAGGACAAAGTAGCTGAACAACATATTTCAAGAAAAAGTTGTATCTGCAATAGTTTTTGAGTTATGAGCCCTTTACTCCAAGTAGCTATGATTGCTATTACTCACTTATCTTTAGGCCTAAGTCCATAAAACCAAAAAAATTTTCAAGGGCATGAAAATTCATTGGGACTATTAATTTACAAAAAATCTGTAGCTGCAGTAGTTTTGGAGAAATCTGCGTGACTAACTAACGCACACACACACGCACGCACGAACACACAGGCATCATTTCATAATCTCCCTCCCGGGCTAAAGCCCGGCGGGAGATAATTATCACTGCACACTTAAATAAGTCAAAGGTCATAACTAGGGTTTTCCATCACTTTTCAACAGCAAAGGTCATATCAATACAGCCCTCAGTGATTATCAAATAGCATGCTGTCATGTAATTGAGCTTTTCAAAATATTGACACACACTGCAGTTAATATAAGGCAGTTTTGACAATGGTGTGGTGTATATTGTCTAGTTCAATTACGTTTTAATTCAGCATGCTGTCATGACCAGGATTCGAACCAAAGACCACAAGAGTAAAAGCAAAGTGAAACAAATGTCCTGTAACCTCTTGGTCAATAAAGTCTCTCCCTGTATGCTTAGAACAAATTAACGTCTTTTGTTAGAACCTGTGTTCAATCTAAGTTTATAAGTTTAAGTTTATCTTAGTTTATTAGTTTGTCACTCAATGTAGATACTAACATAACAGTATTGCACTGTCACTCTATTTAGCATCAGGTCTGACTCATCCAATAGACAACTAATAGAAGTAATTCATTATCAGTATAAACCACTGACATTTATGGCCTTTGTGTTTTATTGCCAATAATAAGAGACATTATATTTGTTGTTACTGTTTGTCAAATACTTATTACTGTTACAGTAATATAGTAGGATTACGTCCATAATTTCATCAGATATGGTACTTTATATTTATATAATAGGCTCAAATAGTTTAATGCTGGCATTAATAAACTATCCTAAATATGGATACACAGAAAGTCATATAAACTATTATCAAAATTTTGCAAGAATGATTTTTTTCATCACTGAAAGACCAAGATTAACATGTATCAATATGGCTAAACATGAATCTGCTCTAAAAACTTCCACCTACAGTCCAATTATCATTGAAAGTAGTGAAAATATGGGCATGCTGTTGACATTATTTTAGTTTTGAGATACACCACTTTACAAATTCTTTCTCTGGGTAAGTAAGTGCCTTTGGTTACTGTAATTCTGATATAAATACTGACGTTCTTTTAAATTATATAAAATTGCAAATTTAATAAGTAAATTAAATTTTTATAAGTTAATACCCTATCCAATGGACAATTGCTTTACCGGTCGGCGCGACCGGTCCCGCCAAACGCCAGAAAAAGACGTCCTGTATCTACTACCGGCAGGACCGGTCACAGAGTGTGCATTCGCCAGGTGGCGCATCGTACTTCATTTCCTGTTTACCTATTGACGTCATAGCATCTTTTTCGTGTCTAATCCTAGTAAGACCCCTAGTAAGCTGATAGCGGGGCCGGTTGGGTGGGCCTTGCCTGTCCATTGGATAGGGTATTAACTTATAAAAATTTAATTTACTTATTAAATTTGCAATTTTATTGCGTTAATACATCCTATCCAATGGACAATTGCTGAATAACTACCGCTTGGTAGGCGGGTAAGCAGCTAGGGACTTATGTGAACTCATAACAACAAATTTTAACAGGCCCATTTGACCTAGGGTCAGAGAACCCTGAAAGGTCAGGGTCGGCCACTAACTCACCGGTTAACCGGGAGCCTACCGACGTTGCCCCCCCCCCTTTTTCTTTCCCTTCAGATTTGGTCTGAGTTGGAAAGATAGAGAGAGAGAGGGGCTGAGTTCAGTCCCAGAAGAAATAAACTTCCCAAAGGAAGCAAGTCACAGTTTTTTTTGAACATATATGTACATTCAACATATTTACATTATGTACATATCTAACATATTTACAATATGTACATGTTTACATATATACAACATCCCCTCACTTCTGGGCCTGGTGGTGCACCTGTTGGGCAGCCACTACAGGTCCCAGGTGGAAAAGCTCTGAGTCAGCCCAGGCAACATCCTTCAAATAGAATTGGGTGAAGGTGTTGTGAGATTTCCAGTGGCAGGCTGACAAGATCTGATCTAAGGAGATCCCTGATTGGAAAGCCTTAGAAGCAGCAAAGGCCCTAACATCATGGGCTTTAACCTGATGTAAGGTGAGGGCCTCCTGGTCAGAGAGCTCATAGCACAGAACCACAGTCTGTTTGATCCATGAGGAGATGGTGGCAGGCGAGATGTCTTTATCAAAACCCTTCTTGAAGGAGACAAAGACTAACTCCTTATTCTGCCTGAGGTCTGCAGTCCTGTCCAAGTAGTAACGCAGGGCTCTAACTGGACATAGGGACCTGTCACCCTTGAGTGACCTATCCAGATGGTGCCAGGGCTGGGATGACCACCGGTGCCACACTATCTGGACCTTCCTTAGCCAGCTGGTTCTTGGATAGGAAGCTGGGTGAGGGGTACAAAGACACCTTAGACCAGTCTGACTGGTGTCTGATGTTCTTATGTAACCAAGCATGGATCTCACTCCTGCGTTTACCTGAACCCAAAGCCAGCAAGAAAACAGTCTTGAAAGTTAAATGTTTCAAGGAGGACTCTTTCAGGGGTTCAAAAGGAGCCTTTGTGAGCTGATGTAAAACCAGTGAAAGGTTCCAGGAGGGGATGCCCCTCCTGCCCTTAGGTCTGTCTCTATGGAAACTATCCAGGAGACGAGTGAGATTCTCATCTTTGCTGACATTAATGGTGGAATTGCCCAGTTTGTCAGCAATGGCGGATCTGTAGCCATCAATAGTGCCTGGTTGTAACTTCTTGTCCTGAAACAAGTGCAGGAGGAAGTCAGCAATGGCTTTCAGAGGTGGTGCCCTGAAGTCCACCTGATTACTGAGGCACCACTTTGTAAAAATGGTCCACTTTGCCTCATAGACAGATCTGGTTGATCTTCTTTGAGGAGCCTCAATTCGTGCTGCCACTGCCTCAGAGAAGCCTTGCTCCTTGATTGCTGAGGCTCTAGGAGCCAGGCATGTAGGTTCAGATTCGACAGGTTCCTGTGAAGGACCTGGTTGAATGGCTGAGACACAAGGTTGGGTATGCTGGGCAGACATAGTGGGATCTGGCTTGACATTGCTACCAGGTCCCAAAACCAGGGCATGTTGGGCCACCCTGGGGCAATCAGGATTATTCTGTTGCAGGGGTAGTCCTGGAGCTTCTCCACCACTTTGCCCAAGATGGCTGCCGGTGGGAAGGCGTATGGGTCCAGATCCTCCCAGGAGAGACTGAGTGCATCCACTGCCCAAGCCTGGGGGTCTGGCACCGGTGACACAAACTGAGGCAGTTTGTTGTTGAACCTGGTGGCAAACAGGTCCACTTTTGGCTGGTGCCACCTTGCGCATATAGCTTGGAATACTGCTGGATGAAGTGACCACTCTGTTTGAATGGTCTGGCCAAGTCTGGATAGCTTGTCTGCTATCACGTTCAGCCGGCCGGGGATGTGACGTGCCCTGAGGGTTACCTGCTGTCTGGTGCACCAGGACAGGATTCTCCACAGTAGGGCACACAGTGACCCCGACTTCATCCCCCCTTCTTTGTTGATATAGGCAACCACTGTTGTGTTGTCTGTAGCTATCAACACAGTCTTGTTGCAGACCAGGGTTCGAAACTCCTTTAGAGCTAGAAAAACTGCTTTTAGCTCTAAGTGGTTTATGTGCAACTTGCTTTCTGGAAGGGACCAGGTTCCCCTTGCAGTATGGTCGTCCAAGTGAGCGCCCCACCCTTCGTTTGATGCGTCTGTAAAGATCTGCAGAGCATGTTTTAGAGGGTGTAATGGTTGACCTAGTAGCACATTGCTTTCCTCCAGCCACCACCTTAGATGAGGGTGGAGGGACTTGGGGACCGGGATCACCTTTTCCAGTGACTCTGGGACCCTCCAATTGTTTTTCAAGTGCCACTGTATGGGTCTCATGTGGAGTCGCTATAAGTGGACTTGTTTTTCTGTTGCTGTGAGGAGACCTATGAGGGACATGAATTTCCGGACCGGACAAACCGGATCCGACATCATTGATCTGATCTTGTCTGTCAAGGCCTGCTAACGTTCTTCTGTTGGTCTGACCTTGCCCTCTTTCAGGTCGAACTGGTAACCTACGAAGTTGAAGACCTGTTTGGGTGCCAGTTCTGACTTTTCCTTGTTCACCAGCCACCCTAGCTCCTGACAAAGTGTGACCAGGGTTTGAGTATGCTGGAGACAGGTGTGGAGGGTAGAGGCTCTCACCAGCCAGTCGTCTAGGTACTGGTGGATTCTTATACCCTGTCGTAAGGCCATGAGCTTGACCTCTTTGGCCACCACTGTGAACTCCATGGGTGCTGTGGAAAGACCAAAGGGCAGGGCCTTGAACTGGTAGGATTGGCCCTGAATGTGAAAACGCATGTACTTCCTGGACTGACTGTGAATTGGAATGTGGAAGTATGCGTCTTTGAAATCTATTGAGGTGACCCACTCCCCTACCTGTAGGGAGCTTCTTATGGTTTCTGGAGTCTCCATTTTGAACGACTCTGTGTTTAAAAAGATGTTCAAAGTGCTCAGGTCCAAGATAGGTCTCCACCGGTTGTTGGGTTTGGGAACCAAAAATAGCCGGTTGTAAAACCCTAGGGAGGTCTGATTTGTTACCGGTTCCACTGCATTCTTGTTTGTTAGCTGAGCCAGTGCCTCCAAAAGGAGGGACTGTCTTTGGGGGTTTACATATTTGCTGATGACCATTGGTGACCTGGTTAGGTTGGGTCTGAACCGGAAGGGAAGGGTGTAGCCCTCTCTCAGTATTCTGATAACTTTTGGACTCGAACCCAGAGTTTCCCACTTCTCCCAAAACTGCTGAAGCCTTGCCCCTACAGGAAGATTTGTAACAAGTTCAGTTGGGACATTTGTGACAATTTTTACAAAACTCAAGTGATCTACACAGGAAACATCGTTCACATGGTTTATTTCTCTGATAGATTGACAATAACCGGGATTTACACCTTTCTTTTGTGGTGACCCGCTGGCAAAAGGAACACTTGCAACAAAAGAGTTTACATGTGAAAACAGTCTCGCTCTTGCTTGTCACTGGTGGTGGTGGGTTCAAGCCCTCCATCTTGTCGGATACATTTACAGAGTTCACCAATCCGACCACATTTGAAACACAGTGATTGTCATTTATGCTTTTTAAATCCCCTGGCCGGCTTCTGGCTGAAGTTTGAGGCTTTACCACCACCTTTCTGAGCAGTTTGCCGGTCTCTAATCTGCTTCCATGCCGGAGTAGTGGGCTTCCGGTCCGGCTGGTGAGGGGTTCGATTGGAGGGGACGTATGGATGAAAACGTCCAGGTTTCCTTGGTGTGGTACCAGCAGAACGCCTCTCTTCACTACGTAAGATCTCCTCTTCAGCCTTGACCAGTAAGCTGTCCGGGAAGAGTGATAGTTGGTGAACTGGAGACGTACGTAAGGCAGACAAGGTGTCCGGTTTAATCCCACCTCGTATGAACTCTAAATAACTGTCCCGACGGGCCAGGGTGAGATTAGCCATGCTGATAAAGACTCCCTCTGAAAGATCCTGCATGGTTCGCTGCATAGCCTGTGAAATTGACCGGTTAAATGTAACCAGATACTCCAGTTCTTCAACAGCTTGTTGTTGTTTCTCAGCACTTTTGCCCTTTGAGGAATCGAACCTGAGGGACTTTAACTGGGTGACCATGGAGTCCTGTACTTTGGTGAGGCATCTAGATAGGCCAGCAGCGTGATTACACATCACTGATTGCTCTCTGAAGGACCTCTCCCACCTTCTAAGGGTGTCCTGGCTGAAGGTCCGGGAAGCTGGAGCAGAAGGTAAACTGCGCCTTGCAACTCTAGAAAACATACTGTTAAGCTTTGCCGGTTCCGGAGACCAGTCACCAACAGCCTGGGTAGACGTATCCTTCTTAACAGCTTGCATGTCGTACCACTTTGAAGTACGGGGTGTCTTGACAAATTGATCACGCAGCAGACCACTGGTTTCTGTATTCCTGGAAGGATAACCTTCAGCAATAGTTACATTTAGTTTCTCCAGCTTTTTACAAAGCCATTCATCCACCGGCAATTTAACTGACACTTTACCGGTAGTCTTCACTCTAGAACCGGCAAAGGGATTGTCATCCATAGATGCAGCTGAGGTGTCATAATCCGGGATTTGATGCCAGCCCATGAAACTCCTCACCCCTCTCAAGGTTTCCCGGTAATTGGCATCTTCAGAGAGGTCCTGGTCAGTGTTTGTTTCCGGTACATCACCCTGGTAGTGGACACTAGCCGGTGAAGCCGGTTCCGCATCCAACTCAGCCTCACTGTCAGATTCCCTAGCAACCTCAGAATTCTGGCCAATGGGAGGCGACTGGTTAGACAGCGTAGTTTCATAACCGGAAGGCAGAACCTCAGGACCCGCACCGGGAGCCTGTGGAGGCTGGGTGGCAGTCCCTGCACCGGGAACCAGTAAAGGTTGGGTGGCAACAGTCTCAGAGGTACCGGGGCCCTGAACAGGGTGGGTAGCACTCTCAGTCACTTCCTTCACAGCTTGTGTACCGGGAACCCCCAGAGGAGGTTGGGTAGCCGTCAACTGCGTAGCAACGTCACCAGTGCCCTCATAAAACATAACACTAGTAGAAGCACCCGGATCAAAGAAGGGGTGTTCTCTGGGCACCACAGAAGCAGAATTCACCGGTCTCACCAGAACAGCAAATGACTGGTTAATCAGCATAGCTTCCAGACGGGAAAATCTCTCACTCCACTTGTCATCAAGGGACTTGAGGTCGTCTGAAGTGGGCTTACTGCTGTGCTTCCGTTTACTAGACCTTGGGGAGCCATCAGAACGCTTCTTCTTCTGCTTGGGTGTAGAATCAACAGGAGACTGCGTCCCTGAATTGACAGGACCCAGCAGTGAAACCTCAGACGGATCAACAAGCTTGGGAGACGTACTTGTCAATTCTTCAGATTTCTTCTGGCTAGAGCGTTCTTTCCGTTCCTTGTAGGTGGGGGTTGCTAACTGGTGGATCTGAGCAGGCGTAAACGCCTTACAGATACTACAATCCAACTTCTTCACACAGGGGTCGTCTCCCACCCCCTTGTCACGACAACGCGCGCATTTCTTATGGTTGTCAAAAAGGGCCATAACGTGCCCGCAAGAACCTCGCTTCTGTCCAGGAGACGACATAATGATCAGTAACGTTGTAGAATTACTCCGTACTAATAAAAAACAAGAAACTTGGAAGAGTTCATTGTAAAACTTCAAAAACGTATCTCTGAAGAAAATCTTATGCACACTCTTTCGCGCCAAACGAAAAAGATGCTATGACGTCAATAGGTAAACAGGAAATGAAGTACGATGCGCCACCTGGCGAATGCACACTCTGTGACCGGTCCTGCCGGTAGTATATACAGGACGTCTTTTTCTGGCGTTTGGCAGGACCGGTCGCGCCGACCGGTAAAGCAATTGTCCATTGGATAGGATGTATTAACGCAATAAAATAATAAAATACATAATTTTAGTAAAACTCACTCTTATGTGGAGAAACTGAAACATTCATATTTATAAATCTGTTAAGCTTAGTGCATGAAATGTAATTGTTTTATTCCACTTAATTTGTATCCTTGGAAATATCCATTATTAGGTATAAAGATTTTCAGTAATTACTGTATTTAACAGTACAGTAACCTCTATTATCCCACAATGCAGAAACAGCAGAACTGTGGCTTAGAATCATCTAGGACTTGTTCAATGGAAGAGGTATTTTAGTACAAAAAAAAACAACAAAGAAGTGTAGAGTTTGGATAGACAAAATAAATTTATAAAATCAAAGATTCAGCTAAAATGAAAGTCAGAGAAAAAACACACAAATGTACCTCATTGCCTATGAATTCCCTTGTATTAGAATCAATCCAATTGTAATTCTGTGTGGGTTCAGATATATTCAACTTTTCCCACTCTATGTCTTCATTCCCATTGTCCAGTGTATAGTGATCCATTTTGTCTTGTAATAAAATTGATATTAAATAAAATGAAGTTTAATTTGTATATATGCTATACATTAATTTTCCCTATCCCTTTTTGTGACATAAATTTTACTAATAACACTATGAGTATGAAGGTCACATGAACTTATACACACGTAGTACTTGTAATTACCGGTATACCACAGATTAACATAAATACATTTATAAGTCGTAAACAACTGATATACTATATTCATACACAAAAATAATAACTGATATGCACTATGTCCAAATATATATATAAATATGTATATATGTAAGCATGGACAAGAGCAGTGTATGAAAGTAAAGACATTCCGTGAAACTTTTTATTCAGTATCACAAAACAGTGGAAATATCTGTAGACAGAGAGTAATGAAGTTGAAACACTTGTAGTTCAGATGGGACATATAGTAATATATACCTGACAAATTGTTAAGTATTATAATAACACTTATATCAATACTAAATATACAAAGGTAATTTAAGGTATCCATGTTCATTCTGAGAACCTGCATGCCACATAAATATCAGTAAATTAGACCACAGCACATGAAATTTGCTGCTGGGACTACTAAAAGCAAAATTCATTGACAATCTCCAACAGGTTTCAAATGATCACAATACCTCAACACATTTGAAGTTTTGGAAAAAAATCTCTCATTAATCAAAGTAAATGAAAAGTACTTCCATAGTCTCAAATTTTATGTCAATTTTACTTTGTTACTTATTTTGTCTTGAAAGTTTTTTTGTTTCATTAATATTCTCTGTCCAAAAGATATGATTGAATTCTTCAAACTTAGCCATTATAAAGTTAATAAATATTAATTCACTTTTCAGTTTTCATTTTAACAAGAAAGTAGGTTAAACAGGCATAATTGCATATCAATTCATGAGTGGGAAAGAAAACAAGAGGAGAGTGCCCGTGAACGGGCACTGTGTCAGCTGACTGAATGTTTTTGATTTGTGATGGTGATAATGAGAGGAAAGCATAATTATCAGGGAAAGGGCTGTACAGAAATACAGTAAATGGTAACTGAACAGCATGTTCGAAAGATATTCCGAAGCTGACAGAAAAAAAGACAAAAAAGTTGTGCCCTGCAAATGGTATTATGAAATAAAGTAACAAGGTAATTGTTTAAGAGTAAAAAGTAGGTTAAAAATATTTAAAGAAATACTATAAATGCAATATCCTCGTTCGACCATGAAGAAGGGGTCCAAAGGTCAAATCTGACCATACCAAAAGATTCCCAGCCAAAGAATTTAGGATGGTTTACCATCCCAAACCTCTCGGACAATAATAAGTGAGTCATAGGCACTTTTTAAGTTTGGCTATCCTTGTTTGACCTTGACGGAGGGGTCCAAGGTCAAATCCGACCACACAAAAAAATTCCCAGCCCATGATTTCCCGTAGCTTGTTTACTATCCCAAACCTGTAGGACCAATAATAAGCGAGTTCTAAGCAATTGTAAGTTTGGCTATCCTCAATTGACCTTGAAGGAGGGGTCCCAGGTCAAATCTGACCACACCAAAAGAATCCCAGCCCATGATTTCCTATATGTTGGTTTACCATCCCAAACCTCCAAGACCAATAATACGCGAGTTATAAGCACTTTAAGTTTGGCTATCTTCGTTTGACCTGGAAGGAGGGGTCTAAGGTGAAATCTGACCACACCAAAAGATTCCCAGCCCATGATTTTCTATAGGTTGGTTTTCCATTCCAAACCTCTAGGACCAATAATAAGCGAGTTATAAGCACTTTTAAGTTTGGCTATCCTCATTTGACCTTGAAGGAGGGGTCCAAGGTGAAATCCGACCACACCAAAAAATTCCCAGCTCATGATTTTCTATAGGTTGGTTTTCATTCCAAACCTCTAGGACCAATAATAAGCGAGTTATAAGCACTTTTATGTTTGGCTATCCTCATTTGACCTTGAAGGAGGGTTCCAAGGTCAAATCGGACCATATTAACAGATTCCCAGCCCATGATTTCCTACAGGTTGGATACAATGATTTACTCAACAGTGAGAACCTGAAAGAAGCTATTGCTCAGCTATGCCATGACATAGAGGTCTGCAATTTCACTATGTTATAGCTGACCAAAACGTCTGTGAATAACATATTTAACAAAATACTCTAAATGTAATAGTTTTCAAGTTACTACTGATTTACTCAAGAGTGAGAACCTCAAAGTAACTATTACTCAGCTATGCAATGAGCTACATGTCTGAATTTTTGCTCTGTTACAGCTGACCTAAAAGTAGGTGAACAACATATTTAAGCAAAATACTGTAAATGCAATAGTTTTCAAGTTACAACTGATTTACTCAATAGTGAGAACCTGAAAATAGCTATTGCTCCGCTATGCCATGAGCTATAGGTCTGTAATTTCACTATGTTATAGCTAACCCAAAAGTAGGTGAACAATATATTTTAACAAAATACTCCAAATGCAATATTTTTCAAGTTATAGCCGATTTACTCAACAGTCAGTGCCTGAGAATAGCTATTGCTCAGTTGTGCCATGAGCTACAGGTCTGTAATTTCACTATGTTATAGCTGACCCAAAAGTAGCTAAATAACATATTTGCACAAATTTCTGTAAAGGCAATAGTTTTCCAATTACAACTGATTTACTCAACAGTGAGAACTTCAAAGTAGCTATTACTCAGCTATGCAATGAGCCACAGGTCTGGAACTTCACTATGTTATAGCTGACCCCAAAATAGGTGAATAACATATTGCAACAAAATACTCTAAATGCAATAGTTTCCAAGTTATAAGTGATTTACTCAACAGTGATAACCTAAAAGTAGCTATTACTCAGCTATGCCATGAGCTACAGGTCTGAAATTTTACTATGTTATAGCTGACCCAAAAGTAGCTGAATAACATATTTATACTAAATTCTCTAAATGCAATAGTTTTCAAATTATAAGTGATTTGCTCAACATTGAGAACTTCAAAGTAGCTATTACTCAGCTATGCAATGAGTCACAGGTCTGGAACTTCACTATGTTATAGCTGACCCCAAAATAGGTGAATAACATATTGAAACAAAATACTCTAAATGCAATAATTTCCAAGTTATAAGCGATTTACTCAACAGTGATAACCTCAAAGTAGCTATTACTCAGCTATGCCATGAGCTACAGGTCTGAAATTTTACTGTGTTATAGCTGACCCAAAAGTAGGTGAATAACATATTTAAGCAAAATACTGTACATGCAATAGCTTTCAAGTTACAACTGATTTACTCAATAGTGATGACCTAAAAGTAGCTATTACTCAGCTATGCCATGAGCTACAGGTCTGAAATTTTACTATGTTATAGCTGACCCAAAAGTAGCTGAATAACATATTTATACTAAATTCTCTAAATGCAATAGTTTTGCAATTACAACTGATTTACTCAATAGTGAGAACCTCAAAGTAGTTATTACTCAGCTATGCAATGAGCTACAGGTCTGAAATTTTACTATGTTATAGCTGACCCAAAAGTAGGTGAACAACATATTTAAGCAAAATACTGTAAATGCAATAGTTTTCAAGTTACAACTGATTTACTCAATAGTGATGACCTAAAAGTAGCTATTACTCAGCTATGCCATGAGCTACAGGTCTGAAATTTTACTATGTTATAGCTGACCCAAAAGTAGCTGAATAACATATTTATACGAAATTCTCTAAATGCAATAGTTTTGAAGTTATAAGCGATTTACTCAACAGTGATAACCTAAAAGTAGCTATTACTCAGCTATGCCATGAGCTACAGGTCTAAAATTTTACTATGTTATAGCTGACCCAAAAGTAGCTGAATAACATATTTATACGAAATTCTCTAAATGCAATAGTTTTTAAGTTACAAGTGATTTTACTCATGATGGAAGTTACTGAAAAGCCCAAAAGTAGCTATTACTCACTTAGCTATTGAGACAGGCACCCAACTTACTCACCATATTGTAGCTATGAAAAAAGTAGCTGAATAACATATTTTAACAAAATGCTCTAAATGCAACACTTTTCAAGTTATAAATGATTTTGTGCATGATTTCATGAATTTTAATGCATTAAAAATTATTAAAAAAATTTATAAAAAAAAAAGTAAGACAGATCCAGGTCTCATACTCACACAAGAGAATCTACCTGTGGCCTAGTACATATATGCAAGATATGAGAGAAATCCCTGCAATAGTCACTGAGAAAATTGTGATTAAGTGTTGAAATTTTCACACTTTTGGTGGGGGTACCCCCCTTGTAATGTCTCTAGCAAACAGACGAACAGACAGATTTGCATGCCTTGAACAATTTTTCATCCTCGATAGATAAGGTATCTTTTAAAAAAAACAGCACGTCTCTAGGCCTTGTAGTTTTGGAGAAGAAGTTGTTCACGCGGACGCGTTCGCGGACGCGGACGCCCACGCCGCAGAGTGACGACATAATGTCAGCTGACTGACAAGTCAGCTGACATAAAAACCAGGTATTAAACAGTGTGTCATAATATATGTGAACAAAGTGACATTTATACAGAAACTGTCTTCACATATCTCTTGAATAATGATTCTCAATGTCGTCATTAATATACTGGCTGGCACCTTGCCTTGGCTATTAATTGAGCTTTTACCATTGATGTTAATTTGAAATTTTTTGAATTGAATAATCATACACATATCTCATATTGTACAGTGTAAACAACAATCAAGTAATGTTCTTTAAAATTTGAGATAACACTGTCAACTGACCCAAAAATTAAAGTTACAACTTAACACATAATGTCAGATTTTTTTTTTTTTTTTTTTTTTTTTTTTGGGGGGGGGGGGGGGGGGACTGAGAATATTTTGGAAAACAGAAGTTGCACACTAATATACTCCACATCAATGTCCCTATCAAGTTTTTACTTCCTATACCATATGTTTTCTGAGATATGATCCAGACAAGATTTTCAAGGTCAAGGTCACTATGGCAAGGTCAAAGGCCAAATCAAGATCACACCATGATGTTGCACACCTACAAACCCCTAAGCAATATCCCTACATAGGATCAACTTCCTACACTTTACGGTTTCCGAGATATACCCCAGACAAGATTTTAAAGGTCAAGGTCATTATGGTAAGGTCATAGGTTAAATCAATATCACACCTTAAAGGTTATGGGGTAAAAACGAAAAGTCCCACAGCAGTTAACTTATATAATGGGTAAGCAAGAAATAGTAAAGATACTTGCTGCTATAAAATACAAACATTGTTAAGTACCTTTCATACACCTAAAATATTTCAAAGCTCTAATCACAATAACAAAGAAATATTGAGCAATAATTAAGAAACTAAGTCATTTGGGGTCATAGAATCGACCTGGAAACACAAAAGGATGCACAAAGCTAAATCATTGGGTCTAAATAGTCTTAAAAAATAATCCAAATGAAGTTTTATTTGACTTCTGGCAATATTTTTGCAAATACAGTGTAAAATACAAGAAATTCAGCTTTACAAATCCAGTTTGACCTTGAGGGGGGCTAAGGGGGCAAAGTGGATGGGATTTTTGGATCCAAGTCTGTGTTTTCCTATTGCTTCTAGTGCTGGGAGATCGCCAAGGTTTGACCTCTCGATGCTTGAATCAGAATAATGTAAACAGAGATCGATCATCGCCGATCATGGAATCAAAAGTGTGAACCAGATCATAAAAATCAAATATTATAGAAAAACAAGGCAAATGGACACAAATTACCACAAATATAACCAAAATAATATAACCTAAAACCTATTTACAAACGTCTACCTCACTCCCAGCCATGCTTTATGTATCCTCGCCTGTGGTTGGCTGATTTTATGATCACCTTGACTACAGTGGGAAAACCCCCAAGGTATTTTCTGTTATTTCGTGGTTTTGTATATTACAGCTAGTTTTGTGATTTTAATTGGTGAATGAAAATTATTTTCACAAAATAAGATTTTAAATGTGACAAATAGGCTACAAAGAATTGAAAGAAATGAGTTTAGCAATTATCGGTTGTTTTAAAATTTTACCGATCATTGCTCGGCAAAGAACCAGCGAGCGATAACACCGAACTTTACAAACATCGTCCCAGCACTAATTGCTTCCTAATATATTTCAATGCTCTAATTAAAATAATAAAAGAGATATTAAGAATAAAGAACAAATGACTCATTTAGGGTCATAAAATTTATCTCAAAAGGCAAGACAAGGGCAAAAAGGCATAACATTCACTGTGTCAATAGTCCAGTATGACATTAAGGGGGAAGGGAGGGAGGCTCTGGGTCAAATCTAAGGGACATTTTGAAGTCCAACTCCATGGTTTCCTTTTACCTCCCAATACATTCCAAAGCTCTAACTACAAAAATAAGAGGTATTTTACATTATATAAATTTGTTGTGCCTATTTACACCATATCAAAGGCACCTGATAAGCTTACTTTAAGGTAACCTTTTCATGAGGATGTGACTTTTGAAGCTAAGACCCAATTTTCATATTTCAATAACCTACTGAACCTGTGTAGGGTCCTTAATATGAGT
Organism: Sabellastarte sp. h YS-2021; assembly: GCA_964017235.1. NCBI lineage: Eukaryota > Metazoa > Annelida > Polychaeta > Sabellida > Sabellidae > Sabellastarte > Sabellastarte sp. h YS-2021. The sequence continues at coordinate 164,294,761 of OZ024927.1, read as the reverse complement.
AGATATGTATAATATGTGCCCAAAATGGTCAATTTCAGCATGTTTTTACTGAATGATAATCATTCAGCCCTCAATCAGACTCAACTATGGCCTAATTGATCTCAAATTCAACTCACCCCTAGATTTTGATGTAAGGAAAGCCCTTGCCAAATTATGTGAATGTATATCTTGTACTTTGCTAGAAAATCTGATGAAAAGTAAGCACAAGAATTTTTTAATCATATGACCTTATAAAGGTCAATGGTGAAAGTCATACATGCCAATGCAGTTTTTCCCATGCCTATTGATAACTACCAAAACTTACTTTGACCAAGGCCTTTCAAAAATGGAGATATTTAACTGTGGCGGTGGAGGTAGTGGTGGATACTATGGATTTCACTTTGTTACACTGCCACCGCAGCCGCAGTGTGTAAAGAGATTTCACTGTTATCGCTCTAACAAAAAAAATATTATAGCCACTAGTGCTGGGAGATCGCCATGACTTTACTTGTCGATGTTCGTATCGGAAATTTGTGACCAAACTTCGAACATTTCCGATCATGGAGTTGAAATTGTAAACCAAACAGAAAAATAAAATATTAAATAACAAGTAAAATACACACAAATTACCACAAATATAACCAAAATATAATCTACAGCCATTCACAGACGTTTCCCTCACTAACAGAACATGCTTGATGTATCTCCACTTGTGATTGGCTGATTTTATGATTACCTTGACAACAGTGGGAAAACCCCAAAGTGTTTCTACTTACGTTATATTTATTGCATTCACGGCTAGTTTTGTCATTTTAACTGATGAATATTTCATATTTTTACAAAATATTAATACGGTTGGTGTTTTATTATGACCAAAAGGCTACAAAGAAATGAACTTAGATAACATCGGTTGTACTTAAATTTTACTGGTCATTGATCGGCAATGAGCCAGCGAGCGATAATAGCGAAGTTTGCAAACATCGTCCCAGCATTAATAGCCAAACTTCTCAAATTTGCAGGATATATTCATAGTCATAAAATCTTACCTGGGAATATTTTTGGCCTCATTTTGAAAAACAAGATGGCTGCAATGGGCGTTTTTTCGACTATCATGATGGATTTTTGTTGGCCCTCTAGAGCATAGGGTATTATAGGTAGAGATCTCAAATTCGTAAGATATGTTCATCATTACACAATCTTGAGCAGGAATATTTTTGGCCTCATTTTGAAAAACAAAATGGCCGGAAGGGGCGTTTCTTTGTCAGTGATGAAAAGTGCTTATATGTCCCTTATTATTGGTCCTAGAGGTCTGGTATGTAAGGACAACCAAAAAGAAATCATGGGCTGGGAATCTTCGGATGTGGTCTTATTTGACCTTGGGTCCCTCCTTCAAGGTCAAACAAGGATAGCCAAACTTAAAAGTGCCTATAACTCGCTTATTATTGGTCCTTATTATAAGAGGTCTGCAATGTGAAACCAACCTACAGGAAATCATGAGCTTGGAATCTTCTGATGTGGTCAGATTTGACCCTGGACCCCTCCTTCAAGGTCAAACGAGGATAGTCAAACTTAAAAGTGCTTATAACTCGCTTATTATTGGTCCTAGAGGTTTGGTATGTAAAGACAACCAAAAGGAAATCATAGGCTAGGAATCTTCTGATGTGGTCAGATTTGACCTTGGGACCCCCCTTCAAGGTCATACGAGGATAGCCAAACTTAAGTGCTTATAACTCACTTATTACTGGTCCTAGAGGTTTGCAATGTGAAACCAACCTACAGGAAATCATGAGCTGGGAATCCTCTGATGTCAGATTTGACATTGGGCCCTTCCTTCAAGGTCAAACAAGGATAGCCAAACTTTAAAGTGTTTATAACTCGCTTATTATTGGTCCTAGAGATTTGCAATGTGAATCCAACCTATAGGAAATCGTGGGCTAGGAATCTTCTGATGTGGTCAGATTTTACCTTGGGCTCCTTTATCAAGGTAAAACGAGGATAGCCAAACATAAAAGTGCTTATAACTCACTTATTATTGGTCCTAGAGGTTTGCAATGTGAAACCAACCTATAGGAAATCATGGGCTGGGAATCATCTGATGTGGTGAGATTTGACATTGGGCCCTTCCTTAAAGGTCAAACGAGAATAGCCAGACTTAAAAGTTCTGATAACTCGCTTATTATTAGGGATGGGTCGTTATGAAAAATATATACATCGGGAGGTTGCCAATGCAAAACCATACAGATTCCGGGACTCCGCATTTTAGTACATCCCAAACAAGGACATTTCCTCTTCACGACATCGCAATAAAAGCCCCCAAATGCAAATAATATGAGATAAAAGCTTACAATTTCTTCAGATTTCTTGTTCGTTCCCAATATTTTAAGTTTTCCTTCATTTATATGAACTGACAAGCGAGATTGAGATTATAAAGTGTCATAACCAAAACATGGCAGCTATGCTCAACGTAATCGCTAGTACTGTATAAAGTCTGAAAATGCTTGAAAATTGGGGATAAACGCTTATAATTTATTCAGATTTTGGGTATGACGTATGTTTCTAATAGTTCAACTCTTCCTTCCATTATATATGTTCACAGGCGAAGTGGCGGTTGTAAAATCTCATCACGGTATTTTAGTAAAAAAGTCTCACTACCGAGATACCAGGCTTACCGACCCATCCCTACTTATTATTGGTCCTAGAGGTTTGCAATGTGAAACCAACCTATAGGAAATCATGGGCTATGAATCTTCTGATGTGGTCAGATTTGACATTCACTCACTAGGGCCCTTCCTTCAAAGTCAAACGAGGGCCAAACTTAATGGTGCTTATTATTGGTCCTAGAGGTTTGCAATGTGAAACCAACCTATAGGAAATAATGGGCTAGGAATCTTCTGATGTGGTCAGATTTGATCTTGGGCTCCTCCATCAAGGTAAAACAAGGATAGCCAAACTTAAAAGTGCTTATAAGTCGCTTATCATTGGTCCTAGAGGTTTGCAATGTGAAACCAACCTATAGGAAATCATGGGCTGGGAATCTTCTGATGTTGTCAGATTTGACCTTGGGCTCCTCCTTCAAGGTCAAGACAAGGATAGCCAAACTTTAGAAGTACTTATAACTCACTTATTAAAATGCTGTTTATCTCCAAAACCATGTTAGTTGTCCTTTAATGGTGGATACATCTTGCATCTGGCCACAAATGCGTCCTTGTTCTATTTATGAGTGGAAACTGTTTTTAGGTCAAAAAGTCAGAAAATGATATATTTTGTCTGGGTATAACTGGAAATTAGCCATAACAGGAACAAAGTATATGGATATTCAAGGTTTTTCTTTCATAATACAGAGTCCACTTAATTTCCTTTGGGCAATCTCGCTATAATTACAAGTGTTGAATTTAAAGGAAAGTGGAACCAATTTTGAAATCCCCATTTCAGAAAACACTATCAGTGACTCAGTATAAATGAAAGTTGAGGATATTTATTGCAAAGCCCTAAATCTTGTAGATACTCAAGGTTGTAGATATAAAGTCTACTTTATTATAAAGTTTAGATCCTCTCTGAATGAGGTTGTGTGCCTTGTCCATACATAATGCCATAGTATAAAAATCATCGTTTTAGTTTTTGGCTTCTGGAGACATGAATTAATGTTTCAAGATTAAACTCATGTTTTTTTCATGGCAACACACCTGATGAACTGTTGGCTCTCTTATAAAAACTTCCGTTTTCTTCACTACTGAGCAACAGCATAAAATCAGCTTCACATTTCTATCACAGTCATCAGCCATTGCTAGTTTTATGATTTAATCCCAACTATCTTGACAGCTTCATTTGTTATCACAAAAGTCTTATCCACAAAGAATAGGTTTACTGTTTCTTCCTCACATTAATGTGGATTGTCTGTGAGGCTTAGCTTCAGTTTAACTTGCAAAATTGTAAGCCAAATTCTGCAAATGAAAACTTCTTTTTGCAACTCACTTCTGTGAAGCTTTACAATTACAATAATTTTCGACTAAATTTTAAATATGTGTGCTTTCATATTGATCAAAATAAACAATAGATTTAAGGTGTAAGTCCAAAATAAAGACCTGAGTATATGCAGAAGTAAGACAGTTAACAGAGCAGAGTAAGAACCCACAATATTTTATCAATTCAATTATCTTTCAGCACATATCTGCTCCTCTAAATACAGAATAATCAGGTACAAATGCATATACCATCTTGTGGTGGTGCTGCTGGTGCACCAATTCATGTCTATATACCTACTAACTCGCACCCCTTAATTAATTAAAGACAATTACAGTTACACAATTAATTACTAATGTTAATGGGTACATCGTTTTTCGATATTGCCAATATTTATTGCTTTGGGGCAGGGTTGCCGATATCAAGATCTAAAGACATATTTCAATATCACCATTTAAGTAAAACTGTAAACTTACACTGCATACATTTGAAATAAAGCCTAAATCTAAAGAACTTGTACACTTTTACATTTTTCACATTTTTGGAAGTTTTCAATACATTTTTGATGAAAACTGCTTTGTTTTGTTTTGATACATTTCACTTCTTGTTAGCAGTTGGGGATATACTAGAATAAAGTGTTTTCAGTTTCCCGGATTCGGACTATTTGGTAGACAATATCAACCAACTGATATCGCCCGGTATTGAAATACTTTTAGTTTTTTACATTCAATATCGATATCCACATAGCCAAATAATTTATCCACTAACCAATGTATATAATCAACTTTATAATTATCTAAGATGTAGTAAACATATTTTTTATCAAAAAGTATAAATCATTGAAGGAGGGAACAGCTATATAGATGGGTATGAAATGGTCCACCAGCACTGGACATCAGCATTCTGTAAGATACTCAGAATTCATTTAACCGTGACACTAAATTCTATATAACATGTCACCACTGATCTTTCTGGAATTAAAACATAAAGTTAATATGATATCCTGTCACATGGCTCTGCAGTTATTCTCATCTGGTTATCCATATTAATAGTTGTCTGCAATAATCTGATATATTACATACACCCTCCCCATATGTACAACTGACATTCAGTGAACTCATGGCATCTTCTTGGCAAATATACAGTCTACTGTATACGATTTGCTATTAATGTTTACAACGGTGTCCTTGCCAAAGAAAGTAGTGGAATTCTTGCTGCAATTATATAGTTAACACTATTTATGAAACATATAACAACTACACACCATGCAAGTAAAATAAATATTTACAGATCTACTGAAAAAATACCGTCACTGCTCACCACATATCCCAATTATCACATCACCATTATTTCCAAGGTTTTCTTGACAATAATTTGATTAGTCCCCAGGATAATCTTGTTTCTCACAACATTTTGTTTATGACACTAAGGGGAAGCCAGGGTTAACCCTATGGTTAACAAGTTTGGCATTCTATCACTTCAATCTTAACTTCATATCATGGGTTTGAATCTAGCTTATAACATATACAAGGTGCTATCAGGTCCTATCCTGTTATATTAAACTTCCCTGTTGAAAGGGACATAAAAAAGCAAATTTTAACTGATATCACTGAATAATGAGGCATGGGGATTAAAAATGAAATCTCTCAAATCTAGGCTAACAGTCTTGTTTTACAAGTTTATGACAGTCAATGAACATATTCTGTCCCACTGTCAGAAGTAGTACAACTTACCCAATTATCTATTGACCTTGTTTAAACGAAAGGAGTTTTCAACCATACAAAAAGAAAGGTTACAGGTGGTGCGAGTTACTAAACTCACACCACTCGTGATAATACTCAAAAAATTTTCTTTATAATATCTGAAGACTGTGTCAGTCTGATATCCACACACTCTATTGCTTCTGCTTGTACTGGGATTTTGATTTCGTCCATAGAATTTATATAATAACCTTATTCATTTTTTCTGCAAAAGAACTGCAGAAAATATGATCATATTCTAGAGTATTTGTACAAATGTCTTTCTGACCAAGCCAGAGAGGGTTACTGATAGCCCAAAAAAAAAAACACTTGCCAAAAAACACTTCAGTCTGGACTGTTGGTCCATAAACATGACTGTCTAGATAGAGGCTTGCAGCCCATGATTTCCCAGAAACTGCTTAGGGGGATATAAGGCTTTCTGTAACTTGACCCCACATGACTTTGAAGCAAAAGTTAAAGGTCAAATCTGTTCTCATGAAAATATTTGCAGCCTATGACAAGTTGTTCCGATATTTCAAACCCATAGGGATCCATAATGCATGACATTCTGTCTTGAACAGGAGTCAAGATTGAGACAAACAAAAGTGCTCAAGGCCAAGACACTGGATATCAACAATTTATTTTACTATTTTCACATAAACCATCATAATACAAATGTTGAGTTTTGAAGTTACAAGTCAGCATTTTTGATGTGCATAATTTTGACTCTTGGGCTTAAAATAACTATTACTCGTTTGATTTTGATCCCAGGCATACAAAAAATAGCATCAGAGATGCCCGTACCCCACAGCGTGGGGAAATAGTTTTCAACATCATGAGATACACAAGTAGTGAAACAGTACAACGATCGGGATACTTTCAGAGCAGTGTCAGTTATATTACGGTATAAATGATGTTTAAAGAAAATAATATCTAAGAGAAACGAAATGTATGCAAAGATTAAAGTAAAAGATCAAAGTATTAAAACAAGACAATTCAATAGCAAGATGACAGCATTAATTAGTGAACTAAAACTATACATTTTACAGTTTCAGAGATATTGCCTGGACAAAATTTTAAAGGTCAGGGTCACTACGGCAAGCTCAAAGCTCAAATCGATGTCATATCATGATGTTGCACACGTACACCCCCTAACCAATGTGCCTTCCAAGTATCAACTTCCTACACCTTACAGTTTCCGAGATATAGCCCGGACACGCTTTTATAGGTCAAGGTCATTACGGCAAGGTCAAATCAAGGTCACATCATGATGATGCACACCTACAACCCCCAACCAATGTCCCTACCAAGTATCAACTTCCTAGACCTTATGCTTTAAGAGATATAGCCCGGACAAGATTTTATAGGTCAAGGTCACTATGGCAAGGTCAAAGGTCAAATCAAGGTCGCACCATGACGTTGCACACCTACACCCCCTAACCATGTATAAACTTCCTACACCTTACGCTTTCTGAGATACAGGCTGGACAAACCTTTCCCATAGCCCACCCATCCGCCCATCCAGACACCATGGGTGAAAACAATACCCGACAGCCCTCAAGGGCTGTGGGATAAAAAGATAGGGTGGCGAGACATCATACCCACCAATTCATGAACTAAATATAAAATAAATCTGAAAGAAATTGTGCCCTATAGCTTGAACACAAGCAATAATCAAATTTTTTGAAGTTTTTAACTCCCCAGAGCATAATTTTGACTCCTGGGCTACAAAAAGAATAGGGTTGCCAGATCTCTTGCCATTATTAAGCAAGCCACTTGCAAAGTTTAAAAGAAATCCCAAAAAAGAAATGTGGCTTTTAGGTTGAACACAAGAAATCTCTGCCAACGCGGACCATCACCATCATTTTGTGGATACAATATACGTACAATGTAAAATAAAAGTACAGCTGTCAATGTAGACAGCCCAATTAGGTAAAAGTACCATATTTCACAATGTTAATGGATCAAACGCCCTGGGGCCAACGCATTCTTTAAACAGGGAGTTTGAGTCATTCTTGATCAATACTGCAATGTTGTTGTTTTTTTCTGTTAGCAATTATTCCATTGAGGATGTACTAAACACATCAAGGACAAAGGTCAAATCAAGGTCGCAAAATGTTGCACATCTACACCCCTCAACTACTGTCCCTACCACATATCGACTTCCTACTACTTATGATTTCAGAAATTTAGCCCAGACAAGATTTTAAAATTCAAGGTCACTACAGGAAGGTCATATCAAGGTGACAACATGACATTGCTCAACCAATATCCCTACCAGGTATCAAGTTCCTACACCTTATGGTTTCCGAAATATAGCCCGGAAAAGATTTGACAACTCAAGGTCACTACTGCACGGTCAAATCAAGGTCATAACATGATGTTGCACATTAACATCCCAACCCATATCCCTACCAAATATCAAAATTCTACACCTTATGGTTTCTCACCATTTCTAAGATATAGTCTGGTCAAGATTTTAAAGGTCAAGGTGACTACAGCAAGGTCAAAGGTCAAATCAAGGTCATACTAAATTGCAACACCTACACCAACAACAAATGTCCCCATGAAGTAACCAGCTCCTATACCTCATGGTTTCTGAGATACCGCCCAGGTGAAATATTTTTTTCCAACCACAACTTTATATCTGTGCAGAAATAAGAAAGTTCAGTTTAACTGGAGATCTATGTTGTATCTGGATCTTACAGATTCAATAAAAGTTAGTGAATTCACTAATATACAAATTGCTGCATATCAGATTAGATCCTATTGTCGTCAGTCAAGTACGTCACACCAGTGCCAACTTTACTATCAGATCAGATTGTTATGCTATTGTAGTGGATACATACATATCTTAAACCAACCCGCAGGAAGTCTACTACAAAAAATATTCCAATCTGCTAGTCCAGGATGAGACTCAAACTCAGATACTAGGTAGTAGGTCTCCCTTAAAGTATTAATGCCATGAAATTAAAGGTTATCACAACATGTCATTTAATCAAAATGGAATAAGGTTTATGCCTTCAAGGGAAAAGCCTTGTATTTTTTTTGTAAATACACCCTAGACTCATCACTAGGTTTACCACATTTAGAGACAGAAGACCCATACAATTATCACTATTTTTACCATAATTAGAGAAAGAGGAAGTAATATTTTTAATAGTTTTAGAAAAATTGGGGGGAAAATATCTTGTCATACTTAATGGTTTAGTTATTAGCATCCGAATATATGAAATAGAATTCAGAATATGTTATTGATTTTCAATATAAACATTTGTCAAAATTAGGCATATACACTGATTAGCTTTTTCTGCAGAAATGGTTTTTGAATGAGATAAACTGAGTAGAGGAAATCAATTACCTCAACACTTGTGACTGTAATATGAGGAATGCAGTCCAAACAATTATCCACGGGCTTATGTTGCGTCTTTTTCAGGATATTTTTTCTATCCTCTGGCACCCGCATATCCAGTGGAGGGAAATCTGTTTTTATCGTTGCGACCAACATATTGTTTTATTTGATATATATTCTTTTGTGGCTACTACAACAGCTTCATAATTTTTTATAATTCACAGATTCAAGAAAGGATGATTCAAATGTATCAGTTCTTATCCATGTTTTATACTATTTTCGAAAATATTGTATCTCCTTTGTACAAGGAATATAAAATCATCCACAGGTTAAAGTTCGTCGGAAAATAAAAATGTCTCCTCAGAAAAATGCCCAGAGCCTTCACTGGCATCAATTCCTTTTTTCTGAAACAAATATCCTAGAGAATTGTTAGGTGAATCACATCATCAGTTGAATGATCTTTCCACCTCAAAAATGAAATAAATGAAACATTCATTCATCAATTCCTCAAATAATACACTTGGATATGTTAAGCCATCATACCTCAGAAGCAGCTTGTGAATGATGTACACATTACAACAACCAAACCATAAACATAAGCCACAATCATTGACAAATGCAATGTCATTATTAAATCTGATATTTATCAAAATTCTCTTCAATATTCATTGATACTGTCTTGAGCATAGTATTATTGTATCCAGCAATGCTGTATGTTGTTAAATCTTATGACCTGCGTGTGACATAAAAACATCCATTGGTAAATGTTGTACAGCATTTCTATAACAACAACAACGGAAGTTGCAAAACTTGGCCAAAATGCATTTCTAAAAAGGCTTCTTCCATTAGTCAGTGATAAGTAACAGATTCTTGCTGCATGATCTATCCATCATATTTATTGCCATAGGTGTTTTCAATACCTTCTCTTGAAAGATACCGGAGTGTAAAAAATATATGAGGATATACTACGTCTAGATAGTTATATAAAATACAAAACAATAGCTTTTACTCGACTCATTTAAATTGTCATGCGACTCCTGTCTCAGTTGAAATGATGGGAATATCAAGTGCAAAACAAAGCAATTTGTAAGATCTGTGTCGGACATATATATTGTGACATATGTACGATGTGAGGTCTAAGTGAGCCCTAATTAACTGTGTTGTTGTACTGTATATGTGCACATCTCTGTTGCACCTGAGTTGCAGACTGAATTTACGTCACAGATATGTACTGATAATTAGGTTACTTCCTCTTTAATAATATCACAAGCTGTCAGCAATCATCTCCACCACTCTGCAATTTGCACCTCAACAAACATTTCATTCAACATTTGAGACACATTTTATTTCAATGGACTATACTGATTAAAATGATAAAAAGACATACAAAATTCTAACTTTTAACTTTCCTCTCTTTAAGTTGTTAATTATAAATTTATAAACTAGAGGATCGCTCGCAAAAAAAAAAGATAATGTTTTTGCATAGCAAAAACAAAGCGTCCCGAAAAGGATATAAAGGTGAGTGCTAAAGTATTAAGAAAATGCTTCGTTTCTAGCCTTATACTGTTGTGGCAACCAAAGTCAGCGCAGTCTGCTCTATCTAGCACGGTTTTCAAGATATAAGCATTTTTGTGTTTTGCAAAAAATAAAAAAATAAAAAATGTCCGCTATATTTGGCGAGACAAAAATATTTTGAAAATTGGCATGGCTACTCTGCAGAGATACCCAGCAGGTCCAAAATTTTTTTGAGTTCACTCCATATAGCACGGTTTTCGAGATATAAGCATTTTTGTGTTTTGCAAAAACTTTGAAAATTCAAAATGGCCACCATTTTTGGGGAGACAAAAATTTTTGTCAAGACCACTGCCGTGGTGTGTATCTCCCGCCGAGCATTAAAACAGAAGAAATAGCTTTTCCGAGATATTCACAATTTTTCATTTTCGTGTGTGAAAGGTCTTCCAAAAGTAGGTGAATGAGTTATTTGAGAAAAATTGGCTATCTGCAATACTATTAAGAGATAATTCACATTTACTCATTTTGAGTAGGTGAATAATTATCTATGGGTCTGAAACTTCACCAAGTGAAAGCTCTCCCAAAAGTAGGTGAATGAGTTATTTGAGAAAAATTGGCTATCTGCAATACTTTTAGAGATAATTCGCATTTACTCATTTTGAGTAGGTGAGTAATTAGCTATGGGTCTGAAACTTCACCATGTGAAAGCTCTCCCACAAGTAGATGAATGAGTATTTGATAAAAATTGGGTATCCGCAATACTTTTAGAGATAATTAGCATTTACTCATTTTGAGTAGGTGAATAAATAGCTATGGGTCTGAAACTTCACAGAGTGAAAGCTCTCCCAAAAGTAGGTGAATGAGTTATTTGAGAAAAATTGGCTATCTGCAATACTTTTAGACATAATTCACATTTACTCATTTTGAGTAGGTGAATAATTAGCTATGGGTCTGAAACTTCACCAAGTGAAAGCTCTGCCAAAAGTAGGTGAATGTAAAAATTGGCTATCTGCAATACTTTTAGAGATAATTCGCATTTACTCATTTTGAGTAGGTGAGTAATTTGTTATGGGTCTGAAACTTCACCAAGTGAAAGCTCTCCCAAAAGTAGGTGAATGAGTTATTTGAGAAAAATTGGCTATCTGCACTACTTTTAGAGATAATTCGCATTTACTCATTTTGAGTAGACGAGTAATTAGCTATGGGTCTGAAACTTCACCAAGTGAAAGCTCTCCCAAAAGTAGGTGAATGAGTTATTTGAGAAAAATTGGCTATCTGCAATACTTTTAGAGATAATTCGCATTTACTCATTTTGAGTAGGTGAGTAATTAGCTATGGGTCTGAAACTTCACCAAGTGAAAGCTCTCCCAAAAGTAGGTGAATGAGTTATTTGAGAAAAATTGGCTATCTGCAATACTTTTACAGATAATTCGCATTTACTCATTTTGAGTAGGTGAGTAATTAGCTATGGGTCTGAAACTTCACCAAGTGAAAGCTCTCCCAAAAGTAGGTGAATGAGTTATTTGAGAAAAATTGGCTATCTGCAATACTTTTAGAGATAATTCGCATTTACTCATTTTGAGTAGGTGAGTAATTAGCTATGGGTCTGAAACTTCACCATGTGAAAGCTCTCCCACAAGTAGATGAATGAGTATTTGATAAAAATTGGGTATCCGCAATACTTTTAGAGATAATTAGCATTTACTCATTTTGAGTAGGTGAATAAATAGCTATGGGTCTGAAACTTCACAGAGTGAAAGCTCTCCCAAAAGTAGGTGAATGAGTTATTTGAGAAAAATTGGCTATCTGCAATACTTTTAGACATAATTCACATTTACTCATTTTGAGTAGGTGAATAATTAGCTATGGGTCTGAAACTTCACCAAGTGAAAGCTCTGCCAAAAGTAGGTGAATGTAAAAATTGGCTATCTGCAATACTTTTAGAGATAATTCGCATTTACTCATTTTGAGTAGGTGAGTAATTTGTTATGGGTCTGAAACTTCACCAAGTGAAAGCTCTCCCAAAAGTAGGTGAATGAGTTATTTGAGAAAAATTGGCTATCTGCACTACTTTTAGAGATAATTCGCATTTACTCATTTTGAGTAGACGAGTAATTAGCTATGGGTCTGAAACTTCACCAAGTGAAAGCTCTCCCAAAAGTAGGTGAATGAGTTATTTGAGAAAAATTGGCTATCTGCAATACTTTTACAGATAATTCGCATTTACTCATTTTGAGTAGGTGAGTAATTAGCTATGGGTCTGAAACTTCACCAAGTGAAAGCTCTCCCAAAAGTAGGTGAATGAGTTATTTGAGAAAAATTGGCTATCTGCAATACTTTTACAGATAATTCGCATTTACTCATTTTGAGTAGGTGAGTAATTAGCTATGGGTCTGAAACTTCACCAAGTGAAAGCTCTCCCAAAAGTAGGTGAATGATTAATTTGAGAAAAACTGGCTATCTGCAATACTTTTAGAGATAATTCGCATTTACTCATTTTGAGTAGGTGAGTAATTAGCTTTGGGTATGAAACTTCACCAAGTGAAAGCTCTCCCAAAAGTAGGTGAATGAGTTATTTGAGAAAAATTGGCTATCTGCAATACTTTTAGAGATAATTCGCATTTACTCATTTTGAGTAGGTGAGTAATTAGCTATGGGTCTGAAACTTCACCAAGTGAAAGCTCTCCCAAAAGTAGGTGAATGAGTTATTTGAGAAAAATTGGCTATCTGCAATACTTTTAGAGATAATTCGCATTTACTCATTTTGAGTAGGTGAGTAATTAGCTATGGGTCTGAAACTTCACCAAGTGAAAGCTCTCCCAAAAGTAGGTGAATGAGTTATTTGAGAAAAATTGGCTATCTGCAATACTTTTAGAGATAATTCGCATTTACTCATTTTGAGTAGACGAGTAATTAGCTATGGGTCTGAAACTTCACCAAGTGAAAGCTCTCCCAAAAGTAGGTGAATGATTAATTTGAGAAAAATTGGCTATCTGCAATACTTTTAGAGATAATTCGCATTTACTCATTTTGAGTAGGTGAGTAATTAGCTATGGGTCTGAAACTTCACCAAGTGAAAGCTCTCCCAAAAGTAGGTGAATAAGTTATTTGAGAAAAATTGGCTATCTGCAATACTTTTAGAGATAATTCGCATTTACTCATTTTGAGTAGGTGAGTAATTAGCTATGGGTCTGAAACTTCACAGAATGAAAGCTCTCCCAAAAGTAGGTGAATGAGTTATTTGAGAAAAATTGGCTATCTGCAATACTTTTACAGATAATTCGCATTTACTCATTTTGAGTAGGTGAGTAATTAGCTATGGGTCTGAAACTTCACCAAGTGAAAGCTCTCCCAAAAGTAGGTGAATGAGTTATTTGAGAAAAATTGGCTATCTGCAATACTTTTACAGATAATTCGCATTTACTCATTTTGAGTAGGTGAGTAATTAGCTATGGGTCTGAAACTTCACCAAGTGAAAGCTCTCCCAAAAGTAGGTGAATGAGTTATTTGAGAAAAATTGGCTATCTGCAATACTTTTAGAGATAATTCGCATTTACTCATTTTGAGTAGGTGAGTAATTAGCTATGGGTCTGAAACTTCACCATGTGAAAGCTCTCCCACAAGTAGATGAATGAGTTATTTGATAAAAATTGGGTATCCGCAATACTTTGACAGATAATTAGCATTTACTCATTTTGAGTAGGTAAATAATTAGCTATGGGTCTGAAACTTCACCATGTGAAAGCTCTCCCAAAAGTAGGTGAATGAGTTATTTGAGAAAAATTGGCTATCTGCAGTACTTTTAGAGATAATTCGCATTTACTCATTTTGAGTAGGTGAGTAATTGGCTATGGGTCTGAAACTTCACCATGTGAAAGCCCTTCCAAAAGTAGGTGAATGAGTTATTTGAGAAAAATTGGCCATCTGCAATACTTTTAGAGGTAATTCGCATTTACTCTTTTTAAGCATTTTTATGTTTTGCAATTTTTGCGAAAAATTCGAAAATTCAAAATGGCCGCCATTTTTGGCGAGAAAATTTTTTTTTCAAAATTGGGATAACTACTCTGCAGAGATACCCTGTGGGTCAAAAATTTCGTCGAAATCGCTCTATCTAGCACGGTTTTCGAGATATAAGCATTTTTGTGTTTTGCAATTTTTGCGAAAATTTCGAAAATTCAAAATGGCCGCCATTTTTGGCGAGACAAAAATTTTTTGAAAATTGGGAAAAGTACTCCGCAGAGATATCCTGCGGGTCAAAAATTTTGTCGAAATTGCTCTATCTAGCACGGTTTTTGAGATATAAGCATTTTTGTGTTTTGCAATTTTTGCGAAAATTTCGAAAATTCAAAATGGCCGCCATTTTGGGCGAGACAAAAATTTTTTGAAAACTGGGAAAACTACTCCGCAGAGATACCCTGCGGGTCAAAAATTTCGTCGAAATCGCTCTATCTAGCACGGTTTTCGAGATATAAGCATTTTTGTGTTTTCCTTATTTGGAAAATTCGTAATGATTAATTAATCATTAATTACTCGGCCATTTCTTGACCAATCAATGCCAAAATCTAATGATTTCCAGATTTTAATAGAATGAATGTATTTGCCAAGTTTCAGGTGAATTGATAAAATTCCTTTCAAGTTATCATCCGGACAAGCTTCCCCATCGAAAAAAGACATTTTTGGTCATGTGACCTCTCTGATTGGTTGAAATGTCACTGCAGCATATTCAAAAAAATTCCCCAAGGCTACTGCCTAAACCTGCCAAATTTGAAAAGAATCCGCCTAACGGTTACAGAGTTATAAGGAAAACAAAATGCGGAGCCGGCGGAGCCGGCGGAGCCGCCGGAGCCGGCGGAGCCGGCGGAGCCAGAAGCTCTCCCATACACAAACAAGCGTCCCTTGCGGGACGCTTAATAATCATTCTATAAGGTAAGCCAACCACCCAACTAAGATTTTTTTAATCATCATTTTCGTAAAATGATTCAAAAATTTATTGCTATACACTGTACTAAATAAAACATGCATGAAAAACTTAGATCAATAACGATTGATGCAACTGCATGCATTTCTTATTTATCTAATACTTCCTAATCTTGCTAATACTGGTTGTATCAGATAAATCAATCAAGCCCCAGGTTCTGAAATATAAACAAACCATTCACTTCCCTAAACAACATTAGGTAGAGAGTGGAATCACCACCTAGAAATTGGGGAAAAAATAACTTCTTCCCTGACATCACAGTGAGAGAGAAAATACAGGGAGTGAGCATATATATTCATCAACAGCATCTCCCTGTGGATTAACATACACACTCATACACTGAGCTGATCCAGAAGCCTAAAGGGATCCATATTCCCAATCATGAATGTCATCAATACTTTCAGAATACACACACACACCTCCAGAGCAGGCCAAAGTGGCAGAAACCTCACTGACATCAAGTTAGCCTTGCTTCAGGCTCAAGTCTGTGCCAAAAGCATTTGCAAACATTAACACAAATGTTTGTGATTCATAAAACACTCTTTTTAGCTAAAAGATATCCACTCAGTCAACTCTGTGTCACGACCAATACATGTTATACCTATCCAGTAACATCCCATGCAATACAGTTAAATACAATTTTTCTTCAGGTTGAAGAAAAATGGTAACTAAAATTTAGTGCTGGTCAAGAAGTAAGGAAGATGTGGTCACATTTAGTTATTCACTGAAGCCCTATGTGGAATGCTAACGATTTCTACCAAAGTGCTATAGTTGAGAGAGTTTTTAACACTAAAAAATGTAGATACATATCTTGTTGCTATTAATAGTGTGAACAGACAGGGTATGTCATCGAGTTCCAACTGTATTATCACGCAAGATAGTCCCATCTAATATTGTAACTGGAGCATTTGGGTCCTAAAAGTCAGAGTTGTACATTATACAAACTGAAAGGTTTTTAGCGCAGGTTCTAGTGAGGCTCACGCTTCTAGAGATCACTTTTTTCAATTTTTTGTCTCCGGATTTTCATGAAATGTGGCACAGTGTGATGAGTTCAGCAGGAATGTGACGGTACCAGATTTTTCAATTTCTGGATTCCGCCAATGCAAAACCGTTGTGATTCCAGGATACTGAAAAAGTTTCAGATTCAGCATTTCCCCATTCAAATATACCTACAAACAGGAAGTGATTTTCCATTTGTTATTTAATATTTTACGTTTTGAAAGTGTTCACAGTATTTCAGTATAATTGTCTTGATACCGGTATACCGCCAATACCATCTCATTCCTACTGTTCAGTGAAGTTAATCGGCAATAGGGTACGTTACTACTGGTATGGGTGACTGCTTTGGTGCACTACTTGTGTCTCTGATAGCTTTGCGGCTCGCACTAGTAGACTGAAACCCCTTTCGGCCTTGTTTTATTTTCCGATTACAGAGAAAATCCAGCCCACCCCAAGACTACTATTAACTACAAATATGATGAGCGGGTTCAGCAAAATCAGCTAACCTGGCACAGGCTATTTGTACACTACCTTTTTCACACACAACCAGGGTAGACAAGGATTTAGGATCAAAGCAGATTAAACTAGAAAAGCACTCAGAGAGAGCCAACCTCCACCAAGGCCCAGTATCTCCAATATGGCTTATAAGCGCAATGGTAAGAAATCCTTTAAATAATTCCTAGATCCAGATGGTGATCCGAACCATCAATAAAATTTATTCATCTTGTTCCTTCTGCCATTGTTGACTTTTCCTGAATATTTCATCAAAACCCATCCACAACTTTTACAGTTATTTCACCAATTGTCAGAGGTTAACTAGTTTCTTCCCAGAAGAAAGAAAAAGAGTGACACTAGACAGATGTTCTGATTCAATAATGCAGGGTTGTGGGTGGGAACAAGAGGATGATATCGTGCTAACATTGTCAAGTGGGGAAACTTAAGTTATGAAGAGGTGAGTCATTAGGTTTGCATGTGAATATCCCCAAATTTTTTAACACCCAATGAAATTCCCCAGACAAGGGATTGAGAATCCCCAATATAAACATATCTAAATACAATACCATTTGCCAGGGTACGATTATCTTTATAAAATGTCCTTTAAGCACATAATATACAGCTGCCGACTGGTTGAAAGACATGGTGAGGAAAGGGTTTACAGGGCTGGACGATAACACTTTCCCGTTTGCCTAAGGCAAGTAAATTTCCTATTAGGACAAGTGGATGTTGTGCTTGCCTTGCCCACAAGGCAAGTAACTAAAATTGGGTAAAATATTACTAAACTTTCTGGGTTTTTTTTTTAAATTTAATCTTGTCTAAATGTATCTGAAGTCAGATAACTGATATGCTTTGTTCACTGCCATTGTTATACCATATGAGTTAAACTTAAAATCATGAAAATCTTAAGGTTAGATTTTAGGTCAGGGCAACTGAAATCCAAATCCCACTTGCGCTACTGGCAAGTATTGATAAAAGTTCAAGTCCAGCCCTGTTATATAAAAAAATTTATAATCAAACAATAATTAAATCAAAGTGTCTATAAATGTAAGCTACATTATATAAATATGTGTTACGAAAAATTCAACTAAATTCAGATCCTAATTATCCAGGACTTTTATAGTTATCCTGCAATAATTTTAATCAGATTTTAAAACAAAAAATATCCAGCCTCGGCAGGCAAGAACCCCAGCCCGCAGATACAGCTAAATGGCCAACAACACTGAGATTTGGGAAAAATTTTAGGAACAACTTCTGTTGTAAAAAGTATAGAGAACCCACAAGATGTTCTGCAAAAGATTCACAGGCCATGATTTCTTGCAAGTAGTTTTCATATTTTGAAGCCCAAGAAACAATTATAAGAGAGATTTAAGGCCTTTTTGATATGATGACCCTCCTATTTGGCATTAAAGATGTGATATGGCAGCCATTTTGTTTCAAAAACAAGGCAAGCTTCCCTATCCATTTACATTCTGTGCAAATCGGATGAAGCTAGCTGCAATATTTTAGGTAACAGAAAACATTTAAGATTTTAGAACAAACTTTAAGACCCGAAAATTTTAAAAGTGTTGCCATGGCATATCCTGAAAATTTGGTGAAAATCCATGCATGGGTTTAGGCTGTGGAACACCCACAAAGCTTAAGACCTAAAAATCTTTAAAGTGTTGCCATGGCAACAGTGATAGCCAGATACCCCCCAAAACCCAATCAGCTCTAGATAATCTTGGGGGAAAACATATCCTGAACTTTTGGTGAAAATCTGTGCAGGGGTTTAGGCTGTGGAACACCCAAAACTTTAAGAGCCGAAAATCTAAAAGTGTTGCCATGGCAACAGTTGTTACCAGAAACCCCCCTGAAACCTTATCAGCTCCAGATCCTCTTGGGGTAAACATATCCTGAAAATTTGGTGAAAATCCATACAGGAGTTTGGGCTCTGGAACACCCACAAACTTTAAGACCCAAATATCTTAAAAGTGTTGCCATGGCAACAGCTGTTACCAGATACCCCCCAAAACCTAATCAGCTCTAGAACCTCTTGGGGTAAATATATGCTGAAAAATTTGGTGAAAATCAGTGCAGGGATTTAGTCCGTGGAACACCCATAAACTTTAAGACCTGAAAATCTTAAAAGTGTTGCTATGGCGGATACTAGTGCTGTGAAATCGCTTCAAATATCGGGTTCGATGTTTGGTATCTGTACAAGCCAGTGAACTTCGGTTTAGTTCGATCTTCGAAACAATATTTTCAAAACCAGTTTAAACGCAGAAATCTCACATAAAATCTTGTCACTTTGTTGAAATACAGCAAAAATATAAAATCCATATATATTTTTAACAAATTCTGCCATATTTTCAATAAAAGAAACAGGTTTTATAGATGGGCGAAAACAGGATCCATTGGGATTTATAAAGACCGGAAGTGCGCAGACTACAGAAAACAATGCAATGCGCATATTTTTGCGTACAATTATCTGAGGCAATAATTGGACGATCGTCGATAATACAGGACCGAACGATACAGACAAAATATAGTGCAACAACTAGGTGTGTTTTGAAGCATATTTACAATAATATTTATGGATTATCGTCATCTGATGTAACTTCGACGCATTTATAACTTCGACGTAATATGCATATCGTCCTTTTTGGAATGTTTCCAAGGGTTTTTAAATTGACTGCAGATATATTTTGGACGATAATTGTATATTTTTTATGTAATTTTTGACAACTTTTCTAAGAAAACTCACGAAAATGCGGTCCAAACATGTAATAAAATGTATCGTTATTGCGTCGAAGTTACATCGGAACATGCTAATAAATGAAACCGGTCTTTATAATAGAAATAAAGTCCTCAGTTTAGTGATTTATAACCCCAGATAATTCACAAATTTCCGGCGAATAACGGACTTGCGCTGCGCGCTCGTCCGTTATTTGCCGGAAATTTGTGAATTATCTGGGGTTATAAATCGCGCGAGTCCGTTATTCGCCGGAAATTTGTGAATTATCTGGGGTTATAAATCACAAAACCTCGGACTTTATTTCTACAATGGTGTAATATTGGGGATTTTTCTAAACGTTTTGGAAAGTCCGAATTTCAGATGTTGAAACCGAACTCCGAAATCGGGGCAGTAAACAAGCAAACTATCAAACTTTTTCAAACATCATCGCAGCACTACCGGATACCCACCAAAACCTAATCAACTCTAGATCCTTTTCGGGTAAACATCTGAAAATTTGGTCAAAATCCGTGCAGAGGTTTAGGCTGTGGAACACCCACAAGCTTTATGCCCACCGCCACCGCTGTGATGGCACAGGCGACTAATAACCCTCAAAGCTCAAAGTAAACAGCATTTCAATTTTTAGGCAACATGAAAAAGTGAGCTACAGAAATAACAAACAAGTTCACAGTCTGCAATTTTAATAACCAAACCACATTAACTGTTGAAATTATCTGAAGTAAGGAAATTATCAAGGAAAAATTTGTTTTATTTATTTTAACAATATTTATGTTCAATATTAGTACATATTGAACATAAATATTGTTAAAATAAATGAGTCGGTACCAAAAATCTGTACATCGGGGGGTCGCCAATGCAAAACCGTACAGATTCCGGGATTTCGTGTTTTTAGTATACCCCAACCAAACATGGATGTTTCCCTTAACGACCATCGCAATAAAAGTCCATAAATACACAAAATATGAGATAAAAGTGCAGAATTTCTTCTGATTTCTGGTTTGTTTCCAATATTATAAGTTTTCCTTTATTTATATTAGCTGACAAGCGAGATTAAGGTTATAAAATATCGTAAACCAAACACGGCAGTTCTGTTTAATGAAATCGCTATAAAAGTATACAAAATGCACAAAAATATGGGATAAAAGCTTATCATTTCTTCAAATTTGTGGTTTCTTCCCAATATTTTACATTTTACTTTCATTATATGTGCTGACAAGCGAAGTGGCAGTTGTAAAATCTCATCACGGTATTTCAGTAAACTGGTCTCAATACCGAGATACCGGACCTACCAACCCATCCTCAGTATGTACAGTGTATCTCCTTATACTGGACAGAATGCATAAACAGGCATCCCAGTGACTTTTAAGGGAAAAAAAGGTTTTATATCAGAAAAAAAAAAGTTTTTCCTATTAATATTGCACTCGCATTGGTTTGAAATAACAGTTCTAAAAATATATTCACTTTATAAGTATTAAGGTGATAAGTAAAATTTTTGAAAGAGAAAGTCAACAAATATTAAGACAGCTATCTCTCACACCACAGACATTCATTAGATCTCAGGAGATTGACTTATATCTCAAGAATTTTTAAATTGCCGGGTGGGATCTTAATGGGCTTTAAAAATTGTCTAAATGCAAATAACTTTGAATGTGCCATATATGAATAGAAAAATATATCCCCAGATGAAATTTCAGCTGGGTAAACTGCATTAAAGTGGCAAGAAGTGCATAAAATGAGTCCCTGTGGGTATGTTTGGAGACCTAAAGGTGACCGTAAAATTTAAACTACAAACCTCAAATTTTCCAGAAACAAAGATTCCATTGCAGAAGGTATATCTACTACAGTCTGATGTTACTTAGACTTACCATTCTGAATTTACAAGGCATAATACATGTATGTGAAAAATGTAAAAAAAAAATCACTGGGTGGGGTCTTTATGTGTATCACACATAGCTTAAATGTCTACCTAAAGCCTTGATTTTTAGTACATATAAAAATAACATATTTAATATGGTCTCGGGTAAGATATTAGGTGAGTGAGCCAATATAGTTCGCAAGGTACCAGGCTTTATGTCACAAAAGTGCATAAAATTAATTGGTCCTTGTAAACATTCTTTTAGACCTTAAGGTGATCTTAAAATTTACACTACGGGGCTAAAATGTTCCACAGAGGTCACATATAAGTTACATTTAGTACACTTTGAGGGTGGTCAGACTTTACCTATCCAAATAAGAAAGCTGAATTTGTGAAGAAAACACAAAAAAGTCCTCCGAATAGGGTCTTTATGAGCATCATATATCGGTTCAATGTCAACTTAAAAGCCTTTCTTTTTTGATATGAAAAAAAATAATATATTAATATATTATCAGATATTAGGTGGATGAGGAACACAGTTTGAAAGCTATAGGGCATAAGGTGGGGAAAATATCATTAAATTAGTCCCTATTGCTATTTTTAGAAACTTTAACATGGCTTTAAAATTGTAACTACAAACCTTAAATTTTCCACAAAGATTCACATATAGAGGTGATATTTACCACATTTCGAGTCCAGTCTTGCCATTATCAAGTTACAAAGCAAAATATGTAAAAAATGCAGAAAAAAACAGACTATTGCTTCGCAAGACAAAAAGAAATTGTTTAGCACAGCAAAAAAAAAGCGTCCCAATGAGTATTAATGATTTTGTAGAAATGACTGTCTACACAGAAATTCAAGATGGCTGCCAAAAATGGCGGGAAATAATTTTTGGCACAAAGTGGCAGATGACTCCAAGGGCCAAAATTTTTGCAGAAATCACACCGTTTCTGAGCTATTTAAGATTTTTCATTTTCAGCATTAAAAAAATCATGGTGTTTAGTTAATCACTAATAAGTCAGCCATTTTGTATTGGACCACTTTCAAAAGTTAATGATTTCCAGACATCTATATACCAAACCTACTTACCAAATTTCATGTGAATAGGTGAAGTGCTTTTGAAGTTATCATCCAGACAAGCACATCCTTTGAAAAACATGTTTTTGGTCATGTGAATTCTCCGATTGGTTGAAATGTCATGACACCATATTCAGCAATTTTTCCCAGGGCTACTGCATACATGTGCTAAATTTGAAGAGAATCTGCCCAGTGGTTGCCGAGCTATAAGCAATAGAAAATGCAGGAGCTGGCAGTGCCACTCTCTCTCTGTCCCCCCCTCTCCCCTAAATACAAATAAGCGTCCCTTGTGGGACACTTAATTCCTCGGTGTGGGGTGGTTATAGACCTCATACACAAGTTAAATGTTAAGGTTGTTATACAACCTTAAATTCACATATCTGCATTGCCCACTGAGTTGGATCGCTGCAACAAGTTAGTACTGATAGGAAATGGTAAGTGTATTTTGCTATAAAATGTCAAGTTAAAGCCTTGATTTTGACACATGTAATAAGACCATATAAATATACTTCCTGATGAGATTTAAGATGAATGAACCACATAGTTTTAGAGTTATTGGGCTTAAAGTGGCAAAAAGTTCACATAATGGGTCCAGTGGACACTTTTTGAGACCTTAAGGTGACCTTAAAATTAAAGCTACAGACCTCATATTTCGCATAAAGATTACATGTAACAGTTATATCTAGTTCAGTCTGAGAATCATCAGGATTACCATTTCCAAATTACAGGACAAAATATATGAAACAAAACCACTGCCGTGGTGTATATCTCCCGCCGAGCATTAAAGGGGAACAAATACCTTTTCCAAGATATTCACAATTTTTCATTTTCCACTAAAATCCAAGATGGCCACCAAAAGTGGCATAAACTGAAATTTTTCCCCTAGGCACAGAATACTCTTGTACTACCTTGTGAGTCAAAAATTCGCTCAAAATCGCTCTATCTCTTACCATTTCGAAGATATTTTCAATGTTTTATTTTGTGCTAAAATCCAAGATGGACGCCAAAAGTGGTGAAAATTGAAATCTTCCCCTTTGCATAGTAGTATAGGGATCGAGAAGCATATTGAGGATCGATATCGAATGAAAATTTAGGGTGGTGGATCGATCGATATTTCAATATCGGAACCATTAACGTAAGCCGTGGGCGATAATTGAGGTTCTTTTAAAAACGTGCACACATAAATTCACAAAATTATCAAAAGATGCTATTTATGCAATAAAAATATATTTCTACAATATAAAATAAAATAAACAAAAACACACAAGATTTTCTATGCTTTCCTGTGTACTAGCTGTCAGTTTTGTTTCTCTTCCGTGAAACCGGAAGTTGTCACTGACAATGTAAACAAAGATGGCGCCAGACTTAAACCAGTTCATTTCGGTTGTAAGTGTGCTTTTTAAGGCGTTTATATAATAAATGTTTATTTAAGCAGTAAAATTACTCTGTTTATATTATTTTTCTGTGTTTTTTATATGAGGTTTCGATATTGA
This sequence comes from Sabellastarte sp. h YS-2021, assembly GCA_964017235.1. NCBI lineage: Eukaryota > Metazoa > Annelida > Polychaeta > Sabellida > Sabellidae > Sabellastarte > Sabellastarte sp. h YS-2021. The sequence goes on along the minus strand of OZ024927.1, from coordinate 164,270,585 downwards.
AATGCTGGTAGTATGTGTCGATATCGGCAGTTCCGTGGGATGATCGATCGATATTGAAAGATCGAGCACCAATCCCTACACTATTGCATAGTATACTCTTGTACTACCCTGTGGGTCAAAAATTCGCTCAAAATCGCTCTATCTCTTACGGTTTTCGAGATATTCACACTTTTTCATTTTCCGCTAAAATCCAAGATGGCCGCCAAAAGTAGCGAAAATTGAAATTTTTCTCCTTTGCATAGGATACTCTTGTACTGCCCTGTGGGTCAAAAAATTCGCTCAAAATCACTCTATCTCGTATGGTTTTCGACATATTCACACTTTTTCATTTTCCGCTAAAATCCAAGATGGCCGCCAAAAGTGGCGAAAATTGAAATTTTCCCCTTTCCATATGATACACTTGTACTATCCCGCGGATCAAAAATTCGCTCGAAATCGCTCTATCTCTTATGATTTTCGAGATATTCACACTTTTTTCATTTTCCACTAAAATCCAAGATGGCCACCAAAAGTGGCAAAAATTGAAAATTTTCCCCTTTGCATAGGATACTCTTGTACTAACCTGCAGGTCAAAAAATTCGCTCGAAATCGCTCTATCTTGTAAGGTTTTCGACATATTCACACTTTTTCATTTTCCACTAAAATCCAAGATGGCCGCCAAAAGTGGCGAAAATTGAAATTTTTCCCCTTTCCATAGGATACACTTGCACTACCTGCCGGTCAAAAATTCGCTCAAAATCACTCCATCTCATACGGTTTTCAAGATATTCACACTTTTTCATTTTCCGCAAAAATCCAAGATGGCCGCCAAAAGTGGCGAAACTTGAAATTTTTCCCCTTTGCATAGGATACTATTGTACTACCCTGTGGGTCAAAAATTTGCTCGAAATCCCTCTATCTCTTACGGTTTTCGAGATATTTGTGATTTTTTTCACATTTCCACTAAAAGTAGCAATAAAGTAGCCATTACTCGCTTGTACATTGAGCAACAGATGTGAAACTTAAATATGTCACAGTTCACAAAAAGTAGATGAACAACATATTTCAGAGAAATTGTGTAGCTGCAATAATTTTGAAGATATAGGCCATTTACTCATTATGGTTACATTAAAAATTGACAAAGTAGCTATTACTCACTTAGCTATGGAGATACACTTCCAATCTACTGACCAAGCTGTAGCTGTGGAGAAAGTACCTGAACAACATACTGGAACAAAATACTCTAAATGCAATAGTTTGAGAGTTATAAGTCATATAATTATATTAGGTAAAAGTGCTATTACTCACTCAAAAGTAGGCCAAAGTTCACCAAACCCAAAAAATATTGAAGAGCGTAAAAATTCATGAGGACAAGTAATTTACCAAAAATGTGTAACTGTAGTAGTTTCAGAGAAAACTGCACGACACACTCATGCACGCACGCACACACATGGTGCAAATTATAATCTCCCGCCGACGAGCTGGGCGGGAGATAAAATGTAGAAAATATCCACCAAGTGAGGTCTCAAACACAAATTTAAGCACAACATAAATTCTTGACATGTTTTGACATATGTAAGGAAAATATATTAATGTGCATTCAGATAAAATTTTAGCTATATGAGCCACAGTTTGTCACCTGGACGACTTCAAGTGGCTGAAGGTCCATTTCTGACATTAAGGTTACCATAACCTCTGTATTACTTGGAGTTTAAGGTCACCTTTAAAATACAGTTATTCTGCTTATCCAAATGCATGTATGTGCCAAGTTTGAATAAACCAAAGTATCCACCCAATGCCTCCAGTGGATACAATAAAATCAAGTTAGTGTTTTTGAGTTCAAAAATCAAAATCAAAAAGATGGACAAAAAACCAGTATATCCCTGACTTTCATCCAAGGATATAACAAATCTCAAGTGAATTAATCATGTTTGAAAACCTTAACATTTATACAGTGTTTGAAACCCTTAATATTTATGCAGGCATCCCAGGGGAACCTTTTAAAAAGGTTTTAGCCTTTTTTTTACTGAAAAAACCTTTTTTCTCATTTTTTCAAGAAAAACCCTTTTTTAAGCTGAAAAATGGTATGAAAACCTTTTTTAGCCTTTTTTTCAAGCTGAAACCTTTTTTCCCCAGCAGTCAAATTCGTGGATAAAGATTTAATTAATTAATTGCACATACAATTTAGGTGTATATAGCTATAATTCAGTGTTTCAGAATATTTGACTTCTGATCCGACCAAACATTGAAGTTTACGTTGTAATACCAACAAAAATGTTTGGTCTGAGAAGAGTTAACAGTCTGAAACAGTAGTAGTCAGTCACTAGGACATTTACACATTCTTGACTATGAAAGCTAATATATTTGTTACTTGGCATAAGATTCATGGTCATAACTTCTCCATGTACACTTTGGTTGGGTTCACTGAGAAATATAGATGAGGTCACAATAAAACAAATATACAACAAGCACATAATGTCCACATACAGAATACTACACAACTACCAAAATAGAAATATATGAGTACATAACAACATTTTCCATCAAACTTTCTAGCTTGCCTATAATCAGATAAGTGGCTGAACCACCACTTAAGAAATTTATATAATTATATAGCTGAAGATAATTAACTTATCATTATTACCATCACAACAATTTATGACATAATAGCAACATTGAGTTTTGTCATACAGCTGTCAATAATATCTGATGGGTTAAGGGAGGATTCTTTGCATTACTATCATTTTATGAAATCTTAGTGGTCAAATGGTCAACAAGTTAGCAATTTAATCACTTGGCTTTCAACCCTGGGGACATAGGTTTAAATCCAGTTTATACCAAAATATTCAGTAAACTGAGGGTCTGTCCTGTTGTGCCCTTTGATGCTGAATTGGTTGTAAAACCCAGTAATTGAGGGCATGGAAGGATAAGTACATTGTACTACAATAATTATACTTGGATCAGGTTCTTGACTCTGAACTAGGGATGGGTCGGTATGAAAAGTATCTACATCGGGAGGTCACCAATGCAAAACCGTACCGATTTCAGGACTCCGCGTTTTATTACACCCCAACCAAACATGGACATATCCTGTTAATGACATTGCAATAAAGTCCCCAAATGCACAACATATGAGATAAACATGCACATTTTCTTCTAATTTGTGAATTATTTCCAATACTTTAAGTTTTCCTTCCATTTTATGCGTTGACAAGCGAGATTGAGGTTATAAAATGTCACAACCAAACATGGCAGCAGGGTTGCCACTCAACAAAAACCAATTTAAAGAGTCAGTGCCTCTAAAATAAAGAGAAAATTGGAACAAAATAAAGAGTAAATAAAGAGTGAAAGAAATACCATTTATTGACCCAAGTATTTTATGATTCTCAAAGATTTAAATTTTACCACTCAGAACACCAGGTTAAAATGCATGTACTGTCTTTTAACCGGCCCTAATGTAGGATTGTATAGACATTTCGTACTGGGAAATTTTGTTCAGGGACAATTGATAATCTGACAATTCACACCCAGTGTGGAATATTTAATACCGAAACATTTAAAATGAAAATTTTAGGATAGCATACATAAAAGTTACATGAAATACACTGCATTTTAACAACATACGGAGTTACTTCCATGATATTGTTGGATCAAAATGTATTGTTAAAGCTATAATGTTGGATTTAAACAACTCATAGTAATTAAACAACAGAATGAAAGTGAATACACGTACATGACACACTTGTGCTGTAATGGGATTATGGTAGTCATCAAAAGATTTCTTTTGAGCACATCTTATTTTCTTGTACGAAATGTCCCAGTGCTAAATGTTCTAGTGTGGACAATATTGAAATGATCTAATCACATAACAACATATTTACATGCTCTTTTCCATGGTCACATATTACATGATCATGTATTACCCTACAAGAAACATTGCTGTACCATTGCCACTTATTCAGATTACGACAGATTGACTTAAATATTAATGTGCTTACACTATGAAATTATCCTTTACAATGATATAAGTAAATAATCACTTTTTTCAATTCACTGGCCCTTAATTACTTTAAAAGTGAATTAAGAATCACTGATATGATGGACTTCATGTTTGATGAAGCAACAAAAAAAAAAGAAACACTGATATGATAGATTTAACTTGGTCTCATCACAGTGGAATACTTATAATTAAGTGTTTTATTGTCATAAACAATTACCAGCTTTTAATAAATATTTCTCATTTTAAGATATCCTAACACTTAAATATCTGAACATCTCCAAATGTAAACAGTCACCTCAATTACATTTGATTCATGTTTACCTTTTTCTCTTTGATTTTGTGGTGGTCTCTTTAGCTGCTCTTTTGATTGTTTTGTTAACAATTTTATTTTCTTCCTTTCTCAACTGTTTTGCTGCCTTTTCTCGTGCTTTTGCTGCTTCTTTCCCCTGCTTTTCAGCTTCTTTCAACAATAATTGAGCCCTCTCAACCATTTCTACTGCTTCTTTCTTCTTTTTCTCTGCATCTTGCTCCTTTTGGGATGCAGAAGATGCACATGCCTTTGCAGATTTCAGTTTGTTGCTTTTGTCTTTTTTCAGTTTGAATTATTTTGTTCAGTGCATCAATTTCCTCAGTAATTTTCTTTGATTTTTGTTCACTCTCTCTTTCCCTCTGTGGCTGCATTTGTCTCTCATTGTATGACTTACGGGCATCTCTTGCAAGAGACAGGAGACTTGTATCAATTGTCATAGTGGTACAATTTAGTCTATTAACATGGAGATAACTCCTCCCAGATAGAAGAGCATTTAATGTGAGACATTCCAATCGGGTCCTGTCCTTTAGGCTTTTTCATTATATTGGCTACATCTGAGAAAGATCGCTCTGTGTCAGCATTACCATGTGCCAGGGTTAGGGGGTAAATCGTTTGGCTTTGTGAGTATCGATAGTGAATGTAAAAATATTTCAATATCGGGCGATATCAGGGGTTCATATTGTCTACCAAATAGTATGAATTTGGGAAACTGAAAACGTTTTATTTTAGTGTTTCCCAAACCGCTAACAGGAAGCAAAATGAATCAAAACAAAACAATGCAGTTTTCATCAAAAACGCATTGAAAGCTTCAAAAATGTGTGATAAAAGTGTACAATTACTTCAGATTTTCCTTTATTTCGAATATTAACAGTGTAAGTTTACAATTTTTCTTAAAATGGCGATATTGAAATACATGTTTAGATCACGATATCGCGATTCCAGTTCCAAAACAATAAATATCGGCAATATCGATAAACGATTTACCCACTAGCCAAGGCCAAACCTGCCTTGGTTGGTTTACCAATCAAAGGATACTTTAAATCTCTTGATGGACCTTGTAACTGATGCACTCGTGACCACAAAACATCTAACCTTGGCTTGCCTTGTAAAACAGACGACTGATCAGCAGGAGATGGTATGTTTCCAATACTTGAATCTAGAGTGAATAATTTTCACTCATCCATCAATTGATCAACCTCTGATCCAGATATCACATTTGGCAATTTGAATGCTACCCTCTTTACAGCAGTCACAATATCTGCTGTTATCCTGAGCTTAATGTTGAGGAAACCAAGATCTTCCAGTATCCGAGTATGGAATGGCAGGTAGTCAATACCTTCTCAAATGCTTTAACATAGAAAGCCCGTGCCTGAGAGTGTATTTCTTTAACACTAAGTTCAGAGTAGTCCTGGTATTCTTTATTGATATTATATTTATCAATTCAAGCTAAGTTTGTCGATATTGATAATGTAGGGTACAATATCAATATCGAAACATACCACTTACCAGGTACAACTATTGCATTTTTCATTCAAATAAAGTACAAAATTTGAAGAATATGTAGGTTTTCATATTATTTTTGTCAATTTTTACTTACTGCTAAAGCAGAAACGCCATATTTGTTTACGTTTCGGGAACCTACTAAAACTTGCGAAAGAGTTTGGAAGGTGTCTCTAGGAAAACATCTCATGCCCCGATATTTAATATCGATTGATACAGAAGGCAAAATATGGTTTGATATCGATATATTCTTATTCAATAGCAACACTAGTTCAGAGTTTTAAAAAAAATTATCTTTGTTGTGTTTGAGAAGTTCCCTTGTACTGTTGCCCCGGCTGAGTTTAGAATCATCCAACTGATTGCCCAAATCAAGAAAATGAGTGGCATGTTTAATCTTAGCCAACACATCTGGTTTGATGAACCGGGAAGCAAGACATTTAGTGCATTCCATCATTTCATAATACAAACAATGAATCATTGGTTCCTCACAATGAAACATCTTTTCATAACAGAGAAAAGCCTTCAGTCCATGGCAAATAAATGTCAGATAAACTGGTCATTCTGGCTTGTTCAAAGCGCACAAGATACACTTAAATCTTGGTTGATTTTTCAAAGATTTGTTGTCCTTTCTAGAATTCAAAGACTTGAATACTTCGATCCCTTAGTGCTGCAAGCTGCTCGAAGACTCTCCCGGTTATAGGCAGAATACTCAGCCATCTTGTTTCAACATAACATAGAATCTTGTGTTGCTCCAGATCCAAATGAATTGCAGGGTGGTTGCGAAAAAAATAGAATAAGTCCTGAATTGCTAATATGATGGAGAGCAGCCTCCCAAATCCAACAAATGAGGAGCATGACTATCCTTAATAAGTTTAAGAACACCTTTGTGTTTTCCCCTCATCACATTTGGACTGTCCGACATAACTTGAAGGAGGTTTTGGTATGATTTTTTTTGTTTTCGTATACGTAAATGTACTGTCCATATATATTAATAAATACATATGCACAAACTGTCACAATCCATTTAAAATTGGTACTACAGCAAGGTGTGTCAAAGCATCGCAAAAAAATAAAGGACGGTTTTTAAAAAATTTATAAACATTTTATTGTAAGTTTTACCGGATAATTATCTCAAATTCACAACTTCCACACCAAAAATAAAGAGTATATAGAGAGCTTTCCTAAAAATAAAGAGTAGTGCCTGAAATAAAGAGTAATAAAGAGTAATTTTCCATTTTGCCAAAAATAAAGAGTACCTTTACTAGTGCTGGGACGATGTTTGCAAACTTCGGTATTATCGCTCGCTGGCTCACTGCCGATCAATGACCGGTAAAACTCAAGTACAACCGATGTTTGCTAAATTCATTTCTTTGTAGCCTTTTGGTCACAATAAAACACCAACCATATTAATATATTTAAAAATCTGAAATATTCATCAGTTAAAATGATAAAACTAGCCATGAATGCAATAAATAGAACGTAAATAGAAACACCTTGGGGTTTTGCCACTGTTGTCAAGGTAATCATAAAATTAGCCAATCACAAGTGGAGATACATCAAGCATGGTCTGTTAGTGAGGGAGACGTCTGTGAATGGCTTTTAGATTATATTTTGGTTATATTTGTGTGCATTTTACCTGTTATTATTGAATATTTGATTTTTCTGTCTGGTTTACAATTTCAACTCCATGATCGGAAATGTTCGAAGTTTGCTCACAAATTTCCGATACGAACATCGACAGGTAAAGTCATAGCGATCTCCCAGCACTACTCTTTACAATATAGAGTGAAGTGGCAACCCTGGGCAGTTGTGCTCAATGTATCGCAATTCTGCTCAATGCATCGCAGTTCTGCACAATGTATTCATGCTATAAAAGTCTGTAAATACACAAAAATATGGGGTAAAAGCCTATGATATCTTCTGTGTATGTTTCTAATATGTTAACTCTCCCTTCCATTATATGTGCTGGCAAGTAAAATGGTGGTTTTAAAATCTCATCTCGGTATTTCAGAAAAATGCTCTCGATACAGAGATACCGGGCCTATTGACCCATCCCTACTCTGAACCAAATTGGAAAACAACTGTCACAAAGATTTCCACTTTTTGCAGCCAAGATTTGAACCAAAAATTGCAGTAGTATGTTAGCAAAATATGATCATGATTCAATGTAATCTTGCAAGACCTGTATAAAGACCCAGGGGCATGTACATGGAAGCCTTCAATAAAATATAGTATAGGGATTGAAATTACATCGATATCAAACTCTAACTTGGCTTTACATATCGATCAATATTGAAATATCTTTTCACACCGTAAAATACATTATTTTGCACCAACTGATCTTTCAGTTATCAAAAATTTGTTTGCTAACGTACAAGATATACAAAACTGGCCATGAATTTAATACAAGTTGCCTATAAAAGCAATTAAATTTCTTGAAAAATCTCAAATTAAGTTTTCTAATGCATAAATATTGATGATCAAACTACAGGGAACTGATAAACTACAACACCAATTTGAAAATTCTTTCAGGTGTCTGCTGGAAATGATATTGAAATTCACACTTTTAGTATCAATGTTGAAATTTAGAAAGACACATCGATCAATACTGAAATATCGATATATGATCCCTTCACTAATAAAATAGCAAACTAACTACTACATAATGACTATGCAACAACAATTTTACTAAAGAATTCATTGGAGTAAATAAAAGCACTCTTTGAGATGTCATTACACTGTGAGTAGTCCTAACATTGTCACTAGAGACGTCATCCAAATTATCATGTTAATTGAAATGTCTCAATTATTGTAAAATTTAGGTAAATTACACCTCACTGAACAACACCTCAATAACTTTGTTTTCTACAACAATGATAACTTTATATTTATTTGGATGTAAAAAACTGAGGGTTTACATAGCTAATACTTAACAACAGGGTCTGAGTAATCTTTTACCGGTTTATGACAAAAAAAAACCCAGTAAACTAAGGTTTTCATTTAACCAAGAGTTTGCTAACTTAGAGTTAACTAAGAGCTAACAATTTTGTCAGCAGAACAAAGGCTTTGATTTACAGGCCCCAGAGTTGATTCAGTTACATTTGGATGGCATTAATTCAGCAATCCCTTCAAATTAAGTGAAGAAATAGCTGGTGATTTCAAAGGAGGGCAACTGTCACAGTAACAATGAAAAAAGCACATAATGTCCACCTACAGAACATTACACAACTACACAACTGCCAAAATAGAACTATGTGAACACTAGACTTGCTCAAAAGTCTTGGGGTTTTTTTGAGATAATGAATGAGTGCATTTTATAACAGCCTGGATTTTACACTCTCACTTCCTTCTGTGAGAGATATGCTCTCTGAGAATCACAGTGCACTAAGGAAAGACCCTGCACAATGTCTATGTGAAACACAAATTATAGTTCTGGAGGAGTGTTAAAGTATGGTCTAGTGAGAATGGTGAGAGTTCATTAAAAAGATCAGTATTGTGTGTTTTCCACTTTCCTCTTTTACAATTCATTTAAAAACATTCTAAAATAGACTTCCTAGCCCTTAGATAGCAATAATGGTATTAGAAAAGTGCCTTTAAAAAGGGTCTGGGATGACACAAATGTAAATACAAAAGAGGATTGATATACATTTGCTTTTTATAATAGCACTTGAATCATTGTTAATCTCCCAATGGTTTCATTTATTTTATACATATATTTCACTTCTTTTTTGTCTTCCATTATCTCTAAACAGAAATTCTGGACTTCCAGAGTGCAGCAAAACAGATACACAGTGGTGTCTTCATGTGAATATATATCTTGTAATCATATTATAAATCATGATGATGAAATCTGTAATAAGTATTACTTTGTCATTTTAATCCTTCTCTCCAACAAGAGAAAGAACTTTGAACTTATTATGTTCACTAAGAGAGGTAAATTCATAGACACCAACAAAACTAGTTCTAATGTATTTCAGTTGAATGACTCATAACAATGACAGTTAGGCTTTATTGGTGACCCCACTGCACTAAAACTGCTAAATGATCAATTAAAATACAGGAGCTCACTTGTACTTCGATTCTATTCAGTTTCAATATCTATTCACACTTTTCATCATTACTAACTACAACATATATAGGAACTATTATTAGTAGTGTGGTACCAGGTGTTGGCATAAAAAAAACATCTATACAAGGTATATATTCAGTTTTGGTTATTAAAATGACTTAAATAAAGAACAAAAATCAGACATGACATGTGTAAGCTAGAATTAATCAGTATGTTGTGATCGCTAATATTTGATCCCTCAAGGGCAGATCTATAACAAGCTGTTGTTGGTTTTATAAAACTGAAAGACCTCAAAATGTATACTTAGAGTTATGATTCTCTATACAGATCATTCAAGTGCCTTCTGCTTTGTCTCACTGGTCCAGTATTCCACAAAACCTCCCTTATATTATTATATTGGACTTACAGGCTGTTTATCTAATTTACATTTGTCACAGTTTTAGGTCATTTCTCAAATTTTTTGTTCACAAATTTTACTTTTTCTCACTTAATTTGGTGCCAGTGGCTAATATTACATGTTATCCATTTTCTGTTTCTCAATCTACACCAAAAAGAAACAGACACTTTCCAGGCACAAAAACGCAATGCTGCGAATGCCTAAAAGAGCCACCCATTGTCCAGATACAGTACTTGTATTTGGAATTACAAATACATATTAAGTGTATCTGTATTTCAGAATATGTATTTGAAATTCTATTGTGGACAAATACACAATTTGGAAGTGGGAATTTGTATTTTTCACTTTTAAATTTGGATGGCAATTCTAGGCTTTCATACAATGGTGTTACAAAACCATACAAGCTTATGCCCTCTATCTGTATGACTTTTGCAAGAGATTTAATGGGGAAATGTGGCATGTTGCGTGCAAATTATCTGCTTCTTAATAATACACACACATTTAAACCTCAGTGGAACATAAAGCAATGTGGAGGTTTTTGTGCAAAAGTAGAATGCAAGGAAAACATTGTCGCCTTCGTTAAGGCTTTATATTTTTTAATTTTATCAAATTTTGGTTTTCATAGCCAGGGTTATATTAGGATAAGTAACTGCTATATCATAAATTCCTACACATTGTTATCGCTGGATTTCAATCTACTACAGCAATCAAATGAAATCTATATGCATAATAGAAAGTACAAAAGCCACCATTTTTATCATTTTGGGAAGAAACTATCCAGTTTATAAATTCAAAAGAGAGGGCAACTATTACAAATAAAACAAGGCCCGCCTTAGAATCAGTAATAATGGAAAACTAAAGGAGATATAAGGTCTTTGTAGTAATATAACCCCACTTGACATTGAAGAAGGGGTCAAAGGTAAAAGTCAGCAATTGGAAAAAAAGTCTCAGGCCTTGACTTCTCTTCAAGTTGTTTTCACATTTGGAACTCCTAGTAGCAATGATAAGGGAGATATAAGGCCTTTTTAATAGGATAATCCCATTTAACATTTAACGTGTGATAGCAGTGATGCTGCTACATGAAAACTCCGGCCGGACATTCTGTCCTAAGACTAGGAAAATGTCTAGGACATTTTCGAAGAATTTAGGACAGAATTCTTGTCAATCAAATTTTCATTCTACAGGTTGCTAAAATTAAGTCATTAAGTATAGGTTAATGGCCAAGTAAGTGTCCAATATTGGAAAATAATGGCCTGTTTACGAGGTCCCGAAGGGACCGAGTCAATAGTCCATTATTTTCCAATATTGGACACTTACGAGGCTATTAACCTATTTAAATTACACCTTTTCTTTAATCTATAATTTTTAAGATATTGTTTAACATCATTACTTTTCATTTCAATATTCCTGTTGTGTAATTTTTTTGGTTTTTATGATCATTTTAGTTGAAATACATGTGAAAGGGTTTCTTTGGAAATGTGCTAAAAAGACTTCTATATATGGTCAAAATCAGAAAGTGGCCAATGGTGAAAGATATTGGACACTTTTAACAAAAGAAAAACACTCGGGTGTAATTTAAAGTCAATGACCCTATATGAATGGGAAATAAAGTAAAATTTACTGAATCATAATAAAAATCACGTTTTAGTTAAAATGTCAAAAAGTCTTTATGATGTTCAATGATCATGTATTACTAAAGCGAGAACTCACGACCAAAGAACCTAAGTATGGTGATCCATGAGATTTTCATGCTATTAAAATGTCCACTGGCAGTAAACGTTACAGCTAGCAAATAAACTTTCAATCTGAGTTTTTTTCAGTGCAATTATTAATAAAAAGAAATATTAATCAAAGCAAAAATTCAGAATATTACAGTAAAATTTATGTGGAAACCTACAGAAAACAAAATCTTCAATTCCACGAAAATACCAGCCAATCATAATTAATATTCATGAGAAGATATGAGGACACAGATTTTCCCTGGGATTTCCTTGCAATATTTTATAAAATGGAAGCATAGACGAAAATCAAATACTTTAAACTCGAGAACTCATGACCATAGCACCCAAGTCATTAATATTCATGAGAAGATATGAGGACATAGATTTTCCCTGGGATTTCCTTGCAATATTTTATAAAATGGAAGCATAGACAAAAATCAAATACTTTAAACTTGAGAACTCAAGGCCACAGCACCCAAGTCATTAATATTCATGAGAAGATATGAGGAGACAGATTTTCCTTGGGATTTCCTTGCAATATTTTATCAAATTGATGCATAGACGAAGATCAAATACTTTAAACTGGAAAACTAATGGCCACATCATCCAAGTCATTAATATTTATGAGAAGATATGAGGACACAGATTTCCCCTGGGATTTCCTTGCAGGTCACATGGCTTGTCATGAGACTTCATAAAAGAGGTCTAGACCTTGCTACGATAAAAATCACATAGATCTCGCGAGATTTTAGGGTTATAACGTGACTTCATATTTTGTAAATGAAAAGACATCTAGATCTTCTATTATTGCCCACGGATACAACTCGGACAATATGTCCTAATATTCTATTTAAAATTCGGGGTTTTGTTGCAAAATTCGGTCAATGACCGATGGCCGACGCGAATCTGAAACCCTGGATAGGACAGCCATTTTGTTTTCAAAAATAGGCCAAATTACTGTCAGGTTAACTTTCCTAGCCATATATCTTTTGCACAAATCTGATGAACCTAGATGCAATATTTCAAGTTTTAGAGCATCTTAGATTTTGAAATAATTGGCTATGGTGGCCATTCTGTTTTTCAAAATGAGGCTAAAATTTTGCAGAAACGGTTTTCATAGCCATAAATATTCCTTGCAAATTTGGTGAAGATATCTTTATAAATAAATGAGATATTAAGGTTTATATAAAAACGTGACAAACGGACACACAGACGCATGGATACAAGACGTTTTATAATCTCTCGAACACAGCCTTTGGAGACCAGGTGTGAGATAAAAATCAAGTCGAGTCCAGTGGCAATGGGTGATCATGGGCACTTACACTTTGATCTCACTTGCCAGCACATATAATGAATGGCCTGAGGGCTTAAAATATAAGAAACGAACCAAAAATCTCAAAAAATTACACCTTGGTAACTAATGGTAAGAAGACAGGCAGGTTAAAAAACACAAATTTATTGAATAAAACTGCCCATATATACTTAAGCAGATGGAAATTAGGAAATATATGAAAAGTTAAGATGTATGTGAATAATCAATGATTAAAATTTGTCAGCGACAGACCTCAGGTATACAATGTCTCTGACAACCAATCGACCATATATCTAATTGTCCCACAACTACCCCAGGGCTTTCAGATCACCTCACTGGTGATACAGTTATTAAACCAAATTAAAAAGGTATGCACTTTAAAGCAACAATATTTGATAAGATTGTAAAGTACTTGAATAAAGTTGAGGTTTTAAAATAAAATAGACACTGTGGTGGAAAAACCTGCATAAAGTTTCTCCATTCACCACAGCGTAACAACTAGATTTTGCAGACTTGACACCAACATATCCAGTGTTTGCTCTCGAGCGTGATTTCGCATGTTTGTACACACTCTGGGGCGAGTTGTCACAAAACCAACTAAGCAACGCATCTGAGCTGTGGCGAGGTTTAAAACCAGCACCGATCCGCCATTCCACATCTTTATAAACATCTTGCATACAACGTGGGAACGGCATTTCGCCCATAAAAACACCAAAATGCAGTTTCTTGGGAACAAATATGCAGCATGGTTTTATAAAAGTTATCAGAATAAAAAAAAAATTCTTCAAACTGTAAAATGGTAGTAGCATCCTAAAATATATTTTGTGATAAGTACAAATACATCCATAGAACTTGTCCCGTGGCAATAAAATTAGAGCTGCCCAAAAGTGGACAGCATTTCGCCAATTATTGTATACTGTTTCCAGAAAGTTACAAAGACTCTTAACCATTTTGCACACAATAATTAAAGCTAAAGATCAATTCTTCTCATTGTATTCTAGCATATGATGAAGTTATTAATAGTATTTATATTGGCCCTAGACACAGTTTAGAGAACATACAGCTCTTTGCATAGTCAGATGCAGTTTTTTGTTCATATTTTTTACCGACATATAAACTTTTTTATTGATCTTTATAATCCTGCATACTGTCAGTTTTATGTATGCAGAAAAGTATCAAGACATATTCCACACTTTTCTATGTATTACAGCTAGTTCACTATCAAGGTGGATGTTAGTTTCAAATGAAGAACAATAGAAATTGGTGAATGCTGTCCACTGCAAAATGCTGTCCCCTCCTGTAGTGAAATTATGGTTTGGATGTTATACATATTGTCCAAATATACCAAGCAAACTTGCATATGTGTGAGCTGTACGATCTTTATACACATCTGGCATGGTCAAATCATGGTTTGGACATTTCAAACATTATCACATGCATACAGAAGTGGCAATACATTCAGTGAATGTTTATGTGTGGTGTTGGGGCAAAACCTACAGCTCACTTGATGAAATTCCATCTGTTACAATGGGAAGTTGCAAAAGTAAACTTCTTAATGAATTCTAATATGACTTTAACAGTGCTTAATCTACATCAAAAGACAGACCCAAAGGTGCAACAACCAAGATTCAAGTAAAAAGAATTAAGAGATATAAAAATCATAATTTATTTTGTGAATCCAGATAGCAGTAACAAAAACATAGTAGCACCCACCCATCAAGACTTAGATGTGATTATGAAGGGAAATTTAAACAAGCAATCAGTACCCGAGTCAGCTGACTGTGTATTTTGAGTTTCAGAGTAGACGTGAAAGAAAAGGATACAAAAGTTATGCCCTGCAAATGGCATTCAGAAGTAAAGTACAAAGTTAACTGTTAAGATGTAAAAAGTAGATGAAAAACATATTCAAAAAAAATACTGTAAATGCAATAGTTTTCAAGTTACAACTGATTTACTCATCAATAAGAATCTTAAAGCACTTTAACTCAGCTAATATTGCAATGAGCTACAGGTCTGTGATTTTATTATATTATAGCTGACCAAAAAGTATGTGAATAACATATTTAAACAAAATTCTCTAAATGCAATAGTTTACAAGTTACAACTCATTTACTAAAAAGTCAAAACCTGAAAGTAGCTATGAGTAGCCATGAGCTACAGGTCTATAATTTCATTATGATATAGCTTAGACCCATAAGTAGGTGAATAACATATTTAAACAATGTTCTCTAAATACAACAGTTTTCAAGTTAGAATCAATTTACTCTCAACAGTTAGAGCCTGAAAGTAGCTATTACTCAGCTACGCAATGAGCTACAGGTCTGGAATTTCACTATGTTATAGCTGACCCAAAAATAGGTGAATAACATATGAAACAATATACTCTAGACGCAATAGTTTTCAAGTTATAAATGATTTACTCAACAGTGATAACCTAGAAGTAGCTATTACTCAGCTATGCCATGAGCTACAAGTCTGCAACTTTATTATGCTATACTATAGCTGACCAAAATGTAGCTGAATAACATATTTATACAAAAATAGAGGATCACTTGCAAAAAAAGAAGAATGCTTTTGCACAGCAAAAACAAAGCGTCCCGAAAAGCATATAAAGGTGAGTGCTAAAGTACTAAGAAAATGCTCTGCTTTTAGCCTTATACTGTTGTGGCAACTAAAGTCTGCGTAGTCTGCTCTATCTAGCACGGTTTTCGAGATATAAGTATTTTTGTGTTTTGCAATTTTTGTGAAAAATTCGAAATTCAAAATGGCTGCCATTTTGGGTGAGACAAAATTTTTTAAAAATTGAAATGGCCACTCTGCAGAGTTACCCTGGGGTAAAAAATTACGTCGAAATCGTTTTATCTAGCACGGTTTTTGAGATATAAGCATTTTTGTGTTTTGCAATTTTTGCGAAAAATTCGAAAATTCAAAATGGCCGCCATTTTGCGCGAGAAAATTGGTTTTGAAAACTGAAATGGCTACTCTGCAGAGATACCCAGTGGGTCAAAAATTTTGTCGAAATCGCTCTATCTAGCACGGTTTTCGAGATATAAACATTTTTGTGTTTTGCAATTTTTGCAAAAAATTCGAAAATTCAAAATGGCCGCCATTTTG
This sequence comes from Sabellastarte sp. h YS-2021, assembly GCA_964017235.1. Lineage (NCBI taxonomy): Eukaryota > Metazoa > Annelida > Polychaeta > Sabellida > Sabellidae > Sabellastarte > Sabellastarte sp. h YS-2021. Next base: position 164,254,183 of record OZ024927.1, on the reverse strand, counting down.
GACGAGATAAATTTTTTTGAAAATTGGGATGGCAACTCCGCCGAGATACCCTGTGGGTCAAAAATTTGGTCGAAATCACTCTATCTAGCACTGTTTTCGAGATATAAGCATTTTTGTCTTTTGCAATTTTTGCGAAAACGGTTACAGAGTTATAAGGAAAACGAAATGCGGAGCCGGCAGAGCCTGATTTTCTCCTACACACAAAAAAGCGTCCCTTGCGTGATGTTACTCATTGTGGAAGTTACTGAAAAGTCAGAAAGTAGCAGACGCCACAGAGTCATGCCATAATGTCAGCATAGCAAAACATATTTAAGTTAAGGACTGAGTGGGAGCATAGCTGAAGGGCCCCTTGGCCTAAGCTCCTATTGGCCTGCTACATCATTCAGAGCCCAGACTGTGGTGGAGGACCTGGGCATATTGTCCCTGGAGTCGGGGAGATTCAAAAAGTTTCGATGTCCTCGGTATTCTGTGAGGGAAAGTTAGACAAATCTACTTCCCTATAAGGTACAGGGTCTGAGTTTGAATTGATGTACCTTGTTCAGAAGAAGCGCTTTTGGGCTTTGAGGACTTTTTGACTTGCATCGAAGTCCCAGATAAGTGCCTTTTTAAAATCAAGTGAGTGTTCAGACTAGGATTGTTCAGAGTTCTGATCTGAAAAAATCATCTGAACATCCAAACTGCATGGAGTTTGGATCCGAACAGTCATGCGAACGTCCTAACATATGCTTGGATGGTTAGTAATTGGGTGATAATGCAAGTCAAGCTGTTGGATGGGTCCAGGCTTAAAAAAATCCAAACATCCGACTGCTCGGATGGTTGTAACTTGGATGAATTGCAATGGTTCGGACCACGCTTCAGATTCAAACGGAGATCTGATCCACCCCGGCTTGGAATAGGTTGACAGATTTAATCTTTCAGAAGCCTGGAACCTCCCCATTATTGCTTATTAGCTTAAAAACCATTTTTGTTGTTGAATTAAACCCAAATTGTGGAGAAAAGGCATTACATAAACAATTGTTCACATTTGAAAATTGCCTTGACATTGTGCACTAATAGTCGTCTATTTTACAAAGACCTTAAAAGTAAAATATTTTAACTATTTATTATAAATATTTATGTTTATATTTTCATGTTCAATGAAATGCACAGCAAAGGGGGCGTATTGCTGTATTGCCAAACTAAGGTTTTGCATGCACCTGGGGCCGATTTCACTAAAGGACTTAAACTAAGTCCCTTTGTTGGCTAAGTCAAGGACTTAAATGTAAGACTTTGGTCTTAGCTAGGTCTGGGACTTAAAATGGATTTCACAAAGGTGACTTAGCTAAATCCAAGCTTATCAAATAACCACAGTGGTTTTCTGTGTCATGTGACCATTTATATCTATTCAAAATATAATATTGGTGCCATATATCCTTCATTTGATGTATTTTATCAAAGGATAAGGGCTGTTTTGAAATGGAAAACCTTATTACCATATACAAACTTCATAAAGACTACTTTAGTGAGGTGTTCTGTATAATTATACTTAATTTACAGCCATTTCAAATTTTGAAGTGGAGAAAAGTTTATTTAAGTCCTCTTTACAAAATTTAAGCCCTCTACCTCCCAGACTTAAAGTTAAGTCCACTGACTTAGCAATTTCATGGACTTAGCTGCTTTGTGAAATCGGCTAAGTCTAAGACCACAGACTTAACATTCTTTTAACAAAATTTAAGACCAAAGTCTTAAATTTAAGTCTAAATCTGGACTTAAGTCCCTTTGTGAAATCGGCCCCTGCTGTCTAGATGAAGACGATTTCTTTTGAACAAGGACTCATTTTACTACTTAATTTTAAATAAGGACTCGTTTTGTAATTTTTTTAAGTTTCAACCCTTTAAATGGTGAAATAATGTAGCAGATAAGGGTTAAAATATTTTATTTTACTTTATTTCTACAGGTAAAGGTCCTGTTATAAGCTACATACACGGTTCGGAGTCTCTCAGCACATGCTGTCTAAACGATGACGTCACCACACAGGTTTCCCCAAGGATTCTGTTTGGAGTTAGTTTTCGTGCTTTATTTCATATTTTAACCCTAAAATAGTCAAATAATGTAGCAGAACGGGGATAAACCCTTAAAATATTTATTCTATTTTATTTCAACAGGCATATGTCCCTGTATATAAAGCTACATACACGAGTCTTTGTCGCCCCTTTTTTTTACGTGAACCTGGAAGTGGATTTAAGTTGTAAAATACGTTAAATACACTTATCTGTTCTGTGAATTGTCACAAATTAAGATTCTATGTTATAAAATAAAGAAACTGATGTAGTTTATATATCCAATGACAAATATATCCATATAAAAATATTAACTTCTTTCCTTGCAATAAAACATGTCTGTACATATCACGGCCAATGAGAAAGAAGGGAGATCATGTAGTATTTCACAACGGGGCTCACCCCCCTGGGAGGCACTGGGCCAGTACTAGACGTCTATTTTTCCTGGACGTTTGCCGGGGCGTGTGGCCATCCGAGATCAGCATTCAATTCCACATGGTAAGCTATTGTAGCGCAATAAAAGCCTTTATTTTCACACATGCAAAAAGAACATATTAATACATTCTCAGATGAGATTTCAGCTCTATCAGTCACATAGTTTGATAGCTATAGGGTTTAAACATGGCAAACAATCCATAACTTGGGTCTCTGTGGGCATTTTATAGATTTTAAAGTGACCTTAACATTAAAACCTACAGCCTTTAAATTTTGCACAGGTAAAGATTACATATTAAAGTTATATCTACTACAGTTTCAGACTTGTCAGACTTAACATTTTAGGTCACAGAGCAAAATATGTGAAAAATGTCGAAAAAAAATGTCTAAGTAGGGTCTTTATGGGCTTCAAACACAAGGTTAACCTTAACATAAAGCTTTGATTTTTGGCATATATAAGGATAATATATTAATGTGTTTCCAGGTAAAATCTGAGCCAGATGAGCCAAATAGTTTTCGACTTTTAGGTGGGCATAAACTCTATATTATTAGGAGTTTAAGGTCACCTTACAATAGGGTTCCTGTCCTAACCCAAATACATGTGTGTGCCAAGTTGAATGAAATTCATGAAAGTGTTTTTGAGTTATTGAGCACATAAGTGAAAACGTACAGCAGCGGCAGCAGTGGCGCAACTGAGTTGAAACCTGTATATCCCCGACTTTCGTCTGGGGATATAATTATGCTGCACTACTCATTTGTGCAATCTCATTGAGGTATAATCATTTGACAGATCTGTATAGTATGGCACTGAATTCCCTGAAAATGTGCAAATTTGATTGTGAGGTTCATATTTCTTAACTGTTACTGATCCTTACAAAAAAGGTAAACAGAACCTCTTGATCTGGTGATAAGTTCTGCTTATCCAGAAGTTTTTTTCCAGCTTTTACATTAAATTTACTGTTCGATGTAAGTTTATTCTTTTTCTTATAAAACTCATAAAATAATAAAATCTGAGTTTCCATCTCAGTATTTGATTTTTTTTCACTTCTGGATAAATTCCTTGGCTATTAAATCAAATGAGTCAAAATCATCAGGAAATTTGGTGCTTAAAATATTTTGTTCATTGTCACTGTTCTGGAAACCAAAACTTCTGATTGAAAACAATCGTCACAAAATGATTTTTCCTGTTGTGTCCTTAAAATTTGAGGTTTTTCTATAAAAAGCCTGAAAAATCCCTAATAAATAAGGTCAAAGTTGGAGTTCTACATTCTGTTCAAGAGCCAGAAAAATCCAAATAAGAAACACCTATAATTATGTGCAAGTGTGTTTACTGGATTGCAATATAAAATTGCAAATATATATATATTCTGTACCAATGGAAAGCTTTTCAGGTCAAACTATTCTGATATTTCAAATATAGTTTTACAAGAAACTCATGTCTTACAATTTGTACGAACCAATGTTACTCATAACCTTTGTTCAACTACCAGCAACTTTATTATATTTATATTCCAACATAATCATTATTGCTTTGTGTTTAGCAAATCATTTGAATGAGGGTAGCCATTTAAAAAACACGAATTTAGTGACTGGTTCTCAGCCAACCACTGTCAAATCTTTGGATTAAAGTAGAGTTAAACCCAGAATTCAATATGGTATTTACTGTCTATCTTTATTGAGTGACTGTAGAGAATTGCGACATCTAGCATCTACAAAAAATTACTCACTTCTTGTAAATACGGCGGTAAACACTAAACATAAACAAACCCAAAATTCACGACAAATCTGTCAATTCATTTATAATAAAACTGCCTACAATATTTGAAAAACAACAAAGAACAAGGGGGGTCTTATGAGTGTGAATTAAGACCAAAATGCACACACAGTTAGAGAAATTGCTTAGTGCCAATTGGGCGGGTTGCCCCAATATTCCACATCAACCACTGTACACATGACTGATGTGATCCAGTTTGAGAGTGGTGTACTTTAAGCAACCCACATAAGTGATAGAGATTTGCAACCTTTTACCAATAAATGCTTGGATACAAAGGTGATTCTATTATCCTGCGTTTTTTGTAGAGACTTTATTTTCATAGATTCGTGCTCTGAACTCTGTTTAGTGTACAATAAGTGAATTTACTCAATAAATGCATAGATTGCCAATGGGTAAAAACATATTTTTCTCTAATAGGCTAGGGATTATATGCTAATCTCCCCTCCATGCCATCAATCTGTAGATCCAGTATGGAGGTGGCTACTAACAAAGTAGAGTGACTTGCACTTTCAGTGGGCCACACTCATTGTTAAAAACAGAAGAATAAACTGAAGTGCTCAATAAGTCACCAAGTGATGTTCACAATGGTTAATATGATGATATGCCTTACACAATAACAATAAATGGTGTTATTCTGTTTCGAAAGTTATTGGGTGAACTTTCTCATCAGAGGCTGGATATTAGCTGGGTAACCCCTCCCTGAAGTACTATTTTTTTGTGCAATTGCACCTGTGAAACTGCACCTGTGCTTTTGCACCTATGCACCGGTGCAGTGCACATTTACCTTTTATGTAAGTTTAAATGGAGTAATAGACAGTATGAGTTCAGTTTCATAATATTTTGATTCTAATTAATATTATAGTGGGAGGTTTATACAGGCAATATTTGAAAAGCACTTCGACATTCAGATATATATAAACAAGAGGGTCAAAGATGCCCCAAAAGGTGGGTTGCGCAGGCAGCAATAAGGTTAGCAACTGCTGTAATTACATTTAGAAACAAGGAAGAAATGTTAGGTCATCCAGTAAATGTGAATGTGTTAGACGTGCTAAGAAACGTAAAACTTGTAATCTAGGTTACATAATTGTATCTATGCTATAAACGGACAAAAACGAAAGAACGGAATTACACCAATTTCGAAAGCAACTTAGCTATGATGGTGATGTATCTCCCTGTCAAGTTTGAATTCGATTGGACAAACCGTTTTTGAGTTAGAGTCTGGAAACGAAAATGTGGACAGACGGATGGACAAACGGACAAAAAACGGACAAATGAACAGACGGAATTACACCAATATCAAAGGAACCTAGCTATGATGTTGATCTATGTCCCTGTCAAGTTTGAATTCGATTGGACAAACCGTTTTCAAGTTAGAGTCTGGAAACAAAAATGTGAATGGACAGATGGATGGACAGACAAACAGACAAAAAACGGAGAAACGGACGGAATTACACCAATTTCGAAAGGAACCCAGCTATGATGGTGATCTATCTCACACATCAATCTAATAGGCGGGTTGGTTACACCCGCCTAAAAAGTAAGATTTATGCTTAACAATTTATTATTAAAAATTCTAAGTGACCACCCACAATTATACACTGCCATCGATGATCAATCAAGCACATGTCTAATTGTTCACCCACCAGATATCATAGCTTTTACATTATGACAATAAAATGAGCTAAAGTCAATGTTGTTAATGCAATGACAGAAATTCCTATTGAAAGCTATAACATGGGGATGCACAGACAAGAATTTTGCATTGATACTGTGCGATACTAAACGTACATTAACTTTCATGTCTACATAGAAACTGGCAGACAGATAAAATGGTTAAAGAAGCCTTACTTAAGCAGAGGAAAACAATAGCCAAAACAACTAGAGGATCGCTCGCAAAAAAAAAAGATAATGTTTTTGCATAGCAAAAACAAAGCGTCCCGAAAAGGATATAAAGGTGAGTGCTAAAGTATTAAGAAAATGCTTCGTTTCTAGCCTTATACTGTTGTGGCAACCAAAGTCAGCGCAGTCTGCTCTATCTAGCACGGTTTTCAAGATATAAGCATTTTTGTGTTTTGCAAAAAATAAAAAAATTTAAAATGTCCGCTATATTTGGCGAGACAAAAATATTTTGAAAATTGGAGATACCCAGCAGGTCCAAATTTTTGTTGAGTTCGCTCCATATAGCACGGTTTTCGAGATATAAGCATTTTTGTGTTTTGCAAAAACTTTGAAAATTCAAAATGGCCACCATTTTTGGGGAGACAAAAATTTTTGTCAAGACCACTGCCGCGGTGTGTATCTCCCGCCGAGCATTAAAGCAGAAGAAATAGCTTTTCCGAGATATTCACAATTTTTCATTTTCGTGTGTGAAAGCTCTTCCAAAAGTAGGTGAATGAGTTATTTGAGAAAAATTGGCTATCTGCAATACTATTAAGAGATAATTCACATTTACTCATTTTGAGTAGGTGAATAATTATCTATGGGTCTGAAACTTCACCAAGTGAAAGCTCTGCCAAAAGTAGGTGAATGAGTTATTTGAGAAAAATTGGCTATCTGCAATACTTTTAGAGATAATTCGCATTTACTCATTTTGAGTAGGTGAGTAATTAGCTATGGGTCTGAAACTTCACCATGTGAAAGCTCTCCCACAAGTAGATGAATGAGTATTTGATAAAAATTGGGTATCCGCAATACTTTTACAGATAATTAGCATTTACTCATTTTGAGTAGGTGAATAAATAGCTATGGGTCTGAAACTTCACATAGTGAAAGCTCTCCCAAAAGTAGGTGAATGAGTTATTTGAGAAAAATTGGCTATCTGCAATACTTTTAGAGATAATTCGCATTTACTCATTTTGAGTAGGTGAATAATTAGCTATGGGTCTGAAACTTCACCAAGTGAAAGCTCTGCCAAAAGTAGGTGAATGAGTTATTTGAGAAAAATTGGCTATCTGCAATACTTTTAGAGATAATTCGCATTTACTCATTTTGAGTAGGTGAGTAATTAGCTATGGGTCTGAAACTTCACCAAGTGAAAGCTCTCCCAAAAGTAGGTGAATGAGTTATTTGAGAAAAATTGGCTATCTGCAATACTTTTAGAGATAATTCGCATTTACTCATTTTGAGTAGGTGAGTAATTAGCTATGGGTCTGAAACTTCACCAAGTGAAAGCTCTCCCAAAAGTAGGTGAATGATTAATTTGAGAAAAATTGGCTATCTGCAATACTTTTAGAGATAATTCGCATTTACTCATTTTGAGTAGGTGAGTAATTAGCTATGGGTCTGAAACTTCACCAAGTGAAAGCTCTCCCAAAAGTAGGTGAATGATTAATTTGACAAAAATTGGCTATCTGCAATACTTTTAGAGATAATTCGCATTTACTCATTTTGAGTAGGTGAGTAATTAGCTATGGGTCTGAAACTTCACCAAGTGAAAGCTCTCCCAAAAGTAGGTGAATGAGTTATTTGAGAAAAATTGGCTATCTGCAATACTTTTAGAGATATTTGGCATTTACTCATTTTGAGTAGGTGAGTAATTAGCTATGGGTCTGAAACTTCACCAAGTGAAAGCTCTGCCAAAAGTAGGTGAATGAGTTATTTGAGAAAAATTGGCTATCTGCAATACTTTTAGAGATAATTCGCATTTACTCATTTTGAGTAGGTGAGTAATTAGCTATGGGTCTGAAACTTCACCAAGTGAAAGCTCTCCCAAAAGTAGGTGAATGAGTTATTTGAGAAAAATTGGCTATCTGCAATACTTTTAGAGATAATTCGCATTTACTCATTTTCAGTAGGTGAGTAATTAGCTATGGGTCTGAAACTTCACCAAGTGAAAGCTCTGCCAAAAGTAGGTGAATGAGTTATTTGAGAAAAATTGGCTATCTGCAATACTTTTAGAGATAATTCGCATTTACTCATTTTGAGTAGGTGAGTAATTAGCTATGGGTCTGAAACTTCACAGAGTGAAAGCTCTCCCAAAAGTAGGTGAATGAGTTATTTGAGAAAAATTGGCTATCTGCAATACTTTTAGAGATAATTCGCATTTACTCATTTTGAGGAGGTGAGTAATTAGCTATGGGTCTGAAACTTCACCAAGTGAAAGCTCTCCCAAAAGTAGGTGAATGATTAATTTGACAAAAATTGGCTATCTGCAATACTTTTAGAGATAATTCGCATTTACTCATTTTGAGTAGGTGAGTAATTAGCTATGGGTCTGAAACTTCACCAAGTGAAAGCTCTCCCAAAAGTAGGTGAATGAGTTATTTGAGAAAAATTGGCTATCTGCAATACTTTTAGAGATAATTCGCATTTACTCATTTTGAGTAGGTGAGTAATTAGCTATGGGTCTGAAACTTCACCAAGTGAAAGCTCTCCCAAAAGTAGGTGAATGATTTATTTGAGAAAAATTGGCTATCTGCAATACTTTTAGAGATAATTCGCATTTACTCATTTTGAGTAGGTGAGTAATTAGCTATGGGTCTGAAAATTCGAAAATTCAAAATGGCCGCCATTTTTTGCGAGAAATTTTTTGTTTGAAAATTGGCATGGCTACTCTGCAGAGATACCCTGCAGGTCAAAAATTTCGTCGAAATCGCTCTATCTAGCAGGGTTTTCGAGATATAAACATTTGTATGTTTTGCAATTTTTGCGAAAAATTCGAAAATTCAAAATGGCCGCCATTTTTGGCGAGACAAATTTTTTTTGAAAATTGGCATGGCTACTCTGCAGATATACCCTGTGGGTCAAAAATTTCGTCGAAATCGCTCTATCTAGCAGGGTTTTCGAGATATAAGCATTTTTATGTTTTGCAATTTTTGCGAAAAATTCGAAAATTCAAAATGGCCGCCATTTTTGGCGAGACAAATTTTTTTTCAAAATTGGGATAACTACTCTGCAGAGATACCCTGCGGGTCAAAAATTTCGTCGAAATCGCTCTATCTAGCACGGTTTTCGAGATACAAGCATTTTTGTGTTTTGCAATTTTTGCAAAAATTTCGAAAATTCAAAATGGCCGCCATTTTTGGCGAGACAAAAATTTTTTCAAAATTGGGATAACTACTCTGCAGAGATACCCTGCGGGTCAAAAATTTCGTCGAAATCGCTCTATCTAGCACGGTTTTCGAGATATAAGCATTTTTGTGTTTTGCAATTTTTGCGAAAATTTCGAAAATTCAAAATGGCCGCCATTTTGGGCGGGAGAAAAATTTTTTGAAAATTGGGAAAACTACTCTGCAGAGATACCCTGTGGGTCAAAAATTTCGTCGAAATCGCTCTATCTAGCACGGTTTTCGAGATATAAGCATTTTTGTGTTTTCCTTATTTGGAAAATTCGTAATGATTAATTAATCATTAATTACTCGGCCATTTCTTGACCAATCAATGCCAAAATCTAATGATTTCCAGATTTTAATAGAATGAATGTATTTGCCAAGTTTCAGGTGAATTGATAAAATTCCTTTCAAGTTATCATCCGGACAAGCTTCCCCATCGAAAAAAGACATTTTTGGTCATGTGACCTCTCTGATTGGTTGAAATGTCACTGCAGTATATTCAAAAAAATTCCCCAAGGCTACTTCCTAAACCTGCCAAATTTGAAAAGAATCCGCCTAACGGTTACAGAGTTATAAGGAAAACAAAATGCGGAGCCGGCGGAGCCGGCGGAGCCGCCGGAGCCGGCGGAGCCGGCGGAGCCTGAAGCTCTCCCATACACAAACAAGCGTCCCTTGCGGGACGCTTAACTAGAGATACCCGGACGGGGCATGGTTGAAGCATGACATACAGAATATTATGTCAAATGTGACCCCACCAAAAGATTCGTCTTCACATCCAAAACCTCTACGACCAATAATACGGGAGATATAGATCATTAGAGGTATCAAGGACCACATTCGACCTTGAAGGAGGAATCTAAGGTCAAATCTGAGCCCACCAAAAGATTTGGGGCACATGATTTCCTATAGGTTGTCTTCACATCCAAAACCTGTACGACCAATAACATGGGAGATATAGGCGATTATAGGTAAGAAGAACCACATTTGACCTTGAAGGAGGGGTCCAAGGTCAAATTTGAAACCAGCCAAAGATTCGGGGCACGATTTCCTAGAAGTTGTCTTCACATCCAAATCTCTACAACCAATAATAAGGAAGATATAGGCTCCTTTAAGTTTGGTCACCTCAGATTTTCAAATTTGTTGCCATAGCAACCAACCAAATTAAACAAACTGGACCAAATGTTAGCCAGGCAAGATTTCATAGCAGGGAAGATATCTTGAAACCTTGGTAAAGATAGGTGCAACAGATTTCCAGCTATAAGTGATTTACTCAATGGTGAACTGTCAAGGTAGCTATTACCCAGTCTGCTATGGACCTACAGCTCTGGAAATTTGCCATGACACTGTCCATCAAAAAGTAGCTAAACAATATATTTGACAAAATTACTGTAACTTTAACAGTTATGAAGAAAAATATCATTTACTCATTTTGGTCATGGTTAAAAATAGCCAGCCTCGGCATGCAAGAACTCCAGCCCATAGGTACAGCTAAATGGCTAACAACATTGAGATTTGGGAAAATCTCAGGAACAACTTCTGCTGTAAGAAGTATAGAGAACCCATCCTACAAAAGATTCATAGGCCATGATTTCTTACAAGTAGTTTTCATATTTTGAAGCGAAAGAAACAATTACTATAGGGAGATATAAGGCCTTTTTGATATGATGACCCTCCTATTTGGCATTAAAGATGCGATGTGGCGGCCATTTTGTTTCCAAAATAAAGACACAATTACTCTTGGGCAAGCTTTTCTATCCATTTATATTTTGTGGAAATCTGATGAAGCTAGCTGAAATATTTTAGGTAACAGAAAACATTAAACATTTTAGATCAAACTTTAAGACCCAAATAAATTATAAAATTGTAAGACTGCCATGGCAACAGTTGCCGCTAGAATTACCTCCAAAACCTAATCAGGTCTGGATCCTCTTGGGGTAAAAATATCCTGAAAATTTGGAGAAAATCCATACAGTGGTTTAGGCTGTGGAGCACCCACACACTTTAAGACCCGAAAATCTTAAAAGTGTTGCTATGGCAACAGTGGTACCCAGATACCCACCAAAATCTATCAGCCCTAGATCCTCTTAAGGCAAACATGTCCTGAAAATTTGGTGAAAATCCGTGCAGGGGTTTAGGCTGTGGAACACCCACAATCTTTAAGACTTGAAAATCTTAAAACCTAATCAGCTCTAGATCCTCTTGGGGTAAACATCCCCTGAAAATTTGGTGAAAATCCGTGGAGGGGTTTAGGCTGTGGAACATCCACAATCTTGACGTTTCACAGTCTTATATAGGCATATATATGCAGTAAAAGGTACCATTTAGTCATTTTAGCAGGCCTAAGATGAACTTGAAAACAATAGCCAAGGTCAAGAAACTGGATGCTGATACTCCATCATGTATCCAACCTCCAAAGCCATTTTCAATAGTTTCCATGCAATATAGTCAGCATTAAGCGTGAAAATATCTCCAAAAGGCCCAAAAATGGTCTCGGTGAGGTACTTTGGCGGTCTGTGGATGACCTTCAATGAAGAGCTTCAAGGTCAAATTTCTGCATGCTTACAGAGGACATACATATGTATTATTATATATACCAACCATAGGATGATCTAACTTTCTGTATATGAGAACTGGGCCAAAATATGAAAAAAATGGCCAAAATCTTACCTTTAAGAGGGCACCAGTGACCTTGAAATTGAAGGTCAAGGTCACAAAACAATAGCATTCGTGGCATTGTCCATATATACCCACACACCAAATTTGAAAGGTCTAACTAAAATATTTTTTAAGTTATCGCATCCAAAAGGAAATCTCTGCCGCGGCGGCAGTGTGACAATGTATCAATGAATTCTGGGATATATTGGACTTTACACAAAACCAGAAGTGATGTTGGACAAGGTCTTAATGTTATCAAATACTCGCTAGTGAAAATATGAGTCCAACAAGGAATAGTCAGCAGCACTTACTGTACTACTTACGATAGAAATATGTCTACAAATCTTATATAAAATTGTAAGTTTAAAGGCCAAATAGCTCACCCAGAAGTGGCAGCTGAAAGTCAGTACTTGAATCAAAGATTTGACTAAAAACACAGATGATTTAAAAAACCTTCTGAGCCATCTCATGACATCAGTTTATATCTCATGTTTTATATTCAGTAAACCCTTTTCAGACATTGCCTTTACACCTAGTTCTTAAAACAGTGCACGGAAATTGCCCTCCTAGAAAAGTGCCCTCCTAGAAGACTGCCCTCCTAGAAAAGTGCCCTCCTAGAAGACTGCCCTCCTAGACAAGTGCCCTCCTTTTGAGGGGCTGGAAAAGTGCCCTCCTTTTCTCAAATGATACATCAGAAAATATTTTATAACCATTTTAATATGCATTTTATCGACATTTTATTCAGAGAATTTTAAGATATGATTGTTACAACATATTTATGATAATACACAATACTTAAGTAAGCACACATAGGAAGTAAGCAGTAATTTCACTGTCAACATCGTTATGATAACATAGATAAGAAGTATTTTTCAATATAAACATTCATAGGAGCACATCTATGTGACCATAAATACTGTACCTTTAATCATGAAAGCCTGAGCAGCTGTTGGAATTCATATAGAGCACACTTCAAACACTAGCAGACCATAAATACTGTACCTTTAATCATTAATGCTACTGGAATTCTACTTTGTGAACAGAACATGTAACAGTAATTTCACAGTACATCATCTGAGAAAAGGAGGGCCGTCTTCTTGGAGGGCACATTTCTAGGAGGGCACTTTTCTGGGAGGGCACTTTTCATGGATTCCTTATGACCAATCTTTTAAAGAGTCACTTTAATGATTTTCATGAAAGCTTATTTTTCAATGAGCAAGGATCCACAGGTAAACTAGAGGATCGCTTGCAAAAAAAATGTTTTTGCACAGCAAAAACAAAGCGTCCCGAAAAGGATATAACGGTGAGTGCTAAAGTATTAAGAAAATGCTCTGCTTCTAGCCTTATACTGTTGTGGCAACCAAAGTCTGCGTAGTCTGCTCTGTCTTGCATGGTTTTCGAGATATAAGCATTTTTTTGTGTTGCATTTTTGCAAAAATCAGAAAATTCAAAATGGCCGCCATTTTTGGCGAGACAAAAATGTTTTGAAAATTGAGATGGCTACTCTGCAGAGATACCCTGTGAGTCAAAAATTTTGTTGAAATGACTCTATCTAGCACAGTTTTGTGAGATATAAGCATTTCTGTGTTTTGCAATGTTGCGAAAAATTCCGAATGGCCGCCATTTTTGGAAAATTGGGATGGCTACTCTGCAGAGATATCCAGCACGGTTTTCAAGATATAAGCATTTTTGTGTTTGCAATTTTTGCCAAAAATTCAAAATGGCCACCATTTTGGGCGAGGCAAAATTTTTTTGAAAATTGGGATGGCTGCTCCTCAGAGATACCCTGTGGGTCAAAAAATTTGTCGAAATCGCTCTATCTAGCACGGTTTTCGAGATATAAGCATTTTTGTGTTTTGCAATTTTTGCGAAAAATTCGAAAATTGAAAATGGCCACCATTTTGGGCGAGACAAAAATTTTTTGAAAATAGGGATGGCAACTCGGCAGAGATACCCTGTCGATCCAAAATTTCGTCAAAATCACTCAATCTAACACGGTTTTTACTCTGCAGAGATACCCTGTGGGTCAAAAATTTCGTCGAAATCGCTCTATCTAGCACGGTTTTCGAGATTTTAGCATTTTCTGTGTTTCGCAATTTTTGCGAAAAATTTGAAAATTCAAAATGGCCACCATTTTGGGCGAGACAAAAATTATTTGAAACTAGGGATGGCAACTCGGCAGAGATACCCTGTCGATCCAAAATTTCGTCAAAATCACTCAATCTAACACGGTTTTTACTCTGCAGAGATTCCCTGTGGGTCAAAAATTTCGTCAAAATCGCTCTATCTAGCATGGTTTTCGAGATATAAGCATTTTCTGGGTTTTGCAATTTTTGCGAAAAATTTGAAAATTCAAAATGGCCACCATTTTGGGCGTGGCAAATTTTTTTGGAAATCGGGATATCTGCTCTGCAGAGATACCCTGTGGGTCAAGAAAATTCGTCGAAATCCCTCTATCTAGCACAGGTTTCGATATATAAGCATTTTTTGTGTTTTGCAATTTTTGCGAAAAATTCCAAAATTTAAAATGGCCGCAATTTTGGACAAGACAAAAATTTCGTCGAAATCTCTCTATCTCGCACGGTTTTCGAGATATAAGCATTTTTGTGTTTTCCTTATTTGGAAAATTCGTAATGATTAATTAATCATTAATTACTCGGCCATTTCTTAACCAATAAATGCCAAAATCTAATGATTTCCAGATTTTAATAGAATGAATGTATTTGCCAAGTTTCAGGTGAATTGATAAAATCCCTTTCAAGTTATCATCCGGACAAGCTTACCCATCGAAAAAAACACATTTTTGGTCATGTGACCTCTCTGATTGGTCGAATTGTCACTGCAGCATATTTCAAAATATTCCCCAAGGCTACTGCATACACCTGCCAAATTTGAAAAGAATCCGCCCAACGGTCACAGAGTTATAATGAAAACAAAACACGGAGCCGGCAGAGCCTGATTCTATCCCATACTCAAATAAGCATTCTGACGCATGCAATTATCTCCTGTCGTATAAATTAGATGTACTAAAGATAGTGGAATATAGATTTTCTTGTGAGAATTGGAGGCACATGTAGAAGTGACAATAAGCAAGAGGCACTTTAATGTTTGCGTCCCAATGAGTATTATTTTTTTTTTTTTTCCGTTTTATACAAAAATTCCACATAGCTGGGAAAATAATTTGGGGGGAAAGTCACCAGTAGACAGCAGATACCCTGTGGGTCAAAAATTTCGTTGAAATCACTCTATCTCACTCCGTTTCCGAGATAAACACATATTTTTGCGTTTTACGCAGAAATTCAAAATGGCCGCCAAACAATTTTTGGGAAAAGTCGCCAGTAGACTCTGCAGGGGTGGGTGGTTTGGTGGTTTGTGAAGAAATATTGCTGAGGATGAGTTAGGCAGTCACTAAGCATGAAATAGGTGGCTACATCAATGGTGGACAGGTCACTTCGTGGACCAGAATACCTGCCAAATGGCTGATGGCTGCCAAAAGTGGCAGGAAAACGTTGTTTTGCAAAAAGTCGCCAGTAGTCTCCGCAGATACCCTGTCAGTCAAAAATTTTGTCAAAATCGCTGTATCTCGCTCCGTTTCCAAGATAAACGCTTTTTTTGCGTTTTACGAAGAAACTCAAGATGGCCGCCAAAAGTGGCGGGAAAACAATTTTTGAGAAAAGTCGCTAGTAGACCATGTGGGTCAAAAATTTTGTAGAAATCACTCTATCTCGCACCGTTTCCAAGATAAACGTGTTTTTACAAATACAATTAAAGATATTTGACATTTACTTATGTCATTATTTTGCTACAAATAAGAAAATAGCTATTACTCACTTATGGCATGCAATAGAACCCCAAACTATATGCCATCTTATATTTAAGGACAAAGTAGCTGAACAACATATTTTAGGAAAATACTGTAACTGCAATAGTTTTGGAGTTACAATGGATTTACTCAAGTCAGAATTTCAAAGTAGTTATTACTCAGCTATGAAATGTGCAACAGGTCTGAAACTTTACTATGTGATAGCTTATCAAAAAGTAGATGAATAACATATTTGAAAAGAATTCCCTAACTTTAATACTTTTGAAAATATTTGACATTTACTTATGTCATTATTTTGCTACAAATAAGAAAATAGCTATTACTCACTTATGGCATGGAATGGGACCCCCAACTATGCACCATCTTATAGCTAAGGACAAAGTAGCTGAACAATATATTTGAAGAAAAAGCTGTAACTGCAATAGTTTTTGAGTTATGAGTCCTTTACTCAAAGTAGCTAAAATTGCTATTACACACTTTTCTTTAGGCCTAAGTCCATAAAACCAAAAAATTTTCAAGGGCATGAAAAATCATTGGGATAATTAATTTACAAAAAATCTGTAGCTGTAGTAGTTTTGGAGAAATCTGCGTGACCAACGCACGCACACACACACGCACGCACGCACACATAGGCATCATTTCATAATCTCCCTTCCAGGCTAAAGCCCGGTGAGAGATAACAATGATGGGTAAAAACAATCAGTGTCCGTGAACAGGCTTTGTCAACTGACTTTGTGTTTTGAACTTCAGAGTACAAGTGAAAGTAGAAAAGGATGTATCTCAAAACACCTATTGCTCAGCTATGCACCGAGGTACCGCTCTGCAATTTTACTATGTTATAACTGACCCAAAAATGCATGAAGAAATATTTTAACAAAATACTGTAAATACAACATTTTTCAAGCAACAAGTGATTTCCTCAACAGTGAGAACCTGAAGGTAGCTTTGCTCAGCTATGCAATGACCTACAGTTCTACAAGTTTATATGTTACGGTCGACCCAAAAGTAAGTGAATTTTATATTAAAGAAAATATTCTAAATGCAATAGTTTTCAAGTTACAATTGGTTTATCAAACAATGAGAACCTCAATGTAGCTATTAATTAGCTATGCAATGTCAGCTACAGGTCTGCAATTTTACTAAGTTATAGTTGATCCAAAAGTTGGTGAATAACATAATATTCAAAATGCAATAGTTTTCAAGTTACAAGTGAATTGCTCAATAGAGAGAACCTCAAAGTAGCTATTGCTCAGCTATGCAATGAGCTGCAGGTCTGAAATATTTAATTCATGTTTTAAAAATTCACAATCAAAAATTTCATATTGTAAAAATGCATAAAAGTAATGAACCAGGCCTGATACTCACACAAGAGAATCTCACTTGTGTCTAGTAGTTTAGTACATACATGCAAGAGAGAAATCCCTTCACAAGTCAATGAGAAAATTGTGATTAAAGAGTGAAATTTTTACACTTTTGATGGGCGTACCTCGCTTCTAACAGCTCTGTGGAACAGACAGACAGGTCTGCATGACTTAAACAGTTTATCATCTTCAACAGATGAGGTATCTTTTAAAAGTAATCGCATGTCGCTGGGCCTTGTACTTTCGAAGAAGAATTTGTTTACACAGACATGTATGCGGACACGGCAGAGTGATGCCATAATGTCAGCTGACTTGTCAGTCAGTTGACATAAAAAATGATGGGAAAATTTTAGTGTTGTGGTTGAATGCAAATTTCAAAACCGGTTTCCGAAAGCGGAAATTCGGCGAAAAACCGGGTATATTTGATTTATCAAACGCAAAGAAATAAGTTTTCAAACGCGTACATGAGACATAACTCGTATATAAATAAGAACAACTATGGGCTTTTTGAAGACTTTCGAGGACAAAATGGGTGATATATTGATGGAATATTATAAAATACTGTGAAATATTTGTTGTAGTTTAATATTTTGGTAAACTTAAGTTCAAATAATGCCTACATGTGGCGAAACCGGTTTTGGTTACAAGAAAACGAAACGTAACCGGATCAGTGTCTTTCGGTCGGCAAATAGGTTTCCGGTTTACCGTCTTCAACACTAGAAAATTTCCATCCCTGAAAAACTGGTGATGGGCAAAATTCCTGATGGACAATGCTCTGATAGGCATAGTACTTGATGGGCATTCTTCCGTTCTCCTGGCTCAATCCAAACCCGATGTAAGCATGTGTTACATTGTAACATGACCCAATTACTCATGTAAGGCCTTTGAAAGGCTAAGAGATTATCATGAAACAACAGAAAGCATGACACTTTCATGCACAGAGACACAGCCAAATAAAGTACATAAATACAAAACCTGTGCTCACTATACCATTTATAAGTGCACACAACACAATGCCATCTTATTATGTATTCCTAAATACTGGAATATGCACGCTTTTGTGTGTAAACAAATTGCTAAAGTATACATTGTTTATGTTTGCCTAAATATAATTGATTTACCAAATTTTATGATATGGAATGAAAATGCTGGCCTTTGAGAGTGATTCAAGTGTGGACACTCTTGATAAACTTGTCAGGGAAATGACAAATACCTTTAGCTGAGATTCCTTAAGGGCCACTTAAACATATTTTCATAATTACTATCTAAGCAACATATGACACCTAAAACAATAACAAATACTTTAGTTTATCACTGAAAGACAGGTGTTGTAATTAATAAGTAATTGACTGGCATGACACACACAAAATTGATTGTAAACCCTTTTAGCTCCAAATGAAAAGCTAAGTGCTAAATTATAAATGTTAATTAATCTTAGTTACAATACATTTTTAAGAGATGATGATTGATACTTTATATTGGTACTTTTACATTTTAAAAACATGTGGAACAATAAGTTCCAAACATAAACTAGAAAACTGTTTTTGCTAACAAAAACTAAGCGTCCCAAAAAGGTTCACTGCAATATAATATACAGTAGAAAAAGGTTTTTGAAAAGAAAAACATGCAGTGCTGAGAGAAGAAGTGAAAGTTAAGCAGACAGTGTGGAAGTTCATGCATTAACATGAAAGAAAAATTTAAGCTTTATTTTGTTTTCTATAGTCATAAATTGCAAAAAGTTAATTGAATAAATGCTCTGGCTAAGAATGCATAAAGCATCAATACTTATAATAGGTCGAAAGTTACACCATAAAACTACTTAATTAAGAGTAACAGTGCTTTATAAATGCCATATATCTATTTACATTTTAGAAAAAGGATAGTAAAATGTGAGCCTTTAGAAAGGCAAGAAGTTTATGACACAATGCTTAAATCTGACCAGCTATCTAGACTCTTCACATAAGGTTTTCCAATACCTCTTAATACATTCTAAAGCCGTAAAAGCAAGAATAAAGGAGATAAAAGGCCAAAACACAAAATCGGCTATTTTATAACCCCAGTTTCACCCATAAGGGGGGATGCGGGGGTAAATCTGACCGGCTATCTAGACTCATCACATAAGGTTTCCCAATACCTCTTAATACATTCTAAAACTGTAAAAGCAAGAATAAAGGAGATATAAGGCAAAAACACAAAATTGGCTATTTTATGACCCCAGTTTGACCCATAGGGGGGGTCCGGGGGTAAATCTGACCAGCTATCTAGACTCTTCACATAAGGTTTCCCAATACCTCTTATTACATTCTAAAACTCTAAAAGCAAGAATAAAGGAGATAAGAGGCAAAAACACTAAATCGGCTATTTTATTACCCCAGTTTGACCCATAAGGGAGGATCCGGGGGTAAATCTGACCAGCTACCTACACTCTTCACACAAGGTTTCCCAATACCTCTTAATACATTCTAAACTCTAAAAGCAAGAATAAAGGAGATATAAGGCAAAAACACAAAATCGGCTATTTTATGACCCCAGTTTGACCCATAGGGGAGGGTCTGGGGGTAAATATGACCGGCTATCTAGACTCTTCACATATGGTTTCCCAATACCTCTTAATACATTCTCCAGCTCTAGAAGCAAGAATAAAGGAGATATAAGGGGAAAAGATGAAATTGGTTATTTTATGACCCCAGTTTGACCCCTACAGGGGGGTCGGGGGGGAAATTAGACTTGCTTTCTAGACTCTCCACATATGGTTTCCTACTACCTCCCAATACATTTTATGGCTCTAAATGCAATACTTAAGAAGATAATAGGGGGGTTCACATGAATTTTAAGCTTTCTGATTGGTACCTGTGAGAAAATCACTCATAAATCGGTCAATTTTCATTGGATTGCTCCCAAAATCTAATCAGCTCACGTTTTTGATAGTATAAACATGTGTATGAAGTTACAAGCCTCTGCGGTTAGTAGATTTTCCTGAACTGCGATGACGGGCGGTGTACCCGAAAAAAAACTATTTTTTGATCATGTGACCTTGATAAAGATCAAAGGTCAAATTTAAGCGTGTGGAAAAATTTTCCCATGCCTAAGGTATATAACTGGCAAATATGGTTAAAAAGCTTGCAATAATAAGGGAGATATTCAAGGGAGACCATAATGCGGCGGCGGCGGCAAGGAAACTGACGCGAAACCAAATAAGCGCCCTTCAGGGATGCTTAATTAATGAAAAATAATTAACTATTTTAAATGGTGGGAACGTTTCCACCCCTTCAACTTTGGGTGTGGGAACCTTTCCATGTGGGAACTTCCTGGGTGGGAACCTTTCCAGGTGGGTATTTTTCAAGGTGGGTAATTGTCAGGGAATCCAGTCAAAGTGCCAACTAACAAGAAGAACAAAAAGGAAATGGGTCCACTTGTTTTCCAAATACAAGAACTTAAAACTGTGCAATATAATGGGTAAAACATATTTTCTGTATTGTTATTTCTTAGGGATATATGCCTTTTCATAACTTGGATTATGTAAGGATATGCCATCAGTATTTATATTTACAAACTTGCCAGGAGCTAGATTCAAGTCCATGGCCACACATGAAAGTCTTGAGCGCTTATCAAAACTGACATTAGTTAGACCATGCAAGTCCAAAGTCAAGGTCAAAATATACAAATTGATTGATCACACACTTTAATAACATAATTAATTTCCCCTCAGTGATAAAAACTGCTCTGTCTGGTGGGTTCCTACTTTTACCACAATCACTGTTTGGTTTACCACAGCACAGGAAATGAATCAATACACCAGAATTACCAGGTCTGAAATTTCTAAATTAACGGTAGGCCAAAATAGTCCTTAAATTACTGTTCAGTCACAATGTCAGCAAAAATGTACAGAAAAAGCAATACACATGCCACAGTTTATAAATACATGTACCTCATGTTTTTAAACCATTGTTATAGGAAATAAATAACCACAGAAAAAGCAGTAATTTCAAAGTTCAAAATATACCGTAAATTTCCGAAATAACGCCCAGGTTCAAATTAACGCCTGGTTCAAATTAACGCCTGGTACCAAGCACACTGTTTACAATTTATAACACTGTTGTTTATATTTCAAAAGAACGCCTGGTTCAATTTAACGCCTGGTCTGATGCCATTTGAAAATAATTAGCGCCCGGGCCATATTTTGAAAAAATACGGTACATTAAACAAATTTTTTTGTACTATTTTATGGTGTTGCCAGCATCTGAAGAAAATATCTCATTGCATCAGTGATTATCTTATTGTGTGATATAAGGATGACTTAAGTTGTGAACACAAATTTCACAAACAGGTGTTCATCAGCAAATCTTATTATATATTTTTTTATTTCAAATTTCTGGGCCAAGGTTGATAATATTCAAAACTGTAACTTCAGTGAAGCACTCAGTAATTTAAGTTTACAACCCAAAAAGTAAAAAAGCAGACCCATTTCATCTATGTACAAAATGATATGTCTGGGTTTTTTTTTAATGTTTACATCACTGGTACAAACAAAAACACCCACTATTTATTGTAACTGCAGTCTCAGCAAATAAATGCGAGATGACTAGAATTAACAAATGATACAAAACCATTATAATAAAATATTCAACATAAATGCATGCCTTCCCAAAGAGTCAACAAAATTTAGTGTTAAACTTCCTTCCAAATTCATGATCCTTTTAAATACCACAAAAACAAAATCATGAAGATAACTAACATTTGGTTTAGTTGCCCTGACAATTATGGCGATCTGTCCGGTTCTCATGCTAGTCAAAATATCTGATTTCCATAAGCACTCTTACAAATTAATTTCAAATATATAACATACTTATTACTTACTGAATAGAAATACAGTTACTGCAACTTACTGGTTTATGTACTGGTGCAATAATTGTTGACTATATACTGAATATATAAGAAAGCAAATCTTATTAAGTCCTGACCTAAAGTGAAACTTTAGTCACATGAACAAATCTACCCACATATTTTGTCACAGGCAACTAAATGGAGGAGGTATCACAGATTCACAGTACAGTACTAAGCTTGACTGGATCTTACTATGTTTTGTTTTATTTCACTCCTTTTGAGAATTCTATTCTATATATATTTATGGTTTTGTCCCTGTTTTATTGTTTCTGTACAGTATGTTGTTGTATATTCTATTCAATTTTTAGGATCTTATTTTGTCATTCTTTTTATGCATAGATTCTATTTAAATATTGCTTTTTTAATTTTAATCTGTTTATCTAGTCATGAGTTTTTTTCTTATTGTTTAGTTAAAGTACTGATTTAACTGGTGCAGAATAAAACTACGGTGTTCTTGCACCTTAATTTTTAACTAAGTTAACCAACTATTTTGTCATGTCCATTGTTCAGCAACACTTAACAAAATCTAGCAGGAACAGTACACTAATGATACTTTCATTACAGTAAGTTTTAAGGAATGTATAAACATGATTCACAAACTTAGAATGCCAAAAACACTTGACCTGGGAAGTGGTGGTGTACTTTGATTTCAGAACAGTGTTATCTTTCATTTGTTTGACAGAAATTTGACTCATTCGTATGAGAATGATCACACTCCTTCTCAGTTATGTACAGGATATTCCAACCAGAAACACTGGCATTTATTTGGTAAATTACTTGTTGGTTTGAAACATTTTAAACTAATCACACAAGATAGTGAAGATACATCAATGAAATAAGCACAAGACAGTTGAAGACACATCCTTAAAAAGGAAGAAACTAAAATAAATCAGTTGTCAAATTACAGCTAATCTGATCTACACATATTAGTCTGTTAATCTCTATGACAGTAAGTTTTATGTCCTTGTAATACTTCAAATGGTTAAAACATATTTTGAGTGATGGCAATACAAAAATACTGCTGAAGAAAATTCTTTCATTTCTTCACAGACATATTTCTAAGTACTAGAATAAAAAAGATTACAATTCTCAAAACAAGGCAAGTTAAAAACCTAAAAATCTGTATTCTTTCAAATAGAAGCTTGAAAAGTAAGAGTATATAATCAGGGTTGGCAAATAACAGGTCAATGCGAGTATTAACCAGGCTCAGCCTGGCAGGCTGGTGGTTAAAACCGGTCAAAAGTTCAAAACTGCCTTTTACTGGTCAATAAATATACCATATTCCTAAACAGTTTTTTTCCTATTTCAAAAGAAGGTTTGCTGTTATAACATTCTTGACAGGTATGCACACCTTGTATCTAGAATAAAGAAGAAAGAGTCTGCTGATTGTCTGTCTCAGTCCTAACTAGGGCTGCCACAGAGTAGTAGAGTACTCGTCAAAGAGTAGAGTACTGGATTATTTAGAGTACAAAATCAGGAAAAGAGTACTCGTCTGCATGAAAATTTTGAATTTTCCACTATATTTTTGTCAGAAATGATGTGCAATATATCAAATTATACAGTGAAATGGTACATTTTCTTGATTTCATTGTAAAAAAGAGTACTCGTTCAAGAGTAGAGTAATGGTTAAAGAGTACTCGAGTAGTAAAATTACTACTCGTGGCAGCCCTAGTCCTAACGACACGCAAAGTCCATGAGGCATCAATTTGGAACAAGTTGATGAAAGGTGAAGACGCCACTCAACTTCGTTGCTGAATAGTTCAGCCCAATCACTTTGCAAACCAAGATAAATTAAACTATTACAGAGAACTCATCACATAAAATAGTCCCAATTCTAGAAACTTACAGCAGAAGCTAAGTAAAACTCTGAACAGGACTTCTGAAATTACACTACCATCACATCTGTCCAAAAGTTCACTGGCTGATTGGTTTGTATCTTTTTTTGTCAGACAAAATTACAAAAATCTGGGATAGTTTTGATCCTTTTGACTCTAAAAAAATGTTGTACATCCTTATGACCCTCCAACAATTACCTTCTTTTCTCAAGTTTCAGAAGATGTCATCAATAAAAGAATTGGCAACTCACCAACAAAAATCCTGTCTGTTGGAACCTGGCCAACATTTTGCATCAAGGAATGCATCAACATTCACATGCCATCAATCACAAAGCTGGTTAATTCCTCACTCATAAAGGGACATGCCCCTGATTGCTTCAAAACTGCTGTGGTTCCCCTCTTCCATCTAAAGATCTATCGCCCTGTATCTGAGCTTAGTTTCATATCAAAACTGGTGTGAACACGTGATTGCTAAGCAGCCATGAGAACATAACCATGACTTAGCAAACTTGTACCAGTCTGCTCATAAAACAGATCATTCAACAGAGACAGCTCTTCAGTCCTTTAAAAAAATTAAGTTTACTTATTGTCAAGAGGTGTTTTGATACCAGTGATTATTCCACTTTACTCAGTTGCCTTTAACATGGTTTGGAGTTGGGGGCTCTGACCACGAATGGTTCACTGATACTTAACTAAGCATTATCAGTGCATAAAAATAGCATCAGAGATGCCCGTACCCCACAGCCTAGGGAAATATTTTTAACACCACGAGATATAGAGGTACTGTATCAGTACAAAGTTCAGGATACTTTCAGAGCACTGTCAGTTATATAAAGGTCCAAACAATGTTTAAATAGACAAAATAATGTCTAAGAGAAAGATAATGCATGTAAAGCTGAAGTATTAAAACAAGACAATTCAATAACAAGATGACAGCATTAATCAGTAAACTCAACATTACAACACTCTTTACTTTATCTCTATCTGGCATGGCCGAATTATGGTTTGGATGTTTTGAATATTACCATGCATACAGAAGTGGTAATACATTTAATGAATACCTATGTGTGGGGTTGGAGCAAAATCAGTGGCTCACTTGATGAAATTCCATCTGTTACAATGGAAAGTTGTAAAAGTAAAATTCTTAATGAATTCTAATATGACTTTAACAGTGCTTAATCTGCATCAAAAGACAGACCCAAAGATGCAACAAGATTTTAAAGGTCAAGGTCACTACAACAAGGTCAAAGGTCAAATCAAGGTCACAACATGATACTCCACACCTACAACCCCTAACCAATGTCCCTACTAAGCATCAACTTCCTACACCTCACGGTTTCCGAGATACAGCCCGGACAAGATTTTAAAGGTCTCTACGGCAAGGTCAAAGGTCAAATCAAGGTCACACCATGACGTTGCACACCTACACCCGCTAACCAATGTCCCTACCAAATATCAACTTCCTACACCTTACAGTTTCCGAGATATAGCCTGGACAAGATTTTATAGGTCAAGGTCACTACAGCAAGGTCAAAGGTCAAATCAAGGTCACACCATGACGTTGCACACCTACACCCCCTAACCAATATCCCTACCAAGTATCAACTTCCTACACCTTACGGTTTCCGAGATATAGCCCGGACAAGATTTTCAAACTCAAGGTCACTACGGCAAGGTCAAAGGTCAAATCAAGGTCATACCATGACGTTGCACAACTACACCCCCTAACCAATGTCCCTACTAAGTATCAACTTCCTATACCTTACGGTTCCCGAGATATAGCCCGGACAAGATTTTCAAACTCAAGGTCACTACGGCAAGGTCAAAGGTCAAATCAAGGTCACACCATGACGTTGCACACCTACACCCCCTAACCAATGTCCCTACTAAGTATCAACTTCCTACACCTTACGGTTCCTGAGATATAGCCCGGACAAGATTTTCAAACTCAAGGTCACTACGGCAAGGTCAAAGGTCAAATCAAGGTCACACCATGACGTTGCACACCTACACCCCCTAACCAATGTCCCTACCAAGTATCAACTTCCTACACATTACGGTTTCTGAGATACAGCCCGGACAAACTTTTTACCGCCGCCCGCCCGCCCGCCCGCCCATCCGGACACCATGGGTGAAAACAATACCCCAACAGCCCTTAAGGGCTGTGGGGAAAAATGGTCGGTAAATCTGCAAATTTGACCTGGACCCTAGCTTCAAGGTCAAATGGGGTTTTCATACCTCCCTTATTATTCATTCTTATAGCTTCAAATGTGAAAACAACCTTTAGGAAATCATGGCCTGCAAAGGTGGGATCAAAGGCCTTCTATCTTCCTTATTATTGGTTCTAGAGCTTCAAAATGTGACAAGAGGGTCAAAGATGCCCCAAAAGGCGGGTTGCGCAGGCAGCAATAAGGTTAGCGACTGCTGTAATTACATTTAGAAACAAGGAAAGAAATGTTAGGTCACCCAGTTAAGGTGAATGTGTTAGATGTGCTAAGAAATGTAAAACTTGTAATCTAGGTTACATAATTGTATCTATGCTATAAACAACAGACAAACAAACAGACAGAATTACACCAATTTCGAAAGGAACCTAGCTATGATGGTGATCTATCTCCCTGTCAAGTTTGAATTCGATTGGACACAGCATTTTTGAGTTAGAGTCCGGAAACAGAACTGTTGACGGACAGACAAACAGACAAAAAGCAGAAAAACGAACAGACAGAATTACACCAATTTCGAAAGGAACCTAGCTATGATGGTGATCTATCTCCCTGTCAAGTGTGAATTCGATTGGACAAAACGTTTTCGAGTTAGAGTCCGGAAACGGAAATTTTGACCGACAAACGAACAGACGGAATTACACCAATTTCGAAAGGAACCTAGCTCTGATGGTGATCTATGTCCCTGTCAAGTTTGAATTTGATTGCACAAAGCGTTTTTGAGTTAGAGTCCGGAAACGAAAATGTGGACAGACAGATGGACAGACGGACGTCGGGCACATCAATCTAATAGGTGGGTTGGTTACACGCAACACGCCTAAAAATAACCTTTTCGAAATCATAGGATTTGTTTAGGTTTGAATCTCATCTGGTCTGTACAGGTCAACTGTCAAAAAAATTAAATAAGCATACACCATACTGTTGTGTACATATAATTTGCCTATATAACGCTTTCAGAAAATCAATTCCAACTATTATTTTATAAAGCAAAAATGTGGACTACAAAAACTTACAAGAGAAACTGTGTCAGGAAACTATTAAAGCAAAACTGTTCAGTTGCTCAGCAATTTACCTGAATTTACAATTCTACTTGGCCAATATCATACTCTTTTCAATGGATAATGAATGATAACACATAACAGTGCTGAATGAAAAAAAAAAAAAATCTTGCTTTCACTATCTGATTATCTCTATATGTATTATGTACAAGTTGAGATTTTGTACAACTTGCAACTTGTACAAAATCTCAACTTGTAAACAACATATAAATATGTATCTGCCTTTTGCTCTTTTCAAGTACCGGGTGAATGATTTCATGTTTTAAATATTAAAATTCACAACAAAATGTGCAAAACTTCAAAAAAGATATACACAGAGTGAAGTATTATTACTTTACTAAATATATCACAAAGCTATATCAGTTTCATGTGTGACACAAAAGTTTTTCTTTGTGTGCTACCTTTAGACAACAAAGTATATGTTATTACCATATATCAATACTTCTGCATCTGAAATGAATAATACAAATTATGAGCTCTTGCTCACCATGTGTCTTGATTGGCTCACATTTTCAGACAAGTAAAACACATTTATGAACAAATCATAAGTTATAAATATAGGTTAACTTTTTTCAGTAAAAATTTCAAGGCCTCAACACTTCTACAGTTTCATAAAACCTTTGATTTAAGAAATGCTGAAATTTAGAACCTCACATCTATAAACTTAAACTAGAAAAGGTTTTTGCTAATAAAAACGAGTGGTCCAGATGGAGACTTGAGTTAATAAAGCTGTAGTAGTTGTGGTATAAGACTGTAAAGAGAAGGTAAGCTTTACTCTGTTTTGTATCTGATGGAAAAGTAGATTATCTAAAAACGGTATCAGTTGCAGTATTAGACTGGAAGCAGAATGTGAGCTTTATTGTGTTTCGCAGAGTGGTATATTTTATGAAAAGAATATATCATTTTTGCTGTAAATTTGGGATTGTAATTTTTTTCCAAGGGATATTTAATCCTAGATTTATAATGATACAATACACTGTAGCAAACTATAATTGGCTGTGGATAGGGACATTCATATGTTGTATATCTTTGAGGCATTTTATGACTCTAGAAATTCATTGATATTTAATATTTTTATAAGATAAATATGCTTAAGATAATCGTATTTGTGAAATCCTTTATTGTTCCATTGTAAAAAAAATACACAAAGGCATGTTGTCAGATGTTATTGTTAACATTTTAATTCACACATGACTATATTTGAATATCATGAAAGCCGGAGGTTTTCACATATTATTAAGGCTTTTTTCCATTCTCTCAAAACAGACCAAGCATTCTTTCCACAAGGCTCTACTTCCATGAGCGTAAAGATAAATGTCCTTGTTTGAATTGATTACCCCCAAAAAGATTTACTGTAAGCATATCCCTTAATGAAAAGAAATGAATACATCTTGATATCCCTTATCAACCTTTTCACTCAGTGTGCAGAAACCTTATGTAACGCACAGATGTTAACACAGAAAGCACATTGGGGCATCAGTGATGTGTGGGAGTTGCCATGAATCTGCCTCCAGATAGATATCAAACAGAAGCAAATGCAGAGTTGGAGGAGAAAAAAAAGAGAACTAATTTATTTTCAATTAGCTGTAAATACATAAAATACTGTACAAGAAAATCTGTTTAAGAGAAAGTGGGTTCTTTTTCCAGTCACCTTCTGAAAGAAGTCAAGTCTATACATTTGACCAATTTACATAGTGTATGTGAATAAGTAGCTGGATCAACAACCCCTGCTGCTAAACAAAAGCTGAATTAATTATAGCTTTCTTTCCCAAAAAGGAAAAGTCATATCCACACAATTCCACAAGAATGGAATCAGAAGAATGTGGGATTTTTTTTAAACACTAGGAGGTTAGCTTTGCCAGATAACAGAAATTTTGTTTTAAGTATACATGTGGCAGGTGTTGTTTTAAAAAGACTTAAAATAAAATAAATGAGGTGGGAGGAAAAACTATATATTTATTATGTTAAGTTGGCCAAAGTCTCTTAAATACAGGAATTTTAAGTAAAAAGGTCATTAAAAGTCTTCCTTAAACTTAATCAATGTGTTAAGTTGAACTGATATCATTGAACAGTAAGTCAGTTTCGAGCTGAGAACCCTCATTGTTACTTCAAGATGGCCATGACTGTACTTGTATTGGAACTCAAGGATGGAAAGAAAATAAGAATGCCCTTATTTTCATCTTTAATAAGTGTGCAAAATTTAACTGAGATCAGCTGAACAATACGATAGCTGGAGATTAAAAACTCCATAATTTCACTGCAAGGTAACCATAACTTCATTCATATTGGGACTTTAAGTGACTATAAAATAAGAATGTTCCTTTTGTCATCCTTTATAAGTGCATAAGTTTGAGGCTAGTTGAACAATAAGATAGCTGGAGGCTGAAAACTTCCTTTTTTCACTGTAAGGTGACCATAACTTTATTCATATTGTGACTTTAAGGTGACCATAAAATGAGAATGTCCCTTCTGCCAACCTTTATAAATGTGCCAAGTTTTATTTTAAAAAATTAAACATTAACTGAGCTTAGGGCTGAAAAACCCTACATTTTAAGTTTAAGATGGCCATAACATCATTAATATTTAAATCATAAGATAGTAACAGTCTTCTTTTGATGTACTTCAATATCAATATATGTTACAAGTGGAAAAAGAAAGGGGCCAGTTATTCCAACAAAACGCCGAAATCCTGACAGTTTTTGAGATACAGACCAAGTACCCATTATTAAAAAGTTTACGAAAATAAAACGCCTCCCATTCAGGCATCTATGGCCCGATTGATTAGAAAATCCTTTCCCACCTGCGAATTTAGGTCTAGAATGTACCTGATAAATTTTATAGCACAGGTGTGTGTGTTTATTTCTGAAATGCGATAACGGTATATTTTTGAAAAATGCTTAAGGGTTACCTTAAGTAAAGCTTAAGGTCTCCGCAAAATATCCCAAAAATTTTTCCCGCCCCTATAGTTTTAAAGAAAGATAAGAAGGAAAGAAAAATTTGAAAGCCCAAGAAGTTATTCAAGGGAGACCATAATCTGGCAGCAGCGATCAATCGAACTTACGTGAAAAAAAAATAAGCGCCCCTGACGGGCCGCTTAATTATTTACATATTTTTCAAATTGGAAGAATAATCAATAGAGATACTACAACTCTAAAAATTAAACTAAACATGTAGAAAAAGTCATACAAGATAAGTTTAAGTTACTTATCAATATTTACTGCAGTACTGCCTTGCTACCAATTATCGCCAGGTACCAACTACCACCCGACAGAATTCAGATAGACATAACTTGTCAAATCATACCTTCCAAGTGTAGTAAATAAGGTAGAACTATTTCCAAACTGATTTGAGCAAATAAACATCCAAAGAGTTTGAAGCTAATTAAATGCTAATGAAATATGAACATTTTATTTCTTGGTGGCGGTAATTGGTACCTGGCGATAATTGGTAGCAAGGCAGTAAAAGCTCTTTCTTGTAGAAAATATACTGTAGCACATATTATACAATTATAAGATTAATTTTAACTGCATACTGATTTAAACAAAACAAAAAAAATGGTGTAGCAATTAATCAGGACAGATCAAAAGAGAGAAACATTGTAATCTGTTGTCACTGCAAGAACAATAAGTATATATCTCCTTTCAATAAAACTGTGAAAAAGTGATAGAAATATAACAAAAGTATGATCAAACTTTACACTCAATGTTTGCAAAAAAAAAAAGCAGTCTGTAACAATTTAAGCATTTTTGACTTTTGTTGGGAGACTCTGTATTGCCTTAAATGAATTCCCAAATTCCAAGATAATGTGATACATTTTGCAGGGGTTGACAGTCTCAACGACAAGATTATCATAACAAACATAAGTTTTTCTGTTTAATTATCTGTTATGACTTTCCTGTCACTAACATAAGATTTCTACAAATCTATAAAATGCACAAATGTGCAATGCGGCACCAGTAGTGTAGGCTTTTCTTGTGAAATAAGTTTACCATATAACAGGGTGGCAAATCACTGTGCTTAGTCAAAACGAAGTTAAGTAGGCTACATACAATGTAACATGTTGACAATAGAAACAATAAATAACCCGATTTCCTGATTCCCTTTGGAGACTGGATGGGCGATAATACATAATCATTTAAACCAGCAGAAAAATTAACCCAAAAATGCAAATTTATTTAACTTGATTCATACTTTCTTTGGTATCAAAACCTACCTGTTTCCTATATGGTATCTTTGGCAGCTCATTATAATCGATAGCCAATTTGGAATCAAGAAATTTTTCAAAATCTTTTATTTCTGTCTCAAAACTATCCATACAAACTTGAGCCATCGTTTTTCAGATGACAACGAGGGTGACAAAAGTGACGTTTCACTTTGGGTGTCACTCCCAATAAATTCATGTTCACTTATGGAAATCTGAAACAAAATGTATCAAAACAATGTATATCTCACCATGAAAGGTAAATAAATTACAAAACATAGCAACATATACAATGACAAAAATGGCCTTATAACATATTAAGAGTATTATACATGCAAAAATCATGGATATTTATGTCTGCAACATTTATATTATAATATGGTTTTGCCTTACACATATAAAACTAATAAAAGTATGGAAAATGTACATATGAACATTGTAAAACAAAAATTTAATTGTATGCTGGACATAAACATTTGTTTTATTATGCATTAACACTGTTCAAAGTGAAAACTAAAAGAAAAATATAACTATGTGAATTCTTTTGATCCTTACACAAAAGTTCTATTAGGACTATTCATTTGGAGAACAATCACAGTTACTTCAATCACTTGCAAGTGACCAGTCTTTCTTGTAGGATCACTTGGTGTAATGATGTTTGTTACTCCAAAAGGCCCCCAACCAAATAGAAAAGAAATACAGCCAAAACGCCCCAAACCATAACGCCACCCCAAAACGCCACTCCATAATGCCACCAAATGTTGTGATATATATTTCACCCTACCTTGCTCTGCTATATGGTGGAGTTTACTTTTGGTAAGCAGGGGATAAATAAGAATATAAATAAACAAGGTTTAAACACTACAGAAAATATTTTCCCCATCTTATATAAAGGAAAAATTCACGTCCAAGGCTCATGAAATGCTGTACATGCAGGCATAAAGGAAAGGTGTTAAAATAAAGTCATAAATTGTACATAGTGTGCTTTCAATTCTGTC
The DNA here is from genome assembly GCA_964017235.1 of Sabellastarte sp. h YS-2021. Classification (NCBI taxonomy): domain Eukaryota; kingdom Metazoa; phylum Annelida; class Polychaeta; order Sabellida; family Sabellidae; genus Sabellastarte; species Sabellastarte sp. h YS-2021. The sequence goes on along the minus strand of OZ024927.1, from coordinate 164,221,847 downwards.
AGTGGGAATTATATTTATTTTGTTTAACAGGTTGTAATTCTGTTTACAAAAATAAATATAAATTATGTATCTGAATATTCTGTACATTAATGTTAATTTGTGGTGGCGTTATGGTGGTGGCGTTGTGGAGGTAGCATTATGGTTTGGTGGCGTTTTCACTGGTTTCCATAGAAAAGATCACTTCCGATCAATTAAATCACTCCAATCATTCCCATTTGAATACGTATAATTTTAATAACTAATGAATACATTGATGAAACAACATTTTAATGTTATCAATATATGTCAGGGGAAATGTTCACAAAGTTGCTTATAAATATTTTGTTTTCAATCAAATAAATTCACAAAGCTTTCATATTTAATAGTTTTGCAGGAATGAAAAATGTCTCTTCATGTTCTTTTGAGATGCAGTCTAACAGATTTATTAGTTTGCATGTCAAGCAATCACAATTCAAAAGATATGTGTTCTAGATATTGCTTTTCATGATACAATTCTAAGAACTATAAAGACATAACAAGTAGTGTAAAAGATTTACATCCATCTCATGACTATGGTGACTCATCCCACTCAACAAAGCTCATGCAAAATTTTAGCAGGTGGGAGGGTATCAACAGGGGTCTCATTTTTTGTAAGTATTAGAACTTCTGCAGCCATAGATATATGATATACATCACCTGAAAGGTATTTGAATGGAACTGCTTATATAGCTCTGGTCTGCAAAAAAAACCTCTAGATATCTTGATGAATATGCAACCAATTGTCTCGCCCGAAAAAAAAAATAATAATAAATAAAACAAACCAGCTACAAACAACATAACATTATTCAATATGATATAACATACTTAACAAAAAAAGAATAAATTATAATATATCCTTCATTTCTTTTTCTTTTTTGGTGGGGGCTAAGTATATTTATAACTTTGATTTCTCAGATATGATTATTTAATTTTGTAACTTTACTACAAATGGCTTAATTCTATTTAATTCTACTAGTGTACGATATGTGAAGTGAAAATGAGTTTGTGGTAATGAGTTATTCTTGTTATGAGAGTTGCTTGTTTTCTGTTGAAGTCATGAATATGAGATGGGAATACCTCACTCTATAAATCATCCTAGTTTTATTTTGAACAATCAACAGAAATTTACATGAACAAAATCGTTAAATGCCATAGAAACAGATGTCATATATTCATATATTTTCACTACTCACCATGCATCCCTTCATACAAATTACGAAGTGGCTTGTGAACGGAGACCTGGTATAAGTCCCCAGATTATACCCCCATTCATTTTATACACGGGTAGATTCTGGGAGGGCCCAGAATGTACCCCAGGGTAGATTCCAAAGTATACCCCGGAGGTAGATTATAAACACCACCAGAATCTACCCCTCCTCCCAGAATCTCCGCCTTGTGATTAGTAACATAGAGTTTTAGAATATCAATAAAATGAATGTTGATGCAGCTTATACAGCTTTGTGCACTGTATATGGTGACATGGTTTTATTTTCTTTTGTTTGTACACACATAATACAATTTTGATATACACATTATTTTAAATTTGAATTACAATCCTTTTTGGACTGTGTGCTTCACATGTACAGTTTCTGTAATATATTTTGTACAATACTCTCTATAATAAACATTTGTCTGTCTTATCACATTATTTATAAGAGCTGAAATATTTCAAAGATCTGTATATAGTTAGTATCCATTTTTGAATTATGAGAAGTGATAGTACTATGGTTACATAATGTGCTTATATACACTGTTAAGCAAACCCCCTCACACTAATAAAAGTTTATCTTATTACCATTCATTAGTATTAATGCCACAGATTCACATCACTGATCTTTTTGTGAGAGCAATCAGCTATTTTAGTTATTCCTTTGAATTCACTAATTAAGATTTGTGGGTGAAGTGTCTCATTTTACACACCACAAGTGTAATTATCCTTTTGATTTGATTGATTAGGATTAATTGAAGCTGGGTTCCAATGTACATGAAAAGTCTATTTATTCTTTGATGTCATAAATTGGGATTAGTTCAAGCTGGGCTTCAGTGTACATCAAAAGCCTAGTTAATCTTTGTTTTCATAAATTGGTATTAGTTGAAATAGGGCCTCAGTGTATATCAAAGGTCCTGTTATTCCTTCATAATTTGGGATTAGCTGAAGCTGGACCTCAGTGTACATAGAAATAGGTTCCATCAATTTAACAGCCTAACAGGGTCTCTGTTGGAAAATCAGAATTTTCATTGCTAATTAATATTCAATCACTTCACTATTAACTCATTTTCACTGAATAACTTGGCTTAACTATTACCAATGCATATATCGAAATACAAATCACACAGTTTCAAAGACGAATTATTTTCATATACAGGTGTGCAAATGATATAAATTTTAGATGAATTTATTCCTCAGTGACCAATTTTAAAAAGCTTAAATATATAGTTAGTTAGCTTAAATATTAAGTCTTAAATACTTAAATTATGAGTTACCTGTATTACAGGGGGGAGGGGGCAGCATTTTCCTCATAAAAACACCAAAATGTGATTTCTTGAAATTTTGAGAACAAATATTCAGTGTGGTTTTGTAAAACTTATAGATCGATTCTTATCATTGTATTCTAGCATATGATGAAGTTATAAATAGTATTTATATTAACCCCAGACACAGTTTAGAGAACATATATCTCTTTGCATCAGTCAGATGCAGTTTGCTAGGCATATTTTTCAGTGACATATAAACTTTTTAATTTATCTTAACAATCCTGCATACTGTCAGTTTTAAAATCTTAGAAAAGTATCTAGACACATTGTACACTTTTCTATGCTGTGCAGCTCCTTCAATATCACAGTAGATGCTATTTTATTCTGCTTTAACTAGTCCTTTAGGTTCATTGGTTCCTTGTCTCATTGGTTAATTAGTTAGTATTAAATGATGAAACTGACAATATGGTTAGCCTGACTTAGTAAATTGTAAAATCTGCATTTAAGTATGCTTCAATAAGCCTTTTAATTTGATTGGTTGATTATCTAGATTAGTTAATAGCTGCTTTACTTAATGATGGAATTGCCTGGTCTGACACAGTAAATTGCATTCCAATGTGATTGGTACTTAAGAGGGATATGTTATCAATTCAGATTTTGAACATATTCTGACATCATTACTACACTTACTTCAGAAATAGTAGGCGTAGTACCCCTAAACTCAAGTTCCTTCATACCCCCACTTTTGACCGTAGAGTTCATAAATCAATTAAACACTTCTCTAATTCTTTTAGTCACTATGCCCCAGTTCTTTGGAACTCTTTCCCCTTCCAAATAAGAAACAGTCCCTTTGTCGCATCTTCCAGGAAACACCTCAAAACCCATCTTTTCAATTCTAGTTTCCCAACTTAGTCTGCTTCCCTCTCGGGCTCACCCACAACTCTGGAACACTCACCTTGAATGCCCCTCGATTCTCCTTATAAAAAATGATTTTTGTTAACTAGCGCACTGAGTTCCCCTTAGTGGGGAAGATATTGCGCTTGCAAAGCAGTAGATTAGATTAGATTACTGATTGCTAACATGTTTAAATTATCAAATTATGAAACTCTTCTGCAATTATTTTAACTGTGATCCACTTCTTTTAATTTATGTCATAAAAATAAAGTTCGTACTCATTTGTAAAACTTAACAGGGAGTCGATTGATAGTTAGCGTTTCTAATGAATGGGAACCAGATCTATAGACTTTTGCTACAAATTAACCAGTTTAGAATAATGTGTGACATTATCTGAATCTGAGCACTCTTGCAAAATATTGAAAAATAATAGCACTCAACTTGTGAATGTACTTACTCTGAATTTTTAGTAATTAAAAATTCTTGATGTTTCTAAAAACAATGGCTCCTTGAAGCAGCTTTGCTACTGCATGTCTCTATTTAATCAACAAAAAATGCTGACTATTATTGATACTTTAAAGCCTGTATCGTACACATCATTTAACTTTTTACATATTCATCTTCTTGTTTTATTATTTATTTATATATATAAGCATTCACACAATATTTAACAACACAAGTGATAACCTGGAGTTCGATATACTATGTTACATCTACCATAAATAGAGAGCGGGATCCCTTACTTCTTGTGGGCAGTATATGAACTAAAACATGGCTATTCATTCGAAACATAGTATATTAAATGCTTATTCGATTGGTAAAGAATGAAAGAAAATAAATAAAATGTATTGTTGTTCATTTATTTCTGTATTTTTTTTACAAATCTTTTATTTTTTAGAACCAATACCTTAGACTATCGATTTTATTAGTTTTATTAGCTTTTATGCGCAATTTTTGGCAATTTTTACTTTTTATTGTCTTTGTATGCTTTATGTAGAGATTTCAATCGAATTTGCCTATTCAGTAGAGTCCATTCGTATATTGTTGTTGTTGTACTTAATGGCAAGTACCTCTCATAAAAACACTTAATAGTTTGACAACAGGAATTAAGGGGATTTACTATGGTACTGGGAATTATTGTTGGAATAATAGTGACAGTTTTGTCACTGAAGTTTCTTATGACAGGCTCCCCAAATAAAATAAATGGAGTATATTGCCAGCCAGGGAGGTTTTTCTGGATAAAATATTGTGTCTTCTTGATGATATTGAAACTTCGACAGAGACAAAACCAGAAATCATTGAACAAGAGTAAAAATGCTGCTGGATATGGGATGAAATCAAGGAATAGTATTAAAGAAATGGATCGTGTTCAAAAACTGCCAGAAAATGAGTTGAAGGTCAACTTTTTTTACTCACTCTCTGTGTACTGTAGTGTACTGTATGTATACAGGGAGGGGAAAGCAATTCGCCCATAAAAACACCAAAATGCAGTTTCTTAAGAACAAATATGCAGTGTGGTTTTACAAAAGTTATCAGAATGAAAAGAGGTTCCTCAAACTCTAAAATGATAGTAGCATCATAAAATATATTTTGTGATAAGTACAAATACACCCATAGAACTTGTCCCATGGCAATAAGATTAGGGCTGTTGGAAAGTGGACAGCATTTCACTGATTATTTTATACTGTTCCCCAAAAGTTACAAAGACTGTTAAACACTTTGCAAACAATAATTAAAGCTAAAGATCTTTTTGTTATTTGATAGTTTATTCCCCCTTTTAAAATATTCAGGTAGGTCAGCCAGAGGAAAGAGGTTGCAACACCTAAACTGCCCACCTTACAATCATTTGCACAGCACAGTGTGCGACATGGCAATTTGCTTTTAAGAAATTATTTTTAGGAAAAAATACAATTAAAACAAAATAATATTAATAATACTACAAATAAATGAAAAGTAATACAATTTGCCATTTTGGTTTTACAATTTCAACAAACACTTTAAGAACATGGAGAATAAACTTTTTTTTTTGTACATGGAGAATAAACTTTTTTTGTTGTTGATGGAAACACAGCTGCACCATAAAAAAAAGACACAGGGTAATACAGTACTTAAAATTAGTCAACTAAAATTAATCAACTAACAAAGATTCAACAGCTTGCCATTTGCTTCTACACATTTCTTCGTTCTTACCATACATCTTCACTAGTTCTTTTTCAATACAATATTGTTGTTTAATTATTTTCATAAGATGCTCTATGTATAGTGCTCTTTCATTACATTTTATGGAATAGATATATCTTTTCACAATATTAAATATATGATTTAGACACATTTTATTGTTACATTCAAGGCATCCCAATAGAACATTGTGTGGTTTAAGTTGAGGGGTTATATCTAAAAATGGTTTCATTTGCAGTGCTAATTAAGCGTCCCTGAAAGGGCGCTTATTTGTTTTCGCCTCAGTTTCCTGGCCGCCACCGCCGCATTATGGTACCATATTTGGCAGTTATATACCTTAGGTGTGGGAAAATTTTTCTGCATGCTTAAATTTGACCTTTGACCTTTATGAAGGTCACATGATCAGAAACTATTTTTTGAAGTACACACCCCCCCCCCCCCCGTCATCACAGTTCAGGAAAAACTACTTGGTACAGAGCCTTATAATTTGACATGCCTGTTCATACTATCGGAAACATGAGCTGATTAGATTTTGGGAGCAATCCCTTGAAAAATGTCTCATTTATGAGTGATTTTCTGACATCTTCCAATCTGAAAGCCTTAAATTTAGGCCAACCCCCCTATTATCTTCTTAAGTATTGCATTTAGAGTTAGAAAATGTACTGGGAGGTAATAGGAAACAATATGTGGAGAGTCTAAATAGCCGGTCAGTTTTACCCCACGGCCCCCCCTTATGGGTCAAACTGGGGTCATAAAATAGCTGATTTTGAGTTTTTGCCTTATATCTCCTTTATTGTTGCTTTTATAGCTTCAGAATGTACTAAGAGGTATTGGGAAAGCATACAGTGCAGCTTTGTGCATTCTTAGCTTTACAGCATGCTTATTAAAACCACAAAGCATTTTAAACTTTAAGGGACGCTTCGCTTTTGTTAGCAAAAACATTCCTCTAGTTTTGACCATAAGTCCTGGACAACTTCTTCCATCAAGCTGAAGATCAATTCTTCTCATTGCATTCTAGCATATGATGAAGTTATAAATAGTATTTATATTGACCCCAGACACAGTTAAGAGAACATACAGCTCTTTGCATCAGTCAGATGCTGTTTGTTAGGCATATTTCTCACTGACATATAAACTTTTTATTCATCTTTATAATCCTACATGCTGTCAGTTCTAAAATCTTAGGAAAGTATCAAGACATGTTGCACACTTTTCTATGCTATAAGGCTCCTTCAGTATCAACACAGATGTTAGTTTTAAATGAGGTACAATAGAAATTGGCGAATTACTGTCCCCTGCGAATCGCTGTCTCCCCCTGTAGTGCTTGATCTTGATTAATCTACCAGAAGAACATTGGTTTATTGTATCCACCAGAGGCATCCGGTGGATACTTTGGTTTAGCATTCGCACACGTCGAGAGATTTTCGGCGTTAGCGCACGCAGAGGAAATATACGCCGCGGCTAGGTTCACCAAATTTGCAGAATATCTTCATTGGGGGGTAAGCTTCTCTGGGACTGAAATTAGCCTCATTCTGAAAAACAAGATGGCCGCCACGGGCATTTCTTTGAAAATTATCTACATTTTTCTACTGGCTGTTTCTCATAGGTAGAAGGTTAAATCTCTTCATACATGATATGTATAACAGATACACATGTCCTATACAATGTTGCAGACATTTGACCTTGAAGCTCATAATTCAAGGTCATCCACAGAGTGCCAAAGTACCCCACATAGCGGACTTTAAAAGTGCCTATATCTCCCTTATTATTGGTTCTAGAGGTTTGCAATGTGAAACCAACCTATAAGAAATCATGTGCTGCGAATCCTTTGATGTGGTCAGATTTGACCTTGGACCCTTCCTTCAAGGTCAAACGAGGATAGCCAAAGTTAAAAGTGCTTATAACTTGCTTATTATTGGTCCTAGAGGTTTGGGATGGTAAACCAACACATAGGAAAACATGGGCTGGGAATCTTTTGGTGTGGTCGGATTTGACCTTGGGCCCTTCCTTCAAGGTGAAACAAATATAGCCAAACTTAAAAGTGCTTATAACTCGCTTATTATTGGTCCTAGAGGTTTGGGATGTAAACCAACCTATAGGAAATCATGGGCTGGGAATCTTTTGGTGTGGTCGGATTTGACCTTGGGCACCTCCTGCAAGGTCAAACAAGGATAGCCAAACTTAAAAGTGCTTATAACTAGCTTATTATTTGGCCTAGAGGTTTGGGATGGCGAACCAACCTATAGGAAATCATGGGCTGGGAATCTTCTGGTGTGGTCGGATTTGACCTTGGGCCCCACCTTCAAGGTCAAACGAGGATAGTCAAACTTAAAACTGCTTATAACTCACTTATTATTAGTCCTAGAGGTTTGAGATGGTAAACCAACATATAGGAAATCATGGGCTGGGGTTCTTTTGGTGTGGTTAGATTTGACCTTGGACTCCTCCTTCAAGGTCAATTGAGGATAGCCAAAGTTAAAAATGCTTATAAATTGCTTATTATTGGTCGTAGAGGTTGGGGATGGTAAACCAACCTACAGGAAATCATGGACTGGGAATCTTTTGGTGTGGTCGGATTTGACCTTTGACCCCTCCTTCAAGGTCAAACAAGAATAGCGAAACTTAAAAGTGCCTATAACTCGCTTATTATTGGTCCTAGAGGTTTGGGATGGTAAACCATCCTATAGGAAGTCATGGGCTGGGAATCTTTTGGTGTGGTCCGATTTGACCTTGGACCCCTCCCTCAAGGTCAAACGAGGATACCCAAACTAAAAAGTGCTTATAACTCACTTATTATTGGTCCTAGAGGTTTGGAATGGAAAACCAACCTATAGAAAATCATGGGCTGGGAATGTTTTTGTGTGGTTGGATTTGACCTTGGACCCCTTCTTCATGGTGGAACGAGGATATTGCATTTGCAGTATTTCTTTAAATATGTTTTAACCTACTTTTTACACCTTAACAGGTACCTTGTTACTTTCCTTCATAATACCATTTGCAGGGCACAATTTTTTTGTCCTTTTCTTCTGTCAGCTTCGGAATTTCTTTCGAACATGCTGTTCAATTACCATTTACTGTACTTCTGTACAGCACTTTCCCTGATAATTATGCTTTCCTCTCATTATCACCTTCACAAATCAAAAACACTCAGTCAGCTGACACAGTGCCCGTTCATGGGCACTCACCTCTTGTTCCACATGCTGACGTGTGTTCTTTGTAAAGGTCATAAAATCTCTGTGTGTATTTTGGGCTGGTTTCTTTAAATTCTTCATAATATTTTGCCCTTACAGCTTGAGAATGTATTAGGAGGCAATAAGAAACCATATGCAGGGAGTTTGAAGAGCTGTTATGTTTTATACCCCCATGCATCAAATCTAGATTAAAATGGCTTTTTAAGCACTGTCTGAGAAATTATCAGGATTTCAGCTTTTCTTATGCTAAAAGTTGAGACCTCTATCTGCAGTACTGAATACTGTGCAATTTAGAGGATTTTCACACTTAGGTAAAAATTTCCCTGGCAAATATTTTTTTGTAGCTTGACTTAATTGGACGTGTATTTGCAGGCAAAACATCTGGTTTTGGGGAAAAATTAATCTTGATTTATCAAGAAACATGTAATTGACAGTCAGTTGATGCACAGAGATGCATGTATACAACACACATGCACACACACACCCCTACAAACACACACTCTTTATCAGTGAAAGATATTGAGAAATAAAATTTTAAAAATTGTAAAAATATATCAAGTTTGTTTTTGTGTGTGTAGATCTAATCACATTGTTTTATAATATTTAATATGTCTACTAATATTTTAAATCCATAGAAGGAAGATAAATATGTTTTGGACTTACTAGTTTAGAATGTATAGACTAGTCAACAATTAAATACTTTGAGAAAGGATAAAACTTACTGTTACAAGAAGTTTGAAAATGAAATAATGCAATCCATTTCAAAATATCACTTTAAATTATTGTGCTTTCTAAAATTGTTTTGCCATTTTTACCCCACAGCCCTTAAGGGCTGTCGGGGGTATTGTTTTCACCCATGGTGTCCAGATGGGCGGGCAGGCAGGCGGCGGGAAAAAGTTTCTCCAGGCTTTATCTCAGAAACCGTAAGGTGTAGGAAGTTGTTACTTGGTAGGGACATTGGTTAGGGGGTGTAGGTGTGCAAAGTCATGGTGTGACCTTGATATGACCTTTGACATTGCTGTAGTGACCTTGACCTATAAAATGTTAGGGTGTGTAATTGTGCAAGGTCATGGTCTAACCTTGATTTGACCTTGGTGTAGTGACCTTGACCTACAAAATTTTGTCCGGGCTGTATCTCGGAAATCGTAAGGTGTAGGAAGTTGATACTTGGTAGGGACATTTGTTTTCGGTTGTGGGTGTGCAAAGTCATGGTGTGATCTTGATTTGGCCTTTAACCTTGTCATAGTGACCATGAGTTTTAAAATCTTGTCTGGGCACCGTAAGGTGTACAAGGTTGACACTTGGAAGGGACATTGGTTAGGGGGTGTAGGTGTACATTATTGTGACCTTTAATTTTGGCTCTGCCAAAGTAAGTTCACCTGCCATATTTGAGACATGTTTCTCTTATGACATAGATCTATGGATTACTGCAACAGATTATTAAATGTACTTTTACATAATTGTGCTACAGTTAATCTCCAATTAATAAATTTTATAGCTTCATAATTTTTAGTTTACTGATTAATGCTGTCATCTTGCTATTGAATTGTCTTGTTTTAATACTTTATCTTTACATACATTTTCTTTGTCATAGACATTACTTTCTCTACTTAAACATTATCTGGAGCTTTATATAACTGACACTGCTCTTAAAGTATCCTGATCTTTGTACTGTTTTACTGCTTCTATATCTCATGGTGTTAAAAACTATCTCCCAAGGCTGTGGGATGCCGACATCTCTGATGCTATTTTTAAGGAGATGTTTCTTGTATGCCTTCACAAAAACTTTTTTTGGGTGTTAATTATCTCCCGCAGGCCCGCCGGGCGGGAGATTATAAAACGCATTCCGTGCGTGTGTGTGTGCGTGAGTGTGTGTGTCACGTTTTTAAAAAGGGCTGTACATCACACTGGTTGTTTCTCCTGGCCTTTTCAATGTTTTATGACCTTATTGCTTATGTCTTTTCATTTGATGCTATTTTTTCAGACCTAGGTCCATAGCTAAGTGAGTAATAGCAATGGTGGCTACTTTCAGTAAAGTGCTCATAACTCCAAAACAACTGCATTTAGAGCATTTCTGTAAAATACATTGTTCAGCTACTTGCTCCATGCCTATAAGATGGTACCATTTTTAGGGGTCTATCTTGATAGCTAAGAGAGTAATAGCTATTTTCTGTTTTTAACAATGACCAAAATGAGTAAGTTGCTTTTATCTTTGTAACTGTTACTTTCAACATTGGTCTCAAATATGTTGTTGAACAACTCCTTCATGTGCTATATCATGGTGGGGTTTCCAAGGTGTAGCACCATAGCTAGCGGAGTAATAGCTACACTAAGTTTAACATTTGACCATTGAGCAAGTCACTTATAACTCAAAAACTATTGAATATACAGGATTTTCGTCAAATATGTTGTTCACCTACTTTTTGATGTACTGTGTTGTGGTGAATTTTCAGAGCTGTAAGTCCATAGCTAACTGAGTAATAGCTACTTTGATTGTTTTCCTTTCAGTAAATCACTTTTAACGGCAAAACTTTTGAATTTAGAGGATTCTTGTCAAGTATGTTCTTCACCTACATTTTGATGTACTGTGTAATGGCAAATTTTGAGAGCAATAAGTCCATAGCTAACTGAGTAATAGCTATTTTGATGGTTCTCCATTGAGTAAATCACTTATAACTGCAAAACTATTAAATTTACAGGATTTTTGTCAAATATGTTGTTCACCTACTTTTTAATGTTCTGTGTCGTGGCAAATTTCGAGAGCTGTAAGTCCATAGCTAACTGAGTAATAGCTACTTTAATTGCTTTCGTTTGAGTAAATCACTTTTAACAGCAAAACTGTTGAATTTAGAGGATTTTTGTCAAATATGTTCTTCACCTACTTTTTGATGTACTGTGTAATGGCAAATTTTGAGAGCTGTAGGTCCATAGCCAACCGAGTAATAGCTACTTTAATGGTTCTCCATTGAGGAAATCACTTATAACAGCAAAACTGTTGAATTTAAAGGATTTTTCTCAAATATGTTGTTTAGCTACTTTTTGATGTACTGTGTAATGGCAAATTTTGAGAGCTGTAAGTCCATAACTAATTGAGTAATAGCTACTTTGATGGTTCTCCATTGAGTAAATCACTTATAACTGCAAAACTATTAAATTTAGAGGATTTTTGTCAAATATGTTGTTCACGTACTTTTTAATGTTCTGTGTCATGGCAAAGTTTCAGAGCTGTAGGTCCATAGCTAACTGAGTAATAGCTACTTTCACGGTTTTCCATTGAGTAAATCATTTATCACAGCAAAACTTTTGAATTTAAAGGATTTTTGTCAAAGATGTTGTTCACCTACTTTTTGATATATTGTGTAATGGCAGATTTTGAGACCTGTAGGTCCATAGGTAACTGAGTAATAGCTACTTTGATGGTTCTCCATTGAGTAAATCATTTATAACTGCAAAACTATTACATTTGGAGGATTTTTGTCAAATATATTGTTCACCTACTTTTTAATGTTCTGTATTGTGGCAAAGTTTCACAGCTGTAAGTCCATAGCTAACTGAGTAATAGCTACTTCGATTGTTTTCCTTTCAGTAAATCACTTTTAACGGCAAAACTTTTGAATTTAGAGGATTCTTGTCAAGTATGTTCTTCACCTACTTTTTGATGTACTGTGTAATGGCAAATTTTGAGAGCTGTAAGTCCATAGCTAACTGAGTAATAGCTACTGTGATGGTTCCCCATTGAGTAAATCACTTATAACTGCAAAACTATTAAATTTACAGGATTTTTGTCAAATATGTTGTTCACCTACTTTTTAATGTTCTGTGTTGTGGCAAATTTCGAGAGCTGTAAGTCCATAGCTAACTGAGTAATAGCTACTTTAATTGCTTTCCTTTGAGTAAATCACTTTTAACAGCAAAACTGTTGAATTTAGAGGATTTTTTGTCAAATATGTTCTTCACCTACTTTTTGATGTACTGTGTAATGGCAAATTTTGAGAGCTGTAGGTCCATAGCTAACCGAGTAATAGCTACTTTAATGGTTCTCCATTGAGGAAATCACTTATAACAGCAAAACTGATGAATTTAAAGGATTTTTCTCAAATAGGTTGTTTAGCTACTTTTTGATGTACTGTGTAATGGCAAATTTTGAGAGCTGTAAGTCCATAACTAATTGAGTAATAGCTACTTTGATGGTTCTCCATTGAGTAAATCATTTATAACTGCAAAACTATTACATTTAGAGGATTTTTGTCAAATATGTTGTTCACCTACTTTTTAATGTTCTGTATCGTGGCAAAGTTTCACAGCTGTAAGTCCATAGCTAACTGAGTAATAGCTACTTTGATTGTTTTCCTTTCCTTATGAGATAGAGCGATTTCGAGTGAATTTTTGACCCGCAGGGTAGTACAAGAGGGTCCTATGCAAAAGGGAAAAATTTCAATTTTCGCCACTTTTGGCGGCCATCTTGGGTTTTAGCGGAAAATGAAAAAGTGTGAATATCTCGAAAACCGTAAGAGATAGAGCGATTTCGAGCGAATTTTTGACCCGCAGACTAGTACAAGGGTGTTGTATGCAAAGGGGAAAAATTTCAATTTTCGCCACTTCTGGCAGCCATCTTGGATTTTAGCGAAAAATGAAAAAGTGTGAATATCTCGAAAACCGTAAGAGATAGAGCGATTTTGAGCGAATTTTTGACCCACAGGGTATTACAGGAGTGTCCTATGGAAAAGGGGAAAAATTTCAATTTTCGCCACTTTTGGCGGCCATCTTGGATTTTAGCGGAAAATGAAAAAGTGTGAATATCTCGAAAACCGTAAGAGATAGAGCGATTTCGAGCGAATTTTTGACCCACAGGGTAGTAGTACAAGAGTGTCCTATGCAAAAGGGGAAAATTTTCAATTTTCGCCACTTTTGGCGGCCATCTTGGATTTTAGCGGAAAATGAAAAAGTGTGAATATCTCGAAAACCGTAAGAGATAGAGCGATTTCGAGCGAATTTTTGACCCACAGGGTAGAACAACAGTATTCTGTGCCTAGGGGAAAAATTTTAGTTTTCACCACTTTTGGCGGCCATCTTGGATTTTAGCGGAAAATGAAAAATTGTGAATATCTCGGAAAAGGTATTTCTTCCCCTGTAATGCTCGGCGGGAGATAATACCACGGCAGTGGTCTTGTTTTTGTTATATTGAGCTTACTCGTATTTTAGGCTGTAGATGCAGTGTATTTCAATGGTGCCAGTAAAGATGGGTATTATTTTGTTGGTGCAACTGCAAGGCGTCAAAATAAGCTTACACAAACTATTTTGTACATCAGGGTAAGTACTACACAAATTGTAATGAACCATGCAGACTATATATATAAATTAATTGGCTAGCTTTTATGTGAAGTAAAAGAAGTTACTTTTTCTAATCGCAAATAATTTAGTCCAAATATGCTGATAAATTTTAATTTTAACTTACCGTAGCCGCTCTCTGTAGCGCCCATGGGCAGTGTGACCAAATATTTGCAAAAGTTGGGGATGGGCGCTTACGACAACGAAAATAAGCCGGGCATTTCGAAGAAATAACCCGAATTTGGGGAAACCGTGTTTTAGCACACACCAACTGGAAGTAAAATATGCGGTTGGTAAACAAATCTCGATGCAATAAAAGGTGACATAACTACTAAAATAAGGACAATTTTGTTGAAAATGGCTATAAATTAAACAAACTTCACTGATTATTGGGTGTCTATGGAGAAAGTTTACCTCGAAACGACATATTAGCAATTTATGAGTGACAACGTAAGATTGTGGATGGGCGCTTTCAAAAGCATGAGCGATACAGAGCGCGGCTACAGTAATTGCATCATCAGAATGTAACTTGTTTCAGTACAAAGTTAAATCTAAATAAGTGATTAAGTGGTGAAGAGTGTTAGATGAAGGTCAGTTTTGGAGGTCATGTCAGGAAAGGCCTTTAGTGCAAGTAGCCACTAATTAAGCGTCTCTGAAAAGGGCGCTTATTTGTTTTCGCGTGAGTTTCGCCGCCGCATTATGGTCTCCCTTGAATATCTCACATATTATTGGAAGCTTTTTAACCATATTTGGCAGTTATATACCTTAGGCATGGGAAAATTTTTCCACATGCTTAAATTTGACCTTTGAACTTTATCAAGGTCACATGATCAAAAATAGTTTTTTTGGGTACACCCGCCCGTCATCACCGCTCAGCAAAATCTACTGACTGCACTCAAAACACTGGTAGAAACACCATTTACAAATTTGGAAGTGGCAGTTTTAATTATGTGGGTGCAAGCTTTTGCACAAATAAAAGTTCAGAAAAGTGGCCTTTATCATGAATACAAAGTCAGAAACTTAATTGAAAATGGTTTACATGTGAATGGTAGCAATGTGTATGTGTGACACGTACTCTTAATTGGTATTTCATCAGTTTTACAAGTCACATATAGTACATAACATGAACTTTTCCATACCTGTTGTGTGTTTAAAATTTGCATTTTAGGGAATGTCTTTTATCCTTGACAGCCTGTATCTGTCTCCTGGTAAAAATATTCCAAAGGGAAAACCAAAGTCTGTATTTAATGTTGTGTGCAACATTCAGGGTCATATTTTGACAGATGTATAATCTGTGTAGCCATATCAGAGGTGTGTATAAACCATACAAGCCTCTTTAAATATAATGTAGAGTACCAATATTGAGGATCTCTGGTGCTTGCACCTGAAAGTCATGGGGTGTGTTATGTATAAAGTTATATATAAACATACAGAATTACTTTCAATTGTTTCTAGTTGTTTATAGATCACACCTGGTCCTTTAAACTTGTAATTGATGAAATACCATAATTCATTCAATTGACACCCATGGAAATTCACTTAATTATGGGGAGGCCACAGATAACATTCTGCCATTTGCAAAACACTAGAGAATAGTTATGAAACATTAACATGATGTTTTTACTTTGGGTGAATACTAATGTAACAGTGACTACAGTAGGCAACATATTTTCTTTGATTAGATTTTGTTTAATATCAAGTAAAGTTTGCATCATAAGTGTCAACCATGGTACTATTAAGCAGAACCTTTACAATGTCATTTGTCAGAGTTGAACCAGTAGAACCAAAATAGTGACACTAGTATTGGCCCTAGCTCTAGTACAAATGTAACTTTTACAACAGACAAGGCAATAAATCAATCTTTGTTATGTCGCAACATGTAAATTTTTGCAGTGGCAAGTGAATGTAAAGATATAAATTGTCTTCTGTTTTGTGCAAAGTTAAGGCATTTTCCAAATTACGGCTTGAAGCATTAGACAGCCCCAAAATCTGTCTTTCATCAGCCATGTTAAGACAACTTAAGTACAATTTAAGTACTAACTAGACTTATTAATACAGTCCCTACTCTACCTATCACACATACATCATTTTGTTAGTTAACTAGATTGGGCCAACTCGGCGCCAACATATCCCCAGACAGGTCATCACTCACGCCACAGGTTTTGATCGGGAATTTTTTATTTAATCCATTTGTTGTATGCCATAAATATTGGGAAAAGTTATGTGAACTTCAGCACATCAATCTACTAAGTTTATATCTTCCCAAGGAAGATGGTGTTTCCCCAGATGTCGAATACATAACTCAACAGATCATATTTTCAATCTTCCTGCAATGATAACTCTGAACCTATTTTCAAAGTATTTAAGTGATTGATGATTGAATGTCCTTTCTAAATTAATAATCTCAAAAGAGCATATATGTTTCTATATTTGTTGACAAATAAAATATTATTTTTAACTCAACTCATCATACTTTTCAATCTTCCTGCAAAGGGTAACTCTGAACCTATTTTCAAAGTATTTAAATGATTGATGATTGAATGTCCATTCTAAATTCATAATTCCAAAAGCGTATCTCTGTTTCTATATTTGTTCACAAATAGGAGCTGTGGGAGCTGTAGGAGCTGTGTCAAAATTAAGGCAAGTTGAATAAAACTGGGCTAGTTGAGGGTTAAAAATCCCCTATTTTTACTACATAAGGCTATAATTTCATTAATATTTGGGACTTAAAGCTCACCACAAAATAACAGTGTCCATTTAAATATTATTTAAAAATCATATATTATTATATCCCCAGACGAAAGTCGGGGATATATTGGATTCAGGTCCGTCGCGCCGCCGCCGCCGCCGCCGTAGAAATTTCCTTGTGGACGCGATAACTCAAAAACAAATTAATATTTTTTTTTCACACTTGGTACACATGTTAAGGGTGCCCAAAGGAAGATCCCTATTTTAAGGTGACCTTAAACTCCCAGTAAAAAAGAACTTATGGCCACCTTAAGGTCAGAAATTGGACTTTTGGCCACTTAGAGCCCTGTAGGTCACAAACTATGATGCTCAGCTGGCTGAAATTTTACCTGACAACACATTAATATGTTCTTAGTACATGTGCCGAAAATCATGACTTTAAGTTGAGGAGAAAATTGTGTTTGAGGCCCATAAATACCCCCACTTAGGGATTTTTTGCTATACTTTTCACATATTTTGCCCTATAATTTGGAAGTGATAATTCTGATGAGTCTCAAACTGCGCTAGGTATAACTTTGATATGTAATCCTTGTCTGTAGAAAATTTTAGGGCTGTAGGTTTACCCAAAGGGGTCGACTTAAGGTCTCAAAAGTGCCCACAGAGACCCAATTTATGCACTTTTTGCCACTTTCAAGCACTGTAGCTTTCAAACTATGTCTCTCATCTAAGTTAAATATCATCTGGGAATATATCTATGTGTTTTCTTATATGTGCCCCAACATTTAGGCCTTTAATAGACAGTTAACCTGTGTATCAGGACCATAAACACCCACCCGAGTGACCCTTATAAGACATTTTTCACATCTTTTTCCCTGTAACTTGGAAATGGTAAGTCTGAGAAGTTTCAAACTGTATTAGATATATATTCTGTGTGTAATCTTAGTATGTAACAGATTTTAAGTCTGAAGCTTTAATTTTGAAGGTCAAATTGAGGTCTCTAAAAGGCTCCCAAAGACCCAATATTTGGACTTTTTGCTACTTTTAAGCCCTCTGACTGTCAAACTATGTGACTGATAGAGCTCAAATCCTATCTGAGAAGATATTAGTATGTTATTTTTATATGTGCCAAAAATTAAGGCTTTAAGAAGACATTTAACCTGTGTATGAGGACCATAAATCCCCACCCGAGTGACCATTTTTAGACATTTTTCACATATTTTTCCCTGTAACTTGGAAATGGTAAGTCTAAGAAGTTTCAAACTGTATTAGATGCATATTGTATGTGTAATCTTAGTATGTGACAAATTTTAAGTCTGAAGCTTTAATTTGAAGGCCACATTTAGGTCTCTAGAAGGCCCCATAAAGACCCAGTATTTGGACTTTTTGCCAATTTTAAGGCCTGTGACTGTTAAACTATGTGACTGATAGAGCTGAAATCTCATCTGGGAATACATTATTATGTTCTTTTTACATGTGCCAAAAATCAAGGCTTCAAGTAGACATTTAACCTGTGTATGAGGACCTTAAACACCCACCTGAGTGACCCTTTTAAGACATTTTTCACATATTTTGCTCTGTAACTTGGAAATGGTAAGTCTGAGAAGTTTCAAACTTTATTAGATACATATTCTATGTGTAATCTTAGTATGTAACAAATTTTAAGTCTGAAGCTTTAATTTGAAAGCCACATCGAGATCTCTAAAAGGCCCACAGAGACCCAATATTTGGACTTTTTACCACCTTTAAGCCCTGTGACTGTTAAACTATGTGATTGATGGAGCTGAAATCCCATCTGGGAATGCATTATTATGTCCTTTTCACATGTGCCGAAAATCAAGGCTTTTAGTAGACATTTAACCTGTGTATGAGGGCCATAGACACTCGCCCAAGTGCCTTTTTTGACATTTTTTCCGTATTTTGCCCTGTTATTTGGAAATGCTTAGTGTGACAAGTCTTAAACTGTATTATATATAATTTTTGTTTGTTATGTATGTCCCCCAAAAAGTTTCAGATCTGTAGTTTAATTGCTAAGGTCTCTTTAACAATTGTAAAATGCCCACAGAAACCCAATTTATGGACATTATGCCACTTTAAAGCCCAGTAACTGTCAAACTATGTGGGTTATAGAGCTGAAATCTTTGAATTTTTAAAAGGAAATGCCTGTCTATTTAAATTTTGAATATTAATAATGTTATGGCTATCTTAGTCTTTTAAGAACTTATTTTTGTGTGTTATACCTGTCCTTGCTGAGTTTTTAACTTTTTAAAATGAAACTGGTTAAACATATTCAAGTTGACAAAATGGACACTTTAAGTGAGCTTTAAGTCCCAATATTAATGAAATTATATCCTTATGTAGTAAAACTAGGGGATTTTTAACCCTCAACTAGCCCAGTTTTATTCAACTTGCCTCAGTTAATTTTGACACAGCTCCTACAGTTATGAACTCATTTCAGTTGATAATCACATACTTAAAATTCTCAATTCTTTTTGTATTTGAGTACCCCCTTTATATAGATTGTTTGTTTACCATTTATGCTGTAGCACTCCATCTCTTTGTAGTCCCAACCCACATCCCCCACCCGGATTCCCCCCACCCACCTCTGGGACCTCCAGCTATATTGAGTGACACTAAATAAACAAAGGTATTTAATGATATCAGATAAGAAACAAAGAACTCAATGGGGTTGCAGATCTTGTGTAATAGTGAGAGAGGTGTGGAGAAGGGGAGAGGGGTGGGGGTGGGAGGTGGTGGGCTTCATTACATATAACACAAAGGGGAGTCAGAACTGAGATTGTGTCACATATTTAGGTTGCATATATATGGACCACATATATAGGTATAGAGGAAATGAATAACTGAAAACAATTTGCAAATTCTAAAAATAATATAATAAAATAATAATATAAATAATTTTTTTTTAAATAATATTTTATTTGTGAACAAATATAGAAACAGATATGCGCTTTTGGGATTATGAATTTTAGAATGGACATTGAATCATCAATCATTTAAATACTTTGAAGGAAGATTGAAAAGTATGATGAGTTGAGTTAAAAATAATATTTTATTTGTCAACAAATATAGAAACAGATATGCTCTTTTGGGATTATTATTTTAGAATGGACATTCAATCATCAATCATTTAAATACTTTGAAAATAGGTTTAGAGTTATCATTGCAGGAAGATTGAAAATATAATTTGAGTTATGTATTCGGCGTCTGGGGATACACCATCTTCCTTGGGAAGATATAAACAGAGTAGATTGATGTGCTGAAGTTCATATAATAATGGGTAATTATGTTTTAAAAAATTCCCGATCAAAACCTGTGGCGTGAGTGATGACCTGTCTTGGGATATGTTGGCGCCGAGTTGGCCCAATCTAGTTTAAATTATTATTTTATTATATTATTATTTTTAGAATTTGCATTGTTTTTCAGTTATTCATTTCCTCAATTCCTATATATGTGGTCCATATATATGCAACCTAAATATGTGACACAATCTCAGTTCTGACTCCCTTTGTCTTAGATAATTAGATAATGAGGCAAACACCACCTCCCACCCCCACCCCACCTCTCTCCCCTTCTCCACACCTCTCTCACTATTACAGAAGATCTGTATACCTTTGTTTATTTAGTGTCACTCAATAGCTGGAGGTCCCAGAGGTGGGTAGGGGATGGGGGGTGGGACTACAAAGAGATGGAGTGCTGCAGCACAAATGGTAAACAAACACTTATAATATAAAAGGGGTAATCAAATACAAAAAGCTCAGTTAATCTTATCACTAAAATAAAATCAAATATATAAATAAGGAATGTCCAACAGGAAGATTATATACCTCCAGAATTAAATCTAAATTATCAACCGACAAGAACAGATTTATAATAATAATTCAGAATTGAGAATTTTAAGTATGTGATTATCAATTGAAATGAGTTTGTAACTGTAGGAGCTGTGTCAAAATTAAGGCAAGTTGAATAAAACTGGGCTAGTTGAGGGTTAAAAATCCCCTATTTTTACTACATAAGGCTATAATTTCATTAATATTTGGGACTTACAGCTCACCAGAAAATAACAGTGTCCATTTTGCTTACTTGAATATGTTTAACCAGTTTCATATTAAAAAGTTAAAAACTCAGCAAGCAGAGAGATAACACACAAAAATAAGTTCTTAAAAGCCTAAGATAGCCATAACATTATTAATATTCAAAATTTAAATAGACAGGCACTTCCTTTGAAAAATTCAAGGATTTCAGCTCCATGAGCCACATAGTTTGACAGTTACAGGGCTTTAAAGTGGCATAATATTCATAAATTGGGTCTCTGTGGGCATTTTACAATTGTTTTAAGAGACCTTAGCAATTAAACTACAGAACTGAAACTTTTTGGGGGACATACACAACAAACAAAAATTATATATAATACAGTTTAAGACTTGTCACACTAAGCATTTCCAAATAACAGGGCAAAATACAGAAAAAAATGTCAAAAAAGGTCACTTGGGCAAGTGTCTATGGCCCTCATACACAGGTTAAATGTCTACTAAAAGCCTTGATTTTCGGCACATGTGAAAAGGACATAATAATGCATTCCCAGATGGGATTTCAGCTCAATCAATCACATAGTTTAACAGTCACAGGGCTTAAAGGTGGCAAAAAGTCCAAATATTGGGTCTCTGTGGGCCTTTTAGAGATCTCGATGTGGCCTTCAAATTAAAGCATCTGCTACATACTAAGACTACACATGGTATATGTATCTAATAATAAAGTTTGAAACTTCTCAGACTCACCATTTCCAAGTTACAGAGCAAAATATGTGAAAAATGTCTTAAAACGGTCACTCGGGTGGGTGTTAATGGTCCTCATACACAGTTTAAATGTCTACTTGAAGCCTTGATTTTTGGCACATGTAAAAAGAACATAATAATGTATTCCCAGATGAGATTTCAGCTCTATCAGTCACATAGTTTAACAGTCATGGGCCTTAAAACTGGCAAAAAGTCCAAATAGTGGGTCTCTATGGGGCCTTTTAGAGACCTCAATGTGGCCTTCAAATTAAAGCTTCAGACTTAAAATTTGTCACATACTAAGATTACACATACAATATGTATCTAATACAGTTTGAAACTTCTTAGACTTACCATTTCCAAGTTACAGGGCAAAATATGTGAAAAATGTCTAAAAAGGGTCACTCGGGTGGGGATTTATGGTCCTCAAACACAGGTTAAATGTCTACTTAAAGCCTTGATTTTAAAGTGGGGTCTTTATGGGCCTCAAAGACAATTTTCTCCTCAACTTAAAGTCTTGATTTTCGGCACATGTACTAAGAATATATTAATGTGTTCTCAGGTAAAATTTGAGGCAGATAAGCCTCATAGTTTGTGACCTAGAGGGCTCTAAGTGGCCAAAAGTGCAATTTCTGACCTTAAGGTGACCATAAGTTCTTTATTATTGGGAGTTTAAGGTCACCTTAAAATAGGGATCTTCCTTTGGGCATCCTTAACATGTGTACCAAGTTTGAAAAAAAAATATTAATCCGTTTTTGAGTTATCGCGTCCACAAGGAAATTTCTACGGCGGCGGCGGCGCGACGGACCTGAATCCAATATATCCCCGACTTTTGTCTGGGGATATAATTAAGCGTCCCGCAAGGGACGCTTGTTTCTGTATGGGAGACCTTCAGGCTCCGCCGGCTCCGGCGGTTCCACCGGCTCCGCATTTTGTTTTCCTTATAACTCTGTAACCGTTAGGCGGATTCTTTTCAAATTTGGCAGGTTTAGGCAGTAGCCTTGGGGAATTTTTTTGAATATGCTGCAGTGACATTTCAACCAATCAGAGAGGTCACATGACCAAAAATGTCTTTTTTCGATGGGGAAGCTTGTCTGGATGATAACTTGAAAGGAATTTTATCAATTCACCTGAAACTTGGCAAATACATTCATTCTATTAAAATCTGTAAATTATTAGATTTTGGCATTGATTAGTTAAGAAATGGCCGAGTAATTAATGATTAATTAATCATTATGAATTTTCCAAATAAGGAAAACACAAAAATGCTTATAACTCGAAAACCGTGCTAGATAGAGCGATTTCGACGAAATTTTTGACCCACAGGGTATCTCTGCAGAGTAGTTATCCCAATTTTCAAAAAAAATTTGGCTCGCCAAAAATGGCGGCCATTTTGAATTTTCGAATTTTTGCGCAAAAATTGCAAAACACAAAAATGCTAATATCTCGAAAACTGTGCTAGATAGAACAATTTCGACGAAATTTTTGATCTTCAGGGTATCTCTGCAGAGCAGCTATCCCAAAGAGCTTTCACTCGGTGAAGTTTCAGACCCGTAGCTAATTATTCACCTACTCAAAATGAGTAAATGCGAATTATCTCTAAAACTATTGCGGATACCCAATTTTTATCAAATAACTCATTCATCTACTTTTGGGAGAGCTTTCGCATGGTGAAGTTTCAGACCCGTAGATAATTACTCACCTACTCAAAATGAGTAAATGCGAATTATCTCTTAAAAGTATTGCAGATAGCCAAATTTTCTCAAATAACTCATTCACCTACTTTTGGAAGAGCTTTCACATGGTGAAGTTTCAGACCCATAGCTAATTACTCACCTACTCAAAATGAGTAAATGCTAATTATCTCTAAAAGTATTGCAGATAGCCAATTTTTCTCAAATAAATCATTCACCTACTTTTGGGAGAGCTTTCACTCAGTGAAGTTTCAGACCCTAGCTAATTACTCACCTACTCAAAATGAGTAAATGCTAATTATCTCAAAAACTATTGCGGATACCCAATTTTTATCAAATAACTCATTCATGTACTTTTGGGAGAGCTTTCACATGGTGAAGCTTCAGACCCGTAGATAATTACTCACCTACTCAAAATGAGTAAATGCGAATTATCTCTTAACCCTTATCGAGCGATAGAGTAGACATATATATGTTGTATTGAATGTAGATAACTGTTGAATGTATAGATTCAATGGCCCAAGTGTTGAATGTATACATTCAATGGCCTAGGTGTTGAATGTACACATTCAACAGCAAATAGCCATTGAATGTGTACATTCCACAGTTTGGCTGTGGAATGTGTACATTCAACAGTTATGATCATTGAATGTGTATAAGTTCTTTAAATATTATGATTTTTATAAGTAGTCCCTAAACAGTTTAATATTTATGTAAAACTTATTTAGTTTAATATTTATATTGTATAAATTAATGATGCAATGTTAATACTATTATAAAACCTATTTAATTTAATATTATATTGTATGAATTAATGATGCATTTTTACTAATATAAAAGTTAAATGTAGTTATGAGTTTATTAGTACAGTGTATTATAGCCTTAAATATTTTTTCAATATTTATAAAACATGGTTTAATTATTGTTTAAATATTTTGTAAAGGATAAAAAAGAACAAGAAATATTAATCTATTTTCCAATTATATAATCACAATGAACCCCAATGCTCTTGTGTTTCTTGGTGTGGTAAGACTAATTGCAGTTGCACCTCTGTGATCCTCTTTCAAATTTGGAGAGCATTAAAGAGGTACTCAGGTGACAACTTTTTCTGTAATCAGTGATCAAAAGATTACTCAGGCTTGAACTGTCTCTCTTTGTTAATCTATTAATCTATTTTCCAATTATATAATCACAATGAACCCCAATGCTCTTGTGTTTCTTGGTGTGGTAAGACTAATTGCAGTTGCACCTCTGTGATCCTCTTTCAAATTTGGAGAGCATTAAAGAGGTACTCAGGTGACAACTTTTTCTGTAATCAGTGATCAAAAGATTACTCAGGCTTGAACTGTCTCTCTTTGTTCTTTGCTTTGATTATCACAGCAATTGTTTTAATGTGTGTAGATTAGGGGGTAAATCGTTTGGCTTTGTGGGTATCGATATTGAATGTAAAAATATTTCAATATCGGGCGATATCGGGGGGTTCATATTGTCTACCAAATAGTCTGAATTCGGGAAACTGAAAACGTTTTATTTTAGTGTTTCCCGAACCGCTAACAGGAAGCGAAATGAGTCAAAACAAAACAATGCAGTTTTCATCAAAAACGCATTGAAAACTTCAAAAATGTGAGATAAAAGTGTACAATGTCTTCAGATTTTTGCTTTACTTCGAGTATTAACAGTGTAAGTTTACAGTTTTACTTAAAATGGCTCTATTGAAATACATGTTTAGATCTCGATATCGGGAGTCCAGTTCCAAAACAATAAATATCGGCAATATCGATAAACAATTTACCCACTAGTGTAGATGAAAGGGAACTCTTTATGTTTATAAAGTCTTTAATCCTACAAGATTCTTCTTCTTTGAGCCCCTGCTAACACTTCAATAGAAGACTTTTTCTTTTGATCATCCCTATAACTACTATAAATAGTGATTTGATTTTAGAAAATACTCAGTGTATGTTAAAGTGTACATAAGTCTTCATACTTCCAATCAACTTATCAACTATAAATTATTTCCACATTCCATGCCCTGAGCCATTGAATGTACACATTCAACAGTTTCACCCATTGAATCTATACATTCCACAGCTGAGCCATTGAATGTATACATTCAACAGTTTGCCCATTGAATCTGTACATTCAACGGTTTGACCCGTTGAATGTATACATTCAACAGTTATCTACATTCAATACAACATATATACGGCTATTCTATTTGATTCGGTGAAATGCACGACGTATAATTACGTCTTTTGACCGTTATGGTACAAAGCGCATAGAAAGTCATAAATATGATAGATTCAAGCATTTTTTGTGTGTATTTCGGTAGGAAAAGACTAAAAACAGTGAAATTCTATTTGTGACACCATTTTGTTGCTTATTTGTGTCAAATATGTGAGAGGTTTTGTTACATATATTGGACACTATATTAGTACATTGTATATTACATATATTAGGCACTATATTAGTGCATTGTTTAATTTAAGCTTTATGTTTATACATTGTCATAAAAGATAATTGTGTTGTTGGTTCTTTTTGTGTGTTAACATTTAAAGTAAGGGAGTTATTGATTTTTGTGTTTTAGTGTTTATTGATTTGTTCACAGACTGGGGGAAATCCCCCCCTCAGTGGTTATGATAGATTTGGGGAAACCCAATTGCCAGTAGTTTCTAGAACTTCCTCCTTTGGCCTAGATGGCTCATGCTTTTTTGAGTTGGTTCTGTACAATTCCAGAGAAATCTGTGAATGTATATAAGGAATGTACATCTGACCACAAGTGAACTTTGTATTCGCTGGCTATAAGGAGAGCTATTGTGTTTTGGAATATAATATAACTTGTGTTGCTGTGAACTTTTACTGGAGTGAACTAGATACATTGTCTGGACAGATTTATTGCACTTTGGATATTTTTGGATATTGTACAGTTATATAACAGAGAGTGGATTTACTGCATTTTGGACATTGTCCATATCTTGGAGCAGACAGTACAATTGTGTTAACTCTCTAAAAATCTCCAGACAGACCTTCTGTGTGACTGGATATATAAAGGATAGCAGGACAAGCACCTTTTGTGTTGTTGAGTGTGGGACAGGTCACAGAATATAGACATCTGTGTGCGAGTGAACGCTGGACAGATCACGGGACAGACCACAGGACATTGGACAGATCACAGAATATACCACAGGACGGATTACAGAACAGATTGCGGGATACGGCGGATAAACTTATTCTTAATCTCAGTGGTCAGGTCAGCTAGATCTTGTTATTGTATTAGTGTGCTTAGTTAAGGGCATACCAGTTGACTGTAATCATTATTGTTAATCGCTAAATAAATTTGTTAAGTTAAGCTTTTTGTTTTTTTTTCTGTTACAACTTAAAGACAACCGGTAATTGCTACCGTGCTTGCCCGTAACCGTAACAGGAAAATTGGGGGCTCGTCCGGGATCCAACCATTTGATTACAACCATTTGATCAACCGTTCAATTAACATTTTGAAAATCCATTTGATTTAGTAATTGGTTACAGTCAACAGTGCCCAAAATGGCTAGTGCTAAAGAGTTTGTACAGTCACCATCTATGGAAGTTCTAGAAACTTTTAAAAAAGATATGTTAGTGCAGATAGCACAAGAGTTACAGTTAGAGGTGAAAAGGTCAACACGTAAACATGAACTTAAAAGGCTTATTGTTGAACAGTTAGTTGATGAAGATGTTTTACCTGATAGTTGTTTAGAAGTGTATAAGCCTCTACCAATGGAACCTTCTGGGCAATATGAGATCAGGCGATTAGAAATTGAAAGAGAGCTAAAACTTAGAGAATTTGAAGCTAGAGAAAGAGAGCTTGAAGCTCAACAACGAAAAGAAGAGCTTGAAGCTCAACAGCGAAAAGAAGAGCTTGAAGCTCAACAGCGAAAAGAAGAGCTTGAAGCTCAACAGCGAAAAGAAGAGCTTGAAGCTCAACAACGAAAAGAAGAGCTTGAAGCTCAACAGCGAAAAGGAGAGCTTGAAGCTCAACAGCGAAAAGAAGAGCTTGAAGCTCAACAGCGAAAAGAAGAGCTTGAAGCTCAAGCTCAAAAGGAAGAGCGAGCGCTTAAACATGAAAGAGAAATGAGAGCTTTAGAACTCAATGCCCGTAGAATTGCCCATGAAGAGTCCATTGCTACCAAATTTGATTTGGGTAAAAATGTGCGACTGGTACCACCTTTCAATGAATCAGAAGTTGATAAGTACTTTCAACACTTTGAAAGAGTAGCAACAGATTTTAAGTCTGAAGCTTTAATTTTGAAGGTCAAATTGAGGTCTCTAAAAGGCTCCCAAAGACCCAATATTTGGACTTTTTGCTACTTTTAAGCCCTGTGACTGTCAAACTATGTGACTGATAGAGCTCAAATCCTACCTGGGAAGATATTAGTATGTTATTTTTATATGTGCCAAAAATTAAGGCTTTAAGAAGACATTTAACCTGTGTATGAGGACCATAAATCCCCACCCGAGTGACCATTTTTAGACATTTTTCACATATTTTTCCCTGTAACTTGGAAATGGTAAGTCTAAGAAGTTTCAAACTGTATTAGATGTATATTGTATGTGTAATCTTAGTATGTGACAAATTTTAAGTCTGAAGCTTTAATTTGAAGGCCACATTTAGGTCTCTAGAAGGCCCCATAAAGACCCAGTATTTGGACTTTTTGCCAATTTTAAGGCCTGTGACTGTTAAACTATGTGACTGATAGAGCTGAAATCTCATCTGGGAATACATTATTATGTTCTTTTTACATGTGCCAAAAATCAAGGCTTCAAGTAGACATTTAACCTGTGTATGAGGACCTTAAACACCCACCTGAGTGACCCTTTTAAGACATTTTTCACATATTTTGCTCTGTAACTTGGAAATGGTAAGTCTGAGAAGTTTCAAACTTTATTAGATACATATTCTATGTGTAATCTTAGTATGTAACAAATTTTAAGTCTGAAGCTTTAATTTGAAAGCCACATCGAGATCTCTAAAAGGCCCACAGAGACCCAATATTTGGACTTTTTACCACCTTTAAGCCCTGTGACTGTTAAACTATGTGATTGATGGAGCTGAAATCCCATCTGGGAATGCATTATTATGTCCTTTTTACATATGCCGAAAATCAAGGTTTTTAGTAGACATTTAACCTGTGTATGAGGGCCATAGACACTCGCCCAAGTGCCTTTTTTGACATTTTTTCCGTATTTTGCCCTGTTATTTGGAAATGCTTAGTGTGACAAGTCTTAAACTGTATTATATATAATTATATCCCCAGACGAAAGTCGGGGATATATTGGATTCAGGTCCGTCGCGCCGCCGCCGCCGCCGCCGCCGCCGCCGCCGCCGCCGCCGTAGAAATTTCCTTGTGGACGCGATAACTCAAAAACAAATTAATATTTTTTTTTCAAACTTGGTACACATGTTAAGGGTGCCCAAAGGAAGATCCCTATTTTAAGGTGACCTTAAACTCCCAGTAAAAAAGAACTTATGGCCACCTTAAGGTCAGAAATTGCACTTTTGGCCACTTAGAGCCCTGTAGGTCACAAACTATGATGCTCAGCTGGCTGAAATTTTACCTGACAACACATTAATATGTTCTTAGTACATGTGCCAAAAATCATGACTTTAAGTTGAGGAGAAAATTGTGTTTGAGGCCCATAAATACCCCCACTTAGGGATTTTTTGCTATACTTTTCACATATTTTGCCCTATAATTTGGAAGTGATAATTCTGATGAGTCTCAAACTGCGCTAGGTATAACTTTGATATGTAATCCTTGTCTGTAGAAAATTTTAGGGCTGTAGGTTTACCCAAAGGGGTCGACTTAAGGTCTCAAAAGTGCCCACAGAGACCCAATTTATGCACTTTTTGCCACTTTCAAGCACTGTAGCTTTCAAACTATGTCTCTCATCTAAGTTAAATATCATCTGGGAATATATCTATGTGTTTTCTTATATGTGCCCCAACATTTAGGCCTTTAATAGACAGTTAACCTGTGTATCAGGACCATAAACACCCACCCGAGTGACCCTTATAAGACATTTTTCACATCTTTTTCCCTGTAACTTGGAAATGGTAAGTCTGAGAAGTTTCAAGCTGTATTAGATATATATTCTGTGTGTAATCTTAGTATGTAACAGATTTTAAGTCTGAAGCTTTAATTTTGAAGGTCAAATTGAGGTCTCTAAAAGGCTCCCAAAGACCCAATATTTGGACTTTTTGCTACTTTTAAGCCCTGTGACTGTCAAACTATGTGACTGATAGAGCTCAAATCTTATCTGAGAAGATATTAGTATGTTATTTTTATATGTGCCAAAAATTAAGGCTTTAAGAAGACATTTAACCTGTGTATGAGGACCATAAATCCCCACCCGAGTGACCATTTTTAGACATTTTTCACATATTTTTCCCTGTAACTTGGAAATGGTAAGTCTAAGAAGTTTCAAACTGTATTAGATGCATATTCTATGTGTAATCTTAGTATGTGACAAATTTTAAGTCTGAAGCTTTAATTTGAAGGCCACATTTAGGTCTCTAGAAGGCCCCATAAAGACCCAGTATTTGGACTTTTTGCCAATTTTAAGGCCTGTGACTGTTAAACTATGTGACTGATAGAGCTGAAATCTCATCTGGGCATACATTATTATGTTCTTTTTACATGTGCCAAAAATCAAGGCTTCAAGTAGACATTTAACCTGTGTATGAGGACCTTAAACACCCACCTGAGTGACCCTTTTAAGACATTTTTCACATATTTTGCTCTGTAACTTGGAAATGGTAAGTCTGAGAAGTTTCAAACTTTATTAGATACATATTCTATGTGTAATCTTAGTATGTAACAAATTTTAAGTCTGAAGCTTTAATTTGAAAGCCACATCGAGATCTCTAAAAGGCCCACAATGACCCAATATTTGGACTTTTTACCACCTTTAAGCCCTGTAACTGTTAAACTATGTGATTGATGGAGCTGAAATCCCATCTGGGAATGCATTATTATGTCCTTTTTACATATGCCGAAAATCAAGGTTTTTAGTAGACATTTAACCTGTGTATGAGGGCCATAGACACTCGCCCAAGTGCCTTTTTGGACATTTTTTCCGTATTTTGCCCTGTTATTTGGAAATGCTTAGTGTGACAAGTCTTAAACTGTATTATATATAATTTTTGTTTGTTATGTATGTCCCCCAAAAAGTTTCAGATCTGTAGTTTAATTGCTAAGGTCTCTTTAACAATTGTAAAATGCCCACAGAAACCCAATTTATGGATATTATGCCACTTTAAAGCCCAGTAACTGTCAAACTATGTGGGTTATAGAGCTGAAATCTTTGAATTTTTAAAAGGAAATGCCTGTCTATTTAAATTTTGAATATTAATAATGTTATGGCTATCTTAGTCTTTTAAGAACTTATTTTTGTGTGTTATACCTCTGCTTGCTGAGTTTTTCACTTTTTAAAATGAAACTGGTTAAACATATTCAAGTAGACAAAATGGACACTTTAAGTGAGCTTTAAGTCCCAATATTAATGAAATTATATCCTTATGTAGTAAAACTAGGGGATTTTTAACCCTCAACTAGCCCAGTTTTATTCAACTTGCCTCAGTTAATTTTGGCACAGCTCCTACAGTTATGAACTCATTTCAGTTGATAATCACATACTTAAAATTCTCAATTCTTTTTGTATTTGAGTACCCCTTTTATATAGATTGTTTGTTTACCATTTATGCTCAACCCACATCCCCCACCCGGATTCCCCCCACCCACCTCTGGGACCTCCAGCTATATTGAGTGACACTAAATAAACAAAGGTATTTAATGATATCAGATGAGAAACAAAGAACTCAATGGGGTTGCAGATCTTGTGTAATAGTGAGAGAGGTGTGGAGAAGGGGAGAGGGGTGGGGGTGGGAGGTGGTGGGCTTCATTACATATAACACAAAGGGGAGTCAGAACTGAGATTGTGTCACATATTTAGGTTGCATATATATGGACCACATATATAGGTATAGAGGAAATGAATAACTGAAAACAATTTGCAAATTCTAAAAATAATATAATAAAATAATAATATAAATAATTTTTTTTTAAATAATATTTTATTTGTGAACAAATATAGAAACAGATATGCGCTTTTGGGGTTATGAATTTTAGAATGGACATTGAATCATCAATCATTTAAATACTTTGAAGGAAGATTGAAAAATATGATGAGTTGAGTTAAAAATAATATTTTATTTGTCAACAAATATAGAAACAGATATGCTCTTTTGGGATTATTATTTTAGAATGGACATTCAATCATCAATCATTTAAATACTTTGAAAATAGGTTTAGAGTTATCATTGCAGGAAGATTGAAAATATAATTTGAGTTATGTATTCGGCGTCTGGGGATACACCATCTTCCTTGGGGAGATATAAACAGAGTAGATTGATGTGCTGAAGTTCATATAATAATGGGTAATTATGTTTTAAAAAATTCCCGATCAAAACCTGTGGCGTGAGTGATGACCTGTCTGGGGATATGTTGGCGCCGAGTTGGCCCAATCTAGTTTTTGTTTGTTATGTATGTCCCCCAAAAAGTTTCAGATCTGTAGTTTAATTGCTAAGGTCTCTTTAACAATTGTAAAATGCCCACAGAAACCCAATTTATGGACATTATGCCACTTTAAAGCCCAGTAACTGTCAAACTATGTGGGTTATAGAGCTGAAATCTTTGAATTTTTAAAAGGAAATGCCTGTCTATTTAAATTTTGAATATTAATAATGTTATGGCTATCTTAGTCTTTTAAGAACTTATTTTTGTGTTATACCTGTCCTTGCTGAGTTTTTAACTTTTTAAAATGAAACTGGTTAAACATATTCAAGTAGACAAAATGGACACTTTAAGTGAGCTTTAAGTCCCAATATTAATGAAATTATATCCTTATGTAGTAAAACGAGGGGATTTTTAACCCTCAACTAGCCCAGTTTTATTCAACTTGCCTCAGTTAATTTTGACACAGCTCCTACAGTTATGAACTCATTTCAGTTGATAATCACATACTTAAAATTCTCAATTCTTTTTGTATTTGAGTACCCCTTTTATATAGATTGTTTGTTTACCATTTATGCTGTAGCACTCCATCTCTTTGTAGTCACAACCCACATCCGCCACCCGGATTCCCCCCACCCACCTCTGGGACCTCCAGCTATATTGAGTGACACTAAATAAACAAAGGTATTTAATGATATCAGATAAGAAACAAAGAACTCAATGGGGTTGCAGATCTTGTGTAATAGTGAGAGAGGTGTGGAGAAGGGGAGAGGGGTGGGGGTGGGAGGTGGTGGGCTTCATTACATATAACACAAAGGGGAGTCAGAACTGAGATTGTGTCACATATTTAGGTTGCATATATATGGACCACATATATAGGTATAGAGGAAATGAATAACTGAAAACAATTTGCAAATTCTAAAAATATTATAATAAAATAATAATATAAATAATTTTTTTTAAAATAATATTTTATTTGTGAACAAATATAGAAACAGATATGCGCTTTTGGGATTATGAATTTTAGAATGGACATTGAATTATCAATCATTTAAATACTTTGAAGGAAGATTGAAAAGTATGATGAGTTGAGTTAAAAATAATATTTTATTTGTCAACAAATATAGAAACAGATATGCTCTTTTGGGATTATTATTTTAGAATGGACATTCAATCATCAATCATTTAAATACTTTGAAAATAGGTTTAGAGTTATCATTGCAGGAAGATTGAAAATATAATTTGAGTTATGTATTCGGCGTCTGGGGATACACCATCTTCCTTGGGAAGATATAAACAGAGTAGATTGAGGTGCTGAAGTTCATATAATAATGGGTAATTATGTTTTAAAAAATTCCCGATCAAAACCTGTGGCGTGAGTGATGACCTGTCTGGGGATATGTTGGCGCCGAGTTGGCCCAATCTAGTTCTAAATAGACTGATGATTTTTCAAAATACACAGGGTCAGTTGAAATACACTTACTATAAAACACACAATCATCTGGACATTCCTTTTCAAATCTGAAGGATTTTGTCAGTACAGAGACATATAAATAACTTGGAGTGTATAAACAGCATGCAGAAAGGCTGTCTTTGGGATGTAGGTAAGCATATCTGAGGTTCTTTCAGTGAAGCTTGCATTGTTGGTCAGTATATATAGGTGAATCAATCAGTCTTAAATAAAAGTAATCACATCTGAAGCAAACTCTGATGTGTTATAAATAGTTCATCTAATTACATCAGCAACTATGTTGGGTTCAGGGTAAGATATAAAATAGGGATCCATAAAATATGTGTCATAAAATAAACATTTATAATTAAGTACAGGCTTAATTGTCATCAAGTTATATTTCTAGCACTTTCTACCATCTCTGAAGTAGTGGGTGGACGATTAGACGAACGTTCGATTAATTGTCGGTGTCATGGTACAATCGTGTTCGGTCACTGATAACTTCTGGAAATCGATTAAATCTTACCCTTCTTTATGTGTCTCAATATCCACGTATTTTTTATATTTTAGGCAGTTTCCTAAACTTTCTTTTAATAAATCAAGAGATTTGTCATGAATTTTGTGTTTGTTTATAACTACCGCCATATTTACTGGAAGTGAGTGCTTTTGGTGAATACTAAACGTCGGAAACACCGTTATTCTTACCGGATTGACATATAGTTCATCCCGGAATGTGTTTCAGGATATATTGGCCAACAGTGGAGTAAAAAAGTCGATTATGGGTCGATCATCGGTCGGAAAAATGGACGAATAATCGACCATCAAAATGGAGGCGATTCCACTCACTACTCTGAAGTATGATTCACTTTGCTGTCATATTCTTTGGTTTACATAAAAAGAGTATCTCAGCTTTATTTTTAAAATGCTGACAAAGATGTTTTTGTCACTCACTTCAAAAAGGTTCAAAACATGTTCCACAAGCATCATATTCAATTCCACAAAGTTCAAAAAGTGTCCAAAAAAGTTTTGATGAATTCAATTCAATAAAGTTCAAGAAGTGTCCTAAAACTGTCTTGTTGAACCATATTGAACCATGTTCAATTCAACAAAGTTAGAAAAAGTGTCCCAGAACTATCTTGTGGAACTATATTGAACAAGAGTTCAGTTCAACAAAGTTTAAAAAGTGTCCTAAAACTGTCTTGTTGAACTATATTGAACAATATTCAATTCCACAAAGTTCAAAAAGTGTCACAGAACTATCTTGTGGAACTATATTGAACAAGAGTTCAGTTCCACAAAGTTCAAAAAGTGTCCCAGAACTATCTTGTGGA
Organism: Sabellastarte sp. h YS-2021; assembly: GCA_964017235.1. Lineage (NCBI taxonomy): Eukaryota > Metazoa > Annelida > Polychaeta > Sabellida > Sabellidae > Sabellastarte > Sabellastarte sp. h YS-2021. Next base: position 164,187,264 of record OZ024927.1, on the reverse strand, counting down.
AATGTATTGAACAATACTCAGTTCAACAACGTTCAAAAAGTGTCGCAGAACTATCTTGTGGAACTATATTGAACAAGAGTTCAGTTCAACAAAGTTCAAAAAGTGTCCTAAAACTATCTTGTGGAACTATATTGAACAAGAGTTCAATTCCACAAAGTTCAAAAAGTGTCCCAGAACTATCTTGTTGAACTACATAGAACAATATTCAATTCAACAAAGTTCAATATGTGTTCCAGAACTGTCTTGTTGAACTGTATTGAACGAGTGTTCTTGAACTTCTCTTTTAAAATTTTATTGAACAGATGTTGAACGTTCTAATCTGTTCAAAATTGTTCAACGCAGTCCATGAAGTCTTGAACAACATTTCACAGGATTATCGCCCACGGATACGACTCAGGTTTTGTTGCAAAATTCGGTCAATGACCGATGGCCGACGCGAATCTGAAACCCTGATGTGTCAACAAAATCCCATGCATTCAGCATCAATTTCTACCATAAATGAGGCAGAAATTAAAACACATGGTTCAAATAATTTTGGCTCATAGTGAATCAAAAGTTAGCATGGAACAGTGTTGTCTGGTGTATTAATCACAGTCACTCTCATTATAAATTTGGTATTAAAGTAAAGGGGCATGAATTAGAAAATATATGGTGTATGTAATGATCAGTATTTATCTTCATTTATGGGTCACTGTTTGAAGTGTATACTGAAAAAGCCATGCATGGGGATTATATGTCTCTATGATGAGATACAATTTATTTTGGATCACAAAAAAGTATTCAACTGGTGGCTCTACACATAAAAGCATGTGGACAGTAACAGTTTCATAGATGGCAGACACCACATGACTAATTTAATAAATTTGTTTGGGTTCTGCAAATCTATTTATAATTTCTCCCTGAGAAAAGGTTATTGCCTTCTCTGTTAGGATTGTCAATTGTAAGTAAAAACACATTTTAACAGTCTTGGTAAATGACATTATTATCTCCCGCCCGGCTCTGCCGGCGGGAGATTATAATTTGCACCATGTGTGTGCGTGAGTGCGTGCGTGGGTCACGCAGTTTTCTCTGAAACTACTACAGTTACACATTTTTGGTAAATTACTTGTCCTAATGAATTTTTACGCTCTTCAAAATTTTTTGGGTTTGGTGAACTTTGGCCTACTTTTGAGTGAGTAATAGCACTTTTACCTAATATAATTATATGGCTTATAACTCTCAAACTATTGCATTTAGAGTATTTTGTTGCGATATGTTGCTCGGCTACTTTCTTCACAGCTACAACATGGTCAGTAGTTTGGAAGTGTATCTCCATAGCTAAGTGAGTAATAGCTACTTTGTCAATTTTTAATGATAACCATAATGAGTAAATGGCTTATATCTTCAAAAGTATTGCAGCTACACAATTTCTCTCAAATATGTTGTTCATCTACTTTTTTGTGAACTGTAACATATTGAAGTTTCACAACTGTTGCTCAATGTACAATTGAGTAATGGCTACTTTATTGCTACTTTTAGTGAAAATGTGAAAAATCACAAATATCTCGCAAACCGTAAGAGATAGAGCAATTTCAAGCGAATTTTTGACCCATGGGGTGGTACAACAATGTCCTATGCTAAGGGGATTGGTGAACTTTGGCCTACTTTTGAGTGAGTAATAGCACTTTTACCTAATATAATTATATGGCTTATAACTCTCAAACTATTGCATTTAGAGTATTTTGTTGCAATATGTTGTTCGGCTACTTTCTCCACAGCTACAACATGGTCAGTAGTTTGGAAGTGTATCTCCATAGCTAAGTGAGTAATAGCTACTTTGTCAATTTTTAATGATAACCATAATGAGTAAATGGCTTATATCTTCAAAAGTATTGCAGCTACACAATTTCTCTCAAATATGTTGTTCATCTACTTTTTTGTGAACTGTAACATATTGAAGTTTCACAACTGTTGCTCAATGCACAAGTGAGTAGTGGCTACTTTATTGCTACTTTTAGTGAAAATGTGAAAAATCACAAATATCTCACAAACCATAAGAGCAAAATGAGTAAATGCTAATTATCTGTAAAAGTATTGCGGATACTCAATTTTTATCAAATAACTCATTCATCTACTTTTGGAAGAGCTTTCACATGGTGAAGTTTCAGACCCGTAGATAATTACTCGCCTACTCAAAATGAGTAAATGCGAATTATCTCTTAAAAGTATTGCAGATAGCCAATTTTTCTCAAATGACTCAATAAACCTACTTTTGGGAGAGCTTTCACTCGGTGAAGTTTCAGACCCGTAGCTAATTACTCACCTACTCAAAATGAGTAAATGCTAATTATCTAAAAAACTATTGCGGATACCCAATTTTTATCAAATAACTCATTCATGTACTTTTGGGAGAGCTTTCACATGGTGAAGTTTCAGACCCGTAGATAATTACTCACCTACTCAAAATGAGTAAATGCGAATTACCTCTAAAAGTGTTGCAGATAGCCAATTTTTCTCAAATAACTCATTCACCTACTTTTGGGAGAGCTTTCATATGGTGAAGTTTCAGACCCGTAGCTAATTACTCACCTACTCAAAATGAGTAAATGCTAATTATCTCAAAAACTATTGCGGATACCCAATTTTTATCAAATAACTCATTCATGTACTTTTGGGAGAGCTTTCACATGGTGAAGTTTCAGACCCGTAGATAATTACTCACCTACTCAAAATGAGTAAATGCGAATTATCTCTTAAAAGTATTGCAGATAGCCAATATTTCTCAAATAACTCATTCACCTACTTTTGGAAGAGCTTTCACTTGGTGAAGTTTCAGACCCGTAGCTAATTATTCACCTACTCAAAATGAGTAAATGCTAATTATCTCAAATAACAATTATATCAAATAACTCATTCATCTACTTTTGGGAGAGCTTTCACATGGTGAAGTTCCAGACCCGTAGGTAATTACTCACCTACTCAAAATGAGTAAATGCGAATTATCTCTAAAAGTATTGCAGATAGCCAATTTTTCTCAAATAACTCATTCATCTAGTTTTGGAAGAGCTTTCACATGGCGAAGTTTCAGAGCCATAGCTAATTACTCACCTACTCAAAATGAGTAAATGCGAATTATCTCTATAAGTATTGCGGATAGCCAATTTTTCTCAAATAACTCATTCATCTACTTTTGGGAGAGCTTTCACTTGGTGAAGTTTCAGACCCGTAGCTAATTATTCACCTACTCAAAATAGGTAAATGCTAATTATCTCTAAAACTATTGCGGAGACCCAATTTTTATCAAATAACTCATTCATCTATTTTTGAGAGAGCTTTCGCATGGTGAAGTTTCAGACCCGTAGATAATTACTCACCTACTCAAAATGAGTAAATGCGAATTATCTCTTAAAAGTATTGCAGATAGCCAATTTTTCTCAAATAACTCATTCACCTACTTTTGGAAGAGCTTTCACATGGTGAAGTTTCAGATCCATAGCTAATTACTCACCTACTGAAAATGAGTAAATGCGAATTATCTCTAAAAGTAAATGAGAAAGTGTGAATATCTTGAAAGTCGTACGAGATACAGCGATTTGACCCGCAGGGTAGTACAAGAGTAACCTATACAAAGGGCAAAAAACACTTTTGGCGGCCATCTTAGATTTTAGCGAAAAATGAAAAATTGTGAATATCTCGGAAAAGGTATTTCTTCCCCTTTAATGCTCGGCGGGAGATACACACCGCGGCAGTGGTCTTGTTCTATTCAAAAACACTATAAAACATCTTGAAAGTTACTGGGTACTAATGAGCTCTCTCCTTGTTACCCTTGTGGTATATGTGTATTGTTATCTAAACACAATAAATTGATATCTATTATTCTGGGTTTAACTCAACTTTAATCTAAAGATTCGACTTTGTGGTTGTCTGAAAGACAGCCACTGTTCCCTTGTTTACTCAATGGGAAAGATGTGTTCAAAGCATTGTGTCATAAACTTCTTACCTTTCTAAGGGCTCAAATTTTACTATGCCTTTTTCTGAAATGTAAATAGATATATGGCATTTATAAAGGACTGTTACTCTTCAATTATGTAGTTTTATGGTGTAACTTTCAATCTATTATAAGTATTGATGCTTTATGCATTCTGAGCCTCAGCATTTATTCAATTAACTTTTCGCAATTTATGACCATAGAAAACAAAATAAAGCTTAAATTTTTCATTCATGTTAATGCATAAACTTCCACACTGTCTGCTTAACTTTCACCTTTTCTCTCAGTGCTGCATGTTTTTATTTTCAAAACCCCTTTTCTACTTTATATTACATTGCATTTAACCTTTGGGGACACTTTGTTTTTGTTAGCAAAAACATTTTTCTGGTTGGATATGAACTCATGAGGCAGAGGTGAGAGCCTAATAATTAACATGACAAGCATGTATACCCCTCAGTGGTATTAATAAATGCTACCAACAACACTGTCTTTGGTTTTGTCTGAAATGAAGTTTTCTTCATATCATTTTAGAAATTTTTTATGTTTTTTAGTAGTAAGGAGTATTTATTGACCATCATATAGAATAGAATCATGCAAAATACAGAGAAACTTCTTGAATTACACTAAATGTCAAGTTTAAAATATGGCAAGGGAGGCATTTGAGGCAACAAAAACTTGGTGGTACTTTCTGCCATTCCTCCAGATTCCAGATTTGGGGCTACTAGAAATCCCATCCTTGCCAGATACCTGCCTATATAGGAACAATGAAATGGAGTATTCTGCTGATGCTTTTAAAATTGAACCAGTGACAGCAATGAAAGAATGGAAGTTAAGCTATGATGGCAAAATGAGGTACATGTACCTACTTTACTTTTCAAGTGTCATTTCTAGACTCTGTTTTTTTTTTTTGCTGACTTTTAAATGCAGTGGAACCTATGCCACCCATTTATTTAAAAAATAAGACCTATAAAATGGAAAGTCAAAGCTCATTAAATTTAATATTTAATCTGTTCTGCTTTGTAGGCATAATATCTATCCTGCAAAAGGGGAAGTACAGTGCACAAAATTTACAAAATAATTGACAAAATGAATAGTCAAGGGATGATATGTATAGCATGAGTACAGGTCCTGAATGTTTGGCTACACATGCACTGTATATTGCAAAATTGTATGGCAAACATACTGGTATCCATGACTGTTGTCAGAAAGTAGTAAACCATACCACATTTCTTTAACTCTGTTTAAAATACAGACTTATGAATTGAAAAGTTGCATTTTCTCCAAACAAAGGTGTCTTCAGGTTGTATCTTGTCAGACTTCTTGGGATAAATTTATGAAATTTCAGTGGAAATATGTCTGTATTATAATATTTTGCAAGATAACACAAAAGAAAAATATATCTTTCTTAATGTTAAAAAATACATGTACTCTACACTGAACTTAAATGCAACACTAAATATTTGGTTGATGAACAGTAATGATTTTACAGGTGAAGTTTACTGTTTAAAGGGAATCTTTTATTCCATACTGGATGAGTTTTTTTAAAACAGCTTTTCCAACTGTATTTCAGCAGAATTAGAAACAAAACACCAGTAGTAGGATGCTCCTTTGGTTGAAATAAAAGTAATGATAACCATTTTGTATTGTTCATAACCAAATATTGAAGGTATATGTACATTTTACCCCTTTATATCATTGATATTTCACAGAACCATTAAAAGAACAATAAATTTGTCCAAATATCTTGAATTATCACATTGGCAGTAAAAATGAGTTAATAATCTTTCAGATGTTTCATAATGTCAGTGTATGTTTAAGTCAGGGCGACATATATCTTGTGTGTGTTTCACAAAATTAGTGAAGTGAAATACCACATTCAGTTTATAATGTGGCTCCAGAAATCCTGTTTTAGTGTTCACCATTTGTGTTACCTATTCTGTTTTAACTTTGTAGATTAATAAAGAAGGAAGGTGACGAAGAAATCGTTGATGTTTCTTTTGAGCTGAAGTGGCTGGCAACTACCAAGTACTTTGATTTTGACACAGATGTCAACCAGAATGCGATGAGTGATGCCATAGCGAGGGAGTCTTGGTCCAGGGAGTTCTTCGACACTCTGAAACGGTTTGTTTTGTTATAAAACTGTAAAACCCCTTTCAAAAAATGTTGACTGAGTACAGATACTTCTCAGCAGAGATAACTTTTGAAAATATAGAGGTCCTTTTCCATGAAACCTAACATTTTTAGTTGCCATTTCTCATAAAGACAACATGTTTTGTAAAGGGTTTTTAGATTTGACCGACTCGTGTTCACTGTTCACTTAGAGAGATTTCGCCGTTAACACTCTCAGAGGAAAATGACACCAGCTAGGTTCACCAATGTGCGGGATATCTTTTTTCGGAGGTAAGCTTCTCTGGGACTGGAATTAGCCTTATTCAGAAAAACAAGATGGCTGCCGCAGGAATTTCTTTGAAAATTATCTACCTTTTTCTACTGGCTGTTTCTCATAGGTTGAAGGTTGAATCTCTTCATAGGTGATATGTATAACAGAGAAGAAGAAAAGGGTGATCACTGAGTGCATTGTGATCAAAATGATAACCAAGAAGAATCACACAAATTGGTTAATGCCTATTGGAGCTAGAGAGTGCAATCTGAATATCCAAGACAACTCAATACGCCTACGCTTGGAAGTGTTGGATGCTTCAAATTTTGGTGTACACCACTCCAGCACAGAGAATTGCATGTTTTTGTGGTTGTGTCCATCACTCTTGAAGTGGCGTGAGACAGGGGTGTCTTTTCCATGTTCCTTTTGCACTGAATGTCTGTGTTCATACATTCGTTGTCTTAATGCTCTGGAGGTTTCCCCCACATAATGTTTGTTACATTTAGAGCAGGTAATCAAGTATATGACATTGTTAATTTCACATGTGAAATTCTTGGGCAAGTTTAGTGTGTTGAATGACTTGTGAGTGAAGTTACATGTTACTGTTGGCCTTCTTTTGATCAGGGGGCAATAAGTACATTTACCTAGTCTTGTACATACTGGTAAGTATGGTTTAATATCCGTGGTAGTGGCAGGGGGGTAAATGAGACAAGCATTAGTGAGTTTGTCTCTTAGGTTTGGTAGTCTTCTGAACCCAACAATGGGTTTGTCTTTGAATATTGGCCCACAGTCCTGGCTATTTGTTATTATATTCCAGTTTTTGTGGATCAATTCCTTTATGCTGGGGTTACCTGGGTTGTAATCTGTGACCATTACTGGTGTTGTAATTGGTGTTTTAACTGCTACTTCTAATAATTCATCTTGACTAAATTTAGCCGCTCTTTTATAGTGTTTTCTTAGAGCTTTTTCTGGATATCCTCTTTTGAGGTAATATCCCATTAATTTTTCTGCATTGTGATTGAAATCTTCGTCATATGTGCAGATTCTTCTAAGTCTCAAGAACTGCCCATATGGCCCTTTGGTTTTGCAAGGACTGTGATGAGCTGATTGGTAGTGCAGGTATAGATGAGTGTCTGTTGGTTTTTCATATAGGGTTGTATATAGTTCCCTATGATGGTTTACTTTGACAGTAGTGTCCAGAAAGTTAATTTCTGTGAGGCTACTTTCATGAGTGAACTTGATAGTAGGATGAATACTATTTAGGTAGGTAATGAACTCATTAAGATTATCTTCCCCATGGGTCCATACCATCCAAATGTCATCTATAAATCTAAGCCATAGAAGCGGTTTAAGTGGCCAATTTGCCAATGCTTTGGTTTCAAATCTATCCATAAATAGGTTGGCATAGTTTGGTGCTGCTGCTGTGCCCATTGCTGTGCCACCTGTTTGGAGATAATGATCACCATTGAAACTGAAGCTCATTGAATGCAGTACTAGTTTTAGTAGATGCAATACATGGGGTCCTATTTTTTGTTTGTCTGGATCCCTTCTGAGATGATCTGCCACAGCTAATAGGCCTTCCTGATTAGGGATATTCGTGTATAAGGAGCTTACATCTAATGTGACTAGTAGTGCTCCTTCTGGAATTTTGCCTAATTGTTTGACTCTGCTGATGAAATGTTGAGTATCTCGGACATAAGATTTTGTTTGTGGTACATACTTTTTTATATGTTCATCTACAAACTTACTAATGTTTGCTGTGGGGTGGTTGATGGAACTACATATGGGTCTACCAGGTATACCTTTCTTGTGGATCTTTGGTAGCATGTAGAACCTGGCTTCTTTGGGATTTGGTATGTTTAGGTAATCAAAGTTTTTTTCTGTGATTAAATTAAGAGACCTCATTGTTGTGAGTTGTTCAGTTATTTTATCAGAAATCTTATTTGTTATGTCATGTGGGATTTTTTGATAAAATTTCTCATCTTGTAGTTGTCGGTATCCCTCTCGTAGGTAGTCTGTTGTGTTCATGACTACTACTGCAGATCCTTTATCAGCTTTTTTGATGATAATATGAGGGTTACTTGTGAGTTTATTTAGCCCAATGTTTTCTTTTTTGGTTACGTTATTGTACCTTTTAGGTTTGCACTTGGATTTTAATATTTCCTGTTTGACAGCTCTTTGGAACAAGTCAAGAGTCCTGTTTGGAGGATATGGTCTCCAACTTGACTTGGGTTTGAATTTTTGGTGTAATTCCTTATTAGCCGATGTTTCAGTATCAGAGTCAGATAGATTATCTGTCGCATTTTGATTCATAAAATCAATGATACTTTGATTGATTTGTTGGTTTGTGGGGTCAGCTTGGTCCCTATTAAAGAATTCCACTAGTTCTAATCTTCTATGGAATTCTTTAAAATCTAACCATATTTGGGATTTATCAGGTAAGCCAGGGGTTGGGCAGAATGTTAGTCCCTTTTCTAGAGCAGATATTTGATCTTGGTCTAGCACGACATCTGATATGTTTATTACAGTGTGTCCAATGTAACTTTCAAACTTGGTATTCTTAGGTAGGATACCAGGTTGTGATGTTTTGGCCTCATTTCTGAGGGTTTCTAAGAAGTTAGGTTCCTCGATGCTGGACATGATTGGGATGAACCTTAATAGGTGGAAAGGGTTGTATCCACTGAAGTACTTTGCTGGGGGTTATGGGGAGCCTGGTTTGATACCAGGTTCTGAGCAGGCTCCTTTGTGGTGGGGGCTGTATCTCTGTGGTTCATTAAAAGGCTGTTGAGCAAATATGTAATTTTATTGAGGACATATTTAGGTATTGCAGGTATTATACGAGTGAAGGTATAAATGTATAGATAGTCATTTATTTAAAATAACCCAACAAGGTTTATAAATAATCTCTATTAAAAAATTCTATTTAATAGGCAAGACTATAATTATCGTTAATTAACGATCTATACACGCAAAAATGATTATTTATAAATATAATAAGCATGTTTATTCATTCCAGAGCATGAGATATATTATAATAAATCACTTTTTGGAAAATACAAACAAAATATAAAAATATATTTTAAATAAAATATAATTCAGTTATAATTAACAATTATATATAAATATCATCTAAAAAGTGATTTATAGCCGTGACGTAATTACAAAAATTACGTCATCACCAGATTACATCATACAATGAAATGACATCACAAAATCAGTCACTAAGTCATTTTCATGGTTGGATGAATGAAATCAAATCACCATACAATGGATCATAACAGATACATTTGTGGACACTGTAATAACAGTTTTAAACATAAGTCAAGCCTGAGGAGGCATATTAATAATGCACACAACCAAAAAAGGTTCACATGTGGAATATGCAATAAGCAATACACAAGAAAAGTTGACTATATAAATCACATCACCCGGAACCATCCACCATTAATCCTCCAGCAGGGAGCTGAAAATATCACTTGGGACAAACAAACCCCAGCAGCAACTCATAATGTCACCACAACTACCCATCCATCTATAGCTCAACAAAAGCCTACATATACTTTGGAAGCCACCACCAGTGCGCTAAACAGTACCCAAGACTGGGAGAAAATCCTGAAGAATGACCTGGCGCTCAGTGATGATGAACCTGAGCACTCATCAATTTCACCCCCAAAAATCACCATGGGTGTGAACACAGACAAGACATTCCCAAAAGAGGCCACCAAATGTACAAACACCTCGCCACTAGGAATATTTAACCTGACTTCCCAACTAGTTTCTACCCATGAACTACCTGAGGAATCCAAGGGCATATTGAAGATTATCAAAAAACCCAGCACTCAAATTGGGTGTATACCAATGACCATTCACAAGAATAGAGAATGTCAAACTGATGATAACACATGCCATAAGTGCACTAATAGTGAACACCTCATAATACAGAGGCAACAATACATCATAAATGATGCTGTCAGAAATTGCCAGGAAGGATATAGTGAACCAGTAACATCAAGGGAGGATAGGCACAAAATGCCACTGCCAAGCACTACTATATACAATAAGTGGTGCGCAAAACTGAAGCCAAGTCTGATTCCCAGGAGCCCAAGGGAATTCCCGAAACCACCTACACCTCCTAGATTTACCAATCCAGAGCTTAAAATAACCAGCTCAACTGATGGGGCTACATCATCTAGTAGAATAAGAAAACCAACTAGCCTAACTATTGACAATTCAACCTATGAGGCGATTTGCAGTAGGAAAAAAACTCGCCCAACCTTAGTCACCTCCCCCAGGAAAATCATCCTACCACCCCCACCACAGGATGGGAAATGGAGTTATAGAACAACCAAATTCTGAAAATGAGAACAAGATCTGAACAATTATAGACTGATCCAATTAAATAACGTATCTAAAAATAATTTATAATACCTAATCCAAGATTATAAATTTATAGACATTATACATTTTAACAGTTCTTTTATTTTTATACAGCATATGTAAAAATAAAATAACCGCCTATTAATCAACAAATATAATATGGTAAATAAAGTTTATTATAATAAATATCCCTATAACTCATAATAGTTTCTGTATGACTTTAAATATGACTTATATTCACATAGAATATAGTTACATATGAAAGCATAATAATAAAATTATAATAACCTAACAACTACACTCATTTTTGGTGGGACCTATAAATAGAGACTTTACAAAAAGCCTGGAAATGAGATTCTAATACTCACCACCAACCTCAAAATGAGGACATCATAGTTGTATTAGTGAAATAATTAATTTTCTAATCAAACATACATAAATTAGAAAATTTTCACCCCCTTCAGGATTACCCTACAACACCTGGAGCCTGCAACCAGGCCCCAAAACCAGGTTCTGAGCAGGCTCCAAACCGGCTCTGAACCGGGGGCTCCCCCTGTAAAGCCCAATAGTACCTTAGGGACCACAGACCTGAATATCTCAAAGCCTCTGATGAGACTGACAAAATATTAGCAGTCGAAATACAATTTACACACAGTTAAATTATATCAGGCAGATAAACTATCTTATTATCCACCCTCAGTCTACGCATAAGCAGGAAGCAGATTTTTTCCTAGTTTTCACTATGATATGTATAACAGATATATACGTCCTCTACAAGCTTGCAGACATTTGACCTTGAAGCTCTTAATTCAAGGTCATCCACAGAGTGCCAAAGTACCCCATGTAGCAGACTTTAAAGGTGCCTATGTCTCCCTTATTATTGGTACTAGAGATTGCAATGTGAAACCAACCTGCAGGAAATCATGAGCTGGGAATTTTTTTATTTGGTCAGATTTGGCCTTGGACCCCTATCTCAAGGTCAAACGAGGATAGCCAAACTTAAAAGTGCTTATAACTTGCTTATTATTGGTGCTAGAGGTTTGCAATGTGAAACCAACTTATCAAAAATCATGGGCTGGGAATCTTCTGATGTGTTCAGATTTGACCTTGGAACCCTCCTTCAAGGTCAAACGATGATAGCCAAACTTTAAAGTGCTTATAACTCGCTTATTATTGGTCCTAGAGGTTTGCAATGTGAAACCAACTTATAGGAAATCATGGGCTGGGAATCTTCTGATGTGGTTAGATTTGACCTTGGACACCTTCCTCAAGGTCAAATGAGGATAGACAAACTTAAAAGTGCTTATACTCTCTTATTATTGGTCCTAGAGGTTTGCAATGTGAAACCAACTTATCTGAAATCATGGGCTGGGGAATCTTCTGATGTGTTCAGATTTGACCTTGGAACCCTCCTTCGAGGTCGAATGAGGATAGCACACTTAAAAGTGCTTATAACTCTCTTATTATTGGTCTTAGAGGCTTACAATGTGAAACCAACTCATAGGAAATCATGGGCTGGGAATCTTCTGATGTGGTCAGATTTGACCTTTGACCCTTCTTCAAGGTCAAACAATAATTCACTAGCTTTGGTGAGTTGTGTTTCTTGTGGATACAAATTTACATTGGTTCTCAGATGCGTAGGTCTAATTATGAATGTTTAATTATAAATTATGAATGTTTTAGTCATTTATAGCGCTTAATCTCCACCGAGTTGTGGACTCTAAGGCGCAACAAGATAATAGCAATATGCAAAATTCAAAATCCAGGGACAGAAATAGGTTAGCACCATGGAGAAGCGATAAGAGAAAATGAGCTAAGGAGGATAAGCCTTTGCGTAGAGATAGGTTTTGAGTTTCTTTCTAAAAGAGGCAATAGTGGGTGATGCACGAATGTCTTCAGGGTGTGAATTCCAAACAGTGGGAGCATCAAAAGCAAAACTGAAACCAAACTGTTTAGTGGACGTGTGAATTTTAGGTTGAAACTTTGGAACATTAAGGAAATTTGCAACACTCTGACTGCGTCTAGTGTTGTAAGTATTGTGGTATGTGGAAAGGTATGGAGCAAAGTATTTAGGGAAGCCAGTGTGAATAAACTTGTACACCAGGGTAGCCAGTTTGAACTCTGAGCGAAACTGAACAGGGAGCCAATGGAGTTTCCTAAGGACGAGAGTCATCCTAGTAAACTTACTCGAATTTGTAACAATTCTAGCTGCACTATTTTGGATACACTGTAATCTGTGAAGATTGACTTTGGAGAGACTCCTGAAAAGTGAGTTACAGTAATCCAACCGACTACTGACAAAAGCATTGGTATTGTTTTCACCCATGGTGTCCAGATGGGTGGGCGGGCAGCGGGAAAAAGCTTGACCGGGCTGTATCTTAGAAACAGGTGTAAGGTGTAGGAAGTTGATACTTAGTGGGCACATTGGTTAGGAGGTGTAGGTGTGTAACATCATGGTCTGACCTTGATTTGACCTTTGACCTTGCTGTAGGGACCTTGAGTTTAAAAATCTTGTCCGGGCTGTATCTCAGAAACCATAAGGTATAGGAAGTTGATACTTGGTAGGGACATTGGTTAGGGGGTCTGGGTGTGTAACGTTATGGTGTGACCTTGATTTGACCTTTGACCTTGCCATAGTGACCTTGACCTATAAAATCTTGTCCGGGCTATATCTCGGAAAGTATAAGGTGTAGGAAGTTGATACTTGGTAGGAACATTGGTTAGAGGTTGTGGGTGTGCTTTGTCATGGTGTGACCTTGATTTGACCTTGCCGTAGTGACCTTGACCTATAAAATCTTGTCCGGGGTTGAGACATCTTTCTCTTATGACAAGGATATATGGATTGCTGCAACTGATTATTATATGCACTTTTACATAATTATGCTATTTCCATTGACAGCTATTCTGCAATTAATAAATTTTACAGCGTCATATTTTTTAGTTTACTGGTTAATGCTGCCATGTTGCTATTGAGTTGTCTTGTTTTAGTACTTTATCTTTACATACATTTTCTTTCTCTACTTAAACATGATTTGAACCTTTATATAACTGACACTGCTCTGAGAGTGTCCCAATCTTTGTACTGTTTCACCACTTCTATATCTCGTGGTGTTGAAAACTATTTTCCCAGGCTGTCGGGTATGGGCATCTCTGATGCTATTTTTCAAAGATTTGAGGGAAGATTTACCATTGTGTTCTTGTTTTTAATTATTTGCTTGTCAGCCAGTATTGGCTGATATCTTCCTACATGTAGCAATGCACTAGTTGGTGCATCTGATCTTATAACAACTGTAACTTACAGGTTTGGGTCTTGTACTTATTTCCTGTTATGCACAGTGTTTTTAAGCGAAAAATGTGATATTTGCATCACATTTAATCCAAAAATACACCCTTTTTATATAAATGTCACTGTTTACAAACTTTGGGTCTTTTCTTTTCAAGTGTAATGCTCATTTACATACACTTAGCACAACCCAGTAAAGTCTTCGTAACCTGTGATTACACTTAGCCACTTGTTATAGTTTGCCCTTTTATAAGAACAATGTATCTGTCAGGAAGTGCTGAAGTGGTTGTCTGAAGAGAAGTACACATGTATTGTCATGAGATGCTTTTTAATCAATTCTGAACTTGGAGTTCTAGTCCATGTAAATTTGCATATGTGGTTGACCATATTTAATTGTAATAAGTGTGGTATGTTGCTTTCTATCCACAGGTTAAACTTGTCCAAAAGCTTGTATTTTATATTGCCTCATAAATTTCAAATTTTGTTTTGTAATTGTTTCTTTAAAGTTTTGAATTTATTATTTTAAGTCTTTATTTAGTAAAAAAATATAACCTCAAAAGTTTTTAATTGCTGAATCCTGACTGGATTTAGTGGTAGTTTTTACAAACAGAGGAACCTCTATTATCAGACCTTCTATTATCAGAATATTCAATTTTATGAACTCCTTTCAAGAAAGCAGTTTGGTTTTAGATTTGTCCATGATGCTCCCCAAGGTATGGAATGAGTTGCTGGATGACATCTGCTGACGCATCTCTTCTATCTTTTAGGAAGAAACTGAAAGCTTAATTCTTCACAAAAAACTACCCACCCTAGATTCATTTTGTTCTTCTGACTGTCTCTATGATGTATAGACATCCCCTTTTATTTCTCTGGACTATGATTTTTTTTTTTTGGACTTTTTGTTTCCCGGTTGTTATGCTTTAGAGTCTGTCCCCTGATTAGATAAAGCACCATAAAGTCACATTAGCATTAAAATTAGAATTTCCACTCTCCCAAATTTGTATTTTCCAATTTTTCTTCTTCTGTTTTACAACATATACTCTTATATTTTCAGACCAAAATCTTGCTCTCCCAATCCAATAATACAGGTTCCATTTTATTATAGAAACAAGACTTGGTTATGAATTTTGAAAAGGTTGCAATCTTTGTTTTAAGATTGAAGTCATGATAGTGTAGATGTATAGGCTGGTAAAACCTCAGTTGTACAATGTTTACCATGTTATTTCAAGAAATCAGCCTTCTGTACAGTATTTGTTCTGTATTTTGTCAGGGCCCATCAAACACATTACGAGCAGTTTGGGCAGATGACAGGCACTGTGAAGATTGAGAAGTATCGGAGCAAGGAGCTCTGTTTGCAAGGTGTCAGAGACCACTCCTATGGTGAGGGGAAGGGTGCTTTATGTATAATACAAGTGTAGGAGATTTGGATTAAATGATTACAAAGTCAAAAGTCAGTCTTGAAATTGTACATCCCTTCCAGGAGCGACTGGAATAAGCTTATATGCTTTGCCATCAGCTGGACTTGAACCCCAACTAATTAAATGAAATATATTCAAGACTGTATTGTACAAATATACATTGCAAAATGCCGAACATTATTTTAAATAATCTTATAAAATCCAACTGGCTTTTTATGTAAAGCTTGAAACAAAGTTAAGAAAATGTCTTTCAGTATATTAGGGATTAGATGATTTTATTTTCTGGAGGCACGTTTTCCAAAGTAAAGAACTTGGGTATATACTGTGTTGTTCAGATACAATGAAAGTTTAACCCTTTCGCTACCATCTATGATGACTAGCAGTCGACATCAATGTGTATTACAAGGTACCATGTCTGTCGACCAAGGGTCAACGGAAATAATATTGATTTCTTCTTTTCCTTAAGTATACTGCTATACATTTTCTTTGGTGTATCAGTATTAAAACAATTGTTTAAGTATTTTATATGGAAGTTATGCTATATTTTAAATAATTTTACCATTTTCACCTATTTTAAATGGTTTCTGTAGATATTGCCGTTTTTATCGCATATAGCTGCATATTGTTTACTCGTGGTTATATTTATTTGGGGAATTCCCTGGAGTTTCTTCATTCGACATTTCATCAATTCCTAATGAAATATGCCGAAAAATACCGCAAATGAAGTGTATAAGGTAGTGAGTTAACAATTTACTTTATAGGCGTTTCTGACGTGATATGACGTCATGTGGCTACAGTCCAGCAGAATAATGTTCCTTCAGTAGCGAAAGGGTTAAATTTGCCTAATTATGTCATGATGCTATGTTGGTAGGTAATGTGCGAGATTGGTCTAACATGCACAGGTATGCTATCCAGTACATCTGGCTTGAAGACGGCACAGGTATCTGCTGTGGTAACATCTGCATGCCCATCATGATGTCCAGGTGAGAAACTCTAGCCTTGTTTACCTTTTTTGTCATCATTTTTCCAAATACAGACTTCCTTTTGTTAAAACTCCTTTGTTAATGTTTGGATAAATACAAATTGACCAGCAATTGTTTTTGTTTCAGATTGATTGACTATTTTCCTAGACTCTTATTATTGTTATTATTAAACAGCATTTATAAAACTCTTTATCTTTGGAGCTCAAAGTGCTGATGGTCTATAACGATTTAATAGGTTATAGCCTTGCAATGATTGGCTGCATATCTATATACTTCTTAGTTAGTCATTGACTAATCTTTTTATTATTTATCTTTATATTTCTAGATTTATTAATTTACTTAAAAATTTTTATCTTATGTCTAACATATTTGTATATGCCTTATATTTCTGAACATTTGTATATTTCTAATATGTCTGCATGTGCTTATGGCTGCCAGCTCACGATTGGGAAAACCTCAAAATATTCCATGTGTCAACTCCCAATATTAGGTTGTAGCAGAGATGGAGACCCTGTCTTGTGTTGTTTGCTCAGCAAGACAGGGACTCCATCTCGAGATAGGGCTGGACCAACTCAAGATATTTTCCCAGGGCTGTGACTGGCTGTTACATTGAGGTTTAGGAAGTTGGGGCCCTAATAGAGTTATATATCTATAAATATCTGTGATATATCTGTATATATATCTCCTGTATCTGCATATTTGCATATGGTGTATCTGTTTATATAGGTTCTTCATAAACTACCTATTTGTACATGTTGTAGATTAGTCATTAACTGCATGTCTACACATTTTCAGGTTAATCATAGGCTATGTATTCCACCCAGATGGGCGCCTTGACTCTGTCTCCTCCACTGACATGCAGCTCTATGACGTTGGAGAGGATGGACATGACCCAACAGACTGGACCTTCAGTTTTGTTGCAGGTAATGACTTTTTATCCCACAACCTTTAAAGGCTGTGCAGTGTTGTTTTCACCCTTGGGATGATGTTCTTGTTGGTGGGCAGGTGGTAGGAAAAATCTTGTCTGTGCCGTATCTCAGAACTATAAGATATAGGAAGTTAATAATTGTTGGGGTATTGAATAAGGGGTGTAGGGGTTCAGCATCATGATGTGATCTTGATTTGACCTCAAATAGTAATCTTGACCTTCAAAATCTTGTCAGGGCCTTATCTTAGAAACTGTATTGTGTAGGAAATTGATACTTGATAGAGTTATTGGTTGGGGGGTGTAGGTATGCACTGCATGGTGTGACATTGATTTGACCTTGCCGAAGTGACCTTGAAATTTAAAATCTTGTCTGGGTTGTATATCTGAAATCGTAATGTGTCGGAAGTTGATACTTGGTAGAAACATTTGTGGAGGGGTGAAGGTATTAAATGTTACAGTGTAACTTCAATTTGAACATGTGTCCAAACCTATTTCCCCGGGCTGTAGGTAATGGACATCTCTGATGATATTTTATATTCACTACTGTATCCATGTATATATAACTCCTAAACGGTATCTTGGTAATTCTGTTTTTTGTTTTTTCTTTTTTTTAAGCAGAAAGTTAATTGAAATCCACAAAATATTTATGTTACCGTGTCATGTACAGCGAGTGGTAAACCATAGACAGTATAAATCATGGATAATATATGATTTTGTTAAACTGTCTCTGCCGGCCCAGAGTTCAGATGTACATGACTCTATATATCCAACTGCATACTGGTTGGGTATGCCGTTCTTGTCTATACTTGCTTTAGTTTGGCAGCAAATAAATGGACATAGATATACAAATTTATATTTTGTATTTAAATGACCATAACTTTCTTACCTGTTTTCATATTTTAGTTATTTCTCCACCATTATGTCCAAGTGAATGAGACACTACATTTGATACAAAGTAACCTTAAGTAACTGTTAAATTAGATGCCAATTATTGCTTGCTGAATATTTGCAGGTTCAGTAAAAACCATGCATTCCTCCAAAACAATACATTCTTTTTCTTCACTGATTGATTTCTCTGCTGCATATATAATGCTACATTGAGAAACCATGCACATGGATAACATACACAAGGTATTCTAAAAGTTCAACTAGATTACATATTATTATTCCATGGTAGCGAGACTGTCTACATCACTCGCCATGTTGTGGGAATACTGCTAGGCAGTGTAAATCACTGTGTCATATTGGTATTTGGTTTCAGTCCTATAAAAGTGTAATATTTATTGTTATTCTCAGGTGGGAAGACATACCACACCAAGTGCCATGTACTAGACAGACCGGTGTTCTACATGGGTTACGAGTGGGAAGGAAAGCTGTTTGAACGCATGTGTACATTTGAAGTGAATGGTGTAAAGGGCTGGGGCATTAGTGAGTGGGATTACCAGTAAGTGCAACTCCCTGAACTTTACCTAGTTTGTAAATACTGTATAATCATTTGGACACCATATTTTATCTTTCCTCTATTTGAACTTATGTTTAAGCAATGGCTAGATTCTTATTTTGACAAAATGCCAATTTTACAAAGAGTAAAAACAGTTAGATCGAAAAATATTTTAAAAAATTCCTGAAGAATATGAACATAAACAATAATTGTATCCCCGACGCGAAGCGGGGATACTATGGATTCATCATCGTCGTCGTCCGCGCCCTCGTCCGCGTCCGCAGAGATTTCTTGTTAGCGACCTACAGTCCACATTTCTTTCCGGATTTCTTTCATATTTGGCAGGTGGCTTGATATGGTAGAGGACTCGCCACCCTATCTTTTTGGTAGGCTTTATGTCTAAATTAGGCCTGTGGTAGACAAAAATGTCTAAAATGTGGAATATTGCTTGTTAGCGACCTACAGTCCACATTTCTTTCCAGATTTCTTTCATATTTGGCAGGTGGCTTGGTATGCTAGAGGACTCGCCACCCTATCTTTTTGGTAGGCTTTATGTCTAAATTAGGCCTCTGGTAGACAAAAATGTCTAAAATGCATTAAAATTCATGAAATCATGCACTAAATCACTTATAACTTGAAAAGTGTTGCATTTAGAGCATTTTGTTAAAATATGTTATTCAGATACTTTTTTCATAGCTACAACATGGTGAGTAACTTGGGTGTCTGTCTCAATAGCTAAGTGAGTAATAGCTACTTTGGGGCTTTTCAGTAACTTCCATCATCAGTAAAATCACTTGTAACTTGAAAACTATTGCATTTAGAGTATTTTGTTTCAATATGTTATTCAGCTATTTTTGGGTCAGCTATAACATAGTAAAATTTCAGACCTGTAGCTCATGGCATAGCTGAGTAATAGCTACTTTTAGGTTATCACTGTTGAGTAAATTACTTATAACTTCAAAAGTATTACATTTAGAGTATTTTGTTTCAATATGTTATTCACCTATTTCGGAGTCAGCTATAACATAGTGAAGTTCCAGACCTGTGGCTCATTGCATAGCTGAGTAATAGCTACTTTGAAGTTCACACTGTTGAGTAAATCAGTTGTAATTGGAAAACTATTGCATTTACAGAAATTTGTGTAAATATGTTATTCAGCTACTTTTGGGTCAGCTATAACAAAGTGAAATTACAGACCTGTAGCTCATGGCACAACTGAGCAATAGCTATTTTCAGGTACTGTCTGTTGAGTAAATGACTTGTAACTTGAAAAATAGTGCATTTGGAGTATTTTGTTAAAATATGTTGTTCACCTACTTTTGGGTCAGCTATAACGTCGTGAAATTACAGACTTATAGCTCATGGCATAGCCGAGCAATAGCTATTTTCAGGTTCTCACTATTGAGTAAATCAGTTGTAACTTGAAAACTATTGCATTTACAGTATTTTGCTTAAATATGTTGTTCACCTAATTTTGGGTCAGCTATAACATAGAAAAAATTCAGACATGTAGCTCATTGCATAGCTGAGTAATAGCTACTTTGAGGTTATCACTGTTGAGTAAATCAGTTATAACGTGAAAACTATTACATTTACAGTATTTTGTTTAAATATGTTATTCACATAATTTTTGGTCAGCTATAACAGAGTGAAATTGCAGACCTCTATGTCATGGCATAGCGTACCAATATCTACTTTCAGGTTCTCACTGTTGAGTAAATCATTGTATCCACTGGATAGCCGCAGTGTGTAGTGAGATTTCACCATTACCGCTCTATCGAAAAAAATATTATAGCTAGCCTTCTCAAGTTTGCAAGGTATATTAGAGGGTGCACCACAGTATTCTATTGGTAGGCTTTATGTCTAAATTAGGCCTGTGGCTAAATTACTTGCCTACTAAAAATGAGTAATTCTGCATTTTCTCTAAAAGTATTGCAGATAGCAAATTTTTCTTAAATAACTCATTCACCTACTTTTGGGAGAGCTTTCACATGCTGAAGTTCCAGACCTGTAGGTAATTACTCACCTACTCAAAATGAGTAAATGCGAATTATCTCTAAAAGTATTGGAGATATCCAATTTTTATCAAATAACTCATTCATCTACTTTTGGGAGAGCTTTCACATGGTGAAGTTTCAGACCCATAGCTAATTATTCACCTACTCAAAATGAGTAAATGCAAATTATCTCTAAAAGTATTCCGGATAGCCAATTTTTGTCAAATAACTCCTTCACCTACTTTTGGGAGACCTTTCACTTGGTGAAGTTTCAGTCAGACCTGTAGCTAATTATTCACCTACTCAAAATGAGTAAATGCGAATTATCTCTAAAAGTATTGCAGATAGTCAATTTTTCTCAAATAACTCCTTCACCTACTTTTGGGAGAGCTTTCACTTGGTGAAGTTTCAGACCCGTAGGTAATTACTCACCTACTGAAAATGAGTAAATGCAAATTATCTCTAAAAGTATTCCAGATAGCCAATTTTTGTCAAATAACTCCTTCACCTACTTTTGGGAGACCTTTCACTTGCTGAAGTTTCAGACCTGTAGCTAATTATTCACCTACTCAAAATGAGTAAATACTAATTATCTCTAAAAGTATTGCAGATATCCAATTTTTATCAAATAACTCATTCATCTACTTTTGGGACAGCTTTCACGTGGTGAAGTTCCAGACCTGTAGGTAATTACTCACCTACTGAAAATGAGTAAATTTGAATTATCTCTAAAAGTATTGTAGGTAGCCAATTTTTCTCAAATAACTCATTCGCCTACTTTTGAGAGAGCTTTCACTTGGTGAAGTTTCAGACCCGTAGCTAATTATTCACCTACTCAAAATGAGTAAATGCGAATTATTGCAGAAGTATTGCAGATAGCCAGTATTTCTCAAATAACTCATTAATATGAAAACAACTTATAGGAAGTCATGGGCTGCAAATCTTTTCATGTGGTCAGATTTGACCTTGGGCCCCTCCTGCTTATTATTGGTCCTAGAGGTTTGCAATGTGAAAACGACTTATAGGAAATCATGGGCTGCGAATCTTTTGATCAGGTCAGACTTCACCTTGGGCCCCTGCTACAGGGTCAAATAAGGGTAACCAAACTTAAAAGTGCTTTCAGCTTGCTTATTAACGAAAAATGCTGTTTATCTTCTAAACTATGTTAGTTGGCCTTTGTCGGTGGATACATCCAGCATCTGGCCACAGATGCGTCCTTAGTCTAGTTGTTTTGGCCGTTATCCACCTTTCGTTTAATTTTTATTGGTTTTTTTTTTTGGCCTGTTCTGCATTAAATCTTAAAAACTCCTATATATATTTGTATTTAACAGCAAGTAAATAGGAAACGTTAAAGATATAACTTCAGTATGGGATGAGTTTCAGTTCTACTTTGCATGTAAAACTGTTGAAACATAGACTAATTTTACTCAGTCCTTAAATTTCACATTACTTTGCATACTATTTATCACAAAAATATTTTTATTATATTTGTAGTAACAAAAGTGGTCGACCAGAGAAATACCGCAAAGAAAATGAACCATAGCAGTTACATGACCTGCAGAATAGTCTTTCAATTGTAGTTTATTTCATGTAGCCATACCTATTTATGTGAACTTTAACAAATGATGCTTTCTTGTTGAAAGTTGATTGCTTAATGGGCATTACTTTAATTTTTGGAAACTCGGTAAATTGTTTAGATTTTTTAATGACAGAGATTGTTGGGTCATTGATTATTGTTATCGCAAGTGTACTGTTAATTTAGTATTCTGGTGAATTCAGTTTTTGTAGCGAAATACCATTTCCTAATAATAATTTGTTGAGGCATCCAACTCATATGCCTAATATAATAAGGTTTTACAAATTGTTTACATTGAACTAATTTATGAGATTTGTATATTTTCTTTTCATTAAATAATTGTGTATATTTAGTTAGGTTATGCCAAATGCTCAGTAAATTTACAGTCATAATTTATTGTTTTATTTATACCACAAAGTCGACTTTTAAAACAAGATTACTTAACCTATCCAAGATTGTTGGTTGTATATCTATGATTTTCTCAGAGAGGGGGCATGGGGCCACGGTGGAGCAGTGGTTACACTGGCCTTCCACTCTGAACTCTGTGGTTTAAACCCTGAATATACAGTAGAATAGTAGAATTTACAGTAGAGAACCTTGACCAACTGTATTTACTGGCTTCCTCTGCCCATAAAACTACCGTTGTGATGTTATCTATACAGTGTTCAAAGCGATGTTAAAAAAACTCTCAGAGAGGGAGGATTTTGACCATACTTAGAGAGGGCATTGAGTGCTTAAACAGGTTGTATAAACAATGTTTTATACTGATAAGCTCCGATTCAGTCGGTCAAACAGGGCTTGGGGACCTTTTATGCACCCTATTTATACCTGCTTCCGGTTTTGAGATGTAAAACTTTGTAACTCTGCCAGTCATGTTAGAATCCGTTAGCTCACAAGATTTGCACCAATTAAAAATTAAGTTCATGCTAAAATATTAATTTTACAGGCAATATATTGTAAGATTTAAGAGAAATCTATGGCCTAGTGGTTAGGACATTAAACTTTAGAGCAGAGACCCATTAGTGTGATCCTGACCTGGGTCATGGGGATTGTACCCTTGGATACTGTACACATACCCTCGAACCAGGAGTAGAGTATCAGTGCTGGTTTTGGAGCTTTCGTACCTGTAATAGACTGACATCCTGTTCAGGGGAGAAGTGGCCTGCATCACATCATGCCACAGAAACCAGAAATAGTACTAGCCATATGAGCCACCACACCCAACGAATGATTTCAGTGGTGCAGGTAACCACTGGTGACAAGTTAATGAAAGATGAAAATTTGGATTGTACATCAATCACATCGGAACACATTGATTGAAATAAAAATTGGTATCCATGGAGCACTGAGTTTTCAACACATTGATCAAGATTTCAAACATTTTAACATTCAAACTGCAACAAATCTACTGCACAATATCCCACATGCAAGCAGAGGTCCTCAGTGGCCTAGTGGTTAGCAAGTTTGGCATCTAATCATAGGCCGTCACCTATATGGGTTCGAGTCCCATAAGTGGCAATACTGAGAACCTGTCCCAAAGATTTAAAAGTGCCAGCTAAATTGTTTAAGACTATGGAATGGTTTGGGAATGTTCAACACAAATTGTTTGGCCTAGCAAACCATTGGCATCGGTGGAATGACAATTCCAGAAGGGACAGTACTAATGAGGATGGAGTCCCTGTGGGTATCTTCAGTGGTCAGCATCATCAAAATTGGAATGATCACCTGGTCAATCCTGGTCGCAGGCAATTGGCACAGTTATCTCACTGAAAAGATTCCTTGCCTCTACCAAATGAAGTATTTAGTAAATTGAAACTAGACACAGTGTTAAAATACCAGAGCATGAAAAGTACAATTTTGTGGTTCAGAATGGGGTAAGCTCATTTCATTTGAGAAGAGTTGCCAGTGAGTAATCATTCAAATTACTGTTTTCTTCCTCAAGTTGTGTCAGAAGTAACAATACCAATATATGGCATGACATCTAATATAAAACGCCTCTCTAGCATAGGGTTTAAGGATAAACCTTTTAAATTTGCAGGATGTGTTCATTATTACAAAAGCTTGTCTGGGAATATTTTTGTCCTCATTGTGAAAAACAAGATGGCCACCACAGGCATTTCTTTGACATTTCATTGATCATTGTTACACAATCTGAGGCTGGTTCTTGTCTATGGAAGGTTGAATCTATTTTAATAGATATATATGTCCTCTTTTTTCCTACAAATACTAGTATTTGACCTTGAAGTTTATACTTCACAGTTATCCAATGACCTCTAAAATGCCCCACTGACAGAGGTCGTTTTTAGTCGATTTTCAGGATTTTCTTACTTAAACTAAGATTAGTTCTCGAAGAAAGTTGTTCCAACTTGCACTGAAGGTTACAGACTTTATTATCTAACTTACTTGACTTCGAGCATTTCATTTATTAGTTTTGCTATTGAATTTTATGCTCTGCAGTTTTTGTTACTTTTGTTAGTTAGGCCCAAAGCTATGTGATTTATAGCAATTTTAGCTACACTGAGTAAATCAGTTTAACTTGACTACTCTTGCATTTAGAGTGAAATACTTTCTTCATAGCTTCAACAAAATCACGATGTGTGTATCGGAATACTAGTAACTATGTGAGTATAGCAGGCAGTACTTTCTCGCTTTTTAGTGTTTACCAAAATGAGTAAATGACTTGCATCATCAGAAGTAATGGAGGTACACAATTTATATCAGAGTTACTCTTCACCTATTTTTTTGTGAAAACTAATGCATTTTTAACATTTTCACATTCATTTTTACCCCACAGCCCTTGGGTATTGTTTTCACCCATGGTGTCCGGATGGGCGGGTGGGCGGCAGGAAAAAGTTTGTCTGGCCTGTATCTCAGAAACCGTAAGGTGTAGGAAGTTGATACTCGGTAGAGACATTGGTTAGGGGTTGTAGGTGTGCAATGTCATGGTATGACCTGGATTTGACCTTTGATCTTGCATATCTGATGCTATTTTATCTCTCTATGGGATATGTGATACTACTGTAAAACAACAAATGTTCGCAGCTATAAAAGTTCGTGGTTTTCCCTTTAAAATGAAATTGGCACTATTAAAGTTCGTCAGACAATTCCCGTTTTTTTGAGCGATAATTCCCGTATATGGGTATATACTAGTACCAAACTAAATTTCGGGCGATTTATTTTTGTGCTTTTCCCGCGATCGCGAAATTCGCCAAATAAATCGTCACCGAACTTGCAAATTTAATAAGTAAATTAAATTTTTATAAGTTAATACCCTATCCAATGGACAATTGCTTTACCGGTCGGCGCGACCGGTCCCGCCAAACGCCAGAAAAAGACGTCCTGTATATAATACTGGCAGGACCGGTCAGTAGTGTGCATTCGCTAGGTGGCGCATCATATTTGCTTCCTGTCTAGACAGAGTGACATCAGATCATCTTTTTCGTTGTCTAAACAGATTTAGACCCCTAGTAAGCTGATAGCGGGGCCGGTTGGGTGGGCCTTGCCTGTCCATTGGATAGGGTATTAACTTATAAAAATTTAATTTACTTATTAAATTTGCAATTTTATTGCGTTAATACATCCTATCCAATGGACAATTGCTGAATAACTACCGCTTGGTAGGCGGGTAAGCAGCTAGTGAACTCATAAACAAAAACTGAGAAGGCCCATTTGACCTAGGGTCAGAGAACCCTGAGAGGTCAAGGTCGGCTGTCAACTAACCGGTTAACCGGGAGTCTACCGACACTGCCCCCCCCCCTTTTTCTTTCCCTCCCAGTGATGATCTGGGAAGGGAAGAGAGAGAGAGAGAGGGGCTGAGTTCAGTCCCAGAAGAAATAACAACTTCCCAAAGCAAGCAAGTCAATTATGTACATTTAACATATTTACAATATGTACATATTTAACATATTTACAATATGTACATATTTACATATATACAATATCTCCTCATTTCTGGGTCTGGTGGTGCACCTGTTGGGCAGCCACCACAGGTCCCAGGTGGAAGAGCTCTGAGTCAGCCCATGCAACATCCTTCAAATAGAACTGGGTGAAGGTGTTGTGGGATTTCCAGTGGCAGGCAGACAAGATCTGATCTAAGGAGACCCCTGATTGGAAGGCCTTAGATGCAGCAAAGGCCCTAACATCATGGGCTTTAACCTGATGTAAGGAGAGGGCCTCCTGGTCAGAGCTCATAGCACAGAATCACAGTCTGTTTGATCCATGAGGAGATGGTGGGAGGTGAGATGTCTTTGTCAAACCCTTTCTTGAAGGAGACAAAAACTACTTATTCTGCCTGAGGTCTGAAGTCCTGTCCAAGTAGTAGCGCAGGGCTCTGACTGGACATAGGGACCTGTCACCCTTGAGTGACCTATCCAGAGACGGTGCCAGGGCTGGAAAAAACAACTGGAGCCACACTATCTTGGCCCTCCTTAGCCAGCTGATTCTTGGATAGGAAGCTGGGTGAGGGGTACAAAGACACCTTAGACCAGTCTGACTGGTGTCTGATGTTCTTATGTAACCAAGCATGGATCTCACTCCTGCATTTACCTGAACCCAAGGCCAGTAAGAAAACAGTCTTGAAAGTCAGATGTTTCAAGGAGGCCTCTTTAAGGGGTTCAAAGGGAGCCTTTGTGAGCTGGTGCAGTACCAGGGAAAGGTTCCAGGAGGTGATGTCCCTCCTGCCCTTGGGTCTGTCTCTATGGAACTATCCAGGAGACGAGTGAGATTCTCTTCTTTGCTGACATTAATGGTTGAATTGCCCAGTTTGTCAGCAATGGCTGATCTGTAGCCATCAATAGTGCCTGGTTGCAACTTCTTGTCCTGAACAAGTGCAGGAGGAAGTCAGCAATGGCTTTCAGAGGTGATGCCCTGAAGTCCACCTGATTACTGAGGCACCACTTTGTAAAAATGGCCCACTTTGCCTCATAGACCGATCTGGTTAATCCTCTTTGAGGAGCTTCAATTCGTGCTGCCACTGCCTCAGAGAAGCCTTGCTCCTTGATTGCTGAGGCTCTAGGAGCCAGGCATGTGGGTTCAGATTCGACAGGTTCCTGTGAAGGACCTGGTTGAATGGCTGAGACACTAGGTTGGGTATGCTGGGCAGACACAGTGGGATCTGGCTTGACATTGCTACCAGGTCCCAAAACCAGGGCATGTTGGGCCACCCTGGTGCAATCAGAATTATTCTGTTGCGGGGGTAGTTCTGGCGCTTCTCCACCACTTTGCCCAAGATGGCTGCCGGTGGGAAGGCGTATGGGTCCAGGTCCTCCCAGGATAGGCTGAGTGCATCCACTGCCCAAGCCTGGGGGTCTGGTACCGGTGAGACAAACTGTGGGTTTTTGTTGTAGAATGTGGTGGCAAATAAGTCTACTTGATGATGATGCCACCGGTTGCATATAGCTTGGAACATTTCTGGATGAAGTGACCACTCTGTTTGAATGGTCTGGCCAAGCCTGGATAGCTTGTCTGCTATCACGTTCAGCCGGCCGGGGATGTGACGTGCCCTGAGGGTTACTTGCTGCCTGGTACACCAGGACCGTATTCTCCACAGTGGGGCACACAGGGAGCCCAACTTCATCCCCCTCTTGTTGATATAGGCAACCACTGTAGTGTTGTCTGTAGCTATCAGTACTGTCTTGTTACAGTAGAGGTTCGAAACTCTACTGGAGCTAGAAAGACTGCTTAGCACTACATGGTTTGTGTGCAAATTGCTTTCTGGAAGGGACCAAGGTCCCCTTGCAGTGTGCTCGTCTAAGTGAGATCCCCACCCTTCTTTGATGCATCTGTAAAGATTTGCAGAGCATGTTTTAGAGGGTGTAATGGTTGACCTAGCAGCACATTGCTTTCCTCCAGCCACCACCTGGACATAAGAAAATTCCGGTACTTCCTTGTTGGTGGAAAGCGGGGAGGGAGTAGGGAACCTTGAAGTAATCCACTCCCCTGCTGAAGAGGTTAATATTGTTCTCAAAGTTTCCCAAACTGAATTACTCAGGGTACTGGGCCACTTCTCCAGCCTGGAGATCTGGTCAAGCCGGTCATCTCCGGAAGGTGAGGGTGTAGCCTTCCTGGGAGATTTCTTCCGAACTTGGGCTAGCCCCTAGGACGGCCCCAGTTTTGAGGAGGCATAGTTAGCCAAAAATAGTGTCAACATTGGTGACAGACTAGACCTCACTCATCCCCATATCCATTTATAACATCGGTGACCCCAGGTCAGATGATATTTTACCCACTGCTTGAGTTTTGAAAACTGGCAAAACGGGTTATAATCTTGAGGGGAAGGCTGAGCTTACAAACTCAGGACCCCTTGAGGCAGCTGACATTGGTCACAGGTTGGGTAAAAGACAAACTGGATGGCCAGTCTACAGGGTGTGAGGTCTGATGAGGGGAGGTAGACTGGTAGTGGACAATTCCTACTAGACAGTCTCCCTCTTATCTATAGCCACTGTCTGACCAGCTGGGTCCCCAAAAGGGTAGGCTGGCTGACAGGTCAGGTAGATTGACAGGCATTTCACCAGGACCAGTGACTGGTCTAAGAATTCCTCTGTAACCAGTTCCTTAGGCTGCCACTGGTTGGCCTAAACAGCCGTTTGGGCCTTTAAGGAACTTCTGCTGGTCTGTTAGTCAGTCCTGGAGGCCTGCCCAGTACCAGGCGTTAAACGGTTATACGAGAGGCAATGCTCTGTAACCGGTTCCTGGTGGCTCCACAGTTCTGCATAAACTCACCAGAGTTGGCAGAACTGGGTGAACTACTTCTTAACAGGGATAGGCTCATATGAGGTTGCCTTCTTCCTGTCCACAGTGATGGTTCAGCAGCTCTGTAACCGGTTCCTGGTGGCGCCACAGTTCTGCATAAACTCAACAGAGTTGGCAGAACTGGGTGAACTACTTTTTAGCAGGGATAGGCTCATATGAGGTTGCCTTCTTCCTGCCCACAGTGGTGGTTCAGCAGCTCTGTAACCAGTTCCTGGTGGCTCCACAGTTCTGCATAAACTCAACAGAGTTGGCAGAACTGGGTGAACTACTTTTTAGCAGGGATAGGCTCATATGAGGTTGCCTTCTTCCTGCCCACAGTGGTGGTTCAGCAGCTCTGTAACCGGTTAAACCGGTAGGCTCTGGGAGAAGGCTCTGCAACCAAAGAATTGGGTCAGCACCGGGCAGAAACCTCTGTAACTGTTGAACCTGATGTCAGCACTGGAGTTGAAGAAGGTTCCTTGCCAGTAAGGATGGGAACAGCAGATTTCTTGTAACCAGCAGCATTCCGGTTCCGGAACCGGCAACACTCCGGAACCGGCAAACCTGTTGTCAGCACTGGATTTGAAGCTGGTACACAGATTCCTCTGTAACCAGCAATGCTCCGGGACCGGCAACACTCGGGAACCGGTAACACTCCGGAACCGGCAACACTCGGGAGCCGGTAATTCTCTGAAACAGTAACCCTGCTGTATGTCACCAGCAACTCTGTGTAACCGGTAATCCTGTTTTAACCGGTAGCCCTTGCTGGATTTGACCACAACCGGCAGTCTGAGCAGAACTGGTGCCGGTATCCCTCATCACTGGCTGGCTAGTGACCCTACCGGTAGCCTGAACAGGACTGGTACCAGTCCAAAATTCTGCACT
Source organism: Sabellastarte sp. h YS-2021 (assembly GCA_964017235.1). Lineage (NCBI taxonomy): Eukaryota > Metazoa > Annelida > Polychaeta > Sabellida > Sabellidae > Sabellastarte > Sabellastarte sp. h YS-2021. The sequence goes on along the minus strand of OZ024927.1, from coordinate 164,157,300 downwards.
GGGGAGATAAGGGTCAATGGTCACTGCGACTTCTGGTAGGTGAACCCTCTGAGCAGCCGCACCGGTGGTCTGAACAAGACTGGAACCGGTACCCCCACAGTCACACCAGTGGAAAGGCCTCTGGTGGAGGTTCCAGTATCAAAAAGGGCTGATCACTGGAAACCACTGAGTGGGGGGTCCTTGACAGCTTCTGGTTTCTTCACAGGAACAGCACCCACCGGCAGTCTGTACAGACCGGAACCGGTACCCCCAACAGTCACACCAGTGGAAAGGCCTCTGGTGGAGGTTCCAGTATCAAAACAGGGTGATCACTGGTAACCACTGAAGGGGGGTTGTTGACATCTTCACAGGAACATGACTGGAACCAGTACCCCCAACAGTCCCACCAGTGGAAAGGCCTCTGGTGGAGGTTCTAGGATCAAGCAGGACTGATCACTGGCAACCACTGAAGGGGTTTCTTCACAGGAACAGCACCCACCGGTAGTCTGTACAGACTGGAACCGGTAAAAATTCATCACTTCTTGTCAGCTGAACCAGTCACGCCTGGGGATTGCTTGCCGGTAGTTGTGTTGAGATCTGTGAAGTCACATGACCGGCACCGGCAAAAATTTGCAGAGTTCAATGACCACTTGTCATCTAATTCTTCAGTCCAACAGACGAGAGTTGCTGGATTTCTTCTTGCCAGTTAAAAAGTGTGTGTACAGTAATAAATACTCGTCTTTTCTTCTAAAACTTCTGTTGAAAATACGATTCCTCCATTGTTGATGCGTATCACGTGATCAGGCTCCTGTCACGTGACAAGCATAAGCTGGAAGTGATGACGTCAGACGATGCATTCTTCTTTCCTTCTAAATTCTTCTCGTCGACATACACTCAGTGTTGCTCGACAACGAAGAAATAAATGGAGGTTAAGTCGTGGAGATACAACCTTCTGTGTAGAAGAAGGAATGCTGCAGGGACGACACACGAGCTCTCACCCACGACTTCGTCTCGACGACAAGTACACAGAAATTCTTCAAAACTGGTTATAAAGTGCTGGATAAGGCCTCATTTTAGTCCTGGAGAGGCACTGATAAGAATGTAACACAATAAAAATATTTAAATTCGTAGAATAAGCCGCGTTTTCTTCAAAACTTGGAGATCACTTCAAAACACGTCTGCACACTACGCGCCAAACGAAAAAGATGATCTGACGTCACTCTGTCTAGACAGGAAGCAAATATGATGCGCCACCTAGCGAATGCACACTACTGACCGGTCCTGCCAGTATTATATACAGGACGTCTTTTTCTGGCGTTTGGCGGGACCGGTCGCGCCAACCGGTAAAGCAATTGTCCATTGGATAGGATGTATTAACGCAATAAAAATTTATCGTTTTACAGTATTTTATCTCTCTTATATCTCTCATATCTTTTTACTTTAATCTTGGTTGTTGCACCTTTGGGTGTCTTTTGATGTAGATTAAGCACTGTTAAAGTTATATTAGAACTCATTAAGGGTTTTACTTTTGCAACTTCCCATTGTAACAGATGGTGTTGCATCAAGTGAGTCACAGGTTTTGCCCCAACTCCACATATAAGCATGTATTGCCATATCTGTATGTATGGGTACTATTCAAAACATTAAACCATAATTTGACCATACATAATTGTGATATTTTCATTGACAGCTATTCTCCAGTTAAGAAATTTTACAGCTTCATAACTTTTAGTCTACTGAATTGTCTTGGTTTAATACTTTATCTTTACATGCAGTACTCTGAAAGTGTCCCAATCTGTGTAATGTTTCACTACTTCTATATCTCATGGTGTTGAAAAATATTTCCCCAGGCTGTGGGGTACGGGTATCTCTGATGCTATTTTTCAGATACTTTATCTTTAGCTACAACTTGATTGACTCTTGAGGTTCCAATTGCAATAGCTAAGAGAGATATCTGAATTTTTGCAACCCTGTTGAACTACTTCTTTTTGGCCCCTGAAAGATTTTGAAGTTTTCCAATTTCAGCCACCATCTTGAATTCTTGGTGAAGGTCGACAATTTGGTAATGTCGAAAATTGTTTGGTTTAAAAAGGTTTGAAGTCATTTGAGTAGAAAGGACTCCTTATATTTAACTTTTTTTCTGACCTTTCAACCTTGCTTGAGCATAAAATTAGACTGTCATAATAAAGAGGTCTTGTGTTGGTTGTTCTTTTCTGGTGCCGTTTTGATCCCCAAGCTGTTTCAAATGGCATGGTCTGCCATGTACATTCACTAGGTTTAAATCAGTGTTCTAAATGGCTGAGCCATTTAAAACAGCAGACTCCAGCCCCCAGCTATTTTAACTTTTTTCTAGCTATAACTATTTGTAAGCTAATGGGTAATTGTTTGTCTTCTGTAGGAAAAATGTTTGATGAAAATTATTTAATTTCTTTCCATTATATGTCATTTAAGCTCATAAAATTTAAGAAATAATTAAAAACTAAATAGCAATATAATCATATCAGTATATAGTAGTTATGAATTTTCAACAAGTATTAAAATAGTTTCAAAGCTAATTTTGTGATACCCTAACAGAAATCAACAGAGTAGGGATGACTTCCACACTGTTATGAAAAGACTGGTCAGTGGAAAACTATTATTTTCATGCAGGATTATTTTCTGATATTTTGACTTAACATAATGGATTGAATATGTGGAAGCCATGCCCTTTTATTGTGATTTAGTTCACTGGGAAAGATAATCAGTTTATAATACTTAACTCTTTCATGTACTAAATGACAGGTTAATTCACAAAAAGATGAATTTCAAACAGCAGAATAGGTGTACTTCAAATACCAGAGCAGGTACGTAAGATACCGGAGTAGCCAAACTTCAAAAACCTGAGCAGTGAGTTTTTTCTTCAGGACAACCTTGATCAAATGCTAATGTGCACAGACAAGTAATGTACAAAGAAGGGCTATAAATTGCAATTACATCAATCAGTAGAATGCTTGTTCTCTTGAAATATGGCTGGGTGGCACACAGAAGTCAGTTGGTTTATTTGTCATTAGTACATAACTATCATATGAAGTAGGTGTTCCTGTTATCTAGTTGGCTAAGCCATTTTAAACGGCGGCCTGCTATTTTAAACAGCGGACTGCCATTTAAAATGGCAGATGGAGTCAATGGCATATAACAAATGTATGTTTCATCCATCCATAGATGCATCCTTAGTCTAATTTACTTTGAACTATATCATTATCACTATCATTGTATATAATACACTTTACTGAAACATAATATAGGTACAAGAAATAAATTGTGATGCAAGTTTTCACCTGTTTGAAATTTATGGTATCTCAAAATAATAAAACTGCTATAGGACACATTATTCATTAGAGCTTTAAACAATAATTAAACTATAAAATATTCACGTAGATGCACAAAATGTGTACTGAATAAAGTTTAGTAGTTTTTATCTGAGCCCCAGTTAAATAATGTAAATAATCAGTACAATACTCACAAATTGATAGCTGATGCCATGTTTTCTATGCATTTTATATGGTGTTAGTATGGTAGTTATGTAGTCTAGTTTGTAATATTGAGACTGCCATCAGGTGTCCTTGTGACTTTCTAAGTGCTTTGTTAAATGTACCAACCTCTTGAATGACTTGTCACACAACAAACAAATCATCAATTCACACTTTTTGTGAACTTTTACGTGCTGCTTCAAATGGTCTGAACGTGAAAAGGCCTTATCACACAACTCACAAGGAAACCGCTTTTCCCCAGTGTGTGCGCGCACATGTCTGTATAGACTTTCTGTTCGACTAAACTTTTCCTGGCAGAATTTACAGCTGTAAGGTTTTTCACCAGTGTGAGAAGTTAGATGGTCCTTCAGTCGAACCTTTCTGTTGAAACCTTTGTTGCAATATTTACAGATGAAAGGCTTTTCTCCACTATGCGATAACATGTGGGCTTTAAGATGACCAGATCTGAAGAACCTCTTGTCACAAATCTTACAGCCATATGGCTTTTCTCCTGTGTGATGTCTGTGATGTCTCTTCAAGGATTCTGGCCTCGAAAAGGACATGTTGCATACTGTGCATTTGAAACACTTCTCTCCTGTGTGGACCACCAAATGCCGCTTCAGATGACTTAAAGTGGTGTAGGTTTTGTTGCACAGTTTACAGTTAAAGGGTCGCTCCCCTGTATGCCGCAACTCATGTTGCTTCAAAGTACCTAAAACACCAAAGGTTTTCCCACATACAGAACAAATGAATCGGGCTTTAGTTGCTGATTTCCCCTTCTCTTTAGATCTTGATGAAGATGTCTGACTCTGCTGGTTGGCTTGTATTTTATCTTCTATTTTTATCTTTTGTTTTGGGGATAATAATTCTTCATGATGTGGGTTTATCTCTTCATTATCATGCATTTCAATCGAAGCATCTTCCCTTGCCCGAGCACTGAGGGACTCAAGTGTCTCTAGGTTACTCCCAGGACTGGCTGAATTTCTAGTTGATTTGAGTTTCTGAAGGTTGACCTGCAATGAAAATGCACAAAGTCATTATTTAGATTTAGAGAGAGACAAAATTCTTTTTCCAAAACATGCTTTACTTAAATCTTTTTCCCAGCTCTTATGTTGAACCTGGTATAAATTTTCACAAAACCAGTATTTTAAAAATTTATAGTAATCTGACTTTTGTTAAATATCCATACTATAACACTGACTAATTTGTCTGCATGCACACTTGTTTGGGAAGGACAACAACAGGAAATAGATATATATACAGTACATGGTTCATTGTATCACACCTTTTTTTTTAGAAACTTCTGCCATCATAACCTCATGACATGCCTGCTTCATGTAAATACTGTTACTAAAGTTACAAAAACAAATTCAGCTAAGAACCTAATGCTGACAGTTTCAGATGGATTTAAATTGATTGCACACAAGCTTACTGCAAATTTATTTTTCTTTCCGTGTGTACAATCTGATTTAGTCATATCATTGGTAAAAGCATTTATATACTGCACGTCTCTGCAATTCCACACAATTGCAATACATAATCATTATTTGTGGTTGTTGAATGCAAACCAATATGGAAATATTTAACAAATATATATATGACAGATGTGCAGTCCAGAAATAGATTTTTCCCAAAGAACGAACAAAGTAATTAACCTTGTAGAGGGCTTTTTTGAGGAGTGATAATGCAATTTGTAGTTGATTTATTTATTTAGTTAGTGTTTTATGTCATTCCTAGTAACTTACTGGTTGAATTATGATAGGTAGCTGGAAAGGCAGAAGAATCCAGTGCATACAGTTGGTCAAAGTTTTGTACTGTAAACTGCTGACCAACGGCAACCAACTACAAGCTTTCCCACATGAGGTCAGGCCCGGATTCAAACTCTGATCTCACAATTTGTAGTTTAAGAAAGCACCCTTAATTTGCACATGATCAATCAACGTACTACTTACACAGACTTGTTATTACATTTAGTGGTCCTTATTGAGAACATAATTTATTGTTTCCTTATTTCAAGGTAAGCTGAAGTAACAAAATAAGCTTCAGTCATTATTTATTTTATCCTCTTACACAATGTCCCGGTGATTTAAAATAGGCTATTTCTTACCTTAATTTACAAAAAATATGGCATTGCTTATTTTGTTTTATTTTGGGTCATGGTATAGGTTTGTGTGTATCAGGTAGCCTAATGAGTAACATCACTTCTCACTTCCTACCTCTAAGGTCATGTATTTAAACTGGGGTTAACTAAAAAAAGATGGTAGTTAATACCCTATCCAATGGACAATTGCTTTACCGGTCGGCGCGACCGGTCCCGCCAAACGCCAGAAAAAGACGTCCTGTATATACTACCGGCAGGACCGGTCACAGAGTGTGCATTCGCCAGGTGGTGCATCGTACTTCATTTCCTGTTTACCTATTGACGTCATAGCATCTTTTTCGTGTCTAATCCTAGTAAGACCCCTAGTAAGCTGATAGCGGGGCCGGTTGGGTGGGCCTTGCCTGTCCATTGGATAGGGTATTAACTTATAAAAATTTAATTTACTTATTAAATTTGCAATTTTATTGCATTAATACATCCTATCCAATGGACAATTGCTGAATAACTACCGCTTGGTAGGCGGGTAAGCAGCTAGGGACTTATGTGAACTCATAACAACAATTTTTAACAGGCCCATTTGACCTAGGGTCAGAGAACCCTGAAAGGTCAGGGTCGGTCACTAACTCACCGGTTAACCGGGAGCCTACCGACGTTGCCCCCCCCCCCCTTTTTCTTTCCTTTCAGAGTTGGTCTGAGTTGGAAAGATAGAGAGAGAGAGGGGCTGAGTTCAGTCCCAGAAGAAATAAACTTCCCAAAGGAAGCAAGTCACAGTTTTTTTTTTTTTTTTTTTTTTTTTTTGAACATATATGTACATTCAACATATTTACATTATGTACATATCCAGCATATTTACAATATGTACATATTTACATATATACAACATCTCCTCACTTCTGGGCCTGGTGGTGCACCTGCTGGGCAGCCACTACAGGTCCCAGATGGAAAAGCTCTGAGTCAGCCCAGGCAACATCCTTCAAATAGAATTGGGTGAAGGTGTTGTGAGATTTCCAGTGGCAGGCTGACAAGATCTGATCTAAGGAGATCCCTGATTGGAAAGCCTTAGAAGCAGCAAAGGCCCTAACGTCATGGGCTTTAACCTGATGTAAGGTGAGGGCCTCCTGGTCAGAGAGCTCATAGCACAGAACCACAGTCTGTTTGATCCATGAGGAGATGGTGGCAGGCGAGATGTCTTTATCAAAACCCTTCTTGAAGGAGACAAAGACTAACTCCTTATTCTGCCTGAGGTCTGCAGTCCTGTCCAAGTAGTAACGCAGGGCTCTAACTGGACATAGGGACCTGTCACCCTTGAGTGACCTATCCAGAGATGGTGCCAGGGCTGGGATGACCACTGGTGCCACACTATCTGGACCTTCCTTAGCCAGCTGATTCTTGGATAGGAAGCTGGGTGAAGGGTACAAAGACACCTTAGACCAGTCTGACTGGTGTCTGATGTTCTTATGTAACCAAGCATGGATCTCACTCCTGCGTTTACCTGAACCCAAAGCCAGCAGGAAAACAGTCTTGAAAGTTAAATGTTTCAAGGAGGACTCTTTCAGGGGTTCAAAAGGAGCCTTCGTGAGCTGATGTAAAACCAGTGAAAGGTTCCAGGAGGGGATGCCCCTCCTGCCCTTAGGTCTGTCTCTATGGAAACTATCCAGGAGACGAGTGAGATTCTCATCTTTGCTGACATTAATGGTGGAATTGCCCAGTTTGTCAGCAATGGCTGATCTGTAGCCATCAATAGTGCCTGGTTGTAACTTCTTGTCCTGGAACAAGTGCAGGAGGAAGTCAGCAATGGCCTTCAGAGGTGGTGCCCTGAAGTCCACCTGATTACTGAGGCACCACTTTGTAAAAATGGTCCACTTTGCCTCATAGACAGATCTGGTTGATCTTCTTTGAGGAGCCTCAATTCGTGCTGCCACTGCCTCAGAGAAGCCTTGCTCCTTGATTGCTGAGGCTCTAGGAGCCAGGCATGTAGGTTCAGATTCGACAGGTTCCTGTGAAGGACCTGGTTGAATGGCTGAGACACAAGGTTTGGTATGCTGGGCAGACAGAGTGGGATCTGGCTTGACATTGCTACCAGGTCCCAAAACCAGGGCATGTTGGGCCACCCTGGGGCAATCAGGATTATTCTGTTGCAGGGGTAGTCCTGGAGCTTCTCCACCACTTTGCCCAAGATGGCTGCCGGTGGGAAGGCGTATGGGTCCAGGTACTCCCAGGAGAGACTGAGTGCATCCACTGCCCAAGCCTGGGGGTCTGGCACCGGTGACACAAACTGAGGTAGTTTGTTGTTGAACCTGGTGGCAAACAGGTCCACTTTTGGCTGGTGCCACCTTGCGCATACAGCTTGGAATACTGCTGGATGAAGTGACCACTCTGTTTGAATGGTCTGGCCAAGTCTGGATAGCTTGTCTGCTATCACGTTCAGCCGGCCGGGGATGTGACGTGCCCTGAGGGTTACCTGTTGTCTGGTGCACCAGGACAGGATTCTCCACAGTAGGGCACACAGTGACCCCGACTTCATCCCCCCTTCTTTGTTGATATAGGCAACCACTGTTGTGTTGTCTGTAGCTATCAACACAGTCTTGTTGCAGACCAGGGTTCGAAACTCCTTTAGAGCTAGAAAAACTGCTTTTAGCTCTACGTGGTTTATGTGCAACTTGCTTTCTGGAAGGGACCAGGTTCCCCTTGCAGTATGGTCGTCCAAGTGAGCGCCCCACCCTTCGTTTGATGCGTCTGTAAAGATCTGCAGAGCATGTTTTAGAGGGTGTAATGGTTGACCTAGTAGCACATTGCCTTCCTCCAGCCACCACCTTAGATGAGGGTGGAGGGACTTGGGGACCGGTATCACCTTTTCCAGTGACTCTGGGACCCTCCAATTGTTTTTCAAGTGCCACTGTATGGGTCTCATGTGGAGTCGCCCTAAGTGGACTTGTTTTTCTGTTGCTGTGAGGAGACCTATGAGGGACATGAATTTCCGGACCGGACAAATCGGATCCGACATCATTGATCTGATTTTGTCTGTCAAGGCCTGCCAACGGTCTTCTGTTGGTCTGACCTTGCCCTCTTTCAGGTCGAACTGGTAACCTACGAAGTTGAAGACCTGTTTGGGTGCCAGTTCTGACTTTTCCTTGTTCACCAGCCACCCTAGTTCCTGACAAAGAGTGACCAGGGTTTGAGTATGCTGGAGACAGGTGTGGAGGGTAGAGGCCCTCACCAGCCAGTCATCTAGGTACTGGTGGATTCTTATACCCTGTTGTAAGGCCATGAGCTTGACCTCTTTGGCCACCACTGTGAACTCCATGGGTGCTGTGGAAAGACCAAAGGGCAGGGCCTTGAACTGGTAGGAGTGGCCCTGAATGTGAAAACGCATGTACTTCCTTGACTGACTGTGAATTGGAATGTGGAAGTAAGCGTCTTTGAAGTCTATGGATGTGACCCACTCCCCTGCCTGTAGGGAGGTTCTTATTGTCTCTGGGGTCTCCATCTTGAACGACTCTGTGTTTAAAAAGGTGTTCAAAGTGCTCAGGTCCAAGATAGGTCTCCACCGGTTGTTGGGTTTGGGAACCAAAAATAGCCGGTTGTAAAACCCTAGGGAGGTCTGATTTGTTACCGGTTCTACTGCATTCTTGTTTGTTAGCTGAGTCAGTGCCTCCAAAAGGAAGGCCTGTCTTTGGGGGTTTACATATTTGTTGATGACCATTGGTGACCTGGTTAGGTTGGGTCTGAACCGGAAGGGAAGGGTGTAGCCCTCTCTCAGTATTCTGATAACTTTTGGACTCGCACCCAGAGTTTCCCACTTTTTCCAAAACTGCTGAAGTCTTGCCCCTACAGGAAGATTTGTGACAACAGTTTGGACATTTGTGACAATATTTACAAAACTCAAGTGATCTACACAGGAAACATCTTTCACATGGTTTATTTCTCTGATAGATTGACAATAAACGGGGTTTACACCTTTCTTTTGCGGTGACCCGCTGACAAAAGGAACACTTGCAACAAAAGAGTTTACATGTGGAAACACAGTCTCGCTCTTGTTTGTCACTGGTGGTGGTGGGTTCAAGCCCTCCATCTTGTCGGATACATTTACAGAGTTCACCAATCCGACCACATTTGCAAAACAGTGATTGTCATTTATGCTTTTTAAAACCTCTGGCCGGCTTCTGGCTGAAGTTTGAGGCTTTACCACCCCCTTTCTGAGCAGTTTGCCGGTCTCTAATCTGCTTCCATGCCGGAGTAGTGGGCTTCCGGTCCGGCTGGTGAGGGGTTCGATTGGAGGAGACGTATGGATGAAAACGTCCAGGTTTCCTTGGTGTGGTACCAGCAGAACGCCTCTCTTCACTACGTAAGATTTCCTCTTCAGCTTTGACCAGTAAGCTGTCCGGGAAGAGTGATAGTTGGTGAACTGGAGACGTACGTAAGGCAGACAAGGTGTCCGGTTTAATGCCACCCCTTATGAACTCTAAATAACTGTCCCGACGGGCCAGGGTGAGATTAGCCATGCTGATAAAGACTCCCTCTGATAAATCCTGCATGGTACGCTGCATAGCCTGTGAAATTGACCGGTTAAACGTAACCAGATATTCCAGTTCTTCAACAGCTTGTTGTTGTTTCTCAGCACTTTTGCCCTTTGAGGAATCGAACCTCAGGGACTTTAACTGGGTGACCATGGAGTCCTGTACTTTGGTGAGGCATCTAGAGAGGCCAGCAGCGTGATTACACATCACTGATTGTTCTCTGAATGACCTCTCCCACCTTCTAAGGGTGTCCTGGCTGAAGGTCCTGGAAGCTGGGGCAGAAGGTAAACTGCGCCTTGCAACTCTAGAAAACATACTGTTAAGCTTTGCCGGTTCCGGAGACCAGTCACCAACAGCCTGGTTAGACGCATCCTTCTTAACAGCTTGCATGTCGTACCACTTGGAAGTACGGGGTGTCTTGACAAATTGGTCACGCAGCAGACCACTGGTTTCTGTATTCCTGGAAGGATAACCTTCAGCAATAGTTATATTTAGTTTCTCCAGCTTTTTACAAAGCCATTCATCCACCGGCAATTTTACTGACACTTTACCGGTAGTCTTCACTCTAGAACCGGCAAAGGGATTGTCATCCATAGATGCAGCTGAGGTGTCATAATCCGGGATTTGATGCCAGCCCATGAAACTCCTCACCCCTCTCAATGTTTCCCGGTAATTAGCATCTTCAGAAAGATCCTGGTCAGTGTTAGATTCCGGTACATCACCCTGGTAGTGAACACTAGCCGGTGAAGCCGGTTCCGCATCCACCTCAGCCTCACTGTCAGATTCCCTAGCAACCTCAGAATTCTGGCCAATGGGAGGCGACTGGTTAGACAGCGTAGTTTCATAACCGGAAGGCAGAACCTCAGGACCCGCACCGGGAGCCTGTGGAGGCTGGGTGGCAGTCCCTGCACCGGGAACCAGTAAAGGTTGGGTGGCAACAGTCTCAGAGGTACCGGGGCCCTGAACAGGGTGGGTAGCACTCTTAGTCACTTCCTTCACAGCTTGTGTACCGGGAACCCCCAGCGGAGGTTGGGTAGCCGTCAACTGCGTAGCAACGTCACTAGTGCCCTCAGAAAACATAACACTTGTAGAAGCACCCGGATCAAAGAAGGGGTGTTCTCTGGGCACCACAGAAGCAGAATTCACCGGTCTCACAGGGACAGCAAATGACTGGTTAACCAGCATTGCTTCCAGACGGGAAAATCTCTCACTCCACTTGTCATCAAGGGACTTGAGGTCATCTGAAGTGGGCTTACTGCTGTGCTTCCGTTTACTAGACCTTGGGGAGCCATCAGAACGCTTCTTCTTCTGCTTGGGTGTAGAATCAACAGGAGACTGCGTCCCTGAGTTGACTGGACCCAGCAGTGAAACCTCAGACGGATCAACAAGCTGGGGAGACGTACTTGTCAATTCTTCAGATTTCTTCTGGCTAGAGCGTTCTTTCCGTTCCTTATAGGTGGGGGTTGCTAACTGGTGAATCTGAGCAGGCGTAAACGCCTTACAGATACTACAAGGCAACTTCTTCACACACGGGTCGTCTCCCACCCCCTTGTCACGACAACGCGCGCATTTCTTATGGTTGTCGAAAAGGGCCATAACGTGCCCGCAAGAACCTCGTTTCTGTCCAGGAGACGACATAATGATCAGTAACGTTGTAGAATTACTCCGTACTAATAAAAAACAAGAAACTTGGAAGAGTTTGTTGTAAAACTTCAAAAACGTATCTCTGAAGAAAATCTTCTGCACACTCTTTCGCGCCAAACGAAAAAGATGCTATGACGTCAATAGGTAAACAGGAAATGAAGTACGATGCGCCACCTGGCGAATGCACACTCTGTGACCGGTCCTGCCGGTAGTATATACAGGACGTCTTTTTCTGGCGTTTGGCGGGACCGGTCACGCCGACCGGTAAAGCAATTGTCCATTGGATAGGATGTATTAACGCAATAAAATAATGTTTCAGAGAGACAAAATTTATGTAAAGATAAAGTATAAAATGACAATTCAATGGTGAGGTGATGGCATTAATCAGTGAACTAAAAATTATTAATCTGTAAAATTTATTAATTGAAGTATAGCTGTCAAAGGAAATAGCACAATTAAGTAACAGTACATTTAATATTCAGCAACAGCAATCCACATATCTTTGTGATAAGAGAAACATGTCTCAAATATGGCAGGTGATCCTACTTTGGCAGAGCCAAAGGTCACACCATGACAATGCACACTTACACCCCCTAACCAATGTCCTTACCAAGTGTCAACTTCCTACACATATGGTCCAGACAAGATTTTAACGGTCAAGATCACTACGACAAGGTCAAAGGTCAACTCAAGGTCACGCCATGATATTGCAAACCTACACCCCCCAATGCCCATACCAAGTATCCACTTCATACACCTTACCATTTCTGAGATATAGCACAGACAAGATTTTAAAGGTCAAGGTAAGTACAACAATTTCAAAGGTTAAATCAAGGTCACACCATGATGTTGCACACCAACACCCTCTAACTAGTGTCCTTACCAAGTATTATCTTTCTACACATTACGGTTCATGAGATACAGTTAGAAGATTTTACAGGTCAAGGTCACTACAACAAGGTCAAAGGTCAAATCAAGGTTAAACCATGACAATGAATACCTACACCCCTAACAAATGTTTTACCAAGAGTCAACCTTCTGCACCTTATGGTTCCCAAGATATAGTCCGGGCAAGATTTCAAAGGTCAAGGTCACTACAGCAAGGTCAAATAAAGGTCACACTATTACGTTGGACACCTACAAAGTATCACCTTCGTATACCTTGCAGTTTATGAGATATAGCCCGGGCAAGATTTTTAAACTCAAGGTCACTATGACAATGTCAAGGTCAAATCAAGCTCACACCATGATGGTTCACACCTACACACCCAATGTCCCTACCATGTATCAACTTCCTACATGTTACGGATGCCAAGCTATATATCCAGGAAAAGATTTTAAAGTTCATGGTCACTTAGACAAGGTTAAAGGTATTGCAGTGCAGGACATTGCACACCTACACCCCCAACCAATGTACCAACCAAATGTCAACCTTCTACACCTGACAGATTCCAAGATAGCCTAGACAAGATTTTAAAGGTCAAGGTCACTACAGATAGATCAAAGGTCAACTCAAGGTCACCAAAATGTTGCACACCTGTGCCTCCTACCCAATGTCTCCACCAAGTATCAACTTGCTACACCTTATCCAGACAAGATTTTAAAGGTCACGGTCACTACAGAAAGATTAAAGCTCAAATCAAGGTCGCACTACGATAATGCACACCTACACCCCCAGCCAATGTCCCTACTAATTATCAATCTTCTATACCTTATGGTTCCTGAGATATAGCCTGGACAAGATTTTAAAGGTCAACTTTACTACAGCAAGGTCAAAGGACAAATCAAGGTCACACCATGACATTGCATACCTACAACTCCCAACCAATGTCCCTACCAAGTATTAACTTCTTACACCTTACAGTTTATGAGATATAGCCCAGAAAAGATTTTCAAACTCAAGGTCACTATGGCAAGGGCAAATCAAGGTCACACTTTGACGTTGCACATCTGCACCCCCAACCAATGTCCCTACCAAGTATCAACTTTCTACACCTTAGGGTTTCTGAGATACAGCCTGGACAAACTTTTCCCGCCACTTGCCCACCCATCCGGATGCCATGGGTGAAAATTATATTTATGTGAGACAAAAACCCAAACAAACAGAATATTAATAAAGATTTAAGACAACTATGTCAAGTGGTTGCAAGACAAAATGTTCTGTATGAACCATTTATACATATTCACATATCCTGCAGCGGTAGTGGGTTAAGTTAAATATGTAGCAACTTACTTCTACTTGTGGCTTGTTCTAGTTATTTAAAGTTAGAGAAATTATGATAAATTCAAAGTTTACTTAAGTCCCTATTGGAAATCCATCTGTTTGGTGTAAAGATTTATAAGATAATGGTGTTAACGAGCTATAAAATAAAAAATCATGTGTAGAGTACCACAATGGTGTTATTGTGTCAATTCTAATTAGAATTTGATACTTCACTTATAATACAAAGCTAAAGTTTTACGGTTCTACCATTTTTATACCTGTTGAAAAGTTACACTTGTTGCATCATGTGAGGGTCCACTTATGACAACTTTTTGTAAGTCAAACATCTAGATTTCCTTGTAATATGCACTGATAGTTGATGGAACTTGGAAATTACTTCTAGTTATGATAAGAGATCTGGCTAGTGGCCACCATAGCAAATCTCCTGTAACTTTACTTTGGCGTTCGCACCTTAATTGCAGGTTAATATTACAACTACAAACTGATGATTTTTCCATAGAGAACAAACAATCTCTATGTGTAAAACAATATTATGACTTACCCTCAACTTTCCCTCCACTAGTTTTGCATAGTCTCCTGATGAAATTTCATCAATTATATCAGATAATACAACAGCAACTTTGGGTAACTTTTCCATTGTTTGCATCTCTTCTTGACATGCCTGCCCTCTCTTTGTTGAATTTGTGGACTTTTGTCCTCTCCAGTTTGGTGATGCTTTCCCCATAATTTGTATTATAAGCACTTCCTCTCCTACAAAAGTACAAGACACCTATCAAATCTGCATGTTGAGGTGGTCAGGATTTACGAGTCAGAATTTGAAAGATTGAGATCTTGATGCCAAATCTGTTGTGCATTTTGTAACAACCAAGTAACACAGTTCTTCAAGATTGTATAGAATTATGACAGCTACCCTTCAGTCTGTGACAAATAATGAACACATATTTAACAATCCAATTTAGTTAAGTGTGTGTTTATTAAAATATAACTATCAATCAACTTACATTAATTTGATATAAATTTTTTGAAGTTAATATACAACTTATGTTGTTGCAGACTCTATTATCTCTATTTTCTAACACAATACTTTACCCTTATAGAATCAAAAATACAACGTGGAATATAGCTTTTATCAGTTGATGTGATTGGTCTAAACAAACAGATCTGTAAATTATGTATAAAGTTTACACACTGCAGCCTTGTGTATAACTAGATATTGCGTCTCAATGCAGTGTATCCCCAGACGGGACATGGTTGAAGCGTGACATGCAGGGGCATGGTTGAAGCGTGACATGCAGAATATTATGTTTTCATGCTTTCAGTGCATTAAGTGTGAAAATATCTCCAAAAAGGCCAAAAATGACCTCGGTGAGGTACTTTGGCAGTCTGTGGATGACCTTCAATGAAGAGCTTCAAGGTCAAATTTGTGCATGCTTACAGAGGACATATATATATATGTATCATATATAACTACCCATAGAATGATCTAACTTTCTGTATATGAGAACTGGGCCAAAATGTGAAAAAATGGCCAAAATATGACCTTTGAGAGGCCACAGTGACCTTGAAATTGAAGGCCAAGGTCACAAAACAATAGCGTTCATGGCATACCCCATATATACCCACATACCAAATTTGAAAGGTCTAACCAAAATATTTTTTAAGTTATCGAATCCGAAAGGAAATCTCTGCAGCATCGCCGGCGGCCGCGTGACCATATTGAATCCTAAGTATCCCCGACTTTCGTCCGGGGATACAATAAGCTGCACACCAACAGGAAATCTGTTGTGCATGACACATCATATAGACTGGGAATGGATAAAATTAGAGCCTCCAAGTTGTTAAAAATATTTTTGTGGTCATAGTTTTTGCCTGTGTTATATATTTGGCCACATACTCCCAGTTTAGTATTCAAGTACAGGGCTTGGTCAATTTCACAAAGGGACTTGAGCCCAGATTTAGACTTAAATTTAAGACTTTTGTCATAAGTTTTGTCAACAGAATGGTAAGTCCACAGTCTTAGACTTAGCGGATTTCACAAAGCAGTTAAGTCCATGAAATTGCTAAGTCAGTGGACTCAAGTTTAAGTCTGGTAGGTAGTGGGCTTAAATTTTGTAAAGAAGACTTAAATATGGCCGCCATAAATTTTTCTCTGCTTCAAAATTTGAAATGGCTGTAAATAAAGTATAACTATACAAAACACCTCAATAAAGTAGTCTTTGGGAAGTTTATATGTGGTAACAAGGTTTTCCATTCCAAAACAGCACTTATCCTTAGATAAAATGAAAACCTTTTCACAATATATAAACTTCCCAAAGACTATTTCAGTAAGGTGTTCTGTATAATTATACTTTATTTACAGCCATTTCAAATTTTGAAGTGGAAAAAAGTTTATGGCGGCCATATTTAAGTCCTCTTTACAAAATTTAAGCCCACTACCTCCCAGACTTAAAGTTAAATCCACTGACTTAGCAATTTCATGGACTTAGCTGCTTTGTGAAATCCACTAAGTCTAAGACCACAGACTTAACATTCTGTTGACAAAATTTAAGACCAAAGTCTTAAATTTAAGTTTAAATCTGGACTTAAGTCCCTTTGTGAAATCGGCCCCTGGTTAACAGTAAAATGGCCAATAATAGAGATTATTTTTCAGAATATACTGGTTTAAAAGAAATGTTTTAAGATTTAAAAAACTATAATTACAAATAAACATCATTTGGGAGATTGATTCAATAAAAATATGACTAACTCTGTTAAATAAAATTTAAAACCAAAATATTAACAGCTATGGGTGTTTACTGGTAGATTCCCAGCTGGATCATATTAGGACAATAATGCATCCAATATGGCATTATGGGTAATGTTTGAACCCATTACCACAGGTGTGGGAGTCAAGTGACTAAACATATTATGAATTTCTTTACTCATATCTATAGCTTCAAATAGTGGTGGGTACTTGTAGGAAATAAGAAAAAAACTTGCTATACTCACAGTTCTTAATTCTTTCTGAATCACTTTCGGGCCAGAAGTATATGTGTATCAACCTTGAAACTTGTTGGAAGTACAAGTTTCAGTATATTTTTCTCAAATTATATTATTAATTGATCACTGGCACACTAGTCACAAAGAAATAATATCTAAGTCTTGGGTGCAGAAAACATATAAACCCAACATCATACAGTATGCACATCAGTACTAGTAGTACACATGAAAACAGTATCTGGCAAAATCTATTGATTTTTTGTCCCTCCTTTCCCTCCCTGAATATAAGTGATCTGGCCTTTCTCAGGCACCTGTACAAACAGTGCAGGATATTCATTACAGGCCCATATGTGTGACAACTTAATTACTCCAACTGTAAAAAGATTCTAGCCCTAAGGACATTCTACCAGCCCATTATAAAGACAAAATAACAGATACTACTATATTTATTGGAGGATACAGTGGCTTATGAGATTAGATGCTCTGACATTCTTGTCACACGATCTACAATACTTTACAATTAAAGTCAATGTACATGGTACCGTGAAAATTGGTAGGAAACTATAACCTCAATCACATGTCGACACAGAATTTGAACTGTAATCTGGTTAAACCAAACAAAAAAATTAATTTTAAAAATATTTTTGACAATGGGACTATTGAAAAACATTTTCTTCCAAACAGATTTTTCACCTGTACAGGGGCCGATTTCACAAAGGGACTTAAGTCCTGGAGCCATTTTCACAAAGGGACTTAAGTTCAGATTTAGACTTAAATCTAAGACTTTGGTCTTAAATTTTGTAAAAAGAATGTTAAGTCTGTGGTCTTACACTTAGCGGATTTCACAAAGCAGCTAAGTCCATGAAATTGCTAAGTCAGTGGCTTAACTTTAAGTCTGGGAGGTAGTGGGCTTAAATTTTGTAAAGAGGACTTAAATATGGCCGCCATAAACTTTTCTCCACTTCAAAATTTGAAATGGCTGTAAATAAATTATAATTATACAGAACACCTCACTGAAGCAGTGTTTGGGAAGTTTATATGTGGTAACAAGGTTTTCCATTTCAAAATAGCACTTATCCTTAGATAAAATACATCAAATGAAGAATATGTGGCACCAATATTATATTTTGAATAGATACAAAGGGTCACATGACACAGAAAACCACTGTGGTTATTTGATAAGCTTGGACTTAGGTAAGTCACCTTTGTGAAATCCATTTTAAGTTCCAGACCTAGCTAAGACCAAAGTCTTAGATTTAAGTCCCTGACTTAGTCAATAAAGGGACTTAGTTTAAGTCCTTTAGTGAAATCGGCCCCAGATTTAGACTTAAATTTAAGACTTTGGTCTTAAATTTTGTCAACAGAATGTTATGTCTGTGGTCTTAGACTTAGCAGATTTCACAAAGCAGCTAAGTCCATGAAATTGCTAAGTCAGTGGACTTAACTTTAAGTCTGGGAGGTAGTAGGCTTAAATTTTGTAAAGAGGACTTAAATATGGCCACCATAAACTTTTCTCCACTTCAAAATTTGAAATGGCTGTAAGTAAATTATAATTATACATAACACCGCACTAAAGTAGTCTTTGGGAAGTTTATATGTGGTAACAAGGTTTTCCATTTCAAACAGCACTTATCCTTAGATAAAATGCATTAAATGAAGGATATAAAAGATCATTTGCAGAAAACCACTGTGGTTATTTGATAAGCTTGGACTTAGCTAAGTCACCTTTGTGAAATCCATTTTAAGTCCCAGACCTAGCTAAGACCAAAGTCTTAGATTTAAGTCCCTGATTTAGCCAATAAAGGGACTTGGATTAAGTCCTTTAGTGAAATCGGCCCCTGACTTAGCCAAAAACTTGGCTAAGTCTAAGTCCCTTTGTGAAATCGGCCCCATAACTTATGGGCAGGTATAATTTGTGGATACTCTGTAAAAGGTAAACTCTGTTAAATTAAAAATGTGTTCTATTATTCTTCACGCCCCCCCCCCCCCCCCCCCCCAATTCTAAATATACTTATTATTCAGCAGTCTTTAATGTCATAATGTATAATTACAGACCAGCTAATTATTTCTCTCTGATTTAAAAAGTACAATTAACCTTTTTCAGGCCCTCATATAATCAAATCAAATTTTCATATCACTTAATGTTTGTGCTACTAGATTCTCATACACACAAAACAAAATTAAGTGTTGTTAATCCCAAAAATGCCAGTCATTTAACTAATGATTATTAATGTGGAAAATCCTGTGCTGAGCAACTCGTTTTAACACTTCATCAGTTTATTCTATGTTTAATATTGTATGATAGTGTGACACATGTTTACATAATTTTCAATTTATTTAGATACTAAATTAAGATTGAGTACCTAGTAAGTGGAAACATTCATACCACTCATTTACTAGATTACAGAGTTTCCTGCGAGTCCACAGCTTCATACAAGTGGCTCAGTGACAACACACCCACCTGTTCTATCTATGAAGTAAGTAAGTAAGTAATTTAAAATTAAAGTGCAAAAACACTTACGTGTTATACTGCACTATTAAAAAACACAATAAATACATTAACTAATATTTACAATAATAAGCAAAATTATATATACATATAACAACAAATAATACAATTAACAAGTAGCCAAAAAGACCAAGAAAACAACATATCATAAGAAATGACTAGAATAATCAAAGTGAAAAACAGCAATAAACAACAAAGAAAACAAAATACAACTATAAAATAAGAGACAAAGTATAAAACTATCACAGTATAATAGTCACCAAGACTAGACTTAAAAAGTGTAAAATATACAAATGATCAAAAAACAAAATAAAAATTTATTGTGTAAAATCCAGTCAAGATTTGTGTCTCCTCCAATTAGTCGCCTCTTACGACACGCAGGAGGACACGTTGGGCCTATTCTACTTCCCCGGACCCACAGGGGGATGTTCTATCTATGAGGGCATGGGTTAAAATATGCAAATTTATTAGAGAAATTGCCTGACACTCAGTTGTTTACAGTGGATAATCTTTACCAGACTAGTTTTCAACTACTTCAAATTCCTGTTGTGACAGAACAGGATTAGACTTGCTCTTTGTAGCCATTTTGAATTCATCTGAACCCTCTTTTTATTCACTTTAAATCTGAAAACTGATAGGAGTCCACTATGATACAAATAATCCAGTGAAGGGAGAGTTTTATTGTGTCATAATGGCTGTTATTCAAGAATTCAGACAATACACATATAAAATATACAAAACGCCAAAGAAATTTTATGAAAGTCTACAATGTGTTAAAAGGGATGTTTTAACAAATTTAAATCAAAGAAGCTTTTTTCAGTAGAATTAGATTCTCCGAAAGGCTCAAAAGCATCTCAGTGTGGAATAATTGGATTGTGTAATGAGATTGTTTAATAAAAGTGGTCACTGCAAGGAGAGGACCTTTATTTTAAGGTGACCTTACACTCACAATATTAAAGAACATTTGGCCACCATAAAGTCAGAAATAGACTTTTGGGCCACTTTAACACCTAATTCTAATTCTAATAGTACTTTTATAGCGCTTAATCTCTATCTAATGATAGACCTACAGCTCTCTTAAGTCCATTGAAGGCAAAAATATGACCGAAAATGTTAAGTACTACTGGCCGGGGTGTTGTAGCAGCAGCTGCTAACAGACAAGAAGGTCTAAAATTGCTTGTAGAGCTCGAAGAAATGTGTAAACCAATGCAATGGTTTGAACTCACAACTGTACTCAACAGGCATCCAGTGGAGCTTTTAAGGATTGGTCTTGTATGAGCAAAGCCTCTATAATTTGCCCCTGTACATGCAAGAGTGTTCTGAATAAACTGGAGCTTCTGCAGGTTGAAAATTGACAAGTTTCTGAACACTGAGTTACAGTACTCTAGGCGACTGTTAACCAAGGCATTCACCTCCATGACAGCCGCTTCATGGGTAAGATACTGTCTCACATGATAAAGATCATACATTTTCAATATGCATTCAACCACACACCAGTTTCTGCCAGTGTCAGCAAGTAGAGAAGTTTTCCTAAATATTGACAGTTGAAGTGAGAGGACAGGTTTTAATATCGAGCCTTTTTTCACCAAAAATGACGCATTTGACATGATTTCTCCTTTGTCAAGATTTAGTATAAATTTACAGAAATACATCTATCTTTGGACATCTTGATATCAAGCATCCAGTTCAGCCAGAGCCAATAATGGATTCAGTACAGAACACTGAGGGATTCCATAGATGAGCTGACAATTCCTTAAGTAGAAAACAAACCATGTAAGGGCATACCACAAATTTTCCTTATGCAATACTCTCCCGAGAGATTCCCGTAGGTGCTTCTTAGGGTCCCTACAGTAATGGGATTCCTGTAAAAGAAGCCCTTGATATTATTATTGGCTAAATGGTTGCCCCAAGCGATTTGCTTGCAGAATCTGGACCTATTGAGTTACGACTATGAATCTTTGCCCAATGTGAACTCTACCCACAGCACCTTTGTGCACAAGGAACTTTACCTACAATAATCTTTACCTGTTAGGATTTCTGCCCACAATATAAACATTGCTTTCAACAAAGACATTTTCTTTTTTTCATTACAATTAATATTTCCCTAACTACTCAGAACATACAGTTTTGACAGGGATCAAACATTAACACACTTCCTAAGTCACACTATATAACATATATTAGGTTGATTTCATTAGCATTTAATTCAGTGTTGATAGATTTACATAGTATTGCGAGATAGAAATAATAAAAAAATATAAAAGGTGGTCAAAATTTAGGAAAGATGGATACATGTATACTGAAAATGTTTCAAGACATGTGCACTATTCATTGTGAATGTTATTACTTTGTAGACATCATATACTTATAATTGTATCCACCGGATGGCTCCGGTGGATATTTTGGTTTAGCATTCGCTATGCCGCTGTTGCGCGTAGTGATTTTCAACATTAACGCTCTCAGAGGAAAACTTCACCAGCTAGGTTCACCAAATTTGCAGGATATCTTTATTGGGAGGCAAGCTTCTCTGGGACTGAAATTAGCCTCTCTCTGAAAAACAAGATGGCCCAAGATGGTCAAATGAGGAAACCACAAATTAAAAGTGCTTACAACTCACTTATTGTTGGTCCTAGAGGTTTACAATGTGAAACCAACTTATAGGAAATCATGGGCTGGAAATCTTATGTGGTCGGATTTGACCTTAGGCCCCTTCTTCAAGGTCAAACGAAGATAACCGAACCTAGAAGTGCTTATGAATCACTTATTATTGTTCATAGACGTTTGCACTGTGAAACCAATTTATAGGAAATCATGGGCTGGGAATCTTTTGATGCAGTCAGATTTGACCTTTAGCGCCTACGTCAAGGTCAAGCGAGGATAGCCAAACTTAAAAGTGGTTATAACTCGCTTATTATTGGTCGTAGAGGTTTGCAATATGAAACCAACTTATAGGAAATCATGGGCTGAGAATCTTCTAATGTGGTCAGATTTGACCTTGGGCCCCTCCTTCAAGGTCAAACGGTGGTTCACTGGCTTTGAATTGTCTTTCTGGTGGATCTAATTTGCATCGGTTCTCCGATGTGTAGGTCTAGTTTGATTATACAATAAGGTGATTTTTAACACTTGATATTATACACTTATACTTCGATGAAATATTAAAAAGCTATTTTTGTGGATATTATTTCATATTATTATTGTGGACAAAGTTCCTCAAACATGGTAGTAAAGTCCCTTGTGGGAAAAGGCCCTAAAGTCAACAGTATTTGTGTGCAAAGTCCGTACACCAACAGGATATGGTATAAATTTGATGAAAGACTCCTGCTTTCTGCATTTGGACACAATATCATCCACCCACCCCTTTGTCTTATCAGGTAATGAAGTCCTCCACTGACACTGCCAATAGGCCACATTCAGTATATCTCTACCCCTTGTAACTTTATAATGTAAAATTAAAGCCATACGTCGGCCATTTTGTCAGCTGCCCAAATAACTACCAGTGATTGGCCGAAAAAGGAGATATTTGGCATATAAAAAGTCACAAAAACAAAACACATATATTGCAAGTTATTTATTACACAACATGAAATAATCATAAAAACAGAAAGATTTCGGTTATAAAAACAACACAATTCATTTAACACACTAACATAAATATAAAACAAATACTTTGGCAAACCAAAATTGCATAGACTGTTGAAGATTTACAAATTGTATTGCAGTAAAAACCCAGAAACTATCACAGTAATATTTGTCAAACACAGCCGGAAAATGATTTAATACCTGATATGAGATAAAGCTGGGGAAAAAAACTTTGTACAAATAAATTATATAACATTGCAACAGCTAACATACAGTTAAAATACTTGCCAGTTACACCCCCATTCACACTCTTTCATTAAGAAGCTTATGCACCCCCTGTCTGGAAACATGTCTTTTTAGAAATAGTACTTGTTACAACATCTTCTGATTTCTACAGTGTATTATAGCCGCTTATTTTTAACGAGCAAGCTCTCTCCAAGGCAGGTGCTCCTGGAGATCACTTTTTAATTGTCTCTGGACTGATACGAACTCCACACTACTACAGTGCACTAGTCATGTTTCTGATTGCTGTGCAGCTTCTGCATGTACACCAAAACACCTTACTAGTTAGATCTGTAAAACAGTTTGTCATTGACAGTGTAAATTACTGGAAACTATTCTGGTGCAAATTTTAAAGACAGTTTTTTTCCTGTTTTCAGTCCACTGAAGGAAACATTTCTCGACTCTTGCTGGTCTTGTAAGAGATTTGTAACCACTGCACTGTCAATCTTTGACCGATGTTAGTAATATATTCTAAATGTTAGATCTATAACCCTTTTTCCAGTGTGACACAAATTATGTAAATATGGAACCTTGATACCCTAATAACAACACACAAAATATATTATTCATGCAGTACTTCTACAAGATTATTCTAAATATATTTATAGGATTAGAGCATTAAAACAGCTGAATAAGCTTATGCATGATTCAGTGAGGCTAAATTATATTTCACTACAGTATTATGTTACAGTAAAATATGCAAAATCTCTATGCCAATATACTGAAATCTTTAGTAAATACACGCAGCCAAAAATTTGATCAATAGATAGGGGTACTCTTTAAAAACTTCAGTATATGAATATTTTCACTGGAGGTATAATTAATTTTGCATATTTAATGCCTCATATAGACATATAATTTTCAGCTAAGATTACGAACCAGTATTTTTTTAAGTTATCTGTAATTTTATATCCGTTATCCAGACTTCTGTGTCTTGTTAGAATACATATGCATAAGTAGAACTTGGCACAGAAAATAACATGATCTCAACAATATGGCAGCCAACGAGAAGGAAGTACTGCGCATGCTCACTATCCATGTCACCGAATAGGTGGGGAACTACTAAACCTCGGCACGGTCATTAGGACTCTTTTCACAAGAGTTGGCCGTGTCGGAAACAACAACAACATTTATACCTCCCTGTCGCTCTCTGTACAGTACCCAAAGTGGAGGTCATCACTATACAAACATTTACAAGCTTCTAAATCATAATTTAAAGTTATACTATGGCTACAATAAGCTACAACTAAACTTCTATGTTGCAAATTACTGGGAATTTAACAACTGTTAACTTAATTTTTGAACATTACAAAAAAGGGTAACCAACATACTTGTAATTTGTTCATATAACACATCAAGGATAGCAAATAAGGCCTCTGATTATATCTTGTATACCCTACAATATGTATTCTATAGTAAAAATGTTGTGGTCATTGGTTGCATTAAAACCAAGATAATTTCAACCAGTTTTAATAGCACATTAAACTCTTTTGTGCTGAACTTTTTGACGCACTGAGTTCTGGGGACTCGATATATTTTGTCCTAATTTTCAATAATAAAAGTCTGAAGAATTAAAAATATGTTTACCTGCTGAAATCCAATGTGTAATATGACCTATTGCTGAGTAAACTGAAAATTGAATAAGTCTCAACTAAAACTAAGTCATCTCGGCAAGCTTGGGTTAATCCCCACTTTTGTAAACAAAATTAATGGAAACGATAGGAACTCAAGGATGATTCACACTTTAGCCACAGAGAAAAAAAAAGCATCTAGAATTTTTTCCAAAGTGATGTAGGAAATAGGAAAGCACCACTTTCAATGTAATTGGTTCAAGTTTTTCAGCACTGGAAAAAAATTGGTGAAAAATCCAATTTTTATGAATATTTTAAAGGTTACAAAGTATATACCACAACAGAGACATCGCCAAAGCAATGGTGGTTAGATGAAAAAAAATTATATTATTCTGAATCAAATTACAAACATAAAGATTTACTCCCAGAAAAACTTTCACAACATGGATTTAACTAACAAACTTTCAATATACATAATCTAAGCTACCTCCAGTTTCTTTATAACACTGCAGAACATATTCTACACACTATGCTATACAATGTTTTTAACAAATATTAAGTCTCTTTTTTCATATGAGAGGATAACTTTCTTGTTCAGTCTTGTCCAGTATTACTTTTATCTAATGAGTTCTGACACTTCATCTCTGTACTAATGGATTATAAAGAGCAAGAAATCACAATGGTCACTTGGGACTCAAACTATAAACTTCCCTCACCTTACAGTTTCTGAGATACAACCAAGGGAAGACTCTACAGTGTTGATTGCCTACCTGCCCAGTTGGAGACCATGGTAAAACAACGCCAGCAACAGGCTTTAAGGGCTGTGGTGTAGAAATGGGGTCAATATTGTACGATTATCATGGAGGATTTTCCCAATCAATAACATACTCTGAGAGTGGATTTACAAAATTAGTCAAGCGCAAAATTTGTTACTAAAGTGTAAATATTTTGGAATCCCACTGAGGTTTGTCAGACTTTGGTAAATTTGTGCCCTAGGTTTAATATTTCTTTATTTCAAATTTTGATTTGCTAATTTTTAAAAATAAAATAAAACAAGACAACAAATAATATCTAGTTAACTTAGGCAGCGTGACGTTAGTAATACTGTAGTTTATAACACTGTTTGAGTAGAGATGTCTTTGAATTCTAGGAATTCAGGTTCACACAAGTAAATCAAACAATAAACAAACATCAGCACCAAGAAATAGCAAGAAAATAACACAGCTTGATAAAACAAGCATACAAAACTCAACAGATATATTAACAGTTAAAAAGGAATCTATAGAAACCAGAAAACAGTCAAACATAGCATACAGATAATATAAATCAGCCCCTTACTCTCTAATACTCATAAATTGCATAAACTGTTAGAATGCAAAGGTAACATTTTATAGTGTGCATTTTTATCACATTAGTAAATAGGAATAACTGTAATGCAAGTATAACAAAAATAGTAACTAGTAATATCTAGTAACAATACATTTATGCTATATTAACAAGCAAGTACAAATGTTATCACAACTGAGTAATCTCAAACTGACTGAAATATTTCAGTATATAGTTCTCTTCTTCTTAATTAGATCTTCATCTTGCAAAATAAAACATTTAACTAGCCATTGTATAAATAAATAATTAAAATTTGTGAAAATTACTTATCACAAGTGCATGAAGCTAAGGTCAACATATTAATAGCATACAATTAAAGTATCAGTGAGCAACATATAAAAATTATCTAGAAATATTATAATTTTTTTATACACAAAAACATTAAATTTGTGTATAAAGAATATGGCACCTCTTAACTATATGGCAGTTCTTTTAAAAACTTTAAATAATGCAACAGAAACAATACCAATCTCATAACAGGCTTTTTCATCTGGTATGTTCAAATAAACACACAAAAATAACATCTTTAATATTTAAATATGTCATATAATATTTTATTCACAAACATACACATACATACAGTACACTATCTGTTCATGAAAGATAGATATCTAATCTTTATTTGACCGTTTATACTCCCTCTGTGAATGTATGTGATCATTAACATTTTATCTGCTCTGTAATGACTAACTCCGCCTTTTCCTCTGCGTCAAGCTACTGTGACTGGCAATTCTATCTTGTTTCAACAGCTATTTTCAGCAACTCTCAAAAAATTTATTTAATCGTTTAAACCTGCCTTATTGTTTTGGTTGATTTAATATTTATAAGACCAGATCTTAAAAAAAGAAAACATACACCGTTCAGTGATGGTGTTTTGGCAATGTTTTGCCAGTTGATGTTAACTACGGACTTTTTATAACGTTGTATTCACCAGGTGTTCACTGTTTATTTACTTAATACAGTAACAGTTTTCACTTTGAGCTGATGGCCGCTCTCACTGTCCGTTCTACCAGTGAGATCCAGTTAAACTTGTCATCAGTGTTGTCAGCACCACACACCCAGCTTCTCCGCGGGGTAAATAGCCTGAACGCATTCCTCACATCTGTCAACGGGAAGACAGAGGGACATGTCAGGATGAAACATAGTGTCACTTAAAAGAGGTCTATATTACCAGATGACTGCCTCTAATTCAAAGACTATATATATATATATTTTCAATTTTTTTTCCACTAGTTTATTCACTGATCATTAAAACAGTCACAATAAGGTTAACTACATTGACTACATGTTGTCAAAAACTGGATCTAAAGCAACAACTAAAGACATTACGCAAAAATATTACTCAAATTTTGGAGCAATCCTTATAGTCAGGGATGTGGTTATTACTCATGCTTGGACTTGGGTAATTCTGTTATTACTTCATATTCACACTTGGATTTCAGTGTTTCTGTGGTTACTGAATCACTGCGTGTACTTACACTTAGAGTCTGGAATGTCCTCCACTCTGAGCCTCATCAGCCCCGTCACAGCCTCAAACACATAGATAAACTCCTTCGATCTCTCAAATGGGAAGTTTTTGGTGGATCTCTTCGTGACAACTAAGGCATCGTTAAATAGATACAGACCCAGCATCTCAATGTGCTGGTAGATTCTACAACAGAATATGAATATGACTTTATTAGAAGTGAATGATACATTTTATTGTTAAAATACACAGAAATTTGAATTTACTAAGTGTCCTATAACATATAACCTAAGCTTATGTGCCTTTTTAAATAGCTTGTTATTTCTGTAATTTTTGATCATCAAAAATAATGTCCTTAATGAAACATAATGAATCCAGGTTGGTGAAGGGGTTACTTGTGTTTTGTCAATTAGAAACACAGGTGAGATATCACCTCTATCTTGGCTACCTGACACAAATTCATGAGGTTACCTGTATTCTGGCCTTGAGGCATCCACATTCTGTGCAAGTTACAATACATTCAAAGTCAAAGTGTTAGGGTTATATCAGGACAGGCCTTTCAGGCATCCCCGATATTGTACGATTCAGGTTTGAACCCAGCACCATAGAGGTGAATATAATATAAATAGGTATGGTATTACCTGTGTTCTGGGGAGACAGAATCTGCAGGTGGCTTGAGATGGGCCACATCTAGATGGCGTATCAGATATCTGTTGGCTTCCAGTAGAGTCTGTGAGCAGAGTACAATATAACAAGTCAGGCTCAGATCACAATGTATATATGGTGAACTGGGTTGCTGTCATACTTACTATTACAGGTCACATGAAAAGACTCAAATATAAGTTACTTTGTACTTTTATAAGTAAAATGTTGTAAAATATGAATACTAATAGAGAAATGAGTTTCTGTACATTAAAATATTGAATACTAATAGACAAATGAGATTCTGTACATATGAACATGTTAAAGTAGGACTGTAGGGAGGCTCTTCTATTAAAATATCCACTCAAAAATGTTCCATTAAATTACAAATAACTTCTTTTAGATAGATATGCAGAAGTATGTTCCAATATGGAAGACATATGTCAGTGTTCACATAGCTTTAGACCAAGGCTCAACTCACTGGGCACTTGACAATGGTTTTCTGCAGCACTATCAGTTCTCTCTCCCTCTGGTTTCTGTCTTTACACTGGAAATCCAGACATAATAACAATGCTTAATATTGAACAGAATAAATATTAAATGTATGCATTAAATGTCTGAAATAACATCCAGCATTTAAAAATATACAAACAGCACTAACCTAATTAAGTGAAATATAAACATGGTAACATTCTTCATACAGTAGGCCAATGTGTGGCAATACAAAAATTTAATTATGCAGCATGATTTTACAATTTTAAAACAGAGTTAAGACTTTTAATGTAATAGCTCCATACGAAATATGTCCTGTTTTGAGTTACTGTAGATTGATAGTTAACAAAATTATTAATTCTTTATACACGAGTACAACTTCTTAAATTACATCCACAATCAGCTGCTGTAGGTCGCCCATGGTGACAATGGCCCGTTTGAGGTCTGTCCTGTCTGCATGGTCAGGTGGCGTGTTCTGTTCAAAGAATGCCAGTAAGTTGCAGTACTCCTGTATCCTCCTGGTCGGAATCAGGAACAGCTCCGCCAACCTGCAATCAGGCAGGTCATTGACTGGTCAGTCAGTCAGACTAATGGATCAAACAATTAAATATTGTTTCTCATGACTGCATTCATATAACACTGTTACTAATGACAACATATAATCTATAACTAAGATAAAACTTGCTAATTATGATGGCACATAAATCTATATGATACATTAGAACCTCTATTATCTGGCCCTCTATTATTTGAATTTTCAATTATCTGACCTCAAACCCACGCTCCTAACTCCATTTAAACCTGTTATATTAGCCTTTCTATTACCCAACCCTTCTATTATCTGACCTAATTGTCCCACCCAAGAGGTTTCAGATAATAGAGGTTCTACTGTAATAATTACATCATAAAAGCAAACCCATGTACTCACGACAACATCCTTGTTTCTGGGGTCTTCTCATGTCTTTTCAGGAAAGCTCTAAAAATGGGCACCTGTTCAGTGGCTCTATCAAGAGTGCTAAGGATCATAGGATAGTTGTTGAGGAAGTTAACGTAAGCTTTGAGTTTCCCTGAGAGTTTGACAAAGATGTCTCCGAGACAGGATTGGTTGTCCCACTGCAAGCACCTACTCCTCAGCTCATCCACCAGACGCCTAATACACAAATATTTACATAACTTATAAAACACAAACACAGTCCTTGCATTAATAATATTTAACATAGCAAAACTGTTTCCTTCAAAACACCCATGATTCAGATTTAATGAACAATTACTTTGGCTACCATAGTGGCTTTGAACAATTAAAAGCAGGTTTATTCACTTAAAACTAGGGCTGGGACTGGTGCTCAAAAACAGCCCCGAGTACCCGCAGTCTCACAACTGACCCAAATACGAGTAATCGCAAGATTTAGTATCTACCACTAGAAGTCTTCAGTAAACAAATGGTAACAAAAGCTGTGAAGAAAACGTCTTCTATTTAACCAGGTATTATAAAATATGGAGTAAATTATACGTTATAAGGCAAAACCAGAACTTTAATTGATATTATGTGGCGGAAATGAAGAAATGTAGCATATTTTACACAAACGTATCATATTGCGAGCGATAATACAATAACCTATGAGTAATCGAGTGGTGAAAATGGACTCGAGTGCTAGCAAAGACCTACTCATCTATTGAGGCTCAAGTATCCATTTGCAGCCCTACTTAAAACAATGTTTAAGAACGAGTATATTATGTACGAGTCTCAAAAGTCAAAAAAAAGGCTGTGTCTTTGGCTTCAGTCCTTGAGGTTGCCAGTTGCTTATTTATGTCTGGAAGTTTATGGCAAAAATGCACTTGGCAAGATCCAGATTGCAATCCGAATATTGGTCACATGATTGTTGGTCTAATGTGGTGTGACATACAGGGTTTCAGAACTAAAAAATATATTATACCTAAACAGGTAATTTGTTGATAAAAGTTTTAGACACACAAAAATTCAAAATCAGGGAGATTTTTGTCATGCAAATAGTGCCCGAGTTTGACTCACTATTTATTTATTTTAAACAAAAAATTTACATTAGAAAGATATGCAACAAAAAATGAAGCTAATACATACATTTGCTGTGAAATTTCCATTTTTTAAAATTAGTCCTGCATAAAATTACAATCATTTTTACTGATTTTCACTGATATCCTTTCAAGGATACATTCACAAGGGTCAATGTTTTAAAAATACCTTCCTCTTTGGAATCCTAACACATATTTATTTTCTTCAAAACATATCTATTAAAATTATTTTTATTTTAATTCTATCCTAAGATCAGCTGTCTATATATCCATATATATAACTCAAACCATAACACACACTGACTGTGTACTGGCAATTTAAAATCCATATTAACATAAAAACCACTATATGTGTGTTAAGCATAAATAAAAAGCAAAAATCAACTAACTTGGTGATACTACACAATGTCATCACATCTGAGAAAATAATCTGTACATTGTGGGCACTGATAATAGCTCTGAAAATATATAACAAATCTATGTCTTTATTGTGGCCACAGATCTCTAAAACAAGATATATTAAGTAATCAAGAAATATACTTTCAATTTTCCAATTCCAACAATTAGTTATACAAATTTGTTGGGACATTGACTGCTTTGTATTTTTAATACATAATTTTATAAACCATTTCATAAATCACTGTTTTCTTAAAACAAAGGAGATAAGCTTCCCACAGTTTGAAAATTTCATATTTTAAAATCCATGAAATGTCCATTTCTTATGTTATAGAATGTGTTAAAAACAAAGAATATACGGAATCATAAAAAGTCCTGTCCCAGAACCTTGATCCACCGTCTAGCACAGTCTAGTAATTTTTTATGATGTGGACACTAAATCCCAAGCTAAGTGCTACAATATGGCAACCTAAAATTCACTTTATTATAAAAATCTATAGAAATCCACAGAATATATTATGTTTGTATAGTAAAAGAAAATAAATACTTCTAATGAAAAAAAGAATTTCAGGGGGCATCCGGAGTTGAACCGGAGACCTCTCGATCTGCAGTCGAATGCTCTGCCACTGAGCTATACCCCCAACCTGGCTAGTGTTGGCAATTTAAACTCCATGTTAACAAGCACGCCTACACATACAGATATCAGTGTGTGTGCATACCACTGCAGACATGCACAAGTGGATCAATACCACTCAACACAAGCTCACAAAGCATGAAGGGGATCAATAAAGTACATAATGGCCTCTATCAGACTTTAGCTACGGGGAAGTAAACTCACATGTATAATGTGCTTTTCTATGATCATAAAGTGAATGTCTTCCTGTCAATAATTGAAGTCTTAAAAGCTTTTTTAAGCGAAGAGCTTAAAGAAAAAATATGTGCAAGTTACTCAAAAATGAGACATTCCAATTCCAATTCAACTTTATAGCGCTTAATCTCTGCCAAAGTGACAGACTCTAAGGCGCAACATCATAAGCATAGTCACAAAAAATCATTGTCCTTATCCATAGCAATGGTCGACATCATGGAAAAAATACTAGGGAGGATAAGCTTGGCAGAATAGGTATGCCTTAAGTTTTTTTCTGAAGGAAGCAATAAAAGTGGCAGATCATACATCATCCAGGAGTTCATTCCATATTTTGGGAGCATCATATGCAAAGCTTAGACCAAACTGCTTTGTGGAATTGTAAATAGATGGTTGGTATTGAGGAACATGTAGAATTATACCATCAGACATAAAGAATTACACAAAAAATTTACTTAAAAACACTCCCAGAGCACAGTTTCTGCCAAGACAGTCAAGTATCCTCATTTTGCAGTTTCACACAAATAATGGGTTTTTTTTTAAATTTTATTTTAACCCTCACAATCCGACAGCATGATTATGAAAACTGAAGTTTTGTACATTCTGGATTTGGAATGGGTTTAGGCAGTCAAACTCTACAAATTTTCAGACTGAAAAATCTTAAAATCATTGCCATGGAAACAATCATTGCCAGATACTCCCAAAAACGTAATCAGTTCTGGATCCCTTGGGTTAAACATATTCAGAAAATTTGATGAAAATCCATGCATGGGTTTGGTTTGAGGAACACCCACAAACTTTAAGACCAAACTAGACCAAGGACACATCTGTGGCCAGATGCAAAATGTATCCACCGGCAAAGGCAAAAGTACCTATTACTCAGCTATGCCACGAGCTAGAGGACTGAAATTTTACTATGTTATAGCTGACCCAAAAGTAGGTGAATAACATATTTGGACAAAATTCTCTCAATGCAATAGTTTTCAAGTTACAAGTGATTTTACTCATGATGGAAGTTAGTGAAAAGTCCAAAAGTAGCTATTACTCACTTAGCTATTGAAATAGACACTCAAGTTACTCACCATGTTGTTGCTATGGAAAAAGTAGGTGAATAACATATTTTAACAAGATGCTCTAAATGCAATACTTTTCAAGTTATAAATGATTTAGTGTTGAGTAAGAACTTCAAAGTAGCTATTACTCAGCTATGCAATGAGCCATAGGTCTGGAATTTTACTATGTTATAGCTGCCTCAAAATAGGTGAATAACATATTGAAACTAAATAATCTAAATGCAACAGTTTTCAAGTTTAAGTGATTTACCCAACAGTGATAACCTAAAAGTAGCTATTACTCAGCTATGCCATGAGCTAGAGGTCTGTAATTTTATTATGTTATAGCTGACCCAAAAGTAGATGAATAACATATTGCACAAAATTCTCTAAATGCAATAGTTTTCAAGTTACAAGTGATTTTACTCATGATGGAAGTTAGTGAAAAATCAAAAGGTAGCCATTACTCACTTAGTTATTGAGATAGACACCCAAGTTACTTGCCATGTTGTAGCTATGGAAAAAGTAGCTAAATAACATATTTTAACAAAGTGCTCTAAATGCAATACTTTTCAAGTTATAATTGATTTAGTGCATGATTTCATTAATTTTAATGCATTAAAAATTATTTTAAAAATTCATAAAAAAACGTTAGCACGTGAAAGCTCTCCAAAATGTAGGTAAATGAGTTATTTGAGAAATACTGGCTATCTGCAATACTTTTAGTGATAATAGGTATTTACTTATTTTGCGTAGGTGAGTTATTAGCTTGGGTCTGAAATTTCACCAAGTGAAAGCTCTCCCAAATGTAGGCGAATGAGTTATTTGAGAAAAATTGGCTATCTGCAATACTTTTAGAGATAATTCGCATTTACTCATTTTGAGTAGGTGAGTAATTAGCTACGGTCTGAAACTTCACCATGTGAAAGATCTTCCAAAAGTAGGTGAATGAGTTATTTGAGAAAAATTGGCTATCTGCAATACTTTTAGAGATAATTAGCATTTACTCATTTTGAGTAGGTGAATAATTAGCTACAGGTCTGAAACTTCACCAAGTAAAAGCTCTCCCAAATGTAGGCGAATGAGTAATTTGAGAAAAATTGGCTATCTGCAATACTTTTAGAGATAATTCGCATTTACTCATTTTGAGTAGGCGAGTAATTAGCTATGGGTCTGAAAGTTGACCATGTGAAATTGAAAACTTTCATGTTTCAACAGAATACTCTCCTACTACCCTGCGGGGTCCAAAATTCGCTCGAAATCGCTCTATCTCTGACAGTTTCAGAGATATTTGCCATTTTTCATTTTCCGCAAAAATTCAAGATGGCCGCCAAAAGTTGTAAAATTGGAAATTTTTCATATTGCAACCGAATACTCCTGTACTACCCTGCGGGTCAAAAATTCACTCGAAATTGCTCTATCTCTTATGATTTTCAAGATATTTCCACTTTTTGTATTTTGTAAAAAAAATGGTCAAAGGAACACCCCCGGCGGCCATCTTGTTTTTGTCCAGATATCCAGAATAATTCCCAAGCAAGCTTTGACCATGATGAACATATCCTGCAAATTTGGAAAGTGTACATTGCATGCCCTTTGATATACTGGGGCAGCAAAAGTCCCTAAAAATTTGAATAAAACGGCCGTGGCGGCCATCTTGTTTTTTTAAACGAGGCCAAAAAAACCCGGAGGCAAGCTTTTGTACCATTGAACCTATCCTGCAAATTTGAGGCCTCTAATGCTAATACTTTTGGCTGCAGAGGGCTAACGAGAAATCATCTACACACTGCGGCGACGTACCCCCGCGAAAACCATAGTATCCACCGGATGCATCCGGTGGATACAAAAATCTTCAAAATGTTGCCATGGCAACAGTTGTATATATCTCCCCAAACCACATTGGCTCTAGATCCTCTACGGGATCTGAATGTCATCCCAGTTCAAATAAATGTTTTGATCAAAATAACTGCTGGGTTGGTGTTCCATAAAAAATCTTCATATTGTTCATAGTATCAAGCTGTAAGTCAGTCATAGTAAGTATTCTAACACGAGGTACGCAGAAACGAGTTTTAGTTCTATGCGCACACATTTATCTGAGACAACAATCGCACTGCTCTTCCATCCTGCGAACATATTTTGCCTTAGGGTTTTAGTAGTCGTTTTGTCGTCTGGTACCAAAACAGCACATTTTTAATTACATCCCAGATGTCATGGATATAATTTTGAATAATAGTTTATATATTGTATTTAATGCAAAGTTTGATGATATTGCTGAAAAACTTGTGGAAGCCAATAATTTTGGAGACATTCAGCCAAATTTTCACATTTTTAGTGTTTCTTTTAGTGATTTCTGAGGAAGGTATTAGTGGCAATGATGACACATATTCCAAGATTCCATTTGATGATGTTGTAGAAAACACACTTCAGCAACCTGAGAGATTAAAGGAACTGTCAGAACAAGAATTATAGATGTTCTTATGGAAGCAAATACTCTAGCATCGACAAAATCAACCACCAAATGTGCAGTAACTCAGTTCAGTGGTGTGTTAATTATTGTTTGAATTTTGACAATTTTCCGTAAAAATAAAAACATTGTATCAATTTAACCCATAGTATACCCATGAAGCATGTTTCCCATAATTAAGCCTATTTCCTCTCTTTTTTTTGTTTTTTTTTCAGAGTGGCTATGTGTCCGAAGCAAAGACACAGACTTTGAACAACTCCCTGTTGAAGATTTTTGCCAAAATCTGCAACAGTTCTATGGGGATGTTAGCACAAAAGATGGAAAAGAATATTCCAAATCATCTTTGGTTTGAATTCGGGGAAGCAATCACTGGAATAGCATCAGCCGTTACTTGGAAGATCCCCCTCATTACAGAATCCTAAATATCATCAAGGATAGGGAATTCCAGCCTTCAAATAAGGTTCTGTCAGGAAAGATTGAAACCAACAGAAGAGATGATCTTGACAAGACATGTCACAAAGAAGTTATTCCACTGAGAGACATACAACAGCTCTATTCCTCTGGAGTATTGAGTGACTCAAACCCCGAAAATTTACAATATTAAGTGTTTTTTGAAGTTAGTCTCCACTTTGGACATCGAGAGAGGAAAGGCTGGCATGCCTTGAAGAATGATTCTTTCAGTTTTTGGTGGATGATTCAAAGAAGAATAGTGAATATGTGACCATTGCTGTGAATGAAGTCACTAAAATGAACCGTGGAATAAGTCCTAGTACAGTAGAAGAAAAAGACCATCTCATGTATGTTGCCCACTGACATTATGATTGAACAGTGTAATCCCTAAAACTCTATATCGGCATATTAAGCAGAAAAGAAGAAAGATTTGTTCAAACACCACACAAAGTCTACAAGCTCGATGATGATGCATGGTATTTTGGCAGAATGGGGATCAACACAATTGAAAAACACATGAAAAAGATCTCAAAAAAAGCCAAGCTCTCCCAGATATATACCAATCATTGTATCCGAGCAACGACCAGCACTGTCCTGTCTCATTCAAATTTCAAACACTCCAACATCGTAGCAGTTACAGGGCATAAGGACCCAAGAAGCCTTTTGCTATATGTGAGAAATGTTTCCAATGAAGAGAGAAAGGCAATGAGCATCATGCTGTATGATTATGGAAGAGATCCATCCAATCAAGGAAAAGAAAATTACCATTTGAAATCAGTAGTGCAGAACAAACAATGGTCACTGAGATTGGCATGAAGATGTTTCAATCAATTAACATTTTTGGGGGTCAATTCAACATAAACTTTAATTTTTCAAAATAAGTTTGAATTATTGACATTGACAATTCTTTGTTAGTTGAGTATTCATTAGTTCAGTAATTACTGCAAAGGACACATTTCTGATATTGTCTTATTATTGTTTTATGTTATTATCTTGTTGTTAATTTTTTCCTTTTGTTATTGTTAAAATGTTTACTTTAAAATTTAATCGTTTCTCATTTTCAACATTAATAAAAGTTACAGGTGTTCCCATTGCATTCTGACATTCTGGGTAAAAAATAAAGCTACATTTTTGTTCAACTTCTAAAAAAAAAAATTAAATAGACCCAAATCTGAGGTTGTAAGGTACAGTGGATGGAAGCTGGTTGCTTAGGTCATCACAATGTAACAAAATGTATGTGAAACAATTTATTCAATGTAAAAATTTAAAAAAATGAAAAAAGTCTCTTGAATAAGCCTGGATGTCATGTTTTTTTTTTTTTTTTTTTTTTATAAGGCATTTAACCATGCCCCTTCCAGATAATTTTACTCAGCCTGCAGCTTTACAAAATGATTACCGGAAGTACCATGGTTAAATGCCGTATACAAACCATTATCACTCATGGATTATCTCTACATTAACTCTACAACTGTCATGTGAAATCTTACCTTAGTACATACTAGAACTCAATTTAAGTATGAGTTTAAACTAAAATATTGACATTATATTTGAGTTTGAAAAACATTATGAAAAGGTGGTGCAGAATACACTGACTGCACTTTCAGCAACATTTACTGTTCACATTAATACCTGGGGCCATATTCTACAACAATACTTGGACAAGGTGACCTTAGATCTAAGTAGGGGAAGGTTTTTCTTGCACTTTGTATTCATGAAACAGAAGTTAAGAATGTTCAGTTTCATCATTTCTTACTTGAAATCAAAGAAATGCTTGAAATCTAAGTTAGAAATGATCTAAGTATTGTTGCAGAACACAGCCCCTGGTATGTATTGAGGCTAAGTGTAGATCCCTGAGACATATTTAGTAAAAATACAGAAATTAACTCCCTATTGGAAACCAGGTTTTAATGTTAATTTTGAGGGTTAAAAAGAGTTAACAACATGGAATATTCAGTCTACATATGTTCAGATAATTGAGATTTTACTTCTTTTTCAACCTGGAAGTGAGCTATTTTCTTGTTTGAAACCTGTGCATTTTTCAGGAGTAAAACTTTGTTTCTGATTTTAATTATGGAGGGTTAAAATCAGCTCATAAACTCAATTATTCAATCAATATACATTCTGGTAATAGAACTGGTATTCTATTGTATTTAAAAGTTGGTATTTTACATCCTTTTCACTCAGCTAAGGTGTTTCAGTACACTCTCTCTTAGTGCATCTCCCATGTATGCACTCTATAGTCAGATAGTGCGCAGGTCAATTTACCTGTTTGAAGCCAATGCATTTTTCAGGGGTAGGAAGAATGTGTTTTTTATGATCTCCAGTGTCCTCAAGTAGGTGATTTCTGATGACAAGATCTCCTTGGCAACCGTTGTACGTCTGTCTGTACTCCTCTGAAAATGCTTATTGGTCTGAAAAATGACAAAAAAGGACAGAGTATTAAACTTAATGTCTTATACCACAAGAATTTAACATAATAAATCCTATAGTTTAAGCTGTAAAGAAAAGAATAAAACACATCATTCTACGGACAATCCACACACACAATTAACAACATACATCTGGTACTTAGTGCCATATTCCAAGTCAAAAAAGAGTCAAACTTTATTTCTACAATTGTATTGTATTGTGTATTTATATTCAGCACAATATCTCCATATACTACAGGACTCAAAGCACTATTTAACCAATCCGACTGCACAGATACAGCCCCAATATTGTAAGAGAGTAATCACTAGTAATCAGAGAGTTGATGGCTCTACATATGGTAGGTATGAAATTTTGACTTATTTCATAAATCTTGCCGCAGCTCTTCTTCCCAATTCATGGCTTTTGTACTGCAAACAGTCTTTATTTCTTACACTATGTAGTATACCTGAATGTCACTGTTATCTGATAGTTCTAGCTTTCTCAAAAATCAAGATTTATACAACAAACCAGACTTTGCAAGCAATAACCATTCTTTAATCTCTTACCAGTCTGGCGGGCGTTCCTTCTGCCCAGTGTTCTGCTGGGTTTCCCGGTCCTACTGTGCCATCTCGTACATCACCCCATTCTCCCGTAGAGCGGATACTTTGACCCAGGGGGTAGGCATTGCTGGGGTGTCCATTGCGGGCCGTCTGACTGCCTGTACTGATGCCATCCCCCCACTCAGTGGTGTGCTGCAGTGTCATGGCAAAGTCAGCTGACTTGTGCGTCTGTGACTGGGTGCCTAGAACAACAGAAATATGTGTCTGGATCAGAGATATAGTTGCATATGGTTTTATAGTGAAAGCATCAAGCAAATGTAGATCTGTGACTGCACATGTTAAAATTCATCTAAAATTTCAATATCAATATCCAACTTATTTAGGAAGGTAAAGTTTAGTTAGTTATACATAACAAAGCTATGTCAAGTAAATTGCTCACTTTCTTTGAAAATATATAGTAACTTAAAATTTTAATTACTTAAATGTAATTTTTATTAGCTACAAGCTTAGCATGTGGAACTGAATGCTTACTCGGATGGCCGCAGGCAATCGGCCAACTTCGGTCAAATCAAGATCAAGCCATGACGTTGCACACCTACACCGCCT
Source organism: Sabellastarte sp. h YS-2021 (assembly GCA_964017235.1). Classification (NCBI taxonomy): domain Eukaryota; kingdom Metazoa; phylum Annelida; class Polychaeta; order Sabellida; family Sabellidae; genus Sabellastarte; species Sabellastarte sp. h YS-2021. The sequence goes on along the minus strand of OZ024927.1, from coordinate 164,117,573 downwards.
AACCAATGTCACTACCTAATATCAACTTCCTGCACCTTATGGTTGCCGAGATATAGCCCGACAAGACTTTATAGGTCATAGTCACTAAGGCAAGGTCAAATCTAGGTCACACCATGATATTGGACACCTACACCTCCTAACCAATGTCCCTATCAAGTGTGAACTTCCCTACACCATACCGTTTCCGAGATATAGCCCAGACAAGATTTTATAGGTCAAGGTCACTACAGTAAGATCAAACGTCAAATCAAGGTCAGACCATGACGTTGGACACCTACACTCCCTAACCAATGTCCCTACCAAGTATCAACTTCCTACACCTTACAGTTTCCTAGATATAGCCATGACAAGATTTTCAAACTCAAGGTCACTACAGCAAGGTCAAATCAAGGCAAGACCATGACGTTGCACACCTATACCCTCTAACCAATGTCCCTACCAAGTATCAACTTCCTACACCTTACGGTTTCTGAGACACAGTTTGGACAAACTTTTTCCCGCCGCCCGCCCACCCACCCCTTAAGGGCTGTGGGGTAAAAAATGGATTTATTTTTATTTAAGTACATGTATGTATGTACATTTGAAGCTCATTATTACTAGTGTTACTACTTTTAAAGTATAAGGGTCATCATTGTCATAACTGTTTTCAGACTCAATCATATTTATCAACTTTACAAAAAGATAGTACAGGTAAAACAGCTTTTTGGGGGAGGGCAAAAAAAATAAAGTTTTGCTAGCACTGTGTATATATATATATATATATATATACTAAATCCACTTACGTGCACCGTGCTGCCTGCGTGTCGGCCCCTGACTCTGTTGAGCCTGTGGATAACTGTGTCCATCCTTGGGCGGTCTTTCTGCCTCATCTCCACTGCCGTTGTTGTTATTGTTGCAGTTCAAGTCCTGGTCAGAATCCTCTCCATCACTCCAAAGGTGAAGGTCGTGCAGGGCTAGGTCATCTACATTGTTGTTACTGTTGTAGTTTTCCCCATCATCTACTTGCTGTAAATTACGAGGAAAATGTAACATAATATGTCCAATTGATAAACTTCATTACAATTTAATAGTTTTCAGAAAAATACATTAACTTGCAGTTTCATGGTGCCATGTGGTTTTGAAGTGTTGCTATTTGATTCTGAGTCAAATGGCATAATTAAAGTAAGCAACTTTCAATTTGGAGCAAAAACACTGGTGAAACATATAACAAATATTCTATCTTGGGAGGCTTAACTAACAATGAACAAGTCTGAAACCAATGACTTAAGTTGCAACATAATCAGGATTAATATAATTATGTCAATTAAAAAAAAAAACCATCTTATATACTTACAGATTCTATTTCTTTTTCATTGTCATCTTCAAACACTCTGTAGAAACAAAAACACAAACCATCAGAACAGTAAGAACTTGTTCTCAGACCTGTGAATGTCGTTCTGTAACCCACCAGTTAACTACCTAAATATAAACCTGGTCCCATGATCATGTTTTTTTAGTTCTTAGTTAACATAAAAGTTCACACCAGTGATATATAGATACAAAACCAGATAGCATAATATGTTCACCGTAATATATAAGTACAATGGATATACCTTTTGGCCAGGAGCTGTTTGGAAAGCATTTAGGTTTCCCAATATAGATGACTGATGCCTGATAAACTACTGCCATGTTACAAGGCAGATATGTATTTCCATTCTGCATTCAATGTGTGGGGAGTCACATGAAGTTTCAAGTTATCTCACAGTCGTATTCACACACGGACAAGAAGACTATACCCCAGTTAACTCTCATTAAAAATACTAGCGAGATTTGGGCACTACCATTTATTACTCTTTCTACATTTGTTAATTTACATGAGACTTACATATCAATGAGATCTCTCAGTACGAGATTTAAATTTTAAAAAAATAGCATCAGAGATGCCCGTACCCCACAGCCTGGGGAAATAGTTTTCATGGGCATGAGATATAGAAGTAGTGAAACAGTACAAAGATCAGGATACTTTCAGAGCAGTGTCAGTTATATTAAGGTCAAAATGATGTTTAAGTAGAGAAAATAACATGAGAAAATGCATGTAAAGATAAAGTATTAAAACAAGACAATTCAATAGCAAGATGACAGAATTAATCAGTAAACTAAAAATTATGATGCACACCTACAACCCCTAACCAATACCCCTACCAACTATCAACGTCCTACACTTTACGGTTTCAGAGATATTGTCTGGACAAAGTTTTAAAGGGCAGGGTCAAAGGTCAAATCAAGGTCACACCATGACGTTACACACCTATAACCCCCAACCAATGTCCCTGCCAAGTATCAACTCCCTACACCTTACGCTTTCCGAGATATAGCCCAAGCAAGATTTTATAGGTCAAGGTCATTACAGCAAGGTCAAAGGTCAAATCAAGGTAACACCAAGACGGTGCACACCTATAACCCCTAACCAATGTCCCTACCAAGTATCAACTTCCTACACCTTACGGTTTCCGAGATATAGCCCGGACAAGATTTTCAAACTCAAGGTCACTATGGCAAGGTCAAATCAAGGTCACACCATGATGTTGCGCACCTACACATCCTAACCAATGTCCCTACCAAGTATCAACTTCCTACACCTTACGGTTTCTGAGATACAGCCCGGACAAACTTTTTCCAGCCGCCCACCCACCCAGACACCATGGGTGAAAACAATACCTCGACAGCCCTCAAGGGCTGTGGGGTAAAAACCCTAACATAATATTAATACAAAGGGACAGGATATACAGGGTGGGAATTTAAAATATTTAAAATGTCTTGTTTCATCAAACCCTAGATCACAAATGCCTGAAAAGGAGAGCTCTAACTGGCCGAAAGACGCAGACAGGTGAGTTCATTGCATGGCACAGTTTACTGCATTTGAAATGCCACCCAAAAGGGATGTTGCCAATACACTCTTCATATAACATTTAAATACAAAACTTTTTTATCCAAAAGTATTTAGAGTTATTTCCACTGAGTTCTGGCATCTACTTCCAAGTAAGAGAAATGTAAAAAGTGTTTAATTTTCCAAATGTTTTCTGTTTAAATGGTTATTTTGAAAAATTCTATGTTTCCTACAACAGAATGATACCATGGGATAATAACACAATGGAAACTCATATGTGTTACACTAATTTTAAAATACTGTAATTTTAAAGTGACAATATATAAGTCCCATGGTGGACTGGGTGTAAAGTTATTATTTTGAAATATGTAATTGTTATATGTACACGTCACTATAATAAATATAATAACTAAAATAAAAATACATTTTGTCCGAGTTCAATACAAACTAGGAAAAGGAATATCCCTTTCTGTCATTTTATTTGACTGAAGAAGTAATGTTAGTATTACCGGTAATAATGATCAAGTTTCTTTAACAGAAACAAAAATCTTTTGTAACATCTCCTTATTATACAGACTGTCAGTAAAATATAATCAATACTTGATTTTTATATCTTTCCCAAATATTTGAGAAAGTTGCGTCAAAATAAAACCATACATAAGTAACAATACTACAAACACATAAGCAAGCAGGCAACACACAAATGTTTGTAAAACTCATAATCTTCAGGAAATATTAATATGGTTCTCACCCTCCACTGGAAGTGATGCCTTCTACCTCCCTGTCTTCAAGTTCAGATTGACTGAAAAACAAACAAAACAGTAACTGTATACAAGGCCCAAGTCAAGTGAAAAATTTTACCTGGTTTCTTGTGCTGTATTAAGCCTCTCTTACATCCCATCATACTTGCACGTACATCCTGGTTACAGAGAAAAATCGCCTAATTTGCAAGGGACACTAAAGCCACACATGAGAGTTTATAACTGAATATCAAGGTCACAGACACCCCGCAATGAAAATTGGCATGCACATTATTCTCAGCGTGCTCGCAGCATGGCTACAAATGCATCCATATCTCAAGGGTAACTTAAGAGAGACTTAGGCACGTGCATTCTCCTTACTAGGTTCTCCCCATTTACTTACATTGTTTGCACATGCTGTAAGATACACTCACGTGTACCTTGCATGTATATAAAGCCACTGGGCGGCCTGTAGCTAGTTGCAGTCTGTTCTTTGATGTTCAAGTAATGACCCTCTTGTTGGGAAATTAGACCCTGTTTGCATATGCAAATCTCTGCTACCCAACTACCAGGCCACGTTCATATTTTTCAACAATATTTGCAGCACACTTACATGTGTATACACGTACGATGTGATGTAAGACAAGCTTAAGGGTGTTTATACTACAAATCAATGACTGGCTTAAATGAACACCTCATGGTACAACACACTGATTCATGCATAATGTCAAGCAATCCAGCCACGTAAAAATAGCAACACTTATATCTGTTTCCACTGATAAAGGCTCAATACATAAACATTTGATAGGGTAGTGGGTGAACAACTTTTACAAAATCAGACACTAATATTAAGGAAATACAATGCCAACTTTATAGCAAAGAAGTTCCTACTAAGATAAAAACCCTGACTGAAAACATGGGAATGACAAAGTATATTCAAAAGAGTAACCAGTGGTGTGAATGGTAAACTGGTACATGGACTTACTTTTTCTTTTTTTGTTATTTTGTTTCATTATAGTAGAAACAATGACATTTTATAAAGAATATTTGGGAACTAGTTAATGAAAACATCATTATTTTAGGCTTTTTAATGACTCCTACTTCATCGAAACAATAAAAAACATTATAAAATTGATGAAATATGTCACATTTTCACTTTATCCCAGGTAACAATGAAGTTTACTAACTTCAATATATCTCACATTACTCATCTACAGTAACTGTAAACAGTTTCAAACTAGATGAATGCTTTTGCTAACAAAAGCGAAGCGTCCCTGAGAGTTTAAAATGCCTTGTGGTTTTAATAAGCATGCTGTAAAGCTAAGAATGCACAAAGCTGTACCGTACTGTTACATAAACCCCCTTAGTGATATCATGACAGGGAAAATCCTACAAAGGTCTTCTTTAATTAACATAAACAAGCGTTGTAGACATAGACAAGCTGGAGAAAGTGTTGTACATTGGATGTACAACATTGGATGTAACTTTAGTAAATTTTGTGTAAATGCTACAAAGCATTTCAGTAACGAGTATTGATAACTTCATATATAATCATGTGTGCAAGTATGTATTGCTATTTAGATTGTCCACAGGGTTTTGCAATAGGTTTTAATACATTGTGAAAGCATAAAAGCAACAATAAAGGCAAAAGCTATTTCATGACCCCAGTTTGACCCATACATGGGGGTCAGGAGGTAAAACTAACTGGCTATTTAGACTGTCCACATATGGTTTCCCAATACCTCTTAATACATTCCGAAGCTATAATAGCAACAATGAAGGAGATATCAGGTAAAAACTCCAAAACAGCTATTTTTTACCCCAGTTTGACCCATAAGGGGGGGGGTGGGTGGTAAAACTGACCGGCTACTTAGACTCTCCACATATGCTTTCCCAATACTTCTTAATACGTTCTCAATCTATAAAAGCAACATTAAAGGAGATATAAGACAAAAACTCGAAATCAGCTATTTTATGACCCCAGTTTGACCCATAAGGGGGGGCCGTGGGGTAAAACTGACCGGCTATTTAGACTCTCTACATATGGTTTCCTATTACCTCCCAATACATTTTATGGCTCTAAATGCAATACTTAAGAAGATAATAGGGGGGTTGACCTAAATTTAAGGCTATTTTATGACCCCAGTTTGACCGATTGGGGGGGGGGGGATCAGGGGATAAAAGTGACCAGCTATTTAGATTCTCCACATATGCTTTCCCAATACCTCTTAATACATTCTGAAGCTATAAAAGCAACGATAAAGGAGATATAATGCAAAAACTCAAAATCAGCTATTTTATGACCCCAGTTTGACCCATAAGGGGGGGGTCGGGGGGTAAAACTGACCGGCTATTTAGACTCTCCACATATGCTTTCCCGATACCTCTTAATACATTCTGAAGCTATAAAAGCAACAATAAAGGAGATATAAGGCAAAACTCAAAATCAGCTATTTTATGACCCCAGTTTGACCCATAAGGGGGGATCTGGGGGTAAAACTGACCGGCTATTTAGACTCTCCACATATGCTTTCCCAATACCTCTTAATACATTCTGAAGCTATAAAAGCAACAATAAAGGAGATATAAGGCAAAAACTCAAAATCGGCTATTTTATGACCCCAGTTTGACCCATAAGGGGGTGGTCGAGGGGTAAAACTGACCGGCTATTTAGACTCTCCACATATGCTTTCCCAATACCTCTTAATACATTCTGAAGCTATAAAAGCCACAATAAAGGAGATATAAGGCAAAACTCAAAATCAGCTATTTTATGACCCCAGTTTGACCCATAAGGGGGGGCCGTGGGGTAAAACTGACCGGCTATTTAGACTCTCCACATATGGTTTCCTATTACCTCCCAATACATTTTATGGCTCTAAATGCAATACTTAAGAAGATAATAGGGGGGTTGACCTAAATTTAAGGCTCTCAGATTGGAAGGTGTGAGGAAATCACCCATAAATGAGACATTTTTCAAGGGATTGCTCCCAAATTATAATCAGCTCGCGTTTTCGATAGTATGAACAGGTGTGTCAAAGCATAAGGCTGTGTAGCAAGTAGTTTTTCCTGAACTGTGATGACGGGGGGGGGTGTACTTAAAAAATTGTTTTTGATCATGTGACCTTCATAAAGGTCAAAGGTCAAATTTAAGCATGCAGAAAAATTTTCCCACGCCTAAGGTATATAAGTGCCAAATATGGTTTGAAACCTTCTAATAATAAGGGAGATATTCAAGGGAGACCATAATGCGGCGGCGGCCGCGGCGGTGGCGAGGAAACTGAGGCGAAAACAAATAAGCGCCCTTTCAGGGACGCTTAATTATAGCCATGTGTGTGTGCAATTCAGTTTCACGATATCAGTGACATGTGTACAAAGTTTAAGTGTGAGCGTCCATTTTTTTTTTCTGTTACAGAACTGCCATGGATTTGATGCTTCCAGCAAGGAACCTGACCTTCCAGTGTGCACTACTGGTGTTTCTGATTGCGTCCAAGCTCTGGTGTCAGTGTCCTACTGATGGCTTTGTGGCTCATGCCTGTAGATCGAAAGTCTTGCTACTCGGTAAAGTTTGTCACCTAGTTTGCCTCAGCAACTCTACACAGGGAGCAGCATTTATATTGAAACAAGTGAACCTTCCTCATGAAGATGTTTTAATATTATCACAGAACGCAAGAAACGTGCCTCCCAGTGTGAAAAACTTCACTAGCTGAGTAGTAGTCATGGCAATATTTTGCTGGTACAATAAGTCCAACAAACTTCAGATTTCTAACTAGCACAACATACCTGATTTGTTGACTGAGTGAGGCAGGCTTCTTCATGGTTTTAGTGGGTGCCAAGGTACCATTTGGTGGAGCCTAAAACCAACACAAAGGTGTACCTTGTAGCAGTGTAACTGCCAAACCTCATATTTAAAAAAAAAAAAAAAAAAAAAAATGTAATTTTACAAAAGTAATTTACAAACTATTTTTCCTGACAATTATTGTCACAGGAAAATTATGGAGACCCCTATCACTAATGCATAGAGTTGGTATCACAGCTATACTCTGACATTATTATGGTGGCCGTTACTGCTAAGTAAGTAGTACAACTAAGTAGTATTGGTTGGATATCTTTAAGATATACCACAGTCATGTCCACTATTACAATTGCCAATTTGGTACAAATCAATGAGTATAGTTTTTTTTTCATTGTATATAGTTGCTGTCATGGGTAGAAACTGCATTATTGTTTTGACAAGATATTTCACAAACTCAAAGAGTAAGATCTTATGAATTTTAAGAATTTCAAAGATTTTTTTTTCTGTTAGAATAGGAGTAACTGATTCAAACTCATGATATACATGGGATATTAAAATGTTTACCCATGCTAAGTTACAGTTCAACAATATTGTGATGTAAGAATGCACATTACTGAATAAAAATAATGATAAATTTGGTTAATTTTACGATAAAGTAAGCATGAACAATTTACACAGAATTTGACTTGGTTGTATTTGTGACTGCTCAACTCATGGTCCAAAAAATTCCACAAGTACTGAGGTATTTCATTAATTGTTCAAATTACACATACCGTAAATGACCTATTTAGCACACAGTGCGCTAAGCAAAGTCTATTTTTATTCAATATTTGGTGGAAAAAAGTACCCTTTTAGCGCACCCATCATGAAACACTTTCCGGGATGAAGTATGGGTCACTCCGGTAGAAAAACGGTGTTTCGACATTTAGAAATACCCACTTCCTGTAAATATGGCGGTAGATGAAAACAGACTCGAAAGTCGCGACAAAAAGTTCTATTTATTAAGTAAAAATACGTACAATATATGAAAATATGTGGATATTGTGCACTGTCACCAACTATATTGCTGGGAAAAAGAGGTAGGGTGCGGTTACAAGGGCGGATGCGCTAAATAGGCCATTTACGGTATGTACTGACCTGTGCTCCTAAAAATGAAGCGTCTTCTCCAGCTTTGTCCAGCAAATAGCGCCCCAAGTATTCATAGGCATTTACCTGTAATAAAAGAAAAACAGGCACATTTTTACACAAAAACTGGGTTATTATTGTCAGAGGCTAACAGCTTTGCCATTTGTGGGAGTCAAAACCACACAGAGGTGACAGTATTGCTGGGAACAGTAAACCAACATTAGTTTTTTTTGTTTCATTATGGTAGAAACAACGAAATCTGCAAGAACATTTGAAAACTGGTTACTGAAAATGTCATAATTTTAGCCTTTCTTGTGGCTGATACTCATTAAAACAAAAATCCCTATAATTTTAGTGAAATATTTCACATTTTTATTTTATACTCCATAAAAACAGTTATTCATTTCAAAATATATCGCAAAAGCCATTTTCCAGTTCTAAATTATGGCTCATGTATGCATGTTTCACTATATAAGTGAAACATGTAAGAAATACCCTATTCCACCCATGTGACCAATTTTAATTTTTATAAATGTTCCCCCTACTAAAGATAACTGCCTTTGACCAGACGTATGAAACCTGCTAACCATTGGGGTACAAAGGACCTTTTGCAAGCCAAAAAAGATACTTCATACTTGGCATACAGAGGATATATTACTGCACTATTTTTAACTTGATTCTGTTATGTCACTTACAAATAGAGGATACCAATTGGCCTGGCATATAACTACCCACTTTCCCAATTAAGAACCAAGTGTTGAACCTATAACCTCATCTGTATAAGCAAGTATGTTACCACTATACAACTGCTGTTTGTACATTAATATTAAGGAGCCAAAGTTTTGAAATAAATAACACAAATAATTAGAAGAGGACAAACACTTTTTTCTTTCTTTATTTGAATAGATTCAAATCTATCCACCACATTATCTGAAAGGGATATAAGCTTTGAAAAAGAACTATAAATAGCTATCAAATTGTGAAAAGTAAATATGCTAAATTGATACTGAGACATGCTTTGAAGTCCAACACACATGGGTGCGTTTATTAGGCTATAATATGGACTAGGGTACCTATACACTAAATCTCTAATAAAACAGTACAAATATATAAATTTTTTGAGAAGTAGAACTCTTTCAATAAAAAAGTTTAAATTTTATATCAGGTGATTTAACAAAAACAAACAACTTGTACTATAGAAACAAAAGATGAGAGTGAAATGAAGAAGATATAAACACAAAATGAAGTTTAAGTATTAGTGCTGTGACAATGTTTGAAGAACTAAAATTACTATAGAAAACATAAAAACATTATCCAATAATAAAATGGATGTGACAAGTGAACTAATTAATAGTAGATCAGTGGCAAATAATTTGTCTGAAAACCTTAGCTGGTGAAAGATCTGTGAAATTTACCCACAGCATATGGTAACTGTGGTGAAATCTTAAATTATGGAATTAGAAACTATTATTTACTGCAAATTTCCAACTGCCAAAAACTGCCACAAATTTGAAAAGAATGTTGTATAACTTCAAAAGGTTTCTCAATGACAGGTTTCAGAGACGGTGACAAAATACTCATTCTGACAGTGTACCTTTATTGCTAGAGTAACTTGTAATGAGTAACATTGTGTAAACAGGCAGTCTAATATCAGTTATTACTGTTATCCACATCAACAAATAATCTTTCAACAATAAAATTACAAAAAAGATTGAATTGTGCAAAATAATCATTTAATATTAATAATTACATTTTTTGCAAATTTTAAGCGCGAGCTCTAGCGAGGCTCACACGTTTAGGAATCACTTTTTCTTTCATATTTATTTTTGTCTGCGGATTTTCATGAATTGTGGCATGGCCACATTGACTGTCTGTCTTTTACAGAAGTTGTGGCATGGCTACAATGACTGTCTTTTACAGAAGTTAAATGGCAATGGGCTATGTTAGTACTGGGATGGGTTACTGCTTCAGTGCACTACTCGTGTTTCTGATGGCTTTGTGATTGCACTAGGGGACCGAAAAACCTTTCGTCCTTGTTTTCATTGAAACTAATGATACATCACTGGTAATTTTGAAAACTTCTTCACTATGCACAATAATAAATTATTCTGTATTTAATTGGATGTTTGAGTGTCAGTATTCTGTACCTACTTACCACCTATGATTGTGAACATATAACTGAAATCAATAAATATATTAAGTTGAAATAAAAGAAAGAAACAGAACGTGGCTAGTTTTTACTTTTACCGGTACGAGACTTTGTGCGATAATTTATATTCTAGTCACTATACTTTTTAGCAAATTTGATCCTTTTATTTAATTGAAATACACATATAATATTGATGGGGGTTGGGGGCTTGCCCCCAAGTATAATTATTCATTTCATTTAAAATTTCCTGAACAGTTTCCTGTAATTATCCAATATGGCGGATCTCGTACTGGTAAAGTAAAACTGCTCCCAGAACTCTAACTTCTGGAACTACAGAAGAAGAAAAAATAATTTCTGTAATAATGTAATAGGCTTGTTATAACATTAAGCAGAAAAGAGGCCTTTTAATATTTAAACACTCTCCATTCAGTTTTAATATAAAATAGGCATGTTTACTGTTCAACCTTCTTGTATAATAATTATCCAATTATTCCATTTTATCTCCCACCTCTGTTATTATCCAACAATTGTCTTATCCAAACAAATCTTTTTTTCTTAACATAGATGGCTAGTAAAAGTTCCACTGTATTCCAGAAAAAAAAATTAATGTAATAAAGATGAGAAGATTAGCTCACATAGTTCAAATATTTTCAAACTTTTTGAGAAAATGCGCTTAAGATTTAAAAACGTTAAGAGTTTGTGGTTTGTATGGATGACAAAATCACTATGTATATGAAAATTGCTCCCTTAATTCCCACATAATTTTTCTATGCATTGAAAAGTCAAAAGTAAAAGTAAGAGAGAGAACTGTTATAGATCAAAAGGTAGGGAAGTATTCACAGTCAAGAATACAGAATAATAAAGACCGGAAATGGGAATGAAACACAAAACCCATAAATGCACAATTTATAACCAAGCATTCAATGTGAGGCAACTAAGGATAGTTCAGAAAAGTAGCAAGTAAATGGATCAAATGTTTCCGAGAAATTTGGCTAAACAGTTGACGGTTTTCTTTAAAATATGCTATGACCGGTCTTTATAACAGTAATAAAGTCCTCTAGATTGTACTTAGTTTATGAATTAAAGAAGGCCATCTATTATTCCACCAGAAAGCATTCATTAATTCATCAACTAAATATGCTCCTTTTGTCTTTTTTTCAAAGTAAAGAGAAATTTATAAGCTTATCTTACTGATAACTGATCTTCATTCTTTATAAAGGAAAGCAGTAAAACAATGATACAACAACCATTAAATAAACAAAACAATAAAGATTTATATACACAATTTGGCTTCAGATAAATTGCACAGGAAATATAAATAATGATAATCTGATACCCAAAACAATCAAATTATTTTTAAAAAGCTTTTATGATAAAAATAAACAATCAAGTTCAGCAAGAGAGTGCATCACAGTTAACTGTCACCAAATTCAAGCATGCATAGTTTTACAAAAAATCATTATTTTACACTTTGTAAACTCACACAATTAACTTACAGAAAATATTTTATCAGTTTATACTTTAATGTATGAACACAATTTACAGTTTGAACTTTGATACAATCAAGCAGTAGAAGAAATTTGTTCATTGATTCAGCAGCAATACACAAACAGTTACATTATTATTTGTAGCAACCTGTTAGAATACAATAATTAACACTCAATGACTGAATTGCAATTGATAACACACCTAAGATTTTGGCAAAGTGAAGATGACACAAAAGGTCCAGTTACCAGCAACTGACAATAATCTGGATACAAATAGATTCCATTAACTGTTTCTGTCAAGTATTGACATGACAGTAAAATTTTCCCTTTTATACTTTATGCCACTTGCCTCAATTGGAACTGTAATTAAGAATAAACAGGCCAAAACATTGAAATAAAAGCAAGGGCTAACATGATACTACAGGTGAATACATATACATGCATTTAGATCATTAATTTTCCCATAACAACAAGACAACATTCTGCAGAGTAACAAAAACTCGACACAATATTTACTGGATCATGAATGAATAGGAGAATACAAATATAATCAAGGTTCTTTATGTAGGGTTAACAACCCATGCCTTCACAATGGTAAAGGTCAAAGTTATGGTTTTGCTGTCTGTTCTATGCAAGATCATATTGGGACAGGCCCATAGCATTGCCGCTGGTGGGAGTCAAACCCACAGAGATGAAAGCCTGTGATAAGATGGCAAAATATCCAACCACGATGCAACCCAGGACCCCAATAGCTATATGGCAGTGGAATAATGATTCTCTGGGGTGTGTGTCTTAGAATATGTTACAATACAGATAAAGCACTATGAAAATCCGTTAACTTACATTTTGTTCTTTTCCCAGTTCCACCAATCCATCAGTTAACACAGTTCCCATGTCTTTAACCCCTTGTACATCCACTTGGCCCAATGCATCAAACACCACTTGTCCTATGGAAACATGAAAGTATTTGTCATGCAAAGATTAAGACAACAGCAGCAAAGCTTAAAATTCACAAAATTTCTCTGCTAGCCTCACAGCTACATACAACCTACATACAAAAACTCCTCTGCGTTTGTTTGTGGCTCAATGTATTTCGTGTTTTAGTAGTATCCATTCGGTTTCATAAGTGTACCTATGTCAGGATTTGTATCAGGGTAGGATGCGTTTACCACAACATGTGCCATGTTTTCAGCACATAGTGGATTTTTAAAATTGTTTGGAAAACCCACCACAACTCTCACATGCTATACCACAATGCAAACACCGGAGAGGCAGAATTGCTGTAGAGGGAAGCTTGCATGTAAATGTACACTGCCAAGGTACAAGGTCTATATCCAGAGTCATAAGGTCAGGGTTATGAAGTCAAATTCAAAAACAAATTCTTATGACTGTTATGGGACTGTGTAAATATCCCAATAGTCAGATAACTGACCTGCAAAATATAACCTCCTGTACATCCATTTGATGCAAAATACCAAACACTACAGAAACATACACGTACAGGGTGTAGCTACACCAAACACTGTTTAAAACTAACTGACTAATTAAAACCAAACTTTGGAAAAATACAGTGTATGTATTTCAATATTTAAAAGTGCATTCATATCAGGTATGGATCCTTATAACACTTGAGGTTGAAAAGTTACAGCATGAGGGGCCACTAGCATTTGATTACCAGCTAGAAAGTTTGAGAGATGTGGGTGTAAATACAAAGTGTGGTGAATAAGCAAGATATGACAGAAAAAGATTATGCAGAACATCTTTTCATGGAATTTACTACTTCAACTCCAGGGCAACCTGCTCCTTCAGATGACCAGCAATAGATGCAAGCGTAAGAAGGTGCCTTGAAATGTTTAAAATGTCGCTTGGCATAAATAGACATCTGGCAATACAAAAGTTAATAACTAAACAAAACACATAATGGAATAATACTGGACTGATTTTTAAATACTAGAAATAGGACGCCCTGTTGATAGTAGCTGCGACATATGAATAGAAACAGGATAGCATAGAAGAACACACATTATCATGTGTAATGTCCACCCCATGAACCTTTTGCCAAAATTGTACAGTAGTCTTACAAGACCCTGTTTCATTTGTGAAATATATCAAATGATGGTTAAATATTTATTAGTGTACAAGTAAATTATTTCAGCTTCATGCCTTTTTGCATTGGTTGGGTCGAAAATTTTGACGAAATCACTCTATCTTGCACGGTTAAGAAGATAGAAGCAAATTTGTGTTTTTCTATTTTTGGCAAAAATTTGAAAATTCAAAATGGCCGCCATTTTTGGGAAGAGGAAAATTTTTTGAAAATTGCGAAGAGTATATTTCTTAGATACCCTATGGGTCGAAAATTTCACCGAAATAACTCTATTTTGCATGGTTAAGGCAAATTTGTGTTTTTCCATTTGGGGCCAAAATTCGAAAATTCAAAATGGCTGCCATATGTGGGGAGGGGAAAATATTTTGAAAATTGCCAAGAGTACATTTCTTAGATACCCTGTGGGTCGAAAATTTCGACGAAATCGCTCTATCTCGCACGGTTAAGGAGATAGAAACAATTTTGTGTTTTGCCATTTTTGGCAAAAATTCGAAAATTTAAAATGGCCGCCATATGTGGGGAGGGGAAAATTTTTTGAAAATTGCCAAGAGTACATTTCTTAGATACCCTGTGGGTCGAACATTTCGACGAAATCGCTCTATCTTACACGGTTAAGAAGATAGAAGCAATTTTGTGTTTTGCCATTTTTGGCCAAAATTCGAAAATTCAAAATGGCCGCCATTTTTGGGGAGGGGAAAATTTTTAAAAAATTGCCAAGAGTACAATGCTCAGATACCCTGTGGGTTGAAAATTTTGACGAAATCGCTCTGTCTCGCACGGTTAAGGAGATAGAAGCAATTTTGTGTTTTGCCATTTTTGGCAAAAATTCGAAAATTTAAAATGGCCGCCATATGTGGGGAGGGGAAAATTTTTTGAAAATTGCCAAGAGTACATTTCTTAGATACCCTGTGGGTCGAACATTTCGACGAAATCGCTCTATCTTACACGGTTAAGGAGATAGAAGCAATTTTGTGTTTTAGCATTTTTGGCTAAAATTCGAAAATTCAAAATGGCCGCCATTTTTGGGGAGGGGAAAATTTTTAAAAAATTGCCAAGAGTACAATGCTCAGATACCCTGTGGGTTGAAAATTTTGACGAAATCGCTCTATCTCGCACGGTTAAGGAGATAGAAGCAAATTTGTGTTTTGCCACTTTTGGTAAAAATTCGAAAATTCAAAATGGCCGCCATTTTTGAGAAGGGGAAAATTTTTTGAAAATTGCAGAGTCCATTCCTTAGATACCCTGTGGGTCGAAAATTTCGACGAAATCGCTCTATCTCGCACGGTTAAGGAGACAGAAGCAAATTTGTGTTTTGCCATTTTTGGGAAAAATTCGAAAATTCAAAATGGCTGCCATTTTTGGGGAGGGGAAAATTTTTTTAAAAATTGCCAAGAGTATGATGCTCAGATACCCTATGGGTTGAAACTTTCGACGAAATCGCTCTATCTCGCACGATTAAGGAGATAGAAGCAAATTTGTGTTTTGCCATTTTTGGCAAATATTCGAAAATTCAAAATGGCCGCCATTTTTGGGGAGGGGAAATTTTTTTGAAAATTGCAAAGAGTACATTCCTTAGATACCCTGTGGCTTGAAAATTTCGACGAAATCGCTCTATCTCGCACGGTTTAGGAGATATGAGCACATTTGCCTTTTTCAGTATTCAAAATAGCCAATTACTCAGTTATTTAATTAATTACTCACTCATCTATGAAGCAATTACCCCCAAAAGCAATCCCATACAAGCTATTAACCCAATGAACCTCCATACCAAATTTCAGAAAGCTAGGCTTAATAGCATTCCTTAAAATGTCTGGAAACCAAAGAGATACTCAAAAGTAGCAAAGTAGCTATTACTCAGTTAGCTATAGAGCTATCATCACCAAAAGCAATCACATACAAGCTATTAACCCAATAAACCTGCATGCCAAATTTGGTAAAGATAGGATAAGAACTGTTGCCTAAAATGTCTGGAAACCAAGTGGGACGCCGGACGCCGGACGGCAGACAGCGGAAAAAGCAAAAATAATATGTCCACCCCCCAGTGGGTGGACATAATAACAGTTTACTACTCTGATTTTTGTGTGATATAATTAACAATCAAGCTTACATTGTCTTAGGATAAATGTATGACGGTTTTATAAATTATGGGTACTAATAGCTGCATAATGCACCAGTAATTACAATTTCATGTATATTTATAAACTACTTTTCTTTTCAAGTCCAGGGGCCGGGTTCATGAAGCCTCCTTAAGATAAAGGTCACATTAAATCCAAGGATTTCCTTGAATTTCTCCCTCCTTTAGAAAATCTCAGTTTCACAAAGCCTCCTTCCTTAAATGAGACCTTGAAGGCTCCCTTCAGTATCAAGAAAGCTGTGGACCTACCTTAAATTTAAGGAAGTGTCCTTCAAGTAATGTGTATTAACTTTAATGAACATTTGCTCCCTCCTTAAGTTTCAAGGAAGGAGAGTTAAAAGGGCTTTGTGAAACTGAGTTTTAAGGTGACCTTGCCAAAGGCAGAAAAATAACCTTCCTTTATTAAAGGAGGTCCTTTCCAAAGGAGGCTTCGTGAAACCGGCCCCAGATATCTCCCAATCACAAAAAAATGAGAAAAGCAATATAAAAACCTTTCCAACAATGCATAGAGTATAGTAGTGGTTCAATTGATATATTTCACTATGTAACAAAAGATTTTGACAAACCTTTTCACAGACACTGAGCAACATAACTAAAATAAAGAAATCATAGAGAAATATTTCATGCACTTTTCCCCTCCTGGGCTGCAAGTCACAGATATGTTACGAGAACCCTGTATTATACTGCTATCATATTCCACAAAATCAAACCGTTTTTCTTTTTAAACAAGGCCGAAAAGTGTTTCAGTCTACATGCACAAGCTGCAAAGTCATCAGCAATACGAGCACTGCACTAGCAGTGTTCATGAAGTACCTCTGAAAAATGGGTTGGTGCTTCATGGTGGAGCCCGCGAAATTGGTTCCCGCGAAAATTTTCTACAGGACTTGGAACCTCTACCACGTTTGGGGGTGTGGTAGAGGTAGAGGTAATTTTAATTGGGGAAGGTGTGGTAGAGGTGGGGGAGAGGTGTGGTAAAGGTGAGATATAGTATATATTTGTTGCCACATCTACCACGTTTTGGGGTGTGGTAGAGGTAGAGGTTGATTCCAGTAAGTTTAATTGGAGAAGGCATAGTACAGGTGGGGGAGAGGTGTGGTAGAGGTCAGATATAGTATATATTTCTTGCAATATCTACCACGTGTTGGGGGTGTGGTAGAGGTAGAGGTTGATCCCAGTAATTGAAATTGGAGAAGGCATGGTAGAGGTGGGGGAGAGGTGTGGTAGAGGTCAGATGTAGTATATATTTCTTGGAACCTTTACCACATTTTGGGGGTGTGGTAGAGG
This sequence comes from Sabellastarte sp. h YS-2021, assembly GCA_964017235.1. NCBI lineage: Eukaryota > Metazoa > Annelida > Polychaeta > Sabellida > Sabellidae > Sabellastarte > Sabellastarte sp. h YS-2021. Next base: position 164,099,888 of record OZ024927.1, on the reverse strand, counting down.
TAGAGGTCTGCCCCCTTAATTTTAGTTGGAGAAGGCGTGGTAGAGGTGGGGGAGAGGTGTGGTAGAGGTGAGATATAGTATATATTTCTTGCAACATCTACCAAGTTTTGGGGGTGTGGTAGAGGTAGAGGTTGATTCCAGTAATTTTAATTGGAGAAGGTGTGGTACAGGCGGGGGAGAGGTGTGGTAGAGGTCAGATATAGTATACATTTCTTGAAATGTTTACCACGTTTTGAGGGTGTGGTAGAGGTTCATCCCAGTAATTTTAATTGGAGAAGGCGTGGTAGAGGTGGGTGAGAGGTGTGGTAGAGGTCAGATGTATATATTTCTTGAAATGTCTACCACATTTTGAGAGTGTGGTAGAGGTAGAGGTTGATCCCAGTAATTTTAATTGGAGAAGGCGTGGTAGAGGTGGGGGAGAGGTGTGGTGCAGGTGAGATATAGTATATATTTCTTGCAACATCTACCATGTTTTGGGGGTGTGGTAGAGGTAGAGGTTGATCCCAGTAATTTTAATTGGAGAAGGCGTGGTAGAGGTGGGTGAGAGGTGTGTTAGAGGTCAGATATATATTTCTTGGAACATCTACCACGTTTTGGGGGTGTGGTAGAGGTAGAGGTTGATTCCAGTAATTTCTAATTGGTAAAGGCGTGATAGAGGTGGGGGAGAGGTGTGGTAGAGGTGAGATATAGTATATATTACTTGCAAGGTCTACTACGTTTTGGGGGTGTGGTAGAGGTAGAGGTTCAACCCAGTAATTTAAATTGGGGAAGGCGTGGTTAGAGGTGGGGCAGAGGTGTGGTTGAGGTCAGATATAGTATCTATTTCTTGAAACATCGACCATGTTTTGGGGGTGTGGTAGAGGTAGAGGTTGATCCCAGTAATTTTAATTGGAGAAGGTTGGGGAGAGGTGTGGTAGAGGTGAGATATAGTATATATTGCTTGCAACCTCTACCACATTTTGGCGGTGTGGGAGAGGTGGAGGTCTGCCCTTTAATTTTAGTTGGAGAAGGCGTGGTAGAGGTGGGGGAGAGGTGTGGTAGAGGTGAGATATGGTATATATTTCTTGCAACATCTACCACGTTTTGGGGTGTGGTAGAGGTAAAGGTTGATCCCAGTCATTTTAATTGGAGAAGGTGTGGTACAGGCGGGGGAGAGGTGTGGTAGAGGTCAGATATAGTATATATTTCTTGAAATGTTTACCACGTTTTGAGGATGTGGTAGAGGATCATCCCAGTAATTTTAATTGGAGAAGGCGTGGTAGAGGTGGGTGAGAGGTGTGGTAGAGGTCAGATGCAGTATATATTTCTTGAAATGTCTACCACGTTTTGAGGGTGTGGTAGAGGTAGAGGTAGATCCCAGTAATTTTAATTGGAGAAGGCGTGGTAGAGGTGGGGGAGAGGTGTGGTGCAGGTGAGATATAGTATATATTTCTTGCAACATCTACCACGTTTGGGGGGTGTGGTAGAGGTAGAGGTTGATCCCAGTAATTTTAATTGGAGAAGGCGTGGTAGAGGTGGGTGAGAGCTGTGTTAGAGGTCAGATATAGTATATATTTCTTGCAACATCTACCACGTTTTGGGGGTGTGATAGAGGTAGAGGTTGATTCCAGTAATTTCTAATTGGTAAAGGCGTGATAGAGGTGGGGGAGAGATGTGGTAGAGGTGAGATATAGTATATATTTCTTGCAACATCTACCCCGTTTTTGGGGTGTGGTAGAGGTACAGATTCATCCCAGTAATTTTAATTGGAGAAGGCGGGGTAGAGGTGGGGGACAGGTGTGGTAGAGGTCAGATATAGTATATATTTCTTGCAACATCTACCACGTTTTTGGGGTGTGGTAGAGGTAGAGGTTGATCCCAGTAATTTTAATTGGAGAAGGTGTGTTAGAGGTGGGGGAGAGGTGTGGTAGAGGTGAGATATAGTATATATTTCTTGAAACATCTACCACGTTTTGGGGGTGTGGTAGAGGTAGAGGTTGATCCCAGTAATTTTAATTGGAGAAGGCATGGTAGAGGTGGGGGAGAGGTGTGGTAGAGGTCAGATATAGTATATATTTCTTGCAACATATACCACATTTTGGGGGTGTGGTAGAGGTACAGGTTGATCCCAGTAATTTTAATTGGAGAAGGCGTGGTAGAGGTGGGTGAGAGGTGTGTTAGAGGTCAGATATAGTATATATTTCTTGCAACATGTACCACGTTTTGGGGGTGTGGTAGAGGTAGAGGTTGATTCCAGTAATTTCTAATTGGTAATGGCGTGGTAGAGGTGGGGGAGAGGTGTGGTAGAGGTGAGATATAGTATATATTTATTGACACATGTACCACGTTTTGGGGGTGTGGTAGAGGTTCATCTCAGTAATTTTAATTGGAGAAGGCATGGTAGAGGTGGGGGAGAGGTGTGGTAGAGGTCAGACGTAGTATATACTTCCTGCAACATCTACCACGTTTTTGGGGTGTGGTAGAGGTAGAGGTTCAACCCAGTAATTTTAATTGGAGAAGGTGTGGTAGAGGTGGGGGAGAGGTGTGGTAGAGGTCAGATGTAGTAGATATTTCTTGAAACATCTACCACGTTTTGGGGGTGTGGTAGAGGTAGAGGTTGATCCCAGTAATTTTAATTGGAGAAGGTGGGGGAGAGGTGTGGTAGAGGTGAGATATAGTACATATTTCTTGCAACCCCTACCATGTTTTGGGGGTGTGGTAGAGGTAGAGGACTGCCCCATTAATTTACGATTAATTTAAGTTGGAGAAGGCATGGTAGAGGTGGGGGAGAGGTGTGGTAGAGGTGAGATATAGTATATATTTCTTGCAACCTCTACCACATTTTGGGGGTGTGGTAGAGGTAGAGGTTCATTGCAGTAATTCCAATTGGAGAAGGCGTGGTAGAGGTGGGGGAGAGGTGGGTAGAGATCTTACAAAGATTTACGTGCAAAGTGAAAGGTATAAGAGTTATTTTGAACTGGAGTGTTAAATTACTTTCTTATCAAATTACTTTCTTTTACTGTGTGTAGCTTTGCTTCATAATACGACAAGGCACACAGCACTTAACATTATATTTTTGTATCATTATATGTTCATTTTAATAATTTCTGTTTGCCATATGAATGATTTCACACAGCATGTATGATATTGAGGCCACCTTATATTCTTTACACCATTCCTTGTCCAAAATTCCTTTCACAGTGTGAAACTTTGCCAGATAAGACAATGCAGATAAGAGAGGCCTCCCTTACTGTTATTGAAATGCCCCCTCCCCTCTGTGCCCCTTACTATTGGGAGGGGCTTTGAGGCAATCTTTATATGGCTATCGACAGAAGATCTTGTGTTTGATGTGTTTTCACGAATAATAGCAAAGCAGTTTTGGTGGAAAGATATATGAAAAAGCAGAAAAGATATAAATGGGACACATTGAGAAGATAAATCATTGGGGTAAGAAATATGTTCCTATCTGGTGAATACTCCTCATTTCATATTTCATTAGCATAAAATGAAAGGTGAATTGGACTGACAATTGTAAAAATTTTATTGTAATTTAACTTTTTATAAGTTAAATACTTACCTTATCCTCACTAGTGCTTACCTGTTGGCGGGAGCAAACATGTACGACCAAACGAGAATATTTTTTAAATAAATATTCTTGTCGGTAGCAGTATGTATACGCATGACCGCGCATGCGCGTGCACCGGAAGAACCCCGTTTAGCCTCACTTTTATTTTGGGAGTCAATATAATATATTGTAAACCCAAAAATCTTAAAAATGTGGGGTTGGCAGGGTGGGAATCCGAATCTAGTGAGGATAAGGTAAGTATTTAACTTATAAAAAGTTAAATTACAATAAAATTTTTACATTTTATTGCGTAAAATACCCTTACCTTATCCTCACTAGTGCTTGATTACAACCATACTGGTGGTGGGATTTTTAATATTTTTGCCACCAAAAGCAGGTATAACCAAATGAAAAGTCAAAGTACCCATCTCAAGAAACTTGAGAGTACCAGACTATATTATGCAGTAAAAGTAACTTAACAAAATAACATTTAGTAGTTATATATGTAAGCACTACCTGGCAACCTTTCCAAAGGTGCATTGGCCCTGCATGTATCTTATATCCAGTGTACTAATTTCAAACCCACTTGTGGTGATAAGTACAAAAGTATGAAAGGCATACCTAACAACATAACAACATAAACTATGTAGTTATATTCTGTTATTAAGTAAACTGGAATTGTCCAGCATATGCATTGAAAAATTCCCACACCTTGGAATTTTATCACACAAAATACCAATGTGTTCCCCAACCATGGACAGGCTCATTGGTAATAATAACAGGAGATTGTGCTCCTTTATATGGATAAGACCACCTATTAACCTACTCCTTGGGCCTTTCCACTAGATCAGATGCTTCCCCAAAAACAGGAACATGATTGGGTATTTCCAATGAGCTTTCAGGTACCACTAAACAGTGTGATCTGGCCATTGGAACTGTACATATACATACAATTACTGTAATGTATCATACTATACACCCCTTATGAAGGAACCACATGATGATACTATAGTTCCAACGATTAATCTGACCTTCATCAGACTTCCAAGTCAGAAGTTAAAGTAAAAACTGAGGAATGTGACTTCCAGCCATATAAGGAAGGAGCAATTTGAGCCTTGGCCAAGGACACATTCTAAATATTTGATCAGCTAGCAGAACTGTCTGCCTGCTGACATGGTAGCTCTTAGAATGCCTCCTGAAGAGTCCATACATATACACACATGTATAGTATAACACATACTTCCCCTATCTAAGATCTGAAATATATCCAGATAAGATCCTAGAGCTCTAAAAGGGGCAAAAGGTCATATCTTCAGTCAAAGAATGATCTAGACTAGCATAAAAGCAGGAATGAAAACCAGCTTGAACAATAATGTGACCATCTGAGGTCATCTGTTATCTGCTAGGAGTACTGATGAAGGAGAAACTGTGAACTCCTTCCAGTTCTGTGTTCAATGATTTGAAAGATCAAACACCCTCACCTCTCTATCTACCCGAGGCTAAGGTCATGGATTCAGATGATTCAAAAGAGACTTTGTGAAGACTAAGAATAATCAAGACAAGTCCCAAGAGTGTAAAAGGTATAGCACCCTCCTACATCAGTCCATCCTCAGAAAAACCACTATCAATCCATTTAGTCCATTACTATGGATGATTTCAAAAATGAACTCAAATGAATCCCATCTATCAGTCCACTGAGTTCATAAGTATGAATGATTTCCACAGTGAACCCAACTGGAAAACCATGTATCAGTCTATTGAATTCATATCTAAGAATTACTACAATAGTGAACCCAAATGACAAACCATGTATCAGTCTATTGAATTCATACTCAATCTATGAGTTACTTCAATAGTGAACCAAAATGAAAAATAATAACATCACTGTATCATGTCAGTGTGGTAGAAACCAGATTTTGCCTGTGAATCAAAGGCTCAAAAATCTGCTATTGAGAAGAGAGGAGGCTATTGGAAACCCAACTGAATCTCTTTGCATCAGATTCAAAAAGAACTACCTTGCCTCTTTTTTTTTTTTTTTTTTTTTTTTTTTTTTTTTTTTTTTTTTAAATATGGCAGGCTTTCATGAATCTCTAGTTGATCGCTGTTCACAGAGATTCCTCTATCCTATAGGGCAAAAGTGGTTTGGAGAATAAGTCAATTAGGTCCCAAACCAACACATCCCTGGTCACCCTGGGGCTCCTGGTAATATGTAAGAAGTTGAATTCGCATTTTTTTTTTTTTTTTTTGTTTTTTTTTTTTGTACCACCTCTGAAATGAGAAATACTCAACTGTAGGATACTCAATACATCTACAGTCATTGTATTGCATTACATTAGGGTATTAGACTGGTGAAATAAACACAGATAGTTTGTTCTTTATTTTTGAACCAAAGCTATCTAACCTAGCAGTGTGCCAAATTTGGCAATTAATGCGAAACTATGGGATGAAGGACATTCTGTTTGAATGGCTTATCCCTGTATGAAAAGAGGTTGATATCACACCTTGACAGCCCTAACTGTGTCGGGCCCTCAGACAGTGTTGTGGGCTTCCAAAGGACCATTAGATATCAGACCCTCAGACACATATCTAATGAATGGGTCCCTCTTGTTAAGATAAGACAACACTGTGCCATGCCATTATCTGAAGTAAAACCCTGTACTGTGAAGGTGAATCTGAAACATTATCAGAAATGCAGCCTTGAGTACTTCCTGGTTTCTGGTTTCCAATGGAATTTCCAAGCAACATTTATGTGAAAAATGTCCATTGGGATAACATGTAGGTTATAGATTCCTATAAATGACATTAGAATCATGGGAATGAAAATATGCTAACAAACTTGCATATACCCATCCATAGCCTTCTGAATACCCTCTCCTTTAGGGCACTAAGACCTGGTAAGAACTCTGATTTACATCAAAACAGATATATTTTCAAAGGTATGAACAACATCTCTGAATGTGTAAGGATTGTGAATATTTATAGGTTCTAAAAAACTATAAATGACAGTAGAATTCTGGAGTGGTTTACAAACTTGTATGTACACCATCCATAAACTTCTGAAATACGCCACTTCCCTTCTATGGGGACACCTCATCTTTGCCATGGTTGAATTAGTAAGTGCTGTGATGGGATGAGTTCTGACATCCAAATACCAGACTTCTTTATATAGGGACACTTCACCCTTGCCAAGGTTGAATTTGCTTCGATTCCTACAAGCAAATTTGTGACAAAAATGTGATGTAAGAGGCAGTATATAACCAGTGGTCTCAATACTGATGAATGTGGTGCTACGCGGAGAAATTCGAGTGGAGCCGTTGCTATACTGAAGGGTAGGGCTGAGAACTGAAAAGAACGACCTGTGACAAGGCGCATTCTTTCACCAGCAAAGAAACAATGAAGAATCACATTTAGTTGTACCTGGGATTGAGGAAGAACGCGTCTGATAGACGAAACACGACTACCTATCCACCTTCGCAAATGCAAATGGAGTACTGATAACCTTGCAGCTTGCATCTTCATCATCTTCAGTACTATAAAACTGTATGCTTGTACACATTTTACTGAGATTATAAACATACAGAAGCATTTGATGCACACTTATCTATTAAAGTTGTTGTTTCCTGTCAGAATATATAACCGCTATGAACTGTGGGAATTCTCGACAATTCGATAAGGTAGTTTCAATGTTAAACCGAATTGCAGAATGTGCCCAACTTCGAGATGACATTCGTTTTTAAAATAGATGTTGCAGTAAAACAACCTCCAGCCATCATTTCTTCAAACCTTGGTTGTCACTTCCAAAAACAATACCTCGGATGGATTGTGATACGTTCTGTTAATTCTTGTCTGTATTACCACAAAATAAGTTGTGACATATTAATAAGAGTATATGTGGTACTCAGTCGTTGCTTCTAAAACTTCCCAATAAAAAGAAAGAAATTAGGTCTGAATGTAGCTGAGCAGTACTTCCATGTCTTAATGAAGTGTTGGTCCACTGGAACCAAACCCAAATATTACAGTATTTCACAAGATTGAGAGAATTGTGACCAGAAGATGGACAACCATAGCATTTAAATATGCTGTGTTTTAAACTGCATGGTTGTAAACTGTGAAATATGCCCATAAAGCTGTAGAAGACAAGGTAGACTGAAGAAATGCTTCTGAAAAATCCTGGCATTTGTGTGCTGTTGTTGAGAAACTATTGACGTGTTTCTACAATGAGGACCCCAACACAGACCTTCCATATCATATGGTAGAAAAGTGATGAAGGCAAACCCTTCCCATACCAAATTGAATGGATGATAAGGTTTAACTTAGGTAGTTCTTCTTAATCTCCAGCAGCTTCTGTCGTAAGTACCTCATCAAAAAACAGAGTTGTTACTTGTTTTCAACTGAAGTATATTACCATCAGGCTACTTCTCCCATGGCAACCTTGTGTTAAGTGAGAGAAGACAAAGAATGGCAGCCTCTCAGAGATGTTCTAGCCTTTGAAAAACTATTAACCCTGCACGGTAGTTCCTTGTAGAAGAAAACCTTCATGTTCAGCATGGCTGTCTCCTGTTGTTTTATATAACTGACCAATGAAATAAATTTGTTTCCATTACGATCAGTCCGTAGAAAATACTTCTTGGCACAGTGCAGTCCCTGCTAAGTTGCTTCACCCGAGGAAGAACTGTCATTTGTTTCCAAATGAAAGTTCGTAGCCTGTAGATGTGAATTATCTGATGAGAAGAACTTCTGTTTATGATGGATTCTTCTGTTATAGGGGTTGCCTCTGCCATATTTACCTCACTAGAGGAGGCAGAGGTACTACCCTTTATGAGATGAAGATCGTATTCTGGCCACTCAACTGGCACAAGGAAGAGATCTGTGAAGAGGAAGATCTTGAAGAATTGCAGTTTCTGTCGTCTTTCTTCTGTATTACTTTTAAAATGGCTAACAGGACCCTACCACTAACTAAGAAAAAGGTCTTTATAGCCGTAGATCCACAGGAAAAAGCAACTTCCTGATGAAGATGGCTGGCAAATAACAAAAGAAAAGAAATAAAACCTCCCAATTCGTATGAAAGCGTGAATTCTTTTCTAAAACATCTCCTTCCTTGCCAGCCATGTTGAAACTCTTCGCAAACGAAGATCGTGTCAAACGATGTTTACTCCCTTACGACCAAAATAAAAGTGAGGCTAAACGGGGTTCTTCCGGTGCACGCGCATGCGCGGTCATGCGTATACATACTGCTACCGACAAGAATATTTATTTAAAAAATATTCTCGTTTGGTCGTACATGTTTGCTCCCGCCAACAGGTAAGCACTAGTGAGGATAAGGTAAGGGTATTTTACGCAATAAAAACAATGGTTAAAGTAATTGATGATTAGTGACAACATAAAATGTTGTAGTAGTTTGGGGTACCAAAGTCTAGAATATTTTATCAATTTCACTGACTTTATCTCATGGTTAGGGTACTTGATCATTACTGACAACGTAGCGTACCTTAGGTTCTGAATAATAAAGTGAAAGAAATGAAATATATTTAGTATTAATACAGTGGCACAAAATCATTTCTGTATATTTTCATTGAAGTGAGAGGCCAACCCATTGTTATTGATTTGTATTCACTAGGTTAGTCCCTAGTTGAAGTTATCCCTATTGTTGTCTAGTCACCACAGCCTTCTGATTGGGATCTTGCTACTAGACCTGCAACTATGTGCAGGGCTTTAAGCGAACTGTGGCTTGTCACCTGGGGCTCTCATTTTATAAACTGTTAGTGTTTCATTTATTTACTTCAAAGATACTTACAGTAATAGGTCAGACATAGGTTATTCTTGTGTGATAACTGAGTGATAAGTTAATGACATAATCTATGCATTGTCTTTTTTAGGTTGGATTTACATTACATATTGAAACAAGAGTAGAGTGCCCGTGAACGGGCACTGTGTCAGCTGAGTGAGTGTTTTTGATTTGTGACGGTGATAATGAGAGGAAGGCATAATTATCAGGGAAAGTGCTGTACAGAAGTACAGTACATGGTAATTGAACAGCATGTTTGAAAGAAATTTCGAAGCTGACAGGACAAAAAAGTTGTGCCCTGGAAATGGTATTATAAAGGAAAGTAACAAGGTAACTGTTTTAGTGTAAAAAGTAGGTTAAAACATATTTAAAGAAATACTGCAAATGCAATATCTTCGTTCAACCTTGAAGAAGGGGTCCAAGGTCAAATCCAACCACACAAAAACATTCCCAGCCCATGAATTCCTATAGGTTGGTTTACCATCCCAAACTTCTAGGACCATAATAAGCGAGTTATAAGCACTTTTAAGTTTGGTAGTGTTAAAAACAAAGAGAAATAAGGCGCGTGGAATAGATAAAATTCCATATGGTGTATTAAAGAATGAAAGGCTCATAAAAACCTTAGCTAACCTTTATGAAATGTGCTTCAAGTATGGAATAATTCCTCAGCTGTGGTTGAAAGCACTTATAGTGCCAATTCCAAAAAATAAAGGTGATGACCCACGAATACCCTTAAATTATCGGGGCATCAGTCTTCTAAGTTGTATATTCAAAATTTACACAATGGTATTAAACTGAAGATTAACTAAGTTTCTGGAGGATAATAACCTCCTATCAAATGAACAAAATGGCTTTAGAAAGAAAGGGTCTTGTTTAGATCATATCTATTCCCTCAGTGAAGTTGTGAGAAATCGCATGAATAGTAATAAACCAACTTTTGCTGCCTTTATTGATTTTTGAAAGGCGTTCGATTGTGTAAACCGAACACATTTATTTCAAAAATTAAAATTAAAAGGTATCTCTGGCAGAATGTTAAATGCTGTTATCAGTATGTATAAAAATACCATGTCTAGCATTTTGCTTGAAAATTATATGACAGACTGGTTCCTAACTAACAATGGTGTGAGACAGGGTGACACATTGTCACCAACTCTGTTTGCTATATTTATTGATGAATTAGTAAGGTGTTTAAATTCATTAAATAAAGGTGTACACATTGGAAATAAAAATTTGGCAACCTTGTTATATGCAGATGATCTTGTTATTATTGCAAATAATAAAGAAGACCTACAACATATGTTATGAAAACTAAATGAATGGTGCACACAATGGAAAATGGAGAATAATGAGAGTAAATCAAAAGTAATACATTTCCGCCGAAAATACAAGCAACAAAGTGAATATTGCTTCACAGTTGGTGCTAAAATACTAAACTACAAAAGCTCCTATAAATATCTTGTTGTCTGGGTTAATGAATTTTGTGATTTTTCAAAAAGGGAAAAACTCCTATCGGAATCTGGTGGTCGAGCTTTGGGGAAAGTAGTTGACAAATTTAAAGGCATGAAAAATATGGGTATAATACCTATACAAAGTTATATAATGCCTGTGTTGTCACAATCTGAAATTATGGAGTAGGGGTTTGGGGAGCTTATAGTAATGGTAAAATGTCAGAAAATTTTCAGAATAGGGCAGCAAGAGCCTTTCTTGGTGTACATAAATATTCAGCAAATCTGGCTATAAATGGGGATATGGGTTGGTCAAATTATCGCAACAGACAGAAGTTAGAAATGATAAGATTGTGGAATAGAATTATCAATATGGATGATGATAGAATTACCAAGGTAATATTTAACTGGGAATATGATCTGGGGTTGAACAACTGGTGTACTTCTGTGAAGCAGATTCTAACAGAATGTGGTTTACAACAAAATTATGAAACAAAAAATTTGTGTGACCTGAATTTTTTAGAGATAAAACTCTCAGCTATGAATGAAACCCAATGGAAAGACAATTTACATAAGAAGCCAAAACTAATTTTCTATCAAAAATGAAAGAACTCTTACTCTTCTGAAAAGTATGTCACTAAAAATCTTAGCCTTAGTTTAAGATCCAGCATTGCACAATTGAGATTTGGTGTTTTCCCCCTACATGCTCTTGGTGCCAGTTTTAGTGTTTATATCAATGGCACTGCTAATGATAATGTAATGTTTTGATGTATTGCTATTTTATGTTTCATTTGTTTATACCAATGATAGTGCTTAATATGTTTTGATGAATTGTTATAACCTTGTTTTACCCTGTATACCAATAACAGTGCTCATGAAACACTTTGATGAGTTCAGTCCTGTATGTTTTGAGTCAATAAAATTGAAAAAAAAAAAAATTCTAAAACAACTTTTAAAAAGTCACCGGCCAATTGTCCTACCCCCCAAAAAAGTCACCGGCCAGTTGTCTGCCGGTGTAGCGCCAGATAATGTATCCCCCACAAAGTGTGTGGGGATACAAAATATGGCAAGGGGGCTGCCACATTTTGTATCCCCCACCATATTCTGTATCCCCTTTGCCATATTTAGTACCCCCTAGTTATTTATGAGCTTGTTCATTAGATCTATGATCTTTCCCCTTGTCTTAAAGTCAACAACATTGTGCATTGATGGATTAAATGAGTGGCTGACATAAGAATGAGCTCGAATTTTACATATTGTGACGATTAAATAAATTTGGGTATAGTTTTAAAATTATTTTCATGCATGAATCTTTTTTTATGAAATTGTATTTTTTTTTCTTGAACAATAGTCCTATAAACAAAATACTTTGGCAAGACACACATTGTATATACAATATATGTAGATACAGGGGGAAAATTTTTTTCCCAGTTTCTCAGGGAATCTTGGTGACTTTAAATTATAATTGACAAAACTGTATTCTGATCCATAGTCTATCTATTCTATTGTTGTGTGTTATGGATATCTTGTTTGTAGTATTTCATATATTCTCCCCACTGCTTACATTCCACTGTTACCAGCTATGGAGAACTATACAACACATTTGAATTAATTTGTGTTAAATCGGGAAATTAAACCATCAGAAAAGTTGATAGTATGACCTTTTCCTTTTTATACAGCGCTTGAGTAAATTTAACAAATGTGAATTATTTGTTCATTCCCCATTTACAATCTTGTACCACCTATGGGGAAGAATGTGTACAAGATTATAGGGAAAAATATATGTAAAGTCTCATAGTATAAGCTATTGTTATGCTTAAAACTGACTTATTTGCTGAAGTACTACATAATTATATACTCTCACTAATGAAGTATCCTAACCATTGCAGGAAGTGACTCCAGTTCCAAGGTAATCCTAACGTAACTAACCTAAGCTATGTTGGTAATCATAAAGTACCCTAAGCATGAGATAAAATCAGTAAAAGTGATAAAATACTCTAGAGTTTGGTACCCTGAAATACTACAACATTTTATATTGTCACTAATGATCAAGTACCTTAACCATTGTATAGTCAGTCCAATTTCAAGCTTTCCTTAACCTAAGTTCCCTAAGCTATGTCAGTAATCATAAAATGCCCTAATCACGAGATGAAGTAAGTGAAATTGTAAAAATATTCTACGGTTTGGTACCCTAAATTACTACAGAATTATATATTGCCATTAATAATCAATTACCATAATCATAATACAGTCAGTCCAATTCCGACCTATCCCTAGCCTAGGTACCCTAAGCTATGTCAGTAATCATGAAGTACCCTAAGCATGAGATCAAGACGGTCCAATTTTAAAAGTATTCCACAGTTCGGTACCCTAAGGCAATACAGAATTATAGTGTCACTGATGCTCTAGTACCCTAAGCATTACATAAGGTCAGTCTAATTCAAATGTAGTCATAACCTAGGTACCAGCCTAAGCTATGTCAGTAATCATGAAGTACCCCAAACACGAGATAAAGTCAGTGAAACTGATAAAATATTCTAGAGTTTGGGAACCCTAAACTATTAGAAAATTATATATTGTCACTAATGATCAAGTACCCTAACCATTGGACAGAGTGAATGCAATTCCAAGCTTTCCTTAACCCAAGTACCCTAAACTATGTTAGAAATAACCTAAGTACCCTAAGCTATGTTAGCAATCATGAAGTACCCAAAGAAGGAGATAAAGTCCGTCAAATTGGAAGATAACTTAAAGCAAGATACCCTAAGCTATGTTTGTAATCATGAAGTACCCTAAGCTATGTTAGCAATCATGAAGTACCCAAAGAAGGAGATAAAGTCCGTCAAATTGGAAGATAACTTAAAGCAAGATACCCTAAGCTATGTTTGTAATCATGAAGTACCCTAAGCATGAGATAAACTTATTGCAATTTAAAAAAATATTCTAGAATTGGGTAACCAAAAGTAAATGAATTTGTCATTCTTGAATTACTCCATTTGATACCTATAACTTCAGGGGACAAGATAGTCATATAAAAATGTTTACAGGGGGTTTAACACCAAAGCTGCTGTCCAAGTTAATCCCCTAATACAACCCCCTCTCATTTACTATGGGTGACATAGAGTGGCTCAACCTTTTCTTGACTCCCTTTCCTGAGTTGACTATTGATATAAATCCAATTTGTGTTTACTCCATTGTTAACTAGATTGTGGTGGATCCTGTATTCTGTCGCATTGTTCCTTCAGGTCATATTGAATTCTTAATGTCTCCCAAGATAATAAAAATAATCGGAAATATATTTTAAAATATTACCAATTATAAGGGAAGACTGATTGAGTTTGTAAAAACATTAAAAATACTATATTAAAGGGATTATACAAAGGATGGGGTTTTTAATGACCCTGCAATTCTGAGGGTACGGTTTTCTATTGGTTAGTCAAAAAAGGTGGGGTTTTAAATGGTGGCGTTTTTTATGGTGGGGTTTTTAGGAGCCCCATCTGGACATATATAAGTGTTGTAAATTGTACCTTACCATTGGAATTCTCTAAAAAATATAATCCAAAATATTCAAATTGGTAAGTTTAGAACAAAACATTTTGCAGCAACAAATGTCTTGTGTTCTACCAAGATATATAAACTTCTACCTTGACAGAATTACTTTTTCACTTTTTCCACAAGACGTTTTCAATGTCTATGTTACTGCACAATTAGAATTTTAATACTTTGACATACATATACATGTATATCCAGAAAAGAACATTTATAAGGACTGGCCTACCTGTCTGTGGTACCATGAATTACAATCTTATCAGATTTAGATGCCTTAATCTTGCCTAACAATGCACCTATTTAAGATACATGAAAGCTTTTGTTCTTGTACAAGAGGACTTGAAAGGGGGGTTTATTCACATGTTACAGAGGGGCAGTTACAATACACTTTACAAAAACAAGGAGGGGGAAGTAAACATTGTAAATATTGTAATGATTAAAAACATTTTTTTTATCTAATTTATATAAGTCTCTCAAATGACATGTCTGGAAATCTAAATTCCTTAGATGAAAAACAAATTAAAAGTGACAATAGTGTTTAAAAATAGAAGGGGGGCTTTGATCATCATGTAATTGTCTGATCATCATGTAATGATTAAAAACATTTTTTTTTTTGGATCTAACTTATAGAAGTCTCTCAAATGACATTTTTGGAAATCTAGCATTCATTAAATGAAAAAAATAAAGTGTCAATAGTGTTGACAAATATAAGGGGGGGGGGGGGGGCTTTTGCCCTCCTCCCTCATATTTAAGGGGGGCTTGTGTCCTACCTTTTAAAAAGGGGGGGGGGGGATTGTGTCAGGGGGGGCTTTTGTCAGGAGGGGGGGCTTTGGTCTGTTCCCCAACTGCCACACACTAAGCTTACACAGACAAGACAGAGATAATATTTTATGTAAACAACCACAAAAGATTGACTACAGGAAGGGGGGGGGGTCATTGGGAGCAGGTATGTTATCTGGTCACAGTTTGACATTTCCAGAGCACTTCAATTGAAACAAGTGCTAGTTTCCCCTTTGTCAGACCTGTAGCACACCTCTCCCCCACCTCTCCCACACCCTCTCTAACTCAAATTACTGGGACAGAGCTCTACCTCTCCCACACACCCAAAATGTGGTAGAGCTTGTTAGAAATAATGACAATGTATATACTATATCTGACCTCTACCACACCTCTCCCCCACCTCTACCACGCCTTCTCCACTAAAATTGTTGGGACAAACCTTTACCTCTACCACACCCCCAAAATGTAGTAGAGGTTGCAATAAATATAAACTATACCTGACCTGTACAACAACTCTCCCCCGCCTCTACCACACCTTCTCCAAGTGAAATTAATGGGATACACCTCTACCTCTATCTCACCTCCAAAACGTGGTAGAGGTTGCAAGAAATATAAACCATATCTGACCTCTACCCCACCTCTATCACGCCTTCTCCAACTAAAATTAATGGGATAGACTTCTACCTCCACCACACCCCCAAAACGTGGTAGAGTTTGCACGAAATACACACTACATTTGACCTCTACCACACCTCTCCCCCACCTCTACCACACCTTCTCCAATTAAAATTACTGGGATCAACCTCTACCTCTACCACACCCCCAAACCGTGGTACAGGTTGTAAGAAATATACACTACATTTGACCTGTACCACACCTCTACCACACCTTCTCCAATTAAAATTACTGGGTTGAACCTCTACCTCTACCACACCTCAAAAACGTGGTAGAGGTTGCAAGAAATATATACTATATTTGACCTCTACCACACCTCTCCCCCACCTCTACCATGCCTTCTCCAACTTAAATTAATGGGATAGACTTCTACCTATACCGCACCCCCAAAACGTGGTACAGGTTGCAAGGAATATACACTACATTTGACCTCTACCACACCTCTCCCCCACCTCTACCATGCCTTCTCCAACTAAAATTAATGGGATAGACTTCTACCTCTACCTCACCCCCAAAATGTGGTAGGGATTATAAGGAATATATACTATATCTGACCTCTACCACATCTCTCCCCCACCTCTACCACACCTTCTCCAATTGATATTACTGGGATAGACCTCTACCTCTACCACACTCCCAACACGTGGTACAGGTTGCAAGATATATTGACTATATCTGACCTCTACCACACCTCTACCCCACCTCTACCACGCCTTCTCCAACTAAAATTAATGGGATAGACTTCTACCTCTACCGCACCCCCAAAACGTGGTAGACGTTGCAAGGAATATACACTACATTTGACCTCTACCACACCTCTCCCCCACCTCTACCATGCCTTCTCCAATTAAAATTACTGGGATAGACCTCTACCTCTACCACACCCCCAAAACGTGGTCGAGGTTGCAAGAAATATATACTAAAATTAATGGGATAGTCCTCTACCTGTACCACATATTCTATTTATTACCTAGCCCACCCCCCACCCCTCCCCAAATTTTCGCGGGTTCCAACATAAAGTATCAACCGAAAAATGGAGACCAACAGACTTCCACACCTCAAAACAATGGAGTCCCAATCATTTTTTTCGGAGCTCTGTGTCATAGTTCGCAGTGAAATCAACTAGAAGTATGATTAATCTAAGATTTGAATAGGTTAAAGTTCAACAGTCAGGCTCATATTGGCAAAGGCCCTTTGTAGATTACACAAACTACAAATCAATTATGACTATGTCTGATTTTTTTTTAAAATCTCTGCAACCATATGAGAATGTGGTCGCTTTCTGGCCTTTCTTGCAGAGTGCTGTGCAATATATTTGTTACAGTAAATATGTGAAATCAGTAAATAGATGTATTTACTGAAATTTTCAGTAAATATTTATTCCAGAAATATTTTCTATGTAAAAAATTCACATCATAGAGTTCACCATTTTGCCTTCAAAATCTAAGAATAACATAAATATTCACTCAATATATAAGTACTCGGATGGCGTAATTGGGAACCCTGATTAGAATTTATGAAAGCCTGGTGACAAAAAGAAATTCCAAGTCAGAAACATTCTACACCAGGGGCCGATTTCACAAAGGGACTTAAGTCCAGATTTAGACTTAAATTTAAGACTTTGGTCTTAAATTTTGTGAAAAGAATGTTAAGTCTGTGGTCTTAGACTTAACGGATTTCACAAAGCAGCTAAGTCCATGAAATTGCTAAGTCGGTGGACTTAACTTTAAGTCTGGGAGGTAGTGGGCTTAAATTTTGTAAAGAGGACTTAAATATGGCCGCCATAAACTTTTCTCCACTTCAAAATTTGAAATGGCTGTAAATAAAGTATAATTATGCAGAACGCCTTACTGAAATAGTCTTTCGGAAGTTTATATGATATAACAAGGTTTTCTATGTCAAAACAGCACTTATCCTTAGATAAAATGCATCAAATGAAGGATATAAAAGGTCACATGACACAGAAAACCACTGTGGTTATTTGATAAGCTTGGACTTAGCTAAGTCACCCTTTTGTGAAATCCATTTAAGTCCCAGACCTAGCTAAGACCAAAGTCTTAGATTTAAGTCCCTGACTTAGCCAATAAAGGGACTTAGTTTAAGTCCTTTAGTGAAATCGGCCCCTGGCCCAGAACCCAGATTGTCACCCATCCAGGTACAAATATAGCCCATTGCTGCTTAATTTCAGTGATCAGACGGATACTCCAATTTACTGGTCATTGGGACTATTACTAATTAATGTTGTGTTGCTAAAAACTGTAATGCACTGGGGAGTCACATTATATCATAGTTTTCACTGTAATATATATGTTATGTACAAGTTGAGATTTTGTACAAGTTGCAACTCGTACAAGATTGGCTGTACAAGTTGTAACTTGTACAGAATTTCACTATCAATTAAACCCAACTTGTACAATACTGTTGTACTTGTACAAGTTGGATTTAAAAAGAAGTTTGGTTAAATTTAATAAATTTACAATTTTATAAAAAATATTTCTTATTTTATGTGTATAAATATTCAAATTCAAGTGAGAGCTAGGAAAACACATGTTGTTATAAGGTTACGCAGATCTAAATATAACGGACACCATAATGAGCCTGATTTCAAGGGGTTATATATGTTATGTACAAGTTGAGATTTTGTACAAGTTGCAACTTGTACAAAAAGCCTGTACAAGTTGCAACTTGTACAAGCAGTTTGTACAAGTTGCAACTCGTACAAGATTAACTGTACAAGTTTTAACTTGTATGGAATTTCACTATGAAATAATCCCAACTTGTACAATACTGTTGTACAAGTTGGATTTAAAAAGAAGTTTGGTTAAATTTAATAAATTTACAATCTTATTAAAAATATTTCTTATTTTATGTGTATACATATCCAAATTCAAGTGAAAGTGTCATATATATATATATCATTTCCCCCCCCCCCCCCCCAAAATAACACTGAATATGCAAAAAAACTTTAAACAATTTTTCCAGTAACATTTAAAATACAAAAAAAAAAGTTATTAATATATGTGTATCAACATATTAAGTTGATACTTATATTGATCACTTAAGGGTAAAATTATTTACATTGTTCATCATACAGCAAAAAAAAATAAGCTTTTGAGTTAAATACTAAGTTCAGCATGAATATATTACTAAGCTGTTCCTTATTGATGCTTGTAAGACTCCAGCTTTGTTCTCATTGGAGTTGTAGAACTGTGGACTGAGGTCTTTTTTAATAATACTTAGGCAGAGAAGTTTCAACAATAAGAATCAGATGTCAAAGATGAAGGTTAACAAAGTAATAAGTAAGAAATAGAAATCCTCTAAATGCAATCAACTGTCTTGGTGTGGCTTCCTACAGCGTCAGGGCTATTTTGTGATTTACCTCTAGGCATTAAACTAGGATCATAAATGGGTAAGGGAAATAAAGCATCAAAGGACAGATGATGGTATAATTGTAATGTATAATTGTAATTGACACATGGATTTCATTAATAAAATCCTTGTGTAGTCTTAAAATTTAGATATGGTTTTATCATCATAAAATAACAAATTTTATTTATCCCTTTATTTTAAGACAAATAAATTTAGGAGAACTGTTGACTGAAAACATGATTATACATAATAAGATTACCAACACCAACAAACCCAAAAGTCAGATACAACCTTCAGTTGGGCATTTGTGACTCAAATTTTTAAAATAATATAAAGATATGTATTAAAAGTGTCGTAAATGGCAACAAAATTATGAAAACATACAGGTCAACAGATAATTAAAATATTTACTTTCTCATCAAAGAAGTATATTTTAGAGTAAATTTATCGGTCATGAAGATGGGATGTTGATTTTATGAATTTTACAGTATAAATTCATTAAAATACATTGTTCATCTGATAAATATGGAGTTTGTACAAGTTGCAAGTTGGACAGGTCCAAATTTTGTACATGTTGCAACTTGTACATGTCAACCTGTAAAAGTTGCAACTTGTACAAAATCTCAACTTGTACATAACATATACACAAAGTAAACAATGCAAAACTTACTATGCTGGCCAAATTCATAATAATTATTGTGAAACCCCAGTATTTGTTTTGAATTATCACTTTCTCATCAAATTTGTGAAATTGTGATTTATGTAAAGATTTCTGGCCACAGAGATCCATGTCTCTGAAACTTTTACATGTAAAAGTTATTTTAACACCAAAAACCACACCATTATATTTGAAGGGGGGAGGTGGTAAATTGAGTAAATTCTTATAACTTATGAAGGTTACATTTAAGTCACTTCAAATTTAAGTTTTTCAGCTGCAGCAAAAATCTGACAATAAACAATGTTAAAGTATGCATTGTCCAGTTCTTATTATGGTTCAGTTCACACCATTTAGAAAGCTATTAATCCTACATTAAATATGATAGCCATATTAATGCTGATGATGAGAGAATAACCAATTGCAATTGAATGTCCACCACTATTTAGAAGAACACAGGGATTTATAGGAAAGTTCACACAATTATAAGACTAACACTAACTTCTAAAATGTAGTCTTTGTTAGCAAATAATTACTAACCTGCATTCAGAATAGGCTGGGGATTATATAAGTTTAAGTGATTTCCTAAGTAACAGAGTAAAGGTGCTAGACAAGATCTTACATTAAGAGAAGTTAGGGAAGTGTATATTAATTCCCCAAATTTGAAAATAAATCAGAACAATCTACAAGTTTGATGAGGCATCTCAAAGCAAAAGCTTAACTTATACACATCAAGTAAGTGAGGGTGACAAGCTAAGCTATATTTAAGGAGAGTAACCCAGGAAGTTTGGGTGTTATACCAGTGAGGATTCTGTGAATAACTGCAGGCATGCTGAACACCACAGAGACAGAAGCACAACACAACTACTGGGATGCTGTACAGAAAATCATTTCCACTTGTCTGATATTATGTGGACTGACATTCAACATACTTCTTCTGCTGACTACAAGAATCTCTCTGAAAAAGGACAGCAACTCCCACAGTACAGGTGCAATGCCTTATATTAAAAGTTTGGCAACTAACAATGTACTGACAGCATCTACCATCCTTACAACAGTTGTTAGTTCAGCAATCCAAGACGGAGATTTTCATATTGAAAATCTGGAACTGCTTTGTTATCTAGATCAAGTGTTAAAATCTGTACTCCTGAGTTGCTTCAACGTGATGCTGCTTCACCTAATTACCATTGCAATGGACCAATACTTTAGCATATCTTCAACAAGGAAACGTGGCTGCCTCAGAATCACAGAAAGCTGCAGGATCTGTGTTATATCCACAATCTGGTGCATGGCTCCACTGCTAGGATTCACTGACTTCCTGGCGGCTTGTTTTGGAAATACACAGAAATCTGATCTAGAATTGTCCAATCCTGCATTGGCTGCATGTGTAGTGTGGGAAGCCATGACACCCATCCCACAATGCATCAGTGTAGTTCTCAGCATCGCTTGTACTGTCATTACTATTAGCATCTATGTATTTTTTTACAAACAGCTCATATATCACTCAGTGAAAAATATAAAAAATAAGCACAGAGCTTGTAAAAATGTTGTTACTATGAGTCTTGTGATGGTTTCCTGTTTTCTAAGCTGGTACCCTTGGTTTGTTTTCCAGGTTTTAATCACATTCCAACTCTTAGTATTACAAAATGAAGTAAGATACAGTAACCTTTTCATACTTTTTGTGTCAATTAATACTGTAGCAAATCCACTTATACATTTTTTTAGGAACAGAGAAATAAGCTCTGATCTGAGGAGACTGTGTAAATATACACAGCCAGAAATGAGCGCTGGTGTAACTTATAAAAGAAAAGTGCTTCTGTCTTATATTGACTGTCAACAGATCAAAGGTTCAGACTTTTACTGCTGAAGTTATCTGTGGAAAAGTTGCAATTTCCCTGTTATGTTCAGTTACAGTGTCACTTTATAAAACTATTTACTTAGATGGTGCATGATGCTGAAACTCAGGTATTAAAATAATGCTATAAATAAACATTAAATGGAAGCCAATTATCTGTATGTAATACGTGTACCTTAAATTTTGGTGGTTTATATAGGATGAACAAATGTTATATAAATTACAGTGTATTTATGTAACAGGTTCAATGTTTACAACAAAGATATAGGCATAAGATATGACATATTAGCAGATAATATTTTCTCATAGAAAGGAGCTATATACCATTCAATATTTGTATGAAATCATAAACATATTTGTACAATATATAGCTTGTATATGTGTTAACTGTGTGTAGTTTGAACTTCATAAACTGTGTAATACTGAATGTATGAATAAATAAGTAAAATAAACAAAAATGTCAATATTGCAGATATATTCAACTTATTTAAATGTTTAAGAGACAACTTTGTGTAATTGAGAATAAACATTACTTTAAAATGATTTTTATTAAGCATTGTTCAATACAGGCAGTTCGACAACTTTTTGGCTTGTTATTTACAACAGGTGATAAGCCAAGACTTTTTGTACAAGAAGTTGAATACAGCCACAGACAAGTTAAAAATATGGGACTGAATTTAAAGACAGTTCAACTAAAATTTCCAATTTTTTATGTGTAACTGGCAGCTTGTCACAAGTAGAACCAAATCCTGTGGATATTTGGTATTCAACCCGTTAAAATGTACCTCATATATTTATTTTAAATGTTAATTTGTACAAAGACATGATAACCTTTTGATCTTGTTATTCTTTAATTGAAGTCTATTCTTAAGGGTTTTTAAATACAGCTCAATATCAGTGATCTTAAATTTTTTACACCTGACATGTAAAGAATTTTTGTACAGAATGTAAAAGGTGCTGTTTCAGTGCTCTATATACTTTGTAAAATGCTTAATGTATCAGATACTGATAAATGTGTGATAAACACTTGCATATATTATTATATGATATTTTTTATATTATTATTTTGAAATTACTGATGCTTTACAAGAAATCTCAAGAACATGTGCAAAAATAACTGTCAAAGTTTTAACACTGCAACCTGCCAATATACTATACTTAAGGGTGTTGCACACAGGAAACGATCCTACACGATCCGATCAGACAAAATGTATAGACCATGGTGTTTCTTTGTAATGTACGCACACACACTCCGATCCTATCAGGTAAGACACTGCAAGACACGACCCGACATTTCTAAATTAGAAAAGTTTCCAATTTTTATGTGGTCGTAGGGAGGGGGAAAGGGGGTTCTCTATTGGTTGCATCAATGAAAGGCATAGTATTGCCCAAAGCTCAATTTTTTTTATATTGAGGTAAAAATATTGTTAGACAGAGCACAATCTAAATTATACTCTTACATATTTTAGCTTTCAAAGTAATTTGCTGATTATTCTGCCTCTCCTAAAACATGTAATACTTCATTATTACACCAGTTATTTATATTTCAAAAACATATTGTACACTTTAAGCTCAGGTAAAGGCTATCCTGTATTTTATATAAATCCAACTTCCCCTTTCAACTGTTACACACTCCTAGATACAAGTACCAGTTTTATTACTCTGGGATCAGATACAGAGATCTGAGAACTTGTATGTATGACTGTACAAGCAAAGTAAAAAAAAACTGTTGTAAAATATCAAAACATACGGATCGCATCGGATCCAGTGTGTTTTACCATGCCTGTCAACATGTAGGCAAACTGTCATTAATATGTCGGATCGGGTCGGGTCGTTTCCTGTGTGCAACACCCTTTATACAATATCAATTTCATATGACCTATTATTTCTTGCAACTTATCTGAGGGTATGGACATGGTTCTATCTTCAGTATTAATAAGAATACCTAAGCATACAACTGATGTAGACGGTTTAACTAGTTTCTTAGGGTTAATCTTCAAACCTAACTGGTGCAGTAGATCAGATAAGAATGTAAATGACTTATAAACATTAGATGGTAAACCACAATACAATAAATCATCTACATAGTTGTATAGGTCAGGAAAACCATTCTTATTCATGATAAATCAAATGCTATCGGTCACTTCTTCAAAGAAAAATGACCCATGTCTGAACAAAATGGGACCGATTGATCAATGTAATAATCCCCCATTTTTAAGCCCAGCAAATCAATATCTCCAGGATAAACTTTAAGTTGTCGAAAAGCACGACTAATATCTATTTTATAGATAAGGGAACCAGGTCCTAACTGGAGAATTCTATTAACTATCTGGTCAACAGAGGGATAAGTCAAGGCAAACATGCTGTTTAAATATGTATCTTTTTGGACCCCAGCATTAACAGAAGATCAACTATAGTAGGACGCCATTGAGAATCCGGCTTGTCTCTGGTCATAAAAGGACAAACATGTAAATTAATAGGTTTACTTTTAAATGGGCCTAAGATTGCACCATGGTCAAGCTCCTCCTGCAAATAATGCTTTACATGTTCTTCATGGTCCTAGCTGACTTATGATTATCTTCAACAGAGACTAAAGTCAAAGACCATAGGAAATCCAAATTCCAGCAAATCCACCAACTGGTCATCCCAATAGTCCACTAGGAAACGCCTCCAGTTAGCAACATTGAGGTTGGTAGCTACTGGAACCCGGATTCCCATATAATTGGGAAGACATGATTCACGTACCCTTTTGTGAAGCAAAAGAGGGTCATTAAGTGCAGAATTGTACATTGGTGGACCAGTGTATGTTTGTAGTGGAGTAAGAGACAAAGCCCCAAAATCTGAACCCAGCTGTGCAGTATATTCAGGCAATGGTTTAGGTATGGATTGACTTTATCAAAAGCTTGAAAACTATCAAAATCAGTTTCCTGCTGTAACTGTTCATCCCTGCCTTGTTCATACAATGTACTGCAAGTATTTTTACTGGAATTAACATTAGGTTTACCTTCCTTGCATTTTGTAACAACAAGTGATAACTGACTCTGTTTTTTTCCAATATGCGGCGTGTATAAAGTTTCCAAGGACTCACACCCACCAAGACATGTGACTGGATCCACTATTACACCATCTGACACATATGGGTCATTGAACTTTTGTACATCACTGTTTTGATGTGACTGTTTGTGAAGACATCCTTCTGTGATTTGCTACATTTACGAACTTCAACTTTAGGTTTGACCTTGTGAAGTGTTTGAACTACAGATTTTTTCCTTGGTCATTAAGTTATTGAGTATCAAAATGTTTCAGGGGATCAAACCTATTATAACAAGGAACTGGATCCACTGTGTGACCTCTATATACACTTTTATGTACACAAGGGGACTTGCCTTGCTCAGAGGGAGCAGCTTTCTTAAGTACTTGCTGCACTAATTGAACTTTTGACAATGTACTAACCTTACTTTTGCAAGTTGTTGTCATAAGTGAGGAAGTATTTTCGTATTTACTGGGACAAGTTTTCAGTACCTCAACAAAAGAACGCCTGGGATCTACAGGCCTACACATATTGCTCATAGTCCACCAATGTTTCCATACATGGGACGGGGCACCATATTGAGACACAGTACCTTTATCTCTACAATTTACTATTCTAGAACTATAAGCATGAGAACTGGAAGCAGTGAAAAACTCTTCCTTGCCCTGGGCAGGGCATTTGTCACCAAAGGCCATACCCAGGCTTATTCATTTTTTGAATTCTTTTGCCTACATTCCACAGCACTTTGAGTACTGGATTTGCCCTCATGAGCAAAGCAAGTACTGCAGATGTGCTTATAATGAATACCTCTGTCTCATGATGCTTTTGATATGAACAAGGCCCGTCATTGTAATATACGCATGGCATACTTTTAGTGACCTTGGCTTGAGTTGAACTTGAAATTTCTTGCTTTTCTGATATGGAGCAGAAGATTGGCAACCATTGGTATGTCTCTAGGCATTTGCACGACTGACTCTGTCAATTTTGTCAGTTTCTGATCAACTGGATATCTCTCCCTGCTACATTCAACATAACAAAATGGCATGGCTGGCCTTAGCTGATTGCCAAGAAAAATCATTAGTGTCATCTAACAATGCTATCAAATAATCAAGCATACAATTGTTTGACTCATCACATTTTTCCTCTCTCATAATTCTACAAAATCCAGCCATACATCGTGTTACGTTGAGTTGATTATAAGCAATGCGATCTTTTGTATTTCCAGCCAACACATATTCATGTGCCCATTTGACGCGTTGTTTGACGTAAACATCAACACCCCCACCCCTCTGAGACTTAATACTTTGTTCAGTACCATTTTTATCTAGACCAGATAGCAGTCTTATGCACTCCTTGACCTGCTGTTGGATAAACTTATCATGTCTGATACATTTCAGATCAAGCATTTTAGCATCCGAATTTTTTGCTAAATTATCAGCAGAATATTTGAGATTTGAATCAGCAGTTTTTATGGTCCGTTTTCTGCCCTTAGGGGCTGCATGTAGCTTACTGACTGAAGCAGCAGCAGACACAGAGGAATTTTCAATAGCATCTAAATGTTTACTTATTGCGTCGAGTTGAGATAAGATTCTGTCATTGATAAAAGTCTGGTCCGACATATCAGACCCCTGTTCTGACTGATATACACTGTTGGATGATTTAACTTTCAATCTTTTGACTTTAGTCTGTGAATCAGAATGATCAGAACCATCAATATTCTTTTGCAAAACCGTACCCCAGTCTGTACTGGAAGTATCAGTATCCCTTCTTTCAGAACTAGAAAGCACTTGACCTGCACTCGACTGTGACGAAAATTTATCCCAAAAAAGTATTGTCATCTTCAACTTGTAATTCAATAGGTATCTCAACCCCATTCTGCAAATTGTAAGAGTTACTTGTACTTGCCAGCTTTTGCTTACGTCTCGCTGTCATGCTGCCAATCTGTGAACAGGAGTGAAGTTACACTAAAAATTTATCATAAAACATAAAACCACTAAACAAAAATTTTAGTTATTTTTCACATCCTGCCCATGTGACTGGCAGTTCAAATCTGAAAGACCCTCACTGTAAAAACAGGGAGGACCAACTAGTAGCCAATCAAAAGTAGCCATGTGTCACAAGTAGCCCCCTGGCGAATTGCAGTGAAAATAAAATTCCTTGGAGTCCTGGAATGATTAGGGTTGACACCTAAATGTCAACCTTCCAAATTCCTTTATCTTGTTTTCTGTTATTTATGCTGTAAATAATATACAGTCATCTACTCACCGACCAGTTGTGAGGCGACGTCCCTTTGTTTCTGTTCAAAGTAGCGACTCAGCACCTTCTTGGTGACATCACAGGCCTCCTTGGCCGTGTCTGCTGTGTTGCTCCACACATTCATCTTACTGGGGCAGAAGTAGTGAGTGGGTGGCTCACAGTCCTCGGGTTCACTCGACCACTCCCCATTCACTGAAACATACAATTAGGTAAAATAACTGAAAATCACTCATGCAGAGGTCAATGAATGGTGGCTCACAGTCCTCGGGTTCACTGGACCACTCCCCATTCACTGAAACATACAATAAGGTAAAGTAACTCAAAATCACTCATACAGAGGTCAATGAATGGTGGCTCACAGTTCTCGGGTTCACTGGACCACTCCCCATTCACTGAAACATACAATAAGGTAAAGTAACTCAAAATCACTCATACAGAGGTCAATGAATGGTGGCTCACAGTTCTCGGGTTCACTGGACCACTCCCCATTCACTGAAACATACAATAAGGTAAAGTAACTCAAAATCACTCATACAGAGGTCAATGAATGGTGGCTCACAGTTCTCGGGTTCACTGGACCACTCCACATTCACTGAAACATACAATAAGGTAAAGTAACTCAAAATCACTCATACAGAGGTCAATGAATGGTGGCTCACAGTTCTCGGGTTCACTGGACCACTCCCCATTCACTGAAACATACAATAAGGTAAAGTAACTCAAAATCACTCATACAGATATAATGAAGGGTAGATCATAGCCCTCAGGTTCAGATGATCCCTTGCTGAAATATTAAAGAAATAATGTAAAAACCTTAAATTATACACACAGATGTAGTGGACCATAGCTGTCATAGAACATATTTAATCTGTCCTTACCTTATTTCTGCAACGCCATGATAAAATCTCATCCAGAAGCTCACTGTTAACAGTAAAAACTAGAGGAATGCTTTTGCTAACAACAGCGAAGCATCCCTGAAAGTTTAAAATGCTTTGTGGTTTTAATAAGCATGCTGTAAAGCTCAGAATGCACAAAGCTGCGCCGTATGCTTTCCCAATACCTCTTAATACATTCTGAAGCTATAAAAGCAACGATAAAGGAGATATAAGGCAAAAACTCCAAAGCAGCTATTTATGACCCCAGTTTGGCCCATAAGGGAGGGTCGGGGGGTAAAACTGACCGGCTATTTAGACTCTCCACATATGCTTTCCCAATACCTCTTAATACATTCTGAAGGTATAACAGCAACAATAAAGGGGATATAAGGCAAAAACTCCAAAGCAGCCCCAGTTTGGCCCATAAGGGGGGGTCGGAGGGTAAAACTGACCGGCTATTTAGACTCTCCACATATGCTTTCCCAATACCTCTTAATACATTCTGAAGGTATAAAAGCAACAATAAAGGAGATATAAGGCAAAAACTCAAAATCAGCTATTTTATGACCCCCAGTTTGACCCATAAGGGGGGGTCGGGGGTAAAACTGACCAGCTATTTAGACTCTCCACATATGCTTTCCCAATACCTCTTAAATAAATACATTCTGAAGGTATAAAAGCAACAATAAAGGAGATATAAGGCAAAACTCCAAAGCAACTATTTTATGACCCCAGTTTAACCCATAAGGGGGGGTCGAGGGATAAAACTGACCGGCTATTTAGATTCTCCACATATACTTTCCCAATACCTCTTAATACATTCTGAAGCTATAAAAGCAACGATAAAGGAGATATAAGGCAAAAACTCCAAAGCAGCTATTTATGACCCCAGTTTGGCCCATAAGGGGGGTCGGGGGGTAAAACTGACCGGCTATTTAGACTCTCCACATATGCTTTCCCAATACCTCTTAATACATTCTGAAGCTATAAAAGCAACAACAAAGGAGATATAAGGCAAAAACTCAAAATCAGCTATTTTATGACCCCAGTTTGACCGTGGCGGGGCCGTGGGGTAAAACTGACCAGCTATTTAGACTCTCCACATATGGTTTCCTATTACCTCCCAGTACATTATGGCTCCAAATGCAATACTTAAGAAGATAATAAGGGGGTTGACCTAAATTTAAGGCTTTCAGATTGGAAGGTGTCAGAAAATCACTCATAAATGAGACATTTTACAAGGTATTGCTCCCAAAATCTAATCAGCTCGCATTTTCGATAGTATGAACAGGTGTGTCAAATTATAAGGCTGTGTATCAAGTAGTTTTTCCTGAACTGTGATGATGGGGGGGGGGGGTGTACTTCAAAACAATTGTTTTTGATCATGTGACCTTTATAAAGGTCAAAGGTCAAATTTAAGCATGCAGAAAAATTTTCCCACACCTAAGGTATATAACTGCCAAATATGGTTTGAAACCTTCTAATAATAAGGGAGATATTCAAGGGAGACCATAATGGGGCAGCGGCGAGGAAACTGAGGCGAGAACAAATAAGCGCCCTTTCAGGGACGCTTAAATATAAAGCACTTGCAACCCCAAAACTTAACCAAAACTTAACCAAAGTACCTACTAAGCATAATGTCACCTTTGATATCAGATCATGATTTTATTTTTTCATGTGTCAGATGACAGGCAAAGGGGTAAAGGTTTAATCACATGCAGAAAGTTCTAACCATGGTTGTAGTTTCCCACAATTCCTGTAGGTGACGTGAACAGCATGCCTGTCTGACTCGTTAGTTGTGTCATCAGCTCTGTGCCTGGTACTGAAAATATATGATAAATAGTGCTTAATAAAACTATGAAAACAATGATTCTGATTTAACACTTTCGAGTACGAAATGTGAAAATTTCCATTGAACAATCTCATTATTTTACTTTTTTTCTGTAAACTAAATAAAACATTTTAGTCATTTAATTAAACCATTTATGTAAGAAAAGGAAAACTAGGGAAGAACTAGTCATTTAATTAAACCAGTCATTTAATTAAACCATTTATGTAAGAAAAGGAAAACTAGGGAAGAAAATGTTACAGTTTAGACTAAAGTCTACAGACATAGATCCAAGAGAAAAATTTCTTCACAAAATTGAATATTCATAAAACAAAGATTCAGACAGGTCCAGATGTGTACTGTAGCTTAAATTCATATACATGTACGTATATATTTTTTAATTGCCCCAGGACTAGGGCAAGTACAACAGCCATTCTTGGCATTATGGAAGATGACAGTCAACCATCTATTCTTTAGCACTTACCGCTTGGTCAATTTCAAAGCTCAATATTAATTTAACCTACAAGGAAACACCGACTAATATATTATATGCACATTTCATTCATTAAATTGATAGAATTATCACAAATTGCTGCTTTATTTTACACTTATTGCCATATATCCAGGAAGTGGGTATTTTTGGTAGACACTAAATGTTGTAAACTTTGAAAACAATTGAAACCCAGATTTAAATATACTTCACTCGAAGAAGGGTTTTGTGGTCCAATCAAGTGTACCACAAACTTTGACAACTGGGCTGATTCCTAACACTAGTATTTAGTACAGAGGTACTTTACCTGAGGAGGCAAGGGGTACAAAGAAGTCTATATGTCCTCCTTGTTCTGGTGGAAGCACATGACTAGCAATAGTCTCAAAGAAAGCAACATGGGCAGGCTCTTCAAAGTTATCTACAGTGATGCAAGAACCATGCACCAAACGGATTTCCCACGACAGCTCAGTATGGGTGAAGATACCAATACTCCTGGAAACATGAAGATGATGACAATTTATAGTCAAATCTAATGTGTTTTTTAAAATAATTTATAGAAAAATGTTGAAGTCAAACATTCTGTAATTATTAGGGGCATGAGAAGATGTCTGGGTATTCATTTGAAATCAGGGTGCAAAACCAATTACAAACTAGCAAAAATGTACTTATAAAACTGGAACAATACTGCTTATTTCCATAAAAAAACATGGATGGAAGGCTGGAAGGTCATTTTTAATCACATTTATCACCCAACTTTCATTTTTTATATTAACTTATTTTCATATATTTTGTATTTTATTTCTATTAATTTGTTTAAATGAGCCACCATATTCGTTTTACTGGTACTTCAAGCTGGTCACTACTAAACCACAGGTACCTGGATTCACACTAGGTTTTTGCAGTTTCAGCTTCCTGTCCAAACGTGTTAGACCCATCCTTGTCCTAACCATGGCTACACCTTAATACCATAATAAAGGTAGCATATATCCACTAAGGATTTCTTTTCCCACACATGCAGTACTAAACAACTAATACAAATGTGTGTACTGAGCTTAAATAAAATTACTATTTTTCAAATTATGATGGATTAGCTTTATATTTTGTCAGATAGACATCTGTCATCAGCCAGAAAGCTACCACAGCTAGGGATGGTTCAGTAGGCCAGGTATCTCAGTATCGAGAGCATTTTATTGAAATACCGTGATGAGATTTTACAACCATCACTTCGCTTGTTGGCACAGATAATGGAAGGAAAATTTAAACTAGACATTGCATCTCGACGCAGTGTATCCCTGGACGGGACATGGTTGAAGCGTGAATGTCTCGGGCTTGAGAGTTTTTCCTGGAGCACCAGGTCAGGATTCTCCATAGTAGGGCACAAAGAGGGCCTGACTTACTCCCCCCCCCCTCCCTTAAATAGGCAACCACCATGGTGTTGTCCATAGCTATGGTAGCAATAAGGTTCAAGTAGAGGTCTTGGAACTCCTTTAGGGCCAAAAGATCGCCTTGGTTCCAGATACTTTATGTGTAACTTGCTTCTGGAAGGGACCAGGTTCCGCTTGCAGTGTGTTCCCCTAAGTGAGCACTCGCCCTTCTTGATACATCTGTAAGGATTTGCAGAGCACATTTAAGTAGGTGTAATGGTTGACCTTAAAGTACATTGTCATCCTACAACCACTATTTTAGATGGGGTGGAGTGAACTGGGATCACCTTTTCTAGTGAGTCTGGTACCCTTCAGCTGTTCTTCAAGTGCCACTGCATCGGCCTCATGTGGAGGCGACCTAGGTGGACTTGCTTCTGTATGGGGTGTCAGTAACCCACACAACCCCACTGTGGAAAACACTAATAGCCATTTATGAGAACTGTGAACCCCTGGTCTGATTAACAGATAAATTTACCATTCCTTGAGTTGTGAAAACCAGCAAATGGGTTATAATCTTGAGGGGAAGGCTGAGTTTGGAAACTCAGGCCCCTGCTGTCAGCTGACACTGCTCACAGGCTGGGTAAAAGGCAAGCTAGTTGGCCAGTCTAGGAGGGTGGATCACTGTATCTTACTGGAACCTGTAAGAAAATTTGATGAACCTCCACAGTAACTGATACAGCAGACTTCTTGCTGGCAGTAGGCTGACCAATCCGGTTGAGTTCGGCAACTCACCCGGACCATTAACTGGCTGGTGTGGGGTCTGATAAGATAAGTCTGACAGGTAGTTGGATAAATATTGTTGGGAAAGTCTTCTTATCTATAGTCACTTTCGACCAGCTAGGAGGTCCTGACAGTAGGCTGGCTGACTGGTCTGGTAGGTTGAGACAGTCATGTCACTGAGACCAATGACTGTTATAAGAATTTCTCTGTAACCAATTTTTCTTGGGCAGTAACTGGTTGGTCTAACACTTTTGACCAGCTAGGAGGTCCTGACAGTAGGCTGGCTGACTGGTGTGGTAGGTTCAGACAAGTCATCTCACCAAGACCAATGATTGGTATAAGAATTTCTCTGTAACCAATTTCCTCGGGCAGTAACTGGTTGATCTAAGACAGCCACTTGGACCCTTAAAAAGCTACTGCTGGTTTGTTAGCCAGTCCTGTGGACCTGCCCAGTACCAGGGCCTAACCGGCTATAGGTGAAGCAATCCTCTGTAACCAGTTCCTGTTGGCTCCATAGTTCTGCGAAAACTCATTGGAGCTGGCAGAACTGGGCGAATTAGACTACATCTCAGCAGGCATAGGCTTATATGAAACAACTGCCTTCTTCCTGTCCATAACAGTGGAATCAGCAGATTTTCTCTGTAACCAACAATCCTCTGTAACTAGTAAGTCTGGATACTGGTACTTCATCATGTACTCAACCTCCAAAGCCATTTTCAATAGTTTCCATGCAATATAGTCTGCAATAAGTATGAAAATATCTCGTGTGAAAATATCTCCAAAAAGGCCAAAAATGGCCTCGGTCAGGTACTTTGGATGACCTGTGGATGACCCTCAATGAAGAGCTTTAAGGACAAATTTCTGCATGCTTATAGAGGACATATATATGCATTATATATACCAGCCATAGGATGATCTAACTTTCTGAATATGAGAACTGGGCCAAAATGTGAAAAAATGGCCAAAATCTGACCTTTAAGAGGCCACCAGTGACCTTGAAATTGAAGGTCAAGGTCACAAAACAATAGCGTCCCATATATAGCCACATACCACATTTGAAAGGTCTAAATAAAATATTTTTTAAGTTATCGCGTCCAAAAGGAAATCTCTGCGGAGGCGGCAGAGGGGTGACCGTACTGAATCCAAAATATCCCCGACTTTTGTCCAGGGACACAAATATTGGGAACAAACTCCAAATCTGAAGAAATTATAAGCTTTTATCCCATATTTTCATGCATTTTGCAGACTTTTATATTGATTATATTGAGAAGAACTGCCATGTTTTGGTAATGATACTTTATAACCTTTATCTTGCTTGTCAACACATATAATTAAAGGAAAACTTAAAATATTGGAAAAAGAAACAGAAATAAGAAATTCTGCACTTTTAATCCATATATTGTGCATTTGATGACTTTTATTGCGATGTCCTAAGAGGAAACGTCCATGTTTGGTTGGGGTGTACTAAAATGCGAAGTCCCGAAATCGGTAAGGTTTTGCATTGGCAATCTCACGATCTATAGCAATTTTAATACCGACCCATCCCTAGCCATAGCTAGGGGAAATCTTTTATCACGACCAGTTAGGGCAGTGTATACATACTGTGCATTTCTGCCCTGCAAGCAGGCATCAAGCTGACTGATGAGAGACTCAATGGTAGCACCCTCATACTCGTACACAATGGGTATTACTCCAAACATCACAGCATCCATCAACACCTGAAACATGGAAATAGAGGAAAATTGTCAACTTTGTACATGCATGTCAAACTTTTATGCAGAGCTATTTATGTTTATAATCATATAAATATGATAAGTCCTAAGTTTCACAAGATTTATGGAAGAACTTTTACATTTTATGTGTCTTTAATATGACAGACAACTACAGGTGTGCAGCATTTTTGTTACAATGAGATATATTTTAACACACGAATGAAAACCTGAGAGCCAAGAGATACCTTCAAAAAGGAAAAAAAATCTTTTAGTTCTTTAGAAAGCCATAGCCAAAAGGGACAATTTTATTGCAACGTCAAAGTGTACAGCATTTAATCAGTTACACCTGTTAAGTTGAGGTGTAGGGATCAAAAATAGCTCTGTTTATTCTGGGTATTTTAGATGGCAGGGTCTACTTCACTACAAATACATCTATAAGGACCCCTGTCCATATTCTGTCATATTTTTGTTCTTAGAATAAGATTTTCTTTTAAAATAATTCAAAGTAAAAAAATTCTAAGAATAAACTTTTTCCAAATTTTCATAAAAAGTGTAATGCACAGTTTTTTCTACAAATAATATCTTCATACTTGTCCACAACTAAAACACTAATGTTGTCTATTTTCTAGAGTTATTGCAATGTAGTTTTACATTATTACTACAACAAAAAGTAAGTTTTCCAATAATTACTCATTATTACCATTTGTAGCTTAAAACAATTTTTTACATGAGCTTATATACTCTTATAATAAAAATTTTATTTTACTTTTTCTTCTAAATTGTTTTTTTTTTTTCCTTTTTTTTTATCGTTGAAAATTCTAATAAGACGAAGAATTCTAATTAAGAAGGTGATTAATATGGGCTCAGTTATTTCTTTACAATGAAAAGAATTCTACTTAGAGAGGTGACTGTACATACTGTTGATTCAAATCTCTCAGCTGGCATCTTTACTGATATGAACACCACCCTCAGGGTTTCCTGCTGCTCATATTTTACATTTCTACTTTATAATTACAGAATGACATCCTTTTCATTGTGCCTTGGAAATCTTTTTGTACAGAGAATATATATTACCAAAGTCTGACAAATTCAAATCTTTCTACTCACATCAGCGGCTGGCACCCTTGATGATATGAACACCACCCTGGGGTTTTCTTGGTGGGGGTAGCTTTTGCTCATCTTCTGTACATTTTTATGTCTCATGGCCCCTCCATACACCCCTGCTCCACCAGTCAGGTTAGGCCCAGTGGGTACCGCCTTCCTAGCAGGAAGTGGGGGTTCCCAGGGCTGGTTAGTCAACTGCATCATACGTTTCTCCTCATAGCGTTCAATGTCCAGGCGTTTGGTGAGTGACTCGCGGTAATTGTCCAGTCCTAGCTCTTCACCTGACTGGAAATTGAAATACAGGGACACATATACTTAAAAATAGCATCAGAGATGCCCGTATCCCACAGCCTGGGGAATTAGTTTTCAACACCATGAGATATAGAAGTAGTGGAACAGTACAAAGATCTGGATACTTTCAGAACAGTGCGAGTTATATAAAGCTCCAAATAATGTTTAAGTAGAGAAAATAACATCTAAGAGAAAGAAAATGTATGTAAAGATAAAGTATTAAAACAAGACAATTCAAAAGCTAGATGACAGCATTAATCAGTACACTAAAAATTATAAAGCTGTAAAACTTATTAATTGGAGAATAGATATCAATAGAAAAGGCACAATTATGTAAAAGTGCAAATAATAATCAGTTGAAGCCATCAATATATCTTTGTCATCAGAGAAAGATGTCTCATATATGGCAGGTAAACAAACTTTGGCAGAGCCAAAGTTAAAAGTCACACCATGATGCACACCTACACCCCCTAACCAATGTCCCTACCAAATGTCAACTTTCTACACCTTATGGAATCAAAGAAATAACCCAACCAACATTTTAAAACTCATGGTCACTATCACAAGTTCAAAGGTCAAATCAAGGTCACACCACAATGTTCCACACCTACAACCCCCAACCAATGTCCCTACCAGGTATCAACTTCCTACACCTTACAGTTTCCACGATATAGCCCGGACAAGATTTTATAGGTCAAGGTCACTACGGCAAGGTCAAAGGTCAAATCAAGGTCACATCATGACGTTGCACACCTACACCCCTAACCAATGTCCCTACTATCACTTCCTACACCTTATGGTTTCCCAGATATAGCCCTGACAGGATTTTATAGGTCAAGGTCAAATCAAGGTCACACCATGACGCTGCACACCTACACCCCCTAACCAATGTCCCTATCACGTAACAACTTCCTACACCTTACGGTTTCTGAGATATAGCCCAGGCAAGATTTCTTATGTCAAGGTCACTACGGCAAAGTCAAAGGTCGCAAATCAAGGTCAGACCATGACGTTGTACATCTACTACCCCTAACCAATGTCCCTACCAAATATCAACTTCCTACACCTTACGGTGCCTGAGATATAGCCTGGACAAGATTTTATTGGTCAAGGTCACTACGGCAAGGACAAAGGTCAAATCAAGGTAACACTATGACGTTGCACACCTACAACCCCTAACCAATGTCCCTACCATGTAACGACTTCCTACACCTTACGGTTGCCGAGAGATAGCCCGGACAAGATTTTCAAGGTCACACCATGACGCTGCACACCTACACCCCCTAACCAATGTCCCTACCATGTAACAACTTCCTACACCTTACGGTTTCTGAGATATAGCCCAGACAAGATTTTATATGTCAAGGTCACTACAGCAAGGTCAAAGGTCAAATCAAGGTCATACCATGATGGTGCACACCTACACCCCCTAACCAATGTCCCTACCAAATATCAACTTCCTACACCTTACGGTGCCTGAGATATAGCCTGGACAAGATTTTATTGGTCAAGGTCACTGCGGCAAGGTCAAAGGTCAAATCAAGGTCACACCATGACGTTGCACACCTACACCTCCTAACCAATGTCCCTACCAGGTATCAATTTCCTACACCTTACGGTTTCTGAAATTCAGCCCAGACAAATTTTTTCTTTTCCCGCCGCCCGCCTGACCATCCGCCCAACATGGGTGAAAACAATATCCCAACAGCCCTTAAGGGGTAAAAACTCATTGTTTCTGTGTCCTACATGTATTCTTGTAAAATATGTATTCATTTGTATTGTCTTAACCTTGAAATACTTCCATTTTAAAACTTTTTGTTATTGAAACAAAATGTTGTTCACATACTAGAAGTTTTATTGCATTTATACTGTCACCCGACATGCTTCAATTGAACAAGTGTCCTGGTACAGCTTGCAAATAGTATTATATAGTTATATGCTTACTACTCAGGGGAGTACACAGATACTTAAAACTTTGGCAAAATTTATCTAAATTGATGTACATATTGCAAAAAAGAAATTATACTCCTTCACCACCAATTTATTCTGTGATCAATATGGAACTATTTAACATTTTTCTGTTATTACTACCTGAATGGTTTTTTAATTGCGATGACATCACAGTGACACTTTGGTGACACTGTGATGCCACCATTTTGTGACCATGACTTCTCCACTCACATTGAGCGCCCTGTTGTCATTCTTTCGCTGTGACTTGCTCAGTCCGTACTCCACGTCATTTTGATAGAGTTTCCCATTCTTCAACTGGCCAAACTTATTGTGATAGAGGAGGAGAGCTGCAGGCACATTGGGGTCATTAGGGTTCCAGTCATTCAGCAGAGCTTTCTTGGCTTTCTCCAAATCATCGGGTTTGGAGTCAGGTGGTCTCCAGGCTGGCCTGGCTGTCAGAACTTGGTCTACAACATAAAACAAGCAATCAGTGCCCGTGAACGGGCTCTGTGTCAGCTGACATAACAACAAATGATTGTAATGTAAAATGTATACACTGACAGAAGTGTTGTGAAATTGTTTAGAATTTTTGGTAACTAGAGGATCGCTCGCAAAAAAAAAGATAATGTTTTTGCATAGCAAAAACAAAGCGTCCCGAAAAGGATATAAAGGTGAGTGCTAAAGTATTAAGAAAATGCTTCGTTTCTAGCCTTATACTGTTGTGGCAACCAAAGTCAGCGCAGTCTGCTCTATCTAGCACGGTTTTCAAGATATAAGCATTTTTGTGTTTTGCAAAAAATAAAAAAATTAAAAATGTCCGCTATATTTGGCGAGACAAAAATATTTTGAAAATTGGCATGGCTACTCTGCAGAGATACCCAGCAGGTCCAAAATTTTGTTGAGTTCACTCCATATAGCACGGTTTTCGAGATATAAGCATTTTTGTGTTTTGCAAAAACTTTGAAAATTCAAAATGGCCACCATTTTTGGGGAGACAAAAATTTTTGTCAAGACCACTACCGTGGTGTGTATCTCCCGCCGAGCATTAAAGCAGAAGAAATAGGTTTTCCGAGATATTCACAATTTTTCATTTTCGTGTGTGAAAGGTCTTCCAAAAGTAGGTGAATGAGTTATTTGAGAAAAATTGGCTATCTGCAATACTATTAAGAGATAATTCACATTTACTCATTTTGAGTAGGTGAATAATTATCTATGGATCTGAAACTTCACCAAGTGAAAGCTCTCCCAAAAGTAGGTGAATGAATTATTTGAGAAAAATTGGCTATCTGCAATACTTTTAGAGATAATTCGCATTTACTCATTTTGAGTAGGTGAGTAATTAGCTATGGGTCTGAAACTTCACCATGTGAAAGCTCTCCCACAAGTAGATGAATGAGTATTTGATAAAAATTGGGTATCCGCAATACTTTTACAGATAATTAGCATTTACTCATTTTGAGTAGGTGAATAAATAGCTATGGGTCTGAAACTTCACCAAGTGAAAGCTCTCCCAAAAGTAGGTGAATGAGTTATTTGAGAAAAATTGGCTATCTGCAATACTTTTAGAGATAATTCACATTTACTCATTTTGAGTAGGTGAATAATTAGCTATGGGTCTGAATCTTCACCAAGTGAAAGCTCTGCCAAAAGTAGGTGAATGAGTTATTTGAGAAAAATTGGCTATCTGCAATACTTTTAGAGATAATTCGCATTTACTCATTTTGAGTAGGTGAGTAATTTGCTATGGGTCTGAAACTTCACCAAGTGAAAGCTCTCCCAAAAGTAGGTGAATGAGTTATTTGAGAAAAATTGGCTATCTGCAACACTTTTAGAGATAATTCGCATTTACTCATTTTGAGTAGACGAGTAATTAGCTATGGGTCTGAAACTTCACCAAGTGAAAGCTCTCCCAAAAGTAGGTGAATGATTAATTTGAGAAAAATTGGCTATCTGCAATACTTTTAGAGATAATTCGCATTTACTCATTTTGAGTAGGTGAGAAATTAGCTATGGGTCTGAAACTTCACCAAGTGAAAGCTCTCCCAAAAGTAGGTGAATGAGTTATTTGAGAAAAACTGGCTATCTGCAATACTTTTACAGATAATTCGCATTTACTCATTTTGAGTAGGTGAGTAATTAGCTATGGGTCTGAAACTTCACCAAGTGAAAGCTCTCCCAAAAGTAGGTGAATGATTAATTTGAGAAAAACTGGCTATCTGCAATACTTTTAGAGATAATTCGCATTTACTCATTTTGAGTAGGTGAGTAATTAGCTATGGGTCTGAAACTTCACCAAGTGAAAGCTCTCCCAAAAGTAGGTGAATGAGTTATTTGAGAAAAATTGGCTATCTGCAATACTTTTAGAGATAATTCGCATTTACTCATTTTGAGTAGGTGAGTAATTAGCTATGGGTCTGAAACTTCACCAAGTGAAAGCTCTCCCAAAAGTAGGTGAATGAGTTATTTGAGAAAAATTGGCTATCTGCAATACTTTTAGAGATAATTGACATTTACTCATTTTCAGTAGGTGAGTAATTAGCTATGGGTCTGAAACTTCACCAAGTGAAAGCTCTGCCAAAAGTAGGTGAATGAGTTATTTTAGAAAAATTGGCTATCTGCAATACTTTTAGAGATAATTCGCATTTACTCATTTTGAGTAGGTGAGTAATTAGCTATGGGTCTGAAACTTCACCAAGTGAAAGCTCTCCCAAAAGTAGGTGAATGAGTTATTTTAGAAAAATTGGCTATCTGCAATACTTTTAGAGATAATTCGCATTTACTCATTTTGAGTAGGTGAGTAATTAGCTATGGGTCTGAAACTTCACCAAGTGAAAGCTCTCCCAAAAGTAGGTGAATGAGTTATTTGAGAAAAATTGGCTATCTGCAATACTTTTAGAGATAATTGACATTTACTCATTTTCAGTAG
The DNA here is from genome assembly GCA_964017235.1 of Sabellastarte sp. h YS-2021. Taxonomy (NCBI): domain Eukaryota; kingdom Metazoa; phylum Annelida; class Polychaeta; order Sabellida; family Sabellidae; genus Sabellastarte; species Sabellastarte sp. h YS-2021. The sequence goes on along the minus strand of OZ024927.1, from coordinate 164,059,624 downwards.
GTGAGTAATTAGCTATGGGTCTGAAACTTCACCAAGTGAAAGCTCTGCCAAAAGTAGGTGAATGAGTTATTTTAGAAAAATTGGCTATCTGCAATACTTTTAGAGATAATTCGCATTTACTCATTTTGAGTAGGTGAGTAATTAGCTATGGGTCTGAAACTTCACAGAGTGAAAGCTCTCCCAAAAGTAGGTGAATGAGTTATTTGAGAAAAATTGGTTATCTGCAATACTTTTAGAGATAATTCGCATTTACTCATTTTGAGTAGGTGAGTAATTAGCTATGGGTCTGAAACTTCACCAAGTGAAAGCTCTCCCAAAAGTAGGTGAATGATTAATTTGACAAAAATTGGCTATCTGCAATACTTTTAGAGATAATTCGCATTTACTCATTTTGAGTAGGGGAGTAATTATCTATGGGTCTGAAACTTCACCAAGTGAAAGCTCTCCCAAAAGTAGGTGAATGAGTTATTTGAGAAAAATTGGCTATCTGCAATACTTTTAGAGATAATACGCATTTACTCATTTTGAGTAGGTGAGTAATTAGCTATGGGTCTGAAACTTCACCAAGTGAAAGCTCTCCCAAAAGTAGGTGAATGAGTTATTTGAGAAAAATTGGCTATCTGCAATACTTTTAGAGATAATTCGCATTTACTCATTTTGAGTAGGTGAGTAATTAGCTATGGGTCTGAAACTTCACCATGTGAAAGCTCTCCCACAAGTAGATGAATGAGTTATTTGATAAAAATTGGGTATCCGCAATACTTTTACAGATAATTAGCATTTACTCATTTTGAGTAGGTAAATAATTAGCTATGGGTCTGAATCTTCACCATGTGAAAGCTCTCCCAAAAGTAGGTGAATGAGTTATTTGAGAAAAATTGGCTATCTGCAATACTTTTAGAGATAATTCGCATTTACTCATTTTGAGTAGGTGAGTAATTGGCTATGGGTCTGAAACTTCACCATGTGAAAGCTCTGCCAAAAGTAGGTGAATGAGTTATTTGAGAAAAATTGGCCATCTGCAATACTTTTAGAGGTAATTCGCATTTACTCTTTTTGAGTAGGTGAGCAATTAGCTATGGGTCTGAAACTTCACCAAGTGAAAGCTCTTTGGGATAGCTGCTCTGCAGAGATACCCTGAAGATAAAAAATTTCGTCGAAATCGCTCTATGTAGCACGGTTTTCGAAATATTAGCATTTTTGTGTTTTGCAATTTTTGCGCAAAAATTCGAAAATTCAAAATGGCCGCCATTTTTGGCAAGAGAAAATTTTTTTGAAAATTGGCATGGCTACTCTGCAGAGATACCCAGTGGGTCAAAAATTTCGTCGAAATCGCTCTATCTAGCACGGTTTTCGAGATATAAGCATTTTTGTGTTTTGCAATTTTTGCGAAAATTTCGAAAATTCAAAATGGCCGCCATTTTTGGCGAGACAAAAATTTTTTGAAAATTGGGAAAAGTACTCCACAGAGATATCCTGTGGGTCAAAAAATTTGTCGAAATTGCTCTATCTAGCACGGTTTTTGAGATATAAGCATTTTTGGGTTTTGCAATTTTTGCGAAAATTTTGAAAATTCAAAATGGCCGCCATTTTTGGCGAGACAAAAATTTTTTGAAAATTGGGAAAAGTACTCCGCAGAGATATCCTGCGGGTCAAAAAATTTGTCGAAATTGCTCTATCTAGCACGGTTTTTGAGATATAAGCATTTTTGGGTTTTGCAATTTTTGCGAAAATTTCGAAAATTCAAAATGGCCGCCATTTTTGGCGAGACAAAAATTTTTTGAAAAGTACTCCGCAGAGATATCCTGCGGTTCAAAAAATTTGTCGAAATTGCTCTATCTAGCACGGTTTTTGAGATATAAGCATTTTTGGGTTTTGCAATTTTTGCGAAAATTTCGAAAATTCAAAATGGCCGCCATTTTTGGCGAGACAAAAATTTTTTGAAAAGTACTCCGCAGAGATATCCTGCGGGTCAAAAAATTTGTCAAAATTGCTCTATCTAGCACGGTTTTTGAGATATAAGCATTTTTGGGTTTTGCAATTTTTGCGAAAATTTCGAAAATTCAAAATGGCCGCCATTTTTGGCGAGACAAAAATTTTTTGAAAATTGGGAAAAGTACTCCGCAGAGATATCCTGCGGGTCAAAAAATTTGTCGAAATTGCTCTATCTAGCACGGTTTTTGAGATATAAGCATTTTTGGGTTTTGCAATTTTTGCGAAAATTTCGAAAATTCAAAATGGCCGCCATTTTTGGCGAGACAAAATTTTTTTGAAAATTGGGGAAAGTACTCCGCAGAGATATCCTGCGGGTCAAAAAATTTGTCGAAATTGCTCTATCTAGCACGGTTTTTGAGATATAAGCATTTTTGGGTTTTGCAATTTTTGCGAAAATTTCGAAAATTCAAAATGGCCGCCATTTTGGGGCGAGACAAAATTTTTTTGAAAATTGGGAAAACTACTCCACAGAGATACCCTGCGGGTCAAAAATTTCGTCGAAATCGCTCTATCTAGCACGGTTTTCGAGATATAAGCATTTTTGTGTTTTCCTTATTTGGAAAATTCGTAATGATTAATTAATCATTAATTACTCGGCCATTTCTTGACCAATCAATGCCAAAATCTAATGATTTCCAGATTTTAATAGAATGAATGTATTTGCCAAGTTTTCAGGTGAATTCCTTTCAAGTTATCATCCGGACAAGCTTCCCCATCGAAAAAAGACATTTTTGGTCATGTGACCTCTCTGATTGGTTGAAATGTCACTGCAGCATATTCAAAAAAATTCCCCAAGGCTACTGCCTAAACCTGCCAAATTTGAAAAGAATCCGCCTAACGGTTACAGAGTTATAAGGAAAACAAAATGCGGAGCCGGCGGAGCCGCAGGAGCCGGAAGCTCTCCCATACACAAACAAGCGTCCCTTGCGGGACGCTTAATAAAAGTAATGAACATATCATAATATATTGTAACTAAGTTCAATATATTGTAAAACATAATATCCACAAGCATTTTGCAAAAATTTCAGCATCTTCACAATAGAAAGCATGTTTTACGAGCATTTTTCAAAAGTTTGAACTGAACTTCGTTTTCGGGACAGTTTAAAATCAAATTTCCACAAACATCATCAAAACACTAAATAACAGGGGACTCTTGCTTGCAAATATATTAATGCCAGGATTGCAATAAAAGTTTGAAATGTAAAATTACATTTCAATATAGAAAATGCATGTTATAAGTTATGGGTTTAATGTTCAGTAGTGATGATAAAACTTTATGGACACATTTTTGGGCAATTATATTGAAACTGACACATTTAATATCAATATAGAAACTCGGAACCAATACTGATCGATGTTGAAATATCATTATGTGATACCAATACAGAAAAATAGCATCAAAGATGCCCGTACCCCACAGCCTGGGGAAATAGTTTTCAACACCATGAGACATAGAAGTAGTGAAACAGTACACAGATTGGGATACTTTCAGAGCAGTGTCAGTGTCCACATAATGTTTAAGTAGAGAAAATAACATCTAAGAGAAAGAAACTTTATGTAAAGATTAAGTATTAAAACAGGACAATTCAGTTAACTAAAAATTATGAAGCTTTAAGACTTCTCCCAGTTTGATATTCATTTGTATTGTCGAATTATGGTTTGCAAGTTTTGAATATTACCCATACATACAGATGTGGCAACACATGCTTTTGTGTGGAGTTTGGGACAAAACCTGTGGCTCACTTGATGAAATACCATCTGTTACAATGGGAAGTTGCAAAAGTAAAACAGTTAATGAATTCTAATATAAATTTAACAGTGTTTAATCTACATCAAAAGACACCCAAAGGTGGAAAAACCAAGATTCACGTAAAAGATATAAGAGAGATATAAGAGAGATAAAATAGTATTAGATATCCCTGTAGAGAGATAAAATAGCATCAGATATGCAAGATAAAAGGTCAAATCCAGGTCACACCATGATATTGCACACATATAACCCCCGACCAATGTCCCTACCAAATATCAACTTCCAACCACCTTATGGTTTCCGAAATATAGCCAAGACAAGGCACTATAGGTCAAGGTCACTACGGCAAGGTCAAATCAAGGTAACACCATGACGGTGCACACCTACACCCCCTAACCAATATCCCTACCAAGTATCAACTTCCCACACCTTACAATTTCCGAGATATAGCCCAGACAAGATTTTATAGGTCAAGGTCACTACGGCAAGGTCAAATCAAGGTCACACTATGACGTTGCACACCTACACCTCCAAACCAATGTCCCTACCAAGTATCAACTTCCTACACCTTACGGTTTCCGAGATATAGCCCCGATAAGATTTTATAGGTCAAGGTCACTCGGCAAAGTCAAAGGTCAAATCAAGGTCACACCATGACGTTGCACACCTACAACCCCTAACCAATGTCCCTAGCAAGTATCAACTTCTTACACCTTACAGTTTCTGAGATATAGCCCGACAAGATTTTCAAACTCAAGGTCACTGCGGCAAGGTCAAAGGTCAAATCAAGGCCAGACCATGACGTTGCACATCTACACCCCCCAACCAATGTCCCTGCCAAGTATGAACTTCCTACACCTTACAGTTTCTCAGATACAGCCCGGACAAACTTTTTCCCGCCGCCTGCCCGCCCGCCCATCCGGACACCAAGGGTGAAAACAAAATACCCCGACAGCCCTTAAGGGCTGTGGGGTAAAAAGGGAAGTTTGCTTTATAAGAAGTCTTAATAATTGATTGTTAAATTGTTTTAGATTAATGTTGATGGATGACCTGATCATTACTCAGATGTTCATTGAATTGTTTGCTCGCTAATAACTAATGGACATTAGCATGTATTTGTTCACGATCCTTACCTCCAATGTCATCTTTTAAGGCAGATTTCTTGTAACCTTTACGCTTTTTCATCTGTGTACCATCTCCCAATGTACCATAGAGACCAGACTAAAATAATATAAAACAAGAGCACTCACAGATTGCATACCTCCGCCAAGGCATGTAATAATAAATAAAGGGGAAATCCAGATCTTTAATTTATATATTTTTGTATCCAGATGGTGATTCAGATCCATCTCAAAATTTAATACGATCTAAGTTGGACCAAGATCCATCTTATCAATTTTTTTCATAAAGAACCAACCACCGTAGTATTTGCATAATTCTACTAACAAACAAACAATCAGACTGACTCATAAATTTAATACCTCCTTGGCAGAAATAATTATAAAATTTCTAATTTAATTAAGTGTATATTTATCTATTGCAATGATGCAAAAAAAAAAACAAAAAAAAAACATAAGTTTATGAATGGATAGACATTTCCTTACATGACAACCAAGAAAACATAATCTGGTAACTAACAATAAAGCAGATTAATTTTTTTTTTGTCCATCAATACTGGAGTTAACAATATCAGTAAAATGAGTATATCACATGATATCACCAGTGTACAATGTTAATTAGAAACCTCTCCAGGTCCATTAGACCTGGAACTTAAAAATGTTACAGATCTGTAGCAAAATCTACCAGTCCCTATTTCAGTGTGTATTAAATCAATATTTAGTTTCAAAATTGCCCAAGTGGCAAGTTCTTAAAGAATAGGGATGATGAAAGTTAAAAACTCAGTGATTTAAAATATATGAACAGGCTTCTTTAGTGACAGAACAAAACTCTAGAAAAATACTGGTTGGTGAGAGTAGTTACCAGTAGTGGTGGATGATGAGACGAATACTGAATTAATTGTCGGTATCAGGGTAGTATCGCGTCGGCCCCTGACAATTTCTAGAAATCGATTATTCAGCTTAAAACTTACCTTTCTTTATGTATCTCAATATCCATAAATTTTTTTAATATTTCAGGCAGTTTCCTTTAATATTGCAATAGATTGATCATGAATTTTGGGTTTGTCTACTGCCATCTTCACAGGAAGTGGTTTGTTTTGGTAGATGCTAAATGTCAGATACGTAGATGACACTGTTATTCTTATCGGATAGATATGTACTTTATCCCGGAAAGTGTTTCATGATATATTGACCAACAGTTGAGTAAAAAAGTATATTATGGGTCAATAATTGGTCGTAAAAATGGACGAATAATCGACCATGAATATGGGGCCATTTCTACTCACTAGTTACCAGTCTGGGACAGATGGGTAGAAGTAAATCTTGTACACTGCATAGTACATATCACACACTTCTCACTACTGTATTACTCACTGTCTGTTTTGAGGGGATGTCAACATCCAATGTCTGTGTGCAAGCCACATAATGTCTCTTCCAGGCCCCATACTCATTGTCTGGAGGATCATAGGGCAGGAACCACCCCAGACGTGCACATTTGGGTCTCCATACATCATCCTAGAGTCAGGGGGTAAAAATAAGATTTAAGGTAGATTCTGACTTCTAAAACTGGTTTTGGAGGGGAAGGAAGAAAAAATACACTGAACAGTCAGTTCTCACTTACAATGAGAAATGAACATTTGTTTTACAATATAACATTAACTTTTCATAAACCAGTTAATGAGAGCAAGTCGCTGTATCATTATTCATCTTCTACACACCTGCTCAGTGAGGAACTTCCAGTTCCAGCTGACCATGGCAGCCCTGCTGAGACTCCTTGGGTCCACATAGGAGAAGATTTTCATAGACAGGAAGCGAGGCAAGACACGAGTAAAGTCAAGATGTTTGAGTGGCACTCGCTCATCAAACCATTGCTGGATAAAGTAAAGCTGCCGCCTATGACAGTGGCGGAAAAGCAGGTCCAAAAACCGCTTACGCTGGGAGTCTGTCCACAGGTCAAACTAGAGAAATAACACAAAAAAACAGGCTTTTTTGGCGTGATTAAAAATACAATTAACAAGACTAACATAAAAAAAAACGTGATATAAGAAGTTTAAATTGTTCACAGCAGAGTTAGCAAATGTGAAAAAGTTTTAATCCTAACACATATAAATCTGTAAAAGATATATATTCAGTTTAAGTCATACCTTTCAGTTGCAACAACCAATTTTGAAACTCTAGTGTGGTAGAACAGCAAACTCGGAAACAAATTAAGTTTTCCGTTACATGAATTTTGTAAATGTTTGCATTTATCATAAGATATAAAGAACTTCATTTTCCAATATATAGTTTTTTACGATCAATTTCAATCAAAATTTTATAATCCAAATATTCAATATAATAAACAAAACGCAATTTAAACAACTGACACCAACTGTGCACTCCCATGTGCACTTTATAAAGTTTCCTATTTCATAGGTTTTAAATGCAAAATATAACAAACTGTACAATAGCCTATTAGATATAAATTTTACAGTGTTGGACAATATCACTTTGTTAGTGATAAAAATACTTAAATATCAAAAAGATAATTCAATAAAAGATGCATACCCAATTACAAACAAGTTCTCTTCTTTCTTTGTATATCTGCAAAATGTAAACAAATTTATTTCAGAACACATTATCTGAGAGTCTGATATACATCCTCAAAGATAAGATTAGAGGATTACTGTTAATCACATTAATCACATTTATAAATCAAACATTCACTGTCAATGAACTTCAAGCAAAATGTGCCATCACATTCAGAACTTATTTTTCTCATTTGTCTGTATTAGAAACCACATTATTTTGGTTCAAGTTGCCAGATTAGTCAAGAGGTAGACCTCAAGAGCTTTTCATCCCACATTAAAAGAAAATAGTTGCTACTACAAGTGAGATTGATTGACTGTACCATTAATATCACTTTTAACACTGTGCATTTGTGATATTACAACAAGTTTGTCACTGAAGAAAAATAGCATATACTAATTGCTGTGATTTCTGGAATGTAAATCACATACTTTTGTTACTGATTGCAAACTTTTCCCACAAGATTCATTCTCTAACATTTTTAGACTTATTGTTTTTCTTCAGTTTTAAGGAAACATTAGGGGAAAGTGAAAAAGTTTTGGAGCAAAGATGCTAATGAATTAATTTTCCACATTGTACACTTACTGTATCACAAAATGTTACATGATATGAAGTTGAAATAACTCAGTTGTATCTGAATTTCAAAGAAATTTACCAGTATATAGTAAATTAAAGTTACACCCAAATGTTAAGTTTCTATTTGAGAAAAAATTTGATTTTATTGCTCTTTGACTTGTCTCTTGTAACAATAAGTTAAAGAGAAAAGAATCTTAGAATGTTGGCACTTCAAGTCAAACAAGGGACATTATATTTGTCAATGTTCTAACTTCATCAAAGGTGACAAAAATGTCTAGGTGATAAAAAATAGTGTACTAACGTTCTGGCCGGGAGGAGGTAAAACAAACTGTAATAAAAGTTCTGACCAATGATTAAACTGGAATGAACAGAATTATCAAAGTACTCTCCCAAGATAAATCAGTATTGAACAACACTTTTGTCTGATTATTTTGACTGGCTTAAGATCAGAAAAATCTGAGTTTCTTTGTAATGATCATTTCATGATTATATGGCACAAAATAAACTTTACTATTGTTTTGTTTATCAGAGGTTAATCAAACTATGGTTTATCTTTACACAATGTACAGATTTTTGACAAATAATTTCTTCAAGTTTTGGTCACCACTTAAGACACAGTTAACTATAAGGCTAACATACTTGCTCATTTGAAGGTTTGTGAACAATAGGTGTCCAACTGCTGTTGATATGTTTGAAGTTTCGGGTATTGAATTTTTGTGTGCCTGCTGTTTTCTCTTTCCTTCTTTCAGTAATTTTCCCAAGTACTTTGGAATCTTCTAAAGTGAGAGGCAGACTCCTTCTCATGGGATGAACCTGGGCTGTTTTCTTTCCTTGTGGAAGTGACATCTTCAAAATCTAGAAAAACACACAAACCAACTGAAAAAAAACAAAACTTCTTTTATTTTATTACTTTTTTTTCATCATGTAAAAAGTAAGGTTTTTGTGAAAAGACACATCAAAAACAAATATTAACACTGATAATAGTCAAAAAGATAATATTCTTACATTCTACATTTGGATGAGAAGGGAAAGAAACCTATTATGCATAAATACCTATTTTTCTTGAATGTCAAAACTGGACCGGCTCAAAAGAACTCAAGCGGACAATTTTTCTATCCACCGAACTCGTATCAAAAACATGTACAACCAATAATATGAGACGAAAATGATTTTTATAATGGGATGTCACTAATAACATGGCCGACAAGAAATCTAAAGAAATGAAGGACAAACTAAACCTATTTGTGAGTAAATGACTGATTCATTTTAGGGAATTTCTAAACCTAATATTTAAAAATTTGAGTGAACTAACAGCTATAAATAAGTCCATGTACTATAAACTACAATGTCAAACATAATTCTCAAGTCAAGCTCCATACAAGCCATAGTGTTAAATTGTTGTATGTAAATTATTCTATTATTCTAATGGATGAAGAAAGCCACTCACACTATTGATGGGTAGGAGAAAGGAAATTTACTTAAGTTAGATATGAAGAATATATGCCTGTCTCATATGATGTAGATATTATCAATATGTATGTGATACTGCCTGCCAACCTATTATCATCAGGTACCAATCACTGCCACTAATAAATCAAATGTTCATGTTTCATAACAGTCAGACATCAAAGTATTTTTTCTGCATTTGTTATGTTCAAGTAAGAAACACTTATGCCTCATTTATTGAATTTGGAAGGTACTGTCATATCAAGTTACACCTATTTGATCAAATTCTGCCTGTCACTAATTGGTATCCAGTAGGGAGTAAAGCCATACATAGTTTGAACATTTTGTAATTTTTTCAGGGATGGGTCGGTATCAAATATGTGTAGAGCGGGATGTCGCCAATGCAAAACCCCCATTCAAACAAGTAAAACTTGTGAAACCAAAACATGGACATTTCCACTCAGTACATGTTGACAAGCGAGATGGAGTTTATAAAGTGTCATCACTTATTTACTAAGAAACGCACAAATATATGGAATAAATGTTTGCAAATTCTTCAGATTTGGTGCTTGTTTCCAATATTTTAAGTTTTTTTTTTCAATTATATATGTTGACAAGCTAAGTGGCAATTATAAAATCTTGTCATGGTATTTCAGTAAAATGTTCTCGATAACTGAGACACCAGGCCCACTGACCCATCCCAATTTTGTCAAATAGACAGAGATGCTGGCTATTGAGCCCCATAACGTGACTACCAGCCTATGAAGATACCCCCCACCCCATATGTGAAGCCAGTTAGCAATTTTATCAATTATGTAACAACTTATACTCCACAAATTGGGTGGTGAAGTTCATGACAATATTTGTACACCACTACATGAGCTCATATCTAAACATGTACACATTTGCTAGTGTTCAAAGATGGATGACAAATGGAAGAATTTTTTTAACTTTTTGTAATTGTAACCGTTTTGCAAATGACTTGCAACAAATAATGGTGCTGATATAAAAACTATATTTTGTACTTCAATTAATGGCTTTTGCTTGGTGTTTTGAAATTTAAAAGTCGTATTTTATGATCTTACATATTTACAATTTAGTATTCCCTTGAGTGATACTTGTTGTGTTCAGACAACTGGGCAGCTCTTAATTATTACAACCATGTACCAGCATATTACTGCCTTGCTACCAATTATGACAGGGTACCAATTATTGCCAGGTAGAATTAAAATCTTTTTAACTAGGCAAGCAGTGCCTTCCAAATCTAGTAAATAAGGTATAACTGTTTCAAAGGAGAACAGAACAAATACACAATAAAAAAGCTTCTGAAATATGTGGCCATTACTGAAAGATGAACTGTTTATTTACTGGTGCTAGTAATTCCAGCGATAATTGTTATCAAGACAATACACCTTCAAGGGGATCCCCAGCACTCCCAACTGCACCTCCTGAGTTATAGGGTTTTAAGCCTCCAAAGAAAAATACCAGTTCACGGACGGTCACTGAGATCAACGGTCTTCAGAAACCATCACACAAATATGGTTTAAAGGTTTAAACAACAATATTAGACAAATCAAATCTCATTGTAAGAATTTTTAAGTCTATTTTAATTTGAAAAATTTTTGAGACCGTTTATCTTTATGACCGTTTATCTTAGTGACCACCCATGTATCGTCACGTCTGTGAAGTTCATGTGCCAAACATAAATCATGTTATTTTCTTTTGGTTTGTGCTGAGAAATCTAACAGAAACAGGTATTTTATAAAATTGGCCAAAATCTTGTAATATTTAGGCTTTATAGGTCTTATAACCCCCAAAATCAATGTTTTTCAATCCTGATTTGTTATATTTTCAATTAATCCAAAAAGTATTATACCTACTTATTATTGCTTGCTTTGAAATTGGACTTTAAGGTTACCATAAATTAACATGAGAATAAAAATCTTAACGTGCACGCGGTAATAGGAAGTGCCCTCTCTAGTGAATACAGATATGACCAATTTTAAAGATGTTAAAAAACAACTGAAATAGTTTCTTTTATGTACAAACTTCATAAGGACTTTAAAGAGATGCATTGAAAGTTTGTGATACTTAAGCAAACTGAAGCATGCTGGGTCCATTCTTTGCTTAATATTACTTTTTCTGTTAGGCACACGGTAACCAGTGGTTCGAGGATAGTGTTTTTCACTGTTTCATATTTGACAGCATCAATTATGTGAAAAGAAATTTTTAACATATAAAACATATAGTCTGGTATTTTTGTGCCATTGGAGTTTTCGTGATACGTATAGTGTTTACTTCTATATATTTAACCAAGGATTTAACAATGACAAAGACAGAATGTTACATTTTTATAAAATAATATGTCTTAAATGTAATATTAATTCATATTTCAGTGTAAATTGATTCACAGAATAGTCAGAAATTATAAGTAGGTAAAATGTTTACTACCACGAAAACCCTAGAATGAGTTTTCTGTAACAAAATATGCCTTTTTAAAACTGATGGATGGCATTTTGGGACAGAGTTCCTCACCACACAAAAAAACTATCTGAAAATTACTGTCACTTTAAAATTTAAAATATATCCACCTAAATGTACTAACAGTATAAAGCATTTAGATGCAGGAACACAATTTTATGTGTTTGCAGTAATATAGACACTTTTTCTGTACTTCCTGTTTGTATAAACAATGATGAAATTTTGCAAGTGAAATAAATTTTGGTAAATACAGGGGGGGGGTCACGTTAGTGAACGGGACATCCATAGCAAACGGCAATCTACCATAACATTAAAAAGATGGACGGCAGTGGCACAGGGTTCCAACACCCCACTAATATATGAATAAATAAATGATGATCTAACCACTGGTGATCGAACCCTATCCCCCTGCTGTCTATTGTTTCAAATGTCACGGCAGAATGCTGTTCGCTATGGATGTCCCGTTTGCTAATGTGACCCTCCCTGTATATCCATTAACTATGCAAAAAGTTTATTTCTTTTAATGTGGGGTATCCACGATGGACGGGTTTTCGATATGATAACGTAAACAGACAACGCTGAATATCACAACCAACGCAAGCAAAATTATCAGACATATAAAAACAAAATTATATCCTCAAAGTCGCTAGTTCAGTGTGACTGCATATTTATTCGAAAATATTGTAAAACTGTCATCCAAAAACGAGGCCGAGGGCTTATGTTTTAAATGATCGAAAACTTGAATATATCGAAAACCTGTACATTGGCTATACATCCTTGATTCTCAAGGTGGTAGCTTAGTACATGTTTAATGTCAGGATGTGTGCCATTTGTTGCCCTTCAGGATGTTTATGTTTTTTGCATACTTATGCCATCTGTCTCCTGTCAATACATCCATCTTTTAAATATTGGCTGAGAGACAGATTATAATCGGTCTACGAAAACCCCATAGATCACCATAAACATTACGAGCCGCTGACATGTACGTAATATCTTCCTAGTAGTTTGCAAACAATGCCAGTTATCTATCTTAATTATCTTATTATCCTTTAAGTGTCTTCGGGTAAGCATTTTGCTTTTCGGTTTTTGGTAAACCCCTCGTTGACCATGTTTAGTTGTAACTTATGAAAAATTGTAGCATAACAGCAGTAAGTCTCATCTTGAAAAACGACAATAATACAAACCCTTTTTCACCTCAATATCTGTGTTCAATACATGTATTTTGTCGAAATAATAGCTTACAAAAACCAGTAAGAAAGAAATTGTTTCTGTTAGCAACACAGTGCCCCTTTGCGACATCTACCGGCAGAATCTTTGGGCGAATAGTCCAAAAGAATGATCATCGCTGACGGGAGGAATGCACAGTCGGCCTCGGGGCTCACTGTAACAATAAGAGTACGAATTATTTCAAAACAAAAAGCTGGTTCCCAATTGAAACCACAGAAACAACTTTATCCAGAAACATGCACCTAATTCTTCTTTCATTTACACAGTGGACCCATACCTCCTCTTTTTATGACACAGTGGGCCTATACACCATCATTTACTTACACAGTGGGCACCATCCTCGCCATCTACTATACACAGACTGTCCAACCTCAGTTCCTCCCTTACTTGTACAGTGGGCCCATACCTCCTCATTGTATGACACAGTGGGCATATACCCACTTGCTTACTTACACAATGGGTACCACTCTCGCCATCTACTGTACACAGACTGTCTAGCCTCATTTCCTCCCTTATTTGCAAAGTGGGCCCATACCTCCTGATTTTATGACACAGTGGGCATGTACCCCCTCATTTACTTACACAGGATGCACCACCAAAGCCATCTACTGTACACAAACTGTCCAGCTTCATTTCCTCTCTACTGGAACAGGGAGCCGATACCTCCTCATTTTATGACACAGTGGGCCTATACCCCTTCATTTACTTACATAGTGGGCACCACCTTCGTCATCTACTGTACACAGACTCTCCAGCCTCACTTACTCCCTTACTTGCACAGTGGGCCCATACCTCCTCATTTTATGACACAGTGGGCCTATACCCCTCATTTACTTACAAAGTGGGCACCACCCTCATCATCTACTGTACACAGACTCTCCAGCCTCACTTCCTCCCTTGCTTGCACAGTGGGCCCATACCTCCTCATTTTATGACACAGTGGGCCTATATCCCTCATTTACTTACGAAGTGGGCACCACCCCCGCCATCTACTGTACACAGACTTTCCAGCCTCAGTTCCTCCCTTACTTGCACAGTGGGTCCATACCTCCTCATTTTATGACACAGTGGGCCTACACCCTCATTTTCTTACACAGTGGGCACCATCCTCGCCATCTACTGTACACAGACTGTCCAACCTCAGTTCCTCCCTTACTTGTACAGTGGGCCATACCTCCTCATTTTATGATGCAGTGGGCATATACCCACTTGTTTACTTACACAATGGGTACCACCCTCGCCATCTACTGTACACAGACAGTCCAGCCTCATTTCCTCCCTTATTTGCAAAATGGGCCCATACCTCCACATTTATGACACAGTGGGCCTATACCTCCTCATTTACTTACACATTGTGCACCAACCTCGCCAGCTACTGTTCAGACTGTCCAGCCTCAGTTCCTCCCTTATTTGCACATTGGGCCCATACCTCCTCATTTATGACACGGTGGGCCTATACCCCCTCATTTTCTTACACATTGGGCACCACCCTCGCCAGCTACTGTTCACAGACTGTCCAGCCTCAGTTCCTCCCTTATTTGCACAGTGGGCCCATACCTCCTTATTTATGACATGGTGGGCCTATACCCCCTCATTTTCTTACACATTGGGCACCACCCTCGCCAGCTACTGTTCACAGACTGTCCAGCTTCAATTCCTCCCTTACTTGTACAGTGGGCCCATACCTCCTCATTTCAGGACACAGTGGGCCTATACTCCCTCATTTACTTGCACAGTGAGTACCACCCTCGCCATCTACTTTACACAGACTGTCCAGCCTCAGTTCCTCCCTTACTTCCACAGTGGGCCCATAACTCCTCATTTTATGCAGCAGTGGGCCTATACCCCCTGATTTACTTACACAGTGAGCAGTTCCCTCGCCATCTACTATACACAGACTGTCCAGCCTCAGTTCCTCCCTTACTTCCACAGTGGGCCCATAACTCCTCATTTTATGCAACAGTGGGCCTATACCCCCTGATTTACTTACACAGTGAGCAGTTCCCTCGCCATCTACTGTACACATACTGTCCAACCTCACTTCCTCCCTTACTTGCACAGTAGGCCCATACCTCCTCCTTTTATGACACAGTGGGCATATACCCACTCGTTTACTTACACTGTGGGCACCACCCTCACCATCTACTGTACAGAATGTCCAACCTCACTTCCTCCCTTACTTATACAGTGGGCCCATATCTCCTCATTTTATGACACAGTGGGCCTACATCCTCATTTTCTTACACAGTGGGCACCACCCTCGCCATCTGCTGTACACAGACTGTCCAGCCTCATTTCCTCCCTTACTTGCACAGTGGGCCCATACCTCCTCATTTTATGACACAGTGGACCGATACCCCCTCATTTACTTACACAGTGAGCACCAACGTCACCATCTAATGAACACACACTGTCCAGTCTCAGTTCATCTCTTACTTGCACAGTGGGCCCATACCTCCTCATTTTAGGACACAGTGGGTCTATACCCCCTAATTTACTTACACAATGGACACCATCCCAGCCATCTACTGGACACAAACCGCCCAGTCTCAGTTTCACCATTACCTACACAGTGGGCCCATACCTTCTCATTTTATAACTTATTGACCCCACTTAACCTTCAAACTGGAATCAAAGGTCAAATTCAATTCTTGCAAATTATTAGCAGCCTATGATTTGCTATGATTGTTTTCACATTTCCAATAATAAGGAAGGTATGGGACCTTTTCAGTATGATGACCTCACCTGACCTTGAAATAAGAGTAAAAGGTTAAATTCAAGATGTGCTAAAGATTCAAAGGCTACGGTTTAGGTTGTTTTCACACTGGAGCTCTATTGAGACATAAAATACCGGTAGAATCAGATATGCAAGATCAAAGGTCAAATACAGGTCACACCATGACGTTGCACACATATAACCCTTGACCAATGTCCCTACCACATATTAACTTCCTACACCTTACGGTTTCTGATATATACCCTGGACAAGATTTTATAGGTCAAGGTCACTATAGCAAGGTCAAAGGTCAAATCAAGGTCACGCCATGACATTGCACACCTACAACCCTTGACCAATGTCCCTACCACATATCAACTATACCACATATCAACTTCCAACATATAGCCCAAAACAAAATTTTATAGATCAAGGTCACTATAGCAAGGTCAAAGGTAAAATCAAGTTCAGACCATGACGTTGCACACCTACACCTCATAACCAATGTTCCTTCCAAGTATCAACTTCCTACACCTTACAGTTTCCGAGATATAGCCCGGACAACTTTTTATAGGTCAAGGTCACTACGGCAAGGTCAAAGGTCAAATCAGGGTCAGACCATGACATTGCACACACATAACCCTTGACCAATGTCCCTACCAAATATCAACTTCCTACACCTTACAGTTTCCAAGATATACCCTGGACAAGATTTTATAGGTCAAGGTCACTATGGCAAGGTCAAAAGTCAAATCAAGGTCAGACCATGACATTGCACACCGCCTGACCAATGTCCCTACCACATATGAACTTCCTACACCTTACGGTTGCCGAGATATAGCCCAAACAAAATTTTATAGGTCAAGGTCACTATAGCAAAGTCAAAGGTAAAATCAAGTTCCGACCATGACGTTGCACACCTACACCTCATAACCAATGTTCCTACCAAGTATCAACTTCATACACCTTACAGTTGCCGAGATATAGCCCAGACAACTTTTTATAGGTCAAGGTCACTACGGCAAGGTCAAAGGTCAAATCAGGGTCACACCATGACGCTGCACACCTATACAACCTAACCAATGTCCCTACCAAGTATCAACTTCCAACACCTTACAGTTTTTGAGATATACTTTAGTAGCCCGGACAAGATTTTATAGGTCAAAGTCACTATGGAAAGGTCAAAGGTCAAATCAAGGTCACACCATGACATTGCACACCTACACCCCCTAACCAATGTCCGTACCAAGTATCAACTTCCAACACCTTACAGTTTTTGAGATATACTTTAGTAGCCCGGACAAGATTTTATAGGTCAAAGTCACTATGGAAAGGTCAAAGGTCAAATCAAGGTCACACCATGACATTGCACACCTACACCCCCTAACCAATGTCCGTACCAAGTATCAACTTCCAACACCTTACAGTTTTTGAGATATAGCCCGGACAAGATTTTATAAGTCAAAGTCACTATGGAAAGGTCAAAGGTCAAATCAAGGTCACAGCTTTTTCCCAACGCCCATCCGCCCGCCCATCCAGACACCATGGGTGAATAACTGCAGCATCAATGACGGTGGGGTAGGCTGTCTGAAAACAGGGGGTGAAACCAACAAGCTTCCACTTTTCAAGAGACACTTAATAACCACATTACATAATGTCCAAACACAGTGAGGTCACCTTACCATGAAGGAAAGAACTGAGACTGGACAGATTGTGTACAGTATGTGGCGAGGGTGGTGCCCACTGTGTAAATAAATGAGGGGGTATAGGCCCACTTTGTCCTAAAATGAGGAGGTATGGGCCCACTGTGCACGTATGGGAGTAAGTGAGGCTGGACAGTCTGTGTACAATAGATGAATAGGGTGGTGCCCACTATGTAAGTAAATGAAGGAGTATAGGCCCACTTTGTCATAACAAGAGGAGGTATAGGCCCACTCTGCAAGTAAGGGAGTAAGTGAGGCTGGACAGTCTGTGTACAGTAGATGAATAGGGTGGTGCCCACTATGTAAGTAAATGAAGGAGCATAGGCCCACTTTGTCATAACAAGAGGAGGTATAGGCCCACTCTGCAAGTAAAGGAGTAAGTGAGGCTGGACAGTCTGTGTACAGTAGATGAATAGGGTGGTGCCCACTATGTAAGTAAATGAAGGAGTATAGGCCCACTTTGTCATAACAAGAGGAGGTATAGGCCCACTCTGCAAGTAAGGGAGTAAGTGAGGCTGGACAGTCTGTGTACAGTAGATGAATAGGGTGGTGCCCACTATGTAAGTAAATGAAGGAGTATAGGCCCACTTTGTCATAACATGAGGAGGTATGGGCCCACTGTGCAAGTAAGGGAGTAAGTGAGGGTGGACAGTCTGTGTACAGTAGATGACGATGGTGGTGCCCACTATGTAAGTAATTGAAAGGGTATAGGCCCACTGTGTCATAAAATGAGGAGGTATCGGCCCACTGTTCAAGTAGGGAGGAAATTAAGCTGGACAGTTTGTGTACAGTAGATGGCTTTGGTGGTACACCCTGTGTAAGTAAATGAGGGGTGCATGCCCACTGTGTCATAAAATGAGGAGGTATGGGCCTACTGTGCAAGTAAAGGAGGAAGTAAGGCTGGGCAGTCTGTGTACAGTAGATGGCAAGGGTGGTGCCCACTGTGTCAAAAAATGAGGAGGTATGGAACCACTGTGCAAGTAAGGGAGGAAATGAAGCTGGACAGTTTGTGTACAGTAGACGGCTTTGGTGGTGCACCCTGTATAAGTAAATGGGGGTATAGGCCCACTGTTGCATAAAATGAGGAGGTATGGGTCTACTGTGCAAGTAAGAGAGGAAATCAGGCTGGACAGCCTGTGCACAGTAGATGGTGAGGTTGGTACTCACTGTGTCAGAAGATGAGGGGGTATAGGCCCACTGTGTCATAAATGAGGAGGTATGGGCCCACTGTGTAAGTAAGGGAGGAAGTGAGGCTGGACAGTCTGTGTACAGTAGATGGCGAGAGTGGTGGCCACTATGTAAGAAAATGAGGGGGTATAGGCGTACTGTGTCACAAAATGAGGAGGTATGGGCCCACTGTGCAAATAAGGGAGGAACTGAGGCTGCACAGTTTTTGCAAAGTAGATGGCGAGGGTGGTGCCAACTGTGTAAGTACGTGAGGGGGTATAGGCCCACTGTGTCATAAAATAAGAAGGTATGGGCCCATTGTGTAAGTTAGGGGGGAATAAGTCTGCACAGTTTGTGTAAAGTAGATGGCGAGGGTGGTGCCCACTGTGTAAGTAGATGATGGGGTACAGGCCCACTGTGCCATAAAATGAGGAGGTATGGGCCCATTGTGTAAGTAAGGGAGGAACTGAGGCTGCACAGTTTTTGCAAAAAAGATGGTGAGGGTGATGCCAACTGTGTAAGTAAATTAGGGGGTATAGGCCCACTGTGACATAAAATGAGGAGGTATGGTCCCATTGTGTAAGTAAGAGAGGAACTGAGGCTGCATATTTTGCTGTACAGTAGATGGCGAGGTTGGTACTCACTATGTAAGAAAATGAGGGAGTATAGGCCCACCGTGTCATAAGTGAGGTGGTATGGGCCCACTGTGCCAGTAAGGGAGTAAGTGAGGCTATACAGTTTGTGTACAGTAGATGGCGAGGGTGGTGCCGATTGGGTAAGTAAATGGAGTATAGGCCCACTGTGTCATAAACTGAGGAGGCATAGGCCCACTATACAAATAAGTCAGGAAGTGAGGCTGAACAGTCTGTGTCCATTAGATGTCGAGGGTGGTGCCCACTGTGTAAGTAAATGAGGAGGTATAGGCCCACTGTGTCATAAAATGAGGAGGTATGGGCCCACTGTGCAAGTAAGGGAGGAACTGGGGCTGGACAGTCTCTATGTAGTAGATGGCGAGGGTGCTGCTTACTGTGTAAGTAAATGAGGGGGTATAGGCCCACTGTGTAAGAAAATGAGGAGGTATATGGGCCCACTGTGCAAGTAAGAGACGAACTGAGGCTAGACAGTGTGTGTTCATTAGTTGGCGAGGTTGGTGCTCACTGTGTAAGTAAATGAGGGGGTATAGGCCTACTGTGTCCTAAAATGAGGAGGTATGGAACCACTGTGGAAGTAAGGGGAGAAGTGAGGCTGGATAGTCTGTGTACAGTAGATAGCGAGGGTGGTGCCCACTGTATGAGAAAATGAGGGGGTATAGGCCCACTGGTCAAAACATGAGGAGGTATGGAACCATTGTGGAAGTAAGGGAGGAAATGAGGCTGGACACTCTGTGTGCAGTAAAAGGCGAGGGTGGTGCCCACTGTGAACGAAAATGAGGAGGTATGGGCCCACTGTGCAAACAAGGGAGGAACTGAGGCTGGACAGTTTGTGTCCAGTAGACGGCTTGGGTGGTGCCCACTGTGTAAGTAAATGAGGGGGTATAGGCCTACTGTGTCATAAAATGAGGAGGTATGGGCCCACTGTGCAAGTAAGGAAGAAATAAGGCTGGACTGTCTGTGTACAGTAGATGGCGAGGTTGGTACTCACTGTGAAAGAAAATGAGGGGGTATAGGCCCACTCTGTCATAAATGAGGAGGTATGGGCCCACTGGTGAAGTAAGGGAGGAAATGAGGCTATACAGTTTGTGTACAGTAGATGGCGAGGGTGGTGCCCACTGGGTAAGTAAATGGAGTACAGGCCCACTGTGTCATAGAATGAGGAGGTATAGGCCCACTGTACAAGTAAGGGAAGAAGTGGGGTTGGACAGTCTGTGTACAGTAGATGGCGAGGGTGGTGCCCACTGTGTAGGAAAATGAGGAGGCATGGGCCCACTCTGCAAATAAGGGAGGAACTGAGGCTGGACAGTTTGTGTCCAGTAGATGACGAGGGTGGTGCCCACTGTGTAAGTAAATGAGGGGGTATAGGCCTACTGTGTCATAAAATGAGGAGGTATGGGCCCACTGTGCAAGTAAGGCAGGAACTGAGGCTGGGCAGTCTGTGTACAGTAGATGACAAGATTGGTGCTCACTCTGTAAGTAACTGAGGGGGTATAGGCCCACTCTGTCATAAATGAGTAGGGATGGGCCCACTGTACAAGTAAGGGAGGAACTGAGGCTGGAAAGTCTATGTACAGTAGATGGCGAGGGTGGTACTTACTCTGTAAGTAAATGAGGGGGTATAGGCCCACTGTGTCATAAATGAAGAAGTATGGGCCCACTGTGGAAGTCTGTCTGTCTGTGTACAGTAGATGGCGAGGGTGGTGCTCACTGTGTAATTAAATGAAGGGGTATAAGCCCACTGTGTCAAAAAATGGGGAGACAGAATAGATAGTGATAGTTATGCTTGCCATTTAATAATAAATTTATAATTTCATGAAAAACTGTATGCTCATTGAGCGGGTCCCACTGTGCAAAAAGCATGTCCCACTACAACACTGCACAGTGGGCCCCGAGGCCGGCTGTGTTTGCCTCTCTTCAGCGCTGAACCCCCTTCTCCAATAGTAAGCAGGTGCAAACCTAAATCTCTGCAGCACTATCCAACAGATCCGTTTCTCATATTTTAGAAAGGTTCAAATGATGAGACTGAGTTTATCTATATGTTCCACAAAGAATATAAAAACAATACCTGTGTTACAATGAGGGTATTGTTCTGTGGTCCTGAATTTAGATTATTTTGAAGAAACACCATTTTCACCTCTTTTTTATTTTTTGTAAATTTATGAGCCTCATTTTGAAGTAAATAGCTTAATTAAGTACCAAGTCAGATGAATGAAACCTTAAATATTTTTTGTACATACAAAATTATTACATCATTTTAAATCAGAGCATTACATTGGTCAACTATGCTTTGTTCTGTATTATGATGCATTTAAGTGTCAATACCTTTATTGGTTATATCTGTTTTGATCTATACACTTATAATTGGATGGCAGTCTGCAGTTCAGTTTTAAAAAGTACCATTCTACAAATCAGTGTTCATTTGTAGTGAAGGAAGTTATCCAGTACTACAACAATAAAAATACTGATGTTCATGTCATGCTTATAGATGCCCTTCAGGCATTTGATAGAGTGCAGTATGCGACCTTGTTTAAACTTCCATGAGATCATGGCTTGTGCCCAGTAGTCACTAGATTGCTTCTTAATCTATATGCACATCAAGTAATGTGTGTCAATTGGATAAATACACCCTGTACTATAAAGAATGGTGTCAAACAAGGGGGAGTCTTCTCGCCAATGTTATTTGCCATCTATGTTGGTTGGTTGTTTCAGCACTTCACACAACAGAGACTTGGGTGCCACATATGGTGTACCTCACCGGTGCTCTGGGATATGCAGATGATACCATTCTATTAGCCCCATCTAAGGGTGCACTAAACAGTATATTAAACATTGCCAATAAGTTTGCAGAAACACATCATATTATTTTTAATGCAATTAAATGTAAATATGTTATCATGGGTAAATCTAGTGTATAACAGAACTCTATCTTGTCCAACCATGGAAATATTCAAAGTTCTAAATAGGAAAAACATATTGGTAATCAGCTGGACAGTTGTAGGAGTGACAAATATGTAACTGATACTGTTCACACAATGTATTCTAGATTTAATTTATTAATGTTTAAACTCCATTCTGCTACTAGTGAGTTAACATGTTGGCATTATAGGGTTTCAATTCAGGAATTTTGACTCTAGTGTTACTGAAAAGGTATACATTGCCTGGCATAAATGCTGCAGACATATTCTTCAGGTTTCCAATAGAACACATTCAAACCTTGTCCATCTGCTCTTTGATGATGTTGATATTGATGTGTAATCACACAGAAGACAATTAAAGTTTCTTCAGCATTGCCAATCTAGTCCAAACAGCACTGTTAGACTGTGTTCCCTTATCCCTTGAGTAAATCTGATGTATCCTGTAATTTAAACTACTTAAGCTCACAATATTCGTCAGACAAATATCATCTGTATTGTCACAACAGAATCAAATGCTTCAAGGTTCCCAGTGAGCAAGACATTGCCATAACTGGTACTGTTAAATATTTTATTGATATGAGAGATTGTACTCTACTTCCCAATTTTGACAAAAATAACATATCTCAGATTATAGGTTTCCTCAGCTCTAGTTAAGAGTGGCTTATTTGCAAATAATATATAAAAATATATAGTTAAACTCATTTGCTGTACATTCAATTTTTCATGTTTTCTTTTTCCTGTGTTTTGTGTTCGATTTGAAGTGTTATTGTACATGCCTGAATGATCATTGTGCAACTTCACCTATCTTATACCTGTTTACCTTGTCTCTAAAATATACTTAATTCATTTTCAACTGCCACTATTAATATACAGAAGTTTATTATTTTAATAGCAATGCATCTAGAATAAAAAATTCACATTTAGTACACGGGTAAAGCTGCTACCACTTATTTAGAACAATAAAACTCTTTTACAAAGTCTCAGTTTTTTTTTATATTGGGCTCAACAACCAGTGTCATAATAATGCAGGTCCTCAGCATTGCCACTTGTGAGTGTCAAACCCACTCAAAGATGGCAGCCTGTGGTTAGATGTTAAACTTGCAGTATTGCAAATTAATATAATGCAACTTTATAGTCTACTATTTTAAAGAATATTTTTCTTAATTTTTCTTATATAATAAATTTAACATTCACTTGTCCAAGCTTTGGCATATATAGCTTCAGACTCCAAGATAATCAATAAACAGGCATTTCTTTTTTATTTATTGTGCTTTTATCTTAGAGTTGGTGACTCCTTAGAGTTATTGTGATATATTACAAGCAATCTATTACTATTATTATTACATACAAAAATTTTTGAATTTATTACTATTACATTTGAAAATGTGCAATATGCGACTTCTCTTACTTTCTATGTCTAGATTTTGCAAATTAAGAAGGAATATGTTTCCTCCTATTTTGGTGTCGATCTTGTACTTTTACAGCAAATATGAAAAAGAATGAGACAGAGAAATATTGATTAAATTTTGGACCGTTAAAAGAAAATGCATAGATGGGAATTAAAAAAAAAATCATTTTTCCCATTTTTACAGCTATCTTGAATATTCCTGTAATGTAATAGAGAAATTTCTTGTGAATTTTGGATCCATAGGGTAAAAAGAAAATTCATATATTAAAAAAAATTTTGAGTGCATATAAATTGTAGCATTTCATTAAAAACATAACATTTCACAGAAGGAAAATGAATATTTTGGAAACTGCTCATTGTTTAAAAGCATGAATTATCAATTTTGATACAATCAAAAGTTACACAAGATAAATTGTTGTATGTGATAAAAAATGAACTTTATGTTTTTTACTTGAATAAATGCTAGCTATTGATGTTATAAATAATCAAAATAGATTTGTTTAGATGTAGTATCTTAAGTATAACTGTCTAACAAATGTTACTTGTGAAGAGATGGCTGTCGTCAAGAGTAGGCAGATACCTATACCATCCATGTACCAAATGAAGAAAATCATTTAAAGTATTTTTATAGCTAAACATCCTGCCTGTTATCTTAAGCTAAGAGTATTAAAACTCCTGATAACTGTGACATTTTCGAAACCATGGGTGATAACAATGGCCACTCAATATTCCTTTCTGAACTTGAAATGTTACAAATTGATAATAACTGTAAAGGCAAACAATAAACAGAATGTGATGATTTGAGTATGTATGTTGTCAGAGCAACCTTTGCCTTAGTTTAATTCCATTCAACTATATTTATAATTTGTATTTAAAAAATGGTACATTTCCTGCTGGTATAAAGGTTACAAAGGTAATTCCACTGTTTAAATCAGGTGATGAGGAATTGCATAATAATTGTAGACCAGTTTCTCTGCTTCCTCAGTTTTCCAAAGTGTTAGAAAAGTATTTGAAAAAAGCTGGATTTATTTATAAATAAGTACAATATTTTAAGCAATTCCTAGTATGGATTCAGAAATAATAGATCAACAGCACTATCCTTAATAGATTTAATAGGAAGCATCACAAGTGCCATAGATATTAAATCTCCAATTTTGCTTCAGGCCAACTTCGCTAGCTTGTAAAATGCATTTAAAAGTACTTTGAAATTAAGCTTGTTTCATAAAGTTGTCCTAGCGTAGCTTTCCAGTTTATTCCAACGTTTAGTACTCACTGACAAGACTATCAACGGTTAAAAAATAAATATCGTCCCAAGATTGTTTGGACTGGTTTCAAAATGTCGGCGGAGGAAGACACTGAACTTAGGGATTTGGTCGCTCAGACTCTTGAATCTAACGGTGTACTGGGCAAAATTCGTGTACGTTCATACCAGCAATTGTATGCTGTGTTTATTTTTTTCAAGCAATGTCTATCTTTTCAAATAATGAATTTTAGAAGTGACTTTCTTACTTTTTGTTCCAACTTGTCAGTAAACCCTAAAGAGACAAATAGTGCTATGAGTTTGCGACATGAAAGTGTTAAAACACTGCAGTGTATCTGCAATGCTGTATTAGGATCCGCTGTATCTCCAATGTATCCATATGCTATGTTTATTAGATTATGTTTGTATGGATTTTATTTTGAGTCTTGTATTATCGCCCACTAATATTTTCGATTTACATGCATATTGTGACCACAGCATCATTTAACCAACAACTTGTATTTGCAACTTGTACACAAATTCTACTACCTAGTAACATTATTTTAGAATAATAAAAATTTTGCCTAAATATCAAATATTTCTACACCCAACTCATTAATATTGAGGAAGAAATATGAGTCGCACATTCCATGGAGTTTTCTAACAATATTTTATAGGGCGTGGCTGCGGTACGGTAAAACCGTTCCCTAGAAAATAAGCTACAGTACGGATTGCCGCACTCCAGAACTTTGTCTTGAGTGCGGTTTCAGTAACAATTGTTTTCATTGGTTAATTGAATTAATCAAGTTTGCAGACAAAAAAAATAGACTGGTTGTCTATATCTCCCATGTGTAAAATATGGCAGGAAATACCCATCTTACCCTAATATTTTCTTAAGTTTGTGTGTGCAAGTACTAGCATTTGATATTCTATTTGTAAAATATTGCTAGAAAACATCAACTAATTGAGGTAAGAGTGTCTCGAGTGAGGTTTCAGTAACAAATTATTTCATTGGTTAGTTAAATTAATCACGTTTGCAGACGAAAAGTAGACTGGTTGCCTAGATCCTCTGTAAAATATGGCTAGAAACCCCATCGTGACCTCATATTTCCTTAAGTCTCTGTGTGCAAGAACTAGCATTTGATATTCTATTTGTCAAATATTGTTAGAAAACTATCATTAGAAGGTGCGGTAAGAGTAAAATATTGCTAGACTTCTGTTTGTAATGTAATGGGTTATTTAACCGCACTCGAGTCAGTTTGCTGGAATACGGCAAATGAATGCTACCGTACTGTAGAATTTCTTCTCGAGTGCGGTGTTTTACCGTACTCCAGCCACTTTGTATTTTATAAAGAGAAATGTTATTGAACATAAGCCTATTCGTAGTTTCAATCTTCTGGTGTAAACAAACCTCGGAAAGCACATAAACAAATGCACATGGTGGGCAAAAATAGGCGAATTTTTGTCCTCATCTTCATACTAAAATCACTGTATCTCTGGAACAGGGTTCCCACTGCACAGGGAAAATTGTTCAAAGTAATTCCAGACAGGGAAAACACAGGGAATTTGAAAATTTTGGAAAAACACAGGGAATTTGAAAATTTCAGAATGATTTTGAAGAGTAACAGCCATTTGCATTCACGCGCCGCGGGTCGCGACTCGCAGGTTAAATTTGATGTTTTGGCTTGATTGTGTTATTTTATTTATAAAATCCACAGGGAAAAATATAAACTTCACAGGGAAAACACGGAATTTAAATTGGAAAAGGGAGTGGGAACCATGCTGGAAATACTTAATGGATTTTTACGAAATAGAAAGTACCAGATAATGTAATAAATTGCCTTTGAAATGGTGTAATGTTATAGTTTTATATACATATTTTATATTTGTTTTATATTTATCAATCGTCAACCAAATTCCTGTAAGATGGGAAGGCATAAGCTAAATAAATAATTTATAATAGAAACCGTTTTAAGTTTTTAACCACACATACACATCAGCATCATGACAAAGATATATTTCAACAAAGTTTGTGCTCGATTTTATTGCATTAAAATTAATCCAATACGCCTATTCCCTGATTACACAGTAACATATATATATTTACACTAAACTTCTAAATTTCTATTATAATTGCCTATTTCTAATTCTCTTGGAGCAATTAACATTTTAAATCTCATCACATATTCATCTTTAAAAAACTTTACACACAAAAATAACAATTATCATCATTAGAAAGGTATTTGAATAATACTTGTGTAGGTTGTTATTGATTAAAATCTAGAGAAAAAATTATTCAAAGTTAAATTTTGGTTTACCAATACTTCCTTACCTCAGGTGTTCCTCCAATATCTTATAAGCAAATATACAACCACACATATTAGAATAAAAAGCACTATAACCTACAATAAAAACTCTTCCAAAGTTATATGAATGTCGTCTTTGTAGCTTCAAGGATTTAGACATCCATGTTTAATCTATATACTTTCATTGCCAAAAATTCATTTTTTAACATCTTATTTCGGGTGAAGCCAACGTTTTTTTCAAAATTCTTCACTGATTCTCCACTGATTCCCTAAAAACTATCACAAACTACAGTTCCCTTCAAATGGTACAAATAAGTTAAATAATAAAACCAATATAAAACAATTTCCACCTGAATCCAAGCAAGATTGAGGAACTCAACAAAAGCCTATTTTTGTAAATATATAATATATATTACTGGAAACGTATTTGAACAGAGCTTCCATTTCTTTTATGGTCTTAAAGTCCATGCAAAGAAGAAATAAAATATTCTTAATTATTCTTTTATACTTGTTTTTGTGTTGTTTGTGATAAAATGTTGAGGTATTGCCATTGTAGATGCTTCTTATGTGTTATAAGCTTTAAAATGATGTATTATTTATCAAAATCAAGCAAGAAATGACAATTTCACTAGTTTTAACCCTATGTTCTGATTTATTTCATTCAACTTCGTGGTACTTGTTTATGTGCCTTTCGCAACATAAACAATCGACACGAGCATGCGCACTGGAAACCACAAACTAGCTTATTGGGTTCTTTATGTAGGAATGTCTATTTAGTTGAAAATCAAATACATCATATTCTTGTAGAATTCATTAATATTCATGTATCCGCACGAGGTCACAGAATTCAATAGGCTTTTTCAACAATATTTTATAGTTTAAATAGAAATGGTTTGGAGAATGGTATTTTATGTGAAAGGTAAATAATATCTTGGGTCTGAGTTGTTGGTCACAAACTCACATGGTCATCTAATCTAATCTACTGCTTTGCAAGCACAGTATCTTCCCCACAAGGGGGAACTCAGTGTGGTAATTAAACAAAATCATTATCATAGGGAGAGTCGAGGGGCGTTCAAGGTCAGTGATCCAAGATTGTGGATGTGACCAGGAAGGAAGAAAACTAAGTTGGAAAAAGTACATGAAATGCTTATATACCATATTTTCTTGTTGGGTATTATGTACATGTGGTTGGGTTAAAAATTTGAAAGTGTTGATGAAAATTAACTTCCTGAAGCTATTTTGTTCATGGATATTCAATATTGCAATTGTTTCACAGAAAGCATCTTTGCATGTAAAACAATATTGTGGATGGTCATAATGTAGATCACTTTAGACAGAGTTAAATATGAACACTTTTTTTTTTTTCTATGGGCCATCTACAACATGGTCAGTAGTTTGGGAGTGTATCTCCATAGCTAAGTGAGTAATAGCTACTTTGTCAATTTTTAATGATAACCATAATGAGTAAATGGCTTATATCTTCAAAAGTATTGCAGCTACACAATTTCTCTCAAATATGTTGTTCATCTACTTTTTTGTGAACTGTAATATATTGAAGTTTCACAACTGTTTCTCAATGTACAAGTGAGTAATGGCTACTTTATTGCTACTTTTAGTGAAAATGTGAAAAATCACAAATATCTCGCAAACCGTAAGAGATAGAGCAATTTCGAGCGAATTTTTGAGCGACAGGGTGGTACAACAATGTCCTATGCTAAGGGGATTGGTGAACTTTGGCCTACTTTTGAGTGAGTAATAGCACTTTTACCTAATATAATTATATGGCTTATAACTCTCAAACTATTGCATTTAGAGTATTTTGTTGCAATATGTTGTTCAGCTACTTTCTCCACAGCTACAACATGGTCGGTAGTTTGGAAGTGTATCTCCATAGCTAAGTGAGTAATAGCTACTTTTTCAATTTTTAATGATAACCGTAATGCGTAAATAGCTTATATCTTCAAAAGTATTGCAGCTACATAATTTGTCTCAAATATGTTGTTCATCTACTTTTTTGTGAACTGTAACATATTTAAGTTTCACAACTGTTGCTCAATGCACAAGTGAGTAATGGCTACTTTATTGCTTCTTTTAGTGAAAATGTGAAAAATCACAAATATCTCGCAAACCGTAAGAGATAGAGCAATTTCGAGCGAATTTTTGACCCACAGAGTGGTACAACAATGTCCTATGCTAAGGGGATTGGTGAACTTTGGCCTACTTTTGAGTGAGTAATAGCACTTTACCTAATGTAATAAATTGTAATTATATGGCTTATAACTATCAAACTATTGCATTTAGAGTATTTTGTTGCAATATGTTGTTCAGCTACTTTCTCCACAGCTACAACATGGTCAGTAGTTTGGAAGTGTATCTCCATAGCTATTAGCTAAGTGAGTAATAGCTACTTTGTCAATTTTTAATGATAGCCATAATGCCTAAATGGCTTATATCTTCAAAAGTATTGCAGCTACATAATTTCTCTCAAATATGTTGTTCATCTACTTTTTTATTTTGTGAACTGTAACATATTGAAGTTTCACAACTGTTGCTCGATGCACAAGTGAGTAATGGCTACTTTATTGCTACTTTTAGTGAAAATGTGAAAAATCACAAATATCTCGCAAACCGTAAGAGATAGAGCAATTTCGAGCGAATTTTTGAGCGACAGGGTGGTACAACAATGTCCTATGCTAAGGGGATTGGTGAACTTTGGCCTACTTTTGAGTGAGTAATAGCACTTTTACCTAATATAATTATATGGCTTATAACTCTCAAACTATTGCATTTAGAGTATTTTGTTGCAATATGTTGTTCAGCTACTTTCTCCACAGCTACAACATGGTCAGTAGTTTGGAAGTGTATCTCCATAGCTAAGTGAGTAATAGCTACTTTTTCAATTTTTAATGATAACCGTAATGCGTAAATGGCTTATATCTTCAAAAGTATTGCAACTACATAATTTGTCTCAAATATGTTGTTCATCTACTTTTTTGTGAACTGTAACATATTTAAGTTTCACAACTGTTGCTCAATGCACAAGTGAGTAATGGCTACTTTATTGCTTCTTTTAGTGAAAATGTGAAAAATCACAAATATCTCGCAAACCGTAAGAGATAGAGCAATTTCGAGCGACAATTCGATAGCACGATGACAGCATTTAGTAAACGGTCTTTGTACTGTTTCACTACTCCTATATGTCATGGTGTTGAAAACTATTTCCCCAGGCTGTGGGGTAGGGGCATCCCTGGTGCTATTTTAAGATACATACTTTAGTTCAAAAACTAGAGGCACACATGAAGATATAAAAGTTACATACATGTGTTTTTGTTTTATTAGATATTCATAAACACATTTACGAAGGCACATGTATATGGCTTAGTTTCTGAGATACACCTGCTTCACTTTGCCGTCTGCAAAAATTTAGGAGTTGAAGAGCTCATTCCAATTATCTTATGCATTTTCACCCCACAGCCCTTAGGGGCTGTCGGGGTATTGTTTTCACCCATGGTCTACGGATGGGCGGCCGGCCGGATGGTGGGAAAAAGTTTGTCTGGACTGTATCTCAGCAACCGTAAGATGTAAGTAGTTGATACTTGGTAGGGACATTGGTTAGGGGGTGAAGGTGTGCAACCTTATAGTGTGAACATGATTTGACCTTTAACCTTGCCATAGTGACCTTGAGTTTGAAAATTTTGTCAGGGCTATATCTCGGAAACCGTAAGGTATAGAAAGTTGATACGTGGTTGGGACATTGGTTTGGGGTTGTCAGTGTGCAGTGTCATGGTGTCACCTTGATTCGACCTTTGACCTTGCCATAATGACCTTGACCATATAAAATCTTGTCCGGGCTGTATCTTGGAAACCGTAAGGTGTAGGAAGTTGATACTTGGTAGGGACATTTGTTGGTAGTTGTAGGTGTGCAACATCATGGTGTGCCCTTGATTTTTTTACCTTTGACCTTGCTGTAGTGACATTGACCTTTAAAATCTTGTCCGGGTTATATCGTTGAAACCGTAAAGTGTATTACATTGATACTTGGTAATGGCATTGGTTAGGGCGTGTAGGTGTGCATCATCATGGTGTGACCTTGATTTGACCTTGCTGTAGTGACCTTGACCTATAAAATCTTGTCCGGGCTATCTCGGAAACCATAAGGTGTAGCAAGTTGATACTTGGTAGGGACATTGGTTGGGGCTTGTGGGTGTGCAACATCATGGTGTGATCTTGATTTGCCTTTGACCTTGTCATATTGACCATAAGTTTTTTAAATCTTGTCAGGGCTCTTGAATTATGTAAGGTGTAAAAGGTTGACACTTAGTAGGGACATTAGTTTGGAGGTGTAGTTGTGCATCATGGTGTGACCTTTAGTTTTGGTTCTGCGAAAATGTGTTCCCCTGCCATATTTGAGACATGTTTCTCTTATGACAAAGCTATATGGATTGCAGCAACTGATTATTATATATACTTTTACATAATTGTGCTACTTCCATTGGAGTATTCTCCAGGTAATAAATTTTACAGCTTCATAATTTTTAGTTTACTGATTAATGCTGTCATCTTGCTATTGAGTTGGCTTGTTTTAATACTTTATCTTTACATACATTTTCTTTTTCTTAGACATTTGAAACATTACTCCACTGAAACATTACTTGGACCTTTATATAACTAACACTGCTCTGAAAGTATCTCGATCTTTGTACTGTTTTACTATTTCTATATCTCATGGTGTAGAAAAATATTTCCCCAGGCTGTGGGGTACGAGCATCTGTGATGCTATTTTGCTAGTTATTGTCCACAACTACCTATCAAGAGTAATTAATATAACAAAGAAAATGCTGGAAAGACACCCAAAATTAATACTATTAAACAACGTTTATATAAATCTTGTGTTTTAAACTTGAGCACTTACTCCCTGCAGTCCCTAGTTTTCTTGCAGGCTTTTGGCAGATGTAAACAATTCCCTGTGTACAGCAGTTTCATTGCCTTCCAATTCTATATTACAGATTGTTCTTCTCACTTTCATATTAATACTGTCTCCAAGTTAAGTGGAGTAAGCACTAGTAACCATGATTCATAGACAACCACAATGTAATTTTATTAATAAGAAAAAAATTAAGTTCCAATTTCAGCGTCCAATTTACTTTATGAGTACAAGATCATGAAGTATATGTGTTCCATTTCAAGTTCTACTGTGTGTTTTGTCTTGTGGTTACAGGCTCAGCTCCGGGCAAGTGTCTTTCTTGCTCTTGAGGAACAGGAATCAGTCAAGGTAATGTAGTTTTAAATTGTAGGTTATATATGTATATCCTGTCCTTGTGCATCTCAACGATCTAACAGCTTAA
Source organism: Sabellastarte sp. h YS-2021 (assembly GCA_964017235.1). Classification (NCBI taxonomy): domain Eukaryota; kingdom Metazoa; phylum Annelida; class Polychaeta; order Sabellida; family Sabellidae; genus Sabellastarte; species Sabellastarte sp. h YS-2021. The sequence goes on along the minus strand of OZ024927.1, from coordinate 164,027,010 downwards.
ACTTACATGGGATATCCTCAACAAAGCTTGTTATAACTCCAGACTTGTACTTTATTTGAAATAAATCAGAATATTCCATGATCCTGTTACAATGGTTCATTGCTTGTATGTCAAATACAATTTTGTGTATATGTACATTCAAGCATCAATCCCTGCTGTAGTTCATTTTCATTGAGTCAAATCTCAAGGGACATTAGAAAACCAGGACTTGAGAACAATATGAATTTTGTAACAGTAATTTCAATGTTAAATTGTTAATGGCTGTTGTTATCAATAGTTACACTTGAATATTATGAATTTATAATTTACAACATACAATAATAATGCTCATTTACTCAATTTTGATAACCAGTAAAAATGTGATACTATAATTTGTATAATAACAAATTAACTTATCATTTCTTATCAAGTACAATGATTTGTCCATAAATTATGTATAAGCATTATAATCTTTTTTTTTATTTTCACAGAGAAAAAGTCCCTTTCTGAACAAAGAATTGAAAGACTTCATAAATACAAAAGAAGGTAAGTCAAGGTGGACCTGGTGGGTCATGAAGTTTGTTAAATTTGTTTTGATTGTTTTGCATAATATACCTGATCATAATGGTAAAAATAATGAATAAATATAATTCATAATTCCTTTGACAGAAACAAGTTTGGAAGTATAATTTTTGTGTTACAATTCATGTTAACATTCGCGTCTGGGGGAAAGAGTGACTACAGTCTTTAAGACCATACATCAAAAGTACAATAACATGATTTTGTAGTGTGTTATAGGTTTTTAGCAGCACAACACTAATCATTGACAGCCTAAGGGCCATAAAATATGTGATGAAGTCAGAGGAGAGCTATTGATAGTTCAGCACTCTCTTCAATGGCCCACCATGAAGCGTAAATTATAACATTTAACCATACATATAAAATATTCTTAATGTGCTAATATTGCATGCCTATATTATAATAATTGAAAGTAGGTCATCACAGAAAGGCTTTGATCATGCCACACGGGTAAGCATGTATTGGTTCTTTTAACTGTTTACAGGAAGAATTGTAACCTGTCTTGTGCGTGAGTTTCTGGACTTCTTCAACCTTGATTACACCAAGTCTGTTTTTGATCCTGAAACAGAAAGTGTGAGTTGATCTCTCTTAAATATGTATTGTGATATATGTTGTTGGTTTAGTAGGTATGTGTATACTTTAAATGATAAAATGTTTTTGGAGTTTGTCACAAAATTGTCATGTTTGAAAATAAGTTCCATCTATAAAGCTTTCTGCCCGAGGAAATTTCCTGTTGAGAAGCCATACTTTTCTATCATGCCCTATCCTGCAAGTGTAAGTGGTTAAATGGTAAATTATCATACTTTCCTGTAGGACAGAGTCGGTAGTAGATTTTCCATGTTGGTATCCTGTCAGTTTGAAACCGTATTGATTCCGGGATACCGAAAAAAAATTGCGTTTAGCATATCCCCAATCGAATGGACCCATTATAGGAAGTAAAATTTGTGAAAACAAAACGTTGCAGTGCTTCCGAAAGAAATCACTACAAAAGTACTAAAATATACTTTTGAAGTACTTGTATCTCTGTATCTTTCTATGAGTACAGAGTGAGTACTATGAGGGTCGCAGTGCACTGTCCAGGGACCTGGACATCCTGGAGTCCAGTGGCACCTCCTCACAGCCCCTCCTGTCTGAAGTGGTCAGACGTTGCTCTTCAGGATTTGGTACAGGCAGACACACACACCATGAGGTAACCTTCCATAAGAAGCCAAGTAAAATCACAATTCAGTTGTTATGGTTTCACAGTGTTGGTAATTGTTAAGCATAAAGGTCAATTACTCAATCACTTCTGTTAAAGTCTGAGGAACTTTTGAAATAAACATGCTTCATAGTGTGAGCATAGGGGATGTTATGTTTACTTTTAAATGTAAAACTTGGGGTAGGGTTGAACCTGTTGATAGCAACCGTGCAGGGGAAATTCTAAAACTGGTTGCTCCACGAAGGTAGTTGCTGTTCCAGTAAATAACATACGTGGAAGCCTTACTCACTGTACCTGATATTACCAGGGTATGCTTGGTCATTTTACGGCTTTATAGTTATAGTTTGAAGCATCAGGCAGTTCTTTTAATAACTGTACCTCTTAGTACATAAATCCCAAGGAAAAACTGCAATTGTAACATTATGGACTGTATTCTCACACAGATTGAGAAACATCTTTGGATAAAAGATTTACATCGCATGTATGTTTTGCGTAAAAAGCAAAGACACCATGTGATTTAACATTTTAGGTTATTAAATGAGTTAATTGGATGACGACTAAATTGTGATGTGTAAAACCATAACAACTGAATTATCATGCAATGCACATCTGATGTGGGTCATATCTTTGTTTTTTAAATAATATAGTCTGAGTTTGCTCTAATAGTGCACTGCAGTCAAAGTGACTTTATCATTAAAATCTACTTATTCTTTTATGATTTCTTTATTTGCACAAAATCTTTATGTTTAATTTATGTAACTGAAATAGAATTATATTGAAGCTCTGCATTGCATAGATTTGTGGGAAAAGTAACCGATTATTGAAATACAATAAATTACGAATTTGCATTACAATTTGAATTGACTTGGCTACCCTTGGTAATGGTCAGTTGGATACTGAAATTTTTCACCGGGTGACCAGGTTCTTTACATATTATTTGTTGTTAATAATGTAGAACTTGACTTATTTCAAGTTTTTCAACATGTTACAGTATTTGTTGTCTATAACAGGTGTGAAAATGTATCATGTTGTGGTTAATATGATAAGTACACCTGATGTCATGTGTATAGGTATGCTAGGTCCAAGTCTTGACTTAAATATATCATATAAATCCCCCAGGATACTAGTGCTGTGAAATCGTTTAAAATTTGGGTTTAGACATTTGGTGTCTATATGGACTAGAAAAGTATAATCATCCAAATAATTATTTCACAATTAAATAAAAGTACTAAAAGTAACCATAAAATCGCATAACTATCAAAAGTATAAGAAAAACACATGTTTTAGATTTGTGTGAAAGTTGCATCTTTTGTGCCATATTGGGGACATCAAAGGATATTCAGGAATCAGATTTTTGGACATTTGAATGGAATTCTAGTTTGATCATAGTTATCGTGTGGGTGATTAAACCTCAGCATCATTCGTCACCACACTAGGGGAACCCATGAAAAGGAAAACAACTAGAAAAAAAATGTGCTGTAATTTTTCCACTGACCCGATAAAGGTCAGAAGTTACAATAATGAAATGCACATTTGAAAGAATTTACCACAGTTATTAGTGAAAATTGTGGTAATTTGATGGAATGTAATCATTTTTTCACACAGTTCAAATAAAATGACAATAAAAAAACAACAGAATAAAGGAATGAAGGCACAGTTTGTCCAGTGCTTAAACATGTGCCAGAACTCTATATCTTGACGTGAGATATTAATGTGTTAACTCTTGAAAGTTAATATTGAATGTATTTATGCAACCTTTGTTCATTGGAATGTCTTCTATCCATATTCACTTGAAAGATTGATATTCAGTACCTTATCTTTATTTTAGTAAATTTATATTTTTGAATTTTTTTCTGTTAGTTATTAATTAATTTTTTGAAATACACATAAACATGAAAGAAAATGTTTTGTAAATTTTAATGCCCCAGAGGACATAATTATCTGGGATTACTTAAAACCAAGTGCTTTGTCAAATTTTCAGTTAAAATGCTCTTTTCAAGAAATTGTATAAGCTGGAGAAAATTTTGGTCTTTCATTTGTTTGGGTAACAGAGGTTCCAGTGTATGTTATTATCACTAATACACGAGTGCTTTAATCACATGATTTGCTATAATTTACTCTTCTTTTCAGAGTGGTGCTGTTCACTATGTAAGATTTTCAGTCTTAACATACAATGTGCCTCATAATTTTCAAAGATAGAATAATACCTATAACTAGGGCTGCGAACGAGTACTCGAGCCTTGGTAGACGAGTCGATCTTGGCTAGTACTCGAGTCCATTTTAAGTACTCAGTTACTCGCCAGGCATTGTATTTTCGTCCACGTAATGAAACGCTTGTGTAAAATATGCTGCATTTCAGCATTTACGTCACATAGCATCAATTAAAGTTGTTGTTTTCGCTTGAAAACCTATAATTTACTCATAATCTATAATATCTGGTTAAATAGGAGACGTTTTTCTTCAAAAGTTTTGTTTCCGGAATCGACTATTTGTTTACAGAAGACTTCCAATGGTGGGAACTAAATCTCGCGGTTACTCAAATTAGGGCCGGTTGCCAGAGGGCGAGTACTCGATGCCGTTTTTTTGTACCCGTCACAGCCCTACCTATAACATCTAGTGTGAATTAATAGTTATATCATAAAGCAAGAAATTCAGTTCATTGCTATGATCAAATGCGCTGCCATTGAGGAACACTAATAAAATATTATGGGGCGAAAGAAATGAAAAAAATAGCCTGGTTTAGCTGTTCTTAGTTATAATCTTCTTTATATTGCAGTTTCTGTATCTGGTTAAGTTGTGTGACATATTGTAGTATTTTTTATTCCTGTATAATATTGGATGTGGTTTGCACCACATGTTTGAGCAGGTTGCAAACTGAAAATATGAAGTACTCAATGGATTAATACAGAAAAAAGTGCTCGAGGAAACATTTGAATTTCTTGCTTTTCATGTTTTAAATCTTTTAATGTTTTTTGACTTTTGCTGTAGACTTTGCTAGTATTTACTCAAGTTGTTCTTTGATATTTTATGTTATATAAGATCTGTAGAGTTTTTAGCTGCTTTTTAACTTTGCTGTGGTCTGCACACAGAAAACTTTTCTCTGAAATCACTCTGGGTTAATATAGCTTTCATCAAAGGTAAGTTTTTGATAATCAACATCTATTTTTCAGTCAAGATAAGTCTTTATACTGGAAGTATATTTGTGTAAACATTCGAGTCAGTCCCCAAATATACCATCATATCAAACATGGTAGATTCACATGTGATAATATAATTGCTCTGATGTAACATTGGGTCGAACCAAGAGGGTGAAATTGCAAAATGGGATATTTTGCCTGGTCGTCACAAATCATTATTTTCTTGCCATTTTTGGGCCTTATGACTGTTTTAATGTTCCTATATAACTGTGTAGTTATCCATTCTGCCATGTTACAACTACCTTGACCACATAACTCACTTGTGGTGCTGTAACTTAAAGTATAAAATATGGAGATTCTTACCAATGATTTGCCTCAGTCCTGACTGCTGTACCCAATTCCAGTGAAGAATGTCAGTGGTTGTTCTCACATGGATAAAGGCTCTCTGTCTTAAACTTCAATGAAAATGATTACATTCAAATAATGGGAGATAATAATGTGCCTCACTTGTTCCAAAATCTACTTCTGTGTTTGCAAACTATACATCTGTTGCTTCATATACTAAAATCATTTTTGTGTTTTATTTCCATAACAACATATCAGTCTATTGATAATATTTCTAACTTAGTAAAAAACTTCAAGTGAACTTTTAATTGAACAGTTTCTAATTTTATTTCTCTGCTATTGATACATTTGTATATTTATTCTATATGCAAACAAATTTATGTTGTATTTAATCAGTCTTGTTTCATAATCTTGCGAAATAAGTTTTGTGAAATGTTTGTTAACGTGCACATTTTTAGACCACCTTTTTCATGATATAAGTAACTGAAAAAGTATCTGTGCCATCAAAATATATCAATTACAACACCAACACTGCTCCTAGAGGGTTGTCTGGCACTGAATACATAATTTGGAATTTGTTCTCTTTTTCCACCTGACACAGTGCTGGGAGGGCACTTTATGGTTTTTTTGATTATTTTTAAAGAATAAGAACAATTGGTTACCCATACGTGTTGTAATGTAACACACTAATCTCTCACCTCTGAGGATGAGGGTTCAAATCCCCAGGAAGAACTGAATTTTGAGGGTTGTCAGTTCATGCAGAATGATTTACAGTGCAGAATCTTGACCGACTCATACAGGCTGCATTTTGCCCTCCCATCAACCAACTGTCATGATATTACCTGGAAAATGTATTGAAACTGTCATTCAGTGCATAGACATGAATATCAAATCAAATCTTCCATCAGTGAACTTTCATACAACAATAGTAAATAACCTGTATATGAGTTATTTAAATTATAGGGCATAAAACTTTGATTAACTGTTTCTTTATTAATCTGTGACATCTGTTCCAGGATCTATCTCCAGAGTATATGGAAGCAGCCAGGTTGAAATTTGAGGAGTATGATGAGGTGAGTACTGACTCCTGAGTAAGGTGTAGTAAAGAGTAAGTATCTTTCAGTAACTCAGCGTATATATTCAAAACTCAGGTGTAAGATTAAAAAATAATAATAATAAATAGACCAGAACAAAAGCCATTGTAAGTAAGGTTGCCACCAGTCTATCTCTTCTTGAAATCTTTTCAACATTCAAAGTTTTAAATATTCTTCACCCTTTAAATGATCTCAAAATGTTATGTAGAGTAAGGAATCTAAAATTTGCCAGAAGTCTAAATTTTACCACCTAAAAACCTTACTTTTTTAGAAATGTTATATACGTATCAAACACTGATCCTCATGAAGAAATCTGCTGGAAACGCTCCCTAGTCCATTCAACTTGGTGTTGATGATAGGGCAGTAATCAGCTAGAAAATATGCAGTCGGCCATGTTGCTAGTTTCCTCCCTAGTCGATTCAACCTGGTGTTGAGGATAGGGGCAGAATGACGGCAATAAAAATGCTGGATAAATGCTGTTTTTAACCCACAGCCCTTAAGAGAATGCCAGATACTGCCCAAGAACTCCGAAGAGTTGAGTAGCAACCTTGAGTTGGTGAAAGACAAGAAGATTATGAAGAGTTCAGAAGAGTCGAGTAGCATCCTTGGGGTAGCGAAAGACAGGAAGACTCAGAGAATACCAAACACAAGCTGGTTATAGAGCCTACCGGTTGGGTGCTGCCTACACTGCTTTCATTGAACAGCTTGCTTCATATTAGCCAGTTACAAAGCCTACCGATTGGTTGCCGGCTACACAATCAACATTGAACAGCTTGCTTTACACTAGCCGGTTACAGAGCCTACCCACCAGTTGCTGGCTATACAGCCTTCATTGAACAGTTTGCTTCACACCAGCCGGTAACAGAGTCTACCGACCTAGTCCATTCAGCTGTGTGTTGATTCTAGGGTAGGTGGCTAGGAAAATTTCTACAGAGAAATTGATTCAACCAACCGCTTACAGAGCCACCTGACCGGGTGCTGGCTACACAGCCATCATTGATCAGTTTGCTTCACACTACCTGGATACAGAGGCTACCGACCTGGTACCAGGTCCAGTTACTGTCAGAAGGCTTCTGGTTACAGAGAAATACCAATCTACAGGACCGGCTTACAGGCAAGAGATACAGGTAAATTTGCCAGACTGACCCAGGCTCTCTCTCAAAACTGGCTAACAGGCCGATAAAAGACCCGCATGAAGTAATTCAATGGCTGTCTGAAAATTTGTTAGTTACAGAGAAATGCCGGACTGGCAGATCTACCTAGGGGTCGGCTAGCTAATGATACAGACCAGTAGCTGTCTAAATTCATTAGTAACTCGATCCTACCGGGTTTTTGCCGGTTACAGATAATTGCTGGTTACAGAGAGATAAGTCTTCCCCTGCTAAGAAGAGATGCCCCATCACCCAGTTCTGCCAGCTCCATAGATGTTTTCAGAATTGTGGAGTCACCAGATACCAGTTACAGAGGATTGCTTCACCTACACCGGTTAGGACCTGGTATGGGACAAGTCTACAAGACTGGTTAACAAGCCGGCAGAATGTTTAAGGGGTACCAGTAGCTGGTTAGGCTGTCCAATTGCCGCCTAAGGAAACTGGTTACAGAGACAGTTTTTAGACCAGCCACTGGTGCCAGTGAGATGACAGTGTTGCAAGCTATCGGACCAGTCAGCCAGCAAAGGCAGCAACATCTGCCAGTCAGCCTTCCCTTATCAGACCTCACACCAGCCAGTTACCAGTGCCGGACTCAACCGGACAGGGCAGACCAGCTACCATCCGCCATATCGGCTGTATCAGTTACTGTAGAGATTCATCAAGTTTTGCAACTGGCTTGAGTGAGATGCCGGTGACCCAACCTCCTAGACTGGCCATCCAGCTTGCCTTTACCCAGTCTGTGACCAGTGTCAGCTGACACCAGGGGCCTGAGTTTGGAAACTCAGGTTTCCTCTTCAGATGATAACCCTTTTTGTCGATTTTCAAAACGCAAGCTATGGGAAAAATATCTGTTAATCAGACCAGGGGTCACTGTTTTTTGTAAATGGCTATTACTGTTTCCACATTGGGGTTGTGTAGACATATCCTAAAGGTGAATTAGTAGAGTTCTGTCTAGCCTGTTACCAGTGTTGACACTGTTTTTGGCTCAAACCTGCCTGTGAAAAAAAACGTGGACTGCCCTAGGGGCCAGCCCCAAGTTTGTAAGAATTTTCCAGGAAGGTTCTTTGAGGATCTGGACCCATATGCCTTTCCACCGATAGCCATCTTGGGCAAAGTGTTGGAGAATTTGACTCCGCACAGGAATCTGTCAAACCTAAATCTGTGTGCATGGATCCCCAAACTGCAGCAATCAAGGAGCAGGGGTTCTCTGAGGCAGTGGCAGCATGAATTGAGGCTCCTCCAAGAGGATCGGCCAGATCAGTCTATGAGGCAAAGTGGACCATTTTTCCAAGTGGTGCCTCAGTAATCATGTGAATGTCAGGGCACCCCCTGGAAAGTCAATAGTTAACTTCCTTCTGTACATGTTCCATGACAGGAAGTTACAGCCAAGTACCATTGTTGGGTACAGATCAGCCATTGCTGACAAACTGAGTAATTCGCCCTCAAATGTCAGCAAGGATGAGAATCTCACTCGTCTCTTGGACGGTTCCATAGAGACAGACTTAAGGGTTGGAGGGGCATTCCCTCCTGGAACCTCTCCCAGCTGACAAAGGCTCCATTCGAACCAATTAAAGAGGCCCCCTTGAAGTATTCAACATTCAAGACTGTTTTCCTCTTGACCCTAAAGGTTCAGGCAAACGCAGGAGTGAGATCCATGCTTGGAAGACAAGAACATCAGACACCAGCATCTGTATATCCCTGATAACGGGCAAAAATTTTGCTGTTTTGCTTCTGAGTTCACTTAAGTCCCTATTAACTGACCCGCCTACCAAGTAGTAGTTATTCAGCAATTGTCCATTGGATAGGATGTATTAACACAGTAAAATTGCAAATTTAATAAGTAAATTAAATTTATATAAGTTAATACCCTATCCAACGAACAGGCAAGGCCCTCCCAACCGACCCCACTATCAGCTTACTAGGGGTCTAAATATGTTTATTCAATGAAAAAGATGAACTGGCGTCACTCTGTCTAGACAGGAAGGAAGCACGATGTGCCACCTAGCGAATGCACACTACTTGACCAGTGGAAACACAGGATGGCTTTTTCTGTCGTTTGACGGGTCAGTCATCATCGACCGGATAAACAGTTGTCCATTGGATAGTGTATTAATTATATCCCCAGACGAAAGTCGGGGATATATTGGATTCAGGTCCGTCGCGCCGCCGCCGCCGCCGCCGCCGTAGAAATTTCCTTGTGGACGCGATAACTCAAAAACAAATTAATATTTTTTTTCAAACTTGGTACACATGTTAAGGGTGCCCAAAGGAAGATCCCTATTTTAAGGTGACCTTAAACTCCCAGTAAAAAAGAACTTATGGCCACCTTAAGGTCAGAAATTGCACTTTTGGCCACTTAGAGCCCTGTAGGTCACAAACTATGATGCTCAGCTGGCTGAAATTTTACCTGACAACACATTAATATGTTCTTAGTACATGTGCCAAAAATCATGACTTTAAGTTGAGGAGAAAATTGTGTTTGAGGCCCATAAATACCCCCACTTAGGGATTTTTTGCTATACTTTTCACATATTTTGCCCTATGATTTGGAAGTGATAATTCTGATGAGTCTCAAACTGCGCTAGGTATAACTTTGATATGTAATCCTTGTCTGTAGAAAATTTTAGGGCTGTAGGTTTACCCAAAGGGGTCGACTTAAGGTCTCAAAAGTGCCCACAGAGACCCAATTTATGCACTTTTTGCCACTTTCAAGCACTGTAGCTTTCAAACTATGTCTCTCATCTAAGTTAAATATCATCTGGGAATATATCTATGTGTTTTCTTATATGTGCCCCAACATTTAGGCCTTTAATAGACAGTTAACCTGTGTATCAGGACCATAAACACCCACCCGAGTGACCCTTATAAGACATTTTTCACATCTTTTTCCCTGTAACTTGGAAATGGTAAGTCTGAGAAGTTTCAAACTGTATTAGATATATATTCTGTGTGTAATCTTAGTATGTAACAGATTTTAAGTCTGAAGCTTTAATTTTGAAGGTCAAATTGAGGTCTCTAAAAGGCTCCCAAAGACCCAATATTTGGACTTTTTGCTACTTTTAAGCCTTGTGACTGTCAAACTATGTGACTGATAGAGCTCAAATCTTATCTGAGAAGATATTAGTATGTTATTTTTATATGTGCCAAAAATTAAGGCTTTAAGAAGACATTTAACCTGTGTATGAGGACCATAAATCCCCACCCGAGTGACCATTTTTAGACATTTTTCACATATTTTTCCCTGTAACTTGGAAATGGTAAGTCTAAGAAGTTTCAAACTGTATTAGATGCATATTCTATGTGTAATCTTAGTATGTGACAAATTTTAAGTCTGAAGCTTTAATTTGAAGGCCACATTTAGGTCTCTAGAAGGCCCCATAAAGACCCAGTATTTGGACTTTTTGCCAATTTTAAGGCCTGTGACTGTTAAACTATGTGACTGATAGAGCTGAAATCTCATCTGGGAATACATTATTATGTTCTTTTTACATGTGCCAAAAATCAAGGCTTCAAGTAGACATTTAACCTGTGTATGAGGACCTTAAACACCCACCTGAGTGACCCTTTTAAGACATTTTTCACATATTTTGCTCTGTAACTTGGAAATGGTAAGTCTGAGAAGTTTCAAACTTTATTAGATACATATTCTATGTGTAATCTTAGTATGTAACAAATTTTAAGTCTGAAGCTTTAATTTGAAAGCCACATCGAGATCTCTAAAAGGCCCACAATGACCCAATATTTGGACTTTTTACCACCTTTAAGCCCTGTAACTGTTAAACTATGTGATTGATGGAGCTGAAATCCCATCTGGGAATGCATTATTATGTCCTTTTTACATATGCCGAAAATCAAGGTTTTTAGTAGACATTTAACCTGTGTATGAGGGCCATAGACACTCGCCCAAGTGCCTTTTTGGACATTTTTTCCGTATTTTGCCCTGTTATTTGGAAATGCTTAGTGTGACAAGTCTTAAACTGTATTATATATAATTTTTGTTTGTTATGTATGTCCCCCAAAAAGTTTCAGATCTGTAGTTTAATTGCTAAGGTCTCTTTAACAATTGTAAAATGCCCACAGAAACCCAATTTATGGATATTATGCCACTTTAAAGCCCAGTAACTGTCAAACTATGTGGGTTATAGAGCTGAAATCTTTGAATTTTTAAAAGGAAATGCCTGTCTATTTAAATTTTGAATATTAATAATGTTATGGCTATCTTAGTCTTTTAAGAACTTATTTTTGTGTGTTATACCTCTGCTTGCTGAGTTTTTCACTTTTTAAAATGAAACTGGTTAAACATATTCAAGTAGACAAAATGGACACTTTAAGTGAGCTTTAAGTCCCAATATTAATGAAATTATATCCTTATGTAGTAAAACTAGGGGATTTTTAACCCTCAACTAGCCCAGTTTTATTCAACTTGCCTCAGTTAATTTTGGCACAGCTCCTACAGTTATGAACTCATTTCACTTGATAATCACATACTTAAAATTCTCAATTCTTTTTGTATTTGAGTACCCCTTTTATATAGATTGTTTGTTTACCATTTATGCTCAACCCACATCCCCCACCCGGATTCCCCCCACCCACCTCTGGGACCTCCAGCTATATTGAGTGACACTAAATAAACAAAGGTATTTAATGATATCAGATGAGAAACAAAGAACTCAATGGGGTTGCAGATCTTGTGTAATAGTGAGAGAGGTGTGGAGAAGGGGAGAGGGGTGGGGGTGGGAGGTGGTGGGCTTCATTACATATAACACAAAGGGGAGTCAGAACTGAGATTGTGTCACATATTTAGGTTGCATATATATGGACCACATATATAGGTATAGAGGAAATGAATAACTGAAAACAATTTGCAAATTCTAAAAATAATATAATAAAATAATAATATAAATAATTTTTTTTAAAATAATATTTTATTTGTGAACAAATATAGAAACAGATATGCGCTTTTGGGATTATGAATTTTAGAATGGACATTGAATCATCAATCATTTAAATACTTTGAAGGAAGATTGAAAAATATGATGAGTTGAGTTAAAAATAATATTTTATTTGTCAACAAATATAGAAACAGATATGCTCTTTTGGGATTATTATTTTAGAATGGACATTCAATCATCAATCATTTAAATACTTTGAAAATAGGTTTAGAGTTATCATTGCAGGAAGATTGAAAATATAATTTGAGTTATGTATTCGGCGTCTGGGGATACACCATCTTCCTTGGGGAGATATAAACAGAGTAGATTGATGTGCTGAAGTTCATATAATAATGGGTAATTATGTTTTAAAAAATTCCCGATCAAAACCTGTGGCGTGAGTGATGACCTGTCTGGGGATATGTTGGCGCCGAGTTGGCCCAATCTAGTTTATAAAAATTTAACTTAATTATTAAATTTGCAAGTTTGTGTTGTAGGACAACAGTGGAACTATTGAGAAGGATGAATTGAGAGAACTGTTCACAGACGTGTTTCCAGATTTTAACAGGTAAGCCAAAATAGGTGAAGTATAGACTCCTGCATTGCTGGTATTCATAAGTGTTCCTGGTTCCTTGGTTCAAATTGATGCCTACCCCATATTTACTGACATTCTTGTTCTTTGAATACGCCTGTTTTAAAGAAATTTCTAATATATAAGGATTTTCATAAAAAATGAATAAAAAATATAAGAAAATAGGAAAACTTACTGAATAACATATACAGAAAAAATATGTCACGAATGAAGATAACAATATTATATGAGTGCGAAGCACGAGTATTATATTGTTAATCTTCATGAGTGATATATTTATTCTGTATATGTCTGATGTGGGATGTTTTACTTTTATTCTATGGTTTAAATAAGATGAATATTTAATGAGAGAACGTTGAGAAGTCTGTAAAAAAGCAGTGCCAACAGTGAATATAAAAACTTCAATCTTTAACTTGCAATATCTCAAATATTTCTGCATGTATTTTTATGTAATTCACATGAGCAGAAGCGCTGTAAGAACACCTTTCTAATGATAAATAATACATACTTGTAAGTCACATACTTTCCGAGATATTGTTTAAAAACCGGAAGTCGTTCACACTCACAATCCATAGTACCGGGGTGCCGGTGTATACAAAAAAAATACATCGTGGTCTATATTTCCCGTATTATAGAGTGGCGTGTGTCTGTTAGGGAAGTACCGTTTCTCAAAATTATTTACCGTTAATGCAATATCTTCAATTAAACTCCCTCTACGTCTGCCTAATAGTAGTGTTGAATCCATAAATAACTTTGCATCCTTAATACTCCCTTTTTGAAAAAATTATTAGACAGTTTCACATGAAAACTGCCCACTTTATCGCTTGAAGCCCTTTTGTCGCTCACATTCCCCGTTTTCAGGGACCATCACTCTCACAATACATACCCATTAACCACACAATTCCCCAAATCCCAAATTCTAATCTCAATTTCAAACTTCACGCACCCACCACCCCCCCCCCCCCCTCACCCCCACCCCCCACCCCACCCCCCACCCCACCCCACCCCCGGTTATCTTACTGGCACTCCAACCAGTCATTGCTGCATATCAGCACCACATTAACTCAAGCATTCAATGTCCTGATGTTGTCAGTTTTTGCCCATTCACCCCACACCCCACCCCCCACCCCCATTTGATTTAATTCAGTTAACTTCCCGTCTCATATTTATGGACATACTCTTAACTTGGTTTTAACCAAATCCAACAATGACAATATTTCCAGTGTCCATACCACTGATCCCTTCTCCGACCATTTTTCAGTTAGTTTCACCCTAAATTTCTCAACCCCTAGATCCCAGACTAATGCTACTATTACCTTTCACAAATACCATAAAATTGAAAATGAAGACAGATCTCCTCGCTTCTGAACTAATTAATGATCCATCCAAGGAACCTGATACTCTCTACAAACAATAACACACTACCTTGTCCACCCTTATGAACAAACATGCACCACTACACACCAAGGCGAAGTACATCCCGGGATGGGTTAACAAAACCGTAATTGTGGCAAAAGAGACCAAGCATTTGTTTGAACGCGTTTGGCGAAGAAATAAATCCACCTTCAATAGATCCCAGTACATGCAGAAAGTCCACCTGTACAATAGAATCTGCATGCAATCTCAAATCTCAATTCTTTAAAGAAAAAATTCAGGTCAATCACCACAACCCACAAAAATTATGGCGTGTCCTGGGCGATGTTTTACACAGAATACCAGCCAAGATGCTCCCATCGATAAAGCCCCTTAAGCTTTTGGCTGACAAATTTGTGGAGTTCTTCACAGAAAAAAATTGAAAAAATATGCTCAACATTCTCTACTTCCCTGAATATGCAACACATCACCCCAGACTCTCCTCCCCCTATGTTTTCCACTTTCTCTACTTAACTGAGGACCAAGCTACCAAAATCATTATCAACCCTTCAAGTAAATCATGTTCCCTCGACCCTTGGCCCACTTTTCTTGTTCTTGATAGTCTGGCCATTTTCATCAGCCCCATCACTTCAATAATTAATGCCTCTCTTGAACAAGGTAAGTGTCCAAAATTTTTCAAGCAAGCCCATGTTACTCCAATCCTAAAAAAATCATCATTAGACAAAGAAGTTTTGAAAAACTATAGGCCTGTCTCTAATCTAAACTAATCGAAAAGATACTTGAAAGGGTAGTAGCCAGCCAGCTACAAACTCACCTGGATGAAGCCGGCCTTATGACCGCTTTCCAATCAGTTTATAGAAAACCCCATTCTACTGAAAGTGCCCTCCTTAATATTCGTAACGATATTCTTCTCAATTTGGCCAAGGAGTCTGCCACTGCCCTTACCCTTCTGGATCTCTCAGCCACATTCGATACCATTCTCCCGGACAGACTTAATGTTTACTATGGAATCAGTGAGTTAGCACTTGGCTGGTTCAAATCATATATGTCAGGAAGGACTCACTCGGTCAAGGTAGGTAGCACACTCTCACATCCTGCTGTGCTCCAGTATGGGGTCCACCAGGGCTCTGTCCTTGGTCCAGTTCTTTCTCTACACTAACCCAATCAGCTCAGTCATTCATTCCCACAGTAGTATTAACTACCACTTTTACGCCAATGACACCCAGTTATACATAACACTCTCACCAGGAAATTTCTCTCTATATATACAAAAACTAAAGAACTGCCTAAACGACATTCAAAATTTCATGTCTACAAATAAATTGAAACTGAACCCTGACAGAACCGAGTTCATTATCATAGACTCCCCCCAAAAAACGTAAACAACTCCTTCCTCACTTCCCTATCGACATTTTGGGAAATAAGGTCTCACCAGCACAAAGTGTCAGGAACCTCGGAGGGGTGTTTGACTCCAATTTCAATTTCTCAAACCACGTGTCACAGGTCATAAAGTCCACTAGAGACATCTACAGAATTTGTCCCCTTCTAGACCTTAAAACATCAGTTCTGTTAGAAAATGCTCTGGTGAGCAGCAAATTGGACTATTGCCATTCACTGTTCTTATCACTGACTGATTTTGAGGTAAGGAGACTGCAGTTAGTCCAAAACTCACTCTGCAGGGTTGTCGCCCATTCCTCTATATTCTCTCACATTACCCTCAACCAAAAAAACTCCATGGGCTCCCAGTCAGGCACAGGGCACAATTTAAAATAGGCCTCATTACATGCCAAATTCTCAACCAAGGTCAACCAGTTTACTTACTTACTTAATCCTCTTTGTGTATGTCTACACATAAGGTGGCGGTCAACCAGTTTACCTAAAAGAATTAATTCACCCCTACACCTCTTCCAGAAATACTAGGCGAAGCACCCCCAAACTCAAGTTCCTTCATACCCCCATTTTGGAACTTAGAGTTCACAAATCAATCAAACACTTCTCTAATTCCTTCAGTCACTATGCCCCAGTTCTTTGGAACTCTTTCCCCTTCCAAATAAGAAACAGTCCCTCTGTCGCATCTTTTGGGAAACACCTCAAGACCCACCTCTTCAACTCTAGTTTCCCAACTCAGTTTTCTTCCCTCCTGGTCACCCACAAGTCTGGATGACTGACCATGAACATCCCTCAACTCTCCCTATGATAAATGATTTTTGTTTATAACTAGCGCACTGGGTTCCCCTTTGTGGGGAAGATATTGCGCCAGCATAGCGGTAGATTAGATTAGATTAGAGTATTTAGGGCAAATACGTCGTGTGGTGGATAATAATAGGAAAAAATTCCAAGTGTAAGATTTATATACCCATTAGCCCAAAACTATTTTCTTTACAGTTTTTCCACATATAGTATAATTAGCCAAAAAAGAAACCGAATATTGTAATTTATGCTTTATAAAAATTGTGTTTCTTTGTGGAGTAAGTGTAAATTAAATATCAATACAATCTATTCTTTACAAAACCATTGTATTGAACTTGTCCCTCTAATATTAAAAATTCTGAAAACTACCAGGAAATGAAAAATTCCTATACCTCAATTTTTTTTTCTCTGAGCATTGTTCTGCAAGAATTTTTTATTGGAAAATTCTTATTTGTAAAAAAACTGTAAATATAAAAGTACTTTTAAGAATAACGTTAGTCTATTGGACTTTGTCAAAGTAAACACACAGGCCTTTTTTCAGAACTATACAGTGCTGAGATTGTCTCCTTAGGGAAGTCTTGCCAAGCTATGAAAGTTTGCCTGACTTTCCAGAATACAATCTATCCTTAGCTGCTTTTGAATGAAACTGCTCTCTAGAAATACACCTGTTCAAGAAAACAAATCTTGATCCTAGTATCAGTTTCCGTGGACTTTAATTTTGCATTTCTTATTGGAACAGGGCAATGTTGGACAGATATGTTAATGATGAGTTCAAGGTCTACGACAAAGATTTCAGTAACTGTAAGTACCCTATTCTTCAATTTTCAATAAACACCTCATTACGTTTTTCGCTACTTGTCAGTCTGTGGCCTCGACTAATGTTAACTTTTTAGTCATAAAAATATGTTTATTTTAACACAAAGTGAATAGACAAGTTTAGTGGGAGGAAGTCTATTTCTATCATCTGCTGTTTGGGAGTTGGGGTCATTTTTATTGAATAAAATAATGTTTTTTCAAACCTTTCCATTAACCCTTTCACTACTGAAGGAACATTATTCCATGGGACTGTAGCCATATGACGTATCACGTCAGAAACGCCAATGAAGTAAAATAATAACTCACTACCTTATACACTTCATTTGTGGTATTTTTCGGCATATTTCATTAGGAATTGATGAAAGTCGAATGGGAAAATTTGTGGGAATTCCCCAAATAAAAATAACCACGAGTAAACAATATGCAGCTGTATGCGGTAAATACGGCAATATCTATAGAAACCAGTTAAAATAGGTGAAATGGTGAATTTTTTTCAAAAAATATAGCATAACTTTCACATAAAATACTTAAAAAATCGGTTTAATACTGATACACCAAAAAAAACGTATAACAGTACACTGAAGGGAAAGAAGAAATATATATTTTATGCCGTCGACCAAGCATGGTCCCTTGTAATACACATTGATGTCGACTGCTAGTCGACACACATGGTAGCGAAAGGGTTAAATATTTTAGATAATTAATTAAACACTAATTTGGGTTTAGGTTTTTGCCACCCACCACATGGTTTTCCCTTAATATTTCTCAGTATAGAAACTTTTTTGATATATCTCTTTGGGTGTGGGTGTTTACACATGCATTAACTTGATTCTTCACTTTTTTTGAAGGTCATATATCCAAAACAGGAAACCACTTGTAGAGTCCGGACCTTCCCCTTTTTCTCATTGCACCCAGATATTGTCTTCACACAATTCTTCTTCCACTTTTGTTGGTTATGAAATATTTTTATTATTTTTATAAACCTTCAGCCTCCTGGAGTGGAACACTTTGTTTCTGCCTGAGGAAAAACTCTTTTCAAGTTTTTTTTCTGTTGATGTTATTTGGCCCTCTTCAAACTCACTTGGATCTTTTTCGTATGCAAGTATTAATTTTTTAATGTCTTTTTTTTATACTTACAGCCATTGACTTTGATGAGTTTCTGGACATGTACAAACGTCTGTTTGTCCTGCACAAGAGTAGCGTGTCTGAGGATGTTTATGAGTTGGTGCACTCGCCCCGCAGACGCCAGACCCCACCACCCTCACTCTCACAACCCCCTCCCCTCCCACTATCCCCACCCCCTACACTGTCTCCCACTGCCAGAAAGGTGATGTCTCACTGATTTTCTCCTGAGTTGTGTGCATGCGCCAACTCAAGAGATTACTATTGATTTTGGTGGACTGTAACTTGAAAATTGTAGTGTTTTAAGTGGTCATTAGTTGCTGTTTTCTGATGCGTTTCGAATAATTTTACTCAATACGTTTTTGCTTTCTTTGTCATTCTCCAGCCATTTAAAAAAAAAAAGATTTTGTGATGGATTTCTATTATTGACACAACAAATTATTGACCTTCTGACCTTTCCAATATATTTCAAATGGTCCATAAAAGGAAAATATTATTTTCACAAGGAAGGTTCTCTCAGGTGATATCATTTTCAAAATGAAGACATGCTAAATCTTGGATATCTTCAATGTGTAGTCCCGGAAAATGCCCGGAATTTGCAAGCTGTGACATTCAAGAATATCAACAGTTTAAAATATATTGCTGGATGCCGTTATTTTACAAAGTAATGACAAGCCAATGATAACAATATTTCAAAACTTTAAATGTACATTTACGTCTAGCAGTATTTTTTTTTTATAAACAGAAATGCTGCTTGAAGATCGATTATAATGTAGGAATTTCTAGTTGAAGATCAAATACTTAAAATTCTCGTACTTTTACAACTCATGAATATTCATGTATGTGCATACAAAGTCACTGGTGAATCTCAACAATATTTTATATTTCATTAGAAATATTAGTATTGTGGAAAGTAAATGATATCTTGGGTACGGGTTGTTGGTCATGAGCTGCCGTGGTCACGAGATGCTTGTATACCTGAAATTCATCGACAGAAATTGTGAAATAAAAATGGTGGGGACTACGATTTGAAGAATGACAACTATAAAGGGTTTAATGCCAGTAACAAACCAGTCACAACAATATTTCAAAAGTTTAAATGTTCATCTACATCTAGCAAAGCTTGAGATTCTTAATTCGATGGACCTCTCGTCCAATCAAATACATCCATTCATATTTTCTTATGGAAACTTCACTTCCAGGTTGTTCAGTGAAATTTGTCAACAGAAATCACGAAACAAAAAATGGTGGGACTACGACTCCAAGAATGAAAATAAAGGATTAAATATATTGTAATATAACCCTTATTTTACAAGATAATCACTTAAAATATGTGAACAACATTATAGCTTGCTTTGACCACAATATGATAGTCCACCATTGAACTTAAATGAAATTTGTGAATTGGATATCACTAGAAACATACATATCAGTAGAGTAATCTGCTACTGATTATGCACGTCGTCAGATTTGTTGGTGCATGCGTATCGCTGTATTTACCAGGATTTACATCGCTTCTAAACCTTCTTCTACTGCCAGAATTGGTTATATCGCCCACTCACTCGTATATAAGAACAACGCTATACACCGAAAGACGTTTTATTTTTGATTTCTTCAGTGGCTAGTGCTTTGAATGTAAATATCTACATATAAAGGCTGACTTTAAGATCAAATACTTGTACACCCTAATGATTAATATTAAAGAGAAAATATGAGGTCACACACTTAAGTGGGGATTTGTAGCAATATCATGAAAATAAAAAGGTTGCTTGAAGATAAAATACCATTTCAAGTTTTTGTACAAAACCCATTACATATCTTAAATGTCTATTGCTAACATCAGCACTCACCAAGGATATATATCCACAACGATTTACATGCAACTTTTGCCCACGGCAGCTCTTGACCAACAGCTCGTTGCCACAACTCGTACACAATTGCTACTTCCCAGTAACAACTTAATTTTTTAACAAAAAAAATTACTTCTGCTTGAATATCAAACACCTGTATACTCAGCTCGTTAGTATTATTGAAGAAATGTAAATTTACCCAATTCTTTAGGGTTTCCTAACAATATTCAATGAATAGAAATGCTGCTTGAATATATAGAATAGGAATATATTTCTTTTAGTGTGTACCATTTTCAGAATCATGCAAAACTTTACAAATCTATAACATGAAGACCAGTTTATGTCTTCATAATTATGCGAATCATTGGGTATGTCATATACTTATGCAAGGGTACACTTGCATTTCGCATATTTAACTTTGTTGTATCTGAAGATCTTTTTAATGGTTGATAATATGGGGTTCATGCCAACTCAAGAGATGTGATCGATTTCATATTGGTCACATGGATCGCTTGTATAGCCTTCAATCTCTACTATCAGATTCTTACCCACTGTCAGAAAGGTGCTAACTGATCAAACTAACTCGGGCTTTTATAGACTTTATTAACCCCAGCCAATAAAGGCTGGAGTTATAGTCGTTCGCTGCACCGTCCGAGTGGTGGCGGCAGGCATAAGCTTGTGGGTGTTTCACAGCCTAAATCCCTGCACAGATTTTCACCAAATTTTCAGGGGAAGTTTACCCCAAGAGGATCTAGAGTTGATTAGGTTTTGGGGGGTATCTGGTAACAGTTCTTGCCATGGCAACACTTTTAAGATTTTCGGGTCTTAAAGTTGAGGGTGTTCCACAGACTAAACCTCTGCACAGATTTTTACCAAATTTTCAGAATATGTTTACTCCAAGGGGATCTAGGGCTGATTGGGATTTGGGGGGTATCCGGTAACAACTGTGGCCATGGCAACACTTTTAAGATTTTCAGGTCTTAAAGATTATGGGTATTCCACAGCCTAAACCCCTGCACTGATTTTCATCAAATTTTCAGGATATGTATATCCCAAGAGGATCTCAAGCTGATTAGGTTTTGGGAGGTATCCAGCTACAATTTTTGGCATAGCAACACTTTTAAAATTTGGATCTTAAAGTTTGTGGGTGTCCCACAGCCTAAACCACTGCACAGATTTTCACCAAATTTTCAGGATATCTTTATCCCAAGAGGATGTAGAGCTGATTAGGTTTGGGGGTATCCAGCGGCAACTGTTCCCATGGCAACACTTTAAAATTTCAGGGTTTTAAAGTTTCTTCTAAAATCTTCAATATTTTCTGTAACCTAAAATATTGCAGCTAGCTTCATCAGATTTGCACAAAATGTAAATGGATAGGAAAGCTTGCCTGAGACTAATTGTGTTCTTGTTTTGGAAACAAAATGACTGCCATATCACATCTTTAATACCAAATAGGGGGTCATCATATCAAAAAGGCCTTATATCTCCCTTATAATTGCTTCTAGGGCTACAAAATATGAAAAGTACTTGTAAGAAATCATTGCCTGTGAATCTTTTGTAGACCATCTCGTGGGTTCTCTGTACTCCTTACAACAGAAGTTGTTTCTAAGATTTTCCCAAATCTCAATGTTGTTGGCCATTTAGCTGTACCTGCGGGCTGGGTTCTTGCCTGCCGAGGCTGGCTATTTTTCTCTGTACTATGGAATTCTTACCCGCAACCAAAAAGATGCACCAGTGATATAATCCAATTGGAAACAGTTTTATAGGATTTTATCAATGTTCTCAGGTTCATATTCTCGCATAGTCTTCTCTTCCACCCTGTGCTCTGGTTATACTGTCCCCCCACTGCGGGGAGACCAAGGATTGTTCTAATTAGTAAAACTGTCTGGAGTTAGAATTGTCATTGACATTTCCTGGTAATGTTTTATTCACTATAGCTCTGTAAGTCTTAGATGTCATTAATCTTGTATTATAACTAAAATAAAGCAAAATGTTAAAAAAAAGATTATGTCACTGACTTTACTAGTATAATGTATTTTGTTTATACTTTCAGTCCTAGCCTACTACAGAGTATGTTTAGTTAAAAACATATGAAAATCCCTGCACAGATATAAAAGCAGCTGATTATCACCACTTCAAGTTGCTTCTGTGAAAATACTATTAATGCTTAGTAAATACTAAAACATGACTTTTAAAGCCTCTTACTGTATGCTACAAAAATACATGTATTACAAGGTTCGGGTTGATGTTTGATTCAAGTGAACTGTTGATGAAAAAAATTACATGCCTTGTAATTTTATCATTGTACTTTTCAAATAGTTAATTTTCTTTAACACCAGGTCTACCAGTGTGTAAATAAACATCTGCCTGACTGTATTTTGGGAAAATGTGGTTTGACTGTTAAATACTTTGCATTCATTATATCATTTATCTTTTCAGAATCCAGGGAAATTATTAGACTGTTCAGATAAAAGTGTCTTCTACCTGTCTAGCAACAAATACAATACAGGCTCTGAAGTTTGCTCTTAAAAATTGAAATAAAGTGGAAATTTTCACACGTTTTACAAACATTTATTTCAGATTTAGACACTGAAGTATTTTTGTGAAGCTGAGGAATTCCTTTATTCTCTCCTCCAGAGCAGATTTGACCCCGTGTGAATTTTAATCATTGTGAGTTATTCTCAGTAACTTTTGTGCATTGTTTAAACTTGTGTTTTCACAGAACCAGCCTTCTATGGGTTCGAGTGTTGTGGAGACTATGAACAAGAAGAACATTACAGACAGTCTGAATGTCTCAGGAAACGACGGTGCTAACTCACTCACAAACCACTTGAGTGAGTGCAGGATTAGCTTTACATTTTCTCGTATCATGACTTGTGTCAGAGGAGGTTTAGCGACTGATTAACATAGTGTGTTGGGAACAACCTGTGGGAGCATGAAGTATTCAATGGGGAAAATGGGCATAAAATCACAACTTTAACCTTTGTATTTTATAAGTTAGCAATTGAAGTAAGGGCAAACTCTACAATACTTTTTGGACAGTCATTCCAGAGACACATTTCTCACTTCCCAGATTGAATCTGACCCAGTTGCTCTATTTTACGAGCTCTATCAACCAATTGGTTTTTGGTTTGTTTTGTTATAAAAACCAACAACCAGTTATAAACCTTTCAAAACAAGTTGTTGCTTTTTACACTAAAATATTTTTCACAAAAATCGTTTTTCCGCCACTTTTGGCGGCCATCTTGAATTTGTGTTAAACACAAAAATGCATTTATCTCGGAAATGGAGCAAGATAGAGCGATTTCAATGAAACTTTTGACCTGCAGGGTCTACTGGCGACTTTTCACAAAAATCGTTTTCCTGCCACTTTTGGAGGCCATCTTGAATTTCTGTGTAAAACGCAAAAAAAAAAAAAAAAAAAATAAATAAATAAATAAATAAAAAATAAACAAACCAGATTCATTTATGAAACCTTGCATTTTGTTATAAATGGAAAAACATATTAAACACAAGAAGATGGTCATTTCTACAAACTCATTAATACTCATTGGGACGCTTCTTTTTGAAATTTCTTTTTCTCTTGCGAAGCAACGCACTAGTTTTTTTTTGTGTGTGTTTTTTTACCTTCAAAATGTCATTAAATTATAACCAAATTGATGAAACTGCATGCTTCATTTGTAATTTTTTTGAGAGATTTTTCATACAATTTCAGTATCAGTTAATAACCAGTTATCACCTATGTTTGGAAACCAACAACCCGGTTTGGAAAATTAAAACCCAACTACAGCTCTGCTTATTTGCCATTTGAATCAACAAGTTATAAGAGATAACATCCAGGCAAACAAAGCCGTTGAAAATATAAAGGTATCAATTTGATACTGATGAATGAGTTAGCTTGACTTAGTTTTTGCATGACGCTGGGCAGCTGATAATTGAATTGGTTTGACTTGGTTTTTGTGCTCTTATTACAGATGGCGGTCAGTCCAGAGGTCCACTGGACAGTCCCAGAGACACATTGACCAACAGTGACAACGATGACTCCTTCTTTGATGACAAACCTCCCAAAAATGACCGCATTGGTGTAACCAGGTGTGTTGAGCAGAACTATATCTGTCATAGGTCAATTGTTGGTTGGTCATACATAACCACAAATGTAACTCTGTGACTTAAGCCTGGTCATTGTTACTATTGATATGTATCTAGCACCTAAAGGTCCTCCAAATACAGTAGAACTTAGGACAAGCGGAACTTTACAAAATAAAAGGGATTTTTAATGTCATACTAGCGATGGGTTCGTAGGTCCTATGTCTTGGTACTAAAAGCTTTTCACTGAAATATTGTGACAAGATTTTACGAACTAGTCATCGCTTGTCAAGAAATATGATTTGAGAAAAACATAAAATATTGGAAACACACCCCAAACCTACAATAAATGACATACTTTTATCCCATATTTTTGTACATTTGCAGACTGTTCGATTGGGTTGAGCGGACCTGCCATGTTTCAGTAAATAAGTTACAATACTACCTCCATCTTACTTGTCAACACATGTAATGGAAGTAAAACTTAAAATTGTGGACACAAACCACAAATTTGAAGAAATTACATGCTTTTATATCCCATATTTTGGGGGGGACTTTTGTTGCCATTTCATTGACAGGAAATTTCTCTGTTTGATTGGATTGTAGAAAAATGCAGAGTCTGGGAATCGGAACGGTTTTGCATTGTTTGCCTACCGATCTACACATTTTTGATACTGTCCCATCCTTATGTTATAATTTATATCGATATTGAAAATCTGGTGAAACTGGGAGCAGGTTCATAAATTAAATATTTGTAATAGAAGTATAGACAAACGAGGTTCTTCTGTATGACTATATTGAAGTTATCAAGTAAGGGTTCTTGTTGAGTTTTTGATGCATTGGATTCTTTAGTACTGATACATTTTTCATATTCATTTTCAGTTGCATTTTTAAATCGTCAAAATGTTTCTGCTATCTTTTATGGTTTTTGCAGTTAAAATAATTATTGAATGTCTCAATTTTTGTAGAGTTTGTACTTACTCTTACTTTTTCTCAGTAGATTTAAAATTGCAGAACCCAAAGAATTTCACAAACATTTCATATTCGTTGAATGTTACATGTTTGTAGAATCTATTCAAGCTACACAAGATGGCTCTCTTATTGTTGACAAATTACAAATGTTTTATACTGCATACAATTGCGAAGACTTTTGTATAAGTTGTTAATTTGTACATTACATTATGTTAATGAATTTTATGCAGAAATGTGTACCTGCCACAGATTTGTGTATTTAAAGTTGTACCTACTTATTAAGCGTCCCGCAAGGGACGCTTGTTTGTGTATGGGAGAGCTTCAGGCTCCGCCGGCTCCGCATTTTGTTTTCCTTATAACTCTGTAACCGTTAGGCGGATTCTTTTCAAATTTGGCAGGTTTAGGCAGTAGCCTTGGGGAATTTTTTTGAATATGCTGCAGTGACATTTCAACCAATCAGAGAGGTCACATGACCAAAAATGTCTTTTTTCGATGGGGAAGCTTGTCCGGATGATAACTTGAAAGGAATTTTATCAATTCACCTGAAACTTGGCAAATACATTCATTCTATTAAAATCTGCAAATCATTAGATTTTGGCATTGATTGGTCAAGAAATGGCCGAGTAATTAATGATTAATTAATCATTACGAATTTTCCAAATAAGGAAAACACAAAAATGCTTATATCTCGAAAACCGTGCTAGATAGAGCGATTTCGACGAAATTTTTGACCCACAGGGTATCTCTGCGGAGTAGTTTTCCCAATTTTCAAAAAATTTTTGTCTCGTCCAAAATGGCGGCCATTTTGAATTTTCGAAATTTTCGCAAAAATTGCAAAACACAAAAATGCTTATATCTCAAAAACCGTGCTAGATAGAGCAATTTCGACAAAATTTTTGACCCGCAGGATATCTCTGCGGAGTACTTTTCCCAATTTTCAAAAAAATTTTGTCTCGCCAAAAATGGCGGCCATTTTGAATTTTCGAATTTTTGCGCAAAAATTGCAAAACACAAAAATGCTAATATTTCGAAAACCGTGCTACATAGAGCGATTTCGACGAAATTTTTTATCTTCAGGGTATCTCTGCAGAGCAGCTATCCCAAAGAGCTTTCACTTGGTGAAGTTTCAGACCCATAGCTAATTGCTCACCTACTCAAAAAAAGTAAATGCGAATTACCTCTAAAAGTATTGCAGATGGCCAATTTTTCTCAAATAACTCATTCACCTACTTTTGGAAGAGCTTTCACTTGGTGAAGTTTCAGACCCGTAGCTAATTACTCACCTACTCAAAATGAGTAAATGCTAATTATCTCAAAAACTATTGCGGATACCTAATTTTTATCAAATAACTCATTCATGTACTTTTGGGAGAGCTTTCACTTGGTGAAGTTTCAGACCCGTAGATGATTACTCACCTACTCAAAATGAGTAAATGCGAATTATCTCTTAAAAGTATTGCAGATAGCCAATTTTTCTCAAATAACTCATTCACCTACTTTTGGAAGAGCTTTGACATGGTGAAGTTTCAGACCCATACCTAATTACTCACCTACTCAAAATGAGTAAATGCGAATTATCTCTAAAAGTATTGCGGATACCCAATTTTTATCAAATAACTCATTCATCTACTTTTGGCAGAGCTTTCACTTGGTGAAGTTTCAGACCCATAGCTAATTACTCACCTACTCAAAATGAGTAAATGCGAATTATCTCTAAAAGTATTGCAGATAGCCAATTTTTCTCAAATAACTCATTCACCTACTTTTGGCAGAGCTTTCACTCGGTGAAGTTTCAGACCCATAGCTAATTACTCACCTACTCAAAATGAGTAAATGCGAATTATCTCTAAAAGTATTGCAGATAGCCAATTTTTCTCAAATTAATCATTCACCTACTTTTGGGAGAGCTTTCACTCGGTAAAGTTTCAGACCCATAGCTAATTACTCACCTACTCAAAATGAGTAAATGTGAATTATCTCTAAAAGTATTGCAGATAGCCAATTTTTCTCAAATAACTCATTCACCTACTTTTGGGAGAGCTTTCACTCTGTGAAGTTTCAGACCCATAGCTAATTACTCACCTACTCAAAATGAGTAAATGCGAATTATCTCTAAAAGTATTGCAGATAGCCAATTTTTCTCAAATTAATCATTCACCTACTTTTGGGAGAGCTTTCACTTGGTGAAGTTTCAGACCCATAGCTAATTACTCACCTACTCAAAATGAGTAAATGCGAATTATCTCTAAAAGTATTGCAGATAGCCAATTTTTCTCAAATAACTCATTCACCTACTTTTGGGAGAGCTTTCACTTGGTGAAGTTTCAGACCCATAGCTAATTACTCACCTACTCAAAATGAGTAAATGCGAATTATCTCTAAAAGTATTGCAGATAGCCAATTTTTCTCAAATTAATCATTCACCTACTTTTGGGAGAGCTTTCACTTGGTGAAGTTTCAGACCCATAGCTAATTACTCACCTACTCAAAATGAGTAAATGCGAATTATCTCTAAAAGTATTGCAGATAGCCAATTTTTCTCAAATAACTCATTCACCTACTTTTGGAAGAGCTTTCACTTGGTGAAGTTTCAGACCCGTAGCTAATTACTCACCTACTCAAAATGAGTAAATGCTAATTATCTCAAAAACTATTGCGGATACCCAATTTTTATCAAATAACTCATTCATGTACTTTTGGGAGAGCTTTCACATGGTGAAGTTTCAGACCCGTAGATGATTACTCCCCTACTCAAAATGAGTAAATGCAAATTATCTCTTAAAAGTATTGCAGATAGCCAATTTTTCTCAAATAACTCATTCACCTACTTTTGGAAGAGCTTTCACATGGTGAAGTTTCAGACCCATACCTAATTACTCACCTACTCAAAATGAGTAAATGCGAATTATCTCTAAAAGTATTGCGGATACCCAATTTTTATCAAATAACTCATTCATGTACTTTTGGGAGAGCTTTCACATGGTGAAGTTTCAGACCCGTAGATGATTACTCACCTACTCAAAATGAGTAAATGCGAATTATCTCTTAAAAGTATTGCAGATAGCCAATTTTTCTCAAATAACTCATTCACCTACTTTCGGAAGAGCTTTCACATAGTGAAGTTTCAGACCCATAGCTAATTACTCGCCTACTCAAAATGAGTAAATGCGAATTATCTCTAAAAGTATTGCAGATAGCCAATTTTTCTCAAATAACTCATTCACCTACTTTTGGGAGAGCTTTCACTTGAAGTTTCAGACCCATAGATAATTATTCACCTACTCAAAATGAGTAAATGTGAATTATCTCTTAATAGTATTGCAGATAGCCAATTTTTCTCAAATAACTCATTCACCTACTTTTGGAAGAGCTTTCACACACGAAAATGAAAAATTGTGAATATCTCAGAAAAAGCTATTTCTTGTGCTTTAATGCTCGGCGGGAGATACACACCACGGCAGTGGTCTTGACAAAAATGTTTGTCTCCCCAAAAATGGTGGCCATTTTGAATTTTCAAAGTTTTTGCAAAACACAAAAATGCTTATATCTCGAAAACCGTGCTATATGGAGCGAACTCAGCAATTTTGGACCTGCTGGGTATCTCTGCAGAGTAGCCATGCCAATTTTCAAAATATTTTTGTCTCGCCAAATATAGCGGACATTTTTAATTTTTTTATTTTTTGCAAAACACAAAAATGCTTATATCTTGAAAACCGTGCTAGATAGAGCAGACTGCGCTGACTTTGGTTGCCACAACAGTATAAGGCTACAAACGAAGCATTTTCTTAATACTTTAGCACTCACCTTTATATCCTTTGCGGGACGCTTTGTTTTTGCTATGCAAAAACATTATCTTTTTTTTTTTGCGAGCGATCCTCTAGTTGGAAAATAAGATAGATAAATTAGTTTAAATTATAATGAAATTGTACACACTGTTACATTTAATTTATCGTGAGTTTGATTTAATACAATTATGGTATATAATTTTCCATAACCTTTGTTGCAATTAGTCCAGCACTGAGATATGCAGACTATGGAACTTCCAGATCTCCAGGGTAGCTCAAAACATTTACAAATGTTTCCACTTTCTTTGCTAGTGTTGATGTGTGTGCTGTTCATTTCTTCCACAGAGTGTGCATGACTATGTGTCAGTGTAGTGCGACTATTTAAAAGTGACTGTGTGTTAGTCTCATGTGACTAGTCAGAATCTGTTTTCTTCACTCTCTCACTCTCTGGTATGTGTTGAAATGTACTGGGTTGAAATGCCTCAGTGTTTTGGTGTAAGATACTCTTTTCTGTGATAGTAAGATGTAGAAAATTTGCCACAGGGTGAATGCTGGTAAAAGCATTTAGAAGTCAAATTATTGGATATTCTCCATCAGTAGAGATTAGTACTCTAAAATGATAGTCCCTATATTAAAAATCTGAAAAAAGCACATGTAAAAGTTGGTGAAACCCAGAAACTTAAATTGTTCTACATAAGCAAACTCTTATGATGTTGCCTTGTATACCTGCAAAAGTACAGGTAATCTTTTATACATGTGTATAAAGTCATACTCTGATATCGGGAGATTGCTACAAATGAGTTCCTAACAGAGAAATTTCTGCAGAGACAAAGACTAGGGACTATTTATAAAATGAGTGAAGCGGTCGCTTCCCAGAGCAAGACTTGCTAAAAAAATAGAATAAAACTTGAATTCTTCCAATATTGTGAAATCTGTTAGTGACAGACATTGAAAATAAAATTATGTAAAATTTTCTACTCTTCGCAGTTCAAAGTTCACAGAATTGTATACTTTATGAAATACTTTATCAAACCTCCAGCTCTAGGGGTGCTATTTTTTTACTTGATCTTTCCTTTTCAATTACTGTCATCATGTCATTGGTTTTTAATTTGCTAGACCAGGAAGTCGCTTCCATTCTAAGATTCCAAGGAAAATTGGAACAAGGTTTGTTGTTGGAGTGTACTCGTGTAGTTATCTGACTTTCTCTGTATCTAGTGTATCATGTACCTAGTTCTGTATGTATTCTGTTATTTCAAAATACAAGTTATTTTAGATGTCATAATCTCTTATTTATTTTAAGAGCAAGTTAGCTTATTTTCTTCCGACAGTCACCTTTTGATAGTTCTTTTTTTCCCATTCATGTATTGGTTAAAATCATTTGAAATCTTTGTAAGATGTTTATGAGTTCATGTATCTTTCTGTATTCTTTGTATGGAATCATGAGCCATTCACATATGGAACAGATATTTACTTGTAACAATTTTGAGTTGATTAAATTTAATAAAATGTCTCAACTTGAGTATAAATGTCTGAAAACAATCATATTGTTGAAGGAGGCACATTGTTTGACTTACTTTAGCCATAAAGCTTTGATATTTTCCATGAAAGTTAACCCAACACCTGCTTTCTAAAAGATTCTGTCTAATTTGTTATCACTGAGAATAATTTTTTGGTCAAAGCTTAAATATACATGGAACTTTTAATATTTTAGTGTCATAAAACCTATTTATTTATAGTAGTATAACTAAGAATACAAATGGTATAAAGATTGTGAAAATGGAAGATAATGAGTAGAAGTAGACTCAGTATAGATTATATTTTAAGTAATATATGTAGTTGGTGCACTCTTGTCTGCTGTATCAAGTAGTTTATACTGCACACTTCTGGGGTCTGATGTGCTTGATTTAGTTTTAGAATTACGTAGTTGACATTGTGTTCTAGGTTTACACCAAAAACTCCAGTATAGACCCAAGTAGCATGTAAATTTATTATTTTGTCAAACCTAGTGGTTGAAACGGACCTACTTTGATGTATTTATATAATTAATGCCCTGTGGCAGAAAAGTCATATATGGAAGAAAAAGAAACATTTTGTGTAAATTGCATGAGGTTCAGGTAGTTCATAACGTCAGTTAATCAGAAATTTTATGGCAATAAGTTTTTATACATACCCCTGCAAGATGATGCATTTTGTACCTTGTGACCATTGCTTTTAATTCCATTCTGGGGGATCAGCTGTTTAGACGGAAAAACACTTTCAGTTATTTTTAATTATTTGAAAAGGGAAATTGATATTTAGTATGTGCAGAAAACATTAAAGTAACGTTTTGTGATTCATTTAGATTTTATTAATACAAACAGCTTGTTTCATTGCACAAAAAAATTGTAAAAAAATGGAAGTTGGAGTGAAAAATGGGTCGAAGAAAATATAGAGAAACCAGCTTTTATTGCGCTACAATAGCTTACCATGTGGGACTGATTGCTGTTCTCGGATGGCCGCAAGGCACCACGGCCAACGTCAAAGAAAAGTAGACATTTATAGTTGGCCGTAGCCTCTGGTTGTCGTCTCGCGGTACACTCTCACATTCGTCTCCTTTTCTCGTTGGCCGCATGATTTAGCAATGCTTTATTTTAGAAGGAAAGATATTTCATTTTTACAAGGATATCCTTGTCGTTGGATATGGAAACTACATCAGTTTCCTTATTTTACTACATAGAATCATAATTCGGTGTCTTTTCATAGCTCAGATAAGTATCTTTACCATTTTTTACAACTGAAGTCCACTTCCGGTTCACGTTGTAAAGAAACAGCGACTCGTTTATGTGGTTTCTAATACAGGATATATATGCCTGTCAGTAAAATAAAATAAAATATTTAACCCCATCTGCTTCATTATTGGACCATTTTAGGGTTTAAAAATATATAAGTATATAAATTTAACCCAAACGAGTCCTTGTCGAGTGAAATCATCGGAAACAGCAATTACTCGCAACTAACACACGTCTCGTGTAGGTAGTTTATATACAGGAATATATGCCTGTTGAATTCAAATAAAATAAATTTTGTAAGGGTTTATCCCCGTTCTGCTACAGTATTTGTCCATTTTAAGGGTTAAAATATGATATAAAGCACGAACCCTACTTGGGGAATCCTCGGGGAAACCCCTGTGATGACGTCACGTCTAGACAGCATGTGCTGAGAGACGCGTGTTTCTTACAGTACGTTTACCAATAAAATAAAATTGAATAAATAAAATAAAATATTTTATCCCTTCTTTCCTGTATTATTGACCATTTAAAATGTTAATACTTAAATAAACAGGAATTTAATCCTTCCTCAAATCGTCTAGACAGTACGTGCTTCTTCAAACTAAGGTAACTTTAGTTTGACCTTATTTTAATTCATCCAATTTTATAATACAAGAAATATTATACTTGCTTTTTAGATTCTATGTTATTTAATAAAATTCTGTGTAATTATTGCTTTCCTTATCTCACAACTAGCCCTACCTGCAGTGAGGTGGGGGGCAGATGACCTTGTGTCACTCTTGATTTACATACGTAAATCCAGTTGTGTATTTCTCTTCAAAGAACCCTTTAAGGAAAGCTTACAAGGAAATTATAAGATCCAACTTCTTTCTAGCCAGGGTGGATCAGATCCCTGCTTGAATCTGAAGCCAGATTCGATCTTAGTTCATCCGAGTTTTTAATTCATCCGAGAATCGGATGCATTACTTCCAACTTCTATCCACCCGAGTATGATTTGATACTCGGATTTTCATTGCCCCTAGACCCGATGCTCAGATATCAGATCCGAGATTCGGATGTCTGCTACCCCATCCCATGCTCGGATGATCGGATGTTGCTCTAAGCTCCAATGCTCGGATGATCTAATCTAAATCCGATGCTTGGATGATTGTATTAGATCTGATCCTCGGATGATCAGATCTTAAATCTGATGTTCGGATGGTGGTTCCAAATCAGAACTCTGAACAATCCTAACACACACTTGGAGTAATAGTCCACAAGCCTGGCAGTAAATATTCCTTATTGGGGGCTTCGGTGCAAGTCCAAGTCCTCCAGCCCTTCTGTCCTGACTGTATTTTAGGGAAGTAGGTTGCCTGACTTCACCCTAACCATTTTCTGATGACATTGAAACTTAGGCAGTATTTGAACCTCCCTGCCCCCAGGGAATTTATACCTAGATCCTCCACAGTCTGGACTCTGAATGATTTACCAGGCCAACAGGAACTTAGGCTGCTAATTTCCCTTAAAATGGAACAACTTTGTTTTGAACACTAATTACAATTACAAGTTTTCAAATCTTGTATCTCCCTAGGGGCCTCCTTGGGTAAGCCTCCTGCCCCTTCTGGTCATCAAGAGTTGAGGTTCAGGCTGCTCTTCACTAGGTTCCCCTGAATACAACCTGGTTATGGACATTTGTTAAGACAGTAGCAAGGCTACTACCAGACAGGTCAAACTCAATTCCATGGTGCATATAAGTAGTCAGAAGGGGTATGGTGAATTCAGGTGAGATACTGGATCTTTAGATCTTAAAGTTCCCCATTCACATCTAGTTTAGGAGGGACAGGAGTTCCTCATCAAGGCACCTGTAATAACTCTCCGGGTTTAGGCCCTATTAATCAGCCCTTTCCATCCCCACAATCTAGAGGCTCCTACAGGAACCACCCCAATGGGGGTCATTCCATTCTAAGCAGTATCCATCGTTTTCCCCAGGAAGGAGGAACAGAGGCTCCAAGGTCGTTTTCGACCCCACTCCAGGGGACGAGGGCATGAAAACCCTTCCCCAATGACTCCTCGAAAGCCTCCTTCAGTCCACCAGTAGGAGATCGCCTCTGTTCTTTCAGAAAAGACTGGCAAACAAATCCTGTCATTCTTTTCAATACCAAGTCCGGTCAAATTCCCTCTGATTTAGTCAGTATACAAGGCCCTTCAAAAGACCAAGCTCTGGCCTCTTGTATCCGGTCTCTTCTGTTAAAGAACGTAATAGAAAGAGTGGGAAAAGGTAAAATCTCTCAGGTTTTACAGTCGCCTGTTTTCTAATCTCCAAGCCTCCCCAAGGTGGAGGTCAGTTATAGACTTAAGCAGGCTCAACACTTTTCTACACATAGAAATGTTCTTGTGGAAACTCCAGAGTCCATCAGGACCTTTCTGACTCCAGGGGAATGGGTATCGTCGATAGACCTATCGCACACTTATCTTCCCTCCCCATCCACCCATACTCAAGGAGCTACCTAAGGTTTTGCCACAGGTCACAGGTGTTCCAGTTCACCTCCCTTCATTTTGGTCTAGCCACAGCCCCCAGGTCTTTACAATGATTGTAAAGGATGTGAAGCTAATGGCCCTCTCTAGAGGACTCAGGCTTCTCCTATACCTGGTCGACTGGCTGATCAGGTCCCAGTCTCAGGAGGAAGCCCAAGTAAACACTCAGGCAGTGGTAGACCTAACCGAGTCCTTGGGATGGATCATAAATCAGAAAAAATCAGAACTGAAACCTACTCAGGTGTTTTTCGTTTGTGGGCTTCGAATACCATCTAGATTCAGCCCTGTAAAACCCACTCAAGAGAGATGGCTCAACTTCAGAATTTGATCCTAAGACTCAAGTCAAAACTTGTTTTGACTGCAAGATGTTTGATGTCGCTAATTGGGTTGCTTGTCTCAACGGAGAAAACGGTCCCGGAGGGACGCCTTCACATGAGGCCCTTTCAGTTTCATCTCAAGGAGCACTGGAGATATCCTCAGTCGCTGGATAGCCTCCTTCCCTGGACGGAAGCTATTGCAGCACACTTAGACCGGTGGCAAAATCCCTCAAAAGTGATGAAAGGTGCAGACCTTCATCCCAAGACCACAGTATCTACCTCTTTACAGACGCCTCATCAACGGTTGGGGCGCTCACTTAGATCAGGTTCTACAAGGGTCTGTGGTCATACCGGGAAATAAGGCTACACATAAACGTCCTAGAATTGAAGTCGGTCTCCCTGGCCCTTCGAAGCTTCAAGGACCAGTGCCAGAACCAAACAGCGCTAGTTGCAACGGACAACTCAACAGTGGTACTTAAACAAGGAGGAACTCACTCAGCAGAGATGTGTCCTCTCCTGTGGAACATCATGACCTGGTGCTATCACTATCACACAACATTGAAAGCCAGACACATTCCAGGGTGCCTGAATGTGATGGCCGACATTCTGTCCAGGTCGAACCAAGGGCATTCAACAGAATGGCCACTTATTTGCCACTCATCTGAACCACAACATTCCACTGTACGTATCTCCTGTCCCAGACCCAAATGCTTGGGACATAGATGCTCTGAACATAAACTGGACGACTCTCACTGCCTACCTTTACCCTCCGACGGCTCTCCTTCACAGGGTGATCCAAAATCAGGCAATGCTATTGCCTGATCATCGTAATAGCCCCAGGCTGGCCAGGGATGCCCTGGTTTTTGGGACCTAGTGCAGCTCTCAAC
The DNA here is from genome assembly GCA_964017235.1 of Sabellastarte sp. h YS-2021. Taxonomy (NCBI): domain Eukaryota; kingdom Metazoa; phylum Annelida; class Polychaeta; order Sabellida; family Sabellidae; genus Sabellastarte; species Sabellastarte sp. h YS-2021. The sequence goes on along the minus strand of OZ024927.1, from coordinate 163,991,323 downwards.
AGAGATCCCACTGCAACTCCCGGTGTCAACAACTTTTCTCACAGTCCCACAATCATCTCAACCTCCATGCTTGGTGTCTAGGAGTGGACGGCTCCAAGAACAAGGCTTCTCTGTGAAGGTGCAGAGAGAATTGCTGCCCCTCAGAGGTCATCAGCAAGGACCATCTACAAGTCCAAGTGGACTCTATTTCAGAAATGGCCCAGAGAAAATTCGGTGGATTTCTCCACTCCATCTGTGAAACAATCTCAGATTTTTTCATGTACCTGTACCAAGATCTAAACAGGCTCCCCTCGACCATCGTTGGTTACAGGACGGCCATTGTTGACACGTTTGACCCCAGCGGGCCACCATATTCCACAAAGTTCAGACCTTCACAGGTTACTCGCCAGTTTTCACAGGGATCGTCCCAAAAGTTCCAGGAATCTTCCAAAATGAAACCTTTCTGTTGTTCTCAATAAGCTCACAGAAGCACCCTTTGAGCCTAAGACACAGACCTCAAACATCTTACTTCCAAAACTGCTTTCTTGCTAGCTTTGGCCTCTGGCAAGCGCAGCGGAATCCATGCCTGGGTTGCAAACAAGTATCTAATCTAGGCCAATGGGAAAAGGTTGCCTTGTTCCCTTCTTTTGATTTTATAGCCAAAAACCAACTAGCAAGAGAAGGTTCACAAAGTGTGTCTCCGGTGACTATTCCTGCTCTAACTACCATTGTAGACAGTCAATTCAAAGAATACAGGACCTTACGTCCCGTGCGGGCCCTGAGGTACTATTTGGACCGAACCAAAGACCTCAGAGGGTCTCGATCCCTCCCTTTCATCTCCTTCAAGAAAGGACACACCTCAGACATCAGGCCCGCTACTCTGTCTTCACGGTTGAAACAAACCATTCTACTTTGTTATAAACAAGCAGACCAACAAGCCTTGGACTTGGTCCAAGAATTAAGCGCATGATATTTGGGCCTTTGCGGCCTCTAAGGCCTTTTTATGATGGGGTATTGGTGGACCAAAACATGCAAGCCTGTCACTGGAAAACTCACAACACATTTCCAAATTTTTTCCTAAAAGACCTTACTTGGTCAGACAACGACAACAATATGTTTCTGGGACCAGTGGTGGCGGCACAACAAGTCCTAGGCCCTTCCCCTCAGACCAGTCATCCTCAGAAAGAAAGAAAGGGGGGGCACATCCGCTACAGCCAAGTCTTCAGGAGTCCTTCCCAGGATCTAGGTATAGGTTTACCTTTCAAGATGTTACAGGTAAGGTCATTTTGTATTTTTAGTTTATCAAGTATAAGATGTATTAAGGACTTATCAACGTTGTCATTAATCTCATGTTCGGTGGCAAATTATGAGAATTCCAACCAGTGGGCTGGTTTTTTCACTTGTGGATGGTCCCTCAGGACCCTTACACTCCTTAAGTGAGCATGTCTGCACTTCTCTCCTACAATCAAAACATCTTGACAGTTTTAGCACTGTCATCCATTCTATTCAGGTTTTTGGCTCTTTACAGGCCCGGTCTTCGGGATTGGGCACTGTAAACAGGACTCAGACTGGTATTTCTAACATTCATTCTATCTATTACTTCAAAATCTAAGAAAAATTGACATATCTTCCAGTCTCAGCTGTAATCCCTCCACCGAGCGGTTGGATTCAGCAATCAGTCCCACATGGTAAGCTATTGTAGCGCAATAAAATTGAAAATTTTAATTACTTAAATGTAGCTTTTATAAGCTACAAGCTTACCATGTGGGACTGAGAAGAGTCCCACCCTGCCTCCCCACTGTATTACAGCTGAGGGGGTATGGTTTAACTTTGCAACGAGACGAATGTGAGAGTGTACCGCGAGACGACAACCAGAGGCTACGGCCAACTATAAATGTCTATTTTTCTTAGACGTTGGCCGTGGTGCCTTGCGGCCATCCGAGAACAGCAATCAGTCCCACATGGTAAGCTTGTAGCTTATAAAAGCTACATTTAAGTAATTAAAATTTTCAAGTTTGTGTATATCCGTCGTGTACAAGTTATAACTTGTACAAAATCCTAACTTGTATACAACATGTCCATATTTTGCCACCATATCAAGTGAAAATCGGCTTTTGCAGTGAGTATGGGGTACACCCCTAGCTACTGCCAAAGTGCCTGATTTTGGAGTCTTACATTAAAAATATTGTAAGAAATTATTTTACCGTGTGTCTGACCAGTGATCCCTTATATTCACACTGACAATAGCAGGTGCCACATTTGTTGTTTCTGTAGTCCAAGCACAAGGGGAAGAGATATAACATAATATTAACAGTTTTATGCATTATTTTGAGTGTTGTTTGTGGTCTGCAGTGTTTTGCACATTTCTCTTTATTGGGTGCAGTTTACACAAGTTTTTTGTGAAGCTTTTGTTGTGTAAAGATTTTAAATAGATTTGAAAAGCATTACTTTATTTATATGAATTGTCATGTGTAACAGAATAAGTCAGGTACATTAAAATACCTTCTAATGCTGTCAAATTATTTAGAATTTGGGGTTTGATGTTTGGTCTCTCTACAAGCTAGCTAACTTCGAACTAATTTGATTACCGAACCAACGTTTTCATAACTGGTAAAATAATACAGAAATCTAACATGTTATCTTGTCACTTTGTTGAAAATATGGTTAAAGACATAATACGCATAGATATTTTGGGAAAATTTCACCATATTCTCAATAAAATACAAGATTTATAGATAGCCTAAAGTAGCATCCATTATGATTTTTGTGATTTCTGAATGTTTTTGCAGAATTTTAGGCATTTGAAATGAACATTGTTTTCAGGAACTATCAAACTTTTACAAACATCGCCACAGCACCAATACTTTCATTCTTGTAGGTGCCTATTTTTAGCAAAAACAAATTGATGTAACTTTAGCTCTGCCAAATTATTTTTGTAAACTCCAATTTTAAAGACCGGAAGTGAGCAGATTAGAGAAAACAATGCAGAGCGCATATATATTTGCGTCCATTTATCAAGCAATAAATGGACAATTGTCGATAATAGAGAACCAAACGATACAGACAAAAAATGGTGCACCAAAAATGTCCGGAAAAGTTATATTTATAATAATATTTATGGATTAATAAAGGAAACCGGTCTTTATAATAGCAATAAAGGACTTGGTTTGAGTACTATGTCGACGAATAAATAACAAACATCCGGCCATAATGGACGAAGCCCGATAGTTTGTGATTTATTCGCCAATACAGAACTCAAACCTCATCCTTTATTGCTACAATGTTGAAGTAATATTTTTTCTCACGAGTTTGAAGCCTAAATTTGAATGATTAAAGGGCATTGAGAAACATTTGTCAGTTGCATGTGTTGTAACAGTAAACATGCTATATGGGAAGTGCCAGTATACAAGAACAGTAATAGTGAAGTGAGGGTTTGTAGAGTATTTTATTGTCACACAGATCATATATGTTATACCACTGCAACCAGTGTGAGGTTGATTGTTGTACATAACACTTCTGACTATACCAGAACTTGAAGTAATAGGACTTTCCCCAAATTTAAAATGAAAGCTTCAACTGAAAAAGGGTATTTAATCCTGATGTTGCATGTATAACAGTATAATGGCTTATGCATGAGAACTGACATTTCTTGCTGAGCTTTCCTGGGTTATCACACTCGCTAATGGCTAGACAAGGCTTCTGTATATGTATACATGTAACAGTAACAATCATTTTTTGTTCTTTCAGCAAAGATACTCAGGTACAGTCTAATGGAGGTAACAAGACACCCACCGGGTCCTTTGGTAAGTTCACTTATTGTCTACATTCCATGTGTTGAAATACAATAAGCTCAAATATCAAGTTTACCAATTTAGGTCAAATATAAGTTTAAGTAGAACCTTTTTTAAAAATCTTTTCTTATTAATATTAATATTCAAACATTTGATATGAATGCTAAATGTTTCAGAACGCCCCGAAACTGATTTTGACTTTTGTAAATGGTTTGAGCACTAGTGTTGGGAGATTGTTATGATTTTACCTGCCGATGTTTGTATAGGAATAATGTGAACAAAAAACAGTTGACAGTTCTGGAGTGTGAAGTTGTGAACCAGACAGAAAAGTTAAATGTTAAATAAAAAATAAGGAAAATAGACATAAATTGCCACATATAACCTAAATGCTTTTCACAAACGTCTACCTCACTCCATGCTGTGCTTTATCTATCCTTGCTTGTGATTGGCTGATTTTATTATCACCTCGACAACAGTGGAAAAACTCCAGAGTGTTTTAAGTTTAATTTTTCTATTTTTGCATTTATGGTTACTGTTGTGATAAAAACGGGTGAATGTACAAAATTGTCACAAAAAATATTATTTTATTGTGCCAAAAAGGCACAGAAGAGATTGGTTATACTTAAATTTTACTCATCATTGCTCGGGAATGAGCCAGTGAGTGATAATACGGAAGTTTGTAAACATCATCTCAGCACCATTGAGTAGTAACGCATTTTGATGTAGAGAAATGTAATAAGGTGAACAGGGCTTGCAGTTAGTCATGTGAAAGTAAACCAGTAATCAGTGATAAAAATCAGGAAACAAGAACATTGAAGAACTTGTTTTTAAAAACATCATTGTTTAATAAGACATTCAGATCTAGTTTATTAAAACAGTAAAAAAGAATTTGGGGAAATGGAACAGCTTTTTTACTTCATATTCAGTAATCTTGCAAGAAATTATTCTACAAGAAAAATTTGTCTGAAGTGTCTACAGCCGATTGCCCACCTATGCATTACTCAACCTAATATTTTTACTTGAATATATTTTTAAATAAATGTTTTTAAATATATATAGCTAAAGATATTATATATGAATTATAGTTTTTACCCCACAGCCCTTGGCTGTCGGGGTATTGTTTTCACCCATGGTGTCCGGATTGGCGGGCAGGCGGCGGGAAGAAGTTTGTCCGGCCTGCATCTCGGAAACTGTAAAGTTTAGGAAGTTGATACTTGGTAGGGACATTGGTTAGGAGGTGTAGGTGTGCAACGTCATGGTGTGACCTTGATTTGACGTTTGACCTTGCCGTAATGACCTTGACCTATAAAATCTTGTCTGGGCTATATCTCGGAAACCGTAAGGTGTAGGAAGTTGATACTTGGTAGGGTCATTGGTTAGGGGGTGTAGGTGTGCAACATCATGGTGTGACCTTGATTTGACCTTTGACCTTACCGTAGTGACCTTGACCTATAAAAACTTGTCCAGGCTATATTTCGGAAACTGTAAGGTGTAGGAAGTTGATACTTGGTAGGGACATTGGTTAGGCGGTGTAGGTGTGCAACGTCATAGCGTGACCTTGATTTTACTTTTGACCTTGCCATAGTGACCTTGACCTATAATGCCTTGTCTGAGCTCTATTTCGGAAACCATAATCTGTAGGAAGTTGATATTTGGTAGGGACATTGGTCAGGGGTTATATGTGTGCAACATCATGGTGTGACCTGGATTTAACCTTTGATCTTGCATATCTGATGCTATTTTATCTCTCTATGGGGATATTTGATACTATTTTATCTCTCTTATATCTTTTTACTTGAATCTTGGTTGTTGTACCTGTGGACGTCTTTTGATGTAGATTAAGCACTGTTAAAGTCATATGAGAATTCATTAACCATTTTACTTTTGCAACTTCCCATTGTAACAGATGGTATTGCATCAAGTGAGCCACAGGTTTTGCCCCAACTCCACATTTTGCATGTATTACCATATCTGTATGTATGGGTAATATTCAAAACATTCAAACCATAATTCGACCATACAAATGAATATCAAAATGGGAGAAGTCTTAAAGCTTCATAATTTTTAATTTACTGAAATGTCCTGTTTTGATACTTAATCTTTACATGCAGTTTCTTTCTCTTAGATGTTAATTTCTCTACTTAAACATTATTTGGACACTGACACTGCTCTGAAATTATCCCAATCTGTGTACTGTTTCACTACTTCTGTATCTCATGGTGTTGAAAACTATTTCCCCAGGCTGTGGGGTATGGACATCTCTGATGCTATTTTTTATTTACATGAATATTTGGCCAATATATAGATATTAATCATTTAACAGTTGACACATAGGTGTTGTCTAATTACCAGGATCCCTTGCTATTTCTTTGAGGCTCTGTGTCTACTGAAAGTCATAACCGCCTCAGTATGAGCAATCAGTAAGAAGCACATGAAATACTAGATTATGTTTGGTGTCAAAGCCCTATAAAGCCCCCAAAATTACCTAGTAATGGAAACAATACATTCTTACTCAAATTCTTTTTGAGAGTTCATTAAATATGACAACATGTACACTGAAACTCAAAGTTGAGGGTTAACACACATTCAGATTCCTCTTTTAATGTGGTGCTAACATACACATAACAAAATGCCCTATAATCAATATACATATCACAGAAATATTACTGCGCTGAGTACAAGTGCTTTTACAGGATTCCACTGCCAAACACATTGTAGATGAAGGAATAGATGTGATGATACCTTAACTGGTTGTTTGCTAATTCTCCATTCCTCTAGATAATCCTCTTAACATATAATTCTGAAATTTAATACAATTTTCATATTGGAACAAGAATTTCATATAATAAAATGTTGTACAGTGATCATAACATACGAAATTCTACTTGTTTACATGTAATTGGAAAATAAATAAATTCACCCTCTCTTTAGGATATCATCTATCCTTCCCCACCTTCTCTAACCCTCCTGTCTTACTGATTGCTTTGTTCCTGATTTCATTTCACACATCCTTGCTTGCTATTCGGCTGTAATTGAACTGAGATGGACTGGGGTGGAAATTGAATAAGTCACTCTGTATTCAATTTAGATAATGAATGCATGTAGTCCCTGAACCCCTCTCAAGTGACGGGTTTCTGTCTACTTCACATGATAGTGAGAAATATCAACTATGCTAGATTAACAGGCTGAGGGTTATGGAAGTATGGGTTTCTTGAGATAATCTGAATGAATATGAGATTCCATTCCAACTGGAGATCTCTACATCTGTATTTCAGAGCCTAAATATCTGTATTTACTGATAATGAGTAATCCTGTTTTGTTGGTATTATTGAGAATGATTGTTTTCAAATACATCAATTAATACCTACAGAATGCATAAAAATGATGAAATTAATTTTTATTTAGATACAATAGCACTTGTGTTGATTAAATGGCATTCACAAACAATATTCTTTACACTTGTGGTTATCATTCAAAAATAAATTGTTCAGTCAAAATTTCAATTACAATTACATCCTCTTTAATTTGAATGTGAAGTTGCCAGAAAAAGCGTTAATGTTCTGTCATGTTTTCCTGATAACTTAATCAATTTCATTTACATAGAAGAGACCTAGAAAAGATCAAAAGTTTTTTTCTTTTCATTACACATTCCAAGTAAAATGGTTACACTGTCTAGACCTCCATTCAGTATCTTACACATCTCAGCAATTGTCATATTGGAGTTTAAGCTGAATGCCAAGCCTGTCTAGTGAGTCCTGACTCACCCAAAATTAGTCATGAGTTAACAAGCTGTTAGATTTGACTCAGAACAATTCAACACCTGTTGTAATTCCTGTGAGACCAGTCTAGACATATGTATCACTGCTTTACCATCTTCATAATCATCTCCCACCTGCGTCCGTCCGTCTGTGCGTCACATTTTTGCATAAACCGTAATATCTCATTCATTTATGAAGATATCTTCACCAAATTTACAGGGAATGTTTATGGCTATGAAAACCTGTCTCTGAAAAATTTTAGCCTCATTTTTAAAAACAAAATGGCCGCCATAGCTAATTGTTTGAAAATCGTAAAGGTGCTCTAAATCTTGAAATATTCCAGCTAGCTTCATCAAATTTGCACAAAAACTATATGGCTAGAAAAGCTAGCCTGATAGTAATTTTGCCTTACTTCAAAAAACCAAATGGCCGCCATATCACATGTTTAATGTCAAACAGGGTTATCCTATTAAAAAGGCCTTATATCTCCTCAAATATTGCTCCTAGAGGTTCGGAATGTGAAAACAACTTGTAGGAAGTCATGGCCTGGGAATCTTTTCCAGGTGTTGAATTTGACCTTTGACCCCTGATTCAAGGTTAAATGAGGTCGCCACACTAAAACGTCCTTGTTTCTCCCTTATTATTGGTGCTATGGCTTGAGAATATAAAGACAGACCATCAAAAGTCCCGGGCTTCAAATGTTTTGCTTGAGAAAAATTATGTCCTTATTTTGAAAAACAAAATGGCTGCCATAGCCAATTATTTAAAAATCGTTAAGATGCTCTAAAACTTGAAATATTGCAGCTAGGTTCATCAAATATGCACAAAATGTATATGGCTAGGAAAGTTTGACCCCTTCTTCAATGTCAAATGGGGTTATTTTACTACAAAGGCCTTATATCTCCTTTAGTTCTCCATTATTACTGATTCTAAGGCGGGAGATAACTGCTGCGGCAGTGGCCTTGTTCTTTTTGCAATGATTTCAAAATGCAATGATAGCTAATCAATCTGTTCTAGTCAATTTAGAATACACTGTTACTTTTTAGGCACAATATTGTTGATTATCAACACAAACTGGAGACTCCCTTATTGGTTCTGTAAAGTAACTCCAAAATTAAATTATATATTTTGAAATCTATTAATGAAGGTAGCATACAAATTAAATTGCAAGCTGGATTTCAATATCAGACTCCTCCTTTTTTTTTACATGTCAATCGTTGTTTCATGCCTCATGCCACAAAATGCATTGTGCGACTGATATTAATCATTTATTAGTTTTGAAGGGTATTTAAGCACTGTGGGAGTGTATACCTCTGCCAAGGCACGTAATAATAAGTAAATCTAGAGGGTTTTTTATCCAGACAGTGATCCAGATCGCTCTCAAAATTTTTTAACGGTATCTAAGTTGGACCTAGAAAAACCTTGTGATTTTTTTTGAGGAAGATTCATCCAGTAGTACTGCTTAAAAAACATAAAAAACCAGACATAGGGAGAGAGGAACTGACAAACGATCATGAAAATAATACCTCCTTGGCAGAGGTAATTATCAAAGGTATAAAATAAAGTTGACAAAAAAGTTTATCAAGTGAGTTTGTAAAATAACTCAAATAAAAATTGCAATGCATGCATATCAAAGATTCAGATACAAAATAGTTGAAATTAAAACATTATTTTAAAAATACTGCATTGAAAGCTGTGGAAACTACTATGGAACAGCAGTTCACAACATTCAGTTGCAGTAATGAAATCCAGGAAGTTATATTCAATTGATACTGAGATATTGGTGGATCGCGATATCAACATGTAATTATTTCTCTCATTGAAGCAACCAGGCAACTAAATGATACTTATCACTGTTATCAGATAGTCATTCCAGCTACAGTCCATAGACTATTAATTTAAATATAGATGAGATGCAATGATGGACCTTCAAGAGGAAGTATATGTTTGAGTGTGTTATCTACATTTTGATAAATGCTCTGATGCAACCTCTATGACAATGTTTACTGGTCATTGTGTAAACTGTTTCAGAATATGAGGAGAGTCCCCGCCCCAAAACACCTGACACAGACCGTAGTGGGAAAGAGATTGACAAGAAAATGTCAGAACTCGGCATATGTAAGCACATCTCTTCTGTTTTTAATAGAGCAGGGTCAGGATTCACAAAGATTCTTAAGTAAGAAATTTTACCACAAATGTTGTACTTAAGTAAGAATTCTTACTTAAGAATCTTTGTGAATCCGGGCCCTGGGTCGGTAGCATATTTTTCATTTCAGTATCCTACTAAAAGCATTTCATTCCAAGATACTGAAAAAGTTGTGGTCTGTCTAGCACACCCCAATCGAACAGGCCAGCTTACAGGAAGTGAAGTTTGTGACAACAAAATATGGCTGTTCTACTCGAGGAATATTAAAATTTATAAAAATATGAGATAAAACTTTGTAATTTCTTCAAATTTTGGGTTTGTTAAATTTTCATTTTTTCCCGCAGTGAGATGTGCTAACAGTCGACGGGTGGTTGTAAAGTGTGATCACAGTATTTATGTGAAATGATATTGATACCAGTGTTACTGACGCTGCCCTAGCTTTGGTCTCCATGTTGGTCTCTGTGGAATATTTTAGATCACTATAAACAAAATTATATTTTGATTGCGTTAATATACCTTACCTAATGGATAATTAGCCATATCATGTCCAGCCAGGAAGGAAGTACTGCACGCCAACTAGCAAATGGTGGCGATCTAGAAGGTCTGGCCAGGGGGGACACATGGGCAAGGCTGGCCGTCACCGGCATTGTAGCTAATCGTCTATTAGATAAGGCAGTAACTTGTCAGAATTTAATTTACTTAGTAAATTAGCAAATTGTTAACAAGATGTTAAATTGTGGGTATAAGTGCCTCTTTCCTGATTTGACCAGGGCCCATATTCACGAAAGGTCTTAGCCAGGGCTTAGGCTTAAAGTTGAGACTTTTGTCTTAACTTTCGCAGAAAAATTGTTAAGACTTTTGTCTTAGTCTTAGCAGTATTCACAAAGAAGTTAAGACCAGTCTTAGGCTTAAATAAGGGCTTAACTTTAAGACTGGTTAGTAGTGGGCTTAAATTTTGTAAAGAGGACTTAAATAAGGCTGCCATAAACTTTTCTCCACTTCAAAATTTGAAATGGCTGTAAATAAAATATAATTGTACAGAACACCTCACTAAAGCAGTCTTTGGGAAGTTTATATGTGGTAACAAGGTTTTCCATTTCAAAACAGCATTTTTCCTTAGATAAAATGCATTAAATGAAGGATATATGTCACCAATAGTATAGTTTGAATAGAAAAGAAAGGTCACATGACACAGAAAACCACTGTGGTTATTTGATCATCTTGGACTTAGCTAAGTCACCCTTTGTGAATACGGTTTTAAGACAAAACTTAGCTGAGACAAAAGTCTTAACTTTAAGACTGGATTTAAGCCTAAGACCTGGCTAAGTCTAAGACCTTTTGTGAATACAGGCCCAGGATTTTTCTTCAAAATGGAGTTGAATCCCCAACATTTAAGATAACTGTTTAATTAACTCCCAAAATTGTGTTACTGCGTAGTGTCAGAATGACATCAATTTTAGAACCTTCCACAAGACTACAGTCTATAAATTTTAAAGTTCTTTTAAAATCTGTTTTACAAATGATGACAAAAGAAATATTCATGGCTTTGCAACTGACTCTTTTAATCATGTGACATGAAAGTATTTCTGAAGGTGCTCGTGTATTTAAAACACTGACACATCTGACATAGCATAACTCTGATGTTACAAGATATAGATTCTATCTGAAACATGAAACACCTGTTTCTAATTGTCTGCTGATGTAAGCAGAGAAAGAAATGAAAACCCCTGTAAATCACTGTGCACCATGATAACTGAGTGCTGTATACTGTTCATTGATATAGATTCTACAGCCACAATTTTTTGGGTTGGCACTGTATTTGGCAACAAATGGGTTGTTAGAAACCCGTGACTCTTCAGATCTATAAATAAGAATTTTTCCACATTGTAGTGTGATGCAGATGGTACAGCAATAAGATAACTAGATATATAATTAAGCGTCCCTGAAAGGGCGCTTATTTGTTTTCGCCTCAGTTTCCCCGCCGCCGCATTATGGTCTCCCTTGTAATTTGACACACCGGTTCATACTATCGAAAACGCGAGCTGATTAGATTTTGGGAGCAATCCCTTGAAAAATGTCTCATTTATGAGTGATTTTATGACACCTTCCAATCTGAAAGCCTTAAATTTAGGTTAACCCCCCTCTTCTTAAGTATTGCATTTAGAGCCATAAAATGTACTGGGAGGTAATAGGAAACCATATGTCGAGAGTCTAAATAGCCAGTCAGTTTTACCCCATGGCCCCCCCCTTATGGGTCAAACTGGGGTCATAAAATAGCTGATTTTGAGTTTTTGCCTTATATCTCCTTTATTGTTGCTTTTATAGCTTCAGAATGTGTTAAGAGGTATTGGGAAAGCATATGTGGAGAGTCTAAATAGCCAGTCAGTTTTACCCCCCGATCCTCCCTTATGGGCCAAACTGGGGTCATAAATAGCTGCTTTGGAGTTTTTGTCTTATATCTCCTTTAACGTTGCTTTTATAGCTTCACAATGTATTAAGAGGTATTGGGAAAGCATATGTGGAGAATCTAAATAGTCGGTCAGTTTTATCCCCCGACCCCCCCCTTATGGGTCAAACTGGGATCATAAAGTAGTTGCTTTGGAGTTTTACCTTATATCTCCTTTATTGTTGCTTTTATAGCTTCAGAGTGTGTTAAGAGGTATTGGGAAAGCATATGTGGAGAGTCTAAATAGCCAGTCAGTTTTACCCCCCGATCCTCCCTTATGGGCCAAACTGGGGTCATAAATAGCTGCTTTGGAGTTTTTGTCTTATATCTCCTTTATCGTTGCTTTTATAGCTTCAGAATGTATTAAGAGGTATTGGGAAAGCATATGTGGAGAATCTAAATAGCTGGTCAGTTTTATCCCCCGACGCCCCTTTATGGGTCAAACTGGGGTCATAAAATAGTTGCTTTGGAGTTTTGCCTTATATCTCCTTTATTGTTGCTTTTAGACCTTCAGAATGTATTAAGAGGTATTGGGAAAGCATATGTGGAGAGTCTAAATAGCCAGTCAGTTTTATCCCCCGACCCCCCCCTTATGGGCCAAATTGGGGTCATAAATAGTTGCTTTGGAGGTTTTGCCTTATATCTCCTTTATCGTTGCTTTTATAGCTTTTATAGGTATTGGGAAAGCATACGGTGCAGCTTTGTGCATTCTTAGCTTTACAGCATGCTTATTAAAACCACAAAGCATTTTAGACTTTCAGGGACGCTTCGCTTTTGTTAGCAAAAGCATTCCTCTAGTTACCACTTAATATTCTCTGTTATTGGATCATTCCCTGTGTTTAATTAAAGTCTGGACAAATTAAATATCCACCCATTTTGTGTGTGGCATTTCTATTCTCAGAAAACCTTATATATATGTCACAGAACAGGTGACTTTTTATTAGGCGAGTTAACCAACCCACCTATTAAATTGATGTGTCCGACATCCGTCTGTTCGTCCACATTTTCGTTTCCAGACTCAAATACGCTTTATCCAATCGAATTCAAACTTGACTGGGAGATAGATCACCATCATAGCTAAGATGCTTTTGAAATTAGTGTAATTCCGTCTGTTCGTTTGTCCCTTTTTAGTATGTTTGTCTGTCTGTCAACATTTCCGTTTTCGGACTCTCACTCAAAAACGCTTTTTCCAATCAAATTCAAACTTGACAGGGAGGAGACAGATCACCATCATAGCTAAGTTGCTTTCAAAATTGATGTAATTGCATCCGTTGATTTGTCTGTTTATAGCATAGATACAATTATGTAACCTAGACTACAAGTTTTACATTTCTTGCACGTCTAACACATTTACCTTAAGTGGGTGACCTAATAATTTTTTTCCTTGTTTCTAAATTTAATTACAGCAGCCGCTAACCTTATTGCTGCGTGCGCAACCTGCCTTTTGGGGCATCTTTGACCCTCTTGTTCTTTTATTAGCTTGTTAAAGCACAGAAGAGATTCTCCTTTTCTAATTTTCTGTTGATAGCATATTTTTGTGTCACCAGCATTTATGCTGCATGGCATATAGGGATTGCTTCGTCATCTCATTTTCTGGCATCGTCTGTCATCATCACACTTTCTAGTCGGATAGTATCTCAAAAATGGCTTGCCAGATTAAATTCCAATTGCATGTGGATGTAACTAGTTTTCAAGATGTTCCCTGTTTTAAGGCGACCTTAAACTCCCATGTACAAAATAATTATGTTATTTCATTTTCATAATTTGTATGTATATGTAACTGGCCATAGCTAAGTGTCATACATTAAGGTGACCTTAACCTTTTAGTCATAACAGAAATATATTCACTTTAAGTTTGCCAATTTTTGAAAAGTATTTCAAATACTTCGCAATTGTGAGCATGTTTAAGTTGTGGATGTAACAAACCTTGAACAGAACCTCCAGGAAAAGATTACCTTAAACTCCTCTCAACAACAAACTAACATTGAGTTTAAGGTTGGAACAATTTTTTTGGTGTTTGCAAGATATTTCATGTGGTAATTGACATCGTTTTTCAGTGATATTCATCATGTACATATAGCTAGACCTAAAAGGGTTTCTTCTGCAAGGTTATAGTAAATTACTGATATTTCAAACGTATAAGTTTGAGGTTGCAACAATAGAGAGTTTAAGATACAAGTACACGTCGTGACGCGTACTGCAAGGAGAACGGATGACGTCATCTTAGACGTTTTATCCAAGCTCAGAACGTCAAGCTACAAGTTCACAACGTGAAAAACCAGTTCTACAAGTAAGGGCAAAACGTGAGGGTTTACCTAAAGTTTTGATTATTAAATCTTCATTTTATATAATCAACTTTTTAGCAATAATATATTCAAGTATCTTACATTATATATATGTTGTTAAAATGCAGTTTTAGATAAAAATGCACTTGAAAAAACTGTATTTAAAAAGCCTATAGTTTTTGCCATATTCCACAGATTAGGGGTGGACCATTCCTTATCATGCTATATCATATTTACCTTTGTGGGAAGTATTTTTTTAAAACAATGGAAAACTTAAAATTCATTAGCTAATACATGTAATATATATGGTATATTCTGTTGTTAATCTTTCATAAACAATTGGATGATTTTAGGTAACTGTAAATGTTTAAGTTTACATTATATTGAATCATGGTAGATCATGAAGTAACAAACGGTCAATCCCTCCACCATATTTTCCTTGCAATGAAATTGACTCTGTTTCCAAGCATGACAACCAAATAGGGAGGGGGTCTACCTTCATCACGTAGTACTTGTATCTTAATCAGAAATGCCAAACGTGAAACGTCTACGTGTACTTATAGATTTTGCAGTACACGTAATTTCCAAAACGTGTATCTTAAACTCTCTAGATTTGTGTCACTAGCAGCTATGATGGAGGACATACATGGTCTGTTTTGTCATCACACATGATTTCCAGACAGTGTATCAAAATGGCTTAATGGATTAAATTCAAGGTTATTAACGCTCGACGATAGGAGAGGGATATTGTAATCAGTTTGTTTCTGTCTGTCTGTCTGTGCACCGTTTCGCCCTTATAACTCAAAAACTATAACACCAATCGAGCTCAAATTTGGTGGGCAGGTATTTTATGGGGTACAGACGGATTCTTTCAAATTTGGTGTAATTTGTGTGAAAACTAAAGCCAGGAGAGAGTTTTTCTTATTTTTAATTGGGCTTTTACAGTGAAATCTGCTTCTCTGTCTCTGCACCATTTTGCCCTTATAACTCAAAAACTATAACTTCAATCAATCTCAAATTTGGTGGGAAGGTATTTCATGGGGTACAGACGGATTCTTCCAAATTTGGTCTAATTTGTTTTAAAATTAAAGCCAGGAGAGAGTTTTTCTTATTTGAATTGGGAATACACAGTGAAACTGCTTCTCTTCATCACATACATAAAAATCAATATTTTGCTTTCTGATGATGTCATTACTCAGTGATGTCACAATGTAACTGCCATTGTGAAGTCACAAACCTAGCTTGTGATACTTGATGTCTTTAAGTAAAAATATTTCTTCTTATTGTATGTCTTGAAATTGACATAAACATAATAAAGAGGGAGGTGGTATATTCATCATTTTTATTAATTATTATTTCTGTTTTAATTTCTCTTTTTTTCTTTCAATTCCTTGACAGTCCACCACAAAAAATTACTATGCATGATTTTCACCAATAAGTGACCTTTAAGCTGAATTTTTACCTCCCCTAGCAGTTTATGTTTTTGTGTGTTAATTGTTTATGTTTGTTTTATTTATTTATTTTTTTGTGTGTGTGTGGGGTGGGTGGGTGGGGGGGTGGGGGTGGGGGGGTGGGGGGTGTTTAGATTACTCCAAAACTAATGAACAGATCTTTATTTAAAAATTTGTGAGTAGGACCTGACTGAAGGAAGAAGTTACTAAAAGAAAGATCAGGATCTTATTTTAGATACAAAAAATTCATGATTTTTCAGAGGTCCCATTTCAATGTATTTTTAATAACTTTAGCTTTCTACTTGATATTTCTATGAAAATTAATTTATATGTTTGGTTTTATTTTATTGTCTTCCTTACAATATTTTATATCCCTTGAGAGACTGGTCACATGGAGTCGAGCGTTTTGCTCTCTCTGAGTGCATCTTGTTATGTGGATGTGACTGGTTATCAAGGTATGCTTTATTGTAAGGTGACCTTAAACTCGCAGTAGTAACATAACTTATATTGAGTTTAACTTTTTGATTTTCGGAGAGTGTCTCAAAAATGACTTTACAGATTCAATTCAAGTTTGGTATGTGGTTGTAACTGGTTTTCTAGATATGCCCTATTTTAAGGTGACCTTAAACTCCCATGTATAAAACAATTATGTTGAATTTAAGTTTCTTATTTTTCCATACAGTGTACTGAAAATAACTTGACAGATTTCATTTATATTTTGCATGTATATGTAACTGGCCATAGCTAAGTGTCAAACATTAAGGTGACCTTAAATTCCCAGTAATAACAGAATTATATTCACTTTAAGTTTGCCCATTTTTGAATAGTATTTCAAATACTATGCAATTCTAGGCATGTTTCAGTTGACAATGTAACAAACCTTGAACAGAACCTTCAGTAAAAGGTTACCTTAAACTTCATCACAACTGCAAACTACCATTGAGTATAAGGTTGGGACAATTTTTATGGTCTTTCAATAGGTATTTGATGTGCTAATTGAATTTTTTTTTAATTGATATTCAGCATGTACATATATTTATACAAAAAATAAAAAGGTCTCTTGTTAGGTTACATTAAATTGTTGATATTTTAGACACTTATGAGTTTTAGGTTGTAACAGTTTGGTGTCACTCAGCGATGGTGAATCACATATAGGATCGTCATCACACTTTGTTTCTGGAAAATATGTCAAAAATTTCTTGTAGGATGAAATTCAGATTTGGCATGTGGATGTTGCCAGTCATCGATATGTACCCTATTTTAAGATTACCTTAAACTCCCACTAATAACATATTTATATTGAATTTAACTTTTACGATTTGCGGGCAATAGCTTAATAATGGCTTCACAGATTCAAATCAAATTTGGTATGTGGGTGTAACTGATCTTCAAGGTGTGACCTATTTTAAGGTGACCTTAAAGGCTTAAACTAGTGAAAACATAATTATATTGAACTTAATTTGTGGGGAGTATTTGAAAGCTGCATAAGAGATTTAATTTATATTTGGTATATTGATGTGTCTAGCCCTGAAGGTGTGCCCTATTTTAAGGTGACCTGAAACTCACATATGGAAAAGAATTTTACTGACTTCAAGTTTTTCTATGTTTCAACAAAATATCCCAAAAATAGCATGAGATATTTGATCTATATTTTGCAGGTACATGTAACTGATGTTACAGAAATGCCCTACGACTACATTGAGGTGACCTTAAGCTCCCAAGTAATGATTGCCACGGCAACACTTTTTTCTGTTTCATGGACTTATAAATATTTTTATCGGTGCTTTGCATTGCACACCACCACATGACTGCCATTGCGGCAAATTTGCCTAGACTAGCAGACCAAGGCCGGCAAATCTATGGTCAGGAGAATTTGTCTCCACTTGGACTGGAAGTCCTGCACAGGGCTAAAAATTTACTAGTGCAAATTCACCAGTTGATGACCCTCTCATTCTATGTGTGTTTGCAACGCTTTTATACGAATATTGCCCATTTATACTTATTTTAGTGTTGGTATCGAATAATAATATGTATATCGATATCAAACCATATTTTTGCTTCTGTATCGATCGATATTGAAATATCGGGTCATGGGTGTTTTCCGAGAAAGAGCTTCCAAACCCTTTCACGAATTTTAGAAGCTTCCCGAAACGTAAACAAATATGGCGCTTCCGGTTTAGCGGTAAGTGAAATTTGACAAAAAATGATAGGAAAACCAATATATTTCTTAACTTTTATATTTTATTTACATGGAAAACAGCTTAATTGCATCTATTTAGTAGTATATTCCGATATTGATAATATACCCTACATTATCGATATCAGTATATTTAGCATGGATCGATAAATATTTCAATATCGATAAACAATACCAGCACTAACTTATTTGTAGCTTGTGACTCACTTGATGAAATTCTATCTGCTACAATGGGAAGTTGCAAAAGTAAAATCCTTAATGAATTTTGATATGACTTAAACAGTGTTTAATTTGCAACAAAAGAGACCCAAAGATGCAACAACCAAGATTCAAGTAAAAAGAATTAAGAGAGATATAAGAATCATAATTTTTATTTTTTTTTATTCAGACAATGTAGTAAACAATACAGTGATGCAGTAATACAGCATAAATAGAATAATACAGTACTTAAAATGCAAAACATGTTGCGATCTGTAACATAGGACTCCGAAAAAATATTACTGGGGCACCATTTTTATGTCAGCTGAACAACTCCAAAAGTACAAGGCCCAGAGACATCCTGTTACTTTTAAAAGATACTTTATCCATCGAGGATGATAAATCGAAAAAAATTCATGCAGATCTGTCTGTGTGTCTTTAACCCAGAGCCAATACAAGTGAGGTACCCCACCCAAAGTGTGAACATTTCAACACAATTTTCTCATTGACCATTGAATGGATTTTTCTCTTACCTTGCATATATGTACCAGGCCATAACTTGATTACCGTGTGTGAGCATCAGGCCTGGGTGTTTCTTAATTATTTTTTTATAAATTTTTGAAATAATTTTTTTAAATGCATTAAGCTCTTAAATATCTTACAACTTGAAAAGTTTTGCATGTAGAGCACATGTGAGCTGATTGCTACATTTCTAAATTGAAAAAGAAATTTTTAGGTTGAGGCTATATGAAGTCCTGGAGAAGACCTGTAGGGTAAGGTGACCTTACAGTACTCCACAAGATTAGACAATGATGTCACTTGTTTGCTGGCCTCTCTGACTGTGTGGATTTTTCATAACCTGTATCAGGGTTCGCGATTATGCCGTCCGAGTATGTTAAACACGCGGTATTTCAGATTTGGACGCGAATTTTGGTTGTCAGAACGTGATTTTTATATAGAAAATATTTCTGCTTTAGAAGCGAATTTCAGTCTGCAGGAAGCGTAGATATGCACACTATATAACACTGAATAGACGCTTTATATTTTAAAAATTAAATGGTTTCGAGCCTGGCAATTTGTTTACGTCCACCATTGTTAAGCGAGATTTCATGCGTGACGAGATCCTTCCAAAACAGCCAGTGAGTGCTGGTGTTGTACACTAGCAAATCTACTCAAAACGTTATATATCGAAAGAAAGCCTGATCTCTGCACGGAAACAATTGGAAACTCTTGATATTTAACCCCGGAAAATCCATCGGAAAATAAAAGCTGTAACAAATATTCAATAGGGAATGCAATGAAAGGACTATATCTCTGGAACTACCCAATGAATTTTTATCAAACAAAAAGCAACAGAAACTACAAATATTTTCCTTTCAAACAGTGTAAATACCATATTTGTAGTTTAAATAAAATAATCATACAAATATTTTCAAAATTATTTATCAGTAGAAAGGAAGTTGAACAGTGCTTCTATATATTTAAATGTATCCAGAAATAAAGGAGAAAAAATATTATTTGTACCCCATTTTCACAAAATGGTACCCAAATTTTGATGTGCCATACGGTACAAGGTACCTACCATTTCATAACCCTAATGCAAACACTGGACTCAGAAAAAAATCATGGGGACTCCATTTTTTGGACGTCATGTAGTCCGTTGGACTCCATATTTTAGAGGTACTTCGCCAACCCTGTGTATATTGGATCTAGGTTAATTTTTTTTTAACAAGTTGGGGCTTCACCATAGCTCAATCCTTCTGAGAGGTGGTCTGGATCTCCAAAATTGCTGCCAGTCAACCAGTATAATGTTAGTCCTTTTGAATTTCATCTGCTTCAGTCTTTAACCAAAGCTGATGACATAGTACAATTCTACTGAATTCTTGTTTAAACCTATGACCTAGACAATAATTATTTGTAAATACCAGTACAGTAGATTACAATGGTTGTTCCCCTTTCCTGAATAGCATTCTAAAGTGACCTGTGATTATGAATTTTCATGCAGAATTCTGGACTATGACAGTAGTTAATTTGATGGCGGTATGCCGTGTCTTCAATTGCTACTGAAAATTGTACGTTTAGAGTAATTCCCAAAAGTCTCTATTCGAATTGTATTTCTATGTTTTTAGTCGAATCTTTGATTCGAGTTATGTACTGAGTTGCGGCCGCGATTTTCAAATGGCCGTTTAAGCCCTTAAATATCAAATTCTGCATAATATTTCTTCACATATCGGTACATTAAGGTCTATACTATACACTCTGCCATTTTGAAGATTTTTAATGCTTTTATTCAGTTATATTTTATAAAGTAAAAAGCTTGTCTAGCACTTCGTCTGGCTTTCTCCAAGGACCCGTATGTCCTAGAAACTATTGTGTTTGCCATTGTAATGGTCTACTCGAACGAATCTTTTTTAACGGTTTCGTCTGCTGGTTTCTAGACCTTAAACCCCAATTAATTTATTTGTCTGCAGGGTTTATCACACAGTCACTGTTAATGTAAAATTGCTGTCTGCCCATCTACGTGTACTCAATTATTTGTCAAACAAATAAACCGCAAAGAAATTAATGAATGAAGTGACGTCACGGTAGTACTACACATTTGTCATTCAGCCAATCAAAATCGAGGACACCTCTGGCAGAGACGATGAAAATTCAAACTCCGTAGTTCTACATTCAACCACTAGAAGGCGCTTTTGTATGTCCTAGAAGTTTTCACGATGGGGTTTCTAAACGTGAGGCTACGATGGGGTTTCTAACAACATTTTACAAATATATAATCCAGCAATATTTTACTGTCACCGCACCTCACTCTGTCTTCTCGCAATATTTAAAACAAATAAAATATCAAATGCTGGTAGTTGTACACCCACAGAGTGATGAAAACGTGAGGCTACAATGGTGTTTCTAACAATATTTTACAAATATATAATCCAGCAATATTTTACTGTCGCCGATCCTCACTCTGTCTTCTCGCAATATTTAAAACAAATAAAATATCAAATGCTGGTAGTTGTACACCCACAGAGTGATGAAAACGTGAGGCTACGATGGGGTTTCTAACAATATTTTACAAATATATAATCCAGCAATATTTTACTGTCGCCGCACCTCACTCTGTCTTCTCGCAATATTTAAAACAAATAAAATATCAAATGCTGGTAGTTGTACACCCACAGAGTGATGAAAACGTGAGGCTACGATGGGGTTTCTAACAATATTTTACAAATATATAATCCAGCAATATTTTACTGTCACCGCACCTCACTCTGTCTTCTCGCAATATTTAAAACAAATAAAATATCAAATGCTGGTAGTTGTACACCCACAGAGTGATGAAAACATGAGGCTACAATGGTGTTTCTAACAACATTTTACAAATATATAATCCAGCAATATTTTACTGTCACTGTACCTCACTCTGTGTTGCGGGCGATAATACCAAGTTTATAGATTTCAACACCCACTGCTGTCCCAAGATTCGACTCTGTGGTTGGCATTCTGCCAACCACTTCACCCTAGTTTTTATAAGCCATGTTTATAGGTGGTCTTTTTGGATCTTTGACATTGTAAATTTGTCAGTTGCGTTCCCTATCAATTCAAATTCTTTTGCTTTAACTTTGATTTTCGAATAAATGTCAGCCTGTTCTCATTATTTGCAAACATTCCAGTTCCTTACTCCATACCATTGCTGATTGATTAGGGAGTCATTCCTCAACATGCTCTAGTTTTGAGGAGTCAGGAAGATACGTATTTCCACCTGAATGACCAGGAATGGAAAGAAAATGATTATATATTATATTCTGGTGAAGGCTTCCAAATGTCTTGTGACAGTGAAACAGCAATTTTATATTTGAATGTAGGATCATTGAAAATTACAAAATAGTAGAGATAAATATTTTATTTTTGTGTATTTGTTTTACATTTAAGATATGTTTTACTGACTACTTGTTGCACTATGCCCTTTTGTCAATATGGATTGCTGGTGTTTATTTCAACCCTGGTGATATTTTTAAAATTTGCAAACAAGAAAAACTGTTGAAAAACACATGGTCAATTCCTAAACTCAAAAGCAAAGAAAGCATGGACATTGACTTAGGTATCTGTAGAGTTTTCCACACCCACACTAATGTGTGGCACATTATGCACTACAGTTTTTCATCTCGTGTGATAATGGCATGACATTCACCACACCACCCCTTTTATTTGGCTTCGTGGAAAATTGTCTGGAACAAAAAGTTGCTATATTCTAACCGGCATTGTAACAAGATTTTACCTGAAGTTTACTAAATGCTTTCTCTAATATAGCTTTTTTATGGCCAATTATTAATTTAAAATATACTCGTAATGTAATAATATTCATTGCCAAGATTTGAAATCATAAATTGATTTTTAACATTTATTTTATTTCATTCCACTTCTGAGAAGCACAGTTGTTGCAGTAATGCAGAAATCAGACATATACCAACACACTTTAAATATTTTAACTGTGCTGCCTGTGAAAACAGTTAATACGTATTAATATTATAAAGCAAGAACTAGCAAATAATTCTGAACAGTGTTGCATATATCGTACCAAACATTGCACGATAATTTTTAGAATAATACTGAAGCAATATGTTTTTTACTACAAATTGATCGGGGTTGGCTTGGACAGTATTAGTTGAAAAATCTTTACAACTACAATTTTATGAAGACATTAAAAAAAAAAAGTATTTGTAAGGAAGAAATAATATTGAACTTCCACTGTATATTTTAAGACACTTACAAGAAGATTCAACACATCTGTGACCAGATTACAAGCAGAAATTGCATCAACTTAAAACTTATCACACTAAAGCCCCAGTCATACAGACCAGACAGGGAATTCTGCTCCAGAATTTAATGTCAAGCGGTTCAGCTGAATCTAAATAACAGTCCGCTTGAATGCCAGTGAAATATAATCATTTACTAACTATTTAGCTGAAACTGTCCTACAAGATGTTTTACAAGTCTCTTTGCTGTCTGTAACGGTTGCAGAGTGTTTTGCAGTTGTGATCCTATAGAGGTTGTTTGTAAGTCTTTGGTGTTACTTACTGATTTAGCTGTAAAATTGCATTGTGTCAAAGTCATAATAGAGATTTTTACGTCATGTGCAACAGCCAGGATCATATTGGGACAAGTCATCAGCTTTGTCACTTGTGGGAGTTGAACACACACAGAGGTGACAGCCTGTGACTTGATGCCAAACCTGCTTAGTCGCTAGGCCACAGACTTAAAGTTACTGGAAATGAGTGGACAAGTAGCCCTCAGTAGGGAGCCCTTAGTGGGCAAGTAACCTACCCTACTCAGACCATTCTAAAGATCCCTAACATTGTATAGTGATCGGCAGCCTGTAAAAGAGTAGATAAAGGCCACCTTGAGACCATGCTTAGGATCACTAATATCATCTCACACCTCGTTTTGCTCTACAGCCAGTCAGAGAATACTTAAAGACTTCCTGAGACCATGCTCAGGATCACCAATATCCCAGATGTAATTGCAAGCTATTTAAGTGTTTCAAGACCACCAGGAATGTGTCTGAAAATGATCTGCAAACAGTCAGAAAGAAACATAAGACCTACTGACAACAGTATGATTAAGAGGAATTTCTAAATCACCCAACAACTGAACTTTGAAAAGTATATTGAATTTGTAAAGATCCATAAACAAGTAGTCAAGGAAATTTCCACTAGTTTATGCAAGGCCAGTTCTGTTGGGAGGCAGCAGTTAGTCCTAAAGTGGTCATGAGGCATATGATCATTGGTTAAACAACTGCAGACTTTCTAAAGGAAAATAACCTCAGAAATCAGTAGGACCACTTCTGGAAAACCAGGATTCCTGTGGTAGACAGATCCTCAATGTAAAAAGATCCTGTTTCTTTAGATATGTGTCATTACAAAATAGTGAAAATACACTAAAAGGTCAGGAAATGTTTTATAATTTTTATAAAATGGAAAAACAAGTATTTACTAAAAATATCCTGCTACCTGTAATAAATTGAATGTAAATAAAGTTGTTTCTGTGAATTTCTCTACGCAATATGGACTTTTCCTGTGAGGTCACTATAGTGACAAGATCACTGTCCTGTATCCATTTATTGCATCAGATGAAGTCAGCATAATGTCATATCACAGGTACTAGATAACATGTGGCTTAATGATGATTTGGGAAGGCTTCTGTGTATCTTGAATACTTCTATGTTTTGTATTTGGAAAATAAATAACACTGGAAGCAAGTTTATTTCAAATATTCCAAAGAGTTTCAAAAATGGCAGGGAGTCAGAAGTTGGTATTTTATACTGAAGTTTCAGTTAGGCACCTGTCCCTGCCAGATAGTCATTACATATCAACCTCTGCTTGGTTTTAGGTCTTTCCCGTTTTGGACTTCAACGTATTGGAGGATTTTTGTCAATGTTGCTGTACATAAATGCTTTTCTATTAAGTTTGCATTGATAGAGTTCAAAAGACAACATTTATCTGGGCCTTTGCAAAAACTTTATTAGCTTAGTAGATTTTAACCACTTCATACCAGGTTCACCATTATGCTGCTTATGTGTTAACTTTTTCCTGATGGTATTTAAAATTAATACAGAATTGTGTTTGTATCCTTGAACATTTCCCCCAAGCTGCCGCACAAAGAGTTTGTATTGTTTATGTAGTTATTGATTTAGGTGCCTTAAAGACTACCTGTAGTCTTTTTTCTTTTCTTTTTTTTTTTTTGGTTCAATTTACCCAGATCAGTAAACAAAGCAATAAAAGGAATGATGTATGGAACAGTATACACTAGCTAGCTATCTGGGGAGACTCTATTATTAGGATATTGTTATTTGGACCTGTATATGCATGTGGGTGGGTCATATTATTTGTTATTTACGTGGGTGACTGACAGCAGGGCTTGCATCATCCATATTTTTGTCATAAAAGAAAAAAACAGGGTAACTATTGTTATTTTGACTTGTTCCTGTCTTGTGCGTCAAGCTTCTTGTGTTTGAAACAATACTGGCCCAGAATTTATTATACTTAAAGCACAAGTGAACAAATGAAATTGAATAGATGAATAAGTTAAGATTATTATTATCTCCCTCCTGGCCCTTTTAGAACGAAGGAAATAGTGTATTTTTTATTTTAGCACAAAAGAGCATGTGAGACATTTTTCAAACATTTTTAAAAAGTTGTCATATGACTGGAAAAACATTTCCGTTCTGTGTTGTATGCATCCTACCCAAGTACCAACCTCGACTTATTAAACCTAATGGACACCACTAAAATATGAAACATGTGAAACCACAATCTAATGTAATGCAGACTTTAATAGCAATCTAATCTCCATTGGTTGAGAGACTGTAAGGCACAACGGAACAAAACCAATGTGAATAAGTGTAAGTCCAATAATTTAGCCGGGTCATACCAAAAGAAAAAGGGTGATAGAGAGGCTATAGTGGATACTAGGCTTTTGCAAACAGGCAGGTTTTAAGCTTTTCCTTGAGGCAAAACACAAAGAAAGCCCAATTGAGTTAAATATGTTGCGCTCGTATGTGGCTTGTTGGACCATCGTCGCACAGTGTGATCTAGGTATAAATATAGGAAAATAATCCATTTTGAAAGACTCTGATATTGATGCACTTAATGGTACATGGCTGTTTCATTCATAAACATACCTCCTGATTGGAAAAAATAATAACTCTACATGATACAGGGGGGAGATTTATGTATGTTTCCAATATTTTCCTGATAACTTTTTGAATGACATTGTGATTGATTCAAGAAGTCTTCCGATATAATCGGAAACACTGTCCAAATGTTCTGAATGGTTTCCAAATGCTTTGTTGAAAAGATTGACCCCACTGAATCGCAAATTTACAGCCTCTTAAACCTGTCGGGGAGGACGATTGCCATAGTCCCTTATCAACAGCCCTATTAAAATCTGAAATATGAATTGATAGTTTTAAAAAATCTTTAACTGTTTATAAAACCGAGTTTATTCTCATATGCTCCCACAAAATCGTAAACAACTCCTCCCTCACTTCCCTATCAATATTCTGGGAAATCAGGTCTTCCCATCACAAAGTGTCAGGAACCTCGGAGTGGTGTTCGACTCCAATTTGAATTTCTCAAACCACATGTCACAGGTCAGAAACTCCACTGGAGTACAGGCGAGAGACCTCTACAGAATTCGTCCCCTTCTAGACCTTAATACATCAGTGCTGTTAGTGAATGCTTTGGTGAGCAGCAGGTTGGATTATTGCAATTCACTGGTCTTATCACTCACTGATTTTGAGTTAAGGAGATTGCAGCTAGTCCAAAACTCACTCTGCAGGATTGTCACCCGTTCCTCTAAATTCTCTCACATTACCCCTTAACTAAAAATACTCCATTGGCTACCAGTCAGATACAGGGTACAATTTAAAATTGGCCTTATTACATACAAAATTCTCAACCAAGGTCAACCAGTTTACCTAAGAGAATTAACACACCCCTAATTCCGGGATACCGAAAGAAGAAATTGCGTTCTAGCATATCCCCTATCAAATAGGCCCACCAACTGGAAGTAAGATTTGCAAAAAGAAAACATTGAAGTTCTGAAAGTAATCACTTAGTCTATAAAAGTGCTAAAATATATAAAAATATTGGATAAAAGTTTGTAATTTTTTCAGATTTGAGGTTTGTTTCTCATAGTTTACGTTTTCTCACAATATTATATACTGACATTCGAAATACCGGCTGTAAAGTGTCACCACAGTGTTGAAGTGAATTGGTCTCGATACCGAGATACCAGTGTTACCGACCCTGCCCTAACCCCTACACCTCTTCTAGAAATATAAGGCGAAGTACCCCCAAACTTAAGTTTCTTCAAACGCCCATTTTCGATCGTAGAGTTCACAAATTAATCAAACACTTCTCTAATTCCTTCAGTTGCTATGCCCCAGTCCTTTGGAACTCTTTCCCCTTTCATGTAAGAAACAGTCCCTCTGTTGCATCTTTTAGGAAACACCTTAAAACCCACCTCTTCAGCTCTAATTTCCCAACTTAGTTTTCTTCCCTCCTGGTCACATCCACAATCCTGGATTTCTGACCTTGACCACCCCCAACTCTCCCTATGATAATGATTTTGTTTAATTAGCGCACTGAGTTCCCCTTTGTGGGGAAGATATTGCAAAGCAGTAGATTAGATTAGATTAAATCATTTGATATATTAAAAATGCCGTAAAATGTTTTCTTGAAGTACAGAATTAGGAATTATGATATAAATGTGATGTTGATTTCTTCTTGTAAGTTATGCAGCAGGTGTAACTTTCTCTGGCTTAACCTACTCTTTGTTGATTGCTGTAAATCTATTTATGGACAAATTCAGTGTAAGTGGACCAACTCTTCTCAGTATTTCCAGTCATAAATTGAATGTCCTGCCAAATGATTCTTTGCATTGTGATACCTTGCTCACTTAATTTTGCCCTCAGCCCAAATTTTCACTTTATAGGCTGGGGTTGTAGTCATCCTATGTGCCATCCGGGCATAATTAAGCGGCCCGTCAGGGACGCTTATTTGTTTTCACCGAAGTTCGACTGATCACCGCCGCCGCCGCCGCCGGATTATGGTCTCCCTTGAATAACTTCTTAGCCTTTCAAATTTTTCTTTCCTTCTTATCTTTCTTTAAAACTATAGGGGCGGGAAAAATTTTTGGGATACTTTGCGCAGACTTTAAGCTTTACTTAAGTTAACCTTAAGCATAACTCCAAAACACCCCGTCATCGCATTTCAGAAAAAACCACACACACCTGTGCTATAAAATTTATCTGGTACATTCTAGACCAAATTTCCAAGGTTGGAAAGGATTTTCTCATCAATCGCACCACAGATACCTGAATGGGAGGCGTTTCATTTTTGTAAATTTTTTAAAAATGGGTACTTGGTCTGTATCTCAAAAATGGTTAGGATTTCGGCGTTTTGTTGGAATAACTTATTCAGCTACTTTTTGATAATCTTTCACATGCCAAAGTTTTAGCCCTGTATCTGCAATCTTAAGGTCACCTTAATGTCAAAAAACAGGGTTTTAGCCCTCCAGTTCACTTAGTTTTTCACTTTTTTCAACCAAAGTTGGCACATATATTAAGATTTGCCAAAGGAGTATCCTGACTTTATGGTAACCTTAAACTCAAAATGTTAATGGACATATGGCCTGCTTAACGTCATCAAATTGGAATAAAATCCTCTGGCTCCTTTCTTTTTCCATTTTTTTATATTGAAATTATCACTGGTATTAAAGTAGATAAAAATAATACTTATGGTCACCTTAAACTCTCAGTATGAATGGAGTTGTAGCCACCTTAATGTGAAATAAGGGGGTTTTCAGCCTCCAAGTATCTTATTGTTCGACTGACCTCAGTTAAACTTTGCACACCTATAAAGGATGGCAAACCAAAGGGTTATCCTGACTTTAAGGTGACCTTAAACTGTTAATATAATTTTGTCCCCCCTAAAGTCATAACATTTGAATGAAGCCGTCTGGCTCTTTTCTTTTTCCATATCTAACATATATTGATATTGAAGGGACATTCTCATATTATGGTCACCTTAAAGTCGCAATATGAATGAAGTTATGGTCACCTTACAGTGAAAAAGGAAGTTTCAGCCTTCAGCTATCTTATTGTTCAAGTGACATGAGCTAAACTTTATGCACTTATAAAGGATGAGAAAAGGGACATTCATATTTTATGGTCACCTTAAAGTCCCAATATGAATGAAGTTATGGCCACCTTGCAGTGAAATTATGGAGTTTTTAATCTCCAGCTATTGTATTGTTCAGCTGACCTCACTTTAATTGTGCACACTTATTAAAGATGAAAATAGGGACAAGTAACATACACAATGCAATAAAGTTCACAGTTTCTATTGCTTATGATGCATATGTTGACATCTTTTATGGGGGACTTCTTTTTCATCAGGGCCGCTTCATTTTTGTCAGCAAAAACATTCTTCTAGTTAAACACATGTGGGTGTTTTTTCTGTTTTGGAGATATCTGGCAATAGCTATTGTCATGACAACGATTTTAAAATTTGAATTCATAAAGTTTTACGATTGTTCCACAGCCCGAACCCATGCATGATTTTGCGCCAAATTTTCAAGATATGTTTATATCAAGAGGATCTACAGATTAGGGCAGGGTCGGTAACACCGGTATCGAGACCAATTCACTTCAACACCGTGGCGACACTTTACAGCCGGTATTTCGAAAGTCAGCATATAATATTGTGAGAAAACGTAAAGTATTAGAAACAAACCTCAAATCTGAAGAAATTACAAACTTTTATCCAATATTTTTATATATTTCAGCACTTTTATAGTGATTTCTTTCAGAACTGCAATGTTTTCTTTTCGCGAAACTTACTTCCGGTTGGTGGGCCGATTCGATTGGGGATATGCTAGAACACAATTTCTTCTTTCGGTATCCCGGAATCGGTACGGATTTACACTGGCGGGATACCGAAATGAAAAATCTGCTACCGACCCTGCCCTACTACAGATGGTGGTATCTGACAACACCTGTTGCTATGGCAGTGCTTTTAAATATTGGGGTCTTAAACTTTGTGCCCATTCATAGATTTTACCAAATTTTCAGGATATATTTACCCTGAGAAGATCTAGAGCTGATTAGGATGTTAGGGTGTTGGAGAGGATTTGGGGGTATCTTACAACAGCTGTTACCATGGCAATGCTTTTAATACTTTTTGGTTTAAATTAGGTAATTAAAAAGGGGGCACTCTTAAATTCATGTTTCTACAGTTGCATTTTTTATGTGTATCAAGAGTGTGGTAGAGAAACTGTTGCTTCAAAAAAGTCTTCCATTGCAATTGACAGATGCCTCCCTATCATTAACAGAAATCCAAACATCATGAACAAATAAAATAACTTTTCCCCCTTCTTCAACTATATGAAATTTTTTACATGTGAGAGCATCTCGTATACTTCTTACAGTTAAATTTGTCTGTTAGATTTTTCCAAATATCAATGATGTTGCCCATTTAGTTGTACTTTGGGGGCGGGTTTTCTTGCCTGCTGAGGCTGGTTAGTTTTGTGATTGCACTAGTTATATGAGTGTATAACTGTTCTAAAGAGATAAATATAGTGCAGTAGACTCTCTATTAGTAGAATCTGAATATGTTGACTATAAATATAAATGGAACTAGTTTTGATGTCTCAAAACCCAGAAAACTGCTATATTTTTGTTTTGCGTTTGTGTAAATGGAAGTGCACCAAAACTGGAACTAAGTTTTGTGGATATTTGAGGTTCTAATTCTACTTAGACTATTGTCCCAAGTATAAGTTGTATAAAATCATTTTGTGATGGCACAAAGGCATTTTACTCTCACAAATGATCTGACACTATTATTTCAAATTTTACTGTAGGAGAGTAAAAAGACATCAGAGCCTCTGCATAGCAAGCCTATTTTACACAGTACAGCAATGCCGTAAATCCCGAAAGTTAATAGGACAACTCTCTTATTCTAGGCATCATCATCCCTGGGAATTTACTCAGTGTGCTCAAATACCGCAAATTATACTTGTCCATTTATCTTCACTAAGATGTTTTTATATATATCCTTGACCTTCGTAGGGTGGCCTGGTTTAGCACATCAGACCTAGATAAAGCAGTGTATGGTTTCTTTGCAGAATGTTTATATAATTTATTGGGTGTATATGGAAGTTACAGTTCTATTTCATGGACAACTTCTGATTCTTCTAGCACAATGAAAGGTCAACTTTTTTGTTTGGCACATTATCAGCAGCACGTTGCAAACACATTGTCAATAGTTTGGGCGTTTGGGATAGTTTTTTATAAAACAGTGGACCATTACAGAGATGATTGGTAAAGAGTAAAGACAGTGTTGAAAATGTTGAACTTCATTTGCCAATCATTTACCTTAAAGCATTGGGTTTCCAAATTACTTGTTTCCATGTTGAAAGGTAATTAATTTCCAGAAGACTGGAAGTTGTCACTGCAGGTATAGTGTTCCAAACTAACCCAACAATTACCACAATGTAGTCTAGAGGGTGAATGTTATACACAGGACTCTGGGTACATCTGCTGTCTGTACAGAATAAAAATTATAATATAACAGATATAAATCTCCTAGCACCCCACCCCTATTAATTCCTTAGGATGTCTCCCTTTTATTCAATTATAGAATCACTCTGGCTCCTACCAGCTTTACAAACGTTGTTACAGTTGATTGTGGTTCTTTTATAATAAATTTCTCAGTGAGCCAGTTCCAGTTTCATCTGAACAAGTATATACAAAAAGAAGAAGGAATAGAATCTGAGATGACTGAATTGTATGCTTGTCAACTGCATTGATGTTGATGATGTTTATTTGTGTTCAGTGATGTCATGAAGTTCTCAGAAAGTCCAAGGACTGGTTCACAGTAGGGAAATGGATTGACTGGAGCACAAAATCAAGATTGGAGTATACTGTTCCACTTGAAAAGTGACAGTTATCAAAATATTCATGCAAAAAGTGACATCTATTGTCCATTAAGAGTAGCATTATAATGGTGAAAGGGTACTTTTGGAGTATGAGAAAAATTATTACTTTTGACACATTTTATCTGGTCTCTTATTGGCACTTAATCTTCTCACTTTAGGATTCCGGGGGGGAAATGGTGACACGATTGAACCCAGCTACGTAATATCTCTAGGGGGCAGAAAAACACTACTGTTTAATCAGTTCTTCACAAGAAACCAATATCAAGTCAGTACATGAGCAAGTGATTTTACTGCTGGCCATATTAACCAGACATTAATTACAGGTAACAGGGTATAGTGCACCGGGGAAGCCCCTACGGGGCTGATACTTTATTTCTACATAAAGGGTAAGTTTATTTAAGAGTTCTGTTGTACATGGTGTCACTGCTCTGCACAGGTTTTATGCCTACTACTCTCAGCATTCCGCAGATTTCAGTCACAACAGTTTGTATTTAATTTATTGGCTTCTGTATGTTTCACTACATTAACAACATGTCACTTTGGAGTTTCTGTGATTTCTGACTACCTAGTCAATAAATACGGGTGTTTTTCTGCCACAGTCAAAGGTTAATATATGTAACAGACATTATGGGTGTTTCTAAACTAACGTTACCAGGAATCTTAAAAACTAGTGGGAAATTGCCCAACAGAATTTGTTATTATTTGTTTTATTGTTATAACATGACATTACAGATCAGTTTTCCAGTCCATAAATATTTATGTATAAAGCTCAATATGCCATGACAACTATTTGCATTTACTATTGATTTTTCAGTTTAAACATTCCATCATAAATGTCTCAAATGTCATGTCATAGGAAGCCAGGTACTGAGGTCATATGATTGTTAACATAGGTTCCAGTTTTCACAGCACACCCCCAGTGTAGCAATAAGTTAGTTATGGCCATGAGGTCCCTGGTGCTAAGTTCCAATGTAGTCACTGCAGCCTTAATGTAAGTCTCCATATTTGCTGTGTACCAATTCTGTTTTCAAGTACACAAGTTTTTGGTAAAATTTTTGCTATTAGGAAGCATCATACCTACCCTTCCCCCCAATTAATAAATATTAACCAAATATGGAAAAAAATACCAAAAGGAGGATATTTTTATGAAATCTTTTCCTCTTGAAGCAAAAAAAAATGGGAATGAAGACATTCATGAATTGGCTGTCTCAAATTATATTTGTGTATATGCTTTATATAGAAATACTTGCTCTTATTATCCACCACGTGACATATTTGACCCATATAGAGGGATATACGGAGCGGGATATATTTTATTTTTATACAACGGCGCCTCTGTACCATGGATAATGAGTGTGAATAACTTTTGGTTTTTAAACAATATCTTGGAAAGTATGTAACCTATAAATATATATTCTATATCATTAGAAAGGTCTTATTACACCGCCTCTGCTCATGTTTCTTGCATAAAAATCCATGCAGAAATGAGATATTGCAAGTTAAAGTTTTGATATTCACTGTTGCCACTTCCTTTCCGCAGCCTTCTTCATGTTCTCTCATTAAATATTCATTTTATTTAACCCATAAATCGTACAAAATGGTGGATAATAAAAGTAAATCACATTCCAATTCTTTTCTCTCTCTACACTAACCCAATCAGCTCAGTCATTCATTCCCACAGTAGCATCAACTACCACTTTTACACCGATGACAACCGGTTATACATAACACTCTCACCAGCAAATTTCTCTCACTCTATACAAAAACTAAAGAACTGCCTAAACAACATTCAAGATTTCATGTTTACAAATAAATTAAAAGCTTATTATCGTAGGCTCCCAAAATAATTGTAAACAACTCCTCCCTCACTTCCCTATTAATATTCTGGGAAATCAGGTCTCGCCAGCACAAAGTGTCAGGAACCTCGGAGTGGTGTTCAACTCCCATTTCAATTTGTCAAACCATGTGTCACAGGTCATGAAGTCCACTAGAGTTCATGTGAGAGACCTCTACAGAATTTGTCCCCTTCTAGACCTTAATACATCAGTGCTGTTAGCGAATGCTTTGGTGAGCAGCAGATTGGATTATTGAAATTCACTGTTCTTATCACTCACTGATTTTGAGTTAAGGAGATTGCAGCTAGTCCAAAATTCACTCTGCAGGGTTGTCACCCGTTCCTCTAAATTCTCTCACATTACCCCTCGACTAAAAAAACTCCATTGGCTCCCAGTCAGGTACAGGGTACAATTTAAAATTGGCCTCATTACATACAATGTTCTCAACCAAGGTCAATCAGTTTACCTAAGAGAATTAATCCACCCCTACACCTCTTCCAGAAATATAAGGCGAAGCACCCCCATATTTAAGTTCCTTCAAACCCCCACTTTCGACCGTAGAGTTCACAAATCAATAAAACACTTCTCTAATTCCTTCAGTCACTATGCCCCAATCCTTTGGAACTCTTTCCCCTTTCATGTAAGAAACAGTCCCTCTGTTGCATCTTTTAGGAAACACCTCAAAAGCCACCTCTTCAACTCTAGTTTCCCAACTTAGTCTTCTTCCCTCCTGGTCACACCCACAATTCTGGATTACTGACCTTGAACGCCCCTCAACTCTCCCTATGATAATGATTCTGTTTAATTAGCGCACTGAGTTCCCCTTTGTGGGGAAGATATTGCGCCTGCAAAGCAGTAGATTAGATTAGAAAACATCCCGCACCAGACATATACAGAAAAATATATCACTCATGAAGATTAAAAATATAATACTCCTGCTACGCACTCGTATAATATTGTTAACTTCATTCATGATATATTTTTTCTGAGTATGTCATTCGGGAAGTTTTCCTATTTTATCTTAGAAAGAGTCTTGTTTATAGCTGAGGTCCTTGGTGGCCTAATGGTTAGCAAGTTTGGCATCTAATTATAGACTGTCACCTCTGTGGGTTCGAGTCCCACAAGTGGCAATGCTGAGGACCTGTCCCAATATGACCCTGGCTGTTGAACAGGACATAAAACCCCAACTATGACTTGTTTATAGCTGATCACACAAGCCACACTCCTGGAAACCTACACTCTGAAATCCTGAATATGCGTGGGAGGAAATCAATAGCCCGCAGTACAATCACTGGCTTGTGTATTGACTTGACATTGCCTTCATTTTGAAGAATTAAAAGAAATAATATCGACACCCACAGCAAACAGACAAAAAACTAGAATAAGGAGTAGCAGTTACAAGAATTCTTGTTACAAATATAGATTGCTGATGAATTACTATCATTTATTTAAAGGTTAAAGTCAGAGGCTTGGTTCTGAATTCTTTTTAAGTCAAAAATACTTGCAAATTGATAGATATTGAATGTGCTGTTTATTATAGTTTCAGTTGCCTGAAACATTTAAATACACATAAAATTCTGACTCTGCTAGCTCACTTGAGATGATGGGTTGGATCCTGGGCCAAAAAATGCCTGAGTAAACGTATTTTATAGTTTTCAATAACCTTATCCTGGCTAATACTCTTTATTTTGTTTGAAACTGTAACTGCCCACAACAAATCACTGAATGCAACCATCTAGTTTGCACATTTTTATTGCACCATAAAATTACCCATTATTTATTCAGTTTGACTTAAGAGATATTTGCTCAAAGTTGGCCATTTTATACAACTGTGGAAGAACAGCCATGCTGTATTGACAGTGTTTTAAACTCTTGTTATACATGGTGCAGTAGGTCTAAATGCCAAAAAAATTCCAAACAACTCCTGTACAACAAGTGATATTTTCAAAACTGGAGAGTAAAAATCTGAATGACACTGTAGTCCCAGCTACAAGTCTACAAATGTGACCGGGGATTGCAGCTGTGTATATATCTACTCAAAAGTTTGGCAAAGAATTTCAACATTGAAAGGATTAAGTGATAAAATACCCTTATCTACAAATTATAAAAAAATTTTCTTCTAAAATTTACAAAAATCTAACAAAGAATTCAAAGTTCAAGGATCATACAAATGCAAGTTCTAGCAACTGATGACAAAACATGTGAGGCCCATATATCAGTCTGTGTGTGTCTGACTTCTGTAAATACAGACATGGAGTTTGATTTTCAATTGATTTAAGTGCTGTGGCTTGTGTTTAAGATAACCTGTTGCTTTTTCATCAGCAACATATTCTATTCATAATAGAATAAAAAAAAAATAGTAAAAGATTCATATCTGATAAGTTTTCAGTTTAAAATAATCCATAGAATATTCAACTGCAACTATAAACTTTTTATGGAAAATAAAAGAGTCCCCACAGTGCCTAATATGCCAACATACTGACAATCTGGAATGTTATTTTTATTACTGTGAAT
The DNA here is from genome assembly GCA_964017235.1 of Sabellastarte sp. h YS-2021. Lineage (NCBI taxonomy): Eukaryota > Metazoa > Annelida > Polychaeta > Sabellida > Sabellidae > Sabellastarte > Sabellastarte sp. h YS-2021. The sequence goes on along the minus strand of OZ024927.1, from coordinate 163,955,226 downwards.
CTTCCAAATTATTCTGGGTTCAAGTTGAAACATGGCTCAAAGAAAAACTTCTAGTTAATTTTGATTTTACCGTTCTAGAGATATTGTTGGGTGTTATAAATATTGATAAAAGACTTTTCCATACTATAAATTACATCATCCTCCATGGAAAATATTTTATAAAGGAATGTAAGAAAAATGAAAAGGAGTTACTTTTATATAGATATATGTATATTTTAAAAGATAGGTTAAACATTGTCATAGTATTACATAAAAACCAAGAAAATTATATTGCTTTTAAACAAAAGTTTAGTTGTCTTATTGAAATAGTACAATAGTATTGAACAAAGACCATCTACATAGTAAATAGCACCATATTTCTCTTTTCAGTAAACTCTAGTATAAAAATAAAATCATCTGATTTGGAATTTGTAATATCCACACATGTCTTTTCTCTTCAATATCTATCTTGTATAATAAATTATGTTTTTCTTTAAAAATTACTCTATTTGTTGAAGAATATTCTTTTTTTGTAATAGATATGTAATAGAATTTTTTTTAATTTTTTATAATAGATGCATTGTAACACACCAAAAAGAAAATAATAAAAAAAAAAAAAAAACCCCACATATTCTATTTATGTGATTTACTGTGCTCTGTCCTTTGATAAATGAAATAAAGCCATTGTAATATAGATTTTTGATGTACAATTTTTGTAGATCAGATTGGACATTTTTACTAAAGGCAGTTTGACATTACTCTTAGTTTTGCAAAAGGTTATCAAAACTACTTATTGATCTTTGAAAATACTTGATATAATCCCACAGGCCTTATGGAGAAATTTTTATATTTTTGATTATGTGTAGGGCTCATAGACCATCAGTGACTGCATTCAAAAGGTTCTATTAAGATCTTCAAAATTTTAAGTAGAAAAAAATATTCTTCTGAACCAGGAAAAAGTTGAACCCCTCTTAGCCATATCTGGTCATGAGTCAAAGTCACCAAAGTTCTGAGACTCAAACCGATTAAACAAATGGCTTAATATTCTGACATAATATTGGCCATATTGAATGAGCATATCCCATTATGCTGTGGTCCAACCACAGCAATTTTTTATCATGACTACTTACAACGCGGCAAAAGCCTGTCCTGCCAAATGCCAAAAAAAGCGTATTTATTTGATTTCACATATTTACTGTAACACATACAGGAGAAATTCACGTGGTCCAACCACAGCAATTTTTTATCATGACTACTTACAACGCGGCAAAAGCCTGTCCTGCCAAATGCCAAAAAAAGCGTATTTATTTGATTTCACATATTTACTGTAACACATACAGGAGAAATTCACGTGGAAGGGGCTATTTCTTCTAGCTCGGCAACCACCAGGCGGATTCTCTTCAAATTTGGCAGATTTATGCATTAGCCCTGGGAAACTTTCTCAATATGGTGTCATAAGATTTCGACCAATCAGAGAAGTCACATGAACAAAAATCTGTTTTTAAAAGGGGTATGCTTGTCCAGATGATAGCTTAACAAGTGCTTCACCTATTCACATGAAATTTGGCAAGTAGGTTTGCTATATAGATGCCAAACTTTTTTTTGGAAGTGATCCAGGACAAATTGATTGACTAATTAATGATTAACTCCTTGCCACAATTTTTCTTAACAATGAAAATCTTTAATATCTCAGAAACAGTGCAAGATAGAGCGATTTCAATGAAACTTTTTACCCACAGGGTATATGTTTTCATATGGGACTTTTTGCCAAAAACCTTTTTCTTGCCATTTCGGTGGCCATCTTGAACTAAATTTTAAATATGCGTAAAATGCAAAAATGCATTAGTTTGGAAACAGTGTGAGATAGTGTCATTTCTATGATTTTTTTTTCATCCACAGGGTATATGTAGTCCCCTGCCACTTTTTGTCAAAAATCATTTTTGGCGGCCATCTTGAATTTCAGCATAAAACATATTTATCTCGGAAACGGTACAAGATAGAGCGATTGCGAAGAAATTTTTGGTCCACAGGGTATACCCAGTCACCTGCCACTTTTTGTCAAAAGTTTTTTTCCTCGCTATTTTTGGCCCCCATCTTGAAATTCTGCATAAAATGTAAAAATGCATTTATATCACAGACTGTGTGATAAACACACAAACACATAAACACTTTTATCTAGGAAACAGTGCAAGATAGAGCGATTTCGACGAAACTTTGGGCCAACAGCTTATATTCTCTCCAGAAAGCATTTTCCTGCCATTCTTTCCAGGGAGGTTAAATTTTTGCATAAATGGAAAAACATATTAAACCGAGCAAAATAGTCATTTCAGCAAAATCATTAATTCTCATTTGGATGCTTTATTTTTGCTGTGCAAAAACAATTTCTTCTTCTCTTGAGAAGCAATACATTAGTTAAGTTTAAGTCTCTGTTAGACTTAACAGTTAGCCATTTTTACCCCACAGCCCTTAAGGGCTATCAGGGTATTGTTTTTACCCATAGTGTCTGGATGGGCAGTCATCTGGGCGGGCGGGTGGGTGCAAGAAATAGTTTGTCTGGGCTGTATCTCAGAAACTGTAAGGGTTTAGGGGTGTAGGTGTGCAATATCAAGGTGTGTCCTTGATTTGACCTTGACCTATAAAATCTTGTCAGCTATATCTCGGAAACCGTAAGGTGTAGGAAGTTGATACTTGCTAGGGACATTGGTTAGGGAGTGTAGGTGTGCAACATCGTGGTGACCTTGATTTGACCTTGCCATGGTGACCTTGATCTATAAAATCTTGTCCGGGCTATATCTTGGTAACCGTAAGTTGATAGTGGGTAGGGGCATTGATTAGGAGGTATAGGTGTGCAACGTCATGTTGTGACATTGATTTGACCTTGCCACAGTGACCTTGGCTTTATTGTCTTGTTCGGACTGTGTCTCGGAAACTATAAGGTGTAGGAAATTGATACTGGATAGGGACATTGGTTAGGGGGTGTAGGTGTGCAATGTCAAACTGTGACTTTGATTTGACCTTGCTTTAGTGACCTTGACCTATAAAATATTCCCCGGGCTATATTTCTCAGAAACCGTAAGTTGTAGGATATTGATACTTGGTAGGGACATTGCTTAGGGGTTGTAGGTGTGTAACATCATGGCATGATCTTGATCTGACCTTGCCGTAGTGACCTTGACTTTATTGTCTTGTCCAGACTGTATCTCAGAAACCGTAAGGTGTAGGAAGTTGATACTAGGTAGGGACATTGGTTAGGGGGTGTAGGTGTGCAATGTCAAGGTGTGACCTTGATTTGACCCTTGACCTATAAAATCTTGTCCAGGCTATATCTCGGAAATCGTAAGGTGTAGGAAGTTGATACTTGGTAGGGACATTGGTTAGGGGGTGTAGGTGTGCAACATCATGGTGACTTTGATTTGACCTTTAACCTTGCCATAGTGACCTTGACTTTATTGTCTTGTCCAGACTGTATCTCAGAAACCGTAAGGTGTAGGAAGTTGATACTAGGTAGGGACATTGGTTATGGGTGTAGGTGTGCAATGTCAAGGTGTGACCTTGATTTGACCCTTGATCTATAAAATCTTGTCTGGGCTATATCTCAGTAACCGTAAGGTGTAGGAAGGTGATAATGGGTAGGGACATTGGTTAGGGGGTATAGGTGTGCAACGTCATGTTGTGACCTTGATTTGACTTTTGACCTTTCTGTGGTGACCTTGACCTATAAAATCTTGTCCTGGCTATATCTCGGAAACCGTAAGGTGTAGGAAGTTGATAGTTGGTTGGGACATTGCTTAGGGGTTGTAGGTGTGAAACATCATAGTGTGATCTTGATCTGACCTTTGACCTTGTCATAGTGAGTTTAAAATCTTGACCAGGCTATTTCTTGGTTTCTGTAAAGTGTAGAAGGTTGACATTTGGTAGGGACATTGGTTAGAGGGTGTAGGTGTACATCATGGTGTGACCTTTAACATTGCTGTAGTGGCCTTGACCTATAAAATCTTGTCTGGGCTATATCTCAGAAACCGTAAGGTGTAGGAAGTTAATACTTGGTAGGGACATTGCTTAGGGATTGTTGGTGTCAAACATCATGATGTGACCTTGATTTGACCTTTGATCTTGCTGTAGTGACCTTGACCTTTAAAATCTCCGAAACCATAGAGAGTAGGAAGTTGATACTTAGTAGGGGCATTGCTTAGGGGTTGTAGATGTGAAACATCATGGTGTGATCTTGAAATGACCTTTGACCTTGTCGTAGTGAGTTTAAAATCTTGTCCAGGTTCTTTCTTGGATTCTGTAAGGTGTAGAAGGTTGATATTTGGTAAGGACATTGGTTAGTGGGTGTAGGTTTGCATCATGGTGTGACCTTTAACTTTGGCTCGTACGAAGTGTGTTCATCTACCATATTTGAGACATCTTTCTCTAATAACAAAGAATATATGGATTGCTGCAACTGATTATTATATGTACTTTTACATAATTGTGCTATTTTCATTGACCGCTATTCTCCAATTAATAAATTTTACATCATCATAATTTTTAGTTTACTGCTTAATGCTGTCATCTTGTTATTGAATTGTCTTTTGTTTTACTACTTTATCTTTACATACATTTTCTCTACCTGAACATTATTTGGACCTTTATATAACTGACACTGCTCTGAAAGTATCCTGATCTTTGTACTGTGTCACTACTTCTATATCTCATGGTGTTGGAAACTCTTTCCCCAGTCTGTGGGGTACAGGCATCTATGATGCTATATTTGTAAATGTCTTTTATGCATGTTTCTTCCTGTATTGATTGATATTTTTAGGTTCTAAAGGGCCATGTTCACCAAACTAATACAATCTGTTATGATCAGATATGAGTGCTCTTTAAACTGAAAACAGTGTTGAAAAAATTTTTATTAATCAGCCCAGAAATAAGAAAGTTCTGTTAATTTTAATTTTGAGGCTCTGTGCTAATGCTGATGATACTTTCCAATCAAAAAAATACGGAGGAGTATTCTTCCACATAATTTTTTTCATTATTGTGTGAGAGATGAACTATATACAAAATTCCAACTTTATTATCAGACAGTATATGACTATGTAGTATTGGCATTGGTTCATATGGTCCTTGAAAGTAGTTTAATGTATAAGCCTGTGAATGACTCAGATATTGATGGTTTCTCTGTGTGTTCTGACAGCTGTACAGGATGAGGAGGCAGATGATCAGGACTATGATGAAGACTTTGAGAGTTCCAAGTAAGTCACAAGAAAAAAACATATTGAAATAACTTCTTATTTTGATTTAATTTTACTGATATCTCTACATTTTCATTATTTAAATATGGGCTGTAATATTTCACCTGTTACTGTTATCCTTGACATTCCACAGTGAATTTGGGATGTCAGGTATTATCTAATAAAACAAGAAAATTTGTAACTGATTACTGGAACATTACAAACATATATTGTCATTTAGCAATTGACTGTAGATATCATTATTAACACTGATTTAACCAAACAAGTTTAAAAGTTTCTCAGTACCAGTACATTAAGATTTTCATTGAAACTTTTACCATGTGAATATTTGGCTTACTGCTTTCAGACATGGGTGTAAAGTTTTATTTAATACAAACTGTGATGAAAGTTGATGTATAAATATCTTTTTGCTTCTTCAAAACTAGTAAACCTAAAACTATGTTCACTTAAAAATTCTCAACAGCTGTTACACACTTTTCTTTGTTTTGCATTTATATTTTAAAATTTTGAAATGGTGCATTTTATTATGCTACAATAGCTTACCATGTGGGACTTAATGCTGTTCTCGGATGGCCACAGGGCATCAGGGCCAACGCCTTAGAAAAACAGACATTTATTGTTGGCCATAGCCTCTCGTTGTCGTCACGTGATAACTTCTGACCAATCGCCCTACTTTCTCGTTGGCCACGTTGAACTCAGTAGCAGTTTGTAAATATACAGACATTTTCATTTATTTCTCAGCCTTTACTTATTGTTGGAGGTTCTTTTCTGGATATTTCTTTTATTATGTAACATCGATCATTCTGTAAAATTTTTATTTTGACAAGATAAGTATATTTCCTGCTTTCGCGTGTTTTGAGTTTTCCTCGGTACAGGCACTTTACATTGCACGTCTTTTATTGCGTTTAAAATGTCTCTCCACCAAACGAATAAAGACAAACCGAGAGCTCAGAAATGCCGCCATTTTTGTTTTAGTTTCGACCTACACAACTATTGCCCTACCTGTAGGGAGGCTGGCAAGGGTGATGACCCCTGTGTCACCTTCAAAACTCCCTGTGATATCTGTGCATCTTTTACAGATGAACAGATGAAGAAAATTCAGCACAGGAAACGTTATCTTAAAAAACAAAAGGCGGAAACTAGTTCTAAAGATAATGAACTCGATCTTTTGGGCGAAGGCGACGGGGATTCCTTCACTGGCTCAAATGCAGACCTCGAGAGTGCTGCTGACAATCTTTTTACCTCACCCCCCGTCATCAACCACTTGCCTTCAGTTCCTTATCTCTCAGAACTCCAGCCAAATCTGTCCCACCCACCCCAGGTACAGCTTTACAACAAAAAATTCAAACAAATCTTGAAAAATCCCTGGGAGATTCCTTAAATATCCATTTACAGCAACAAATGGGTTCCTTTCAGGCATCCATGTTGGAAGCTTTTCAGTCGCTTCGAGAGGAGTTGACTGCTAAAAAGCAAACAGAGGTAGATCAGACCTCGTTTCTTGCTTCCAAACCTGGTACTTCCAGTAATACTGCTGTAAATCTGGACCTACACCCTCCGAGACCTAGTACTAACATTCAAACCGAGGCTATGGATGTGGACTACAGTCCAGCACTCCCTCCTCGCCTAGTACTTGACCAGCATGATCCCTCGGATCAGTACGTTGCTCCCTCTGAACTACCACCGAAAGAGGTCTCGTACTCACACAAAAAGCAAAGCCACTCTCGTAGTAGGCAGGAAATTGATCCGGGATCTGCCTCGGACCAACCATATGAGGAATCCGATGAACCTCGGATCCCTTCTACCAAACCTAAAAAGCACTGTGATAAGAGTAAACACAAGTCAAGGTCCAGATATGTGTCATCTTCTTCAGGGGAGGATCAGTCCCCTGTAACCAGACAAAAGTCTTCTGAGCCCTCCAGGGCTCAGCCCTCAGGGGCTGTTTCTGATCAAGACCTTCCACAACATGATCCAGACCCCCCTTATTATAGGGAAGTAGCTCTGTCTGACATGCCCTCACAGTATGCTGAAGAGGTCGACACTTTTAGGCGTATCCTTTCCCTCCCTGACCCCAGGGAGTCTATGCCTAGATCTTCAACTTCAGTGATGGGTTTGGATGATGAAAAAGGCCGTCAAGAGCTGAGACCTAGAGGTCCTTCCTCTATTCTGCCCCTCAGCTCAGTTATCAAGGACGCCTTTGATAAATTTCAACATGACTTTAAGGCTGCTAATTTACCTGAGGGTAAATATGTCAAGCCTCCTCCTTCCACTTCTAAGTGGTACAGGGTGGGACAGCCCTGTTTTCAGGACAAAATTCAGGAGTTGAATACGGACTTTGCCAAGATCTGTATTACTCCTAAACCCTCTGGGGCCCCTATGGGAAAGGTCCCCCTTCCAGTTCTCAAGGAATTGGAGCATCAGGCTAGACAAAATATCTCAAGCCTCAATTTCACTGCTGCCTTTGCAAAAACTTCTTCTTCTTGCAATGCTTCCCTGGACAAGTGTCAACATAGCATCAAGTCAACTGTCAAGAAGATCAAGTCTCAGATTCAAAAAGGTGCCAATCCTGAGAAAGCATCAAAGCGCGGATATGAGGAAGTCGCTGAGTAAATGGATTTTTTGAATAAGACGATTCTTATTCAACAAAGGGCCCTCACATGTCTCAGCAAATCCCTAGCCCATATTCTCCAGAGGGAGTTATATTCTATGGCTAATACCGGCTTGCTTAGGCGCAAAGCCGAGATGACTCTCTTACAGCCACAGTTGGGGGAAACGAGACGCCAAGAACTTAGGAACTCCTTGTTCGAGTTTCAACTTGTGAAGGAAGGTGAAGACTTCCTTCTCAAAAAAGGCACCTCAAAAGACTCTCAGGGTTTCGCATCCTACCAGAATAAGCCCTTTCATGGTCCCCACAAGAAAAGAGGCTCCTACAGGAAACGCCCCTATGGGGCCAATTCCTCATAAAGCAGTAACCAATCGTTTTCCTCAGGAAGGGGAAAACCGAACTTCAGAGGCTCCAGGGGTCATTTTCAACCCCACAATAGGGGAAGGGGGCGTGGAAACCCCTCTTCCCAATGACTCCTCCAAAGCCTCACTCAGTCCACCAGTAGGAGGTCACCTCTGTTCTTTCAGGAGAGACTGGCAAACAAACAAATGTTCTCAAAACGTGTTAAACATTATCACCAATGGCTACGTACTGCCATTCCTTTCAAAGCCAAATTTGGTCAGATTCCCTCTGATTCTGTCAGAGTACAAGGCCCAGCAAAAAGACCAAGCCTTGGCCACTTGTATCCAGTCTCTCCTGTCAAAGAACGCAATCGAAAGGGTGGAAAATGTAAAATCTCTCGGGTTTTACAGTCGCCTGTTCCTAGTACCCAAGCCTCATCAAAGATGGAGGCCAGTCATAGACCTAAGCAGGCTCAACACTTTTCTACGCATAGAAAAGTTCAAAATGGAAACTCCAGAGTCCATCAGGACCTCCCTGATTCCAGGGGAGTGGGTATCATCGATAGATCTGTCGGACGCTTACCTACACATCCCCATCCACCCAAACTCAAGGAAATACCTAAGGTTTTGCTACAAGTCTCAGGTGTTCCAGTTCACCTCCCTCCCATTCGGACTAGCCACAGCCCCCAGGTCTTTACAATGATTGTAAAGGAAGTGAAACTAATGGCCCTCTCAAGAGGACTCAGAATTTACCAATACCTGGACGACTGGCTGATCAGGTCCCAGTCTCAGGAGGAAGCCCAAGTGAACACTCAGGCAGTGGTAGACCTAACCCAGTCCTTGGGGTGGATAATAAATCAGGAAAAATCAGAACTGAAACCTACTCACGTGTTTTCGTTTGTGGGCTACGAATACCATCTAGATTCAGCCCTTGTAAAACCCACTCAAGAGAGATGGCTCAAACTTCAGGATTTGATCCTACGACTCAAGTCAAAACGTGTTTTGACTGCAAGATGTTTGATGTCGCTAATTGGGTTGCTAGCCTCAACGGAGAAAATGGTCCCGGAGGGACGCCTTCACATGAGGCCCTTTCAGTTTCATCTCAAGGAGCACTGGAGATATCCTCAGTCTCTGGACAACCTCCTTCCTTGGACAGAAGCCATTGCAGCCTACCTAGATTGGTGGCAAAATCCCTCAAACGTGATGAAAGGTGCAGACCTTCATCCCAAAGACCACACTATCCAACTCTTTACCGATGACTCAAACGAAGGTTGGGGCGCTCACTTAGATCAAAATTCTACAACGGGTCTGTGGTCAGATCGGGAAAAAAGGCTACACATAAATGTCCTAAAATTGAAGGCGGTCTCCCTGGCCCTTCGAGACTTCAAGGACCAGTGCCAGAACCAAACAGTGCTAGTTGCGACGGACAACTCAACAGTGGTAGCCTACATGAACAAACAAGGAGGAACTCACTCAGCAGAGATGTGCACTCTCCTGTGGAAGATCATGACCTGGTGCCATCACTACCACATAACATTGAAAGCCAGGCACATTCCAGGGTGCCTGAATGTGATGGCCGACCTACTGTCCAGGTCCAACCAAGTGCAGTCAACAGAATGGTCTCTGCATCCGCAGGTATTCAAACAGATCTGCCAGAAGTGGTTCACACCTTATGTAGACTTATTTGCCACTCACCTGAACCACAAACTTCCACTATACATATCTCCTGTCCCAGACCCAAAGGCTTGGGACATAGATGCTCTAAACATAAACTGGACGAACCTCACGGCCTATGCTTACCCTCCTACGGCTCTCCTTTACAAGGTGATCCAAAAGATCAAGCAATGCCATTGCCTGATCATCGTAATAGCCCCAGGCTGGCCAGGGATGCCCTGGTTTTGGGACCTAGTGCAGCTCTCAACAGAGATCCCACTACAACTCCCAGTGTCAACGACCCTACTCAAACAGTCCCACAAGTATGTGTTCCACAACAACCCACAACAGCTGAACCTCCATGCCTGGTGTCTAGGAGCGGACAACTCCAAGAACAAGGCTTCTCTGTGGAGGTGGCAGAGAGAATTGCTGCTCCTCAGCGGTCATCAACAAGGACCATCTACAAGTCAAAGTGGGCCCTATTTGAAAAATGGTGCAGAGAACATTCGGTGGATTTCTCCACTCCATCTGTGAAACAAATTTCAGATTTTTTCATGTACCTGTACGGTAAGACCTAAATAGGTGCCCCTCGACCATTGATGGTTACAGGACTGCAATCGTGGACACTTTGGGCCCAACGGCCCACCATATTGCACATAATGCAGACCTTCATAGGTTACTCTCCAGTTTTCACAGGGATCGTCGAAAAAGTTCCAGAAATTTACCTAAGTGGAACCTTTCTGTTGTCCTCAACGAGCTCACAAAAGCACCCTTTGAGCCCATGAAAGACACAGACCTCAAACATCTTACTCTCAAAACTGCTTTCTTGCTAGCTTTGGCAAACGCCACAGCGAAATCCATGCCTGGGTCGCAAACAAAGTATCTAATCTAGGCCAATGGGAAAAGGTTGCCTTGTTCCCTTCTTCTGATTTCATAGCCAAAAACCAACTAGCAAGAGAAGGTTCTCAAAGTGTGTCTCCGGTGACTATTCCTGCTTTGACTACCATTGTAAAGAAGACAATTTAAAGAAGACAGGACCCTGTGTCCGGTGCAGGCCCTGAGGTATTATCTGGACCGAAACAAAGACCTGAGAGGGTCTCGTTCTCTCCTTTTCATCTCCTTTAAGAAAGGACATACCTTAGACATCAGACCCGCTACTCTCTCTTCCTGGTTGAAACAAACCATCCTACTTTGTTATAAACAACCAGACCAACAAGCCTTGGACCTGGTCCAAGTTAAAGCGCATGACATCCGGGCCTTCGCGGCCTCTAAGGCCTTTTACGGTGGGGTATCGGTGGACCAAATCATGCAAGCCTGTCACTGGAAAGCTCACAACACATTTACAAATTTTTACCTAAAAGACCTTACTTGGTCAGACACCAACAACAATATGTATCTGGGACCCATAGTGGCGGCACAACAAGTCCTAGATCCTTCCCCTCAGACCAGTTGTCCTCAGAAAGAAAAAGGGGGGGGGGGGGGGGGGGGGGGGCACATCCGTTACAACCAAGTCTTCAGGAGTCTCTCCCAGGATCTAGGTATTCTTTTACCTTCAAGATGTTACGGGTAAGGTCTTTTTTGTTTTTTAGTTTATCAAGTAATTTGTATTAAGGACTTATTAAGTTGTCATTAATCTCATATTCAGGTGGCAAAAATTTATGAGAATTCCAACCATTGGGCTGGTCTGTCACTTGTGAAGGGCCCTTAGGGACCCTTAGACCTCTAAGTGAGCACTGCTGCACTTCCGTCCTACAATCAAAACATCCAGACAGTTTTTAGCACTGTCTCTCATTCTACTTAGGTTTTTGGCTCTTCACAGGCCCGGTCTTTGGGATTGGGGCACTGTGAATGGGACTCAGACTGGTATTTCTAACACTATTTCTATATATATTACTTCAAACCTTAGAAAAAAATTACATATCTTCCAGTCTCAGCTGTAATCCCGCCACCGGGTGGTTGAATTCAGCATTAAGTCCCACATGGTAAGCTATTGTAGCGTAATAAAATTGAAAATTTTAATTACTTAAATGTAGCTTTTATAAGCTACAAGCTTACCATGTGGGACTTAGAAGAGTCCCACCCTGCCTCCCCGCTGTTTACAGCTGAGGGGTAGGTTTTAGAAAATTTCAATGAGAAAGTAGGGCGATTGGTCAGAAGTTATCACGTGACGACAACGAGAGGCTACGGCCAACAATAAATGTCTTTTTTTCTAAGACGTTAGCCCTGATGCCCTGTGGCCATCCGAGAACAGCATTAAGTCCCACATGGTAAGCTTGTAGGTTATAAAAGCTACATTTAAGTAATTAAAATTTTCAATTTATGTAAACTGTAAAAATACAATAGCATTGATTGATTCTCCAGAGATTATCTCAAAAGTAGAGCAGGCAACCAGTTTAAGTTGTCAAAATAGGTTAGCAGATATTTGTAATCAATTTTACAAGACAGCCTTCAAAAAACTATATTGCTGTTCTTGCAAGAACTTCATTTCGATTCAGATATCATCATCACTATATTGTTTGTGAGTGCATAAATAATCATAGGAAATCTGGAAGCCATATTTTTGGCCTTGTATGAACAGTTCACATTACTTGTCAGTATTTGGGGTAAAGCCAAAACAATTATTCCTTTACTCCTACATTAAACCAGTTGAAAAGTATAAAAACCATCTATCAGTCATAAGTTTGTAAATTTGGGGTAATGTATATGTAATCAGGTGGCTAGCCAGTATTTTGTCCATACTTAATGTCCGTGGAAATTAAGGTGTTAGAAGTCAAAATTTGGTGTAGTAGACTGAATAACTAGAACCTCAATAGCTACCAGATTCAGTTCTAGTTGTGACTAACAAAACTGATAGACTTTCTGATGTGGTGATTTTAAACAGGTTCACTTGTACTAGTGATAATGAATGGCAAACAGATATTTAGCTTTTCATTTCTTTGTGGTAGAAATTGTGAAATTCACAAAGAATATATTTGAGAAGTGGTTTTTAAAATGTCATTTTTTTTTAGGCTTGTTAATGATTGGTTCTTTGTGAAATCGAAAAAAAAAATTTAAAAAATGCCAAACATTACCTATTAGTTTGAAGAAATATCTCACCTTCTAACTGTAGATTCATTAAATAAAGCTGATTAACCTCAAAATAACTTGCAAAGATGTGTTTATGGCTCATGTGCAATCACGGTTAAGTTTCACGATAACAGTAACAAGCAAACCAGATACCAGATTTTTTATGGTTACCTAGCCCCAGAACCAAATGTTGATTTTCATAAACAGTCCCACCACTCACTTGTACCTGTATTAAACTTACACTGGTTCTACATTATAGAGTCTACTTTACCTACTAAAACCCACACCTCTGTAAGGAATTTGTGTATGAATTCAGCCAGTCTCCTAAACTCCTAGCAGTTGCTTTATTACTTCAGCCAAGGAGGTATTATTTTCATGACTTTTATCTGTTTGTTTGTTTGTTAACAGGATTGTCCAAATACTACTGGTTGGATTTAAAAAAAAAAAAAACAAATCTAAATAACTTACAGACTTTTGTATTTTATGCATTTGCATACTTTTGTACTGTAGCAATTTCATTGAGCTGAACTATCATGTTTGGATAAATAAAGTTATGACACTTTATAACCTCTATCTTGATGCTGTAGTGATATCACAGTCACCTGACTTGTCTATGGCCTTGACAAAGTCATTCTGCAAAGTAAGTTGACTTATTTTGTTCTCAACGTACTTATTGTTTGGTGGAAGGTCAATGAAAAGATTAACAATAGCTAACTGCCACGTAGTCTGCACTATTGCAACACTGAGAGTGTGGGAGTAGATATGGAATTACAACACAATGGTATGAACGTGTTTTCACCTTGAGACCATACAATTCAGTTATCTTTTGTCTGCTAAGGTGGACCTGACTATATAGCTTTTAAAACAAAGCCGTTAGCCACAGAGAGTTCATATGTACCAAAATAATATAGATTTTGTTGTGCAGGTGTACAAGATAAGTAAGTAATCATGCTGTATTTCTAAAGCACCAAATTGACAAATACACCCCCTAAGGTGCTGATGCCCAAGTAGAAATAGTCCAATTTAAAGATAAAGATAAAGGTTTGAGTTGCTTGTCATCTTTAAGCACTTAAAATTTCCCGGCCATGTCTCTGGGGGCAACTTCTCATAAGAATTGAGTTTCACTTGGGTTGTCCTTCGAGTCTTAAGTAATGTGTTGCTTAGTTTGGACCTTAGTTTAACTCCTTTAATGTCATGACTTTGTTGTGACATTGCATCAGCTGTGAGATATAGATATAAGGATTGGCACTGTATATCGTAGCAGAAACCTTAACCTGGCACAAACCAGAAGATGGAATAGTTAACAACATTTGGTTGTCATCGGTAAAATTTGTGCAGTTTTGCATACCAAATAAGAAAGTTGAAGTGACAACAAAAACTAATTAAATATCTTTGTGACTTTCCATATGCTAATTGTGCCAAGTTATGTTCTAGTAGAAATTCCATATATGATTATTGTTTCTTAAAAATGATTCCAAAGGTTTACTGATTTGATTTTATGTTGGTAAACTATATTTATAACTTGTGGTTGTGCCAATGCATATTTTACTTAAAATATATCCACGTAACTACACTTAAAAAACTTATAGGTGGTTGTGTTCCAAGTTGTACCAAGTTATGGCTGGGAGCAATATGTGCATCAGTAAGGGTTAGTGAACTGGGTGTCACTGGTTTGAGTTTTGTGTGTGTATAATGCTCAGTGTTTTTTAACCTAGGATGAGTTCAGTAAACAAACCCTCTCTGTCTGGTATGAGGACGCCCCGTTCTGCACGGTCTGACTCCACCATTCAGAGTATTGAGGAGGACTTTGACATAGAGGATGACGAACTGTCTGGTGCAAATGACCTGCTCAAGAGTGACATCAGTCAGGTATGTATGTTTGAGAAGACTCTGCTGCCTGTGACAATTGCCTCCACAGGTGAATTAAGTTGTGTTGAAAGTTACAGAACAGGGGTCCTGCTTTAAATAAATTCTGGAGACAAAAAAAATATATTAGTTCAGAGCTTTAAATTTTCTGGTTCAAGAGTAGTACCTGCCAACCAATTGCATATGTTGGTTGAAGAGACTGGTATGTTGTGCAAGTCTCACCAACACCCAATTTAATGGTGTTGTAATTGAACAGCGAGAGACCAGAGTTTCCTGAATTTCTAGTCAACTGAAGATTTAAAACCCAAAATGAAAAAAAAATTTTTTTTTTTTTTTAAAAGAGATCACAGGGACATAAATTGTAGAAAGATGACATTGCCTTTCTTTTTGTGCACATCTCTCTCATTACTGTGTGTATGTTTATGTTGAGAAAACTTACATATGCATCCATACATCATGTAGTACATTTTCTGTACGTTTCTTTACAGAAGGATGACATGACCACGGATCGCACAGTGTCCCCACATGATCAGAGCGAGGCTTTTGACTATGTGGAGGAGATCGCGCCATAACACATGATATCAAACCAACTCCATCTGTGATCACAACCTGCAGGCCTGCTACCTGCCCCTCTGCTCTGATTCTGAACTGAATGTTGTGACTCTGTGGTTCAAAAATTTCTCAGCTTTGAATGAAAAATATCTAATACGGCCTGTACAAGTTAGACACTCACCCCAACGTGACATGTAATATGAATACAATAATAATAATATTCACATTAGAAGTACTTATTGTTCTGTCACCTGCCCCGTGTGTAGTCCACATTTTGAAGTTCTCTTAACTTTGAGTTAGAGAAACCTTTATACTCCACCAGATACTGGCTTTACCAGTTATCAGTTAGACCCAGGCGGATGTGAGGAATGATGCATTACCTGTAAAATTCATGTCTGTATTCTTCCACTTAGAACAAAAAAAGTTGAGTTTTTAAAGGGTTTGTGGTATAAACTAATGTCTGTAAAAGTGAATAGTACCCACCCTGAGTTGAAATGCAACATTCATCATTGTAATGTTCATATTCAAATTACCTGCTTATCTCTCTCCTTATCCTACTAGCTCAGTGTGAAAAATATTGCCAGAATGTGAATTAAAACTAGAACTAGTAGTACCTCCAACAGTTGACAGAATTCCTGTCCCACAACGTCACATATTACACTGTGGGGATGCTTATCTAAATGCTTTTGTAAGATCAGTGATAATAACTAAAAGCTTTTTTGTCATCATACTGGTCACTTATGCTGTATCACAAGGGGCATTACCTGTCTCCCTTTCTCCTGTGTAAGTAACCCTGTTTTTCAGTCTTTTCCCAATACTCAACAAAAAAATCTACAATTTCCCTATTTTTGTTTACATTTTTATTGGTGGAGTTTTACACGTAAACATGCTTTTCTCTTCACTTACAATACTAACTACCTCTTCATCCTTGTATATTAATTTTTCTGACAAAAAAATTCCTGTAACCTTCGACTTTGTATTTCAAAGGTAAGGTCACTTCTTAGAAATGTTTTAACCCAGATGTATCATTCCGACATGGCTTTTTTATTCATTTCACAAAAGTAGTTTTACTTTTATTTTACATGTAAAGGATGTTCTGACGATATAAACATCACAGTTAAGTAGTGTTTCGGGTTAAATCTTCAGTGTGTTGCTTGCTTGTTATATGGGTGAACTGCATTTTCTAGACGTATTGGGAAAGAAGAACAAGGATTGTGTAATACTAGATTTATCATAATAAAGAGCGGTTTTAGAATAGTAGGCTAGAATGGGTTAGTAGTGGCTTTGTAAATGTGAATGTTTTCAGAACATGGACTTAGTTTGCAGTTCTTTAATTCTTTAGTTGGATGTGTGTGAAAAAGCCATTGGGAAAACCACTTGTTTGTTTTTGGTTTTTTGGTTTTTTGGGGGGTTTTTTTCTACGAGTTATGGGATATTCTTAGCAGTAAGGAAGAGATAATATCAATCAATATCCCACCAATACAAAATCACTCTGATTCTCAGATACTGCAAAATTGTCTTTCAAAGTTGCCCCAATCAAATAGGCCCACTAACAAAAACTCAGTCAAAATAAAATCTCATCATAGTCACAAAATGGCTAATATATGCATAAAATATTAGATATAAGGTTGGAATTTTTTAGTAAAATCCTGTCAAAGTTGTGACTGATGATAAAATGACCTCAAATATTTTACTTCTTTAGCCCATGTGATTCCTGCTTTGTGAATACCTATTTCATGCAATGGCGGACTTGAAAGTTTTTTCTCAAGTTTTTTCTTATCTGAATGTATGTTAATGAATACTGGTCTACTGGTCTTGCTCAAAGCTCACTACACAGCCTTAGAATGCTGTACATAGCCAGCTGAGTCATCTAGGTGTTGGATAATTGGTTTGTATGTTAGTTCTTTACAAATTCTAAATATCCCCAGGATTCAGATTGACATCTGTACACTTGTTAGCGCTATATATTTCAAATCATATTATTTCATCTTTAAGGGTTTGAAAGTGTCTAACACCAAGCTGGGTGATATCATTTGAAAATATGGTTAGATATCGCACATTGTTAACCCCAGTGACATCAGTGGGTTTGTGCCTTAAACTATGACTGCAACATGCCTTGTGAATAATCTCTAAAGAGCAAAATAATGTAGTAATAATACATGACTAGCATGGTGTTATGCAGGGTTTTACAATGAATGGTAATATTAGTAACACAAAGGCAAATCCTGAGTGTTTCTAATGAGCTATGAGTTGTAAAACTATGCCTAACCCCACGCTAGGAGTGTGTTATTGCGATTCTAACATGACATTTAACTTTTTTCCTTCTTTTCTTACTGTTTGATGAAGATTTGTAGTGCATATTCTTTGTAATTTGACTTCTAAAAAGTGAAGTGGGATTATCGCCCACATATGAAAAACTAGCCGTGAGGTTATGTTTGGTTTTACAATGGGGATTGACCAATCAGAATCGTGGACACAAGCATGTCATGTAAGAATCATTTATTTGCAGTACAAAATTACAGACAGAGCCTTTTCTACCAAAGGTAAATTTTTGAATAGAGTAGATGCAGTGATTAGCTGGTGAGATTTCTGCTGTTTAAATTAACCAGCAGTAACTCCAGTATGATTCTGAAACCAGTATAAGACAAATGTTAAAACCAGTCTTGAGTTTACAACATCAGATAGTGCTACAGCAATAGTTAGAACCAAATCCTATGGATATTAGAGGTTGTTGATATTATATATTTTTAAAAAATGTTCAACACTGGAAAAAACTCCTTGCTAAATGTAGCATTACAGGCTTGTGGGAATTAAATGAGAATCTTTGCTGTTATGTGGTAAATAATGAATAAGTTTGAGTGATTTGTTTAACCAAGACAAAATTAATATTAATTATTAATTTCTTTATTCCTGTATTTTCTCTGTAAAACATACCCGTATAAAATAGATTGATTTGTAACAATCAGATTATCTTTTTTTGTGTGTGTGTGTGTGTGTTGTGATTAAAGCCTGATCAGGCCGCGTTGACTAAGGTCAATTGTTGGCACTAATTGTTTTTATCTGATCACGTCTGATCTAACATTATTGTGCACTAATGACATATTTTCTTTTCAACTGTAAGCAGTATGAGTTGTATTATATCAGTAGAAATGTCATTTGTCACAGCTCAAATTAGAGCCAACCTGATCAACACTTCAAAGTTACGTCAGCATAAAATATGTAGTGTTGTCCTATCCAACTTCAACATTGGCGTCAATTTTAAATTCATTGAAACAAGCAGGTTGCAGAGGAAATAATAACCTGCCTGATTAATAATATTGGCAACATTTTTCAAATACAATTAAAGGAAACATAATATCTCCAATCCTATTTGCATATTTTTGTGTTCTAATATGGTATTATTTGATATTATCCCATTGACTGTGAAATAAATGGAAGCTGGTTGTGATGTAGATTTATGCTACAAGTTTTTTTGTTTCATCTTTTCCATGTCTCTTTACTCATAGTTGTATCCACCAGAGGCATCAGGTGGATTCTTTGGTTTAGCGTTTGCTACGCCGCCGCCACCACATGTAGAGAGATTTTCTAGCGTTAACACTCTCATTGAAATACTGCACCAGCTAGCTTCACCAAATTTGTAGGTTATCTTCTTTTGGAGTAAAGCTTCTCTGGGACTGAGATTAGCCTCATTTTGAACAAGATGGCTGCCCTGGGCATTTCTTTAGTAATCTACTTATTTCTACTTTCTGGTTCTTGTAACTAGAAGGTTGAATCTCTTCACAGATCACATGTGTAACAGATATATATGTTCTCTACAAGCATGCAGACTTTTGACCTTGAAGCTCTTCATTCAAGGTTATCCATGGAGTGCCAAGGTACCCCATGTAGCAGACTTTAAAAGTGCCTATATCTCCCTTATTATTGCTCCTAGAGGCTTGGCATGTGAAACCAACCTGTTGGAAATCATGGACTGGGAATCTTTTGATGTGGTAAAATTTGACCTTGGTCCCCTCCTTCAAGGTCAAACAAGGATAGCCAGACTTAAAAGTGCTTATAACTCACTTATTATTGATCCTAGAGGTTTGCAGTGTGACCCAACCTATAGGAAATCATGGGCTGGGAATCTTATGATTTGTTCAGATTTTACCTGGGGCCCCTCCTTCAAGGTCAAAGGAGGATAGCCAAATTTAAAAGTGCTTATAACTCACTTATTATTGGTCCTAGAGGTTTGTAATATGAAACCAACCTATACTTTTCTGAATTTTAGCTGCCATCTTGAATTTCGGTGGAAATGGAAAATGTTGTTTATCTAGTTGCTCCTATAGGTTTGGGATGTCAAACCAACCTGTAGGAAATCATGGACTAGCAATCTTCTGATGTACTGCTCACTCACCTTGGTGAGTTGTCTTTCTGGTGGATACAATTTGCATGGGTTCTCCAGTGCACTAGGTTTAGTTATAATATGTTATTGTTACAACTGGAGACTCTGCGATGCTATACTTCTTTGGTCACTTGTCAACACAGTTGGTAATTACCTTCAAAAGTATATGTAAATCTTGGTCTTTGTGTTCTTAATTGTCTTGCTGTCATTGATCATGCATCTTGTGACCAATTATATGTGGTTGATGGTTTTGTTAAATATTTTTAATTATTATGGGGGCTGACCTTTAAGGAGGTGGAGTTATTAACAAGATGATGTTAAAATGTTCATCAAGTTATTTTTGTCAAATGTTGAGAGGTAAGAAAATGACAGGTTCACAAATGGTGACAAAACTTATTAAGTATACTCTCTTGAAAAAAAAAAAAGGTTTGTTGATTTCCTGCAGCAGCTCATGTGAAACGGAGTAAAATGAAGCAAATTCTTGAGGCCGATTAGACACACAGCTTGAGATATCTCAAAACTCATTAAATTGAGAAAATTGCTTCTTAATTGAGAGTATATTAATTGAGTTTCCTTGGTAGTGAATATCATGTTCTGTGGTAGACTTAACACTCTTTACACAGAGTTAATTGTAGGGCTGATGTCAGAGGCCTTGTATTGGTATTGGGCTATTCACTGGTGATCACAAGTCACTGATGATATACAGGTTAAGTACCTACCTAATTAGGGTGTCTGTTGCTCTGTCATATAAATGTACAGACCAGTGAAGTAATAATGAATGTGTCATCAACTGATAAAACGTTATCATTTATCCACTTAAATTGTCAAGTTCCATTGTCAATACTTTATGTATGTGTTCTGATTTTAAAAAAAATTGCTGTCAAAAATAATAATTATTATTTCTTATATAGCATGTAAAAATAATGGATTACGAAGGTAACAGTAAAACTTCTAATGTTGTATTTCATTTTAATTAGAAGTAATTGGCAGGTCCTGAGCAAACCTCATCATTCACAGTTCCCCTGTTATTTGAACATCATGCTTAAGTAGATATATTTATCCTGTACCTTAAGATTTAACTTTACAAAGTGATGTTTTATGTGATGTTATATTCATTGAAGTTTATAACAAAAGGCACTACAGTACAAGTCCCCACATAAGTATGATGCTGTTATAATGTTTTATTAGTTTAAAACATTGAGACATTTAAACAGAATTTTCCATATCATTATTTCACACTTGCAAGACAAAAACATATATTTTAATCTTCCAGCTTAAAATCACTTATCATTGTGTGATGTCAGTTGCAAAAGGAATTAGCTTGAAGTCCTAGTTATTAAGGTTTTCTCCACACAGTAAAGCCTCTTTGTGGTAAGTCTGTGTAATGATGTTTATCCTGTATTGATTTTGAAAGTACATGTGTATTGGCAAGGTGTAACTATCAGCTGATACAAAATCACTTTACAACAATACATGCTGATTCACAGTACAGCTCTTATATTTTCCCATTGTGTGTACATATCTAAAACTGTGTTAATTTATGTGTACAGCACAAACACTATATTTAGAATGTGTGTGTGTATATTTAAATGCTCATGCGTGTGGGATTTTTACATAAAGTGGTGCGTGTTAGTTGTTAGATGATCACTTCTAATGATCTGTTATAATCATGTGCCGTGGGTGAATAGTTGTATATTTATAAACAGAATTTTTCATTGCGTTAATACATCTTACCTACCAGACGATAGCTATAGCCCGGCGCCAGCCGGTCCCGCCAAACGAAAGAAAAGACGTCCTGGGTTTCACCCCCGGCAGGACCGGTACACTACACTCCACTCGCCAGGTGGCCTAGTTCCTGCTTCACTCGCCAGAGGGACGTGACGTCATAGCATCTTTTTCGTTTGGCGCGATATTCAAAGTTTGAATTTTTGGAAACTCTTTTTATTTTGAGTATTTCTTAAGTTATACAGTGTGTTTTGTGTTACGATTTGTCAGTTAGTTGGATAAACTACCATGGCATCTCCAGGACAAAGGAAAGGAGCCTGCGGGCATATCATGGCTAATTTTGACCCTCATTCTCGTTGTGCCAGATGCAGAGATAAAGGGTTGGGCCAAGACCCGTGTGTTTTAAAGTTGCAGTGTGAGTTTTGTGACACTTTAACCCCTGAACAATTGCTCCAGCTTTCAACCCCTACGTACAAACTGCGGAAGGAGAAATCTAAAACCAAAGAAGCCCTTGTGGATCCGTCCACTGTCACTATCGTGTCGCAGGTGGAAGGTCAAGAAGTTGCTTCAACTTCTCCACCCCATGTTGCTGAGCAAGATCTCTCTTTACCTCCACCTATGTTCCGCCAAGAGTTAAAAGACTTGGACGAAAAGTGGTCAGTACGTATGGCCCGTCTGGAAGCACTCATTACTTTGGGGCAGCGTCCTTCACCTCAACCTTCCTTCTCACCGGTCAAGGCACCGGTACCGCATCAAGCTCCCGCGGGAGCTCTTTCTCAGGCACCTTTTCTCTTATCATCTGTCCCTTCCGGCCAAGCCGCCCCGGCTTTTGGCCCGGATAGGATAAAACCTAGTGCCACTGTCACTACCAGCTCAATAACTAGGACGTCTCCTCTAGAAGGCCTTTACTCTGAACAGGACCCGGAACCGGTATTCTCTCAACAGAGTTCTTCCGGCCCGGTGGCCTCTGCTTTGCCTCAACCTCCTCCGCAATCCAGCTTGTTCAAGTCAGCTCCGGAGCACTTTGAGGAAGGTGAGGTATCTGACCAAGAAGACGTCACTGACCATCCTGATCAAGAATCTCCAGACTTGGATAAGACATTGAGCGAAGATCAAAATTACAGAGAGACTGTTAGGGGAGTACGTGCTTTCATGGGCTGGTCACATATCCCAGATCTTGAGTATACTCCAAGTTCCAAGTCAGACAATCCCTGGATTGGCCACCGGGCACAACCTGTAGGCAAGGTCTCTATCGACTTACCACCAGAGGACTGGCTTTGTAAGAAACTTGAAAATTTAAATCTCGTCCTCATAGAAGGTTACCCGTCCAAGTCTACGGAACCGGGTGGACTTCATGTTGATCAGTATCTCCGCCCCCCCAAGTCTCAGGCAAGGTGGTACGGGATTCATCCCGCTGAAAATAAAGACATCACTAGGCCGGGAAAATATGTAACTACTTGGCCCAATGACGCGGCGAAGTTGAACAGTTCCTTTGCCCGAATTGGTAAACCTGCTCTTGCTTCATCCCAACCCACCTCCCGCCCTATTGCTCAGGATACGCTCCGGAAGTGGGAGAAAGCAGCAAAAGAGACCAGTTATATTTGTAACCAGTCCGCTGGTTTCAATAGGTGCATCACCAAGATACAGGACTCGTTTCAAGAACAGTTACAAATTCTTCAGACAGAGTTGGGAAAAGGAAAATCTTCCACAAAAGCTCAAGGTGCACTTGATGAATTACATTTCCTGTCTGCATTCAACCAAAATGTGAGTTTTGCGGTTGGCAAATCCCTCCAACACCTCTCAGATTTCACTTTTATACAAATGGCTAATTTAACTCTGGTCAGGAGGGATTCTTATCTTGAGCACCTAAAAGCTGGCGTCAAGCCAGATACCTTTTCCTCTCTCAGGAACTGTCCTCTACAAACCAGGGCTTTGTTTCCGGACGACATTATCCGGAGGGCGGAAGATGAAATAGCAGCATTTGAGTCACATAAGCGTACCAACCAGCCCGGTCCGGGCCGTGGTGGGTTCGCCGGCACTCAGAAAAAGCAACACCGTTACCAGCCATATTCAACATGGAAACAGGAGGATTCTGGAAACTCCGGGGCTCCCGGCAAAGAGATGCCTGCATGGAAAACATTTGGCAATCGCGGGAGAGCCCGTGGCAGAGGCAGGGGTGGTCAACCCGGTCGCGGTTCGCGCCCTGCCAGAGATGCTAAGGCGTATAAATGACAATCACTGCAAAGTTCCTCCGGAAGTAACATCCTGTCCGGAGTTTGGTGTTGTAAATGTAACAAAGACAAGTCTTCCTGTTCTTGTGAAAGACTCTGTAAATTGTCACAATGTTGTTCATCATGTACTTTCTGTAAAAAACATCAGGCAGCCGCAAAAGAAAGGCATAAGTCCAATCTTAAACTCACAAAATACAATAAAGTATGTGAAAAGTGCTTCTTTTGTAAATCACTGTGTCTTTGCCCCAAGTGTGTCAAATGTCCTCAGTGTTGCAAATGTCCAATCAGTAGGGGGACGCCTACAAAATTTTTGGAAAATATGGGCTCTCAAGGGTGCAAACCCGAAGGTAGTATCCATTTTGAAAAAGGGCTATGTGCTTCCCTTCAAGGTCAGACCTCCCTTAATAAGGGAACCCCTGATAGTAAGCGGCTATGCAAACCCCACCAGAGACTCCCACTTACAAGAAGCAGTGCAAGCTCTGATCAAGAAAAAGGCAGTAGAGAGGGTCAGGGTTCGAACCTCACTAGCCTTTTTCAACAGATTGTTCATTGTCCCAAAGCCGAACCAAAAGTGGCGGCCAATCTTGGATCTCAGTACTCTAAATCAGTTTTTATGCGTAAAAACATTCAAAATGGAGACTCCAGAGACAATCCGGACCTCTCTACAACAAGGCGAGTGGGTGTCATCAATAGATTTCAGCGACGCCTACTTCCACATTCCAATCCACTTCACATCCCGAAAATTCCTCAGGTTCCACTTCCAGAACCAGTCGTACCAGTTTCGGGCTCTTCCCTTTGGCCTCTCAACAGCTCCCAGGGAGTTCACTGCTGTGGTCAAAGAGGTCAAGTTAATGGCTCAGTCACGGGGTATAAGAATCCACCAGTACCTAGACGACTGGTTGATTCTAGCCCCTACCAAAGAATCTTGCCACCAGGGAACCCAGTCCCTCCTAGCCCTTTGCCAGGAGTTGGGCTGGATGGTAAACATGCAAAAATCAGAACTGGAACCCCAACAAGTCTTCGACTTTGTAGGCTACCAGTACGACCTGCTCAACGGACTGGTCAGACCGACTCAAAACCGTTGGGAAGCCCTTCAACAAAAAATAACAGGGCTATTGCAGAGGAGATCTTGCCAAGTGAGAACTTTCATGTCTCTTATAGGCCTTCTCACTGCGACAGAAAAACAGGTGACCCTAGGCAGACTGCACATGAGACCTATTCAGTGGCACCTCAAGAAACACTGGAGAGTCCCGGAATCTCTGGAAAAAGAGATCCCAATTCCGAGGTCTCTCCATCAGCACCTGCAGTGGTGGACCCAGGAGTCAAAGGTCCTAAAGGGTCAACCCTTACACCCCCTACAACACGCAATACAAATCTTTACAGACGCCTCAAAAGAAGGCTGGGGTGCTCACTTAGGCGACTTCACAGCAAGCGGGACTTGGTCAGTGCCCGAAAGCAAATTACACATAAACTTCTTAGAGCTAAAAGCCGTGTTGTTAGCACTAAAAAGATTCCAACACTTAGTGCAAGGAAAGGTCGTCCTGATTGCCACAGACAACACCACAGTTGTGGCATACATCAACAAGGAGGGAGGTATGAGGTCAGGTTCACTTTGTGCCCTTCTTTGGCGGCTCCTATGTTGGTGCAATCTCAGACAAACAGTACTGAAGGCCAGACATATTCCGGGCCGTCTGAATGTAATTGCAGACAAGTTGTCTCGCCAGGGACAGGTCATTCAGACAGAGTGGTCCCTCCATCAGGAGATCTTCGACACCCTTTGTCGAACTTGGCATTATCCCCAAGTGGACATGTTTGCAACAAGGTACAACTGCAAACTAGTCCGGTTTGTGTCCCCAGTTCCAGACCCGAAGGCCTGGTCAGTGGACGCTCTGACGCTGTCCTGGGAAAACCTAGACATGTACCTCTTTCCCCCAGTGTCTCTGATGGGGAAGGTGGTCAGCAAGCTGTCAGACCATTGGTATCACAGAGCAATCCTGATTGCTCCGGGATGGCCAAACATGCCTTGGTTTTGGGACCTAGTGGAGCTGTCGGCCATGGTTCCTCTTTGTCTTCCACACCATCCAGATCTAGTGACCCAACCTTTCAACAAGGCACGTCACAGGGATCTGACAAGCTTAAATCTCCATGCCTGGCTCCTAGAGCCCAGACCATCAAGGAGCAAGGGTTTTCTAGCCCAGTGGCGGCAAGAATTGAGGCGCCTCAAAGACGTTCAACCAGAGCAGTCTACGAGGCAAAGTGGGCCCTTTTTGTTAGATGGTGCGAAACAAGTCAGGTGGACTTCAGGAACCCATCTATAAAACAAATAGCAGATTTCCTCCTGCATCTTTTCCAGGAGAAGAATCTCCAGCCCAGCACTATTGATGGTTACAGGTCAGCCATTTCAGACAAACTGGGAAATGCCTCGGTTAATGTTGGCAAGGATGACAATTTGACTAGACTGTTAGACAGTTTTCACAGAGATAGACCCAAAGGGCGCCGGGGGGTTCCTGCTTGGAACCTCTCCCTGGTTTTACACCAGCTTACAAAGGCGCCTTTTGAACCGCTCAGAAAGGCTTCTCTAAAACACCTTACTTTCAAAACGGTTTTTCTCCTAGCCCTGGCTTCAGGAAAACGTAGGAGTGAGATTCACGCTTGGTTAAACAAAAATATCAGACACCAAGCTGACTGGTCCAAAGTTTCCCTCTACCCTTCACCAAGCTTCTTGGCGAAAAATCACTTGGCAAAAGAGGGACCAGAGTGCGTGGCCCCGGTGGTCATCCCGGCTTTAGCCCCCACTCTGGATAAGTCGTTACAAGAAGACAGATCCCTTTGCCCCGTTCGGGCTCTTCGCTATTACCTGGACAAAACCCAGGACCTAAGAACGGGAAAGGAGTTAGTTTTTGTTTCATTCAAACAAGGTTTTAACAAGGACATCTCTCCTGCCACTATCTCATCCTGGATCAAACAAACAGTAGTTTTGTGTTATGATCTTTCTGACCAAGATACCTTGACCCTACATCAGGTTAAGGCCCATGATGTTAGGGCATTTGCGGCCTCCAAGGCCTTTCAAGGTGGCATATCTCTGGACCAGATTCTAGCAGCATGCCACTGGAAATCCCACAACACCTTTACACAGTTTTACCTTAAGGATGTTGCCTGGGCAGATAAGGAGCTTTTTCACTTGGGTCCTGTGGTGGCTGCCCAGCAGATCCACCACTAGTCCCCTAAGCTTCTTTGTATATAATTTTATATAGTGTACATACTAGTTAGTTTTAGGTATAGGCTCACCTTTAGCCTCGACCTTGGCTTCTCAAAGTCGTTTACTTCAGAATAATCCTCTGGGTATAGGACTTTCCCCACTCTTCCAGGTTAACCGTGGAATTTCATTACCTTGAACTCTTACTCTCTTCCTCCCCTCAGAGCAGTCAAAAAAAGGGGGGGGGGGCAGGTGGGTCTAGTTACCCTCGAGACTAACATGTCTCCTCAAAAGGGCTAGAACCTCACACCTAAGCACAATATAAGAGTTCTCTCTAATCCTCAGAAGGCTGCCCTCCTTCCACTGGGTAGTTATTCTAGCTATCGTCTGGTAGGTAAGATGTATTAACGCAATGAAATTGCAAATTTTAATTAGTAAATTAAATTTTTATTAGTTAATACCTTACCTACCAGACGGGAAATTCCCACCCAACCTTCCCCGCTTTCAGCCTTACAATTCAACCTTAGGGACAAAAAAGATGCTATGACGTCACGTCCCTCTGGCGAGTGAAGCAGGAACTAGGCCACCTGGCGAGTGGAGTGTAGTGTACCGGTCCTGCCGGGGGTGAAACCCAGGACGTCTTTTCTTTCGTTTGGCGGGACCGGCTGGCGCCGGGCTATAGCTATCGTCTGGTAGGTAAGGTATTAACTAATAAAAATTTAATTTACTAATTAAAATTTGCAAATTTGTAATAAATCTTAGTTAGCATATATTGTTCAATATCAGTGCTAGTTCTTGTGTTATAATTCACAAAAATAAATTTTAAAAAATCAAATCTGGGTGGGAATAAAATAAACGTCTATGAGCCAGATTTTCTTGACTAGAGTCAAAACAACAATCAGTACAGGTTATTTGAAATTGTATTGTCAGAGCATACATAAGCCTTACTTTCCCCACTTCATTCCAAACACAGTACAGTGAGGTGTGGACTGTGGCATAATAATCTCCTTTGCAGAGATTTAATGAGCCAGGTTTTTCCTTGGCTTAAACATACTGTTTTTTCCAAATAATATTCAGACCTGTTCATGCAGAGGGCCTGGATTATTTCCATCCATTTGAAATAGAACATGTTTGGTTTATTTTTATGGTCTGCATACAGTGAGAGATTGACTGAGATTTGTAACACAAGTGTGTATAACTTAGTCCTCAGGTATGTTTGTCACACAACAGAGCTTTATTATGTGTTGTCTTCACATTTTCCAGGTTATATACAGGTAGCCTGCTTGTCATTGGGTTCAAATTAATGTCTGTAAAAAATACATAATTAAAGGAAATTGAATTGTGAATTTTAAGTTTCTTCACTTCAACTATCAACCATAAATTAATTTCCATCTTATATTATCAACCTACAAGGTTTAGTATGTCAACAAAGGAAGATTAAACCATAGAAAAATACAGGCTTGTGGATCTTTTGGCTTGGGGAGTTTTGACCCCTAGTCCCCTCTTCAAGGTCAAACAGTAGCACTCAGTTTGTCCTGTCCTGACAATGCCTTTCCCCTTGAGAACCAATGTTGAGTTCCCTGGTGATAGCTCGAATAATATCTGATCAACCACTTAAACATGATATCGTTACATTGCCTTTACCACCTTGCCTACAACAGAATTGTGTTTTACACTGTTTCACTGTACAGGATGACTAGAGTAGTTAAATCTGCCAGTATGTCTAATAT
Organism: Sabellastarte sp. h YS-2021; assembly: GCA_964017235.1. Classification (NCBI taxonomy): domain Eukaryota; kingdom Metazoa; phylum Annelida; class Polychaeta; order Sabellida; family Sabellidae; genus Sabellastarte; species Sabellastarte sp. h YS-2021. The sequence goes on along the minus strand of OZ024927.1, from coordinate 163,926,664 downwards.
CCTCCGAGTCCAATTTCCTTGGTAGTCTAGTTAACTTTCATACATTCTAATTGTTAAGACTGTAATGAATCTCCTATATAGTTCACTTTATAACTAGAACCACTAAGATCATATGAATTGGTTCGGGTTATGACAGTTTACCTTCAAAAATACATTGTTTTTTTTAATGTGTCCTCCCAACTGGTTGCCCTTTCACTTAAATTGGTATTCTACTGGTTAATAAACTTTTAGAGACCCTGCTTTACTATGAATTTCTTTTTTCCAAAAATGTCTTTGATTCTTCTCTTTTAAAATATTTTGCTGAACATTCACATTTCCCTTCTTACCAGAATGGCTAATAGAGTTCTTACTGAATTAAAAAATAGGCCATTATTTCTGAAAGAAAAATTTATGCCCACAGAATCCATTTAAATTTATTTGAATGTTGTAGTGGCCAGTATGTTATATAGACATTGCATACTGGTCCAAATTTTAAAGCACCTTAATGATACACTCAGATTTTGTAAAGTGGAGACACAGGATTCTTATATCATAGTATTTTGCAATTGGTCTTTTCATGTGTCCTCCGACACTGTTATAAGGTGTGCTTAATAGTGTAGAATTTCAGTGAATTAGAGAACTAGTTCAAGGACACAATTTCTAAATGTTATCAATTGTGAAACTGTAATTCACCCGGTTAATTGTTATACCATTATGTGAATGTATTTATACAATTTGAGTTCTTATAGATTTCCACTCAGTCAGAGCTGACTTGTGACATGTAACATTCTATTGACTAGTAATCCATGTGATGTGGCTCTGATTATTGATATTATAATGTTCAGTTTATAATAAATAGAATCTTCCATTTTTTGTTATCTTCTAACAGGTGTTTCTCCTATCATGTATATGTTAATGTATAATATTTTCATACCTTTTTAATCTGAATAAATTAATGACACAGTACACATTAGTTGATATTATATTTTAATTTTTATGTTTCAAATTCTCCTATTATCACTTAATGTTTGTTAAATTCTTCACCTGTGAATGGTTGTAGGAGCAGAAGTGTCCATATTGCTTGAATCTTACTGAAAGTATCTGTTTTTATGAATTTTTAATATGTTGGAAGGAATGTAAAACTCCAACTTTGGTTTTAACTCTCAACTTTAATCTTTTACGTAAGTAAAGAATTACGTTATTTTCTAGTTTTTTTAAGTGGCCAGGGTGGCTTAGTGGTAACACACTTGCCTCTCACCTCTGAGGTTGACAGTTCAAACTCTGAACCCTATATGGGAAAGTTGGTAGTTGCTTGCTGATGGTCAGCAGTTTACAGTACAGAACCTTGAGCAATTGTATGTACTGGTTTCCTCTGCCCACAAAACTACCCGTCGTGATATGATGACCTGTACAGTGTTGAAAGCAAAGATAAACCCCAAATAAATACCAGATACCCCAGTGGTCGGGTGGTCTACAAGTGTGGTATTCAGTCACTTGACTCTCACGTCTGTGGTCATGGGTTTAAGTCTAGCTCCTCACAATGTGTGCACTGAAGGTCTGTCCTGGTATGACCTAAGATGTTGAAAGGGATGTAAAACCCCCAACTATGGTTGTAGTCCCAACCCTTCTATCGTCAACCAATAGTTTTAGAATTGCTTGGCTAAGATTGCATATAAGAATAGATTTATATTTGTATTCCCTGTGGATTGAATGATACTGAAGGTCTTCAGTGTGTCACTACTGTAATCAAGTGTGCCAGCTGATTACTTGGCCATGTTTTAATTGTATACAGCGGGACACCCACACAGTCTACAAGAATTTCAAGTCGAATTAGATAAAACCAGATTTCTCAATCCATACAATGTCCACAATACATACTGTATAAGTGGTTTTTTTCGCGGGTACTTAAGTTCGCGAATGTACACTGTAGGCCTGGTTCGCGAGAATTTATTTTCGCGGTGAAATATATTCCATTATCGCCCAAACTAACAACATGTTCAAATTAAAATATTACGCGGACTTCTGCTGGTTTGATTGGAAATGCATAGTTGACGTCTTTTCTTTTATACACGTTATCAGTGTGTGAACCTACTCTGGGAGATTATAAATTTACGAAACCCAATCGAACACACTTTCATTGATCGGCGCATTATCAAAGAAGTTGTGTAGCGGGGTCGTGTAATTGAATTAATCCCTCCCTATTGGTGAGATCAAAGAAGTTAGGCGTTTCTGTGAATGGTACATTTGAAAAGCATTTTATTTGTTTTAATTTATTGTTTCCGTGGCAGTGTCAAATATTGTATCTTGCACAATCTTGTATTATCGCTCACGCTAGACTGGTTCTACTGATAAATATTGGCTAGAAGTTATTTTCGCGTTTTGTAGTCACTCGCGAATATAGCGAAAATTAATTCCACGCGAAAATAACCACTTATACAGTATTTTAATCTCGATTGAAAACTTTGGTAAAAAAAAAACAAAAAAAACTGAGAAAAGTAAACCTGTCCGAGCATGATGTATCTAAAAGATAATTACACTGGCATTTGTGCAAATACATGCACAGAATGATCCTCTACCCAACATCAGCCAATATGATCTTGTTAATTGGTATAAGTAGTTTAAGTATGTGAGGCAACATTAACAAGAGGTCAGTAATGGGTCAATGAACTGTTTGAGATGACAACACAGAAGCATGTAGTCGGAAATGAGCCATTTATTGTACAGTATATTTTAACTCAAACATAATAGCTAACTTTGACCTTTGGCATAACACTCTACACATGAGGTTTAGTTGCTACACCAAATAACTACAAAAAAAAATTGCTCATTTGTGAAAAGGTATAATGCATTCCGTAATTACTGAGACTCAGTAAGTCTGACTGGGCTTTTTTATTACTAGAACTCATAATTTGATCTGGATCCCTCCCAATATTTCAAGTGAACAGATTATGCTGAATTTGACACCTATTCAAAATGTCACATTATTTCAGTTAAATACATATTTACCAAGAGTCTGTGAGGCTGATTGGATTGGGTTCAATATTTTATATAATCTACAACCTTGACATTGGAAACAAAGGTTCAGACGTAAAACATTTCCAGCTTGTTTACATGGAAATTTCCCCTTCTACTGCCGGGCCGCTTATTTGTTTTCACCGAAGTTCGACTGATCGCCGCCGCCGGATTATGCTCTCCCTTGAATAACTTTTTCTTTCCTTCTTATCTTTCTTTAAAATTATAGGGGCGGGAAAAATTTTTGGAATACTTTGCGCAGACCTTAAGCTTTACTTAAGGTAACCTTAAGCATCACTCAAAAACACCCCGTCATTGCGTTTTGGAAAAAACCACACACACCTGTGCTATAAAATTTATCAGGTGCATTCTAGACCAAATTTCCAAGGTCGGAAAGGATCGATCGGACCATAGATGCCTGAATGGGTGGCATTTTATTTTCGTAAATTTTTTTAAAATGGGTACTTGGTCTGTATCTCAAAAATGGTCAGGATTTCGGCGTTTTGTTGGAATAACTTATTCAGCTACTTTTTGATAATCTTTCACATGCCGAAGTTTTAGCCCTGTATCTGCAATTTTAAGGTCACCTTAATGTCAAAAAACGGAGTTTTAGCCCTCCAGTTCACTTAGTTTTTCACTTTTTTCAACCAAACTTGCCACATACATTAAGATTTGCCAAAGGAATATCCTGACTTTATGGTGACCGTAAAGTCAAAATGTTATTGGACATATGGCCTGCTTAAAGTCATCAAATTGGAATAAAATGCTCTGGCTCCTTTCTTTTTCCATTTTTATGTCAGCTGACATTATGTCGTCACTCTGCGGCGTGGGCGTCCGCGTACACGTCCGCGTGAACAACTTCTCCTCCAAAACTACAAGGCCTAGAGACGTTCTGTTTTGTTTTAAAAGATACCTTATCTATCGAGGATGAAAAATTGTTCAAGGCATGAAAATCTGTCTGTTCGTCTGTTTGCTAGAGACATTACAAGGGGGGTACCCCCACCAAAAGTGTGAAAATTTCAACACTTAATCACAATTTTCTCAGTGAATATTGCAGGGATTTCTCTCATATCTTGCATATATGTACTAGGCCACAGGTAGATTCTCTTGTGTAAGTATGAGACCTGGATCTGTCTTACTCTTTTTTTAATAAATTTTTTTAATAATTTTTAATGCATTAAAATTCATGAAATCATGCACAAAATCATTTATAACTTGAAAAGTGTTGCATTTAGAGCATTTAGTTAAAATATGTTATTCAGCTACTTTTTTCATAGCTACAATATGGTGAGTAAGTTGGGTGCCTGTCTCAATAGCTAAGTGAGTAATAGCTACTTTTGGGCTTTTCAGTAACTTCCATCATGAGTAAAATCACTTGTAACTTAAAAACTATTGCATTTAGAGAATTTCGTATAAATATGTTATTCAGCTACTTTTGGGTCAGCTATAACATAGTAAAATTTTAGACCTGTAGCTCATGGCATAGCTGAGTAATAGCTACTTTTAGGTTATCACTGTTGAGTAAATCGCTGAAACTATTGCATTTACAGTATTTTGTTTCAATATGTTATTCACCTATTTTGGGATCAGCTATAACATAGTGAAGTTTCAGATCTGTGGCTCATTGCATGGCTGAGTAATAGCTACTTTGAAGTTCTCACTATTGAGTAAATCACTTGTAACTTAAAACCTATTGCATTTAGAGAATTTCGTATAAATATGTTATTCAGCTACTTTTGGGCCAGCTATAACATAGTGAAATTTCAGATCTGTAGGTCATGGCATAGCTGAGTAATAGCTACTTTAAAGTTCTCACTGTTGAGTAAATCAGTTGTAATTGGAAAACTATTGCATTTAGAGAATTTCGTATAAATATGTTATTCAGCTACTTTTGGGTCAGCTATAACATAGTAAAATTTCAGACCTGTAGCTCATGACATAGCTGAGTAATAGCTACTTTTAGGTCATCACTATTGAGTAAATCAGTTGTAACTTCAAAACTATTGCATTTACAGTATTTTGCTTAAATATGTTGTTCACCTACTTTTGGGTCAGCTATAACATAGTGAAATTTCAGACCTGTAGCTCATTGCATAGCTGAGTAATAACTACTTTGAGGTTCTCACTATTGAGTAAATCAGTTGTAATTGCAAAACTATTGCATTTAGAGAATTTAGTATAAATATGTTATTCAGCTACTTTTGGGTCAGCTATAACATAGTAAAATTTCAGACCTGTAGCTCATGGCATAGCTGAGTAATAGCTACTTTGAGGTTATCACTGTTGAGTAAATCGCTTATAACTTGGAAATTATTGCATTTAGAGTATTTTGTTTCAATATGTTATTCACCTATTTTGGGGTCAGCCATAACATAGTGAAGTTCCAGACCTGTGACTCCTTGCATAGCTGAGTAATAGCTACTTTGAAGTTCTCAATGTTGAGTAAATCACTTATAATTTGAAAACTATTGCATTTAGAGAATTTAGTATAAATATGTTATTCAGCTACTTTTGGGTCAGCTATAACATAGTAAAATTTCAGACCTGTAGCTCATGGCATAGCTGAGTAATAGCTACTTTTAGGTTATCACTGTTGAGTAAATCACTTATAACTTGGAAACTATTGCATTTAGAGTATTTTGTTGCAATATGTTATTCACCTATTTTGGGGTCAGCTATAACATAGTGAAGTTCCAGACCTGTGGCTCATAATAGCTACTTTGAAGTTCTCACTGTTGAGTAAATCAGTTGTAATTGGAAAACTATTGCCTTTACAGAAATTTGTGCAAATATGTTATTCAGCTACTTTGGGGTCAGCTATAACATAGTGAAATTACAGACCTGTAGCTCATGGCACAACTGAGCAATAGCTATTCTCAGGCACTGACTGTTGAGTAAATCGGCTATAACTTGAAAAATATTGCATTTGGAGTATTTTGTTAAAATATATTGTTCACCTACTTTTGGGTTAGCTATAACATAGTGAAATTACAAACCTATAGCTCATGGCATAGCGGAGCAATAGCTATTTTCAGGTTCTCACTATTGAGTAAATCAGTTGTAACTTGAAAACTATTGCATTTACAGTATTTTGCTTAAATATGTTGTTCACCTACTTTTAGGTCAGCTATAACAGAGCAAAAATTCAGACATGTAGCTCATTGTCCTCAGTGGCCTAGTGGTTAGCAAGTTTGGCATCTAATCATAGGCTGTCACCTCTGTGGGTTCGAGTCCCACAAGTGGCAATTCTGAGGACCTGTCCCAATATGACCCTGGCTGTTGAACGGGACGTAAAACCCCAACTTTGACCTTTGACCTTTGTATAGCTGAGTAATAGTTACTTTGAGGTTCTCACTCTTGAGTAAATCAGTTGTAACTTGAAAACTATTACATTTAGAGTATTTTGTTAAATATGTTATTCACAGACGTTTCGGTCAGCTATAACATAGTGAAATTGCAGACCTCTATGTCATGGCATAGCTGAGCAATAGCTTCTTTCAGGTTCTCACTGTTGAGTAAATCATTGTATCCAACCTGTAGGAAATCATGGGCTGGGAATCTGTTAATATGGTCCGATTTGACCTTGGAACCCTCCTTCAAGGTCAAATGAGGATAGCCAAACATAAAAGTGCTTATAACTCACTTATTATTGGTCCTAGAGGTTTGGAATGAAAACCAATCTATAGAAAATCATGAGCAGGGAATTTTTTGGTGTGGTCGGATTTCACCTTGGACCCTTCCTTCAAGGTCAAATGAGGATAGCCAAACTTAAAAGTGCTTATAACTCGCTTATTATTGGTCCTAGAGGTTTGGAATGGAAAACCAACCTATAGAAAATCATGGGCTGGGAATCTTTTGGTGTGGTCGGATTTCACCTTAGACCCCTCCTTCCAGGTCAAACGAAGATAGCCAAACTTAAAGTGCTTATAACTCACGTATTATTGGTCTTGGAGGTTTGGGATGGTAAACCAACATATAGGAAATCATGGGCTGGGATTCTTTTGGTGTGGTCAGATTTGACCTGGTACCCCTCCTTCAAGGTCAATTGAGGATAGCCAAACTTACAATTGCTTATAACTCGCTTATTATTGGTCCTACAGGTTTGGGATGGTAAACAAGCTACAGGAAATCATGGGCTGGGAATTTTTTTGTGTGGTCGGATTTGACCTTAGACCCCTCCGTCAAGGTCAAACAAGGATAGCCAAACTTAAAAAGTGCCTAAGACGCACTTTTTATTGGTCCGAGAGGTTTGGGATGGTAAACCATCCTAAATTCTTTGGCTGGGAATCTTTTGGTATGGTCAGATTTGACCTTTGGATCCCTTCTTCATGGTCGAACGAGGATATTGCATTTATAGTATTTCTTTAAATATTTTTAACCTACTTTTTACACTTAAACAATTACCTTGTTACTTTATTTCATAATACCATTTGCAGGGCACAACTTTTTTGTCCTTTTCTTCGGTCAGCTTCGGAATATCTTTCGAACATGCTGTTCAGTTACCATTTACTGTATTTCTGTACAGCCCTTTCCCTGATAATTATGCTTTCCTCTCATTATCACCATCACAAATCAAAAACATTCAGTCAGCTGACACAGTGAGCTGACCCCCCCCCCCCCCAAAGTCATAACATTTGAATAAAGCCATCTGGCTCCTTTCTTTTTCCATATCTAACATATTGATATTGAAGGGACATTCTCATATTATGGTCACCTTAAAGTCGCAGTATGAATGAAGTTATGGTCACGTTACAGTGAAAAAGGAAGTTTCAGCCTCCAGCTATCTTATTGTTCGACTGACCTGAGCTAAACTTTATGCACTTATAAAGGATGACAAAAGGGACATTCTTATTTTATGGTCACCTTAAAGTCCCCATATGAATGAAGTTATGGCCATCTTGCAGCGAAATTATGGAGTTTTTAATCTCCAGCTATTGTATTGTTCAGCTGACCTCACTTTAATTGTGCGCACTCATTAAAGATCAAAATAGGGACAAGTAACATACACAATGCAATAAAGTTCACAGTTTCTATTGCTTATGATGCATATGTTGACATCTTTTATGGGTGACTTCTTTTTCATCTGGGCCGCTTCGTTTTTGTCAGCAAAAGCATTCTTCTAGTTTTTTTGTTTTTTTTTTGTATCTATTCATGCACTCAATTATACAACGGAACTTTATTTCATTGAATTCTTGGATAAAAAGGAGAATGGGGTTGAAAATATCCCTCCCTCAAGTTTTATTTAAGGAAATGATGCAGTCAATGTTACAATTAAAATGAATTGGATTAGTATGTTCTATGTAAAAGTAATACATGCTGTACAATGTCTTCCTTTAGTTGTTCTTGGAAGTCTAAAGTTATGAGAAACTGAAAAAAAAAATGTAAATTAACATAAAATCATATACATGTATTTTACATTTTTGTTAAGTTTTTGGTTTAATAAGGCCAGACAAAATTCAACATGGCTTCATGTATACTTATATTTAAACAGTTACAAAGAAGAAAGCCTTTTACTCATTTTGCCGATAGACTTCTAAAACAGATACCTACATGTAGGTGTGCAATGCCATGGTGTGACATTTGACCTTGCCATAGTGTCCTTGAGTTTGAAAATCTTGTCCAGGCTATATTTCAGAAACCGTAAGGTTGATACTTGGTAGGGACATTTGGGAGTTTAAGTGTGCAGTCATAGTGCGACCTTGGTTTGCTCTTTGACCTTGCTGTAGTGACCTTGACCTATAAAAGCTTGTCCGGACTATATCTCAGAAACCATAAGGTGTAGGAAGTTGATACTTTGTAGGAACATTGGTTAGGAGTTGTAGGTGTGCAACGTCATGGTGTTACCGTGATTTGACCTTGCTGTAGTGACTTGTCCAAGCTATATCTCAGAAACCATAACATGTAGGAAATTGATTTTTGGATGGTTCGTTGGTTGGGAAGTGCAGTTTTGCTAAGTCATGGTGTGATCTTTAACTTTGGCTCTGCCAAAGTGTGTTCACCTGCCATAGTTGAGACATATTTCTCTTATGGCAAAGATATATGGATTGATATAACTTTGTACTTTTACTTAATTGTGCTATTTCTATTGGTAGCTATACTTGAATTAATCGATTTTAGAGCTTCATAGTTTACAGACATCTTCTCTCTTAAACGCTTTTATAAACCACAGCCCTTGAGGGCTGTCGGGTATTCTTTTTACCCATGGTGTCCAGATGGGCAGGCGGGCGGTGGGAAAAAAGTTTGTCCAGCCTGTATCTCAGAATCCATAAGGTGTAGGAAGTTGATACTTGGTAGGGACATTGGTTAGGGGGTGTAGGTGTGCAAAGTCATGGTGTGACCTTGATTTGACCTTTGACCTTGCCGTAGTGACCTTGAGTTTGAAAATCTTGTCTGGGCCATATCTCAGAAACCGTAAGGTGTAGGAAGTGGATAATTGGTATGGACATTGGTTAGGGGGTGTAGGTGTGCAACATCATGGTATGACCTTGATTTGACCTTTGAGTTTGCCGTAGTGACCTTGACCTATAAAATCTTGTCCAGGCTATATCTCGGACACCGTAAGGTGTAGGAAGTTGACAGTTGGTTGGGATGTTGGTTAGGGGTTATAAGTGTGCAACATCATGGTGTGAACTGATTTGACCTTTGACCTTGCCGTAGTGACCTTGACCTATAAAATCTTGTCCAGGCTATATCTCAGCAACCATAAGGTGTAGGAAGGTGATACTTGGTAGGAACATTGGTTAGGCAGTGTACGTGTGCAATGTCCTGGCGTGACCTTGATTTGAGCTTTGACCTTGCCATAGTGACTTTGACATATAAAATCTTGTCCGGCCTATATCTTGGAAACCGTAAGGTGTAGGAAGTTGATACTTGGTAGGAACATTGGCTAGGGTGTGTAGATGTAAAATGTCATGGTGTGACCTTGATTTGACATGTGACCTTGCTGTAGTGACCTTGACTTATAATGCCTTGTCCAGGCTGTATTTCAGAAACCATAAGGTGTAGGAAGTTGATATTTGGTAGGGACATTGGTTGGGGGTTATACATCTTCAGCGTCATAGTGTGACCTGGATTTGACTGTTCATCTTGCATATCTGATGCTATTTTATCTGTCTACAGGGACATGTGATACTATTTTATCTCTCTTATATCTCATCTCTTTACTTGAATCTTGGTTGTTGCACCTTTGGGTATTTTTGATGTAGATTAAGCACTGTTAAAGTCATATTAGAATTCATTAAGGGTTTTACTTTTGCAATTCCCCATTTTAATAGACGGTATTGCATGAAGTGAGTCACAGGTTTTTGACTCAACTCCACATATAAGCATGTATTGCTACATCTATATGTATGGGTAATATTAAAAAAATTCAAACCATAATTCGACCATACATAATTGTGATATTTTCATTGACAGCTATTCTCCAGTTAAGAAATTTTACAGCTTTTAGTTTACTAAATTGTCTTGTTTTTATATTTAATCTTTACATGCACTGCTCTGAAAGTATCCTAATCTGTGTACTGTTTCACTACTTCTATATCTCATGGTGTTGAAAAATATTTCCCCAGGCTGTGGGGTACGGGCATCTCTGATTCTTCTTTTTCTCCACTAACAATATTTGGACTTTTAAATAATTGACCTCATTTGCTGTGAAAGTCTTCTGATCTTTGTACTGTTTCACTTGTTCTATATCTCATGATGTCGAAAACGATTTCCCTGGGCTGTGGGGTACAGGTATCTCCAGTGCTATTGTTTAGCTTTTGGGAAAACACACATGGATATGCACAAAAAAGGGAAAATTCTATTTTTCCTAATTTCAACAGTCCACATTTTTCATTACACATGCAAAGGCAGGTTGTACTATTTATGTCTGTCCAGCATAATTTCATACCAAAAGTGCATACCTTCTAAAACAAAATCTACTGTCAGGCTTTAAGTAATAGTTGGTAAATTATTATGTTGATTAGATACATTAAGAACTCTATTGCTGAATAAAGTCTTGTTCTTAAAACACTGCAATATGAAACTTATACAGCACATGCACATATGGAGTTTCAAATTGGATTCCACTTGTTCATATAGAGTTCAAGATTCTTCTCTTTTCTTTCTGCTTATTATTCTTTCTTATTTTGCATGTTATGCTATTTATATGGATAGTATTACTGACAGTTACACTTTTTCTAAAAACTTCATTTTTATATATATATATCTATGGTTTAATTTTATTTAATAAATGATCAGTGGGCATTGAGTGTTCACTTCATTTAAAAAATGTAAAACATTTTAACAGTTAGAATTTCTTGTTTTAAAAAGGCTCTCAAACATTAAAAATTCCTTAACACAGAAAGTCTTAATTGTAGAACAAAAATAAGAACATATAATTGATTTTTGGGCGGGTTGTGTGCAACCAACCCACCATTAGATTGATGAATAAAAGATGAATAACCTAACCCGGACCACGGAGACGTTGTTTTCTCGAAAACAAAATTATAAACTCCAATTGTAACAACAATCCAGCATATTAGTACACATTTCTCAGTCCAATTATTTCAATTATTGTTTTACTACACCATGTTTTCATTTTTGTTACCACTTATGTAGTCTATAGTAGTCTGCTCTTTTATTACCCCATAATCGGGTATTATCGCCCATTTACCGGGAATTACCGTGTAACTGTCCAAACTATTGGTGTATTATCCCTATTATTTATCTTTCACAGAGCTATTCCAGTAACCCTTTTTGCTGCTTTGTTGTATGGTTCTTGTGTTTATAAGTTACTGTGGCTATCTTGAGGGCAGTTTTAAGGTTCTGAGGCTTATTGGGGTGAATAGGGTGCCCGTGAGTCGCCCACGGGACGAAGATCGGAACGTGAGCTTACTAGGGACATTTATCATGAGTCACCCCAACCACTTAGTTTGCTAGGTGTCTATTACTCTGTCTTGCCTGCTCCTTAGCCATGATGTTGTTGGGTTTTCTGTGCTTCAGTCTCCTCTTTTGGCTGAAAGTGGCTGACCAAAGTCAGTTCTTAGTCTCTCCCTGTGCCCATCGTGTTCCTGCCCCGATCAGGGATTACTCCTGTAAAATTTTCTCAAATAAGTTTCCTGCATATGCCAGGGTCAAATGTCTTTTGATTCTGTTGTTGTTATCTGGTGACATCGCCCTTAATCCAGGTCCTGTAAACTTTGGCTTTGTGAATTGCCGTTCCATCAGGAATAAGGGTCCCTTGATCTGTGACACAATTGTCTCGAATAATCTTGATATTTTGGCACTTGCAGAAACTCACATTCACATTTCTGATACCGACAGCCTACTGAAGTCAGTAACTCCGCCTGGATTTCAACTCACTCATAGGCCCCGGACGATTGGTCGCGGTGGCGGAGTGGGCTTCCTTTCCAAGAAAAACTTACCTGCTAAGACTGTTGACGCACCAACACATTCCACTTTCGAAAACATCGTCATATCAATTGTCACTAACTCAAAATCATTTGTTATGGCTTGTGTCTATCGCACCCCAGGTTCATGTTCCTCTGCCTTTCTTGATGATTTCCTGCATTTCTGTGGTTTTCTGTCATCTCTCACTTCCTCCTTCATCATCTGTGGTGACTTCAATGTCCATGTGGACACAGATTGTATTGACCAAAGAAAATTTCTCAATCTATTAGATACCTCTAATCTTGCCCGAAATGTTAATAAAGCTACCCACTTGCATGGTCATACACTGGATCTGATACTTAGCCCAAGCGATTCCTCCTTTATCAGTAATGTGACAGTTGGGGAAATGGTCTCAGATCATGCACTGGTGAAATGTCATTTGGATTTTGCATGCCCTGCAGTACCGAAGGTTGACAGTATTTCTTACCGTAGGTACCATAAAATCAATATGAAGAGCTTTTGTGAGGATCTTGCAAACACATCCTTTGTCACATCTCCTGCTACAGTGGCTGCAGACCTGTATGACCAGTATATTCGTGACCTTGGTGGTGTGTTGGACAGGCATGCACCATTGATTTGTCGAAGAGCTAAGAAAACACCAGCTGGATGGCTGTCAGATTCTTACCGTAGGGCCAAATCTATCAGGCGTCAATTTGAGCGCATGTGGCGTAGGGATAGGTCACAGTTGAGTAGAAGTAGATTGCGCAGACAGATTGCCCGGTGCAATGCAATCATAAATAGAGACAAGGCTGAATACTATAGCACCATCATTAGTGATAACAGCCGTGACCCAAAGAAGTTATGGCATACACTTCGTCAAGTCCTCAATAGTGGTCAAGAGTGTACTCTCCCTCCTCATCAGTCTGAGAAATCCTTAGCAAACAAATTTGCTTCCTTCTTTCATAAAAAAATCAAAAGGATTCGTGATATGTTCACAGCCTCTTCGGCAACAGTCATATCACCCATGTGTACACCTCCCAACCTACCTTCCTTCAATGAGGTCTCGGAGGACGAGGTACTAAAAATCATCAAAAATTCCCCTACAAAATCATGTCTTTTAGATCCAGTCCCTACTTTTCTTTTGAAAGATTGTGTGGAAATTTTACTCCCGTCAATTACAAAACTTGTCAATCTGTCATTGGCTCAAAAATTCAAGAAGGCAGTTGTCACTCCTCTCATTAAGAAAGCATCACTTCCAAATGAGGATTTGCAAAATTATCGACCGGTATCAGGACTATGTTTCATGTCAAAATTGGTGGAGCGTGTAGTTGTTAAACAGCTCATGCAACATATCAATAGTAACAATCTTGATAATCCTAGGCAATCTGCATACAAAAGTGGTCACTCCACAGAAACCGCCCTGCTGCTTATCAAAAATGAGATCCATCTCTCACTATCATGGGGCGAGCCTACTGCTTTGGTCTTACTGGATCTGTCAGCTGCGTTCGACACAATTGACCACCCGACTCTTCTTAATTGTCTTAAATCATGGTTTGGTGTGTCTGGCACAGCCTTGAAGTGGTTCACGTCCTATCTCAGCCACCGCTTCCAGGCAATTAAAATTGGGTCAACCCTCTCTGATTTGCATGAGCTGTTGTTTGGAGTACCACAAGGCTCCGTCCTTGGTCCTCTGCTGTTCTCCTTATACACCACTCCTTTGAGTAAGGTTATTGGAACGCATCCTGACATCAAATACCACTTTTATGCAGACGACACGCAGTTGTTTATTCATATCTCTCACAAAAATGCAGCCCTGGCTTTTAACAAACTGAATTCTTGTCTTCTGGATGTTCAAAAATGGATGTCGTCAAGTATGCTCAAACTAAATCCTGACAAAACAGAGTTTATCATCTTTGGATCCCATGCACAACTCAAGAAATTAGATCCCTATCTCCCAGTTAAGATATTTGGTAATTTCATGCATCCTGCAGTTGTTGTTAAGAACCTTGGTGTCTGGTTTGATGCTAATTTTTCCTTTGCTAACCATGTCCGCAATATTTGTAAGACATGCTTCATTCAAATTCGTGATCTCAGGCGGGTTAGAAAGCACTTGACTGATGAGGCTGCTATCCTGGCAGCTAATGCCTTGGTGAGCAGTCGCCTTGATTACTGCAACTCTCTCTTCAGGAGTCTGTCCAGTCTCAATATGCGTAAACTACAGTGTATTCAAAATACACTTGCCAGGATTGTCACAAACTGTAACAAATACACGCGGGCATCTCCTATTCTCAAACGACTCCATTGGCTCCCAGTTGAATCTCGCTGTATCTTCAAAACTGCCACTCTAGTTTATAAGTTTCTTCACAGTGGTCATCCCAGTTACTTTGGTCCTCTTCTGCCCACTCGTTGCGGAAGGTATAGTACAAAATACAACCATCCAGATAAAAGGTTCCTGGAGGTTCCTCAATTCTGTCCATCTGTACATAAATCCAAAAATCACTGTGGCCACAGCTTTGCTTTTGATGCCCCCACAGTCTGGAATCATTTGCCTAATGAGGTACGTTCTGCCCCAACTCTCACCTGTTTCAGGAAAAGGTTAAAATCATATCTCTTCCACAAGGCATTCCCACCTTAGCTTACACTCTATCCGGCGTCTCCGTGGTACTGGACTTGGCAACGGCTATGGACAGATGATTTCTTAAACCTGATTTTTGGTGTCGCGCCTTAGAGTCTGCCTAGCAGAGATTAAGCGCTATAAAAGTACAGAATAGAATAGAATAGAATGTGCTCATCCTTCTGCCCAACATTTTGGTTTCCGACCTCTAACTCGAACTTCAAAACTTAACAGGGTGGTAGGCCACCACCCAGGCTAGGTTGCTTTTGAAATTGGTGCCACCATTGCTGCCATCTTTAAATTCCTTTTCTGGATGCTAACTTGAAGATGCTTCTGCCGATTGATTTGAAACTTAGGCTTCCCTAGATTAGGTTGCTTTCGATATTGGTGCCACTTGGAAAAAGCAAGATGACTACCATCTTGAAGTTCCATTTCCGGACTCTAACACAAAAAACACTTCAGCTGATCGATTTGAAACTTAACAGGGTGGTAAGGCACCACCTAGGCTGGGTCGGTACATTTGCCTGTTTTGGGCTTGCACTCATCCAAAATATTTTGGTTTCTAGCTAAAAGATACTTTGTCCTATCAATTTGAAACTTAACAGGGTCATTGAGCATCACCAGGGCTAGGTTGCTTTTAAAAGTGGTGTCTGTCCATTTGGCAGTTTTTTGTGTGCTCATCTGAAATATTTTGGTTTCTGGACTCGAACTTGAAGACGCTTTGTTCAATTGATTTGAAACTTTACAGGTTGATAAAACACCACCAGGGCTAAGATGTTTTTGAAGTTGGTGTCCTTCCATTTGCCCATTTTGGGTGTGCACACATCTGTCCCTATTATACTTTCCAAACTCTAGCTCGAAGACGTTTCCACAGATTGATTTGAAACCAGGGTTGAAGGACACCACCTGGGCTAGTTTTTTTTTCAAAATATGTGTCTGTCTGGTCATGCGCACATCGGTCTGTCTTCTTGTGTGCTTGTCTGTCAACATTTTCATTTCTAGACTCTAACTCAAAAATGCTTCCCATGACCGATTTCAGACATGACAGAGTTGTAGGCATGACAAATTTTTTTCCACATTCTTACATTTGAACTTTATCAAGGTCACATGATTAAAAAGTTAGCTTTTTTGAGTATATCAGCTCGTCATTGGAGCTAAGCCAAAAATGTTTACTGCAAGAGGTTATTATTTTACATACATGTCATTCCTATTAAAATCTCAAGCTAATTAAGCGTCCCTTGAAAAGGGGACGCTTATTGGTTTCACCCCTGGTTTTCAGTCAGCCGCCGCCGCCGCATTATTGTCTCCCTTGAATATCTCCCTTGTTATTAGGCCTATCCAAATGATATGTGGCAGTGTTCTTCTATAGGCGTGGGGAAATTTTTTGACAGGCATAAATTTGACCTTTGACCTTTATCAAGGTCACATTATCAAAAATTCAAAAAAAAAATTTACTTCCTTTTTACTAGATTTCCTCAGAAAGTACTGGGTGTGGGTCAACCAAATTTGGTATGCACATTCCTGAGGGAAGAATCTAGGCACCAGTCGATATTGGGATCAATCGGGCCATAATTGACCGATTGACGGGCGATTGATTATAAGTTCATAAAAATTTTGCTAAGATTAAGCCTTGAACTCGCTTATTATTAGTCGTAGAGGTTTGGGATGGTATACCAACATATAGGAAATCATGTGCTGGGAATCTTCTGGTGTGGTTAGATTTGACCTTGGGCCCCTCGTTCAAGGTCAAGCAAGGATAGGCAAAGTTTAAAGTGCTTATAACTCGCTTATTATTGGTCCTAGAGGTTTGGGATGGTATACCAACATATAGGAAACCATGGGCTGGGAATCTTTTGGTGTGGACAGATTTGACCTTGGACGTCTCCTTCAAGGTCAAACGGGGATAGCCAAACTGGAAAGTGCTTATAACTCGCTTATTATTAGTCCTAGAGGTTTGGGATGGTATACCAACATATAGGAAACCATCTGCTGGGAATCTTCTGGTGTGGTCGCATTTGACCCTTCAAGGTCAAACGAGCATAGCCAAACTTAAAAGTGCTTATAACTCGCTTATTATTGGTCCTACAGGTTGGGGCTGGTAAACCAACATGTAGGACATCATGTGCTGGGAATCTTCTGGTGTGGTCGGATTTGACCTTAGGCCTCTCCTTCAAGGTCCAACGAGGATAGGCAAACTTTAAAGTGCTTATAACTCACTTATTATTGGTCCTAGAAGTTTGGGATGGTATACCAACATATAGGAAATCATGTGCTGGGAATCTTCTGGTGTGGTCAGATTTGTCCTTGGGCCCCTCGTTCAAGGTCAAATGTGGATGGGCAAACTTAAAAGTGCTTATAACTCATTTATTATTGGTCCTAGAGGTTTGAGATGGTATACCTACATATAGGAAATGATGGGCTTGAAATCTTTTGATGTGGTCAGATTTGACCTTGGGCCTCTCCTTCAAGGTCAAACAAGCATA
Source organism: Sabellastarte sp. h YS-2021 (assembly GCA_964017235.1). Taxonomy (NCBI): domain Eukaryota; kingdom Metazoa; phylum Annelida; class Polychaeta; order Sabellida; family Sabellidae; genus Sabellastarte; species Sabellastarte sp. h YS-2021. The sequence continues at coordinate 163,909,204 of OZ024927.1, read as the reverse complement.
GCCAAAGTGTTTCTTCTACTTTGCAGCTGTAAACACACAGTCAGCTGATACAGAACCCGTTCATAGGCACTGATTGCTTTTTTCATTTTGACGTCACTCTTGTGATCCTAACATGGTCCTTTTCACGAAAATTTCTCTTCACCAATAACATTTACCTATTCACATTTGTCTTTTAGCATTTCACATAAAACTTAAAAGCTGTAGGGACGCTTTGTTTTTGTGTACAAAAACTTTTGTCTAGTTAGATTTTGGGAGCGATTGGACCAAAACTAAGCAATTTGTGAGCATTTATATACCAGGTAGTAACCAGAAAGCTTAAATTTATCAGAACTTTCCCCCCATTATCTCCTTTTCTGTTGCATTTAGAGCTTCAAAATGTATTGGGAGGTAATAGGAAACTATATGCAGATAGTCTAAAAACTGCAAGCCCCTCCCTGGCAAAACTGGGATTATAAAATTGCGATTTTGTGTTTTTGAGTCTTATATCCTTTATTATTGCTTTTAGAGGTTTTAATGCATTAGGAGGCAATAGGAAACCTTATACACAGGGTCTAAAAAGGTGATCAGATTTACCCCCCCCCCCCCCCCCCCCCCCAAGCTTTGGGTAAATTTCAGGTTTTTGACTTTTACCTCCTTCATTACTGGTTTTAGAGGTTTTGAATGTAATGGTAGGTAATAGGAAACCATATACAGAAAGTCCAGAAAGCTGCTCAGATTTATACACACACTCTGCACCCACACTCATGGGTCAAACTGAGGTCAGTATCCATGATGAAAGGACATCCGTCCAATTCCAAAGTTAATTTTGTATTTTAGTCCAGATGACTGAACATCTAGTACCCATTCATGTTTGTTTTTTTTTGGTTTAATAGAAATCTCAGATTTTGCCAACTTTCTCTATTTAAAACAAGCCTCTTTTTCCAGGACGGTTTATATGCTTTATTAAAATCCTCAGATTGGCAAACTTGTATGCTCTCTTATGTTGTTTGACTTATGATAAAAATACCCTTTTTTAATCCTGAGTAGATATATGGAGGAAATGGTTGTTAAATAAAGTTGCTAAAATAGCAACAAAATCTGTAAAATTTTAAAATTTCCAGGCTGTTAGTACTGACACCCCAGTCTAATTGTATCCCCGGACAAAAGTCGGGGATACTTAGGATTCAGTACGGTCACGCCGCCACCGCTGCAGAGATTTCCTTTTGGACGCAATAACTTAAAAAATATTTTAGTTAGAACTTTCAAATTTGGTATGTGGGTATAAATGGGCAATGCCACGAATGCTATTGTTTTGTGACCTTGACCTTTAATCTCAAGGTCACTGGTGGCCTCTTAAAGGTCAGATTTTGGCCAATTTTTCACTTTTTGGCCCAGATCTCCTATACAGAAAGTCAGATCATCCTATGGCTGGTATATATAATACATATATATGTCCTCTGTAAGCATGCAGAAATTTGACCTTGAAGCTCTTCATTGATGGTCATCCACTGACCGCCAAAGTACCTGACCGGGGGTCATTTTTGGCCTTTTTGGAGATATTTTCACACTTTATGCTGACTAGATTGCATGGAAACTATTGAAAATGGCTTTGGAGGTTGAGTACATGATGGACTTCTACCATCCAGGTTTACTGGTTACAGATCTTCATTTAAGGTCATCCACTGACCGCCAAAGTACCTGACCAAGGGTCATTTTTGGCAAATTTGGAGATATTTTCACACTTAATGCTGACTACATTGCATGGAAACTATTGAAAATGGCTTTGGAGGTTGAGTACATGATGGAGTACCAGCATCCAGGCTTACCGGTTACAGATCTTCATTTAAGGTCATCCACTGACTGCCAAAGTACCTGATCGAGGGTCATTTTTGGCCATCTATTGGTTGGTTTGTTTGTGAACAAGATAACTCAAAAACTGACAGATGGATTTTGATAAAATTTTCAGGATATGTCCAAAATGGCAAAAGGAAGATATGATTAAATTTTGGGAGTGATCTGGATCACTGTCTGGATCTTCTGGATCCATGAAATATAATTTTTAAAGACAGATAACTCAAAAACTTATGGGTGCATTTTGATGAAATTTTCAGGAAATGTCCTTAATGGGACAAGGAACAAGTGATTAGATTTTGGGAGTGATCTGGATCATCTGGATCCAGGCTGCCAGATGTGTTTATGTACAAGATAAATCAAAAACTTATGGATGGATTTTGATGAAATTTTCAGGATATGTCTGAAAAGGTAAAAGGATGAAATGATTGAATTTTGGCAGTGATTCTGATCACTATATGGATCTTCTGGATCTATGAAATGTAATTTTTAAAGACAGATACCGCAAAAAGTTATGGATGGATTGTTTCAGCAAATGGCCTAAATGGTACAAGGAACAAGTGATTAAATTTTTGGAGTGATCTGGATCACTGTCTGGATCATCTGGATCCAGGCTGCCACATAATCTTGGGATGGACTTTGATATTTTTAGGATATGTTACAAATGGTAAAAGGAAGAAGTGGTAAAAGGAAGAAATGATTCAATTGCGAGTGATCTGGACCACTATCTGGATCAAAAAAATGTAATTTTTAAAGACAAATAGCTCAAAAAGTCATGGATGGATTTTTATGAAATTTTCAGGAAATGTGTTAAATGGGACAAAGAACAAGTGATTAGTTTTTGGGAGTAATCTGGATCACTGTCTGGATCATGTGGATCCAGGCTGCCAGATGTGTTTGTGTACAAGATAACTAAAAAACTTATGGACGGATTTTGATGAAATTTTTAGAATATGTCTGAAAAGGTAAAAGGATGAAATGATTGAATTTTGGAAGTGATCTGGATCACTATATAGATCTTCTGGATCCATGAAATGTAATTTTTAAAGACAGATATAAGTGAAAGAACTAGTGATTAGCTTTTGGGAGTAATCTGGTACTATGGAGAATCCTGACCTGGTGCTCCAGGAAACAGGCTCAAGACCGACATATTCACGCCTTAACTATGTCCCGTCCGGGGATACACTGTGTCGAGATGCAATCTCTAGTTTTAAGGGTTTTAGACAGTAACAATCCAACAGCAGTTTTACTTTATACAGGATCCGACTTATCATCCATACTTTGTCTTTGAAGTTCATTGACTTTCTACCTTTTGTATATAGAACCATTATGGATCATTGATTCAAACCCTTTTTCAACCCTTCACACACAAAACAGGACCTATTTCTGTTAAGGCATTAAATCAAATACACAGTACAAAGTCGAAGTTTCAGTTTTTACATCCCATTCAACAGCCAGGGTCATATGGAGACAGGTCCTCAGGATTGTCTCTTGTGGGAGTCGAACCCACACAGAAGGGACTGCCTATGATTAGATGCCAAACTTGCTAACCACCAGCCACCGTGGACCCATCGTACACAGTACATTTTATGTAATAAACGATGCCAGCATTAAATATCAAGTACATTGAAAGGTAAACTTAGTTTGTATATGTTATATTACTAGGCATTACTTGTATCTAGATGGTTTCTCTCCCAGTGCTTATCCGGGGGGGGGGGGGGGGGGGGGGGGGGGTACCTGGCTCTCACCTGATGGCTGTGGGTATGAATCCAGATCATGACAGTACAAGGGAAATTCTGACCGTCTGTTCCAATATCACAAACGGGACATTAAACCTATTGCTTCCTTAAGTATTAAATTAATTAAGGATTAAATTCCTTTGAGTCCATCCTTTGATGGAGGCAAGCCACTATAAAGGATGAATTGAAACTACTACAAAATAAGTCAGTGATACAAAACAAGTGATACAAAATAAGGCAATTTTACTACCAAAAAAGTCGGTAATACGAAATAAGTCAAAAATTGATACAAAATAAGTCAGGTAATACAAAATAAGTCATTGATACAAATTAAGTTGTTACATACCCTGTGGGTGGAAAATTTCAACGAAATCACTCTATCTCGTATGGTTAAGGAGATAGAAGGAAATTTGTGTTTTTGCATTTTTGGCAAAAATCAGAAAAATTCAAAATGGCCGCCATTTTTGGTGAGATGAAAATTTTTTTGAAAATTGCCAAGAGTACATTGATTAAATACCCTGTGGTTCCAAAATTTCGACGAAATCGCTCTATCTCACATGGTTAAGGAGATAGAAGTAAATTTGTGTTTTTCCATTTTTGGCAAAAATTTGAAAATTCAAAATGGCCGCCATTTTTGGGGAGAGGAAAATTGTTTGAAAATTGCCAAGAGTACATTCCTCAGGTACCATGTGGGTGGAAAATTTCAACAAAACCACTCTATCTTGAACGGTTAAGGAGATAGAGGCAAATTTGTGTTTTTCCATTTTTGGCAAAAATTCGAAAATTCAAAATGGCAGCCATTTTTGGGGCGAGTAAAATTTTTTGAAAATTGCTAAGAGTACATTTCTTAGATACCCTGTGGGTCGAAAATTTCGACGAAATTGCTCTATCTTGACAGTTTAGGAGACATATTTATATTTTTTGCTATGTAGCTATTACTCAGGAGGTTAAAGCTATTACCACCAACAACAATACCAAGCAAGCAAATGACGCTATAAACCTTCACACCACATTTTAAAAAGATGAGTTAAATATGTTTCCTTTAAAAGAGTGAAAACAGAAATGCAATTCAGAGCAGGCTCAAAGTAGCAAAGCAGCTATTACTTAGATAGCTACAAAGCTATCATCGACCAAAAGCTATCCTGGCCAAACTATTGACCCAATTATACTTCACATAAATTTTCGTGAAGATAGAAAACATTGTTTTATTAAAATGCCCAGAAAAATAGCATAATAGCTATATAGCACAGTAGCTATTACTCAGGTAGCTATAAAGGTATTATCACCAAAAGCAATCCCAAGTAAGCTACTGATCCAATAATCCTCCATCCCAATTTTGTGAACATATACTTTTCCTTCAAAATGCTTAAAATAAAAAAGCTACTCAAATTACTCAGTTATATAGCTATTATCACTAAAAGCAATCCCAAGCAAGCTATTGACCTAACTATTGCTCATACCAAATTTGGTATAGATGTGTCAAATATTTTTCCTTAAAATGCCCGGAAATGAAAGAAGTACACAAAAGTAGCTAAGTAGCTATTACTCAGCTATAGCTACAAAGCTATCATCGACCAAAAGCTATCCTGGCCAAACTATTGACACAATTATCCTTCATATAAATTTGTGTGAAGCTAGAAAACGTTGTTTTCCTTTAAAATGCTTAAAATAAAAAAGCTACTCAAAGTAGCTGAGTAGCTATTGCTCATTTATATAGCTATTATCACTAAAAGCAATCTCAAGCAAGCTATGACCCAACTATTGCTCATACCAAATTTGGTAACGATATGTCAAATATTTTTCCTTAAAATGCCTGGAAACAAAACAAGTACACAAAAGTAGCTACTACTCAGCTATAGCTACAAAGCTATCATCGACCAAAAGCTATCCTGGCCAAACTATTGACACAATTATCCTTCATATAAATTTGTGTGAAGCTAGAAAACATTGTTTTCCTTTAAAATGCTTAAAATAAAACAAGCTACTCAAATAGCTGAGTAGCTATTACTCAGTTATATAGCTATTATCACTAAAAGCAATCTCAAGCAAGCTATTGACCTAACTATGACTCATACCAAATTCGGTAAAGATATGTCAAATATTTTTCCTTAAAATGCCCGGAAACAAAACAAGTACACAAAAGTAGCTACTACTCAGTTAGCTATAGCTACAAAGCTATCATCGACCAAAAGCTATCCTGGCCAAACTATTGACACAATTATCCTTCATATAAATTTGTGTGAAGCTAGAAAACATTGTTTTCCTTTAAAATGCTTAAAATAAAAAAAGCTACTCAAATAGCTGAGTAGCTATTACTCAGTCAGTTATATAGCTATTATCACTAAAAGCAATCTCAAGCAAGCTATTGACCTAACTATGGCTCATACCAAATTCGGTAACGATATGTCAAATATTTTTCCTTAAAATAGAAGTACACAAAAGTAACTGGAAATAGGACGCCCTGTTAATAGTAGCTGCAAACTATGAATAGAAACAGGATAGCATAAAAGAACACACATTATCATGTGTAATGTCCACCCCATGAACCTTTTGCAAAAATTGTACAGTAGTCTTACAAGATCCTGTTTCATATGTAAAATATATCAAGGATGCTTAAATATTTATTAGTGTACATGTAAGTTATTTCAGCTTCATGCCTTTTTGCATTGGTTGGGTCGAAAATTTCGACAAAATCGCTCTATCTCGCACAGTTAAGGAGACAGAAGCAAATTTGTGTTTTTCAATTTTTGGCAAAAATTCGAAATGGCCGCCATTTTTGGGAAGAGGAAAATTTTTTCAAAATTGCCAAGAGTACATTGGATAGATACCCTGTGGATCGGAAATTTCAACGAAATCACTCTATCTGGCACGGTTAAGGAGATAGAAGCAAAATTTGTGTTTTTCAATTTTTGGAAAAAATTCGAAAATTCAAAACGGCCACCATTTTTGGGGAGATGAAAATTTTTTGAAAATTGCATAGTACATTGCTTAGATACCCTGTGGGTCGAAAATTTCGACGAAATCGCTCTATCTGACACGGTTAAGGAGACAGAAGCAAATTTGTGTTTTTCCATTTTTGGCAAAACTTAGAAAATTCAAAATGGCTGCAATTTTTGGGGAGGGGAAAATTTTTTGAAAATTGGCCAGAGTATATTTCTTAGATACCCTGTGGGTCGAAAAGTTTCAACGAAATCGCTCTATCTGGGATGGTTAAGGAGATAGAACCAAATTTCTGTTTTGACAAAAATTCGAAAATTCAAAATGTCCGCCATTTTTGGGGAGAGGAAATTTTTTGGAAATTGCCAAGAGTACATTGATTAAATACCTTGTGGGTCGAAAATTTCAACGAAATCGCTCTATCTTGCGCGGTTAAGGAGATAAAAGCAAATTTGTGTTTTGCCATTTTTGGAAAAGTGGCAAAGTAGCTGTTGCTCAGTTAGCTATAGAGGTATCATCACCAAAGGCAATCCCATTCAAGCTATTAACCCAATAAACCTGCATGCCAAATTTGGTAAAGATAGGATAAGAACTGGTGCCTAAAATGTCTAGAAACGAAGTGGGACGCCGGAAAAAGCAAAAATAATATGTCCACCCCTAGCAGTTGGACGTAATTAAGTAGCTATTACTCAATTAGCTATAGAGCTATCTTCACCAAAAGCAATCCCATGCAAGCTATTAACCCAATAAACACCCATATTAAATTTGGTAAACATAGGATAAATACTTTTCCTTGAAATGACTGGAAACCAAGCGTGATGGACGGCGGACAGCAGAAAAAGCAAAAATAAAATGTCCACCCCCCAGTTACCAGTGGTTGTTTTCATGAATCTTTGGGTCAAACTCAGGGATTTAATGTCACTTTCCACAACAGAGGTTGTATGAGGAGAGACCCCCAGTGTATCATGTTACATCTGCAAATTTGCATCAGTGCAATCAGTGTACTTCAAACATGCATCATATAAAAAGAGGTGCTAATGATGCTATGGAGTAGTACGTGTAGCTTGTGGCTGAGTAACCGTTTGACAAACAAACTGAAAAATAGCCAGCCTCTGCAGGCAAGAACCCCATCCCGCAAGTACAGCTAAATGGACAACATTGAGATTTGGGAAATCTTAGGAACAACTTTTGTTGTAAGAAGTACAGATAACCCACGAGATGTTGTACAAAAGATTCACAAGCCATTTCTTACAAGTAGTTTTATATTTTGTAGACCTAGAAGCAATTATTAGGTAGATATCTAATCTAATCTAATCTAATGTGGACTTTTATAGCGCTTAATCTCCATCACTGATGGACTCTAAGGCGCATCTAAACATAAAGAAAGGCAGTTAGCGTTAAGCAAGGGACATAGCCAGGTCGTACCAAGGAGACACAGATGTGAGGGGAGAGGCTATAAGGCTTTTTATGTCAGCTGACTTGTCAGTCAGCTGACATTATGTCATCACTCTGCGGCGTGGGTGTACGCGTCCGCGTGAACAACTTCTTCTCCAAAACTACAAGGCCTAGAGACATGCTGTTTTTTTAAAAGATACCTTATCTATCGAGGATGAAAAATTGTTCAAGGCATGCAAATCTGTCTGTTCGTCTGTTTGCTAGAGACATTACAAGGGGGTACCCCCACCAAAAGTGTGAAAATTTCAACTTTTTATCACAATTTTCTCAGTGACTATTGCAGGGATTTCTCTCATATCTTGCATATATGTACTAGGCCAGAGGTAGATTCTCTTGTGTGAGTATGAGACCTGGATCTGTCTTACTTTTTTTTTAATAATTTTTAATGCATTAAAATTCATGAAATCATGCACTAAATCACTTATAACTTCAAAAGTGTTGCATTTACAGCATTCTGTGAAAATATGTTGTTCAGCTACTTTTTTCATAGCTACAATATGGTAAGTTGGGTGTCTGTCTCAATAGCTAAGTGAGTAATAGCTACTTTTGGGCTTTTCAGTAACTTCCATTATGAGTAAAATCACTTGTAACTTAAAAACTATTGCATGTAGAGAATTTCGTATAAATATGTTATTCAGCTACTTTTGGGCCAGCTATAACATAGTGAAATTTCAGACCTGTAGCTCATGGCATAGCTGAGTAATAGCTACTTTTAGGTTATCACTGTTGAGTAAATCGCTTATAACTTGAAAACTATTGCATTTAGAGAATTTCGTATAAATATGTTATTCAGCTACTTTGGGGTCAGCTATAACATGGTAAAATTTCAGACCTGTAGCTCATGGCATAGCTGAGTAATAGCTACTTTTAGATTATCACTGTTGAGTAAATCACTTATAACTTGAAAAGTGTTGCATTTAGAGCATTTTGTTAAAATATGTTATTCAGCTACTTTTTTCATAGCTACAATATGGTGAGTAAGTTGGGTGTCTGTCTCAATAGCTAAGTGAGTAATAGCTACTTTTGGGCTTTTCAGTAACTTCCATCATGAGTAAAATCACTTGTAACTTAAAAACTATTGCATTTAGAGAATTTCGTATAAATATGTTATTCAGCTACTTTTGGGCCAGCTATAACATGGTAAAATTTCAGACCTGTAGCTCATGGCATAGCTGAGTAATAGCTACTTTTAGGTTATCACTGTTGAGTAAATCACTTATAACTTGAAAACTATTGCATTTAGAGTATTTTGTTTCAATATGTTATTCACCTATTTTGGGGTCAGCTATAACATAGTGAAGTTTCAGACCTGTGGCTCATTTCATAGCTGAGTAATAGCTACTTTGAAGTTCTCACTGTTGAGTAAATCGGTTATAATTGGAAAACTATTGCATTTACAGAAATTTGTGCAAATATGTTATTCAGCTACTTTTGGGTCAGCTATAACATAGTGAAATTATAGACCTATAGCTCATGGCACAACTGAGCAATAGCTATTCTCAGGTACTGACTGTTGAGTAAATCAGCTATAACTTGAAAAATATTGCATTTGGAGTATTTTGTTAAAATATATTGTTCACCTACTTTTGGGTCAGCTATAACATAGTGAAATTACAGACCTATAGCTCATGGCATAGCGGAGCAATAGCTATTTTCAGGTTCTCACTATTGAGTAAATCAGTTGTAGCTTGAAAACTATTGCATTTACAGTAGTTTGCTTAAATATGTTGTTCACCTACTTTTGGGTTAGCTATAACATAGTAAAATTTCAGACATGTAGCTCTTTGCATAGCTGAGTAATAGTTCCTTTGAGGTTCTCACTGTTGAGTAAATCAGTTGTAACTTGAAAACTATTACATTTAGAGTTATTTGTTAAATATGTTATTCACAGAATTTTTGGTCAGCTATAACATAGTGAAATTGCAGACCTCTGTGTCATGGCATAGCTGAGCAATAGCTACTTTCAGGTTCTCACTGTTGAGTAAATCATTGTATCCACTGGATAGCCGCAGGGTGTAGAGAGAGATTTCACCATTACTGCTCTGATGAAACAAAATATTATAGCTAGCTTTCTTAAGTTTGCAGTATATATTAATAACCATAAAATGTTGTCTGGGAATATTTTTGGCCTCATTTTGAGAAACAAGATGGCCGCCACAGGTGTTTTTTGTCAGTCATGAAAAGTGCTTATATCTCCCTTATTATTGATCCTAGAGGTTTGGGATGATAAACCAACCTGTAGGAAATCATGGGGTGGGAATCTTTTGGTGTGGTCAGATTTGACCTTCAATGACCCCTCCTTCAAGGTCAAACAAGGATAGCCAAACTTAAAAGTGCTTATAACTCGCTTATTATTGGTCCCAGAGGATTGGGATGGTAAACAGACAGGAAATCATGGGCTGTGAATCTGTTGATATGGTCCGATTTGACCTTGGAACCCTCCTTCAAGGTCAAATGAGGATAGCGAAAATTGAAAGTGAATACAAATCGCTTATTATTGGTGACAGAGATTTGGGATGGTAAACCATCCCATAGGAAATCATTGGCTCGGAATCTTTTGGTATGGTCAGATTTGACCTTTGGACCCCTCCTTCAAGGTCAAATGAGGACAGCCAAGCTTAAAAGTGCTTATAACTCATTTATAATTGGTCCTAGAGGTTTGGAATGGTAAACCATAGGAAATCATGGGCTGGGAATGTATTTGTGTGGTTAGATTTGACCTTGGACCCCTTCTTCAAGGTCGAACGAGGATATTGCATTTGTAGTATTTCTTTAAATATGTTTTAACCTATTTTTTACACTTAAACAATTACCTTGTTATTTTCCTTCATAATACCATTTACAGGGCACAACTTTTTTATCCATTTCTTCTGTCAGCTTCGGAATTTCTTTCGAACTTGCTGTTCAGTTACCATTTACTGTATTTCTGTACAGCCCTTTTCCTGATAATTATTCTGTCCTCTAATCACCTTCACAAATCAAAAACACTCAGTCAGCGGACACAGTGCCCGTTCACGGGCACTCTCCTCTTGTTTGATATGATGACCCTCCTGTTTGGTATTAAAGATGTGATATGGCGGTCATTTTGTTTCCAAAGATTTTCCAGGTTCAGAACATTTCAGTAATCTGTTAATCCCAACTGACAGTAATTTCTTGACAGTATCCACTTCAGTGCAGAATCTTGACCAACTAGTATAATACTGGTTTCTTACATTCACGACTTGATATGACCTAAGCAACATGTTAAAAGCATCATTAAAACCAAATCAGATCGACTTGTCCCTTCTGTTTAGGTGTGGGAGGCTCACACAAGCATTTTACCCTCAGCACTGACAGCCATAAAATAGAGATACAGGGATACACGTAATCAAAAGTAAATCAAATGGTTTCATCTTTTTATTTGACTTTTTTCAAAAAGTAATAAACTTTTCTGATTTTTATCAATGCACATGTCATAATCACATTTAAATAATAATAATAGAAATAGTAAGAACTGTACAGTTTGCCACGCAAGAAATTAGCTTCATTCTTAAACCGCAACAAACTAAATCCAGGAGCATATAAAACAAGAAAAAAAACAACATCACTAAATTCTAACAGGCATGAGAGAGGTGGCACATTATATAGAGGTGGTAAAGTGTGGAAACACTAACTTCCCAATTCACGTTATTTTTTGTACAAAAACTAAAGCCTTCAACATACTGTACACAAACTTCTTTTAATCTCCCTAATTTTATCTTCTCTTTTTTAAATACAAGGATAATACAAACAAGATGTATTTGAACTTTTTCTCCCAAATCTATGAACCAATGACCACGTATAGCTTGAATGCTGTATTATAGCAGACTGGTACAGAGAGACACAGAGTATGAGAGGAGAAATTTGCCACAGTAGTTTGTTGCATTATTGTATTATTATTATAGTACAAAAATCAGGTTGTTGTGAACGTCACTCATATAAATACTTCATACATAGTATGTGAAATTCAAAATCATAGATAGCTCTTAAAATTACGCAAAACAGGGAAGTCCATGTAAATACTGCAGCAGTGAAGAAACAGGCCAAACTAGAAAACTTTAATGATAGAATATCCCACAATTCACAAAAAAACAGGGGTGGTGGGGTGGTCGTGGTGGCAAATTTCACCGCTCTCACTCGTAGCTTTTCAGTCACAAAAGTTTCACAAAATGTAACACCAAATAGCTTTATCAGTAAACTTCAACAAGTGTTTCAAATTCATCAATCAAAAATACTAGTAAGTCACATCACAGTCTGTTATCTCAAAAACAAAACAAAAACTCTCTATATATTTATTTATTTATTATTTTGGACAAGTTATGCAGAGACTGAAAATAATTGCGAGTTTGATTGAACAGTTAAGCTAGATAAGAACTACATCCATTACGATGTTGCACAGTATATCAGCAAGTCCATGAATTTTACCTGAAGAGATCACAACAATTATTGCTATGACATCAGCACATTCTGTGATACCGACAGGAGGATGAAATATTAATCATCATGTACATTACCATGACCATTTCAACATATTACTGGAAGCAAACGGGTGTGACATAGAAATGAATGGTATACCTTCAAACAGATTTGTATCCGTGGTTTATATGAAACTCGCATAAATTTTATGGCAATTCTAACGGTGGACACATTAAAACTTCCGAGATTTTATAAGTGTAATAAATATACTAGATATAACAGATGTCACAATCTCACTGTTATTTTTTTACTTGGTTTATTTTGGACTCAGAAAGTGTAAGAAAGAAAATTTACTGGAAAATTTTTTTATCAAATTGTTAACATTTCCTTTTTTCACCTTGTTTTGAGAGAACTAAAACTTCTCATTGTAACCACAAAAAAGCCAACATATGCAAGCATAATTTCCCCCAACAATCCCTTTATATCAGCAGTTTTGGTTTCTTAATTAACTTTACAGTAAAACACAATTCAATGTACACGGGGATCCTTAGGATAGAAATCTTACAAAATTTTATTACAATTTATACAATTGTTTATGTCTGTAAATATAGCAAATAAAACTTACACATGATTATCATCATGTAAAGAATTTACACAAGTTAAACTAGTTTACAAGTTGGCCTTCCGTCCAATGACCCTTTCACGTCAAGTTTTATTGATTTTCACATATCAATGCTAGTGATTTAAATCATCCCACTGTACCAAACAAAGCATTAAGTCTTCATGAACCAAGTTTTAAACAATGTGTGACATCATCCACTGTGTGACTGAGACTTCCAAATACAGTAGAACCTCTATTATCCGACCATCTTGGGAAAGTAAAAATGTGGTCGGATAACAGAAAGGTCGGATAATGGGAAAGCTAAAATAACAGGCTTAAATGGAGTTGGGAGTGTGGGTTTGAGGTTAGATAATTGAAAATTTTAATAATAGAGGGTCGGATAATAGAGGTTCTACTGTACCATAAAATTCAACAGTGAAATGGTGAGCAGAATATCACAAAACACAAGGAAGCCATCAGAACTTGTTCAGCAAGACAACATCCAAGTGACAATACTGTCAAAAGCTATCTGCAACATAGCCCAACCAATGAGAATACTTCTAACATTGTAAGAAATCAACCAATGATAATCTATAGAACAAGAAGACTGACTCAAGTAACCACCAATTAAAATCCATGTGACAATGGGTTACTCACATACACACCAGAATGCAGTACAGTATTAATTTATATCTACCCGAAAACATAGTAACTCAGTTACCTGTATAGTCTTACAAAATACCTGAAATATTTTGACTTTAACATGATGAAATGAACAAGCTGGCTCAGTGTAAACTGTAAATACTGCAAAGTTCAAATCACACACACAATCAAACAGTTCTGTCACTGAAGTACTTATGATTTAGCATTCAACTTTTAGAAGTTGTTTCTTTTTTATATCATCATTATTATCCCAAGGTTTTGTTACATCTCTCTTTGGATGACAAGAGAAACTTGTATTAAACATGAACTGTAACACCAGGTGGCAATCAGCTAGTTAAAATATGCAGAGATACACAGAACCATGGGAGTGTAATATATTAATGTATTTGTGGAAACTGAATCCTACTCAATAAGTCACTAAATACAACAAAAAGGAAACCTTTAAGCTTCATTTGCCAATGGCAAGATTGTGATTAAAAAACCAATGTGTCTTAATATTTTGCGCAACAGAATTTTTATGGTTCACATTGAGATCTAGTAGTCTATTATCATTTCTCAGAATTTTACTTTTTTACTGCAATTTCCAGGATGGACAATCTTTTTGTCAATTCAGACTTTTTGGACTCTCACATTTATACAGTGTCTTCCTGCTGAATGCCAAGGGATCCACAAAAATGCCAATGTAACACGAAATTCACCAAAACCGGGCACATTTTAATGGAAATCACCATATAAGGTCATGATATTTACTGTTAATTGAAGGGAATTTCACTTGTCATAGTTCTGTACCGATGGATTTGACCGTGTACAGGGAAATCAAGAAAACTTAGTGGAACTGTCAATGGAAGAAATAACATGGAACAATTGTAGACACAATGCTATGAGGACTGTGTAAAACGGGTCACATGACTTCACAGCTGGTTGAACAATATACAGAATGCTATTGACTATGTGTTACAGAAACTTGCTTATTATTATTATTATTATGTATTTATACTCAGCGCAATATCTCCATATACTACAGGACTCAAAGCGCTTACTCTGTAAGTAACAAAAGACAAGCACCTCGGGACCTATGATTACGTACACATATGAGCTGTAAATTGGTTATAACTACAACTTTAACAAATAAAAATCACCAGCTACCTATTTCATCTCTTTGAATCTCGTCTTTTGCTTCACAAATTGATCAATTAATGATTCTTCACAAAATATCTTTCACAATGTCACAATTTCCTCTTTAAATACAGCAATTTAAATGTGTCACCAACACACACAATATCTCACTCTGCTCAATGAAAGTGAACATATATTTGGATTTCTGCTATTCTTTAATTTTACAGCTTGTTTCACATTCTTCATCATTTTTCAACAAGAGTATTTTGTTTGTAGTTATATATAGTCACCTGAGATGGATAGGTCTCGTCAGTCTTGCAACATTATCGTACATTTCCAAAATATGACAATGCATCACAATGTTCCATCCTATTTAAATAAACCCTTTGCAATATTTAGTGCTATTTTTGCCTTAAATTTACAAGACACGTTATAAATCAATAACTTACAAATCAGCCTGTTTTTGTAATTCACAATAACAGAGTGTGCATATTTTGAAAAAATACGGTAATTATGCAAATAGAACATACTGATCTTTAGTCCAGGATACACAAACATATATTTTTACACAAGTAAAATACTGAGGTCAATATTTATGTTACTCTGAACACAGGATTAACATATATTTGGTTGCACTTTATAATTAGGTTTCGTAGCTGGGTCAAACCTGTTTAATGTGTAAAAAATTATTTAAAGCCAGTCGTGAAAACACATTAGTATTAGATCACCACCGGTTGTAAGATATTTTACAGCATTTATCAAATTACAATCTATAAGGTATAATGACCAACTAGTTTCACATAGCTTTGCACCAACAGGTTCATTAACTGAAATGTAAAACTAGTTATTACTGAAATGCTTGTAATACTGACATAGTCTCATTTAACACTTGGCGTTTAACTCAGAGATGTGACCTAATTACAGCATTACACGATTAGACTCTAATAATTCCCACTGACTAGCTCACAGGCAGTACAAAAATACAAAATCAAATCCATTTCAGTGTGAGAAACCACCGCACCAAAATAACTTCTCAACATTATACTTAGAATTAAAAAATTCCCATCATTTTACTTAGATTTTTTTTTTTTTTAAACTGTCAATGTTGTAGCTTTTGTGACAATTTTAAAGCATTTACGTAATTTATTGCTTATTTCTGTAATTTAATTGAAGGGGTGGTCCCAGTGGATTGTGTCAAATTCTGAGATTTTTCCCAGTTTGTGCTTTATAATGCATCAGTATTACACTACAATTATCCACAAAACAATCTCAAGTATCAGTAATATTAACATTTAGCCATTTCACGAAGCCCCCCAGACAATGAGAAAAGACAAAGAGTCTGGTTTGGTTATGATTCACACCAATTTAAACATTTTGAAGGATGGATGCAATCTACACAACAAACAAAATCAGTTACTTCTTTAATTTCTTGATTCTTTTAAATTGAAAGTGAATCTAATTTTCGGACTCCAAAAATCTAAATACAAAAACTTCAAAGGGAGCAACAAAAACTACTTTTTTTTTAATATTCAACACAATATTATTTCAATCACAGTCAGAGGGGGAATGACAAACAAAGATACATTAGTTATAACAAACCAGTCCGTAAGTTTATATCACGACAAGATGGCGCACTTATACTCCACATTACATCAGAATACTTAAATCTGATGAAACACACAAAACATGATACTCTCAACAATTACACCTCGTCAATTTCCAAAATATAGTCTGGATATAATGTATTAAGTTAAAAGCACCTGTAAGGATACTGCTTGAACTAAGAACAATGTTTCAGGTCATTCTGGATTGACGCCCAGTTTAAATGAGCGTTCAGTGTAATGATATTTTGAAGAGATTAATATCCAGTACACACATTTGCGAAAATCTCAAGTACATCTTCACGTTTGATCTGACATTGCAAGTCATTAATTGATGGCACTATGTACACACACACATCAAATCGGGACTGTATTTCACAGGTAATGTCGGTTAAATTATCATACATACTTCAAACATGTATCCAACAAGAGAGGCATACGTCAACACATAAATTCTTAGGCTATTAAACATTCTGATACAATTGTGATAGATCTCGACAGATGAGAAAATCACAATTATCATACGATTACAGTGATTTACATTACACTCCACATTGGAAAATATGCACATTAAGAATGGCAAACTGTGGGTTTAAGTTCACAAGAAACTGAAACTTCGCGAGCCTCAAGTTTTATATATTTTTTATGACTATTTAGCATACACCTTAAACGTTTTGGCTTTGTGTGATAAATAATTATTATAATAAATACATGTGAAATTATTATTAAAACTAAATATTTTCAAAGCACAATACAAAACTAGCAGCATAAGATTAGGGAACACACTGGGACTTTATGATGAAAATGATCAAGGTCTTGCTTACTTCTAAGTGTAGACGTTATTTTATAAAGCTAAAAACTAAATCCAATAACAGCAAAACTTCTTTATTAAAAAAATAGTTAATCTATCAATTTACCAAAAGAACAAAAAAAAAAAAAAAAGTTCATATAACCTTTGTGGTTTAACCTGAATGACAATGTTTTTCTCTCTCAATAAAATGATAAACTGATATTGAATCTACAATACAAACTTCTGCTTTATATTTTCTGAAAAGATATTCTTGTAAAATCCTTCCCAAATTTGGCAGACATGTTTTGGTAGGTTTTGTGCCGATGATAATCCATACACTTTCTCCAGTACGCTATTACTTATCACAGATTGAGGGAAGGGAGACATATATACAGCATGTGCAAAATGTGACAGGACGTTGTAAATGCACAGAATTTAAACAGGAAAGGAAACCAGGTTATTTTAACCATACTACAAACTTATAAAATTGGAAATATAAATGAAGCCAAAATAAGTGTCTTTTTAATGCTCAGCGAGAAAAAAACACTTTTGAAGTGTAAATAAAGTTGGGATCATAAAGTCCAACAAGCACTAAGTATAGGTTGAGGAATTGCAAGGTAACAGCATATGATATTGTGGCACAAAAGCTATTAGTTCTTGGCCTCGTTATTCAGTACATATATATGGAGGGTGTAGCATTTCAAATCACTGATACTACAATCTAGTGCATGGCATGGTCAAACTCTATACTGAAGACTGGTGGAACTTAACAGTCCATATCTTTATCACTTGTACAAATACAAGTACCTTCTTCTAAAGAAGACATACAAGCACTTTACACAAAAGCCTTTCAGATTTGTCATATAGTAATCTTAGTGTAGTTTTTCTTTATACAAACACAATTTTTTTCCCTGTATACTATATTTTGTAGCCTTTACAACAATGAGATTACCCCACATGTAACTGGTACATGGAACACTTTTTTTCATGATCAGCAGAAAAAATTATACAGTTTTATTTCATCATTAAACCAACACAGGACTCATTCTAAATGGAAAAGTAGCTGTAAACCTATTTTCACAAGTTATTTGCTCTAAAATCAATTTGATATTTTGTGTTATTCACTTTTATATTAATTTTTCCCCAAAACAAAAAGAATGTGAACGGCAAGCCAAAACAACAATTTTGGCCTAATTGGTTGTAAACAAGACTGGAAAACGTTTTTCTCCAAAATGAAATGCTCTTGCAGTTTGCTAAACTGATTTTGTTCAGTGGGCATAAATTTATATAATTGAAGCTCATATTTATCCAAGATTTTAAACAGTGAATGGAACACAAAGAAGGCTTATTGATCCTGAATGAAAAACTATTAACGGCTTCACATAGATCAATATAAATTCAAAAGCAAGGCTGAGAAAAAAAATATATAAACTGGCAAAAATATTTGTTTTGAAAATAAGCGTTTTTCCCAACACTACTAAGCATCCCAAGTACATAAACATATACACAACATATAAATGTTCAAAAAGCACCACAGTATTGTTTCATTCCCCTTTCTGTAAGCGTTGTGTTAGTTTTTAACATGCATCAACCTTAAGTTACCAACAGGCAACAGATACTTTATAAACTGAGACATTACTGAGTTAATAAAGCATCAAATGCTTCACTGTTACACAGAAACTCGGGTGCCAGAGGATTTTAAGAGAACAACTTGTGACAAATTTTAACAAGATTCTTCAATCTTTTCACTGCACAAATTTCAACTAGGTTTTTCCCTCAGTGATAACATCATCTACTTTCAAAAGTCTAATCTGCATTGGTAACTGTGTGTTTTGTTAATGTCCATTTGTAACTTTGGAACTACATAATTCTGAAGCAGAAACTGCCCTGCAATTTCTATTAACTAAATCCTCAGTGGAGAAAACAGCACCATAGTCTACAGATTAACGTGTATCTCTCTCTCTGTTATACGACTACTTAACAACAAATGTATCTACAAAACTGACTTTTTTTATTGTTTTCAAAACTACCCACTATATAATGCATGGCATTCATACATCTCAAGTGCATCTTACACTACGCAATGTCTGTGCTGCGGGTCACTGTACATTATATTTACACAATTCTTTAACAGGCGTTTTTAAAAAACTGTGTACAAAACAACAAACACCTGACTACAAAAATAATGCAACTTATGTGCACACAAAATCGCCACATTTGTACAGTTGCCTTTTCCTTCTTTCATTCCCAGATCTGCAGTATTAATTAACGAGGAATCCAAGAGGTGTAAACACTATTGTCTCCCCATTTTTTTTGCTGTTTCCTCTGACTAGTGTCACTACTGAAAAGGGTGACACATGATGGACAGTCTTTCTATGGCACAGACGAGCGTCATCGTGTCTGTGTAGAACCCAGTGAAGCAGTCATGTGACTGAGAGTCATGTGATCACGTCATATGCTTCATCAGTGCACGTAGACTGTACAAAAGTTCTGCTTGCAGACGAGCCTCGAATAGCATCATATTCACATGGACCTGGAATACATGAATATAGAGAAATGGCAGTGTTGGAAAAAATACTGCTAAATATATGGACACAGGTTAAAGTAGGTCAAAGGTCAATATAAGAGTATCAAGAAATTTCAACAGTTGAGGTGATATTGAGATACTCAGTAGATCACAGATCTTACCGTGAACCGGATTCATACAAATTACTAAACATGTGAGAGGAAGTTATTAAATACAAACTGTTTCAAATACTTAAACACCAACAGTCAACAATGTGGTCCTATGAAGAATGTTTCAATTTCTATGGAAATTAACTAACATTTAAAGTTGACACATTCAGCCTCATATGTGATGACCAATGCAGAAATGTTGACTATAATACATGTATTAAAGAATCATTAATCTCATTATATGGTAGTCATTTGACAGTAAACAGTAGGTTATGACTTAAGAGTAGAATGTGTCCTACTTAAATTTGGCATTTTTTTCATATTGAGTCAGTCGTGCAAATTTTTTTTACTCTTCATATTTAGGTAAAAGTAGAAATTTTTTATAAATTAAAAAAAATTTTTTTTTTTTTTACTTGAGTTGTTATAACTGGAACTTTACGCCAATAATAGCCAAATGCTGGGCAAACGGGACATTCATTTTATTGAATGTCTTTCTGACCAGGCAGCCCACCTTTTCTGAGTGCTTGAACTCTCGCATGAAGCTGTCATAGTCCTTCTTGGTGACTCGTTCAGGGAAGCAGGTGGTGGTTTTAACGTAAGACTTGAGGTTTCGTTCCAACAGCTGGTTGATTTCACTGTAGTTGTAGTCATCATGACGAATACCAAACATACACTGTATGTAATACCAGATAGCCTGGCGGAAAGATGACGTGTCCACATCCTCGTTATCACCCATCCTATAAACGGGATAAAACATCAGCATGTGGTCAAGTATAAACATTTAAGTGCAGGAAAGCACCTTCCCCAAAAAAGACAACACAAACGTATCAAATACACAACAGAACATCTATTATCCAACCATGTTGGATCAAGATTTTGATTGGATAATGAAACAGTTTAAGTTTAGTATACAAGAGTAAGTAATTACAAATTTGGGAGAGAAGCCATTAATTTGGTGATATTATGTGGTAATCTGATGGTTGGATAAAAGAGCTTCTACATTAGTAATTGTATACAAGTTATTTTTTATGCAAGTCATGTATTGTAGAACATAAGAACGCATAAAGTGTAATTCTATATATTCAGAGATTTCGTGCATTTAACCTACATTCCCTACAAGGCACCAGATAAGGTTTACTGCCTACAAGGCTGGGGAGTCAGATATTACATTACAATGATGCAATGTATTTTAAAACAGTCCCGGGTTCCAATCTGGCTCATGACTTGCGGAATTCACCTGTGACACAACGAGGGCCCATCCTGTCAAGACACTGCCAACCGTCACCTTTTGACTTCTCATATGTAATTCAAATGATTCAAACTTTTAATTAACATTTAGATTAATATGGTTACAAATTAAGTAAGAAATGTGAGATCTGACACGAGTTGCCTAGTTACCTAAAACAAAGACAAAAAGATGGAAAATTCTCAGAAATTCTCTTACTGGTGAGACGGCAAGCTAAAATTGTCATAAGACAAATTTTCTGTGTTTCAAACTAAAACAATATTGGAGGGTTTCATCTATTTCCCTTATAGTTTGGCAAATTTTACATTGTTATAGATAATACTTTAGAAAAAGTAAGCACAATTCCGTTTAAGCTGGTTTTTCAGAGAGACATTTCATGCCTCGATACCACTGTACAAATATGCCTTCTAATTACCGTAAATGACCTATTTAGCGCACAGTGCGCTAAGGAAAGTCTATTTTTATTGAATTTTTGGTGAGAAAAAATTCCCCTTTTAGCGCACCCATTATGAAACACTTTCCGGGATGAAGTATAGGTCAATCCGGTAAGAATAACGGTGTTTCGACATTTAGAATCTACCGAAAGAACCCACTTCCTGTAAATATGGCGGTAGATGAAAACAAACTCGAAATCCATGGCAAAAAATGTCAATTTATTAAGTAAAAATACGTAAATTATATAAAAAATATGTGGATATTAAAGAAAATTGAGAAAGGTGAAATTTAAGCTGAATAATCGGTCATTATTACCCTTTTGTAACCAACCGCGATTGTACACTGTCACTGTCTAATCGTCCACCCACTAGAAGTTGTCCAGTATATTGCTTTGAAAAGAGATAGGGTGCGGTTACTAGGGCGGATGCGCTAAATAGGTCATTTACGGTACTGGAAAAAAGGCAAATATATGTAAGTCAAAATGTACATGGCTGATTTAACGATTATTTTCTCTACCTTTTCTACAGTCGTCAGTTACTCTTTGCATGTAAGATTTATGTACATACTAAAAATGTACTTGTGGATTAAATTTCATAATATTTGAATAATACATATCAAGACTAAACAGTGTACAGTATTTTGCACAAAACTCAGAATTCAAAGTTATTGCATTTATTAAGTAGGACACAAACTTTTTGTCCTTATACCACTCATTCATTTTTTTTTTTAACATTACAAGTGTAAATTGATGTTCTTTTCCAAAGCTAGCCTATCAAGTTATACATATTCTTCAATTCGGGTTCAAATTAAAATTTAAACTAAGAATAGCTGAGGCTATGGTTTGATAAGCCACATAAAACCTAAAACAAAGAGTTATAAAAAGCTCCATCAAATAATTGAGATTTACTTTGAGCCTAATATAAAGTTACAATTTTAAAAGTTTAAACCTCAACTTAATTTCTTAAAGTTTTAAAGCGAATGGTTCACTTTGCAACAAGATTTGCATGCAGGCTTGAATTAGTCCTTTTGTCAACAGAGCGGGGATATTTGTTGGGACCAAACACTTCAGTAAAGAAAGAAACCTTAAAACAGTGTCCTGGTTAATGACCAAATGACACAAAAACAGTCAGTTTCCCCATTCTCGGCCAGTATTTTGAATTTATTTTGGATCACAGACAATGAAAAGTTAATTAATATTCATAGATGAAGATCCCAATACTTATGGATCAGTTTTTGCAATGAATAGCTTTCAAATAAATACAACCCAGATACATCAAGGCTGTTTTCTGAAAGGCAATATATTCAATATTATATGCAGTACTTGAAGGAGCTATGTGAAACAGGCAGTGAGTGAATGGAAAATCCCCAGATCAGCTGCTTGCTGGCATAAATTATGAATACTAACCATGCAAATGATGACAGAAAAACAAATTCAGTCATTTAATGACCCTTTCATATATTTACATTCTTCTTTCTTTCTGTGGAAAGTATGTACATATATAGTGCAAAAATAAATATTGCCACAATTTTGAAGACATTGAATTCAGTTGTCCCTTCAATCTTTTCTATTGATCCGTATTTCCATTCAACAAGAGTACACCTGTACCAACATCGTCTGATCCCTTTTTAAGGGGGGAGGGTGTTCTGCCTCCAACACCAAATGAATCTCTCATGATTACTGTGGTTTAACAATGTTATTTTGTCAATATATGCCAAACTGTAATAGTAATGCCTCTTCTAACCCAATAAGTTTCATCAATACCCTATTGCTTATTGCTCGACTTATGTTAAACTACACACGCGACAAAATAAGGACTTTCTTAATAAAGTGAGTTGCTTGAACAGTTCCCAAATTTGTCATTTTCAATTCATCTCTTCTTTCTTTGTCGCCTTGGCCAATAATAAGTTTCTTTATGAACAACAAGGACACAATTGCCCGAAGTCACAATAGCCTCAAGAGAGCATTGTTTATCTGTATCCAGATACCAGGCAGTCCTGGAACTATTGTGTATATCAATAGCGGGACAATTTTCACAATCATTTTATCAGACTCAAGTCTGGAGGCACCTAGACTAGTAGTGTAATAGTTTGCTAAGTTAATATCCATTTTCTGGGGCTTTGGACTGAACAAAATCTGGTATTGGGTCTGCTTGTCTCTGGTATGTATATGGTAAAAGACAGCCAGGTACATAGCCTTAATCTATTGGAATTAAAATTGGAAATATCTTTGATAAATTACAGATAATAATCTCTATTTTTTACCTCACTTGTCAAATTATGGCACAATTAACTGAAACTTATCAAATGTTTTTCCATTGTTTTAATGAAATATGAACCATACAAAGGAGTAAAATGTACGTTTTTCAAGCACTGCTTTCCCACAATACAAAGTGGTTTTCATTTGTTTCTACCAATCAAATAATAAGCAGAATAGGTGTATTCCATTAGCAACCTAATCATATAGATCTCTCCATCTACAGTAATAATAGAATGGACAGTGCCTTTAGAGAATTGAGATCAACTAATAAAGTAAGGTTTGTAAGTCTCTGGAGAAATAACACATTACAGTTTATTATCATCCATGTCTACAAGTACAACAGACCTACATATTCCAAAAAGGTGAAGGAAAAAATCCAAAGTTTTCTGAATAATATTTGTAATCTTTGGCTTTGTCCTACATTTAAAAAACAAACTTTACTGGATCCTACAGGGCACCACAGATGGGTCAGGTATTCCAGAACTGCCAAAATATCCTACAAAAATAAGCCCTGAATGAAAAACAAGGCTATCCATCTCTCGCCATGACATCACAATGTGCCTCTGATCCCTGATCCAGATTTTGACTGAACTGACAGAAAATTTCATCCTAGCTGTTTTTTAACCTTGAGTATTTCTGGTATAGGTTATAAACGCAAGCTGCAGAACAGCCCTGGAAAATGCAGCTGATAAAGCTTGGGATGTTATTATGAGTGATCTTGTTTATGATGAAAAAAGGTTAACAGATATTTTGTTTTAGGCAAAACTGAAAACAAACATCAAATGTGATTTCAGACTACACATATTTCTTTAAAAAAAATAACTGAATGCGATAAGTGGCAATATAGGCACCATCTGATAAATTTTTTTGAAAAAATCAAATATAATTTCAAGATTCTATGCAACTATGAGGTTTATAGAAATGTCCAGATTCTGACAGGCTGTGATTTGTTACATTACAGGACACGTGTACTCTAGCAATTTACACAGCAGTAGACACAGGTGAATAAGCACGAGGTGTGCAGAAAATATGGGTAAAACAATATGGGTAAAAACGAGGAATGGAAGATGCAACATTTTCAGTAATGGCACAACAACATTGTCTGAAACTAAAACATGACTTAAATATCATGCAAAATAAAATTTAACTAACTAAATGGAACTATATTGGAAAGAAAAAAATGCATATATACTTTGTAAGAAAACGCATCAGTTTTTTAGGTATGTTCAGATAAACTAAACTTCATGGTTAACCCTTTTCACCCTGGGTTACACCCCAACTTAAAATGAATCAGTAAGTAGGGCAGTGAGGAGTTGGGAGAGAGAATTTCAAATGTACACAAACAAGTGAAGAAGACTCTTGCAGAAAAGAAATAGAAGAGGGAAGGGGCACAAGCACAGGAGGCTTTCCATAAGAACTGTGGGCCAATTTGAATCCCCTTTGGAAACAAGGTCATTTGCCAGAGGATAATTGTAGCCTGGTTTTGGATCAATACCTTTGTACTTCAATTGTTCTTCCAAATTAAGTGACACTGGATTTTACTTTACTGATGCTCAAGAAAAATAGCAAACATAGATTTGAAGTAAACATTTCATTCAAAGAGTAATTTTTTAGGCTAGGAAGTGATTTATAAGACTATTATAACCTGAAGATGATGCAATCACAAGGTTAGTTTCATCAATGGCGTTTTTAGTCAACCGGTAGTCGCATGCACATTTAAATATTTGCCAACTCCTTAGTGTTAGTGCTCATGTAGTTCTTTTCAGAAGACAATATTATTAATATTTTGTGGTTTTGCCAATTATGAACAATAACTTACTTAATTTAGATCCTTTTCCAAGTGACACTATTGTTAAAAAGTGCAGATATAAATGTTCCTTTAGTATTGACTTAAAATAAGTAAAAAGCCAATTCATAAAAGAAACATTTCAATCATATCACAATTAACCCAATTTTACTTCTTTTTTGTTCATAGTTGGAATGCAAATATATACAGCTCATGAACAGATATTGCGAAGAAAAGGTTACAAGAACTTTGATAATTACATTTGCTTTGTATAGTAACTCTTCCATCCATTTGCTACAACATCATATTCCAAGGTTAACAATTTAACTGAATTCTTTGGTTTGAATCAGATGAATTGAGCCATGATATTGAAGATTTTTCAGATACAGTATATGAGATTTCTAGGAGTTTAAGCAACAGTGGTTTTGGGAATATAAAGGACCCGAGAAGCAGTACAAGGCTCAGCTGTTGGGTCCTACTCATTTCATGCTAAAAAGCATTCAATCAATGCTCACACAGGCCTGAATTACTGACACACATTATTAGCTCTTGGGAAAACAAACACAAAGCAGAACCTTAAAATACACAAACATTTCAAGTTAAGGCTTTTCCTCAAATGTCAAGAAATTTAAATGGGTACCATCATGGAAACTTCCATGCCATTCCCTTTTGTCATTTTTTTTCTGTAAGTTTGTTATAGATTGAAAGTATATTTTCACCAAATGTGGGGAAAATAACAAGTGCCTCTGTTTTCTTTCTTAAACAAGTTCTTTATTTTTTTTAAATAAAAGATAACACAAAGGCAAGACACCAATTACACAGGCATAAAAACTTCCCCAAAGTAACCACAAGCCGTCAGTCTTGAACACACAATACATTTTTATTCTGTGGCCCTTGGATTTTATTTATTTATTTATTTATTTGGGGTTTTACGCCGCTTTCAACACTGTACCGGTCATATCACGACAGGTAGTTGGAAGGGCTGAGGAAACCAGTACATACAGTTCGTCAGGGTTCTGTACTGTGCCCCTTGGAATCTCCTGATGTAAAGATCAACAGCCATAAAAGTTTGAGATACAAAAGTTGAACCATTCGCTTGACATGACTTTTATGAGCCTACTTACGTGTAGTATGTGAGATTATATGCTATTCTAAACTTCTCATCTAGCAAGTTTCCAATGTCTGTATAAAGTCGGTTGGCCAGTGAGAAGCCATGGTCAGCCCATGAGTAGTCCTGAGCTCTGAACGTGGGTAGTTCTGAGGTGGATCCCCGCTTGGCAAAGTCTTCATAGCTAAACTCCGGGTCTGACACGTAGCGCAAGATATCAGCTCGCGGTGATGGCTGGCGAGTGGAGGCAGGCACTGGAATAGACAGGAAGCAAGACTTAGGAAGCACTGGCTTAAAACACATGTAATCCAAGGGTACAAACAGCTCCCATGAAGCTTATTATAACATCCAGAATGCTGATTAATAACATGGTAAATTCAAAGAATGCGAATTATAGCTATTATAGCTATATAACAAATGATGATTTATGCCAAAAAATGAACAGTTTTTTGGGTAGATAAAGTAGACAGTGGCACAATGTACAAATTACAAGAAAAACTGATCTGGGCACAAAAACTTGTCACTGTAACCTTAACATTGACAGTGGAAGAGTACTAGAAGACTAGGAACACACAAGTGATAGACATGAACACATACAGAAACTTTTTTACAGTGTATAAGATTTTATAGTGGTGGTGGGAAGACAGTGACAGGGAAAACTATTGCATTCCCATGTGGTCTTCTGGATGTTATTTCCTCAGGTTTTATCCATCTTTTTCTTTCCCTCAGACTAAGATTGTTTATCACATAAAACATATGTAATTTTCAGCTATCATGAAATGCTGAAAAAGGCTACAACAAATATCTTTTTAGCATTTGAAGACATACACCAAACTAAAGCTTTTCCTGCTGGTGTGCTTTTCCTACAAGTTTTACACCTGTTTACTGTTTTTATAAAAACACAGTTTTGTGATTACACCAGAAAGGAACAAGTGAACTCCTGGCTCTAATTAATTCAACAGTTTGTTTTAACAAAAGGCCATTTCTCTTCTGGCTGGTAAGGGTCTGTGTACAATATTCTAATGGTTTTCTAGGGGCTTCTTGCTCCTCTTTTTTCTGTATAAAAGTCTCAGAACAAGGCAAACATGTCAGAAACATAAGAGTGGTACAATGTAAGGCTATATATTACCTACAACATAGTTAGAACTGTTTCATTAAATTCTGTTTGGTGGGACAACAAGAAAGTCATTACCAGCTAGCTTTATCTCTACTAAATTGCCAGTATTTTAGTTTTCTCTTTGATTTGATTTTAGATGCCTCAATTGGCGGACACTTTAATAAAACACTTTTTTACTTTCCTTAACCGAAATGAAACCTAGAGAGGCTTTTTAAAGCAACCGGCCATTCTATCTATGCATATAGAATGAACTTCCGAATTGGTAAGTTAATTAATCAAGAAACAAAAGTCAAAAATACTGCAGTGCTGGCCTGCAATTTGGTATCCACCATTCTTCTTTTTTCCCAGAAGACAAATGTTTTACAGGCTCTACAGTACTGACCTTATTTTATCTCTTCATGCTCGTTTTCAATAAATCTGTCAAAGATTTGGTCCAAAATTCAGCACCATAGCTTATATGAATTTGCTTGGGATGATAAATTCACAATAGCCATTCCCATTTATCTCTAAAACGCAATCCCATGAAGGTTGAAGTAATGACAATACTGACAACTGCTAAAATTTACTAAAATACTAAGTTATTCACTCAAAAAAAAGCTCCCCACAAAATGTGACTTAAAATTAATGTTTCAGTGTTAAGTTGGACTATCCTATGATGTAAAAGTTGGATATTTATAACATTAAATACATGTACATCACAGGAAAAAACTACAAACAATCCCACAAATGTTACTACTTAAATGGAAAATGCTTATAAATGGTATGCCAATGTGATGTTTCAAGCATCTAATGAAGGAGATCAATCACTCCAAGCCTGTATTATTACACAAGACCATTTATAGAACCTGTAAACCACAGACAAATGCAGCCAAAAGACTGCCACAATCACTGGGCTTGGTGGCAAGTCCGATATATTCATATTTATGATAAATATGCAAATACTATCATCTGACAGGGCAAGGTAATGTCTGCTTACTTTGTTATATCAAGCACAAACACACTTATGGACAAACCATAAACAGAAAATAATATTGATCCATTTGCCCTCCTCTAAATAAAAAAATCTTTAAGATTCGCAAATCAACTTCTGTCAGCTTTCTTTTGTGAATATACTATTTTCTGAGTCTGATTAAGAGAAATTGCCGACCCCATGTGGTGGAACAATTGCTTGTAATAAATACATCAATTTATACAAGATCACAAAAAAGTTTTGCAACCTCTAGTGAACCTTCTGTAACACATCAGTGATGCCCTCAATATTTCTGATATAACCTGTTTCCTCTCTAATTTGCATAAGTTTAAGTTTTTTTTTTGGATGAAGAACCAATTGGAAACTAAATCATTAATAGATTTTATCTTTGTCTTTGAATTAGATGTTTGAATCTTTTTATTGCTAATTTTCTGTCGGTTTGTTTTTTCCCTTGTACTTTGCTTTCTTCACACTTGTTTGATTCATACCAAGTTCCATCCCAGAAGATTTTTCACTTTAAATTCAGCAATTATTGATTTCTTCTGGTTTAAAAAGCTGTATCATTGCTGTATTATAACAAATAGCAAAGATTTTAATTGAGAATTTAACATAACCCTGAAATACCCTCATTCAGTACACCGTGCCCAAACATCTTTCTCTTTGTTGTCGTTCTGGGTAAAACTGTTCAGATAATGTAATGTTTGAGAATATGATTTTTGGTTGAACCAGTTTATATTAAGAAATTTTAATAAAATGCTTCATACACATGTCTCACTGGCCAAAGATGGTTCTGAATTCTGAACTTTCAGATAACAATTTTGAAAAAGAAGAGGAAAAGGTACCATTTGTGACACTAAGTAACTAAGAACAGGTTTGTATGACTGGTAAGAAATACAGGTGAAATATACAAGGGTTTACTTACGCTCGGCAAACTGGTTCTCCACATGCTGGAATCTCTCCAGTAATTCCTGCTCGGTCACCTCTTGTTCTTTTTCTTTATCAATTTCTTTCATACGCTTCAACAAAGTGGCTATCACCCCTTCTTCCCCATGCTGAAAAAAAAACTCATTCAAAAATCATTCTTGAAACGTAGCAGCTGCAGGTTAATCATTTTATGTACAAGTAATACACACCTGATTTAGTCTAACAACTTATAACTGTACAATTTATACTGAAGTGAAAAATCTGCAATATATAACTATACAGAGTTGGGTTTTTTATGGCAAAGATCACATCAGGTGAGTGAATCCCTTGCCTTCCCTGGACCTGGACTCAAACCCCCGATAATGCAGGCCAGAGCAAAGGGATGAAAACTTGTTAATCAGTTGGTCACCGAGGCTTTCAATAGATAACAATAAACAAGCTAACTACATTACAGAATTTTAGCAATATCAAAGGAAAGCAAAATATTATTTTCATATGGCAGCTTGAGGTCCCTCATAAAATTGTGAATTTTTATTCATGTAGGGGAATGCCATGCAACTACTAACTGTAGCAAACAGCAGATTATTACGTACATTACATACGTATACAAGCAAAGCAAAATACCAGGCAATCCGTCATAGGCTAACCTTTCAGAAGAGAGGCATCAGCCCTTAAGTCAGTAGCCCGTGTTCAGTGGGCTTTAGCTTTAGCCAATAGGTTGGCAAAAGTAAGAAGTATTAACCAAAATTATTAACGGATGCTAACTCAGTCATTTTACTCTGGTGAAGAGCAAAGTCTTCCTCTTTACATATACTTCCTGTACTCTTAAAAGTTGAGATGCTTTTATGTTGATTATTTTGTTATTTTTTTCGACCAAAGCCATCAAACAAAAATTCTTTTCATCTTATTTGCATATTGATATTAATATCAATCAGAATAATAAGTTTAAGATTTATACATTTTCCCTGGGCTATCCCACTGAAAGTACCAAATATCAATATTGTGTAATTATGCTTCCCTCAGCCAGGAATTATTGCTCTTAAGTTCTTAACAATAAAGATTTTTTCTCACACAGATCAATTTACAACATTGCCCAAGGCAAATACACCAGACAGAATGCAGGGTTTTTGCCTCAATATTCAATTTAAATTCTCTTAAACAATGTAGCTTTTAACAGACATAAAAGATTTTGCAACCATTACATGATTCAATACATGGAACATACATTAACTTGCTTAAAACTTAATGTTACACACAACAGGGCAAAATAAACATATGTTTGCCCACACTGAAATTTTAACAAGCATTGATATCAAATAAAACAATGCAAGCCAATTATATAATTTTATTTATGTACATAAACATATAGCCATCATAATATGACAAACTATATTTTATTTTTTTAACAACATTACACTTTCATCTGATAATATTTCTTGGTGAAATTTCTATGCCCTTGATAAAAATATCAATGCTAACTCCATCTCATCAAAAACCTAACCAGAATTTTTTCATCAATAAAATCCCATTTTAGTCTTTTTTTCCATCAATCTTTTTTAAGATTATAAAATATAAAAATATAGGCCAAGTGAAAAACTCGATGCATGTTTTTTCCTCATATCATTAAATGATATACAGAATAACCAATTAACTGTTGTGTGAAAAATGAAAACCAAATTAAGTAAACTGTCACGGAGGAGTAAACTACATGTAAGTAAACTGTCACTGAGGAGTAAACTAAGTAAACTGTCACTGAGGAGTAGATTTCAGGTTAATTACATATAGATTTACTGTTTATTGGACACGACACAAACATGATACAGGGTCTGTGGGTGTCATTGTGAGATTAGGCATCTGTTCATTTAGCTTGTCTCACAAGAGATGGTCCATTAAACTCCATACACAATGACCAAAATAATGACAATCTGCACCACTGCAATACAGTAACAAGCTTAAAGGTACAAGTCTTACTACATCAATATCCAGGTGTATGGTGGAGAAAAGTAGCCTTAGCCATGTAAACCGCTACTGTAACCAACAAATTTCCTCACAAAAACCTTACCCAACATGTTTTGATAATTGAAGTCTTAAAATGTCATCATTTACAGCACATTTTTATTACAAGTTTTTAGCTTTCTGGTTTCTAGTGCAGATTCCTGACTTTCTTTAATCTCCCCAATTAACCAATGTAATACAAACTGTGCAAAGTGTTGGAGGCTCTGTCCAACTCAAACAATCAATCTGGTCATTGAAGATTTAGTTAACAGCTTGTGAGTACAATTTATCTCATCTGAAATTTTGTGGTTAAGAAGATTAATTTTAATCACATCCCTCAGGTTTAAACACATCTGGGCTGAACAGTGAGTCAACACAGTAAAGTCTTACTGTATTAACCAATTAACACAGCTAAGTTTGGACTACAATTTATCCTGTTGTTATGAAACCCTTGTTGAGAAAAAGGGATTTTGTTCTAGTGCCTTAAGATTACACAGGTGTTTACTTATAGACACATTCCAGTAGGACAGTGAAGGTATTTTATATCAAATTTTCTTACCGAGTTTGGTGTACAGCTCTGTGGAGAGCCGCTGACCGGTGTGTTGGTAGATGAGGGTGGACGGTAGGTGTGTCCCTCGTCCTGGTCAACCTCTGCACTGATACCACAGCCGTATACAAAGGACGAGAGAGCATGGAAGTGAGCGATGATGACAATTGCATGCATCAGTTCAGATAGAGACCAGTTGTCATCACCTTGTGTCAGTTCCTAAATAAAAATAGAAATGAGAACTTGCAGGATAAAATATATTAAAATTTTCACAGTTGATGGCAAATCATAAACTTTTCTTGTACACAATAAAATTTAAAGAAAAAAAAGTGTGGGGTATTTGACCAAAAGTAATAAAGTATTAAATGATTTACAATATACATTTATTTAGGTTTATTCGCATATTTTAAGGTATTGCGCAGTATATGTACATCAAATAATAATACTCTATGATTCACACTGCTCATTTGCTAACTTTCATTCAGGTTTCAAACACTATACTTGTATGTTACAAGTTATATCTTTGCATGAGGTACCAAATACTTCATTCATGACAGAAAATAAAATCAGCAATTTAACCTAACTCCTTTGATTGAAATTTGTGGTATATCTCATCCAAGTTTGTCAATTTTGTGACAATTTGATGTTTTTTCTTTAATCTGTTGAACACATTTCCATAAGTTTTGATTTGCAATGCTTGATTTTGAAGGGTGGAGACCCCTTGGCAAATATCACATGCTAATTTAGACTTCATATCGCTACATATTTACACACAAAGATATCACACACCTTAATTTGTGTCTTTGAGATGAGCCAGGGCCGGTGTGCCATGACCTTGTTGAGTTCGTAGAGATCTTGTAGCTTCTTGGGAGCAAAATCGATGCCTTTCAGCCAGCGTTCATCCCCGCCCTGTAGCAAGAAGTCGTTGGTCTGAATGTGGATCAGGTATGAACACTGGTGGCGACCCGCTGCCTGTAAAACAAATAGTCCTGTAAGCTTCAGTAAGTCAACAGGGATATTAGAGGCTTCAGAGTATCTTACTGGTATTTCCTCCTTGTCCTTGTCTGTAATATATGAAGAAACATGGGGGACCTCTATCGGACCATATGCGAGAGTTTATTTTATTTTTCTGAAATCTAGTTCTCATTTATATTACTTGTGTTATAAACTATCTGAAATCTGAATATACATCTCTTTATTTTTGTGAAACCTCATCTCCTCTAAAGTTCTTTTCAATAGAGTTTTCTGAAACATATCCAGCACTGGACATGTTCCATTCTACTAGAGTAAACCTTTTTGACACAACTCAGGCATCAAAAAGCAGAAAAAACTTCATAATATTCTGTGAAGAACTTTTCGGCAGAAGTTGTATAGTTTGCTCATCAATTGTCCTGGAGACCAAGTTCAGTTCAAATGTTTGAAATTCGCATTCCACAAGATTTAGAAACCATTAAAATGGCACAAAAGACACCATTTTTATGCAACTATAAACGATTTCACAGCTACTAACTTGTGCCTGGTTCAACTAAAGTTCTGGTGTGGTACATACATCTTAATTGTTCTTGTTCACCATTTAAACATTTTTATTTTTTATTTAAACAGTTTATTTTATTTTTCTGAAATCTAGTTCTCATTTATATTACTTGTGTTATAAACTATCTGAAATCTGAATATACATCTCTTTATTTTTGTGAAACCTCATCTCCTCTAAAGTTCTTTTCAATAGAGTTTTCTGAAACATATCCAGCACTGGACATGTTCCATTCTACTAGAGTAAACCTTTTTGACACAACTCAGGCATCAAAAAGCAAAAGAAACTTCATAATATTCTGTGAAGAACTTTTCGGCAGAAGTTGTATAGTTTGCTCATCAATTGTCCTGGAGACCAAGTTCAGTTCAAATGTTTGAAATTCGCATTCCACAAGATTTAGAAACCATTAAAATGGCACAAAAGACACCATTTTTATGCAACTATAAACGATTTCACAGCTACTAACTTGTGCCTGGTTCAACTAAAGTTCTGGTGTGGTACATACATCTTAATTGTTCTTGTTCACCATTTAAACATTTTTTTTTTTATATTTCAAATAGCAGCAGTACCCTAGTTTGGAGAAATACAGTACCTCATCAATTCACTTCCTTTGACCATTTTATTAAGACCTATAGCAATTTCACACTGAACTTATTGTCACATCATGGCCAAAGTTCACACATTAAAGGCCCAATGTTGTGTAATAGGAATTTGTCAGTTAAGTCAACAAAGATGAATTTCTTTACTGACAAGATTTACATGAAACCTGAGTCAAGGATTACAATATTCTAGTGTGTGTAGGTGTGATTATTTAAAAATAATCTACTGGTATTATAATAACACCACAGATTCAAGTTCAAAGATTCTACTGCTTCAATGACCTTCCTCCTTTATTCTGCTGTCAACAGGTTTAATTGATCTCCTCCTCACAGAGGGTCTAAAATTAGGCCAACTTATAATGAGGTGAACTCTGTCCTTTATTCTGAGGGATATCACACCACTGACACAGATAACAGGCAAAGCATTCAATTATTCTGAAAGAGTACTGTACACTTTATATATAACAAGGCCCGATCCATGCCAAAAATTAACATTAAATTTTTCTACATACATATTTTAGATGTTAAGGTTATCTTTAAGTTTTATCTTGTAAGTTGTAACTACATAATTTCTGCGGATTGCAGTTTAAGAATCAGTTTTTTTAACTTTATTTTTTAATTACTAATAACTGCTATTTAAACAAAAGATTATGATAGTCAGCTTTGACAACATCAGACATTACCCATCTTGACATGTGTGCTATTTTAAAAGGTATTGTCTGGTTCCAACCCAACTCTTCATTCAAACAAATATTTGACAAAGATCTAACTGAAACTTGGTTGAGATTTATAACACTGTAATTGACTTTGTGAGTCATATTGTGAAAGAAAAATATAAACACACTTAAATAATGCCTGTGCATGCAATATATCTGAATATTGCACACTAACTAGAAAGTTTCCACCATGGATAGCTTCATAATCAATTTAAATCAGCCTTGGAACTTCTGTGTTAATTTTTTATGTTGGGGTAGCTTCTCTTCCTCAAGATTGAAGCACCAGTAACAATAGGACAAAATCATAAAAATAGTTTCATTTTATATAATACCTGTGACATATTAATGGAAACACAAACATAAGAGAAGAAAGCAAAAAGAAAGTGTCAATGCGATATAATTTTTTTTTAAATTTATTACTGTGTCATAAATCAAATTTATACAATGTGAAAGTACCCAGTTTCAATAAAACTTTCTATTTATGGTAAATGTAGATGACAATATTCAGAACAAGATATCCTCAGGTAAGATATTTATGGCTACATGTAATAAATTAGGTTGCCGGTCTTATGATTCCCTAACGATATGCAGGAATATGCAAGAACTGGGTAATTACGATGGTTTTCAGCACACAAAAGGCCTGTGCTATTGTTAGAGGACCACACTGTGTACTGGTTGGGTCATGTGATCAATACCTGAAAAACCCATGTAAAATGTTTACCGTCACTTGGGTTTTTTTTAAACAAGGGTGAATATACAGGGTCTTTATTATCAAAGCAATACTCTTCCTTGTGATCATACTTGGGGGCCACGGTGGTGCAATGGTAACACACTCGCCTTCTCATCTCTGAGGTTGGGGGTTCAAAGAAAGAAGGAAAGATGGTAGTTTATTACCGACGGCCGGCAGTTTACAGTACAGAACCTTGACCAACTGTATGTACTGGTTTTCTCTGCCCATAAAACTACCCTTCCTGATATCATCTATACAGTGTTAAATGTGACATTAAACCCCAAATAAATAAATTATGACTATATTGCACAAATTTAGTTTGGATGTATCGATTTCAAAGGAACAAAGATAATTGGATCATAGAGACTGTGATTATATTTGACAGAGTTCAGAATTCTATATATAAAATTCACTTCTTGACCTAAATTTCCGAACAGGAGACAAGGTAGATTCAAGAACACACTGGTACCCTACCTCTGAGGTTATAGATACAAATCTCACCCAACAATAGTTGTTTGTTGTTGTTGTTCAATGGTGAACAGTGTATAATCTTTATCAATGTGTGCACTGCTTTCCTCCACTTTTTAAGCTACTTATGTTGCTGCCTGTACAATGTATTAAAAGCAGACTGGTACTCAACTCCTATCAATTAATTTTTCAATAGAACCATGTGCCTTGTCTGAAACAGAAAATGGACACTGGGAATTGCTGGTGTTTGGTTTGAGGATCCCAGGCTAAGTGTGCCCAGCTGTTCTTCATCAAATAAACTGGAATAAATGATTAAATACACAAGCACACACTGATTGCCACAGAAACTGATGACTGAGGCCATAAAGCTTTGCATATCTCTACATACAAGCTAGCCTTGCCACCTACTTTACACACCTCTTTGTAAAAGAAATCTCAATATGTCACTTTTACCAAATAATATACTTCATTGCATAATGCGACTCCAATTCACTTTGAGACTGATTCATAACGTTTTATCAGGCAGTGTGGAGCTTTCAAAAAGAAAAAAAAATGTTGTTTCCTCAGTTTCGACAGCACTTTCAGAATGTCACATGATGGGCCTCAGTGCTTATTCTAATTTAAGTGATTATTATTAACTATTTTTGCCTTATTTGCCAAAAAAACAACAACAAAAAAACAATTATTTTCCTTTTATTCCTCAAGTATACATATACAAGTCACATTGATCATGTCAAGTAAAAAAAAAAAAAAAAATCATGTCATGTATGTAAAGTTATCACACCAATATAATAAAGGACTACATTAACATTGTTGCATTTAAACTAGATTACATATGCTTAATTGAATTAAAGGCTACAGACTTGATCCTACCACCAGGTTAAGGAAAGGAAAGCCTTCAAGGACAATGGTAACAGCTAATATCTCCAGGCGAACACTTCAAGTAGCACTTAAGATGTGAATGTGGGACCTCAGTAGAAGTCCTTATGATGAGCAAACCTTATTGTAGATTTTTGAAAATCTTTTCCTAATTTGTAAAATTACAGCTATAAATATAAATTATGTAAGAATTTTATAGTATCTCACATGTTAACTTTCCACCAATTTACTAAGATTTCCTGGCTGTTTCCCTGGTCACCACCATGTTAGCAAGGGCCTCAGGGGCAGTTCAGGTTGCACTCATGTCTCTTTGTTTTTGATCCCACTTATCCTAAACTGGAAGATTTCTTAAAATCAATGTGAAACCTGAGTTTTCTATAAAGACTAGTTATCCTAAACAATATTCAGAGATTTTGTATATACAATCACCTACAGTGTATTATCATACCTTCAATTTTTTTTATACACAAGGTCACACTGACATAGTATACGAGTTATTTACTGGGATCAGTTTGAAAGATTTCACTGCACAGTGAGCACATACTTTATCCCAGAATCAGGACAACACTCGAATTCAATAGCAATGACACTTTTGACAAAATGGCAATGGATATCACAAGGTGGACTTCTTTTCTCAAATTTTATTGGTCATTTGGGTTTCATAAAAACATTTGAGAGACTTTCGTACAAATGGTAAACTTTTTGTTTTGCATTTGATTCTGCTGTTCTGAAGGAGCATTTGCTGTGAAATCATGGTAAAAGTAAGACTAGTTGCAACTACTACACAAGAAATGTTCAATCCAACATGTTGAAACTCATTGATAGTTTTCCCAGATTTTTTAGCAAGTCAGCACAGTTGGTCAGGATAATCAAATATCTAAAGTATTTGAACTATTGTATTTCAGAAACGGGAATTTTTTTTTTTAACCACAGATATGAAGATACCCAGTGACTGTGGTATTTTCTATGTAAACAGTCTGGCTGTAAGAGCACCATAATAATTCCTTTTTAAAAGCTTACATCAGATTTATTTATACATAAGCATGGTATATTCTCGGCCAGTTTTGAGTCTCTTGCCTGTTGGAGAAATCAAACCTCAGACAAGGGAAAATGCAAAGTTACAAAACAATTTTCACAAGGACATTAAATTTTTTCAATCTTTCTGTGAAATTTAATGTTCAGATATACACCTAACAGGCGGAATTAAAATC
The DNA here is from genome assembly GCA_964017235.1 of Sabellastarte sp. h YS-2021. Lineage (NCBI taxonomy): Eukaryota > Metazoa > Annelida > Polychaeta > Sabellida > Sabellidae > Sabellastarte > Sabellastarte sp. h YS-2021. The sequence continues at coordinate 163,870,843 of OZ024927.1, read as the reverse complement.
CAACCATAGCAAAACAAATAAAAATATACCGGTACTACAAACTGCAGCATCCTTTCTGCCAAAACTTGAACTGAAAAAGTTCTGCTTTCAGTCAATTCCTATTTCCATGAATGATGCAATATTTTTTAACAATAGGGTGAATTTAGTGCATGTTACTTTGGGACATAGTGACAAGAGCTATATTGTACTTTAATTAGAAGTGGAGCAAGTACTGGCTGGCAGATCAGATGAAATGAGAGAAAACAGATGACAGTGAGGGGTTAGTTGGTACATTGAGTAATATAACTGCCTCCTGACAATTGTGGTTGTAGGTTTGAATCTCAACTCCTCCTTTGAGTGGAAAATAACCAGTTACTTATATTGATATCTGATGCTTTAAAATGCAAAATGTTGTTCAGTTGGTATGCTTTCGTGGAGTCATAGATGTGCAAGGTCAAAGGTCAAAAGCTGCCAGATAGGACACAACCTGCACTGTACATTGTATTGAAGCAATGTTACAGCCTATAATAAATACAAAACCATTCTAACCATGATAGCAATGTAGTGTCTGTAGTCGTAGGGGAGTGGTCCATCCCCCCTCAGCAGGTACTGCTGTGTCTTCAGGAAGGACTCCAAGTACTGTGGGTGGTAGCCGATTACTTGTGTGATGTGCTCCAGTCGGTTATTGTGAAGAAATGCATCAACAAACTCTGACTGAACCTGAAAAAGAATCTCTTCATAAAAACTGGACATTATGAAACTTAAATCCACATTTTCCCACCAGTTCAACCAAACTTAAATAGCGGAAGAAAAATATGGAAAATATCTAATACTGGAACCTCAAAGCTTTACAATACTGAATTTCAGAAGAACTACGGTATATGAATAATATCTACATAATCATATTGGAACCCTCAAAGCTCTATCATATTGAACTTCAGTCCATTTTCATTTGTACAATTGATTCCAAAAATGTAATGTATAGTAGAAAACTGGTGTCAAGATTTGTGTTTTCAAAGTTATCTTCCAGTCAATATGCTTGTTAATTATTATGTCAACACCAAACAATTCTGTCAATTGATCAAATTGTTATGGAATTTGTGGTCTATATTTTCAGAATAATGGAAGGTTTAATTCACTATGGGGAGTATTACTGCAGTAAAAATCGTGTCAACCATATACTATCATAATTAAATGTCAACAATTTAAGAATATATTCAGTAATTAACATACTTTAAGATGCAGGTAACAGCTGGTGATTCCTGCTTTTATTTAATTATGTCAGACTTAGTTCACTTCAAGACAATGCATATTTATGATGTCATTTTTATGCAAATAAATGCTATCACCTTATTTGGACACCTTACTTCAGAAATCAATGTTCTCACAACCCTGGATGTGACTTCACTCAGCATGAGTAAATATAGAGCTGATTCAATGCTGAGCAGTTGCACAGCTATTTCATTGCTGGCAGGGTAGATCTTTAAACTTTAAATTGTGCCAATTAGTAGTCCATTACACAACTATATCTTATACAATGATTCAATTCAATCATTCAATGATTTGAAGGTTGTGTATTATTTTCTATTGTATTAACATTTAATCTTTGGAAAGTGTTTTAAACGTGAAATCTCATGCTTGACCTGAAAATTTATGACAACTTCTGATCACTCACTGCAGTCGCTAGATTCACAAGTTTGAACTATGCAAATGTGTACCTGACAGACAACACAGTTGACATACAAACAGTGTATAAAATACCCTCATATATATTACCATTACATGTGACCATTGTTAACCTCAAATTTCAAGTCTCTGACAAATGTATAATGTTACTATTTCATTTAAATTTTATCTGAGATGCAACATTTTTTTGAAAACAACAGCTGACATACAACTACAATGTGAAAACAAATGTGTTAAAAGTCAGTAAATTTTACTATTCTTGCATATGATTATTGGAAGGGACCCTGGACAAGTGCAGTGGGTGATGGCAAAGACACTCAATAACACACATGATGACTCACACGTCCAGTTGGCACCAGCCTTACCCCTCAGTTCAGTGTACTTATTTTTACTTTTTAGAATGAGTCATCTGCCTAATACTAATAATAATTACAGTGAACATCTTTCTGAAGTTTCTGTTACGTTCATCAATTCACTTCTGAAGTCAACTAACAACTAAAAAGAAACTATTACATGCAAAATGCATCTCAAACTATAATATGATGTAAAACAGCTTCAACAGACAAGGAACAGCGGAGGAATTCTAAACAATGAACTGAAAAATGGATCACACCACGGAAGTTCATTAGAACTGAAGCATGTGTGAAACAATATTGGATAATGTGTCAATAAGAAAGTCTCCATTAATCATCATACAGAATGCAAAACACTCTTTAAACTAAATCAATTGTAACCTTTTTTTATGTCCTATTACTTTTGTTACTTTTCCTTTTACCAATACCTACTCATATGGGGGCAGAAGAATGTTATAAAACAGGGTTGATTAATGGACAGGTAGGGCCACAGATGTAACTTATATTTAGCTTATACAGACCAAAGTTCTGCAGAACAGATTTACAATTTCTCTGTACTTGTTTTTATCACTGAATTAATGTTGTTTTGAATTAAACCTTCTGAGCTGTTACACATTTCCTGCAGTCACATTTTGTATATTGTAGACAACAGTACTAATGGTATCATCATCACACTTCACACGATTCTTATTGCCGTATTTTCTAAGAGAGCTGATTAAGCAGCAACCACAGTTCAAGAGCATAATACATATTTCTTTTATATCTTGTACACAAAAAAATAGATATCAATCAAATCTCTATGATTGTAAGAGGTCCTATATCTCAGATTCTATATCTTCAGCTCATGTTTACCTGATTACATGGAACAATACAATGTAATAGAACCTGAACAAGTATTAAAGAAGCAATCATCTACAAGGATGACTGGTGCACTAAGCCTTTGCATAAGGTGACATTCATCAGCCAATCATATACCAGATGAGGTTGGCTCTTTAAAAGTCGGTTAAGTATCTCCGCATATAACCTCACACAAACATCCCTCCCCACTTTTCCTCAATCCACTCCATTGGTGAAATTTCTGTGTGTTTATATTATTCAAGTTTTTAAAGTAGTACTAAAAATATCACTGCCACATGTGAAGAAGTAGTGTTTGGTACTTGTTTACAGTCACGTAAATACAATCCCTTAATTACATGACATGTCAAGACAATCAGTGAAAATCTGTCATAATAAGCCTAAATATTCACTTTTGGAGAATAATATTGCCTTAATTATGATAGCTTTATTTCACTTAGGTCAGTTTTTTGAGTATTTGGATGTCTAAAATACAGCCTACTTCACATTTTTGTGCAATGAGGATCTGTCACAAGTGAACATGGGCACATATTAGTCTGCGAGTCAACACAATCATAAAATTGAAAATTTTAATTACTTAAATGTAGCTTTTATAAGCTACAAGCTTACCATGTGGGACTTAATGCTGATCTCGGGTTGCCACACCCGGGGCCAACGTCTTAGAAAAAAAGACAGTTCTTGTTAGCCACCGGATATACTGGTAGTTGTCGTCACGTGATAACTTCTGACCAATCGTCCTACTTTCTCGTTGAAATTTTTTAAACCTACCCCTCAGCTGTAAACAGCGGGGAGGCAGGGTGGGACTCTTCTAAGTCCCACATGGTAAGCTTGTAGCTTATAAAAGCTACATTTAAGTAATTAAAATTTTCAATTTTATTACGCTACAATAGCTTACCATGTGGGACTTAATGCTGAATTCAACCGCCCGGTGGCGGGATTACAGCTGAGACTGGAAGGTATGTCATTTTTTCTAAGATTTTGAATTAACATGTATAGAATAGTGCCAGAAATACCAGTCTGAGTCCCATTTACAGTGCCCCTATCCCGAAGGCCGGGCCTGTAACGAGCCAAAAACCTAAGTAAATGAGAGACAGTGCTAAAACTGTCTAGATGTTTTATTGTAGGACGGAAGTGCAGCAGAGCTCACTCCGAGGTCTGAGGGTCCAAAAGGGCCCTTCACGTATGACTGACCAACCCAGTGGTTGGGCATCTCATAAAATTTTTACAACCTGAAAATGAGATTAATGACAACTAAATAAGTCCTTAATAGAAATTACTTGATAATTGAAGGATAAAATGACCTTACCCGTAACATCTTGAAGGTAAAGGAATACCTAGATCCTGGGAAAGACTCCTGAAGACTTGGTTGTAGCGGATGTGCCCCCCCCCCCTTTTTTCTTTCCGAGGACAACTGGTCTGAGGGGAAGGATCTAGGACTTGTTGTGCAGCCACTACGGGTCCCAGGTACAAATTGTTGTCGGTGTCCGACCAAGTAAGGTCTTTTAGGTAAAAATTTGTAAATGTGTTGTGAGCTTTCCAGTGACAGGCTTGCATGATTTGGTCCACCGATACCCCAACGTAAAAGGCCTTAGAGGCCGCGAAGGCCCGGATGTCATGCGCTTTGACTTGGACCAAGTCCAAGGCTTGTTGATCTGCTTGTTTGTAACAAAGTAAGATGGTTTGTTTCAACCATGAAGAGAGTGTAGCGGGTCTGATGTCTGAGGTATGTCCTTTCTTAAAGGAGATGAAAAGGAGAGAACGAGACCCTCTCAGGTCTTTAGTTCGGTCCAAATAAAACCTCAGGGCCCGTACGGGACACAGGGTCCTGTCTTCTTTAAATTGTCTATCCACAATGGTAGTCAGAGCAGGGATAGTCACCGGAGACACACTTTGAGAACCTTCTCTTGCTAGTTGGTTTTTGGCTATGAAATCAGAAGAAGGGAACAAGGCAACCTTTTCCCATTGGCCTAAATTAGATACTTTGTTAGCGACCCAGGCATGGATTTCGCTGCGGCGCTTGCCGGAGGCCAAGGCTAGCAAGAAAGCAGTTTTTAAAGTGAGATGTTTGAGGTCTGAGTCTTTCATGGGCTCAAAAGGTGCTTTGGTGAGCTCGTTAAGGACAACAGAAAGGTTCCACTTGGGTAAGTTTCTGGAACTTTTGGGACGATCCCTGTGAAAACTGGAGAGTAACCTATGAAGGTCTGCATTGTGTGCAATATGTTGGGCTGTTGGGCCCAAAGTGTCAACGATTGCAGTCCTGTAACCATCAATGGTCGAGGGGCGCCTGTTTAAGTCTTGGTACAGGTACATGAAAAAATCTGAGATTTGTTTCACAGATGGAGTGGAGAAATCCACCGAATTTTCTCTGCACCATTTTTCAAATAGGGCCCACTTTGACTTGTAGATGGTCCTTGTTGATGACCGCTGAGGGGCAGCAATTCTCTCTGCCACCTCCACAGAGAAGCCTTGTTCTTGGAGTTGTCCGCTCCTAGACACCAGGCGTGGAGGTTCAGGTGCTGGGGGTTGTTGTGGAACACCAGCTTGTGGGACTGTTTGAGTAGGGTTGTTGACACTGGGAGTTGCAGTGGGATCTCTGTTGAGAGCTGCACTAGGTCCCAAAACCAGGGCATCCCTGGCCAGCCTGGGGCTATTACGATGATCAGGCACTGGCATTGCCTGATCTTTTGGATCACCTTGTGAAGGAGAGCCGTAGGAGGGTACGCATATGCTGTGAGGTTGGTCCAGTTTATGTTCAGAGCATCTATGTCCCAGGCCTTTGGGTCTGGGATAGGAGACACGTATAGAGGGAGTTTGTGGTTCAGGTGAGTGGCAAATAGGTCTACATGAGGTGTGAACCACTTCTGGCAGATCTGTTTGAAGACCTGTGGGTGCAGAGACCATTCTGTTGACTGCACTTGGTTGGACCTGGATAGCAGGTCGGCCATCACATTCAGGCACCCTGGAATGTGCCTGGCTTTCAATGTTATGTGGTAGTGATGGCACCAGGTCATGATCTTCCACAGGAGAGCACACATCTCTGCCGAGTGTGTTCCTCCTTGTTTGTTGATGTAGGCTACCACTGTTGAGTTGTCCGTCGCAACCAACACTGTTTGATTCTGGCACTGGTCCTTGAAGTCTCGAAGGGCCAGGGAGACCGCCTTCAATTCTAGGACATTTATGTGAAGCCTTTTTTCCCGATCTGACCACAGACCCTTGGTAAAGTTTTGGTCTAAGTGAGCGCCCCAACCTTCGTTTGAGGCGTCGGTAAAGAGTTGGATACTGTGGTCTTTGGGATGAAGGTCTGCACCTTTCATCACCTTGGAGGGATTTTGCCACCAATCCAGGTGGGCTGCAATGGCTTCTGTCCAGGGAAGGAGGTTGTCCAGCGACTGAGGATATCTCCAGTGCTCCTTGAGATGAAACTGAAAGGGCCTCATGTGAAGGCGTCCCTCCGGGACCATTTTCTCCGTTGAGGCTAGCAACCCAATTAGAGACATCAAACATCTTGCAGTCAAAACACGTTTTGACTTGAGTCGTAGGATCAAATCCTGGAGTTTGAGCCATCTCTCTTGAGTGGGTTTTACAAGGGCTGAATCTAGGTGGTATTCGTAGCCCACGAACGAAAACACCTGTGTAGGTTTCAGTTCTGATTTTTCCTGATTTATTATCCATCCCAAGGACTGAGTCAGTTCTACTACTGCCTGAGTGTTCACTTGTGCTTCCTCCTGAGACTGGGACCTGATCAGCCAGTCGTCCAGGTATTGGTGAATTCTGAGTCCTCTTGAGAGGGCCATTAGTTTCACTTCCTTTACGATCATTGTAAAGACCTGGGGGGCTGTGGCCAGTCCGAACGGGAGGGAGGTGAATTGGAACACCTGAGCCTTGTAGCAAAACCTTAGGTATTTCCTTGAGCTTGGGTGGATGGGGATATGCAGGTAGGCGTCCGACAGATCTATCGACGATACCCACTCCCCTGGAATCAGGGAGGTCCTGATGGACTCTGGAGTTTCCATTTTGAACTTTTCTACGTGTAGAAAAGTATTGAGCCTGCTTAAGTCTATAACTGGCCTCCACCTTTGGTGAGGCTTGGGTACTAGGAACAGGCGACTGTAAAACCCGAGAGATTTTACATTGTCTACCCTTTCGATAGCGTTCTTTGACAGGAGAGACTGGATACAAGTAGCCAAGGCTTGGTCTTTTTGTTGGGCCTTGTACTCTGACAGAATCAGAGGAAATCTGATCAAGTTTGGCTTTGAACGGAATGGCAGAACGTAGCCATTGGTGATAATGTTTAACACGTTTTGAGAACATTTGTTTGTGAGCCAGTCTCTCCTGAAAGAACGGAGGCGACCTCCTACTGGTGGACTGAGTGAGGCTTTGGAGGAGTCATTGGGGAGGGGGGTTTCCACGCCCCCTTCCTCTATTGTGGGGTCGAAAACGACCCCTGAAGCCTCTGAAGTTGGATTTTCCTCTTCCCGAAGGAAAGGACTGGTTACTGCTTTGAGAGGTATTGCCCCCATAGGGGCGTTTCCTGTAGGAGCCTCTTTTCTTGTGGGGACCACGAAAGGGCTTATTCTGGTAGGGTGGAAAACCCTGAGAATCTTTTGAGGTGCCTTTTTTGAGAAGGAAGTCCTCACCTTCCTTCACTAATTGAGACTCGAACAAGGAAGCGTCCCAAAAGGACGAGTTCCTGAGTTCTTGACGTCTCGTTTCTCCTAATTGTGGATGTAATAGAGTCATCTCGGCTTCGCGCCTAAGCAAGCCGGTATTAGCCATAGAGTATAATTCCCTCTGCAAAATATGGGCTAGAGATTTGCTGAGACAAGTGAGGGCCCTGTGTTGAACAAGTACTGTCTTGTTCCAAAAATCTAAGTAGTCAGCTACTTCCTCATATCCGCGCTTTGCTGCTCTCTCAGGATCGGCACCTTTTTGAATCTGAGATTTAATCTTCTTGACCGTAGACTTGATGCTATGTTGACATTTTTCCAATGAAGCATTGCAAGAAGAGGAGGTCTTGGCAAAAGCAGCGGTGAAGTTGAGGGTAGAGATATTTTGTCTAGCCTGAAGTTCTAGCTCCTTGAGAACTGGCAGGGGAACTCTGGCTACTGGGGGCCCAGAAGGTCTAGGAGTAATACAGATCTTAGCAAAGTCTGTATTCAACTCCTGGATTTTGTCTTGAAAAGTTGGTTGTCCCACCTTGTACCACTTTGATGTTGAGGGAGGAGGCTTGACATATTTTCCCTCAGATAAGTTGGCAGCCTTAAAGTCATGTTGGAATTTATCAAAGGCGTCCTTGATAACTGAGCTAAGTGGAAGAATAGAGGAGGGACCTCTAGGTCTGAGCTCTTGACGGCCTTTTTCATCATCCAGACCCAAGACCGAGGTGGAAGACCTGGGCATAGATTCCCTGGGGTCAGGGAGAGACAAAATACGCCTGAAGGTATCAACTTCCTCAGAGTATTGTGAGGGCATGTCAGACAAAGCTACTGCCCTATAATAAGGGGGGTCTGGATCATGTTGTGGGAGGTCTTGATCAGAAGCAACTCCTGAGGGCTGGGCCCTAGAGGGCTTAGAAGACCTGTGTCTGGCTACAGGGGAGTGATCCTCCTCTGAGGTAAAAGACACGTATCTAGATCTTGATTTATGTTTGCTCTTGTCAGAGTGCTTTTTAGATCTAGAAGAAGGGATCCGAGGTTCATCGGAATCCTCATTTAGTTGGTCCGAGGCAGAGCTCGGGTCAACTGGCTGCCTATGGCTTTGCTTTTTGTGAGAGTACGAAACCTCTTCGGGATGACCTTCAGAGGGGGCAACGTACTGATCCGAGGAAGGTTGAGTAGATACTAAACGAGGAGGAAGAGTTGGACCATAGTCCACATCCATATCCTCGCTTGCAATGTTAGTACCAGATCTCGGAGGGGGCAAATCCAGAGGGGCAGCAGAAGAACTGGACAAGCCAGGTTTTGAAGCAAGAGTCGAGGACTGAGCCTCGACTTTCTGTTTTACAGTCAACTCCTCTCGGAGTGACTTAAAAGCTTCCAACATGGATGCCTGAAAGGAACCCATTTGCTGCTGTAAATGTATATTTAAGGAATCACCGAGTGATTTCTCTAAATTTGACTGGATTTTATTTTGCAAAGCTGTACCAGGGGTGGGTGGAGCGGTTTTTGCTGGCGTTTTCAAAGACAGGGAACTGAAGGCAAGAGGTTGTGGACGGGGGGGTGAGATAAAAAGGCTATCAGCCGCACACTCGAGGTCTGCATTAGACCCAGTGAAGGAATCCCCGTCGCCTTCACCCAAAAGATCTAGTTCATCTTTGGAACTAGTTGTCGCTTTCTGCTTTTTCAAATACCGTTTCCGGTTTTGGATTTTCTGAAGTTGCTCATCTGTAAAAGACGTGCAAACTTCGCAAGGGGTTTCAAAGGTGACACAGGGGTCATCTCCCTTGCCAGCCTCCCTACAAGTAGGGCAGAAATTATGTGTATCAAAACTAAAGCAGAAATGGCGGCATTTCTGCGCTCTCGGTTTGTCTTTATTTGCTTGATGTGTAGACATTTTGTACGCAATAAAAGACGTAGAAAGAATTAGCCTGAACCGAGGAAAACTCAAAACACGCGACTGCAATAAAAATACTTATCCTGTGGAAATGAAACTTTTACAGAATAATCTATGATATATATTACAAGAAATATGCAAATATTAGCCTCCAACAATAAGTAAAGTCTGAGAAATAAATGAAAATGTCTGTATATTTACAAACTGCTACCAGTCAATCGTGGCCAACGAGAAAGTAGGACGATTGGTCAGAAGTTATCACGTGACGACAACTACCAGTATATCCGGTGGCTAACAAGAACTGTCTTTTTTTCTAAGACGTTGGCCCCGGGTGTGGCAACCCGAGATCAGCATTAAGTCCCACATGGTAAGCTATTGTAGCGTAATAAAATGGCAGATTTTAAAAATAGTAATATGGCAGAAAAAAAATAACACTTTAAAATAAAAATTTAGGCATCCTTGAAAAGCTTCACACACTTTATGCATATCGAGTTAAAATTACCATTTCTATGGATTTTTGCAGTCAAACAAGTGTAATTGTCCAAATATAATTTACCTTTGGTCATTTGTAAAGGATGTAAATTTAATATGTTATAAAGTGAAATCTTACCTCATCATTTTCTGTTTCTACAGGAACTATCTGTAAAACACAAAACAGAACAACATTTCCTTCAGTTTTGATTAAAACAAATTAACTGGCAAGACACCTCAAATCCAATAAATAGATATTATGCAATTATGCAAAACAGGGCATTAGAAAGACTGACACCTCCATCAGGCAAGTCCATAAATAATGGCAAATGTGCTCTCTGTGGCCTGGAATGGCCAAATGCCTAGGGTAAAACTTTTCACCACTTACTTTTCACCAATGTTTGACATGACAACCTTTGCTGAATAAAGTAGCAGATTATTTAACATGTAACAAAATACTTGTATTTTAGAAAGCTTAAAACTTGGTAGTAAATTGACAAAAATCAATTTGACAACACTGCACATAAACTTTATGCTTCTAGTTCCAAACTGTTATGGTTCTTAGTAACCTAAATTCTTTCACCTTATATCTTTTATGTAACTTTGAAAATATTCACAGTCATCTTGTAATCTGATCCCAAACCATTAGACCTTTCTCTTTTACATAGGAACACCAACTCCTCACTCCTGCATCATATTTATGTTAGTTAAAGATTTGGCAGGGCACAAAAAATTCTATTCACAATTTAAATTTATCGGCACTGCAGCTTCTTAGTGAACTGACCAATATCAGCAGGGGTCATTCAATAACACCTGCCCCTCAATTAATCATGATGTAGCATTATTATGATGTAAACCCATTACATTCAGCTAATTTTCAAATTGAATACACTTTTATTTGAGATAAATTTGGAAACAACGTTATGTTTCAATAAATACATCCTTTTGGAGGAGCATATATATATATATATATATATTTCTTTGTTTTTGTCTTGATTATTTATTTAGCATTTGACACAATCTGGTATGCAAACCAAAGCTCTAAATTGACACTTAAATTTCACTGCTTTACAGTACAATTTTCTCCTTTACTGAAAGTTACACAAGTATGTAAAACACCCACTGGGAAAATGGACAGCTTGCAGGGCAACTGGCAGAAATCTTTTGGACAACAGTTTTTGCACTTTAATGAAGAACAATAACCAGGTAGGTGGCAGACATGTTACAGTCATCATTACAATTTAAATGTCTGATAAGATCTTATAATTATGCTAAGTAGGTGCGAAAAGCCATATAGATCTTTCATTGTCAGACTGTAAATACCCTTTATATTACAATAGGGTAGAGGTTTGTTTATCCCACAAAGGCATCTGAAGGATTTTCAAAGATATTTATGTAAAAAAGAGGAAACAATTGGTTTCCCCTAATTCCATTTTTAAATTTTGTTTTAACATTGACTTCAGAGACGTTTAAAGAAACATTTTTTTGGGGGAAAAAAGAGCCCCAATGCTAATTGACAAACCGGACATCAAGTATTATTATTAGTTTCAAACTTTGTCAAAAAAAAAGGACTTCACAAGTTCAACAAATCCCAGTTCAATGACTTTGTTCCTTGACAGATAGCTAACTTATCAAAAGGTCTTTGAGCTTTTACAATTAAGAATGGCCATGGATTCAAGATGACCATGAACACATACAGAGATTACTAGTATTTGTATTTAATAAACACAGCTGCACCTCAATGTCAACAATATAGTGTGCTATAAAAACCACACCAAGACTGAAGTTCAGGTTTCTTAAAATGGTTCTTTCTGCCAATTTGATGCAAAAGAGTTCATTTTTGGATGTTAGGATTCATATTAACCAGTAGTTTATGACAGTTGCAGAAGAAAAATGAATATTCTTTGGCTCTCAATACTACTCCACAGTGTCCACACTAGGCTGGAACTAGCTGATCTCAGACAGGATATAATTATTCTGGTACATACTGATTGATCCAGCTCTGAGACTTTGTTAAACTACCTGGAATTCATCCAGACGCGACCTCTATGTAAATTGTCCAGGTCCCATATCCACCTATTCAGGTTTAATGTGATTTGATAAGGCAATTTTATGCCAAATGAGTGAATTCTTGGCACAGTTTCCAGTAATACTGATACCTAACAAATTACATTTTATAGTATACAAATCAGGATCATAATTAGTATGCATATCCTAAATCCTCCGTTATAAAGAGTGAAGGCTTCATGGATCACTGGCACATTTACAAGCAACAAATGCCTAATACATGTATTCAAACAAGGCTATTCAACCAAGTTTAACTTGGATCACTTACAATGTCAGTCACTGTTCTACCATGTCTTTTTTCTTATAAATTATCATGTGATGCAATTCTCGTTAAAACTGAATGGACTACCCATTAGAACCATTACCCTAATAACCATGCAAAAACAAAACCTCTTGACAAATTCGGTATACTTGCACAATGTCATACAATAGATGTAAATAGCTTATGTCTGAATCTTTCCAATTATCAGCAACTATGATTTCACAAATTCATTTTTCAATTCCAACAAGTATATAGTTTTGAAAATAATTGATGGTCAAAATGTATCACTGTTACTCTCTTGAAGAATAGTGAACTGTTTAAAAGCGTGTGATTTAAACCTTTCCTACCTGAGAATCTTGTGAAAATTCCCCATTTTGTAATAATGGTGGTAGTCCATTATGTTCTAACAGTACTGGATTAAGAAGATCTGGTATAATGTTATTTTGATTAACTTGGCAGTGTCTGCAGAGTTGTGAGCCCTGCTCCTCCTTTGTTTGACCGTTACTACTACTGCTACTGCAGGAGCAAGCAACAGTCAAACCTAATACTGAGTGGGCTAAATGCGGCGAGCTGTCTGGCAATTCCTCAATAAAATCACTACTCCCGTTAATACTGCTACTGGTCCTGTGGTATTTAGCTGGGGATGAACCCAGGTGGGAATCCCCGGAGGAGGCACTGGGACAATCTTTTCTCCTCCTCCTACTCCTTTGATATTGCATCAGGCAGGAGTCGCAGCACCAACAGCTGCAGGACTGAGAACTAACTGCGGTCTGCTCTGGAAACTGGGCAAACATGGGCACATCTTGGGCTTCTGCTTGCATCATAAAGTCGGAGCTGCTCAGAAAAACCATTTGTAGCATGGAATTTTCAAGGTAAATCCAACGTCTGAAGAAAAGAAGCGCTACAGTACACCGTATAGTATTGGTCTTCTTGGGTTGTAATTTGTAAAGACTACTATGAGCACAATTATATTGTTCAATGTATGGTTGTCAAGACACTACAGAACCTGACAAAGTTTGTAGGTTGATATATATAGGTGATTCAATATCCGAGAAACATGTCAACCGGCATATCTTGCAGTGCTGATCAGCTGATATTAAATGACTGTTGCATTTCTTTTGTCGTCAGGTTATCCACAAAATACCACAATCATTTCGATTTCATCTTGTACTCAAACCACGTAACAGGAAGGTCTAAGTCCTTTTCAATATGTATCCGTGTGGGTCATTTGGTTACCGGTTCAAGAAATGGCAATTTTATCCAAAATTTTCCATCCTTTTCTCAGCTGATTTTCCTAGTTTTTCAGAATGCCCCTCCTCCCTGTTGTGATTGTCTCTCTGAGCCTCGTTTTCGCACACGCTCAACAAAGAAAATGGGTCTACTGGATTTGAGCGTACTATTTTAAAAGCGGCTAGGCTTGAATGTTAGAACACACACACACACACGTTCACTGCTGATCAACTAAATGAAATAATGCAGAACTTTCCAAGGATATTTTAAAACAACTTTTCGATGTAATCATTGAAAAACTTTAGGGTCTCAATGTAAGTAAATAGTTGCTTTAGATTATAATTGCTAAAAAAACAATAATTGGGGTTCCCGACTGAAGCGTCCATTTCTCAAATGAACAAATAATTGGTAGGTAGATTATTCTGCTTTAACTTTATTCAGTAAATGTTTTTAACAAATTTTAACATATTTCACAGTACCTTATGTTTTCTATAAATTATATGAACACCATATCATTTTATAATAAAGATAAAATACAACCGTTGTGCCGATTTAAGATAGAGGCAGTTCCAATTTAACACACCACTGAGCAGTAATTTGTATGCAGAGGCCTACCAAGTACAGTTACTATTTTCAATCAACCAATCAGAATGCTCCCAACAAAACTGATGCAATCTGATGAATGGGCTTTGTAGAGAAAAGGCCTATTTAATATACACACAAACAAATTAGCATGACAGAATTTGGATTTATTTGTTCTAAGACAAGTAAACCTCGCATGATGCAATAGGTTTCAGCAAACCGATGGGTTTATGTATTGACGGGTTTTGCAATGGGGAATGAATTAACTATTCACTTTAATCTGTATTTTAAGTATATGCTTTATGTTTTGCATAAATATACTTACAAGGCTACGGGGATTCCCTGGCCTTGTTCTTATGCAAATGATTATGAATGTCACAGAGGTATTTTAATATATAAATTTGCATATACAAAACCATTTCTACCGGTATTTAATTGTGGAACACTTTGACACTTGTATATCTCACTTGTATATCTCACGGTAATACATTTATGCTTGAACAAACCTATTGACTGAATATAAATGTCCCCATATTTATCAAATCTACTGTGACCAACTTTTTACAAAAACAACTAACTACTCTGAGGATGCAGGATACTCGAGAAAAGGGAAAATAAAGCATTATTGGGGGGGGGGGGGGGGGGGGGGGGACTGACCCTATATAACCAACTCTGTGACTCTTGTGTTGGTTGCAAAGTCTTAGATTCACAAAAGGTCTTAGACAAAAAATTATCATAACTTTAAGAGAACAGTCTTAACTGTGCAAGAATTATAACTTTAAGAGAAAAGTCTTAACTACGCAAGAATATTGTCATAAAGTTAAGACTTTTTTGCTTAGACAAAATGGGATTCACAAAAGGTGTTAGACAAAAATTTGTCTTAGATTTTGTCATAACTTTAAGACCACTGCAGGGCAGACTTAGGTCATTTTAAAAATATTCCATTGCATGTATTTACATTTTACCCTTTGTTATGAAAACAACATACATGTATATACTATTGGGATCTATACTTCCTATAAAGTAACAAACCACGGATTATCCTCATATTTTGTTTATATTTTAAAGAATTGTAGCTTTTGAAGTATTTATACTGTCAAACTAGACGCCATTGTTGTACAAGTGTATCACGTCTGAAAGACTTTAAAGTAGGCAACAAACCATTGTTTTAAAGTATTTGCAGTGTTATGATTTATTTAATTTGCATATTTTATCCTTTTTTAGGCGATAATTTGCTGAATTTGAGTTAAAACTAACAGATTTGTGTAGGAACTGGCTGGCGTACGGATACGCGGCAACGGTCCAGAAATCTATATAAGGAAGCACGGTCAGTGGCTTTCTGGCTTTCGTTTGACAAAGCCGCATTTGCGTTACGCGAAAGCCCAAAATCAATAAACAACCACAAAATGATTGTGTAATCACCGCAACCGCACAGTAATTGCAGAACTCATATACACTTACTGTGTAATCACCGCATCCGCATAGTAATTCTAGCCGCAACCGCAAATCATTAGAAATCTCTAAATTTACCCTTTTAAGCTGGTACCGGGACCTGTATTAAATTATCTTGCAGGTTTGTTAGGTTTAATGTTACAATATAGCCAGAACTTAGCTGTAGTAGAGGGAAACTATGGTTAGAGGCAGAGAATTACATAGATTTTTACAGAATAATCTATGCTGACTGAATAAAACTTTCTTGAACTTTACAATTTTGCAGTTACAGTTCTGAAGTAATCCTTGTAAGTAACATTTAAAAGTTACTCATACAAGTTATACTTTGTGCTTTAAGAATTCTTCTTAGTCTTACTTAACTGTACATGATATCACATGTAAACAAGAATTCAGAAGAATTGTACTGTGTCACCAGCTTTGGTTTAAAGACTGAAGTGGATGAAATTCAAAGGGACAAAAATTATGCTGAACATAAATTAGTTGGCTGACTGGCAGTATTTTTGCATATCCAGACCATCCTTAAGAAGTACCTTGTTGAAAAATATAGCCTTGATTCAATGTACAGGTCAATGTCTGTCCAATGTCCAAGATACTGTCTTGAAACGGAAAAACTTAAAATCAATATAAGCATGTTACTAGTGGGAGTTTAAGGTCACCTTAAAATAAGACATATCTTGAGGATCAGTTACATCCACATGCCAAATTTGAATTTAGTCAAAAATGGAAAAATAAAAAGCTTAAAAGCATAATTCTTTTATACACAGGAGTTTAAGTTATGACACACCTTGAATACCAGTTAAAACCACATGCCAAATTTGAATTTAATCCATCATGCCATTTTTGAGATAATGTGTGGAAAGTGTGACAGTCAAAATGTGTTATTACTGGGAGCTTAAGGTCACCTTAATGTATGCCACTTACCTATGGCCAGTTACATATACATGCAAAACTTGAATGAAATTTCTCAAATTATCTTCAGTATACTCTATGTAAAAATAAAAAAACCCTTAAAACTCAACATAATTCTTTTATTCATGGGAGTTTATGGTCACCTTAACATAGGACACACCTTGAATACCAGTTACAACCACATGCCAAATTTGAATTGAATCCATCAACCTACTTTTGATATACTGTCTGGAAATGGAAAAACTTAAAATCAATATAAGTATATTACTAGTGGGAGTTTAAGGTCACCTTAAAACAGGGCACACCTTGATTACGAGTTACATCCATATGCCAAATATGAATTTAATCCATCATGCCATTTTTGCAATACTGTCTGGAAAGGAAGTGTGACGATGACACTGACAATGTGTTATTACTGGGAGTTTAAGGTCACCTTAATATGTGGCACTTATCTATGGCGAGTTACAGATACATGTAAAAATTGGAATGAAATTTCTTAAGTTATCTTCAGCAACCTCTGGAAAAATAAAAAGCTTTAACTCAACATAATTCTTTTACACATGGGAGTTTAAGGTCACCTTAAAATAAAACACAACTTGAATACCAGTTATAAGCAAATGCCAAATTTAAATAGAATCCATCCAACCATTTTCAACATACTATCTCCGAAACAGAAAAACTTAAAATCGATAGAAGTGCTTTACTAGTGGGAGTTTAAGGTCACCTTAAAATAGGGCACACCTTGATCACCAGTTACATCCACATGCCAAATTTGAATTTAATCCATCATGCCATTTTTGAGATACTGTCTAGAAAGGAAGTGTGATGACGACACTCAAAATGTGTTATTAGTGGGAGTTTAAGGTCACCTTAATGTAGGCACTTATCTATGGCCAGTTACATACACATGCAAAACTTGAATGAAATTTCTTAAGTTATCTTCAGTATACTCTATGGAGAAATAAAAAGCTTAAACTCAGCATAATACTTTTATACATAGGAGTTTAAGGTCACCTTAAAATAGGACACACCTTGAATACCAATTACAATCACATAACAAATTGGAATTGAATCCATCAACCTCTTTTAAGATACTGTCTGGAAACGGAAAACCTTAAAATTAATATAGGTATGTTACTAGTGGGAGTTTAAGGTCACCTTAAAATAGGACACACCTTGAGTACCAGTTACAACCACATGCCAAATTTGAATTTAATCCATCATGCCATTTTTGAGATACTGTCTGGAAAGGAAGTGTGATGACACTGACAATGTGTTATTACTGGGAGTTTAAGGTCACCTTAATGTATGGCACTTATCTATGGCCAGTTACATATACATGCAAATATTTGAATGAAATTTCTTAAGTTATCTTCAGCAACCTCTGGAAAAGAAAAAGCTTAAACTCAGCATAATTCTTTTACACATAGGAGTTTAAGGTCACCTTAAAATAGGACACACCTTGAATACCAGTTACAATCACATACCAAATTGGAATTGAATCCATCAACCTCTTTTAAGATACTGTCTGGAAACGGTAAACCTTAAAATTAATATAGGTATGTTACTAGTGGGAGTTTAAGGTCACCTTAAAATAGGACACACCTTGAACACCAGTTACAACCACATGCCAAATTTGAATAGAATCCATCAAACCATTTTCAACATACTATCTAAGAAACGAAAAAACTTAAAATCAATATAAGTACTTTACTAGTGGGAGTTTAAGGTCACCTTAAAACAGGGCACACCTTGATCACCAGTTACATCCACATGCCAAATTGGAATTTAATCCATCATGCCATTTTTGAGATACTGTCTGGAAAGGAAGTGTGATGACGACACTAAAAATGTGTTATTACTGGGAGTTTAAGGTCACCTTAATGTATGGCACTTATCTATAGCCAGTTACATACACATGCAAAACTTGAATGAAATTTCTTAACTTACCTTGAGTATACTCTATGGAAAAGTTAAAAGCTTAAACTCAACCTAATTCTTTTATACATGGGAGTTTAAGGTCACCTTAAAATAGGACACACCTTGAATACCAGTTACAACCACATGCCAAATTTGAATAGAATCCATCAACCTACTTTTGAGATACTGTCTGGAAACGGAAAAAACTTAAAATCTATATAAGTATGTTACAAGTGGGAGTTTAAGATCACCTTAAAACAGGGCACACCTTGAGTACGAGTTACATCCACATGCCAAATATGAATTTAATCCATCATGCCATTTTTGGGATACTGTCTGGAAAGGAAGTGTGACAATGACACTCTCAATGTGTTAGTCCTGGGAGTTTAAGGTCACCTTAATATGTGGTACTTATCTATGGCAAGTTACAGATATATGCAAAAATTTGAATGGAATTTTTTAAGTTACCTTCAGTATACTCTATGGAAAAGTAAAAACTTAAACTCAACATACTTCCTTTATACATGGGAGTTTAAGGTCACCTTAAAATACGACACACCTTGAATACCAGTTGCAACCACAAGCCAAATTTGAATAGAATCCATCAACCCATTTTCAACATACTATCTGGAAACGGAAAAACTTAAAATCCTTCAGTATACTCTATGGAAAAGTTAAAAGCTTAAACTGAACATAATTCTTTCAGACAGAGGAGTTTAAGGCCACCTTAATATAGGACACACCTTGAATACCAGTTACAACCACATGCTAAATTTGAATTGAATCCGTCAACAAATTTTTGAGATACTGTCTCGAAACGGAAAAACTTAAAATCAATATAAATACGTTACTAGTGGGAGTTTAAGGTCACCTTAAAATAGGGAACACCTTGAGGACCAATTAAATGCACATGCCAAATTTGAATTTAATCCATGATGCTATTTTTGAGATACTCTGTAGTGTAGGAAGTGTGACAACGACACTGATCATATTTGTCCTACAACATAGCTGCTAGTGACACAAAAGTAATGCAACCTTAAACTCATAAGATTATCAAATATCAGGAATTTACCTTACAAAAGAGATTTTTTTTGTGTAGACAGATGTACATGATGGATATCAAAAGCTTGAAGTCTTAATTAGCACATCAAATATCTTTCAAACACCAAAAATTGTCCCAACCTTAAACTCAAAGTTAGTTTGCTGCTGTAACGAAGTTTAAGGGAATATTTTCCTGTAGGTTTTGTTCACGGTTTGTTACATCCACAACTTGAAAAATGCTTAGAATTGCACAGTCTTTGAAATACTGTTGAAAAATTGCCAAACTTAAAGTAAATATAATTTTGTTATTACTAGGAGTTTAAGGTCACCTTATTGTAATGCACTTGGGGCCAGTTACATATACATGCAAAACTTGAATGAAATTCCAGTATACTCTATGGAAAAATAATGTAAACTCAATATAACTTTTTAATACACGAGAGTTTAAGGTCACCTTAAACTAGGGCACACCTTGAAAACCAGTTACAACCACATGCCAAATTTGAATTAAATCTGTCTACAATTTTTTGAGACACTGTCCAGAAACAAAAAAACATTCAAATCAATATAAGCATCTTACAACTGTGAGTTTAAGGTCATCTTAAATAGGGCACACCTTGAGGAAAAGTTACATCAACATGCCAAATTGGAATTTAATTCATCAAGCCATTTTTGAGATACTCTCTGCAAAGTAAGTGTAAAGACGACAATGACCATGTATGTCTTCCATCAAAGCTGCTAGTGACACAAACCAATGCAACCTTAAACTCATTAATTTATAAAATACCAGCAATTTACTATAACCTTACAAAAGAGACCATTTTCTTCTTGTGGAGATATATGTACATGATGAATATCAATGTAAAAAGTCCTAATTTGCATATAAAATATCTTCCAAACACCAAAAAAATTGACCCAACCTTAAACTCAAAGTTTGTTTGCACTGTTGTATATTGTAGCGAGTTTAAGGTAATCTTTTCCTGAAAGTTTTGTTCAAGGTTTGTTACATCCACAACTGAAACACCTAGAATTGCACAATATTTGACTTACTATTCAAAAATTACCAAACTTAAAGTGAATATAATTCTGTTATTAATGGGAGCTTAAGGTTACCTTAATGTGTGGCACTTACCTATGGCCAGTTACATATAACTGCAAAAGTTGAATGAAATTTCTTAAGTTACTTTCAGTATACTCGATGGAGAAAGAAAAAACGTAAACTGGCCATAAGTTTTTTATACGTGGGAGTTTAAGGTCACCTTAAGATAGGGCACACCTTCAAAACTAGTTACAACCACATGCCAAATTTGAACTGAATCCATCAAGTCATTTTTGAGATATTGTCCGGAAACGAAAAAACTTAAATTGAGTTTAAGTATTTTTCTAGTGGGAGTTTAAGGTCACAAAACTATACAGCACACCCCCAGGACCAGTTACATCCATATGCCAAATTTGAATTAAATCTGACAAGCCATTTTTGAGATACTGACCGGAATACAAAGTGTGACAACGACAGACGATGACGCCGACGACGCCACAAATTTGGATGACGAAGCGATCCCTATATGCCACGCAGCATAAATGCTGGTGACACAATAAATTAAGTTCAGTTATATAAAATCTATTTGTTTTTCTCTTTGCCAAGTTGATTATAACTTCAATTTAGTACATACTTTCAATCTTTGGATGACAGCTATTTTCAAGTTTAGACTCTATAGCAAGATTCAATATCTTGCATATAATCACATACAGTTGAATATTACACATTGTGTGACACAACAAGAGTATAAAGTAACATGATTAACCTTGCTGATTGAACCTTTGGACTTTGTGCAACTTTGCCATATTGAATTCCTCACTTGTTGACTGATATGTTTGAGAGTTTATTTTGATATTCATAAGGAATCTGAGACTTGGACTGAAACATTTTGGACTGAAGGTACTTCAGGGTTTCTGCATGGTAATGCAAGGCAAATGAGTTACTTCAGGTTGAGAAGTAGTTGGGACATATAAATTATTTGGACTAATTTACAAACTGGTTTCGGGCTCTTCAGTAATTTTAGTCTCAGGCCACACGCTACCAACCTCTTTCCTTGAGTGAAATACTGAGGCCCGCTACAGTTTTACTAAAATTTGTTAATTTGAATTCAAAGTTAAGACTTTTTGCACAAGTTATGTCTCAGCTAAGATTTTGCAAAGCACTTTTTGTGAATCCCAATTTAAGAGAAATCTTAGGTAAGACAAAAGTCATAACTTTAAGACTGGTCTAAGCAAAAAAATTGCCTAAGACTTAAGACCTTTTGTGAATCCCCGCCCAGAAAAATGTGCGCGAAATATTGGGTCGGTTAAATATCGGGTTAACTCCTGATCTGACTTGGGATCAGGATAAGTTTCTCGACTAGACAGAAACTACCGCGACAAGCCGTAAACCCCTAACAGACAAGCCATATCAAACCCCCACAAGCCATAGCAACAGACAGGACTGGAACATTTTCCTGACTGAACTGATTGATTCCTGGAGTTGGGATCAAGAGTTGGGACCGAACCCACACTATATAAATCCCCACTGGCTGTCAAAAAAACAGTTTATTATTTTGATCTTCATCATGATTTGCAGACAGAGTACACATCTGAACCCAGGACCACCACCTGCGCTACAGCCAGCACCACAGCCACAGCCAGCTCACAGGAGAAAAAGAAAGCCACTAAACCCCTGGGTCATGCCCTGGATACTTCAAATACAAGACAAGGGTACAGTGGCTGGCTTTTTGCCAACCACGGAGTCGAATCTTAGGACAGCAATGGGTGTTGAAATCTGTAAATCATTCTATTATTGCCTGCATTTGCGAACCGCTTGCAAAGACGTTTACAGATCTGTGTACTGTAATGTGTTAGCCTGTTAGGTATTTGTAGTGTCCAGAAACGTGACAGGAAAGGTTTATAAATACAGGGGTCCTCTGTAAGTGTGCAGTATGAATATTGATTTTGAAGGAAGAAGACATATTTTAAATTTGAAGCGTGGATTTTATAAGATTTGCGAACTGGTTCATATACTAAATAAAAACACATTTGGATTATGTATAAAGTGTGTTATATGGATATTTTACACAAGCAAACTGCAAGTATTTTTTACCAAATATTCAATAATATTCAGTTAAAATAAGGAAATTTTGAGGTACATACATAGGCAATACATCAATGGCGCAGTCTTCATCCAATATTTCTTGTGGCCATATTTAACATTTATAAATATTTTTAAATGAAATAAAATTACCTTATTTTTATCAAAAGAAATATCTTGCCTTTAAACCTTTGCAGATCTTTGTAGTATTTATATTCGCTGATGAAAGTCATTTCATTTAATTGTCATGTTTTCGAAACCAAATCTCACAGATCAGCTCATGAATATTAATGAGATGTACAAGTACACAAATAGATCTTCAGTTATATTTACTCCGTGGTCAAGCTAGTGTCTTTTTTCTTCTTTTTCTGACAGACAAATATTAAATCACGTGAGAACTTCTAGGAAATGGAAACCCCAATAGTGCCTTCCAGTGGTTGAATGTAGAACTACAGAGTTGTGCATATGTTTTTATTGAAGGCTCTCGTCATGGATCAATTTGTAGTACATCCATTCATTTTTCTGTCTATCCATTTTGAAGGCCGATATTAGAAGATTTAACAACTAACAGGTTCTGAAATAGGAGGGGCACTGTATACAGAATATATTTGCAATTATTAAGGTAATCTTTGTGAGAAATGGAAATAAATGGCGATAAAGATGTAGAAAGCAAATTAATTCACGAATTCCATTGTCGTGTCGCGCAGTCACTGTTAAGTGTAAAAACATTTTCTGCGCATCATCCCATATTTTTTTGGGCCAATGTTTATAGTACTACCGTGACGTCACTTCATTCATTAATTTCTTTGCGGTTTAATTGTTTGACAAATGGGTAAGGCTGCGACTACGTATTTTAAACAGAAATATCTGTCGAGCTATGCGATTGGTTCATAACAAATAACGTAAACTTCCAAAATAACGCCCAGGTTCAAATAAACGCCTGGTTCAAATTAACGCCTGGTACCAAGCACACTGTTTACAATTTATAACACTATTTTTGTATTTCACCTGGTTCAATTTAATGCCTGGGCTGATGCCATTTGAAAACTAGAAATAGGCCGCCCTGTTGATAGTAGATGCGAATAGAAACAGGATAGCATAGAAGAACACACATTATCATGTGTAATGTCCACCCATGAACCTTTTGCTCAAATTGTACAGTAGTCTTACAAGACCCTGTTTCATTTGTAAAATATATCAATGATGCTTAAATATTTGTTAGTGTAGATGTAAATAATTTCAGCTTCATGCCTTTTCGCATTGGTTGGGTTGAAAAAATTTTGACGAAATCACTCTATCTTGCACGGTTAAGAAGATAGAAGCAAATTCCTGTTTTTCTATTTTTGGCAAAAATTTGAAAATTCAAAATGGCCGCCATTTTGGGGAAAAGGAAATTTTTTTGAAAATTGCCAAGAGTACATTTCTTAGATACCCTATGGGTCGAAAATTTCAACGAAATAACTCTATTTTGCACGGTTAAGGCCAGTTTGTGTTTTTCCATTTTGGGCAAAAATTCGAAAATTCAAAATGGCTGCCATTTTTGGGGAGGGGAAAATTTTTTGAAAATTGCAAAGATTACATTCCTTAGACACCCTGTGAGTTGAAAATTTCGACGAAATCGCTCTATCTCGCATGGTTAAGGAGATAGAAGCAAATTTGTGTTTTGCCATTTTTGGCAAAAATTCGAAAATTCAAAATGGCCGCCATTTTAGGGGAGGGGAAATTTTTTTTTAAATTGCCAAGAATACAATGCTAATTTTGACGAAATCGCTCTATCTCGCATGGTTAAGGAGATAGAAGCAAATTTGTGTTTTGCCATTTTTGGCAAAACTTCGAAAATTCAAAATGGCCGCCATTTTTGGGGAGGGGAAAATTTTTTGAAAATTGCAAAGATTGCATTCCTTAGATACCCTGTGGGTCGAAAATTTCGACGAAATCGCTCTATCTTGCACGGTTAAGGAGATAGAAGGAAATTTGTGTTTTGCCATTTTTGGCAAAAATTTGAAAATTCAAAATGGCCGCCATTTTTGGGGAGGGGAAAATTTTTTAAAAATTAACAAGAGTACAATGCTCAGATACCCTGTAGGTCGAAAATTTTGACGAAATCGCTCTATCTCGCACGGTTAAGGAGATAGAAGCAAATTTGTGTTTTGCCATTTTTGGCAAAACTTCGAAAATTCAAAATAGCCGCCATTTTTGGGGAGGGGAAAATTTTTTGAAAATTGCAAAGATTGCATTCCTTAGATACCCTGTGGGTCGAAAATTTCGACGAAATCGCTCTATCTCGCATGGTTAAGGAGATAGAAGCAAATTTGTGTTTTGCCATTTTTGGCAAAAATTTGAAAATTCAAAATGGCCGCCATTTTTGGGGAGGGGAAAATTTTTTTAAAATTACCAAGAGCATTCCTTAGATACCCTGTAGGTCGAAAATTTCGACGAAATCACTCTATCTCGCACGGTTAAGGAGATAGAAGCAAATTAGTGTTTTGCCATTTTTGGCAACAATTCGAAAATTCAAAATGGCCGCCATTTTTGGGGAGGGGAAAATTTTTTGAAAATTGCAAAGATTGCATTGCTTAGATACCCTGTGCGTCGAAAATTTTGCCGAAATCGCTCTATCTCGCACGGTTAAGGAGATAGAAGCAAATTTGTGTTTTGCCACTTTGGCAAAAATTCGAAAATTCAAAATGGCCGCCACTTTTGGGGAGGGGAAAATTTTTTGAAAATTGCAAAGATTGCATTCCTTAGATACCCTGTGGGTCGAAAATTTCGACGAAATCGCTCTATCTCGCACGGTTAAGGAGATAGAAGCAAATTTGTGTTTTGCCATTTTTGGCAAAAATTCGAAAATTCAAAATGGCCGCCATTTTTGGGGAGGGGAAAATTTTTGGAAAATTGCAAATATTACATTCCTTAGATACCCTGTGGGTCGCAAATTTCGACGAAATCGCTCTATCTCGCACGGTTAAAGAGATAGAAGCAAATTAGTGTTTTGCCATTTTTGGCAAAAATTCGAAAATTCAAAATGGCCGCCATTTTTGGGGAGGGGAAAATTTTTGGAAAATTGCATAGATTGCATTCCTTAGATACCCTGTGGGTCAAAAATTCTGTCGAAATCGCTCTATCTCTTACGGTTTCTGAGATATTAGCAAATTACTCAAAAGTAGTACTGAAAATACACAATGAAGTACCTAAATGGCTATTACTCATGTACTGACAAAGCTATCAGTCCCAAATGCAATACCAAGCGAGCTATGGACATAACAATCTTGTATTCAAAATTGTAGTAAAATATCTTTAATTATTTTGGCTTAAATGCACGGAAACCAATGGGTACTGAAAATAGCTGTACTTAAGTATTACTCAGTAAGCAAAAGAGGTACAACAGCCAAAAGCAATCCCAAGCAAGCTACTGACCCAATAAGCCTGCATACCAAATTTGGTGACAATAGCTCTAATACTTTTCCTTTAAATGAGCGGAAACCATGCGTGACGCCGGACATCGGACGCCGGACATCGGACAACGGACATCGGACGGCGAAAAAAGCAAAAATAAGGGGGGTGGACATAATAATTAACGCCCGGGCCATATTTTGGAAAAATATGGTACTTTGTAAATTAATTGTCATGCTTCGATGAATGAAGGCACGTAGATTTTACCTTACCAGTAAGTGTGCGATAAACCATCAGATGGATAAATATATACTTTAACTAGATTGGGCCAACTCGGCGCCAACATATCCCCAGACAGGTCATCACTCACGCCACAGGTTTTGATCGGGAATTTTTAAAAACATAATTACCCATTATTATATGAACTTCAGCACATCAATCTACTCTGTTTATATCTTCCCAAAGAAGATGGTGTATCCCCAGACGCCGAATACATAACTCAAATTATATTTTCAATCTTCCTGCAATGATAACTCTAAACCTATTTTCAAAGTATTTAAATGATTGATGATTGAATGTCCATTCTAAAATAATAATCCCAAAAGAGCATATCTGTTTCTATATTTGTTGACAAATAAAATATTATTTTTAACTCAACTCATCATACTTTTCAATCTTCCTTCAAAGTATTTAAATGATTGATGATTCAATGTCCATTCTAAAATTCATAATCCCAAAAGCGCATATCTGTTTCTATATTTGTTCACAAATAAAATATTATTTAAAAAAAAATTATTTATATTATTATTTTATTATATTATTTTTAGAATTTGCAAATTGTTTTCAGTTATTCATTTCCTCTATACCTATATATGTGGTCCATATATATGCAACCTAAATATGTGACACAATCTCAGTTCTGACTCCCCTTTGTGTTATATGTAATGAAGCCCACCACCTCCCACCCCCACCCCTCTCCCCTTCTCCACACCTCTCTCACTATTACACAAGATCTGCAACCCCATTGAGTTCTTTGTTTCTCATCTGATATCATTAAATATCTTTGTTTATTTAGTGTCACTCAATATAGCTGGAGGTCCCAGAGGTGGGTGGGGGAAATCCGGGTGGGGGATGTGGGTTGGGACTTAGTTTAGTTTATTAGTTTATTATAGTGACATGTATTATGTTGACAAGGATTATACAAAAACTATTGAAGTAATACCCAGCCCTATATGGGCTTATAAGTCACTTTAAATAGAGAGTTAATAACAAACAGAGCAAACATATTTTGAGGTAAGATACAGTAAATAAAGACAGCAATTCAATACATAAAAAATAACAATATAATTTACTTTTTCTTTCTTGCCACAAATCAAAAATAAAATTAATAACCATATTGACATTCATATGAGTTAATACCCTTGATAATTGATCTATTAATAATTCAGATTTATTTATATTTAAAATTTTGAAATATTTCATACGAATCAGCTCTAAAGCTGGACAAACACAAACAAAATGTATCTCATCTTCTACATCTTTTTTACACAGTTTACATGTTCTCTCAAAGAGATGGAGTGCTACAGCATAAATGGTAAACAAACAATCTATATAAAAGGGGTACTCAAATACAAAAAGAATTGAGAATTTTAAGTATGTGATTATCAACTGAAATGAGTTCATAACTGTAGGAGCTGTGTCAAAATTAACTGAGGCAAGTTGAATAAAACTGGGCTAGTTGAGGGTTAAAAATCCCCTAGTTTTACTACATACGGATATAATTTCATTAATATTGGGACTTAAAGCTCACTTAAAGTGTCCATTTTGTCTACTTGAATATGTTTAACCGGCGTTTAACCAGTTTCATTTTAAAAAGTTAAAAACTCAGCAAGCAGAGGTATAACACACAAAAATAAGTTCTTAAAAGACTAAGATAGCCATAACATTACTAATATTCAAAATTTAAATAGACAGGCATTTCCTTTTAAAAATTCAAAGATTTCAGCTCTATAACCCACATAGTTTGACAGTTACTGGGCTTTAAAGTGGCATAATGTCCATAAATTGGGTTTCTGTGGGCATTTTACAATTGTTAAAGAGACCTTAGCAATTAAACTACAGATCTGAAACTTTTTGGGGGACATACATAACAAACAAAAATTATATATAATACAGTTTAAGACTTGTCACACTAAGCATTTCCAAATAACAGGGCAAAATACGGAAAAAATGTCCAAAAAGGCACTTGGGCGAGTGTCTATGGCCCTCATACACAGGTTAAATGTCTACTAAAAACCTTGATTTTCGGCATATGTAAAAAGGACATAATAATGCATTCCCAGATGGGATTTCAGCTCCATCAATCACATAGTTTAACAGTCACAGGGCTTAAAGGTGGCAAAAAGTCCAAATATTGGGTCTCTGTGGGCCTTTTAGAGATCTCGATGTGGCTTTCAAATTAAAGCTTCAGACTTAAAATTTGTTACATACTAAGATTACACATAGAATATGTATCTAATAAAGTTTGAAACTTCTCAGACTTACCATTTCCAAGTTACAGAGCAAAATATGTGAAAAATGTCTTAAAAGGGTCACTCAGGTGGGTGTTTAAGGTCCTCATACACAGGTTAAATGTCTACTTGAAGCCTTGATTTTTGGCACATGTAAAAAGAACATAATAATGTATTCCCAGATGAGATTTCAGCTCTATCAGTCACATAGTTTAACAGTCACAGGCCTTAAAATTGGCAAAAAGTCCAAATACTGGGTCTTTATGGGGCCTTCTAGAGACCTAAATGTGGCCTTCAAATTAAAGCTTCAGACTTAAAATTTGTCACATACTAAGATTACACATAGAATATGCATCTAATACAGTTTGAAACTTCTTAGACTTACCATTTCCAAGTTACAGGGCAAAATATGTGAAAAATGTCTAAAAATGGTCACTCGGGTGGGGATTTATGGTCCTCGTACACAGGTTAAATGTCTTCTTAAAGCCTTAATTTTTGGCACATATATAAATAACATACTAATATCTTCCCAGATAGGATTTGAGCTCTATCAGTCACATAGTTTGACAGTCACAGGGCTTAAAAGTAGCAAAAAGTCCAAATATTGGGTCTTTGGGAGCCTTTTAGAGACCTCAATTTGACCTTCAAAATTAAAGCTTCAGACTTAAAATCTGTTACATACTAAGATTACACACAGAATATATATCTAATACAGTTTGAAACTTCTCAGACTTACCATTTCCAAGTTACAGGGAAAAAGATGTGAAAAATGTCTTATAAGGGTCACTCGGGTGGGTGTTTATGGTCCTGATACACAGGTTAACTGTCTATTAAAGGCCTAAATGTTGGGGCACATATAAGAAAACACATAGATATATTCCCAGATGATATTTAACTTAGATGAGA
Source organism: Sabellastarte sp. h YS-2021 (assembly GCA_964017235.1). Taxonomy (NCBI): domain Eukaryota; kingdom Metazoa; phylum Annelida; class Polychaeta; order Sabellida; family Sabellidae; genus Sabellastarte; species Sabellastarte sp. h YS-2021. Next base: position 163,841,554 of record OZ024927.1, on the reverse strand, counting down.
GACATTGTTTGAAAGCTACAGTGCTTGAAAGTGGCAAAAAGTGCATAAATTGGGTCTCTGTGGGCACTTTTGAGACCTTAAGTCGACCCCTTTGGGTAAACCTACAGCCCTAAAATTTTCTACAGACAAGGATTACATATCAAAGTTATACCTAGCGCAGTTTGAGACTCATCAGAATTACCACTTCCAAATTATAGGGCAAAATATGTGAAAAGTATAGCAAAAAATCCCTAAGTGGGGGTATTTATGGGCCTCAAACACAATTTTCTCCTCAACTTAAAGTCGTGATTTTCGGCACATGTACTAAGAACATATTAATGTGTTGTCAGGTAAAATTTCAGCCAGCTGAGCATCATAGTTTGTGACCTACAGGGCTCTAAGTGGCCAAAAGTCCAATTTCTGACCTTAAGGTGGCCATAAGTTCTTTTTTACTGGGAGTTTAAGGTCACCTTAAAATAGGGATCTTCCTTTGGGCATCCTTAACATGTGTACCAAGTTTGAAAAAAAAATATTAATTTGTTTTTGAGTTATCGCGTCCACAAGGAAATTTCTACGGCGGCGGCGGCGCGACGGACCTGAATCCAATATATCCCCGACTTTCGTCTGGGGATATAATAATTGGGGATGCGCAAACTACTATTTTACATTTACACTCACTGCGCACAAATTTTCATTTCTAGAAACCAGCAGACAAAACCATTAAAAGATACTCATTCGAGTAGGCCAAGACAATGCAAAAGACAAAAGTTTCTAGGACATCCGGGTCTTTACACAAAGGCAGATGCAGTCCCAGACAAGCTTTTTACTTTATAAAATATATCTTAATAAAAGCATTAAAAATAATCAAAATGGCAGAGTGTATACTATACACCTTAATGCACAGATATGTGTACAAATATTATGCAGAATATTGCAAATTTAATAAGTAAATTAAATTTTTATAAGTTAATACCCTATCCAATGGACAATTGCTTTACCGGTCGGCGCGACCGGTCCCGCCAAACGCCAGAAAAAGACGTCCTGTATATAATACTGGCAGGACCGGTCAGTAGTGTGCATTCGCTAGGTGGCGCATCATACTTGCTTCCTGTCCAGACAGAGTGACGTCAGTTCATCTTTTTCGTTGTCTAAAACGGTTTAGAACCCTAGTAAGCTGGTAGCGGGGTCGGTTGGGAGGGCCTTGCCTGTCCATTGGATAGGGTATTAACTTATAAAAATTTAATTTACTTATTAAATTTGCAATTTTATTGCGTTAATACATCCTATCCAATGGACAATTGCTGAATAACTACCGCTTGGTAGGCGGGTAAGCAGCTAGGGACTTCTGTGAACTCATAACAAAATTGTACAGGCCCATTTGACCTAGGGTCAGAGAACCCTGACAGGTCAAGGTCGGCCACTAACTCACCGGTTAACCGGGAGTCTACCGACGTTGCCCCCCCCCTTTTCTTTCCTTCCAGAGTTGGTTGAGAAGGGAAAGATAGAGAGAGAGGGGCTGAGTTCAGTCCCAGAAGAAATAAACTTCCCAAGGGAAGCAAGTCACAGTTTTTTTGTTTTTTTTTTACAATATGTACATATTTACATATATACAACATCCCCTCATTTCTGGGCCTGGTGGTGCACCTGCTGGGCAGCCACTACAGGTCCCAGGTGGAAAAGCTCCGAGTCAGCCCAGGCAACATCCTTCAAATAGAATTAGGTGAAGGTGTTGTGAGATTTCCAGTGGCAGGCTGACAAGATCTGATCTAAGGAAATCCCTGATTGGAAAGCCTTAGAGGCAGCAAAGGCCCTAACATCATGGGCTTTAACCTGATGTAAGGCGAGGGCCTCCTGGTCAGAGAGCTCATAGCACAGAACCACAGTCTGTTTGATCCATGAGGAGATGGTGGCAGGTGAGATGTCTTTATCAAAACCCTTCTTGAAGGAGACAAAGACTAACTCTTTATTCTGCCTGAGGTCTGCAGTCCTGTCCAAGTAGTAGCGCAGGGCTCTAACTGGACATAGGGACCTGTCACCCTTGAGTGACCTATCCAGAGGTGGTGCCAGGGCTGGGATGACCACTGGTGCCACACTATCTGGACCTTCCTTAGCCAGCTGGTTCTTGGATAGGGAACTGGGTGAGGGGTACAAAAACACCTTAGACCAGTCTGACTGGTGTCTGATGTTCTTATGTAACCAAGCATGGATCTCACTCCTGCGTTTACCTGAACCCAAAGCCAGCAAGAAAACAGTCTTGAAAGTTAGATGTTTCAAGGAGGCCTCTTTCAGGGAATCAAAGGGAGCCTTTGTGAGCTGATGTAAAACCAGTGAAAGGTTCCAGGAGGGGATGCCCCTCCTGCCCTTAGGTCTGTCTCTATGGAAACTATCCAGGAGACGAGAGAGATTCTCATCTTTGCTGACATTAATGGTGGAATTGCCCAGTTTGTCAGCAATGGCGGATCTGTAGCCATCAATAGTGCTTGGTTGTAACTTCTTCTCCTGAAATAAGTGCAGGAGGAAGTCAGCAATGGCTTTCAGAGGTGGTGCCCTGAAGTCCACCTGATTACTGAGGCACCACTTTGCCTCATAGACAGATCTGGTTGACCTTCTTTGAGGAGCCTCAATTCGTGCTGCCACTGCCTCAGAGAAGCCTTGCTCCTTGATTGCTGAGGCTCGAGGAGCCAGGCATGTAGGTTCAGATTCGACAGGTTCCTGTGAAGGACCTGGTTGAATGGCTGAGACACTAGGTTGGGTATGCTGGGCAGACACAGTGGGATCTGGCTTGACATTGCTACCAGGTCCCAAAACCAGGGCATGTTGGGCCACCCTGGAGCAATCAGAATTATTCTGTTGCAGGGGTAGTCCTGGAGCTTCTCCACCACTTTGCCCCAAGATGGCTGCCGGTGGGAAGGCGTATGGGTCCAGGTACTCTCAGGACAGGCTGAGTGCATCCACTGCCCAAGCCTGGGGGTCTGGTACCGGTGATACAAACTGTGGTAGTTTGTTGTTGAACCTGGTGGCAAACAGGTCCACTTGTGGCTGATGCCACCTTGAACATACAGCTTGGAACACTTCTGGATGAAGTGACCACTCTGTTTGAATGGTCTGGCCAAGCCTGGATAACTTGTCTGCTATCACGTTCAGCCGGCCGGGGATGTGACGTGCCCTGAGGGTTACTTGCTGCCTGGTGCACCAGGACAGAATTCTCCACAGTAGGGCACACAGAGAGCCCGATTTCATCCCCCTTTCTTTGTCGATATAGGCAACCACTGTTGTGTTGTCTGTAGCTACCAACACTGTCTTGTTGAAGACTAGGGTTTGAAACTCTTTTAGAGCTAGAAATACTGCTTTCAGCTCCAAGTGGTTTATGTGTAACTTGTTCTCGGGTAGGGACCACTGTCCCCTTGCAGTGTGCTCCTCTAAGTGGGTGCCCCACCCTTCTTTTGATACGTCTGTAAAGATTTGCAGAGCATGTTTTAGAGGGTGTAATGGTTGACCTAGAAGCACATTGCTTTCCTCCAGCCACCACCTTAGATGGGGGTGGAGGGATTTGGGGACCGAGATCACCTTTTCCAGTGACTCTGGTACCCTCCAGTTGTTTTTCAAGTGCCACTGTATGGGTCTCATGTTAGTCGCCCTAAGTGGACTTGCTTTTCTGTTGCTGTGAGTAGACCTATGAGGGACATGAATTGTCGGACCGGGCAAAGCGGATCCGACAATATTGATCTGATCTTGTGTGTCAAGGCCTGCCAACGTTCTTCTGTTGGTCTGACCTTGCCCTCTTTCAGGTCGAACTGGTAACCTACGAAGTTGAAGACCTGTTTGGGAACCAGCTCTAACTTTTCCTTGTTCACCAGCCACCCTAATTCCTGACAAAGTGTGACTAGGGTTTGAGTATGCTGGAGACAGGTGTGGTGGGTAGAGGCTCTCACCAGCCAGTCGTCTAGGTACTGGTGGATCCTTATACCCTTCTGAAAAGCCACGAGTTTGACCTCTTTGGCCACCACTGTGAACTCCATGGGAGCTGTGGACAGGCCAAAGGGAAGGGCTTGAACTGGTAGGACCGACCCTGGAGGTAAAAGCGCATGTACTTCCTGGACTGACTGTGAATTGGTATGTGGAAGTATGCTTCTTTGAAATCTATGGATGTGACCCACTCCCCTGCTTGGAGGGAGGTTCTTATGGTCTCTGGGGTTTCCATCTTGAACGTCCCTGTGTTCAAAAAGGTGTTCAAGGTGCTCAGGACCAGGACAGGTCTCCACCGGTTGTTGAGCTCGGGTACCAAAAATAGCCGGTTGCCCTGTGAGTTTGATTTCTACCGGTTGTACTGTATTCTTGTTCACCAGCTGATACAGTGCTTCTAAAAGGAAGGACTGCTTGGCTGGGTTGTGGTAGTTGCTTATTACAGTTGGTGACCTTGTCAAGTTGGGTCTGAACCGGAAGGGGAGGGTGTAGTCCTCCCTCAGTGTGGGGACTACTTTTGGACTCAAACCCAGAACTTCCCACTTCTCCCAGCACCAGTTATAAGTGAAGCAATGCACTGTAACCAGTTCCTGGTGGTTCCCCAGTTCTGCATAAACTCATTGGAGTTGGTCGAACTGGGTGAATTGAACCATTTCTTTGTATGGGTAGGTTCATATGAAAACTGCCTTCTTCCTGCCCAGTGGAGGATTCAGCAGCTTCTGCAACCAACAGTCTCTGTAACCGGCCAAACCGGTAGGTGCCATCTCTCTGTAACCAAAGTTTCTGGGAGAAGGCCCTGTAACCAAAGAATTGGGACATCACATTTCTGTAGTCTTAGTTAATCCCTTGGTAGATCTCCCAGTCCAGTAGACTGGTGTTCGAGGTTCAGTCTGGTTACTTCACCATTATCTCTCAGATTCTTTTGAAGCAACTGTCCCTGAAGGTTTGCAAGCAGGCACCTGGTGGGTAGGTTCTGTAACCAGTCGGTTAAGGGAATTTCTTCCCGTCCAACTAACTTGTCACCAGCAAATTTCTATAGCCGGTAAACCTCTGTAACCGGTGAACCTGTTGTCAGCACTGGATTTGAAGCTGGTTTCTTGTCAGTAAGCATGGGAACAGTAGTTTCTCTGTAACCAGCACCACACTCGGGAACCAGCAGCACTCCGGAACCGGTAATTCTCTGTAACCGGTGAACCTGCTGTCAGCACTAGATTTGAAGCTGGTTTCTTGCCAGTAAGAATGGGAACAGCAGATTCCTCTGTAACCAGCAGCACTCCTGGACCGGCAGCACTCAGGCACCGGCAACCCTGCGGCACCGGTACACTCCGGAACCGGCAACACTCGGGAGCCGGTAATTCTCTGAACCAGTAGCCCTGCTGTGTGTCACCAGCAACTCTGTGTAACCGGTAATCCTATTTAACCGGTAGCCCTTGCTGGATTTCTGTGACCACAACCAGCAGTCTGAGCAGAACTGGTGCCGGTATCCCTCATCACTGGCTGGCTAGTGACCCTACCGGTAGCCTGAACAGGACTGGTACCGGTTCAAAATTCTGCACTGGGGAGATAAGGGTCAATGGTCACTGCGACTTCTGGTAGGTGAACCCTCTGAGCAGCCGCACCGGTGGTCTGAACAAGACTGGAACCGGTACCCCCACAGTCACACCAGTGGAAAGGCCTCTGGTGGAGGTTCCAGTATCAAACAGGGCTGATCACTGGAAACCACTGAGGAGGGGGTCCTTGACAGCTTCACAGGAACATGACTGGAACCAGTACCCCCCAACAGTCCCACCAGTGGAAAGGTCTCTGGTGGAGGTTCCAGGATCAAGCAGGACTGATCACTGGCAGCCACTGAAGGGGTTTCTTCACAGGAACAGCACCCACCGGTAGTCTGTACAGACCGGAACCGGTACCCCCAACAGTCACACCAGTGGAAAGGCCTCTGGTGGAGGTTCCAGGATCAAGCAGGACTGATCACTGGCAGCCACTGAAGGGGATTTCTTCACAGGAACAGCACCCACCGGTAGTCTGTACAGACCGGAACCGGTACCCCCAACAGTCACACCAGTGGAAAGGCCTCTGGTGGAGGTTCCAGTATCAAAACAGGGTGATCACTGGTAACCACTGAAGGGGGTTGTTGACAGCTTCACAGGAACATGACTGGAACCAGTACCTCCAACAGTCCCACCAGTGGAAAGGCCTCTGGTGGAGGTTCCAGGATCAAGCAGGACTGATCACTGGCAACCAACTGAAGGGGTTCCTTCACAGGAACAGCACCCACCGGTAGTCTGTACAGACTGGAACCGGTAAAACCCATCACTAGTGCTCTCCACCGGTAGTCTGACCAGAACTGGTACCGGTAAAATTCATCACTTCTTGTCAGCTGAACCAGTCACGCCTGGGGATTTGCTTGCCGGTAGTGGTGTTGAGATATGTGAAGTCACATGACCGGCACCGGCAAAAATTTGCAGAGTTCAATGACCACTTGTCATCTAATTCTTCAGGCCAACAGACGAGTTGCTGGATTTCTTCTTGACAGTTAAAAAGTGTGTGTACAGTAATAAGTACTCGTCTTTTTTTCTAAAACTTCTGTTGAAAACACGATTCCTCCATTGTAAATGCGTATCACGTGACCTCCATTGTTGAATGCGTATCACGTGACCAGGTCCGTGTCACGTGACAAACATAAGCTGGAAGTGATGACGTCAGACGATGCATTCTTCTTTCCTTCTAAATTCTTCTCGTCGACATACACTCAGTGTTTCTCGACAACGAAGAAATAAATGGAGGTTAAGTCGTGGAGATACAACCTTCTGTGTAGAAGAAGGAATGCTGCAGGGACGACACACGAGCTCTCACCCACGACTTCGTCTCGACGACAAGTACACAGAAATTCTTCAAAACTGGTTATAAAGTGCTGGATAATGCCTCGTTTTAGTCCTGGAGAGGCACTGATATGTATGAACACAATAAATATATTTAAATACGTAGAATAAGCCGCGTTTCCTTCAAAACTTAGAGATAACTTCAAAACGCGTCTGCACACTACGCGCCAAACGAAAAAGATGAACTGACGTCACTCTGTCTGGACAGGAAGCAAGTATGATGCGCCACCTAGCGAATGCACACTACTGACCGGTCCTGCCAGTATTATATACAGGACGTCTTTTTCTGGCGTTTGGCGGGACCGGTCGCGCCGACCGGTAAAGCAATTGTCCATTGGATAGGATGTATTAACGCAATAAAACTGATATTTAAACAGCCAATTTAAAATTGTACCCACAACCCAGTACATAACTCAAATCAAAGATTCGACTAAAAAAGGATGCTATAGCAACCTCCTGGCGGACTCAATACATACTGACATGCAGTCCCTTGATGTCATGGATAGTGAGACCTTACAGCAGAAGACAACTCACAAGGGAAGAAAGAATAGCCAACTACAGGATCTCCAGAGGCAGGAGGGTGGTAGAAAACGCCTTTGGAATATTACTGAGCCGGTTCAGAGTACTACTGGGCACCATGGAGCAAAGGCCCAGGATTGTCAGAGATATTGTTTTTACATGTGTGGTGTTGCACAACATGCTGAGGACGCACCAGGGCGAAGCAGACAGGGCACCAACCCTAGCAAATGAACAGGTGGTGTATGTGCCTAATGAGAACTACAGGAATCCTTCGTGGGAAGCCAAACATCAATGAGAACTACTGAAAGACTACATCAATCATGTGGGGGTATTGGCTGGGCAGGAGGACAGGATCTAAGATGTGTCAACCAACAACCCTGGGGCCAGAAGAAGCTGGCATCTATCAGTCCTTTTCAGGACTAACCAATTATTCCAAGAACTTTTATTCAAGCTGGTGTCACTCAAATTTCCAACAAATTTCCAAACAAAATCCAATCTATGTCCATCAAGTTTCAAAACTATTTCTAATCAAATTACAAGTCCCCTCTTGAAAAAATTCAAACCAAGTTATGTAAAAAGGCCCCACATTAAAGTCTAAGTTTATAAACCTTTATAGAAAAAAAATTTTTTTTTCAAAATTATTTTCTTGCAAATTTTCAAGATATTTTAAAGTTTCAAGTCATCAAAATCTTTGGGGGACCTCAAAAGTTTCTCAAGGGTCAAAAGTCAAAAGGTCAGAACCAAAGCCAGGGGGGACCAAAATTTGTCCGAAATCGTTCTATCTTTTACGGTCAAATCTGAACGCATCAGAAGATTCCTGGCCCATGATTTCCTATAAGTTGGTTTCACATTGCAAAATTTTAGGACCAAGAATAAGCCAATTATAAGCATCTTTAATTTGGCTATCCTCATTTGACCTTGAAGGAGGGGCCCAAGGTCAAATCTGAACACATCAATAGAATCCTAGCCCATGATTTCTTATGGGTTGGCTCCACATGTCAAACCTCTAGGACCAATAATACGGAAGATGCAGGCACTTTTAAAGTCTGCTACCTGGGGTACTTTGGCACTCTGTGGACGACCTTCAATGAAAACTTTCAAGGTCATACATCAGTGTGCTAGTAGAAGACATATATATCTGTTATACATATCACCTATGAAGAGATTCAACCTTCAAGGTATGAGAACCAGCCAGTAGAGAAAGGTAGATAATTTTCAAAGAAATCCCCAAGAGGACCATCTTGTTTTTTAGAATGGGGCTAATTTCAGTCCCAGAGAAGCTCACCTCCTAATAAAGATATCCTGCACATTTGGTAAAGCCAGCTGGTCTAGTTTTCCGCTGAGAGTGTTAATGGAGAAAATCTGTACGTGCGGCAGCGATGTAGCGAACGCTAAACCAAAGTATCACCTGATGCATCTGGGGGATACAATAACATGCATAGTTCTCAGTTTCCATACAAAGTCAACAAGTCAAAATATATAAATCATCATGTGTCAGGATCAGACTGATGTGTTGGACATAGACCGTATGTAAACAAAATATACTTTTCATGATTTCTCATTTCCAATGTTTAACCAAACAGACCTGATGGTAATGGTCACCTGGGCAACAATAATTTGATACTCCACCAGACATAATTCTAACGGCTTTCAATTTAAGTCTGTTGTACAGGAAGTTCAAGGACTGGTCAGTTCCAAATGTACACAGTCCAGTACATAGACGGATATTTCACTTTATTAGCCCTATATTTGGGAAAGATAAATATAATCGTGTGAAATACAATCTATATTGTTTTTTTACAAAAGGATTAATGAGTTGTGTGAGCTTACATAAAATCACTGTTTGATCACAATTCTATTCTGTACTTGAAAGACAAAAAGCAAAAGTGGTCCAAACTTCCACTGGTCTGTTCATTAGTAAATTATTAATTAAAATGTAGCTTAAAATAAGAAATATCACCTCGTCTATGGGTATAAAATGACTAGCACTATCACTGCAGGGTCTGGGACTCTTGATTCCTTCAACCTGTAATAAAGAAAACATATAAAAGCTAAAGAAATGTATAACTGTATTTATATCATTCTAATTACTGACACCAAAAAGGTTGTAAAAAACAAAGTGTCAATGAGATATAAGTCAAACACACACATCTGTACTTTTATGACACCAGTTTGACCAATAGGGGGTGGCCAGGGTATAAACTTAACTGGTTTATTAGACTCTCTGCATATGGTTTTCTATTACTTCACACTACATTTTACGGCCATAAATGCAACCGGTATTGAGGTGATAGGGGGTTCCGATGAATTTAGCTTTCTTACTGCCAACTGGTATAAAAATGCTTATAAATCACTCAATTTTGATCTGATCGCTCCCAAGATCTAATCAATTTGAGATATTGATCTGGTTAATATGTACCTAAATTTAACCTCACTGTAATGGTAGACTTTACTGACCAGCAGTTACAAACAAGTGTACTCCCCCCAAAAAAACAACTTATTTTTGATCATGTGGCTTTGATGAATGTCAATGGTCAAATATAAGTATGTGGAAAAGTTTTCCCACGCCTAGTTTAAGGGAGAGCATAATCTGGCAGTGGCGGTAGTGGTGAAGAAACAGGTGAGGAAACTCAATCCAAACAAAAATAAGCACAATTTTCAAAGGACTCTTAATTTGTGAGGAAAGTTTACTTTGTGGGGCTTTACAACACTTAAATGAACAAAAGACAACTGGATATTAAAGACATATTTTAAATCACAAGTAATTACCTGCACAAACCATGAAGTTACATGTTAAACAAAGACTTAAAAGACATGACCACCAGAGTGGTATAATCTCCCACCAGCAATTAAACACTAAATGATATACAAATATGAAGCAAAAGCTATAAAATATGCCACGAAACAGAACATCAACTACACCAAGGACGTATCAGTTGCCAGATACAAGATGTTCTTTTCTCTATTTTTCAGAGGTCATTAAAAAGTAGTCCTTAGTACCCAGAGGGTCCAAAATTTGCCCGAAACTGCTCTATCTGTTACAGTTTTTGAGATAAACAACATTTTCTATTTCCAACCCATTTTATGATGCAGGCAGAAATTCGGAAAATTTTCAATTTTTTAGAGGTCATAAGGGAGTCCTTAGTGCCCAGTTCTGCCCAAAATTTGCACAAAAACACTCTCTCTCTTACAGTCATCAAAAAGTAGGTGAGCAACATATTTAAAAAAACTCCAAATTCAATGGTACTGAAATTACAACTGATACATTCATTGGCAAAAATTTTTAAAAAGCTATTACTCAGTTAGCTATCGACTACAGCTCTGAAAAGTAGGTGAACAACATGTTTCAGAAGAAAACTGATCCTTATTTGTCTTCTGCTTGTTTCACTTTTATATTTACTTTCCCTACTAAAAATGTAAACAAAGGCATATTTTCATGGGGGGGGGGGGGGGGGGGGGGATCACTGTTTAAAGGTATTACAAGACTATATTTTATTTTTTTTGATAAGCTTCAAAACAGACACTGAACCCAAAGCGCAGGAGTATATTTTAAAAGTGTCAGAAAGAAGAAGAGTAGGGGGAGGGAGGGCATTCCAGCAGCTGTCATGTTGGAGTGGAGTTGCTAGCCCCAACAACACATGTTGCAATATTTGATTTACAAGTGTCTGTATTGTAGGAAATATTTGTTTATTTGGCTTTTTGGCAAATTAAAAAGAAGCTGGTAGTTTACATGCTTCAACAAATAACACGCACCTGATCAGTTTTCACCCCTTTTTACTAGATCTCACTTGGGAAATCTGCCGGAAAATATGGTACTCATTGGTAAAAATGTCAAAGTAGCTATTACTCTGTTAGCTATGGAGCTAAAACTCTAAAAATTTGCCATGACACAAAACATCAAAAAGTAGGTGAACAACATATTTTACAAAAAACCCTCTAAATTCAATATTATTGAAGTTGTAAGTGATTTACTCATTGGCAAAATGTCAAAGTAGCTATTACTTAGTTACCTATGTAGCTAAAGCTCTAAAAATTCATCAGAACATCAAAAAGTAGGTGAACAACATATTTCACTCAAAACCTCTTAATTCAATAGTGTTAAAGTTACAAGTGATTTACTCATTGGCAATATGTCAAAAGAAGCTATTACTCAGTTACCTATAGAGCTACAGCTCTGAAAATTAGCTGTGACAAAAATCATCAAAAAGGAGCTGAACAACATATTTCACTAAAAGTAGCATCAGAGATGCCGGTACCCCACAGCCTGGGGAAATAGTTTTCAACACCATGAGATACAGAAGTAGTGAAACAGTACAAAGATCTGGATACTTTCAGAGCAGTGTCAGTTATATAAAGCTCCAAATAATGTTTAAGTAGAGGAAATAACATCTAAGAGAAAGAAAATGTATCTAGAGATAAACTATTAAAACAAGACAATTCCATAGCAAGATGAAAGCATTTATCAGTAAACTAAAAATTATGGAGCTCTAAAATTGATTAATTTTATTATTATAGCTGTCAATGGAGAAAGCACTAGTTTGTAAAAGTGCATATAATAATCAGTTGCAGCAATCCATATGTCTTTGTCATAAGAAAAACATGTCTCAAATATGGCAGGTAAACACAGTTTGGCAGAGGCAAAGTTAAAGGTCACATCATGATGCACACCTACACCCCCTAACCAATGTGCCTACCAAGTGTCAACTTTCTGCACCTTATGGAATCCAAGGAATAACCCAGACAAGATTTAAAACTCATGGTCATTATGACAAGGTCAAAGGTCAAATCAAGGTCACACCATGACGTTGCATACCTACAACCCCCAACTAATGTCCCAACCAAGTATCAACTTCCTACACCTTACGGTTTCCGAGATATAGTCCAGACAAGATTTTATAGGTCAAGGTCACTACGGCAAGGTTAAAGGTCAACTCAAGGTCATACCATGACATTGCACACTTACACTCCTTAACAAATGTCCCTACCAAATATCAACTTTCCGCACCTTACAGTTTCCAAGATATAGGATATATAGCCTGGACAAGATTTTATAGGTCAAGGTCACTATGGCAACGTCAAAGGTCAAATCAAGGTCACACCATGACGTTGCACACCTACACCCCCTAACCAAAGTCCCTACCAAGTATCAACTTCCTACACTTTACAGTTGCCGAGAAATAGATCGGACATGATTTTATAGGTCAAGGTCACTACAGCAAGTTCAAAGGTCAAATCAAGGTCACACTGATGTTGCACACCTACGCCCCTAACCAATGTCCTTACCATGTATCAACTTCCTATACCTTACGGCTGCCGAGATATAGCCAAGCCAAGATTTTCAAACTCAAGGTCACTGCGGCAATGTCAAATCAAGGTCACACCATGACATTACACACCTACACCCCCAAACCAATGTCCCTACCAAGTATCAACTTCCTACACCTTACAGTTTCTGAGATACGGCCAGGACAAATTTTTTCCCGCTGAAAAAAAATAGATCTTTTGATCAAAAGAGTAAGAAAAGGCAAGACACAAAAAACCTACCTCTAAGTCTGCCAAGATTTGTTTGCATCTGTCCCTTACATCTGAAAATGGACAGCTCACTGATAACCTCAGCAAATCTGGAACTTGTTCATGAATAAGCTGTTTAAAATCCACTACTAGTCCATTTATTAGGTCTCCATTTTGAGATATGCCATTACAGTTGTTGTCACAGTTTACCACTCTGTGTACAGTTTGAGGGCTTGCATAACCACCAAGCCAACTGTCAAAAATCTTCACAACGTTATCCAATACTTGCTTTCGGGTTCCAGCATCCCTGCTACAGATGCCATATAACAGCCTCAGAGATTCTGAATCTCGAAAATTTTGAACCACCTCGCCCATGGGCAATCTATAAAAGATAGGTTTTTATATAAACACACAGCATACACTATAACATACATAGTTATACAACAAAAGTTATGAGGGACCTCAGTGGCTGAGCGGTTAACAAGTTTGCCATTTCATCACTTTACTGTCTGTTCTGTGCTAGTCTATCATATTTGGCTTCAATCCAGTTAACGGCAAACATGTGGGATGCAACCAAAGACCATCAATATTACCATACATGACCTTAGCTGTTAAAATGGGAGTAATAGTCCAACTTTGACTTTAATAATAGCTATACATAACTCCTAAAATGAAAATCAAGGATGATTACTGCCTTTTGAACAAAACCTTGAGGTGAACCTCTTGGAATCTCACAGATTTTTATGTGGGTAATTCACGATTGCAAGTTGCTGGATCTAGACAGTGAAATCAGCTAATTATCACCCACAACAGAAGACGTTTTCAGGCAGTTTTACAGCAATTTTAAAGTAAAATGTTGCAGAATATTGGGTTAAGATGCTAGAAACAAATACATTTGTCTTTTTATCTAATATTTGCTAGATTTTAAAATATATGCTGTAGTTATTTGTCATCGACCTGAGTGTGACATCACACCTTTCTGTGTACTACGGTGTGGTTCGGTGCTTTTGCAAGGCATTGTGGGATACTGTAAACGTCTATATAATTGTATCGGGCCGTTTAGACACCAGCGCCGGGTCGAAACGGCTCACTGCGCCGTTTCAACACCATGGTTAGTTTACGTGGCCACAATGGGGGTTTCTACATTTTAGAAAATCTGACAATATTTTACAGTACACACAAACACTTAAGGAAATATGAAGCCACAATGGATTTTCTAATAATATTTTACAAACAAAAGTCTAGCCAACAAGCCTATTTTTCGTCTGCAAATGTTATTAAATTAAGCAACCAATGAAAACAATTGTTACTGAAACCTCACTCAAGACAAATATTTTATTTTTACTGCAACTACTAATGACGTTTTGTAGCAATATTTCACTTGGCACATACAGACTTAAGGAAATATGAGGCCACGATTGGGTTTCTAGCCATATTTTACAAATAAAAGATCTACAGTAGTACTATCAAGTGTTGAAACGGCGCACATGTTGAGTGCGCCAGGTCGAAACAGCGCATGGAGCTGAAACGGCCCGTAACATCATCACATAAATCCGGAGATTTACAGTGTCAATTTGGTTCCTTGACATCTGTGGCAATAGCTGGAAAAATACCATCAGAGATGCCAGTACCCCAGTACCCGGGGGAAAAGTTTTCGACACCACAAACATCAGGAGGCTTTTACAGCAAACAATGTCAGTTATGTAAAGGTCCAAATAAAAAAAAGTAAAAATCAAACATATCAATAAGGGGTACCCAACAAGAAAATTGTATATCGAGATTTATAAATTACAAAACCACAAGAAAAAATAGAATCGGAGATGCACGTACCCCACAGCCTGGGGAAATAGTTTTCAACCCATGAGATATAGAAGTAGTGAAACAGTACATAGATTGGGATACTTTCAGAGCAGTGTCAGTGTCCAAATAATGTTTAAGTAGAGAAAATAACATCTAAGAGAAAGAAACTGCATGTAAAGATTAAGTATTAAAACAGGAAAATTCATTTAACTAAAATTATGAAGCTTTAAGATTTCTCCCATTTTGATATTCATTTGTATAGTCTAATTATTGTTTGAATGTTTTGAATATTACCCATACATACAGATGTGGCAATACATGCATTTATGTGGAGTTGGGGCAAAACCTGTGGCTCACTTGATGCAATACTATCTGTTACAATGGGAAGTTGCAAAAGTAAAACGGTTAATGAATTCTAATATGACTTTAACAGTGCTTAATCTACATCAAAGGACACCCAAAGGTGCAACAACCAAGATAATCAAGTAAAAAGGTATAAGGGAGATATAAGAGATAAAATATTATTAGATATCCCTGAAGAGAGATAAAATAGCATCAGATATGCAAGGTCAAAGGTCAAATCCAGGTCGTGCCATGATGTTGCACACATATAACCCCTGACCAATGTCCCTCCCAAATATCAACTTCCTACACCTTATGGTTTCCGAAATATAGCCCAGACAAGGCATTATAGGTCAAGGTCACTACGGCAAGGTCAAAGCTCAAATCAAGGTCACACCATGATGTTTTACATCTACACACCCTAGCCAATGTCCCTACCCAGTATCAACTTCCTACACCTTATGGTTTCCAAGATATACCCCAGACAAGATTTTATAGGTTAAGGTCACTACAGCAAGGTCAAAGGTCAAATCAAGGTCACGCCATGACGTTGCACACCTACACCACCTAACCAATATCCCTACCAAATATCAACTTCCTACACCTTGTGGTTTCCGAAATATAGCCCAGACAAGGCATTATAGGTCAAGGTCACTACGGCAAGGTCAAAGGTCAAATCAAGGTCACACCATGATGTTTTACATCTACACACCCTAGCCAATGTCCCTACCCAGTATCAACTTCCTACACCTTATGGTTTCCAAGATATACCCCAGACAAGATTTTATAGGTTAAGGTTACTACAGCAAGGTCAAAGGTCAAATCAAGGTCATGCCATGACGTTGCACACCTACACCACCTAACCAATATCCCTACCAAGTATCAACTTCCTACATCTTATGGTTTCCAAGATATAGCCTGGACAAGATTTTATAGGTCTAGGTCACTACATCAAGGTCAAAGGTCAAATCACAGTCATGTCATGACTTTGCACACCTACAACCCCTAACCAATGTAATTACCAGTTGCCAACTTCCTACACCATACGGTTTCTGATATATAGCCTGGACAAGTTTTTATAGGTGAAGGTCACTACGGCAAGGTCAAAGGTCAAATCTAGGTCACACTATGATGTTGCACACCTACACCCCCTAACCAATGTCCCTACCAAGTATCAACTTCCTACACCTTACAGTTTCCGAGATACAGGCCGGACAAGATTTTATAGGTCAAGGTGACTACGGCAAGGTCAAAGGTCAAATCTAGGTCACACTATGATGTTGCACACCGGCACCCCCTAACCAATGTCCCTACCAAGTATCAACTTCCTACACCTTACAGTTTCCGAGATACAGGCCGGACATACTTCTTCCCGCCGCCGCCCGCCTGCCCGCCCATCTGGACATCATGGGTGAAAACAATACCCCGACAGCCCTTAAGGGCTGTGGGGTAAAAAAGTGCTGTACAATGTACTTAAAATTTACATTTATATATGTGTGATTATTAACTGAAATATGTTCATGACTGTATGAGCTGTATCAAAATTAACGGAGGTAAGTTAAATGTACTGGACTTGTTAAGGGCTGAAAATCACCCTTTTTCACTGTAAATAGGCTATAATGTCATTAATTTGAAAATTTTAATTACTTAAATGTAACTTTTATAAGCTACAAGCTTACCATGTGGGACTGAATGCTAACTCGGGAGGCCGCAGGCATCTGGCCAACATCCAAGAAAAATAGACATTTAGTGTTGGCCGTAGCCTCAGGTTGTACTCTCATGGAACTCTTCTCAACTCTTCCTCCTTTTCTCGTTGCAATTTTGAACCATACTCCTCAGCTGTAATACAACAGCTTCAGTTCCACATGGTAAGCTTGTAGCTTATAAAAGCTACATCTAAGTAATTAAAATTTTCAATTTTATTGCGCTACAATAGCTTACCATGTGGAACTGAATGCTGAATCCAACCACTCAGTGGCGGGATTACAGCTGAGACTGGAAGAAGTAGTCAATTTTTCTTGGATTTCGAAGTATTAGAATAGAATGATTGTTTAGAAATACCAGTCTGAGTCCCATTTACAGTGCTCAAGTCCCGAAGACTGGGTCTATAGAGAGCCAAAAACCTGAAATAAATGAATGACAGTGCTAAAAAACCGTCTGGATGTTTTGATTGGAGGAGAGAACTGCAGCCTATGCTCACTTGAAGAGTAAAGCCCCTAGGGCTAAGCCACGATGAAAACAAGCCCTAGCCTTGGGAAACTCATAATTTTGTCACCCTAAAATGAGATTAATGACCTTAATAAGTCCTTAATACATAATACAATATATACTGAAAAAATAAAAAGACCTTACCCAAACATCCTGATGAGGGAAACTTATACCTAGACCCTGGGATTTAGACTCCTGAAGACTTGGTTGTAGCGGATGTGCCCCCCCCCCCTCCCCTCTTTTCTTTCCGAGGATACCTGGCCTGAGGGGAAGGGTCTAGGACTTGTTGTGCCGCCAATACTGGACCCAGGTACATATTGTTGTCGTTGTCTGACCAAGTAAGGTCTTTTCACAAAAATCGTTTTCCCGCCACTTTTGGCGGCCATCTTGAATTTCTGCGTTAAATGCAAAAACGTGTTTATCTCAATAACAGAGCAAGATAGAGCAATTTCGACAAAAATTTGACCCACAAGGTATCTGCAGAGTCTACTTGCAACTTTTCACGGAGTGAGATAGAGCGATTTCTACGAAATTTTTGATCCACAGGGTATCTGCAGAGTCTACTGGCAACTTTTTACAAAAATAGTTTTCCCACAACTTTTGGCAGCCATCTTGAATTTCTGCGTTAAACACAAATACGTGTTTATCTTGGAAATGGAACAAGATAGAGCAATTTCGACAAAATTTTTGACCCACAGGGTATCTGCAGAGTCTACTGGCGACTTTTCTCAAAAAATGTTTTCCCGCCACTTTTGGTGGCCATCTTGAATTTCTGCGTAAAACGCAAAAACCCGTTTATCTCAGAAACGGAGCGAGATAGAAGCAATTTTCCACCCAATTTTTGACCCGCAGGGTATCTGTATAGTCTACTGGCAACTTTTTGCAAAAATCGTTTCCCCGCCACTTTTGGCGGCCATCTTGAACTTCTGTGTTAAATGCAAAGAGCCGTTTATTTCGGAAATGGAGTGAGATAGAGCGATTTCGAAGAAATTGTTGACCCGCAGGGTATCTGTATAGTCTACTGCTGACTTTTCCCAAATATTGTTTTCCTGCCACTTTTGGCAGCCATCTTTAATTTCTGCATAAAACACAAAAAACCGTTTATCTTGGAAATGGAGAGAGATAGAGTGATTTCGACGAAAATTTTTAACCTGCAGGGTATCTGCACTGTCTACTGGTGATTTTCTGAAAAATCGTTTTCCTGCCACTTTTGGAGGCCATTTTGAATTTCCGCGTTAAACGCAAAAACACGTTTATCTTGGAAACGGAGCGAGATAGAGCGATTTCAACAAAATTGTTGACCCCCATGGTATCTGCTGAGTCTACTGGCGACTTTTCGCAAAAATTGTATTCCCGCCACTTTTGGCGGCCATCTTTCATTTCTGAGTAAAAAAAAAACAATGTGTTTATCTCGAAAACGGAGTGAGTACAGCGATTTCAACTAAATTTTTGATCCGCATGTTATCTGCAGAGTGTACTGGCAATTTTTCCCAAAAATCATTTTCCCGCCACTTTTGGTGGCCATTTTGAATTTCTGCCTGAAGCACAAAAAAAAAAATAAATAAATAAACAAACCGGATTCATCTAGGAAACCTTGCATTTTGTCATCAATGGAAAAAACATTAAACACAGGAAGATTTCTACAAACTGATTAATACTCATTGGGACGCTTTACAATTTCTTTTTCTCTTGCGAAGCAATACTCTAGCTGGTTTTTGGCTATGAAATCAGAAGATGGGAACAAGGCAACCTTTTCCCATTGACCTAGATTAAATACGGCTACTACGGCACTTGCCAGAGGCCAAAGCTAGCAAGAAAGCAGTTTTGAGAGTAAGATGTTTGAGGTCTGTGTCTTTCATAGGCTCAAAGGGTGCTTTGGTGAGTTCATTAAGAACAACAGAAAGGTTCCATTTTGGAAGATTTCTGGAACTTTTTGGACAATCCCTATGAAACTGGAGAGTAACCTGTTAAGTTCTGCGCTTTGGGAAATATGGTGCCCCGCTGGCCCCAAGGTGTCAACAATGGCCGTCCTGTAACCACCAATGGTCGAGGGGCGCCTGTTTAGATCTTGGTACAGGTACATGAAAAAATCTGAGACTTGTTTCACAGAGGGAGTGGAGAAATCCACCGAATTTTCTCTGCACCATTTTTCAAATAGGGCCCACTTTGACTTGTAGATGGTCCTTGTTGATGACCTTTCAGGGGCAGCAAGTTTCTGCCACCTCCACAGAGAAGCTTTCAGTTCTTGGAGCTGTCCACTCCTAGACACCAGGCGTGGAGGTTGAGATGTTGTGGATTGCTGTGAAACACATAATTGTGGGACTGTTTGAGGAGGGTTGTTGACACTGGTAGCCGAAGTGGGATCTTTGTTGAGAGCTGCACTAGGTCCCAAAACCAGGGCATCCCTGGCCAGCCTGGGGCTATTACAATGATCAGGCAATTGCATTGCATGGTTTTTTGGATCACCCTGGAAGTTTGTGGTTCAGACGAGTGGCAAATAGATCCACATGAGGGGTGAACCACTTTTGACAGATCTGCTCGAACGCCTGTAGATGCAGTGACCATTCTGTTGACTGCACTTTGTTCGAATGTGTCTGGCTTTTAAGGTTATCTGGTAATGATGGCACCAGGTCATGATCTTCCACAGGCGAGCGCAAATCTCTGCTGAGTGAGTTCCTCCTTGTTTGTTTATGTAGGCCACTACTGTTGAGTTGTCTGTTGCAACCAAATCTCTCTGGTTTTGACACTGGTCCTTGAAACTTTGAAGGGCCAGAGAAACCGCCTTCAGCTCTACAATATTTATGTGTAGCCTTTTCCCCTATCTGACCACAGACCTTTTGTAGAAGTTTGCTCTAAGTGAGTGCCCCAGCCTTTGTTTCAGGCGTCTGTAAAGAGTTGGATACTGTGGTCTTTGGAATGAAGGTCTGCACCTTTCATCAAGTTTGTGGGATTCTGCCACCACTCTGCACTAGGTGTGCTGAATGGTTTCTGTCCAAGGAAGGAGGCTGTCCAGTGACTGAGGATATCTCCAGTGCTCCTTGAGGTGAAACTGAAATAAAAACCTCCGGGACCATTTTCTCTGTTGAGGCAAGCAACCCACTTAGCGACATCAAACATCTTTCAGTCAAAACATGTTTTGACTTAAGTCGTTGGATCAAATCCTGAAGTTTGAGCAATCTCTCTTGAGTGGGTTTTACATTGGCTGAAATCTAGATGGTATTTGTAGCCCACGAAGGAAAACACCTGAGTTGGTTTTAGTTCGGATTTCTCCTCATTTATTATCCACCTTAAGGACTGGGTTAGGTCTACCATAGCTTGAGTGTTCACTTGGGCTTCTTCCTGAGACTGGGACCTGATCAGCCAGTCGTATTGGTGAAGTCCGAGTCCCCTCGTGAGGGCCATTAGCTTCACTTCCTTTACAATCATTGTAAACACCTGAGGGGCTGTGGCCAGTCTGAATGGAAGAGAGGTGAACTGGAACACCTGTGACCTGTGGCAAAACCTTAGGTATTTCCTTGAGTTTGGGTGGATGGGGATGTGAAGGTAGGCGTCTGATAGGTCTACCGACGACACCAATTCCCCTGGAATCAGGGAGGTCCTGATGGACTCTGGAGTTTCCATTTTGAACTTTTCTACAAGTAGAAAAGTGCTGAGCCTGCTTAAGTCTATTACTGGCCTCCACCTTTGGTGAGGCTTGGGTACAAGAAACAGGTGACTGTAAAACCCGAGAGATTTTACATTTTCCACCCTTTCTATTGTGTTATTTGACAGAAGAGACTGAATACAAGTGGCCAGAGCTTGTTCTTGAAGGGCCTTGTATCCTGATTGAATCAGAGGGACTCTGGCAAGTTTTGGTTTTGAAATGAATGGAAGAACGTAACCATTGGTGATAATGTTTAACACGTTGTTTGAACATTTGTTTGTTTGCCAGTCTCTTCTGAAAGAACGGAGGCGACCTCCTACTGGTGGACTGAGGGAGGCTTTTGAGGAGTCACTGGGGGGAGGGGTTTCCACACCCTTGCCCCCTAGAGTGGGGTCGAAAACGACCCTTGGAGCCTCTGAAATTCGGTTTCCCCCTACCTGAGGAAAATGATTGGTTACTGCTTTGAGAGGAGTTGCTCCCATAGGGGCGTTTCCTGTAGGAGCCTCTTTTCTTATTGTGGGGTCCACAAAAGGGCTTATTTTGGTAGGGTGCGAAACCCTGAGCATCTTTAGAGGTGCCTTTTTTGAGCAGTAAGTCTTCTCCCTCCTTGACTAACTGAGACTTGAACAACGAGGAAAGCCAAAAGGGCGAATTCCTGAGTTCTTGGCGTCTCGTTTCCCCTAAATGTGGTTGAAGTAGGGTCATCTCAGCCTCGCGCCTAAGCAGGCCAGTGTTACCCATGGTGTATAGCTCCCTCTGGAGTATATGAGCTAGGGATTTGCTCAGGCAGGCAAGTGCTCTTGGGTAAGAATGGTCTTATTCCACAGCTCCAAATATTCACAGGCCTGGTCATAACCACGCCTGGCTGCTTTTTCAGGCACCTTTCTGGATTTGAGATTTAGCCCTTTTGAAAGAAGACTTCAAACTGTGCTGACACTTCTCCAAGGTGGAGTTACAGGAAGAAGAAGTCTTAGCAAATGCAGTCTTGAAGTTGATAGTGGAGAGATCTGCCTAGCTTGATGTTCCAGTTCCTTAAGAACTGGTAGGGGAACCTTGCCCATAGGGGCTCCAGAGGGTTCTTCAAAAACATCTGTATCTTCGAAGAGTCTGTATTCAACTCAGATCTTCGAAAAGTCTGTATTCAACTCCTGGATTCTGTCCTCGTAACAAAGCTGTCCCACCTTGTACGACTTTGCAGTGGAGGGAGGGGGTTTAATATATTTACCCTCAGGTAAATTAGAGGCCAGAAAATCATGCTCAAACTTATCAAAGGGATCTTTGATGTGAGAGCTAAGAGGGAGCATAGAGGAAGGGCCTCTTGGCCTAAGCTCCTGTTGGCCTTGTTTGTCGTCCAGGCCCAAAACAGAAGTGGAAGACCTGGGCATGGTTTCCCTGGGGTCAGGGAGATCAAGAATACGCCTAAAGGTCTCCACTTCCTCAGCATATTGAGAGGGTAAGTCAGCCGTGGCTACTTCCCTATAAAAAAGTGGGTCTGGATCGTGTTGAGGTTGGTCTTTATCAGAAAGGGCCCTAGAGAGCTTGTGCACAGAGGACTGATCCTCCTCTGAAGAAGATGACTGAGATAAGTATCTGGACCTAACCTTGTGTTTTCTTTTATCTGCATGTTTTTTAGGTCTAGCCGAGACAACCCGACAGGGTTCCTCGGACTGACCTGAATGTTGATCCAAGAAATGTCTCAGGTCAGAATCATGCATTGAATGATCATCTCCGAGATGTGGTGGAAGAGGTGGACCATACAAGTCCACCTCCATAGCCTCATCCATATGAGAGGATGGTTGAGTTCTCAGAGGAGGTCTCGGAGGGGCAGGGTCCAGATTCTCAGTTTGTTTACTGGTACCAGGCTTAGAGGCTGAAGTGGAAGTCTGATGCACCTCCACTTCTTTAGACGTCTTTTCGAAAGACTGAAATTTGTCTGAGAGAGACTTCATGGCGTCAAGCATAGAAGCCTGGAAAACCCCCATTTGCTGTTGCAATTGGATGTTAAACTGAGAACCCAGGGATTTTTCGAGTTTGGATTTTCTGTTGTAAAGCTGTACCTGGGGTAGGAGGGACAGTTTTAGCTGGAATTTTAAGTGACAATGACTCGAAACGCAGGGGCTGGGGGTGTGGTGGAGAATCAAATAAATTGCCAGCAGCAACCTCAAGGTCTGCCTGAGATGCAGTAAAGGATTCCATGTCCTCATCGCCCAGCAAATCGAGTTCATCATCTTTTGAAGTGTCTGCTTTCTGTTTCCTCACATAACACTTCCTGTTTTTGATTTTTTGCATTTGTTAATATGAGAAACCAGAGCAAATGTCACACGGAGATTCCAGAGTAACACTCGGATCATCTCCTCTATTTGCTTCCCTACAGGAAGGACAATAATGGTGGTTATCAAACAGAAGACAGAAATGATCTAGGTTTATCTTTGCTTGTTCTTTGGGTATTGGAGGACATTTTTACTGCAATAAAAATGCGTAAACAAGCCTGAACCGAGAAAACTCACAAATCACAAAAATGTAAAGAAATACTTATCCTGTCAAAACGGAAGTTTCACAGAATAGTCTATATCATTAACAAGGTAAAATTGCAAATTTTAATTAGTAAATTAAATTTTTATTAGTTAATACCTTACCTACCAGACGATGGCTATAGCCCGGCGCCAGCCGGTCCCGCCAAACGAAAGAAAAGACGTCCTGGGTTTCACCCCCGGCAGGACCGGTACACTACACTCCACTCGCCAGGTGGCCTAGTTCCTGCTTCACTCGCCAGAGGGACGTGACGTCATAGCATCTTTTTTGTCCCTAAGGTTGAATTGTAAGGCTGAAAGCGGGGAAGGTTGGGTGGGAATTTCCCGTCTGGTAGGTAAGGTATTAACTAATAAAAATTTAATTTACTAATTAAAATTTGCAATTTCATTGCGTTAATACATCTTACCTACCAGACGATAGCTAGAATAACTACCCAGTGGAAGGAGGGCAGCCTTCTGAGGATTAGAGAGAACTCTTATATTGTGCTTAGGTGTGAGGTTCTAGCCCTTTTGAGGAGACATGTTAGTCTCGAGGGTAACTAGACCCACCTGCCCCCCCCCCCCCCCCTTTTTTGACTGCTCTGAGGGGAGGAAGAGAGTAAGAGTTCAAGGCAATGAAATTCCACGGTTAACCTGGAAGAGTGGGGAAAGTCCTATACCCAGAGGATTATTCTGAAGTAAACGACTTTGAGAAGCCAAGGTCGAGGCTAAAGGTGAGCCTATACCTAAAACTAACTAGTATGTACACTATATAAAATTATATACAAAGAAGCTTAGGGGACTAGTGGTGGATCTGCTGGGCAGCCACCACAGGACCCAAGTGAAAAAGCTCCTTATCTGCCCAGGCAACATCCTTAAGGTAAAACTGTGTAAAGGTGTTGTGGGATTTCCATTGGCATGCTGCTAGAATCTGGTCCAGAGATATGCCACCTTGAAAGGCCTTGGAGGCCGCAAATGCCCTAACATCATGGGCCTTAACCTGATGTAGGGTCAAGGTATCTTGGTCAGAAAGATCATAACACAAAACTACTGTTTGTTTGATCCAGGATGAGATAGTGGCAGGAGAGATGTCCTTGTTAAAACCTTGTTTGAATGAAACAAAAACTAACTCCTTTCCCGTTCTTAGGTCCTGGGTTTTGTCCAGGTAATAGCGAAGAGCCCGAACGGGGCAAAGGGATCTGTCTTCTTGTAACGACTTATCCAGAGTGGGGGCTAAAGCCGGGATGACCACCGGGGCCACGCACTCTGGTCCCTCTTTTGCCAAGTGATTTTTCGCCAAGAAGCTTGGTGAAGGGTAGAGGGAAACTTTGGACCAGTCAGCTTGGTGTCTGATATTTTTGTTTAACCAAGCGTGAATCTCACTCCTACGTTTTCCTGAAGCCAGGGCTAGGAGAAAAACCGTTTTGAAAGTAAGGTGTTTCAGAGAAGCCTTTCTGAGTGGTTCAAAAGGCGCCTTTGTAAGCTGGTGTAAAACCAGGGAGAGGTTCCAAGCAGGAACCCCCCGGCGCCCTTTGGGTCTATCTCTGTGAAAACTGTCTAACAGTCTAGTCAAATTGTCATCCTTGCCAACATTAACCGAGGCATTTCCCAGTTTGTCTGAAATGGCTGACCTGTAACCATCAATAGTGCTGGGCTGGAGATTCTTCTCCTGGAAAAGATGCAGGAGGAAATCTGCTATTTGTTTTATAGATGGGTTCCTGAAGTCCACCTGACTTGTTTCGCACCATCTAACAAAAAGGGCCCACTTTGCCTCGTAGACTGCTCTGGTTGAACGTCTTTGAGGCGCCTCAATTCTTGCCGCCACTGGGCTAGAAAACCCTTGCTCCTTGATGGTCTGGGCTCTAGGAGCCAGGCATGGAGATTTAAGCTTGTCAGATCCCTGTGACGTGCCTTGTTGAAAGGTTGGGTCACTAGATCTGGATGGTGTGGAAGACAAAGAGGAACCATGGCCGACAGCTCCACTAGGTCCCAAAACCAAGGCATGTTTGGCCATCCCGGAGCAATCAGGATTGCTCTGTGATACCAATGGTCTGACAGCTTGCTGACCACCTTCCCCATCAGAGACACTGGGGGAAAGAGGTACATGTCCAGGTTTTCCCAGGACAGCGTCAGAGCGTCCACTGACCAGGCCTTCGGGTCTGGAATTGGGGACACAAACCGGACTAGTTTGCAGTTGTACCTTGTTGCAAACATGTCCACTTGGGGATAATGCCAAGTTCGACAAAGGGTGTCGAAGATCTCCTGATGGAGGGACCACTCTGTCTGAATGACCTGTCCCTGGCGAGACAACTTGTCTGCAATTACATTCAGACGGCCCGGAATATGTCTGGCCTTCAGTACTGTTTGTCTGAGATTGCACCAACATAGGAGCCGCCAAAGAAGGGCACAAAGTGAACCTGACCTCATACCTCCCTCCTTGTTGATGTATGCCACAACTGTGGTGTTGTCTGTGGCAATCAGGACGACCTTTCCTTGCACTAAGTGTTGGAATCTTTTTAGTGCTAACAACACGGCTTTTAGCTCTAAGAAGTTTATGTGTAATTTGCTTTCGGGCACTGACCAAGTCCCGCTTGCTGTGAAGTCGCCTAAGTGAGCACCCCAGCCTTCTTTTGAGGCGTCTGTAAAGATTTGTATTGCGTGTTGTAGGGGGTGTAAGGGTTGACCCTTTAGGACCTTTGACTCCTGGGTCCACCACTGCAGGTGCTGATGGAGAGACCTCGGAATTGGGATCTCTTTTTCCAGAGATTCCGGGACTCTCCAGTGTTTCTTGAGGTGCCACTGAATAGGTCTCATGTGCAGTCTGCCTAGGGTCACCTGTTTTTCTGTCGCAGTGAGAAGGCCTATAAGAGACATGAAAGTTCTCACTTGGCAAGATCTCCTCTGCAATAGCCCTGTTATTTTTTGTTGAAGGGCTTCCCAACGGTTTTGAGTCGGTCTGACCAGTCCGTTGAGCAGGTCGTACTGGTAGCCTACAAAGTCGAAGACTTGTTGGGGTTCCAGTTCTGATTTTTGCATGTTTACCATCCAGCCCAACTCCTGGCAAAGGGCTAGGAGGGACTGGGTTCCCTGGTGGCAAGATTCTTTGGTAGGGGCTCGAATCAACCAGTCGTCTAGGTACTGGTGGATTCTTATACCCCGTGACTGAGCCATTAACTTGACCTCTTTGACCACAGCAGTGAACTCCATGGGAGCTGTTGAGAGGCCAAAGGGAAGAGCCCGAAACTGGTACGACTGGTTCTGGAAGTGGAACCTGAGGAATTTTCGGGATGTGAAGTGGATTGGAATGTGGAAGTAGGCGTCGCTGAAATCTATTGATGACACCCACTCGCCTTGTTGTAGAGAGGTCCGGATTGTCTCTGGAGTCTCCATTTTGAATGTTTTTACGCATAAAAACTGATTTAGAGTACTGAGATCCAAGATTGGCCGCCACTTTTGGTTCGGCTTTGGGACAATGAACAATCTGTTGAAAAAGGCTAGTGAGGTTCGAACCCTGACCCTCTCTACTGCCTTTTTCTTGATCAGAGCTTGCACTGCTTCTTGTAAGTGGGAGTCTCTGGTGGGGTTTGCATAGCCGCTTACTATCAGGGGTTCCCTTATTAAGGGAGGTCTGACCTTGAAGGGAAGCACATAGCCCTTTTTCAAAATGGATACTACCTTCGGGTTTGCACCCTTGAGAGCCCATATTTTCCAAAAATTTTGTAGGCGTCCCCCTACTGATTGGACATTTGCAACACTGAGGACATTTGACACACTTGGGGCAAAGACACAGTGATTTACAAAAGAAGCACTTTTCACATACTTTATTGTATTTTGTGAGTTTAAGATTGGACTTATGCCTTTCTTTTGCGGCTGCCTGATGTTTTTTACAGAAAGTACATGATGAACAACATTGTGACAATTTACAGAGTCTTTCACAAGAACAGGAAGACTTGTCTTTGTTACATTTACAACACCAAACTCCGGACAGGATGTTACTTCCGGAGGAACTTTGCAGTGATTGTCATTTATACGCCTTAGCATCTCTGGCAGGGCGCGAACCGCGACCGGGTTGACCACCCCTGCCTCTGCCACGGGCTCTCCCGCGATTGCCAAATGTTTTCCATGCAGGCATCTCTTTGCCGGGAGCCCCGGAGTTTCCAGAATCCTCCTGTTTCCATGTTGAATATGGCTGGTAACGGTGTTGCTTTTTCTGAGTGCCGGCGAACCCACCACGGCCCGGACCGGGCTGGTTGGTACGCTTATGTGACTCAAATGCTGCTATTTCATCTTCCGCCCTCCGGATAATGTCGTCCGGAAACAAAGCCCTGGTTTGTAGAGGACAGTTCCTGAGAGAGGAAAAGGTATCTGGCTTGACGCCAGCTTTTAGGTGCTCAAGATAAGAATCCCTCCTGACCAGAGTTAAATTAGCCATTTGTATAAAAGTGAAATCTGAGAGGTGTTGGAGGGATTTGCCAACCGCAAAACTCACATTTTGGTTGAATGCAGACAGGAAATGTAATTCATCAAGTGCACCTTGAGCTTTTGTGGAAGATTTTCCTTTTCCCAACTCTGTCTGAAGAATTTGTAACTGTTCTTGAAACGAGTCCTGTATCTTGGTGATGCACCTATTGAAACCAGCGGACTGGTTACAAATATAACTGGTCTCTTTTGCTGCTTTCTCCCACTTCCGGAGCGTATCCTGAGCAATAGGGCGGGAGGTGGGTTGGGATGAAGCAAGAGCAGGTTTACCAATTCGGGCAAAGGAACTGTTCAACTTCGCCGCGTCATTGGGCCAAGTAGTTACATATTTTCCCGGCCTAGTGATGTCTTTATTTTCAGCGGGATGAATCCCGTACCACCTTGCCTGAGACTTGGGGGGGCGGAGATACTGATCAACATGAAGTCCACCCGGTTCCGTAGACTTGGACGGGTAACCTTCTATGAGGACGAGATTTAAATTTTCAAGTTTCTTACAAAGCCAGTCCTCTGGTGGTAAGTCGATAGAGACCTTGCCTACAGGTTGTGCCCGGTGGCCAATCCAGGGATTGTCTGACTTGGAACTTGGAGTATACTCAAGATCTGGGATATGTGACCAGCCCATGAAAGCACGTACTCCCCTAACAGTCTCTCTGTAATTTTGATCTTCGCTCAATGTCTTATCCAAGTCTGGAGATTCTTGATCAGGATGGTCAGTGACGTCTTCTTGGTCAGATACCTCACCTTCCTCAAAGTGCTCCGGAGCTGACTTGAACAAGCTGGATTGCGGAGGAGGTTGAGGCAAAGCAGAGGCCACCGGGCCGGAAGAACTCTGTTGAGAGAATACCGGTTCCGGGTCCTGTTCAGAGTAAAGGCCTTCTAGAGGAGACGTCCTAGTTATTGAGCTGGTAGTGACAGTGGCACTAGGTTTTATCCTATCCGGGCCAAAAGCCGGGGCGGCTTGGCCGGAAGGGACAGATGATAAGAGAAAAGGTGCCTGAGAAAGAGCTCCCGCGGGAGCTTGATGCGGTACCGGTGCCTTGACCGGTGAGAAGGAAGGTTGAGGTGAAGGACGCTGCCCCAAAGTAATGAGTGCTTCCAGACGGGCCATACGTACTGACCACTTTTCGTCCAAGTCTTTTAACTCTTGGCGGAACATAGGTGGAGGTAAAGAGAGATCTTGCTCAGCAACATGGGGTGGAGAAGTTGAAGCAACTTCCTGAGATTCCACCTGCGACACGATAGTGACAGTGGACGGATCCACAAGGGCTTCTTTGGTTTTAGATTTCTCCTTCCGCAGTTTGTACGTAGGGGTTGAAAGCTGGAGCAATTGTTCAGGGGTTAAAGTGTCACAAAACTCACACTGCAACTTTAAAACACACGGGTCTTGGCCCAACCCTTTATCTCTGCATCTGGCACAACGAGAATGAGGGTCAAAATTAGCCATGATATGCCCGCAGGCTCCTTTCCTTTGTCCTGGAGATGCCATGGTAGTTTATCCAACTAACTGACAAATCGTAACACAAAACACACTGTATAACTTAAGAAATACTCAAAATAAAAAGAGTTTCCAAAAATTCAAACTTTGAATATCGCGCCAAACGAAAAAGATGCTATGACGTCACGTCCCTCTGGCGAGTGAAGCAGGAACTAGGCCACCTGGCGAGTGGAGTGTAGTGTACCGGTCCTGCCGGGGGTGAAACCCAGGACGTCTTTTCTTTCGTTTGGCGGGACCGGCTGGCGCCGGGCTATAGCCATCGTCTGGTAGGTAAGATGTATTAACGCAATGAAATAGCCAAGTTACAACAACCAACAATATGTAAAAACTGGAAAATAAAGTAAAATATGAATGCACAAAGCAAACGCTTCCAAATCACGCAGCCAATGAGAAAAGGAGGAAAAGTTGAGAAGAGTTCCACAAGAGTACAACCTGAGGCTACGGCCAACACTAAATGTCTATATTTCTTGGACGTTGGCCGGATGCCTTCCCAGTAAACATTTTTGGGTTTTGCAAACGTTTGATAGAAAACGTTTTGCAAAGGTTAAAAAAAGATGGGTACGAAAACCATTTATAATAGAATGTTTTAAAAATAGCATCAGAGATGCCTGTACCCCACAGCCTAGGGAAATATTTTTAACACCATGAGATATAGAAGTAGTGTATCAGTACAGAGTTCAGGATACTTTCAGAGCACTGTCAGTTATATAAAGGTCCAAACAATGTTTAAACAGAGAACATAATGTCTAAGAGAAAGATAATGCATGTACTCTTTATCTACATCTGACATGGCCGAATTATGGTTTAGATGTTTTGAATATTACCATGCATACAGAAGTGGTAATACATTCAATGAATGCTTATGTGTGGTGTTGAAGCAAAATCTGTGGCTTGCTTGATGAAATTCCATCTGTTACAATGGGAAGTTGTAAAAGTAAAATTCTTAATGAATTCTAATATGACTTTAACAGTGCTTGATCTGCATCAAAAGACAGACCCAAAGGTGCAACAAGATTTTAAAGGTCAAGGTAACGACGACAAGGTCAAATCAAGGTCACACCATGATGCTGCACACCTACACCCCTTAACCAATGTCCCTACCAAGTATCAACTTCCTACACCTTACGGTTTCCGAGATATAGCCCAGACAAGATTTTATAGGTCAAGGTAACTATGGCAAGGTCAAAGCTCAAATCAAGGTCAGACCATGACGTTGCACACCTACACCCCCTCACCAATGTCCCTACCAAGTATTAACTTCCTACACCTTACGGTTTCCGAGATATAGCCCGGACAAGATTTTATAGGTCAAGGTCACTACAGCAAGGTCAAAGCTCAAATCAAGGTCAGACCATGACATTGCACACCTACACCACCTAACTAATGTTCCTACCAAGTATCAACTTCCTACACCTTACGGTTTCCGAGATATAGCCTGGACAAGATTTTATAGGTCAAGGTCACTACGACAAGGTCAAAGGTCAAATCAAGGTCACACCATGACATTGCACACCTACACCCCTAACCAATGTCCCTACCAAGTATCAACTTCCTACACCTTACGGTTTCCGAGATACAGCTCGGACAAGATTTTCAAACTCAAGGTCACTACGGCAAGGTCAAAGGTCAAATCAAGGTGAGACCATGACGTTGCACACCTACACCTCCTAACCAATGTCCCTACCAAGTACCAACTTCCTACACTTTACAGTTTCTGAGATACAGCCCGGACAAACTTTTTCTCGCCGCCCGCCCATCCAGACACCATGGGTGAAAACAATACCCTGACAGCCCTTAAGGGGTGTGGGGTAAAAACGTTTTATGTATATCATTTATTAAATGTTTAATGACAAATGTTAGAAAAATGTTACAAATGAACATAATAATGTCTGAATAATAATGGGGTCAGAGGTCAAATTCAATACCTTTTTAAGGTTGCTCACTAATGAAATATTATTTTTATGTTTAAAATTGTAAGATAGTAGCTTAAAAATTGTGCCCCCATTCTATTCTTACTTTTTGGGATTGCATGTGGGGCAATTTTTGACAAAGTTCTCTAAAATCCCCCATTATTGCCCACCGACATCTTTCTTTGGGCATGTTTGAAGGTGAAGGTTTGATAAGCATTCTTAAAATATGGGTTTAAAAAACGTTTTTGACAGAATGTATTTAAAACATTTGATCAACAATGTTTTTAAACCTAGCTTCTTGAGTTATTTTATAAACGTTTAATAAACATTTTCAGTAAAAACGTTTGTATATAGAATGTTTATAAAACGGTTTTTAAACATTATAGTGTTAAGGTTTGCTTTGAAACATTTAGAAAACCATAAGATAGGGTTTTAATGAGTTTTAAAAACGTTTTGTAAATGTTTAAACCATTTTAAAACATTTCTAATGTTTACTGGGTGCGGCCTCCCGAGTTAGCATTCAGTTCCACATGGTAAGCTATTGCAGTGCAACAAAAATAGGGACTTAAAGCTCACCAGATAATAAAAATATCCCTTTATGTAAGCAGTTTGCTTTTAAAAAGTTACTCAACAAGCAGAGGGATAAAAACACAATTTCTTAAAGCTTAATATAGCCATAAGGTCATTAATATTCAAATTTTACGTTGACAGGCCTTCACATAGTTTGACAGCTGTAGGGCTTAAAAGTGGCAAAAAGTCTAAAAATTGGGTCCCTGTTGGCATTTTAGAGACCTTAAGGTGACCTTAAACTTAAAGGTACAGACTTAATATTTTCTACAGACAGAGACTACATATAGAAGTTAAATGTCACACAGTTTGAGACTTTTTGGACTTACCATTTCTAAGTTACAAGGCAAAATATGTGAAAAATGTCGAAAAACGTCACTCAATTGGGGTGTTAAAGGTTCTTAGATTAAATGTCTATTAAAGGCCTAGATTTTTTGGCACATGTAAGAAGAATATATAAATATGTTCCCTGATGATATTTCACCTAGATCAGTGACATAATTTGAAAGCTACAAGGCTTGAAACAAGCAAAAAGTCCATAAATTGGGTCTCTGTGCGCAATTTTAAGACCTTAAGGTGACCTTAAAATGAAAGCTACAGGCCTCAAATGTTTCACAGACAAAGATTACATATGACAGTTATATCTAGTACAGTTTGAGACTCAACAGAATTACCACTTATGAATTACAGGGCAAAAAATGTAGCAAAAAAATTTCACAAGTGGGGTCTTTATGGGCCTCAAACATAATTTTATCTTTAACATTAAATCTTGATTTTAGCACATGTAAGAAAATTATACTAATGTGTTCTCAGGTAGAATTTTAGCCAGATGAACCTCATACTTTGTGATCCAAAGGGCTTTAAGTGGCCGCAGGTCTATTTTAGAGTTAAAGTGGCCATAACTTTTTTATAATTTTGAGTTTAAGGTCACCTTTAAAATAGGGATCTTCCTTTGGCCACCCTTAACACGTGTAAGAAGTGTGAAAAAATATTTATCCATTTACGTTACTTCATATAAAAGAAAATTTCTACGGTGGCTTGACGGACCTGAATCCAATATATCCCCAACTTTCATCTGGGGATATGGTATTATTGTTGTTGTCCCATGACACTGTGGCCGTGGAATATGGCTTAACCTATTACTTAAAATACTATTTTGTTTGGAAATATATTTGAAATTTTCAATCCAGGGGCCGATTTCACAATTTGACTTAAGTCCAGATTTAGACTTAAATTTAAGACTTTGGTCTTAAATTGTGTTAACAGAATGTCAAGTCTGTGGTCTTAGACTTAGCAGATTTCACAAAGCAGCTAAGTCCATGAAATTGCTAAGTCAGTTGACTTACTTAAAGTCTGGGGGGTATTGGGCTTAAATTTTGTAAAGAGGACTTAAATATCACCGCCATAAACTTTTCTCCACTTCAAAATTTTAAATGGCTGTAAATAAAGTATAATTACATAGAACACCTCACTGAAGTAGTCTTTGGGAAGTTTATATGATGTAACAAGGTTTTCTATTACAAAACAGCACTTATCCTTAGACAAAATGTATCAAATGAAAGATATAAAAGGTCATACAACACATAAAACCACTGTGGTTATTTGATAAGCTTGGACTTAGCTAAGTCACCCTGTGTGAAATCTATTTAAGTCCCAGACCTAACCAAGACCAAAGTCTTAGATTTAAGTCCCTGACTTAGACAAAAACTTGGCTAAGTCTAAGTCCCCTTGTGAAATCGGCCCCAGAGCTCTTAACAAATAATGTTGATTTTGTATTTTTAAAATTTACTCACATCTAATACACTTTATATCAACAAACATATTTGTGCCATTTTGTAAATAAAGCCTAGTGGCTATTTATCCAATGGATGTGTATGCAAGACATTTACTGGGTCTGGGTACCCAATGACTCTTGACCAATCAAATTGCTTGATACAAAACCTCTATGTAAGATTTTGGGTGAGCATACACAACCATTGCACATCATATCAAACACATTCTTTTCTATAGCGAACACAATTGTTACATAAACTACAATATATTTTAAGTTGGCATACACAGCCATTCGGTACATCCACTGACAGTGAATAGGACAGGATGGTTCTGTCAGACACAAACATTTTTATTGAATATTAATGTTAAAATGAACTAAAGACATACAACGATATAAAAAACAAGTATGTGCTCACACATGTACTCATATTTATGCTTTTAAAGAGAACTCTAGCACAATTTATATTGGTGTCCGACACCACTGTCCTGTCCAATTCACCGTCCATGGGCGTAAATAGAAACAATCATGACAGATGACCTTAAGTAGTAGCTTAATAGAGTGGATGATCGCAATGTCAATCACTTCAGGGACACTTAAAAAGGTGCAATTGTTTTCACTTTTTATAAAGTCAAAATCCACCTCAAAATCTTAAGGTACATTGAAAAATATGACTTCAAAACGCTGCCGGACTTGTGAGATTTCTTTTTCAACAGATAATTCAATTTGGGGTTTGAAAATGCAAGAAAAGACTATCGTTTGTAAGATTGATCATTAAGTCGATCATCTAGTACAACTTTTATTGGCAACAAGATGAAAGATTTGTTACCAGATGATCAATTATATCTATCGAACAAAACTTTGAACACAGATTTTATATTAATTGTTTTACAATAAACTTTATGGTTTATTTCTGTAATGAAGTAATATTTTAGTGTTTGTTCCCAAAAATATAACTGCTTGGAACACATTGCCTGGGTATTTTTGTAGAATATATTCAAAACAGGGTGTTTGCTTTTTGAAATTTCAAATGATGCTTGTCATGTGCGGTAAAGCTCTCAATGCCAACTAATCGACTTAATGAACATATTAACTATCCCGACAGTACCACGAAAACACCACAACCATACTCTTTGCAGGTTTAATTCTGTATTTCGATGATTGCAATAGTGGTGGTGGACCAATTCACGCCCGGGTACCAATTCACGCCCACCCCTCAATTTATCCAAAACAAAAAATATCACAGTTAAACAATAAATTACAAATATAAACTAGATTGGGCCAACTCGGCGCCAACATATCCCCAGACAGGTCATCACTCACGCCACAGGTTTTGATCGGGAATTTTTTAAAACATAATTACCCATTATTATATGAACTTCAGCACATCAATCTGCTCTGTTTATATCTCCCCAAGGAAGATGGTGTATCCCCAGACGCCGAATACATAACTCAAATTATATTTTCAATCTTCCTGCAATGATAACTCTAAACCTATTTTCAAAGTATTTAAATGATTGATGATTGAATGTCCATTCTAAAATAATAATCCCAAAAGAGCATATCTGTTTCTATATTTGTTGACAAATAAAATATTATTTTTAACTCAACTCATCATATTTTTCAATCTTCCTTCAAAGTATTTAAATGATTGATGATTCAATGTCCATTCTAAAATTCATAATCCCAAAAGCGCATATCTGTTTCTATATTTGTTCACAAATAAAATATTATTTAAAAAAAAATTATTTATATTATTATTTTATTATATTATTTTTAGAATTTGCAAATTGTTTTCAGTTATTCATTTCCTCTATACCTATATATGTGGTCCATATATATGCAACCTAAATATGTGACACAATCTCAGTTCTGACTCCCCTTTGTGTTATATGTAATGAAGCCCACCACCTCCCACCCCCGCCCCTCTCCCCTTCTCCACACCTCTCTCACTATTACACAAGATCTGCAACCCCATTGAGTTCTTTGTTTCTCATCTGATATCATTAAATACCTTTGTTTATTTAGTGTCACTCAATATAGCTGGAGGTCCCAGAGGTGGGTGGGGGGAATCCGGGTGGGGGGATGTGGGTTGAGCATAAATGGTAAACAAACAATCTATATAAAAGGGGTACTCAAATACAAAAAGAATTGAGAATTTTAAGTATGTGATTATCAACTGAAATGAGTTCATAACTGTAGGAGCTGTGCCAAAATTAACTGAGGCAAGTTGAATAAAACTGGGCTAGTTGAGGGTTAAAAATCCCCTAGTTTTACTACATAAGGATATAATTTCATTAATATTGGGACTTAAAGCTCACTTAAAGTGTCCATTTTGTCTACTTCAATATGTTTCACCAGTTTCATTTTAAAAAGTGAAAAACTCAGCAAGCAGAGGTATAACACACAAAAATAAGTTCTTAAAAGACTAAGATAGCCATAACATTATTAATATTCAAAATTTAAATAGACAAGCATTTCCTTTTAAAAATTCAAAGATTTCAGCTCTATAACCCACATAGTTTGACAGTTACTGGGCTTTAAAGTGGCATAATATCCATAAATTGGGTTTCTGTGAGCATTTTACAATTGTTAAAGAGACCTTAGCAATTAAAGTACAGATCTGAAACTTTTTGGGGGGACATACATAACAAACAAAAATCATATATAATACAGTTTAAGACTTGTCACACTAAGCATTTCCAAATAACAGGGCAAAATACGGAAAAAATGTCAAAAAAGGCACTTGGGCGAGTGTCTATGGCCCTCATACACAGGTTAAATGTCTACTAAAAACCTTGATTTTCGGCATATGTAAAAAGGACATAATAATGCATTCCCAGATGGGATTTCAGCTCCATCAATCACATAGTTTAACAGTTACAGGGCTTAAAGGTGGTAAAAAGTCCAAATATTGGGTCATTGTGGGCCTTTTAGAGATCTCGATGTGGCTTTCAAATTAAAGCTTCAGACTTAAAATTTGTTACATACTAAGATTACACATAGAATATGTATCTAATAAAGTTTGAAACTTCTCAGACTTACCATTTCCAAGTTACAGAGCAAAATATGTGAAAAATGTCTTAAAAGGGTCACTCAGGTGGGTGTTAAAGGTCCTCATACACAGGTTAAATGTCTACTTGAAGCCTTGATTTTTGGCACATGTAAAAAGAACATAATAATGTATTCCCAGATGAGATTTCAGCTCTATCAGTCACATAGTTTAACAGTCACAGGCCTTAAAATTGGCAAAAAGTCCAAATACTGGGTCTTTATGGGGCCTTCTAGAGACCTAAATGTGGCCTTCAAATTACAGCTTCAGACTTAAAATTTGTCACATACTAAGATTACACATAGAATATGCATCTAATACAGTTTGAAACTTCTTAGACTTACCATTTCCAAGTTACAGGGAAAAATATGTGAAAAATGTCTAAAAATGGTCACTCGGGTGGGGATTTATGGTCCTCATACACAGGTTAAATGTCTTCTTAAAGCCTTAATTTTTGGCACATATAAAAATAACATACTAATATCTTCTCAGATAGGATTTGAGCTCTATCAGTCACATAGTTTGACAGTCACAGGGCTTAAAAGTAGCAAAAAGTCCAAATATTGGGTCTTTGGGAGCCTTTTAGAGACCTCAATTTGACCTTCAAAATTAAAGCTTCAGACTTAAAATCTGTTACATACTAAGATTACACACAGAATATATATCTAATACAGTTTGAAACTTCTCAGACTTACCATTTCCAAGTTACAGGGAAAAAGATGTGAAAAATGTCTTATAAGGGTCACTCGGGTGGGTGTTTATGGTCCTGATACACAGGTTAACTGTCTATTAAAGGCCTAAATGTTGGGGCACATATAAGAAAACACATAGATATATTCCCAGATGATATTTAACTTAGATGAGAGACATAGTTTGAAAGCTACAGTGCTTGAAAGTGGCAAAAAGTGCATAAATTGGGTCTCTGTGGGCACTTTTGAGACCTTAAGTCGACCCCTTTGGGTAAACCTACAGCCCTAAAATTTTCTACAGACAACGATTACATATCAAAGTTATACCTAGCGCAGTTTGAGACTCATCAGAATTATCACTTCCAAATTATAGGGCAAAATATGTGTAAAGTATAGCAAAAAATCCCTAAGTGGGGGTATTTATGGGCCTCAAACACAATTTTCTCCTCAACTTAAAGTCATGATTTTCGGCACATGTACTAAGAACATATTAATGTGTTGTCAGGTAAAATTTCAGCCAGCTGAGCATCATAGTTTGTGACCTACAGGGCTCTAAGTGGCCAAAAGTGCAATTTCTGACCTTAAGGTGGCCATAAGTTCTTTTTTACTGGGAGTTTAAGGTCACCTTAAAATAGGGATCTTCCTTTGGGCACCCTTAACATGTGTACCAAGTTTGAAAAAAAAATATTAATTTGTTTTTGAGTTATCGCGTCCACAAGGAAATTTCTACGGCGGCGGCGGCGGCGGCGCGACGGACCTGAATCCAATATATCCCCGACTTTCGTCTGGGGATATAATGATCCATTTGATGATTATCTATGATGTGGTACACGGGTGGTCATTAAGATAAACGGTCACGGAGATAAACGGTCTTCAAAGTTTTCAAATTTAAATAGTGTACATGGGTTAGCATGAAGTGGGTCGATTCATGAAGTGGGTCAATTTTTCAAGAAATTCTACCAAAATAAAAGTTTACTGAATTGCAGAACCATAAAATTTTTGGAAAAGTTTTACATTACATAGTTAAATTACAAAAGATCAGATTTGAATGTTTTGGTGGCTGTTAAATTTAATAATTTAAATTCTAAAAATGAATTTTATTGCCCTTCTCATTGGGGGGAAAATCCTGACTGCGATTACATCATGACACTTTCAGAAAACAATACTGTTAATCATGGATTTATTGCTATTTTCTTCCTTGTTAACATTTTTGTGAACTTTTAAATATAATAAATCCAAGAAACACATTGATTTATTCAAAATATGAATATGAGAGAAGTATTTTTGACTGAAAAATCGACCCACTTCATGAATGTTTGGTGTTGATATTTTTCAAAGATTTTGTACAATTTTACATTTGACGGAAGCAAGTTATGGACCAATTTTTTTCATTATGTTGCAGCTATCACTTTCTTCTGTATGTCTGCCAAACATAATGTTTCTATCCAATATACATTTTACATAGAAATAAAAACACTTGAAAAATCGACCCACTTCATGCTAACCCATGTAAATATAAAAAGCGCAGAAACTAAACAACAAAATAGACTAAAACAGTGCTTTCCATGATTTTGGTTTGTGTTATATTGTTGTTTAAATCTTTTAACTGTTTTTATGCGGGTATTTCTGAGGACCGTTTATCTCCGTGACCGTTTATCTTTGTGACCACCCGTGTAAATATCTTCTCTATGAATAATTACATATCTTCAAGAAAATTGAGGGTGGGCCTGAATTGGTACCCGGGCGTGAATTGGTCCACCACCACTAACTGGTTGTACCAGAAGATAATATTGGTGTGGTACACATGCTGGAGCCGACACCCAGGAGCCGATCAGTTCGTGAAATAAAAGGGTCAACTGCATAAAATCGGTTCTGAGTTTGGAAAGGGAAGTTGCGAGGATGTGACTTTGTATCCCAACTACATTGCATAAAACACATTGCCACCAACACAATCTAGTTACATTGTGACAATTTGTGGGATATTTATCAAGAAAGATTCAAACGATCCTTGTAAACGACAGTGTCACAACTTCATTCAAATCATGAAGGGCGAATCATAAAATGAATACCCACCAGTGCAATTGACTACAGAGTTAGTAAAAGTGTAATTATGTACGTATTTTCCTGTGAGGGTAATGAAATCGTTCTAGCTATGGAAACATGTAAGATACTTTCAAAATGTTTCAATGCAAAAACATGTCAACATCTGATAATATTGACCTTATTTCAATATTGACCCAATTTCATTACACACACCCACCATTTGAGCCAATGAAACATCAGAAACCTTGACCTTTTTGTCGCTCGTATTTTTGTGGGGAGATGTTTCAGAATCGAAAAGTTTTGTCCCTACTATCATGCATGTATAAGTTTACGTTATGACTTAAAAATTAACAACGTACTAATTGAAATCATTACACAGGGTGAAACAAAAATATTAGCGAAAAGAATATAATTAAATTTTGGGAACATTTAGTTGCACTATAAGTATGGTTATCAAGGAATAAGCCGCAGTGTACTGGACAAGGTGGTGGGGGTTGGTTTCTTGTGTAGAAAAACCTATTCTCCTACCTAGTAAACATTAAAAACGTTTTTCAATGGTTTAAAGATTTACAAAACATTTTTAAAACCTGTTTAAACCCTATATTATGGTTTACTAAACATTTCTAAGTAAATGTTCACATTGTAATGTTTAAAAACTTTTTCTAAACATTTTCTACACGAACGTTATTGCTGAAAACATTTATTAAATGTTTATGAAATAATTCAAGAAAGTGGGTTTGACTGGAAACATTTTTCAAAGTTTTATAAATAGCTGAAGAAATGAAGGTTGCAGAAATGTTTGATAAACAGTACACTTAAAACATTTAAACAACATTTGTCAACAATGTTTTGTAAACTTCTGCTCTGAAAATGCTTTACAAATGTTTAATAGCAACTGGTTTTCATACCCATCATTTTAAAACATTTTTGAAATGTTTTCTATCAAATGTTTTGAAAACATTCTATCGCAAATGTTTTTATGCCCATATTATTAGAATACTTACTAAACATTTACCTCACATTACCTGGGAAATGAGTAATAATAAGGATTTTTGAAGACTTTGTCAAAAATTGCCCCACATGCAATCCGTAAAAGTAAGAGTTGAATGGGGGGCACAGTT
This sequence comes from Sabellastarte sp. h YS-2021, assembly GCA_964017235.1. NCBI lineage: Eukaryota > Metazoa > Annelida > Polychaeta > Sabellida > Sabellidae > Sabellastarte > Sabellastarte sp. h YS-2021. The sequence continues at coordinate 163,801,070 of OZ024927.1, read as the reverse complement.
TTTAAGCTATTATCTTACAATTATAGACATAAAAATAATATTTCATTGGTGAGCAACCTAAAAACATGCTGAATTTGACCTCTCACCACAATTAAGTTAAGGAATACAGAGGAAGCCCTGGGAAATGCTGTTTGTAGTTGTGGCAAAGTGTGTAAGAACAATACAGGCTTAAAGATACATCAAGGAAGAATGAAATGAAGTCGGGCAGTTCAGTTAGAACAATGCATAGTGACTCAAATCACTGGTGAGATGGAAAGGAAGCCCAGCCAGGAAGCAAACCACAGTGCTGGGAATCGTAAAGTATTTCCTGCAATGCCAAAAGCATGCACTGAAATCCATAACCAGGAAAATAACTGTAAAGTGACCACCAATGAGTAAGAACTAAGAGTGGGAGATGTTTGAGGAAGATGTCAACAAAATTTTAGACAAAGCACTAATTGGAAGTGTTGAAAGAAAGCTAAAGACACTGGCCACAATTATCCACAGCTTTGGCCAAGATTGGTTTGGTATTGTAGAGAGAAAAGAACACACCAAAGAATAAGCCAAATCACAGAGAAGAGAGAGTCAACCAGATTAGAAAAGAGTACGAATCCTATGATGGAAGACCTGCCAGGACAGAAAAAAAGAAGACATCAAACAGAGATGAGTTAAGGGAGAAACTAAAGTCTAAAAGAAGGGCAGAGTATTACAGGAAAAAGAGAAAGAAACAAGAGAAGGCTAGGCAAAGATTCTTAAACAATCCGTACAAGTTCACATCAGAGCTGTTAGGTAAACCTAAAGGTGCCACCTTATAGAGCACCATGGAAGAAGTAGAACATTTGAAACAAACACACAGTGACATATTTTGAGAGATAGAGATAGGAAATTGTAAAAATCTGATGATACCTGAGGCACCCCAGGTGCAGTTCAACATGAAAGAGCCTATTTTAGTACAGTTAACAGAAATTGTGAGAAAGGCAAGAAGCAAATCAGCCCCTGGATACAGCGGAACCTCATACAAAGTGTATAAGAAATGCCCATTGCTATTGGGCAGACTACACAAACTGATCAAGGTAGTATGGAGACAATAGAAGATTCCAGAATGTTGGCAGTATGTAGAAGGTTGTTCTATTCTAATTCTATTCTATTCTGTACTTTTATAGCGCTTAATCTCTGCTTGTTTAATACCCAAGGAAGAAAACTCCAGACACATCAAACAGTTCCGCACAATGTCACCACTAAGTGTATAAGGGAAAATCTTTTTCTCATTAATGTTCCAGAGAATGGCTGCTTACATGTTGGAGAATAATTGCCTAGATGCTCATGTCCAGAAGGGTGGAATCCCAGGATTCGTGGGCTGCTTTGAACATGCTAATGTTCTTACCCAACTAATTAAAGAGGCAAAGGATAACAAAGGAGAACTGCTAGTTGTGTCCATGGGAAGATTTGACAAATGCATATGGCTCCATACCACATAAGCTTGTTGCAGAAACTCTCACTAGATATCATGTTCCAAATAAAATACAGAACATGCTAGCACAGTATTATGAAAGAATTTACATCAGATTCAATGTAGGTGAAAGAACAAAGGCTGGAGAAGGGCATCATTACTGGATGTACTAGTTCAGTTATCATATTTGCAAGAGTAGTATAGGAGGCTGTTTGGTCACAAAATCTATATGACCCCCAAAGGGGGGGCCATATAGATTTTGTGGCCAAACAGCCTCCAGAGTTCAAATCACGGACCATCTGGATTTACTTAATACAGGGGGTGTTAACTATCTGCGAAAAATATATATTGGGCAGTAAACCGATTTCACTTTCATAAACCATTGAGATGTCGAAGGAGCAAGACCACACAGTATATGGTAGAATCGGAGGCTTTTCATTCGGGACCAGTTCTACAAACGGATCGACTATGTCGAAGGAGCATACCAGCAATGCCAGAATAGGAGGCTTTGCATCGTCAATGAATCAGGACACTGTTGAGAAAGGCGCATACGAAGGTTTCTCTTTGTTGAAGCATACTAAATATTTGCTTTACTCGTCTAGAATGGCAACCTTTAATACATGGCCAAAAGCCATGCCTATCACTGCCAAAGAATTAACGCATGCAGGATTTATTTATACAGACTACGCCGACAAGCTACATTGTCCCTGGTGTAGCATTACTTTTTACTCTTTCGAAACTAGAGACAGCGCTTACGAAGAGCACCTGAAGCACAGTAAAGGATGCCATTACCTTCTGATGACAGTTCCCGACAAGTTCACCCACATCAACGGATTATGTCCTACCAAGGAATACAGACTATTTAAAAAAATTATAGAATATGGAAACACACACACACACAATTTTTATTCCGACCAATCATATTGCAGGAATTATGGTCCCACCAAGCGAAGCACCCTGTCTTATGGTCACACCAATCAAATTGCATGAATTATGGTCCCACCAAGCGGAGCACCCTGTCTTATGGTCAAAATGTTGGATTTAGGGTCACACCAATCAGAAGCAGGCATTCGAATTTAAAATTGATGAGCATCTCTCACTTTTCTATAAATACATTGCAACGCAGCATTCGGGTGGCAAACATGTAATTGACAGCGAAAAAGAGCAAGTTCAACGAGACTACTTTCGTACGTCTCAGCAAAAACAACCGTGTGCTGAGCACGGATCTCCCAAATCGTTCTTCTCCGGAGACTTCTCTGAAGCAGTACGCCGAACAGGAAGGATGGCCCTACACTATAACCGAGAAAAAGACTCCTGCCCCGGACAAACAGAAACTGGTGAGACTCGTTGGAGCCTATATGACCCAAAAGGCAGTGTCGGATCTCGTCAGAGAGCACTGCTATGGTTGCCAATACGATATGCCAGGATAGAGGGACCATAGTTGTTTAGAAGAAGATGCGGAACGAAATTATTTGCATTTGATTGCTTTAAGTAACGTGGCAGAAAACGTCGAGAAAGTGGCCAAGATTTTAGGACTACGGGAAGCCGATTACGCACAGATGGAGGAAACTACTCTGCCAGTGTTAGAGACTATTCCTGAAGACTACAAACTGTTGTTCCGAGAGACGCTATAAACTATCTATTTTATTCGAATTGTTGTGAATTAGATGATTCAATAAAATATGTGTACTCTGTAAACATTAGTTTTTTCCAGGGTTTCCTGGTCCCCCCTTCCTCAGGAGGTATTATTTGTTCACAGACAAGGGTATCGTCTCGGGACCCCAACCGAGACTCATTGTTGCCAGGATTCTACCACTTTACCATCTTTTAGCACTCTCACGTTTATTAGGTTGTTACCAAATCTGGCTTGACCGTACTGTAATCCAGCCATTGCACACTCTTTGGCATCCGCATAATTCTTCTTGCTGGGTAATTTTTCCAAGTATTCTATTGTATACGTATACTTTGCGATACTAGGGTGATATCTGACATGCTCCATCTTTTTTTTTTTTGTTTTTGTTTTTATTTTTTTTGTATTTTGTCTATAACACTTCTAACTCTAGTAAAACAGCATTGATTTGTTATCCAAATCTTTTTTGGATTTTAGTCCAGTCACGATTGTTTTACCGCTTTTATAAACGGCATAATGCATCCCCTCTCTTATAAAGCCCACGGCGTGAAAGATTTCCGGTTCATAAGAACCGTGCATCCATTGCACTATTTTGCAATAGTCTACTTTTCCTCGTAAAGTATATACAGCACTCATAGTAAACGTTTTGATTTTCTTCATCCTTATCGGATATCCCATTCTTTCCACTAGCCTGGCGTATTGTCTCATTTGTTCTTTCCCTCCGTGACAAATGACATGGATCCGATTTTCCTGTGTCTCCACAATAATCTCTTGAATGGCAAAGAATGGTACTCGATGTCGATCTTCATTTCTGCCATACAGCACAAATTTAACGGACATCCCAAATCGCTGTAAAGCACTCGATGCGTCAACTTAGCCATCTGGACTTGGACTGATCACTAAACCAAACTCTCTTCCGTATATATCTTCAAATGCGCATTCGGTTCATTTAAGGGTTTTTTGGTATACTGGTATATTATCCGATAATCTCCTACTAAACCCAGAAGTAAAAACGGAATGAATGTTAAAAAGAATGGCCACAAGAAAACTTCGTTACCTTCCGTTATTTCAATCGTAGATAGAGAGTCTCTCGGACAATTGCTATTCACGTAGTTGTAGCTGCTCCATCCCTCCAGCTCTCTACAACTGGAATACCTATTGCCAATCCAATTTAACATAGCAAGATTAGGCCAGTCATCTAAATCCGGTATTTGGGATAAGCTGCTATTAACAATATCCAGCACATCAATATTCCATATATCCGAACGATTAAATCTCGGGAACTCATTTATTTCTTTACAGGATATTAAACTCAGAGAATCGTAACACACGCAAACTGATGGTTCACCACAAGGTTTGCAATAAAACCCGGGTATCCAAAAGAAAATCAAGAAATATTTCGTATACATCCTGAATGACTCATTTTTAGACCTGTTCCTCCCATTTTATAGACTTCTTTATAGGATATTTCTGGCAGCATTCACTCTTATTTCAGCCGGAAAAGATGCGTACAGCAAGACGGTAGCATTTTCCTCTAAAGCCTTGGCAAATTTTAAATTGATTCTGGTATGCCCGCATTTCTTCTGATTTACCACATCCCCGCCTACTCTTCCCAAAATTCTAAATATGTATATGCAGTAACCATTGGGATATTCTTTCATTTCTATACACCGACCGTATTCTAGGTTCTTCGCACATCAGGGTCCAGTAAGCTTCAGAAAAATCTCCATTGGTATAGTTAGGGGTAATAGCTTGAGATGGAACGGATACTCCATCTACCATAACCTCTGCAAAATTTAATTGCTAATTTTTAAAATTAAATAGATTTTCAGAGTAATTACCATTGAATGTGCTTCCGCTGCACAACACTATTTTTATCTCGGAGGGTATGCTCCCATGATACACGTCATCGGCAGACCACCCGTAACTTCCCTTGTTTTTTTTTCTATATTGAAAGCTTTTAAATCGGACTTCCAAAACGGGTACACGGCGCATTGCTTTGGTATTCTTTTTTCATGCGCTACCACCATAGCAGGGCTTAGTTTCACCTGACAGACTCTCAAAGAGGCGTATTGTATTTCAACTTTGTAGTCGACGGTAGTCTTAGCCATGAGTCGAAAAGGATCTTCATGCTGGTAAAGTTTCATCCGAATCCTAATACCATTGATGATAAATTTCTTCTGTTGACAAATATCCATTCTAATAGGGCCTTCTAAAAAGATCGTATTACCTTTACTCATCCGTTTGTACCGAAACCGATATCACTGGTCGAGTCGCTATTCATTGCATCGTAAGAGTCTTTATGGAATAGCTCATTCTTTAATATTCCCTTGGTATCTTCGATGTTACTGTTTAAAAGGGCATCTAAATACGCTTTGTAAGGATAATAAGAGCCCACACTCATGGTAATCAGCCTCTGGTTTAACTCAATGTCTACTTGTCTGAACAAACCTTGCAATCCAAGGTTTGCTAAACATACTTTGTCCGCTTCGGTCACCGGTTTATCCTCTCTCGTTACGATGCATAGACCCACTCTCAATCCATATTTTAATCAATCTCAATTTAAATCGATATACGTGACAGAATTTCCGGGTATATCGAATTCTAAAGGAGCGTTTCTTCCTATCACACCCTGAGGGGCATAGGGAATCCATTCCGTTTTTTCAATGAAAGAATCTGTATGGGTCTCTTCGAACAAATGCAAATTAGATTCATACACCTCCATCACGAAAATATATCCTTTCGCACCATCCTTCGACCTCTTATAGACTTTTTAACCCTCCTGACTGTTGTATTTTTATTTACGCTATTATTACCAGTCTTCTTTTTCTGAGTCGGTTTTCTTGTTCCGGTTTTCTTTTTCTGCGCCGTTTTTCTCGTTTCCGTCTTCTTTTACTGCACCGGTTTTTCGTTCCCGTCTTCTTTTTCTGCGCCTGTTTTCCCGTTCCTCTTCCTTTTAACCAACATTTTAGCCATTTCGGTTTGCTGTTGCACGGGACTGATTAATTTAAACGGATGGTAACCTTTCGGTATCCACATATTTTTTCCTTAGATACAAGGTACACTCGATATCGCTCAGTTGGTAAGGTTTTAAGTTTTGATCGAGAAAACTCAATCTTATACTCCGCACCTCATATTTATTTGTTTCTATCAAATAGGGCAACGTATATTGAGCCTCTTTCTCATCCACTCTCCGTAACACCGGGTACTGACTTCCCTTTAAAAAACTCTCTTCGCAAAAGTTCGCTAATACGTAAAAAGTAGATTTCTTTGGGGACCTTACTTTAATCTCCCACTTTCCTTCTAAAAGCAAACTTTTTGGCAAATCCACGATAAAATCGTTCGGTCTGTTGAAAGGGTGAACCTCTAAAGAATCCTGCCATCCTACGTAGAGAAACATCTTTTCTAAGCTTTTCAAATCTTCATCGGCCACCCAAGAATCGAATTTTTTGGGCCAATGCAACCACCTTACCAAATGTTCTTTGCGACCTTTAGTTTTACGCATTTTTAGCACTTTGCTAACTTTCCACCTTCTATTCTCATCGTTTTCTTCCACTTTCTGCAATTCGGCTTCGTAGAAACTCCCTTTTATATCTTCGTCCAGAAAGTCTTTTAAATGATACACATTGATTCCGTCCCTCTTATAACGGGCCCTTACTTTAAATATCTCACCTGACCATTTGAAATCGTACTCCCTGTCGAAAATTCCTTTTGAGTAAGGGACTCTTACGTTATCGCCTACTTTAAATTTATAAGGCTTCAGATGGAAATTTTCACCATTTCTTGGCCAATAGGAATACCACCAGACTGATCGTTATTTTTACCCACCTTCGCAGGGGCATACCAATGGTTGTATGATAGCTGTAGTTATAAGATTGTACAAATTCTTCTAAATCATCTATATATTTCTTGTCGTCGTAATGAGCGATGTATCTGTAAATCATTTTTTTCAGAGTTTTAATAACCCTTTCAGCAAAATTTGCTTTGGTCTCACTTTGACTCATATAAAATTCGATTTTTTCATCTTTTAAAAGCCCTTGTACTTGCTTATTAGAAAATTCCTTTCCTTGGTCGAAACAGCACTTTTTAGGTTTGTGACCCTTTCGAAAAATATCTTCTAAAGCGGCTTTGACCTCTTTAACCATTTTGGTCTTTAAAGGTCTGACAAAAAGGTATTTCGAGAAAACGTTGATGGCAACTAACAGAAACTTTACTCCGTCATTCTTTTTTGCCAAAGACGCTACGTCCATTAGATCTATGTCCCATTGACTGTCTATTCCTTCGACCACCACTCTACTACGTCTTTTAGGTTTACGTGTCTGACGGTGTAAACTGTAGGCATCCTTACTTTTAAGCCAATCCACCACATCTCTGTATCTCACATCGAAATTACCCTCTCTTTTTAAGTAGCGATATAGTCTTTGTGGTCCCGCGAAACTAGCCGGATTCCCCAGATCGAAGTAATCCTTCTCCAGAAACTGTTTCCACATGGTCATCCCTTTTTAACAGCTGTAAACAATGTCGTAATATACCGAATCAAAATCCCTTTCCAGAGGGATCGAGCAAGGCAGCTATTACCACTACCAAACACACCGCTATTCGACAGATGTAACTGACCTTCATCTTGGTCAAACTTTTAATCCTTGACCTGCTCTTATAACTTTTGCCAAGTACTGACCGTCTTTTTTTCTCGTCTTGGAAATGGGTTTTTTCTACATGAAAGTACGCTTTTAGGAACATTGACCTCGCTTAGGATTTCTAGAAAGGCCCCGTAATGGGGAGGGGGCGATTCGCCATATTCTTGTAGACTATAATGTACTAGGTCTGTAATGTGACTACCCTCCAAGCATTCATCATTGTAAACCACTTCACCGTTATTTTTCCACTCAATAATACCCTGAATGTAACTGAGTAATGAATCCGCTTTACGCTTTAAAGATTTGGGCATAGCTGATACAATCAATTCTTTCTCCAAACCTTTATTTTTAGGTTTGTCTAACCCTTCCTCGTAAGGCACTAACATCATTTTACGTACGCTTTTCATAGTCTCTTTAATACGGGGGCTGCTATACGTAGAACTAGTTTAATAACTTTAGTCCTCCTTTTTACGTCGCCTTTACTACCTTTACGGGCAAACTCCCTCAGAAAATTCCTGTATTTTTTCAAAGCTTTTTTGTCTTTTTCCGTAATCGGCAAATTTTCCAATAGTAAGTTAAACACTGTTTCCTTCAGAACTAATATTTGTCCTTTATCGGCTATCTTCAAAAACGACGATAGCTGTTTATCAGTCGCCTCCGATAAATAGAGTAACAGACTCTTGCTCTTCGTGTCCATGATATGTCATCAAACTTTTTACTCAGTCCCTTTTATAGTTTATCGGTATGTAGACCAAAGGCTCTTCACCCGGAAATATATTGGTTCTCAACCTGTAAGCGTCATCGCCATTGTATTTACGAGAAGTAGCGTCCTCGTACGCTTCTACTAATGCTTTATTATTGCCTGGAAACATTTGTTTTCCTAAAGCGGATATCTGTTGCCCATCCCTTACATTTCTAAACAAAACTGTGTAATGGGTGTTTAAGGCGATAGTTCTCGCGCATTTGCCTTGTCTGAAACAATTGTGACTAACGAAAAACATGCTAAGATTCGAGTGGTGCGCTCCCTGAACGAGCAACCTTTCCATGTCGGGGTCCTTAACCACGCCTTCTGAAAGATTGTCCAAAATCACAAGATTATGCATTCTGTCCGCAAAATTTTCTACCTCGGCCCGACTCAGTATGCCTTCTAGAAATTCTATGCCCTCCACTTCCCTTTTCATGCTGTCGAAAGTATCTTGGTAGACAATACAATACAATATTTTTCTAAGTAAGCGAAACAGCCATGTAGTTTTTCCGCTTTTGGTTGCTCTGGATACACAGGCTGTGGATGCCGCTTCGAAAGGTAAGGGTACAGCTTCCTTTCCAAAATGATTATCGTGAAACCTCTGAATATGTCTCTTGTAATTATAGCCTTTGGTAAAGCTTTTGTCGCATACACTACAAGTTTAGGGTTTTAGGATAAGGTGGCTCCGGACGGGCTCCTAAATGCCATGACATGGCTCTTAAATGGCTCCTAAGTGCTCCGGAGGGACTCCTAAATCACTCCTAAGTGCTCCGGATGGGCTCCTAAGTGCTCCGACATGGGCTCCAGAGGAGCTTCTAAGTGCTCCAGAGGGGCTCTTAAATGGCTCCTAAGTGCTCCGACATGGCTCATAAATTGCTCCTAAGTGCTCCGGAGGGACTCCGGATGGATCCTAAGTGCACCGAAGGGGCTCCGGATGACTTCCAAAAGAATGTTGGATAGGTTTGGAATATTTTTTACAGTCGGAGCAATGACGAAGAATGAGAGACAAAAATAACCTACTTCATTTTATTGATAAAATATACAAAAAGAATACATTATTAACGATGGAAAATTACAAACCAAATACTCCTAAAAAAACACGAATTACTGATCTACGTAACCGTACGGAACAGTGTCCAGATTGTTCATGATTCTCCTCTTGTCGTAAACAACTAAATACGATTTCTGTTGCGCCCTGTTGTAGACTCTTTGTCTCTTTGACAAATTTGCAGAATTACCTGCATGAAATGTGATGCCGCACTGTAAAACTCATTAGGGCCATATAAACTCCAATAATACAGAGTAATTATTACAGAATTGAATTGCAACAGGACAGTACAAGTAGTACACCCTTACCATAAGATTACTTTACAGATGCGGGGAAAACTGGGTGAAAAGCTTTATCAACAGGAACGGATTATATCTAGAATTGAATAGCCTTTGGAAAAGCTTTTATCGCATACATTACAAGTTTTCATGGTGGTCATTTTTAAGGATAAAAATGTCTTTTGCTTGTGCAGTGAATCTCATTGTGAAATCTGCTAAAAAGGAATGTGAAGGCCTCCTGATGAGATCAGGTATCAGACAACCACCAGTGAAAGCTTTTATGGATGATTTAACTCTGGCCACACAGTTTACTGTCCAAACCAGATGATTGTTAAAATCACTAGAACTGTTGATTAAATGGACTAGAATGAAGTTCAACCCAAAAAGTCTCTTACCTTAGTGATCAAGAAAAGGAAGGTGCTGAAAAATTGTATGTTTAAAATAAGTGATGAAACAATTCCAATGGTCAGTGAGGCTCCAGTCAAAAGCTTAGGTAAGATGTTTGATGACACTTTGAAGGACGGCAACAATAAGTTGTCAGTTATAGCTCAGATAGAAAAATGGCAACTATCTTTTGATAAAAGTAAACTTCCTGGCAAGTTTAAGGTTTGGATCTTCCAACATGGCATACTCCCTCACATACTATGGCCACTAATGTTATATGACTTTCCATTGTCAACTGTAGAAAAGATGGAAAGCAAGATTAGCAATAGACTGCGCCAGTGGCTTGGAGTTCCCCCATCGTTTTCCTATGCAACACTCTATGGAAAGAATATGAAGTTGGTACTACCAATGTCATCGCTTGTCGAAGAATATAAAGTTACCAAAGCCAGAGCATAAACAACACTGAAGGAATCAAAGGACAACATGGCTCACCATGTGGGTATAAACATGAATACAGGGAGAAAATGGGATGTATCAGAGGCAGTTAGTCAAGCAAAAAGCAGACTGGAACACAAGGAGATAGTTGGAATGGTGTGTGTTCGAAAACAGGGCATAGGATACAATGGGAGCCAACAATGGTTGAGTAAAGCAAAGAAGAAAGACAAAAGAGATATGCTTGTACAAGAGATAAGAAACATTGAAGAACAAGACATATAAAGGCAGTCAGCATGCATAGTCAAGGTGCCTGGATGAAGTGGGAAGAAGTACTCCCCAAAAAGATAATTTGGAGTGAACTGTGGAAGATGGAACGACTTAGAATCAAGTTCTGCCTTAGGTCTGTATATGATGTGCTACCAGCACCAACTAATTTGGTAAAGTGTGGCAAGACTGAAGACCCAAATTGTAAACTATGTGACAAACCTTGTACATTGCAACATGTTCTCTCCAGCTGCAATGTTGCCCTGACTCAAGGGAAATACACTTGGCAGCATAACATAGTATTACAAGAGCTGGCCTCAGCCATTGATAAAAAGTTAAGATGCATGAAGAATGAAGAAAGGACGCTGATTAGGTTTGTCAAAGAAAGGGAGAAGCCAAAACAAGGAGTGAAAAGCACATCAGGACTATTAGACCTGGCTAGGGACTGGGAATTAATGGTGGATACTCACATGAGGCTTGTCATACCTGATTATATTGTAAAAACTAAGCAAAGGCCAGACGTTGTCTTATTCTCCAGGGGTAGCAAAAGAATTATATTTATAGAACTCACTGTTCCATGGGAGGAAGTTCTGGAAGAGGCTTATGAGAAGAAACTGCTCAGATATATAGACCTAGTGAAAGATTGTATAGCCAATGGATGGAAAGCGGTGTGTTATCCAGTGGAAATTGGTGCAAGGGGTTTCGTTGCGAGATCTATGGTAAAGTTGATCAAAGAATTGGGGTTGGGAGGGAAAGAAAGATGAACACTTATTAGAAGGCTTGGTGAAACCACTGAAAAAAACTCAAAGCGTAGAAAACTAAAAAAGCTAATCATCCCCGGACAGGGCCTGATCACTCTCGTGGGGGCACCTTGGAAAGTTCTATGGAGACTAAAGCACTGAAACAACTGGTGACCCAAGGCTCTTCACTGAGGACGGGGATGATTTATGCAGTGCTACTATTGTATTAAGTAAAGGTTTATATTGTTAATCAATGTTATTTGTCATTATTTGTTTGTCATAAAACATTTTGAAAACATTCCATTATAAAAATGTTTTGTACCCATCATTTTTTAACCTTTGCCAAATGTTTCCTTTCAAACATTTGCAAAACTCAAAAATGTTTACTGGGTAGTATTGTTACCTCATCAGATTTTAGATCATTTGAAAGTGTCATGTTATCTTTCAAGTCTGACCATGATAATTTTGTAGTTGCTTGTCTGTATCGTCCATGTACTACTGGGTTCTTAGAGGATATTCTGGTCCTCAATTGGTTCCAATTTCATCATTTGCAGTGACATAAATGTTCATCTAGATGTCGAGTGTTGTGACAGGTCCAGATTTAATGACATTCTTCAGTGCAACAATATGGTTCAAGGTGTTACTGGCCCTACTCATATACTTGGGAACACATTGGATGTATTGATCTCTCCTTGTGATTCAAATTTGTCTGGAAAGTTAGAGTAGGCAATTTCATATCTAACCATGCTGTTATAACCCAGATAGCATTCCGCCGTCAGACCGACGTTGGCTGTAGGTTGTATGGTCGGCAGATTTTGCTGACGTTGGGCAAACGTTGGCTTGCCAACCACTACTCAGGTTAGATGTCTATATTTTGCCGACGTTGGGCTAACGTTGGGCCAACGGGAGATTTTTATTCAAGATGACGGCGAGCAATAATAGGGGATTTGGGGAAACTTAGAAAAAAATTATTTATTATGGTATGTCTAAAAATCATATTTCAGTGAGCCCACAAATTTTATCTGACCATTTAACAATTTTACACATAAAAATAATATTCTCATTATAAATTCACACTAAAAAAGTTGTTGGTGAACATTATCTGATTGGCTGATGCTATACATAGAATATAATTTTTACCGGTGGCTTGCCGACGTTGGGCCAATGTTGGCCCAGCGGCCAAAAAGCCGTTGGCCCAACGTCGGCAGCCAACGTAGGACCAACGGATGTGCTGACATTGGGCCAACGTCGGTCCGACGGCGGAATGCTATCTGGAAAGTTGCTAATTGGATTTCTCATGTCCAGCAGCCAGCATTGAACGATTTGTATCCTATCATCAGTATCACAAGATTTATACTAACCATGACCTCTACAATGTCTCATTTGTATCGTCTCCAGGTGGAAATACCTCAGAACTATGTGATCAGCATGTGAATGGTCTCACTCATTTGTTGGACAAGCATGCACCAATCATCTCACAAATGGCAAAAAGCAGTAAGCAGAGTGGTTGTCTCATTCATACCATATGGCATACTCTCTGATGAACCAATTTGAGCAGATGTGGAGAAAGCACAAGATGCAGCCAAATAGATCAACAAACAAATTGCCTGGTATAACCGATTGGCCAATAAAGACAAAGGTTCCTATTATACCAATCTCCACTCTGCCAACAGTATTTTCTTAGGAAGGTACTGCACCATAACTCAGGGACTATTCTGCTTGCTCATAGCTCAGATAAAAGCCTTGCAAACAAGTTTCATTTATTTTTCTATGATAAAATTAGCAAAATTCGGGATGCATTCCCAACTTTAGGCTGTGCTACTGATGCTTCTACTTTGGCAACTCCTGCTTCCAATGCCTTTGAGCCTGTAAATGAAGATGAAATCTGTAAAATTTTCACTGACTCTACCACTAAATCATGTTTATTGGACCCTACACCCATATTCTTCCTTTAAGGAGTATTTCAATATCCTTTTTGCCACCCAAAGCCAAGTTGGTAAATTACTCTCAGTGAAGGTTCATTTCCAGATGCCTTCAAAAAGGCTGTTGTCATCCCTCTTATAAAGAAGGCTTCACTTCCCAGAAATGAACTAAGAATTATCGCCAAGTGTCTGGTCTCTGCTTCATGTCCAAGTTGGTTAAGCGGGTTGTAACTAGGCAGTTAACATCCCACATCAACAGTAATAAACTGGACAATTCTCTGCAGTCTGTTTATAAACCAGGTCATTCTATGGAAACTGTGTTAATTAAAAATGAGGACCAACTCCCTATGGCATGAGGTGAAACAACTGCTATAATGTTGTTTGACTTGTTGGTAGCTTTCAACACTACTGATTCTCTCGTTGGTTATCTCAAATCCTGGTTTGGTCTTGGTGGAACTGTCCTGAAGTGGTTTGTTTCCATTAACATAGGCTCTACACTAACCAAACTAAGCAAGCTCTCTGTCCAAGGAGGACCTCGAGAATTAGTGGCTCGAAAATTATCCAGGCTAAGTTTTCTGTCAAAGTTGGTTGAGCGTATAGTTGTTGCTCAAATAAGGCCTCACATTGACACAAATGATCTTGGAAACACTTTCCAGTCAGCCTACAAAGCTGGACATTCAAAGGAAACAGCCCTGTTGTGTATTCAGAATGAGATACACTTGTCATCGTCCAAAGTATGCTCATGGCCCTGGTTTTCCTTGACCTGTCGACCGCCTTCAACACCATTGACCATGACACACTCCTCACCAAGATTTGGATTCACTGGAACTGTCCCAAGGTGGTTTACTACATATCTCCTGGATCATTTTCAATCTGTCAAAATTGGCTCAGTGATCTCTAATTGTTTCAAATTAAATTTTGGGGCACCTTATAGGGCTCTGTTCTTGGTCCTCTGTTATTCTTCCTATACACCTCTCCCCTTAATCAGGTAATTGCAAAATATATGCAGATGATTCCCAGTTGTTCATCTATCCACCTCCTGGAAATTGTGCAAACTCATTTCATCAGCTTAAGGCCTGTTTGAATGACATCCATACCTGGATGTTTGAAAATAGGCCTAATTTAAACCCTGAAAAAAGTGAGTTTATAGTCTTTGGTTCTATGAATAAGTATAAATGGCTCAAAGATTCCTTCCCTGTGAACATTTTGGGAAACTGCCTCTCCCCAACTGATGTTGTTTGTAATCTGGTTGTACTGTTTAACCCCAAATTTAGTTTCACCAATCATGTAAATTCTGTCATTAAATCCTGTTTTGTGATCAAAACATTTGTGATCTGCATCGTATCCAACACTTTCTCTCATAAAACGTCTCAGTCATGGTTACAATGCATTGGTCAGTAGTCATCTTGATTATTGCAATTCTCTATTTTGTAGTTTGTCCTTTAAGAATATCACAATGCTTCAGAATATCCAAAATTGTCTGGCACGCTTTGTCTCTGGTGCTTCCAGATTTTCTCATATCACTCCAACCTTAAAGTCTCTTTAGTGGCTTCCTGTTAAACAAAAAAAATCATTTTCAAAAAGTGCTTCTCATATGATGCTCCAAAACTCTGGAATGATTTGCCACTGGAAATTCAAACTGCTCCTACACTTTCATGTTTCAAAAGGTGACTTAAAACGTATCTGTGTCTGCAGTTTTTCCCTCACTAGGTTTTCTTACTACCGAACACTGATGGTTCCCTTGATGACGATCCTATTATGTTCTATGGCTTCTGATTTTTGTATTACAATTTGGATGGTGTATCTTAAAACCCGCAAGTTTAAAAATTAAGCACTTGGATACCTGATTTATGGAGTTCCCCAGGGTTCTGTGTTAGTAATGGGATCATATATCAATATTTCAATATTGATCGATATATCTTCCTAAATTTCAATGTCTATACCAAAAGTGTTAATTTCAATATCGTATCTAGTGCCTGCCAGAAAAAATTTTTAAAATAGTGTTGCAGCTTATCAATTACCTGTAGTTTGGTCGTCCATACTGATACATTAAAATACTTTTTATGATATTTTCCATGAGAATTACTTTCTTTTATAGCCAGTTTGTATTAAATTCATGATCTGTTTTGCAGATGTTATATGCTTGAAAAATGATTTTTGATATAACTGAAGGATTAGTAGGTGCAAAATAATGCATTTTACAGCGTGAAACAATATTTCAATATTGATCAATATGCAAAGCTAATTTAAAGTTTCATATCGATATTGAAATTGCATTTCAATCCCTACACTATTCTGTGTTGGGTCCATTGTTATTTTCACTCTATACAACTCCACTAAGTAAAATCATCGGCCTCCATCCTGATATAAAGTTTCAATTTTACGCAGATGACACCCAACTATATGTCCATCTACCTCACAAGAATGCTTCTGCTGCTCTCAGTAAGTTGAATGCCTGCATGCTTACATGAAATAAAACAATGAATGGTTCTTAGCCAATTGAAACTCAATCCCAATAAAACTGAATTTATTCTTTTGGTTCCAAAGCTCAATGTCAGAAACTCTCCCCTCATTTTCCTGTCAATATTCTTCAAAGTTCTCCATCCTGCTGACATTGTCAAAAACCTAGGTGTGTGGTTTGTTGCTGACTTTTCTTTCCAGAACATAACTCTGGATTACCAACAATGACTGCCCCTTGACTATCCTTTTGGTCAATATTTTTGTTTACTCAGTGCACTGAGTTCCCCGCTGTGGGGAAGAAATTGGGCCTGCAAAGCAGTAGATTAGATTAGAAAACATGGTCATTGTCACTATTACGAATAGAGAAAGATTACCTGAATCTTTAATTTTTGAAGGTAATTTGAAGGTTAGAAAACACAAATATTACCAACAATTATTTTAGACTGCTGGTAAATGAAGATGTGCCACACTATTATTTATTGTATAATCAATATATTATGATTGGGGTCTCTATAAGTCTGACCATTGTCATAATTTATAGTGAGCAACAGCTTTTAAAAATAGAAATTTTAGGCATTATACATAATAATGGAAAGCTTAGTAGTCAGAAGTCTGCTGAATTTTAGAACAGACTGAAAGTATGGCTGGATTTTGAATTCTGATTTCACGTTTTGTGAAATTCTACTGGGTATTCCATTTGGTAATGATCGAGAGTTTCTAATACTTAATTTCCCTTTGGTTTGCAAAATGGTATAGCAATGACCTTAAGTCTCGTCATTAAATTTTCCTCTTTTTCTGATTTCTTAATATGGCTTAAATCTAAACTTATAATACTCCAAAGCCTGTGTAGATTGAAGGAGCAAAGTATAAGACAGATGAAATACATTTATTTCCATTTCAGACACTAGGGAAACAAAAACAGGTTAAATTAACTATTTCATAAAATTGGCAAGTCAGTTCCCTATTTCAGAATGGGCCAAACTCTTGCCCATTTCACAAAATAGGTAATATTGTGTTTTGATTAAATAATAAAGCTGAAGTGTTATAAGTCACTATTATTTAATTCACACTGAATAAATGCTGATATGCCTTACACAATATTAATTTGGCAGTAGATTGTGTTTCAAAAGCTGTATAATGAGCTTTATCATCAGAGGCTGTCTTTACGGGTGCAACTCCTCCCTGAGGTACTTAAAAACAGGAGCAAAAGCACCAGCGGTTCTGCACTGGTGCACAGGTGCAATGCACCGGTGCACACCTATATGCTCCATAAAATGGGTTGTATTATAGGGTAAGTATATTTATAGTACCTATAATAGGTAACAATGGAATTTTAGTATAATTCATATTGTGAGGTTTCTACAGGCAGGCTTTTTATAAAAGTACAATATTCAAAATTGTATTCTTCATATGTATTTGTAGGGAGAATAAGTACAGGCTGCCTGATGGTGGGTCCACAGAATGTTGCAGTAGAGAGATTATTTCTAGTTCATGTAGTCCATATCTGTGGATGTTGTATTACATGTTTGAGTACATCTTATGTTGTTAACATATGGACACTAGAAGCAAGTTGCCAATTATATAATTATGTAGGCTTGCTTTTCTATCTGGGTACTAAATTGGTATTTCATATATACCAAAAGTACCATTATATAATTGAGCAGGTTATGAGATCACTTTTGCGCTCTTTGAGTGTTATCATTGGCTTATTCATAATGTAATATTCAATTATATGTCTACATCAAGAACACAAGAATAGATCATGTAAATTTTTAATAATTCTATTCATGATTCTATTAGGAATTAATTATTCATCCACATAAAAGAGTATGTTAGTTTATGTTATAACAAACAAAAAAGGAAAATAGGTGTCAGAATAAATCTGTTATTTACTTTATTTCATAAATAACCGATTAATGTGTGATAATAGTAAATATAATTATATATGAATAATTAATTGTTCATGTTATATATAAATAAATATAACTCTGTCATTTGTAAAAAATAAAATAAATCTTTTTATTTTTTTAAAATTTTGTTATTAGTTCTTCATATTTATAGTGAGGTAACTAATTTAACAGTCCTTTGGCTTGGGGACCTTGAGCTTTAATCTTTTGTCTTCTGGGACAAAAAAAAACTGGGTCTAGTTTGCTTCCTAGAGCACATCTGTTCTAGGAGATCCTTCTTGCTGTTGTGTGTGACAGTAGATTTCCCTTCCAAAGTTTTGTTGGGCGATTCACTGTTGCTTGGTTTGGTGGCAGCAGTGGGATTGGATTAGGATGGTTAGTTCATCATGACTTGGGTTGGGGTTTTAGGAGAGGTGGGGGTGATCATCTGATTTGGTGAACAGGGAAGCCATGCAGTCCATTGGTGTTGGCTGCTGTGGTGATGTTACTGATCCTGAACTTGAGCTGGTTTCAGGGTGGGAGATAGTTGACTGGCCTCCCTGATTTTTAATCTGAGTGGTCTTTTGTAACCTGGTAAACTTGATAATAGGCCTATTTGACTTGTTGGGGTTTTGGGCTGCTCAAGGTTTTGTTTACAGAAGACTATGTTGCTATTGATAGTTTCAACAAAAATCTTAAGACTTTCAGTGAAGCTGGCGATTGTGAGGCCATCCTGGAACTGTAAGACTTTATCTGGTGGTAAGATTATAAGAGGGTCTGTACTTACCACCTTATCTACCATTTTTAAACAGGAGATTGTGGTATTGGTCTCCCTAGTTGTCCTTCTGCTTAGTAAGTTATTTTCCAGTTTTTTGGCTACCTGTTCCAACTCATCCTCAGAGTCACTGATGGTCAAGTCCAAATGGACATCAGCAATTGCAAATGATGGTGCATTGCTTTCAGTGGCTTAATTGGTTTTGTACTGAGGTATTGGGTGCCTGTGCTCCTACTGTATGACTAGTACTAGGCTGATTTTCATTATTTTCAGAATCACTGTCAAAACATTTTTAGTATGTTTCAACAAGTCCTCTTCTCCTATATGCCTTATTACATCCAATACAATTGTATTTAATATAGAAATGTTGAGTAGTTTTATGCCTTTTTAAACTACTTTGTTTAGTAAAGGCTTTTTCACAAATCCGACATATGAAGCTTAATTTGCCCTCCATTTTAATTGTTGTCGGCAAAGATAATGTATTTGTATTTAAATACATTCAAATATATTTATTGTTTTTTTTTTATTTTTAACAAAAAACACAAGAATTATCACATAAAATCAGGTTGGTGTAAATGTATTAGTATCCAGCCTTCATCAAGGTGACAGTGTGAACTGGTAACCTGATTTATGATGTAATTATGTATTACGTGAGCTCTATTGTTACGTCACGAATGCTCTAACATCACAAATATAGCATAATGTGGCTAATTCATAACTTGAGGGAATGCTCAATGCATTATGTTGGCTTGTTCAGAATGCTTTTATAGTGTATTATAAAGCTGTGAACTGTTTACTCTGTTAATCTAATGAGTGCATATATAGAAAACAGCAAGAACAAGGGGACTCCAGAGTGTGAAGAAAGACCAAAATATACACACATTAGATAAATTGGTTAATGCCAATTGGATATATAGCACCAATATTCCACATCCACCACTGCTCACGTCTTCTCCTGTGAGCTTGTATTGGAGTATTGTACTTGGGTGTACACCATTCCAGTATGGTAAACTGCATGTTCCTAACAGAATGTCCTATTCCAGTGAAATGTTTGGATACAGGTGTGAATCCTTTGGTTTTTGAACAGATAATTTGTGCTAATAGATTTATGCTCTGAATGCTCTGCCTGTCTCCCCTACATAATACTTACATTTAGTCCATGTGATCAGGTATATAATATCATTCAATTCACATGATAATTTATTTGGTCTCTCTTCACACTATGGAGACCCCTTGTTTTTGCTGATATTGTGTATTGAGCTTAATACATATAATATGAATTTTAATCGAAGACATGTAAAGGTTAGAAGCAGGCATCTGGAGATTAAACCAAATTATATATGCATCTTACTAGAAGAATATTTGTGATATATGATTAATTTATTGAAATTATGTGTGCATTAGTGTTATTAAAATATCTCTTAATTCACCTTCTAATATGTAGGAACACAAAAGTTATTCACTGTCATGTAAACATTGACACAATATTCTTCTAATTTATATTCTGCTTACATGATTTTAGTAGTATCTAATAAATGAAAAAAAAATGGCAAGGTGTCTTTTTATGTTTTCTTATGTATGTTATATATATCAAATTTTTGTGCACATGCATGTAGCTATCACATATGAGCAAATAGATGATATTGCGATAAGTCATTAAGATTCCTGTGTCTAAATTTATACCAATGGCCACTTGATATCCTCTTGGTTGTTGAGGCCTAAGATGATTCAATTAACCTTTTCAATAATAATCATGCATGTATCAGTTGTTCATATAAATAAATTCACTTTAACCACATATGTATGTATAAATATTGTTACTTGGTATCACATTTTTTGTCCAAACGTATTTTTAAAGACCCACAATTGCCTGGGTGAAATCTATTAAAAAAAATTTTAAGCTCAACAATATTTTGGGTCAAAGGATGCATTTTGTATTTTTGTTATTAAACAGAATCTCTATATTTGAATGGTATTGGAATATGCACACTTGAATAATAAATTATCCAATCGATGGTATGCTTCTTTAAATGGAAAAAGTCAATATAAGACCTGAGTAAATAAAATACTTAAGTTTTCTGTAAAAAAACCCCCAAAAAACATAACTGGAGAACAGTTTGGTATCGTTTTTATAGCTTAATTTTACTGAAAACTTTGGTACATTAATATTATATTAATTAGCATTGCTTTTTAAAGTTAATTCATGATGTAACAGTCAGGGACAATAACAACTGAATATGATATACACAAATGAAATAGGAACATAAATCGAAACTTTCCTCAACAAAGGCTTTACCACAGCAATATTTGTTCTCATAACCACAGACATACAGGAAATTATAAACTTTTTCAATATTATAGGTTAAACCACAAGTAATATAAAGTATTGAACAGAAAAACATATTGTTTGATTTAGGTTGAGAGGTGTTCGATTTGCTTTTCAAAAAAAGTGGCGTGTGTCCGGTATCTTATCACACCCCCTCTTCATCGAAATCGACTAAAACCTTGTAGTTTCCGGTTATTTATTTTTTGCAATGGCCGACGAAGCAGAGGTTGGTTCTAGTGCAAAAATGAAAGATAATGGCTCAGTTTCATCAAAAACATCAGTGGAAAGTGGTGACGAGTATGAAGTGGAAAAAATTATTGGAGTTTGTAAATCAAAGGTATTCGATTTTGCAGTTGTTATGGCATTTACAGTCACCAAGTTGTGTGTCTGAGTTTTTGTTTACAACATACGTCAACAAACATTCTGTTTACGGCTGAATAGCATACCTATTATTTCGACGAAGCAAGCTAATTGATTCTGTCACATACTGCCTGGCCACCAATTATGGTCACGTCTGTGTAGGAAAATTAATTCCTGTGCTTAAATAAATGAAAATAACACTACAGATATTAATTAGTGTGTGTTTATTTTACTAATCCAAAGTTTTGCTTTCGTTTCAGCACAATCAATTTTCTCTGTACATGTACATTGCACCAAAAACGCCCTATTATCACCCAAACAACTGGAATTTCTTCATACCAATTATGGTCACCCCATTATTTTAGCCACTGATATAACAGAAAATAATGTTTGATCTGTGGTGCTCTGCAAATATAACTTAAAGGTCACATATCACACTTTTAACCATATACCAGAAAATATTTTATATTATGTACTAGTTAAAATAAAATCATTTGGTATATTTATTGTGGGAAATTTACTTTATAACCCACCCCCCCCCCCCCCCCAAAAGTGTTTCAAAAAGCACATTTTTCTGTTTATTTTCTGTCGTCTCCATTTTCTGTTTTTGTGACGAGAAACAGATATGACGTCAGGCGGGACTAAACACCATTCATCACCATTCATGGTTGTGTATTTACATTTACAAAACACTATACTTTTTCTTAATTTTGGTTTGCAAAAAGCCTTTCTGGGAAGCTATATAGCTTTTCTTAAGACCCAAGTTCCTTTGTTAGCCAGGAAAGCTTTTAATTTACATAACAAAGTTTCACTCTACATAATGTACTCTTACAGATGGTGGTTTTTACTACTAAGATGGACAGTGTTTGATGAGCTTGCACATTTATTTGGTGAAACCAATTTTTTTTAGTGTGTGTTAGTGCTGGGACGAGTTGACGGAAACTCGAGTTACAACTCGATGGGCGATAATTGGGGGTCGCATCGATTTGCGCAAGTCAAACTCGAGTTTTTGAAAACGTATATATTTTCACCATCTAAGGCTGACACTTCACCAAAACAATAGAAATATCTGAAATTTTCAAAAATATATTGTATTTTTACTTTATTATTCCTTAAATCAATGAAGATTTAACTTAAATTATATCGCGAAAGACCATTTCCAGTTCAAAGTTTTGCCTCATGTAC
The DNA here is from genome assembly GCA_964017235.1 of Sabellastarte sp. h YS-2021. Lineage (NCBI taxonomy): Eukaryota > Metazoa > Annelida > Polychaeta > Sabellida > Sabellidae > Sabellastarte > Sabellastarte sp. h YS-2021. Next base: position 163,778,566 of record OZ024927.1, on the reverse strand, counting down.
GGTTATGTAAAATATTTTCTCCAACAAACGAAATACTTTATCCCGAAAATTACTCGAGTTTGACTCGAGTTCAACTCGCTTCTAACAAGTGATGCTCGATCTTTCATTTAAGCTGGCGATCCCACCACTAGTGTGTGTGCATCTTAAAAAAATTAAAATTTGAGCCTTAAGATAGACTGCTTTTAACTACAACAAACAGGATACATTCTTCACATCCCCCTCCCCTTCGTGTGTTAACCCAAGAGAAAGCAGTGGGAGATAAGACTGAACATGTTGTATGCAAGTGCATAGTTTGTTTTTTTACCAAGGGGCCTTTAGAGGTCTGCATGTCCTGTACTTGAAGTTATGTGCTGAACTAAAATCTATTTCAGTTTCTAAAGTGAAATTAAAAATAACATAAATAAATAAATAAAACAAATAAATAAAACCAGGATGGTGTAACATAAGTAAAGGCAGCTGCACAATAATGTTTGTCTAATGTTTGGCCACTGTCTACCAAAGAAATAAAATGACAAATAGTCCCACTTTCTGGCTGTAAAAGTTTTTTTTTTTCTTTTTTTTTGACAGAGTAAATTACGTTGTTTGTCTTGTACATTGTGTGATGCTGCCTGTTGAAGCAGCCATACATACACAGTAAATGAAAAGACACAGTACACACATGATCTTGTTTTTAGAGAATATGACTGCGTGTAAAAAGGTGGGGGGGTTTTATTGATTTAACAGTTACATCAACACTTGCCTGATATTTAATAAGCACCACTTATGCTAATTTTTATTCTAAATTCTGAACAAAATCCACGCCACACCCATCCACATCCCTTCAAAAAAAATCCTTCCAAGAAAAACGTGCAGGAACTATATCACGTCTTCTAAATGTTCTTCCTCATATATTACTGTATCTTTGTTAATTTCTGATGTAAAAAGACCTGCACTTAGTTCACCAGATATATAGTTGTGGTTCTTGTTTTTCTATAAATAAACATTCCCCACAATCACTCCTACTGTCAAAGGCCATTATAAAATAAACCGACTGCTGGCTGTTTCTATTCCCGGATGACGTCACACTGTGTCTATAAACTAATGGCGGGATTTGTGGCTTGGGATTTGCGGTATTTTTTATATTGCTTGAATATCACATTTAAACATTTGAAACATCCAAATTAAATGTACAGACAGTATTCAAGTATATATAAAAGCATCATGGACAACATAACTCAGATTTTTTTAAAAGTGTGATATGTGACCTTTAATGTTTAGCCTTTAAAAATATATGTTCATAATCTTTTGTTATTTAGAATAGGATTACTCTAGCTGTTTACAATTACTTCATGTTTTCCTCACTATGGCATTTACTTTTATTTGACCGGCTGGGGGTGACCATAATTGTGGCAAGGCAGTATATGTTTCCATGAAGTTGTTAATGCTTCAGTTTATGTTACAATATGATCAAGTAAGACCGACCTACTATTGTGAAGTGACCATTTCTACTGTAGACAGATTGTCCCAAGTGACTGGGCGTTATTTCTACATAGAACTCGAGTTTTCATAGAATCCAAATACCAATGGGTTACCCTAAGGCTGGAAATACACCTGTCCTTAATCTATCGGCCTCTGCACCTGTAAGACCCTAGATATTGGGATACGAGCATCTCGTGACCACGGCAGCTTGTGACCAACAACTCGTACACAAAATTTTCTTTTTAAATATTGCAGGAAACCCTACCGACTTCTGTCTGCTCACATTTTTTTTCCAATTTGCATATTTTATTATAAAATATTGAAGTAAACTCCACAAACTTCTGTCTCCCCATGTTTTTTTTTCTAATTTGTATAATTTATTTTAAAATATGAAGTGGCTGGAGTACGGTAAATTGCAGCACTCGAGAAGAAATTCTACAGTATGGTAACATTCATTTGCCGTATTCCAGTAAATTAACTAGAGTATGGTTCAAGCTGGTATCCTAAACATCTCATGGAGTGAAGGAAATATGAGGCGACAATGGGGGTTTCTACATTTTAGAAACAGAAAATCTAGCAATAGTGTACAAATAAAATATCAAATACTAGTACTTGCAATGTACACACAAAGATTTAAGAAAATATAAAACCATGATGGATTTTCTAGCAATATTTTCCAAACAAAAGTCTAGCCAACCAGGCTATTTTTCGTCTGCAAACATGATTAATTTAATTAATCAATGAAAACCATTGTTACTGAAACTGCACTCAAGACAAAGTTCTGGAGTGCGGCAATCCGTACTGCAGCATATTTTCTACAGAACGGTTTTACCGTACCGCAGCCACGCCCTTTAAAATATGGCAGGAAAATCCACGGACTTCTGTCTCCTCACTTTTTTTTTCTAATGCCATGAATTCCATGACCTCACATTTTTAATTTGCATATTTTATTTTATAATATTGCTAAGCAACCCCCATGGAAGTATGATAATTTGAAGTATTTGATCTCTAACTGAACAGACGTTCTTATATATAATACTCGCTCTTCAAGCAGCATTTCTATTTATTAAATATAAAATATTGTTAGAAAACCCCACATAATTGGGTGATCTCATATTTCTTCATAAATATTATGAGCTGCGTATACAAGTACTCAGTATTTGATATTCATGCAAAAATAATGTTTGTGTACGAGTTGTGGGTACGTGTTGTTGGTCACGAGTTGCATGTAAATCTAGATATTTTGGTATAAAACAGTGAACTTCCGTCCGCATCCGTAAAAAGGGTCAAGTTTCTTTTTTTGCGGGTGCGGACGGAAGTTCACTGTATTATACCACAACCTCCAGGGTATCACGGATGCGGACAATTGCCGATACGGAAATGTAAATAAGGACAGGTGTATTTTGCGAGTAAGTCTGGAAATACACCTGTCCTTAATCTTGCCCATACCTGAATCTGCACCAGTTTTTGCACCCGTTCGTGACCCATAACACTCTAAACATTTTGGTATAAAACAGTGAACTTCCATCTGTATCCGCAAAAAGGGAAACTTGACCCCTTTTTATGTCAGCTGACTTGTCAGTCAGCTGACAGTATGTCATCACTCTGCGGCGTGGGCGTCCGCGTGAACAACTTCTTCTCCAAAACTACAAGGCCTAGAGACATGCTGTTTTTTTTAAAAGATACCTTATCTATCGAGGATGAAAAATTGTTCAAGGCATGCAAATCTGTCTGTTCGTCTGTTTGCTAGAGACATTACAAGGGGGGTACCCCCACCAAAAGTGTGAAAATTTCAACTTTTTATCACAATTTTCTCAGTGACTATTGCAGGGATTTCTCTCATATCTTGCATATATGTACTAGGCCAGAGGTAGATTCTCTTGTGTGAGTATGAGACCTGGATCTGTCTTACTTTTTTTTTAATAAATTTTTTTAATAATTTTTAATGCATTAAAATTCATGAAATCATGCACTAAATCACTTATAACTTCAAAAGTGTTGCATTTACAGCATTTTGTGAAAATATGTTGTTCAGCTACTTTTTTCATAGCTACAATATGGTGAGTAAGTTTGGTGTCTGTCTCAATAGCTAAGTGAGTAATAGCTACTTTTGGGCTTTTCAGTAACTTCCATTATGAGTAAAATCACTTGTAACTTAAAAACTATTGCATTTAGAGAATTTCGTATAAATATGTTATTCAGCTACTTTTGGGCCAGCTATAACATAGTGAAATTTCAGACCTGTAGCTCATGGCATAGCTGAGTAATAGCTACTTTTAGGTTATCACTGTTGAGTAAATCGCTTATAACTTGAAAACTATTGCATTTAGAGAATTTCGTATAAATATGTTATTCAGCTACTTTTGGGTCAGCTATAACATAGTAAAATTTCAGACCTGTAGCTCATGGCATAGCTGAGTAATAGCTACTTTTAGGTTATCACTGTTGAGTAAATCACTTATAACTTGAAAAGTGTTGCATTTAGAGCATTTTGTTAAAATATGTTATTCAGCTACTTTTTTCATAGCTACAATATGGTGAGTAAGTTGGGTGTCTGTCTCAATAGCTAAGTGAGTAATAGCTACTTTTGGGCTTTTCAGTAACTTCCATCATGAGTAAAATCACTTGTAACTTAAAAACTATTGCATTTAGAGAATTTCGTATAAATATGTTATTCAGCTACTTTTGGGCCAACTATAACATAGTGAAATTTCAGACCTGTAGCTCATGGCACAGCTGAGTAATAGCTACTTTTAGGTCATCCCTGTTGAGTAAATCACTTATAACTTGAAAACTATTGCATTTAGAGTATTTTGTTTCAATATGTTATTCACCTATTTTGGGGTCAGCTATAACATAATAAAATTTCAGACCTGTAGCTCATGGCATAGCTGAGTAATAGCTACTTTTAGGTCATCACTGTTGAGTAAATCACTTATAACTTGAAAACTATTGCACTGACAGTAATTTGTGTAAATACGTTATTCAGCTACTTTTGGGTCAGCTATAACATAGTAAAATTTCAGACCTGTAGCTCATGGCATAGCTGAGTAATAGCTACTTTGAGGTTATCACTGTTGAGTAAATCATTTATAACTTGAAAACTATTGCATTTACAGAAATTTGTGTAAGTATGTTATTCAGCTACTTTTGGGTCAGCTATAATATAGTGAAATTACAGACCTGTAGCTCATGGCATAGCTGAGTAATAGCTACTTTGAGGTTATCACTGTTGAGTAAATCATTTATAACTTGAAAACTATTGCATTTACAGAAATTTGTGTAAGTATGTTATTCACCTATTTTGGGGTCAGCTATAACATAGTGAAGTTTCAGACCTGTGGCTCATTTCATAGCTGAGTAATAGCTACTTTGAAGTTCTCACTGTTGAGTAAATCAGTTATAATTGGAAAACTATTGCATTTACAGAAATTTGTGCAAATATGTTATTCAGCTACTTTTGGGTCAGCTGTAACATAGTGAAATTATAGACCTATAGCTCATGGCACAACTGAGCAATAGCTATTTTCAGGTTCTCACTATTGAGTAAATCAGTTGTAGCTTGAAAACTATTGCATTTACAGTAGTGTGCTTAAATATGTTGTTCACCTACTTTTGGGTTAGCTATAACATAGTAAAATTTCAGACATGTAGCTCATTGCATAGCTGAGTAATAGTTCCTTTGAGGTTCTCACTGTTGAGTAAATCAGTTGTAACTTGAAAACTATTACATTTAGAGTAATTTGTTAAATATGTTATTCACAGAATTTTTGGTCAGCTATAACATAGTGAAATTGCAGACCTCTATGTCATGGCATAGCTGAGCAATAGCTACTTTCAGGTTCTCACTGTTGAGTAAATCATTGTATCCACTGGATAGCCGAAGTGTGTAGAGAGAGATTTCACCATTACTGCTCTGATGAAAAAAATATTATAGCTAGCTTTCTTAAGTTTGCAGTATATATTAATAACCATAAAATGTTGTCTGGGAATATTTTTGGCCTCATTTTGAGAAACAAGATGGCCGCCACAGGTGTTTTTTGTCAGTCATGAAAAGTGCTTATATCTCCCTTATTATTGATCCTAGAGGTTTGGGATGATAAACCAACCTGTAGGAAATCATGGGGTGGGAATCTTTTGGTGTGGTCAGATTTGACCTTCAATGACCCCTCCTTCAAGGTCACATAAGGATAGCCAAACTTAAAAGTGCTTATAACTCGCTTATTATTGGTCCCAGAGGTTTGGGATGGTAAACAGACAGGAAATCATGGGCTGTGAATCTGTTGATATGGTCCGATTTGACCTTGGAACCCTCCTTCAAGGTCAAATGAGGATAGCGAAAATTGAAAGTGCCTACAACTCGCTTATTATTGGTGACAGAGATTTGGGATGGTAAACCATCCCATAGGAAATCATTGGCTCGGAATCTTTTGGTATGGTCAGATTTGACCTTTGGACCCCTCCTTCAAGGTCAAATGAGGACAGCCAAGCTTAAAAGTGCTTCTAACTCATTTATAATTGGTCCTAGAGGTTTGGAATGGTAAACCATAGGAAATCATGGGCTGGGAATGTATTTGTGTGGTTAGATTTGACCTTGGACCCCTTCTTCAAGGTCGAACGAGGATATTGCCTTTGTAGTATTTCTTTAAATATGTTTTAACCTATTTTTTACACTTAAACAATTACCTTGTTATTTTCCTTCATAATACCATTTACAGGGCACAACTTTTTTATCCTTTTCTTCTGTCAGCTTCGGAATTTCTTTCGAACTTGCTGTTCAGTTACCATTTACTGTATTTCTGTACAGCCCTTTTCCTGATAATTATTCTGTTCTCTAATCACCTTCACAAATCAAAAACACTCAGTCAGCTAACACAGTGCCCGTTCACGGGAACTCTCCTCTTGTTTCATTGTTCTAAGATAAGAACAAAATAAAGGTAAAGGTGGGGCATCATGATGGTTATAGGGGTGTTGGGAGGCAATCTTCTTAAAAACAGATTCCTATTTTCATTATAGTTTTTAGTAATATTCCTATTTTATTCCTATTTTTTGAATCTCGAAATTCTTATTTTCCTATTTTCTGAGACTCACTTGTAACTTGTAGCCCTGCAGTTTTGTAAAAAATGGGAAACCCTGGGGGCGAGTCCAAATGTAGTAACAACACTCAGAGAAGACTACACCCTCCACTTCCGGTTCAGACCCAAGCTAACCAGATCACCAACTGTTATCAGCAGCTATACCAATCCTCACAAAATCTCAACCTTTTGGAAGCCCTGTATCAGCTGGTGAACATAAATGCAGTAGAACCAGTAGAAAATCAAAACTCACTGGGGTTTTACAACCGGTTATTTTTGGTACTCAAACCCAAGAACCGGTGGAGACCTATCTTGGACCTGAGCACATTGAACACCTTCCTAAACACAGAGTCATTCAAAATGAAGACAATAAGAACCTCCCTACAGACAGGGGAGTGGGTAACCTCCATAGATTTCAAGGACGCATACTTCCACATACCAATTCACAGTCAGTCCAGGAAGTACATGCGTTTTGTCACTCCTACCAATTCAAAGCACTACCCGTCAGTCTGTCCACAGCACCCATGGAGTTTACAGTGGTGGCCAAAGAGGTCAAACTGATGGCCTTACAGAGGGGTATAAGAATCTACCAGTGCCTAGACGACTGCTTGGTGAGATCAACATCCTACCATATTGTCTCCAGCAGAAACACATCTTGGTAGCTCTCTGTCGAGAACTAGGTTGGCTGGTGAACAAGGAGAAGTCAGAACTGGATCCAAAACAGGTTTTCAACTTACCAATTCGACTTGAAAGAGCGCAAGGTCAGACCCACACCAGACCGTTGGCAGGCCTTGACAGACAAAATTCAGACAATTCTGTCCAGTCCGGGGTGTCCAGTCCGGCAGTTCATGTCCCTCATAGGGCTTCTGAAAGCCACAGAAAAGCAAGTCCACCTAGGTTGACATTGTATGAGACCCATACAGTGGCAGTTAAAAAATAACTGGAGGGTACCAGATTCATTAGAAAAGGTTATACCAGTCCCCAGGCCGCTCCACCCCCACTTAAGGTGGTGGCTGGAAGAAAGTCATGTGCTACCAGGTCAACCATTACACCCACTAAAGCATGCTCTGCAGATATTTACAGACGCATCAAAAGAAGGGTGGGGCGCTCACTTAAACGAGCTCACTGCAAGGGGAACTGGTCCCTTCCAGAAAGCAGGTTGCATATAAACCACTTGGAACTAAAGGCGATCTTTCTGGCCCTAAAAGAGTTCCAAGACCTCTGTTCAAACAATATAGTACTGGTGGCCACAGACAACACAACAGTGGTTGCCTATATCAACAAGGAAGTGGGATGAAGTCAGGCCCTCTGTGTGCCCTTCTGTGGAGAATCGTGACCTGGTGTACCAGGAGACAGGTAACACTCAAAGCTTGACACATCCCAGGCTGGCTGAATGTGATAGCAGACAAACTATCCAGACTAGGCCAAACCATTCAAACAGAATGGTCCCTTCACCCAGATGTCTTCCAAGCCATCTGTTCCTGTTGGCACCAGCCCAAAGTGGACCTGTTTGCCACCAGGTTCAAACTTCCACAGTTTGTTTCACTGGTTCCAGACCCCCAAGCATGGGCAATGGATGCACTCAGCCTGTCCTGGGAGAGTCTGGATCCATATGCCTTCCCACCAGCAGCCATCTTGGGCAAAGTAGTGTAGACGTTGCAAGACTACCATGCAACAGAATAATTCTGATTGCACCGGGTTGGCCCAACATGTCCTGGTTTCGGGACCTAGTGGCCATGTCCAGTCAGACCCCACTGTGCCTACCTTTCCTGCCCAATCTGGTAACTCAACCATTCAACCAGACCTTACACAAGAATCTGTCAAACCTGAACCTGGCTCCTAGAGCCACAGCAATCAAGGAACAGGGCTACGCTGAGGCAGTGGCAGCACAAATTGAGGCTCCTCAAAGAGGATCAACCAGATCCTCATGGATCAAGCAGACTGTGATCTGATGTTATGAGCTCTCTGATCAGGAGGCCCTCACACTGCATCAGGTTAAAGCCCATGACGTCGGGACTTTTGCTGCCTCCAAGGCCTTCCAGTCGAGGGTTTCCTTAGAGCAAATTTTGTCAGCCTTCCACTGGAAATCACATAACACCTTCACACAATTCTATTTGAAGGATGTGGCTTGGGCTGATACAGAGCTTTTTCATTTGGGTCCAGTGGTAGCTGCTCAGCAGTTCCAACACCAAACCCAAAAATGAGGAGATATGTAGATATGTAAATATGCACACATGTACATATGGTGTATATTTGTATATAATAAAAAAACCAACAAAAAAAAAAAAAAAAACCTGTGACTTGCTTCTTCTGGGAAGTTTATTGTATCCACTTATTAAATTTGCAATTTTATTGATTGTACAGATTGGTTTTATAGTACATGTATTTGATCTGTCTACTAATATATTAAATTCATGGAACAGATAAATTTGTTTGTGATTATTATTTTAGAATGGACAGTCAAAATAGTTACAACAAAATAGTTTATATGTACCCATCAGTGAATGCCGTATGGACCTTTGCCCACAAGGACTGTTGCCCACAGGACCTTTAACCCACAAGGGACTTTGCCTACCACAGGGGCAATTTTACTTTACCTGTACGGGATCTGCCAGCAGGAAATTGTCAAGGAAATATGAAATTAAATTAACAAAGTTATAAATGGGGGGAAGCCCCTAACCCCCATAAATAGTATTCATGTGTATTACAATAAAATAAAAGGATCAAATAACTAAAAACATTAATTATCGCCCAAATCTTGTACTGGTACAGTAAAAACTAGCCACCACATTTTTTACATGGGAGGAACTTTGTCCACAATAATAATATGGAATAATATCCACAAAAATAACTTTAAATTATGATTGAAATATAAGTGTGTAATATCAGTGAAAAATGCTTTGACAAAAAAAAAAAGGAAAAATGGTTTACTATGATTATGAATCACACAAAATGAGTGCTACAAAAATACCTAGTGAATGCCTGTGGCATGAAAGATGGGCTGTCAGGGGATATGTTGACGTTGACTTGGCACAATCTAGATTTTGAATATTGTATGACCTACAAGGATAACTCATGTTCTAGTGCTAGAATGAGTTCTCTTTAAATTGAGTTGCAACTCTAGGCTGATATATGGAGGCTGCATTGACCAATAATAAATGTGGCCCTCTTTGTCAATATTTAATCATGTGTACATTTGTTGTTTTTTTTTGCAGGGAAAGACAATGTACAGAGTGCGATGGGTGGGTTATGACCCAAGCTGGGACACCTGGGAGCCAGCAGAAAACCTGGAAAGTTGCATTGATGTGATACAAGCATTTCTGCAACAGAAGAAAGAACAGAAAAGCAAACCCACAAACACTCCAAAGGTGAATTTTTCTTACAATATTTCCAGTATTTAGGTATTTTTAGGCGGGTTGCGTGTAACCAACCCGCCTATTAGATTGATGTGTCCGACGTCCGTCTGTCCGTCCACATTTTTCGTTTCCGGACTCTAACTTTAAAACGGTTTGTCCAATCAAATTCAAACTTCACAGGGAGATAGATCACCATCATAGCTAGGTTCCTTTCGAAATTGGTGAAATTCCATGTGTTCGTTTGTCCGTTTTTCGTCCGTTTGTCTGTCCATCCATCTGTTTGTCCACATTTTCGTTTCCGGACTCTAACTTTAAAACGGTTTGACCAATCAAATTCAAACTTCACAGGGAGATAGATCACCATCATAGCTAGGTTCCTTTCGAAATTGGTGAAATTCCGTGTGTTCGTTTGTCCGTTTTTCGTCCGTTTGTCTGTCCATCCATCTGTTTGTCCACATTTTCGTTTCCGGACTCTAACTTTAAAACGGTTTGACCAATCAAATTCAAACTTCACAGGGAGATAGATCACCATCATAGCTAGGTTCCTTTCGAAATTGGTGAAATTCCGTCTGTTTGTTTGTCCGTTTTTCCGTCCGTTTCTTCGTTTTTGTCCGTTTTTCTGTCCATCCATCTGTCCGTCCACATTTTTGTTTCCGGACTCTAACTCGAAAACGGTTACTCCAATCTAATTCAAACTTCACAGGGACATACATCACCATCATAGCTAGGTTCCTTTCGAAATTGGTGTAAATCCGTCCGTTCATTTGTCTTGTTTTTCTGTCCATTTGTTCGTTTTTAGGCGGGTTGCGTGTAACCAACCCGCCTATTAGATTGATGTGTCTGACGTCCGTCTGTCCGTCCACATTTTTTTTAATCAAGTCAGTTATGGCAGTAAACCTATCATACCTTTTATTAAGCGGGTTACATGTAACCAACCCGCCTATTAGATTGATGTGTCTGACGTCCGTCTGGTCATCCACATTTTTGTTTCCAGACTCTAACTCGAAAACGCTTTGTCCAATTGAATTCAAACTTGACAGGGAGATAGATACCATCATAGCTAGGTTCCTTTCGAAATTGGTGTAATTCCGTTCGTTCGTTTGTCCCTTTTTTGTCCTGTTTGTCTGTCCGTCAACATTTCCGTTTCACGACTCTATCTTGAAAACGCTTTGTCCAATCGAATTCAAACTTGACAGGGAGATAGATCACCACCATAGCTAAGTTGCTTTCAAAATTGGTGTTATTCTGTCCATTTGTCCGTTTATAGCATAGATACAATTATGTAACCTAGATTACAAGTTTTACATTTCTTAGCACGTCTAACACATTTACCTTAACTGGGTGACCTAACATTTCTTTCCTTGTTTCTAAATTTAATTATAGCAGTAGCTAACCTTATTGCTGCCTGCGCAACCCGCCTTTTGGGGCATTTCTGACCCTCTTGTTTATTGTATCTACTGAATGCTTCTGGTGGATATTTTGGTTTAGCTTTTGCTACGCCGCTGCTGCACATAGAGAGATTTTGGATGTTAATGCTCTCAACGGAAAACTACACCGGTTAGCTTCACCAAATTTGTAGGATATCTTCATTGGGAGGTTAGCTTCTCTGGGACTGAAATTAGCCTCATTCTGAAAAACAAATGACCACTGCAGGCATTTCTTTGAAATTATCTACCATCTCGTACTGGCTAGTTCTCATAAGTAGAATGTTGAATCTCTTCATAGGTGATATGTATAACAGATATACATGTCCTCCACAACCGTGCAGACATTTGACCTTGGAAGCTCTTAATTCAAGGTCATCCACAGAGTGCCAAAGTACCCCACATAGCAGACTTTAAAAGTGCCTATATCTCCTTTATTATTGGTCCTAGAGGTTTGCAATGTGAAACCAAAACTATAGGAAATCATGGGCTGGGAATCTTCTGATAAAATCAGATTTGACCTTGGACCCCTCCTTCAAGGTCAAATGAGGATAGCCAAATTTAAAAGTGCTTGTAACTCGCTTATTATTGGTCCTAGAGATTTTCAATGTGAACCCAACTCACAGGAAATCATGGGCTGGGAATCTTGAGATGAAATCAGGTTTAACCTTGGATCCCTCCCTAAAGGTCAAACAAAGACAGCCAAAGTTAAAAGTGCTTATAACTCGCTTATTATTGGTCCCTGAGGTTTGCAATGTGAAACCAACTTACAGGAAAATTTCCATAATTCATGGGCTGGGAATCACCTTTAATGGTCAGCTTTGGTCTTGGGCCCCTCTTTCAACGTCAAACAATGGTTCACTGGCTTTGGTGTGTTGTTTTTCCGGTGGATACAAATTTGGATCATTAACATTTTTGCGTTTCCAAAAGATCCTAGAAAATCCTGCCCCCCCCCTCCCCAAAAATGAAGAAAATTACATGAAAAGCTGATATACAGGTGGAAAATCTTACTTGAAAACTTAGGTTTACCAAAGTAGTGTGTTGATTTAAGCTACATTTAATATTTCCTTGGTTACCTGCTTCACTTATTTGTGCTAATTAAGCGTCCCTGAAAAGGGAGCTTATTTGGTTTTGCGTCAGTTTCCTCGCCGCCGCATTATGGTCTCCCTTGAATATCTCCCTTATTATTGGAAGCTTTTTAACCATATTTGGTAGTTATATACCTGAGGCGTGGGAAAATTTTTCCACATGCTTAAATTTGATCTTTATCAAGGTCGCATAATCAAAAAATAGTTTTGATGGTTACACCCGCCCGTCATCGCCGCTCAGCAAAATCTATCGACCGCAGAGGCTTGTAATTGTATCCCCGGACGAAAGTCGGGGATACTTAGGATTCAGTATGGTCACGCCGCCGCCGCAGAGATTTCCTTTTGGACGCGATAACTTAAAAAATATTATAGTTAGAACTTTCAAATTTGGTATGTGGGTATATATGGGCAATGCCATGAACACTATTGTTTTGTGACCTTGACCTTCAATCTCAAGGTCACTGGTGGCCTCTTAAAGGTCAGATTTTGGCCATTTTTTTCACTTTTTGGCCCAGTTCTCCTATACAGAAAGTCAGATCATCCTATGGCTGGTATATATAATACATATATATGTCCTCTGTAAGCATGCAGAAATTTGACCTTGAAGCTTTTCATTGAAGGTCATCCACTGACCGCCAAAGTACCTGACCGAGGGTCATTTTTGGCCTTTTTGGAGATATTTTCACACTTAATGCTGACTATATTGCATGGAAACTATTGAAAATGGCTTTGGAGGTTGAGTACATGATGGACTTCTACCATCCAGGCTTACTGGTTACAGATCTTCATTTAAGGTCATCCACTGACCGCCAAAGTGCCTGACCAAGGGTCATTTTTGGCAAATTTGGAGATATTTTCATACTTAATGCTGACTACATTGCATGGAAACTATTGAAAATGGCTTTGGAGGTTGAGTACATGATGGAGTACCAGCATCCAGGCTTACCGGTTACAGATCTTCATTTAAGGTCATCCACTGACCGCCAAAGTACCTGACCGAGGGTCATTTTTGGCCCTCTATTTGTTTGTTTGTTTGTGAACAAGGTAACTCAAAAACTGACAGATGGATTTTGCTAAAATTTTCGGGATATGTCCAAAATGGTAAAAGGAAGATATGATTAAATTTTGGGAGTGATCCGGATCACTGTCTGGATCTTCTGGATCCATGAAATTTAATTTTTAAAGACAGATAACTCAAAAATTTATGGGTGCATTTTGATGAAATTTTCAGGAAATGTCCTTAATGGGACGAGGAACAAGTGATTAGATTTTGGGAGTGATCTGGATCACTGTCTGGATCATCCGGATCCAGGCTGCCAGATGTGTTTGTGTACAATATAGCTCAAAAACTTGTGGATGGATTTTGATGAAATTTTCAGGATATGTCTGAAAAGGTAAAAGGATGAAATGGTTGAATTTTGGAAGTGATCCGGATCACTATATGGATCTTCTGGATCCATGAAATGTAATTTTTAAAGACAGATACCTCAAAAAGTTATGGATGGATTGTGATGACATTTTCAGCAAATGACCTAAATGGTACAAGGAACAAGTGATTAAATTTTTGGAGTGATCTGGATCACTGTCTGGATCATCTGGATCCAGGCTGCAACATAATTTTAGGATGAATTTTGATGATATTTTTAGGACATGTTACAAATGGTAAAAGGAAGAAGTGGTAAAAGGAAGAAGTGGTTCAATTTTGCGAGTGATCTGGACCACTATCTGGATCTTCTGGATCCATGAAATATAATTTTTAAAGACAAATAGCTCAAAAAGTCATGGATGGATTTTTATGAAATTTTCAGGAAATGTCTTAAATGGGACAAAGAACAAGTGATTAGTTTTTGGGAGTAATCTGGATCACTGTCTGGATCATGTGGATCCAGGCTGCCAGATGTGTTTGTGTACAAGATAACTAAAAAACTTATGGACGGATTTTGATGAAATTTTTAGAATATGTCTGAAAAGGTAAAAGGATGAAATGATTGAATTTTGGAAGTGATCCGGATCACTATATGGATCTTCTGGATCCATGAAATGTAATTTTTAAAGACAGATATAAGTGAAAGAACTAGTGATTAGCTTTTGGGAGTAATCTGGTACTATGGAGAATCCTGACCTGGTGCTCCAGGAAACAGGCTCAAGACCGACATATTCACGCCTTAACTATGTCCCGTCCGGGGATACACTGCGTCGAGACGCAATCTCTAGTTATACACACATGTTCATACTATCAAAAACGCGAGTTGATTAGATTTTGAGAGCGATCCGATGAAAAATGACTGATTTATGAGCGATTTTCTCACACCTACCAACCAGAAAGCTTAAAATTCATGTGAACCCCCCTATTATTATCTTCTTAAGTATTGCATTTAGAGCCATTAAATGTATTGGGAGGTAGTAGGAAACCATATGTGGAGAGTCTAGAAAGCAAGTTAAATTCCCCCCGACCCCCCTGTAGGGGTCTAACTGGGGTCATAAAATAGCCAATTTTGACATTTTTCCTTATATCTTATTATTGGTTTTAGAGCTTTAGAATGTGTTAAGAGGTATCGGGAAACCATATGTGAAGAGTCTAGATAGCTGGTCAGATTTACCCCCTGACCCCCCCTTATGGGTTAAACTGGGGTCATAAAATAGCCGATTTTATTGCGCTACAATAGCTTACCATGTGGGACTGATTGCTGTTCTCGGATGGCCGCAAGGCATCATGGCGAACGTCTAAGAAAAATAGACATTAATAGTTGGCCGTAGCCTCTGGTTGTCGTCTCGCGGTACACTCTCACATTCTTCTCCTTTTCTCGTTGGCCGCATGATTTAGCAATGCTTTATTTTAGAAGGAAAGTTATCTCATTTTTACAAGGATATACTTGTCGTTGGATAAGGAAACTACATCAGTTTCTTTGTTTTGTTACATAGAATCATAATTTGGTTACCTTTCATAGTTCAGATAAGTATTTTTAGCATATTTTACAACTGAAGTCCACTTCCGGGTTCACGTTGTAAAGAAAGTGCGACTTGTTTATGTGGTTTCTAATACAGGATATATATATATGCCTGTCAGTAAAATAAAATAAAATAAAATATTTAACCCCTATCTGCTTCATTATTGGACCATTTTAGGGTTTAAAAATATATAAATTTAACCCAAACGAGTCCTTGTCGAGTGAAATCATCGGAAACAGCAATTACTCGCAACTATCACATGTCTCGTGTAGGTAGTTATATACAGGAATATATGCCTGTTGAATTCAAATAAAATAAATTTTGTAAGGGTTTATCCCCGTTCTGCTACAGTATTTGTCCATTTTAAGGGTTAATATATGATATAAAGCACGAAACTTGGGGGAATCCTTGGGGAAACCCCTGTGATGACGTCACGTCTAGACAACGTGACTGAGAGACGCGTGTTTCTTACAGTACGTTTACCAAATAAAATAAAATAAAATTGAATAAATAAAATAAAATATTTATCCCTTCTTTCCTGTATTGTTGACCATTTAAAATGTTAATACTTAAATAAACAGGAATTGAATCCTTCCTCAATTGTCTAGACAGTACGTGCTTCTTTATACTAAGGTAACTTTAGTTTGACCTTATTTTAATTCATCCAATTTTATAATATAAAAGATATTATACTTGCTTTTTAGATTCTATGTTATTTAACAAAATTCTGTGTAATTATTGCTTTCCTTATCTCACAACTAGCCCTACCTGCAGTGAGGCGGGTGGGGCAGATGACCTTGTGTCACTCTTGATTTACATATGTAAATCCAGTTGTGTAGTTCTCTTCAAAGAACCCTTTAAGGAAAGCTTACAAGGAAATTATAATACCCAACTTCTTTCTAGCCAGGGTGGATCAGATCCCTGCTTGAATCTGAAGCCAGATTCGATCTTAGTTCATCCGAGTTTTTAATTCATCCGAGAATCGGATGCATTACTTCCAACTTCTATCCTCCCGAGTATGATTTGATACTCGGATTTTCATTGCACCTAGACCCGATGCTCAGATATCAGATCCGAGATTCGGATGTCTGCTAACCCATCCCTTGCTCGGATGATCGGATGTTACACTAAACTCCAATGCTCGGATGATCTAATCTAAATCCGATGCTCGGATGATTGTATTTAGATCTGATCCTCGGATGATCAGATCTTAAATCTGATGTGCGAATGGTGGTTCCAGATCAAAACTCTGAACAATCCTAACTAATAGTCCACAAGCCTGGCAGTAAATATCCCTTATTGGGGGCTTCGGTGCAAGTCCAAGTCCTCCAGCCCTTCTGTCCTGACTCTGTACTTTTAGGGAAGTAGGTTGCCTGACTTAACTCTAACCATTTTCTGAGGACATTGAAACTTAGGCAGTTTTTGAACCTCTCTGCCCCCAGGGAATTTATGCCTAGATCCTCCACAGTCTGGACTCTGAATGATTTACCAGGCCAAGAGGAACTTAGGCTGCTAATTTCCCTTAAAATGGAACAACCTTATTTTGAACACAAATTACAAGTTTTCAAATCTTGTATCTCCCTAGGGGCCTCCTTGGGTAAGCCCCCTCCCCCTTCTGGTCATTAAGAGTTGAGCTTCAGGCTGCTCTTCACTAGGTTCCCCTGAATACAACCTGGTTATGGATATTTGTTAAGACAGTAGCAAGGCTACTACCAGACAGGTCAAACTCAATTTCATGGTGCATATAAGTAGTCAGAAGGGGAATGGTGAATTCAGGTGAGATACTGGATCTTTAGATCTTAAAGTTCCCCATTCACATCTAGTTTAGGAGGGACAGGAGTTCCTCATCAAGGCACCTGTAATAACTCTCAGGGTTTAGGCCCTATTAATCAGCCCTTTCCATCCCCACAATCTAGAGGCTCCTACAGGAACCACCCCAATGGGGGTCATTCCATTCCAAGCAGTATCCATCGTTTTCCCCAGGTAAACTCCATCGAGTAACAGAGGCTCAAAGGTCGTTTTCGACCCCACTCCAGGGGACGAGGGCATGAAAACCCTTCCCCAATGACTCCTCCAAAGCCTCCTTCAGTCCACCAGTAGGAGATCGCCTCCGTTCTTTCAGAAAAGACTGGCAAACAAATCCTGTCATTCTTTTCAAATCCAAGTCCGGTCAGATTCCCTCTGATTCAGTCAAGGCCCTTCAAAAGACCAAGCTCTGGCCTCTTGTATCCGGTCTCTTCTGTTAAAGAACGTAATAGAAAGGGTGGGAAAAGGTAAAATCTCTCGGGTTTTACAGTCGCCTGTTTTCCAATCTCCAAGCCTCCCCAAGGTGGAGGCCAGTAATAGACTTAAGGAGGCTCAACACTTTTCTACACATAGAAAAGTTCTAATGGAAACTCCAGAGTCCATCAGGACCTCCCTGACTAGGGGAATGGCTATCGTCGATAGACCTATCGCACGCTTACCTTCCCTCCCCATCCACCCGTACTCAAGGAGATACCTAAGGTTTTGCCTCAGGTCACAGGTGTTCCAGTTCACCTCCCTTCATTTTGGTCTAGCCACAGCCCCCCAGGTTTTTACAATGATTGTAAAGGATGTGAAGCTAATGGCCCTCTCTAGAGGACTCCGGCTTCTCCTATACCTGGTCGACTGGCTGATCAGGTCCCAGTCTCAGGAGGAAACCCAAGTGAACACTCGGGCAGTGGTAGACCTAACCCAGTCCTTTGGGTGGATCATAAAAAAAAAAAAATCAATCAGAACTGAAACCTACTCAGGTGTTTTTTGTTTGTGGGCTTCGAATACCATCTAGATTCAGCCCTGAAAAACCCACTCAAGACAGATGGCTCAACTTCAGGATTTGATCCTAAGACTCAAGTCAAAACTTGTTTTGACTGCAAGATGTTTGATGTCGCTAATTGGGTTGCTTGCCTCAACGGAGAAAACGGTCCCGGAGAGACGCCTTCACATGAGGCCCTTTCAGTTTCATCTCAAGGAGCACTGGAGATATCCTCAGTCGCTGGACAGCCTCCTTCCTTGGACGGAAGCCATTGCAGCACACTTAGACCGGTGGCAAAATCCCTCAAAAGTGATGAAAGGTGCAGACCTTCATCCCAAGACCACAGAATGCAACTCTTTACAGACGCCTCAACGATGGTTGGGACGCTCACTTAGATCAGGTTCTATAAGGGTCTGTGGTCAGACCGGGAAATAAGGCTACACATAAACGTCCTAGAATTGAAGTCGGTCTCCCTGGCCCTTCGAAGCTTCAAGGACCAGTGCCAGAACCAAACAGTGCTAGTTGCAATGGACAACTCAACAGTGGTAGCCTACTTAAACAAACAAGGAGCAACTCACTCGGCAGAGATGTGTGCTCTCCTGTGGAACATCATGACCTGGTGCCATCACTATCACATAACATTGAAAGCCAGACACATTCCAGGGTGCCTGAATGTGATGACCGACATTCTGTCCAGGTCGAACCAAGGGCATTCAACAGAATGGCCACTTATTTGCCACTCATCTGAACCACAACGTTCCACTTTACGTATCTCCTGTCCCAGACCCAAATGCTTGGGACATAGATGCTCTGAACATAAACTGGACGGCTCTCACTGCCTATGTTTACCCTCCGATGGCTCTCCTTCACAGGGTGATCCAAAATCAGGCAATGCTATTGCCTGATCATTGTAATACCCCCAGGCTGGCCAGGGATGCCCTGGTTTTGGGACCTAGTGCAGCTCTCAACAGAGATCCCACTGCAACTCCCGGTGTCAACAACTTTTCTCAAACAGTCCCACAATCATCTCAACCTCCATGCTTGGTGTCTAGGAGTGGACGGCTCCAAGAACAAGGCTTCTCTGTGAAGGTGGCAGAGAGAATTGCTGCCCCTCAGAGGTCATCAACAAGGACCTTCTACAAGTCCAAGTGGACTCTTTCAAAATGGTCCAGAGAAAATTCGGTGGATTTCTCCACTCAATCTGTGAAACAAATCTCAGATTTTTTCATGTACCTGTACCAAGATCTAAACAGGCGCCCCTCAACCATCGTTGGTTACAGGATGGCCATTGTTGACACGTTTGGCCCAGCGGGCCACCATATTGCACAAAGTTCAGACCTTCACAGGTTACTCTCCAGTTTTTACAGGGATCGTCCCAAAAGTTCCAGGAATCTTCCTAAATGGAACCTTTCTGTTGTTCTCAATGAGCTCACAAAAGCACCCTTTGAGCCTATGAAAGACACAGACCTCAAACATCTTACTTCCAAAACTGCTTTCTTGCTAGCTATGGCCTCCGGGAAGTGCAGCGGAATCCATGCCTGGTTGCAAACAAGTATCTAATCTAGGCCAAAAGGTTGCCTTGTTCCCTTCTTTTGATTTTATAGCCAAAAACCAACTAGCAAGAGAAGGTTCACAAAGTGTGTCTCCGGTGACTATTCCTGCTCTAACTACCATTGTAGACAGTCAATTCAAAGAATACAGGACCTTGCGTCCCATGCGGGCCCTGAGGGACTATTTGGACCGAACCAAAGACCTGAGAGGGTCTCGATCCCTCCCTTTCATCTCCTTCAAGAAAGGACACACCTCAGACATCAGGCCCGCTACTCTGTCTTCATGGTTGAAACAAACCATTCTACTTTGTTATAAACAAGCAGACCAACAAGCCTTGGACTTGGTCCAAGAATTAAGCGCATGACATTTGGGCCTTTGCGGCCTCTAAGGCCTTTTTATGATGGGGTATTGGTGGACCAAATCATGCAAGCCTGTCACTGGAAAACTCATCAACACATTTCCAAATTTTTTCCTAAAAGACCTTACTTGGTCAGACAATGTCAACAATATGTTTCTGGGACCAGTGGTGGCGGCACAACAAGTCCTAGACCCTTCCCCTCAGACCAGTCATCCTCGGAAAGAAAGAAAGGGGGGGGGGGGGGGGGGGGTCCTTAAGTGAGCATGTCTGCACTTCACTCCTACAATCAAAACATCTTGACAGTTTTAGCACTGTCATCCATTCTATTCGGGTTTTTGGCTCTTTACAGGCCCGGTCTTCGGGATTGGGGCACTGTAAACGGGACTCAGACTGGTATTTCTAACATTCATTCTATCTATTACTTCAAAATCTAAGAAAAATTGACATATCTTCCAGTCTCAGCTGTAATCCCTCCACCGAGCGGTTGGATTCAGCAATCAGTCCCACATGGTAAGCTATTGTAGCGCAATAAAATTGAAAATTTTAATTACTTAAATGTAGCTTTTATAAGCTACAAGCTTACCATGTGGGACTGAGAAGAGTCCCACCCTGCCTCCCCACTGTATTACAGCTGAGGGGGTATGGTTTAACATTACAACGAGAAAAGGAGACGAATGTGAGAGTGTACCGCGAGACGACAACCAGAGGCTACGGCCAACTATTAATGACTATTTTTCTTAGACGTTGGCCATGATGCCTTGCGGCCATCCGAGAACAGCAATCAGTCCCACATGGTAAGCTTGTAGCTTATAAAAGCTACATTTAAGTAATTAAAATTTTCAATTTTGTGTTTTACCTTATATCTCCTTTATTCTTGCTTTTAGAGCTTTAGAATGTATTAAGAGGTATTGGGACACCATATGTGAAGAGTTGAGATAGCCGGTCAGATTTACCCCCTGACCCCCCTTATGGATCAATCTGGGGTCATAAAATAGCCGATTTTGTGTTTTTACCGTATATCTCCTTTATTCTTGCTTTTAAAGCTTTAGTCATAAAATTTTTCAATTTTGTGTTTTTGCCTTATATCTACTTTATTCTTGCTTTTAGAGCTTTACTATGTATTAAGAGGTATTGGAACACCTTATGTGAAGAGTCTAGATAGCCAGTCAGATTTACCCCCTGACCCTCCTTTATGGGTCAAACTGGGGTCATAAAATAGCTGATTTTGTGTTTTAGTCTTATATTTACTTTATTCTTGCTGTTAGAGCTTTGCAATGTATTAAGAGGTATTGGGAAACCTTCTGTGAAGAGTCTAGATAGCCGGCCATGTTTACCCCCTGACCCCCCGCCCCGATTATGGGTCAAACTGGGGTAATAAAATAGCCGATTTTGTGTTTTTGCCTCATATGCCCTTTACATTTTTGCTCCTACAGCTTTAGAATGTATTAACAGGTAGTTGGAATTTGTGGAGAGTCTAGGTAACTGGTCAAATTCACTCTCTGACCCCCTCTTATGAGTCAAACTGGGGTCATAAAGTATCAGTTTTCTGTTTTTGCCTCATATCTTCTTTATCTTAATGTTATTTTCATATCTTCATGCAAAGGGTGTAACTTTTCGAAATTGCACTCAAGACTTATTAAAGTAGAAAATGCATTCCTATTTTGTTGTCATCTTCTAAAATTATGATATGCATCAAATTGTGCTTGTTTTATTGTGAAAAACTGGGTCCAAATATTTACAAACTTCGGTGCAGTAGTTTGATAATGACACATTTATTAATTCCCATTTTCAGCTCATTATCACTTCTTCTGACTTCCATTCTTCTGCAGTAAACTAATAACTCAGCAATGCAAACATATTCTTTACTGTGTCTCTTATTTATACATAACATCTACATATCACTGACACTGTCAACAGAGCATAGATAAAGATAACATCTTAATCCTTATATGAGCATTTCTTCATGCGTAGACTACAACAGGGGAAGGAGGGATGTTGGGGAGACACACATTAACTTGATTTT
This sequence comes from Sabellastarte sp. h YS-2021, assembly GCA_964017235.1. Lineage (NCBI taxonomy): Eukaryota > Metazoa > Annelida > Polychaeta > Sabellida > Sabellidae > Sabellastarte > Sabellastarte sp. h YS-2021. The sequence continues at coordinate 163,756,508 of OZ024927.1, read as the reverse complement.
ATTCCTTATCAGCATATACCCAGTGGACTAATTCTCTGGGGACTCTTCAAAGACTGACAATTATATATAAATAGAAATGAGCATTATTCATAAGATATAAATAGGCTTGTGGGAACATTGACCATTTATTTACTCATTGTATCCACCGGATAGCATCCGTTGGATACTATGGATATCGCTTCGTTACGCCGCCTGCCGCCGCAGTGTGTAGAGAGATTTCACCGTTACCGCTCTAACAAAAAAAATATTATAGCTAGCCTTCTCAAATTTGCAGGATATATTCATAACCACAAAATCTTGACTGGGAATATTTTTGACCTCATTTTGAAAAACAAGATGGCCGCCAAGGGCGTTTCTTTGTCAGTCATAAAAAGTGCTTATATCTCCCTTATTGTTGGTCCTAGAGGTTTGGGATGGTAAACCAACTTATAGGAAATCATGGGCTGGGAATCTTTTGATGTGGTCAGATTTGACCTTGGGCCCCTCCTTCAAGGTCAAACAAGGCTAGCCAAACTTAAAAGTGCCTATAATTTGCTTATTATTGGTCCTAGAGGTTTGGGATGGTAAACCAGCCTATAGGAAATCATGGGCTTGGGAATCTTTTGGTGTGGTCAGATTTGACCTTGGATCCCACCTTCAAGGTCAAGCGAGGATAGCCAAACTTAAAAGTGCTTATAACTCGCTGATTATTGGTCCTAAAGGTTTGGGATGGTAAACCAACCTATAGGAAAACATGGGCTGGGACTCTTTTGGTGTGGTCTGATTTTACCTTGGACCCCTGCTTCAAGAGTAAACGAGGATAGCCAAACTTAAAAGTGCTTATAACTTGCTTATTATTGGTCGTACAGGTTTGGGATGGTAAACCAACTTATAGGAAATCATGGGCTGGGAATCTTCTGGTGTGGTTAGATTTGACCTTGGACCCTTCCTTCAAGGTCAAACAAGGATAGCCAACCATAAAAGTGCTTATAACTCGCTTATTATTGGCCGTACAGGTTTGGGATGGTAAACCAACCTATAGGAAATCATGGGCTGGGAATCTTTTGGTGTGGTCAGATTTGACCTTGGACCCCTCCTTCAAAGTCAAGCGAGGATAGTCAAACTTAAAAGTGCTTATAACTCGCTTATTATTGGTCCTACAGGTTTGGGATGGTAAACCAATTTATAGGAAATCATGGGCTGGGAATCTCTTGGTGTGGTCAGATTTGACCTTGGACCCCTCCTTCAAGGTCAGTCGAGGATAGCCAAACTTAAAAGTGCTTATAACTCGCTTATTATTGGTCCTACAGGTTTGGGATGGTAAACCAGCCTATAGGAAATCATGGGCTGGGAATCTTTTGGTGTGGTCAGATTTGACCTTGGGCCCCTCCTTCAAGGTCAAACGAGGATATCCAAACTTAAAAGTGCTTATAACTTGCTTATTATTGGTTGTACAGGTTTGGGATGGTAAACCAACATATAGGAAATCATGGGCTGGGAATCTTTTGATGTGGTCAGATTTGACCTTGGGCCCCTCCTTCAAGGTCAAACAAGGCTAGCCAAACTTAAAAGTGCCTATAATTTGCTTATTATTGGTCCTAGAAGTTTGGGATGGTAAACCAGCCTATAGGAAATCATGGGCTGGGAATCTTTTGGTGTGGTCAGATTTGACCTTGGATCCCACCTTCAAGGTCAAGCGAGGATAGCCAAACTTAAAAGTGCTTATAACTCGCTGATTATTGGTCCTAAAGGTTTGGGATGGTAAACCAACCTATAGGAAAACATGGGCTGGGACTCTTTTGGTGTGGTCTGATTTTACCTTGGACCCCTCCTTCAAGGTCAAACGAGGATAGCCAAACTTAAAAGTGCTTATAACTTGCTTATTATTGGTCGTACAGGTTTGGGATGGTAAACCAACTTATAGGAAATCATGGGCTGGGAATCTTCTGGTGTGGTTAGATTTGACCTTGGACCCTTCCTTCAAGGTCAAACGAGGATAGCCAACCATAAAAGTGTTTATAACTCGCTTATTATTGGCCGTACAGGTTTGGGATGGTAAACCAACCTATAGGAAATCATGGGCTGGGAATCTTTTGGTGTGGTCAGATTTGACCTTGGACCCCTCCTTCAAAGTCAAGCGAGGATAGCCAAACTTAAAAGTGCTTATAACTCGCTTATTTTTGGTCCTAGAGGTTTGGGATGGTAAACCAATCTGTAGGAAAACATGTGCTGGGAATCTTTTGGTGTGGTCAGATTTGACCTTGGACCCCTCCTTCAAGGTCTAACGAGGATAGCCAAAGTTAAAAGTGCTTATACCTCGCTTATTTTTGGTCCTAGAGGTTTGTAATGTGAAACCAACCTATTTGAAATCATGGGCTAAGAATCTTTTGATGTGGTTCAGATTTGACCTAGAGCCCCTCCTTCAAGGTCAAACGACAATAGCCAGACTTGAAAGTGCTGATAACTTGCTCATTATTAAGCGTCCCGCAAGGGACGCTTGTTTGTGTATGGGAGAGCTTCCGGCTCCGCCGGCTCCTGCGGCTCCGCCGGCTCCGCATTTTGTTTTCCTTATAACTCTGTAACCGTTAGGCAGATTCTTTTCAAATTTGGCAGGTTTAGGCAGTAGCCTTGGGGAATTTTTTTTAATATGCTGCAGTGACATTTCAACCAATCAGAGAGGTCACATGACCAAAAATGTCTTTTTTCGATGGGGAAGCTTGTCCGGATGATAACTTGAAAGGAATTTTATCAATTCATCTGAAACTTGGCAAATACATTCATTCTATTAAAATCTGGAAATCATTAGATTTTGGCATTGATTGGTCAAGAAATGGCCGAGTAATTAATGATTAATTAATCATTACGAATTTTCCAAATAAGGAAAACACAAAAATGCTTATATCTCGAAAACCGTGCTAGATAGAGCGATTTCGACGAAATTTTTGACCCACAGGGTAACTCTGCGGAGTAGTTATCCCAATTTTCAAAAAATTTTTGTCTCGCCCAAAATGGCGGCCATTTTAAATTTTCGAAATTTTCGCAAAAATTGCAAAACACAAAAATGCTTATATCTCAAAAACCGTGCTAGATAGAGCAATTTCGACGAAATTTTTGACCCGCAGGATATCTTTGTGGAGTACTTTTCCCAATTTTCAAAAAATTTTTGTCTCGCCAAAAATGGCGGCCATTTTGAATTTTCAAAATTTTCGCAAAAATTGCAAAACACAAAAATGCTTATATCTCGAAAACCGTGCTAGATAGAGCGATTTCGACGAAATTTTTGACCTGTAGGGTATCTCTGCAGAGTAGTTATCCCAATTTTGAAAAAATGTTTCTCTCGCCAAAAATGGCGGCCATTTTGAATTTTCGAATTTTTCGCAAAAATTGCAAAACATAAAAATGCTTATATCTCGAAAACCCTGCTAGATAGAGCGATTTCGACGAAATTTTTGACCCACAGGGCATATCTGCAGAGTAGCCATGCCAATTTTCAAAAAAATTTTGTCTCGCCAAAAATGGCGGCCATTTTGAATTTTCGAATTTTTCGCAAAAATTGCAAAACATAAAAATGCTTATATCTCAAAAACCCTGCTAGATAGAGCGATTTCGACGAAATTTTTTATCTTCAGGGTATCTCTGCAGAGTAGCCATGCCAATTTTCAAACAAAAAATTTCTCGCAAAAAATGGTGGCCATTTTGAATTTTCGAATTTTTGCGCAAAAATTGCAAAACACAAAAATGCTAATATTTCAAAAACCGTGCTACATAGAGCGATTTCGACGAAATTTTTTATCTTCAGGGTATCTCTGCAGAGCAGCTATCCCAAAGAGCTTTCACTTGGTGAAGTTTCAGACCCATAGCTAATTGCTCACCTACTCAAAAAGAGTAAATGCGAATTACCTCTAAAAGTATTGCAGATGGCCAATTTTTCTCAAATAACTCATTCACCTACTTTTGGAAGAGCTTTCACATGGTGAAGTTTCAGACCCATAGCCAATTACTCACCTACTCAAAATGAGTAAATGCGAATTATCTCTAAAAGTATTGCAGATAGCCAATTTTTCTCAAATAACTCATTCACCTACTTTTGGGAGAGCTTTCACATGGTGAAGTTTCAGACCCATAGCTAATTATTTACCTACTCAAAATGAGTAAATGCTAATTATCTGTAAAAGTATTGCGGATACCCAATTTTTATCAAATAACTCATTCATCTACTTGTGGGAGAGCTTTCACTTGGTGAAGTTTCAGACCCATAGCTAATTACTCACCTACTCAAAATGAGTAAATGCGAATGATCTCTAAAAGTATTGCAGATAGCCAATTTTTCTCAAATAACTCATTCACCTACTTTTGGGAGAGCTTTCACTTGGTGAAGTTTCAGACCCATAGCTAATTACTCACTTACTCAAAATGAGTAAATGCGAATTATCTCTAAAAGTATTGCAAATAGCCAATTTTTCTCAAATAACTCATTCACCTACTTTTGGGAGAGCTTTCACTTGGTGAAGTTTCAGACCCATAGCTAATTACTCACCTACTCAAAATGAGTAAATGCGAATTATCTCTAAAAGTATTGCAGATAGCCAATTTTTCTCAAATAACTCATTCACCTACTTTTGGCAGAGCTTTCACTTGGTGATGTTTCAGACCCATAGCTAATTATTCACCTACTCAAAATGAGTAAATGTGAATTATCTCTAAAAGTATTGCAGATAGCCAATTTTTCTCAAATAACTCATTCACCAACTTTTGGGAGAGCTTTCACTCTGTGAAGTTTCAGACCCATAGCTATTTATTCACCTACTCAAAATGAGTAAATGCTAATTATCTGTAAAAGTATTGCGGATACCCAATTTTTATCAAATACTCATTCATCTACTTGTGGGAGAGCTTTCACATGGTGAAGTTTCAGACCCATAGCTAATTACTCACCTACTCAAAATGAGTAAATGCGAATTATCTCTAAAAGTATTGCAGATAGCCAATTTTTCTCAAATAACTCATTCACCTACTTTTGGGAGAGCTTTCACTTGGTGAAGTTTCAGACCCATAGATAATTATTCACCTACTCAAAATGAGTAAATGTGAATTATCTCTTAATAGTATTGCAGATAGCCAATTTTTCTCAAATAACTCATTCACCTACTTTTGGAAGACCTTTCACACACGAAAATGAAAAATTGTGAATATCTCGGAAAAGCTATTTCTTCTGCTTTAATGCTCGGCGGGAGATACACACCACGGCAGTGGTCTTGACAAAAAATTTTGTCTCCCCACAAATGGTGGCCATTTTGAATTTTCAAAGTTTTTGCAAAACACAAAAATGCTTATATCTCGAAAACCGTGCTATATGGAGTGAACTCAACAAAATTTTGGACCTGCAGGGTATCTCCGCAGAGTAGCCATGCCAATTTTCAAAATATTTTTGTCTCGCCAAATATAGCGGACATTTTTAATTTTTTTATTTTTTGCAAAACACAAAAATGCTTATATCTTGAAAACCGTGCTAGATAGAGCAGACTGCGCTGACTTTGGTTGCCACAACAGTATAAGGCTAGAAACGAAGCATTTTCTTAGTACTTTAGCACTCACCTTTATATCCTTTTCGGGACGCTTTGTTTTTGCTATGCAAAAACATTATCTTTTTTTTTTGCGAGCGATCCTCTAGTTGGTCCTAGAGGTTTGCAATATGAAACCAAATTTTAGGAGGTCATGGGCAGGGAATCTTCTGATGTTTTCAGATTTCACCTTAGGCCCCTCTCAAGGTCAAACGATGGTTCACTGGCTTTGTTGAGTTGTCTTTTCGGTGGATACAAATTTGCATTGGTTCTCCGATGCATAGGTCTAGTTGGGATAGATGTCTTCAGAGCATTGTGTCAAAAACTTCTTGCCTTTCTAAAGGCTTAAATTTTACTACGCCTTTTTCTAAAATATAAATAGATATATGGCATTTAATAGTGACCAGCTGTTTCATGTAAAGGCTTTTATTGAGTTGCAACTTCCCCCTTAGCAAATTTTCCTTTAAATGCCTGATATATTAGTAAGACTTTGATATTCATAGTGACATAATATTTAGCATCAAGATTGAAAATGTTTTTTTAAACCAAGTCGATTCATGAATTGATCTGGTTTGCAAAACTTGATTTACAAATTGATTCAGTTCACAATTTTATGATTCCTTGCACCCCTAGTAGTAAGGACTCTTGTGGAAATAAATTTGAATTTTCAATATTCTGACAGGGGTCTTGAATTTTTGTGGAAATGGAAAATGTCATTTATTTAACTGTAAAACATAACAGTGATTTTAGCAAATTTACATCTGCTGCTTAGTAAAGTTGCTTCAAAGTTAAGTTTATCATATGGAAAAGTTCTTTTATCCCTCTCATTATTTCTTCTTGGGCTTTCAACCCAGTTTTGTGGTCACGCTACCCCATATATGGAGAGTCTATATAGCCAGTCAGGTTTACCCACTGACCCCTTCTTACGGGTCAAACTGGGGTCATATAATAGCAGATTTTTTTTGTTTTGACTTATTTATATCTACTTTAAAACTACTCTTCTTACAAACTATAGCATTTATTAAATTAACTTTACACAATTTATGACCATGGAAAAGAAAATAAAGCTTACATTTTTCTTTCGTGTTAATGCATAAACTTCCACACTGTCTGCTTAACTTTAGTTTCTTCTCTCAGCGCTGCATGTTTTTCTTTTCAAAAACCTTTTTCCACTTTATACTATAAAGCATCTGACCTTTTGGGACGCTTTATTTTTGTTAGCAACAACATTTTTCTAGTTTTTTAAAGGAATTTAGACTGTTTTTGGGTAACCTGGTAACCTGTCATAGCCTTAATTAAAAGTTAAAATGTTCAGTAATGAAATGGCAATCAATGAAACTTTTTATCATTTCTGCAGTCCATGTATGTCTCAACTTGTGAATTGCTGTTACTCTGAGGTTAATCTAGAATGGTTGTGTATACATGTTTGACTTTATGCTAATGTAATTATGTAAGAAATGACTAAGAATGCACTTCATGGAGATCTTCAACTGACACTCATCGCAGCTATACAGGTTTACTTTGTGGGTGAAGTTGAGATAATGTTTCAAAGTATGATATTGCTCAATAATGTATGTTGAGTAGATTAGATATAGTCTTTCACGTTTAGATTGTGACAGTTTGTATTATTTTACTGGGAGTGTAGACAAAAAAAATATCAATAATTGTGTACAACATATGTGGATGTCAGTCAGTGTTAAACTTTTTTTTTTAGAACTCAGTTGACTTATACTGCTGCAGTTGATGATTATATCAGTCAGGAAGTGTGTTGAAATGGCTTCAGTTAATGTTTTTTTGTTAAAAAAATGTTTTCTTTCACTTTAAAAGGCCTCTGTATGTGAAAGACTCAACAAAGAGATCTTTTCTGAAGAGGAAAGCAGTTGGGATGGAAGTGTTGCCAGTAGCAACAGCAGTAGCTCATCTGATAAGAAACGTCAGAAACCGGCCTGGTAGGTATTTACTATTTAGGATATTCTTTTTTTTTTTTTCGTCTTCAGATTTCTGGAATTGAACAATTATAAATAATGTTTTGGCTTTTTTGAAGTCCCAAATGTTAGACCCCTGTTCCACTATGCTGATTATCCTCCTAGATAGGTTTGCAATCCTGAAAATTTGCTTTTTGAAATAGGGGGAGGGTCGGTAACATTGGTATCTGGGTATCGAGACCAATTCACCCAACACTTTATAACCGGTCTTTAGAATGTCAGAATATAATGAGAAAACATAAAATACTAAAAAGACACCTCAGTTCTGAAGAAATTATACACTTTTATCTTATATTTTTGTATATTTTAGTACTTTTAAAGAGATTTCTTTCGGAAAGCACAGCAATGTTTTGTTTTCACAAATTTTTACTTCCTATCAGTGGGCCTATTTGATTGGGATATGCTAGAACGCATTTTTTTCGGTGTCCCAGAATCGGTACGGTTTCACACTAATGGGATACCGAAATGGAAAACCTGCTACCGACCCTCCCCTAGATTGAAGCAGTAAGGAAGCAGATTGGGATGTCTTTTCATTTGGGACTTTCCGTTTGGATTTGGTAATGTTTATAAAGAATACATGTGTCTTCCCGATAGATTCAAACTATTTGAATTTTTCATAAACCTTTTATGATCTTTATCAGATTTTGCATTTGGGAAATCAATGCTAAAGCTATTAACTTTTGTGGAGTCATGATTTTGTTTTTAAAGTTGGCCATAGTGATTGATTCGGGTATCAGTCAGGAGTGTTGGCGAATTAAAATTCATGCCTCTTCATTCGTGGATCGGGAGCTACAAGACAAATTCGATTACAGTATTTTTCCATCGTGGACTAGATATACGATATCTATTGGGTCAGCTATAACATAGTGAAATTGCAGACCTGTAGCTCATGGCACAACTGAGCAATAGCTATTTTCAGGTACTGACTGTTGAGTAAATCAGTTGTAACTTGAAAAATATTGCATTTGGAGTATTTTGTTAAAATATGTTGTTCACCTGCTTTTGGGTCAGCTATAACATAGTGAAATTACAGACCTATAGCTCATGGCATAGCTGAGCAATAGCTATTTTCAGGTTCTCACTACTGAGTAAATCAGTTGTAACTTGAAAACTATTGCATTTACAGTATTTTGCTTAAATATGTTGTTCACCTACTTTTGGGTCAGCTATAACATAGTAAAATTTCAGACATGTAGCTCATGGCATAGCTGAGTAATAGCTACTTTTAGGTTATCACTGTTGAGTAAATCACTTATAACTTGAAAACTATTGCATTTAGAGTATTTTGTTTCAATATGTTATTCACCTATTTTGGGGTCAGCTATAACATAATAAAATTTCAGACCTGTAGCTCATGGCATAGCTGAGTAATAGCTACTTTTAGGTCATCACTGTTGAGTAAATCACTTATAACTTGAAAACTATTGCACTGACAGTAATTTGTGTAAATACGTTATTCAGCTACTTTTGGGTCAGCTATAACATAGTAAAATTTCAGACCTGTAGCTCATGGCATAGCTGAGTAATAGCTACTTTGAGGTTATCACTGTTGAGTAAATCATTTATAACTTGAAAACTATTGCATTTACAGAAATTTGTGTAAGTATGTTATTCAGCTACTTTTGGGTCAGCTATAATATAGTGAAATTACAGACCTGTAGCTCATGGCACAACTGAGCAATAGCTATTTTCAGGTACTGACTGTTGAGTAAATCAATTGTAACTTGAAAAATATTGCATTTGGAGTATTTTGTTAAAATATGTTGTTCACCTACTTTTGGGTCAGCTATAACATAGTGAAATTACAGACCTATAGCTCATGGCATAGCTGAGCAATAGCTATTTTCAGGTTCTCACTATTGAGTAAATCAGTTGTAACTTGAAAACTATTGCATTTACAGTATTTTGCTTAAATATGTTGTTCACCTACTTTTGGGTCAGCTATAATATAGTAAAAATTCAGACATGTAGCTCATTGCATAGCTGAGTAATAGCTACTTTGCTTATAACTCACTTATTATTGGTCCTAGAGGTTTGGAATGGTAAACAGACATATAGGAAATCATGGGCTGGGAATCTGTTGATGTGGGCTGATTTGACCTTGGACCTCTTCTTCAAGGTCAAACGAGGATAGCCAAACTTAAAAGTGCTTATAACTCGCTTATTATTGGTCTTAGAGGTTTGGGATGGTAAAACAACATATAGGAAATCATGGGCTGGGATTCTTTTGGTGTGGTCAGATTTGACCTTGGACCCCTCCTTCAAGGTCAGTTGAGGATAGCCAAACTTAAAATTGCTTATAACTCGCTTGTTATTGGTCCTACAGGTTTGGGATGGTAAACCAACCTACAGGAAATCATGGGCTGGGAATCATTTGGTGTGGTCGGATTTGACCTTGGACCCCTCCTTCAAGGTCAAACAAAGATAGCAAAACTTAAAAGTGCCTATAAATCGCTTATTATTGGTTCTAGAGGTTTGGGATGGTAAACCATCCTATAGGAAATCATGGGCTGGGAATCTTTTGGTGTGGTTGGATTTGACCGTGGACCCGTTCTTCAAGGTCATACGAGGATACTGCATTTGCAGTATTTCTTTAAATATGTTTTAACCTACTCTTTACACTTAAACAGTTACCTTGTTACTTTCCTTCATAATACCATTTGCAGGGAACAACTTTTTTGTCCTTTTCTTCTGTCAGGTTCAGAATTTCTTTTGAACATGCTGTTCAATTACCATTTACTGTACTTCTGTACAGCACTTTCCCTGATAATTATGCTTTCCTCTCATTATTACCTTCACAAATCAAAAACACTCAGTCAGCTGACACAGTGCCTGTTCACGGGCACTCTCCTCTTGTTATATTTACATTATTTAGCTTTGGTAACTTGGTATGTGGTGTAATTATTACTTATTGCATCAAGTATTCTCCTGTTCGGTTTTATGATGTGTTTTCTTTAACAGTTTTAAGGAAACAAAAAGGAAGCCTTTAAATATTACAGTAAAAACTGAATTTTACACAACATACCTTATTATCTTTCTTGTATGATGTCCTTTAAAATGTTACCTCTGTGCTCATATATGCTTTATTATAATGGTACTTTCAAATTGTTTCCACTTATAGGAAATATGTCTCCAGTTCTGATGATGAGGCAGACACCCTCAAGGACAAGTTTTGGCGTGACCTTGAAGAGGGCAAGGTGGATGTTTTTCAGAATGACATGTACTCCAAGGTCAAGGGCGAAGGTACTAGAACTTCCCGACCAGAGTCATTCAAAGACATGTTCAAAAACAAGCGCCTTGTGCAAGAAACAGATGAATCAAACAGCATGAAAAAGAAACGTCACTCGAGTGAACGGAAATCCACTGAGAGCTCCAGTTCTCAGGAGAGTTTTAGTAGTACAGAGAAAAAGATAAGTGGGACAGGTATCGTATCAAAACAGTCTGTTAAGCGCAAACAAGCCAGTGCATCATTGAGTAGTGATACACAAAGTGAAACCCAGGATAATGTGATTAAGAAGAGAAGTCCCTCCACCAGCGAGAGCAGTAAAAAGACAAGCAAACCAAAACCTAAGAGTAAGGTTAAAGAAAAGGGTGAAACAAAGTCAAAGGAAAAACTGGTAACTTCAAAGAAAGGTTCTGTTGCACAGAGTTTAGGGAATAATGTGGATAGATCTGTGGTAAAAGTGGAAGTGGATGCTGAAGAAGAGAATTCAAATAAGTCTGTTATACTTAAAACAGAAATTAAAAAGGAACCAACAGATGAAATCAGTGTAAAATGTGAAACCTCTGAAAGTACGCCAAGTTCGCCAGGAAGTTTGGCCAGCGGCAACTCAGACACCCTGAAAGATACATTCTGGAGAGATCTGGAGGAAGGAAAGGTGAACGTGTTCTCAGCAGATATGTACTCCAAGGTAAAATCAAGTGGAAGAGCTGCGCGCCCTAAGTCTTTCACAGACCAGCCCAAAGAAAAGCAACAGAGCACGTCACAGAGCTGGAAGAACAGTAAGGAAGTGAAAAAGACGAGGATTTCTTCGGAGCTCAAGAAAAACCTGAGTAACAAGAGGGTACACAGCAACAGTTCCTCAAAAATTTCAACCCCAATCGATTCTCCTAGTGACGAGGTTGCCAAGGGCAATGACACTCCTCTCTCGAGTTGCTCGAGTGCATCTACACCAGGGAGTGATGGTGATATGGTTTGTTTTGACAAAAAAATTGCCAAGAAAGTTTCAGTGGACTCTGAGGTGTCATCAGTGGATAAGTGTATATCACCAGTGACATCTGGTGTTCAGAGTAAGTAGCTCAAGATTGGATCTTGCAGTTTCTTTGTCTCTCATATTTATTCATTCTGTAGTTTTGTTTTGATGAAATCTGTATATTATATTATAAAAAGAAATCTAATTCTGCATGTCAAAAAAACAAGATATAGCTTCACTACTTCTCTCATTCTTGTAACAAATGTATTTCATAGTTTAGTGCATAACAATTAATTGACATAAATGGTATTTTATGGAAAAAAACCTTACTTTTCTCGCACCAGATGCCAAGGATTCAGAAAAACATTTAAAGAAATCTCCCAAATTGTTGCCGAAAAAAGTGGCCAAAATTGGGACAGATGAGAGACTTTCCTCTGGTACCATAGAAACTGGTAAGTATTGGTAGTCTAAAAATATGTGTGTATATGACAGATTTTGATTCATGGTTTAATTGTCCCAATTGAAGTTAAATATTCACAGCTTAGGTAAATTGTCTACATTAATAATATTATTGTGAAGTCTTCACTAACTTTTTCTTTTTTCAAAAATATTTAGTTAGTGGCTCAGGGTTATTTTTAGATGATTTCTTCATTATATCTGGAGGAATCAGTTAAAATGTAAAAAACAATAGATGAAGTTATTTTTTATTTAGGAGGTCCTGTACATAAGACTTCAGTTCGACATTCTTTGTAGGAAGAAATACGCCTTTTTGTACATATTATCATACTCTTCTATGACTCTAGTTGTGGGCAAATATTCTGTTTAGTTCCTTTTTGGTTAATTTTGTGTTTGCACTGAAGTATTTTGTTAACTCACTGTGTTGTTACATTGCTTTACAGTAGCAATAAGATCTTTTTTTAAAGCATGCGTAACAGATTGTTTGGGCTGATCTGAATTTTTGAATTCAGTGTTGATGGATGAGAATTGTCATATCAATCTTCATAATATCCTAGCCATGTTGTTGCCAACAGGTCTCAACTAGAGGCTTGTTCATATTTTCTTTGAAAAAAAATTCAACTTCTGAGCTCTCTTAAATTGATTGTTGAGATGATATTTTTAATATACATTTACTGTAGTTTACACAGTAGTTAGTTGCACTTGATAATAGAGAGTTTAAAACACCCGTACACGTGATGACTTGTACGCCAAAACTACAAGTACGGGTACACGTTCCAGTTGCGAGGCTTTTCAGTTAAAATACACGTTTGGTGTTGATGAGAGTGAAGGGACTAACTATTCACTTTTTAAATTTATTTTTGTATTTATAATTTTATTGTTAATTCACAAATGACCAAAACACTGCACTTTCACATTCATCACCTTAAAAAGTAAAACACATATGGTAATAAAACCCACAGCAAAAATGTCAACACTAACATACAGTTTCATTAAACATGCAAAACACATGAAAACTTTTCCATGCTCACACCCATACCAATATTAAATAGTTCGCACCTTCATAGGCCATGGTTTTATACAGAAATACCAAGGTTTTACAAGATTTTTTAAACAGCACTTTTTACCAGTAAAGGTTGTCCTGATTTAACTTTTTATATAAATAAGGTTTAAACACATATTAAACTCACACTTTTCTGCAATATTCATGTATATAGTCTGTTATAAAAGCTAGAAAACCAGTTTTACTTTATCAGTTTTGATGAACTTCAAAACACCTCCTCCACGTTGTAAAACCTCAAGCTAGAAGTTTTACCTGTGAGCTGATGATGTCATTATTACACTTGGCAGTACCAGTCACAACGGGAACGGGTATTTTAAACTCTCTAATATGGTGTGACGTTTGACTTATACAATCTTGCAGTACTACTGCACAAGAACTGGAGATGTGATTAGAAATTTAAAAAAAAAAATAATAAAAGATCATTACAGATTAGGCCATTGGGGATGGGCTGGTAGGCCTGGTGTCTCATTCTTGAGAGCATTTTACTGAAATACAGTGACATTTTACAACTGCCATCTTGGATGTAAACCCATATAATTGAAGGGAAAAACTTAAAATATTGGAAAGAAACCCCCAAATCTGAAGAAATTGCACTCATTGATGCCATGTTTCTGTATATTTGGTGAATTTTCGTATGAATTCTTTTGAGCGGATTTGACAGGTTTGATTTGAATGTAGTAAAACTTGGAGACCCAAATCAAAATAGTTTTGCATTGGTGGGCTCCCAATGTTCACATTTTTTATACCAACCCATCCCCATTGAAGACAGTAATTACTTCTAGGTAATAGTTGTATCCCCGGACAAAAGTCAGGGATACTTAGGATTCAGTACAGTCACGCCGCCACCGCTGCAGAGATTTCCTTTCGGACACGATAACTTACACGATAATATTTTAGGTAGACCTTTCAAATTTGGTATGTGGGTATATATGGGCAATGCCACGAACACTATTTTTTTTGGTGACCTTGACCTTCAATTTTAGGGTCACTGCTGGCCTCTTATAGATCAGATTTTGGCCATTTTTTTGACATTTTGGCCCAGTTCTCATATACAGAAAGTCAGATATTTTTGCCTCATTTTGAAAAACAAGATGGCCGCCAAGGACATTTGCTCTAGAGGACTATTGTTGGCCCTATAGAGCAAAGGGTATTATAGGTAGAGGTCTTAAATTCGCAGAATATGTTCCGCATTACAAAATCTTGAATGGAAATATTTTCGGCCTCATTTTGAAAAACAAGATGGCCGCCACGGGCGTTTCTTTGTCAGTCATGAAAAGTGCTTATATCTCCCTTATTATTGGTCCTAGAGGTTTGGGATGGAAAACCAACCTATAGGAAATCATGGGCTGGGAATCTTTTGGTGTGGTCGGATTTAACCTTGGGCTCCTCCTTTAAGATCAAACAAGGATAGCCAAACCTAAAAGTGCTCATAACCCGCTTATTATTGGTCCTAGAGGTTTGCAATGTGAAACCAACTTATAGGAAATCATGGGCCGGGAATCTTTTGATATTGTCAGATTTGAGCTTGGACCCCTCCTTCAAGGTCAAACGAGGATAGCCAAACTTAAAAGTGCTTATAACTCACTTATTATTGGTCCAACAGGTTTGGGATGTCAAACCAACCTATACGAAATCAGGATTTTAATGTTTTGTCCATATTTTGTGAGTGTTTGAAAGGTTCTCCATGGCCTAATAGTGGTTAGCAAGTTTGGCATCCAGTCACCTGGTGGTCGTCTCTGTGTGGGTACAAGTCCAACAAGTGACAACACTTGGAGGACTATCCCAGTATGACGTAAAACCCAAAATTTGACTTTAAGTTTATGTAGCTTCTATAAAACCATGTGTTTTGCTTAAGTACATAAGTAATTCCTCATGACACATAAAATTAAGATAGGTTGTAATGTCTGCATGAACAAGAGTTTCAGCTTTTGCCTCAATTGATATCTTAGTCTGATACTTAACATCAGGGATGTTGGTACCCTAGAAATTTTTACAAATGCAAAGTGTAAATTTCTTAATTATACACACTTTAATATATGAATTTTACAACTTATTTAAATCTCCCCATAGTTGTTGCATGTTGTTAGAATAATGCACCTTGCCAACAGTTACCTGGATTTTACCTTTCAGCTGTTTGCAAAATTTTAATACACTGAAAAGTGTAAGGTTTTATTTGATATGGAGGTATTACCTTGCTATGGAGGTTTTTAGACCGTCCTGATTATGTGTCACTGGTTATTAGATCCTTGGTCTTCTGCAAATAGAGGACACACCATTTAAAGTCCTTTTGATTGATTGCCTTCAGCTTTCATGCTAGGTCAGTGGTTTTTTGGCCATGAACCAGATGTGTATTCTTTTTTGATTTGCACTAAAATTGGACAAGGTCACATGCATTTAAACATTGAATTTTCAACATTGTGGTTCCAAATTACTTTGTAAAACAAGTCTCTTGTGAAAAGGACGCAGTGAAAGGTGTCTTGATTTCAGCCTTTCTACAGGGTCAGGGATTTCCCTTATAAATGACTTTGTTTAGAATATAAAGGGATTCTTGTAATGAAGTGTGTTTGTCTACCAGAAGCACTGCTGTTGAATGAGACATAAAACCCTGACCTTTGTCTTTGTCCACCAAATACTACTTCTACATTTTCCCAGGAGAGACTTGTACACACCAAAGGCAATCAAATGTTTATAAATCTTTGTAGAACTTGACATCATAAATATTCTGCCTGGAAGTATCAACAATGTAATAAACAAAAATAGAATCCATGTTGATTCAACTATCGTAAACTATGTCCTTTTCAAAAATACATTCAGAAAAACTCAAGGTAATTGACAATTTATCACTCCCCTTTTGTAAAAAGAGGATTGTGTACAGTGTTGACTTTTGCATTTGGATTAGGAAAAGTACAGTAACAGATAACCTTAGCTGTCAAAGGCATGAAAAAAAATTAGGACAGTTCTATTCAGTATCTCTTTATACCTTTGCCCTCATAACAAATCCAGGTAGCCATGGTAACAGTTATGATGGCTGTCACCTTGGAGGCCATAGGTTCAAATCCATCTCATGACAACATGTAGGGGGAAAAACGACCTGGCCTGGCCTGTCCCATAATCACCCTGGCTGTTGAAGGGGACCCAAAAACCTAAGTTCAACTCCAGATCAATTAAGAGACTTGTCAAAGGTTACAGTGTTTTAATTATTAATGGTTTGTATACAATGTGGTGGAATGAATTGGCCTTCCTATGCAAATATCAAATCAGTCATACATACTGCAAAAGTTAAACTGTCTTTTCAAAACATTCTGTTAAAAAATACCTCCACTAAGATGTTCATGTTTGATGTGAAAAGATATACACAGAGAAACAGATACTAATCATTTGATTTTGAACTTTGTGGAGCATTTAATATACAGTATCTTTCTCAACTATGAATATGTTACCACAGGTTTATTTAGTGTAACCAAATTTTGCTTCAGTGAATTCAGAGTTTAATAGTGTAATACTGTTTATATGTTTCTGTTTGGCAAACAGTTAAGTGTATAATTAGACCCAACCAACAATTAAGTTCTAATGGGCAAGTACCCAAGGTAAAATATTAAACAAAAATTAAATATTTTAAGAAGAAAGTAACAAAGCAGTACAGCCCAGACAATGTTGTTTTATGCTGATATCCCTGACTTTGGCATCTTGTTCATATTGGAGATAAAGTTTTTTATTCTGTGACCTATTTCCTGGACAACAGTTCTTATAAAATGTTATACATTTCAAATTAGATGCAATATTTGGTGTTTCAGTATGACAGTAAATTAAAAGTAGTTTTTTTTAAATCTGCCATTAGATTGTGATAAATATCACGATGTTTTCACCATTTCTGCATTGCATGTGGTTTTTGTGGGCATGTTCGCGTGTTTTAAGTTGTTTTTATTAGAAAGTTGCATGCAGTGTGGAGACCAGTAGTCCACAAACATTTCACACATGGTAAAATGAATGACAATTTCATATGTCAAAGAACAATATATGTTTAAAATTTGACAAGCTGATTATCAAATTTGGCACACCATAAGCCAAAATTGGCTGTGAGTTTAAATTAATATCCTGTGAGTGTTGCCCTTTCACTTCTCCTGCAGCTTTTGATTAACATACTGTGGCAGTCCTAGTTTTGATACAAAGGACAGTTACAAGGGGTTGGGGTAGGATTAGAAGGGCAGTGTTACTCTTACCTTATCACCTTTTTTTGAGACTTTTAATATATAAGTTATAAGGTCTGAACATAAGTTTTTGGACACGAGCAGTATTTTGCTTAAAGTTATTGTATCCCCGGCGCGAAGCGGGGATACTATGGATTCATCATTGTTGTCATCCACGTCCGCAGAGATTTCTTGTTAGCGACCTACAGTCCACATTTCTTTCCAGATTTCTTTCATATTTGGCAGGTAGCTTGGTATGCTAGAGGACTCGTCACCCTATCTTTTTGGGAGGCTTTATGTGTAAATTAGGCCTGTGGTAGACAAAAATGTCTAAAATGTGGAATGTTGCTTGTTAGGTACCTACAGTCCACATTTCTTTCCAGATTTCTTTCATATTTGGCAGGTGGCTTGATATGGTGGATGACTCGCCACCCTATCTTTTTGGTACGCTTTATGTCTAAATTAGGCCTGTGGTAGACAAAAATGTCTAAAATGTGGAATATTGCTTGTTAGCGACCTACAGTCCACATTTCTTTCCAGATTTCTTTCATATTTGGCAGGTGGCTTGGTATGCTAGAGGACTCGCCACCCTATCTTTTTGGGAGGCTTTATGTCTAAATTAGGCCTGTGGTAGACAAAAATGTCTAAAATGTGGAATATTGCTTGTTAGGTACCTACAGTCCACATTTCTTTCCACATTTCTTTCATATTTGGCTGGTGGCTTATCGTTTAAAAGTATTGCAGATAGCCAATTTTTCTCAAATAACTCATTCACCTACTTTTTGAAGAGCTTTGACATGGTGAAGTTTCAGACCCATAGCTAATTACTAGTGTTGGTATTGAATAATAATATATATATCGATATCAAACCATATTTTTGCCTTGTGTATCGATCGATATTGAAATATCGGGTCATGGATGTTTTTCGAGAGAGACCTTCCAAACTATTTCCCGAGATTTAGTAGTTTCCCGAAACGTAAACAAATATGGCATTTCCGCCTTAGCGGTAAGTGAAAGTGGACAAAAATAATATAAAAACCAATATATTCTTCAAATATTCTCCTTTATTTGAATGAAAAACACCATAGTTGTACCTGTAAAGTAGTATATTTCGATATTGATATTGTACTCTACATTATTGATATCGGCAAATTTAGCGTGAATCGATAAATATTTCAATATCGATAAACAATACCAGCACTACTAATTACTCACCTACTCAAAATGAGTAAATGTGAATTATCTCTAAAAGTATTGCGGATAGCCAATTTTTCTCAAATAACTCATTCACGTACTTTTGGGAGAGCTTTGACTTGGTGAAGTTTCAGACCCCTAGCTAATTATTGACCTACTCAAAATGAGTAAATGCGAATTATCTCTAAAAGTATTGCGCATAGCTAATTTTTCTCAAATAACTCATTCATCTGCTTTTGCGAGAGCTTTCACATGGTGAAGTTCCAGACCCGTAGGTAATTACTCACCTACTCAAAATGAGTAAATGCAAATTATCTGTAAAAGTATTGCAGATAGCCAATTTTTCCCAAATAACTCGTTCATATACATTTTGGAGAGCTTTCAATTAGTGAATTTTCAGATCCGTAGCTACTTACTTATAACTTGAAAAGTATTGCATTTAGAGCACTTTGTTAAAATATGTTATTCAGCTACCTTTTCCATAGCTACAACATGGTGAGTAACGTGGGTGTCTATCTCAATAGCTAAGTGAGTAATAGCTACCTACGCACTTTTCAGCAACTTCCTTCATGAGTAAAATCACTTGTAACTTGAAAAGTATGGCATTTAGAGTATTTAGTTTCAATATGTTATTCACCTATTTTGGGGTCAGCTATAACATAGTAAATTTCCAGACCTGTGGCTCATTGCATAGCTGAGTAATAGCTACTTTGAGGTTCTTACTCAATACTAAATCATTTATAACTTGAAAAGTATTGCATTTGCAGCATTTTGTGTAAATATGTTATTCAGCGACTTTTGGGTCAGCTAATAACATAGTAAAATTCCAGACCTGTAGCTCATGGCATAGCTGAGTAATGGCTACTTTTAGGTTATCACTGTTGAGTAAATCACTTATATCTTGAAAACTATTGCATTTAGATTATTTAGTTTCAGTATGTTATTCACCTATTTTGGGGTCAGCTATAACATAGTAAAATTAAAACTATTGCATTTGCAATATTTTCTTTAAATATGTTTTTAACTTACATTTTACACCTTAACAGTTACCTTCTTACTTTCCTTCTGAACACCATTTCCAGGGCACAACTTTTGTGTCCTTTCCTTCTGTCACTTCTACTCTGAAACTCAAAACACACAGTCAGCTGACACAGAGCTGACACCAATTGCTTGTTTTTTTATCTTTTTAATATATGTATAGTAGCCTGTGCAAAAGTAGAATTCTGTGTTTCAGTTAAAAACATAAATAATATTTGCAGATTTTGGTCAGTCTTTAAACTTATTATAAGTGGCAATATTTTCCAGTAATAAAATGTCAGACATAAAAGCTTGGTTGTTGTATTGCATTATTACCACAGGTTGCCTACATATAGTCTATTATATGCACCAAGCAGGTTTATGTTGAGTAGATGGGAGGAGGAAATATTAATTAGTGTCAGTCTGAGGAAAATAACCTCCAACTCATTGATAAATAATGACTCATTTTATTTCTGCTTCTGCCTTGGTTTGGGAACGTTAAATTAACTAATGTCATTGGCTATTGCTAATGACATATAAGCCAATGAAATTCTTTGACATAAAAAAATCATTAATAAGAAAATGACACGATTTATTTCCATCGCTAAGACACTTTTAATATGTTGTTTTTGGGTTAAACTTTCTCTATTGAAACCCAATAATAGGTCTAATTTGAATATTTTATGTCCATTTTCAACAAAATTTTCTGTATTTTAGCAGTTATTTTTCTTTTTATTGGAAAGAGATTTGTTTACATCAACTGCACTTAACTTCCAGTTGGTGTATGCTAAAACTAGAAGACCCAAATTCATGTTGTTTTTCTGGGGAATACCCGACTGGTTTTCATTTTCGTTATTGCCCATACCTAAATTTGGCAAATATTTACTCATACTGCCCATGGACGTACAGAGCCCGAATATGGTAGATAAATATGTTGTGGTGTCAGTTGTCCATTTGTTGAGCATTGTAGGGACGTCACGACTACAAAATTCAAAGTCGGCTATTCGCCAAGTACTATTCGTGTCGACACCGAATAACCGTCGAATTTATAAAACTACCACAAATCTTAAGTTTCATATTGTAAAAGGGAATGAAAACGATAAATATGTGAAGTAAAATTAAAATATATGTATATAATCCATAAAACGTAATATATTTGCTGTTTTCCTGTGATTTCTGATGAATTTTTGTCATACAGGAAGTGAGCGATATAAGAGGTATATGCTACTTCCGGTTTTATGTGAATTCATAAATGGTACAGAAAATGTGGATTTTAACTTATTTTATGTAACAATATGGACATATTTGACGGATTCAGACCTTCTGCCATCTTTTACTACATTGAGCGATTATTCAAACTTAAAAATATGAACCGGTTAATAACACTATTCTAACCGTTGTCGATTAGTCGGCTAGTCGTGCCGTCCCTAGAGCATTGTAGCACTTTATGTTAATGTTTGTTTTAATTGCCTGTTTGTTTATTTTTGTCTTTTCTTTTGCACCTTACAGAGCAAACGGGTGTTGTTGGACATTGTAGTAATGTGGCTTTGCTGTTGGAAGCTGACCCCAAATTATTTAAGTGTAGAGTACTCATGAAACGTGTACCCCTGCAGTGCACCAGTAAAACCAAACGTACCACAGTACCTTTGTGCCAAGCCCAGGGAAAGCATTCACATGCTAAGGGGCATCAGCAGCGGACCAAGAAAATTGGGCCAAAAAACCCTTGCAATAAACAGATGGATACTCCATTGTTTACTGATGGTGTTGGTGGTGCCAGACAGAAACAAAAGAAGGGTAAGGCAGAGATAACTACAAGAATTAATGGTCAAGACAGTACAGAGGTACTGTCTGAGAACCGTGAGTTAAGTAACAATGACATTAACAGTGCCACTTCATCTTTAATGACACAGTTAGATGTCGCCACTGAAGCACCTGCGTGCATTTCTTCTGCTGTTTCAGATGAAGATACAGGGAGTGCTAGCAAGAGAGTCAGTGCGCTTGCGTCGATAGAGGGTGCTGATATGCACATGAAAGATAATGCAGAGGAAGTAAAGATTGCAAAGAGAAAGAGAAAGCACAGCGGACAGCGTGATGAGAAGAAGGGTATGACATCTTCTAAAAAAGTGCGTCATAATACATCGATGGGTTATAGTAACCACACACAGGATAGTGCTGAAAGTGTGAAAGACAGTACAGAGACAATGGTTGTAAGTATAGATGCTAACAGGCAGCCGAGTGTAGACTCTCAGTCTATGTCAGTATCATCACCAGCAGATGGTGGCACCAGGGACCAGCAGTTACCGCAGTCCACTCATCACCCCACCCTTCCTCCACCCTCTGCTACTGGAAGTGGACTTCCACTGCACACTAGGTCTGATACACATTCTAGTCATTTAGATGAGGTTCCTTTGGGCTCTCCACAAACGGGACCCCATTCCAACTACAGTGTGCAGAGCTGCGACTCAGGTGTGGACATCTCACATGAGAGGTCATTCGGTACACTCAGTACATCAGTAGATAATGGGAAAGATGCTGGAGATGCAAGTGGATCAGGGGAAAGCAGGAGGCAGCAAGGGAAAACGGCAGCAACAGAGCAGGGTAAGATAGGGTCAGCTGGCCTATGTACTGAAGGTAGTGATAAAATATTGAGCAGAGGTGGAACTAAGGGCAGAAAACAGAGCCAGGTATCAGTATCAGTACTGTGTTTTAGTTGTAGGCATTAGAAGTACCTGTAATAGGGGTGTTCCACTGGGGATGTCTTGTTGGTAACTAAGGATTTTTCGAGGGTTGGGAGCAATGTTTACAGAGTCTGTTTGGGTCTTTGTCACTTCAGTCTTGCTTATTTGCAGTTCATTTCCCAGTATGATGTGAAGTAAAAATATGCCAAACAATTATTTTAAGAATGAGAAAAACAATACATGTAATCGTAATCTTAAGGTTAACAGGTAGAAAAGGTCCACATGAATGCTGTAAATATTAAAACCCTGAAAAAAATGTGTTTTTATTTGGTTACACAGTAATAAAACTCCCAGCCTATTTCAACAGAACAATTTCTGGGAAAAAAGGGATCAAGTGTTGACCGATCAAAATATCAATAAATTAGGTCAAGGACAGTCAACAAAATATTTGGATCCCATCATTTGATAATTTTTTCTCAGCTATAAAACCTATCAGCAATTTCTGGGAAAAAGAGGGATCAAGTGTCGACCAATCAACAAATCGAAAACTTTTACAAATTATTGTAAAGTTAAAATCGATTTGGGCTGGTTACCTACAGTGCAACATATTGGCTTTTGATTAGATAGATTAAGTTAAATCTGTGACCTTAAGTGACATTACTAGTTCATTTTGTGAAATTGTGAATTGTAAGGAGTAATGTGACAGAAAATCATGCAGTGAAAAACTTTTGTCCACCTATCAATTTAATTGCAAACTTTTGTTTTATCATGTCAAAAATCTGTCACTGCCACACAAAGGGGGCACGTTGCTGTGTTGAGTGCATCCCACCTGGTCCTGGACTTGATTTACCAGCCAGTGTGAGGTTAGACAGTTAGTAACAGCTTGCTGGTGTCTGCTGGTTTTCATCTAGTGTGCACTGCTTTCCTCCATCCTTTCAACTACATATGATGATATGACCAAACCAATATGTTGAAAGTAATGCGAGTCAGTCAGTTTGTTCACTTTCAAAAGATTGGTATTTATGAAGTTAAGTGCTGGTTGTTTTTGATATTACAGGAAGCAGTGATAAGCAGCTTGACTTCATTGAGTTTGACTTTGAGTTGGATCCCTCAGTTCAACAGGTACGGGTGCTGAATCCATAATGTGCATGCATTTCAGCTGAACCTTCTTAAATTAGGCACTCTCAAAAGGTACAAGTTGTAAATTTTTTTTTCAGAAAATATTGAATAGTGAGTTGGTATTTAATCCTATAATAGATGCAAAGTACTCTAAAAGATTAGGAAAATTTTAAAAATAAAATATGTAGTATGTTAACTTACATAGTGAGCTCGATTGAAAGTAATAAGTAAGTAGAAAAAGAGATGAAAATTATATATTTCTGAAAAAAAAAAAAAAATCCTAAAATCTGGATCTCAGAGCAATACCATCACTATCATCAATAGGATATAAAGTTCTGTCAACAGGACTTGAGATTTTGTCGAAAGAATTTCTAATCCCTCAGAATGTGGATACCATCAGTTTCAGTGGTTTGGAGGGATTCAAGGTTCTGTCTACAGAACCAATGAAATACAAGGATTGGAAGTTCAGTCATCAGAATTTGAAATTCTCTCGGATTTGAAATTCTGTCACAACATACATGTATATTAAAAGAAACCACTCAATAAGATTATGACATATTTTGTACTGTCTATAGTGGGATTTGCTTTAATGTTACACTGGCAATGATATCTAACTTTGGATAAAATCTAAATCATAAATAAATCAAAAGCAGTAACTCTTATATGTACAGTAATTGGAATAAGAAGAACATTGTTTTCAAAGCGTTGCAATGTTGTATTGTTTATGGTCCTTGCTGTGACAACCTTTATAGAAAGCCATTTGATCGGGACATTTGTCATGAGAGAAACTGAATGGGCTTTAAATCAGTGCTTGAAATAAGGTACATGGGGCAGAGAGAGGGGGGGGGACAAAAAAAAACTTCATCTTTCTTAAGAGTATCATAGCAGCTCTTAATTCTGTAAAATTATAGCAGAGAGAGAGAGAACATATGAACCCTGGTAAATTGAATGTCAAAAGATCAGAAACATAGTACATGGACCAAGTATTTGTTCTTATTGCTTCGCTATAAAGATTAGTCATTGTCAGTATTACCGTGATATTTATTTAAAGTTTACAAAAAAATGAGTTACAGATCTAGTGGACCACAACATTTGAAAATTCACTCACTATTTTGTTCAGATTAAAGTAAGCTCATATCTGAGAGGTTGGAGCTTTGTCTATTTGATCAGCACAAACGTTAAATTGGCTGAATGTCTATGGATTACTGGTTTAAGAGTAAACCTCTTCACCCATTTATTCTGCATCTTTTCCTAATGCAGGGAAAGTATAAATATTTCAGAAGTTCAGACACAGAAATATAGGGTAAGAACTTTGAAACAAGTTGCACAAAAATGATTGTTGTATTTATATATTACAGAATGTCCGACAAGCAACACCACTGGATCAAGTGATGGATCTGAATACAGGTAAAAAATACTGTGTCAAAACAGCTGATAAATTCAATAAGGTGGCAAGCTACATAATACTTTTGTCTTTTGGAGACTTCCATATTTCAGCACAAATACTTCAAAATTATGGAGAAACGACCAGCACAATGAGTGCTTACTTATAATTAAGGTGAAGGTACAGTCATTCTTGAGTCATTCTTGAAATGAAAGTGAGGGGTGTGAGTGTATCATTTGCAGAAGAATAAAAACATAATAAGTAGGGCTGCAAGCGAGCCTGAAAATGCGCCTCGATTCCTCGTTTTATAAGATTCGACTCGGACTCGGTTAATCGCTTGATTATCGCCCACGAAATAAACTGCTTCATATTTTGCAATACCACGCCTTATTAAATAGTTACAAACCACACAACAGGAAAGAATTTTGATAATTTATTGAATTTTGGGGAAAAGGCGCATTTATAATGCAAAATATAAGAAACTTTAACCTTCTTTATATTGCGAGATTTGAGGCGTCTTCAAAATACGTTATATAAAATGCTGTCTTAGAAAACGTTGTTACACAAAGAACTAAAGTTTGCAAATACTTAAAATATAAAATACTGAAATGGAAATGCCTTATATTTGTAAAATATATAAATATATTCATATATTTAAAGAAAAAAAATTAATTTTGTAGTAGATTTTATGTCTATGTTTAGTTGTTTTCGAAGACCCGGTTCACTTTTCTTGTCTCGAGTATTGAAGTGAATCGTTTCGCTTCCGAGTAACCGAAGAATCGTTGCAGTCTTAATAATAAGTAGAACGTCAAAAGAAAAGTCACAATCGAAGCAAATATATCATACAATTTAGTTATTTCAAGAAGACAGGGCTCTAAAGAATGTCAAGTAAAGTTCTGGATACAAAACGCAACAAAAAAAAAAAAAAAAAAAAAAGGATTTATCCAGCAAGTTTAAAGGTGAAGCACCGAGAGCTTGAAATTTTATTAAAATTTCTTTCAGTGAATAGACTCTATTGAATTATTCTATACTTTGTGAAAAGTTACATAAAGTAAACCTCATAGTTGGGGTTCAGCGTGCCTTTTCTACAGCTAAGGTCACATCGGTGCAGACCTTTAGTGAACCTCACATGTTGTCATGAAGTAGATTCAAACCTAGGACCTTACAGATGAGAATCAAGTAATTAAACGGTCGTGCTTATCTGCTCGCTGTTTTTTGGTTACCAAATGTTTACTGTAAAAAAATTCTTAAAAACAGGTACAATGTTTAATGCAAATTTCTCTAATATATATTATGTGTATTTTTATTCTGTCAAAAACATATTCAGTGTTTCTTCTAGAGTGTGGGATACACAAAATCTCATGAGTTTTAGTACTAACCCTTAATTCAATAGATTTAGCATGTATAGTAGAAGATGTGGTCCTCCTCAGATATGAATAATTCTTTCTTTTGAATTTTTTTGGCAGTATCCCTGTGCACAACTCATACATCAGATCAGAGTCATATAATAGTCACATAAGATCAGATCAGAGTCATATAATAGTCACATAAGCTGGGATATACCTGGGTCTTGATCCTCTACAAAGTTAAGCAATGATCCTAATGTGCATTGAAAATCCAGAATTTTTCATGTTTTTATGTCAGCTGACTTGTCAGTCAGCTGGCATTATGTCGTCACTCTGCGGCGTGGGCGTACGTGTACGCGTCCGCGTGAACAACTTCTCCTCCAAAACTACAAGGCCTAGAGACGTGCTGTTTTTTTTAAAAGATACCTTATCTATCGAGGATGAAAAATTGTTCAAGGCATGCAAATCTGTCTGTTCGTCTGTTTGCTAGAGACATTACAAGGGGGGTACCCCCACCAAAAGTGTGAAAATTTCAACTTTTTATCACAATTTTCTCAGTGACTATTGCAGGGATTTCTCTCATATCTTGCATATATGTACTAGGCCAGAGGTAGATTCTCTTGTGTGAGTATGAGACCTGGATCTCTCTTACTTTTTTTTTAATAAATTTTTTTAATAATTTTTAATGCATTAACATTCATGAAATCATGCACAAAATCATTTATAACTTGAAAACTGTTGCATCTAGAGCATTTTGTTAAAATATGTTATTCAGCTACTTTTTTCATAGCTACAATATGGTGAGTAAGTTGGGTGCCTGTCTCAATAGCTAAGTGAGTAATAGCTACTTTTGGGCTTTTCAGTAACTTCCATCATGAGTAGAATCACTTGTAACTTAAAAACTATTGCATTTAGAGAATTTCGTATAAATATGTTATTCAGCTACTTTTGGGTCAGCTATAACATAGTAAAATTTTAGACCTGTAGCTCATGGCATAGCTGAGTAATAGCTGCTTTTACGTTATCACTGTTGAGTAAATTGCTTATAACTTCAAAACTATTGCATTTAGAGAATTTCGTATAAATATGTTATTCAGCTACTTTTGGGTCAGCTATAACATAGTAAAATTTCAGACCTGTAGCTCATGGCATAGCTGAGTAATAGCTACTTTTAGGTTATCACTGTTGAGTAAATTGCTTATAACTTGGAAACTATTGCATTTAGAGTATTTTGTTTCAATATGTTATTCACCTATTTTGGGATCAGCTATAACATAGTGAAGTTTCAGATCTGTGGCTCATTGCATAGCTGAGTAATAGCTACTTTGAAGTTCTCACTATTGAGTAAATCACTTGTAATTGGAAAACTATTGCATTTAGAGAATTTCGTATAAATATGTTATTCAGCTACTTTTGGGTCAGCTATAACATAGTAAAATTTCAGACCTGTAGCTCATGCCATAGCTGAGTAATAGCTACTTTTAGGTCATCACTATTGAGTAAATCAGTTGTAACTTGAAAACTATTGCATTTACAGTATTTTGCTTAAATATGTTGTTCACCTACTTTTAGGTCAGCTATAACATAGTAAAATTTCAGACCTGTAGCTCATGGCATAGCTGAGTAATAGCTACTTTTAGGTCATCACTATTGAGTAAATCAGTTGTAACTTGAAAACTATTGCATTTACAGTATTTTGCTTTAATATGTTGTTCACCTACTTTTGGGTCAGCTATAACATAGTGAAATTTCAGACCTGTAGCTCATTGCATAGCTGAGTAATAACTACTTTGAGGTTCTCACTATTGAGTAAATCATTTGTAATTGGAAAATTATTGCATTTAGAGAATTTAGTATAAATATGTTATTCAGCTACTTTTGGGTCAACTATAACATAGTAAAATTTCAGACCTGTAGCTCATGGCATAGCTGAGTAATAGCTACTTTTAGGTCATCACTATTGAGTAAATCAGTTGTAACTTGAAAACTATTGCATTTACAGTATTTTGCTTAAATATGTTATTCACCTACTTTTGGGTCAGCTATAACATAGTAAAATTTCAGACCTGTAGCTCATAGCATAGCTGAGTAATAGCTACTTTTAGGTCATCACTATTGAGTAAATCAGTTGTAACTTGAAAACTATTGCATTTACAGTATTTTGCTTAAATATGTTGTTCACCTACTTTTGGGTCAGCTATAACATAGTAAAATTTCAGACCTGTAGCTCATGGCATAGCTGAGTAATAGCTACTTTTAGGTTATCACTGTTGAGTAAATCAGTTGTAATTGGAAAACTATTGCATTTAGAGAATTTAGTATAAATATGTTATTCAGCTACTTTTGGGTCAACTATAACATAGTAAAATTTCAGACCTGTAGCTCATGCCATAGCTGAGTAATAGCTACTTTTAGGTCATCACTATTGAGTAAATCAGTTGTAACTTGAAAACTATTGCATTTACAGTATTTTGCTTAAATATGTTATTCACCTACTTTTGGGTCAGCTATAACATAGTAAAATTTCAGACCTGTAGCTCATAGCATAGCTGAGTAATAGCTACTTTTAGGTCATCACTATTGAGTAAATCAGTTGTAACTTGAAAACTATTGCATTTACAGTATTTTGCTTAAATATGTTGTTCACCTACTTTTGGGTCAGCTATAACATAGTAAAATTTCAGACCTGTAGCTCATGGCATAGCTGAGTAATAGCTACTTTTAGGTTATCACTGTTGAGTAAATCAGTTGTAATTGGAAAACTATTGCATTTAGAGAATTTAGTATAAATATGTTATTCAGCTACTTTTGGGTCAACTATAACATAGTAAAATTTCAGACCTGTAGCTCATGCCATAGCTGAGTAATAGCTACTTTTAGGTCATCACTATTGAGTAAATCAGTTGTAACTTGAAAACTATTGCATTTACAGTATTTTGCTTAAATATGTTGTTCACCTACTTTTGGGTCAGCTATAACATAGTAAAATTTCAGACCTGTAGCTCATGGCATAGCTGAGTAATAGCTACTTTTAGGTCATCACTATTGAGTAAATCAGTTGTAATTTGAAAACTATTGCATTTACAGTATTTTGCTTAAATATGTTGTTCACCTACTTTTGGGTCAGCTATAACATAGTAAAATTTCAGACCTGTAGCTCATGGCATAGCTGAGTAATAGCTACTTTTAGGTCATCACTATTGAGTAAATCAGTTGTAACTTGAAAACTATTGCATTTACAGTATTTTGCTTAAATATGTTGTTCACCTACTTTTGGGTCAGCTATAACATAGTAAAATTTCAGACCTGTAGCTCATGGCATAGCTGAGTAATAGCTACTTTTAGGTTATCACTGTTGAGTAAATCGCTTATAACTTGGAAATTATTGCATTTAGAGTATTTTGTTTCAATATGTTATTCACCTATTTTGGGGTCAGCTATAACATAGTGAAGTTCCAGACCCGTGACTCATTGCATAGCTGAGTAATAGCTACTTTTAGGTTATCACTGTTGAGTAAATCGCTTATAACTTGGAAACTATTGCATTTAGAGTATTTTGTTTCAATATGTTATTCACCTATTTTGGGATCAGCTATAACATAGTGAAGTTTCAGATCTGTGGCTCATTGCATAGCTGAGTAATAGCTACTTTGAAGTTCTCACTATTGAGTAAATCAGTTGTAATTGGAAAACTATTGCATTTAGAGAATTTCGTATAAATATGTTATTCAGCTACTTTTGGGTCAGCTATAACATAGTGAAATTACAGACCTGTAGCTCATGGCATAGCTGAGTAATAGCTACTTTTAGGTCATCACTATTGAGTAAATCAGTTGTAACTTGAAAACTATTGCATTTACAGTATTTTGCTTAAATATGTTGTTCACCTACTTTTGGGTCAGCTATAACATAGTAAAATTTCAGACCTGTAGCTCATGGCATAGCTGAGTAATAGCTACTTTTAGGTCATCATTATTGAGTAAATCAGTTGTAACTTGAAAACTATTGCATTTACAGTATTTTGCTTTAATATGTTGTTCACCTACTTTTGGGTCAGCTATAACATAGTGAAATTTCAGACCTGTAGCTCATTGCATAGCTGAGTAATAACTACTTTGAGGTTCTCACTATTGAGTAAATCAGTTGTAATTGGAAAACTATTGCATTTAGAGAATTTAGTATAAATATGTTATTCAGCTACTTTTGGGTCAACTATAACATAGTAAAATTTCAGACCTGTAGCTCATGGCATAGCTGAGTAATAGCTACTTTTAGGTCATCACTATTGAGTAAATCAGTTGTAACTTGAAAACTATTGCATTTACAGTATTTTGCTTAAATATGTTGTTCACCTACTTTTGGGTCAGCTATAACATAGTAAAATTTCAGACCTGTAGCTCATGGCATAGCTGAGTAATAGCTACTTTTAGGTCATCACTATTGAGTAAATCAGTTGTAATTTGAAAACTATTGCATTTACAGTATTTTGCTTAAATATGTTGTTCACCTACTTTTGGGTCAGCTATAACATAGTAAAATTTCAGACCTGTAGCTCATGGCATAGCTGAGTAATAGCTACTTTTAGGTCATCACTATTGAGTAAATCAGTTGTAACTTGAAAACTATTGCATTTACAGTATTTTGCTTAAATATGTTGTTCACCTACTTTTGGGTCAGCTATAACATAGTAAAATTTCAGACCTGTAGCTCATGGCATAGCTGAGTAATAGCTACTTTTAGGTTATCACTGTTGAGTAAATCGCTTATAACTTGGAAATTATTGCATTTAGAGTATTTTGTTTCATATGTTATTCACCTATTTTGGGGTCAGCTATAACATAGTGAAGTTCCAGACCCGTGACTCATTGCATAGCTGAGTAATAGCTTCTTTCAGGTTCTCACTGTTGAGTAAATCATTGTATCCAACCTGTAGGAAATCATGGGCTGGGAATCTGTTAATATGGTCCGATTTGACCTTGGAACCCTCCTTCAAGGTCAAATGAGGATAGCCAAACATAAAAGTGCTTATAACTCTCTTATTATTGGTCCCAGAGGTTGGAATGAAAACCAACCTATAGAAAATCATGAGCTGGGAATTTTTTGGTGTGGTCGGATTTCACCTTGGACCCCTCCTTCAAGGTCAAATGAGGATAGCCAAACTTAAAAGTGCTTATAACTCACTTATTATTGGTCCTAGAGGTTTCGAATGGAAAACCAACCTATAGAAAATCATGGGCTGGGAATCTTTTGGTGTGGTCGGATTTGACCTGGGACCCCTCCTTCAAGGGCAGTTGAGGATAGCCAAACTTACAATTGCTTAGAACTCGCTTATTATTGGTCCTACAAGTTTGGGATGGTAAACAAGCTACAGGAAATCATGGGCTGGGAATTTTTTTGTGTGGTCGGATTTGACCTTGGACCCCCTCCTTCCAGGTCAAACGAAGATAGCCAAACTTAAAGTGCTTATAACTCGCGTATTATTGGTCTTGGAGGTTTGGGATGGTAAACCAACATATAGGAAATCATGGGCTGGGATTCTTTTGGTGTGGTCAGATTTGACCTGGGACCCCTCCTTCAAGGGCAGTTGAGGATAGCCAAACTTACAATTGCTTAGAACTCGCTTATTATTGGTCCTACAAGTTTGGGATGGTAAACAAGCTACAGGAAATCATGGGCTGGGAATTTTTTTGTGTGGTCGGATTTGACCTTGGACCCCCTCCTTCAAGGTCAAACAAGGATAGCCAAACTTAAAAAGTGCCTATAACTCACTTATTATTGGTCCGAGAGGTTTGGGATGGTAAACTATCCTAAATTCTTTGGCTGGGAATCTTTTGGTATGGTCAGATTTGACCTTTGGACCCCTTCTTCATGGTGGAACGAGGATATTGCATTTATAGTATTTCTTTAAATATTTTTAACCTACTTTTTACCCTTAAACAATTACCTTGTTACTTTATTTCATAATACCATTTGCAGGGCACAACTTTTTTGTCGTTTTCTTCTGTCAGCTTCGGAATATTTTTCGAACATGTGTTCAGTTACCATTTACTGTATTTCTGTACAGCCCTTTCCCTGATAATTATGCTTTCCTCTCATTATCACCATCACAAATCAAAAACATTCAGTCAGCTGACACAGTGCCCGTTCACGGGCACTCTCCTCTTGTTTTTTCTCAGCAGTACCCATGGACAATAGGGCTGTTTGTTGTTTATGTTACAGTATCTGGCAGTAATTTCTGGCTCATTTGAACACTAGAATTGGCAACTTAACTTTTGCGAAAGTCGGGGATACTTGGGATTCAGTACGGTCACGCCGCCGCCGCAGAGATTTCCTTTTGGACGCGATAACTTAAAAAATATTTTAGTTAGAACTTTCAAATTTGGTATGTGGGTATATATGGGCAATGCCACGAACGCTATTGTTTTGTGACCTTGACCTTAAATCTCAAGGTCACTGGTGGCCACTTAAAGGTCAGATTTTGGCCATTTTTGCACATTTTGGCCCAGTTCTCCAAGACAGAAAGTTAGATCATCCTATGGCTGGTATATATAATACATATATATGTCCTCTATAAGCATGCAGAAATTTGACCTTGAAGCTCTTCATTGAAGGTCATCCACTGACCGCCAAAGTACTTGACCGAGGGGCATTTTTGGCCTTTTTGGAGATATTTTCACACTTAACGCTGACTATATTGCATGGAAACTATTGAAAATGGCTTTGGAGGTTGAGTACATGATGGACTTCTGCCATCCAGGTTTACTGGTTAGAGATCTTCATTTAAGGTCATCCACTAACCGCCAAAGTACCTGACCAAGGGTAATTTTTGGCATATTTGGAGATATTTTCACACTTAATGCTGACTACATTGTGTGGAAACTATTGAAAATGGCTTTTGAGGTTGAGTACATGACAGAGTACCAGCATCCAGGCTGACCGGTTACAGATCTTCGTTGAAGGTCATCCACTGACCGCCAAAGTACCTGACCGAGGGTCATTTTGGGCCCTCTATTTGTTTGTTTGTTTGTAAACAAGATAACTCAAAAACTGACAGACGGATTTTGATAAAATTTTCAGGATATGTCCAAATTGGTAAAAGGAAGATGTGATTAAATTTTGGGAGTGATCCGGATCACTGTCTGGATCTTCTGGATCCATGAAATTTAATTTTTAAACACAGATAGCTCAAAAAGTTATGGGTGCATTTTGATGAAATTTTCAGGAGATGTCCTTATTGGGACGAGGAACAAGTGATTAGATTTTGGGAGTGATCCGGATCACTGTCTGACTGCCAGATGTGTTTGTGTACAATATAGCTCAAAAACTTATGAACGGATTTTGATGAAATTTTCAGGATATGTCTGAAAAGGTAAAAAGATGAAATGGTTGAATTTTAGAAGTGATCCGGATCACTATATGGATCTTCTGGATCCATGAAATGTAATTTTTAAAGACAGATACCTCAAAAAGTTATGGATGGATTGTGATGACATTTTCAGCAAATGGCCTAAATGGTGCGAGGAACAAGTGATTAGATTTGGGGAGTGATCTGGATCACTGTCTGGATCATCTGGATCCAGGTTGCAGATGTGTTTGTGTACATTGTAGCTAAAAAACTTATGGACAGATTTTGATGAAAATTTTCAGGATATGTCTGAAAAGGTAAAAGGATGAAATGGCTGAATTTTGGAAGTGATCCGGATCACTATATGGATCTTCTGGATCCATGAAATGTAATAAGACAGATACTTCAAAAAGTTATGGATGGATTGTGATGACATTTTCAGCAAATTACCTAAATGGTGCGAGGAACAAGTGATTAGATATGGGGAGTGATCTGGATCACTGTCTGGATCATCTGGATCCAGGTTGCCAGATGTGTTTGTGTACATTGTAGCAAAAAAACTTATGGACGGATTTTGATGAAATTTTCAGGATATGTCTGAAAAGGTAAAAGAATGAAATGGCTGAATTTTGGAAGTGATCCGGATCACTATATGGATCTTCTGGATCCATGAAATGTAATAAGACAGATACCTCAAAAAGTTATGGATGGATTGTGATGACATTTTCAGCAAATTACCTAAATGGTGCGAGGAACAAGTGATTAGATTTGGGGAGTGATCTGGATCATCTGGATCCAGGTTGCCAGATGTGTTTGTGTACATTGTAGCAAAAAAACTTATGGACGGATTTTGATGAAATTTTCAGGATATGTCTGAAAAGGTAAAAGGATGAAATAACTGAATTTTGGAAGTGATCCGAATCACTGTATGGATCTTCTGGATCCGTGAAATGTAATAAGACATACCTCAAAAAGTTATGGATGGATTGTGATGACATTTTCAGCAAATGACCTAAATGGTACAAGGAACAAGTGATTATACTTTTGGAATGATCTGGATCACTGTCTGGATCATCTGGATCGAGCCTGCAACATGATTTTACGATGTATTTTGATGATATTTTTAGGCTATGTTACAAATAGTAAAAGGAAGAAGTGGTAAAAGGATGAAATGATTGAATTTTGGAAGTGATCTGGATCACTATATGGATCTTCTGGATCCATGAAATGTAATTTTTTAAGACAGATACCTCAAAAAGTTATGGATGGATTGTTTCAGCAAATGGCCTAAATGGTACAAGGAACAAGTGATTACATTTTTGGAGTGATCTGGATCCAGGCTTGCACATAATCTTGGAATGGATTTTACTATATTCAGGATATGTTACAAATGGTAAAAGGAAGAAATGGTTCAATTTTGCGAGTGATCTGGACCACTATCTGGATCTTCTGGATCCGTGAATGTAATTTTTAAAGACAAATAGCTCAGAAAGTCATGAATGGATTTTTATGAAATTTTCAGGAAATGTCTTAAATGGGACAAAGAACAAGTGATTAGATTTTGGGAGTAATCTGGATCACTGTCTGGATCATGTGGATCCAGGCTGCCAGATGTGTCTGTGTAGAAGATAACTCAAAAACTTATGGATGGATTTCGATGAAATTTTTAGAATATGTCTGAAAAGGTAAAAGGATGAAATGATTGAGTTTTGGAAGCAATCCGGATCACTATATGGATCTTCTGGATCCATGAAATGTAATTTTTAAAGACAGATATAAGTGAAACAACTAGTGATTAGCTTTTGGAAATAATCTGGTACTATGGAGAATCCTGACCTGGTGCTCCAGGAAACAGGCTCAAGCCCGACACATTCACGCCTTAACTATGTCCCGTCCGGGGATACACTGCGTCGAGACGCAATCTCTAGTTTATTCATATTTATTGTAAAATATGTGTTTTTTGGGGCACCGGTTATTGACATCTGTTACCGGATTTCATTTACATCTGTATTAATTGAATAAAAACCAATTATCTGTTTGTTATCTTTAACAGTTGCTAAAAACTCCACAGGGCAGACATACAGTTATTAATTTTTGTTGTGTAATAAAGTACTCCAGCCTGCCTCCTATGAATGATTAGCTTTATGAAAAAATGATGAGAAAAAAAGTCATAGAAATAAAAAACAGTTATGTTCATGATAATACATCTAGACATTGAGTCATAAAACAACGCACAACATCTGTGACTGGTTAGTAATGTTACATTTTATCTCAAAAAGAGATTATTTTTTGCTATTTGTTGCAGTGTTGTCAACATAATACCAATGTACCATATTTGTATCACTTGGGACTAGAATAGAAACCACTATTATCAAGTTGTGAGAATAGGTATTGAAAAAACCCTGTGTATTTCTCTGCAATTCCTTGCTTATATTGCTTAACAGTATTAAAAATGTTGGTTATATTGTTAAATATTGAATAAAATTCATTCAAAATAGTAAATGTGATGTATTTTACTGTTAAAATATTTCACATTCTTTTTTTTTTTTGCATTTGTAGTTATATCTCATGTATAGGGGGTAAATCTTTTGGCTTTGTGAGTATCGATATTGAATGTAAAAATATTTCAATATCGGGCGATATCGGGGGGTTTATATTGTCTACCAAATAGTACGAATTCGGGAAACCGAAAACGTTTTATTTTAGTGTTTCCCGAACCGCTAACAGGAAGCGAAATGAATCAAAACAAAACAATGCAGTTTTCATCAAAAACGCATTGAAAACTTCAAAAATGTGTGATAAAAGTGTATAATGTCTTCAGATTTTTCCTTTATTTTGAATATTTACAGTGTAAGTTCACAGTTTTACTTAAAATGGCGATATTAAAATACATGTTTAGATTTCGATATCGGGAGTCCAGTGCCAGAACAATAAATATCGGCAATATCGATGAACAATTTACCCACTACACATGTACGAATGTCTACATTTTTCATCAGCTGAACCAAACATAAACACCCAGATATTGTTTCTTCTTCAACACCCAGAAACCAGTTTTTGTAGTTCCAAATGATAGCACAAGTAATTGTTTTTTTTTTGTTTTTTTTTCTTTGGTGTAGAGTTAAAAAAGGTGCATTTACCACAGTCATTGAAATTCACCAGTCGGAAACCCCCTGTTAATTAACTTGACTTGGTGAATTCTGTGCACTTTTGTAAATTTCTGACTATGCTAAGCACTTGATTTCCCCTGTTGTTATATTGGCACAAATTTTTAATATTTTATTGTGATCTGACAGTTGGATTTTCATTGGATAACAAAAGGTCAGTCAAGTAGAAGAGGAACTTTCATATGAAAGATGGGGACCACAGTGGTGCAGTGGTAACACACTCGCCTCCCACCTCTGAGGTCGGCAGTTCTAACCCTGGAACTCATGTTGGAGGTTGCTTACTGATGGTTGCAGTTTACAATACGGAACCTTGACCATTTCTATGTACTGGTTTCCTCTGCCCACAAAACTACCTGTACAATGTTGGAAGCGACATAAAACCCCAAATAAATAAATTGAATAAATTCACATGAAAAACAGATCAATACAAATTTTGAAGACTAGAAAAGAGTTCATAAGAGTGAATATTCAGATAATAGAAGGTTGGACACAGAAGTCTAGTATTGGATGTTTAAGTTCACTCACTTTCCACACTAGACATTGTATCACATTTTGTGATGATAGATGTCCTTGAAACTGAATAGCAACTTTAACCATTGAAAGTTTATGTTGAACTTTAGAGCTCATGGTAAAGCTTATATTCTGCCTACACAAGTTTAACTTAAATAGAGATTTATTTTTTTATATCAAAAAACAACCACAAGGCACCTTCTGTTGTGTAACAGAATTGATCAAGTTTACTCAGTGAGATGGAAAATCACTTTGACTTATCAGTATGTGGTGTATTTATTCATTTGTTAGATATTCAGGGAAATACAATACGCATGGGAATGCCACTTTTCATCATTGATTTTAAAGGGCACTGAGGCAGTAATGGTTGCAAGTCATGAGGTACAATTGCTTATAAATGAGCTTTGACATCCAGGCATGAAACAAGGGGACTCTGAAAATTCAGTAATTAATAGTTAATGCATAAAATGCTCTTCATAAACAAGGGTTACCTGTGTTATGAATTGTTTTTAAGCTAAAGAAGTTGAAATAGGTATGGAAATAATTGAACTTACACATGTATGATGCATTAATGAAGCTTAATCAGGTGAATCTCATTGAAATCTAAAACTATTTCTCATCTGTAACGCCTAATTTCAGCAGAAAAGTCCTGACTGCTTGATATATGCTTGAAATAGCTCTCTACAAAACAAAGTTTTAAAGGTGTAAAACTGCAGTTAATAATAAATACCTAAGATAATATGTTTAGTTCTAACTGTCCCTTAAATACATACTGAAGTTTTCAAGCTGATCTTTTTCCAAAAGTATTTATCAGGTGTTTTCAAAACATTGGGTTTTGATCATTGTTCTTGTGTGAGAGTGAGTTTGATAAATTCTTTGCTATCAGTAGTTTCTGAGGCGAGTTAATATGCTTCATCTTCAAGATTAGCTATGAGTATTGTGAATCTGAATTCCATTGATGGCCACAAAATTTAAAATTAATATGTTCACATGTCAAGGTGCTGAGATCACTACAAGCTGTGGCTCCATTTTCTTTTATGCAGAAATTCAGCTGAGAGTAGAGTGTTTTGGCCTCATTCTGAGTGGCCTCCCACCTTTTTCAACATTTTGCTGTTTTGTATTGCATTCTTTTGGTGTGAACAGACCACCTGTATTGTTGGGTCAGATCATCTCATATTAATGTGTTGTTGGTGCCCATGATCCTTAAATCAGAATAAAACCTTTTAGCTTCACTGTATGCGGTTTGCTTAAAATTGTTATCAGTGCATGGTGTGTGTTGTAATTAATAGAGATATGTAATTAGAACTTTCCACTATTTAAAGGTAACTATGACACAGATTCTACTGTAATAAATTAAAATTAAAAAGATTTGGGACACAGAATAATAAATCAAAATGAATTATTTCATTGCGTTAATACATCTTACCTACCAGACGATAGCTATAGCCCGGCGCCAGCCGGTCCCACCAAACGAAAGAAAAAGACGTCCTGGGTTTCACCCCGGGCAGGACCGGTACACTACACTCCACTCGCCAGGTGGCCTAGTTCCTGCCTCACTCGCCAGAGGGACGTGACGTCATAGCATCTTTTTCGTTTGGCGCGACATTCAAGTTTCAATTTTGTGGAAACACTTTTAATTTTAAATATATCTTAAGTTATATTGGGTGTTACTTTCTCAGATTTGTCTGTTAGTTGGATAAACCACTATGGCATCTCCAGGACAGAGAAAAGGAGCCTGCGGACATATCATGGCTAATTTTGATCCACACTCTCGATGTGCCAGATGTAGGGACAAAGGTTTGGGGGACGACCCTTGCGTCCTCAAATTAAGTTGTGAGTTTTGTGACAATCTTTCTCCCGAACAATTGCTTCAGCTTTCTACTCCGACTTACAAACTCCGTAAAGAGAAGTTAAAGAGTAAGGAATCACTTGTGGATCCCTCTACCGTTACTGTAGTGTCACAGGTCGAAAAACAAGACGTTGCTCCATCTTCCCCTCCTCATGACACTGAAACGGAGTTCACCTTGCCTCAACCAAACTTCCGTCAAGATTTAAAAGATCTAGATGATAAATGGTCTACTCGCATGGCGCGTTTGGAGGCACTCATCACCATGGGCCATCGTCCCTCTCCACAGCCTACCTTCACTCCGGTCCAAGCACCGGTCACGCATCAGGCTCCAGCTGGTTCTTTGTCACAAGCACCTTTTCTGCTACCCTCCGTTCCTTCCGGCCAAGCCGGTCCGGCTTATGGCACGGATAGAACAAAGGCAACAGCTACTATCACCAGCTCTATGGATATGACCTCTCCTCTGGAGAATGTTTATCCGCAACCAGACCCGGAACCGGTATTCTCTTCTCAGAGCTCTTCCGGCCCGGTGGCCTCATCTATCACTCAACCACCCCCGGAGCATTCAGAAGAGGGTGAAGTTTCTGATCAAGAAGAAGTACTAGACCCATCTGAACAAGACTCTCCAGACATTGACAAAACCATAAGTGAAGATCAGAATTACAGGGAGACGGTAAGGGGTGTCCGTGCCTTTATGGGCTGGAATCACATTCCAGACCTTGAGTACACTCCCACCTCCAGATCTGACAACCCCTGGGTTGGCCACCGGTCTCAACCGGTTGGAAAAGTTTCCATTGACTTACCACCAGAGGACTGGTTATGCAAAAAATTGGAAAACCTCAATCTAGTACTAATTGAAGGCTACCCGTCAAAATCAACAGAACCGGGCGGTCTACATGTTGATCAATATCTCTGACCACCAAAATCTCAGACAAGATGGTACGGGATACACCCGGCAGAAAACAAAGACATAACTAGGCCTGGTAAATACGTAACTTCCTGGCCCAACGATGCCGCAAAGCTCAATAGTTCCTTTGCCCGGGTTGCTAAATCTACTATTGCTTCATCTCAACCTACTTCCCGACCACTGTCTCAGGAAACTCTCCGCAAATGGGAAAAGGCTGCCAAAGAAACAAGCTATATTTGTAACCAGTCAGCTGGTTTCAATAGATGTATAACCAAAGTGCAGGATGCTGTTCAGGAACAGTTAA
Source organism: Sabellastarte sp. h YS-2021 (assembly GCA_964017235.1). Lineage (NCBI taxonomy): Eukaryota > Metazoa > Annelida > Polychaeta > Sabellida > Sabellidae > Sabellastarte > Sabellastarte sp. h YS-2021. Next base: position 163,716,267 of record OZ024927.1, on the reverse strand, counting down.
AAACCCTACAAGCAGAACTTGGCAAAGGTAAATCCTCCGCAAAAGCCCAGGGGGCTCTGGACGAACTTCACTTTTTAACAGCATTTAATCAGAATATCAGTTTTGCGGTCGGGAAATCTCTTCAGCACCTTTCGGACTTTACTTTCGTCCAAATGGCTAACTTGACTCTAGTCCGCAGAGATTCCTATCTGGATCACCTGAGGGCAGGAGTGAAACCGGATACCTTTTCCTCTCTCAGGAATTGCCCTCTTCAAACCCGGGCTTTATTCCCAGATGACATCATAAGAAAAGCGGAAGATGAGATAAACAACTTTGAAACACACAAGCGTACCAACCAGCCCGGTCCGGGCCGTGGTGGGTTCGCGGGTGTACAGAAAAAGCAGCATCGCTACCAGCCTTACTCCACTAGTTGGAAGCAAGACGACTCAAGTACCACCGGTGCTTCCGGGAAAGATCTCCCCGCATGGAAATCATTTGGTAGCCGGGGCAGAGCACGCGGCAGAGGCAGGGGTGGTCAACCCGGTCGCGGTTCGCGAGGCTCCAAGGATCCCAAAAATTATAAATGACAATTACTGCAGAATTCCTCCGGAGTTACAAACAAAATTGGAGTATTATGTGTCAGATGTAAAACAGACAGATTTTCATGTGCTTGTCAAGAACTCTGTAAAATGTCAAAGTGTTGCTTGTCTTGTACATTCTGTAACAAAATCAAAAAGTGGGCAGCCGCAAAAGAAAGGCGTAAGACCAATATCAAACATGAAAAATACAATAAAGTCTGTGAAAAGTGCTTCTTTTGTAAATCACTGTGTTTTTGCCCCAAATGTGCCAAATGCCCACAGTGTTGCAAATGCCCAGCCAGTGGGGGGGCGACTACAATTGTTCTGGGAAGTATGGGCACGACTAGGTGCAAACCCAAGAGTAGTGTCCATACTAAAAGAGGGTTATGTTCTCCCATTCAATCTCAGACCTTGCCTAGTGAGGGATCCCCTGATAGTAAGCGGCTATGCCAATCCCTTCAGAGACTCCCACTTGCAAGGGGCTCTACAAGCCTTAATCAAGAAGAAGGCAGTAGAGAGGGTCAGGGTTCGAACCTCTCTAGCCTTCTTCAACAGACTATTCATTGTTCCCAAACCGAACCAAAAGTGGCGGCCAATCTTGGACCTCAGTACTCTAAATCAGTTTTTATGCGTAAAAACATTCAAAATGGAAACCCCGGAGACAATTCGAACCTCCTTACAACAGGGAGAGTGGGTGACATCGCTGGACTTCAGCGACGCCTACTTCCACATTCCAATCCATATCAACTCCCGAAAATACCTCAGGTTCCATTTCCAGAACCAGTCTTACCAATTTCGGGCTCTTCCCTTTGGCCTGTCAACAGCTCCAATGGAGTTCACTTGTGTAGTCAAAGAGGTAAAACTAATGGCTCAGTCTCGAGGTATAAGGATCCACCAGTACCTAGACGACTGGTTGATTCGAGCCCCTACCAGAGAATCTTGCCACCAGGGAACCCAGTCCCTCCTAGCCCTTTGCCAGGAGTTGGGCTGGATGGTAAACATGCAAAAATCAGAACTGGAACCCCAACAAGTCTTCGATTTTGTAGGCTACCAGTACGACCTACTCAACGGATTGGTCAGACCTACTCAAAACCGTTGGGAAGCCCTTCAACAAAAAATAACAGGGTTATTACAGAACAGATCTTGCCGAGTGAGAACCTTCATGTCTCTTATAGGTCTACTCACTGCGACAGAGAAACAGGTGCCCCTAGGCAGACTGCACATGAGACCTATTCAGTGGCACCTCAAGAAACACTGGAGAGTCCCGGAATCTCTGGAAAAGGAGATTCCAATTCCGAGTTCTCTCCATCAGTACCTGCAGTGGTGGACCCAAGAAGAAAATGTCCTAAAGGGTCAACCCTTACACCCCCTACGACACGCAGTGCAAATCTTTACAGACGCCTCAAAAGAAGGCTGGGGGGCTCACTTAGGCGACTTCACAGCAAGCGGTACTTGGTCAGTGCCCGAAAGCAAGTTGCACATAAACTTCTTAGAACTAAAAGCCGTGTTGTTAGCACTAAAAAGATTCCAACAATTAGTGCAAGGAAAGGTCGTCCTGATTGCCACAGACAACACTACAGTTGTGGCATACATCAACAAGGAGGGAGGTATGAGGTCAGGTTCACTCTGTGCCCTTCTTTGGCGGCTCCTATGTTGGTGCAATCTCAGACAAATAGTACTGAAGGCCAGACACATTCCGGGCCGTCTAAATGTAATTGCAGACAAGTTGTCTCGCCAGGGACAGATCATTCAGACGGAGTGGTCCCTCCATCAGGAGATCTTCGACATCCTTTGTCGAACTTGGCATTATCCCCAAGTGGACATGTTTGCAACAAGGTACAACTGCAAACTAGTCCAATTTGTGTCCCCAATTCCAGACCCAAAGGCCTGGTCAGTGGACGCTCTGACAATGTCCTGGGAAGGCCTGGACATGTACCTTTTCCCTCCAGTGTCGCTGATGGGGAAGGTGGTCAGCAAGCTGTCAGATCACTGGTATCACAGAGCAATCCTGATTGCTCCGGGATGGCCCAACATGCCTTGGTTTTGGGACCTAGTAGAGCTGTCAGCGATGGTTCCTCTTTGTCTTCCACACCATCCAGATCTAGTGACCCAACCTTTCAACAAGGCCCGTCACAGGGATCTGGCAAGCCTAAATCTCCATGCCTGGCTCCTAGAGCCCAGACAATCAGGGAGCAAGGGTTCTCTAGCCCAGTGGCGTCAAGAATTGAGGCGCCTCAAAGACGTTCAACCAGAGCAGTCTACGAAGCGAAGTGGGCCCTTTTTGTTAGATGGTGCGAAACAAGTCAGGTGGACTTCAGGAACCCATCTATAAAACAAATAGCAGATTTCCTCCTGCATCTTTTCCAGGAGAAGAATCTCCAGCCCAGCACTATTGATGGTTACAGGTCAGCCATTGCAGACAAACTGGGAAATACCTCGGTTAATGTCGGCAAGGATGACAATTTGACTAGACTGTTAGACAGTTTTCACAGAGATAGACCCAAAGGGCGCCGGGGGGTTCCTGCTTGGAACCTCTCCCTGGTTTTACACCAGCTTACAAAAGCGCCTTTTGAGCCACTCAGAAAGGCGTCTCTGAAACACCTTACTTTCAAAACTGTTTTTCTCCTAGCCCTGGCTTCGGGAAAACGCAGGAGTGAGATTCACGCTTGGTTAAACAAAAATATCAGACACCAAGCTGATTGGTCCAAAGTTTCCCTCTACCCTTCACCAAGCTTCTTGGCGAAAAATCACTTGGCAAAAGAGGGACCAGAGTGCGTGGCCCCTGTGGTCATCCCGGCCTTAGCCCCCACTCTGGATAAGTCTTTAAAGGAAGACAGATCCCTTTGCCCCGTTCGGGCTCTTCGCTACTACCTGGACAAAACGCAGGCCCTAAGAACGGGAAAGGAGTTAGTTTTTGTTTCATTCAAACAAGGTTTTAACAAGGACATCTCTCCTGCCACTATCTCGTCCTGGATCAAACAAACAGTAGTGTTGTGTTATGATCTCTCTGACCAAGATTCCTTGGCCTTACATCAGGTTAAGGCCCATGATGTTAGGGCCTTTGCGGCCTCCAAAGCCTTTCAAGGTGGCATATCTCTGGACCAGATTCTAGCAGCATGCCACTGGAAGTCCCACAACACCTTTACACAGTTTTACCTTAAGGATGTTGCCTGGGCAGATAAGGAGCTTTTTCACTTGGGTCCTGTGGTGGCTGCCCAGCAGATCCACCACTAGTCACCTAAGCTTCTTTGTATATAATTATATATAGTGTACATACTAGTTAGTTTTAGGTGTAGGCTCACTTTTAGCCTAGGCCTTGGCTTCTCAAAGTCTTTTACTTCAGAGTAATCCTCTGGTATAGGACTTTCCCTACTCTTCCAGGTTATCCGTGGGAATCATTGACTTGAACTCTTACTCTCTTCCTCCCCTCAGAGCAGTCAAAAAGGGGGGGGGGGGGGGGGGGGGGGGGCAGTTGGGTCTAGTTACCCTCGAGACTAACATGTCTCCTCAAAGGACTAGAACCTCACACCTAGGTATAATATAAGAGTTCTCTCCAATCCTCAGAAGGCTGCCCTCCTTCCACTGGGTAGTTATTCTAGCTATCGTCTGGTAGGTAAGATGTATTAACGCAATGAAATTGCAAATTTTAATTAGTAAATTAAATTTTTATTAGTTAATACCTTACCTACCAGACGGGAAATTCCCACCCAGCCTTCCCCGCTTTCAGCCTTACAATTCAACCTTGGGGACGAAAAAGATGCTATGACGTCACGTCCCTCTGGCGAGTGAGGCAGGAACTAGGCCACCTGGCGAGTGGAGTGTAGTGTACCGGTCCTGCCCGGGGTGAAACCCAGGACGTCTTTTTCTTTCGTTTGGCGGGACCGGCTGGCGCCGGGCTATAGCTATCGTCTGGTAGGTAAGGTATTAACTAATAAAAATTTAATTTACTAATTAAAATTTGCAATTTTGGTCATTTGTTGTGCTTGTATTCTTCCAGGGGAGATGGTGCAAACTATAATCAATCCAGATAAAGGTTGCACTTTGTGATAGAACATTTAGTACTCTTGCCATTAGAATAAGGTCTTTGTTTTGATATATTCAGTATCTTGGTATTTTCACAGGAGAATTGCGGCATGCCATTAAGAAGAATGAGTTTGAGAAGGTGCGGCTTGCACTCAGCAGAAGGAAGTATGACCTGGAACAAGCGGATTGCAATGGTGTCACACTCACAATGTATTGTGCCATGAGAGGTCAGTGTATAATGCAATTATAACAATGTATTGTGCCATGAGAGGTCAGTGTATAATGCAATTATAACAATGTATTGTGCCATGAGAGGTCAGTGTATAATGCAATTATAACAATGTATTGTGCCACGAGAGGTTAGTGTATAATGCAATTATAACAATGTATTGTGCCACGAGAGGTCAGTGTATAATGCAATTATAACAATGTATTGTGCCACGAGAGGTCAGTGTATAATGCAATTATAACAATGTATTGTGCCACGAGAGGTCAGTGTATAATGCAATTATAACAATGTATTGTGCCACGAGAGGTCAGTGTATAATGCAATTATAACAATGTATTGTGCCATGAGAGGTCAGTGTATAATGCAATTATAACAATGTATTGTGCCATGAGAGGTCAGTGTATAATGCAATTATAACAATGTATTGTGCCATGAGAGGTCAGTGTATAATGCAATTATAACAATGTATTGTGCCACGAGAGGTTAGTGTATAATGCAATTATAACAATGTATTGTGCCACGAGAAGTCAGTGTATAATGCAATTATAACAATGTATTGTGCCACGAGAGGTCAGTGTATAATGCAATTATAACAATGTATTGTGCCACGAGAGGTCAGTGTATAATGCAATTATAACAATGTATTGTGCCACGAGAGGCCAGTGTATAATGCAATTATAACAATGTATTGTGCCACGAGAGGTCAGTGTATAATGCAATTATAACAATGTATTGTGCCACGAGAGGCCAGTGTATAATGCAATTATAACAATGTATTGTGCCACGAGAGGTCAGTGTATGAATGTAAGCATGTACTACTACTTGTGTGGGTATGGAAATGAAATTTAAACATCGATAACATGAATCACTTTTCTAAGCAGCAGTGTCTGAAGGAAACTAAACTCTTACCTGGGCATTTGGAACCAGATATTAGAAATTAGGGTTGCAAGCGAGACCGAAAATGCACCTTGATTCCTCGTTTTGGAAGAGCCGACTCGGACTCGGTTAATCACTTGATTATCGCCCACGAAATAAAATGTATCATATTTTGACATATTATTATACCTTATAAAATGGTTAAAAGGCACACAACGGGAAATAATTTTGATAATTCATTGAATTTGGGGAAAAAAGACCCATGTATAATACAAAATACAGGAAACTTAAACAATTTTTATATTGCGAGATTTGAGGCATCTTCAAAATACATTATATTAAAATGCTGTCTTATAAAAACATTGCCAAAGAAACAATTAAAGTTTGCAAATGCTTAAAATATGAACAACTAAAACAGAAACACATTATAGTAGGAAAATATATAAATATATTTATATATTTAAAGAAAAAATTTAATTTTGTGGTAGATTTTACATCTGTGTTTAGTTGTTTTCGAATACCCGGTTCACTTTTCTTACCTCGAGTATTAAACTGAATCGCTTCGTTTCCGAGTAACTGAAGAATTGTTGTAGCCCTATTAGAAATCCCTAAAAAATTTTGAAGCCCATTGTGGATCTTGATTGTGTGAAAATGTGATCCTGATCCGATGTATGTATAGACAGATAGACAAAAACATTTGGGCATAATTAAAATAACCTTGCCCCTCCCTATTGGGTGGCTAGGGTTATAAACTCTAAACTCATGTGTAATTTACTAATATGCAATGTTGTTTCATAGAATACATACAAAAGTCATCACAATTTTCATAAAGGATTTCACTAAACCTTGGAAGGTCACAAAATTTTGCAATATTGGTAATATAAGCTGTAAATAGAGGGTTTTTAAATGAAGAGTTTTTAATGTCCCATAGTAATAAATTACAAAAAATTTTGACATATTTTCTAGGAAATGGGATTGAAATTACTACTTTGAATATGAATATTGAAACTCATAAGCATTATCGATTAGTGTTGAAATATTGACATATGATTCCATCACTAACCACTACAGACAGTGATGTCATCCTCGGTCACGATATTGTGATACATCAAAACACACTTTAAATTGAGGTAACATATTAACTATTTCAAAACCGTTACATTACACACAGAGCATATTCATTATTGAATACAAATACTATATTCATTGAGTTTGTAGATAAGTTAAACTTTGGAAAATTGTGCTAAATATGATTGTAATGTCTTCATGTTTTGTCAATAGGTTTTAAATGTCTCTAGTATTGGTTTACTGTGTAATCAAAGTAACAGCAAATGTACATTTAATAATCATTAATATCTCACGACATTAAATGGCATCAATATTTTAAACTTTCCAAATTAAAAATTAGGTGTGACTTTTTTGTCAGTAGACATACTAATACTGATATATTGCACTGTTTTCTGACAAAAACTTATACCTGGAAACATCTGTACTTAAAATTTCTAACTTTTGCTCTAAACTTTCCTTTATTTGATTATACAAACAACTGTAGCTCTGTTGAAGTATTATGCTCAAGGAATATGGATTTATTCACAAGCAGATTGTATAAAAATGTATTATTAGTTTATTGTACATCAATCAGGCTCAATCAATGTGTTTAAAGTATGGATACATGCTGGAAGTTGCACTCGGTGAGATACCCCTACCTTTCATTTGACATAATGTCAAGACATAGGCAGTATCTAAAGCTGTATACTACACATAACTAAATACTAAACATAAACTAACCCGCCATAATAACAAAGCATAAGTTATATGTACAATATACCTTTCAGGTAATGTGCTATATCCTTTGGAATCTGTCAACTAAAAATAGATAAGGGTGTTATGAGTGCAGCCTCCAGTAATATATACCCACACTTTAAACATATTGACTAATTAGTGAATGCCGGTGTAATTGGTTGATTCTTTAAGGTTGATAAAATTAATTCTTTTACAATACAGAAACTAATATTTTTGACAATTGATAGAGTACCAGTATAAACTCCAAACCTAGTTGAAAATGTATTTGAGCCCAGCCGTTTCTAGTCTATTACTCAAGCTAGTTTAAATCTGGTTGTTTTCCTGTGGTACCATATGCTCACAGCATTTGCAGTGACATTAGATATCTCTCTTGGAGTGGCTGACATAACTTTAACTCTGATTTTTTTTACTGACTTACAGTGTATATTGAGTGGGTGATCACTTGGTTAATCAATCATTTATGTCTATACGCTTTTGCTGTCTGTCCCATTAAAATTTAAAGGGGCTTTCACACATCTCTGGACAAACAAATTTCTTCTGAGATCTGTTCACTACCATGTGACATCTCAAAGCAATATTTGGGAGATGACAGGAAGTCTCTTTGAAACATTTAAGACATAGCTGTCATATAGTCCTAGGTAATAGAAAATTGTGAAGTGTAATCGTCACTGGATCAAAAACTGCTTTATTTGGTAATCTACCCCATTAGCTTTCATCTTGAACGTTCCTTATTCTGTGTTAAAAATGGTTTTTATTTTCTTGTGAAACTTTTACTTAAAATTTCCACCATGCTTGATGTTTTCATTGTTGTAGATTTGTAGAACAGACCAAATTGGACTATAAATTCTCTCTTAGCTTTGTTTAATGAATGTGTATGTACTGATGTAGAAGTATTGAAGCTCTGATTAGATTGATACAGGACCTTATTTCATTAGCTTCCCAACAAAAATATACACTCACACTGTTATTATGTCCACCCCACTTGGGGATGGACATATTATTTTTGCTTTTTCCGGCGTCCGGCGTCCCACTTGGTTTCCAGACATTTTAGGCAACAGTTCTTATCCTATCTTTACCAAATTTGGCATGCAGGTTTATTGGGTTAATAGCTTGTATGGGATTGCTTTTGGTGATGATAGCTCTATAGCTAACTGAGTAATAGCTACTTTGCTACAGACATTTTAAGGAATGCTATTAAGCCCAGCTTTCTGAAATTTGGTATGGAGGTTCATTGGGTTAATAGGTTGTATGGGATTGCTTTTGGGGGGAATTGCTTCATAGATGAGTGAGTAATTAATTAAATGAGTGATTGGCTATTTTGAATACTGAAAAAGGCAAATGTGCTCATATCTCCTAAACCGTGTGAGATAGAGCGATTTCATTGAAATTTTCGACCCACAGGGTATCTAAAGAATGTACTCTTTGCAATTTTCCAAAAAATTTTCCCCTCCCCAAAAATGGCGGCCATTTTGAATTTTCGAATTTTTGCCAAAAATGGCAAAACACAAATTTGCTTCTACCTCCTTAACTGTGCGAGATAGAGCAATTTCGTCGAAATTTTCGACCCACAGGGTATCTAAGGCATGTACTCTTTGCAATTTTCAAAAAATTTTCCCCTTCTCAAATTTGCTTCTATCTCCTTAACCGTGCGAGATAGAGCGATTTCGTCAAAATTGTCGACCCACAGGGTATCTAAGCATTGTACTCTTGGCAATTTTCAAAAAATTTTCCCCTCCCCAAAAATGGTGGCCATGTTGAATTTTCGAATTTTTGCCAAAAATGGCAAGACACAAATTTGCTTCTATCTCCTTAACCGTGCGAGATAGAGCGATTTCGTCAAAATTTTCGACCCACGGGGTATCTAAGAAATGTACCAATGTTGACCATTTTCCTTTTCCCAAAAATGGCGGCCATTTTGAATTTTCAAATTTTTGCCAAAAATAGAAAAACAGAAATTTGCTTCTATCTTCTTAACCGTGCAAGATAGTGATTTCGTCAAAATTTTCAACCCAACCAATGCAAAAAGGCATGAAGCTGAAATAATTTACATGTACACTAATAAATATTTAAGCATCATTGATATATTTTACAAATGAAACAGGGTCTTGTAAGACTACTGTACAATTTTGCCAAAAGGTTCATGGCGTGGACATTACACATGATAATGTGTGTTCTTCAATGCTATCCTCTTTCTATTTGTATGTCGCAGCTACTATCAACAGGGCATCCTATTTCTAGTTTAAAAACTTCTGAACATAGGTTGAACTTTAGGAGAATCCTGTTGTAAAGAATGATAACTTCCACTGAAAGAAAGACTTTCAGAGAATAGTGTAAATATCAAGACAAAAAACCATTTCTCTGCTTCTTTACAAGAGTTAACTTAAAGTTTAGACAAAGAAAAAAAAGTTATTGTGAATTTCTAGTTTCCATATAATTAGGTCGTTGTGAGGTAAATGATTTATTTGGTGTGTGATAAATCACTGATGATTCAACAGTAAGTCAGACTAAATAGATACTGAACACTGTCCTATAAACCTCTATTTGTTTCTTATGGTAAACTGATGACATTCACTTCCACTGAAACAGTCTCATTCACTGTCTTATGACATGAAAATACCACAGCGTGTATTCTGCATGTTTTGGTTCATACATCAACACAACTTGTGTGTCTTGTGTGGATGCTATATGAACTAGATTTAAGAAATCTGAGACACATATTGTTGTGTTTCTGAATAATATTCAGCAGAATTGGTACAATTGTAAATAATCAACAGGATTTACTTCTACATGTGGTAGGGTGCTTAGAGCCATGTCTTTCTATCATTTATATCATTTACAAAATCATTTATAAAATTTGTGATAAATGTAAGTTCCTTCTATAGATCATAATATTTTTGTCAGATGTCACATGAAACAGGGAGAATAATGTCTTAGTATTGGCTGATATGGAATGCATCATGATGCAAACAGTGAAACTGAGGTTATATGTTTATGTTATTGCTAAGAGATGAGCGGCCTCCGTGGTCTGGTGGTTTACAAGTTGAGCTTTGGATTGCTTGACTGACACCGCTGTGGTTGTGGGTTTGAATCCATCTTATGACAACATGTGGCAAATGCTGAGGGCCTGAATAACTATAGCTATTTGAAGGCCAGAAATAGTAAATACCCAGATTTCACCTGTGTCTAGTTACGGTCAAATTCATCGTACCCCTTCAGAAACTCCACATTTTGTTGTATTTGAAGTTAGTATTTTTTATTAATCCTTTATCATTTGAATCATTTCTGACTGCCATGATTTTATAGCATGTACTCTGAGAAAAAAAATCAGAAACGTTGGCTACATTTTGTGAAAAATGCAGGTATGAAAAATGACTGACCGACAGGCGCCAGCAAGGACATTGACCTTTGAATAAACAGGAGAAAAAAGTTGAAATTCATTTTTCTAAGGCAACTCAATCTGTAAAGTTGAAAAAGAAGAAGGCACCACATTGATTATTTGAAAGTACACTATTTTATTAATTGACAAATATATTAAAGAGAAATGAATACTGAAAAAGTTTGGTATTACATGGAAAGGTTTCACATTAACTTTCTGAGATCTAAAATGATATTAAGAGGGACTGATGTAACTGAACTGAGACTGAAATCAAAAATCCAAGGTCACTGTTTCTGTTATAGTCAGGGGAAAAGATGTGTGGTCACCAACTGGGCCTTGGTGACATTGTTTTGGTGTTGGCAAGTGAACATGTTTTCAAGGTGAACCTCTTGACGATATCATCCAGTGGCAAAAAGATTGATACCTGCTCTGAAATGAAGTCAGATATGTAAAAACCTAAAAAGAAAAATTGAAAGCAGATATTTTGAATTCTGATATCTGTGAAATTAATGTGAACACATTATATGTATTTTATATCATTAAGGAGCTACCAAAATACTGTGATACTGTAGAAAATATAATTTATATGGAGTGATGTATGTTATTGTTAAACATTGCCACTGAATTTGTGAATGGGCCACCAAAATGTAAAAGATACTGTTCCAGCAGGCTATCTCCATTTCCTAACAAATTTGTATCTCTTTACAATCTCTTCAAACACCTTTGTTTTTTTTCTGTAAGGTCCACGGTGACCCAGTGGTTAGCAAATTTGACATCTGATCACAGGCTGTCATCTATGTTTGGGTTTGACTCCCACAACTGATAATGCTGAGGATCTGCCCTGATATGACCCTGGTTGTAAAACAGGACATAAAACCCCTTGTGGGATGCCTTTATCCTAATCAGACCTGATGTGGCCTTTATGACTGACAATCAATCACCAACTTCAATCTTTTGTGTCTATATTTGACCTCAGTATATTTTTAAATAACATTGAACCAGTTGTTATCTTTTGAACCAGAAGTTTTTGTTTTATTTGACATGTTGTTTATCAATTGCAGCAAAAAAAAAGTCTTAAGTTTCTTAGATTGGGACCATTGTTCTAAATCTAGGAAATATTTGTGACAGTTAAAGTATTGTTACACCTTACAGTTAAATCAGGTTAAGAAATCATTGTTCTGAGAAACTCATAAGTCTTCTCGATTTCCCAGTATTTATTTGCATGAACATAATATGCTCAGAACCCTGCATTTATTTTAGTGCTTTCTCCCTAACTGAATCTTAAATTTCCATATTATATTTAGTATTTCTGTGCTTGGCAAAAGAAACACTGTATATTTAGGGCAATTAAAGTACTCAGGTAAGGTTACAATTTTGGATTTATTGGGGTATAGAAAGAGTACTATTGTCTACTTAATGATTGATCGATTTTTATCTACATTATCAATAAAAGGAGTACTCATTATTTTAAAACAAAGAAAAAAGACTATTAGCAAGGGGTATTAGAGAACAAAAATTACGATATTTATGTATAGTTATATCAGTAAAATATATGTTCCCCAACCCCCTACAATTTGTATTTATTGATTTTAGGTACAGTAAATGTCTTAAATGTACTGTGGTCTATTGATTATTAATCAGTCATACTTGTGCCTTTCATGGAAATGTAAGCTGATATTTTTATGTCTTGAATTTTACAATTAATCTGTCCATTGCTTTCAAAGATCACTATTTAGAACAAATTATAGAAGCGGTTTTTTTTTGTACAGAGAGAATTTCTTCACTCTGTTTCTAAATTTTCACAGTTTACTCATTAATTGTCATAAATTATACAAGCTGTGCATGGGTCTAAGTACTCTTAAAAGGTTTGACATTCCACATGAAGGTTTGTGACGTAAACAGATTTAGATCAAAAAGATGAAATCAAAGAGACAAACGGGGGAAGAATGGTGTATAATCTTTTGCCGATTTTTTTTTTATGTCATCACTCTGCGGCGTGGGCGTCCGCGTGAACAACTTCTTCTCCAAAACTACAAGGCCTAGAGACATGCTGTTTTTTTTTAAAAGATACCTTATCTATCGAGGATGAAAAATTGGTCAAGGCATGCAAATCTGTCTGTTCGTCTGTTTGCTAGAGACATTACAAGGGGGGTACCCCCACCAAAAGTGTGAAAATTTCAACTTTTTATCACAATTTTCTCAGTGACTATTGCAGGGATTTCTCTAATATCTTGCATATATGTACTAGGCCAGAGGTAGATTCTCTTGTGTGAGTATGAGACCTGGATCTGTCTTACTTTTTTTTTAATAAATTTTTTTAATAATTTTTAATGCATTAAAATTCATGAAATCATGCACTAAATCACTTATAACTTGAAAAGTGTTGCATTTACAGCATTTTGTGAAAATATGTTGTTCAGCTACTTTTTTCATAGCTACAATATGGTGAGTAAGTTGGGTGTCTGTCTCAATAGCTAAGTGAGTAATAGCTACTTTTGGGCTTTTCAGTAACTTCCATCATAAGTAAAATCACTTGTAACTTAAAAACTATTGCATTTAGAGAATTTCGTATAAATATGTTATTCAGCTACTTTTGGGCCAGCTATAACATAGTAAAATTTCAGACCTGTAGCTCATGGCATAGCTGAGTAATAGCTACTTTTAGGTTATCACTGTTGAGTAAATCGCTTATAACTTGAAAACTATTGCATTTAGAGAATTTCGTATAAATATGTTATTCAGCTACTTTTGGGTCAGCTAAAATTTCAGACCTGTAGCTCATGGCATAGCTGAGTAATAGCTACTTTTAGGTTATCACTGTTGAGTAAATCACTTATAACTTGAAAACTATTGCATTTAGAGTATTTTGTTTCAATATGTTATTCACCTATTTTGGGGTCAGCTATAACATAGTGAAGTTTCAGACCTGTGGCTCATTTCATAGCTGAGTAATAGCTACTTTGAAGTTCTCACTGTTGAGTAAATCAGTTATAATTGGAAAACTATTGCATTTACAGAAATTTGTGCAAATATGTTATTCAGCTACTTTTGGGTCAGCTATAACATATTGAAATTATAGACCTATAGCTCATGGCACAACTGAGCAATAGCTATTCTCAGGTACTGACTGTTGAGTAAATCAGCTATAACTTGAAAAATATTGCATTTGGAGTATTTTGTTAAAATATATTGTTCACCTACTTTTGGGTCAGCTATAACATAGTGAAATTACAGACCTATAGCTTTTGGCATAGCGGAGCAATAGCTATTTTCAGATTCTCACTTGAGTAAATCAGTTGTAGCTTGAAAACTATTGCATTTACAGTAGTTTGCTTAAATATGTTGTTCACCTACTTTTGGGTTAGCTATAACATAGTAAAACTTCAGACATGTAGCTCATTGCATAGCTGAGTAATAGTTCCTTTGAGGTTCTCACTGTTGAGTAAATCAGTTGTAACTTGAAAACTATTACATTTAGAGTAATTTGTTAAATATGTTATTCACAGAATATTTGGTCAGCTATAACATAGTGAAATTGCAGACCTCTATGTCATGGCATAGCTGAGCAATAGCTACTTTCAGGTTCTCACTGTTGAGTAAATCATTGTATCCACTGGATAGCCGCAGTGTGTAGAGAGAGATTTCACCATTACTGCTCTGATGAAAAAAATATTATAGCTAGCTTTCTTAAGTTTGCAGTATATATTAATAACCATAAAATGTTGTCTGGGAATATTTTTGGCCTCATTTTGAGAAACAAGATGGCCGCCACAGGTGTTTTTTGTCAGTCATGAAAAGTGCTTATATCTCCCTTATTATTGATCCTAGAGGTTTGGGATGATAAACCAACCTGTAGGAAATCATGGGGTGGGAATCTTTTGGTGTGGTCAGATTTGACCTTCAGTGACCCCTCCTTCAAGGTCAAACAAGGATAGCCAAACTTAAAAGTGCTTATAACTCGCTTATTATTGGTCCCAGAAGTTTGGGATGGTAAACAGACAGGAAATCATGGGCTGTGAATCTGTTGATATGGTCCGATTTGACCTTGGAACCCTCCTTCAAGGTCAAATGAGGATAATGAAAATTGAAAGTGCCTACAACTCGCTTATTATTGGTGACAGAGATTTGGGATGGTAAACCATCTCATAGGAAATCATTGGCTCGGAATCTTTTGGTATGGTCAGATTTGACCTTTGGACCCCTCCTTCAAGGTCAAATGAGGACAGCCAAGCTTAAAAGTGCTTATAGCTCATTTATAATTGGTCCTAGAGGTTTGGAATGGTAAACCATAGGAAATCATGGGCTGGGAATGTATTTGTGTGGTTAGATTTGACCTTGGACCCCTTCTTCAAGGTCGAACGAGGATATTGCATTTGTAGTATTTCTTTAAATATGTTTTAACCTATTTTTTACACTTAAACAATTACCTTGTTATTTTCCTTCATAATACCATTTACAGGGCACAACTTTTTTATCCTTTTCTTCTGTCAGCTTCGGAATTTCTTTCGAACTTGCTGTTCAGTTACCATTTACTGTATTTCTGTACAGCCCTTTTCCTGATAATTATTCTGTCCTCTAATCACCTTCACAAATCAAAAACACTCAAGTCAGCTGACACAGTGCCCGTTCATGGGCACTCTCCTCTTGTTTTTTATGTCAGCTGACTTGTCAGTCAGCTGACATTATGTCGTTACTCTGCGGCGTGGGCGTACGCGTCTGCGTACGCGTCCGCGTCCGCGTGAACAACTTCTCCTCCAAAACTACAAGGCCTAGAGACGTGCTGTTTTTTTTAAAAGATACCTTATCTATCGAGGATGAAAAATTGTTCAAGGCATGCAAATCTGTCTGTTCGTCTGTTTGCTAGAGACATTACAAGGGGGGTACCCCCACCAAAAGTGTGAAAATTTCAACACTTAATCACAATTTTCTCAGTGACTATTGCAGGGATTTCTCTCATATCTTGCATATATGTACTAGGCCACAGGTAGATTCTCTTGTGTGAGTATGAGACCTGGATCTGTCTTACTTTTTTTTTAATAAATTTTTTTAATAATTTTTAATGCATTAAAATTCATGAAATCATGCACAAAATCATTTATAACTTGAAAAGTGTTGCATTTAGAGCATTTTGTTAAAATATGTTATTCAGCTACTTTTTTCATAGCTACAATATGGTGAGTAAGTTGGGTGCCTGTCTCAATAGCTAAGTGAGTAATAGCTACTTTTGGGCTTTTCAGTAACTTCCATCATGAGTAAAATCACTTGTAACTTAAAAACTATTGCATTTAGAGAATTTCGTATAAATATGTTATTCAGCTACTTTTGGGTCAGCTATAACATAGTAAAATTTTAGACCTGTAGCTCATGGCATAGCTGAGTAATAGCTACTTTTAGGTTATCACTGTTGAGTAAATCGCTTATAACTTCAAAACTATTGCATTTAGAGAATTTCGTATAAACATGTTATTCAGCTACTTTTGGGTCAGCTATAACATAGTAAAATTTCAGACCTGTAGCTCATGGCATAGCTGAGTAATAGCTACTTTTAGGTTATCACTGTTGAGTAAATCGCTTATAACTTGGAAACTATTGCATTTACAGTATTTTGTTTCAATATGTTATTCACCTATTTTGGGATCAGCTATAACATAGTGAAGTTTCAGATCTGTGGCTCATTGCATAGCTGAGTAATAGCTACTTTGAAGTTCTCACTATTGAGTAAATCACTTGTAACTTAAAACCTATTGCATTTAGAGAATTTCGTATGAATATGTTATTCAGCTACTTTTGGGCCAGCTATAACATAGTGAAATTTCAGATCTGTAGGTCATGGCATAGCTGAGTAATAGCTACTTTTAGGTCATCACTATTGAGTAAATCAGTTGTAACTTGAAAACTATTGCATTTACAGTATTTTGCTTAAATATGTTGTTCACCTACTTTTGGGTCAGCTATAACATAGTAAAATTTCAGACCTGTAGCTCATTGCATAGCTGAGTAATAACTACTTTGAGGTTCTCACTATTGAGTAAATCAGTTGTAATTGCAAAACTATTGCATTTAGAGAATTTCGTATAAATATGTTATTCAGCTACTTTTGGGCCAGCTATAACATAGTAAAATTTCAGACCTGTAGCTCATTGCATAGCTGAGTAATAACTACTTTGAGGTTCTCACTATTGAGTAAATCAGTTGTAATTGCAAAACTATTGCATTTAGAGAATTTCGTATAAATATGTTATTCAGCTACTTTTGGGCCAGCTATAACATAGTGAAATTTCAGATCTGTAGGTCATGGCACAGCTGAGTAATAGCTACTTTGAAGTTCTCACTATTGAGTAAATCAGTTGTAATTGGAAAACTATTGCATTTACAGAATTTCGTATAAATATGTTATTCAGCTACTTTTGGGTCAGCTATAACATAGTGAAATTTCAGACCTGTAGCTCATGGCATAGCTGAGTAATAGCTACTTTTAGGTCATCACTATTGAGTAAATCAGTTGTAACTTCAAAACTATTGCATTTACAGTATTTTGCTTAAATATGTTGTTCACCTACTTTTGGGTCAGCTATAACATAGTAAAATTTCAGACCTGTAGCTCATTGCATAGCTGAGTAATAACTACTTTGAGGTTCTCACTATTGAGTAAATCAGTTGTAATTGCAAAACTATTGCATTTAGAGAATTTAGTATAAATATGTTATTCAGCTACTTTTGGGTCAGCTATAACATAGTAAAATTTCAGACCTGTAGCTCATGGCATAGCTGAGTAATAGCTACTTTTAGGTCATCACTATTGAGTAAATCAGTTGTAACTTGAAAACTATTGCATGTACAGTATTTTGCTTAAATATGTTGTTCACCTACTTTTGGGTCAGCTATAACACAGTAAAATTTCAGACCTGTAGCTCATGGCATAGCTGAGTAATAGTTACTTTGAGGTTATCACTGTTGAGTAAATCGCTTATAACTTGGAAATTATTGCATTTAGAGTATTTTGTTTCAATATGTTATTCACCTATTTTGGGGTCAGCTATAACATAGTGAAGTTCCAGACCTGTGACTCATTGCATAGCCGAGTAATAGCTACTTTGAAGTTCTCAATGTTGAGCAAATCACTTATAATTTGAAAGCTATTGCATTTAGAGAATTTAGTATAAATATGTTATTCAGCTACTTTTGGGTCAGTTATAACATAGTAAAATTTCAGACCTGTAGCTCATGGCATAGCTGAGTAATAGCTACTTTTAGGTTATCACTGTTGAGTAAATCACTTATAACTTGGAAACTATTGCATTTAGAGTATTTTGTTGCATATGTTATTCACCTATTTTGGGGTCAGCTATAACATAGTGAAGTTCCAGACCTGTGGCTCATTGCATAGCTGAGTGATAGCTACTTTGAAGTTCTCACTGTTGAGTAAATCAGTTGTAATTAGAAAACTATTGCCTTTACAGAAATTTGTGCAAATATGTTATTCAGCTACTTTTGGGTCAGCTATAACATAGTGAAATTACAGACCTGTAGCTCATGGCACAACTGAGCAATAGCTATTCTCAGGCACTGACTGTTGAGTAAATCGGCTATAACTTGAAAAATATTGCATTTGGAGTATTTTGTTAAAATATATTGTTCACCTACTTTTGGGTTAGCTATAAGATAGTGAAATTACAGACCTATAGCTCATGGCATAGCGGAGCAATAGCTATTTTCAGGTTCTCACTATTGAGTAAATCAGTTGTAACTTGAAAACTATTGCATTTACAGTATTTTGCTTAAATATGTTGTTCACCTACTTTTAGGTCAGCTATAACAGAGCAAAAATTCAGACATGTAGCTCATTGCATAGCTGAGTAATAGTTACTTTGAGGTTCTCACTCTTGAGTAAATCAGTAGTAACTTGAAAACTATTACATTTAGAGTATTTTGTTAAATATGTTTTTGACAGACGTTTTGGTCAGCTATAACATAGTGAAATTGCAGACCTCTATGTCATGGCATAGCTGAGCAATAGCTTCTTTCAGGTTCTCACTGTTGAGTAAATCATTGTATCCAACCTGTAGGAAATCATGGGCTGGGAATCTGTTAATATGGTCCGATTTGACCTTGGAACCCTCCTTCAAGGTCAAATGAGGATAGCCAAACATAAAAGTGCTTATAACTCGCTTATTATTGGTCCTACAGGTTTGGAATGAAAACCAACCTATAGAAAATCATGAGCTGGGAATTTTTTGGTGTGGTCGGATTTCACCTTGGACCCCTCCTTCAAGGTCAAATGAGGATAGCCAAACTTAAAAGTGCTTATAACTCGCTTATTATTGGTCCTAGAGGTTTGGAATGGAAAACCAACCTATAGAAAATCATGGGCTGGGAATCTTTTGGTGTGGTCAGATTTCACCTTAGACCCCTCCTTCCAGGTCAAACGAAGATAGCCAAACTTAAAGTGCTTATAACTCGCGTATTATTGGTCTTGGAGGTTTGGGATGGTAAACCAACATATAGGAAATCATGGGCTGGGATTCTTTTGGTGTGGTCAGATTTGACCTGGGACCCCTCCTTCAAGGTCAATTGAGGATAGCCAAACTTACAATTGCTTAGAACTCGCTTATTATTGGTCCTACAGGTTTGGGATGGTAAACAAGCTACAGGAAATCATGGGCTGGGAATTTTTTTGTGTGGTCGGATTTGACCTTGGACCCCTCCGTCAAGGTCAAACAAGGATAGGCAAACTTAAAAAGTGCCTATGACTGATTTATTATTGGTCCGAGAGGTTTGGGATGGTAAACCATCCTAAATTCTTTGGCTGGGAATCTTTTGGTATGGTCAGATTTGACCTTTGGACCCCTTCTTCATGGTCGAACGAGGATATTGCATTTATAGTATTTCTTTAAATATTTTTAACCTACTTTTTACACTTAAACAATTACCTTGTTACTTTATTTCATAATACCATTTGCAGGGCACAACTTTTTTGTCCTTTTTTTCTGTCAGCTTCGGAATATCTTTCGAACATGCTGTTCAGTTACCATTTACTGTATTTCTGTACAGCCCTTTCCCTGATAATTATGCTTTCCTCTCATTATCACCATCACAA
This sequence comes from Sabellastarte sp. h YS-2021, assembly GCA_964017235.1. Taxonomy (NCBI): domain Eukaryota; kingdom Metazoa; phylum Annelida; class Polychaeta; order Sabellida; family Sabellidae; genus Sabellastarte; species Sabellastarte sp. h YS-2021. The sequence goes on along the minus strand of OZ024927.1, from coordinate 163,696,306 downwards.
ATCAAAAACATTCAGTCAGCTGACACAGTGCCCGTTCACGGGCACTCTCCTCTTGTTTTATATTTATTTTGATTGTGCCAATGTTTTTGTATGGCCATCTTATTATCCCATTGAGATACTGTTAAACTTCATAACCGGCGGTATTACAGGGGCAAAAATGCTACAGACTGGATGTTGGCCACTTTGTTTTGAGGGAGAGTAAACTAGTTTATGGGAGTCCTGTTGTCAATTTTGATCAGTGACAAAAGATTGCTAGCTTCTCTCAAAAGAAAAGTGAATATCTTGAAGTGCAAGTTCTTTGAAATTAATGTTTTCACATTGTTTGTGTTTGATATCATCAGTGTTCGCTGTCGAGCGCGATTTCGCGAGTTTGTACACACTCTGAGGCGAGTTGTCGCAAAACGAACTCACCAACGCGTCTGTACTGTCGCTACCAGGCGAAACACTCAAAACGGACTGAAGAAATTCGTCTATTATCGGAAGCGACGACGTACATATTTCCTCATAGAAACGGGTTAAAAAAGCAGTTTATTTTATTTTATATATCCAGCTAACAGTAATTCACGTGAGATTTCGTGTATTCTCGCGAGATTTCCGTGCTTTATTGTCGATTTTTAAACTCGTCTTCTGCTTATAGTGTCACAGGCGAAACAGTCGAAACAACTACTGACCAAAGAAATTCGTCTATTATCGGAAGCGACGACGTAAATATTTCCTCATAGAAATAGGTGAGAAAGACATGAAAGTGAGTTTATTTTATTTGATACATCCAGCTAACAGTAATTCACGCGAGAATTCAGGTATTCTCACGAGATTTCCGTGCTTTATGTCTATTTTTAACTCGTCTTCTGCATATTGTGTCACAGGCGAAACAGTCGAAACAACTACTGACCAAAGAAATTCGTCTATTATTGGAAGGGACAAAAATATATATTTCTTCAAAGAAAAGAGAAAAAATGCAATTTATTTATTTATTTGATGAATCCAGATAACAGTAAAATTATAAAAAAAAAAATAATAATAAAAAACACCAGTAGCACCCAGCCAATAAGCCATTAAGATGTGGTTTAGAAGTGAAATTAAAAAAAAAAGACAAATAAAAACAGCATTAAATGGTTTATTTATTTGAACTTTTAGTCATCTATTTCTTATTATTTAAATAAAGAAGATTTAATGCAGTCCCAAATTGGAACTAAATATTTCAAAATCTCTTAAAGTAAAACATGTCTCACATTTTTTCACAGTTGTCTCGCCTTTTCAAGTGAAGGGAGACAGTCTGTCTCGCATTCATTTTTGACGAGAGCGAACACTGTATCATCAAATATCAATAAAAAGTTAAAAACACTAATGTTGTACAAATATGTTAATATTGAATGACCAATATTATTTTTATATATTTCATTTTTTTAAGACCCTCTAAATATTCATAAGGGCAGCAAAAATTTACCGGCCATTCTAGCCACACCCCAACAAATTTGTGTCTGTGGAAGTGTTCAAGCTACGGCCACACTGGCTGAGTGGTTATCAGGGTTGGAAAATAATCACTTGACTCTCTCTGCCCTGGTCTTAGGTTCAAATCCAGCTGCTGAACACGTACTGATGGCTTTCTCCAACATGACACCTGACAGTAGCAAGTGTCAAAGTGTCAGAAATACTAGGGCTGTGAGGGGGTACTGGGATGTTCATTTAATGCTGGAGCACTGAGTGGTCCACAGCACAAAATTCAGTACAGTTTAATCTTCTCTGGTTTAATTTTAATGCTAGTGTAGCCATTCACCTGTAAATGGTATAAAAATGTGTCAATTTCAGGCATATTTTGCATTCTAATCAGCCATTATTGTATATACCGTATCAATTAAAAGAGTAGCTGTTGAAGGGGAGAAGCATTGGCATTCTCGTTGGTTCCAGTGAAAATCCACATTGGCTGTTAAATCACTGATGGTCATTTAAGTGTGACTCTGATATTTGCAGGGTTTGATGACATGCTTGAATTGCTGGTAAAGAATGGATCAAATGTAAATGCAGAGACAAAGAATGGATCCACAGCTCTGATAATGGCTTGTGAACAGGTAAGTTAATTACAAGATTCATTTCATGAAAAAAGTTAATTTTTTTTTCACTCTGTGAGAAGTGGAACATACCAATGTAAAAGTAAATCCCCCCCCCCCCCATTTATATCACAGAACCTATTTAGTCCATGGGTTATTATCCCAAAATGAATTCTTATCCCAAATTTATCAACTGACACCACTACGCATGCACTAAGTTTAGACGAACAAACATTTATGAGATATCAACTGTTTATTTTGGGGGTATTTATTTATTTGTTTATTTAGTATCCCAAACCAAGAAACTCAAGTTTACAACCAGAATTTGTCTAAAATTATCATAATTGCACTATTAAAGGTTAAGAAATCATTTTTACTATGTAAACAGTTTATTCTTGGGGTGGGGGTGGAATTTTGTGGTGGGGTGGGGATTTACTAGGAAATTATCTCTCTCTCTCTCTCTCTCCCCCCCCCCCCCCCCCCAGGTGGGAGAATTTTCTAGGAAATTCTCCATCCCGGGGCGGATGATTTCTGGGGTGGAGGATTTCATGGTACACCGGTAAATCCAATTGCAGAAACCAGGAATGGATCAGCTGTTTTGATTATGACATGAATTTGTAATGTATGCTATTATCAGAAACCTCAAGACCCAATTGTATGGACAAGTATTTGAAAAAGAATGGACAGATAGTGTTTTGAAAGCAGTATTAGAAAATATATAAGCAGAAGTGTTCTTTAAGCATATTGGGTGTGGGTTCAACAAGTATTTAACTTTAAGGCTAACAGATATGTGGTTTGGAAGTTAATATTTTCATGTTATAATGAAAGAATTGAAAAATCACAAATCTGTGTTTATTGTATCAAAATATATGCATAGTCGTTTCAGGACGATTAAACGCCTGCTCGATTAATTGTCTGTGATAGTGTACAATTATGAATTTTGTGTTTGTTTATATCTACTGCCTTATTGACAGGAAGCGGTATTTGGGTAGATTCTAAATGTCCGAACGCCATTATTACCGGATTTACCTATACTTCATCCCGGAAAGTGTTTCTCAAATAATGACCAGCAATGGAGTAAAATAATCAATTTGGGGTTAATCATTGATGGGAAAAATGGATGAATAATCGACCATGAAAGTTGGAGGCGAGTCCCAAGACTAATGCATAGTTTAGAATAGGTAGAGGAATCACCACCATCTGAGATGAAAAAGAGGCTGAAAAATTCAAATATTTTGTAGTCAGTTAAAGTTGCACATACAGTCTTTGAATAGTGAGGAGACAAAAATGTTTTCTTTAGGAAAGCAAAATTCCTTTTGACCTGAAAGGAGTGTTTCATTTTTGTATTGATGGATTACTTGATATACAAAAGCTTAACATTGACGTTCAACAGCAGCTTTTGTTTGTTGATGGACCTAAGTAGCACAAATGTACACCATTACTGTGTTACCTATACACAGAGTTTATGTTGTATACAGTTTCTGTATTCGTGTTTTATCAGGGGTTGCGGTGTACTGTGGAGTTACTTTTGTCACTCGGAGCTTTTGTCAACAAGTTCACCGCCACTTCAGGGGAGACAGCTCTCATTAAGGTAGGCATACACATTCAAGTCTTTATTTCTCTGATCTTAGCAATGTTTTCAGAATAAATTTTTTTTGCAAAACTATATTTTTTATGCTTTGTATATCATACAGGGTTTTGTTTTGTGGCTCTTAAATCTCATACAAAATGACACAGATTATATTTACTGTAAATGAGATTACAGTCACTGTAAATAAGCACAGCATTGGTTAATCGCAAAAACATGTTTATAACTTGTTTACAAATGTGTATTACTATTAGGTATAGAGATTGTAAATGCATGCTGTCGCTGTGCTTCTTTGTTACTTTCTAAGGTCAGAATACTTTTTATTCAGTCAGTTGTGAACATAAAAAGTTGTCACAGGTTTGTGTGTGTGCACTGTTTTGTATGTAGTCATGGTTTTGTTATGTGTGATCACTTTTATATAATGCTGTGATAGGTTAATGGTTACCTTGAAGATGGTTCAGCTTTGTTGGAAAAACAGAGTAAAACCTTTGAATTACTGTCAGTTCTTGCAATAAAAATACTAAGACCTGTTTTTCTTCACAAGTTATAGCCTTACTATTATATGTGGTCATGGTTTTGAACATTTTCGCTGTTTTATATGTTTTCACTCTTCTGTATGTTTTCACTGTTTTGTGTATTTTCACTGTTCTGTACATTTTTACAGTGTGGTATCTATGTACTCTTCTGAATATTTAACTGTTTTGTTTGTTTCCACTCGTTTATATGTTTTCACAGTTCTCTACATTTTTTACTATTTTCACAGTCTGTATTATTTTTTAACTATTCTATATGTATAGATATTGTGCATGCTCTCATTGTTCTCAGTTCTGTATGCTTTCACTGTTGTGTATGTTTTCACTGTTCTGCCTGCTCTTACAGGTCTGTATGCTTTCACTGTTGTGTACATTTTTACAGTTCTATATGTTTCACCTTTATGGTTTATATTCTGTTTCCTTCCAGTCTGTGAAGCGTGGCCACATCCACATTGTGCGGTCACTACTGAACCAGGGCTGTAACTTCTCCTCTCCAATCAGTGAACACAATGCCGTCAAGTTTGCCAAGGCTTACAACCAGCCTGAAATCATGCACCTGCTCAGTGACCATATACACAGGTAAGTCTGCTTGATTGCAAGTCAAAAGAAAGGATAAAATGGGCTAAAACCAGCAATAAGCCAAATGCACATAAAGATTTAGTCAAACACACACAAAAAAACACCATACCCGGACAAAGCCCCAAATATATTAAAGCATGTCATGACCAAGTACAGGTAAGTGTATGCCGACACAGGTAGAATAGCTAGGTAAGAAGGCTTGTATATTATATCCTAACATTTAGCACCAGCTTCATCATCTTATGATCAGATACAGAGATAAAATAAACAGGTAAAAGAATTTAATGCCAGCCCTAAGTCATACACCTTCCAAAGGACCACATACACAAGCAGTGTATTCAGACACCGTTTGATGTTGTGTGCCTGGTAAGTGACCATATACACAGGTAAATATTAGGGATCGTTTGGTATAAAAAATGTGTAAATCGGGAGGTCGTCAATGCAAACTGCTCCGATTCCAGGACTCCGCATTTTAGTACACCACCACTCAAATGGGCCACTAACAGGAAGCAAAACTCACGAAACCAAAACATGGATGTTTCCTATGAAATTGAAATAAAAAGCCCCAAATTTACAAAAATATGAAATAAAAGTTTGCAATTTCTGGAGTGTTTCCAATATTTTAGGTTTTCTTTTGAAAAAATATTTATGTTGACAAGCAAGAAGGAGGTCATGAGGTTTTGTCATTTATTTTCTGTGAAATCATAGTAACAGTCATCAAATGCACAAAATATGGGATAAAAGTGTACAAATGCATAAAATATGGGATAAAAGTGTACAAATGCACAAAATATGGGATAAAAAGTGTACAAATCCACAAAATATGGGATAAAAGTGTGTAGTTTTTTTTCAGGTTTCTGGTTTGTTTCCAACATTTTAAGTTTTCCTTCCATTATATGTGTTGACAAGCAAAGTGACGGTTGTAAAAGTTCATCATTGTATTTCATTAAAATGTTGTTGATACATGAGACACCGGAACTACTGACTCATCCCTAGTAAAGATAAAGCTCACGTTGTCAAGTCATTTTACATTATGTACTGTGATCTTCATGCAAAGTGGTTCCATTGATAAATGTTCAGACTACAGAGCACCAGGTCTGTGGGGAAAAAAATGTTAAAAAAATCCAATATAAACTTTTGTGAACTGGGTGATTGCCCAGGGTGTTACTTTTAACCTAACAATAGTTTGAAATTTGTTGGGATAGAAAGATAATATAATTATTTTCATTAGGAATTAATTTGAACCAGGTATCCAATATTTTGTGAATCTGGTGTGGGAAAAACTAGATATTTGTTGTACATAAATCTCTTTTTTTCATATTTAATACTAATATGTTAATGTAGGATATGTTAATAGTTTATAAATTGTGTCAATGTTTTTAAATCTTACTTTTTCAGAGTAACAACAGAAATGGAGTCGCAGGTCTTAGTAACACTTAACAACACAGCACGGATTGTGAACCAGCTGTTTGGTCTGCAGTGTCTGGCTCTCAGAGAGGCCAGCAAGTTCAGGATATCCTTCAAACATGAACTGGAGCCCACTGAGCCAGGTACAAAGTAACAAGTGTAAAATACACCCATGAGTGAACTGCCTAAATTTTTCTATGAACTGTGAAATGTTCTCATCAAATTTATGAGTTTTGGCACAGTTTTAGATAATTTGTTATGTTGTTTCACTGAATATCTCTCTCTTGAGGCCAAGTTTTAAGGCATGGCCCCGGATGAAAAGTGGCAAATCTAAAGTATGTCATGAAGGGAGGTCCAGGTACTTCGTAATTATTGGGAAATTCTAATGAGCGAGGCAAGTAAGACCAGAGTATAGTTCAGAAACAAACCGCAGCCCAGACAGATATTTAGAATATGCTCAGATACAAAAACATAAAGGGTACCCACAGTGTGTGAAATACTGCAGAACATTGAGGAAACCGTTGGCGGTTCCTCTTGAATTTTAGAATATTCTTATCAAATTTAATGAGTGGTTCAGATGCAAATTAAGGTGTTGTGGTGATGTTCATATTTCTTTCATTATAAATTATATGTAGAATCCGAATCTTATATCTGTAAATGCACTTCATTTTAATCAACCTGTATTTTGGTGCCAGTAACTGGGTGTAAATAGATTATTATATCCCCAGACGAAAGTCGGGGATATATTGGATTCAGGTCCGTCGCGCCGCCGCCGCCGCCGCCGCCGTAGAAATTTCCTTGTGGACGCGATAACTCAAAAACAAATTAACATTTTTTTTTCAAACTTGGTACACATGTTAAGGGTGCCCAAAGGAAGATCCCTATTTTAAGGTGACCTTAAACTCCCAGTAAAAAGAACTTATGGCCACCTTAAGGTCAGAAATTGGACTTTTGGCCACTTAGAGCCCTGTAGGTCACAAACTATGATGCTCAGCTGGCTGAAATTTTACCTGACAACACATTAATATGTTCTTAGTACATGTGCCGAAAATCACGACTTTAAGTTGAGGAGAAAATTGTCTTTGAGGCCCAAAAATACCCCCACTTAGGGATTTTTTGCTATACTTTTCACATATTTTGCCCTATAATTTGGAAGCGGTAATTCTGATGAGTCTCAAACTGTGCTAGGTATAACTTTGATATGTAATCCTTGTCTGTAGAAAATTTTAGGGCTGTAGGTTTACCCAAAGGGGTCGACTTAAGGTCTCAAAAGTGCCCACAGAGACCCAATTTATGCACTTTTTGCCACTTTCAAGCACTGTAGCTTTCAAACTATGTCTCTCATCTAAGTTAAATATCATCTGGGAATATATCTATGTGTTTTCTTATATGTGCCCCAACATTTAGGCCTTTAATAGACAGTTAACCTGTGTATCAGGACCATAAACACCCACCGAGTGACCCTTATAAGACATTTTTCACATCTTTTTCCCTGTAACTTGGAAATGGTAAGTCTGAGAAGTTTCAAACTGTATTAGATATATATTCTGTGTGTAATCTTAGTATGTAACAGATTTTAAGTCTGAAGCTTTAATTTTGAAGGTCAAATTGAGGTCTCTAAAAGGCTCCCAAAGACCCAATATTTGGACTTTTGGCTACTTTTAAGCCCTGTGACTGTCAAACTATGTGACTGATAGAGCTCAAATCCTATCTGGGAAGATATTAGTATGTTATTTATATATGTGCCAAAAATTAAGGCTTTAAGAAGACATTTAACCTGTGTATGAGGACCATAAATCCCCACCCGAGTGACCATTTTTTGACATTTTTCACATATTTTGCCCTGTAACTTGGAAATGGTAAGTCTAAGAAGTTTCAAACTGTATTAGATGCATATTCTATGTGTAATCTTAGTATGTGACAAATTTTAAGTCTGAAGCTTTAATTTGAAGGCCACATTTAGGTCTCTAGAAGGCCCCATAAAGACCCAGTATTTGGACTTTTTGCCAATTTTAAGGCCTGTGACTGTTAAACTATGTGACTGATAGAGCTGAAATCTCATCTGGGAATACATTATTATGTTCTTTTTACATGTGCCAAAAATCAAGGCTTCAAGTAGACATTTAACCTGTTTATGAGGACCTTAAACACCCACCTGAGTGACCCTTTTAAGACATTTTTCACATATTTTGCTCTGTAACTTGGAAATGGTAAGTCTGAGAAGTTTCAAACTTTATTAGATACATATTCTATGTGTAATCTTAGTATGTAACAAATTTTAAGTCTGAAGCTTTAATTTGAAAGCCACATCGAGATCTCTAAAAGGCCCACAGAGACCCAATATTTGGACTTTTTGCCACCTTTAAGCCCTGTGACTGTTAAACTATGTGATTGATGGAGCTGAAATCCCATCTGGGAATGCATTATTATGTCCTTTTTACATATGGCGAAAATCAAGGTTTTTAGTAGACATTTAACCTGTGTATGAGGGCCATAGACACTCGCCCAAGTGCCTTTTTGGACATTTTTTCCGTATTTTGCCCTGTTATTTGGAAATGCTTAGTGTGACAAGTCTTAAACTGTATTATATATAATTTTTGTTTGTTATGTATGTCCCCCAAAAAGTTTCAGATCTGTAGTTTAATTGCTAAGGTCTCTTTAACAATTGTAAAATGCCCACAGAAACCCAATTTATGGACATTATGCCACTTTAAAGCCCAGTAACTGTCAAACTATGTGGGTTATAGAGCTGAAATCTTTGAATTTTTAAAAGGAAATGCCTGTCTATTTAAATTTTGAATATTAATAATGTTATGGCTATCTTAGTCTTTTAAGAACTTATTTTTGTGTGTTATACCTCTGCTTGCTGAGTTTTTAACTTTTTAAAATGAAACTGGTTAAACGCCGGTTAAACATATTCAAGTAGACAAAATGGACACTTTAAGTGAGCTTTAAGTCCCAATATTAATGAAATTATATCCGTATGTAGTAAAACTAGGGGATTTTTAACCCTCAACTAGCCCAGTTTTATTCAACTTGCCTCAGTTAATTTTGACACAGCTCCTACAGTTATGAACTCATTTCAGTTGATAATCACATACTTAAAATTCTCAATTCTTTTTGTATTTGAGTACCCCTTTTATATAGATTGTTTGTTTACCATTTATGCTGTAGCACTCCATCTCTTTGAGAGAACATGTAAACTGTGTAAAAAAGATGTAGAAGATGAGATACATTTTGTTTGTGTTTGTCCAGCTTTAGAGCTGATTCGTATGAAATATTTCAAAATTTTAAATATAGATAAATCTGAATTATTAATAGATCAATTATCAAGGGTATTAACTCATATGAATGTCAATATGGTTATTAATTTTATTTTTGATTTGTGGCAAGAAAGAAAAAGTAAAGTATATTGTTAATTTTTATGTATTGAATTGCTGTCTTTATTTACTGTATCTTACCTCAAAATATGTTTGCTCTGTTTGTTATTAACTCTCTATTTAAAGTGACTTATAAGCCCATATAGGGCTGGGTATTACTTCAATAGTTTTTGTATAATCCTTGTCAACATAATACATGTCACTATAATAAACTAATAAACTAAACTAAGTCCCAACCCACATCCCCCACCCGGATTCCCCCCACCCACCTCTGGGACCTCCAGCTATATTGAGTGACACTAAATAAACAAAGGTATTTAATGATATCAGATGAGAAACAAAGACCTCAATGGGGTTGCAGATCTTGTGTAATAGTGAGAGAGGTGTGGAGAATGGGAGAGGGGTGGGGGTGGGAGGTGGTGGGCTTCATTACATATAACACAAAGGGGAGTCAGAACTGAGATTGTGTCACATATTTAGGTTGCATATATATGGACCACATATACAGGTATAGAGGAAATGAATAACTGAAAACAATTTGCAAATTCTAAAAATAATATAATAAAATAATAATATAAATAATTTTTTTTTAAATAATATTTTATTTGTGAACAAATATAGAAACAGATATGCACTTTTGGGATTATGAATTTTAGAATGGACATTGAATCATCAATCATTTAAATACTTTGAAGGAAGATTGAAAAGTATGATGAGTTGAGTTAAAAATAATATTTTATTTGTCAACAAATATAGAAACAGATATGCTCTTTTGGGATTATTATTTTAGAATGGACATTCAATCATCAATCATTTAAATACTTTGAAAATAGGTTTAGAGTTATCATTGCAGGAAGATTGAAAATATAATTTGAGTTATGTATTCGGCGTCTGGGGATACACCATCTTCCTTGGAAGATATAAACAGAGTAGATTGATGTGCTGAAGTTCATATAATAATGGGTAATTATGTTTTTAAAAATTCCTGATCAAAACCTGTGGCGTGAGTGATGACCTGTCTGGGGATATGTTGGCGCCGAGTTGGCCCAATCTAGTTAACACCTGTAGAATTGTGAAGTGGAGGCCTTCTAAGGATCCTAGTGTGTAAATTGTAAATGTTTTGTCAGTTATATTTCTTACTATAATGTCAATATTTGTTTGCAGCTGTATATTGCCCATGTGTGATTTATCAATATACCGATGCCGCTCTCTATCACCCATGCTTTCGTAAGCACCCCCTCCACAGTCTTACATTATTGCTAATAAATTACTGATATGTTTTGGTAAACTTTCTCCACTAAAACCCAATAATAGGTGTAATCGGATTATATTATATCCATTTTCAACAAAATTGTCCTTACTTAGCAGTTATTTCACATTTTATTGTGCAGAGATTTGTTTATCAACCGCATATTTTACTTCCAGTTGGTGGTACTAAAATGTGGTTACTTTTTTGGAACGTCTGCCTAATTTTCATTGTCGTAAATGCCAGTCCCTAACTTTTGTAAATATTTGTTCACATTGCCACTGGGCGCTTCAGAGAGCGGATACGGTATACTGCATTAAGTAAGTTACATATTTCATAAATTGTGTTGTTAAAACATTCCAGGTATTGGGATGCTACTCTTTATCGCACATGCACGTGTGAGTACCACAGAGGTGAAGTGTCGCTTCTATGGACCCTGTGCCGTTACCTCAGCTATCCTCAATGGGACTAAGTTACACCCTCTGATTGATGTGAGTTACACGTCAACCTTCCAATTCAGAGGAAAAGAGTTAATTAAATCTTTTGTGTAAAATTATGTCATTTATACTGGACCAATACAAAAAGAAAGTATATTTCAGAGGTTTAAGGAGTTGTTTGTGCATGTTTTTGTTTTATGTTAAAAGTTGAAAAAAGTGGGTATGTTTATACTATACAAGTTGCATTAGAAGAATGGATTCTTGCATTTTGTCGAGTAATTTTCTTTATAATTGGTGTTTTAGATGCAATGAAAGTTCTATTTTCAAGCTACAAGCTTCAAATCATCACAACAGGTTCAGTAAGAATCTGGTAAATCATGAGAAATATGTTATTAAAGAAGATTTTGATCAACTTACGTATTGAATTTGTATAATTGGTGTTTTAGATGCAATGAAAGTTCTATTTTCAAGCTACAAGCTTCAAATCATCACAACAGGTTCAGTAAGAATCTGGTAAATCATGAGAAATATGTTATTAAAGAAGATTTTGATCAACTTACGTATTGAATTTGAATAGAACTCTCAAGACGGTTCAGACGAGGTTCAATAAAAAAAAAAATGTTAAATTTAAGTCATGACAAATAAATCAACCAGTAAGATTCCGATCAGTATAAGTGGAATGTTAACATTCTCTGTACTTTCAGGACGGTAACTTTGTAATGTCCTTCTGTCCTCTACACAATGGGAAGAATGATCTAGAAATCAACACAGTGGCCGCTCCCACCTCAAAGGTAAGGCCGACCAATTACAGATATGTTTGTTAGATTGTGGAAGGTTGACCTCGTGTTTTAATTAGATTAACGATAGAAACTCTGTTTGTCGACCTTCAGGTACACCAATATTTAATTCCTGAAGTTAGAACTCCTGTGTTCTATATTTTCTATTGTTATACACCACAATATGGCTTCTATTTTACGAACCCTCTCTTATCCATACATATTCCACTGTATTTTAAACTTGTTGTCTGTTTCAGGCGAAGTTAGTGGTCTGTGCGTACAAGGCCCAGCTCAGTTCTCCGGCGACGTGATGTTAACATGAAAGTATGTACAGGAAGTCTCCCACACTGACTGGGTAACAACCAATGACAGCCAAGTATTGGGCAGAAATGGATGGAATGCACATTTTCATTTCAAAACTGTTTCATAAGTTTATGAGAAAAAATGCTTCATCTTTAGTTTATGTAAGAATGGTAAAGGTGTATTCATATAAATACCTACCATCTTACACTGAAATATGACGCGGATGTTATCATTATGTTAGTAAGACAGTAGCCAATAAGTCAGGTGTTTTGTAAGAATTTCAAAAATAGTGCTATCTCAGTGTGATGATCAAATAGTTTTACAACAATCTTTATATTTATTTAAGGATTGTTTTGATCCCTCTTTATTTTACAGCCAGTGGTAATCTGAAAAAAAGGTAAATTTCTTATATGATTAATATATAAGCGTGTAAATTGACAAAGTGCTGTATGAAATAAGATTAAGAGAGATGGTTATAGAAATTGGTAAACAGACAAAATTATACTTATCAAGAAATGATGGTGTGTTAAAATCTGTGGTTGAGGAATCAGTTTAAGTGTGTTTATGTACAGGATGGATCAAGTACCAAAGTAAACAATAATACACGTGAAATTGAGGGGATATTTATTACTCACAAGTATTTTGTTTTGAGTATTTTCTATGAAGAATAAAAGAAGAAAAACAGTGATAAAAATTTGAAATAATATACAACTATAGTTAATGAGTTATTGTTAGTCCCAAAACAAGTTGTCTTAACACTATTTGTTGGTTGTTTTGTCGATCCAAGAAAAAACAATTTTCTGTGTATTAATGTACTTTAAAGTGTACATGTGATGTGACATCTCAGTACAAGAAGAAGCATTCTCTTGCTGGCTTTTGTTGAAAGCAGATTGTTGTGTGCAAGTTTCAGATATCCAGCTGTAATGCATATAGAGTACTGGGGTACTTAAATTAGTACTAGCTTTATATTGGATACTTAGGGAGTATTTGGCTTATGACTTATCTATGACAAAATGAACTCTTTCAGTGAATCTAGTTTGAATGTATGTCTCACTTTAGATTCATAATGCACAATTATTACCTGAAGTTGGGCTGTTTCTGAGAGTTGCCTCGACTGAAGTTTTAACACAAGTAATTTGTAAATATGGTGTTAAGCATAAGCATTCTTCCCAAGTCGGTTACTTAATCCTTTGTTTCTTGTACTGAAATTATCCTTCATATCCCCACTGTGTACATTGTGGTCAGTTGAGTTAAATTGATTTTGTACAATAATATTTTAGTAATTAAAATAGTTTAATAGTATATTTACTAATTTATCAAAAGTATTCTCAGCACTTCTCGTAATATTTCACCATTCACGTATATATTATATTGCATTATGTATTATTTCCTAATATTTAACTCCTTTTGATCAATATAAATATATATCTTAGACTACTTCTCATCTCCATGGTTACAGACCCAACAGCCGTTCAATTTAAGAACCTTATATTTTATTGCGTAAAATAGCCTTACCTTATCCTCACAAATGCTTACTTGGTTTTGTGGAGGCAAAACGCGGCGACCAACAAGAATATTTAAAAATTATTCTTGTTCGAGAGGTGAACCCCGTAGTTAGTGATAGGTGCGCATGCGCACAACACATTGTCGGTTGGACTTTGTCGAGAGATCCTCATTCAATTTTTGGTCGTCGTGGAGGCTGCGCGTTTTTCTTTGGAAGGTCATCATGGCGGAGTCACAGTTAAAATCTACGAAACGTGCTGCTGGTTGTGGTCACCCACTGTACGATTGGGACACACACCTTTTCTGTTATCCTTGCAGAGACAAGGGCAAGGGTCAGGACGTCTGTGTCACTTCAAAAGAAGATGATTGCTTCAACTGTTTACAGTTCACTTCTGAGCAGAAGAAAAAGCTTCGTTCCAAGTCCAAAAAGAAATCTAAAGATATTATTGTGTCCAAAGAGGTTGAAGACTCCCTGTTAGGGCAGGAATCTGACCCTATTCGTTCCCCTACAGCTGAGAAATCTCAGCCTGTAGCAGAGGACTCCTTGCTAAAAATTCTACAGAGATTAGAAGATATGCAGTCACAAATTACTTCCTTGAAGACGAATGCGTCTTCCTCATAATCTTTGCCGACACCCCATCAGCCTCGCCCTAGAGCTTTGGAATCTGGTGAAGATGCGTTCTCTGATGTCAGCTCGGTCCATGAATCTACGAGCATTTCCTCACGCAAAAGGCTTAGATCTCCATCTCCTCATGAGGAGGTTGAAGAAGATCCCACGTACAGGGAAACTCTGGCTGCTGTCAGAACTTTACTGCAGGTTGAAGTTCCAGAAGAATCCTCTGACCAACCTACCAAAATTTTTGGTTCCAAGAGCAAGGAATCAAAGAGGAAACAAGTTCTTCCCATGGTCATGCCACCTTTGGAAGCCATAGTTGAGCGTTGGGATTTTTATGAGGCCAAAGCTTCTGGTAACCCAAAGAAAGGTGAGCCTGAGAGGTTACAGTGCAGTCCTGTTAACACTGACAATTTTTTACAATATAACAGGCCTCCCATGAAGTTCTACAGGTCGTCCACGGTAGAATTCTCGAACTCTGCACCCAAATGTCAAGATGCCTTCAGATCTCTCTTTCCAAAGGCGATTCCATCCTCTGTTCATGTACCTATCAAGCAGCATACAAGTATGGAGACCGTATCTAGAGAATGTGTGCAGATTTTATCTTATGTCAATTGGTTCATGAGGGCTATTGGCAAAACTTCATCTTCTATGGAGGAGTTGCTTCAACAGAGTGGTTCAGATGTGTTCAGGGACTCTGATAAGCTGTTATCTCACCTACAAATGCAGTCAGCCTGCCTTACTTCACTTGATAAGGCTTTGGAGTCTGTCACTGATCTCTCTATTGCGTTGGCCTGTAACTTACAGTTGGCCAGAAGAGATTCCATCTTGAAAGTCTGTGCTTCTCACTTGCAGGAGCACGACTTCAACAAATTGCGAAGAACAGGATTCAAATCTGGGGACTTATTTTGTCCCACTACATTGGATCAAATACAGAAAAAACAGGACAGATCCCCTAAGAGGTTGAAGACTGATAACCGCCAGACTTTCCAGTCGAACAGTCGCTCTGATGACAGGCGTTCTTCTGCCTCTTACTCCTCTGGTTCAAAATTTTTTCGTGGCCAACCAGATAGATTCAATAAGAAGCCCTACCAATCATCTTCAAGACGAGGAGGCAATAGACGCAAGTGACTACCCACTTCTATTACATGGAGGCCGTTTGCAAAGATATTGGCAGGTATGGCAACACCTTCATTGTCAGCCAAGAGTTGTGCAGATCTTGAGATTCGGTTACCAAATTCTTCCTCAATCGAATCTGCCCAAGTCAGTGCTTCCCACAATTCGCAGTGGTTACAGCACACCGGAAAAGCATCGCTTTCTCACAGATTGCGTAGAAGATATGCTCAAAAAAGGGGCTATTTACCCTCTCAAGGTATGCACAACTCTAGGTTTTTGCAGCAGATTGTTTCTTGTACCAAAACCCGGGAAAAAATGGCGCCCAGTAATAGACTTAAGTGTACTGAACAGCTTTCTGCAGGTTCCGACTTTCAAGATGGAGACTGCAGAGATCATCCGAAATTCGCTTACAAAAGGGGAATGGCTGGTTTCCATCGATCTCAAAGATGCGTACTTTCATGTTCCCATACACCCGGCCTCTCAGCATTTGCTTCGCTTCCATGTAGACAAGCGAACGTACCAGTTCAAAGCTCTGCCATTCGGGCTAGCAACAGCACCTCTAGAGTTCACGCGAATCGTACAAGAAGTAAAACTTGTTCTTCAGTCTCGCGGAATTCGTGTTCACCAGTATCTAGACGACTGGTTGTTAAGAGCAAATACCAGCCACCAATGTCGTTCACAGACAAAAGAACTCATTCAGGTGGTACAAGATCTCGGCTTTGTGATAAACTTCGAAAAGTCAGAGCTCGAACCTACACAAAAAATCGACTTTCTGGGTTACAATTTCGATTTGATTCAGGGAAAAGTCTTTCCAACCGAAAAGAAGTTGAAAATTCTAGAAAAAGCTGTTCAGGACATGGAGGTCGTATCACAAACAACCCCAAGGTCGCTTATGTCCCTGATAGGTGTACTAGCATCCCTAGAAAAAACAATACCAATGGGCAGGCTCCACATGCGTCCGTTTCAGTGGTACCTGAAGACACATTGGCATTATCCCCAGTCTCTAGACCTGAAGATTCCGGTGTCAAATCTTCTGAAAAGCTATCTTCAGTGGTGGAAAAATCCCAAAAATCTAGAAAAGGGTTGTCCTTTACATCCTCAGGAACACAATACCCTTATTTTCACAGATGCGTCAAACCAGGGTTGGGGAGCTCATTTAGAAAATCTGACAGTCAGTGGCAATTGGACAGATCAGGAAAAATTGCTTCATATCAATGTCCTAGAGTTAAAGGCAGTGTTTCTGGCCTTAAAAAGCTTTCAAAACAGTATTCTAGACAAGAGGGTTCTTATAGCAACAGACAACGCCACTGTAGTCAGTTATCTGAACAAACAAGGGGGAACACACTCGTGGGACATGTGTCTCCTGGTTTGGCGCATCATGGCCTACTGCAATCCTCGAAACATACTCATAAGAGCCAGACACATTCAGGGTTGCCTCAATGTCATAGCCGACAGTCTCTCCAGGAAAGACAAAATAATTCAGACAGAATGGTCTCTTCATCCTCAAATGTTCAGTCTTATTTGCAAAGTTTGGCACACTCCAATGGTGGACATGTTTGCCACCAAATTGAATCACAAACTACCAATCTATGTCTCACCAGTCCCAGATGCAAATGCTATGAACATAGATGCATTGAACATCTCCTGGGAGGGTCTGGACGGCTATGCCTTTTGTCCTGTAGCTCTCATACCAAAGGTCATACAGAAAATGAACACCTACAGGTGCAGAATGATAGTAGTAGCACCAGGGTGGCCCAGAATGCATTGGTTTTGGGATCTAGTCAATCTGTCAACCAAGCCCCCATTACAACTTCCTCATTGGCCTCATCTGCTAAAACAACCTTTCAGTCAGAAGTTCCATCAGAATCTCATGTTTCTGAATCTGCATGTTTGGCACCTAGACACCACTCAGAATCACTTGAATCATTCTCTGAGCAGGTGGCAGATCGAATTAAGGCACCTCAAAGACCCTCATCTAGAAGATTATATGAGTCAAGGTGGTCCATTTTTGAACTCTGGTGCCAACAGAATAAGGTGGTCAGCGCAGAGCCTTCTATCTCAGACATAGCAAAATTTTTGAACCATCTGTTTACTGTCAAAAATTTGAAGCCTGCCACAATTGCTGGCTACAGAACTGCAATTTCTGACCATTTAGGACCTTTTGGTCTGGAAGTGGGCAAGAGCATACACTTGAATAGACTTCTTGC
The DNA here is from genome assembly GCA_964017235.1 of Sabellastarte sp. h YS-2021. Taxonomy (NCBI): domain Eukaryota; kingdom Metazoa; phylum Annelida; class Polychaeta; order Sabellida; family Sabellidae; genus Sabellastarte; species Sabellastarte sp. h YS-2021. The sequence continues at coordinate 163,678,570 of OZ024927.1, read as the reverse complement.
AAGCTTTTATAGGGACAAACCTATTCTCAATAGAGGTATTCCCTCTTGGGACCTATCCTTGGTTCTTATGGCTTTGACTAAGGCTCCTTTTGAACCTTTGAAGGATGCAAGTCTTAAGGTTTTGACTTTCAAGACTGTTTTCTTGATGGCTTTGGCATCTGGCAAAAGGAGGGGGGAGGTGCACGCTTGGACATTCTCTTCCCTCAGACATAAGCCTCACTGGAGGGAGGTCACTATCTCTCCTTCTCCTGCCTTCTTGGCTAAGAACCAGTTAGCTTCTGAGGGTCCAGATTTGATCAGACCTATAGTCATTCCAGCTCTAAAACCATTTTTGAGCTCCGATCTGTCTGATGATATGACTCTGTGTCCTATTAGAGCCCTTCGGTACTATTTAGATAGGACTTCTACTCTAAGAAAGGGCAAAAATCTTTTGTTTATCTCCTTTAAGGAGGGCTTTGACAAAGATATTCAAAGATCCACTATTTCATCTTGGATCAAACAAACTGTTGCTTTAGCCTATCAATCTTCGGATTCTATGTCCGACAATGTTCATGTAAAGGCTCATGACATAAGATCCATGTCAGCCTCTTTGGCCTTTAAGGGTGGGGTCTCATTAGAACAAGTTCTAGGCTCATGTTTTTGGAAGAGCCACAACACTTTTACCACTTTTTATTTGAAGGATGTAGCTTGGCAGTCCACCGACCAATCAGATTTCAAGTTAGGCCCAGTGGTTTCTGCTCAACATGTGGTGAATTTTTGAGTATGTTTTCCATGTTTTTCATATGTTCTACATACTTACATGTCTTCAGCCATACCAGTAGCTTGTACTGACATTTATCTTCTTTTTTCAGATGGCCCCATGACTGTATTTAAGGAGCCATAGAAGTCAGCTTGGGGGTGCCTTTCTGGTGGATGACAGCATCTTGCTCGAGGGACCCAGGAAGCCATCCCCGACCATTCAGTTAATCGGTGATGGGTAGCTGTAAGATAGCACATACCAATTGAATCAAGTGTCAACAACAACAGTGCATCATGAATATTCATGAGGTTAGCATTCATTACTTATCTTCACAGATTTTCACAGTAATGAGTAATCTTAGTGCAGCGTTCTTAAGCTTATCTTATCCTCTCCTTCAAATGCTTTTATGGTGAACCCCATAGTCTATTAACAGGGAGGTTTCAAAACAAACCCCTCCTCCTGTTAGGGTTGGAATCAAGCATTTGTGAGGATAAGGTAAGGCTATTTTACGCAATAAAATGTAACAAATTTTATTGTAATTTAACTTTTTGTAAGTTAAATACTTACCTTATCCTCACAAGGACAGACCCACCCTTCCTCCCCTCACAAGTTTGTTTTCATAGGGGACCAAAAATTAAATGAGGATCTCTCGACAAAGTCCAACCGACAATGTGTTGTGCGCATGCGCACCTATCACTAACTACGGGGTTCACCTCTCGAACAAGAATAATTTTTAAATATTCTTGTTGGTCGCCGCGTTTTGCCTCCACAAAACCAAGTAAGCATTTGTGAGGATAAGGTAAGTATTTAACTTACAAAAAGTTAAATTACAATAAAATTTGTTACAATCTGTGTCACGTGTCTTGCCATCTGCTAGTACAGCAATTAAGCACCAAAAATGTAATATTCTCCTATTGACTTCAGCTGGAATAAAGTTCTTGCAACCATGTCATGTCACAAGATGTGTATTTTTTGTTGACATTGTCTGCAGACACGTTTTTTTTTTACTGGACACATGTATAATATTTTTATTATACTGTGTAGTATTGTGTAGAACTTTATTTCTTTTAAATTGTCTACAAAATACAGCCGTAAATGGTCTTATTTTTTATGTGTATAAACCGTGCATTCTAAATTCAATATAACTGGAGAAATACATGTGCTAAGCTGTACAGAAAACTGGTCAGTGAGCTGAGAAACAATTAAAATAATTTATCAGATCAACTGCTCACTTAGGACAGACTCTCCACACATTGATATTATATTGGTGTTGTAAATTTTTGACTTGTTTTGCTACAGTTTGCAAAGTATTTTACTCTTGAGATTGTTTTTATCATACCAATTTGTTTTACTCTTGGTGAAAGTATTAACGGCTGTGTCTTCTCTCCGTTATCACCCAGGGTCATTAAGACCAAAATTTATGAAAGTTGGAGATGTGCAACTATGACACTAAAAACAAGGCTTGGTATTGCAATAACAAGAAGCAATAGGAATTTAGGGGCAATTTTACTTTACCGCTACAGGATCCGCCATATTTGATAATTGCAGGAAATTTGTCAAGGAAATGTGAAATTAAATTAACACAGTTATAAATGGGGGCAAGCCCCCAACCCCCATAAATAGTATTCCTGTGTATTACAATTGAAAGAAAAGGATGAAACCACTAAAAACGTTTAATTATATTATTGCCCAAATCTCGTACCGGTAAAGTAAAATCTAGCCAGAATTTATCAAAAATAATAGCATGAAATAACTGCCTAAAAATAACTGCCTGTAAAAACAGAAATTGTAATAAAAGTGAGTATTAAGTAAACAAGTTTCACCCAGTTTTAGGTTTTAATGGAATTAGTATAACTCAACAATTATTTGGCAGATAACATATTAGCAATTTTTGGCCGATATTATAAAATTAAATGTAAACTTTTACAAAGATGCAGGGCTTTGAAGGTGCCAGGGTGGTAAGTTATAGAATGTTTTCAGACATAAGTATGTTCTATCAGTCTGTGAAGTTAGTCATTTTACACACCATGAATTATTTCACAGATTGACTAACAGTTGCATTTAAATCTTGTAAATGTCAATTCTCAAGGGACGTGAAAGATACTTGTACTGAACCAGGATTTCTGAAAACAGAATTAATTTCCAAAGAAAGTCCAGTTTAGGACCCGTGTTTATCTTTACTAACATTCTTATTCTTAATGGAAGAATTTTCTGAAAATGTAGGCATTTTCTTAGAAAAAAAATCGTAGATTAAAAAAAAAATTCTAAAAAATAAGAAAATTTCCAAATTTCTATAAAAAGGTATATTTACAAGACATTTTTTTTGTAAAAGTAATGTCATTAATGTTGATGAGCAACTGAAATACTAATGCTCCCTGTTTTCCACACCGCTATTGTATCCAATATGCCATTATTACCTTCAGAGGTCTATAAAACCTTAGTTTAAAATTTTTTCTTAGAAAGTGGTTATTTTTGTTAGAAAATTCCAAGAATTATTTATTTATTTATTTATTTATTCGTACAGTAGTACAAAGAACAAAAAGAGAGAAATTCTAAAAGTAAGAATGTCAGTGACTGTTTCCTTCCTGTTTAAAAGGAATTGCCAGTATTTCTGAAAACAATTAATTTCCAAAGAAAGTCCAGTTTAGGACCCGTGTTTATGTTTACTAACATTCTTATCCTTAATGGAAAAATTTTCTGAAAATGAAGGCATTTTCTTAGAAAAAAAAATCGTAGATTAAAAAAAAAATTCTAAAAAATAAGAAAATTTCCAAATTTCTATAAAAAGGTATATTTACAAGACATTTTTTTGTAAAAGTAATGTCATTAATGTTGATGAACAACTGAAATACTAATGCTCCCTGTTTTCCACACCGCTATTGTATCCAATATGTCGTTATTACCTTCAGAAGTCTATAAAACTCCGACAAATTGAAAATTTCTAATTCTTAGAATTTTCCTTAGTTTAAGATTTTATCTTAGAAAGTGGTTATTTTTGTTAGAAAATTCCAAGAATTATAGCAATTCTAAATGTAAGAATGTCAGTGACTGTTTCCTTCTTGTTTAAAAGGAATTGCCTCACCAGAGCTCAACTTAGATGGTTTCAAATGTATAAAGACTTCAATCAATGCAAAGTTTATGGGTATTTTCAATCTCATTGCTATACAGTGAAAGTGGTGATCTCTGATCTCACGTAAAAGCCATGGAGTTTTGAAGTATTAAGTACAAGAGTGACGGCCAGTGAATTTATTCCATCGCCAAGTGTATTACTTTAGAGGTCTGCAAGTTATGCCATACTCTCGTGTTTATTTAAATATATTTGGTGTATAAGTAAAATATGTACTATATATTGTATGTGTATGTATGTAAATAGTTCAAGTTTATTATCAATACTATATAACTATCCTGTAATTATGGTTACATGTATATAAAGCGATATTTTGAGTTGTTGTTCAGTTCTAGTTCATATTCTAACATGATGAGAACAGTAAATTGGTGCCATAGTAAGAGCTGCTTTATTGGTACAATATTTGAATTACTTGAACGGAGTAAAACTCCACAAGATAGGAAAACGGGGGTGGTCAGTTTTAGTTCATGCAAATTCATATACTCTTTGGGTCAAATGATAGTTTGAAATAGTTGTTGCTCGAGATGACCATTCAGTACAAAGATCTATACTGGCAAAACAAAAAGGGAGAAGTATATCGTTTGACAGGGTGGTATGATGTAATCACTTTACCGAGCAAAAGTGGATTACATGTTACATAGTAACTATGATAACCTTAATTAACAACAAAACAATACCAATATAAACTAGTACATAGAAAACATTTAGGAGGGAAAATGGAAGATTCAGTTGTGTAATTGTAATCAGTATCTAGTATCATGAAATAAGGCACACTGGAGGATGTGTAGCCTGTATCAATATCATAAAATTGAAAAAAAAAACCCGCTAAGATGCATGCTTTTTGTGAATACCATTGTAAAAGAGTTTGTGATGTTTTCACTGAGTTGTTTTTATATATGTTCTGTACAACTTGTACAAACAACTTGTACAAGTTGCAACTTTTACAGGTTGACTTGTACAAGTTGCAACTTGTACAAAATTTGGACCTGTACAATTTGCAACTTGAAATGACCAGTCATTACACGTAATGACTAAAATTTTCAGTCATTTCACGTAATGACTGAAAATAAGGTCCAAAATAAGGTTCTATGAAGAACATAGGGTAAATCAAATATCTTGAGAGTTATTTATTGTTACAATGGTAATCAGGTGTGAGTTAGAGCTCTAAGTTATCATACTCAGGCTTTAATAACTATTAAAAGAATGGATTAAGTTGTCCCAGTTATTTTAGAACATTAAAGGTCAACCCCATCTTTGATAAACAGGCTCTTTCTGTGGAGAGGTCAAACAACAGTAACAAGGCCTGAAAGAACAAAACAGGATAAAAGAGCTGCATTGCAATTAGGACAAGAGTGGACAAGATTCACTTCAAAAGCTTCATGGTTTCTTGCTTCCTGACAACCTGCCACAATAGAACTGAGTCTTTAATAAATAACATAAAAAGGCAAAATGTATTATAAATTATCATGGATAAATGAGAATTAGTCTTCAAACAAAACATAAATTTCATTCACAACAAAGATATTTTCATTCTATGACAATGAGTTTAGTCTTAAAACTGCAAATATGAATTTAGAATGTAAATAACATTCAAAATGTAATTAGATACATGTAACCATTCAATATTTTAATAATATTTTTGAAAATGAGAATAGAGTCTATTACAAAAGTCTGGGTTTAGGTTTGAAAATTCTGGCTATAAATTCAGGAAGCATGTGAGAATTTCAAAGTTATTTATTTGATTAAAATAGTTTAATGTTCTTTAGCACAAAAATTTACAAAATGCAGGGGAACAATGTACAAAGGTTGAATAGTACAAAGGGTGTGATGAAAAACAACTTTAAGTCATTACACGTAATGACTGGTTTCACAGATTGACTGTAACATTTTTATATGACACTTTCACTTGAATTTGGATATTTATACACATAAAATAAGAAATATTTTAGTAAGATTGTAAATTTATTAAATTTAACCAAACTTCTTTTTAAATCCATATTGGGATTATTTCATATTGAAATTCCATACAAGTTACAGTTTGTACAGCCAATGTTGTACGAGTTGCAACTTGTACAAAATCTCAACTTGTACATAATATATATAACCCCTTGAAATCAGGCTCATTATGGTGTCTTGTTATATTTAGATCTGCGTAACCTTATAACAACATGTGTTTTCCTAGCACTTTATACATGTGTATTAAGACATCTTCATCTCACTGCACTGTAGCTTGTATTACACAATTGCACATGCAATAACGTTTTGCACATACAGAAAGTTAATGCTTTGAAGGAAACATATTAGGATAAGAGATTTCTAAGAGTGTTAGTGAATATCTTCCCAGGTGTGTGTGGAAGAAAGATAAACTCAGTGTTGTTTCTAGAGGGCAGGATAAGTCATATCCTGCAAATTTTTAGTACAAACCTGCAGTTCAGTAGATTTAGTGTGTTTGGTAGAAGACACAGTCCTCGTGTTTACACAATGGAGGTGTACTAATTGTTTCATTGCAAACCTTTCATTTTTTGATAAAAAGGTTATATATTTAGAAACCTTGTAGTTATCCTTTATTGACTGTGTAAGGTGGTCAAATGTTATTTTGACACATTTTGAAAGAGAAATGGACAGTAATCATGGAATTGTAATTTCAATACAGTTAAAAAACTGTGCTTAATGGACAGGTAAAAATTGACATACAAAAATGTGAAACATTAAATATTTACATTGCTGTGATTTTTATCTGCATTGAAATACATTGTAACATAAAATGACCATACAAGACAGCTTCCTAACTTAATTTGACCAAGCCATTATATTTTTCAGTGGGAAGTGCCTCCATATTTCAAAATTTCTAGAATCAACACTGAAACTGTAGTGCCAAAATACTTTTTGCGAGGAAATTTGGACTGGATGAAAATTTCAAGTTTGTTTTATTTTTAATCCAAGAGGTATTTCTGAAATTATTGGATCTGTTAGTTTTGTCACCTTTCTGTGGGTGTAATTGTGGGTGGTGCAATCTCTGTGTCTCTGCGCATTTCGTGGGAGTACTTAATAGAGAAACTAATGTACGCTGTTCCAATCTATGAACATGGTTGCGCAACATAATCTCGAAAATAAAATTGAAAACAAACAAAATCAATTAACATTGGATAAAACAGCAATAACCGTTTTATAATAGAAATAAACTACTTTATACCGTCCTTTATTTGAGGTTATTTTTGTGATTGAATCACCAATAAAGTCCGCGCATACGTAGTTTATTTCTACAACGGGAAGAACACCAGATTCATAGTTTTAAGATACAAGATTGCTTTTTTAAAATTTAAACAGTCCTGAAAACTTTATCTAAGTCACTATAGTAATGTTTGTGTTAATGTCCTCTAAAAATTAGAATTCTGCACTTCACTGTATAATTCACACAATTTGTGTTTGTTTACGTGTTATTGTAAATAAATTGATGGTTTGTATATAGTGAAACCACAAATTGTACAATGTCTTCATTTTCCTAAAATGTCTGTTATTTTAAAGAAATAGTTTAAATCTCACCTTCTTAGAAAGAAAGTGCTATTTGTAATTTACTTTCAAATCTTGTGAGGTTAGTACCTTTGTTTTAAATAATGTATAATTGCAGACAACAATATTAGTTCTTTGTGAATTTTTTTCACAGAAATTAAGAAAATTCTTTGATATTACTGTACTTAACAATTCAAAAGGTGCAGTGACACAAAAAAAAAACCTTTAATCAGTCTCACTATGAGAGGAAATGCAGTTTTAGGTATTTGGTTTGTGAACTTGGCCGATGAGCGATTGTGAGACGTTACTGTCTGAGGTATTATGACTGGACTCATGTATGCCATGTACAAGTGTTTAGCCTCCTATGTATGTAACAACACTGTTTGTGTCTCATTGTTGAGAGGTAATGATAGCCCCTGACTGACCAGCTTCACTATCAGTGATGGTTAAGCTCCCTAGGCATGCCAAGTTTTGTGGTTTGGTGCTGGAGAGATGTCCTGCCACTTAGGGCTTCATAGGATTATATTGTTCATTCTATCCATTTTCCGACTGAAACCAACGTAAAACTGTGAAATAATGTGCTTTAAAATGCGCTATTTTATATTTATAGGTTATCATTTTGTCAAACTGCAATAATGATATGACATACACATAATTGTCAAAACTAATGTACTTTTGAATAAACTCTGTGTTAAAGTTTACATGAGTGACAGTGTCAACCTGCTGTAACAACCTGGCATATTGATATAACAGTGACAACAACATTGGACCCAGTAATAGTGAAGTAAGTTTAATTAGATTGAACACCATACAACATCTGAGTCCAACACTAAATGCCATATTACCAAGAACCTTCTGTGTAAAGAGTTTTTCTCAAGTTTTAAATGTGAATAATAAAGTTGAACACCTGAAATAGTAGTATTTTTTATGTGGGTGATAATTATGTAGTAACTTAGTGTTGCACTTGCCACCGAAATATTGAAGTGCTTAGTTCATCTTGACGGTCCAGTGGAACAGAGTATATACCATATTTTTATTGCATTAATACATCCTATCCAATGGACAATTGCTTTTCCTCCAAAATATGGCGGATTGTTCTCAAACACCAGTACACCAAGTATTTATTTGAAAAAAAAAAAAAAATGTCTGTTGTAAATATCAAAAAAATTGTAATTATGATTTGTCACCGAAGAGATCTGTACTTGGCATTTATTATGAAGCAGGTGTTATACCCATATTGAAGGTGAGTGGGATTGGAGGAGTTTATAGGATGTATAATTCTAGTTATGCCAAAGTGGCCATATTCACTTAAGAGATGAGTGAAAAATCAGAGAAACATAAGCTTAATCATGGTATGATAGTATGGGACACCATGGTAGTTTTATCACTTATTTTTCACTGATTCTTTTTGTGAGTATGGTCCCTGGATGTGACGGTCACCACTGGGAACATTTGTAAGATAAAAATAATAAAAACAAGTGTACACACAAGTTTTACATCTGATCAGTGGACGAGAATATTCCCAAAAATTACAGAGTGAATAAGAATATCCTGTAATACAAAAGAAAATATGAGGCAGTTTCTTCAGTGACAGATTTCATATTTGTCACTCCTTAGACCATCACTATCCCCTGTTCTTCACAGGTTTTCTCTGGTCACCAAGTAGAGCAAGTGAGAACTTCTGTAATGAAAAAAGTCAAAATGCTTCCAAATATGTGTAATTTTTATTTTAAAAAGAACACTTTTATTATTTTTATTGTTTAAAAAGAAGTTGGTGTTGTGTGTTTATTCATGTTATTTTTGGGGCTCTGTTAATTAGGAACGTCTATTCTACTTTATTCTTCAAGCATGTGATGTAATTTCATTGTGATTGTTGTTAAATATTTCCTTTGTGTATATGATATCACTACAGGTTTGTTTGAACTTGAATTTAGATCATTTTTCTTGTTCTTGTTATAATTACACTTAGAAGTATTATTGTATGTATATGCTGGTAAGAGTCATTACAAAAAGTTCAAATTTTACTGCAGATTAATTTATCATAAGAATCAATAAGAATATTCAAGTGTTCAGGTAACCTTATTGTACACAGTACGTTTATATGCTGTAAGAATGATTATATCTAACAGATGTTACCCATCAGTTGTGAAGTTTTGGCTGCAGTCTTGGTGACTGATTGGCAATGTTTCAATGATGGATTGTTTTATAAGAAAAGATAACTACAGTACAAACTGTATTCTAACATGACACAGATGTGTCAGTGAATTTGATTGGCTAAATGACAAAATCCTTCAGGGGTAAAATACAGCATAACCCTGCAGCTCCTTATTTTCACTCATTATGGCTGTCGTAACAATAAACACTTTACCATAAAATTCACAATAATTATTCATCTTAAAATAATTTATCATGTTAGAATAGGAATAACCCCTGACCAAACCATGGTATACGCAGACCAAGATAAAATTCTGCATATACCGTGGTTTGGTTGGGGGTTATTCCCATATTATCCAAATATTTAATTTTAAGGCCTCATTACCACTCTCTAAAATTTGTATTCCTCTATTGTTTTATGCTAAACTACCTCTTCTATTTTATGACTGTTCTATGATCATATTGTTATCAGTGCTGGACGGATAAGTCCCCAACACTCTCTGTTCATCAGTTGTAGTTTTGTTAAAAATTGTTGATGTTGTTTTGATTGTGGTGCCTACTGCTTTGATTTGAGTTTCAAAAATATTCAGAGATACTCGAATATTAGAATACTGATGTACAAGTCATTTTGATGCTGTCATTGTTAATATGAAATTTATTCTAAACATCCAAGTGTAATTTTGACCAAGGGATATGTCAGAGAATGAGCTTCACCGTTCTTTCTGTTCAGTTCTTCATGTGTGAGATGAGTTATATTGTTACAGTTAAGCAGTGGAGGGTTCTAATTCTACACTGAAAGTCTCCAGTTTCTTTGTGAGTGAAGTGTGTTGTCACCTCAGCAATTGTACATGCATTTGTGGAAATCAGGCTGGTCATTGACTGGACTTGTGATGTATTGCCAAAACGTGTGGTAAATATTGCATAAAATTTTGAAAATGATTGCTAAATGACTATATACAACTGTTCTCTTGAAGTGACTCACAAAAAACAATTATGTTCATTCAGATTCTTTGATGTTTTTGTTACATTCTGTAACATCCAGTGATGAAATCAAAATTCTGAAAAAAATTGAGGAGTTATTGTTGAGAAGCTCTAAGTTTGGACATTGTACATGACACTGCTATGTTATGCTGCATTAGTTAAGCATTTGTTGTGTTTTCCTATAGATTTAGACTTCTGTCTTTCAATTTGCATTTTGTTTTTAGTTTGAGTAGAACCACAGTCAATAAGAGTATCATCACGACATACCTGCCTGTCTTCCAGGAGGTAAAAAATAACTGTTTACAAGTTACACAGAATAATTGATGTGCACAGGTGTGTTGTCAGTTCTCTAGTGTCGTATTCCAAGTGGATTTATATGGTTAAGTAGTGATCATATTTAATATAATGCAGATGTTGTAGTTACAGTAGGTAAAATTTGATTGTTGTAACCGTTTGCAAATTTACAAAATGTACGTGATGTTTATTGTACTGTTAATTTATTTGAGATAGCAGAGTTATTTGTGAGAAACAACAATTGTGTTGTTTCTTTGAAATGAGAAATTCAGTTAATTGTTTGCAACCATTTGGGTTGAAGGTTAAGTGATTCGCTATTTTACTGGATTAGATTAACTTTATCATAAATTTGGTCTTATGTAGTTTTAAAATATGTGTGACTTCAGTTATTTAAAGTTTAAATGGTTGAAACAGATTTGTTATATAAATAGTATTGGTATAGTTACTCCTTTGTTGTGACGATTTGCGTGTGGTTAACTGCAAGAAGCCCAATGAATGCATCATATGGGTGTTGCGGATGTAGTGTAAGATTTACTTGTACTCACTGTATTCATTTCAGGTTTGGGGGATTTTTTGTGTAATGTTTTGTCATCAGAGCATTTATGTTCACCTCTAATTGATCTTATTCTGATGTATATCATGGATATGTATTACTCTCTATGTTTAGTATATATTTAAAACATTTGTTCAGACAGTAAAGTAATAACTTGCTTTAAGGGATGAATTGTACCATATGCCTTAGCTGTATTTATGCTTTACTGAAAGTTCATTTATTACATGCACATTTTCATTTTTCATCCTTAATGCAGAACAGAGTGGAATGAAATATTCTTTATTCATTTTGTTTCCAAAACTATCAAACCTGATTACAATATGTTTTGAACCTTATTATTCCGAAAAAGAACAGTTTCATCATAATTGGGTTATATGGGTCTTTTGTCACATCCATATGTAGAACCGTTATCGGGTGATCTTTGAACAAATACCCATAAAAACATTATGACTTTCAATACAACATTCAGTTGTCTGATCAGCAAGTGAAACTATCCAGTACATTTATGCAGGTAGAATGTTTGTAATTCAAGACGTTTCCATGTTATCCTTTCTTTCCGTAATGTAAACTGTTTATATGAGTTATAGGATTTATTTTTGTTGTTTTCTTTTTACATTATCTAGTTGGGTAATTATGAAAGAAATAAAAGAAAAAAAAGGACACAATTTTTTCACTTCTTGTTTCCATATGTTTGCATACATGTAGGTGTTTGTTGTGTTGCCTACATAGCAATTGCTATTTCTTGTATCGTATCCACCGAGCGTTTGGGATATGAAACTGATGAATAGGAAATGATAGACTAGGAATCTTCTGTGGTCAGATTTGACCTTGGGGCCCCTCCTTCAAGGTCAAATGAGGGTAACCAAACTTAAAAGTGCTCAGAACTCACTTATTGCTCCTAGAGTTTTGAAGTGTGAAACCAACCTATAGGAAATCATGGGTTGGGAATCTGATGATGTGGTCAGATTTGGTCCTGGGCCACCTTCAAGGTCAAACGATGGTTCACTGGCTTCAGTGAGTTGTCTTTTCTGTGGATACAATTTGCATCGGTTGTCCGATGTGCTAGGACTAGTTTAGCTATTGCAGTTTTATGCGATGTACCCGAATCTTGGGAAGAACCCTAATTAATGATTGCCCTTTACCTCTCGATGAGCATGTTTGTCCTCTACAAGTCAGCAGTTGAGTGTATTCACCAGTGCTACGTCTATTGGCTTACCATCAATACCCCTGGATGGTTATTTTAAATTCCTTCAGCACTGTGTTATTAAAACTATTGGTATATTGGAATGTGTTTTTTCAATATGTGCGAGAAAAGTTATGGATGACCAGGACAACTTTATGTATATTTTAGTGAAGATCAACTGCCTGCCAACTTTGTACCTTGGAATTTTTTCTGATACATTTTAAAAATGGCTCTTCTTAGTACTCCACATTAGTTTTGGCCTCCAGTTTACTGTCGGTCACATGACAAACCTGAATAACTCGGGTTATATCTTGTGTAATGTATTGAAGCTGTATTCTGTATTTGCCTTAACAGAGCTTTTAAAATTTTTATCCTTCGGAATTTTTTCCTAGTTGAATCAATGGAATTTTGCATTTAATATGTTAATGAAAATTTTCCATACCCTAGAGTAGGTTCTTAATTGGTTTCCAACCAGTTTGACTTCTTTTTGGACTTTTTCTGATAGAAGCACAATGAGTTTACTCAAAACAGACTCAAGTTTACACTCATACTAGAAAGATTTCCTTTGGCCTTCTGTGTTGAAATGTTTTTCAGTGAATCATAGTAGGCTAATAAAGGACCTTATATGTGTCGAGTAGGTTTGGTAAGCAGTATGTACTGTACTGAAAAATAACCATCACAGCAAAACCTGTACAATGTCTTCAAGCCCAGCTGTTGGAGGTCAAAGAGAATTTCATTTCACTCATTCACCGACCAACATATGCACACATATGTACTTTATAAAATTTACACTCATCTCAAACTTCTGTAGACACACTATCGTAGTTTAAATCAACTGTTGGGGTTTATAACCTCTCAAGGCTGTGTGACCCCATTGTACCAAATTAGCACAAAAGATATGCATGAATGAAACTTAATAGCCTGACAAAATTCAAGAAATCAGAACAATTCTATTTCAGATTGATATAATTTATTTTATTCATTTATAATTATACATATTGATAACATTTATAAAAAATATAAGACCATATGACTTGCTGTAAGTCTTGTTTGATTGTTTAACTAATACTGATAACATGCAGGAACTACTTTTAAAGAGTTTACTTTTAGTACAAGTTTCAACATGTGTAATATTATACTCTCTAGAATTTTACCCAAAAAGCTACACACACAAAACTTCAGGGAGATTACCATCATAATTCATACAAAAATAGAAAATTAAGGCTTGCACATGATGAACCTGGGTTGAAACTTTTTAAAAATGTCATGCTCCCTTGTAATAAAAATTTAGGGGTCAAAGAAAACGGGCAAGGGTCAAATTTGGTGTTTTATGTCCAGTTCACCAGGGCCTGTATTCACGAAAGGTCTTAGCCAGGTCTTAGGCTTAAAGTTGAGACTTTTGTCTCAAGTTTCTGCCCAAAACCTACTAAGACGTTTGTCTTAGGCTTAGTGGTATTCACAAAGAATTTAAGACCGGTCTTAGGCTTAGCCAAGGGCTCAACTTTAAGACTGGTTAGTAGTGGGCTTAAATTTTGTAAAGAGGACTTAAATATGGCCGCCATAAACTTTTCTCCACTTCAAAATTTGAAATGGCTGTAAATAAAGTATAATTATACATAACATCTCACTAAAGCAGTCTTTGGAAGTTTATATGTGGTAACAAGGTTTTCCATTTCAAAACAGCACTTTTCCTTAGATAAAATGCATTAAATGAAGGATATATGTCACCAATAGTATAGTTTGAATAGAAAAGAAAGGTCACATGACACAGAAAACCACTGTGGTTATTTGATAATCTTGGACTTAGCTAAGTCACCCTTTGTGAATACAGTTTTAATACAAAACTTAGCTGAGACAAAAGTCTTAACTTTAAGACTGGATTTAAGTCTAAGACCCTTTGTGAATACCAGCCCAGTGAAGGTAATATTGGGACAGACACTCTGCATTTGCCATTTGTTGCAATCGAACCCACACAAAGGGGAGAGTGTGTGCTCAGATGCCAAACTAGGTAACCACAAGACTACTGGGGATCCCATCAGAAAGCAGAGTGACCTACAGTACCATAATACACCAGAACATGTTAAAATATGTTGGTATATTTTAAATTTGTTGATTTTATTCAACATTTCAAGCCTATGGTATTAAGATTCAAAATTTACAAATTTTACAAGTAGAAAACTTTATCAGGTATAAGATTTTTTATGATAAATTACTAGTTTAAGATTATGAATATTATTAGAAATTAGAAAAAAATATTTATCAAGTGATTTTCATTGAAGTTTAAACTTTCTTTATACACCCTAAAAATACATTTGCTACATCTAGCACTAGTTTTACATCGAATTCAGCAGATAATCTCTGATTAATGAGCAATATGTTTTCAGTTGGACTGACGCATATGTCGGATAAACATTTAATTGTCTTCCATGACAAAGACACATAACTATACACTGAAATTTATGTATTAAATGCCAAGGTTTTAAGACTTTTTAAGAATTTCCTAAAAAGGGAAGGACTGATATATTTATTTCTACTTGTGTGGTCAAGCACGGACACTTAAAGGTAAGACATGGCTATAGCAAATCAGAAGACAGTTTAGTGTGAATAAGAAAAGAGAAATTTCAGTTAATCGAAAGAGTAACATTAAAATCTACAACTGAATTAGCTTTATTTAAGGCCCAAACTTCTTTGTAATTGTGGACAACTTTTAAATAATGAACTTTCAGTTTAAAATAATGTACTCCTACATATAGTGGCTTTTAAATAAGCATACTGCAAAGACAAATCTCTCTGATGAGCTTATATCTCCTAACATATACGAGTGCTTCATGAATACCAAATAACTGTACATGTTTGGAAAAGATAAGGTGTGAGCCTTAAACAAAGCTACAGTAGAATTAGTTACCTTGAACTCTTTGAAGTAGAAGGCTATTCAGTAAGAATCCCTTTGCAATAAAATAGATGTACAAATCCATAATATATATTAACTGGCATTCTTTTTCTTATAATTACTCTTAAAATTTTCCTCTACACAATCTTTTCTAAGAAAAGTTCTTAGAATAAAACTTTTTAATTCACAGTAGTATTCATATTTTAGTCAATTAACATGTAGGTATTGTTTGTAGAATAAATGTATTGCAAATATACCCTTAAGGAAATTTTGAAAAATCTTAATTTTAAAAGTTTTTCTCAATCTTAGAATTTCTCTAAGGGAATACGGGCCCTCTGATCTTCAGCAGACTTTTCCCACTTAAAACTTGCCCTATAAAATGAAAAAATCATTGGTGAGTAGTAGTATTTTCTGATTCAACGAGATGCAACTTAACAGGGGATGAACCACATCTAAAAATTTAAATGGTTTATGCTGGGTAAAATAAAAAGTTCTGTTCCTAGAAATTCATTTTAGGATACGGTAAAGGGGATTGGGGGCGGGGCATTTTTAAAATAGAAAATACAGTCCTAATTCCTACAATCCACATGTAAATGTCAGGCTTTCATAAGCAGTCAAAAACTTGCTTCTTTTTTGTCTATAGAAAAACGTGTGTATTTTTTTTTCTATGACAGTCAAACAGATTAGTAAATTTTTACAGTGAAAGTATAAATATGAAGACAATACAGGGACTTTTCAACTGAATGTCATCCTATTTCATTGAAATGTATGCTAAGAAGTATTTTATGGTCTGACAAAATTCAACTTTATGGTATTCAACTAATTATTACTTTCACACAAATTACATCATTACAATGCTGTGAATATACAAGAATTCTGTTGTTTTTTGCAAATTCTAGAGTCATTTGATAAATATCAGATGTAGCACCCCAAACATGCCTCACCAATGATACAATGACTCACACAGTTGCCTCATTAATATTATTACAAAGAATTGCAAACAAAACAACACCACTGAAAGATTTTTTTCCTAACAAATAATCTACCAAACATAAGTCACCTGTACAGAACTTCTTTTATCCAAACTTACTTGGGGGTGGAAATTTGTATTGTAGCAGGTTTGCCAACACATACCGTATATATTTTTTTCAAAACTGAAGTTTATTATAAATATAAGACAACAGAAAATGCTCTGATAATGCAGATTCTACTGTATGTCAATCTAACACAGATATGACAGAAACTGTACTTCATAAATATCTACTGAGTCTGGTTTCGGGCAGCATTTCGTGGAAAGCTGAAGTGAATATTTTCATACTAGGTATGAAGAATGACTTTAACCTTTTTATTTCTGCAAAGAAACCAAAATACTTGGTGGCTGTGGCTGTGAATTGTACTATATACTGTGCTGCACAGGAGTAGCAAATGAATCTTTGATATCTGAAAGTTCCACATCTTTACACAACTATAGAGTAGCTTAAGTTTGGCACTTTTAGTAATTGCCCATGCAAGATAATATAAAGCTGTACAAACGATTATAACATTGGTATGTGACTTTATGAAAAAAAATGTTAGAAATATATGTAAAATTTGAAAACATGAGACAACAGTCTTTTTTAAACTATTACCCCAAATCTAACACCCCCTGTTAAAGTTATTGATAAAACACTTACTTCTGTTACCACACCTTGAATAACATGGATTTTACATCACTTAAACACACTGTATAGGTCACATGACAAACAGAAGTAGAGTTGGTGGAGGAAAACTGTACATATAACCTGCTCAAGATTCTATACTGAATACCATCTGGAACTGGTAAGCAACTACCAGCCTTCCCACATCAGGCCAGGCATCAAACCAAAGAGATCAAAGGCTGTATTATACAACAATACTTAGACCATTTCTAACTTTGATTAAAGTATTACTTAGATTTCAAATAAGAAATTATGTCACTTAACATTCCTAACTTTTGTTTTGTTAATACAATGTCCAAGAAAAACTTAAGTGAAAAACTTTACCTAGCTTAGATCTAAGGTCACCTTATCTAAGTATTGTAGTATACAGCCCCAGAAGTGAGAGATGAGCGTGTTACCCACTGCATCACTGTTCCCACAAGTAACAATACAGAAACAGTTTAGATTGTATTATTATCTTTTTTCTCTGTACAAATCATTTCAGGTGATAAGCAGACATTGAATTTTTCCAACACCATGCTTTAATTTTAATGTTCAACTGTACATTTACCATACATTTGCAAAAATAAATCAGCCAATTTGTGATTTATTGCACATCTGCAGACAGAGCTTCATAACTTTAACATTGTGTCTAGTAGAAAATACAAAAATTGAACTGAATTTATTATCAGTGTCTTCTTGTACTGAGCGTTTTATGAAAAATAGATATGAAATTGAAACTTTTAAGTTAGTTTGGAAAATTGATAACACCAGGCTTTGTTACATAGTTTGATACTCCTGTGTTAAATATCCATCATACCTAAAGGGCTTGCATGGTCAGGAAAGCCACAGGTATCGCCCTAATCATCCTCTACTTACATGACCTTCCCAAATTGGTGTTTTATGTAACAATTTTAGCTTAAACTACATTTAAAACCCTAATCTTCCACTAGTTACAAGTCTGAACATACATTTTTCAAAATCATCAATTGTTTCAGGCACAGTTTAGATAATTAAATGAGCAATTCTATAACTACAATATAATAACACACCTAATTCGCTTTCAAATTGATACTAAACCTTTATAATTATTTTTACCACCTCAACATAATGGACATTAGAAAATAATAGCTTTATTTTCCAATAATTATAGTGATATAATTATTTTATACTGCAGTACTCAAATGACTATGACTTTTAAAATTTTGCTCACACGATATTTAATTGTACTATTTATTAGAAAACACAAAGTGACTATGAACAATAAAAATATGGCAAATTTTGAGAAGACAAAAATGTCACATGTGTTATGAGTGATAATACAAACATAGACATTATTTACACAAACATAATAAAAATGACATAGAGTACATGATGAGGGAATGAAGTTATATACAATGATTCTTAATGTTCTAATCAGCAACCTTTTTTATTTATTATTAACATGATTATACTAAATGATTTACATATATATTTATGCACAATAGAATGTTAACTTATCCACATATGTTGAGACACATTTATTTCTAATAACAGAAGTTAACTGAATACTTAGATAACAGAGCGGTATAACAATATTAACTCTTCTGTGTTATAATTTTTGTTCTTTGTTGATCTCTTTAACATTAATTTGTATATTAATAAATAAAAAAAATTCAACAAACACATGAGAATTAAACAAATGACTACGTACCTCACATGAATTTCCTAAATTACACAGTTTTGAAAATACAAATTGAATACAAGCAGTTATGTGTGCAACAAAAGTGTAGTTTTGTACACAGGTGACATTGGCTTCAGCCACCTTTTATTTAAAATGTGGTTTGTTCTTATACCATGAGGTAAAATATGAGAGCTTTAATTAATGTATAACATCAATCATTCAAATTTATTCAAGTGATAAAGACATAATTTGGGATTTTTTTATCACTAAGAACATACACGTTTTCTATTGTAATATAATCATGGGCCAAAACTGGGACTCTAGCAATTTACAGCAATTACAAGAATATTTCATCTGTGAAATGCAGTGGCTTTTTTCAATAAAACTAAGAGTACAAACTCAGACCCATTATTTAGTTGTGTGTACTTTGATGTCAAACTTATGTCAATGTACCTCATCCCCGAAAACATATTTTTGAAATACATGTGTGCATAATGAACCAAAAATCTAATACACAATACAGACTGAGACAATTTCAAAACCAACAATATTTAATGTAGGTTATAATATTAAAAACACATGCATGCCCCTTACCATAATATAAGGTAATAATCTGTTCACACTACAAACCATGTTGACAAGGATTGGGGGTTGAAGCAGACTGAAGCGGATTCATCTCAAACCAGGTTGAGTGACAAAACTACAGAGTGTAATCTGGATGAAAATGTGTCAAAAACTGAACCTCTAAAATTTACATTTAAATGCAATTTTCTAACACTGTTTTCTTTTTTGCCCATTATATACAAATTTTGGTGATAGAACAATTGTTTGCATGACAATTCATTTTCCAACTCAATGGCCTAGCTAAGGTTGTTATGCAACCTTAAATTCACACCTCTGTGTTGTACTTCTAATAAAAATTTAAATCAGTTTTAAATATTCCAAATTTTTATTGTTTATAAGTTATTATAATAAATTCACAACAATAATTTATTATCAAAATTAAGTCCCTCCACTATATCTGATATTCTCCCATATTCAAAGAGACCCCCCCCAACCTGGAAAGATTAAGACAAGGTATTAATTCAAGACTTTCAATTAGAGATTATCCAGTTCCAATAGTGAACATAAAATTGAACGAGTTTAAGGTTGCAGTAAGCTTAATCATCATTTGAAAGAGAACCTGCATGTAATTGATGACTTGCCTTGTGCCTGCAGTTAACGGAAGAAAGACACATCACACTATTTTCTTTTTTTGCCTGTTATATGTGTTACAATCAATCTGTGAAACCAGTAATTACACATAATGACAGAAAGTTTCAGTCTTTTTGTGTAATGACTGAAATCACCAGTCATTACACATAATGACTAAAATTTTCAGTCATTTCATGTAATGACTGAAAGTTATGGTTCATTTGTACACAGATTGACAGGAAAATTCCAGTCAATCTCTGTAATTGATCTGGAGTTGTTTTATCAAAACCTTTGTAATATTCAAAACCTTTGTACATCGTTCCCCTGCATTGTGAACATTTGTGTGCTAGAGAACTGTTATGGGTATTAAATATTAAACTATTTGAATCAAATTAATAACTTTGGAATTCTGTCATACTTTCTGTATTTATATTCAGGATTTTCAAACCTAAAACCATATATTTGCAATAGAGTCTACTGTCATTTAAAAAATATTAATAAAATATTGAATGGTAAGATGTACTTATTACTTTTAAAATGTTATGTGCATTCCACATTAATTATTCTGTGGTTGTTAAAACTAAACTCATATTTTGTTATAGAATGTAAAATAACTGTTTGGGGTCAATGAAATAAAAATGAAATTTATGTTTTGTTTGAAGATTAATCCTAATTTATCCATCATAATTTACCTTACAATTTTGCCTATTATGTTATTAATTAAAGACTCACTTCTATTGTGGCAGGTTGTTAGGAAGCAGGAAACCTTTGAAGTCTTTGAAGTGAATCTTGTCTTAATTGCAATGCAACTCTTTTAATCTTATTATGTTCTTTGGGGCCATGTTAATGTTGTTCTACCCCCCCCCCCCCCCAAAAAAAAAAAAAAAAAGCCTGGTTATCAAACTTAAAGGTGGGGTGACTTTTAATGTTCTGAAATAACAAGGGCAACTTTATTCATACTTGTAATAGTTAACAATGCCTGAGTCAGATCATTTCTGAGCCTGAGTACCATTGTAACTATAAATAACCCTTAAGATGCATGGTATACCATATATAGCCTTGCAGTACCACACGAAATGCTCAGGGTCAGAATGAGTAATATTTACACAGAATATTCTTTCCAACCAATTCAGGCTGAGCTTATGGTAAAACGGAGCAGGCTTGAACTACCTACTGCAAAGCCTGGTGATAATGATTTGTATACTATTTGTGTGAAGTGTGGTTTCCTCAAGAGAACTTTTTCCTGTAACCAGTTTGACATTTGTCTTCAAGAATTGCTGAAGGAAGGCAATGTTAACTAGACCCGAACCATTACTCTACGTCAGCTGTTGGTGAGAAATCAGCTTCTGGTGGAGAAGGCTATGTCAAATGCAACTGTCCTGGCAGTACAAAGTGCAAGTCAAACTGATGCAAGTGTTTCAAAAGTAAAATGATATGCTCCACTCATTGCCACAGCAGCTTATCATGTAAAAACAAATAGAATCCAAACAAATAACATAAACATTTGAGAAAAAAAAACATTTGTACACTTTGTGTTCTTTTAATGGTGATAGGTTTATAGTCTTATATAATTATGTGGTATAATAAGTTGATAATAGTGAATAAATAGATATTTATTGGGGTTTTTTCATTCATCAATGTCAGTTCAGGCATTACACGTAATGACTGGACCTTATTTTCAGTCATTACGTGAAATATCACAAATGAACTCTCGCAATCATTACCCCTTTTTGATAACTCACCAACCCTTGACCAGATTCTCTTTGGAAACTAAACTTATGTTTTGAAGAAAATATTAAAAAATTTGAAGTGTTACAGAGATTTGTGGTCAAGTTAAAACGCATTTGATTCTTTAATTGCCAGCCATGACCTTCTTGTACAGCCTCATCTTTACATCATTTGTAAATACTTCACCTTGCGAGATGGCTTAATGTAATAATTGTATTTAACAATTGTTGTCTAATTGGTAGTAAAATATGTTTACATGTAGTCCCTTTTTAAGCAACAGATCAACTGAAATCGTTGCAAATGTTGCTGCTTATTCAGTTATCCTGTTACATTCACAAATCTTCATATATTTTATGCCAAATTGCAATTATTGTAAAATCACCCCACAATAAATTTTATTGGTCTTTGTTTTATTTAAGCCCTCCTGCTTACACAGGATTAAGCTAGATATACAGACAAAATAGTAATAATTTATGAAATTACTTCTGAGCGATAAGTTAATTGAATACACTACCAATACAGTCAACCCGGATTGAGAGAGTTCACACTACAATCCACCTCTGCAGTAGGGTTAACATTTCCCTTTTCAACCCAGATTGTGAGGATTCAGACCTAACCCCAATCTGCCTCAATCTAAGTCAAGCCAGGTTAAATCATTAGTGTGAACACCAGTTAAATAAACCAAAATAAATCAATAACATCTAGTCATCTCATTGATTGTTAAAACTGATGGCCAGTACCATTGCAGGCAAGTTATCTTAATTAACATATAATGATATTCAAAGATCAGATAAGTGGATTACATGGCAGATTATTGTCACATATTCATTCAAAATTTGAGACAAATCTATTTGTTACAAACAGGTGGCCAAAGCCAGTGTGCTGTGTGTTCCTGTGGACTTCAACTGACACATATACACAATCACAGTTAATAAATTGGATCTGACTTGGTGAAAACTTGTACAGTTTTTACCACAAACCCGTTTCTATTGACACATTTTAAAGATAATTCAGACCCTGTTTATACAATGTTTATACATCTTGACATCAGACCTCAAGAGACAGCAGGGTAAGAAAAAAACTACAGGGCTTAAGAGGCAAATACACCAGCTTCCGTTCTTAAGTACATGTCTTGTTATCGCATCAAATGATACAGCTTAAAGTACAGTATAACCTCTATTATCCGACCCTCTATTCTCCAAATCTTCAATTATCCGACCCCAAACCCACTCTCCCAAATCCATTTAAGCCTGTTATTTTAGCCTTCCTATTATCCGAACTTTCTATTATCCGACCTAATTTTTACTCTCCCAAGAGGGTAGGATAATAGAGGTTCTACTGTATTTGCATACATCATAAATGACGTGCTGTTGTGGAGT
The DNA here is from genome assembly GCA_964017235.1 of Sabellastarte sp. h YS-2021. Taxonomy (NCBI): domain Eukaryota; kingdom Metazoa; phylum Annelida; class Polychaeta; order Sabellida; family Sabellidae; genus Sabellastarte; species Sabellastarte sp. h YS-2021. Next base: position 163,655,499 of record OZ024927.1, on the reverse strand, counting down.
GGTCTGAGGGTTGTGACATGACTAATTGACAAAACATGGTTATTACACAGGGAAATATTAAACACAGTTCAGAATTATTGCACTTCATGTACCAATGGGATGTACACTCAACTCTGTATAATTAAAACGGATGTCCACTCTATTTGATTTTACTTGCAAGTAACTTCCACTAATACATCATTTCCTCATGCTCAGATCTCAAAACTGGTTTTAGTGATACTTCTATTGGATTTTGACTGGTTGTATTTATACAGAGTCTACTGTGTTGTGTAGTTGTTAAGCATGGACATGCTAACAGACACAGGAAGCTATACATATTTGTCAAACCTTGTATATAACCTACTGTTCTTATTGTGTAAAGTGGTGTTGAACATTGTTGGAGAGTACTATAGGGGGGGACCATTATACAGAGATATCACATGAGCAGCTATGAACACGTGAGTAGCAAGACAATCACAGCCACGAGTAGAGTGGGACAGGACAGGCTGGGAGAAGAGGAGATCTGCCCACTTCTGGAACCAAAGTTATCTGAAAATATACACAGAAAATTATCTGAAATTATAAACAAAATGTTATCTTAAAATATACATGCAAAGGTATCTGAAAATACATAGACAATAATCAGATATTTATCTGAAAATACACTGAAAGTTAAGTAACACATACTAAAAGGAAGGCAAGACTTTGAAATTACACACTGAATGAGGCACAGGTGTACCTAAAACCTTGATACATATGTATTTGGATTTAGAACTACTCACAGCAGGATCCTAGGAAATTACATACTTTTAGATTCTTCTGCTTGGTAAAATCTTAAATATGCCATCTATGCTTTCTGTTTTATTGCAATGAGTACAGTAATTGATGTTATGTTATGATAAAGATTGTCTTTTATTGAATGAAATATTTACCTTTTGGCTTTCGGAATTGAAAGTAAGCTTCAAATCCTGTGGCATCATATTTGTGATTGGACTTGAATGTCACTCGGAAGAAGTTTTTATCTGACACAACACCTTTTTTTCTGTATTCTTTCTGTTAACAAAGTACACATTTCTACCATTATAATACAGACATGGCAGGGAGCCGTCAATGGCAAAGCGTCTTTACCAGTCCAATGTCTGTTACAAGCAGTCAGTGTACGGTGGCTTCAGTGTCATTTCAAGACAGTTTCAATGAAACTACAATGGTCTATTTAGTTTATTTAGACATATTTTAGTTATAATTAGGCAACAATTGTGAAGTACAATTATATTAAGCCCTCTTGCAGGGTAAAGTATTTCCTGGTGATGAGGCTGCATAAACAGATCACTACTGGCAGTGAAAAGATCTAAAGCAGTTTGATTTGTTTAATTCATATTAGTCAAACCTAGTACCTGTGTGTCATTTATATTGAGATGGGTAGTCACAAGGGTGAAAGAAACCAGTTGTTTAAGGTGCTGAACTACAAACTTCAGGTCAATAACAAACAACTACCAGATTTCTCAACTGAGTCAGGACTTAGATTTGAACTCTAATCTCCGAGGTGGGAAATGAGTGTGCTACCACTTTACTATCACAGCTCTGAGACAGCATTTGAAATGATTGTTTAATACCTAATGTTATATAATCAGACTGTTACAGCACTTAATCTGTGTGTAAGTAGTTTCTAAGGTGCATAAAACCAAAATAGATATTGTTAAGTCTCTCAGCCACCGAACAGGCATAAGTTTTAATAAGATAAAACAGCAGAACCTCTATTATCTGACCATACTGAGTCAGCAAGATTTTTGTTGAATAACAGAAGAGTTTTATAATAAATTCTAAAATGGTACACTGTGCAGTGACAGTGGACTCGTCCTTTGCACAGTTTGGGAATTACGAATATAGAAAACTAATGCTGTTGAATTCTACATACATCATCCCTTGGAATAGAATGTATTTCACATTCTCTCACTAAACATGGATTTATTTCACTCATAAATCATACAAATTAGTGCATAATAAAAAAATCCCGCGTAAACATATGCACAAAATATAAACACTCGTGAAGATTAACAATGTTATATTCATGCTACGCATTCCTATAATATCTTCATTCATGATATATTTTTTCATGTGTCATTCGGGAAGTTTTCCTACTTTATGTCTAACATGAACAGAATTCTACTGTATTCTTTATTCTGCTCACTCTACAGATTTCCATATGTACATGCAACAAATTAAGTGTTATGAAATCACTGGACATTGAACAATCCTAAGTTGTTAACATATATACAGCAGACCCTCCATTCCTGACCACGAGAGAGGTTTACCTTTACTTGTTGTGGAAATGAACAAGAATAATTATAATTGTTATACCTATTTCAAGTCTGTTACGGAAATAGTACACTCTTTTTAAGCTTTAACATTTGAAACATTTTAGTGTATTTTTCTTGCTCTATAATTTCAAGTGTATAACAAACAACTTCTAATTTAAGAATATATAGCTTCTGTTAATATTTATGCACAACAAACATGCATGAGCATTGCATAATCACATAATATTGCTTAAATTTCCCCCCCCCCCCCCCACCCCCACCCCCACCCAAAAAAAAAAAAAAAAGAAAGAAACGTAACAAGCACCTACAGTCACTGTGATTATGCTCCTGACCTTCAAAAGTGAAAAGACAGGTCATTCAATGAGATCATGCTTGGGACTATAGGAACAGTCTGCAGACTGACTGCCAACATTTAAAGTTATGTATATTACAAGTTGGAGCTTGGAAAAAATATGGAAGTTCCAACAGTATTCATGAGTGAAACAGCTTCAATTTTAATGTCTGGTATTCTGATATTATATTTAAGGATAAATTCAAATGAAGGCAAACCACTGACCGTGACTCCACATAATGGAGGCATCTTTTCATCCTCTAATCCCACATTAAAGTTAGAGAATGACACCTGGTCACTGTCTGTTCCTTCTTCACACCTACATAATAAAGAACATCACACATAACACATTCTTCCCAACATATAGTCCGGACATTGTATATGTTCACATCTCTCCTTGGCTAGATACTTATTTGTACCAAAAATTTATTGGAGCTGGATGTTAACTGGAATCTAGTCAACATTAACTGAAATATGACCTTAGTTGTTACTCAGGACATAATACTTTGATTATAAACTTTCATTAAAATTATTAAACCTGGATATTCACAAAAGAATTTAGAGTTTTATTTGACCTTAGCTGTTAAAAGGGGCATTAATGTTCAATTAAAATTTATTAAAAATTCAAAGCTTCTGCATCCTCAAAAGAAATTGTTAATCATTATTCATATTATTAATTAATAATTGTTGATCAGAATGTTTAAATAACTCCAGAGTAAAAATAATGTAAAACTTCCTAGAATTGCCAAATTTGGCAACCAAAAGAGTGTCTTGTATCATTCAAATGTAATCAAATAATGGGTAACCTTGACATCTTTGAGAAACAATTATCACATAAATATATTTAGATAAGCAATTATGGTTTTGAAATGAACATTTTAACATGACTTACTGGGGTGGAATTCCATCCACATCAAAGTAGACAAAGGAGATGTGAATCCTCTCACTTTTCTGGCCATAAAACAAGTAGTGACACTCGGTATTTCTTGGGTAAAGTCCGGGTGAGTTCGGTGATGTGAATGTACCGTTTGGGAATGAAGTGCTTTGAAACTCAAAGATACACTCTCCAGCTGTGGAAATAGAAAACCAAAAAATATATCTCAACTGATTTATTAATTGTATTTACTTGTATATAAAGTTCTTTACAGTTAATGGAATTACAGTTGAACTGTACATCCCAATGTATTAGTGGAAGAATTACTAAATGTTGTAACTGAATGTGGATATTAAGGTTAAACAATTCTGAATTTATCTAACTTAGGTAAACTTAAGATTTAAGCAGGTTTTTATAATAAGGTGGTTTTTCAATTTTTACATATACTGCTTGGTGCCGTATCATGGCACAAACCTCATCTTGGCACAAGATGGATTGAGTTAAAATATTTAATAACAGTTGTGTTTTATCGCCCACTTTCATGCATTTCCGGATACCATATAAGCTAGATGATTATAGTGACAGTAAATTGGATTCGAGTATTTCCATATGCAAACTTCGCCAAGCTGTGGGGGGTGGGGGGTGGGGGGGTGGGGTGGGTGATTTTATATAGAAATTATATTATTGCCCCTTAAAAAGCCATTTAAAATGTTTATTATTTTGAGTTTTGTTGTTAAAATACATCTATAGTTTGTGCTTGTGTCAATGCATATTTTAATCAATAGAAATCCATGATATTAAACACATAATAACCGCAAATAAGATTTTGGTGTCCAAGGTGTGCCAGCTTATGGAGGAAAGCAGTATATAAGGGAGTTCAGACACTTAGTTATCTGGATTCCCTTTCGGGAGCCAGCTCTGGGTGTAAACATTATCATTATCCAGGGACCATGGGCACCCAACCATCGCTTATTTATTCACTCAGTGATCAGTGATCACAATATACAGTTAAATTTGAACACGATGCAGTAAACCCGTGATAAACAGAATTCCTGTTAAGAAGAATTGAACATCCAGTCCACAAGGGGCCCATGGATTTGTTTTTTAAGCGCAAGCCTCCGTAGAGCTCGCGCTTCTAGAGATCACTGTTTTTTTGTGTCCTGACTTTCATGAATTGTGGCATGACCACAATGACTGTCTGTCTTTTACAGAAGTTGTGGCGTGGCTACAATGTCTGTCTTTTACAGAAGTTGTGGCGTGGCTACAATGTCTGTCTTTTACAGAAGTTGTGGCGTGACCACAATGACTGTGTTTTACAGAAATTAGGTGGCGATGGCCTGCATTAGTACTGGAATGGGTTACCACTTCAGTGCACTATGCGTGTCTCTGATGGCCTAGCGCTAGGGGACTAAAACCCCTTTTGGCCTTGTTTCACTGAAAATAAACCTTGACATAAACCACAAGGAATTCTGGGTATTTAAAAAGAACTATATTTTACAATTGTTGTATTAATATGCATGTATTGGTTATATATTTATGTAAATATATACTAAATATATATAATATGTATTGTTATATATATTTAAGAATACTTATTAGAAATACTTGCAAGGCAGAGTATTCAGTAAGGTTGTGCATAGGAATACAAAAGTTTCTGAGAGAAATAGTTTTTGACAGACAAAATATCTCACGAGAGAATGTACAGGAAATTGCCACTGAATTTGCCCATTTGCTTGATTTTCACGGCTACTCCACATTTGAGGATCCTCTGGGAGTGGCTCTAAGATACAGTAACCATGGAAACCCTGGGTCCTGATGAAAAACTACTGTGATCTGCGAATAAGCTGGGAGGAGAGGAAATGCCAAAATTTTTTAACAGGAAATCCCCCCTCCTGGACCTGGATCCAGACTGTGGGCATCAGTGAATCAATGGTTCACATTTTGTATACAGACCACAGTATAGACATTGTGTTGACCCTGGACCACAGGTAACAGCAGATGGCATTTTTGGAGGATTGCGGCAAATTCTAAACATGTACAAAATCTTGTCCCACAGAGTTTTTTTGCATTGGATGGCCTGAAATATACGCTGATGATTCCTGATGTACAATATAGCCCATGGGCACCTGCAGGGATAGACCTGGATGACCATAATAGGACTTACTCCTAGGTTAGGTTGAATGTGGACCAGCTACTTAAGTAACATTCTCATTCCTTGCCATCAGACTTAACAGGTTATGATTGTACTGTACTGAATGTATAGAGTATCATGAACTGGGAAAAAATACTTGCTGAGGCAGCAAAGTGAGGTTATTTAATAAATAACAGCTCAAACTAATTATATGAATTATATGAAAAGCACTGAAATAGTATTGATCAAGTTGGGGCTTAGAAGTTCATTGACAAACATAAATGGAATATATAATAAATAGAAAAGTCAATGAAATATTATATATTATATATTATATTATATAGTATATTATAATAGCATGTTGCCAAAACATGTAACTTACGTCCATCAAATCTCTGCTGTCCTGATGTAATCCCAAAATCTGTAAAAATAAAGAAAAAATACACTGATATCTTTGTAATGTCAGATACCTAAAGTAAGAAATGTAGAAGTTAATGAGTGGTACTATATTGAGTTATAACTTCCGCCAAGGAGGTTATGTTTTCACCTGGGTGTGGATCCATGAAATTTAATTTTTAAAGAAAGATAGCTCAAAAACTTATTGAGGATTTTGATGAAATTTTCAGGATATGTGAGAAATTGGTAAAGGAAGAAGTGATTAGATTTTGGAAGTGATCTGGATCACCATCTGGATCTTCTGGATCCCCAAAGGAAGATAATTCGAAAAGTTATGGATGGATTCTGATGAAATTTTCAGGACATGTCCAAAATGGGACAAGGAAGAAGTTAATAGATTTTAGATGTGATCTGGATCATTGTCTGGATCTTCTGGATCCAGGTATTTTTTAAAGGGAGATAACTCCAAAAGGTATGGATGGATTTGGATAAAATTTTAATTAAATGTTGAAATGGGACAAGGAACAAAGCGTAAAAAATACAATATCAATGCTAATGGTAGGTCTTCAAAGCCCAGGAATTATTTTATGGAGTAGACACAGCATTGGGGGACTGAGCTGCCTTGGCGGAGGTCTGCGCTCTCTGAGTGCTCTTGTTAACTTATAGATACCTGTGATCATAATAGAGATATGGTAGGACCAAACTTTCATCATGAGAAATAAGTTTCATCAACTCAAATCTTGCTTCAATACAGTTACTCAAAGTGATTTTATCTATCTTTCTGTCTATCTTTTTTCTTAAAATTTTGACAACATCGCTTAAGTTTTATGTAGACATGCATAGGGCTGTGTGAAAATACCATATATTTAAAGTATATATGTAAAAGATATATCATATTTAAGAGATAAATATAAATTTGAAAACTAAAAACCATATCATAAAGCAAACAAGCCAAATTTGACTTTTTGAGGTGGCCATTTACTGTATGGTTTAATTGTAAGGTAAGTGACTGATACAATACCCATTCCTTTCTGTGTATCCAAACAATGTGCTAACCTCAAAACATTAGAAAAAATAGCTCTGACTTTTTATATAGCAGAATATTCACTTTTTCCATAATAGAAAGTGACGGATTGTGCTACAAACCTCTAACAAACCTGTACTCTACTATATTAGCATATTTTACACAACAAATCAATTTGACAATTTTTTTTCAATATAATGACAAATATTGCATCATGAACCTGTGATAAACCTGAACTTTTTACAATGATGACAAATATTGCATGACAAACCAATCTGACAAATCTGGACTTTACTGTCATAACAAATATTTTTCCAAAAATCAAATCTCTACTTTATTGGAAAATATTCAATCACTGACTTACAATAAATCTGTGCTTCACTATGATGACAAAGATTCTTCTCAGCCAATTTAGGAAATTTATACTTCACTATGACACCTATTTTTCCACTGACCTGTGACAAATCTGTACTTGGCTTTGAAACCCCTTTCTTTCACAGATTTTTGGATGGTGCTGTTTTCATTTCTGAGTAGTGTGACCAGAATCACATCCATGCGATTACTGTCACTCATCAACAGCAAATCTTTGGACTTATGGCCACAGAAGGTCTTCAAATTCTTGCTGTCCTTTATCAAAACCTCCACTCTGTCATTTTCATTTTTTCCGCACCTGTGAGAGAAGATAGAGTCGAAATATTAAAGTATAATAGGTAAATTGTACAAATGAGAAAGCTGCCTTTTTATGGATTTTATGGAAAATTCTAATTAATTTTTTAATATTTCTGTGATTTGCACACCACTTATCTAACTATGTACAGAATTCAGTGCAATTCACTTCTTAATTTGTGAATCAATAAAACGGGTGATCCACAATGTCAAATTTCTAATGCTGTGGTGGAGTTGATATTTTTGTTAAAGGAACATTTGTTTGCTTGTCTGTGTATAAATGTACCAATGTGTTATTTGAAATCATTAGTTACTGTACCAAAAGGAGGGCCTGTCTTTGTGTGGATGTACGAGGATATTTAGTTTGTCAGACTGTCCAGCAGAAAAACTTGAAAAATAAGTTTAAGTGCATGACATTTTATCCATATACCTAGAGGTTTGTCAGATAAAGCATTCCTTGTAAACAGCTTGCAGATTTGATTTGTGAGTGTGATCTATGACTTGCATTTATTTTTTAACAGTGACCAAATTTTCACACACATTGCAAGCTGCCCGCAAGCAAGATAGGGCATATATTCTGAAGAGATTTAAGTTTTATCAGGTATCAAAATTTGTGTCTCATTGAACTGAACATAATTATAGCCATTTAAAAAATCTTACTAGCTATATTAATTTATTTATCATGAAAATATTCAAAAATAAATGAAAACTTCACCTGTAAGGCATGCACATGAATAGTACATACTGTAACATATTTGTGACTGTGGCATATCTGTTTAAAATAACTCATGTTCAGTTATTCTCTGTAAATGTATGTTCAACCTACAAACTTCATGATATTCCTCCAATAACTTTAAAGCAATCAAATGATTTTTCATATTTTTTTCTTTTTTTGGGGGGAGGGGGGGGGGGGGAGGCAGAGCACAGTGTCCAGTGTCCACACAGTTACTGATCATCATCTACCAGTATAGTTATCTTGCTATTCTTTTTGTACATTTTTAAATTTTTTTTTAATTTTGTTTTATTGTTGAATAACATATTCTTTATGAATGATAAGAAACTTAATGAGACAAGCCACTATAAATATAAAAATTTCCAAATTCTTAAAATTTGCTGCCACAATTTGCCGCCATTATTTTGCAAAGAATTATGGGTAATATAATGAATCTAAATTTGTGAATCCACCTCCTGAGGAAGATCAACAGATTCATAATCCTTAATCTGACCAATCTACATTCCATCGATTAAATCTGTGAAATATGCCTATTGATAAAAAACTTACTCTACATCATCGTCTTGTGCATAGAGGTTAATTACTTCAAACTCTAACTGCACACGTTCATTTTTCTCACCCTGAAAAAGAAAAACAGAAGTTATGGTTTGGAACAGAGACCAGTAAAATGTCTGAAACTATTTATAAACCACCTATTATTATTCAACTAAAATCTGTTGCCCTAGATGTTTGGATAACCTAAACTCATAAGGATTTTTATACTAAGGATTTTTTATAATCTCGGTCATGTGGCATACTCAAAGGTCCAAGTATACATAAACATATTGAATAAGAGTTTGCCCATTAACATAACCAGGTCATACCAAGAGAGACACAGGGAGCCAGAGTGGCTAAGGGTAAATTAGACTTTTACAAACAGGTATAGGTTTTGAGCTAATTTTCTGAAGAAGGCAGTTCATTGCTTATGTTGTCAGGTAGGGTCATTCAAGTCTTAAGGCATCAATGGAAAAACTATAACCAAGAATGTTGGACTGATTTGTGAAGTGAAGAGTGGAAAGGTGGTACAGTCACCTACTTCTGGTCTGGATGACCATGTCTAGTGTTCTAGGAGCAACTGCTGAGAGATAAGTAAGGTCCAAAACAGGTCAGGGAGCCTCTATGAAGAAATTTGTTGACCAACATAGCAAACTGAATAAAAAATGAAGGTTCTATATCATTTTATCCTGTTAAATTTTAATGCACTTTTAGTTCTGAAATGGAGAGTAAGGATGAAATCATTGACAGTTAGAATTTTCTTCATTTTCAAAGAATATTTCTTTATTTTATAAAGAAGTATTCCTCATAATATAGAATTACTCTTATCATAGAATATCTCACTATTTTAGGAATGAGCTATTTACAAGCATTTTTAGCTATATACAAGCATTTTTACTTTGAAAAAAATGAGGTTTACAATTATTAATGGTTAAAATTATTTGTAAATTATATTTTCTGAAATGTACAAGCTAACAAAACTAGTAAAAATCTAGATTATTTTTTATATATTTTAAAACTAAGAAAGTGTAAAGAATCTGATTTGATCAGGACTATATGACTTCTTTTGGTAAAATGTGTGACCCCTACAAATTTATAAACATGGTAACACATTACACAGAAAAATATTTAAAACTTAATATAAAATATACCTGTCCAGCAATTGAGGTAAAGTTTTGAGTTATTCAGGTTATTACAGAGCATTTCACTTTAGTTAAAGCACACTTGTGATGTCATTCTATTGTTAAAAGTGCGCATTATTTTTAGGTAATGCACACTTTTTTCTAATTTACAGACACCTGAAACAATCAAATGGTGTCCATTATTTAGTCCAAAAAATTGTTCATTTCAAAATAATTCATCTTTTCATCAATAGGATGACATAAAAAGAGTGTTTTAATTCAAGTAAATCAGTGAATTATCCAGTTCATTTGCTCAAAAGTGTTCTGCGTTAAAAACAGTTCTGAGTTATAAAAAATTATAAGAGTAACTTTTATTCCTGCAATCCATTTAGAGTAAAAATTTTACAGAACAGAAGAAATACAGCAGAAACCAATATAAACACATGGGCAATATACAAAGGCCAATATATAATTAACCACTAATCAAGTATACTGAGATTTAGGTTAATTGATTTGTCAAGAGTTTTTGAAACAATTCCATAAAAGTGGAATTATTTTAGGGGGTTGTATTAGGCTTTGAGCTTTAAGTTCAGTATTGTTTATTTATTTATTTGGGGTTTTACGTCGCTTTCAACACTGTACAGGTCATATCACGACGGGTAGTTGGAAGGGCAGAGGAAACCAGTACATAGAGTTCGCTAGGGTTGTGTACTGTAAACTGCCGACCAACGGCAAGCAACTACCAGCTTTCCCACTTACGGCCATGACGGGGATCGATCCCCGGCCGCAGAGGTGGGAGGCGAGAGTGTTACCACTCTGCCACCGTGGCCCCTTTTAAGTTCAGTATTCAGGGTCAGTAATAGTATGCATTATTTTCCTAGTGAGACACACTTTTTCATACTTTACCTATCACATATATAATAAATATACACTTGACCTCCCAGATAGCATTCCGCCGTCGGACCGACGTTGGCTGTTGGTTGCATGGTCGGCAGATTTTGCCGACGTTGGGCGAACGTTGGCTTGCCAACCACTACTCAGGTTAGATGTTTCTATATTTTGCCGATGTTTAGCCAACGTTCGGCCAACGGCGGATTTTTATTCAAGATGGCGGTGAGCAACAATAGGGGATTTTGGGAAACTTAGACAAAAATTATTTATTATGGTATGTCTAAAAATCATATTTCAGTGACCCCACAAATTTTTTCTGACCATTTACCAATTTTACACATAAAAATAATATTCTCATTATAAATTCACACTAAAAAAGTTGTTGGTGAACATTATCTGATTGGCTGATGCTATACATAGAATATAATTTATACCGGTGGCTTGCTGTCGTTGGGCCAACGTTGGCCCAACGGTCAAAAAGCCGTTGGCCCAATGTTGGCAGCCAACGTCGGACCGATGGATGTGCTGACGTTGGGCGACGGATGTGCTAACGTTGGGCCAACGTCGGTCCGACGGCGGAATGCTATCTGGGCTTAACCTTACCATAAACTGAAACCTGTATTCTGACTCTTCAGGATAATCATTTGGAAAATTGCGTGACTGAATGACTCCCTGTGGATTTCTTGTACTTGTTATGATCTCTTCGCATTCAGAAGCTGCAAAAACAATTGGCAAGAAATTCAGTAATAGCAAAGGATAAAGGTCAAAGTAAGGATTTTACATCCTGTTCTACAGCCAAGGTCATATTGGTACAGGCCCTGGGAGTTGAAACCGCATAGAGGTGAGAGCCTGTGATTAGATGCCAAACTTTTTTTGTATCAAAATATACCTAAAATGTGCAACTATATTTAAATAAATTTCAAAGAGGAATTTGTATCACATTAGCGCTATTTTTCTGATTGCCCTGTACCATTACAGTTTGCTGTTTAAGTACTATTTTAATATGAAATGAGCCCAAAAATTGGGCATTATGGCACACACTGCTGCAAAGAAATAGTTTCATTAATTTATTGTACTTTGCTCAAGTACTTCTTAGACCCATCATTTAAATATACCTAAAGCTATTATGCATAGATTTGGTTTACATTCCTTACTTAAAATGTAATCTAATTGGTAGTGCACTGTGAAACATGTAATGATATTTAAGATATTGTACTCAGCACAATATCTCCATTACTGCAGGACTCAAATTAACCGCTATATGAACCATCTGACTACATCAGTATAACCCAAGCGGTGGAGATTAACTTCCTCTAACTACAAGACAGAGGCTCAAGGATAATCACTCATCAATGTCCCTGAGGTTCTTTAGCCTGCCACTGGGGATAGGACCCAATGACAGAGGACCGCCATTTTAAGTGGTCATCCAAGCCACTATATATCTATGGGATTGAACCCAAGTCCTCCAAGTTCCTAGGCTAGTGACAGAATAGATGTGTATAATACACAATCTCTTGTTTGACTGGATTCAGTGTCTATTATTTGACTGAACTAGTTTCAGTCCTGCTTGAAATTCTTATTCACTTTGCTCCATTAGGTAACCACATTTCTATATCTAGAAATACCACCATACAACAAGCAGCTGCTATTTGTATGGAAGCATTATGGAGTCTCTTCAGATAAACTAGCACCAAACTCATTATTTTCTACCTTTGTGATGTATTTATTCATGGGAAAGAGAAAAGCCACAATCAAGCCGTGACACCAAATACCCTATCCTCCAATCTGTCAGGCCTTGATCAATTGCTTTTGCTATCAATGTGCTCTGCCCAAATTCCAAGTCACCAAAGCCTTCGCAGTGAATGAAAGCGAGTGTTCCAAAGCCACAAAAAATGCAAGCTATGTCACTGATAACAGGGGCAGAATTAATCTAGCCTTTACATACAGCATATAGAAACACCAGTAAATTGCAGGAAATGTGAAAATGTGAAAATTGAACTTTCCATTACTGCAAATATTAGAAATACAAGTATTCTTTTTATCCCACTATCCATTCAGTTTATTCAGACATATTTTCAGTGAATATCGATTTGGACCTTTTAACCTCCTTGTGGTTATGTTTTTGTGTGTGTTTGTTTGCCTGTATACATGATAACTCCAAAAGTAATGGTCGGATCTTTCTTTAAGTTTTTTTGTGGGTACGGCCTGATCAAAAGAAGAAGTGATTAAATTTTAGGAAAGATACAGATCATGGTCTGAATAAAAACATCTGAATTTTAAAAAGATTCAATTTTAAATGTTTTTTTTCAGTGACTTTCACTTTCTGTTTGACATTACTCCCAAAGTAAGGCATGAATCTTCATGAATTATTTTATGTGCGTGGGGTCTGTCCAAAAGGAAAAGTTATTACATTTTGGGAAAGATCCAGATAATATTCTTGATAAAATACTTGAATTTTCAAAGTTTCAATTTTCAAATTTTTTTCAGTGACCTTGACTTTCTGTTTGACATTACTCCCAAAGTAATGATTGGATCTTTATGAATTTTTATGTGAGTGGGGGCTGGCCAAAGGGAGAAGTGATTACATTTTGGGAAAGATTTATATCATATTGTGCATGCCAAAAATCCTAAAGATTGAGATCATTTTCTGAATACAAAAAAATATCCAATTTTTGGAAAAAGTGCCTTTGTGAAGGTCTACACTTTATGAGTGCATTTTAGTGTTAATCTAGTGCCTAAAAACAAATATATAACACCTGAAGATTCTCCCAATGTTTTATATTATTAATTACTGGATATAAATGGTCAAACCTTTAAAAATGGTAGCTTAAACAATAACAACTTTTATCTCCCCAAATGTCTAACAATTAAATCTATTAATATGTTTGTCAACATGAACTACCCTGAGTGTGGGTAATTTAAGTAGGGATCTTGTCCAGTGCTTATTATTCATTTGCATAACTCTAACTTATATGTTACCATATTCCAATTTTTTCGTATATGGACGAGAAGTGAATTTCTTGAAAACATTCATAGAAGTAAATCTAAAGCAGGTGTCTATTAGAAATTATAATTAAGTTTTTAATTCCAATAAACAAATGACATAAATGCACAAACTAAACATTGATATAAACAATATATTCAATTATTTTCAGGGTGTTTATTTGAACCAGTGGGATATTATGACTTCTGTAAAGAAGGTTATGTTTTTTGGAATGTTCATTTGTCTGTAGGTTTGTCTAACTGTGTTCATGATTACTCAAAGCTAATGAACACACCTTTATGAGATTTTCATGTGGGCAGAGGCTGACCAAAACAAGAAGTCATTAAATTCGGGGAAGATCTGGGTCATAATCAGTAATTCTGAATTTACAAAAGTCCCATTTTTGCTGAAGTTTTAATGCTTATTCAGTTGTTTTCAACATTACTGCAAATATAATAAATGGATCTTTATGAACTTCTTATTCTGTAGGTACAGCCTCCCCAAAGGAAGGAGTGACTCGATTTGGGGGAAAGATTTAGATTATATTCTAGATACAAGAAAATTCTGAATTTTCAAAAAGTCCCAATTTCACTGTATTTTCATGGTTATGCTATCAGATTAAATGAGCGTCAGAAGTAAGAAAACAAGTATTTGGATGAAATTACAATATGGAGAAGCTCAGCTACCTTGCTGGGGCTCTTTGCTCTAAGTGTCCCTTAAGTGGAGAAATATTACTTATTGTGGAGAATACTGTGAATATTATACAAATCTTCATCATTAGCTTGAGATTTGTGCAGTTGAATGGTTATTGTGTTAAATGAATGGTCACTTGAGTCTTGAAACTGTAGGCATGGGTTTGAGTCCAGTTTATGACAACAATTAGATATCACTGGTGATCTGTTGCAATCATTATGAGCCTAGCTGTTTAAAGGGATGTAAAAATCTAATTTTGATCTTAATGTTATTTTGTATGTGATTGGCTTACAGCAGCCATTTAATATTTCTACCGCTAAAATAGAATGCTCATTGTATGATATGATGGAGATTGAGTGCTTTTAAAGTCAAATTAGAATTAAAGTAACATGATTCAAAAATTTTGTATGTGATCTTACATCAGATTTCATATGATTTTGCTGTGTAAAATTAAAACTGACGCTGGATCTCTATCAACAAATGTGCTTATAACCACATCAGAAAATACCATCTTTGATGTACTCACTGACAAGTGACGGCAAAACTCATCAAAAGACCTTTCTATTCATTTCCTCACCAGAGTAGTAGTTGTTAAATCACAAATTTGATTTTGGAGAAATTTTGGCTTACTTATTCACAGTTACTATTTTCTTAATTTTTGGTTTAAGATCTCCTTTTTTAGGCCATGTCATGACAGGTAGTTGAAGGGGTTGAAAAAAGTAGTGCATGCTAGATGATCTATATGTCACTCTATAAACCACTTGGCATTGGCCAAGAATTACCAATTTTCCCCACTTAATGCCAGGTTGAGAATTTGAACTGATAACTTCTAAAGGTTGACATTTGAAGCTTGTTCAAAAGATACATGTCTCAACTTGGCCTGTTAAACCCAGATTTCTCTGTGGGTTAGCTTTTAGGCTCATGCTAAAGATGCTTAGTTGTAAAATCATGCTTGATTAGGCCTGTTAAACAAAAAAAGTGCTTTCGGGTGGCCAAAAATCAAATGAATTGCTTGGCATTAAAGTCTAGCTGAAAATAAAAACTGGTTTAATTTTGGCCTGAAAAACCAAATTATTGCTTAGGGTTGGCCTCTGAAACTTGCTTAAAGAAGTCCGTGAAACAGCTTTAAGGGAATATTTCCAGTCCAGCCCTTGTGGACAATGAGATAATGGATGTTGCCATCATTATTTGGTGGACAAAACAGTCAGTAATCTCAACATGTTACGACTTGTAAAAACCAAGACATACCACACTCTGATTTGAACAGAATAAAGCAAATAAGACTTGTGAGATAAACACAAAATATCCTGAGAACTGTAGAGTAATGCTTAATGTATTTAAAGTATTCTTGATCTTATACAGATATATACAAACAAGATGAAAACAATGTTTTGAACCTAAGTTCAAACATGGTATAGAAGATCAGAGAAACACAGTTGGGGAAATAAATGATAAACTTTGCTGTCTGACAGATAGTTACTGTAATGTCACTTATTTAGTGAAACCTTATGGTGTAACAACGTATTCACATGCTATGCAATTATAAAATAAGGACAAAAATATCCCTGTGTGGGAAGGGAACTTTAAGTACATAGCAAAATTCATTTCCAAAACTGGACCAATAAGTTTCACAACAAAAAAGATTTCCTTATTTTTTTCTTTATTTTTGACAGGGGCAGAAACAACACAAAAGCTTTTAGAATAAGTGACCTAAAATTTATTGTAACAAAGATGAAACACAACAACTAGAGCTGGAGATTTGCCACTGAAACATTTCTTAAAATTAAGATACAAGATAAAGATTCATTAAAAATTTGTGCAATACATAAGGTGATTGGCTTAGATTCCTAATATAGGAATAACATCTGCAAACCATTCCCAATTGTGGTTCAAGGTTATAAACCAGTAGTTTATTTCCTCAAACCATGGTAAACGTCTGCATATGCCATGGTTTGTAGGGTGTTATTCCTATTCTAAAATGACAAAATATTCTAACATTAATAATTTTATTATTAATAAGATTCTGACACGACTAGAACCAGCTGTCTCATCCATTATACTTAGCAATGGGTTGATATTGGAACAGCCAATGTGTATATAAATAATTTCCTAATATCATGTTTGAATTACAATTTGTTCCAATACAAACATATATGAGCATGTCATTAGTATTAGAAACTCAGATTCTACAAAAAAAGTAATTTATGTTTGAAATGGTTGGTATTGATCAGCTCAATTGTTAATAATTAGAGGCGATTGAGTCAAATATGGGCTTCTAACAAATTTATCAAACCTTTATGCCAAGTAGTGTTCAACTTTCATACTTCCACGAACCCAAAACAAACTTCCTTAAAGATACATACAAAAAATAAATAACTTTCTGCTTCCTTTGTAAGGGAAATCCCATATAAAGATGACTGGGGAGCTTATCTACTAAAAGATGATTGTATGAATCTCTGGATACTGTATTTCTGAGAATTTCTCTGAAAATGTATTATCTCGATGTAAAACTGTGTAAAATTATTATAATTGTAACAAAAATTTATTTTGTATGCTAAAAAGAAGTAAAATTACCAAAAAAAATATTGGGTGGTGTTATATCTATGTCCAAGGTAATAGCAGACACAAACCCAGAAGCAATGAAATGGAGAGGTGTTAAGTTTCCAGTGAAGACAGATAAAGACATTCATTGCAGCCTTTTGCTCACTTATTTAAAGGATCAATAAATTGAAGACTGCCACTGCAGGTACCAATGATATTGACCCAAGTCACAAATTTGACAAGATTTGGGAAATCAATAGCAAGACTAGGACATTTAAATTTATCCTGGTTTTATGTAATTTTCAGCACATTATATAAGCGATGGCTTGACAAGAAAATTCTAGCAATGATGAAAATTAGTGAATAGATTCTATCTGTTGCTGAATATCATTGAACATTTTCCCAAGCAACCACCAACTGTTTCACTTAATGTCCACATATGAAAATCAAACCCAACAACTTCAAAGGTACAAGATGGGAGTAGATTTTGTTACCACTAAATCATCAAACCTCTTTAAGCCTAAAACTGAAGGTATAAAAGGGCATGCAGAAGTACTCATTCATCTATCAAAGGTGATATTAAAGTACAGCCCACCAAATACATTTTACGGTACAAAAAAACTTGAGATATTAAAGAGAGTATCACTATTGTGAATGTGAGAGTTTACAGGAGAATTCACAGTCAAGAAGTCAGGATGATGTACAATACCTCAGCAGCCAGTTGTGTTTGTTGATTCTATCAGGGATCACATCTAAATGCACATAAGGTAAAATGTATGAGATTTTCTGGCCTAGAACAAAAACTTGCTCCTTGAAGCAACACTGGCAAAGGAGATATTTAAGAGTAAAACATTCATGGAAATTTGTTGAAAAAATTTCTCAAAGAACTTCTTTTATTAAGCACTCCTGAGTTCAATATCTTCATGTAGCATAGTTTTCATAATGCAAATCTGGCCTCCTATTTACCCAAAAAGTTTCTCATCACAATAATTACTGGACCTGTTAAAATTTAGGGTTGACTCTTGAATAATGAATTTAGCTTAGTAATAATTTAAAACCAGACAAAAGGACTCTTGCAAAGGTGGTTAACATGACCCTAAATGGGAACTGCCAAGTATTTTTTTGTTCTTACATGACTAAAGTCTGAAGACTTCTAATACAGCTGAGAACAAAAAGCGAAATTAAGTTCTCTTGGTTATTAACATTGTTTTTTTTATTTTCTTTTGTCCTGGGTTGACTATAAATACATCACCCTGTGACTTACACTGTCCAATAATGAACAAACACTGGTTTATGAGGTAGTCTGCTTGCTTCTTGTTATTAAGCTTTCCAGGGAAAGTCTAGACTGATATAAAACATCCCATAATTACCTCCACCAAGGAGGTATTGTTTTCATGACCATTTGTCTGTTTTTCCTGTTTGTCTCTTTGTTAGCAGAATTATGCAAATACTGCTGATTGTATCTTTTAGAAAAAAAATCGGAAGATGGATCTTGGTACAACTTTGGTCCCATTAAATTCTGAGAGTCATCAGGAACACAGTCTGGATGCAAAAAGCAATCCAGATTTTCATACTGGCTTATTATTATATGCTTTGGCAGAGCTTTGTCCTCTCTCAGTGCTCTTGTTCCAAGCTACTTTCCTGGTATCTGATATTATTACCTGACTTTCTCACAATACCTATGTCTTCTTGTAAATATGTCTCCGATAAGGAAAGGCCTACATATGTTCCCAATAAAGGTTTTTTCAAATACTGCAGGATTTTAGGGCATCTGACTGTTAATGTTTTCCATGATTTTGATGAGCCAAAATCAGCTAAAGTTTGGTATAAGAAACTGTAGAGCCCACATTAGAACATTATGAGTTGCATTTTAGCATGTACCAAGTTATACCATTATGAGAACAACTTCCAAGGACTTCTTTTTTGGTGATCACCAAGTGACCTCATGAGCATGAGATCTTGTGAGCACTACTTAATTATTATGTAACAATGACCAAATGATGTGGTTATCACCACTTATTTTCTTGTAATCACCAGACAATGTGGTGATCACAACTTATTTCTCATTATCACCATTATTATCTCATGATCACCACATGATAAGTTGTGTTCACAGAATCTTCTGGCTGATAGTGACATAATAAGCTGTGCTCGCATGATGTTGTCATACTCACAGTTTTTTCTAGTGATCATGACTTGGTGAGCACTAAAATGACTTGATGAATGCTAAAATAAATATCATAACATCCTTATTGGGGCTCCATAAGGAACTGAATGTCTGAGGGATTTTTCACCAGTCTTTGACTGACATCCCTATTGTGCATACCAGCCCAGGTTAATCTATTTAAGTGGAATTCTCTTTAAGAGAAATTTGTTGTGCCCTTTGCAAGGCTTTTCATTAATATTCATCCTGTTATCTGGAATTACTGGTTACCATGGTTTCCAGTCCATGTATTCAAATATAAGTATTTATAAACCTTTATTTTGAAATATAAATAATATTTTGTTATGGTATGGTAATGCAAATTCTGTACAATGATGTTATATAGCATTTAAGACTGGTGTTGTTATCACTAATAAATCAACAGAAGGAGATTACGACTTATTCTTACAATTAACAAAAAAAAACTTTTAAAATTTAAGGCTAACAACCCCAAATCTCAATAAAAATTGTTACTGGGCTTACAAGCCAGTTAAAATTGTGTCAAGGAAGTTAAATGGATTGGCTGGGGTCCCAAAGGAATGACTGTCAAAGGCTGTCACTTGGATCTTTTCTTCTTACTATCTAAAAGGCCGTGTCTATTAAAGATAAAAGCAAAAAGAAATGGAGTAGAATTGTGAACAGAAATCAGCAGTCAAGGTTTAAGTAAAGGAAAGTAAACTTCGCACATTTATTTATAGTCTTACACGAGTAAACTGAACTCTGATAAGTTAGAGTGCCTTTTAAGTATCTATAATAAGTAAAAGATTCATAATGGGAAACTGCAATTATGCCAGTCATCTGGGCCAATATTCACTACAGCTCAGCATCTCTCTGGTAGTCGGCCTGCTGTGTCTCTGCATTTTGATTTTTTCCTTCTTAAGTTTGTTCATTGCTCTGGCCTCTTAAGACCCTTTCATGTGATTGAGACTAAGTGCTATAAAAGCTCTCATTACATTACATAATGTTGCCCGGGAAATACTGGTTAATTAGAGGCAATTTCCTGGCTCCTCATATAAATGGAATACATTCAAAAATCAGTGGATTTGTGTATGAAACTGAGATATAGAGCAGTGTTATGATGTGTCATCCGTTACCACCGGGCATTAGTTTGTATAATCAGCCAATACCTTGAATCTCTGCAATCATTTGAAAATTTATGGCAAGCAAGAAATCTCCAAAAAAAGAACAAAAACCACAGTGGCAGTTGTTAATCAGGGCATTTATTAAGGCTTTACCTCTGCTATGGATAGTAATTAAGACTTTATATGTTTTGTATTTTTAGCTTCTGTTTAAACTGTCTAGTGTCTTCATGAAAGCAAGTTTTAATATTTCAAACACCTTAAAATTTAGGGACTTGGAGGTTTATCTGTTGAGTTAACTCATCACAGTTAAGTCTGATGAAGTTTGAGTACGGGTATCTCTGTACATTTGAGTCTAATTATCAACAGACTTTGGCATACATGTCAGTTGAGTGAGCTTTTAAGCATTTACATTGTGAGGCCTCAAAACACAGTGTTACACTGGTAATATTCTGTCATTTCTTTCATTGTAATATTATTCATTTTGATACAATTATTTAATTTTACTCATATTCATAGTTCACCTCTTGAACTCAATTATGCATTATATTTTTGACAAAATTTTCCAGACCTTTCTGATTTTTTATGTGTTTTCTTTTATGGTATGTTTCTCCTGCGTAAGTATCCCCTACAGGTGCATATTTTAATAGTCTGTGACAGCCTCATCACTCCACCAGTGTTACTACCACTTTAATCACATCTTCAGCTAAAAAGGGACCAGTTTTGTATGGCGAGTACAGGGCCACTCTGTAATTTTTTTTAAAATTTTTAACTCATCATTAAGATAACTATATCAAATTATTGAGACATTAAGTTGATCAGTCATGATAAATATCTCAATCAATCAGGATAACATTAAGTAAATGATTCTCCAAAAAATAGTTATTTTGATATATTAAGAAAACAACTTAACAAATAGACAAAAAAATGATGTGTGGCACCTTGTAAAATAGGAAACTCACGGGACCAGCCATTAAATTTGTTTCCATTTCTTAATTTACTTACATTAAAATAATAGATCGAACTAACTTGGATTATTTGGTAACTTCACATTTAAGCCAGGGCTGAGGTAGCTGAATTATATAATAAAGCTTTTATGAAATACAGTGTGCTTGTTAGGTTCCAACCTTTATTTATTTATTTATATGGTTTCAACAGGAGAAATAATGCATGGTCTTACTAAGTCAGCTAGCCATGTGACCTTTGTTGATAGTATCTTCAAAACAGACACTACTCCTATGACATTAGGCTGTCATCTAAGTATGATAATCATAAAAATATATATGAAAACAGATAAACCAAATAACTGTAGATCAGTTTCAGTTTCTAGACACTTTTTCGTGGACAGCAAGACATACAGTAAAGTGGTGACTTTAAACCCAATGAGATTAAAAATGCAGCAGTCAGGAACTCTCAAACTGTGAACTCTGGCAAAACTAGGCATCAACCAACATGGCATCAAGCTACGTGTATATTTTGCTAGATGTAGCACTAACCCATCTTATCATTAGATTTAACTGACTTGAACATAAATGATAAAAACTTATTAATTTTTCACTCAGTACCATAAATACTGTAATAAAGGCCTCCTCTCTCTAATTTAATTCCCCCAACTACACTTTTAATAGAATGTTTAGCGACCATGTCCAGTAAATTTTACATTTTGTCAGTCTTTCATCTTATATATCATACCAATGTACCAAAATCATAATAAATCATAAATAAACATGGCCACTTACATTTTTATAGTAAATGTGCACAATTAAGAATATGCAGTAAATTACATTGCAATGTTAATTTTGCCAGCTATGTAGTTACACCTACTTAAGGTAAATTAAAAACACGAGAGACAAAGGAAAATCAAACATTTTAAGGTAGTTGTTTAACTTGTTGTTATAAAATATGCCTCTTTTGTAAAAATGCATGGCTCCAGGGTGTTTATTGCAGTAAAATGTGGTTTATCAAGGTGAATAAATGAAAAATGAAAATATAAAACTTTGTCAATATGGCCTGGTTACTGTTCCGTAGTTTTTACTGTGTGGGGCAGACTGGGCTTTTCTTTGTACTTCAACAAGCAAGACTTTTGAGCAGAGGCAATCACGCAGTTACAAAACCCAATTTGATTCTGATTCAGACATTCAGACGAGGCCATTTGTGTGTTATCATTAAGACATTTATATTTCTTCAGAAAAGGAAAATGCCATGCTGTTATAACTTGACAAAGCTAATATGAACAAAATTGCAGAAAATTTGCATCATGATAAAACCCTGAGTAAATGAAATGGACATAACAACAGATCTTATTTTTTGATAAAACTGTTGTGAAATATTAACATAGAAGTAAGGAAAATCCATAATCAACAAGGAATAAGTATTAAATGATTTTACCATGTGTCAAGATTAAATATATTGGTAAAAATATCAATAATAAAGGAATGCTGTTACATAGGTTTCGCCCCTCATAAATGTACAGACTACATGTTCATATTTACTTTATGGTTTTAAAGTGATCTTCATAGTTTTCAGCCATGGTTTATCTTTTTGTGTGTTTATTTAGGCTGAAAGACAAATATCCAATATTTATGATTTGTTCCACGGAGGTACTATTGGAATATCATTTGACAACAAAAAATATATGATACTTATTAATTATCTGTAAAAAGTATGTCATGGTAGAAAGTCCAATCTGGTAGAATTTCAAATTCTACCAGTAGAAAGTCCAATTGGAACTTGGTAGAAAGTCCAATTGGATTCTCTACTGGTAGAAAGTCCAATCTAGGAGATTTGGGTCCAAAAATCTGATAAATGCTGCTGAAGAAGTATAGGTGTTAATTGCTAAACTAAATGCAATGTAGGAAGTGACTGCTGTCAAAATTTAATTGGGTAAAGCTGTGGTTTTGTATAACACTTGTTATAGGACATTTATCTGTTATATCAGTAATGTCCATATTACAGATTTCCCTTGAAAATGGTGATGGGATTTGATATTGATTGTAAAATTCTTGAAACAGACAGAACATTACTGTTTCTGTCATGTTTAATTAATATGGTAAATCTGTGTCACAGTAATATATCTTCTTTAATACACTTTAATACACTTTATATACAAAATTCTCTAAATGCAACAGTTTTCAAGTTACAAGTGATTTTACTCATTATGGAAGGTACTAAAATGTCAGAAACTAGCTATTACTCGCTTAGCTATTGGGACAGACTCCCAAGTTACTCACCATATTGTAGCTATAGAAAAAGTAGCTGAATAACATATTTTAACAAAGTGCTCTAAATGCAATACTTTTCAAGTTATAAGTGATTTAGTGCATGATTTCATGAGTTTTAATGCATTAAAAATAATTTTAAAAATTCATAAAAAAATAATTAAGACAGATTCAAGCCTAGATAAGGTATCTTTAAAAGTAGTAGAGATAGTCCTTATCACCCAGGGTATCCAAAATCTTCCAGATTGGACTTTCTACTGGTAGAAACTCCAATTGGACTTTCTACTAGTAGAATTTGAAATTCTACCAGATTGGACTTCCTACCATGACATATACATCCATGCAAGGTGATTTTAATTTTTTAATTTTTTTATTTTTATCCTAGAATATCTATTGTAGGTAGGGGTGAAGCTGTCAAATCATTCATGCAGATATGTATGTTATATTTTATGTTATCTGATAAATTTTCTTATTTACGAGAGTAGTCAAAGAAAATCTATGGTTTTTATACATTTTGATGTAAAGTTTAAAATAGATACTAAATGTGCAAATAATCACCAGAACCAAGTGTTCAATAATGAGTCTACAATACCTTTTCAGCCTAATATTCTTTACCCACAAATTTTTTTGTGCAAATTTTACAAAATTAAATGGCAAATAACCCCGATATAATAAATACTGGTCAAATTTTAATTTAACTTTTATAGCACTTAATTTCCATCAAAAGACAGTCTAAGGGGCTTCAATCAAGAGACCAAAAATCCTAAAATTCATAATATGGACATATGATTATATACATATATACAAAACTGCATGTTTGCAATTGATTTTTCCATGACAACAGAGAAAATTGACTTCTAAATCACACCCATAAATATCACATACACACACAGTGAAATGTAAATGGAGTGAAAAAAATTACTGGTGTAAATCACTGGTTATCTATATGAAAGCCTACACTATATGACATCAAAGAAAATTGGTTAAATTACTGAAAATTGCTACTCAATCATATGCTGGATTCATTAAATGGTCAATTATTCCAGATAACATCCATAACAAACATTATTTTCTGTCATTATTAATAATTTGACATTTTTATCACACAAAACAAACCTTGGTCAAAGCACCTACAATAACATGCCTTCCTTGCAGAATATTTTGCAGTAAATATTTGCTCACATTACTGCATTAGCACCACATCAGATAGGAGGTAACAGACTTGAGGTCCCAGCGAGAGAATGCTGCAAAGACCTGAAACCCGTGGCATGTCTTCGCTTTTTACACAGTGTTTAATAGAAAGCTGGTGTTTTATATTCTCTCAAACAAAATAATAGTTATTTTCACTTCAGTTTTCACTTCTTTTTTATTGTGATAAATATATAAAATGTAACAGGATTACCAAGTTCAGTATATTCCTTATTTACAGTATTAACTTTAATTACACAAATTTTCAGCTTTATGGATTCATTTTATTTCCTTAAATTTTATTTTATATGCCTCCCTTTAGCCAAACAAAATCGTACTCTGATAGTTCATTCAGGTAATAGTGATATTTGCACTTCATGTCCTTTGAATTCATGATTTTATAAACCCGTTTCTATTCTCCTAGATGTATATTTCCCCATTGTTTTAAGTTAAAATGCCTCTTTAACTCTCCAAGTGTATTCAGATAAACGAGGTTGTAGTGTGTTTATTTGTACATCTGTGTAGTGCATGTCACCATGGTATTGAGCAAAGCCAATATTATTCTAGACAAGCTAATTTCAACTCTTTCATGACAAATGTAAGGTATTGATGGTGCAAAGCAAGGTGGGGGAACATTTTTAAGTGAGAAATTTGGGATATGAAGACAGAGAGGAGTTTAGCATGAGTCTCTGGTGTGAGTCAGACCAAATGAGATAACAAACATAACACTGTATTAGTGTGAGGGTCCTTAATGGCAAACATTTTTATGAGATAGAATAAGTCAAGGCTTTGAAATCCTGGAAATGACATGTAAAACAACAAGCATATATTATCACATAATAATTTGGTTTAAACTTTGAGGTCAAGGACAATAAAGCTTCTGAATGGTTTAAATATGCAATATTATAAGTTTGCAAGGAAGAACTAGACCTACGCATCGGAGAACCGATGCAAATTTGTATCCACCGAAAAGACAACTCACCAAAGCCAGTGAACCATCATTTGACCTTGAAGGAGGGGCCCAAGGTCAAATATGAAAACATCAGAAGATTCCCACCCCATGACTTCCTATAAGTTGGTTTCATATTGCAAACCTATAGGACCAATAATAAGCAAGTTATCAGCACTTTTAAGTTTGACTATTGTCATTTGACCTTGAATGGAGGGGTCCAAGGTCAAATCTGACCACATCAGAAGATTCCCAGCCCATGATTTCCTATAAGTTGGTTAACCATCCCAAACCTGTACGACCAATAATAAGCGAGTTATAAGCACTTTTAAGTTTGGCTATCCTTGTTTGACCTTGAAGGAGAGGTACAAGGTCAAAAATCACACCACATCCAAGATTCCCAGCCCATGATTTCCTTTTGGTTGGTTTACCATCCCAAACCTCTAGGACCAATAATAAGCGAGTTATAAGCACTTTTAAGTTTGTATATCCTCGTTTGACCTTGAAAGAGGCCCCCAAGGTCAAATCTGACCACACTAAAATATTCCCAGCCCATGATTTCCTATAGGTTGGTTTACCATCCCAAACCTCTAGGACCAATAATAAGCAAGTTATAAGCACTTTTAAGTTTGGCTATCCTCGCTTGACCTTGACGGAGGGGTCCAACGTCAAATATGACCACACCAAAAGATTCCCAGCCCATGATTTCCTATAGGTTGGTTTATCATCCCAAACCTGTACGACCAATAATAAGCGAGTTATAAGCACTTTTAAGTTTGGCTATCCTCATTTGACCTTGAAGGAGGGGTCTGTCAAATCTGACCACACCAAAAGATTCTCAGCCCATGATTTCCTATAGGTTGGTTTACCATCCCAAATGTCTAGGACCAATAATAACTGAGTTATAAGCACTTTTAAGTTTGGCTATCATCGTTTGACCTTGAAGGAGAGGTCGAAGGTCAAATCAGACCACACCAGAAGATTCCCAGCCCATGATTTTCTATAGGTTGGTTTACCATCCAAAACCTGTAGGACCAAAACTAAGCGAGTTATAAGCACTTTTAAGTTTGGCTATCCTCGCTTGACCTTGAAGGAGAGGTCCAAGGTCAAATCTGACCACATCAAAAGATTCCCAGCCTATGATTTCCTATAAGTTGGTTTACCATCCCAAACCTCTAGGACCAATAATAAGCGAGTTATAAGCACTTTTAAGTTTGGCTATCCTTGTTTGACCTTGAAGGAGGGGTCCAAGGTTAAATCTGACCACACCAAAAGATTCCCAGCCCATGATTTCCTACATGTTGGTTTACCACCCCAAACCTGTACGACCAATAATAAGCGAGTTATAAGCACTTTTAAGTTTGGCTATCCTCGTTTGACCTTGAAGGAGGGGCCCAAGGTTAAATCGGCGGCAGCGTAACGAAGCAAAATCCATAGTATCCACCGGATGCTATCCGGTGGATACAATTAAATGCCCTTTGATCAAACTGGAAACATAGATGTTCAAATATTCCTTCAAGTTTAGCTGCAGGGAGTCAGAAGTTTGGCTTTTCTGCTGTTTGGCACACTTATTATAAGATGTCTGCTGAGTCCACACATGTGGACCTAATCACTAAAACAGGGAGGCACAGGGGATGACTTTTAACTCCAGCCTTTATGGGCTAGGGTTAAAAACTTAAAGTAACGTTCTCAATCAGGTTTAAATTACAGCATTGCCTCTATTATTCTACCCTGCTGAGGGAGGAAGATTGTGCTTTGGATAAGTGGAAATAAATTAAAACAAAATGAATAATTGGATAATAGAGCTTTTACAGAATATCATTTAATCCTAGTAGTCAGGGATAGCCATTTAAGTTTCTGTTTTTACCTCTGCCAAAGAGGTATTAAATTAACGACCATTTATTTGTCTGTTTGTTAGCAGGATTACCCAGTACATAACTATTACTAGCTACAGATTCATGAAAAAAATCACAAGATGGGTCTTGGTCCAGCTAAGATCCCATTTAATTTTGAGACTGATCTCGATCACTATCTGGATGCAAAAAATATCAAATATCATGATTTTCCCATTTACTTATTGTTACATTCCTTGGTGGAGGTATGCACTCTCTGACTGCTCTTCTCTGAACTCAATATAAGCCATAAGTAGACTTTTATGCATGAAGAAAATTTTAAGAAATCCACTGGAATCATTTATTTTCACTGATGGGTTAGTTTCTATTGGAGAGATAACTATAGATTTAACATTTTATTGGGAACTAACTTTAAAATCTTGTTAATATTTCCACTTTACAGTGTTTTGCCATGATATTTTTTTTCAGACAAATATGGTGAAAAAAATAAAATAAAAGATTCATGACCAAGGATGCCTTGAATAGTGCACCTGTTAAAAATACGACTTTTATAATTCAGTCAATGTTTGTGCAATTTCTCATTGAAACTCCACTGCGTGAGTTTGTAACAGGTTCCAATCTTTGCCACAACAAAGCAGAATAATTTCCGGACAAAATTGATAAAAGCCATTAAAATGAGGAATGAGACTGTTACCAAGGATACTTTGGAACAGGCATAGAAAGACCACAAAGATTTTTTTTTTGAAATAATGAGAAAGGAAATTAAGCTGCTACTTTATCGAGACTCCGACAGAAATTATCCCAGCGTGAAGACGATTTGCATATACAGGTTCGCAAAAAGACATTGAAACACCAGAGGCTATATTTACCAAAGGTCTCAGCCAAGTCTTAGGCTTAACTTTCATAAACGAATATAGCTAACTTAAGGGTCAGTGGACATGTTGCAAGCACCTGTTTTCAGTTGCATATTCCATTCACCAGGTGTCACTGTTGTGTCTCACGGAGCTACTTTTTTTTTGTTTACATTTTAGGTTTACCTTAGCAACTCCATCCAAACTCTGTTTACATTTCACAATAAGTTTCAGGATATGTTGAAACCAAGAAGTTCTGGAGAAGATTAGGTTTTGGGGTTAAAATGACAACATCTATTGCCATGGTAACGCTTTTAAATTTTTCAGTCTTAAAATGTATTGGTTCTCTACAGCCTGAACCCATGCATATATTTTCATCAAATTTTCAGGGTATGTTTGATCCAAGAGGATCCAGAGATTTGGCTCAGACCTATGGTGAATACAGTCCCAGAACATTTTCATTTTATTTACTTACTGTTTCTAAATTAATATACATGGCCACCAGATTTGGTTTATATATTAACTACATGTATAAAATTAGTCCTTCAGTATGAATATAGATGTATCATGGATCAAAATACTGACCCCAATTATTGACAAAAATTTAGGGATTATTGTTTAAAACCCATGTTTTCAGAATATTTGGCCAATATCTGTCCAGAAATTCTGTACACTTTGGGCTCTACTTTTACTGTAATTTACTCAGCTTTAAGGTAATCCTTTTCTTAGCTCTTTGTATAATTAGGTTTCCTTCTATATATCCTTATATATTTTTATTTTCAGTCTCGCCAGAATCCCAGTTGAAACTTACACACCCTAAAATACAAAACTGTATTTCTACTTGAAGGCTTTTCCAACTTAATGGTTTTAAAATTTACTACCTTAGTTTCCTGGCATCTCCGGTTTATGAAATTTTGAATTCTGATTCAGATTCTGTGCCTTACAATCTGCTAGTAAAAAGATCAATGGTCATAAAAAGCATTAGATTTCATAACCCAACACAAGACATATTTAGCCCATGGGGGTGGAGGAGGGGGAGTGTTGATAAAGAGCACAATTCTTTGAGGGTGTTCACTGGCACCACTTACTGTGCATAATTTGTATTATAAATTTGTCAACAAGTGCTGAATTTTGGCCACTAATTCTGAGACTGTATAAACTACAAAGAAGTTATACACTTCTCAAGAAAGGTATTTTTACAGACCTTCCATGTGTTTTTCTTGCATTAAAATACGTGCAGAGATGGCACTCAAATTTAGACTTAGAAAAATTAAGTTTTTAAATTCACTGGTGCACTATGTATATATGACAAGTATTTTTTAAATTACTTCTTTAAATATGGACTTATTTTAGCTATTAGTCATACAGAATAGTGGATAATAAAAGTAAAACATCCCTCATTAGACATACACAAAAAATATAAATCATGAAGATTAACAATATAACACTTGTTTTACACATTCATATAATATTGTCATCTTAATTTTTGTATGCGTCATTTGGGAAGTTTTCCTATTATATCTATTTTTACTGTATACCAAATTTAACTTTCTGTGATGTCAATTTAATATTGAAAATGAATTTTCAGGTATGGTAACTGAAGTAGCCTTTTATATATTAACAGATATAACTGTATGACTAGTACTTTATCATTAAAATTACAGCCCACAAGTCCCACTCTGTTAGTACCTTCTGTTTACAAGGCACTGCACTCAGATATCTTTACAGTTCCTTTATCCAAATACCTGCTGTAAAGGCAGGTAGGCATCACTCAGATGATGCTCAGAAACAGGCATGGGGAAAATTATTTTGAAAATCAGACCATAAATAATAAAATTAGAGTAAGAAATCTAAAATTCGTCACATATCTGAAATTCGCCACACGTGAAAATACTAATAAAATAAATGAATTGTGGTGAGATTTGTTGACTGTATAGTAAATTAAGGCTTTTTGAACTGAAAAATACCAATTTTTGGACAAAACATCATTTTCTTCATAAAATCAACTAAGGTTTTAGAGGTGGCGATTTTTAGATTCCTGGCGAATTTTAGATTTCTTACTCTACAACTATTTCAGATGAATGGTGCTATGCTAATTAAGCTGACAATATGAAAAAAAATTAAAAGGTTAGGTTTGGGTCTTCTCTAATAAATTGGTGAAATATTCCTTTGATGGTGAAATTACAAAAAAAATACACCTAAAAATGAGACATGTCTTTTTGTAAGTTTGAAAATAAAAAGCTTGTGAAAATAAGTTCAAACTTCCGTGCACAAATTCCTCTATACACAGATATTTATCAATTCTTAGACTAATTTCAATTCTACGGATGGCATTTATGACTTTCTCTGTTTTATTGGCAATTTTTCATATTTTTGTCCTATTTACCTAGCCTATAAGATCTCTCTCTGCCTTGTTTTTCCCATTTCCTTCTACTAGATGCTATCATTCTCTAAGATGTTCTATTTTCAGCCTTTTAGCTGTAGCAGAAATGAAGATACATTACATAATTACAGCTTTCACTGCCTCACAAAAATGTCTGTGACACATTTTCCTGGGTCTCTAGAATATGAAATTACATCAGTATGTGTTTATTGCATTTCTAGATCCTTTCAGTGTTTTTAAGGCCTTTATCGGGCATAATTTTCAAATGATTTTTAAGGAGTGGAAAAACCTCACATCAAATATTTACATCACAGCCATTCTCGGAAAACATCTCTACTTAACTAGAAATCCCAGGAAAGTAGTATCAGTTTTAATGGATATTTTAGGGACTCCAAGGTGTACTGATTTTAAATTTACTTCTACTATTTTAAATTTTATTTATTATTTGTTTATTATTCATTGCCATGAACACTGTGTGTAGCTTATATCATGATGGATAGTTAAGGGGATTTGGGGACATAGGTAAAGTATAAAACCAGTACACCCAGATGTACCATTCTGTCAGTATAATCATTAATGAGATATCTCATCAATTACATCCCTTAACAAATATTGAATATAAACACAACTTTCTGAAAAATAGGGGTGTGCCAAATAAAAAAAAAGATTTCCATCAAATTTCACAGTAGGCGGGTCTTGGCTTGACTTAGATCTGATTGAGAATGATCCGTGAGCTGTATGGATCCGGGAATTTAGGATTACACTTGTAAGCAATAGTAAAGTTGTCTGGCCTTGGTGGAGGTATGCACTCTCTGAGTGCTCTTGTTTCATTTTCATATTCAACTGTTTCCATACAGAGTGACTGACCATCTATTTAACAAAAACCAGTATGGAATATACTGGATATTCAGTGAATTCTAAGGCTAATACAGTAACAAATTGTCAGCAATGTTAACACTGTTATATTATGATTATGAATTGTGGGCTTATTGTGAACTCATACACTGATATGTGATATGAACTGACCAACTCTTTGTTATAACAGAACAATGAAGTCTGCACTTTTATAACAGATGTCCACACAACTATCTGTAATCTTCTGCTTGTATCTAAAAAAAGCAGCCATAAGGATGTCATGAATTGCATTTGTAGGGAGTCTCACTTGTTAACTTAATTAAGACACCCTAAAATATTTTGTAAAGCTAGGTTGTTTTTTTTCGGCAAACTTTACAGATGTAAAATATGGGAAGAAATCGAAAAATCTGTAACATTACTTTTTTGAGTTTTTCTTTCCAACACAGAAGTGGACTACAATCTATTGTCTGACCTTTTGTTATCCAAATATTACATTTTACAAACAGGTATTCCCTGTCTAAAATTGCTGTTTCTACCTTAATATGTTGTTAGAAAACCACTTTGTGTAAAACCCTATTAACGGGGAGAGTTTTTTGTTCTTGGAAGAATCCTATTTATTTTAATTTTTTGGTGTACTTTGAAGTGTTATTTACCGGCATCAACAAAACCAACTGGCTGCTGAGCTCTAAGTAAGGACACAAGTAAGTTCAAAAGTCAAAGAAATGAAGTTTAAAACTTTTGCAATGATTGACACTTGTGTCTGGCCTATTTTGGCATAAAGCTCCAGTGGTTTGGGGCCATGGCAATTATCAAAATGCCAAATTAATTTACAAAACAGCAATCAGATTTTACTTTGGATTACATAGAAATGCACTAGTCTTGGTTACCAAGGTATTATGGGTTTTTGGGTGGGTTGCATGCAACCAACCCACCTATTAGATTGATGTGTCCCAGACTCTAACTCGCAGACGCTTCTGCCGATCAATTTCAAACTTTACAGAGTGGTCCATCTACGCCACAGGGCCACAGGATATGATTCCTTTTTATCAACAAATAATAAGCCTGAAATTTGCTGCTGGACCCCTCCCCTGATACTCCTTGCGCAATCCGCCTTTTTTGGTCTACAACACCAGTCTTCACTAGGATTCTTGAACAAAATTTGTAAAATTAAATCAGGTTGTCTTACAAAAACAATTTTTGAATGAAGTTTACTAAATTTTACATCTGACACTCAGGAGTGCTACATATTGAATATATTAGAATCTATATAATCTCAATGATGGGTTTCTTATTGGTATTGCTCAAAGTAAACTTGAAGAAATAATGTATAGTGAATGGCAATCGAAACTCCCATCCCAACTAAAACTAAAAAATATTCCTTATTCAAAAATGAAATAAGAACAGAAGCTTTAAAATGCTGCTCCTTCTGAAACGAGATCTGTGTTTTGTCAGCTGCCACTTGGTTTACTGCCACACAAAATTGAATTAGGAAGATATTATAGGAAAGAGTAGGTCAGTTGCGCAACAGCGCTCTATAAGATGAAATCCATTTCTTATGTTTTTGTCCAGTTATTTAATAAATATTCGAATTGGGTACTATCAGAAACTTAATAGTAATAATAAATAAGGGTATTCCAGAAGAATTTCAGAGAATATAAGTCATAAAATACAAAGGAATTATTATACTTTGTGCATAACCTCTGGAAGTGTAGAAATAACCTTCTATGTAAACTGGTATCATATGAAGAAACATGTTCTGGTTATTTAATATAAAAAACTGTTTTGCCACTTTAACTTGTTTAATAGTGGCTAATAAATTCTTTAGGGCTGGGTGTCACTAAATATTTATGTAAAATCGTATCAATAACTGTACACCATGTCACTATAATAAAATAAATAATACTAATATCTACTACCATCAACAAACCTAACTGCCTGCTGATGTATTTATAATAATTGTGTTTGTGGATCAGGGGCCGTATTCACAAAAGGGATCAAGCTCAACTTAAGCTGATTTTTGGCTCAAGTTAAGCTAAAAACTGGATCAGGATCAAGTTAGTATTCACAAAGAATTTGAGCTGATATTTGGCTCAAATTTTGGCTTAACTTTGATCCAGCTAGGTTGGTGGATTAAGTTTTGGATCAAAGTTTGTAGTTTTATATTTAACTAAAATAGCAAACATATGAAAAATAAATCATTGGTTAATAATCTTCAATCCTTTATGTTGTTAATTAATAAGTTTTTAATACTTTTTACTTGTTTTAAGTAGGCTTGTATTGATGTGTAAAATGGGTCTGTTTTTGTTGTTTATTCTGGATCAAAAGTGGGCGGAGCCTAAATTTTTGGATTAAATTTGAAATATTTAAAAATTCTTCAGTGAAAAAAATAATGAACCAAATTTATATCAAAGTATATTTTGTGGAAACTCAGACACAAAAAGGCTGTTTACAATGAATAAAAGTAATTAACTTGTGCATTGCTAAGAGAAATTTTTACAAATTTTTGGCTCAGCTGATCCTTCCTTTGTGAATACAGACTTGAGCCAAAGATCAGCTGAGCCATTTTCCTTGATCCTGATCTAATCTTGAGCTGATTTTTCGCTCAGCTTGATCCATGTTAGTGAATACGGGCCCTGATCTCCACCATATGTAATAACTGGTCTTTTCTGTGACCCAGGGATTATGTGTGTTCTCAATTATTATATTGTAGATAAAACATAAACTTGCATTCTTTGTCAGTTCTTTATTTCATATTACTCTGTCTCAGAATTTCTACTCTCTCTTACATCTCAACTACTCTGTGCTGGCATCAACTTCAATTTGTCAAACTCTAAATCAAGTTGTAATCAACAGGATGATCAGTTTTAATCATTATATGCTCCTGTATATCTTATAGTGACAGTGGACGCTTTTCACAGAAAGTCTCCTTATGACATGCTTGCTCTTTCATTCTTACAGGAGAAGTTACTAAATGTACAACAAAGAAACATAATTCAATATGTGTTAATGTTTATATTCAAATTCAAGTCATAAGCAAGGCTCTATTGTGCAATAAACATAGCAAACACAACATGTTTGAACCCATCATATGATATATATTCCATTAGAATCATATGATGTTTTGGATGCTAAGTGGAAAGATTCTTGTTACTTGAACTTCATTGTTTTCCTCCTTATCTTTAGTATTTAGCAATAACAATTTTGTGCATGAACATTATTAGAATTGCCACATGAACTCTCAGCTGAACTCTTGTTGACCTGTCATACATAGTAAATAACACTGCTATTTTGGACTACAACTATTTACATGTATATTCAGACAGCAACAGTTGATATGCAATATAGATTTTGATCATAATATATATTTTATACACTCAATGACATTATTTTAACTGTACAACTACCCAGTGACATATAACCTAAGAAAGTCATTATTTGCCTTGTCAGTGCTCAATTATTGTTATTATAAAATAAGCTATTGTCAGTGTATAGCACTGGTGTAATATAGCCATCTTTATTCATGAGAAATAGTTTTTCATATGTGTCATTCAAAAAGTTTTCCTGTTTTCTCTACAGGTGTCAAAAGCTGCAGGGCTTTTTTCTGTATGTTTTTTTCCATAAGGCTTTTCTCTGTACACTGGATAAGAATTCAGAAGAACTGGTAAAAACAGTTCAAATTGTGGAAAAATAACGACAAGTGTTTTACTGGTATTTGGATCTTAGTTTTCTGTTAAGCCATCCTGTAATGGCTTAATGCAACTGAAGCCAAGTTTAAATTCTAATTCAAACTGAAAATAACAAGCATCACTGATCAAGAAGATTTTTAAGGGGACAAGTTTATAGGTTCCAATATGATGAACTCAGGACCACAAACTGACACATAGCCAATCAGCATAAAGCTTACAAATCATCATTTTTGTATTGGCATTCCTTACTGGCTACAGTTTGAACTTATTGCTTACTTCATTTTTTGCCAATTTTGGGCACATGGGAATTAATCAAGACGGGCATTAAAGTTTCAGTTTTTAAGAATAATTTTTTGAGATGTTTGGATACGTAAATCCTAAAGAAATCAATACAATTAAATTGTTATGCAAAAAAGGAACTCTCAGTTTATTTTCATGCAAATTATAAAAGGCTACAAATGTGAAGAACTGCATTTTCTTTGACAAAATACAAAATAGGTCTGGATAAACAGTTTAAAAATCTGGAAAAATTTAACTTTATTACTGTTATTATCCAATATCATGTTATTTTATATTTCTCCTGTTAAGTATCCAACTAATATGAATTGGTAAAATATATATGATACACTCTCATGTTCATAACCACAACAAGAATTACTGAAAAAAAAGCAAGTTACTAACCTCCCCTGGTGCAGTCTAAACTTTGATCTTGCAATTCCTGTCCCAAAATTCCACCGAAAAACAACACTAAGATTGTACTTAAAACTTTCATCTTTATTTTCTTGAAGAGGATATATTTCTGTGTATTAGTATGACACAGTCACTTAGCAATATAAGTATATGATATTTATCCTTTCAGATGCTTTGGGTTTAATCATTACTTTACAACTTTCCAAGGGTTATATCACAATAGACAAGTAGTAAGAATTCCAGTGTATGAAGAACAAAAACCAAAGAAAAAGGTCTCAATAGTGCTCACATAAATACAAACATGTGGTGTGTCACCTGAAGGTATATATTGCAGTTATAATGTGTCCTTTAATTGTTCATAAGTCTTGTCCCAACAGACAATTCATCAGTATATTATTAATAACTTTACCAGCTAGGAACATATTGCAGTTAGACAGTCCTTTGAATGTGAACTGCTGCTCCAACTCACTCTGTTCAACACTGCTTTGAGACCCTCAGTTTTTCAGAAGTACAGCCAGTGGTCTGGGTACAGACTGAGTGGCCTTAGAGAGAGACAACCACAGTAATGGGAGCTTATTTACCACCGCTGCATGATTGGAGGGAAACGCTCCCAGCACTGTAAATGTCCTAAAGGTTGCCTGAGTATCAATTAATGCATGCTACAAGTAAATAACTGGTGCAAATCAGTTCCTAGTTCATGTTGTAAACTAAATTTATGCATAGGTTGTCTGAAAATAATAAAGGCCATTGTGATAAGATATAATTTAAAAGAAAATGTTCTGTAAAATGTTCTGATACCAGAGTATAAATCCAAGCATGGTTCAGGTAAGAGAGCAGCACAAATCACCAGAATAACAATCTTTACAGCACATGAAGAATAAAACCAAAGAAACAAATCTTAATACTGCTCAATACTGTATCTTTACGATAGTTTACATAATTATTCTTCCAACACCACATTAATGTCTGGTTTGTAGGTGTGTATGACAAAATTTAATGCTTGACACATGCATTGGGAAAATGTGAAATAGATTCCTGCTTCCCTTATAATAGCTTAAAGACAAGAAACTGGGGTTGTAGACTCCAAAGGCGTGTTGTGCAATCAGTATCAGGGACAGAAATACACTATAGTACTTACCATGTCTACAGGATGGATGTATACCAGATGTATGCAATACGATAGCTGTGATAGTGGTCCTGGACATACCAAAATAGTGCTGGGTTCTGTCCTTCCACTTTGTCAAGTTTGAAATTGATTAGCAGCAGCGGAATTTCAAGATGGTAGCCATTTTGTTTTTCCAGATGGCACCAATTTGGAAAACAACCTGGCCTAGGTGGTGCCCTTCCACCCTGTTAAGTTTCAAATCGATTGGCGGAAGCTTGTTCAAGTTAGATTCTGGAAACCAAAATGTTGACAGACAGACGGATGTCAGACACATAAATCTAATAGGTAGGTTGGTTACATGCAACCCGTCCAACAAAAACAGATACCTTGCCCTGATAAAATTGGGACACCTGGAGCACAAATTATTGATTTGTGCTTTGCATAATTCAATATTAATTTTCGTTGTTTAAAATATGTATGGACACAAGCACACCATAACACTATTCTTTACACAAAAAATGCTCACAAAAAATCTTTTACAGTAAATTTTAAGGGGTGATGATAAAATTTTAACATGAAATTGGCACACAACTTATCAAAACCACCAAATATAGACTATACAAAGCCATATTGCTGTGTTAACAATCCTGACTGGGTACAGGTTCAATTTATTATTTACCTCAATTTCTGCCAATTTGAGGCATGTACCAAATTATGCTAACAAAGATGGCGAATCGCTGCTTGGACAAATACCAGTGATGGTAAGTTCAAATGAGATGAAGTGAAGAAGGGAAGCTAGCTAATGGCGATGGACCAAGACAAGTTGCTATAACCGGGATGAGATTGGGACTGAAGGAGCAATGATGAGAAGTAATGGTCAAAATTAAGCAGTGATGGGATGCAACACAATATAGTGGTATATGATATATTTGCTTAACAATGACCCTTTGCGTGTACATCAATATGTGATGTGAGGACAAAAATAATTTTTTTGCATTTCTAGGGGGTCAAATATTTTAGTTCTGTAAAGGACAAAATAATGATAAACAGATTTCCACAATGATAGAACAGTTTTAAAAATTATATTGTTATGTCTGTGATTGTTAATTTCTCATTTTGTGCTAATTTTGATAAATTTATTTTTTTCCAACCATGAAACAGTAACCATCAAAATATCTAAAATATACAAAATTTAACATGCCAATTTTTCAATTAATAGGCTGTTTATTATTATTCTATAAAATTTATATTAATGTTGAGGAGTCAGATTTTTGGCAGTATTCAAATAATGAATCATAATATAAGCTTATATTTTACATTTGCCTGTATTGAAAACTCTTTTCGCACAATATGTTTAACCAGCCAATCAAATCCATCACAGCATCTCCATTTAGGTCCAAGGGGAGGGGCTTCTAATAGAGCACTGTGTTATATGTTCATTCAGTCAATCACATCCACTGCCTTATCTCCACTTCAGTCCATGTTAAATTCCAAGTTAGAAGACCGAGTTCTAGGATATACCATAATTTACTTTGGTTCATTTTTACAAAAGGAAACAGAAATATTATCTGGGAATAATAATTCAAAGATTAGTAACTAATTTGCAAATATGACAGTCCCTCCAGGTAACTTATAATTTACTTTATTGTTACTTATTGTCCCGTCAGGGGTAGAAATTTTTTTCACTTGGTTTTCAGAGTTTTTTAAATGACTACTTGCACATATATGCAATATATACTTGCATTAACATATATCTTAACCTTGGTATTAAATAAAATAAAGCAGTTTTTATAGGCATTTATATAAACAAGATTACTGCATTGAAGGTAGTCGATATCCTTGAAACTGAGAATTGTTCCTAAAAACAATCAGCCTAGCTGAATGAAATAATGATTGCTCCATCTCTCTTTCTCAGATGCACTTCCATTACAGCATTTGTTTAGCTGAGACTTCTGTCTCTCTGAGTGTGTGACTTCATCATGAAGACCTGTTACACCGGTATTGTAGTTTTGCAGGCCCTGTACACTGTATTTCATTGTCAAATGGCTTTGTACTCTGTACTGAGAAAACTGCACTAAACAGTTGCCTTATGGAGAACTAGGTTTTAAAACAATGCTATTTGCAGCCAGTTCATTCCTGCATAATCTTACATTTGAGCTATTGTAAAATGCACATTTTGCCAAAAAATAAATTCAGAGATGCATTAGGTAGTCCTTTCAATGAGAATTTCCTGCAAGTAATGAGATTAAAAGACTCTACATGAAACATAATAGGAAGAGAATGTGGAATTCAAAGAAAAACCTGAATGAAGCACAGGAATTCTTTTAGTGTTGGGACAGAATGCTTTAACATCATCTAAATTTAACAAGATAGCAAATTGAAAATAAAAAATTTGTAGAGATGTAGTGGTAAAATTTCCTTCCACACAGAAATTAAAATTTAAAAAAAATCCTATTTGTTGTTTACAGTCAAAGCTTTTAACATGAAATAACACTATGAAACCAGAAGTAACATTTTATCTCCAAAAGGCAATCACTGGTATGTAAAACTGAAAATTTAAATTTCCTATTTCAAAAGGGCTTTTGGGTGAAACAAATATGCTCTGTAGTATAAGAAACTTTGTGGTGTGCACAAACTTTGATGCCCATACATTGTTAAAGTGTCACGATTTTTTTAACCAGGAGATAACTGTTGTTACCAGAAAATCTACTTCAGATGACAAAGAAAGACCAATGAAGACAGATGGTGACAACTGCCTATAAAAAACTTGTAGGAAGATTAAGTTCCTTTTGCTTTCCAGGTTTAATAAAAAGAAACTGGAATCTCTGACTTTACATGAATTTTATTAAATAGCTTATTTTGTATGGCAATGGAGATTTAGAGTGATGAAGGACATCAAAGCGACAACTTAAAAGCACTCCTAGAGTGCATACCTCCGCCAAAACAGCTGCACATACCCATATATTAATGTCATCCAGATATCACTTTTTTATTTTAACCCTCATTATCTGATAGCAAGACAATGAAAATACAGTGAAATGGATATTCAGGGTTTTTTTGTATTAAGAATAGGATCTGGATCTGTTTCAAAAGTGAATCACTACTTTTGGTCAGGCTACCTACATAAAACATTTCATAGAAACCCATTGATTACTTTAAGAGTTCTGTTAAATACAAAGACAGAAGCATTGAAAAATCATTGAAACTGGGATTGTTGAAAATTTGGGATTTTTTTTTTGTATCCAGTGTGTAATCCGAATCTTTTTCAAGATTTAATCAGTTACTCTTGGCTCAGGCTCTATCCACATAAAGATGTGTTTGTTAGTTTTGGAGTTATCATGAAAACAGACAAACGTACCCAAAAACATAGCCTCCTTGGTAGAGGTAATAATGTAAACCATTGCTATGTGATTGATGTAAGGAAACAATAAAGCAATTGAGAGGACACCAACTGTTGACATTTTGCAATTTATGGACCACACTTTAACCACTGTCTAAAAGTGAACTTCTCAAAAAAAACTTTTTCAGGGTTATTTTTGCCTATGTCAAAAGTCAGTTTTACTCAAATTTTAAAAGGGGACATTTTAATTTATTTTTTAATTTAAGTTAGGTAAACTCTCATATAACTTTATTCATTGTTGTCCATAACTGTCCAGTTTGTTTCATCATCCATTTTTGTTATAAATTCAACAATAAGTGATGAAACTGACAGTAACACTTTTAGATTACACCACACAGAATAATGCCTAAAAAATTACCTTTATGCCAGAGCTGTGATGTGTTATTTTCTAAATAATACTGTGATTGTCATATGGGTATCACTGAAAATTGTACTTGTTTGATACAATAATTCTGCTTGAAATTATGAAACACTAAAGGCCAGTCAACAAGGCCAACAGAAAGGGCCTCTGTTTCATGTAATATCGCCAAAAAGGTTCAAACAGAAAAGTTGTCACAATTTGTTTCACTCAAAAAAAAAAGGCAGAAAGCTCTTCTTGGCAAATATGGACACAAAAATGATTTGCATGAAAATGACAAAATTTCCAATATTTGGGCAAAGCTGACTTGTACAATGTGATTGGGTAAAAATGATGTCCACCCTCCCAGGAAGTCCAGTGTGTTGACTTTTCCTTTGGTTCTTAAAAGGACACTCGGAAACAGAAAGTACAATATGTTGATGATTCTAAATATTCAAATAATTTTTTTAAATTTAAATAATTAAAAAAAAATAACTTTCAAACTTAAGAATTACAGGGGGTGATATGTTTTTCAAATCTGCTATCTTCTGGATAACTGTTTGATTGCTTGTAATTTACACCTTGGGACTTATTCCAGTCTTAAACGTACAACTATGATGCATTTACACATTGTCCAGTGACATGATAAAAATGTATAAATCTCAAACTTATAGTTCAGAATTAACAAATCAATATTCATTATTTCAATTAAATTTAACATTGATTTTTACTTTTGGCAAATCTGATCAAGTTGTTAATACTACAACACAAACACAAAAATTAGATTTCCTGTTGCTTCATAGAAAATGACTGCTCTGTTCAAGTTTCCATTAGAGAAATTCTGCCATGGGGTCTTCATAAAAATACCTAATAACCCTTCATTTGTCTTGCTTTGTCTGTTATTTTTGCTTTCAAAGGAATGAAAATGAAAGAAATGTGGCCTTTTGGGAACTGCAATAACTCTCTCCTACCATGAAGGATGAGAGCTAATATAACTAAGTTTTGAATTATTGCTCTGTTTTTTATAATACTGCATTCATCACAAGTGACAGGAGGACTTTGTATTTCAAAAGTGTTTCTTTTTAAAAGAATGGTTAACTCCCAGCATATATTCCATAAAAAAAATGCACATTTCATTTCAAAAAGTACTTTCCAACAAGTACTAAAAACAATATGGAATTTTACAAAAATCTTTGTTTTAAAGTTGTCAAGTCATACAGAGTGTGGGAAGATTCTAATTCTAATAGTACTTTTATAGCGCTTAATCTCTATCTAATGATAGACTCTAAGACGCAGAAAGCCAAAATCAGAGATCGTAATCGTTAAATCAGGGACATTGCAGGGGTCGGCACCACGGAGAGACAAAATGAAAAACTAGGGATAATCTAGGGTGGGTAAGCTTTTTCAAAGAGGTAAGTCTACTTGACCATAAGAAAAAGTATTTGGATACATGTAGCAGCAAGTGAAACATGGACACTGGAGTGACAACAGATCTGTGAGGTACTGGGAAAATCTAGAAAAGTGACCCTGGTGATTATCGGAAAAGTATCAATGAGGAATTATCAATTTGAGCAAAAAAATAAATTCCAGGAGGTTTAAGTGAAATTACTGAATTAAATGAATCTTACTATAAAATTGATGAAATAAATATATCCTGTATTCTTATTTTAAGCTTTCCCAGTGTTTTTGAGTGTTCTAATGTTACTGAGATATATTAAATTGATCACTTGATGAGCTAAACAACGCATCTTATAATCAAGGAAATCTGACGAGACAAGTTATCCCTGGCCAACCTTCCCATATTTAACATATTTATTTATGTACAATGAAATTATAGGTAAACTGCCAGCTTAGCAAAAAAATTGTGCTAGTAATATAGCATCTCTTGACAGACTGATGTGGGCCTCATAGGCTGCAAGCTTTCAATTACTGAGTTTAAAGAAGGACACACTGGACCCTGGGTTAAAGGGTATAGGCCTAAAGTCTGGTAGATTTCACCAAAATGTATAATGTTGGCCTTAAACCAGTCTTAAACATACAAATATGATGCATTTACACATTCCCCAGTGACATCATAAAAATGTATAAATCTCACAATTATAGGACAGAATTAAGAAATCCATTTTCATTATTTCAAAGGGAAAAATATTGCTCAAATAAACTTGAAAATCTGAATGGGAAATTAATTCTTAATATTGGCTGAGATTAGTTGGCCTCTGCTGTGAATGGCAAAAAAATCCCAACATGTCTCTTCACAGTGTTAAAACTGTCTGGCACCTTTTCTTCCCAGTGAATACAAAATACCCCATAAATCACCCTGAACTGATCAGGATTGGCATACATTAAACATCAACATTGATTGAGTTCACTAGGTTATCTGTAAATGTGGACAAAAAACTGAGTAAGCAGCTGTTTTGAAGTTTCAGCACCCAAACAACACTTTGGGATTTCAGACAACCCCCCCCCCCCCCCCCCCAAGTATAAAATAAGTACAAATAAGTCTACTAAGTCAGGAATTTTGCAAAATTAAGCCATTCTATTGGTGAATAACACTCATAGAATATGACATTTATATATACATAAAGAGGAAATGGAGGTTGATTGCCTTTTTAAGGAATACAACTATTTAATAGGATTTAGTAGTTGAATATAATTTTGATACTTTTGTGTCTGGTCACTGTTTGTGTATGCTAAATGATGGGATTGGGTAGTTGGTAGTTGCTTGCCGTTGGTTGGCAGTTTACAGTACAACACCTTGACCAACTGCATGTACTGGTTTCCTCTGCTCTTCCAACTGCCCACCACAATATATTGATAAGGTACTAGGCGTGGCGTAAAACACTAAATAAATAAATCTGGCAAAGGTACAATTCCACACCAACAAAACAACAGGGACATGCATAGCACATAGTACAAGTTAGTAAATAAGTAAGTAAGTATAAGTAAGTAAGTAGGAGCATTTATAAAGTGCTGAAAGTGATCTAAACATCCTCTAAGGCACTGATGTCTGAAAATGGATAGTCCAGTTCTGAAAAGGAGGTCAGTACAAGATCTCATGCCAAAAAGGTGTGATTAAGAATCTACAATGCAGATCAACAAAATTAATAGAGAAATCGCTTTCACTTAGCAAAGGAGGGCAG
The DNA here is from genome assembly GCA_964017235.1 of Sabellastarte sp. h YS-2021. Lineage (NCBI taxonomy): Eukaryota > Metazoa > Annelida > Polychaeta > Sabellida > Sabellidae > Sabellastarte > Sabellastarte sp. h YS-2021. The sequence continues at coordinate 163,611,347 of OZ024927.1, read as the reverse complement.
CCAAAAACTTGTGTAAATCTCTGAATATTTTCCAACAAAGTTTTCTCTGACTTCCATACCAGATAAACTAACCCAATGGAAAAAAATACAACAGTGGTATAATGCAGTAGATAGAAAGGATATTGTGTTGTCCCTATTTGATCAATGATAAGGTTTAATATTATCTATTTGAAACAATTTAACAGATGTGAGTAGAAATATAAACCTTATCATTTTCTGTTACATCACTGTAAGCTGTAATTTGATTGGCTGGCTGATGTCATTTGCTTTATTGTGGTTTAAGATAACTAACACAAAATTCTTAGCTAAGTCAGCCTTCCTGAACACAGACTTATGACAAACTTTGTCTCAGTCTTAAGACCATAGTTAAGCATAACACCTGGCTAAGTCTAAGACGCTTTGTTATTGTACTGACCCTGGCCATTATCAATTAAATAAAGTTTTAATTGTACACAGGTGTGATGAAATAGAGATTGTTTAAGATTTACAAATAATTTATCATATATTTTAAATTTCTAATTATAACAACTGTCCATTTTTTCCATGTTGTACTAAATTCAGCATCACTGAAGTTTACCTTTATAAGGTGTGCTTATTTGAACAACTCCTTTTTGATAGACCCTTCTGAAGGTTGAAGGTCAAAACTATTCTATTTCAATTTGTTTTCTGATACTACCAAAAAGATGCTTTCAATTTATAAGTACACTAAAATTTAAAGGTTTCAAATTTTAGTCTTAAATAATATACCAATTTTTTTTTATCCCCGAGAGGATGTTGATTTTTTGTCTTTATCCAGTTTATGACATTTGTAGATTTTACTGTAATCCCCTTGTGTAAGTTCAGATGGGCTAATTTCATTGAAATCACTAAATTGACTCAAGAAATATTTTATGCATTATTCAAGTAATGAAGATTCATCGTTTTTGACAAAAACCTTTAAACAGGAGCACAAAATTGTTGACATTTGATGCAAATTGGAAAAAATAACTGCAGAACTATGAAAAAGTGAGAAAATGAATTATTGCATAAAATAATACGGCTGAAACGCAGAAGACCAAGAGAATCAGTGGATTTTGTCAGCGTAGATGTTTCATCACTTATATTTACTTGCTGTTTGTGTCCAGCTTGGTGGATGTGGAATACTGAAGCTATCCAGTTGGCATTACTCGTTGTATTGAAGTTTGGTTATTTCTTGAGCATCACACAAAGCTTTTACCTTTATAATTTTCTTGAATTACAGTAAAGAGGATTGTCATAAATAATTATACTTCAAAAAAATCTATTATATACATCACAAGAATTTAATACCAAATAAGGTTGTAAAGATTACTAGAGCACTCATTATAGAATGAGCTGATGCTTTACGTGTATTTAGAGCAACCAACTAGTAGAAGAAGAGCATTCCTTTCTTGTTTGAAACTGAAAGGTTTGTAAAAATTCTTGTTAAAGTCATCTTAAATGAGTCATTATATCTATAAATTTGACAAGAAAATCATCATACAAATTTGGTCTATCTTTAAGCTGAAAAGAACACTTGTTACAGAGTAGACTTATGATTAAGGAACACTCACGTACAAAAGTCACAATAAAGAATATCGTACTGAAGCAATTAGGCAAAGTAACAAAGATTATAATAAGCTTTCTCACAGGAAGAACTATTTGCAAAACAATTATAATTGATGATGATGATAATGAAGGTATAGCCATATTGTACAAAAGTTACTGCTTGTTTCAGTATTATTTCCAAAAAAATTAGTCAATAAACAGATGAAAATAATGAAAATATAACACAAGGACACACAAGAACTATGAGCAAAAAAAATTAAGTTTGACATAAAAGTGTGATTTTTATTTGGCTGGTTATTAGCTGATCCTTCTGATGACAACCACTATATTGTGCTTGTTTTCTGACGAGTTCATGGCTGATTTATTGGGAATGACATCAAAATTTTATAAATTACTTGAGCCAAATTATGCTAGGAGCTTAGTGAAAAACAAACTTCACTGTTTTTACTTTGCCGCCTTTACATAATATCACTTTTTCAAAGCAAAAATATATGAAGTGATGAACAATTCTTAATCTTAAAACTTTGGAACAAATTAAGACGTTATACTCCTTCAATATGACAAATTGATCTTTTCGAAAAATTGGAAAACACTTTAATTTGTATAATGCCCAAACTTAAATATGGCTGCCTTAAATTTTTCTCCACTTTGAAATTTAAATGGCTGAAAATCAATTAGATATTCACAAGAACCATAAAAAACTTAAGCTCTCACAAAATATTGTTGCCCCCCTCCTCCCCCCAAAACAAATAACACAAATTGGGAATATTTTTAAGTATCACTTTAACACCAAATGTCATATACAAATAGGGGCTTTGTAAAATATTGTAAGTGCTGGATGCCACTTACCACTGTGTCATCATCAGGTTAAGCTTAAACCTTCCTGATAATAAAATGATGTCAAGGATACTTGTACAGCTGCTGTGAACAGACTTCATGCACAAAATTTATAAGTTGCTGCAAATGCCTGAACAGAGGCAATATAGCTTTTTTGTGTACTCATGGGTGAAGACGGACACATTTGTATAAAGTTCCTCTTCCAAGGGGACAATATTCATGACCTGGTCAAACATTAAACACCTAAACCCTGGAACTTCTGGTCTAATGTCCAACATCCTTACCACAATGCCACTAACAAAAAGGTGTGAATTCTCCTGTAAAACCTATGTGGCCAGTTTCTGTTGGGATTCATAATGCTCAGAACCCTCTATCTTTATTTAAATTTTTGTCATACCAAGTCAGTGTACATCAGAGTTATGACAAACACACCCAAATTAAGCCTCAGTATTAGTTATCATCCTTCATTTCAATACATAAACAATCGTTTAGTGTTAGGGAGAGGGGACCATGGTGGTACAGTGGTTATACATTCGCCTCCCACCTCTGAGGTCAGAGTTTGAATCCCGGCCTGACCTCAAGTGGGAAAGCTGGTACATGTAGTCGCTTGCCATTGGTTAGCAGTTTACAGTACAGAATCTTGACCAACTGTATGTACTGGTTTCCTCTGCCCTTCCAACTACCCGTTGTAATATGACCTGTACAGTGTTGAAAGCGACGTAAAACCCCAAATGAATACAATTAGTGTTAGGGAGACACAATGCCCTAAGTTAATACTGCTGCATGAAAGAGAGAACACAATATGTTATGTTGTCATATATCCTCAGTATTTACCATGATGTGAGTTTTTATGCATTCATATATAATCCAAAATATTGGGATTTACATCTGAACCACTGACACAAATCTGAGTATTGTACCATGAGCTGTAACTGCTGCATAAAGAAGAGTACATTAAAGTATTTTTCACCTGTTATTAGTATTTACAACAATATGTTATGCCCTCATATCCAAACCAAAATACTGACATTTGCATCTGAATCTGATAAGGTGCACACATCTGAGTTTTTGGTCTCAGATCAGTTTTGGACTCAAAAACCTGAGTCAAGGGAATCAATAGTTGTATGGTACATATGTGTATGGTAGGATTGAGTTTGAATGAAGTGTCAATGTGCTTAGATTTGATCACATTAATACATATACTGCATGCTGTACTTCTACTTCTGAAACTCTTTGTGTTGTTTATATCTCACTTGCTGCCATCGGGCGAACCGATTAGTTCTCTAACATCAGGGGCAGGTTTTACAAATGATCTTAGACTTAGTCAGTCCTGTCTAAGTCAAGAATTTAAATCTGAGTCTTTTATCACAGCTAATTCTTGGGCTTAATCGGATTCCACAAGGGATTACTGTACGTCCAAGCTTAGACAGATTTATCAAATAACCTGAAGTGATATTCTGTGTCTTGTGACCTTTATTTCTCCACAAAATATACTACTGGTAACCAATATCATTTGTTTGATGCAATTTTATCCCAGGAAAAATGATGTTTGCAATGGAAAATGTTGCACCTACATAAGAAAGCTACTTCAAGGTATTCTTGTGAATATCTACCGGTAATTGATTTTTACCCATTTAAATTTCAAAGTGGAGAAAAATTTAAGGCAGCCATATTTAAGTTTTTGCTTACAAAAATTAAGCTAATAACCAGGTAGACTTAACACTAAGTTGAACTCTTGGCCAATGCTTAGATCTAGCTACTTTGTGAAATCAAATTAGTCTAAGACCACAGATTTAGCCCAAGTTTAAGACAAATGTCATAACTTTAAGTATAAGTGCAGGTTAAATCCTTTGGTGAAACTGGCCCCAGAAAAAATGTAAATAATGTAGGATCATCCTCAATATATATGTTCTGACAGAACTTCCAATTTGACAGAATTTCCAATCCTTAAGTTTCACTGGGTTAACAGGATTTGAAGTTTTGTCGACAGAATTTCAAAATTCTGTTGCCAGAACTTCAAATCCTGCAAAATAACATTGGAATGAAAGATTATATATTTAATTCAAAGATTTTTTAAATGTATACAGGATTTTGTCTACATGCATTGTGAAAGTAATAACCATATATACAAGAGTGAGTATTTATCATCTGTGATTAAGTAGATCAGAGAGAAAGAGCTACCCAGAAAAGATTAATAAAAAAACTAACTAAACTGCAATTCAAGAGATGAAGGGAAACCAGAGCAGGTATTTGACATTCTTTGATTCAGTAGATCAGAGAGAAAAGAGCTAATCAGATAAAATAATAATAATAGAGTGATTGAATAGATCAGAAAGAAAAGAGGATGGACAAGGAATTGAAATGATAAGAAAATAGAATTACAAAGAAATTACAGTAAATACAAGTAACAATAAATTGAAGATCAAACCTTTCATTCCTAGTAGTGGGGGTATTGCTCTGAGGTCCGGAATTTTAGTGAATATCAGGATTGGAAGATTGTCGACAGAATTTCAAATTCTCTTGACAAAACTTCCAATTAGAAACGCTGTCGACAGAATTTGAAATTCTGTCAAATTTAAAGTTTTGTCACAACATATATAAATATTCAAAATGGCACACTTTAGCACACAGAAAATGAATGCACATGTTTTATGGTGAAATTATTATTTTATCAGTCAATCAGTTATTATATCAATGAAAAGATGTATTTAATGAGAAATTTACTCAATCCCACTATCCCTATTTGTAGCCCCTGGTATACACAACAATTTATCATGTGTTTATTTAGGACTATCCTTGCCATTTTAAACAAAAATGTCACCATATATAACTGTCTCACATGTGCACATAATACAGAAACATAAATGTGGAGCTGAGATAAATTTAGTAGACATCTCAGAAAAATGGTGAACACTAATAATTTACAAACTATCATTAACTTGAATGTTCAGCCTATGTAATTAGAAGATACATTAGGGGGGACCAGATTCTGGCTTTATTTTTCTTAAAATTATTCTCAACTTTTTGTTTAATTTTCAACTGTTTCAGATTTGATGCGGTTGCTGTTGTCAGTTTATGGTGGGTGTTGCTTTGCCTCACTATAATTAGCATATGTTTATTGATAAAAAATTATAAACATATGGGCAAAAAGAAGCCAAAAAAGTGATACATCTACTAAAGCATATTTACTTACCATCATCAGAACAGGGTGGCATGGTAACTACTGCTTTAGTGGGTGTGGTACTGGTAGTATCTGAAGTCACATGATTAAACAGAATTAGATCACATGATGAAATAAATACAACATGACTAAAACAAGAAATTTATAAGTATGGTCACATGAGAAACAAATTGTACATATGGGTTCTAGTTTTGAAAAAAAAAATTGGATTATTTTGTCACTTTTAAGAGGCCACATCATCTTATTTATAAAAGTTTTTACTTAACAAATATTTAACTGTTTTACAGGTAAAGAAATAGCATCAGATATGCCCATACCCTAGAATTTGTGGAAACAGGATTGGACACCACACAATTAATTACAAAGACTAGGAGTCTATCGAAACAGAGAGTGTAAGTTTTGTAAAAGTGCAGGGGAAATAGCACTTAACAAAGAGAAAATGTATGTTAGACAAAGTTTTCTAAAACAAACCATAAACCTTGCAAACATGGTCATAGCTAAACGTTTCTTTTTAAATTTCAGCAACTACTTGTGTGGTATGATTCACAGAACTATTTATACCATTTATTTAAATATATATTAAAAATTACAAAAATTTGTGAATCATTTTTTTTTTGCATATGTATGCCATGTAATTGATTTCTCTGTTGTTATACGGCCAGAAAACACTGTTCACAAAGGAAACAAGTTTTACTTTCAGGAGTTTTCCAATGTTATAGCATTGGTAAGCATTGTTAATAAGTATCATTTCACTCTAGTTAAAGTGGCCATAAACTTAAATAAATCCTTAGTTAAGGTCTAATTTTTCATGAAGAATTTTTTCCTAATTTTGTTCAGTTTATAGAGAATTTATTTGGAGTACATTGGTTCAGTGCATACATGCTCTACTTACCCCAAGGCTTACCCTGTGGCAGAGTTCTGAACGTACTAGTAGTGGTAATAGTATCGTCCACAAATTCAAAGGTGGCTGCAAAACCCTGACGCTGCTTTAATTCATCTGATTTGAACTGTATCAGCAAATCTTTACCCGAGGAAATTACCTGTAAAATGGAAACGATAAGATAAAAGAGTCATTTTATTTAACCTGTTTGTGATCTCATTTTTTCATTTATGACAGTTTAGTTTTGATGTGCCTTTGGATAATCCACCTTATCCACCTAGCTTATACTTTTGTGTCACACTTTGACTAAGTCTGTGGTCTAAAAGCAAAATTCATAAAAAAAGTCTTTAACTTTTACTTAAATCCACCTTGGGGTTGGCTTTTAAAAAATTAAACCCAAGTATACTTTCAATTTTGCTTAGTCAGCACTGTGCAATTATCGCTCAAAGAAATTGCAATTTCCTAAACTATTATGTATGTGGACATTATGATGTAATTTTTAGCCACATCCAATCTGTAAACTCTTCAATCCCTAAAGTATACTCTGTTATAACTGAATATTGCTCATTTGGTGGTAAAGAGGAGAATACTATAAAACGATGACTGATCTTTACTATTATAAATACCAATTCAAGTTTGGGTACTTTATGTCCTTTTAATATCTCAGTTCTCACCTGAACATACCTCTAGCAGTTACAATATTAGGGAGATTTCAACCATGACCTAGTGTTGAGCAAAATAATTATTTCTCACATTTCATAACCTTTATATGCCATAGATACCTTCATTTAAATGTTTCTTGAAAAGTTACTTAAATAGACAATCATATATGAAGTCTCCTTTGTCATATTTTATGTGTTTTTGAATGTTCACACCTCATTATGGAAATTCATAAGTATTTTATAAATAATGGCTTTACTCTTACTGTGTAATATCAATATTTCTATGGTGTGTTCTATGTGTTTCAGAACATTGTATCCTTATTTTTCAAATTAGAGTTTAAGTGTATATGTAAATCACAAGCTTTGTTTTCCTCCTGAATTTCAGAGCGATGTGTTTGTTTTATATCTGAAAGGATAAGATGGTTTGTAAAATATGTAGAATTATAATCATAGATTTGTCTTAAACAAAATTAATCAGACTATTTTAAGCTTCTGCCAATAGGTATATTAAAATCATGTGGTACTTTTCTTGATGGTTTAAACATATTTTATTTACAACAACAAGTAATAATATCAGTACATAAATCCTTCTTGCAATATACGATGAAATTAGAAATTACAAAGATATTCCGACAAACACAAACATGTTATAATCTGTTTTAAAAAGTTCAGACCTGGCAGTATAGTGTGGGGCTGCTTTAAAATTTAAAAAAAAAATTTAATTTTTTTTATTCTTGCTGACAAATTATAACAAACAGGTAGCCTTTGACAAATATGAAAAAAAACCCATATGTTTCACAAACACTGATTTTTATCCCTTTTCAATACCGTAAATGACTTATTTAGCGCACAGTGCGCTAAGCATAGTCTATTTTTATTCAATATTTGTTGGGAAAAAATGTCCCTTTTAGCGCACCCATCATGAAACACTTTCCGGGATGAAGTTTTTGGTCAATCCGGTAGAAAAACGGTGTTTCGACATTTAGAAATACCCACTTCCTGTAAATATGGCGGTAGATGAAAACAAACTTGAAAGTCGTGATAAAAATGTCAATTTATTAAGTAAAAATACGTAAATTATATAGAAAAATATGTGGATATTGAGAAAAATTAAGAAAGGTAAGATTTAAGCTGAATAATCGATCATTAGTAACCTTTTATAACCAACCACGATTGTGCACTGTCACTGTCTGATCGTTCACCCACTAGAAGTTGTCAAGTATATTGCTTTGAAAAGAGATAGGGTGCGGTTACAAGGGCGGATGCGCTAAATAGGTCACTTACGGTAATTTCATTTGAAGTGTTGCCTTTATAACGATTGTAAATATAAGTGATCATTATAAATAATAGACAAATGCCAAGAAATACAGTTATTTTTGTAAAAAGAAGTATGCTCTCGAACTCTTTTTGTGCTATCCAGAGAAGAAAGAATCGTTTAAATTTATTAAGAAATAATAGAATTACAGCTTAAAAATAAAGCCATTAAATATCGAAAAATTCAAGAAAAGGTTTTAGTAATTCACAAATTACAACTATATCAGTGACTTGTAACTTACTGAGGAAATGGGGAGGACTTACCTCTATCCTGTTGACTGTATTGCAGTATTGAGCTATCTGTGGTGCTAAACTATCTGTCCCGTCATATACTGTGATTGAATCTGGACTTTTCTCACAACTGAAACAAATGAGATCATTGGGTAGTTTGTTATTAGATAACAGTAATATTCCAGATAATACTCCAGTTGCATTTGTGAATTGATGTAGGGGTTAGTAGAACAATAACTGAGGAGGATGCTAAGCCCTTTTTGAAAATGGACAAACCACATTATTGTGTCCTGATGAAAAGGTAAGTTGTACAACCCCCCAAAAAGTGTCCTTATGACCTACACCTGACTGCTACAACTCATACAAAGATAACTCAGAGCAAAAGATATCATCCAACCTTATGCAGTACTTGGGGGATTTCTATAACTAATACTCTGTTTGCAGATGATCAATCAGCTCCATTTTTATAGCAGAGTGTATTGGTTTAGTTCGAATACCATACAGATCAGCTGTGGCACCATAAAAGGTAAGTCATAGCATCATTAAGAGAAGTCATAACTGCTTGACAACTTAAACAATAATTGGCCATGTGTACTCAGGACAGATATACTCACTTATAAAGGTTTTTAAGCCTGTTTAAAAATGGGATAAGCATCTTAATGATTGCCACAATTAGGCTGCTGACCTTTATAATTGAAAAGATAGATTGTACGACAAATAAGGGAATGCTTTCTACTACATTATCAGGGTGGTCACAAAGCAACCTTGTGTGAGTGGCACTGTAGTATTAATGTTTAAATTTTCATTAGGTCTAAATGTGTCTCCAAAGTGTAAAGAGTTTCTTTTTAAAAGCACTATTCTTGTTGATAACAGCTCATCTTGTATGTACTTCTTTAACAGTATCAGCATCTTTTCTTAAATCTTAGATGAGTCTTGGTTAAGACTTTTAACTTAATAAATCTACTGTTTACAAGTTCTTTTGTTACTTTAATGCACTATGTTCCTCTTGTGGAGAAGATCTTGCACCAACAAAGCAGTCGAGTTCCACAGTGGCCTAGGGGTTAGCAAATTTGCCATCTAATCACAGGCTGTCACTTCTGTAGTTTGAATCCCACAAATGACAATACTGAGAACCAGTCCCAATATAACCCTGGCTGTTGAACTGGACATATGCCCTTAAAACCCCATCTTTGACCAACAAAGCAGTAGATTAGATTAAACAAGATCAGAATCTGGCCATATATTGACAACCTTACCTTCCATCAATTGGCTCTAACTGTATGGCTGTGAATACCACTTTGACTCTCTCATGTGGCTTTGCATTGAAATAATACTGGCAGAATTTGTTTGGAGGGTAATTCTGAGGATAACTGGGAGAGAATATGATCCCAGTGTTTGACTTTCTGTTATTATTGCTACCACTTCGACAGTCATATGTACAGTCTGGTCCCCAGCGTGCATTGCAGCCCTGGATCAGATACTGGGCTGAAAATAACATAGAGAAAATTTTATCAGGTTTTAACTAAAATATTGATATTCATTTACAATATAACATTATAATGATAATGAAAGTATGTACAAAGCAGTAAACTGACAAGCAGTAAATTGACAAGAAACATATAAGTGCTCATATAGGAAAAGGGATGTTCCACAAAAATAGTCGTGATCAAAATAGTATCAGAGGACATTATTCAAATAAAAGTAGATCCAGTGTCAGTTTTAGAGAGGTATATGCACATCAAATCTTTCTTTATGAAATAATGTTATTGAACCCTTGACCACTGAGTTGGAAGCTAAGTGATTAAAGACACAATTTGTTAACAGAATGCAGTATGTTTTTAGTTTTTGTGATTTAAAGGGCTGTTCCACTTCCAATGATACTGCAGGAGAGCTTTGTTCATGAAAGTTATATTTTTTTAACTCTTCGCAATTTCCTACTGATGTTACTGCGGGCATCCACTTGCTCCAAGAATTGCTCCAAGAACTCCCCAAATGTACTGGTATGTGTTGCTAGGCAACCTACATAGGCTCTAAGTACATGCAAAACTGCTTCTGGTTCACTCACAGATGGGCAGGGAGCCACAAACTTTCCATCAAGAGTTACTTAAGATAGAAAATATTGCTTAATAAATGTTAAGATGGCTTTAAGATAGAGATGACAGAGCTGACAAAATCAGTGAAAGTTTTGACAATTTCAAACAGTCTGAATTAATTGGGAACATATGAACAATCCTGAACATTCCAGATCCAAACCAGTCGGTAACAAGTTGGTCCCCAATGTTCTGATCATGATTTACAAGAATTCCAAATGAAAAGGTTGACCTCCTGAATGGACAATTTACATCAATTATGGAGTATAATTGTGGACATGGAACAATATTTTTAATTTATGGTTTGTTTTAAATTTTGTTTTTGAGATTACACCACAAAAATCATGTTCACACAAGGAAATAACCAACAGGATTTCTCTTTAAAGTATGCACCCAATACGCAAAGATGCATTTTCATTGAATCCATTGTGCTCCTGTTTATAATATCATATCAAATCAGCTCACATTGTGTCATCATTTCTTTATGAGACCCATAGTTATTGAAGGATATTTTAGTCCAGTGATACCACATGGAGTACCAGCTACGCTACTTGTCACAACACAAATAAAAATATGGACCTTGGGTGAAAATATTTTCAACAAGATTAGCTTGCAGAATAAGGGCTGTACAGTCTCTGAGATGATACATTATGGTTTAGTCACAGCAGCCCCTTGAATTATTAATTCTAATGACAGCTGCATCAAAGCCAAAGCAAGATAAATTGTACGGTGAGCTTTTTGGCTATTTTTAACACAATAATTTGAACAATAATTTAGTCTTTAGCAAACCCAAAAATCCTATTTTTTTGTGAACAAAATTGAAAACATGGCTTACAGTAATGTTTTATTATAATTTATGTATAGGTCTAAAATCCTTTAGAAATGTCATAGTTGAAAACATTGTATTCTTTCTAGCTAGGTGCATGGATGGACAACTGACCATACCATCAAATTAAATATAATAATAGTAAGTGCATTATTTAGGTTTAACACATTTTACAGGAAGGTGTTGGTGTTAGAAGCAAGTTGTATCAGCTGGTAAGGCTCCTGCATTGTAATCTAGCAATACTCAACAAGCAACTATCAGCATCCACTTGAGGCTGTGGTACAGCCAATATCTGCCTCAGAGTAGACTTTCTTCAAGTCCTTTTGTCTTAGGTATTATATGAGGACTGTATGACTTTTTACCAGAATGTGAGGCTGACATAAGTATTTGTATTTCAGCATACAGAAGGATTTTTCCCTCTTCAATTGGATGCATAATGATTTCATGTATGTCAGATTTGGTGGGATGAGAAATACAAAGACTTGGAGCAAGTCTAGCCTCAGAGATAAGGAGTAAAGGCATGTACATACCAAACTGATCTGATGCAATTTGATACAACATTCTCATTTATGAGCCCTCTTTATACAAAACAAAATGATGGAAGCACTTTCAAAATTGGACCACAAATGAGGCAGTTACAGCCATTTTACTGTGAAGGTATCAAATATGGTGTATGCAAATGATACCAACCAATGCAATAAGACTTGGAGAAGTCTTCAAAATTGCTTTGCGTCAGACCAGACTGTAACATTATCAAATCATGCAGATTTTTATTTTTATTACATTGATGTGTTTTGTATAATCACAACCTAAAAAAATGAAAGTATCCAAATATTTACTTGGTGCAATTTTAATTACAGAAAACTGCCTTGCAAAATATTATATTTATTTATTTGGGGTTTTACGTCGCTTTTAACACTGTACAGGGCATATCACGACGGGTAGTTGGAAGGGCAGAGGAAACCAGTAAATAAAGTTCATTAGGCTTCTGTACTGTAAACTGCCGACCAACGGTAAGCAACTACCAGCTTTCCCACTTGAGGCCGTACTGGAAATCGAACCCCGGCCTTAGAGGTGGGAGGCGAGAGTGTTACCACTCTGCCACCGTGGCCCCTGAAAATATTATAATAATAAATTGCAAAATTGTATAACTATCATACGGAAGTAACCACATTGTTACCTTAAGGTATTATTTCCTTAAACAAGATAAGAGTATATTATTCAAAGACACAAAATACAAAATCTGCATTTAAAATTGCACAAAGAATTGAAAAATTCCATTTATTAATTTATTTTTACTGTTGTAGTATTTAATTTTTCATTAAAACAATTTACTTTTTTTCAGCTTATAAAATAAAAGTTCAGTTTTACTTTATCTAATTTATGTGTAGTCCTGAATTGCATTAATTGCTCTCCAAACATGTATAGTTCATTAATACACTCACTTTTATTTAAGAACTTGTACCTTCCCCTAAAGCCGATGTTGTTTTGCTGCATGTCATCAGTGTGGAATTCAAAGATGAGAGCTCTACCAGAGCTGTAGTGTTTCTTCTCTATCATGCTGATGTTGCCACACAGGTCGTAGTTGTGTTCACTGGCCTCATTCACCTCTGGCCTCATCAGGTTCAGGAAGAAGCGGATGTAGTCTGTACATCTATAGAAAAGAACGTTTTTGATTGATTTAGGTTTAGTATAGCTTTCAATACATTGTGTAGGTAGTATCAGGCCAGGTATGTGAGGAGACTGAAAAAGATTGGTCATTTACAAGCCACAATCCCACTTGAGGGTTGGGATCAGGATCTGAACCTCCAACCTCAGCAGTCAGGGCAGCAAGTCTGTTACACCCTACAACACTGTTACCCACAAGAAACAGAAAGTATTCAAAATTTAAAAGTTATATAATCTGAAAACCATTCTCAGCTCTGCAGCTGCATGGGGTTCTCACCTGAAAGAACAGAATGTGATATTTTGTTTCATGTAAATTGCTAGTAGATGCGATTGTCAGTTTATGGGTCCAATTTTGGTGCATTTTTGACTTACAACCTCAATAATACAAAGAGTATTTTATATATATATTTTTTTAATCATAACAGCTCAAATAATAGGGGTGTTATCCCTTTATCATTATGTCAGATATTATTCCCTAAGTATTTATACAAACATTTAAAATATTACTTTTTCTGTCTCCAATTGATGAAAAAACCCTCCAATCAGTTTATGGGTCCAATCAGTTTATGGGTCTATTTTGACAGACAGTGAATGAATACTTGAAAGTGTTTGATGTTTACCATATATGGTGGAATCTACTACAGCTACAGATTGTTATGGCTATAAAGAAAGTGAACACTGAGGGTCTTCTAATTGGAAGAAATAACAAATAAATGCAAATACAGAAAATGAACTGGTTTAAGATTCCTCCCTCAGAGCCCATGTTGTATGAATGGCAATATACTAGATCAAGGTCAAAGTTTAGGTTTTACATCCCATCCAACAGCCAGGGTCATATTGAGACAGGCCCCTCAACATTGCCTTACAGGACTCGACTTGCGAGAGTCTTTCTCACCACTAGTTCACTACTCTCTTTCAACAGGATGTGTTACCTCCACAAAGGAGGTATTATTTTCATGACTGTTTGGTTGTCAGATTGGCCAAAGTACACAAAATGTGCCCATATTTTTCATTTAAATTAGGATATATTCTTGTCACATTTGGGATTTTTGTGAATGGCCATTTATAGTACTAGTACAAATTGTGCAAATATACTCCTTATTCCTTAATTTAAGAACAGGGCGCTAGTGGAAAATTTTACAAACTATGATGAAATTTACTAAGTTTATTTATCTGTTCCTCAAACATCTTTGTGTATGAAAAGTCTGGAGCTGCTATTGTACTTTGCTTAGCACATAAAATGTAACACATTAAATGGGTGTGTTGAGAGTGTAGTAACTGCCTATTCTTTCCATCATGAATGAATCCATTTTCTCATTACTCTTAGAGGTATCAGTTAAACCCCAGTGTTCACCAAACATTTTGTTACCATGGACACCTCATTTTTTACACTGGATCGCATGCTAAGGTGTAAGAAAGAAATGATTAAGTTTCAAAATGTCATACAATGTAAAGGCATTGATTTGTCACATTATATTCTTGGGACAGGCAACATAAGTATTAAAGGCAGCTGTCTTTTCTTTAAAATGGGGTGTTACCACCCACGACTAGGTATTTCTTGAAAAGGTCATCAACGTGTATTTACACTACATGTACTACTACATGGAAAATGGATTCTACTTTCCAAGTCACTATAATTCTTTTGATAGGAACATAATCTATATAGTGTAATCTGGAAATAGAACAGTTTTTTGTTCTATGAGAATCACTTTTAATAACTGTCCTGATACTTTACTGCTACATACTATGTTATCCATGTTTAACAATAGTTTAAGTTTAAGAATTTTCTGTAATGTCATAGCTGCACCCTAATTTTAAAAGTAGGTTTTACAGTAACTCACCTAATGCTCTATTTTGACATGTCACCTGGTTCAGTCCTCTCTGAATTTTAGATTATTAAAGAGTAAGCAATATCTCAGTAAAAGATACTTTAACTGAAAAGTTTCTTCAACAATAAACCTAGAATAGAAAAATAGGGATGTCCATAATTTTTGCTAGGACCTATATTTGCTGCCGAGTCAGAATGCTGTTTGGCTTTATACAACTTGAATACAAAATCCATATTTATGGTTGTTAAGTACGTGTAAATAAGGTTGGGTTCCCTTTGACAGTAACATGCACTGAAACGAGCCTAAGTATAAACATTGCACTAAAAATCTACTGGAGGACTTTTTGTAAGAATGACAAATTACACGTGGAATTTAGAAGTCTCTCTGCTATTGGTCTTGCTAGAATTGTTGCTAATACCAACAAAGTACTCACTTATCACTCGTGTAAGAAATAGAGTCTTCATCGATTGCCTAAATCAGGTATTACTCTGTTTTCAAGATGACCGTTTTGGTGTAAAAGTTTCTACAAAGTGGTTAACCTTTCCTTAAACTCAGACACAGTGTGTACAGAACTCATAGAAGTCAATCTGATGGCAGGCTCCTGGAGGTCCCACACTTGGCATCAATATATAAGTCTAAAAAGCGTTTTGGCATATGATATGATATTTTACATATGATGCCCCAAGGATTTGGAATGATCTGCCTGATGATGTACACTCAGCCAAATCTCTCTCATCATTCAGGAAGAAGTTGAAAACTAATCTCTTTGTGATAGTTTACGGTATACCCACCCTATAGTTTTCTGGTCTTGTCTCAGTCTTTCTCTGTGACACCAACCCCTGCAATGTTTCTGATTTAATTGTTATGATCTCTGATTTCTGGCATTATGCGCCTTAGAGTCAGTCAATAGATTGAGATTAAGTGTTATAAAAGTACTGTTACAATAAGAATTACATTTAATCTACTAGGCCCATATTCACAAAAAATGTTATTTTTAAAACAAAAATTTTCAAAGAATTAAGGCATTTTCTTGGAAGAAATTGGAAAAATAATAAAATATATTAATAACAAGAATTTTTAAAAAATTTCCAATAAAGTGTACCTATAACACATTTTTCGTCTGAAAATAATACCTTAATATTGACCAACAACTTGAATACTGATGTTACCTGTTTTCTACACAATTATTTAATACAATTTTGCAAATTTAATAAGTAAATTAAATTTTTATAAGTTAATACCCTATCCAATGGACAATTGCTTTACTGGTCGGCGCGACCGGTCCCGCCAAGCGCCAGAAAAAGACGTCCTGTATATAATACCGGCAGGACCGGTCAGGAGAGTGCATTCGCCAGGTGGCGCATCGTACTTCCTCTTCCTGTCTAGACAACGTGACGTCATAGCATCTTTTTCGTGTCTAATCCTAGTAAGACCCCTAGTAAGCTGATAGCGGGGCCGGTTGGGTGGGCCTTGCCTGTCCATTGGATAGGGTATTAACTTATAAAAATTTAATTTACTTATTAAATTTGCAATTTTATTGCGTTAATACATCCTATCCAATGGACAATTGCTGAATAACTACCGCTTGGTAGGCGGGTAAGCAGCTAGGGACTTATGTGAACTCATAACAAACAAAATTGTACAGGCCCATTTGACCTAGGGTCAGAGAACCCTGCCAGGTCAAGGTCGGCCACCAACTCACCGGTTAACCGGGAGTCTACCGACGTTGCCCCCCCCCTTTTTTCCTTTCCTTCTAGAGTCGGTCTGAGAAGGGAAAGATAGAGAGAGAGGGGCTGAGTTCAGTCCCAGAAGAAATAAACTTCCCAAGGGAAGCAAGTCACAGTTTTTTTTTGTTTTTTTTTTGAAAATATATGTACATCAAATATTTACATTATGTACATATTTAACATAGTTACAATATGTACATATTTACATATATACAATATCTCCTCACTTCTGGGCCTGGTGGTGCACCTGTTGGGCAGCCACTACAGTCCCAGGTGGAAAAGCTCCGAGTCAGCCCAGGCAACATCCTTCAAATAGAATTGGGTGAAGGTGTTGTGAGACTTCCAGTGACAGGCTGACAAGATCTGATCTAAGGAGATCCCTGATTGGAAAGCCTTAGAGGCAGCAAAGGCCCTAACATCATGGGCTTTAACCTGATGTAAGGTGAGGACCTCCTGGTCAGAGAGCTCATAGCACAGAATCACAGTCTGTTTAATCCATGAGGAGATGGTGGCAGGTGAGATGTCTTTGTCAAAGCCCTTCTTGAAGGAGACAAAGACTAACTCTTTATTCTGCCTGAGATCTGCAGTCCTGTCCAAGTAGTGGCGCAGGGCTCTAACTGGACATAGGGACCTGTCACCCTTGAGTGACCTATCCAGAGATGGTGCCAGGGCTGGAATGACCACTGGAGCCACACTATCTGGACCTTCCTTAGCCAGCTGGTTCTTGGATAGGAAGCTGGGTGAGGGGTACAAAGACACCTTAGACCAGTCTGACTGGTGTCTGATGTTCTTATGTAACCAAGCATGGATCTCACTCCTGCGTTTACCAGAACCTAAGGCCAACAAGAAAACAGTCTTGAAGGTCAGATGTTTCAAGGAGGCCTCTTTTAGGGGTTCAAAGGGAGCCTTTGTCAGCTGGTGAAGCACCAGAGAAAGGTTCCAGGAGGGTATGCCCCTCCTGCCCTTGGGTCTGTCTCTATGGAAACTATCCTTGCTGACATTAATGGTGGAATTGCCCAGTTTGTCAGCAATGGCTGATCTGTAGCCATCAATAGTGCCTGGTTGCAACTTCTTGTCCTGAAACAAGTGCAGGAGGAAGTCAGCAATGGCTTTCAAAGGTGGTGCCCTGAAATCCACCTGATTACTGAGGCACCACTTTGTAAAAATGGTCCACTTTGCCTCATAGACAGATCTGGTTGATCTTCTTTGAGGAGCCTCAATTCGTGCTGCCACTGCCTCAGAGAAGCCTTGCTCCTTGACTGCTGAGCCAGGCATGTAGGTTCAGATTCGACAGGTTCCTGTGAAGGACCTGGTTGAAGGGCTGAGACACTAGGTTTGGTATGCAGGGCAGACACAGTGGGATCTGGCTTGACATTGCCACCAGGTCCCAAAACCAGGGCATGTTGGGCCACCCTGGAGCAATCAGAATTATTCTGTTGCAGGGGTAGTCCTGGAGCTTCTCCACCACTTTGCCCAAGATGGCTGCCGGTGGGAAGGCGTATGGGTCCAGGCCCTCTCAGGAGAGGCTGAGTGCATCCACTGGCCAAGCCTGCGGGTCTGGAACCGGTGACACAAACTGTGGCAGCTTGTTGTTGAACCTGGTGGCAAACAGGTCCACTTGTGGCTGGTGCCACCTTGAGCATACAGCTTGGAACACTGCTGGATGAAGTGACCACTCTGTTTGAATGGTCTGGATAGCTTGTCTGCTATCACGTTCAGCCGGCCGGGGATGTGACGTGCCCTGAGGGTTACCTGTTGTCTGGTGCACCAGGACAGGATTCTCCACAGTAGGGCACACAGTGACTCAGACTTCATCCCCCCCTCTTTGGTGATATAGGCAACCACTGTTGTGTTGTCTGTAGCTATCAACACTGTCTTGTTGCAGACCAGGGTTCGAAACTCTTTTAGAGCTAGAAATACAGCCTTTAGCTCTAAGTGGTTTATGTGTAACTTGCTCTCTGGAAGGGACCAAGTTCCTCTTGCAGTGTGGTCGTCCAAGTGAGCGCCCCACCCTTCATTTGATGTGTCTGTAAAGATCTGCAGAGCATGTTTTAGAGGGTGTAATGGTTGACCTAGTAGCACATTGCTTTCCTCCAGCCACCACCTTAGATGGGGGTGGAGGGACTTGGGAACCGGTATCACCTTTTCCAGTGATTCTGAGACCCTCCAGTTGTTTTTCAAGTGCCACTGTATGGGTCTCATGTGTAGTCGTGCTAAGTGGACTTGTTTTTCTGTTGCTGTGAGTAGCCCTATGAGGGACATAAATTTCCAGACCGGGCATACCGGATCCGACAGTATTGATCTGATCTTGTCTGTCAAGGTCTGCCAACGTTCCTCTGTTGGTCTGACCCTGCCCTCTTTCAGGTCGAACTGGTAACCTACGAAGTTGAAGACCTGCTGTGGGACCAGTTCTGATTTTTCCCTGTTCACCAGCCACCCTAGTTCCTGGCACAGTGTGATTAGGGTTTGAGTATGCTGGAGACAGGTGTCGTGAGTAGAGGCTCTCACCAGCGTATCGTCTAGGTACTGGTGGATCCTTATACCCTTTTGAAGTGCCATGAGTTTGACCTCTTTGGTGACCACTGTGAACTCCATGGGGGCTGTGGACAGGCCAAAAGGAAGGGTTTTGAACTGGTAGGACCGACCCTGGAGGTGAAAACGCATGTACTTCCTGGCCTGACTGTGAATTGGTATGTGGAAGTATGCGTCTTTGAAATCTAAGGATGTGACCCACTCCCCTGACTGTAGGAAGGTTCTTATTGTCTCTGGGGTCTCCATCTTGAACGACTCTGTGTTCAAAAAGGTGTTCAAGGTGCTCAAGTCCAGAATCGGTCTCCACCGGTTGTTGGGTTTGGGTACCAAAAATGGCCGGTTGTAAAACCCCAGTGAGTTTGGGTTTTCCACCGGTTCGACTGCATTTTTGTTTATCAGCTGATGCAGTGCCTCCACAAGGAAGGACTGTTTGGTTGGATTGTGGTAGTTGCTTATTACAGTCGGTGACCTTGTTAAGTGAGGTCTGAACTGGAACGGAAGAGTATAACCCTCCCTCAGTGTGGTGACTACTTTTGGACTCGAACCCAAGGCTTCCCATTTCTCCCAACACTGGTTTAACCTCGCCCCTACAGGAGGATCTATAACAGCATGTTGGGCATTGGTGACAAGATTTACAGAACACAAGTGACCTACACAAGAAACATTTTTCACATATTTTATTTCTGTGTACAGTTGACAAAAGGTGGGATTTACGCCTTTCCTTTGTGGCAACCCGGTGACAATATGAGCATTTGCAACATGAGAGTCTACATTGAAATTTAAAGTCACTTTCCTGTTCTCTGACACCACTGGTGCTGGGTTCAAGTCTCCCTGACCGGTAATAAGTACAGAGTTCTTCTGACCGGTCACTGGAAATATACAGTGATTGTCATTTATGAGACTTGAACCCCTTGGCAGGTTTCTGTGTAAAAGTTGAGGCCTTGCCACGACCTTTCCTAGCCTGCTGCTTGTCTTTGATCTGGTTCCAAGCAGGGACATTCTTCTTGTCGGTGTGATGGCTAGTAACCTTGTCACTTGCAGCATATGGGTGGAAGCGACTTTGCTGTCGGTGTGAATTACCGGAAGAATGCCTCTCTTCGCTCTTACAGATTTCCTCCTCAGCTGTTGATATAAGCTGGTCCG
This sequence comes from Sabellastarte sp. h YS-2021, assembly GCA_964017235.1. Lineage (NCBI taxonomy): Eukaryota > Metazoa > Annelida > Polychaeta > Sabellida > Sabellidae > Sabellastarte > Sabellastarte sp. h YS-2021. The sequence continues at coordinate 163,590,861 of OZ024927.1, read as the reverse complement.
GGAATAAAGCATTCAAATGAACTGGTGACGTTCTCAAGGCGTGCAACGTATCTTGCTTTACCCCAGCATGTAGATAGTCCAGGTAACTATCCCTGCGAGCAAGGGTGAAGTTGGCCATGTTAATAAATACTGCTTCTGAAAGATCTTGCATAGTCCTGGCCATTGCTTGAGATACTGACCGGTTGAAAGTGGTCAAGTACTCCAGTTCACTAACAGCCTGTTTCATCTTTTCAGATGACTTGCCTTTACTATCCAGATGCAGGGTTTTTAACTGAGTGTTCATCGAGTCCTGAACCCTGGTCAGGCACCTTGACAAACCAGCAGCCTGGTTACACATTATTGTCTGTTCACGGGCTGCCCTCTCCCAGCGTCTGAGGAGATCCTGACTGAAGGCTCGAGAGGGTGGAGCAGATGGCAAATTTCTTCTGGCAACCCTGTTGAAAGAGTGGTTGAGTTTGGCCGGATCCGGTGACCAGCTACGAACCGTAGAACTCTCACTGTCTTTTTCAGCATGCATCCCGTACCATCTAGAAGGTCTAGGGGTTTTGATGAACTGATCCCTGAGGAGGCCAGTGTTGTCAGAATTCCTGGTAGGGTAGCCTTCTTTGATTGTGAGGTTAAGACTGGACATCTTCCTGCACAACCAGTCATCCACAGGAAGTTTCACACTGACTTTACTGGTTGGCTGGACACGGGTACCGGCAAAGGGGTTGTCATCTGCAGCACAGGACACAGTTTCGAACTCAGGAACCCTGTGCCAGTTCATGAAACTCCTCACACCCCTCATGGTTTCCCTGTAGTTTGCCTCCTCAGTGGGTTCAGTCTCAGGGTCATCTCTAGAAGGTTCTTTGTCTGCTGACCGGTCCCGGTGGATGTCACCACCCAGGGAACCGGTTTCGCTGAACTGCTCAGCTTCACTGTCAGAAGCTGCACTCAGATCCACATCATCGGTGGGCTGAACCTCTGGGAACGAACCGGGGGCCTGAACAGGCTGGGTTGCTATCCCTTCACCAGGAGCCCCAAGGGGCTGGGTGGCAGTCTGCATCTCCTCTACAGCACTACCGGTAGCCTGGTCAAGGCAGGGACCGGATTTCTCAGCTGGCAGACTCTTCTCCACAGGTAGACTGCTGGTGGTGGCACCAGGGTCAAAAAAAGGCTTCTGAGAGGGAGTCACATCTGAAGCTGGCTTCACAACCGGTTCAACCGGCACTGTGAAAGCCTTGGCTAGCAGCATAGCCTCAAGTCTGGAAAATCTCTCTCCCCACTTGTCTTCCAGATGCTGGAGATCTTCAGTTGTAGGTCTACTGCTTGAAGATCTTTTCTTACTGGCAGACGGCTTGGGAGACTCACTACGTTTCGTCTTCTTGGAAGGGGTCGTCTGCACAGCCTTGATCTTTTCCACTTTACCCAGTACGCTAACGTGTGCTGGGTCCACGAGAGTGGGGGTGGATGACGTCATAGCATTGGAGGTCGTCTTCTTGTCTTTTCTGTCCCTATAGGTAGGCGGAGCCAGTTGAAGGGACTGCTCAGGGGTAAACCCTTTACAAATCACGCATTCCTTCTTCAGGATGCAGGGGTCGTCGCCTAGCCCTTTGTCCCTACACCGTGCACACTTGGAGTGGGTGTCGAACCCAGCCATAGCATGTCTGCATGAACCTCTTCTTTGTCCTGGTGATGACATAGTTGTAGATAAAACTTCTGAATTACTTCAAATATGAAATAAAATGGATGAGTTCGGTATAAAACTAAAATTTCCTTGTCGTTGAAAACACGTCTTCACTCTCCACGCGCCAAACGAAAAAGATGCTATGACATCACGTTGTCTAGACAGGAAGAGAAAGTACGATGCGCCACCTGGCGAATGCACTCTCCTGACCGGTCCTGCCGGTATTATATACAGGACGTCTTTTTCTGGCGTTGAGCGGGACCGGTCGGGCCGACCGGTAAAGCAATTGTCCATTGGATAGGATGTATTAACGCAATAAAATGTCATATTTCCTCCAGAAGTCAAAAATTTCCATGAATGAAAGAAGTCTTATTCTTAGAATGTTTTTTCTTATTCCAAGAATTATTCTTAGAAAATAGTTGAAAATTCTCAGAATAAGAATCATTCTAAAGATGAGGGTGAATATGTATCCTGGGGGACTATTTATAGGTGAGAAAAATGCAATTTCTATGTAATATTGACACACTATATACACAACCAATTAGGTATCTGTCTTGGACTTTGAATTGTACGAAAGTTGTATCATATTTTATTTTATTTTCCACACAATTGTGAAAGATTTGTCAAATTCATTGCAGATTTTTTGAGATTTTTCCTTCTTCTCGTATGTGTTGGTTGCATTAATAATCTTGCAAATCTTGTGCCATTATCTAAGTGTTTTGCTGATATAAAAATTGCCTTGAGAAGTGACAAGTTGGATACGTAATCCTAGCTGTATTGAAAACAATCAGATCTACATACTCGGGTCACATAGGCTGTCCTAGGTGGACCCACTGCATGAATAATTTAGACAGTTTTAAACTAATAGCACTGAGGTAGGCAGCTGGGTTTGACTAAGCCTATTTCACTCTCAAAGCCACGCTTAATGAAATATGCAACACTAATTTGGTGGGAAAAGTTAATTTAAGAGCCAATGAAGTTATTGCATGAGTAAGGTGAAACATGATTCTAGCGGCTGTTGTTTCGGGTTCTTGATGAGGTTTCATGTCAATATCCATTATAACTGTGATTGCACTGTACAAACACAATGCACATTTATCTGTTAATTACATAATACTGTAATTACTGTGTACATAAGAATGTATTACATGAGAATCTTACATACATCTTATTACAAAAGAATCTCTTAATATGTTCATAAGTTGACCTTTTTACTCACCATTGTTTTAAGTCAAATAAATTAATGAGGTCGGAAAAAAAAATTCATATTGAAATTTTAAATCTTTATTGATCTCTTTAGCAGAAGCTGACCTTTCGTAAAAAAATTTTTCTGGTGCATTTCAAACATGATAAGATTGGTTCCAGCCATTATTGTCACTAATAGTTAATTAGTTATAGTTGTACTTTGATTTAGTATTTCCACTATCAATTATACACATTTCAGATTAGCCATTACATGGAAGAATAATTTTAACATTATATAATTATCCTGTAGCCTTATCCTGAATACTTTCAATAGTTTTATTGATCCACTTATTGTCTGATCCTTCAGAAAGTTACTACATATAGTGCAAGTCATACTCCAAATATTTTTATTGACTCAAATTTTTGCAATAATTTACATTAAAATGGGATCTGTATTGAAATATTAAATAGGTTGTATTGTTCATATATTATTTTCGTAACTCCACTTGCAAACTTCATCCTTATAAATGCAATTAATTGCAAACGCTATGTGCAAGAACCGTTAATTTTGTAAAATAGACAAAATAATACAAAAATAAACAACGCAAAGCCACAAATAGAATCCAGCCAGAGGTCATCATTGTCAATAACTGGTAAATAACAGCATATTATTTTGTAAAATTATTGTTAGAGAAATAAAAATTCTGATGGTCATTCCATTGAGAGAGATTTAACTACTAAGGGCTACTGTAAATCCAGAAACTGAAACTGAAATAAAAAAATGTAAAAAATATTTTCAGCTAAAATGATCTATTATTGTAATAATGTTGGATATATCATTCATATAATATGTACTATGTTTTAGCTTTATTCTTATACAAGACATGGAAAACTTAAAAATTGAAGTTAATTAATACATACAAGAGTGCATTATGATTAAAATCAATAACAGAACCAGCAATAATGGCTTCTGTATCTGCTGTTTAACTTTTTACCTCCACCAAGGAGGTCATGTTTTTGCCTGGGTTTATTTGTCTGTCTGTCCGTCTCTTTGTTTGTTTGTGAACATGATAACTCAAAAACTTATGGACGGATTTTGATAAAATTTTCAGGATATGTCTGAAATGGTAAAAGGAAGAAGTAATAAGATTTTGGGAGTGATTCGGATCACTGTCTGGATCTTCTGGATCTATGAAATTTAATTTTTAAAGAAAGATAGCTCAAAGACTTTTGGAGGGATTTTGATGAAATTCTCAGGATATGTGAGAAATTGGTAAAGGAAGAAGTGATTAGATTTTGGGATTGATCTGGATCACCATCTGGAGCTTCTGGATCCTTGAATTCTTTAAAGGAAGATAATTTGAAAAGTTATGGACAGATTCAGATGAAATTTTCAGGACATGTCCAAAATGGGACAAGGAAGAAGTGATTAGATTTTGGGTGTGATCCAGATCACTGTCTGGATCTTCTGGATCCAGGTATTGTTATCTCCCGCCTTCGGCCGAAGGCCGTGGTCGGGAGATTATAAAACGCCTTCCATATGTGCGTGCATGCATCCGTGCGTCACATTTTTGCATAAACCTTAATATCTCATTCATTTATAGATATATCTTCTCCAAATTTGCAGGGAATGTTTATGGCTATGGAAACCTGTCTCTGCAAAATTTTAGCCTCATTTTGAAAAACAAAATGGCCGCCATAGCTAATTGTTTAAAAATCATAAAGATGCTCTAAATCTTGAAATATTCCAGCTAGCTTCATCAAATATGCACAAAAGCTATATGGCTAGACAGGGTTATCCTATTCAAAAGACTTTATATCTCCCCAAGTATTGCTCCTAGAGGTTCGGAATGTGAAAACAACTTGTAGGAAGTCATGGCCAGCGAATATTTTCCAGGTGTTGAATTTGACCTTTGACCCCTGCTTCAAGGTTAAATGAGGTTGTCACACTAAAACGTCATTATTTCTCCTTATTATTGGTGCTATGGCTTCAGAATATAGAGACAGACTATCAAAAGTCCTGGCCTTCAAATGTTTTGCCTGAGAAAAATTTTGGCCTAATTTTGAAAAACAAAATGGCCGCCATAGCCAATTATTAAAAAATCATTAAGATGCTCTAAAACTTGAAATATTGTAGCTAGGTTCATCAAATACGCACAAAATATTTATGGCTAGGAAAGTTAGCCTGATAGTAATTTAGCCTAGTTTCAACAACAAAATGGCCGTCATATCACACGTTAAATGGGATTATCCTATTAAAAAGGCCTTATATCTCCCTTATCATTGCTACTAGGGGTTCCAAATGTGAAGACAACTTGTACCAAGTCAAGGCCTGAGACTATTTTCCAATTGCTGACTTTTACCTTTGACCCCTTCTTCAATGTCAAGTGGGGTCATCTTACTTCAGAGGCCTTAAATCTCCTTTAGTTCTCCATTTTTACTGATTCTGAGGCGGGAGATAACCGCTGCGGCAGTGGCCTTGTCTAAAGGAAGATAATTCAAAAAGTTATGGATGGATATGGATGAAAGTTTCATTAAATGTCTGAAATGGGACAAGGAACAAAGCATAAAAAATACAATATCAATGCTAATGGTAGGTTTTCAAGGCTCTGGAATTATTTTAGGGAGTAGACACAGCATTGAAGGACTGAGCTGCCTTGGTGGAGGTCTGCGCTCTCTGGGTGCTCTTGTTCTGTAATAATGTTTAAAATCTGATCTTTTACTTTTCCAACCACTGAGAGACAAGGGATTACTGGTAATTTGAACCATCCCATCACTACAAAGAACATCTACTAAAATAATTCGAAAAATTATAATAAAATTTAATAAGTTAAAGTAAAAAATAGTACAATGAGTGGAGTGTAAAGATAACCTTGTGACAAACTTGCATATGAAAAATATTTTTGTTTGAAAAGTATTTGTTCTTGTGGCATGGCATATGAAAACCACAAACATTTTTGACTTGATTGTAAAGAATATGTTACATTAAGACAAAAAATTTTTTTTTCATATAGTAGAAAATTAAGTTGTGAGTACAAGATGATGTAGTGATAATAAGAAAATTTAGTGATCACCACAAAGTAAGTGGTCATCAGTTAATAATTTGGTGTTCACAATTTATTGTGTTGTGATTCCCAGATAATACAGTGATCATCACATGACCTGGTGCTAATCATACAATCCAGAGACTACCATGTGGTGATCACCAGTTCATCTGATCATCAATACTTTTGTGATCACCAGGTGGTCTCATTATCATCACATCATTTCATGCTCAAAACATCATCTGGTGATTACAACTTAATAAGTTGAAGAAAGAAAATAAGAGATGATCACACATCATCTGGTGATAACTGTATCATGATTTAGTTGTGATCACAAGAAAATAAGTTGGGCTCACAAGATTATCTCTTACTCACAAGATCTTCTGGTGATTACCACACATTATAAAGACTGGAAGTGCGCAGTGAATGAAAACCCGTCTGCGCATAGAATCAGCTGGGAGTAAAACATGCGATAACCGCCCGCTGAAAAACGGAAGTGCTGTTTCGAATTGCTCGAATTGTATGTTGGTCGTAAAATCGTCTGCTTTTACGAGAGCGATCATGCATTCAAAACAATATGGCGGCGTCCTTGTTTGTGTCACCTCATAAAAATAAAGGGATATTTCTTGAAACCAGGTAGGCTGGTCTTTATAATAGTAATAAATACCTCATGCTCACGCCTAACCGCACTCTGGCATTATTTGAAATTTTTGCCGGGCGTATATCCTGTAACAAACACCCCCACAATCGGTATTTATTCCTACAATAAGTTGTACTCACAAGATCTTCTCATGATATAGACTTGGTAAATGTTAACATAAAATCACGATGTCCTGATAGGGCAACCATAACTTATTAATTCTCTGTTGTAAGAATATTTCTTCTGAACAGAATAAAAGCATATTTTATTTGAACATTTACATTCTGTTCTAAAAGACTCCAATTATTTTGTTTTGTAAATTAGACTTTGCTATTATTTTTGTAGACTTTGCCAGGTAAAGCTCTTCTTTACATACATCATATTACCATTATAATCTTTGTGGTCACCCTTACTTTGTTTTTATCTCTGTGTTTGTATGTTACACTTAACTCATTCTGTGAGAAGACTTGATGTATTATACCTATAATTTCTGCTCAGTTGGTCTAATAAAATACTGTCTGGTAAAAAGGGTAAAAGTCAAGCAGTTTTGGCCAGAATTATTGTACTTTGATTTTGTCTCAGCCAATCACCATCCTTGGATCTCTGAATCTAACCATATTCTAAAGATAACAAATGTTATACATTACCAACTTACCTGTTTGGTGAAAAAATGATCTTTCCTTGTGAGTTGTAACCTGCCCAGTGTATTTTTCATAAACACTTGTGAGATGACAAACGTCAAAATGTCCACATACAGTAGACTTTTTCCAGCTTTGAGAAACTACCATCAAAAAAGGCCAAGCCATTTCAAAACCTGGTCTAACATTTGGAAGGGCCAGCAGGTTTAAAATGGCAAGTAACATTGATTGTTTCTGCACTTCATATTTCACAGAGAATGGTTAGTTTATGTGTGTTTGTGTAAACTGCCAAAAGACAGAGTGTATTTTTTGAGGTGGAACATGTTTAAAAACACTTCTGTAATATTCAAACTTTCCCTGTCTGAATGGTCTATTGGTGTCTTTATCATGGAGTTGGCAGCCATTACAAAATACAAATTTCTTTCGAACTCTCATTTTTTTCGGACCAGTTTGCTCCCTGTAGATTTAGATTTATTTGTTGTTTTACGTCGCGTTCAACAGCCAGGGTCATATTGCGACGGGTAGTTTACGGGTGGAGGAACCAGTGCATACTGCACTGTAAACCACCGGGCATCGGCAAGTAACTACCAACTTTCCAACATGAAGCGCCCGGACCGAGATTACAACTGGTGGCCTCAGAGGTTGGAGGCCAGCACTCTAACCGCTACACCACCGAGCCCCCCTGCATGTTTGCTACCTGTAAGTGAGACAGAGCCTTTTTGCACAATATAACAAAAAGTTGTGATTTATTAATTCATGCTCCTTAATTTGGGAACGGCCACTGCTGATCGATATTTTGAGTGCCATCAAAAAAGACCTTGAAAAAGTCTTTCACACAATATCATAAATGGTAGGTGGCCATAATTAGAACCAAATTAAGTTTTATATCAAGTCTGCTTCATACAAGTGGGCTTGAATAATGTCTACTGAATGATAAAACTTGCATTGCTACTCACTTGTTAGTTATTGGCACTTGAAGGTCAAATTCTAAGAATGTGAGTTCTACAATTTCATTTAAAGCTCCTAGGAAGGTGTAGAGTATACAGTTGATCTTGTTCGGGTAAATCTGTGGGAAGTTCGGAGAAGTGAAGGTTCCTTGAGATGGTTGGTCACTGCTACCCGAACTCTCGTACACCACACACTCGCATGCTGAAATAAAAGAAATAATCACATGTTTTTATACACCCAAAGCAGACTTTCAGGCATACCATAGGTCAACACATATACAAAGATAACTAGAAAATTATCAAGGTATTTGGAGCATAAATTTATGAGAGATAAAATTACAAGATATTCTTGAACATGTGATCAGATTCTACACGTATGTTATAGATACCAACTACTAATACTAGGCTTTAAATGAGTAGACTTTTATCTCTTGACACCAAAGTGATATCTTTTACTATAATTCACAATTGAATGTCACTTTTTATTTATACTTTGCACTTTAAATTTACTTGAATGAGACAATATGGCTTTAAACAATTAACATTCAAATTTCCAAATGTAAAAATGTTATTACGCTTACTACTTTAAGCATCAAAATATTTAATACTAGTTTTAGTAACTAGCACTTTTCTTTTAAAACTGGTCAGCTGTACTTATGGTGATTTTATATTTACAAAGTCTTTAAATTTACTTTTGCTGCATTAAATTCTGACACTGTTAATCTTCTAAACAGTGAAACATTTATACTTCACCATAAAATTGATAAAAATGTAAAGTTTATCTTCATGCTAAATGATTTAATTTATAAATTTGAATCAAATATAATTTCTTCTTATATTTAAATTATTTGTGACAAAACTGTCTCTTTCTGTCACTTTAACATGTATGAAATATAGTAAGGTACAAACATATGATATAAAATTATTTTATGAAAAAAAATAGGCTAACACTTTCTGTCATACCATTCATATTAACTGCACTTAACTGCCATTATTTTGTAACTTTCATATTTTAGTTCACATATTTATAAGCAAATATCTAACATCATGTACATATCACATTTACAAAAGAAAAATCTCTCAGTATTATAACACAAAGAAACTTTTGAAAAACATGTGTCGTGCTAATTTCTCATCAGTTATATGTCTCTGAACCAGTATCACATTTTTACATGAAATCCAGTTTACAGGTTTTTAAACTAATTTTATCGGCTGACTTCTCCTCTCTCCAGTATTGCTTTTCTCATCATATCACCTGTGTTTACCTTTAATCTTGTGATATGAACTTTCAAAAGCAATACAGTTTTCAACGGCAGGAACTTGAGTAGGCAGAAGTAATAGAAATAAGACAGACCATTAAAATGTCAATTTAAACAATGACTTTGTATAAACAAGTTTACATTGGATACATCTTGAATATAATGAGAAATATTACTGCAAGCATTAGTTCAGAAATTGAAAGAATGACTGTTACATTGTACTATTTACACACTGAACTAAAGTTAAACCCCTTTAACCAGGACTCTCTGACAATGTGGAATTCTAGAAATAAATGTGAAGTCCTCCGAGGTCTGTTACTGATCAAATTTATACTGTTATCTTAAATTAATTGGCCCATATGTACTTATAATCTTATTTTAAAAATAAATTTTCTTAGAATATAGGCATTTTCTTGAACAAAAATTCCAAGAATATGAAAAATTGATAAGAATAAGAATTACAATAAATTTTCATGAAAATTGTATTTGCAATACCCTCAATGGGCGGGTTTTTGATATGACAACACAAATGGACAATGATGAATATCAAAACCAACCCAAACAAAATTATCAGCAACATTAAATCCCCCAACATCTATGGTTCAATATAATGATATATTCATACTAAAATATTTTTAAAAAGACATCCTAATATGAGGATTTGAGCTTATAGTGTAAATATCAAAACATGAATATATGGAAAATATTATACATATTTTTCCACAAATGATAAATTCATGTTGATCAACATTTAAAATACTGAAGCTACCTGTTTTGTACACAACTATTGTGTGTAATATGTCATTATTATCAGCCCCAAAACTTCCAATGACTTTAAAAATTCATATTCTTAGCTATTTTTCTGAGTCTAAGAATATTACTGAGAAAGCCGTAGTTTTCTGTGAAAATTCAGAGTAAGAATAATTTTAAGACCAAGAATGCTAGTGAATGTGAGCTCTGGTCAGGTTGAACTATTTTTTCTACTCTCTTTAGGGTTATCACTATGTCTCATAAAAGACTTACATAAATAACAATCTAAATTGGTATTCTGATAAAGTAAAAAAAATATCCAATACAAACAAACCACAAAAGAATGGTAAATATGCTAGATACACCAATTTTAAACCCAACTTTTTAATCCTCTGGTAAAATTACTGGTCTTGGAAAATAATTGCTCTGTCAGAAAATTTAAAGAACAGATTTCCCACTGGTATTTAAACACAATAAAAACAACTCAGAAAGGCAGAAACAGACTATGAAGTCAGCCATATTTCATAATAGTGAAATATTTGAAGTATTTTTATACTTCAACAAGAGCACTCGGAGAGTGCAGACCTCTGCCATGGGAGCTCAATCCGGATCACTCCCAATAGATTTTTCATGGATCCAGACAGTGATCCAGATCACTCCCAAAATCTAATCACTTGTTCCTTGTCCCATTTAGGACATATCCTGAAAATTTCATCAAAATCCATCCATAACTTTTTGAGTTATCTGTCTTTAAAAATTACATTTCATGGATCCAGATCCAGATAGTGATCCGGATCATTCCCAAAATTTAATCATTTCTTCCTTGTACTTTTTCAGACATATTCTGAAAATTTCATCAAAATCTGTTCAAAATTTTTTGAGTTACCTTGTTCACAAACGCACAAACAAACAAACCCAGGCGAAAACATAACCTCCTTGGCAGAGGTAATAATACCTTTACTATTAGTCAAGTTAGGTCAACACATTGGGGTTTTACATCCTGTTTAACAGCCGGGTCGGCTCAACTTGACCCACACAGAGGCGACAGTCTGTGATTAGATGCCAGACTTGCTGTACTTAAGGGCACTGAGGACCGTTTCTCTATTACCAGACTGAGGGCAATTTTGTTCACACAATAGAAAGTTCACAAAAACATAGCAATTCAGTATAAAACAGTAGCACAGTGTGATATAGGGACAGCAGAAGTGAGTTGATAAAATAAAGTATTTGGATAATAAAACACTGGATAATAGAGGTTTATTGTATTCACACTCTATAAATAAAGGAATTGCAACAGACCTAGGTTTTTTTAATATCTCTGTCAAGGTGCACTATTATACCAGGTGCATTTTTATTTTTGTGTCTTTTAGCAGCAAAAACTACTGATACTGACACTGTTTGACTTTGTAATTAGGAACAATGTAACATTGTTTCTTTTGGCTTGTTAGTTGCTGGTAAACATGTATGTCTTGAGATTAAATTATATATTGACATAAAGCACAGCTCATAACTAGACATTGCCACCTAAAATGCCAAATAATTAACCTTTCATAAGAGTGCTTGCTTTGTGGTGCTGATCTGACCACTTACGTTTCTGGATATTTGATATATGTTTTATGTTTTTAATACTGCAGAAGTCTGTCTTCATGAATGAGATTAAGCACTATAAAGGTTCAATTACAATTGGAATGCTTTCAATGGATGAAAATGTGCATTTTACATGAAATCGTTGCCATAAATCAGCACACAGCCAATCAGCATACAGCTTTTAAGGTTTTTTTTTCTGTATTAGTGATCCTGACTGGCTACAGATTGAATTTACTGCTAGCTTCATTTCTGCCCAGTTTGACATATGAACAATATTATCAATCCAAGAAGGATGTAAGAGTTCATATATGAACTGATTACAATATGGTAACAATTAAAACAAGGGCGAAAAGTCTTTTCCTTTTGGTCTACATGCCTGAGCTTCACAGCCATCATAGACTTGAGTAGTGCACTAGAATTTATGAGAGTCTGATGACAAAAACAATTTCCGAGTCAGGTACATCCCGTACCTGGTCACCCATCTAAGTACTAATATAGCCCAATGCTTCTTAACTTCAGTGATGAGATGAGTACTCCTCATGCTATGCCTCATGAAAGTCCAGTGACAAAGAAAAATGAAATAGAACAAGGTTGATAGGGTTTCGGTCTACTAGCGTGAGATGCAAAGCCATTACAGAGACGAGTAGTCCACTGAGGCGGTCACCCATCAAAGTACTAACGTAGCCCATTGCTGCTTAACTTCAGTAATGAGACTGGTAGTCATCCCACTACTGCTATATAAATGTATATCTTTTCCCCAAGTACCACAGTCATGATAATTTTTAATAAATTAATATAAACAACTATGGATAACTGCATACTATGTGTACCTATTAACTGTATGTACATATTTATTTATTACAGTTACACTTAATGTCTGTGTAACATAATTAGTTTACACATGTGGAACAAAAAAATTTAATTTTAACTTGATGAATATTTCCATATTTGAAAGTATATTTTTTTTAACTTCCACAAGGCTTGTCTTGAATGCTGTTTTACCTTTTCATGATGTAAGATACTAGCATAATTTTGAGTGATATATCAATTACCTGGTATATTGATGAGATATTAGGTAAAGAGCAATTGTGAAAACAAGCCTTGATAACTGTTAGTAGATGGAATTAATTTATTTTGGCTTCCCATTGCTTTCAAGGGAATGTATGACATTTTTGCATGCATATCAGCCGTAGGCAATAAGTTCTTATCATAAACAACAATAATCTATTATTTTATTTAATTAAATATGAAGGCATCCATTGTTACAGTATGTTTTTAAAAGTCTTGTCATTGTCCTGCAATTCAAATTAGCATTGCGGACTTTGGATATTATCCTGTAGTATAATGCTCCCCAGTTAAACAAGTGTCCAAACATTACACTGTCATCTTACAGCAAGCAGATAAATTATCATGTTATAATACAAGGATCAAAATCTCTCCCATAACAAGCAGATTTACGCCATGAAAGATTCACGCAGAAGGCTTTGCACTTCTGCTTTACGAGCTGCACCTGCAATTCAACTTCAGGGCATTGCAAGAAAAGGTCACTGGGGATTTAACGGCATCAACAGATGATTTACATGGACTGAAAAAAACAGGCTAAACCTCTGAAGATTTCTGGAGCCATATTTGAAAAGGCATTCAGTGAAAGGCTTTGTCGTCAGGTGTTTTCTCTTAGTTATAAAACAGAGGACTTGTTATTTGTCTGTTGAAGAAAGAAAGGTTAAGAGAATGTATATATCATATGCACATAATAAATGCTCCATTGCTTTCAATAGCTAACCACACTTGGATTTTGATAATTATGATATATATCCAGTGAGTGTAGAGGGTAAAGTAGTAATTGTAAACAATTTGTTTTATACAAAATCAATTTTTTGCAATTAATGAGAAGAACAGCAATCATTTTTCTACAGAAAAGTACCAGGGTTATGTTAAAAGTGCTTTTTCGGTTGCAATTGTTGGCTAATTAATTTGCTGTATCGAGAAATAAGTTCACAAAACAAGATATTTATTCAGATAATAAGTAAAGAATTAATAAGTTTTAGTATAGCCCCAGTGATGCATTAATACCCTTCCAAGATCTTCAGTATCAACATTCAGTTCCAACTTGCATTAATATTTAACTATGATCATTAAAATCAGCTTGTAACCTTGACAGTACAAGCCCCAGCTACAATTCCCTGGGCTCATGTTTTGTAGTGCTACTGACCTGAAAAGGTAGATGACCTAGGCTCGCTGAAAAATCTCAAGACCTGAATCTCAAATTCAGATATAATCCCTATAATTCTTGGTTGTAAATATTATATTGAAGCCTTAAACTCAAACTCAGAATGGGTAGGATGTCATTTGACAAAGCCAAAGTTAAGTTTTATTTGGATTTGTATTCATAAAAAATTTAAACCCAATTTTCAACTCTGAATCCTCACACACTCAAACTCAGTCCTAGATATGCAAAAACTTCAATTTTAAATATTATCAAATAAAACCCAGCCCGAGTATTTCCACAATTTTAGTCTGAGTTTAAATTCAAGTATGAGTTCTAGAAGTTTCTGGACCAGTTCTGGATGTTTGAAATACTTTTCCATGAACATGGTTTTTTTTGATGATTAAATCTTGTTCTCTGGGATATCAGAATAATATTGAATTTTAATTGTAAGGTACTCTCATAACTAACGGTAATTGCACCAGATATTTGAAGGTTGGTGATTTCCACCTTAGTCCATCCATGAATTCTAGCTAAGTAATTGTTGATAACATAAATTCCACTTCCTAATGACTTTCTATTTGCGCAGTTTCTGCAGTATGATTATCATCTTTTAATCTGTAACAATGAAATTAGCATTATACAATGTTCCAGTGACATTTGACTTGCAATGGATGTGGTGCTCACCAAGTTAGGCTTATATATTTCTGTGGTACTGGATGATCTGTAGGTATGGCATTCAAGGAATGTATGCTCTGATGGAGAAATGATACAAGATGGTATATTTTGATAATATACTTAAAACTGTAATATAATAGGAAAACTTCCCGAAAGACATATACAGAAGAAATATGTCACAAATGAAGATAACAATATACATGATTGTATTACGTGTGCGTGGCATGAGTATTATATTGTTAATCTTCATGAGTGATATATTTTTCTTTATATGTCTAATGAAGGATGTTTTACTTTAAATTTATTATCCACCATTTTGTATAGTTTATGAGTTAAATATATCAATATTTACAGACAGAATGTTAAAAAGGCAGTTATATAATTATGCAGGAGCACCAGTGACTATCTAAACTTCAATCTTTAACTTGCGATTTCTCAGCCATTTCTGTATGGATTTTTATGCAACAAAAATGAGCAGAAGTGCTGTAAAATACCTTTCTAATGATATATAGATATTTGTAAGTTACAGAGATTCCGAGATATTAGTTAAAACCCAAAATTATAGACACTAATTATCCATGGTATGGAGGCGCTGTTGTATACAAAGAAAATATATCCCGCTCTGTATATCACACTGTACAGGTCAAATATATTTTGATAATATACCTACCGGTATAACTGAATATATACCCTGTATGGGTCAAATATATTTTGATAATATGCTTACCGGTATAACTGAATATATAAAGACATATTTGTCTTTATGCTCCTATGCTACAAT
The DNA here is from genome assembly GCA_964017235.1 of Sabellastarte sp. h YS-2021. Taxonomy (NCBI): domain Eukaryota; kingdom Metazoa; phylum Annelida; class Polychaeta; order Sabellida; family Sabellidae; genus Sabellastarte; species Sabellastarte sp. h YS-2021. Next base: position 163,575,480 of record OZ024927.1, on the reverse strand, counting down.
ATAATAATAGCTAATAATAGTAGGATTTATAGAGCGCAAAATTGATACAAATCCTTTAATGCGCTTAAGTCCAAGAAGGGAGAGTCCAGGGACAGAACATGGGTCGACATCTAAAAAGCGCCCGCCAGGCTATAACTAAGGTGGGGGGTATGCCAGCCTAAACAAGTGAGTCTTTAGCTGGCTTCTGAAACCATCTATTGTTTGCTGAGATCTGACAGTTTGTGGCAGCTTGTTTTGGATTGTTTTTCTGCTTACAATTCTTAAGAATAGTTATTTCACAGGCAGCGACAGATGGACTGATTTGTTTTGGCTTCTTATCTGATGAGCACTTAAATGATGGAGGAGATCAGTGAGGAGTAATAATAATAATAATAGGATTTATAGAGTGCAAAATTGATACAAATCCTCTAATGCGCTTAAGTCCAAGAAGGGAGAGTCCAGGGACAGAACATGGGTCGACATCTAAAAAGTGCCCGCCAGGCTATAACTAAGGTAGGGGGGTATGCCAGCCTAAACAAGTGAGTCTTTAGTTGGCTTCTGAAACCATCTATTGTTTGCTGAGATCTGACAGTTTGTGGCAGCTTGTTCCATTCAGCTGGTGCAGCTACTGCAAAGCCACGCCTGCCTATGTGCTTCTTAGGGATATAGTGAGTCAATGTAAAACGGGTTTTCTGTCAAAGAACTTTTATTGGATGTTAGTTATTGGCATACACCATACACCTCCAGTTAAAGTTACCAGGACTTCCACATTTCTAGACTGTAGTTTCACCATGTTGTTAAAGTTACAGAGGATTAATATTTGAGCATAGTGTTTTGGATTGTTTTTCTGCTTACAATTCTTAAGAATAGTTATTTCACAGGCAGCGACAGATAGAGTAATCATGTGCGACTGATTTGTTTTGGCTTCTTATCGTGCTTTTTTCACAAACTTACAACAATACCAAGGGGACCACAATTAACACTGAATTCAGTATACGAATAGTTCCAGCAGTTTTTAAAGACAATTTAGTCTACTGAATTGCAACAGGGTTTTTTTTGCTTCTTATGAAAGGGGTTAAGTGTTTCTGATGGACTAAAAATTGGGATTCTAGTGCTTTAGAGAAATTTCATTCAGTGAAAAAAAGAAACATTTATCTGAAGTCTTCTGAAAGAACTTGTGGACTGTGAGAATAATGAGCTTGTTAGTGTGACTTGCAAGTTAACAAGAGCACAAATCACAGATTTGACGTGGGTGTTGATTGTATTTTTACTCAAAGTAAGCACATTTCAAAGGGCTTCATGGAGTAGTACTTCAAAACTGAAAGGAGAAATCAAATCAAAATCAAATGTTTTGTTAATTGCTACCCCATTTCAAAAATTTCAGTCTTTACAAAAATGCTATCAGATGTTAACCTTTGTATCATATTTAATGGAGATATGACATCACTTATACAATTACATTAATACAGTATCACAAGCTTTTATTTAAATGTGACTGCTATAAAAACTCAGCTTATGAAGTGGTGTATTAGAGTAGGTTGTACTACCCTTTTTGGTCATGTGGAGGTCACAGACTCATGATGTAGAAGTAAAAACTATGATGCAACGTCTTGGCTGTAAACATCATACAAAACACTGAACATAATCTTCTCTAGTTGTTTTGAGTACCTCCACCAAGGAGGTATTACATTCTGACTGTAAATTTGTCTGTTCGTTTGTTAGCAGGATTAAGCAAATAGCACTGGTCAAATCTTCATAAGAAAGTGACAAGATGGGTCTTGGTCAGATTTAGATCTTGTTACATTTAGGATACAAAAAAATGATCAAAGATCTGGATTGTCTCACTGATTTGAACTTTTGAGCCGTTTTTTCAAAAGACGTACATGCCTTGGCAGAGGTATGCGGTCTCCAACTGCTCTTGTTTTAATTTGGGTTAATAATATATATGGTGGAAAATGACATGCATGGACATCCTCTGAGAAGTCAAATAGCAAGAAGCGGGTCATCACCAAAAACAGCATCAACCAGGCAAGAGATAGTTATGTTAATGGCAGGCCAAGTCTGAAATATAGGAGTCTTTACCTTTTGTTCTGAAGGAAGCCATAGTTGTTTGTGACCTGACTATAGATTTAAGTCTATAACATTTGGATGGCATGGCAACTATTTATTTTAAGTATCATGTATTTTTGCTATCATTTCAGCAAAGCAATTGGTCACACATTTAGCACTGAAGTGTACTTGATCCATTTCGAATTGAGCTCATGACGACAAGTTAGAATCACTCCCCTAGCCTAAAAAACCCTGGAATGAGGAAATACCATTCCATAAATGTGTTTAAACCCAGCAACATATTTATATACAAGTTTGTTTGCTAAAGTTAAGTCATGAGTCCATCCTTTTCTGTCTGAAAAATATGTGGTTGGTTTTGATACAATGCTGCACTTTTTAAAACTTTAAGTCTCTTTTTTGTATGTATCTAAAATAGACGCATATGGGTCCCTGTGACTGTGTTGAAATTAAAATTATTTTTTTACTTGAAAATACCAGACTAATGACAATGTTCTGACAAATGTTAAATTGTCAAATAATTCTTAGATATTTTAGTCATTGGTACAACTGTGTCATGTTACACTATTACAAGATCGGAGTAAAAATCTACTTGACAAAATAAATAAACAAAATTATACATGGGAGATGGGTGGAGGCAACTCTGCAACCCCCAAATAATAGGAATATATTGCAAGACATTAATTAATTAATTATTATTATTACCCAAAGAAATCCTGTACAGGTTAAGTAAAAACTCCCCAAAGCTTCCATTGTAACACAAAAAACCTGTATAAATCTGTATAGTATGAAAAGGTTACACAATCAATTCAACACGATAGAAGTTGCCTTGCAATCAACAAAAGAACAGAGGACAGTAGCTTTAAAAAGGGTGAGAACATGATCTTGACCCAAAGTGATTAATTTCCCAGGACAATGACGTGGATGACACATCATCTGTCACTGTGAGGTCCAAAACTTCTGATTCATTTCATCAAATCCCTGCTATGGTCACACCACTTAAATATGCCTTTATAAAAGTCTTCAAAATCTATGAAGTTTGGCCTTAAATTATCCCTGCATTGTTTTTCCTCTGCTTTATTTAACATTAATAATACCTGAAAACAGCAATAAACTGACTGTGGGAGAAAACCAATGGAAAATACAGTACTACATAGAACTGGATGAATTCCTTCTTATTAAAAATAGTAGACATTTTGTCTCTAAAAGGGCTTTTTTAATTTGAGTAGATCCCTCTTACTGAACTCAGGGGAGTAACCATGTACACGGTAGGTTATCCAGATTTTTAAACCACTGGATTCTATCTTATCTCAGACATGATATATTGTAGCTGTAACCTCTACAGAATTCAATCTCTGCATTCAATCTCTTCTTTCTTCATTCTAACTTGTTCTAATGTGTTTAAACTACACTGTAAATGCATCCATTTAATAAACAGAGTTCAACCCTTTTGAAAAAACCTCTGGAAAGTGTAATTGCCAAAGAAATTATAAATAAATGGCTTGTTATGTGAGATCTGATTCCGCAGAATTATTGTCAAAGTTGGAGTTTCATATCCCCTTTAACAACTAGGGTCAAATCAGGACAGGGACTCCCACACGTTGTCCTGAGGTGGATTCAAACAAAAGACCACAGAACTGAAAGTCAAGTGATTCAATATCAAACTTTCAGACCAATCAGCCACTGAAGCATTGCCAGGGTTCACCTGTGGTTACCTTGTGTATGAGCAGTAGATTATGTATGTGTGAGGTTTCTCCAATTCTATTTGTGCAGAAATACTACAAATGTGTTCAAAAAACTTTTAAAACTTGTTTCAAAGATTGAACTTAATAACTGCTGCTTAAAGAAACTTATAGTGTGTTTCCATGCCAATAAGTTAACTCTACAATATTGTTTTAACAATTGTTTAAGTTCACAAAGTATTAAATGTATCAATTTGAGTTCAAACTGTTTACCTGACCTACTTTAAGGATATTTTGAACTGTAATTCTAAATTTGTGATGTATGTAATGCACTCTACTTGTACTGTTCGGTTAGATGTATTCATGGTTTATTGTTTAATTCCACAGATGACCATAATTGCATAATATGAACCTTAAAAGATGCTTTGTGATTATTTTCATAAACTCCGTTCACATTAAAACAAAACTATATTGTATTTCTTATTCAAAAAATTCTATGGATAGACTAGATATTAATGAAGCAATGTTAGCAGTGAGCTGTAGCTTACTAAAGCTTTTACAGGGGCTTTCATGTTGTAGTGGGTATGACAAAATGTGTTGAAATACAATTGAAAAGGACTACTTTGCATATTATTTCACTCCAAAGGGCTTTCAATCAGACCACTTTTTAATAAAATCTCCAAATCCACTTCCCCCTAATGGCACTCTAGTGCATTTTAACTGATTTTTAGAATGAAATGTGTTTTCACAAAAACATTGTTCTTCATTTATTCTACTTTAGATAAGCCACAGTTATAAAAACTCGGCTTTGTACTTTAATTACTGTAAAGGAAATCAAATTAGTAAAGTTCTTTCTGCAGCATTTGGAATGTTTTAGAGGTTTGAAAAGCAATGTACCAATGTTTTCATATTACCTTTAAATTTACTCCAATGTTCTGAAAGAGCGACTTTCAAGAGAATATAACTCAAATAACTCAAATTGGATTCAATGGAAATCAAATGTGGCACGAGATATCTCAGCTCTAACTTTTGTGAGTTTTTGGTTTCACTACCGCTCATGGGACCAAGTAATGTGCCAGGGATGTTAAAAAGTGTGACCTTTCAGCCAATTATCAAAACTGACGCTTTCAGCCAATTATCAAAACTGATGTTCATAGATTGGTGATCTCCTGGATATTATTACTTAGAGTCTTATAAGATAGAACCCTACTGACTCAATTAAAAAATTACTTCAACTTAACAGGAATTCAAGATAACAGTGTTAGTTTAAATGAAAAATGACCATCATATATACATTGTTATTATTTTCTTGAAAGGCAGGGTTTTTTGTGTTCAGGCAGAAAAAGACATATACATACAAAGTAGAACAGGAGTAGATACAAAATATCAAAATGTATATTTTTATTATTTAAGAAAGTGACATCACAATAAAATACATTGACTCACATAGAACTACTCAGTTTAAGTATAGATACTATAACATTGTATTGAAACTTGCTAGATGAAGTGCAATGCAAAATAAAAGTAACAAAATTGTAACTTCTTTTTTTTTCATAAGTGGGACATTTTGGGATTTCTGAGACGTGTGTTTTGAACAACTTAAAATTTTCATAGAGATATATAGAAAATGATGGAAGAAGAAGGCTTAGTCACTTTAAGGCTTGCATTGGAATGAATACAGACTATGTTTCAGCATCAAGTTTGCTTTCATCCTCCAATGAAGAGGAGAGACACTTAAAACAATGCACTTACCATTTTGTTGCTTGACAAATGCATCAATTATTATCACTGTTTAAAATGTTAGATTCACTTACTGCATTTTATTGTGTTACAAGTACCAAATAGCAAGCGATAAGTTCCTCTCACAAAGAAAACATGAAAAGATGACAGTACCAGGACAGAAGACAAGAAATCTTAAACCCATGTTTTGATCAAAGAAAAAAGATGAAAGAAGCAAATTACATTCTGAACTTCCAAATAATTTATGTCCAAAAAAACAGAACTATTTAATAAATAACGGGATGGCGACTGATTTCACAGGGGACAAAATTACAGAAAAGAAAATATTAAAATAGAAAAAGCTATTCTTACTCAGAACAGTAAAAGCTGGACATTTTATGCTTGGTTTAAGAAAAGGTGAATTTATTACTTGCTTTGTCTGACAGAGAAGCATCTTCAATCAGACTTAACCAAAGCCACAGGTTTTAAACTAGTCTCAGCCACAATGCTACAGCATGACCTAACTTAAACTAAGACAAGGAACATGATTCAAATAACAGATGCCTCAAACTTTAACAGAAATGATTTATTATGTGCAGCAGCAAATAGAATTCAGAATAGATCTACAGAAATCAAAGAAATTTTACAGGCCATTGCATCAACTGGCCATCCATAGGATTTGCCAATTTATGAATATATGGTGTATATTCAGTTTGAGTAAAGTTCTTCCCAATACCAAAAAAAGCCTCACATCCAAACTGCTTACTAAACCACTGGACAGTCTTTCTTTGCAAAGCATCTTAGATTTGTGTGATATCACCACTGTGTAAAACAAAGTCTGAGTTATAGCGGTGTAGAACACATCTGTAACTCTATAGCCACAGCAAGGTCAGGAACAAACAGGACTGATACCTGCACTGTCTAAAAGAAGAGTAAAATACATGCTGCCATGGCATGTGAATGGTTCTGTTTGTGCCTGTACTTTTTAAATAACCAATTAGCTAAATTACAGAAAAGAAATATTCCACCATTTTAGAATTTAACTGCTAGAAAACCTGAAGATATTTCTACAGGATAATATCTTGGTGTTTTTCCCAGTTCATGTTTCCTCTTTTGTTTGCATCACACAAGGGTTGTTTTGTGACAAGGGGTGCATGTTCATTAACTTCACTCTCACTAAACCCCTTGATTTGACGATGTTATTTCAACTAATATGACATCCTGTTATCTGTTTCATTTGTTATTTTGAAATTTTTGTCAATTTACAACTGGAGTCAGTTGTCATGCGGAGTTCAATAACATGACCCAAACTTTTAACTGGGAGGGAATTCCAATCTAATTTAATTGCCAGCCCTCTCAAGCTGACATGTTTGATATTATGAGTGATTTAATGTAGTCTTCTTTTTGTCAACAGACATTTACCAGTGTTTCTGTCACAATTTTTTGGGGGTGGGGGGATGTGCCACAACAATGCAGAATTTACAGAAAAGGCAAATTCTATAATGCTGGTATAACACACAGATGAGTAAATAACAATGATGTCAGTCACGAAGCTAACAAATATAAAACATCAAAAATTTGATTAATACTACATTTTTATGAACAGTTTTATTTTGTTTTACAAGAACATTTCCACCCTCCTTAAGTCATACTTTCCAGATATTTTCTACTGGACTAACTGTTCTAGTTCATGAATGTTCTGTTAGGAAAACAATATCATTCTCTCCTAGCATATTTTGACATTGGAGTTCAACTGATTGCCCACCTTCACAATCTCTGTGATAAGAGAGCTTGAATAATGGCATGAGTTCATCTCATGCCTGATAAATCTTGGGTATTTTAAAGCACGACCTCTAGTGGGTTTATTTTTTTAAATTTATTTTTTGTCACTGGGCTTTCATGAATTCTGGTGTGACGTGATGAGTACCTGTCTCATTACTGAAGTTAAGCAGCAATGGGCTATGTTATACTTGGATGGATGGCCATCTAAGTTCTAGACCAGGTGTAGGATGTATCTGGGTTGGATTTGTTCTATTGCCAGATTGTCATCAATTCTAGTGCACTACTCATGTCTCTGATGGCTTTGCAACTCATGCCTGTTAAGACTGAAACACTTTTCGGCCTTGTTTCAACTGATTTTACAGTGAATGTAAATCTCTTGTAAAAAGTTGCCAAATTTGTAATTGTAGCAAATTAGTGATAATGTAATATGTAACAATGATCAACACTCTATGTAGATTTATGGTGGGCTTTAAATAATTATAGATTAGTCATTAATTATGCATAACATAATATCAACATGTTCATACCATGCATAATCAAATAAACAATTTTCACTCTGCAGCCAGCTTTGATTTCTCACGAGAATGCTAAAAACAGCTATAACCCATTCCAGTGGATATTTGAGAATATCATAATTAAAGCTCTTTAAACTCCCAAAACACAGATTTTCAGATGAATTATTTATTATTTTGCCTTTATGAGAAAAATGTAACAACATATCAGTTTTTATAAACTACTTGGCAAAATTTTGGTAATTAAATGTTTTCACAGGGACTTTACTGCCCTATTTCAATGTATTTTACAGTATTTTTATGTTCCACTGTGTGTAAATGTATAATGATATTACTTAACAGATGACGGACAGAATAAATAAAAATGTGTTTAGTACTTACCTGGATTGACATTACAGCTAACACAGATAAGGCAATTGAAGCAAAGAACTATTATGACAGGCTTGGGTTTCATCTGAAAAAAAATAACAACATGAATGAATTTCAACAGATGTATGAAGAGCAAATATGTCTGAGCAGACCAGTTAACCATGAGATCAACAGTGGTCTGATAGAAATGGTACCTAAAATTCATAAATATTCAAAGGAAAAAGTAGGGGTATCGCTTAGGGGTGGTTTTCAGACCAATTTCTGGTGAAATCTGCCATATCTTGATTGTTCAAGCACAAATGCAAATGTCTGTATGAATTACCTGAAAATGTGCAAATAATGTTAGCCTATTTATACGTGTCTTAGTGAGATTTATATATTAGTGAAACAAGAAGAAGTTGTGGATTGCAGATCCATATCTTTTTGTGTCAGAAATTTCACGAAAACAGTTGCCAAGTGCTTGGATTTATAACCATTTTAAGTCAAAGGTCAACGTTGGAGTTTTAGGTTCCATTTAAAAGCCAGATGACCATTTTAAGTGTCACAATATTTTATGTTTCAGTGTCTTCTCACTCAAGACAACTGCAGATCTATTTTGGACTACACTTGACTTAAAACAGATACAATTTTACTGGTTGTAGAACCAGTTGATACTGAGTGGCTAAGTTTATGCCCACCTTGTCTTTGTGTGTACATTTATTGAGAGATGTTGAAAATATGTACAAGTGTATAAAATTTATGTGTGAAATAGTTCTTCTATTTTGCATATTATTAGAGTGATAACAGAACTTTACATCATAAAATTAATCTTTCTAATATTTACTTAGATTCTTTAAGTAACAGCATTGTGACTGGTATTATTATAAGGTCACATCATTGGAACGATCTTGTCTCTAATTACAAAAAGAAACAGTATATTTATTTATTTAGTGTTTTGTGTCACATCTAGTACCTTATCAGTCATATTGTGACAGATAGCTGGAAGGGCAGAGGAAACCAGAACATACCGTTGGTCAAGCTTCTGTACTGTAAACTGCCAACCAACGGCAAACAAACAGAACTAGAAAGAGTATAATCACAACACCCAAAAAGCTAGCATAAAAGCCTTTTCTTTATGTTATGTCTCATTTAAATCATAATTTACCATATAATGCATGCATTGGTTTCTCAGTGGATATTAACTATGACCAGAATCACATTTTGTAAATACTGGAAGTTTCACTTATACACAGCCAACTGTATCTATTTCCATGCAGTTTTTACTTACACCAGCCATCTCTTTGTGCAATCTTGATTTTGCCACATTGACAACAATTGTTCAAGCCAATCGTAACAAGTGTTGAACCTAGGCAGTATATCAAACACAACTGTTTCTGTCTCCTGATAAAGGAGCAGGAAGTATTAGTTCTTTGATGGATTGCATCTTATTTTACACAGCAATATATCTACTGAGGTGACTGACTACTTAAATAAGACTCGTACATCATTTGTACTTGTATCATCAGTGATGTCATTTTACATGTCTTGATAACCACTATAGTTTTTGTTAATATTGTGAAAAAATTCAATTTATCTAGTTTTGTTTGAGGTAGCCTTGGCATCCATTAATGTCTCTATGAGACAGTTGCATTAAGGTCCCAGCAGGATACAGAGTAAAGAATGTAAAAATTGACACAGGGCTAAGCCTGCAAATTTAGCAACAGGAAACAAACTTTACATTATTCTGCAGCAGATCAAGTATATGGAAAATAACATGTACAAAGTATTTAAAAGCTTGCTTAGTGTTAATATCACCAATAGCCACCTTGCTGTAGTGTTTTCCACATAATGTTATTTCTTCTGAGAGATTTCTTACAAACCCAAGCAAAATGGAATTACAACAGTCCAGTCTGGAGTTGACACAGGGAAATATCACATACATGTAATTGAAAGTAAAGTAGCATGGAGCGGGGCCATTTCCATGCTTCTTACTTTTAAGTATTTGAATCACAAGACTGTATGGTACATCTTTAAAGTCTAGTCCTTTATGGATAAAAATGTGTTAAGACATTATAGCGAATGAAACTTACCAAATTGTATCTATTGTTGTGCAGAAATTAGATCGTTAGTAAAATTACAGTCAACAACTAAATGGGGAAATATATAAAAGTCTCAGAATTTAGATTCTGATCTTATGTCTTAAAATATTACTTTAATGTTAGGAAACAGGAACAACCTACCTTAAAATCATACAGTCAAATAGTTTTGCACTGGAATGGTTTAATCTTTACAAAACTTTTGGGAGCAGAAATACTCCTTACTAATATTATCTCATTTCAAGCACTGTATACATATTATGGATAATTATGAATGATTGATTTGGGCTTTGTCTAACTTTCAACATGTTATATACACAATAGCACAAAAGGGGGTGGAAGAAAGCTTGTGGATTAAGATTGTGCAGTTAGGATCATCAGTTGTCAGCAAGTAAGTACTAAAATGGCAAAAAATTACCCTTGGATACCTAGCTAAATAATATGAAAGATTAGACTAGAATATCTGTAGATTAATACATGTATAATAAATATCATATTCATTAATAAAACAGACATACACTCTGCAACAGACAATCTCAGACAGGTAGTTTCTCACTTATAGTTTCACTGGTTCAAACCCAGGCACGGGCAGACACATAGTGGCTCAGATGACCACTTAAAATGGCGGTCATCTGTCATTGGGTCCTATCCCAAGTGGCAGGCTAAAGAACCTCAAGGACGTTGATAAATGGTCATCCTTAAGCCTCCATCTTTCAGTTGGGGGAATGTCAGTAACTTGAGAGTTTGGGCTGTACTTGTGCAGTTGGATGGGTCAAACAGCACTTTGAGTCCTGTAGTATATGGAGATATTGCTCAGAGTATAAATACACAATAACATAGTCAGGCCAGATTCAAAACCCACACCATAGAGTTAAGAGATGAGTGTGTTACCAACTACACTATCAGACCCCTTCCATGACACTTGAGAGAACACCCCTAACCATTAGTGTTACAGTACTCGAGTTGCACAGATGACTGTGAACTTTTATGTATAATTGTAACTGAGGATATATAGAACCATACCCAAAATGGCTCAAAAATTACCCTCGGATACCTAGCTCAATGATATTAAAGAGTAGATTAGAACACCTGCAGATTAATATATTAAATGTCATGTTCATTAATAAAACAAATATATAATGTAACAATACACTCTGTAAAGGACAACTTCAGAAATGTTCTGAATTTGGTTTATCTTTTTGTTGGCTTCTGTTCATACCTACAAAAATGTGTCATTTATTGATGGTAGGAATTCAATGCTGCCTCCACTTACACCTAAATTTGAGTTACAAGGATTCTACTTTCAAACGGTTTTTTGTGAATTATAAGATAACATCTCATAAACAATCAAACAGCTTGTCTTGGATAATATCACTTCGAATCATTATATCACTTTAAGCACAGTACTTTTTAAGGAAGATCAATCTTTTAAAGCTAAAAAAACCTGTTAAATTCAGTTTGGTATTTCATCCAATTTTAAGGTCATACAGAAATTTTTTTTGACTTTTAAACTGGGTTACTGAGTTTCTGAAAATGGTATTTCAGGTTTTTCAGAAGAGTAAAAATACAGTTTCTTTATTTTGTGACACAAGAAGAAACCCCCTGAGAGACACACACCCTTTCACAAAACTCCATTCCACACACATTATTCACACAAGTGAAGATTTTTGTTGTTGTTTTAATGATATTGACATTTTGGGAAATGATTAGTAAAAGTTTTAGCAGACAATTTAGGCTGAATTATTAAGTAGGGTGTGAAGTAATTTCGATGGTCTTACAGCATTTTGGCAGTTAACGTCTCGTTCTAACCTTTTTCAATGGAAAAAAAAACTGCCAGCAGCCCATCACTTTACATTAGGTCACAGCTTTGGCACTTGTTTGTCATAAACATCACCAAAACTGATTAATACAGTATTATTGTTAAATTTTGCAAGAGTTATTTCAAGTCCCAAATTGCATCACAGCCAAAATGTGTATTCATGTTTAGTAGGATGTAAGCCTTTGCTGTATATGCCATATTATCATACGTAAAGCTACAAAAACATGTATAGCTTGGACCCATTTGCACCAAACCAATCCAGATGCCAGCCATTTTTACACTGAACATAATGGTGTGAAAATTTTCAAAATCAGTCCAGAATTAAGAGAGTTCGAGCCACTTGAAAGAATTATGCTGCATGTTGATGATACATCCCAATGTGACAAAGGTTGAAGAATTATTTTGAAAAATGTTAAAAATTAGGACACAAATTAAATTACCAATTTGGCTAAATATACGGATGTGTTGCAGTATGAATCAGCCTTAAAACCCTGTTCATACTGACTCATATTGTATTGTTGCCAATGTTCTATTGGCAAGCTATAAGTTCCAACTTTATTATCTACTTGGATTACATTGGATCACTTTGGATCAGATCGTTGTTGGTGTGTATGGGCCTTATAAAAGCTTTAAAAAATTATATAAAAGTGTTCCTTCATAATTATGAGCCTTAGCTCATAATAACAGGGTAGTATAAGTATATATACTAATCAGGTAATAATTTTGTTGTATTATCTGGTGCCCCCTACCATGGATAATTGCAGATGTTTCGTAAATATTTCATTAATTATGTAAGCTATAAATATGTTATCTACATCATTAGAAAAGTACTTTTACAGAGCTTCTGCTCATTTTTTGTCGCATTAAAATTTATGCAGAAAGTTTGGAGAAATCTCAAGTTAACATTTGAAGTTTTTTATAAACCCTGATTGCCTGTATGTATGGATATATTTCATGGCTATTGTTTTTAATTCTATTGGTAAATACAGACTTATTCTTTTATTATTGAATCAAGTTGGTGGAAAATAAAAGTGAAACATCAATCATTTGATAAACACAAAACATCACTTAGGTAGATGAACAATATAATTTTGTGCCACATGCTCATATTAATATCTTTATTTGTGATGTAGAGTAAGAAATATAAAATTCGCCACATATCTAAAATTCGCCACATGTCAAAATACTAATAAAATAAATGAATTGTGGTGAGATTTGTTGACTGTATAGTAAATTAAGGCTTTTGGAACTGAAAAATACCAAGTTTTAGACAAAAACATCATTTTCTATATAAAATTAACTAAGGTTTTAGAGGTGGCGAATTTTAGATTCCTGGCGAATTTTAGATTTCTTACTCTATTCCTTTCATATAGTTTTCTTATTATATCTGGTAACTAAAAGACAGGACTATCTAATTATAAGATAGTAAAAATAAAACAAGAGTATGATTTTCACAGTTTACATCAGTTTAAGTCCCATATTTCTATACAGACTATGTTACAGATCTGTTTGCCGATGTAATCCAATTTTTCCAAAATAATTAAGTAAGAAAGCCTGTATTGGTGTCAAGTAACAATGCTCTAGATACAGGACCTAGTTTTATAATATTCTGCAAGTGTTTGATGCCTGAAACATCTTGGATACCATAAATCAGATATGAAAAGTGTATCTCATTTATGATTTGCAGTTTTACTTTCTTTTGATTCCAAGAATGCCATAGCTTTGGAGATATACTTGCAAAAGGTAAAGTTGGGAATCTATTATATTATTTTTTCCTGCTTTAAACTAATTATATCTATTGAGGTGAAACAATAAATTTATTCATTATTAAAATCCGTATTAAGCTGAATTTTATTCCTTATTAATTTGAATCTCATAGGACTATACAAATACTTCTCCATTAAATTATATTTGAGATAAAGAGTTTTAGATAAAAGGATTAAGTTTAATGAAAAATGCCCAATCAGGATTATTTTTTCTTAAATATTTTTCCTTACTGTGAATTCTACTTAAAAGAATTCATCTTAAAGAGGTTCAACTGCAAAGACTTAACATATGTTGTTTCAGGCAGGTTACAATGACACCTGTGGTAGTTTTACTTAATTCTGATGTGACTCATACTGAAGCCAACAGTAGGTCCAATGTGGCCTAGCGGTCAGTAACTATAGCATCTTATTACAGGCTGTCATCTTTGTGTGGGTTTGACTCTCATAAGTGACAGGGCTGAGGATATGTCCCAATATGACCCTGGCCGTTGAATGGAACGTAAAGCCCAACTTGGACTTTACTGAAGCCAATGAAGTAATCAAAACATCAACAGACTTTAAGCAATCAATATTTTAAATCATCAAAATTTGTCATTTCTCTGGTATTGCCATGTGGATATTGTCTTCTGCTCTAACAAGTTATCTATTCCCAAAGTAATACATGGAATAGATAGAAAAATTTATGGACTATAGGAATATATCACGAAAAAACCATCCAAACGCAGAATATTAGTACGGGTGGCATTGTCAAAGCACGAAGGCCACCTGTGCTAAAATTCTGCGTTTGGACTGTTTTTGAGTGATATATTCCTATTCTAACATGACTGTTTAAAATAAAATACCCTAAAACACTTGTAAAATTAACAAAATTATCCAAGTGAACACAATAGGGCGCCTCCATGTTGGCTGTTCCAACAAGTGAACAGGAGTAATTTTTTTCCAAAAATATACTGTAAACTTTTTCTGAATCAAGGTACAAGCAGACAATTAAAAACTTTATACACTATCTCATAGTATTTTTAAATATAATTATGAAAACAGACTTATACACAATTGTTTTTCAGCCAATAATTATGCATGGTGAAGTTGATAACAGCCGTAATGTTGATGCAGAATTTTAGACGGTTTAGAAATCGCTCTCGACCAATCAGAATGACGGACACATCCGTGTCATGTTAGAAAACTATTTTACGGTCGGATGATCAAATGTTTGAATACATGTATCTAGAGAACAAAATCAAAGCTATTGTGTCAATTTCCAAGTTACATAAAAACAAATTCTCAGTATACCTTGTGTTATGTATGGAACTCAAAGTGGGAAGATATAGTAATAGGAAATGATGGAAGAGTAACCTTAAGATCTCTTCAAAGGCCAACAATGGAACTTCCAGGCAAATGAAAACTCAAGTGATTTTGGTCATTTAGTAAACATTATTTTACAAATTCATAGTTTTAACATACTAATATTGTTTCCCCCTAAAAATTGTTGAACCTTGTGATTCATATTGAAATTATGCCTGTCAAACTGTAAGAATTTTAAAATATACAATCAGTAATATTTTGGAGGATACTGTTTAATAATACTATTTAGATAAACATAACAACAACAAAAATAGAAAATACAGATTAAATAGAATTCTATTTCTAATTGGACTTTTATATCGCTTAATCTCCCCATACGAGAGGACTCTAAGGTGCAACAAAACAAAAAGGAGTCGATAAAATTTTAGTATCCAGGGACATAAGGAGGGTCAAGCACCAAGGAGAATGCCAGGGGAATGATCCAGGCTAAGGTGGGTATGCTTTGGAGTACAGGTCGGTTTTAAGCTGCTTTCTGAAGGAGGCTAGGGAGGGAGAGGCATGAATCTCATCTGGAAGAGCATTCCACACAGTGGGAGCATCAAAAGCAAAACTATTACCAAACTGTTTGACAGATTTATGAACAGAAGGGTAAAACTTTGGAACCACAAGGAAATTGCCACCACTTTGACTGTGCCTGGTACTATAAGAACTGCTGTAGGAAGAAAGATATGGAGCAAAATACCTGGGAAAATCTGTGTGAAGATACTTATAAACAAGTGTGGCTGTCTTAGACACTATGCACTGTTCAACAGGAAACCAATGCAATTTCAAGATTGAACTTGGAGAGGCTCCCGAAAAGTGATTTGCAGTAATCCAACCGACTACTAACAAGAGCATTAGCCACAAGCACAGAAACATCATGAGTAAGACACCGTCTGACATGTCTGAAAAGAATACATAGAAGGCCAAAGTTTAAAGTTGGGTTTTGTGTCCCTTTAAACAGCTTATATCATCGACAGATCCTCACTAAATTCCATATGATGCAAAGAATTGGATTTGAACCCATGGTGACTGAGGTGACAACCAAGTGATTGAATGCAGAACTTCAACCACTTCACCACTGAGGTGTCTGGAACATTTAAGTGAGTGATTCATAGTCTCACTCGTTACAGAATATATATCAAGGTCAAATAAAAGCTGACTTAGTTTTGTGAGAGATGATTTTCAGTTACTTTTAATGTCATTTATGATAAAAAGATTTTGCATTACACATCTATTGATGAGTATAAGTGTTCCAAAAAGTCACAGCATTTGTTTAGATGAATAATCCATACGGAATTCCTTCCAATAGAAGTTTCTGCTAAGTTGAATTACCAGCTTAGCAGAAAGAGATTTCAGGTCATTCATTTTACATTTGAATTGACATTGTTTTCAGAAATTTGTTGTTAAATAAATGTACTTCAGGATCGACTTACAAGGTTACAACTGCATGCATTACATATTTAAACTTTTTAGCCAGGTTGCTAGTTTTCACCACAGAATATAGCCACTGTAAAATCGTCCAGTCAATGAATATTTCCCACCAATCACCATAAGATGATGATTTACTCAATCCTTCTCATCACCCCCTCGCTGATTTATTTCTTGCAAGAGATCCACCTTTCAAATTTACAGCTCCAGCTCAGCTGATGAGAAGATAGCCATTCTCTGGCTGAAACTTATTCAACATCATGGCTTTTATATTTGGGCTAAATGTTACTTTCAACAGAACGTATCATATCCAGCAGTTGAATGAAGAATAGCATTGTAAACAGATTGGTAAAGATTCTGCACAGTGCACAATGAAGGATCAGCAAGTAATAAGCAACTTTTTCATTAAAGACTACAGCAAAGTTCAAAATCGATGAGGTCACAGATTGGAACAATTCAAACTCTGACACTTAATTCTTTTAATAAACCTCTTTCACAAAGCTTTGTTGAATATAATTTCATATTATGTACAACTAGAAAGTACTCATAGAAAGCAGGTAATATTTCTGAAAGTTTGGGAATTCTTTATATCCAGATTATGATCCAGATCTTTCTGAAAATGTAATCACTTCAGATCACTTATTGAGAAGGCCTATCACCATACAAATTTCATTAAGAACTGCTTATTACTTTTAGAGTAATGTCAACCAGGAAGCCAAGATCACTGGAAATACATTGAAAATAAAACCTTGAAATTCATCCCCCCCAAAATTCAGAAAGATGCGGTCATTAATTCTGGTCCGAGTTATCATAAACACAGACAAACAAATGAACACATCCAGAAACATTACCTTCTGTTGGAGGTAATAAGGTATTTAAAATGTTCAACTAGAGAAACAACAATATTCACTAGAGTTGACAATCTTTAGCATTACCTTATTATTGAGCAATTGGTTTTGCTGTTAAGAACACTAAAACATCAATACTATAGACATTCAAAAAATAAAAAAGTCATCAGACTCGATGTAGGTGGGAATAAGAGGATTCACCAAGCTCATAGAATGATACTCATGTGACAAATATATCTTGGAGAAAGACTGCAAAGGTGGCGCCAGTTCTTATGCACTGACGAAGTCTGTTCCTCAACACAGGGCAATCACAAATGACAAAAAATTAAAGTATAGACTCTTCTTGATGATAACCAAGCTCATAATGGGGAAGGATTGTGATTTAATTTATGGTAGCTTACACCTACAGTACAATGTCTACACAGTATGCTATGTGGCACTGTGGCTCAGTGGGAAACCCACTCACCTAGGAACACAAAGGATGTGGGTTCAAAGCCAGGTACAGGCAAATATTAGTGGCTCAGATGACCACTTAAAATGGTTGTCCTCTATCATGGGTCCTAGCCCCAGTGGCAGGCTAAAGAACTGCAGGGACATTGATAAATGGTCATCCTTGAGACTGTGTCTTTCATTTCAGTCAGTTGAGAGCTTGGGCTCTACTTTATATTCTAATAGCGCTTATATCTCCATTGGTACCAGGAGTTTTTGCACTAAATATAAATATGCAGTACAAGTCAATACACTCTGTATAACTTAGGACATGCAGTACGAAGAGTAGTTGGCTCTAGCTATATATTCACCTCCAAACAAACTGTTTTTCTGGGACCTGAAACCATGGCTTCATTTCTGCCTAATTTTAAATTACACTTGTTGTACACTGTACAGCCAAGCAACTTCAATTCACAAGTACATTTCAGAATCTGAAGACAGAGGTAAAGGAATAGTCATTGACAATAGACTCTGTAAAACCGGTATTAGTTAAAGATGAAGTGGAACCATTTCAGAACACCAAGACAATGTTGCCTTTCAGTTGATATAAATAGAAGTATCCTCCATTAAAGAATGCTAGAAAATCAACTTGCACTGATAATAGCTGTATCAACCTTGCAAAGAAATTTTAGTCTACCATAATTTGAATTTAAAACCAGGTTATCCTGTATTCAAAGTGATTGTTTTACCAAGTATCAAAACTATCAACAAGAAATACCGGCTACATAGAAGAAAGGCTACATAAGACTCAGTGGTAGCTGCATATTCAGCAGGGCTTGATAGTTTGCTAACATCAACCATAAAGTTTGGTGATGAGATTGAAGTCATTATGGAAGGCTTAAGCTTGATCACATGCTAAGCTTCACGACTTGATAAGGGGAAAATCTTCCACGTAATAACATCTGTGGCTTGAACCTCAGCCACATTTCTACATTAACACCTTATCCTTTCACATTCAGTTCATTTCAATCTTGTATGAGAATTTACTTTGAAAACTTTGGTAAATAGCCTTTTAAACTGCAGATTCGGAATTTTCAAAATGAATAATTAGAGATTTATATATATCTATTGAAGTTTTACTGAAAATGTTAGGGTGACTTTTTATATTTATCTTGAAAGTAACATCAGACAAAAGATGAAACTTCTAATTATCTCCAACTGTGTTTCAAAAACATATGACAAGTGTATAGAAATAAATGTAAAAGATAATTAGTATCTATGCTATTATTTAAGCGTTTATAATTGTTTGTTTGCTTTGGATTGGTTTCACAAACAATGAAGGCTACTAAACTTGGGGAGAAATTGGTAAAAACTAAAAGTGAAACCTGAAAGCAAATTTGTGTAAAGACAGCTCATGTTGCACTAGAGGAAAAAGACTCCAGGGCAATTCTTATGAGAATCTTAATTCTAAATCCTATGTACCTCATAACTTTACCCTATTTTCATCCCACTCTCTTATAAATCATTACTTAATTAACAGGAGGTACAGAACCCATATTAGGACATTGATATTTTATTATTTTTCATTTTGCTCATCAACTTGTGTGAACAAGATTATGTCACCAAAAAACTTGTACGCACGATTAAGTCAGCATGACCTCATAAGTAGCGCATATGAAATCATCTGTTCATAAGATGGTAATTCTCTCAAGCACATTGTTTGAATATATCTGTGCCAAAAAGTTTAAATAGCTATTTTTTATTCCAGTGCCTTCATCGTTACCCTGTAAGTGGTAGCCCAGCAATCTATATTAGAAGCCATGGCACTTGTGGCAAATGGCGAAATTGTTGCATCTGACGTTAAATTAACAAGCATATTTTTTTATCATGGAGGAGTCACTTAATCTCGCATTACAATTAAAATTTAGATAAAATTATATATAATTTTAAATTGTGTCCATGTTCTGACTGATATTACAGGAAATTACTGTCACTTTTTGCCACTAGTAAACAAGATGTATGGATGTGAAACTGTCAATGATGGTAGCCAAGCTACTTCCTTGTAATTAACTCTTTCACGTTTATATGTTTCTGCAAATATTTCCACAAATATGTCCATATATCTGGGTGGTTTTGGCAAATGGTGACAGCTAATTATTAATTACAAATTCTTTATATTTCAAGAAGAAATGAAATTATTGAGAAGATTTGTGCAGGAGGTGTAATGCATGAATTGTAAAACTGTGTTTGTAAACACTGGTTACATAAATTATTATCATATGTTTTGTAACTGTATGTAACATTATGTCTATGCACTGAATGCATAAAAATGATTTTATAAAAGGCAAAACAGACCACCAGGAATTTGAACATGAAATATACAGCACAAAAAATATGTGATTTCTGTAACTGACTTTGGTTCTTTAAAATATAACAGTATTAAATGGCTGGATCAATGATCTTTGTAAAATTTAAGATCACCCTTTTTGCTTCTGAAAATTAATTAAAATTTTGTTTTACATTTTCACCCTTTTATCAATGTTTAGCAATCTATTGCATTCTGAGTTTTCCCCTAGTTTCCCTTGGTAAATTGTGACATAAAATTTCCATATTTGATATCATATTTCAGATTCAGAAAAACCTAGAGTATCAAATTTTTAAAATAAAGAATATACAATTTCTGGTGAAATTGCTATCATTTCCATTTCTAGTAATAAAACATCAGTTGGACGTAATTACATGTTTCATATTTTGCCTGATGTTATTTTTAGCAAATGACAATAGCTTCAACTTTTTGTTTTGTTCAGAAAAAATTGATTTGTTAAAGGTAAAATATATAATATAGATGACGATTAACTTGTTTTAGTTGCTACACTTGAATTGATACACATAGTTGTAGGTTGTATTTTCATGTATGTGATTTGTGATTGAGACTTCTTGATTTGCTTACACAAATTTTAGCATTCTGAGGAATTTGTATCTGCTGCTTTTACATATATGAAAGTGTTGCTTGCATTTGCCAATGGGTGACAAGAGAACACAATTTTTTCCCTGTCACCAGTAAAAGAAAATGTACATGAGTTACAGATTTTCTTTGATTTGGTAAAGCATTTGTTGAATACCGTAGATATTGAAATTGGGAGAATTTACAGTTTATTACAATATTTAAACTGTGCCAATAAAATCATGCCTTACTTCTATCTAACCTTTGTGCCCCCATTGGTACCAGGCATTGGATATGTGCAATTAAAAATGGTGATAAAAATGAAAAAACAAAACAAACAGTTCTGCTTCAGGGATTTATTTGAACCTTAACTGCTAATTTAATTTTGGATTTACCCCTTTTAAAATTACATGTGTATGCAACAGTGCAGTTGGGGGCTGGGGTATCAAAGCTCTCCATCGAATTTAATTTGAAATGACATTTAATACCAATTACAGTTGTTATATTTTTGGTCTTTATTGCATTGCCAAATAATGTAAAAGAAGATACAGTTATGAATATTTTTTTCCTGTTAATTTATGACAGTAAAAATTATACACAACCCATGATGCACAAGTTGAGTAAGCAAGTGTCACAAGGGAGCAATAAGAGCTTACAGAGTATTGTGGACTTAAGGTTTCATGTAAAACATGTTTTGTATACGAGTTGGTCTGCTGATACTGGTGAAAGAATGATTTACTGCAAAGCTGTTAGGGCTCCTCCACTATGGCGGTTGTAAACCTCTGTCCTGATTGGAAAATTCATGATCAATGCATGCATTTTAGGATAGGTTTCTGAGTGTTATGAGTGGTTCAAGAAGTCTTCCAATAGGCTCCCACAAAGTTTTCAAAACTTGCTATTATTTTGGAAACATTTTCAATACCTTAGCATGAACCCAATACATATATGTCAACAAGTATTTTTTGTTTGAAACATGTAACAAAAAATAAATTACCATCTCAATCAAAGTCATGACCTTTGAAATTACCTATTCATTTTAAAAATTATTTATCAAGAAGTGAAATTTCATTTTAAATTCGAAAACTCCTGCTTCCTGGACAAACCCTTCCTTTCCTCCTTACTCCATTTACAAAAATACCATAAACATCTATACACTAAGTCTACAAATGGTACATTCATATCTGGTTTGACTGTTGCTGTTGATAAAATATTAAAGCAGTCCAAGCTTTTGAGGCAGTGAGTTTGATGTCTCTTGACCTGTCTTGTACTCAAGAGCTATGTGAGAATGGTCTGCCATGTTTGACATACACAGAGCAATTTAAAACTATGTTGCCACTGTGACATAAAATATTAAAATATTGAAAATACTTTTGGCCATGTTTAATCAGAGACATTCTGAAAATGGATCTGTTTCTAAGTTAGTGAATTTTAAAGCACAGAAAATGAAACAATGTTTCTCTGACTTTGTGAGACGATTGAACATGCAACAGTCAGACCCATATATGTGATTTACTTATTTTATCTATTTTCAAAAATTTTAGATATTTGTGTTTTCATGACAATGAATTTCAAGGCACATCTAAGGGATCATTTCGTGCTGTTTAAGATCGAAGGAATAGGAGTACCAACCAGAAATGAATTGTCCAAGTGTTAAGTACTCAACTCGTCCAAAACTATGATCTGTAAACTACAAATATACACAAAAAACAGGATGTAGAAAAGTGTTTTGTTTATAAAAATGTGCTTCTGGGATGAACCTAATGATTTTGGTAATTGAATGTCAAAGCTGAAGCTAGTTTTCCTACATCTATAGAATGATGAATGTTTGCTGAACGATTCCAGTAAATCTGGTAAAAAAGTGGTCGCTTTAATATAAACACAATCACTATAAAATACAAATACCTATAAAAATATTCAGAATGACTTATTCTTTTCATTTAGCTCAAATAGAAAATCCCCAGAAACACCATCCTTCAGAAATCAAGAGTAATTTCATTTTTTTGGAGAATATTAATATCCCTTTTTTTGTATTTCATAAAGTCTTATTATGGAGGCCCTTTCACTGAGTTGGATGGCTTTGTGAGAAATGAATGACCTTTCAGTAAATGACTATCACTTTTCTATATATTTGAATAGCTTTGCCCTTTAATATGGATTTACCATTCTGGCCTATTGTGTAAATCACTGAAGAAACATCATGGGCACACAGCTTAAGCACCTTACACAAACACTAATCTATGGCATAGTCTGGATCCATCTTATGCTAAGTTTACTTAAAAAGACTTAGTATGAAATACAACAGAAATTCTATGATCTACTATTATTCAAATTTATGAACTCATTGCTATTCTCCCTAAAATACATTTCTCTGACTGTTTATATTGAGTGATCTTCTCTATTTTATAAACATTCTGTTACAGTCCCACCATGAAAAATGTTACTAATATTATTCTACCATTTTGATGTTAGCTGTGGTTTTATTTCCTTTTCAGCAGTTGAAATCATACGAGGACATGCTTTAAGTAAGCTCCCACATGTTATTATGAGCTAGATTTGTGGTGAAAATGCCAAATTTCTGAAAAATTTGACCACTCTAAACTTGTCAAAACATTGGAACTTGCAGAGGAAAATATAGGATTTAGTTTCATGCCATCTTTTATATATAGTGCCAATGGTAAGGGTTATACTTCAAATCTTAAGGGAATCAGAGATTTAATTTGTGGAAACTGTGATCAGGGCTTTTCACTAGTGGAAAACCCAATTGGAGTCCCACCAAGACGGACTAGTGATTTCTTGAATGGGATATTTTCTACATAGACAGATACATATTGACTGTAGGTGCTGTTTTTCTTGAGCCGGTCAAGTAGGATCAGGTGTATTCACCAGTCATAGAGTAAGTCTGGCGGAGATAGTAAGAGGGAATCGGGTGCACTGTCATTTTTAAGCCTTTAAATGTCATTTGTTCTTGTTTTTATGAAAGTCTACTGTCACTGTGTATAATCATAAATCCCTGAATGCCAATCCGTTCTAGTTTGGCGAATAATCATTCTTTATCCTCAATATTAAAATGTCAATTATTTTCAAAATAAAAATTGTGCATGATTAAAGTTATGTGACATATTAGAAAATATTAAACGTATGCAAAACATTGTCAAAGAACATTTAAAGCTCCCATTAACTATTTCTCTTTCATAAACTGTCATCTAAACTATTTCTTTTGATCTAAAGGTAATCCAATTTTGATCAAAATTTCTAAGGCCATTTAAACAAAAATGATTGTTACAAAATCATACAGGTAAAGGACAAGCATGAGCAGGTAACCATGGGAACACCTTGTGATCAAAATAATTTAAATACAATTAATTTGCAAAATACATTATGTTTAATCCTTTGTTTGATACAGGTCAAAAAATGACCAATGGACATATACAGAATGGGATATATTTTTTTGTACAGCAGCACCACCTTAGCATGGATAATTAATGTTAACAAGTGCCAATTTTCCACTAATATCTTGGAAACTAGATAACCTACAAATATATTTTATATATCATGTTAAAGGTCTTTTCACAGTCCTTCTGGTGGTTTTTGTTTCATAAAAATTCATGCAGAAATAGCTGAGAAATCGTAAGGTAAATATTGAGTTTTTTTACATTCACTGGTGCCCTTGTAAATATGTCAGCCGTTTTCACATTCTGTCTTTAAATGTGGTTTATTTAACAGATAAATCATGTAAAATGGTGGATGAGAAAAGTAAAACATCTCTCATTAGACATATATAGAAAAAATATATCACTCATGAAGATTAACAGACTAATACTCGTACTACACACTTGTATAATATAATTATCTTCATTCATAATATATTTTTTCTGTATATGTCATTCGGGAAGTGTTCATATTGTACACAACAAAGGTTTATGTAGTCTTTAATAGTAAAACTTCCCAAATTACATGTACAGAA
Source organism: Sabellastarte sp. h YS-2021 (assembly GCA_964017235.1). Classification (NCBI taxonomy): domain Eukaryota; kingdom Metazoa; phylum Annelida; class Polychaeta; order Sabellida; family Sabellidae; genus Sabellastarte; species Sabellastarte sp. h YS-2021. The sequence continues at coordinate 163,550,753 of OZ024927.1, read as the reverse complement.
AAATATGGGGCAATTTTACTTTCCCGGTACGGGATCCGTCATATTTGATAATTGCAGGAAATTGTCCGGGAAATATGAAATTAAATTAACAGACTTATAAATGGGGGCAAGCCCCCAACCCCCTTAAATAATATTCCTGTGCATTACAATTGAAATAAAAGGATGGAATCACTAAAAATGTGTAATTATATTATCACCCAAATCTCGTACCAGTAAAGTAAAAACTAGCCAAAAATATATCACAAATGAAGATAAAAATATTATACAAGTGCAGCACGAGTATTATAATGTTAATCTTCCTGAGTGATACATTTTTTCTGTATATGTCTAGTGAGGGATGTATTTTTACTTTTATTATCCACCTTTTTGTACGATTTATGGGTTAAATAACAATCTTTAAACAAACTTCAATCTTTAACTTGCAATAGCTCGTTCAATTCTGCATGAATTTTTATGCAACAACATGAGCAGAAGCACTTTTAAACGACCTTTCTAATGATATATTATACATATTTGTAGGTAACATAGTTTCCGAGATATTAATGAAAACTGGAAGTTATTGACACTAATTACCAATGGAACGGAGGCGCCGTTGTATACAAATATAATATATCCCCTTCCGTATATCCCTCTATATCTGGGTCAAATACGGCACACGGTTGATAATAAATTCACATCCACGGAGCCTGCCTAACATGTCCTTGTCACTCACTCTGTCTGGGACAGTTTGCAAATAGAGTTAGAAAGTCTGATGTTCACCACAGTATGTGAAATTGACCACTGGCTTTTAAAAGTAAACTAATTAAAAGTTAACTTCCAAACTTTGCATCAGGCAAGATCACCAGGCTCAATGTGGTCACAAAAATCACAGATATGACTAGAATTTCCCACAACTTAAGGAAACAGAAAAGGGTTACTCACTGGCAAATTTTGCATACTGTAGCAAATTTCAACCACTGTGGCAAATTTTGCTTTTTGTTTTTCTAGCGTCTGCTTTGATATTAATAGGCTGGGAGCCCCCGGCTCAATTGTTAGGCGATCACTATGGACATTAGAATTATTTATTGTCTTGGCCAGAGTTTTACTTGTTAGCTAAGATGATGTTGCTTGTATAAACAGCAATAATCACTTGTTTCTACAATGCAAACTTATTTCTATCTACCAATTTTGTGTTACCTGCAATCATTTCAAAAAAGGTGGTCTTACATATACAGTGCAGTCTCTATTGGAGCCCATTTTCACTCACTTAAGTTTTTATAAAAAATGCCTATTTTTTAATCTAAAAACATAATAACCCTTTTGAACTAGACTTGGTAACTGTGGCTCTGCTTCACTTGCATGTAGAGCCGTGGAATGACCCCCACATAAAACTGGAAATTTGCATAAAATCCTTTCTGGTTGAAAAAAACTTGAAAATAACTAAACTGGGTTTATTATACTTATAAACAATTGATATTAATTTAAGAACACAGAGAGTATGATATATTACCTGCTTCACACAACTTGTACAATGATAGATCATTTTCAATTTTTTTTTTCATCTTTAAGAAAACATTGAAAATGGCGAAATATAATTTACTTTGACTCAATTTTGTTTGTATGTTGAGGAAAATATGACTAAATAGTTGTGGGAATACTTGGGTATACACCATTATGGGGCTATCTGTGTTTCAGGCAAATTCTCCAGTTTTATGTGGCATTGTGGCACAGCTCTTCATGCAAATGAGAGTGGTTACCATGTCTTTTTTTGAACAAAAGTGCGAGAGTCCTGGGTGGGTGAGGATATCAAACTAGCCAACAAGAATGTACAGTGCTCAATCATATACAGTATGATATTAAATATTAATTCATTGAAACTATTTACTTATGTAGCACCACATTAACAAAATACTGTTACAATAAATGTTAAAGTGAGTCACTGAAAAGGTAATATGCATACAGAATCTTATCAATGAGTATGTCTGAATGGTACTTTGATAAATAACCACTTGCTAAAAAGTGGTCTGCACAAAAAACTAGTATATAAGGTGCATACTTCAGTCATATGTAGACAACTTGACTCTGGACCTTCATGGCTCGAGTTTAAATCCACCGCATGTGATTAGTATGTGGGAACACACATGTAGGAAATGTTTCGGGTCTGTCTCTGTATAAATCTAGGCCTGTATTCAGGACGCTTGCTGAGGCATAATTTCAAGTCTTGGTCTGAAATTAATTTTGGTTTTACACTGGTTGGCTCTTTTCACAGAGGTTTAAAGCAACTTTAATCTCAGATTTGGTCAAATACTTTGGAAAGTAGTTATGCACTATGCCCTATTTCATCTGAACTGAGATAAATACTTCATCTTCTTACGATTAAGACTGATCTCAGCTTGGACTCAGCTCAGCACCTTTTTATGCATATGGCATTGAGACTTGTCTTTGCCATTGACCTCACATGTGAGACTAGTGTTTGACTCAGACTTTAAGACCTCTTTATGAACAAGGGCCTTGGTTGTTAAAGACAAAAAAATCCAGCTTTCCTTGCTGTGCAGTAGATGGATTAAATGGCATTATATTAAGGAAAAAGTACTCATATTTTCAAAAGAATTAGACTTGTACAATTGAAGGGTACAGTTAAAACATTTACAGTAAATTGTTGTTGTTAAGTATGAAGTCTTTTAAGAATTTGAATCATCCAAATGTAAAATATGGGTAAATACTATTTCAAATTCAGGAGAAAAATCATTTATGAAAAAGTGATGCCCCAATCTAATCTGCCCACTCATCTTTCCTCAGTGCCTAGACCATACATCATGACTTCCCTTGAATGCAAAGTACAACCAGCTCCGGTTATATTTTGCACAAGGCAATCACCCTAAAATTATGCTTCACTAAATAAGAAAACTTTTTATTAGCATATTGACAAATTCTATCTTCCTTTTCCTGGAAAATGAGTTTTCCCGGGCGCTTATCCAGTCTCTTTTATCCCCCTGGGTGTATATCAAGTTAAAAAAAAGATGAAGTGCACTTATCCTGATGCTGAATACTAAAGAGGTCGGACAGCCTTCATTGATATTCACACCTCCATACAGGCTTGCCTCTAACATACAGATCCCTCCTGAAAGAATGTCAGCCCATACGTTAATGGAATTAAAAGACAAGCTTTCTTTTTTCTACATTAGCCAAATGTTCTCCATGTGTTTTATAAAATAAAAATTAGTGGTGCATAATTTTTATCTTATTTCAGAGCCTCCTTTTACCATGTCTTCAGGTCAGTCTGCTCTCTTAAAGAAGTGGTGAAAAATATTTTATATTTTGTAAGATGTGATCAATATTTTTAATTTGAGTATTGGTACATTCAAATTTAAACAATAACAGGTATATAACCATAAAAGAATTTTTTAATGTTGTCTTACTGTCATAAATTCCTAGAAATGTAAGATGAAATTAATAAAAAAGCTGTCAATACATTTTTTAAAGAAAATTCTTAAAGAAACACTAGCAGTGGAATGGAGTGGAACCTCCACTGGACATCAGTGGTCTAAATTTACTCTCAAGTGTTCTCTGCCCTCAAAACTTCATATTTTCACAAACTTACTCCCTCTGCAAACACACTTGCATTAGATTATGCTACATCCCATGAACATTTGGAATATGCCTTAATTTGGTAAAAATGTTAACGATGAATGTAAACTCTAAACAATCAGGTTAAGTTATCCAAAAAGTGTATAGCATTTTAAGCCGTACATTAACAGGTTATGGGCCTGTTTTAAGGGTCTTGATTTTATATAGAATTATACAATTTATTATTACCCCTACAAGTAAACTTAAAATTTTATAAATTAGTATATTTTTGTGTAAAATATATTTATAAGCTGCTCTTGTGTCAATGCATACTTTAATCAAAAGAAAACTGTTGGTAAATGACATAAAATGCACAGATAAAGGTTTTGTTTTTTAAGGCTTTTGTTTTTCTAATTACCCAACCATTAAGCAGTACACAATGTGAAATTTCCAATAGGGGGATATCACCTTCTCATATTTTACTTTGTATCACAGGCTATTTTTATCACATTTGTGATTTCTGTGTCAGTTTTAGGCCACTTTAATTACAGAACAATTTCATTTTTTATTTTTTTAGGTGGCAGGAGGTGAAGGGTGGGAGTGGCGGGTGAGCTTTGTGATGAATTGTACATCCTATGACAAATTTTCTAGTTCTTACTTTAGGTTTTTTTTCCATCTCCTTACATATGCAGCTTTCTGCCCACAAATGAAATATTAAATTACCCATTTGCAAAGGCATGTGTTACAAATTTAATCCAGACATTAAGCCATGAATATTTCATAAAGGTTGCATTCTGGAGCTGTGATTTATGGAATCATCAAACCCTTCTTCTGTGACAAATAACGTCAATGTCTGGCAGAAAATACTTCACTTACGTAGGAATCAATGTAATGCATTGTTGTCATCATCACAGTGGCATTTTTTACTTATAACTCTTACTAATAAATGGCATGCCCACTTCCATAGTCACCTCTCCCTGGTGGGCACTTAATGCTGGGTAACAACCTCTGCTTGGTTTAGAATGCTCCTTTCTTTGACCATCTAGAGAATATTTACATCAATTTTACATGATATAAATGCTTCTATTCTAGATGCTTCTATTCTAGTACTCAATTTTAAAAACATGTTCTAATTATACTTTTATAGATTCTAAAGAGTGACATACAGAAAAACACGACTCCATCATCCATTAACCAGAGACATAGTGGGGGTCAGCACCATAGAAAAAACACCAGGAGATACAAAAAAAATATATCAGGGTGGGTAAGCTTTTGGCAACGTCTTCCTTATTGAAAAGAGAGAACTAACTGAACATACAGCATCAGGCAGATGATTCTAACTCATTAGAGTATGATATGCAAACCTGAGGCCAAAATACTTAGCAGACTTATATACTGATGGGGCAAAGTGTGGGACTGCGTCACCAGTTTGAAAATGAACCTTGGAGAGTTGTTGAAGGACTAAGGTGTTTCACCCAATGCCTACAATCGCGGATTACACCGCCTGTAGTGTGATGGATACACCAAATCTTGGAAGATATAAGGCATCCTGGGAGGCGGTTCTGCTGCCAAGTAATACCTTTCACCACGGGACATAACACCTGTAGTGTGACTGGGGCATTAAGGGGTTATAACTGGTGACAAGATAGCCAGCTCTGGCCGGTGGGAAAACCAGCTCCAGGTCTAATTACAAGAGCACATTTTGAAAATTGCCCACCATTTTAAATTTAAGAGGTGGTGCAAGTCCTTGACAAAATGCTGCATGTCAGAACTTTAAGGAACTGAACAAGTGGAAAAACTTACAGAATACGTCTAGTTCATAGAGTAAGTTTTCTTTGACAAAGTGTTGCCATGACAACAGTAGTTAGAAGATCTTGCCAAGCACAGAACTAGCTTCAGTTTGTCATTGGATTCATATTGTGGTTAAAACCTGGTAAAAATCCAGGTGTGGTAGAGTAACCACAAAATCCAAAAATAAATGAAAAAGTGTTGCCATGTGAACAGTTGTTCTGTCAGTTGTTTGCCAAAACCATATCAGTACTAGTGCCTTATGCAAAAACACATTGTGAATATTGGATAATATACACATGGGTTTGGATTGCAAAGAACCCATAAAATTAAAAGCCGTAAAAGTGTTGCCAAGGCAACAGTAGTTGCAAGATCCTGCCAAACACCAAACTAGCTCCAGTTTGTCCTGGAATTCACATTATTCTGAAAATTGGGTAAAAACGCAGGTGTGGGTTTGGTAGAGTACCTACAAAATGAAAAAAAAAACTGTTGCCATGCCAACAGTTGTTGTCAGATGTTGCATAAACCAATACCAATTTTCTTTCATTATTTTCTGTCAAGTATGTACTTTTTTCTAACAGTTTTATTCATTTATTTAATCTCTTGCAAAACTCCAGTGAATTTTGAATTATGTTGCATTGTGTTGGAAGATAACCCAGTAGTGAAACTGATAGGCTGCAGCCAGTTTTGTACTTCTTGGTGGACGTATCTGAAGTACATAAACAAGTGTAGCTTATGGCTTCATTGCATGTCTGTCTGTGATAAGGAACCCAGCATCTTAAGAGAATATAAAATCAACCAATAAAAAATAAAGGGACAGAAGCACAAAAGGCTCATCTTGCCAAAAAAAGGGAAAAGTGATACATCACTAAAACATCCCCCGTTCAAAGACTATCAAATATTCATAACTGCAATTACACTGAAGAAAATGCCAGTCTAAATATACATCATGGACAAGAGAAGCCGGTCACTATAGTTTATGTCACGAAAAAAATGGCAGGGGACAATGCAAGACCTGGGGATTTCCAAATGAAATAAAACCATCCACAGGTGGGATGTGCTGTCCTTGTAGTAAGTTAGAGCCACATGTTTTTACTGGGTGAATGTGCCTCAGTATTACACAAAGCTATATGTATTTCTTTTCATGATTATCACAACTATGTGTGATAATATTGAATATTACTTATATTTTCAATTAAATTTCAACAAAAAAGCTCTGTTTAACAGAGAAGATAAACATCTGTAAAATATTAAACCAGTAAAGGACAAGTTGTTGTACAACTTATAACGTGTATAAATAAGATTTTGTACAAGTTAACACCTCTACAGATTTTTATTATAAATTTGTACACTGGTTTGAAATCATGCAACTGGATTGTAAAATGAAATTATAGATGTAAATTATGGACTTGCAAATGGACATCTGACAGTCATTTTCTGAATAAATATGGATTTTTATGTCTCTTGTCACTTGATTGGCTTGTCAGACATTTTCTCAGTGAATTTGATGCATATTATGCCACTTATATTATGCACTCAATTAGGTGTGTTATACATTTAATTGTAATAAATAGTTTGTCTTCTTGATAAATTGTCAATACGAGTACATTAATAAAGACTTTCATGAATAAGAGGGCTAAATAATAAATTAGTTACTTACTGGACAGTTTTGCACCAACAAAAATTTTTCTTTTCGATAGCTTTTTAATTAGCTCAGATAACCTGTACACTTAGCAGCCATATTTTTGACTTCTTTACTACACAGTCTTTCAGTACTTGCTGGGGTAACTCTGCAGTATTTTAAATATTATTACCTACACCTAGAAGGTATTGACCGTTTGTCTGCTAGCAGGATTACATAAATACTGTTGGTTAGGTCTTCATGAAAAAAATGAGAAGATGGTTCTTGGTCCAACATAGATTCCATTAAATTTTGACAGTGACCCAGATCACCACCTGGATATGAAAAAAAATCAACGATCCAGAGTTTCCATTTTACTTCTTGTTGAGCATTTGCTTTAGAAAAGAGAGATAAGGCTCTCATATAAACTATGCATGCCTTTTCGGAGATCTGCACTCTTTCACTGCTCTTGTTTAAAATAATGAGCTAAATCATATTTGTATAAAGAAAACTTCACATTAAAAAAATCAATTCTTCTCCAATGGAAAAACCTAGTATCCTATTAACTTGGTGACAAAACTACTGGAATAAAAATACGCTTGGCATCAGCACCACTTGCAAATTAACTGACCCATATTTGCAGTTTCTCCATCGTCGCTATCAAAATGTGATCATCCGCATGAAGATCCTAACAGATGACCCTCAGTGCCATCTACAGGGTGATGAATGAGTACTCGCCTGTGTCATTTGGAATTCTGATAGATTAAAGTGGCTGGGATTTGCTACAGAACCATAAGTTAAGTATATCCACAATCCCCACTTATCTAAAACAATTTCTGTGCATATGACAATTTGTTTTAAGAGAGGTTTTAGTAATACAATTTAAAAATCCACTTTTTGGGGGTGTGGGGGTGGGGGGGTGGGGGTGTGTGTGTTACAATATAACTGATGTTTCAGTTGGTGGGTGGGATTCTGTTTTACAGGAAAAGAATAAGATTCAGTCAGCTCCCTAGAAGTGATTGTGCAGGTGTTAGCTTCAGCTAAATATTTGCACAGCAGCTCACTGGACTGGCACGGTGTGTGTGGAATAACTGGCACTTCTTTTGTTTTTTAAATTTGCTAGAGTTAGTGAAGATTATAAAGTCACCATGTGCTGTAACTCTTGAGAGCATAACTAAATAATATTTCAAACGAATAGGAATATGATTCCCAGTGTAGAAGGATACAACATGGTGTGTGTTTCATTGATTTTTATTGACTTAATACAGTAATGATGGTGATGACTTTTAATGCTTATCTCTCAATGGTTCTTTCCTTCTGCTCCTGGTTTAATTCTAGAGTGAGTTCCCCTCTCTCACTGAAGTTTACCACTTGTAGCACTCTCCCAAGTATTGCAAAATTTTTCACCAAGGTTAGGATTGTGTCCCGATCGAACCGGGGGCAAATTGCAATGCTGAGGAATGTCATAGGAACTGCTACTCAAGTGATCCTTTAACTGATGTTCAAAAGTGAATGGGAGTTAACCTGGGCCTTTATTCAGGGATAAACTTTTCTTGAAAGACAAAAGAAGTAGTAAGGATTGGTTTATGAACATACCACAAGTTTCCCAAAACTTCCATATCTGCATAGAAACCCAACAGAAATACAATAACAAGAATGGTGATCTTCAGAGACAGCTCCTAAACATAATGTGTAACCAACAACTTTTGGAAGTAATTGAGACAGTGGCTGAATGCCCTCCAGAATCCCTCAAATGTAAACAATTGTCATGAACTTTGTTCAGTGCTGGTACTCATAAAAAATCTCAAACTCAATTACAAACTCAAACTCACCCATAGTCCCAGACAAACTAAGTCCTACATAAATAAAATTCAAAGTTAGCATCCTCACACCTAAATAGCATCCGCATGTACTCAATTGTAAATTTATTCAAACAAAATTTCATCCAATGCAGCCATTTTATGTATAAACTCAAACATTTAAGACTGGTTTTCTGCAAGTTTCAATATAATCACTATGTACAGGGCTTATAAATGAGTTTGAGTTCTACTTTTCGTATATACTTAATTGAGAATAAGTATTTTACTCAAGTTCAAGCTTGCACTCAAATTTGAGTTTAAATTTAAGGTTTAAACCCTAAAATTATAGGGATTATATTTGAATTAGAAATTGAAATTTTTTTAATGAATAGCATCTCAGGACTCTACAAGAAAGTACCTTTACCCCATATTTTCCATATTTCGGGACACATTTCTTAACAGTAGAACAGATTCAATAAGCCTCAGTCAAATATAAGTGAAAGTTGGCAAACAATGTCAAGTAATACAATTCTTCAATAAGATTCAGAATATGAATTCAATATTTTGCAACAAAGTAGACACTGGTGCATTGATACCACAAAAAAAGGTCTTTTTTCCTTTACACACTAAATGCGACAAGGATAGTTTTAAGAGTGAATTTTGGAGGATGCCTTTCGTCCAGTCTAATGATATGTTGTCCCTCAGTGACTAAAGATTATACCTCAAAACTCCCCATACTTGATTATTCTTCAGGGAGAATTGCACACTTCCAATCCCAGACATCGAGGCTTGGCCCCTTATAAAAACAGATATTTCTTTGCAGCTAGATTCACAAAGATGAGGACAGTATGAAAGGCCGAAGATTTCTTAATAATAAAGCAGGGGCAAGGGCCGTCTATTGCAAAAATAATGAAAGAATGAGGATAAAAATATTTCTGATGGTCAGTTTCCCTGGGTGTGTTTTTTTTCAAGCTTTTCCCACAATATTGTCTATGTGGTTAATGTTCTCTGCTTGTCAAATGGCTATGACTTCTTTTAGAGCAATTATTCTGTTTTATACGCCTTCAACTTAGTCCAATGGAAAGTATAATCAGATGAAACTCTTCTATTCCAACATCTAATGTAAAAGATTTTCTTGGCAAGATAATCAGATTTAATAGGTTTCTGAAACTTTAAGATTCATATTAATAGGAGACACAACTGATATCAAGAACATTATACTGAAATTCTTTTGTACTTAAAATTACTCAGCAGTACTCATTTTCAGTACATTTAATTGTACAAAAGTTTATTTGTAAAGTAATGTACTAAATAACCAATTTTTACTATTTGTAAATTATATGGGTCAAAAAAAGACAAGTCTCCTGCAGCTACAATTAACCTCACACATGGAAACATGGATTAATGTTTGAATGCTTGGTTTTCTTAGTTTGGAGGAAAATGACGATAGGATATTGTTAGCAAGTTGTAATACCATCGTTTATCATAAAGGAACATCTTCCAGTAATTGATATTCTTGGCACTCTTGGGAATTTGTCAAATTACTTCTTTTCTCTTGGACACTCTTCTTACTCAGTTATTTATGGCATTTTTATTTCTCCAATGATTTTCTCTCTCTCTTGTTCAGGATTTCTATTACAGTAATTTCACTTGTTCAGAACTGTATTGTAATGGTAAATGATAATCAGTGTACCTCTTATCTGGGCCAATATTCACTAAAAGAGGAAATTCCTAAGACAAATAATCCGAGAATAAGAATTTTTTAAAAATTTACTACAAAGGAGTTTTCATATAGCTTTGCTCTCAAATTATTCCTTCATGCTCAATGTCAACAGCTAAAATATTAATGCTATCTATTTTCTACACACTATGTCTCTACAATTTTTATATAATTACAAGGTATAATAGGATATTCTTATCATATTCTGTCACAATTTTAGCAAATTTACCTATAATGTGTTGGAAATATTTTAAGTGGCAGACCCAATAACAAAATTTACATTAATTATAGAAAGAAAAATTAAACTCTTTTTCTGTATCCATCATATTTTTCATATTTTTCAAACTCATTTGTTACACCACTGAAAGCAAACAGACATGTCTCTGGATATGCCCAAAATGTATCTACATATCTTGATGCAGAAACTTTAAATTGTCAAGTTAAAGTTAGTTACAGTGTAATGAAAATGTGATTAGAATATGCCAAGCAGCTTTGTCTTTTGTGTCTGATCAGTTTTAAAAATTATATAATTCCATTTTTGTTAAGTTAGAAAATAAGTCAAAATCCTTCTACAAACCAATGGTTAACACCGATACAACATTCAATTGCTCCATGCTTATTCTGGGAACTGTACCATGTCCTGACCACACAGCATAAATTCAATTGTAACCCTTTGCTAAGTTGATAAAATTATGTTTTTAATGGTGGTCCATTTTATCTCTCTTGTATGTTGCCACTGAATTTAATGAAATATTGAAAACAAAAATGTGAGTTTTAAAACACTGCCGATGCCACAGTGTGTAGAGAGATTTCACTGTTACTGCTCTAACAAAAAAATTATTATAGCTAGCCTTCTCAAATTTGCAGGATATATTCATAACCATAAAATCTTGCCTGGGAATATTTTTGGTCCCATTTTGAAAAACAAGATGGCCGCCATGGGCATTTTTTCGACTTTCAGCAAGGACTTTTGGTGGCTCTCTAGAGCAAAGGGTATTATTATAGGTAGAGATCTCAAATTCGCAGGGTATGTTCCTTATTACAAAATCTTGACTGGAAATATTTTTGGCTTCATTTTGAAAAACAAGATGGCCGCCACGGGCATTTCTTTGTCAGTCATGAAAAGTGCTTATATCTCCCTTATTATTGGTCCTAGAGTTTTGTGATGGTAAACCAACCTGTAGGAAATCATGGGCTGGGAATCTTTTGGTGTGGTCAGATTTGACCTTGGACCCCTCCTTCAAGGTCAAACGAGGATAGCCAAACTTAAAAGTGGTTATAACTCGCTTATTATTGTTCGTACAGGTTTGGGATGGTAAACCAACATATAGGAAATCATGGGCTGGGAATCTTTTGGTGTGGTCAGATTTGACCTTGGACCCCTCCTTCAAGGTCAAACAATGGTTCACTGGCTTTGGTGAGTTGTCTTTTCGGTGGATACAATTTTGCATCGGTTCTCTGATGCGTAGGTCTAGTTTATTTACTGAAAGTGTGTTACATGGACTAAAGGTATTTCCTTTGGACCATTCATCCAATGACACCTACTTTTATATGAATAATTTGTGTGACTTTTAAGGCTATAAGCTTTAATCAAGAAGTTAGAAAAAAACTAATTGTGGATAAAATATCGCATGCTCAATCACTCCATCAGTTATATTTATAGTTTTACCAATAAATTTAAAAAGAGTTTCCTCACTGAACACTCTAATACCCATCCAAATGCACTTAAAGAGGGACTAAACATCTTAAATTTCTGAAACTTAATCATTAGATTAAAATAACGCAAGAAACAGCTAAATGACAAAGGCAATTTTAGGCAGTATCTGTTTTACTTTAAATAGACATCAGGTCTGGTTTCCACACAATGGATCAGCCAAGGCACAGGAGAAAAAAATCAGCTCAAGTATAAAGGTTTTTGTACTAATGTTAGGCTGATTTTTGATCCATGTTTCATGGATCTCTATTGATAAATGCATGCCTGGCCCAATAGCGTATCAAAATCAGTAACGCCTTGGTAAAATTTTAGAAAAAAAAACTACTGTACAAAAATGTGGTAGACTAAGAGACAAAATCCACATCATCATCATTTTTTTCTTTGCAGTAATTCTTTTGGTAATGCTTTAACTGGTTACCCTTGCCCCCTTTAGGGAAGGGGTGACAATGTCGTAATTGGGTCTGTTTGTGTGTCTGTCTGTACACATAACTGGAAAACTATACATTTGATCTAGGTCATATTTTCACATATGGCGAGGTCTAACCGTGGATTAATCCTCCTCAAAGATGATTACCAATCCTGAATTGTTTTTATTGATTTTTTGGGCAATACCCACGGGCAAGGGTTTGTTCATTCTCTTGCACTGCTTCTACTGATTTTTTTTCTGCGCTTTGTTTTGAACAAATGATTGACAGTGACTGAACAAAACTAACAAAGATAAAAAAAATTTCAATACCTAAATGACACAAAATGTAACAAAAATAAGAGTCTCAAAGACAGAATTATTTCCATTAAAAATAAAGCTTAGACATTTTTACTGGTGTAATCTCCTTGGGGTCACAGTCAAGGGATGTGGCTTTTGAATATAAAGCAAATGATTGTTCTTTAAAATTTTAAGTAAAGAAATGGCCACTGGGAATTTGAAAGAACTTTTGACGAATTTCCTCTACTTGATGAAGTAGTTTTTTTTAATATCAAACCCAATGGAATAACTGATGGAATCATGATGTATGCAGAATTTTACCATGAATCTGGGACAGAGACAAAATCTAAACTCACCTCCTCATAGGAAGTCAAAATTTATACATCTTTAGTGGAGGGCAAATTCTGCACAGTACATATTTCTCAAATGGAAGGCAAAATCTATGCCTGTCTCTTAAGTGGAAGAATTCATTGCAATAGTTTCATCTGATTAAGAATAATCTTCTGATTCAATGAAACAGTCATAGAATCAACAGGTGTAACCTGCCAATCCTGGTCAGGCATTTCAGTGAGCACCAGATAATTTAGTGATCAGCACATCATCTGGTGATCACTGTACTCAATAAATAGTGATCACCACAGTATCTGGTGATTACTACATAATAATGAAGTCTTGATCACAAGAAAATAAGATTAACTTCATAATATGTCATACTAGCATGATCATCTTGTGGATTTTATACATGTTAAAATAAAAATCACAATGTCCTAATATGGGCTCCGTATATAGCCAAATCCTGAGTTGTAGATTTGCTTGGCACTTACAATAACTCACTAAGTGGAACAGTAGTATAAAGGATAGCCATCTCGCTTAAGGGACAAGGTCCATAATAAGTGAAACATAATATTGTAATTACAACATATACCTGCTGATAAGTAGGAAGCAAATGTTATGATTTGAAAATAAACTATGAATAAGTCTGACCCCACATATGGGGTTTAGATTTCATAATATGAATTATTTATGGAGCATCTTCATAAAAAAACAAGTGTTAAAACATGAGGACATAATTAGAAAATGTGTAAAGAATTTCAAGCTTAAAAAAAAGAGTAAAATTCATGATTCAGAAGTCACACATTATAACGTCATCATTATAACCCATGATGTTCTAGATTTTTAAAAGCATTTCTTTATCAATTGCTGAGGCCAAATTTTGGGCATAATTGCATGATAAATGGCATTTTCTATGAATTTTAAGTGAGTTTAGCTTCTTCTTAGATCATGTATATGCACATTTGTCTTCTTTATCATTTTCAATGCTACTTTTTCAGCCAAATTGTTCTCATGATTAAACATGTTGGACCAACAGAAGTGTCAGATTTAATTTCTTTCTGTTCCCTGAAAAATGGATTTGCTAATCCAACGTAACATTTCATTATTGGTAAAAATAAAACCAAAAAGGAGAGATCTTAAATATAACTTTGTTAATGACAGGTTTGAAAAGAATCAACGGAGAACATAACAGTATCAACAACCAAAAATACAAATTTGGAAATTTTATATCTTTTTAAAAACATTTTTTGCTATCAATGATATGCAATGTTATGAATATTTAAATTGACAATTTCATGCACTTTTGTGATATAATCTCAAGGGGTCTCAGCAAGTAGCACCAAAAGACCTGACATTGCTAATGTTAGTGATTGTTCCCACTAAGGTGATGGCAGACTACTGATAGCTGATGGACGATAAAGATTGTCTCCCTTTATATTTAAATGTATCTATGTAACAGACATCCACTGCCACCTGATTTACTCACTACTGAAAGGATCAGTGACAGCCATCTGCTTGAAAATATGTAGAATTTCAGTAAAAGATGGGTAGTAATCTCTGCACACCAACTGGAAAATCAATCATTTTATTGAGAGGATATGATATTGTTCAAGCAATAAAGAGTACACGGGCAATTGTTAAAACAAAGATTGAGGCCAAAGGCAGATTTAATGTTTTATATAATGTAACAACTGCACACACATGCACCAAAACCGACACTGTATGGGCATTACACAACCATTTTGTACATGTCCTAAAAGCCAGTAATACACAATATATGGCACATGAAAAGCTTGATTTCTTTATTTCTGTGGCTCAAACTCATGCAGGTATATATTTTATCCAAAAAAAATCTCACCAAATAGCCAGGAATCATGGAAGTAAATAAAGATCTACTTTTGTCTTCATTTGAAGAATTACCAGAAAACTAGGACAAACTATCACAAACGGTTTGGATTTTCTTGGTCATTAGAAGAAATACATGTAAAGTACTGTGTATCTCTATAACAGGCCATAGGCAGAACTTTTCCTGGGAGAGACAGTTTTCAGTTGCAATCATATCCTGTGACAGAATGGCTCAATCTTTCAGGTGTGTAACACCAAGCTAATACATAAATTATGCTGATCATCCATGTAATTCTGTGTTCTTTTCTACACTAGAAGTCTTACTTAATGTGTATTTTATTGAAATTTTCCAGCAACAAAAAAAAAGAAGATAAGTACTATTAAATGTCTTTTACAAAGTCTGTGTAGTTGTAATTACAAGGTGAAATGATGAAAAGGAAACAAATGAAACATTATAGTTGAACAACACTCACCCTCCTGAAAGTCAAACCAGACTCATCACTGAAACAAACAAGAGAACAGACGGGCCATTTGATATATTACTGTTGAAGGATTCAATTGCAAAAGGCAATGGCAATGTTTTTTCTTGTAGTGATTGTAGTGTTTCGTGACATTCCAATGAAGAGAGACATTAGTTTTCTTGGCAGGAGCTAAACTGTGTCATTTATCAGGATTCCTTTTCCTGCTATCAATAAATGACAGCCATTGGAAAGCAGAAGGAAAAAACCCCAAATCAGTATTAATGAGTGGGGGTAACATTAACTAATGGGTGAAATCACTTTCCGAAAAGGTAAAACCAGCAGTTTGTCAAATTCGATACCTAGAAATTTCCAGGTCTCTAGATACAAGACAGGAGTAATCATGAAATGACAGTAGAACCTCGATTATAAAAAGTTATCCAAACTTATCCAAAAAAGTTAATATAATGAAACTATTTCCACTATCCAAAATTTATATTTTCCAATTATCTGATGGTAAAATAATTCTTCTGTTATGTAAATATTCTGAGTCTGACTCTTGTTAAATATGCCATAACCAAACTTAATATAAAAAAAGTTTAAGGTAGCTGTTAAAAAAAGGACAACCAGTACAATCTCTTAAACATCAATTCTTTATCAGAATTAAATAAAGCTTCTCTAAACTTTTATCAGACTTTCAGGATATTTTCTTATTGTAACTAACCTTGTTTGCTGTCAATTACCCGAGTCTGGTACTAAATAAATTTTGAAACAAACACAGAAAAAAATTCTTTCTGGAATATGCTTTACAAATTATAAGAAACAATGTGACCTATCATGTAAAAAAACCAAACAGTTGTAAAGTACACAGTTATTAACTGCTTCAATCACCACTGAAGACTGAGTTCCTGTCTCCATAACTACCTGTTTGCACTGACGTGTGGACCTGCAGCTGTGCTAAAAATGCTGTACTGCTGACACAATAATTTGGTCTTCCACCACTGATGACAATGAAGAGTATTTTGCATTTTTTTATATACCAGTACAAATATATGTCCCACATGTTGTTTCAAGAGTTGTTGTACTACATAACCTTTACTTAAAACACTTGGTGATGTTCTCCTTTATTTGTTTTTCTCTGTGGTCAAATAAATTTAAAAACATTATTCATTTTGGTTTATTTGAATAACACTTTGTTTTGTTTAAGTGGTTTTCTTTTAATTTAAGTTACAATAATAATAATAATAATTGGTAAAATAATTTGAAACATTTGTATAGCACAAAATTGGTGAGAATCTTCTCAAGCACTGAAATCCAAAAGAGGGACAGTCCAAAACTGGGCAAAAGTTGTGACCCTGTGCCTGTCAGGGGAGAATGACTATGGTGGTGGGAATGCTATTCTAAACAGTTAATTCTTGAGTTGGCTCCTAAAGGGTGCAGAATAATTGACTTGAAATAATACATTAGAGTCACCAAACTCTCAACTTTTACGAGTATAGAAAGAAGCTACTGTATAATGACCAAATAGACAGTGGGCTAGGGATAAAAATCCAAATCTGCTGTAAACTACACAACACAAATATCAAACACTCCATCTGGAAGAGGGTATACACTTAAAGGTTCCTATGGCTTGTAGTTCTCTTCCTATAAATTTCAGCACAGTGCCGGCAACCTTTTCACAGCATCAGTACATCACAATAATCCAATAAGGTCAGCCATCAAGCGATTAAGTGGCTGACTAGTCTATGAAATTGGATTAAACATCACAGGCGATATGAAACATGAGCAGCTATTGACAGTCTCCTCTGGTGCTACTGTAAACTGCATAAAACTTGGTATACAAATGGACATTTTGTCTGGAAGGAAATTTCATTAATTTCCAGTTGTTAAAAACAATTTATGAGATTTAATGCTCATGAATGGTCAGGACTCAGTGTGCATTTGAGATTGTATTAAACAGATAACATATTCCACCAGAAATTAATTTGCACCGTCCAAGTGTATCAGCTAAAATAACAAATATTTTAGATTCCCAATGAAAATTTCTGTCAATTTAGTAGATCATTTCATGATTTTATTCCACAAGAAATGCCTAAAAATGAACTACAGTGGTTGCAAGGACACAGAGTTTACAGCACGAGAAACTTAAAGATGTTTTCTTCAATTTTCTCAATACAGTTTTATACAGAGACAAGAGAGATAAAGACTGTGTGAAGCTGTGGACAAATGACAACAGCCTAATCCATTGCTGAAAGAAGCAAGCCAGTATTTATCAATGTAAATTTTGAGCCTTATGTAAGTAGAGTAAGAAATGTAAAATTCGCCACATATCTGAAATTCGCCACATGTGGAAACACTAATAAAATAAATTGAGGTGAGATTTGTTAAATGTATAATAAATTAAGGTCTTTTGGACTGAAAAATGCCAAGTTTAAGACAAAACATCTTTATTTCATAGAATTAAGTAAGATTTTTGGAGGTGGCGAAATTTAGATTTCTGGCGAATTTTAGATTCCTTACTCTACCATATATATGAGTGATAGATTCTTTCAATTCCATGGACTTGTGGGATTTAATTCAGCATTCAAAAAGGTTAATCTAAATTTGAGTGATAAGTGGCTTTCCACATATACAGATCAAATACTTAACTGGGTTGTAGTGGAGGAAAACAGTGCTCACTAACTGTACACAGTATACAGGATGCTATTGCCAAATACCGAACAACTTCCTCATGTAAACTGTGCCAAGATTTAAACCCAGGAGTTTAAACATGGGATACCAGTGAGTTTTGGCCTTTATAACACTGAAGTATCTTCTCAGTCCCTTTCACAGGTGTAGAGCCAATGCTTCGAACAATGCTATGTAACATCCATGATTACCTCTGTGACTCCTGCAAGTGGCAATGCTGAGGGTCTGTCCTAATATGAACCTGGCTTATTATCAGTTGAACAAGATGTGACCTTGTCCAAAATTTGCTTACAGAGAATTGTAACGCAATTGTATTTTTAGATAAAAACTCTTAATCGACTGGTTATTTGTACAGAATATAGTTAAAATTAAATTATTGTCAAATATCTTTATCTCACCTTTTCATAACTGACACACCATATTATTTATAAAGGTTGTCAACAACCTTACAAAAATATCCGAAAAAGTGAAAAACAGTTACAGCTAAACTACATGATTGCGAGGATGATTCAGGAAATATTTCCAATAAATATGTAAAAAGAGTACAACCAGAGATTAACCCCTGTCAACCACATATTGCTCTGATAATACAGTATTTCATGCATTAACCCACGGGGTAGAGGAAATAATAAAAGAGAAGTTAGAGTGAGTTTAAAATTTTAGCAATGCCTTAATATCAGTAAAAATGAAAATTGATTTCAGTTTTCCATACCTGATTATATTATATAATGGGATCATCTAAACACAAAGCAATGAAGAAAAGTAACTGGGTAGTTTCTTTAGCAGTTTTCATTGCAACTATTGATAAATAGATGCCTCCAAATAAAGAACCAAAAAACTAAGTTCAGCAGAAGATTAGAAAAATAATCTAAAATTGTCAAATACTTTAAATTACATGTAATACTAGCTTACAACCTGCATTCCTGAAACAACATAATATTTTATATATGTTATACATTAGATAAAATCAGAGTGTTTAACATCAAGAACTGTATAAAATACTTTTGAAGGAAAGTATAAAGCCTTTATGAAGTACATAGTGAAACTGTACTTGAGATATGTCTGTACTTAACTGGAGCTGTGTGATCATTTCTCCACAACCATTACTTAGATTTTGGTACACTTGTGAAAAGTATAGAATCAGACCTTTCCACAACAGTATACAAAACATGTCCATAATTGACAAAGATACAAAAGCACTTGGAGAGCCCAACACTTCAAATATTGCTTATGTGAGTATTATGATAAAAAATCTTTTTTTAAGAAAATTCTAAGATCCAGATGATCTAAGATTGCGATCACCCCCAAAATCAAAACATCTATTTCTTGTGCCATCATCAACATTTCTTGAAAAGACTCATTTTGTAAACAAACAGACAAACGGGTGCAGGCCAAAATATTACCTCCTTAGCAGAGGTCCAAATATACATTAGATATATATAGTATACAATAATATTATACGCAGGTTTCATTATTAATCAACATAGAGGGTTGGCCAGTGGTGAATTTTACATTTCCTACCTGAATACATATATGAGACACACTCTATTAGGACAAATTAGTTCTGAAAATATGCATATACAAAGTCAAAGGTCAAAGTTCAGTTAACAGTCAGAGTCAGATTTGGACAGGTCCTCAGCATGTTCACTAATCGGAGTCGACCACACAGAGGTGACAAGATGAGAGTGGATGTTAAACCTGCCAACCCACAAGGCTTACATATATATACAACCATCGGTTGTCCAGCAAATATTTTAACCCAATTTAAATGCAAGCTTTTAGTTTTATCAGTAAATCAACAAGTCACAAAGGTGACAACATCATGAAACAATCAGCTAATGTAACTGCAAAAGACTTTATAACTAAAGGTGAAGCTTGTAAGAGCTCTTCTTTATAAGGTGCAAACAAGTGCAAGTACATTGCTCAAAAATAATTCAAATTTATCTCCAAATAATTGTGGCCTTGGCCAAAACTATTTTACCCCAAATCACCTTCAGTTATGACTGACTTGAGCACGAAGAGTGATTAACAGCTGCCAGGTTACAATTTTCACATAAACTCAGCTCAATAAGTCGCTTTCCTGGAATTCATAAGCCTTAAAACAACAGCTTCCTCAATGCCCTTGTATTCTACAAGGCAAAAAAACCCTCAGTAAATTGAGGACTGAATTTAATTATTCAGTGTCGGCACCGCTGTTTCCTTGGAGAATGTTACTCCTGACATGTGTAAGGATACAACATCACTCTGAGTTTAACGCCAAGAGGTTCCATTAAAAGCAACTCCATCTCATGGGATATGACCATGGTCCTGTTAAGTCAAATGTTAAAACACTAGAAAGATGCATTGAATACCTCTGTATGTAGAACTAGGTCATACAAAGATATAAGTCAAGGGGAAGTTGCAAAAGATTATGTTAGCTTATACAGAGATGCAGTAGAAATACTTGCAGTAGAACCCAGGGGCTGTATTTGTGAAAGGTCTTAGCCAAATCTTCGGCTTTACTTTTGTATACATATATAACTAGCTTAGGCCCAAGATTTGGCTAAGACCTTTCTTGAATATGGCGCTAGATGAATAAGAATTACTCAGATGTGGAGATAAATCTTGGATCTTATGAGGACCTAGTAATTCACCCTTTTAACTGGACTTGACTTTCTGGTTGAATAGAAGTGGTTCCTAAAGATTTTACAGGATTCAACTCTACATCTGGGGGGGGGGGGGGGGCAGATTCCTGAACAATATTGAGTGACGTTAACTCACAGTAATTGAAGGTTTTTCACTTGGAATTGGTATTCACCAAACAGGAGTTTGGAATGTTCGTGAATATGGTTTCATAATTTCTTACTTGAAATATAAAAGTAATACTTAAAATCTAAGTTAGGAATGGCCTAAGTATTTGTTCTTGAATATGGTTCCTGCTTTATCAGAAATTCTAGAAAATACAATCAGCTGGAATAGCAGGGAAAGACAGAAGTGTATCTTTCTTAGTTCCTTAAGATTTAATCTTATTCAACTGCATTTTTCTGGGCAGATAGAGATAACTTCATTCTCGTGAATGGTGCATTTAAAATATACAAAGTACAATATATTAACAGCATGTATACAGCCCAACTGTGCTTTTTGGACACTTTAGGGCAAGTATATAGCAGTGGGATGCATGTTCAGGGAGAAAAAGAAATAACTACAAGGAGGAACACAAATAAACTTTTTTAAGCAAAGGATAAAGCCATTCTATATTAATACTATAATCTAGTGATATAATATATTTGTAATTTTATGTTTTACCATATCATAAGTAACTCTGTGTCTCTCCCATGAATTAAATAAAAAAATTTCTACTTGCTTTGTACAATTATTCATTAAATATTTCAAACCATTAACAGTGAAATTTTATTAGTAAAAGCCCTGCGGACCTGATATTTATGCAGTTTTAAAAGAACATTCTGATAAAAAGAGTGATATTAAAGGGAATATGCCTGTACAGCTAATAGAGTGCTTCGAGCAATCATTTAGTCAAGTTTAAGTTTAAAATTGAAACCATGAGCCATAAACCAAGACAGTCTAATAATAAGCAACAAACTAAACTGGTATGGAGGATTATAGGAATATAGCATGAAAAAAAGTCTAAATGCAGAATTTTAGACGGGTTGACGTGGTATGAGGACGAAGGCGAAGCCTGAGTGCTTAGCCCACGTCAACCTGTCTAAAATTCTGCATTTAAACGTTTTTTGAATGCTATATTCCTATTCTAACATGACTGTTTAAAATAAAATACCTAAAACACTTGTAAGATTAACAATAGGGCCACAATAGGGCGCCGCCATGTTGGCTGTTCCACCAATTAAACAGGGATGATTTTTATTTTCTTCTAAGATATATAGTAAAATTTTTCTGTTCATTTTCTTTTACATTTGAAAGAATTGTTTCTTTAAAAGAAATGATCCTTTTTACAATCATTTTGCACCGTAACTAATGTAAATAACAAAACCGGAAACATTTTCTTCTGTTTATTTGAAATGCATTAGGAAGATGATGCAACAGCCTACATGTTGATTCAGAATTTTAGACGTTTCAGGAATCGCTCTCGACCAATCAGAATGACGGACACATCCGTGTCATGTTAGAATAATTGCATTAAAAATTGATTGTTGAGCTTTTAAGTATCACAAGTTACATCTGGATACGTATCTTAAGTGTTTTATTACAGTTTACTGCTTACTGTGCACATCATCATCCTGTCATCTTGTTAATGCTTGAGATACAAGTGCCTACAGCAGAGACAGGATTCACATGGTATTTAGATGAAAGTGAATTACTTGTGATCTGAAACCCTTATTTATAGAGTGTTTCAGCCCTTCTCCAGACTTCAACATAAAGGTATAAAAATGAGATTATTTGGCCAACATTATAAAAGCTCTTTGTACATCAGTATGATATAACATCTGAAGTGAAAAGACTTGAATAATGACACATAGCAGCTATATTACAGCTACAAAGTTTACTTAAAACCCCATTCCCACTACAGGATCACTGTCTGGCATCCATAGATTACCTGCGAGTCAGTCACAAAAACGGTTAAAAAGAGTAGAATAAGACCCCAGTTACACATAGCCGGATGTACCGCCGAATCGTGGCAGGATTCCTTATTTAGAAAATGTTGAGCGATTTACGGATCATCCTTTCCATCCGTATGGCCATCCGTAATGTCCTTGTGGCTTCCGATACAGATGCCATGTGTCCATGGGGATGCCAAGGAAAAATCAAACTGCTTAAATTTTCCGTAAAGGCATTGCAGATCATATCTGTAATTGATATCCATAGCTCTTCTGTATCTCATCCGTAGCTCTTCCGTGACTGGCCTTATTGTCCGTATACCCATCCTGGATGACCTTGTGGCATCCCTTACATCCTTGACGCTTCCGTCTCAAAAAATATCCTTAAAAACATTGACGGATCTAAGCCGATCTGCTACGGACTGACACGGATTGGGTTTGCGAATTAAAAAACAGTCATAAGACCAATCCTGGGGCACGATCTTTTCATCTGTAAACCTGTCCGTAGCATTCCATAGGAGATCTGTGGGAGATTCGTGGCAGTTCCGTAAATCTTCTACATGACCACCCCCATCACTTTTGTGTCCCTATCAGTTACCATATATGGAACCGTGGGATATATCCGTGGCGTCTCCGGCTATGTGTAACTGGCCCCTAACAGTCACCAAGCCCTTTGATGGGCTTATTCATCAGGTGGTGACTTTAAAGATTAAAAAAATATTTCTTGGAGTACTATTTTACTTTTATATTTCGATGAATTACATTACCTGGATACATTTTTCATCTATGGTACAACTTTGAAAATCTGGGTTAATGTGCTACATTTTATAAAAAGAGATTTTTATGTTCTGTGTCTGAGCTTTGCAACATAAAAATGTGCTATAAATAGCTAAATAATTTACATTTGTCCAGTGCCTAAATTTTATGATATACAGTTAAAGGCTAAAGATATTTAAGAACATTTTTGTGAGGTCCTATCTGCAACACTGACCACATATGAACTTTAATAACAAAAAAGAAACCCTACTTATAATAAATACCACACAAATTGCAGAACAAGGTATGTCACTGCAGTCTCAAAATAACGGACAGACTCATTACATATATCATTTCATCACATGTCAGATTTTTTTCATCTGATGGTGATTGTCATGTCTCAAAATTACAGTCAATTTGCCTTAAATATCAGGCAGGCCCAATGTGACTCTGGTCACATGTCACTTTAAAATCTATCTCCTTCTTTAAGCAGATGGGTTCCATGTTTGTGATTGTCTTCAAATGTAATTTTTTAAAAGTTGGCCATTTTAAAGTTATTTAAGAATGACATTTTATTGATGGCTTTACAGGGATATGTAAACATAGGTTAATGTCAGAATATCTATCTCATGTTATCAAGGTAGAATTCCCAATTGAATAAAACTATATTCCAGGTCCATAGATGGAATTTGCCATTAAAGTTTTTATTCCAACTTAATTCCATGAGTAAGTGGAATTATTTATCTTGTATCTTGAAATTAAGTGGAATCAGTTATCTTATACTTCACAGATAAGTGGAATTGTGTATCTTATACCTTAAAAATAAACTATTATTTAGCTTGTAACTTATGAGTTAATAGAATTTTTTATCTTATACCAGACAAGTAAGTAAAATTCTTTATCTTGGAACTTCAAATAAAATTAAACTTTTATCTTGTACCTTAAAATTACCGTATTTATCTGCATAAATGCCCCCTCCCTGTTAATCACCCCCCTCTTCTGAACCTTTGCAAAGTTAATATTTTGGGGTTTTACATCCCTCTCAACAGCCACCAGCCTTGCAATTCCGGGATCCAAAAAAGATGTGTTTTAGTACTTCCCCGATCAAATCCCGCTTACGAGAAATAAAGAAAATCACAACAAAACATGGCAATTTTGATCACAGACGCATTAAATTCTGTGAAAAACAAGATAAACATGTATAATTTCTGCAGGGTTAAGGTTTATTTCTAACATTTTAAGCTCTCTCGCCATTATACATACTGGCAAGTGATATGAGGGCTGTAAGTGTCCATTATTGCCCATTGCCACTGGAGTCGCGAGTTGATTTTTTAAATTTGTAATAGTAGCCCCCTACCTTTTGAAAAATGCATCACCCCCAGCATTTATACGGATAAATACAGTAAGTCAATTATTCATCTTGTATCTTTAAATTGAGTGGAATTTTTTTTTGTACTTCACAATTAAGCGGAATTATTTATCTTGTAGCTTTAAACTGAGTGGAATTATTTTTCTTGTACTTTAGAATTAAGTGGAATTATTTATTTTAACCTAGCAAATTAGTGGAATTATGTATCTTGTACTTAAAAATTAAATGAAATACATTATCATGCCATTGTGACTTACGATTTATCATCAAAAAACACACACACTGACTGCAAATCTCTGCCAACTGCCAACAACAATAAAACCAACCTAATACCACTTTATAGTGCTTAATCTCTGAAATAGACTCTAAGGGCCATGAAACTGAATCATTGTTCAAGCTTCACTCATTTTTAAAAAAGGAAAGCCGGATTTAAACAAATAAACCAATACTAGTAAAGAAATAGCCAGCCTCGGCAGGCAAGAACCCCAGCCTGCAGGTAAAACTAAATGGGCAAAAACATTGAGATCTGGGAAAATCTTAGGAATAACATCAATTGTAAGAAGTATACAAAATCCACAAAATGTTGTCAGATGTAAAATTCACAGGCCATGATTTCTTACAAGTTGTTTTCATATTTTGAAACCCTAAAACCTATTATAAGGGAGATATAAGGCCCTTTTAGCATGATGACCCTACATGACCTTGAAGCAGGGGTGAAAGGTCAAATTTGACAGTTGCAAAAGATTTGCAGATCACGATTTCCAATAAGTTGTCTTCTCATTCCAAAACCCTAGGACCAATGATAAGGCAGATATTAGGCTGGGGTTAAAATACTCCCTTTGGTTTGTGATTTAAACACATGATATTAAAAAGACTTAAGTGAGGAGAAGTAAGTATGCACAATTTACCAATGCACATAACATTTGTCACTTAGACCAGAACCCCTTCAAATATTAAGTAACAAGCCTCAGTTAAATTATCGAGAAGAGCTTAAAATTGTCAGAAAACTTACAAATTTGATGAGGCAGTCCCATAATTCTAACTAATACATTAAGGACATTTCCCTAGTTACAAACTCTGTCTTTCTTTAGGCCCCGTACATACCAGTGACAGTGCGATGTGAGACAATACCATAAGCAGTGTCTACAGTCTGTTATGTGTCTGTGTAAAACTTTACTTTATATTTGAACTTGCATATATTTTACCACAAACATACTGAAATATATATAACAATTGATACTAAATATATTTTATATCCATTTGCATAAGTATATGACCAATGCATACAACTGTATGCATTTTTTGTGTTTTATTTGAGTTCATGGTAGGTGGTTTACATTCAATTTGTAAAAATTGCTGATATTTCACACTACTCTCTGCCTGAGATGGAAAACAGAAAATTTGCATAACACATGGCTTTTAAAATAACTGCAATGGAAACAGAAAAATAAGAAATGACACTCATGCATGTTTGTGTTTCTGTTTCATGGTGCAGTTTCAGGTACAGTGTCAAAGCTCATACAGTTTGAAACTGTTTTAAATTTTACTTTACATTGTTAGTTTCCATCTGTGTTGAAAGTATGTTTAGTATACCTCTTCTATGTTATGACACTTGCATTATCAAAATACATTCTCACTCCACTTACATGGTCAGATAATAGAATTTATTTAAAAATTGGGAAAAAGCTGATTTCTGAAAATAAGAATAATCACTATGGAGACTGATTCATTTGTTACTTTCCCTCATGTAATATTTTTAGGAATAAGAAACTTAAAGTGTTAAGAACTAAAATCATAAATGAAATTTACAATATATTATATAACAAACTACTAATTGCTATGAATTTACCTTTCCCAATGCTTCAATCAGTTCTGCAGGTAACATGACATATCCCAGGGTGCACTAATTATCTTGCATCAAATTTCACTAGCCACTATTCTAACCAAACTTGATCTCACTGTCTTCAAGCATTGAAAGTATCCAGAAATATTTAACTGCTAAAAACTGCAGAAAACTATCCAAAATGGAAAATTTATTATTCCAATGTCAACAGAAAATCAACACAAATCACAGAAATACAAATCACAAGTTAGAAAATAGATTACTAATCAGGCTTGGTTAAAAGCAACAAGTCACCAAATGGCTCTCTACCTAGGATAATAACTGATCCCTCTCGGAACAATACTTTCATTTATCCATTTTTTTTTTCCAGAGAGAAAGAGAGCGAGAGGTAATTATGTAGTCCCAGGCCCTATCTATTTGTGGAAAGCTACAAGCATGTGGGATTGTCCCTCTTTGACGGTAAAAGCACAGAAAGTAAAAGAGAAAAAACAACACAATAACACAGAATCACACAAAAGCAACTACAGTTTTCTCTGCTACCTCTGCTAGCAGTGCTTTACCTCCCAGTTCAATGCCATACACTGGCTAACTACTTTTGAAATGTCGGTGACACATGTGTAGGGGTGACAATAGCAGTGTACACAGTAGCAACATTAAGAAGGGCAATGTGAGAACAATTGGGGGTGGGAGGGTTGGACGGAATGTTGTTGTTGGGAGGGGGGGGATGGGAGGTTTGTATTGTAGCCGTAGGTGGTAGTTTATTTATGCTACAAAGGCATAAAGTGAAGAAAAGATCCAACAAAAAAAAACTGGTCCCAGGGATGACTACCATATGAAAACAATTATCTAGAGAGTCACTGGCTAAATGTGTTTGGGTTTCATCCAATTTACATCTGACTGTCCATGGTTTTTGTTACATAATAACTGCATTTGATTAGTAATTTGGGCAAGACAATATCATTAGGCGGCCACTGTATCACTGTAATGAGATTGTGGGCATAAACAATAACCACCAGCATCAATAAATTATTTGTAATTTCCAATAACAGACGAAGACTGTATTTTAAACTATTTATGTATTCAATGTACATGTTACCTCTTTTTGGGCTACTAGATGTGACATTTTCGATTGGATTAGTGCTTTTTATTTATAACATTGAAGTAATCAGTCCATATTTCTGCCATCCCAACACCAAAGTAATTGGGTTTGTGTCCTATAATAAAAACACATAAGTCTATTATCCACATTCCTACTGTCTCCATTACAAGCATGGCCACTCTGTTTTCATTAAAATTTCTTTTTGAATAATATTTATGTTCTGATGACCAGAACAAAGCTTTTCTTTCTAATGATACATAAAATTCTCCTGAAACAAAGCTATTATTATAAATTATTATACTATTTTATGAATCCCTGAAATCAAGTGTTTTTCTATTTAATTTCTTCACCTGGATATAAAATTTCACTCGAGTGACATGGTTTCTTCACTTTTGCCATTTACATAATAGATACATCTCTATTGTTAGAAGATACAAATTTCAATGGATACTTCTCATAATTAGATGTTCAAATACACTTTGGCATAGTTGGATACCATGAAAAACAAGAAAAAATTATTACATTCAGATGGAATAAAATTGTTTATAGAGAAAGGGAAAAATGTTGTTTTAGAAATATTTTATTAAATGTATGAAATTGTAGTAGATGTTTAAAATTATTTGTCATCAACAAACAAAAACAGAGTGCTTTTGTTAAAAAATTACACGTATAGTTTTCCATGAAGTAATGGGTGGAGATAAAAGTCGCAGGGCTTAAAGAAGTCTCATTATAACTTACGACTCCCATGTGTGTGATGCTGATGACAATGCAAACTATTGCAAGTGGCCTCATTTGCCCTGTAAGGTGCAGGAGATGGAGGGCTGTTACCAAGGGATTGAGAGATGGGAGAATATTACCAAGTTGCTAGGCAACTTGGTACTGACAGTATATGACATTCGCACTAAAATGTTAAAAAAGCCAGATGACATAAGGGTCTTTTGAATTATGACACAGTGAAAAAAAGACAAAATTTTGTAACTGCTAAAATAATGTCATGAATATTTCATCTGAATAGGGTCGGTCTTTACCATTTACCCTTGTTATATCTGAGACATATGACATAACTGGGGTGACAATAAACTTTGCGGGTCAACCACCCATTTCTTAAGTGCCATACTGAGTGAACTAGAGTTGTATTGAGAACTTTGTGTTTTGTAAATTGCAGCCATTCCTATGGCTAACAATATGCTGATAATACTTATACCTGATGAGTGAAAAATGTTAATCTGAAAAATCGAAATTTTAAAAAGTTCACTGGAATTAATTTTCAGTTATGGCCAGTTTCTTCAAAAGAGATTTATGGTGACTTAAAATTTCTGTCGGAGTAAATTTTCTGTATTAAAGTGGGTCAGTTAAAACAGCTAAAATGAATACTCGGAGAAGTATTCTCTGTAGCCTTTACAGATAGGTAAACTAGACACTGAAATCCCAATCATACTAAATCTTCATAAAATATCTCAATTATACTAAATCTTAATCATAAAATATCCCAATCATACTAAATCTTAATCACACTAAATCTCATTCATATGAAATCTTAATGATACTAAATCTTAATCAAATACATCTGCCACTGTGGCCTAGTGGGTAACACACTTGTCTAGGAACTCAGAGGACGTGGGTTCAATCCCAGGTACAGGCAGATACATAGTGGCTCGGATGACCACTTAAAATGGCGGTCCTCTGTCATTGGGTCCTATCCCCAGTGGCAGGTTAAAGAACCTC
Organism: Sabellastarte sp. h YS-2021; assembly: GCA_964017235.1. Classification (NCBI taxonomy): domain Eukaryota; kingdom Metazoa; phylum Annelida; class Polychaeta; order Sabellida; family Sabellidae; genus Sabellastarte; species Sabellastarte sp. h YS-2021. The sequence goes on along the minus strand of OZ024927.1, from coordinate 163,521,193 downwards.
AAGGACGTTGATAAATGGTCATCCTTGAGCCTCCATCTTCCAGTTAGGGGAATGTGAGTTACTTGTGAGTTGGGGCTGTACCTGTTCAGTCGGATTGGTTAAATAGCACTTTGAGTCTTGTAGTATATGAAGATATTGCGCTGAGTATAAATACATAATAATAATACTAAATTTCAATCATACTATATCTCAATCATACTAATTTAAAAGCTGATCAAAGTATTCTTCTAAGTGCTCATTACTGAAGTAGCTTCAAACATACCCTCACAAAACGTAACAGTTTTTATTTTTTGCCCTCGCATCAGTCTTCAATAATTTGTTGAATCTTTTAAGATATTCTGAAAAAAAATAACTAAGAATCTCTTTAGAAATTGTTCACTACATATCTTTATCATTCTGTGAAGTGGACTGGAAGTTCCAAATGTTTACTAATTGAGAATTGTAACCAATGAATATATTTATCCTGCTTACAGTACTAAGGAAGGGTACATTTCTGATATTTTTTAAATGGATGAAGCAAGAACATTAAGTTTCTTTGAAAAAAAATTGCAAAAATAATTTAAGTATTCCACATTACCTTAAGTTTACAGTAACTCAAATCTTTCATAATTGTCTGCTCTTTTAGGGCTTGAATATTACTAAATCACAACAAATTTACAGTTGTAAAGTTTTTTTTCAAGTATGCCTATTTGTAAAATATAGAGGATTGTACTTTTTCAGTTTATCATTGTAAGATCCCAGTTACACTTCCACAGGTGGCCCGCCGGATCGCACCAGGTTTCCTAATATGGAAAATGTTGAGTGATTTACGAATCATCTTTTCCATCTGTAAGGTCATCCGTAACATCCGTAATGTCCTTGTGAGATCTGTAGCGGCATACTGTGATCGTAGTGACATGCCAAGGATCAGATAAGATCCCTAGGACATTACGAAAAAATCAAAACTGTTTGGTTTTTCTGTAAAGTCAATATGAACCTTAGTATCCGTAGCTCTTCTGTAGCTCATCCATGAGTGTCCTTATTGTCCGTAAACCCATCCTGGATGTCCTTGTGGCATCCCTTTCATCCTTGACGCTTCTGCGGCAATAAATATCTATAAAAACATTGCCGGATCTGCTACGGACTGACACGGAAAGGGTTTGTGGATTAAAAAACAGTCACAAGACCAAACCTTTATGCAATCTTTTCATCCGCAAACCTGTCCGTGGTGGTCCGTAGCAGATGCGTGACAGTTCTATAAATGTTTTACATGACCCATCCTCATCCCTGGCGTATCCCTGTCAGTTACTATATATGGAACTGTGGGATATATCCCTAGGGTAAGCTTGGAAGTGTAACTGACCCCTAAATAATGGAGTGATCTTCCTGTGTCAACAATAGGGGCTTATTACTTGTCTTCCAAATGTATTATTACTTTGCAAAATGTTTGCAATGTGTATTGCTCATTCTGTTGCTTGTTACTTCAAAATCTCTCGCAGATTTTGAAGTATGTTGATCAGTTGGTTTCTATATTTGTTACTTTGAAATCTTTCGAAGATTCAAAGATAAAAACAAAGCATCATGCTCGACTTTTAATTAGGCCATGGTACATTAATATGCAAATAAATTCCCAGTGGGGCTTATAACCGAGTACAATCTGCCACAAATTACTGCCTTATTAGAGAGGCTTCTTAAGGCTTTATAATGCTTCCAGGGAAGACCCAATTAACAGCAAACTGTAGTGATGGTGAGACAAGAATCTGATATTGTGGGCATGTTTTGATAGACAGTCTTAATCTTTTCTAATTATCAGAATTTTCTTAGAAAACAATTTTCATCTTTGAATTTCTAAATTCTTGATAACTTTTCTGAATGCTTAAGATGACAATGATAAACTGGATAGAGTAAGGAATCTAAAATTTGCCACATATCTGAAATTGGCCACATGTGAAATTACTAATAAATTAAATGAATTCAGGTGAGATTTGTTAAATGTATAGTAAATTAAGGCCTTTTGAACCAAAAAATACCAAGTTAAAGACAAAATATCGTTTTCTTCATAGAATTAACAAAAGTTTTTAGAGGTGGCGAATTTTACATTTGTTGCAAATTTTAGATTTCTTACTCTACCAAAGCTGCATGAAGACAAGTTTAGCATAGAACTTCTGTACTGGTATGAAGGTATTGTTTCTTGGAAAACATTTCTTGAAAAATACATGTTGATGGCAATTTAAAAATTGTCTGTTTCTTGGAGGAAATTTTTTGATTAAAAGTAATCATTCTCAAAATCCAAAAAAAAAAGAAAAAAAAGAAAAATTGACAATAAAGTCCTCAGTCTATTTTATTTCAGATGAGACTGATAGTGGAGACTGTAAACCATTAAACTACCTACCCCCACTGATCATCATACAATGCAAAAATATAATTTTGCATTTGATCTAAGTCTGCACTGTATACCATAATTCTAACTCCAATCAAGAGCCTATTAGATTCAAACTCAAAAATCCTAAAGTCAAATAATACATGTAGTTCATTCATAAGTAACTATATAGTTGTGGTAGTTAATCTATCAGCCAACATCTGATCTAACAGACGAATGGCCTATATTTAAGAGAGCTTGAACCCAAGTCCTTCAGAACAAGGTCCAGAGGTCTAAACGTCAATATACGCCAAACTTCCCAATATATTATGTAAGAGTGGAAGCACTGGGTTATATATTATGTTGATAATTCTCAGATAATATAAAAAACAGGCTTTGCTTGAAGCCATGAACAGGGGCCACGGCGGCAGAGTGGTAACACTCTCGCCTCTCACCTCCGAGGCTGGGGTTCGGTTCTCGGCACAGCCTCAAGTCGGAAAGCTGGTAGTTGCTTGCCATTGTTCGGCAGTTTACAGTACAGAACCCTGACAAACTGTATGTACTGGTTTCCTCTGCCTTCCAACTACCCGTCGTGATATGACCTGTACAATGTTGAAAGCGACATAAAACCCCAAATAAATAAATGAAGCCATGAACATCTTACGGAACTGACTGATGAACTGTCTGCACAAATATTCCTGTCTGATTTAGCAAATAATTGTCATCTCTTTATCAAAACTCATCTTGCATCAGACTAAAACTCTCAAAGAAAAATCTTCTTCATTTCTACTTAATTAAAAACATGCATCTGAAAAGGTCTTTAATCCATATTTAATTAAGTCTTTCTTTCTTCTTCTCAAACCTTAATTAAATCTGTCTTTCATCTGTGTATAGCTATAGTTCATTTCAAAATGACATTTGAGAAAGAGCCCAAGCCTCATGTGCAATGTGCAGATCCTTTAGATTAAGGTTAAGCTAGGGTTAAAGCAGCCTTTCATCTGTTCCATCTGCCATCTTTGACCCCTGAGGAAATCTTTAATAGAGAGGCCTCTGTTGCTGGCCACATCTATTATTGGTCAATTGCTCACTCTGCTAAATGACGTCTTCCGGGAACTTAACTGTCCCATCAATAAATCATCCAGACAAATTCTTTTTATTCATTATTCATGCAGATTTTTACGTCAGCTCTGACATAGGCTAATATGTATAAAGGGTGACAAACAAGTGAATACATCACTCCTTCAAGAGTTGGTACGCATGTGGACTGGAATTTGCAGCCTTACATTTACAGATTTAAAAATGGTTATAACTGATGAGTATTTACAGTTCAGAAATGTCAGAATATAAGCTCATTTTCAACAGCATAAGAATAGTTAGAACTGCTCATTTCGCAGATGACTGTCAGCTTGTAACAACCAGTTATAATATGCCATAGGAACAAAAAATTTATTTCAAATTTAAGAATATTAGAATATAATTTCCCTTTGAAATTGTTAAGATCTTTCCCCAGAGTAAAAAAGAGTTTGTGGAAACCACCTTATCTATCTATGATTATTGGACAAAATTATTTTGATCATCATTTTACTGATTCTTTTGTAAATTTGGCAACAAGAACCTTGTAAACATTATCATACAAAAGTCAAGAATTAGCTAAACTTGACCCTTTGTCCTCGAAGGAAGGTTCCAGATGTCCTTTGACCACATAGACCATTAAACTGGCAAAAACATGAAATTCTATAAAATATAAAAAACATTGTAGATGACTCTAACTGTGAAAAGAGAGCTTGGAAAGACTTATTAACTGAGAATTAAATCCAGTATTAGGTAAAACTATCCTTATCCACAGAAAATCTGGATTGTTTTTTTTATCCAGACGGTGATCCAGATCACTCTCAAAATTTAATGGGATCTACGTTGAACCAAGAGCCATCTTCTGATTATTTTTAAAGAGCACCCAAGCAGTAGTATTGGTGTAATTCTGATAACAGACAAACAGACTAACACTCATGAAAACAAAATCTTCCTGGCTAAAGAAATACTAGTATTCAATTGCCCATAACTTCAGCCTGCACAATGTTTCAGGCTTCAAGCCTTTTTTTCCATTCCTGTTCACCTTGGATAATAAAACTGAGAGGAGTTATATGGATGAAATGAGTGTGCGCACTTTACAGAAGTACGTTTTAGAGGAACATTGTTAGCCATCGCATTCTCTGAATGACAGTATCAGGTATCCATGTGCTTAATCTCCAACTTTGCGGATTCTAAGGCACACCATCCAAATCGTAAGTCACAAACCAGAAAGTCGTAAAACATGATCAGGTCATCACCAAGGGGACCATCAGTGTTCAGTAGTTAGAAACCTAGGGAGGGAACAACTTCTGAAACAGATAAGTTTTAAGTCGCCTTTTGAAACATGAAAGTGTAGGAGCAGTTCCAATTTCTAGTGGCAAATAATTCCAGAGTTTTGGAGCATCATATGAGAAGCACTTGTTGAAATGAACTTCAGGTTTATAAACTGAAGAACTTTAAATAGGAAGCTTGAGAAACATCTTTTCTGGATTGCTGCATTTTGTTTTAACAGCAGATGTGTATAAAGACAAATAAGGGCAAAGTAGTTTGCCTTGCTAGTATTGAGGTACTTATATATGAGTACAAGTGTTTTGAAGATGATTCAATGTTTAACAGGAGCCAATATCCTATCGGGCCTCACTCTCCAATATTTTCTGGTATTGGCCACTTTTTTGGAGTTTAACTGTATTAGTATATGTCCATAATTAGAACCAAGTGTTAACCTGAAGTTATTCAACATTTTATAAACTTACGACAAACACATATAAAAAACTTTACCACTCAGACTATTTAAAGACATCTTAAAGCAAAATTAGTATCTACACTAAAGGATACCATACAGTTTTAAATTGACATACAGGGATATCAAATGGATTGTAATAATATGCAATCAATGGGCAAGGACAATGACAAGAATGCATCAGTATTAAATGAATTATAGGCCAGTAATTAAATTGATTTAATCCAATACTCAGCACAACCAAATTAACTGACAATGTTTCTGGAAATACAATTACGAGTACTTAAGACTCCAATAAGAATGGCTTTCACACTATCACCATGGCAACTGTAATATGACAAAAGTCTTATCATGTCTTGAAGACGATTGAAAGAATTTCTGTCCCCCCCTCCCCTTCCTCCACCCATCCGTCCTTGCTATAATTCAGTTCAACAAGAACAACAAATTGATATTTGTTTGTTTTATGTATAACAGCATGAATTTGTTTTAAATATGCAAGGCTTAAGTGGCCGAGTGGTCCATGAGTTTGGAATTACTTGGCTTTCACCTCAGTGGACATGTGTCTGAATCCAGGACATTACAATATGTGGGATTCACTGATGGCCTACCTGATATGACCCTTTGCTGGTAACTTTAACCTTTGATCTATTAACTATGTATGATCATATCTGTAACATGTAAATAGACCTAATATGAGAGAAAACTGATTAACCTTCTTGGGGGATTGTTAAGGGTGACAATTTAGTTTCAACTTGAAATTGGTGCCCTAAATTGGGTCAAAGCCAATGAACATAGACCTGACAAAATCTGTACTGTAAAGTTTCAATGATTGTTATTGTTTAAATATTAATCTATCGTTTACCTAATAGTTGTACCAATGTAAATTGTATGCCAAATTAGAGTGGGGGATAGTGGTGGTAAATTACTGAGAATGTGTTGAATAGTAATAATTATAACTGATGACTACTGGGATACACTATAACTGTGTACAAAACATGCATGTGTAGTATTTTTAAATACATACTAACTTGATAAATTACTAACTTGAAAATCAAATGATTTTAAAAGTTGAATGTATTGAATAGTAATAATTATAATTGATGACTACTGGGATACACTATAACTGTGTACAAAACATGCATGTGTAGTATTTTTAAATACATACTAACTTGATAAATTACTAACTTGAAAATCAAATGATTTTAAAAGTTGAATGTATTGAATAGTAATAATTATAATTGATGACTACTGGGATACACTATAACTGTGTACAAAACATGCATGTGTAGTATTTTTAAATACATACTAACTTGATAAATTACTAACTTGAAAATCAATTGATTTTAAAAGTTGAATGTATTGAATAGTAATAATTATAATTGATGACTACTGGGATACACTATAACTGTGTACAAAACATGCATGTGTAGTATTTTTAGTGACCAGGAGGAAGCTTTTGTTTGTAGAAAAATTATACAAAATTATAATAGAGTTATGAGGACAAATGACAGCTTTAACAATAATAATATGAGTTCCTTATACTTCATAACATTCTTCTACAAAATGGGTTATGGTATTACAGTTATGTTTAAGTTGATGCTAAATGGATATTTTCCTCGATTACAAAAGACATATTTATTGCACACTGCACAAAACTCTTACTGTAAGTATGATTTTCATACTGCCTTTTTGAAAAAAGTTAATAAATAAAAATTCACTATTCAGAGAACACACAACCTGATCTACCTGTTAGTATTCACTTGAATATATAATTTATATAAATTACAAACCTATAGATATCAGGTACTAACTTAAATAAACAAATTACTAAGTAAACTTGAAAATCAAATGATTTTAAAAGTTAGTAACTTGAACATATGAGTTATGTGCTTGAATGTGTTAATTACTGACATTATAAACATTTGCAGTTCCAAGCTATAAGTTTCCTTCTCTGTGAATTCAATTTCAATTAATTTTGGGTGTTAGGACTAGTGGCAAATCTCACATTTATCATTTCTCTAAAATCCTGGGCTTAACGATACATTTCTTGATACATCGCTTCAATTTAAAATGAACTCTTCTTTTGGGGGTCATAATAAATCATTTTTTATAATCAATAATAAAAACGGCCAATCAGATGTCACTTCTATAGAACAGAGGACAATTTTTTCCACACAGGTCAAAATTATACTGCAGATAGGTATAGTTTATTTACAATGATATCAGGTCAATTGTGATTTACTGCCCTTTTATGAAGGGATCTGTAGGAATGATTTTAAGTGAATGCCATTCTTCTTCTGAGGTTATTTCAGACTCAAACAAATTAATGACAAAAAAGAATTACTCTTGCAAAAATGTGTGTTTTTGCCATGGCATGAAACTACCATCAGGAATACATGTACTTACTATTAAAAATGTATTTATAAACATCTTCAGATTTCCTATATTTCATATAACTATGAAATGGTTATTACTTAAATGGTGACTTTCACCAAGAAATGATTTTAATTGTTGTTATCTGTTAGGTGGGAACTAGACTTATTCTTTCATTTCTGTTTTTTTTTTGTGAGTACATCTGCTGGAGTCTGAACCTGTGATATCCTATACATTTTATGATGACACAGTGTACTTATCTGTGTCCATGAAGAAGGACCAGGAGGCACCTTAGCAATGGACAGGGATAGTTTCACTCTTTTATGGCAATACATTACAATTATATGGGATAATGACATAGCAGGTATGGACATGGAACAAAAACACAAGGCCAGGTGCAGTTCCAACAAAAGGGGAAAACTGAATTTAAAAAATACGTATTTTTAAACTAAGATCAATATTTGGTACTCAACAAAAAAATTTCTAGACTTACTGTCTAGAAATCTATAGACAGATAAGTTTCTTGATATCTTGACATTTAATATAATAGAGTTTAAAGAAAAATGTAAATATTTCTCCAAATAGAATAGGCTTTAAAAGTATAATTCTTTCATAACTGAAACTTGTTTTATAAATCATGTTTTAATGGCTCATATGTGGCATATACATTTTTATAAATTATTGCAAAATCCACTCCTTGATAGCTTGCTGACATTTGGTTGCACTGCAGCATTCACACTTGCCTGATAGGCCCCCAAAGTATCTCTGTTCAAAAATGGGTCATTAAAGTCCTAGGTTATGTCACATCCCTTCAAACTGGTCACAACTATCATACAGGGTGGTTTGTGGTCCATTACCTGTTATAACTACAGTGTCACTGTTTAACCTACATTAGTGCTATGTTCTGTCATTCAATCAAAATATGGACATGTCATCCACATTGACCAACTTGGACTACCCTATTCATCAAAGAATTCTTTTTGTTTTAGTTATTTTCATCTGAAATGTGCAACTTTGTAAATACCAGTTTAATCTGTACATATTGGTAGGGTCAGTGACTGATTGCCTCTGTGTAAATCATATCCATTTTGACCATGGAAGTGTGAATGGGACCTTAATGATGTTTGTAGCTTATTACATTCTCTACAATAGAAGTAAAGCAATATACCAATCAGAGAAAGAAAGCAATATGACCTTCTTGTGGTTAGGAACAAACTAATTGCTCCCCTGTCACCAATAAGAACAAGAAACTAATGACTTCACCCTGAGAGGATAACAGAGCCAGTGACGTGAAATTCACCACATGTGAAACCTCCAGCTCACAAAAAATGTAACTGTCCTCATTCTTCTGTGAATTGTATTATATTCTCACAAATTTGTGATTTTTGTGACCAGCTTTCAGACAATTTGTCCAATTTGCTGTAGAATTGTAACTTTTATTCTATTTATTTATTTGGGTTTCATGTCACTTTCAACACTGTACAGGTCATATCACAATGGGTAGTTAGGAGGGCAGAGGAAACTAGTACATACAGATGATTAAGGTTCTGTAGTGTAAATTGCCGACCAACGGCAACAAATTCCAGCTTTCCCACTTGAGGTCGGGCCAGGAACCAAACCCCGATCTCAGAGGTGGGAGGCGAGAGTGTTACCACTCTGCCACCGTGGCCCCTATGTAGAATTTTAACACATTTTCCCATCCTGTAGCAAGAATCTAAGGAGTGTCAAATTTCACGGTCTGTGAAAAAATTGGTCGCGCCACAACCAATGCATAACATTGGCTGAATACAATACAACTCCTTTAATTTTATATTATGAAAATATTTTGAAACTGTATGAAACTTAAAGTGTAGTATTGAAAAGTATAAATATTATATGAGAAAAAATTAAACAAAATAAATAATTTCAGGCAATTTTAATACAACAGACTCTATAACTAAAAACTTAAAAATTCAATAGATTAGTTTTAGTTGTGACTTAGAGTTTTACTTGTGCCCACAAATATACAGGATCTTCTGCTGCTGTGTCCTGAAAAGCATTATACTATTGGCCTTTTGATGGGGCCATGCATTCTCATTTCCAGCTGTTCTTATTTTTGGTGACTGACTGCATATTTTGGGGAAACAGAATTACTGGGATGTACTGAAAGCCCATTAATCAAAAACATAGTAATTTTTAAATGAGCAACAGTCCAGACAAAGAGACAGAAAGTGGATTTTTAACTGAAACAACTAGACATTTTACTGCAAGAGTTCTTACAATCCAATGAGGAGCAATAACTGATTTTTATTGACCATTACATTGGACCATCATATAGTGAACACACACCACAAGTGTGGGAGAGAAATCTGTGACTATTTGAGAGAGGAAGAGGACTATAAATATTCATCTAGAATATTAAGCAAGTGGCCATCCACATTACTCCACTGTGTCTAATTAAGCAAGAAAAATAGTGCCGTATTATGGTCACTCGGAAAGCCAGAAAAGCAGTTCTGCTCTTAACCTTGCTTGAAAACTCCCTTTTTTGGGCTCCTCCAATGAAATGATTTAATTTGGTCTTTTGTCTAAAGAAGCTCCTTTTCACACATTTATGGATGAATGGATCCAGAAGATGAAGAAGGTAACAGCTCCACATCTTATTTTTTTATTGTGTCTTTGTGTGGTTATATCCATAAATGGGAAAATATATATGTTACAGGCAATCTGTGTAACCAGGCATTACACGTAATGACTGAACATTTAAGTCAATTCACGAAATGCCTAAACAGTTTAGCCATTTCGCGAAATGCCTAGGCATTTCACGTAATGACTGAAATACAGTAGAACCTCGGTTATCCGGCCTTCCATTATCCGAATCTCCGGATTAACCGAACCGAAATCATGTCTCCCTACATATAAAACACGGTCAAGCGTGAGCGATAATACAAGATTTTTCACAGTCTCGGAAACGATGAATTCCAGTGCTTTATAAAACGTACCATTCACAGAGACGCCTAACTTCTTTCATCTTTATCACCATTGTTACAATAGGGGAGGGATTAATTCAATTACACAAACCCGCTACACAACTTCTTTGATAATGCGCCAATCAACGAAAGTGTGTTCGATTGGGTTTCGCAATTTATAATCTCCTGGAGTAGGTCCACAGAGTGACAACGTGTAGAAAAGAAAAGACATCAACAATGCATTACCAATCAAACGCGTATCACTGAAGGCGTGTTCGCTTGGGGTTTTACAATAAATAATCTCCCGGAGTTTTTCAATTGGTAAAATGCGGGACGATGTTAATCTAAAATTAAAATGCTAACAATGCAAGTACCAACCGAACACAACCAGCTCAAGTCCGCGTAATATTTTAAATAAAAATAATAATAATATCCGTGGATATGGAGCAAATAAACGACAACTGAAGGGTCACTTATATTATATGACACAAAAATATTAAATTATTTTATTAAGGACCACCAACGTCTATGTTTATTGCATAAAAACGACAATTCTTCAATTATCGCCCACTTGGTAACCCATAGACCGTGAATTCCGGTTTCCTTCATCTATCCGAACCCCTCGATTATCCGGCCAGATTGTATGTCTCCCATGGGGTTCGGATAAGTGAGGTTCTACTGTATAAGGTTCAGTGTTACACAGACTGCCTAAACAAGTACTGTATTTGAAATTTCAGGCAATCTGTGTAATCATCTTTTTAAAGTATATTTTTGAAGGAATATGATTATTTCTTGCTATAAGCAATTCAAGAAGTAGTTTTCACTGTATGACAATTAATGAAGCTATACTTTGACATATCTCATGCATTTTTGCAAAAGTGAGTAAATAAATAGTTTTACTGTATAACCATTAATGATGATACATTTCATACTTATTCTCATTTACTTGTAAGAATAGTACCAAGTTTAAATCATTTTTCAGTTCTAAGTACATCCTCTGATGTTATTATATGGGGTGTGGCTTCTTTAATTATATCAAATACTTAAACTTTGGTTTGAGATTTCAAGCAGTCTGTCTGACCATTGTTTTCTAAATTTTATAGATAAGTGTTATTTTTTGCTGATAGAAGCAATTCAAGTTGTACTTTTAACTGTATGACTTTCAATTAAGGTACATGTTGATATCTTGTATACTTTTCTTGTATATTGAATAAATAAATGAGCAGTTTTGGAATGTTATCAATAATAATCATATCTTTTATACCTCTTTTCATTCAGTTGTAAGAAGGGCATCCAATTGTTTTTTATTTTTTTCAAAAGATTTAAGTTTCCTTGTCTTGTTATGTGAGGGTCTTCTTTAATTATATGAGACAAATATTGACAACTTTTATGTTAATCCTGTTGGATGAAACAAGCTTAACTGAACTGCAATTAGGTCTCCCCAACCTTTAGCACCTACACACTGAGCTTGTTTGACTTTAGTGAGTATCCTGCACAAATGCTCCCCCCCCCCCCCCCCCCCCCCCCCCCGCACCCTTCCAATGTAAGGTACCAGCAACTTTGATATATGACAATGACATACTAGTATTTTATGTCAAAACATCAATAGTACAAGAACCTGAAGAATGATTTTAGTTAGTTTGCAGTATTTTAGCTTTAAATAACTTATATCATTTCTTGACAAGATAGATTGCCAATACATTACTCAGCAAAACTTTTGCAGACTGTAGATCTACGCTATTATTCATTTAGAAATAGATTCACACATTTATGGTATATATTTCCAATGATGGGTCTATCAGGCACTGGTATGGAATAAGGGTTGTAATAGATAAAACTTCAAATGCATTATCATCAGCATATAGAAGTAAAGAAGAACCTCTTTCAAAAGTCTGTCATTTTACAAAATACATTTTCAATCCCCGGAACTATATATCTCTGCTATTGTATATAAAAATATCTGTTTTAAGAACCTTTAATAATCTGAATGTAATCCTAACACCTGTACACGAGAAACCCATTTGATACAGAAACAAGGAAGTTTTGGTCATTTAAAGTGCAGCCTGAGTACATGTGAGTTCCTGTTATTATTTATTATTATGACATCTGATTGTATCCCTGTTGTGCATATAAGTCTTTAACCTACTTGCATGATCAGATAATTGAAGTTCTAGCATTAATATATTTACCATCTTATAGCCAGTTATCTTTATATGGGCATGGACACAATTTTCTGAATAACAGTTATTTAGAAAGGAAATATGGAGTAAATATCATCGGAAGTGTTTATATTATGGAGAGAATTTTGAGGAAAGGTTACATTCCCACACTTGCTTTCCGCGGTTTGTTTAAAACAGAAGAATATGAGAGATCTGGCCAAATACATAGCACAGGACCAGTAAAACTAATAGCAATTTTCCTTTTTTACTGTAAAGGTGTTTACTACAGAAGAGTATTAGGGCTAAGTAAAATAAAAAATGTTCAATTTAGTGAGATAGTATCTCAATTTTTTGAGATACTAAGTCAATTTTTGAGATAGTTATCTCAATTTTTTAAGATATTAAGTCAATTTTTTGAGATAGTTATCTCAATTTTTTAAGATATTAAGTCAATTTTTCGAGATACTAAGTCAATTTCTTGAGATAGTTATCTCAATTTTTTGAGATATTAAGTCAATTTTTCAAGATTTGAGATATTATGTCAATTTCTTGAGATATTAAGTCAATTTTTTGAGATATTATGTCAATTTTTCGAGATACTAAGTCAATTTTTTGAGATAGTTATCTCAATTTCTTGAGATATTAAGTCAATTTTTTGAGATATTATGTCAATTTTTCGAGATACTAAGTCAATTTTTTGAGATAGTTATCTCAATTTCTTGAGATATTAAGTCAATTTTTCGAGATATTATCTCAATTTCTTGAGATATTAAGTCAATTTTTTGAGATAATTATTTCAATAATTACAGTGAGGGGGGTGAGTGGGGAGCTATGTGTTTGTAAGAACTGGCATTTGTAATAATACATGTACGCCTAAGACATGTGACATGCAATCAATCAAAATACATAATGAGGGGCCATTCTAATAATTTTTTGTCACATATCAAAGACTAAAGGGAAAACGATCCTTTTCCTGTTTGTGTTTTGATTATCCTTTAAAAATTAAATTTCTGTGCTTTTCAACTCAAATTTTCATGTCAAAGTATAAATAAAACTCCATTTTCTGCTTTGTTAAAAGCCTTCATATATGTTTCTCCTTTGTTTGCCTTCTTAGATTTAATGATAATAAATCTATTTAATTTTGTTTTCTACAGGACAGTGAGGTTTAATTTCAAAATACAAACAACACTGCATTGTGACATCATCACCATTGTGATGTCATAGGCCTTTGATGTTGTATTACATTGTCAATATCAATTGACTCAGTATTTCAAAAAATTGACATAATATCTCAAAAAATTGACATATCTCGAAAAATTGACTTAATAAATCGAAAAATTGAGATAACTATCTCAAGAAATTGACTTAGTATCTCGAAAAATTGACTTAATATCTTAAGAAATTGAGATAACTATCTCAAAAAACTGACTTAGTATCTCAAAAAATTGACATAATATCTCGAAAAATTGACCTAATATCTCAAGAAATTGAGATAACTATCTCGAAAAATTGACATAATATCTCGAAAAAATCACTTAATATCTCAAAAAATTGAGATAAGTATCTCAAAAAATGTACTTAGTATCTCTTCACTAAATTGAAATGTTTTTTTTTTACTTGGCCCTAATACTCTTCGGTAGTTTACATAATGCCCATATTTTTGAGGAAGGTGCACAATCCGGTGATCTCAATCATCCCACTAAATTTGTGAAAGCTCCACAACTTGTTTTATTATGTTCAAATCACAAGGCAGTGTTTCTAACAAATGTTATTAAATATCTCAGGGAAACCAATGTATTATATTGGAAGATATTATAAGATCCATTAAAGGTTGATTTGAATATCTTTATTAATTTTTTTATGAACATGTGTAAATTGTTTCAACTAACTTTAGCCACAAAAATATCAGCTAACTTGCTGTAAATGAAAGATTTCTTTAACTGTTGTAACCTGGTTAACTGACAAGCAGTATTCACACAAAAATACCCCCACAGTCTCATAACACCATGTGAGAAATATCCTTTTCCATAACCTTTTCATTTACACTGATATTCTTTTATCATGTACATAACTAACAGTCACCAATCTGCAAAAACAATATTTTTGCTGTTATAAAATCAGAAGTGTTGAAGCACCATGAAATTGGTAACAGAAAATTTACAGCATAATCTGCTTGAGACCTAGTATTTTTTTTTGTTTTGCTATATATTTGTTTGATATTTGTTTAAAAACAGGGCAGTAGTGAGTGGTTTACTATTAATATTGTTCACATCAGATCAACCAACACTTATATAACAAATCTGGTTTGCAGATCACAAATTACAATCCAGTAATACAGCATACTCTATAAATGACACCCTCTAATGTCTACAGGTTTGGGTTCCAGTTACCTTACCGCCACCATATATCTACAAAAATAGAGTAAGAAATCTAAATTTCGCCACATATCTGAAATTGGCCACATGTGAAAATACTAATAAAATAAATGAATTGTGGTGAGATTTGTTGAATGTATAGTAAAGTAAGGCTTTTTGAACTGAAAAATACCAATTGTGAGACAAAAACATCATTTTCTGCATAAAATTAACTAAGGTTTTAGAGGTGGCGAATTTTAGATTCCTGGCGAATTTTCTTACTCTACAGTCTTTTCTGATGTAAGTATTTTAAAAGTAGCTCTACTAAAACATAAACTCTACTTCCAATATTTCTACTTAAAATAATCTATTTTTTATGGCATTGTTATCTGAGGTTTGTCTGTGTTTATTTATTGTCAATTACTGGCCTTGGTTGAGGAATACACCATCCAAGAAAGACTTTTCTTCTCTTGTCTAGGGTTGATTCAGACCCCCCAAAAAATCCTTTCATGATCCCGATAGTTTTTGTATGCAGTATCATTATAAAATCTGAAAAGTTCACATAATAGAAGATAATATGAATGTAATTAATGTAATTCCAAATGTAATCTGACTAGATTTCCTTACATAATGTTAATATTCTCTTTTCATGTTACTCTTCTAAATTTACAATTAATCTAAAAATATTTCATTGATTTCATTTCCCCCATACATTAGAAGATGAATAGAAATAGTTACCTTTTAAAACAGTTCCATTTAAATCCACAGACCATAGGAAAATTTCAATAAGTCATTTGTATACAGTTATATATTAAAATGCAGGACTTCATAAATGATGTATATTTAATATAAATCAATGAGCATTTTCCACAAATTTCACTACAGCAGGAAAAGGTATTTGACAACCTTAATTTAAAATTGATGGTCAAACTGAAATAATCAATGTGCCCTAAAAAGTTATAACCAGTGAAGCCTCTGATGTTTGATGTGTACTAAGTAATTAGGAAGGTTTTGCCAATGAAATAGGACTTTAGCTGGCTTTTTAAACTTAAAGAATTATACCTGAAGGTATTACATGAGGCAAGCAATTTAAAAGGTGCATCACAGGTAAATTACTGCTGCTGAAGTGAAAATTTGAGGTGCGATGTGATGATTTAAATATGGGTGCATCTATGAACTGCTGCATACATCTGCATCTTTAAGAAACAGTATGCATGAAAACCTTGATTCCTTATGGCCATAATGTTCCAATAAGGATTGCTTTGGCTTATTGAGACAACTGTACATGGAACTCCTGTGAGTACTTACAGAGCTTTTGCAGAAAGAAAACATAACAAATTGAATATTTTCTGAAAGTATGATTCTTGGAGAATTATAATTTGCCACTGCCAGACAAAAATAGACAACTTGATATTTTGACAGAAATGTTAAAACAAGCAATCAGTGCCTGTGAACGAGCTGTGTGTCAGCTGACTGTGTTTTGAGTTTCAGAGTAGAAATGAAAGAACTTTTCGAGTTACAAGTGATTTGCTTAACAGAGAGAATCTCAAAGTAGATTTTGCTCACTATGCAATGAGTTAAAGGGCTGCAATTTTACTGTGGTATAGCTGACTCAAAAGTAGGTTAATAACACATTTGAAAAAAAATACTGTAAATGCAATAGTTATCAAGTTACAATTGATTTACTCAACAGTGATAACCTCAAAGTAGCTATTACACAGCTATATAATGAGCTACAGGTCTGAAATTTTACTATGTTATAGCTGACCCCAAAAGTAGGTGAACGATATATTTAAACAAAATACCGTAAATGTAATAGTTTTCAAGTTACAACTGATTTACTCAACAGTGAGAACCTAAAAATAGCTATTGCTCAGCTATGTCATGAGCTGTAGGTCTGTAATTGCACTATGTTATAGCTGACCCAATAGTAAGTGAACAACATATTTAAACAAAATACTGTAAATGCAATAGTTTTCAAGTTACAACTGATTTACTCAACAGTGAGAACCTAAAAATAGTTATTGCTCAACTATACCATGAGCTGTAGGTCTGTAATTTCACTATGTTATAGCTGACCCAAATGTAAGTGAACAACACATTTAAACAAAATAATGTAAATGCAATAGTTTTCAAGTTACAACTGATTTACTCACCAGTGAGAACCTGAAAGTAGCTATTGCTCAGCTATTCCATGAGCTACAGGTCTGCAGTTTCACTATCTTATAGCTGACCCAAAAGTAGGTGAACAACATATTTAAACAAAATACTGTAAACAGAAAAGTTTTCAAATTACAACTGATTTACTCAACAGTGAGAACCCGAAAACAGCTATTTTTCAGCTATGTAATGAGCTACAGGTCTGCAATTTCACTATGTCTGCTGACCAGATTAGGTGAATAACATATTAAACAAAATGCTCCCAATCCAATACTTTTCAAGATACAACTGATTTACTCACCAGTGATAACCTCAAAGTGGCTATTACTCAGCTATCCAACTGATTTACTCAACAGTGAAAACCCGAAAACAGCTATTTTTCAGCTATGTAATGAGCTACAGGTCTGCAATTTCACTATGTTATAGCTGACCAATTAGGTGAATAACATATTAAACAAAATGCTCCCAATCCAATACTTTTCAAGATACAACTGATTTACTCACCAGTGATAACCTCAAAGTGGCTATTACTCAGCTATCCAATGAGCTACAGGTCTGAAATTTTTCTATGTTATAGCTGACCCAAAAGTAGGTGAACAACATATTTAAACAAAATACTGTAAATGCAATAGTTTTCAAGTTACAACTGATTTACTCAACAGTGAGAACCTGAAAGTAGCTATTGCTCAGCTATGCCATGAGCTACAGGTCTGCAATTTCACTGTCTTATAGCTGACCTAAAAGTAGGTGAAGAACATATGGAAACAAGATACTGTAAATGCAATAGTTTTCGAGTTACAACTGGTTTACTCAACAGTGAGAACCTGAAAATAGCTATTGCTCAGCTATGTAATGAGCTACAGGTCTGCAATTTCACTATGTTATAGCTGACCAAAAATTAGGTGAATAACATATTTAAACAAACTACTCTAAATGCAATACTTTTCAAGTTACAACTGATTTACTCAATAGTTCAATATTGATAACCTCAAAGTACCTATGACTCAGCTATGCAATGACCTACAGGTCTGAAATTTTACTATGTTGTAGCTGACCCAAAAGTAACTCAAAAACATATTTTACACAAAATTCTGTATATGCAATAGTTTTCAAGCTATGGGTGATTTTACTCATTATGAGAGGTACTGAAAAGTCAGAAAGTAGCTACTACTCACTTAGCTATTGGGATAGACACTCAATTTACTCACCATTTTGTAGCTATGGAAAAAGTAGCTGAACAACATATTTTGACAAAATGCTCTAAATGTGATACTTTTCAAGTTATAAGTGATAGTTTAGTGTATGATATCATGAATTTTAATGCATTAAAAATTATTTAAAAAATTAATAAAAAAAAACATTAAGATAGATCCAGGTCTAATACTCACACAATGTAATCTACTAGTGGCCTAGTACATATATGCAGGATATGAGAAAAATCCCTGCAATAGTGAATGAGAAAATTGTGATAAAGTGTTGAAATTTTCACACTTTGGGTAGGGGTACCTGACTTGTAATGGCTCTGGGGAACAGACGAACAAACAGATCTGCATGCCTTGAACAATTTTTCATCCTCGATAGTTAAGGTATCTTTTAAAAAAACAGCATGTCTCTGGGTCTTGTAGTTTAGGAGAAGTTGTTCACGCTGACGCAGACACGTACGCCCACGCCACAGAGTGACGACCTAAGGTCAGTTGACTGACAAGTCCACTGACATAAAAAAGAAACATTTTGAAAACCACATAGCAATATAGATTTATAGCTCAGTTTACGCTAACTTTTGTGTATGTCCATTGTTTTTAATTGTTATTGTAACAGATTTGCTCATCAATAGCTACCATACTTTATCTGCTAATGTTTGAATACAAAAAGGAATCTGTTTTAAAAAGCCATATTTTAAATAATGTATCTCATTAAGCTCTAAAATAGAAGGCAAATCATCAATAATCATCAGAAATAAATTTATCAAATTTCAAACAAATGCTGCTGCAGATGGTAGAAACTCAGATATGTCACAATTTTGAATGTTGTTTGCACTAAAGATTTTTGTAAGAAAACAATATCAAATTTGCTTTATCAGTGGGAAGTAAAATTCCTGCATTTAGAAAAACACTCTTACATCAGTTAGAACACAAGAGAATTTGTTATATCATATTTGCTATTTTTAAGTCTATTTAAGCCATTTTGCTTACAAAATTTCTGCTATATTTGCTTCTCGTTTCTCAACTTTAAATGCTCGCTCCATTGTCAAGTTTCACAAACTGAAGCTCATTCCACATTTTCTTGCTAAAAGTTTTACAGAAGACCTATTGGTGAGGCCTGGGAGGGAGAGGGTTGTGTATCATTATACTGGGACACTGAGGAGTCTCTTTCACACCTGATACAAACCCATGCATTAAACCATCTTGCGTCAGACCGTAAGAGACCTAGCTCACTTGATTTCATTACAAGGTCCCCACTGCACTAACTAAAGCAATGTGCACAGTAAACCTCAAATCATTTGCCCTTGTCTCTAAATTTCTCTACCTCATATACATGTATCAAGGAATTAACCCTTTTCTTGCCGTGGGATCACTGCACTGCAAACCAGAACCAGTGATGTCATATAACCTAACTGGATAATTGAATAAATTAATGTAAAATCCTGAAATGACCTGAGCAAAAGCAATCTATATGCTTATCTTGATATGCCTAAAATGTGATATGCAACTATCCTGATATGCCTAAAATGTAATATGCAACTAGGATCAAGCTGAGCTAAAATCAGACATATGTTGAACAATTGGCCAAGCCAATCCCTGGCTTTTTTCAGGATCAAGTACAGAAGATTCAACCATATTTCATCCAAAATTTTAATCATCTACCTGGGTGGATGAAAGTAAATTCCAAAGTTAAGCCAAATATCAGCCTAACTTATTTGTGAGTACAATTTAATTCTGAAACAATTTTAGATCAACTTGAGTTTATATACATATAAAATACATGTATTTTTCACAGAGATAGAAGTAATAAATATAAATTAAGGTAGGTTGTTCCTGGCTTGTTCACGGAACTAATCTCATAGTTTCGTTAAAATACTTACCAGAATAAGGATGGAAAAGTTCAGAACTGTAGAACATAAAGGGTCTTTATTTTAATATCAACAATTCCTGTGGACTGATCTGTAATAACATAGAGACTTGGTACAGGATCTTTTTTTCAGAAAGTTTACTGTAACAGTGAAACATCACTTTTACCCACAAGAAAGTGTTAAAAGCTGGTGCATATAAAACCCACCAAAGTGCTTGCTGTCCATTGCCTTAGTGGTTTTCAATAAAAATATCACTAACTCCCAAGCCCACCAAAGAGAAAAAAGCTTTTTCAAGTTTGTTTTAGAAAATTAGGCCATGTGTAGGCTGTACAAGATCATAAGCACAAGACATTACCTTGGTTCAAACTCTGAATAGTTTAATAAAACAATTTATTGTACTATTTTTACAATTCCAGCACACATCACTTACAGAGAGAGAGATTTTTTATTTAAGTGCTGCCTGCAGTAGCATGAAATGATATTATGAACATACAGCAAAACTACAAGCAGTCAGCCCTTATGACAAGGGCTTATGAGGCACTGTAAAAAAAAGAGAATTAAATTTAAATGCCACACATTAAATCAAAGTGTTAGAAAAACAGAATTATATTGTACAATAAGACTAAAGTTAACAACACAACATATTTCAAATAAAGACAGTAGTAATAGAACATACAGTATATTATACTTGGACAAAATAAAATTACAAGGTAGTTTACTTAGATTCAAAGAAGATTTTTCTTTTTTGATAAACTTTATACAGATATTTTACAAAAAAGACCACATTTTCATTTTTTTCACTTTTCATCAGTATCTTGAGTTTGTCCTGTACATCAAGGTTATATCAATTGTTGTATTTTGAAGCTCGATGTCTGTTAAAAATCCTCTTTCTTCAGAATAAAATGGCCAGAAAAGACAAAGTGGTTTTCAGATTAATAAACATTTGGTCTGCTGATATTTTATGGGTGGATCATTCAGCATAAAGAAAATCTCAATATCTTAAATTATTCGCTTGGTCAGACTTTAACAATTGGACAATTATCATAAATTTTCACATGCTCTTGAAGGCTAAAGTTGTCCTTCCAAGACAAAAATTCCATTTAATTATACTTTTGCTCAATTCAGAGGTTTTTAAGGGTACATACTCTTACAGATTGAAAAGTGATAATGGACATGAGTTTTACTGTTAGTTGTCACTGTCCTGTCCTTAAGACTGTTCAGCCCTGTATCTACAAACACGGGCTATTCATCTGTCGAGATATTGCATATCATCTGTTTGACAGTGAAAATTTTTTAAAAAGCAAACTACATAGGTGGTACCAGTCATGTATTCCTCTGTCGCTGTTCTACCTGACTACACAAATAAAACGGACCTTGCGAACACTTTCTTAAGTTCTTCTATGACAAAATCCTCAAAATAAGATCCACACTGCAGTCATCAATACCATCTTTAGTTACTAGACCCAACCCCACTAAAAATACTCTGTCCTCTTTCACACCTGTGTCCGAGGAAGAACTACTAAAAATTCTAAAGTCCTCACCATCCAAATCATGTGACCTTGACCCGATTCCGACATCACTGGTCAAGGAGTGTGCTGATATTCTCATCACCCCCATCACTAAAATTGTAAATTATTCAATCACAGAAGGTAGTTTCCCCAACTGTTTTAAGATGGCATATGTCACCCCCCTTCAAAAGAAGCTGAGCCTTGATAGAAATATCCTCAAAAACTACAGGCCGGTGTCAAACCTCAGCTTTATATCTAAACTTATTGAGAAGGTGGTGGCAAAGCAACTAAATGAATTTATTTCGCTCGAGGGGCTCTTAAATGTCAACCAGTCTGCTTATAAGAGTTCCCACTCCACTGAAACCGCATTGTTGAAGATTCAAAATGATATAGTTCTCTCAGTGGACTCAGGAAAGGCAGTGACCCTAACATTATTAGACCTCTCGGCGGCGTTCGATACGTTTGATCATTCTCCTTTATATGACTGCTTGCATGACTGGTTTGGTCTAGATGGTACTGTTTTGTCATGGATCAAATCTATATCCTATATCCTATGGCTATCTATATCCTCAACTCGCCCTAAGAAGCACATAGGCAGGTGTGGCTTTGCAGTAGCTGCACCAGCTGAATGGAACAAGCTGCCACAGACTGTCAGATCTCAGCAAACAATAGATGGTTTCAGAAGCCAGGTAAAGACCTACTTGTTTAGGCTGGCATACCCACCACCTTAGTTATACCCTGGCGGGCGCTTTTTAGATGTCGACCCATGCGTGTCCCTGGACTCTTCCCTTCTTGGACTTAAGTGCATTAGAGGATTTGTATCAATTTTGCGCTATATAAATCCTACTATTATTATTATTATTTGTTAGAATGTTCACTCAGTCTTAAGCATCAGATATTATGAAGGAGGTGAATGAGTAATTCTGATTAGCCCTTAAAACTTTAACTTTATTCCAAATAATCATAAACATTGGTTACAAAACATCTTTAATACAATGTAACCAGAAAAAAATACACCATTGAGGAAAACTCTCAAATGTTTTTGCCCACAGTACCAGATACCTAGCTAAAGATCCTTTTCCCTGAACAAAGTTCAACTTAACGTGTATTTTATTGTGTTGGCATTAGCTTCATGGTATATATGGTAAATAGGGTGTACTTTTTTCAATGACAGGTAACATTAAGCAGCGACTTTGTTAATTTATCACACAGCATCAATGTAACCATTGCTTGTCAATTGCACATGCTTTCTACTAATTTTAGCCTCAGTTAAAAGGAATGGGGGGAGGGGGTGCTGGAGGGGCATCATTTCCAAGTGTTAACAGTGGGGATTAAGCAGTTGACACCTCTGCTTTTAATGGATCATGGTGGTAGTGCTTTCAGAACACCCTTTAGGAAAGTAAAAAAAATTAGTACCGACCGGTAATTTTGTAATCGATTCACTATTCATTAAACATGGGGCTGGGTTAATCAATCACAAAAAGTTTTACATGTCCCTGTCTATACTCTTATTCACACATTTCCTGTAAGGTACTCTAAATACTTTTTACGTTTAGAAGTGAATACTTAAAGTTTGGTATGTTGTCACATTGTTTCTTGAAGGGCCTGATCGCTTTGCTGAGGAATCCATAACAAAAGTCAGCTTAAGATATTTAAAAGAAAATGTTCAAACCTATTTTGGGCAAAACCCTAAATAATGTGCATGTTTGTATTCCTGGCACTCTGAGGTGCCATTAATTACAGCCAGTGTCCATGTTGGACTGACATTACTGGTGTATTCTGTCACGTTTGAACAAGTTGATCTCCATTTCTGTAGGGACATTACAACTTAGAAATTAAAAAAATATAGGCATGCTAATCCACGTTCATCCACCTTCCTGCATTGTAACCAGAAACACAATGTAAGATTGGTACTATCCTTTGTGGTATAAACTCCAAAATGTGGCTGTTGTTAGTCAAGTAATGGTTGTGACCTGGAGACCCATATTTGATTTTGTAGTGATGTATTCTATCATCCAGAACTGTGCTGATCTTCGTTTCTATTTTAAAACTTGAAAAATGTTCATCCACTTTGGTTTTCCTGCCTCATCAAATTTGGTGTTCCCTGGTCATCTCAAGAAAATCTAAGATTACACCTGTACACATCAGAAGGAAGCAACCAATTCAGAAAGACTTGTTGTTCATAATAAAGGAACATGTGGAAACATTCACCCAAACATTAATCACTCAATTCTGAAGAACAAATTCTTAAAACATATGAATGAAACATATCAGTGAATATTCTTGTTATTTCTGATTTAAGTTAATGCAAAAGCCTGAGTGACAGAAAAGATTTTCGAATTCTTGGAATTACGGAGGTTTGATAATAAATGTTGGATGCAGTTGTAAAAAAAGAGGTTAACCTAACTGGAGGTATCAAGATTCCAGTGTTTATGTGCCATTTTTCCTTGTTAGGATCTTGTGCAAGAAAAAGATAGAGAATTGTAAAGCCTTGAATTCACATAAAGTGAATTACATTTGCATGTTCCCAATACTTTGTGCTGTTTCATCAGTAATGCCTTTGGGGATTGAATGAATTTTAGATTTTTTTCTTCTTTGTAGCAGATAGCAATTCACTAAACTGAAGCAAGGAAAGTAAAGCTCCTTTGTTTACACTTAAATGGATGAAATTTTGCAAACTGATCAAAATATATCTCATAATATTGAAAAAGTTTTAAAAAAGCTTTATAAACTTGTTAACTCTACCAAGGAGGCTATGTATTGTGTATGTTAATTTGTCTGTCTGTTTCCACAATTACCAAAAGTGGACAATACTTAATTTATGTCATGCAGAAAGGAAGAAGCATTTAAATTAAAAAAGATCTGGATCATATTCTGAATACACAAAAAATCCCTAATTTTCAGAACTGCCCCTCTGGAGGACACCAGTAATTTCCTCTTCAACCAATAAGATCCCTTTACTTGCAGACATTATGAATACAAATATTTTCTACTTCAAAAATTAACATATAATTTCTGTCATAAGGATGATGCATTTTAGCAAAAGGGAGTGTTTATAAGAACAACATCAGAATTCTGACCTTTTATATAGCAATGTTAAATAGCTACCTGAAAAGATTGCATTCTTGCCTTTTCTGAGTTACTTCCGTCAGGTAACAGGTGTGGTTTCATGACTTAGTCACAAAATTACCTATGCAAAGATTTTGCTGCCTACTTGTCATTGTGTTCATCTACAGGGGTGGACAGTCTTAAGGACAAGACAGTACCCTGGACAGATAGTAAAACTAATTGATCATTGTACTGTCCTGTCCATAAGACTGTCCACCCATATACCATTTAAAAAGTGAAGTTATAATATTTTCGAATGTTTTATTAAGATTTATCAACATCTGTACAACATAAAAGAGCCACAATGAAGATCTGGAAAAATTACCAATCTATAAGTAGGCTTTTTACTGAAACAGTTTGCTTATATATTTGACCTTATGATGTTCAATATGGTTACATTTAAAGTATTGGAGCATTAATTAATAAAGTAGGAGCTTTATCACAGAAATTACGGTATATTGGTTTCTTTTACTAGTCAGTTTTTACTGGAATTAAGTATATATTCAGTTTATAAAATCCAATTCTCTTTGGGGATATATTTCATTGCAGCTTCACTGAAATTAATAATTTTTGTTGGTATTACTGGGGTCCAAAACAGCTGTGGTAGTCACCCCTCCTTGACTAGTGCTGTCACATGAATTAACTCACTTTAAGCTCTAGGCTTGACAGTTTATTTTAAGAACCCATGCCTATGTATATAGAGCAAGGAACTTACAACTGCCACAGAATGAAAAATTCACCAAAGGACTTACCCTTCAACTTAACACCTAATAAGCAAAGTTCACTGAAATTCTTCAAGATTTTAGATAAATTGTGAATAAATATAAAAAAAATAGAAGGTTGTTGAGAGACCACCCCAAAGTTAAAAATGTGGGTTTTCTTCCATGACAAATTTCATATACTATGGTGGGTTTTACTTTTCTTTCTCTGTCAGTAAAACCAGAGGCTGGGAATTGAAGCACCGACATAACTAGATCTCAAAGACCCTCAAGGAAAATTACGTATAAATAATTTAGCTGAAGACCAAAACACTGAAGTAAATTACTCAGGCTTTTAAAAAAGGTATTCTGCCTGATGGGATTTCTACATCAGACGATTACTGGTTTGGATGTTGGAACTCTATGATGTGCGTAACAGGAGAACATCTGAATTCTGATTCATAAGGCAAACTTCATGTAAATGTCAAACAAACTGAGAAGTAACATTTATGATGTAAGCTTTATCCTCTTTTCAGACTGCACTGGTATGTCATAGCACAGTCACTGGTGTTTCACCATCTCTGACTCCCCTCTGTTAATGATCACTTGTTTACTTTTTTAAGTAACTTTTGAATGTGGCTATCAGTTTCCTTAATAAAACAAATTAACATGATTAAACTATTACTATCACAGAGTCTTAAATTGAACTCTCTAGATTTTAGTGTATATAACTGTCACTTCTCTCACTCTTCATAAGTTTGTGGCTATGAGTACAATGATATTGGTCCCCTTCCTCTCTCTACTTGGCTGTGCTAAGATATTTAACAAAGCTTTTAATTATATTGCCAAAACCCTACTGAATGCTTTCATATAAACTTGAGTAAAAGTTTCAATATGAGTAATTCTTATTGTTTTGCGATGATAATGAAATGTAGAGGAAATGGTTATGGAATTTTGGAAAGAGTTTAAAAAAATGCCACATGTTTACCTACAAGCAAATTTTGTAGTTTTTCCCATCTGACCTATACGGAGCCCAGGAAGGGACATAGAACTGTTTTATTATCTTTTTTTTCATCTCATTACCACAAGTTAATAAGTCATTACAAGATATTAAGTCATTCCCATGAGTTAGCAAGTCGTTACCACAAGATACTTTGTTATTCCCACAACTTAGTAAGTCGTGGTAATGAGATAGTAAGTTGTGGTGATGAGATACTAAGTCATGGGAATGAGATACTAACTTGTGGTAACAAGATACTAAGTGGTTACCACAAGATAATAAATCCTTGTTTTCATTAATACCCACCAATATTAAGAAGTTCCAACCACTTACTAACTCGTTCCCACCACTTATCAAGTCATTCCTACAACTTGCTAACTCTGTCCTACCACTTACTAATCAGTTCCCACCACTTAGTAACTCGTTCCCACCACTTACTATCTCGTTCTCACCACTTATTAACTCATTCCCAGCACTTAGTAACTCGTTCCCACTGCTCATTAACTCATTTCTAGGGACCAATAATATGCAAACACAACTTAAAATATATTTAATATGCATTACATTTATAACAGTGACTATTAACAGCTTGGCAGTGTTATCAATTATTACTGAAACTAGTTAATAATATATAAACTCATGTGGCATGCGACCTTTGAACGTCATTAAAAGCATATGTAAACTTGAATGGTATGCTAGTAGATGAGTGACTTCTATATAAGTTAGGTATCATAGACAAAGAAATTGTCTGTACATTGATATCAAAGCATGACTTAGTAACTCATGGGAATGACTTCATATCTTGTTATAATGCCTTGCTAACTTGTGGTAATGAATTGCTAACTTGTGGGAATGACTTGCTATCTTGTGGTAATGACTTGCTAACTTCTGGGAACGACTTGCTACCTTGTGGCAACAACTGCTAATTTGTGGTAATGACTTGCTACCTTGTTGTAATGACTTATTACCTTGTGGTAATGACTTGTTAACTTGTGGTAATGACATGCTATCTTGTGGTAACCACTTGCTAACTTGTGGGAACAACTTGCTAACATGTGGGAATGACTTGCTATCTTGTGGGAGCAACTTGCTAACTTGTGGGAACGACTTAGTATCATGTGGGAACGACTTACTAACTTGTGGGAAAGACTTAGTATCGCATGGTAATGAGTGGTTGCAGTAATGAGTTGCTAACTTGTGGGCACAACTTCTTATCTCGCGGGAAAAAGATAAAAAAAATGCCAAGAAAGCTGTTCTATGTCCCTTCCTGGGCTCCGTAGACCTAAGCTTTTTAGATTCTCAAAACACTTTCCGAAATATATATACCGGTAATATTTTTTATACTTTTAAGAAATGGTGAATTTCATGTTTCATGTTTGTGACAACCAGAGTTATAAGAATAACTACAAATGCATCTACAACCATAAAAAAGCAATTTCCAACTACAAATGAAGCTATAACCACCCATGGAAAAATAGTCTGGCAAAAACTGTACCAATCTAATATTGTGTTTCTTGATACTAAAATATCTTCATCTCATGGTGCTGATCAAGTCACATACATGAAAACAGTTAAAAAGTTTTTTTGTAAATACGGACGGTAAATATTATGAATTAATTTAACATACATAAAAAAAATGAAATTAAGGCCTGTATGCACAAACATTGATGTGATACAAGACAATATGATAAGATCTGAGGATATAGTTAGAGCTACTAAGACATAGATGCCCCTGCCAAAATTTCCAGTAATGATTGTGGTTGATCATGGTTATTAACCATGGTTGACTGTGGACTAACTAATGTTTACAAACCATGATTATAGACCACGGTTTACTGTGGTATACCATGGCTATAAACCAATTGGTTAACCATGGTAATAATTTAGCATTTTTGACAAATGGCACCATTGCCAACCTGAAAACTTTATCCGTACACACCAAGGGTGTTACGATACAAGCCAATACAAAACAGTTTGAAGAATTCTCAAACTTGTATCAGAATTGGATGATATTTTCAGCATGTAGGACATACAGTAGATTTGGTATAACTCTTACTGTTGTAAGTAGTTTGTTGCCATAAGTAGAAATAGTTTCCAAGTCCCAACACTTATTAGTACACAATACATGGGTAACTAGAAGTTCGACTTACAAAATGTTGCCATAATTAGAAGCTAATGTGATGCAAGCCATGGTTTTTTTGTGTACATAAATTTCAAAATCTGTGAAAGAGGTGTCAAAATAGCAATAATGTGTTACTCTGTACCTGATTCCTCACCATTGTGCTATTAAGGATGAACACCAAATAAAAAGATGTACAGAAATGGATGAAAAAACCTGAGTTAAATATTTCAATTTCTATATTCACTGGACTGCTCCCTATTATGCATACCGGTATGTTTCACGGCTGATTTTTTTTACATTATTTAGTTCCGTATGGACTTATTTTATTAAACTCCGACAAAGGAGGTATACATATTTTGGTGGCGTTTATGCATCGATTTTGATGAAATTTTTAGAATACTTCTTCAATGGCACAGGGAACAGAATGTGGCGAATTTTGGTGGTAATCTAGATCGTCTGTATCCAGGAATCTTTTGAAGAACTTTTGTAGCATTGCACTGATAAGTCACATTAAAGGTTTTGGGCCCTGTAGCAGATTTCATGAAAGGTCTCAGACTTAGCCCAGTCTCAGGCTGAGCCAATGGCTCAAATCTGAGCCTTCTGGCTCAGTTAAGTCTTTGTCTCAAACAGTTTTCACAGAAGGGGTCTCAGTTGAGACCAAGCTTATCAAATAACCACAGTGGTTTTCTGTGTCATGTGACCATTTTTTGTTGCCAAAATATTCTACTGATGACACATATGTTCCTTGTTTGACACATAATATCTCTGGTCAAATACCATTTTGCATTGGGAAACCTTGTAAATGTGTAAAATTACCCAAAGACTACTTCAGGAGGTTGTTTTATATACTTGTAACTTATTTTTCAACCATTTCAAATTTTGAAATGGAGGAAGAATTAATGCGGCCATATTTGAGCCTTTGTTTACAAAACTCACGCCCACTTTATACCAGTCTCAGCATTTGAGCCAGTGGCTCAGCTAAAGCTGAGACTGAGACCTTTTGTGAAATCCACAAAGGCTGAGCCCATGGGCTCAAGAAAAATTGTTCCAATAATTTCAGGCAAAAGTCTGAAGTTTGAGCCTGAGACCGGGCTAAGACCTGTCATGAAATACACCCATGGCGAGGTTTTGCACTCTCTGAGTGATTTTCTAATGGTTATACAAACAAAATGGTGGACAATACATGAAGCATATCCACTGTGACAAAAAATACGGAATTGTAAACAGATTGTATGTATTAATCTCTGCCAAAGAGGTTATGCTTTTGGTATCATATGTTTTTGTTTGTCTGTTTGTTTGTAAATAACTTGAAAAGTTATGAATTGGTCTTAATTACTTTTTTAGAAAATGTTGACAATGGCATAGGGAACAGATGATTAGATTCTGGTAGTGATCCTGATCATTGTTTGAAGCCAGGAATTTTTGAAAAGAATTTTTTTCATTGCATTCATAATAAATAAAGTATACACTCTCCAATTGCCCTTGTTGTATCCTATCTTGATAAAATATAAATTATACATAGATTTATCAAACACTCACAAACCCTGTTGCCATGATTAATTCGAAACCTCGCAAATTATTTCAAAATATAAAAAAATGGCAATCACCATGGTTACCTGTAGTAAGTAGTCTGGTGTTTAATGACTGCAAGATTTTTTTTTATTTGACTTATCATGTCTACAGATAAAAATAAATGACATTTTCACATTTTTGGGGGCATTAAATAGACTTACTTTCTGTGATTTAGTCATTTTTTAAAGGTTATACACAATCTTTTAGATCTTTAATGATGATTATCTTACAATGTTTGAAGGAGTTTTGTCATGCACATATTCACTGAATTACACGAATGATTACAAACTAAAAGAACTTGTCAGTAACCTCTGACATTGCCTTACACAAAGTCCTCTTCTAAATTAGAAAACTGATTATTTCTATTAAAAACAGGCAGAAAATCTGGTCTCTTAAACTAATCAACATTAATTTTGTTAGGAGGTTGTTTTTAACTGATTTTGCCATTTACAGCTTCTGCATGCATATCTTTTTATGTCTCATTTAAGTCATCAAAACCTGGACATTTTTACATGCCATCTAAGTCTTAGACATCTTTTCCTCTGTTCACAAGGGAAATCAAACTGATGACTAAAAGTGCAAAATTACATACATCAGAAGTAAAATTTGAATATGTCTCTGGTTAACCATTGGACACCAAATGGGACAGCTGAAAAAACTCTACTGAAGAGGAATGCTGAAGATATGTCTCAGGTTTCTAAATGCTTATTACACCCTGTATAAACAACCTTCTGCCCTCATCAGTCAGGAGAATTCAATTCTCAGGAAAATTAAAGATGAACTATATATTTGTATAATTAAAATTTTGAAAAGTTGAAGATCTATTTCACTTATCAGTCAAATACCATACAAACAAGGACATCAGTCACTCAGCTATCACTGTATTGAAAACAACCCTGGAAATAACTCTCAGGAGGCTATCTGGTGATTTCAACACCATCTGAAAGAACCATGGACAAATGGTTCCAACCTAATCCAATTTACCCGGTATTTAATTTAGATTTTTGTCATGAGCTTTCTTGTAGCTAATGTCAGCTGAATGAATTAATTTAATAGCTTCTGGCCTGTTTTGCTTTTTCCATGTCTTGAAGACCAGCTACAATACTTGGCCATTTTTTGCAGAGTACTGCATGACTTGTGTTGGTAATGAAACCCAGTCTGGAAGTGGCCAGTTGCTAATTTGGAGGGGTTATTGAATTATGTCAACACAGACACTTTTAAGAAAACTAATCTAAGAATACTTGTGAAGATAGTGTGGGTACTTAAAGGCATCAAGCAGCACAAATTGGAGATAGTGAAAAGTATTTATTTCAATGTAAAATAACTTTAACAAGGAATAGTGCATAAAAGAGAAGAGACATTTTAAAATGCAAACAAATAAACATAAGTTCAAACATAATTTACATAATTTAGTAGAAGTGTTACTTTTGAATAATGATAAGTGAGGAGTAGTTACAATCATTTCCTGTCAGGATGAAAAACTTACTTGGACATAGGCAATGTTTCACTACATCTTACATAATTTATTCAAAACAGAAGTTATTTTTCATTTATTATTAGGTAACATCAATCGCACACTTTTTACAACCATCAGAAATCCTATTTTTGGCTCGCATACATTGAAAGGTAAAAGTTTAAGTCTCTCTCGCCATCTGTATCATACAGCTCAGCAATCAAACGTGGGCGGAAACAGAACATAGGGTAAAGCAAGCAGCCATTGGATTTTGTACATCTTCTATCTTCTTTGAAAAAATTCCAAGTGTTTCTCAGCAGTGTTGACTGGAAGCCCCCAAATCCCCAGTGAAATTGATTAGAAATGCACCAACAAACACTCCTGATTTAGTCAGTCCCACATCCAAATTGACTCTATTCCACGGTAATCTTGGTTTCTTTCCTAGCCTTGTTACAAACATACTTTTCATTGAAATGTCCCACTGGAGCACAAAACCTTTTACCCATACAAAGGTTTTTTCTTCTTGCTAATTTCTCCCTGTGCCTTTCTATGAAAGATGTATAGCAAAACTAGTGCATTAAATTTGTTATGCCTCAGAGACAATAGGCATACAATGCTTTTTTAAATACAACACTTTTTGTGGATTTAAAAGTATAAAGGGAATTAATAACATGACCAAAGTCCAAAGATAAAGGTCCTTGAACAGCTTACATATTAGGACCTGCCAGTGAATCCAGAATGATGTCATGAGCTAGATTTGTACCCATACCTACTGAGATACGAGTCAAATACTCAATTGCCAAGCTTGATAACAAAAAGAACTTATAGGCCTAAAAATTCAAAATTACAGTTTTTAATCATAAATATATTTTGAGCCACATAATTATTGCATAAACTACACTCACAGGGATATATAGAATACAGTCTATATTATCCAAAAGTCTTTTATATGAATATTTAACTTTAGGAACTTACAATCACTCTCCCCTCCAAAAAAACATTCAAATATATTCTGAATTACTTCTCAATTACTTCTGTTTATGAACCCTCAGCTTTTGATTTCTCTGTTCTCAATTTCTTCAAATGCAAATGCAGAGCTTTTAGTCGGCATATTAAGACTAACTCGCAACAACAGGTATTGTACGTTCACTAGAAGTACCAATGGAATTATCACCTTACAACAAATATCAAATAAATTCATATTTCTAATGTACCTTTCATCAAGTTTTATATTAAAATGCAAACTTTGCACTTGGAGATATTGCTTCAAGACATGTATTATGTTATGTCTATGTTATGTGGTGCGCATTACTTGTGTATTTTAAAACATGTGGTTCAGTGTTATAGATTGTTTATAAGTTATTGAAAGTTGTCTATGTTCTTTGATTCAATGACTTAAACATCTTCTGTGTCATTTCATGTTTTTAACTGAGTTTTCTTCCACTGTGGGTTTACAGAGATTTTGTGTACTAGCGACTTTTTCCGTTAATTTGGCAATCGGTACAAAGTTGCTCTCAACAAAATATCAATGCTGCAGATAACCCATACCCCTTTAAAGCCCTTAAAGGTAGAGCTTATTTATCTAACGGCTGGGTTCGCTAGATCGATATCACTGCTTGTGTGCCCAGCCGTTGTGTACGCTATCAGTGGTATCACTCTAGAATACCCAGCTGCTGTGTACACAGATTCTATTTCACTGCTAGCATACCAAACCACTTCAAAGTTTTTACAGCCCACCCAATATCTAGGTACCCAAGGCAGTAAACAGCATGTACTCAATGGGTTGTGCACTTGATATCAGTACCTTTTACAGCATTCAATGGCATTGTGAAACTAGACCTACGCATCTGAGAACCGATGTAAATCTGTATCCACCAGAAAGACAACTCACCGAAGCCAGTGAACCATCGTTTGACCTTGAAGGAGGGGCCAAAGGTCAAATCTAACAACATCAGAAGATTCCCAGCCCATGATATCCTACAAGTTGGTTTCACATTGCAAACCTCTAGGATCTAGCGAGTTATAAGAATTTTTACAATCGGCTGTACTGATTAGACCTTGAAGGAGGGGCTCAAGGTCAAATCTGACGACATCAGAAGATTCCCAGCCCATGATTTCTTATAAGTTGGTTTCACATTGCAAACCTCTTGGACTAATAATAAGCGAGTTATAAGCACTTTTAACTTTGGCCATCCTCGTTTGACCTTGAAGGAGGGGTTCAAGGTCCAAGCGAGTTATAAGCACTTTAAAGTTTGAGTGTCGTCGTTTGACCTTGAAGGAGGGGTCCAAGGTCAAATCTGACCACATCAAAAGATTCCCAGCCCATGATTTCCTGTATGTTGGTTTACCATCCCAAGCCTCTAGGGGGGCCACGGTGGCAGAGTGGTAACACTCTCGCCTCCCACCTCTGCGGCCGGGGTTCGATCCCCGTCATGGCCGTAAGTGGAAAAGCTGGTAGTTGCTTGCCATTGGTCGGCAGTTTACAGTACAGAACCCTAGCAAACTATATGTACTGGTTTTCTCTGCCCTTCCAACTACCCGTCGTGATATGACCTGTACAGTGTTGAAAGCGACGTAAAACCCCAAATAAACAAACCAAGCCTCTAGGGCTAATAATAAGTGAGTTATAAGCACTTTTAAGTTTGGCTATCCTCGTTTGACCTTGAAGGAGTGGCCCAAGGTCAAATCTGAACACATCAGAAGATTCCCAGCCCATGATTTCCTATGGGTTGGTTTACCATCCCAAACTTCTAGGACCAATAATAAGTGAGTTATAAGCACTTTTAAGTTTGACTATCCTCGTTTGACCTTGAAGGAGGGGTCCAAGGTCAAATCTGACCATACCAAGGATGTCTCCAGTGGATACAATAATTAGTTTTAAGGTAATTCTTCAAGTAGTCAGAAACTGGCCAAGGATCAATCTCTGTATGAAAACTATTAGGCTTGACATAGGTTTGCACTGTGAAACAGCTCTGTTTGAGGGCAGAATAACACAGTTATTGTTACATTTTGACAGAATTTAAAGGACATATCAAAAATGAGCTGAGGAAGGCGTAATGGAAATTTAGGTGGGCTAGCAGTGATATAGATCTTGCACACATAGCCGTATGGTACACTTAGACCAATATCACTACTAACATACACTCTGTTGAAAAATCCTGTATCTGTCTTGAGTACTGTAATACTATGACTCAAATAAAAACTCAAATACTGAAAGTATAAAAGAGTAGCACAAAGGGACTCAGAAAGTCTAGGGGATGTAATTTTGTGACAGGGCTGAATATTTGAGCACTTCACTGCTTTACATAATAAGACTCTACTCCCACAGTGGACTTGTCTAAGGCTCAAATTTATACCAAAATCCTTTTTAAACATGCACACAAAACTTTGGTATTCATAAAATATTCATATATGTCAGCAGATATTGCTCACCAGACAGAGGCATTAAAAGTAAGTATATGTATGAGTACATTATGCAAACTAAATCTTTCTTACACAAAGTGAAAGTTTTTTCTAATTTAAAAATGCTTTAAGCAAGGCTTTGGTCTCAGTCCTAATGAGGAGACTATTCATTCAGATGTAATCAGCTGTCTACACTCAGCGTTGGATAAGCTAATCAGAGCAGAGAAGAATTAGAAAAACTATAGCTTACTCTACCAACTCTCCAAGAAATATATTTTCAGAAGAGGAGAGTATGAAAGTCAATACAAATTACCTGTTAGAAATTGAGATAAATTCCAGATACAGAATATTCTGTCAGGGCACAGATCTAAAATTATATGTTTTTTTTTTTTTGCTGTATCTGGTCCAATGCAGGTCATATTGTTTTTTTTTATTTTGGTACTTTAATGCATCTGTTACCAATACTGTTTCAATATTTGATCTACATCAGTCATATACCTCAAAGTATCAGAACTGCAGTTATCTTGTTTCGAGAATAACAAAAATCATAGTCAAATTGACCATTTGCCAAATTGCCCCCAGGATATAATATCCTTGTAAAATCAGCCCCCAGGAAAAAATACCCTTATCAAATCGGCCCCGGAAAATATCTGTGTTTTCAAAATTTTCAAATGATTAAATTTTGGTGGTGATTCAGATCACTGTCTGGATCCAGGAATGCTGTTATAGGACTTTTATCATTGCACTGATGAGCCATATTGGAGGTATTGGGCCTTGGAGAAGGTTGTTCTCTCTCAAAGATATTTTAATTTGTACAAGAAACCATGCACCGGGTACCAGAGTTAAAAATTGTTGTCTTATATTTCATTATTTTAGACTCTAAGTAATGAGGGAAATATCTATATTGCTAGAAGTGTATTTTTCAATAAGGGGTGAATTTTAACCTAGGCCTAGTGTTTATGGGGCTAATTTGCCGAGTGTCAATTTTTAGAGGCCAAATATTTGTCGATCTCCACTGTTTCCATTGTGGCAAACATAAAAATTTCAACACATTCGCCGACAAGTAACTTTGCAGACTTTTATCCCTGATCTCCTTTACCCAATACATCAGAATTACACTAAAGATGATACAGAAATGGATGAAGACCTGAGAAGTGTGAACTTATCAAAATATCAAATTTCTCAAAGCCATCAATTCCACTGTATAAACAAGACAACTGCTGTGTTGATTATCTCCCAAAATTAAGCGGAAGTAGTGTGACCTTGAAACAAGGGTCACTTTATCAGGCTGAACTTTTACAGCAACTTTGCCAAAAAGTTGTTTTCATATCCAAAATCCCTAGGACCAATAATAAGGGATGTATGAGACCTTTTTAGTTTGATGAACCCATTTGACCTTCAAAGTAAGGGTCAAAAGTCAAATTGGATACTTGGAAAAGAGTCTCATTTCCTAGCCACATATGTTTTTTGAACATCTGATAAAGCTCGCTGCAATATTTTTAGTTCCAAAACATCTAATGATTTTTGAACAATTTACTAAGTTGGCCATTTTCTTTTTCAAAATGAGATCATAATTTTTCCAGACATAATTTTTCATACATCTGCCTCTCCTGCACTTACCTGTTACTTACCTCTGACAATAATTTACCCCAAATATACTCCCTCACAAATCATTTTGCCAAAAAATGCCCAAAGAAATCACCAGTGATTTCCTAACATCCTTTTTGGCAAGCTATTTACTATTATAATCACACTGCTAATGGCTTGGAGAGATGCATATTTAGGGCAGGTTTAACATCTCCCTGTGGAGCAATGTCAGAAGAGCAACTACAAGTATAATGTAGACACAATAGATGAAGGCAGAAGAGAATCTTGCTTGTTGTAGATGGGAAACATTAGCATTCAGTCGCTATTTTGGCAGGGCCATAAAACTGCGACAGGAGAGGCATTTTGATGACCAAATATAGAGAAGCATCAGCTGGGGTTAGTCAAGTTTTAAGGGTTAATCAAGTTACTGAAGGCCTTGGGACAAAAACCTGCTGTGTTTTTTTATTGTAATATTTTGTTAGCTGACTCTGAAGGGTAAATGTAACACCTCTCTCCCCCCTCCCCCACCATCATTCTTGGTTTGGGAGAATGACCTAGTTATTAACTGACATGGTATAATAGCATAAAGTTTTTGGCTGTGTAGCTGAGTGATTTCTGAAAAAAAAACAATAGTTTACATAAATTCATTTTAATAAAACAAATGTTGACTGGATAATACCATATAAATAACATCCAGAAATGACTTAATCAAATGTCTAAGGCTCTTCAGTGTTAAAAACTACAACCTTATTGTCAATGAAAGATAAACAGCAATGGGACGTGAATTAGTCAATTCAAGTTTTTATTGAAATTTTAAAACAGCACTGTTGATACATCCAACGAAGTGCTTTTTCTATGAGAAAGTACAATTACAGAATATAACAATTTTCTGTTGTTAACTGTTTTGCATAACATGAAAAAGGTTCAGCAGACATTAAAATTCTATTTTTTAGAACAATAGGCTAAGCTTGTATCATCATTAATGACTGATTTTCTTAAGTGAAAATCAGAAAAATGCTTCTCACAACTGATGTGAGAATTACTGCAAATTCAATAAAAGTGTTTCAGTTGCAAGAAAAAAAACAACCCAAAATTCTGTGAGATTATAAAAAATGAGAAGACTATACTCCTGGGAGCCTATGAAAAGTAGAAATTATTTATGTAAGCATGTTCAGGGTCACTGCATCCTGAAATAAATGTAAGATCAAAAGATTTGTTGAAGTACTATAATAAAATAATTTTACAAAAAGGCCAAGATACCAAAATAATGGAGATATAAATCCAAATATCATTGAAATTAATATATAAAATTGGACCATTATTCAGAAGTAACTGTACTTATTTATACAGAGATTTGTCAGTGTATAACTTCCTTTTGCTTTTCTGTCTTTCAGTTCAAGCTTTTATGAAAGAACAATATAACTAGGGAGCATTGACTGGTAACAACAATACACCCTCTCTCCAATTTTATTATCTTTAGGGCTTTGGGGACATTACAATCAAATTGTCCAACTTATAATTGCTGCATCATCCTGTAAACAAAGTGCTGTTTTCTGCGAGGCTTTGGGGCCCAGCTTAATATGGGGTTTTCCTTTCTCTGAATGAATGTAAATATTCCCAATTTTCTTGTGAGATATCATTAAAACAAGAAAATAGAGTATTTTATTGAGTAGAAACTGCAATTTCAAAGTCCCTATACACACTCAGTGAAATTTGCCATCCTAGAAAATTAGAGAGTTTGCAAACAACGTTTTTGATGCCCGTATCTACTTCCCGCTATGTTTCACGTCATTGATTTCTGTGTGTGACATAATTTCATAAGGTTTTAACTGCACAAGGTTACGTTTTTTACGTAGCAAATGACTTCACCATGTAATTTGTTTCCCTTGTGGATTTATTAATTATTGAAGCAATAAAGTGTGTTATACATGATAGTAGAGAGTTCTTGAGAGACTGTAGATTATTTTTAGCAACTTTGTCAATTTTTGAAAAACCCAAGTGTACAACGACCAGCCTTTTTTCATCCCCTGTCCTAATTTTTTTTGAAGTAATGAACACAATCCTCCAAAGTTTTATGTAGTTGTGTTTTATAAGCTATTTAACTTGTTGGTTTATTGGTTGTTGGGCCAATAAAGTTGGTAATATAAATCAGTACCCAGTTCATTCAGTACTGTAGATGATTAAAACCAGTGTATTTATCTTAATTGACTTGTATAATTCCCAATTAATTTAAAAGAAATACTTGTAAAAATCATAGTTCAAACGCTGTTCGCAAACAAAACTCCCCCCTTAATTGCTTTCTCCCATATTGATTAATTATGTTGCGTGTTTTTGCAAGGAACGTTTATGAAATGTTGTTTGCAAACTGTCTATTACCTCCTAGAAAACTGCCTTACTAGAATATAGCCCTCCGTTAACTTAGTGGGCTGGAAAACACCCCTCCCTGGTAAAACCCATTACGTCATGCTGTGTTTGAAGTATACTTAATTTAATTCTTCTACTTACTAAGGCTTTAATGATCAAAGTTACACTTTGGTGTAACTTTCATATAGCTGCTCACACCTTACTGTATGTGCTATGGGTTAATTCCCTCACTTACTTCGGCTTTTAATGATCAAAGTTACAGTCGTTTCATGTAGCTGCTCACATTTTACTTCAGTTAAAAGTATGTGTTTGATGTGTGCTATGGGTTGATTTTTGTACCTACCCAGTCTTTCAAAATGAAAGGTACAGTTGCAATCAACAGTTAACCTTGGCCAGGTATGGTAGGTTGTCATTTATCCTTTATCAGAATCAGAGTAAAGTATTTCAGAATACATCCACTTTACAAATTAATTAGAATCTATGGAAAAAACCTGTGCATGAGTTTACTTCATATTCTTATAGGCATGTATGTAATAAATTATACTGGGATATATATGAAACAATAAATACATATAATATATTTAAATGTATATTATATTTGTATTTTATATAAAAGAATAATACAGCAATATAAATACATGTAATACATAAATCTGATAAATAGTTCTCATAATTCCTCGCGGTTTCTGTGAAGGTTTGTTATCATACCTTTGTGAGAATGGAATTTTCGTTACAGTTAAACACAGTACATCAAATGTAATGTAAAAATAGAATCAGTTTATGAAAATATATATTTTTTAAACTGTGACATCGCTATGTTGTTAAAAGTTGGACAATAGGGTGACCTTAGCAGATTGCAATACTGATCAGAACGGATTATGCTGTCACAATTCAGACCAATTATATGGCAGGATTCATACATTACATTTGCAAATCCAAACACCAGACCACTGAACCCTCTGACAGGGACTGGATTCACGAAATAACTTAAGTCCATATTCATACATTTGCCGCATATATATTCATATGTTCACAAATTGGCCACAGAGGATACCACCTTGTTTTAATTTGAAATAATGAGATAATCTTATCACTGATATTTATCAAATCAGGATATTTAATATTACATTTATGACATATTTGGCTTCATATTATATGATTCTATAAATACGACAAGAGAATGACTCTTAGGTAGTATTTCCCTATTTAAATATTACTATTTTTCATATTAAGGTCAAGGAAAAGGTTTTTGTTTTAAATTTATGTAATACCAATCTATAAATTTTAGGCAGAATACTATAAGAGAATGAAAACCTTCACCATTACAATAAGGATTTATATATACAGAATATTTAGATATCTGGCTGTGATGTTTCTCTGCAAAATTTAAAACATAGAATATGGGGGGGTCAAGAGATAAACTTTATTTTGAAATGTAATATTGTCATAATGTCTTTTTGCTGCAGCCCAGTGGAGTCATGCAGCACACATTCATAATGTCCACATGCACACAATAGGAACACAAAAGATCAATATGAAATGGAAGACAGCAGTTGTTGCGTTAGCATAATGCACTAATGTAGGAAATGCCAAGATAAAGATCAAATCTGGATATACATTTTACATTTTGTTATTGTTGAGGAAAAAAAGACAACAAAAATTCATCCATAATATGACAAATATGGAGTTAACAAACTGGCCAGTGGATTTGAGGACAAAAACTTGCAGGAAATTTGTTAGACTATCAAAGATTATCATTTATATGATGTCACTTAAATGAGAACAATATAATTACAACAGTTTCAGCCATGAAATCTTTTCCTGGGCTGACATTGTTTGACCTGACACTGTGTTACATATGGCCCTATTATTAGACTGGTTGTATTAAAACATATCCAGACACCATATTAGAGCAACTTGAATGAAACTACAACATTAACATGTCTTACAAGAGGACTTTGTATATGGTTTATAAACACTGTATTAATGAAACCAGCAAATGTTAAATTTATGTACAAGCAGAACCAGTTCTAAAGTCAGAAAATGACCAAACATTACTATTGGTTCAAGTGGAAGTCAGCCATAATTTGATGCATATCTTGTGGAGATAAGAGACTCAAGTTATAATGTAGTTTTTAGTATATTTTTGACCTATACAGAAAAAAGCTTCTGTTTAGTGTGCGAAATTTACCCAAATACCTGCAAATCAAAAATGCTACAGGTCCATAGTAAAAGTTGTCACTCTGTATTTCAATGTAGATTAAATCAATGTTAAGTTTCAAAATAGACTAAGTGGAAAGTGCTTAAGAATAAATGGTTTAATGTTATTTTCTATATTAGAAAGAATTTAAACAGTAAAAATCTCATCAAATTTGTTGATTAAAAATAATATCTGGACAGTTTTCTTGAGCTGCATGATATCTGGACCTGCAATCCGATAGATACAGGTCTGTGAGATTTAAGTTACCAGTCTCAGACAGGGGAGAGGTGTTAAGTTTGTACACTGCTGCTGTCTACTTTTATAGTATGTGTTGCAAAATGATGGCCTAAGTGTAGAAATGAATAAAGCAAAATCCTCTCTGGAATTAAAAAAAAAATTCTTAGGTCAGATGGTTCACATAAGAACTCATTGCAGTAAAGAAGATGAGCTGGCATTGATGCTCAAAACAGAATATACACCAGAGACATGTGTCATCAGCATAAAGTGTAATGTCTCACACATATATGGCAAAGCAATCCACAGTCCACAGGTTATTTGCATAAAAGTATTCACAATGTATAACCATGTATATTGTACTAGACATTTTTTTTTATTTTCCTATACAGGCACTGAAAGAATTGCACAATGTTGGAGAGAATTCTGTAGTACTATATGAATTTAAAAATGAACAAAATTGACACTTTTCCATCTAGCCGTATATCTATCAGTAATGTTGAAGTTTGATTACATTTTATGATTAGATATAGTATGATATAGGTGCTCAGTGGTGTAGTGGTTAGACTATGTGCCTTCAACCTCTGAGTGTGTCAGTTCGAATCTCGGCCCGGGCACTTCATGTTGGAAAGTTGGTAGTTACTTGCCGATGCCTGGTGGTTTACAGTGCAGAATCTTGACTAACTAGTATGCAGTGGTTCCTCCACCCATAATCTACCCATCGCAATTTGACCCTGGCTGTTGAACACAGCGTAAAACAATAAATAAACAAATATCCTATGTTATATCTGCTGTCTTAATTGAGGTATAACCAAAGTATAGAGGAACCTATATAGAGAACCCAGGATCTGAGAGGTAACAGCAAGTTTGTTATCTATAACCAAGATGTTTTTTTATATTTCTGTCACCAAAAAGGCATCTCTTCTCCAAATTATTGCAAAGATGGTTTCTTCACTAAATTGTGAGCAGGATATTTTAGTAAATAACATACAATTTTTGATGATTTACTATCAAAAATACAACATTGTACACTACATCACATATATGAGTATAAGATCCAGATCTTAGATGGGGCGAGGGTGATGTTGTCCCATCAAGAGCTACTTTCTTTTTCACTTTCTAGAGGATAAATGTTCATTCCTCTGCTGCTAAAATACCTTCTGAAGTCACTCAAGCAAACTTTGCCTGACAAATATGTTTGGAATTTTGGGTAATGGTCAGGGATAATAAATGCTATCCATACCAAATCTGTAAAATAAACTAGCCTGGAGCAAATCTGGTTATAGAGAGTAGTTAGCAGCCATAGGTACTATTGAGATAAGGAGAATCCAGAGAATAGAAATGCATGAGTGAACATGCAAAGCTGGAGCTAGTCACAGGCTATTAATAGAACTATTTCTATTAAATCTTTAAGATTTTCACAAATTTGAACTCTGTGACTATGCACTATGTCACCGTGTTCCTGATATAG
The DNA here is from genome assembly GCA_964017235.1 of Sabellastarte sp. h YS-2021. Classification (NCBI taxonomy): domain Eukaryota; kingdom Metazoa; phylum Annelida; class Polychaeta; order Sabellida; family Sabellidae; genus Sabellastarte; species Sabellastarte sp. h YS-2021. The sequence goes on along the minus strand of OZ024927.1, from coordinate 163,478,266 downwards.
TACTCAACTCCTAATTACTTCTGACAAGGAGATGATCATTTTAGGGTTGATTTGTTTGTTTCTTGGTTTGTTTGTTTTGTTAATGATTACTACAAAAACGTGAACATATTTGTATGAATTTTTTTATGTGGGTAGGGCCTGATGAAAGGGAGAAGTGATTAAATTTTGGAAACCATTCGGAATATTCTCTGGATACCAAATAAATCCTAATTTTCAACAGCCCCATTTTTAATAATTCTTGGCTTGCAGTTGAGATTACTCCAGAAATAATGAACAAAACGTTCCCACAATTTTTACATGTGTATGGCCTGACCAAAGAAAGAATTCATAACATTTCAGGAAATATCTGGACCTCTTTTTTTGCATACTGAGATGTGTTGGCAGGGGTCTGACCTCTAAGACTGCTTTCTTTATTGTACATTTTAAAGTCGAACTATCAAAAGTAAAACTCTGCTTAGTAGATTTTCTGTCTGAGTGGAAACAAGTATCCTCATATGGCCTTTTGATTGAAACTGTAGTTGTTACCTCTGTCAAGGAGGTATTAAATTCATGACTGTTTTTAGCAGGATTATACAAATACTACTACTCAGATCTCCATAAAAAGTGAGAAGCAATAAGATACTGTTGAACAACGTTTAATTAATGTTTACATTACTTTAATTTTCGTCAATTAATGTTTGAATTTGTAACTTATTCTTAACCTTCAGTGTATAAACATTTATTACTGTTTTGATAAAGGAAGATCCTAGCTGCCAGGAACCTTATGTAAATGTAAATAATGTAAATGGCAGTTTATATAATAATTATATAAAAAAAAGTTAAAAATAAAAAAAAATGAAAAGATGGGCCTTGGTCCAACTGAGATCCCATTAAATTTTGGGAGTGATCCAGATCACTACCTGGGCACAAAAATAAAATATCAAATATCCAGATTAATTTTTCCCATTTACTTATTATTGAGCCATTTTGCTTTAGAAAAGAGAGATAAGGTTCTGATCTAAATTATGCATGTCTTGGCAGAGGTCTGCACTCTCTGAGTGCTCTTGTTACTTTTTATTCTTGTTTAGGTGGAAGTCTTTATCTGGTACCTTATTATTCTATTTAAGAGGGTTTTAGCTTTACAATCCCACAAATCATGTCATACAGTTAAACCCCTTTAATCATTACTCTGAGAAATACACTTTACTTTTAGCCAGATAAGGTGACCTTAGATCTAAGTAACAGAAGGTTTTTGACTTTAGTTTTTCTTTGAAACAGTTGTGATGAAACAAGAGTTAGGAATGTTTTTGAATACAGTATTATACTTTTCACTTGAAATCTAAGTGATACTTAAAATCAAAGGAATGGTGTAAAACTATATTTTAGACACAAACTCTACAAATGGCACTCCTGGCTTAAATATACTGAACCATAGATTTCACCAAACACATGCTGATGACAAATACCTTGCTGTTCTTTCAGATAAATAAAATAATATACTCTTTTATGTAAAAGAATTATGAAACATGTAATATGCAGAAGTAAAGAAGTAAAAAAGTGTATAGTTTCTGAATGTGTCCAGGTCTTCAGTGGATATTTGGAATTTTGGTGAAAATTTACTTTGATATCTAGCAAAAGTATTTGGTCCCTTTAGATTTCACTTAACCAGGTTGTGAACTGCATATGAACTCTGGTTTTACCCCTAAACAAGCCACTCCAATAAATATCTTCATAAAATACCTATAATTTTCTTTGCATTTGTTATATACTTATTCAGAATTAGTCGGAATTTGCAGTTTATTATTGTTGAAATCACATGGATGATTCAGCCACATGAGAACACAATGATCATAAATCACTTTTAATAATCATGAACATGAAAAGGCAGACAAAGATCTGCCTTCGGAAGATATCAGTGAACCGTGTAGTTTTCCTATTATACACCAATTACAATAGAATTATCATATACCCATAAGATATAACCCTATTTCCCATTGACTTATCTGACTTACTAATGACTAAATACAGTACAAAATCTAAAAAATGGCATGTTTATAATATTAATTATGTTTTTGCTCCTTGGCAGAATAAAAATACATATCCTCTCAGGACAAACAGAAATTCTTTGTAACACTTTAGAAGGAGGAAACCAAATCTCTATCACAAATCACAGATCTCATGTATTAAAATAGACACTACTATAGCTAATTTTCTACAAAAACTTGGTGGCATGTTTCCCTGCCATCGAGTGCAAACTTATAAGCAGCCAAGCATTACCGGAGTGGTCTTCCCACAAAATACTGTCACTCTCCTCAATAATCACATGAAATGACAAATCAATGGTTCCATATCTTGACCACCATATCTCTGCCAAACAATGCAAAACAATTGCAGGCTTTCTTGTGAGATGAAAATTGCACCCAAGACAGAACCCCAAGGTTATGGGTCCTGGTGGTGTGGTTTTAAGGGCGCTATAAATAAACGAGCAGCGAGTCCTTCAGTTGGGATGCTTAACTGCACATTTATGGCAATGGCTCAGATAAACAGTAGAGGATGTCACACATTCTCCAGTAAAAAGCCAGCCACTGAAAATTCATCTGATAAGTGCTGCTCATTGGGATAAAAGTGGAAAAACAAATATATAAACAAAGCTATTAAAATCTCACCATTCATCTGTTTATCACTGCAAGAATTAGAGTTTGTTATTTAACAAGAATACTTTTAAATTTTAAAATGATTGTCACTTCTGACAAATCAAAAAAAAAAAGAAAAAAGCTTAACAGGGACACAGTGCCAGAAAAACTTTGTCTTGTCATAATGAGGTCATTAATGAGGTCAGTACTTGTCAAAACTATCTTAGAAAATAACTAAGTTATGGCTCCAAGATAAACCCATCATAAATTTAAAAGTCAGAAAAGATCTTTTCGTAATATATATATCTATATATTGTGGAACAAATCTGGTCAGGGATCAGTGATAAACGTTTGGAAAACAAAGTGTGAAAAATTTAAAGTTTTCCTTGTAAATGTTTTCCAAATCATCTAATGGGTTCCCAGCAACATTCCAATTGGTTCTCTATTCCTCCTGAATGGATTACGAACCTTAGGAAGGCCTATACAATCGCTACAACCAATTTACAATAGAAAAGTTTGCTTTACAAATGTTAAGATAGCTTTAAGGTAAGTTTGCAACTGGGTTTCCAAATGCAAGATCTGTTAAGGATCAATGACGGTTTATGATTATTTCAAACAGCTTGAATTGATCGGGGCCACACACGATTCAATCAAGAATGCTCCTGAATGTTCCTGATCCATATCTGTTGCTCCTGAGTTGGTCCTGAATGTTTGTAAATGTGGTTATTGTGGTTTATAAATGCAAAGATGTTACAAATGCAAAGACTGACCTCACAAACAGACATTTTTCAGGGTCAAAAACCTATTGGCGAATACAATCTGCATTCTGTGTAAAGCCTTATTAATTCTTCTAGAACAGCAAGGCTTGTGTGGTATTTATATTGATCATGTGACACTTGTTATGCACATGTTTCAATATTTACTTTTCTAGCTTCACACTTGACAGATGAATAAAGGATTCTTGGTCACCATTAACCTTTCCATTATGACCTCTAAAGGAGGATGTGATGTTAAATTGGTAAAACACTTGGCTGCCTCCCCACCATCCTCATGTCCATCAAAAGATTCAATTTCAATGTAGTTAGTGTAAATATTTATTCACAAATGTATTTACAGTGGTATTAAATCCAAATGAACATTACAGTACACTTGGATTTAAAACTCCTTGTCCTTTAACTGGATCCAAATAGCTGATATGGTACATTGTGTTCTAAATCTGTCTATACCCAGTTCAGAGGATTCCCGATGTAAGCCATGTAGCCATACTAGCTGTGTGGTTATAAAAATTAAAGCATTAGGCCCCTGACACTGTTCTCTGGTAAATATTCTTCTTCCAATTGTAAACATATTCTGGCTCTCTGTCATGCTTCTCAGATCATAGTACTTCCATATTCTGCTTTACTACTCCATAAAATATCCATTATTCCCTGATATATGCTAACTTTTGATTGGCTAATTCATCTATTTTTTATTGATCATGTCTTAAGCAAGGGGATTGGAGTATTGCTCTATTCTATGGTTCATGCCATGTTGCATTGGTGACCAAATTAAACACAGCAGTATACAGGGAATAGACCCAGACTAATGTAATGTATTACTGCTGCAATTTATCCCTTATCGTTGCTTGGATTCTCTCGGAGTCATCCACACATAAAAAATCTGGTGTGGAATTCAAGCTGTGAGAAATCAGTCTTAAACACACATCTCTATTTTATAAAGCTTAGTTTTTCTTTTCTGTGTTTGCATCAACAAATTACTTTTCTGACTCTGATTGTAATTACAATATTGTAAATGTTTTTTTCTGGACAATGACATATGACAAATTCTTTGTTTTTCACTTACTCAAAAGTAAATTTTCAGTTTGTATCTGGGGCGAGGCTTTTCTTCCAGCAAATGGCCTCTGCACTGTTTTGCCCGATTTGGTCTCTCTCTGGAGGGAGAAACGAGATATGAAAACTTCACTCCATAGGGGGCGTCATTTATCAAATGGTGGGTGATAAAGCCTGGGGTAGTATTCCCTTGTCTAGTAAGACGGGGCCCCCTTGTGCTATGACAATGTCATTCATGGAACAGTGCCTCAGTTTGTCTTTCCAGGATAAGCTGTGGGACAAATCTACCAAAGAGGAGTGCGGTGATTTGGTAGAGAGAGAGGCCTACAGAGATTTAATCTGAAGCCATATTTGAAACTTTCTAGAGAAAGAAAGAAACAATTGATGAAATTACAATTTTCTTTTGTTTAAACCAGGAACCTGTTTGGTGATGTGGGTTAATCTTGATGTCCAGTTTACTTGTAGAGGACAAGGGTAGGAGTGAATCTGGGCCCATATTCACTAACATTCTTATACTTAGAATAAGAATTTTCTTAGAATTTTTCTTAGAAAATTCTAAGAATAAGTATTTTTGGTATTCACTAAATTCTTATTCTTAGAATTTTTTCTTATTCTTAGAATTTTTTCTAAGAATGATGCTCAAATCTAAGAATGATCAAGACCTTACTTAAGTTAAGAAAAAGGTGACATATTTCATATTTTTTTATCAATTGCATGCAAATAGACATTTTTTTCTATGACCAGACATATCCAGTGTTCGTTTTTTTTTTCTGATCTGCATAAATTATTTACAAGAACTTTATATTTACAGATAAAGACTGAAGTGAATGATTTATGCTATCTTGTTGACTGGTTTTAAATATGGCTGCCATGTATACTTTCCCCACTTTAAAATTTCAAATGGCTAGAATTAAGTTAAAAATACTTACACACCCCTCTATTAGTTTTTTGTATGTTTTTAAGAGGTTAGAAGGTTCTCAACTGCAAAACTTATCCCTTTCTGATCCAAGTGTCAACAGTAAGTGGACAAGTTTTACAGTGTACATCAGTTCTTATAGTTACTGCAACACTGTAATTTTGTTTTCCTTTTGAAGTGTAAATCTGATTTGAAATGTCTTATTCTGAAATTGTATGAAATTAAGAAGTATTTATATAAGAGTGATGGAAATGGATAGGTTAATGCATTCATTTTATAGCCGTCAGGACTCAGGAGATGAGTTAACCAGTTAATAGTGATACTTTTACCTGTGTGGGATATACTTATTTTATAGTTAATATGTACACTGCCTTCTGATTTATGTTCGATAAATTTGGTTACATGAAAAAAATCAGTCTTGGTCCTAAGTTGATGACTTTTGTTCAAGCTGAAACCTGCTTTACGAATACCTATTTATGAAAATTCCTAGCTGAAAAAAAATCTTGTATTTAAGACTGGGCTACGCCTAAAAAAAGGCTAAGATTAAGACCTTTTGTGAATCCGGTGTAACGCCATATTTTACACCCCTGCCATATTTTACACCCTCTCTTTGATCTTTTAGGGGGTGCATTATATGGCAATCATATTTTACACCCCTAACAATAGGGGACTTAGGGGGTGTAAAATATTGCTGCCATATTTTACACCCCCATCAAAAGTTACACCCCCTACTGGGCCATACAGAGCAAATCAGTTGGGGAGTAAGAGCAAACCTTTTATTGGTTAGATTGCAATTGAGTTTGTAATTGTACATTGCCTAAACCACTGCTTAGAACTTGATTTGTTTTACTTCTGGGGTGTGATAGAAACTGGATTAGATTATAATATATCTATTGTTACAAGACTCTTTAAGTTGATTTGTTTGGCTATGTATGTGACTTGGTAAATGGATTAGTCTTAGATTTGCCTTTTGTTCTAGCATTCTTTTGAAGTTGATTTGTTTCACTTGTGGTTAAGTGACTAGCTAAGCTAACAGGATTAATTGGTATTGTTGAAAAACTCTTTTTAAGGTCATTTTGGGAGATACATCTCCTCCCTGATAATGTAACATAAATTTCTTCATGTACATATGCTTGTATGGTTTATATTATGTTCAGAGTAAAAATCATTCTTGAAGAACTTTATTATTACATTATTATTATTACATAGAAAACTATAAAATACCATTGTTAATAAAATACTCTGATATGCAATAACATCCAATGTGTTCAGGTATCATAAAATATATTTCAATATTCATGGATATCAATAATATATTACAATTCATTTAATTTATGTACATATGTCATTTTTGCTTGTTCATGGTTTCTAGATGAGAAGCCACAGATTATGTTCATTATGTGATGTAAATCCAACCAAAAGAAACAATGCATAGATCTAATTAACTAATCACTAACTTATCATAAAACATTAACCTATGTATCACCTATTACTGTAAGCCTTTTAAAATCAACAAAATGAAAACACTAACAATTAATAAACAAGAACCCCCAGGTGAGAAGCCAGAGAAGCTTAAAGCCTTGGACATAGTGGTGACTTAAGACAAGAATATGGATATTTTCAATTAGGGACTAGCCTAGTGAATACAAATCAACAACAATGGGTTGGCCTGCCACTTCAAAGGATAATATAATAATATATAGAAAGATTGTCCCACTGTATTAACACTAAATATATTTTATTGCATTCAGTTTGTTATACTTAGACATATAACAATTTGTAAGCAAAGGAATTATTGTCTGAGTTTTAATGCTTGATTTGTGGATGTTTATAGCTGTTGAACTTCACTTATTTCATAATATAGTAACTGTAAAGAAATCCATCAAGGGGTGTAAAATATGGCAGGGGGGTGTAGAATATGGCAAGGGGTGTAAAATATGGCAAGTGAACTTGCCATATTTTACACCCCCATGCATTTTATGTGGGGTGTAAAATCTGGCGCTACACCGGCACCTAATTCTGACTCCATTTCAAACAATAAAGGTGTAAATGTATCACATGACTGATCATGTGACATCAAAAACTATATGCATGCACATGTTTCTGTGTACTATTTTTAACTAAGAAAATTCTTATTCTTAGAAATAATTCTTAACTAAGAATTGCTTTGTGAATACATTTTTTTTCTAATTCTAAGAAAATTCTTAGATAAGAAAATTTTCTAATTCTAAGAAAAATTCTTTTTCTAAGTATAAGAATGTTAGTGAATACGGGCCCTGGTGATCTTAGCCTGTTTCACAGTCAGCCTGTTTTGAAGTCGGCCCCTTACAAACTCATTTGTCAGTGTCATATGTTACGTGGACCAATATTGTTGGGAACCAACTTTGAAATGCAAAAGTATTAGTTGGTCAAGTCCTTCTGCAATGTAAACCACTGATCTCGAGATAAAAGAAAATTAATCTTTTATGTTCCTTTTAAAATAGATAGGGTGATGTGAGGACAGGCCATCAGTGTTTCCTTCATGTTGCCATGGCTGAATTTGAACTGAGGACCAAGAGGCAAGCATGATAATCACTAAGCCACTGAGATCCCTAATGACCTTTAGAAAGACTGCTTGCAACCTTTCCAACAACAAAGTTGGACCAAGATTCTAAGTCTGTGTGTCTGATTGAAGAGACAAAGTTGTGATTTTACCTCACTTGCAATAACCAGTTTCTTGTTAGAACTGTCCCTGTGTGAATCCCATATGATGCCATGGAATGGATTTGGACCCATGGCCATAGGGGTGAGAACCAAGTGATTATATGCCAAAATTTTAAGCCAGTAAGTCATCTTAAGAGAAAGGGAGGTAACTCTGTCTTTTGTACAGAATAATGTATGAGCTAAAAACTAAACATTTATAATGATTAGAATATGTATAACCTCATCTTTAATATACTACCATAACATAATTCTAGCATTTTAAAGAAAATGCTATTTGCATACAGCAAAAATTGAGGTGTAACTTACCATATTTGATCGAGTTTCTTTTTGATGTGCTTAGAAAGAGTTTTTACTGAATTATGTAAATTGTACAGGGAGAGAGTCTAGTGTGAATATTCTCAAGGGGACTTTGGCTTTAGTTGAACTACTTCTGCAACAGCTTAAGGGCATCTCAAATAGCTTGTCCAAAAATAGTCTCTTTGACACAAATGGACTTGTAATGCGAATAAGAATTACAGTCAAACAGCCTGTTTAGGGATTCTTTCAAAAAGTGCAGTTTAACATTTCAGAAAAAAATCTTTCATTAATGTGACATTCCATATTTTTTTATAAATAACAAAATTTACTTACATGTAGGCTATACTTTCACAATATACCTTTGTTATTTACCGAACAAGTTTTTAGGATAGATAAAAATCTTAATGACAGTTAATGGCAATTAACGAATAAAATTTCAAATAGGAGACTTTTTACTATGCTCATTTAACATTTTTGTAAGCTTAACATGATTTTACAATGTCTGTTTTTTTGTTCAAAAGGATAGCTTTTAGTTAATTAAGATAATTTATTTGATCATTGTGCACAGTGTATCATTATATAAAATATATAACAGTGTAAAACTATGTATAATCTAAATTTGACTCTGACCTATATTCAGATGGAAGGACAATATTTTGTACTACTAGGAGGGATTATTTTTCCTCTAAAGTAATTCTTATATCTAACACATATGGATAAAATAGAAGACTAGAAATACAGATTCAATATTTTAAAGCTTAGCAAAGATTTTTAATACATAAAACTTGTCCACAAATTCCTGCAAAACAACTTTATGTTCCATACCTAGGCCATTATAATTACAATATCTATGAAACTGAAAGTAGATTTTCTCTATCAAGTAGAGGTAAATATCAGATGCTCAGTAGTCTTTTTTACCCTGTTGTCTCAAATTTTTGGTTAAGTAGATGTCACTAATGTTTTGGTCAACTGATTCAACGTATTGTCCACACAGGTATTGAACCTGAATGTATTTTAAGAATAATTGAGTTGGATTTAAAACACTAATTCCATTTTGAAGTAGTATTTTTTTATTCATACCACAGGCGTGTCTGATTTTTTTTTTAATCTCAAACTGACATCGTACAATGCCATAGATACAAAATCTGCCACATTATCTGTGCATTCAAAAATGGCTTCTTCCAAAAAATAACTTGCAAAAATGAAAAACCAATATGTTGGCAAAACAATGGCTTGGAGTGGCTGATAGTTCTGAAATGACTAGGTAAAAAATGGTCATATGTAATGTGTGATGTGATTATATGATGAAAAAAATTACTGCAAATATCGGAATTAGACAATGTTATGGTTTATGTATCATTAAATGAGAGAGTGAGACTTTGGTTGTAACAATTAATGGTGATTACTGTACAAACTATGGCCGAAAGCTCCCAAATGTCATTAAATGAAAGAGTTTGGTAAACAAAACTTTCAAGTGAAACCAGTATTCTGATTAACCCTTTCACTACCATATATGACGACTAGCAGTCGACATCAATGTGTATTACAAGGTACCATGTCTGTCGACCAAGGGTCAACGGAAATAATATTGATTTCTTCTTTTCCTTAAGTATACTGCTATATGTTTTCTTTGGTGTATTAGTATTAAAACGATTGTTTATGTATTCTATGTGGAAGTTATGCTATATTTTAAATAATTTTACCATTTTCACCTATTTTAACTGGTTTCTGTAGATATTGCTGTCGTTATCGCATATGGCTGCATATTGTTTACTCATGGTTATATTTATTTGGGGAATTCGCTGGAGTTTCTTCATTCGACATTTCATCAATTCCTAATGAAATATGCCGAAAAATACCGCAAATGAAGTGTATAAGGTAGTGAGTTAATAATTTACTTTATGGGCGTTTCTGATGTGATATGACATCATATGGCTACACTCCAGGAGAATAATGTTCCTTTAGTAGCGAAAGGGTTAAAAGCAAAGATTAAGCACCAGTCAATTCCATAATAGATTAGAACAGAATATAGATGGACACTATGGTAGTGTAAATGGAAGAAGGTAGTTTTCAGTCCAGTGAGTATCGTGTTTCATCCCTTTTCTTAAACCAAGGTCTCTATAGATACATGTAACTGTTATAATCTCCATTTTGTTATGCTGTTGGGTTTTGTTTGTTTGTCTGTTTGTTTGTCTGTGTTTTAGATAACTCCAAAATTAATGAATGGATTAACTTGAGGCATTCTAACATTGAAGCTGTTCGTCTGGACAATTGTGAAAGCCCCATTAATGAGTTCTTTTCAAAGGTCTAAACAAAGCATTTCAGCGCAGCTTGGTTGCAACCTTATGATTTGGTTTGTGATATTTCTGTCAAGTTGACAGGAAATAGAATCTGCAGGGTGACAAATTTGCAATAAGACTATCTAAACTGAGTGTCCCCATTAGGCAAACTTGACACTTCATTGCATTGATCTTTTAATAAGCAATTTGCTAGATCATAAGGGTCTAAATCTATAAATAACATTGCTTATGACTAGTTCACATCTCACCAAATCATTGACCAGACATTTGATCTACCTTCTCTTTGTAACATTTTTTATTTCCTGTTCACATCTCACCAAATCGTTGACTATGCATTTGGGTCTGAAAAATGAACATTTCCAAATTTTTCAGTCTTAGACAGTTGCTTATATGACTGTTTCAAAGTGTGTTAAAATAATATACATGTTAGTATTGTCTTTGAGATATACATCTCATAAAAATGGAATTTATCTCTCAGAGTTGTTCTCAAACATCTCAGACTTATCTAAACATTTACATAATATTAAAATATAAATAATAGCAGCATATTAAAATCTAAAACATGGCATTCTGGCTTTATTTAAAGAATAATCTATTTGTGCAAAAAACTATCTCTTATTTAAACACATTTGTTTCTGACACTCAAAGACACACATAAAGGTCAATTTGTACAAAATGTCTTTTAAACATGTACACAAAATCTTTGGTATTCATAAAGTACTCATTAATGTTGAAAGATATGTTAGCTCAGTACGGTGATGTAAAAGTCAGTATATGTAACCTGACATGATGTAAACCGATACTTTATCAATCTGAAAGTTTTTGTTATATTCCAAAGAAATTTGGCCCTTAAGTAAGGCTAACTAATATGCAATGCTAAAATTAAGTTAACGTCTAACTAAAGTTATTGCCCATTGCAGTAAAAGTGTTGAAAGGGCAGTTGGTAAATTGGAAATATCTGTGGTGGAGACAGGCAAAACTGAACTAATTTTATAACCAGAAAAAAAATTGTGATTTGCAGCCACCCCAGTGCAGTCCAAGTGAAGGGTCTACTTTCTATTGTACAGTTTCACTTTGCCCAACAACTGTTGCTTTTTCACATTTAAAATGCCACAAGGTTTCTCTCTTTTATGCATGATAGAAAATCAGTTGGAAATTCTGTGGATGTTGTTGAATACAGAACTCTAAAGGAAGCTGCCAAAGAAAGTTTGTTTTAACTGTTTTTGAGAGTGCTTACATTAAGAAAGAATAAGCCGTAAAAATTACCACAACACAAAAAAAAGTAATAATTAAATATTGAGGCCTACAACTCATGAGTACCAACTGATGTTGATATAATGTGTGCAATATCACTCCATCTCTTACCATTTCTGAGATACTGATTATACATTTAGGTTATAACATTGTCATTATGAAGACCAGAAATTAATTTAAAAATTTATAAAAAACCAGAGTGCTCATAGAGTGCATACCTCCACTGAGGTCCCCCAAAAACCTTCAATATTGCTTATGGCTGTAATGATAAAACATCCTTTAAATATTTCTGGATTCAGGCAGTGATCAGATTACAACCAGACCTGAGTCACTTGTTTCTAGTGCCATTGTTGACATTTCCTGAAAATTTACAATCAAAATCCATCCATAACGTTTCGAGTTATTTTGCAAATAAACTATAGATAGATACATTAAATACTAGACATCAAATCAACATGTAATGACAAAATGGTCAGATTGTGTTTAAAAATTTTAAGAAAATGTAATGTAAACATTAATTTAAAAATTCATTAACACATAAGATTTAAAATAAACAACTTCATCCATCTTGGAAGAAATTAGCTGAAACACTTTAAAATTTTCACAAAAAAATGACATGTATCACACTTTGAAACAGTGTAACAAACAGATGAATAGAAAGATAGGGATATGACCAATATTTGCTGGAACCAAATCAGTTATCATTTAAACTATCAGCATGACTGTAGGTGTTATAATTTTGGAGAAGTTAATGGAAAAAATATTTTGTTTTGCTTCAAAATTGGCTCTACTTATACTCAAATTTAATTTAATCTTGTTGTACTCATATAGAGTTCAATGTATTTTGGTTAACAAAAAATTTAAATATAAAATTTTATACCTCAATACTAAATATTCCAAAAATTCAGATATGCTAAAAATTTTGGTGTCATGATTCTTTAATAGTACAGATATAGAAGGGCTAAATAACAGGTCAGAGTAATGTATGACTTATGAAGGCCTTCACAGTCCAATGAAGAAATGCCATTTCTGTTTTTACTTGGAAAAGTAAATATTGGCATAACATTTTTAATGTATGTGTGTATATACAACATGGGCATCATTTTAAAGGTCTTCATGAGTAGTATTTATATAAGCAAAACTACATTACATAACCCTGACATAAATAACAGAGGGTATGATCTCCATGACTTGGCCTGGATCTACCATTTTGAAGTCTAATATCCTAACCATAATGCCACAGAGACAAGAAGAAAGTATAAACCATCGCTTGAAAAATGATCAAAATGATGCTGCTTTTATGACTTAAAATATCAGTATAACATAAAAATGGAATTAAGGAAGGGAAATGGCTTTTAAAGCCAAAATGAAGAGCTTAAGCCAATCATAACATGACAGACATGCACAAGTAGATGTAGAGACAGCCGGGTAATCATGGAAACAGATAATAGTCCCCAAATCCAGGGAATGCTCTAAGCACGGGTCAGTGAAGAGGAATTGCTTAATGTGACAAATATGGCCAATTACAGTACAAAACACTCACACTTGTCTTAGTGGTTACAGGCGAGGAGAGATTAGCTGAGCGATAACAGCTTTTAATGAGAATTTCTAAATGCACTCTGCCATTTACATGGCATATATTAAGGTTATTTCTGTGAATAGGTATACATGTCAATGTCTTCATGGCAATAGTTAAGTCACAACAAGTTTTTTATGTCTGCTAATGTAGAGAATATCTTATTAAAGGTTTAGTGCAAGGCTTTTATATTTCAGCTAACAGCTAGTGTCATAATCAGAACAGACCATAAGTATTGGTTTACTTGTGCTACCATAAGCTGTATTTCAAACTTGCAACCACAGAAATATGAGCCTATTGATAATCTGGCAAACTTGATAACACCTTAGGTGACCCTTAGGTACCCTCAAGTGATTGCCAAAAAATCAATAAATTACCTTGAAACTCAATAAATTGAGCTGAAATTCCATTAATCACCTTTGAAAATCAATAAACTGATTTCTGAATTCAATAAATTGACTTTCATTTTCGATTAAACAGCTTTCAAATGTGATTAATTAACTTTTGAAATCAATAAACTGATTATAAATTTATTTGGCTTAATCGAGTCTGAAAGTCAATTTATCAAGTTTGAAAGCAACAATTCCATAAGGAAATTCTTATTAGGCATTAATCCTTTTCTGATGTAATTTTCTGTGGAAACATATTTGACAGTGGCATATACAATAGAAAGAGAAATAATATATCTATTTAGAAACAGTCATAACAACCTGAGCACCGTTATCTGTCATAACAAGGAGACCATTGCAAAAATTCAATTTACATCTGATAAAGATGCTGTCATATTGGTCTGCATTGTGGATAGGGTTTATGAAAAAATACCAAGAAATTACCAACATGTAGATGTGACAATAACCAAATACTGAAATTTTGTAGACATGGTCTTATCAGTACACAACAGGTCAACCCCCCACCAACCCTGTTAACTGGAGTTTCATTTTGAGTAGAAATATAGAGCAAGTGTTCTTATGGCATTTTCTAGTGAAATTCCTCATCAACTATCAATCTTATTCTGGTCCATTGAAATTTCACTTAACATAATGCAACTCTACTGTATTTTCAGAGGATATATTCTCTCATCATAAAATAATATGAAACAGTTACGAAAAAGGACAAAAACGAATTCCACAAAGTGTACCAAAAATATTATAGTAGAGCCTCTATTATCCAAATTTCCAATTATCCAACATCAAATTCACTCCATTTGAGCCTGTTATTTTAGCCTTTCTGTCATCCGACCTAATTGTTACTCAAGAGGATTTGATATTAGAGATATTACTGTATACAGAAACACTTTTTACAATGAAAACTAATTAGTGATTAAGGATTAACTACTATAAATTACATGGAAACAAATTAGTCTCTTTTATTTATAATTTGAATTGAATCATAATACCATTAAATACCCCATTCACAATTTACCAATAAGACACCCTGATGTACCAGTGTTTTAAGTATGAGAATGCATGACATTGTTTGCTATAGATATCAGATCTGTTCATTTGTTCAAAAAGTCTTTCCAGAAGTTCAAAAATTTTTCCAAACTAGCAAAGAGCAAATCATGTCTCTATTGCTGCTTTTGGTCATGCAAAGGTCCACTTTCTAACTTTTCCTGATATTTTAGGTATCTGTTAACCCTGTGTTATATACTTGACCTATGTCAGTTCAATCCCAGGTACAGGAAGATATATATTGACTCAGATGATCCCTTAAAATGGTAGCTCCTCTGTCATGGGTCCTATAACCAGTGGCAGGCTAAAGAACCTTGGGGATGTTGATAAATTCCCATTCCTGACACTCAGTCTTTCAGTTACGTGAATGTTAGTTGCTAGTGAGTTATAAAAATATGCTACTCTCAGAAAGCTCAGTTTTTTGAAAACATGGTCTGACCATTAGTTTCAAAATCATGGAAACAAGGATTAATATTTACCTACATCCCAAGTCCTAGAATTTAAATTCCTCAGAATTCTTAAAATTTTAAAGATAATAACCAGTTGGATACATCATGAATCAGACATAAAATTTGCTACAATTTGTGGGTATGTAATTCTAAAGCAATTTTATTTTTGTGCCTATTTTTAACTTAAAAATTTTTTTTTTCTGTTCTATTTTATATTGAAATATTTAGAATCATATAGTTTCAATTTTTTAAAGACAACCTCCATGGAAAATGTCATCCGAAATATGATCCATTTTATGTGGGTAACCAAAGACAGTGGCTCTGGCCTCCTGCAGTGCTTTGTAGCACACACAGTTGTGACAGCAATCTCATTTGAAAGTTGTCAGCAGGTATTAAATACCAGTAAGAAAGTCCAAATGAGGCTAATTTTCTTAAGAAACAATCATACGGCTTCCTAGGAACCCACACATATAGACCCTTAGTGCTAATGGTGACCTTTAGGTTTCATATCCTTGCAATTTGAGCTACTTTGTGCCAAATAACAGTATTAGCTTAAGGCAAGGCATTGGGAACTATGTGTTTGTTAGAAGACCTAAGAATAGAATACATCTGGAACAAGTATTACTTCAGAGAGACTTAAGTTGTAATTATAACAACTTGATTTCGAAGCTGTGATATAAACTGCATGTTTAAGACATAGTTTTGGCCTAAATGGTCTACATTTTAAGATTTGATATGGTCACCTTTTAAAATGGATAAAAGGTCAATCTTGAAGACTGTGTTACTTAAATATATGAAATATTATGCCAGATTACTTAATATTATGCTGGTATCCAGGGAAAGAATTTATATTTCCATTTCACCCTTTTAGAAAAAGATTTATATGATATATAATTTGTAATGAAATCACATGAATTTATATGACAAATTTTCAGTTTTTAATCTAGAATATGCAACAAATTAAAAACAAAAAAAAATCACAAAAAAAAACCTTATGTGCAGATTTTCTTTGGATTGCTGAGAAAATAGATTAATTTCCTTATTTTTGTCTATGTTAAACATCTTGTAAACATTGCATTCAATTTTAATTCTTTCAGTGCTTTTTTCCAATTCTGCTAACAGTCCGACAGACAATATATACAGATAAACACTTGGGAAAACATACACGGAAAAAAGTTAAATTAACTATTGGAAAAAAAAATAAAGAAAAAAAATTCAAGAACAATTATTCTGTGATTTGTGGGAATAACAAGATCTTGTAAAAAGTTAAACACTCTTGATATATCTATTCCAAACTTTTCTTATTTAAAATTCCACTTATACATATTAAAGAAGTTACTAATTAATTTATGGATGGAAAATTAAGAAAACTCAAATTATTAAGTGTAGGCTAATAAAATATTCAAACAGAAAAGTTCTACACCAGTATGTGATTGAACTCATGGATAAATATCATCAGTAGCTTCAGAAAAAGACATCCAAATAAGATAAAAGTTATTATAAAGACAATTCCTTCCTAAATTTTTATTGTATAAAGACAAACTATTTTCATATATCATTGAAAACATGTGAAAATAAAATACAACCAGTTTGAAAAACCAACTTTTATTTACTTAACATTAAGAAGACGTAACAATTTAATCTATAGCACTATGTCCTCAGAATCTTAAATACAAGACAAAGACATTTAGCACAGTGCTTGTCATTTTTAAATTCTTAAAATTTTGTTTGGATAGAAATTTTTTTGTCCAAACAAAAAGTAAAATGAATTCATATTAGGAATTCAATTAAACCTGAACATGAGTTGCATAATAAAAGATAATATTGCTGTGTAACTATCATTTTAAAATCAAGTAATTAAAAGATAATATTGCTGTGTAACTATCATTTTAAAATCAAGACATTTAATTGCTGGAGCTTGCTTCATGCAATATAAAAGTCAAATTCCAGTTTCTCCCACACCTTTATCCAAACTTTGACAGGACTTATGTTTAGATTATGTTATGTTCAATTATTTGAAACTTTTAGCCCCAAAACCTATATTCAAAGATTTAGAACAAATTGAACCCCAAATGTGTTAGATTATCATTTTGTGACAAATGACTTTTACTTAAAGGTATAAAAGTGACATTCAGAGAAGCAAACTATTTGTATTGTATGTATTGAATATTTAAAAACGAGCAAAAAAAAAAATTCAATATCTTTGTTTGATCCTCAAAGTGACCATTACAATTCTGATTTTTTTGGAAAAATGTATCTTTAGTATTTGTAACCTTGGATAAGATTATTTACTTTATTTAACCACTCTCACTTTAATACATGCCACTGTGGCCCAGCAGGTAACACAGAGGACGATTTCAAGTACGGATAAATACATGTACTAAGTGGCTCAGTTGACCACTTAAAATGGTGGATCTGTCATTGAGCACTGTGCGCACTGGCAGGCTGAAGAACAATGACAAACAATTATCTCTGTGACTCAGTTAGGGAAATGTCAGTCACTAGAGCTTAAGCTGTTCCTTTGCAGTTGGGATATGTCAAATTGCAATTTGAGTTCTGTAGTAAGGAAATATTGTACTGAATATAAATATATTACAAGCAGTTGTCACTAGGGTGACTATGATGTCACCATATTGTAATCTCACTGTAGGTGTGAGCTCACAGGTGTGACTTCTTCCTGGTTTTTATGCCGCACATCAAAGGGAGAAATGTGGAACTTGGATGTTTTAGACATGGTTTTCGTGAAAGTGATTCATCAGATGCACTGAAGAAAATTATACATTTTCTATTGGAACATCGGAGATGCCCGTACCCCACAGCCCAGGGAAATACTTTTGAACACCATGAGATAAAGAAGAAGTGACACAGCACAAAGATCAAGAGACTTTCAGAGGAAACAGTGTGACATGATGTTTCACACCTATACCCTGTAACTAATGTCGCTACCAAGGTCAAAGATCAAATCAAGTCCCCATCATGATGTTGTGCACCTACAACCCCTAACTAATGTCCTACCAAGTATCAACATCATATATCTTACAGTTTGCAAGATGTAGCCTGGTCAATTTTTTAAAGTCAAGGCTAGTACGGTAAGGTCAAAGGCTCAATCAAGATCACACGATGATCTTGCATACCTGCACCCCCTAGCCAATGTCCTTACCAAGTGTCAGCCTTCTACATCTTACAGGTTACAAGATATACAAGGTCACACCATGATGTTGCATACCTACGCCTCCAACTAATGTCCCTACCAGGTATCTTACACCTCACGCTTTCGAGATACAGCCTGGACAAGCTTTTCCTGTGTGCCCGACTCCCCTCATGCCAGCCACATCCAGATGACATGGGTGAAAACGATACCTGCACAGCCCTTAAAGGCTGTGGGCTAAAAAGGAAAAGGTGATATAGTGGGTAGCATATTTGCCTCCCATTTGTTATGTCCTGGTGCAACAGGAAGTGTGAGAGTTTGTAGTTGCCTACTGGTACCCAATGTTTTACAGTGCAAAATCTTAATCAACTAGCGGGCACTCCTTGTTATATTAACTACCCACCGTGATATAACCTATACAATGCATTAAAAGAGGTTTTACATCCAAATCAATCTATGATGGAAAATCATGTTTGAAACTTATGTTGGTGGTCTTATTCCACTTCTAATTTAGGTTTAATCAATAATAATAATAATAATAATAATAATAATATAATACATCTTTATAAATACCCCAGAATTAATACAGACTGAACTTCCATCATAAAACCATGGTGAAAAACAAATAAGCGCTCCTTTGTCAGGGAGATTCATATGTGGAACAGTAGAAACAGATATACACAATAACAAAACACAGCTACAACATTAAATATAGCAACATCTGTTGCAAGTGGAATATGTTGCTTACTGATTTGATCACTCTACATCATAGACATATTTAACATTAAACACTTAATCTGTCAGGATCAATTAGTATTTCTGAGTAACTCTACACACCAATTTTTCACAATTACATGTATCAGCTTTCCGCCATAGATTCATGAGGATATAAATCTCAAATTCAACAAACATTCATTTAATCTAAAGAAATGCAAGTTCTCACTCCCACATTTTACAGGTCTTCTGAATTAAAGAAGTACATATTTTGAAAACACAGACATGTGTTAAATTGTAGCGTCCTTCAATAACAAAGTAAATATAAAATCTCTTTGAACAGTAAATTGCCATGACAAATGAAGATTTTACTCATTTTTATCTTAAAACATTAAAAAATTGATCGAAGTCTCGGAAACAAGTTTAAACAAGCTACAATTTTAAAATTTTATCTTATAAATCCACCAAGCATAGTGTGTCACACAGAGTAGGTGTGTTCAACTGGAGTGAGTTCCAAAATGGAATGAAAATCTACACACTGCTGTGGTTTGATAACATGCCTCATCGAGTAATAAACTCCCTGAGTAACAAAATTTTAAAATATATGTTACTCGGGTTAATGTTCTTGTTATGTCACACTACCAGATTGAGTGCTACTGTACAGTATTGAACAGTACAGTATCAAGTACAGGTGTACCACTTGTTTCAAACCTTTAAGCACACTGAAAATTAGTTGACTGTATCTGGGCCCACCATTCTCTAACATGGATCAATGAAGATCATATCAAATATTAGTGAAAAAGTATAACTTCTGATCACACTTTCATCAGCTTCAGAAAAAACATTTCATCTGCCATTTTTGCATTTAACTTTATAATAATTTTTGAGCAGTGCAATTTGATGGATTACATTTTTGGATCAACACCAATAAAAAAACAGGTGAAAGAAGATGTCTGAAGATGGTAGCAGTATGACTAGAAAATCATAAATTTGATCCAGTAAATAAAACTCTGTGGCAGATAATGAATGGTACAGGTTCTGTGCTTGCATACTGAAAATTATTAATATCAGCTAGATTCATTGTATTTTTGTACTGTGTGATGTAATTTTCTTTATGTCAATTAAAAAAATGAAAAAAAAATCCATATAACAGATTAAAAAAAGATTTAACTTAAGGACTTTGAGTGCAATATCTTCAAAATCATAATTCACAGCTTAGGTGAAGCATCTTAACAATTATAGACTTAATTCTAAGGCTTTATAACAAAAAAACCGGCTTACCTTTGTAGAGTTTTCCTGTATTTCTTCAGAACAACTTCAATGCTGGACTTCTATGAAACCCAGTCCTGTACTATTGTTTAATTACAGATACAGTACACTACATACAGGTATCAAAACTTTTACATTAAGTGTTCAAAAGTAATTAATGTTTATGATTCTAAAAGAAGCCATAAAAATTATGTCTTGAGAAAAATTACAAACTTAATCTACATTTTTTTTTGTTCAATTGTTAAAATATCCAAAGAAATATTTTTAATTTTACATGTACAAAAAAATTACATTTACATTGCTCTTACTTAAGCATTGAACTGACATTGTAAAATACAGCAGAAATTACACAGGAAAAGCACTTATCAAACTCTCATTTGAATCTCTGTGGCTTTTACTGAAAGTGTATTACCAAATTTTATGAATTTACTTACTATTTTGATCTCTCTACATCAACATATAATTCATATTTTATCTGGGTATTATGTAATTTTCCACAATTTTAATAAAAAAGACTATACATATATATTCATTTGTAGCTATCATTAATATCACATAATGAAGCATTTATACAAAAACCGTGGAAATTGCAAAGCAATCAGACTGAAAAAGAAACAGAAATGCCATGTTTGACTGGAAAAATTAAGTTTATACTTTTAGTACATTCTTTTTGAATGAGGTTGAAATTACTGAAGCATTTTTGGTCTTTTGCAATGTAAATATTGTTTCAAAATCATTGTAGACTAATATTTATCATTACAATGATAATTTTATAATTTGCATTTAATTTGCAATGAAAAAAAAAGTAAATAAAATAAAGGAAATAACTCAGCAATGTTCTACACATGAATTGGTACACCTAAGGGCTTAGACCTAAGTCAGGGACTTAACTTCCAGACTTAAGTGCTTTAGTAAATTTGGCCCAGTGTTTTTGCCTTTCACTTATCACAATTTCGATTCAAATAAATAAGACTTCTGACAAATTACTCTCAACAAACAATCCTTTCAAAAAACAGCAATGCTGGCAATAACTTGGCAAATATCTGAGGTAATATATTATCATTGTGAAATCAACCAGTTTTGTGTGAAAATGTAAATGTGACATTCAAGCTCAGGATGTCTCAGTCAAAACTTAAAAGTAAAAAAAAAGTACAAATATATAAAAATGCAGTATTGCCAATTATGCATCAGGTTCTCACTTAGGGGTCGCAAAGTCATGTAAACGCTAAAAAATTACCCATTTTACTGGCCATCTCAATTTGCCAGTTTTACAAGCTCATATAATCAAATTATACAGTCATTTAAATTTCACACCTACTCAAATTCAAATTAAGACAGTTGACAAAATTTTTTACCATAATTCTAGTAGTTCAAAGGTCAAATCTAGGACTTTTTTCATCTTTTTAACCTGCAAAGATCATATCAGAACTAAGTTGCAGTGCATTACACATGTGGCCATGGGCAGGACTCTGATCTTTTTGCTTTTCTGTGATGACTTCATCCTTAATGCCTCTGAACAAAGACCTTGTATCTGACTAGTGCATGCTGAAGAATGAGCCGCAACATATATCCATCCCAGTCCCCGACCCTTCAACCCTCCCCCATGTATACTTTAATACAATTTGTGAGAGGATGTAACAGCTATTTCAAAAAAATCTTTTTAAAAACTGGTTACAGACACAAATTGCTTTCAGAGTTGTGTCAAAATTCCCCAAACGCTTCCTACCCAAATGTGAATCTCCCTAAAATGTACCAAATGTATCCTACAGAAATTCGAGGCAGGCTTGTGACCTCAATACAGCTAGGTGTGACCTAGGTATAAGGTGAGCAGAAGCTTGCACTTTCAGATGGAATTCTGTGCAATTCAAATCATCTGAGTCCACTGATCTACCTTCTGACTTAGGCTAGGATCAGAAGATAAGTATTCCAGATCATGAATCAAAATTAATTCATTAATCATAGGAATCTAGATCTTGGGGAGGATTTTCTCTCTGAAATATGCTATCTAATTATGACCAAATGGAAACTGGAGCTAATTTCTGTGTGTTTACTGTGACTAAAGCCTGGACTTAAAGAGTTCCCAAACTGCTTGAAGCTTCACACCGAGTCTGTTACAATGGTGATTAAAGACACCCAGTGGAGTGCCCAGGTCAGATTTGTTCTGATATAAAGGAAGTCTCAGGATACTGATTCAAGAACCCTGCAAAAGCCTGATTTGTTTTTCTGTACCACTAAAAGTCTGAGACTCAGATAGAAGAAGAAATAGAATATATATATTGAATCAACCTGGGGATAGAGTTATTGTCACTAAGAACATGAGATAAATGGGATGTTGACAGAAATTTTATTGGTCTAAGAATTGCTGGCTTTAATATATTGTGGAAACTATATGGAAAGTCCATACATTTTTACTGTACATTTTAGTCACTCAATTTTATAAAGTTTCTCCACTCTTCGGTATTGATAAATATTGGTGTTGTTTATTACAAAAGTATCTGTAATTTTTATAAACATTCTATATCGCTTATATTAGTTTAATAGTTTTTTTATTTATGTGCAACATGCTTTACTTCCAACAGATCAAAAACTATGTGAACTAACCTTTAATTTGAAATAAAAAAATGTCGCTAAAAATAGTTTACCCGAATCTGCTGTTAACAAATCTGGTCATAATTGGAAAATTGTAATCTCTTGCTTCTACCATTCCAGTGCAAACTTCCAACATTTTTGTTACATTAAAATCTATGCAGAAATGACAGAGAATTCTCAAGCTAAGAAAAAGTCTTTTTTTATTCATTGGTGCATGAAAGTGTGGATGTCTTTCACAGCTAATTTTTCAGGCTTTCTTTTTTTAAAAATATAGACTTAATTTACTAATTAGCCTATTGAAGGAAAGTGGTGGATAGTATAAGTAAAACATCCCTCAATGAAATTACTGAAGCTAAGTGATGGATAATATATATACCCCCAGTGGCAGGCTAAAGAACCTCAAGGACGTTGATAAATGGTCATCCTTGAGCCTCTATCTTCCAGTTAGGGGAATGTGAGTTACTTGTGAGTTGGAGCTGTATCTGTGCAGTCGGATGGGTTAAATAGCGCTTTGAGTCCTGTAGTATATGGAGATATTGCGCTGAGTATAAATACACAATACAATACAATTCGTATTATGTTGTAATCTTCATTTGTAATATGTTTTTGTAATAGTAAAATATCACTCATTGTGTTTTCATTAGCAGTATATTGTCAACTTCATTTGTGATGTATTTTTTGGGTTTATGTCTTTCAAAAAGTTGTTCTTTTTAATATTATTTATCACTGCTATGTTATCTGTGTTTTAACTGTCTTTAGTAATACTTTCTCTGAATATTTCGGTTTACCCAGAGACATGTGAAAGCCCCAGTAATCTTTGAACTTTCCTCTGGAGCAGGTGCATATTTTAGTGCTTTTACAAATGACATTAGGACGTGCGGTTACAAATTGCTCAAGCTGCTCAATGTGACAAATACAGACATGTCTTGTAGCAGCACAAGAAAAAACGAAAATAGAGAACCAAAAGCAAACGGGATAACAATAAATGTGAAAATTATGCCTCTCTTGATAAAAGGTATAAATTTTAATCAAACTGCCATGAATAAAATAGCAGAAGGGAGAAATATAAAACCGTCCGAAATGTTAAACGGAAGTAGAATCAGTGGTTAAAGTGAAACTCTAGCCTTCAGATGAAACATTTCTTTTTTTACTTTGTGTGTGTGTTTGTATTAGGACATTTAGGTTGTCACATCTATGAAAGGTGAGAAAAAAACAGCATTTTTTTACAAACTGCCCTAAGCTTAGGTGCGAGTTTTGATACAATTCTTACCTCTTGGATATTTAAATAGAGTAAGAAATCTAAAATTCGCCAGAAATCTAAAATTCGCCACCTCTAAAAACCTTGAATAATTCTTTGAAAAAGAGATGTTTTGTCTTAAACTTGCTATTTTTCAGTTCCAAAAGCCTTAATTTACTATGCATTCAACAGATCTCACCTCAATTCATGCATTTTATTAGTATTTCCACATGTGGCGAATTTCATATATGTGGCAAATTTTACATTTCTTACTCTACCAAAGGAAAAATTTATTGAGGAAACAAAATATTTTGCCATCCTCCATATTCTTGGTTTCTTTTCTGAAATAACACTTAAGTTTGATCCAATTTTGTATTTTCATAAATGTGTAGGTAGCTTTGCAATATTTTTTGCAACAGTACAAACAACTTTTATGACTTCTTCTACAAAAGAAGAAGTATAAGATTTACAATATTGTGATATGTATTAAATATGTATTTCTTAAAATATATATAATAGCATAAGTTAAATTAACAGGATTTTTCGTAGTTGTAACATTCAAATACTGTGTCTGTTTCATAATCTTTTCATTTAAGCAATATTTTACATTGATTCAATTAATCAGAAATCAATCATGTTCTAAAATATCTCTCTCTGTACAGACCGTAGCAAGTGTGGGCCCTTATATTATCTTAGAGCTTTTAGAGGAAGGTTTTACTGTAAGCCAGTGCAAATACTTGGCAATTGGGTAAACTTCTCATGTCAGGAAGTAGGTCATCAGAGAGAAGAGGGACAAATTTGCTTTGGCAAATTTACTGTGTACGAGGAGGAGTGAAGTTTCTCATCCCTGAGTAGATTCTAAAAATTACAGGATATCTCCCGCAGACTCGCAGACAGGGTCAAAATGGAGGTAATGGACCAGAGTTATAGCTGGTTATGAAAGACTGAAAGAGAAGGGTCTCAACGCAAGAAGTCCAAGACGTTTTTAATTTAAGTTATTTTATTTACTTCTTTTCTATCAACTGGGGTATCTTTCTGAACAATTTATGACATCATAACAATACTTTTTTTTCTCTCTTAAGAAGTCACAAAGTGTTTCCAATGTATCTATATGCAATTTGTGAACTTTGATCATACAACATGAACTGCTTTGACATAATTGGACATATGCACAGCAAAACAAGATGCAATATGAGCCCATATGAGATGAACTTTATTTTGAAGAATTCTTCAGCTTTTATCAGACTGGTACGTTACATCAGCATATATCAAAGACCTCCACTTATAATACTGTAATTCCTATATTTGTAGTCCGATTTTTTACAAGAAAATGTGATGTTTTTCAGTTTAAAGATTATTGTATAAGAGCATATTGTAAGGCACGAAAACATGGAAATTTTTTGTCCTTATTGAATTATAATTAACCTTGCTGGTAGAGGGCAGAGGATTGGGTTTTTACACAAGGTAGGATCTAACCTCAGCTAGCTCCTCCTCAAAGATTATCTTAATCCAGATTTTTTTAGTTATTTTATTTAATATCTTGTTCCAGATCCCTAGGTGGTGGTTTGTGCTGTTAGTGTATGTACACATGTATGCTGCTTACGACACCCGACGGCCGATTTGCGACAGCGATTTTTTGCCTTCTTCTCATTTATCTTTGGTTGTTTACATGTATCCGAGCCGATTTGCGACATCCGATGCCCGATTTGCGACAGCTATTTTTTCGATCTGGGACCCCAAAAATCGGATGACAAGTGAATTTACATTTACAAAATATTGAGAAGGTTGGCAAAAATTCGCAGTCGCAAATCGGCCGTCGGATGTCATAAGCCTCATACATGTGTGCGTACACTTAGACTCCACTTGTTTATATCAATATGAGGGAAATATCCAGCATGATACAGGAAGGATACAAAAAGCAAAAACTGCAGAATGATATGCAATCTTGACAAGTTCAATGACAGTTTAGAACCCTTAAAAACACGATCCACTAGTTTCCAATTAGTTACAGAATCAAGTTTAAAATGTGGAAAAAATTCACTCTGGTCTCAAGAGAAAGTTTACACTGTCAAACTATCAAAATCAACAGCACAGATGTTTACTGGTTATAGTTTTAAGAGTATTTGTATAAAAGTCTTGAGAAACTTTACCATAATACATCAAGAACACAGGACAACAAATTGTTTAGAAAACAGTCAAAGACCTACTTTTTCCCCAAATAAGCCTTTTTGTAAAGCGCCACACAATTTACTCATTAGTTTATACCATTTGAGCCCTATTCAATAAGATTTATGTTGTCATAATTAGTATCTGCTGTTTATTATAACACAAACTTGAATAGATGGGAACATTGCATTTCAAATCTGTGATCATGTATTGGACGTATGGAAACAGACAGTAATTGTAAATAGACACTAGTATCCACAGTATTTGTGATCAGATCAGATGATAAAAGAAAGAAAAGTTTTTTGAGTTCCTGTCATTTAAGATCTTCCAAAGACAAAAAACATTTAATATTTACAATACTTGGAAGCTGTTATCACTATGCCTCATCTAAAGAGTGAATATGAATGACATCCGGTTATGAAAGATGAAAGGGTTACATCTCAATGAATGAATGAATGAATGATTGATGCATCTTATTGGACAATGTTAATTTTTATCCTTTCTGTTTTTTTAATTAAATGACAATTCAATTTTTCTCAATATTAAATTAATTTTTAAAATTTTTAACATTACCCATTGTAATTCATTACATATATGTGATCAATAATTCATCCTTCTATTATTCTGTTGAGCAATTAATTTACTGTGGGATTAGTGAAAAAAAAACTACTGCCGGTAACTACATTCTCAACAAGATTTCCATTTTTATGCTTTGTGGTCTGTAACATTATTTGTGTAAAAATAAAAGGTTTTGGTTTTAAATGCTAAGATCATATCAGGGCATTCTGTACATCCAACATATTGTCATGAGGTGAGTTCAAACCCAGGACCACTGAGGGAAGGATCAGGTGATTAAATACCATACTAATTATCACCTGGTCACTTAAACTTGTGTTCTTGTTCCAAGGTAGATCCAAAACAAGTGTCACAGAAAGTTTACAACATGCACTCGGAGAGAGCAAAATGTGGAACTTGATGTGACCAGACTTAAGTATCTCCCCACCAAATTTGAATCAGACTGATGTTGTAGTTTAGGAGATATAAGGAATAGAAGTCGTACAGATGGAAAGATGGAAGGGCAGAATGCAACTGGTTGCAGTAACCATCTCCTATCACTGAACTTTCACAACATAGCAAAAAAGGGCTTTTACTTGCAGACATTGTTTATGTGATATCTTTAAACACAAACATATCAGAATGTGACATTTTGATGGTTGCATAGAATGGTTTCTGTGATAAACTACCATATTTTTACCAAATATGGACATGTGTGTTAATTATATTCAAAATATCATGAGATCATGGATTAATTTGAACCAGCTCTTAATTTCCAATGTGAAAACATAGTAACTTTAAACTATCTTCATGACAGGTATTAATTAGATTTTTAAAATTATTTCAATGTGGGTGATATTTCAGAATTTTATGACATGGTTATCCGACTCTAATATGTGTGGGAATCTTTACTCAAAGAAAGCTTAAAGGAACAGGGAGTGGCTGTTTCCTTATGAAAAATTTGCAATTTTAAACAGTGATATTTTTGTCCCTTACACAATATTTCAAATTCCTTGCACTGTATTAGAATACAATTTGTGAATGGACTTTGTCAAGTTTTTCCCTCAGAAGAGTAAAATTGCTTGTCAATATTATTTTCTCCATTTTCGGTCAATATATATATACTTGGGCAAAATCTGTACATGAAAACACATACCCAATACTTAGTCTGGATAAATACACTGACATGGGAGTTTCCTGTTAAAAGTACACAATTTTTAGGTACACATTTTTCAATGGTATGACCAGGAGTTGTCTTTCAGCTGTTTCTTGAATCCAATAATTTTTCTTGAAAATTACAAACCAAAATATCAATAATTGAATAGCATAAGCTTTTCTTTTGAAAGGAATCTGAATGTCAGTTTCTCTATTTTTATCTGTGGTGTTCTGTACATTAATGAATATGTGTGCTACCACATGGCTAAGGATCTATTTTTTTAACATTAATAAGTGTCTGTCACTCTTATTAATCAATGCTTTAATTTGTGAATGGTATCAATAAATTAAGCAATATGTGATGTTTCAATTAATTCTTTACAATTACTATTTATTACTGTCTAATAAACCAATGAATGTGTGTACACTTGTGAAATGAAAATCTAAAGAATGAAAAAGATCTGAATTAATATTTAATTGAATAAATGGCCTCAGATTACAACAAAATTCTCAAATTGATCCAAATTTCCCACAATTCAATGTAAAATAAAATGACTTTCTTAATGGCAAATATCACATAGTGACAAATCTCGCATCTTTTACTTTTTCACAGTTTCACCCAGATTTGAACAGAGTAACTTTTCTGCATTTGGTAACTGATAAGACACCTTGAGATCTATAATTGAAAAGTGAATGAATGAAGCCACATAAAATGTATTTCTTATCAATTATTTGTGAATTTACAGTGGTCCATTGAAAGTGACATTATTTTAGCAATCATACATTTAATTTTGCTGTATGATTTGTACTTTCAAAGTACAAGAATTTTTTCTGTTTGTAGATAAGAATTTAAACAGACTAAAATTTTTGTCTGTTCTTTATCAAGAGACACATGGTAGATAGTGCACACAATGTATCACAAGACGATGATGAGACTGTGGGATACATATCACAGGGTGTAAATGTGGAAACTGTGAACATTTAAAACAAGGTTATATCTATGTGAATGCATGGAACAACCATCCAGATTAAACAAGGCCGAAAGGTGTTTCTGTCCCCTAGCGCGAGCGCAAAGCCATCAGAGACACGAATAGTGCAGTAGAATTTACGAAAGTCTAGTGACACAAAGAAATTTCAACTCAGATACATCCCACAGCTGGTCTAGAACTCAGATGGTCACCCATCCAAGTACTAACGTAGCCCATTGCCGCTTAACTTCAGTGAGCAGACAAATACTCATCACGCTGCGCCACAGCTGATTAAAGTCCGGCAACAAAAAAAAGTGATGCCTGGAAACGCGACCTCTACTGAGGCTCGCGCTTAAAAAATCAAAGTACAGTGGTCAGAATTGCGAGTAGTGTTTTTGTTATGCCAACTGGTTCCCCACTTTTGTATTATATACCTCCATCCAAGTTATACAAAGTTGCTTCTGAAACTGTAATGCTATGTATATTGAGTGTTTGTATTGTAAAAGTTAATAATTAATGTGGTGATATTTGCAAAGAAAATATTTACAGCATAGCAGATTTTGAATTCCTTCTTCCTTAATCTACGTTAAACACATCATGGTATCCATATTTCAGAGAGGTTAAAAAATAATATACGAAAAAAAAAATGTTTCAGTTTCTCTATCATACAAGAGTCAAACTGATAATATTTTATGAAACCAGTATTATTATCAATGATATAGTGCTAATATTTACCTACAGTAGTAACCTCCTTTATGTAGAACTAAGAACAACTTAAAACCCCCTTTTTGTAGAAGTAAAAAAATATCTCAACTATTCAGCTAGAAGATATGTAAAAAATGAATTTAAAGTTATATTTTTATGACAGAGTTTAGAAGATCAAGCATATATGGAACTGAATGTGACAGGATCATGCAAAATACATATAATACAGTAAAACTTACCTACTATAACCGCAGAGATCTGCATCAGCCCTTACCACGGCTGTATATTAACTATATACATGTATACAGCATGTGTACACAAGACAACAACAAATATGTGTCAAATATGATCCAAAATACATAAATCATTTGCACACCAACAGAAGGTAGCCACAATGCTAGAACATTAAAAAGCCAAGCTGAATAAGAAATTAAGACTCAAAACAATATAAATCAATTATGTATTGACTAAATAAGGTTAAACATTCTTTATTGTAAAAATTTATAAACATTAGAAATACAGAGTAAAACTTTTCAAAAAGTACAATGTAATGGCAATTATTCCACTCCATCTCCCCCCCCCCCCCCCCCCTCCCCCCCCCCCCCACCTAAAATGGGCTGAAGGAAAATTAATGCTGGTGACTCTCACTATCAACCTACGCTGTCAAAAATACTTGCCATAATATCTGCAATGTCTGTGGCAAATGAAGGAATTTCATTAAAATATGAGATGAAAAAAAAAATCCAAGAAAGAACTGGGCAACTTATTGGTTCAGATAACAAGAAGACACGACACTGCCATCCGTCAAAAGTGAAAGGTTTTTATCCAGAGCAGGCTTCAAATAGAGAAAGAAATGTGAAAATTTGCTACAGTAGGTAAATTCGCTAGTTGGGAAACCCCCCTGCTATTCTCTTAATTTGTGGGGCATTCTTTACATATGTGATTTTTGTGACCATATTAGGCCTCTGATTTGCTCTGATGCAAAATTGGCACAAATTTTGATGTTTTTGTCATACCTTTTATAGGTACCTCCCAGTGGTGAATTTAATATATTGTGCCCTACTTTTCATTTATTATTCTATTCCTGCCTATCTTGTCCAAATAAATCTACCAGTCTTTATTCTGACAACAATAAAGTCATTTTAAGGTGACTGTTGCATAATTACCCAACTAATTTTCAATGTAACAAAAATTTTTGAATGAAGAATGGTAACCAATCATTTTGCAAATATCTTAAATTTAAAATTTCTGCCTATATTTTTTTTTACTTAAAACAAAAAGATTGTATTTGTTACTGTTATTGCTATGTAAATACAGAAATGATTCTCAATAAAAATAATATTTTTGAGAAATTGCGTCTTTTTATTTGTTTTTTTTTTGCAAAAATAATAAATATTTTATCATAGGTTGTCTTCTAATGGTCTGTTTCATTGTATGTTTATGGTTACTTAATCTCTGAATATATAGAAGTGGGACACACAAACAGCAAGATCTTAACGAAGACATACAACTATGGTTGTCATTTTTTTGTCAAATTTTTTTCAGAATATAGCTCTTTAGACAATTTATATCACAAACTAAGACACTCCAACATTGGCAAAGATGTCAAAAATTAACAAATCTGGATAAAATAAGTTGTTTGACTTAAAGCCCGCTGTATATATGTACACCACCAAGAAACCCATAAAAAATTTAAAGAAACACTTCAGTGTTTTCTGACAGAAGTGAGGAGGGTGGGTATTAGTAGGGGGGTGTATTAGGAGTGTAGCATGATTATTTCTACTTGAAATGTTTCAAATTTTCACAAGATTGCCACACACAGTTCTTGTTATTATTCTGATCTACTTCTCCTGAATGTTACTGTTTGTATACACCACAAATTGCCAATTTTTGATGTCACAAATAATGTAATCAGTATTGAAATATATACAATAAATGACAAATACAGTTGGACTCTAAACTCCTCAGCCTTTTTTCATTTTTTTGGAGGGGTGGGGGGAACTGATCCTGGTATACAAGGCAAGCTTGTCTAAGTTTTTTTTAAAGTAAAATGGATTCAATATAAATAGAGGGGGAAGGCTAGCCAGATATGTTCAAATATGGTGTTTGGTGGTGATATATATACAGATAAAACCTGATTTTGATAACCCATTTGACACATTTAAGCAGTTATATAACTTAATTATACATATAATTGCCATTACAAATCTCATGTGTCTGTCTGTCTGTCTATGTATATAATAACTCAAAACGTAACGAACAGATTTTTCAGAATTTTGTGATGTGGGTAGAACCTGATCAAATGAAGAAGTAATTAAACTTTGGAAAACATCCAAATCATATTCTGGATATTAAAAAATACTAAGTTTTAAAAAGGCCTCATTTTCAAAGTATCTTCAATGACTTTGGCTTTCCCGGTTGACATTACTCCAAAATGATTTAGTGGATTTTCATGAAATTTTTATGTGACCAGGGCCAGGTCAATGGAGATGTGATTACGTATTGAGAAAGATCCAGATCATATTCAGGATACAAAAACCCTGAGTTTTTGGAAATGCCCCCGGTGGAGGTGTGCACTGTATGAGTGCTTTCTAGTTATCTCTAAATCTGGATATAAATTTCAATTCATACTATCTTGAAACAGAAACCAAAAAAAGGACCTACCATATTGGTCAGATGACTAGAAGAATAATTACCTCCAAGACGTTTTGTTTTTGGGCGAGTGTGTTGTCTGCCTGTCTGTGTTTGTGATTACTAGAAAACTAAAGAATGCATCTTTCTGACATTTTATATGTTGTGAGTAGGACCTTACCAAAGGAAGAAGAGATTAAATTTGGGGAAAGATTCGGATCGCACTCTTGATTTAAAAAAAAATCTCAATTTTTTCAACAGTTCTATTTACAGTAATTTTCATGTGCATGCTAGCCAATTATGAGGGTAAAAATTAAAAAAAGCAGTATTTTAGTGACATTATATTACGGAGATACTCAGCTCCCCGGATGGAGGTCTGCACTGTAGGGGTGTTTTCTAGTCTTACCTTTTACTGTTTTATACTCAAGTACATCTTGTAGTTTTATTCAATACAAATTTTTTCCTATCCTAGTATATTCAGTAAATGGAGTTTTGTCTGACATTGTGTTAATTACCTCCAGTCTTTGGTTTCTAGTTTTTATGATGTCTCCTATCTTGTTCCTGTATTCAAAACCTAACCCTGACCAGTGAGGTTTTGTTTCCGTTATAAAATCATGCTTTTACCAGACTGCCTGGTGGAGTTAACAAACACACAAAAAACCCCATAAAATAAATGGTGTAACAACATAGTAAACGACAAATGTAGTACATAATCATCTAAGAGTAAAACGAGCATAAATATACAGAATAAAAATCAAATAAATAAACTGTAATGTAAAGATAGGTAGGTTATAAACACACAATCACCATGTCACAATAAATAACCATCATCGTTAGTTTGTGGTTGACATACTATGCAAAATCCCAACCCCCAAGGCTTACCACTCAACTGCCACGCTATGTATATTTACACTCAAAGCTCCACAGTTCTCCCCGGGCAGATTCTGATGGGTTTTGTCAGACACTGAGCTTTAGTATGTCCCCAAAGAACACAGGGAGGTCAAGGTGAGGCAGTTCCCATGGCAACTGGATCAGAAAGATGAGATTCTCTGGGACGGATTTCACTGTAACATTAGACACAGTTCTGTGTTTTTTCGTTTCTTCTCTTTTCCCAAGCTTCTATTATTGCTGGATTTTGTAATCTTCTTGTGGTCTTAAGTTGAAGAGAAAAACTTTAATGAACACTGCAGTGAGCAACTATGTGGCTTTATATCATATGCGCATACATAATGACACGTCCATTTAAAACATCAAACAGCAATGAAAATTGCCTGACAGAACTAAAAGAAGTCAAACATTGAAATATGAGCTTCAGAGGTATATCTTCTTTCTTTCTGTTTGTCTGATTACACCGGTTTTCTGAGATATGCAGCCAGCAATCTAATTAAAGCAGAAGGATTCTTCCTTTTAGAAAATGTCTCCAAGCTAATACATCAACATTTTTTAATGATTTGACACAGTTATTTTTGCTTGCTATTTATGCAGACTTTTGCTGCTTCTCCATTCACATCAAAACACTTACTCATCTATTTGAGTTAAAATGGTCTTTATTGTGACAGTAAAATTCCACTGAACTGTAAGTTTTCTTGGTTTTTTGTTTGATAGACTGGCTTGGCTTTCTTCAGTAGATTTTATCCAATCTTTTTTAAAAAAATGCAAAATGAAAAAATAAAATTTATCCAATATGCTGAAAAACTAATATGAATGAATTCCACAATTAATGCTAGAGGTATAATGTTTGAAATTGGATACTATGTGACAAGTTCTCAGAAGACTTCAGACACAATTGAATCTTGGCATCTTGTAAAAATATCCCATCATTTATTAGCTGTAGTCATAGAGTTTACTTTCATGTTTCCATAATTGCGGGCTGACTGTCCATTTGATCCATATGTAAACTATTATTGTGTTCACTCCACTTTAACTGAAAATACAAAGAATATACATGTGAAAAATATGAAACATTTATTTGAATAACAGAAATTACACAATGAAAACTGAACAAAAAATAACAATTTTGTCTCAATTACTAATTATCGAAGTACCACCACTATTTAAAAACATTCTTTATCATTGTATGTTATATCATCCCATACTGAAAATGAATTCCTCGTCAAATTGTGAATCTGGTACAAAGTAGGCACCTGCTCACTGAAGACCTCACTATGCAGCTACACCAGCAGATTGAAGCCTACCAGATTTAAACCAACATTAAATTGCACAAAATAATTCATCAGGATATACATATATGTTTTTGTTTATATATTTTCATAACAGTTACTGTCAGCATAAGTGTACTAACTCTTGTTATCTGACAAAAGCTCTGTCACTGGCAATACAAGGAAATACATTGTGTAAATGTTCAACTGTATTTACAGTGAGAGAGTGCTGCTACTAAAGAATAATAAAGGAAGAAGAATTATTGCATCCCATCCATAAATATATCAGGGCAGATAAAAATATGCCCAAATCATCCCATACATTAACACAAAGTCCATAAATTTCAAAAATATTGTCTGGCTTAAAATAAATACTAAAGGTCTGTACACAAAATGGTTGGATATGATCTTTTATGATAGGCTGAAATACATTGTACAAACACACTGAACAGAACGGTGAAAAGTAATTTTAAGTCGGTGCAGAAATAAGGAAAGTTTTGGTAATTTTAAGTCCCATGGTATATGCTGATGATACCTACACTGGAGTATCCTTATCATAAAATGGTGTTGTATCGCTTGTGTCATATAATTGTCTCTGTGTATGAAAAACTACGGAGCCTGCGACGGGACATTATTATACCTATTTAAGGATGTACGAAGTTGTGTGCACAAGATCATATGGCATGCACTAGATCATCTTGTGATCACGAGATCATGTCATGCACATGGCTTACTTTCTTGTGCAAACAACAATATTATCTTGTGATCATCAGAAGAAGTGGTGATCACCAGATGATCTTGCTCTCACCAGATGATGTGGTGCTCACTAGATGATGTGGCAAGCACCAGATAATGTGGTGGTAATGAGATCATCTGGTCATCAGGACAGTATAAGTGGTTTTCACTACATCATGTGTTTTGCCCAACACTTATGTTGTGATCAGCAGATGATATAGCGAGCACCCGATAATCTTATCACCACATCATCAAGTGAGCACCAGATGATGTGGTGATCACCAGTTCATCTGGTGGTTTGCATTAAAAGTTGAACAATACCTATTTTGCTGCAGTTGCAACCAGTTTTATAAAACATTTGTATATTTTAGGAGATATTAGCTTGTTGTTAAACAAAATCAGCAAATAAATAGCAGAAAGATACATGTGTATATTTTACTGTATATAGACATATTTGGTTTCAAAATTTGCATCTTTTCAAACAAAAATGACACTTTGTTATATGAAATTATATATGTAGTGGCCTCTCAAATCTGGTCTGTGGAAAAGGGTAACATTGGCGAGAGGGGTGTCAACTATCAGCCTTAAGGGAAAACACCTAAAAATGTGACATTTGCCAGAACATGTGAAATTGGTAAGCAAGGAAAATCTCCTTCTATTTTCTTGACTTTCAGAAAATTCTTCTCACCTGTAAGTTTTTGGACTACGTTAGGGGTCTGATCTCATCTGAAGCAAAATTAGCACAAATTTAGATTGTTTTGTTTGACTTTTAAATGGTCTTTCTAGTGGCAAATTTCAAATAATGAGGCAAATTTTAATATATTACTGTATATGAATTGACTTCAACAAACTAAATTACTGGAAATATAAAATTGTTCTTTCCCAGAAACTGCAGTAGTTTTCACTAACATATTGTCCTTCATCATAAATTTTTTGTTTTCAGTGTTAGACTTACAGCTGGCAAAATTCCTGTCACCAATTACAATTTTTATTGATGCAGTAATATTTTAAAGTCATTATGTGCCTTGTTGTCAAAGCAAATGACACCATATTCATATCTAAACTGTAATACATGCATCTAAAGGACTATATTATAGTGCACTAAACTGAATTAAGTGTCGTGTCGTTCATACTTCTCCACACTAAAGTTTTCAATATAATTTTAATATTGTTGAAGGGGGCAGACATGTTCAGGGAGTAAGAGTCTATAGTACATCTATAATCATGGATAATTGCATCCATAATTATATTCAGTGAAATTGGCAGTTATCACAGTTTTAACAGTATAGTAAGTAGGTAGTTAGGTTGTCGGTAGGTATGCAGATACTGCAGCAATAATGATCCCCAAAGTATCAGAGAAGTCTTGAAATGTGACCCTGACTCGATGAAACACAGTATAAAATAGTCACATTTAATCTATTTAACACAATATATTTCAAAATTTTTAATGGAACAACTTTGATCTGAAAGAAAGCTTATCTTACACTTTATAAAAAATATGACACAGTATCGCATTTTAAAGACACGTGTATCAGGGCTTTTACAAATATTCTGCCTGTTACCTTCATCAAGGAGGTTATAATACTGGCAACATGCCTTTGTCTGTTTATCTGTCTGTTTTCCAAACCATCTCAAAAAGTTATTGACAGATCTGATATGACTTTCAGGAAATGTCAACCATACCACATAAAATTACAAAATGTTGTCTTTTCTTTGAATTATCCACATCTGACATCAATGTATATCTCTTTGTAAAGTATATACTCAGTACATGATCTCACATATGAACAACCAAATGCATTGTACCTGCCACAATAAAAAACCCTTGAAACTTCTCAGTGTGGGGAAACTTTTTATTTGTGGTTATATACATTCTAGCAATTTTATTAAACTTATGCACTTCTTGTGAAGGGGTAGAAACTTAAAATATGCATAAAAAGTCTATAAACAATCTGGATTCTACATTTTGCTGAATAGGGTGGGCATTTACGCATATTTCATGTGTTTTGGGGGATGGGTAATAATGCAAAACAAGGGTGCTTCGGTGGATAAATTCGGTAATTCTTCTTGAAGACCAAAATTGCGAACAGCATTTAGAATAACTCATTCACATGTAAAATGTGATGCTAAAGTGTTCATCCTACACTTAAATTACACCTGAGAGTTTTTCTTTTGTTAAAAGTGTCCAATATCTTTCGCTAATGGCCACTTTGTGATTTTGACCATGTATAGAAGTATTTTTAGCACATTTCCAAAGAAACCCTTTTACATGTATTTCCAGTAAAATGATCATAAAAACCGAAAAACATACACACTAGGAATATAGAAATATTAAGTAATGATGTTAAACAACATGTTAAAAATTATAAATGGAGGAAGAGGTGTAATTTAAATAGGTTAATAGCCTTATAAATGTCCAATATTGGAAAATAATGGACTGTTGACTTGGCCATTAACCTATACATAAACAAGCCAAGTGCCACTGGATTAACAGACATATCAAATCAATAATACTGCTATAAATATAAAGTTTACATAGGATTTCATTGTCACATAAATGATAAACAATACTTCAACAGCCATCTGTGTTTTGTTTATTTTTGTTCATGGCTTTATTCATATTCAGCTCCAAACAAAAAAAAGACAAAAAACAATTTGATCTTAGTCGATACATTAAGATTCAAGCACTCTTCAAGCTGGTGAATATGATGAAAAAAAATTCAAAATCAGATAAAGAGAAAACAACCGTTACAGTGTCATTAATTGTGGGTGTATGCAAAATGTCCTCTAATTCAACAAAAGTTGGAGAATTCTTTAAATAAAGTGTGGTTTTGGCTCATATTGTATCATAGGTGTGAATGGAAAAGGTTTATAAAAGACATTCCAACTAAATTATTGTATGTTATTATAGGTGTGTAAGGGCCATAAGATTAGGGACAAAACATGCTTTACATTAGAATCATGAACAATTGAATCGTGGTTAATTGTCTAAATAAGCAGTTGGCTGAGGAAGGTGAAAAATCTCTACAAAATTCTGGAGTCCCAGTGCAGATCCTGATCAGCTTTGAGGAGGGAAGAGCCAGGGGTGGACCCCACTTTGTACGAAAGTATGACACCGATGTGATGAATATTTAAAAATAATGAAATAAAATAATACAGTTCTGGATTAAGTTTAAGGAGTAGCAGGACATTGTATGACCCAAAACTGTGAAAATATGACCCAGACCTGATAAACAGTTTTCAAGTAATGTGCACAAACAAACAGACAAACTGCTTACCAGACAAACTCACACACGCAAATACAATAATTTGAGGAAATTTTGTTATACATTATGGATTATGGATATTAATGCAAACGGTGCTAACGTAGCCAATTGGTGTTTAACTCCAGTGATAAGATGGGTACAAATCATGCTGCACTACAATTCATGAAAGTCTGGTGACAGAAAAATGGGAAAAAATGAAAAAAAGTGATCTCTAGAAGCAAGAGCCTCACTATGGCTCCTGCTTAAAAAGCATGCTTGTCCAACAGATGAATCATTATAGCACCATTTGTACCTCAGAAACTGCTAACAGGGATAGGAAGCACTATGAAAAGTTGATGAGATTAGATGATCACATTTTAAAGGGGAAATTACACAAGAACTTCACAGTTTTATCAGAAGAAAACAACGTCTGAAGTCCATTTGTTTTGATACAAAGTTTTCAGTCACAAGGGAAATTATTAGAATGACTTTGTTAATTGATCCATAAAATGTGATTTTACATGTGTTTGATTCAAGGTTCTCTAGATCCGTTAAAGAAAATAACATCAGTATTCTTTTTACTACATGATTGAAAGCATTCTTATACTTTGCCATTATTTGTGGGGGAGGTATTATGATCACATCTGTTTGTCTGTCAGTGTGTATAACTGGAAAACTATACATAAGATCTGTGGGACAAACCTTTGCACAAGGTGGGAGTCTATATGTGACTTGGTTCTCAAACATGGTCTGAATCTGAATAGTGAATCCAAAACTGTCTTTGTGATATTTTGGCAATATCCACTTGCATAACTGACAAGGCTGAAAGGGGTTTAAGTCTACTAGCATGAGCTGCAAAGCCATCAGAAATATGAGTAGTGCACTCAGGCACCCATCCAAGTACTGACATAGCCCATTGTTGCTTAACTTCAATGATGACAAAGGTACTCATGATGCTACGCCACAATTCTTGAAAGTCGGGTGACAAAAAAAAAAATACTGAAAAAAGTGATCTCTAGAAATGCGAGCCTCACTAGAGCTCACGCTTTAAAAAAGCTGTTTATCGGATCAAGGTTGTAGTTTCACGAGGTGGGCCTTAGTCATCTGATAATCCAGAAGTTTTTGAGCTTTGTTAGTACTGAATTTGGGTGAGGGGGGTGTGTGTGTTTTCATTCACTGTTTGTTGTTTAAGATGACAGTGGCAATTTCACATTTTTCACACCTAAGTCACACTTTACCATACTGAGGTTACAAACTATAACCGAATGGGCTAGTCTACCTTCAGTTGTGGTTTGGTCCATGTCATCTTTGGGTAGGACACATTTGATGTGATTCCATGGCATTCACATTTGCATAGGATGTGTTCAGGGTGATTCAACACAACTCAGATGTGATTAGCATTTAGGACTGCATGTTTAAAATGCTTGAGTCATTATGTCCTCTTTCACATGTACTACCCGAATATAAGGTATCTCTTTGGGGGCATAAGGACAAGGCATCAAGGCCTGTAGCACCAAACTAATCCAGTTTAATCCAGTAGTAAAGTTGTAACTACCACAATATACTTGTCTATATTACACAATATGGATATCACAATACCAGCTAATACAAAATAATTGAAATTTTGAAGAAAGTTTTTAGATCTGTAAGTACTGTAGTTATACAACAGAATCCTTCAATTATATTTTAACTTCCTTTTGTTTGGTCAGATTTGGAGAAATTTGTGACATTGTGTTCAGTTTAAAGAGATATATAATATCTAAGTGTATACTTTAGTATCATTTCAGATAAATCTGGGGCCAGTTTCACAAAGGGTCTCAGACTTAGGCTAAGTCAGGGACTTAAATCGGAGTCTTTTGTCTTTGCTAAGTCCTGGACTTAAATGGATTTCACAGAAGGTGACTTAACTAAGTCCAAGCTTATCATATAACCACAGTGGTTTCCTATGTCATGTGACCCTTTATTTCTACTCAAAATATTTTAGTGGTAACATATATCCCTTGTTTAGCTCATTTTATCTTTGAAAAAATGCTGTATTTTTAAATGGGAAACCTTACAATCACACAGACATGTCCAAAGAATAATTTAGGGAGGTGTTCTATATATTTATTCTTTAGTTTCAAGGATTTCAAATTTTGAAGTGAGAAAAATATATGGCGGCCATATTTAAGCCTTTGTTTACAAAAGTTAAGCCCACTCTTGGGTAGACTTAGCTAAAGCCTAGACTAATAGCAGCTCTGTGAAATCCTCCAAGTCTAAGATCACAGACTTAACCTCATTTTAAGAAAAAGTCTTCAATTTAAGTCTAAGTCTGGGCTAAGTCCTTTTGTGAAATCGACCCTTGGTGCATAAAAGTCTTAAGTCTTAAGCTTGCAGCCCCCAACATTTCCATTTAACTCCTGGAACCCACTCACAGCAGTCACAGGAGACTGTTATGTTATCTGAAGCATCTTATTTTTCATTAAGTTATCAGTGAACTGCTCTTGTAATGGTTATTCAACCAAAACAAGGTAACATTTACAGAAATCCAAATTATTTCAACAGACGTATTTTGATTCCAACCAGTTTATATCATCACTTGCTCCATGAAGAAACACCTATATCCTGAAAAATTCATCTAAATCAGTTCCTAAATCTGAAATCAGCAGAGTTGGGCTATAGATAAACAGAAGAAGCGCAACAGGTGTTTAACAGGATAAATTTCAAAGGAAAATGGCTTTTTAGGACTTTTATATTCACTGGTAAGGTTTAAGTCTTGGATATCATAACTATTTGTTGGTTTATTTTGGGAGTTTTTAGGTACACCAAAAATATAAGTTAATTAACTCAAAGCCAATAAATCAGAATCACATGATGCATTTCAGGATCTAATTTCTAACTCTTATTGAAGCTTTAATGTTCCCCTTCATTAGATAAACTGGTAGTCTAGATTAAATGAGATGAAAAGATAAAATATCATGCATTTCAACGACAGTGACAACACTACAGCAAAGCATTTCTTCTGCTAGATTTAAACATGGCCAGCGTTCACTGGTCGGGAATCAATGAGGTACTATCTATTCTTCACGGAGAAATTCTAATTAGTTTATCAGAAGAATGATCCATGGTTTTTCCCAGAAAATGCTCAATAAAATGTCAGGGTCACTTGAGGAATGTAGTTATCTCAGTAATTTTATTACAATATGAAATATTAAGCTGCTACAACCTTTTGTTTTTGGTTTGTCTTAAAAACAAAATATAAGATCCTTATTTTGCTTTGCATCATTAATTAAGAATTTACAAGTCTTAAAAATATTTGAGCCATTTTTATAGCATTGTAAATAGCCAATTATAAGGCCCGAAAGTGCTTATTGAGTATGAAATTGTGTTTCTACACAAGGAACAAACACGCAGTTATCATGTGATAGATGCAGTCCAAAAATTAAAAGTGATGTTCTGAAATATCTTAACGAATTTTCTGATCGGATATTTAAAGCAAATTTACTAATATGGTCACTGTCACAGCTTCTCACTTCAAAGGAAAAGGGCACAAGTAAGTGAAGAGAAGTGGGCTGATCATTATAACAGGAATAAATAATTAACACTTGTGCAGTTACTGCCTTATTTATGTACTGAAAGAATTCAAATTATTGCTCGTGCATTATTTGAATTTTTTTACAAAGCATATATAGTGTAATTTGCACTTGCAATCAGTGCATACGTAGGGCAGGAATTGCACTTGTGATCATTATTATCTAGTGCTAGCCAGAGTCCTTGGTTGGCAGATTATAAAATCCATTGTGTGTATGTGTGTACAAGTGTCCATTCATCATGTTTACCATAAACCTTAATATGTCATGTATTTACTATGATATCTTCACCAAATTTGTAGAGAATGTTTGTGGCTAAGAAAATATGTTTCTCAAAAAGGCTAGGAAAGTTTGCTGTGGAGTAATTCTGGTCTTGCCTTGAAAACAAAATGGCCACAATATCACATTTTTAAGGTCAAATGGGGTTATCATATTAAAAAGGCCTTATAATTTTCTTATCATTGGTCCTAGAGATTCTTAATACGAAAATAACTTTCAGGAATTTTTGGACTGCCAATCTTTTCCAAGTGTTGAATACAAAAAAGTCATTTTATCTCATTTATTACTAGTCCTAGGGCTTCAAAATGTGATAACAACTTGGAGGAAGTCATGGCTTGCAAATCTCTTCCAAGAGTTGAATTTGACCTTTGATCCAAGCTGGAAGGTTGAGTTCGGTCATCATACTAAAAAAAAACCTTATATCTAGCTTATTCGTCGTATGGATTTTGGATTTGAAAACAGCCTTTTTGTTTACACCCAGGTCTTAGTCTAGGGGTTTCATTTTGTAAGATGGTAATACATCCAGGGAATATGGACATCCTTTGTCAGCATGAAGAGTAAGATTAAAGAAAGAGTTTTTATGTCTTAAATACAGATATGTTAATTTCTTAATTTTTAGTTTATAATATAGCAACTGCTGTCTAGTACTACCTCTACCAAAGAGGATATGTTTTGCCAGCATGTATTTATTTGTTTGTTTACAAGAATAACCTGATATGTGATGGTCAGATATTAATACAATTTTTTTCAGGATATCCAGACAATGGTACAGGGAACAGATAATTAAGTTTCGGTGGTGATCTGGATGAGTGTCTGCATCCAGGAATTTTTAACAGAGTTTTTTATCACCGCACTCATAAGCAATAGAAGATG
Organism: Sabellastarte sp. h YS-2021; assembly: GCA_964017235.1. NCBI lineage: Eukaryota > Metazoa > Annelida > Polychaeta > Sabellida > Sabellidae > Sabellastarte > Sabellastarte sp. h YS-2021. The sequence continues at coordinate 163,434,882 of OZ024927.1, read as the reverse complement.
TTTGTTGGACCTTAGCAGAGGCATGTGCTCTCTGAGTGTTCTTTTTAATTAATTGAATTCATCAAGAAGACAGTTTCATTTATATGTTTACCTTTAGAGTCAATTATTTACCACACCATAGATGTTAACTCAGTTCTCCACATACTACACAAATAGTCTGTAATTGAGTCTCCCAAAAAATCTCGAGCAGATTTATGTGATTTGTGATCACTTTAATACTCATGATCTGTCAAGGTTACATGCGTTGTGAGATATGAGATCAAACAAACTCTGTCATTAACGCCAGAAAACTATTGGGTTTGATTTGTCAAAGAAGCAAGGACTGTACAAAATCATATTGCACCTCTTACAGTAATTGTGCTAAGGGCAAAATGGCTTTCAAAATTCCAACACAGAAAAATCGAAGATCACAGTTGGTAAAATGTAGAAATTAAGGTGGAAAGCTGTGCTGAAAATACAGGCAAAGAACCACTTGTTTCTCAACTCTGTGGTTAAGGGTTCAAATCCAAGTGGGTTTGTAGGTTCTTGTTAGTAACACATATGAATACACCAAAATATTGATTTCATAGGATTATTTCTTTGTGGAATGAGAATTTAAAGAGCATCATACTGCAAAGCACATAGCAGTTATTATAACAATGTTATTTCCATGTTCAGCTCTTATCCTTTTTGTTTTGTACCCACCTTAAATATCCATTACCCCATAACCCTCAGAGTGGCGGCACTTCCACTCTGCCATCTGACTGGATTACATGCAATCTAATTAATTTTGTGAGCTTTTCTTAAGGCAACGCCCGTCTGATGTATGGGTTTCCATAAAAAAACGGTGTCACAGAATAGATTGTACGTGGTATCATAATAAAACTAGTTGTAACTTAATCACATCAAAGAGGCAAGTAAGAGATATAACATTCAAATAAGTACAATATTTACTCAGGAAATAACACCACCAAGGTTATAATCTTACTAATGATGTCTTCTTAAACATGTCACTCTTTTGTTGCAAAATTTTTTTAAATTTAATTTTCTTGATCTATTTAAGCATTACCTCAACTTTCATCACTAACAATTTGAATGGTAAATTCAACTGCCATTTATTTTTTTCGCCATAAAGTAGTCTATGTCAATAATGATGCACTCAAAGAAAAAAAAGTGAAGTTCTAACCAAGTAATATTGATTTTAACTAGGAAATGTGACCACTGTCATTCTGATCCACAGCATGAGAAAAAAAAATTGGGAAAAAAAAATCATATTATTTAAATACCAATGATGGTATACAGAACATTTGTTTTCCAGAAATCCATTTAATATGTACATAATTGCTATTTCCAAGCCAAAACTTCCAAGACAATTTAGTTATTTATACACCAGTTTTAAATTTAAAGGAAATCCTAACCCTGAAACATTTTACATGTACAGTGACACCCTGTTAAGTTGAATTACAAGGGATAAGAATAATGCTTCTAATTAACCAGGAATTGTAGATAACAGGGTTAATTTCAATGGGAAAAGCCCTCCAAGGACTCGATTTACAGTAAGGAATCTAAAGTTTGCCGTATATCTGAAATTTGGCACATATAGAAATATTCATAAAATCAACAAAGTGAGGTCAACTTTGTTGAAAGTCTAATAGATTAAGGCTTTCAGAACTAAAAAATACCAATTTTAAGACAATACATTACTTTCTTCTGTAAATTTGCTCAGGTGGTATAGGTGGTGGATTTTAGATTTCTTACTCTATCAGAATTCCACTGGAAGTGTTTGTCACTCCATGTCACATCAGTGTGTCTGATAGAGTAAGAATGTATGATTTGCCACAATTTGTTAAATTCTCCAGTAACTTAGGAAACCCTCTTCTATTTCTTTGTCCTTGTTGGAAATTGTTTACACATTTTCAATTTTTTTGGTGACAATATGAGAACTCTAATCTCTTCTGATCCATAAAGTTTGATTATTTTACCTTAATTTAATTAAGGACCCCCTCATGGTGAATTTCAAATGTAACACATTTCACTTTTGCTACTCTAATTATCCAGCATATTTCAATGTCAATATTTCAAATTATCATGCTGTAACATAGCTTGATAAAAGGAACATGTGGTGTCACATAGTGCTCTTATTCTTGAAAAATTATCTTTGTTCATATACAAATATAATGAGGTTTTGCTCACAATAAACTCAGATAGTGTTCCATGTGCTTGAGTATAGTATAGATATCATTAAGTAAAGTTTTGTTTATATGTGCACTCATTGTTATGTAAAGACTGAAAGTCTACAGACAACCAAAAAATGCAAGTTTTCACTGTACATTGTCTGGAGCAATAATGTACAGCCAAATATACTGTGCAAAAATGTAAGAAATAAAACTTCACTGCAATGATATGTATCCCTTAATGCAGCCGGTCTTTATAATAGTAATAAAGTCCACGAATGAGTACTTTATGTGTGCTATAAAGGATGGAAATTCCAGCACGATGGATTTGTGCTACCATGCTTGTCTATTATTCTACCGTAAGTGTCGTCCTTTATAGCAAACATAACTTTATTTTTACATTTAAAATTAGTTGTCAAATGAGAAAGTATCTGTTTAGTTGGGACTAGGCAGATTCTTGTTTGTGTCAATAGTAGGTCATGGGAGGGCACGGTAATAGAGTGGTTAACATACTCACATCCCATCTCACGTCCCTCTCAGATCCTGAGTTTAAGTCTCAGCCCAGCCTGAAGTGAGAAACTTACAGTAACTGGTTATTGTTTGCTGGTTTTCAGTGAAAAATCTTGCACATTACAAGTTTGCTATATTCCTACATCCCCTCAACTACCTGTTGTGATAAAAGATAAAACAAGAGCACTCAAAGAACACATACCTCCACCAAGACGTGGGAATTTTTTAAACTAGCTAAATAATAAGTAAATGGGAAAATCTGGATCTTTTATATGATTTTCTTTTGTAGCCAGCCAGTATTCCAGATCACTCTCAAAATTTAATGGGATCTCAGTTTGATCAAGACTCATATTCCCAATGTTTTTCCTGAAGGTCCGAATAATTCTGCTAACAAACACATAAACTAAATGGTCATCAATTTCAAATTTGTGTTGGGGTGGGGGGTGGGGAGATAAAAGGCCTAATGTGGTGTTAAAATTTATTGATGGATAAAGAATTCCTCACAATTCAAGGAAAAAGAAAGGGCTTTCCTCATTGGCAAACTTTACACACTATAGCAAATTTCTGACTTCTTACTCAGTGCACAACTCGTTTTCCTTTGACAGAAACTGTAGTGTAGGAGAACAGGCTTATATAGTGCACTCAACAGCTGGGAAACTCACCCCTCAAAATCACCGGAACAGTTTTCCTGATCAGATTACTAAGTGGCAATAAAATGGATGTAATGGCCATCAGTGACCAAAGTGACTTCCAATCCATCACATGTGGGACAGTGAATGGCAAGTACTATCAAGTCTTTAGCCCAACAGAGCTGCCAGGTCAAACTTACGGTGATGTTAAATTACTCTGAATATCTCAGTGTACAGAATGAAAATACACCTTAATATTGGAGTCTATTGCTAGTGTGTTAGTAAGCTTGTTAACAGATATCTACCAGTAAATAAAGTTTGGTTGATCATATATAATGTAACAGAAATACAGTATGGGCTATGCCAAGTGTCTTTAAAAGTGTTGTAGATAATTATGTTGACAAAATTTATATGTTGGATGATTTACTAAACATTGGAAATATTAAAGATCTTCTTTTCATTAGAGATACCAGATTTACCTTGTTTAAATATAATGAAATTAATGACTTGCTAGAATTTTTCAGCACTTGGTAGCTGATGGCAATTATTATTATGTTATCTCTGTGTAACTTATTTGTACATAAGTACAGGCAGTTTGTGTTTGTTCTTCATGTTTTTTCCCTCTGTGTGTGTTGCTTGTAAAATGGTATTGAACATGTATGTACATTGGTGTTATTTGTAGAATTATTTTGTATTTAAATGTAGTGTACCTAGTGTACGATTTTGAGAATAAATAAATAAATAAATAATAAAGCACTTAACAGGATGAATTAATATTATCTAAAATTAAGCCTCTTAATTTTTTATGTTGGCTATTACTGCCTAGAGTAGTAAATATTTTAGTTACAATGTTTAATGTCCAGTTCTATATAATGAACATAAATTATTTGTACAGTCTCTTGCTTATGTTTGTGTGTTTCTTAACTTGCAGGTTCATCTGGTGCTCCTGATCAATCTGATTATCTCATCTGATGTATTATGAAACTAGTGTAACAAACAACTAAGCTTCTAATATAGTTCATTTTAATCTGCAACAAACTTATCAAGCTAGGCCAAGAATAACTCACAACACACAACACCATAACACTGTGTGAAATGCTAGTTGGTATTGTATAATATAGTTTGTAAAAGTATTAATTTTGTGGCGAGAAATATTTATTTTTAGGCAGACTCTTTTTTGTGTGTAGTTAATAATTTTAATTAATATATAATTATAAAAGCACTTACACTGAAAGGAGTAATAGAGATAAATGGACATATGTTTTTTATTTATAAGAGAGATATCTCAAGAAAAAAAACTGAAATATCTTTTTCAGTATCAGAAACTTTCTTAATAATCAACAAAATAACAATTAATTTGTAAAAGAACTACACAATAGCCATTTAAATACTTAACTTGGTATTTATGCATTCGACAATCACAACACTTTTTATATATGCTTCCATATAGTTTATAGAATTAAGGAAAATAATTACCATAAGCTTAAAACACTGAACAAAAAAAATAAGTACTTTACTTGTAATCATTTGGCTTCTTAGCCTCCGTAACACATAGTGTTGAATCTTTACAGCCTGAAATTTCACACATAAAAATATCTTTCAGTTTAGTGCCCTTTAAACTGAAGACTTGAGACTGCATTAATGCAATAATTGGCATTTTGTAAGCTAAAAAGCTTGACTTATGCTTGCACAAACTACCCTCTTAGATCATTTAAGTTTTTGATGTGTTTTTAGAATCTCGGGGTTTTATATACACCTAAGACAGATATTCTATATCACAAAACATCTAACATCTTCAAAGAATAGGTAAAGGAAATACATAATATCAAGTTCTTGATAATCGGAAAGTGGTTTAAAATAAGCAATTGCAGTTAAACTCTGTCTATTACTTAAAATTAAAAAATAGCATCAGAGATGCCCGTACCCCACAGCCTAGGGAAACATTTTTAACACCATGAGATACAGAAGTACTGTATCAGTATAAACTTTAGGATACTTTCAGAGCACTGTCAGTTATATAAAGGTCCAAATAATGTTTAAAAGAAAGATCATGCATATAAAGATGAAGTATTAAAACAAGATAATTCAATAACAAGATGACAGCATTAATCAGCAAACTAAAATTCAACCCTCTTTATCTACATCTGCATGGCCAAATTATGGTTTAGATGGTTTGAATATTACCATGCATATAGAAGTGGTAATACATTTAATGAATGCTTATGTGTGGTGTTGGAGCAAAATATGTGGCTCACTTGATGAAATTCTATCTCTTACAATGGGAAGTTATGAAAGTAAAATTCTTAATAAATTCTAATATGACTTTAACAGTGCTTAATCTGCATCAAAAGAGAGACCCAAAGGTGCAACAAGATTTTATAGGTCAAGGTCACTAGGACAAGGTCAAAGGTCAAATTAAGGTGACACCATGATAATACACACCTACAGCCCCTAACCAATGTCCCTACCAAGTATCAACTTCCTCAACCCTACAGTTTCCAAGATATAGCCCGGACAAGATTTTATAGGTCAAGGTCACTACGCCAAGGTCAAAGGTCAAATCAAGGTCAGACCATGACGTTGCACACCTACACCCCCTAACCAATATCCCTACCAAGTATTAACTTCCTACACCTTACGGTTTCTGAGATATAGCCTGGACAAGATTTTATAGGTCAAGGTCACTACGGCAAGGTTAAAGGTCAAATCAAGGTCACACCATGACGTTGCACACCTACACCCCCTGACCAATGTCCCTACCAACTATCAACTTCCTATACCTTACAGTTTCCGAGATATAGCCCGGACAAGAATTTATAGGTCAAGGTCACTACGGCAAGGTCAAAGGTCAAATCAAGGTCACACCATGACGTTGCACACCTACACCCCCTGACCAATGTCCCTACCAACTATCAACTTCCTATACCTTACAGTTTCCGAGATACAGCCCGGACAAGATTTTCAAACTCAAGGTCACTACGGCAAGGTCAAAGGTCAAATCAAAGTCAGACCATGACGTTGCACAACTACACCCCCTAACCAATGTCCCTACCAAGTATCAACTTCCTACACCTTACGGTTTCCGAGATACAGCCCGGACAAGATTTTCAAACTCAAGGTCACTACGGCAAGGTCAAAGGTCAAATCAAGGTCAGACCATGACGTTGCACACCTACACCCCCTAACCAATGTCCCTACCAAGTATCAACTTCCTACACCTTACGGTTTCTGAGATACAGCCCGGACAAACTATTTCCCGCCGACCGCCCACCCGCCCGCCCATCCGGACACCATGGGTGAAAACAATACCCCGACAGCCCTTAAGGGCTGTGGGGTAAAAAAACTGTAATAAATAACAACCAAAAAAAACTGGCTTTCATGTTGCTGAAATGTAGATGCATGGTTCCCCTCTGTGTCACATAAACTTCGTGTTTTATAGGTAGATCGGATGAAATGATTCTTGTTTTACAGGATGTGTTTAATGAGTTTGGTTTTCGCAGCACATGTTCACCCTTCTTATATTTACTCAAATGTTTAGCTTTTCGCCCTTTTTATGAGATATGTATTGTAATTTTTAACAAACAGAATCAAACTTTAGATGGGATTTTGCATTTGGATGACAGAAAATGCCTATCATGTCGCAAGATAACTCCTGTTTTTGTACAAAGCAGGGGAATAGAACTGGATGAGCTCATCAGAGAAACCACAAGGGCAATATATGGTTTAACCATTAAACAAATCAAATTCATAGGTTATTTAGCCATAACATATGACCCTCTGTCTTCCAGTTAGGGAATGTCAGTAACTTCAGAGTTGGGCTGTACTTATACAGTCGAAATGGGTCAAATAGTGCTTTGAGTCCTGTAAATCCTGCATAACCTCACAGGTTTGATTTATTGCTCATTCATGACTCTGTTGGTGAATCTGATTGGCTAAGGAAGAAATATGGCTTTCCTGCCATCAACCCACTGAAGAGTAAAATGGTGGAAACAGCCTGTTTTTTGTCATTAAAATGTGAATGGTAATAGTATATACACTATTTAAAAACTTCATCACATTAGAATAGAAAGAACTGATTCTAATCTCGGTGTTATAAGAGATTTTACAACTCATAGCTCATTAGAATGACTCAGGCTTTGCCTTCATGATCCTGATCTCTTAAAACCCCTCGCTTGTCATCGGTTATTTCTATAATAACATCACCTGGCATTCAGGTTATGGAAATTACCCGAGTTGACCCAGACTAAAGCAGGTTGGGAAGTAGTATGAACACACTTTACACATGCTAATCCATAAAAACATAAACATTGCAAAGAAGATGGCTTCAATCTAGTTGAACATAGGTCGCTCCTCGACCCAAGCCTGGATTATAAAGGGCTGACTTAGTGCTGTAATTCAACGACTTATTAGATGGCTGCTCCACTGTCAAGATAGATCAGGAACAACCCCGATTTTGGCCCTCTCGGGTCATCCCTGTAGGTGCCCATGGGCTATTCTGTATATTTAGTGTCATCCAGGACTTTTTGGGGCCATTTGGTGCAAAAAAACAGCACCTGGGAAGGTTCTGAACATGTTTAGAATCTGCTCCGATTCTGCAAAAATGCCCTTGCTGTTACCAGCAGTACGCCTCTAACACTGAGCCTGGCATTGATCATGGTGACCTCTGTTGACCCAGAGTCATCTGTGATAATATTTTAGCAATATAGGCCAATGCTGTGTTCTCAGATATCTGGATTCAACCCAAAAAGCAGCCCTCTTATATGAACCTGTGTGATTAGATGGGACCACTGAAGCCCCATAATCCAGCATGCTCGCTGGATAAACAGGACTATTTTTATAAAAAATGTACCATTTCCTCTCCTCCTAGCTTATCCAAGGGTCTCAGCAGGTGTTTATCCAGACATAATAGGGGTCTCCATGGATACTGGATCTGGGGTCATTCCCAGATGGTTCTTGACAGTGGAACAGGGTTTTACTGCTTAGTAAGTGATTGACTTATTGCTGTACATCTTACCTGCTTTATTAGTAAGATGGCTTACCAGATTCTTACACAATGGAATTCCCATTAGCAGAATTTTGTCAGGTGGAATTTTCTGTTAGTAGAAATAAATATCTGGGCCTGAACTTTGATAAGGTCAAATTCACCTTTTTATGAACAAATAATTGTACAAGTGTACATTAAAATTAATTCTCTACAAAATAATTGTAACAGAAGTATTTCTTGGGATAAAGTTGTTGATTACCACATTTTGTGATGGTAAACTAGTGAAAACTGTTCATGTAGGCTAATATATCTTCTATTTTCACTTGTTCAGTGAGAATGTAGCACTGTTAACTATCTTTGGGAATAGATTTTGTTTTTGTATCATACACATATTTTTGTTTGTATTTTTATATGTTATTGTTATATTGAAATGTCTTGTCAATGTATATGTCTAAAAGTGAATACATGTATATGGTCCTTTAGGGCCTTTTTCTATTGAAACTTGCCCCGTTATTTGGAATTCTTGGTTGAGTAAAAGTATTGTGTTGGTACCTTGTGATTCAACTTAAGAGAGTTCAACTGTATTATGATCACACATAGACATAAATCTGGATAAATATATAGCTTAGATTTCTAAAATTAATTACTTGTGACACTAATTTAATCTTTGTTAATCTAAGTGGAATGTGAACATTAATGAAGAATAATATTTTTTGCTAACTTCTTAAAATCTGAAGTTAATAAAATTTCCTTTCAACTAATTTACTTTCAGAATAGTATCTCTGTGCTGGTTTTCAATTTTTAATTAAGACTGTTACTAAATTCTGATCAGCTCTGCCATGATCCACAGGATGCTATTCTCAGAATTTCAGTTAAATGGTTTCAGGACTGTTTTAGTAATCTGACTTAAAAGCAGACAAATGAGTAACGAGTAAAGATAACCTCACTGGCAGAGGTAATTACCTGGCCAACCCCCTTGTGTCTAAAACATGCCCATGTTTAGCCAAAACCCATTAAAATAGTAACTTCGGGCACAGTGACTGTAATTTAACTCATTCTCAGCTTAACTCAGGTTTAAATTGACAAGGACCTTCAGACTTAAAGTTAAACTATCCTAAATCGTAAACTGAATGGATACCTAGAGCTTTGGCTATAATTCCATAGTCACACTTATGTCAATCAAAATATTTACGTAAAACTACTTTTCCTAATATGGTCATTCTGTGGAATTCTTATTTGTTTCCAAAATATTAAGGCCATATATTCCTTGACTCCACCTAGTATCTGGAGTTGTTAACAAGCTTCTGAACTTAAATATTTTTAAAGAACACCACAAGAGAGACTATTGTTACTTTCTCTCAGGCTAAAACTTGAAGGAATTACTTCATGGATACTAACAAAAACAATATCAGTATTTGAGACCACAAGTTGAGGTTGAATTTCCAATAAAATATTCTAGGGCTGCACGTCTAAAAAACTAAACCAAAAAAAAAACAAAACTGATGCATAAATTCAGATTCATACTAATTTTTTTTTCTCAGTTATCAATGGCACTGAGGTTAGTACCAGGAGACAAAAACTCACATTATCAACAAAATAAAACTTTTAGTTTAACCTTAAAAGACTCAGACCTTGAACCATTATTATTATAAACACTGTTAATGAAAGATATTTCAAATATTATTGCTTCATAACGTGTTGACAAATATGTTTTTATTCAAAGCTTCAGATTAATATACATATTGCATATACCATGCATACATTAAACAAGTAAAACTACGTTTTAGTTAAGATGGCACAGTAAAAGTAGAACTTCACCAGAGAAAAGGGCCATCAAATATTATAAGGCCCTGTCATGCTATACCTGAGTATTTATAAAGGGCCATATTAGAAAATGTTAGTCAATCAAACTGACATATTTAGCAGTGAAGTATAATAACTGTATGACATATTTAGCAGTGAGGTATAATAACTGTATTTATAAAAGGTGATGTGGCAGGATCTCAGCAAATCCGACTGACATATTTAGCACTGAGATATATATATATATGAAAATTGAATAGATTTCTGCTCTTTTAAGATCACCTTATTTAGTAGTCACAACAGACCAGAGTTCATCCACCCTGTGATTACCTTGCTTAAACAGCCACACAAATCACATCTGTGATCCAGCAAAACATACCAAGCCCCCAAAATCCAGTGCAGACTGCCATCAAGTAGTTCAACACCAATTGCCCTAATCAACAGCTGACAGCTCGCTTCATTTCCTAGATCTCCCTCGGTAAGTGTGCCCGAACTTCCAATACCCCCTCTGTTCATTAACGTATATGATCAGGTTAAATCCACAAGGCATGGTCTCGTGTTAAAGATCTCCAGCTTTTTCTCTCCATTCCTTTCTCCTCTATAATCACAGGTTATGTATTCTTACCTCCACCAGAATGTAATGTTTTATGGTTTGTTCATTTGTCTGTGTCTTTGTATTTGTGATAACTCAAAAATAATGGATCTTTCTGACATTTTTATGCTTGTGGGACCTAAGGAAAAAGTGATTAAATTTTGGGAAAGATCCGGGTCATATTCTGGATACAAAAAAGTCTGAATTTTCAGATGTTTCAGTTTTAATTTTCAATGATTAGCTTTCTGGTTGACATTACTCCACAAGCAATGACCAAAGGAAGAAGTGATCACATTTTTTGGAAGATTCAGGTCATAAACTGGGTACAAAGAAATCCTGAATTTTTGCAAATTCATCTTGATGGAGGTCGGCACTCTATGAGTGCTTTGTAATAAAAAGATAATACGTTGAATGTAATGTACACATATTTGCAAAGCAATTTTTGAGGACTCATGAAGTTTAGGACTATTACTAATAGCGCTTGAAAGATAAGGGATGTCAATGCTATTATTTGGTACAGATTTTATGGCATAAAGCGACATGTCTAAACCAAGCAGGGAAAGTAAGATTGTGGAGGGATAATAGTACAAAGATAGAATGTTAAAAAAGGCCATATGCTATAGATATACACCACCATCAAAGATTATCAGCCTGAAAAATCCATTATTGTCCAATCATGGATGTGAAAGGCCATTAGTCATTGTTGAAGGAAACTAAAAACTATGATGCCATGACCTCATGTGGTCAACAAAGTACCATATGGGAGATTCTGAACCTAGTTAAAATTTCCATTTATCAGACCACTGAATAGCTAGCTGTAAAATTAGTGTTTTTTTTTTAAAAAAAAACTTGAATTTAAAACAAAAATCTCCAAAATTGCACATCCAGTTAAAAACAATAGAAAAGTAGAAAAGGTATCCCAGTAAGCATTTTTGAGTTTTGCAAGTTTGTAGGGTTTTTGTACCCATCATTTATTAACCTGACCAAAACATTTCCTTTCAAATGTTTGCAAACCCCCAAAATGTTTACTGGGTGTTTAATGACAAATGTTAGAAAAACGTTATAATATTACTTTGGCATTGCTTACCAATATTAACCTAAATTGGGGTCAGAGGTCAAATTCAGTATCTTTTCTGGGTTCTTACTAATGAAAATATTATTTTTATGTCTAAAATTATAAGGCTTATAAATATTGCCCCCATTCAATTCTTACTTTTAAGCATTGCATGTAGGGCAATTTTTTTTACAAAGTTTTCTAAATTCCCCTATTATTGCTCACCACCATCTTTGTTCGGAAATGTTTGAAGCTAAATGTTTAACAAGCATTCTGAAAATACGGGTATAAAAACAGTTGTGATAGAATGTTTTCAAACATTTGATAGAAAACATTTTAAAATATTGGATATGAAAACCAGTTGCTATTAAACGTTTGTAAAACATTTTCAGAGCAAACATTTACAAAACATTGTCAAAAATGTTGTGTAAACATTGATGTATACTGTTTCTCAAACATTTCATGGTGAATGTTTGAAAAAAATATTTCCAGTGTAATCTTTATTTCTTCGTCTATTTGATAAATGTTGAAAACCTAATTCCTCGAGTTAAACATTCATATACAGAATGTTTATAAAATGTTTTTAAACATTACAATGTAAACATTAACATGAAAATGTTCAGTAACCCAAAAGATAACGTTTAAATAGGTTTTAAACCATTTTAAAACATTTTTTACTGTGTACTGGGATGATGGAGTATGGAAATGAACTACATAAAATTAAATATTCGGGAAAGAGATGGTTGGATAATAGAGGTTCTACTCTATTTGGCTGTTTGCTAATACAAATATTCCTCTGATAACAACTTACCATTCTCTGTATCTTTTTCAGTAACTTGGACATATTTAGCACTATAAAATCCTAGATCATGCAAGTGTACACAAAATTCCAATACCCTCTTTGTTCATTGGTACATACTTATAATTAGGTTAAATCCATCAGAAATGGTGTATGAAAAGATCTTGACTAGAGGTTATTTTAGCATAATATATCAAAATATTATACACTTGCAATGCAAAAAGTAAAAATTTCTTTCACAAGTCAAAGGACTGTATGAACTTCACTGACAGGCTTAAGTGAGATGTCAATAATCTGGGACACAATTTGTCAGAATTAGAAAATTTCATGTAAAAAATTGGTGTAGTGAAATTCTCCACCAAGGATTGACCCTTCTATTTCCTTGAAATTCTTTGCACATTTATTGTATTGTATATTTTTACAGCGTGCCAAATCTCCTTGTAATTACAGGACCCAAAGTGCTAACTGACCATCCTAACTGCACTAGTACAGTCCAAGCTCTCAATTGACTGAAATGCCCCTCATTAAAAGACAGAGGCTCAATGATGATCACTTATCAATGTCCTTGAGATTCTTTAGTCTGCCACTGGGGAGAGGACTTAATCACAGTTGACTGCCACTTTAAGTGTGCATCTGAGTCACTTTAAATCTGCTTGGTTTGAACCCAACTCCTGTATGTTCCTAGGCAAGTGTGTTACTCACTACACCACAGTGGCAGATAGGGTACATTTCTGATCCTGGTGACCACAGTACACCTCTAATCTACCCTGAAGCAAAAAGGACACAAATTTGGATTATTTACTTTGGCTGACTTTTAAAAGGTGTCTGCCAGACACAAACTTAACATCTCTTACTGTTTTTGCGTCAGGGAAGACAAGCAGCTATTTGCCAATATGAAGATTTTTCTTATAACAAATCACTGTATGTATTTTTTGCTAGCTTTCTTAAGCAGAAATATATGTCAGGTCCATAGTTTTTATAGGCATTATGCTGGTGAGCTCTTCACCATAACGTTTGGCTGGAATTCAGGGGTAAATTGAAATATCTGAAGGTCAAATGAGATTTAACTTAATAGCAGTTAACTGTAAAAGGGTAAACTTTAATGTTACCAAACAATAAGCTGCACTTTTAAATGATTAACAACATGTTGGAACTTAAACACAAAGGTTTAATCCCCAAGAATTATTTTTCACCCTTAATAGACTATAAAATCTCTCACAAATAAAAATTACAGTTTGATTGTAATGTTTTATTGCTGTTTTATTTGTATGAATTACTACTGTTACATTTGGTGAAAACTTACACAATAAAGATATTGTTTCATATTTACTTTTTACATTCAGAAACAGGGGTATATTTCCATTGTACTTTGTTCAGGGCATGACATTCTTATTACTTTGGGCTCTACTCACATTATAGCACTACAAAGCTGTAACAATTTCAAAACAAAGACTGTTTCTTAATACTGGAGATGTCTAATATAGAATAACAGTACTCAGAATGTCTCAGGAAGCACAGTTGCTTCATTATATATAAGTGGGTCAAATTTTTAAGTCAAATGCCCAGACTTCTAGTTGTTAATGTATTGTACTAGTCTGCTTTAAGTAATGCAGATCTCCTATCTTCAGAAAATCTTTTCATAATAACTTCAACATTAACTAGAAAAATGTTTTTGCTTACAAAGTTGAAGTGCCCTAACAGCAAAATGGAATGCAGAAAATACAAACATAGAATTCATGAGTATTTCCAGACACAAAAACCTATTTCTCTTTCTTCTATTCATTTAATATATTAGTAGAGAAATGAAAAATCATACAACAATGTAATTAGACCCAAACAAACTGACTCATATTTTAATTTTAGATTTTTTCAATATCTAAATGTACATATACATGCCCTATAAATTTGAAAGAAATATTAATATTATGTACATATGACAATGCACACACTACATACATGTACTTTCACAAATAGATGTTACATAATTGTAAAATGGGATTCTCTCTGTATGTGTCTGTGTTTATCGGTCTGAGGGCAAAAAAAGAGGAGGAAGCAATTTTTTAATAAGGAGAGGTATTGGAGTTAATATATACAGGTATAATACTCACCTGTCACTTAATATATACAGGTATAATACTCACCTGTCACTTAATAATCATGGCCCCATTGACCTGAAATGGACCGAGAGATTATAATTTACTTTATAAAAGTGAAATTGGGTAGAGATATCCTAAAAAGTTTCTCTCAAAAATTAATTACGAGGACCTGTACTTAAAACAAGTTTTTTTTCTTCCTTGTGACCTTGCTAATAAGAAGAATTTCCAACTTTAGGTGGCCAGTACCCAGTTAATATTATGCCTGTGGCTCTATGCCACACAGAACACAAAATAGGTGAAGAACTTATTTTAGTCTACAAATGCATATGTCCATTAAAATAATGCTAGAGACATTTACTGGGCAGTTGCAATTTTTTACTAAATTAGAAAATGGGTGAAAATCTTACAAAGACTGCCCAGCACTATAACTACAACAGACACAGGACTGAAATTATGGTATTTGAAAGAAACTGAAAAAGTAGCTCAATAACTTCTTTCAAGAAAATGCTAAAATCCTGATTGTTTGTGAGGTAATGACCAAGTACTCATTTTGAATGCAGTTTGACCCATTGGGGAGGAGTGTATAAATCTGACCAGCTCTTTAAACTCCCCGCATATGGTTTCCTATTTAAACTCAATATATTCTAAAGCTATAAAAGATGCAAAAATGAAAGACATACATAATAATAAACATGAAACTGCGATTTTATGGCCCCACTTTGTCTCATTGAGATTTAGGGTTGGTGGGTAGGGAGTAAATCTGACCAGCTTTTTAGACACCCTGCATATGGTTTCCTATTACCTTCTGATATATATATATATATATATGTAAAAGTAAAAATGAAGAAAATACAAGCAGCCACAAAATTCTGTGATTTTATGACCCCTAGTTTAACCCATAATATAAAACAAGAGCACCCAGAGAGTACATACCTCTGCCAAGCCCAAATACCTCCGATATTGTTTGTAAGTGCAATGATAAAAAATTGTTTAAAAAAATTTACTGGATGCAGACAGTGATCAGAATCACCACCAAAATCAAGTAATCTGTTCCTTGTTCCATGGACAATATTTCCTGAAAAATATATCAAAATACGCTTATAACATTTTGAGTTATTTTGCAAACACACACACACCTCCAGAATTTAGGAGAATGAAAAAGAGTTTGCAAAATCATACAATAGCAGGCTGGGTAATAGATTTTTACCATATAACTTTATATGGTCAATATGTGTACATTAAACATCACCATTAGTTTTTGCCTGTAGGATGAATAAAAATTTATCTCAATCTCAACAACACAGCTTTCATTCCCACTTGATAGATCCAGGCAATAATAACACAATATCTTCCTTTATATAAAATCCTTATTAGAAGATCTCATGAATGTGACCAATATTCTCATGATCAGTACTTAATCATTATGTAGTTATCAAATGATTATATGTTGATTAAAAGAAGATCTCATCAGCACAACTTATTTTCTTGTGAAGACACCTTTATTAAGGTATGTACTCTCTGCTCTTGTTTTATATTAAAACATCTCTTCTACCTCATGAGCCTTCTATGAATATTCCATCCACAGTTTTACTGTCCCTATATGGTCAGAAATACAGGTGTCACAGTAACTGGACACTCCTTACCTGGTCTGCTCTAAATTTAAAGTCAAACTTTTATACAAGAGATGCCCTTTCTTGGTAAATGCCAGTCATTTATCAATTACAATCCTTGTGTTTTGCTCTCCCTTATTGTATATGATTAAGACTCTTTTATGCTTTGAGTTTATATTAAACATTTCTCCTATATTATGAATTTCATTTATCCAAACAAAGTCTTATTCACCCAGCAACATAATAAAAGTTCACAAAAACACAAAAAATTGATTTTTTAGAAATTTGGTATAGATATTCTGATGAGGATGTGTTTTTTTGCAAGATTTGGAATAGTTGAAAAATTTGTCAATAAAAGCAATACTCTTTTGAACTTGTGTCAATGGCCTCTATGTAGACAATACTTTATCACTGGTATTGATGTTATCCCAGGGATGTGGAGTCTTCTATTGACAAACGACCTATGATAAGACATCCCAGCTCCCACCTTCTTACACTGCAACTCTGAACAATTTTTGATGGCTCAAAGATTATCCTTTTCACAAAAGAAGTCAAACTTTTTCTGTAGTTTTTGTTTCAATACACTACTGCAACATTTTTCAATCATATCTTTGATTACCAAATCAGTCTGAAGATCTGCTTGCATGCAGATGCATTTTATTTCTAAGCAAAATGTTTGCAATCCAATTATTCTAAACATTTTAGGCAAGGAAAGCTAGAGACATTAGAAGTGGTTGAGGCAAAATATTTTATTACTTTGGAGATCGAGCCCACAGCACAGCAGTACTACAACTCTGCAGCAGTTAGCCATTTCAATGTCTTACACTTCAAAACACAGTGAAAATATATTTCTTCAAAAGAGCACATAAATGCTTATTATCTTAGTTAATAAGTTTTATAGCACCTTAACATTTCAAATTGTTAAGTGCTCAGGTATATAAATGTCAAGAATTATATTATTAAAATTACTGAGGAGTTGGTGGTTATACTTTACCCTATATTTGTTTGTTCATTCATTTAGTTAATTAGTCGTCTGTCTGTCTGTCTGCTGACTCGATTATTACTACATAAAATTTACAAATGTGTAAAAGTAGTGTTGAGTAAACTTGTGGAAATACCTGTATATAGTTTTTTCTGGTATTTTAATGGCACGTTAAAGTCTTCATTAGATTTTTTTTTATAAATAAGACAACAAAAATATTGTGCCATTCTGGCCTTGACCTACAGAGACCATTTCTGAAAAGAAACAATATCAACAAACCACCCTCAAAGTTTCAGCTTCATTATTTCTTCAGAGATCTCCCCAGCATAACTTGATAGAATCTATTTTGAGTTTTGTAAAACCAGCTAACCAAACTCTGCAAACAGGCATACAGCATAACCAGCACAAACCTGTGTAAAATACACTTTTTTCTGGTTCAGAACATCATAGACCAGGTGCCCATACTTCATGCACATATAAACATCACCATCAGCATCTAAAGTGAAACTATGTCTCCAATTCATTACAATTTTACTAGACCTCTATGTCAGAATGATATCATCAATGATCTCATCACCAGTTTACCAACAATGCTGACATCACAGAATTATTCCATAGTGATACCTATTTCCTTTAAGTGATTTGTCAAATCAGTATTTACAGTCTTGGAGAAGTGCTTGTTTCTTTGTTAGATTCTTTGTTTTCAGGTACACTATAAATGTACTAACAAACTTTAATGTTAAAAGGAATAAGATAAATATCATTCCAGTAGATTTAGATACACACTTACTGCCTAAATATTTTAAATAGTTGGAAAATATGTGATGGAAAGATTTTGGAGGCTTATTTTTGTCTCTGTCATTTACCATTAAACAACATGGCTGTTATAAAATCACGTATCAAGTGATCTGTTGCACATCACTTAAAATAGACTCTTTGTTGGATGAACCAGTAAGTGGAATTTAGTTATGAGAGGAACCAGTTCCGTGGTACCAGTTATGTCGGAATAAGTGGAAGATATCCATAGTGAGAAGCAAATCCTGTAGGTATTAGAGGTTCAACTTATATAGAGACTTCTGTATAGAGAGTAGGTTTATTGCAACTAAAAACAAATCCAGGGGATATCAAAGGTTTTAATCATCACAAAAAATCTTTAATTCTTTGCTATTTTCTAAAAGAATCAGTCAAGGACTGAATTCAAAAAGATATTTATTGACAAATTGTCTTTGTGCAATACAATTAAATGTATCTTGTGACAAAAAGCTTACATTGTGTTCACCTGATTGATATCTACTGTTAAAGAGATTTACAATACCAGATTTTTAAGTGTTGCTACTGTACTCTTTCATGAGTACTTTTTTAGCAGTACTGTACTCTTCAATGAATACTTTTTAGCATTATTGCACTCTTCAATGAGTACCTTTTAGCATTACTGTACTCTTTTCGATGAGTATTTTTAGGTTTTCTGCTATCTTGAATGAGTACTTTTTAGCTTTACAGTACTCTACAATGAGTACTTTTTAGCTTTACTGTACTCTTCAATGAGTATTTTTTAGCATTACTGTACTCTTCAATGAGTACTTTTTAGCTTTACTGTACTCTTCAATGAGTACTTTTTAGCCTTACTGTACTCTTCAATGAGTACTTTTTAGCTTTACTGTACTCTTCAATGAGTACTTTTTAGCCTTACTGTACTCTTCAATGAGTACTTTTTTACTTTATTGTACTCTTCAATGAGTACTTTTTATTGTACTCTTCAATGAGTACTTGTAAGCATTGCAGTACTCTTCAATGAGTACTTTTAAGGGTAGTGCATTTTGAAGGATGAGCCACCCCAAATATTTATCTCCCCTCCACTACTCCTCTAGCGAGTTAATTTATAAAAGCTCATAAAGAGGGTTATAACAAGTATTTCAAATATTTACAAAAAGTCATCCAGGAGACAAATTGGTTTCTGAGCTGTGTCAAATCACACTGAAGGCATCTTACCCAAATATGAATCCCATGGAAGACTTCCTACCCAAATACCCATTCGGTTTCAGCTCATGATTCCAGCGTGGAAAGATGTAAACTAGGTATGCTTTAGCAAAGATAGGTTTATCACTTCTTTCTGAATGAGGAAAGAGAGGTGGCTGAACAGACCCATTGTAAGTAAAACTTAGGTATATTTATTTATTTATTTGTGTTTTCACGTTGCTTTCAATACTGTATCGATCATATCATGATGGGTAGTTTTATGGGCAGAGGAAACCAGTACATACATTTGGTCAAGGTTCTGTACGGTAAATTATCGACCATTGGTAAGCAACTACCAACTTTCTCACATAGGGTTTGAACTGCAGAACTCAGAGGTGGAAGGCAAGTGTGTTACCACTGCACCACTGTGGCCCACAGTATAAGTTGAACTGGTGTAAGTTAAGTTGCAGTACTAAGTGAGATCTGTGATTAGCTGACTCATTTTTAAGTGGTGTATACAATTATCTCCATGAAATCTACTACATGTACCAAGTTTCTGATAAGCAAATGTTTCTTAAAATGCAAACCATAACTGACAGGTGTGACTGGTTATCTTAAAGAGGGTTGTCATTAAGATCTCTTTCACTGAACACAAAAATATTATTATTTTTAATTAAATATAATATCAGTCTTTCTAATTATCCATATTATCCATAGGCACCTTCAACATTTCCCCAGTCTCTGCACAATAGGGCAATGTAAGAAAAATCAAATCAAGGCAGTAATTACTTGTGTTATGATAGGGCTCACATTTCATGACGCAAATATTCATATGCTGAAACAAGGTTTGTGTTTTACTGCTGGATTGATAATCACTTACATTAGTTTTTTTTCTATAAAAATATAATGAAGCCTTTAACATCAGCAATCCTCACGCAGGAAGACACAATACGATTACTCAGAAAGGCAATCAGAAGCAAATTCAGTTGCAAATTTACAGTAACAACATTTGATCATTTGCAGTATGGTTCAGCTGAGGGGTTTGGTATCCCTGCCTGTTATCACAACCAAATCACATTGTGTGTGCTCATTTTAAACTGTCAGTGACGATTGTCCTAATGGCAAACACAAGGTTAATAGGGATGTCTGTGAAAGCTTGCAATGAATAGATAGATTAGCAAACCAATGTGTCTGGTGAGGAATGCAGTGCCTCTTCATATTTAACACACTTTCATACTGACTTGAATCAGTTTTACCCAAATGAATATCAAATCTGGTAGACTGGTACAAGTAATGTTTTACTGCTAAGGAAATTGTTTACCTATCATATAAACATTTGAATAATGGATGGTGGTTGTTGGTAGGTACATATACATCTGGGCCAACTTCCATTACATACAACAGACTCAGTAACCCTGAACAGGGTCTCTGATGCAACACTTCCATCCCACGAGTCTGATAAGTCACTAGCTGACCAGCTTGCTTCCTTTTTTTTGAACAAAATTAAGAAAATTAGAGATACATTCGCTCCCTGTGACACTGAAAATGAGGTTCATCCTCCTTCAGATCCTTCAAAAATTACTGTCTTTAGGCAAGTTTCCGAAGATGCTGTTGATAAAATAATTAAAACCTCACCAGCAAAATCCTGCCTGTTAGATCCTTGGCCGACATTTCTCATCAAGGAATGTATTGATATACTGCTACCATCACTTACAATTAAAGCTGATCAACTGCTCACTCATGGAGGGATGCGTCCCTGATGCTTTCAAAAATGCTGTGGTCACTCCTCTTATAAAAAAGGCTAGTCTTCCTTCAGATGACCTGAAGAATTATCCCCCCTGTATCTGGCCTCAGTTTCATATGTAAACTGGTTGAATGTGTGGTTGCTAAGTCGCTGTTAGAACATATCTATGTCCATAACTTAGACAACCCGTACCATATAAAACTGGTCACTCAACAGAGACAGCTCTTCTCTCCATAAAAAATGAAGTTCACTTATCTTTGTCAAGAGGTGAACCCACTGCCTTAGTATTGCTCGACTTGCCTGCTGCTTTCGACACCATTGATCATTCCACTCTTCTCAGTTGCCTCTGTATTTAGTGTCAGTGGCTCTGTTCTGAAATGGTTCACTTCCTACTTAACAGACCGATATCAGTCAATAAAAACTGGTTCTACTTTGTCAGATGTTTGTAAACTCCTATTTGGCGTCCCCAAAGTTCTGTCCTGGGCCCTTTGTTGTTCTCATTGTACACCACCCCACTCAGTTTGATTATTGGTAAACATAAAGGAATAAAGTTTCATTTTTATTCAAATGATAGCCAAGTTTTTGTGCTTTTATCCCAGAAGAATGCATCTGCTGCCTTTGAAAAATTGAACAGGTGAACAGATGATGTTAAAGAGTGGATGTCAACTAGTAAGCTCAAATTGAATCCTGAGAAGACTGCATTTATCATCTTTGGTTTGAAGAGACAAAGGGACAAATTGAAAGCATGTTTTCCAATTGATATCTTGGGCAGTCCACTCTGCCCTGTCGACTTGGTCAGGAATTTGGTTGTGTGGTTGTATTCAGATTTTTCTTTGTCCAAGCATGTTCAGAATGTCTGGAAAAGTTGTTTTGTGAAACTCTGTGATTTCTGACATGTCAGGCGGGTTCTTACTCATGATGCTTCTGTACTTGTGGCTAATGCTCTTGTTAGTAGTCAGTTGGATTACTGCAACTCACTTTTCAGGAGCTTCTCCAAGTTCAATCTACGTAAATTACAGTGCATCCAAAATAGTGCAGCCAGAACTGTATCAAACACCACTAGATACACCAGTATAACTCCTGTATTCAAGAAATTGCATTGGCTTCCTGTTGAACAGCGCACAGAATTTAAGACAGCCACACTTGTTTACAAGTTTCTTCACACAGGTTTTCCTAGGTATTTTGGTCCATATCTTTCTTCCTACAGCAGTTCTTATAGTACCAGGTGCAGTCAAAGTGGTGGCAATTTCCTTGTCATTGCAAAATTCTACCCTTCTGTTCATAAATCTGCCAAACAGTTTGGTAATAGTTTGCTTTTGATGCTCCCACTGTTTGAAATGCTCTTCCAGATGAGATTCGTGCCTCTCCCTCCCTAGCCTCTTTCAGAAAGCAGCTTAAAGCCTACCTGTACACCAAAACATACCCACCTTAGCCTGGATCATCTCCTGGCGTTCTCTGTGGTGCTTGACCCCTCTTCTGTCTCTGGATACTGAAAGTGGTTGACAGCTTTTTTGGTTTTGTTGTGCCTTAGGGTTCTCTTGTATGGAGAGATTAAGCGCTATAAAAGTCCAATTAGAATTAGAATTACCTTCAGTATCCATAGGATTTGGTTCTATTTGTGGCCAATTTCAACTACAAACAGCAGACTGATTAGAACCTCCAAATTACCAACAGGATTTGGTTCTAGTTATGGCTAAATTCCTGCATATACAGTAGACTCATTACAAGCTTCGATATCCACAGGATTTGCTTCTAGCTGTATCTAACTTCCACCAATTCCCACAAAAACACTGCTTTTTCTGCTCTTTGGACCTTAAAACTGGTATTAATTATATCAGGTATTATATTGAACTTATATGGTGGCCTTATTTACCTTGAATCTACTGCACAAACCATGGCCCATATTCACCACAGGGATCAGTGAATGATGAGCCAAATATTAGCTTTAGTTTACAATACAAAGCTGTATACATTAGCTTAGTTTTGCTGCACTTTGGCTGATTTCTTCTGTGAGTACCAACCCAGGTTTCAAAGTGATGAAAATCAAGTTTCTTCAAATAATCTATTGGTACCCAACACCTTGAAAATTGATACTGGGTGTACTGATTATAATTGTGAATTAATGCTCTGTGTATGTGGTAAATATGCACAATTTCTACTTAACAAATAATATGCATACAACTTTATGCAACACATGTGTTAGTTTAATTTATGTTATACATTTGTACACTATTTTTTTGTCACAGTGTGTATACATTATGAACTGTTGGACATTTAAAAACCCATACTCTATTATAAATATCTACATGGTCCATCAACTATAACTTTAGCTTGCCTTAAAACAGAAGTGCAGCAAAGCTACTTACCGTCAACATGTGTTGAAAGCAACTTGTCACATTTATGCCAGGAAGATATAAATAAAAAAAACTAAAGGCTCATTCCCACAAATCTAGTTGATGTAGAATTAAGAGACTGTCTTGTGACTATCAGAGATGTTCTAAAACATAAAAATTGAACTGAAGCCTCATCAGTCTCTTATCTCAATTATATTCTCTACAAAATGGGTCACTGTATTTTACAGATTACTCAAATATTGGTTTTGAGAACAATAAAGATGTACATATTTTGTAAACTTGTTTTATACACAGTGTAGTTGTAGCTTCATATAAAAACAATATATATGTAGTAATTCTGTGAGGTAACTGAGACTATGCTCATAATTGGTAGCTCTATATTAGTCACCAGTATAACTAGAGATTGCATCACGATGGGACACATTATAACTTAACATACAAAGAATTCAGTCATTCTGAAAATGACTCGTGCAGCACCCAAGATATATTTGTGAATGCCAAACTCCCTAGGTCCAAAAATAAACAACAACATATGAGGCAGACAGACATAAGAAACTAAGCAACAAAATGCTCTTTATTCCATACTTTTAAAGTTAAAAGTGAGTCACTCAATGCCCAACTATCACAATACCTATAAGGCTATCACTCAGCTGTCTGTGGAGATACAGCTCTGACAATTGGCCCTGACACAATACATCAAAAGTAGGTGAACAACATTTATAAGCATGTCTCTGAAGAAGAAATACAGAAAATTATCACTAAACTCCCACAAAATCTTGTTTATTAGACTCCAGGCCCATTTTTCTTGTGAAAGAATGTTTAGATATCCTTCCGTCTCATTGACCATTCTACAGCTTGGCATTAATGGCACTGTATTAAGATGGTTCCGATCCTATCTCATTCACAGTTTCCAACGTATCAAGATTGGTTCAACCCTTTCCCGACTCAGGAGGCTTTTGTATGGTGTTCCACAACATTTAGTCCTGTGTCATTTGAAGGACTAAACAGGTACTTAGATGATGTAAAAAATTGTTATCAGCAAATAAGTTAAAACTCAATCCTGATAAAAACTGAGTTTATCATTTTTGGTTCAAATTTGCATCATGAAAAACTAAAGTCTTTCCCAGTCAATATTCTGGGTAATACATTATATCTGCCAAAGTGGTAAAAAATCTGGGAGTATGGTTTGACTCAGACTTCTCTTTCTCTGGGCATGTTCAGGGTGTCTATTTGGCCTGTTTTGTACAATTGTGAGATCTTAGGATACGCATCCTACATAGGAAGTGGCTGTGAAGGCTGCAAATGCTCTTGTGAGCAGTCAGCTTGACTACTGTAATTCCTTGTTCAGGAGTCTTTCAGCATTTAATCTTAGGAAACTCCAAATTGTACAGGACAGCTTAGCTAGAATTGTGACCAACACAACCAGATATCCATATAAAACTCCAGTACTTAATAGTTTGCATTGGTTGCCTGTTCAAGAACGGTTAGTGTTCAAAACAGCTACAATAGTCCATAAGTTCCTTCAGAGTTGTTATTCTTATTATTTTAGAGCTTTTTTGAATCCCAGAAAATTTTTTACAACACTATTAGTAGCCAGATGGAGAGTGAAGTTCTTGAGGTGCCACAGTTTATTCCATCCGTTCATAAGACAACTAAGCGATTTAGCTTTAATTATGCCTATGATGCTCCCAAGGTATGGAGTGAGTTGCCGGATGACATCCACTCTGCCACATCTCTTCTATTTTTTTTTCAGAAGAAACTGAAAGCTTGTCTCTTCACAAAAGCCCACCCACCGTAGGTTTTACGACTCCGGACTAGGAATTCTCTGAACATGTTTCTTGGTTGTTGTGCCTTAGAGTTTGTCTTTTGATGGAGATTAAGTGCTATAAAAGTCATATTAGAATTAGAACATAAATTAAACCACTCTAAATTCACCTGTATTGTAGTTACAGATGATTTACGCAAAGTTGAACTAACAAAGTAGCTATTACTCAATCAGATATAGAGCTACAGCTCTGAAACTATGCGATGACACAGATCATCAAGAAGTAGGTGAAAAATATGTGTTGATGAAAATTCTCTAATTTCATTACTGTTGAAGTTACAAGTGGTTTACTCAATAGCTAAATGCCAAAGTAGCTATTAATCAGTTAGCTATGGAGCTACAGCTTTTAAACTTCTCCATAAGAGTTCATTAAAAAGAAGCTGAACAACGCCTTTAAACAAAACATTATAACTGGAAAACGGTTATAAATAAACATACATATTTGATCACTCTTAAAAACACAACATAGTTATTATTACTCAGTTAGCCAATGAGATAGGCCTCTAAGTAGTTACCATCTTGTAGGTACAGAGAATGTAGTTGAAAACAGTTTTTTATTGAAATGCTATAAATGCAGTCATTTTGGAATTATAAGCAATTTACTTAAAGTAGGTACTAGCACTTTTACTCATTCAGCTATGGACCTAGATCTGCAAAAGCAGCAAAAATACGGAGGACTTTTAGGTGGGGGGGTCAAAAATCAAATCTGAACTATCTAGACAGTCCATGATTTCCTACAGATTGTTCTCATATTCCAAACACTAGATAGACAGATAGATAAATACATTTGTATAGCGGTGAGTTCAGAATTGTCCTGTTCATAAGCACTTTGGCAATATTTAAAATCAAGTCAAGTATTAAATGGATATGTGCAATAAGGTGTTCAAATAACATGTAGTTATATTCCATAAGCTTTTGTGAAGAGATGTACTATTTTAGTAAGTACATAGCATATGCAAGCATAGTTTTGCCTTGAAGCAGTGGTCACAGGTAAAATCTGACTCTTCTGTAAGATTCCTAGTCCATGATTTCTTATTAGCTGATTTAACATTCTGAACCACTACAACCAATAATAAGGAGCTACAAATGAAAATATCCAAAATATATATAAAAAAGGCTGACATACAAATATCTGGAAGCCAGCCAGTGACTTTGAAGAAAGAGGTCAAAGGTCACATTTCTGTATATATGCATACATATATATCAGCCATAGGATGATCTGCCTTTTTTATATGAGAACCATGCCAAAATATAAAGAAACACCTCAAATTTGACCTTGGCCATGAAACAATAGGCTCTAAGGCTTTACCTAAATATACCCACCTCCAAATTTAAAAGGGACTAAGAGAAATGTGGAAGATAAGAATTAAGGCCTTTTTAGTAATCAAACACAAACTCAGTATGACCTTAGCCCATGATTTCATGTACAGTTGATTTAACATTCCAAAAAATAAAGAGGTAGAAGGTCAAAGTTTTGCATGCTTACAGTTGACATATATATCTGTATATGTGTCATGGTAGAAAGTCCAATCTAGGAGATTTGAGTACTCTTTTTTGCTCTGAAATCTGATAAACTTAGCAGATATTCAAATCTAGATGTTGAATCTCTGGATTAGGTGACAGTACTACAAGCTTTACATGCTCAGACTGATTTTGGCAGTTGTGTCAAACAAATACTGCTGTAGAAGCATAGGTGTTAAGTACTCAACTAAATGTCATGTAGGAAGTGACTGCTCTCAAAATGTAATTGGCTAAAATGTACTTTGCATAACACTTGTTATAAGATATTTAAATCTAACATCAGTTAGTAATGCCCCTATTACAGGTTTCCCTTGAAAAAAATTCTTGAAATAGACTGAAAATTTCAGTATCTGTCATGTTTAATTATGATAATCTGTATTTTAGTAAACTATTTTTGTTAATATGTGTTTTCTTCATTTATGAAAGCTGCACCTTGCTTATATGACAGATTTATATGCATAGAAGGCCCACTTTTTGTGTTTCAGTTGGACTTTCTTTCAAGCTTACACAGTATTACTGCAAAGATTACATTCTGGTACACATAGCAATACCTAAATATCTGAGATTGGAATATTAACCAAGTTTATTAAATTTCAGACCCCAGGGCAATACCCAAATCTCCTTCATTGGGCTTTCTATCAGTAGAACCTCCAATTGGACTTTCTACCTGTAGAATATCAAATTCTACCAGTTTGGACTTTCTACCATGACATATGTATCTGCCATAGGATGATCTTTCTTTGTTTATGTGAAGAAATGACCCAAATTTGGCCATTAGAAGGTCACTATTGGTCTTAAAGTGGAAGGTTGAAGCTTCTAAACATTAGGCTCTGAGGTCTTACCCATATTCACTCACATACCGAATTTGACATATATATATAAAATATTCTGATTTCTGCAACGGCGGCAGTATGATCATGCTAAAACCTAAGTATACCCTATTTTCGTGCAAGGAATAACAACCATTCTGATTCTGGGTGATAATGGATCACAGTGAAAAAAATGTGAAAATCACCCCGGCATAAGAAATGCACCACTTGGAAAAACCTTTTTTTGCTACATTCAAAATTTTATATAGAAATATACCTTTTGAGTTAGAAAAGATTTTTTGTCACTTAAAATCTAAGATAATTTTGTCTAACTAATGTTTTGTGAAAACCAATTCCAAGAAAAACTCAAGTGAAATACCTTATCTAAGTATTGTTTGTGAACATGTTCTCAGATCTTTGGAGACTGCTATAGAAATAGCTCAATTAACTCTATGGATCCATCAACTACATATTAATTGCATGAATACAGGACAGCTAACAGGGCTGCTCACAGTCAACATGTGTTAAAAGCAATTTGTCACGTTCATTCCAGATTAATATAAATCAGAAAAGTCAGGGTTCATTCTCACTCTTCCAAACTATATGTTTCTGGTCAATGTAAATTTTAGAAATTGTGCAAACAGGATCATTATTCTGTAAACTTCAGAATATGTTGAACTCTATCAGAAATGAAACAGAAACATACAACAAATACATTCAAAATAAATTCAATCCTTATCAATAACTATAAATACACTTTGAATTTGTAACCTAACTAAAACAAAAGGACAAAATGTATGCAACCAGATGAAAAAAATGTTTGATGTTGTGACTGTTTGAATAAGATTCTCGTGCAATTCTGTATCTGCTTATAAAAGATGGGCCAAAGAATATTCAGTGGTGACGATTGGGTCCAAATGTACAGAATCCCTAGTATTCAACCAGCACAAAAAAAAGTTATGCAAAACAAAAACAACAAAACAAACAAACTTGCTGTTACATGTTATTTGTATATTGAATGATACTTATTGTCTCAACAAAACAAAACTTTTCTGGCACAGGTGTTACCAGCAAAACAATTTTAGGCACAGGTGGTACAACAATTTGGATGTTTGCCAACTCTAAAAGTCAGAATTACAAGTAGTTATTAGCACATGTCAGTCATCATTAAAGCAAGTCAATACAAAATATATAACTGTTCAGCAAGATATAGTAAGAGGGCTGATGCAAGATAATAGAATAAACAGCAGAAAAAATGATCCATTTGAAATAATTCAGATTAACATATGTACCGTTTCTATTATTATAGCTATTTTCTCAAGTCACTCTAGTTATGATGGTTAACAGTCTTAACTTACTGGTTATAGGGATCCTATCCCAGGTTGCCAGGATGCATGTTTGGATATAAATCATGTAAACACAGACACACAAACACGATATGTTTCTTCAATAATAATAATAATTCATTGGGCCATATTTGATGAAAAGTGTCTGTCAAAGATATACAGTACAGTGCACTGTAGTAAATTAGTGTATTTGTACCCAATTTCTTAACTAAAAAGAAATGCACTAGGATGCAAAGCAGAAGCTTTAGGCTCCATCCTGAGTGAGTTTGATGTTGCTGATAGGTTAAATGGCAGTCAACTGGTTAATGCCAGGCGACCATAAATCAGGCTATCTTTAATTGCTACCATTGTGCGAAGTCTGTTTCCCTTACAAACTACTTCACACAAGAGCATGCTAAGCTCCTGCAGTTCTCTTAAATAATTCATCTCTGTATAACCTTTCCAAAGACATACGTTTCTTTGTAATTGGGGAAGACTTTCAGTTCAGATAATAAAGTTTACATAATGTACTCTTACATATATAGGCGTTTTATCGGCATAATACTAAGACTGTCAGAAGAGTTTTTTACTCATAACATGTGCGAATGCTTTTTGAATACTAAATATCTGTGTATATGTTGGAAAACATATGGTACAAATTTAAGCCTTAAGCAAGGCTACACTCAGTGGATAAGCAGTTCAACCTTATTAACTCAAATTGACAAAAGCAATTTCTTCTTATGCAGGAATTGCATATAACAGGGTTGAGTTCAATTTACAGAGAGGGTCTAATGATGATCTAACATTGATTTTTCTTGAAGAAAATTTCTGCTTTACAGTAGTTTAGAATTTTTAAAGGGATCACTCAATGTTAACATGGTTCATAGGTAAATTGATCGAAACTCCAACTATAATGATATGATGTACTCAAGACTGTAAAATAGAGTACAAATATGAGGTTAACAATGCAAGAAAAAACTTCTTTAGAGCAGTTTCAAAACCTAAGTAATTTATCAAACATGACATTAATTCTTGCCCTTTTTTCATCTTTTGGAATGTTTTGTGCATCAGCTGTAATGATTTATGTAAACAGAAAAAATTTTGTAGTAAATGTGTGATGAAAGTTATTTCTTCATACTGCATAAATCTTTAATACAGGGCTGCCCAATATTTTTATCTACTATTTGGTAAAAAGCAAGGTCATTAATAATAATAGAGGCATTCATAAAGCATTAAATTGAGGAGAAACATTTTGTAAAGCTGTTAAAAATATTTATTGTTTCAGATGACTATCATTACAAAAGCAAATGTAAAAGTATCCAAAACTATACATTTCTTCCAAAAAATAAGCACCTTTAACTGACTTTGTTCCTTGGCTTTCAGTTTAAAATCAGGTTCTAAATGTTTGAAGAAGAGCTGTTTTCCAGTCATCTCAACCAATCAATGACTTCGCAGGCTGCAAGGACAAATTGTTGATTTGACTTACCCACAAAGTGGATTGAGGATAACTGAAGGGGAGGACTTGGTCCACAATATATTCTCAATAAGCTCAACCTTATTCTCAAAATAAATATAGACACATTGGTCCACAGTATGTGTTTCAACATACATGTATATGTGAAAAATCAGTTCGAAAAGGATCACTTCCAGCTCGTTGTAGCTGCAATATTTGGATGCGGTCAAAAAGTAGTATTTGTATTATCTCTTTTTTATTTTTGTTTGTAAATGTTAACATTGTTAAAAATCAACCCAATGTGGCCATAAGTTCCTCGCATTCAAACTTTTAAAGCTGTATAAATTGATTGAATACAGCATACGGCATTGGTGGCAAAATTAATGTTCCATGAGGGAGTTTATATCATGATACAAACTGCCAAGTTGTACTCACTGTAGGTATAAGTTTAAGGCAAGAAAAAACCCTCAAAAGCAATAACAAAAAAAAACTTACTGGAAAACCAGAGAAGCAGTGAGTTGGGAGGTTTTGTTTCATAAATCCCAGTCATTTATAGTAATGTCCACAGAAAATGTCTCACTAGGGTGGAGTTACAATGGTTATATATGGAGAAACCAAAACCAACCTTGCCTGGCCACTGATTGAACATTTGACATATTTTTGTATCAAGTAAAATCATAGATTGAACAACATTTTAAAAATTTCAAATTGTACTAAAATATGTATAAAATAGCTTGCATGAAGTAATAGATTTTGGTTGTACTCTTGTCAATCTTAGAGAAAAAGTGAAGTTCAGTAACAACACTTACAAAAATGACAGGAATGACTTATTTGTTTAATTCTTGACATTAAAGCTGATTAATCATTTGTGATCATTTGTGTAACTATTTGTGATGTCACAACTTAAAATAATGTTTATTTTCTCATGTCACGGCTATTGCCTTAATGTATCAGTTATATTGTTGTTAGAAGGGTGGGGGAATCAGTACATTCAGTTGGTCAAGGTTTTCTACTGTAAACTGCTGACCAATGTTAAAGAATTACCATTTTCCCCACATGAGGTCAGGCCGGGATTCGAACTCTGATCTCAGAGGTGGGAGGAAAGTGTGTTATCACTGCATGTCCATGGCCTCTACATAAAATAATAAAAAGATACTATTATAATTTCTGTAATTAACATTGTCTTTCTAATTATTGCCCGCAACAGATGTAATTATTGGCCACAGTAGATTTAACAATTAAGAGTGAAATGGGGAGTGAAATAAAAGCTAATAGTGCTAGTGCAATAACTTATTAAAAATAAGAGAAACTGGTACATTTTACAGTTTTTCAGTCTCTATCTTATATACCACACATATGTATTAATATCTTATTAAAACATGATACAAAATTACCACAGTTTCTACAGCAGATGTACACATTTACTTGTATGCAATGAAGTACCTTGTATTATCAATTTTGTCGGCCATTCCATTTCGTTACACTTACAGGAAGTCAGAACAATAAGTTTGGTATATAAAAGATCTGAACTGTGTCTCAATCCCCCACTCCCCGCCCCCACCCCCCACTTTGCCAAAAAAGCATTGCCCATGGGCAAATAATACAGGAATCATGGTATAACTTCTATGACATGTCTGATGTAACCTGATGAGAAAAATTTCCACAAGAATGCGATCATCATATAAATTTCATATTCTTTCTGCAGTGCCAAGAGACAAGGCTCCACCATACATAGCAATAGGGCTAAATATAGAAAATCGTTATGTTACTGATTGTAGACTCAAGACTAAAAACTTTCAAGCAAGAATAGTGTTTCATGTGGATATATCTTCCCAGAAGAGTTTTTCTGCACAGTTTATGAAAAACTGCAGATATTGAGATGAGTATGGAATAGACCAATGACAATTAATTAAATGCCACTTTCACATTTGCAATACATGATACTGCTGGCATTTATACTTTGAATGGATAGATTTCACCCAACACCCACAAAGTCACTGCTACTGCACAGTGTAATATGTAAAATGTGCATTCTTATGCAAAAATTGAACCTTACAATAATAATCATTACAATCTTATGGAGGATGTGCAATCTATATGTTAGAAGTCATTAAAATGTTGCTTAAATGCTTTTTCATTTGAGAGGCTATCATCCAAAAAACTTTATCGTCTACGGAATCAATGAACTACCACTCATCTGGTTCAAATCATATCTGTCGGGAAGGACATACTTGGTCAAGGTAGGTAGCATACTCTCACATCCCGCTGCACTCCAGTAAGGGGTCCCCCATGGCTCCATCCTTGGTCTAATGCTTTTTTCTCTCTACACAAACCCAGTCAGCTCAATCATTCACTCTCACAGTAGTACTAGAGAGTTTAAAATACCCGTACACGTGATGACCTGTACGCCAAAACTACAAGTACAGGTACACGTTCCAGTTGAGGGGCTTTTCAGTTAAAATACACGTTTGGTGTTTTTTTTTTTTTTTTTTTTTTTTTTTTATTTTTTTTATTTGCACATTATATGTTGTACATTACATGTCTACATTATTGTATTTAAAGTAAATCATAGAGAACTAAAAAGACAAATTAACCAAAATTTTAAAAATACACGTTTTCAAGGGCTAGTGGTTAGACATTTCCTAAGAAAACAGGTATCCATTTGAACCAAACATCATTAAATTTTTTCTTTCTGTTGTTTATTATTGCCAAATATTGTTCATCTTGATATGTTTGTTGAAATCTATACTTTAAAGCTTCAAATATATAACAAGGGCTATTATTGCTTTTAAAATTTGTATCATAAATATACTTCTTTGTATTTAGAATAATTGCATCGACAGGAATTTTGTTTTGATTATTCAAACGGTATCCAAACAGAATATCTAATTTGCCAAAGATGACATCTATCCTAATTGTCTTGTAAATATATTCTTCAAGTAAGTGCCAAATTTTTTTAACATTTTCACATTCAACAAACATATGCACAATTGTTTCATTTTCACCACAATAAACACATTTACTACTGTCTACTAGATGGAGTTTATACAAATAGTTTCTAGTTCCTATCACTCGATATAGTACCTTTATCTGGAACCATACAAGAGTATTATTGCAAAGACTTTTACAACAGGAATTAAAAATATTTTTCCATGCAGTATCATCAACTCTGATATTTAAATCAACCTGCCATTTATCTTTCATTGAGTGTTCATTTTTATCTTTTTTCTTTATCAGCCTATTGAAGACACTTGCACCTTTCTTGTTTTCATACAATATCTTTACATAAAATGGAACAAAAGGTCACGTTTGGTGTTGATGAGAGTGAAGGGACTAACTATTCACTTTTTATATTTATAATTTTATTGTTAATTCACAAATGACCAAAACACTGCACTTTCACATTTATCACCTTAAAAAGTAAAACACATATGATAAGAAAAACCACAGCATAAATGTCAACACTAACATACAGTTTCATCAAACATGCAAAACACATGAAAACTCTTCCATGCTCACACCCATACCAATATTAAATAGTTCGCACCTTCATGGGCCATAGTTTTATACAGAAATACCAAGGTTTTACAAGATTTTTTAAACAAAACTTTTTACCAGGAAAGGTTGTCCTGATTAAATTTTTTATATAAATAAGGTTTAAAAGCATATTAAGCTCCCACTTTTCTGCAATATTCATGTATATAATCTGTTATAAAAGCTAGAAAACCAGTTTTACTTTATCAGTTTTGATGAACTTCAAAACACCTCCTTCACGTTGTAAAACTTCAAGCTAGAAGTTCTACCTGTGAGCCGATGACGTCATTATTACACTTGGCAGTACCAGTCACAACGGGAACGGGTATTTTAAACTCTCTATTAACTATCACTTCTACACCGATGATACCAAGTTATACATAACACTCTCACCAGCAAATTTCTCTCACTCTATACAAAAACTAAAGAACTGCCTAAATGACATTCAAAATTTCATGTTCAAAAATAAATTAAAACTGAACCCTGACAAAACCGAGTTTATTCTGATAGGCTACAAAAGGAACCGTAAACAACTCCTTGCTCACTTTCCAATCAATATTCTTGGTAATCAGGTCTCACCAGCACAAATTGACAAGAACCTAGGAGTGGTGTTCAGTTCCTACTTCACTTTCTCAGACCATGTGTCACAGGTTATAAAATTCACTAGGGTTCCTGCGAAAGACCTCTACAGAATGTGTCCCCTCCTAGACCTTAAAACATCAGTTCTTTTAGCAAATGCTTTGGTGAGCAGCAGATTGGACTATTGCAACTCCCTGTTCTTATCACTCACTGATTTTGAGTTATGGAGATTGCAGTTAGTCCAAAACTCACTCTGCAGGGTTGTCACCTATTCCAACCAAGGTCAACCAGTTTATCTAAAAGAATTAATGCACCCTACACCTCTTCCAGAAATACAAGGCAAAGTACCCCCAAACTCAAGTTTCTTCATAACCCCACTAATACCGTAGAGTTCATAAATCAATCAAACACTTTTCTAATTCTACTACTTCTAGTTACTACGCCCCACTTCTTTGGAACTCTTTCCCCTTTCAAATAAAAGTAGCCCCTCTGTTGTATCTTTCAGGAAACACCTTAAAACCCACCTTGTCAACTTCAGTTTCCCAACTTAGCCTCCTTCCCTCTTGGTCACATCCACAACTCCGGACCACTGACCTTGAACGCCGCTCAACTCTCCTTACTCTAAATATTTCACATGTTATGGAAAAAAGGGTTTGCAGCTTTTATTATAGACTGACAATGGGTACATTACCATTCTCATAGTTACAGTTGCTTCCTAAAGAGCCATATTTATATGACCACATTTTTTCAGGGCAAAATGAAGCACAACTAATATCCCAATTATGTTTTGTCAATATGACATCCTGATCTACTACCATTTGGGTATGTGTCTTAAGGCAGAAACCAAATCACATAATTTTCAACTTACTTATGCTCAGATCTATGAAAAGAACTTCAACCCTTCAATGATTAATTGGAAGACATTAGTTCTATCCAACTCTGGTTGATGTAGACACAAGTCTAAGTTCTCTGTTTCATGAAATAAAAATTGACCAATAAAAATATTAAGTAGCAAGCAAATAACAGAGGAATATCAAATGAAGGTACATGCATATTTTAATATATATAGGCATAATTCATATCGGAATGAGTTTTTGCTTTTTATACTGAGGACACAGCAAAAGAATTTTATTGGGAAATAAGAAAGTTGTCTTTAAAAATTAAAAAAAATAATAAATTAAAGACTTAAACATCCAAAATTAGTCTTTAATATCAGGTGTGTATAAACAGTAGTGCGAGCCATCCTACATTGTTTGTGTAATAATTTTAAATATTAATTTTTATCCGTAACAGTGCTGTAAAAAGTGAGAAGTTATTGTAGGTTATTGATACCTTTTTTAGTTTGATGTACAGAAGTGAGTGGTGGTGGGGAGGACTTCCTAGCGGAAAAAAGAAAATCAAAAGATATTTTCCCGGGGGGGATATTTATACCCCGGTTACACTAAACTCGGTATTGCCTATGTTTATAGGTGTTGTTAAATGCCTCACTCCCTGTAATTTCTGATTCACTTCTGTCTGTGATCTTAACAAATTCTAGCTTTCTCCTTCTACACAGCTTCACCTGTCAATACACATGGAAGTTTTGGAATGTTCAAAGTTTCTGTCTCCACAATTTTCAGGGTTTTTGGATGCCAAAAACACACGGGCTATACCTCCTGTAGTGTGAGTGGAGTATTAGGAGGTACAGATGTCTAGTGAAAAGAATATGTAATCTTAGTAATCTAGTCAAGATGAGGTTAAACTATCCACTGCAGTAAATTGCTGAAAAGTGTTAGTATCTCTTTTGATGCCAGATAGGTTTACCAAATAAAATCTCTTGATAGGAAGAAAAATATGGTTTATGGTTGAAAATGATGTAATGAAGAATTTTTCAAGATACAAGTACAACATTGTGGTACACACAGTGTAAGCA
The DNA here is from genome assembly GCA_964017235.1 of Sabellastarte sp. h YS-2021. Taxonomy (NCBI): domain Eukaryota; kingdom Metazoa; phylum Annelida; class Polychaeta; order Sabellida; family Sabellidae; genus Sabellastarte; species Sabellastarte sp. h YS-2021. Next base: position 163,398,658 of record OZ024927.1, on the reverse strand, counting down.
TGAAAGTTTCAAAGAAATATCATGACCCAAAAAGGTATAATGTGTATGTGACTTAAATGATCCCAACTGATAAAATATGCCCCCAATTTTATATTAAACACCACCAATATTTGGAGAAGCATTGTTTACATTTATTTATTGTCTATGTTATTTAGATAAAATAATTATACCATTTATTTAGAGAGAATAATAATTCCGGTATAAATATTTCTGCAAATGTTTAGAAAATTACATGAAACCAAGTACTTTCTAAATGAAGTTCTTGTCGATATTGTTTACAATTTCTTCTGTTTGTCACAGCCTTTGAACAAAAGAAATATTGTGGCAAAATATTAAAGACTTTAGGCTTCATTCCTTTCATTTTTACAGAACTCAATCATGTATTATTGGCTGACATTTAAAACATTTATCAAACCATGGTGAATTCGTTTTAATTTTTTTCAATCAAAACATAAAAGTTAACTTTCTCACAAGTACAAAGCTGAGCATACCATGAACATACACAAAAGTCAGTTAATTATTGGTGAATGTCTTAAACCTATTATTAAAGCCTTATGAAAGGTCTCAGTAGTTAACAAAAATCAAAGTTGGACTTTCCCATCCCAGTTAATAGTTCAGATTATATCATGGCAGGCTGTCAGGGCATCCCAAGTGTAGCTAAGAACTGTTATTGGTGAACAAGTTAGGCACTGAATTACTTGGCTCTCACCAATGTAGTTGTGGAGTCAAGTTCAGGGGGGCCTATTAACAACAACAGATGAGGTGACCTTAGACCTAAGAAAGGGGAGGTTCTTCACTTAATTTTTTCTTGGAATTGATATTCGTGAAACAATACATAGATAAGTTCATTTTAATTTAAATTTAGGAAAAAACTCTAATTCTAATAGGACTTTTATAGTGCTTAATCTCCCCTATTCAAAGGGGACTCTAAGGTGCAACAAAACAAAAACAGTCAACCAATTTCAATATCCAGGGACAGAAAAGAGTCCAAGCACTATGGAGAATGCCAGGGGTAAGACTAAGGAGGTTTTGAGGCGTTTTCTGAAGGAGGCCAGAGAGGGGGACGCACGAATCTCCTCAGGAAGAGCATTCCAAACAGTGGGAGCATCAAAAGCAAAACTATAACCAAACTGCTTGCGGATTTATGGACTGATGGTTGAAACTTGGGAATGACAAGGAAATTACCACAACTCTGACTGTGCCTGGTACTGTAGGAACTGCTGTAGGAAGAGATGTATGGAGCAAAATACTTGGGAAAACCAGTGTGGAGAAACTTATAAACAAGGGTGGCTGTTTTAAAGACTGAGCGATGTTCAACAGGAAGCCAGTGCAGTTTCTTAAGAACAGGAGTTATACTAGTGTATCCACTGGTATTTGATACGATTCTAGCTGCACTGTTTTGGATGCACTGTAATTTACAAAGATTGAACTTAGAGAGACTCCTGAAAAGTGAGTTACAGTAATCCAACCGACTACTAACAAGAGCATTGGCCACAAGTACAGAAGCATCATGAGTAAGAAACTGCCTGACATGTCTAAAATCACGGACTCTACCAACTCACAAGATATATTTGTTTCTAGATTTTGAATAAAAGAAACAAGTACAGGTTTTTTGCAAACAAATGTTTATTATCATTGTTGTCTGCTTGTTTACATGACTCTAAGGTCACCTTAGAGTTAGGAATGTTCATAAATACGGTTTCATAATTTCTCACATGAAATACAAGTAATACATGAAATCTAAGTTAGTGATTTGTCGAAGTAATGCTTGTGAATTCAGCGCTGGGTCTTGGTAAGTCCTGACAGGACATTAACTGTGGAAAAAGACATATTTGCGAACTTTGACCTTTCTTAAATAAGTCTTCCTTGAATATCTTACTCATTTAGTATCATCTGTATCATTAATATTCCAACATCAATTGATATGAGTTTAGTTTTGATAGGAGTTTTTTAGTGTTTATTATCATTGTTGTCTGCTTGTTTACATGACTCTAAGGTCACCTTAGAGTTAGGAATGTTCATAAATACGGTTTCATAATTTCTCACATGAAATACAAGTAATACATGAAATCTAAGTTAGTGATTTGTCGAAGTAATGCTTGTGAATTCAGCGCTGGGTCTTGGTAACATATGTAATACACTAAGGATATTGTCCTGACAGGACATTAACTGTGGAAAAAGACATATTTGCGAACTTTGACCTTTCTTAAATAAGTCTTCCTTGAATATCTTACTCATTTAGTATCATCTGTATCATTAATATTCCCACATCAATTGATATGAGTTTAGTATTGTTTTCACCCATGGTGTCCGGATGGTCGGGCGGGCGGCGGGAAATAGTTTTTCCGGGCTGTATCTCAGAAACCGTAAGGTGTAGGAAGTTGATACTTGGTAGGGACATTGGTTAGGGGGTGTAGCTGTGCAACGTCATGGTATGACCTTGATTTGACCTTTGACCTTGCCATAGTGACCTTGAGTTTGAAAATCTTGTCCGGGCTATATCTCGGAAACTGTAAGGTGTAGGAAGTTGATACTTGGTAGGGACATTGGTTAGGGGATGTAGTTGTGCAACGTCATAGTCTGACCTTGATTTGACCTTTGACCTTGCCGTAGTGACCTTGACCTATAAAATCTTGTCCGGGCTATATCTCGGAAACTGTAAGGCTTGGGAAGTTGATATTTGGTAGGGACATTGGTTAGGGGGTGTAGGTGTGCAACGTCATGGTGTGACCTTGATTTGACCTTTGACCTTGCCGTAGTGACCTTGACCTATAAAATGTTGTCCGGGCTATATCTCAGAAACCGTAAGGTGTAGGAAGTTGATACGTGATATGGATATTGGTTAGGGGGTGTAGGTGTGCAACGTCATGGTGTGACCTTGATTTGACCTGTGACCTTGCCGTAGTGGCCTTGACCTATAAAATCTTGTCCAGGCTATATCTCAGAAACCGTAAGGTGTAGCAAGTTGATACTTGGTAGGGATATTGCTTAGGGGGTGTAGGTGTGCAGCGTCATGGTCTGACCTTGATTTGACCTTTGACCTTGCCGTAGTGACCTTGACCTATAAAATGTTGTCTGGGCTATATCTCAGAAACCGTAAGGTGTAGGAAGTTGATACTTGGTAGGGATATTGATTAGGGGGTGTAGGTGTGCAACGTCATGGTCTGACCTTGATTTGACTTTTAACCTTGCTGTAGTGACCTTGACCTATAAAATATTGTCCGGGCTTTATCTCGGAAACTGTTAGGTGCAGGAAGTTGATATTTGGTAGAGACATTGGCTAGGGGGTGTAGGTGTGCAGCATCATGGTGTGACCTTGATTTGACCTTTGACCTTGCCATAGTGACCTTGACCTATAAAATCGTCAGGGCTGTATCTCGGAAACCGTAAGGTGTAGGAAGTTGATACTTGGTAGGGACATTGGTTATTGGCTATAGGTGTGTATTATCATGGTGTGACCTTAATTTGACCTTTTACCTTGCCGTAGTGACCTTGACCTTTAAAATCTTGTTGCACCTTTGGGTCTGTCTTTTGATGCAGATTAAGCAAAAGTCATATTAGAATTTATTAAGAATTTTACTTTCATAACTTCCCATTGTAAGAGATAGAATTTCATCAAGTGAGCCGCAGATTTTACTCCAACACCACACATAAGCATTCATTAAATGTATTACCACTTCTGTATAGATGGTAATATTCAAACCATCTAAACCATAATTCGGAAATGCAGATGTATATAAAGAGTGTTGAATTTTAGTTTACTGATTAATGCTGTCATCTTGTCATTGAATTATCTTGTTTTAATACTTCATGTTTATACGCATTATCTTTCTTTTAAACATTATTTCTCCATTTAAACATTGTTTGGACCTTTATATAACTGACAGTGCTCTGAAAGTATCCTGAAGTTTGTACTGGTACAGTACTTCTATATCTCATGGTGTTGAAAATATTTCCCAAGGCTGTGGGGTATGGGCATCTCTGATGCTATTTTTCAATATTGATATCAAAAGTATCAATTTCAGTTTGGTTTTGAATGAGTGAACAGTTAAACAAATTACTGTAATTTGAGACTTCTGAACATTAAAATCCTTTATTCATGGCTTGCTTGATTGTTCCTGAGATATAATTGATAGTTTCAAACTTTTTTACAATGCTTTATGAAAGTTTGCTCACTTAAAATAATGAAATATTCTTGGTAAATGAAGCATGACATTAGTTACTGAGAAATATAATTTACCGCATAAAACAATATTTTATTATTAATCAATATGGAGAGTCAAATTCAAGTTTTATATTAATATTGAAATTTTAATTCAATAACAACAATATTACATCCAGAAATGCTGCCCAACCTAATGGTAAAACATCATCAAGGAAAGATCATCCAGCAAGGTTCTTGAAAAACAAGGAAGCTTATCATAGTCTTCTCTACATCCCTGCATGCAAGGCATTATCTGTTTGAGTAGAGGAAAAGTATTAAAGCTGACAGGGTGATAAAGCTATGAAGAAAATCTCCACTGTTTTTCTCCCTCCCAGCGGGACTGTTCATATTTCAAAAAACTTAAATCACATGATTCCCGAATGAGTCTCATCAAAAAGATACTGTATATCAATAAATCTCCTCTGTACATTCCATTCCAGTGGCTAGTCATTGCTTTTGAATTGCAGAAACAAAAATTACTGAGGGCAATATTTAAACTTTGGCCAAAAATTTAAAAAAAATGATGCGGTTTTCTTATATTAGCCGACTGCCTCAAGAAAAACAAGGCAGAGGAAGGAATGAGAAAACATGAGTTTAAATTTGATGGCATTACCTGTTGACTTTGTCAAAAACGATTGGAAGTAGTTTGCAGCTGTAATTATCTGTACAGTATGTTGTAAGAGAAACAGCGATCCCCTTTTAAAGAGGGAGATCAACGTTGACTGACAAAGTCAAAACCTGTAATTTTGTTCAACTGGTTCATTGTGAGTTCTCACAGTATGTACTTCCTAGTCAGTGTTTGTGGTAAGAACATTACTGTATTCTTGCACAAGTTTTCTTTTTTAATTCAACATAGCCATAATTTGCATAATTTTCTTGTTAAAGTTACAGAAAATGGTACATCTGATCTCACTATTATGAAAATATTTGCAAAACTGCTGAAATTAAATAAGAATATTACAGTCTTTTTCTGAATATTCTACTCTGAATATTTCATTTCTCTCTCCTTAAACGAGTACTTAGGTAATCCTCATAGCTCTAGTTTGAGGCTTAATATATAAGTGGCAAGTAGACACGAATATATTTACAGTAGGCTATGCAAACAGACTAACAAAAATGTCCATCATTCATAGGATATGCTTCTAGTTATGGTTCACTTCTGCTTATTCCTACAAAAATACTGTATTTTCGGGTCTAAGAAACTCAAAATTGTTTCCACGTCTATCTAAATTTGACTTACAGTCTGGTGATGATTGCCAAGGATGTTATGTTTTTTGTGCATTTGTTTGTTTGTATTCACGATTATTCAAAAACCTAGAAACATATCTTTATGGAAATTTTTTCTATGTTGGTAAGACCCGCCCAAAGGAAGAACTTGTGATTAAAGTTTTGGGTATCATCACACAGATTTGTTTTTCACCAAAAACAAACCATCACAGAAACTGCAAGAAATTCATGGTATTTACCAAGAACTGTGTTTTACAACCATTATATCATTTTTTTCTATCGGTTATATATTTATGTAAATGAAATATATTTAACATTATGTAAATTTAAATATTTTGTTATAAAATAAAGGAAACTTAAAATATAAAGTGAAGCTGCGTGTAGGTATACAACAGTCCATTATTAGATACTACTGTTTCTGACAGAGACATTTTTTTATTGAAACAATATATCATGAGACAATAACTTTGGAAAAGACTTCGATCATACTCTGGAAAGTAAAAAAAAATCTTGCATTGTAAAAAGTTCCATTTTTAATGGATTTGTGGTTAAAGATTATAATGACCTGATCATGCTGGATACGTGGCTGGTGGAGGACTGTACTCTTGGAGAGCTTTCTATTTGTAGTCATTATAGAATCTACTGAATTGATAAAAAAATGTATCTGTTGATACTGATTCAATATTTTGACACTTTTCTGTAATAAATTGCCCCTTTGATGTTACTTATCTTTGCACAATCTGGAAGTATACTTTTTTATTGAGGCTGACAAGTCACTTTTATACTTTTTACAGTTACATAATTCTGCTTTTCAAAAGTACTCTTTATTGCTTAAAAAGTGTTCAGGATTTGCATGACTTTCCTACAGCAAATGGCTCATTTGAAATTACTTGTATGGAAATATTTACAAACTGCTGCTATAAACTAAAGAAAATAATACTTTTTCACTTAGAATTGTACTTTAACATAATTCATTATTCTAGTCTGATCATAAACGAGTGCTCTATAGAGCCTTTTTGAAAAGCAAAAATATCTATAAAATTGACAAACATAATGATACACAATTTAATATGTAAATTATAAAAAAAATTGGCATTCCATCCTGAATTTAAGTAAGTCTGTAATTGCAACCTCAGAGATGGCTAATTTACAGGACTCTGTTTTTGTAAAGAAAAAACAGGAAATCAATTAATTGTTTTATGCTTCAGTTAATTAACTCAATTTGACCTTTAATATCTGCATATCGACCAAATATGGCATCTCTACTACAATTTCTGGGCAATATTGGGGTGACAGAGCAGCCATAAATCACCAGAATGTTTGTAAATATTGGTCACAGAGATATCGCTTGGAATCTCTTGATTGATTAACTGGATGTTAAATTATGTATTCCATGAAGATATACTGCAATTTCTTGTATTATAATATCATGTATATTTAGGAAAAACAAAATACATAAAATCTTCTAATTTATTCTTTATAAAATTTGTGTTTCTTTTTTTAGCTAAGTGTAATTCTTTTACAAAGATCTAGAAAACTGGCTAATTCAGACCAAATTAAAATCAAATTTAAGACCCAGGAATAGTTAAACATTTTTTTTGAAATTTTATTTGGCATAAAGCTTTCACAGAATCTAAAAGCAATAAATGTTTTAAATTCCAGAATATTTGCAGCAACTGGAACATTGTATATTTATCATTTCAGAGTGAAGAACAGGAAATTATGCTTTGTTGAATTCACAAATAGTGCAAATGGGAAAGCTATAAGTTTACGGATGAATATATACAATAACGAAGTTATACCCTTTTTCCACTATCGCGTGCTTTCCTGTTGACCACCTGGAATATGTGTAGTCCTGAGTATAGTCTAATTGGTCATGTAACTTATCTTTACACTTGTGAAGTTGGGAGCATAATTGTGGGATTCGTAGAGACTCACATAAAAATATTAAACATGCTTTGTGAATGAGTATTTCTGTTCCAAGTACTCAGGACCAATATTTTCACTCATAAGGTGGCTACATTAATATTTTGAGCACTATGACTTTGTTCTAATTCTAATAATACTTCTACAGCACTTAACCTTCATCTACTGACTGACTCTAAGGCACATAGTTACCAGAAAGCAGGGATCCATAATCATCAAGTTAGAAACATCACAGGGATCATCGCCACAGAGATAGACCGAGACAAAACCAGAAAACAAGGGTGTGTATGCTTTTGCAAGAGAAAGGTTTTCAACTTCTTTCTGAATGAAGAGAGAGACTTGGCTGAGTGTACATCATCAGGCAGATCATTCCAAATCTTTGGGGCCTCATATGCCAAGCTGAGGCCGAAATGCTTTTAGACTTATATTTTGATGCAAAGTGTGGGACCTCGAGTAGCATGCCATCAGATTGACTTGTACCAGTTTTGCACATGCTATAACTGGGTTTACCAAAAGGTTCACATTATTTAGGATAACAACTTTGTAGGAACTAGTTCACCATGAAAGCCATTTGAAAACTGAGTGATATTTGATAGGTTTTATAACAGGAGTGATATGTGACTACTTGGTGATATTGGCAAAAATTCTAGCAAGACTGTTCTGGACACGCTGCAGCAGCCTGTGAGGATCAAGAGCAGAGAGACTTCTAAAGGAATTACAGTTGTCAAAATGACTTCCAACATAAACGTTTGCACCCAAAAGAGCAGCATCACACGAGATACCTTCTGAGTTGCTTAAAATCCCTGATATGAACAAAACAAACCTTACAGGTATTTCTGACATGGCAAGAGAAGTTGTATCAAACACAAAGTTTCCTGACTGCTTCAGCAGGTGAGAAGAGATTACTAAGTAAAATGTACATGTATATTATCTGGGAAAAACTTGTTGAGTTTTGCATGCACAGCCAAACATAATAAATACGGTTTTATTGGGATTAAGATTAAGCTTGTTTGCAAAAAGCCACTTTTTGATGCCATCTAAGCATTTTTTTTCAGACTATCAAAGGCCTGAGCAACATTCTTGTGTGTAAGATGAACATATACCTGAGTGTCGTCATAAAAGTGGAAACTTATGCCAGGATGATCTTGAATAAATTTGCTGTGGGAAGTAGTATATAATGAGTATAGGATTGGTCCTAGGGCAGAATCCTGGGGCACATCATACAACAACCTTTTGGCATCAGATAAAACAGAGCCAATCTTGATGCACTAAGATTGGTCTGAAAGGTAAAACTTGAACCAGTCTAGAACCAGACCACCAACACCAAACCATGAACTCAGTCAATAAGTGTACTATGATCAATTAGGTCAAACGCTGCTGTTTGGTCCAGAACAACAGCAGTAATTTACCTCTAGCAAGAGCAAGATGGACTTCCTTCTTAATTGACAACTATGGGGTTTCAGTCAAGCTCACAGGCTGACTGATTGACATTATCAAGTCCATTAGGAATGACATGATCATTGAACTGAGAAGCCATAACACAAGTTTTAAAATGAAGCATAAACCAGAGACAGGTTGGAACCAGAAAATATCTTCTCATAGGGAACAGTTAATAAGCTTTGATAAAAGTTCAGGACACCATAGGAGCATGTTTATCAAGCAGCGCCACTTAAATCCCTTGTGTAATGCTCATAGAGGGCACTAAGTGTATTGCCAGGACATGTAACAAATGAGCAATTAGCAAAATTACTCCTCAGGCTATGTACTATATATATTTGGTGTTATCTCCGAAAGGGTGCTGAAGGGCTTCTAAAATCAAGCTGATCAGCATTGCATGATCTGAGATGAACCACCCCAAATATTTGAAACAACATTACGCCCAGTGGGATTGAGGATGAGATCAAAAATGGGCCATTAAGGTGGGCTGGTGTGTGAACACACTGAGAGATATTGCAGGAGTAGACAATTCTGAAATTTAACAATATCACTGGAACTTGTATTAACATGAATATTGAAATCAACACACATAAAAAATGAGGAACTAACTGAAGATAGGTACTCAAAGAGATTGAGAACTTGGTCAATAAATGCATCATAACATGAGCCAGGGGGTCGATAAACACATGATGATGTTGCGACTATTATTTTGCTGCTATGACATATCTTATAGACTTATTCACTCTTCTGATCTTGTTCACTCTTCTTAGAAAATATGTTCTTCTCAAAAGAAAATTAGTTGAAAGAATTCTCCAACTACTGCATGGTAACTTCAGGTGTTGTGGTGTATTTTTATGAGTTGAGGCCATCAAGAGGAGGTCATAAGACCAATCTTTTGGTCATACAGCTTACCTTTAGATGTAGAAAAATTCATATGGTTTTTCAGTTCCCCCCAACAGTTTCAATGATATCACTTGGAGCAATGCTGCCTCCTCCAACCCCCAACACACACAGACACACCCCTACATACCCTTCCTGAGTTTAAAAATGGGTAGGTTTTCTTGACGGTTAAGATAAATAGTGAATTTCAATTAGAATATACCTATATAAGCTTTACAGGACATTCTATTTTCCAGAGTTCAACTTGAACGGATATAACTTTGTGAAAATAATATCCATAATACCATATGTGACTGTTCAGTAAATTGGAATAAGTGTTTCTCCTTCAATTATATGTCATACTTAAGGCAGCCTGGCCAGGTGGAAGGAGAGCAATTTTTTAATAGAAAAAAATATGGGGCTGTCACATCAGAATGTATTTGGTTTAATAGGGCACAACAAACATAGGTTAAAACTGGTTTATTGTTACACTTTTAGTTGTGATACCAAAATCCCATATGGCTCTAATTGAATAGAATGTGTCACTATGTGTTTAAAACTGTGGATTTATAGCAGTCACAGAGATCTATTATACTAGGAATATAAAACATGATTCTCACTGGACCAAAGACTGCCATTTGGGTGTATGCAGTGATAGTTTTGCCCAGTATGGAGTGACTGTAATGGCTCAGTGTATGCAAATCCATCCCATTTGGGCAATGTTTAGTGACAGTTTGATATACCTGTGCCATATTCCCCTGATGTGATAAGACAACAAGAACAATTTCTGGTAGTTTTATGTCAATATTTGGTTAACATATATTTAAAATTAGTATGCAGTTAATTATTGTTTAAACTGGACCAATAGTGTAATCTATAGGTACACAAATATGACATTTGTAGCTTAACAATTTTGATTCTAAGATTATGGATTGTATTCCTTTCAAGAATGCTTTTTTACCTGCCACAGCAGTCACAATAAACATGCATAGCAAAAAAACCCCTTTAATTCTGCATGATAACCAACATATTATAACAAGAGTTTTCATTGTATTTTTCCTGATAACTTCATTTGAATACAATCTATTTTTGCTGTCTTATGAAAGAAAGGCAAACCAGTCTTCTTTCATGTTTTAGTGCACTGAATGTTTTCTTGTATTTGTAATTATGTTTCACTTTCTTTTAAAATAAAATATAAATCGTTATTATTCTTACAGGCAAAAATGAGTGTTCACAAAAATGAGTCAGCCATCAATTCTAATTCCAAGTGTGTGCCAACAACTGCAACAAAATCATTTAACTTAACAATCTTAAAAATGACCTTAATTGCTATAAGTTTAGTACAGGCTACAATATTTTACATTATTTATTATAACTCAAGACACGACACTATATTGCCTGTATATATTTATGCAGTATTTAATTAGGAGCTAGAAAACCAGACACATTTTTGTCTGTCAGAAAACATATTGCTGGTAGTTCAGTAAGTAACCCCACACAGCAAAAGTCAGATTAGGAATGCATTGCAGTAAATGTGGGGGCTAATTCACTGCATTAAGATCTCACTAGAACAGTGCTGAGTATCCCTAGAGGAACACAGTACCATTCACCAGTACATTACACAGGATTTCCAACTTACTGGATATAATAAGGTCAGTAAGTATGTCTTAATCATCATAATAATAACACCGGGGTGTAGTGTGACAGTAGAGTTGAGTTTGTTTATTACTTGTAAGTGTGAAGGGGGAGGAGGGGCAGAATGGGGAAGACAATCATCTCCAATCTCTGTTGGGGTTATGGGTTTAAATCCCTAGGAAAACTGGTTTATTTATTGAGGATTCCAAATCAATGCAGTTTATTGACAGACCAGTATGCATTGTTTTCCTCCACCCCTCAACTGCCAAGACGCCATACAATGTATTAAAACCGACACTCACCCCCAATAAACATGATTCTTGTTGCTTTCATCTTAATGTTTTGAACATGATCAGTTATGTTGTTGATTTAAATCTCACTATTTTGTATAATACCCAAATCACACTGAAGGTAGTATTTCCCACAATTTTTGGCATTTGGAAAAACACCCCAGTCCTTCGACTTTCGTCCGAGATTCGTATGCGACCTTGTGACACAGTGGCGAAACATCCATTACCTTGCGCATCCTACGGAAGTTTCAAAATGTTTAACACTTCTGCCTCTGAATTTGGTACAGTGAGCATGTACAGACAAATACGAGCATGCACAGATGAATTTCTTGCTACAGTAACAGAAGGTGTGGTCCATGGTGTATATAAGGTTATGACTCAGTCGTCTTTTGGTTTAACACGATGACAAAAGGTGAGTGAAAGTAAATGGATGTTTTGCAACTGTGTCACAAAGTGGCATATGAATCTTGGACAGTAGTCAAAGGACAGTGACGTTTCGCCAAATGCCTATAGTTTATTTATTTGGGGTTTTACATCGCTTTCAACACTGTACAGGTCATATCACGACGGGTAGTTGGAAGGGCAGAAGAAACCAGTACATAGGGTTCGTTAGGGTGCTGTACTGTAAATTGCCGACCAACGGCAAGCAACTACCAGCTTTCCCACTTGAGGCCATGTCGGGAATCGAACCCCGGCCTCAGAGGTGGGAGGCGAGAGTGTTACCACTCTGCCACCGTGGCCCCCCAACTGCCTATAACCATAGGCTATACCACCTGTAGTATGAATGATACACCAAATCTTGGAAGGTATGTGGCGTCCTGGGAGGTGGTTCCGCCATCGAGTAAAACCTCTAACCACAGGACGTACCACCTGTGGTGTGACTGGGGCATTAGTGGGAACACTGGGTGTAGGTTGAACATGTCCTGGGGCCTTTACAGCACGGAATCTGGGCAAGCCTGGTTTAATATGCACTGTGAAATTCATCATCATCATCATCAGTGGTTAAGTGGTTTAAACAAGTTTGGCATTTTATCATGTTACTACTCAGTCAACATTTTTCATTTTAAATTTAGAAAGTTAAATTGACAAACAATTGGAGTAACATATTTTTCCTGTAATAAAGGTTAAAGTTGGGGTTTTATGTCCTGTTCAGCAAAAAGGGTCATATGGGGACAGGTCCTCAGCATTGTCACTTGTGGGAGTCGAGGTGAATGCTGAGATTAGATGCTAAACCTGCTAACACAGTTTAAGGCCAATGGGGACCTCTTTTCCTGTGATATTTACCATAGAGTAAAGTCACTAAACACATACAAACTTGCTGATACATCATTTACTAAGTTTTGGTGCCTGATATCCCCTTGTTTCGAAAGAGGCCTTTTCAAGCCTGATGACATGTCACTTCAAGTGAGTGATCAGCTCACTTTAGAGTCACAACAAAAGCTGGATGGACAAAATTTGAGAAAACCTACATATTGTTTAGTAGGTAAAACTGTTGAATATATGTTTTATTTAGTTATTTTATTGAGCCCTTCTTGCTTTATTTTATTGCTTTCTGAAATAAAATGTTATGTGAAAATATTATGGAATTTGACATTCTGTTACAACACATCCAAAAGTAGACACAAAAATACAATTTCTACTTTCCGATCATTAGAAGTCACAAATTCACATCTCTGGTCTGATGCAATTGTCTGGGACAAAAACTTTTGACATGTTAGGTCTCAGATGTAGCAAAGTACATTACACATGGGACCTGCTGAACCTTTCACTTTCACTAAATTTTACACTAACTGCTACTCTAGAGGATTCCATAGAACCTTACCATAATGTCATATACACTTAGTATTATACATAATTGTTACCTGTTTAACTGGCATTGTTACATGAAATTCACAGACAGTTAGGTATTCAGCAATTAAGTGGACTATTTCTCAGCATTACTGCACTGCAGAATCCTGTGTCCTTTTCAGTGGTTGAGGCTAATCAACTCTTAACATGGGCCTCACATGACAACCAGACTAGAAGGCTAAAACGTCTTCACACAATCAGTTGAATAACCTTGGGACAACGGCACTGTTTCACTGCAGACTCTGTATACTGAGAGACACAAAAAAAGTATACTCACATACAGAAATGTCTAAATCCCTCAGTGAATTGTGACGTTATGGTGAAGTTCTGTCAGAAATCAATAATATGTTATACTGCATGTTTAACTCTTGTCAAATTAAAACAGAGAGCACTTTAATTGTATTCATAAATAGCAGTGTATACATACCATAACTTGTATGGATTTATGTCTTGTAAGTGTGTTAATTTTAACCCTTTGGCAGCCACAGTACAGATCCACCTGGGCACCATAATAATTTCTGATATTTGCCATTTTTGCTAACTTTTTTACACAGATCTTTCTGATGCTATTATTGGTAACAATCATACTCTGGTTCTCAGTACTTTCAAATATTCTTTTATAACTTCAATGTCACAATGTTTTGAATGGTACAAAAAACAAGTGTAGATTTGTCACAAATATTTAAAACACCATGGCACCCATGAAAGTGTTATATATTACGGGGTATTAGAAATATATTTCTACAAGTTTGTTCCTATTTTTGTTCCATTGAAATATACAACCAGAAATAAAAGAGAAATCTGAAGTTCAGAAGCAAGTATTTGAAAAAAATTTACATAACAAGCCTGTCATGGTTGCAGGTCCTTGTCACCTATGTCATAATGTGATATGACTATGATGTTTATAGTAGCATTATGACAAAACATGCCCAACACTAAAGATCTGTAATATCTGGTTGCAAAAGTCTCCCCTCCAGTTGCTGGTTAATTAGTCTAATAATTTCCACACTCAAATCTAGTTATTAGACCTAGTTCACACCTTTATGTTCTGGAGTCATGAACTACAACCAAACATGCTCATCCACATTTGTTTCTGGTTCGATCCACTTTGTCTTTAGATAAGACATCTTCAGTGAGATTGGTATTTAGGTAGGCACCTTTGATGCTATTCAATACAACATGGAATACAATTTGTATTCAGGACGGCTTTGATGAAATTTTTGAAATACATATTATTACACTCTACAAGCTTTACTAATATATACATGCTGGAGGGGACACAGGGGGATGGATTTTTGGGGCGGCTCCCTCTTCAACATGCAGCACCAAAATATGAGGGTCTCTTTTTGGAACCACAAGGATGAGGTCATCAAGCAGAAAGTAAATAAGTACAGATATGACCATGGGGAAAAGTGTGACTAGGCCATAAGTTTGCATTCCATTGTAATTGATACTTGAGGCCATTAAAGTACAGATAAATTGGTTCCCTTTTTTCCTCTCCAATAGTTTATATATGTGACAGGGGGCAAATTTGTTAATCATTATCTCTGCCATGAAGCTATGTTTTGGATGCATTTGTCTGTGTGTTTGTGCTTATTCCAAAACTGATACATCTTTATGAAAATTTTATGTGGGTGGCTTATGATCTGATCAAAGGAAGGAGTGATGAAATTTTGTGAAAGATTCAAATTTAATAGTAAAAAAGGAGTATTTGGGTAAAATTACAATATGGGGATACTCGGCTGCCATGGTAAAGGTCTGCACACTAGGTATGCTTTGGGGCGGGGGGATGTGTACTAGTAACCATATAACAAACATATTACTGTAATGTTAATGAAACAAATTCATTGCACTCAATGGGAAAGATACGAAGCCCCAAGTAGACAGACTTATTTCCTTGTCGTAGGTTGTAGGTCTAGTACATTTTTCTAACATACATTCATAAGGTGTTAATGTTTCAATATCTTTCTATGACTTAAGGATACTCGAAATCCAATCAAATAACAATTTGAATGTAAATTTTGCTGGTTTTATTTTTGAGATCTTTTTGTCAGTGGCTGCATCTCATGAAGTACTGGGGTGTATATATTTGAAGATTATACAATGGAAAGAAGCAGGCACCATCAGCTGTAAAGGAAGAAGACAGTACTTTTAAGATGCAATTGTAAGATCTGTAAGATGTGAAATACCAAATCAAAACTGTGATAATTACAAGCATTGAAAAGACAAACAAAATATGGCTCTACTTGTAGCATTAGCAAAGAACTTAAAGCGAATGAGCGATGAGGAAGCCAGCGGTGAAGCAGAATTCTTTCTAGTTAGAATATTGTAACATAGAAATTTACATGTCAGACAGCAGAAATTAACCAATAAACCGGTAGGGAGAGGGGGGGGGGGGAGGAGGAGGGGTATGATGGTTATATTATGATTCAAGATAATCAC
The DNA here is from genome assembly GCA_964017235.1 of Sabellastarte sp. h YS-2021. Taxonomy (NCBI): domain Eukaryota; kingdom Metazoa; phylum Annelida; class Polychaeta; order Sabellida; family Sabellidae; genus Sabellastarte; species Sabellastarte sp. h YS-2021. The sequence goes on along the minus strand of OZ024927.1, from coordinate 163,382,770 downwards.
AACCTATTGGGTGAAATATGATTGAACAGTTCTGATTAAATTGTATTGTCCAGCTTGGATTGATAATACACATAAAAATGAAGTAAACAATCAAAAATAGTATCGGAGATGCCCGTACCTCACAGCCTGGGGAAATAGTTTTCAACACCATGAGATATAGAAGAAGTGAACCAGTACAAAGATCAGGATACTTTCAGAGCAGAGTCAGTCATATAAAGGTCCAAATAATGTTTATGTAGAGAAAATAATGTTTAAGTAAAAAAAAATGTATTTAAAGATAAAGTATTAAACAAAATAATTCAATAGCAAGGTGACAGCGTAAATCTGTAAACTAAAAATTATGAAGCTGTAAAATTCATTAATTAGAGTATTGCTGTCAATGGAAATAGCACAATTATGTAAAAGTACAAATAATAATCAGTTCCTGCAATACATATATCTTTGTCATAAGAGAAACATGTCTCAAATATGGCAGGTGAACATACTTTGATAGAGCCAAAGTTAAAGGTCACACCATGATGATGCACACCTACACCCCTAACCAATGCCCCTACCAAGTATTAACTTCCTACACTTTACAGTTTCCAAGATCTTGCCCAGACAAAAATTTCAAGGCCAAGGTCCCTATGGCAAGGTCAAATCAAGACACACCATGATGCTAAATACCTACAATGTTTATGCAATGTCCCTACCAAGTATCAACGTCCTACACCTTACAGTTTCTGAGATATTGCCCAGATAAGATTTTATAAGTCAAGGTCACTATGGCAAGGTCAAATCAAGGTCACACTTTGACGTTGCACACCTACTACCCCCCTTCAAAAAAATGTCCCTACCAAGTATCAACTTCCTACACCTTACGGTTGCCAAAATATAGCCCAAACAAGATATTATAGGTCAAAGTCACTACAGCAAGGTCAAAGATCAAATCAAGGTCACATCATGACGCTGCACACCACATCCCCTAAGCAATGTTCCTACCAAATATCAACTTCCTACTCCTTACAGTTTCTGAGATATATCCCAGACAAGATTTTACAGTTCAAGGTCACTATGGCAAGGTCAAAGGTTGAATCAAGGTTATACCATGATGTTGCACACCCACAACTTCCAACCAATGTCCCTACCAAGTATCAACTTCCTACACCTTACGGTTTCCAAGATATAGCCTACACAAGATTTTGTAGGTCAAGGTCACTACCGCAAGGTCAAAGGTCAAATTAAGGTCACACCATGATGTTGCACACCTACAATCCCCAATCAATATCCCTACCACTATTGTTACGGCTGTGGGGTAAAAACGCCAGCCAGCCTGAACGGACTATGTAAACAATTATGAAATGTAAGCTTTTCATGCGTTCATTTGGGTCACTAATATGAAATAGACATTATATTTTTGCCTCTTAAAATTATTCAAGCACTCTGAAACATTAATTGGATGAATGATAATGTTTGTGTAAAGTATATTTATAACTGGTGCCCTAAATTCTTAAAGCCTTTTAAATATTTAACAAGAAAACAAAAAGCACTCACACAAAAGCAAACACTTCACCATGGAGTACGATGAACCAGTAGTGACCAAAATGATCTAAACTCCTTTGTCACTAACAGAGCAATATTCAACTGGATGAAGAGATAGCAGATAGTTTAAAATTGCTACGACATACATCACAAGTATTCTTGACGTCATCAAAATGCTTTTTGTACATAAGATTGTAAACAACGTATTTCAATATGTTATGAGGTTTAAATCGACAATGCTTAAAGGAAGTAAAATAATCATACATAGGTGACGACTCAGACATGGCACTTATAAATACAGTTTGCTGCCTACTGTTGACTGACATATGTAAGGTCCCCAAGGGGTTAAACAACCAGACGCTTGTATCTTCTGTTTTGCAGTGAAATACAGTATTACAGAGTTCCAATTTTCTGCTTTGGGAATCATTTTGGTTGGTAGAATAAAATGACGATGCAAATTAGGAATAAATTAGCAAAGAATGTTACTTGCTATCAGTTTGGATCATTTGCATACACACCCACTATTGATATTAAGCTTGTATAATGTCTTTAAAACTTTTAAATTAATATGCTAATTTTTTAAGGGCGAGCCTCGAAAGAGATCACGCTTCTACAGATCACTTTTTTTCTTTCTTTTGTGTCCGGACTTTCATCAATTGTGGCACAGCGTGATGAGTATTTGTCTGCTCATTGAAGTTAAGCAGCAATGGGCTACGTTAGTACTTGGATGGGTGACTGTCTGAATTCTAGACCAGCTGTGGGCTGTGTCTGAGTTGGAATTTCTTTGTGTCACAAGAATTTCGTAAATGCTAGTGCACTACTCGTGTCTCTGATGGCTTTGTGCTCGTGCTAGGGGACACTTTGGCCTTGTTTCTATTAGTGTTTTCACAATAGAGAAACACAAATATAAAAGTTATTATCTCATAGATTTGTCAATTAAAAATACAAGTTAATTACTTCCAGATACATGTACCTCTAAATAACTTGTGCATATGACTTAGTAACTTGAAAAAGATTTGTTACTTACAACCTTCACAAAGAATTGCATGTTATTTAACTTAAAAACATGTGCAAAGAAAAAGACTACGCCACTAAATGACTTGAATGAATAGTTACTAACTTATAAGTAGCAATTTTAAACATGTTAGTGAAAGTTATTAACTTGCAAACACCAGTTAATACAGTACACGGGTGGACACAAACTAAGATAAACGGACACAAAGATAAACGATCTTAAGAACTTTTCAAATATAAGCAGTGTAAACAACAAAATTGCACAACCTAACAAACAGAATAGGCTTAAACAAATCTTGTTAAGTTATTTGTTATTTATTTTGTTGAATTTAATTATTTATACCACTAAAACAGCCAAGTTCTGAAACCGTTTATCTTCGTTTCCAGTTTATCTTTGTGTCCACCCGTGTACCAGCTTTATTACATGAATATGCTGGTAGACTGACAGTTTGTCTGGAGAAGGAAGGTTAGAAAATAATTTAAGCATTTGCGTATAAAACAAGAGCACTCAGAGAGTGCATACCTCTGCCAAGGCAAGTAATAATACCAGTAAGTAAATGGGTCACAATCAGGATCTTTGATTTTTTTTTGTATCCAGATGCTGATCCGGATTAGTCTTAGCCTCAATATTTAATGAGAGCTAAGTTGGACTAAGACCCATCTGCCTGCCCATATTTTTCATGAAGATCTAAACAGTAGTGTTTGTGTAATCCTGCTAACAAACAAACAAACAAACAAACAAACAAGAGCACGCGGAGGTGAGCCGAGTGCATACTTTGCAAAATTATTGTAAAGTACGTTACTCAGTCTGTTTCGGAACCACTGCCATGGTTACAGGGGATTAACTGTATGATCTCATTTTGTCCATGCTCGCATTTGGGCCCATGTAACAGTTCTGATGCTCCCTGAAAATTTCATAACGATCTGCACAGCAGGTTTCGAGTTATGCTATAAATAAATAAACAAACAAACAAACAGACTGAATAACATACTGTGCAAAAATTTTGCAAAGTAACAAACAGACAAACAGTTGTGAATTTAATACCTTCTTGGTGGAGGGCTCAAACATTTGAGAACTAAATATTGTGGAGAGTAGAAATGAGTTTATAAAATCAATTTTTAAGATAACACAAGGTTAAATAGCAGAGGTTTTAGTATATTAGAAAAAAAAGCAAAGTGGAGTTATGTCGTGGCAATGAGATCAACATCTGATGTACTATATAAAGCACAAATTTGTAGAAAAAAAATGCAAATTAGAAATCTGAAGTCATATCACTACACATTTTTATGCAATAGGATTACATTAGGGGGTATTATGAAACAAAACATAAGAAGCAGTCTGATTTTAAAGCAATAACAACACCTGGGCTTTCTGTTATGAATGTCTGTGTTAAAAAATCAGGTCAGAAGTTAAGAGCCGGTGTCATTGACTGGATCTAGCAGAGATTCTGCGTGATTATTTAGTGAGAGAGAACCTTAAAGTCAGCTCAAGGCTCTCAATCCATGAACACACACAGTTTGTGGTAAGAATGTTTACAATACAATTTGACTTCAGATTTTGGGACCTTCAATAGAAGTTTTATTGATACAGATACTTACAAGCTTGAATATGATTTTCTGTCCAAGTAAGTTGATGTAGTCTCATAATCATTACAACTTATAAGTTTGGGTTTTTTGGAAGATACTAGAAAGGACACCTTAACTGTACTGAATCCCCTTCTTGCAATAACTTATTCCTGACTGTGACACAGCAGCCTTGTGAGGAAAATTTTCAGCAGTTGCTCTGAGGCATTTTGTGTCATTCAGAGAAGTCATATGTGTTCAGAAATGAATTAGTGGATTTCTGTAGCAACTTAGACTGGGATCTCACTTTCCACCAAAACAACCAGTGCAACATGTGTTTTCTGGGATTGTATATGTACTTTGAATCAGGTATTTATATCTAGACAATGAAATATTCAAAATGCATATAAACTGCTTCTTGCAATTTAAAGCTAAAGTGGAGATGTCTAAGAGCATTTTATTTAAAATTACTAATTCCTGGTTCAAATGTGATGCTACAGTATTTTTTCCTCACATATACAAGTGTATGTAATACCAAATCCTTTGGTCTAATGCATTGGTGATATAAGATTTTATGGAACCTTTAAATTACTGGTATGCTGTGTGTTAGCAGCCAGTTTGGTTTGTTTATTATTGCATTTACTTATATGATCTCTTAGGTCACACCTAGTACTTTATATCAGCTTTATTGCGCTGGATAGCTACAAGGACAGAAGAAGCCAGTACATACAGTTGGTCAAGGCTTTTACTGTAAACTGTTGGCCAGTTGGAAACAATTACCGGCTTTCCCACTTGTGTGAAGGCCTGAGGATTTGAACTCCAATCTCAGAGGTGAGGGGCGGGTGTATTACCACTTTGCCACAATGACCCTTGTGTTTATTCTCGCTGATAGCACCTACAACTAAGCCTAAAGTGATATATTAGAGGGTTTTTCTTTCCAGGAAGGAAAGCATTCCACTTTAAACAAGAATGAGCAAACTTCACCAAAATGTTGAAGTAGATTGGATAAATGGGCAAAAATGTCACAAAAATTACAAATTTATAGAGGATTTCCCAAAATTCAGTGTAAATTAGGAGGTATTGTATAAATACAAATTTTTATTGGGCATTAAGTTTAGTTATTTTAGCTTATGGGGTTGCAGAGTGAAAATTAATTCCCAGTGAAATTATTAATCTGCTGTAAGGTCTTCAGTAGAAACTTACCGAAAGCGAAAATTAAGTCTGGCCAATTTCATTAAACATGAGAATTAGTGAAATATTCTTTAGCTAAAATGCCAAATTATACAAGATCTTCAGTCAGTGGTGAATTGCATTTACTGTGAAAAAATGGACTATCTTAGTTCTTATCCTTACAGTATGGCAGATAATAAAAGTAAAGTATCCCTTAGTAGACATATCTGAAAACTATAGAGTAAGAAATCTAAAATTCGCCACATATCTGAAATTCGCCACATGTGAAAATATTAATAAAATAAATGAATTGTGGTGAGATTTGTTGAATGTATAGTGAATTAAGGCTTTTTGAACTTAAAAATACCAATTGTGAGACAAAAACATCATTTTCTTCATAAAATTAACTAAGGTTTTAGAGGTGGCAAATTTTAGATTCCTGGCAAACTTTAGATTTCTTACTCTATCACTCATGAAGTTGAACAATATAATACTCATGCCATGTACTCACATATATTATCATCTTCATTTGTTATATATTTTTCATATAAGTCATCTGGGAAGTTTTCCTATTGTCTATAACATGACCTAATTGTATGTTTCCTTATACAATCTGTGGCCCATCTGCAAATGAGATTTTTACAGCCTTTTGTCAAACATTAAGCATGTTCATGCAACTGGTTGCTAGTTGTGAATGATGACTGATTAATAAGTGTATTTTTTGGAATGAAATACCTGACTGTATGTTTCCTGATGCACAATCTATGGCCCATTTGCAAAGGACATTTTATGTCAGTTTGCCATACATAAGTATGTTTACATAAGTGAATGTTCTTTTGGATTTATTATAACTGAATTTAATTTGGCATGAGAATAAGTTGCATTTTTAATTGTAAAATATTAATTGAAAATTGAGGAGCAAATATGTGATTCATTATTGCAGAAATCGTGCTAACAATTCGTCCACATAAGTATGCAAACCACTCTCGTAGAAACATTGCTTGAACCAAAAGTCAATTTGAAATGCAAGTGCCTTGAATTTTGACCAATATATTCTAAACAAGGTATGCTCTCTTAAAGCCGACGTTAAATTGAGTCTGGGTGATATTTGAGTAATTTACTGTTCATCTCTGAAAAAGCATAAATCCAAAGAAACATTTAGGTCTACTTGTGTCACTTATTATGTCTAATAAGGCACTGTTTTGTGAAAGTACTGAGACAAGTCATTCAAGTCACTGTAGAAAAACGTATTTATGCTGCTATTTTAATGATGCCATAAAACACATCCACTGCGTATAACGCCCATAAAAATAGCCACCCATGAGAAATACCCTGCAATACTCCGGGCCATTTATATAAATGAGGACATAGGTCACACGGAAATAAGCCAAGCTCTTTTGTTCTACAGAAACACAAAATGTCTGAAATAACTATTTTAGTCCAACCTGCTTTGAACAGAACTTCCGTATGATAAACTGACCTTTTCAGTAGAAATATTTCCACTCAATGACACAAGACCCTTCTTACAAGTTTACTCTCTTAAAGCTGAAGGATACCTTACATAACACAACTGTCAATAAACTGGCCCTATAGAAGAACCCTGTACATGTAAGTCCCCCTTTACAGTAGAATATTTGTTCTCAACAATTCAATTTGATAAGCTTGTATTTGAAATTTACAAAGTTGAATTCAAAGTTATGATTTATGTCTTATTCAGCTCTCAGGATCATAAAGGGAAATGTTCTCAGCATTGCCACTTCTGGGAGTCCAAACCAGAGGTGAAAACCTGTGATAAGTGGCTAAACTTGCAAAGCATACACGAAAACAGTGCTGAAATGCATTCAAAGTGTTTCATTTGCGAGATGTTAATTTAAACAAGATATTCATTTGGCCAGATTTACAAAAGGTCTCAAATAATAGACAAAGCAATCTTGAGTTTTTGATCAAGTTACAATGAGGTTATTACCAAAGATAAAACATACTCTGCTGAGATTTTACCTGCTGCAATCAATATCTTGTGAGGTTTTCATATAACCCCTGTGAAAAATTTAGGAACTTAGGTAATCTTTCAAAAAGTCTTACATGTAAGACAAGACTTAAGCCATGACCCAGTTTGGCACCTACAACTGAAGAGAAAGTCTCAAGTCTGAGACTAATCTTAGATTTGATAAAATACAACCTAGACTTGGAATTGTAAAGAATACAGCCCTGGGACCATGTTTGGGCAATTTATAGTTAAATATTGAATGATAACTTTTGTTAACTATAAAGATTCTACCTTTGTATCAGGCTTTTGCACTTAGTCTATGTTTCCATTCACCCGATTTATGAATAGTTCCAGGATAAGTTCCTGATAAGTTCCAAGATTTGAAATGTTGGCTAAATTATAGATTATCTTTTCATGCTTTGCCAAATATTAGTTGAAAATCTAGACAAATCATTGGGATTTTCAGTTGATTTTTGTTGTCCACAATTTGCCTACTAACACAGGAACCATAGCTGTCACTGTATAACATACATTGATCACTGAGTGAAGATGTAATATAGGGAAGCATTATTTTAAGGCACAAGCCAGGTTTCTACTGTGATCATATGACTGACAGGTTTTAAAAGTTTATATATACTTGATTAGTTTAAAAACTTAGTGGGCTGTAGCTCAGGACAGTTACCTGTCACTTATACAGCCACAAAACTATTTAACTTACATATGTTGTAAGCTTCAAATATTCTGTTGTCAGCTATTAACATTGAATAGAAGCACTAAACATTATCTTTAAGGAGAGATCATGGTCATCGAACAGCATAGTATCCTACACAATGAACAGTAATGAATGTATAATTCTCTGCAGTGTGTGTATGAAATTTGTCGGGCATGATACTCCCTTCTATTTTACTGACTTGTGGAATAATTTTCAAACTTGTGCGATTTGGGTGGTAACCCAGACCATGTCTGGATCAAGGTATTTTTTAAATGTTTTTTTATCATGATTATACTCATAAGCAATATTGTAAGTGTTGAGCCTTGGCTGAGGTATGCACTCTCCAAGTGCTCTTGTTGAGACCACAACTGTAGGCCTCTGATCTGTTTAAATGAAAAACTGGCACAAATTTGTTAATTATTTTGTCTTACAAAGTGCCCCCAGTGGTAAATTTCAACCCTTTTTGAAGAAAGTTAATACACAAGAAATGTCGAATGAGGCAGTATGTCAACTTCATGTATTAAGTGAAGTCAATAACAAGTAATATTACTATTTTGAAAGAAAAAAGATGAAATGAACAACTTATTGGAAACACAGAATTGTTTCGGTTAAATAAATACAAAAATATATACTTACAATGTGAGCTCTTAATATCCACCACAAAGAAACTATCCTTAAAAAATTAAATTTTATAAAACAATGTTCAAATAGATATTAACTCTCGCATAGCTATCCTGATAAAGTTGCATAATACAAATCACACAACTCAAACGAGTAAATTATCCTCAATGTGATTTAATCCAGCATTCCAACATAAACTAGTGTATGTAAATCCAACACTCTTGGAGACATAAATAAAAATATTTCCACAACAGAAAATCAAATAAAAACACTAACCCACACTCACAGAAAAAAAAGGTGTCCCCTTATCCATCAATATGTGACCTCTTGGTCTTTTCATTAATTGCCCAAACTCTCCGACAAAGTTGCATATAAACGACGACCAAGTGGTATCCAGTAGAAAAATCCACTGCAGGCAGCTGTCATTAAGTGCTGGTGTTGTCACTTAAATTCCCTCTTTCAACAAGATTTACTGAATCGTATACTTCCTCAGACTCCTCTTTAAAAGAGCACCAACAGCCCTGTTTAAACTGACACAGCTAACAACTCACACAGATACACTCTGCCGTCAGCGGCCTCAAATTGCCATAAACTAGCAGCCTAGACGAACAGTATAATCTTTTGGAAGACTTTATTATCAATTAGCGACCGTAAGTGTAAGATTGGGCAGTTGCTGCATGCACCATTCACATCAACACGTGCTCCGTGTCTAACTTGTTATAAAGTGCTGGGGTTATCTAAACCCCCTCCCCCTCTCCCATTCCAACACACACTTTCAGCCTTCCACGACAAACCCCTATTGATTATTTCCCACCTCCGTGCAACATGATTCCCATTGACAGTCAGGAGACACGGTGAAAAAGCAAAAAAAAGTGATGATACAACAATTACAAATAACAAAATTTATTATGTCAATTTGAATGCTCAGAAAGAATTTCTATCCTCACTCCTGTAGGACTGGATCACACCTGGGAATTGAGATCCTATAAATTGGGATTATAATTTGTGTAACACAATCACAAATAAACCAAAAATGTGTCGTACGAATTTGATTGGTCTGAGCTTTATCCATTTGATTTGCAGAGGTGTGTGTGAGACACACCTGGTATACAACATCTATAGTTTGCCCTGAGAGTCACCAGAGTACCTGTTTTGCTTGGTTTGCCATCCAACCGTATTGTTCTGAGCTATCTTGAGGCAAATTTGAGCTGAATGGCAACACTCTTTGCACAACATCAACAGTAAAGCAGGACAGATTCAATAGAGCACAACAAGAAGATATTTGAGAGAGTCCATAGTCAGAGTCATCTAACTTCAACTTAACTCATATGCAAGTGTCAGTTTTGTGCAGGCTGGAATGTCAGTGGATTAACACAATACCTACTCGTGTCGCGGCTGACTTTATTTGAGTGTGACAAGAATATCTGTGAATTAAGAGTCAGAGAACAACAGTATTTACTCATTGTCACCCAATATTTTAAGAGTTTATAACATGCGAGATCAACCGGCTCATCTTTACTTTTAGGACAGATAAGTTTTTGGCTATATGACCAAGGAATAGTTTGATCAATAAGAGAACCCTCTAGAGAGTTGATGAAAAAAAGCTGGCTGTGAAGGGTAGAGAAACATAGCCTTACTTTGTGTATATTTGATTGGGTGGAGACATTTCTTCTGGCCTGTCTACTGAGGCTGATTTGTCTTTCACTTATAACTTTCCTCCAATTCCCTGGCAAAAAAATGCCAAGATTGTCCAAGTATGTGCTCAGATGTACCAGTGTTAAGTGGGGATTATGCTTTTCCTTTTGTAGTATGCTTCAAACAATTGCTTGAAGTGTGTGGTTCCATATATACGACTTGTGTGTACTTATTCTGTACATGTGTGTATGCATGTACTGAGAGGGCACATCTTTGTCTCCTGGTGCTTTAAGCCATTTCCTTTAAAATCTGTGTTTCCATGTATGTGATTTTTATGTGTAGAGTTAGTGTTTCAGATTGTATGTGTCTCCTTAGTAAGGAGTCCTCCTCACTGTAATTTTAACACTCGGTTTCCATTTACAAGATTTCTGACCTGCAATGTGACTTTTGTTAAGGATTATTACAGTAAGTTTCACAAAATATCTGAAAGTACTTTGTGATTGCAAACATGTAATTGTCATTTTTGCTTTCATTTCATTCATAAAAAAATAGCATCAGAGATGCCCGTACCCCACAGCCTTGGGAAATATTTTCAACACCATGAGATATAGAAGTACTGTACCAGTACAAACTTCAGGATACTTTCAGAGCACTGTCAGTTATATAAAGGTCCAAACAATGTTTAAATGGAGAAATAATGTTTAAAAGAAAGATAATGCATATAAAGATGAAGTATTAAAACAAGATAATTCAATGACAAGATGACAGCATTAATCAGTAAACTAAAATTCAACACTCTTTATATACAGTGGTAGTGGTAATACATTTAATGAATGCTTATGTGTGGTGTTGGAGTAAAATCTGCGGCTCACTTGATGAAATTCTATCTCTTACACAGGTCTCTTACACATTCTATCTCTTACAAGGTCACACCATGATAATACACACCTATAGCCAAAAACCAATGTCCCTACCACGTATCAACTTCCTACACCTTACGGTTTCCGAGATACAGCCCTGACGATTTTATAGGTCAAGGTCACTATGGCAAGGTCAAAGGTCAAATCAAGGTCACACCATGATGCTGCACACCTACACCCCCTAAGCAATATCCCTACCAAGTATCAACTTCCTACACCTTACGGTTTCTGAGATATAGCCTGGACAAGATTTTATAGGTCAAGGCCACTACGGCAAGGTCACAGGTCAAATCAAGGTCACACCATGACGTTGCACACCTACACCCCCAACCAATATCCGTACCACGTATCAACTTCCTACACCTTACGGTTTCTGAGATATAGCCAGAACAAAATTTTATAGGTCAAGGTCACTACGGCAAGGTCAAAGGTCAAATCAAGGTCACACCATGACGTTGCACACCTACACCCCCTAACCAATGTCCCTACCAAATATCAACTTCCCAAGCCTTACAGTTTCCGAGATATAGCCTGGACAACATTTTATAGGTCAAGGTCACTACGGCAAGGTCAAAGGTCAAATCAAGGTCAGACCATGACGTTGCACACCTACACCCCCTAACCAACATCCCTACCAAGTATCAACTTCCTACACCTTACGGTTTCCGAGATATAGCCCGGACAAGATTTTATAGGTCAAAGTCACTACGGCAAGGTCAAAGGTCAAATCAAGGTCAGACTATGAGGTTGCACAACTACACCCCCTAACCAATGTCCCTACCAAGTATCAACTTCCTACACCTTACAGTTTCCGAGATATAGCCCGGACAAGATTTTCAAACTCAAGGTCACTACGGCAAGGTCAAATCAAGGTCAGACCATGACGTTGCACAGCTACACCCCCTAACCAATGTCCCTACCAAGTATCAACTTCCTACACCTTAAGGTTTCTGAGATACAGCCCGGACAAACTATTTCCCGCCGCCCGCCCACCCGCCCGCCCGCCCACCCTCCCATCCGGACACCATGGGTGAAAACAATACTCCAACAGCCATTAAGGGCTGTGGGGTAAAAATTGCATGAGGCTTGGCAATTTTCTATACTTTATCTGAAATGTGATAGTTAATTGTGTTTGTTTTATGTAAATCAGTGTGGATTTCTTTTGAGAAAAATATGCAGACAAAAGAGCAAGTTACAAAGTTAATATATTTTACACTTTAAGTATCGCGCCAATTAAACTTTTATAGTACTTTTACAGTAAGAACAGATAATAAAATGTCTATTTGAAAACAACACCTAAATATGGGCATGCGACTCCTCAATATACAGAGTTTTTCTCTTTGCATCAATGATTATTATTGGTCAGAGTTTGAACTGTTCACTCCAATTTAAGATGTTAAGATCTTGATATCTCGACCATAATTCACAAAAAACAAGCAGTTTTTGTTTTCCACTTATGTCAGTTAATCTTCTCCAAATACTCTTTTACGTTTAAAAAATTCTTTATAACCACTGATCAAACATTGTATGTCTGAAAAATTACAATTTCAATGTGAGTTCAAATGAATTTTTCCACTAAATTTCCAATTCTAATTTAGGTCTGATAGAGAACACCTGTAGTGTATTCACAGATTCTTCAAAACAAAAAAAGCATTTTTCTTTATTTGAAAGAACAATAATTGTTAAAAGAATTAGTCTTTACTTTTTAATGCATTGTACGATTTCAAATTCATTATAATTAAGCAAGTGTATTTGTACCTTTTCAATAATAATGAATCTTTGTAGACTGCCCTTTCTGTCATGTCAAAAAAGGAAAATTATTCAAAAGATAACATTAAAAAAAGGATTTTTTTTACTATGTCTGGTGATCAATTATAATTTACTGCAGATCAAACATTTTAAGTAAATATCCAAAAAAATGTTTGATCTTGATATCTTGACCATAATTCACAAAATTACAGCAATTCCTTGCTCAAGTAGATCCAGCAAGCAAGTCAAGGTTTTATGTCTGTTTTGTCAAAGTGCCCTTAATTAACACAAGGCATGAACAAAGCTCTCAGAGATGGCCTCAGTTTATCCTGGCTTGTGCTAAACCAACAGTATAAACAACCTTATTGCAGCCCTGAATCAAGAAGCGCCCAATTTCTTTCAACAGATTGCTAAGTTACTTAATACTTTCTGTATGTCAGTGTATGGTTCACAATTATGGGATTATAGCAGTGAACTTGAAAAGTATGAGATCTCTTCTACTTTTACCTACACTTCTACTTTGTTCATATAATGACCCCCCCCCCCCCCCCCCGAAGATGTTTAGTTACTGAGTAATTGTCTATTTTTTAACTAAGATGGTACATAACACTGAAAATCACAGATTAAAGTTATGCTGTAAATCAGCATTAAAGGGAAGTTAATGTATAGTACTTTGAGCTTATTGGTTTTTAGATAAATGACGAACATAATACCAATAACTTGCAAATTTAAATTAGTAAATTAGCGGATAAACGTCTTTTTCTGGCGTTTGGCGGGACCGGCTGGTGCAGGAGTATAGCTATCATCTGTTAGGTAAGGTGTATTAACGCAATAAAAAGTATATTTACCTAATCTGTATAAATAAAAAGTCAAATGTTTACAATAAAAAATAAACTTGTATGATATTGCATATTGGCATATTGATAGACTTAATTTATCTCATAAAAAAAGTTATATACCAATTCAAGAATTATTTATATGAAATTAAAAATATGTAGGTACTATTAAACCTTTGTAGTATATGTTATACTGTGCTTGAAGAAGTAGGTTTACTGCAAGTACCCACGCTGCCGTTAAGCAGAACACCTCGTAGTGTCTCATTATGTAAGATACAATTTGCACTCATCTTCTTCTCCAAGGGATGTTAACATGGTCAAGAAAACTCAAGGAACATTAAGTTCATGCTTAGCAACTTAATTTACTATTTATGGCATCTTTTGAGACAGCTAGCCATTTCTCAGGATACTTTTGCCATGCTATACATCCAGATTGAAGCCACTTTCAATACTATACAAAATTTATAGTTTGTAGAAATTTGAGAAACTTATCTAGGGTCATCTCCTATTTCTTAGTTTGGACTTGAAAGCATGCTTCTACAGTGTTAATTTATAAAAAGAAAAACTTTTGTTTGTTTTGAAAAAAAAATCAGTATACACAGCATAGAGTTGGGTATCATGCTGATAAGACGTCTCTCTGTGGGGTCATAAACAAATTTCTGAAATTAGGATGGATGACACCATCATGTGTTTTTTAAATCATGAACAACACATCATAGAGAGTGCCCAAATTGGGCACAATGTCACCTGCTTTATTATGATGGCATAATGTATTTCTAAAGATTCTTAATCAATATTGTCCTTGGCACTCTTCCACTTCATTTCTGATGATAGAAAAGCAGGTGCTGTGTGTGTAATAGATTAAAAATTAAAGAGAATCTGCTTAAATTCTGTTACCCCAGCAACAACACGCCCAATTCATTCACTAGTCTCAGTTTGGTAAAATTTAAAAGAAACTTCTTAACAGTTAGTGACCCACAGTGACATACATAGCTTGACCCCATTAAGTTGTAACACAGTGACCAAACCTAAATTTATAAAGTTCTGTCTGTCATAGAAATTACAGTCATTAAGTCATTATATTAATAAATTGGTATTATAAGAGCATAAAATACACCATTACCATTATAGCACTGATGTTATTTTTGTGTCATCAGGTATTCATGACCTCAAGTGTTAATTTGTATAGAAATATGTAGAAAACAAAACATTGTCAAAGAACATAAAAACTAAGATACATGCACTGATTTGGAGACTTGACATATTTAGGCAAACTTTTAATTGTCCAGTACTTACTCATTATGTGTAATATTTGCCTACATATTCTATAATAAGATGATTTTGCAATTAAAGTCACATTTTAATTTCAAGCGACTCAAGATATCACTGGAGACAAAAATAGCATCAGAGATGCCTGTTCCCCACAGCTGGGGAAGTAGTTTTCAACACCATAAGATATAGAAGTAGTGAAACGGTACAAAGATCAAGATACCTTCAGAGCAGTGTCAGTTATATAAAGCTCCAAATACTGTTTAAGTAGATAAAATAACTAACAGAAACAATAACAGAAACTATAAAATAACTAACAGAAAGAACATGTATGTAAAGATAAAGATTAAAACAAGACAATTCAATAGCAAAATGACAGCATAAATCGCAAAACTAAAAATTATGAAGCTGTAAAATTTATTAACTGGAGAATAGCTGTCAATGGAAATAGCACAATTATGTAAAAGTACATATAATAATCAGTTGCAGCAACCCATATGTCTTTGCCATAAGAGAAACAATCTCTCAAATATGGCAGGTGAACCACTTTGGCAGAGCCAAAGTTAAAGGTCACAGCATGATGCCCATCTACACCCCCTAACCGATGTCCCTATCAAGTATTAACTTCCTATACCTTACGGTTTCTGAGATATAACCCGGACATGATTTTCAAACTTACGGTCACTCTGACAAGGTCAAAGGTCAAATCAAGATCACACCATGATGTTGCACACCTACAACCCCTAACCAATGTCCCTACCAAGTATTAACTTCCTACACCTTACGGTTTCTGAGATATTTGGACAATATTTTCAAACTGATGGTCACTCTGAGGTCAAAAGGTCAAATCAAGATCACATCATGATGTTGCACACCCACTAAGCAATGTCCCTACCAAGTATCAACTTCCTACACTTCACAGTTATCAAAATATTGCCCGGACAAAATTTTAAGGGTGAAGGTCACTACAGCAAGATTAAAAGTCAAATCAAGGTCACACCATGCCATTGCACACCTACAACACCCAACCAATGTCCTTATCATGTATCATCTTCCTACACATTACGTTTTCTGAGATATAGCTCGGACAAAATTTTAAGAGTGAAGGGCACTATGGCAAGGTCAAAAATCAAGGTCACACCATGCCGTTGCACATCTACAACACCCAACCAATGTCCTTATCAAGTATCACCATCCTACATGTTATGGTTTCCGAGATGCATCCCCAAATTCCTGTGTGGACACTGCAGCCTTGCTTGCTAATTCAATGATCAGCAGTCGACTTGACTACTGTAACTCCCTACTCTATGGCATAAGTAAATATAATATGGCTAAACTCCAAAAGATTCAAAATGCCCTTTGCAGAGTTGTTTTTAGATTTGATAGAACTAGCCATGTCACCCCCTTTCTTCAAAAAATACACTGGCTCCCTATTACATACCGCATCTTATTTAAATACAATCTAATTATTTTCAAGGAGATCAAATTCTCTCAACCTATATACTTATCATCCTTGATCAAAACCAGTTGTCTACCTCATGGAAACTGTCTTTCTCTTTCCTCAGTTTGTCATAAAAAGGCCATTGGTAGGTAAGGTTTTGCAATGGCTTCCCCCACTGAATGGAACAGACTCCCACAATTAGTACGATCACAACACACAATAACAGGTTTCCGAAGCCAGCTAAAGACCTATTTGTTCAGACTAGCATATCCTCCACCATAGTACATCTCCCTGGCGGGCGCTAATTTTGATTCTTGACCTGACAGGTCCCTGGACTTTCCCTTTTTGAGTTCCAGCGCATTAGAGGATGTTGCATCAATTTTCCGCTATATAAATGTTTCTATTCTATTCTATATAGCCCGGCCAAGATTTTATAGGCCAAGGTCACTATGGCAAGGTCAAAGTTCAAATCAAGGTTACACCATGATGTTGCACATTTACACCTCCTACCCAATGTGCCTACCAAGTATCAACTTCCTACACCTTACAGTGTCCGAGATATAGCCCAAACAAGATTTTACAGGTCAAGGTCACTACGGTAAGGTCCAACGTCAAATCAAGGTCACACCATGACATTGCACATCTATACCCCCTAACCAATGTCAATACTATGTATAAACTTATTTCACCTTACGGTTTCTGAGATATAGCCCAGACAAGATTTTCAAACTCAAGGTCACTTTGGCAAGGTTTCATCATGACATTGCACACCTAAACCCCTAACCAATGACCCTACCAAGTATCAACTTCATACACCTTACAGTTTCTGAGATACAACCCAGACAAACTTTTTCCCGCTGCCTGTCAGGCCGCACACCCAGACGCCCACCCTTCCATCAGGACACCATGGGTGAGAACAATACCTGACAGCCCTCAAGGGCTGTGTGATAAATATGGCACAACTGCGAAATCAGCTTATTAACCTTTGTGTTATACTTATTTACTTGGGTTTTAATGTCACTTTCAACACTGTACAGGTCATATCACGACAGGTAGTTGGAAGGACGGAGGAAACATGTACATACAGTTGGTCAAGGTTCTTTACAACAAACTGCCAACCAACGGGAAGCAACTACCAGCTTTCAAACTTGAGGCATTGTGTTATAAGATTTGATGGGATTAGTTTGGGTTCACCCTTGGCATCTATTGCACTATACAGAATAAAAAAAACCCAAAGCTATTTTGTAGAACTGGCTTTATGGTTCTAATGTGATGGTTCTGGAAAACCCATGCATACTCATTTAAGTTCATGTACCTAAAACAACCATTTATCATTGAGGAACTACTGTTAAGGTTATGTTTTTGGCAGCATTCATTCATCTGTTTGTCTGTGTTTATGATTACTCCAAAAGTGATACAGGAATCTTTCTGAAATTTTATATGTGGGTAGGGCCTGAGTTTAGGAAGGGGTGATTAAATTTTGGAAAAGATTTGGATTATGTTCAAAGATATAAATTTAAAAAAAAAAACAGTATAAAAAAATCCTCAATTTTCAAAGGTCCCATTTGCAATTTTGTGACAGATCTGGATCATATTCTGGATATGAAAATATGCTGAATTTTCAGAAAACTCCTACATGGCCTACAAGCTTAGTAACTAGAAATAGGATGCCCTGTTAAGAGTAGCTGCAACATATGAAAAGAAACAGGATAGCATAGAAGAACACAGATTATCATGTGTAGTGTTCACCCCATGAACATTTTGCAACAATTGTACAGTAGTCTTACAAGACCCTGTTTCATTTGTAAAATATATCAATGATGCTTAAATATTTATTAGTATACATGTAAATTATTTCAGCTTCAGCTTTGCCCTTTTGCATTGGTTCAAAATTTGCTCAAAATCACTCTGTCTCTAAAGGTCTTTGAGATAACCAACATTTTCGATTTCCAATAAAATTAAAGATGGTGGTCGAAATTAGAGAAATTTGACATTTTTCAGAGGCAATATACCAAAGATCTCTAATATCCAAATGGTCAAATATTATCTTGAAATTGCTCTATCCCTACGATTTTCGAGATGAATGACATTTTCAATTTCCGCCAAAATTCAAGATGGCAGACAAAATTCTGGAAATTCAACTTTTTTCACAGGCACAATATCTAAGTACTCTAGTACCCAAAGGGTCCAAACATTGCTCGAAATCATTTTTTCTTGAAGGGTTTTTGAGATAAATGACATTTTTAATTTCCCCCCAAAGGGAAATGAGTTTTTGCATTTTATGCAGAAATTCAAGATGGCCACCAAACATGGCGGTAAAGCGATTTTTGTGAAATGTCGCCAGTACACTATGCAGATACCCTGTGGGTTAAAAATTTCATCAAAATCGCTCTATCTCAAACCGTTTCTGAGATAAATCATTTTTGCGTTTTACCGCCAAAAATGGTGGTAAAGTGATTTTTGTGAAAAGTCGCCAACAGACTCTGCAGATAACCTGCAGGTCAGAAATTTTGTCGAAATCACTCTCGAACGGTTTCCCAGATAAATGTGTTTTGCGTTTTATGCAGAAATTCAAGATGGCCACCAAAAAATGGCGGGAAAGTGATTTTTGCAAAATGTCGCCAGTACACTCTACAGATACCCTGTGGGTCCAAAATTTTGTCGAAATTGCTCTTTCTTGCACCGCTTCAGAGATAAATGCGCTTTTGCGCCTTATGCAGAAATTCAAGATGGCTGCCAAAAGTGGTGGGGAAGCGATTGTTGTGAAGTCGCCAGTAGACCCTGAATATACCCAGAGGGTCAAAAATTTCATCGAAATCACTCTATCTCGCACCATTTCTGAGATAAATGCGCTTTTGCATTTTACACAGAAATTCAAGATGGCCGCCAAAATAGCGGGAAAGCGATTTTTGCTTAAAGTCGCCAGTAGACTCTTCATATACCCTGCGGGTCAAAAATTTCATTGAATCGCTCTATCTCGCACTGTTTCCGAGACAAGTGTTTTCATGTTTCATGCAGAAATTCACGGTGGCCGCAAAAGTGGCAGGAAAGTGATTGTGAAAGGTTACCAGTACACTCTAGACACCCTGGGGGTTGGAAATTTTGATGAAATCACTCTATCTCGCACAGTTAAGGATATAGAAG
This sequence comes from Sabellastarte sp. h YS-2021, assembly GCA_964017235.1. Lineage (NCBI taxonomy): Eukaryota > Metazoa > Annelida > Polychaeta > Sabellida > Sabellidae > Sabellastarte > Sabellastarte sp. h YS-2021. Next base: position 163,363,188 of record OZ024927.1, on the reverse strand, counting down.
TCAATTTGTGCTTATCGATTTTTGGCGAAAATCTGAAAATTCAAAATGCCCGTCATTTTTAGGGAGAGGAAAATTTTTTGAAAATTGGCAAGAGTAGATTGCTAAGATACCCTGTGGGTCGAAAATTTCGACGAAATCTCTCTATCTCACATGGTTAAGGAGATAGAAGCAAATTAGTGTTTTTGCATTTTTGGCGAAAATTAGAAAATTCTAAATGGCTGCCATTTTTGGGGAAAGGAAAAGTTTTTTAAAATTGCCAAGAGTACATTGCTTAGATACCCTGTGGGTTGAAAATTTCAATGACATGGCTCTATCTCGCACTGTTTAAGAGATAGACATATTTATGTTTTTTTCCTATGTAGCTATTACTCAGGAGGTTAAAGCTATTACCATGAACAATAGTACCAAGTAAGCAATTGACCTATAAACCTACACACCAAATTTTACAAAGATGAGTTAAATATGTTTCCTTTAAAAGAGTGAAAACAGAAATGCAATTCGGAGTAGGCTCAAAGTAGCAAAGCAGCTATTACTCAGATAGCTACAAAGCTACCATAGAGCAAAAGCTATCCTGGCCAAACTACTGACCCAATTATCCTTCATTTAAATTTCTGTGAAGATAGAAAACATTGATTCATTAAAATATCAAGAAAAAAGTCAACTCAAAATAGAATAGCTGTGTAGCAGAGTAGCTATTATTCAGTTAGCTATAAAGGTATTATCACCAAAAGCAATCCCAAGCAAGTTACTGATCTAATAATCCTCCATCCCAAATTTTGTGAACATAAGTGAAATACTTTTCCTTTAAAATGCTTAAAATAAAAAGTTACTCAAAGTAGCTAAGCAGCTATTACTCAGTCAGTTATATGGGTATTATCACTAAAAGCAATCCCCAGCAAGCTATTGACCTAACTATTGCTCATACCAAATTTGGTAAAGACAAATTTATTATGTCAAATATTTTTCCTTAAAATGCCCAGAAAGCTATTAACCCAATAAACACCCATACCAAATTTGGTAAAGATAGGATAAATACTTTTCCTTGAAATGACCGGAAAGCAAGTGTGACGCCAGACGGCGAGAAAAGCAAAAATAACATGTCCACCCCCCAGTGGGGTGCACATAATTATGAATGCCTACAGGGTTATTTACATTTTCAATCTGTGTCTTTGTCTCAGTCTCTTAAGTGGGTGTTCCACCACACGACTAAGGCTCCCGATTAAGGGTTTTTGAGGGTCGGTTTGAAATATTTGCTCTGGGTAACCGACCATAACCGATCCAAGCCGGTGTCCTCAGGCCGCCTGGGACAACACAAATTTTGTCTGCGATGGTCTGAGGATGCCCCAGGAGGCCTGGGACTAAGAACCGATTAAGAGCCGACTGTTTTCCGCGTGTCGGAAATAAAAACGAAGCAATTAGGGGGTCTGGGACTATATAAGCGACCGCGCACACATTCTCGTTGTTACTGACTGTTTGGCTACTGAAACACGTGTGTCACTGTTTTGTAGGGGTTTTCAGTTTTTTTAAATATTATATAATACTTGAGCGTAAGGCAAATTTCACAGTTAGGAGACACATTTTACTATTTTTTTTATTATTTTGACGACTGGATTATGAGGAAAGAGAAAGGAGGGAAGAGAGGAAGGAAAAAGATGAATGAGAGGGAGAAGGAAAGTGAAGAACAGGAAAGGATTGAAGTTGCAGAGGGAGAGGAGAGAGGAGGAGGAAATTGAGGAACGTCCAGAAGCTATTGAGGAAGCTGTAGAAGAAGAGAGGTGTGAAGAAGATATAGAGTGCCATTCATCAGCCAAGAGAGCCAGGGCAACTTTTACTGACAGTCAGGAAATTTCCATTGTGGAATTTGTAAAGCAGCACCCTGAACTGTATGACAAGGAATATCCACGGTTCCACGACAGGAACAGAAGAGAGGCTCTCTGGGCAGAAATATCTGCAGAACTGAAGCTCCAGCCCTTTGATGTCAGACATTGGTTCAAATCCCAGCGAACACGTTATGGCAAGCTGTCCAAGCTCCAATCTGGCCAAGCCCCGAGGGAGATGACCAAGAGACAGTCTGGGTCCACCAACAGATGGGTTTCCTTAAAACCCACATCAGACGAAAGGGGGCCAACAGAAGTTCAGGGTTCGAGGCCAGTCCAAGTACCAGCAAGCAGGATGAATCTCGTGGGTCTACTACTGACACAGAACACCTTGAGTCCAGTGTCCTGAGGGAGAGGAGTCAGTCCATCCTTACATCTACACCCGTTTCAACAGACTCCAAGATTCTCGAACACTTTGACCAGATGAGGACATTGATCTCAGGTTTTCTGCAGCAGAAGTCAGACAGGCAGCCCTTCTTTGACTACGTGGCATCAGAGGCCGAAAAGATGAGCCAAGAAGAATTTGAAGACCTAAAGGGCAGGATATTTAGAGACATTGAAAGTATTAAGAGCAACCGTAGACGTCAGTCACTGCCCAGATCAGCCACTATTACCACGGAGTCCCAGAGGGTCGGGATACTGCCAACAACCACTCCACAGGCGTCTAGTCCACTCAAGCAGCAGCTGGCAGTTTTGTGTACTATACACCAAGTCTAACTGGCTTCGGTAACCCTACATCAGTCCTAACTGTACAGGACGAAGGGAGCAGACACAACCTAAGTGGAATATTAAGCCAGCTCCCAGATCTAACATCAACACAGATTGTCGAGCAGCCTCAGCAGCAGCAACCACAGCTCTTTACTATCACCACTTCAGCACCGCCTCAACAGCAGCAGCCTCCTCAGTAGCCATCCAGTCAGGGCGGGTCTTTGACCTGCCAGGCCCTTTTCAGGGACACCAAATCTTCCAAAAACAATTATTCAGCTGCAAGTTATTCTAATTCCCCTCCCAAAACAAAACAAAAAAAAAAAAACCAGTACAACTACTTATCACAAGAAGAAAAAAAAAAAAGCCCAACAATTACACCACCCCAAACATAAAATAACCCGTGGTAATACACTTAACAAATATAAGGCCACATATAAAAAATATTGATAAATGAACTCCAATTATGGCCAATAATATGCCCATTTGTAACTTAAAATCCATGGGATTGTTTTAACTTTGTAAAAAAAAAGTCCAACACTCACACCATCCCTCAAAACAGACAAACCCACTAGTAAACATAACCACCAACCAAGGAACTGACACACAAATTTGAAAAATTTTGTTGTAATTTTAATTTTTATTAGATAAATACTTACCATTTCCTGACAAATGCTACATGTTGGAGCCATCCAACTCACTGGCCAACGTTGAGAAACGTTTCTAAAGTACCTTAAGAAGCCAGTGAGTGAGTGTGGACTAGGAAGCCCCCCAATAGTCATGTGACCACGCCAATAGGCGCCATTCATTGTTTTTGTTGCAAAGCTCACCCCTAGTACCTAGTACTGAATCCGCGGGGAGGCTGGGGGGGACTATCCTTGTCAGGAAATGGTAAGTATTTATCTAATAAAAATTAAAATTACAACAAAATTTTCCAATTTTATTGCGAAAAATACACTTACCATTTCCTGACAAATGCTGAATGCAGCCTTCATGGATGGAGGGCAGTACTAGAATAAATGACCTAGTAAATACCACATGAACAGTAAATATACACAGCCTAAACATACATTCATACACAGTCAAAACTCACCTCAAGCACGAGGAAGCCGGACTGTCGAGTGAAGCCGTGGAAGCCAACACACCATATGATACTGCTCAAAACCATCACCACTAACAGGCATAACATCAAACGCAACTTGAAACTGGAAACTGGTAACATATTTACATCTGTACACTTCACTCAAAACACATCTGAAAAACAAGAAGCCAAACATCAAACCCATGCCAACACCGGCTTCAAAATATCAGATTCCAAACATAATGACATTATATATACATACAAATAATGACATTACCTATTAACAATTTACTACATGTTGAGCCGCAACCACAGCCCAATTTTCATCACATCACCATTATGCCAACACAAATGTTTCAGATAAAAATTTGTGAAAGTTGAATGGCTTCTCCAGAAACAAGAAGCCATTATCTCATCTAAAGCAACTCCTCCCTTAAACGCCAAAGAGGCAGCCAAAGATCTAACCTCATGGGCCTTGACCTGGGAAACATTTTGTACCTCCTGATCAGACTTTTGGTAGGCCAAAATGATAGACTGTTTGATCCAAGAAGATATAGTAGCCTTAGAGATATCTTTTGAGTAGCCCTCCTTAATAGCTACAAAAAGCAATCTCTTGCCTTTCCTAAAATCTTTAGTCTTGTCAAGATAATACCTCAAGGCTCTCACTGGACAAAGAGCCTTATCTTGCACCAAAGAAGGATCTAATGTGGGTTTCAAAGCAGGAATGACCACCGGTTGAATAGCCAAAGGACCCTCAGAAGCCAACTGATTTTTGGCTATGAAAGCAGTTGACGGTGAAAAAGTAACTTCTGACCAGTCTCTTTTCCTACTAAATGAGTCAAAAGTCCAAGCATGGATTTCACTACGCCTCTTACCAGAAGCCAAAGCCAATAAGAAAACTGTCTTAAAAGTCAAAATCTTAAGATCAGCTTTACCCAAAGGTTCAAAAGAAGACCGAGTGAGGGCAAGTAGGACCAAAGACAAATCCCAGTTTGGAATAGATCTATTTGCTGAAGGTCTGTCCCTATGAAAGCTAGCAATCAAACGATTCAACTCCAAACTTTGAGAAACCATTTGACCTGCAGATCCTAGCCCATCTGCTACTGAGGTTCTGTAACCAGCAATAGTTCTGGGCTTCAAGTTTTTATCAGTGAAAAGATGATTAAAAAAATCAGCTATTTGAGGAATAGTTGGTTTTGTGACATCCACCTGATTCTCCTGGGCCCACTTTTGAAATATGGTCCACCTTGAATCATACATTCGCCTTGAGGATTCTCTCTGAGGTGCCTTAATTCTATCCGCCACTTCAACAGAGAATCCTCCTTGACCTTCTTGTAGGAGTCCAGATACCACGCATGGAGATTCAGATACTCCAGATTGCTGTGGAATCTGAGACTGAAGGGTTGCTTGAGAAGATTGTGCACTTGAGGAAGCCTGAGTGGAATCCTGGCTGACAATTCCACCAGATCCCAAAACCAAGGCATCCCCGGCCACCCTGGTGCTATCACAATGACCCTGCACCTGTAGGTGACCATTTTCTGTACAACTGGGGCAGGATGGCCACTGGACAAAAAGCATAGGCGTCCAGAGCCTCCCAAGAGATGTTCAATGCATCTATCTGCCAGGCCTTGTCGTCTGGGACAGGAGATACGTAAGTTGGCAGTTTGGCATTCAAGCTGGTGGCAAAAAGATCCACCATTGGCTTGTGCCAAACTTGGCAAATTCCTTGAAAGACCTGAGGATGGAGAGACCACTCTGTCTGGATGGCCTTGTCCCTCCTGGACAGGGAATCTGCTATTACATTGAGATTCCCTGGTATATGTCTGGCTCTTATATGGATCTCCCTGGCATTGGACCATGCCAGAATTCTCCACATCAAAGCACACATTTCGAAGGAGTGAGTGCCTCCTTCCTTGTTGATATATGAGACCACAGTTGAGTTGTCTGAAGAAACCAACACTATTTTTTGCTTTAATTGTCCTTGAAAATGTTTGAGGGCTAGAAAAACAGCTTTCAGTTCCAAAATATTGATATGCAAGTTTCTTTCTGATTGCTGCCAGACCCCACTTATAGTACAGTTGTTCAAGTGGGCCCCCCAACCCTTCTCTGATGCATCTGTGAACATCAAGATATTGTGTTCTTTCTGATGCAGATTCGAACCCCTGAGTAAGATCTGAGGATCCATCCACCAGGCCAGATGATCCTTTAACAACTGAGACACTGGAACCACCTTGTCCAAAGATTGGGGAAAGTGCCAGTTGGTCTTCAGAAACCACTGAAACGGCCTCATATGGATTCGACCTAAAGGAACTGTCTTCTCCATGGAAGCCATGACCCCAATTAGTGACATGAGCTTCCTTGGAGTAGTAGTGTGACCTTGCAAAATGGAAACTGCCAGAATTTTGAATTTGTTCAATTTCTTTTGATTTGGGTAGACCAAACCTTCCCGAAGATTGAACCGATAGCCCAGAAACTCGAGATCCTGAGTTGGACTGAGTTCCGATTTTTTCAAATTGACAATCCAACCCAACTTTTCGACTAGACTGACCAATTTCTGAACATCCCGAGCACAAGAATCCGGATCCTTGGCCCTCACCAGCCAATCGTCCAAATACTGATGGATTCGAACCCAGAGCTATGAACTTTACCTCCTTCACTACTCGAGTAAACTCCAATGGAGCTGTTGCAATGCCGAAGGGTAGGGCTCTGAATTGGTAAGCCTGACCCTGCACATGAAAGCGAAGATATTTCTGAAACTTGGGATGTATGGGTACATGGAAGTAAGCATCGGTTAGGTCTATCGAAGCCACCCACTCACCTACCTGAAGAGAAGCCCGAATGACTTCCGCGGTTTCCATTTTGAAGGTGGGAACATGCAAATACGTATTTACCACACTGAGATCTATAACTGGCCGCCATTTGTTTTCTGGTTTTGGAACCAGAAACAAACGACTGTAGAATCCGAGAGAGTTCTTGTTTTGAACCGGAACCACTGCCCTTTTTTGAACCATTTGTTGAACCGCTTCCAGCAAAGCTTCTTGTTTTACTGGAGATGTGTAACTGCTTTTGATAGTCGGAAACCGGGTCAGTGGTGGTTTTTCTTTGAATGGAAGACAGTAACCTTGTTTTAAAACAAGAACTACCCTCGGATGCACTTTGAAGTTTTCCCACTCTTTCCAATAACCTTCTAAACGGGCACCAGGAAATTTTGAACTCACCTCCATGCAGTCACTTCCTCCTGCCTCTACCCCCTCGGGCAGAGCCTCTGTTGGAGTTGTAACTGTTAGATTGCCTCTTGTTTTGATCTCCCTGCTTCGCTTGGGGACGAAAACTTTGAAAAGCAGCATTGTGGTACCTGCTCTGCGAGGAATCCTTCTTCGAATCAGAATAACGGGAACCATAGTTGTCAGATCTCTGTTTTTTGTAGACTGGCTCCCGGTTTATCTGGCTCCACTGAATGAAATTTTGTTCAACTTCAGAGAGCACCTTTGAATTGAATAACTCCTTTTTTGTAAGGGAAGCATTCCTTAACTTCGCAATGTCCTTGTCAGTTACATCCCTGTGGCATAACTTCAAAAAATTATCCCTTCTATTCAGTAAAAGATTTGAGGCTAAAGTCATAGATGTATCCAAAACGTCATCCAGAGCTTTCCCTAGACACCCCATGGTGGTAGATTGTAAGTGAAGGCAATTCTGAATGAAATTCATGCTTTGCTGAATGTCTTCCTGCACCACAGAATCCTTAAGTTTCTCCACCTCTGTAAACATCTCATTTGTAGCCTTTTCAATGGCAGATTTGAACCAAAACACATGGTTAAGAATCTGAATATTTTCTCTTGACACCGTTTCCCAGGCCAAGTAATGTTTCATGGGTGCTGACACTGCTGTAGGAGTCTGGTATGGAGGAGTAGCAATATTTTCAAAAGCATCTTGAAGGCGCGGTGCTGTCAGAGAAAAAGACTGTGGAGACACTTGGTAGAATTTCATTTGAGGTTTGGGAAAGTTCAAAAATTGTCCTTTGGACATAGGAGGATGGTGGGGATCATTATCGTCCACATCAGCACTCCCCAAAGCTGAAAACTCCTTAAACTTCCATAAATCAACTAAAGGCTGAGCTGGAGGTAAGGCCATGGATTGCTGAACCGATTTTTTGACCTGGTCTCTACCAGAAAATACTGAAGGAGGAACCAAGGAATCCACCTCTGAAACTTGCAAATCCAACCATTTTTTAATGGTTTCTAAAGTATCTGCATACCCTGGTGTATCCTCATCTCTATTGCGAACCTCACCTTGCTCCAACTCCGGATCCGATTCCTCTGATGACTGTGACAAAGACCTTTTCCTTGATAAACTAAATCCGAAATCCTCAGATCTGACACCTGACCCGGATTGTTGTTCAGCCTCAGCCCTAGTAATTGTAGCTGACCTCTCCAAACGTCCCGAAGTGGAAGCTAGGACCGGTTGAGATTTAGAATTCGCCACCGGTTGCTTAGCAACCTGTAAACTGTCCCTGTCAGAGATATCACGACTGCTGACAGTTGCAGTTTCTTTTCCTTCCAAATTCCTCAGTCTTTGAGACATATTTTCAAACTCTGTGAAAAACCTGTCCAATTTCTCTTCCAAAGACTTGCCTTTCTGTGAAAATGGTCTTTGTGAAGCACCAGAAACTGACGAATCGTCTTCATCCAATAAGGAATCATCAATAGTGACATCCTTAGCTTCAGAATTCTGCTCTTTTTTACTTTTATATCTATTTCTGTTCTTAATTTTCTTCCTCTGTTCCTCAGAAAAGCCTGCACACACAAGACATTCTGTAGAAAAAGCCACCACACAGAGGTCATCCCCTTTAGCATCGTCACGACACTTGGGACAAAAATGGTGGTTATCCCAATCCGCCATAAAATGGCCACAAAAAGAGCTTTTCCTTTGTCCTTTTTAAATTTTATCCTGAGAAGACATTGTTAAGAAACAGATGCCTAATACAGAATAAAAGCAAACTTGAAAATACTTGTAAAATCGTCAGAAAAACGAAATATTCCAAAACACATCCACACTCTATGATGGCCAACAAAAACAATGAATGGCGCCTATTGGCGTGGTCACATGACTATTGGGGGGCTTCCTAGTCCACACTCACTCACTGGCTTCTTAAGGTACTTTAGAAACGTTTCTCAACGTGTATTTTTCGCAATAAAATTGGAAACAGAATTATCCCACCCCCCCAAAAAAAAATTCCACAAACACATGAACTTGAAAAATTTTGTTGTAATTTTAATTTTTATTAGATAAATACCATTTCCTGACCATTGCTATATGTTGGTGCCATCCAACTCACTGGCCAATGTTGAGAAACGTTTTAAGATACCTTAAGAGGCCAGTGAGTGAGTGTGAACTAGCATGTCCCCCTAGTGATCATGTGACCACGCTAGTAAACAACCTTCATTATTTTTGTTGCAGAAAATACTCCCCTAGTACTGAATCTGCGGGGAGGTAGGGGGGACTATCCTGGTCAGGAAATGGTAAGTATTTATCTAATAAAAATTAAAATTACAACAAAATTTTTCAATTTTATTGCGAAAAATACACTTACCATTTCCTGACCATTGCTGAATGCAGCCTTCATGGAAGGAGGGCAGTACTAGAAATTTAAAGACCCAGTACACCACTCTGCACAGCTATCATACACAGCACAAACCTATAGGCATTCAGATCCAAACTCACCTCCGAGATGAGGCAGAGGAACTGTTGAGCACTACAAAACAACACAACCTTGTTGTTGTTGTTGTTGTTGTTGTAGGAAGGAAGTAATCATTACAGAGACTCACTACCTAGCCTACAACTAAAACATTATGAGAAGTTTACATTGAAATTTACATGCATACAACAACATATAAACTTCCAACAGTCACCACATACCATACAGATCCCCTAAATCATAGCATGTAGTTTAAGTTCTCACAAACTGACAGTTATTGCCACAGTTGCATGCTGTATCTAGACAAACATCCAACACCCACACAGGTGACACAAATATTGGAAGTGTCATCAGCATATAGTGTAATTCCAAGTCTGAATGAAGTCAACAATTCTGCCAAATATAAATACAGATAGTATGACAGACATACAGATGCAAATGCATACTAAAGTATCAATATAAGTATCACAAATATACTTATAAGATAACAAACTGTAGGACACAATATCAAAGTCTGACCACAAGCAAACCAAGCAGGTGAGACTGAAAATTGGTAAAAAAGTTATGGTTTCCAGTAACATGCATATAAAAATTCATATACAGAAACACTATCCTAAAACATAAAGATTCTTGCTTTGACTCGCTGCTGTTTAGGGTCAGAATTCGACTTCTCCTCAGTCAAAAAGATAGTCTGCCTACAGCAAGATAAGATAGTAGACCTGAAAATATCTGCTGTAAAGCCTTCCTAACTAGGCACAGACAAAACATAATAATTCCTCGTTGAATCCTTTGTCCCAAGTAAAAGTATTTCAAAACCTCACAAGACAAAGAGATCTATCTTGAGTAAAACTGCTGTCCCAGTGATTGAGAGCTGGCATATCGACCGGCTTAACTGAAGTAGGCCCATCCGAAGCCAACTGATTGTTGGCTAATAAATGGTCAGAGCCACTTGTGAGCAATACTCATTAAAAGTAAGGGAAGACAATGCTAACGAGAATTACCCTTCTTCCTTTGCCTGATGCCAAAGTCAAAAGAAAGACCGTCTTGAAAGTTAATAACCTCCAAGAAATCTTCCCCAAAGGCTCAAAAGGCTGTCTGGTGAGACCAAACAAGACCAGAGACAAAAGGTAAAGAAGGCTTAACCTATTGGCTACTGGATTGTCTCTATAGAAATATGTCAACAATCTATACAGCTGAAGAGTTCTAGAGACTTATTCCCCTTCAAGCAAAGCAATCTACCATTGTTATTCTGTAACCAGCAATAGTAGATGGCTTAAGATTCTTTTCCTTAAAGAAATAATTAAGGAAATTTGCTACATCTAGAAAAGTAGTATCTGAGAAGTTCACCACAAAGAAGCCTCAGATGGAGGTTTGTCCATAGATCTACCAGGTCCCACAACCAAGAACATCCACCATGACCATCATGATTCAATCATGATGAATCTGCACCTGAAGGTGGGCATCTTCTAAATCACCTGAAGAATCCTTGGCTATCCTGGTGCAACCATGATGATTCTGCACCTGTAGGTGATCATCTTGAATTACCTGAGGAATGAGAGCCACTGGAACAAACACAAAGCTGTCCCGATCCTCCAAAGAAATGAGTAATGCATCTGTTCCCCAAGCCCCACAGTCTAAGAAAGGAAACACATACACTGGAAGCTTAAGATTCAGGTTGTTGGATACCAATGGCAGAATGATTGAACTCACCTGCAAGGGAAGCCCTAAAAGGAACCTTTGTGGAACAGATCCACCAGATCCCAAAAATAAGACATCCCTAGCCACTCTGATGCAATCAAGATGATTCTGCACCTAAATCTTGGAGTAGCCCTTCTTAATAGCTACAAAAAGAATTTTATTGCCTTTCCTGAGATCTTTTGACTTATCAAGATAACCTCTCAAGGCTCTCCCTGGACAAAGAAACTTATCTGGCACCAAAGCATAATCTAAAGAAGGTTTCAAAGCAGGAATGACTATAGGTTGAAAAAACCAAAGGAGCCTTAGAAGCCAAATGATTCACCTGCATCACCTGAAGAATCAAGGTCACAGGACCAAACAAACTGTCCAGTCCATCCCAAGAAAAGTTGAAAAAGACAAGCTTGTGGTTCAAACTAGTTGCAAAACAAATCCATCATTGGTGATTGTAATCAAAGACAGATTTGATTGAACACCTGAATCAGAATAGAAGATTCAAAAGTCATTCAAAACACATTCAATTTGAATCATCTTGACTCTCATGAACAAAGAATTTGTTAGAACATTTGGATACCCTGGGAAGTGATATGCCTGAATCTGAACCCATGGCATTCGTCCAAGGAATGATTCTTCAGATAAGGAAACATATTCCTGAAAGTGGGTACCTTCCTACCTGTTCAGATAGGAAACCACTGAAGAACTGTCTGTGGAAATCAAAAGATTTAGAATCCGAATCAGACTTCCAAATGATTCTAAAGGTAGTAGCCCTGTTAATGTGGAGTCTTGACTCCTCATGATACAACAGACCACTGGCTGTTTGATGCCATAATTGTGCATCCCAACCCTTAAAGAAAGCATCTAATAACGCCAGGAGATTGTGCTCCTTCTGATGAAGTAGTGGGACCTCCTTCAAACTTGAAAAGTCGGTCCACCATTGAAGATGATCCCTGAGAACCTGAGAACAGAAAAACTGGGATATCACAAGACTTAGGATATCTGTGGTACATTAGCAAAAATTAACTGGAGAAATTGTTTAGCTTTGAGTAAAAATCTACTCTAAGATCGAATCTGCAATCCACAATAAAAATCATGGAGCTGGAACTTAATCTGATGTAATAAATCTTGATGCAACCCTGGCTCTAGTAAAAAAGCCTTTTTTTTTTTTTTTATGAATATAACCTAGTGAAACCCAATGCCTTCTACTGCAGCCATCAGGTTCACTATCTTTTGATACCATAGCAGAGTCGAAAATAAACCGTTTCAAAGAGCAAGGCAATGAAATGGTCTATATGCTGGTGAATCGTGATGTGTTCTTTAAAACCACAAGTCGCACCATCTACTAACCTAGTAAACAGGCAGTGAACTGGTATGATCTGTGATCAACACTGAAGTGAAGATAAAATCGCATGAAACAGCTACGAAAGAATGCAACTGTAAGGAAACGAGTTGACACACCCATTCACTTACTAGTAACAATTGCAAAAATCCCAACTATGCGAAATTAAGGTTCATGTAAAGGTTTATTACCTGACCTCAACTATTAGTGGTAGCCATCTCTTCCCAGCTTATCACAACCAATAAACTGTAAAATTGTAGCGATATCACCATCTCACTGGTGTTATCGCCCTTTTGTCGATCATTTCATACACAGCTTTTATGCAAACTGATGTCTCCCGCATTTTATTCATTTATTCTTAAAACACATGTCCACAACTGCTTTAGGAACATGAATAAGTAATCCTTCCTGCTACTGTTGCTTCTGTGAAAGGTAAAGTATGGTTGAAAAATTATCCTCTTACTATGTTGAGATGTAAGGTGTAGAATATCTGCCACTAGTGGACAAACATTCCTCCTAAAGATTACTCCTAACGCCTCTAAGTCTTACAGAGGAGGAAAGTTTTGTAACAGAGTTGGAGGATTAATTATCATAATGGGAACAAAAAACTGCCCTTGGGCACTAATCCCCTTTCTAGCCATGTGTAGGACTTTGCTCCTTGAACCTCCTTCCCAGACAGAAGAAACACTATACACCCGAGATCACAAAATGAAAATTCCCTGGACATCTGACCACGAGTTCAGCAGGAGAAAACCTCATTAAGAGTGAAAAATGTACTTTATATTCTACCAAAATCATCTAAGAGATAAGATAGAGAAAAGTAAGACTAGTAACACTCCTGACGAGTAATAAGTTGAGGGACTGGTCAATGCACTGCCCACAAAAACATCCAGGATCATTGAAGACTGTAATTGAAATTACTGTACACAGTCCAAGGTAGTACTGGATATTCTATGAGATTCCTGTTAATCCTTAAATTCTTGAAGACCTCCTGACAGAGGTCCTGCTAAATAACTCCAAAATTATTATATTCCAAGATTTGACATGATTATGCTGCAAGAAACACAGAGAACCTGTATTCTTGAACAAAATCTGACAATGGGTACAACTAGGTTTGATGTACCGGTGCCGGTTTCGAGCAGAAACCCTGCATAACACCACAGAATGAAAAGCTAATTTGTGAGATGAAACACAACTCCGGTCATCTGACAACCCGATTCCAGACCTTTTGGGAGGTATGGAAACTCGTTTGTCTTCGGATGACGTCATGCAGGTATTTTCCTCCGTTGAGTGTTTCGACTGAACTTCACCGGATAAGTTTATCGCAGTGAACAGCCCAGACGTGTACTCGGAACTTCTCCCAATGATACCTCTTGAGGAAAATAATGATGTCTGCCTCCACGGGGAATTCCTTGTTGTCGTCCTGTTCGACTGAGAAGTACGTACAGAAAAATTGCCTCCAACGACCTGGCTATAAGAACCCGATGTATGATTAGGTTTTATAACAATCGAATTGATTTTCATGGCGACTTCCTTGGTTGCCTAGCAACCTGTAAACTGTCCCTGCCGGAGCTAGTAAGACTGCCGACAGTTTCAGTGTATATTGCTGTAAATCTTCAATCTAGTGTACAATAATATATAAATATAAAAGAACTTGGCTCATTCTCATGTAACACAAGCCTTTTGAAGAAAAAATTGTATTCTGAGAAGAGCAATCATCTTCATCCAACAACGAAACATCAATGCCACCATCTTACAAAAAGTGGCGCTCAATCCACCATGAAATGGCCACAAAAGCACTTTCCCTCTGTGCTTCCTTAATTTCGTCCTGAGAAGACATTGTCAACACAGATGTCTTACCACAGAACTCAAAAAGCCACAAAAAAACCATCAACTTAATAAAAAAATCCAAATAGAAAAACACGTCCACACTCTGGGATAGCCAACAAAAATAATGAAGGTTGTTTACTAGCGTGGTCACATGACCACTAGGGGGACATGCTAGTTCACACTCACTCACTGGCCTCTTAAGGTATCTTAAAACGTTTCTCAACATTGGCCAGTGAGTTGGATGGCACCAACATATAGCAATGGTCAGGAAATGGTAAGTGTATTTTTCGCAATAAAATGCACCCTCAACACATCCATTTGGGTGATGATATTTTATAATATTTTTTAAGCAAGGAAACAGATTTTATTGGGACATTTGCAATATTTTAAAAGATATCATAAAAATTCTTCCTTACTCTCAGTTATTTGTCTATAATTGATTCTAAGTTTAAGGCAAATTTTGGGTGTACTTTTTAAAGATTTGAGAGTTATGTTTAGCATGGGGTTTGTCTGTTTGTCCGTCTGTACAAGTTATGTTTAGCATGGGGTTTGTCTGTTTGTCCGTCTGTACAAGTTATGTTTGGCATGGGGTTTGTCTGTTTGTCCGTCTGTACAAGTTATGTTTGGCATGGGGTTTGTCTGTTTGTCCGTCTGTACAAGTTATGTTTGGCATGAGGTTTGTCTGTTTGTCCGTCTGTACAAGTTATGTTTGGCATGGGGTTTGTCTGTTTGTCCGTCTGTACAAGTTATGTTTGGCATGGGGGTTTGTCTGTTTGTCCGTCTGTACAAGTTATGTTTGGCATGGGGTTTGTCTGTTTGTCCGTCTGTACAAGTTATATTTGGCATGGGGTTTGTCTGAAGCAAGCATAGCTCATTAATTGTTTTTGGAATAATTGGTAGTCCTGAAAAGGACTGTTATATTTAGTCCTGAAAAGGACTGGTTACTGCAGCAGGAGTTATATTCTGCCATCTTGCCAGGCCACTGCTCCCTCATTATTGAAGTAGTCCTTGAGGTAATCCCTCTGGCTTCTCTAGCAGTGTTTCTGTCTTGGCCTCCACCAGCAGCACCACCAATCAATCCACAATCACCAGGCACATCATCATCATCATCCTCCCCAGGCTGCTGACCACCATGTTGACCTTGATACTGGCTTCTCAGTATGTTGTGCAGAACCACACAGGTGAATACCACTTCTCTGACTGTTTCTGGGGGTAGTTCAATGGTGGTCCTCATCACTCTGAATCTTGAAACCAGGATGCCAAAAGCGTTCTCAACAACTCTCCTGCCCCTTGATATTCTGTAGTTGGCAATCCTTTCCTCTCTTGTTAACATCCTTCTGCCATAGGGTTTCATGAGCCAGGTCTTCAGGGCAAAGGCATCATCTGCCAGGATGAAGTAGGGGACATCTCTACCACCCTGGGTTATAGGAGCTGGGTCAGGGAAGCCTATCCTGCCATCCTCAATCCTCCTCTTCAGCTGAGAGGCATTAAATATCTGGGCATCTGAGCAAGATCCAGCTGTACCAGCATCCACCCATCTAAACTTGTACTGCCCATCTACCAGGGCCAACATCACAATGGAAAAGAACCCCTTGTAGTTGTGGTACAGGGCTCCAGTGTTCTTGGGTTTCTTCAGGGCCACATGCTTCCCATCCAGGGCTCCGAGGGCATGAGGAACATTCCACCTGATCCTGAATTCCCTCTCCAGTTATTTCCACTCATCTGGAGTAGTAGGACATTTGAGGTACTCTCTGGTGAACTCATCCTGGATGGCCCTGCAGACCTCTGGTAAAAACTTGGAAATGGTGGATCTTCCAACCCTGAACTGACAGGATAGTGATGTGTAGGACTCTCCGGTGGCCAGATATCTGATGGTGAGGGCTAACTTCTCCCCAACACTGATAGCTCTGTAGTTGGTGGCCTGCCTGGCTAGACGTGGTTCCAGTCTGGTCTTTATCATTTCAAAGAATTCTGGGGTCATCCTCATGTAGTTGGTGAATCCTGGAATGTCTGTGGCATACATATCAGCCATAATGTTGTGATAGGCCCCTCTCTCCTCTCTCTGTAGTAGCCATGGCCTGACCCACATGTTGTGCCTTCTTCTAGGTCTCTGTATGGCTGGTGGTGGTGGTGTTGGTGGTGGTTGCTGTGGTCGACGTAGAAATAGGAAATACATGATTATTTGTAACTGAATAAAAACCAAAAAAGCCCTAAGTTGTTGTTGAATCTGTCTTCCATTAAAAGGTGGCATCCTGCTGTGTTCCCATAAAAGTAATGATGATTAGGTCGCAGAATTTATATATATACCCAGAAAATCCAGCTTTCCTACAAAAATAAGAATCTGCGATCCTGGTCTGGGGAAGACTGACGCCGGGAGTTAATCGGGGTTAGTCAGCTCTTAGTCTCAGGAGGCCTGAGGCGTCCTGGGACCCAGTCGGTATGTGTACGACAAGATCGTGGTTGAAACCGACCAGAAAACCAGAAAACTGGCTTAGTCGGTTCTTAGTCCCAGACCAGTCGGGGACTGTCTGGGGCCGCCTGAGGCGTCCTGAGGCTTCCTGAGGACGATCTGTACTTAATCCCAGACTTCAATACCGATTCACTATTCCCGCCCATTTTACCTTTTTTTCCACCGACTGTCCACGATTAAGGGTCCCAGACAGAATCGGGGCTTAATCCTTTGGTGGAACAGGGGCATTAGAAGGAATAAGTGGGAACTACAATCATCCCTTTCACCTGTACCAGTGTCCACGACAAGAAGAAATTTAAGCAAATAATCAAAACTTCCCACGCCCTTTCATGCCAGTGTCTCTTGTTATCTGTCTACACTGATATGAAGATTGCTGAACCTTTTCATGCAGAAACAAAGGTCACTTTGACATATTTTCAACCAATCTGTTGAAAAATGGAGCAAGTAGACCTTTACCATTCAAAGATGTGACATAAAATATGACAAGGGGTGGTTATAAAAATGGACACCTACATAATATACTTATAAATTAAACTTCTAGATTTGTGCTGATTCTAACTGGACTTTTACCGTGCTTAATCTCCCCTTTGCTAAGGGAACTCTAACGTGCAGGAGCACCATGATGGTCAACAATTTTCAGTATCCAGGGACCTATAAGAGACGTCGAGCACCATTGAGAACTCCAAGGGAATAATTAGGTCTACGGTGAGTATCCTTGGTGTAGAGGTGGGTTTTAAAGGTCCTTTCTTGGTATTGTTAGATTTTTCAAAGTTGGGATCTAATGGCTGCTTCAAGGACTTAGTAGTGTTGGGTCAGGTCATTAGTTTTCAAACACACTAGGAATAGAACGACTGTCTACAGACATTGAAAGGTTGGTCGAAATTCACATTAATCAGTGATGAACGATCTGAAAGTAGTACCCATTGATTATCATAATTACTAACAATTTCATTAAATTTACACTTTACAGTGACCTTTCATTATGTATCTCAATATCCACATGTTTTTAAAATACTTATGCAATTTCCTTTTATAAATTGAAAGATTTGTCATGAATTTCAGGTTTGTTTATGTCTACTGCCATATTTACAGGAAGTGAATGTTTTTGGTAGATTCTAAATCTCAGAACACCATTATTCTTTAGGGATTGACATATACTTGATCCCAGATATGATATAACAAACAATGGAATAAAACAATCAACTATGCCTCGATTATTGGTCGGAAAAATGGATGATGAATCGACAATGAACATCGGAGGTGATTCCCATCAGCAAAAATTCATGACCACATAGGTGAGCAAAGAGATTGCTTGCCAAATTTGAGGATTAGGAAGTCAGGTAGGTCTCCATCTTTTTCCCTGGAAGAAGATATTGACTCAACATTGTTGGCTGGGAAAGGAAAACTCACTGATGTTGAAATATTGATCAACCACCTGGTCTACCAATTGATATCTCCTATCAACATACTGCATTGATATCAGAGGAAAACAGGTGCAAAATTCATGCAAAATTGCTCTATCCTGCTTTGGTTTGTGTAATTATTGCAATTTTATATATTCTATAAACCTTTAAGATGGTTGCTACATAAACGTAGTTAAGGGTCAACCATTTTTGAGTGGAACATTAGTAAAATCAACTGGGCCTGAGATTTCATGTTGCATTACTGCAGCTAAGTTACAATTATAGTTTTTCCAAAACAATTGCTTACATGCATGTTATTGAAAAGATCATAGTCACTTTAGTCAAG
Source organism: Sabellastarte sp. h YS-2021 (assembly GCA_964017235.1). Classification (NCBI taxonomy): domain Eukaryota; kingdom Metazoa; phylum Annelida; class Polychaeta; order Sabellida; family Sabellidae; genus Sabellastarte; species Sabellastarte sp. h YS-2021. The sequence continues at coordinate 163,344,750 of OZ024927.1, read as the reverse complement.
TGACCGTCAAGTGAGGTCAAATACACAGTATAAGAACATTTTTCCAAAGGGGACTCTATATACATACCAGATTTTACTGTCATCCACACATTAGTTATTCAAGGGAGAAAAGGCAGGAGCTGGTACAGTGTGAATTTTCTTCCTATACGTATACACAAACTAGCGTCCTACAGGTGCAGGATGCTCAATGATCACTGGATAAATCATTAACCTACTAGATGTAGTGAAGTTGTGCAGAGAACAATGTATCAATATCAACCAATCTTTGCATCACATTTTCAATATTCTGGAATTTTTTTAAGTAAGGGGACATCTACAAATAAACTAAACAAACAATGCTTCTTTGAATTATTTAATGCATTCTTTACACAGCTTATTAATCACATAAAGGCTTAACAACCACTAAAGCAACAAACTGATTGACCACTGTTAACAGTACTGACTCACAGGGGCAATACATACAAAAATCTTCATCTTTTAATAGTTTTTTAGCACTACATTTTCGCTGGTCAGCCAGTGAAATTTGTTTCCTGCATTTTTTAACAATATTAAAACTTTTTCATGATATGGATGATAATAAGGAAGTATAGTGTGAAGCATCGAATCGATGTTGACATCCTTGTAAGTGCCAAAATTCAAAAAGGGATGTTCCAAATACCAGAAAGAGTCTGTCTCCATGTTATCATCCAATGGTCAAGAAGACTATGAAGGGGGACAGGCCAGTCGGGAATAGGTAAATCTTCAACTGTCATCTAAACTTAGTGACCCCAACCTGTCTTCTGATGGCTTGAGCAAGTTGGTTCCATTATAAGGAGTAGCTACGGCACAACTGCATATCTCCAAGCTTTGTCTTGTCTGATCAAGGAAACGGAAAGGCAGGTACCCTGTGTGAGGTCATTAGGTGTGGTAACGCAAATGATAATTAAGAAGGTTGGTTCAGACTGAGTGCTCTTTATAGGGCTGTTCCACTATTCTAATTGCCTCCATGATGGGAATACGAACGTCCATTATTGCCATTCCGGAGGTCGATCTTTTCAATCGGAACAATCTTAAACCAATCGCAAACCAGAATTGGGATGATCATGTATGGAAGTAACGTTTTTGATCTTACAATGATCTTATACCTATCTTTTCTGTATAAGCTGATCTTTAAGGTTCGTAAACCAATCGGATGGATCGAGAATCTATCGCAAATCTACCAGGAGTCTATCAGAAGACTTCTTGAAGCAATTGCAGCAATCATGAGGAGCTATCATGAAAATACTGGGAACCTATCTTATACCCATCCTAAATATATCTGAGAATCGGGAAATTACTTAAAAAACAGGTCACAACAATAGAACAAACTTTAAGAGCAGGTTTTGAACATTCCAGGGTTGACAAATTTCGCTGGCTGAGTAGTAGGTGTATTAACTGATAGAAGATATGACATACTTGGACTAGTGCACTGGCATATTGAAAAAAAAGTGAAAAAAAAAGAAAAACACACAAAAAAACCACAAACATACATATGGCAAACTATGACATATTACTGCTGTGGGATAAAATTTAATTAATGTAAATGTAACCTCATCAGTACATAATTTATATCCTTTACTTAAACACAATTTTATGATGGCCAAGTCTAGTTTTAAAATATCAGAGTAAGTTCGACATTGGATAGTCCTTTACTATGTTTATTTCACAGTGGTAGTTTTTTCAGCAAAATCTTAAGCAATATTGGTTGTAAGTACTTTATTATGATCATGCTCAGATAAAAGTGGTTAGACTGAATTTGGTTAGGATATTATATATCTTTTTCACCAATTATATTAAAAATAGATTTCCTATACAATGGACTGTGTATAATTAGAACAACCAGTATCCACAGGATTTGGTTCTAGTTGTGGTTAATGTTCACTTATACCTATAAAAATACAGGGTTTTCTCATGTTAGGAACTCAAACCTAGTTCCAGTTACAACAGTTTACAGATTCTATCTACCACATGTAAAGAATTTTATTATCCACCACGCGACGTATTTGCCCTAAATACGGGGAAATACAGATCGGGATGTATTTTTTTTGTATACACCGGCGCCCCGGTACTATGGATATTGAGTGTGATTAACTTCCGGTTTTTGAACAATATCTCGGAAAGTATGTAACTTAATATGTATAATATATCATTAGAAAGGTGTTATTCTAGCGCTTCTGCTCATGTATGTTGCATAAATATCCATGCAGAAATGACTGAGATATTGCAAGGTAAAGATTGAAGTTTTATATTCAGTGTTGCTCATTCTTTTTGACAGTCTGTTTCACGTTTTCTCATTAAATATTCATATTATTTGACCCATAAATCACACAAAATGGTGGATAATAAAAGTAAAACATCCCTCATCAGACATATACAGAAAAAATATATCACTCATGAAGATTAACAATATAATACTCGTGCTTCGCACTCGTATAATATTGTTATCTTCATTCGTGATATATTTTTTCTGTATATGTCATTCGGGACGTTTTCCTATTGTAATAAAAATCTAATGCTGGTCAATAATGTTTTTGTTTTAAGATGTTTAGGTATTGGTGAAATTATAACTGTTAGAGTAAGAAATCTAAAATTCGCCAGGAATCTAAAATTCGCCACCTCTAAAACCTTAGTTAATTTTTATGAAGAAAATGATGATTTTGTCTAAAAATTGGTATTTTTCAGTTCAAAAAGCCTTAATTTACTATAAAGTAAATCTCACCACAATTCATTCATTTTATTAGTATTTTAACATGTGGTGAATTTCAGATATGTGGCGAAGTTTAGATTTCTTACTCTACAGTTAACAATCAGTCTGATGTAAAAGATAAAAAACATTTTCATCAAACATGCTCCTACCAATTTAAAAACATCCGAAGCTCTTAAGTTTAAACAAAATGTAAGTCCCATTATTTTGATTTCTTTTTTTTTACATATTTGCCAAAGTCCATTTCAATTTTCTATCTGAACACTATCATACACAGTGTGTTTCCAGTTACATTCAACAGTGTAAAAGATGCATCTTACTTTATTATGTTAATTTTGCAATACTAAATTTAGTCTAAAAGTTTCTATTGATAAATTGGAGAAATATTGGTCTCAAGTACATTATTAGCCATGATAAAAATGCTAGTTACTAACTTACTAAAGAATTTTGTCTACAAATGTACAAATCAGAAACTAGCAGCCTAATACCAAAACTACAATATGTTATATTCTCCATTAAATTAGAAACTAATACTTTAGTTGCCTAATACCACAACTACAGTGTAATAATTTCATAAATGAGGAACTTTAAATTAATAGTTTAATACCAGTAGCTTTACATTCAAACTACACTGTCTCAGATCCCAATAGCCCTGGGCCGTATTCAGAAAAGAAATTAGCGAAAAATTAGCTAAAGTTTACTATGAAGGGTTTCATACTTAAGCAAGTTAACTTTTGTTCATCTTCCACTAATCCCTTTTGTGAAGATGACCCATGGGGTTTCAATGTCCTTTTTGAACAGCTAATGCCATATAAGGTCAGACCCTCAGTGCAATTCCCACGTTTTCATGAAATGGACTCAAACTTATGACCATGGAGGTGAAAGCCAAACTTGTTAACCACTTGCCTATTGACACCGCCTAAAACAGCGGAAACTTCTTCTGCAATAATTATGAATGAAACTGTTTTATAATTGTAATTTACTTCATCACACATGGTACACATATATACATGTAAACAACAGTTTTAAAATATTCTCATTATCAAGCACATCAATTACCTTCATAACAAACAGATAACCAAACAAGACCACTACAGAGGTATTTATCTCCCACTAGGTATGTAGCAGAAATGGAGGTAGTCTGACCACAGAAAAGGGTTCAAAGTGCAAGGAGCAATAGGAAGGAAGATAAAAGTCTTTATCAATACAATGACCAAACTGAACCTTGAAGCAGGGTTTAAAGATCAAATCTGAAACTTGCAAAACGTTCACAGGATATGATTTCCTACACAATGTTTTCACACTTGAAGTTTTAGAACCAGCCACAAATTCCGGCAAAATCCAAGATGCCAGACGGAATTTGGAAAATAAAAAATTATTCACACACAATATATCCATGGTCTGAAACACCCAAATGGTCCAAACTTTGCTAAAATTGCTGTCTCTTAACAGTTTTCGAGTTAATCAACATTTTTGATTTCGAGCAAAATTCAAGATGGCCCATATTCAGAAAAGCAAAAAAAAAAAAAATAAGAGGCATTATATGCAGGGTCTATAGTACCCAAAGGGTCCAAAATTTGCTCAAAATCACTCTAGCTCTAATGGTTTTTAAGATAATTGACGTTTTGATTTTTGCCACAATTCACGATGGTGGCCGGAATTTGGAAAAAGAAAATTTTTTCAGAAGCATTATAACTAGGGTCAATGGTACGTACCCAAATGGTCCAAAATTTGCCTGAAATCTATAACAGTTTTAAAGATTATCGGCATTTTAGATTTCCGGCAAAATTCAAGAGGGTGGCAGCATTATATCAAGGTTTTATAACACCTAAACGCGCCAAAATTTGCTCAAAATCACTCTATCCCTAATGGTTTTCCAGATAATCAAAAGTTTTAATTATTGGCAAAATAGCATCCAAAATTTGAAAAATTAAAAATATTTCAGTGGCATCATATCTCAGGTCTATAGTACCAAAAGAGTAGGTGAATGACATATTTTAACAAAATACTCTAAATGCAATAGTTTTAAAGTTACAATCAATTTACTCAACAGTGATAACCTCAAAGTAGCAATTGCTCAGCTATGCAATGAGCTACAGGTCTGAAATTTTACTGTGCTATAGCTGACCCAAAAGTAGGTGAACAGCATATTTCAAGAAAATACTCTAAATTCAACAGTTTTAGGGCTACAAGTGATTTACTCAACAGTGAGAACCTAAAAGATTGCACACCTACAACCCCAAACCAATAGCCCTACCTAGTATCAACTTCCTACACCTTACAGTTTCCGAGATATAGCCAGAACAAAATTTTAGAGGCTATGGTCACTGCGGCAAGGTCAAAGGTCAAATCAAGGTCAAAACCATTACACTGCATACCTACACTCCCAAACCAATGTCTCTACCAAGTATCAACTTCCTACACCTTACAGTTTCCGAGATATAGCCCAAACAAGATTTTATAGGCCAAGGTCACTACAAAAAGGTCAAAGGTCAGATCAAGGTCACACCATAACATTGCACAACTATGTCCAATAACTAATGTCCCTACCACGAATCAAGTTCCTACACCTTACGGTTTCCGAGATATAGTCCAGACCAGATTTTCAAACTCAAGGTTACTACGGCAAGCTCAAATCAAGATCACACAATGACTTTGTAAGCCTACAACCCCTAACCAATGTCACTATTAAGTATTAACTTCCCACACCTTATGGTTTCTGAGATACAGACTGGACAAACTTTTTCCCGCCGTCCGGCCAACCAACCACCCACCAGCCCGTTCATCCGGACACCATGGGTGAAAAAAAATACCCCAACAGCCATTAACGGTTGTGGGTAAAAATCTTAAAAATGTTGTCATGGCAACAATTGTTACCGGATACCCCCCAAAACCTGATCAGCTCTGGATCCTCTTTGGGTTACTATACCCCGAAAATTTGGTGAAAATCCATGCCTGGGTTTGGGCTGTGAAACTGCCACAAGCTTTATGCCCGTCCCATCCAGATGGTACAAGCTGGGGTTTAAAACGAGTAAATACAGTAGTATTAGAGAAATCAGTGTGACTTACTAATGCACAGATGCACGCAAGCCTCAAGTAATGCACACACAGGATGTACTTCATACTCTCCCTACCAGGTGATAATAAACCCACAGTTGAACACAAATACTACACTGAAAACTGGCTATAAAACTTGAAAAATATTTACAATTCAAACGCATGTTTACTCAGGCAGAATTGAGTAGATTTTTGAAAACTTCAGCCATTACATGTTAATCTTATCATATTTCATAGACAATAAAAGTTTTGTATCGTATACAGATAATAGATGTGTTTTGTTTCACTGGTGAACAATCACCTGTATTTTATGAAATAACACCTTACAACACCTGCTGCATAAGACAACCAAATACGACAGTGTCTTCTTTTTATATAAAATCAGACGCGCTAAACTTTATTAGAGCACTGTCCCTTGTATGCAAGTACTGTAAAATTTTATTACCATAACAATGTAATTGAAAGACATTTGCTTGTTTTGGAGCAAAAATAATAACCCGCATCTGTTGGCATTTGATCATATCCTCATATCCTCCCATTTATTGACCAGAGTTGCACTCCGTATTGCCCATGCTTTTGGAAGCCTCCCTCCACCCCAACACCCACACGCGTACACAATGTTACATTATTGCTAATAAAATACTAATATGTCATTTCAACAAAATTTTCCTTAGTTTAGCCATTACTTCACATTATGTTGCGGAGAGATTTGTTCAAATGCACTTTACTTCCAGTTGGTGTATGCTATAACGCGAGTACCCAAGTTAGGATCACTTTTTTTTTTTTTTTTTTTTTTTTTTTGGGGGGGGGGGGGGGGGGGGACGACGACGACGACGACGACACAGGGTTTTTATTGTTGTAAACAGCCATCTCCAAATTCTATCAACATTTATTCACATTGCCCACGGGCATTACAGAGCTCGGATACAGTAATTGAACACCAGAATTTCACTTTAATTTTTAAGTCTACAGACCATGATTACCAATGGGACTTTTAAATTGAAAGCCAGAGTTTTAATATTAGTTACTCCCTTAATAGGCTAAGGTTGTATCAAGACAGGCATTCTGCACATCTGACATGTTGTCATGTGACAGTTCAAACCCATAACCTCAGACGTGACAATCAATTGATTAAATGCAAAATTGTGAGGTTCTTGGCTGCTGAGGCCTAAAAACATTTAGGTACGTTATTTTAAAGGTATACTGAGGTTAAACTCACTCTTTTTCTGACTTGTAAATGAATTTATCTTTGGAATGTAAAACTGTTGAATGGCAAGATATTATCAACACTGAATAAACAAAAGCAAGAAAGACCTCTATTAACTATTGAGTCACCTAAATGTATTTTTTATATACCAGATGCCAACTGGTCTTCTTTTCAGGCAGTACCTCTTATTTTAAGCTATGGCTTGTTCAGCAGATCACTAGGACCTGATTTTGTCATAACTGTCTCTAAATTCAATTGGTAGTTGTATTTTATGTTATATTTACATGTTTTATACTCACAAAAATATGCATGCAAAGTTTAAACCACAAAGAAAATCCTGTTGTGCAATTGACAGAAATGTCAATTTATACTCATTTCTTGACAAAATAGGTACCTTTGCTGTGACTTTCAATTTACATACCTGAGATAAAGGGAAATATACATTATACAGAATTAGAGGAAAGATAACACTACCCAATACAAGAAAAGAGTGAATGACCCTGTCTCTCAATCATGGAAACAGACCCCAAGAAATGGACTGTTTAATGTTTTTATTGACTAAAATTACACTGACTTCAACTGGTTTCAAAAGTACCAACATTCCATAAACAATTTAAAATTCAAATTTAAAAGGTGTTTTAATATTTATCAGTAAAACTTCACAAAAACTCAATGACATTCTTGAACATGGTGTACTGACACTGGAGAATATTGGGGTTCAAGAATGATCTGAAAAACTGTTACTTGTGTCTAAACATACGGAATTGAAACCAAAACCTCTCACTCTGGAGACCCACATTTTACCCAATGAGCTACAAGGGAAATCTCTGCCAAACAGTCTGGTTAATGTTCTTTTAATAATATTTTTTTGTTTGTCTTACTCTTCTAAATACACCAGTTTGAGAACTGCTTTCCATTAATTAAAGGTTTTACATGATCTAGTGTTTCTTTACCTGAGAATAAAACAAAATGGCCAGCAGACATATTGAGTGACTTTAAGAACTGATACATTGTAATACCATGCTGTGTGTTTGTGAGATCAGAAGTGTACACAACAAGACAAGCAATTATATCTAATCTTTTATTGATAGCCATTAAGCACCAACCCATGTTAATCAAGAGCTTAGACCACAATATACAAACACATACACTGATTTTTAAAGGCTAGAGAATAAAATTGCATACAATACAGTGGAGTCTTGTTGGGATTAACATTCTGGGATGAGAAAACAACAACCCAATCCTAGACTGACCCATACTTTCCAGTCAACAGGATAACCTTCGCTTAAAATGGCTTTTGAGGATCAGGCATGTATTTTTACCTGAAAGGGATTTGTTTCCTCAACAGAGTTGTGCTTAAAGGCTTTAACTGTATGTAAATGCAATTTAAACAGGCCAATAAAAATAACAATCTACAGGAAGTGAAAAGCAAGTGACCTTCACTTCTCCACAATTCATGACTTTAGACAAGACTCATCCAGTTTAATATATCCATATTCTATGCATTCAAATACATGTATCATGAGAAAAAATGACCATAGTTGTCTATAAGAAAAGTCTGTAAATTCAGCGAACACTGCTATATTACATCTTCAATTGTTAACTTCTTTCTGCAGCAGTAGTTGAACGGAGCAAGCTTCCCTAAATCATCAGGGCACAGGACATACTATCTGTTCTCAGAAATCATCTAAACACCCTCCAAAAACTCTAAACTCTCCAATCAAGCCTATACCCAACCTTCCTTTTTGTTCAGGGGTCAATTTCATGAAAGGACTTACCTCAGACCTAGACTAGGTCTCAAACTTGACAGGTTTCACAAAGTAGGTAAATCTAAACTGTGGCTAAGTCTTGGGCTTAACTTTAAGTGCAACTGGGATTGGGCTTAATTTTTGTAAATTAAGACCGAAGTGTGACTGCCATAGATTTTTCCACATTTCAAAATTTGATAGATGTGTTATGTGGTTACAAGGCTTCCCATCACAAAATAGAATTTTTCCTGAGATAAAATGTATCAAACAGAAATAAAGGGTCTCATGACACAGAAAACTACACTGATTATTTGATAAATCAGTCTTAGCTTTGCATTAGCTGAGTCACCACTTTGTGAAACATATTTAAGTGCCAGACTGAGCTGAAACAAAAGGCTCACATTTTAGTCCCACAGACTGGCTAATGCCTAAGACCCTTCATAACACTGGCCCCTGATCACAAAACAACTGCAATTTCTGGCAGCTACAGGGAACAGGTAAATCTGCAAAACTGGGATGCTGTAAGGCCTATGAAACCTGAATGTAAAGCTCTTATCAGTGGTTTTGTCACAGTAGAGATACAAAGAGAATAGGAATCTGGGAGGACGATGTAATAGTTGAGACAAGCTTGCCTAGGGTTTCATACAGAAAATATACATTTCATAATTGTTTTCATTACTATTTCCTCACCCTTTATCAGAGTTTATAAAACTCATACAACTAGATTTAAGCATTCGTACCCCAGATTTCAGGTGTACTTTGCTGGCAAACTAATATCACATTTTTCAGTGGGAACACATCTAGTCAAACTTTTAAACAAACACTTGTGCAACAATATCCTAATTATGTTTGCTTTTAAATTAAATCTTGAGCAAACATTAAACACACTAAAAAAAGCAATTTTAATGTAAAACTAAAATGTAACCGTTAATTACTAGTACAGGTACATGTATTTTTAAATGCAAAAAGCATACAAAGCTACACATACAATGTATCTTAGGTTTACACTGTTGCAGGAAAACTAAGAAGAATAAATACATCTTAATATCAATCGTGACAATGTGCCCAACATCTGCAAATACTGTAAAAATCTGTGCCAAGTGTTGTGGCTCTGAAAACTCGAGGGTCATGAACATACGTTCCACAACTTGATGGAAAAGATTTTTCAAAGCAAGTGTGAGTATCTCCTCTAAACTTTAACTCGTGTTTTTATATTATATATTTTGTTGGTTATTGGATGAAAAGAGACAGTGAATGTTATAAAATTTATACATAAAACAAATCAGTTTCTCTTTAAAATTGTTTCACAGTATTTGGGCAATTTGTTACAAAAAATGGATATGTGAGTGTTGTCAACTCAGTTGTTTAGTATATAAAAGTACGTTAAAATCACCTAAAAACAAGATACCACAGTTAATTCTAAATAAAACACCTCTCACTTTCTTGTAGGAAGAAATAAAATAAAAGGCTTAATCTACCACATAGACACCAATAAAATGCAAAGTTTCTTCAACACTTCCACCTCATATAACTGGGGTTTCTTTAACTAGAAGATGTAATAACCTGACTACACAGCAGCATGCTCCTCCACATTTTTGTGTGCTTTCAATACACATCCCTGTGTGTAGACATCTGACTAAATCTATTCATTGCAGTTTATTCATCATATTCATTGGTAAGAAAGAGATACACAAAGGCCCCCTTCTTTTGTTCTTCTTGCTTTTTCTGCACAGCGGTAAGATTGGAACTTTCTTGCGGAGGTCGTCTCAGAAGCAGATTGCCAAATAATGTGGCTGAAATATAGGAAACAATCAAAAAGGTAGAATTGTACTGAATATTCCCAAAGGTGAAAGCTACGTCTGTTTTATTGAACAGTCGACAAAACCCCAGATTACAAAACAATGGAAAAAACTACTACTAGGAATAAAACCTGGAGTAATTTTCAGGGGAGTGGACATAACCCCCGAGATGAAAACTAGAAAAATATTCACACAATATGAAACATATATGAGTACAATAAAGATAACAGGGAAGCACCACGACCATAAGATACTGGAAAACATTTTTATCACAAGTACCTGAAGTGAGCATGTCATATAGCAGCACATAATAATCTTTTATTTTGAACTATTTCCACTATATGTATCCATAAATCATGTAATTATATATCCACTAAAATTCCCCGTAAACAAAATGTTAATAATTTTTCTGGGGTTTGCAACTTTTCTGGCTTATGTCCACCCCTTGATGATTGTTCCAGGGTTATGTCCTAGTGGTTACATTTTCCGGGCTTTTGTCCTCCAGGGTTTTGTCCATTTACCATTTTTACTGATAGTTTTAAACCCAGAACAACATGTGAGGTACACTGAAGGCCTGTCCCAATATGACTTTAACTGTTGTGACTTCTGAATGTTTAATACTCACGGTTCATAAATTTAAAATTAGAGTGAAATTTTGGCTTAAATGGATTTCTCTTGAGGATACTGTCAGTACCAAACAGAAGTGAATAGGTAATTACTTTGTATGTCTAGAAGTGTGTAAAACAAGAGAGCCTACATAGGTCATATATTCAGTAATGATTATTTCTTTGTGTGTTATATTTTAAGTCCTTGTCTTATACTATTATTGGGCAATGTCCAGTATCTTGAAATGAATACAGGTAAACATTAACACATTCCCTGTATTACTAGTCAAATCAAATCTAGAAAATGCCTTGTATCAACAAAGTGCTGGCTGTTGAACGAGATGTAAAACCCTTAAACTTTAACAATTGCATTTTAACAAAGTGTAAATAAAAATGCTGAAAGCAATACACTACAATACTAGAACACATCCGTGTCAGCAACATGCCCTGACATGGAAGGATAGATCAAAGGAACAAAACAAAGCCAAACTGCATGTTAAAAAAAACTGGCAGTAGACTGTGCCAAAAGTGTCTGTCTTTGCTCCAGGGATAAGGCCAAGAAAAAACAAATGCATTATGACCCACTCAATAGCAGCTGTACTTTCTTGTAAGAAGTGGAAAAAGTATGTCACAGGGTGACAATAATAGGCCTGTGATGTTGAGAACTTACACATCAAAAGAGCCAAGACTGTATCATGGCAAAGAGAGACATACAAAGGGTGTCATAACTATGTACCAGAACAATTATAACAAAATATATCCTGCTTTGTTAGTCACACAATAAGAAGAGTGGATAATGGTACAAATTCGTTCTCTCAATACTTGATAGAGCTCGTGCTTCTACAGATCTTTTTTTTTTTTTTTTGTCTCAGGACTTTCATGGATGATGGCGCAATGATGTCTGCTTACTGAAGTTAAACGGCAATGGGCTACGTTAGTACTTGGATGGGTGACCGTCTGAGTTCTACACCAGCTGTGGGATGTGTCTGAGTTGAAATTTCTTTGTGTCACCAGAGTTTCGTAAATTCTAGTGCACTACTCGTGTCTCTGATGGCTTTGTGCTCGCGCTAGGGGACCAAAACACCTTGTGGCCTTGTTTCACCTGGTTTTAGTAATGAAGATCTAAATTTTAAATAGACAGCTGATGAATAAACATTTCACCGAAGCTGACCCCAACTGTAAAGTCTAGTTCCCAAGCCAAACACATCCAAGGCAAGGTTTACAGCTTTATATTACTGAAACCATTATTAATATTACAGAGTTAAACAATTTACACTTTGAAAATGCCAGCTTTGCTTGTTGGACATGTAAACAGGTGGATCAAAAACATTTTCGTTTTAGCACATCCTCAATTGCTCACAGGAAGTGAACTTTACCAAAACAAAGCATGAAAGTTTTCATCAAAAATGCATTGAAAACTACAAAAACATGAGATAAAAGTGTACAATTTCTTCAGATTTACACTTTATTTCAAACATTTGGAGTCTAAGTTTACAGTTTAACTTAAAACGGCCATATTGATAAATGTCAATGTAATAGATCATTTATATTTTAGTAGTTTAATGATAAACTTTTGCTTTCAGAATTTGAACAAAAGGACCACAATCTTTGTGCCAAGCTGCCACTATTCACTGTTAAATCCCTTAATTACTCCACCGGCTGTACAAATTCCCAAGTCACTGACTTTCACTAATTACTGAATCTAAAATAGCTTTGTTGTACAGTCTACTGCAGTGACTAATATCTGGGAAAATGTCCTGCTGAAGCAGATCCTCCCCTACCCCCATCTCTCAGATGAACTATCTGTAATCATCTCTCCATTTAAAGGCCAAGATGTCCTCTACTTTGCAGTGATTAGTAAAGTATTTATCAAACAAAGCACCCTGAGTGACCCCTCTGTGTTTTTTTCTCAAAATCTTCCCAACCATGAGAGCAGTCACACCCCCCTGTTGCATTCTCTAAAGAGAGAGAAAAAACTCTTCAGCAGCATAATCCAATAAACTATTTGCCTTCAATAACATGTCAGAAATCTCTCCCACCTCCTAAACCCCCCAGTGTGTGCTTTCTCAAGTCTAGCAGTAAATAACACCCCTTAATAAAGGACTCTCTCTGCCTCCTCCCTCTCTGCCTCTGTAAACATCAGCCCACCATTTCTGCAATGGCAAATGTAATTAGAGGCTTCATTTGTGCAGGCTATCACTCAGTAATCAGTGTACAATATGGATAAACAGTGGGTCAATCATAACATTTTCACAAGCAATAAGCAAGAATTGGAAGGTTCTCTTTGAGCTGATGCCTTCCCCTTTCATGAGAGCTGTGTACATGGTAAGGGGAGCTAATTATTTATAGATTAGTGAGTCATAAAATTGCATTGACTTCTACACAATGTGTACACTCAGCAGCACAGATGTGGCCCGATTTTCTCCCAAGTGTTTCCAATGAAGAAACTTCAAACTCAGAAAGGTCTCCAACCATAGGAATAGACCAAAGACTTTAAAGAACTACACAAGCACTTTCTTAAGGGTTGGCTACTCATTATAATCTATGTTTGTCCAGTAGCGGACATCGAATGCCTCCTTACCATTATGATTATTGTGGTGCCTGTATAACATATGACTTCTTCTGCGAAGACAGGGGGCCACGGTGGCAGAGTGGTAACACTCTCGCCTCCCACCTCTGAGGCCGGGGTTCAATCCCCGCACGGGCTCAAGTGGGAAAGCTGGTAGTTGCTTGCCGTTGGTCGGCAGTTTACAGTACACAACCCTAGCGAACTCTATGTACTGGTTTCCTCGGCCCTTCCAACTACCCATCGTGATATGACCTGTACAGTGTTGAAAGCGACGTAAAAACAAGGAGAGTGCCCATGAACGGGCACTGTGTCAGCTGACTGAGTGTTTTTGATTTGTGAAGGTGATTAGAAGACAGAATAATTATCAGGAAAAGGGCTGTACAGAAATACAGTAAATGGTAACTGAACAGCAAGTTCGAAAGAAATTCCGAAGCTGACAGAAGAAAAGGATAAAAAAGTTGTGCCCTGTAAATGGTATTATGAAGGAAAATAACAAGGTAATTGTTTAAGTGTAAAAAATAGGTTAAAACATATTTAAAGAAATACTACAAATGCAATATCCTCGTTCGACCTTGAAGAAGGGGTCCAAGGTCAAATCTAACCACACAAATACATTCCCAGCCCATGATTTCCTATGGTTTACCATTCCAAACCTCTAGGACCAATTATAAATGAGTTATAAGCACTTTTAAGCTTGGCTGTCCTCATTTGACCTTGAAGGAGGGGTCCAAAGGTCAAATCTGACCATACCAAAAGATTCCGAGCCAATGATTTCCTATCTCTGTCACCAATAATAAGCGAGTTGTAGGCACTTTCAATTTTCGCTATCCTCATTTGACCTTGAAGGAGGGTTCCAAGGTCAAATCGGACCATATCAACAGATTCACAGCCCATGATTTCCTGTCTTTTTACCATCCCAAACCTCTGGGACCAATAATAAGCGAGTTATAAGCACTTTTAAGTTTGGCTATCCTTGTTTGACCTTGAAGGAGGGGTCACTGAAGGTCAAATCTGACCACACCAAAAGATTCCCACCCCATGATTTCCTACAGGTTGGTTTATCATCCCAAACCTCTAGGATCAATAATAAGGGAGATATAAGCACTTTTCATGACTGACAAAAAACACCTGTGGCGGCCATCTTGTTTCTCAAAATGAGGCCAAAAATATTCCCAGACAACATTTTATGGTTATTAATATATACTGCAAACTTAAGAAAGCTAGCTATAATATTTTTTTTCATCAGAGCAGTAATGGTGAAATCTCTCTCTACACACTGCGGCTATCCAGTGGATACAATGATTTACTCAACAGTGATAACCTGAAAGTAGCTATTGCTCAGCTATGCCATGACATAGAGGTCTGCAATTTCACTATGTTATAGCTGACCAAAAATTCTGTGAATAACATATTTAACAAATTACTCTAAATGTAATAGTTTTCAAGTTACAACTGATTTACTCAACAGTGAGAACCTCAAAGGAACTATTACTCAGCTATGCAATGAGCTACATGTCTGAAATTTTACTATGTTATAGCTAACCCAAAAGTAGGTGAACAACATATTTAAGCAAACTACTGTAAATGCAATAGTTTTCAAGCTACAACTGATTTACTCAATAGTGAGAACCTGAAAATAGCTATTGCTCCGCTATGCCATGAGCTATAGGTCTGTAATTTCACTATGTTATAGCTGACCCAAAAGTAGGTGAACAATATATTTTAACAAAATACTCCAAATACAATATTTTTCAAGTTATAGCTGATTTACTCAACAGTCAGTACCTGAGAATAGCTATTGCTCAGTTGTGCCATGAGCTATAGGTCTATAATTTCACTATGTTATAGCTGACCCAAAAGTAGCTGAATAACATATTTGCACAAATTTCTGTCAATGCAATAGTTTTCCAATTATAACTGATTTACTCAACAGTGAGAACTTCAAAGTAGCTATTACTCAGCTATGAAATGAGCCACAGGTCTGAAACTTCACTATGTTATAGCTGACCCCAAAATAGGTGAATAACATATTGAAACAAAATACTCTAAATGCAATAGTTTTCATGTTATAAGTGATTTACTCAACAGTGATAACCTAAAAGAAGCTATTACTCAGCTATGCCATGAGCTACAGGTCTGAAATTTTACTATGTTATAGCTGGCCCAAAAGTAGCTGAATAACATATTTATACGAAATTCTCTAAATGCAATAGTTTTTAAGTTACAAGAGATTTTACTCATGATGGAAGTTACTGAAAAGCCCAAAAGTAGCTATTACTCACTTAGCTATTGAGACAGACACCCAACTTACTCACCATATTGTAGCTAAGAAAAAAGTAGCTGAATAACATATTTTAACAAAATGCTCTAAATGCAACACTTTTCAAGTTATAAGTGATTTACTCAACAGTGATAACCTAAAAGTAGCTATTACTCAGCTATGCCATGAGCTACAGGTCTGAAATTTTACTATGTTATAGCTGACCCAAAAGTAGCTGAATAACATATTTATACGAAATTCTCTAAATGCAATAGTTTTCAAGTTATAAGCGATTTACTCAACAGTGATAACCTAAAAGTAGCTATTACTCAGCTATGCCATGAGCTACAGGTCTGAAATTTCACTATGTTATAGCTGGCCCAAAAGTAGCTGAATAACATATTTATACGAAATTAAAATAAACAATCTGCGAAGACAGGGAACCAAATCACAGTGGTTGTGGTTGCCCATTGAAAATATTAAACATATTTAATAAAAATAGCATCAGAGACGCCTGTACCCCACAGCCTGGTGAAAGTTTTTAACACCATGAGATATAGAAGTTGTGAAAAAGTACAAAGACCGGGATACTTTCAACACAGTGTAACTTATATAAAGGTCCAAATAATGTTTAAGTAGAAAAAATAACTTCTAAGAGAAAGAAAATGTAAGTAAATATAAAGTATTAAAACAAAACAATTCAATAGCAAGATGACAGCATTAATCAGTATACTAAAATTATGAAGTTGTAAAATTTTATTAACTGAAAAACAGATGTCAATGGAAATAGCGCAATTATGTAAAACTACATATAATAATCAGTTGCAGCAATCCATATGTCTTTCTCAAAAGAGAAATATGTCTCAAATATGGCAAGTGAACACAATTTGGCAGAGCCAAAGTTAAAGGTCACACCATGATGCATACCTACACCACCTTACCAATGTCCCTACCAAGTCTCAACATTCTACATATTACGAAATCCAAGAAATAGCCTGGACAAGATTTTAAAACTGATGGTCACTATGACAAGGTCAAAGCTCAAAACAAGATTGCAGCATGATGTGTCACACCTACAACCTCTAAGCAATGTCCCTACCAAGAATCAACCTCCCACACTTAATGGTTTCAGAGATTTTGCCCGGAGAAAAATTTAAAGGTCAAGGTTACTATGGTAAAATCAAAAGTCAAATCAAGGTCACACCATGACACGGCACACCTACACCCACTAACCAATGTCCCTACGAAGTATCAACTTCCTACACCTTACGGTTTCCGAGATATAGCCCGGATAAAATGTTATAGGTCAATGTCACTACGGCAAGGTCAACAGGTCAAATAAAGGTCACACCACGACGTTGCACACCTACAACCTCAAACCAATATACCTACCCAAGTATCAACTTGATACACCTTACGGTTTCCGAGATATAGCCTGGACAAGATTTTATAGGTCAAGGTCGCTACGGTAAGGTCAAAAGTCAAATCAAGGTCACACCATGATGAAGCACACCTATACCCCCTAACAAATTGTTCCTACCATGTATCAACTTCCTACACCTTATAGTTTCCAAGATATAGCCCAGACAAGATTTTCAAACTCAAGGTCCTACAGAAAGATCAAAGGTCAAATCAAGGTCACACCATGACATTGCACACCTACGACCCCCAATTAATGTCCCAAAAAGTATCAACTTTCTACACCTTATGGTTTCTGAGATACAGCCCGGACAAACTCTTTCCACCCACTTTTTCCCACCTGAACACCCGCTCACCCATCCGGACACCATGAGTGAAACAATACCCTGCCAACCCTTAAGGGCTGTGGGGTAAAAATCACTAATTCAATGGCAGCTTTGAAGGAATTAAATATGTCTATGAGTCTGCCAGCAAAATGATTATCTTTACACATCCACTAATGAAAAGAGAACTTCTAACAAAATTTTACCATGTTTTTATCATTTGGAGTTACATTAAGTCACCATCGAGCAAGAAAGTAAATCCAGATGGTATCTCTATAAGAAAATATTTCAGTTTTTTTATAGTCTAGTTATTTGACTGGATAAGTTAGTTACATGTACAAAGTTATCAGTTGAGATTGCTCCTGCATTTTTTTACAATTGAAACATTGCTTATTAAAAGCATGCACCTGCAGATTACCGTATATTCCACAGAGATGCCCATGACAAACATAGCTAATCCATGAAGCAAATTACAGAAACAAGCAATCAGTACCCGTGAATGGGCTCTGTGTCAGCTGACTGTGTTTTGAGTTTCAGAGTAGAAGTGATAGAAGAAAAGGACACAAAAGTTGTGCCCTGGAAATGGTGTTCAGAAGGAAAGTAAGAAGGTAACTGTTCAGGTGTAAAAAGTAAGTTAAAAACATATTTAAAGAAAATATTGCAAATGCAATAGTTTTAATTTCACTATGTTATAGCTGACCCCGAAATATGTGAATAACATACTGAAACTAAATAATCTAAATGCAATAGTTTTCAAGTTATAAGTAATTTACTCAACAGTGATAACCTAAAAGTAGCTATTACTCAGCTATGCCATGAGCTACAGGTCTGAAATTTTACCGTGTTATAGCTGACCGAAAAGTAGCTGAATAACATATTTACACAAAATTCTCTAAATGCAATAGTTTTCAAGTTACAAGTGATTTTATTCATGATGGAAGTTACTGAAAAGTCCAAAAGTAGCTATTACTCACTTAGGTATTGAGATAGACACCGTAGTTACTCACCATGTTGTAGCTATGGAAAAAGTAGCTGACTAACATATTCTAACAAAATGCTCTAAATGCAATACTTTTCAAGTTATAAATGATTTAGTGTTGAGTAAGAACCTCAAAGTAGCTATTACTCGGCTATGCAATGAGCCACAGGTCTGAAATTTTACTATGTTATAGCTGACCCCAAAATAGCTGAATAACATATTGAAGCTAAATACTGTAAATGCAATAGTTTTCAAGTTATAAGTGATTTACTCAACAGTGATAACCTAAAAGTAGCTATTACTCAGCTATGCCATGAGCTACAAGTCTGAAATTTTAGTATGTTATAGCTGACCCAAAAGTAGCTGAATAACATATTTACACAAAATGCTTTAAATGCAATACTTTTCAAGTTATAAATGATTTAGTGTTGAGTAAGAACCTCAAAGTAGCTATTACTCAGCTACGAAATGAGCCACAGGTCTGGAATCTTACTATGTTATAGTTGACCACAAAATAGGTGAATAACATATGAAGCTAAATACTGTAAATGCAATAGTTTTCAAGTTATAAGTGATTAACTCAACAGAGATAGCCTAAAAGTAGCTATTACTCAGCTATGCCATGAGCTACAGGTCTGAAATTGTACTATGTTATAGCTGACCCAAAAATAGCTGAATAACATATTTACATAAAATTCTCTAAATGCAATAGTTTTCAAGTTATAAGTGATTTTACTCATGATGGAAGTTACAGAAAAGTCTAAAAGTAGCTATTACTGACTCAGCTATTGAGATACACACCCAAGTTACTCACCATGTTGTAGCTATGGAAAAAGTAGCTAACATATTTTAACAAAATGCTCTAAATGCAATACTTTTTAAGTTATAAATGATTTAGTGTTGAGTAAGAACCTCAAAGTAGCTATTACTCAGCTATGCAATGACCCACAGGTCTGGAATTTTACTATGTTACAGCTGATCCCAAAATAGGTGAATAACATATTTTAACAAAATGCTCTAAATGCAATACTTTTCAAGTTATAATTGATTTAGTGCATGATTTCATTAATTTTAATGCATTAAAATTATTTAAAAAATTCATAAAAAATAATTAAGAAAGATCCAGGTCTGACACACACACAAGGGAATCTACTTGTGACCTAGTACATATGTGCAAGATATTAGAGAAATCCCTGCAATAGTCACTGAGAAAATTGTGATAATGTGTTAAAATTTTCATACTTAGGGTGGGGGGTACCTCACTTATAATGGCTCTAGCAAACAGACGAACAAACAGATCTGCATGCCTTGAACAATTTTTCATGCTAGGTAGATAAGCTATCTTTTAAAAAAAACAGCATGTCTCTGGGCCTTGTAGTTTCGTCGGAGAAGTCGCTCACGCGTACGTGTATGTCCATGCCACAGAGTGATGCCATAATGCCAGCTGACTGACAAGTCAGCTGACATAAAAAAACAGTCACTGTGGTAGAAATTTATTTTGGGATAATCTCAATTGAATTTCAAATAAGCTTCTGTAACATTTTATCTGCACTTATCTTTTTTGCATATTTAATCAGCAACCTTTTATTTAGAAAAACAATTATCAAACATTTGTCTGAAATTCTTTGAAGAGGATGTTGCCAAGTCGTTTTCTTTCATTCTTTGTATTTCAAGAGAAGCTCAAATGGTTGACCTTAAGTTTTTTCATGACAGAAATTAATGAACCATAATCCACTGTGACATGTAGCATGCCCAGAATTGATTCCGAAAATGCTTACCCTTGATACACACTTTACCTTCATGTGGTAATAAATCATCATGGGTTTGAAATGTGCAACACCCACAACCTTACAAGTCAACAGATACAGTGTTACCATGGAAAAAGGTAAAGCTGACTGTTGCCCAAGACTCAATCTGCTCCGGCACCTCCTGATGATAAATATATCCTAAAAATTTGGTGAAAATCTGTTGACCTGTTTTCTATCACAGGAATTGAGCATGGGCAAGATAAATGGGACAGACAAGTCCAAAAATTGGAAAAAGGGGTTACCATGCAAATAGTTATTGAAAGATATTGTTTCAAAATGTAATAACTTCCTAAAAATCCTAAAAATTGGTGGAATCTATATGTGGGTTTGAAATATACAGCATAAAGAAATTACCAGATATTACTCAAACCATAATCCACTGTAGCTCTTCTTGGCATGTACATATCCTGAAAATTTGGTCAAAATCCATTGAACATCTTTCTGTATGGATTGCAGATAGGCTTGATGGACAGATGGAATATGCCTGATCCTTACATCCCCTTATTATGAAAGAGGATTATAAGATTATATGTGTAATACCTTCTATGTTAATGAAGTTTGCGATTTGGGAATTTTTGCCTTTTACGACCCCCCCCCCTCCCCTTGTAATTTTTGTTCATATAAGGTAAATATTTACTTGTTTCAGGGTGATATGCCACTTTTTACTGTTGCAAACTGCACAAGTCCCTCATTATATCATCTAATAATTATATAGTCTCCTACAAGCCAATCTAAAACAAAGTTCATATTGCCATAACTACTGATGCCTTGTCTATATATACTGAAAGTAGTATACAGGACAATGTTTTAGAAAAATTAGCCATGTTTTATGACTTCAATATGTATTGCAGCATAAACAGAATACTTCAATTATAAAAATAGCCAGCCTCGGCAGGCAAGAACCCCAGCCCGCAGGAACAACTAAATGGGCAGAAACATGGAGCTTTGGGAAAATCTTAGGAACAACTTCAGTTGTAAGAAATATACAGAATCCACAAAATATCAGATGTAAGATTCACAGGCCATAATTTCTTACAAGTTGTTTTCATATTTTGAAGCCTTAGAACCAACTATATAAGGCGGTGATATAAGGCCCTCTTAGCATGATGACCCCACATGACCTTGAAGCAAGGGTCAAAGGTCAAATTTAACATTGCAAAAGATTTGCAGACCACGATTTCCAAGAAGTTGTTTTCTCATTCCAAATCAGTAGGACCAATGATAAAGGAGATATTAGCGCTTTTTGTTATTCCCCCATTTGACATGAAATATGTGATAGGGCAGACATTTGGTCTTCAAAACAAGGCCAAAACAAAACTAGAAAAATGTTTTTGCTAACAAAAACTAAGCGTCCCGAAAAGGTTCACTGCAATATAATATACAGTAGAAAAAGGTTTTTGAAAATAAAAACATGCAGTGCTGAGAGAAGAAGTGAAAGTTAAGCAGACAGTGTGGAAGTTCATGCATTAACATGAAAGAAAAATTTAAGCTTTATTTTGTTTTCTATGGTCATAAATTGCGAAAAGTTAATTGAACTAGAAATAGGACGCCCTGTTCATAGTAGGTGCGAATAGAAACAGGAAAGCATAGAAGAACACACATTATCATGTGTAATGTCCACCCCATGAACCTTTTGCCAAAATTGTACAGTAGTCTTACAAGACCCCGTTTCATTTGTAAAATATATCAATGATGCTTAAATATTTATTAGTGTAGATGTAAATTATTTCAGCTTCATGCCTTTTTGCATTGGTTGGGTCGAAAATTTTGACGAAATCACTCTATCTTGCACGGTTAAGAAGATAGAAGCAAATTCCTGTTTTTCTATTTTTGGCAAAAATTTGAAAATTCAAAATGGCCGCCATTTTTGGGAAAAGGAAATATTTTTGAAAATTGCCAAAAGTACATTTCTTAGATACCCTATGGGTCGAAAATTTCAACGAAATAACTCTATTTTGCACGGTTAAGGCCAATTTGTGTTTTTCCATTTTGGGCAAAAATTTGAAAATTCAAAATGGCCGCCATATGTGGGGAGGGGAAACTTTTTTGAAAATTGCAAAGAGTACATTTCTTAGATACCCTGTGGATCGAAAATTTCGACGAAATCGCTCTATCTCACACGGTTAAGGAGATAGAAGCAATTTTGTGTTTTGCCATTTTTGGAAAAAATTCGAAAAATCAAAATGGCCGCCATTTTTTGGGGAGGGGAAAATTTTTTGAAAATTGCGAAGAGTACATTGCTTAGATACCCTGTGGGTTTAAAATTTCGATGAAATCGGTCTATTTCGCACATTACGGAGATAGAAGCAATTTTGTGTTTTGCCATTTTTGGCAAAAATTCGAAAAATCAAAATGGCCGCCATTTTTTGGGGAGGGGAAAATTTTTTGAAAATTGCGAAGAGTACATTGCTTAGATACCCTGTGGGTTGAAAATTTCGACGAAATCGCTCTATTTCGCACGGTTAAGGAGATAGAAGGAAATTTGTGTTTTCCCATTTTTGACAAAAATTTGAAAATTCGAAATTGCCGCCATTTTTGGGGAGGGGAAATTTTTTTGAAAATTGTAAAGATTTCATTCCTTAGATACCCTGTGGGTCGAAAATTTCGACGAAATCGCTCTACCTCGCACGGTTAAGGAGATAGAAGCAAATTTGTGTTTTGCCATTTTTGGCAAAAATTCAAAAAGGCCGCCATTTTTGGGGAGGGGAAAATTTTTTGAAAATTGCAAAGAGTACATTCCTTAGATACCCTGCGGGTTGAAAATTTTGACGAAATCGCTCTATCTAAATAGCCAATTACTCATTTATTTAATTAATTACTCACTCATCTATGAAGCAAAATTCCCCCAAAAGCAATCCCATACAAGCTATTAACCCAATGAACCTCCATACCAAATTTCAGAAAGCTAGGCTTAATAGCATTCCTTAAAATGTCTGGAAACCAAAGAGCTACTCAAAAGTAGCAAAGTAGCTATTACTCAGTTAGCTATAGAGCTATCATCATCAAAAGCAATCCCATATAAGCTATTAACCCAATAAACCTGCATGCCAAATTTGGTAAAGATAGGATAAGAACTGTTGCCTAAAATGTCTGGAAACCAAGTGGGATGGCGGACGGCGGAAAAAGTAAAAATAATATGTCCACCCCCCAGTGGGGTGGACATAATAAATGCTCTGGCTAAGAATGCATAAAGCATCAATACTTATAATAGGTCGAAAGTTACACCATAAAACTACTTAATTAAAGAGTAACAGTGCTTTATAAATGCCATATATCTATTTACATTTTAGAAAAAGGCATAGTAAAATGTGACCCTTTAGAAAGGCAAGAACTTTATGACACAATGCTTTGAACACATCTATCTGGTAAATCTGACAAGCTATCTAGACGCTTCACATAAGGTTTCCCAATACCTCTGAATACATTGTAAATCTCTAAAAGTAAAAATAAAATAGATATAAGGCAAAAACACAAAATCGGCTATTTGATGAATCCAGTTTGATCCATAAAAGGGGTAGGGGTGAGGGGAGGAGGCAGGGGGTAAATCTGACCAGCTATCTAGACTCTTCATATAAGGTTTCCCAATACCTCTCAATACATTCTAAAACTCTAAAAGAATAAAAGAGATAAAAGGCAAAAAACACTATTTTATGACCCCAGTTTGACCCATAAGGGGGGATCCGGGGGTAAATCTGACCAGCTATCTAGACTCTTCACATAAGGTATCCCAATACCTCTTAATACATTCTAAAGCCCTAAAAGCAAGAATAAAGGAGATAAAAGGCAAAAACACATAATCGGCTATTTTATAACCCCAGTTTGACCCATAAGGGGGGATCCGGGGGTAAATCTGACCAGCTACCTAGACTCTTCACACAGGTTTCCCAATACCTCTTAATACATTCTAAACTCTAAAAGCAAGAATAAAGGAGATATAAGGCAAAAACACAAAATCAGCTATTTTATGACCCCAGTTTGACCCATAAGGGGGGATGCGGGGGTAAATCTGACCGGCTATCTAGACTCTTCACATAAGGTTTCCCAATACCTCTTAATACATTCTAAAGCTCTAAAAGCAAGAATAAAGGAGATAAAAGGCAAAAACACAAAATCGGCTATTTTATGACCCCAGTTTGACCCATAGGGGGGGTCTGGGGGTAAATATGACCGGCTATCTAGACTCTTCACATATGGTTTCCCAATACCTCTTAATACATTCTCAAGGTCTAGAAGCAAGAATAAAGGAGATAAAAGGCAAAAACACAAAATTGAAAATTTTAATTACTTAAATGTAGCTTTTATAAGCTACAAGCTTACCATGTGGGACTGAATGCTTTACTGGTTGCCGCGAGGCACAGACGACCAACGCTCGAGAAAAACAAGCATGCAGTTGGTTCGGCCTCATAGGTTGTCGTGACGTCATCACTTCCTGTGTATCAGCCTCCTTTTCGTTGAGATTAAACCCATGTCCCCTCAGCTGTAATACAGCGGGGAGGTAGGGTGGGACTCTTCTCAGTCCCACATGGTAAGCTTGTAGCTTATAAAAGCTACATTTAAGTAATTAAAATTTTCAATTTTATTGCGCTACAATAGCTTACCATGTGGGACTGAATGCTGAATTCAACCGCCCGGTGGCGGGATTACAGCTGAGACTGGAAGGTCTGAATGTTGTTTTTCTCGAATTGAGAGTAATAAAAAATAGTTCCAAAAAATTTCCAGTCTGAGTCCCATTTACAGAGTCCCAATCCTGAAGGTCGGACTTGTAAAGAGCCAAAAACCTGATGAGAATACACAGTGTCGTACACTGTAGGGTGTTTGGAAGGAGGATTGTGTACCCGGAGTACACAGATAGGAAGAACCCCAAAGGGCTATGACGTCAGAAATGAGGTCAAGGTTCGAGAATTGCTATTTGCAACCTTATTTATAAGACAACCTTATGGTCCCAAGAAGTTAAAGTTAACGTAAAGTTAATATGTGTGTGACCTTACCTGTAACACCCTGATGAGGTAGCTTATACCTAGACCTGGGGAGACTCCTGAAGGATTAGCTGTAGCGGACGTGCCCCCCCCCCCTTTTGTTTCCGAAGAAGACATCACTGAGGAGAAGGGTCTAGGACCTGTTGAGCCGCTACTACTGGTCCCAGATACATGTTGTTGTCGTTGTCCGACCAAGTAAGGTCTTTTAGGTAAAAATTGATAAACGTGTTGTGAGCTTTCCAGTGACACGCTTGCATGATCTGGTCCACCGATACTCCACCGTAAAAAGCCTTAGAGGCTGCGAAGGCCCTAATGTCATGCGCTTTAACTTGGACTAAGTCCAAGGCTTGCTGGTCTGCTTGCTTATAACAAAGTAGAATGGTTTGTTTCAACCATGAAGAGAGAGTAGCGGGTCTGATATCTGAGGTATGTCCTTTCTTGAAGGAGATGAAAAGAAGGGACCGGGACCCTCTCAGGTCCTTGGTTCGGTCCAGATAGTACCTCAAAGCCCGTACAGGACACAAGGTCCTGTCTTCTTTGAATTGTCTATCTACAATGGTAGTCAAGGCAGGAATAGTCACCGGAGACACACTTTGAGAACCTTCTCTTGCTAGCTGGTTTTTGGCTATAAAATCGGATGAAGGGAACAAGGCTACCTTTTCCCATTGGCCTAGATTAGATACTTTGTTGGCGACCCAGGCGTGGATTTCACTGCGGCGTTTGCCGGAGGCCAGAGCTAGCAAGAAAGCAGTCTTGAGAGTGAGATGTTTGAGGTCTGTGTCTTTCATAGGCTCAAAGGGCGCTTTTGTGAGCTCATTGAGGACAACAGATAGGTTCCACTGAGGAAGGTTTCTGGAACTCTTGGGGCGATCCCTGTGAAAACTGGAGAGCAACCTGTGAAGGTCCTCATTATGGGCAATATGCTGGGCCGTAGGGCCTAGAGTGTCAACAATAGCTGTCCTGTAACCATCAATGGTAGAGGGGCGCCTGTTTAGGTCTTGGTACAGATACATAAAGAAATCTGAGATTTGCTTCACAGATGGTGAGGAGAAATCCACCGAATTATCTCTGCACCATTTTTCAAATAGGGCCCACTTTGATTTGTAGATGTTCCTTGTTGAAGACCGCTGAGGTGCAGCAATTCTCTCTGCCACTTCCACAGAGAAGCCTTGTTCTTGGAGTTGTCCACTCCTAGAGACCAGGCGTGGAGGTTGAGATGCTGCGGGGAGCTGTGGAACACAAAGTTGTGGGACTGCTTGAGGAGAGTTGTCGACACCGGGAGTTGTAGAGGGATCTCTGTTGAGAGCTGCACTAGGTCCCAGAACCAGGGCATCCCTGGCCAGCCTGGGGCTATTAGAATGATCAGGCAGGTGCATTGCCTGATTTTTTGGATCACCCTGTAAAGGAGAGCCGTTGGAGGGTAAGCATAAGCAGTGAGACCCGTCCAGTCTATGTTTAGAGCATCTATGTCCCAGGCCTGGGGGTCTGGGATAGGAGACACGTACAGAGGGAGCTTGTGGTTCAGATGAGTGGCAAAAAGGTCCACGTGGGGAGTGAACCACTTTCGGCAGATCTGTTTGAACACCTGTGGATGGAGTGACCATTCGGTCGACTGAACCTGGTTCGACCTGGAAAGTAGGTCGGCCATCACATTCAGGCACCCTGGAATGTGTCTGGCTTTCAAGATTATGTGATAGTGGTGGCACCAGGTCATGAGTCTCCACAGGAGTGCGCACATCTCCGCCGAGTGTGTTCCCCCTTGTTTGTTTATGTAAGCTACCACAGTTGAGTTGTCCGTGGCAACTAGCACTGTTTGGTCCTGACACTGGTCTTTGAAGTGTCTCAAAGCCAGAAAGACAGCTTTCAATTCTAGGACATTTATGTGAAGTCCTTTTTCCTGAGGTGACCACAGCCCTTTTGTAGAACTTTGTTCTAAGTGAGCGCCCCAGCCTTCGTTTGAGGCGTCTGTAAAGAGTTGGATACTGTGGTCTTTGGGATGAAGGTCGGCGCCTATCATCACCTTTGCAGGATTCTGCCACCAGTCCAGATGAGCAGAAATGACTTCTGTCCAGGGAAGGAGGCTGTCCAGCGACTGAGGAAATTTCCAGTGCTCTTTCAGGTGAAACTGAAACGGTCTCATGTGAAGGCGTCCCTCCGGGACCATCTTCTCCGTTGAGGCTAGCAACCCAATTAGAGACATCAAACATCTTGCAGTCAAAACATGTTTCGACTTGAGTCGTAGGATCAAATCCTGAAGTTTGAGCCATCTCTCTTGAGTGGGTTTTACAAGGGCTGAATCTAGGTGGTATTCGTAGCCCACGAACGAGAACACCTGAGTTGGTTTCAGTTCTGATTTCTCTTGGTTTAAGATCCATCCCAAGGACTGGGTGAGATCTACCACTGTCCGAGGCTTGGGTACAAGAAAGAGGCGACTGTAAAACCCGAGAGATTTTACATTTTCCACCCTTTCGATAGCGTTCTTTAACAGGAGAGACTGGATGCAATCGGCCAAGGCTTGGTCTTTTTGAGGGGCCTTGTACTCTGACACAATCAGAGGAAATCTTATCAAGTTTGGCCTTGAGAGGAATGGCAGAACGTAGCCATTGGTGATGATATTTAACACGTTGGCTGAGCAATTGTTTGCGTGCCAGTCTCTCCTGAAAGAACAGAGGCGACCTCCTACTGAGGCTTGATAGGAGTCATTGGGAAGAGGGGTTTCCACGCCCTTTTCCTTTGTTGTGGGGTCGAAAACGACCCCTGGAGCCTCTGAAGTTTGGTTTTCCTCTAGAAGAGGGAAACGAATAGTTGCTGCTTTGGGAGGAATTGCCCCCAAAGGGGCGTTTCCTGTAGGAGCCTCTTCTCTTATTGTGGTGGGAACCACGAAAGGGCTTATTTTGGTAGGGTCCAAAACCCTGAGCATCTTTTGAGGTGCCTTTTTTGAGAAGGAAGTCCTCGCCTTCCTTCACTGACTGGGAGTTGAACAGGGAACGAGTCCAGAGAGAGGAATTCCTGAGCTCTTGACGTCTGGTTTCCCCTAATTGTGGCTGCAGATGGGACATTTCGGCTTCGCGTCTAAGCAAGCCGGAAGTTGCCATTGTATAAAGTTCCCTTTGTAAAATATGGGCAAGGGATTTGCTCAGGCAGGTTATGGCCTTATGTTGAATAGTGAGGGTCTTCTCCCAGAGATCAAAGTAGTCATAGGCCTCATCATAACCACGTTTTACTGCTTTTTCAGGGTCGGCACCTTTCCTGACCTGGGACTTGACCTTCTTGAAGGTTTCTTTTAGTCCATAACGACACCTCCTCATGGTAGAGTTACAGGAGGAGGATGTCTTGGCAAAAGTGGTCGTGAAATTCAAAGTGGTTAGATTGTACCTTGCCTGTTGTTCTAAGTCCTTGAGGACAGAGAGTGGGACCTTGCCTAAAGGGGCCCCCGAAGGTTTAGGAGATATACAGATCTTGGCAAAGTCTGTATTTAAGTCTTGGAGTTTCTCCGAAAAACAAGGTTGTCCAACCTTGTACCACTTAGAAGTGGAAGGGGGGGCTTTGGGTATTTGCCCTCTGCCAGGTTTGCAGCCATAAGGTCATTGTTGAATTTGTCAAAGGCATCTCTTATACCAGAGTTGAGGGGCAACATAGCTGATGGACCCGTAGGTCTCAGCTCTTGGACGGCCACCTCGTCATCGATACCTATGATAGCAGTAGCAGGTCTGGGGACTGAATCCCTCGGATCAGGTAATTTGAGGATACGTCGAAAAGTATCTACCTCCTCCGCATATTGATTTGGGATGTCAGCCAGAGCCACATCCCTATAGTAGGGCGGGTCAAGGTCAATTTGAGGATGTTCCTGATCATCAGAGGCCATTCTCTGGGGCTTGGGAGACCTGTGTTTACGTCTAGGGGACTGATCCTCCCCAGACGATGAGGGCAAATATGCGGACCTTGACTTATGTTTAGACTTGTCAGAGTGCTTTTTAGGTCTAGAATATGAAGGGCGATCATGATCGGAATCAGATCCCGAACCTGAGATTGGAGCATGGCTAACCTTGTGAGAGGACGTCTTGGGGCGAACAGACTGTGTCTGTTCGGAAGAGCTAAGACGAACGTCCGAACCTTGCTCGGCCTGAAGGCGAGGAGGAAGAGAAGGGCCATATTCAATATCCATGGGTTCAGAAGCACTGACAGAGGTCTGAGGTTCGGTGCGAACGGCCGAAGAGGCGATCTTATCAGCCAGCCCTTGTTGAGATTTTAGGAAAACTTCACGCATAGATTTAAGGGCATCATAGATGTTGGCCTGAAAAACACCGAATTTCTGATCAAATTTGTGGTCCAAAGACTTTTCTACAGAAGAATGGACTTTATGATGTAAGGCTGTACTGGGAGTGGGAGGAACAGTACGCCCTGGTGTAGTAAGAGGCAAAGGATCGAAAGATAAGGGTCTGGGACGTGGAGGTGAAGTAAACAAATGATCGGCCGCAGCTTCAAGTTCGGCTTGCGATCCAGAAAACGATTCAAAAGAATCGCCAAGAACCTCGTCCCGATCTTTGTCCGATGCCTGAGAAGTGGGATGTTTTTTCTTGTATCGTCTTCTATTAGCAATTTTAGTGGACTGTTCGTCTGTGAAAGACGCACAGATTTGACAAGTACCAGCTTTTGTAACACACAGATCATCGCCCTTCCCTGCATCTCTGCAGGAAGGGCAATAGCCATGACTGTCGAATGGCTGACAGAAATGATTGCATTTGCTGGATCTGGGTTTATCTTTAGAAGACTGGTGGGCGGTGGCCATGTTTTAATGCAATAAAATATGAAAATACTCCGAACCGAAGATTCGAGCAGTACTAATGTAGTGGCGAGCACACAACACGCGAAAAAAGAAGACGTTAAAAAACTGACAAAATACAGCACCAGAAGTGCTGAAAATTGGGTATAAGATTCTATACTGCTAAATAAAGGAAAAGCCGAATTATGGACGAATGACAAACAATATATCCAGAGATATAATAGAAAACAGCTTTGAAAACTTAGCAGAGCATCCAATATGGCGGCGACCAACGAAAAAGGAGGCTGATACACAGGAAGTGATGACGTCACGACAACCTATGAGGCCGAACCAACTGCATGCTTGTTTTTCTCGAGCGTTGGTCGTCTGTGTCTCGCGGCAACCAGTAAAGCATTCAGTCCCACATGGTAAGCTATTGTAGCGCAATAAAATTGGCTATTTTATGACCCCAGTTTGACCCATAAGGGGGGGGTCTGGGGGTAAATATGACCAGCTATATAGACTCTTCACATATGGTTTCCCAATACCTCTTAATACATTCTCAAGCTCTAGAAGCAAGAATAAAGGAGATATAAGGGGAAAAGATGAAATTGGCTATTTTATGACCCCAGTTTGACCCCTACAGGGAGGTCGGGGGGAAATTTGACTTGCTTTCTAAACTCTCCACATATGGTTTCCTACTACCTCCCAATACATTTTATGGCTCTAAATGCAATACTTAAGAAGATAATAGGGGGTTCACATGAATTTTAAGCTTTCTGATTGGTACCTGTGAGAAAATCACTCATAAATCGATCAATTTTCATCGAATTGCTCCCAAAATGTTTTTGATTGTATAAACATGTGTATGAAGTTACAAGCCTCTGCGGTCAGTAGGTATTCCTGAACTGCGATGACGGGCGGGTGTAACCGAAAAAACTATTTTTTGATCATGTGACCTTGATAAAGATCAAAGGTCAAATTTAAGCATGTGGAAAAATTTTCCCACGCCCAAGCTTGCAATAATAAGGGAGATATTCAAGGGAGACCATAATGCGGCGGCAG
This sequence comes from Sabellastarte sp. h YS-2021, assembly GCA_964017235.1. NCBI lineage: Eukaryota > Metazoa > Annelida > Polychaeta > Sabellida > Sabellidae > Sabellastarte > Sabellastarte sp. h YS-2021. Next base: position 163,313,451 of record OZ024927.1, on the reverse strand, counting down.
AGAGGAAACTGAGACGAAACCAAATAAGCGCCCTTTCAGAAACACTTAATTACTCAGGCAACTTTTCCTAGCCATTTACATTTTGTGCAACTGTGACACAGCTTGCTGCAATATTTAAAATTTTAGAACATATCAATGATTTTGGAGCAATCAGCTATGGCGGCCATGTTATTTTTTTCAAATGGGTACAAATTTTTTTACAGACATGTTTTCACAGCCATAAACATTCTCTGCAAATTTTGTGAAGATATCTTCATAAATGAACACAATATAAAGCTTGACTTTAAAATGTGACGACGCACACATGCATGCACACACATCCACCCACACACACAAGGAAGGCATTTCATAATCTCCAAACGTGGCCTTGGCCAGAGGGGAATAAAAATCCAACTGTAATAACATCGGTTTAATAGCGCTCCTTTTTCAATTAAGAAGTCTAAGACCAAAAATTATTTAAAGCATTACCATGGTAACAGGTGTTGCCATACACCCTCCAAAACTTACTCAGCTCTAGATCCTGAACATTTGGTGAAAGTCCATGCACTGGTTTAGCCTGTGGGACACCCACAAACGTTAAAACCCCAAAATATTCAAGGTGTTGCCATGGCAACAGTTGTTACCAGATACCTCACAAAACCTAATCAGCTCTAGATCCTCTTTTGGTAAATATACCCTGAAAATTTGGTGAAATTCGGTGCATGGGTTGAGGCTGTGGAACACCCACAAACTTTAAGACCAAAAAAACTTAAAAGTGTTGCCATGGCAACAGTTGTTGTCATATATCCCCAAAAACCTAATCAGCTCTAGATCCTCTTGGGGTAAACATACCCTGAAAATTTGGTGAAAATCGATGCATGGGTGGAACACCACCCGGACAGCGAAGGGGACGACTATAACCTCAGCCTTTATGTGCTGGGCTTAATAACCACAACATAGTTAATAATGGTCCAATTTTGATAACTTTTTGCATTTTGTTTCCGTAAAAGAGGGTTGATCACACAAATGCTGCTAGATATATAGTACTTACTCTTGTCATATTTATTTAACTTAACTGTACAAAAGCTCCAAAAAGATAGCTATTGCACAGGACATTAAAATAAAGCAAACAATTACTGCACAAGTCTAAGGTTATTTTCTTTGAATAAAAGATCTAAAGGATGATTATGTATGCTGCATTTTTGCAGGTATATTTAGAAGTTTCTGGCAAGTCTCTTGAAGCAATTTATTATTATGAAGTATGAACTTTACTCAACTTGCCTAACTGCAGTTTTGAATCTGCATGTGAGGAGATTAAGCATAACTAGGACCTAATTTGACCAGATTCTTGAGATATAAACTCTACTGTACACCTAGAAATACCCAACAGAATGCCACAAAAGGCCTTGTATAAAACAAAAGCCACCAGTTTATAGACCTACTGAAGCAGAAACTGAAGAAATTCACTGATGTGAATACAAATTTGATGGAAAGCAGGAGACTCAAATAACTGTTTATTTTCTTTTTTTCTTAAACATTACCATGATCAGAAAAAACTTTGCTTGATTTGTGAGTTCCAGAGTACTGCAAATTTCACCTGCTGTAAATTATCTGAAATATCACCCAGTTTAAATAAATCTCAGTCTAAATAAACACATGGTGCTGCACACTTTTTTAACCACTAGTTTATATTTTAAATAGATGCCTACTTGTGTTATTTTTGCCAACAAATATTTTAAATCAATAAGATAATATGAACTAGTTTCATCAGTGAATAATGCTTGTAAGACCTTTCTTCTAGTTTCAAATTGGTGTGACCACATTATCATTCAACTGGCAAAATTAATTTAGGCACCCAATACTCATTTGGGGATAGTTAGAGTTTTTCAATTATCTCATTTTTACTTGCATCCTGTGAACCCTTATTTTATTCTATCCAAGGTGCAGTCTGGGTAAGGTTTGACCAGAGTATCTGGTAACCTCGTGCCCAAATATGAAAGTGAGGACAATAAAACGGCAATATGAAGGGGTGAGTTAATGGAAAAAACTCCCCACATCCTTTGATGAGGCAATTGGTAGGCAGTGACACAAAGATTCAATTGCCTTTTTAATGAACTACTAAAGATGTGGACCCACTGCTGATGATGACTATTTTAAAAGCAAAGTTTGTTGAAAGAAAGAAGGTGACTCTGAGCCAATTACAAGTAATTGTTTTGATGTTGTAACTCAAAAGACAATTTGGTTTGGTCTCCCAGGACCGTCTGAATTCTGTTTCTTTTCATTTCCATCAAATAGGCCACTTTCTCTCGAGTGGTTTCAGACGAAAGACGTAAACTCTGCCAGGATATGACAGTTGAAGAGCCGAGGGATGACCTATATGCATAGAGAATCGCCATGGAATATTGAAGAAACTTTTGGCAGACCTTTCTTATGTATAAATATATAAATTCATTGTATTTCCCAAAATACATACCCATTAGTATATTTATGTATATAAATCACTGCCTGGTTAATAAAAATGGTTAAGTGACTTGATATACAGCCTTTGTCAACAATCTATAATGCTCACCAAGTCTGGACATCCAAGTAATTTATGGCTGTCCTTGATGGCTTAAGGATTTATTGCATTTCCAAATTTTATGACCATTGCCACTTATTTGCAAATCATAGAGGAGATATGTATTAAGAGAAACCTGTGACATGAAACAAAGTTAATGTAAATCAGTATTACAATATACCTTAAATTTCCAAAATAAACGCCTGGTTCAAATTAACGCCTGGTACCAAGCACACTGTTTACAATTTATAACACTGTTTTTTTGTATTTCAAAAGAACGCCTGGTTCAATTTACCGCCTGGTCTGATAACATTTGAAAATAAGTAACGCCCGGGCCATATTTTGGAAAAATACGGTAACAAGGACAAACACTGCATACACTCATCTAACTTTTGGTTACCTTTCACTTGGTTAAATTTGACAAATTTTGTTGTAATTTTAGTTTTTATGAGATAAAGAGTCATCACTTCCCCCCCCCCCCCCGAAAAAATGCTAAAGGTTGGAACTGACTAACTACATGGCCACTAAGAAGATGAAAGTTTGTGATATGCGGTACTGACCATGAGGGTGGTAGACTGGTAGGCTACATAAGGAATCCCCACCCACTGTATGTAAGTATTTGAGCTCCCCTTAATACCCTAGTCATTCTTATTGTTGACTGTCAAGTATTGGTATACTGAAGGATTAAAGATTTTGTGCCTTTTGTGAACCTCTTTATCATAAAATCTCATTTCTTGGTAAAATGGTATAAGTAGTAGATTCTGGGGATGTTAGTAGGAAGAGTTATAGGAAGTCTTTGTGATGCTTTGTGTTGTGTTTCTATATTTCATGACAATTACAACTTATATTGATAAATCCCAGACTGGTTAGTGAGTAAAAGCAACCAAATACAACAACTCCATCTGTGCAAAACCAGGGCACTTATGGAGTGTAGACAGCCAACCAATAATAAGGCAGGGGAGAATATTACCAATACAGAAAATAGAATACTCTTAAGGTCAAGGCTCAAACTGTAAGAGCAATAATGCAAGCAGACAGGGGAGACTTATTGTGAATTAATACTTTATTTACATCACTTTTAATATCTTATGGTGTCCATTAATCTTTTTTAATAAGTTATCCAGGATCAATTAAATTTTGTACAAAATAACTACTGGTGTGAATCTTCTGGAGAGCACTGTCCTTCATATCATATTAAATTTGGAATTAATGATAATTGCATTGGTTCAAACATTTGTGCTGCCATATGCTGAACCTTGCAAATTATATTCCCTAGTATTTAAATAGGATTTTTCCAATGAGTCAGAGTCAGTTTTCAAAACTCTCTGCTTATCATGGAAGCTCAACAACACAAAGTTTAATCAATTTGATTATTCATAAATACAGATAATTTAATTGATTTAGAAACACTGTTAAACTGCTTAGCTTAATACTAAAATGTTTCTAAAATTTTATTCCATATCATACCAATGTACTGTGCCTGTTTCAGAATTTCAGATTTATTATTTCCATCATGGACGTTATGTTTTTTCTGGAGTGTGTTTGTTTGTTTGCACAATAACTTGAAAAGCTGTGGACAGATTTTGATGAAATTTTCAAGAAATGTTAACAAGAGTACAAGGAACAAATGATTAGGAATCCAGGAATTTTAACACATTTTTTCTTCTTGCATTCATAAGCAAGTTTGGTGTGTTGGGGCTTGGGAGAGGTCTGCACTCTCCGAGTGCTCTTGTTTTCATTTCATATGTTCATTTAAATACCAAACTTGGCCTGTTCACTTATAATTTTGAACCACTAGTAGATCAGGCATCAATTACAGTCTAGAAAAATCATTGCATGATAAGATGCTGTGTAGATCTGCCAATTTCCAGTGGCAAGTAATCATACGTGAAACTCCTCTCACAAGAATAGGTCTCATTTAGTCTTAACATTATTACTGGAAAAACCATAAGCCAAAAAAAAAAAAAAAAAAGAAAAAAAAACTAGAGGATCGCTCGCAAAAAAAAAAGATAATGTTTTTGCATAGCAAAAACAAAGCGTCCCGGAAAGGATATAAAGGTGAGTGCTAAAGTATTAAGAAAATGCTTCGTTTCTAGCTTTACACTGTTGTGGCAACCAAAGTCAGCGCAGTCTGCTCTATCTAGCACGGTTTTCACGATATAAGCATTTTTGTGTTTTGCAAAAAATAAAAAAATTTAAAATGTCCGCTATATTTGGCGAGACAAAAATATTTTGAAAATTGGCATGGCTACTCTGCAGAGATACCCAACAGGTCAAAAATTTTGTTGAGTTCGCTCCATATAGCACAGTTTTCGAGATATAAGCATTTTTGTGTTTTGCAAAAACTTTGAAAATTCAAAATGGCCACCATTTTTGGGGAGACAAAAATTTTTGTCAAGACCACTGCCGTGGTGTGTATCTCCCGCCGAGCATTAAAGCAGAAGAAATAGCTTTTCCGAGATATTCACAATTTTTCATTTTCGTGTGTGAAAGGTCTTCCAAAAGTAGGTGAATGAGTTATTTGAGAAAAATTGGCTATCTGCAATACTATTAAGAGATAATTCACATTTACTCATTCTGAGTAGGTGAATAATTATCTATGGGTCTGAAACTTCACCAAGTGAAAGCTCTCCCGAAAGTAGGTGAATGAGTTATTTGAGAAAAATTGGCTATCTGCAATACTTTTAGAGATAATTCGCATTTACTCATTTTGAGTAGGTGAGTAATTAGCTATGGGTCTGAAACTTCACCATGTGAAAGCTCTCCCACAAGTAGATGAATGAGTATTTGATAAAAATTGGGTATCCGCAATACTTTTACAGATAATTAGCATTTACTCATTTTGAGTAGGTGAATAAATAGCTATGGGTCTGAAACTTCACAGAGTGAAAGCTCTCCCAAAAGTAGGTGAATGAGTTATTTGAGAAAAATTGGCTATCTGCAATACTTTTAGAGATAATTCACATTTACTCATTTTGAGTAGGTGAATAAATAGCTATGGGTCTGAAACTTCACCAAGTGAAAAAGCTCTGCCAAAAGTAGGTGAATGAGTTATTTGAGAAAAATTGGCTATCTGCAATACTTTTAGAGATAATTCGCATTTACTCATTTTGAGTAGGTGAGTAATTAGCTATGGGTCTGAAACTTCACCAAGTGAAAGCTCTCCCAAAAGTAGGTGAATGAGTTATTTGAGAAAAATTGGCTATCTGCAATACTTTTAGAGATAATTCGCATTTACTCATTTTGAGTAGACGAGTAATTAGCTATGGGTCTGAAACTTCACCAAGTGAAAGCTCTCCCAAAAGTAGGTGAATGATTAATTTGAGAAAAAATGGCTATCTGCAATACTTTTAGAGATAATTCGCATTTACTCATTTTGAGTAGGTGAGTAATTAGCTATGGGTCTGAAACTTCACGAAGTGAAAGCTCTCCCAAAAGTAGGTGAATGAGTTATTTGAGAAAAATTGGCTATCTGCAATACTTTTAGAGATAATTCGCATTTACTCATTTTGAGTAGGTGAGTAATTAGCTATGGGTCTGAAACTTCACCAAGTGAAAGCTCTCACAAAAGTAGGTGAATGATTAATTTGACAAAAATTGGCTATCTGCAATACTTTTAGAGATAATTCGCATTTACTCATTTTGAGTAGGTGAGTAATTAGCTATGGGTCTGAAACTTCACCAAGTGAAAGCTCTCCCAAAAGTAGGTGAATGAGTTATTTGAGAAAAATTGGCTATCTGCAATACTTTTAGAGATAATTCGCATTTACTCATTTTGAGTAGGTGAGTAATTAGCTATGGGTCTGAAACTTCACAGAGTGAAAGCTCTCCCAAAAGTAGGTGAATGAGTTATTTGAGAAAAATTGGCTATCTGCAATACTTTTAGAGATAATTCGCATTTACTCATTTTGAGTAGGTGAGTAATTAGCTATGGGTCTGAAACTTCACCAAGTGAAAGCTCTCACAAAAGTAGGTGAATGATTAATTTGACAAAAATTGGCTATCTGCAATACTTTTAGAGATAATTCGCATTTACTCATTTTGAGTAGGTGAGTAATTAGCTATGGGTCTGAAACTTCACCAAGTGAAAGCTCTCCCAAAAGTAGGTGAATGAGTTATTTGAGAAAAATTGGCTATCTGCAATACTTTTAGAGATAATTCGCATTTACTCATTTTGAGTAGGTGAGTAATTAGCTATGGGTCTGAAACTTCACCAAGTGAAAGCTCTCCCAAAAGTAGGTGAATGAGTTATTTGAGAAAAATTGGCTATCTGCAATACTTTTAGAGATAATTCGCATTTACTCATTTTGAGTAGGTGAGTAATTAGCTATGGGTCTGAAACTTCACAGAGTGAAAGCTCTCCCAAAAGTAGGTGAATGAGTTATTTGAGAAAAATTGGCTATCTGCAATACTTTTAGAGATAATTCGCATTTACTCATTTTGAGTAGGTGAGTAATTAGCTATGGGTCTGAAACTTCACCAAGTGAAAGCTCTCACAAAAGTAGGTGAATGATTAATTTGACAAAAATTGGCTATCTGCAATACTTTTAGAGATAATTCGCATTTACTCATTTTGAGTAGGTGAGTAATTAGCTATGGGTCTGAAACTTCACCAAGTGAAAGCTCTCCCAAAAGTAGGTGAATGAGTTATTTGAGAAAAATTGGCTATCTGCAATACTTTTAGAGATAATTCGCATTTACTCATTTTGAGTAGGTGAGTAATTAGCTATGGGTCTGAAACTTCACCAAGTGAAAGCTCTCCCAAAAGTAGGTGAATGAGTTATTTGAGAAAAATTGGCTATCTGCAATACTTTTAGAGATAATTCGCATTTACTCATTTTGAGTAGGTGAGTAATTAGCTATGGGTCTGAAACTTCACCATGTGAAAGCTCTCCCAAAAGTAGGTGAATGAGTTATTTGAGAAAAATTGGCTATCTGCAATGATAACTTTTAGAAATAATTCGCATTTACTCATTTTGAGTAGGTGAATAATTGGCTATGGGTCTGAAACTTCACCATGTGAAAGCTCTTCCAAAAGTAGGTGAATGAGTTATTTGAGAAAAATTGGCCATCTGCAATACTTTTAGAGGTAATTCGCATTTACTCTTTTTGAGTAGGTGAGCAATTAGCTATGGGTCTGAAACTTCACCAAGTGAAAGCTCTTTGGGATAGCTGCTCTGCAGAGATACCCTGAAGACAAAAAATTTCGTCGAAATCGCTCTATGTAGCACGGTTTTCGAAATATAAGCATTTTTGTGTTTTGCAATTTTTGCGAAAAAATTTGAAAATTCAAAATGGCCGCCATTTTTGGCGAGACAAAAATTTTTTTTGAAAATTGGCATGGCCACTCTGCAGAGATACCCTGTGGGTCAAAAATTTCGTCGAAATCGCTCTATCTAGCACGGTTTTCGAGATATAAGCATTTTTGTGTTTTGCAATTTTGCGAAAAATTTGAAAATTCAAAATGGCCACCATTTTTTGCGAGAAATTTTTTGTTTGAAAATTGGCATGGCTACTCTGCAGAGATACCCTGCGGGTCAAAAATTTCGTCGAAATCGCTCTATCTAGCAGGGTTTTTGAGATATAAGCATTTTTATGTTTTGCAATTTTTGCGAAAAATTCGAAAATTCAAAATGGCCGCCATTTTTGGCGAGACAAAATTTTTTTGAAAATTGGCATGGCTACTCTGCAGATATACCCTGTGGGTCAAAAATTTCGTCGAAATCGTTCTATCTAGCAGGGTTTTCAAGATATAACCATTTTTATGTTTTCCAATTTTTGCGGAAAATTTGAAAATTCAAAATGGCCGCCATTTTTGGCAAGATAAAATTTTTTTGAAAATTGGCATGGCTACTCTGCAGAGATACCCTGTGGGTCAAAAATTTCATCGAAATCGCTCTATCTAGCACGGTTTTCGAGATATAAGCATTTTTGTGTTTTGCAATTTTGCGAAAAATTCGAAAATTCAAAATGGCCGCCATTTTTTGCGAGAAATTTTTTGTTTGAAAATTGGCATGGCTACTCTGCAGATATACCCTGTGGGTCAAAAATTTCGTCGAAATCGCTCTATCTAGCAGGGTTTTCGAGATATAACCATTTTTATGTTTTGCAATTTTTGCGAAAAATTTGAAAATTCAAAATGGCCGCCATTTTTGGCGAGACAAAAATTTTTTCAAAATTGGGATAACTACTCTGCAGAGATACCCTGAGGGTCAAAAATTTCGTCGAAATCGCTCTATCTAGCACGGTTTTCGAGATATAAGCATTTTTGTGTTTTGCAATTTTTGCGAAAATTTCGAAAATTCAAAATGGCCGCCATTTTTGGCGAGACAAAATTTTTTTGAAAATTGGGAAAAGTACTCCGCAGAGATATCCTGCGGGTCAACAATTTTGTCGAAATTGCTCTATCTAGCACGGTTTTTGAGATATAAGCATTTTTATGTTTTGCAATTTTTGCGAAAATTTCGAAAATTCAAAATGGCCGCCATTTTGGGCAAGACAAAAATTTTTTGAAAATTGGGAAAACTACTCCGCAGAGATGCCCTGTGGGTCAAAAATTTCGTCGAAATCGCTCTATCTAGCACGGTTTTCGAGATATAAGCATTTTTGTGTTTTCCTTATTTGGAAAATTCGTAATGATTAATTAATCATTAATTACTCGGCCATTTCTTGACCAATCAATGCCAAAATCTAATGATTTCCAGATTTTAATAGAATGAATGCCAATTTGCCAAGTTTCAGGTGAATTGCTAAAATTCCTTTCAAGTTATCATCCGGACAAGCTTCCCCATCGAAAAAAGACATTTTTGGTCATGTGACCTCTCTGATTGGTTGAAATGTCACTGCAGCATATTCAAAAAAATTCCCCAAGGCTACTGCCTAAACCTGCCAAATTTGAAAAGAATCCGCCTAACGGTTACAGAGTTATAAGGAAAACAAAATGCGGAGCCGGCAGAGCCGGAAGCTCTCCCATACACAAACAAGCGTCCCTTGCGGGACGCTTAAAAAACAAATTGAGAGAAATACCTCATGGATATAGTGCCTGGTCTATTCTGAGCAATGCGAGGCAAATGCTTGAGGCTTTATTTTTTTTATATCAAGATTTTAAATAATATATTAAAGCTATGTTAGTCTTTTATTATTTGTAATGATCTCCTTTATTTGCAGCTGATCATTTTTGACAAGCGACCAAGCTATCTGGCTGTTGTACAATAAACTTCAGTCACCTTTCTTATGTTATTGGTACCTATTTATAGCAGATTAAGTACTTAAGTTATATACTAAATATTTTGAAATATTTGAAATTTTATTGTAATTTAACTTTTTGTAAGTTAAATACTTACCTTATCCTCACTAGTGCTTACACGTTGGTGGGAGCAAACAATACGACCAAACAAGAATATTTTAAAATACATATTCTTGTTGGTACCACTGTGTACCGCACATGCGCCTTCACCGGAAGAACCCCGTTAAGCCTCACTTTAATTTTTCGAGTCAATGTAATGTATTGAAAACCAAAAATTTTGAAAATGTGGGGTTGGATGGGTGGGAATCCAAATCTAGTGAGGATAACTTACAAAAAGTTAAATTACAATAAAATTTTTAAATTTTATTGCGTAAAATACCCTTACCTTATCCTCACTGGTGCTTGATTACAGCCATACTGGTGGTGGGATTTTTAATATTTTTGTCACCAAAAGCAGGTATAATCAAATAAAAAGTCAAAGTACAAATCTCAAGCAATTTTGTGAGGATAAAGTACTAGACTATGTTATGCAATAAAAGTAACTTAACAAAATAACATTAATAGTTATATATGCCAGCACTAACCTGGCAACCTTCCCAAAGGTGCCTTGGCCCTGTATGCAGTTTCAACGTACTAATTTCAAACACATTTGTGATGATAAGTACAAGACTATGACAAGCATACTTAGAAACTTAACAAAATAACTTATGGAGTTATATTTTGTTATTAAGTAAACTAGAACCGTCCAGAATATGCATTGAAAACATTCCTACAAATTTTGGATTTTATAATACAAAATGTGTTCCCAAGCATTGACAGATGCATTGATAAATGACAGGAGATTGTGCTCCTATGCAATGAGAGGGAAACCTATAACACATTTTTACTCTTTCCACCAGATCAGATGCTTTTCCAAAATCTCTGAACAGAATCTTTGAAATGAATGCCCAATGATTGGGATATTTTCAATGGGTTTTCAGATACCACTAATACATGTGATCTGGTCATTGGAACTGTATATACCTATAATTACTGTAACGTATAATACAATACACAAGCTAAAGGAACCACCATATGGTGACATAATAGTTCCACAGAATAATCTGACTCATTAGTTGACTTCCAAGCCACAATGTAAAGTATAAATCAAAACTGTGGAGTGTGACTTCCAGCCATATAAGGAGCATCTTGAGCCTTGGCCATGGAAACATTCTAAGTTTCAAGGTCAGATTTTTGATAAGCTAACAGAACTGTCAGCTTGTTGACAAAGTAGCTCCTTGTATACCTCCTGAAAAGCCATCCTTGAAAGAGATGAATAGCACATATTTACCCTATCTAAGATCTGTAATTTGTCAAGATAGTATTTTAGAACCGTATAGGGCAAAGAGTCATATCTTCAGTAAAAGAATGATCTAAAAATAGCATCAGAGATGCCCGTACCCCACAGCCTAGGGAAATATTTTTAACACCATGAAGTATAGAAGTACTGTATCAGTACAAAGTTCAGGATACTTTCAGAGCACTGTAAGTTATATAAAGGTCCAAACAATGTTTAAATGGAGAAAATAATGTCTAAGAGAAAGATAATGCATGTACTCTTTATCTACATCTGGCATGGCCGAAATATGGTTTAGATGTTTTGAATATTACCATGCATACAGACGTGGTAATACATTCAATGAATGCTTATGTGTGGTGTTGAAGCAAAATCTGTGGCTCACTTGATGAAATTCCATCTGTTACAATGGGAAGTTGTAAAAGTAAAATTCTTAATGAATTCTAATATGACTTTAACAGTGCTTAATCTGCATCAAAAGACAGACCCAAAGGTACAACAAGGTTTTAAAGGTCACGGTCACTACGACAAGGTCAAAAGTCAAATCAAGGTCACACCATGATGCTGCACACCTACAACCCCTAACCAATATCCCTACCAAGCATCAACTTCCTACACCTTACGGTTTCCAAGATATAGCCTGGACAAGATTTTATAGGTCAAGGTATTACGGCAAGGTCAAAGGTGAAATCAAGGTCAGACTATGACATTGCACACCTACATCCCCTAACCATTGTCCCTAGTAAGTATCAACTTTCTACACCTCACGGTTTCCGAGATATAGCCCGGACAAGATTTTATAGGTCAAGGTCACTACGGCAAGGTCAAACGTCAGATCCTGATCAGACCATGACGTTACACACCTACACCCCCTAACCAATGTCCCTACCACGTATCAACTTCCTACACCTTACAGTTTCCGAGATACAGCCCGGACAAGATTTTATAGGTCAAGGTCACTACAGCAAGGTCAAAGGTCAAATCAAGGTCACACCATGATGTTGCACACCTACACCCCCTAACCAATATCCCTACCAAGTATCAACTTCCTACACCTTACGGTTTCTGAGATACAGCCCGGACAAACTTTTTCCCACTTCCCGCCCGCCCATCCGGACACCATGGGTGAAAACAATACCCTGACAGTCCTTAAGGGCTATGGGGTAAAAATGACCTAAAAGCATGAATGACCCTAGTTGAACAATATCCAACCCATCTAAGGCTATATGTTCTTTGCTAGGAGTACTGATGAAGAAGAAACTGTGATCACCTTCCAGTTCTGTGTTTCAATGACTTGAAAGTCCAAACAACTTCACCTCTCCTTCTATCAGAGGCCAAGGTGATGAGAAAACTGATTTGAATGTCAGAATGTTCAACTTCTGATTCAGATGGTTCAAAAGAGACTTTGTCAAGACTAAGAATAATCAAGACAAGTCCAAAGAGTGTAACAGGTACAGCACCATCTTTCATTGGTCTATCCTATGAAACCCTCTGTCAAACCATTTAGTTCATAACTGAATGATTTCAATAGTGAACCCAAATGAACCCCATCAGTCCATTGATTTCATAACTATGAATGATTCTAACAGTGAACCCAAATGAAAAACCATTTATCAGTCTATTGAGTTCATAGCTATGAATCATTTCAATAGTGAACCCAAATGATTTGCAATAGCAACCCTGTATCCTGCAAGTGTGGTAGAAAACAGATTTACCAGTGAATCAATGGGTCAAAAATCTCCTATTGAGAGAGAAGGCTGTTGGAAGTCCACCTGAATCAGATTCAAAAAGAACTACCTTGCTCCATAGACTTTTAAAAAAGATTCTGAAGTGCCTCAGCCTCTGAGACACTGATTTTTTTTTTCATACCATGGAGTTTGAGATATGGCAGGGGAATCTCTGGCAGAATAGCTGTTTAAAGAGATTCCTCCATGATGTAGGGCAATAGTGGTTTTGAGAATAAGTCCATCAGGTCCCAAAACCAACACATCCCTAGTTACCCTAGGGCTCCTGCTATCATTTAAGAAGTATAATTCTCATTTTTGTACCATTTTTGATATGAGAAATATTTAACAGTAGGCATAACCAAATAGTGCCTTCCATAAGATATTCAATACATCTACTGCCATTTCATTGCATTGCATTAGGGTATTAGACTGGTGAAATAAACACAGATAGTTTGTTTTTCATCTTTGTTACAAAGCTATCACGCATTACAGTGTGCCAAATTTGGCAAATAATGTGAAAACTATGGGATGAAGGTCATTCTGTTTGAACGACTTATCCCTGTATGAAAAGACGTCTGATATCCCATTTGACAGCCCTAAATGTTGTGAGCCCTCAGAAATTTTTTGAGGGCTTACACAGAACAATTAAATGTCAGACCATCAGATACATATCTAGTGACAGCACTGTGTCACTATTTGAAGTATACCCCCCTTGTTTTGAAGGTGAGTTTGAATTCCTTTATCATCAGAAAAGCAGCCTTCAGTCATGAAATATTTTAAGAAGCCTGGACTCCATAACTGACCATATGACAGTAACTGTCAGATCTCCCAAATATGTTGCTTAACCCTTTACAGACACATAATTTCAAAACTGTGACCAATATATCTGCATGTGTAGAGATTGTGCATCTTCCCACTGGGTTCCTAAGTACCACGCATGTGAAGACAGTCCATCAGGGCTGTATTTTATAAGTTCTAGAATCTGGGAATGGATGAAAAATTTGTTTTGTACACCTGCATGTGTAGAGATTGTGCATCTTCCCACTGGGTTCCTAAGTACCACGCATGTGAAGACAGTCCATCAGGGCTGTATTTTATAAGTTCTAGAATTCTGGGAATGGATGAAAAATTTGTTTTGTACACCATCTATAACCTTGTCAAATACTCCACTTTTCTTCTATGGGGACACTTCACCCTTGCCATAGTTGAATTTGTAACCAAAGAAATGGAAGTGTTTTGTTGGGATGAGTACTGACTTTAAAAGCTAATCTCCCAATGTAGTATTTGTACACAGACCACTAATTGCCTCGATTTCTACAAGCAAATTTGTGATGTAGGTGGCAGTATTTAACCAGTCAGGTCTCGGTACTGCTGAATGTGGTGCTACGCGGACAAATTCGAATGGAGCCATTGCTATACTGAAGGGTAGGGCTGAGAACTAAAAAGAACGACCTATGACAAGGGGCATTTTTTCTCAAGCAAACTTCCAATGAAAACTAACGTTTAGTTGTGTCTGGGAATGAGGAAGAACGCCTCTAGTACTAGCTGTAACGCGACTACCCATCCACCTTCGTAAATGGAGTACTGATTACCTTGCAGTTTACATCCTCAAAGCTGGGACTGTGTGATGTTTTGATTAATACACTACTATCACAGGTAACCAAAGTACTGTAAAACTGAAGGCTTGTACACGTTTACTGAGCTTATAAACGTATAAAAGCATTAGATACACACTCTCATTAGTTTTGTTGTCTCCTGTCAGAATATATATCCGCTATGATATTATGGATATTCTCGACAAATTGATTGGTTGGACAGTACTTAACCGTAATGCAAGCTGCACAACTCTGAAATGGTATTCGTTTTATAAACAGACCTCCAGCAAGTGTCATTCTTTTATTACCCTTGGTTATCATTATATGGTCACCACAGCCCCCAATGATGGATTGTGATGCCTTCTGGTAATTCTTATCTGTTTTACCACAAAAGAACTTCTGTCATATTAGTGTAGATGTCATAACTTCTATAACTGAAAATTCGTTCCAATCTCTGTCATGTTAGATAGATGCAGGAAAAGTAAGGTATCACTACTAGCCAGTTCATGTTGCAAATACTGGTCACTGATGCCTCTTCTATAATTTCTACAACTTCCCAATAAATGAGAAGAACAAAATTGGGTTTGAATGTAGCCGAGCAGTACTTCAAAGCCTTAATGAAGTGTTGGTCCACTGGATCCAACACTGCAGTATTTCTTCCCAGTTGAGGGTTACTTGTCGAGAATTGTGACCAGAAGATGGCCAATCACATCATTTGAATATGCTGTGTTTTAAACTGCATGGCTGTAACCTGGGTAATATGAACATAACGTCATGGAAGACAACTTGAAGGTAGATTGAATAAATGCCTCTGAAAAAATCCTGGCATTTGTGTGCTATTGTTGAGAAATCTGTTGATGTGTTTTTATAATGAGAAACCCCAACACAGACCTCGCGTAAGGTAGAAAAGTGAAGAAAGCAAACCCTTTCCATACCAAATTGAATGGATGAGAAGGTTTAACTTAGGTAGTTCTTCTTGATCTCCAGCAGTTTCTGTCATATCTACCTCAGCAAAGACAGAGTTGTCACTTGCTTTCAGTTGAAGTTGTATCACCACGAGCCTCTTCCCAGCCATGGATATCTTGTCTTAAGTGAGAGAAGACTAAGAATGCTGGTTTTTCAGTGACATTCTAGCCTCTAAAAAGTATTAACCTTGCATGGTAGTTCCTTCTAGAAGCAAACCTTCATTTACAGCATGGGCATCTTCTTCCATTGTTGTAAATAACTGACCAATGAAATATAATTTGTTTCCATTATGATCAGTATGTAGGAAATACTTCTTGACCAAGAGCAGTCTCTGCAGAGTTTACTTCACCAGAGGAAGAACTATCATTGTTTTCATATGAACCTGTGTAACCTTAGCTCTGAAACTATCTCATGAGAAGAACTTCTGTTCATGGTGGATTCTTCTGCTACAGGGGTTGACTCTGCCATATTCACCTCACTAGAGGAGACAGAGGTACTACCCCTTTGTGAGATGAAAATGTTATTCTGGCCACTCTCCTGCCTCAAGAAAGAGATCTGTGGTTGTACTCTGAAGAGGTAGATCTTAAAGAATTGCAGTTTCTGCCGTCTTTACATCTGTATTTTATAACAATGAAGCAGAAGACAAGGGGTTCTTCTGTTCATTAATAAGACAGTCGATCGACCTTGCATAGCTTCTAGACATGCTAGTATAATCTGCAGAGGGTCAGCGGATGAAATGGATGTGGTGGAGTGACAGGAAGATGAATTCTTTTCTTAAAATGTCGAGACAAATCTTCTTGTTAATTGGCGAACAGGACCCTACCACTAACTATGTAAAATGTCTGTATCAGCGCCGTAGATCCACTCAAAATGCAAACTTCCTGTTGAAGAAGGCTGGCAAACATCAAAAGAAAGAATAAAGCCTTCCAATTCTTATGAAAGCGTTAATTCTTTACAAAAACATCTCCTTCCTTGACAACCATGTTGAAATTCTTCGCAAACGAAGATTGTGTCAAACGATGTTTACTCCCTCGCGACCAAAATAAAAATGGGGCTTAACGGGGTTCTTCCGGTGGAGGAGCATGCATGGTCATACGTATACATAGTGGTACCAACAAGAATATTTATTTTAAAATATTCTCGTTTGGTAGTATTGTTTGCTCCTGCCAACGTGTAAGCACCAGTGAGGATAAGGTAAGGGTATTTTACGCAATAAACAAGAAGCTCAATAACAGATTACGAAATTTTAAATTGAAAAATATCAATGAATATGCCCGTACCCCACAGCCCAGGGAAATAGTTTTCGACACCATGAGATATAGAAGAAATGAAACAGTACAAAAATCAGGCGATTTTGACAGCAAATGATGTCAATTATGTAAAGGTCCAAATAATGTTAGCAGACAAAAATAACGAGTCAGAGAAAATGTCTGGAAACTATGAAGCTATAAAATTTATTAACTGAAGTATAGATATCAATAGAAATGGCACAATTAAGTAAAAGTACATATAATGATCAGTTACAGCAATCCATATATCTTTGTCATAAGAGAAATATGTCTAAATTATGGCAGGTGAACACACTTAGGCAGATCCAAGGTTAAAGATCACACCATGACTAAGCATATCTGCATCCCCCAACCAATGACCCATCCAACCTTTCTACATGTTTTTACAACTTCCTCTTTTCACAGTTTCTGAGAAATGGCCCAGACAAGATTTTAAAGGTCAAGGTCACTAGAACAAGATAAAATCATGGTCATTGCTCAGCTACACCTTTTAACCAATGTTCCTAACAAATATCAACTTAATACACTATACAGTTTCCGAGATATAGCCATGACAAGATTTTTAAGTTCAGGGTCACTGCAGCTGAAGTCAAAGGTCAAATCAAGGTCTTACCATGACACTGCAGAGTGCATACCCAAACCCCTAACTAATGTCCATACCAAATATCAATCTTTTATAGATTCCGAGATATAGACTGGAAAAGATTTTAATGGTCAAGGTCACCACAGCAAGCTCAAAAGTCAAATTAAGGTCACACCATGATGATGCACACCTACACTCTCTCGCCAATGTCCCTACAAAGTATCAACTTCCTACATCATCCTTCGGTTTCTGATATATAGCCCGGACAAGCTTTCAAACTCAAGGTCATTGCAGCAAAAGTCAAAGGTCAAATCAAATTGACATTGTGATGTTGTACACCTACACCCCCTACCAATGTACCTATCAAGTTTGAACTTCCTACACCTTATGGTTTCTGAGATAAAGTCCGGACAAACATTTTCAGGCCGCCCCAAACACCCGTCGCCCATTCAGATGCTATGGGAGAAAACAATACCTGCACAGACCTTAAAGGCTTTGGGGTAAAAACTAAAACAAAATTGTACAAAAATATTTGATCTCTTGTAGGAACCAATGAGTAGAGAGGAGGTGGTTCTCAGAGTAGCTAAATGGAAGTGGAGCCACGTGGGCCATATCATGTACCTTAGAGGGCTGTTCCATTTCTGTGAGTGTGGTTTACGATTTGATGTAGTAAAAAAATCCACGATCCAAGGTATTATAGTTTATGATAGGTTTAAGTGGGGTTTAGCATGTGTTCCCGATGCACAAAATATTTTTCCCACTAGCTTCCCAATTGGAGTTGCCACTGCCTCAGAAAATTTTCTTATACTGAGTTGAGATGCTTTCTCAACCCAACCAATTGGTTTACGATTCTCTTAAGATGAAACAGACAGGTTTATGATTACCATAAGATGGAAAAGATTGCTGCGCGAGTGTATAAATGTTTAAAATTGCTGTAAGATTAAAAAGATGACAATACAATTTGGTTTATGATATTATAAATCTGATAAGGATTGGGAAAAATATGTGATAAATTAAAATAATTTGAAACTGTTACCGATGGACTCCAGAGTACTGTACTTGTAAACCTATTGGGAAGTTCTGTATTTTCCATACAGGATGTGTGTACGATGGCTTTAAGATCATTAAGATACATAAGATTCAGTTCCTGATTCCCAAATTTCAGAATCGGGAGCAAGGTTTATGATTAATCGCAGAAATGGAACAGCTCCCTTAGTGTTAAAATGAGCTTCTGATGAGATCCAGTATCAAACTGATCAACATATTTACACAAACTGTGATTATATATAATGAAAATATATCCAAACCTCAAGAAGATGCAGTCATTTAATACTTTAAGAATAAGGAGTACTTTAAATCAGGGAATGTCTCCGGCCTGTATCCATTTTACACTTACTAATCCAAATCTGGATGCCCATGTTTTTTAGCATGAATCCAACTGGTCTACCAGTAAAGCAAAAATGTTGGCTTGATGTAATCTAAATTGTTGAAGCTACATTGTCAAATATTTGTGAAAATTAATGGCGAGACAAATATTACTGAGTACATCAGGTTTCATCAGTGTTACATTTGATGTTACCACAAAATTGGCCCGATGTTGGGTATATGGTTTCCTCGTCACAGTCATACCTTGAATACTGAAGTGCACCAATATTTGCACAAACACCCATTGATTATTTTATACTTTCAATATATACTATATTTTCAATATGTAAATAACAATAAGAAAAATTTTGGGGGAGGCAAATTTTGTGGTTTGAAGATGAAAGTTTAATTCGGTTGCAAAGGGGTGAAAACAGAATGCTGTGAAAATGTTACAGATGTTTGGCAAACAACAAAAAAAACCTGTACCGTTGTTTGCCAAAAACCCATCTCAAGGTCGTGAAGTTTAACAGACACATAATTCTCAATTACCAGATGAAGAAAGCAAGTCACACACATAACACCAGGAGTGTTTTTAGTGTCAGCTCATTAATCAGGCCATGAATTTGGAAGAGTTGAATTTCCACACAATAAAACCCCAATTCTAGGTAGAGTTTCGGCACTTCAGGCATCACATGTGTCTCCTGGGGGCTTACATACTAGCCTTACCTCAAGGCTTCAGTATGAATTATTTATTTATATTGCAAAATTATATCAATTTTAGAATTTTATTATCCTTTAACAGTCAGGATCCTGTTGGGATAAGCAATCAGTATTTTTATCCGGTCTAATGAGGTGGCTTTGGGCCCACAACCAGTGTACAAAATGAACACCTACACCCCTGCCTGCAACTGGAAACTATTCTCACATATCTGTATCTCTCAAGAGTTACAATTTCAGATTACCTGTGACTTGACAAAAATGTTCTTATAATGAAATCATCTGTGGGAGGGCACATGCTTGCATTATTGCTCATCCCTAAAAACATGTGAAATATGTGTAAATGCCCATCCTTTCCAACAAAAAGCAGAGGACAGTTTGTTTGGGAAATTTTTAGTTTTTACTTAGGTTTCATCCAATTTACATGACAAAAACTTTATAAGTTAGCCATGTTGGAAAAAGGTGTATAAAACACAAGTGGGAATTCCCCGCACTGTGAAGTTTAAATCTTTCGATTAGCTGAATTGTGGCAGGCACAATGCATTGATTTGTTGTTGGTACGTGAGATCATGTACTGAGTATTTATTTTATAAAGACAAATACTGTGGTATCAGACATGGATTATTAAATAAATGTCAAATTTTATGTTTTGACTTAATTTCTGATTTACATGAGCAGTAAAATATATGACATGGTTATGCTTAAAAGTTAAACTTTAAATGTAAACTTTAAACCAAATATTCCAATATTCACCAAATACCATGATCTAATGTTTGAATAGTGACTTTGTTATAGGTTTTCAGCCTGGGAAGCAAGGCTATGTAAACAGAACTCCATTTGACTTGTCTCACTTGCTGGCCAGTTATTTCAACTACATCTTTCCTTCCTGATCATCTCTGTTTCCTTTTCTAATGACTTTTATTTTGCTTCTCAGAGTATTTATCACGTGATAAAAAATTCATTGCTCCGTTCCATGACAATCTGCATGAGTTTCACTTGTTCTTTTTTCCCATTTTTGAGTTTTCAATTATATAGTGAAGAAACTAGAACAGGTACAAGTACTTTGGAAAGAAATCGAATTTAATAAAGTTAAGTGCTTGAGAATGAAATATAGATACGAGAATATTAGAATTGTAGTTTCTTGAACTTTTAGTGGCCAGAATATTGGAGTTTAGAGCAGAAGGTCCAGGGTTCAATTCTTATTCTGGCCACGAAGACTGTAGCTTCATACCATTCCTCTTCGTCCCATAATATAAATCTGTCAGGCCCCTGGAGTTAATTATACTCCCAATAAACTTGGATTTGAGCATCACCAAATAATTTTATCAAATTCACATTCATAGACCTTACCTGTTTCATGGGTTTTTGTAGAAATCTAAAAATTTGATTTAAAAATTAAAATTTCTGATCACTGCTTCACATCAACGAATAGAGAAGTTGATCAAGATAAACTTCTGTTACGCCTTAGAGTCTTCTTTGTAAAAGTCCAATTAGAATTAGATCCAGTCCTAAATGTTCAGAAGTGTTCTGGAGGATTTCCTGTGTTGGGAGGTGAATTTACCACATCCCTGAATATTTTGTGCATCTGATAATTAATTGGATGTCTTCCCGATTAAAGACTGTTATTCAGTTTCATATTCCATTTGGGTCATTTATATGCCATTTCTGAGTCAAGCTTAATTGTTCTTTGATAATTAGCAACAAATCCTTATCATTCTTCAGCATTTATACGTGTTCTTAACCTTAGCAATTCTGCATGGCTTTGATCCTATAATTGATATTATATATTGATATTTTTCATCTTATTTATTACATGGTCATGAAAACAGGCCTGACAAATGTTGTAAGTACATTTAACTAATTTTTATCAGCTGCCGAATGAGCCACACCGATTTCATTCTTCAGTCTCACTTTGACATGAAAAACTAGGTGATTTTCTTGATGTGGCTTACCCATGGTCGTATTTTCAGGGTTTTATTGTTTTACTGAGAGTCATAAACACATCATATTCATTAACCTGAATAGATCCAAAACACACTAAAGCAAATCAGAGGAGGTGCCAGTTCACTTAGTATGTATCCTCTTCACTCTCCCCCCTCCTCACTTTTATCTGAGTCAGCTACAATCTTTGGCCTCTGAAGTAGCAGTAATTTGGTTGAGATCAATCAAGTCTCATTTAGATTCCTACATTTCACACGCTATAACCCTGTGGCTTCATCTGCCTTAAATTGAGAAAATTGCTTTTTGGTGGGGGCTCAGTTTGAAATAAATAAAAAAAAGCATGTTAAGCCAGTAAGACCCTGAGGGTTGTGGGAATAGCAGTAAGAGGATTCCCGTCAGTGGTGTGTCTAATTCCCACTCCGCCCCTGCCACAGATGGGGTCCGGGATTTAAAGCTTGTTACCGAGGCCAGGGCTAGAAGCCAATGAGGAGTGACACGGGTTGTTCACAGGGGAGTGGAGACCTGAAATAAGGTTAGTGATGGAGAAGTGCGTCTATGCAGCCATATACGTAGACATGTTCACAGTCATACAGAATACGGCTCACAGGCAGTCAAATATTTATGCAGTCACTTCTCACTTCGGCAAATTCACCAGTGAGCCGGTGCTCTTACGTCAGCAGTGCCCCACTAGAGAATCTGGCTATAGCCTATCTCACTACATATCTGTGTTTATAGTATACATTTCTTATTTTCAGGATCATTTAATTTAAAAGTATTTTTTTATCATAGTAAATGTATAAGATAAATGTCAGAAGGAAGAAAACTAAAAACTGGCCCTTTTTAAGTATTTAAAAACAGGATAACTTTACATATAGTACTGAAAAATTACAAGTAGAAAGATACAGCAGGACATATCCTTAAAGAGCCTGTAGCACCCTCAACACAACTAAACACAACCAGTTAAAAAACCACATAAACAGAGCACCTACATACAACATTTTGAAAACTGCCAAGTTATAAGGGATATATTTCACTTTTTATGCAGCTCCCTCCCCACAGCTTTCAAACATTATTAAAACAGCCATGTTAGCAGAATGCTGTGATGTATGAAAATGGATTGCTTTCTCAGGGCCACTGTATATCCTAGTAATATTGCACTATAAACTGTACAGTAAATTTTTGTTTGGTGCCATCAGATTGTTTTAATTTAGATAAAAAGTTATTCTACTTGAGTAAATGACCAATAATTACTCAAAGAGATTATTTCTTGCACCTTTTATAAATTGGAAACCATCTACAGGAAAAAACAAAACAAATACACGTGCACAATAAAAGTTTTGTTTATTATTTGTTTTTTTGTTATTAAAAATAGTGACAATGGACATGAAATATTCCAGGAGTAATTTGATATTAATTTATTAAAAATACTTAGATTCAAGTACGTTTTCATTTGACATCCTACTCAAATATAGTCAATAATAACATGTTTCAATACTAGATTATGTGTTTAGGTTTTATGAACAATTCTTAATAAATGTTGTAATTTCAAGAATATCAACTTCTATGAATTTGATAATGCACACATTTTTATATCACATGAAAATGTCATGACAGATAAATTCTTATGGCAGAATTTGAAATTCTTTTCACAGAATTTCCAATCCTGGTATTGCAGTGGTTTAGAAGAATATCAAGTTCAGTCAGCAAAATTTAGATAGAATTCATAATTCTGTTGAAGAAACCTAACTTTACAGTATTCAAAAATTTCTCCACATGAATTATGAATAAGATTCATTCAGAATTTAAATTATAACAGAATATTCCTCAGCAAAATCAAATTGGAGGTCCAGATTTTAGATTACTTTAAAGAATTATAATTATCCCCTCTTTTTTGTTTACGTAATATTACTTTTCTTTTTATCAAGCCAACTGTGGTAGTTCAGCTAAAACATACCTAGCCATGGTTTGAATTTTGATGTCAGGAATTCTCATGTTTCTAGTATATAATATACACAAGTTTTATGAGCAGAGTTTTTAAAACTTTACATGAAATACCAGCAAAACCAAGCTTTGCAGAGATGTTTCATAAAAAATGACACATGTAATTCAAGGGATTATTTATAAGACTACACTATGTTTATTTAATTTTTTTTTCATTATATATAGCAAAGGTGCCATCGAAGTAATTATTATTATGCTAAACATTCAGGAAAGAAGTTAGAATGAGTAAAACAATAAAATTTTAAAATCTGCCATATACAAACCCAGGTTTCAAATCATTGACCCTTATGATTTGGTATATGGATAGAATCAAATAATCTTGTTAACTTTTGAAACAAGTTTAACTTACATTCAGTATTTTGTAGTCTAAATATTACTGACATAAGAACCACTGATATTATTTATATTCATATCTTCATTTTCAGTTATACTGTCATCATCAGACAGAAAGGGTTCAGATTTATAAAAGCACTATGCTTCCTTTATGATTGCTACTGTTATCATCTCAAAAATTTGATTTATTTTCACTAGTACCAACTTCTGAGTCTGTGCATGATTATTGTATACAATTTTCAACACCAGAAGACATAATTAGATTTTAAACACAAGGAAATAAGTGCAAGAATACTGTAATCTTTACAGTGTGTTTTCGTACAAGTGGAAATCTCTGCCATCATGTGACGTTGTACACACAAACTTTGGACTTCTGGCCTTGTGTTTTTTTCTTCCAAGAGGGAGGGAAATTTGAGTGATAAAAGTGAAAATAGTGGCATAAACATTGGCGTGGTACAACTAGGAGAAGTGTAAATGTTTTTGTGTGGGGATGTACTTTATATACAAACAAGCATTCTGACGCATGCATTTATCTCCCGCCATATAAATTAGATGTACTAAAGATAACATATTTTAACAAGGTGCTCTAAATGTAATACTTTTCAAGTTATAATTGATTTAGTGCATGATTTCATGAATTTTAATGCATTAAAAATTATTTAAAAAGTTCATTAAAAAAATTTAGCATGGGAAAGCTCTCCAAAATGTAGGTGAATGAGTTATTTGAGAAATACTGGCTATCTGCAATACTTTTAGTGATAATAGGCAGTTACTCATTTTGAGTAGGTGAGTAACTAGCTACAGATCTGAAAATTCACTAATTGAAAGCTCTCCAAAATGTATGTGAATGAGTTATTTCAGAAATACTGGCTATCTGCAATACTTGTAGAGATAATTCGCATTTACTCATTTTGAGTAGGTGAATAATTAACTACGGGTGTGAAACTTCACCAAGTGAAAGCTCTCCCAAAAGTAGGTGAATGAGTTATTTGAGAAAAATTGGCTATCTGCAATACTTTTACAGATAATTCACATTTACTCCATGTGAAAGCTCTCCCAAAAGTAGATGAACGAGTAATTTGATAAAAATTGGATATCCACAATACTTTTAGAGATAATTAGCATTTACTCATTTTGAGTAGGTGAATAATTAGCTACGGGTCTGAAACTTCACCAAGTGAAAGCTCTTCCAAAAGTAGGTGAATGAGTTATTTAAGAAAAATTGGATATCCCCAATACTTTTAGGGATAATTCACATTTACTCATTTTGAGTAGGTGAGTAATTAGCTACGGGTCTGGAACTTCACCATGTGAAAGCCCTCCCAAAAGTAGATGAATGAGTTATTTGATAAAAATTGGATATCCGCAATACTTTTAGAGATAATTAACATTTACTCATTTTGAGTAGGTGAATAATTAGCTGCGGGTCTGAAACTTCACCAAGTGAAAGCTCTTCCAAAAGTAGGTGAATGAGTTATTTAAGAAAAATTGGATATCCGCAATACTTTTAGAGATAATTATCATTTACTCATTTTGAGTAGGTGAATAATTAGCTCTCCCAAAAGTAGATGAAGCAGTTATATGAGACAAATTATGTCATTATTTTGCCACAAATAAGAAAATAGCTATTACTCACTTATGGCATGCAATAGAACCCCAAACTATATGCATTTACCCTGCAGTCACAATTTCAAAGTAGGTATTACTCGGTTATCCAATGTGCAACAGGTCTGAAACTTTACTATGCGATAGGTTATCAAAAACTAGATGAATAACATATTTGAAAATATTTCCCTAACTTTAATACTTTTGAAGATATTTGACATTTACTTATGTTGTTATTTTGCTACAAATAAGAAAATAGCTATTACTCACTTATGGCATGCAATACAACCCCAAAATATATACCATCTTATAGTTAAGGACAAAGTAGCTGAACAACATATTTGAAGAAAAAGCTGTAACTGCAATAGTTTTGGAGTTACAATGGATTTACTCAACAGTCACAATTTCAAAGTAGCTATTACTTAGCTATGCAATGTGCAACAGGTCTGAAACTTTACTATGTGATAGCTTACAAAAAAGTAGATGAATGACATATTTGAAAAGAATTCCGTAACTTTAATACTTCTGAAGATATTTGACATTTACTTATGTCATTATTTTGCTGCTAATAAGAAAATAGCTATTACTCACTTATGGCATGCAATAGAACCCCAAACTACATGCCAGCTTATAGCTAAGGACAAAGTA
This sequence comes from Sabellastarte sp. h YS-2021, assembly GCA_964017235.1. Taxonomy (NCBI): domain Eukaryota; kingdom Metazoa; phylum Annelida; class Polychaeta; order Sabellida; family Sabellidae; genus Sabellastarte; species Sabellastarte sp. h YS-2021. Next base: position 163,287,563 of record OZ024927.1, on the reverse strand, counting down.
GGTGAACAACATATTTTATGAAAATATTGTAACTGCAATAGTTTTGGAGTTACAATGGATTTACTCAACTGTAGAATTTCAAAGTAGCTATTACTCAGCTATCCAATGTGCAACAGATCCGAAACTTTACTATGTGATAGGTTATGAAAAAGTAGATGGATAACATATTTGAAAAGAATTCCCTAACTTTAATACTTTTGAAGATATTTGACATCTACTTATGTCATGATTTTGCTACAAATAACAAAATAGCTATTACTCACTTATGGCATGCAATAGAACCCCAAACTATGTACCATCTTATAGCTAAGGACAAAGTAGCTGAACAACATATTTTAGAAAAATACTCTAACTGCAATAATTTTGGAGTTACAATGGCTTTACTCAACAGTCAGAATTTCAAAGTAGCTATTACTCAGCTATCCAAGGTGCATCAGGTCTGAAACTTTACTATGTTATAGCTTACCAAAAAGTAGATGGACAACATATTTGAAAAGATTTCCCTAACTTCAATACTTTTGAAGATATTTGACATTTACTTCTTCTGTTATTTAGCTACAAATGAGAAAATAGCTATTACTCACTTATGGCAAGCAATAGAACCCCAAACTATGTACCATCTTATAGCTAAGAACAAAGTAGCTGAACAACATATTTTATGAAAATACTCCAACTGCAATAGTTTTGGAGTTACAATGGATTTACTCAACAGTCAGAATTTCAAAGTAGCTATTACTCAGCTATCGAAGGTGCAACAGGTCTGAAACTAAAGATTTCCCTAACTTTAATACTTTTGAAGATATTTGACATTTACTTCTTCTGTTATTTAGCTACAAATGAGGAAATAGCTATTACTCACTTATGGCAAGTAATAGAACCCCAAACTATGTACCATCTTATAGCTAAGAACAAAGTAGCTGAACAACATATTTTAGGAAAACACTCTAACTGCAATACTTTTTTAGTTACAATAGCTTTACTCAACAGTCAGAATTTCAAAGTAGCTATTACTCAGCTATCCAAGGTGCAACAGGTCTGAAACTTTACTATGTCATAGCTTACCAAAAAGTAGATGGACAACATATTTGAAAAGATTTCCCTAACTTTAATACTTTTGAAGATATTTGACATTTACTTCTTCTTCTGTTATTTAGCTACAAATGAGAAAATAGCTATTACTCACTTATGGCATGCAATAGAACCCCAAACTATGTACCATCTTATAGCTAAGGACAAAGTAGCTGAACAACATATTTTAGGAAAATACTCTAACTGCAATAGTTTTGGAGTTACAATCGCTTTACTCACCAGTCAGAATTTCAAAGTAGCTATTACTCAGCTATCCAAGGTGCAACAGGTCTGAAACTTTAGTATGTGATAGCTTACCAAAAAGAAGATGGACAACATATTTGAAAAGATTTCCCTAACTTCAATACTTTTGAAGATATTTGACATTTACTTCTTCTGTTATTTAGCTACAAATGAGAAAATAGCTATTACTCACTTATGGCATGCAATGGGACCCCAAACTATGTACCATCTTATAGCTAAGGACAAAGTAGCTGAACAACATATTTGAAGAAAAAGTTGTTACTGCAATAGTTTTTGAGTTATGAGCCCTTTACTCAAAGTAGCTAAGATTGCTATTACTCACTTATCTTTAGGCCTAAGTCAATAAAACCAAAAAAATTTTCAAGGGCATGAAAATTCATTGGGACAATTAATTTACAAAAAATCTGTAGCTGTAGCAGTTTTGGAGAAATCTGCGTGACTAACGCACGCACGCACGCACACACAGACATCATTTCATAATCTCCCTCCCGGGCTAAAGCCCCGCGGGAGATAATAAAAAAAAGTGGTATGTTAAATTTGGTGCTACAGGCTCTTTAATGAAAGGTGATATAACAAAGTTATGTTCTTAACATAATTGAACAAATATTTAGTGAAGATGAAAATAAGATGATTTACTAACTTTACTAACTACCAGATGCAAAAAATTTAGATGTGAGTACAGGGAGAAACGTTTAGCAAATATATACATTTGTAATGTTTTATAAGTGTTGTGCAATGGGAAAAACATTGTAAAAAAGATTTTTGAAGTGAATTTGATTATATTTTTGTTATTTCCATTGAAATAATAAAATATCTGGATAATAACTCAATGGCCATTGAAATAAATATGTGAAAAGGATTTGTATATAACAAGTAGTTATTTTGTCCAGTTTTGGACCCTTTTAAAAAATTTACAAAGTAGATTCAGACATCTGAATTTTCCACAGTATTTCTTCAGATAAAAATAAGTTTTTGAGATAATGGAACTGATATGGATTGAATTAGTGGTCATATAACATTGCTAGTTTTTTGAGAAATGAGCAGTTCAATACTATAATTTTTTTCTTACCTGTTTTCAAACCATATCCTATGTGGTGGAGCCTAGTATTTATTACTAAATAAATTATTACTAAATATTGTCTCATATTTGTATCATCACCTGTATGTGTGAAGTGTACAACTAAACTGGATAAGGATACATACTGGGCATTCATTTTTAAACTCTAATTTTAAACAAAAATTTCTTCAGAGTAAAATGTCTAATTTTCATATTGCAGTAAAAATTTACTTAGGTGGAAATGTTTTGGATAGATACTGACCCTACGAACAAAATTGGGCAAATTGCATTTGGATGAAAATTATTATTTGTGGCATTACTGCCATGTACTTACTTAAAGTTATATATACTGGTAATAACTTTTATATAACTTTATGAAATATACAAACCAGTAAAAACTAGATTGGGCCAACTCGGCGCCAACATATCCCCAGACAGGTCATCACTCACACCACAGGTTTTGATCGGGAATTTTTTAAAACATAATTACCCATTATTATATGAACTTCAGCACATCAATCTACTCTGTTTATATCTCCCCAAGGAAGATGGTGTATCCCCAGACGCCGAATACATAACTCAAATTATATTTTCAATCTTCCTGCAATGATAACTCTAAACCTATTTTCAAAGTATTTAAATGATTGATGATTGAATGTCCATTCTAAAATAATAATCCCAAAAGAGCATATCTGTTTCTATATTTGTTGACAAATAAAATATTATTTTTAACTCAACTCATCATATTTTTCAATCTTCCTTCAAAGTATTTAAATGATTGATGATTCAATGTCCATTCTAAAATTCATAATCCCAAAAGCGCATATCTGTTTCTATATTTGTTCACAAATAAAATATTATTTAAAAAAAAATTATTTATATTATTATTTTATTATATTATTTTTAGAATTTGCAAATTGTTTTCAGTTATTCATTTCCTCTATACCTATATATGTGGTCCATATATATGCAACCTAAATATGTGACACAATCTCAGTTCTGACTCCCCTTTGTGTTATATGTAATGAAGCCCACCACCTCCCACCCCCACCCCTCTCCCCTTCTCCACACCTCTCTCACTATTACACAAGATCTGCAACCCCATTGAGTTCTTTGTTTCTCATCTGATATCATTAAATACCTTTGTTTATTTAGTGTCACTCAATATAGCTGGAGGTCCCAGAGGTGGGTGGGGGGGAATCCGGGTGGGGGATGTGGGTTGAGCATAAATGGTAAACAAACAATCTATATAAAAGGGGTACTCAAATACAAAAAGAATTGAGAATTTTAAGTATGTGATTATCAACTGAAATGAGTTCATAACTGTAGGAGCTGTGCCAAAATTAACTGAGGCAAGTTGAATAAAACTGGGCTAGTTGAGGGTTAAAAATCCCCTAGTTTTACTACATAAGGATATAATTTCATTAATATTGGGACTTAAAGCTCACTTAAAGTGTCCATTTTGTCTACTTCAATATGTTTCACCAGTTTCATTTTAAAAAGTGAAAAACTCAGCAAGCAGAGGTATAACACACAAAAATAAGTTCTTAAAAGACTAAGATAGCCATAACATTATTAATATTCAAAATTTAAATAGACAGGCATTTCCTTTTAAAAATTCAAAGATTTCAGCTCTATAACCCACATAGTTTGACAGTTACTGGGCTTTAAGTGGCATAATATCCATAAATTGGGTTTCTGTGGGCATTTTACAATTGTTAAAGAGACCTTAGCAATTAAACTACAGATTTGAAACTTTTTGGGGGGACATACATAACAAACAAAAATCATATATAATACAGTTTAAGACTTGTCACACTAAGCATTTCCAAATAACAGGGCAAAATACGGAAAAAATGTCAAAAAAGGCACTTGGGTGAGTGTCTATGGCCCTCATACACAGGTTAAATGTCTACTAAAAACCTTGATTTTCGGCATATGTAAAAAGGACATAATAATGCATTCCCAGATGGGATTTCAGCTCCATCAATCACATAGTTTAACAGTTACAGGGCTTAAAGGTGGAAAAAAGTCCAAATATTGGGTCATTGTGGGCCTTTTAGAGATCTCGATGTGGCTTTCAAATTAAAGCTTCAGACTTAAAATTTGTTACATACTAAGATTACACATAGAATATGTATCTAATAAAGTTTGAAACTTCTCAGACTTACCATTTCCAAGTTACAGAGCAAAATATGTGAAAAATGTCTTAAAAGGGTCACTCAGGTGGGTGTTAAAGGTCCTCATACACAGGTTAAATGTCTACTTGAAGCCTTGATTTTTGGCACATGTAAAAAGAACATAATAATGTATTCCCAGATGAGATTTCAGCTCTATCAGTCACATAGTTTAACAGTCACAGGCCTTAAAATTGGCAAAAAGTCCAAATACTGGGTCTTTATGGGACCTTCTAGAGACCTAAATGTGGCCTTCAAATTAAAGCTTCAGACTTAAAATTTGTCACATACTAAGATTACACATAGAATATGCATCTAATACAGTTTGAAACTTCTTAGACTTACCATTTCCAAGTTACAGGGAAAAATATGTGAAAAATGTCTAAAAATGGTCACTCGGGTGGGGATTTATGGTCCTCATACACAGGTTAAATGTCTTCTTAAAGCCTTAATTTTTGGCACATATAAAAATAACATACTAATATCTTCTCAGATAGGATTTGAGCTCTATCAGTCACATAGTTTGACAGTCACAGGGCTTAAAAGTAGCAAAAAGTCCAAATATTGGGTCTTTGGGAGCCTTTTAGAGACCTCAATTTGACCTTCAAAATTAAAGCTTCAGACTTAAAATCTGTTACATACTAAGATTACACACAGAATATATATCTAATACAGTTTGAAACTTCTCAGACTTACCATTTCCAAGTTACAGGGAAAAAGATGTGAAAAATGTCTTATAAGGGTCACTCGGGTGGGTGTTTATGGTCCTGATACACAGGTTAACTGTCTATTAAAGGCCTAAATGTTGGGGCACATATAAGAAAACACATAGATATATTCCCAGATGATATTTAACTTAGATGAGAGACATAGTTTGAAAGCTACAGTGCTTGAAAGTGGCAAAAAGTGCATAAATTGGGTCTCTGTGGGCACTTTTGAGACCTTAAGTCGACCCCTTTGGGTAAACCTACAGCCCTAAAATTTTCTACAGACAAGGATTACATATCAAAGTTATACCTAGCGCAGTTTGAGACTCATCAGAATTATCACTTCCAAATTATAGGGCAAAATATGTGTAAAGTATAGCAAAAAATCCCTAAGTGGGGGTATTTATGGGCCTCAAACACAATTTTCTCCTCAACTTAAAGTCATGATTTTCGGCACATGTACTAAGAACATATTAATGTGTTGTCAGGTAAAATTTCAGCCAGCTGAGCATCATAGTTTGTGACCTACAGGGCTCTAAGTGGCCAAAAGTCCAATTTCTGACCTTAAGGTGGCCATAAGTTCTTTTTTACTGGGAGTTTAAGGTCACCTTAAAATAGGGATCTTCCTTTGGGCACCCTTAACATGTGTACCAAGTTTGAAAAAAAAATATTAATTTGTTTTTGAGTTATCGCGTCCACAAGGAAATTTCTACGGCGGCGGCGGCGGCGGCGGCGCGACGGACCTGAATCCAATATATCCCCGACTTTCGTCTGGGGATATAATTAGAAGACTCCTCAATATCAGTATCATGCTTATAACCTAACCAAAATGACGAGTATATTTTCAATATTCCACATCAAACCTAGACTTGCTCCAAGTCTTTGTATTTCTCATTCCAGCAAATCTGATATACATGGAATCATCACGAACCCACTTGATGAGTAAAAAAAGCTTCTGTCGGCCCCACATTCTGGTAAAAAAGTCATACAGTCCTCATATAATACCTTAGACAAAAGGACTTGATGAATGTCTACATCAAACCATGACATACAGGAACAAAATGATATTTTCTTCAGCTGATCACACAGTGTGTGTATATGTGATGAACATGAAAAAAAAACACTTGCCAGTACTGCACTGAACTATACTTGGAGTCTTTGATACTTGAATCACACACACAAATCTGATAACAGAATGTTTATAACCTACAAAATAAACTTTCTTGTTAGGTCACCCTTAATGTACTTTATTATGTAGTAAGTGTAGTATAGGAAACCTGATTAAATCATGGATCTCATATCCTTTTTTTACAATTCTCTCTGTGTTAACTATGGTGGTAAAATCATCACAATTAATGGGTCAGTTTTATTACTTTTCTCATCATTTTGTCAGGTTATTTAATCTTTTTACAGGCTAAAACATAAGGCCATGATAAAGCACAGTATGTATAGTATCTTGGTTCTCTTTCTCAGTTTTAAAATGAGGCCATTTCAAGTATATCTACACTTCTATATCTGAATGACTTACCGGTGCATAAAACAGAGAAAATACATGGGCCATCATGATGTCAGTGCACACACCAACTACTACAGCAGTGCACTTGGCAATTTCCGTGGCTTGTGCTCAGTTTTGCCATATATGGCAAAGGTGTATTTTCTTTAACTGCTGATTACTCAGTAATTAAGCTGTGTTTCAAAATTCTCTTTGGGGAAATGATTTACTATATTATAATAACTATTTTAAAGGCCTTTTGTTTGGGGGTGTAATAACCCTTTAAAGCTCAAAGTCCAGAGGTCAAAGAGCATTCCAAATCACTCATTTCTCAGTGGAATGAAGCAATTATCTAACATATACACCACAAGAACCACAGAGTTAACATACATATTAAAGTTGTCACAATGCTGTGAATATAGCCTGTTTATTGAGGATTTCACTGTCAGGCAGATGATATGCAATACATCAGCAGGGCAGTTGGGTTTGTTTATTCTTATAAATAATACTTATAAGTATGCTAAGAGTAAAAAAAAATAAAGAAATTGTTTCAGAACTAATACTTTCCCATTTAACACTGTATTTGCTCAAAAATGAATGATTAAACCTACTCACTTTAATGTACAATATGGGGCACACATATACACCGACTCAGCATACAAACTACAAAGGCCAGTAAGTGCCAACGATGATACTATACATTTCCATAATTAAGCTTGATTTACCTTATCTTTTCGCCTATACAATAGCACAATAACAGCCAATAACACGATTAGAAAATTTAAGTTGTAAATTAAATTTTTATTAGTTAATATCTTACCTAACAGACAACAACTATATATCTGGCATCCACAGGTCAAAACAAATGCCAGAAAAAGTCGTTCTGAGTTTCACCTCTGGCCAGACCGGTATAGTGTACTCCACTCACCTGGTGGCCTAGTTCCTGCCTCACTCACTAGATGACGTTGTAGAATCTTTTTCGTTTGGCACGTGTTTGAAGTGAAGCTTTTGGTGAAAGAACTTTCTTTTGTGGATTAATCAGATACTTGCTAGTTTTTTTTTGTTTCCTGGTATAGTAATGCTGGCAGATTATAGCTAGTTTTGATCAGCATAACCGTTGTGCTCATTGTAGAAAGAAGGGGTAAGGCACAGATCCCCGTGTTCTAAAGAAAGATAAATGTGAGTTTTGTCAGTTGCTAACCCCTGATCAAGTAGCTCAGCTATCCACTATTTACAAACTTAGAAAGAAAAAAGAGAAGAAAAAGGAGTCACTTGCGGGTCCTTTTTTATTCAAGTTCTTGCTTCGGTATAAACTGAGGTTCTGGATCAATTTTCATCTTCACTACCACCATCTTCCTTCCTCAACCTTCTTTCCAAAAAAAAAAAATAGAGGATTTAGATGAGAAATGGTCTCTGAGAATGGCTCGTTTGGAAGCACTCATCACGATGGGTCAGGTTCCTTCACCTAAGCTAGTTTTCTCACCAGTCAAAGCACTGATCTCTCATCCAGCACCAGCAAGTGTTCTCAGCAAGAACCCATTTTTTTCTTTCTGCAGTTCATTCAGGTCAAGCTGGCCCAGCTTCTGGCCCGGATGGCCATGTCTTCTCCTCTACAAAACCTGTGTCCGGATCCTGATCCAAGGCCGGTATTCTCTCATACAAGCATTGCTTGTCCCTTGTATGTGCCTCCATCTGCTCAGGAAGAACTTCCATCGGACCAACAGGCCAGACAAAAGGGACACATTTCCAAACCGGATAAAGAACCGGATTCTAATGGCTTATCTATTCACCTTTACAATAGCGCAAAAACGGCCAACACAACACAAGGAACTTTTCTTGAGGAACTTTTATCGGTAGGTATTGTCTACGTATTGTTTTGTACATTTATATACCTTATTTTTCCAAAATATGGCCCGGGTGTTAATTATTTTCAAATGGCATCAGACCAGGCGTTAAATTGAACAAGGCATTCTTTTGGAATACAAAAACAGTGTAATAAATTGCAAATAGTGTGCTTGGTACCCGGCGTTAATTTGAACCAGGCGTTTATTTGAACCTGGGCGTTATTTTGGAAATTTACGGTACTCAGCACAACATCTCCTTTACCACAGGACTCAAAGTACTTTACCATTTAAAATTACCAAAACTTTTTTATTTCTGGTCCGATTTTGAAAAATTTTCAAGATATTACTCTTTAGCTTGAAGAGGGCTTATATCATATCCAATGGTATCACAATGGTTTGGTGTGTATGGACTATAACAGTTTAATATTGGAAATATTTCAATCAATATGAAACCACAATTGTTTTATTGTATGCAATTTGGAAGAAATTAGTCCACTTATGCTCCATTAACCAGTGCTAATTATTTTACAGAAACTTTTTTTCTGATAAACAATTTATGGGCTATATTTTTTTGTATTTTTAAACATATTTCAAACCACTTTAATACAATACACTGGTGGATGTGCTGTTCATATTTGTAGCCATATAAACAAGCAATGGGAATTTTGAGACAACAGATATGCTATTAACTTTAGAAATAACTAGAAAAAGGACGCATCTGTGGCCAGATGCTGGATGTATCCACCGACAAAGGCCAACTAACATAGTTTAGAAGATAAAAAGCATTTTTCGTTACTAAGCAAGCTGAAAGCACTTTTAAGTTTGGCTACCCTTATTTGACCCTGTACCAGGGGCCCAAGGTGAAGTCTGACCACATCAAAAGATTCGCAGCCCATGATTTCCTATAAGTCGTTTTCACATTGCAAACCTCTAGGACCAATAATAAGCAGGAGGGGCCCAAGGTCAAATCTGACCACATGAAAAGATTTGCAGCCCATGACTTCCTATAAGTTGTTTTCATATTAATGAGTTATTTGAGAAATACTGGCTATCTGCAATACTTGTAGAGATAATTCGCATTTACTCATTTTGAGTAGGTGAATAATTAGCTACGGGTCTGAAACTTCACCAAGTGAAAGCTCTCTCAAAAGTAGGCGAATGAGTTATTTGAGAAAAATTGGCTACCTACAATACTTTTAGAGATAATTCGAATTTACTCATTTTCAGTAGGTGAGTAATTACCTACGGGTGTGGAACTTCACCATGTGAAAGCTGTCCCAAAAGTAGATGAATGAGTTATTTGATAAAAATTGGATATCTGCAATACTTTTAGAGATAATTAGTATTTACTCATTTTGAGTAGGTGAATAATTAGCTACTGGTCTGAAACTTCACCAAGTGAAAGGTCTCCCAAAAGTAGGTGAAGGAGTTATTTGACAAAAATTGGCTGTCTGGAATACTTTTAGAGATAATTTGCATTTACTCATTTTCAGTAGGTGAGTAATTACCTACGGGTCTGAAACTTCACCAAGTGAAAGCTCTCCCAAAAGTAGGTGAATGAGTTATTTGAGAAAAATTGGCTATCTGCAATACTTTTAGAGATAATTCGCATTTACTCATTTTGAGTAGGTGAATAATTAGCTACAGGTCTGAAACTTCACCAAGTGAAAGGTCTCCCCAAAGTAGGTGAAGGAGTTATTTGACAAAAATTGGCTATCTGGAATACTTTTAGATATAATTTGCATTTACTCATTTTGAGTAGGTGAATAATTAGCTATGGGTCTGAAACTTCACCATGTGAAAGCTCTCCCAAAAGTAGATGAATGAGTTATTTGATAAAAATTGGATATCTGCAATACTTTTAGAGATAATTAGCATTTACTCATTTTGAGTAGGTGAATAATTAGCTACAGGTCTGAAACTTTAGCAAGTGAAAGCTCTCCCAAAAGTAGGTGAAGGAGTTATTTGACAAAAATTGGCTATCTGGAATACTTTTAGAGATAATTTGCATTTACTCATTTTCAGTAGGTGAGTAATTACCTACGGGTCTGAAACTTCACCAAGTGAAAGCTCTCCCAAAAGTAGGTGAATGAGTTATTTGAGAAAAATTGGCTATCTGCAATACTTTTAGAGATAATTCGCATTTACTCATTTTGAGTAGGTGAGTAATTAGCTACAGGTCTGGAACTTCAGCATGTGAAAGCTCTCCCAAAAGTAGGTGAATGAGTTATTTAAGAAAAATTTGCTATCTGCAATACTTTTAGAGAAAATGCAGAATTACTCATTTTTAGTAGGCAAGTAATTTTGCCACAGGCCTAATTTAGACATAAAGCCTACCAATAGAATACTGTGGTGCACCCTCTAATATACCTTGCAAACTTGAGAAGGCTAGCTATAATATTTTTTTCGTTAGAGCGGTAATGGTGAAATCTCTCTACACACTGCGGCTATCCAGTGGATACAATGATTTACTCAACAGTGAGAACCTGAATGTAGATATTGGTAAGCTATGCCATGACATAGAGGTCTGCAATTTCACTCTGTTATAGCTGACCAAAAATTATGTGAATAACATATTTAAACAAAATACTGTAAATGTAATAGTTTTCACGTTATAACTGATTTACTCAACAGTGATAACCTCAAAGTAGCTATTACTCAGCTATGCAATGAGCTACATGTCTGAATTTTTTCTATGTTATAGCTGACCCAAAATTAGGTGAATAACATATTTAAGCAAAATACTGTAAATGCAATAGTTTTCAAGTTACAACTGATTTACTCAATAGTGAGAACCTGAAAATAGCTATTGCTCAGCTATGCCATGAGCTATAAGTCTGTAATTTCACGACGTTATAGCTGACCCAAAAGTAGGTGAACAACATATTTTAACAAAATACTCCAAATGCAATATTTTTCAAGTTACAAGTCATTTACTCAACAGTCAGTACCTGAAAATAGCTATTGCTCAGTTGTGCCATGAGCTACAGGTCTGTAATTTCACTATGTTATAGCTGACCCAAAAGTAGCTGAATAACATATTTACACAAATTTCTGTAAATGCAATAGTTTTCCAATTACAACTGATTTACTCAACAGTGTGAACTTCAAAGTAGCTATTACTCAGCTATGCAATGAGCCACAGGTCTGGAACTTCACTATGTTATAGCTGACTCCGAAATAGGTGAATAACATATTGAAACAAAATACTCTAAATGTAATACTTTTGAAGTTATAAGCAATTTACTCAACAGTGATAACTTAAAAGTAGCTATTACTCAGCTATGCCATGAGCTACAGGTCTGAAATTTTACTATGTTATAGCTGACCCAAAAATAGCTGAATAACATATTGAAACAAAATACTCTAAATGCAATAGTTTTCAAGTTACAAGTGATTTTACTCACGATGGAAGTTACTGAAAAGCCCAAAAGTAGCTATTACTCACTTAGCTATTGAGACAGACACCCAAGTTACTCACCATGTTGTAGCTATGAAAAAAGTAGCTGAATAACATATTTTAACAAAATGCTCTAAATGCAACACTTTTCAAGTTACAAGCGATTTAGTGCATGATTTCATGAATTTTAATGCATTTTAGACATTTTTATCTACCAGAGGCCTAATTTAGACATAAAGCCTACCAATAAGATAGGGTGGCGAGTCCTCTAGCATACCAAGCCACCTGCCAAATATGAAAGAAATCTGGAAAGAAATGTGGACTGTAGGTCGCTAACAAGCAATATTCCACATTTTAGACATTTTTGTCTACCACAGGCCTAATTTAGACATAAAGCCTACCAAAAAGATAGGGTGGCGAGTCCTCTACCATATCAAGCCACCTGCCAAATATGAAAGAAATCCGGAAAGAAATGTGGACTGTAGGTCGCTAACAAGAAATCTCTGCGGACGCGGACGACGACGATGATGAATCCATAGTATCCCCGCTTCGCGTCGGGGATACAATTCGCGTCGGGGATACAATAATAGTATAGAAATCTTGGGATCATGTTTTCATGGGTGTGTGTGTATGGTCTCTGTGGCTTTGTGATTAGGGTGTTGCACTGCAGAGAGTAAAGTTTGGAGTTCAATCCCTGCGCAACAGTCTGGCTTCCTATTCCTGTAAAGTGTACCACTGCAGGTAACTTGCCTGCAAAAATATAAAATCCAACATATATAATCCAAGGAGACGATCCAGACAACATCCTGAAGTTGTAGAAACATGGTTAGTAGTGGGAAGCTTGGAGCAAGGAGAGGAGGTCTTCTATAAACAGATACCTGGCATTCAGGCTAGTAAATACATTCAGGTCGACTCAGATTGAAACAGAATGGGGATTAAGTGTGAATACTCACAATCCTGATTGACAAAGGTACATCTTAACCCTACTCAAGAGGTGGATTTAGGCAGATTGGCTGAATCCCATTTGCAGTCTGAACCCCCTGAATCCAGGATGACCAGGGTTGAGGGTGTTGGTATTGTAATATGTAATTAGTTAACTGACTGTCTTGACTTGAACAAATTGCTTAACAACGTCAATGGCTTAAAAATATGGATGGTGTACTCAACTTCTGGTATTGAGTGTTGATGTTTAGTGACTGTCACAGCACATTATCTGTACATGCAGATAAAAATCAATCTATATTAAATTCAGCCAAGTAGCAACAATACCAAGTAACCTTAAACCCATATGTTATGAGTTTCTACATTTCCACTTCATAGGAGTAACCCTACTCTGCATTATGTACATTTTTCAATACTTTCCATTAAGATCATCTTAAAGTTTTAGTTTCCAGTTTAAGGTGACTGACTGAGCTCCTCTCAAATCACTATTATCTGATCATGCGGGTGGAGAAAGATTTTCATTCAGAGTATTGAAGGTTCATAAAATAAAAGAGGTATTGTAGGATAAGAGAAGAGAAATAAACAAAAACTTGTGAAAGTAGAAATAACTTTATAAAAGCCAATAGTTGAATAGAAAGTCACATAATATGACTAGAGAATTAGCAAATGCAAAATAACCTGTAATCCTCTGGCTAACTTGTTGCATTTACCACGTGGAGCCTCTAAGGCCACCCAAAAATAGTATAATTACACTAATGTGTCACTTAATAAAGTACCTTTAACAAATATTAAGTTACTATTAAGACGAAACATGTATTGGAAATACATTTAAGCCCATTTAAATCACCTTAAATCTTTCTTCTTATCACAATGTTTCTAAAAGTTATGCACCTGTTTGGGCCAAGACAATACACTTGATCCTTTGTGTAGTGGAAAGGTTTATTAATTCCTGACATCAATTCAAAGCTGATTTTTATGTCACCTTTTTCACTTTCAAGTGCAATAAAGATGTGTTTTGCAAAATACAATTTTCATCTATTAACCCGAGGTCTGCCATGACAAGGATGGAACGGGAATAACAGAACTGACATTCTGTTCAAGCAGTTCCGTACAAAATATAAGATTACCCCATGTTATATAATACGTCTATGGATAATAAAACATACTTCTTCATGGAATTATCATCTGACATTTAATAGCTCAGCCACTAAATAGATTACAAATTGAGTAATATTTACTGATAGCTCAGAGAAACAAAATAAATCAAACAAGAGAGTTTTTACAATTGTAGTTTCTACAGTGAGTGAAAATAGCAGAAGTTACCCTTTTGTTCCAATTTATTGCTTTCTGTTATGGGAACAGACAAAATTAAATGCGACACAATAAAACCCGAGAACTAACTTTGTTACATATGGTGACAGATAAGGCGTCAGTGGAAAAAAAAGAGAGACTTTTTTGTCATTGCCAATAAACAAGTTCACTCCCTTTTTTCACTCCAATTCTCTTGCCTGTCCAGAAATAACAGCTACCAATAAAAGTACTGATAGAACTGATTAATATGTGGTGGGTCAAACAAGGACATTTACCAATCTAAAGTTCAATATACTACGGTAGTTTAAAAGGTAAAATTCGCATATCTTGCTACAAAAAGTGGCCGAATGAAAGGACATAAAATCTTGAGGCTAAGTATAAATGCAAGCAAAATATCTGAAGCTCTGCATGAGATGCTTAGAAAAATTCACAGACTGCTGGTGCATTAATATGTCTGGTCTTCTTCGAAAAATTTACAAATTTCCTATTATTACAAATGAGTGAATGGGAGTCTCAAGTTGCTGACTGCAATTAACTGTACCAGGTCAGCTGACCCTGTGCTACTTATATCTAAGACCAATGCTGTTATATGTACCGACTCTACACCATGCTCATACACTGGATTTATTGGCTTTATCTCACGATTACTATTAAAACTACCCTTTTCACTTCAGGTATATATATATCAAATGTTTTCAAGGATTCTGTTGAAATTAAGCCTGGGGTCGGATTCACAAACAATACTAAGGTAAGGTCACCTTAGATCTAAGTAAGGAAAGATTTTTACTTAAGTTTTTCTTGTAATCATCATCACTCACCAATATAGTGTCATAATGTCTTATTTGATATCTAAGTAATACTTTAAATCTAATCAAGGAATGGTCTCAGTAAATTTGGTGAATCCGGCCCCTATTGTCTGGATTTTATGGTTTAGTGAAGTATTGTCATGGTTCCTTGAGATTTAACTTAACAGAGTTAAATTGCATAATTGATGAGTCTCTTTCAATCATTTTAATAACATCCTGGCTCATCCAGACAAGTCGGAAAGCCCTGTTAACGTGGATTGTGGTAACTTTTCATCTGAGTTTCTATGAAACAGGCAGCAACAACAACATTTTCCACTACTTCTTACAGAAGCACAGAAATATGAGAATCTTGACATGTTCTTTTAATATGTCATTTTGTTTTCTTAGCTTTAATCATTTTTCTTATGTAATAACAAAAGAAATGATTAAACAACATTAACATTCCTTGTATATTGCAACAATTAGGATTCTTTAAAAGTTTTCTTTCTGTGTGGTAAAACTAATCACCCAAAAACTAAATTTCAATTTGTTTTAATGGTTTTAGTTGTGTCTCAAGTTTCATCACCAACTTGTAACATTTAGATGCAATTAAACATCTCTGTATTTTTTTACCAATTAACTTTGATTAAAAACATGTTTCTTTTTCTCTCCGTGGTGAAAAAATAATAAAGCCACAACTAGATTGACATTTAGTGTGTGTTAAAGCTGATCCAATGACCTGGGAAAAAATGACATGCACAATAAAAGACTGGAGTGTAAAAACTTGAGCAGCAACATGGCAAAGCAATAAATGGAGGCCTCAGGGCTAAAGCAATACAACTGTTTTACAGATAACACTGATTATCCTATGGATCAAAATTGGCTCATTCAGACAATTTAGCAGTATAATTTTGACATCCATCCTTCACGACAAACACCGGCTGTTTGTCATAATGATCCAATGGCGGCAATACTGTGTGTTGGTGGGGGTGTGCATGACTGTGTGCCTGTGGATACTGAGGTGATGGGGTTGATCAGGGAGCTTATGATGCGCTTTTAAATTCTTCTTTAGCAGCAGGTAGTATGCATGGCTTTGGCTTATGAGCTTTTGGCTTATGAGGTTTTGATGTGTTCTTTTACATTCTATCTAAACAACATTTTACTTATTGTAGAAATAAATTCCAAGAGACTGTACTTAGTTGAATAATTAAGGATAGTCTATCAGCGGAATAATTAGGTCAGATATCCATTCTTAATTCAGCAACAAAGTACAAGCTTACAAGTTACTTGGAACTATTTTATCCCCATGGTTTCTGTTGAACTAATTTTCCTCGTTGTATTGAGTTGGCTCAGATACTAGAGAGCTATAAGCTGTGTACAAATGGGTTTAGCATTTTATGCACATTTTATAATTATTTTATTATTGGTTATGGTTTAATGTCTATTGCAACACATTGTATGTGTCATATGATGACAGGTAGTTGTGGGATTGAGGAAGGCAGTACGCACTAGTCGGTCATGATTCTGCAATGAAATCCATCAGGAAACTACCAACTTTCCCACTTTAGGTTAGAACAGTAATAGAAGCCAGAAGTTGTGGAGGTGGTATGTGAGTGTATTAGCCATCACACCATCACGCTCCAACTTTACAACAGGGTTTAGCAACACATCAGTACATTGTGTAGGTCATCATTAAACTAGACCTACGCATCGGAGAACCAACGCAAATCTGTATCCACCAGAAAGACAACTCACCAAAGCCAGTGAACCATCGTTTGACCTTGAAGGAGGGGCCCAAGGTCAAATCCGACCACAACACAAGATTCCCAGTCCATGATTTCATATAGGTTGGATTACCATCTCAAACCTCTAGGACCAATAATAAGCGAGTTATAAGCACTTATAAGTTGGGCTATCCTCGTATGACCTTGAAGGAGGGGTCCAAGGTCAAATCTGACCACATCAAAAGATTTCTAGCCCATGATTTCCTATAAGTTGCTTTGCCATCCCAAACCTCTAGGACCAATAATAAGTGAGTTATAAGCTCTTTTAAGTTTGGCTATCCTTGTTTGACCTTGAAGGAGGGGCCCAAGGTCAAATCCGACCACACCATAAGATTCCCAGCCCATGATTTCCTATAGGTTGGTTTACCATCCCAAACATCCTGGACCAATATTAAGCGAGTTATAAGCACTTTTAAGTTTGTCTATCCTCATTTGACCTTGAAGGAGGGGTTCAAGGTCAAATCCGACCATACCAGAAGATTCCAAGCCCATGATTTCCTATAGGTTGCTTTACCATCCCAAACCTCTTCGACCAATGATAAGAGAGTTATAAGCACTTTTAAGTTTGGCTGTCCTCATATGACCTTGAAGGAGGGGTCCAAGATCAAATCTGATCACATCAAAAGATTCCCAGCCCATGATTTCCTACAGGTTGGTTTCACATTGCAAACCTCTAGGACCAATAATAAGGGAGATATAACCACTTTTAAAGTCCACTATGTGGGTTACTTTGACACTCTGTGGATGACCTTGAATTAAGAGCTTCAAGGTCAAATGTCTGCAAAGTTGTAGAGGACATATATATCTGTTATACATATCACCTATGAAGACATTCAACCTTCTACCTATGAGAAACAGCCAGTAGAAAAATGTAGATAATTTTCAAAGAAATGCCCGCGGCGGCCATCTTGTTTTTCTGAATGAGGCTAATTTCCTTCCCAGAGAAGCTTACCCCCCAATGAAGATATCATGCAAATTTGGTGAACCTAGCTGATGTAGTTTTCCTCTTAAGAGTGTTAACGCCGAAAATCTCTCTACGCGCGGCGGCATAGCGAACGCTAAACCAAAGTATCCACCGGCTGCGTCCGGTGGATACAATTAACCACTTTAGACCTCATGGAAGCAATATTCAACTATACCATAGGATACACCAGGATGAAGAGCTTCTACACAGTTTACATGCCAAAGAAAAAAAACACTACAGGTGCTCCTCATCATCCACAAAGTTCTCATACATATTCTCAACATTCTCAAACAATGCATTTCAGAATTTCACAAAATTTAATGCCACACTGCTGATGAAAAGTAAAATTTACAACAGAGGGGTGTGGCGACAGCTAGTTAACAGAAATGGCACTGATAAATACAACTTGCTGTCACCTGCTGGTTGGCTTAGAAGGTCTTCAAGGGGTTGAAATTGCAAGACTGCATGTACGCAATGCATATCAGTTGGTCAAGATTTTACACAATAAACTACCAGGTATTGATAAGCACCTCCCAGTTTTCCCACTTGAAGTGTCTTGAGGTTGTGCAAAACCTTATTAGAATAGAAGGCTTTATTTGTGAGTGTAGAGAAAAGCAACATGTATCAAAAACAAATCATGGGCTTATTGTCTATTGGTGCTAGTGAGTCAAATTTGATGACCTATAGGAGCTCAAGCTTATTGCATATGCCTGCATTGGGGGGCATTCTAGATTTTAAAATATCTAATTTCCATCTGTCAAGATTTTTGAGTGGCACATATCTAAAACTATTTACAAAAATAGTTGTCACTGAACAACAAAGATGTGAAAAACCATAAAGGTTCAAAGACATGAAAATATCATAAAACTTCAAAGACTAATGGCTGGCATGGAAATAGATCTTGCCAGGCATTATTAAAAATATAATTATAAAAGCTAACATAAGTTTCTGAGGGAGTTTTAAAACTTATTGTTGTACACACTTCCTGAAATGTTTTTTGGAAGTCTGTCAAGTTATTAGGTCTTTGTGGACTAGGATTACAACGTATATTACAGACAGTATATGGAGAAGCTGTTTCTACTCACACAGGGAGCCTGCCTGCAGGTTGTTTTTGTCACTGAATCGGAGCAGATGTCTGCAGAAAGAACAGATATACTTGAAGACGTTTCTGTGGCTGACTGGAATCTTGGACAGGGCCTGAAAAAAGGCATAGAGTGAGATTACAATATGTCATGTCAGTATGTCAAAAGAAAAGGAAGATAGAATTGGTCTATTCTTCAGAGGAATTGTATCTTATTATTGTTAAATCCCTTAACTTGCATGTCTTTGAAACTTAAGTGAAGTATATTCTTTAGCATATTACTTTACTTCAATTTTAGAGGTGATAATAATTTCAATCTTTTTGAATCTTTAGTCTAATCTATTGATCAATGCTACATCTTTCTCAATGTCACAAGTAATATATACATTTAAAGATTGAAACTCACAAAATTAAATTAGAGGATGCAATATCAGTAAAAACTAGACCTATCGCATCAGAGAACCGATGCAAATTGTATCCACCCGAAAGAAAACTCACCAAAGCCATTCTAACATTGCTTAACCTTGAAGGAGAAGCCCAAGGTGAAATCTGACCATATCAAAAGATTCTTAGCCCATGATTTCCTATAGGTTGGTGTGACACTGTAAACCTCTAGGAATACGAATAAGCAAGATATAAACACTGTTAATTTTGGCAATCCTCATTTGACCTTGAAAGAGGGGCCAAAGGTCAAATCCGATCACACCAAAAGATTCCCAGCCTATGATTTCCTAGATTTTGGTTTACCATTCCAAACCTCTAGGACCAATAATAAGAGAATTATAAGCACTTTCAAGTTTGGCTATCCGCGTTTGATCTTGATGGAGGGTCCAAGGTCAAATCCGACCACAGCAATAGATTCTTTGCTCATGATTTTGTGTAGGATTGTTTACCATGCCAAACCTCTAGGACCAATAATAAGAAAGTTATAAGCACTTTTAAGTTTGGCTGTCATTGTTTGACCTTGAAGGAGGGGTCCAAGGTCAAATCCGACCACAGCAATAGATTCCCAGCCCATGATTTCCTATAGTTTGGTTTACCATCCCAAACCTCTAGGACCGATAATAAGCAAGTTATAAGCACTTTTAAGTTTGGCCATCCTCGTTCGACCTTGAAGGAGGGGTCCATTAGGTCAAATCCGACCACACCAAAAAATTCCCAGCCAATGATTTCCTATAGGTTATTTTACCATCCCATGCCTCTAGGACCAATAATAAGCGCGCTATAAGCACATATAAGTTTGGCTATGCTCGTTTGACCTTGAAAGAGGGGTCCAAGGTCAAATCCGGCCACACCAAAAGATTCCCAGCCCATGATTTCATGTAGGTTGGTTTACCATCGTAAACCTCTAGGACCAATAATAAACGAGTTATAAGCACGTTTAAGTTTGGCTATCCTCATTTGACCTTGAAGGAGGGGTCCAAGGTCAAATCCGACCACACCAAAAGATTCCAAATCGACCACACCAAAAGATTCCCAGCCCATGATTTCCTATATGTTGGTTTACCACCCCAAACCTCGAGGACCAATAATAAGCGAGTTATAAGCACTTTTAGGTTTGGCTATCCTCGTTTGACCTTGAAGGAGGGGTCCAAGGTCAAATCCGACCACATGAAAAGATTCCCAGCCCATGATTTCCTATAGGTTGGTTTCCCATCCCAAACCTCTAGGACCAATATTAAGCAAGTTATAAGCACTTTTAAGTTTGGTTATCCTCATTTGACCTTGAAGGAGGGATCCAAGGTCAAATCCGACCACACCAAAAGATTCCCAGCCCATGATTTCCTATAGGTTGGTTTACCATCCCAAACCTCTAGGACCAATAATAAGCGAGTTATAAGCACTTTTAAGTTTGGCTATCCTCATTTGACCTTGAAGGAGGGATCCAAGGTCAAATCCGACCACACCAAAAGATTCCCAGCCCATGATTTCCTATAGGTTGGTTTACCATCCCAAACCTCTAGGACCAATAATAAGCGAGTTATAAGCTCTTTTAAGTTTGGCTATGCTCGTTTGACCTTAAAGGAGGGGTCCAAGGTCAAATCCGACCACACCAAAAGATTCCCAGCCCATGATTTCCTATAGGTTGGTTTACCATCCCAAACCTCTAGGACCAATAATAAGCGAGTTATAAGCACTTTTAAGTTTGGCTATCCTTATTTGACCTTGAAGGAGGGGTCCAAGGTCAAATCTGACCACACCAAAAGATTCCCAGCCCATGATTTCCTATAGGTTGGTTTACCATCCCAAACCTCTAGGACCAATAATAAGCAAGTTATAAGCACTTTTCATGACTGCAAAGAAACGCCTGTGGCGGCCATCTTGTTTTTCAAAATGAGGCCAAAAATATTCCCAGTCAAGATTTTGTAATGAGGAACATATCCTGCGAATTTGAGATCTCTACCTATTATATCCTTTGCTCTAGAGGACCACCAAAAGTCCTTGTTTAAAGTCGAAAAACGACCGTGGCGGCCATCTTGTTTTTCAAAATGAGGCCAAAAATATTCCCAGGCAAGATTTTATGGTTATGAATATGTCCTGCAAATTTGAGCAGGCTAGCTATAATATTTTTTTAGTTAGAGCGGTAACGGTGAAATCTCTCTACACACTGCGGCGGCGGCGGTGGTGGTGGCGGCGGTGTAGGCGTAACGAAGTCAAATCCATAGTATCCACCGGATGCTATCCGGTGGATACAATAAAATGACACATATAACTGGTATATAGAAAAAGTCACCTGGTTTTAAGACTAGTTTAGCCAATGTCACATAAAACTGCTCACCACTCTAACCATGTTGTAAGTTAGCAATAGCTATGTGTCTCAGTAAAATGTCACTCAAATTTAAAACGATTCTTCCAAATAACACACTTGCACTCGCTGGTTATGCACAGACATTCTACCAACATTGGATACAAGAGATTACATCAATTACACAGATTTTACATAATTTGGTTTAACATTCTCAAGTCATGGTGAATACTGTAGCTAAATTTGGTAAAATAATAACCAGGACACATTAATAACACCATTTTCAATAGAGGTGATATTAATTTTTCTAAATAATATGACAGATATCACTCACCATCCTGGCCATGGTGAAGTCTGATACAACGTGTAGACAGGCGTAGTAGTGTTTGTAGGGTATCACAGGCTCAGGTAAGGCTTCAAACAGCAACAGTAGGGCTTCAGCTACAGAGTGAATAGTGCCCGCTAATGGTGGGAGTTAAGGATCTGTTATTCAACTAATAATATACGGTACCTGAGGCTGTTAACTCATTACCAATTCCAGTAATACACAAATGAAAACAACAACAAGGCTAATGCCAGACAAAACCCTAGGGACCTATACAGACCTCACTAATGAGAATACTAAAGCAATCCAATATGAGCTGAAAGGACAGATTATTAAGTAAACTGAACTGATGCACTACTCTGGTCACTGCTGTATCATATCAGTCAACACCTTTGCAGCTCACTGCTATTCAGATAATTAACACTTTGAGCTTATGATACAGGTTTCTACCGGGGTAATATCAGTTCTCTTTAAATCGAACAAAATGGTTAATAAAATTATTGAAATTGGTTCAGCAGTAAAGAAGTTTGTGATATTTGTTTTTCATACATGTCATTCAAGAAGTTTTCCTGTCATATTTACTTTAATATCAGAGGAATGTAATTGTATGGCACTGAAGTATGGTTGTCAATATCTGCCATGAAAAATAACTCTGCTTAACGAGGAAATCTAGATAATAGGGAAATTTTACTATAAAAACCATTTGGGAATGTAACAGTTACAATTAAAGATTTTAATTCAAATTTTGTAGAACCTAGAGCTGACTTTTTCAGGCATGACATAGATCCTTAAGTGAGTACATCCAACGAATTACACCCTTCTCTGGAACTTTACAATGTCAAACATAAAACATAGTGCTGTAAAGAAAGTACTTTTAAAAGCTGTCCTAATCATCATTAAATATTAATACGTAAGATCACATTTCAATACAAATCATCAGCATGTGGTTAGACTATCCTGATAATTCTGAAGGGAAGTGCCGCTAGATATGGTATTACACAGAATTTCCCCACAGGCTTATACTTGGCAGAGACATCCAATAAGACTGCACTAAAATGAAGCATATTTTTTCTGGAATTTTTTGAATTTTATTTTTTTCACCATTACAGTTAATAATTTCACTCAGCTTTCATTTTACTTAATACAACAGAACCTCTATTATCTGACCTTCTATTATCCAAATATTTGATTTTATGAACTCACGTCCTCTCTCCAAAATTTGAACCATTCTCTAACATAAGGTCAGAAAATATAAGGTTGAAATGTATTCATTCAAAACCAGAGCTTGTTTTAAATATATTAAATATTTAAATCAAAAAAATACAATGAAGGTACATTGTATTCTATGCCAGGAAATCAGTTGACACAAGCGTTAATTTAAATCTAGTGGCAATATTTGAGACAAAAACATCTGGGTATTTTTCAGAGTGTCAAAGGAATCTGCTGGTAATAATGAAACATTTGTATAAAAATTTCACACCAAGAAAAATACTAAAATTGGAAGCTTTAGGCAGAGGAATATATTTCCCTCTCAAGAGAGGTTAACTTCCAAAGTAATCTGTCTGTGGAAATATCCAAACAACTGTGTATAATTTTGATAATTTTCCATTCAACAAAAACTTTGCTGTAAAACAAGGAGGTTCTTAGTTGATAGTACACCTGCATCGATCACTTCAGGACCAAAGGCCATATTCTCATAAAATACTTAGACCATTCCTAACTTAGATTTTAAGTGTTACTTAGATTTCTAATAATAAATTACAAAACCATAGTTCTAATTTGTAATGCAGATTCCATAAAAAAATTAAAAATAAGAAGGAAAACCTTCCCTTCTTAGATCTAACGTGACATTATCCAAGATTGTCTCTGAATCCGGCCCCAGACAATTTCATACAAATTAAAAGGGATTTTACTTACCAATGTTCTACTTAAAAGGATTTTGGCTGTATTTATAATATTAGTTTTGTGTGCACGTACGCAGTAATTTCCCATTCAATAAAAAACTCTAATTTGAAAGTAAGGGGTTCCTAGTCAATGTTACACTGGCATCTCAATTACACTAGGAATTTCATGTGAATACATACATGCATCCACTTAACCAGGTATTTCAGGTAACATGAAAAATATCAATTGAAAATTGTTGCTTGGGGACCAATTTCATACACTTTACAAGGAGGTTGACTTAACAGCATTCCTCTGTATTTACACTACAGCAGAAAGTACACTGACTGCACTATTCCACTGGTGCGAGTTTGCCTCCCAGCCTATTTGTATTGAACAAAATGTTACTGGCTCTAGGACTTATCTCCTCAGTCGTGACAGCTGGATGTATAATTACGATGATAACGAGATGCTCTGAGAAAATATTAACATGGTTAAACCTTTGGGAATGAGCCATTATCTCCACAGAGTAAATAAGTCATGACCATTTTTGGTCGTAATTTAGTTATGACATATCTTTTGGGTGCTACGACTTTATTGTTACGGCATTATATTTTATATTTTATTTTATTATATTTTTGTCTGCTATGATCTATCTTGTTCACTGGAACAGACTGACTGACTGAGCTCTCCCTCCCCAACCAAATCTCCCAATTTCAAAATCAACTAGATAACTTGCTCAAGTGGAAAAGCAGGTTTAGTTCTGGTCACTCATTCAATAATATTATAGCAGTTTAACATTACAGCTATTTGCTACCACAATGTTCGGGGCTCTTTTTATTTTCATTTCAAGTACAAGGTTTTGGTCATTGTAAGAAAACATGCCACGTTGCACAAATAACGATCTAAATGACAGGTTAAAAGTCAAGATCTGACTATAAAAAAATTAATGGAAAAAACTTTGCATTCAGAAAATGCTAACATATGAAATTTTCAAAATCAAGGAAAATTGCTCTGAAAGCGCTGAAAACTTAGAAAAAAAATTTATAGTTTAAATTGTTTACCTACGAACAGATTTTTTAAAAGGAGATAATTATGATGGCTGACTCTCAAACTTGTTTCCAAAGTATTATCTTGCTTCAAATATTGTAGCTTGTCCAATAAGATTCTTTGATTCATTCTAAATATGCCTATTGTTATAATGAAAAACTTGATGAATACAAAACAAGTTGTCACATCAAAGTAAAACCAGTGGAAACAGTGGATAAAGAACATCTCTGCTTTTCACTAATGATCCTATTGCATAATAATAAAAGGATAATAGATGTTTTGCAAAGGTAACACGAGATATACCATAAAGTTACAAAAACTCTGCCCAAAATGAAAATTTGGAAATGAACTACCAGCACATTTGAGTTCTAATTCTAACTAGACTTTTATAGCGCTTAATCTCCCCTTTACAAAGGAACTCTAAGGTGCAATATGACCAAAACGTCCAAGCAATAACAGTATGCAGGGACAGAAAGGGGTCAAGCACCATGGAGAACAACCAGGGGGATATTAAAACTCGAGTTCCTCCAAGAGTTGAAAATGACCTACCAATAGAACGAGTTTTATCCCTTGCACATTCTGAAATATTTAGTATTATTCAAAAATTTGTAAAATGTAGTCAATATTATCAAATTTTAGATAATTGAAATGTGTTCTCACACTCTACCCCATTAAGATAGTTTGAAAATAAGCTTTAAATTAATGTGTCTGTAGCCCTTTCCAAATTATTTGCAATTTAAAAAAAAATACTTTGAAGTTACAAAAGCAGCTGCTGATCAATATTTGTGTTCAAAACAATTCACCTAGGTAGGGGAAAAAATAAAGGGAATTTAACAGCAGTGAGGGGTACCTAATTTTGAAATACTGTAGCAACCAAATGATCAGATACAGAAAACATCTTTGAGAAACAGGATACTAAGAAGCTATTGGATAAAACAATAAGTGTCTGTGTTGGTGCTGTAGTTTCAGAAAAGTCGATAATGTGTACAGTAATGTCGAGCAGCAAAAACAATAGTTCAGCAATGTTAAAAAAGAACTTTTAAAAATAAAATTACCTAAAAATATCTGACTGAAGCTGTGAGATCAAAGTCCCTAGACATGTCTAATGAGCTAATCTGTACTTTATTTTTTGCAATTAGTCTTGTGTTTAAATCAAGAATGGCAAGGTTAGTGCCACATTGTCACTTTTGATCTCCAGGAGGAGGCACAAGAGTGAGGGGAGCTTACATCTTCCAGCCAGCAGTGTGAGTGCATTGCATGTGTGTCCATATTGGTGTCTCTATGGGTACACAGGTGACTTAAGTCTTCGTGGGTTATGCCGAGTTGGTGTCCGTGTTTGTGTAAAGTTCATTGTATTGGTGTCTTGATGTATGTGTTTGAGTGACTGGTTTGGTGTATGTTTGGCTGTATGAATGCAATCCATGACCGATGAATTGGTAAAAAAATAAAACAAGAAAGCTGCATGTAAATATACAATTTTGTTTATATTTTGTCAATATGTACTTGATCGAGAAGAGTTTGTCATATATTACCAATAAAAAAATATTTAAATGGCACCACTGCTTGGCAAAAAATATTCACAAATTGCATAGACAGACTCAGACTGTGATTTAAAAGCATATTACATCTTTTACCAGACCAAAAGGAGGTTAGAAGTAAGACTGTTACCCAAGACACACAGAATGAAATTGCAATGTAATTAGATTTCATAGTGCTTAATCTGTGTCAGTATATTGTAAGGGACAAAGGAAGTCACTGCTGTAAAAAAGTCATTACCCATTCATTAAAATATGGCAACAACAAACAACATAGGTGAAATTCATGCAAAAGAATAGACAAATGACACAGAAATATCCCACAAAAATAAACATAATTGTGTTTCTTCATATGTGAATATCACATGAGTGGTAAATTTCAAATTACACATTACGAGATTTTAAATTCATCAGCGTAAGAAATCTTTTATGCAAATTATGTTTCATTAAAAGGGTTTCCCTTTGGTACCAAAAATGATGAATGCAGTGTCAAAGGTACATCCTCATAACCGATTTAATGTTGGTTTCATGCTAAGAAGTCTGCTATCTGTCGGTGCCACATTTTGGAAATTTCAAATGGCAAAAGGTAAAGTATGTATTTTTATATCTTCAAAGAACTATTTTTGTACAGTTTTTTTATGTATTCCTTTTGGTACTTTTTAACTTTCATAAAAACATACACCAAGTAAAAATGTGGGGATCCTGCTTGTCCAGTTTACTGTTTGAATTTTTCTCATAAAAATAAAATGACAATGCATTAAATTGACATAAGGAAGTGCTTGATGTTATCAAATAGAACATTTAGGAATCTTGTGTCCAATAAACCAAAAAGGACATTACAATACATTTTATGACGGATAAACTAATTTTGATTAATAAATCGAAAAGACCTTTTGTCCAAAGCAAATCCAATTTGTATAAAAGACTAACAGCTCTTGACACTAACTCTGGTTTTTCTTCCTACAAAATCCTCCTATTTCAAGTCCACTTGGCGCCCCATAAGGAAATAATATGAGAAGAATACAAAAGTAATTAGTTTACATGATGAACCAAAATACAGCAGAACCTCTATTATCTGACTTCCTATTAAAGTCTGTTCAATCTTGCAACTTTATTTCCACTCTTTGAAGGGGCTATGGTGGCACAGTGGTAACACACTCCCCTCCCACCAGTTTACAAAACCTTGACCCATATTATATATTTTCAAGATGTTTTCAATGTTTCACATCTTCTTCCAACACTTCCAAACAGATGACAGATTGAAATCATGTGATAACTTCTAGGATCACTTCTAGCACTCATTGGCAGGCAAAAACCCCAGCAAAAACATTGAGATTTGGGAAAATCTTAGGAACAACTTCAGTTGTAAGAAGTATACAGAGTCCACAAAATGTTGTCAGATGTAAGAGTCACAGGCCATGATTTCTTACAAGTTGTTTTCATATTTTGAAGTCCTAGAACCAATGATAAGGGAGATATAGGCGCTCTTAGCATGATGACCCTACATAACCTTGAAGCAGGGGTCAAAGGTCAAATTTGACACCTACAAAAGATTTGCAGATTTCCAATAAGTTGTTTTTCGTTCCAAACCCCTAGGACCAATGATAAGGGAGATATTAGGGCTTTTTAGTATCCCCCCATTTGGTATTAAAGATGTGATATGGCGGCCATTATTTTTCAAAAAAGGGTCAAAATTACTCTCATGCATTTTGTACAAATCTGACACAGCTAGCTGCAATATTTTAAATTTTAGAACATATCCATGTTTTTCGAACAATCGGCCATGACAGGGCATATTGTTTTTTAAAATGAGTACAAAATTTTTACAGACATACTTTCACAGTCATAAACATTCTCTACAAATTTGGTGAAGATATCTTCATAAATGAATGAGATATAAAGGTTGATGTAAAAATGTGACAAACACAAGGGTTTCAAAATCTCCCAACCCTGGCCTTGGCCGGCAGGAGATAAAGATGCAACAGTAGTAACATTGATTTAATAGCCCCCCTCCCCCCCGCCTTTTCAATTAAGAAGTTTAAGGCTGAAAAGTATTTAAAGCATTGCCATGGCGACAGGTGTTGCCAGATACCGTCCAAAACCTAATAAGCTCTAGATCCTGTTTCAGTTAACATATCCTGAAAATTTGATAAAAATCCATGCATTGGTTTAGGCTGTGGAACACACACAAATTTTATGACTCAAAAATCTTACAAGTGTTCCCATGGCAACAGTTGTTGCCGAATACCCCCAAAACCTAATCATCGTCTGATGCTCTTGAGATCCCCAGGACAGCACAGGGGACGACTAAAACTCCACCCTTTATGGGGTGGGGTTAAAACTAAATGACAGGTTGTATACTATACACCTTAATGTACAAGTATTTGTACACATATTGTGCAGAATTTTAATATTTAAAGGCTTAAACAGGCAATTTAAAATCATGGCCATGTTCAAAGTTGAGACTTGGTACCAACAGAGACTAAATCTCATTTGTCAGACTACTTATTGTACGAGTATGCATACTGATGGGTTGAATCAGTAATTAATTTGCACATATCTGTGGACAATTTGCAAGCACTTAGCTAATCGTTTGTTGAGGTTTTAGTAAATTTATTTCATTGTTACTTCTTTTGCTTGAATGGGTAGTGGTGTGGAACCATCAAAGGATACGCAGTGTGCTGGGCACTCCCGTGTCCAGACAGTCTCTGACTTGTTTCACCTCGGTGTGAAGACCTGGCTGCTGGAACAAATCCTCACACTCCTTGCCAAACCTGAAACATCCCCAGCAATATGTCACCAAGAAATATCCAACTCTAAAGAGAGCTAAACACTCTACACAGAGGTAAATCCACAGAATTTTCAAATGAGGTCCATGCATTTGATTATAATACACATTTTAGTACAAAACAATCTACAAGCTGACCTTTTATTATCCAAATATTTGACTGCCATATTTACAGGCAAATGTGAACAATCCATTGTGGATTGATCATCAGCTAGAAAATTGGATGATTAACCGACACATCTGCCACTGTGGCCTAGTGGGTAACACACTCGCCCAGGAACACATGGGTTGAAACTGAGGTACACGCAGACACATAGTGGCTCGGACGACCTTTTTTTAAGGGTGATCCATTGGATCCTATACCAAATGGCAGGCTAAAGACATTAATAAATGGCCCTCATTGAGCCTCTCTCTTTTAATTTGGGGAATGTCAGTCACTAGTGATTGGGCTGTACTTGTAGAGTCAAAATGGGTCAAATCGCATGTTGAGTGCTGTAGTACATAAACTGTGGTAAGTGCATATAGAAACTCAAATACACACATAGTTGGGATTTTAAGTAGGCATGTGACTAGAGAGACAAAATGAGGTATCTGTTGTTCAATAACCACCTGAAATTCCATTGCAAACCTACAACTTTCTTGAAGTCATCACTGCCTCCTTAACAATGTCATGGAACCAGCGGATCAGTGAAAAAACCTTGATCTATATTCAAACCTACAATTACAGAGGTAATAGTTAAGTGATTAAATGCCAACCTTATTAAGTAGTGCCGGGATAATTACTGGTCCGTTCCATGCATCTATTGATGGTGGCATCACCGTCAATGCATCGAGTGTAACCACATGAAATCACTCTTATTATATTTTAAAATATTACTAGGAAATCCCATGGAGTAGACCTTTCCATGGCATCTTGTGGAACAGTTGATTGACAGCTCACTGGCCAATGAAATCATACAGGCAAATGGTGCTCTGTAAACAAACAACCATTTTGCTTCCTTTCGTATGCATGTTGACATAGTGATAGCCCCGCTAAATGATTTAGTTTATGGAATGGAATTCTGAGACCTTATGTTTTCTAATTTCCATATTTTATTTTAAAATATTTCGAGGAATCCCATGGACTTCTGTGACCTCAAGTTTTCTAATTTTAAGTCTGTCAATTAAATCGAATGTTTAGTCAATCTGAGGTGGGCGATAATCGAGTCTCTATAAATGGCAGCACTATTGTTAACCATTCGGACACAAAGAAACTCTGATATGCACGGGGTCATTTCATTGATTATGGTTCCTACCTGTTGATATGGTCAACTAGCCTCCACAGTTCTTTTGGAATTTCCAGTGGCTCCATCTGTGCAGAGGGGGAGCTATCGCCTGGGTGTTCCTGTAAAAACATTTTTAATACACAGAAACTAGTATCATAGTAACAAAATAATTTCCAAATTACATAATTGTAAAGATTTTTTTAAACACCAAAATAGCTTCAGAGATGAGCATACCAAGTATCAACATCTTACACCCCCTGATTCTGAGAAACATCCCAGACAAACTCTTTCCCACTAGGTTTTAAGTACAAACCATCCAAAAACTGGTTGTGTAGTTCTAATAATCCGAACATGTTTCTAATGTTGACATACAAGCAAATTTCATTGAAAGTCTTCACTCAGATACAAAATTGCAAATTTAACTAGAGGATCGCTCGCAAAAAAAAAAGATAATGTTTTTGCATAGCAAAAACAAAGCGTCCCGAAAAGGCTATAAAGGTGAGTGCTAAAGTATTAAGAAAATGCTTCGTTTCTAGCCTTATACTGTTGTGGCAACCAAAGTCAGCGCAGTCTGCTCTATCTAGCACGGTTTTCAAGATATAAGCATTTTTGTGTTTTGCAAAAAATAAAAAAATTAAAAATGTCCGCTATATTTGGTGAGACAAAAATATTTTGAAAATTGGCATGGCTACTCTGCAGAGATACCCAGCAGGTCCAAAATTTTGTTGAGTTCGCTCCATATAGCACGGTTTTCGAGATATAAGCATTTTTGTGTTTTGCAAAAACTTTGAAAATTCAAAATGGCCACCATTTTTGGGGAGACAAAAATTTTTGTCAAGACCACTGCCGCGGTGTGTATCTCCCGCCGAGCATTAAAGCAGAAGAAATAGCTTTTCCGAGATATTCACAATTTTTCATTTTCGTGTGTGAAAGCTCTTCCAAAAGTAGGTGAATGAGTTATTTGAGAAAAATTGGCTATCTGCAATACTATTAAGAGATAATTCACATTTACTCATTTTGAGTAGGTGAATAATTATCTATGGGTCTGAAACTTCACCAAGTGAAAGCTCTCCCAAAAGTAGGTGAATGAGTTATTTGAGAAAAATTGGCTATCCGCAATACTTTTAGAGATAATTCGCATTTACTCATTTTGAGTAGGTGAGTAATTAGCTATGGGTCTGAAACTTCACCATGTGAAAGCTCTCCCACAAGTAGATGAATGAGTATTTGATAAAAATTGGGTATCCACAATACTTTTACAGATAATTAGCATTTACTCATTTTGAGTAGGTGAATATTTAGCTATGGGTCTGAAACTTCACAGAGTGAAAGCTCTCCCAAAAGTAGGTGAATGAGTTATTTGAGAAAAATTGGCTATCTGCAATACTTTTAGAGATAATTCGCATTTACTCATTTTGAGTAGGTGAGTAATTAGCTATGGGTGTGAAACTTCACCAAGTGAAAGCTCTCCCAAAAGTAGGTGAATGAGTTATTTGAGAAAAATTGGCTATCTGCAATACTTTTAGAGATAATTCGCATTTACTCATTTTGAGTAGGTGAGTAATTAGCTATGGGTCTGAAACTTCACCAAGTGAAAGCTCTCCCAAAAGTAGGTGAATGATTAATTTGAGAAAAATTGGCTATCTACAATACTTTTAGAGATAATTCGCATTTACTCATTTTGAGTAGGTGAGTAATTAGCTATGGGTCTGAAACTTCACCAAGTGAAAGCTCTCCCAAAAGTAGGTGAATGATTTATTTGAGAAAAATTGGGTATCCACAATACTTTTACAGATAATTAGCATTTACTCATTTTGAGTAGGTGAATAAATAGCTATGGGTCTGAAACTTCACAGAGTGAAAGCTCTCCCAAAAGTAGGTGAATGAGTTATTTGAGAAAAATTGGCTATCTGCAATACTTTTAGAGATAATTCGCATTTACTCATTTTGAGTAGGTGAGTAATTAGCTATGGGTCTGAAACTTCACCGAGTGAAAGCTCTCCCAAAAGTAGGTGAATGAGTTATTTGAGAAAAATTGGCTATCTGCAATACTTTTAGAGATAATTCGCATTTACTCATTTTGAGTAGGTGAGTAATTAGCTATGGTCCCAAAAGTAGGTGAATGAGTTATTTGAGAAAAATTGGCTATCTGCAATACTTCTAGAGATAATTCGCATTTACTCATTTTGAGTAGGTGAGTAATTAGCTATGGGTGTGAAACTTCACCAAGTGAAAGCTCTCCCAAAAGTAGGTGAATGAGTTATTTGAGAAAAATTGGCTATCTGCAATACTTTTAGAGATAATTCGCATTTACTCATTTTGAGTAGGTGAGTAATTAGCTATGGGTGTGAAACTTCACCAAGTGAAAGCTCTCCCAAAAGTAGGTGAATGAGTTATTTGAGAAAAATTGGCTATCTGCAATACTTTTAGAGATAATTCGCATTTACTCATTTTGAGTAGGTGAGTAATGAGCTATGGGTGTGAAACTTCACCAAGTGAAAGCTCTCCCAAAAGTAGGTGAATGAGTTATTTGAGAAAAATTGGCTATCTGCAATACTTTTAGAGATAATTCGCATTTACTCATTTTGAGTAGGTGAGTAATTAGCTATGGGTGTGAAACTTCACCAAGTGAAAGCTCTCCCAAAAGTAGGTGAATGAGTTATTTGAGAAAAATTGGCTATCTGCAATTCTTTTAGAGATAATTCGCATTTACTCATTTTGAGTAGGTGAGTAATTAGCTATGGGTCTGAAACTTCACCAAGTGAAAGCTCTCCCAAAAGTAGGTGAATGATTAATTTGAGAAAAATTGGCTATCTACAATACTTTTAGAGATAATTCGCATTTACTCATTTTGAGTAGGTGAGTAATTAGCTATGGGTCTGAAACTTCACCAAGTGAAAGCTCTCCCAAAAGTAGGTGAATGATTTATTTGAGAAAAATTGGCTATCTGCAATATTTTTAGAGATAATTCGCATTTACTCATTTTGAGTAGGTGAGTAATTAGCTATGGGTCTGAAACTTCACCATGTGAAAGCTCTCCCACAAGTAGATGAATGAGTTATTTGATAAAAATTGGGTATCCGCAATACTTTTAGAGATAATTAGCATTTACTCATTTTGAGTAGGTAAATAATTAGCTATGGGTCTGAAACTTCACCATGTGAAAGCTCTCCCAAAAGTAGGTGAATGAGTTATTTGAGAAAAATTGGCTATCTGCAATACTTTTAGAGATAATTCGCATTTACTCATTTTCAGTAGGTGAGTAATTAGCTATGGGTCTGAAACTTCACAGAGTGAAAGCTCTCCCAAAAGTAGGTGAATGAGTTATTTGAGAAAAATTGGCTATCTGCAATACTTTTAGAGATAATTCGCATTTACTCATTTTGAGTAGGTGAGTAATTAGCTATGGGTCTGAAACTTCACCAAGTGAAAGCTCTCCCAAAAGTAGGCGAATGATTAATTTGACAAAAATTGGCTATCTGCAATACTTTTAGAGATAATTCGCATTTACTCATTTTGAGTAGGTGAGTAATTAGCTATGGGTCTGAAACTTCACCAAGTGAAAGCTCTCCCAAAAGTAGGTGAATGAGTTATTTGAGAAAAATTGGCTGTCTGCAATACTTTTAGAGATAATTCGGATTTACTCATTTTGAGTAGGTGAGTAATTAGCTATGGGTGTGAAACTTCACCAAGTGAAAGCTCTCCCAAAAGTAGGTGAATGAGTTATTTGAGAAAAATTGGCTATCTGCAATACTTTTAGAGATAATTCGCATTTACTCATTTTGAGTAGGTGAGTAATTAGCTATGGGTGTGAAACTTCACCAAGTGAAAGCTCTCCCAAAAGTAGGTGAATGAGTTATTTGAGAAAAATTGGCTATCTGCAATACTTTTAGAGATAATTCGCATTTACTCATTTTGAGTAGGTGAGTAATTAGCTATGGGTGTGAAACTTCACCAAGTGAAAGCTCTCCCAAAAGTAGGTGAATGAGTTATTTGAGAAAAATTGGCTATCTGCAATACTTTTAGAGATAATTCGCATTTACTCATTTTGAGTAGGTGAGTAATTAGCTATGGGTGTGAAACTTCACCAAGTGAAAGCTCTCCCAAAAGTAGGTGAATGATTAATTTGAGAAAAATTGGCTATCTACAATACTTTTAGAGATAATTCGCATTTACTCATTTTGAGTAGGTGAGTAATTAGCTATGGGTCTGAAACTTCACCAAGTGAAAGCTCTCCCAAAAGTAGGTGAATGATTTATTTGAGAAAAATTGGCTATCTGCAATATTTTTAGAGATAATTCGCATTTACTCATTTTGAGTAGGTGAGTAATTAGCTATGGGTCTGAAACTTCACCATGTGAAAGCTCTCCCACAAGTAGATGAATGAGTTATTTGATAAAAATTGGGTATCCGCAATACTTTTACAGATAATTAGCATTTACTCATTTTGAGTAGGTAAATAATTAGCTATGGGTCTGAAACTTCACCATGTGAAAGCTCTCCCAAAAGTAGGTGAATGAGTTATTTGAGAAAAATTGGCTATCTGCAATACTTTTAGAGATAATTCGCATTTACTCATTTTGAGTAGGTGAGTAATTAGCTATGGGTCTGAAACTTCACAGAGTGAAAGCTCTCCCAAAAGTAGGTGAATGAGTTATTTGAGAAAAATTGGCTATCTGCAATACTTTTAGAGATAATTCGCATTTACTCATTTTGAGTAGGTGAGTAATTAGCTATGGGTCTGAAACTTCACCAAGTGAAAGCTCTCCCAAAAGTAGGTGAATGAGTTATTTGAGAAAAATTGGCTGTCTGCAATACTTTTAGAGATAATTCGCATTTACTCATTTTGAGTAGGTGAGTAAAATGGCCGCCATTTTTGGCAAGACAAAATTTTTTTGAAAATTGGCATGGCTACTCTGCAGATATACCCTGTGGATCAAAAATTTCGTCGAAATCGCTCTATCTTGCAGGGTTTTCGAGATATAAGCATTTTTGTGTTTTGCAATTTTTGCGAAAAATTCGAAAATTCAAAATGGCCGCCATTTTTGGCGAGACAAAAATTTTTTCAAAATTGGGATAACTACTCTGCAGAGATACCCTGCGGGTCAAAAATTTCGTCGAAATCGCTCTATCTAGCACGGTTTTCGAGATATAAGCATTTTTGTGTTTTGCAATTTTTACGAAAATTTCGAAAATTCAAAATGGCCGCCATTTTTGGCGAGACAAAAATTTTTTTGAAAATTGGGAAAAGTACTCCGCAGAGATACCCTGCGGGTCAAAAATTTTGTCGAAATTGCTCTATCTAGCACGGTTTTTGAGATATAAGCATTTTTGTGTTTTGCAATTTTTGCGAAAATTTCGAAAATTCAAAATGGCCGCCATTTTGGACGAGAGAAAAATTTTTTGAAAATTGGGAAAACTACTCCGCAGAGATACCCTGCGGGTCAAAAATTTCGTCGAAATCGCTCTATCTAGCACGGTTTTCGAGATATAAGCATTTTTGTGTTTTCCTTATTTGGAAAATTCGTAATGATTAATTAATCATTAATTACTCGGCCATTTCTTGACCAATCAATGCCAAAATCTAATGATTTCCAGATTTTAATAGAATGAATGTATTTGCCAAGTTTCAGGTGAATTGATAAAATTGCTTTCAAGTTATCATCCGGACAAGCTTCCCCATCGAAAAAAGACATTTTTGGTCATGTGACCTCTCTGATTGGTTGAAATGTCACTGCAGCATATTCAAAAAAATTCCCCAAGGCTACTGCCTAAACCTGCCAAATTTGAAAAGAATCCGCCTAACGGTTACAGAGTTATAAGGAAAACAAAATGCGGAGCCGGCGGAGCCGGCGGAGCCTGAAGCTCTCCCATACACAAACAAGCGTCCCTTGCGGGACGCTTAATAAGTAAATTAAATTTTTATAAGTTAATACCCTATCCAATGGACAATTGCTAAACCGGTCGGCGCAGACCGGCCTGCCAAACGCCAGAAAAAGACGTCCTGTGTTTCCACCGGCTGGCCGGTCCCAGTACTGTACATTCGCCAGGTGGCGCATGGTATTTACTTCCTGTCTAGACAACATGACGTCATAGCATCTTTTTCGTTGTCTAAAACTATTAGACCCCTAGTAAGCTGATAGCGGGGTCGGTGGGAGGGTCTTGTGTGTCCATTGGATAGGGTATTAACTTATAAAAATTTAATTTACTTATTAAATTTGCAATTTTATTGCGTTAATACATCCTATCCAATGGACAATTGCTGAATAACTACCGCTTGGTCGGCGGGTAAGTTACTAGGGACTTATGTGAACTCACAAGTAATAGCAAATTTTAACCTACGGTCTAGGCTGACTTCGTCAGGAGACCTATAGGTCCAGGCCTGGGTTGACTTTAAGGTCAGGAAACCCTGCAAGGCCATGGTCGGTTGCCAGCAGCCGGTTACCTGGGGCTATACCTCCGTCGCCCCCCCCCTCTTTTTTGCAGACCTGCTCTGAGGTAGGGGAAGAGAGGGATGAGTTCAGTCCCAGAATGCAAATAAACCTCCCAAAGGAAGCACGCCGCACTTAATTCTTATGTACATGAAGAACTGTTATGCACATATACAAATCTCCTCAATCTAAGGGCCACTTGTGGATCTGCTGAGCAGCCACTACCGAGCCCAATTGGTAAAGCTCTGAATCAGCCCAAGCCCCGCCCTTCATATAGCACTGTGTGAAGGTATTGTGCCTTCAGTGGCAGGCTGACAAGATTGGATCTAAGGAGACTCCCGACTGGAAGGCCTTAGAAGCAGCAAAGGCCCTGACATCATGGGCTTTAACGGTTTAACCCGATGTTAAATGTGGGCCTCCTGGTCAGAGAGCTCATAACATAGGATCACAGTCTGCTTGATCCAAGAGGAGATAGTGGCAGGTGAGATGTCTTTGTTGAAACCTTTCTTAAAGGAGACAAAAACCACCTCCTTATTCTGCCTGATGTCTGAGGTCCTGTCCAAATAGTAGCACAATGCTCTGACCAGACAGAGGGACCTGTCAGACTTGAGGGATCTATCCAGAGTCGGGGCCAGGGCTGTTATAACCCCAGGGGCCACACTGGACACTCTATGGCCAGCTGATTCTAGGATAGAAAGCTGGGTGATGGATACAGGGACACCTTTGACCAATCGGATTGGTGTCCAATATATCAGTTTTGCCAGGCATGAATCTCACTTTTGCACTTGCCCGACCCAAGGGCCAAGAGGAATACCGTCTTGAAGGTCAAATGCTTCAAGGGGGCCTCCTTGATTGGATCAAATGGAGTCTTAGCTGGTGCACGGCCAGTGAGAAGTTCCAGGAGGGTATGCCACTCCTGCCTTTGGGTCTGTCTCTGAGGAAACTATCCAGGAGACTAGCGAGATTTTCGTCCTTACTGATGTTGAAGGGTGAATGTCCAGTTTATCAACAATGGGTGACCTATAACCATCAATGGTGCTGGGCTGTTTGCCAAGCATGTATCTCACTTCTACGCTTGCCCGAACCCAGGGCCAAGAGGAAAACTGCCTTGAAGGTCAAATGCTTCAAGGAGGCCTTTAATTGGTTCAAAATGAACCTTGTCAGCTGGTGCAAAAACCAGGGAGAGGTTCCAGGAGGGGGTTCCCCTCCAGCCTTTGGGTCTGTCTCAGTGGAAGCTATCCAGGAGACGAGTGAGATTTTCATCCTTACTAACATTGATGGGCAAATTTCTAGACTATCAGCAATGGCTGACCTGTAACCATCAATGGTACTGGGCTGCAACTTCCTGTCCTGAAACAGGTACCTAAGGAAGTAAGCAACTGACTTTACAGGTGGTGCCCGAAGTCCACCTGATGAATGATACATCACTTGGTAAAAATGACCCAGTTGCCTCATAGACTGATCTGATTGACCCCCCTTTGAGGAGCCTCAATTCTTGCTGCCACTGCCTCAGACAAGTCCTGCTCCTCGATTGCTGAGGCTCTAGGAGCCCTGCATGGAGATTATGATTTGTCAGATTTCTGTGAGGGATCTGATCGAATGGCTGTGAACAGGCTGGACAGATTGGGCAGGCTCAGCGGGATGTGGCTGGACATGGCCACTAGATCCCAAAACCAAGGCATGTTGGGCCACCCCGGAGCAATCAGAATGATTCTCTTACATGGGGAGTCTTAACTTCTCCACCACTTTGCCCAATATGGCTGATGGTGAGAAGGTGTATGCTTTT
Source organism: Sabellastarte sp. h YS-2021 (assembly GCA_964017235.1). Classification (NCBI taxonomy): domain Eukaryota; kingdom Metazoa; phylum Annelida; class Polychaeta; order Sabellida; family Sabellidae; genus Sabellastarte; species Sabellastarte sp. h YS-2021. The sequence goes on along the minus strand of OZ024927.1, from coordinate 163,248,880 downwards.
AGATCCTACCATGGCCGACTGAGCACATCCACTGCTGTGGCCAGGGGATCCAGTACCGGTGACACAAAACAGAGGCGACTTGTTGTTGAACCTCGTGGCAAATAAGTTTATTTTGGGCCGGTGCCACCTACTGCATAGAGTGGAAGACCTCTGGAAGGAGAAACCACTGTTGGGATGGTCTGGCCTAGCCTGGACAGCCTGTCTGCTACCACATTAGGCCGGCCTGGAATGTGTCGTGCTTTAGAGTCACTTGTTTCCTGGTACACCAGGTCAAGATTCTCCATAGTAGGGCACAAAGTGGGCCCGACCTCATTCCTCCTTCCTTTATGTATGACACTACTGTGGTGTTGTCAGTTGCTACAAGTACTATCTTGTTTAAGCAAAGGTCTTAGAACTCTTTAAAGTCAGAAAAAACTGCTTAAAGTTCTAGATAGTTTATATACAACTTGCTTCCCGGAGGGGACCAGGTTGCTCTTGCCAAGTGCTCATCTAAGTGGGCGCCCCACCCTTCTATTGATGTGTCTGTAAATATTTGCAGAGCATGTTTTATTGGGTGTAATGGTTGGCCTGTAAGTGCATTGTCTTCCTTCAGCCGCCATTGTAAATGGGGGTGCAGGGACCTGGGGACTTGGATCACCTTTTGCAGTGATTCTGGATACCCTCCAGTTGTTTTTGAGATGCCACTGTATGGGTCTCATATGAAGTCTGCCTAGATTAACATGCTTTTCTGTAGATGTTAGTAACCTATCAAGGACATGAATTCCCGGACCGGGCAAGCCGGTAGGGATAGCAGTTTTAACAGTCTCTTGAAGGTTCTGTCACCAGTCCAGAGTCGGTCGGAACCGATCAGACCTGAAGTCGAACTGGTAGCCTACAAAATGGAAGTCTTGTTTGGGCTCCAGCTCTGATTTCTCTAAGTTCATCAGCCAACCCAGTTGCTGACACATTATTTACTAGTTCCTGTGTATGTTGGAGATAAGCCTGGTGGGATCTGGCTCTCACCAACCAGTCATCTAGGTACTGGTGGCTTCTTAAATCCTTGTGTATGGCTATCAATTTCACCTGCTTTGGTATCACGGTGAACTCCAAAGGTGCTGTGGACCAACTGAATGGCAGGGCCTTGAACTGGTATGCCCGACCTTGGATGTGAAATCTCAGGCATTTCCTGGATTGTTCTTGTATAGGTATATGGACATAGGTATCCCTCCTTCAACAGTTGTACTACCTAGGGTCCAGCCCCCAAGGCTTCCTACGTTCCCAAAAAGGGCTTAGTCTGGAACCTATAGGCAGACTGTGTGCCACATTTGGGACATTTGGTATTCTGACAAACATTTTCTGTCCCTCCGGACACTGGTCCGGTCTGGTGACAATGATCCAGGTTAACAGTCTCTCTGTTCTTATTGTGGTCCGGTGGGGCTGACACAACTTTTCACATTAATAGACTCTTCGCCCCGGGCCAGCAGCCTGCAAGGTGCAGTATTTACAGAGCAATTGACATTTGTGAGATGTCTGACCCCTGGACGGACATGATGACAAAATTTATTATCTCTCCAGTCAAGTCCAGCACCGATAACAGGTTGTTGAGAAGTGTGATAAGGGACACTGTCATATCCCTGTCATATCACCAAGACCACTGACCAGTCTAATAATTCTCTGTAACCAAATAAACCTGAGGTAACTCTGTCCGGTACCCGGGCTCCATACTCGGTACTTTACTGTAACTAGTAATTCTCTGTAACAAAAAACTAGCAGGCTGGGGTCATCCATGAATTTTGACAGCTACTGGTCTATATTTAGCCAGCTTTTTTTTTTTTTTTTTATATGTAACCAGTTGGGTTGAAGCACTGTACAGTAAGGACTGTGTAGCCAACACCCTGTAAGTAGACTTTGTAACCAGTACGTTGAAGCAAGTGTACAAGACTGTGTAGCCAGTACCAGTCGGTACACTCTGTAACCAGTTGTTAAAGCAAGTGTACAAGGCTGTGTAACCAGTACCAGTCGGTACACTCTGTAACCAGTTGTTGAAGCAAGTGCACAAGGCTGTGCAGTCAGTACCAGCCGGTACACTCTGTAACCAGTTGTTGAAGCAAGTGTACAAGGCTGTGTAGCCAGTACCAGTCGGTACACTCTGTAACCAGTTGTTGAAGCAAGTGTACAAGGCTGTGTAGCCAGTACCAGTCGGTACACTCTGTAACCAGTTGTTGAAGTGTACAAAACTGTGTTACCAGTCAGTACACTCTGTACACAGTTGCTAAAGCAATTTTACAACTATCATCTGTGTTGAATTCAGCTTGCTGTAGGTTTCCTCCATTAATTAAAGTATTTCTTTAATCGCACGTCTTATTTGTAGATTTGACAGTTACTGGGAAAGCCCTTGTGAACTATTTTAGAAACACTTGGTGTTCGGTGTGTCACGTGACCAGCTTGCTGGTCGGAAGACACGCGATTGGCTGATTGGAGCTCGTCAGTTGTGACGTTCTTTTGTGATACTTAAACATGCAAATGCGCAGTATTCTGCTCATCCACAAACCCCACTACCGACAACGAAGCTGGGTCTGCAAGGCAGGGACTGGAATCACAGAAGACGTGAGTTCTGAAGAACGCACTTCCGACCTGCCTGGTCGGTGAAAACACGTGACCTGCTTCGTGATTGTTCGGAAGGACACGCAATTGGCTGACTGGGGATGACGTCAGTATTCGCGTTCTTTGTGTGATGCTTTACTGGCAACTTTACAGTCCACAAAACCCCACTACCGACAACCAGGCCGGGTCTGCAAAGCAGGGACTGTAGTCACAGTAGACGTGAGTTCTGAAGAACGCACTTCCGACCTTCCTAGTCGGTGAAAACACGTGACCAGCTTCGTGAGTTGGAAGGAAGGAACGCGATTGGCTGACTGGATATGACGTCAGAGGTCGCGTTCTTTTAAGCTGGCCGGCCGGCTGATGCTTTAAAAGCAGGGGAGCCTGGACCAGTGCGCTCTGAAGATTTGTAGATGAAATTCCTTCTTCCTTTCATGATAAAACCAGTGAACTGGCCATCCACAACCCTCAATACCGACAACAAAGCCGGGTCCGCAAGGAAGGGACTGATATCACAATAGACGTGTGTTCAACCTTCATGCTCTTCTGATGGATGCCTTCTATGTAGATATATATAAGCTTGCCGGTCGACTAATGCTTTGCAGCAAAGATGTCTGGACCAGTGCGCTCTGAAGAAATCTGAAGAATTCATCTATTGCTTCTGATGAAAAAATACTTGAGCTAGGCTGGTGTGACTGATGCTTTACAGCAGAGAAGTCTGTACCAGTGCGCTCTGATGAAGAATGCACCTTCCATAGGGGAATTCCCTCTATATGCAGTGTTCAAAACTACGTAGACTGAAGATTTCCAGGATTTGCATATGTAGTACTAGAAAAGACGTTTCTATAGTAACTGTAGCTGGAAGGTTACAGAAGGTTCATTCAAACAAAAGACACGGATAAAAATACCTGTAAGAAGTATATCCATAATTCCTCCATATTGTCGATCTGCCCCTAAACAACACAATGGTTGAATGGGAGGAAACTTGCAAAATGACTGCCTTCATATTTCTCGTCGATTACTCCCCTATCATCAAAATTAAATTGAGTCAACTAGGGAGCGTTTCCAGCAGATTTCTAAATGTATATCCGTGCTTGATTAGTAGATAACACTTCTACACTGAAAATATCCACATATGAGGTTGAAAATCCGCCATAATGCACACATTTCTTTAAAAAATCTGGAGATTGTAGAAACTACGTCTGCACAGTACACGCGCCAAACGAAAAAGATGCTATGACATCATGTTGTCTAGACAGGAAGTAAATACCATGTGCCACCTGGCGAATGCCCAGTACTGGGACCGGCCAGCCGGTGGAAACACAGGACGTCTTTTTCTGGCGTTTGGCGGGCCGGTCTGCGCCGACCGGTTTAGCAATTGTCCATTGGATAGGATGTATTAACGCAATAAAATGCATGGTCCATGGAAGAGATTTGTGATGTCTCTGCTTCCATCCTGAGAGAAAAATCAATCAGGAGTCCCAAATTGGACAAGAAGTGAGAAGTCTCTGTTTATTTTGACTTTAGGTTCATGATATATGCTAATGATATGCTATATACCAACCTGACCAAGATTGCAAATTTCTTTAAAATGAAATTTGTTTCATATTAACTTGTATTGTACCGTTTGTGGTGCATACAACCTTAGTATGTCATACTAGTTCAAACGAGCACTCATAGAGTACATACATCTGCCACAGTCCAACACTTCCAATACTACTTACAAGTAAAATGATTAAAAAAATCGTTTAAAAAATTCCTGGATCCAGACGGTGATCCAGATTACTACCAAAATAGAATCTCCTGTTCCATTGTGCTTTTGCCAACATTTCCTGATAATTTCATCAAAATCTGTCCATAAATTTTTGAGTTATTTTGCCAAAAATGACAAGAATGGAACCTCTTTGTTAAAAGCAACTATATTATTGGATCATTTCTTATCATCTTGTATCATCTTGGTACTTACAGTGCTTTACAATCAATTTGGAACAAAAACATTTTGGAAAACATATTTCTATCAATACCCAACTATAACCCATTTTTCAAATGTCCTTTAATCTTTCCTACATCTGCCTCCAAAGAGTGCTGGGGCAATTAATACATGTATATGTGTTACTTGCTCAGCTTTAAGTCAAATCTCTGGAAAACTGATACAATGTAATTTGATGAAAATTATTCAGTAATTTCTAGGGGATCTTGTTGGCAAACTTAAACACACATATACATTAAAAGATGGTCATCTTGGCAGAGGTAGCTACCACACATTAGTGCTATGCAACAGAACATGCACATTTTTCAACCATTACCTCCTTGATTTAAACGCAATTGCTTCAAGTGACAAAGGAATGCCACAAGACTTAATATCATCAATGTTTTATTGCCTCACCAAGGCAGGTAACCCTAGAGCTCAGAAATAACCAGGACTACAAATGAGGAGGAAACTGTTCCAACATCCCACCCAAACAGATAATGTCACAAAAAAATCAATCTTTACTAGAGTTTCAGTTGAATTACCGTCCCATTTTTGTTACACTAGTTGCCGTCAGTAATGAAACAAAGTGAATCTAAGAATATCAACTACATCCATTCAGGAATGAAATGGTCTCCTGTGATGTATTAGTCAGAGATACTTCACCCCTATTGCTGATACATAGAGGTCTATCTTTTTTCACAATTTTGGGGATGTCAGTATTTTTCAAATCTCTGTAATTGTTTTGAAGTATTAGTTGAATCCAAAGTACAGAAATTTCCATACTCTGTTTGAAATTTGTTACCGTGTATACAGGAGACTTATGATTCCTTATTTATACTTTACTTGTTAATAATTACAAGGAATGAATATTTGATTGCAGATTTTGTCTTCACTTTTAGCAGTATATCTTTTTTAGCATTTGTAGCTGGGAAAGGGGAGTAAATATCAATATTTCAATTATTGATAGTTTTAGCTTCCAATTTTTCAATAGTGGTACCAAGAGTGTTAATTTCAATATTATTTCTAATACCTCATGTGGCATTATATTCAAATTATGCTATACATGTAATTTTTTAACTACTTTGTAATTTTGACTATCAATCTGCCAGATTTATATGTTGTAAGATTCCAAGATCTAAAATGTGATAACTTTTACAGTAGTCTTGTTTTAAATTGCTCACATATTTTAAATTCTTTACCTTTTTGGCAAATGAAATACCAGTAGCTGTCAAATGCTACACTTTATTGCACAAAACAATATTTCAATATCGATCGACATGCAAGATCAATTAGAGTTTGATTTCAATATTCAGACTGCATGTCAAACCATACAAGTTAAACTATGCGGCAAAGGATAAGCTAACAGTCCAATGCAGCTTTGAGGTAAATTTTTCATTACACTGCAGAAGTCTCACATACTAAACTACTGTGTCACTTGAAAGGGCTTTAGTCCAAATATGACCTGTTCAGTGAGACAATTGCTACATAAAAACCTTGAGTCAGTGGACAACTCATCAAATTTAAGAAGGATTCTGTAGGCACCTAGTTAACTAGTGCCAGTAACTCACTAAATCTATGACGGTGCCTGTGGGCACCCAGCTACCCAGTGCAAGTAATTCACTGAATCTATGAGAGAGTCTGTTGGCATCTAGCTGATCAATGCAAGTAACTCACGAAATCTATGAGGGATTCTGTGGACACCTAGCAGACCAGTGCTGGTAACTCACCAAATCTATGAGGGATTCTGTGGACACCTAGCAGACCAGTGCTAGTAACTCACCAAATCTATGAGGGATTCTGTGGACACCTAGCAGACCAGTGCTGGTAACTCACCAAATCTATGAGGGATTCTGTGGACACCTAGCAGACCAGTGCTGGTAACTCACCAAATCTATGAGGGATTCTGTGGACACCTAGCAGACCAGTGCTGGTAACTCACCAAATCTATGAGGGATTCTGTGGACACCTAGCAGACCAGTGCTGGTAACTCACCAAATCTATGAGGGAGTCTGTGGACACCTAGCAGACCAGTGCTGGTAACTCACCAAATCTATGAGGGATTCTGTGGGCACCTCTCTAATGGGCTTGATCATGTACACTAGTGCCTCTATGGATGAGCCGAAGCAGCTAGCGAGGTAGTTGCCTGTGATGGAGACAAAGAGGTCCTTGCCTCCCTCTAAGTGTAAGACTAGAATATCTTCAATCTCATCCTCCCCAGAGTTCAACTTGGAGGCTGTACTGGCATTCACATAGGCCTCAAACTGGATCGTACAGCTTTGACCTGCAGGATACAAGTGTTAGAACAGGATAATAAGTAAGGTTAAGATTTGTTCATATAGTGTTCACCAGTCGGAATAATGAGGTAAAACTTCAAAGGGGATGAAAATAAAGTCATCAGGTTGCTTGGGCTAGAAATTAAGATTGTTCAGGAAGTTAGATTCCTAACCAGATGGATGACACAGCTTTCATTTGTAAGGAAAGAGGCTGAATATTTCTCCAAGCGGATGATATGACTATAGCCAAAAGAATAAAGTTTCCAACCACAAAAGGAATTTCAAGACTGATTGATTTATTCCTTTCAAAATACCATATTTTCCCTCTTTTTGTACCTTCTGTCTTCCTTTGAGTTAAGTTACACAATTTCTGAGAAAATCTATTGTCTGATATTTGTTCTGTATTAGAGCCTCTGCAATAACAACTCTTGCTTATCCCAGCAAACATGGATTTATCATGTGATTTCAAACCTAAACACTCCGTCGTTACAAGAAGGTTTAGCTTTGACAATAATGAAGACAACTGAAAAATGTAATTGCTTTAATTTAAATTTCTATAAGAAATGCTTACCATAATGAGACAAGTGCTATTTGCTGAAGCCATGAAAATAAACAGCCAAAATTATATAATTATAATTTTAAGAACCACACTGTGCTGACTCAATGCCAAGCTATATCAAGGCAGGCCATCTCTCATGCCACAGGCATTGATTGGGTATTTTCTGTGGGTCCCATTTTAGGATGTCACAATAATTTATTAAATTGCTCACTTGTTTAATTTGCAATGATAAGTTTGATTCTTTTATCACTTATCTGAATGTACATTATAAAATAGCAAGCCAACAATAGTTTTATCAGTTTTGTAAGTCTTTAAATTGTCAGTGGCTCGATGAAATATTACAATATGTCATAGATCTTAACAGCTTGACTTATACTTTTAGGAAGTTTCATTTTTATTTCTACATAAATATATATATCTGTCCTTCAAAGATTGGACTAGAGGAAGCTACAGAGTAAAAATTTTCAACAAAGATCACACGCAAAAGCTATATCCAGTGTATATTTGAGCCTAATCAGACTTCCATTTCCAAACTGCAAAGCAAAATATGTGATAAAAAGTGGGAAAAAGTCCCCAGATGGGGTCTTTATGGGCCTCGTACACAATTTAAATGTAACTGTAAAGGCTTCATTCACAGGGGCTAAACTGGCCCAAAAGTCCTTTTCTAACATCAAGGTCGCCATAAGCTCTTTAATATTAGGAGTTTAAGGTCACCTAAAAGAAGGTTACTCTCCTAGCCCAATATTTTGTGTGCCAAGTTTGAATGAAGTCTGTGAAAGTGTTTTTGAGTTACCGTGCACACAAATCAAAATGTACTGTGATGATGTGACATGCCTGAATCCAGTATATCCTTGTCTCTCATCTGGGGATATAACGATCCTTATAAAGCCAATTGCAACAGTATGTTCTCAGACCAGGAGGTCACATGAACAAGTTTGTGTCCTTTGCTAGTATTGTTGGCCATCTTGGTAATGATACAGCTGTTTTGAACAAAATTAATATGATTTTCTTGTTGTATTTTACTTCTCTTTTGTGTTTACACCACAGTTCTTAAACACTATGGAAGACAAGTTTTATTTAGTTTCTACAAATAACACCCATAAGGGATTACTTATGGATAATTTTACTACAGTAGTCTGACATTAATCATCAAACTAGGTTCACATACCAACATTTATCACAGATTTATATGGCTCTACAGTCAGCCAATGCTTGCAGTAGTGATCTTCCTCTAGCTTCTTAATGAATTCAAATTTCACTGGCACCTACAAATACAGTGATAATGATTTGACGTTTTTAAACAATTTCGTTTCATGCACTTTCATGAGTTATTTTCATTCCAAAAGTGTACAAGACCTATAATCCAAATGTATGAGCTGCAGGGTTATTACAGCACACCTGGATACTTCAAAAAGGGCCACTGTGACCCGGGTCTAAAAAGAGGATCAATTTGCCATCACCACTTTCAACTCTGGCTACTTGAACTGGAGGTACCAATATAATGCAAACATGGCAGTTTGTTATGTAAAATACCACATATCTTTAACTACAAGGAAAATTATAAAAAAAAAAAATTTAAAAATACAACTTAATATTCATTATTGGGGAGACAAACCAAGTTGATAATCAGGTTTCACCAAATGCATATAGTTCATTGATATACACAATAGTACTGGGACGAGTTGACCGTAACTCGAGTCGTAACTCAGTGGGCGATATTTGAGGTAAATTCGAGTTTTCACAAAATAAATAATGATATACTTACCGTGTCTCAAAGGGACACTTTTGGAACTGATCAAACCATCGAAACTTAATACTGAATAATTAATGGTCGTTTTTTTATTGTTTTTTTATTAACCTTATCTGCATGGCTGTTCCACGAAGTGCACATGCCTATCTGTACACTTTAAATGGCAAAAAATATATTTTCTTGCAATAAAAAGGTACTTAACACGACTAGTGATAATATTTGGATTTTTCTTATTTTATTTTTAGTTTTGTACATTTTTGTACTCGAGTTCAACTCGTTTCTAACAAATGATCCTCGATCTGCAAAAATTGCCGACGATCCAAGCACTAATACACAACAGTGTCATAATTGTTTATCTGGTTTACTAGTTTCTACTCAATTTCTCAACAAAGTCTCGCTGCTCTTGGGACACAATTGAATGAGCCAGACATAACAGAAACTTCAATACAGAATCGCAATACTGTACAATTTTACTGAAAGTAATGCCTCACCTGGCCAGTATTTGTGACCTGTATGTTTCTTGTTTGGGGTTCAACAAACATCACATTTCTGAACTGAATCTGTAAAACACAGACAAATACACATAAAAACTTGCAAAATAGTTTGTAATTACCGGTAAAATTCCAGCTTGATCATAACATTTTGTATGTAACAAAATGGTACTGAGTGGCTGAAAGTAAAAAAAATGACACACTACCCAGTAGTATAATACAGTAAAACCTCTATTATCCGACCCTCTTGTGTGAGTACAATCAGGTCGGATAATAGAAGGGCTAAAATAAGAAATTTAAACAGAGTCGGGAGAGTGGGCTTGAGGTTGGATAACTGAAAATTCAGATATCAGAGGGTTCTACTGGAATCAATTCTCTTCAGGCTCTGTAATACGATCAAGAGCAAGATGGGTGAAGGAAGGAGAAATAAGTTCTAAGTACTTCCTAAGTCTTGAGAAAAAGCGTCAGAACCACAATGTAATCAAAGAATTAAGGACTGACAAAGGTCAAATTATCCACTCAGATAAAGATATTTTAAAAGAAGCGAATAAATTCTATTCAGATCTATATACAAGTAGTAAAACCTCAATCAGTGATATCAATGCCTACTTTGAAAAAACCCCTGAAACCTATGTTCTGTCAAATAAAGAAAAGTTAGCATGTGATGAGAAACTATCTACTATGGAGATAACTGAGGCTGTAACAAAATTGAACAAGAATAAATCACCCGGACCAGATGGCCTTACCCCTGAATTTTACCAAAAATTCTGGGATTATCTCAAGAAACCTTTTATGGAAATGCTGGATGAGACTTACAAATACAAACAACTTCCATCATCCGTGTCCAATGCTATCCTAACTTTAATACATAAAAAAGATGAAAAGGAGCTGCTTAAAAATTATAGGCCCATCAGCTTAAATAACTATGATTATAAAATAATCTCATTTGCCTTATCTTCAAGACTTCAGAAAGTAATTTCGAAAATAGTATCAACAGATCAAAGTGCCTATATTAAAAAAAGATATATCGGATTTACAGCTAGATATCTATTAGACATCATTAATTACTGTGAAACAAACAAAATTTCGGGTATCTTGTTAACATTAGATTTCAAAAAAGCTTTTGACACTTTAGAATGGAACTTTATGTCAAAAACATTGAACAAATTTGGCTTTGGAGAATACTTTAAATCCTGGGTTAATATTCTTTATACAGAACCCACAATAACAATAAAAAATAATGGCTGGTTATCAAGAAAACTAACAATGAAGAGAGGTATAAGGCAAGGATGTCCCTTGTCAGCACTGCTTTTTATTATAGCCACTGAAATTCTCTCTATTAATTTAAAATCTAATGAAAATATCAGAGGGATAAAAATTGGAAAATATGAGTCAACCATCTGCCAATATGCTGATGATACCACACTTACTCTAGGGAACAAAAACTCGATACACCATGCTCTCAAAAGTATTGATGACTTTTCTCGTGTTGCTGGTCTACAATTAAATATTCAAAAATGTGTTGGATTATGGCTTGGGCCCTTAAAAAAAGGACCTGCCTATTTTGAAAATGTAGCATTTACTAATGATCCGATTAGATGCCTTGGAATATATTTAGGTACAGATAGCCAAAAATGTATAGCAAAATCATGGGAGGAACAATTAAGCAAATTTAGACACATTTTGTTGTCATGGCACAATAGAAAACTCACCTTTTATGGGAAATCAATAATAATAAATTTGCTTGCTCTGCCAAAACTTACTTATATTTTGACAATACTACCTACCCCAGATGATTTTTTGAAAACTATTGAAAGAGAAATATTTACCTTCTTATGGGGCAAAAACCGATTTCCAATCAAAAGAAATACTGCAATTGGCACACATGATCTTGGGGGCCTTAATGTTGTCGATATATTCTCCAAAGAGAAATCTCTTAAAGCCTCGTGGATCCCAAAACTCCTAGATAATGATAATAAATGCCGTATAATTTTAGACTACTTCTTACAAAAGAAGAATTTCAATTATGAAATACTACTCAAAACAAATTTCCGCAAGAAAACACAGTGTGATGTTGCTTTGCAACTCCCAGACTTCTATTGCAACCTACTCTTAGCATTCAACCATTGCAAATATATCAAACCTACGTACAAACTAACCAATATGGAGCTGTTAACTCAATGCATATGGGGAAATGAATATTTTAAATCTCAAGGAAAAACTCTCTTCTTAATCAATTGGATAAAAAGTGGATTTATATATGTGAAAGATCTCTTAGACAAGGATGGAATGTGGCTAAGTGAACAAGAATTAATCTCTAAACTTCAAAAGAAAAACAATTGGATTGCTGAACTCATGATAATTAAAAAAGCAGTTGGTAAATACCTACAAAATAAAGATTTTTCAAATTGCAAATACATCCAAGATAGACTGCTTAATAGGTTGATCTTCACTACACGTTTAAAAACTTATAATATTTCTGAAGATAACTGCAATGCAAAATTCTTCTACACAATATTGCGAGATAAAAAATTTGAACGACCTTTTTCAGAAAAAATGTGGGAAAAGGAACTTAACCTTACTATACAGAACCATGAATGGACAAACATATACAAAAATATTACAAACTCTATCAAGTACAGAAAATACTCAGAATTTAAATTCAAAATCCTTCATAATATACTTCCCTGTGGGAAACTGATTTCTAAATGGAACAAAACAAAATCCAGATATTGTGATTACTGTAAAGAAACCGAAAATATACCACATTTGCTCTATGAATGCACTAGGATTAAGAACTTATGGCTTCAGCTGAGTGGAATATTACAGATAGATATCAAACTGAAGCATATCATTTTAGGTCTACAGAATATTTCCATTCAAAATGAAATAAAAAATATCGTCATTGTAATGGTCATGTATGCTATTTATTCCACCTGGGTAAAATGTAGTTTTGAAAATATATGTTACAGTACTATTAACCTAAATCACATCATTAAAGAGTACATTATACTGTATTGTAATACCTTCAGTCTCACATATGAAGATCTATGTAAAAAAACAATGTTAAGAATTTATAAAGAAAGAATTTGTAAATCTATGTAACCAAATATATGTAACAGGTGAACTATTAATATATTTAATATATAAATGATAAAGAAATTGTATTTCATACTGTGTATGAAACTGGCACTGGAAACAGGCCTTGATGGAAGGTTTGCTACCCTCGCCCTCCCAAGGTTCCTTGCACTACTGTCAAAAAAGGGTAAATAAACTTATGTTATTGGGGAAAAAAAAAAAAAAAAAAAAAAAAAAAAATTCTCTTCAGTTATTGACTTAAGTTTAGCACTTTTGTATTTTATTATCCACCACGCGACGTACTTGCCCTAAATACGGGGAAATACAGACCGGGATGTATTTTTTTTGTATACACCGGCGCCCCGGTACTATGGATATTGAGTGTGATTAACTTCCGGTTTTTCAACAATATCTCGGAAAGTATGTAACTTAAAAATATGTATAATATATCATTAGAAAGGTGTTATTCTAGCGCTTCTGCTCATGTATGTTGCATAAATATCCATGCAGAAATGAATGAGATATTGCAAGGTAAAGATTGAAGTTTTATATTCAGTGTTGCTCATTCTTTTTGACAGTCTGTTTCACGTTTTCTCATTAAATATTCATATTATTTGACCCATAAATCGCACAAAATGGTGGATAATAAAAGTAAAACATCCCTCATCAGACATATACAGAAAAAATATATCACTCATGAAGATTAACAATATAATACTCGTGCTACGCACTCGTGTAATATTGTTATCTTCATTCGTGATATATTTTTTCTGTATATGTCATTCGGGACGTTTTCCTATTATACTAATTCTGTGGCACTGAGATAAAGCACATCATTTGACAATATGTGACTGTGAAATCATCTAGAACCCCACATATTTGCAGAAGTATAACCTAAGGTGTAATTATGTGAAATATATTTTGTGTTATTAAAGGTGTACCAGTGAGGTTAATCATTTTAAAAATATGTTGTAGTTTTATAAAAAAATATGAAAATAAAGTGTGAAATGGTGTTTACAGTAACATAAAACACTAAAATATTTTATGCATGAAACTTTATTTTTCATACATGGTGTTCCCCATTTCATGAAATACGTAACCAAAATTTTGCTCATTTCACGAAAATACTGGATGAACTGCCTATTTCATGAAATGGGCAAGTCAATTGCTTATTTAGTGAAATGGGCAAAATTCTTGGCTATTTCACAAAATGGGCACGCAAATACTTGATAAATTGCCTATTTCATGAAATTGCAAATTTAATAAGTAAATTAAATTTTTATAAGTTAATACCCTATCCAATGGACAATAGCTTATCCGGTCGGCGCGGACCGGCCCGCCAAACGTCAGAAAAAGACGTCCTGTGTCTCCACCGGCTAGGTCGGCCCAGTACTGTGCACTCGCCAGATGGCGTGTCGTACTTCCTTCCTGTCTAGACAGAGTGACGTCATAGCATCTTTTTTGTTGTCTAAACCTTATTAGACCCCTAGTGAACTGATAGCGGGGTCGGTGGGAGGGCCTTGTGTGTCCATTGGATAGGGTATTAACTTATAAAAATTTAATTTACTTATTAAATTTGCAATTTTATTGCGTTAATACATCCTATCCAATGGACAATAGCTGAATAACTACCGCTTGGTCGGCGGGTAAGTTACTAGGGATCAAATTGAACTCATACTCAGTAGTGAAGATAGGTACCTTGTAAGCCTGGGTAGACCTTGAGGTCGGTAACCCATAAGGGCTGTGGTCGAATATCATCATCCGGTAATAGGGTGTAACCGTCAGAAACGACCTTGATACCGTATACCCCCCCCCCTTTATTATTCTCAGACCTACTCTGAGGTAAAGGAGGAGAGGGATGAGTTCAGTCCCAAAGGCAAGTCTCCCGAAGGAAATACATCTGAGAAGATTTTTTTTTTTTTTTTTTTTGATGAATTATTCTTAACTATATTTACAAATGTACAAATCTCCTCTAGGTAGTGGTCTGTTGGTGGATCTGCTGGGCAGCCACCACAGGACCAAGATGAAAAAGCTCTGAATCAGCCCAAGCCAAGTCCTTCAGGTAAAACTGCGTGAAGGTATTGTGGGATTTCCAGTGGCAAGCTGATAAGATCTGATCTAAGGAAACTCCCGATTGGAAGGCCTTAGAAGCGGCGAAAGCCCGAACATCATGAGCTTTAACTTGATGTAGGGTATGGGCTTGATGATCTGAGAGCTCGTAGCAGAGGATCACAGTTTGTTTGATCCAAGAGGAGATGGTAGCAGGGGAGATATCTTTGTCGAAGCCTTTCTTGAAGGAGACAAAGACTAATTCTTTACCCTGTCTGATGTCTGATGTCCTGTCCAGATAGTAGCGCAAGGCTCTGATCGGACAAAGGGACCTGTCAGATTTGAGGGATCTATCCAGGGTAGGAGCCAGTGCTGGTATGACCACTGGGGCTACACTCTCTGGACCCTCTTTGGCCAGCTGATTCTTTGAAAGAAAGCTGGGAGATGGAACCAGGGACACCTTAGACCAATCGGACTGGTGTCTGATGTTTTTGTGTTGCCATGCATGGATCTCACTCCTTCTTTTACCCGACCCTAGGGCCAAAAGGAAAACAGTTTTGAAGGTTACATGCTTCAGGGATGCCTCCCTAAGAGGTTCGAAAGGGGCCTTTGTTAGCTGGTGCAGCACCAGGGAAAGGTTCCAGGAGGGTACACCCCTCCGCCCTTTAGGTCTGTCTCTGTGGAAACTGTCCAGGAGACGGGTGAGATTACCATCTTTGCTGATATTCACTGTTGTATCACCTAGTTTATCAGCAATGGCAGACCTGTAGCCATCAATGGTACTGGGCTGCAGCTTCTTAGTCTCAAAGAGATACATTAGGAAGTCAGCCACAGACTTTACAGGTGGTGACCTGAAGTCCACCTGATTAGTGACGCACCACTTTTTAAAAATGGTCCACTTTGCCTCATAGACTGATCTGGTTGATTGTCTTTGAGGAGCCTCAATTCTTGCTGCCACTGCCTCAGAGAAGCCCTGCTCTTTGATTTTTGTGGCTCTAGGAGCCAGGCATGGAGATTTAGATTTGTCAGATCTCTGTGAGGGGTCTGATTGAAGGGCTGTGTCAACAGATTGGGCAGGTTGGGTAGGCTGAGAGGGACCTGGCTGGACATGGTCACCAAGTCCCAAAACCAAGGCATGTTGGGCCAACCCGGAGCAATCAGAAGGAATCTCTTGCAAGGGGAGTCCAGTAGTTTCTCCACCACTTTGCTCAATATGGCAGTCGGTGGGAAGGCGTATGCGTCCAGATCCTCCCATGGCAGAGTGAGTGCATCCACTGCTACAGCCAGGGTGTCCGGTACTGGAGAGACAAAGCGAGGTAACTTGTGGTTGAACCTCGTGGCAAATAGGTCTATCTGAGGCCGGTGCCACTTGCTGCATAGTCTTTGGAAAATGTCCGAAAGGAGGGACCATTCTGTTTGAATGGTCTGATTTAGCCTGGATAGCTTGTCTGCTATCACATTTAGTCGGCCAGGGATATGCCGGGCTTTGAGGGTTACTTGTCGCTGGGAACACCAGGTCAAGATTCTCCACAGTAGGGCACAGAGAGGGCCCGACTTCATGCCTCCTTCTTTGTTTATGTAGGCCACTACAGTGGTATTGTCTGTGGCCACTAGGACAATTTGGTTTGTGCATAGGTCCTGAAACTCTTTCAAAGCTAAGAAAACTGCTTTTAGCTCCAGGTGATTTATGTGCAGCTTGCTTTCCGGGACTGACCAGGAACCCCTTGCAGTGAGCTCGTTTAAGTGAGCGCCCCATCCTTCTTTTGATGCGTCTGTAAAAATTTGCAGAGCATGCTTTATGGGGTGTAATGGTTGACCTTGAAGCACATTGCTTTCTTCTAGCCACCATTGTAAATGTGGGTGCAGGGATCTGGGTAGAGGGATGACCTTCTCTAGGGATTCCGGTACCCTCCAATTGTTTTTGAGATGCCACTGTATGGGTCTCATGTGCAACCGGCCTTGGTGAACTTGTTTCTCTGTGGCAGTTAACAGACCTATCAAGGACATGAACTGTCGGACCGGACAGGCCGGAAGTAACAGCAGTGTTTGTATTTTCCCTTGAAGGTTTTGCCACCTGTCCGGTGTCGGTCTGACCCGGCCGGACCTGAGGTCGAACTGGTAGCCTACGAAGTTGAAAACTTGTTTGGGCTCCAGTTCCGATTTTTTTAAGTTCACCAGCCAGCCCAGATCCTGGCACATCTTGACCAGAATTTTGGTGTGTTGGATACAGGTTTGGGGGGATCTGGCTCTGACCAACCAGTCGTCTAGGTACTGGTGGATCCTTATACCCTTGTGTGTGGCCATCAGTTTCACCTCTTTTGCTACCACTGTGAACTCCATTGGAGCTGTGGACAGGCCGAAGGGCAGTGCCTTGAATTGGTAGTTCCGGCCCTGGATATGAAATCTGAGGTATTTCCTGGATTGTTCCTGTATTGGTATGTGGAAGTAGGCATCTTTGAAGTCTACTGAGGTGACCCACTCCCCTTGTTGGAGGGAAGTTCTGATGGTTTCCGGTGTTTCCATCTTGAACTTCTCCACTTTGAGGAAGAGGTTTAATTTGCTCAGATCCAAGATGGGCCTCCATTTGTTGTTGGGTTTGGGAACTAGGAAAAGTCTGTTGAAAAACCCCAGAGAGGTTGGGTTTTGGACCAGCTCTATTGCATTTTTGTCCATAAGTTGATGCAATGCCTCCAACAGGTAGCTGTTCCTGTGAGGATTGGCATAACAACTTATGACTGTCGGAGATCTTGTAAGTTTGGGTCGGATCCGGAAGGGGAGGGTATAACCTTCCCTCAAGTTTTGGATTGTTTTGGGTCCGGCCCCCAGTTCTAGCCAAGTTTCCCAGAAGTTTTGAAGTCTGGCCCCTACAGGCGGACTTTGGGCAACATTTGGTACATTTGAGACAGAAGTGGCAAGAGACAATGGAGTGACACACAAAGCACTTTTCACAGATTTTAATTTGTAATCTTTGGTAGTACAAACTGCTGGCCCGGGACTTAAATCTTTCTTTTGCGATTGCCCGGGCGCAGTAGTGACAGAATGAGCAACAGGAACTTTTACATTTAAAAAGTCTCTTGTCTGTTGATGGGCTTTTACATTTAAAAAGTCTCTTGTCTGTTGGTGATGTGGGCTCCCGGCCAGCAGTCGTATAGGGAGCTTGTTTAAACGGTAACTGTCATTTGTACGACTGCTGGCCCTTGGCAGGTCTTGAGGAGTAAGAGGTAGACCGACCCTTGCCTTTTCTGAACTGCTTTTTCCCAATAGTTTTCCAGGCTGGCTTTTCTTGTCTTGAGTCCTTGTTGTTTCCGGACTTCTTTTCTGCCCGTTCATAGGGGTGATAACGACCCTTGCTGTGTCCGGAAGCAGAGTGGCTTTTAGCTTCAAATTGGGCTATCTCCTCTTCGGCCCGCTTAATTGTGGTATCAGGGAAGAGAGTGGAGATGTGGAGAGGTGCCGTACGCAGAGCTGTGAGGGTGTCCTGTTTTATGCCAGTTCTTAGATGGCTGAGGTACGCATCCCGGCGGACTAAAGTGAGATTCCCCATGGTGATGAACACGAATTCGGATAAATGTTCCATGGACTTTGCTGCCGCCTGAGAGATGCTGGCATTGAAGTCCAACAAATATTGTAATTCCTCAACAGCCGGTGACACTTTGGCTGAACCCTTTCCTTTCTGTTCGGATCTTAAAACCTTGATTTGATCTTTCATACTCTGCTGGACCTTAACCAGGCAGCGATTGAAGCTAGCACTCTGATTACATACAATGGATGCCTCTCTGGCAGACCTTTCCCACCTTCTTAAAGTTTCTTGTGAAATTCTGCGGGAAGCAGGAGGGGTAGAACCAAGTCCCGTATACCTTGCTATCCGGCTGTAACTACTGTTAAGCTTCACTGAGTCGGTATGCCATGAAGAAACTTTAGATGGTTCTGCTTTCTGATCGGTATGTAGACCATACCACTTAGCTTGGGAACGTGGTGGCCTGAGAAAAACGTCCTTGGCCAGACCTCCGGCTTCCGAACCTCTGGAAGGGTATCCTTCCGACAAACTTAAGTTGAGCTTGGAGAGTTTCTTGCACAGCCATTCTTCTGTGGGCATTTTAACAGAGACTTTACCAGGAGTAACAGTTTTGGGCCCAGCAAAGGGGTTGTCTTCAGCTGTAGTAGCAGAACTGTCTACCTCTGGGATATGGGTCCAGCCCATATAAGAGCGAATGCCCTGCATGGTGTCCCGGTAGGTTTGCTCTTCTGATACCGGCTGATCTTGATCCATAAGAGAAAGTTCCGGATCTTCAGAAAGCTCTCCTTCCTCAGTATACAAGTCAAGGAGGGGTCTGTCCGACAGATCACTACCGGCCTCTGATGAAAAACTTGAGACACTGTCCTGACGAGATCTGTGTAAGACTGGTGAAGCGGAATCAGCTGTGTCAGATGGAGTAGGTCGGCCGGATGGGTCGGAGACAGACTCCGGTGGTAAATTTGGTCGGTCAGTCTTGGTTTGACTGGAAGGCTGGTGCGTAAGTGCAGTGGAGCCTTTTGATGAAGCAGGTCGGCTGGTTTTAGTTTGACTGGCCGGCTGATGCTTAGAAGCAGAGGAGCCCGTACCAGGAAACTTTGTAGTCGTTGAAGACTGTTGACTGATCTTAGCTTTACTGGTCGGCTGATGCCTTTCGGCAGAGGAGCCAGTTCCAGGAAGCGTAGTTGAAGAGGAAGGTCGGATGAAGGGTTCAGAAGAGTGAGAAACAGAAGCTGGAGGTGAACGGGCCGGAGTCACTTTGACGTCAGCAGAGAAGTTAGGTTCCATGTTTCTGGCCAACAGAAGGGCCTCCAGCCGGTTGAAACGTTCAGCCCATTTAGAGTCTAACGTGACTATCTTGTCGTCTGTAGAACCCTGAGAAGCTTTAGAAGTAGAAGCAGAGGGAGATTTTTCCCGTTTAGCAATCTTCTTTGTGTCCTTTTTGGTTTTTTTGTCTGGTGGGGGCTCAGTAGGTGAAATAACTTTCTTTTCTACAGGCCCAATAACGGACACATTTGAAGGATCTACAAGTTCTTCACTGTCTTTAGCTGGAGTTGCTTCCAGTTTCTTTGCTTCTCTCTTTTCTTTTTTAATACGATATGAGGGAGTGGCAAGCTGAAGGCGTTGTTCCTCAGAGAAGGCATTGCAAATTTTACAATCCGTGGACTGGGGATTTTTAACACAGTCATCAGACCCCTTACCCTTCTCACGACATCTTGCACAAAAAGCATGAGTGTCAAAATTCGCCATTGCGTGGCCACAACTCCCTCTGCGTTGTCCTGGGGACGACATGATAGTTCTTGAAGATGATGATAACAAATAAAACTGTAGATGATGAGAATTTCTAACATAAACGCTGATAAATCTTTGCTGAATAAAATTCCAAGTGCACAGTCATGCGCCAAACGAAAAAGATGCTATGACGTCACTCTGTCTAGACAGGAAGGAAGTACGACACGCCATCAGGCGAGTGCACAGTACTGGGCCGGCCTAGCCGGTGGAGACACAGGACGTCTTTTTCTGACGTTTGGCGGGCCGGTCCGCGCCGACCGGATAAGCTATTGTCCATTGGATAGGATGTATTAACGCAATAAAATGTGAAAGTCAGTTGCCTATTTCGTGAAATGGGCAAAATTCTTGGCTATTTCATGACATGGGCAATTCACAGATTGGGTGTAACATATATATATGATGTTGCACTAGCTATTTGTATGAAAATATGTTGTGACGATTACTTTAGTATAGCCTTGCTTAAGGCTCAAATTTGCATGATATCTTTTCAAACATGCACACAAATATTTGGTATTCATAAAGCACTCATACATGTTATGAGATAGAAGCTTATCAGACAGAGACTTAACTGTATGCTGCTTTAAAAGTTAGTACATGTATGGGTACATTATAGAAACTGAAACCCCATTATCTGAACTGAAAACTTTCCCTAACTGCAAAGAAACTTGAGCCTTGAGTTAACTTTAATATTGTGTATGACAAAGCAATGAGTGATTCTGAGTATTTTTTAACCCTTCAACTTTAGGTGGAGGTATGCATAACATGCAACTGACTAGACTTATGTCTAATGCTTTTTGCTAAGTATCAACACAACCTATAGCTGAAACATAACCCAGAGGTATATAATTAAATGCAGATTCATTACCAGAATTTAACTTGACTTTTTTTTCAAATAATTGAAGACTACAAGGTATTAAATCTTATTCAGAAGTGAAAGATTAATTCATGAAAAATATAGTTTGTCATAGAAAAATAAAACAAAAAAAAAAAAAAAAAATTCTACTTGGAGAAGGATAAAAAAATAAAGTGGTGTCTGATCAAGAAAATGTCTATACAATAAACAACTCCACTCTTCAGCTGGAGTGGCTCTCCTATAGATTGTCTCTTCATAATCAAATCAACCCTCCACGGGTAAAAGCCCCCATTTACTTCAGCCATTTAATCTGACACCAAATTACTATTATCTATATGTACGTGGCAGAACAATATCTTGTCTTCAAAGCTCACCCCATCTTTTTATAACCAGAATGATTTACTCTGCAGCCTGATCACATACTGCCACAGTAAATAACATTCATTTTAACATGAAGTTAGTCTCTGTTTCCTTTACACCAATGGCTGAGGTCGATTACTGATGCTAGTGGTTCCCAGGTTAAACTTGTAAATTTAACAAAGAATTTGCCTTTATGATATGCTTTCTGTTTAAAATCTATGAAAAATCCACTTTGTTTACAGGCTGATCCCCAGTGTTGCCATATTTTGCAAAATGGACGTAAACCTGGATCAGCATCAGCAATCAGTCAGCCATGAGGAAATACCTCACATAAATTAAGTGAGAATGATCAGATAGAATCAGGTGATTTTGACCATAATACTCAAATCACTATTGTATTAATGATTACCTAACAAGTATGGACAAAAAAAATTAAAATATTAATCCCATGTAATTTTGTTTGTTCCTCTTGTAAATTGGATATCACAAAATGGATTTACATGGATAAGAAAAACACTCTGATCATACTTAATGGATAGGGAATATTCTGCGGACCACAAATCATATACACAGTAACACATTCTACATGCCCATAGGTAACAATGATTACACAAGACGATACAGTCTAAAATTGGAACTGGTGTAACATGCCCCCAGACTATCTATAGTTCACACCAAAAAACAATACCATACAACCCAATGAGAAACCATTTTTTTTTTCATTTTTTTTATTTTGAAGGATTTTTGTGAGATTGCTGCTCAGTAAGTATTATCAACATATACAAGAAAATGCTTTAACCAAAATGTCCAGAATTTTCTTATTCCTGGCCAGATTGTGACAAATGTTTCACCGTGTTCTTCAGCTTGAAGAGGGCTTGTATCTGAGCTTATCATATCAGGTCATTTTGACTTGGTGTGAATGGGCCTTTAGAGGTATGCAATTCAAATTCTAACATGACACGGCTGTGTCCGCGATTCTGATTGGTCGAGAGCTATGGTAAAACCTCGATATACATCTTGGCTGTTCTATTGTCATCCCATCGCAAGTAACAATAACCAAGTACATGCTTCCGGTTTTTTTTTTTGACAGTTAAGGATCACAACTTATTATTATTGATAAAAGCAGTTTTTTATTGAATATAATTCTGATAATGAAAAAAATATACAGAACATAAAATTTTTTTTAAAAACTCTTCATTTCAGCATATTTAGTGAGAGAATGCTATGCACTGCCACAATGTATAATTGGTGGAACAGCCTGATTTGTTTCGAACGTTTGTGAAATGGACATGATTTTTTGCAAAATATAAGGAAATTACAAGTATTTTAATTGTTTTGTCATGTTAGAATAGGAATAACGCCCTCCAAACCATGGTAAATGCAAAATTTTACCATGGTTTGAGGCAATAAACCCCTCAGGCTTCGCCTTCAGGGTTTATAATCTCAAACCATGGTAAAATTCTGCATATACCATGGTTTGTCAGGTGTTATTCCTATAACAGCATGTCAACACTTTGGCCAGCCAGTTAAGCCACAATAACCACTAAAAGGCTGTAAAAACAGTACAATTCAAACATTTCAAAGGCAGTGGTTGCTTTGTTGGTGAATTTCAACATCTGTAGTGCATTTAATTTCCCCTTTTCACAAATGGACTGATCCAGGATGATTTAATATATTTTTTTTGTGTTTGGTTTGTTATGTTTTGGCTATTACAATGTCATACACTGGAGGATCTGGAGAATTAAGTGACAACCCTGCAGAGTGAGTTTATGACATGCTGCAGTTTCTGTAATTCAATCTGTGAGTGACGCAAACATTGATGTACAATAGTTCAACTGACTACTAACTAGAGCATTTACAAGAAGAACTGTTGTATTGAGGTGTAGGAGATGATGAATCTTGTATACCGGCACATCTTTTGCATCAAATCTAGTCGACTTTGTGACCAACCACTAGTTTCTTGAAATCTGAGGAGGGTGCCATCTGACTTGCAAGAATATTAGTTGGAAAATAGAAGCACTGTCAAATATTTATTTATTGAGCCTATCAAAATAATGGGGGAAATGATGGGACAAATATATATGCCATAATTAACTTACTTCAGATTACTACTATGTTCATAATATTATATCAACCTGTCATTTGGACAGCAATTGTTTACAATATTGTATTTTCTTGCTTTACTTTAATAAATTTTTGTTAATGCCTCATTTTTGTCTGTTTTATTCCAGTTTCTTACTTGTACACCTAATGGCTTATGCATGAGAACTAAAATACTTATTCAATCACTGGACACCTTTAATGAATTTAGGAAGAGATTTGTACACAAAATGTGTGATACGTAAGTCTTGCGTTCTTGTATTTTCTGTTTGAAGCAAACAGGAACTTTGTTTCTGGTAAACCTTATCAACTTTTAACTAATATAGATGACAATATATAAATCTAACTTCTAACATTAATCAGTCTGAATCAAGAGCAACCTGGCTTTTGATAAGCACTTTGCATTAATTATACTTTGACCGCTTAATCTTTAGGTCTCCTCAGAGGCAATAGCGAAGGTGTGTTGGCTCCTGGAACTACTTCTTGGTGGCAAGTATGATTACTGGGTGATTTGGACTGGTATCTGCTACTATCTATGTCCTTTTTCTGATGGTATCGCTGTTTGGGCCTTTTTGACAAAAAGTTTTGCACGCAAGATTATCACTGTTGTTCTAATGGTATAGGAAGATTTGTTAAAGCCAACAGAAAATAAGGCAAACATTAATTTATACCTGTTACATACAATACACACAATAAACGCTACATTATCAGGATTTTATTTTTGTGAAAACAGAGATCACATGTTCTACAGGTCTGATAAGACTGGATTAGACCACAACACCCATCCATAAAAAGTAAAATATTTGCAGATTCAAAATCTGCCAACCATCAGTTTTTGTTGAGCTGCTATCTTTCATCATAGCTGAAACGTACAAAATTCACTTGAAAAAGAAAACCTAAGAGTTTTGATATTTTTTTTAATTCTATGATCTCTCTTCATCCTTCTAATATCACAACTTTGACTGATGAAGTCAGTGCTGACAAGGCTGTATTTTTACTCCTCAAAAGAGACAGTTTTATCAGATATTTTTCTATTAATCTAACCTTTAAATTGACCTTAATCCATCACTCCTCCAATTTTTATGCCAAATATAGCCATTAATCAAGAAGGAATTATCTGGTAGTCGACTTGTCATTTATAAAAGGAATAAGATTTAAGTTACATGGGACTAGAAATCTGACACTTTGAGATGATCCCAAATTAAGTGCAGTTTTCAAGCTTTGTGCTTTTTACACTAAGAATAATATTGGGTTGTTAAGAATATGCTAACATATACCGGTATACATCTGTAAAGCATTATTTACACCCTGCTTTATTTGTGAAAAATACAGTTCAAATGGTTATATCTTAATGTTACGAATATGAAGTTTTAAAGTTGGGATGTAATCATTCATAATTTATAAACACTGAATAACCTGGCACGTTGCAAGAGTCAGTGCCATGACATCATGACTTATTTACAACAAAGTCAATCGTGTAAATGATATATTATAGCTTTCACATTAGGTTTAAAATACCATATATAGCTGATTCTATGTACATATTAACTAGTCTTATAAAAATTTATGTACAAGTTGAATCAGTTTTGAAGTCCTCATATCAGGGAATACTCCATTTTTGTTGATTTATGTGCAATTTAATCATAGCTAGAATCTTCTAATTACTATATAGTCTATAGTACACTCATTTTTGACAAACTTAAAATTTTAAAATCAAATTTGACTTGAAGAAAAGTTTACACTTCAATTTTAACAAACTTTTTCATTGAATCTCACCAATATTTTTCACTTTCAACTTTTATTCAACAAATACAATTTTAGGCAAAGTTTTTCTGTCCAAGGCTATGATTCTTAAAATCCCCAATTATAACCCTGTTAAAACTGATACGTTTCTTCCACAAATTTGTACTGGCCGCTTGTTTTGGAGATAACATTATACTGTCAACAATATATATATATATATTTAATATTTGCCTAAAGATCAAAACCAACAACTAGTGACAAATTGTATGGGCTAGCCATCGCATAATCAGTGAGGGAATTTTCATAAAAAATCTAAGCCAAAGGCACAACTATATTGTTTAACATCTATACTTGCAATCACTATGACACTAATCTCATCATACTTTACAGCATGTAATTTCTGTACTGATTCAAAGCTCATTACTTGACAGTAAAAATACATTTAACAAGGTGCACTTCTCTTTAGATATTTGGAACACATACACACATTTATAACATATATAATTAACAGAATACTTGCTCATTATTCATGAAGATTAAACATGATTGAAGCTTGGTCTGAACATCATTACTTATTTACACCTGCCGCATTAGTGTTACATTATACATACCATGTCAATTGCAATACTGTGATCAAATGATTTTAAAAAGGCATTTCAGTGCCGTATACATCTTTGCTCAAAAATTAGCAATTCATTAGTATCCAAAGTGAGATATAACTCACCTCTGTAGTGTCCAGTTAGACCTGAAGTAATCACTCACTTCTGTAGTGTCCAGTCTGACCTGAGGAAATCACTTCTGTAGTGTCCAGTCTGATCTGATGTAATCACTCACCTGTGTAGTGTCCAGTCTGACCTGAGGTAATCACTCACATCTGCAGTGTCAAATTGACCTGATGTAATCACCCACATCTGTAGTGTCCAGTTTGACCTGTGATAATAACTCACCTCTGTAGCATCCAGTCTGACCTGATGTAATCACTCACCTCTGTAGTGTCCAGTCTGACCTGATGTAATCACCCACATCTGTAGTGTCCAGTCTGACCTGATGTAATCACTCACCTCTGTAGTGTCCAGTCTGACCTGATGT
Source organism: Sabellastarte sp. h YS-2021 (assembly GCA_964017235.1). Classification (NCBI taxonomy): domain Eukaryota; kingdom Metazoa; phylum Annelida; class Polychaeta; order Sabellida; family Sabellidae; genus Sabellastarte; species Sabellastarte sp. h YS-2021. The sequence goes on along the minus strand of OZ024927.1, from coordinate 163,222,678 downwards.
AATCATTCACCTCTATAGTGTCCCGTCTGCCCTGAAGTAACTACTCACCTCTGTAGCGTCCAGTTTCATCTGAGGTAATCACTCACCTCTGAGTGTCCAGTCTGCCTTGAAGGAACTACTCACCTCTGTAGTGTCCAGTTTGACCTGATGTAACTACTCACCTCTGTAGTGTCCAGTTTCAGCTGATGTAATCACTCACCTCTGTAGTGTCCAGTTTTACCTCATGTAATCACTCAACTCTGTAGTGTCCAGTTTCACCTGATGTAATCACTCACCTCTGTAGTGTCCAGTTTCACCTGCGGTAAGAACTCATTCTCCAGCCTGTCAAGTTTCTGCATCACCTCTTTGTATGTTTCCCTGTACTTTGTCTGATTGATGATCTTAATCTATATCATGTAAAATACAAAACTAAAATTCAACTAGAAATATAAACATGTTGCATCAATTTACTAGGTTAAAAAACAAATGTTGATGTATTCCAAAATGTGACAATATCACTGCTTATCTATTTACACCATAATTTATTAAATCATTTATATTCATTCATAATTTAAGGCTAGACTTTTTACATGTTATGTCTGAATACAGCAGTCACTTGATGTAAAATTGAAACCTCCAATATCCGCACGATTTGGTCGTTGTTATGTCTAATGTCCAGTCATTGCAACATAATAATGTATTTAAATGTTTTCACATAATTACTTTCATTTTCTGATGGATGCTGAGCTATCAACACTTTAGTTATCTTTTTATCACATGTCTTCACTTTAATATAGTAGTCTTGAGAAAGGCGTATGCATTTCAAGACAGAATGTATATTGTCTGTAGCATCATACTAAGTTACTTACTCCAAAACAATTACCGTTATATTTTTCATATATTCTGATTTGTCATGACAGAAATAATTGTGCTTACAAGTATATTAATTTGCAAGTCAGAAATACAGAAGAGTTTGAAATTATAACCTCGATTATAATTATTCAAAGTGACTCCTGTCACAGCATCGTGGTTTTCAGTTTTCATCTAAAGTCACGGCATCGCACTAGAAATCAACGAGTGTCACAATTCAGTTAATTTATAAGCAGTATATTTCCTTGACAATTGTGCAGAATATATATCTATGAGGTCATGGAATTCTGTGGGGTTTCCCAACAGTGTATGTGTAGAAAATAAATTCACGGACAACTCATTAATATTCATGAGGTCATAGAGTTACATGGTGGTCTCTCAACAATGATTTATGCTTTAAGATCAAATACTAGATGGACTACACAGCTCATGAATATTTATATAATAATTATGCATAGGAAATATTTGACGATTCCATGGCATTTTTTTGACAAAGTTGTAGATCAAAATTTGTGGATTACTCATAAATATTGATGAGGTCACGATATTCATTGGGGTTTCCCAACATATTTTATTTGAATAAAAATATTCTGCGAATTGATGGTATTACAATGCATTTGCGATGCCGTGACAGGAATCACTTCGATTATTATTATGTTAGATTTTGGGTTTTTAAATTCTTTTCTCACATCAATTCACACATACATAAAATGCGATACAGAACACATAACCAAGGGCATCTTGCAAATGGTTAAAAAATGTTATGTCAAACAAAACAAGGCTTGCAGTATCCAAGAGCTGCTGTTACTCAACAGCATTATACATCAAATAAATGAGCCATAATACGGTGTCAGTGTAAACTGCAAAGGATCATAGCCCACACGTGGCGATATATCACATACAATTCAAAATCTAATGTTTTAAATCCATGAATAGTAATTTTGGATTATTTTGTTAATTTGGATTTTGTGAGCTAATATTGTCTACAGGTGATAATATTGCTTCTACATTACTTCTGCTGGAAAAATCCTCAAATTGCTTCCAATGACCTAATACTCACTCCTGGAGCCATTGGATCAGGTGTTACAATACTGGCCAGCCAATATCAGCTCAAATTTAATGAAAATTTGATGAAAAGGAAGAATTTGAAAAAATATTCCTCAAATGAAAGATTCATCCGACATCAGCCACTAAAAGGAAGTGTGGCCAAATGGGTACTGAAGAGCGTTTTAAGAGTATGCAACATTAGGGCAAAGATCTAATTGTAATTTTACCGCTGTGGGTGTTATTTAATGTACCGCAATCAAAAATTTTCTTATTTTTACATTTATATTGCAACTGTCATCATATTTTCTCGAGTTGTTTTATTATTTTTCAAAATTTTTGCAAAATCTGTTACTCAGTCTGTTTACTTGTTGGTTTGTTTATTTACAGCATACCTCACAATTTGAAAGTACTGCACGGGCTGTTACAAAAAATTCAGGGAGCAGACCTATTACAAGGAAAAACTGATTCAAATTTTGGCATGATTGAGTCAATATCCTTGATTCTGGACTGATTTTTTACCAAAATTGTCAGAATCATCCGCATTAGCACCCATGGGCCCTACTGCTGGGACGATGTTTGCAAACTTTGGTATTATCGCTTGCCTGGCTCAATGCCGAGCAATGATCAGTAAAATATAAATACAACCGATAGTTAATAAACTAATTTCTTTGTAGCTTTTTCGACATAATAAAATCATATTTTGTGATAATTTTGTAAATTCACCAGTTAAAATTACAAAATTAACTGTAAATGCAAAATTATAAAGTTCACAGAAATCATCTTGGGGGATTTCCCACTGTTGTCAAGGTGATAATAAAATCAGCCAATCACAAGTGAGGATACATAATGCATGAGTTATGGAGTGAGGGAGATGTTTGTGAAAAGCTTTTAGGTTATATTTTGGTTATATTTGTGGTGATTTATATTCATGTTCTTGTTTTTATTTCATGTTTGATTTTTCAATGATCGATCTTTGTTCACATTATTCTGATACAAACATCGTCAGGTAAAATTGTAGCGATCTCCCAGCATTAATGGGCCATAAATGTGAGCATGGACAAAATGAAATCATTCAGGTAATGCCCTGTAAGCAGATTAGTGGATCCCAAACAGACGGAGTAATATACTTTACAAAAATTTTGCAAAATATGCGCTCGGCTCACCTCTGAGTATTTTTTTCACAAACGAAACAACAAAACTAAAAAGTTTAATCAAAATTGGATTAGTACTTGTTGCATAATCCTGAAAACAGATATTTACAAAATTCTAATTCTTTTGGACTTTTATAGCACTTAATCTCCCCTATCCAAAGGGGACTCTAAGGTGCAACAGAACAAAAACAGTCAACCAGTTTCAGTATCCAGGGACACAAAAGAAGCCAAGAACCACAGAGAATGCCAGGGGATAAGTAAGACTAAGTTGGATATGCCTTGGTATGCAGGTAGGTTTTGAGCAAGTTTTGAGGATTATTTGAGAACCACTGAAGTATTACACCATAGCTGCCAAAAAAATGCTGTGAGCCCACAAGAAGGCTATTAAGACAGTAAAAGCAGCAGTATGTGTGTCATTGATTGGGGAATTTTCTCAAAGAAATCATACAGGAAATAGATCTACACGGAATGAGTTGGAAAAGTTTGAAGTAATTTATGTGAAAAATTCCAATTACATATGACAAAGTAGCTACTTCATTACAGGGAGAGTTGGATCAGTTTAAACGTGTATACAATTGTTAAATTGAAGCCAAAAGTGGAACCATTACAGTACAACCATTTCAAGTGGTTTCACTTTATTTACAGTGACATTTTTTGAACATTAACATATATAACTGGTACTTATTAGTGACTATGTTATTATTCCTTTCACAAAAACAATCGTTCCTGCTGGAGACATGCAAATTTTGCAAGAAAGAGCAACACATTAAAGGATAAAATAAACAGTGAAAGATTTCTTTGGCATTACCGTCAATTTGAAAAATATTACTTGTGTCTAAGTATATAATTGGTGTAGCAGAAAAACCTCTTGAATTTTTTTTCCACTTTATCTGTGACACACAAAAAAGCTGGTCCAATAATTTCTTTGTTTACATAATGTCTGAAACAATTAATTCCAGGGCCAAATTTGGAAAAAATTTTTTGCTGGTTAACATCCCCATTAGACTTTTAAAAATATTTTTATTTTGTAAAAAAAATTGGCTCATGTATATCATTTAACTCCACCTGGTTTGACTTTGAATCAGGGGCAAAAGGTTGTTAAATCCAATATCACAAAAAGATTTGCTGCTGATGAATTTTCTTTTATTCATTTTGACATTACAACCCCCTTGGAAAAATAATAAGAACTGAGTGGCAAGGGACTTTGTTTAACCTTGAAGCATGGGTCAAAGGTCAAATCTGATCGCAAAGAATTATTTGCAGCCCATGACTTCACATACATTGTTTTCACATTGTTTTTCTCCCCTATGACAAATAAAAGGGAGATAACACGGCCTAAGAAAATGACCCAAGCAATGGTACACACAAAAAAAAATTTTTAAAGGACATCATGGACCTGAAATTGAAGGTTAAGATCAGCAATGGACAGACCTCTTGCCCTTGTTCATACATACTCATAAAACCAATCTGAAAAATCTAGCTCAAAATACTTCTTGAGTTACCTTGCCTGAAGGCAAGTCTCCATGACAGAAGTGACAGTCAGAAGCCCAAAACAATTTTACTTATCCCTTACTTTCATACTGGGATGTAATGACTGTGAACATCGAGGTTTGTAAACGATCACCTGGATACTTATCTCAATGGTCACAGGTTTGAATCCAGCTTATAACAGAATCCAGTTCAGGTAGAAAGGTCCAGTCCATACAGCCATTAGGGAGATATGTGATAAAACATCTTTGCATACAATTACATGTAATACTCTTACACAACACAACACAGAAGTTTTACTTAATTCCTAAGAAATCTGTGGCTGAATTCACAAAATGGTCTTCAGTCTAAAATATGAGGCGTTCTTTTCAAATTGTAACAAATTTTATTGTAATTTAACTTTTTGTAAGTTAAATACTTACCTTATCCTCACAAATGCTTACTTGGTTTTGTGGAGGCAAAACGCGGCGACCAACAAGAATATTTAAAAATTATTCTTGTTCGAGAGGTGAACCCCGTAGTTAGTGATAGGTGCGCATGCGCACAACACATTGTCGGTTGGACTTTGTCGAGAGATCCTCATTTAATTTTTGGTCCCCTATGAAAACAAACTTGTGAGGGGAGGAAGGGTGGGTCTGTCCTTGTGAGGATAAGGTAAGTATTTAACTTACAAAAAGTTAAATTACAATAAAATTTGTTACATTTTATTGCGTAAAATAGCCTTACCTTATCCTCACAAATGCTTGATTCCAACCATAACAGGAGGAGGGGTTTGTTTTGCAACCTCCCTGTTTATAGATTACGGGGTTCACCATGAAAGCATTTGATGGAGAGGATAAGATAAGGTTAAGTATGCTACAACAGAATTTTCCATTACTGTAAAATATCTGTAAAGATAAGTAATGATAGCTAATCTCATGAATATTCATGATGTACTGTTGTAGTTGACACCTGCCCAAAGTAGCATAAAGTTGTCCTATATCTAAACCATCACCCATAACTGTGTGGTGGGAAATGGCTTCCTGGGTCCCTCGAGCTGGGAGCTGTAATCCAGCAAGAAGGCACCCCAAGCTGGCTTCTGTGTTTTACAAAATACAGTCATGAGGCCATCTGCCACAGAAGAAGACATATGTCCATACAAGATACTGGTATGGAAGGAAGAGTAAAGTATGTAAGCCATATGAAATACTCAAGAACATACTCAAAGCCAACCACATGCTGAGCCGAAACCACTGGGGCTAATTGTAATCTGTTTGGTCTGTGGACTGCCAAGACACATAGCTTAAAAGGTAGAAAACTTGTTGTGGCTCTTCCAATGGCAGGAGCCTAAAATCTGCTCTAGAGACACTCATCCTTGAATACTAAAGAAGCAGACATGGACCTAACATCATGGGCCTTAACCTGTAGGTCCTGTGTATCAAAATTGGATGACTGATAAGCCAATAAGACAGTCTGTATGATTCAAGAAGAGATAGCAGATATCATGAAATCTCTGTCAAAGGCTTCCTTAAAGGATATAAACAAGAGATTCTTCCCTTCCTTAAAGCACTAGTTCTGTCTAGATAGTATCTAAGTGCTCTGACAGGGTATAAAGTCATATCCTCAGTCAAGTCTGAGCTCAAAAAAGGTTTAAGAGCTGGAATGACCACTGGTTTTAGCGAATCTGGCAATCAGAAGCCAACTGATTGTTTGATAAGAAGGCAGGAGAAGGAGAAATAGTGACCTCCTTCCAGTGAGGTTTATGCCTGAGGGAAGAGAATGTCCAAGCGTGCACCTCCCCCCTTCTTTTGCCAGCTGCCAAAGCCATCAGGGAAACAGTCTTGAAAGTCAAAATCTTATGACTTGCATCCTTCAAAGGTTCAAAAGGAGCCTTAGTCAAAGACATAAGAACCAAAGATAGGTCCCAAGAGGGAATACCCCTATTGAGAAAAGGTTTGTCCCTGTAAAAGCTTGCAAGAAGTCTATTCAAGTGTATGCTCTTGCCCACTTCCAGACCAAAAGGTCCTAAATGGTCAGAAATTGCAGTTCTGTAGCCAGCAATTGTGTGCCGGCTTCAAATTTTTGACAGTAAACAGATGGTTAAAAAATTCTACTATGTCTGAGATAGAAGGCTCTGCGCTGACCACCTTATTCTGTTAGCACCAGAGTTCAAAAATGGACCACCTTGACTCATATAATCTTCTAGATGAGGGTCTTTGAGGTGCCTTAATTCGATCTGCCACCTGCTCAGAGAATGATTCAAGTGATTCTGAGTGGTGTCTAGGTGCCAAACATGAGGATTCAGATACATGAGATTCTGATGGAACTTCTGACTGAAAGGTTGTTTTTAGCAGATGAGGCCAATGAGGAAGTTGTAATGGGAGCTTGGTTGACAGATTCACTAGATCCCAAAACCAATGCATTCCGGGCCACCCTGGTGCTACTACTATCATCTTGCACCTGTAGGTGTTCATCTTCTGTATGACTTTTGGTATGAGTGCTACAGGACAAAAGGCATAGCCGTCCAGACACTCCCAGGAGATGTTCAATGCATCTATGTTCATAGCATTTGCATCTGGGACTGGTGAGACATAGATTGGTAGTTTGTGATTCAATTTGGTGGCAAACATGTCCACCATTGGTTTGTGCCAAACTTGCAAATTAGACTGAATATTTGAGGATGAAGAGACCATTCTGTCTGAATTATTTTGTCTTTCCTGGAGAGACTGTCGGCTATGACAATGAGGCAACCCTGAATGTGTCTGGCTCTTATGAGTATGTTTCGAGGATTGCAGTAGGCCAAGATGCGCCAAACCAGGAGACACCTATCCCAAGAGTGTGTTCCCTCTTGTTTGCTCAAATAACTGACTACAGTAGCATTGTCTGTTGCTATCAGAACCCTTTTGTCTAGCATTTTGTTTTGAAAGCTCTTTTAAGGGCAGAAACACTGCCTTTAACTCTAGGACATTGATATGAAGCAATTTTCTTGATCTGTCCAATTGCCACTGACTGTCATGTTTTCTAAATGAGCTCCCCAACCTTGATTTGATGCATTTGTGAAAATAAGGGTATTGTGTTCCTGTGGATGAAAAGGATAACCCATTTTTTAGATTTTTTATATCTTCCATCACTGAAGATGACTTTTCAGAAAGTTTGAAACAGGAATCTTCAGGTCTAGTGACTGGGGATACTGCCAGTTTTTTTTTTTTTTACTGCCAGATTTTTCTAAAATTATCACAAAGCCGAGTTCTTGAATCGTATGGACGAGTTCTTTTGTCTGGAGCTGACACTGGTGTCTGGTATTTGCTCTTAACAACCAGTCGTCCAGGTATTGGTGAACACAAATTCCGCGAGACTGACGAATGAGCTTTGCTTCTTTTACAATCCGCGTGAACTATAAGGGTGCAGTCGCCAACCGCAATGGCAGTACTTTGAGGTGATACGTTTGTTTGTCTACATGGAAACATAGCCAATGTTATGAATCTGGGTGTATGCGCACGTGAAAGAACGCATCTTTCAGGTCTATCGAAACTAGCCATTCACCTTAAATGACCGAGTTTCTGGTTATCTCTGCTGTCTCCATCTTAAAAGTTGGAACTAGCAGGCATTTGTCCAGGACACTGAGATCTGTCACAGGGCGCTATTTATTGCCGGGTTCTGATACAAGAAATAATCTGCTGTAAAATCTGGAGTTGTGCAATCCTAGAGATGGTAAATTGTGCCTTTTTTGAAGCATTTTCGACACTCTTAGGTAGCCATGTTTTTCCTGTCTGTAACCGCTTTAAATTATGGGATGTACAGACATGGGCGGATTCGACTGGAATATTATTCGATAAGCCGTCTCACGATTTGCACAACCCTTGTATTAGGTATGGAGATCTGTTGAAACTGGCAATTAACCTTTTGTGACCGTGTTTGTTAATAAAAATTGTCGACTCCATTTCACAGCTTGGAGAGACGTATGCATATTCAGGACACAGAGATCCCCACTGGCCAATGATATTGTGAGATTAATGCAAAGAAAATGACAGGAATAGTCATCTATCCACTCACTAACCTTGCCCAATGCTGATTAACTTCCTTGAATAGACTAAACTTCTTGTGTAGGCTATCCGTACTATACATTTTATAAAGCACACAACACACCAACGATCCATGTCTTGAAAAAAGCAAATGTATCGATCTAAAACAAGCAGCATTGTGTCAGATATGATAGAGGAAACTATTTTACTGAGAAAATCCTGCGACTTCTAGTCTTTTACAGAAGAAATTGTGTGTAAATAACATAATAAATGCAACACAATATTTTCAGCAACATGGTGGATTGTTTCCTGTCTGTAGCACCTGCAGTAGAGCCACATGAAAGGTGAGTTTTGATTGGAGGGCTACAAAGCACCCATTCAAAAACTGCACAACCCTGAGATGGCAATAATATTTTCATATAACATAGCTATTTATACGTATTTCTTCTACTACACCAGAATCCCCATTTCATTGAGGATAATGGTGGGAAAACTTATGTGTTATCTTCTCTGTAATGAACTATGAATAGAAGAACTAGTAAATGGTCCCCAAGCCAGTTGTAGATTTAACACAAGGCAATGGAGGAATGTAACTGTCTTGATGCCTGGTTAATAAGGTGATGGCAAACCTTGATAAAACCTCTGTAGTAGTAGATCTTCTAGGACTGACTGTTTTCCAGGCTACAGAAAAACTGCTAAATACTGTTATGGCAGAGTAATATTGAACTCCACACTATGAAAGCAATTTGTGTTTCTTAGAGGGGAAGATCCTTCAGATAATGAATGTTTTACTGCCGACCTTCTTCATAAACTTCACCAGGACTTCAATGAGGGGCTTCCCATTAGAAGCACTGATAAATATTTTGGAATCGAGATGAATGGTCATCTTCTTTGTTTTCACCAAGTGGAGAAGCTACCAGCATTCTGGAGGTTTAATTACTGACCCCAGAAAACGAATTTAAATCTGCCCAGCTATCAGATCTTAACATCATATGATGTTGTAGAAGAAACCTGCAGTAGATCTTCTAGTGTTGACAGTTTTTCAGTCACAGGAGACCTCTTAATACTGTCATTTCAGGAAAATGTGGCCAGTTCAAAGACTTCTGTTGGACATCCCTCATACATGAAGAGGTAGATAACTTGAACCAAAAAATCGAAGAATCTTCTGCAGTAGATCCTCTACCAAAGACTGTTTTTACAGCCAAGGGGGATCTAAAAATGCTGTCATGGGATTACACAACCCTCAGCATGAAAAATTGTACTTCTGTAGAATAGGAAGTCTAAAACTTCTTTCTTCTTGGTTGGAACTCTATGAATTCCGAAAGAACACATCTGCCGTTTAAGAAATGGGCAGAATGTAAAAGAATTCACGTGTTGCCTCCTCGACGACCAAAAATTGAATGAGGATCTCTCGACAAAGTCCAACCGACAATGTGTTGTGCGCATGCGCACCTATCACTAACTACGGGGTTCACCTCTCGAACAAGAATAATTTTTAAATATTCTTGTTGGTCACCGCGTTTTGCCTCCACAAAACCAAGTAAGCATTTGTGAGGATAAGGTAAGGCTATTTTACGCAATAAAAATAATATTTATCTATGACTTGAGAATTATTTCTTACAACAGATCTTCAACTTACCGGTAGTTTCGTCTTAATTTTTTTACTTATATATAAACACAGTTAAATTTAAGAATGGCAAAAGTGTTATTCTCATTTTCTCACTGTTGTTATGTTAAAATCTAATAAGATTTTGATTGGCAGATAAAATTTTAGTCAAGTTTCTTGCTTCACTTAATATTTAATTTATAAGTCTCCACTTGAAGACAATAGTAGCTAAAAAAAAGCCTAATATTTGAGACAAAAACCCATCCAAGTTTTGGCTAAGAATTGATACCTCTTATGAATCTAGTCCCAGACATCGGAATCTCTTGTCTTTTGCATTTAAAACTGAAGACTCATCTGCTTCAAAAATTAACTGTCCTGTCAAATATTTGACAGATTGCTCTCGGCTTTAACCCCCTGAATACCTACTCGAGTTTCCCTTACATATTCCCTTGTATCTTTAGTTTTTTTCCTATCTCTTTGCAATTATTATTCTTTCTTAAAGTCCACTTAATGGAGGAAATTTTCATTCCCAACCAAAAATTTTATTAAATCTCTCTTTCGGAATTTTTATTGATATTATGTACCTGAATAAACAGACCCAAACTGGCTACTTAGGTCTAGAATATCACCCCTTTTACAGGTAAATCCTCTGTAAACCCTCATATCCATAACAATGTTATTACATTGATATGCATATTAATATGAAAATTTTAATTACTTAAACGTAGCTTTTATAAGCTATGTGGAACTGAATGCTATCTCGGGAGGCCGCAAGGGATCAGGCCAACGTCCAAGAAAAATAGACGTTTAGTGTTGACCAAATCCCAGTGCTATAGGTGAACACCGCAGTGTACTTCGGTAGGAAACTCCTCCTTTCTCGCTGCAAATTTAGACCGTACCCCCTCAGCTGTAATACAGCGGGGAGGCCGGGTGGGACTCTCTTCAGTTCCAAATGGTAAGCTTGTAGCTTATAATGGCTACATTTAAGTAATTAACATTTTCAATTTTATTGCGCTACAATAGCTTACCATGTGGAACTGAATGCTGCATCAAACCGCTGGGTGGAGGGATTACAGCTGATACTGTAAGTATATGTCAATTTTCTTGGATTTGAATTAAATAGATTAGAATGAATGTATTAGAAAGACCAGTCTGAGTCCCGCTTACAGTGCCCCGGTTCCAGGAACTGGGCCTTTAAGAAGCTAAAAACCAGTCTGAGAATAATTGAATGAATGAAAGAACTGGAACTGTCTGGAAGTCTGATTGGAGCCCTGGGCTTGAAAAAAATCTCATAAACTTGCCACCCTTACAATGAGATTATGGGATCACCTGGATAATTACTTAATACCTTATACATGTTAAATACTGTACTGAAATAAAAGATAAAAGACCTTACCAACAACCTGAGGAGGTAGTCATATACCTAGAACCTGGGATTTAGACTTCTGAAGACTTGGCTGTAGCGGGTGTGCCCCAACCTTCTTTTTCTTCTGAGGATGACTAGTCTGAGGGGAAGGGTATAGGACTTGTGCCGCTACTACTGGACCCAGATACATATTGTTGTCGTTGTCCGACCAAGTAAGGTCTTTTAGATAAAAATTTGTAAATGTGTTGTGAGCTTTCCAGTGACAAGCTTGCAAGATTTGGTCCACCTAAACCCCCACCAAAAAAGGCCTTAGAGGCCGCGAAGGCCATAATGTCATGCGCTTTAACTTGGACCAAGGACTGTTGGTCTGCTTGTTTGTAATAAAGTAGGATAGTTTGTTTTAACCAAGAAGAGAGAGTAGCAGGTCTGATGTCCGAGATATGTCCTTTCTTGAAGGAAATGAAGAGTAGGGATCGAGATCCTCTCAGGTCTTTGGTTTGATCCAAATAGTACCTCAAGGCCCGTACTGGACACAGGGTCCTGTCTTCTTTAAATTGTCTATCCACAATGGTAGTCAAAGCAGGGATAGTCACTGGAGACACAGTTTCAGAACCTTCTCTTGCTAGTTGGTTTTTGGCTATGAAGTCTGAAGAGGAGAAGAAAGCTACCTTTTCCCATTGGCCTAGATTAGATACTTTGTTTGCAACCCAGGCATGAATTTCGCTGCAGCGCTTGCAATTTCATTGTAGCTTTAGAATCAACGAAGGGGTGTCACTCTGGGCAAAAAAGGGACAGACATTTGCTTTACAATATCTGTCCAAATTTAGGGTACCCATGTTTCAGTACTGATCAACTGAAAGGACTGGAAAAAGCAAGACTGCGGTTGCAATTTTATTGAAAAGTCAAGAGCACTCGTAGAGCGCATACTTCTGCCAAGGCATCTACTTACTAGTAAATGGGAAAATCCAGATTATTTTTTGTAATGACAATCCAGATTGCTCTCAAAATTTAATGGGATCTAAGTTCGACCAAGACTTATCTTCTGATTTTTTTTTCAGAAAGATCCAACCAGTAGCATTTGCATAAACAGGCTAAAAACAAATAAACAGAGAAATGGACAAACGGTCATGAAACAGTTAGGTAGAGAAATCTGAATGCCTCTATCTCAACATTCTTTGAATATGGAATCACCACTTTGTTGTCAGAACAATCCTGCCACAACAAGAAGGCTAGTGGTACATACACTGTGCCATGTAACAGAGACGTCAATGAGAAATGAAAAAATAAAGGTTACAGGTATGGTATGGATAACAACAAGAATTGCTTCAGGAAAGAAACCCATGGGTGGTTCTTGTTATGGCTTAAACTTCCAATTATACACTCCTAAGGATGGAGGCTCGCAAAAAGCTCTATCAGAATTTTTGTTACTTCTTACTCATAAACATTGGCTAGCACTTGTCACGTAAATTGTAAGATGTTTACGTTAAGCCACAGATTTGACAGAGGAATGAGTGAGTTTGAATACTCTTTGACCTCTCGACTTTGGGCTTTAATCAAAAACTCATCTTTAGTCCACAAATTTTAGCTAAGATAAAAAATAAAAGAATTGAATGTCTCTGTCCAGCAATGGACAAAGAATACTGCGTTTGTTTCATAGGAAGAATTTACAGCATAAAATAGTTATAAACAGTAACAAGACACCACTACAAAGACAGGAAATATCATCCATACATCAGGGAAGTATAAAACAGATCAGTTATCTCCAAACAAAAGTCTGAAATAAAAAAGGGACAGCAAGATGTCTTATAAGGCAGGCTGCAGACACAAAATGGACATTAAGTGGGCGAAATTATATGAGCAGGGACAGTAACAGAGAAATGACAGATGTTAGTGCACATTTCCATATATGCAACCTCGAGCCCACAACTGGCAATGCAGAATTTCCATGTATGCAAAAGTTGGCCACGATTTTATTGTAATGAACAACAAATCAAATTTCAATCAATCAGGGACCATAAAATAGAGAAAGATGTATTAAAAGTCATGTTTTTGCGCACAAATTGTGTCATCTAAGAAAAAAAATTTCATGCCAAATCATGACTCATGATTTAGATATATAATTTTGAGAAACTTCTTACAACACTTGAGGAGAGAAAAAAAAAGTCTTCGCAAATAACAGATCTTAAATCATACACAAAGAAACTCAGAGCCACAAAATTCGTTTTGTATTGCAGTAAATGAATGGAGACTGGAAGATAAATATCACACCTATTCAGTAGCTATTTGTTGAAGATATCCATCAGCTTTGCATTAAATATAATGAAAAATGTTGAAAAAAATTAATGTAGAAAATATTTAATAAACCTAAGAGATAAAAAGGATTCAAACTAATTGATCAATCCAGATGCACATCAAGACAATCTCCGAAGAAGACTAAGTACAGTTAGACCTCACCTTGTGTAAAAAATATTAGTGTTGGTATCGAACGATAATATGCACATCGATATCAAACAATATTTTTGCCTTGCGTATCGATCGATATTGAAATATCGGGGTATTAGATGCTTTCCTGGGAGAGACCTTCCAAACTCTTTCGCGAGGTTTAGTATTTCCCGAAACGTAAACAAATATGGCATTTCCGGTTTAGCGGTAAGTGAAAGATGACAAAAATAGTAGGAAAACCAATATATTCTTCAAATATTGTCCTTTATTTGAATGAAAAACATGATATTTGTACCTGTTAAGTAGTATGTTTCGATATTGATATTATACTCTACATTATTGATATCGGCAAATGTAGCGTGAATCGATAAATATTTCAATATCGATAAACAATACCAGCACTAAAAAATATCACCCTGATTGAATGCATAGTTTTTGAATTATAGACACAGCCAGAAAAAAACAGACCCATTTACAATACCCATCCCCACTCCTTTGGGGTGGGCGAATAATCAAACTGTGTTTCCTCACTGGCAACTGTCACATACTGTGGCAAATGTCACATGTCATAATGGTTGTACTTAGAATACTGATCGAGTGTAAACACAAATATTTATAATCCACCATGTGCCGTATATATGGCCTATATAGGGAGATACACACAGTGGGATATATACTTGTTTCTGTATACAGCGGTGCCTCCATAATAATTAGCATCACCAAGTGCTGAATTTTCATTAATATTTAGGAAACCATGAAACCTATTATATATCATTAAAAACATATTTTTTACAACACTTCTGCTGGTTTTTATGGAAGAAGTTTTATATTTCATTTTGCCGTATGTATATAAAAGTTTGTTTCTGCATTTTTTTTCTTTAAAATGGATATATTTAACTCATACATAATACAAAATGGTTGACACTAAAACATCCCCCATAAGAATTTATAGAAAAAATATATCACTCATGAAGATCAACAGTATAATACTCATGCTATGCACTCCTATAATTAATAGTGTCCTCTTCATTCATGAGCAAATTTTTTCGGTACATCTTTATGGGAAGTCTTCCTATTATACCTTAAAAGGTGAACAAAAGTACATCTTTTCATGAAATAAAATGACTGCCAGGAGCATAGAAATATAATGCAACCATTGAGTTTTTACAACACACAAGCACTTTATACGTCTGCCATATAGTATGGTACATTATAAGTCCTGCTTTTCATGTTACAATTTAACAAAGAGTAGGTTATATTTTTCAGTGAAGTTCAAAGGCGGCATTTCACTAATAGACTTAAAGCTTATTTCCCCATCCCATTTTACACCCCTTTCACACTTTTTTGACAAGATGTCCCCAATACACCCTCAATTTGTATACTGGTTTAAGACGTCAAAGCCTGGCTCCGTGTCACACTGTGGGAGTCATTTTGATTAGATCTCTGTGGGATGTGACAAGTACCATGTCTCTTCACTGAAGTTACGCAGCAATGGGCTACATTAGTACTTGGATGGGTGACTGTTTGAGTTCTAGACCTGCTATAGGATGTCTCTGAGTCAGAATTTGGTTTTCTCTACAGGCTTTCATAAGTTCTTCTGCACTACTCATATCTCTGATGGCTTTGCAGCTTGGACATATAGACCGAAAAACTTTTTGGCCTTGCTCCAAACTAAACCTTAAACAAAGCTCTTTTTTATTTGGCAAGGGTTAAATTAATTTTCTAGACTTCTTGTTGTAACTATATTAAGAGGGAGGCATCATTAGTTGAGTGGTTAATATAGTTGCATTAAACCACCCAGCTTTCATCTCTCTGGTATTGAAACATAGTTAAAATCCATAAGTTACTTGGGGGGGGGGGGGGGGGGGGGGGAGCTCTAGTACTCTGCCACATTTGTCTGTTACTAGTTTAGTAGTTTATCACATAGTGTTCCTTATTTTCACACAAACTTCTCATTCTATTTTCAACAAAATTGCTTGCATCATCAGCCAAATTTGTTCCTCTAGTACTTCTGGGGGCTACGGTGGCACAGTGGTAACACTTGCCTCCCACCTCTGAGATCGGAGTTCAAAACCTGGTCTGACATCACGTGGAAAAGGTGGTAGCTGCTTGTCGTTGGTCTGCAGTTTACAGTACAGATCACTGACCAACTGTATGTACTGGTTTCCTATGCCCTTCCAACTACCCATCATTAAAATAACTGATAAGGTACTAGGCACGACATTAAACAATAAATAAATAAATTCTCTGATACTTTCAGTTCATTACAAACTAAAACACAGTCACTAAGATTTGTTCCAGTTCTTGCCAATCAGATACTTGGTCCTATTTTTCTCTGAGTCAAAGTCTCTAGCCGAACATGCTCATTCAGAGCAGGGTGACCCTACCATAACATCAGAAAGTCTCTTTTCTCCCTCTATTTCATTCAACAAAAGAGCCCTCTTCACTTTTATGTCTATTTCTTCCAAATTAATCTAATCTCAATGTCTTCAATTATTAAAGAGATCTGCTCTCCTCAATTCTGTCTGAGGCTAGCTTAGTGTACTTACACATACTAAAACCTTGGACCCTACATTTCTTCAAATCAGTTCATACTTAAACTCATACTTTTACTCAAATGTAAGCTTTTAAAAATGAAGTTCCTAAAAATATCTTATATTATTATCTTTTGTTTGAATAGAGTTTTTAACATGTAATTCAACTCTGCAGTTAACTGTTGTAAGAAACACTGATCTAAACCTAAAAATGAATATAAGTCACAGCTGAGGTAGGTTTTCCAGAAAACAACATCATATGAAGAAAAATAGATACAACTGTATCCAAATGCAAAACTTAACCTACATAAAGACTAGCACTGGAAGATACAGTTACTGTTTCAGGTTTTAATAAAGATATAGAACTGAAAACAGCTATAATTACAAATTACAATCATAGATTTAAAATATTGAGCTTCTTCGTATAAATTAACCACAGTCTGACATATAGAAACATGGATTATTTGTGTGTGAGTGACAAACTTACTTGGACTTTGAGATTACCAGGAGATACAAGTTTTAAGGAAGATTTATTCATTAAGGATCTGACACATCTTTCTTGCAGTGAAAACTATATTCACAGATAGTCTGCTACTCCCAAGTTTGGAAAGAACTTTTGAACTTTAATACTCAATACTCACCTTGAGAAAATAAAACACAGGTGAATCCCCAACTGAAGACAGGACAAAATTTGACCATGCAAACTCAAGATCAACTGGAATCTACTGTTTTCAAATGACTATTTGTTCCGACTGTCAATTGTGGCATTTGTGACAAATAATGAAAAGGAGATACTTAAAGTATCTGAAATTTAAACAAAGGTGTTATAAAGTTCTATTTAACAACATTTATTCACAGTACAGTTCTGAAAAGCCTCTATTCTATTCATTCTTTATGGTGCAAACATAAAAAGGGTATTTACAAGTCCTCGGAGTGTCAAGTTTCATTACTTTTCTATTACTTAGTGCAATGTGACTGCATCTTAGAATTGTAAAAATGTTGTTTGGTGTAAAATCTTACACACCATCCATCTGCAAACAGACGTAAGTTTATAGTTTTAACTATTAAGTATTGATGGGACATTTATTGTTAAATACTGTTGTATAATTCTTTTGTTTATCTTGTCCACTATTACCTTGCTAATGTATGACAGTATATCTTCTGTTGAAAAATGAAAAGAAACCCTTGAAATAGTAAAAATATACATTCTTTACACTACACTTGGATTGTCATGTTCAACCGTAAAGTTCTAAGTGTGTCTCTTTTGTCTTGCAAAAAAGACAAAGCCACTATACAGTAGATCTAGTTAAATAGAGTCTACTGTACTCCCACACAGAAAGACCAAATAGTCTTTGCATTTATGTCTCATATTTATCTAGTATTGTGCTGTTGTTGTTTCCATTTTTCAAGCCAGTTCCTGAAAGTACAAATTCAACAAAAACCAGGTTTGTTCGATTTAAGGAAATGTGACATGCACAGGATATGAAATATCAACAGCATTCTGCTCTTGGAAGTGTTTTTTTAACCAAACAACTAATATCTTGGTGGGTATAATGAAATAATGTGAATTGTTTTTTATAATTGCATGTTAGTAGTAACAATTTGGTGAACTTATATTAAAATATAGGGAATATGTGACGAAATCTGAGAATCTAACCAGATGAGCATCTTTCAGTCAACATATAGGTTTCCGATTTATTGACTTATATACTCCATATACCCAACACTATTTATCTGACAATGTAACTTGGCACTGTCTTTTGCACAGGGTGTAATGCCCAGGTCACACAGTGGCGAGGGTGCTACGATGATATCTGCGAATATAGAAGAATAGAGGCGACTTCAGATTCGCCAGAATTCGCCGAAAAAAAGCGGGAAAGTGTGGTCACATGATAAAAGATCTTCATACTTCTACGACCCAGGAAACATGTGTACCCACTGAGAATATCCATTGTAATGACTGTATGAGCCCAATATCTCTTTTCTACTATCCCTTGTTTCCCTCCTGACTGATCCAAAAACTGTAGTTCTGAGTGGGTTGTATAACTTATCTTATTGGGTGTGTGATCATGGTAATGAAAAACATACCCACTGTAAACCATTCTTAACTGCTAAAGGACAAAAGGTTACTTTGTGCATAAGGATATCACAAGATGTGGATTTTGCCTCTTAGTGCCATGCTGCCTTTTTAGCACCCAAAGCAAGCGTTTAAGATTACAGTAGTAATAAGCACAAGTACAAAGCTGACCCCTCATTACAGTCCAAACTTAATTTCTGCATTCAAGCAGTATTCCAAAATTCACCAGTCTATGGGCTTATTAATGGTCATTACCACAGAGATACCTGCTGAAAACAGAACTATGGTGGAAAGGAAGGAAAGGCCATGGAAAATAATTTGAGTGTCTTCACGAAGGATGCGACAGAAGAAGCAGAACAAACATTATAAGTTATATTTATTAAAATGAAAAGCTTCCAAAGCAAGGAAACACAAGATGGGGATGAACTATCCCTTAGGCATGATCTCACAGTGGAGCAAACATTGAAATGCATTCATCTGCATACAATGAACAATTCTTCTTCCTATATTAATTCACTGTCCAACAACCAAATCGACATCTCTTTAGTAGTTGTGTTTTCCTCAGAGAGGGTGATGACATGGGCGTATGACAATATGCTGGTGTCTTCAACACCTGACAAGCTATGTGCAAATAATCGGACAATTTTAGTCCCTGGCACATTTTTGAACCCATACTGTATCTTCCAACACTATTACTCTTCTTCATTATGCTTCGTATTACCCTGGCACAATAATATGCACAGTGGGAATATTGTGAAAGTTAGTTTAAATAAAATAAATGTTTACATTAATTTTTGTCCCCTTTTCCTTTATCTGACATCTTCTTGTCCCTTTGTTACACATCTTTTTCACAGACATCCAAGACATAATTGAATTTTGCTGCCATCATTGTTGTGGGCTCTATTGAGTTTCCATATTTACTGCTGTTTAATCAAGTGTCACCCCCGCCAAAAGTAACATGTAACAAATGCTTGCTTTAGGAATTATTTTTAAATAAATTTTTTGTTGCTGTAACTGGGGTTGCCCGATGTAATAATTACTGTGCTACTAAAGTACATGTACTTTTGATTATTAGTCTTCAACGAGTACTCTGTGTGCAATTTTTGGCAAAAAAAAGCAACATAATTTACACTTTTTTTTGTTTTTTTTTTATTAGAAACATAAAATGATACATTTGATGTCAGCCGTTTTGTAAATGTTCACACACAATTTACCTAAAATGAGTCATTTACTGCACATTTTAAATGACAATTATGCAAATTCTGTCAATAATTATGCTAACAGATCATCTCTTTAACAACAGAGCAATGATACAAGAATACAACAGTGAAAAATAGCATCAGAGATGCCCGTACCCCACAGCCTGGGGAAATATTTTTAACACCATGAGATATAGAAGTAGTATAACAGTACAAAGTTCAAGATACTTTCAGAGCAGTGTCAGTTATATTAAGGTCCAAATAATGCTTAAGTAGAGAAAATAATATCTAAGGAAAAGAAATGTATGTAAAGATGAAGTATTAAAACAAAACAATTCAATAATAAAATGACAGCACTTATCAGTAAACCAAAAATGGCCGAATTATGGTTTGGATGTTTTGAATATTACCCATGCATACAGAAGTGGCAATACATTCAATGAATGCTTATGTGTGATGTTGGAGAAAAGCCTGTGACTCACTTGATGAAATTCCATCTGTTACAATGGGAACTTGCAAAAGGAAATTCTTAATGAATTCTAATATGACTTTAACAGTGCTTAATCTGCATCAACAGAAAGACCCAAAGGTGCAACAAGATTTTAAAGGTCAATACAGCAAGGTCAAAGGTCAATCAGTGTCACACCATGACGTGGCACACCTAAAACCCTCAACCAATGTCCCTACCAAGTATAAACTTCCTACACCTTACAGTCTCTGAGATATAGCCTGGACAAGATTTTATAGGTCAAGGTCACTACAGCAAGATCAAAGGTCAAATCAAGGTCACACTATGACGTAGCACACCTACACCCCCTAACCAATGTCCCTACCAAGTATCAACTTCCTACACCTTACGGTTTCTGAGATATAGCCCGGACAAGATTTTAAATGTCAAGGTCACTACGGCAAGGTCAAAGGTCAAATCAAGGTCAGACCATGACGTTGCACACCTACAACCCCTAACTAATGTCCCTGCCAAGTATCAACTTCCTACACCTTATGGTTGCCGAGATATAGCCCGGACAATATTTTCAAACTCAAGGTCACTACGGCAAGGTCAAAGGTCAAATCAAGGTCAGACCATGACGTTGCACACCTACAACTCCTAACCAATGTTCCTACCAAGTATCAACTTCCTACACCTTACGGTTTCCGAGATATAGCCCGGACAAAATTTTATAGGTCGAGGTCACTACAGCAAGATCAAAGGTCAAATCAAGGTCACACTATGACGTTGCACACCTACACCCCCTAACCAATGTCCCTACCAAGTATCAACTTCCTACACCTTACGGTTTCTGAGATATAGCCCGGACAAGATTTTAAAGGTCAAGGTCACTACGGCAAGGTCAAAGGTCAAATCAAGGTCAGACCATGACGTTGCACACCTACAACCCCTAACTAATGTCCCTGCCAAGTATCAACTTCCTACACCTTATGGTTGCCGAGATATAGCCCGGACAATATTTTCAAACTCAAGGTCACTACGGCAAGGTCAAAGGTCAAATCAAGGTCAGACCATGACGTTGCACACCTACACCCCCCAACAAATGTCCCTGCCAAGTATGAACTTCCTACACCCTCCGGTTTCTGAGATACAGCCCAGACAAACTATTTCCCGCCGACCGACCGCCCACCCATCCGGACACCATGGGTGAAAACAATACCCCGACAGCCCTTAAGGGCTGTGGGGTAAAAAATCACTCTTGTGTCTTGTATTGATAAATAGCATTGAGGACATATTGAGGTTTATCTGTCCCTGGAAGAGTACATTATGAAAAGTTTCAGTCACAATGCCATGTTTGAGTATGGTGTGTATTTGAATGAGTTCACTTAGCTTGGGTGGTGGTGAAATCTTCTGCATATGCTCAATACATTGTCACTGACAGTGTAGCATAAAGGTGGACATTGAATAACCTATTGTTTTACAGAAGCCTTACTTTTTATTAGTTCCTATCAGAACATCCAAGTATTTTTTTTTGTTACTATTTTTTTTCAAATAAACCAATGGACTTGTTTGTTTCTGTCCGGGACCATATTTAAGGGAAGGAAGTGTTTTTGTAGACACTTCTTGTGACTTTGACAACAATCTCTATAGCCTAGTCCACTGGTAACAATATATGCTAATGTACGTTTCTCATACACTTATTTTTAAAATCATTCCAACAAAGTCATCAATTGATTTACTGTCATTTTAGCGTGACTGATAACTCCAAACACCACTTACAAAAGTAATTCACAAGAAACCATAAAAATACTTCAAATTTAACAGTAAGCCCAGATGTGATAAATTTCAGGACCTCATAGTTTCTGCCACTTAAGAGGAATCCAACTGAAGAAAGTTCTACTAAATGATTGAACTATCATAGTTACTTAACAAAGTTCTACTAAAAGTGACTGAACTGTATGTACTTGGTGCTGTTAATTTTTCACTAATCCTGCCACTGAAAAGTCTACGGACAAGCTTATGGCCAACATCTTGAGGTGACTTCTGCACACTGGCCAAGCAAGACTATGTCAGACTCTTTAAATTACACTCCACTCTGATTTGTTTGAACAGTAAAATGCCTGTATTCAAACTTTTGATTATCTGACACTTAATTCTATAAAATATAATTATTTGTAAAATACAGATAACTGGCACTTATTTTTCCGTGCAAATAGTACAAAGTGGATACATCAAAAAATTATTCTAAAATAACTGAATATGACACTGAGTTTAAAATTGCATAAAGAAAGCACTATCACTGTGGTATTGGTCTCTTATAACAAAATTATAATAAGTTATTTATTACTGTAAACAGTTTTATTGCTGTAAATGTTAATACGCTTGAAATTACATTTTATTTAAATTTTTGATCTATTATTACATTATAATAATAACACCATGACCTTGAGTGGGCACTCTCTATATTCAGCAGCACTTCATTTATTGTAAACAATCTTTTAACTTATTATGCCCTACAAATCATGTTATGGTTCTACTATCTGAACCAAATTGTACTGTGATAGTGTGTTTGGATGTAGAAGACTCTCTCCTATACACTTTAATTCTTGAACAAGTCAAGGACATACTTGTGATCGCTCACAGACATCTTAGGTTGACATCTAAAGAATACTTCGGCAATATTTGTTACCTTACACAGCAATGACAGTCTTTTTATCCATATAGATTTCGCTAGATAAAAGTTCATCAAACAGAAGTAGTAATATAGACTGAAACAGTAGAGAATGAATTTGTGAGAGGTAAAAGGAGTAAATAAAATTTGATATCTAGATTAGTAAAGGGTGGATTTGCGTTTTTCCTTATTTATTCACTCACCCCGCCATTAAACAGTGCACTGACAGGCTTGTGGTCGCTGATCATCATTTTTGGGTGACTTCTGTACACTAGCTGAGTGATGTTACTACCTCTCCACAGGACCCGATCACACCAGGCAGGAGTTCTGTTCTTCTCACTGCAAGGTTAAGGAGATAGAAGCAAATTTGTGTTTTGCCATTTTTGGCAAAAATTTGAAAATTCAAAATGGCCGCCATTTTAGTGGAGGGGAAATTTTTTTTAAATTGCCAAGAATACAATGCTCAAACACCTGTGGGTCGAAAATTTTGACGAAATCGCTCTATCTCGCACGGTTAAGGAGATAGAAGCAAATTTGTGTTTTGCCATTTTTGGCAAAAATTCGAAAATTCAAAATGGCCACCATTTTTGGGGAGGGGAAAATTTTTGGAAAATTGCAAAGGGTACACTCCTTAGATACCCTGTGGGTCGAAATTTTCGACGAAATCGCTCTATCTCACACAGTTAAGGAGATAGAAGCAAATTTGTGTTTTGCCATTTTTGGCAAAAATTCTAAAATTCAAAATGGCCGCCATCTTTGGGGAGGGGAAAATTTTTTAAAAATTGGCAAAAGTAGAATTCTCAGATACCCTGTGGGTCGAAAATTTTGCCGAAATCGCTCTATCTCGCACGGTTAAGGAGATGGAAGCAAATTAGTGTTTTGCCATTTTTGGCAAAAATTCGAAAATTCAAAATGGCCGCCATTTTAGGGGAGGGGAAATTTTTTTTAAATTGCCAAGAATACAATGCTCAAACACCTGTGGGTCGAAAATTTTGACGAAATCGCTCTATCTCGCACGGTTAAGGAGATAGAAGCAAATTTGTGTTTTGCCATTTTTGGCGAAAATTCAAAATGGCCGCCATTTTTGGGGAGGGGAAAATTTTTTGAAAATTGTAAAGATTACATTCCTTAAATACCCTGTGGGTCGAAAATTTCGACGAAATCGCTCTATCTCGCACGGTTAAGGAGATAGAAGCAAATTTGTGTTTTGCCATTTTTGGCAAAAATTCAAAATGGCCGCCATTTTTGGGGAGGGGAAAATTTTTTGAAAATTGTAAAGATTACATTCCTTAAATACCCTGTGGGTCGAAAATTTCGACGAAATCGCTCTATCTCGCACGGTTAAGGAGATAGAAGCAAATTTGTGTTTTGCCATTTTTGGCAAAAATTCAAAATGGCCGCCATTTTTGGGGAGGGGAAAATTTTTTGAAAATTGCAAAGAGTACACTCCTTAGATACCCTGTGGGTTGAAAATTTCGACGAAATCGCTCTATCTCACACAGTTAAGGAGATAGAAGCAAATTTGTGTTTTGCCATTTTTGACAAAAATTCTAAAATTCAAAATGGCCGCCATTTTTGGGGAGGGGAAAATTTTTTGAAAATTGTAAAGATTACATTCCTTAAATACCCTGTGGGTCGAAAATTTCGACGAAATCGCTCTATCTCGCACGGTTAAGGAGATAGAAGCAAATTTGTGTTTTGCCATTTTTGGCAAAAATTCAAAATGGCCGCCATTTTTGGGGAGGGGAAAATTTTTTGAAAATTGCAAAGAGTACACTCCTTAGATACCCTGTGGGTTGAAAATTTCGACGAAATCGCTCTATCTCACACAGTTAAGGAGATAGAAGCAAATTTGTGTTTTGCCATTTTTGGCAAAAATTCAAAATGGCCGCCATTTTTGGGGAGGGGAAAATTTTTGGAAAATTGCAAAGAGTACACTCCTTAGATACCCTGTGGGTTGAAAATTTCGACGAAATCGCTCTATCTCACACAGTTAAGGAGATAGAAGCAAATTTGTGTTTTGCCATTTTTGGCAAAAATTCTAAAATTCAAAATGGCCGCCATCTTTGGGGAGGGGAAAATTTTTTAACAATTGGCAAGAGTAGAATTCCCAGATACCCTGTGGGTCGAAAATTTCGCCGAAATCGCTCTATCTCGCACGGTTAAGGAGATAGAAGCAAATTAGTGTTTTGCCATTTTTGGCAAAAATTCGAAAATTCAAAATGGCCGCCATTTTAGGGGAGGGGAAATTTTTTTTAAATTGCCAAGAATACAATGCTCAAACACCTGTGGGTCGAAAATTTCGACGAAATCGCTCTATCTCGCACGGTTAAGGAGATAGAAGCAAATTTGTGTTTTGCCATTTTTGGCAAAAATTCGAAAATTCAAAATACCCGCCATTTTTGGGGAGGGGAAAATTTTTTGAAAATTGCAAAGATTGCATTCCTTAGATACCCTGTGGGTCGAAAATTTCGACGAAATCGCTCTATCTCGCACGGTTAAGGAGATAGAAGCAAATTTGTGTTTTGCCATTTTTGGCAAAAATTCGAAAATTCAAAATGGCCGCCATTTTTGGGGAGGGGAAAATTTTTGGAAAATTGCAAAGGGTACACTCCTTAGATACCCTGTGGGTCGAAAATTTCGACGAAATCGCTCTATCTCGCACGGTTAAGGAGATAGAAGCAAATTTGTGTTTTGCCATTTTTGGCAAAAATTCGAAAATTCAAAATGGCCGCCATTTTTGGGGAGGGGAAAATTTTTTGAAAATTGCAAAGAGTACATTTCTTAGATACCCTGTGAGTCAAAAATTCTGTCGAAATCGCTCTATCTCTTACGGTTTCTGAGATATTAGCAAATTACTCAAAAGTAGTACTGAAAATACACAATGAAGTACCTAAATGGCTATTACTCATGTACTGACAAAGCTATCAGTCCCAAATGCAATACCAAGCGAGCTATGGACATAACAATCTTGTATTCAAAATTGTAGTAAAATATCTTTAATTATTTTGGCTTAAATGCACGGAAACCAATGGGTACTGAAAATAGCTGTACTTAAGTATTACTCAGTAAGCAAAAGAGGTACAACAGCCAAAAGCAATCCCAAGCAAGCTACTGACCCAATAAGCCTGCATACCAAATTTGGTGACAATAGCTCTAATACTTTTCCTTTAAATGAGCGGAAACCATGCGTGACGCCGGACATCGGACGCCGGACGCCGGACATCGGACGCCGGACATCGGATGGCGCAAAAAGCAAAAATAATATATCCACCCCCCAGGGGGGTGGACATAATTAACTTTTTATTAGTAAATATCTTACCGAACAGACGATAGCTATACTCTGGTGCCAGCCGGTTCTGCCAAACGCCAGAAAAAGACATTCCGGGGTTCACCTCCAGCAGGACCGGTACACTACAATCCACTCGCCTAGAGATTAACGTTCTATTTGCTTTTCCTTTCTCAACTTATATGTGGGGGTAGACAACTGCGCCGCTTGTTCAGGGGTCAGAAGGTTACAGTACTCACAAGGTTGTTTATGAATACATGCATCGTCCCCTTGACCTTTGTCTCTGCATCTGGCACATCTATTTTGTTAGTCAAATTAAGCCATCACATGGCCACAACTTCCCCTACGTTGTCCAGGCGATGCCATGATATGCAAGTCAGTAAAATGAACACACCAGAAACAACGAAAATGTACAAATATAAAATATCCACTAGATTGAAAACTATTTCCAAAAACACACAACTTTTCAAATCGCGCCAAACAAAAAAGATGCTATGACGTCACGTCCCTCTGGCGAATGAAGCAGGTACTAGGCCACCTGGCGAGTGGATTGTAGTGTACCGGTCCTGCCGGAGGTGAAACTCGGAACGTCTTTTAAAAATACATTCAAATAAAACATTTTTAAAAAAAATTTTAATAGTTTTACAACTGAAATATAGTGATTATTTGTTATCTATTAATATTTGAATAGTGCTGCTGAGGACAAAAAATATTAAGATCTATCAGTCATTATAAAGTACTAAGGATATGATCTCAGAATTTGCTAACTTGCAAACACACAGAACTAATTACGAGTCTAACAAATCAACAGGTTGATTTGATTAAGAAGAATCTCCACGAGTTCAAGTGTTGACCGAAACCTAATCAGCTCCAGATCCTCTTGGAATAAACATATCCTGAAAATTTGGCAAAAGTCTGTGCAGGTGATTGGACTGTAGAAGTAGACAAAATGTATGCCTGCTGCCTTCACCCAGTCACCTCAGCGAAGGACTATTACCCCAAACACTTGGGGTTGGGGTAAAAATTAAACAATTTTCTTTTATGATTGTTAGCAGACCTGGTGTCAAAGGTATTGGTTCCCACATCGTATCTATATGTAGGTACAAAGTTGGGCCTTCCTTCCACGTAGTCCAGAAACACTTTCTTCAGAGCCATCTGTCTGTTCAGCTGAAAACAAGATCATAAAGATGAAAAAAAAACTCTTCACCATTCTCACAAAACAAGATGGCTCATGTACGATCATGGTTAAGTTTAACCATGTCAGTGACAAGTGCACAAAATCCAGAATTTGTTATGGTTTTAAAATCAAAGTAAACCAATTTAGTTTTTTGCTCCTACTACTTTCTGATTTTGTTAAGTATGTCTATATTAAATCCCTCCGATGAAAATATATTCCTATGCAGAAACACAGACACAGAAAGAGACCAGACAGTTTAGGTTTAAAGAAGGATCTCCTAAGATAAATTGCAACTGGGACTATTTAGCCTGTTGCTTCAGGAAATGGTGTATATTTATTAATGGAAACTGATGTTTATATTGAGTTACAGACTGGCTGTATCTACACAACCCTGGCTAGAAAGTACAGCACTAGCACTGCCTCTGTGTGTTGAAAGAGTAACTGTGGCTGGACAATAGAAAGTTCACAAATTAGGAGTTACTTTAATATGAAACAAACTTAAAGGGAAATACAATGGAAATGGGTTCATAAAATCAAATGTTTGGATATTAAAATGTTGGATAACAGAGATTCCACTGTAATTTAATACCAATTTTTCAAAAATTTATTTCACCTTTTTCTTTTGTTACCTGGAGTTTTATTCTTT
Source organism: Sabellastarte sp. h YS-2021 (assembly GCA_964017235.1). Lineage (NCBI taxonomy): Eukaryota > Metazoa > Annelida > Polychaeta > Sabellida > Sabellidae > Sabellastarte > Sabellastarte sp. h YS-2021. Next base: position 163,194,684 of record OZ024927.1, on the reverse strand, counting down.
TATTATTTATAGGTTGTATAATCGAAATTAACACGAAGTTATACCACCAAGTAATGTTCAGACTCGAGCAGGTGCCTGTCTAACTTGTATACTTAGAGATCCAACATGGCATAACACATTTTCAAAGCATAAAAGAACACTCAGCTTTTATACAGTATTTGTTCATACTCTTCAAGACTTCTGACATAATTTGCACAACTACACATTCGAGGGTTTAAAGTGATAAGCCTGATTGGCCATGGGGTCATTGTTCACTCACCTGATCATAGTTCATCAACTGGTCAAATTGACGTGCAGCGATTTTCTCTTTACAACTGGTATTGTCAAGGTCACTGAATCGGTAATTGAGATCACCAATCCAAAACACCATGCTACAAATAAAACCTTTGATTTGCGCACATATATTTGGACTTTCTAAGAACAATCTTAGCATCCAACAATATTTACCAAAATTACAGGTTTGATTATAATTATAATACTTCTGAATAAAATAAAGATTATTAAAGTCTGTGTATAAGTGAGGAATATTACAGGCTTTTTTATTGAAGTTTTTTTCCAATATGCCTTATATTTATTGTGTGAATAAATATTTCTATCAGAATTAGTTTGATCTCTGATATCCTAACTCTGACCCTGTGGTACAAAACAATAGATCTGCCCAGTTCCATCATGTCAGCTGCAGGCTCTACCAATGGAAGCACCTTTATGGTCCTCCGGGAATCCAATTTTCTGTAAAATATTTTTAGGGTATACTCTTTTATATACCTGAGCTCAGGTGTTTTGTTACCTTTGATTTGAAATAGTCTAGACTCCATTTTGCTCCACTGTACAGATTCATCCAACAAAGATAGTCTTCAGTAATAATGTAAATCTAATCCACTAACCTGAAGGCATAATATCAGTGCCTTTAGCTAACAAAAGAAAGGGCAAAAATGTGACACTTGTGGGATGTTATGGGTCAGCAATTCTGGGATGTGGGTGTTAACGAGGGGAAGATACTAAATGGGGAAACTTTAGATGGAAATGCAAGTCTTATGATGCTTCCTAAAAGATATTACAGAGTTTGGCTGTCATAACAACACATGGTCTAGCCAGTGAGACCAAGAGATATAATCCACATACTCATGGTCTGATATTGTGTAGGTGTCGTAGGAGTCTTTGAGAGTAAAACACATGCGGTTGTTGATCTCTCTGAAGTCCTGGTTGCGGCGTTCATACTCCTCAGTGTGAGCGGCCAGATGTGAGTTCACGAAACACAGACTAGTGTCGTGAAACTCAAACCTCACTGCAACTCCACCCTTGTTACCCTACAATGTATTGAAAATGTGTTAAAACTGCGACTTTTTACATTCACTTATTGCTGCAGTCAAGGAGGATATGATGCTGTGGGCCTGCATCTGTGTGTCTGTTTGCAAAATAACAAATTTTTTATCATTGAGCTAAAGCAATATTGGAGGTGTTGGTCCTTTGCAGAGGTTTGCACTCTTCAAGTGCTTTGATTATTAAAAGGGAGACAGAGGTGTAAAGAGAGAGAACAAATTATGAATGGAAGGTCTGGTGACTGATCATCCAAGAGTTATGGCAATTGCATCCTGGGAAAAGCATAAATTTTTACTCTGTTAAACTAAACCCCATGGCATTCCAATCTGATCGTATTTTAGCAGTACTTGATCATAATTGTACTACCAGACTCTAAGCTACATAAATGGAATCATTGTTTACAATTCATTTTGATACAAATGGAACCAGCTTTCAGGTTCCAATATAAGAAAGCAATGTGTTTCTGTAGCTCTAACTGTAAGTTAGTCAAAATTTGAACCAAATATTGTGGATATATGGAAGTTACAGTTCTACAGATTCTACTCTATTGTCACATAAAGTAAGAGTTTTGGAATATGGAGTGGAAAGAACAGGATTCAATCAAGCCCAGGTTTAGGAAATTGCATCCCCCAACTTATGAAGTGTTTACACAAATTATGTTGAGTCCACAAAATCATCATTTACTTCAACATACCAACTATGTTATATGTAAGCAACTGTGTCAAAGCATAACAAAATATATATATGTAAAAATTGGTAGCTTACTATTTTAACATGAACTGGGGTTTTATTTACCACTTACTTCTATTGAATTAGATACTGTTGGCTATTGTTTTCACTCACCATCATGCCCATAAGACCAGTTCCCACAGTGCTAGACTCCATGTTGTAGATGTGCGAACAGATGTCCTTCTTCACAAACACAACCAGCATGATACCAACTAAACGCACCAGCTTTAACTGTTAACACACACAATCGACATAGAATCAACCAAATGCACCAGCTTTAACTGTTAACACACACAATTGTCATAGAATCAACCAAATGCACCAGCTTTAACTGTTAACACACACAATCGACATAAAATCAACCAAATGCACCAGCTTAAACTGTTAACACACACAATCGACATAGAATCAACCAAATGCACCAGCTTTAACTGTTAACACACACAACTGTCATAGAATCAACCAAATGCACCAGCTTTAAGTGTTAACACACAATCGACATAGAATCAACCAAATGCACCAGCTTTAACTGTTAACACACACAATCGACATAGAATCAACCAAATGCACCAGCTTTAACTGTTAACACACACAATTGTCATAAAGTCAACCAAATGCACCCGCTTTAACTGTTAACACACACAATCGACATAGAATCAACCAAATGCACCAGCTTTAACTGTTAACACACACAATCGACATAGAATCAACCAAATGCACCCGCTTTAACTGTTAACACACAATCGACATAGAATCAACCAAATGCACCAGCTTTAACTGTTAATACACACAATCGACATAGAATCAACCAAATGCACCAGCTTTAACTGTTAACACACGCAATCGACATAGAATCAACCAAATGCACCAGCTTTAACTGTTAACACACACAATTGACATAGAATCAACCAAATGCACCAGCTTTAACTGTTAACACACAATCGACATAGAATCAACCAAATGCACCAGCTTTAACTGTTAACACACAATTGACATAGAATCAACCAAATGCACCAGCTTTAACTGTTAACACACACAATCAACATAAAATCAACCAAATGCACCAGCTTTAACTGTTAACACACAATTGTCATAAAATCAACCAAATATACCAACTTTAACTGTTAACACACCCAATCAACATAAAGTCAACCAAATGCACCCGCTTTAACTGTTAACACACAATCGACATAGAATCAACCAAATGCACCAGCTTTAACTGTTAACACACACAATTGTCATAAAATCAACCAAATGCACCAGCTCTAACTGTAAATACAGAACCAATATTATACCAACCAAACAAATGCTATAACTGTAAAACTAGAACTAGTATCAGAACCCTAGTATTATACCAGCCAACATTTTTTTATTTAGCTATGGTCATAATTTACACAGTATTACAATGATGATTATGCTATACGATGGTTAAAGGCCATATTACAATAAGTTTTAGTTTTAGAATTTCATAACACACTTAGTTGCTGAAAGAGTCAACTATATCTTTGTGTTTTATATTAAAACAATTGCAAATATGGTTCTTTGCAAGTTTTATAGGCTGTACTGAATACTGTTCTCCAATCTGCTTACTCAAGAAATGGAAGCAAGTCTAACCATATAACAACAAAGTAGGCTTTTGGATTGGATTTTGTCACTCAAAATATCCCAGTATATGTCATTATTTTTCATTTTACTTAGTTTTTTTAATTTCTTATTTGACTGAAAACAAAAATGCGTGAGCTGCCTCACTGGTACCTGTTGATTTTCCAGTTTAATTTTCCATTCCTTGTGAATAGCAGAAATGAGAGATTGTATGTGAAAGGTTGTTGCCTTAGAATTAAGTTTCCTGTGTAAGGTGTGCAGACAATATCTTTCCTTCATTATTTAACAATTGGATTAATTTTATCTCACTAAATGTGTTTTCTACTCCAACCATAACTGGTCTTATTGGTTCCCCATCAAATAAAATAGAATCATTGGAAAACACACATTTGTTTGCTATCTAATGAACTGTTTCTGACTTGTGGTTGTAATTTTATACCAACAGTCTAACACTTGGTACTGAAAACCTTCAGCCTTACAGCACTTGTGTGATTGTGAGTTTATGATCTAACATATTTTTATCTATATTTCCAATTTAAAGATTAATTTTTTTTTCATTCTACAATGTTATCATAATGTAATCTGTTAATCCAAGATATTTTTTGTGCACTATGGAAATTTTTTATGTCTGGTAAATTTAAACGAACCTGATCCATTTTCGCAATAATATTTCAAACTTAATTCTCGGCTGCTTATTATCCCATATAAACCTTGACATTACTTTTTTTTGGCAATCTATCTAAGACATATAGGGGTGAGTAGACTATTTTAAACAAGCATTCTGACGCACGCATTTATCTCCCGCCATATAAATTAGATGTACTAAAGATAGTGGAATATAAATTTTCTTGTGAGATGGAGGCACATGTAGAAGTGACAACAAGTTTAATGTTTCATTGCAATACTTTTAAAGACAAAAGGCATTTACTCATTTTAGTAGCTATTACTCTGCCATCCAAAGAGCTACAGTTCTGCAACGTTATTATGCAGTAGATCAACCCAAAGTAGGCGAAGGACATATTTAGAAAAAATTGCCTATCTGTAACACTTTTAGAGATAAAAGACATTTACTCATTTTAGTGGCTATTACTCTGCCATCCAAAGAGCTACAGTTCTGCAACTTCCCTATGTGGTAGATTGCCCAAAAGTAGGTGAAGGACTTACTTAGAAGAAATTGTCTATGTCCAATACTTTTAAAGATAAAAGACATTTACTCATTTAAGTACCGGTTGCTCAGCTATGCAAAGAGCTAAAGTTGTGCAACTTCACTATGTGGTAGATCACCCAATAGTAGGTGAACAACTTATTTAGAAGAAATTGTCTATCTGCAATACTTTTAGAGATAAAAGACATTTACTCATTTTAGCAGGTATATGACTCAGCTATGCAAAGAGCTATAGATGTGCAACTTCACTATGTGGTAGATCATCCAAAAGGTGAATCAGCTATTCAGAAGAATTTGACTTTTCATAAGACTTTTAGAGATAAAAGACATTTAATCATTTTAGTAGCTGTTACTCAGCTATGGAAAGAGCTACAGTTCTGCAACTTCACTATGTGGTAGATCACCCAAAAGTAGGTGAATGACTTATTTAGAAGAAATTGTGTATATTCAATACTTTTACAGATACAAGACATTTACTCATTTTAGTAGCTATGACTGAGCTATGCAGAGAGCTATAGATCTGAAACTTCACTATTAGGTAGATCACCCAAAAGTAGGTGAATGACTTATTTAGAAGAAATTGCCTACCTGTAATACTTTTAGAGATAAAAGACATTTACTCATTTTAGTAGCTATTACTCAGCTATACAAAGAGCTACAGTTCTGCAACTTCATTATGTGGTAGATCAGCCAAAAGTAGGTGAATGACTTATTTAGAAGAAATTGCCTACCTGTAATATTTTTAGAGATAAAAGACATTTACTCATTTAGTAGCTATGAGTGTGCTATGCAAAGAGCTATAGATCTGCAACTTCACTATGTGGTAGATCAGCCAAAAGTAGGTGAATGACTTATTTAGAAGAAATTGCCTACCTGTAATATTTGTAGAGATAAAAGACATTTCCTCATTTTAGTAGCTATTACTCAGCTATCCAAAGAGCTACAGTTCTTCAACTTCACTATGTGGTAGATCACCCAAAAGTAGGTGAATGACTTATTTAGAAGAAATTGCCTACCTGTAATATTTTAGAGATAAAAGACATTTGCTCATTTTAGTAGCTATTACTCAGCTATCCAAAGACCTACAGTTCTGCAACTTAACTATGTGGTAGATCACCCAAAAGTAGGTGAATGACTTATTTAGAAGAAATTGCGTGTATGCAATACTTTTACACATAAAAGGCATTTACTCATTTTAGTAGCTATGAGTGTGCTATGCAAAAAGCTATAGATCTGCAAGTTCACTATGTGGTAGATCACCCAAAAGTAGGTGAATGACTTATTTAGAAGAAATTGCCTACCTATAATACTTTTAGAGATAAAAGACATTCACTCATTTTAGTAGCTATTACTCAGCTATCTACTCACTTAGCTATTGACCTACATCTGCAAAAGCAACAAAAATATAAAGAACACAGGAAAGTAAGCTTATCAAAAACTAGATGAATAACAAATGAAAAGATTTGCCTAACTTTAATAATTGTGAAGGTATTTGACATTTATTTCCATCATAATTTTGCTACAAATAAGAAAATAGCTATTGCTCACGTATGACATACAATGGAACCCCAAACGATATGCCATCTTATAGTTAAGGAAAACGTAGCTGAACAAATTATTTTAGGAAAATACTGTACCTGCAGTAGTTTTTGAGTTACAATGGATTTACTCAACAGTCAGAATTTCAAAGTAGCTATTACTCAGCTATCCAATGTGCAACAGGTCTGCAACTTTACTATCTGACAGCTCATCAAAAACTAGATGAATAACATATTTGAAAATATTTCCCTAACTTTAATACTTTTGAAGATATTTGACATTTACTTATGTTGTTATTTTGCTACAAATAAGAAAATAGCTATTACTCACTTATGGCATGCAATAGAACTCCAAACTATATGGCATCTTATAGTTAAGGACAAAGTAGCTGAATAACATATTTTAGGAAAATACTCTAACTGCAATAGTTTTGGAGTTACAATGGATTTACTCAACAGTCACAATTTCAAAGTAGCTATTACTCAGCTATCCAATGTGCAACAGGTCTGAAAGTTTACTATGTCATAGCTTATCAAAAACTAGATGAATAACGTATTTGAAAAGAATTCCCTAATTTTAATACTTTTGAAGATATTTGACATTTACTTATGTCGTTATTTTGCTACAAATAAGAAAATAGCCATTACTCACTTATGGCATGCAATAGAACCCCAAACTATATGCCATGTTATAGTTAAGGACAAAGTAGCTGAACAACATATTTTACGAAAATACTCTAACTGCAATAGTTTTGGAGTTACAATGGATTTACTGAACTGTAGAATTTCAAAGTAGGTATTACTCAGCTATCCAATGTGCAACAGATCTGCAACTTTACTATGTGATAGCTTATCAAAAAGTAGATGAATAACATATTTGAAAGGAATTCCCTAACTTTAATACTTTTGAAGATATTTGACATTTACTTATGTCATTATTTGGCTACAAATAAGAAAATAGCTATTACTCACTTATGGCAGGCAATGGGACCCCAAACTATGTACCATCTTATAGCTAAGGACAAAGTAGCTGAACAACATATTTGAAGAAAAAGCTGTAACTGCAATAGTTTTGAGTTATGAGCCCTTTACTCCAAGTAGCTAAGATTGCTATTACTCACTTATCTTTAGGCCTAAGTCCATAAAACCAAAAAAATTTTCAAGGGTGGGAAAATTCATTGGGACAATTAATTTACAAAAAATCTGTAGCTGTAGTAGTTTTGGAGAAATCTGCGTGACTAACTAACGCACGCACGCACAGGCATCATTTCATAATCTCCCTCCCGGGCTAAAGCCCAGCGGGAGATAATAAATGAGAGAACTAAAACACACTGTTTCAATGTTGACCTAGTAGTGTAGAACACAGTAAAACTGAAACCTATTTGCTGGCCAAAAGACTCTGATCTGGTTACACTTTGTTTTCTTTTAATCAAAACCAGTTTCCTCAAATATTCATTATTTTAACATAAGTTTATCAAAATACTTAACTACAACAAATATTGTACAGTATTTTGTAATATTCTATCAATATATCAGACGATTTGTCCTCAAAATTCTTCAAAAGTACATCACACTTCATTGTATTTATATGTTATTAAGCTCATGTACGCATTTGAAAACTTATGTCTAGATGTTCCAGTTTTTTGCCGAATTTCTGCCCTCGTTAACCAGTTTTAAAATTTGCATTAAACCACAACACTATGACCTAGTAAAAGAAAAGTTTGATATTTAAAAAATAATGCCAAGATTATTGCCAGGCCATCATAATCTCAATACTACACACCAAGCTGATAAAATATAGTACTTTTATTCATTCTTGGAAGATATCTGCATCAACTCAGTACTTATAAATACAGTAGAACCTCAATTATCCGAACCCAGTGGGAGACATACAATACGGCCGCATAATCAAGGGGTTCGGATAGAAGAAGGAAACCGAAATTCACCGTCTGTAGGTTACTAAGTGGGCGACAATTGAAGAAACATCGATTTATGCACTAAATATAGATGTCGGTGGTATTTGAAGATATAGCTTAATATATTTGTGTGATATTATATAACTGAACCTATAATTGTCACTTATTTGCTCCATATCTATGGATATTTTCATTTTATATTTAAAATATTACGCAGATTTGAAATGGTTGTGTTCAGTTGCTACATGCATTGTGGACGTTTTCACTTTAGATAAACATCGTTATGGATTTTGTCATTTGGAAAACTCCAGAAGATTATTAATTGTAAAACCCAGAGTGAACACGCCTTCAAGATTGGTGTGTTTGGTTGGTAATGCATTGTTGATGTCTTTGATACACGTTGTCAGTCTGTGAACCTACTCCGGGATATTATACATTGCGAGAGCCAATCGAACACGCTTTCATTGATTGGCGCATATTATAAAAAAAGTTGTGAAGCGGGGTCGTGTAATTGAATTAATCCCTCCTCTATTGTAACAATGGTGATAAAGATCAAAGAAGTTAGGCGTTTCTGTGAATGGTACGTTTTATAAAGCACTAGAATTAATAGTTTCCGAGACTGTGTAAAATCCTGTATTATCGCTCCCGCTTGACGATGCATAAATATATGTAGGGAGACACGATTTTGGTTTGGTTAATCCGGAGATTCGGATAATAGAAGGCCGGATAATCGAGGTTCTACTGTACCTCATTATTACTATTATTACAGTTATTAAGTGTACCTACCCTCATGTACTTTGCATCTGGATGCAGACATTTCTTCACCATCTGATACCACTCCTCCTCTTTTGGTGACTCACTGAAGATGTAGGCATTCTTACTCAAATCTAGCTCCTGAAACCTTGAAATCAAAGTATACACACATTGTACATTGGACACTCATGGCCTCTTTTGGTATCTGGGGTGTAAAATCCTTTTTTGTATTTGTTGATGCAAACTCGACAAAATATTCTTTATTAACAGGTGCCTGTACATAAAAATATATTACCATTCCTGTATGTCCCAGTATTAAGGTCAAACACTACACCTGGTGGACAGTAAACACACATTTATTTAATTTATACACTGGCCACTGGTAGTTTTTTCATATCTTAGGTGAAAAATAGCCAGTCTCGGCAGGCAAGAACCCCAATCGTAGGTACAACTAAATGGGCAACAACATTAAGATTTGGGGAAATCTTAGGAACAACTTCAATTGTAAAACGTATGCAGAATCCACGAGATGTTGTCAGATGTAAGATTCACAGGCCATGATTTTTTATAAGTTGTTTTCACGCACACACTTAAGGTGTTTCATAATCTCCAAACCCTGGCCTTGGCAGGCAGGAGATAAAAATGCAACTGTAGTAACATCGGTTTTACAGCGCCCCTTTTTTCAATTAAAAAGTTTAAGATCGAAAAGTACTTAAGGTATCGCCATGGCAACAGGTGTTGCCAGATACCCTCTAAAACCTGATCAGCTGTAGATCCTCTTTTGGTAAACATATCCTGAAAATTTGGTGAAAATCTATGCTTTGGTTTAGGCTGTGGAACACCCACAAATGTTAAAACCCAAAAATATTCAAAGCGTTGCCGTGGCAACAGTTGTTGCCCCCCAAAGCCCAATTAGCTCTAGATCCTCTTTCAGTTAACATATCCTGAAAATTTGGTGAAAATCTGTGCATGGATTTAGGCTGTGGAACACCCACAAACTTTAAGACCTAAAAATCTTAAGTGTTGCCATGGCAACATATGTTGCCAGATACCCCCTAAAACCTAGTCAGCTGTAGATCCCCCTTGTTTAAAGATTTCCTGAAAATTTGGTGAAAATCCATGCATGGGTTTTAGGCTGTGGAACACCCACAAACTTTATGCCCCCTGCCGCCTGGACGGCCCAGGGGACAACAATAACCCCAGCCTTTATGGGCTGGGGTGAAAACCCTATATTATACTGAATTTATCACAATACCTTAAGAATGGAATTTTTCACAAAATGTAGGTGTACTCACCCCATAACATTATAATATCTAATCTCATCACATAGTAATATGTAATCTGCCATACATCTGTAATATCTTCCCCACATGGGGAACTAAATGTGCTGATATCACAAAAGAATTGACAAGAGCAATAGTCAGAGATACGTAGTGGGTGTAATCAAGGGTAGTGGGTGTGGACGAGGAGAAGATACTAAATGAGGAAGCTTGAGTTGAAGAGGTGGGTTTAAGATATTCCTAAACGATATTACCGGAGTACTGAGGAACTTGTTCTGAAAAGGATCACAGTGCTAAAGAATTCGGTACCCAAACATTGAAGGTATTAGAAAATGTTTGTGGGCTTTTGGAACTTTACAGCTATTGAAGGGACTTCAAAGAAATTAACTTTTGGATGGCTGTATCTTGTGTTTCTAGACAATGTATATAGATCGGAGTATTTCACTGAGGTACACTTGATTGCCATGTTTTAGAAATGTGTATGCAATTAGTCCTATCTTAAACTGTACCTCTATTTTACTGGCAACCAACTGAGTTTCATAATTGTGGCATGATATGTGAAGACCTAGAGGATCAAGCTACTATTGGTGTAGACTGACTAGACTCTCAAAATATTTTTTTTTTTTGTGTTGGTTGTACTCACCCTATAGCATAGATATCTGGGGGTGTGGAGTCCTCTGCAGGACACAGCCACTCCTCACAAGTCTGAGTGGCAGATTGACCATTGGTGTTCCAAGTACCACAGAATATCCTAAAATGTATGATACAGCAAAATAACACAAAATTCCAGGTAATTTTAACAGGCTCATGACAAACCATGGTCTACTATTAGTCCAAAGAGAAATAATGAAAACTTAGGCACAAAATTAAAAACAAACCATTTTCAAAAACCAAAAACAGACAAGGGGAGAGTAGAGATTTATTTTACTGTTGTCTTGTACTGACTGATCTTTGTGCAAAGGTATACATTTACCTACACCCTTTGATCCTGTGTTAAGATACACATTTACCTGTACTGTTTGATCTCTGTGTATTGGTCCTGCTTTGTTGACATGACTAGTTTGAGGATCTTCTCCCGCCCGCCATCATTCCCCCCTCCACTCTGCAGTAACTCTGTCATGTTGTTTTCTAAAGGCCTGTCAAAGACAATGTAACACTATCATTATTTAAATACAAAATTTAAGGAAATCAAAACACAAATACTCTTGCGGGGCTAATAACTGTGATGGTGTTATATTTATGGAAAATTGAGATGGAGGATATCCTGCCATACACAGCCATCTGCTTAATTATACGAGTGCAAAAGAATATTTTAACGTAAAATAATATAATTATATTGTCACACAATAAAGGCCTGACTCAGATATAACTAGACCTAGCGCATCGGAGAACCGATGCAAATTGTATCCACCGTAAAGACAATGCACCAAAACCTCTAGGACCAATAATAAGCGAGTTATAAGCACTTTTAAGTTTGGCTGTCCTCATTTCACCTTCAAGGAGGGGCCGAAGGTCAAATCCGACCATGCCAGAAGATTCCCAGCGCATAATTTCCTATATGTTGGTTTACCATCAGAAAACACGTGGGACCAATAATAAGCGAGTTACAAGCACTTTTAAGTTTGGCTGTCCGCATTTGACCTTGAATGAGGGGCCCAAGGTCAAATCCGACCACACCAGAAGATTCCCAGCCCATGATTTTCTATATGTTGGTTTACCATCCCAAACCTCTAGGATCAATAATAGGCGAGTTATAGGCACTTTTACCTTTGGCTATCCTCGTTTGACCTTGAAGGAGGGGCCTAAGGTCAAATCCGACCACACCAGAAGATTCCCAGCCCATGATTTTCTATATACTGGTTTACCATCCCAAACCTCTAGGACCAATAATAAGCGAGTTATAAGCACTTTTAAGTTTGGCTGTCCTCGTTTGACCTTGAAGGAGGGGCCCAAGGTCAAATCCGACCACGCCAGAAGATTCCCTGGCCATGATTTCCTGTATGTTGGTTTACCATCCCAAACCTCTAGGACCAATAATAAGCGAGTTATAAGCACTTTTAAGTTTGGCTGTCCTCATTTGACCTTGAAGGAGGGACCCAAGGTCAAATCCGACCACACCAGAAGATTCCCAGCCCATGATTTCCTATTTGTTGGTTTACCATCCCAAACCTCTAGGATCAATAATAGGCGAGTTAGAGGCACTTTTACCTTTGGCTATCCTCGTTTGACCTTGAAGGAGGGGCCTAAGGTCAAATCCGACCACACCAGAAGATTCCCAGCCCATGTTTTTCTATATACTGGTTTACCATCCCAAACCTCTAGGACTAATAATAAGCGAGTTATAAGCACTTTTAAGTTTGGCTGTACTCGTTTGACCTTAAAGGAAAGGGCCCAAGGTCAAATCCGACCACGCCAGAAGATTCCCCGCCCATGATTTCCTGTATGTTGGTTTACCATCCCAAACCTCTAGGACCAATAATAAGCGAGTTATAAGCACTTTTAAGTTTGGCTGTCCTCATTTGACCTTGAAGGAGGGACCCAAGGTCAAATCCGACCACACCAGAAGATTCCCAGCCCATGATTTTCTATAGGTTGGTTTACCATCCCAAACCTCTAGGACCAATAATAAGCGAGTTATAAGCACTTTTAAGTTTGGCTGTCCTCATTTGACTTTGAAGGAGGGACCCAAGGTCAAATCCGACCACACCAGAAGATTCCCAGCCCATGATTTCCTATATCTTGGTTTACCATCCCAAACCTCTAGGACCAATAATAAGCAAGTTATAAGCACTTTTACCTTTGGCTATCCTCATTTGACCTTGAAGGAGGGGCCCAAGGTCAAATCCGACCACACCAGAAGATTCCAAGCCCATGATTTTCTATATGCTGGTTTACCATGCCAAACCTCTAGGACTAATAATAAGCGAGTTATAAGCACTTTTAAGTTTGGCTGTACTCGTTTGACCTTGAATGAGGGGCCCAAGGTCAAATCCGACCACACCAGAAGATTCCCAGCCCATGATTTTCTATATGCTGGTTTACCATCCCAAACCTCTAGGACCAATAATAAGCGAGTTATAAGCACTTTTAAGTTTGGCTGTCCTCGTTTGACCTTGAAGGAGGGGCCCAAGGTCAAATCCGACCACGCCAGAAGATTCCCAGCCCATGATTTCCTATAGGTTGGTTTACCATCCCAAACCTCTAGGACCAATAATAAGCAAGTTATAAGCACTTTTCAGTTTGCCTGTCCTCATTTGACCTTGAAGGAGGGGCCCAAGGTCAAATCTGACCACACCAGAAGATTCCCAGCCCATGATTTCCTATATGTTGGTTTACCATCCCAAACCTCTAAGATTGATAATAAGCGAGTTATAAGCACTTTTAAGTTTGGCTATCCTTGTTTGACCTTGAAGGAGGGGTCCAAGGTCAAATCTGACCACATCAGAAGATTCGCAGCACATGATTTTCTATAGGTTGGCTTCACATTGCAAACCTCTAGGACCAATAATAAGGGAGATATAGGCACTTTTAAAGTCCGCTATGTGGGTTACTTCGGCACTCCGTGGATGACCTTGAATTAGGAGCTTCAAGGTCTAATGTGTGCAAGGTTGTAAAGGACATGTATATGTGTCATACATATCACCTATGAAGAGATTCAACCTTCTACCTATGAGGAACAGCCAGTAGAAAAATGTAGATTATTTTCAAAGAAATGCCCGTGGCGGCCATCTTGTTTTTCAGAATGAGGCTATTTTCCTTCCCAGAGAAGCTTACCCCCCAATGAAGATATCCTGCAAATTCGGTGAACCTAGCTGCTGTTGTTTTCCTCTTAGAGCGTTAACGCCGAAAATCTCTCTACGCGCGGCGGCGGCGTAGAGAACGCTAAACCAAAGTATCCACCGGATGCTTCCGGTGGATACAACAATAAACCAAATACCTGTCTTAAACATTGAAATGTGGCAGGAATCTGTTAAAGCTATTACACAACAGAAACCTGTGACACACACATAAACAAGCCATGGCATATCTTGGATTTAAGCAGATACTGTTGGATATTAATGATCATTGTGAAAGCAAGCAACAGAATATTAAAACAACCAACTAGCGATTGCATCCCCAGATATGACATGGTGTAACCTAACATACAGAGAATTAAGCCATTCTGAACATGACTGGCAAATATATAAGCCAATATATCATTATGAATGGCATGCATTATCAGTAATATATATATATATGTATTTTTTGTATGAGCAACAGGATGATCTGTCCTTCTTTATGTGTATACCATGCCATAACGTGGCAAAATAGCTTAAATTTGACTTTTTCAATGCGGTGCATTGGTTTTATAGTGAAATGCCAATGCCACTAAATAAAAGGTTCTAAGACCTTACCAATATATACCCACACATCAAATTCAAAAGGTCTAGATAAAATACTTATGTTATCAAAGAAACACCCCAATTTTGATTTTCAGAAGGCTGACATTGGTCTTAGAGTATAAGGCCAAGACCATGAAACTATAGGCCCCGAGGCCTTAGCGATATATCCACATTCCAAATTTGAAAGGTCTACATAAAATATTTAATAAGTTATTGTGTATGAAAAATAAAGGAAATTTCTAAAGGAAAAAAGGCTGAGATGCAGGTGTGGGAATGCCTGCCATGACCTTGAAGAAAGAGGTTGAAGATCAAGTCATCATGCATAAAAGTAATTCTATGCAGCAGGGGCCGTGGTTGGCAGATCTGACCGTGCTAAAAGCTAAATACTTCTGACTTTCGTCTGGGGACACAATTATATGAAGCCACATATATTAAAAATACAAATGTGTAAAGTGCACCACAACATATACTAACTTGGTACCGTTTTGTTGGATTTGATATTACATACACTTAGATCATAATAACATGAAAACTTCACACCTTTGTGTTGGACTGAATACCACTAAATACACTAACTTGTCAGCCTTTTCCTTTGACTGTGGACTGGGTGGTGGTGGGTCTATGGCAGACATCTGTGTGAAGTAATCTGGTCTGGACTTACTCTGAAAATCTACCTCTGAGCTGGTGCTACGCATGTGTGTGTCATCCTCTGTTAAAAATCAAGTATAGAAGAAACTCCATCATCTGGTCTTCTGTTAGCCAAACAAACTATTTTACTTCAACTTACAGGACATTTTGTCTAATTGTTTGGCAACAATATTAGACTTTTTATCTAAGCTGTAGCTGACTTTTGGAGAATTAGAAATTTTATTGCTTTAATTTAAGAGTTATTTTTTACTCTATTCGTGTTTAACTAATACTCTCAAACAAGTACTCTTTTCAGCGATAAAATAATGAAAAGGTGCCAATTTTCCTTGAACATTTTGGAAAAATAGCATCAGAGATGCACATACCCCACAGCCTGGGGAAATATTTTTCAATGCCATGAGATATAGAAGTAGTGAAACAGTACAAAGAGTGGGATACTTTCAGAGCAGTGTCAGTTATATAAAGGTCCAAAAATGGTGTTTAAGTAGAGAAAATGATGTCTAACAGAAAAAAAATGCATGTAAAGATAAAGTATTAAAACAAGACAAATCAATAGAAAGATGACAGCAGTAATCAGTAAACTAAAATTATAACGCTGTAAATTTTTATTAACTGGAGAATAGATGTCAATGGAAACAGCACAATTATGTAAAAATAAATACAATAATCAGTTGCAGCAATCCATATATCTTTGTCATAAGAGAAACATGTCTCAAGTATGGCATGTGCACGCACTTTGGTAGAGCCAAAGTTAAAGGTCACACCATGAAGCATACCTACACCCCCTAACCAATGTCCCTACCAAGTGTCAACATTCTACACCTTACAGAATTCAAGAGTCCGGACAAGATTTTCAAACCCATGGTCAATACCACAAGGTCAAATCAAGATCACACCATGAAGTTGCACATCTACACCCCCTAACCAATGTCCCTACCAAGTATCAACTTCCTACACCTTACAGTTTTCCGAGATATAGCCGGAACAAGATTTTATAATTCAAGGTCAAGACGGCAAGGTCAAGGGTCAAATCAAGGTCACACCATGATGTTGCACACCTAGAGCCCCTAACCAATGTCCCTACCAAGTAACAACTTCCTACACCTCACGGTTTCCGAGATATAGCCTGGACAAGATTTTATAGGTCAAGGTCACTACGGCAAGGTCAGAGGTCAAATCAAGGTCACACCATGACGCTGCAAACCTACACCCCCCTAATCAATGTCCCTACCAAGTATCATCTTCCTACACCTTACGATTTCCGAGATATAACCCGGGCAAGATTTTATAATTCAAGGTCACCAGGGCAAGGTCAAAGGTCAAATCAAGGTCACACCATGACGCTGCACACCTACACCCCATAACCAATATCTCTACCAAGTATCAACTTCCAACACCTTACGATTTCCGAGATATAGCCCGGACAAGATTTTATAATTCAAGGTCACCAGGGCAAGGTCAAAGGTCAAATCAAGGTCACACCATGATGTTGCATACCTACTACCCCCAACCAATGTCCCGACCATGTAACAACTTCCTACACCTTACGGTTTCCTAGATATAGCCCGGACAAGATTTTATAAGTCAAGGTCACAACAACAAAGGCAAAGGTCAAATCAAGGTTACACTATGATGTTGCATACCTACACACCTAACCAATGTCTTTACCAAGTATCAACTTCCTACAACTTATGGTTTCCAAGATATAGCCCAGACAAGATTTTCAAACTCAAAGTCACTACGGCAAGGTCAAAGGTCAAACCAAGGTCACACCATGACATTGCACACCTACACCCCCAACCAATGGCCCTACCAAATATCAACTTTCTACACCTTACAGTTTCAGAGATACAGCCAGACAATCTTTTTCCCGCTGCCCGCCCATCAGGACACCATGGGTGAAAACAATACCCTGACAACCTTTAAGGCTGATTTTTATGTAAAGTTAATATCAAGCCGAGTTTTTAACTGTGTACAGAAAAAAAAACAAAAAAAAAACTCATACATTACTGGACACTTTCAAAACCCCAGGGATGTCCCCTGGTAAATTTCCAATAAAATGCCAAATTTCACATTTGTTTACTGTATCACATATCACTCACCTACAACAGGGCAGTTCTCACCAACATTTAGCTGAGTCAGCAGTTCATGATGCCAATCTGATTGTACAAAACACATGCAGATTGTAGAATGTACAATTAATTAGGTGTTCTCAGATTAATGAAACATCAGTTAGTATCCTATTTTACTCAAATACAAGGTTATTCTGCCTGACTTCTTTCCAAATCTTTCTTAATACAAATATACAGATTTGCAATGTGGAATTTGCCTTTGAGGAAAGAATATGTGGTTGGGGGTCTACAAATATATGATTTTCCATATATCAAGAAAACTTCAAATTGGAAATTTCACATTTGTTCCTCTACTTCTTTTATTAGAATTCCATCTGAAGTAGAAGTAAATATCATGTCTCCTGCAAGGCATTTTATATAAATATATTTCCTAATTATGCGAAAGTATAATCCCTAGGTATCTTGAGGTTCCACTGATCAGGCTTAACAATGTATATAGTGATAATTTAAACTTGTGACTCAACTACTCAGTTTCTTTGATTTCTTTTGAGTGCCTCAAATATTAAGAAATTTTAAAAATATTTCAATCAAATAATCCTTTTAACAGATTCAGAATTCCTACTAGTTTTCAATGAATTACTGATTTACATGTATTCTTGAATTTTGTCAGCTGACATACATATGCTGAATATAGTGATCATATAACATGTAGGTGGTTGGAAAATTTTATTTTATTTTATTCACTATACACTGCTCTACAAAAGCTCAGTCCAGTTCATTATTTTGGAGGTCTGTTTCTGCAGTTAACAACCATAATGTGGAGAAAAATGATTAATTTTACATTGAAAGCGGAGAACACGAATGTTGTAGTACTTTTTATAGATATAAAAATTTGCTTTAGTCTGTAAAAATGGCAACTAAACATTGTGTTAAATTCTGTCTACAAAATCCAATCACAGCATTGCTGTTAAGGCAGTAATATATTGACCTTATACACACCTGTTCCTTTGTTACCACATGCTTCAATATACAAATGAGTTATATATTTCAAATTTCAGAAACCAGCCTGAATGACAATAATCAACAGCTTATAATACTAAAACAGAATTGAACTGGTGATTTTTCTAAAAAGTCCATGTATATGGGTTACAAGTCTAAAGAAGAGAAAAGGTGTTCCTTTTCTTGGGCCCAAAACCTAAAAACATATCCTTAAAACTTGGTACAAAACAGTATGTTTGTTTGAATTGTAGAGCACCACCACAATTACAAGATCAATAACAGAAAAAGTGTTGCCATGGCAACATTTCTTGTCAAAGATTGCCCAAAGCCTATCCAGCTCAAGTTCCTCCTGTGAAAATCATATCCAGAAAATTTGGTGAAAATGTCTGAAGGAATTTTGACTGGGCTAAAATATAAATGTGTAAAAAATAGCAAATGTGTTGCAAGATATTGGCCAAAACCTAATGGCCTCTAGCTCCTCTTAAAAGTAAAATATTTTGAAAATTTCATAGAAACGGATAAAAAAAAACAACAAAATAAAAATTAAAAAAATACTGTATGGTAACCACTGTTGTTGTCAAACGTCACGCAAAACCTAATCAGCTTCAATTCCTTGTCTCAGGAGACAACTTAAAATGTTTTCACAAATTGCTGATCACCAATAACAAACAACATACCGAATAGTGTAAACTAAATTTGCTCTAAAAAGACATATAAACTTCTATAAATAATACAAAATGTGTAAAAAAATATAACCTTAGCACAGTCCATTGATTATTCACTTAGAGACTGGAACTTTATAAGCATTTTTATTATTATAATTAACTGTCACAAATTGAAATCAAATCTGTTAGGAAGACAAAGCTACCTGTTGCATGTGAAAGGCCAAAATGGTTATCTATGCATGCCCCTGAAGAGACCAGGCATAAGTTAATTGAAATACTATTAGTACATATACTACCTTTCTATGGATTGGACATACTTTACATCAAGTGTTGTTAGCCGGGTAAAAATCACTTGATATGTATTTTATCAGTTATGAAGATATTCTAATGATGTTTTTTGGCCATTATGCTTAGGAAGTACATGTATGATGTATGTCTGATGAGTTCCTTTTACATTCGTGTGATTTCATGATGTTGCTCTGAACATTAAATCTACACAGCATAGGAAGTTGAACATGATATCCTGAAAATTAAATTCTACCCACTCCTGATGCTCAGAAATTTTCCTTGTGGCTTTAAAAACTGGTGCTTTGTAATTTCCATATGGTAAACTCTAGCAGAACTATAAGAACTAGTATCAGGTAAAATTAGATGCAAGTGGAAGCAATTCTGAAGCTCCAACTTAAAGAGAGTAGTACATTTGAAGTTAACCATAACTAGAACCAATATCCTGTGATCCCTGAAGGGTCTAGATACTCAAGCTCGTGTTTTGATGAATCCGATCATCTATTATTTAATCAGAATCTTATTCTCCTGAATAACTCTCCCAATTGATTTAGTTAAATATAAGTCCAAAATATAATTGTAAACTTTATAGGCTAATGTTCAATAAAATATAATTGTTATTGTACCTTCAAGCTGTGAAAAATCCATTTCAGTTTCAATACCACTGCCCTTTACCAGGAAACAAATATTTTTTTTTTTTTTTTTTGGTGATTTTTCTTTTACTTTATCTAATTAACTGCAATATGACTGACTACTGACCAGGGTACTCAAAGATGATATTCTGTAGCAAAGTCCTAGTATTTATTAAATACAACACAGCGAGCAATCAATTTGAGTAACACTTGCAGAATGAAAGAGAAAAAGAACAGCCTACATGAGCAGTGTTTGTGTGAACATCTGTTGAAAGCTGAGTACTTGTAAATTGATGTGAAGAGATCTGGTAATGAAATCTCTCCCCTCATGCATTGTGTCAGCATTTACACTTGGGCTGGATATCATTTTCACCAACTTTTTGTCATGTAGACTGCAACATACAGCTGAGTATATTATAGAATTATGTAAAATTGCTTAAAAATAGCAGATGTCATTTAACAGTAGATTCTGCATTACAGGAATCTGAAATATTCACAATATTTGGTTGAAGCTGTGGCTAATAATTTCTACTACCGAGCCCATATTCAGAAACCTTGCTGATGCCAAGTCTTTTACCTCAAGTTTTAAGTTTTACACAAAAGTCTGTAACGTTTTTGGTCTAAAATTAGTTGGGTTTTCAGAAAATAGTTGAAACCAACGATAGTCTCAGATTTGGTCTTAAACTTAAGACTGGTACACTGTATATTATATTATATATTTATTTGTATATTTTGGAAAAGTTTCAAGCATCATTTTATCAACACTGATGGAGTCCCTTAGAGGGACATATTTTAACTTTTTATGGTTATAAGTGAAGTAGAGATATTTTAACAACACACAGGAACACTTGGCCTTAATTTGTGTTATGATTTACATCCCAAACTTGTGGTTACAAAGGCACCCGAGATACAACTCTGTTTAACAATGTTTTCTGATTGCACAGCAACTGAGATGTTCATCAGAAGGAAGACATCCAAATGAAAAAAGCATTTAAAATTTGGTATTTTATTTTTTATTTAAATAAATGTTATAAATGTAACTGTGAAGTAAAAGTAAGACTCTTACTCATACATGAGTTGGATCTATGATCATCTGTATTACTTGGTTATATTCAAGACACTTGAGATTTGTGTCAGCCTGGTCTAAGCTGAGAACTTGTTTGTGAAAACAGAGATGAGACTTGGTCAGCTGGGACCAAAGCTCAAATCTCAGACTACATCTTATCTCAGACTTAGGACCTTCTTTGTGAAATACAGGCCCTGCACTTTTCACGTTGGTACCAGGAAAATAATTCTATGTATGTTTAAATTGTACTTTATACCTAGTTCATGCTGGCCTCAAAAGCTACATCTAGGAATAAAATTTATTAACTGAAGTATAGCTGTCAATGGAAATAGCACAATTTGGTCAAAGCACATATAATAATCAGTAATTGTAATCTATATATTTTTGTGATGAGATAAATTGATTTAAAATATGGCAGAACACACTGTGGCAGAGCCAAGGTTAAAGGTCACGCCATGATCAACGTCAGAAGATTTCCTCTCACTTTCCTGTTAGCATTCTCGGTAGCCTTCTTCATCCGGTTGATTCTGTCAGAAATCTAGGCGTGTGGTTTGATGCAGATTTTTCATTCTCTGAGCATATCAAGAGGACTTGCAAAGCGTGCTTCCTTCAGATGCGTGACCTCCATAGAATTAAAAAGTATCTCACTTCTGAAGTGGCAGTCCTTGCTGCAAATGCCTTGGTTAGTAGTCGTCTGGACTATTGTAACTCTCTGTTCAGAGATTTGTCCTGTTTGTACCCTTGCTCGTACTGTTACAAATCATAGAAAGTATGCTCATGTTACACCCATTCTACAAAAACTCCACTGGTTGCCTGTTAAGTATCGTTGTATTTTCAAAACCGCAACACTTGTGCATAAATTTTTGCGTAGTGGTTCGCCTTCTTACTTCGAACCGTTCTTGTCTTTTAGTAGTTGTCCCCATAGTACTAGGCAAAGTCACCCAGATCGTCAATACCTTACAGTTCCTCCTTTCCATTCATCAGTCTTTAAGTCAGCCAAACATTTTGGCCATAGTTTTGCCTTTGATGCTCCTAACATCTGGAATGACCTCCCTCAAGATGTTCGCAGTGCAACATCAGTTGCCTCCTTCAGAAAGAAGCTTAAAACATACCTGTTTGCAAAAGCCTACCCACCATAGCCTCCCCCGTCACATCTGTGTCTCCTTGGTACGACCTGGCTATGTCCCTTGATTAACGCTAACTGCCTTGCGTTATATTTAGATGCGCCTTGGAGTCCATCAGTGATGGAGATTAAGCGCTATAAAAGTCCACATTAGATTAGATTAGACTAGATGATTTAGCATACCTACACTCAATGACCCAATGACCCATCCAAGAATCAACTTCCTTCTCCTCACAATTTCTGAGATATGGCCCAGACAAGATTTTAAAGATCAACATCACTACGGCAAGGTCAAAAGTCAAAGCAAGGCCCCTTATCATGATGTTGCCACACCTACACTCCCAAACTAATATTCCTACCAACAGTACCAAGTATCAAATTTCTACACCTTACAGTTTCCAAAATCTAGCCCAGACAAGACTTTAAAGGTCAAGGTCACTACAGCAAGGTCAAAGGTCATATCAAGGTCACACCATTACGTTGCACACCTAAAACTCCAGCCAATGTCCCTACCAAGTATCAACTTCCAATACCTTACAGTTCAGAGATACAGCCCACACGAGGTTTTCACATTAAAGGTCACTACAGCAAGGTCAAATGAAGGTCAAACCATGGTATTGCACACCTACATCCCCAAACCAATGTCCGTACCAAGTATCAACATATTACACCTCACGGTTTCTGAGATACAGCCTGGACAAGCCTTTTTGTGCCCACCCTACAGCCCACCGGGACAGCTTTGAAGAACAGGTAGGATTCCAGCCTTATTTTACATGAATAGGAATGTCTATGTGTGCTGTTTAACTAGGACTCACCATGTTAAAGCATGTAGTTTATCATTTAATACTCACTGTTATTGACAGCACTCTCAGGACTGATCTGCTGAGTGGTTTTGAATGGATCAAAAGTGTCCTCAGCAAAAGGATTGACAGCAGGGCTCGGCACTCCAGTGTATTTCTCTATCCAACTGAAGCTTGATGGCAGGCCAAATGCTGCATTCTGGGATTGCACTGTTGTTGTGATAACACAACAGAATTTATTGATCAAATTGTGTTTAATGCAGCTATGAACATATTTTTTAGGTCATGACACAATAAGTAGTTGAGAGGACTGGGGACAGTAATGTCAATTAAATGTTCAAGATTTGAAATATAAATCACTGAGTATCAGCAAACAACTACTACCTTCCCACCTAAAGCCAAAAGCATATAAAATCATTCACTTTTATTCTGTTAAATGAAATACTATAATACATACACAGTTGACTGATAGGTGTTTTAAAATCTATCCCCATCTCAAAAAAGTTCTACAACTTTAAATAACAAAAGGTTTGTCAGATTATTGCATGCAGTAATAAAATGCCTTCAGGAGTGAGGACATACGACTTTTTTTTAAATCAGAGTGTATCAGCTTTGTAACATGGGTAAAAAGTTATACCTCAGCAGAGTAGTGTCTGATGGTTGATATTTCTAGACAAGACCTCCCACAGCAACAACATTGTAACTTGCTGGGGTTTTAGTCCCGAGAACGAAAACTTTCCCCTTGAAGGTTAAGAATTGACTAAGAGCACATGAGCTAAGGTGCTTCCACTTTAACACCAACAGAAAATAGACAATTTGGTAATGTCATTTGTATTTGATTCATTTATAAACTAAATAAACTTCATTTTACCTGGTATAAATTAAAAAGGTGATATATTTCAAAATGTATAGCTTTTTTTCACAATTTTGATGAATTATCAGCCATTTAAAAAGCCTTAAATAATAATATTAATGATAACCACTTCCCAAATATTCTTTGTGGATTTTGTTATTTGTACCACAATGAAATGAAAACCAAATGCCAGATTACCGTTTATATCAGTAGAGTCTAATTAATTCTGACATGGAAATATAACATATGTATCCTTACCTTGTAAAGCCTGTTTTAAATCTTTGTAGAAAGTGTTAAGATCTTTAGTTTGCTGAAACTCCACTGTGATGTTATCCAGTTGAGTGACAAATTTAAATGGAATGACTGCAAGATAAAACAAGGAAAACTAGAAATAGGACGCCCTGTTGATAGTAGCCGCGACATATGAATAGAAACAGGATAGCATAGAAGAACACGCATTATCATGTGTAATGTCCACCCCATGAACCTTTTGCCAAAATTGTACAGTAGTCTTACAAGACCCTGTTTCATTTGTGAAATATATCAATGATGGTTAAATATTTATTAGTGTACATGTAAATTATTTCAGCTTCATGCCTTTTTGCATTGGTTGGGTCGAAAATTTTGACGAAATCACTCTATCTTGCACGGTTAAGAAGATAGAAGCAAATTTCTGTTTTTCTATTTTGGGCAAAAATTTGAAAATTCAAAATGGCCGCCATTTTTGGGAAGAGGAAAATTTTTTGAAAATTGCCAAGAGTACATTTCTTAGATACCCTGTTGGTCGAAAATTTCACCGAAATAACTCTATTTTGCACAGTTAAGGCAAATTTGTGTTTTTCCATTTTGGGCCAAAATTTGAAAATTCAAAATGGCCGCCATATGTGGGGAGGGGAAAATTTTTTGAAAATTGCCAACAGTACATTTCTTAGATACCCTGTGGGTCGAAAATTTCGACGAAATCGCTCTATCTCGCACGGTTAAGGAGATAGAAGCAAATTCGTGTTTTGCCATTTTTGGCAAAAATTCGAAAATTCAAAATGGCCGCCACTTTTGGGGAGGGGAAATTTTTTGAAAATTGCAAAGATTAAATTCCTTAGGTACCCTATGGGTCGAAAATTTCGACGAAATCGCTCTATCTCGCACGGTTAAGGAGATAGAAGCAAATTTATGTTTTGCCATTTTTGGCAAAAATTCGAAAATTCAAAATGGCCGCCATTCTTGGGGAGGGGAAATTTTTTGAAAATTGCAAAGATTTAATTCCTTAGGTACCCTGTGGGTCGAAAATTTCGACGAAATCGCTCTATCTCGTACGGTTAAGGAGATAGAAGCAAATTTGTGTTTTGCCACTTTTGGAAAAAATTCGAAAATTCAAAATGGCCGCCATTTTTGGGGAGGGGAAATTTTTTGAAAATTGCAAAGATTAAATTCCTTAGATACCCTGTGGGTCGAAAATTTCGACGAAATCGCTCTATCTCGCACGGTTAAGGAGATAGAAGCAAATTTGTGTTTTGCCATTTTTGGGGAAAATTCAAAATGGCCGCCATTTATGGGGAGGGGAAATTTTTTTGAAAATTGCAAAGATTAAATTCCTTAGATACCCTGTGGGTCGAAAATTTCGACGAAATCGCTCTATCTCGCACGGTTTAGGAGATATGAGCACATTTGCCTTTTTCAGTATTCAAAATAGCCAATTACTCATTTATTTAACTAATTACTCACTCATCTATGAAGCAATTACCCCCAAAAGCAATCCCATACAAGCTATTAACCTAATGAACTTCCATACCAAATTTCAGAAAGATAGGCTTAATAGCATTCCTTAAAATGTCTGGAAACCAAAGAGATACTCAAAAGTAGCAAAGTAGCTATTACTCAGTTAGCTATAGAGCTATCATCACCAAAAGCAATCCCATACAAGCTATTAACCCAATAAACCTGCATGCCAAATTTGGCAAAGATAGGATAAGAACTGTTGCCTAAAATGTCTGGAAACCAAGTGGGACGCCGGAAAAAATAAAAATAAGTCAAACCAGGATGTTTAACCTGACAAAATAATGATAACCAAGAAGTATATTTACTATGAGAATATACACTAGGACTCTGACAGGAAACAATGTTACCGAAAATGGCGAACAATGTCAGAACACTGACTAGAAAGCAAACAGGGTACAAGTGAAAAGATTAAAATAATTTTCAATTCCATAAAGTTTCTCAAATACTTTTCCACAGTTACACTGATTTTAACAATTCATTACCTACAACCAGAGTTTATGGTTGTGATTGTACTCGCCTGTCTGTTTATCTTGTTTGTAATAATTCCAAAAGTAATAAACAATTCTTTCTAAGAAATTTTATGTGGTTAGGGCCTGAGCAAAGGATGAAACGTTTAAATTTTGGGAAAGATTTAGATCATATCCTGGAACGGAAAAAAAAAAAAATTTATAGGTCCCATTTTAAGTGTACTATCAATAAGTCTTGCTTTCTGGTTGACATTACTCCAAAAATCATGGGCAGATCTTAATAAGTTTATTTATGTGGGTGGGGCCTACTCAAAGCAACTAGTGATTACTTGTTCAATAGTAGAGTTTATAGAGTTATAGAGCACTGAAATAACACTGTTCTGTGAGTATTTGAAAAAAAAATCCTCCTGGATTTTACACATATTAAATACTTCCAGAAATTTTTCACCCTTGAAAACGATAAACATGCAACATTAAATATGAGCAAACTCTAGCAACAACTACCTTGATCTTAGATTAATTGAGTGAATAATATTGGAAAATTATTTGTAAATTTTTCTTTCCGCTTATCATTGATTTTTTTGTTTTGTATGGTTTTCAGTCATATATTTGTAAATTTAGAAATTACATAACAAGTTGGAATATTAATAACTAAAAAACAAAAATATCCTGATTGGAAAGCCAGCTGCAATAAATTAAATTTATTCATATATTAATCCAATAAATCACTTGATAAAACATACACCATAATTATAATTATTTATATACTATAAATATACAAAATCAAGATCTCACCTGAGGAAGGTCCAGTGCCTTTTGAGGCTGAAAATAACAAGTACTTTTTGTTTACTAGCTGTACATATAGCTACCATGTACTGACCACTTACCACAGATTCAAAATAAACATAAAACCAAAATCATATGTCATAAAATGACACAAAGTCAAAACGATTAATTATCATACATTTGGACTCACAGTTTCTGTTTCTATTTTTCAGCCAGGGTTTTTCAGAAACTAATAATTTTACAAAAAAAAAAAAAATTTCAAGATTTTGCGAATAATTTGGTTACATAATGGCTTCTTTGGCAAAATAGAAAATAAAATAAACTTTAGTTAAGTCATACTTTCTGTATTACTATGAATTTATTATCATTACCTCTTCACTTCTAATTACCTTTTCTATATGATAGAATGATTAATAACATTGTTGTTGTTCAAAACCACTTGATAAAAATCAGTTGAAATATACACCTACAATCAAACTGAATGAGGATTAAGGTTAAATACATCATGTATATATCATGTAAGGTAAATGAAGACTTCGAGGTTAGAAAACATAATTTTTATAACAAAAAAAATTTGGATAATTGAATGTACCCTTCTAGAAGACCATCCTCATGAGGGAATATTAGAAAACAAACCATCACAGTAACTGAAAGGAATCATCAATTACTTATCACAACTAGAAAAATGTTTTTGTAGACAAAAACAAGGTGTCCCAACAGCACAAATACATATATAATGTCCCTAAAGAAGCAGAAAATGTAAAGATGGTATTATTTGCAGACACTGTAGCCATAACAATGTATAGTATTTATATGACTGTACATTATGTTAATATTAAGAAAAAATCTATTTCTCTTTCTTTTATTCATTTACTATATTAGTAGAGAGACCAAATATTACACAACAATATGATTAGATGCAAACAAACTGAGTTATATTTAACAATAATGGACTTTTTTATTTTTAAATAATGTACACTTGTCCTTTTAGAAAAGAAAGGGAGGAAAGTTTCTTTAATTAGGAGGGGTATGGCAGTTAACAATATATAGAAGGAATAATGAAACACTCATCTCACTTAATTATGGCTCTGAGTTTTACAGTAAATGTGAAAATGGGCGAAAACTGACCAGCTCTTTAAATGTCCTACACATGGTGTCTTATTACCTCCCAATTGTCTCTAAAGCCAAAAAGCAAAGGGGATACAAGCCAAAAATCAAAAAATAAAAATGCCATCATATTAACAATCACTAAACATGGCACCCAAGTATTTTGTATGGGTGATTTTCTGAGAAGTCCACATAACTAAAAAACTTGCAAAAAACCCTCTTGGCTCTAAATAATTTATTTTAAGGATTTTAATTAAATAAAATGATAACAGGCACTGCTATATTACATTTCCAAAGATATACAATATGTTTTTGTTCTTCAAATATTTTTAAAATATTTGAAAATGATGAAAACCTCCTGTGATTCACCATATACCAGGAATACGTGGTTAAAATTGCTATCATATGGTTGTTTTATTGATGCCAGGAATATGACATTTATACCAATTTAAAGGCAATTTATTGCAGGTTGTGTTGCTTTTCTTTGACAGAGTTTGGTTGTATAATGACAAAGATATTTAAAATGTTATGCATAGCAGAAGAAAGGAAATGGTGAAAAATATAAAGAATAATTAAACTACCTTTTTCTTTGTGAACACAAACCTTCTTCATATACCTTTGTAATGATATTTATGCTTTAGGTATGGGTAAAAGGTTTTTGGGGAATTTGTAAAATATAAACACCTCCAGACACCTTCCATCTTATTGGAATTTGGTTGAAAAACAATTTATGTTGTTGCTTTATTTGAGTTACAAAAAGTGATACTTATACCATTGTAAAGGTGAAGTATTGCAGATTATGTTATCTTTTAGTTGGGCAAGTTTGGCTGTATATTGCACAAGATATCCTAAAAAATATCATATAAATGAGCTTTCAAGGAAATTGTGAAAAAATATAAAGTTCTACTGGAATTAATTTTTTTTCTGGGCAGATTTTAAAGCAATACATTCCAGCACAAACCTTGTTTATTAAATACCTTTGAAATATTATGCATTACTTATACATGGGTACAGTAGTTTATAAAATATTTAGGATTGGCACAGGTAGCTTGCATTTTCCAGTTCTTATTTTTTGGGGGTTTAAAAAAAATCAAGAATATCCAAGATTTAATATGTTTTCTTTGAAAAAGGTGATAAAACTCTAATGACGGCAGTTAAAAAACCTTAAATAAAGCTTGTCCAAT
Source organism: Sabellastarte sp. h YS-2021 (assembly GCA_964017235.1). Taxonomy (NCBI): domain Eukaryota; kingdom Metazoa; phylum Annelida; class Polychaeta; order Sabellida; family Sabellidae; genus Sabellastarte; species Sabellastarte sp. h YS-2021. The sequence goes on along the minus strand of OZ024927.1, from coordinate 163,165,536 downwards.
CAAAACTAGAATTTCGTTAACTCACTGCAATGCATCCCCGGATGGGACATAGTATGATCTAACACATAGAGAATTCAGCCCTTTAGAATTCAGATTTCGTCCTTTATTCAGAAAATTAAAATGTTTCAGATACATTATATCTAGGGTTCCTAGAACCCAAAGGATCTCTAGTATTTAATGGGGCCAAACTTTGCTCAAAATCTCTCATTTCTCAATATAAGTGACATTTTAATTTTTCAAGATGGTGGCCAAAACTTTTTGAGACATTATACTCAAAGGGCCCAAATATCCTGGGAATCACTCTATCTCTAATGGTGTTTGAGATAATCGACATTTTCGATTTCCTTCAAAATTCAAGATGGCAGTCGAAATTCGGAAAATTAAAAATTTTTCAGAAACACTATATACAGGGTCTCTTGTATCCACAGGGTCTAAAATTTGCTGGAAATCACTCTATCTCTAACAGCTTTTGAGATAATCAACATTTTCGACATCCGACAAAATTCAAGATGGCAGCTGAAATTTAGAAAATTAAAATTATTCAGGGGCATTATATCCAGGGTCTATAATACCCATACGGTCCCACATTTGCTCGAAATCACTCTATCTCTAATCGTTTTCTAGATAATCAACATTTTCGATTTTGCCTAAATTCAAGGTGGTGGCCAGAATTCGAAAAATTAAACATTTTTCAGAGGCAATACATTCAGGGTCTTTAGTACCAAAAGGTTCCAAAATTTGCTTGAAATCGCTGTATCTCTATTCTCTAATGGTTTTTGAGATAATCAACATCTGGAATTTCAATTTGTGCCAGAAGGTGCTGCAAGGCCACAAGCAACAGGCTTCAGGGCCTTATCCATACATACCCACAAACCAAAATTTGAAGGTCTACATAAAATACTTTAAGTTATCATAATTATATGAAAATGTACAGAAATAGCTCACATCTGACCTTTAGAAGGCTGCCTTTGGTCTTCTAGTGGAAGGCCGAGTCCACAAAGCAAGTGCATGCATTAAGTGGATATATATGTATTATATATATCAGCCATAAGATAATTTGTCCTTCTGTACAAGTACAATGCCAAAATGTTAAGAAACACCCCAACTTTGACTTTTAGAAGGCCACTATTGGTCTTCCAGATGAGGGTCAGTTTCACAAAACAATATGCTCTGAGCTCTTAGCCTTAAATATACCCGCATACCAAATTTGAAAGGTCTACCTAAAATAAGTTTTTGAATGATTGCATACGAATGGAAATCTCCACAGGAAAAAAGGCCAAAAAGCTGATGTTTGAAGGTTAGCCAAGATCCTGAAGAAAGAGGTCAAAGGTCAAATTTCTGCTTGCTTATAAGGAAAACATATATATCCGTTATGTGTATCAGCCATATGATGATCTGACCTACATGTGAGTACTAGGCCCAAATGTAAAGAAATACCTCAATATTGAAGGATGTCATCAGTCTTCTAGCGGAAGACCATGGCCAAAATGATAGGGTCTGGGGTCTTACCTATACATACCTACATAACAAATTTGAAAGATCTATGTAAACTATTTTTTAAGTTATTGAGTATGACAGAAAATCTCATGGGAGGTAGAGGACATGACCATGCTAAAACCCAAGTATCCCCGACTTTCATTGACTCTTCCATAATTTAACATACGTTCTCTGAGATTAGGTAGGTTTTAACTGAATGTCAGTCTAATTAGATCTTATCAGCACAGTTTCTATCATTTCTTCCCAGTTTGCAAAGTAATGTAGGCATGTCAAAAACAGAAATCCATCCAAAGTCATTTTTTTCCCTATTAACAGAAGAATAGTAAAGATATCAAAACATTTTTAAGTTAGAATTATTGAAACTGCATCTGATAATGGCAAATAATGACCACTGGAAATTGCCACACCTTTTTATGTAAAGATCAACAAAGAACTTAACAGTCTCTTGTGATGCGTATCCATAGCTCAAGAGAGACACTTACCTATGTTGAGTTTAAATGAGGAGTCTAATGGCAAGGTGTTTTCCAAGTTGATTTCATCTGGTCCAACAATTGTTGCTTGTTTCATGGAATACAAAAATAACCTGAAATATTGCAAGTCACTTTTTAATGTCTGGCCTGAAAAGTGGGTTTAAAATAAGGTCAAAAAATTTCTTCAATGCATAAAAAGGTGGTCATGGTCAATAACTTAAAACTGATCAGTCAAAATTTTTAAAAGTTTAAGCTTCTCATGTTTAAAGTTGTTATGTTACAATTCACAATTTAAGCTTGTCAATCCAAAAATTCAAAACCCCAAATTATAACTAAATCAAACATTACAGGTTATAACTACATCAAATTTCTCACACAAACAAAAAAAACCCTGGATTTCAGACCACTTTCTGTGGAATAATCCAATAATTTGTGAAAAAAAATTGCAATTAACTGAAAGGCGACAGATTTTGTTATATTTAACCAATGACATATTATGATTGTAGTGTTATGGTACATAACATTAAGCCATAAAAGAGCTTGCAATGAAGTTGTAAGGGTACATTGAGCACAGACATTTCTCTTCAAAATGTCATTAGTATCAGACTTAAGTACAAAACACTAATTAAATGCAGTGGACTAAGATGCTTAAGAACTATTGTTTAAAATTACTGATTGTGCTTCAACTAAAAACTTAACAAAACACTAATAAAATCCAGTGAACCAAAGTGCTTAAGACTTTTTGTTCAAAACTTAATGATTTTGCTTCAGAGTTAAACAAGTCAAGCTATAGGGCTAGAAAAATGTTACTGGATTTATTGGGAAAGAAAAGTACGAGTTTATATATTGCAATATTTATAAATGATTTAGCAATTGAAATTAAAAATCTAGGCTTAGGAATAAGAGTAGGAGATCATGATCCATTCCACAGTTCAATAATGCACAAAATTAAGACCAAACAAGTTACTGAACTTGTTGTAGCTGTGGAAAAAGGAGCCTAAGAACATATTTTAACAAAATGCTGTGAAAGCAATACTTTTCAAGTTATAAGTGATTTAGTGCATGACTTCAGGAATTTGAATGCATTAAAGTTTCAAAAATTTATTTCCCACTTGAGCTAAAATTAATTAAATGTAGAAGTCTAAGTGAAATGGAAGAAAGTAAAAAAAACAATATACATTTGAAAGAATAGCATAAATATTCCACATTTTTTTTGTTCCACTTTTGTTTCACACACACACACATATATATATGCCACACAAAAACATTCTCTCCCTCCATCCACCCCCCTGCCCCCACTGAGCCATTCTTTTTTCACTTGCTTTTTATGTGCACTAAAGGGGAGTTGGGGGGGGGGGGGGGGTTCTTTCTGCATAGAAAGGCTTTCCATGAATTTGATAGATATCACACAAAAGCAAATACAGAGTTGGGGGAGGGAGAAGAAAAGGACGTCATTCATTTCCACTCAGCTGGAGATACATAAAATGCTGTACAAGAAAAACTGTTTATGAGAAAGTGTTTTTTTCAGTCATCTTATATTGTGAAAGAAGTCAGGTCTATACATTTGACCAACTTCATAGTCTATGTGAACAAATAGCTAGATCATCAACTCCTTCTGCAAAACAAAAGTTGAATCAAGTTTTTTTTCCAAAAAGGAAAATTATATCCCCACAATTCTAAAATAATGGAATCAGAAGAATGTGGTTTTTTAATCTGCCTAAAATTGGGAATTTATATTATGTGAACACTGATCAGTTGCAATATGTTAATAACCACATCAGTGGATGATAAATAACTCATTTTTTTTCTTTGAACATGTCATAACTTCATAAACACTAGGAGATTAGGTTTGCCAGATAGCATAAATATTTTTTAAGTATACATATGCCAGGTGTGGTTTAAAAAGTGTTAAAATAAATGAGGAGGGAGCAAGAAGTATATATTTATCATGTTAAGATGGCCAAAGCCTCTTAAGTACAGAAATTTTAAGTGAAATGTTATACAAAATCTTACTTAAGTAAAATCAATGTCAAGTTAAACTTATGTTACTGAACAGTAAATCAGTTAGGGGCTGAAAACCCTCATTTTCACGTCAAGATGGCCATGACTGTACTTGTATTGGAACTCCAAGGTGGAAAGAAAATAAGAATGTCCCTATTGTCATCTTTAAAAGTGTACAAAATTTAATTGAGCTCTGCTGAACAATGCGATAGCTGGAGATTAAAAACTCCATAATTTTACTGCAAGGTGACCATAACTTCATCCATATTGGGACTTTAAGGTGACCATAAAATGAGAATGTCCCTTTTGTCATCCTTTATAAGTGTACAAAGTTTAGCTGAGGTCAGTTGAACAATAAGATAGCTGGAGGCCGAAAACTTCCTTTTTTCACTGAAAGGTGACCATAACTTCATTCAGATTGGGACTTTAAGGTGACCATAAAATGAGAATGTCCCTTTAGTCATTCTTTATAAGTGTACAAAGTTTAGCTCAGGTCAGTTGAACAATAATATAGCTGGAGGCCGAAAACTTCCTTTTTTCACTGAAAGGTGACCATAACTTCATTCATATTGGGACTTTAAGGTGACCATAAAATCTGAATGTCCTTTCTGCCAACCTTTATAAATGTCCCAAGTTTTATTTGAAAAATGTACACATTGACTAAGCTCAGGGCTGAAAAACTCTATATTTTAACTTTAAGATGGCCCTAACATTATTAATATATGAAAAACTAGATTGGGCCAACTCGGCGCCAACATATCCCCAGACAGGTCATCACTCACGCCACAGGTTTTGATCGGGAATTTTTAAAAACATAATTACCCATTATTATATGAACTTCAGCACATCAATCTACTCTGTTTATATCTTCCAAGGAAGATGGTGTATCCCCAGACGCCGAATACATAACTCAAATTATATTTTCAATCTTCCTGCAATGATAACTGTAAACCTATTTTCAAAGTATTTAAATGATTGATGATTGAATGTCCATTCTAAAATAATAATCCCAAAAGAGCATATCTGTTTCTATATTTGTTGACAAATTAAATATTATTTTTAACTCAACTCATCATACTTTTCAATCTTTCTTCAAAGTATTTAAATGATTGATGATTCAATGTCCATTCTAAAATTCATAATCCCAAAAGCGCATATCTGTTTCTATATTTGTTCACAAATAAAATATTATTTAAAAAAAAATTATTTATATTATTATTTTATTATATTATTTTTAGAATTTGCAAATTGTTTTCAGTTATTCATTTCCTCTATACCTATATATGTGATCCATATATATGCAACCTAAATATGTGACACAATCTCAGTTCTGACTCCCCTTTGTGTTATATGTAATGAAGCCCACCACCTCCCACCCCCACCCCTCTCCCCTTCTCCACACCTCTCTCACTATTACACAAGATCTGCAACCCCATTGAGGTCTTTGTTTCTCATCTGATATCATTAAATACCTTTGTTTATTTAGTGTCACTCAATATAGCTGGAGGTCCCAGAGGTGGGTGGGGGGAATCCGGGTGGGGGATGTGGGTTGGGACTTAGTTTAGTTTATTAGTTTATTATAGTGACATGTATTATGTTGACAAGGATTATACAAAAACTATTGAAGTAATACCCAGCCCTATATGGGCTTATAAGTCACTTTAAATAGAGAGTTAATAACAAACAGAGCAAACATATTTTGAGGTAAGATACAGTAAATAAAGACAGCAATTCAATACATAAAAATTAACAACATAATTTACTTTTTCTTTCTTGCCACAAATCAAAAATAAAATTAATAACCATATTGACATTCATATGACTTAATACCCTTGATAATTGATCTATTAATAATTCAGATTTATCTATATTTAAAATTTTGAAATATTTCATACGAATCAGCTCTAAAGCTGGACAAACACAAACAAAATGTATCTCATCTTCTACATCTTTTTTACACAGTTTACATGTTCTCTCAAAGAGATGGAGTGCTACAGCATAAATGGTAAACAAACAATCTATATAAAAGGGGTACTCAAATACAAAAAGAATTGAGAATTTTAAGTATGTGATTATCAACTGAAATGAGTTCATAACTGTAGGAGCTGTGTCAAAATTAACTGAGGCAAGTTGAATAAAACTGGGCTAGTTGAGGGTTAAAAATCCCCTAGTTTTACTACATACGGATATAATTTCATTAATATTGGGACTTAAAGCTCACTTAAAGTGTCCATTTTGTCTACTTGAATATGTTTAACCGGCGTTTAACCAGTTTCATTTTAAAAAGTTAAAAACTCAGCAAGCAGAGGTATAACACACAAAAATAAGTTCTTAAAAGACTAAGATAGCCATAACATTATTAATATTCAAAATTTAAATAGACAGACATTTCCTTTTAAAAATTCAAAGATTTCAGCTCTATAACCCACATAGTTTGACAGTTACTGGGCTTTAAAGTGGCATAATGTCCATAAATTGGGTTTCTGTGGGCATTTTACAATTGTTAAAGAGACCTTAGCAATTAAACTACAGATCTGAAACTTTTTGGGGGACATACATAACAAACAAAAATTATATATAATACAGTTTAAGACTTGTCACACTAAGCATTTCCAAATAACTGGGCAAAATACGGAAAAAATGTCCAAAAAGGCACTTGGGCGAGTGTCTATGGCCCTCATACACAGGTTAAATGTCTACTAAAAACCTTGATTTTCGCCATATGTAAAAAGGACATAATAATGCATTCCCAGATGGGATTTCAGCTCCATCAATCACATAGTTTAACAGTCACAGGGCTTAAAGGTGGCAAAAAGTCCAAATATTGGGTCTCTGTGGGCCTTTTAGAGATCTCGATGTGGCTTTCAAATTAAAGCTTCAGACTTAAAATTTGTTACATACTAAGATTACACATAGAATATGTATCTAATAAAGTTTGAAACTTCTCAGACTTACCATTTCCAAGTTACAGAGCAAAATATGTGAAAAATGTCTTAAAAGGGTCACTCAGGTGGGTGTTTAAGGTCCTCATACACAGGTTAAATGTCTACTTGAAGCCTTGATTTTTGGCATATGTAAAAAGAACATAATAATGTATTCCCAGATGAGATTTCAGCTCTATCAGTCACATAGTTTAACAGTCACAGGCCTTAAAATTGGCAAAAAGTCCAAATACTGGGTCTTTATGGGGCCTTCTAGAGACCTAAATGTGGCCTTCAAATTAAAGCTTCAGACTTAAAATTTGTCACATACTAAGATTACACATAGAATATGCATCTAATACAGTTTGAAACTTCTTAGACTTACCATTTCCAAGTTACAGGGCAAAATATGTGAAAAATGTCTAAAAATGGTCCCTCAGGTGGGGATTTATGGTCCTCATACACAGGTTAAATGTCTTCTTAAAGCCTTAATTTTTGGCACATATATAAATAACATACTAATATCTTCCCAGATAGGATTTGAGCTCTATCAGTCACATAGTTTGACAGTCACAGGGCTTAAAAGTAGCAAAAAGTCCAAATATTGGGTCTTTGGGAGCCTTTTAGAGACCTCAATTTGACCTTCAAAATTAAAGCTTCAGACTTAAAATCTGTTACATACTAAGATTACACACAGAATATATATCTAATACAGTTTGAAACTTCTCAGACTTACCATTTCCAAGTTACAGGGAAAAAGATGTGAAAAATGTCTTATAAGGGTCACTCGGGTGGGTGTTTATGGTCCTGATACACAGGTTAACTGTCTATTAAAGGCCTAAATGTTGGGGCACATATAAGAAAACACATAGATATATTCCCAGATGATATTTAACTTAGATGAGAGACATAGTTTGAAAGCTACAGTGCTTGAAAGTGGCAAAAAGTGCATAAATTGGGTCTCTGTGGGCACTTTTGAGACCTTAAGTCGACCCCTTTGGGTAAACCTACAGCCCTAAAATTTTCTACAGACAAGGATTACATATCAAAGTTATACCTAGCACAGTTTGAGACTCATCAGAATTACCACTTCCAAATTATAGGGCAAAATATGTGAAAAGTATAGCAAAAAATCCCTAAGTGGGGGTATTTATGGGCCTCAAGGACAATTTTCTCCTCAACTTAAAGTCGTGATTTTCGGCACATGTACTAAGAACATATTAATGTGTTGTCAGGTAAAATTTCAGCCAGCTGAGCATCATAGTTTGTGACCTACAGGGCTCTAAGTGGCCAAAAGTCCAATTTCTGATCTTAAGGTGGCCATAAGTTCTTTTTTACTGGGAGTTTAAGGTCACCTTAAAATAGGGATCTTCCTTTGGGCACCCTTAACATGTGTACCAAGTTTGAAAAAAAAATATTAATTTGTTTTTGAGTTATCGCGTCCACAAGGAAATTTCTACGGCGGCGGCGGCGGCGGCGGCGGCGGCGCGACGGACCTGAATCCAATATATCCCCGACTTTCGTCTGGGGATATAATAATGTAGTAAGAGTGTTCTTTTGATGTACCTCAATATCAATATATGTTAGATTTTTGAAAAGATGGAAAAATAAAGTGGCCAGACAGTTTTATTCCAATTTGATGACTTTAGGGGGGCCATAGCCCCAATAATATTAACAGTTTAAGGTCACCATAAAGTCAGGATAATCCTTTGGTAAATCTTAATATATATGGCAATTTTTGTTGAAAAAAGTGGAAAACTAAGTGAACTGGAGGGTTAAAACCCCCGTTTTGGTCATTAAGGTGACCTTAAGTTTGCAGATACAGAGCTAAAACTTTGGCATGTGAAAGTTTATCAAAAAGTAGCTGAATAAGTTATTCCAACAAAACGCCGAAATCCTGACCGTTTTTTGAGATACAGATCAACTACCCATTTTTAAAAAATTTACGAAAATACAATGCCTCCAGTTCAGGCATCTATGGTCCGAATGATGAGAAAATCCTTTCCGACCTTGGAAATTTGGTCTAGAATGTACCTGATAAATTTTATAGCATAGTTGTGTGTGGTTTTTTCCGAAACGCGATGACGGGGTGTTTTTGAGTGATGCTTAAGGTTACCTTAAGTAAAGCTTAAGGTCTGCGCAAAGTATCCCCAAAATTTTTCCTGCCCTTATAGTTTTTAAGAAACATAAGAAGGGAAAAAAAAATTGAAAGGCCAAGAAATTATTCAAGGGAGACCATAATCCGGCGGCGGCGATCAGTCGAACTTCGGTGAAAACAAATAAGCATCCGTGACAGGCCGCTTAATTATTTACCATATAACCAAATTCATCAGAATTTGTAAATAATGCTTCCACTATATATTTTGATCACTTTACATTTACAACCCCAAACCAACTGAAAATCTAGTATGGTACTTGGATACCGGATACATAATTTGTATATTCTCATAAAATACACCCTTTGAGAATTTTTAAAATAGAAAACATTAGGTACACTTTTAAAATGATTTTGGTGTAGTGATAATGATTTATAATTTCACAGCAGTGATATGATTGATATCCCATGTTTACAAATGTATGGGCAAAGGGTCTAATGCACTTGCTGCTTTAATTTTTTAAATATTTTTGCAATTATAATCCCCAAAGTACTTACGCATTTTCTCCCTGGCCCTGCACCAAGGCTACGAGTCTGAGAGGTTTGGATGTCTGACCACACAAATGACCCAGTACTGTCTGCACTGATTGTTAAAGACTAACAAATCTTTCCATATTCATCATGCATATACATTACATACATTAGAACCCCATTTCATCAAAACACTGTAAATCACAACTTTCTCTCTTCACAACATCTACATTTTCAGTCACTATCTAGCTTTTCTTATCGCAGGGTACTCAAATATTAAAATTGTTTAGTAAGGAATTTTCTTTTCATTTGAAACGCAATCACACAAGTATAACTGTTGCTCATCAGTTTGACACCCATTTACCGTTCTGCATCAGTAAGTCACTTGTACAACTGGAATTGTTTATGCCGATAAACAATTAAGTTAATCAAATAATTACTTTATATATTTGGCAACTTTTCATTGTATTCCTAATTCTAAAGTATCACAGAAAAGATAACAAAAGAAGGAAATAAAGAATAACCTAAATAGTACACAAATACTCGAGTACACAAACTTCAACATTAGAAGTACAAAATACTCGATGTGCAATACTATTCTTTATGTTCTATCAATTACTCAACAAAAAGGTGTGGTGATAAATTTTGTATGTCTTTAGATGTTGTTTTTAAAGAATCATTTAAATTTCCAGACTACAATCTATATTTTCTATTGCTCATCTGATGAGAATCTAAAAGGATATTGATTGGCACTTGTCAGGCTCAAATAACTTCTGCTGCACACAGTGTTTCCAATCCATTTCTCAGAATACATTTCTGAAATAAAATAGTGACACAAAATTACATTAAAAACTTGCATAAACGAATAACTTGAAAAAAAAATCTTACAGGGGCTGTAAGAAGATTAAAACCTTCACATTTTTCCTTCTTTTTTACAAACAATATGTTAATTGAAATTATTGCAAATTAGGGCCAAAGAGAAAATTTGGAAGTGTTCCTAATACAGTTGAACCTGTACATGTGACCACTCTCAAATTGAGACCACTTGCTAGTTAAGACCGCTTTTATTCCCCCAATGAAATTTAGATATGAAACATACCCCGAATAGAGACCACTCCTTAGTTGTGACCAGAGACTGCTAAAATAATTCCCAAGGACACAAAAAACCTCTATACGAGAGACCACACAATGGAGACTAGAGGCTAACATGGGCACTGATAATCAACGGAAGGGCCATATCTATTGTGAATTGTCCCTCATTGTCCATTTCCACATACATGTTCCTCGTCATGGCCTTAAGTGGGAAAGCTGGTAGTTGCTTGCCGTTGGTTGGCAGTTTACAGTACACAACCCTAGCGAACTGTAATTACTGATTTCATCTGCCCTTCAACTACCCATCGTGATATGACCTGTACAGTGTTGAAAGCGACGTAAAATCCCAAATAAATGAAACATACATGTTCAATTAAGACCCTAACAATAAACACAGGTTTAAAATGCCTGCCTCTTTTCTTTATCATTAAAACAAGGGATTTCTATAATCCTTTTAAAGAAAGTGTGACATATGTATATAGTTATTGGAGGAATAAATACCGATTGTGAGGGCGTTTTGTTACAGGATATATGCCCGGCAAAAATTCCATATAATGCCAGAGTGCCGTTAGAGGTGAGGAAATTATTAAGGAATTTTTGCCGGGCGTTTATCCTGTAACAAACGCCCGAGCATGAGGTATTTATTACTATTATAAAGACCGGCCTACCTTGTTTCAAGAAATTTCCCTTTATTTTTATGAGGTGACACAAACAAGGACGCCTCCATGTTGTTTTAAATTCATGATCGCTCTCGTAAAAGCAGACGATTTTACTACCAACATACAATCGAGCAATTCGAAACAGCACTTCCGTTTTTCAGCGGGCAGTTATCGCACGTTTTACTTGCAGCTGATTCTATGCGTACCGACGGGTTTTTGTTCACTGCGCACTTCCAGTCTTTATAATAGCAGATATACGTTTGGGCTTTGTGCCATTGCCTCTGTTTGTTATTAGCAGATATATGTTTGGGCTTTGTGCCATTGCCTCTGAACTTTTCAATGATTGGAACTGGAATACAGTTTACAGCTCTGAGACTGACTGGCCACAGATAAAAAAGCTATTGGTTGTTTCAAACATTTAACTGGCTCATACATGAAATATCACATGATGACATGCACTGAATGCATTCACAAGAACCAAACAAATGCCTCAGGAATCAGAACTTCAACCACACATCAACAAGTTAGCTAAAATCTTGTGTCTTTTATTTCTTTATACCTTCCCGCTGTTTGTTGCTGCATCTTTAGGTGGGAACAGCTTTGTCTTTTCAGCTTTGTTGTGTCTTTGAGTTGACTGAACTTTGATCTAGAGAAACTGTTTTCATGACCCTTAATGTGGTGCAAGTGTTCCTAAAATTTGTGCTGTGGCAAAAAAGAAATCTACACACTCACACACAAGACAGTCACTGTAAAATGTAGATGTATCACCGATATACAGAAAATTGTTCTCAACAACAAACATCCATCCAGGTGAGAAACAATACTATAAGAAAGGAGCCACAGGATGAAGTCTGTTCCAAATGGCAAATTATACCTGTAATTTTTTTTTATTTGGTCAAGTCAAAACATGTACTGATGTGATTTCTCCAAGTGAAGTTACTAGATTTAATTTGTAAAATTTGCTGATATAACAGTCAACATACACTTCTAAAACTTATCTAATGTTCACATGTTGCTTCTCTTTTATGTCCAGTGAAAAACAACAGTTTGAATCACAATTCCCAACGTTAAGTGAGGGTTTAGATCATTCAATCTCATTCAATCAAATATTAAAACTCAAGAATACACACCACAGTACAGCGACTATAAGAAGATTCTATTCTAGTCAGAATCTTACAGAAAAATACACTATTTTAATAATTAAACTATTATTTTAATAATTAAACAGTTATTTTATATATTATGCACATTTTATATGATTTATATCCAACACCAGCCAAGTAATTAGTTGATAGACCACTACCAACATTGACACAAAAATTACATGCATTAATTCATACTTTTGATATCCATCTGTTGGCGCTCAAATTCAATTCCAGGTTTTACATTTCTCATTGCAGATCTTCGGTGAATCTCATGTTAGCAAAAGCTAAATTTTACCTCCAGAAGAGACAGAGGTGATCATGAGCCAAGTGATTTCTATCAAACTTAACTACTTGGGCATTGAGGACTATACAGGTATATTGTGCCCAGAGCCAAAGTGAAGTTTAAAAAATTGCACAAGTATTGACACTGCTGAGTGTCTTTGACAGTTTCAATTGGCAGGAGACAAACTTCACTGAGTGAGGAACTTCACTCACTGAGTTGATTACTTGACTTTGGAAAATTGGCACTTGGCACAAAAATAATATAAACAATAGAGATTTGTAAGCTGTGTCTTGATTGGTCATGTGACATGTGCCAATTCAGGCTGCTGATTTTAACTGAAAATTATATTTGTTAGTCATCAAAAATAGCCAGTCTCAGCAGGCAAGAACCCCAGCCGATAGGTACAACTAAATGAGCAACAATATTGAGATTTGTTAAAATCTTAGAACAATTTCAGTTGTAAGAAGCATACAGAAGCCATGAGATATTGCCAGATATAAGATCCACAAGACTCACAGGCCATGAGTTCTTACAAGTTTTCATATTTTGAAGCCCTTGAACCAATTATAAGGAAGATATAAGGCATTTTCAGCATGATGACTCCTATGACCTTGAAGCAGGGGTCAAAGGTCAAATTTGACTCTTGCAAAAGATTTGAAGACCTTGAGTTCCTGTAAGTTGTTTTCACACCTTAAAGCCCTAGAGGCAATTATAAAGCAGATATAAGAGCTTTTTAGTTTGATCCTCCCACTTGACCTTGAAGCAGGGGTCAGGGGGGAAATCCGACAGTTGCAAAAGACTTGGCAGACCATTCGTCATAAGCTGTCAAGTATGCTTAAATTGATCCCCGAAAAACAGAGTTCATAACCTTTGGGTCTTATGCTCAGCTCAAGAAATTAAATTCTCACCTCCCAATTAGAATATTTGGTAAACTCATGCATCCATCAGTGGCTGTAAAAAAACCTTGGTGTCTGGTTTGATACAAGTTTTTCTTATGCTGATCATGTCTGCAATATTTGTAAGACTTTATTCTTTCAAATGCATGATCTCAAGTGGGTTAGACTGTATCTGACAGATGAGACTGCAATCCTAGTGGCAAATGCCCTGGTGAGTAGTCTTCTGGACTACTGCAAGTCTCTGTTCAGGAGTCTGTCCAGTTTTAACTTGCACAAACTGCAGTGTATTTAAAACACTGGTGTTGCACTTTAGAGTCTACCTTGGCAGAGGTCAAGTGCTATAAAAGTACAGAATAGAAGAAAATAGAATTTTGAATCCCTAGGATCAATGATTAGGGAGGTATTAGGCCTTTTTGATATGATGACCCCCCCCCCCCCCCCCCCCCTCCCCCTTATTTGACATTAAAGATGGGACATTGTGCCCATTTCATTTTCAAAACTATTCTCAGACAAGATTTCCTCATCATATACATTTTGTGCAAATCTGATTATGCTAGCTGCAATATTTTAACTTTTAGGACATATTAATGATTTCCGAACAATCGGCAATGCCGGCCATGTGGTTTTTTTTTAAATGAGGACAAAATTTGTTACAGACATATTTTCACAGACCATAACCTTCTCTGCAAATCTGGTGAAAACATTTTCATAAATGAATAAAATATAAAGGTTAATGTAAAAATGTGACAAACTCACACATGCACCCACGGAAGCTTCCCAGCCTTAGGCTGGTGGGAGATAAAAATGTAACTGTAGTAACATCGGTTTAATAGCGCCTCCTTTTCAATTAAGAACTTTAAGACCAAAAAGTATTTAAAGCGTTGCCATGGCAACAACTGTGGCCAGACATCCTCCAAAGGTTGATCAGCTCTAGATCCACTTTGGGTTTACATATCCTGAAAATTTGGTGAAAATCCATGCATGGGTTTAGGCTGTGGAACGAACCACAAACTTTATGCCTGCCAGTGCTGCCACCAGGACTGTGCACTCACAGGGGACAATTATAACCCCAGCCTTTATGGGTTGGTTTTAAAAAGTAAAATTATAATGGGTTACTTTGGTGCTTCAGTTTTTGTGTGAAGTCTATTTGCACAGACCCCCACCATAATTTTTTGTGGTAATAAAGTAGAAACTATTTCCACATTCCACATCTATTATACACACATAAATCATGGCTCCATCTCAACAAATCCTTATATTTATCAAATGGCACAGATGTACAATTGCACTATCAAATTGATGTCAATAAGATGCTGAGCTGAATTTAGAAGTCTGTGTATGTGCAATATATATTTTCAAACAAATATACAGCATATATATTTTATTTGTTGATTAGTATTCATTGGTTGAATTCTGAAGTCTGCATTTGTGTTGTTCTTGACTGTCAAGTAAAATTATTGCAAACACATTTTAATTTACTCATTAATGTTCGAGAGCTGAATTACGAAGTCTGTGTATGTGTAGCATTGCAATGTCATGCAAATATAAAACAAAACTATTTTGAATTCCTCATTCATATTAATGTGTTGGACGATTACCAGATAATTCACACAAAATCTGTTTCATACAACTGTTAGCAGTCGATAAGCATAACTTTTTGATCCATCATTTCCAATTCAAGCTGGTATCCAAAATCTGACTTGAATCATCAACATTAAGTTACCCATAGTTCAGTAAGAAGGAGGGTGTTGCACTATCATTACAGCAAATACCATATTCTTCACTTAAAAATTTTAAAATATATTGTTTATTTCATATAATTTAATATTATATAACAGATATTTTTCTGCTATTTTATTTTTGTAACAAATGACTGTCTGCTATTGATGGTAAAATAAACTCACCTTTACAAGTATTATAAGTATATTCTAAACTTTTTATTTTTTAATCTTTGCCCTCTGTTCATCAATAATTTTACATGTAATTTGAATAATTGGAACAATAGCAAAAATATAAAAAAAACAAGCATTTCTTGGTTAATGTAGATAGATATTGTCAATTATATTGAAATAACTGTGGACACTGAATATTCATCAGCATTTTGATTATTACTCGAAAAAAAAAAAAAACTAAATAAACAATGCACAGTTACAAAATCACATAATTGTGGAAAAAGACATTTGATAATCTGGAAAACTATTTACAGGAACAGTTTTTGTTGAGGAAAAATTGATTCTGCACTAAATTGGAATTTCAGAAATAACTGTTGAAGAAAATTACCATAAAGCACATAATAAAAGCTCGGTCATCTGTTGCTTTTAAAAAGTGAACTTTGATATTATTTCTGACATTTGATGAACATTTGATGCATTTTCTGTGATTTAGTAGTAAAATTGATATTTGACATTGATATTTGATACCATTTTGAATCTTTGATATACATTAGATACTATTTTGATATATATTTGATATCATTTGATATACATGTCATTGTATTGATATATGTCTACTAACATTTGATGTTGTGATCCCAAACTTGATGTTGTGACTAATTAAGCATTGGAAAGTTAATCAACAATGGCAGTGTCACTGAATGAATGATTTTCGGTAGAAACCGTTACAATTGAGGAATTGATTGGTTCAGGTGGACCATTTGAGAAAGAAAAAGTCGCTGAACAGTTTGTCACTGAATGTGACAAAGTTTGTGGTTGTTTGACAAAATCACAATTTTGGTAATCAAAATTACCAAAAAATATCAAACAGGAAATATTCAGTTTGCAAAAGATTGAATTTTTTGGTCAAAAAGATGGCGAGGATGTGATCCGAACGGGTGTGCAAAAACTTACTGTTTTGGCAGAGAAACAAGAGAAACTGCTGGAGAAAGTAGTTGAAAACACTACACAAACCACCCAAGTACTTGACAAACTTTCAAAAAAAATGATCAATCAACTGAGATAGCTAAACAAAGTTTAGCAGTTCAAACAAAATTGGTTGAAAAATTGGATCAGAATGATGAGAAATTCTATGCTCTGTTGAAGCAGATAGAACAAAATCGTGAGGCAGATAAAGAGAAATCCAAACGATATTTTCAAGAGTCAAATAGCAAATTTGATAGAGTTATGTCTAGACTAGAGAAACAAGGCAAAGAGAATCTGTGGAAAATTGAACAATGTGAGACCCAAACAATACAAAGGTATCGAGTCTGTTAGTCCAGACTCTTCATATCTAGATCTCGATACAACAGAATACCAAAGTATTAGGCCTACTCCTGCACCTACTACGACAAAAACTATTGATTTATCTAGGCCGCCCCACAATTGCATATCGAGGTTGATAAAAATCAGTTCAGTGTTGCTTTCACCCAGCCAACAGTTGATGACTTAGTAAGTCACCCCAATCAACCAAGTCAGGGTAGGGTCTCATTGTCACAAAATTTGTAACATAACATAACAGGTGAGTCAACCAAGTCAACCAGTACCTCAATCACTTCAAGTGTCCGGTACTGAGCAGACACAGGTATTTCATGGTTCTTCAAAACATGTACAACCACTAGGTATACTTACCACGTGAGCCAATTACTCAATACTCAAGTCACGTAGCAGGTACTCAACCATCACCAGTGGAAGATAACATGTTAGTGAATAATCGAGGTTATGCCCCATTACCAAACGCACCAATTTTTGATGGAACAGGTTGGAAGGGTTTTATTCACCAATTTGAGTTATGGTGTTCGCTTATGGTATGCCTAAGGCAGATAAGGTGGGAAGGTTCCTTTTGGCTTTGACGGGTAAAGCAAATGACTTTGCGTTAGAGATTCCTGAACAAACAAAGCAGAACTATATGGAGCTGAAACAAAATTTCGCTGCCAAATTCGACAAACCCATGGAACCAAGTACTGCTAGGTCGATACTGCAAAACCTAACACAAGAATCATCCAAAGATCTTGAGACGTTTGCTGATAGACTTCTCAAATTAGTAGATTTTGCGTATCCCATGATTCTACCCAAAGAAATCGAAGGTCTCGCAGTTGAACAATTTTTAAAAGGTTGTAGTGAAAGGGATCAAGCCTATTTCATTTCCATGCTTAGACCAGCTACTCTTCAAGATGCAATTGACAAAATGAGGTTGGCATTGAGCAACAAAACGTTGATTCTAGGTAAACTATCTGGAGAGTCAGATAGGCAAAATGAATATCACAAAAACATTAGTAGACTCGGGCGAGACATTCGACAAGGTACGCCCCATAGTTCCCCTGTAGTAGAGAAGGTAAACAGTCGAATATGGGAAGCAAAATGATTTCACCTGATCGTAGACATGATCAATGCTACAACTGTAGTGGTTTTGGGCATTATAGTAGGGACTGTCCTTTTCAATCGTCACCCAGGAATATCATGTGTTTTAATTGTGGTAAAATGGGTCATATTCTGCGCAAGTGTCCGTATGCCAGAAGAAATAGGCTTCCTGGATCACTGAACAATGTACCTCAAAATAGGCGAAATAAGTTCAATACTTCGTCACCAAATGGGGATACTGATAAAAACAACTCAAGGAGAAGTTCACCTGTCTATTGCATATTTACTCCACCCAGATTTCAAAACCGAAATAGATCTGTTTCACCAGCAGATCTAGACAAAAATTGGAGAGATGGGAGTAGCAATAAAGACTTTGAACAACCACCGGAAGTGATTCGAAGAAACGTCTCAATCTCCAGTGCTAATTTAAATGGGAAAAGGGGAAGTCTGAGGGTCGGGACACCTCCCCAAAAGCAATAGAAACTGGCCGCAAAACTGATAAACAATTGAAAGAACTTGAACTTTCATGTAAAAATGTAAATAATTTTGTTATTGTTGAAGTCAAACTAGTTGACAATGTAATTGAAGCAATTATAGATACAGCTGCACAGGTGACGGTAGTTAATACAGATGTGTTTACAAACTTATTTGGCAAAGACATAGCTCCCAAAGAGACAATAAGGCTTAAATGTGCTGGAGCTAATGAGTATCTGTTAGGCAATCTAAATTAGGATTGGTTCAGTAACTGTTTTGCAGGATATTTATATAGCAAACATAACAGATAACATGTTATTCAGACTGGACTTCTTACTGAAACATGAAGTGGTTATTGATTTGAGTGAATGTTGTTTAAAAGTGTTGGGACTGCTTGATTCCATTTGTTCATATGAGGAATGCTTCCAACGACAGATATTGTGTCAGTAAGGTGAGTCTTAGTCAAAAAGTTCATATTCCACTAAAAACAGTACAAAATGTGGAAGTAGTCCTACATCTGAACCAGAAAAGGTAATGGCTTTACAACCCCAAATTGACACCAAAGTATTTATACCAAGTTCCATTTTCAATTCTGGTAAACCAATTGTGCAAATTGTAAATGATACAGACATTGGAGATAATTTGCAATCTAATCATGTGATTGGTAGTGCAATTGAAGCTGATACTGTTCTGAGTGACAACAGACTAATAAATGCTTCTGCTAATCAAGAGAAATGCAGTGTTATGCCAGAAACAAAGTCGGCTGATCAAGAGTGTCCAAAAATCTATCAATCCAAAATAATGCAAGTATCCAAAGAGACTAATTCGGACAAATCCGGAGTACCCACTCATTTGCAAATTCTATATGACAAGTCTTCGGAAAAATTGTGAGAAAATGAGAGAAAAGTACTACAGTCTGTTTTAACAGACTATGAAGACGTTTTTCCCAGACATGACTTAGATATTGGTTGTTTTGAAAAGTTTGATCATGAAATTGATACTAGAGATTCAAAACCAATCAAGCAACAAATGCATCGAATTCCTTGGCAATTCGAAGATGAGGAAGAAGCTTGTATTCAGAAAAAGTTAGACGCAGGTGTAATACAAGAGTATAATTCAGATTGGGCTTCACCTCCTGTATTCATTAGAAAGAAAGATGGTACCATTCGTTATGCAAAAGACTATACACGCCTTAATGCTTGTACTGTCAAATCTTCAGTTTACCGGACATTAAACATTGCATTTCAGCTGTTAACGGAAGTGTGTATTTCACTGCATTGGACATGGCTTCAGGCTATTGTCAAGTCAAAATCGCAGAATCCGATAGGCATAAGACTGCTTTTCAAACTCTCTTTGGCTTGTTTGAGCATGTTAAAATGAGTTTTGGGTAGTGTAATGCGCCGTCGACGTTCCAAAGGATCATACAATTGGTACTAAGAGCCCTTACTTGGAAAACAGTCCTGGCTTACCTAGATGATGTTGTTATGCTAGGAAACTGGTTTTCAGATCATATTAAAAATCTGAAGGAAACTCTGGACAGGTTTAGAATTTAGAACCTTAAGCTCAAACCTAAAAAATGTCTCTTATTTCAAAATGAAGTTAAATTCCTTGGAAAGATAGTGATTGCACAAGGAATTAAACCAAATCCTGAAAGTATCCAAAAGATTCTAGACTGGCCTGTACCATGTAACACGAAAGAGTTACAGCAATTTTTGGGCTTAGCTAATTATCACAGGGACCATATTGACAAATTTGCTGAAACAGCTGTTCCACTGTACAAGCTGACTGGTTCAAAAGTTAAGCAAAACAATTTTCAGTGGTCAAATGAGAATGAGTTAGCTTTCACAACTTAGAAGCACAGATGCATCCAAAACAGCCATAGGAGCTGAACTGTCTCATGGTAGTTTTATACTAACTCCTGCTCAACAAAAGTATTACGCGACTCGCAGAGAATTGCTTGCAATTGTACGTTTCACCCGACAATATCATCACTTTTTGTTAGGACGCAAGTTCAGGATCCGGACTGACCACAACAGCCTAGCATGGTTGATGAGATTTCGGGGAATTCAAGGTCCACTAGCTAGATGGATAAAAAAGTTGTCGCAGTTCGACATGCAGGTCTTGCATCGCCAAGGTAGAAAACACAGCAGCACAGATGCTCTATCCCGAATTCGGGATCTACTGAAACCATGTGACTGTTACCGAGCTGGAACTGACCTTAAGAATCTCAAGTGTGGAGGTTGTTCTTATTGCACCAGAGCGCATTACCAATGGTCAAGGTTTGATGAAGAAGTGGAAGACGTGGTCCTCTTATCATTTAGGACTCCTACAGTCGCCATACAGATGTTGCAACTAGATCATTGGTTGCCTGCCGGTTATATAGTTGACCAGATCATCTCAGCTCAAGGAGACGATGCCAACCTTGAACTTTTACTTGAGTTTCTTGAGACTGAAGAGGAACCAACTGAGTATTTCTTGATGCTCGCCAGTGCTGAAACCAAGGCATATTGGTTGAACAAAGAACAGTTCATACTGAAGGATGGAGTTTTGTTCTACAGATATGTCTCTGATGATCCATTTGAACCCGAGACCTACAAGGTGGTAGTTCCAGAAAGTCTGCGCCAAGATATACTTGAACTGGCCCATGATATTCCAACTTCTGGACACTTGGGTATAACTAAAACGTTATCAAAGCTCAAATGCAACTTTTTCTGGTACAGAATGCGAGCAGATGTAGAGACATTCATGAAATTGTGCCGGAAATGTAGCACTAACAGAGAAACTCCATAGGAAAGCCAAGGCCAAACTTGGGACTTTTCATGCTGGTGTGCCCATGGAACGTGTCCATCTAGACATTTTAGGTCTGTTTCCCAAGAGCCACAGTGGTAATGTTTATATCCTCATGTTGGTTGATCAATTCACCAAATGGCTGGAGTGTTACCCGCTGCCTGACCAGAATGCTGAGACGATACCCAAGGCCATGGTTGAAGGATTTATTGCCAGGTTTGGTTGCCCACTACAGATCCATACGGATCAGGTTCGAAACTTCATCGGAAATTTGTTCACCCAAGTGTGTCAGCTCTTACAGATTGTGAAAACTAGAACAACTCCGTACCATCCTGCATCAAACGCCCAGGTTGTATGGTTCAACAAGATGTTACTTCAAATTATTTGTGTTTACTTGAAAGGAAACCAGAGGACCTGGGATGAGAATCTTCAGTTACTTGCTGGAGCTATTCGTGCATCAGTCCACAGGACTACAGGTTTTACTGCAAACCGAATGATGTTAGGACGTGAAGTTCTGGAGCCAATTGATATGATGTTAGGGACTGCTAGTCAAAACCTGAGACAAGAAACTCCCGTGGAGTATGTCAAGAAACTTGAAAAACGACTGAAACGTGTTCATAAACAAGCTAGAGATACTATCTTGTCTGCTCAGCGTAGACAAAAGAAGGATTATGATCTCAAAGTACTTGAAAGAAAGTACAATGTTGGAGATCTGGTGTATCTTATACACTCAAGTTCAAAGGTAGGACAAAGTAGCAAACTGAAACCAATCTGGAAAGGACCATATCTGGTGATCTCTCCTGTGTTGTTCAGGATCAAAGATTGTAAAAGGGAGGTTATCATGAATCACGACAGGCTCAAGCCTTGTAAGGACAGGTCAATTCCTATGTGGAGTCCCGTCATTCCACAATCCTCTTGGACAAAGCTTATCATGAGGACAGGGGGCAAACACGTCCTACCAGTTCAGGGACCGACCTCTCAGCGCTTACTTGTAACAGGAAGTCTCTAGCCTCACTCACTAACTGAAGACCTGCATTGGTGCCATTCTCAACAAGTACCAAATATTTTTCTGTCTTTTCCCACAGTGATAATAAAGTTTACATCCTTTCAGAAAGTGTACCAAATTCAATGAATGTAAACCCACTCACAACAAGCAATATAAGATATAAGTTATAAAAGTTACTAAGAGCAGATTTATTTTAGTGTATAATGGGTATCAGAATATGGATTTGCAGTCACTGTGGCAGACTAAAACAAAGTTCAAAATAGCATCAGAGATGCCCGTACCCCACAGCCTGGGAAAATAGTTTTCAACACCATGAGATATAGAAGTAGTGAAAACAGTACACAGATTGGGATACTTTCAGAGCAGTGTCAGTGTCCAAATAATGTTTAAGTAGAGAAAATAACATCTAAGAGAAAGAAATTGCATGTAAAGATTAAGTATTAAAACAAGACAATTCAGTAAACTAACAAGAGGAGAGTGCCCGCGAACGGGCACTGTGTCAGCTGACTGAGTGTTTTTGATTTGTGAAGGTGATTAGAGGACAGAATAATTATCAGGAAAAGGGCTGTACAGAAATACAGTAAATGGTAACCGAACAGCAAGTTCGAAAGAAATTCCGAAGCTGACAGAAGAAAAGGATAAAAAAGTTGTGCCCTGTAAATGGTATTATGAAGGAAAATAACAAGGTAATTGTTTAAGTGTAAAAAATAGGTTAAAACATATTTAAAGAAATACTACAAATGCAATATCCTCGTTCGACCTTGAAGAAGGGGTCCAAGGTCAAATCTAACCACACAAATACATTCCCAGCCCATGATTTCCTATGGTTTACCATTCCAAACCTCTAGGACCAATTATTATAAGCACTTTTAAGCTCGGCTGTCCTCATTTGACCTTGAAGGAGGGGTCCAAAGGTCAAATCTGACCATACCAAAAGATTCCGAGCCAATGATTTCCTATGGGATGGTTTACCACCAATATGGTTTATCACCAATAATAAGCGAGTTGTAGGCACTTTCAATTTTCGCTATCCTCATTTGACCTTGAAGGAGGGTTCCAAGGTCAAATCGGACCATATCAACAGATTCACAGCCCATGATTTCCTGTCTGTTTACCATCCCAAACCTCTGGGACCAATAATAAGCAAGTTATAAGCACTTTTAAGTTTGGCTATCCTTGTTTGACCTTGAAGGAGGGGTCATTGAAGGTCAAATCTGACCACACCAAAAGATTCCCACCCCATGATTTCCTACAGGTTGGTTTATCATCCCAAACCTCTAGGATCAATAATAAGGGAGATATAAACACTTTTCGTGACTGACAAAAAACACCTGTGGCGGCCATCTTGTTTCTCAAAATGAGGCCAAAAATATTCCCAGACAACATTTTATGGTTATTAATATATACTGCAAACTTAAGAAAGCTAGCTATAATATTTTTTTTCATCAGAGCAGTAATGGTGAAATCTCTCTCTACACACTGCGGCTATCCAGTGGATACAATGATTTACTCAACAGTGAGAACCTGAAAGTAGCTATTGCTCAGCTATGCCATGACATAGAGGTCTGCAATTTCACTATGTTATAGCTGACCAAAAATTCTGTGAATAACATATTTAACAAATTACTCTAAATGTAATAGTTTTCAAGTTACAACTGATTTACTCAACAGTGAGAACCTCAAAGGAACTATTACTCAGCTATGCAATGAGCTACATGTCTGAAATTTTACTATGTTATAGCTAACCCAAAAGTAGGTGAACAACATATTTAAGCAAACTACTGTAAATGCAATAGTTTTCAAGCTACAACTGATTTACTCAATAGTGAGAACCTGAAAATAGCTATTGCTCCGCTATGCCATGAGCTATAGGTCTGTAATTTCACTATGTTATAGCTGACCCAAAAGTAGGTGAACAATATATTTTAACAAAATACTCCAAATGCAATATTTTTCAAGTTATAGCTGATTTACTCAACAGTCAGTACCTGAGAATAGCTATTGCTCAGTTGTGCCATGAGCTATAGGGCTATAATTTCACTATGTTATAGCTGACCCAAAAGTAGCTGAATAACATATTTGCACAAATTTCTGTAAATGCAATAGTTTTCCAATTATAACTGATTTACTCAACAGTGAGAACTTCAAAGTAGCTATTACTCAGCTATGAAATGAGCCACAGGTCCGAAACTTCACTATGTTATAGCTGACCCCAAAATAGGTGAATAACATATTGAAACAAAATACTCTAAATGCAATAGTTTTCAAGTTATAAGCGATTTACTCAACAGTGATAACCTAAAAGTAGCTATTACTCAGCTATGCCATGAGCTACAGGTCTGAAATTTTACTATGTTATAGCTGGCCCAAAAGTAGCTGAATAACATATTTATACGAAATTCTCTAAATGCAATAGTTTTTAAGTTACAAGTGATTTTACTCATGATGGAAGTTACTGAAAAGCCCAAAAGTAGCCATTACTCACTTAGCTATTGAGACAGACACCCAACTTACTCACCATATTGTAGCTATGAAAAAAGTAGCTGAATAACATATTTTAACAAAATGCTCTAAATGCAACACTTTTCAAGTTATAAGTGATTTACTCAACAGTGATAACCTAAAAGTAGCTATTACTCAGCTATGCCATGAGCTACAGGTCTGAAATTTTACTATGTTATAGCTGACCCAAAAGTAGCTGAATAACATATTTATACGAAATTCTCTAAATGCAATAGTTTTCAAGTTATGAGCGATTTACTCAACAGTGATAACCTAAAAGTAGCTATTACTCAGCTATGCCATGAGCTACAGGTCTGAAATTTCACTATGTTATAGCTGGCCCAAAAGTAGCTGAATAACATATTTATACGAAATTCTCTAAATGCAATAGTTTTTAAGTTACAAGTGATTTTACTCATAATGGAAGTTACTGAAAAGCCCAAAAGTAGCTATTACTCACTTAGCTATTGAGACAGACACCCAACTTACTCACCATATTGTAGCTATGAAAAAAGTAGCTGAACAACATATTTTCACAAAATGCTGTAAATGCAACACTTTTGAAGTTATAAGTGATTTAGTGCATGATTTCATGAATTTTAATGCATTAAAAATTATTAAAAAAATTTATTAAAAAAAAAGTAAGACAGATCCAGGTCTCATATTCACACAAGAGAATCTACCTCTGGCCTAGTACATATATGCAAGATATGAGAGAAATCCCTGCAATAGTCACTGAGAAAATTGTGATAAAAAGTTGAAATTTTCACACTTTTAGTGGGGGTACCCCCCTTGTAATGTCTCTAGCAAACAGACGAACAGACAGATTTGCATGCCTTGAACAATTTTTCATCCTCGATAGATAAGGTATCTTTTAAAAAAAACAGCATGTCTCTAGGCCTTGTAGTTTTGGAGAAGAAGTTGTTCACGCGGACGCGAACGCGTACATGTACGCCCACGCCGCAGAGTGATGACATAATGTCAGTCAGCTGACATAAAAATTATGAAGCTTTTAGACTTCTCCCATTTTGATTTTGATTTGTATGGTCGAATTATGGTTTGGATGTTTTGAATATTACCCATACATACAGATGTAGCAAAACATGCTTTTATGAGGAATTGGGGCAAAACCTGTGGCTCACTTGATACAATACCATCTGTTACAATGGGAAGTTACAAAAGTAAAACAGTTAATGAATTCTAATATGACTTTAACAGTGCTTAATCTACACCAAAAGACACCCAAAGGTGCAACAACCAAGATTCAAGTAAAAAGATATAAGAGAGATATAAGAGAGATAAATAGTATCAGATATCCTCGTAGAGACATAAAATAGCATCAGATATGCAAGATCAAAGGTCAAATCCAGGTCACACCATGACGTTGCACACATATAACCCTTGACCAATGTCCCTACCAAATATCAACTTCCTACACCTTATGGTTTCCGAAATATAGCCCAGACAAGACATTATAGGTCAAGGTCACTACGGCAAGGTCAAATCAAGGTCACACCATGACGTTTTACATCTACACACACTAGCTAATGTCCCTACTCAGTATCAACTTCCTACACCTTACAGTTTCTGAGATACAGCCCGGACAAACTTTTCCCGCCGCCCGCCCGCCCATGCGGACACCATGGGTGAAAACAATACCCCGACAAGGGCTTAGTGGGGTAAAAAGTCTTCTCTCGGAAGACTTAAGTTGATTAAATCTTTGTTTAAAGATGGTGAGAGTTCGGTGCTTGAAGACCTGCAGTAATTGTTTAGTCTCTGTCAAGGAGACTTAATACTTAATAGTGGGATACCTAGTGGTATATCTAAAACGTGTTAGAGATGTGAGCAATTTTGTGACTAAAAAGTGCAATTGGCTGTGAAAATTCAACTTGGCGTTTTTAGTAAAAAGTTACAGGCAGACAACTCCAAGCCAACAAAGGAAGCACCCACGTGGATTATACAGGGAGAGGGCCATTTCCTTTAAAAACAAAGTGAGGAATACTGTTGTAAGCTGCGAAATCGAGGATGTGCAACTGCCGCTTTAAGATCGAGAAAGTGGGACCGCACCTTAAGCAGACGGATGAGTCAATTGTTGTGGTGACTTGTGTCTGCAAATTCCTACACTGGCTAGCACTTGTTGTCTTGATCCCATACAATAAACATCAAAGTAAGTTTTATACATCTTGTATTGTATCGTGTATTGTGTTGTAAAGTCTTAGAAACAGTAAAATACTATACAATTTATACATGTATAGCCTCATTAATGTGCTTGTGTGAATCCATATTTTAACTAGATTGGGCCAACTCGGCGCCAACATATCCCCAGACAGGTCATCACTCACGCCACAGGTTTTGATCGGAAATTTTTTAAAACATAATTACCCATTATTATATGAACTTCAGCACATCAATCTACTCTGTTTATATCTCCCCAAGGAAGATGGTGTATCCCCAGACGCCGAATACATAACTCAAATTATATTTTCAATCTTCCTGCAATGATAACTCTAAACCTATTTTCAAAGTATTTAAATGATTGATGATTGAATGTCCATTCTAAAATAATAATCCCAAAAGAGCATATCTGTTTCTATATTTGTTGACAAATAAAATATTATTTTTAACTCAACTCATCATATTTTTCAATCTTCCTTCAAAGTATTTAAATGATTGATGATTCAATGTCCATTCTAAAATTCATAATCCCAAAAGCGCATATCTGTTTCTATATTTGTTCACAAATAAAATATTATTTAAAAAAAAATTGTTTATATTATTATTTTATTATATTATTTTTAGAATTTGCAAATTGTTTTCAGTTATTCATTTCCTCTATACCTATATATGTGGTCCATATATATGCAACCTAAATATGTGACACAATCTCAGTTCTGACTCCCCTTTGTGTTATATGTAATGAAGCCCACCACCTCCCACCCCCACCCCTCTCCCCTTCTCCACACCTCTCTCACTATTACACAAGATCTGCAACCCCATTGAGTTCTTTGTTTCTCATCTGATATCATTAAATACCATTGTTTATTTAGTGTCACTCAATATAGCTGGAGGTCCCAGAGGTGGGTGGGGGGAATCCGGGTGGGGGATGTGGGTTGAGCATAAATGGTAAACAAACAATCTATATAAAAGGAGTACTCAAATACAAAAAGAATTGAGAATTTTAAGTATGTGATTATCAAATGAAATGAGTTCATAACTGTAGGAGCTGTGCCAAAATTAACTGAGGCAAGTTGAATAAAACTGGGCTAGTTGAGGGTTAAAAATCCCCTAGTTTTACTACATAAGGATATAATTTCATTAATATTGGGACTTAAAGCTCACTTAAAGTGTCCATTTTGTCTACTTGAATATGTTTAACCAGTTTCATTTTAAAAAGTTAAAAACTCAGCAAGCAGAGGTATAACACACAAAAATAAGTTCTTAAAAGACTAAGATAGCCATAACATTATTAATATTCAAAATTTAAATAGACAGGCATTTCCTTTTAAAAATTCAAAGATTTCAGCTCTATAACCCACATAGTTTGACAGTTACTGGGCTTTAAAGTGGCATAATGTCCATAAATTGGGTTTCTGTGGGCATTTTACAATTGTTAAAGAGACTTTAGCAATTAAACTACAGATCTGAAACTTTTTGGGAGACATACATAACAAACAAAAATTATATATAATACAGTTTAAGACTTGTCACACTAAGCATTTCCAAATAACAGGGCAAAATACGGAAAAAATGTCCAAAAAGGCACTTGGGCGAGTGTCTATGGCCCTCATACACAGGTTAAATGTCTACTAAAAACCTTGATTTTCGCCATATGTAAAAAGGACATAATAATGCATTCCCAGATGGGATTTCAGCTCCATCAATCACATAGTTTAACAGTCACAGGGCTTAAAGGTGGCAAAAAGTCCAAATATTGGGTCTCTGTGGGCCTTTTAGAGATCTCGATGTGGCTTTCAAATTAAAGCTTCAGACTTAAAATTTGTTACATACTAAGATTACACATAGAATATGTATCTAATAAAGTTTGAAACTTCTCAGACTTACCATTTCCAAGTTACAGAGCAAAATATGTGAAAAATGTCTTAAAAGGGTCACTCAGGTGGGTGTTTAAGGTCCTCATACACAGGTTAAATGTCTACTTGAAGCCTTGATTTTTGGCACATGTAAAAAGAACATAATAATGTATTCCCAGATGAGATTTCAGCTCTATCAGTCACATAGTTTAACAGTCACAGGCCTTAAAATTGGCAAAAAGTCCAAATACTGGGTCTTTATGGGGCCTTCTAGAGACCTAAATGTGGCCTTCAAATTAAAGCTTCAGACTTAAAATTTGTCACATACTAAGATTACACATAGAATATGCATCTAATACAGTTTGAAACTTCTTAGACTTACCATTTCCAAGTTACAGGGCAAAATATGTGAAAAATGTCTAAAAATGGTCACTCGGGTGGGGATTTATGGTCCTCATACACAGGTTAAATGTCTTCTTAAAGCCTTAATTTTTGGCACATATATAAATAACATACTAATATCTTCCCAGATAGGATTTGAGCTCTATCAGTCACATAGTTTGACAGTCACAGGGCTTAAAAGTAGCAAAAAGTCCAAATATTGGGTCTTTGGGAGCCTTTTAGAGACCTCAATTTGACCTTCAAAATTAAAGCTTCAGACTTAAAATCTGTTACATACTAAGATTACACACAGAATATATATCTAATACAGTTTGAAACTTCTCAGACTTACCATTTCCAAGTTACAGGGAAAAAGATGTGAAAAATGTCTTATAAGGGTCACTCGGGTGGGTGTTTATGGTCCTGATACACAGGTTAACTGTCCATTAAAGGCCTAAATGTTGGGGCACATATAAGAAAACACATAGATATATTCCCAGATGATATTTAACTTAGATGAGAGACATAGTTTGAAAGCTACAGTGCTTGAAAGTGGCAAAAAGTGCATAAATTGGGTCTCTGTGGGCACTTTTGAGACCTTAAGTCGACCCCTTTGGGTAAACCTACAGCCCTAAAATTTTCTACAGACAAGGATTACATATCAAAGTTATACCTAGCACAGTTTGAGACTTATCAGAATTACCACTTCCAAATTATAGGGCAAAATATGTGAAAAGTATAGCAAAAAATCCCTAAGTGGGGGTATTTATGGGCCTCAAGGACAATTTTCTCCTCAACTTAAAGTCGTGATTTTCGGCACATGTACTAAGAACATATTAATGTGTTGTCAGGTAAAATTTCAGCCAGCTGAGCATCATAGTTTGTGACCTACAGGGCTCTAAGTGGCCAAAAGTGCAATTTCTGACCTTAAGGTGGCCATAAGTTCTTTTTTACTGGGAGTTTAAGGTCACCTTAAAATAGGGATCTTCCTTTGGGCACCCTTAACATGTGTACCAAGTTTGAAAAAAAAATATTAATTTGTTTTTGAGTTATCGCGTCCACAAGGAAATTTCTACGGCGGCGGCGGCGGCGGCGGCGGCGCGACGGACCTGAATCCAATATATCCCCGACTTTCGTCTGGGGATATAATGAAAGGAAATCCATGTTATAGCACACAAAACAGAACAAATAAGGCTTAACAGTGTTTGAGTTATGTCGATTGATTCATTCTTTGTTTATGGCGGAGAACAATATTCTAACTTTTCAATGTCTCATAAGAAAATTTGTAAACCAACTTGCCCCAGATAAAAACAGTATAGCCAATGTAGAGTTTTCGAAATAGTCACGTTTTTGATCACTTAAATTAAAATTCAGAGTCTCGTTTTTATGATGACGTTTGGATGACGTTTTTATTACAAAATATAATAAAAATGTCATCCAAATGTCATGCAGCAGTCTGGTTCCCGACCACTACTCCACAATATAGGATCAGGTATCGCCCACCATCTTGGGTTCTAGGCTTCTGTAGTTACACCTAGCAATGACCAAGAAGAAATTAAATAAAAACATTTCTTTTTAACACATTTGGTGCACATTTTGACACAATATCCCCCTTTTACTGTGTAATGATATGACATAATAATTTAACAACATTTGTGATAAACAAAAAATGTGCATCATTTGAAGTGTTGTTGATCCTCTATTATTGCCCAAAACCACGTATTTGCTTCTAGTGATAAAGATTATTGTCTTCCCAAAATATTTTAAAGTTTAATTGGCATTACTTGATGTTATAAGTCCAATAATATGTGGTAACAAGCATTCTAACGCATGCATTTATCTCCCGCCATATAAATGAGATGTACTAAAGATAACATATTTTAACAAAGTGCTCTAAATGTAATACTTTTCAAGTTATAATTGATTCAGTGCATGATTTCATGAATTTTAATGCATTAAAAATTATTTTAAAAATTCATTAAAAAAATTTAGCATGTGAAAGCTCTCCAAAATGTAGGTGAATGAGTTATTTGAGAAATATTGGCTATCTGCAATACTTTTAGTGATAATAGGCAGTTACTCATTTTGAGTAGGTGAGTAATTAGCTACGGATCTGAAAATTCACTAATTGAAAGCTCTCCAAAATGTATGTGAATGAGTTATTTCAGAAATACTGGCTATCTGCAATACTTGTAGAGATAATTCGCATTTACTCATTTTGAGTAGGTGAATAATTAACTATGGGTGTGAAACTTCACCAAGTGAAAGCTCTCCCAAAAGTAGGCGAATGAGTTATTTGATAAAAAATGGCTATCTGCAATACTTTTACAGATAATTCACATTTACTCATTTTGATTAGGTGAGTAATTAGCTACAGGTCTGGAACTTCACCATGTGAAAGCTCTCCCAAAAGTAGATGAATGAGTAATTTGATAAAAATTGGATACCTGCAATACTTTTAGAGATAATTCACATTTACACATTTTGAGTAGGTGAATAATTAGCTACGGGTCTGAAACCTCACCAAGTAAAAGCTCTCCAAAAAGTAGGTGAATGAGTTATTTGAGAAAAATTGGATATCTGCAATACTTTTACAGATAATTCACATTTACTTATTTTGAGTAGGTGAGTAATTAGCTACGGGTCTGGAACTTCACCATGTGAAAGCTCTCCCAAAAGTAGATGAACAAGTAATTTGATAAAAATTGGATATCTACAATACTTTTAGAGATAATTAGCATTTACTCATTTTGAGTAGGTGAATAATTAGCTACGGGTCTGAAACTTCACCAAGTGAAAGCTCTTCCAAAAGTAGGTGAATGAGTTATTTGATAAAAATTGGATATCCGCAATATTTTTAGAAGTAATTATCATTTACTCATTTTGAGTACGTGAATAATTAGCTACGGGTCTGAAACTTCACCATGTGATAGCTCTCCCAAAAGTAGATGAAGCAGTTATTTGAGAAAAATTATGTCATTATTTTGCCACAAATAAGAAAATAGCTATTACTCACTTATGGAATGCAATAGAACCCCAAACTATATGCATTTACCCTACAGTCACAATTTCAAAGTAGGTATTACTCGGCTATCCAATGTGCAACAGGTCTGAAACTTTACTATGTGATAGATTACCAAAAACTAGATGAATAACATATTTGAAAATATTTCCCTAACTTTAATACTTTTGAAGATATTTGACATTTACTTATGTTGTTATTTTGCTACAAATAAGAAATAGCTATTACTCACTTATGGCATGCAATACAACCCCAAAATATATACCATCTTATAGTTAAGGACAAAGTAGCTGAACAACATATTTGAAGAAAAAGCTGTAACTGCAATAGTTTTGGAGTTACAAGGGATTTACTCAACAGTCACAATTTCAAAGTAGCTATTACTTAGCTATGCAATGTGCACCAGGTCTGAAACTTTACTATGTGATAGCTTACAAAAAAGTAGATGAATGACATATTTGAAAAGAATTCCGTAACTTTAATACTTCTGAAGATATTTGACATTTACTTATGTCACTATTTTGATACTAATAAGAAAATAGCTATTACTCAGCTATCCAAGGTGCAACAGGTCTGAAACTTTACTATGTCATAGCTTACCAAAAGTAGATGGACAACATATTTGAAAAGATTTCCCTAACTTTAATACTTTTGAAGATTTGACATTTACTTCTTCTGTTATTTAGCTACAAATGAGAAAATAGCTATTACTCACTTATGGCATGCAACAGAACCCCAAACTATGTACCATCTTATAGCTAAGGACAAAGTAGCTGAACAACATATTTTAGGAAAATACTGTAACTGCAATAGTTTTGGAGTTACAATGGCTTTACTCAACAGTCAGAATTTCAAAGTAGCTATAACTCAGCTATCCAAGGTGCAACAGGTCTGAAACTTTACTATGTTACAGCTTACCAAAAAGTATATGGACAACATATTTGAAAAGATTTCCCTAACTTCAATACTTTTGAAGATATTTGACATTTACTTCTTCTGTTATTTAGCTACAAATGAGAAAATAGATTACTCACTTATGGCAAGCAATAGAACCCCAAACTATGTACCATCTTATAGCTAAGAACAAAGTAGCTGAACAACATATTTTAGGAAAATACTCCAACTGCAATAGTTTTGGAGTTACAATGGCTTTACTCAACAGTCAGAATTTCAAAGTAGCTATTACTCAGCTATCCAAGGTGCAACAGGTCTGAAACTTTAGTATGTTATAGCTTACCAAAAAGTAGATGGACAACATATTTGAAAAGATTTCCTTAACTTCAATACTTTTGAAGATATTTGACATTTACTTCTTCTGTTATTTAGCTACAAATGAGAAAATAGATTACTCACTTATGGCAAGCAATAGAACCCCAAACTATGTACCATCTTATAGCTAAGAACAAAGTAGCTGAACAACACATTTTAGGAAAACACTCTAACATATTTGAAAAGATTTCCCTAACTTTAATACTTTTGAAGATATTTGACATTTACTTCTTCTGTTATTTAGCTACAAATGAGAAAATAGCTATTACTCACTTATGGCATGCAACAGAACCCCAAACTATGTACCATCTTATAGCTAAGGACAAAGTAGCTGAACAACATATTTTAGGAAAATACTCTAACTGCAATAGTTTTGGAGTTACAATCGCTTTACTCAACAGTCAGAATTTCAAAGTAGCTATTACTCAGCTATCCAAGGTGCAACAGGTCTGAAACTTTAGTATGTTATAGCTTACCAAAAAGTAGATGGACAACATATTTGAAAAGATTTCCCTAACTTCAATACTTTTGAAGATATTTGACATTTACTTCTTCTGTTATTTAGCTACAAATGAGAAAATAGATTACTCACTTATGGCAAGCAATAGAACCCCAAACTATGTACCATCTTATAGCTAAGAACAAAGTAGCTGAACAACATATTTTAGGAAAATACTCCAACTGCAATAGTTTTGGAGTTACAATGGCTTTACTCAACAGTCAGAATTTCAAAGTAGCTATTACTCAGCTATCCAAGGTGCAACAGGTCTGAAACTTTACTATGTCATAGCTTACCAAAAGTAGATGGACAACATATTTGAAAAGATTTCCCTAACTTTAATACTTTTGAAGATTTGACATTTACTTCTTCTGTTATTTAGCTACAAATGAGAAAATAGCTATTACTCACTTATGGCATGCAACAGAACCCCAAACTATGTACCATCTTATAGCTAAGAACAAAGTAGCTGAACAACACATTTTAGGAAAACACTCTAAGTGCAATAGTTTTGGAGTTACAATGGCTTTACTCAACAGTCAGAATTTCAAAGTAGCTATTACTCAGCTATCCAAAGTGCAACAGGTCTGAAACTTTACTATGTCATAGCTTACCAAAAAGTAGATGGACAACATATTTGAAAAGATTTCCCTAACTGTAATACTTTTGAATATATTTGACATTTACTTCTTCTGTTATTTAGCTACAAATGAGAAAATAGCTATTACTCACTTATGGCATGCAATAGAACCCCAAACTATGTACCATCTTATAGCTAAGGACAAAGTAGCTGAACAACATGTTTTAGGAAAATACTCTAACTGCAATAGTTTTGGAGTTACAATCGCTTTACTCACCAGTCAGAATTTCAAAGTAGTTATTACTCAGCTATCCAAGGTGCAACAGGTCTGAAACTTTAGTATGTGATAGCTTACCAAAAAGAAGATGGACAACATATTTGAAAAGATTTCCCTAACTTCAATACTTTTGAAGATATTTGACATTTACTTCTTCTGTTATTTAGCTACAAATGAGAAAATAGCTATTACTCACTTATGGCATGCAATGGGACCCCAAACTATGTACCATCTTATAGCTAAGGACAAAGTAGCTGAACAACACATATGTGAAGAAAAAGTTGTTACTGCAATAGTTTTTGAGTTATGAGCCCTTTACTCAAAGTAGCTAAGATTGCTATTACTCACTTATCTTTAGGCCTAAGTCAATAAAACCAAAAAAATTTTCAAGGGCATGAAAATTCATTGGGACAATTAATTTACAAAAAATCTGTAGCTGTAGTAGTTTTGGAGAAATCTGCGTAACTAACTAACGCACACACGCACACACAGACATCATTTCATAATCTCCCTCCCGGGCTAAAGCCCGGCAGGAGATAAAAATATTTTGAATGCATACAAAATGCATATAAATAATTGAAATAACCATCGAGATTTCCCCGATACATGACGGATATTAACAATGCAGTCTTTTGGCTACTAGTTCACATCCCGGAAAAATGCGGTTAAAAATGGAAAGAACTGTTTCAGGGGAAAATAGCACCATCTCATGACATGAAAAAGAATGCAGCATTAATAAGAGAAGGTCAGTGTGGGCATTACCAGTCCCTTTATTGCTAAAGGTTGGCTGGTTCCCCGTCTAGTCATGCAGTAACATTGAAGGAGAGACTTTGGAGATTTAACTTTGTTGCTCTCTATCTGATAATTTTGTTTTTGTTCGTTTTCAAATTCATCATTGTCCGTTTGCGCTGTCATATCCCTCGAGGATACGGTACTGCCTAGCTTTGTATCTTGGCACACGCCTCAAATTGGCACAAAACTGAAGACAGAATATTTCCTAATTTTTATTCTTTATCGCCCACACTCGCGCATTTCCGCTAAACAAATAAGGAAGTGGAAGTGACAACAGAAATAATTTAAATATCTTCAGTACTTTTCCGTATGCAAATTTTGCCAATTTGAGGCGCTGATTTCATGAAGTGGCGGTGGACCAGTTAACGCCCGGGTACCAATTCACGCCCACCCCTAAATTTATCCAAAACAATCACAGTTAAACAATAAATTACAAATGTATATGATCAATTTGATGATTATCTATAATGTGGTAAACATCTTCTCTATGAAAAATCATAAATCTTCAAGAAAATAGGGTGGGCGTGAATTGGTACCCAAGCGTGAACTGGTCCACCACCACTAGAAATTATATTATCCCTCAGTAAAAACGAGTGTAAAAAGTTAATTATTTTGATTTTATGTCAGTAAAATGCTCTTATAACTTGCGCTTGTGTCAATGCATATTTTAATAAAAAGAAATCTAAGAAACTACACTCAAAACAATCAAAAATAAGCTTTTTGTGTCCAAGGTGTGCCAAGCAGTACAGTACTGCTTCCCTGCATAAGTTGGCCGCGGGTCGTAAGTTGGCCACCACTCATTTAAATGTATCAAACAGACAAATGTGTGGTTGCACAGGTTTTAAAAGTGGTGGTTATAATAAATCTTATTATAATAGACCATTTAAGAATGATACAGGCCTTTAGAATTATAGAAATTTCAAAATATGATGATGGTGGCCAACTTACGACCCGCGGCCAACTTATGCAGGGAAGCAGTACCGCCTACAATTGACAACTGGTAACATAAACCTACTGCAGTAGACTCAACACAGAAACTATCAAACAATTAACGGGAGAATATACTTGCTTTTTATTAAAGTTTCAAATGAATTTCATAAATCTAAATACGTACATTCTTTGGTAAAACAGGAAAATATCGGATTATCTTTAAAATCTTCCAATATCGCTCATATAATTAGAGTGTTATTCCACATTTGTTTCGCATGAAATTACCGTATTATAGTTAAAAGTTTTTTTTTGTTTTTTTTTTAATCGGCACTTACATGAACTTCAGGGCATATAGTCTAACTTTAATGTAAAAACTGATATATGTATCATATATAGTTATCAACTGAAAATCTGAATGATGATGACAATAACAATTTTCTGCAGAGTAACCACTTGTTTATCAAATTGTCAGAGATTTATAAAAAAAAACAGCCTTGTTGTCTTGTAATTTTGTTTTATTGGTATTAACATAATGAAGGTGTGTGCACATTTCACATAGCGTTATTGGCAGTGTTGTGTTTACATTAAATGTACACATAACTAGCAATTCATACCCGGCAGGCACACACGTTGAAATGTCGTTGATTTAGAGTTGAAAACGGGTCCTGATGTTGAAACCACATTATCAACTACTAAAGCAAAGTTAGTTTTCTGACAAGAAAAAGTAGTGATATTCTGACTAGAAATCATGGTGATTTTTGGTTAAAAATTTGACACTGGCACAATTTCAATGCTATTCAAAGCTGGATTTCTGACTAGAAAAGGTAGTGATACTTCATACAAAAATCAACACTAAATCAAGCTAGGTTTTCTGATATAAAATCTCAGTCATGTTATTGAACAAAAAGCAGGTTGAATGTTGGTAAACGAATGACTAGTGATTGTTGATTGAAAATTCTTTTTCTAGAGGGAGATATAGTGATTAAGTCTAACTTTTTGAAAAAAAAAACTATTATTGCAATAATTTTTGAATTTGTAGGTATTTGTAAAGCAAAGACTAATTTTTAGACTTAAGATTATAAAGATGATAAAGATTATGTGTACATGTACTCGCACATTTTTATCCATTTTCCTTATTAATTTATATCAACAACCAAACTGATGCACCCAAATATAGTTTTTATAATTTCTAATTATATTTTGATTAATACAATTCCTGATAATTAAAAAAAAAGTTTTGAAGTGAAACTTATCTTTAATAAGAAAAGATAAATTCAAACTTATTCATCAAAACTTAGTAATTAGAATTTGTTTCTCAAATGTAATGTAAGGAATGTATAAAAAATTTTACTGCCCTCTATTACCAGGCTTGTTAACTGCTCATTGTCAGAAGGTGTTGTACCTGATGAGTTTAAGAAGGCTATTGTAACCCCATTGATTAAAAAGTCTTTCCTACCACCAAATGATTTTAAAAACTACAGGCCTGTTTCAGGGCTGGGCTTCATATCGAAACTTGTTGAACGTGTTGTTGCTTCTCAATTGAATGACCATGTCATTGTGAACGGACTAGAGAATGTCAGGCAGTCTGCCTATAAACTAGGTCACTCAACTGAATTTGCATTGCTTTCAATTAAGAATGATGTTGATCTAGCTTTTGCTAAAGGTGAGGCTACTGCTGTCGTTCTCTTGGATCAATCAGCAGCGTTTGATACTATTGATCATGATACGCTTCTTGATTCTCTCAGCTCCTGGTTCGGTGTCAGCGGGATTGTCCTGGATTGGTTCAAGTCTTATCTCTCAGACCGTGTACAGTGCATTAAGGTAGGGTCAATTTTATCTGATGCCAAAAAGTTATTGTATAGTGTGCCTCAAGGCTCTGTCCTGGGGCCAATCCTTTTTTGACTCTATACTACTCCGCTGAGTAAAGTCATACAGAATCATCCTGGTATTAGTTTCCAGTTCTATGCTGATGACACACAATTGTATGTGCATCTCACACATAAAAATGTTGCCTCGGCCCTTGATAAGCTGTCACACTGCCTTGAAGATGTAAAGAGATGGTTCTGTACAAATAAGCTCAAGCTAAATCTTGATAAGACTGAATTCATTGTGTTTGGCTCAAAGTCTCAGCGTGAAAAACTTAATCACTCCTTCCCAGTCAACATAGTTGGTAATCTTATATCACCAGTAGATGCAGTTAGGAACCTTGGTGTCTGGTTTGATTCAGATGCCATGTTATGAAAGTCTGCAAGGCCTGTTTTGCTAGTGTACGGGATCTTCAGTGACTCCGACGACATCTGACACATGAAGCTGCTCTTATGGCTGCCAATGCTCTGGTCGGAAGTTGTCTTGATTACTGTAACTCTCTGTTTAGAGGTCTCTGAGCTCTGGATCTGCGCAAACTACAATGTGTTCAGAACAGTCTTGCCAGAATTGTTGCCAACACCACAAAATATTCACACATCACTCCAGTTAGAAAAGCACTACATTGGGTGCCGATTAAGTACCGTTCTATCTTTAAGACTGCCGTGCTTATTTATAAGTTCCTACACAGTGGTAACCCCAAATACTTTGAACCCTTTCTCATACCCAGACATAGTGCATATAACACTCATCGAAGTCAATCTACTGGCATGTTTCTTGAGGTTCCCCACTTTGCTTCAGTTTTCAAGTCTCGAAAGCATTTTGGACTCAGTTTTGCGTATGATGCACCTATGATTTGGAATGACATTCCTGACGAGGTCTGTTCTGCAAACTCACTTGCCTCCTTTAGGTCAAAGCTGAAGTCATACCTCTTTGGAAAAAGCATATCCACCCTAAATTTCCAATCTCCTCCTGCTTTCTCCACGGTGCTGACCCCTGCAATGTCTCTGGTTTATGAATATTAAACAATGTTTTTGTGTGATGCGCCTTAGAGTCTGTCTTTTTGATAGAGATTAAGCGCTATAAAAGTGCTATTAGAATTAGAATTAAATAATGCTCCCATGCTCAAATAACTAGTTTTCAGTGTCCAAGCTTACACTGAAAACTTCTCTTTACAGAGAACCTATGCTATAACATTTTATCACACAGCAGTGAGGTCATGGGGGTGCCTGGTTTTCTTATCTGTACCCTGCTACACAGAACATTAGGCCTGTGACTAAAAGTAATTCGACAAAACAGCATGGGTGGAGGTGTTTTTTTTTGCCTTGTTCAATTGCCTGCATAGTGTTTACTTCTTAAGGCTTGTTTTCTGTGGTCAGTACTGACAATTTATTAAGATGGGGAGTAATGGGTGGAGTTCTAGAAATGTCGCTATTCTTGTGGGTTTTTTTTCAGTTTATATGACAAAGTTGTATGAGACAAGCATCTGAACTGAGCATTGTGGCTTCGCTACATGATTGTAGCTTCTTATAATTACAGTACAATTATAGGCAACCTAATAAAACATTTAAAAAAGTGATTGGATAAAATACTGAAGATATAAATAATGTCACAATTGTTTGTTTTTACAAAGATAAAAGTATAAATTTATTTTAAAATTTCACAAAAAGAATTTCAATTGAAGACATTGAATAATACCGGTCCTTTTAATGATATAAAATGGATATGTAGTTGGAAAATATGGATTTACATACCTTGAGGAGTTATATTGGAAAGTTGATGCCAAATTATGTGTCATTAAAATGTCATCAGAAATAGAATATTGGATATATAATGATTCATGTAAACATGTCCTCTTAGAAAGAATTAATTACTTTGAAGTTGTATCCAAATTGTAAAATATGTATATGGAAAGTTATCGTATAATATTATTAAGAAGCTGTAATTATGACACACAAGCTACAATGATTCAAATAAATAAGATAGTGTAAACAACCTGATTTAACCAATTGAATTCAACCAAAAACAATTTGCAATATCTACATGTATTTCAACCAGATTACAACCCTTTAATTCAACCTGATTTCAAGGCTGGTTTCAACATGATTTCACAGGTTGGATCCAACCAAAAACGATTTGCAAAATCTATATGTATTTCAACCAGATTTGAACACACTTTTTTGAATTTATCAATTGCAATCTCATTAACCATGGGTTTTTATTTTTGTCATAGCAATCAATAAAATTTATTTTATTCTTAAACCTTTTACCTTGTTATTATGTTGCACAAGACTCTAGTTATCTGCATCTTGGTTTATAAATTTAGGTAGTTTCCAATTTCTGCATTGGAAAGGAGGCAGGATGTGTTCATGAAAAAAATGACTGATGAGTGTAGCAAAACATTGGTGAAAAGGTATTAAACAAAGTGTATGTAATATATAAACTTGATAAAGGTATTATTATTTATCTGAAGTCTATTTTGGTCCAATTACATCTGGAAAATAATTGGCAAATTTTGATATTTGAACATATTGGACTTTTGGATATTTCATACTGAATCTTCCCATGCAATTCATATCTCACAAAGGTTAAATTATAGACACAGGAAAATATGAGAAACAAGAAAAAAAAGAATTGACATTCCAGCTTAGGTAGTGCACAGGTAAAAGCAAAATGCATTGAAGAAAGACTGAAAGGAGTAGGAAAAGTTGAGACAGCCACAATAAGGAAAGCCTGAAAAAAAACCTACATCCATAAAAAACTGTAGTCTCTTTCCATGAGTCAGATTATTATACACTAAGTATTTTTATTCAATGCATCTAAGTACAAAGCACTAACATTAAAACATTTAAAATTATAAAAACATTTCAAATTTGTCTGCAAGATGAAAATGTCTCATTTTGGATTTTAGTTCTAGTGTTCTAATTCCTTTGGTCCCCTCAGCATTCTATAACAGAAGAAAATTTATATTCATATTTTATGAATCCACTTGGAAAACTTCCTTCTGGTAATGTTTCCTACTGTCAGCAATGGTAGTTGAGTAACTTTGTGCTCCGTTTATTGCATGGGAGACTGGTGTTAACTGTTTGAAGAGATCTTGTGCTTGACAAAACAATTTGTAATCCATTACTTTTCTGATGATTCCACTATCCAAGTCTTCATGGTTTTCTGCAATTTTCATGTAGTGTTTCTTGTTGGTGAGTTAGATAGACAAACATTTAAGCTGACTATTCCATTTAGTGTCACAAGGTAATTGTGTTTTGATGCTACCATCACACTCTTTTAACCATGCAGCAGGAAGGTGGTGATTTCTGAAATACTTTTGGATTTGAACTCTGTGCTTTAGGACATCTAATAGGGTAATATATCCTGACTTAGCAGATTAAACCAGTGGGAAAGGCACCCATAGACAGTCAATGTTGGGTCATCTTCTTCCAGTCTATTTTGCATCTTTTCCATGTTTTTGGCATTACCAGTAACTATAATCTCAACATCACACTCATATTTATCCTTGACAGACTGGATAGTAGCCTGGCACATCTATTTACAGTTTTCAGCAGTTTTTGGCATGGTTCCAGTATCATGTGCATCCAGGGAGTAAGATTTGCCATCACCTTTTAAACATTATAAAGCCATAAACTTTTTAGAACCTGCCTATCCAAATTTAAGGATGACATATGGGGAAGTTCTAAAAAGTTATGGCCTTTTAAAGTAAGCAATATATATTGAAATTAAATATGATGTAATATGAAAATAGAAGCTAGTCATTTTTTTCAACCAGCCTGTAAAAATACCTTTATTTATTGGAACCAGTTACCAATATACGTATATATTTCTGAATCCTTCATTGATGTTTACTGAGCCACCTCCTAGAAAATTACAATTTAGACATTCCAATAAGAATTTCTTTTCATGCTGGAATAAAAGTAATAAATTTGGTGCCAAAACATTAATAACTATCATAAATTTTAACTGAAAGTCATGAGAAAGTGAATAGACAGTATTTTCAGTGTCTTTTTTTGTTTTATTGCATGGCTATTCATATAACAGTACATCTTTGTTGATGGAGCTTAAATAATTTTCAACACAGCTCTATAAACTAATTTTAGATAGAATGTAAAAAAGTTTAAAACCGGATTAAAACAGTACAGGTTTTCAAATGGGATATGTGGCCTTTTAATTTGAAAGAAATAAAACTATGAAACTATTGCCTTAGAATCTAGGTAACGTGTATCCATTTACAGCTATTGTGGGAGACTCTCACAAAAGTGATGTGATTATCCCTATGTATCAGAGAGGGGTTATTTATCAGAGGGTGGGTAAAAAAATGTATATTACGGTAATATTTATTACTTATTAATAAATATTAATATTATTAATATTATTACCCATAGCAGAGCCAACTGGGAGTTGTTTTATGTACATTCATCACAACTCACTGTATATTTTCAGATATTTCTAAGTCAATTTCTTTGTCTATCTCCTTTAAACTGAATTGGAAGGTAAGTTAAAGATATATAAATAACTATAGGAAGAAACAAAAAGTGAATGAAATAAATATTTGGAAACCATTTATATGCAAATAGATAGAAATGACCCATTTCTATAGTTTATGTTCTTTTATTTGCTTCAAAAACCTTAGTCTATACCAAAGCATCCAGACAGTGGTTGTATGAACAGATATCCTTGCTGCCAAATGCGCCAAAGAGTAAATATGAGCAGCTTTGGCAACACAACTTATGCTGAAAAACTGCCAAAGGGAAATACCAAAAAGGTCTTTCATAGGGTTCAGTCTTTATATGTAACCTTTCTATAAATTAATTTCCTTTCACTGAATTTCCTGTCATGCATTAAATATTCTAATACATGGTTAAAAGCACTTTCACATGTTGAGGAAAAATCACAATGAATCAAATAAGAGAATAACAACACTTATTGTCCTTGTGGGATACTGTTGATTGGTTTAAAATGATTATTTAGCAAAATACAAAATGTACACAACACAAGTACGTATAAAAAGGAGGCAGACATTCTGGATTAAAAGAACCATGCATCTAATTCTACTTAAATCTCTCCTTCATTTTTAATTCTCCTTCAAAGCTGCTTTGTTTTTGTCTGTTTTTTATTGATATTGAGAATATTTCTTGGTGAATAGCCCTCGTAAAGCTTAGCCAATTTATTTTTTATTCATCCACAGTGTACTGATCTACAACTCCTTTCTCTCCTCAGCTATTCACAAGTCACACTTTCTTTCAAATAAAAGGATCATTGAAGTTCCTTGCGTTTAATGGTCAAAGCAAAGAGGGAGATATTTGAAATTTGTGGTGATTAAGTTTAAGCCTTTAGATAAATACTTTTGTGAAAATATACTGCATATGTCACACCTTTTCTTTAACCCAAGTCTAAATATCTATAGACCTGCACTTTATCTGACTTTCATATCTAAATCAATTGACACACTTGTAGCTAAACAATTAAAAGACTTCATTTCTTAGCAGGGTATCAAAAATGTCAATCTGTCTGCATACAGGAATCTATACCAAGATAGCACTGCTAAAAATCTACAATAACATATTTACATCTGTAACTTTAGGAAAGGCAGTTGCTCTTACTTTGCTAAACCTCTATATACGCTTGTATGGTGTTGATGGTACTTTGTTCGTGTGGGTGAACTCCTACCTCACAAACTGCAGACAAACTAAACTGATAACAGTTTTTCAAGGCTATCAGGGTCTCCTTCTTTTCACTCTCTACAGCAGATCACTCAGTCAAGTCATTTCAAGGTTTAATGTGACAGCCCATCTGTAAACTGACAACATCAAGATGTATAGCCCTCTAGGAAACTGTCTTTTCATCTCATTGATCTTCTTATTGGGGTGTTTATCACATTCACTGTGGCGTGAGGCCGTGGCGGGTATTGCTTTTCAACGATCCGTAATTAAAAACTCAAGAATCTTGCTATTTGCTGGTCTGACTAGTTCCTTTTAGCAGTTTTTAGTTCGTACATACCACCCTAACAATTAACCTATTTTAAAAATTTGTTAAATCTGCTTCATATCTCCAG
This sequence comes from Sabellastarte sp. h YS-2021, assembly GCA_964017235.1. NCBI lineage: Eukaryota > Metazoa > Annelida > Polychaeta > Sabellida > Sabellidae > Sabellastarte > Sabellastarte sp. h YS-2021. The sequence goes on along the minus strand of OZ024927.1, from coordinate 163,121,177 downwards.
TATTGTTGAAATACCCCATTATCGCCCACATTCCCCGTTATCATGGTAGTATTTATTCAACCCCTTGCTGATGTGATTCACATCCCACGTTATCACCTGATATGTCCCAGTGATTATTTTCTGTTTTTTTTCATGTCCCAGTGTTTATTCTATGGTTTTTAATGGGTTTTTTAATGCTAATTCTATACTTGTACTTGTATATGGTGTTTCTAATTTTTTATTTTGATTGAATTCATGGGTCTCTCAGGTCTTATGGTTTGTTAACCCTTGGCTTATGTGATCTTTTTGCATTTCTTTTTCTGGTCACAGTTCTTTTTTTGCATAATCCTTGTTTTCTTTTTGCTTTTTGGATCCAGTAGTGTGTTCTTGACCATGTTAGTTGTAAAATCTACTCTATTGATATGTTTCCTATGTGTCAGTTTCTCTAGGAATTGACTTAATGCTGACAAGGGTCAGAATTGTGAAAAAGTTGACAGGAGCATTCCAACTATTTTTCGGCTCCCTGTTGTGGTGCATAAATATTGCTACCTCGGCAACTCCAAACTGGTTCCTCCACAATTGAAACTAAAAAACCTACTCCTACTCCTCTTGTTGTGTGGCGATGTTGCTGTAAACCCTGGCCCAACCAATTTTTGATTCGTCAACTGTAGATCAATTCGCAATAAAGGCCCTCTCCTGCATGACCTTATACAATGCAGTGACTTGGATATCCTGGGCCTGGTTGAGACTCATATCAGACCAACCAACACTGATAGTCTCCTAAACTCCCTCACACCATTAAATTATAAATTAATCCAAAAATCAAGGTGTATTGGATTGGTGGTGGTGGTGTTGGCTTTCTGTGCAGAAAATCCCTTTCTCCCAGTATTATCCCTTCACCAGTTTTTAGATCATTCGAAATCATTATACTATCTTTCAGGTCTGACTACAATAGCTTTGTTGCTGCTTGTGTGTATCGTTCCCCTGGTTCTTGTACTACTCAATTTCTGGAAGATTTTCTGGCTCTTTCTGGCTTTCTGTCTTTAATTGGTTCCAATTTCATCATTTGTGATGACATAAATGTTCATCTGGATGTTGAGTGTGGCAATAGGTCTAGGTTTAACGACATCCTTCAGTGCTGCAGTTTGAGTCAATGTGTCAGTGGCCCGACTCACATACTGGGTCACACTCTGGACATTTTGATATCTCCTTGTGACTCTGATTTTGTCCGTAATGTTAATGTTGGAGACTTTATCTCAGGCCATGCTGCTATATGATGCCAACTCCATTTTTCCCACCCAACAACCTGCATTGAAAAAATGGTCTCTTATCGTAGATATCATAGAATTGATATCGACCAGTTCCCCAATGACCTTAGAAATATACCATTTGTACTGTCCCCTGGAGGAACTGCGGCAGAACTGTATGATCAGTATATGGTTGGTGTTACCCAGGTACTTGACAAGCATGCTCCTATCATCTCACGCATGACAAAACAGCTGTCCGATGAGTGGCTGTCAGATTCATATTGCATGACTCGCTCTCTGAGGTGGCAATTTGAACAAATGTGGAGAAAACATAAGACACAGTTGAACAGGTCAAGGCTCCGCAAGCAAATTGCCTGGTGCAATCGACCGGCCAATAAAGACAAGGGTTCCTACTATACCAATCTTATAACTGTGAATAGTGATGACCCCAAGAAGCTCTTGCAGTCATTGAGGAAGGTATTGCATCGCACCTCTGAAAATGTTCTGCCGGCTCATTCCTCTGAAAAAAGCCTTGCAGACACGTTTGCTTCTTTCTTCACCAATAAAATAAGCAAAATCAGGGACACGTTTCCTACTTCTGGTTCGTTCAATGATGCACCTGATTCGGTGCCCCCTGCTTTCAATACCTTTAAGCATGTAACTGAAGGCGAGGTCAGTAAGTGCATCAATATATTAATGAGTCTCCTACTAAATCATGCCCATTGGACCCCATACCAACATTCCTCCTTAAGGATTGTCTTGATATACTCCTTCCGTCTATTACCAAGTTGGTAAATTACTCTCTCATTGATGGCTCTTTCCCAAGTGCTTTCAAAAGAGCGGTTGTCACCCCCCTCATTAAAAAGGCTTCTCTGCCCAGAAACGACCTTAAGAATTATCACCCAGTGTCTGGTCTTTGTTTCCTGTCAAAGTTGGTGGAGCGAGTTGTTGCTAAGCAACTTACGTCACACATCAACAATAACAAACTGGATAATCCACATCAGTCAGCTTATAAGCCAGGACACTCCACTGAATCAGCTTTATTGTCAATAAAAATGAGGTCCATCTCTCTCTGGCACGCGGCTAACCTACTGCTCTAGTTCTTCTTGATTTATCAGCCACTTTGACAAAATAGACAATACTCCTTGGTTACCTTAAATCCTGGTTTGGTCTTGGAACTGTTCTAAAGTGGTTTGCTTCCTACTTGAGTGATCGATGCCAGACCATCAAGATTGGCTCCACACTATCTGAATTAAGGAAGCTCATCTATGGTGTTCCCCAAGGTTCTGTTCTGGGTCCATTGTTGTTTTCACTTTAAACTAGACCACTTAGCAAAATGATCCGCCTTCATCTGCATATTAAATTCCACTTCTATGCAGATGACACACAGCTATACATCCTTCTCTCCCATAAGAGTGCCTCTGCTGCTCTTGCCAAGCTAAATGCCTACCTTCATGATGTGCAACGATGGATGTCAACTGAAGCTTAACCCAGAAAAAACTGAATTTGCTGTCTTTGGCTCTAAGGCTCAGCGTCAGAAGATTTCCTCCCATTTTCCTGTTAGTATTCTTGGTAGCCTTCTTCATCTGGTTGATTCGGTCAGAAATCTAGGAGTGTGGTTTGATGCAGAATTTTCCTTCTCTGAACATGTCAAGAGGACTTGCAAAGTGTGCTTTCTTCAGATGCGCGACCTTCGTAGAATAAGACAGTATCTTACTCCAGAAGTGGCAGTCCTTGCTGCAAATGCTTTGGTTAGTAGTCATCTAGACTACTGCAACTCTCTGTTTAGGGGTTTGCCATGGTTCAATCAGCACAAATTGCAAAGTATTCAGAATACCCTTGCTCGTATTGTTACAAATCATAGAAAGTATGTTCATGTTACACCCATTCTGGCTGCCCGTTAAGTATAGATGTATGTTCAAAACTGCAACACTAGTTTATAAATTTTTACATAGTGGTTCTCCTTCCTATTTTCAACCATTCTTGTCACTCAGCAGCCGTTTCTATAGTACCAGGCATAGTCACCCAGATCATCAATACCTTACTGTTCCTCTTTTCCGCTCATTAGTCTTCAAGTCAGTCAAACATTTTGATCACAGCTTTGCCTTTGATGCTCCTAAGATCTGGAATGAACTCCCTCATGATGTGCGCAGTGCAGCATCAGTTGCCTCCTTCAGAAAGAAGCTTAAAACTTACCTGTTTGCAAAAGCATATCCCCCATAGCCTCTCCTGTCACCCTGTGTCTCCTTGGTATGCATGACCTAGCTATGTCCTCGAATTAATGTTAACTGCTTTGCTTTATGTTCAGTTGCACCTTAGAGTCCATCAGCGATGGAGATTAAGCGCTATAAAAGTCCACATTAGATTAGTTTAGATTCTATGTGGTGTGTATATATCACTCTTTGCAGATAGTTGACATTGCAAGAGGTTGACCAGAAGGTTTTTGAGTTGAATCCCTTTGACAATTTATTGAAACATCTTAATATAACCACCACACTACTAGGCATGACAGAAAAAATTAAATAGTTTGATAGATAAATACACTATTTGGTGAATGAAACCAGTGTCACTAATTTTCAGAAAATTCTAAATTACTTACAGGCTGGTTGAAAAACGTGACTGGCTTCTCTTTTCATATTGCATCCTGTTTCAACAAAAATTGCTTACTTTAAAAGGCCAAAAACTTTTTAGAACCTCCCTATGTGTCATCTTTAAATGACACATAGAGAGGTTCTAAAAGGTTTATGGCCTTTTAATGTTTAAATATTAATGACAAATCTTACTCCTTGGATGCACATGATACTGGAACCATGCCAAAAACTGCTTAAAACTGTAAATAGCTGTGCCAGGCCACTATCCAGTCTGCCAAGGATAAATATGAGTGTGATGTTGAGACTATAGTTACTGGTAATGGCAAAAACATGGAAAAGATGCAAAATAGACTGAAAGAAGATGATCCAACATAATAAAGGCAACATTGTCTGCCTACAGTTGCAGGTTTTTCAAGTGGATTCATAAAATTTACAATGGGTGCCCCTGCCTTATCTGCATCTATTGAATGAATATTTTATACATTTGGCCAGATTCATTCAAAAAGAAACAGATTGCACTGGATAGGGCTACTAAACATGTGTTCTGTTATAGAATGCTGAGGGGACTAAAGGAATTAGAACACTAGAACTGAAACCCAAAAATGAGACATTTTCATCTTGCAGACAAATCTAAAAACGTTTTTATAATTTTAAATGTTTTAATGTTAGTGCTTTGTACTTAAATGTATTGAAGAAAAATACTTGGTGTTTGATAAAATGACAACACTGTAGCTTTAAAGAAAATAATAATTTTGATATTGTGAGTTATTCCTTCTTACATTATGTCACAAAGTAATTTGTAAACAAATTTCTGATTTGATTATAAGTTTTGAACTTAAAACTTTTCCGACAGGGTTTTTTCTGGTTTTTTTCCAAAAGTAGATAAAACCTATTTTGTCCGGGATGGAAAAAATCTGAAAAAAACAGGCGGAAAAAAGCCACCCTGGAAAAAACTGCCAATCCTGTCCTTAATCAAGTCTAGCCATCTAACTCATAGAAATAGGCTACCAGTTTCATTAATCCATCCTAAAATGATTGGTGGGTGTGGAGTGACAGCTGCTTCAGTGGAATGGAAAAAGGTTTCCATTAATTGTCAGTTCACAGCAGATCATAATTTTCCCATTGCAAAACGTGCCTTCATGGTTTTTTGTGTTTTTTGAGACAATAAATGACTCAAGAAAGGTCCTTACTGTATATAGAGCTGGGTATTAATTCAAGAAAATACTGTAAGAATATATTTTTGGTCTGTATTGCAGATGTATAATTACAATTCACCAACAATCCACATGTGAAAATGACTAAACTTACAATAGATACAATATGTAACACAGGAGGATTCAGTATGAAATATCCCAAAGTCCAATATGTTAAAACATCAAAATTTGCCAATTATTTTCCAGATATAATCAGAACAAAACAGACTCCAGATAAATAATAACCCTTTATCGAGTTTATATATTACATACACTTTATTTAATACCTTTTCACCAATGTTTTGCTTCACTCGTCAGTCACTTTTTCATTAACACATCCTGCCTCCTTCCCAATGCAGAAATTAATGATCAGGGCTGGAATTCACAAAAGGTCTTAAGCAAAAAATTGTCATAACTTTAAAAGTCTTAACTGTGCAAGAATTTTGTCATAAAGTTAAGACCTTTTTTGCTTAGACAAAATGGGATTCACAAAAGGTCTTAGACAAAAATTTGTCTTAGATTTTGTCATAACTTTAAGACCACTTAAGTCAGTTTTAAAATATTCCATTGCATGTATTTACATTTTACCCTTTGTTATGCCAACAAAATATATACTATGATGATCTATACTACCTATAAAAGTAATTTCTGTGGATTGTAATAGAAATTTACATCATTTAATTACCTATAAATTTCCACATTTTACCTTATTGCGGTAAAAATATTGTCATAAAAATGGCTGACTCACAATAAAACATAAAGACTACTATTTTTACATAATTTACAAAAAAAAAAAAAGAGTAACAAATCTGTTTTATAATTTTGAAGAGAATGTTTGGTGTATTTATCGATGAAAATTGTTTTTGTTTTACTAAAATTTGTTAATTTGAATTCAAAGTAGTTATGACTTTTTGCACAAATTTTGTCTCAGCTAAGATTTGCTAATCACTTTTTGTGAATCCCAATTTAAGAGAAATCTTAATCCAATTTAAGACAAAAGTCATAACTTTAAGACTGGTCTAAGCAAAAAAATTTCCTAAGACTTAAGACCTTTTGTGAATCCCGGTCCAGGATATCTGGAACATTTGGGGGCGAATAATCTAGAAATGCTTTTAACATATTACGGTAAGATTTTATACGAAACCAAAATTGATAGAACATAACGACAGGCTAACTCCACGCCATATCCAATATAAACAAATTTGGTGGGTCCATCATCACCTTCCATGTAAGTTCATATTGTCCTTTTAATTTACAGTAAATGTAATTTGGCACTGCTAAATGCTTATTAAGATATTACTGGGTATATGAAATTAACAAATAATTGTCCTTGCAAAGTGTTTCTTGACTGGTTGCTAACTCGGGACGGTTTTAACTCAGGACACCCAAACACAAAAGGGATAAAAACTTCATAAAAATAATCGCACCCCCAATGTATCAATAATTCACATGTGTATTTGTCATAAACCCACCAAAATAATATATTTTTGAATAATATTAACCATATTATTCCTGAGATGATAGAGTGACACTTTTAAAATACCATCCAGTGCAGATATACAGTGACGTTGCTGAAATCAATGTTCCTTAGGCACAACGTATATCCTTGTTAATTTGTGTAATATTTTGTTTCATATGACATAATATATGTGAAAAAACATCAATAAGCATAAGATACAATAAAAATCGCTTTAACCTTTGATTTAAGGAAATAGCATATCTTTTAAAAGTGTCCTGAGTTAAAAATAGAATGAAAATTCCAGGGATACACATTTGTTGTTGTTTAGTTGACAAGGAGGCATTTTATACAGGATAATTTTCTGTGACTCCTAGACTGTCACTGCTCTTCCCATATGATAAGGATGAGCAGATATTCTATTTTTCTCTGTTGTGTATTTACACTATTTGTTCAAAAAGTGTCCTGAGTTCGCAACAGTTCTAACTGGGCGTTAGTCCACCGATGACAGATAGTATCTGAGATACTGTAGTCACTACTACTGCTTCCCTGCATAAGTTGGCCGCGGGTCGTAAGTTGGCCGCCATCATCATATTTTGAAATTTCTATAAATCTAAAGGCCTGTATCATTCTTGAATGGTCTATTATAATAAGATTTATTATAACTACCACTTTTAAACCCTGTGCAGACACACATTCGTCTGTTTGATACATTTAAATGAGTGGCGGCCAACTTACGACCCGCGGCCAACTTATGCAGGGAAGCAGTAGTGTTCTTTACAACGGTATCAAGATGTTTCGACCCACCGGACGTTTCGACCATGTTTTTTTTTTACTTTTATCAGGCAGTTCAACCTATGTTATTAAGGTGCCTATAGCCGTGAGTTCTGTAGATTAAAGTATGTTAATCTTCGTCTGTGCCTCTATTTTATAAAATATTGCAAGAAAACTACAGGGTAAATCTGTGTCCTCATGAATATTAATGACGTGGGTGCTATGGCCGTGAGTTCTACTGCCTTGCTACCAATTATCGCCGGACAGAATTCAAATAGATATAGCTTCACAAAAAGTGGCATCCCAAGTCTTGCAAATAAGGTACAACTATTTCCAAAGTGAATGGAACAAAAACATGTCAAAAAGCTTTCAAAATATGTGACCATTACTGAAATATGAATGTTTTATTTTCTGGTGCCGATAATTGGTAGCTGGCGATAATTGGTAGCAAGGCAGTATAGTTTAAAGTATTTGATCTTCATCTATGCTTCTATTTTATAAAATATTGCAAGGAAATCCCAGGGGAAATCTCTGTCCTCATATCTTCTCAAAAGTTGGTCGAAACATCTGGGAAAAAGCGGGTTGAAACGTCCAGAGGGTCGAAACGTCTGGTAATCTTTACAACTGCCCTTTCCTGATACACGTTTTAGAATTGTCAGCATAATTCTTTTCGACTTTTTTGTTTTATAAATGGCGTTTTCTTATGATGGAAAAGTCGACCCTGCCCATGATTCAAAATAGATATCAAATAGATACAAAATGATTATTCAGTTTTTTGATTTTATCAAGTGAGTGGCTATCTGCAGTGTATTTAGGTTTTGACTGAATATTATAGTTTTTCTTTTGTGTATTACTGATACTTTCCAATTTCTCCATTAACATTTTCACAAAATCCAAGAAAATACGACTAGTCTGTCATTTGATTTACACCAATCAAGGAACCATTGCCCTATAAGAAGAAAATGAAACTTCTAACTAAACCACATTATATTTAATGTAAAAAAAAAGATTATTTCAAACAGAATTTTTTTTAAGTAATAATTCGTTTAAATAATATATGTACTATTATGTAGTTAGTAAAATAGCCTGAACCTTATTTTGTTGACTGTCGGTAAAATAAGCCATGCTCTATTTTACCAATGACAGTCGACAAAATAGCCACTGTGTAAATTATTCATATTGTTAGGAAACCCCCATAGAATTATGTGACCTCATATTTTGTATGCATGCATCCATAATAATGAGTTGCTCAAGTGTAGAAATTCGAAATATGTGATCTTCAACTAAATAGTTGTTGCCACATAAAATGCTTGATTTTTTGGTAGCATTTGTAATGAAATCTCACAAGGAAACCCATAGAATTCTGTGACCTCATATTTTCCACACGTACATAAATATTAATGTGTTGTTTTCATAGCCTATTTGTAAAAATAATGGTGAAATGAAACATCATAGTGGTGGACCAATTCACACCCATGTACCTATTCACACCCAACCCTAAATTAATTAAAGGCAAATACAGATACACATAGATCGAGTTTCAGTCCTGTTGCCAATTGCTATTGATATTCTGACATTATGCCAGACAAAAACTTAATTATAGTCTACGGTACAAAATAAATTACCAATGTATGTGATCAATTTTATTGTTATCAATGAAGTAGTTAACCTATTTTCTGCCAAAAAAATATAAATCTTTAAGAAAATTGAGGCTGGGCATTAATAAGTAGATGGGGGTGAATTGGTCCGTCACTACTAACTGTTGACTAAAACAAGTTATATGTGTCTGTAAAAGAAAAAGTAGGTTTATGCAGATTATTTGAAAGTTGCTTTTGTCTTATTAAATCTGTAATATTTAATTCTATAGCTTTTCTAGAGTTTGAAAATAAAGAGCATTATGTTTATTACACCAGAGTTTGGATTATTTAAACTTGTTCTTTTTGGTCCTAGTTTGGTAATCTGTTGCTCGAACTTGCTCTTTTACACATTTCTTGCAATGGTTTTCCTATTTTTACAAAGTCCTTAAAGAGTAGAAGACGATAGAAGCTTATGAATTGAACTGTGTTCACAGTCTTCAGTTGTGGTCAATTCTGAAGACACAAAATCTTGAAATGGCCCAGAGAAGTTTTTTCCTTCTGAAAAAATATATGTTACAGTAAATATGCGAAATCAGTAAATACGCGTATTTACTGAAATTTTCAGTAAATATGCGTATTCCCTGAAAATTTCATAAGTGTACCAGAAAATGGCAAAATATTAAGCCTTGATTGAACTAAAATAAAGAAACCACTTACTAATAATCTCTGTTTAACAATAGATTCTTTGCAAATGGCAAAATATTAAGCCTTGATTGAAATAAAATAAAGAAACCACTTACTAATAATCTCTGTTTAACAATAGATTCTTTGAGAATACATGCAGACTTGTTTTGGTGTAAATCATGTTGTCTTAAACGATAAGGTAAAATTTCTGCTGAATGAAGGTACATTTAAAATATGTTAAAATTTGGAAATTTAAATTTCTTTCTTAAACTTTTATTTATTTCCAATAAAAATGCCTTTTATGTATCAGTCACATAAAAAGAGTGAAAAGTTAAATGATCTTTAATCATTTGTAGGGATGACATAGGTCCTTAGTACCTGTGGGATTGAAAATAATATAAGCTTAAATGAAATAGCTACAGAAAGCACATGTCAAAAGTTTTTAGAACTAAATATTTAAAAGCCCAGTGCTATTTTTTCAACATATTTGCATGTAATGTACTCTAAAATGAAGTATGCTTAGTATGTTCTGAGAGTCATCATAATAGAGCAAAATGTTCCAATATAATTCATAGTTTGGTTTACCATTTAATATTAGATAGAGTAAAATGTTCCAATATGTACCGTTTGGTTACCTTTAATATTATATAGTTACAACCAGTGAACATCAAAGTTTCATTTACATATTTACTGAAAGTCAAACCAGTAAACTTGTGAAATAACACAGGTCATAAAACAGTAAATATGCGTATTTACTGAAAATTTTAGGAAATACACGTATTTACTGACCAAATCAGTAAATACGCGTATTTACTGAAATTTTCAGTAAATACACGTATTTACTGATTTCACATATTTACTGTAACATATACATTTTGACAGATAAAGTTCCAATCCAGATTCTTTCAACTTGGTAAATACAGCTTGTAATCTAACCCAATCTTCTTTGTAAGTTTTACGAAAGACCACAGTTGTGGTTTGTGTTGTAAAAACAAATAATATGAAGTAGTCTATAGCATAAAAAATAATTTTGAGCAACTGCTGGAAGTTTTTTGTTTAAAACTAGACAAGCTTGGTAATCTTTTTGAGGCAGTGCTTAAAATGATCTCATTTGAATCTTCCCAAGCACGTTTGTACAGACAGTGATTTTCATTTTAAACCATAATTGTGGCATTTATAATAGTTCTCTCCTTTATTAAGACGTCATTTTTCTGTGTATTTTTTAGAATAAAATCAGAATGGATGAGGAAAGAAGACCAAGATTTGATCAGCGTGTTGGTCCGATCACAAAATACTTACAAGCCAAAGAGTATCTGGAATCTCATAATGTCCAAAAAATGTTTGAAAGTTTGATTTCTAGTCTAATGTTAGAGAGGCCTGAAAATCACTTCAAGTTTCTTGATGACAAATTGGATGCAATTAAAGAAATCGGAATAGACAACATTGATTGGGAGTCATTTATTTATCAGTTGCACCCTTCAAGGGACCCAGTTAGGAATGAATATGTAAAAACAGAGGAAAGTGAACAGCAAAGAAAGAAAGATCAGCCACTATTTGCTGATGAGGAAGGTGCCAGTGGTGGACCGAAAGATGAAAATTACAAGCCAGAACTTTTTAACCTGACTGAACCACAAGAAGATGGTGATAATCTCTAATGGTTGCTCCCTGGTGTAAATTATATAGATCAATTAGTCACATACAGGTTGCCCAATTTTCGGAATGTCTGAAAGTTTATGAAGTTGGTGTGTGAAAGGTTTCCTTAATAGCTGTAAATATTTACAGTATGAGAAATCAATTCACATTACATTTATTTAGCTAATTGTGAAAAGTGATGATAATTTGAGGACTATTGCTACTCGGTCGATATCGAATGACATATTCTGATAATTCCTCCCCAAAAAGTTTAACATTTTTAATTTTCATGATCTATATTTATTTGGTATCCTTATTGAAGTTTTGTGTCACTGACTCAACAACAATTCAAACCTTAGTGGGATAATCATACTCAAAGAACATCCTATGGAGTCAATAAAATTTCACTTTTTACTTCAGTATATTATGGCAATAGTGTTTGCACAATTGAAATGTTTTTGTTGTTAATCTTGTTGCAGAATTTCAATATTATATAAGAATACATATCAGGATATGGATCATTGACAAAATGTTGCACCATATACAGGATCATGTTCTTCTTAACTTTCGCAGTGTTTCAGTTAGAGATCACTTTGTTTAAATAGTCTGTTTACTTGGGACAGTGATTTTACTTACATCTGACTTGTAGCAGAATGCAAGGTTTGATCTATGTCTTCATATTATTTCAGTATTAATTAAATGTGTATATACTTGTAGATAAAATAATTTATTTCAGTTTACATGGCTAAAATACTTTCATAAATGTGTAATTTTAGGTAAATGAATCTTTTTGAGTACAGTATTACATGTATTTAAATTTCCCATGGTTTGTAAAAACTTGAAAAATTTATATTTTTGAATATCCTATTTTGTAGTTAGTAATATTAGTATAGGAATTAAAATAACCCAACCATTATGCCAAGATAGTGCTATATGGAAAAATGTAAGAGATTTTTAGTTTATATCTAACATACAGTTGTTATCTTCTGGGTAATCAAATAACTGGCATTATATTTGCATACAGGTGTTCTTTCAAGATCAGGTGCTGAAATAAGGGCTGCAAAAAATTACTTCAGTATTTCACTATTTCTAAAAGCTTTAGAACTATTTGGAATAAAATGTGTGGGATGAGGAAAAAAGTTCTCTTTCCTGATCTAATATTAAGCATATTTATGTAAATTTAAGGCTATTAGTCTTATGTTAGTGGAACGTTATCCATATATTGATAACTTAAATTGCCAAAAGTACTTCTTGAGACTAAAAGCAAAGCTATTCTTGGCCACAAAGATACTTTCTAAAATGCAATAATTTTGGAAGACCCTGTTATTCAGTTGAATTATTTCCATTTACATATGTGGGGCATCTTATATATATATTATAATCACTTTTACTTTCAAATATATTAAGTTGCATATATATGTAGATTGTGCAGTTTTGTTCAGACAACCATATTATAATGTAATTATACAACTATGATATTTGATATAAATGTACATGTCCTGAGGTGTACATTACTCAAAATTTGTTCCACGCAGTGGCTTTCAGGGAGAAACCTATTGGAGTAATTTCATTACCTTCATCAGATACCCTGCTGTATAATTTATGTTTGAAGAAAATACTCTACAGGGGTAGTTACTTTATTTTACAAAGACTTAAACTCTTGTTGGTTATGGTAAGCATACTAACTTGTAACTATATTCAACTATTGTATCTTATAATCTAGTAGCAAAACAGTAATTTACTGTACACAATTTTACTAACCGTAACTACGTTATTGTTCCAATTCATTTTATTTTACTCAGGGTGAAATATATATAGTAACATATGTAACAAGTGCCAGTGAATGAGTACTATGGCTCATATGTATTTGAATATTCTGTCATTTTTCTTTCTAATAATAAAGTGAATAATATAACTTTCTTTTATTTGAGCAATATATACCATATACATCCTTAGGAACCTTATAATTCTATAATTCGTGACAGCAGAGAACACGAGTAATTTATACCATCCTTCTCTCTGGATAAAAGCCTTACTGTAATTTTTGGCAACATTGAGAATTTTGACTTGGTGTGGCTAAATATGGCCAATACACCTACAGTATGTGCCTGTACAAATAAATTGACAGAGACAAATGATAAGCAAGAGTAGTTTATATTTTTAAAAGCAAGACAAAGTACAGATACAATAAATTAACAATTAGCTAAAATTGGAAATAAATATGTATAACAGATACACCATCATTCTTCGTCATTCTTTACATAGTATATTTCTGTGATGAAACCCCTCAAGAATTCTACTCTGCAACAGATGTCGCATTCACCCCAATACTTTATAGTGTAAACAAGGCCACTGCCGCAGCAGTTATCTCCCGCCTCAGAATCAGTAAAAATGGAGAACTAAAGGAGATTTAAGGCCTCTGAAGTAAGATGACCCCACTTGACATTGAAGAAGGTGTCAAAGGTAAAAGTCAGCAATTTCAAAATAGTCTCAGGCCATGACTTGGTATAAGTTGTTTTCACATTTGGAACCACTAGTAGCAATGATAACTTTCCTAGCCGTATGTATTTTGCGCATATTTGATGAAGCTAGCTGCAATATTTCAAGTTTTAGAGCATCTTAATGATTTTTAAATAATTGGCTATGGCGGCCATTTTATTTTTCAAAATAAGGCAAAATTTTTCCGAGGCAAAACATTTGAAGGGCACGACTTTTGATGGCCTGTCTTTATATTCTGAAGCCATAGCACCAATAATAAGGGAGAAATAAGGATGTTTTAGTGTGACAACCTCATTTAACCTTGAAGCAGGGGTGAAAGGTCAAATTCAACACCTGGAAAAGATTCCCTGTCCATGTCTTCCTATAAGTTGTTTTCATATTCCAAACCTCTTGGAGCAATATTTGGGCAGATATATGGCCTTTTTAATAGGATAACCTGTCATTAAACATGTGATATGGCGGCCATTTTGTTTTTTGAACTAGGCCAAAATTACTATCGGGCTAGCTTTTCTAGCCATATAGCTTTTGTGCAAATTTGAAGAAGCTAGCTGGAATATTTCAAGATTTCGAGGACCTTTATGATTTTCAAACAATTAGCTATGGCGGCCATTTTGTTTTTCAAAATGAGGCTAAAATATTGCAGAGACAGGTTTTCATAGCCGTAAAGATCCCCTGCAAATCTGGTGAAGATTTCTTTATAAACTAGATTGGGCCAACTCGGCGCCAACATATCCCCAGACAGGTCATCACTCACGCCACAGGTTTTGATCGGGAATTTTTTAAAACATAATTACCCATTATTATATGAACTTCAGCACATCAATCTACTCTGTTTATATCTTCCAAGGAAGATGGTGTATCCCCAGACGCCGAATACATAACTCAAATTATATTTTCAATCTTCCTGCAATGATAACTCTAAACCTATTTTCAAAGTATTTAAATGATTGATGATTGAATGTCCATTCTAAAATAATAATCCCAAAAGAGCATATCTGTTTCTATATTTGTTGACAAATAAAATATTATTTTTAACTCAACTCATCATACTTTTCAATCTTCCTTCAAAGTATTTAAATGATTGATGATTCAATGTCCATTCTAAAATTCATAATCCCAAAAGCGCATATCTGTTTCTATATTTGTTCACAAATAAAATATTATTTAAAAAAAAATTATTTATATTATTATTTTATTATATTATTTTTAGAATTTGCAAATTGTTTTCAGTTATTCATTTCCTCTATACCTATATATGTGGTCCATATATATGCAACCTAAATATGTGACACAATCTCAGTTCTGACTCCCCTTTGTGTTATATGTAATGAAGCCCACCACCTCCCACCCCCACCCCTCTCCCCACCTCTCTCACTATTACACAAGATCTGCAACCCCATTGAGTTCTTTGTTTCTCATCTGATATCATTAAATACCTTTGTTTATTTAGTGTCACTCAATATAGCTGGAGGTCCCAGAGGTGGGTGGGGGGAATCCGGGTGGGGGATGCATAAATGGTAAACAAACAATCTATATAAAAGGGGTACTCAAATACAAAAAGAATTGAGAATTTTAAGTATGTGATTATCAACTGAAATGAGTTCATAACTGTAGGAGCTGTGTCAAAATTAACTGAGGCAAGTTGAATAAAACTGGGCTAGTTGAGGGTTAAAAATCCCCTACTTTTACTACATAAGGATATAATTTCATTAATATTGGGACTTAAAGCTCACTTAAAGTGTCCATTTTGTCTACTTGAATATGTTTAACCAGTTTCATTTTAAAAAGTTAAAAACTCAGCAAGCAGAGGTATAACACACAAAAATAAGTTCTTAAAAGACTAAGATAGCCATAACATTATTAATATTCAAAATTTAAATAGACAGGCATTTCCTTTTAAAAATTCAAAGATTTCAGCTCTATAACCCACATAGTTTGACAGTTACTGGGCTTTAAAGTGGCATAATGTCCATAAATTGGGTTTCTGTGGGCATTTTACAATTGTTAAAGAGACCTTAGCAATTAAACAACAGATCTGAAACTTTTTGGGGGACATACATAACAAACAAAAATTATATATAATACAGTTTAAGACTTGTCACACTAAGCATTTCCAAATAACCGGGCAAAATACGGAAAAAATGTCCAAAAAGGCACTTGGGCGAGTGTCTATGGCCCTCATACACAGGTTAAATGTCTACTAAAAACCTTGATTTTCGGCATATGTAAAAAGGACATAATAATGCATTCCCAGATGGGATTTCAGCTCCATCAATCACATAGTTTAACAGTCACAGGGCTTAAAGGTGGTTAAAAAGTCCAAATATTGGGTCTCTGTGGGCCTTTTAGAGATCTCGATGTGGCTTTCAAATTAAAGCTTCAGACTTAAAATTTGTTACATACTAAGATTACACATAGAATATGTATCTAATAAAGTTTGAAACTTCTCAGACTTACCATTTCCAAGTTACAGAGCAAAATATGTGAAAAATGTCTTAAAAGGGTCACTCAGGTGGGTGTTTAAGGTCCTCATACACGGGTTAAATGTCTACTTGAAGCCTTGATTTTTGGCACATGTAAAAAGAACATAATAATGTATTCCCAGATGAGATTTCAGCTCTATCAGTCACATAGTTTAACAGTCACAGGCCTTAAAATTGGCAAAAAGTCCAAATACTGGGTCTTTATGGGGCCTTCTAGAGACCTAAATGTGGCCTTCAAATTAAAGCCTCAGACTTAAAATTTGTCACATACTAAGATTACACATAGAATATGCATCTAATACAGTTTGAAACTTCTTAGACTTACCATTTCCAAGTTACAGGGCAAAATATGTGAAAAATGTCTAAAAATGGTCACTCGGGTGGGGATTTATGGTCCTCATACACAGGTTAAATGTCTTCTTAAAGCCTTAATTTTTGGCACATATATAAATAACATACTAATATCTTCCCAGATAGGATTTGAGCTCTATCAGTCACATAGTTTGACAGTCACAGGGCTTAAAAGTAGCAAAAAGTCCAAATATTGGGTCTTTGGGAGCCTTTTAGAGACCTCAATTTGACCTTCAAAATTAAAGCTTCAGACTTAAAATCTGTTACATACTAAGATTACACACAGAATATATATCTAATACAGTTTGAAACTTCTCAGACTTACCATTTCCAAGTTACAGGGAAAAAGATGTGAAAAATGTCTTATAAGGGTCACTCGGGTGGGTGTTTATGGTCCTGATACACAGGTTAACTGTCTATTAAAGGCCTAAATGTTGGGGCACATATAAGAAAACACATAGATATATTCCCAGATGATATTTAACTTAGATGAGAGACATAGTTTGAAAGCTACAGTGCTTGAAAGTGGCAAAAAGTGCATAAATTGGGTCTCTGTGGGCACTTTTGAGACCTTAAGTCGACCCCTTTGGGTAAACCTACAGCCCTAAAATTTTCTACAGACAAGGATTACATATCAAAGTTATACCTAGCGCAGTTTGAGACTCATCAGAATTACCACTTCCAAATTATAGGGCAAAATATGTGAAAAGTATAGCAAAAAATCCCCAAGTGGGGGTATTTATGGGCCTCAAACACAATTTTCTCCTCAACTTAAAGTCGTGATTTTCGGCACATGTACTAAGAACATATTAATGTGTTGTCAGGTAAAATTTCAGCCAGCTGAGCATCATAGTTTGTGACCTACAGGGCTCTAAGTGGCCAAAAGTCCAATTTCTGACCTTAAGGTGGCCATAAGTTCTTTTTTACTGGGAGTTTAAGGTCACCTTAAAATAGGGATCTTCCTTTGGGCACCCTTAACATGTGTACCAAGTTTGAAAAAAAAATATTAATTTGTTTTTGAGTTATCGCGTCCACAAGGAAATTTCTACGGCGGCGGCGGCGGCGGCGGCGCGACGGACCTGAATCCAATATATCCCCGACTTTCGTCTGGGGATATAATGAATGAAATAGTAAGGTTTATGCAAAAACATGACAAACTTTAAACATGTGATATGGCAGCCATTTTGTTTTTTGAACTAGTGGCAAAACTACTATCAGGGTAGCATTTCTAGCCATATAGCTTTTGTGCAAATTTGATGAAGCTAGCTGGAATATTTCAAGATTTAGAGCACCTTTATGATGTTCAAACAATTGGCTATGGCGGCCATTTTGTTTTTCAAAATGAGTCTAAAATTTTGCAGAGACAGGTTTTCATAGCCATAAACATTCCCTGCAAATTTGGTGAAGATATCTTTAAGATATCTTCATTATCTTTATAAATGAATGAGATATTAAGGTTTATGCAAAAACGTGCCAAACCTTAAACATGTGATATGGCGGCCATTTTGTTTTTTGAACCAGTGCCAAAATTACTATCAGGCTAGCTTTTTTAGCCATATAACTTTTGTGCAAATTTGAAGAAGCTAGCTGGAATATTTCAAGATTTAGAGCACCTTTATGATTTTCAAACAATTGGCTATGGCGGCCATTTTGTTTTTTCAAAATGAGGCTAAAATGTTGCAGAGACAGGTTTTCATAGCCATAAACATTCCCTGCAAATTTGGTGGAGATATCTTTATAAATGAATGAGATATTAAGGTTTATGCAAAAACGTGACGAACGGACGGACGGACGGAAGGCGTTTTATAATCTCCCAACCTCGGCCTTCGGCCGCAGGCGGGAGATAATAAACTACTATGCCTGTGCTGGGATTGACAAGTTAACCTGAAGGAGAATCCCAACTTTA
Organism: Sabellastarte sp. h YS-2021; assembly: GCA_964017235.1. Lineage (NCBI taxonomy): Eukaryota > Metazoa > Annelida > Polychaeta > Sabellida > Sabellidae > Sabellastarte > Sabellastarte sp. h YS-2021. The sequence continues at coordinate 163,102,805 of OZ024927.1, read as the reverse complement.
GGTTGATCTGATATACACAGGAATGCTACATGACACCCTCTTCAACAAAGACCTGTCCTCTGATCTTTATGAATAGTTAATCCTAACACTACTGGTCTGTCAGAGCAGGATTTTGAAACTATCTGCCATGTAAATACAGTTGCTTCTCAAGAGATTCCATTCTTGCACCTTTTGATGACTACATGTATAAAAATACATATACCACTTTTAACCACTTGAGTTTAAAGAGGAGTTCCCAGAAGGCTGAGTTTAAGCAGGGCTGACAAACACAAGAATATTACAGTAGTTTGGAAATACAGCATCCAACTTTTCCACATGTTTCTGAATTTTAGTTATTTGGGAGTCTGTATCACATGCATTAATGCATCCCCATCTGAATTCTAACATTTAACAAAACCCTTTTATACCATAGTGAATTTGTTACAAAATAGTGACACCACAGCTTACAAATTCTTTCACCTTTAGCAGGAATAGTTGTCTAGTTTTTTTTCTTTTGCTAGATACAGTATAGCTGTTACTGACATTTATCTACTGTGTCACATTAACTTCCAACTCTGAATTTCAGTTTTAAAAGTTTATGTTACACCTGAAATCGTTTCTGAAATTAACACTGCAAAGCACCTTGATTTCCACTGATCAAAGATTTTTGACACTTGTATCAAAGAAATGTCTGTTTTACCACCAAATTAATGACCGCACTATGTTTTCAAAAGACAGTAATATTCTGCAACAGTGCATTCATACCAGTTAGATGTCAACACATTGATATTTTATATTAGGATAATACAAATAAGTTGAAATAACCACTGTGCTTAAGCCCTTTAAATACAAAAGGTTAAAACTGTGTATTAACAATACTGGATAATGCACAATACACAACAAAATAATGAGCAAACTTCAAAGGTTGAGTATGTACTTCTATCCTAAAACTAAAGTCTAACATTTTGATTAATATTTTACTTAAATGCAATAACAGTTCTAACCTAACAAAGTTCTCCCTTATCACTGACAGTAATAACACCATCACTTACAAATTTAACAAACTAATTAATAATACATGCATTTTTTCTGTATGACCAAAAAGAAAATTAGTACTTTGTCTAGTCCTTGCATTAATAAACAATAGACCTTATTTTTTCAGCTGAACAGAACTAAATTTCACAACTTCTGCAATCCCAACTTTACATTATTTTACTGTGAAACAGCTCTAATGAATTAGAAAAAGGTTTTTGAAAACAAAAACAGAGCATGCTGATAAGTTGAAAAATGAAAACATCCTTAAGTATAAAGGATGGGAAAAGGGGAAAAGTTTGCTGTCAAAAACAGTTTCTCATACAGAAATAATCCTGACAGACACACTATTGTAAAGTTATTGCTAAATACTAGTGTAAAATAGATATTGCAAAAGGATGCATTTGATTATTTTGAGGGACCTATTGTGAGCCAAAAAGCACAACATCTGTGATTTTATGATCTGAGTTTGACCCGAAAGCGGGGCCAGAGGTTAAATCTGACCGGCTTTCCAGACTCTCTGTATATGGTCTCTCATTTCCTCCCAATGCACTGAAAAGCACTAATAGCAGTAATAAAGAGGACAAAAGCCAAAAACCAAAGCTGTTATTTTATGACCCCAGTTTGACCCATACGGAGCGGGCCTGAGGGTTAATCTGACTGGCTTTCTAGACTCTGCATATGGTTTCATGTTAACTATTTAAAAGCTCTAAAAGCAGTAATAAAAGAGATAAAAGCCAAAAACCCCAAATCTGCAATATTATGTACCTAATTTGACCCACAAGGAGGGTTGGGGCCGGTGGTAAATCTGACTGGCTTTCTAGACTCCCTGTACATGGTTTCCTATTACCTCCCAATACATTTGAGGGTCTAACTGCAACAGATCAGGAAATAATAGGAGGGGGTTAAAAAACGCTCATAAATGCTCAATTTTGGTCCAACTGCTCCCAAAATCCAATCAAATTGAGATTTTGATAGCTTTAACATAGGTGTAAAGTAACAACCTGCAGTAAATAGTTTTGGCTGAGCAGTGATGACGAGTGGGTGGACCCCCCCAAAAAAATGGGAATAGCCAACATAATCAGTGACTTACATTCAAAAGGAATTGTTCTCCCCTGTTTAGACCATTAAGTTCTACTTCATCACCACTGACTCACCTTTTTACTTCATCACCACCGACTCACCTTTACCAATGTGTGTTTGTGTCCATTACTTTTTGAACCATATTTGAAACAATTTATCCCCATTTTAAAAAGTAACTGGCCTGTTCTTGCATATTAATTTACATCGAGAAACTACATTCATCAAAATCAGCAGAGTGATATTTGAGCATTTTAGAGGACAGAAATTCAGCTTGACAGACAGATGCAACAACGAAGATGACATAATACTGTTATTCCACAGTGATTGAAAACTCTCAAGTTTTAACTCAAAACTTTAACAGAAACTACAACTACCACCTAAAGACATGCATGACTTTATTTGTACATGGCTAGAATCTACTCCAGTTTTCCATTTACAATATTGTATCTAGTCACTCAATATAACAGAAAAACTTCTTGAATGACATATACAGAAAAAATATATCACAAATGAAGATAACAATATTATATTGTTCATCTTCATGAGTGATATATTTTTCCTGTATATGTCTAACGAGGGATGTATTACTTTTATTATCCACCATTTTGTATGATTTATGGGTTAAATAAATCCACATTTTAAGAGAGAATGTGAAAAAGGCTGCCATATCTACAGGGACAAGTGAATTCAAAACATCAATCTTTAACTTGCAATATCTCGGCCATCTCTGTATGGATTTTTATGCAACAAAAACAAACAGAAGCCCTGTAAAAAGACTGTATCAATGATATATCCCACATATTTGTAGGTTATACAGTTTTTGAAATATTAAGGAAAAACCGGAGCTTGTGGACGCTAATTATCCATGGTACAGAGGTACCAATGTATACAAAAAATATATCCCGCTGCGGATATCCCCCTGTATGGGTCAAATACGACTCGTGGTGGATAATAAAATGATGTAACTGGAAAACTGGTTCATCTGCTTACTGGTTTCTTGGTCTGAAAAGCCAATAACTGGTTATAAATTTTTCCAACTGCCTGTTTCTTTCAGTATGAAATATACACTTTTGTTCAACTTTCAGAATTTCAATCAAATAATTCCAGAGGTTACAAAAAAGTAGTAAAATACTTGAGCAAAAGCTATTGCAAAGCTGCACCATCTTTATGAACTGAAAGCTGCATTTCTACTTTTGATGACAAGTTTAGCAGACTTTTAGAACTGGTTTGTAACTGGTAAATAACTGATACCAACAATCTGGTTTTGGAAAATTCAACCATCTATAAACCAACGATAAAATAGATAAACCAAGAAAAGGTTGGACATATGTGTAAAAGAACATGCTTAATAATGCATAACTGAATATATTTGAACAGAGAATATTTAATGGCAAATATTGTTAACCAATAAGCAATTCTAACTAGTTTTGGTGAAGCACAAATGTAGTTATGAGAAAATGAGTAAAATACACAGAGTATTTAGGAGCATACATATACATACATTGATTATAATATGTTTGGCATAAATATTATAACAAAAACAATCTAAAGCAAGACTAATGTAATATTTTGGATATTTTTGAGCCTCACTGGTGTGGATATCTTAGAAAAGTTCAAAGTGCAAAGAATAAAACTTGTAACACAGGAAGGACATATTTCAATATTTTTAACTCGAGTTTAAATTATCAAACAATAAACTTTCACTGCACCAAATACCAATACTAATGACTCAGTAATATATACCGTCTACAGTGAAACATTCTATTTGATAAACCTCTGCTTAAACATGCTAAAACTTCAAGTTTTAATATATCCATGAATATTTTACAGACCTTTTTGGTGCTTTAAGTCGGAAAAACTTAGGCTCAGTAAAAACATCACTGCAACAAAGGTATCTTTTAGCAACTAAATGTCTTATTTGCTGTTATCATGAAAATTACACAACACTTCAAATGTCACAGCTACCAGCAGTGTCAAGCATGAGCAATATGGTATCAGCCGTATCTAAATTCAACTCGTATTAGTTCTCCGTCATATACATTTACGGCATGTTATGCCCCATGCACAAATAAAAGTTTAACACTAAAATAATCTTAATTCAAATTCTTTCCTTCCCCCTCATTCACTGTAACAGCTGGAAGAAGTCATACAGACTAACTTTATTCTTAATTTATAAATGTGGACTATAAATTTAATTACCTACACTTTCATACCATTTGTATTGCTCACCGTTTAGTTAATATATTATCAGTGCCAATGACAGAACCTGTTTTTAAGTGTCTTTTAAAAGTATTAACCTTTCTGACGATCAGAAAATATCACATGCAAAATAACAGCAGCAATAAATAGTATCATTTTCACCACAAACATACATTTATTGGTTGGAAAAGTAGCAGTAACAAGGTAATAGCTTTCACCCCAAACACACAAAACTGGTGCGAACAGTCGCAGTAACATGGTTCCGGGTTTCCATACAAACAGTTATTGGTGAAAGTAATATCACTATAACAGGGTATCTCTTTTCCCAATAAACATACAATATTGGTGAGACACAACAATGAGCAACAATACTGGGTTTGTAAACATCACATATACACTTGGTGATATGTTTCAATAAATCCAACAAAATACTGGTGAAATAACTGAGATAACAATAAACATAACCAGGATTATACACTGCAAATTATACCTTTTACAGGAAGGAAGCCTGTTATTATGTTTGTACTATTGAGTCATTTGAAGAAAAAGATACTGTATAAGTGGTTATTTTCGCGGGGAATTTATTTTCGCTATATTCGCGAGTACACATCAAACGCGAAAGTAAAGTCACGCTAAATAAAAGTCTATCAGTAGTGATTACCTTCAGTGAGTGTGAATTGCCGATACAGCTGTTTTCATATCCAAGTTAAGATCTCATTATAAACTCTGCTTGCAACACATATAAACACTGAGTTAGCATTTTATTAAACATATAAACAAGGCACATTCATTTTTACATTCACAATATTTTATAAACAATAACTTTTTACCATTCATATAAAATTCCAAGAGTTAAAAAAAATACGTAAAAAAGTCCAGTTAATTGTTCACATAAATGTCTATTTATACTCAACACCAACAGCACCAGAGAGGCCTGTTTTTTCCCAGCCAAGTTTTACAATATGTGTCTTTTCATTCAACATATGCCAGGCCTGTAATATCCAATTAGCATGAAGAGGCTTCATCACAGAGAGTTGTAGGTTGATCTTCACACTACCCCCCTCTTTCAATTGCTTTGTCACTTCATCTGCATACCACTCTGAGAAGAGTTGTTTCAAGTAGCCTTTCAAGTCTCCATTGCATGAAACGTCTAAAGGCTGTAATTCTCCTGTGCAGTTTGCTGGTACAAATTCCAAAAGAATGTTGTGTTCTGCGTAAAGGGCTTTCACATTTTCTGTTCGGTGAGCTGCAAACACATCCAGAATTACAAGGGCTGGCTGATCTGCTGGAAGTTCTAAAACTCTGCGCTGTTCCTTAAAGTATGGAACCAAGATGTAATTAATAAAGTCCATATTGGTCTGTTCTGTGCTCCAATGGTTGGGAGTATGGGTGATATGCCAAGTCTCTGGGAAATTGAACACTGCATGGACTTTGTCTGTTTTTCCTTGGTAAATTAGCTGAGGAGGAAGCAACTTTCCACAGGGTGTATTGGCTAAAACCATGGTGATTTGCCTCTTATCATCAATCCCAGTAATGGGAACCTGTTTTGAACCTTGAGCATGAAGTGTCCAGTTTGAAGTTGGAACTACATTGACACCGGTTTCATCAAAATTAACCACCATTGATGGGGGAATAGAGTGTTCTGTCACCTTGGTAGCTACTCGTTTCAAAAAATCTTCTTTTATTTCTTCAATGTTTGCTGGGACCTTCCTGGCTGCCTTGGTGCCTTTTCTTTTCACCCATCCAATTCTGTTAAGAAGAGACTTAGCCCAGGTCTTGGTGATGTTGACTGAGCCCCCATGCTCTGCTAGTAGGCCACTGTTTTGATCCTTCAAGATCCCTCTAGCTGTTGCCATTACAATAGTGGAGTTAATGACCCCTCCCTCATCTCTGATAGCCTGCAAATGCTGAATGACAGCCTGGTCTAGGCGCTCTCCTAGAATCAGTGGCCTGCCTCTCTTGCTGGGTGGTAATGCCTCTATCTCCTCAGTTGGTTGCCTCTGTAGCTCCTTCTGATAAGCTTTTACCATCCCACGGACAGTTGATTCATTGATTTTCTTGTCAAGCTCCTTACTAAAGTGCCTGGCTGCCTTTGTAGCTCCATGGAGGGCCCCATACTTTCCAATCTTCAGTCTCAACTCAGAGGAGTAAGTACCATATTCTCCTCTTTTTCTCTTTTGACTCTTTGGGTTTGTAACATATAGGATCTCATTATTGGCAGCAAAACACTGTTGAGCCCTCTCTGGTGTAGCACACTTGTTGGGATCTGGTAAGCCTGGTACAGATGTAAACTCTGTCCTCCTTTTTGCTGTAATCCACTTTCTCAGACTCATTTTGAAATTGATGCAGAAATGTAAATTGTATCTCAAAAGTTGTTTCTCATATGTAGCAACTATGCATAATGACTACAATGAAATGTTCAGTGGTTTATATACACAAATTTGTCCCTTTGATTTTTTTATCAAAAAAAATTACTTTCTTTGATTTTCCCCTTAACAATGTTTAATCTTTGAGCATGTTTCTCATCAAAAAAAATATTACCTTTGATTTGTGCTCAGGATTGAACCTACTCAGGTACATCAAGTTACTGTCATTTTTACATAAGTGCAATCATGCGGCTGAGAAAGATTAACAATATGAACGGGAGGTTTTTTTTCCTCACTGTATGCATGCCGATAAATTGCACTTGTAAATTACAGAGCTGGATGTCTTCTTTCATGTGATAAACATCTAGTGTGTACTGGTATTTGGATAGGATTACTTAGAAATGTTTATATGAGTCAGTTGTCAGTGTTAAACTTTGTTGTTATTTTTGGCGATAATATAATATCTTTCACCGCGAAAATAAAAACTCGCGAAACAGGTCTACTGAGCTGATTCGCGAACTTAAGCATCCGCGAAAATAACCACTTATACAGTAACCGTACAGAAGTGTGAAATTTACTACAGCACAAAAAATTTTCTAGCTAGACTCACACTTAAAAATTTAGTAACACAATACAAAATGGGTACATACTTTGATATTTGATAGAAAAACAGTTATTTATGAAAACAAAATGGTTGTTGTTAAAGGATATTTTACGTTTAAATCCAATACCTAAACATTATCTATAAAGAAGGTAGATATGGTAGTATACTGATCTAAGACACTGCTTGTGATGTGCTGGCTTGACCTTTCTTCAGTCTTTTCTCTGAAAATACAAGATATATGTACACGGTAAAGGCAATATGTCTAAACAGGCATTACACACAATGACTAAACATTTCAGCCATTTCGCAAAATGCCCAAACAGTTCAGACAAGTAATGACTGAAGTATAAGGTGAAGTGTTACACAGATTGGCTCAACAAGTACTTGAGGTTTCAGGCAATCTCACTGATAGAATGCGATTACTGTATAAGTGGTTATTTTCGCGTGGAATTAATTTTTGCTATATTCGCGAGTGACTACAAAACGCGAAAATAACTTCTAGCCAATATTTATATTCAGTAGAACCAGCCTAGCATGAGCGGTAATACAAGATTATGCAAGATACAATATTTAACACTGTCACGGAAACAATAAATTCCATTGCTTTATCAAATGTACCATTCACAGAAATGCCTAACTTCTTTGATCTTTATCACCAATAGGGAGGGATTAATTCAATTACACGACCCCGCTACACAACTTCTTTGATAATGCGCCGATCAATGAAAGTGTGTTCGATTGGGTTTCGTAAATTTATAATCTCCCAGAGTAGGTTCACACACTGACAACGTGTATAAAAGAAAAGACGTTAACTATGCATTTCCAATCAAACCAGCAGAAGTCCGCATAATATTTTAATTTGAACATGTTGTTAGTTTGGGCGTTAATTGAATATATTTCACCGCAAAAATAAATTCTCGCGAAGCAGGCCTACAGTGTACATTCGCGAACTTAAGTACCCGCGAAAATAACCACTTATACAGTATTTCTTTCTTACAGAAGCAATTTAAGATACAGTTTTAACCATATGACAATTTATGAATCTAAATTTTGATATATCTCATATATTTTTGCACAGACAAGTAAATAAACAGTGTGATCATTGATAGTGCTGTATTTTTTATTTGTTTTCATTTTAGCTATAACAAGAGTACTGTGTTCAAAGTACCTTCAAGGATTTTGTGTTCCATCCGGGTGCCATAGATCTTTGTGCTGACATAAAATAGAATAGGGCTGGCACAGAAGAGACAAGACAAAATGAGGACTCCAACGATGTCTCCCTTCGCTGCATTACACTGAAAGGTCTTGCTCCACAAAATACGGGTGAAGTTCATCTGAAAATACAATGTACATGGTTGGGTCCTAATTTAGTGCTTCAACAGTGCATATGAAAATATTCCAACAAAGAGTGCTTTTTCAGTTAAGTGCCCTAGATATTCTTACGCCAAAGAATACAGTTAAAATTCCTCTGAAAATACACACAAAAATTCAACTCAATAAAGTACTAAAACAGTATTGAGTACACACAGCACATACACTGAAACGAAGAGTCCTATGGTCACTTCACCACACTGGAAAGTAGTGTTGGAACAATTAGACATGTGCTTGAACAATCGTCAGTGATAGTGTAGAATCACGGTCAGTCACTGACGTTTTTATAATAATCAATTATTCAGCTTAAATCTTACCCTTCCTAATGTAACTTAACATCCACATATTTTAGGTATTTTTATTTAATAAATTGACAGATTTTTCATGAAATTCAAGTTTGTTTATGTCTACCACCATATTTACAGGAACTGGGTACTTTTCATAGACTCTACATGTTGGAACATCATTATTATCACCGGATTGCCCTATTGTTCATCCTGGAAAGGTTTGAGGAAATAATGACAACAATGATGTAAGATACTCGATTATGGATTGATAATCGGTCAGAAAAATGGACAAATAATCAACCATGAAAATTCGAGGGGAGTCCCAACACTGCTGGAAAATGTTACTCCAGTAGAGAAACAACCTAAAGACACTATCATTTTTGGTTTGATTATGCTGAATTGTATAAACATTTTTATTATATAGGTGGGAAAGCAACTATTGAAACAAACTAACTTCTGACTACAATCTGAAAACCATTCAGGCACAACAAAAGGAAAAATGTCCTAAATTTCATGGTGTTACATTGCTCATAAACACTTAAACATTGTGCTTGCATAATCTATTCCCCAAAAAGTTGAGTTACTACAGCACATCATCTAAACTCACATGTAATAAAACAAAAATAGCATCAGAGATGCCCGTACCCCACAGCCTAGGGAAATATTTTTAACACCATGAGATATAGAAGTACTGTATCAGTACACAGTTCAGGATACTTTCAGAGCACTGTCAGTTATATAAAGGTCCAAACAATGTTTAAATAGAGAAAATAATATCTAAGAGAAAGATAATGCATGTAAATATGAAGTATTAAAACAAGACAAGTCAATAACAAGATGACAGCATTAATCAGTAAACTAAATATTACAACACTCTTTACCTACATCTGGCATGGCCGAATTATGGTTTGGATGTTTTGAATATTACCATACACACAGAAGTGGTAATACATTCAATGAATGCTTATGTGTGGTGTTGGAGCAAATTCTGTGGCTCACTTGATGAAATTCCATCAGTTACAATAGGAAATTGTAAAAGTAAAATTCTTAATGAATTCTAAAATGACTTTAACACTGCTTATTCTGCATCAAAAGACAGACCCAAAGGTGCAACAAGATTTTAAAGGTCAAGGTCACTACAACAAGGTCAAAGGTCAAATTAAGGTCACACCATGATGCTGCACACCTACAACCCCTAACCAATGTCCCTACCAAGCATCAACTTCCTACACCTTAAGGTTTCCGAGATATAGCCCGGACTAGATTTTATAGATCAAGGTCACTGCGGCAAGGTCAAAAGAAGGTCAGACCATGATGTATCAACTTCCTCCACCTCACGGTTTACGAGATATAGCCCGGACAATATTTTGTAGGTCAAGGTCACTACGGCAAGGTCAAAGGTCAAATCAAGGCCACAATGAAACAATAAACCGGATACAGGCATACCGTTAACAATACAAGCAATAAGTAAGTATTTGAGGGATTGATACCTTTTCCTACACTGAATGATTAGTTGATCATTAAAATGTAATCCCAATATATAACTCTATTCTAACGATTGTCAATAAGTTGTCTAATCATAACTTCCCTATAAGCAGCACCAGAAATAAACTGAAAGAAAATCTGATATCTTACAGCATCCACTATGTCCATACAGACATGATGAGTGTACTTCTCCTCCAAGTGGGTGTAGAACTGGTTGGTGTCTTGATACAATTTGTGACATTCAGTGCAGACATCAGACACATTTCCTGAGGTATTACTCAAATGAAATGGTAAAATCCTCTTCTATGAAATATCATAAAACAAATACAAACTAGAAAAATGCTTTAACTTTCAAAAAATAATACTGCAGTATTAATATACTGGGATAATGAAACACTCGCCTGTTGCTAGATTATGGACTATGGATTGTGTATAGATTTTAAAGTGGCTCATAAACATCTAAAGCTGGGTAGAGATAATCCTAAATAGTGTCTCATAAAAACAGATTACAAGCATATACAAGTGAAAAAAGCTTTTACTGTCTCGTGAACTTGCTGAATTGAAAAATTCTCAATTTTAAGTAGCCAGTAACTACTTGATATTAGAGTAAGAAATCTAAAATTCGCCAGGAATCTAAAATTCGCCACCTCTAAAACCTTAGTTAATTTTATGAAGAAAATGATGTTTTTGTCTAAAAATTGGTATTTTTCAGTTCCAAAAGCCTTAATTTACTATACAGTCAACAAATCTCACCACAATTCATTTATTTTATTAGTATTTTGACATGTGGCGAATTTCAGATATGTGGTGAATTTTAGATTTCTTACTATACATCTAGGGCTCTGAAAACTTCAAAGCACCCAGAGAAGAAAATGTACTCATTTTTGCCTGCAAATGTACGTCCACTTAAATAGAGCTACAAAAAATACTTAAGGGTTGATTTTTTAAAATTAATTGTGAAAATGTATGAAGATCTGGCAAAGTATTTGATTCCCTGTATATGTTTTCCTTTTACCTCACATTACATTCTAAAACTTTAACAGCAATAATTAAGGAGATACAGGCTTTAAAAAAAGGGGGGGGGACCAGGGGGAATCTGTATATCGTTTCCTGTTACCCCCCCAATATATTCTAAACTCTCAAGCAATAATGAAAGAGATATAAGCCCAAAACGCAAAATTTGTAATTTTATGACCCCAATTTGACCCATAAGGGGGCCAGGGGGTAAACCCACCAGGTTTTTAGACTCTGTGCATAAGGTTTAGTATTATATCCCAATACATTTAGAGGCCATACATGTGATAAGGATATAATAGGGGGATTGCTCAATTTTAGTCCAATTGCTAGGAAAATCTTTTCAGCTCAAGATTTCGATAGTATTAACGTGTATCTTAAATCACACCCTACTGTAGTAAATGGTTTTGGCTGAGCAGCAATGACGTGCGGGTGTACCTGAAAATAATTTTGATGTGACCTTGAGTAAGGTGAAATATAAGCAGGTAGAAACCATTTTCCGTTCCTAAGGTAAACTTGTACAAAAAGTGGTTAGACAGCACCCAATAATAAGGGAGATATTCAAGGGAGATGTTAGTGCAACAGTGTGGAAACTATTCCCAGAAACAAGCGCCCTTTATGGGAACACTATTTCTTACTGTACAAGTGAAACTCAAAATACCACAACTATATATTTGTTCTTGAAATAATATTCTTCACCAGTTAGATAGGTCTGTGGTTAAAAAGTTATGAAATCTAAACTGAGTGACTATGGGTGAAAGCTTAGATTACAAAGCAACTTTTGAACTCTTATGTTCCATATATATTGTGTCAAAAATAATGTCTCACTATACATACATTACTGTGAGCTACAAAACATTGCCATGTTTTATTTGTCAAATGTTGGAACTTGACGGTGTCATCTGAGACTGAAAAGCTCTGAGTGTCGTTGACAATACCATGATCATCGAAGCAATCTGCATAAAAACAAGTGAAAGAAGTGATATTTATGACCAAAAGCTCCTGTTGGTGAAAACTGTTTTTGACTCAGACATAAAGCCAAACATCAACTCCATACATGTGATAAATTTATCCTGTGCCCATTGAACTTGCATGCCAAAAATTGTCTGCGTACAAGGTCAAAGAAGTCAGAAGTACGACAGAATAAAGTGTTTCTGTGGTGTATGTATACGTCAATTTCTCTTTAAGCCATGTTAAATAGATTCTGAGAAAAAGTGGTCACAAGGGAGCATTAGAAAAAAGGTTTTGGGTCATGTGATGTTGAGAATGGTCAAAAGTCAAGTTAATGAACCAAAAAAGTTTTCCCATTCCCAAAGAAGATACATGCTAAAAACATTTACAGCTCTGTAAACATTTATGTTGCAGCTGTAGATGAGAGTACTGGCAGATCCATGGCATAAAAAGAAGGGTTTCAGTTTAGGGTTACCATACAATAAAGTTCCTATCCTGGCCCAAATACATATGTATGTCAAAATTTAATGAAATCTGTAAAACTAATTTTGAGTTACATGCTTACATGTCATGAAGTACACTATGGTGGTAGTGTAACATTTGTCTAAGCATATTATAAAGTGTTATGTAACAATTTTTTGGATGATCGATGGTTTCAGTCATAAATTTCTATTACTTCTGATTAGGGATAGGGACAAGTAGTCGATGTTTGCTGAACAAGTTTAATTTTATGAAAGTTTTATTCCAATTCCAAGGGTGGAGTGCTCAAGTGTAAATAAAATACTATAATGAACCAGTTACTTTCTTGCATACAAAACATTAACAACACTTTACTTACATTAAATCACATACTATTTTGGATCTGATAACCAATATGTTTTTTATGTGATGACATCAGCTAATTCCAATGATGCAAGGCTTACATCTAAATTATTTTTGTTTATGGGAGCCACCATATTTATGATTTTTTTCCTGTCAAAGTACATAATAAACTTTACGAGAGCTGGATGTTGAACCAAATTGTTGTCCACAAGCACCACAAGCATTTGATCACAGTTAAATGTACTAGTCAAACTACTACCCTTTATGATTGTGAAGGTTATCACTTTAGTATATCTAATACAATATACTTATTACAAAGGAATCAGCCTTATAATCTTACTTGAACAATCACTGTCACTCCATACTTTGTCCAGAAACTCTGCGGTTTGAACAATTAGTTGAATTTTATCTGAGTTAAGGATGGCGGCACCGCATCTTTCATTTGTATCAGACACTGTCATTCCCTGTAACATGAAAAGGACACAATGTATTAAAAAATAGCATCAGAGATGCCCATACCCCACAGCCTGGGGAAATAGTTTTCAACACCATGACATATAGAAGTAGTGAAACAGTACAAAGACCGGGATACTTTCAGCGCAGTGTCACTTATATAAAGGTCCTAATAATGTTTAAATAGAGAAATAACACCTAAGAGAAAGAAAATGCATGTCAAGATAAAGTACTAAAACAAGACAATTCAAGATTTTCAAACTCAAGGTCACTACAGCAAGGTCTAAGGTCAAATCAAGGTCACACCATGACATTGCACACCTACATCCACTAATCAATGTCCATACTAAGTATCAACTTCCTGCACCTCACGGTTTCGGAGATATAGCCCGGACAAAATTTTATCGGTCAAGGTCACTATGGTAAGGTCAAATCAAGGTCACACCAAGTATGCACACCTACAACCCCTAACCAATGTCCCTACTAAATATCAACTTCCTACACATTACAATGTCCGAGATATAGCCTGGACAAGATTTTAAAGTTCAAGGTAACTACGGCAAGGTCAAAGGTCAAATTCAATGTCACACCATGACGCTGCATACCTACAACCCCCACCAATGTCCCTACCAGGTATTAATTTATTACACCTTACAATTTCTGAGATATGGCCTGGACAAGATTTTAAAGGTCAAGGTCACTACGGCAGGGTCAAATCAAAGTCACACCATGACTTTGTACACCTACCCCCCCCAACAAATGTCCCTACCAAGTATCAACCTCCTACACCTCACGGTTTCCGAGATATAGCGTGGACAAGATTTTAAAGGTCAAGGTCACTACGGCAAGGTCAAAGGTCAAATCAAGGTCACACCATGACATTGTACACCTACCCACCCTAACAAATGTCCCTACCAAGTATCAACCTCCTACACCTAACGGATTCCGAGATATAGCCCGGACAAGATTTTATAGGTCAAGGTCACTACAGCAAGGTCAAAGGTCAAATCAAGGTCACAGCATAATGTTGCACACATACACACCCTAACAAATGTCCCTACCAAGTATCAACTTCATACACCTTATGGTTTCCGAGATATAGCCCGAACAAGATTTTATCGGTCAAGGTCACTACGGCAAGGTCAAAGGTCAAATCAAGGTCACACCATGACGTTGCACACCTACACCCCATAACCAATGTCTATACCAAGTATCAACTTCCTACACCTTACAGTTTCCAAGATATAGCCCGAACAAGATTTTATGCATCAAGGTCACTATGGCAAGGTCAAATCAAGGTCACACCATGACGTTGCACACCTACACGCCCTAACCAATGTCCCTACAAAGTATCATCTTCCTACACCTTATGGTTTCCGAGATATAGCCCGGACAAGATTTTCAAACTCAAGGTAACTGCGGCAAGGTCAAAGGTCAACTCAAGGTCACACCATGACGCTGCACACCTATACCCCCTAACCAATGTCTATACCAAGTATCAACTTCCTACACCATACAGTTTCTGAGATAGAGGCCAGACAAACTTTTCCCGCCGCCCTCCCACGCACCCATCCAGACATGGGTGAAAACAATACCCCGACAGCCCTTAAGGGCTGTGGGGTAAAAACTGCATTCTTCCACTATAATTAGCAAATGATGACAATGCAATTCACCATATTAAACTAGAGGAATGATTTTGCTAACAAAAGCGAAGCATCCCTGAAAGTTAAAAAGGCTTAGTGGTTTTAATAAGCATGCTGTAAAGCTAAGAATGCACAAAGCTGCGCCGTATACTTTCCCAATACCTCTTAATACATTCTGAAGCTATAAAAGCAACAATAAAGGAGATATAAGGTAAAAACTCCACAGCAGCTATTTATGACCCCAGTTTAGCCCATAACGGGGGCGGGGGGGGGTCGGGGGGTAAAACTGACCGGCTATTTAGACTCTCCACATATGCTTTCCCAATACCTCTTAATACATTCTGAAGGTATAAAAGCAACAATAAAGGAGATATAAGGCAAAACTCCAAAGCAACTATTTTATGACCCCAGTTTGACCCATAAGGGGGGGTCGGGGGATAAAACTGACTGGCTACTTAGATTCTCCACATATGCTTTCCTAATACCTCTTAATACATTCTGAAGGTATAAAAGCACCAATAAAGGAGATATAAGGCAAAAACTCAAAATCAGCTATTTTATGACCCCAGCTTGACCCTAAGGGGGGGGGGGGGGGGGGGGGGGGGATAAAACTGACCGGCTATTTAGATTCTCCACATATGCTTTCCCAATACCTCTTAAATACATTCTGAAGCTATAAAAGCAACGATAAAGGAGATAGAAGGCAAAAGCTCCAAAGCAGCTATTTATGACCCCAGTTTGGCCCATAAGGAGGGGGGGTCGGGGGGTAAAACTGACCGGCTATTTAGACTCTCCACATATGCTTTCCCAATACCTCTTAATACATTCTGAAGCTATAAAAGCAACAATAAAGGAGATATAAGGCAAAAACTCAAAATCAGCTATTTTATGACCCCAGTTTGACCCATGGGGGGGGGGGGGTGGGGGGGTGGGGGGGGGTAAAACTGACCGGCTATTTAGACTCTCCACTCTCCAGTAAATTTTATGGCTCTAAATGAAATACTTAAGAAGATAATAGGGGGGTTGACCTAAATTTAAGGCTTTCAGATTAGAAGGGGTCAGAAAATCACACATAAATGAGACATTTTTCAAGGGATTGCTCCCAAAATCTAATCAGCTCGCGTTTTCGATAGTATGAACAGGAGTGTCAAATTATAAGGCTGTGTAGCAAGTAGTTTTTCCTGAACTGCGATGACGGGAGGTGTACTTCAAAAAAATTGTTTTTGATCATGTGACCTTCATAAAGGTCAAATTTAAGCATGCAGAAAAATTTTCCCACGCCTAAGGTATATGACTGCCAAATATGGTTTAAAACCTTCTAATAATAAGGGAGATATTGAAGGGAGACCATAATGCGGCGGTGGTGGCAGCGGCGAGGAAACTGAGGCGAAAACAAATAAGCGCCCTTTCAGGGATCTTAATAATAATCCCATTAAATATTGAAAAGGAAATATCAAGAGTATTCGTTTGTTCCCTGTTCTTTAGAAATGATGGTTATAGATTAATTCCCTGGGACCCTTGAATTTTCTATAAATACCAGTGGATGTAGATCAATTGTTATTTCATAAAATGAGTGCGACAAAGTTGGAAAGTCCATCAAAGGGGTTCATATTTTCCCCCTGCTTATATTAATCGTGTGCTGCCAGAATTATATCTTATACAGGTAGATACACCGGAATACCTCCTATTCTTGAGAAACATCATTGGTAATCCAAAAGTTGCTCAAACTTGATACCCATAAAATTTTTATGCATATCTTCTTGACCCTTTTCTCATGGATGCACATAATAGAGAGTTTAAGATACACGTTTTGGAAATTACGTGTACTACAAAATCTATAAGTACACGTAGACGTTTCACGTTTGGCATTTCTGATTAAGATACAAGTACTACGTGATGAAGGTAGACCCCCTCCCTATTTGGTTGTTATGCTTGGAAACAGAGTCAATTTCATTGCAAGGAAAATATGGTGGAGGGATTGACCGTTTGTTACTTCATGATCTACCATGATTCAATATAATGTAAACTTAAGCATTTACAGTTACCTAAAATCATCCAATTGTTTATGAAAGATTAACAACAGAATATACCATATATATTACATGTATTAGCTAATGAATTTTAAGTTTTCCATTGTTTTAAAAAAATACTTCCCACAAAGGTAAATATGATACAGCATAATAAGGAATGGTCCACCCCTAATCTGTGGAATATGGCAAAAACTATAGGCTTTTTAAATACAGTTTTTTCAAGTGCATTTTTATCTAAAACTGCATTTTAACAACATATATATAATGTAAGATACTTGAATATATTATTGCTAAAAAGTTGATTATATAAAATGAAGATTTAATAATCAAAACTTTAGGTAAACCCTCACGTTTTGCCCTTACTTGTAGAACTGGTTTTTCACGTTGTGAACTTGTAGCTTGACGTTCTGAGCTTGGATAAAACGTCTAAGATGACGTCATCCGTTCTCCTTGCAGTACGCGTCACGACGTGTACTTGTATCTTAAACTCTCTAATATCTAGGGTAGCACAGGTGTGGATACAGGAATAGACACATATGTGGATAGGTATATTTATAGCCTTTCTGTTCAACTACCCAATTTTGTCACAAACCAAAGTTCCTTTCAAGCATGTTATAACCTTAAACCCTACTCATTAGATATACGAGACTCATAATTATATTTCTACATAGAATTATATATAACTGTAGTAAGTTTTTCGGCTGAACTGCAGAATCCCCCTGACGGAAGTTAAAATATTATAATTTTAGTTGAAATAAAATTAATGAATATTTAAATTACACAATAAATATTGTTAGTAAGGCAGAGGGTCGACAAGGTCGACAAAATACTATAAATAGAAGGTCGACAAGTCAACAAATTGGACATCTGTAAAATATTTGTCGACTTGTCGACCTGTCTACCATTACTTTCTTACTATTTGTAGCATTATTTTGTCGACCTTGTCGACCTTCCTACTCTGATACCTTCAACTACACAGCACCATATATTTAACAAATACCTCGTCTGTCGACTTTGTCGACCTGGCAACCTATATAATTTTAAAATTAAAGATCATTTGCATAATTGTTTTCTAATTTTTAAACTTAAATATCAATTAGCATATTTCTACTTCCGTCAGGGGGATTCTGCAGTCGCTCCAGTTTTTCTTCCATTTGGTCAAACATCAAAATGCTTATCCTTGATGGTTTTTAAAGCAGATGATGAACCTGGGTAGGTAACAAACTTAAGCGACTGAAAGTGGTGAAAGCATGTTTACAGGCAAATATAAACAGAAAAGCATTGGGATCTGTTGGGTAGAAATGCCTTCTATTGCCTGGATCCTAGTTCATTAGCCACTTTGAAGACTTTGTGTCAAGAAGTTTTATCCCAGAGGTTTCGCTCCATTATGCAAGAGATTTTGCTCCAAAGAGAAAGGTTTTCATAGTAATTCTTTTGCCACTTTGTCATTTATTCAACAGACATTTACTCTCACTATTATTTGAGTTTTGTATGAATTCATGATGGAAGTATAAGGTCACAGAATTCAACAGGGGTTTCCTAACAATATTTTATTTATGGTAGAGGATATTTAAGCAACCGTTGTGTATGCTAGACAGATATTATTGTCAGTGTACCCAACTGCTGTGTACACAAGCATGATATCACTGGTAGTGTACTCTGTGGCTGTGTACCCAAGAATTATACCACTTCTAGTGTTCCCAACAACTGTGCACACAAGATTTATGTAACTGCTAGTACCTAATGATTTAAGTTTGACTCGAGATCATGGCATCTCACTACCAGTAACTCGCTACCAAGAAATTTGGCTGGTTAGGGAAAATATCAATATATAAAGTATAAACAATAAAACCTTTCTTACATATATGAATAGAATATTGTAATTAAGGAAACCCCATGGAATTCCATGAACTGATATTTTCTAAGCATTACATGAATGAGTTGTACAGTCCCTGAATAGGGAAATATTTGATATTCAGTTAAATTGAATCTATACTGCAGATATATTGAACATAATTTTTTTGCTCTTCAAATTGCATTTCTATTTGCAGAATATTGTATGGAAACTAGTGAGTGGAATCGCCTCAATGTTCGTGGTCGATTATTCGTCCATTTTTTCCGACCGATGATCGACCCATAATCGACTTTTTCACTCCACTGTAAGGCAATATAATCATGCAACACTTTCCGGGATGAAGTATTTGTTAATACGGTAAGAATAACGGTGTTCCAACATTTAGAAGCTACCAAAAGCACCCACTTCCGGTAAATATGGCGGTAGTTATCAACAAACACAAAATTCGTGAGAAATCTATTGATATATTAAAGGAAAGTTTAGAAAACTGCTTAAAATATGAAAAAATACATGGATATTAAGACACATAAAGAAGGGTAATATTTAATCGATTTCTAGAAGTTGTCAGTGACCGAACGCAATTGTACCATGACACCGACGATTGATCGAACATTGGTCTAATCGTCCACCCACTAATGGAAACCCCAAAAATATTAATGTGATTAATGAATATTAATGTGAATCGGCAAATTTGAAGTTCATATTAATTGGTCGCGAGATACTGACAGTGAGTTGCCATGTTGCAAGTTCTATGGCTTCCACAGCTGAGTATGACAACTGAAATCTTTCTAGCTTATGAAACAACTGTTCATTGCAACTTGGCACACCTTGACTTGAACACAAAAAGATTATTTTTGCTTATTATAATTGTAGTTTTATGAATTTTCTTTTATTAATATTGACATGAGCAGAGGTTGTAAAAGTATTTTACTAATGTAAAGTCAGAACAATAGACTGCTCAGAATCATTCAAATTCAGTGCCCCAGCTTGACAAAATCTGTACACAGAAAGTCCCGAAGATATTAAATTTATTGCTGTTATCACTTCTGCTTTCTTATTTAGTATGTGAAAATTACACAAGTGCCATGTTGAAATTTGTGCCATGATACAGCACCAAGCAGTGTAGAAAAATAGTGCACTTAATATGTAACAGCTGTGCAGTCTCAGAGCCAAAATATTACATATCTCTCTTTTCTTTTTAAGCTTTCGTATCGAGCAATCTGATTGATCAAAAGTCGTTTCATACCCAAGAGCCAGTAAATGTCTTGTTTACACAGCCGTTGGGTAAATAATCACTCTGTGTATAAATAGGAATTTAGTTGAGTATTTTATGTAGAAGTGTCTATTTAGTTGAAGGACAAAAATCTTCAAATTTGCGCACCTGTACAACTCACTAATATTCATGTGTGCAAAGAAACTATGAGGTTACATATTTCCCAGGGGTTTAGTAACAATATTTTTAAATAGAAATACTGCCTGATGATAACATATATTATGTTAGACTGAGTTTGCTATTGATATACTGATGGATGCAATGGCGAGTGACAAGACTTCACATGAAGTCGTTTTCTGTGTAAATCTTGAACAGCATATTTCTGCTGTCCCATGCAATTTCTCTTCTTTGTCTCTTGCAAAAATGTATATGAAACAAATTATAAATATATTCAACAGTTGTTTCAAACATTACAATTAAATCATTTATGGCAGTAGGAAAAGAAGGTGAAGTTTTGTTTACACTTCTAAAAGTTATGCATATGTATATATACCAGCTGGATAGGCATTAAATACCAGTGAACGGCACATATACATAGCTTAAAGAATGTATCACTTTGTAATTTTAGTTATAAGTGTAGAAATATGCCGTTCAACATTTACACAGAAAACAAGTACATGTGACCTCTGTTCTTCGCCATTCCATCCATCGGTATATCAATAGTAATTGGCGACCAGACAGAAACTCGGTCTAATATTACGTAAAAGGACTATTTAGTTTAGACCGAGTTTCTGTCCCATCGCCAATTGCTATTGATATACTGATGGACACAATGGCGAGGGACAGAGCTCACATGTACCTGTTTTCTGTGTAAAATTTGAACAGCATATTTCTACACATATTGCCACAAATATAAAGTGTTATTTGAATTCTTTGAGGTATGTATGTGTGCCGTTCACTAATATTAATGCATATCTTATTGGTATGTGTATATTTCAACACATTTTTAATACGTCAACAAAACTTCACCAATGGTATGTTATGTATAAGAATAATTTCTGGCATGCAAAATCAGCTTAAAGTAACAACATATGTATTATAAACTGGATATATGTGTATAGTCATAGCAAGGGCATTATTAAGTAAATGAAAAGAATTTTCTGCTGTTTAAGATTTACACAGAAAACAAGTACATGTGAGCTCTGTCCCTCGCCATTGTGTCCATCAGTATATCAATAGCAATTGGTGACGGGACAGAAACTCGGTCTATATTTAGTTGAACATCAAATACTTCAAAAGCAAAGTACATGGAGCAGTGTTTCCTGAGCCTCGTTTTTCTGGAGGTCAAATGACCCCCGCTTTTGAAAACCGGGGGTCAATGCAAATTTTTGAGGGTCAGTTAGGCTTGACCCCTTCTAGTTAAACTGCAGGGTAGAAAAATAATAGAAAAACAATGCTGAAATACCTCGCAAAGCCGGTGTTCGGATTAGAGTTATGAAATGTGGGGTACCATGTATCCCATGGGGTACAAATAATATTCTGCCACATTTTCCTCAATAAATAATGTTTAGATCTTTAGATATGCCCAGTTACTAAAAAGCAATAAATTTGTTTTATTTATGATGTTGATAAAAAAATTACAGTACATTGTACATGGCTGTATATTCATAAAGATATCTGATCAGTTAACCTGTGTACATCAGGGTAAAGAAAATAGTCAAAAAATAAACTTGTCTAAAATTTTTTTATTTACCCCACAAATATAATATTTATACTGGTTGAAAGACAAATTATTGTAGTTTATCTTGATTTTTATTTGACAAAAATCCATTGAGTGGTTCCAAAGTTATAGTGTTTTTGCGAATATTTTTGAATTTCACAGCTAGTATTTTCCGGGGAGTTTTCCGGGGTTAAAAATTCATGAGTTTCCGAGATTTAGTAGAATGTGTCTCCTAATGCACAAGGTATTTGTCATCGTTCGGAGACGTTGTTTCCAATTGTTTCCTTGCACAGATGACGTTTTCCTTCGATGTATGACGTTTCGAATAAGATTTGCTAGGGTACATTCTAACACTGGTCGTTTAAGATGGATTTCATCTGCGTAGCTCTCGCCTTACAAGAAATTTTAAACTATACAGCTTACTTTCAGTGGTTTTTTATTGCACGTATATCTACGCTTTCAGTAAAAAGTCTTGCGTCTAACTGAATAACCCGAATGCGCATGCGTGACCTCGTAACCTCGCGAACTCTTCACCTCTCGACCTTTTGATACCACGCATGCGCAGTGACAAGTAAACAGCAGGAAATCGGCCATTTTTGTTTTGAAATTGGAATAAATAAAGAATTGCTTCATATATAGATGAAATATCAAGGTTTCTTTCTACAAATACTTCTGCGTCAGTCTGACCCCCTGGTAAATAATATGTGCGTAAATCGCTTGATTTCGGCGTAAATTTATGCACGTTAATTTGTGCGTAAATGGAAACACTGATGGAGAAAAACCTCTAAAAATGGAGTGAAACCTCCGATATCAAAACCTCCTGAATTCCTAGACTTAATACTTTGTAATCTATAATTAACTCACCTTCATAATAACGTTGTAAACAGACTTTGCTGTGACATATTCGTTCATACAATGTTCACAAAATTTAATAGGACGAGAATTTACTATTGAGCATCTTGTAAATTCTGCTGCAACATCAGCGAATTTTTCAATGAAGGCTCTGCAAGATGTCTCAATATTACTCTGAGGAATTTGGAAGAACTTGTCCTTCCCCAAGAGTGCTGAACGGTTTGAGGATTTTGGGAACAAATATGAATCATGGTCAGTTTTACCAGAGCAATAAAAAAATAAAATACTAATAAACGCCACACGAAGTAAAGGATTGAGCACTGCCATTCCGAACAAGTAAAGTAAAACAAAAATAATCAAAATTTTGTTATATCTCTTTTCATCTCATCTGCCTGCCATGGCCATTTTGGTAAAAAATCATGTGACATATATGCGAATACTAAAGTCCAAAATTGATCGCGGTTTGAGTGGTACGAATATCCGTTCAAAATATCCAAAAACCCGAAATCTAGTGCATTCACTTGCCTGTGTTACATCTAACTACGCAGGATAAAAAGGAGTGAAAGTACATGAAAAAAGGAAGAATTTGTCTTGCAATTTTACCTTTGATAAACGAATCGAAGTGAATCGAGTATAATTTCCTCTTTTTTTAAAATTTCAAACCATTTACATTGTTTCTTTATATAAAGAATACATATGTACACACCTGTTTCAACTTTCAGAAAAAAAAGATATACCAATAACATATGAATACATAAGAGAAATTTAAAAGACGAAGAAAATAATCTAGGAGAGAAGGCAACAAAGTTTAACACAAAGGATTCAAACTAATAAATGGAAAATATTGAAACATATGTTTTAACAGAACATGGACATGTATTTGGAATTTACTGGATATTTAAAATAAGGGACGATGTTGAATGTTTTGTTGAATTTATGTCCTTTATTAATCAATAGGGATAACAACAAATGAATGAAATATTTCTCAATCAAAATGTTGATACTTTTAATTGATTTTAGTCCATTTCAGTCAAACTGAGCCAAACCTATTAACTCGTACAAATATTGAATTTCATTTGTTTAACTTCATTGGCTCAATATTAAGTTTAACTTAAGAAGAATTGTCAAATCATATACCTTAAGACTACATTGATGCCCTCTGCTTCTTCCTCTCATTAACTTTGCTTAGATTATGTCAATGTGATTTTCTCAAGATGTTTTGGATAATGGTAATTTGCAAGGTAATTTATGCAAGTGGCTTAGCATTAAAAGTCTGATTGTATGCCTGATTTTACTATCTATACTTATTTACGTGCATTGGACTTAATAACCTGTCAATTTTGAGATATATGATACAATTTTAGAGTCAAAACTATTTTCAAAATTAATTTAAAAAAAAATTTTATTAATGTTTTAATTTGGTATTTAATGCCGCTGTCAATATTTCAATACTTTCAAAGGCTATTTTGAATGAGACCATTATTGATCTGTGTAATTTTTTTCTGGGGACAATGTACTATGCAAGAGGACATTGTAGTACCGGGTATATTAGTTTCAGGTAAAATTGTCTTCGTATTGTAATACAAGAGAGTGTATGTTATTGCATGACACCTGTCTATTTTAAAATTTTAGTTTCAGAAATGTTTATTTTCACACTCCGACACAAAGTTCCTGAAAGTTTTAAGAAATTGTGTATTTTGGTGTCACAGTCAATGACTACAATGTCCAAAATATTTTGCAATTCTCTTCAATAGTACTCTTTTCATCCATGTCTGATTACACAAAATACAATTTTGTAATTGTGGAACAAGTTTGCTATTTAATACTTTTTTTTTTCAAAACAGACTCTGTTTATTCTGGCATGTGTGTTGTAAGCTTACTTCCATTGTTCGTTCACAGTATTTCTTCTCTGATGTGAAGGACACATATATGTACAATTGTACAATATCCTGTTCAAAGGTACAATCTCAATAACCTGGATGATAATCAAACTCCAGAGTAATTGTATATGTTTATGATGTGTTACTCTGTACTTTTTTTTACTCATTTTACTATTTCCGAATTTTCTGTTTATAACAGTGAAGCTATTAGATACTGCAACATTGTCATCTGGTCAGGGAAGTACCCCATGATCACAGAAAGTGTAAGTACAATGTACAGTTTATCACCCATACTATGAAATTCAACTGTATGTACCATCAGCATAATTCTATCAAAGAAAAATATGCAAAAATCACGATATACAAATTAAAATACAGAAATACCACAACACACATTGTTAAAAGTTATGTTCAAGGCCAGATACACAATTATAGTAATAGTTGACGTCATGTGTAAATAAAAACAAAACATATTACTTATTTTTCATAATCAATGACCACAGAAGTAACAATTAGTCTGATCTTAAATAACTTAAGAAACAGACATCACAGAAATTTTTAGACATGATGTCCTTCAAAATTGAAAAAAAGTAAAAGATTTAGAGTGATTCATGGGTTTATGAGTATATGATATTGTCAGCTCCAAGAGAGTGTCATACATTTTTTTTGCAAATATAATTAAACAGATTAATCACAAATGAAAATACCACCTAACATGTTCTGACAATCTAAACCTTTACTTAATGTGCAGGGCTCCAGATTTCTTCCAGGTGGGGGTCCAAATGACAAAGTTTTTTTTTATATTTTGAATTATTGTTACAAATATACATGTATATATAAATACAGTTGTATCTAATAACCTTTGGCAGTACAAAACACACTCACCCGTGTGAAATTTCGGAATTACACATTCAATTACGAACAATTCACCCACTTAGCAATTTCTTACGGATATGAATTCACCACCTTTGATGATTTAGATCTCACCTACAATTTGACATAATATTATTTTCAGTTGGTTTGTCAATGGTGTTTAACGTGTGGTTTACTTTTGACCTTATGTCGCACCCAGAAGAATAGAATATTTGGTGTCAGTAATCCATATCACTCATGGTTCAAGGGACATTTATTGTGGGAGGCGACTTGAATTCTTGAATCCTGATCAAGAGAAAAGGGGACATACCATCTTCAAAACACACTCAGGGCACTTATTAAAGTGAAGTGAAGTTGATGATTAAAATAAAATTAGGATTTTACAGTCAGGGTTATGTTAGGACAGGCCCTCAGGATTGCCACTAGTTGGTGTAATCCAAAGCCAAACAAAAGCAAGTGTAGAAAACTATGTAACAATTGTTTGTTAATTCTCAGTCATTGACAAGTACAGAAATCAGTTGTATGCACCACTTCTCTCCATATCTAAAACTGTGAGATATATATGACATGATTGTCCCAGGTTGTTCTTTGATTTCTAAAATATGTTGAAAATGATGTGTTTTTTTTAACCGGAATCACCAAAATCCAAACAAATCTGCACAAGGATGTGGCAATTACTACAACTCTTTTATTAGCAGGTTTATGGCATATCTTCAATAATCCTGGGGTGTCAGTGAAGTCAGAGGGAAACTCATCAATGTTGTTGTCCTCTGTCAAGGCATTGGGTGCGGTGTTTTAACAAACCTGGTGACCGCTTCACCATAAATATCTTTACTTGATATTTTACAATGTCAAACTGATATGTTTGTCTGCATGCCAAAAAAGAAGAGCGAGAGAGGGACTATGTGTTTTTCTGATAAGCGTTGAAAACGTTTAATAAGGTATATATAAAGGTAAATAAAAGGTGTAAAGATAATATTAAAATGAAATACATTAGCAGTACCATGAGATATAAAAAAATTTGTCTTGTTAGCCCATTGGAGTTAATAAATTCTACTCTGTTTATCAAATCATTTATCCGAATAAAATATGTGAAATTGGGTGATGGTTTACTAGTAAATAATTTAATTTTTTAGGTGATAGGAGTTTTTATATGCATGTCATCTGGTACTAATTTTTGAAGTAAATGTCACATGACCGGAAGTGTACCATCACTGAACTTTACGCAGAAGATGTAAATAACCACTTCACTCTCATCTTTATAGTTGTGGGTTCCAAACGATCTCATGACAACAAGTGCAAGCTGCTAGCATGTACTATATCTTCCTGGATATTAAAGGATTGTTAGTCATGACTTCTATTTTAGGACCAGTCCACATCAATATTTCTTCATGGCTATCTTTTTCTGTTCTGTGTTGACTTGTTTACAGGGGGCGCTGAAGAAGGCTGTAATGGTTCTAATAGGAGGTTCTCAATTATTGGCTTACCCTTTTCAAATATATTTTGTTTTTATGTAATTATTTGGGTTTAACGTAACTTTCAAGTTTTTAATATATTTCGTACAGTATGTAACAGTCATGTCACTGTGGCCTAGCGAGTAACACACTTGTCTAGGAACTCAGAGGACGTGGGTTCAAACCCAGGTACAGTGCACGGATGACCACTTAAAATGGCGGTCCTCTGTCATTGGGTCCTGTCCCCAGCGGCAGGCTAAAGAACCTCAATGACGTTGATAAATGGTCATCTTTGAGCCTCTATCTTCCAGTTAGGGGAATGTCAGTTACTTGTGAGTTGGGTTAAATATCAGTCGGATGGGTTTAATAGCGCTTTGAGTCCTGTAGTATATGGAGATATTGTGCTGAGTATAAATACACAATACAATACAGTCATATCACAGGACTTTATCATGGCAAAGCATGAATATAACAAGACGACTGATGTCTTAGTGAACTATGTTTGATTTTGTATAGAAAACTGGTATAATTCAAACAATAAAAAGAGGACAAATATGTATATAAACAATTAAACACCATCATGCTTATAGATCCCTATAAATCAAGCTACAGCAGCTGAAGCAGTTAGCTGAAATAAGTTATATTTCCGTGAAGGATTACACAGTAACACATATATATTTTTTTTCTTTGCCCAAACATCTCTTACATAAAATGAATAAAGTTTTATTCTTACATTTGACATTATTTTTTGAAACTGATTAAGTAAATCAATTTACTAAAATTACTTAATCAACATAACCTATATCTCAAGTGGAAAAGGAAATGTTTAAGAAGGACAAATGCACACAAACAATGAATTTCATCGCCTTTATTAGTATTACATAATCTGTATAGTCCTTCCTCCATTTTTTTCGAACATATCTTTCAGTTTCTATTTTCATAGACAAAACTGTGACTCTTACTTAATGAGTTAAAGATCGTACAAATTCTGAAATATGAACTTGACAGTATAGTTCAGTATAATCTTCACTGTATACAGGTTGTTGAGTGCACTTACATGAAGTCAGATTTATATGAAAAAAACCTACTCCGTGTGTTTTGTAATCTTTACTGGGACGATCTTTGCACAGGATTAACCGCAGAGTAAGCAGGGAGTAAACATTAAGTTATTCCTTCTAAAAGGGGAAAAATATATATAAAACACTTTTTGTTCCTTAGGAATAGAACTGTCATACACGACATTTTCACAGATATTCTGGTCACTAAATATCTAAGACAATGTCTATCCACAAAATGACTCGATCAGAGGTGGTGCATACTTCTTGTTTTGACTACTGTGTGAAAACAATTTCTTTTTTTAAAATTCTTGTGGGAAATAATATTTTTGTGCTTTGACTATTTCTTCAAAAGGTGTCACTTGCTTAGGCAAAGCTTATCATCGTTGTTGATATATTCTCTTTTGGCCAAATAAATAGCAATATGAATGTTAATACCGCACCTCCCCCCACTCACAATGTTCTCGCCAGTGTGGTCTTAGTCAAATTTGAAGGAGTTGACATTTATAAATCAAGACCCAAATCACTAGATTATCATAGATCAGAAAAACCAATAGTTTTATGACAAATTACTTCGGAAATCTAAGGTAAAAAGCTAAATCATATTTATGGCTGGTACTGGTAATTTTAAAGTACAAACTGTACATAATATGTCTTATCGTTTAATTGTCTTCATTGACATATTTCATAGGTTCGTAATTTTAAAAAAAATCTTAACACCCTCCCCTCACACAGAAGAGCTGTTGTTTTTAATTATCTCAAATTATGATTAAATAATTAATTAATGGACAATATTCTTACAGCAAAAGTAATCTAGCCTTCAGAACGAGAAAAAGAGCCAAGTATTCATATTCTAACTGACATTAAAACAAACCATGTTATTGTGTCTTACATGTCACGTGACCAATATATATCCTGTTCCGACATAGTCCTTTGTCATATCAGTTTTCTCAGTGAGCAATAGCAGAACTTTGAAGAAGAGCAATTTGAACACACACAATATAATTCACTGGGTTTTAATAGAAAAGTCGGAACCACAGGACAGCCACTTGTGGTACTGAGAACTGTATTACTGAGTGAGAACTGAATTGTTTTCAGTACAAAGGCAGATATAATTGTGTATTGAGTAAAAAGGTATGTCCAAAGATACTTGACCACCTATTGAATATAGATGAACACATAATCACAAAGTAAGTGAAGCCAGTTTTAAGAGTTTAAATCACCACTGAGAACTATAGACTTGTGAAATATTTCCCGCAGTGTACTTTTAAATAAGAAAAATAGGTTCTGAACAAGATAAATGTTCTAAAGGTCTGGGTTTTATGTGCAGTGGTCAATTTATGTGAATACTGGATGATTTCTGTGTAAAAATTTCCCTTAAGATGCTGTGTTTATCATCCATAAATAAATAAACAAATGGGTAAATAAATAGGTAAATAAATAAATAAATAGCCTATTGGCATACTTTGTTACCATTGTATCTTCATCAAACATTTCATTTAAAAAATATTCCCTTGTAACTCCTCTAAAAATATTACGTTAAATATGAAAAAGAATGAATATTTGCAATACTTAATCCTCATAACTACGAGCTCAAAACGGTAATTTTCACCAGATGCATTTGTTGTTTGTAGATCAGACAGAGAAAGTCCTGGTTAACTCTATCAAAGTAAATTATCATTAAACTTATAGGTACTGTCCAGTACCCTTAATTTGTAGTAGTAAATTCGTTTCAAGGTTTTTTAATATAAAGAATATCATTACAAATGATATTTATGGTGAATTACAGAAACATGGCTTGATTTATTTAAAGAGCTTTGTTGGAGAAAGAAAATGAGGTTTTCATCAATGAAGGCGATTGTTTGTCACACCAGGAATAAACGTGGTTAAACACTTAAGCAGGTTATGTATCACATATAATATCTGTTGTTGGACAGGAGAGGCTTATCTACAAAGGAAAATGTATTTTTGAAAAGTATTGAAGTTCCTTACTAGTCTTTAAAGTCTTCAATATATATTGCCCATACATATACAGGGTGTTTCTTATTTGTTTTGCTTATCTCTAAATGGAGGACTTACAGACTTTCACTTGTAGGGTAGTAAGTTAGTAAACACACTGGGTAAAGCTATTTGTCTCTCAATGGACATCACCATCTAGTCACCTCCCTCCTGACACTTTTAAGGAGGTAGCAATAGCCACTCCAAAATGTCTCACAACACGTGCAGATTGCGTTTTACACCTTCTCTCAAGCAAGTGTCAGCACATCATTCATAACTCC
The DNA here is from genome assembly GCA_964017235.1 of Sabellastarte sp. h YS-2021. NCBI lineage: Eukaryota > Metazoa > Annelida > Polychaeta > Sabellida > Sabellidae > Sabellastarte > Sabellastarte sp. h YS-2021. Next base: position 163,072,305 of record OZ024927.1, on the reverse strand, counting down.
TAAATGGGTTTTAAAACAGGTTCCAATGAGCATATTAAAATTGAGTGGTTTGCCCCCACCTTCTTACAGTTCATTACTGCAGTATTTTTTATCATTTTCCATCCCCCAGCTGTTTGGAAACCCCGCAGTGAATTCCGCGCATGAGTAACATATCAATGTTGACATTTGTCAGGGAAACCCCCGCTGTGTGACAACGAGGCTATGACGTAAGATGCTCGTTGATATGCCAGATTTTGAGGGATTCCCCGTGTATTATGCCGTCCTCCATGATTTTATCACAGCATTAGTAGCCCCGCAGGAAGCTTAATATAGTCTTGTATGGTAAATATAATTTAATTTGCAACCCTCTTCTTATATACTGCTTCTTATATGCCATGAAGTCACACAGTGTAAATAACTTCCCACAATAAGGGTAAAGGCAATTTGGCAGTTCAGAACTTGTTATTAAAAGTAAAAACTGTTCTTTTTTCAGTGAAACATTTAAAATTCAAGATAGGGGCGCTGCATTGTACTTTTTCAGTCACACATACAACATGAAAATCCACAACTTAAACATTTACTAAAATATAGAAACGGTCAAAGATTAATAATGCAAAAAGTATTGTAAAAGCTGAAATACATAAACTGATGTGTCACAAATACAGCAGGGTATACATGGAGACTCAAATGACTCATCTGTCACTCAAACTACAGATAACAAGATGCACTCAGAGAGAGCAAAACGCTCGACTCCATGTAAACCCCCCCCCCCCCCCCCCCACACCCACACACACAAAAAAAAACAAAAGAAAAAACAAACAGACAAATAGTTAAACAATTAACACACAAAAACATAAACTGCTGGTGGAGGTAAAATATTGCTTTAAAGGTCACTTCTTTGTGAAAATCACGCATAGTAATTTTTTATAATGGACTGTCAAGGAATAGAAAGAAAAAGAGAAAATATAACAGAAATAATAGTTTAATAAAAATGATGACTATACCACCCTCTCTTTATCATCTTTATTTGAATTTCAAGACATACAATGAGAAGAAATATTTTTACTTAAAGACAGCAAGTATCACAAGCTGGTTTATGACCTCACAATGAGAATTGTGACATCACTGAGTAATGACATCATCAGAAGGCAAAATATTGATTTTTTATGTATGGGATGAAGAGAAGCAGTTTCACTGTGTATTCCCAATTAAAAATAAGAAAAACTCTCTCCTGGCTTTAATTTTCACACAAATTACACCAAATTTGGAAGAATTCGTCTGTACCCCATGAACTATCTGCTCACCAAATTTGAGCTCAATTAGTGTTATAGTTTTTGAGTTATAAGGGCAAAACGGTGCACAGACAGACAGACGGACAGACAGACAGACAGACAGAAACAAACTGATCACAATTGACCCTTTGCATCTTACGTCACACTGTTACGCATCATCATTTGGACGGCAAAACATCACGCTTGAACGAACATGTCTGTGTAAAACAGACGGGATATATTGGAAGAAATACCTTATTTTAAAAATGAATTATAAAATAAATATGCATCTTATTGACTTCAAAATTGCACACATGAAAGTACAAGCATTAGTCTATCTGGTCCATTTTGCAAAATAACATTAGGATGCATACTTATCGAGATATAGAGCATTGAACTTGTAGTAAAATGCAAAATATCCGTTTTTTTATAATGTCTGTCCCAAGTACAGACAGATATAAAAATGTTAGGCCACAGAATAATTCTTTATTTTCATTTTACCGAATTGTTGATTTCCTACTCATCAATATACTTTTTACAGAACAAAAATGGACAAATTATTCAAAGAGAAATTTTCATTTAAATGTTGTGTACTTTCGATATATATAATTTTGTGTAAGGTTTTCTCGATTGTAAGTGAAATCTAACAAATATTCGCATAAAATATCAAAATGACTGTTAATATTTTTAAAAGCTGTGCCTTCATAAAGGAAATATATTTAGTATTATTTCCCTTTTTACAGAACTCAAATATATGATCTATAAAAGACAGAAATTTAATTTTTTTTGTCAAAGTTCAGCAGTAATAATCCGTGTTTTGCCGTCCAAAATGGACGTTGTTCACTGAAAACGTCATCCTGACGTCACATAATGACGTGGATGCAAAGGGTCAATAACCCTCTCCTATCGTCGAGCGTTAATTATGGAGCCAACCCGAGTGAAATATCAGCCGAAATATCTTGCTGTGGTAACAACAAGTCTGGGTGTATGACTCTAGAAGTATAATGTCTTATATACCTACTTTGTAACTGTTCAGATACGCATTTTATAAAATAATCATTATAGACCATGAAAACATTACTCATAAATATGACCAAAGGGTATCCATTATACAAGGTTAAGACTCATGCATTTGTTGGTATTTATTCTTTCAAAATGATGTTAAAATATTCACATTTCTGGATATATTTGGGGATTGCTCCTGGGACTTCAAGTTTTGAAAATGACTGTGAGCTACCATCTACGCCTTTTGTGGACTGAGTGCTGATTTAAATGTCATGAGATTATATTCTTTACTACACATTATGGAAGGAAGAGACATTATATACTGATACTTTACCAGTGTTTTAACATAACAATTATTTATGATTTATTGTTCATTGGAATATTTAAGTCAACTTCGAAAAAAACATAATTCGGTGAGAACATAAATTTTTTTAGTAACATTGTTATCGTATTAAATCGGGAGGGAAAGTTGCAAAAGTGAAGAACCTATGCGATAATGTATAACAAGTGCCAACTATGCAGGGGAATGCAACTAGAAATCTGATCTGAGCCACAAATTCTCAGCTTGTTAATAGCCAAATGTCACAGAATATATGCAGAAAATTTCAATCTTTTTCACCCAACTAGTTATCATGATTTACACTTTATTCACCACAGCCATTATCAGACATATACTATTTAATTACTGTACAAATGACACTCGCACGTAAAGGTTTCACAGGTTTTGGAATCCCCCCTCCCTCTCCACTCCCCTAGAGGCTATGCTGGTAAATATATATAATCTCTGTATAAAGCCCAATAAATGTCACTCCTAGTCACGCCATCTTGTACATAATCACTGATCCTATCTGCTCGGAAATCACTGTCATTGGCAAGCTAGTCCTATTATCATGGATTATTTCAGTTTATGAGGTAAAACAGAGTTTCTAAGGTTTTACCAAGTGATACAAATTACTCACCACCATACAGTATTATAATTATTGTAACCAGAATCGAGCAGCAAAGTGGCTCTGTATTTATGGCTCTTCCACAACTTTTCGAGTGGTAAAAAAAACCATATTTGAATTTTGCTTAAAAAAAAAAAATTGTACCATAAAGAGACATCGTATATGGGTAATATATATTTAAAAATGGATCCTTAAAAATAAGCCACTCAATATTGCCATTCCCCCTCCCCCTTGCCCCATCCAGGGTGTACATTTTAGTTTTGTAGGTGAGAGGAAATGTCCTGAAAATGCTGTCTGTGTTTTGGCAAATGCATCCTATCCCAATATCAATTCCAACTTGTCAAAACTAATGCAGACTACTAAGATAGGAAACATGTCAAATCCTGAGTGAGCCCTGATGGGTTAAATATTTTACACTCATATGCAACTTGTGAGGCCAGCACAGGACAGTGAGATCTGGCTATAAGTTTATTGAAAGTGCAGATCTTGGGCAATAGTTTTTTCAACAACTAACAAACCTCCCTGATAGAACTTCTTGAACCAGAATGTACAACTTTTATTGTGAAAAATAACATAATGTATTGGAAAGACAAATTGAGGAGACAGAATATGTGCAACTCCTATGTCATCAAAGAGGGTTGGCAGTCTCTCAAGGGTTACACTTCACTCCTTTGCTATCTGCTACTTCATTTTGTGGTTTGTTTTGCTTTCTAACAGTGTCTGCAAACCTTGGCTATTAACTGTGTTGACCTTACATTGACTATTCATGTTGGAATATTCTTGAGGGGGAAAAGAAGCCATCAGGCAACTTAGTTTAAGAATAAACTTTAACTGAACTTATAAAAGGGTCATCATAATATTTTACAAAAACAGTAATTTTGTTCTTTTATAGCCTTTCAAATTACCAGAATAGTATTATTGATGAAAGTTTAATTGTACTATTCATAATAATATTGAGAAGTTTATCTATACGTTGTTTAATTAACAGTGAGCATAAGTGCCCATATTTGGAGATCAATATTGGAGAAATCAAAACTACTTACTAGTATATCCTATAAGGGGTCATACTGAATAGCTTTTACTTTAGTTAGGAAGAGTTAGATATACAATTTACAGTCACTAAACTGGCGCCCCACATACAGTGTAATGACAAAACCATCAAAGTTAGAGGCTTGTATAGACCCCACAGCAATTTGCAAGCCTCATCAGATAAACTGTGAAAAAGTTACAGACTGAAAACACTTGAAAGAGACAACTTTAATTACAATAATCCTAACCGCACATGGATACACAAAGATATATAAGTGGACATATCACTTAGAAAAAAGAATATCTTTGTATTTATGTGTTATGAATAAAGAAAACAAAACAACAGTATGTATTTAGTTTTTATCTTTGAACTAACTGTGAAAAAGGGTTTCTGATTTTGTTGACAGTCAGATCTCATTGCAATCTCGCCAAGTGTAATTTGGGACATCTTGAGCTCGCGCCATTTTTCTTTGCGGTAAAACAAGAGGAGGAGTTGTTGCATGATGGAAAAGCCTATTTGTCATTTGGAACCTACTTTAACAACTTCCTGGTTTGATTCCAAAACCATTATGTCACTGCATTAACTGCAACTTTGAAGTCTTTTAGACTGACACGACATGTATTTAATCTACCTAGCAGGTAGCAGAGCCTTCTTCTTTTATGTCTCTGTATGTGGCTGCAGTAGACTTGGTTTTATATTCATTCAAAAATCAGGAACAGACTATTATCTCAATTTCTTTATTATTAATGTCTTCTATTCATCAGAAAGTAATCACACGAAGCAAAAGGAACATCTCTGACAACGTGAGCAGCTGCTTGGGATTATAGTGGCGATGTCTTCCATTTCCTGTGGCAATGTATGCCAAGCTTACTCATTATTCTTTGACTTAAACTAAGTGAAAACACCACTATTTTGACCATTTTGACAAAACAACAGCATTGGGAGTAAATATATATATATATTAAAACATCTGATAAAGCCAAAAAGGGGAAAAATAGAAAAAGGTCAGGTTCAATAACAGAAGAATAGAACTGGAAGTACATTATAAATGGCATGTAAAATCTAAATAAGTTCACCTTAAAAACATCAAGACTTTTCGAGTTGCAGCTTGGGGTTCTTGATATTTCAACAGATTCACCAGGAGGCAAATTTGCAAACAGTTGATTTCCCTTTATACAATACAGTGGACAATTTGGCATCTTCTCCTGTTTCCTGACTACCTGGATAGCAGGCTGAGATACCTGAGATAGCTGTGTGTACCAGCCATCAGCATTCAGAGCTCCATTACCTGAAGCACCTGCCCTGTTCACTTGTTATCACACCACCCTTTTCTGTTCAAATCCTGTCTTGTGTCTATCACTGCATTAAAATTACAGTCTCATGAGAATTTTATTTCTTTTACTGTTAAAACAAATAATAACAATTCTGTCATTTTGGTCAAAGTAAAATCATCCTTTTCAATATCAACAAGAGCATTCAGAGAGCGCATCCCTCCACCAAAGCACATAATAATAAGTAAATGGGAAATCCGGATTTCGATTATATTGAGATGGTAATCACATGGCTCTCAAAATTTAATGGGATCAAAGTTGGACAAAGATCCATCTGATTTGGTTCGAACTAGCAGTATTTGTGCAATCCAGTTGACAAACAAGCAGACAAATAATAAATAGACAAATGAAAATAATACCTCCTCGACAGAGCTACTCGTAATTATACTTGTTTACATTTTACCAAGCAAGTGTAATGCAGTATTCTTAAAAAAATAGCATATGGATGTTTAAAAGAGGAGAATGTGTTGATAAACTGCAAATCACTTGGGGATTTAAATTTCTTGACACTGGCAGGTGCCCTGACACAGAACCCTGACAAGTAAAACAAGAAACCAACAACTGAACCTAAAGCCGAATCATCAACAGCCTCAACAGTGTGACACGATACACTTTCCCACAACATACATATGTTTTGAAGATGTATTTTTTATAGATATGTGGTAATAACCATCGAATTTACAGTTAAATATTAACAAGGTGTATTGAAAACCAATTTGACTGTAATCAAATTTATTCAAATTATTCGTTCTATCAAGACATTCCAATGGCATAATTCAGTAAAGTTATTTTTTTAATATGAACTATTCAAAGAATCATAATGTGCATATAAAATTGTAAGGTATATATTTAGCATTAAATGGTTATTGGTGTTTTATTTTACTTAGCTTTTCAAGACCCATTTTAAATCATCAATAAAAATACCACATGCAAAATCTAATTATAAATTGATGACACAATGAAATAGAGAAATTGGATAATGTCTGTGCATGTGCAATAGTTTGATATCATTGGGATTTCTTAATGATCAGTGGAAACAGTTTTTTTTGTGTGTGTTTCAGTATGCTGATAATGTTCAAAACACCCTGACAATTTGAAATTGTGTCTTGTGATGCAGTCTGCAATACATACCCGACACTGCATGACAGAAACAGTGATACTATTTGGGCAACGACATTACAACAAAGGAGAGAATAGAGACGTTTGTCAGCATTTCTTAATGAGTTATGATATCTTTAATGTGATATTATTAATAGCGAGTGATATTTCAAAACATAAGCATTTGCAATAATGAACTTTGTATTAATTGCATTACCACAAAGGATATAATTAATACACTGAGCTTTATTTAAAGAATATTGCAACATTTTGACTCACTGTAAATATATTGATTCATCTAAGTTACATAAAAACTTTCATAATAAAATAGGAAACTTTCATATTCCCTCATAATGATTGCAGATATACTTGAATATAAATTGTGGGGCCACGGTGGTGCAGTGGTAACAAGCACACTCACCTCCCACCTCTGAGGTCTGTGGTTCAAATCCCGGACCTTATGGGGGAAAGTTGGTAGCTGATTACCGATGGTCAGCACTTTACAGTACAGAACCTTGACCAACTGTATGTACTGGTTTCCTCTGCCCACAAAGCTCCCCATCGTGATATGACCTGTACAGTGTGAAAGTGATGTAAAACCCCAAATAAATAAAATAAATATAAATTGAGCAGCAAATCACCCAGTCCTCAAGTGACATAAACCTCAACACTAAATTTGAAATCAGCTGGCTTTTAGAACTTGAAAAAATCATGAATCAATACACACCTGTATAGATAAGCATTATGACTTTGAATGCTCTTTTATAAAGGTTAATATGTCAAGGGAGCATGTAATAGTTCATTTATTAATCAAATAATAATGGTTCCCAATTAGATTTGTTTCTTTAATGTCTAACCACTTGAAAGTATCAAATGCTTTTGTTTAATCAACATCATCTATTCCTATAAAGCTTCTTTATCTCAACCCCTTCATTTAATACACTGCAATCTTGTCTCCAGTTAAAACAACAACAGATCAGGCATAAAATGATGTGATTGGATTTTACAAATCAACTCCACTTCCCAAGTGCCAGTGTGTATCTAAGATTGTTTGGACTGGTCTGTCTTTCATATCAGAGATGTCTACTTTTTTCTCCTGTTCAATGTGCCTCTTGTTGGTGTGAATAGTCATTCCTTGAACTGACTTACAATGAGGAATTGGGCAAAAAAGGAAGAATAATAAATTGGATGTACATTGGAAAAAACCCTGAGGGTTAGAGCTTGTTTTTATATATGTCGAGGAGGGAGGAAGGAGTTATAAAGAAGGGGGACACATGTGCAAACATTTGGACAGTTAAACCATATGTTGACCTTTTAACTGACACTGGAAACCACATTATTACAATACTGTTCCCTATTTTGTTGCCTCCTCCCAATCAGACACCCCCAACACTTGTATGTGGTAGGTGCCCAAGAGTATTATTGTTGTCAGTATTCTATTCTTGGTATTATTTTAATTAATTATTTTCCTTCTCTAAAGCCACACTTGAATAGTTATTGAGTGATGTTTCTGAGTTGTCAAGAACAAGTGGCATGTCTCCTTTGTGTAAACTTTAGGAATACGTTTAGTATTCTCCAACACAATGTCAAAAAGAATGGACAAGAGACAATAGTAGTTCTTTTTTGACACAGATGCAATCACCAGTTAAGTTCGGGACTTAGGGTTACTAGATGTTATGTAAACTTACAGGAACTTTTAAGTATAATGTATAAAAAATAGGCATTTAAACATTATTTTATGCCACTAGCGTGACATACCATTGAAGTCATTAAGACATGAGATCAACTTGTTTTATGGAACCTATTAAAGAGTGTATAAAAGTGGACCTGATAGAGTCAAATTTACACACTGTAATATATGCAATATCTGCTTTTAATATTGTAAGTACATTTTTGTTTGGAAATACAAATAAATGTACATATCCAAGCAACAGCAATAAAGGATAATATGTTAATAACAATAAAGACCAAGTCATTTAAACTAGATCACAGTTTAAGATCAGAGTTTAAGATTAACCTCAACAGTTTTTCTTCTGACAGTGTGACCACATATCCTTGCATACTGCAGCCTTTGACTCTGTGTCAGGCCAGATAAAGTCCCATTCATCCACACAGAGTGGCAGACCATTGTCATATTAGTTTCCAATTAATAATATTTGAATTCCCAACAAACCGCCAAGCCTTGAAAAATAATATGAAGTCATTTAGATAGTCCCCATACATATACAAAGCCACACGTGGTATGGAGAGAAAATGGTTTATATAAAAAACTACCAGATGTTTGCATTTGGGATTATGATAAAGCCTCCGATGTAGTTGGAGACTTGAAGAATAGTCCATTATACTGGGGTGTTGCATTGTTTTATTCTCAAGTTTCAGATGCATTTTCACGAGGCCTTGTATATTGTAAAATTGCCAAACAAATCAATCTTTCTCCTCCAAATAAATGTGTATAATTTCTGATATAATATCTTACTTAATTACACTCATTTGAGTTTTGACACAGGTCCTCAGTGGCCTAGTGGTTAGCAAGTTTGGCATCTAATCATAGGCTGTCACCTCTGTGGGTTCGAGTCCCACAAGTGGCAATTCTGAGGACCTGTCCCAATATGACCCTGGCTGTTGAACGGGACGTAAATCCCCAACTTTGACTTTGACTTTGAGTTTTGACATTGCTTTCAACACTGTATAGGTCATACCACTATGGGTAGTTTTATGGGCAGAGGAAACCAGTACTAATACAGTTAAACTCCAAAAAAAGTGGCCAATACCAGAAAATATTCGACAGCGAGGCCCGATAGGGCCGAGATATTCAATATTTTCTGGTATTGGCCACTTTTGAGGAGTTTGGCTGTTGTAAACCCCACTCTACATCCTATTTGATGCATGGTCCCTAGATATATCATACTTTGTTCCTACTTGTATGATTTGTCTTTTTACTAATACAGTTAAACTCCGAAAAAGTGGCCAATACCAGAAAATATTGGAGAGCGAGGCCCGATAGGGCCGAGATTTTCAATATTTTCTGGTATTGGCCACTTTTGTGGAGTTTGGCTGTTGTAAACCCCACTCTATATACTATTTTATGCCTGGTTCCAAGATACATGATACTCTGTCCCCGAATTCTGTAACTTCTCTTTTTACAGGAATATATTAATTCCCCCAAAATGGTCACTGAGAGAAAGTGTCCAGTACTGATTAGTATTGGATATATAAGTCAATAGTGAAAACCTGCAAGTGGGGTTTACAGGTATATATTACTTTCCTCCAAAAATGGTCATGGAGAGAAACTGTCCAGTACTGATTAATATTGGACAATCAGTCAATAGTGAAAAGCTGCAAGTGGGGTTTACATACAGTTGGCCAAGGTTCAGTACTGTAAACTGTCGTCCATTGGTAAGCAACTACCAACCTTCCCACATATGTCAGGGATATGAACCGCAGACTTCAGAGGTGGGAGGCGAGTGTGTTACCACTGGACCACTGTGCCCACTACCAAATTACACTGATCTATTGGCTACTTAGCTTCTTTGATAATATATATCTTCTTTGACCAGAGTCTCCACACTCTGATAGCAGTGGTGAAACTTGGCTATAACTTCTCCTGTTGAAGGTTCATGGAAAGTTCTGATAACCTATCTCGATATAACACTAGTTGTTACAACACAGCTTTTACATCCATCTTTTACCAAGCAAACAATTTTCTGTCCTAAATATTTGAAACTGACAATGATAGAGTTCTTTCAAATGGCATTACTGTAACATGAGATAACAATTGCTGTATAAATGTACCTATTGAGTCCCAACTGTATGGAGTTGAGGGAAACGTATTGAGATTGGGACTCTCATCTGGAGGTGGGGCACACCAACAATTGTATAAAGACATTTTAGAATCCAGGGAAAGTCAAGGCAACACATTACACCAACAGAACCCTTTCATTACATAATCAAAGAGCTTCCAAATTAATTTAACTGTACAGTAACATATAATTCTTTCCAAGATTACACATAGAAGCCACCCCTCTGGCATTTTTTCTGGACAGCAATAATTAGAACGAAAGGCCAAAGTGAGTTATATCCCCATGTGGCACTATTTTAAATTGATGTTAAGTTTATGTAGTCCCAACTCAAGATGTTCTGCACAATTTTGAGATGTTTGCCTCAACTCGAAATGACCAGTTTGTGCAAGGACAACCTCAAGATGTTCTCTATTGCGAGTTGGGACGTAACATACCCATTTCATACAAAAAGCACTGATTGAATGTTTTAGTGTCTATTATAATCCTGGAATGCTTCTTCAACTCTAAAACCTGTCACAATGAACACCCCCAAACATCTATTCATCAATAAATGACTTGGTTAAAATTCAAATCTCTCTGTGTCTGTTTTTTTTGTATTAGAACATTAATATCATAAAGGGTATTGATTACACCTGATCGTGTTTAAATGTATTGTTTTCATCAAAAAGGCTACTTGTATCTAACACACTCAATCTTGTATTCATGAAAACAAAACAAAAGCTCCTCATTATGACATTTTGTCACCTGCTCCGATATTTGTGGAAACATTTCATGCTTGCTATAATTGGCAATAATGAATTGTAAACAAAAAGAGTTTATGATTCCGTGCATGTGACCATTTAAAAGGTATTGAATACCATATTTTATTTGTAGACCCTGGTTATTTTATCAGACCTGCCCGATAATAAACAGATACTCCAAAGAAGATTCAACAAAATTATAAATTAAATGACAGTGAGTTTTTATCAGGGAATTAAATATTAAATGTTCCCGGCCGTTTCGAAACCCTGGCCGTTTCAAAACGGCCATTGGCTGTTTCGAAACGGCCAAATTATTTACTTGGCCGTTTTGAAACCTTCCTTGGTTTTGAAACGGCCTGGCCAGTTCAAAACCTGGTTTCAAAATGGCCAAATCAATAACCTGGCCATTTTGAAACCTCACCTGATTTCTATATTTTTCTATAGCATGTGTTTTTGTGTGAACTTCAAATCTGTCCTTTGATTATAAAAAAATTCCTGAGCATGGGCTATTCAGCAACTTTCTATAATCATAACTTGTGGAGTAGGTACTCAGGTATGGGGATAGCTGCAGTTAACCTGTGATCTTCAATTGGGTAATTTTATTTAACAAGATTTCTTTAAACAAACTGGATTTTGTTGTTGTATAACACAAAGTCTGCATCATAAAAATTATCTCATCAATCTATCTGCATGAAGGTATTGTGTATTTAAACCTGTTTGTTTGACTTGCCAAATTAATTAATAAGCCATAAAGAAGCCATGATAAATATTAACTCTGTGATGTTGATTTGTTTGCCATTGATTATCAGAAGTGCTTAATTGGATTTATTCCTATTGTTGCAACTCTCTTTTGATGTTGATTTGTTTCACTTAAATATTGGTGGGCTGTTTAAAAGGTCAATATGCAAGGCTTAACAAATTCACATAACAGGAAGATCAATCAAGGAGGGATTTATTGTTTAACTTTTCAAAGAATTGTTGTAGATGGGCTAGAACAGATTTGCTTTTTGGCACCTTTTTTTACTTAAACTTACTCAGTTAATACTGACATATAATTATAATGCTTTGCTATTATTATTGCTTTAGAAGATATCTCTTGATGTTGATTTGTTTCATTTGCATATGGGTGGGGTGCATAAAAGGGATTAGTGATAAAATATTGTTTAATCCTATTTCAATTTTTTCTTCTTAATATTGATATATATTAATAACTATAGTCTTTACAAAAAAAAGTGTTTATATGCACCAATAAATGTTGTTATATGTTCTGTAAGATATATGTTTCATAATATACCAAATGCAGTTTTACTAAGTATACTGTTTTTATTGTAATACAACTGTTACACTTAAAAGCAACAGAACAAACTTGTCCACCAATGTCAAACTGGTGAGGTATCAAAACGGCCAAGAGGAAAAGTTGGCCATTTCGAAATGGCCAAGCCATTTCTAAACCTTGCAAAGGTATCAAAACGGCAGTGGCCGTTTCAAAAACGGCCAAAGGTTTTGAAACGGCAAGTAACATTAAAGAATGGTTTACATGGAAGGTGGGATATTATTGTATTAAGTATAAATTTTTACAAGAAGTATTGAGCTGTAAATTATGTATTCAATATATAGCTTATGCTAAATATATAATCCAGTTTCTCATTGTTTGTAAACATTGTAAATGGGAAATTAATAATAAACAATTCAAAATTTCTTGATTTCAACCATATATTATTTATTCATTACATACGCACATAAAATTGTCATGAAAAGATTTACTTTCAACTTCTCAAATGGATTTATCTTGAAAACGTTACATAATGCCTGTAATTTTTAAAATCAAAGGCGCTGGTACAAATGCCCCTTCCTAAGACAAGCTAGCCTTCTGCAGTAAATCTAATATCCCTGTTCCGCCAAAGGGTTAATCCCCGATTCGTCCTGCGACCCTTAATCGCTGAAAGTCGGTAAAAACCCCCTGAAAAATGGGTGGGAATCTGGATCCAGGTGTGCGATTAAGCCCAGATCATCTTCAGGAAGCCTTGGGAAGCCTCAGACGTTGTCAGACAAGTTATGATCATTCCCCAACTAAGAAGCGATTAAGCCACCTTTGTGATCCGTACAACCCCGATCCTGTTGGGGACATACCGACTGGGTCTCAGACTGGTCTGAGGCCACCTCAGCCCTCCTGGGACTAATAACCAATTTTTGTTGTAGATCTAATTATTTAATTATTTTTCTACACAGACAGCAAGATGCCATGTTTCAATGGTAGAGATTTTCAGAGGCAACTTAGGGCATTTTTACTTTTTATTCAGTTACATATATTGATGTATATCCTGTTTCAACATTGACCACAGCAGCCACCACCTCAACCACCAGCACCACCACCACCTCCACCAGCCAGACAACCACCCAGAGGGAGACACAATATGTGGGTCAGGTCATGGATAATGCAGAGATAAGGTAAAGGGGCTTACCATAACCTTTTGGCTAAATTATACAACACCGACATTCCTGAATTCAGCAATTTTATGAGGATTACCCCTGAATTCTTTGAAATGATAAAGGCCAGTGTACAATCACATATAGCCAAGCAAGCAACCAACTACAGAGCTCCACTGAGTGTTGGGATGAAGTTAGCCATCACCCTTAGATATCTGGCCACTGGAGAGTCTTATACATCACTATCCTACCAGTTTATGGTTGGAAGATCCAGTATTTCAAAGTTTTTACCAGAAGTCTGTAAGGCAATCCAGGAAGAGTTCACCAGGGAATAATATAGGTGTCCCACTAGTCCAGATGATTGGAAGGTGTTAGAACAAGAATTTAGGTACTGATGGAATGTACCTCCTGCAGTGGGAGCCCTAGATGGGAAACACATAGCTGTGAAGAAGCCAAAGAACTCTGGTGCCCTGTACCACAACTAGGGATTCTTTTCCATTGTCATGTTGGCCCTGGTAGATGGAGAGTACAAATTCAGATGAGTGGACATGGGAACAACTGGTCCCTGTTCAGATGCTCAGATTTTCAACAGCTCTCACCTGAAGGAAAAGATTGAAGATGTATCCACAGGGTTTCCAAACCCATGCCCTATTACACAGGGTGGTCCAGATATCCACTACTTCATCTTGGTGGACAACGCCTTTGCCCTGTAGACCTGGCTTATGAAACCCTATGGAAGGAGGATGCTGGCCAGACAAGAAAGAATTGCCAATTACATAATATCCAGAAGCAGAAGAGTGGTGGAGAATGCATTTGGAATTTTGGTATCCAGATTCAGGGTGATGTTGACAACCATGGCTCAGCCCCCAATCTATTAAAACAGTTTACATTTTTTAGGAATAACAGATTACCACAGATCTAATAAAAACAGATCTGTTGTTGAGGCAGTGCAGACGTGGTGATGAACAGCTGTTGTTGTTGCTGCTGTGGCTGCTGCTGATCGATGATCTGTGATGACAGGTAGGGTAGCTGGCTAAGTGTTCCTGACAGGTTGTGTCAACTTCCCTCATCTGCTACTTGCAGGTTGACTGATGGAGGGTTGCCAACACCAATAGTACTAGGTGTGTAGTAGACACTGTAGCTGCTACTGCTGTCTGCAGTCATCTGGCTGCTGGTAGATGACTGTGTTGCTGGTGGCAGTATCCCAACTTTCTGTGACTCAGTTGTAACAGAAGCTGACCTCTTTGGCAAGACTTGTCTGCTTGATGTTGACTTGACATTCTGGATAGCACAAAAGACTTGAATCTTAAAACTTTCATATTCTTCTGGAGACATCTTGTCAGTTTTTGAGGCAACGTAGTCATAGAAGGGCTGTCTCTCACTGGTTGACTTCTGCTGTAGAAAGCCTGAGATAAGTGTTCGCATCTGCTGAAAATGTTCAATAATCCTTGAATCTGTAGATACAGGTATAGACGACTGGAATGGCAAAGTAGTCTGGCTTCCACGAACACTGCACCCTAGACTTGCCACGTCAGTGGTTGAACCTCTAGACTCATCATGCTGTCTGGTGGCACTTGTCTCGAATCCAGAATTTTTGTTGGCACCTTTCCTTCTGATGTGGGACTTCGGAAACCCATCTGTTCATAAACCCATGACTGTCTTCAGGTAAGCTCTCTGGGTGCCTGTCCAGACTGTTGCTTGGAAAGTTTGCCATAGCTTGTTCTCTGGGACTTGAACCAATGCTTGACATCTATGGGTGTCAGGTTCAATTCTTCAGCAATTTCTGACCACAAAGCTTTCTTTCTGTGCCTGTCATGGAATCTCTTGTTCTTCTTGTGATAAAGCTCAGGGTGATCCTTCGACAATGGCTGTGAAGACTGCTGAAACCCTAGCTCTCTTAGCTGTAGAATGAGAGTCCAAAACATCCTCCCCGCACCTCTCTTCTTCTTGGCAAGATTCCTCAGTAGTCCTTTCACTTTCTTCAATCCTTCTCTCTTCACTTCTCTCCTCCACCTCTCCCTCCTTCTCACTTTGTACATCCTTCTCAGCCTCCATCCCTCTCTCTCTGTCCTTTCCCCCCTCCTCTTTTTTCCCCTCTTACTCATAATAGCAATAAAAATGCAAAAAAGAAAATTGTGTGTATCCTGACTGTGAAATTTGCCCTAAACTCAAGAATATATAAGAATACTGAAAACCCCTAGCAAAACAGACAGGACACTAATTTGGACTAAGGAAATCAATTATGTTTCACGTGTGGAAAACGTTTTCAACTTTTCCCTTTCCCATGGTGGATTGGCGATTGATCTGGAACTAAGTCTAGGCTTCCTGGGACTAAGCTAGGCATCTTGGGATTAAGAGTCGCAGGACACCTCAGCCAACATAGGATTATGTAAATTTGGGTCTGAGGAGGCCTTAGGAAGCCTGAGAATGAGAAATTTGTGGGTAGGTGCGAAAGTGGTTTGGTTACAATTGTGGAAAATATTAAACAGCAAAGGGGATCATATAGATAGATATAATGCAAAAATAATTATCGCTTCAAAATGTGTGGAAATAAGTTTGAAAAATACTGTTATGAATTAGTTTATACCCCACCCGTTAAATTAAAAATGGTGTTCAATTTCTTTTTTTTAATTGTTTAAATTCTTAAAATTCATGAACAATTAACAATTTGTTACATCAACAAAATCTAATTTAAAAATGACCACTAAACTGTTAATACTTAGCCTTTCTTTAAGCCCAATTGTTTCATTTTTTATATTGGATTGTATCTGGAGATAGATACGTTCCTCTGGTTTATCTTGTTAATAACTCTAGTTTGTGTTAATGTATTTATTTGGAGTTTTACATCGCTTTCAACACTGTACAGGTAATATCACGACTGGTAGTTTTGTGGACAGAGGAAACCAATACATACAGTTGGTCAAGGTTCTCTATTGTAAACTGCCGATCATCGGTAAGAAACTACCAACTTTCCCACATAATGTTCTGGGTTTGAACTGCCAACCTCGGAGGTGGGCTATTGTGGCACCCTGTATTTTGTGTTAACACAAAAGGACAGTTTCACGGTGGCCTTGTGGTTGATGACTGGGAACTTAATTATTTGGCTCTCAGTCCTGTGATTGTGAGTTAGAATTCAATTTTTTTGACATTATTTTGTATCTTTGACTTATTTTGTGTCATCCCCAAAAATGTCCAAATTTTGCACACTGTTTTGTAACAACGTAAGTCATTTTCTGAAAAGTCGATCAAGTAATAAAAAATTAGGCAAATTTACCACAAAGCAAGTAAGCGAGACAAAATAAGTTGTAACACGGCAGCATGTAAGATTTAGTAAGTACCTGTGTTTTGGTCACGGGGCAAGCGTGGTAGCAATTACTGATTGCTTTTAAGTTGCAACAGTAAAAGTCATAAAGTTTTAATTAACTGACAGTTAAGTTTGTCAACTGTATCCAGCAATCTGTCCTGTGATCCATCTGTGATCTGTCCACTTTCCACTGACACACAGATATCAGGTTTCCCGTGATGCGTTCAATGTCAGATAACACAAAATGTCCTTACCCTGTGATTCTTTCAATGCCCAATCACCCAAAATGTCCGTATACAGATATTCAGAGGGTTTACACAACTATACTATCCGCTCCAAGATATGGACGATGTCCAAAATGCAGTAAATCCAATCTCTGGTAGAACTACACACTGTATCCAATTCACCCCAACAAGAGTTCACAACGACACAAGACGTTTATATTCACTTGTTAGTAGTTCTAAGACACAATTAGCTTCCCTCATAGCCAGAGAATGTTATAGAACTAACTTTAAGGTAACATATGTCACCAGAAGCAGTAAGGAAGCTATAGAAACCAGTTTAAAGGGGTTTCCCCAAATCTGTTAATATAATTACTGAGGCTATTAAAGCCAAGAGGGATTTCCCCAGTCTATAAATAGATCAATCTAATAGAGTACAATAAACATCAATACCACATAACACACAAAAATCAATAACCCATTACGTTAAATGTTAATGCATACATATAATGCTTATATTAAACAATGCACTGGCACAGTGCCTATATATATATGTAACAACCTGATATAAGCTTTTGAAACAGACATAAAAACCCAACTTTAACTGCAATAGTTATTTCTGGATTAAATAATTCATTGTCCTCCTGTAAGGAGGTATATGTTTTGCCGCCCTTTGTTTGTCTGTTTGCAAAATACAATGAAAAGTTGGATTTTGATGACATTTTCAGGAAATGTTGACCGTCGCACAAACAACAGGTTACTTGATTTTGATGGTGATCCAAACCACCGTCCACATCCAGAAATATTTTAAAGGAGTTTTTTTTTTATTTTCGCACTCATGTTAGCCATATTGGCAGTATTGAGAATTGAACAAGCTTTGATCTGTTTGAGTGTTTTTTAGTTATATTTATGAAGCCAACCATGGATACTAACTAAGAGACATAAAACCCACAAGCTTGAAGGCCTTCAGCCAGGCTAGCCTGCCACCTGGATTGGTGTACTTTTCATTGAAGGTAAGTGGTGGGGAGAAAGTTTGTTTTCCATTTCTGTAATAATGCTCTCTGTATTTGTTTTGGTGGATTATGAGCGATTTGAGAGTTAGCTTTATGTGTTAAGTGTATTTATCTCAGCTAATTATTTGGTGTACTATTACCACAGATTTTTTTCCACAACAAACAGCAATATGCTCTGAATATTAATAATTATGCTGAAAAACTGTGGTTTTAAAATACAAAATGTTTCTACACTAGGGTTTCATTGAAGAATGTATTTAGCTAAAGTTTAGAAGAATATTATTAAGATAGATAAACAACCAAAATATAATAACAAAGTTCCAATGACTTAAGTCAACAGTAAAACCGTTAAGTTCCACCTTCAGCCTGTTTAGTTTGCTGATATTTATCAACATTCATGCACATACTTATTCACCCTTGACTGTGTAATTACAAAGCTGGCCAGAATAAGACGTTTGGCACTTTACTATTTTAAAAGAAATATTTTACGGGACCACTTGGTGGTACTGTAGTTCTGTAGTCTACTGACTACAGCAGATAAGAAAGCCTTAAAGCTTTCGCTGTGACCATGTAATTGTACACTTAATATTATTTTCATACTGACAATGGAAAATGTCTAAATAATCTCTGAAAAACTTGCAATTTTAATCTAAACGAGACTTTATAGGTTGAACATTATTAACTTGGTTACATTTGAGAATATTTTCTCCCAATAGCAAATAAATGTTGCTGTGCACCAAAAGTAGAATTTTTGCCGCTTTAGTTTCTACTTTTTTCAGCTGCCAAAAGACTTTGTCCATATAATTCAAAGCAATGGAATGTAGCACACAAATGCAAAGTGATTTTACTATCTATCACTGCTACTATTAAATTTCAAGAATTTCAATCTATTACTCTTATTATTTTTCCATTGTAGGACATTGTTGATAAATATGCCACCTTCGTGTCTGGAACTTTCTGCACTATCCAAACGCCTGAGGCTACAATTGGTATAGGTCAATCAACAATGTGCTGAAGCAAAGTGTCATCTTTGTTTCCTCCAGACCTTTGGAATGTACAAAAATCCACAACAGCAGATAATCCTTGCCCTAACCATACATGGGTGCCTCAAAACAATGGGTTTAAACACATTTTGGGCCATGGTTATCCATAGTTTGGGATGGCAATAGGGCCAGTAAAAAGGATTAAGCCCTTGTTGACACAACTTTACTTCACACATCGCAGGCCAGTCTACCACAGTAAATAAGTAGTGTTACATCTGTTCAACTTAAAAATACAGTACAACAATTTACAAAATATCTGTACTATAACAAGTAAACACAACAGTACTTACAATGAGTTTCAAACACTATAAGATTCAGAAATCAAATATTTTTTTGACTTGCATTTATTTACACTATTTGTATTTACCTAGCTGAATGTAGATATCAATATAGTATTTTACAAACCTGTTTATATTTTATATGACTGGTGTTTAGAAGATTGAAATGTAAGAACCAGTCAAGTTAATAAGTCAAAAATGATGGGGAAAATTGATGGGCAGAATTCCA
The DNA here is from genome assembly GCA_964017235.1 of Sabellastarte sp. h YS-2021. NCBI lineage: Eukaryota > Metazoa > Annelida > Polychaeta > Sabellida > Sabellidae > Sabellastarte > Sabellastarte sp. h YS-2021. Next base: position 163,052,589 of record OZ024927.1, on the reverse strand, counting down.
ACCGTTAAAATTAGTTGATGTTCAGAGTTCCTGATTGGTATTGCCTTAATCTTGTACTGTGCACATCACTGGAACAAAATTTAGCATTTGTACATGTTTTGCCAAGGGTATAATCACCTTTTAAAATCTGTCCTAAGTAGACTATTGGTCCTGTCACAGATACTGCGATATTAATAAAGTATCTGACTTGGACAGAGACAGATATTGGCAGCTGTAGATGTTTAAAACTTTGCAACTGTGAGTTATTTGCATCCTGTTCAGAGTGGCAGAAATACCCTTTAAAGTGCTTAATGCCACAGAATTAACCAGTCAAATTTTTGCTTTCATTTTCAACAAATACTTGGATCTATGGTTAGGCCACATTATCCAAAGATCGGCGGTTCAATTTCTAACTTTCTCGTGAGACCTTTTTTCATTCTCTCAGAAACTGTTGTGTTCACAGCCTGTTGTGTTATATATAACAGTATGTATTGTGTATATTTTATGCTGATTAACATAAATACATATGTGTTAATATTACAATTGTAAACATCGTTTCTTTTTGTGTTACGTTTTGGTAATTACAAGTCGACTTAGATACTTTTAACGAAGTCTCATGGATTATTGGCATCCAGCATTTTGTGCAAGATACCAGCCTAACGTCTGTATGGAAACTTAAATATAATGATCTGCCACCAAAATGAATCAATAATTGGTTGCTACTTTACAAGTCACTTCAAGATGTTATAAGCACTTCTTGCATAAATCAGTTGACAAACATACAGACACTGATAGAGGTAATTAGCGTTATTTTTAGATGACACATATGAACCGGACCTTTTTTTTCAAACTGAAATTTTCTGGTGTAAAATCTTTTAAGATGACTTGAGATAAAGGTCACCTAGGTTTTTAATGACTTTAACCGTGTTAAGATGTTTGGAGTTATCTCTGAGGTTTAACTTTTGTATAATGAAGATGCATTATAGATATTGAAACTGAACAAATATCATGCAAGAAATTCTATTCAACTTCCTGTAAGCATTTTACTTTTGCATCAATGAACAAATGCTTTCATGACAACAATATCCCACATTTTCCACATAGATTGTGATGCACAGTAGTTTTAAAATGTACTCTCAAGGCCAAATAATAATCCAGTTTTCCAGTATTTTAAAAACTGTATTCTAGTAGTAATGACCTATTCACATTGTTCCATCAAGTCGGAACTGTATTCTAGTATTAATGGACCATTCACATTGTTCCATCTAGTCGGACCTACATTCTAGTATTGATGGACCAATCACATTGTTTCATCCAGTCGGACCTGTATTCTAGTATTAATGGACCAATCACATTGTTCCATCAAGTCGGAACTGTATTCTAGTATTAATGCACCATTGTAGTCGGTTTAAAAAATTTGCTTAGTCCCAGGCGTTCTGTATGGATCGGTAGTTGTCAGTTGGGGCCGTGAGAAAAATCAAACATGTTTGATATTTCTCACGACCCAAACCGGTTCTTATTTCCTGCCGTTGAGAAAATGTCAGGCTGCCTCAGACCCAAATTTACACAGTCCTATGTTGTCTCAGGCCTCCTGTGACCCTTAGTCCCAGGCGTCCCTAGCTTAGTCCCAGGAAGCCTGTTGTCAGTCCCCAACTCATAACAGACCTTTGAAGTTTCATACGTGTCAAAAAGAATCGGTTTCAATAGTCCCGGGAAGCCTCAGACCTTCTCAGGTGTCCTGCGACTAAGAAATCTGGGTCTGGGACTAAGCCTCGACTAAGAGAAGCCAATCCAAAGCGATCCAATCCGGCCTCCTCAGGCCACCTGGGACCACACAAATTTGGTCTGCGATGGTCTGAGGATGCTCCAGGAGGCCTGGGACTAAGTACCGACTCTTTTCCACGTGCTTGAAACCAAAAAGAGGCAATGAGGGGGTCTGGGACTATATAAGCGACTGCGCACACACTTTCTGTGTTTAGACTGGTTGGCTACTGAGAGACGTGTGTCACTTACTGCTAGGGGTTTTCAGTTTTTTTACATTTCACATTTTACTTGAGTTAGGGCAAATTTAACAGTTAGGAGAGGATCCACTTAGGTTTGTCTGTTTTTTTGTGGGAATTATGTTGGGTATTGGGTTTGTCTGTTATTTGTGGGACTTATGTTTGGTAATGGTTGTGTTATTTGGAACAAGCACAGCTGATTAATTGTTTTTGGAATATTTGGTAGTCCTGAAAAGGACTGGTTACTGCAGTAGCAGTTATATTCTGCCATCTTGCCAGGCCACTGCTCCCTCATTATTGAAGTAGTCCTTGAGGTAATCCCTCAGTCTTTTGGCTTCTCTGGCAGGGTTTCTGTTGTGACCACAATCAGCAGCACCACCAATCAACCAACCATCACCAGGCACATCATCATCATCAATACCAGGCTGTTGACCACCATGTTGACCTTGATACTGGCTTCTCAGTATGTTGTGTAGAACCACACATGTCAAGACCACATCCCTGACTGTTTTGGGGGGTAGTTCAATAGTGGTCATCATGACTCTGAATCTTGAAACCAGGATGCCAAAAGTATTCTCAACAACTCTCCTGCCCCTTGATATTCTGTAGTTGCCAATCCTTTCCTCTCTGGTTAACATCCTTCTGCCATAGGGTTTCATCAGCCATGTCTTCAGGGCAAACATTCCACCTGATCCTGAATTCTGTTTCCAGTTCTTTCCATTCATCTGGAGTAGTAGAACATCTGAGGTACTCTCTGGTGAACTCATCCTGGATGGCCCTGCAGACCTCTGGTAGAAATTTGGAAATGGTGGACCTGCCAACCCTGAACTGACAGGATAATGATGTGTATGACTCTCCAGTGGCCAGATATCTGATGGTTAGGGCTAACATTTCCCCAACACTGATTGGAGGTCTGTAGTTGGTGGCCTGCCTGGCTAGACGGGGTTCCAGTCTGGTCTTTATCATTTCAAAGAATTCTGGGGTCATCCTTATGAAATTGGTGAATCCTGGAAAGTCTGTGGCACACAGTTCAGCCATAATGTTGTGGTAGGTCCCCCTCTCCTCTCTCTGTAGTAGCCATGGCCTGACCCACATGTTGTGCCTTCTTCTAGGTCTCTGTCTGGCTGGTGGTGGTGGTGGAGGTGCTGCTGGTGGTGGTTGCTGTGGTCGACGTAGAAATAGCAAATACATCAGTATATGTAACTGAATAAAAGCTAAAAAAGCCCTAAATTGTTGCTGAAGCTGTCTTCCATTGAAAGGTGGCATTCTGCTGTGTTCCTAGAAAAGTAATGATAATTACATCCTGGAATTTATATATATACCCAGAAAATCCAGTTATTTTGCAAAACAAGAATCAGCCATCTTGATCTGGGGAACACTGAGGAAGCCTCAGGACGCCTGAGGAAGCCGGGACTTAATCGTAGCTTAGTCGGGTCTTAGTCCCAGGAGGCCTGAGGCGTCCTGGGACCCAGTCGGTATGTCTACGACAAGATCGTTGTTCAAACCGACCAGAAAAATGGCTAATCAGTTTTTAGTCGCAGAACAGTCGGGGACTGTGTGGGGCCTCCTGGGGCCTCCTCAGACTTCCTGCGGCCGATCTGAACTTAATCCCAGGCTTTAATACCGATTCAGTATTCCCGCCCATTTTACCCTTTTTTCCACTGACTGTCCATGATTAAGGGTCGCGGACAGGATCAAGGCTTAGTCCTTTGGTGGAACAGGGACATTATGGATACTACCAAAACAGGAAATGCATTGAGCCAGAAATGAGCATGAATGAGCAAAGTATTTCAAGCCTGTGTATAGCTCATGATACCAGCACTGAACTTGGTAATCTAGGTATAAGCTACATTTTTAGGTAAAACAGTTATCACATATATATTGAATAAATACCCTATAATATGAATTTTATTTAAAGAACTCCAAGCCCAGTATATAAAGGAAACACTAAACTCAATATATAGGAACATTCAAGACATACACGCAGGACCTGGTAAGTGTCTCCTAGGTCCATAATTTAGTAACTTTTAAAAACGTTTGAATAAATAGACAAACTAACCGCCAGCAAGCATGGTTGAATGGCTATAATGTGTTAAGAAATGAAATTCATTGATATCAGCACAAGACATAGCAGATAGTTATCAGATAATACTGTATTACATATAACATTAGCCATTAATTATGCATAGATCCAATTCATCTTATGCTTATTGCTGCAGAAAAGCGGGTTATCCCGCCTTTTTTTAGTTTGGGCAGGCGACTTTTGAAAACAGAAATTAAGGTGACCATATTTACATATACATGTATTCATGTAACAATTTTACACGATATATTTAGAGAACACATATTGGTATTAATATTATACTGAATACTTTTTAGGATTTTTTTCATTTAAAATAAATAAGATTTGAACCGTTGTGCGCAGGAAAAAAAAATAGTATAATTAAGCAACTTTAAAAGTCAGAATCAATAGATTTGTGTGTGGTCCCATAACATACCAAATTTCCTCGACTTAAATAGAAATGCATTTGAATGTCATTATATTTTAACATCTGTATAAAACAACCGCCATACATATTCACAGCTTATGTTTATTTACTCACAGAATTCTAGTTATCAGTGAGTTTAACTATCCATATAAATTCCCTAGTGTTTAATATTAAGGTGAACTTTATATTCCGTGTAGAAAATAAAGGCCAAAGGTTGTGACATATAATCAGAGTACTAGTCATCAACTTGGTGGGGTATTACTTAGTAGGCTGAATAGTAAAGCCTTAAAAAGGACTAAAACGCTGGACAAGCGCCCCACTATCACACCTCTCAATCTCATCAGATAAAATGACAAATTTCACAACACAATACATGTCAAAAGAAGAGGCATTTGCTAAGAGGTAGAATAGGGGAATAAAAGATGTAAACTCACTAAATTCTGCTCCACTTAGATTTTATCTCTTGAGTGAATAAATCCAGCATAAATTATACATGCTTTGGACAGCATGCTATATGTGATATAAAATACACAAGGGGTTTTTGTTATTTAAATTTAGTGATTTCTTTATGATATTTACAAAGTATTTTTTCACAAGAGGCAAATTATAAGTACTTTACGTATATGGTTCACACGAAAGCTAAATCACTCTGAGCAACCGCCGTGACATTTATATCATGTAATTGATTTTGTATTCAACCAAAAGTGAAAAAGCATATGATTTAATGGGATACGTTTGGACAGAACAGTACAAGTACTTCAGATCAAAGATAAAAAATAAGTAAATGGGTGCTTAAAGTAAGCTTTTCTACGGAAATAGGTTGAATAAGTCCGACTTTGATTTGAACAGACAAATGCCAGAGAAAGTCTTACATTACTATAAATACATTAGTACTGCAATTATGGTGGTGTTTTTCGTTTACTGTCTTTTAGATATAAGTCTACCAGCTTTTTAGGTTTAGAATTTACTTTTGTGAGTCTTAAAGAAACTTTGATAAATTAAAAAAGACAGAAATCAATTGAATATATAGTTAAGTTAATTTCAAACAATACTACCCCGATACCTTGAAGATTTGCAGCACTTAATGCTCATGGAATTTGGATGCCATGAGTTACTAAAGGGAACCTAAACACGTGACCATGTCTCCTTAACCAAAAGTACGTCATTGTGATGAATTCGGTTCCATTTTAGTCAAAATCCTGAACAAGGCAGCTTTTGGTCTGACGAGATTCACATTTCACAAATTCTCTGGTACTATAGTATTCAACACCATTATGATTATTATACTAATAGAAACCATAAAATATATCATATCAACGTATGTTCGGGAACTCATTTCACTATATTTTCCTAGATTTTAACCAGTAGAACTATAAGGCATAGAAATCTCCCAGGAAAAGAAGGTCCTTTAAGCAGCCATTATCATCTGTTTAACCTGATTATTTTCTGCTCATAGCTTAGAGATATGTGTGTACACGTCCAAACCAAAACCTATCACCACAACACATAATAAGCAAGTAATAGTGGTGATAAATGTATGTTTTCAAGTTACATGGGCTGTACTTACTAAATTATTTCAGTCCTAAAGGCTATTGGTATCATTGAATTGGTGGAAATTACTTACATTTTGTCAATGTAAAATTGGGTGTTAACATGTCAATTGGCCCGTCTGTAATGTCTAGGTCACACATTCACTTGTGATCACATATCTACAGATTTAATTTTTGCTAGACGACTCGTGTCCCACCTCTGAGACTCGGGAACGGTTCCCAGAACCTTGACCAACTGTATGTACTGGTTTCCTCTGCCCATCGTGATATGACCTGTACAGTGTTGAAAACTACGTAAACCAGGTCCTTAAGGCTCATACAAAAGACCTTATATCAGGCTAGTGCACACTAAAGATCAACTCGCCCCATGTGTTCATCTTGCCCACCAAACCTTCACCCCTCCAGCTTTCACATGTTAATACAGTTTGTGAAAGGACTTCTGGGCTGGGATTCACAAAAGGTCTTAAGCAAAAAATTGTCATAACTTTAAGAGAAAAGTCTTAACTGTGCAAGAATTTGGTCATAAAGTTAAGACTTTTTTTGCTTAGACAAAATGGGATTCACAAAAGGTCTTAGACAAAAATTTGTCTTAGATTTTGTCATAACTTTAAGACCACTGCAGGGCAGACTTAAGTCATTTTTAAAATATTCCATTGCATGTATTTACATTTTACCCTTTGTTATGAAAATAACTTTTATACTATGGGGATCTATACTTCCTGCAGAAGTAATTTCTGTGGATTGTAATAGAAATTTACATAATTTAATTAGCTATAAATTTTCACATTTTACGTTCTTGTGGTAAAAATATTGTCCTAAAAATGGCTGACTCACAATAAAACACAAATATTACTATTTTTACATAATTTTATAAAAAAAGTAACAAATCTGTTTGAAAATTTTGAAGAGAATGTTTGGTGTATTTATTGATGAAAATTGTTTTTGTTTTACTAAAATTTGTTAATTTGAATTCAAAGTAGTTAAGACTTTTTGCACAAATTTTGTCTCAGCTAAGATTTTGCTAAGCACTTTTTGTGAATCCCAATTTAAGAGAAATCTTAGCAAAGTCAAAGGTCATAACTTTAAGACTGGTCTAAGCAAAAAAATTGCCTAAGACTTAAGACCTTTTGTGAATCCCGGGCCTAACTCTTAAGATATGTCAAAACACAGTGAATAACTCCTATCCAAATGTGAATCCTTTCAAATGAATCCCACCCCAATATACCTTGCATGTTCTGTGGAAGTTTTAAAATGTCTGAAGTTTCTGCCTCTGAATTTGGTATCATGAGCATGCGCAAAAGCTACAAGCATCTGCAGATGAATCTCTTGCTAAAGTAACTTAAGGTGTAGTCCACAGTGTATATAGTGTTTGACCTGGTTTGACCTGTAACACAGGGACATAAGGTAAATGGAGGTACATGGACATTTCACTACTGTGTCACAAGGTCACATACAAACCTTGGATGGTAGTTGAAGGTCATGGGAATTTCACCAACGCCTTTAACCGTGGGTCATACCAACTGTAGTGTGATGGAAACACCAAATCTCAGAAGGTATGAGGCGTCCTTGGAGGCGGTTCCACTGCCAATTAAAATCTGTAACCATTTGATGCCCCACCTCTAGTGTGACTGGGGCATAAAGGCCAGTACATTCAACTGTTGCAATAGAATCTGACTCTATCTGAAAATAAATACATGTGATATACCTTGTCCACAGGCACCAATACCAGCCAGTACTAAACTATTTTTACTTTGAAATTTCTCCAAATTTTACTTGGAAAGGTATAATCAGCATACCCCTCCACTTAAAATGACCACAATTTTTCTGTCTGTTCAGATTCTAAAAAATCACTGTATTCTTCAGCCCGAACAATTAGGATGGGAAGGCTTGTCTCTAAATGTATATTCACTTGTATTAGATCACATTGATCTTGTCATTTTGTTGTAAATGCATCATACCTGGTGACACTTGTCATAATATGAAAAAGTTTTATTTGAAAATATTTTCAATATTTTTTTAATAATCTGGTTGGTTTATGGATTGGATCCAGAAGCCAAATGTACAGATCTGGCTATTAGTTTCTTCAAAACTAATTGAATCAATGCATCTTTATGATTTTTGAAAGATCCATTTTCAATACTTTGTATTTGAGATTACAGTAAAAAAATAAAAAAAGGGAATATTATGGAGTATGTATTACAGTTAATAAAACAGATATTGAAACATAAAGTTAGAAATGTATATTTACACCGAATTGATATAATTGAATCAATAAACAACAGTAAACATCATTTACAAACAATATCATCTCTTTTTACATCAATATAGCACAGCAAAAGTCAGCAAAAGTCTCATACATGTGTGAAATTGTACACTTAATCAAATTACACTATCCAATTTAATACTACTCACTGGCCGCAACAGTCTAGTTTAAAATCATTTGAAAAACATTTGAACCTACATTGGGTCGTTTGCAAGATCATTTGAAAAACATTTGAACCTATATTGGGTCATCTGCAAGATACCCACCAAGTGTATCTATAGGAATTCACACCATGGAGTAATGGCAAAAAATGAAACTGGGGAATAATAGTCATCGGTTTCTGCCCGAATAGAGTGTTATACTCTGGTCACACTTTTCTGCACTGCGGTTATGAGCTATAAACCATTGGGCTTATGTAATTATGGTTGTAGACTAATTCAAACAGTACTTTTATAGCACTTAATCTCCATCTATTGACAGACTCTAAGATGCATAATGCTAGAAATCAAGCATCATAATCATTAAATCAGAAACATTGCACTGGTTGGCACTGCCGAGAAAGACGGAAACAAGACCAGAAAAAACTAGGGTGGGTAAACTTTTTACAAAGAGATGGGTTTTCAACTTCTTCCTGAAGAGAGAGATTTGGCGTGTTAGACTAGTACATTGAGGCAAAGAGTGGGACCTCGAGCAAAACACCATCAGATTGACTTGTACGAGTTCTGTACACACTGTATCTGGGTTTAAGGAAAGGTTCAAATTATTTTGGACAACCGCTATGTAGAAACTTGTACACCAATAGGGCCATCTTGAAAACAGACCGATGCTTGAAAGGCAACCAATGATGACTAATGAAATGCAGGGTGGGTAGTTGGGTAGTTCAAAGTAGATTACATGGTGAATCCCAACATGTTACAATGTATTGATAATGAAGGTCATCAGTTTGAAAAAAGACATGAAAAAGAAAAGTTTGCCAAAAATTGGCAATCAAGTTTGGGTTTGTTCATAAAATAAAAGTTACAACATCAACTGTACAATGCAGGAATCTGCAACCAATTCTGGATTCACTAATTTTAAATGATTTTTTATCATTGTACGCTTATGCAACAGTGGAAATGTTGGCCGGGTATATGCCTTCCAAATGCACTTGTTGAGAACTGTTGTCAGAAGCTCGTCTATATACATGTAGTTATTTTCTTTTGTAAATATGTACTAAAAATACAGGAAAAAATTGCCCACAAAATTTTCTCTGAATTCTATATTATTGGAGTCTGCTCCACGGGCATGTTTGTGAAGAAGATAAATTGATTAGACTTCTGGTAACACAGTAAGAATTAAGTAATGCTGTTGTACAGTATAGCCCAGTTTATGTAACACAAGTGTACCATGAAAAATGACCTCAAATGCTCTTCATCACGCCTTTTAGGTATTCCCATGTTACATGCCATAACACTTTATAGAAGAGCACAGTCAGAATTTACCTTTATCAGAAAATTACATCTAGTTATAACTAAGATGTTCTTCCGTCAAAATTTTAAATAAAGCCCGCCCATTTTATGGGTATCATCCTTTCCCCCTCTGGCTAAATGTGGTAGCATTGTCAAGATTGCAACAATATTGACAGCAATGTTATTCTACTGCTACACAGTTTATGACACACAACTTGTTGCAGTGCTGATGTTGGAACCAATAACCTGAGGTCTCGCCAATATCAAGATTGGCACTGGATTAGGCCAATCCTAATATTGGCCAGCTTCTCCCTGACCACCCTAAGACGACTCAGGCCTGGATTTTAACTACCATTAACTTTGTAACAGTTATTTTTGACAGAATTTTGTTATTTGGGAAAATTAATTATTTTATCTCAAGTATGATTGGGATATAATTCTAAAAGAATACTTGAAATGTAAAAAACACACATGAAAACAGGAAACTCCAGTTGAATGATTCATGTTCTACTTAGAGTATCAACCTATATATTATATAGTGGACAAGGAAATAAATTTCTTTTCCTGATAACAAGGTTAAATATATCAAATTTTATGATCTAGAAACAAACATTAAAGTTAAAAGCGGAGTTTTGCGCCCTCTTTAGCAGCTAAGATGATACATAAGGATAGACCCTTACTGAATTGCTCATGTCATTATCTCCACCAAGGAGGTATTAATTACATGGCTGTTTCTTTGTCTGTTTGTTAGCAGGATTACACTAATACTGCTGGTTGGATCTTCATGAACAAAATAAGGGTTTTGGTCCTGCTCAGATCCCATTAAATGTTTTAGACTGATCTGGGGCACCCGCTCTGGGTACAAAAGACATCAAAAATCCAGATTTCTCATTTACTTATTATTACATAACTTAGAGGAGATCTGTGCTCTCGAAGTGCTCTTGTTACGTCCCTACAGACGTAAGTGATATAAAGTGACGTCATCATCGATCAGGGTATGACGATATCATCACGAGGCACAAGGCATCTTGTGATTGCACTTTCAAAATCTTGATATAATAGGAAAATGTCCCGAATGACATATACAGAAAAAATATATCACGAATGAAGATAACAATATTATACGAGTGCGAAGCACGAGTATTATATTGTTAATCTTCATGAGTGATATATTTTTTCTGTATATGTCTGATGAGGGATGTTTTACTTTTATTATCCACCATTTTGTGCGATTTATGGGTCAAATAATATGAATATTTAATGAGAAAACGTGAAACAGACTGTCAAAAAGAATGAGCAACACTGAATATAAAACTTCAATCTTTACCTTGCAATATCTCAGTCATTTCTGCATGGATATTTATGCAACATACATGAGCAGAAGCGCTAGAATAACACCTTTCTAATGATATATTATACATATTTTTAAGTTACATACTTTCCGAGATACTGTTCAAAAACCGGAAGTTAATCACACTCAATATCCATAGTACCGGGGCGCCGGTGTATACAAAAAAAATACATCCCGATCTGTATTTCCCCGTATTTAGGGCAAATACGTCGCGTGGTGGATAATAAATTTTTCAGAATCTCCTTTATGTTGGGGAATTATTATAACCAGTGAGGGTGTAGATACTTTAACTTCAGAAAGTGTCAGATCTAATGGAAACTATGAACATATGTTCTGAAAAGGTTTTAAAATATTTACTTGTGATTCTACTTTTTGTGCCGATGCCTTCTCAATAGCCAATAGATTTTGTGACAAACTTGTTATTAACCACACTGTCATTAAGGAAATAAAGAGGCTTTGACTGGATGAAATACGAGTAATTCCAATATAAATTAACACAAAGAGTAATACAAGTATTAATAATTTTCTGGATAAGAAGTGACAATGATTTAAGGTTTAACTGTTGGATTTAGATTTTCTCCTCTAGTTACTTGCATTTTTGACGTTCCATGAGGAAAGCAGTAATTAGTCTTGAGAAAATACAATCATTATCATGCCATAACATTGCAACATGTAAAGCCACTTCCGTGTAATGTATATGTAATCAAAAGGAGATCCTAAAACACCCTCAAAGTAAAACAAGAAGCATTTCCATGTATAAATGACATCATAATATACACTAAACTCCATAGGAATTTACTTTTATGACACAACAAAGTCATAACTGCTCCTCCCTTTTCAAAATTTTCAAAACAATAAGGTCTATCACCCCCTCAAGAGTTTATATCAATTTCCCGCCAGTTTTAACCCCTTCACCACCCTAACACCCGCTGTCATATTACTGCAAATGGCGTGATAATTTCATCATCCCCCACCAACAAATGAGCCTCTATAGCTTACAGGGGCTTTGTTCTTTGAAATCAATCACCGATAGAGCTGGGGAGAGGTCCTATGATGACCTGGGCTAATTGTCCATTCTCTTCCCTTTAGGGTGATGAGTAATTCAAGAGATACTTTCCTTCAAGATCAAACAACATAGACATGAAAGGGGTTATGATAACTCTTTTGTATGGTGGCTATTTAACTACCATTTTTATACAGTAAACTATATGATGGTATGAGAATATTTTGATTTGTTTTGGAAATTTAAATTTTTTTAACCATTTGACCATATTGGAATTAATATTCATAGTATCTATGGAAGTTAATCATTATTTTTGTAATATTATCTATGTAACTTTCAGTCGGTATAGCTTGTTTTGGTATCTTCTACACTACATTATTGTTACTTGAAGTTTGGAAACCATTGGCAATTTCTAAACGGCCAAAGAAACTGATTGCCATTTCAAAACCTATGCGAGGTTTTAATATGGCTTGATCATTTCAAAATGGCCAAATAAACCTGTTGGCCATTTCAAAATCATCTTTTTGTTATAACCATAAAGATATGATATATAAAGATACTCATGGGCTAGTCCTATTTTCAAAAAAAACTCCATTGGTTGCCAGTTGAATTTCGGTGTATTTTCAAAACAGCCACTTTGGATTATAAGTTTCTTCACAGTGGTCACCCAAACTTTTTCAGCCCTCATCTGTCTATTCTTTGCTGAAGGTATGGCACAAGATACAACTGCCCAGATAAGAGGTTCCTGGAGGTTCCTCAATTCTACCCATCTGTACACAAATAAAAAAACACTTTGGTCACAGTTTTGCTTTTGATGCTCCCACACTCTGGAATGATTTGCCTGATGATGTACGTTCTGCTCCAAATCTTTTACCTGTTTCAGGAAAAAAACTAAAATCCTATCTCTTTGATAAAGCTTTCCCACCTTAGTATCTAAATTTCCCGGTGTCTCCATGGTGTCGACCTGGCTATGTCTCTGAAATGGTGATTATTGAATTGGACTTCGTGTCGTACCTTACAGTCTGTCTTGGCAGAGATTAAGCGCTATAGAAGTATAGAATAGAATAGAATATGAACATGTAACAAGCTGAGTGTTCAGAATAATGTCATTAACATTATTTTCACTGTCTTACATGAGGACTAATTGCGATCAGTTGTGTCATCCATTTTAACCAACCGTGTATTAAAATGTTAAAAATTGAAAATTAATTTGACATTTGTATCAGTAATTACACTGGATGAATGAGCTACAGGAGGGATTTTGGTAAATTTTAATACATCAATATAACTTTGTGATGTAGTTATGTCTTGATACCCAACAAAAATTTTATCTCTAAAATAAACCATGTAAATGTATCCCCAATGAATTTAGGCCATTTTTTCAAGATTACTTTCATCTTAAAATCCTTTACTTGAGTGATTTAAACATCAAAGGCCTTGCGGAAGTCCAAGTGAGCACTTTAAGATGTAACAGAAAATGCACAGAAACCATTTCTACTCAATACTTGTGTGGTAAAAGGTGTCATCCATAGCACTTCATCCTCAAACAGCCCACGGGTGAAATAAGATTAGATTGTCTGAAGGAATGTTATATTTCTCACTGTAATTTTTTGAAAATAGGAAGCCCATAACATAATTTTCACACAAGTTTTGGAGAACAAAGGGCCGGGTTAAACTAGAGGGGTGAATTTCTACAACTTCAGATTGGATTAAAAGTTTTATACTTTTTCTGATTTCATGAAATAGGAAAATAAATTAAATATTCTCCATCCCCTCCAGGAGAGGGAATAACAGCTATACAAACATCCACAGGGCAACATTTGAATCATTGAGATATTTTATTTACAGTTAATTTAAATTTTAAATTAAACAGTTTAAAATGTCTGTTGAAATTTGAATGATCAGTTTCCTGATGCCAGAATGCAGACTTGTGAGCAATTTAAAAGCTGGGACCTTGTTTTTTTAAAAAAATCTGATTTATGTTGTTATGAACAAAAGAGAATGTTCAAGTTCATTAAAGTTAAATTGATGTTGAGGGTTTTGTTAATATAGCCGGATGAAATTTGTGTCAGTTTTGTTAAATTTCTCAACTTTGTTGTAATATAGGTACATTTATAAATTAATATAAACGCTTAACTTTAAAAATCACACTTCCTTAAATAATAAATTAAAATAAGAATAATATATGATGGAATTTAGCACGTAGTTGGTAATGTAAGTGCACATCAATACAATGAAATCATGCTGCCTTATAAAATACTAAGTTGGTTGAAAGTTGATTTTATCTGAAAGACCCTGAAATGCCACATTTGAATGTAACTTATTAAGTTATTTAATCGTATTGACTTAGTGCTATTCTGTCTGCTGTTAATGTTTGAAATTTGAAAATCAGTTCCTGTCTTTTAACAAAAGGTTGCAATACGAGTAGCAATTGAGTTGCAATCTGAGCAACAAGTGTTTAAAATGAACATCCCATATCACCCAAAGGGATTTCAGAATCCCAGAAGAATTTTGTCTGTCAAACTACTCTGTCAAACGTATCCCAAGAGAATTGACCGTTACTTAAAACTTAATCAAACCTTAAAATATCAGGCTTTTATTAAATAGTAAATACAATTTGGGCGGCCGTTTAATGACAAAACAACAACACATATTGTGAGTGAATGAAATCAGATTCAGGTCAATGGGTGCTTAGGTTAGAAATTGTAACTACACATTTTGGGGGCGTTTTAAATAAAGGTGTCAAGCTATACGATATCACTGCTACCATTAAGGTAAATAATATAAAGCTCAACAATTGAACGTTAAAGTTTCCATTTATTACCACATTGTCCAAATGTATAAATTCAAGATTAATTTATGTCATATGGGGATAAGATTGTTTCAAATTTACTCCTCAAACCAAACAAGTGTGAAATCTGTCAGACAGGTTCACAAAACATTTACTTTAGTATTTAGAAAGAAAATATATGAGACAACAAAATGTGGGACAGAGAGTGTCCAAAATAATAGTCAGAAGACAGTTTTTAACAAAAAGATACACACGTACATATACCTACAAACTAAAACAGGCAATTGACTTTAAAACTTAAGAAGTAAATTAGGAAGTAGCAATAGAAACAAATTTTTCAAATTGGAAATTTTGTCTTATTTATTTAAAAATAAATGTAGATAATCGGTTTGTGACTGTGGTGTTCTATGTGTGACGTCGTCAGTCAATATCTGCTGTGGTTTTTAATAAATTCTCCTTTCATAAAATTTTATTATGATCTTGGGCTTCAGAAAAATATCTGATAGACGACAACATTAAGATAATAAATTATTAAAATTTAATATGGTGGTCTCCTCATATAGTCTCAATGGGATTGAAATGTGAAAAGTGTAAGTATATATACAAGGTGACCTTTACTTATGTTAATGTTTATGAAAATCTTGACTTACTCTCACAATATGTACTGTAATTGAGGCCACCTTAATGTCACCATAACGTCTTTGAAATGTGGTCTATGCCCATTCTATCTTGATTAGTAAATCATGATTCTTTATTTATAATCTAGTTTATACATCCCAACAAACACCACATGGTATAAAGTCATGTATACCAACTAGGTAAATAATATAATTCTCAATATATTTATCCCAAATATTTGTAGAAACTTGATACTGAAAGAATACAGGATACTTATTACACGCTGATAAAATGATTGCATCTTTCCAAACAGATCCTGATGAAAGGCTAAGTTTTTTCTTGGTCTGTAAATATCCATTAATTACCAGTAAGTGGCACCAATTTGAAATGTCAAGACAATTTATTAACTTTTGTGTTTTATTAAAAGGGAGAGGTAATTCTAAACTCACAAGTTGTTTGTAGATTCTGCTGAAGCCTTTGATTTTGTTCTTTTAACAAAGACGACATTATTCCAAATATGACTCTACCATGCATTAAGGTTATTTGTAAGACTAAAATGAAATGTTAAATGTCATCGAAATGATAATTCTCTGTCTTTTCAAATCTTATTTTCCTTCTCTCTTTTTCACTTACACGTGAGTTTAAAAATAAATGTAGTAGTTTTGAAAATGTCTGCTTTGTTTCCAATCAAACTTAGTTTGTGCATCTTTATGTCTTCCCGTGCTGTAACAGGCATCTAATAGAAAATGAAGAATATAAAAAAAAATAGTGAGGATGAAATTATTATTTAAGAAGTGTCTCAACAAGTTGGTTAACACAACACATACATGGAACAGAGTTAACCTAGTACACTAGTAAAATTTAAGAAAACAAACAACTTTGTGTTGTCTCAGGGAACAGCTATTATGTTTTATTATTTACTAATCCAGTTGTTTAAAAAGGTTTTTTTATTTAAGCTGACTATTGATCAAACTTTAGGTATTTTCATTTTTGGGTAATCTATTCGCTGAAAGTGAAATGAAACCTAGGTCACACCTTTCTGTGTTAGGGTTGCAATCTACAACCAAACAGGCTCGTCTACCTTTGGTTGAGGTTTGATCAGCCTGGTATTTAGATAGTACGCATAAGGTGCCATTTGATGGAATTTGCATTAGGACTGGATGGGTTTAAGGTGATTTGACACCGCTGGGAAAGTGAGTTACATACGTGACTGCCTTTATCAAATGTTTGGAAAACCACTCACGGTCTCTCAAGAGATGAACTACAATCTACGAATGGCGGACAAAACCCCGGAGGATAAAACCCCGGAAAAATCTGGCCACTGGAACAAAAGCCTGGAGTTGATTTTCAAGGGGAGGACAGAACCCCGCAGTTATAAGTATAGCAAATGTAAGAGAAATCATCAAAATATAAAACAAATCATGAAGAAATATAGTCTTTATTCCTTGTCAAAAGTATACTTCAACACCAAAAACACCAACATATGTATAACGAGTAAGCACCATAACCCTAAAACAATCTGAATCAACAATTAATCAATCTAACACAGTGTCCAATGCCAGGAAGGAAGTCTTCTAGATTTTCAGACCCATCAT
Organism: Sabellastarte sp. h YS-2021; assembly: GCA_964017235.1. Taxonomy (NCBI): domain Eukaryota; kingdom Metazoa; phylum Annelida; class Polychaeta; order Sabellida; family Sabellidae; genus Sabellastarte; species Sabellastarte sp. h YS-2021. The sequence goes on along the minus strand of OZ024927.1, from coordinate 163,035,502 downwards.
TAAATGTGTGGTATAGATTCTGTAGTGTTTTTCTGTAGGGTGACATCAGCTCAAGATTGTCTTTTGATTGGTAACTCACCCCTGGCTTACTACGAAATAAATTTTATAACAAGCACTGCATCTTCTTGTAATATCCACAGATTTGACTATCTTAAATTGAATAAATTCCATGAAAAGTAAATGTAAAAAATGTCTGGGGTTCTGTCCACCCCTCTAAAAATCAACTCCGGGTTTTTGTCCCAGTGGCCAGATTATTCCGGGGTTTTGTCCTCCGGGATTTTGTCCTCCGGTGTTTTGTCTGTTTACCACAATCTACATGCCTGGTGTGGTTGGGATGTGATGTGTACATATAGGTCTCTGTTCAGAGCCATCAGGATCAGGACTTCAAGTAGAAATCAAATGTGTACAGATACAACCATATGCAAAGGTGTGACCTAAGCATAAACCTGTAGAGGTGGGAAGTGTATGACTTCTGTACTATGGGCAAATTGAGACTGTACATCTTTTTCACATATAGGGTCATATTGGCACAGATCATCCATATTTTGTATATTTTATTATGAGGTAGATTCGAACCCAATACCCACAAGAGTAAAATGCTACATTAAAAGAAACACCGAGTCATCATATACAAGAGAATCAGTTAAGTACCACAGTCAGTCAATAAGTGCTATATTTTCAAACATGGATTTCTTGTTGTTTATCAACTGGTCTGGAATCCGTAAGCGTTTTGTTGTTCATCAGTATCCATGATATTTTTATTATACTGTAAATATTTTTATGGAAAGACAAAGAAGAGACCATGCTTTTCATTGATTCTACTTTGTCTACTTTTAAGTTAACTTTTTAATTTTAAACTGGTTAAAACAGAGTACATAGTTTGTCACTAGTTTGAGTTTAAGAAACCTGGCAAATATCATCAACATAAAGTCTTCATTAAGTAAATGTTCAACAGAGCACGAACAGTTTACACTTATGAAAACACCCAGTGTAATTCAAACCCTTTCTTTCAAGTTATCCCATTAAACCCAAAAACATAAAATCATCTATAAGCTTCTAAAGTATACTTGGCAAATATTTGCTAAATGTTAACTTTCTAAATAGATCAACAAGATAGAAGGGCAGTTCAAACTAATAAGACAGTCATAAAACAATATAAATGGGTATTTTGTCTGTGGGAGAAATCCCCCAAATTGTATGTAATATTATATCTTTGCAATAAATTTTAGTATGCTTGCAGAAACGTCCCCTTTCACCTACTATTTGCATAGATTCCCATGTCATTAGTTTTTTTTCTAACATTTGCGTGTTGTTTGTCATAAAAATAAAATTAAAAACCTCACTTTGAACTGACTTTAATAAACGTAGAGGACAGCAAGTTTGGAGAAAAGTTGGTATAATAAAAAGCCTGCAATAAAAGTTGTTAATGATGAAGGGTACAAATTGTCTTTTGGAGTTTTGCATGTGACCTTAAAAGTAAAAGAAGACAATATTTATCAAATAAAACAACACCAACAGACTGCTTATAATAAAGGTATATATAATATATCAATCATAATGTTTGTTCTACATGTTTAAAAATACAAATTTATAATAGGTTATGTATACATTTACAATTTTATTTGGTAGTAAACCTCTTGTAAATAAATCTTGAAAATACCTCTCCAATCTCAAAAATGATAAATTATACCAAGTCAAAATTTCCACATACATGTCTCTAGTATGCTAAGATGTTCATTTTACTCTGGTAACAGGTTGACATATCTAGTTTGATGTGGCTTATAACCTCTGACGATGGAATTATTCTAACCCCTCATTACAATACATGAGATTAATGTTATGTCAAATTGTATTTCAGTAGTACTTGTTACAAAAACAAAGTATTTGTTTAAGGTATATTTTATTGAAAATTATACATCTATAGAAGTGCTAAACCAAGCTTTACGTTTACAAATGAAGAATCCTGCTAGTCTTGAAAGAGAGGTTGAATTTCAGGGGATGTCATTTCTTGGTGAATAATGAATAATAACACATCTTTATGTGTTACAACTAAAAAGCAAGGATACAGTTATGGATACTGGTTGTAAATTTTGTTATGATGTGGTTTTTAATACCATGATTTTTTTCACAAAATATATTTCGCCTATGAAATGTTTATGGTGATTGCTTGTGAGCTATGATTGAAAATGGAATGAACAGGTTGAAATTAAGGAACCAAGACAGTACAGGTTTCAATCTGGGTCATTGTACGTTACATGATATTTAATGCTTGCTATGAAATATGAAGGGCTATATAACAATACTAGGTGATTTAAATACACCCCTCAGAGGTCCACAGATTATAATGGTGTGTAGACTGTTTTTCATTGCACATCTACTTACTGTCTGAGTCAATAATGATGACAAAGTGGTGTCGGCAGAAATCAGGGGTAATTTTGTATGATTGACTCATTTTACATATTTTCATTTCACTCAGAGTTATTCATAAAGTTAAGAGCTTTCACAATGGATGTCATATGACCCATATTTATGAGAAGATAACTAAGTCGGTGAAACCTTATCATTCTTATGTGTAAATATAATATAAAATTCCAATAAAATGCGCCATACCTATTTCAGCAGAGGCAACAGGAAATTTACGGCAATCTATATATTGTTTTAGTTGTAGTGCAACTGAAGTACCAGCATATGTGGAATTAAATTTCAGTTTAAGATTGATATTTTCACTCCCTTATCTTACAAATTGTCACCAGCAGGCTTCTGGGCTTCGTGACTCGTGATTTGACTTGCGTGAGATGAGGTAGTTTAGTGAGGGGTGGGGGTAAACTTGTGGAGAACAAGGGTATGGCAATATGTGTTGTCCCTCTCAAACCTATCACAAGCCTGTCAAATGCCTTTCAACGTTGGTAAACACTGAAAAACTTGCTCCTACAGGAAATGTGTCTTGGATCTTGCTATCTATTATTATCTACATTTGTTTGGACAGTTCATATCAAGGAAAATCCTGGTATTTGTGCTACTACTGCAGGGCCTGCGTGAAAGCTGTTTGTAAATTTTATAGTAACATTGGTGTTTTTAGAATTAAAGGTATTTTTTGGTGTCTAACATCAATCATGGGAAAATGTCTACACAGGTTTTTTTATGAAGGAAAGCAGAGTTAAAAAGTGTGTTGGTACTTTGTCATAGACAAAGAAGACTTTTTTTATTGGGAGGGGCTTTTTAGGGGGTGGAAGGTTGCAGTGGGGATGGAGTTGGTGATGTGATTACAATTACATGTGAGTGACATAATCTTTACCTTACCCCCACTCTAATGAGGCTCCCTACTGGGTGGGGGTTGGGAGGTTGTTCAACATTTTTACCTAACTTAAATCACTGCTGAAATGATCTGTCCTCTCCTCATGCCATTCTTAGTGTGTGCGTTTTTTTCTGTAGTGCAGTTTATTATTTTTCTTTAGTTGGTTTTGTGTTTTGTTATGTAGCTTTCATTTAAAAGGTGCAAGTGACGCCCATTTTGAATATATCTCATACCTTAAGAAGGGATTGCCTTTGAAGGCATGGTCTTCTTAGATGAATTTAAAAAGCAAGGCACTTTTGCATAGCAAATACCTAAATGACACATGGTCTATACACTGAAATAGCTTTGTAATTTGTTAGTGAAGAAAACAAGATAATAGTGGGCTTTATGAGAGGTATACATCGGGCCACCCCATGTGTATCAAAAGTTTGGGAAAGCTGAAGTTTTTTTGATCTCCATATTTCAATTTATACCATAAAAACTTTATAATAAATTGTTAATCACTGTAACATCAACAGCAGATCAAAGAAGCTCTGAGTTTTGACAGGGGACATAAGGAGGCTACTGTGACGTCTGTAATTACCCAAAGTCTGTGAAGATATACAGATACACCACCTCCCAAAAATTTGGGAACAAATTTTTATTGCTAGAGGACTAACAACAACATACCTAGTCTGAAGCAGCATTACCAAAAGACTGATTTCAAGATGTCCTTTATTATGGGCTGTTTGCTTTATTTTGCATTAGCAATATAAAATGATAGAAAAGTACAAATTTTATTTAAATCATGTCCACAAGGTAAGATGGGTAAAAGGCTGTACATCTATTTGTTTAACATATTTCAAGCCCAATTTGCACAATAAGCTGGACACTCTTGACGCTCAAATGTTTCAAACAGAATTTTTAGGCTTACAGTATACTAGTATTTATAACATATTGCCCCTGTTCCACCAAAGGATTAACCCCCGATTGGTCCCGTGACCCTTAATCCTTGAGAGTCTCTGCAAAAAAACATAAATCATGGGTGGGGCAATGAAATTCTGATCCAATTCTGCGAATGTTCTCAGAAAACCTCAGAACCCCTCAGACAACTCACGACTGTTTCCCGACTAAGAGGCGATTAAGCCACGATTGTGATACAATTCAACACCGATCCTGTCTGTGACACACAGACTGGGTCTCAGACTGGTCTGAGACCTCCTCAGACTTCCTGGGACTAATAACAGATTTCCTCAGACAGCTATGGCCGATTTTTGATTTTTCTTTTGCATGGGGGGTCGGGGATAGATCTGGGATTAATTCCAGACCTCCTGGGAATAAGACTCAGCCGACCTAACATTAAGAGTCCTAGGAAGTCTCAGACAACCTATGATTGTGTAAATGTGGGTCTGAGGAGGCCTCAGGAAGTCTGAGACTGGAATATTTGTGGGTAGGGACAAAAGAGGATTGCTTTTACAGTCGTGAAAAATATCAAACATATTTTGCCTCTGTTCCACTACATGACTAAGGCTCCCGATTAAGGTATTTAGGGAATCTGTTTCCAAAAAATTTAGAGTCCCAGACAGTCTGCTTGAATCTGTTTGGATCTGTTGTGGTCGGTTTAAAAATCAAACATGTTTGATATTTTTCACTACTGTAACCGATCCACTTTTGTCCTTACCCACAAATATTTCAGTCCCAGACTTCCTGAGACCTCCTCAGACCGAAATTTACACAATCTTAGGTTGTCTGAGACTTCCTGGAACTCTTAATGGCAGGTCGGTTTAGTTTTAGTCCCAGGAGGTTTGGGCTTAATCTCAGATTCATTCCTGACCCACCATGCAAAAGAAAAAAAACAAAAATCGGCCATAGCTGTCTGAGGAAATCTGTTATTAGTCCCAGGAAGTCTGAGGAGGTCTCAGACCAGTCTGAGACCCAGTGGATATGTCACAGACAGGTTCGGTGTTGAATTGTATCACAATCGTGGCTTAATCGGCTTTTAGTCAGGGAATGATTGTGCGTTGTCTGAGGAGGTTTGAGACTTCCTGGGGACGATCTGGGTTTGATCCCAGACCTATATTAGGATTCCATTGCCCCACCCATTATTCATTTTTTTTTTGCACAGGTTCTCAAGGATTAAGGGTCCCGGACCCAATCGGGGGTCTAATCCTTTGGTGGAACAGGGGCATTTGATTTTTAAACTGACCTCAACAGATCCAAACAGACTCAAGCAGACTGTCTGGGACTCTACATTTTTAGGAAACTGATTCCAAAATACCTTAATCAGGAGCCTTAGTTAGGTGGTGAGACAGGGGCATATCTAATACTTCTACAACTCTTAGGCAAGGTAAAGTAAGATTTTTTTGCCAATCACAAGTATTAATTGTAATCAAGATTAAGGTTCTGGGTATATTAAAATTTAACAAAGTTATGTGATCGCCACAGGGAAGGACCTATATGCCTGTTACTTGTTGTTTTACAAACCATTGGCCGTTTTGAAAGTGCAAGTAAATCTGATGGCCATTTCAAAACCTTGGTGACAGCCATATAAATTAGCTGACCGTTTCAAAACGGCTAATGACTGTTTTGAAATGGCCAGAGCAGTGAAATGGTCAGGAACATGCTTGCCAGGTATGTTTACAAATCTTATGTTGGTTATTTAAAATGCGATACATGCATTATTCCTCCCTGAAATAATTATAAAGATTTTGTTTTACAAATTTTTTACATTAAATGAATTGTTTTGTTAAATCAAAATATTGGCTTTTACACAGAAACATCTTGTTATATTAAAGTTATTAATAATTATGAGGCAAAATAAAATAAAATGAATTGCACCAGCATACATTTCTCACTGTAATCAGAGATATGGTACGCAACTTTTTCGAGTGTGTAGTTATGATAACCTTTTGATGGAGAATGAGAAAAACCACCCAGATCTACAAGACTCCACCCACTCCATTAGGAAAAATTCCCAATCTGTATAGTCTCAAGAACGGCTTCTGTGGACCCAGTTAGCAATTCAAGGCAACATACTGTCCAACACTGTCAAAGGCTTTAGCCTGGTAATGTTTCTTCTACAAATATTTGAACTGATAATAGAGTCATTTTGTGGGATATTGAAAAATCCCCAATAAGCTGTTGAACTGTGGATGAGCTATGACTAAAGTATGCATGTTATGTTTGCGAGCTTTAATCCTATCTCAGTGTTTTTATGTTTAACTCAAAGATTGCAGTGCAGTCTTTTCAATGAGTGATGTTTTGTCTGAAATGATACAGTCACGTGTTATTGTTACATAATATGCATGTAAATTTCATAAATGGTAACTAAGTTGATGGTTATTTATATTTCTGTACTAATAAAGTGTTGATAAATGATTTGAATGCTCAAAGCAAACTGTCAAATAAACTAAATAAAATGCATTGTAACCATAACAGCCTTGTTAGAGCAGAATAAAGCCCCAAAATAAGATAGTTTCATTATTTAATTTAAAATGATGATGGCCAGTATAAAATCAGTCCATGTCTACTTATTTTCCACATAATATAATTTAGAACAAATATTACGTAGATAAAAATGTATAAGAAGAGGACTCGGAGAGATATAGACTTCTTTCAAGAGCCAAGAAGAATGGACATAATATTGAAATCTCCCTGAAACAATTCCTGCATTATGCTCGTCTGTATACTTTACAGAATATCTGACATTTTGTAGGCAATAGTTAATACAGAATTTTTCATCCTTAATTTATTCAGCTCCTAAACGTCATTGTGGGCAATGCATCATGTTGGTCCAATAGATACAAGATTTTGAAATTATTTAGTTGTTTAGTTGTTGTCTTACAGACAACTAGTGCCATAATTAAGTGCAATACAGTTTAATTAAATTACTTTATATATAAGATCCAGATCGGGATTAACAACTATTATATTAGATAAGATCTGGATCCGGAGGAGTCATATGAAAGTCAAAATCCACATGACTAAAAAGTTCAAATTGGCTAATGACCGAATAATTTTTAAAGAGTCATTCAAGTTCTACTCTTTGAAACTAGTAAGTTAGGAGATTAGATGCTATAACTTTATGATTAGCTTAAAAATGGCACCTTATACAAATCATGACGAGATTAAAAATACCCCTAAATTTTAACGTTTTAAATTGACTCAAAGGCTTTCAATGAGAATTCTTCATAAACAAAACACTACTAAGATGCATTCTCTATGATACCTTGTAATGGGATAAGAATGGATAAAAATTAATCCCATCTGCAGAAGCATTTGTAATTTATCAGAATGTTTTGACATTGCAAAAATTTTCAAAGTTGGACTTTCTTTAGGACTTTTACAATTTGCTTGTGTATATCATCACTGGCGATAAAATTAGTTCTATCTATTGCTGATTGATATTAACCCATTTAAAATATCATAATTTATTTGTCATTTGAAACTCAGACAAGATTAAAAATAAGTTGTTTGTGAAGAGTTTAGACAAAATCCCTGTAATGCCCTGTTCACACACCCACAGATGATCGATCTATTCTTATAGATGATCTTAAAAGTTGGTCTTTCACGTCCTGTTCAAGAAATAGGGCCATATTGGGACAGGTTCAGAGCACAGGAGTGACAGTCTGTGATTAGGATGAAAAATGTTCTATCCTCTAAGACCTCTGCAGATTAATATCACTCATATTACATGAAAATTTATTTCTACAGACTTCTGTTTGTTTTGGCTGCATTAAAAATGACAGAGAAATCTGAAGTTTTAATCTACAGATGGGAACTGCAAAGCCATCAGTAGGGCACTGGCATCAAAGCTTGGTAGCAATCTGAAACACCAGTTATGCACACTGGATGGGCAGATCCCTCACTGCAAGCACAAATTCCATAAAAGTTTGGTGACAAAAAAAAACATGGCCAAAAGTGGCTTGAGTCTACTAGTGCAAGCCGCAAAGTCATCAGAGACATGAGTAGTGCACTGAAGCGGTCACTCATCCAGGTACTAATGTAGCCCATTGCTGCTTAACTTCTTTGAAGAGACAGGTACTCATCACACTATACCACAATCCATGACAGTCCGGAGACAAAAAATGATCCCTAGAAGTGGGAGCCTTGATATGGCTTGCCCTTAAAAAACCCTGAAAAAAAGCAACTCTTGAATGAGAGTCTTGTAGAGCTAGCTCTAGAAAATTTAAGTTTACATATTTACAAGTGCGACATTGTTTCAAATCCAAAAGCGAAACGTCTTTCCTAGATTTTGCAAAACGATGTGACATGATGTTATAGACTTTGGAGCTATGTTTTCAAATAGAGGTACACTGAGGTGACTTATTGGAAAATGTGTGAACATTGTCTTATGTAGCATTACCTCTCTGTCAGTGACATGTGTTGTCTATACAGAACCATATTGTAAGCCCACCCCCACAAGCCAAACTGACTTCAACATACTGTCGTATCTACCCACTCCAATCTCTTTCAATTAAGGCTAAATCAAGCTTAAGCCTTGGGGCTGTTGACCAAGAAATTGCTGACAATTTTTTTTTCTCATTTTTAAAATGTATTAAAGAAGATAAAGGTGGCGTCCTGGTGGGATAAAATGATCAAACATAGCTTCAAGCTAAATAAATTCTTTATCTTTGGGGATAAAATCATTTTCAATGAATTTAATAAAATAAATCTTGTGAGACACATAAAGCAAAATTCTTGCAAAAATATATCTGAATACAAGTAAACTGCATATTGACCCCCGATAACAAGTGTTTACTAACTATAAGAGCAAATGTCTTATTAACACTTTGACATTGCACCTAGCTTCTAAAATATTCCAAATAATCTATGTTTAATAATCAAGGACGGCAAAAACGTCAATTGAAAAGAAGGTGTTGGTCACATAAAGGATCTTGTTGAGACATTGATATAACTTTATTAAAGATCAATGACAGTGTGAAAGCATCTATAAACCTGTAACAACAAAGAGTCCATTGGATAAAGTCTTTGCATATATTGCATAATGCACATATATACATATATGTTCACACCATTTTTTTTTCAATTTATGGTATTGATAATTTGTGCATATTTCTTTGTATGCGATTATATATAGATGTTAGAACCCATCTGTGGAGGTGTCCATTTTACAAATGGACAAGGAAATTTCATAAAATGGAGAAACAATCTATTGACCATTTTGTGAAATGGACAACTAAATGTACGAAATGTTAACTTTCATACACAGCAAAAATAAGAAAAATAACATTTTTATTGAAACATGTTATTGGAATACCTTATGAATGGAACTTTAAATTAAAGTCTACCTGTAAGATGCAGGCAATTATTATTTTTATATTTTATTGAGACAATGTTTTAGTAATCCTATAATACAATATATGTAAAAATAATATTAGACTAACGCACAACACCAGTCTAATACAAACATCAAGACTTTACTAACATTTCTAATATTACTTGCCCACTTTGTTCGGTTAATAACTAGTCCACATTATCAGAGGATTGATGGCATGACAGGCACTGTTACATCGAAGACCTTTTAAAAGACATGAACATCTTTTAGTCAAATATTTAGTATTACAATGAGATCAGACATATTCTTGCCACCAATAAACTTTGTTTCGGGACAAGAATGGTGAATTTTTCTATTTCACTAAATGGACAGTTGGTTTGTCCTGGATTGACCTGGACAATTTCCTTGCGCATTCATCAAATGGAGAATTTCACCGATGAGACATAGCATAGACACTTCAGACCTTCATGTGCAACCCGCTAAAATCGATCACAATGAAATGTACATGGGGTGATATTCATTCATAAAAGAAGCCTTCAGAGTGAGCTCAATATTTAGAAATGGTCAGAGAGACTTACTGTGCTGATATGGTATGCCCTTTACCAGTCTACATACTACCTCCTTGCTGCAAGATTCAAGGGGCTAATTTGACCTATCCTCAAGTTAGCCCAAGTCACAATGGTTGACACTCCCTAACTGGACGGCTGAGGCTCAGAGCCAAATAGTTAAAAGCTAGACCAAGTCACTATCTTCCTAAACCTGTAATAAATCTCATTTGTCCAATGTGAACAACACTAGGATTAGCAGTCTCTGGAGTTTAAAATCGCCCAGGTAGTGATAAGATTCAAGAGTGGGGCCGGGGTAGATGGCCATTGTTATACCAAATTATTGGTTGTTGTTTTTTTGATGAAATAGAAGGTGCTTTGCAGAATATATATACATCCTTATTTTCTACAGCATTGCTCCATATTTATGTCAGCTTGAATGTTTGTATCAAGAAATATAATTTTTAACATTTTAAAAACTGCCAACTTAATATAAATTGCCAATAAAGCGAGAAGGGATAAAGGGTGACAAGTTGTTAGCTTTCAGGAATACTACCTCAAGGTTTAATTGGGCTAATTGTCTACTTACTAACCCCTCAAGCCATTTTTTTTGCAACCAAGGTTGTACATTAAGCTCACATCCAATCTGTTTGACTGTGTTTTTCATATTGTAAGTGTCAATGCAGGAGTGATCTGTGGTGTGTGTGTAGTGCAGTGGGTCTATTTGACAGAAGACATGTGTTAGCATAGAAATGAGTCTTTGTGACCTGTCATCAACATGAAATGGAACATAAATAAATTGATTAAGGGCGCCACTTGCTCACAATATTAATGGTATTGAGAGAGAGAGAAAAATTATTCAGTCCTACAGGTAATGTTTGTATGACACATACATTCAATAAAAGATGAATTGGGAATATCCCTGAAATGGGTTTGTATTCCGTTTTCTCTGATGCTGACACTCAAAAGAACTAACTTATCTGAAAAAGACAGTTTGCTTTACTATAGTGTGATTTTTTTATGCTGAAGATTAACTCCTGTAAGCTGCTATCTCATTTTTCTTAGCAATATATTGCTTCTATCTTCGGTAAATTGTTTTAAAGTTGTCTTAGTGTAACATTTTACATATTTATATTTTAAATGGTTGATTGATAATAATGCTTAAAATATTTTAATTAAAAATGGTTTACTTTATAAGAAACAAGCACCACACCCCCTCATCCCACAAAATAAGTAAATAAATAATGTCCCTGTAAGATTCCTCATTGCGGATATACCCCAGTTCCACATGTAAGACTTATGGTACAGCCTCCCTGATTTCTAAGAGTAAAGTAGTGGTCTAGCAGGTTTGGCATCTTCCCATGCATTCTGTCTCCCCTGTGTGGGTTCCACTTCCACAAGTGACAATGCTGAGGACCTGTCCCAGGGGGGTGGCCTATAATTATATATAAATGCAATAACTGTAAAACGTAGGTCTTGGAATTTGCCATATTTCCTTGAAGTTTCCTTGCAGTAAATGTTTCAAAAAAAAAAAAAAAAATTCCGCGTGAGGATGATAACATTGGTCATATCGAGTTTTCAGTTTCAATTTAATTTTTTCCATGCGATTTAGTTTCTGAATTTTCACAGAGCAAAAATATTCTCAATCCTACATACGTGTATGTGTACATATTTTCTTTCTTTTTTCTTTCTGTACTGATTATTGAGAAGTAGGTCCTAGACTGACTATTTCCCACCCATTGACATGATCTATTACCTTTTACATGTATATTAATGGTGCATCAACAAGAGCTCACTCAGTTTGGCAAATACAGAGCAAGAATTAATTAAATTCTAATCAAAAGTAAATAACCAGCACAGTCTGGGAGATAGAAGCATGAATGAACTAGTTCTTAAAACATCAAATGTAAATATGACAAAGTCCAAAGGATTCCGAATGGAAGAGTTTGCCATTGTGTAGAGTCGATTTTTGACTGTGAATAATCATTATGTCAGTGTCGCCTTGGGCTTTTGGAGATATTGAGGGAGCATTTGATAAAGTTGGGTGTGAAAATCTTTCGATTGTAATGATGTCACTTCTGGAAAATATCAGAACTCTTTTCTCGTTTGTTTGTCACAAATTATGAGTACATTCATCTCGAGGACATTATATTGAATTTTTGACATCAGTATGACATTAGAAGACTTCAAGAGAAGGCTATGTTAATAGTTATCCACATGATACATATACCTGTATATCATAGTATTTCATGCAGTATATAAGTGTAAATAGGTCTGGAATTGTTGCCACAAAACTAAGAAGAAACAAGCAATACACTGTTCAAAATACTATCATTATCAGTTTAAAATCTGGGTGATAATATTCAATTAAATACATTTTAATGGGGGAATGTATCTGGATTTAGTTTGATCTACTTTCCTAAACATTCAAAATGGTCAAAGATTTTAATGTGTACGTGCCAGAGGTAATGATGTACCAAATTATTATTTTAATCAACTGTATTGGCCCCCAAACAAATAGTAATCAAAGGAACTTATACCACTGTTCTACTGTTGTGAGTTTGCCACCCAACTGCCCCATTTTGAAAACATTTATGAGTGATCATTTGTCTCTAGCTACTTGCATCTGATCTTGTTAGTCGTAACTGTTTTTGAGTGGTCTTATCCAAAGACGAAATCAATCATGGATGTTTCCCGCCAATTTTCCCTGTCAAAGAGTGATCATGATTTGGTGTTACACATTATCTTCTTTGTTCATGGTAGTTTCAAGCAGGCTGTGGGACTTATGTTTTCAATCGTAATGCAATGAACATTTAATTGGTAACTTATAAATTTCTTCAGCATTTTGTATTGGTGTTCTGTCTTTAAAAATGCCTTAGTATGTTTACACTTCTGTACACTAGTTCACAGTAAATGTACAAGATGATGCAAAAATGTAGATTTGGACAATAACACTCATACTGAAACACTTAACCATAAAATGTGTAATTAACTTTTGGAAAGGTACACGAAGAGGCAATGGAAAGATTGGACAGGGAATGATTGTTCAACTGACATGTCATACTTTTAAGAATTGATTCCTTTATTAGTAATATCCTGGCCATGATTTCCTAAATCTGACTAGGCTAAGAAAGTGTAAATGTGTAAAGCAAAGTAACTTTCAATATTTTCCAACCCTTTATAATGGACAAACTTCAGACTTTAAATCTCCATAGGTTTAATTGAGATTAAATAGCAGAGTGTATTTAATGCAAACGTTTTGGCTCCAGCGATTGTCTTTCCTACCACCTGAATGGCAGACTTCAAAGTAAACCCATACAGTAACCAAAGCCAGATATGATTGAATTATTGTTGAAAACCCCCACTTGCAATAACATTACTTCCCTTTCCAATCAATTGTCTGCAGAAAAGGCAGGCTGGCTGCAACTATCCGACCTCCCATGTCTATGATTGTGTTATCTGTGTCATAGGTTTCCATTGCTGTCTTCAATCTTAACTTCATCTGTATTTTTTGCATATGTTGTCCAGTGCTGGTGAGCTTCCTTATTTTATTAAGAATATATTACCTTTCTAGTGTAAATTAGTACTGGGTTACAAATGATATGTCTCTTGTTTTGTTATAAAAACAGAATGTTTTCGTCTGTACCTTCAAAGGGCTTATATGGAACATTTTAAAGTGACTGTGCCGTCATTTTGTATGGTGGTGCAACTGCAATTTTGTACACAATATTTTGGTATTTATGGCGACCTTACACATCCCAATGAGATATTTTACTTTTCTAATTAAAATGAGTAAATTACTCATGTAGGCTGTTTTAACATGGCTATTAAATACAGACAATAAAAATAAACAGATAAAAATGACAAAGGGTGGCATATAAGCAAACTATAATAAGAAGTATAATTGTTTTGGTAAACCTTCAGTTTTATTCCTGTAATATCTAAAAATAGCCCAAAATTGCAATGACGCAATAACAATAGCTGGGAAAGGCAAAATACAAATCAACATACAGAAGAGAGAGGCATGCAGTTTGTCAGTACAAGAGTGGGATCCTTGAGACACTGGGTAGTCACATATAATGGTATTAACTGGCTGACTTACACACAGTTGTGTAGTCAGTACGGTGCCACAACACACATGCAGTCAGGTACAGTTGACTTTAGGCTGTACCCAATGGCTTACACTTCCCCCAGGGTGATCTGAATAAACTCTAGTCATACTCCCAATGAAAACCAGAATTAAGATCCAAACTTAACCTCAGAAAAACCTTTGTTACAACAGTCTTCCTGAGTTACTTCAGCTAGCTTTCATTGTGCTATTTTATAAAATTGTATTTTGCAAAAACTGTGACTTGAGTTGCGCAGAAAAACTTATATTGAGATAATGATGTTTTAAAAAAACACCTGGACATGTATAGTTTAAGGTCTAGGCAGACTAAGTCTTCTCAGTATTTGTTGTTGTTTGTTTTGATCGTGAGTAATCATCAACTCTGGTCATTTAGTCTGCACAGTTAAAAGCATTATAATAGCAGGGGACTTAACTGCAACACAGGCCAAAGGAGAAATAAATAACATCCAAATAAACCCCCACGCCATTAAGCTAAATCTATTTGAATGTCCATTGAAAGAGATCATTTGACTCAGTATGTGTGTAATTAACAATAATAAAGAGTGTTAAGGGGGGGAAGTGGGAATTCCTCATCTACTTCTCTATGGTATTTCAATTATTGATAATTATCTATTCAGATTTTCTTTCTGCTTTTTAACTTAATATACTGAAGAGGAAAATCTAACTGGGCTGATGTGATGAAGAGAAGAGGCGAGGTTTAATCTGCACCCACACACATATTCAGGATGAATGTCTTTGATGTCTGTTTACACCAGTTTACACTAGTTTTGTCCCTGTCTCCCCCACTCAATTCCATTCCTTTCTTTCATAATTTGCTGTTAACCTTAAAGCCATATGGGCCACAATAACACCTATTAGCAGTCAACTATGAAGACAATCTATTTTGAATGTAAAGCCAGTTAGAAATAGAAGAACCCTTTGAAATTGTTTCGTGTTTCTCATGCAATATTGATGCTATAACAACGCTACCAGTTGGTTGGGAAAGAGTTTCTAATTTGTTTGCAGTTAAAATAACAACATGCTATTGTCCTAGTATAATAATGATGATCGCATCCTGTAACGGTAAAAGGCATTTCAAAAATTAAGAAAAATCATTAATATTCATAAGCCATAAATTTAAGCTACTTTAAATGAAGCTTTTTGGCATTCCTAAATTAAATGTGAAATGACTACACCGTCCACATTTCAAAATGTAGAAAGAAACAATATAATCCATATGTTCTTGTTAGAGTCACATGGTCCAGTCAATATAAGCTATGGGATAGAGCTATGTATATAGAGCGGTTTGTAACAATATGGGTTTTAAAAGTCAATATTGAGCTAATAAGTATAAAAATGATCCTGAAGCCGACTAATGTAAGCAAGTTATGTTTGAAATCAAATTTATTTTATTTATATCAGTACTTGGCACAATGCTTATCATCTGTATACATTTTGATTTGTTATGCTTGCCTAGTTCAGTCATGCTTTATGGCATGCAAAACAAACCACAAAATCAGGCTCAGCTACAAAGCACACTCCTAACACGAAAACCAGATGTTTTCATCAAGTGTATTAGAGGGGTAGATTGTGGAAAAACTACTCAGGAAGTAAAATGCAGTACTCAGTAAGTTAATGTCTTACTTAAACCAAGACAATCAAATTCATCTGCACAGATAAATTTGATTGAAACTTTGGGAAATTTAACGATAATTTTAATATTATTTTTTATTTATAATAAATTATTAATGCCAAATAATTTTATAAACAAATTCAAATAACATTAGTATACAGTTAAGATGCTCCCTGTAAATATGTTCTTGGAAATGTTGTCCAACAAGCTTCAATGCCCTTTTGAAGTCTATAAAGGAACTGTAAAACCTCTCATATCTCTCAAAATATTTATGTAAGTAATTCATCACTAAATCAATGAGTTTTCTAGTCATCTGGATTCACATCACTGGCATAGGCTTCAATCAATCTGCTGAATCTGTTTTGACAAACAAGTGATTCGACTCGCTCCTTATACCCCAGTTCCACTGTCTTGCAGTCAGGAGAGTAATATTGTTAGTGGTGTAGCCTATATCATAAGTTTGGAAAGTTGGAAGCAGAATGATGCCAATCACAAGTCCATACCCATTTTAACATGTGTGAAAAACCTTTGTTAGTGGGCATTTATTTCTCGCCTTCTCACATCTGATCTTGTCAGTTATAACTGTGTTGTAATGTATCTTTGACAAAGATGAAATATGTTTAGTCTTACACTGTGTCTAACAAACGGCTATTCTTTCTGTTAAAATGGTATTAAAATTGGTCTTGTTCCACAAAAGTCGTTCCACAAAACTATTTTAGCACTCAACCTCTCTCTTAAAGACAGACTTTAGGGAGCATAATTAAAAGTGCAAAACATAAACCACATAAAACAAAACACATAGAGCTATGATACTTATGTACCAATGGAACAAACTGGAACCTCAAGCACAAGACATTACCCCAAGCATCAAGAGTGACATCCTAGCTTTCCTGCTTAACTTCATGGCTAGTTGGCAGAGGACAATGTCATCCGGACTAGACTACAGGTGACCATTGTGTATTCTGGGTGTCCCTGATCATTCAGGCTGGTTGTATGAGAGTATAAATAGAGGATTACTGGTCAGCATCTCTCATTGCATTTCCGACTTTCTAAGGAGACAATGAGACTTTTAAGCTGGCATATTTCACAATTTCATATCTATGTAGGACTTCAGCTTTCTGTTGTGTTGGGGCAGCTTAAGCATTCATCTTCAGATTCATCAATAATCACCTGACAGACCTCACCAATCATCTTTGGCACACTGGAGCGTTCCACCCTAAAGTTCAAAGCCATTTGAGGTGAGACCGGTAGATGAGTCCCCCTAGTAGCCAGAAATCTAAAAACCATTGCCAGCTTCAGTAGCTTATCAGGAGTGTGTGTGTGGAGGGGGGGGGGGGGGGGGGGGGGGCTTGGCACCACGTTCTGCTCCTCTGAAGTCTACCTTGCAAAGTGTCTACTATATCATGGAAATGTGTTAGGGTTTCAAATGGGTATAGTTCCTGAAACCCTGCATGGATATCATTCATGGTCATGTAAGACATTAGGGCTGGAGCCTGTTCTGAACATAACCATGAGCCCAGGCCCTTGTCTGCCTGTACTCCCTCATCATGTGCAACATCTCTTGCATAATAACCATGAATGTTATCATCATATCGGCAGCTACACCATTACAGGGTAAACTATTGAGATTATGATTCTTCTACGATGTGCTGTCTATGAAAAATATTAGCTATCCTGATTCATCACAAACTGTCCTTTCACTCACATTTACCTGTTCATTTCACTTGCAGCAAATTTTCCAGACTTCTAAATTGGCTGATCCATATAATAACTTAGTCAAGCTGGGGTAATAGTAATCTTTGTGAAGTGGTGATGACAATGTCTGTTGAAAAAAATATGAACTTTGATATTCATAATTGGTCAAAGAATGATAAGATCCAGGGGTAGTTTTCTGAAAGGTATGAGCCAAGTCTTAACTTTTGCATACAAATATAACCAACTTAAGCCTAAGATTAGCTTAACTTTCTTGAATGCGGCCCCAGGTTGGATTCAGTTGAATACATACTTACTGAACAGTTGTTACTGCTTTGGTACTTGACCTGTAAGAGCAGAAAGTATATGTCTAGCATGAGAAAGATCACTGTGTTTTTGTAATTCGCGAAGTACTTTTAAGGGCATATAGTGAATTTCATCAAAATCGTGTTGAAAGTTAATTTACCATTGTGAGTTAAAAGTTTATTCCAAAATTTGTCTTCCTAAAAACATTGTATCACGAAACTGTTTTAAGTTATCAGCTATATGACCAAAGATGACATGTTCAAACGAGTTTGAAATATTTCAAAGGGCTATCAATGTAATGAGTATTTTATACATAATTTAAGATTAATAGACAGCTACTCTACTTTCAAAGAAGCAGATTAACTGAAAATCTTATACCATTTAAAATAAACTGAATGCTTTATTTTGTACTATTCTGCGGGAAGTTTTACAGTGGGACTTTACTGAGGGAGAAACACCTAATACAATTTTCTACAATTAAATTTTGCAGACACTAGGAAGTTGGTATAACCCACAGACACAGGTTTTGTTCTCATCAATTAACATTTTTATTAGCTACTGTGTTTGTTTTTGTTGTCTGTATTTTGCTGGTCTTGTAGTTATTTCAATTGAAAATTATTGTAACACACAAAAGTTTTGTCCAATAGGTCTAGGTGAATCTGTGTGGTAGCCCATCTTAAGATAGGCTTCCCAGCTGAGGATTGTAATTTGGGCTATAGTCCATCTTAAGATGGACTGACTCCTAAGTTGGGCTCCAACATCGTTACAAGTGAAGACATGCAAAAATAATCCTGAATTTTCAGAGAAATGTCACTGAAAATCAATGAATTCTTGAGATTCAAAATTCCTGTTACGACCACTTGCGTCTGTTCTTGTCTGGTGAACTGCCTTAAGACCTATATTTTCAGTTATGTAACTGATGTTTTAGTGAATTGATGCAACAATTTATATTTTTGAATCCCTTTAGTCTGGGTGGCTTTTCACCAGCTTTTATCTACAGTTGGCCAAAACAGGCCTCGACATAGAAACTAGCTGGGTGTTACAATAAATATGGTAGAACTATTTCCCCAAACGAAAATAGTAAGACTGCTATGATATAGAGGTGGTTAGTGTACTCACAGATTATACTGTCACAGAGGACAAATACAAGTTATTCCACTCACTAACCTTCTACTTGGTAAACCCATGAGCAGAAAGGACTCATAAAGGCATAGTAAAACATTTGACATATAGATCCTTGTGTACAAAAGACCAAAGAGATAGTCCTAAGTGGTGACTTCATCCAACTTTATTGACAACAGCCTAAATAACAGAATGTCGTCTGCTAGTTTATTATGTTAAAGCAGTGAAATCAACTTCTAAGTAAATCAATTAGATACACACATCAAACAAGCGCCCACCATGTTTTAATTTGAGAGATTAACCAAGCCACACACAGCAAATTTTCTACGTAAATTGCAGATAAACATTAAACTACCCCACATGTCCTCATTTAGCAGATTACTCAAACATTTATACTCTGTCAACTTTGCAGAGGTATCTCAGTGCAAATTTTATTACTTCAAAGTTTCTTGTTAATATTTTACTACTGGAGAAATGTTAAAGCAAATACAAAACAACATCTCATCATTTCTTGACGTAGACCAAGGATGGTTGATAGGTTCAATGTCTATAAATGATGGTCCAAACATATGTTTTTAAAGTCATAAACAACTTCTTTGAATCTTGTTGTGCATATAAATACATGTAAATATTATATTTTCATGAGGCAAGTTACCCCTTCAATCCCAATTTCAACAATTATTGGTTTGTTGTTGAGATTGCCATGGTCACGCTACCCTATAATAAAAGATAAAATAAAATAAAATCAGTATTTGGATTAAATTACAATACAGGGATACTCTTATGCCTTGGTGTAGGTCTGCGCTCTAGGAGTACTTTCTAGTACTATATGTTGTTCAACTCTGGTTGTGTGTGTTGTCAGTTTTAATCTGTAACTGATCTTCTCTGACTCATTAAAGAGTACAGAGTGGTGTGGTAGGTTTGGGAGGAGCCATGGTGGCGAAGTGGCAACACACTCGCCTCCCACCTCTTAGGTCGGCCGTTCAAACCCCAAACCCTATGTGGGAAAGATGGTAGTTTCTTACTAATGGTAGGCAGTTTACAGTACAGAACCTTGACCAACTGTATGTACTGGTTTTCTCTGCTGATAAAACTACTCGTCGTGATATGACCTATACAGTGTTGAAAGCGATGTAGAAACCCAAATAAATAACCTTTGGGTTTGGGTTTAATTCCCCAACGGACCTGAAGATGGAAAGTTTGTAGTTAATTGTCAGTGCGCTATGGTTTTAAGCATAGAATGTTGACCAATTAGCATGCATTACTTTCCTCCATCATCCCAACTACTCAGCCTGATATGTAAGGGATTAAAAATAAAAATCACAAAGATTTTAAAAGCCCAGAACATGGAATATGACCAATAGAAAATGTCTGTTATTGTTTTTTCTGTAACTGGGTAAAACAAACCAACTTATAAACATTGCCCTAAGATGCTTGTCATGTGTGTTATACAACATACAACAATACAATCACAGTACAGTTTAATACAATGACTTTTAATACATGTAACATGTTTATGGTGTTATATATGTCTTATTTACAACAATATCCTGAAATAAAGTATTTTTTCTCAATCAAAACTGCAATAAAATTTCTTTGCTCAGTAAATCAATATATTACATATACAGCGAGGTGAAATAGGTAGATTTTGAGCTGTATTTTAAAAGTACCAGTGGGAAAAGGAAATATGAGTTTCTCTGGTATCAGTTTACATGTAAATAACACTAAAATGAACCAATGAAATTCCAAAGTATGTCTGAGACAGAATGCTATCTGTGTACACACATGCACACAAAGATAGAAAATCAAATTGTTGGAATACTTTATGATGAATACCATTGAGTAAAAATCTAAAGGGAAAGGATTTTTATGTTTGATTTTGATGTACCAAAAGCATAGATATAGATAGGTTCTCTCTGTGTGGTTTTGTTAGGACAGAACTTGTTTTCCAATTCTTATATGAAAAGGGATATCTCTTATTGAAACTAACAGAAGTCATGTCTCATTCAAAAGATTTGGTACAAATAAGGTATTCAGCCATTTTAAATGAGAATTTTAATTTTAAGAAAAGCCCCTTTTCAACTTCTTGTATAATATTCTGTCACAGTTCCACCAGTTATGTATTATCAATAGTTAGAATATGTCTCCCTAAATAGCTAATTCCATTAGCTCTACTTTCTAAAATTCAATAGCAAGCTATACTCATTCAAATAAATAATAACATTAAAGCCACAAAACCATGAGCTGTACAAATGAACTTTTGAACTTCTAAAATTTCAAAGGGTGAGAGGTGGTAATTAGGGTATTCTCCATTGGGGTTTATATTATAATTGTAAGGAACCAACTCATAACTTCATAACTTGGTATTATATTGCTGCTTTGAGTCCATTTAATGGCCCCCACCTTGAATTCTCAATGGTGGCTGTTACATCATATAGCTCTTTAGGGGCTGGGTTTGGGGTGTAGTGTTTTGGGAACTTGGATTCACAGGACAAGTTAAGTCAAATGGCAAGTTTAACTTAAACTGACTTTGAGATCACCACATATCACAAATAGAAAAGATTTTAAATGCACAAACATAGCTTTGCTTACTTGTGCCTATTAAAATTTCATTTTAAAAATATATTTCATAATAAATATTTATATTAAAACTAACTTTTAAAATTTTCAAAAGTAATTTTCGAATATAAGGTGGGAATAGAAGGAAAGAGATGAAACTTTAACTAGTACAATGTATTTACAACACAGAAATCTAAAAAAATAAAAATAAGTAATTGCTGAATTTTTGAAAGAGTAGGAGCACTTTAGATAAGCAAGTAGTCAGTCACTGAAATATAGAGCTTTTTCAGATTCAGTATTAATAACTTTATTCACCTTGCCAAATGTATTGTATTTCTTATTTACTGCTTAAGAAGGATTTGACAAATTCCCCAAACTTTACATCTTTACAGTCATAACAACTTTTATAATAATAAACCAAAAAGTAAAGGTTGAAATTAATGGTAATTTAAATTCGAAGGCATTTTCATACATCTAGTTGTAAGCCCTAATTATTTGTGAAATGGGAGGGGAGTTTGGTGGCCAAAACCAGATTTAAATCCCATGGTTTATAATGTCACCCAACCCATTTCCCCGCCTAAAACAGTGAGAGTTATTTGTTTTGATGGGTCACTGAAAGATGTCATAACACCCATATTCATATCCCGCCCCGGGGCTTCAACTGGCCTCTGTGACGCAATAGGCTTTATTTAAAAAATCTTTTCTTGTTCTCGGGTTACTGGGCATAAATGGACGCGCACCCAGTTCATAATTAATTAGCATATATTCATGCGCAGACGGACCTTCCCAGCTGCGATCCTTTGGCCATTTTTTGGTGGGGTTGATTGGGGGTATTGGAAAGATTACCCCCATGACACACAAGTTCCAATGAGCAACTCGGGAAAGAGGTTTTGGCATAAACTTCAAAAGGAATTGACCCCAACATTAACACGAAAGATTTCCGCGGAATCACACATAATATTCCTGAGGTGATGGGTCATTGTGTATGAAGATTCACTTAGCAACCAACATTGTATAAGAAGGGGACAAAATTACCAAGCGTTGACCCTTTGGAGATTTTTAGGCCTTGCTTTGATAATTATGGCACATCATGTTATGTTCTTGTTTGATGTTGACACTCTATTGAATACATTAAACAGTCACAGTCATAATGTGGTGATAATGTTGTGTCTCTGAAAAATTCTTGTTGAAAGGTTGAAAGAAAATTACCCCAGATTAACCCCGGTAATTATGAAAGATTGAAAAGACTGTGAACAAATAGTAATTCATTATTTGAAGACGCCATCTTGAGAATTTATAAAGGCAATCACGAATAAGCCTTTTCGTCGTAGAATTTTGAGATAAAAATAATAATAATAAATTCAAAGACAACTATTTTCTCAGTTAGATACTCAGTTTTTGAACTTCAGATATAGGTTTTCAATGGGCCATAATTAATATCTTATAAGAAATCAATTGTGTGTGTAATCAGATATTTTACTTATACGAGATGAAATATATTTTCATGAAATTAATCATGTTTGCACTGATTTTCAACTTTCTAGCCTTACAGTGAATGCAATTTACAGACACATTTACAAACTGTGAGGAAAATTATCATGGCCGAATAAATGTTTTGCAAGTTTTCTTCAAATATTGACTTACTCTTAAAATATACAATGAAATAGATAAATTGGGTATTCAAAAATGAAAGAATTTAGATATCAAGTAATTCGTATGGTCTCACAATTTATTAACGCTATATTTACTTCCTGTCTAAATTCATAAAAAAGGCAAATTTAATATTTTTAGCTTTCAGCCATGCACAGGTTTATATTGTGAGGCATTCATGTCAATTTCAGGACAATTTTGTTCTGAATTAATATCCATTTTACAGACAGCTTACATTTATAAGCTATAGCATATTAACACAATGTACCACCCCTGAGACCAATTAACTGAAGAGGAAAATTTAGGGTCAATTGAACTCCCTGCCTTTTCAATTTAAAAACTTTGTTTGGCAGAATATTTATGAACTTGGTACAAAGTTTTTCACAATGGACAAGTTTAGAGTGGACACTAATTGACAAGTGAGTTTTTCACACGAATGTCTAATAATTTTCGGATAAATAAACAAGAAGTGATGCATTGAGGTTAAAGATATCATGTGCTATGATGGTGGGGGTGTAAAAGGTTTATTTCAGGTTCATAATCTAATAGAGTGAGAGATGACAGGTGAATTTACATATTACATCAGTAAACTGTTGAAAAATACCAGATAATTAATTTAAAGAATTACATGTACTTATAACTGGAAATTTGAATTTAATTAGATCAGATGATTATGCAGTTGTTTGAGTCTAAATGTCAAGTTTAGAACAGGAGTTCTCCTGAACAATGGAAATATCAAGCTGATGTTGTTTATATTTTATAGATTTAAGATATCATTCACCAGCAAGAGTTATTTCTGAATTTTGCTAAAACCAAAATTTGTAATAGAAGTAATTTATACTCAGTTTTGTATCTAAATAAAAAGATAATTCTTCAAATGTTATTAATAAAGATATTTTATGTGAATATGGAAAAGAGTTTTTCAGATTTGTATGGCTTATTGCTTGACTGACAACAAGCGTGTGACAGGGTGTGGCTGGTTGCTTGACCTACTCGGAGCGTGCGATGGAGTCCAGGTTTTTGGTGTGTGTCTTGGGGTTATAATTATTTGCTGAGTGAGCTCTTGATTAGCTCTTGAATTCATGCTGTCTTGACCACTAAACTGACAAAGCGTGAACAATATGACAACTATAGTTTT
The DNA here is from genome assembly GCA_964017235.1 of Sabellastarte sp. h YS-2021. Lineage (NCBI taxonomy): Eukaryota > Metazoa > Annelida > Polychaeta > Sabellida > Sabellidae > Sabellastarte > Sabellastarte sp. h YS-2021. The sequence continues at coordinate 163,011,177 of OZ024927.1, read as the reverse complement.
CTGTTTATAAGAAACTCTCTTCAGCTAATGTGTAGTGTTTCTAATATAATGTCAGATTAAGCAGTCAAACTGAGAATTGTTCCAAGTACGTACGGGTCTTCAGGGGTTAATTGGTGTCAAAATTGTGTGGCTCTAATTGTGTCAATTACGGTCATCAACTTATGTTTAGATATAAAATAAGCTACAAAAAGTTGATGTGTCCACAGTTAATAAATTCGCTTCTTAATATCATCACTTTGGTGGTTGTCTAGAAAACAAACTTTAACAACGAAGCATGTAGTTGTGGAAACTAAAGTTTGGAAGAATGTGCAAATCATATCAAGCCATCACAACATCCCAGATACGGGGAGAATGAAGGTGGCACGGATTTATTTATTTATTGTTTTACCGTCATGCCTAGTACCGTGTTGTTCATATTGTTATGGGTAGTTGGAATGGCAGAGAAAACCAGTACATACAGTTGGTCAAGGTTCTTTACTGTAAACTGCCTACAAGCAACTACCACCTTTTCCAACCTGAGGTCAGGTCGGCATTCAAACTGTGATCTGAGAGATGGTATGCAAGTGCATCTACCACTGCACTACCGTGGCCCCCTAGCCTGAAGGCAGCAGAGACTTTAAGGAAGCTATTTGTTGTCATAAAACAAGTCCTAACTAACTCTAGTTATATGACCAGTTATTTCACGTATACTGTGTGGGTTCGACTACCACAAGTGACAATGCTGAGACCTGTCCCAATATGACCCTAGCTGTTGAACAGTACGTAAAACACCAACTTTGGCCTTAAGTACTCCTGTACCTTGTGTTTTCAGTTTCAGTTGGAAATAACTTTTGCAACTGACTTCATTGCTTAAGATAAATATGTTAGATATCCAGTGAAACCTGTTTTGGGCTATAATTTTCAGATATTTGAAAAGTAGTATACTGTACACTGTTCTTGTGTTTTCATATGCTGTAACAAATCTAGGAATTTAAGGAAAACAGATATTTAGATTTAGCCCCCCCCCCCCCCCCCCCCCACTTTAAGATCACCCCTACTTATCTCGTAAGATCTGTCTTTCAAACCCAAACTACAAGTCCCAGACTATGTGGTTTCAGATATCTGCCTGGTCAGATGTTGGATTGACAGAACCCTTGTTAAGAATGAAAAAAGGTAAGGTGGCAAGGAAAGCTGATCTATTCTCTACACAAAAGCCACCACACACACCCTCAGTATAGAGAGACAAGTGAAGGAATTGACCCTTGGCATTTATGAGTAGTTTTCATCAAATTCCACCAAAAAGCCTGCCCGTTTGACACCTTTCACACAGTGTAGTAATATGCTAAAATTGTGCTATAAAAAGAGACAGCAATCCTGGATTACAGTACTCACTGAAACAGTATTTGTTCAAGTTTACAGTATTGTAGTTTATAATTTGTAGTCAGTAGTGTAATTACAGTCTAGATTTTAGTCAGTAGGACTCTATTCCCATGCAAAATCAAGAGATGCCAAGTATAACTGCAACAGTAAAGCCAGGGACTGTACTTTACATAGGTCAAGTTTCTGAGTTTTGATGAAATGTGACAGAGTAATGATACGTCCTGTTCTGAGCTATGAAGCTGGTGGTGGTAGGAGAGAAGAGGTGTTGTCAAGGGGAAATAGGGTATCCGTGGAGACATTCTAGTAATTCTAGTAATAAAGCCCTGACATGTCACAAATACGAGAGCTGCAAGAAATAGGGTTAAAATAAGGGGGTGGGGGTTATTGTATCTCTATGGCCCGTGTATGCATATATTGTAGGTGTAATGTGGTACAGTCCCAATAGCACTTTGGGATAGTTGGATACCTATGAATTAAATCCTTTAACCAACTGCCCCTGCTAAACCTCCAAAATTTTGTTCCGATATTCTGGGTTTGTTTTTAAAGCAAAAATATGTTTAACTTTAAGTAGTATATTTCATGTGTTGGGTGATTTAAAACTTGATATTACACATGTATTTTAGAACTGAAGATTCTAGTCAAAGTTAATTAGTATAATTTTTGAATATATTCATATAGTCTTGCTATAGTAACAGCTGACGTTACAATTTATGTAAGTTACAGTTTTGGGTCTACAACATTTCCAGTCAATACTATGGTTTAGTAGTCATGTAGCTGTTATATTAACTCTCAGTGTCATAGTTTTGACGCTGGATAGAATTAAGCAGAGTCTAAATAACATTTTACAAAGGGTTAAATGTAAGAAAGTATGCATAGGTAATACATCTTAACATTGTAGGTCTTTTCAGAGAATTCTATATTATGGATGGGAAAATAGTTTTCATTATTATTTCAGGAATCTGAAGGACTCTGCCCCTCTTATACGTCAAAACATCAGTCCTTCTGGACAATGCTTTGGTGAGCAGCAGATTGGACTACTGCATTTCCCTATTTGTATCACTCACTGATTTTGCATTATAAAGATTGTAGCTCATCCAAAACTTGCTCTGCGGGGATGTCACTCACTCGTCTTAGTTTTCCCACATCACCCCCGAATTGAAAAAAACTCCATCGGTTGCCAGTCAAGTATAGGGCACAGTTTAAAATAGGCATTATTACATACAAAATTCTAAGACACTGCCAACCAGCCTACCTAAGTGAATTAATCCACCTTTACACCTCTTCTAGAAATACTAGATGTAGCAGGCCTAAACTTAAGTTCCTTCACATCGCCACTTTTGACCACAGAATTCACAAATCACACAAACATTTTTCTAATTCCTTCTGTCATTACGCATCTGCTCTTTGGAACTCTTTCCCCTTCCAAATAAAAAATAGCCTCTCTGTCATTTCTTTCAGGAAACATCTGAAAACTCACCTCTTTAATTCTAGTTTCCCCACTTAGTCTCCTTCCCTTTGGCCACACCATTTACTCTGGACTACCGACCTTGACCGCCCCTCAACTATCCTAATGATTAATATTTTTGTTAACTTAGCACACTGAATTCCCCATTGTGGGGAAGATATTGCGCCTGCAAAGCAACAGATTAGAATACATGATAAAAAGATCGCTCATGGAGAGTACTTACCTCTATCAAGGTCCAAAACCTGCAATAGTGCTTACAAATGTAATTAATAAAAAATCATTTAACAAACTCACGGATCGAGACAGTGGTCTGGATCATCACCAGCACCTAATCATCTGTTTCTGGTGCATTTGTTGACATTTCCTAAAAACATCCATTAAAATCCGTTCACAACTTTTGAGTTATTTTGCAAACAAAGAGACAGATACATACCAGTTACATAACCTCCTTGGAGAAATTAATAATAAAGATGGAAGTACCATATGAATCATGAAAGTAAGCACCCCGGAAGAGACGAGACAGCACCAAACAATTTTCATTTTGAAGAAATCTCCATGTTTTAATGGATCAATATCTATGTGGGAGCTCAAATTAGGAATCAGCCCATCTTAGGATCCTAAGTTGGGCTAAGCCCATCTTAAAATGGGCTAGAACATAACAGCCCAACTTAGGATAAGTAAACTCAAGAATGATTTTGAAGCTAAATTTTAATGTTAACCAGCTAATGTCCTTCTACAAAATATACAAAGCCGGGGCACCTGGACATCGGATTGTGTTTGGAAATATATAACATCGGACCATAATGCCTCTGACCAGGTTGCTCTGACTTTCCAGCAACACCTCCATTCCTCTACTACCCCCTAGCTTGGGGTTTGGGGACTTTTTTCTTCTCAGACTCCCTTTATATTTAAAGATAAAGTACAACAAAGTATTATTTACTTACTGATGAAGATTTTAACATTACAAACATCAAGTAAATTAAACTCATTATATTCTCGACTTAACTTAGTTAAAGGCCACCTTAGCCTCATTCAGTTAAAATTAATTTGTCCTATAGCTAAGGTGACCCATTAGGTCACTTATTTACCTTATTATTTCCCTGAACTTGTAGTGTTGTATTTTTGGGTTAAGGTGGCCTTATACTACTCTTAAAATGTTGATTATTTCAGTCATGTTGTACTATTTTATAATTGTACACAACTTATAGTTTAATTAATATCTGAATAAATTTAATTTCCCCAGTGGGGTTTTCTTTCCTTATCAACTATCTGGATCAATGTTTATTGCATAGAATCATGTCAGATCTGCTTAATGTGTATGTACCTTTTCCCCACTTTTATCAGAGAGACCCACAACTTGTCCCAGGATTACTAGGGCTTATATTTACAGCTAAGCATGGTAAAAACAGAATGGTGAATACCATATTATAATTTTATACGTTTTAGAATTACAGGAAACACCAGATTATAAGTAACTGCCCACACAATAAGGGGGTTATAGTACCGGAAATCGGAAAGAAATCACCAAATGTGGTACCATTTGTGATGGGGAGAGGTTTCATAACAAAAGATATTAGACAGCTGACAAAGTGGGTTATTGTATTACATGTTTCAAACCAACTTCTAAAAGTAGCCTTAAACTTATTTTTTTTTTCAAAAGCAAGCCTGGGGTTCATCAACAGTTAGTTAGGAACAGGCATTACTATGATACAAAAGTTACAAGAAAACAGAAATTTGTGATTGGATTTTATTTAAATCAACATGCTATTCTGTAATAAAAAGTTAAGAGGAAAATATAAAGTTGAAAAACTTAAAGAATGGGAGACAGGTATTTGACACTCAATCACAGAAAGAAAGTATGGCTTACTAACAAGATCTCCCATCTACATACAATCTTTTTCTATACACCTACAAATTGAGGGGCAGATTAACACAAAAGAGGATACCCCCACTAGCTCCCCCTCACCTGTCAACTTATCCCTCAAATCAGTTCACCACACAATCCTCTACAACCGACCTAAGCACGCACCTGCATCTGATGGTAAGAATGGACAAAAATACAGGAGGGAGAAATGGAGTGACAAAACCACCAGATATCAATCTCATATCATTTCCCGTAGGGTGCGAAAATCATTAGAAGCTATATTGTCAAGTTCAGTAGAGAAGAAATAATTTGAGAAGATTTCACCCTCTCTGTACCCTATTAGCCCCCCCCCCCCCCCTCCCGTTGGTTCATGATTTAGTCTAAAGGATGTTTTTGCATTGTATGCCTCTGAATACTATGTGTACTTTACTGGAAAACGGTTCTTGTCCAATTGTCCCACTGATCAAACCCACCACCCCATCTCACCAAATTTGTATTGTCTGATTCCCGTTTCCTCTTCCGCTTGAGTGACGAAATCCAATAAGCAGACGACAATTGTGATATGAGCCCCATTTATCGCCCATTCCTATGACGTTTTGACACGAAGCACGATGTAATATCACCTGATGCATGAGTTAATTAGCAGTGTTTTGCACCATTATTAACAATCCCCATTGAGTTGGATACTTGATGAGCAAATCAGCCGTGAAATGGTACACTCATTTCAACCATATAATTGAAATATTAGAATAAAAGACAGACAGACAGAGGAATTTGAATTAGAAGTTTATTTAGCCCATGAGCATTACCATTGATGAGAAATTGTTGAAAGTTTGAAGGAAAAATCTAACTTGTCTAATCATACGTTGGAAAGGCATAAAACATAGATGAAGTATACAAATGGCAAGCTATATAACTTTACCAAGGCACAGAGAGATTTTTATGTGAAACAATATCTTTTTAAGTTGAGTCATCAGTCAAAGTTTTGAACATTATAATTCTGTAGTCTTATATGTTAAACACACAGAGGCACATCAATAAGTCTCACCCACAAAACTCTATGCACTACAAAATCACACAGATGCAGTACTGACTTGACATTAAAAGAAAATCATGCCAACTTTGTCAAATGCCTTACTTGAATCACCAGACGTTGACAAGTTAATATCAAGTTATCTTCTTCCTTCCCCTGTGCTGTGATTAGAAACTGTCTGAATTATACTGTAGGAAACTAGAAATGGAAGGCAGAAGATGTCATAAGGGGGTAGGTAAGGGGGTTTCTATTCCATATGAAGTGATATGTGAAAACTTCTCCAAATGAGACAAGGGACTAATTACTATAATTTCTTAGGTAATGGTCACATAAATCTCACATTGAACCATCAAGGTGAAAAGAAATGTGCCTGGGAGTTCATCGGAAAGTGGGTGGTTGAGTGGCTAGAGGATGGTGCATACTAAAACACGCAAACTTCACTCATACACTCAACATTATGTATCAAAATAAAATTACAGAGGCGCCAGAGGCAAAAGGGTTGATAACTCCTTTCTTTTTATGGATAATATATGTTTTGGTGAAGTTCTTTAAACCATCAAATGTCAGAAAACAGAGTGTTATCTTTATTTCAGCTGTAAGAGCATATGTTACACAGGTTTATGTTGACAAAGTAATTGCTGTAGGTAGTATTTTCTTTTGTACATTCAACACATTTTACCCCAAACCTATGAAACACAGTAAATGAGAACGCTTCGTCAGTGCTTTAACTCTCAGAGGCATAGTCTAAAATTCGTTAATAAAAATGTTCATAATTGCTAATCTATTTGATCTAATAATGACTTTTTATAGTGCTTAATCTCCATCATCCAGCAGACTCTAAGGTGCAACTATACATAAACATATTGATTTGTCGTAGGTCCTTGAGCTAGCCAGGTCATGCAATGAAAAACCTAGGGGTGGCAGATTGGCCAAGACAGATACACTTTTTTAAACAGGTAGGTTTTGAGCTTTTTTTGTGATGGAGGTAATGTTGCATTATGCACATTGTCTAGATCATTCCAAATCTTAAGAGCATCAAACTCAAAAACTTTTACAAAGTGTTTGACTGACTTGTGAAGTGAAGGTGGAAGAGAATATAGGTACTGGCGATCAAGGTGACTGTGGTAGGAACTACACCTGTCCTTTTTTCTTCATCCGTATCCGTGTCCGTTCTTGGCCGTATCCGTGATACCCTAGATCTTTTGGTATAAAACAGTGTACTGACCCGTGTCCGTGATGAGGAAGGAAAAAATTCGTTCTTCACGGACACGGACAGCTAGTACACTGTTTTATGCCAAAAGATCTAGGGTATCACGGATACGGGCAATAACAGACATGGATATGGGTGAAGAAAAAAAGGACAGGTGTAGTTCCTACTTATGCCTGGTTCTGTATGAGCAACTGCTCAGAGACAAGGATGGTTCAAAATAGCTTGGGGAGCCACTATGGAAAATTTTGTAGACCAATGTTGAGGTTTTGAACATGCAACAGTAACTCAAGGGGCAGCCAGTCGAGTTGCTTAAGGATGGATATTACATGAGCATACTGTCTATGATTTATAACTATGCATGCGAGAATAATGTGAATACACTGCAGTGTATGTAGGTTGAAACTTCGTGAATATCTGAGCAGAAAGTTACAATAGTCCATATAACTACTAACTAAGACATTTAAAGTAAAGAAAGAAACTTCATGGGTAACATGCCATCTAATTTGAAGGTGTTCTGAAAAAATGTCTGCATCAAACCATACTCCTAGGTTTCTGACAGTGCCAGCAGGATGATGAAGAGGACCAAGAATGTTGAGAGTTAAGTGAGAGAAGCATTTTTGATACTGTACCTTAAAACCTAAAACATTGAATTCAATCTTATCAGGGTTCAATCTTAATTTACTGAAAGACGTCCATATTTGGACATCATGAAGACAAGTATATTATGCTTAGCAAAAACCTCTTAATATCTAAAATAATTTAATACCAACAGGCTGGAATAAGTTTTACACATGTCCAGCTTGACACAGGTTATATCACTACGCCATTATTATCTCTGATAGATACTGTACAAATGAGAATATGACTTCATAAACAGTATTACACTAATCAATAATGATAACTGTAATATTTCAATATTCTTTCAAGCCAGATTTTGAATAAATAACAATAGCTCTTGGTACATTCTCATCTAAGATATGAACTACATAGCTAACACTTTTTAAGCTCAGTTAGGAAGGCCAATGTCTTAGATGTGAAATATATTACTTATGGCCCATTTGCTAAAGCAATGAGGCAAACCATTAAGATGTCTTATGATAGTAAATCCGACAGCTGTGTTCCTTTTGGTAGTTTAAACCTACATGCATATACCCTTTATAAAATGTGTAGATATTGTAATATTGTGAATGGACTTTTTAGATCAGATAAGTGTAATTTACAAGATTTCAATGGCTTTTTACCTACACAATGAAACTGATTTTAAAAAGATCGAATACCTACAAGGCCACATGTTTCTAGGTTTAAAAGCAATCCTTTATAATTCCAAAGAAACTGTTTATAATTTTTGAATAAAAGAATGTACAGATTTCTGATCATGACCAAGGAGCATATTAAGAAAATTTTCTGTTTTAAGATCCAAAGTCAATAGCCATCTTGAGATTGCTTGGCAATGTTGATTGGTTTACAATATGAATATGATGCGTAGATGCACTGAATGAATGGTATGGGGTTCACACTCAATAGGCCATATATAGGGAATGTACTGGGAGTGGAGGAATTCAGTGCACACTGATTGCATAACACTGTAAACCATCAAGCAACTACCAGCATTCTACCTTCTGACTGGACTTGGATTGGAACCCATGACATCCAGAGGCGAGAGGCGAGTATGTTACCAATTACACTACCATATCCCCGGGCACATCAAAAACTCGCCATGAAATAAATAATAATTTTATATTACTCTGGAATTCAAAAATAAAGAATTAATATAACATGAGGTATTTGATTTGATGGCATGTCAAGCTGTCGTGGTGCCCTATGAGAAATGTAGGGGTTTTTTAATAACACTCCTGGGTTAGCAGTTGGCTGTAATACAGTTGTAATACAGTAGATAATCAAATTAAGGGCGTTAACCATCCATGAACCTTGTCAATATGTTCATAGTTGACACTTTCATAATTAACTGCAAGCAATTAGTGACATTAGAAAATATTGAGACCTCCTCAAAACTTGGTCCCCTTTAGTTATTTGTCAATAAACCTTCATCTGATGACTGCCAGAAGTGTAAAATGAGATGTGATGCAAAGTGCAGTTAGGGGCAAAAATTAACTTTGAAGGTGAATAGATTTGTATAACACAAGCATGTCATTAAGGTATATACTTTTCAAAAAACCCTTAAATGGTGGATGTAATTTTTACCTCAAATCATTTTGGCCAATGTTTTTTTCACTTGAGTGCGTCATTTTTAAGTTTTTAGTATTAAAAAATTATCTAACAAGGTTCTCTTTGTGTTTTGAAATGCAGCGTGCAATAAATTTAAATTTCTTTTACCAGAACCAACTGGTGATCTATTTGAATCCTAATATTGACAATAAAACAAAGCCAATACTAAATTAAATTGTCTGACACAACCTGACAGGTGTCTGGATTTTGTAGCAAAGTTTACCAGTTTAACAAGTACACTGCTTCAAGAAAGGCATTGAACGCCTATTTCTTGCAGAAAAGCTGTGTCGTTTTCCACTGAGACATAGACATAATTTTCTCATTGATCCAGACTTGTGAACCATTCTTAAAACATGTAGCTGACCAAAGTCCAGGTTACACGTAGATGTAGACGTTATTTGTTTTTATAAATCAGACAAGTGAATGTCAATCGTAACGTAAAAAGGATAAAGCTGTGACCTTTTTGGTTTATTTCTTATACTGGAATGTTATGTGCTGTTATGAAACCATCAGTCAGTTATGGCAGGAATTGAAATGGCTTGGCCATTTCAAAACGGCCAAATAAACCTGTTGGCAATTTCAGAACCATCTTACTTGTTTTGGACGAGATGTATTTGAAATAAAACATTTAGAGGCTATGAATATGATTTTTAAATTATATACTTTAAAAAGTTAAAAATTTGTAACTGGATAATACCCAGAATTTTATAGGATATGGCTACCAAATGAAACTGTAAATCATTTCAAGTAAATAAGTCCAATTAAGTCCCATGTACTGTGATTAGTTATCTTTGCAAATTGCCAGGCCATTCCAAAAACCAAGTTAGATTTTGAAAACAGATAAATTATCTGATCATTTAAAAACGGCCACTGGTTGTTTTGAAAGGGTCAGTAATGAAATGGCCAAGAACAATACTGACACATGGCTATTGGAATGAATGCCACTTTTTGGATTGGGTTGTTCTTAAGGCCCATGCACATCAATAACGATATAATACAGTCTCATACAATCCACGCAATTGTGAAGTTTGAAAGTAGTAGACCATACCTTTTCTGTAAACACACAAAAAATCAATATAAGCCAGTGTGACATGATATCTATTTTGAAGAATTCCTTCACTTTTATGAGATCAATATCGATCATCAGTGTTATAGAGACTGATTTACAAATCACCACCAAAGGGATAACCACTGTAAAGAAAACACAGGGTCAGGGAGGAGCATTTACTTTCATTTGGATTGCTTCTTTGGTGTAAACTTTAATTGCATTTAATTTTTTTTTACTGACTGCCTACAGACCAATCGTAAACTGAACAATGTTTTGAAACAATAGGTATATTAAATGCACACAATAGTACAGTCACTCATATCTTCCAGATTGGACTATTGTAACTCTCTCCTAGCTGAACTCCCACAGTATCTTAACCATAAGTTGCAGAAAGTAGGTTAGGTTTCGGATCAAATTTAAAATAAATCTACTAGTATATAAGAGTTTGAATCGACAGGCACCATCATATTTGACATCAATGCTTAACTACCAGCAACATCAACGCACCACAAGATTGGCAAGAAAATCATACATGCTACAAGAGAAAAGATCAAAACTCGTCTCTATGGGTGACCGTGCCTTTAGTGTTGTGGCACCAAAGTATTGGAATGAACTGCCAGATGATATCAGGAACATTGAACTTCCATTGGACATCTTCAAAAAGAAACTAAAAACTCATTATTTTAAAACAGCTATTATAGAGAAAAAGCGCAGTGATTGTTTTTTCTTAAATAGAATTGCGCTATATAAATATGTCAGGTTATGTTACTTGGAACTAATACCTTGAGCCTATTTGAGCCTTTAACAATCAAATTAACATTACAGAAAACAGCTTTATTTACTCTGTTGAGATAAGTTTCGAAATGGCCTGGCCATTTCAAAACCAAAAGAGCTTTTGAAACCGCCAGGTATACTATTTGGCCGTTTTGAACGGCTAGGGACATATCATATCTCAACTCAAAATAGCATCACCTTTCTTATTTTTGGCCTGGTTCTGGACTTTTTCTCCATTTTGTTCACTGTATTGTAGACTTGTATCAGGTACTTTACATAGGATCTCGGTTTTGTGTGTAAAATACTTTTCCGAATCCATTTCAATATTACTTTTAGTATGGGTATGCACACCCAAAATGAATTTTATCAACATTCAAGAATAGGAACGGGTATTTCCTGTAAAAATAAGACTAGAATATGTCTTTATTTGTTTTGATGTTTGATTCAGTTACAACATATCTTTAGTCAGAGAAATCTATTTATACTCTAAAAAATTATAATAAAATGAAATAAAATAAAAAATGAAAATATACCAAAATAACTTAAACCAAGTGTACATTTTAACAGAATTTAACTATCTAATCAAACTCCATGCATTCCTTTGATAGGGTGTATTTATATCGTTTTAATGTTAATTTAGTTTTTCTCCATGCGTGGGTACAATTTATAACAACAGAGTAAATATTTATCTATATTTCCTTTTCTGAAAAGTAAATACTAAGCTTTGTTTTGCGTGTTGTTTTCTTTTGCACAAACAACTTCAGTTGTTTATAATATCATGTAGTTATAGAGTTAATATAGTAACTGTGTATACATAACTGGTGATCTAAATGCACCATGTCCCGTCCCCGTACTTAATGGGCGGATAAACACGTTGGGCCGTGAAGAAAACATTAACTTTAGAAGTTACTCAGGAATTTTGTACTAAAACACCTAACTATGATACATACTGTAGACGCCCAGTCGTTGATTTTTGAGTGCAAATGAATTTTAGGACAAAAACAAATACGGATAACTGGTCACCAAGTTAGGATGTTGCTTCTTAAGCATGGTGGGTAATTTAATCTTAGATTGCCTCCCCCAAGAACCTAAACAACTGAGAAGGACAAATCATTGTATTGAGCTAAATTAGCGGCTAAATAATCGGCTTGTGATTAAGAGCTGCACTGACCAAACTTTTTAACTTAATGGCGCAGAAATTTATGAATAATAAATGGCGGGGCCCTTTTGAAAGCAGGCTACAAGAAAGGAAATAAATTCTCCCATGACAATCCCCCCTCCCACTTTTTGTCCCAAAATGTCTCTGGGCTTTTCTAAATAATCATGAGGACTATTCATATCCTTATTTGGTTTGCAGTCTACTGTCTTTAAGAAGGGTCCTTGCCATTGGCCAATTCGGCTCTGTATGCCATATTGGAAAGTGGGCGTGTTTTGTCGTTTGATTGGTTTAATATCTGTCACCGAACCCACCTGTTTGTCACCGAAAACACGCAACACATTGTCACATAATTGCCAATCAGGCCCCAGTGCTCTCAAATCCCCACGCCTAAAGCCAAGACTGTTTGAAGAGGATCTACATATAAAGGGAAGCATATTGAAGCACTCAATTCAAATAGTCACCATTTGACAAATCGACTTAGCTCACCAAAAACTCAAACTAGAGCAATTTGAGGTCAGCCAAAAAGTCATAGATTTTATGCATGGATTTCTAATGAAGGCAGAAGTATTAGTTCTGTAAAATAGAATTATCTACTAAGACATTTACAGACAGAATTATCATTGAAGACTGACACTTCAACAAGAGTTCAATCTTTTGTGTGATCTGGATACAGAAGTGATATTTTATTGACAGTTTTATTGTTTTCTGGATTTATTAAAGACATAAAAGAGCCAGGACTTATAGTGTGTGCTATTTATTCATTTGAACACTCTGTTGTTCAAAGATAATTTTGGAGCAGACGACATTTGGACATTTTCCCGCCATTTCTTTACAAGTTGATCTGACCTGAGATCGGGATGTTATTGGATATAGACAGGATGAACCAGACCTCCAGTAAGTTAATGCTTTGACTTTTTGTTAATATTAAGAAATAATTATTACTTTATAATAATTATAACTTGATAATAATTCTTATTAAAAGAGACACACAATCATATCTCCAAAATGAATGTTAGTTTTGGGTTGTAAATCATATTACTGTGTGAAACTAGTACAGTTGTTTCTTCATTAAAAGTTCTTGCGAAAGACTTTCCTAAAAGTAAAAATGAAGTAAGCACATGTGTTATTAAGGCTTTATTATTTCCTTTTAAAAAGTTGTAAAGTAATTAAAATTCTTTACTAAACAAAATAGTCTGAAGTTTTATAAGATAGGTGTATATGTTTTGAAAGACACCTGTTTTTAATGGGAATAGCTGAAGTGTTAGATCTATGAGATAAGTCAGATTTTACAAAAGTTTGCACTCACTGAAAGAAGTTTATACATTATCTCGCAAATAAGTCTCAGTCAAATTTAATGCAGACATGAACATTTTGAATGAATTGTCATTTAATGTGTGTTTTCTTCCATTTAGCAAAACACACAAACCCTTTACATGCATACCACTTAAGAAGTCAAAATATACCAACCCATAATTACATGAACTAGTATAACAATTATAATAAATTATGCTGGTTATGTTGCAAAAGATTTAGCAATTTTTACAAAAAGTCTCACACAACAAAATAACTACACTGTTTGACTTTTGCATAAAACCTAATCATGGAACAGTTCCAAGTAACACTGATTCTACTCCACTAAGTGAACTATAAAAACTGATTAAGTCAATTACTCCAGATAGTTCCTAGTTTGGAACTTTTAATATTATTTACAGTATGGTTATATAACTCTGTCTGAGCTCATAGTGGAATGGTTGGTGTAGAATGGTGTTGAATCTTGTACTCGTTGATATACAAATGTAAAAACAATTGTTTTAAATCTAGTTTTTCAAAACAGTATATGACTGGTATTACCACATGCCGAGAGTTTAAAACTGGAAGTAACCAAATAAGATTATTAAATTATTTACTTATTCAAAAAATAATTACTTAATGGTGGTTTGCGATTCTTATTGAGTACTGGTTACCAAATTTATTGGGGCAACTGAGAGAAGCTAAATTGCAATGATTTGTTTTGAAACCCCTTAATTTGTAACTCCAATTTAATTTTAGTAATTTTAAAGAACAGTAAAAATAAATGTTCTAAAATCATTTGTAAAATATTTAAACTGTTAAATACAATATTTAATATGATCAGGAAAACAAATTCACCTGCATTTAGTGCGAGGCATATGGCGTAAGGGTTCACTAAAATTAGCACTAATTGGCTCTTTTCAAATCTCACATTGACAGAACTAGTGATTAGGCATATGTAGAATTACAGAACTAACACGAAAACATACACAGTAAAATACCTACTATTTCACACTGTTTCAAATTCGCCACAATTACAATGCAATATAAACATCGTTTTTAGTTGCTGTATGATATCAGAATGTATGAATTTATATATTTACTTTTCTCGGTACTAAATGTTAACCTTTTGTTCACTGTAATTAAAAAAAACAGTTGAAATATCTCAGTTGTAATTTTGTTGTTAAACAAAAGGTAGTGTTTATCTTTTAAATTATGAAGGGTTAACTGGGTGTGCACAATTATTTATATGAAAATTAACAAATATATGTGTTCATTTTAGGTCGTATATTGGTTGATGTGCCTTGCAAAGTTTGCGGGGATCATTCATCTGGAAAACATTATGGGATCTACGCATGTGATGGGTCAGTGATATTGATTTGTAATGTTTCAAGATAATACAGATATATTCTTTTCATGATACTTTTACTTTGACAAATGGCTGTGTATGAAAAGTTATAATATTAATTAAAACTTACTCGTGCTGTAGTAAATGGAAGACCGCTATATTAAAACTTAATGGGAGATAACACCCCAACATTATTGGTAATTATGTATGAAGTGCACATTCATTATTTCCTACAGCCAGACAGATTATCAATGGCCTGCGATTACTTTCGTAGTATTATTTATGTGTTAAGCGACTATTGTGCTATCTCTATGACGTAATGTAATACCCCATTCGAATGAACTCTTATGTAACGGAAGGTTCGCTGTACATTCCAAGTTGACATTGCACGAGAAATAAAGTCTGAGTAAATTATAAATTCCTATTTAATAACATCGGATTAAATCACACCCCGAATCTGTTCAAGTGTGTAAAACCCTCATATTATCTGAAACACTCTCGTATACAGCGCGTGTGAGTAGAAGGTATTTTATAGCAGTAACGAGAACAATCGAATGAGGCCATATTGCGTCACTCACCGCGGGGTAATAAAAGAGTGCTGGGCTGATAACGCACAGGTGACAGAAATTGGGACAAAGTGTGACACATTCTTGGGATAGAAAGCTTAAGGTTTGACATGACATGCTCATGAACAAGTGTCTCTCCTTCAAATCAATCTTTTTCACACATATTCCACTTGAGTTATATTCTTCCGCGAACAAGTGCAAATGACCCCATTTAAGTGATATCCCGCCTGTACGGGCCGTTGTTTTGAAACTTAAGTAATTATTCCATGAGTTTATTGTGTCCTGGTTCTTGTAAATTGGTTAAAAAGATTTTCCGCCAGAGATGGCGAACAAGTGTAGTATGTATGGCGTAAATAAGTGTGTAAAAGTCATTACATGCCCCCACCACTTAAAATGTGATTTCCATTGTAAGGTGTCCATAAAAGCGACATGTGTCAGCGGGTTTGTGGAAAACACTTCCATTTACTCAATATAAATTGCGCCCATGCTGAGTTTTCTGTTTTTATTTAGCGGGGTACACTAAATCATGAGGTATTTAGTCTGAATAGATCGAGAAACATCCTAACTGTTAATTGATTACTGTCGTGGAGGGTGGTGCATTAAAATCACTGAGTACAAGTATAGATGGGTCCTGGCAGAGAGTTTTGTGATGTTTTAAGAAAATCAGTCGAATGACAGTTACTGCAGTGAAGAGATAATGCTTTATTATATCACAATTGTTTAGATTATCAAGTTAAAGAGAATAAACCCATGTCATTTAAGCCATTCAGTTGAAAAAGCGTTTTGTCTTAAATTTCCCAAGGAAAAAATAAAATGATGAATTTGAAGCTTTGATTTTGATACATTTAATTAGTACCGATAGCAAAAACTAGTATTTATGTATGATATTTCAGTGTACTGAAACCTAGAAGTTACATTAACTGTGTATGGACAAATACCACATACAAGTTAAAGATCTCTCACTGTTGATCCAAATAATTTCAGACCACTTTTTCTATTACAGATGTGCTGGCTTCTTCAAGCGATCCATCAGACGTAACCGTCAGTATGTGTGCAAGTCTAAGAATGAGAATTGTCCAGTGGACAAGGCACACAGAAACCAGTGCCGTGCCTGTAGACTGCGGAAATGTGCTGAGGTCGGCATGAATAAAGATGGTAAGTAAAATAAAAGAACAAAATTCCACAGAAGGAAATATGTAAGATTAATATTAACAAGCAATAATTGGTGAAAAACTGAAGATAAAAAGTCCTTTGGGTTTCATTGTTGACAGCTTTTGATGTTTGAAGTTCAGGAAGTATTGTCAATGATAGTACGTTAATTGTGATCAGAATAGGCAATTTTTGCATATTATTGAATTTATTGTTAATACAAATATGACAATATAGCAGTAAATTGCTTGGTTCAAATTTGTGCAATAATATAAAATATTTTAGAAACAAAGAAATATTAGAATAATAAAATGAATAAATTCCACGTATACACATTCCTTTTTTGGAAAATATGCTATATGTATCAATTGCTAAGTAGTATTTAAAACTAAATGAAAGTAAAGAGCTTCTAAACTTAAAATAATTGTAAATTAACATTTAAAATTCACAATGTACATTTAGCTGTGCAACATGAGCGAGGTCCACGCAACTCGACCATACGTCGCCAGATGGCATTGTACTTGAAGGAAGCAGCTGATTACAGCGCCTCCATGGGCATTTCACCATTTGTGGCTCCACCACCTCTAGTCACCCCAATTACAGTTCCTGCACCATTCTACCCAAGCCTGGCTGCTTCTCCTATTGCAGCTAGCACCCCAATAAGCATGGAAGCCAGGACTCCTGTAGCCACACTGGTACCACCAAAGATAACCCATAGTCCAGGACTGATACACCCCACCCCAAAGGTACGGAAACACATATCTTTTTGGGTGGTGTATTTTTGCATACATTTGGTGCTCGTTTAGGTATTTATTATGCCATTTTTTAACAGTTTTGGATGGTAATATTTCTTCATTTATTGGTTTGACTTGGATCATTGCTGGGTTTTCTAATGCATTATATTAGTACTTGCATCTCAGTACCTGACAGATCTGTGTATGTTTGGATCATGGTGCGTTTGATTCTATTCTTTTAGGGGTGGAAATTCTTTGTTCTTAGAAATATTGCTTGAAGTGCACTTGCATTTTGATAACAAAGGGCAATGAAAAATATGTTAAATACAGTCTAAGCTATGTAAGAAGGTACCTAATACAAGAAAAAAGAGCTAGCTGAGTTATTGTCAGAAATAGATTACACTTGCAGTGAGGGTGTATCTCTTGTTGATAGAGTGTCATAATAAAGTATCCTGTTTGAAAGCCACAGAATTTGGTAAAATATGACTCCTGTTTAACTGGGTGAATCACAAAAATCACTTTGCAATTACTGTTCAGAGAGATCCACTGTTATTCAAACTTGGCCCCCACAGTAAGTTGATACATATACCTCAGTATTAGATTTCACATTTGATCTGGGACATTACAAGAAATGGTACAGAAACATTGCTTTTACGTGCACGTGTTAATCTGAGGAAAAAAATATAAGGTATCCCCACGTAGGGGGGAAAATTATTCAAAGAAAAGAACACATAGAAATAGAAAATCTGAAGTAAGTCACCATCTATTCACAAGTGTGAAATGTTTTTGTAAAGATTTTAGGATGTGTTCACTTGATATGATCAAAATACTTTCAAGTCATGTGATTTCAATTACTGAATCAAATCTGTAGTGTGAATATCTGATTATCAATTTACCTCAGCTTTTTACACTTATTGACACCGAGACATTTGTAAAAGACTTTTGAGTATGCTTTTGTTATAACCAATTTTTTCTTTCCATTTTTGGCCACCATTATAACAAAACATATTTTGTATACCCATTGAAGTACTATAGACATTACATAGAACTAAATTACAGATTAACCAAATGAGAAAGCAACAATTTAAAGATTATAATAAAAATGTTAAAATGTTGGTCCAAACTGAGATATGATTCAAGCTTGCTTCAATTACTGTTGTGTTTCTGGCATAAAAGGCAAAAATCTGTGTGGTTGGTACATTAAATATGCAAATTGATTTGTGAAACTGCCTTAATATTGCATGATAAGGAATGCCACATAGTGTATTTGTGGATTGATGCTCTAACAGAAAAACTTTTACATTAAAACTTTAAAAATATTGTATAAGTTGCATCTTTTAGATCTTTTTGAGGATAAAATGACTTTTTCATTATCTTTGTCAAGACACAATGTATACCTACAATTAATAGACATCTGTGAGGCTTTGATGCTATTGTCCTTCACATATTCTTCTGTAAGAGAAAATACATTTGTGTCAAAGTTTTAAATAATTTTAAATGGAAATGAATCCACAGAAAATGTTTAAAGAAGCTTTTATTCACATAATAGAAAGGTATGTAAATAAAAAGGAACCCTGTTGTAAAAGTATATAAAATTACATTTAGGTTGTAGTGGCACCAGTCTTGAAATCCCAATGTCAAAATGTACAAAATTCTAGTCTGTATACATTAAATTAACCACCACTAAAACCAAAATCCATGGAAGTTGGAGGGTCTCTAACTGTTACGGTATGGGTTTAATTTGTCATTTACTGAAGTGAGAAAAGTGGTACTTGCTGGTTACCTGTGGTTTTTTATTGCAAAATCTTTGCCAACTAGACATGACTTATACAGTGTGATGAAAGTGACGATAAGCAAAAATCAGTCGGTGTAATAATGTAGAATTTCTGTATTTCTAGTACCCCCATGAAGTGGCAGCCTCCGCCTTACTGAGTACTCCCAGTCCACAACCTCCCACCTCCCCATGCAGTACCTCCACACCATCCCCCTCCACCAGCCCACAGCATCACCTCCACCAACATCATCATAGCCCCAGGTCTCATGCCATGCCCCCCAGTACCACTGCTGCCCCAGCCCTCCCCAGCTCTCCGCCCAGTCTCTCAAATGCAGAGGCAGTATGTGAAGCAGCAGCCAGACTACTCTTCATGAATGTGAAATGGGTGAAGAATGTGCCAGCCTTCATGAGTCTGCCCTTCAGAGACCAGGTCAGTGTACAAAGAACTGTCTTACATTGTAACCTAAAGTGTTTTGGGGGTGATTTTTTGGATGGAGGCAGACTGAGCTTATTATTTGTAACGTTTTCTTTAGTCAAACCTGTAAGTGAACAATTTAAAATCTGTAAACTTTTCTTATGCAGGGTGCAAACTCAAGCTATGAACTAGAGTTTGATTAAACAACATGTTTGTATAGTTAATGCTTTGCTTCTGATTACAGGTACTGTTATTAGAAGAATCATGGAGAGAGCTGTTTGTACTCGGGGCTGCTCAGTTCCAGATGCCCATTGATGCTACATCACTCTTGGCTGCAGCTGGTGAGTTTCTTTTGAAGAAATGAATTGCCATATTTTGCAAAAATTGGATTTTTTTTCTTTTAAATTACAGTTCACTTTTTAAGTACAATCTGTTAAGTAGATTCCAAAGTTTAAGAGGAGAGTAAGTGGACCATTGGCCTTTTTTCACTGAAATATAGCCATGCTGCATGAAAGTTCTAGTTCAGTACAAGTATTGTTTTACTTAAAAGATACTAAGTATTCAAATGTATGATCCATCATTCTCTACCTAGGTTTTGGACCAGACAAATCACCCTCTGATAAAGTGAGCAACATGCTGTCAGAAGTCCGCCAATTGGAAGAGGCCATCTCCAAGTTCAAGGCCATGCAAGTGGATGCTACTGAATATGCTTATCTCAAAGGCATTGTACTCTTCAAGAACTGTAAGTACCAGAGCTTCCTGATTTCAAGATCTCTTGTAGTAAATTCACAGAAAAAACATCCCACATACAGTCCTTTTAAGAGACCATTCTATTATCTTTGACTTGTAATATTATTAGTATGACTTTTTTGTAAAATGAGGAACAATGATAATAATAACAATAATAATCTCATAGTCAAGAAGTAGGGGAATGTATAGAAAGAATGAAGGGAAAAAAGCTGTCAATTAAGTTTTGTGTCAGTAAAAGCTTGTTTCAATATTATTGCTGCTAGGTTTTGGTAGCTAGGGGAGCTTCTAATACTATATGGTAACCCGGTTCCGACATGTACCATTGGCAACGATGCATGAGACGCGTTATGATAATACGTAAACATTGCCACCAATGTAGTACAAATACCATTTGTTGCAGAGGACTTCTCGTAAAGAATGGAAATCATAGATGTGCTAACAGCCAAAGCAAGCTAATCACTCCTTTTATAAGAAGAGTCCGCTTGAAATCCTAGATATTATTATCTGCGGAACTTATACACTGACAGAACAATAGGGCAGTGTCTCACTGTGTCACTGGTTTTGAAATCTAAAGAGATGAAAAAGAAACAAACCCCCTAAAAGATCAGCCAACTCTTGCGTGATAAATAACAAGAAATCTCTATCAAAATAGGGCTAGATGGATAGATCTTATGTTTATATTTTTATATATAGAATACGATATAGTTTTTTCTTTGCTCTATTAAATATGTTTTAGTATCTAATGAAATTAAGCTGGGTAAAAAATTTTCTTCCTTCACAAAAGAGGAGGTGTTATATCAGTTACCAGCCTGGATTGATATCCATTAGTTATCAAAATTGATGGGGAAAATAAATATAAATAAATTGATAAAAAATAAAGAAAAATATTAGAATACAGTTATTTTTTGAGGGAACATGGATATCAGATATCTGTGTATATACAAATGTATGTAAGTTTTATTGTGCTTAAGCTCTGTACTAGCCATTCTGTTAGGGTATTTATGGGCATTCAAATGAACTTGTATAAAATATAGCATATTCGTTGGAACCCTGTAATCCTTTGTTTTCTTTTTAATATCAAATTCAAGTCACTTAAATATTTCATCACATGTCACATCTTGTCGTATATATTCCTTAAATCTCATTAGTATTAAGACAAACCATACAATTTATTTATTTGCTTGTTTGCAGCACTCAGTAACCTCCATAATTTTACATTTATCAAGAGGGCTCTACAAAACTAGAACCTTCGTATCCACTGGATTTTGTTCAAATTATGGCAGCTTACATTATAACTTCAAACGAGACACCATTTATCTTGTTCACCTTAACACTGCTGCGACTTACACCAAACTTTGACTTCAAGGATTCTACTTGTAGAGTTTCACTCTATTGTCCAAGCAAACTGCAAAAATTAAGTATTCACTTTGCCTCTTTCCAGCTTTCAACAACCGTCAGACTTCATCAACGGGCACTGAGGACAAGGTACTGCGTGAATTCCACACAGTGAGTACCCTACAGGACCAGGCTCAGGTTTGCCTAGGCAAACACATCGAGGTCACCTACCCCACCCAACCTTTCAGATTTGGCAAGATGCTCCTGCTACTGCCAACACTGAAAAATGTCTGTGGCAAAACCATCGAGGATGTTTTCTTCAGAAATACTATTGGTGGTATTCCTATTGAAAGACTACTGGTCGACATGTTTAAATCAGAAAGTTTGTGACGTGTGACAGATTGGTGAAATGACTATAGCTGTTATATATATCAATATAATTATAAAGGGTGTTCCATAGACTTTGATGATGTCACTGTTAGGGAGTTGTGTACAGTTATGGCACTGTGTATCTTTGATGTGGTATTGAAGTTTATTATTTATCTCCTTTGATATGTCTATAAAAAGGCTTCAACTCAGTTGAAAACTGTACAATGTTACAGTCAGTTTTGAATTTGAAGTTTAAAAATTGATATATTTTTGTGTCACCAGCATTTATGCTGCATGGCATATAGGGATTGCTTTGTTAAAAAATATAAGTTTGATAATTTAAGGTGTCATGTTCAATTCTTTATCTGATATTTATGCCAAATTAGAAGGCTTTCAGCAAAATTAATACACCAAATTCACAATTTATTTTGTAAATGGCAGTTCTGCAAAGTTTGACCAATGAGATTTGATTACTGATGAAGGCAAAGGTTTTTTTTGTAGCTAGAGGCCTTCTTTTACAAGTTGACTGTGAGTTGTTGTTAAGTTTAAATGTTAGATTGGTCACATATCTGCATTGTGTAGTGGAAGTTCTCCTGTGTAGCAAATTAGCAATACAATCAAAATAAACAATGGGTTCTCTTGACCTGAAGATATTAACAGTATTACTGAATATGCATGATTAGTGTCTTGGTTGATCTAGATCATTTGTGAATTAGGTCTGTTTTATTCATATATAATGCTAATATAAAATGATACAAATGGGAACATTTATTGTAATTCTCAAAGTGTTTTATTTTATGTGTATATAGTTCATTGTATGCATGTTGTACATAAATCACAAGTTGGAATATTGACAAAGTTTATACATCAGTGTAATAACTAGAGACTTGTATGTGTTGAAGTCAGTTGCATGTAAAAATGATTGTACTGTTTTGTATATACTTGGAAACGGAACCACACAGACAGAAAACAGGTATTTATGAAGTGCATACATAATACTACACAATATAGTTCATGTATCAGGGCTTTTTGAGGCTGCAATCAAAGTTAATGATCTGATAACAAAAAAACTGCTATACAAGGTGTTCTGAAGTATAATTGTCCTTTTAGATGCATGTCATATGAATATAATTAGAGTGCATGTTTGGGAATGCATGTTGTGTGGCTTTGTACATACAGCAACCAGAGCAGGTTAATTTGCAAAGTGCTAGAATATTCAGATTATTGGGCAATTTTGGTTTTAACAAAGTATTTGGTTTCTTAATATGTGACACACAAATTAACTCTGTACAACTAGAATCCTGAATATCTACAGGAATTGGTTCATGTAATGACCAAGTTTCACCTCTATCTGAAGAAAAAGCAGCATTTATCAAATGATATCTCCATATTGGTCTACTTATGCCTGATTCTGACTTACAGCAATTCTACTCAGAGACTACTGTATGGGTGGTTTGGACATAACAACTAAGCAGTAATGTTGTCTGCATTATCTTCATATTGTCCAAACCGTGTGAGTCAGCATGAATTCAAAAAAACGTTAACAAATATTTTGTATGACTAGTTTTGACCGTGAATGTCAGCAAGTGTATACTATATATTGAATGGTGTGCGGTAATGTTTATTGTAGGTGGTTTCAAAATTTTCTTCTGTTTTTATGGAAATTATCTTTGATTCATACAAATCACTCAGTGAATTTACCAGCTGAACCTGTTCAATTACATCCTGGTTCAGAATAAAGTGTTCTCCAATAAAAACTATCAAATTTGTAATTTCCAAAAAGGATTCAAGTGAAGGAGAGTTTTTTCTTTGTTAAAAGCTTTTATTCAAATATTGATTTGGATGTGAATGTTGTGCTTTTGGTTAATTTTGTATGAACTTTGATTCACTCTCTGTGAACTGTAAAACAGAAGATGTAATGTGTATATTTCCATAGTGCTAACAAGTTGACAGTGTGAAAGGATATATATGTTTTATGCCAATGATCTACACGCATTTTGTAAAACACAACAGAGGCTGACTGGTAGCTTGCATTTATAAGTTGTAAAAAAGTTTTATGCAACCTGCTAACAACATGTATTAACCCTGGTCATATTGGTTTTATTATTGTTTGACAAAATGGAATAATTTTCAGATATTTTTTATTAACATAAGTAATACATGACTAGAATAGCTTCATTGGAAATATCTGACACTTCAGTTTTAGTATCTGCCATTAGTTTCATTATTTGACAAGGAATTATTATATTTGGCATAATTCACAATAAATAACGCAAAATATTAAAATTATTATTTAGTTGAGTAAATCAGTATATGAAAATCAATCATAAATGATAACTTGCTAAGCCATAAAATGATGTGGTTTCTTTCATGTTCTTATTGTTTACAAAGCTTGAAATGAAGTGAGCATAACACATTTCACACAAGACATTTTTACCTTGGGGAGTAGTGATTATTTCAGTGTTGTGTGCTTGCCAGTTGCATTTGTTCCTATATATATAGACACTCTAGTGATATTAATCTGTATAACGTGGTTCTGTGTATTTATAAAACTGAAAACTCTCAGATTTTGATAATTATGGACTAAGGAGTTTTCTTTGTCTTCAGATGTTTGTGTTTTGTGTATTCTGATTATTATACTGGGATAATCATTGAGTATTATCCAGTACTTATGTGCTTAGTAACTTCTCATCTCATTATCTGATCTGGAATAGAGAACCTTGTGTTCTAACTCTGTTTAACTCTGAAAATGAATGGGCCACCCAAGTAAATGTACTAAGGCTGAAACAAATTCGTATATCTCTTATGTACGCAGACATAGTCTTGTTGATAAAAATGTATTCTATTAATATAAACTTTCCTTGGTTATATAGTTTCCATTGATTATATTTTTTAAAATCAGTGTTGAAACACTGGCATTTTGTCCTAATAATTTTATAACTGAAAGTAAAGGTGTATTTATTTTCATTTTATTCTGTATTTTATTTTGTTGTTTGTGTGATAGATTGAGGTTATTTGGAAGCGATCTCGTTTGTCAAAACCCTTAACAGAGCTGCTATATACATGTAATTTATTTATTTTAAGAGCAAAGTACAGTGAAAATTGGACAGCATTTGTGAATTGGCACATCATCAGGTACATTTATGGATGAAATTTTCTGGATTTAGTCCATCATTTTAGTGTATTATTATTACTGATATTGAATATTACTGATATAAGAAAATTTACTAGCAGAAAATGTTTCAAATTATTTAGAAAACTTTGATGATTATTATTTCAGATCCAAGGCTATTAGATTACTTAAACAGAAAAATATGTGGTTGTTGAAAGTGTTAAAGCTCATTACACAGCTGTTACTGTGTTTTAAGTACTGATGTATTATTTATTAACAGAGGTTTTCTTTTGTATAAAACCTTGCAAACTGTAATATTTTGAAATGCCACAGTTGCATCTGTCAAATTTGTTTTATATATACTTATATTAAATTTGTTACAGTGCAACAAACAAAATGATATTGTTAAATAAACATATATAAAGAGAAGATATTCTTTGACTGTAACACTATATCCAGTATATTTTTGTTCTGCCATGAAGTAACAGTCATATTTATTGGCTTGATGATAGAGGCTGGAATGTAATGAAATTGCATTACTGGTAGGTAACGGAACAGTGCAAGAATGTTTCAACCTGATGGCATTTATTAAATTTTTACCTGTAAGTCAATGTTAAGCCATAGTTATGCATAAGTCCCCAAAATACTTTGTAAATATTTGCATGAAATTCCCAAACATTAGATAAATTAATTTTTACCCAAAGTTGAGCAATATATCAGAGAGTAAGAAAAAGTAAGGTCAATTTATTGAGTGGACTTTAATCTGTTGATAGAATAATATTGCATGGATTGGGTAGGGACAATGGGATATGAACATTGGCTTTAACCCAACTCTTAAGAATGTTAACTCTAAATGGGAGTTCCACCAGTTAACTTTTTCCAGTCATTACTTCACACAAAGCCAACATGTACACACGGTAACTAGTGAATGCAGTCCAAAATGGCAGTTTGACTTTTGTGCACAGAAAGCCTAATTAAACTTGTATTCAAGACTGTTAATATGGTCTCATTCTGGACCTGTTGAACTTAAAAGCCTATTTTGAATGTTTTTGGTGTTTATACACAGTAAGCAATATTTTTCCCAATAAAAGCTAAATTAAGCATGTGGAAGAGATTTCATTTTGGGGAATCACTAACAATTGATGACTGCAGTGGTAATATACCATTTCTTTACTGCGAAAGTATGTGTGAATGAGAACTATGAGTGCATTAATATGATTATGATTGTCATTGGCCAAATACCTAATTTAGGAAAATAAGGGAAATGTCCGGAGTGTGAAGGGACATTTAATGGAACATTTTATCAAATAAATTGATTAATGCCTATTGGATGTATAGCCCCAATATTCCACATCCACCATTTCTCTCTCATTTTTCTATGTTCAGATTTGGGGGTGTTATATTTCACCCATATTTCACACCATTCCAGCAGAGAAAATTTCATGTCCCTTACTGAATGACCCTTCTCAGTAAAGTGTTTTGAGACTGGGGAAATTCTGGTTTCCTTAGGTTTTGAAACTGACCGTTTGTGTTCATAGATTCTATGTCTGAACGCTCTTCCTGTTTCTCCCACATAGTATTTTCCACATTTGCTACATGTGATTAGGTATACAATGTCACTTAACTCACATGTGATGTGTTTGGGCACTTGATTGACTTTAGTTTTATTATGTGAGGTTTTGCATTCTACTTCACTTATTTTATTAATAAGTGGGCAGTAAGTGCATTTACCGAGTCTGGTGCACACTGGGGGTCTGATGACTTTGGTCTCTTTGTGAGTGGGTGGAAAGGCTATTTCTGCCTTTGTCAATAGATTTCTAAGATTTGGTAATCTTTTGAAACCTATCAGGGGTTTGCTATTGAATGTTTGTGAACAGTCTTTACTGTATTCAATAATATTCCAGTTATCGTGAATAAACCCTTTTATGTCTGGGTTGTTTGGGTTGTATGTAGTCACCATGACTGGTGTGTCTGTGCTGACTTTAGTTTTGACTTTAAGTAAGTCATCTTGAGTGAATGAGCTAGCTTTCAGCATGTTTTTTTGAGGGATTTAAATGGGTATCCTCTTTTAAGATAATATTTAATCATTTTGATCCCATGATGAATAAAATCGTCATTTTTGGTGCATATCCTACGTATCCTTAGGAATTGCCCATAGGGCCCTTTTGTATGACAGGGTTTGTGGTGAGCAGATGTGTAGTGCAAGTACAAATGAGTGTCTGTTGGTTTCTCATATAATGTGGTGTATAGTACTTGGTTGGTGTCAATCTTCACAGTTGTGTCCAGAAAATTGATTGAGTTTTTTTAGAAAACTCATGGGTGAACTTGATCTTGTCATGGATACTGTTTAAGTATGTGAGGAATTTTTTAAGTTCTTCTTCACCATGGTTCCAGATCATGAATATATCATCAATAAATCTCAACCATAAGAGGGTTTTTTTGTCCCAATTCTTGAGGGCATTAGTTTCAAATCTATCCATAAATAGATTCGCATAATTGGGTGCAAGTGCTGTACCCATTGCTGTGCCCCCCACCTGTAGGTAGTGTTCTTCATTGAAGGTGAAATTCATACTGTGTAAGACCAGTTTCAGTAGCTGTAGGATATAAGGGGTGATTGGGTCCTTAGTCCTGTCTTTTCTTAGTTGGGCGGCTACTGCTAATATCCCTTCATGGTTTGGGATATTTGTGTAAAGGGATCTGTAAAAAGTGTAAATAACACTAAGATTATCACACTTCATGTCTGGGACACTATAATAAAAGACCCTAGTAACCGGAAGTGACTATATTTTTTAGAAAATTGACTAAAATACATAACACATAAATAATTTTAGTCTAAATATAACCTTAGATATTTTCTAAAAATTACCCCTCCCAATTATTATTAAAAAATCATTTAATATTACCAGAACGACACTTTACACTTTGCACCCCCAAAAAGTGCAAAAAAAGTGCACTCTACACCGGTGCAATCGACCGGTGCAATTGCACCTCATAAAAAGTACCTTAGGGGATAGGTTACATTCACTCTCCAGCCTCTGATGAGACAGATCATATTTACTGTCAAAATACAGTAGTGAATAAATATCACTGACAGTATAAGGCAAATAACACATTTGTAAGTTATTCAAAAGTGACTTAATCCTGTGACACTTCAACACTTCTGAAAAATATTTTTTCTCAAATACCTAATTTAGTTTTACTTTCAGCTTTACATGTATATGCTATCAAACACCAAATAGCCAACACTCTTTTCTACTATACCCCTTTCAAACTATACCCCACATTTAGAAATTTTACTCGGTGGTGGAACCGCTTCCCAGGATGCCTTATTTGTTCCAAGATATGTGGTATTCATAAGGTTTGACTTGTACATCCACTAATTGGACATTATTTGTGTCAAAAACAAGAGAACAACAGTACTACAAATGTTAGTCACTGAGAGACAACCTTCATTAACCACAACTCACCTTTGGTAGCCGATGGATGAACACTTGCTACCAAAACAAGACTGAATTATGTGAAATAAACCGCAAACCATGCCTTCAGTTACTGTATGAAAATTTATTTGCGAAATATAACTGAAATGGATGGACGGGGATGGAGACACATGTATAAAGGCATGATGGTAGGGGTGACAAGGGATGGTAAATGGTGGTATCTGATGTGACGGTCAGAGGCGGAAATTTTAAACATTTTAAAACTTCCATAGGGCAAGCAAGGAATTGGATGGTTTGCCACTGTGTCACAAGGTAACATGAATGTCCAAGGATAGTTGGAGGACTGGGGCGTCTTGACCAACACCTACTACTACGGTGTATACAGCCTGTAGTGTGAAAGTGGTACAACTACGGATTTTCAGATAACATGTAACGTTGTTGTTTTGAGGAGGCCTGTAATCTAAAAATGTCTTGAATAAGTAAATGTATTTCCACTGTCCTCATTCTTTTGGATTATGGCACCCGCAAGAGTCCTGTATCTGGCTGATGTACAATAATAAAAAAAGAAAAAATCGAGCATATTAGCAAGGGATATATTTTAATGTTTTAATCAGGAAAATGATTAAATGTATATTTATGTATGTGTGATTTATAAAATCAGCTTCTCTAATGTTATTGGCATTATTGTCATCTACATTCTAGATAAGCATGACAAAAGACCAAATATACTTGCCGTAAAATATATTTCTCGACCTGTAACAATTCATTGTTACATTTTTACCAACTTATTTGTGCTTTTATTGATGATATGGGATTATGTATTAGAATTCTATAGCTGCTGGCAACTCACAAAAAGTCAAGCAACTCAAATGGTCAAATGGCCAAAGCCCTGATTAGTACATGACCTGAAAGTGACACAAATTTGTTTGAGTTCTAAGCTGGATGTCTATAGGGTGCCTGAATACACAAAAGCCAGTGGTAAGAATAATTCGCCTGAAAATCCACACCAGGGGTCAATAATAATTCTGTATAATCACCATAAGAGGGGTCAAGCCACATTAAAACCTAATGTTCTTAAATGGATGTTTGGCTATTTACCATGTGACTCCACATGACTTTTCTAATTTGTGACCATTATGCATTCTTGTTGCTCTACACATACTTTGGATGTGGTAAGAGATCTTCGACCCTGCTTAAAACATATACACTGCCCCAAGGTTTGGTTGGTAAGAAACAGGATTCATAGCTAGATGATTAACTGGTCGATAGTTTGTTTATTGTATTTTCTCTAGATGCTGATGGCATTGAGATCCACTTTTTATGGATAATCTCTGTCAGTTTTAGCTTTTAGTGTTTAAGGTATTAACTTCTTTCTTTGTCCATTATTTTGACATTTCACCTCGAGAGTGGCCAGTTGATCACTCCTTTTGATGTTACGCACAAAGAAGGCTTTCTGAATGAAGTAAAGACCAACCGACAACAAATATCTACACAAAGGCGGTGTTAACAACTCCAGAGGACAAAATGGGATTATGCATTGTATTAGTTTGGCAAAGCACTGACTCTGTGTATTGTACAAGAAAAGACAAATCCCTCTTTAACTGGTGGTTGACACTGGATTGAATGAAAAACTGCCATTCATTGTTCACACTTTCACGACCTTTGTCATGACACTTTCTTGTTTACTTTATATATAGATAATTGTTTTAACATAGAACAGTGGTCAAATGTATAAAGTCATAAAAACTTTCAGAGACAAGTTGTCATAAATAACCTTCAATACATGTATCCTTTGTAACAGTGATATTTGTGAGTTAATCATTTGGTGAATTTAATAAGGCATTTGATAAATATATATATAATAATTAAAGGGGATATGATCACATGTAAACATTTGATGTTAATGATGGGTTCATTTTATATGACAGGATAACCATTTTTAACTTATTTCTGAACTAGAAGAAGTAATATTGATATAAAAAGTAAAAGATTCACATGAAAATTCAAACATTGAGCACAAACCCCTTGTAAAACTTTACAATTGTTATAATTGGCTTTCTCACTGCCTATCAATTATCTATTATATTTTAGAGCCTAACAAAAGTAAATAAGTGAATTACATCATATTTAAGTTTCTGTTATGGGATATATTACCCAAATTATAAGTCTTATAAAATGTCATAAAACACTTCAAAGATAAAGAACAATTTCACATTTCTTTAGGTGAAAATGTCAGTTTTGCATGTGGGGAGCCGTATACCTTTAATGTACACCATTAATAAAGTCAGACCAATCCAATGCTGAAAAGCAATAAATTATTCCTTTTCTCATCTTAATGACACAAGCCGCCCCTGACAAGAGATAAAATTAATTTTCTTCCATGTTATCTGTTTGACTAGCCGCGGATATAACCTTAGGGTAGGGTCTTTTGAAAAGAATAGAGAGAAAAGACATCTAAGGACATGGCTAGCAATTTGTAGCAAGACCCTACCCCACAATAAACCTGTTGATTTATTTCCTCCTGCCACCCCTCAAATGGTGTATAATTGAAATCTCCTATGAACATTATGTGCTCTGTGGTTTTTCTGTTAGAATAGGCGATTGCTCCACGTGGACGCATTGGTCAGTGAAAACACATTCAAAACTTAATTCAGATAGAACAGATTGGACTTGGCTGTATTTATCACACGTGTGTTAACGTGTATTTAACTTGTGTGCAAATGACAAACAATTGCATTTTCGAACATGAGATACAATTGCATTTTTGAACACGCATCTACCATTAGACATCCACTTGTCTAAAACGTGATAATATTACTTTCAACACGAAGTACAACTTAGATTTTAAGAAAACCAGGGCCAAAAAGTGTTTTGGTCTACATGTGCATGCTGCAAAGCTGTCTGAGACACGAGTAGTACACTAGAATTTATGAGTGTGTCGACAAAAACCAATTCTGAGTCAGATACATCCCACACCTGGGCTAGAAATCAAGCAGTCATCTATCAAAGTACTAACGTCACTCATTGCTGCTTAACTTCAGTGATGAGATGGGTATTCATCACTCTATGCCACACTCATGAAAGTCCACTGACCAAAAAGTGATCTCTAGAAGCACGAGTCTCGCCAGGGCTCTTGCTTGAAACAACATGATCATGTAATTCAACTGTGGGCCTGAATATATGCTAAGTGAACATCAACAGCTGAATTTCCCTCAAGCTACAAATGTGCTATGCAAAGGCTGATGTAGAAACCTAACTTGAACCTCATTTCCCATGTCCCTGGATAGAGAGGAGAATTTCAACTATTTCTGCGACAGACAGTTTTACGCTCACACTGACACCCGACAGATTATCCTTACATCAAATCCATGCATCACACATATCAGTAAAATGGCAGAATCGGAATACAGCAAAAACAATTGTAATACCCAGGTCACACTTTCTGTGCTGGTGTCAAGACGTAAAACTAAAAGGGCTCCTGTATTCTTAGTTGTGTTCGGTTGTGGTTTGGTCATTTCGTATTTTGGTAGGATGCCTTTGTGGAATTTGCATTTGGGTGTGACCACCTCACTGTCATTTGGCATTACTCGGAATATATTTTTGTTAGGGACCACTAGGGCGAGCAATAGCAAATATGTATGGGTGGGTTGGATATAAAGGACAGCTCCCACTTAAATATGTATTACACAGATACAAGGTCTATTTTAGGAGCGATAAAGATGAGGTCATCAAGGTGAAATCAAATATGTATTGATATGTCTTTAAAAGAAAGGTGTGACCTTACCATTAGTTTAGTTGCGTGTTGTGAAATGCCTGCATTTTCCATTAAAATTGTCCCAGGGATAAGATACCAGCAAATTAGAATCTGTTCAATGATACTAATAAAAAGAAAACATGTTCCACACTGCAATATACGGAGCCCAGGAAGGGACATAGAACTGTTTTCCTGTCATTTTTTTATCTCGTTACCACAAGATGTTAAATCATTACCACATGTTAGAAAATCATTCCCACAAGTTAGCGAGTCATTACCCCAAGATAGTAAGTCATTCCCACAAGTTAACAAGTCGTTACCACAAGATATTAACTCATTCCCACAAGTTAGAAAGTCATTACCACAAGATACTAACTCGTTCCCACAAGTTAACAAGTCGTTCCCACAAGTTAACAAGTCATTCCCACAAGATAGCAAGTCGTTCCCACAAGATACTAACTCGTTCCCACAAGTTAGCAAAGTTGTTACCACAATATACTAAGTCATTCCCAAAAGTTAGTAAAGTCGTTACCACAAGATACTAACTCGTTCCCAAAAGTTAGCAAAGTCATTACCACAAGATACTAACTCGTTCCCGCAAGTTAGCAAAGTCATTACTACAAGATACTAAGTCGTTCCCACAAGTTAGCAACTCGTTCCTACAAGTTAGCAAGTCGTTACCACAAGATACTAAGTCATTCCCACAAGTTAGTAAAGTCGTTGCCACAAGATACTAACTCGTTCCCAAAAGTTAGCAAAGTCATTACCACAAGATACTAACTCGTTCCCGCAAGTTAGCAAAGTCATTACTACAAGATACTAAGTCGTTCCCACAAGTTAGCAACTCGTTCCTACAAGTTAACAAGTCGTTACCACAAGATACTAAGTCATTCCCACAAGTTAGTAAAGTTGTTACCACAAGATACTAACTCGTTCCCAAAAGTTAGCAAAGTCATTACCACAAGATACTAACTCGTTCCCGCAAGTTAGCAAAGTCATTACTACAAGATACTAAGTCGTTCCCACAGCATATCTTGCAGGATCTCCATTGGATTCTCATACAAGCTATATACCTTGATGCAGCAAAACTCATGTTTGCAGTGCTGCAAATTGCACAGACTTTTCATATTGTAAATTGCATAGTCTTATCATTCTGAACCCCTTCTTTATATCCATTACACTATAACTCTTTTTTTATAGACCATTTCTTTTTTTGACAAAAAATTGCCATTTTTGTCCTGGTCTTAACCCCCTGTCTATGACAGAGGGCAAAAACGGCAAATGTTTTGTAAGAAAACCAGGTATAGCTTACATGAGAATCTGATGGAGATCCTGCAAGGTTGCTGTGCAAAAAAGCACTCAATCCAATGTAACATTCTAAAATATCTTAGAAGGACCAAAGAAAGTGCCATAAAACAGGCACCTCTAAAAGACAGTACTGAAATATAAATGTAATAATAAGTAGGTGACCTCTGAAGGTCACTAGGTGGATAGCTAAGAAGAATAACCATTAAAATTGTTAAAATGATAACCATAATGGTATAAAAGTTGGACATGTAAAGTAATAGTAAACATGCGACCTCAGAAGGTCACCAAAAGCCTACAGGCATATGTTAACTTGAATGGTATGCTAGTAGTTGGGTGACCTCTATATAATTTAAGTAATGACTTCATATCTTGTGGTACTGACTTGCTAACTTGTGGGAATGACTTAGAATTTTGTGGGAACGACTTTCTATCTTGTGGGAATGAGTTAGCATCTTGTGGTAACGACTTTTTAACTCATGGGAATGACTTGGTAACTTGTGGGAACCACTTGCTATCTTGTGGAAACGACTTTCTATCTCTATCTCGTGGGAACGACTTTATAACTTGTGGGAGCGACTTGCTATCTTGTGGAAACAACTTTTTAACTTGTGGGAACGACTTGCTAACTTGTGGGAACGACTTGATATCTTGTGGGAACGACTTTCTAACTTGTGGGAACAACTTTCTAACTTGTGGGAATGACTTGCTATCTTGTGGGAACGACTTTCTAACTTGTTGGAACGACTTTCTAACTTGTGGGAACAACTTTCTAACTTGTGGGAATGACTTGCTATCTTGTGGGAATGACTTTCTAACTTGTGGGAACGACTTTCTATCTTGTGCGAACGACTTGCTAACTTTTGGGAAGGACTTAGTATCTTGTGGTAACAACTTACTATCTTGTGGGAATGACTTACTCTCTAGTGGTAACAAGATAAAAAATTACAGGAAAACAGTTCTATGTCCCTTCTCGGGCTCCGTAGCAATAGGCATACCATTTTTTCCACTACTAGGGAAAGAATATATAAATATTGCAATTTTACCCATTTATATCTTTATAATATTAATATGGACAAAGGTCAAAGGTCAAAGTTGGGGTTTTACGTCCCGTTCAACAGCCAGGGTCATATTGGGACAGGTCCTCAGAATTGCCACTTGTGGGACCCGAACCCACAGAGGTGACAGCCTATGATTAGATGCCAAACTTGCTAACCACTAGGCCACTGAGGACCTCTAATATTAATATGGAGTAAATATTGTCTCTTCGACTACATGCTGCTAGAGGAATAAAATTCAGTAGTGAATTGCTGTACAACTGATTTGCATTGTCTAATGTGACCTAGGCAATAGCATATTCATGTTTCAGAATTGCAGAAAGTTTATAGACTTATTTAACATAAAGTATAGTCATTTTTCCCCATAAAATAAAGGTCAGAAGTTTGAGTTTGCACCATACCCCACCCAAAGAGGAACTAAGCCCTCCCACCATTTTGTTGACATTTTTATGAAAAGGCGTCCACATTTATAACATAGAACGATGTCTTCCCTGGTTCCATTTCTAATAGACTTTGCTTTTGAAAGAACCTGATTAACTCGACCTTTTAACAAACATTTATGATAAAGAGTACTTTTATAGATCATCTTTTTTGCTATGTCAAAGAAAACTCTTTCAATACCCATCTTAACTAAACATTTTGATGTAGAAAACTACATTTCAGTGCTATCTGCTTTTATTTCACTGAGGAATATTTCATTTTGCATTTGATGAAAATAAAATAAAATTATTGAACATGACCGTGGAAGCAAGAATAAATAACACATGTGTAAATGTCGTCTGCTTCAAATAATTTGGGTGGGAGATTTAGGTTTACTTTCGTGTGGCTTGATGTGTTGGCATGTACATGTCTATATTATGTCCTTTCACATACAAATTTTATGCATAGATCTCTTTCTATATGTTTTAAAAGAATCAATTCAGAGGTCTAAATAAGCGATGAAGTTTTGAGATTTTTTTAACCATTCCCTTTTGTGTATGTGGAGTACATATAACCTCCTGTTTCTCCATTTCTGGGGTATGTTGATAGATAGTCATAGAATTCATAAAGCCAGTTTGGTAAAAAAGGGTGGAGAACTTAATGAGCAAAAAATATATGTAAATAGCCAAAGCGAAGATCTAGTATTTTTATGTTATAAGGAATGACTCTTTGATTATCTCACAAGCTGGGGTCAGCAGGGAACTTGATTACTTATTTTATCTGCCCAAATAGCACATGTTTACCACTCTATGTTTATCAAATTGCTCATCAACTTGATTTTATCAAGCTGAAAAGAGTTTAAAAAGGATGGATCTAGTAGTAAATGTGTTAATATTGAAGCAGATTCAAACTACAGGGGGTATCCATGTTTGTTATGTAGGCAACAATATTCACGATGGATGTAATGCATTCACTGAGCTTAATCTGATTAAACCACCAAGCAAATGCACATTAGCATAGTCACATTAAATTAAATGGAGACTTCAATTCACTGTGCAAGCTTTTCCGTTTTACCATCTTTAAAGAAGA
Organism: Sabellastarte sp. h YS-2021; assembly: GCA_964017235.1. NCBI lineage: Eukaryota > Metazoa > Annelida > Polychaeta > Sabellida > Sabellidae > Sabellastarte > Sabellastarte sp. h YS-2021. The sequence continues at coordinate 162,975,134 of OZ024927.1, read as the reverse complement.
TTTCACAAGGCCTTTCGAATGAGGTCTTAATATGGTATAAAATAGACACATGAAGAGCCTGATAAAACACCTCCAGACTGTATTGAATGCAACCTGATCCCTCATAAGGCAACCATCAACACCTTTGACCAAAGCATGTACAGGACAACTGTCATGTTTGGGTTCCCTCAGCGAGTCAAATATTGGACAAGTAAGATTATATAGGCCTTGGTGGGCTTTTCAATGGGAAAAATCCCAAATCACTGACTTCAGGCACGTTAAGTATGCTGAGTAATATGTCGAATGTCCCGTCTGCAAAGCGTTGAGAATCATTTTTTTGATTTAACAAAAGCATTTGGTAATATAAATATTTGTTAGGTGCAAATGAAGTGAAAATATTTTAAACTCTAAGATATAAATAAATATGTGAAAGTATTGAGCTTATTTTTTTCCTAATTTCATTGAAATTGTAACTGAAACAGAAAGAAAACTATAGATTACAATCTTAAATTAGTTCTGATATTTTGAAGAAGAAAGGAAAGAGATAGTTTGCTCTTGGGCAATGTATCCCACAGAAGTCAAAATGTTTGCCCTTAAGTCCTTTTTTACATTTGAGTCTATATTTGTCTCTTGAAGTTATGCATGTTTTACAGAGAAGGAACTTAGCATAACCTGTTTTCACAGTAACAACAGAGACAGGGGAATGATTTATAAAATGATTTCCAATTGCACACTACAAAAGCCAGTCAGTGAAGGTATGATTTCATATTTCCTTTTGGAAACAACATTACAAGAAAGTTTCATATGCCCTTCACATTTATACGTAGATAGCTAAAGGTTAACTTATCTTTAAGGAATGTCTTCATCTTTCAATTTGGCCTTAAGGTAATCCAGGCAAACTACATGGCCCATCTGTTTATATATGCTCTGCTTTTAATGGACACAATGGGAAATTGAGAATTATTTATTAAGTCAGAAAATAACCCCTAGTTATAAGTGACTGATGCGTGTGAATTGTAGAATTTGACTTTATTTCTCTTCAGATAGTTAGTTTAATTAACCGTTGGGAAAATGGTTGGAAATCTGGGACACTTCAGAGAAAGTGATTTGCTTGTTGCCCATAGCCTTATTCCATATTTAACATGACATAACTATTTGACATGTACATGAAATATGATTCTACAGGAATGTGCAATTTAATAGCTTTATCTGACATAATTTGCATATGCATTCCAAGGAATTTGGATCTATTTTGTCTGAGATTTTAATCCAGGTTGATATTGTGGTTGACACATTTGATATAGCATTCTTTTACTTTTTATGTAACTTTGGTTAATTTTGATTTGTTATTGTCATGTAAATATTTATATCAAAGAAAAAATATGAAAAAAAAGTATATGAATAGCATTGAAAATATGTGGAAAAGACAAACTACTTTTTTATGAACAATATCATGTAACTGCTACGATATTTCTACTGCAACTACAGAGCCATGTATCCACATTCGAACTCTGTTTATTTATGTCCACATTGTGATATTACAACTTCGAATTACCAAAAATATGGACAGGTTTGTCCACTTAGGCCACTTTACTGATCCTCGGTTGCTGTATTATTTTCAAGTTCTGACATCCTGATAATGCCATAAATGAGCCAGAAATGTGTAAAACATACTAGTTGTCATCGCAATAGGAGTTTTTTTCAGAATCTGTGACTGCTGCATGTAGTCTTTGAATGTCTCAGTAGGTTACACAGCTAAAAGAACAATTTATTTATTTGGTATTTATATTATGTCCAGTACCTTTGTAACTGTTATACTGTGAAGGATAGTTGGAAGGGCAGAGGAAACCAGTACATATAGTTGGTCAAAGTTCTGTACCGTAAACCTCAGACCAAGGCAAACAACTACCATCTTTCCCACTTGAGGTCTCCACTCTGCCACTGTGGCCCCTAAAAAGAAGTAAAACAAAAGAAAGAAAGAAACAAATAAACAAAAGGTGATGAAACATGATACTTGCAGTATCAAAACCATCCTCTTTCAGGTTTTTACTTTTCGGCTTATGTTCAAATTTACCCAAATTTGAAGTGATTGCAGCAGCTGTGAAAATGAACTGGATGAAATTAATACTTCATCTTCTAGCATATATTAAAGAACAGATTTACACATCCATCTAACGTTGCCAAACAGGGTGTAGGGATGTATTTCTTGAGGCCCCCACTGTTGAGTTTAGATTAGGGCCTCTTACTTCTTAACAATCCCACCAGTCATGTTCATCCTTCGAGTACTTCTCTTTATGGCACTGTTTACAGTAGCACTTGCTCATTGGTATGAATGGTTCCACATGGGAGTATCTTATACAGCAAGTACTCCCTTGTCTAAAGTTGGAAAAAAAATTTTCATACACCCGTTCATGTTACAAATTTTCAACTTCGGTTAATGGAAGAAGGCTTATGCTGTTACTTTTACTGGGTGTTGACGTGTCACTCAACCATGGTCCTCTGATGCTGGGTGTACAGAATGCCAGATCCGTAACAAACAAGGGTCCACTCCTTTCCAATATTGTAACATAATATGACCTTGATTTTCTCTGTCTCACCAAAACCAATGTCTGTCTATCTGACATGGATAGCTTTCTATGGTCTATTACTACTCCTGATTTCATATTTCTTCAAAGGCCTCATCCCTCAGGTATTGGTGTTGGGTTTTGATTAGATCCTCCTATATACCATATAAAATAGAATCTCCTTTATATCAATTGTTTGAAAACATGGTGGTGTCAATTGGGCTTCATGCCTTCTCACTGTTGCTTGCCTGCGTCTACCTCCCTCCAGGATCATGTGCGTGCAACTTACAGGAAGAATTTATGTTTTTTGTTGGTTTGCAGTCATTCCTTAATTCTTTGCATTATATCTGTGGTGACAACATTTATGTTGATGTACCAGTTGGTAATGGTTATAAATGTATGACCTGTCTTGATTCTTGTGATCTTAAACAGTTAGTTAGTCTACCTACTTATCTGCACAGTCTCATATTGGACCTCATTCTATTCCCCCAGTGATCAAGATACCAAGTCAAAATCTGTGATTTTATATCTGATCATGCATTAATCAAATGTTCAATTGCATATCCTTGTCAAGTGGCTCATATTCCAAATAAAGTTCAATATAGGAGGTACCACCATATCAACATGTTTGACCTCCACCCTGATTTCCAAAACACTTCCTTCATCAAGTCTCCAGCTGATGCTGTAGTTGACCTTTGTGAACAATATGTACATGATTTGGGTAATGTTCTTGACAAGCATGCACCACTGGTATCTAGACTGACAAAGATTGGTTGTCTGATTCTTATCGATGTGCAAAGTCCCTTTGGTGCCAATTTGAAAGAACTTGATGAAGGGCCAAGAATCCACTGAGCATAAGTTGGCTTCATCGCCAAATTGTTTGGTGCAATGAATTTGTTAACAAGGATAAGCGAGACTTTATAGTAAACTGATCTCAGACAATAGTTATGACTCTATAAAATTATGACATGTGCTGCCCAAAACCCTGAATAGGGTTTTTGATGGACACTTTCATCTCATAAGTCTGGCTGCCTCTTTTTTTCGAATAACATTAAGATAATTAGAAAAACTTTTATCCCATCTTGCACTGAAAATGATGTTCACCCTGTAGTGATATACTACCACCATCAATTACAAAGTTTGTCAACTTCTCACTCATGGAGGGTTGTGTTTCAAAACTGATGTTTCAAAACTGCTGCGGTTACTCCTCTTATCAAAAAGGCTACTCTTCCAGCGGATGACCTGAAGAAATATCGTCCTGTATCTGGCTTTAGTTTCATGTCAAAACTGGTTGAATGAGTGGTTGCTAGGTAACTGTTAGAACAAGTCCATGTCCATAACTTAGACAACCTGTACAAATCTGCATAAAAAGGTCACTTGACTGAGACAGCACTTCTCTCCATAAAAATGAAGTTACTGATCCTTCTCAACAGGCTAACCCACTGCCTTGATATTCCTTGATATCTCGGCTGCATTTGACACCATTGATCATTCTACTCTTCTCAGTTGTCTTCAGACTTAGTTTGGAGTTGGAGGTCCTGTTCTGAAATGGTTTACTTCCTACTTAAATGAGCATTATCAGTCAATAAAATTGTTTCTACTCCCTCTGATCTTTAAAAACTCCTATTTGGTGTGCCTCAAGGTTCTATCTTGGGTCCTTTGCTGTTCTTATTGTACACTACTCCCCACAGTTTGGTTATTAGTAAACATAAGAAACTCACCTACAAAATATTGCCTGTTGGATCCATGGTCAACATTTTTCATCAAGGGATGTAGGGATATACTACTACCATCAAAAACAAAGTTCGTCAACTTCTCACTCATGGAGGGTTGTGTTTCAAAACTGATGTTTCAAAACTGCTGTGGTTACTTCTCTTATCAAAAAAGCTACTCTTCCAGCGGATGACCTGAAGAAATATCGTCCTGTATCTGGCCTTAGTTTCATGTCAAAACTGTTAGAACAAGTCCATGTCAATAGCTTAGACAACCTGTACAAATCTGCATAAAAAGGTCACTTGACTGAGACAACACTTCTATCCATAAAAATGAAGTCACTGATCCTTGTCAACAGGCTAACCCACTGCCTTGATATTGCTTGATATTTGACACCATTGATCATTCCACTCTTCTCAGTTGTCTTCAGACTTGGTTTGGAGTGGGGGATTCTGTTCTGAAATGGTTTACTTCCTACTTAACTGAGCATTATCAGTCAATAAAAGTTGCTTCTACTCCCTCTGATCTTTGTAAACTCCTATTTAGTGTTCCCCAAGGTTCTATCTTGGGTCCTTTGTTGTTCTTATTGTACACTACTCCCCAGAGTTTGGTTAGAGTTAAACATAAAGGAATAATGTTTCATTTTTATGCAGATGACACCCAATTTTATGTCCATTTATCCCAGAAGAATTCATCTGCTGCCTTTGTATAGTTAAACAGGTGCCTAGGTGATGTAAAAGAGTGGATGCCAACTGATAAACACAAATTGAATCCGGACAAGAATGAGTTTATTGTATTTTGTGTAAAACAGCAGGATAAGTTAAAATCATATTTTCTGATTGCCATCTTGGGTAGTCATCTCTGCCCTGCTTGGTCAGCCAAGAATTAGGGTATGTGGCTAAATTATGATTTTTGTCTTGTCCAAACATGTCCAAATTGTCTACAAAAGTTGTTTTGTGCAACTCCATGACTTTAGACATGTCTAGCAGTTTTTTACTCACGATGTTTCTGTACTTCTGCCAATGCTCTTGTTAGTAGCCAGTTAGATTACTGTAACTCACTTTTCAGAAGTCCAAGTTCAATCTACGTAAACTTCAGTGCATCAAAAATAGTGCAGCTAAAATTGTATCAAATACCAGTAGATACACAAGTATACGCCTGTGCTTAAGAAATTGCATCAACTTCCTGTTAAACATTGCTTAGTTTTTAAAACAGCCACGCTTGTTTATAAGTTTCTTCACACTGGGTTTCCCAAGTATTTTGCCCCATATATCTTTTCCTACAGCAGTTTTACAGTACCACACACAGCCAGATTGGTGGTAATTTCCTTCTCATTCCAAAGTCATAACCCTCTATTCATAGATCTGTCAAACGGTTTGGTAATAGTTTTGCTTTTGATGCCCCACTGTTTGGAATGCTCTTCCTGATGACTGTTTCAGAAACAAGCTTTAAACCTACCTGTACACCAAGGCATACCCACCTTGGTCTTAATCACCCTCTGGCATTCTCTGTGGTACCTTGACCTCTTCTGTCCCGGATACTGAACTTGGTTGACTGTTTTGGTTCTGTTGTACCCAGAGTCCCCTTTGAATAGGGGAGATTAAGCACTATAAAAGACCAATTAGAATTTAGAATTTCTTATGAATTTTAGTCTTTGGTTTTGTTTGTGTTAGTGTATGATTTACAAATAATCTTTATTTTGAGATATCTGAAACATATATGTATAAAATGCATTTATTACAATGATTAAAATATAAAATAAATTTGCTTTTGAAAATCACACTTAATAAACTTTGTCATAAATGCAAATTATGTAGAATCTATTTAATCTAAAGCAATATTATCGTACAAATCAGAAGTCACAAAAATGTTTTTTTTTTGTGTTAAAGCCATCAGGTGCAAAATGCGTTTAGATTGAATTCACTTGTTATTTGTGCAGGGGCTTTTCAAAATCACTCCCAATTCTTTTCTTACATCCTTACATTTTGAAATTCTTTATTAATTAATTTGATGCCATTAAATTGGTTTATTGTTGACCTTCAAAATCTGCTTGCCCCAAATATTTGTACATTTGTCTGCCTTTCATATTCTGCAATACCTCTGGTGCCATGCAAATTGATGTTATTTTTCAATTTGAAAAAACTTGCTATATTTATTCATTTACAAAGGGCCCTGCATGCCACAACATAAATAATGTTTCTAGCCAACAATATTTTAAAAAATTGTTTCCACCTTTTATCAGATATATTTTATGCAAAAGGTTCACTTATTTAGTGGCATAACAGGGGATTTCTAGGCTTAAGCTAAATGTATTATATATAAGAGGTCCAATTATTACAGAAATGGTGCAATACAATGCAGAAAGGAGATGAATATAGGCTTGTGTCACTCCTTAAGACAGGTGCCTCTACCATCTGCCCATATAGGTCCTTAAAAACATCATGAACCTATATAGTCCAGATAATAAGTCCCCATTATTTCAAAACAGGACTACTTCCGACTGGCAAGTGATAATTGATTCCAGAATTAGGAAGACTTTGGCTATGTTGATGTATGATGTAGATATTCTTGTGAAAGAAATAAAAGAACATGGCATCTGGGCATGTGATTGTGTTTGGGGTTATATTCATCAGGATGCCACTACAGGCAATCAGGTTTCTTCTATGTATAGACAGTTGTTTAAAAATCACATGTAATGTCTCTACCCCTACGCGTTTCTTTGCATTTGGGGCCAGTTAATAATATGGAGAGGTGGTGTAAGAGGCATACTCTCTCATACAATTTTTTATAAATTATATAATTTGCCTTTTAATAATATTTTTTTCATGTTTTCCTCCGCTAGTGGTGGTGGACCAGTTCACGCCCGGGTACCAATTCATGCCCACCCCTAAATTTATCCAAAACTATCACAGTTAAACAATAAATTACAAATATATATGATCAATTTGGTGATTATCTATAATGTGGTAAACATCTTCTCTATGAAAAATCATAAATCTTCAAGAAAATTGAGGGTGGGCGTGAATTGGTACCCGGGCGTGAACTGGTCCACCACCACTATAGAGAAGACGTGACTCAAATTTTGACATTCAGGGTCATCAGCTAACCATTTTAGGTCACAGTCAGTTGCACCTTTCAAGGTCTCCACATAAGATTTTAGGCTTGACCTTCATTTTGACATGTAAGGTCGTGAGGTGACCTTTTCAGGTCACCATCCAACAGGAAAGTAAACATCTAGTCAAGTTATTTTATGTTGCCTTTTTTATGTAACGGGAACTTTTGATGTGTTGTATTCAATGTCTTTTATGTGTTTTATTTCAGAAATGCATATATAATATTAGATAGATTCTGTAATCATACACAGAATTAATGAATTTATACATAATATAACTTTTATCCTGTTTTGTTGTTTGTTGGAGCTGAAAAATACCATGTCCATGGTTACTTTTTTCATTTGAAGCCATGGTTACTGGATCATAGGGCTATGTACTACTGATAAAGACTAAATGCCCTTAGATTGGGTGCTTACATATCTGAATTTGCTTGTTTTTGTAACAATATAACTGGTGATCATCACAATCACCACATAATCAATACTTCTTCCTCATAACTTAAATGATACGAAGATCCCTGAAAAATGGCTGTCTGATTTACCCTAGGGCAATTTGAATTGCATCTAACATAGAGAGAATCTCTCATAAATTGCTTCCTTGTTAAGCCACATTCCATTTCTTACGAAAATATTTGATCTGCACAGTATTTTCAATTCCTGATATTAAACAGGAGTCTGTGTTTTTCTCTTCTGTTCTTTGCGTTGTACAGAATTAAGAGATAATAATAATTTCCCGTCCTAAATTAAACTTTCTTGAAAATGTATGGGAAAGTAAGTTCAAGTCTCCCTAATGTTTACACAACAGAAATACCTAAGACTCAACATTTAAAGTGATAGATATGTATAATATGTATTTTAGATTGAATGCCATGTATGCTGCACATTATGTTAAGAAGTAGCCTAAAGTTGTTCACAATGTCAGAAATAACACATAGAAAGAGATATAATTAACGGCAAGGTTAAGTTAAGTTTATTTTCAGTTCATACGAAAAGTGAAACCACATCCCACCCACCTTGATGGAATCTCAGAAGTCTTGTTTATAATGCACTACTTTGTCGAATACTCCTTTGACTTCTGACCTATAATAAACTAGTATTCCCTTTTCACTCTATTCTCTCATACACATATTTCTGTTTTTTCCCGTTGATATAATGTCATCCATAGAACCAAGGAGGGTTTCATTAGAGGTAATTGGCTATACCGGTGTATGGTGACTGAATGTATCCCCAAAATAACATCCCACATGGTTTTCTATTTTGATTCTCAAACAGACAACGCAAAGCCAAAATCCTATTCACGAAAGATTGAAAAAGAAATTGTTCATAACCTACGTTAGGGGTCCCTGAAATACACATAATTACGTTTCTATAATTAGTTGTATTAATGGAAGTTGCTTTAGACAATTTTAATCATGCGCATAATTCATTTTCCTGTTACTTCTCATTTTCTGTAGCAATTCAATGTAAGAAAAAACACAGTAAATAAACATGTTTTTTTGTTAATAACTGAGTAGTCATTAATACAATACACAATCATAAGACCAGAAGAAATAATATGCACAGACCATAAGAAATAATATGTAAATGTACATATAAATCCTAATAATTTTAATTAAGTAACAGTCAACTAAACAGTTCATTCAATGATGAGATACTCAGATAATAAGGACACCATTAAATTTGTTGTTCTTGGGGAAAAAGATATCCTGAATAGCAACTCATGTTGTCAAACGGAAGCCAGTGTGATCCAGTGATCCTCTAAATTAATCCTTAGTGGAGAGATTTTGAGCGAGAATATATGATATCAGAACTCAAGATGAAGTGAATCCTAATGCCCTGATCACACTACAGCTAGTCAGGGGTTATGGTTACAAGCAGTAGTGATGCCTGCCCCATTCACTACAAACCCCGGCTTAGTCATCGCTCTTCCTTCCTGAATTGTCTTACAGTGACAATATTTGTTTCCAAAACACGTGTTTGTGATTTCTATCCTGTAAATAAATCCCCTTTAGATAAATTAGTTTTGATGAGTGTTCCACTAGTTTGATTTGTGTTCCTCAGTAGGGCCAAACCTTAACCGAACTTAAAGCAATGCCTAAGGTAATTCCAGGAAGGGCCCTTCAATGCGAAGAATTGAACCAAGGGCCAACAGGATCTTGGCTTTGAATGGACCGTCTTGGCTTTGAATTGGCCGCCTTGAGGTGTGGATTTAAACCTTGGCAAAGGTTTGGCCTTACAGATGGAATGAAAAAGGTTAGAACCCTGCACCCCTATGAATTGGTCAAGTAAGGACCAACACAAATGTTAAGACGTGCACCCTACATGCTAATACAGGCTGGAGTTCTGGCTTTTGGTTTCTACACTTCCATTTAAATAACAAAATTTTGATTCTTCCTTAGGTTATCCACAGTAAGTACACTTACAGGAGAGTAGCTCAGAACTCCATGCATTAGAATCTAGCCAGGATCTGTAGGCTCTGTTTTATTGTGTGGAATTGGCGTGTTAGATTTTATATTACAAAATTAACTTAAGAAAGGCTAGCCCTTGTTAACCAAAGCTGGGAATGGGTTTGAACACTGGGATGCTTAACAGGGTACTTCAGGTGAATGTTCTGGGTATTATGCCAACATCTCTTAAGAATCTGAAGGGACATGTTAAATAATTTTTTTGGGACATATTACATGTTTTGTTGTATGGGAGGGCCACAAGTACATTTTTTGGTGAAAGGCTGTTTGGGGGTTTGTTTTCTTCATTTTTATGGTACATGGAATAGTGGAATTTTTTATTGTCTGTTTGATAGAATCTTCTTTTGGTATTACTTTGCATTTTTCTGTCTTTTTTTGTTCTTGAGCCACATTTTTATATGCACAATGACTACTTGTTTTCAAATCATTCCCATTGGAAGGGAACTGCTCCTGTGTCCATAAAGTACTGTTTCAGGTATTCTCGATGTCTGCTTCTGAACCTCTGTTGCAACATCCATCATCTGGGTTGTCGTTTTGTAGCCTTGATCCTTGCTGGTTACCCTGCTGATCATCTGTGACATTCTAGACCTCTCTGTTCCTAGAATATTGTACAAGTTGACATAGGTCATAACTATTTGCTCCACCCTGGTCTCCTGCTGCATAATGCTTTGAAGGACCTTGCATTAGCTTGCCAGTAGACTAAAAGCATTCGTAACAATTCGCTGTGCTTGACTTGGTGTGTAGCTAAACACCCAATCTGGAATGTTTATATTTTGGCAGGAGTGAAGTTTCACTTGCCATCCTTTCAGGACAAAAGGTATCGTCACCAAACAAAAAGTGGGGGATGGCACTATCTCCTGCCAAAATAGGTTCCAGTGCTGATAAGCCCAGCTGGTTGGTTACAATATATTCACGGAGCTGGCATTGGTTGCAGATGGCTGCATGTGAGTTGGTCTATTGGTGCCCACATCCACCTACATGAACTTGTTATCACCATCTGCAACCGCTAACATGACAATGGAATGGAACCCTTTGTAGTTGAAGTAATGACTTTCCCATTTCTTGAGCATCTGATGATAAAATATTTCCCGTCCATGGCTCCAAGGGCATGGTGCATGTTCCATCTTTCTCTGAAAACCCTCTCTACTTCTTGCCATCCTTGTGATGTATTGGGAGTCACCAAGATCTCATCCTGGTACTTATCTGTGATGGCTTGACATACCTCGGGGATTATCTTGGTGATGGTACTCCAAAGATAGGTGTAAATGATACTGGAGAGAGGGATAGGTTTTTCCAGAGGCCAAATGTTTGAAGGTCACAGCCAACTTGATCCCAGCACTGAAAGGTCTTTTGAAGAAACTTCACCAATGTTGAATTCTGAGTTGAATTATTTGTAATATTTCTTGGAAACTGTCAGGTGCAATTCTCAGGAAGTTAATGCATGATTCCTGTCCCACTACTCAAGTCAGCCAAAGTGACCTACCTTGTAAGGTACCTGGGAGTCCCTCCAGGGTCGCACCCACATACGGCCTGCCTCTCTGCATGAGGTATTGAATCAAAAGGGCATCCATGGATAATAAATTTCTTTGGAGAAGAATAATCAACATTTCTACACCTAAAATTTCATAGACATTGTTTGTGCTCTGGCTAGTGGTAAGGCTACTGCTGTTGTTGTGCTTGACCAATTGACAGCCTTTGATACCATTGATCATGGTATACTCCTAGTTCTTGATTTGGTTTTGGTGGTATAGTTCTCGACTTGTTCCAGTCTTACTTCTCTGATTGTTCTGAATGCATCAATATTGGCTCTATTCTATCTGACACTTGTATGGGGTGCCGTAGGGCTCTATCCTTGGCCCAATACTCTTCTCTCTATACACTTGTCTCAGCAAAGCCATTCAAGTCATCCTGGCATAAGTGTCCACTTTTATACTGATAATACCCAGTTATATGTTCACCTTACACATAAGAATTTGTCTAAGGTCTTTGTCAGGTTGAAAAACTGCGTAGATAATGTCAAATGTGGTTGTCTGCAATAAAGCTGAAGTTACATCCTGATAAAATGGAATTCGTTATTTTTTGTTTAAGCTAGAAGCAGTGTGAAAAACTAAAGACGCTATTCCCAGTCAATATTCTTAGTAATTTTGTATGGTTTGACACTGATTTCTCTTTCTCCAGACATATTCAGAACACCTTTAAGAAATCCCGATATTAAGTGTTTCATAGGCCACCTCACACGTGATGATGATCTTATGGCTGCAAATGCTTTGGTTGGCAGTCAACTTGACTATTGTAATTCCATGTTCAGTAGTCTGTGTGTTAGGCCTAAACTTAAGATCGGTAAAATCTTAAGATTTGCTTGCTCAAACTTAGGATCCTAAGTTTAGGCAGAAATCTTAAGATTGTGCAAAAAACCTCAAGATTTTGCTTCACAGACTTAAGATGAAATCCTCTATACTTGTTTAGTGATAAATAAAGATAATTTAGGATAATATGATGGTTATGTAATGTCAGTATATCTGTAATGTATGTAAAAATATGAAAATATGAAATTTTTAAATTTTACAGCATACAAAGGCTTACTCTATAAGGGGATTATATCCCATTGTCACATATCTTACATAGGAAGGTCATTACTAAATGATCTTCTTGATCTTCGTAAGCTGCAATGTGTCCAGAAAAATCTTACAATTGTTACCAATACCACTACATACTCACACATCACTCCTTTTAGAAAGATTCGCCATTGGCGCACTATTGAACATCTGTATTTAAGACTGCCTTACTGGTGTACAAGTTCGTACAACATGCTAATCCCAAATATTTTGTACCTTTCCTTAAACCCAGAGCGTGTACAATACATATAGAAGTCAAGCTGATGGTGTATTGCTCGAGGGTCCACACTCTGTCTCATCAGTACAAAAGCCAACAAAACAATTCGGCCACAGCTTTACATATGATGCTCCAAAGATTTGGAATAATCTGCCTGATGATTTATGCTTAGGCAATTCTCACTAATCACTTAGAAAGAAGTTAAAACCCATCTCTTTGCAAAAGCATACCCACCCTAGTTTCTGGCATTGGAACAGTTTTAAGGGTACTTGCTGCCTATGCAGGTCATACAGGGACATATTCGGGGAGATTCAGTAGCAGTGGTCCTGCTTCAGAACGGATTCAGTAAGGATTAGTACATAGCTGTACATGTCAGCACCATGAACAGATTGAGAAGGGCTGAAAATAGGTCAAAGTCCACCACATTCAGGATAACTGCTCCTCGATCACAAGAATGACCCGTCTCACGGTGTGTTCCAGATCTATTCCAGGACCATCTGGTGAAATGGAACTGTCTTACAAGGTATTGAAATCAATGTTAAAATCCAATGTAATCAATTCACGAATTAAACTATGCAGATAAAGAAAAATAACTTCTTTATATTACCTTTATTAAATAACATCTGAGAAAGCATTAACATGAAATCTTGCGACTTAACAATAAGTCAGAAAAAAAATGAAACAAGTATTTTCTCTTTCCACTTCAACGTATATGTTGTTTGTGCATGTCAAAGTCATCTTTCAAAACGTCCCCAAAGTTAACCCAGTACAGTTTATATTGCATTCCTCTGTCATAACTTTTTCCCACTGAACTCAATATTTCAATTAGGACTCAAAGAGAATTACACACTGCACTAGAAAACACAGATTTGGGTTCAATAAAATAACACAGTTTCTCTTTCAAGTTTTTGTAAATCAAAATAATTAAAGCTGACATATGCCTTGTTATCCACCTAATTATGGCTAAAGCCCCCGAAATAAGCCGGGTTATACAAGCAAATAATGTATGATAAACACATTCAGTTTGTGAGTAATATAAAGTCAATTCTGACAACAGTCAAATGTAAAGGCATTTTTTGTGCACAAGATAAATATGGCTCCTTCTCTAAGTATATTGCTATTTCATTAAATTATCTCTGGTTGTGAATTTAAGTGAATTGAACCTAAGTGTTCTTATCTGTATATTACGTCATTTCAATTTGTATATGAATTAGCGAATTGAAGAAAAATATACGTTTTCACCAAAGTATAAGGGTTTACAGTAATAATCTCGCATTCATGCACAAACTGTGTAGAAATCCGTCAATGTGGCTAAATTAATGTTCAAAACAGGAAACGATGACAGGGGACATTTGAACTCTGTATCACCTTTTAATTGATAGAGATATAGTACATAAAACCACATGAAGAGATATTATAACCCACCACAGAGGTGGCTTTGAAGTCTCCACAGATGACAATACAACTAGTGCTTCATAACCTGTAAATGGTCACGTGCACCAGTGGTAATAACAACAACTACACCACCTAGGAAATTTTGGCAAGCCGCACGAGTGAATACATGTAAATGCTTTGAGTTTATATTATAACCATCCGTATATGATTCCATACATGTAATCCCCAGCCAGTGAACATAATTTGTAGTGTTATGAGCATCAATCCTCAAAATTGTAAACTAGAAAGTATCTGTAGAAAGTACCGACTTCTAGTAGGTCTAATTTGAGATAAATTCAATATTTTTGTATTCAGACTATGATCAGGATGTTTCCCAAAATGAAATCACTAATTGCTGTGGCTAGGCCCTTCCCATATAAAAAATTAATCGGTACCAAACAGCAAAGAGACCCAGGAAAGAACAGGTTGAGGGAAAAAGTTTATAATACACTAACTACATATACTACCAATATTCAACTCAAAGATAGGATACAGTAACTGACGTTAAGGTGGCCAGAAAATTAATTACTGATCATCACTAAGTACAAGCACATAAGAAGTTACTGTAAAAATATCACCTGAGAGAAATTAACAACAAAAACTTTAGAAAAGAAGGGTCACCCAAAGATCAAGTTAAATTGACTGGTATTAAATTAAAGACACATTTACTGATTACTACAGCATTACATAATATACTGCTTATGTACATATGTATTAAACCATTATGTAGGCTGATATAGTTGTGAAGTTGTGTATTACATTGAAGCCCCCATGGGAAGGTACACTAATTTGTCTTCGGCTCTTGTAAAGAATGAGAAAATTAGGAGTGGTTATACATCAGAGAATGGATAGAAAAACATGAATAAAATAATATAAAAGAAATGCAGGATAATTGATGCTATCTTTTTGGTCTCCACATAATTTGCACAGCAACAGTTATTTGTATATTATTATTAACACATGTGTTTCTTTTATTTAATTTATTTTGATAATTTATAAATCAAATTGAGTTGCATAATATATTTCTTCCAGTATATCAACAGTGACGTAGGACATTTATTAAAACCGTTTAAAATAATTTTCATTTATTTCATCATATTTGGTAAAAATAAATACAGTGCAGGGTGCTTTGATACGTCAAATAAAGCCTACAATATTGAATTATGACTAGGATTCAGGTATTTGTCAAAGTACAGTTTGAAGTATTTGTGATGAGAAAATATTAAAACACAACAATTAAACAAGACCGAAAGGTGTTTCGGTCACTGAACGAGAGAGCAAAGCCATCAGAGCTATGAGTAGTGCACTAGAATTTACGAAAGTCTGGTGATGCAAAGAAATTCCAACTCAGACACATCCCACAGCTGGTCTAGAACTCAGACGGTCACCCATCCAAGTACTAATGTAGCCCATTTCCGCTTAACTTCAGTGAGCAGACAAATATTCATCACACTGTGCCACAATTCATGAAAGTCCTTTGACGAACAAAACAAGGCCAAACAGTGTTTTGGTCCCCTAGCACGTGCGCAAAGCCATCAGAGACACGAGTAGTGCACTAGAATTTGCAAAAGTCTGGTTACACAAAGAAATTCCAACTCAGACACACCCCACAGCTGGTGTAGAACTCAGACGTTCACCCATCCAAGTACTAACATAGCCAATTGCTGCTTAACTTCAGTGAGCAGACAAATACTCATCACGCTGCACCACAATTCATGAAAGTCTGGAGACAAAAAAAGTGATCTGTAGAAGTGTGAGCTTTATCGAGGCTTGTGCATAAAAAAGTGATTCCTAGAAGCGCAAGCTCTATCGAGGTTCGTGCTTAAGAAGAGACTTGTGTCAAAATACAGGCATGTAGGCTTAGTAGTTTACAAAGTTTTCAGGTGGTGTATTCCTGCTTTGTAGCCATCTGAAGAAATGTACTGACAATGTGGGTTGGAATCTTTTGAAGTCTTGCAGTCACAAGTGTTTTGTAGTCATTCGCAGCTCAGTGACCCTGAAAGCTGAGGAGACAGACTGGCTACCTGTACTTACCACCGAACTACATGGACCTCTAACACATCTGTATCCATATCAGAACACCAGTTCTGACTGCTGTTCTGAATAGATTAGTAAGCTCATAATTGACGTTATTCTATAAATCTTGAGTGTTATAAAATCTTGCCAGTAGGATTGCACCTGGCTATGGTTTGCTGAATTGTTTCAAATGAGCCTTGATTTGATAATGAATTTTAGTAGCAATCGGAAGGCTGTCGAAGACGTGTTGATATGTATATGGATTGTCTTGACAAAACTCAGTGGGTTCCAAATGTGTACAGAGTGTTTTGATTGATTGATTGATTGTTGCATTACCCCACAAGTTTGTTACTAATGGTAAGGCTGATTATCTGGGATTTGAAATAAAGTATGGTAGTCTGGCTGTTTTGATAAATTACTTTAAAAGTCTATGTTAGTACTGAAGGTATTGATAATGAGTTTTCAAAGAGGAACAATGCTCTTCACATCACATGTATTCCCATCGTTTCGGTCAAATTACATGGATCTTGTGTCAAATAAATAACAGCTACAGTCAATAAATATAAACTGTCAGTGGTTGCTTAGGTTTATCCCTTTGAGGTTAAAAATTCCCCTTTGCACTAAAAGTAAACTCCTCATGTGTTTTCTTAATTCACGGGTCTTTGCAGCATTAGATTACGCATCATAAATGTCAAAGTTTAATAAAATGATGGCCAAATTACCACGACAGTGTATCAGGACAGGTCATGAAAACTTGTAAACAGAGACTTCCCACAAGAAAAGGAACGAGGAAACTTGAAACCGCCTCACACTTTCAGCCGTTGTCAAAGTCAGTATTCATAGTCAATCTTGTCAAATGCTCTTCCCTTGTTTATGGAGCCAAATCTAGATCCTTTGGTCTGAGCAATTAGGCAATTATTACCATTTGCAGTGATAAAACTTGAAAGAAGATTGGATAACAGATCAAGAGAGGGAATTGTTTACCTTTGGCTCAATACATTAACTGTATTATATTGACTTTGTTGTGTTGTGTTGACAGTAATACTCTGAATTAGTACAACAGCCACTTGGTGGCAAAACTCTGTGTGTGTTGGATGTTCAGTTGAAATGCCACTTATTTATTGTGGTTCTAAGTTCATTCAAAGGGCAGAATTCTACAATTAAAAGCGTGGAGTTGGTGTTTGTGTTATGAATAAACTGTGATGATTAATAGAATACACGTGAAGTGGAGTGTTTTAGGAGAGGTGTAGTACTGTTAATATCTGTACTGTGAATAAATAATAGCCTTTCACACGGCATTTTAATGCATAAATTTTGTATTGGAACAAGCATTGGCAAACTGTGCCAACAAAGTATTTTAAACAGCCAAAGTTTAATCCTATTTAAGTTTAAAATGAAGGAAGGCTAATAGTTATCATTTTAAGGCCTTATAAAAATGTTTGTGCTTTATTAATAATTACGAAGAAATATTTTTAAATATTTTTAATGTTTCTTTTTCATCAGGCTGTCTAAGTATGCAGCTTGTAAACCACATTCTAAACAGGTATAGTTACCTACGGTCTTTTAACACTACTAAAATACATAACCAGTAATTTTTTACATTTGGTTTATATTCTAACTTAGAATACAAATCAAAATTTACATGTACATCATCATAAATCATTAGAGCCATCACTAACTTACACGTTTGAGAAAACCATGTGGAATCTATATCATTTACAATTCCCACGACCAATTCACTATACATGATTAATGTGCATATAATATATATCTAATGGCTACTTTTACTTTTATATAACTTAAACACATCTAGAGCCACTGGAAAGGCTACTTTATGCCACACAGTAGATCTTTTGATGACATTATTCTCTCTTTTTGCAGACAGTGTGCTGAAGAGGTTGTTTGTGTTCCTCCTGTCAAGAATCTCTTCTGCCACTCTTATATCCAGACACATTACATAACTGTTTTCACTTGCCCTGAGAGCTGCTTCAGGCCAATCTACGCCTATGATGTAGATATTAGAAGATGACTTCAGAAGATCAAAAATACCAAACTATTGTGCTGGTTATATCAATATTTTGGATGAGCTTCGATGATATATATTTTTCACTGTGGAAGGTATGGCCTTCTAATTTAACTAAACAGACACAGTACTCAAAAGTCAGCATAATCAAATACTACTGCTATGTATCTTTAAATATTGCAGTTTACTCCTTGGATTGTGTTAACATATAAATCATGATTTGTAACTGTAAATTTTAAAAGTTAAGGGAATGTTAACCAATGGCCTAACTTACTCTTTAACCAGTAAGCTTACTAAAATTTGGATTACAGATTAAATTTTCCCCACAGTGGACCCAAAATTCAAAACTGCACCTCATAGACAAAATATACAGATATCATAACACATAACCTGTCGGAGAGAAATGTTAAAGATGATATGATCATCATAAACTGTGAAACATTGACTGAAGGAAATAAGTATTTAGCTTTCCAGTGTCATGGTTCATGTACTCGGCTGCCTACTTTTTAGCAAGTTTGGAATTTAGGCATATACTGTCACCTGCGATTACAGAGAACACTAGTAGTGATGAATAAATTTGAACTATTTAGCTGCCTAGATACAAATATTGTACATAGTCAAATACCTTTCTGAGATCTAACAAAGCTTATTTTCCTGCTTACAATTTGACTTTATTAATGGCTACAACTACAGTAATTGTAACAATGTGCCGAGTCTATTTATTTTAATAAAGATAGGTCTGTAATACAATTTTAGGTTGTTAGATACATTGTTTCTTTTGATACACAAGATATTACCTTGACATCGTTTTGGTTCTTATTCTTGATTAAATCTCATAGGTTGTGCGGCAGAAAATGGCCAGATTATAAATCTGTTTACCTAACGTTTACCTAATAAAAAGATATTTGACATAAAATAAAGTTAAATTATAGCTTCACCATCATTGCTAGTCGGACCACAGTTCTGTATAAAGTCATCTATTGTTACTTTATCAAAAATTTGTCCTGCCACACATAAACCTACATGGTCAGTTGGTTCCCATCTCTGTGATCTTGGGTTCCAATCCAGCTTATAGGGACACACAAGAACAATATCGCCTGTGTAAATGTGAATATTCTGAATACACTAGTCTCAGACTTTGATTAACGTAAAT
Organism: Sabellastarte sp. h YS-2021; assembly: GCA_964017235.1. Taxonomy (NCBI): domain Eukaryota; kingdom Metazoa; phylum Annelida; class Polychaeta; order Sabellida; family Sabellidae; genus Sabellastarte; species Sabellastarte sp. h YS-2021. Next base: position 162,955,843 of record OZ024927.1, on the reverse strand, counting down.
TATATTTAAATCTCACAAATTTAGAATTGGATGAGATTCATACATACATGCACAAAGGTAAAAAAAACAACAAGCTTACGATTAACTTTTTTCCTTCCATTACAACATGTCAATAGACTCCCATCCAGTTGATTACTTCTCAGCAAGGGGTGTTTACGCCACAAGTTCTTTCAATCATGACATTGTTCCCCCTCAATAATGTGTTTATCAGCGTTAAAAGTTAACCAGGATTTAATGAACTATGAGATAAGAAGCCTAATCCTTGTGGGCTATGTCTATTTGCCTTCTGCATTGTAAAGATTTCAACATGGTCTGAGTCTGCGGAATGTGCTTTGTGTATGTATACATGTTTACCTAGCCCCGCCTAGGCTTATCTTTTTTTTTTCAACCGAAGCATCCGTGAGGTGCCATATTGATGAAAGTCTCCTCCTTAGAGTATTTTACATGTATGCCATATGGGATTGGGTGTCAGTTGTTGTTAATTACAACATATGGTTTCCTTGTGGAAAAACACCAAATCTTCATAATTTTTGAAGCAATACTTAAAATGTATTGACTTTGCAAATGGCCAATTTTTGATCATCCACATTACCCAAAAAGTGAGCACAAAAATATGTCTTTTATTGTTTACGGGGGCTTTAATTGCATTTGCTTGTACACATCACTGTGTTGAATGAAAAAAATAGTGGAAAATGCTGGTATTATTGCAGGAAAAAATCAAATTCCAAGTACAAAGTCATTGCCCCAGAAACAATCTAAACGATTATTATACTTGGTTTTACGGAAATACAGTCATAGAAAGTATGTCTGATGTACAGAAAATACCAAAAGTCATTGCTTTTGGAGGTCAGCGAAACAGTCAAGCAAAAAGCTATGCTGAAATGATACTTACATAAATACGTCAATTCATTTGCAGAAATTTAAAATCTACATTCAAGATCATCCACAAAGGCTTCAAGTGTATCACACAAAAGCCCTGAAAACACAAATTACTCACAGTTAGTATCTTAATATTTCTGGCCCAAGGAAGCCAGAACCCTCGAGTAACTCGTCTCCAGTACAGAGATTTTTATATTCATTTCAAAGTCACGTCTTCCTTGCCTCTGCGTGTCTGCTTCTGTCTATGTGTGGCAATCTGTTGTGTAAATTTTACTCCTAGAATGTGACTGAAAATCATGGCTTGAGAATTTCTTGTGCAGGTAAGATTTGGCAGATTTAGTTTTATGATTTAAATCTGATCAAAATTCTAATCACTACAGAATGGAAATAGATCCCTTCTACGGCACTGATGTTCATCCAGGGGTGGTCCAATTATCAAAAAGAATCTTTCTCCATGTTGGCGTCTGATAGGAGAAAAGACAAAGGACATTTTTTTGTCTCCAGAGTTTCATGAATTGTGGTGCAGCATGATAAGTATCTGTCAGTTCACTGAAGTTAAGCGGCAATGAGCTATGTTAGTATTGGGCTGGGTGAATGCTTTGGTGCACTACATGTGTCTTTGATGGCTTTGCAGCTCACGCTAGTAGATCGAAATCCCTTTTGGCCTTGTTCTACTTAGGAATCGAGAATCTGAAAAGTGCAAAAATGATGTAGGCCCTCTCGGGTCTACTATGTTTGGATTTGTCTTGGTATTTACTTAATTATACATTATAACATGCATAGGTTTTTGTAATGTGAAAATAACTTGTAACAAAATCATGGGCTGTGAGATTTTAGATGCCGTTATCTTACAGAGAGATCATACTTAAACCTTGACAACCCCTAGGTAAAATGAGGTTGCTACACTTTGAAGTCTTTTCCTAATTTCTGTGTAGGTTTAATATGTAATCATCCTGTTTGACAATGTTCTTTATAAATCATGATGCACAACTTTATAAAGCTGTTTAAATGATAAACTTAACTTACAGCCACAAATAAGGCTTGCAGCTAAAATTGACATGTAATAGATATACACCATTCAAAAGTTACCCCATACAATATTTGAGTGCATTTTTTTTGTAGAAAAGAGATTCTCAGTGGGTACATTGGTAAAAAAGCCTCATTTAAAATTTTCATGCAGTGAGGGAAATTTTTAAAGGATTTTTTCTTCTTTTCTTTTCCAGAAGTATTTGGTTGGCAAATATGACAGGGAAATGTGTTTGAGTTGAGTTTATCGCTGGTTTGGATTAATTATAAAAATATAATACAACCTTTTGCCTATTCAGTAGACCGTCTTTGTCACAAGGACATATAGGAAGAAATGCTGCAATTGAAAATTGAAGAATTAAATTCCTACGAAAGTGTATATGAATAAGACAAGTACTCTCCACTTGATTAATTTTGTTATTTAATTCCAGAGTCTTTAAATGATTTATCGTCATTTTTAAGGTTAGTCTTAAGTTTAAAATATCTACTTTTAGTTCAAAATTAAATTATACTGCATATTAAACTTTTAAATTTGTGACAGTTAACGTTTTAACCCTAGTTTAATACATTACATTAAATAAGATGTTCAAAAACAAAGTGGAAATAGAATTGTCTAGTTTTCCATCCAAAACTTATAAAAAAATCGTCTGCCCGAAAACCATTTTTATAGGTGACATTAACATCCATTTAGAAAATGTAAATGATGATGACGTTAATATGATAAGGATAAAAACATGTCTATTGTGTGAAATCAAATGTCATCTTATACCATGACATGTTTAGTTAGGTGAAGTAAGTTAATATTTGCAGTCACTGAGCCTAATAAAAGCCAAGACAGTGTATGTCAGGGAAGTCTCTGTTCTCTAGGTTTTATAAAGAATTATTTGCTTACTGTAAAATCTCTGCTTAATGCCAGTCTGCTATCTGCAGATCAACAATTCATAAAGTAAGATTTTATAGTAAACTAAGAAAAATATGCCCAAAACTATCATAGATTGTTGTTTTTATGTGTTGGTTGCAAAGTCAAATAGCTCGACACATAATAAATATAATGGAGCCCGTATATGGTGGTGTATTAATTTTGAACAATATTTGATGATATAAGAAACATGAATATCACAAAACATATTGACATATAAGTCAAGTATCCATATTCCAACTTAATAATGTTATTATAAATATCTGCAAGTATTGGAAAAGTTGAAATAGTCTAATCATGTTGCCATCTGTCAGAAAACCTCGGCATCTCCACCAAGTATCCAATGTAAACCTCTGACCATTGTCTGAATTTAAAATCTGAAGTTGAAATTAACCCTTTTCCCCCATTAAACAACTAGGTTCATATTGGAACAGAGTAGAAGTATATCTGTACTGCCAGTATATTACATATGACACCATCAATCTTGTTCATCTTCACAGTTATAATAATAAAAATAATAATAAGGAAGTATTTATAAAGTACTAAATTAATGTACACATTCTCCAAAAAGGATGGTTCAATTACCAGAAAGAATTTGTCCCCATGTTGTTGTCTGATAAGGTGGAAGCCTTTGCAGGGGCTTAGACTAGTCTGAACAGGTAACTCTTCAACTGCTGTATGAAACCCAGTGACACTGGCTTGTGGTCTGGTGACTTGAGGAAATTTGTTCCTTTCAGTAGAAGCAGTAAGAGCAAAATTGCGGTTATCCATTATTTGGTTTGGTAGAAAAAGACAAAAATATGGTTTTCTCCTGTGAGGCCACAAGGTTTGATAAGTGATCAAATATATGGAGGTTGGTTTAGACTAATTACTTTGTATGTCAAAAAGGTGTATTTTTAACAGTATTGCAGTACTCATTTTCCAGCAAAGTGAAGTTTATTCAAGAAAAACATCACTTGACTGAACATGTTCAGCCTACACAAAATGTGACAACCACAGAGATAGGAGCAATATAATCATTTGTCTCAAACTAGAGACCTACTAGGCCACTGAGGCTCTCCAAAACTGGCTGTAATGTATTGAATGCAATGAATACATCAATAGCACCTAATCTCCATCAACAGACAGACTCTAAGGTGTAAGAGGCAGGTTCAGAAGCAGAAGTTATAAGACCTAACAGGGTCTTTAAGCAAAAGAAGCCTGGAGTGAATCTTGTATGTGATAAAAGAAACACATCATATACATCAGATATACAAGTAAATCTTACCCAAGAGACAATATTATTATCTACATTAACAGTGTTACTGTGGATACAATGTTGTATGGACATAAGTAATAATATTTTGGATGAAAAAGTTATTATGAATTTTTGTTGATATTATTCCTGTTTTTAAAAGTTAACTATGATTGCTCAGTATTTGCAAGATTTGAGATCCAAGGCACTTGTCTGATCCCTAGAGGTTTGCTGTTGTGTAGATAACAGGTCAGTCACTAACCATTTCACAGGATAAAATATTTACATCTAGGTCTTATTAAATTTACCAAACCTTTGTAACTGGAATGTTATCTAAAATAAAGATACAAAATTTAAATGTAGAGACATGTCCAAATATGTCCTGTGTGCCTGGAAATAAAAGGAACTGAGTCTGTTTTAAGACAATGTATGGTTTTAGTGCCTTTATAAAACGTCAGGCAGAAGTTATAAAGAATAGAATTAACCATGTGTGATGCTGATTTAGACAACTAGCTATAGTATGGAGAATTAGTAATCAGAGTTACTGATTTAGTTCCAGAGCCAAAAAGGTGTAAGACATTATGGAGATTAACTTCAAAGGCTTGCAATACAGTTACACACTGTGAAGAGTTCAGATGATTGCACTTATAATGGTAAAATTTCAATTGCATTCATAAATGACTTACCCGAATACAAATGGGAAAAATGTGCAATAATCATCCCTTGCTTGCATACTATACAATCGTCAGATAGATGTTATCATGAGAACTAAAACACATACTTATTTTATATAAATATGTTATATAGGTTAAGTGATTATTGGATTATCTTAATTTGAAAGTTAGCAAGATAAAGAAAAATATTTGGCACTAAATTACATCAAAAATTCATAGTAGTTGGGTCTTGGTCTAGTAAAGAACTAATTTTACCTTGAAATGATCCACAACCTATTCTGGATCCGGGATGGTTTTAAAGAAGGTTTTATTCTTACACTTATTAATAGGTTAGATGTTTGGTCTTGGCGAAGATATGCACTCTCGGAGTGCTCTGTTTAGCACTGCACCTAAAAGAGACTGAAAATCTAGACGATTTTAAATATTCAAACAATGAGACGTTATATACACAATAATAGTAATAATTCAAGAGTTGGTAAATATCCTCTTTAAATGATATGACATGCATACATAATGGTTTTATTAGTTCTCTTTCTCTTCCTTTAGAAAGCAAAATTGCAGAAACAGTATGCAAAGAGAAAGTTTTACAGGTCATATAATTGTGACATGTGTTACTCAATAAATTCCTGCACACACCTGTAAGAAAGTGTCCCTTGTTGAAACTGTACACAGAGTCCATGTGGTAATGAGGTAATGACTTCTGTGAAATTAACTAGATAAAATTGTCAGAGGTACCTAGGTGCAAGCTTTCAACACACACTCTATGAAGCAACTAGGTGTGAAATAGCTTTCAAAATTATGAAATGTCAACAAGGGTAAGGGATTTGTAAGCCATGTGTATTACAAGTAAACAAGATTGTCTTAGATAGTCAGTATTTGTCCTTCAGTAGAAAGTAGACATTTCTGTATGGATATCAGACATTTATTTTAACATAAAATTATCTAAAATTAACAATATGTATTTTTATGATTGATTTTTCTTTCGTAATGACACAACTTGTCTTTACACAAAGTATCACTAAGATTTTTTCACAAGATAGGAGTAATATATAATAATAATATGATTATTTTATTTTGTTTATTACTGTTAATTTTCTTTATTATTGTTACACGCAATTTACAGGTGTGTAGGAAGAAAATTTTTGATTGTCCAGCTATGGTGGGCTGACAAATCATCGCTCTCTCTCTCTCCATATATTATAGCACACATTTAAGTTACGATTTTACAAATATGAAATTTAATTAATAGTGACTTTGTATAACAAATAGCACATTTATGCAAAATAAAAATATAATTTTAGAAATTACCCAAAGATTTCTTAAGTATGCTTTGGTATTTATTGCCATTGAATGTGCAACCTGTACTACACCTTTGTAGGTTCACAGAACACTTGGTAATAAGACTCATCCTTAAAGTTTTTAAATTTGATTTTGAGTTTGACAGTATACTACCACATTCCTGAATATATTTCCTTGTCACACCTTGTTAATAATAATATAGAAAGAAAACCCCTTTTAATGTAATTTGTTTTTTTCGTTGCCTTAAGTGATCTATTCAATAATGGTACATCTATTTGTGAGAATTTGCAAAATTAAATGGAGTGTATAGTATAAACCACTCTTACTTGTGAAATTAAGTCACTGAAGGAATCAAAGTGAATGTTATTGCATAGGGGTCAGAATAATGTAACGAAAAGGTGCTAATTTATCAGAAAATGCAAAGACATAGCAGCCATTGTAGAGTAAAATAACAACTGAAATCAAACTATAATTGAAACATTTACTATATTGAAATATATCATTTTCCAAATATATCTGTGGACAAAGTATGGAATTGGACTGAGTTTGCTTGGCTTATGCTAAGGAAATTTATTTAAAAGCGAGATTAACTAACTTTCATATCAGAACACAAAGTAAAATATGTTATTGGAAAGGTTTATAAATAGACCAATAGTTCTGATGCACCACAAAATGCGCAAAGATAAAAACTACAGTTTTGTTCAATAAAGAATTGTACTTACTAAAAACTTTAAAAACATGTTAACTTTAAACTTTTTAAGCTATATTTTTGGCTTAAAATCACACTGCCAAATTGATAATGCTTATAAGGAATTCATATTTCATATACGACTCTGTTTTGGTGCACATCCATAATTGCATTGAAGTCACCTATTATGACTACACAGTTATATTCCAAGTAGGCAAGACATAACAGAAACTAATAATACTTCACAAAATATAATGAGAACCTTTACACATATAATTTTGACCTGTATAAGATCCCCCACACACATAATAATGTATTGAGAAAAATATGTATCTGAACAAGTTAAATATACCCATGGACAGACACCCGTTTAATTTATGCTGTTTGTTAACTTGTTCAAAGGAAACTTTCAAAACCTTCTGAAATGACAGAGGTAGTGCTTATTAAATTCTCACAGCCAAAGGGTCTAACATCATAGTAATGGAGAATGAAACAGTACATAGTCACCTGGTAATTATAGGTGTCTTGTGATGTAATACCTCCCTCAGATGACCTCAAGTCAATCCCAAATCATATTCTTCTACTTTCCACCCCTCTCTGAAGCATAATAACCTACCTCTTGTCTATTACACTCGCAAGTAAGACCCTGCAGCAAGAGATGGGAGGACTGTGTAATTATTATTGTTAAGGTGTCACTTGCTATACAAATAGATTAGTAAAAAATGGCCTCTCAACTTGGGAAATATATAGGATATGTTCATGATGATAGTGTATGTACATGTTACTGGATGGCAGATAAGGGGGAGAGCTGAGGCTTGTGGAAGTGTATGTTTGTAAAACTATGTTACATTAAACCTCCATAAAGAGGAAATATTATATGGTAAAACATAGATGTGCCTCCAGGAATCTGCCACAGAGTATATATTATGTATTAAGTGTTACAAATTTGTGATGGAAACCATCCTTTACTTCATAGGCTTGTGCTAAAGTTCTCTATGTCTCTGAAAAGCAAAGTAAATATAGATATGTTTGTGAAACCAAAAGGAGAAACCATATAATTGCATTGGTTGCAATACATACATACGGACATGCATTAACTTTCAACATTTTTTGCAGACAAAAAATAAAGCCAAAAGCCATTATTGTTCAAGTGTAAGCTCAACAAAGGAAGAGTTAATATCTTAAGTCCTAATGTACCGGATTACCCCTCTCAGAACTAATCAAATGACTGTGGCTTTTTTCTGTTGACTTCACTATTCTAAGGTCCCAGTGTAGATGTATGTGTCATTACTTCTGTGTGACTTATGCATATGAATTTTGATACAAATCTGTCCCTCTCCTTCATCCCCTCCCCCTTGTTTGTGTTGGATCTGATTCAATAAGGTTAAATGCTTTGGGAGGGTCAATAAGGCAAACAGATAAGACAACATTGACATTGTGTTCATCAAAGCCACTGGATACAACATGGGGGCGGTAAGGTGTGTCCGTACAGGTGTAAAGAATCCAAATAACAGACCGTAAAACTTAAAATATTTGCCTTCCTTGGACAGAGATCCAGTTCTTGGGCGTTTGTTGATGGTTCAAATACTTTACATCTATAGTTAATAAATGATGTCTCTCATATATGGTGAATTATATTTGATGTTAACGATGCCATGCAGAAGTGGGTGTGTAACTATATTTATCTTGGCCAAAAATACCCATTCCTTACTTCTTTAGTGTATTACTGTAGATGTCTGTTGACATATGCCTCAGACATGAACTTAACTTAAGTGTCTTTATCTTAAATTTGTTTACAATTTCTCAGTTTGAATTTTGTTTAATTCTAAAATCCAAATCCTGATAAAAGGTAAATGAATGTATTTAAAAATACACCAATCCCTTCCTTTTATGTTACAATTTTAAAATTTTGTTTGAAATTTAAATAAGCTATGCTGAGGCTTATACTACCCTTGGCAATGTCATTACTATAATGAGCTGGTTATGTATAAAGACTGTGGAATGTCCTACTGGATTTAAGACCTCCAGGACTCCTTAATTCTATGGTTGAGATTCCTGTGTTTTGCAATGAGTAGAATAAGGTGCCTTGTATACATTGTATGTTCTTCTGACATCATTACAAAAGCTTTGATTTTTTTATTTGTGTGTAAATGTTTGTTAAAAAGTTGCATCACTGGAATTGCAGGCCCAAAAACCACCCCGCAAATATTTTCTGCAGCAGGAAAAGTCACATTCACTGCAGTTTGAGTTATATTTTAACATAGTTATATTTTAATTGTGTTACAACAAAAATATATCTTATCATTTATGTTTACAATCATCATACATAGAGAGAATCCAAATGCAACTCACTCCAAATTAACATAATTACACTTTAGTTTTCATTAGGCAACACGTTCCTCAGTTATGGTTATAGCAAATAATGGGGGAAATAAAACCTGTCAGACCGATACTAGCCCTGGAAATGAACGGGGGATTTCACCGTATGAGTTATGCCTGAATGGAAATCAAGTGGGAAGTTTGTTCCTAAATATTCTTCCCCAAAGATCACTGTTCAAAGTTTAAGTAGAACATAAATGTCCTCTTTTAGTAATAATTTCCCCAATACAGGTAAACATAACTTGTAAAATGCAGAAATTGTTGCATGGGCATTGCAGCTTTGAAGCAAATGTTGAATGTACAGCTACAACTGTAACTATAAGCTATATCTTAAAGGTAGATTTTGTATAATGTACATTCTGCTTAAGGAACTGTAAAGGAAGGTATTGTAGTAACACAGAGAGAGAGAAATATAGAATTATACCTTATGGTAGCAATACACTAAGACATACAAATGTGAAAAGTTCAATATACGGAAGGTAACTAGCATGTTATTATATTCAATCAATTGTTTAGACACACCAAATGTTTTACATATTACACTGTTACAGACATACATTGAGGTGCAATGTCCAATGTTTTTAATATTGACGTATATTAAATCTGGCATTAGAGGTACATATTCCACTGTATGCACATTGCTTTCAATTTCTGGCAAATTACAAGGTGCATATGCTTGTAATTAAATACTACATGACGTATTAAAATTAAGTGCTTCAAGGACACTACCAAAATTTAACACATGAAAACAAACTTGAGACTTTAACGAAATTCTATGTGTGTGAACAACATATTTTCAGTACACTATCACCTGATGAAGCAAAAGTCAATTTTAACATCCACCTCAGTTTGTTTCTACAGTGTCATCTCTTGTCTTACTAGCTCAGATTCCAGAGACTGTAAGGAGTGAAATAAGTGAGTTGTAATTGTCGTATACTCAGGTTTGCACCCATCATCGAACTTTAAAGATATAAAGTTTTATTATCAAAAGCATGTGTGGTCTACTGTGGTCCAGTGGTTGTAGTGTATAGCTGTGCAGTAGAAAGTTCAGGGTTTGATCCGTATATACATGTATGTCAAGTATGTTACACTCATAAAACAAGTATATTCTACTTTATATGCATATCTTCATAATGGGGCGTAATTTGGCAAAGTGATAAAGTACGGTCAGTAACCTACAACAGACTGGCATACTTGGGGATTCTACTAAAAATTCTTCTGTATTATAATGTTTTAAAATATACACGAAACTGTGTTTAAGATTGCCTTAAAATATGCACCTGAACCTCATGTTAAAGCAATGTCTAGTTAACCACAAATTAAGGTGAACTTAACTTATTTATAACTGTCCTTCTTAAGGTACTGACACATGCAATTTGAATCATAATCGGATTAAATGTACTGTGTAAATTAAGTGACATGAACATATGTTATTGTCCACTGGATGTGTATATACAAGGTGAATACAATGCCTATAAGTAAAGCCTGTGGCTTCACAAGCCTGTGTTAATAAAATATACTTTAGGCCTAGGGTGGGAGACCTCGACAATGGTTCCATATGGATCGGAAGGTCTGAAAACGACACTCGTTCCACAAATGTACAGCCAACCAGCAGTTGTAACATTCTTTCTACTCAAATCGTGTCATGGTAATTTATCATAAGGATTTGAGGCCTGTGTTTTTGACGTTTTACATCATATTTCCAGTGGATCATCATCTTGACTTCATCATTTCAGTGGAGGGCAGTTGAGGTTCAGTGGAGGGCACACTTTGACCACAGTTTTGTGTTCGATGCTCCTACTTTATGGAATGAGATCCCTGCGGACATCTGATCAGTGTTTTCTCTGTCATCTTTCACGTGCAACTTGAAGACACATCTCTTCATTTATGCTGCCCTCCATAGCTCCCCAATCTCTGGTGGTAGCTCGATGTGTCTCTGAATTCTGAATTTTTCCTTCCCCCTTTATGTCTCTATTACTTTAGAATCTGTTATATGGTGAAGATTAAGTGCAGTGAAAGCATTCATTACTTTGTCATGTTATTTCCCTGTCATATCTACATTAATAATGGGTCACATGATCTAATTTTGGACAGACCAACTGATGTTCTAATGTGATGTAAGGTTGTGTAATAAATATACATATATTCTTTATGAAGAAAGAATAGTTGGCAAACATGTTAAGATTTAGCATTGTACGTTCACATGTCATCACCAACCATTTCTGGTGCATGACTTGAACTAACAGCCTTATCCATGAGAGGAGAGTATGTTTCCCATTCCACATCACCAGGAAACAGTGGTTAATACAATGAAACATTGATTTCTGCCTAGTTATCGTGAGAAAATAGGAGGTCCCTCCGATAGCATACCCCACCCACCCATATCTGTCTTACCCCATACCCCCCAAATATCCCTCCTTACCCTCGGGCCAAAGGGCGCCTATTACTTCTCAATTACATAATCACCGTATTTTCACCTTGCATACAATAACATTTTTTTTATTCAGGGAGGGAGTGAAAATAAACATAATGTTGCCTTTGGCCAATATGAGAGGGGGAGGTGAGGTGGCGGCCAAACTTCAAAGAGTTTTTTGGTAAATGATATACTGTGCAATGTTATGGGTACTATAATCAGCCAGTTAGCGGATAATCTGTTCAATTATTACTCCCGTTCACACAGGTATTTGTTTAAATTTTAAATAAGTGTAATTATATTTCCAAGGCAAGTAATATTCAATTATATGAAAGAGTTCATTTAGACTCTTTCATTTGGGAGCATATTTATGAGGCTATGTGATTGGTTTATGGCACTGGCGGTTAAAAGACAGAGGCTTTGGACATTTTAAGATTTTTTTTCGTCTGAAGCAGAAATAGTTTATGGATGTTCTAGGTATACATATTCAAATTTGTAAAATGACTTTTAAACTAAGAAACCAGTAATATAATGAAAGAAAAAATATTAGAAAAAAAAAGTTTCTTTATAATATTGATAACAAAAGATAAATATATAACTTATACCCCAGTTTCACCGTCTCACGTTTGCCTATCATCTGCTTTGACAATACATTCCCAAGCATAATCTTATTGATACAATGTAATGAGTACTTTTATAGCGCTTAATCTCCAACATATAACAGACTCTTATGCCCCTTTCACACTACCGGTGGTATGTCCCATGGTTAGAAGTTTTACTCTACAGCGGAACTGCCTCCCAGGTTCTCCCATTACATCCGAGTGGTTCGCACTATAGGTGGACGGCCACTGATTGGACACGGTTACCTATGTCGCCTTGTTACACTGAAGGATGACCAAGTCACAACCTTACATACATGGTGGACCACACCTTCAGTAACTGTAGCAAGAAATTTATTTGGTTATGCTTGCTTTTGTCTGTGCATGGCCACGGTTCTGAAATCAGAGGCGGAAATGTTAAACTTTTCAGAACTTCAATGGGATGCGTAAGGATTGGGATGGTGGGCTATTGACTCGCCAGTTTACAAACGAACATCAGACGGTGATCTAAGGACAGGGACGTTTCACCAAATGTGGGTCAGCACGCATGATACCGCCTGTAGTGTGAAAGGGGTATAAGGCACTAGAGCCACAAAGGGAAAGAAATCATAGCAGGCTGACACAGAGATGGGAGGGCTTGGAAGGTAAGTTTTCACTATAATGTCTTCACTGTATAACCTTTCATTTTATTCGAGGAGGTTCAGAGCATAATCACGGAAATCAAAGACACATGCACCATTTTTAAAGTATTTTTAAAAAAATTCTTTGTGAGGTGAGCAATTCTTTCTTGACCAACCATGTCAAATCTTTTGGGTTGTCACTGTTATTCAATCTATCTTTTGGTTCCTTCTTGCCTTTCCTTTCAGTAGAACCTTGTATTTTGTTTACTCTTTTCATGATACATCCAAACTTTCCATCAAGATGGAACCAAGTGAGCTGGTCACAACAGAAGAATAGTATGTCAAGGAATCGTCTCTGCTTCTGAAGAAAGATCGGGGCTTGATGTTATGAGTAATCTTCTGTTGACCATGGCAGTCTAGGATGGTTTGTGATCTTTTCGTTTGAGGCAAATCACACATCCTTTTGGGATGGATCTAGTTTTCCTACCTTTTTGACAATATCATTCTTAACAGGATCTTGAGTCAGTTAAAATCTTGCAGGTCTTACCATCAATTATGAATGTGGAATTTGGATAAATATATGCTTGACAAAATTTTCACAGTATTTCAAGCAATATATAACAAAGTTACATAACGTTTAATACTGTTGTTTAAGCCTAAACTGTTATAATACTGTGAATATCACAGAAGTGAGGAATAGTTCCCATAATGCATCTGAGAAAAAACTCCAAGAATTGATATTGTTTTAATTCCAGAAAAATTTATGTGAAACTGGATATCATATTTTATGTTATGCTATATAGCAATCATATAATATAAAATCTTATGAAAATAATTCTTGTTTATTTACCTAAACATATCATAAGAATTTTGTATTAGATCTAGAGTTTGCCAAATTACTGCAGTGACAGTTAAAATTTAAAACTCAGAGTATACACACATAGTACTAATAGTTCCAAGGTTAATAGTATCACTACCCTTGTAAGAAATCTTCACTTTCTTCACCACTAGTTCATACCTTTACGTCAACACATCTGCCCAAAGATCTTTCTTTTTAATTTACTCAAAATAAAAACTGACAAGCAGCATATTTGTGGCCTCCTAATTGGCCCTTGATACAATCGACTGTGGGATCTATTTCCAGTGGCGGAGTGAGATGCGCGGAGTAATTGGACATCTGTCAGAGCTCAAGTGTCAGGGGTTTGACATGTTGGACCTCGTCTTGAGTACTGTATCACTTTCCCTCTGAGAAACAATCCCAAGCAGGAACGTAAGTGACTGGCATTTTGACAGAATTTAAGAGAGTGACCATCAAACGATGTGTCATCCATGACTGTATATTGCATACATGCAAATGAATGTAAGAGTGGTGTGTATGTTTGATGTTTAATTGGCAGTGTATAAACAAACCACAAGCAGGGTTTGTAGCTTAAAAATTGAACTTATTTCTCATACACATGGGTAATTTTTATTTATATTTAGTTAGCCAGGGAATAATTCTCATTACCCTTTTTTTACTTATCAATTACAATTTTCAAATAGTATCTTTTGGAAAGAGTAAGTCAAAAACATAACTATGAATACAAAATATTCTAATGTTTAAATTTTAGCTAAATCTTAATTAAGCAACTATCTTAAAATTTATAAGTAAACTTAACTTGGGGTTTCAACTCCAGTATTACAGAATTATACCATGTGATCACTGCAAGCCACAAGGTAATCTAAGAGCCCACTGAAGTACAACTAACTTTCACATAAATCTGACTAGTGTCTTAGGAAAGTATACATCTGTGTATACCCACTCTAATCATCTACCCCCACCCTCCTCTAGTTTTATTCCCTCTTTTTCTTAGTTACTTAATGTTCTCAAGAATATGACATGCCCTGTCAAACGCTTAATAGTTTCTAAACTGTCCTTTTTAAAAGTATGTAATTGTAGGGGTCTATGACAAGAATAGGAGCTTTTTTGTGGGCCATATGTATTTGCTACTTGTCTGCGTGTCTGCTATATACACGTGTGTAAAGGTACGTATAGCCATACAAGGAGTCAGATTACATGACTTTGGCATTAACAACTTGACCACTGCCATGCCTACCAGAAATTGTTCATTTACCTGAGACAACATGTATATGTGTATATGTCTATGTACATATGGAGATCTTTTGAGATATCTTTTATATGATATAACCTGAAGACATTTTTTCCAGATAAATAAATGTACATAGTATGCCAAAGAGAAGTGTGGCATTACAATATGAGTGATTTTGTGGGTCTGAGGAACGAGTTACCGCATGTGCCATAACATGCCTTCTCTCCTTCAGACACTGATGACTGGGGAAAATCTGCAAATTTTCACCACCAGAAGCACAAATATGGCTTTTGTGGTCAATTTGTAGTCAATTTGAGCCACGGCATGGCATAGCAGTATACCTTGAATACAATATGATTATTCGCACTTTTTATATGTATATGTGTAATCATATTCCTTAAAATATCGATATTAATTAAAACATTTATTGATACAAAGACAGGTTATAAGTGTATGTTATCTTACTTGATATTTAGGATTCCGTTTAATGGGCGATAATACAGATTCTTTTTCAATTGGAGCAATAAATTGTCTCAGAAGTAATCAACATGACTTGCAGTGCAAAAAAAAAAAAAGTATCAAACCGAACAGTTGCCAAAGCCATAGTACTAATGAAACACTTAAATCCTTTTCAAGAAACAATATTACAATTTTTTTATAAAGTCGTCAAACAACCAATCAAATTTCAGCTTTTAAAACTTTATTTTTATATTACTGATTGCGATTGGTTAAAGTTTGCTTTCTATATAAAGACGGTTTCTGCTGATTTAAGATGTGCTGATTAGGTAGGCCAAACAAACTGTTGAAGTAAAACACAAAGGCTATAAATATTTTGAAATATGTACTTAGGCACTGAAAGCATTATTTACCCTTGCAATTCTAGTCTTATTGAGTTTCACACTTCTGTGTGGGCGTGTCCTTTGTTGTCACGTGATCTATAGGTCTGACAGCTTCATAACTAAAGGTGATTTTGCTAATTAATAGTTATCAACATTACCACATTGGTGGCTGAAAAGAAACCATATTTCATGCACCAAACATCAACCTTTTTCAGTGGCGACCTTTTGACACCCCCCTTTATTAGTGTGTTTTGTTTTCGAACAGTTCCTCTGCGTAATTTCACCCCCTTGAAGTCAAAATGGCGGGTCAACAGCAATAACTTTCCTGGCAGTGTGTAATTGTCTCCTTGTAGTCAACATATCACGTTGACAGGTAAGGACCTCAGCCCAAGTGCTTGGCATTAAACTTTAAATGAATAGTTGTATAAAATAAATAATAAATATTTTTTCCAAATGTCCAATGTAATACAATAAATACTTTTATAGTGATTAATTTCCATCATATGGCAAACTCCAAGGCGCTATAGGAATAAAGGGAGAAGGAGAAAAATCAGATCCAGAGACATAGCAGACTAACATCAAACTGATGGCTGGGAGAAGGGGTAGCTGTGGAGGGTAGGCTTTACTGAAGAGGAATGTGGTGTTTGATTTGCGCCTGAATCATGACGGAGAAACTGCTAGTCTAATGTCCTCAGGGAGCTCAGAACATCAGGAGTTAGAACATCAAGTGCAAGTGCTTTTTGATTTGTGTATAAAACAAGAAGTTTGGAACCTTCAGGTAATTTCTGACAGGTATGCTTTGCCTGGTGTTGTAATATCATGATACTGGAGTACACAGGGACTCAAATACTTTCAAAAACCAGTGTGAAGGTATTTGTATACCAGAGTCAAAGTATTGAATATGGAGTGTGTGTGCAACAGGAATCCAGTGTAGAGCTTCAAGAATTGGTGTGATTCTAGAAAATATGATAATGTTTGTTCTGACTTTAGATAAACTATTTGGGCAAAGCCGCCAAACAAAGGAGTACTCAGAATGTCGATTGGAAAGTAAAATGTTAGCTTATTTTGTTGCTATTTTGGACCCCCAAAATAAATTATGTTTTGCCAGGATTTAGGCTGAGCTTGTCATTTTAAAATCTTACTTAAAATGCTTAACATCACAAAGACATTAATTCTATTTCCAAGATTCAGCGGCAATGGTATGTGCAAGGTACATAAAGAACTGTGTGTCATCAGCATAGAAATGAAATTTTATGTCATTGTATATTCTCAATGATTCTGGTAAGTGGATTTGTGTACATGGAAAACAGAAATGTCATTGAAATGGCAAAAAGTACTGCATCCTATGGCACACCATGCAAAAGCTTGCACAGATCAGACATAGTAAAGATAACTTTGATTCCCCGATAGTGAATACCTAGGAAAGGTATAACCCTTGTAGTGCTGTACCACAGACCCTCAACCACGAGGAAAAACATCATCATTTTAATAATTGTTAGCAGCAGATTGATGCATTCCTTAACCAAAATGGTGGGATCAGGTCTAAGAGACAGGACTTTGTGGGAGTTTTCATAATAATTTTGAGGACCTCTGCTTGGGCGACTACCCTAAAATGACTACCCTAATATTGTTAAAGACAAAAGGGTACAGGTAGGAACATCACAAATGATACTTAAAATGGAGCATGTATTGTAGAAACTGACCATGTATTGTTTTTATCTTTTCACTGAAAATGTATTAGCTAGAGCTAGTGATATTTTTGAGGCAAACATATTCAGAACTTCTGTGAAGAATTTAGCTCACCTCCTGCAACAGCCTCTTTGGGTCATGACTATATTCTGTGGTTATGTTTTAGTAGTGATCCTGCATGTGTTTATAAAGTAGCCTAATGCAAAATGATATCTGCTTGGGGAACCTGGATCTGTTGGCAGCAGTTTTGTGTTTGCGTCAGATTGTTTCAAACTGATGTCTGAGCAACTTGGCAATGCAAAAAGACTCTGATATCCATTCAGCTGCCAGTCTGTCAGAATATTTTGAAAATTAAACTAAAAGTAGTATTTATATAGTGTAGACTGTATTTATAAATAAATAATTATTTTCACTTTACTTGCTTTCCTTAAAACTATTGCTTGAAATATTTTGTAAACAGATGTGTTTTGCATTTCTTCTTGAATGTTTCATAGTTTGTGATCCCTTTCATGGGAGCTGGTAGTTTGTTCCAGACAAGAGGGCCATAGAAGCTGAATAATTGGTCACCAAATGTCTTCTTGTTGTTGTATGGCACCACATAGATAAGATAACTTGATGTGCTATGTAACTTTCTCTTCATTACTGACTTTTTAATGTCTCTTTGAGATATGTGGGAGCTGTACCATGAGTGCACTGGTGCATAAGAAATAGGATCTTGTAATCAACCCTTGTCTAAACTGGTAGCCAGTGTAGTTCTTTTAGGGCATCTGGGGAGCTGTCATATTTAGATCTTGAGAGTATTAATTTAGCACACATATTCTGAATTCTTTGATATGGTTGTATGGTATTTTTAGGACTGTAACACAATAACCAATTTGCATTTTTCTCTAACATGTTCTTGGAATTTAGATTTTTGTCTAAGTATACACCTAAGTATCTCACACTTTCTGATTTCTTGATGTTATGACCACACACATTGATGATGTCAGAAGAGCATTTTTGTAGATGTTGTCTGCTGCCAAAATATGTGAATTAATTTCTATCAGGATTCATTTTAGTTTGGTTTCAGTCATCCACTTTTGTACATATATTAGGGTCTTTTTGAGTGAATGGATTATTTCTGCCTACTCTGACCTTGATATTGCTGAGAAACTACCCTGTAATACATGATCATCGGCAAATTCAAACAGGGTAATTTCTTCATGAATGACTAAGGTAGCAGAATACATGTTGAAGAAAAAAGCTGAACTGCAACAACCTTGAGGTACTGATTTTTTTAATCATCAGACCCTTCTTTACTTTCATTATATACTTTTTTGATTTATATATGTGCTGTCTCTCTATGTAGATGCTTTTTTTCATCTTAGTATTATACTTATACTTACACCCCATATCCATTGGGGTTTACATTGTTTAACAAATAATTAATTAATTTATTACTCAATGTATATGTTATGTACAACTTGAGATTTTGTAAAAGTTACAACTTGTACAAGCAGTTTGTACAAGTTGCAACTCGTACAAGATTGGCTGTACAAGTTGTAACTTGTACAGAATTTCACCATCAAATAATCCCAACTTGCACAATACTGTTGTACATGTTGGATTTAAAAGCAATTCTGGTTAAATTAACAATTATACTGAATATATTTTTTATTATACGTGTATAAATATCCAAATTAATGTGAGGGTGTCATAATATGTAATTTTTTCCATGAAAAATTAACACTGAATTTACAGAATACCTTGAAAAAGTACTGTACATTGTAACTAGGTGAATGTTATGTATTAATTGGTTACACCAATCAACTATTGGTTTCGCTTCAGTAGCCCCATGTGGTGGGGTTCTACAATTCCTTTGCAAAGTGTCAAACAAAGGAGGTACATGTGTAATGATTGACCCTCCTACCGTCCACTAACACAGCTTATGTAACCACTGGACTGACCAAGTACTTGCCCTCTCAGACATTAACCCACTCCAAGAGCATTCAGGGTTCGACTTTTGACCTATGAGCTGGAGCTTGCTCTCCTCCTTTGAGTTTTCCCATTTTGGAACTGATTGGCTCATAGCAATTTGGATCACTTTCAACCTGTAAACTTGATCCCAGAGGCTTGATCCAACTCTGAGAGGTGTCTCCGAATTGATATGGTTTACCAGGTTTCTTTGGATTAGGTGGTCCAGACAGACTCTGGTTCCCCCTACCGGACATGTCTAAGTCATAGCCCCCTTGGAGCTTGACCTCCTCTAAGGGTGTATTTCGGTCAATTTTCGACCTAGGAGCTGGACCCCTCGAGACCAATCCACTCAAGGGAGGTCTCCAGTAGGATTGATGTGGCTCCCAGGGATTCGGATTGCTTTTATTTGACCTCCAAGTTTGATCCACCTTGGTTGATTCATAGGTCATTAGGATTAGGCAGGACCAGGCCGATTCTGGCCCCCCTCTCAATTATGACATTACTGCAATATTGTGTGCAGGATACACTGAGATAGTGACTCAGTTACTAACATTGACCTTTGACCTTTGGGTAGCATTGACCACTTGCATAGTGGAACTTCTAACGTACTTTAACCGCTGATATTATGATGGCATTTTATGTTATGATGTGTTCCAGATTAGTGAAGAGTCCACCAAAATGGTGATATTCATATATGTACCTTAACTAATGATCATGGTATTTGTTACGTATGGTGCTTTTAAAGATTTGCACCAAACTTTTAAACTCCTCTTTTGAGGGGACTTTAGTTATCATTTTAACATGTAAATAAAATTGCTCAAACCTTGCTTCTTTGACTTTGTACAGTATTACCCATTATAGGGTTCGAACCCATGTAGTCTAGCATCAGAGATGACCTTCTGTTTCACTTGACCTCTTAAAGGTCAGATGACCTGGGTCACATCTCACCTCGAGCGTTGGTACAAACTGGGAACACAAGTGGATAAGGGTAAGCATCAAAGGACAGGTTATAGTATATCCTTAATTGTAATTGACACATGTTTTTCATAAATAAAATCCTAGTATAGTCTTGAAATTCAGATGTGGTTTTATCATCATAAAATAATTTTATGTATCTCTTTGTTTTGGAACAAATAAAGTTAGAAGAACTGTTGACAGAAAAGATGATTATAAATCATACCAGTGTGATTCAAAATTTTAAAACAATATAAAGATTTCCATTAAAAGTTTTGTAATTGTCAAAAAATTATGAAAATATGCACATCAACAGTTTGCTTTCTCATCAAAGAAGCATAATTTACAGTAAATTTGTCATTCATGAAGATCAGGTATGCTGATTTTATGAATTTTATAGTATAAATTCATTAAAATACATTGTTCTACTGAAAAATATGGCACTTGTATAAGTTGCAACTTGTACAGGTCCAAACTTTGTACATGTTGCAACTTGTACAAGTCAACCTGTACAAGTTGCAACTTGTACAAAATCTCAACTTGTACGTAGCATATATATATACATATACATTAAGAATTTAAGAAGATAAGCAGGAAACAAAAAGAAGTACTGTTCGAAAGAAAGAAAAAGCATATAATGTATGAGTGAAATAATATATATGATAAAGATTAAAGGGTTTCATCATTGGGCATTCATATTCTATATCATATAATTTATTCACAATCTTTCATCTGTTAACCACATTTGTTCTAACCCCAAGTACTAAAGTTTTCAGCTGATACTTTATATATAAAGCAGCAAAAACATGCTTCCAAATTTTTAATTTAGTAGGACAAGTAAACAGTAGGTGCTCTGTAACTATATTGAGGTAATGATAAGTACAGTTGCTTTTCTTCACTTAATTGTGTGTGGACTGTAACACAAAAAGACCTTCCAGACAAGAAGGATTTGATCCATGAGGGAGCTTCCCCTGTAATTCCACAGAATTTTTCAAATGCTTCAAGCGGTATTGTGTGGTTGACAGTATCAAAGGCAGTACTTAGATCCATTAACACAACTGCTGATATTTGATGTATTTCCATGTTATTTAGAAGTCAGCAAGTTTGATTAGGATAGTTTCACATGAAAAGCCTTTCCTGTAAGCACTCTGAAATTTCTGGAGTAATCCATTACTCTCACAGTGTTGAACAATTTGTTGAAAAGCAGCTTTTTCTACTACTTTTCCTAGATATATTAGATTGGAAACAGGCCTATAGTTAGTGTCAATAGGACCTAAATAAGGTTTTAGTGGCTTCACTATTGCTTGCTTCTGTGGTCAGGAAATTGGCCAGATGTTAAGGAATTGTTCACTACTTTTGTAATTTTTTGAACAATACATTCTTTATTATTGTTTAAGATATGAACAGGAAATTTGTCAAGTTCGCTTTGTTTATTTCCAAGTTTGGTCATTATTTTCATAATATTTTACAGGATTCTGGATCATATGATCTGAGTTGTGGTACATCTCTGGATGGTGGCACAAAATTTGGGTAGTACCGGAGATGGTTGGATATTTTTGCCACCTTTTTTGAGAGAAGAAGTCCAAAATGTTTTGAGCTAAGTCTTGATATGATCTGTTTGATTGTGGGGGTTATTATTTTCTCTTTTGATTAGACCATTGATGGTATTATAAAGTTTGTTTGTGTCTCGCTTGGATTCTAGTACTTTCTGTGTAAAGAATGCCCTTTTTGCCAGTTTTAGCTTTTTGCAGTAGTCATTTCTTGCTTTTTTCACTGCAGTCCAATCTGTGTTGTATCTTGTCTTCTTCCAGATTTTGAAGCATTTTCTGTATGCTGCCCTTGTGACACGTATTTCATCAGAGAACCATCCTTTCAGAATTCTGGATCTTATTACTGTTTTCTTAGATTGGTGCAACTTCATTTAGGATCTTTTCAACCTTATTTTCAAGGCCTTTTGCTAGTGATATTTTCACTATTGCATAGCTCAATTTTTCTTAACTTTTCTTTTCCGATAGAATCTGGTACATCCACCGTCTGTCTATAGGCTCTCTTCCGATGCTGGACTCCTTTCTTTTGTCTAACAGTTTTAAAAAGGATATAACGATGGTCTGAAAGGAAATCTTTAACTTCACAATTATGTTCATATTTAACATCATTGCTGGTAATGATTACATCAAGGGTGTTACCTTTTTGTGAGTGTATTCTTGGATGTGTTGTTTAAGGCAGATGGCAGCAAGGCTGTCTTCTAGGGTGCTTATGATGGGATTGCCTGAGTCATTCCAGTGTAAATTTAAGTCACAAAGAATTAATAAATTGTCATGTAGAGGTAAAATATCAGCCAACACTTCAAGGAAATGATCAAGAAACTGATTGTCAGTTATCATTTTTTCTTGGAGTATGGTGGTCTGTAGATACCCAAAACTGTGGTTGTTATACTTTTGATAGTCCTAGTTTCATGCACTTATTGCTAGGTCGGTTTAATTTTTTTTACAATACAGCAGTCATTGTAAACAAGTGCTAAACCATCTCCCTTCTTTTTGGATCTGTAGATTGGATCTAATTTAAACCCATTTGTATTTAGATCACATAGCTGCCATTTTGTTTTATTGTTTAGCCAGGATTCAGGTATTACTCCAAAGGAGCACTTGTTTTCACATATAAAATTTCTAATGTCAATGGATTTATTTAAAAATGAACAGGCATTAACAGTGAATGTATTTAGTGGAATTCTATGATCAACAAGTGTTACAGCTTTTATATTAATATCAGGTTGTTTTTATTTACTCCTTTTACTTTATGACAATTTTCCAAGTATTTTACTTTTTTTGTACGTTATCCCCTCTTTTGATGTGTCTTGTTTGTTTTTCTTTCAAGTCTATTCAGTCTAACATTAAATACTGTACCTGGAGAAAGTTGACCGAGTGCTTTAGAATTAGTTACTATTTCTCTTATCCACAGAAGATCTTGTCTTGCATGTGTGTTTGTACACTTCACTTGTGCTGAAAGTCAGCACATTTCGGTGACTCATTCTCACTGTTTTACTGTACATCAGATTATTTTGTTTTGTTGATGTCCATGAGCAATAAAAATAGATGCATATATATAGTTCAGAGTGTATCCAAAGTGAATCACATTTGCACCACAAAAACAAGATATAAATGATCTATAAAACTTGGTCTACACACTGACTCAAATTTAGCTTTTAGTGAAGGTTAGTTTTTATGCAAACAAGCTCCCTGCAGTAGGGATCTGCTATTAGCAAGCGATACATCTACACCTGGACTACAAGATTTTGAAATGAGAGGAGCATGTAAATAAGTTAATTTTGTGATGTCAGCTGTAGACTATTGGTACAACTGATCTACTGATTCATCAGGGGACTAAACAAAGGATTTCTAAAGAAGATTTTTTATTTAACCAAATCAATCATGTTATATTTATGGATTATTACATTTTGGGATGTGGTTTGCCAGGGAAAGAAAAGTCGAGATGACATTTAACTATTACATGGTCAGAGACAAAATCGCAAATGTTAACATATCCAAATGCTAGCATATCCAGAAGCAGAAGGGGTAAGCATAATATCATGTGTGTGGCCATAAAGATGAGCAGAGCAGTGAACATGCTGTGGTCTATCACAAATCTCCAGCAATGATTCAAATCGACTTCTGTCACCCTGATCTGCATCCATGTAAATGTTGCAATCACTGGAAATAACAAAAATCTGGATGAAGTTGGCACAATAACAGCAACGGGTGTACACTCATAAAATAATCCATGCGAACTTTACTCAAGAGGATGATATGCAAAAGCTAACACTATTGATATTTTTCAACTTTTAGAACATGATCTTCAAATGAAACAAAATTAGTTTACCAATAACCATGCATGGTAAAGATAATTTAACATATATCCTACTCCAGAGTATAGAATTGAGATAAGCATACGATCAGATCCCACACAACAGCATTCAATTGCAAGCCCCAGTGTAGTTTCCCAGCATTCAACAACAGACCAGCAAGCCATGGACCAGTTTGCACAAATGAAAACCATGCTGTCATCTTTTCTCAAGCCAAGGCAGGGGACCACCAGAACAGCCTTCTGCAACTACCTGAGGTTGATACTTTAGAAGAAAGAGACTTTCAAACATTCACAAATGAGGTTGTGAAACTTTTCAGTGGGATCCAGAGCAGGGCAGAGGAAAAGACCCATTAGCAACAGCAACCTACCATTTCTAGGAGCTCCAGTGCCACTTCTACATATGTGCCACAGACTTTTCAACAGCCATAGCAACCAGCACCAGCTGGTAGGGAATACATCTTAAATAGAGACTTATATGTCTGCAAGCCAAGTCATGCTACCAGCTCAGCAGAGCCAAGTGGCACCCAGAGGACAGCAGCAGTCCAGAGGGCAGGCAACTTCCTTTGTAGTTGTTGACAACCAATAAACAAGGCCTTCAAGACCGATTACTTTTATACTGATCCTGATGAAGCATTTCAACCCACCATCAGGTGCCTCTTCAACAGGCAAAGAAAGTTCACACAACATGTCAGGACTCTAGCTTTTTGGGAATCTACAGTCAGTCATGGGCTAACAGCAGATCGATACACCTCAACCGTTTTCACCAAGTGACCCGCATCAACACCCCACCTCTCCTGCAACCACCTAGCAGCAGGAGCCTCAGCAGCAGGAACCAGCCCATCAGCCTTAACCAGCCAACCAGCCTTACCAGCAGTAATCTGAGCCCAAACAGCAGTAGCAGTAGACTTACTGCACTTGCCTACAATTGGTCCTTTTCAGGACCACTGCTGTTAAATTTATAGGCCTTCTCATGACCACCTGAATCTTCAAAAAACAATTAATAACTGCATGTTTTAAAAACAATCCCCCCAAAAAGAAGCATTACACCACCCCACACCAAACACATGATTCCAAAACACACACACAAAACCAAAATGCGTGAGTGATTGAAAAATTGAAGTGAAAAAAAATCAAATCATTTAAAAATGGACTTAAAAGATTTTAAACCTAAAACATATAAAATTTTGGAACAAGTAATTGAAGAAAAAAGAGACTTTGGACAAGCAAACAAAAACATGGGCCAAAAAAAAATCAAACTTTGTCCCCCCCCCAAAAAATTAAAGAAATGAGCGAAGACATTTTGACTTTTAAGAAGTTTTTGCATTTGGGGAATGAAATTGACCTTTGGATCTTACCTGTTCAGTTATGACCTTTGAGAAACTTTAAAAGTTCTCAAAATATTTTGATACTTAAGAATGTTTTGAACGTACAAATATCTGCAAATTTGCCAGAAAAAATTAAAAAGAAAGATATTTCTTTGAAGGTTTACAAAATTTGAGTTTTAATTTTGGATATTTTTACATAACTTTTTAATTTTTTTTAATATATACATATCTTTATTTCCCCATTTACAAGTGTTTCAGGAATTTGGTGCAGAGTAAATGGGGTTTGGAAACCTCTCACCAAGAGAGCATCACGCAGGATGCTTAAATAAGACAAAAATAAGAAAAAAAATCAGATGTTAAGTCTACAAATGTATATATTAATTTTTATTTAAAAATAAATAAATAAAATTAAATGTACCCACTGCTATTTACTTTACTATATGTACTGCATCACAGTTGCCCATGATTAATTTTACACTCTTTTTTTATTTTTTTTTCTCAAGTGGTTCAATTATAGAGCTCAGTAGTTCCCACTTGTCAGAAAAATCCCTCACAATCCCATACTCATTTTAACTATCCAGTGTTTTAAAGTATAATAATGCCCAATCAATTTTGCAAAACCTTTAGTACTTTAGCTTTTCTTTACATTGTATTGTACACAATTTTTTTCACTGCAGTAAAAAGATAGTTCAAACTGTCCTTGTTATGTCCTTCTGCACCCCCTAAAAGTACATTTATATCATTCACATTGCTTCTGATTTTCACACTCACATATATTGCATCTAAAATTTCAAACCAAAAAGTTTTTACAGTGGGACAAAACCAGAAAAGATGTTCTATTGTTTAAACACTTACTTTACAAAACCAGCATTTGTTGCTTTCTACCAAGCTACACCTAGCTAAATTTGTTTTGGTTGGAATTGTTCTAAGCAAAATCTGATACTGGAAAGCTCTTAGCGACGTCTCTATTACACTATTGTAATTTTTTTCATAGAACTTCAACCAATCAACTTTTTCAATATCTGTTCCAAGAATTTCAGCCCATCTGGCTTAATGCCCTCTGGAATACTTGACTAGTGACCTCATTTTTTATATGCCCATTTACTACCTTGTTTTTGCTGCAAAAGTGTTTGTAATAAACAATGTTTCATTTCCGACTCTTTTAGTTTTCTTTGATTACCTTTCACCCAATCTCTTGGTATTGAATGAGTTATGCCATAAAAATCCACAAAATTTATTGCAATATGATATGTTTCCATAAAATCATGGTAATCTAGAAGTTGCCCAGTATTTGTCAACAAATCATTTACATCTTTTTGTATCAATTCTCTTGACCATCTGTCTGAATTCTTATTTTTTATAAAAAAGGTCCCCAGTAGAGGGTATGTTCTGCCATCAATATTTTTGTCAAATTGTGATTTAAAAATACTCCAAATTTTGAGAACATCCTTCTAGAATTGGTTTACACACTTCTTTGTCATTTCGCTTAGTGATTGCTGGTCTAATTCAAGAGCCATTTTTTTTGTTATTCCAAGATAAATTTCGAAAATATTTTGCCAGCTACCTTTTTCAATAACATCAAGTATAAAATTGGGGGGTATCAGTGACAGTGTAAATAAA
Source organism: Sabellastarte sp. h YS-2021 (assembly GCA_964017235.1). Lineage (NCBI taxonomy): Eukaryota > Metazoa > Annelida > Polychaeta > Sabellida > Sabellidae > Sabellastarte > Sabellastarte sp. h YS-2021. Next base: position 162,928,779 of record OZ024927.1, on the reverse strand, counting down.
TATACTAACTTTGGTAAAGTTAGAGTTTTTAATACATTAATTCTCCCAATTATGGACAATTTGAACTTACTATACATGTTTAATATTTTGTCAATTTCACTATTTTTTATCAAAGTTTAGCTGAATCATTTTTTCTTGTTTGACATGGAAAGTGATTCCAAGGAGCTCAAACTGCTAAAACCCAGTTAAGTTGGTAATGCATTTGCAACATTTCTCTGTCACTTTCATCACCTAACCATACTGCTAGGTTTTTTTTTTCATATTTATCTTAAGCCCAGAATAATAATAAAATAACTCTAAGATATGTAAACTTTCCTTTAATGATGAGCTAGTGCCATTCAGAAGAAGGAATGTGTCATCAGCATATTGGCCAATGTTAACATGTTTTTCATTAAATACAAAACGTTTAATTTTGTCACTATTCCTTATTGCTGCTGTCATTGATTCTACTGCAAGAATAAAAGGATATGGACTCAATGGGTATCCTTGTCTGCACAACCTTTCAATTTTGAAAAAAAACCAATGAAGAAGCCATTATTTATGACACAACTACAACTATATTTGTACAGTATGGAAAACCAAGCTCTAAAATCTGTTCCAAAATTGTAAGCTTTCAAAAGGGCCTCTCTATAGTCCCACTCTAAGGAATCAAAAGCTTTTCAAAATCTGTAAGATACCAGTCAATTGTTTTTGTTTTGTATATTGAAGTGAATCCGCTACAGTATAGATATATTCTCCAATATATCTGTCCTTCAAAAAACCCCTTTGCTCACTTTGAAATAAACCTGGGCGCACTTCTTTCATATTTTTCATATTTTTTAACACTTTTATAATCTCTTTCTCATTTATAAGACCCTCACACTTGATTTGTTCCGTCATGCTTAACTTTTTAATATTATTGTTATCTAGGAATGGGTATTTATCTAATGTTCTATTTTCTTTATGTTTTTTTTGTTAAAGATTTTTATAAAAATTTCTCAATTCTTTCAAATTCCCCTGTTGATTTGTTATAAACCCATTATTTGTCCTTACTTTGTTAACCTTACTAGTGTAATTTTTTTTCTCCAAATTACAAAAAAAAACTTGCTGGGTTTTCAAAATCAAAATAACTTTATGTCTTGGCCCTCAACTGATTACCTTTCAACTGATTTTCTCTTAAAACCTTTAATTCTTCCTTTGTTACTTCAATATCTAAAATTATATGATTCTCAACATTATTCAATATTAACATCTTTTCTAGCCTTTGAATTTCTAACTAAATTTTTCCCCCTTCTTGCTTTTTTCTTTTCTGTTTTGAGCTATAAGGAATAGTAACACCTCTTATTCTGAGCTTTAATACGTCAAAAAACATTTGTTTGGAGGTTACCAGGGTTTTTTGTGGTTCTTGACCCTCAGTAAAATCTTCAATTACATTGTTTATTTCTTTCTTTACCAAAGTTAAATATTCTGGATCTTGTAAAAGAGAACAATTAAATTGTGTGGAAGTTATTCAATAATATTATGAAACTTTTTATTTGACTGGAAATAGTTTTGAAACTTCTTGGAAATGTATTTGATTTTTAAAAATTTTGTTGGAAAGTGGAGCAACACCAGCTTGAAGATTAGATCCTGTTCTTTAGCCTAGCTAATGCGCCAAGGTAATTGAAGTATTGTTTCCTCAAACGGGTATTATCGCCCACCCGATAATTCCCGAGATTCTTTTCTATTGTTTTCCACAACAACCAGATTAACTATATCACATACAAAGCCCAGATATACAATAACCAAATAAATTGTATTTAATGTAAAGCCCAGATATACCACCTATACTTACCTTCCTTTCTATTGTTTTACTCAACAACCAAATTAACTGTATTACATACAATGTCCAGATATACAACAACCAAATTAAACCACTGATTGACCATCCATAAAACAATTTTGTTTGACCAAATTTTTTATTTCATCTACTTCATAGATATGCACTAATCTTTTTCTACTTTCACAATCTATTACAACTTTTTTCTTTATGGTTCCATTGTAAAAGACAGGTTTGTACATAGGGAAGGTAAGTGCACCTTTTCTAAAATTTTTAATTCTTGGCCTCTGTTGGTCTGGCAATGCACTTTTTGTTCAACTTACCCACAAAGTAGATTTGTCATCATTTCATATTTTTGTTCTTAATTATACATTTTTTAGTCATACATATATTTCCTACAATATTCTCCAAAATGCACCTCTTGAATATTGCATTTTGGTATTTACCTCATATTGACCAGCATCCGAGTTTGTGACTCATCTGAGCCCACCATGCACTCAGGTCATCCTGTGATCATTGAGTCAGGGATTCACCCATGTGCAGATAGCATCAGTTGCACCTATCTGGCTTTCCAGGGTAACTGTCGAAGGGTGACACATAGTTTTCGGAATGTCAGTCCCTGGACATCATTGCTCCTAGCTCTTTCGGGTGATATCAGTCTGAATCCAGGCCCTGCTCTTAGATCTCTTAATGGTTGTCTTCTCAACATTAGATCTATCAGAAATAAATCAGCTTCCTTTCTGGAGTTTGTCAAAGATAACAACACTGATCTTATAGCTGTCACTGAGACATGGCTTAGGCCAGAGGATACTGAACGTTTTATTTCTAGTTCACTCATGTACCTCAAAATGTCAAGAAAGGCGGTGGAGTTGGCTTTTTCATCAAGGAGGACCTGAGTTTTGAGCAAGTTTCAAAAAACAATTGTCAGGCTTTTGAAAGTACCTCCATTCAGATTAGCACTGAGGGTGCTAAATATATTATATTTTATGTACTCTATAGACCCCTGAATCTCTCAAAGTCGCAATTCCTGGACAAATTTGGCATGTTCCATGAAGGTGCTGCTTTGTCAGGCTGTGAAAATATTCTCCTTGGTGATCTTAATTTTCATCTGGATCAACACGACACCTGGACACTGAAATTTTATGATATCCTCCAGCAATTTAGTTTTACACATCTTGTCAATACACCTACACATATTCAGGGTCACATTTTGAATGCTCTATGTGTAAGGGATACCTTCTCCTGGGCCATTAATCCCAATGTTATTGGGGGACTATCAGACCACCAGACAATCATGTTTAGCCTTATTGTCCCCATCAGAGAGTCCTATAAGTTTCCATGGGTCTCCATCCGTAAATTCACAAGATAAATATCTTAGATTTTAGAACGGATATCCTGAAATCTGACCTCATTAGATGCCCATACAAAACTACCAGTCTTCTCAGTCATCAATACCTTGAGAAGCCTCCTTGACAAGCACGCTCCAATCAAGAAGAAAAATATACCGAGACATGCCAAGACTGGTTTTATGAACTGTGACATCCTCAAGGCAAAACGACTCAAAAGGAAATACGAGCGGGCATGGCACCATGAAAACTCAGCCAGTAATCGTAAGCGATACTGGGCTGCAGTCAATCATTATAATTTCCTGCTTGAGAAGTCCAAATGCAATAATTATTCCAACATTGTGGCTGAAAATCAAGGAAATCCTAAGGCTTTGTGGAACTGTTTCAAAAAGATTTTACATAGGTCCTCTGCTGCTGTTCTACCAGACTGCACAAATAAAACTGACCTAGCAAACATTTTCTGTAAGTTTTTCTATGACAAAATCCTTAAAATAAGATCCATACTGAAGTCATCAACACCATCTTCAGTCACTAGATCTAACTCCACTAAAAATACCCTGTCCTCTTTCACATCTGTGACTCTGTCCTGTCATCTGTAGGAAGACCTACTCAACATTCTAAAGTCTTCACCATCCAACTCTTGTGACCTTGACCCAATTCCAACATCACTCGTCAAGGAGTGTGCTGATATTCTCATCACCCCCATCACAAAAATTGTAAATTATTCAATCAAAGAAGGTAGTTTCCCCAACTGCTTTAAGATGGCAAAAGAAGCTGAGCCTTGATAGAAATATCCTCAAAAACTACAGGCCAGTGTCAAACCTTAGTTTTATATCAAAACCTATTGTGAAAGTTGTGGCAAAGCAGGTAAATAAATTTATTTCACGCGAGGGGCTCTTAAATGTCAACCAGTCTGCTTGTAAGAGTTCCCACTCCACTGAAACCGCATTGTTGAAGATTCAAAACAATATAGCTCTCTCAGTGGACTCAGGAAAGGCAGTAGCCCTAACATTATTAGACCTCTCTTTTATATGACTGCTTGCATGACTGGTTTGGTCTAGATGGTACTGTTTTGTTGTGGATCAAATCATACCTTTCAAACCGTAAACAAAAAATTAAAATAGGTGATAGTTTCTCTGAGGCGGTTATTCTCCCTTTCAGAGTCCCCCAAGGCTCCGTACTGGGTCCTCTCCTTTTCACTCTTTACACTAGTCCCCTCAGTCAAGTTATTTCCAAATTCAATGTCACTCATCACGTATATGCTGATGGCACCCAGATCTACTTAACAGTTGACTCCAGAAACTTTGATTCTAGCATGAAAGAGCTGACCGAGTGTCTCAAGTCAGTACAGGAGTGGATGGATGGTGTTAAAGTAAAACTAAACCCAGAAAAAACTGAATTTATCATCATAGGTCAAAAAGCCATCAGAGAGTCACTTGCACCAAATTTCCCTGTCCCACTCCTCCAAAACAACATCTCTCCGTTGGTGGAAGTAAAGAATCTGGGTGTTATCTTCGACTCAGACAACTCCTTTGACAATGATGTTGCCAAGGTCTGCCGAGCATGTTACTATAATCTTCATGATTTGCAAAGAATTCGCAAATTCCTTATCTTTAATAAGATCGAGCAGTCTCACTCACGGCAACAGGCTATCTGTCTCCTCAACCCGCCCTAAGAAGCACATAGGCAGGCATGGCTTTGCAGTAGCCGCACCAACTGAATGGAACAAGCTGCCACAAACTGTCAGATCTCAGCAAACAATAGATGGTTTCAGAAGCCAGCTAAAGACTCACTTGTTCAGGCTGGCATACCCCACTTTAGTTATACCCTGGCGGGCGCTTTTTAGATGTCGACCCATTTCTGTCCCTGGACTTTCCCTTCTTGGACTTAAGCACATAAGAGGATTTGTATCAATTTTGCACTCTATAAATCCTACTATTATTACTATTGTTATATACTACCTGTTCATTTTTTAGGGCTGGTACATCATCTGCTGGGATTGGTACCTTGTCTGCACTGCCCTGGTGTGTCCTGAGCATGTTGTGCAACACCACACATGTCAAAAGAATCTCTCTAACAACCTTCTACCTTTGCGTCATTGTATCCAAACCCTGAATCTGCTTACCAGGCTTCCAAATGCATTCTCCAAAACCCTCTTGTCTCTGGAGATCCTGTAGTTTTTCATTCTCTCTTCCCTTGTAAGCTGTTTTCTGCTGTAGGGTTTCATAATCATCAAGGCAAAGGCATTGTCACGCAGTAAGAAAGAGTGAAAATCTGGTCCTCCTTCCCCCAGGGTTTCAGGTGGCAGAAGCCCCAAGGTGCCATCCTTGATCTTTTTCCTCAACTTGCTTCGGTTAAAAATCTGTGCATCTGATGAAGATCCATTTGACCCAACATCTACCCAGAGGAATCCATATTCTGCATTGACAGTACTAGCAGCACCAGGGAAAATAAGCCCTTGTAGTTGTAATATTCACTCCCAGATTTCTTTGGCTTCTTCATGACGATATGTTTTCTATATAGTGAACCAGAGAGCCTGAAGGACATTCCATCTGGCTCTGAAGTTCTCTTCCACGTTTTTACAGTCTTCAGGGTCAGTAAGGCATGTCAAATATTCTTTCTGGAATTCAGCATAGACAATGGATGACTCGCAGACAACACAGACAAATTTACATATGGTGATTTGGCCAACCAGCCAATGATACTGCAATGATGTGTATGTTTCTCCTGTGCTGATGTCTCAGGGTCATTGTCAGTTTCAATCCAACTTCTAATGGCTTCCTGGAATTGGTGACATCCTTCTTGATGAAGTGGTGTGTGCATTCTCTGATGAGGTCAAACAGGCAAATGGCAAATCGAACTGAAAATCGAAATGGCAAATCGAAATGAAAATCAAAATATCAAGCTCAATAAAGGGTTCTAAACTTCTATATTAAGTCTCTCTGATGTGTAGTTGGCATCTTTGCTGTGAAAAAATTATGAGTTACGACAGCCAGAAGGGTTTATATAGTGTTGGTTTGATCCTGACTTACAATCCCGACTCCAGAAATTAATCAGTCCAGTTGGGGTGGGTTGGGAAAATGCTCCAGACATGTTGGTGTGTCAGTACGGCTTGTCAGGGCTTGATATGGTTTGTCTTTTACAGGTTTACAGCTTGTCCTGGTCGTTTCCTGTCTTGTCATGGAGAAAATCATCCCGACCCCAAGTCAGCAGGGAGATCCAGACAAACCAGGATGTACTACGTCCTGTTGGGGAGATGAAACTGACTCAAATTTTTCGTGAGCTTTTTGACTCACAACATTTGCAACTGATTCGAGAGTCATACAGTTAGTATAGGGTCGGCTCCATTGGAACATCCCCATTATTGACATACTGCAGCCACCAATCGCTGTTGCTGTTGAAGAAAATATTTAGGGAAGCAAGTAATGTGAGATAACCTGTGAGCAATAACTATGCAAAACATGGCCATTAACATTATTACCTCATTTGTGAACATGTTGAATGTAAATTTATGTATAATATTGGATATTGATTGGATGATAAAATGTAATGCATCTTTGCCAGAGGCAGTGTTTTGGTTTTAGTTGATAAATAGAACTATAACTTGTATTTTCAACACACAAACTTGTGGAAATATATATGGAGAAGCTTATTATATTTTGTCTTAATGCATCTCTTTAGCTAGATCCCACTAAATATTCATATGATGCCTCTCTCCATAATGAAGTAATTTCACAATAATTCCACAATAATAACATAATCAGACTCACCCTATGTCAAACTCCCTGACAAACGGTGATGTCAATTATAGACCAGAAAAAATTATAGTCTTCTTCATGTACAGAAAATGTGGGTTCATGTAACCTCAGTTATATTATTTAAATAATTTCCAGATGTATAAAACCCCTAATAAGCAATAGGATAAAAGTATTCCAAATTTATTCAAATTATAATTTTGTTTTAATATATCGTTTCAAATGACCCTGTACAATGACTCAAATTTCTACCTGTTATCACTAAGTTTTGACTTAAAATCAAAGCTTTTAGCTATTACATCTTGAGATTTCTAATGTAAGCTTATATCACTGTGTTATTTTGTATAAAATGTAAAGAAACATTGAATGTTTTCAGTTTAAAGACAGTGCTTTCGGCAGGGGCTTCAATGTCTATCAAATAGATAACTGTTTTATAACAAGGGCACCTATTCAATGCAGACATGCTTATTAGTATAGAACCATGGCGTCAAGGATGGGTCTTTCATATGAAAACCAATTTCATGAACTGTCAGCCACTGCATTTAGTGCTGACTTTCATCGTATCTAACAATAAAGCCAGATACATGGGGTTATAATGAGGGCACTTTTTGCATTCTACTCTTTCAAAAGCTTTCTTGTTGTCTCTAAGATTAATATTTACTCCAAAGCCAGTGTTTTTTGTATTCAAAGACAAAACCTAAATTGTTCTTGATGCACATATTAATGTGCCCTGACTTTGCTAAAATTTGGTTCACATAAATTGTAAACATATAATAGGTATGTAAATCTTTTGATTTTCTAATTATTAAATTTATTGTACTTGTCCAATGTTCATGTAAAGCTGTTTTTCACAACTTTTTCCAAAAAAAATATAATAAATTGTTAGAAAATATGTAATCCAGGTTTTTCCACTATGGCTAGTATCACTCAAACAGTTGGATAAACAGAATTCTGTAAATTGGTGGCTTAGCAGGTAGTAGCAGATATATGTTCTTACCATAATCTTCTGATTTCATTTTGAAACAAACACAGTAAACTGGTATTCTAATGTATACATGTATTAGCTGAGGGGATCTTTAAGTATAACTAAGTCAAACCCTAAATCAAGCTCAGATTTCAATAAGAAGCAATGTTTTTCAAAGTCATGCTATTTTACATTCATATTGAGAAGTAATGACCTTTACATAGAGCGAACTTCAGATAATAGAGTCATATATGTCTTAATCATTTCTGGTACGCCAAATGGGAAGAGGGGTGGGGGGTGGGGTGGGGTGGTGGATGAGGGAATGATGGTGGGTGATGAAAAAGACATCAAGTTGTCAACAATTTGCAAAATCATGGTGAGTATGATAATAAAGTAACCTTACATTCTTTAGTGGGAAGTTTATGGATAACTAAAGTAACCTCAATGCATAATAACCAATTGTTTTCGACGAGGGAATTTTTAATATTTAAATATAAAGTTTTATCATGTTAAGGCTTGTATAAATGAACTTTAAAAAGGCCAATTTTTCAGCAGAGTGCCAGACGAAAACTTGGATTTATTAGTTGAATGTATTGAATGAGCAAATATAGCAGGCAAAACTGGCTTTGAAGTCTGGCAAATTTAATGTCATTCACTTGCCTTGCTCAGGCGTAGTAATCAAATTTCTTCTCCTAAGTCAAAACAAATATGTTTGCAAGGTTGTTAACCACAACATATTGAACTAAACACTTGTACCCAAAATGCAATACATAGACACGAAGAGTAGCATTGGTAGTCACTAAACAGAAAGTGTATTTCTTAAATAGTAACCTGTAATGCCCCAGTCAGATTATACAGGAAGTTCAAAGGAGATAGACCATTCTGCCTCCGTTTTTCCTCCCATATATAACTATTATATATAACGTCAGTGTGATCGAGGCATTAGTAAGAGACTATATAACCACGGGTTTTCTTACAAGTTTAAAATAAGTCAGTTCTTATTCAACTGAGCAAAAATGAGGAAAAATTGTGAAACAGGAAAATAAATTAGGAAGATGGGACTGTTTCAGTAGAATATTCTGCGGTATATGCTGATGACACTTGTGGATCCGGTATTACATAATGTTTTTGAAAAATGAAGTTATTTCATATTGGCCAGGATTGTATCATTTCTTATACATTTAAACAAACTATCTTATATCAGCTCCAATTTTATTATCGGATTTTATTCTATCACTATTGGAGAATAAGGTCTTTGGTCTCATATGTTCAACACTTGAGCTGTTACTATTTTATCTAAAAGTAATATTGAAAAAAGTAGACCACAGTCATCATTACAGTGAACAAAATGAGTTGTTAAATTAGTTTCTGACAAATTAGGAATAGGTCTGAAGGGTATACTATCCCAAGTTTTGCTATCGGGCAGCATTAAATCTACACTTTTATATACACGTTAGGTATACCATTCTTGAAGATAAAAGCAACGCATCAACCTGGCGGTGTGTCAATGGAAAATCCATAAAAAATCTAAACAAAATACATAATCCTGCATTACAACAACATGGGTGAATATTTAGAATCAATAGTGAAACCTGGTGCTTTACATCACTTTCAAGAAAATCAGAGAAAGACTGCTATACCTCCAGTAAAACCCAGATAAACACCTGCTACAGTTTTTCTACAGAGGAGAATTGGGGTATTTTTAAAATTATTTTTGTTTATACTCAGTGCAATATCTCCATGTACTACAGGACTCAAAGTGCTATATGACCCATCGGACTGCACAAGTACAGCCCAAGCTCTCAAGTGACTGACATTCCCCTAAGTGAAAGACAGAGGCTCCAGGATGACCATTCATCAACGTCCTTGGGGTTCCTTAGTCTGCCACTGGGGATAGAGGACTGCCAATGACAATGACAGAGGACTGCCATTTTAAGTGGTCATCCAAGCCACTATGTATCTGCCTGTACCTGGGTTTGAACCCACGTCCTCTGTATTCTTAGGAGTGTGTGTTACCCACTAGGCCACAGTTGGCAGATGGGGTGGACTATAGCTATATTGTGACACAGCAGAGATTCAGAAAAAAAAACATACTGTATAGATAAAGTAACGTTACAGCACACACTTAGCTCTATTGGACACACAAATAGACAGGGAATACCACAGAAGTATAAGAACAAGCAGAAAAAGTAGAGAAATAACACAACAGCTTATAGTTACATGTTATTGTGAAATTCATACCACTTTGGTGGGCGGAAATTGTAACCAGTTTAAAAAGTCAGTATGTGTGGCCATGGAAGCAGGGATTTTAATATTATAACAAGTTTAATGAGAGAAGTCTGGCAGTGCAAGGTTTTGAATAAGGAGTTATATAAAACACTCTTAAATATACAGGAAATACCGTCTGTAGTGTGATCGGGTCATTAGTTCATATCAGACTAAGCCATCCCTCATCCAAAAGTTGGATTTGAACCCTGAGCCACAGAGACAAAGGCCAAGTGATTAGATGCCAAATTTGGTAATCACTAGACCACGGTGGATAAAAGTAATCATTATATGTTGTGGTTATGGTTTTCTGTGTGTTTGTCTACTTGTTGGGATTATAGCCAATTACAAAGAGAATAGCGATGTTTATTTATAAATGGTGAAGTAGAGGCATAATGGTAAACTACCCGTCTTACAAAACAACAGTTTTGGATAAATGATCTTAAAATATTATCTCTAAAAATTACATAGATATTTTAATAGCAAAGCTTATCTATAAAATAATGGTATAATACTTATAAATATTCCCTCTTTAATTTAAATCAAGAAACTTGTTGTTCTTTCACACACTTTTGTATTCAGCAAAAGTCATGCAATATATATTATTAAATTACTGCAAGGCTAAAAGGACTTCTATTAAAGAGTGTTACAATCTTTTGAGAAGACACAACCTTCAATACAGAAAGATGAAGAGACACAATGGTGACTGGAGGGTTGTGGAGAGCCATTGTCAGGACTATCAACAACTTGTCACGTGTGCTTTGAACCTTTCACAACAGAAATGAAGGGGGCTGACGTAGTAATAGGTCTCAACTACTTATGATATTGAAGTTTTGGTCGAAACATATTCACATAAATTGCACAAATTAACCCAAGAATAGTCAGGATGGAGAATTGACAATAGTTAAGTGGGATGTTTTAGACGATTTTAAGACATTTTCTCAATATTTATACAAAGTAAGAAATATTTTGCAATATTTAAATAAAACACATAAGGCACCTGTTCAACTTACAGAATGACTCACATAGCCCAGACGATTAATCGTATCAAGGAAAGAATAGCCATAATGTGTCAAACAACTGAAAAGATTAGTCCTGTATTACTGATCTAGATCATCCATTGACTATCAATTTGTTTTATAATTTAGGACACTAAGTTGTCCAATTGTGGGACAGATATTGTGTCTGCAAAGTTGTATATTAGATATATTATTTCTGATTAGACACTGCGTATGTGTAACATCAGAAGGATAAGACATTTTTTTCTGGGAAATACAAATTATGGGCTTTGTCTGAACTAATGAAGAGCGAATGAACAGAAAGCTGGCTACCATACCATTGAGGAGAATGTTATAAACCATGGGATGTTATAAGATTTACAACCAGTTGGATTTGGTGTATTGTAGATAACCCTTTCTAATAAAACAATGTGATGTTCAATATGAGGTTTTATCTCAGGTCTAAAACTTTACCTTTTTAATGAAAATTCTTTGAATCTAACTTCTGTTTAAATGTTATCCCTGCTCCACATTATACATTAGAGAATACATATACATCAGGGGCCGATTTCACTAAAGGACTTAAACTAAATCCCTTTATTGGCTAAGTCAGGGACTTAAATCTAAGACTTTGGTCTTAGCTAGGTCTGGGACTTAAAATGGATTTCACAAAGGTGACTTAGCTAAGTCCAAGCTTATTAAATAACCACAGTGGTTTTCTGTGTCATGTGACCTTTTATATCTATTCAAAATATAATATTGGTGCCATATATCCTTTATTTGATGTAGTTTATCTAAGGATAAGGGCTGTTTTGAAATGGAAAACCTTGTTGCCACATATAAACTTCCCAAAGACTACTTTAGTGTGGTGTTCTGTGTAATTATACTTTATTTACAGCCATTTCAAATTATGAAGTGGAGAAAAGTTAATAGCGGCCATATTTAAGTCCTCTTTACAAAATTTAAGCCCACTACCTCCCAGACTTAAAGTTAAGTCTACAGACTTAGCAATTTCATGGACTTAGCTGCTTTGTGAAATCCGCTAAGTCTAAGACCACAGACTTAACATTCTTTTGACAAAATTTAAGACCAAAGTCTTAAATTTAAGTCTAAATCTGGACTTAAGTCTCTTTGTGAAATCAGCCCCAGATATGTAACTACGCTTAGAGATGCTTAAAATCCATTTGTTAAAACATTTTCAAGCAATGCATTACCCTAGAATCATATCCCATCCCTGGATGGTAAAGTGTTGTTATATATATGTTTCATACTGTCTGAAGCTTTTCACCAACCCACTTGGAAGAGATTTACCTGATACACTTGCACCGAATTCCACCTCATTTCAGGACATATTTTGGAGTGAGTTGCGGTCACACTTGACTTAGAAACTTTACATTGTCCAATTAAACTAAAATCGAACTGAGTGTGCTAAAAGATAAGGACTATAGTATTACCTGGAGTGTTATTTTAAAAACAAAAAAATGAGACAACTTGAGTTTTGGCTTAAAATAAAATTATGGAGGTTTAACAAAGCTGTATTATCAAAAGAGGGAAGAATAGGTAAGGTGACATCACTTTCATTTTTTTAATGACAAAATATAATGTATATTTGTATTTGATATATATTTACAATATTGAGTATTGAGTCTTAGTACAGAATATATCGTGAATACGACACTTGGTTTCCATGCAGATTGACATATTGTCTGTATCTCTTTATCAACACAATCCACAGTATCAGCTGACTAAGCTAATGAGCTACACTCCTATTGATACTGCTTAATTAAGTTGAAATTGTTTTTATGACTTTAGGTGTAGAGTCAGTACAATGGAATCGAGTGCACATGCAACTGAAATCTAAAAATAATTTTAATTAGATTGGCTTGTGAGCCAGGGTTTTCACACAAAACTTGATTAGCATTTGTGGTGCGGATATATTGATAAAGTGCCCAGACAGTCACAAAACAAATGTCTCGAATTCAAAATAGTTGGTTTCATTCTACAACCATGTTACAGACTAGAATGTTAATTATTGAGTATCATTCTTGTAATTTAAAGATGCTATCCAGTTCTTGTAGAAAATGTTATGCCTAGATTCTACCAAATATTCAATGGTGATACATTTCTATGATGCCACATTTTTGTGTTCTAGTCTACTGATACCCCCCCCCCCCCCCCGATTAGGAACCATAGAAAAGTTAAGGTCACAGTTGAAGCTTTACATCCCATTCAACAGGCAGGGTCATATTGGCAAAGATCTTTAGCATTGTCACTTGTGGAAGGTGAACCCACACAGAGGTGAAGGGCCTGTGATTAGATACCCGACCTGCTAACCCGCCAGGCCACTGAAGACCTGGAATCATAGCATGGACATATGAGTGTGTCATTTAACATAGCCCTAAAGGACTATTCACACCACATCGATCCAAAGCAATCCAATCTCATTGGTTCAGATACGAGCCCTCTTTAAACCAAACAAAAATGTTAAAAAATTAAAATTGAACCAGAAATAAAGAAAGGTTGGACATTCAAGCTCTGATTGAGTCATTTGAGCTCTATTGTACATGTGGATGATGCCGTTTTGATTGAAGTTGACTGCTACGCGATCAGACTCTAGACCTTATCCAGTGAAGAGATAAGATGAACAACCTTCATGAATTTACTCCTGACCATCCTAAACCTGGGTAGACGGTGTAACAGGGGTATAACTGAAAAGTAATCACATGACATCTAAAGTGGTTGATGAAAACTTGTAAATGCGATGCTAGATGTATAGCGTTAACCTAACGTAATAATGTATTACTATTTTCATATGCATCTAGTGGGGAGCTAGCTTGCACTTCACAGTTGTAATTACCCTAATGAATGATCCAGTGCAAAGGTTTCATTTTATTGACTTATGGCATGTAGTTTCATTTGAAGAATCAATGTCACATCTTTATGATTCGGGGAGATATATATATATATATATTTACATATTTTTCTACATAGTTGTAATACATTACAATGACATGAAATAGATGTGGTAACACAACAACTAAAAATAGAATGGATGCAAAATTATGCAGATTTAAATGAAACGTTTTAAAACCTGACATCCAAGTTGTCATAACATTTGTAGACAGTACTTCTAAATACACTTGGAGAAAAAAGTTTAAGTAATCTTTAGGGTATATCATCTTATTGTTTCTAAGTCTCATCTGAAATCTTATGTTTTTTGCTGAAAACTATGTGGAGATTGATACCATCAAAGCATGGAGAACAATAGAAATTAGCACTTTAATGTTCAACTGACCTTGTACTAATCAAAATACTTGTAAACCACAAAAAGCCTCAGTGGAAATAAAGATATATTACTTTTTGAATATGTTTTATAGATTTTACAAGCCTCTATAATCCGATGAAATCTGTTCATCAACAACAATCACACTATTTAAAGATAAAAGACATAAAAGATGAAACAATTTTAAAACAGAATATCTGCACAAACGAATATACAAAATGTTTGTAATTTGTTTAGCCACACACTTGTTTGTACATTCATTATTAATATTCTGTGAAATAGTCTATTCATGCATTGTTGCTTCAGTGGTATATTTGATACCTCTGTGGTATGTTAGGATAGTCCTAGTGTGTAACACATGGCTGACTTGCAGAGAGTCAAATGCTTTATGAGAAATATTAACCTTTTTGCTATACAAGGACCTCCAAAGCCCTTCAATGGATTCAGTTTTTATGTATAGTTAGCTGAGTGTACTAATGATGTCACTTGATCAGTATTGAATGTTGACAAATCTGGTGAACTGTGTGTTTCAAAGAGAGGACTTACAGATATGATAGCTTCTTATATCATCCAGGGTGGCAAATAACTTCTAGTTTTTCCTCACATTTCTTTTGAAGTATAAATTTATATGTATATATTGTATCTCATCTTTGCAAGATAAAATTTCAAACAATAGTTGTCAGTCTATATTTTTAGTGTAAATTTCTGATCTTATTAACTTTATTTTTCTTCACTGATGTTATATAAACATGTTGTAAATCAACACCAATTATAATTACACCAAAGTAAATCTATTTGTTATTAGTGTTTAGTAAATTAGGTTGATATTTCTGCACCTATTATTAGGAGGAAACATTTGCACATAACTTTAGTCATAAGATAGCAGTTATTCGTGTATATTGTGTACTTGCTTTTATTATCTACAAGTATCACTAATCAAAACTTACTTGTGTTACAGATGATAGGGCATGTGTTAGTGGGCTACCGGCTGCTTTTGAGTTGTCACAGGAAAATACAGAAAATTTTACTTTTCTCAGAATTTTGGGTATAGACAAGGTACCTCAGGTATCCATGTGAGTAATCTCTAAACTCTAAACCGGATTCTAAGGCACGCCATCCAAATCATAGAAATAATACATAGATCAGAAGTCTTAAAACATAATAGGGTCTTCACCAGGGGACCATCAGTGTTTCATAGAATGAAAACCTAATGAGGGAAAGACTTCTGAAACAAATAAGTTTTAAGTCGCATTTTGAAACATGAGACTGTAGAAGTAGTTCAAATTTCCAGTGGCAAATCATTCCAGAGTTTTGGAGCATAATGAGAAGCACTTTCTGAAATGAACTTCAGATTTATGGACTGAAGAGCTATAGAAGAAAACTTTGCCATCTTTTCTGGATTACTACATCTTGTTTTAAAAGCAGATGTATATAAAGATATTTTGGCTTGCCAGTGGTAAGGTACTTATGTATGAGTACCATGGAGAGACTTTAGGGTTGAAGTGACATGAGAAAATCTGGAAGCACCAGGGACAAAGCTTGCAAAACAATTTTGGATATTTTGAAGCTGTGTGATATTCTTGGAGGACAAACTGCGAAACAGAGAATTGCAATAATCTAGACAACTACTGACCAATGCATTTGCCACCATGACTGGGATGTCATATGAGAGAATGCATTGGATACAAAGCAAATCTCGAAGGCTAGCAAAACAAGATTTAATGACAGAATTTACATGATTGGTGAAACTAAATTTAGAATCAAACGGTATACCCAGATTACGAACAACATCCGTTGGGGAAAGGCAGTTGCCTAAAATGTTGACATTAATACTTATCCATAAAATAGAACACTATAAACTCTGTTTTTTGGGATTTAATTTAAGCTTATTTTAAGCATCCAGGGTATAGATGTCATTCAAATAGGCCTTGAGCTGATTAAATGAATTTGCACAATTTTCAGGAGATAAATTGATGAACAACTGGGAGTCATTCTCATAAAAATGGTGTTTGACATCCATATATTTTGTAATTACTTGACTAAGGGAGGGGGTTTATAGGGAGATCAATAAAGGACAATGAACAGTGCCCTGAGGTACTCCAAAATTTAGTTTGAAACATTGAGTGATCACTGAGCCAATTTTGACAGATGGAAAATGATCCAGTTCCAGTAAAGCCATACCTTGTTGACAGGCGGAGTGTGTCATTGTCAATTTTGTCGAAGGCAGCTGACAAGTCAAAGAGGACCAGGACTGTAGGCATACAATGACAAGTTTATCTTATTCCGAAATCCTGGTTGTACTTAGGTTTTGCTGGGTAATTGACTGCAACAGTGTTCAATGAAACTGGAAGCTATTAATATGCAAGGCAACTGTTGGGTAGAAATATACTGGTTATACAGGAGTTCAAGCGTAGTTGATTCAAAATCATCACATCATCTATTACTCTATCTTAATGTTTGGCTATATCAGTTAACTGATTGGTTTATGTTTAGCATTGCCTTCAATAGATTGCACAATTCATATGCTGATGGCTCGGTACGAGGATGGAGGAAAGCAGTGCATACTAATTGGTTGACATTTTACACATAGTATCGACCAAAGAATATTTCGCAATCTGCTAGCTAGATACTTCCAACCTTCAAATCTACCTACTTGCATGGTCATTTACTGGATCTCATACTCAAGTGATTCCTCTTTCATCAGCAATGTGACAGTTGGTGATTTGGTCTCAAATTACAATTGGTAAAATGTCATCTGGATTTTACATGTCCTGCAATACCAAAGATCCACAGTATCTCTTACCACAGGTATCATAAAATCAACATGCAGAGATTTTGTGAGGATCTTGCAAATACTTCCTTTGTCACATCTCCTACTAGCATGGCTGCCAACCTGTATGACCAGTATATGTGTGACCTTGGTGGTGTGTTGGACAGGCATGCACCATTGATTTGTCGAAGAGCTAAGAAAATACTAGCTTGATGGCTGTCTGATTCACATCATATCTCAGTTGAACAAAAATAGATTGCGCAGACAGATTGCCCAGTGCAATGCAATCACATGCAGAGACAAGGCTGAATACTATAGCACTGTCATCAGTGACAACAAAGCAGCTATGGCAGGCACTTCAAGTCTTTATTAAGGCCCAAGAGATGACTCTCCCTCCTCATCTCTCAGAAAAATCCTTGGTAAGCCAATTGCTTACTTCTCCCATCAAAAAATAAAATGGATTCATGACATGTTTCCGGTTTCTTCTTCAACAGTTATACCACTGATATGTCCACCTTGCAGTCTATCTCACTTTAATGAGGTCTCAGAAAATGAGATACCAAAAATCATCAAAATTCCCATACAAAATCACGTCTTTTAGATCCAATGCATACTTTTCTTTTGAAAGATTGTGTGGATATTTTACTTTCGTCAATTACAAAACTTGTCAATTTGTCTTTAGCTGAGGGTGTTTTTCCTCAAAAATTCAAGAAGGCATTGTTACTTTCCTCATAAAGAAAGCGTCACTTCCAAGCAAAGATTTGAAATCCAATATCAGGACTATGTTTCATGTTAAAATTGGTGGAGCAGGAAGTTGTCAAACATCTCATGCAACAAATCAACAGTAACAATCTTGATAATCCTCAGCAATCTACATGCAATACTGGCCACTCCACCAAAACGGCCCTACTGCATATCAAAAATGAGATTTATCCCTATCACTTGGCAAAACAAACTGCACTTGTGTTACTCGATCTGTCAGCTGCATTCAACACAAATGACCACACTATTGTTCTTAATTGTCTTAAGTCATGGTTTGGTGTGTGTGGCATGGCCTTGAAGTGGTTCATGTCCTATCTCAGCCACTGACTCCAAACAACTAAAATTGGGCCAATCCTCTTTGAATTGCGTGAGCTGCTGTTTGGAGTCCTACAAGGCTCAGACCTTGGCCCTTTGCTGTTCTCTTTATACACCATTCCTTTGAGTTTATCATCTTTGGATCTCATGCTCAGCTCAAGAAATTACCTCCCTGTCAGGATATTTGGTAATTCTATGCATCCAGCAGCTGTTGTAAAGAACCTTGGTGTCAGGTTTGATGTTGTAAGACATGCTTCATTCAAATGTGTGATGTTAGGTGGGTTAGACAGTATTTAAAAGATGAGGCTGCTATCCTGCTAGCTAATGCCTTAGTGAGTAGTGGCCTTGATTACTGCAACTCTCTCTTCAGGAGTCTGTCCAGTCTCAACATACGCAAACCGCAGTGTATTCAAAACACACTTGCTAGGATTGTCACAAACTGTAACAAATACACATGGGCATCTCCTATTCTCAAATTACTCCATTGGCTCCCAGTTGAATTTCATTGCATCTTCAAAACTGCCACTTTAGTTTACAAGTTTCTTCACAATGGTCATCCCAGTTACTTTGGTTTGTCTACTTGTTGTGGAAGATATAGAACAAGATACAACTGTCGAGATAAAAGGTTCTTTGAAGTTCCCTGAGTCTATCCATCTGTACATAAATAAAAACCACTTTGGCCAGACCTTTGTCCCAACTCTTGCCTGTTTCAGAAAAATGTTAAAAATATATCTCTTCAAAAAGGCTTTCCCAACTTAGCATTTTTACTCTATCGGTGTCTCCATGGTATTGGACTTGGTAACGGCTATGGAATGATGATTTTTGAACTGGATTCTAGTGTTGCACCTTAGAGTCTGCCTGGCAGAGATCAAGTACTATAAAAGCACAGAATAGAATTAAAAAACCATCCAGTACTATCAAGGAAGTACTAATGTTTACGTACAAAGAAACACAGCTCTTTGGATTGTCTACATGGGGATTGTCCAAAAGGCACTATTTTATGGAAGGGCCTCAGTGGCCAATTAGTGTTCCAGTTTTTGCCTGTGTGTTTGTTGGCTTGCATCAATCTCATCAACTGACGTTCTGTCTCAAATCGGATCTGTCTGTTTAAAAGGACATAATACACCTGTACTGTGCTACCAGTTTTTACAGGTGTAACACCATATTTTGTATCCCCGTCATATTCTGTCTCCCCTCTGGATAAAATCTGGATGCCATTTCTGGCGTCCCCAGCAACAGTAGGATTTAGGGATACAAATTTTTCATCACACATTTGGCAGCCCTATGGTAATCTGGATACTCTCTTAAAATTCCCAAAGACCTTACACATTACTTTTTTATATGTTCTATTAATTCATTATTTTTACCATAACCCTTATTCACCTTTTTGACATTGTGCAATAGGAACTGTGCTGGCGAGGGTAGCAAACCCACCGTTATACCCCCTTTACAGTGCCATTTCTACACAGTATGAAACTGTTACCTAACATACAAAAGAAATATTTGTTCAACGTTTGTGTCCACAGCCTCACATGTAGTGACTGAAATATAATTCATTAACCATGTTGAATAATCCACACACAATCTAGTTATCTTCTCACTGGGGGTCTTTCTGGAAACTTTCAATGTGATTTTGGTAAAAAACATCATTAATTTTGACTGGGGATACAACAAATGGCTGCGTTTATACAATAAGGCACCACACCTGCCATATCTTCCACCCTCACACACTTTTGAAGGGTTACAAATCGCCTTACACTGGTATTTACCAACTTTGTGCCCGTGTGAATGTTTACAAATATGGTTTTCCACTGGTATTTACCAACTTTGTGCCTGTGTGAAGGTCTACAAATCTGGTCTTACACTGGTATTTACCAACTTTGTACCTATGTGAAGGTTTACAAATCTGGTCTTACACCAGTATTTACCAACTTTGTGCCTGTGTGATGGTTTACAAATCTGGTCTTACACCAGTATTTACCAACTTTGTGCCTGTGTGAAGGTTTACAAATCTGGTCTTACACCAGTATTTACCAACTTTGTGCCTGTGTGATGGTTTACAAATCTGGCCTTACACTGGTATTTACCAACTTTGTGCCTGTGTGATGGTTTACATATCTGGTCTTACACTGGTATATACCAACTTTGTGCCTGTGTGATGGTTTACAAATCTGGCCTTACACTGGTATTTACCAACTTTGTGCCTGTGTGAAGGGTTACAAATCTGGTCTTACACTGATATTTTCCAACTTTGTGCCTGTGTGAAGGTTTACAGTGTACAGTTAGTCGTTTCCAATATGAATAAATATTCACTTCAAGTTAAATCTTATGTTTGGCCGTCAGTTGTTACTCTGCAATTTTTTTTAGCAAAAGTATATTACTCATTATGTTTGTTTGTTTACAACACAACTGCAAAGGTACTGCATATATGATAATGAAAGATTTAGGGAGTATCAGTCCTGTTACGAGGAAGAACTGATTCATGGAAGAACTGGGCATTATCGGGGCAATATCCTTGGTTGTAGAGCAATATCCAACTCCTATATTTTGCAAAGTCTACACTCGGCTTCCCTCCGAGTGCTCTTCTTTGTCTATTTGTCTGTAAGCAACATTACACAAAGTTAGCAAGTTCCACATTGAGAAATGGTCAACGGAAGTGCTGATTATATTCTACAGGTAATTAGGTTGAAAATTTGTAATGGAAGTAATAATTGTGTTTCTTTTTTGTAAATGACAACACAATTCATCAAGTTATTTTGTTAAACACTGCTGAAGGCTGGTTATCACACTGGTTTTGTTTTAAACTTGAAATTTATATCTCATAATACTGAATTAATTGAAACAGTCCTTATCCCATAACCTTAAATATAGATTTGAAATGTTTTGTGTGTTTTCAACTCACTACCCAATTAGACCCTGCAATATGCTTTCTTTCAAATGTCTCCACTCAAAATGGGAATAATTTTGACATGAATAAACACATCATCTGAGATATGATTTTATCAAAACCCTGATCACCCTGCTTTTTATGGACATAAAAATCAGACAAATCTAAAACCCCCATTGAGTTTTAGAAATTTGACAAGTTCTCTTCCGGAGGTTAACCAGCCATATGAAATACAAGACCTTAGTCAATGTGACACTTTTGGAGGTCTATGAAAAGGACTGGGAAGTTAATGGTTGATGGCTATTCAATGTACATGACATGTGACTTCTTCCTAATTGATATTTCCTTTCTTCAGACCCAAACATTGGTTTGTACCACAAGATTACAAATTGGCCACTTTGCACAGGCGAGAAAAATTCTCAAGACCTTTTTATTCAGTTTCTATGGCGGTGTGGAAATGGTGAAAGGAAGTATACTTGAAAATGGAGATAATATTCGGCTTTAGTTGATATTATTTCAAAGAAATTTTTTATAGTAAAATTATTTTTATTTAAAGTATGATTATTCTTATCTGCTCATTTGCAGGAGTGTATTTCTCAAATACAAAGGTCAAAGTTGGGGTTTGATGTTCCGTTCAACAGCCAGGGTCATATTGGGACAGGTTCTCAGCATTGCCACCTGTGGGACTCGAACTCACAGAGGTAACAGCCTGTTATTAGATTCCAAACTTGCTAACCACTAGGCCACTGTGGACCTTTCATAAATACAGTCATCAATATGTTTATTATATTACAGGCACTTAATATTTGTAGAAGTGAATGGATTTCTCTACAACAGTCATCAGAATGTTTATTATATTACATTATGTTATGCAAATATATTTCTGGAATTCAATCAGTAAGATTTATGTTACACTGCAGGTATACTTGTTTTGGACTTCAGATATCAATATTATTATATTACAGCTACTATTTACTGATACACGTGTATTTCTAGACTTGAATCATCAATGCATTTATTTCTTAGGTGGTGTTCAGGCATCACTGTTGTCAGTCCCCGCCTCCCAGGCAGTTTAAGTTATAGGGGTACCTGAAATGTGGTTTCTGTAGGTTGTTCTTGTTCTTCTAGGAGCATTCTAGGTTCCCATGGTTACCATTATAAACTTGTTCCTGAGTGGTGTAGAATTTCCCTCCTTAGTATTGTGGAGGCAAACTAGATCATTATGTGTTTTGAAATCAAGCAGTAAAGACTAAAAAATTTGCTTCCCACCCTCCCATCCCTTTTCATGTTTTTAAACTTATTTTAGTCTTATACATTTGTAACTTAAGTCATTTTATATTTTTAACTGGAGTGTCTTCATAATGTAATATACAATGATTCTTATATTTTCTATAACACTGTAATTATAACTGTAATATATGTAGGTCTATTACTGTTAACACATTCTAGGTCTAACATGTCGTAAATTTCATGTAGTACAACTTAACCTTAACCTTAACCTTGGGGTCATGAACCCTAGTAAAGTAAGGTGCTTTCACTTTAATTCACTGAAGATAGTAAATTACTGTTCATTTTCTGTATTACTTTAGTAACTTACATGTGATGTACTTATATCCATAACTATGATTGGACTGTAAATGGTACTAGTCTAGATTTACATATTTTCTGTACATTTACTCATGTGTATTGATTATGATTATTGTACATTACATTTATATTACTGAATAAATGAATGCTCCGCATCATGTGTTTACTGACTTGGGGGTGGGGGACTGATATCATGGGTACTATTTATAGATGTGTGTGTATTTCTAGACTGTAACCATCAATATCAATCGATGTCTTGTGGGGGTTCTCATTGTACACCCTCAGTTTGATTATCAGTAAACATAAAGGAATAAAGTTTCATTTCTATGCAGATGATAGCCAAGTTTATATACATTTATCCCAGAAGAATGCATCTACTGCCTTCGAAAAGCTAAATAGGTGCCTAGATGATGTTAAAGAGTGGGTGTCAACTAGTAAGCTCAAATTGAATCCTGACAAGACCGAGTTTATCATCTTCGGTTCGAAGAGACAGAGGGACAAGTTGAAAGCATGTTTTCCACTTGATATCTTGGGCAATTCACTCTGCCCTGTTGATTCAGTAAAAAATCTGGGTGTGTGGTTCGATTCAGACTTTTCTTTGTCCAAGCATGTTCAGAATGTCTGCAAAAGTTGTTTTGTTAAACTCTGTGATTTCAGACATGACAGGCAGTTTCTTACTGACGATGTTTCTGTGCTTGTGGCTAATGCTCTTGTTAGTAGTCGTTTGGATTATTGCAACTCACTTCTCAGGAGCTTCTCCAAGTTCAATCTATGCAAGTTACAGTGCATCCAAAATAGTGCAGCCAGAATTGTATAAAACACCAGTATAGCTCCTGTGCTAAAGAAACTGCATTGGCTTCCTGTTGAACAGCACACAGTGTTCAAGACAGCCACACTTATTTTAAGTATCTTTACACAGGTTTTCCCAGGTATTTTGCTCCATCTCTTTCTTCCTACAGCAGTTCTTATAGTACCAGGCACAGTCAAAGTGGTGGTAATTTCCTTGTCATTCCAAAGTTTTGCCCTTCTGTTCATAAATCTGTCAAACAGTTTGGTAATAGTTTTGCTTTTGATGCTCCCACTGTTTGGAATGCTCTTCCTGATGAGATTCATGCCTCTCCCTCCCTGGCCTCCTTCAGAAAACAGCTTAAAACCTACCTTACACCAAAGCATACCCACCTTAGCCTGGATTATTCCCCTGGTGTTCTCCGTGGTGCTTGACCACTCTTATGTCCCTGCATACAGAAATTTTGATGATTGCTTTTAGTTTTAGAATTAGAATTATGTGTATTACATGACATTATATTATAGATGTAAATGCAATATTAGATCTCAGGGGGCCACCATGGTGCAATGGTGACACACTCGCCTCGCACCTCTGTGGTCTGTGAATTTGGATGGCAGTTTCAGGCTTTGGTATAATGCAAAACTATTTACAGTCCCCAACCCCCAAGACAGACAAACACATGCGGGTACCATTTTTATTATATATATATATGAGTTATTATGACAGAGTAAATACAATACTAATACTAATACTATTTACAGATCTACTAAAATAATGTATATAAAAGTTCTTGTTGTAAGTATGATGCAATAATAAAGGATTAAATACTGATAAGGCTGCACAAGGGGGTTACTGTGATGAAGCAGCCCAGATATAATGAAACTTTACATTGATCTATGATGAGGTTTGACAAGCAAACCCAAACACTGACATTGACCTACTGACCTCTGGGTTGACCTTGAACCCCAGCAGAAGGAGAGACTTAGGAGTTTACTGGACAAGGAAGTATTTCATCCACAAATGGTGCATAGCCAATTTTGACTAAGGTCACGAAGGTCAAACCGAAGTCCCCCTACACTGCTGAGGAGGAAGGAACCCCCAGAGTTTACATTAAAATAACTAATATTTGTAAAGAATTTGTAAAGCTTTGTAAAAACTTGGCAAAATGTGACACAATATAACATCAGAATGACCCTCAAACCCAAGGCCAGAGGTAGGATATTTATGATGCATTTAAGGTAGAAGCAATAGTTGTGGCCAAGGTTTCACCATAGGTGTGGTCTGACTGGATATAACGCCAGACACACTCTGACGACCAGGTCCCATGACATTTAATATCTTGAATTGGAATGTGTGAGTTGTAGGCCAAGGTAGCACCTGACCTGCGAAAGTCATGAAATGTATGAAACGCTGGGTTTCCAGAGACTGGTTAATGCTTTTTAAAACTTTGCGAACTCTGGAGTCAGTAAGGGTTATGTTACCCCTGAGGGATGAAACTTGAAAAAGAGAAGAGGAGGAAGACATGGTATAAGTTTTGAACAAAGCCTTTAAGGCAGAGTGTGGACAAATGAGCTTGTTTTTTAGCTTAGGAAGAGTTATACACTCGACCCTATCCCTGGTTTGCATGGTCTTGGTCCACTTTAGCAGCACCTTGACAAATTTTTTGGTAAAAAATATGTCTTCCCCTGTTAGATGCCAGGACGGATCGAACGCTGCCAAGGCGTGAGGAGCCAGGTTTGATAGTCGACAAAACCCAAAGAAACCCACTAAGAAAACAGCCCTATACACTGGGCCTGAGGTTACATCTTCAAAAGCCACCGAGATATCTATAAGCCTATCTATTGATATGATTTTATGTGACTTAACTGTGAGGGGACGATTGATCCTGAGAGCTTTAAGAAAATATTTCAGCTTTGGATGTTCAAAGACAGTGAATGACAAATCATGCAACACAAAATGAGCCTTTATGGCTGAAACATAATTTTCAATCATTGATACTGAGCAATCATTGATTACAAGACATTCTAAGAATGACAGAACTACTTTAATATTTACATCTGACAGCACACATCTAGTGTGCACACAAAAGGCTACAAAAGTTCTAAACATGGTTAGATAGGCACCACGAGTTCTTGGACGAAAGGCTTGATGCAGTCTGCTGGCTGCCTTGGCAGAAAGTGAAGTCAAAGCCTCAGTATCTACAACACAAAGCGCAGTATCTTTCAGTATCAAATTTTTATATATAGCAAGCCTGCAACCACATAATACAATACATATGGATACATTAAAAACTGAACATAACTAAAATATTACAAATCTGGATCCAATTCCAGCAAATCATGTGACACCTGGAGCCATATTGGGCGTATTACATGCAAATCCAGCAGCTGCCACTGATCCACGGCACCTTGCCATCTGGACAAGGCATCAGCCACTCTGTTGTCGATTCCCCTTATGTGAGTGTATTGCAAGTCTATATCCGACATTGCGGCGACGTACCACACATTGCGCGCGCATGCGCCTAGGTAAGGATCTCTGGCTTTGCCAGATTTGAGCACACTGACGACTGCTGCATTATCACAATGTATCAGAGCCCTCTTAGACGCCCACTGACGCCTAAACGCTCTCACTGCCAGCAAGATGTTTACCATCTCCGAGTGGACTATATTCCAGTTTCTGAAGCCTTTGGAAATAGGGAGATGGTAAATGAAGTTACCAGATCTACCTCCCAAACCTGTGAGGCAGGCATCAAGCTCAAGGGTGACGTCAATGGGCCTGTGGTCATAAAGTGACACCCCATTATAGGCAGGCAAAAACTTTGAGAACCAGCGAAGATCCCTTTTGAAAACAGGGGTGAGCGTCACTTTCTGACGCCCATGGGCAAATCTGAGCAGATCAAGCATCCTATTAAGGAAGACACGTGCAGGCTTGACGCACTTGTGTACGTAAAGCAAGAGGCCAAGGATTGACTGGAGTTCACGCTTGGTTGCAACGTTACGCGAGAGCCATTGACGCACTGTATCTGTGACGTCACGTAGTTTTTCAGGTGGTATAGAGATAGTGCCATTGACCGTATCTATGAGGACCCCAAGGCATGTGACTTTTGTTGAAGGAGAAACTAACTTTTTCTGACTAATAGTGAGACCAAGGTCATTCATAAGGTCAATGAGAGCAAGGTACGACGCATTCGCGACGCTCGGGACTCCCACGCCAACATAATCGTCTATGTAATCAACTATGACATAACCTTTTTGACGCATGGCGAATCTGACACCGTCGCTTAAACGCTGGAAAATTTGGCTCCCGTGGCGCATCCCGAACGGCACGCAAGTGTCCACGTAATGGTCACCCCACTCAAGTCCTAACAGGTCATAATCAGCTGGGTCCACCTTGTTGTGACGGAATGCACGTGACACGTCAACCTTGTATAGCAGAGCCCCCCTACCCAGTTTCTTAAGCTCAGCAGTAATGTCATCTACTGTTGGGAAGGTAAGGCAAAATTGCTGTCAAGATACGAATTCTTGTCAATTCCAGCATTGACAGAGGCCCCAAGGGGCCAGCTCAAGTCGATTATAACTCGACGCCTGTCAGAATTGGGTTTTGCTTGGGTCATGAATGGCGACGAATGGCTCATTGTGATGGGAGGGGCATCAAATGGGCCCAAAATGGCACCATATTCAAGTTCTTCTGCTATATAAGCGTCAACGTCAGCAGGGAATTCCAACGCAGATTTATGATTACCCCTGTCACATTTGAGATCACAGTTTCTGTTAAAATCTAGGGGAAAGCCAAATTCCACCAGTTGGCACAACTGTTTATCCCAATAATCTGTGAGGTTGTCTTTCCAGGCCTGGACATTCAATTGTGATTTGACTGGAATTCTAGCATTCATGAAGTTTGGGGCGCCAGTAGCCTTAACAATGTCATGAATATCCAATGGAGAGGCACCCTCATGTCTGTTGATTTGTAAATTTGGTGGCATTTTTTGCTCATCAATTGGAATGTACCCAAAGTCAAATTGTGATTGATGACGCCATTTCTTGTAAATCTCAGTATCAATGTCAAGGAGACCTGGGCCTACCCCTTTGTGTGAATTGACATGAATGATTGAACTGGCAAATTTGTCTTCAATGGGATTATAATTGACATTGTAAATTGGAATTTCTTGAGACCTTGTGACACTTCTTGTTTCAGTGTTCACATTGACCGGGTTTTTGACAATTGTATCAGGTTGTACCTGTATTTCGGACTTCTGGGATGAGGATATGACCTTAGCTGTTACTGTCTCACAGGAACGACGCCCAGGATCAGTGGCAACTGCTAGGCACGGATTTTTATCCGAATCCCCCTCACTGGGAGTTTTTGAACATGACACATTTTTAACAGTAACACTACAATCGTTACTTTTTGACACATTTTCAAGAACCATTTTTGGAACACACTTTCCACTGTACCATACAGTTCTATTTTTCACTTTGCCAATACTGTACTTAGTCCTTTTGGACTTTCTAGCCAACAAGGCATCTACTTGTCTAGGGACAACCCCAGAATTATACACGAATCTGACCTTATAACTTTTAATGTTTTCTGCTATGTGAAGGTTGTCAGCTATCATGCCTTCACATTGAGAACTATGTGAAGCACTGGCTGCACCAGCAATTTGTGACATACCAGCTATGTGCTGGCTATGTGAAGCCGTAGAACGGGCTGCATTATCTGTGACCAACTCAGACTTGCACTGTAAACCACCAGAGGCAGTGTGCTTCACAACACCTACCGCCCCGCCGCCCCCGCACTGGATTCACATGTCAGGTTATGTGAAGCATTAGGTTTCACTTTAGCCCTACTGGCAACTCTATCAATGCAGTTCATAGGGTTTGCGATTCTATTGCTGTGACAGTGTCGGGCTATTGGTGCAGTACTTTTTGTGGACCAGCTGCTCCATCCTAATGATGGGCAGCTGTCTGCTCGTTTTTTAACTGCTGCTGTTTGGTTATACAATTCTTTTCAGAATGGTTTAGTTGCTTCCCTAATGTCAAACAAAAAGCGCATATATGTTTTTGCAACCTGCCATTTGATTCATGGTCTTTTGAATGACTGCAAGCATTATTCTGGAAATTTTTGCAGAACCAGGGTTTTTTGTTATCCTGCCTGCCCCAATTTTGCCTATTCTGCGAGACATGTTTTTGGGCATGAGCCCTGCGTATTCTGTCGATTCTGTCCCCGTTCTCCCATCGTACCGTACCCCTTTCAAACTCGCACATTAGTACGGCATGAGCCGCCTTCGCCCCCTGCCAGGAAAAATCCGTGGCATCCTCCATCAGATCTGACATATATGCCACCATCGTGTCTTTCCGCCCCCTATCAGTTTCCTCGAATATATTTTGACAGAAGCCCTGAACCCACTGGGTTAGGGACAACTGATCATATGTCACCCGTTGTCGTGTGACCCCCCCAAGATGGCCTCATGGGGCCAATGTACTTTGTGTTTCACTTGAATATCAATATTGCCCCCCCTCAAAGATTTAAATTTCTGCCCATGTGAACTCTGGTTTAGATCTCGCAACCTTTTGTCGACTTTTTTCTGCAACAGGTGTGATTTTAACATTTCTAGGGAGGGACAATCACTTTCGTCAGAGGACGAATTAGTTACAACATGTTTTCTTTTCTCTTTTTTACTAGATGTAATACTTTCTAAAAAACTGTCACTACTTAACTCAGATGAAGATGATCTGCCAGGTGCAGCATCCATCCGCTGTTCCACATGATCCAGACGTTCTGTGACTTTCTTCAGCTGTTGAAGTATCTGCCTCTGGAGCAGCTGTCCGTCCCCAGAAACTTCCTGTTTGTTCTGAGTAGCAGGCCCCTGTCCTGCAACGGCAGCATCACTTAACAGTTCATTGTCACTTTCAACTGACATCTGCTTCTTCTGTTGCTTGCACTTCTTCCCCGTGGGGGGTACATGCCTTGTCTTACATGTCTTACATAGTTGCTTATGATCAGGCATTTTGGTTTTATATTGTTCAAAAGTCACTGTATCTGAGATATAATATAACAGGCACACAGCCCTAAGATTTGGTATTCACCACGCCAATACCAAGCTTGAAATGACCAATTTCAGAAATCACAAACGGCCTTTTAATGGCACTTAATGCACAAGGAAATATAGGTTAGACCATCCCTCTCTCTGATGGGTCAACAAGCCTGAGGTTGTCGTGAAGACTAGCAAATCTTATGTAATCAGCAAATTCCACACATTCACTCCACAGTGGCTCCAATATCACACAAACCAAAGCGTACTTTGGTAAAAAAACTTGTTACATTATAAAAACCGTCCACTATGTACATATGTATAATTTAAAAGCCTAAGATAGAATAAAAACACATAAAATAATCATTGTAAAAGTCCAGAGAATTTTCCATGTTTCTCTTTTGAAAGTCACATTCAAACTGAATTTGAAGCCAAGAGGAAAACTTGAGGTCACCAAGTCCTCCAATGAAATTGACTTGTTTACAGGTTACTAGGCGACTGAGTACACTTCTAGGAAGCCAGGATGATAGTGATCAGACTGGTACCCAACCCACCAATGAATTGGTCAAGACTTTGTATCAACATACTGCCTTGGGGGGAGGACTGACCCCCAGGTCGCCCAAACAACCCAAGAGATTGGGTTGGGTTATATTTTTACATAAGAAAGGGCCTACAAGTGGTTACGTCCTCATCAAAGTGGGTCTTTATTTGAATTGAAATTTTAGAAGGTTTTGTGTTTATCAGCATTATCTATGGTGAGGGTTTATGAATTTCCATGTACTGCTTTTCGACAGTTTCTTGTTTGGGAGTGCTTATAATGATAGCTTTAAATATGACAAGAATAGCTACCTTCAAATTCATGATGATATTGAAAATATACACATAAATATTTAGTTATATGAGTAGAGATAGCTGTGGGTGGGCTAATCCATATCAAAACCTATTCATATCTATCTTTTTTACTCATTTTATCTATCACCTTTTGTCTACTTCTGTTTATGAACATTAACATAATTTATAGATCTGAAAAACAGCTGATTTAGCTCCAAAGTCATATAAAATAACTTGATGGCACATTTCTTGAAGAATACAGTAGTACAAAATTATATAGTTACTGATTATATAGTTATTGAGATTAAAATATGGAATTCTGTGATCCAACTTACAAGTGTGGTTTCTATATACTTTTCTGTATATGGTTATGTGATCTTGTGGTTAAACAAAGTTGACTGAAGATTTCACGCTTTTATACACTTTTTGCTTTTATCAGCAATAACTTTGTCAGTTTGTAACTGTGTGTGGTCCCGGAACTTTCTCGTTGTTGTATTAAATAGATAAAAATGAAAAACTATTAGAATTAACCTTGAGATAGCATGTGCTAACAAGAGAAATTGTCTCTTCTTAATCTCGTTGTAAAATAGATAAATTATATAGAAATAAAGTAAACATACCTTGACTTATGGGAAGTATGATAATTCTCACTCCACAATAGTTTTACATTTGGGATATTGTGCATGTTGTATTGCATTATCAACTAAAATGTTAATGGTAAATTAATATCAAAGGTTATTCTGTAAAGCATCCAAAGCTTAGTTTGCACTAGAAAAGAGCCAAATAAAATATGTAACTGAAAAAGAAAATATGCTATCTTGAACATGAGAAAAACATGGAAGGTTCTCTACTTCTACTGGGTTACTTAGAAACGTTTTATTTTGTTTAAACTGATATAAAATGAGGTAATGGTGTTTGCTGAAACTTGTCACCTGGAATGTGAAGGCAAATATTGTCCCAAATATCCTGAAACCTTAAGCACTCCCTGCGGCTGAATAGAGCATGATATAGGGAGCATGCCACACTGAGACATAGGATTTCAAAAATAAGAAATCCTATCTAACCATAACCATACAGTTAACTGGGTATTGGAAAGATTACCCTATTAAACAAAGTCTCAGTTACAAATAGTGAACATACAACCAGAATCCTGCAAGATAAGTGTGGAATAGTACCTTAAACGTTGGAACATGCATTGCATATCTTGAGAAGTTACTTTACTTGACATTAAGGTCCCCCCTCACAGTGTATCTGAGGCTATACATTCAAGGATTTCAGATGACAATTAAGGTCCTTTTGCATATAAAACAATCCACTCTAAACACAGAGTAGAAACACCAGTTACTAGCTTATAAAAGTATGAGACACCATCAGCATCAACATCAATACATCAGTTTTTTTTGTTATTCCTATTAAATTTAAATATTATTTTTCAATCTGATAATTTTTTTAAATACATATATTTACATATGAAAATCAATGAATTCTTTGGTAAAAGATTTTTTACCTATTCAGTCAGCATATTTTCTTGATTTAGCCAGAGGGCAGTCTTTTTTATCTTTGGACATACTTTGGCTGCCTCTTCTTTAATATCGGTATGGTAGACCAAACACAGAACAGACCACACCAGAAACTATGTGCAAGTATTGACACTGATTTCTCCGCCTCTATGCTTTTCTTTGTGGTTAATTTTTCTTGTATTATTATTCATTAGACATATCTGGGAAAGATATCAATGCCCTTTGTTCATCCAGGTATCTTCTATGACTTTTCCTGTTGGCGAAAGACATTATGAGTTTGCTTTACACATAATTGCTTCCGTCAAAACAACCTAGCTGGCTAAATAAAGGAGCTTTGCTGAGGTAGGAAAATATTGAACAACCAGATGATGTTAAGAAGAGGGCAAGGCTTCAATCTGATTGAATAATACAGCATTCTTCTTCGGTCACTTTATAAAGTTGTTAACAAACATACTACAGAGTTACCTGAATAGTTTCCAAAATGTTCACAGGTGGCTCTGACAGTCATGGCTTTAGAAAAGGAGAAGTTTGTGTCAACAACAAAACTATTCAACCTTTTTTATCTTTCTTCTTTGTAAAATGTAGAAAAAATTCTTTTGCCTGTCTCAGATATTGTAAAGGAAGACCAAGTCAAAGAATTAATCTAAAGTCAGATATTTGTGAAATTTGATAACCTTAGCCTAAGCTAAGTAAATGAAAATATGATAAAATCAAATTTGTGATATCTAATTTAAGGTTGTGACAAAATCCTTTAAAATGTTACATAAAACATAACATACAATGTATAAGACAAGTTAAAGATGATGTTATTTGGTAAGACAGTGCAAGAAACCAAGGTGATGGAAGTGGTTTTAACAAATACATTGAGATAGATCTTAATGTTAATCTGAAATGTTCAAACCAGTCTCAAAACTCCATATGTCGAGCACAACCAAAAAATCTCATTGTGAATTAATGAAAGATGATATTATGCCATTTTTGTTACAGTAGGTTGAGTTTGGATCTTTATTTTTTCAGATCCCCTTGTTTTATGACAAAGGATATCTTTGAAATGAATACACTGCATTTAAAGAAGTGGTACAGTAGGGGATGTGGTAGCTATTTGTTTATTCAGTGCTATTTATTTCAGAGTAAGAATGCCAGAGAATTTATAGACATTCATGTGTTTTGCACTGAACTAGCCAATGAAATTGATATCATGTTCAAACCAATGAGAATAAACCATTAAAAACTTATATCTGGTATCATTTAGCCAGAGTTCATAGTAATGACAAATTGTGTAAATCCATGACACTAAAGTATACATATTCATCTGATTTTTTGCATCCTTCAAAATCTCAACTGTTGAGAATTTTGTTGGAAGCTGTCATATGTTCATCATCAGTCTTTATATATGTTATAAACTGGAAATTATCTCCATGAATAACTTTATGTGTCATTTCAGCATCTCCACCATATGCAACCACACACAGGACTCCACATTTTGCTTTCAACATTTTACCTAGGTTATGATACACTGAGTAGTTCAGTGTATGGATGATTCTGTACTGAAAAACATAAGTCATCAGCAGGAAGCTGCCAACTTTGGTTTGGATGACATACATGAAAACACAAAATGTTAAATTATGTTGGCAAATCAACAATCACACATTGTGTAGGTGAAACCGCATGGTTAAGGCCTGTATGTAGCAATTATCAGCTTAGCCATTACATGTAACCAAATGTAACAAAATGTTAAATAACAGTACAATGATGAAAATTTTATTTATCAAATAATTTGTCTATTTCAAGTATTTATTTTAACAAAATTCTTTCCGTCAATGTATAAAATATTTATACAATTTTTTACTGATGTGTATGGTTTAAGCATGCAATGTTCAGAGTCTAACAGGTTAATTTTAATATACAGTTGTTTTGTGCCAAAAGTCGTTTGCAAAATTGTATATTGAAGTAGGAAAATGTAATGATCATTACTAGACTTAAAAACAAATCAATAGATTTAAGTCTAAATTCCAGTTTTTGTTGATAGTTGACATTTAAATTTTTATTCACAAGCAAAAATTCGGCTTTGTTTCAGAATGTAAAACTTTCAACCAGTGTGCTTTTTCAATAAATTCAAATTCATATTTGCAACCTCTTTTATATGAATTTTTTTAATCAAAATCTCTTCAATTGTGAAATTTTAGCTTTTCTCTCAGAGTTAAAATGTTTAACTTTATTTAGAAAATGATTTGTCAATACTAACATTTTCAGATGACGATACATAAATTTGCATGATATAGGGTTAAAGGCTTTCTCAAAGTCAAGTAGTGTCAATAAACCATCAGTTTTGTTATTTTCTGTAAAATTTATTCACTTATACATTTGTCATATGCTTTTTCTTATAAATCTACCAGCAAGAATTTATGTTTGAGTAGCGAATATTAAATATGACAACTTTTCTGAGAGGCAGAAATGTTTGATCCTTACGTGGAAAAGACACCAGCAAGCAATATTAGGTGCAAGTTTTTCATAATATCCCTTTTGGAATACAGCTTATAACAAACTGTCTCATATATTTAGGCAAACTTTTTATATAGTTTGTACATAGTTAATGAGTTTGAGACAGTAATTTTAACAGTAGTGAACTATTTACACCTGTATAAAATCTGTATATTGACCCAGTGAACATAATTATTCAACCAAACAAGGGTATTTTTTACCTGACGAAAAGCCCTTTTACTGACACCATATGCCAGCAATGCTTCAGCAAGTTAAACAAACAGAATTTGTTATTCAATTCCTCCTTTTAGACTAATTAAACACCCACATATAATTGTATTTATTTTTCTAAAGAATTATAATTGGTGACTAGTAAGTTTTTGACTCTTATACAGAGTTCAGAAGCTTTAGTAAATAAATAAAAGAGTCATGTCGTTAAATTAGAAAACATCTTCATCAGGAGCCATACATATTGTCTGTGAAGTAGTTTGTCATTACTCTGCTGATATATTTAATTTTGTGCAGTTTTGTTGATATCTCTGATCATGTTGCTTTGTTTAATTGGCAAGAGTAAAAACACCTGCCTTTTCAATAAATTCAAACAGAAATCTGAATGTACAATAAATCTACAATAAAGGTCTTTGTCTTGTTGAGCTTTAATTTGACTGATGTACC
The DNA here is from genome assembly GCA_964017235.1 of Sabellastarte sp. h YS-2021. Taxonomy (NCBI): domain Eukaryota; kingdom Metazoa; phylum Annelida; class Polychaeta; order Sabellida; family Sabellidae; genus Sabellastarte; species Sabellastarte sp. h YS-2021. Next base: position 162,893,724 of record OZ024927.1, on the reverse strand, counting down.
TCTTTTTATGGCAAGGCCACACCTTTTCCTATAGTTGTATCTGTACATATTTGATTTCTGTTTGACGACATTATCCTCCAAAAAGAGACCCATATATCTGGAGAGTACACTTTAAAGAATGAGCTATCCCTGAATATCCATCCTGCACCCCCTTTCATCCCTTCAGTGTGTATATGTCTGTACAGATCATAGGCTTGATGAAGATTTTTCAACATTTCAAAAAAGCAATCCTAAATGGTGGTTTACTGAGAGCTGAGTAAATCCATATGATATTCATAAAGAATCACACAAATTGGTTGATGCCAATTGGGGCTAGACTGTGCAATTTGAATATCCAACTCAACTCAGTTCTCTTTCGCCTGGCTGTGTTGGATGTTTCAAATTTTGGTGTACATTCTAGCACTGAGAACTGCATATTTCTGTGGGTGTGTCTGTCATTCTTGATATGGCTTGAGACTGGTGTTGGTTGTCCATCTTTTAGGGTTCATGCTTTGTGTTCATACATCCTTTTCCTAAGTGCTCTGCATGTTTTGCAAACATAAGGTTTTTGTCATTTAGTGCAGGTTATCAGATGTATGACATTATTAATTTCACGAGTGATGTGTTGGGTAAGTCTTGTAGTTTGAATGACTTATGTGTGAAGTTACATTTCACCATTGCCATTTTCTTCAGAATTGGACATAAGTGCATTTGCCTTGCCTAATGCAAATACTGGGTAGGGGGTTACTGATGGTTTATTACCTGGTGGGTATGTAAGTGTAGCATTGGTGAGCATGTTTCTTAGGTTAGGGAGCCTTCTGAATCCAACTATTGGTTTATTTGTGAATAGTTGTCCACAGACTGCACTATTGGTGATTATATCCCAATTATTGTGGATGATGTTTTTATACTAGAGTGACAGAGGTTGTAATTTGTAACCATAATAGGAGTGTCGACCGAATTTTTTGGTACTACTTCCAATAGATCATCCTGGCTCTATTTAGATGCCCGGAGTAATGTTTCCTGAGCGATTTTTCAAGGTAGCCTCTTTTAATATAGTAAGTGACAAGTCTTTCTGCATTGTCTTGGAAATCAATATCATATGTGCACATGCGCCTTAATCTTAGGGATTGTCCATATGGTCCATTAGTTTTGCTTGGGGCATAATGGGACGAAGTATAGTGTAGGTACAGGTGAGTGTCTGTAGGTTTTTTATATAGTGTTGTGTATAATTCTCTGGAACTATTCACTTTCACTATAGTGTCCAGAAAGTTTATTTGTGTGGTACTGTGTTCATGTTTGAACTTTATTGTTGGGTGAATTCCTCTGAGGTACTTGATAAATTCAATTAATTTATCTTCCCCATGTATCCATATCATGAAAATATCATGAATGAACCTCAACTATATTAATGGTTTTAATGGCCAATTTGCTAATGCCTTTGTTTCAAATCTGTCCATGAACAGGTTGGCATAATTTGGTGCTAAAGCCATGCCCATGGCGGTGCCTCCTGTTTGGAGGCAATGATCCCCATTGAAGATTAAATTCATTGAATGTAAAACTAATTGTAAGAGTTTTAATAAATGTGGACCTATTTTCCGTTTTTCAGGGTCTCCTCTGATGTGGTCTGCTACTGCCAAGATTCCTTCATGATTTGGAATATTAGTGTACAGTGTGCTGACGTCAAGACACCAAAATTTGAAACCCTTGCAACTTACCATGGGATTATGTGAAAGCTGGTAAGCAAAGTGAATTAAGGTTTATCAATTTACAGGCGAGTTTCATTAATATGAGTTGTAGTGATACCAATGTAGAGGTTCTAAGTGGCCCAGTGGTCAGCAAGTTTGGCATCTAATCACAGGCAGTCACCTCCGTGTGGGTTAGATTCACAAAAGTTGCAATGCTGATTACCTGTTGTAATATGACCCTTGCTATTGAATGGGATGTAAAACACTAACTTTGATACCAATGTTAGGTTTTGTGGTAAAACCCAACTGATTAAAGGGTTCATTCAATATACCAACTCCATTGATTCTTGTAAATGTACAGTGTTACATGCTGGTTATGCAACAGGTGTGTGAAAGTTTGTTTTTATTTGTGGAAGTGATGTTACTAGTTAAGTAGTTCCGCCACTGATAGATCCACTGGTAGATTAATGTGAGTGTAGACTAATTTCACACCCCATGGATTTTAATCAAAACCAAATAACACCCCCAAATACACATAAGTAAAACTGTTTTAAATTATGTTGGATCTTTAATGGAGATGTCGTTCACAAATTTGGTGAGGACTTTCCGAAAGTTTATGGTGAGTTCATGTGAACCAACCTTTAGTGTACTTACCCTAAAATAGAAGATTCACGCAGAAATTGAATTGTGAATATGTCAAAATATTTTGACCAAGGCCTAAAATTATGCAGAACTGACATGATAGATGACACCTGAAGCAGAGTTGCATCTGATTTGTTCTGATTACAGTCAGATTAATAACCAGATTAATATCTGCATTAATATTAGAGGGAAGGACAAGTATGTAGTGAAAGCTGTGTATGAATCAGTATGTTGTCTCTTCACAAGGGTATAGACACTTGTTTCTGTTGAAACTTAAACTAAAACAGGGTAGCATCCTGTTTGACTAAATGGTAACACAGCATAATATATCAATGAACTTCAAACGTGCATTAAATAATATAGAAATGGTACAATCTTATTGAAAATAGCTACTTATGAGTGAGAGTTTATATCTTTCTTGTCAAGTGGATGTGTTCAGTTCGGGCAAAGTTGGGATTATAAATCCATTTCGAACAGCTGCAGTGATTTTGGGACAGGCTCATACTGCATTCCACATGTTGCAGTGACCTGGTTGGGGAGCTGGACAAATCGGCCCTTTGCCAAATCAGCCCCATGAAAAGTCAGTGACCGGCAAATAAGGACCCCTAAAAACTTGACCCATGCAAACTCAGCCCCAGTTGATAGCAATCGGTGGCTGATTTGATGGGGGTCAATATGTGAAAGGACTGATTGGACTATGATTCCTGGTTGAGAACTGAACATATTTATACACTTGGCTTCCTTGTTCCTGGTGATTTTGGGTTTGAAGCTCAACAGTTTGAATCTAGCCTAAAGAATTAATACTCTAAGATGAATAAACTTGCCATGGTTTGACCGGTACAACAGAACACTAGCCCCATCCTCACATGGGTATGATTTTTAATAAAAAGATACCCTAACAAGAGCAGGAAGAAATTCTGGCAACTATTTTTCACATTTTTATTATAAATATGCTTATTGTTATGCTTATATGTAAAAGCATATATATCATATATTTAAATATGTTTAAATAATTAATTTATACATCCAAGTATATAAGTTATTTAGTAATTTAAGAATATTAAGTAAATTAATACGTAGGTATACAATGAGTCATAGATGCTATGGTTTGTAAGATCACTTCCTTTTTAAATAGTATACCAGAATGCACTAAGCCTTAACAATCATCTGTATAGGTTATGAGCAGTTTTAGGAAACAGCAGTAAAGAAGAACAAAATATGCCAAACAAGTAACTTCAATGTGTGACAGAACGACTTGGGCATAATGCGGTAGAAAAGTTGTCTTAATTGCATATAGTGCAAAACCATGTGGAGATCTACAAATTAGTCATTACTTTTCTTTTTTTTATTTTGATGAGAATGTGATAAAACTGAAGACACGAGGAAATATTTGAAAAGCATACTACTCATTCTTACAGAGTTAAACAGCATTACAACCATTGACAAAACATCTAAGCATGAAAACCCTGGAGAAAGTGACATATTTGTGTTGCACCCTCTTGTTCACCTGAGACCCACAGGCATTTGAAATAGGACACCAGTTGCAATCAAGTTAGGCTTGTGTTTTCATCTTAGCTTTGTGTGGGACCACAGAGGCAGTTCTGGAGTCAAGTAGCCATTCAGAAATGGCACAACACTCGAGAAGTGAGCCTATCTTCAACTTGTTCAGGCCTCACTGGACAAAGAACATCTCACTTCAGGCTGAAGAGATGAAGGGGAGAAGGATCAGGTTGGGCCTCAAGGAGTTTGGGTATATTTGGCTATAGAGGCATATATTTAAATGACTTAGGACAAGATAAAGGAAAGCAGCAATAATACTTTTACATTTGCCATGGAGTATATTGAAATAGTGTATATGTTAGTAATGGCTAAGATAATGTTATTTGTATAGATTACTGAGCAATAATCAATAATTGTATAGATTATATGCTTTATTTACACTAAATTCATATAATTTTAATCAAAATGCTTGGTATCCAGAAGGAAAATGATATCTAAATGCGATTTATAATGGTTAAATATTGTACACTTTAAGGTACGGTTTAACCAAGCCAACTTCCTGAGATGCATAATCAGAGAAAACAAAAAAGTTGGAGTTTACTTTTATATTTAATGTGTGACCAGCTAGATCTATAATCTAAAAATACATCCTAGGCCCATAATGTACAATTTAAAAAGAATTTTGCGTTGCTGAAGACATGAGAAATAAATGAAGCCAAAGCTATGTTTAGAAATCCCTTTTAATGCCTAGGTTTATAACTGGATTTGAAACCTCGAACACAGAGGTGTGGGTTAAGCCATCAGGTGTCAAGCTTACCCACTTGGCCCCTGAAGCCACATTAGAAACTATTTCAACGTATTTAAAAACAGTTTATTTTTGAAGATACAGGGATTGGTGGGTGTCCTTTGGTCTGTAGCCCATCTAAATATTTGGTGGAGATGCCTCACAATGCCTGTGGTTTCAAATATAACTGATTTGGGTGTCTTACTCTACATAAATATGAGATTTCATATTTTGATAGCATTGAATATTAGGTAAGGATATGTCTAATTTCAGCACAGACAAAATGCCTCACGCCTTGCTAAAGCTGAAAGTATGCCCAGTTAAGGCCTAAAATGCCATTATATTTTTATATGTCAACAAGCTTTGATCATTAATGGTAATACATTGAGTTTATGTGATTGTACTACATGTATCCTTCTGAAGTCTTACATATAGTCTTTTCATTTTAGGTTTAAGCTACTTTATACTCAGTTTTTACATACACACTCCTAGCAATAAATACTCAAGATCAAGCTATTTTGCAGACTTATTCTAAAACTAAATGGTCCTTTTTCTTTACCAATGTTTAAGTCGACCCAAGAATCCACAAAATAATTAAATTAACCAAAATGTTCAGGTGTATAATATTGTTTGGGTTTTGACTTTTTTTTTTGGGGGGGGGGGGGGGGGGGGGGGTCTGTTTTTTTCACTAAGACAATAGTTTATTCTAAAACAAAACCTTGCTTGACCGACTGTTAACCACAGTGTCAATGAACCAACTGAAGTTAAATAGCAAATATCTTTTTTGGATTTTGTAAACACAGAAATAGTATTAAAACTAGCTGGTTTCATTTCATTGATCTTTTTTCATCAAATATGTGAATCAATATTGATATGCCATTCCTTATGAAATACAACACAGGATGTTAATATTTTCTATTTTTGCAACCATGAGTGTCAGCTGCATCAATAGGTTTTCTTGATGGGGAAAACTTCATTAATCTATTAACTCCTGGAAGGAACTTTTGGCTTGTAAGAACAATAGATTGTTGTTAAAGTTATGCAAATTTATGGACTTATTTGGTCGGTACATTATATATATTTTATGAAAGTAGTTTTCTTCTAAAAGAAAATTTACTTGTTGAGCTTGCACCTGTGCTAACAAGTGGTCTTTTTTTTGCAAAGCTTTGTCATTCATCTTATGCTTAACTAAACGTAGCTTAATGCTTAAATAAGTAGGTATACCATAAGGGCAATTCATATTTTAGAGTTCCATTAACTTATTCTTTACGTCAATTGTTACTTGAATTGTTGCACATGGAAGGATAGAAACCACCTTCTAATATTATCAAAATGTAGTTCAGCTTCAAATACCACATGGTAATAATACGTATGGTCATGTCTTGACATTTTCACTGTGAAAAAGCTGTAACCCCCGTCTCACTTATCCACTTTACCACTGTCACATTATCCCGTTTTGGAACATAATAGGAATTTATCTGTCATTAACTTTAACTTGTAATCAAATAGCATTCTTAGCATTGTTCTAGGAAACCTAATATAAAATCTGCACTCCACTCTAAACTATAATGTACAACAGTTGGAGTATGTTACATATTAACTGTATCATCAAGCAAGATGTTCTTTATATGTTCTTCTTTATACTTGACAATATGGTGCTAAATTGTTCAGGTATGTTGTATGGTTTAGTGAGTTTGGGAAGAAAAAAAATTCTCAATACATTCGATTTTTTTCCTTTTGTGTGTCATTTTATTTTTTGTGTCTTTCAATCAACTGTCATACAGGTTAAATGCTGTAATCATTTGATTCGATTAGATATAGAATACATTTAAATTATTTTAGATGATCTACTAGAGTAGGTACTCACCATTTAATAAACAACTCGTGGACTTAAAATTGATGGAACACTCTGAATCACATTTACAGAAATATACATCTAGCACTAACTGTGGCCCATCCGTATGAAATACTGCAAAATGAAGGTCAAATGTTCTGGTATTAAATCAGGCAGAGTGGAGATATACATGGTATGACATAATTCATAACATAGGGGGAAAATGTTTACATTTTCAATCCTCCAGTGTAGGACAAAGCAATAATGTATTTAAAAAAAATCATGCCATTACATCAAAACATCCATTATGTTTTATTTTCTTGACAGCCGGTTGATATAAAATTTGAATGAATAAAAAAATGCACCTGTGTCATGGGTGTCATTGTGATAAATATGTGATGAGCTGACATAGTGTTTGATCATATCATCATTAAAGTGGCAGATATATCAGTTGATGGTGGGACAATGAGTCCTTGGAATAAAAAATTTCTTCAAAATCCCCAACTGGACTAAAAGCAATATTCTATACCAAAATTATTTTTTTCAAGTGAATTGCACCATCTATATTTTCAAATATTCTACTGCTACATTTTGACTGATTTCTGAATAATTATAAGCATTGTATTCCCAAATTATGATTAATCTCTCAACAATCATCAATATTCTTTACCAAAAATTTTACCAATCTCTCAATCAATACCATTCATGTGGCTCAGTTGGTAGGGTGTTGGACTCATAATCCAAGTGTTGTGGGTTTGATCCCCAGTGATGCCGAATGTTTCATGTGGGATAACATCCTTGGGCAAGGTGTTAACCTGGACTGTGCCTCTCTCCACCCAGGGCAATATGGGTACCCAGCTATAAGGGACACTAGTTTCTGCGCCTTGTATGACAGCAATTGGTAAGCTTACCAAGGCTAGCTATCCTTGCTGGGGTAATACTGTGTAAAGCGCTTTGCAAAAACGCTATATAAGACCCTAGTATTTTCCATTCCCAAATTCAAGTCAGTCGATCTATTTAGGTTTAAAGTGGGTTAGAGCACAAAGACGTTTACATCATGAGATGTAGTTTATGTACTGGAGGAATCAGTGTATAGTAGTCGATTAAAATTATACACTGCAATCTCCCCCTTCTCTGTTGGGTATCGAGGGTTCCACTTTTGGGGGTGTTCCACTGGCAGACTTTATTAATGACTGGATATACAACCACCTATTTGAGGCAAGTCACCAAGAATTTTGAGGGAGGCACGGGAACATATGGATGGGTGCCAACGCCGTTCGCAAGATCACAGAAATAGCAAACATTTTTTAAGCTTCTAGAGAACGCGTTTTTCCTTTTTTTTGTCTCCGGACTATCAAGAATTCTGGCGTAGTGTGATGCGTATCTGTCTTTTACAGACATTAAGCGGCAATGGGCTACATTATTACTGGGATGGGTGACTGCTTCAGTGCACTACTTATGTCTTTGATGACTTTGCAGCTTGCGCTGGTAGACTGAAACCCCCTTGTTTCCCCAGTAAATAGATTTATTTACCCATTTTGTGAAAAAGGACCCCGGAGAGAGAGGGTATAATTCCTCTGTTGGGTACAGAATAAGTGCTTGGTATACACTTGCGACCAATTACTCGACATATTCAAAATTTGACAGAAAATGCACAATATACATCAATACTAAATTTGACATTGTAGTTAACTGTGATAATATGTTCACGTCTGTTGTTAGATATTATACTTTGGTTTTACTATACTTTACACTTACCAAACACTTATATTCAACATTGAAGCTGCAGATTTTATATTTTTGAATGGAGTGAACAACCCACCAGCAAGGAGGTCTCTGGTGGAGGAAGATCAAATACAAACACTATGAATTGAATTCTTCATTATAAATGATGTAGATTCAGTCAAGAATAGAAGTTACAGTGGTTAACATTTTCTCAAAGTGTAGTCTCTGTTTTGCAGGTAAGACTGTACAATAAACTTTGAAAACATGTTTGATAGTTTTGTGACTTTTTCAGTGACCAACTTGATCCTCTAAAAATCTATTGCTTCAAAAGTTTGATCATAATCCAGAAAACCCAGTTTGCCTTCCAATACAGCCTGTTGTAAACCAATGTGCTTCCAGTCTTTGCGTCTGTCAGACGGGTTGCCAGCAAATATGAAGGGTCTTGGGTGTAGTTTTGGTGAATAAGCATCATTTTGTCTCTCGTGAGATGTTACAAATCTCGTAATGTTGCTTCTGTGACTTGTGATAGAAATATACAGCTCCTGGTTGGTGATGTACAATATTTCATTGCATTGCACACATATCTGGTAAGAAAAATATTGCACAAGCAAGTATCTATGAGCATATCACAGCAATTAGAGCATTGTGTATTGTACACAGTTTTAGATATATTAGCTTTCCAGGATCAAATAAATGTGCTTTTTATCAAATCCTTGAAATTAGAACGCCCCTTTTCTCCCTATAATTAGATTAATAATTACAGAAGATACATTACAGCTGATAGAAACTAACCTGTAAGAAACAAAAACTGTTGATGGTACCTGACAACTAGCCGGGGAGATATCATATTCTTCAATCAAGTAGCCACAGTGATCGTTAAATGGACTCACTCCCAATTTGCTCCTCAGTGGCGTTAAAAGTGATGTTATAGTTGTATCCTGGAGCCACTCACTGAGTCAGTTGCCAAGAATCACTTAAACATTCTCAAGCATATTAAAAACTGCACCTGAACTCCCCTTCCATGGCTACGGTAGTGCCAGATCAGCATGCCCCTTTTTACATGGTGTTCCATTCGAAACATCTTCTGGAACCATGTCCTTGGAAGTCAAACACAGTGTGGCCATATCTATCTTCCACCCCTTCACATATGTCCTACATGTCCCTTGCAATCCCTACACCAATATAACTTGGCAGCTTGGGTGACATATACTCAACTTTTGGACCCATTCTTCTACTTACCCAGGGTTTTCCACATATCCAGGATACTTTGGATTCCATCTTTAGGTTATATGGCTAATTCTCCTACTCCTAAATTAGCAAATCCACTACATGGCTACTTTTGTGCCATCTTCCCCAGTAGACAAACGTCTAAATTCTAATCCTGGGATTTTGTCCTATCAAAAGTGTAATGTGAGCCAGGGTCTCACCTTTGGACAAAGGTAGAATTTTGCCTTAGTCACAAGAATTAGACCAACAATATATAACTGTGCATCTTGATTCTATAAACGTTGAATAAAGTGTGATAGAATTATATTGTCAAACTGAAAATATTTTGTTTACCAAATTAAAATTTTAGTAGAAACAGAAAAAGATTAAAATGCATGCCTGGCTTTCATTGTCCCCCTGGGTAATGGAATGTTATAATACTGCTGTTGTTAATAATATCCAGTTTTCCTGAGAAGCAAATAAGAATATAGAGATGTAGAGACTTTCATCACAGAAAGGCCAAAATAAAATAAAAATCTGGATCTCTGCCATTCCATTTTAAGATGAGCTGTGGTTTCACCAATATGTTAAGTCGCCCTTAGCCTGAGGCTTTTCCAATACACGATCCTCAAAGGTGGGATACAAATGTGTTAACACCATTAGTACCTTTTGACACTACAAATGAGCACATCTGTACAGTACTTCAAGAATATAAGTATTTATGGCCTAAACTAAGTGACTGAATACCATGTTATGCCAACCCAAATTTGATCTCATTTATCATTATTTTCGTCCAAATTCTAAATAATTCCAATAATGTGAAATTTTTAAGAAGCATGTATGTTATAGGTTCTTAGCTTGTAATGTGTGCGTTTTTTTTGTACAAATAAAAAATTTGTAACACTTGTCTCTTGTAAACTCCTTAACCTTGTGCTAAATGAGTGGCTACAGGATATCGTGTCCAAACGACTATTAGCACATGTCTCAAGCAATCAAGCAACTGCTAATGTAAACATGTTTTTGAACAGCTAATTCATGAACAAAATGTAATGTATAAATTCATATTGAGACATATTTTATTATTATTGTTATACAACTGTGGAGTTGTTTCTAAACAAAATCTACCAAAACTATTAATAGATATATTGCTATAGAAGGTAAACTTCAAATTATTTTCACGTGTAGAGGTAAAATGGCCATGTCAGTTTTATTTTTTATTTTTTTCGAAGCCTTATATATTAAAAAATGTTGCATAAAATATAATTTGTTTAAAACTCTTGGTCAATCATCATAATTGATAACAAAACAAATGCGCGGACTCATTACATGAATCATAACGTACTAGTGTAGCGCTCCGGGAGGAACTTACATAAATCATAACGTACTCATGCAGTGTAATTACTGCACTAAAGCCCTAAAAGGGTACATAACAAACACATAATCTATATTGTGGGGAAAATAATTTTTCCAAACAAACCAATTAAATAAAATATAATGTTTAAAACACAACATGAAGTATATCAATTTTAAATTTAATTTTACAGACAGTTGTGAACAGTGATAGTCTCCCTCAATTTTGTATCTTATGGGTAAATCTTCTTTTGAATATTTTGGTCATAGTAATTTTACCCTTGTATATTGAAGAAACCATTTACTTGTTATTTTTAAACATTTCAATAGTTTTGGGAAGTACCCAAGTGCTTACATTATTGTATAATATTCATATTTGTATCCTGTGAGATATGGATGTTGTTTAAGTGTTTGAAATGATCACATGAAAAAATACCTAGTGAAAGGTTCTTCCTTAGTGCATTGTGATTCTCGTAGAATATATTCCTCTCCAGACAGCAGAAGAAAGTTTTTTTCAACGAGAGTGTAAAAACACAGACTGTTATAAAATGCACTCATTCATTGTTTCAGAAAAAAACACCCACGAGGTAAATATTTGCGAGCAAATCTAGATGAAAAACGTGTTGCAAAAGAAAAAACAAATAAAAAAATGAAAAATCCTTAAAAACAATAACTTCAAATTAAATCATTTTAAATCTATATACTAGTATTGCCTCCCCATTGCTTCAACAGCATTTCTCTGTCTCCTTTTTTTCTGCAAAGAAAACTGGAAAAGTTTTGGATAAAGTTTGACTAAGTTTGACTAAGGAAATGTTGCTATCGCCCAAGGAAAAGATTATTCAATTTTGGTGGCGATCTGGATCATCATCAGAATTCAGGAATTTTTTAAAGGATTTTTTTAAATGTTGCACTCATAAGTAGTATTTCATGTGTTGAGCCTTGGCAGAAGTATTTTAAAGCTCTGTCTTTATACAAGGATTGCGAGAGAAGTTCATTTAACTGTTTCCGAGGCTCACTGGTTAATTTGAGTAAAATTAATGGAATTGAAAATCTCATTGTATCAATAAAATTACTGAGTATGGCACAGTATCTATAAAATAGCTGGGAAAGAAGGAAGGATATCTTATTTACTGACGTGACTTGACTGTCTTTAAAATATAAGCCGATACATGGATGGGCTCTTTTAAAATGTTGTTGTAAATTTGTTACATATTTGCATAAACAAGTCTCTATCACAAATTATTACAAATTAAATATCAAAGCATTTTAAAGTGGTGGTTCCAAGTTCAAGTAAAATAATTTGTAATCATGTATGTTGGGAAGCCACATCAGTAAGAGTCGAAAGAATATCAAACACATATCATATTTGTAGGAAAGTCAGTGACTTTACTTCCTGATTCTCAAAATTGGGATCTTCGGCCCAATTAATCTTAATGGAATTTAATTGAACTTTAGGATTCTGGTTGTCCTGCAGTCATATCCCATTGTCAGTGCATCAAATCTTATTGCTGTTATATCTTAACCTATCACAATAATACAAGTCAGGATACTACTGTACCTAACTTGAACCAAAATAATGAAATATCTCATTGCATGGGGTGGCTACATTTTTGCCATCTATCAAGTTTATCACGAACGTATTGTGAGAGTCAGGGGATCTGAACCCGTCACATTCTATTAGAAAATGTCTACTGGTGTAGAAATCATCTTATTGAAAGTGCATAGGTCAAAACTCCGGGTTGGGTTTGGAATAGTTGGGATATGTTCCAAGGTAAATAGGTAATTCCTAGTTCATTCCCAATGTTCAGGGTGCAGTTTCCCTTTTCAGTCTTTTTTTGGACAAATTTTGGCACTTTCCACCCAAATAAACCTGGACTTTTTAAAGTAGGGGCCCCTTATCTCGACAATCCATGAATATAGAACCTGAATTGTGTCACAAGTATTATGTAAACATTTTATTCTGATTAGTTCCTCCTTGATAAAGATTATTTGTCACTGAAAAAGTATTCAATATGCAATGCTGGCTGGCTCAATGCAGAGATAACATAACATATACAGTTATTTCAGTAAATATATGTTCTGAACAAGACAGGTCAGTCACGAAATTACAAACTACCTTCTTCCATGACATCAGCAGTATTTTTCACATATATATATATCACTTTCAAAATGTACATATTTGGATTAGATAATGCATTTTTTCAATGGGACATCACCAGATACCATCTTGCCTTGTTTCACTTGTGATTCTCTGAACATCCACCTGTCTTCTATAGTTTCTCCCTTTGTTATAGGACAAAACATCATTATCTACAAGTCTTTTTGGCCCCATCATGTATCATCATGTTAGCTGGGTTTTAATGTCCCTTATAAAACCCAGACGGGTGACCCTTCCATTGTGTCAACTCTCCATTATTATGCATAATGGAGAGTTAACACTACATTATTTTATAAGAGTAGAATGTGGTTTAGTTCAGTGGGCAGTGTGCCAAGAACAAAACGGTATTTGTCAGTCAACCTCAGCAGCAGCACAATGCATTCAATATTGAAATGTTTTCACAACTTCTTTCATATTAATTAGTTCAGTGGGTACATTTACAAAGTCTTTTTAATTCTGCATGACATTCAGAGTGTATAGAAAAATACCTCATGGAAAACTACTACCTTGAAAAAATACCTCCTGACAAAAACAAAACAAGCAATTTCACTTATAAAGTTGGATATTTTTTAATTCTTTCCACTTCCTTTACAATCTGACTGTACAATAATCTTCTGTGTAGTTAATCCAAGGAGTAGCTACCTTCCAAACAAACTCATTGTTAAATTCTAACCCAGCATACTGCATGAAAAGGAGTATTTTTAGTGGCTCAGAATGTAAATTGTTGTTGGTGTACAATCCAACATATGACACAGGAAAGAAGTTTTTAAGTCAAGAAAAAATGAGAAAAAAATGTGGTGCTATAATGCAGTACATTACTGCTGGATTTAAATTTGAGTTAAATATCAATAGATTTTAATTTACCTTATTAGAGTTTGTTATATAATTCTAACATAATACACTGTGGTTGAAATAAATTTTGTTCTAAATGTTGTGGATTAATTTTCATAAGAGGTATTTCTGGAATACAAAATGAGGAGTAGCCATTCTTCCTATGAGGATGTTTTTCCAGGAGACAATCTTTCCAGGAGGCATTTTCCTTGATTCAAAATTTAGAGACAAAGAAGCAAAAGAAAAAATAAAAATCTTGAGAAAGCTAAAAACTTTAACACAAAATAAAACAGGTAAGTAATTCTCCAGTTTCTAGTACTTTCAATACCTGAAACATAAATATAATAGCTTACTTTCTGCACAGATTAATGTGGTAACATGAAACACTCACCACAACAAATTATCAGCAGCATGAATATTGTTATATGACCAATCTAAATTTTTTGGATAGTACTTTTTGTCACAGATGCATATTTTATCGATTATCATTATCCATTGTTAAACTATGCCAGTCACATAAAATTCAAACTTTTCAAGCTTTATCCAAAAACATATTTGTCCATAAAGGAAAACTAGTGATACACATGGTGAAACAATGTTAATGGTGTATTGAAATAAAAAAACATAGAACTAATTAAGTGAAAGGGACATTTGGTTTGCACACCAAAGGAAACGTTGCAAAGATTGCCTAGGTTCATCATTTGGTAAAAGATGTTGAATTGTTGAATTAATAAATTGATTTCAATTCACAGGATTTTATAATACATAATTGCCTCGTGGCACTTCCATTATCTAAACTTAATGGCTCTTCGGTCCGTTGGGCCTCAGAGGCCATTAAGTTTACATAATTGAGTGCCACTTGGCCATCATCTATATATTAATAGTTGGTGTGTATTAGGGGGTTGTATTTATCAAGATCCAAAACCCACAGCTACAAAGGTAAGAATCGAGTGACAATTTGCCAAACTTAACAAAAAGATTGTTGAAACACCATCATTTCAATCAAAAGTTATGGTTGGTTATGGACATACTATGTCAAGTAGAATCTTATAAGTAAGCTCTCCTATTTTTTTGCATAGATCATAGAGAAATGAAAAGAAAAATAGAGTTAGTATTTTAATTCATATTTGGTGACAAGGAAAGGGATTTGTTATGGTCAAAGTGAAACAATTATATACACAAATCAACAACAAACATATCCAACCTCATAATAATAAACAAGAAATAACACAACTGCTTCAGTTATTTTTAGTTTTGGAAAAACTTTAAATGAATCCTCAACAAGACAGATCAGTCAAGTATGCCATTCTTCCATGATATTTGCAATATCTTTCATATATTTCTATCAATTTTATCTTGGTAGAAAGTCCAATTGGAGTTTCTACCGGTAGAATTTGAAATTCTACCAGATTGAACTTTCTACCATGACATATATATTTAGAACCATCCAGTATCACCATGCCAGACCCTTCTAATATCTATTGCCATACACGATAACTCTTTGTCATGGCTTAAATGCAGAAAACAAACTAGTAGGCTGAAGGCCATGGTTTGATGATTATTTACCAAATTCAACAATAAGACCACTGAAGCCTAAACATCTCAATCTAAAGTTGCACAAAAAGACATCTCTTGAGGGGCTTCTACTTTATTCTACACAGATTCTGGAAAAGGGTTCAATCTATAAACTTGAGATTAAGAGAGAAATAATATTTGAACTCCAATTTTACAACAAGGTGCAAAGATTTAAATTGTAAAAGTTAAATCTATATAAACCAGTCAGCAATATACATATCGATGTTTATAACAACAAACAAGAAAGAACACAACTGCTTCAATTATTTTCAGTTGTTGAAAAAAATAAGTAAATCCTTAACAACAGAGATCAGTCATGAAACTGCAAACCTTCTTCCATTACATCAGCAATATCGTTCACATATACATCACTTTCAAAATGTACACATTCAGATAAGATAATGCTCATTTTTACTGTGACATCACCAAAAACTGCCTTTGCTTGTTTCACTAGTGTGTCTCTAAACACCAACCTATCTTCTATAGCTTCTTCCTTTGTCAGAGGACAAGACATGAATATCTGACTGTCTTTTGAACCCTCCATGTATCTCCATCGGATGTTATTTGTTTGTGTCTGCGACAATTTTCCAGCTCCAAGTGGAATCTTATTGATCAACCTTGGCAGTTTCTTGTACACAGATTGTGGTAGAGGATTGGAACCGTACACCGGGTGAAATGATACCTGGAGTAGAAAAGTGTTTCTGTTGTTAGCAACCTGGTTCTTCTGACAAAGAGTATTACTTGCATCTGTGGAAGACATGGTGAATGCACTCATGTAAGCCATTTTGTTTTCTTTGCTGTCCTGTTTATGATTGTAATCAGTGAAGAAGTGGCTACACGTTTATCCAGTGAGAGAATAGCATTTGTACGTAAGATGTGATGCAATTTTACAATAATATGTTCATCAATAATATATACATCCAATATTTTCTGTTCTTGTCCATTAATACAAGTTTATCCACTGTGTTATGTCCTTTATGAAAAGTATAGTACGATTTCCACCAAGATCTATGGTAGAATGATTTTATCCAAAATCAAGATTCTATCCAACGTTAATATTCTTTTTTGCAGTAACTAAATCTCAAACATGTGAAAGCAATCAATATGAAATCAACCTAAATGTGTTACAGTATTTCATTTTCTGTTTTACTTTTGTTATGGATGCAAAGTATGTTTATTGTATAAACCTATGGACACACATTCCCGAAGTTCATATAAAATTCTACTTGTTTTACACTGACATAAAATGTAGAATTCTGACAAAAATATTGGTATGACACTATGTTATTATAAATCTGGGCAATCAATTTGTTAACAAACGATACAAAATGGACAAAAACTAAAATATTGATGAGGAAACTATAAAACAAAAACTACAATCCTGAGCAGTAATCGACCTTTTCCCATCTGCAGGTATTGCAATTATACAGAGAAGATAGCAACTAGTTTCAGCAACACAGGAAGTACACAGGTCTGTTTACCAACAACAGATTGGTTTATTTTTAACCAGAGAAATCTCTACAAATACATTAACTTATCTCTGTAAATAGTTTCCACTTCTTGTTTATTGTTTTTATTAACGTACGCCTTATATAAATAAGTGAAAATGGCACAGACCTCAAGAAAGAAAACAAACTGAATATAACAAAAACAAGTGATAATAGTTTGCATAATTATTACATAATGGCATAAATGGGACTGATATTTAGAATCAAAGACTTATGGATACAACACACTTATCTCATGATATAGTTCCTGAATGAATATGTCATTGTTTATTTTGGTAACTGTACAGTTTGGTGAACGTTGGCCTCTGGAAATATAGGTTCGATATGTAGAAACTAGCGGGTATATCATTTTAATAAATTGACGATTGTGTATTCAAAAATCAAGAAAAACAAAATCAGAAATTGGTTATTTGCAAAAAGACCACGAAATAAACTTATTTGGGTAAATAGCAATCGTTTTAATATCGTATCACAAAGAAAAGTAAACTTTGAAAAAATCTAGAACCTCACATCCATACTTAAGTACTGTATCATGTAAACCATATGTCGCAATATTACATTACTCTTTTCAGCTTTCATAGAATCTAGCCAGGGCAAGGGCTGTATTTGTGAAAAGTAGAATTCACTTAGGGTAAATTTAAGAAGATGCCTTTTTTTAGAAACAGGCTTAGTATATAAGGTATATGTGGTCTTAAATTTGGAAAGATTGATTATAATTATAATTATCATTTTTACTCTAGTTTCATTGTGCCTATTAGACATGAAATAAGAGTTGGATATAACTAAATTTACATAACACACCCACAACTCAAAATGTTTTGTAATTAAGGTGATAGTAATATATTATGCACTCAATTTAGAAAATGTAGGAAAAAAACAATAACTGATATTATTATGTATCTTACACCAAACAGGTCAAAACATATTTTTGAAAGAGGGTATTTTTGTTGTTGCAAATATCAGTCAAGAAAGAGTATATATGTTAGTAAGGCCTTGGATGTCAAGTAATCTAATCAAATGTGGACTTTATAGCGCTTAATCGTCAATTGGCAGTCTCTAAATGAACAAAACCAATGTGAATAATCCTAAGTCCAATAATTTAGCAGGGTTGTTACCACAGATACAGGGATGACAGGGAACCTATGGTGTAGGCTTATTGCACACAGGTAAGTTTTGAGCTTTTTCCTGAAGGAGTCACTATATATGGCACAATGTATATCATCAGGAAGGTCATTCTAAATCTTGGGAGCATCAAAAGGAAAAACTGAAGCCAAAGTGTTTGGATGACTTATAGAGTGAAGAGTGGAGGGGAGGAACTGTCAAATATGGACGATCAGAGTGACTTCGCCTGGTACTGTAGGAGCAACTGCTAAGAGATTAGTATGATCAAAGGTCAAAATATTTTTCATCAAAGTTATAATTTTAAAGTTTAAAAAGTGATGGCACTTGGATAGAACCAGGGTTCCAACAAAATAGAATACAAAAAGTAAGGTACTGGTTAATTCAAGAACCAGAGGCCTGAAGTTCAAATTCTGTTTTAGAGATTCCAACAGTATTTTCAGGGCCACGGTGGTGCAGTGGTAACACTCACTTCCACCTCTGAGGTCAGTAGCTCAAACCCCAGACCTTATTTGGGAAAGTTGTAGTTGCTTACCGATGGTCGGCATTTTACAGTACAGAACCTTGACCATCTGTATGTACTGCTTTCCTATGCCTACAAAACTACCCATGGTGATGTGACCTATACAGTGTTGAAGGTGATGTAAAACCCAAAATAAATAAATAAATAACCAACAGTATTTTCCCAAGTTCCACCAACCCAGAATATCAGTTCAATGTGAGAAATATGTATGTTCGATGAAGAGCAATAGTTTAAAACATAATCCGTCCATTTCATTCGGAATAAAATAAATGTAGTTAAGGGAAGTTGGATAAGTAATTTGAAAAGTAGGCATCACTCTTCCAGTGACCATGCATAATTCTTTTCTCCAAGGGTACTTAATGGTGAAAGGCAAAGGAGGTGCCAATGTCTCTGAACACATGGAATCCCTATTCTTCTATTACTAGACTAGCTGGGAACGTTATGTACTTAATGACATGTGAGGGGTTGTATGCCAAATTGATTTTTAATGTAGAAGAGTGGATATGCTGAAAAAACCCCCCAAATAAACCCACTTTCCTCTATCAGATGCTCTAACATTGATGCTGTAAATTATTACCTCCGCCAAGGAGGTTATGTTTTCGCCTGGGTTTGTCTGTCCGTCTGTTTGTGAACAAGATAACTCAAAAACTTATGGACGGATTTTGATGAAATTTTCAGGATATGTCTAAAAAGGTAAAAGGAAGAAATGATTAAATTTTAGGAGTGATCCGGATCACTATCTGGATCTTCTGGATCCATGACATGTAATTTTTAAAGACAGATAACTAAAAAAATTATGGATGGATTTTCAGGAAATTTTCAGGAAATGTCTTAAATGGGACAAGGAACAAGTGATTAGATTTTGGGAGTGATTTGGATCACTGTCTGGATCATCTGGATTCAGAGTGACTTCGCCTGGTACTGTAGGAGCAACTGCTAAGGGATTAGTATGGTCAAAGGTGAAATAGTTTTCATCAAAGTTATAATTTTAAAGTTTTAAAAGTGATGGCACTTGGATAGAACCAGGGTTCCAACAAAATAGAATACAAAAAGTAAGGTACTGGTTAATTCAAGAACCAGAGGTCTGAAGTTCAAATTCTGTTTTAGAGATTCCAACAGTATTTTCAGGGCCACGGTGGTGCAGTGGTAACACTCACTTCCACCTCTGAGGTCAGTAGCTCAAACCCCAGACCTTATTTGGGAAAGTTGTAGTTGCTTACCGATGGTCGGCATTTTACAGTACAGAACCTTGACCATCTGTATGTACTGCTTTCCTATGCCTACAAAACTACCCATGGTGATGTGACCTATACAGTGTTGAAGGTGATGTAAAACCCAAAATAAATAAATAAATAACCAACAGTATTTTCCCAAGTTCCACCAACCCAGAATATCAGTTCAATGTGAGAAATATGTATGTTCGATGAAGAGCAATAGTTTAAAACATAATCCGTCCATTTCATTCGGAATAAAATAAATGTAGTTAAGGGAAGTTGGATAAGTAATTTGAAAAGTAGGCATCACTCTTCCAGTGACCATGCATAATTCTTTTCTCCAAGGGTACTTAATGGTGAAAGGCAAAGGAGGTGCCAATGTCTCTGAACACATGGAATCCCTATTCTTCTATTACTAGACTAGCTGGGAACGTTATGTACTTAATGACATGTGAGGGGTTGTATGCCAAATTGATTTTTAATGTAGAAGATTGGATATGCTGAAAAACACCCCAAATAAACCCATTTTCCTCTATCAGATGCTCTAACATTGATGCTGTAAATTATTACCTCCGCCAAGGAGGTTATGTTTTCGCCTGGGTTTGTCTGTCCGTCTGTTTGTTTGTTTGTGAACAAGATAACTCAAAACCTATGGACGGATTTTGATGAAATTTTCAGGATATGTCTAAAAAGGTAAAAGGAAGAAATGATTAAATTTTAGGAGTGATCCGGATCACTATCTGGATCTTCTGGATCCATGACATGTAATTTTTAAAGACAGATAACTAAAAAAATTATGGATGGATTTTCAGGAAATTTTCAGGAAATGTCTTAAATGGGACAAGGCACAAGTGATTAGATTTTGGGAGTGATCTGGATCACTGTCTGGATCATCTGGATTCAGAGTGACTTCGCCTGGTACTGTAGGAGCAACTGCTAAGGGATTAGTATGGTCAAAGGTGAAATAGTTTTCATCAAAGTTATAATTTTAAAGTTTTAAAAGTGATGGCACTTGGATAGAACCAGGGTTCCAACAAAATAGAATACAAAAAGTAAGGTACTGGTTAATTCAAGAACCAGAGGTCTGAAGTTCAAATTCTGTTTTAGAGATTCCAACAGTATTTTCAGGGCCACGGTGGTGCAGTGGTAACACTCACTTCCACCTCTGAGGTCAGTAGCTCAAACCCCAGACCTTATTTGGGAAAGTTATAGTTGCTTACCGATGGTCGGCATTTTACAGTACAGAACCTTGACCATCTGTATGTACTGCTTTCCTATGCCTACAAAACTACCCATGGTGATGTGACCTATACAGTGTTGAAGGTGATGTAAAACCCAAAATAAATAAATAAATAACCAACAGTATTTTTCCAAGTTCCACCAACCCAGAATATCAGTTCAATGTGAGAAATATGTATGTTCGATGAAGAGCAATAGTTTAAAACATAATCCGTCCATTTCATTCGGAATAAAATAAATGTGGTTAAGGGAAGTTGGATAAGTAATTTGAAAAGTAGGCATCACTCTTCCAGTGACCATGCATAATTCTTTTCTCCAAGGGTACTTAATGGTGAAAGGCAAAGGAGGTGCCAATGTCTCTGAACACATGGAATCCCTATTCTTCTATTACTAGACTAGCTGGGAACGTTATGTACTTAATGACATGTGAGGGGTTGTATGCCAAATTGATTTTTAATGTAGAAGAGTGGATATGCTGAAAAAACCCCAAATAAACCCACTTTCCTCTATCAGATGCTCTAACATTGATGCTGTAAATTATTACCTCCGCCAAGGAGGTTATGTTTTCGCCTGGGTTTGTCTGTCCGTCTGTTTGTTTGTTTGTGAACAAGATAACTCAAAAACTTATGGACGGATTTTGATGAAATTTTCAGGATATGTCTAAAAAGGTAAAAGGAAGAAATGATTAAATTTTAGGAGTGATCCGGATCACTATCTGGATCTTCTGGATCCATGACATGTAATTTTTAAAGACAGATAACTAAAAAAATTATGGATGGATTTTCAGGAAATTTTCAGGAAATGTCTTAAATGGGACAAGGAACAAGTGATTAGATTTTGGGAGTGATCTGGATCACTGTCTGGATCATCTGGATTCAGGCTGCCAGATGCGTTTGTGAACAAGATAACTCAAAAAACTTATGGACAGATTTTGATGAAATTTTCAAAATATGTCTGAAAAGGTAAAAGGAAAAAATGATTAAATTTTGGGAGTGATCCGGATCACTATCTGGATCTTCTGGATCCATGAAATGTAATTTTTAAAGACAGATAACTCAAAAAGTTATGGATGTATTATGATGATGATGAAATTTTCAGGAAATGTTCTAAATGGGACAAGGAACAAGTGATTAGATTTCGGGAGTGATCTGGATCACTGTCTGGATCATCTGGATCCAGGCTTTTTAAAGGAAGTTATAACCAGATAATTTTAGGGTGGATTTTGATGATAGTCCAGGAATTGAGCTCCCTTGACGGAGGTCTGCGCTCTCCGAGTGCTCTTTTTAATACTGCAGTTAGCTTTAGGTTTCATAACAGTATTGTGTTTGACAGATTTACAAAACAGGGTGACTAGCCTGGATGATAAAACCTCAGCACTCCAATAATAACGATCAAAGCAATGGTGTCATTGTGAAATAATGTTTTGCAGCTAGGGTTCTGAAGGACCATTTAAACTAAAAATTCTAAATACACTGTTGTGGTCTTTTCACATTTCAGGGGCTCAAGATACATATAAATACAGCGGAGGAAAGTTTTTTTGTGTACTGGGGTGGCAGCCAAGCTGTTAATATGTTAAATACGGGTATTATGTGGTCTTCTACAGCTTCCACCACACGTTTCTAAAAATCTGTCAGTGATGGACCTTTCTGGACAAAATTACTTCAGCATAAAAATTGTAATACCTCTTATGTGCTTTACTTTTTATTTTAATGTTAAATACTGTACTATAATATCATACTGAATTCCCACGGATGGATAGAAAACTATCTTTATTTTTTATGAATGAAAAACGTCATTGGAGCTTATGCATGTTAACCTTGGATCTGACCTCAGTTAAATTTCAGTTTATTTTAGTACACAGATGCTAGGTCATTTGGCCAGCTAGGGTTCACACATAAAATAAAATATTTTAAACATTTGATGTGCCTGGTTAACATCAGGTAGATAAAATTAAAGAATAAATTTTATATCACATGTTCATGTTTTCTTCAACTTCTTGGGAACTGACAATAAATTGTGCAATAATATTTTAATTGATTCCTTGTACTGCTTTGTACGCCAATAATAATTTTTATTTCTTATCAATCTTTCTGTAGGAATAGTAAGAATGACTTGTCATGCATCCATGTTAAGACATGTGAGTAGTAAGGAATTACCTCCTTGTCTTCTCGTCTTCGCAGGGTGCCACCCAGACAGTGTTGTACAATTAATTCATGACCCCAAATCTTTGGTTGGACTTAAAGCTAAAAAAAATTGTGTCTATACAAAATTGGTACACAGATGCACCTTGCTTAAAAACTGACCTGCAAAGCAATGTCTATAAAAATGTTTTATCCCATTTAAAACAAGTCGGATAATTGAATGGTCCGATTCCAATGTTTCTGAGAGCATGGCTACTAACTAGGGATATTTTTCAATTAGATTATGACTGACAACTTATATCGTTAAAATAGTTAGTACACTATAGCAAAGGTCTGAACAGGTTTACCAACTCATAATAACATGATTTTTCCTTCATTACCCAGGGAGAAATGAATTAAAAGCAGCATTGGGTTTCATAAATTTAAGTCTAATTTAATTTTATTTTTATTTATTTTATTAATAAATTTAATTCTACTTTAATTTAATTTTCCTTCATTGCCAAGGGAGAAAGAAATTAAAAGCAGCAATGGATTTAATAAATTTAATTCTACTTTAATTTTAGCTTTCACCTTGTATTCATCAAGGTGGGTTCGGTGGTGTAGTGGTTAAGTGCTCACCTTCAACCTGAGGTGGCCAGTTTGAATCTCGGCCCAGGTGCTTCATGTCGGAAATTTGGTAGTTACTTGCCAATGCCCGGTGCTTTACAGTGCAGAATCTTGACCAATAGTATGCACTGGTTCCTCCACCCATAAACCTCCCCATAGAAATATGACCCTGGCTGTTGAACACGACGTAAAACAGAAAATAAAGCTAACAAAATAAATCTAAATGTATTCATCAAAGTATGGACGTGTTCCCCAATGTTCCCCAAAAGTGTGTCCAGGGAAACAAGGACTGATCTTTGACATTGTTTAGGTAACTATTACAGCAGCCTAACCTCTGCCAAGTCCCAACACCTTCAATATTGCTTATCAGTGCAATGCTAAAAATTCCTTTACAATTTTCTGCATACATATGGCTATGCAGCTCATCACCAAAATGTACGTATCTGTTCCTTGCGCCATTGGCTACATTTCCTGAAAGTTTCTTCAAAGTCCATCTCCACTTTTTGAGTTACTTTGCAGACAAATACACACTGTCAAAAACATAATCTCCTTGGCAGAAGATTGAAGTCTCTCCCGACTTGCTTGTATCAAGCACTTAAGGCTTTATATCACCTCTATGCACCAGGTGATTCGGAATCGCTATTCCAGTGTAACACTAGTCAGGGTTGGCAAAGAAAACTCTGGCGGCCATCTACATGGCTGTAAATCTTTCCAATATTTTTTATACCGTTCATGCTTTCCAATGTTCAGGTGCCACCTTGGCTTACATGGATCACACACCTATTAGAGAATCAAGCAGGATGACACCTGAACGTTGGAGTGTGTCTGGAGGCATATCCAAACTGATGTTGATAAAGGTTCAAGGGTAGTTGCTGCTATTAAGAAAATGCTTTTATAATGCCCTACTTGTGTTGGGTTTGGGGCGTTTGGGTCTGTAAATGTGGTTAAATAATCACTGGAATCATGGGATATTATAGCTTTTGGTATTCACAGCATCTGTCATTATAGTTAACGGCATGGAGTATGGTAGTTGAGCTTTGTGCATGGTTAGTTAATTATACGCTGGTAAGTATTAACTCAGTACTGTTTATCTTGGCTATACAATTGTTAATTTACAGGTGTTGTCTTGCTATGTTATTGTACAGGTCTTAGTTTATCTCATCTTACTTGTGAAATTCTTGGTGTCAAATGTGTATTGTAACATAATGTAATTGTCATTATCTTAGTCAGTAACTTGTATTAACTTTGACTGTATTTTAAATTAATCAATCATTTAGTAACATGGCATATGGTTGAAAGCATATGGACATGGAACTTTTCTTCTTTAAATGCCTAACTGCATCATATTATATATTTACACAAGTTGTATATGCGTGGTAGCTAGTCTGCATTTATTCATTGTCTTTAACACAATACTGTATAACATTTTACAAGTTAAAGTAAAATAACAAAGATATACCCTCAGTGGGAGTTAAACTGTCTTGGGATGGGGTTTAGAGACTGCCAAAAACATAATCTCCTTGGCAGAGATAATCAAATGACTAGGAAAACTTTAAAAAATTTTATCACTTGAAAAGGCAATCTTCTCCTACGGGCTGAACAACTAAGTTTATATCAAGTCAGACCCTCAATGAATGCCACTGCCACTGGTCTAGTAGGTAACAGTCCCGGCTAGGAACACAGAGTATCTGGGTTCAAACCTAGGAACAGATATATAGTGGCTCAGACGACCACTGAAAATGGTGGTTCTCTGTCAATAGGTCTTATCCCCAGTGGCAAAGAAGCTCAAGGATGTTGAGAATGGTCATCCTTGAGCCTCTGTCTTTCTGTTAGGGGAATGCTACTTGAAAGCTTGGGCTTTACTTGTGCTGACAGGATGGGTCAAATAGTGCCTTGACTCTTGTAGCGGAAGGGATTATTGTTTTACAATATACAATACAACAGATTGTTGCCCTTAGCCGGATTTAAACACATGACTAGAAAAGTGACAATCAAGTGTGACTAAATGTAATTTTTTTAAGCTGTAGATATCAGTTAAATTAACAATGAAGTTTAAATAGAAATAATAATTAAGAGCTTCAGTATGACATGCAATACTCTTTATAACCTAGTCACGCCTTTCCTTATAGTTGTATCTGTATGTAACCAATCTAATCTAATCCAATCTAACAAGGGCTTATACATCGATTAATTGCCATCATCTGACAGATCTAAGGCACAACTATACATAAACCCACTGAATAGTCTTTGTTCACTGATGTATCTGCTTTCTACGTGACAGCCTCGTTTTTATGGCTCTGAAAAGAGACCCCTGTATCTGGGTACCAGGGATGGGGTCAAATACATGTAAATGTATTTAAATACAAATACAAATACTTTCGAAATTTTAAAATACAAATACAATTACAAATACTTTTTTTGTGAATGTATTTGAAATACTTTCAAATACTTTTTGACAAAGTATTTGAAATACTTTTCAAATACTTTCAAATACTTTTTTATTTGCGACTTATGAGGGTTAAAATAAAAGCACATCATTTAAATTTATATTTATTTAACACGTCGGTGGAGTCGGAAGCTGAACAGAATGCATCTCCAGTGAAGAAGATGAAGGGAAAAAGTACTGCAAGCAAGCAAAAGAACGCGGCAGAAGATGTACCACAGCCAGAACACCAGGTAGATGTACAGTCGCGTATTCTGGAGCAGTTGCAGAGAGTGAACGAGAGGTTGGATGCCATGGAAGACAAGGTGGAGGAGGTGACAAAGAAAGAAAAGGACAGAACTAAGTTAAGTAAAAAAGTCGCATGTAAAAAAGTGGTTACAGAAAGTAGTGAAAGTAGCGATGAATCTGATAGTAGTGACAGTAGTAGTTCCATTCCAAGTATTGACACGTTGAGAAAGTCTAAAAAATTGCAGAAACAAGTTGATTGTAGATTAAGAAAGTTGGAAAAAGCTGGCCAAAAAACAGGTAATGAAACTGAGAAATTCAAATCAAAAAAGGGGGGGGGGGCCAGTAGAGGTAATAGTCAAGAACAAAGTAGCATGGCCACATGAGGCTATTTTAGGTGGGGTAAATCGTACTAGAGTCACATATGATCAACTGAATGTAACACAGTGGGTACAAGGGTTTTGCAGAAACATCATGGATGAGAAAGACGAGAGAACGCGTTTTCAAATGATACAGTATATGTCAGAACTCATGGAAGACGCAACGGACTTTAGTTGGCAAGGGGCTAAAGCTGCGCATGCAGTCCTCTTGTGTGAGTTCGAACGGGGGTCCATTACATGGGGCGACACGAATAGAATTGAGAGAGTTCACAGAGCTCATGCACAAAAAACACCAAGGTACTAACAAAAATTGGTCAAAACCGGATCAGAGCAAAAAACCTTGGTTTTGTAGATTTTTTCAAAATGGTACATGTCAGTACCAAAAAGATCACGAGTATAATGGCAAGTTGCAAAGACATGTGTGCGCATACTGCCTGTCTCAAGGCAAGACCTTGGGTCATGCAGAGAAAGACTGTACGTTCGCAAAGAAAAATCCAAAAAACGATTAGCCAGCTGCCTTCTGCAGGCGAAACACAGAGGCAGCTGGAAAAATCACGACAAAGTAGACGATACATGTGAGATTGAAAAGAACGCGATGCATGGAGTTAACACAGTGAATAGTAGTGTTATGACTAATGTTACTAGCCAAATGACAAAGTCTTTTAACACAAGGTTCATATATAGCAAAAAAGTTAGCAAGACAGATGTACAGGGCTTATTGGTCCGTCCTTTGAAACAGACTTTTGCAGTATATCATGGTAAACAAGTGCAGAGTGTATGTAGATCATATGCTGATGTGGTTAAAAAGAATGCTCCTCACACTAGAAGTGGGGTGGCCGGTGAATGCAAAGTCAACTCATCCCAACATGACAACACAATATCTACAAGTATTGAACCCAAAGGTGTAAAAATGGCACAAGTAAACCAAATAAGCACAAACAATGAAGTGTCAATTTCACAGGTGGTTGACATAGCACAACCAAGATTGATTTATGACGTAAACGACAGCAAAGGTGACAAGTTCATTAATTCCATTATTGTTTCAAAACAATACAAAGGGCCTGCCACAAAAAGGCAGGGAGTGCATTAGTTATATCAAATGCAGACAACAATCTGAGTTTGACTTTGGATTCGTCCCTTTAACTGAACCTGTTGTATACCAAGGAAAAGTAGTAAATACTGAGTCAGTAAGTTGCCCAATCGAATTGCACAAAAAAGTGGGTAGTTGTAAAAGGGCAAATTACATGGGGGCCAGAATACCAGTGGCATCTCAGTTAAACATACAAGGCTGGAAACAGCAACTAGAAGGTTATTGGGATAGTCAACTGCTGGACTTGTTACAGTTCGGGTTTCCTCTAGGGTTTAACAGAGAATGCAAGTTAAAAAATGACATAAAAAATCACAAGTCAGCAGTTGATTTTCCTGAAGACGTTCGTGCGTACATTGACGAAGAAAAGCGACACGGGGCAATACTGGGACCCTACCAAACGCACCCAATAGAAAACGTACACTTTTCCCCATTCATGACAAGACACAAACCCGATTCAAATAACAGGCGCGTTATTGTGGATCTTAGCTAGCCACATGGTTTCAGTGTGAATGATGGTGTAGATAAAAATAGTTACATGGGTACAGAATTCAAATTGACCTTTCCTACAATAGATCATTTGACTGACCAGTTAGTTAAAATTGGGAAAGGTGCCCATATTTATAAAATTGATGTGAAAAGAGCTTTCTGCCATTTGAAGATTGATCCCATGGACTACGACTTGTTGGGCCTTCAGTGGAACGCGACGTATCTTGATACGTGCCTCCCGTTCAGGAGTAGGCACGGCAGCCAATTCTTTCAACGCGTCAGTGACGCCTTGCGTTACGTCATGCGTCGCGAGGGGTTCAGTGTGATAAATTATATAGATGATTTCCTTGGCTACGGAACGCCCAGCGTCGCCAGGGCGTCATTTGATACATTACTAGATAAAATGCGTCACTTAGGTCTTGACGTCAGTGAAAAGAAGTTAGTTCAACCATGTACTAGGGCTGTATGTTTGGGTATCTTGGTTGATACCATTCAGGGTACAGTGGCCATCCCACAAGAAAAACTGGACGCAATACGCGCCACAGTGTCCCAATGGAAGTCTAAAAACTATTGTACCAAAAACCAACTGCAATCCCTCCTAGGAACCCTTCTTTATGTGCATAAATGCGTCAAGCCGGCGCGTTCTTTGTTGAACCGTATGTTGGACGTCTTGCGTCGCGCGGACGCGCCACACAAGATAAAACTAACTGATGACTTCAAAAGAGACCTCAACTGGTTCGACCATTTCCTCCCACTGTACAATGGGGTATCTATGTATGGACACAAACCCACAAATGAAACCTTGGAACTAGACGCTTGTCTCTCAGGTTTGGGTGGTCGTTGGCGCAATGTCGTATATCACTTGCCTCTTGAAAGGGGGTATGCAAGTTTAGGTATAGTACAACTAGAAATGATAAACATCCTAGTGGCCTTGCGCATGTTTGGCAGTAATTGGGAAGGTAAGAGGATCTTGGTTAAGTGTGACAACGATGCGGTTGTACGAGTTTTGACCACGGGTAAAACAAATGATCCATATCTGGGCGCATGCGCAAGAAACGTTTGGCTGGAAGCAGTCTTGCTGGACGTAGATCTCCAGTACGTCCACATCCTAGGAAAAAATAACAGGGTGGCAGATTTGCTGTCACGTTGGCAATGTA
Source organism: Sabellastarte sp. h YS-2021 (assembly GCA_964017235.1). NCBI lineage: Eukaryota > Metazoa > Annelida > Polychaeta > Sabellida > Sabellidae > Sabellastarte > Sabellastarte sp. h YS-2021. The sequence goes on along the minus strand of OZ024927.1, from coordinate 162,864,321 downwards.
GTATTGAAAATGTAAATGAATTGCACATGTTAGTAAAAACCCCATGTGGGCGAGTGTCAGCTTACAGAGCTTAGAACTAAATGATCAACTATAAGATCCTCAGATACTATGCTTTGTCGTTCCAGGTATACCAAAAATACAACCATTGGCAGAGGAAGCGGTGCAAAGAACACACCTGGCATTTCGTCCCAAGACACAGAAGTGTTATTTGAGCTTATTCAAATTGTTTATGGCATTCTGTGTGTGTTGTGGTGTTGATATTACCAACATATAGTGTTAGCATATTTAGAGTTTTTGGTTAAAAACCAAGTCTCAGTGCATATGATTGCCAATCATGTCTCAGCCATAAAAGCTATGGCTATCATATATCACTTAAACTTCCAAGTAATGGACCACCCCACTATCAGGTACTTTGTTAAATCAGTAAAAATTAATAGACCCTTAGCGCCTCCTAAACGTCACATAATGGGATTCAGCACTCTCAGGAAGGTGGTAAGTCATTGTAACCACTTTCAAGATGCAATAGTATATAAAGCAATGTTCTTATCTGCTTTTTTCGGGTTCTTTAGGTTGTCCAACCTTGCCCCTCATGAGAAAACAGGTTTTGATCCCTCTAGGCATTTCTCAGGGGGGGACGTATTTTTTACAAAAAATTCAGTCAGACTTTTGCTCAAGTGGTCCAAAACCATACAGACCAGAGATCAGGTAAGGTTGATAACTCTAACTAAGTTGGGCTCCTCTGTACTGTGCCCTTACAAAGCACTCAAGGCATTAACTAAAGCATACAATCCTTCTGATGACGACCCATTGTTTCAATGTACGACAACAAAAGGCAAACAGGTAATGACAGATTCAAGGGTTAGGAAAACACTGGCCAAGATAGTAGAAAGAATGCATCTCCCTAAAGGGTATTATACATTTCACACCTTCCGGCGTTCAGGTGCCTCTGCTGCTTACAATGCTAATGTCCCAGTGACCAGTATTAAAGAGCATGGCACCTGGACGTCGGAATGTGTCTGGACATATATACAGTCCAATGAACAAAAAGCCATGGAGGTCTCTGTAGCTTTCCAAAAGTTGTTATCATGATGTTCATATTGCTCTACCCCTACATGGATTGGGGTTTGAGGGTTGGGGCATGATGTCCTCAGAATGTGGCATGGGTAAATACATACAGCCATATGGCATGGAATAGTGAATGAAGTGAATTAGTAAAATAGTGTGCATATAGGTGTTTTACGTGTAATAGTAATTATGTCTATTAGTAATGTCGTGTGTATAGTGATCTTAGTAATATTAGTAACTATGTAACTGGCTTAGCATGTATGTAAACTTTCATCAGTCTACACAAGTTCGAAAGTTTATGGCTGAATCACTTTTAGTATATACATCTTAGTAATAGCAACTTTTAGTAATATGTTATGCTGTTCAACTTGGGACTCTAAAAGACACTAGTAATCATGAACAGCTTCTCACCTAGTCATTAGTATATAAAGTAATGACTCAGAGTTGTATATACAGATAGTAGAGTAGCTTAGTATGTATATATACATTTACCTTACAAAACGTACTTTATACATTGTATTTTATCTGCTTTTGTATTTTATTGTTATTGTATAATAAAAACAATCACCCTCCCTGTGTTATTTCCTTGGTTGGGGCTGGGGACTGCACTGAAAAAAAGCTTCCCCCAACTCAGGGAAGCAGATGAATACTGAGCCCACCCTAGTCTCTCCTAAAGAGATACTTGTGTAAGACAAAGGGTGACCAAAACAAATATGCATAGAGCAAGGGGCTCAGTAGACTGCCTTCCTAACAATAGACCCTTTTGACTCACAACATTTGGTCAAAGGCACACAAGCCCATGTCATTGTGAACACAATAGCTGCAGACCCTTTTTGTTGAATAGTTTCCCCAATCTGATAAGTTTTAATGAGTGTGTTTTGGGATCTGAATGACAACATATACTAACCACCCCCAATTTTACTGTGATACATACATGTATATATTATTTAAAAGATAGAAACAATATTATATATGCAGAACAGAGTACATAACTTATTCTTGGATTTTTTACAAGAACATTTAAAACTTAGCTTGGTGATTTAATGCATATGAATTGAACACATCATTTAAAGTGTATAGTAGCAGCTTATTAAATGTATTTGAAAGTATTTGAAATTTCAAATACTTTAGTAATGTATTTAAATACAAATGCAAATACAAATACTTTTTTCCTCAATGTATTTGAAATACTTTCAATTACTTTGAAAAAAGTATTTAAATACTTCAAATACAAATACTTCATGTATTTGACCCCATCTCTGCTGGGTACTACTTGTTGAAGAACAAGCTGCCCTGAATATCCACCCCATCCCCCTTCACCCCACCAGCGTGTATGTTTTAGTACAGCTTCTGAAGGGGTCAAATATCTATTTTTAACATTCAACAAAGGCTGTCCCGAATACAAATCGCTTTCTGAGTTCTCGTAAATCACCTCAAAGACACCCTACCCCACTACAAATGTCATCAAATTGTACTGAAATAGTGATATAAATACAAACCTGTTTTGTTTGTAGCTTGTGACTCCAGTAGTCTTCTATCAGTAGAAAATCACCCTCAGTGGCTGAATAGATTTTTCAAACGTGATATTAAATCATTTTGTTCTCAACACTGGGTTTGAGTCCAACACATGCCTTCATGTGGTTATAGGGCAAAACACCCCCCCCCCCCCCCCAAAAAAAAAAAAAAAAAAAAATGTTGATTTGCCAAAAAAGAGAAGTATTCTATTTTAAACATCAGTATCCTGTTATACAAGTGTTCATTACACAAGAGTTTATACTTGACTACAGGAATGTCTGCCTTTTGGCCCTGTCTCTGACAAATATGGGAAAATATTCTTTTACATGTTGGATGTCTCTAACACAAGTTACTCTCTTAAACAGTATTATCTAAACAGTAACTATGTTACATTTGTTTATATGAACAAAGGTAATTTTGCTTATAATGAATTTGTTGATTCTATTTGTAGAGTTTCACTATACAGTTTTTGTTTTAACTGTACTTTCTGAAGTAATGGTGATCATGTACTGTTAACCTATTATACTTAAATAGGTGTGTAAATATACAGTATATGTGTTTATACATGTGACACTAATATAAATTACAACACAAACTGAAAAAAGGGTATTCAAAAGTTAATTTCGGTTTCTTTAAATGTTTCATTTTCACTGAAATGCTATGTGATGTTAAAATACTTTCGTTAAGTTTGGTGAAGTCACTACTGTTTCTGTTCATGAAAAACTGTAATTTATACTAATTTGAGCATCAACACTGTTTCATGACGTAAGCCACTTACATCCCCTATCAGACACCGTAAGGAATTGTGGGAATTTACCAAGCCATATGTGGATTTTACCCACAGTGCAGCTGTTGTAATTTGGATGTAATTTCCTTTTGTTGATCTACACTCGCATATTTCATATATCATACAGGTTGGGGAGTCACTTAGCTTTGTAAGTATATATTAAATATTACAGAATATCCTATTATTCATTTGGCTTACGTAAAGTTTAGTTGTTTTTGAAAAAAAATATATTCCTGAGAATAATATTGTCAAAGAATATAAAATCAAGATCGCATGTCACGTGACATCTTTTGCTGGCGTGTACCTTTCCCAAAGTTACTGGCATAAAATTGTAGCGGACAGCGGTCATCGGTATGTAGTGACTAGTAAATTTAGAGATAGTGTCTTAAACTCATGTGAACAGCACTTTACTGTCACTGCAAATCTATCAATTATAGAGGAGTTTACACTTCATTGACGTATTAACAATAATTAACATGGGAGTTTTACATGGACATACGAGTACAAAATAAAACTGATTCTGTTAGGATCTAAATAAAGGTAAGAAAAGACTAAAGGAAATCAAAGCAATAATGCACTATATACGATACTATTTTATACATAAACAAATAACAAGAGTGACAATCCCAAAAATTTGTTCCTTCTGGTTCCCTCTTACTGTCCTTCCATCCATAAATCAAAGGTCCATTTAAACAATAGTTTCTCATATGATGCCCCTAAGTTATGGAATGATCTTCCATATGATATACGCAGTGCTCCAAATCTCTCCAGTTTCAAAAGTCGACTCAAAACCTACCTATTTCAGAAATCATTCCCACCATAGCTTCTTACTACCGAACACCGGACCGCCTCCCTGGCAACGACTCGGAACATGTCTAATGTCTCATGATTTATGCCTTACGGAATTGGATGGTGTGCCTTAGAATCCGTTGATACGGAGATTAAGCACCTGGACAACTGATTGATTGATTGATTGACAACACCAGAAAACGAAACCGAAACTTGTAATTTCCCTGGGAAACAAAGCTAAGGAGATTGGAATCTACGTAGGTAAAATCACAAATGATCGGTACTTCTATTATTTGTTTAATCACCATTTTTTGTCAATATATTGTTTTTATAACAGAATAGACTTCTGTATTTTGTTTGCTTTAAAAGGTGTTCACATTTCAATATATTTTACCCAAACTGATTGCCTCGTCCGGTTTATTTGTTTCTTGTTTCTGGACATCTTGCTAATTTGGGACATCCTTCATATTTGCACAAATTAAACTCTTTCCAGTGAGAAAGAATATAGATTTTTGGTACTTTAGTTATCGTTTTAGAAAGTTTGCAAATGTTTTGGGCCGGCGAGAATAAACTCACTTGGGCCGGAGAAGAATTATACAAAAATTGTAAGCTGTAGATTGATTGGCAAGGTGCCAGTTTGGTGTATGAAGTCTAAATAGAAATTAAATTATCGCCAGTAAAATACAATACAAGCTCCTGTGATAATAATAATAACAATAATAATAACAATAATAAATCTTTATTTCAGACACATACAGCATGGTCCATAATAAAAATATACAGAATCATACATACATATACATAAAATATTATTAGAAGAATGTAAAGTATATATGAGTCATTGATCCCAAGTGTACATAAAATAATAACAACAATCAATTGTTTCCAACAAAACCAGACATATGCCCCTGTTCCACCAAAGGACTAAGCCCCAATCCTGTCCGCGACCCTTAATTGTGGACAGTCGGTGAAAAAAAGGGTAAAATGGGCGGGAAAACTGAATTGGTATTAAAGCCTGGGATTAAATACAGATCGGCCTCAGGAAGCCTGAGGAGGCCCCAGGAGGCCCCACACAGTCCCCGACTGTTCTGCGACTAAGAACCAATTAAGCCATTATTCTGGTCGGTTTGAACCACAATCTTGTTGTAGACATACCGACTGGGTCCCAGGATGCCTCAGGCCTCCTGGGACTAAGCTTCGACTAACCCCCGATTAAGTCCTGGCTTCCTCAGGCGTCATGAGGCCTCCTCCGTGTTCCCCAGACCATGATGGCCGATTCTCGTTTTGCAAAATAACTGGATTTTTTGGGTATATATATATATGAATTCCGGGATGTAATTATATCATTACTTTTCTAGGAACAAAGCAGGATACCACCTTTCAATGGAAGACAGCTTCAGCAACAATTTAGGGTTTTAAAATTTTTTATTCAGTTACATATAATGATGTATTTGCTATTTATACGTCGACCACAGCAACTACCACCAGCAGCACCTCCATCACCACCAGCCAGACAGAGACCTAGAAGAAGGCACAACATGTGGGTCAGGCCATGGCTACTACATAGAGAGAGGAGGTGGGGCTACCACAACATTATGGCTGAACTGTATGCCACAGACATTTCAGGATTCACCAATTTCATGAGGATGACCCCAGAATTCTTTGAAATGATAAAGACCAGACTGGAACCACGTCTAGCCAGGCAGGCCACCAACTACAGAGCTCCAATCAGTGTGGGGGAAAAGGTAGCCCTCACCATCAGATATCTGGCCTCTGGAGAGTCATATACATCATTATCCTGTCAGTTCAGGGTTGGCAGATCCACCATTTCCAAGTTTCTACCAAAGGTTCTGCAGGGCCATCCAGGATGAGTTCACCAGAGAGTACCTCAGATTTCCTACTACTCCAGATGAATGGAAAGAACCCTGGGAGCCCTTGATGGCAACCATGTGGCCCTGAAGAAACCCAAGAACTCTGGAGCCCTGTACCACAACTATAAGGGATTCTTTTCCATAGTAATGTTGGCCTTGGTTGATGGACAGTACAAGTTCATATGGGTGGATGTGGGTACAGCTGGATCTTGCTCAGATGCCCAGATATTTAATACCTGTCACTTGAAGAGGAAGATTGATGATGGCAGTATAGGCTTCCCTGACCCAGCACTTATAACCCAGGGTGGTCAAGATGTCCCGTACTTTATTCTGGCAGATGATGCGTTTGCCCTGAAGACCTGGTCGATGAAACCCTATGGCAGAAGGATGTTAACCAGAGAGGAAAGGATTGCCAACTACAAAATATCAAGGGGCAGGAGAGTTGTTGAGAATGCTTTTGGCATCCTGGTTTCAAGATTTAGGGTCATGATGACCACTATTGAACTACCCCCAGAAACAGTCAGGGAAGTGGTCTTTACCTGTGTGGTTCTGCACAACATGCTGAGAAGCCAGTATCAAGGTCAACATGGTGGTCAACAGACTGGTGATGTTGAAGTGCCTGGTGATGATCACTTGATTGGTGGTGCTACTGATAGTGGTCGCAACAGAAACCCTGCCAGAGAAGCCAAAAGACAGAGGGATTACCTCAAGGACTACTTCAATAATGAGGGAGCTGTGGCCTGGCAAGATGGCAGAATATAACTGCTACTGCAGTAACCAGTCCTTTTCAGGGCTAATAACCACTCCTTTTCAGGACTACCAAATATTCCAAAAACAATTAATCAGCTGTGCTTGTTCCAAATAACAAAACCATTTCCCAACATAATGCACACCCAACCAACAAACAGACAAATGCAATGCCCAACATAAGTCACCCAAACAACAAACAGACAAACCCATTTCCCAACATAAGTCACCAACCAAAAACAGACAAACCCAATGCCAAACATAAGTCCCCAAAATAACAGACAAACGCAATGCTTAACATAAGTTCACCAACCAAGAAGCAGACAAACCCAATGCCCAACATGGGCTAAATGGAATAAATATTGCAAACATTTTGAAAGCTACACCCTAATTTCACCTACATTTTTTTATTCTGGAAAAATAACTTAAACAATTTTTTTTCCTTTATTGCAAATCTCAAAATAACTTTTTCTCTTCCACTTCAAGAAAACTTAGAAAATATAACTACTGAAATGGTTCTCTTTAGAGTATGGTTTATCTGTCTGTTGGTTGTAGGAGTTATGTTTGCAGATTGGTTCGTTAGTTCGTTGGTTGAGGGTTATGTTTGGTATTGGGTTTGTCTGTTTGTTGGTTTTTGCCTATGTGATAGCATAATATCTTTTAACTCTAGGGATGGTGTCAGTGTTGGACTTTTTTATTACAGATTTAAACCAATCCCAAGGATTGTAAGCTACAAATGGGCAGATTATTGGCCATATTTGGAGTTCATTTATCTAATTTTTTTCTGTGTGGCCTTCTGTTGTTATGTGTATTACCATGGGTTATTTGTTTCATGTTTTGGGTGGTGTGGGTGTTGGGCTTTTTTGTTTTGTGCTGAACTGTTATGTTTTGGGAGGGGAATTTGAACAACTTGCAGCTTATTGTTTTTGGAAGATTTGGGCGGCCCTGAAAAGGGCCTATGAGGGGTCAGAGACCCACCCGGACTGGCTAGCTTCTGAGGAGGCTGCTGCTGTTGAGGCAGTGCTGTGGGCGTGATGGTGTAGAGCTGCTGCTGTGGTTGCTGAGGCTGCTCAATGATCTGTGTTATTAGATCTGGTAGTTGGCTTAGTATTCCACTTAGGTTGTGTTTGCTGCCCTCGTCCTGTACTGATGGAGGGTTTCCAAAGCCAATGGGGCTGGGGGTGTAGTAGATGTAACTGCTGGAACTGCTGCATGCTGCTGCCTGGGTGGAACTAGACGCCTGTTGAGTGGTTGTTGGCAGTATCCCGACCTTCTGTGACTCTCTGGTAATAGTGGCTGATCTCTTGGGTAGTACTTGACGTCTATGAGTGTTCTTTACTGCTTCAGTGTCTCTACAAATCCTGCCCTTAAGGTCCTCAAACTCCTTTTGGGTCATCTTTTCAGCCTCTGATGCCATGTAGTCAAAGAAGGGCTGCCTGTCTGACTTCTGCTGCAAGAAACCTGAGATCAGTGTCCTCATCTGGTCAAAGTGCTCGAGTATCTTGGAATCTGTAGAAACTGGTGTAGATGTAAGTATTGGTTGACTCCTACTCTCCCTCAGGACACTGGGATCAAGATGTTCTGTATCTGTAGTAGATCCATGAAATTCTTCACCCCTACTGATGTTGGGACTAGCCTCGAACCCAGAGCTTCTGTTGGCCCCCTTGCGTCTGATGTGGGTCTTAAGGAAACCAATCTGCTGGTAGACCCAGGATTGTCTCTTTGTCATCTCCCCTGGGGCTTGGCCAGACTGTTGCTTGCAGAGCTTGCCATAACGAGTTCTCTGTGACTCAGACCACCTTCTGACATCAAAGGGCTGGAGCTTCAGTTCTGCAGAGATTTCTGCCCAGAGAGCCTCCTTCCTCTGTCTGTCGTGGAAACGTCCATGCTTCTTGTCGTACAGCTCTGGGTGCTCTTTCACAAACTCAACAATGGCATTTTCTTGGCTGTCAGTGAATGTAGCACAAACCCTGACTCTCTTGGCTGCTGAGTGGCACTCTGATTCTTCCTCACACCTATCATCTTCTTCGCAAGCTTCCTCAGTAACTTCTAATCCTTCCTCTATATCCTCTATCCTCTCTTCTGTACCCTCCTCTGTCCTCTCCACTGTCCTTTCCTCTGTCCTCTCCTCCAACTCTCCACCTTCCTTCTCCCTCTCCTCTTGCCTCTCCTCCATCTTCTTCTTTCCTCTCTTTCTCTTTCCTCATAACTCCAGTGAATATCACAAAAAAAGTAAAAGAACTGAAATGTGTCTCCTAACTGTGAAAGTTGCCCTAAGCTCAAGTAAAATGTGAAATGTAAAAAAAACCTGTAAACCCTTAGCGGTAAGTGACACACGTCTCTCAGTAGCCAACCAGTCTAAACACAGAAAGCCTGTGTGTGGTCACTTATATAGTCCCAGACCCCCTCATTGCCTCTTTTTGGTTTCAAGTGCATGGAAAAGAGTTGGTACTTAATCGGTACATGGTCCCAGGCCTCCTGGGGCGTCCTCAGACCGTCGCAGACTAAATTTATGTGGTCCCAGGTGCCCTGGGCTTCACCTATTCACGTGAAATTTTGCAAGTAGGTTCGTTATGCACATGTCTGGAAATCATTAAATTTTCGAAGTGATCCAGTACAAAATGGCCGACTTATTAATGATTTACTAAATGCCACGATTTTTCTTAATGCTGAAAAACAAAAACACGTTTATTTCAGAAATGGAGCGAGATAGAGCGATTTCAACGAAATTTTTGACCCACAGGGTATTCAAGAAATATGCTTCTGTCTCCTTAACCGTGCGAGATAGAGCGATTTCGTCGAAATTTTTTACCAAAAGGGTATCTGAGCATTGTAGTCTTGGCAATGTAAAAAAAATTTTCCCCTCCCCAAAAATGGTGGCCATTTTGATTTTTCGAATTTTTCCCAAAAATGGTAAAACACAAATTTGCTTCTATCTCCTTAACCATGCAAGATAGAGTGATTTCGTCAAAATTTTCAACCCACAGGGTATCTAGGAAATGTACTCTTTGCCCATTTTCAAAAAAATTTCCCCTCCTAAAAAATGGCGGTCATTTTGAATTTTCGAATTTTTCCCAAAAATGGCAAAACACGAATTTGCTTCTGTCTCCCTAACCGTGTGAGATAGAGCAATTTCGTCGAAATTTTCGACCCACAGGGTATCGGAGCAATGTACTCTTGGCAATTTCAAAAAATTTTCCCCTCCCCAAAAATGGCAGCCATTTTGAATTTTTGTATGTTTCCCAAAAATGGCAAAACACAAAATTGCTTCTATCTCCTTAACCGTGCAAGATAGAGCGATTTTGTCGAAATTTTCGACCCACAGGGTATCTAAGGAATGTACTCTTTGCAATTTTCAAAAAATTTTCCCCTCACCAAAAATGGCGGCCATTTTGAATTTTCCAATTTTTTCCCGAAATGGCAAAACACGAATTTGCTTCTGTCTCCTTAACTGTGTGAGATAGAGCGATTTCGTCAAAATTTTCGACCCACAGGGTATCTGAGAAATGTACTCTTGGCAATTTTTAAAAAATTTTCCCCTCCTCAAAAATGGCGGCCATTTTGAATTTTCGAATTTTTTGCCATTTTTGGGAACACGAATTTCCCCTATTTCCTTCTATCTCCTTAACCGTGTGAGATAGAGCAATTTTGTCGAAATTTTCGACCCACAGGGTATCTAAGGAATGTATTTGAAAAAAATTTTCCCCTCCCCAAAAATGGCGGCCATTTTGAATTTTCGAATTTTTCCCAAAAATGGCAAAACACAAATTTGCTTGTATCTCCTTAACCGTGCGAGATGGAGTGATTTTGTCGAAATTTTCGACCCACAGGATATCTGAGAAATGTACTCTTGGTAATTTTCAAAAAATTTTCCCCTCCCCAAAAATGGCGGCCATTTTGAATTTTCAAATTTTTGCCAAAAATAGAAAAACAAAAATTTGCTTCTATCTCCTTAACCATGCTAGATAGAGTGATTTCGTCAAAATGTTCGACCCAACCAATGCAAAAAGGCATGAAGCTGAAATAATTTACATGTATACTCATAAATATTTAAGCATCATTCTTATATTTTACAAATGAAACAGGGTCTTGTAAGACTACTGTATAATTTTGGCAAAAGGTTCATGGGGTGGACATTACACATGATAATGTGTATTCTTCTATGCTGTCCTGTTTCTATTCATATGTTACATCTACTATCAACAGGGCGTCCTATTTCTAGTAAATTAACAGATTTCTTACGAATTTTGAATTTGTTTACAACTACTGCCATATTTACTGGAAGTGGGTGCTTTTGGTAGCTTCTGTATTCCAGAAACACCGTTATTCTTACCGGATTGAAATACAGTTTATCCTGGAAAGTGTTTCATGACAGTGGAGTAAAAAGTCGATCATGGGTCAATCATCGGTCAGAAAAATGGATGAATAATCGACCAATAAAAATTGAGGCAATTCCACTCACTATCAGAAACCATGAGACATAGAGCAATTTTGAGTGAATGTTGAACCCTAGGGGTAGTAAAAGAGTATAAATGTGTGGATTATTACTTATGTTAAAGCTATGGGGTATACTTTCTCCATATTAATCACTGCACATTTATAGCACGAAAAAAGTATTTGGGTGGGACGACCACAACATGCGGGTTGCCAGTAAGCAGCAGGCCTTGGCCTATTTTTTATCAAAGGGAACAAGTTATTTAATCTAAACAAGCATAAGAAAGGTGTAAATATTTTATCTCTTTCATAGCTTTCCACTGATATTTTGATAATAAAAAACAAACAATTATTGTGGTTTTCAATTACAATTTTACAATAAAATATGTGATTGTTTTCATTTTTTCTTTATTTTAACATATTACTTACTTACTAAAGAAATCAGAGGAGATATGTTAATCACTTCAGTATTTACTTGTTTACCCGGAAGCTACCACGCAAATAGAAAAGAATATATCTTCCAGTAAATTCTGGCAAGTATAATAATAACTGAAACAACTGCCCGAATGTGGGAACTGGCAATCATAGTTTAAGAAATACAGTCCCCCCCAAAGTTCCCCAACACAGTGACAAGACCACAGAGGGTACTCAGTTTATTAAAAATACATGTGAATCTTTAACATGTGTAAATACATTCATCAAGTCTACCAGTATTTACATGTCCCATGATATAAATACAAATCATCATAAATGCACTACATGAATACATGAATAGGAAAACCACAGAGTTAAACTTCATACACTAAGTTAACTGAGGCAGTTATCATAAATGCAGTTAATGAATACATAACACAGGAAACCACATAATTAAACTTCATACACTAAGTTAACTGAGCCAGTCAGTCTGACCTTGATAGCCAAATAAAAGTTGGAGGTCATGCTTCTTGACCTCACCAAAATCACAAATGGTAAAGGTCACAGTTCTTGACCTTGAGAGCAAAGCGTGTGACCAGAGATAGACATCACAGAGTTGCACCTGACCTTGGGAAAGGTCAGAAGTGATACGACTAAGGTTACAGTAAAACAAGGTCACACATGCCAAGCAAGTTAGAATTTTAAAATAAATTAGAGTCAGACAGAAAGGCTCGAAAAACACCAGTGAATAAGCCATTTCATGGATGAATAGATAATATAATATATTATTAAGAACCCCAAACCCAAACCCAGCATTTATAACATTTATGATTTTTTGAACATTTTCTGAAAAGCAATAGCGACTTCAGACGAACGAGTAGGGTCATTATGGATGTATCTCCACACACAATCCGACGTCCAGGTGCCCTGAACCTTAATTTCTTGAAGAGGAACATTGGCATTGAAAGCCAGGGAGGCACCTGAACGCCGGAAAGCATGGAAGGTGAAAAAGTGAGGTGACAAATGCAATTTTGTATTAATCAGAGACAGGGTCTTTCTGATTTTAGAATCAATTAGCACTTTCCATGAGACAGAATACTTGTATTGAAAAAGTGGGTCATTTGTACCTGGATTGTATAATTTGAATAAGGCCTTCAAGGCCCTGTAGGGACACAGTGGATTTTTAGGCAAACGAGGTAAAGTGATGACTTTAACTTGGTCCCTGGTCTGGATGGTCTTAGACCATTTCAGCAGAACTTTAACCATATTATTTTCAAAGAAGATATCACCCCCAGCCAAATGTCTGGAAAAATCAAAGGCAGTAAATGAATGGGGGGCTAAGTTTGAAAGCCTAAAAAATCCGAAAAACGCCACTAGAAAAACAGCTTTGAAAACTGTACCCATGTATAAGCGATCACAATGATTGACTATCTGCAAAAGCACTTCAGGGGAAATGATATTATGGGTGGTCACACTCATTGGTCTATTTAGCTTTAATGCCCTGACATAATACTTGACCTTCTTATGGTCAAGAGGAGCAGGATTTAAACCCAATACTACCAGTTTGGCCCTAATAGCAGCCAGATAATTGGCTATCATGTTAACAGAAACTTGATTTACATGTAAACACTCCATAAAAGCAAGGATGCCCTCGACATCCAAATTTCTTACATCCACACTAAGGTACACACAAAAGCACACAAAAGTTCTGAACATAGTGGCATAAGCTTTTGCAGTAGAAGGTCTGAAGGCGCCCTGAAGCCTGGTGGTAGCCTTCGTAGCCAAGCTGTCCAGCCTTCTGTTGCCTAAAAACAAAGTATAGTAAGTGTAATTAATTAAATTTCAGCATCAATGTCTGCTGCTTCCAGGGTTACCTGAACCCAAGAAGCACCAGGTACCAACATTTGCAATTCATTATTGTCCTTAATACTATTTGACCACCTAGATAATAAATCCGCAGCCCTGTTGTATTTGCCCATAACATGGACATAAGTGAATTCAATGTCAAATGTGGCTGCCCACAACCACACATTACGGGCACAGGTGCCCAAGAAAGGGTCCCTTGCCTTGCCCGACTGGAGGACACATACCACAGCTTGGTTGTCACAGTGAACCATAACACGTTTTCCCGACCAGTGGCGACAAAATACCTTGAGAGCAACTAGGATATTTACCATTTCCAAGTGGGCAATATTCAAACCTTTGTAACCATAGGTAATTGGTAGATGATAAACAAGGTTTTGCCAAACCCCACCTAGGCCCTGAAGACACGCATCCAGATGGACCTGATGATCACATTTCTTGTGATCGTATAAGGACACCCCATTATAAAGAGGAAGGAATCTTTCAAACCATCTAAGATCCCTATGAAATTCTGGATCTAATTTGATAGTGGTGTGGCCATAATTAGATCTGAGAGTCTGCAACATTCTATTCAAGAAATAACGAGCAGGTTTCACACATTTGTGTATGTAAAGTAGGTGACCCAGTAAAGACTGTAACTGGCGCCTAGAACATGTTTTTCTATGGGTCCAATCTTTGACGGTGTCAGAAATTTGACGCAACTTGTCAGCTGGAATGGCAATTGTGCCAGAAACAGTATTGATCTCAACACCTAAGCAAATAACTGATGTAGCAGGGGCAACTAACTTTTTCTGGCTAACAGTCAAACCCAGCTTTTGCAAAAGGTCATATAAAAGGTCAAAAGATGTTCTTGCGTCGGACGGAACGCCGAATCCAACGTAATCATCCACATAATTTATGACTTTATGACCATGTCGACGCATGATATGACGCACGGCGTCGCTGACGCGTTGAAAAATCTGGGAACCGCGCCGACTCCCGAACGGAACGCAAGTGTCGACGTAAACGTGACGCCAGTGGAGGCCAAGGAGGTCATAATCCAATGGATCCACCTTGATATGCCTAAAGGCTCTACTGATGTCAATCTTATATAAATGAGCCCCCTTGCCTAGCAATTTCAACTGGTCAGTGATATGATCAACAGTAGGTAAGACTAATGCAAATTCAGTACCCATGTAAGAGTCCTTATCTATTCCAGAGTTAACAGAGGACCCTACTGGCCAGCTAAGATCAATGATGACCCTCCTGTTTTCAGATCCAGGCTTATCTCTGGTCATAAAAGGGGAAATATGGCCATTTTGGCATGGATGTTTGTCAAAGGGACCTACAATAGCATTAAAGTGGATTTCTTCTTTTAAATAAGCATCAATGTCCTGGGGATACTCAAGGGCAGATTTGTGATTGTGGCCTTCCCAAGACAGTGGGGAATTTCTATGAAAGTCAAGAGGGAAACCAAAGGTCAAAAACTCCAATAATTGCTGGTCCCAATAATCATACAGTTGATCATACCATTCCTGTAAATTGAGCTGGGAGTCCACTTTAATTCTGGCACCCAGATAATTGGGTTTTTTGTGGCTTGCTACCAAGTTATGAGCTTTAATGGGACAATAATTCTGCAAAACATTAATGTCCTTACATTCTGATTCTTTAACATCAGACAAAGGAATAAATCCGAATTGAAAATCAGTTTGAGCCTTCCAAGCCTTTACCACAGCGTGATTTGAGTTTTGCCATAGATTTTTCTTTGGAGTTCTCATGAGAATAGAGTTGATGTATTTTTCATCCAAACCATTAACATCAAAGACTTTACAGTATTCGGAAGTACTTGAGTGAAAGCCTCCAACCAAAGGCTTGTGATACTGTTCTGGTTGAACAACCTCATTATAAACAGGGGCAGCAGTATCCTGACCTTTGGCCATAGAGGTCACAGGTTCAGGAGGGTCACACACGGTGGCAGTTGCTTGAATTTGACCTAAGCTGTTTGCACCACTAGCAGGTAACCTTAGAGTACTGCCACTTTTGAAAACATCAGTGTGAGTTAAGGTATCACTTACACAAGGGGCAGTATACGACGCCTCATCATTGGTGACAACAATACCCCCAGCCCTAGAAGTTTCCTTACAAACAGGACTAGTTTGGTGAGAGTGTTTGGTTTGCTGTGTGACGCCTTCAGATGAAGCAACAGTAAGATGAAAGGGTTTGACGCTTTGTTGACGCCACTGTTTGCCCTGATGTGTAACTGAACTGTCACGATTGACACCTATGCCTTGCCTACTCATGATGCTACTATGAATGACACTTTCTGGCCCACATTCCCGAACTACCTGGGCATATGACCTGCTGTCGACGCCCCTGTTGACATGTACCTTAGCTGTTATGTCTGTGCAGTCACTCTTCTTGACAGGAAGCGACTGTTCATGATACACTCTACTTCGAGAAATGAAATGTGACTTATTTTTGACCTTTTTTAACAACATTTCAACATCACTAGGGTTACACCTTGTTGAATACACATATCTGGGTGAAAATGTGTTACTAACACCATCAGATATAGCAGACTTGAACTGCTGTCGTTTCACTTCAAAAGAGGATACATGAGAGGCATAAGTGCTGCCCTGAGGGAATTTAACCACAGGACAGCCAGTTATTCGTTTTTTGACTTTTTTACCCAATTGCAATCTTTTTCAGGATGTGGTAGGATCTTACCTTTTTCTAAACAAGTTGCACATATGTGTTTCTGCCATTTACCATTACTCTCATGATCCCTGTTGAAGGTACAGGAGCCAGTCTGGAATGGTTTGCAAAACCACGGTTTCTTACTAGCACTAGTGTCAGCATTTTTGGCCCAAGGTTTAGAATTTTGAAGGTGTTTTTGCGCATGCGCCCGCCTAATTCTGTCAATTTTTGATGTTTCTTCCCATGAAACAGCCCCCCTTTCCATATCACAAAGTAGAACTGCATGAGCAGCTTTAGCATTCTGCCAACTGAAATCAGTGGCGTCACTCATGATATCAGCCAAATAAGAGAGCATGTGCTCCCTAGTGTCCTGACAATTTTCCTCAATGATATTTTTTGCAAAACCTTGGACCCACTGGGTCAAAGTAAGTTGGTCATATGTGACCCTTTGACGACTGTGACCCCCTAACACTGTATCTTGTGGCCAAGCAATTTTGTTTTTTACCATACAATCAACACTGCCACCTCTTTTAGATTTGAACTTATCACTACTACCTGATTTCACAGCACTGTCATCATGCAACTGCTTTAACCTTTGATCAACCTTTCTCTGTATAGATTTTTTGGATTTTAGAACATTTAGACTTGGTACTAATGATTCGTCAGAAGACGAATCAGATTCGGACATTGACACTTCACTGACAGATACTTTTGACTTGTCAAAACTACTTATCTTGTGAGTCTGTTTATTTCCAGTTCCTTTGACTGTGACCAGGTCCTGTTCCACTGAATCCAGTCTATTGTTGACACGTTGAAGCTGTCTCAAGATTTCCTGCTGTAAAACTGTAGTTTGCTCACCAGTTGACGCATCTGCAGCTGAAGGGTATGACGCACCTGTTGACACAGAACTGGCTGGCGAACTGGATGGTTGACGTACTGACGACAGGGTCTGAACACAGTTCCTTCCTGTTAGAGGTAGATGCTTGTCCCCACACTTCCTACAAAACTTTTTGTTCGGCATAGTGAAGTTCCTTGAACTTCAATGATTTCTTTATAGTGAAATATCACGACTGAAGATGCTACAAATAACAACTCTAAGCTCGATTTAATGTTGCAACTGATTTATTCCAACAATATAGCCAGTATATGATAAATATAAATATGTCACATCATCCCTATCGGGTAAAATCAAGCATAATGTTGTTAAAGCATTCTCCAGTCGCCACAAAAGTACTGTAAACAGGTACTGAGTACATAAAGTTCAGTCTAGTGACCCTTGCCACACATACACAGAGTTCTATATATTGACACTGGCCAACAAAGTTCCATATATTGACACTGGCCAACAGTTCACGTGTAGAGCATTTCACAGTATTTTTATCAGGCTGTCCTTGTAGATTAAAAGTTCCATTTAAAAACTGTCAGTAAAATAATGCTCATAAAATCCTTTTAAAAATCACACACATGTAAATCTTCTTTGCCCATGATACCGCCTGAATTGCCAACACCAAGCAAAACTGAGTCCATTTAAAATATAAATCCACAGTTCACAATTCTAAAATGTATTTTTCGGCTCTTGCTGGGTTGGCAATCCAAGAAGGACTGAGGACTGTATTGCACATGGCACATGAGGCCCCAGACAAGGACCAATAGCAGACCTTAACACAACAGCGCCCAGACAACCGCATGGTCACCCCTGATCTTTCAATGGGCAACCCCAGAGTTTACTCCACTGACCAGTCTGCCCCAATTACTTTAAACCAAACACCTGGTTACCATGACCAGGGAATGCCCAACAAATGAAAACATTCAGACTGGTACCCTAATTCTCAGGGAACTGAGGGACTGACACCCTTAGTGCCTAGACACCAAGGCCGAAAATCAGCAAGAGTAGGGAAAGAACTAAGTATATATATTTTTGGGGAAAAATCGGCAACTTTGCTTCCTGACTGGGGGTCTTCTGCCTAATTAAGCGGCCCATCAGGGACGCTTATTTGTTTTCACCGAAGTTCGACTGATCACCGCCGCCGCAGGATTATGGTCTCCCTTGAATAACTTCTTAGCCTTTCAAATTTTTCTTTCCTTCTTATCTTTCTTTAAAACTATAGGGACGGGAAAAAGTTTTGGGATACTTTGCGCAAACCTTAAGCTTTACTTAAGGTAACCTTAAGCATAACTCCAAAACACCCCGTCATCGCGTTTTGGAAAAAACTACACACACCTGTGCTATAAAATTTATCAGGTACATTCTAGATCAAATTTCCAAGGTTGGAAAGGATTTTCTCATCAATCGGACCATAGATGCCTGAATGGGAGGCGTTTTATTTTCGTAAATTTTTTAAAAATGGGTACTTGGTCTGTATCTCAAAAACGGTCAGGATTTCGGCGTTTTGTTGGATAAATTATTCAGCTACTTTGATAATCTTTCACATGCCGAAGTTTTAGCCCTGTATCTGCAATCTTAAGGTCACCTTAATGTCAAAAAAGGGGGTTTTAGCCCTCCAGTTCACTTAGTTTTTCACTTTTTTCAACCAAACTTGGCACATATATTAAGATTTGCCAAAGGAATATCCTGACTTTATGGTGACCTTAAACTCAAAATGTTAATGGACATATGGCCTGCTTAAAGTCATTAAATTAGAATAAAATCCTCTGGCTCCTTTCTTTTTCCATTTTTTTATATCGAAATTATCACTGGTATTAAACTAGATAAAAATAATACTTATGGTCACCTTAAAGTCTCAGTATGAATGGAGTTGTAGCCACCTTAAAGTGAAATGAGGGTGTTTTCAGCCTCCAAGTATCTTATTGTTTGACTGACCTCAGTTAAACTTTGCACACCTATAAAGGATGGCAAACCAAAGGGTTATCCTGACTTTAAGGTGACCTTAAACTGTTAATATAATTTTGGCCCCCCCCCCTAAAGTCATAACATTTGAATAAAGCCATCTGGCTCCTTTCTTTTTCCATATCTAACATATATTGATATTGAAGGGACATTCTCATATTATGGTCACCTTAAAGTCGCAATATGAATGAAGTTATGGTCACCTTACAGTGAAAAAGGAAGTTTCAGCCTCCAGCTATCTTATTGTTCAACTGACCTGAGCTAAACTATATGCACTTATAAAGGATGAGAAAAGGGACATTCTTATTTTATGGTCACCTTAAAGTCCCAATATGAATGTTATGGCCATCTTGCAGTGAAATTATGGAGGTTTTAATCTCCAGCTATTGTATTGTTCAGCTGACCTCACTTTAATTGTGCACACTTATTAAAGATGAAAATAGGGACAAGTAACATACACAATGCAATAAAGTTCACAGTTTCTATTGCTTATGATGCATAAGTAGACATCTTTTATGGGTGACTTCTTTTTCATCAGGGCCGCTTTGTTTTGTCAGCAAAAACATTCTTTTAGTTTTCCTTAATGTCATTAAGTCAGAGTTTAGAGGTAGGGATGAAATAAGTGTAATTTTATTGCAGTAAGTCAATAAGTATAATTCTGTTACATATAATTGTATTGAAATCATATAGTTAGGGTCCTACTGCACTCAATTTTGATCAAAATGATGACATGGCTCCATACATGGGCTGTTTCTACACTTGAAATCTTCTGATTATCATTATTATTGCTGACAGATTGAGAGAGTCATTGGAGAACTATATTGTATTTGCAGTGTTCCTAACTGTTGAAATTATATTGAAGTTGTATAGATGAGAGTTAAAAAGAGACTCAAAGTAGGGTCGCGATTGGTAAGGATAGGTTTCCAAATAATTTAGGGAGTTCTTGGTCTGATCCTGAGGGTAGGACTGCGCTTTTCCTGCCTATTTCTCAAATTTGGCACTTTTCAATCCCAATCCATCCCGAATTTAAAGTCCAAGCATTTGGGTGGTTGGGTAATTGTTAACAAAAGCAACAGAAAAATTAAGTTTCATAGTGATGATAATAAGTGCAATTGTTAAAATAATAGGTAACACAATATCATTTTAAAATTTTCATTATTTCTATGCATATAAACTGCAAACAAGTTCCTGATAAAATACATACTTGACATCATTTTGGCCTCATTTTATCAATGACAATAGGTACCTGCAACATGTAGTGCTTTATGCATCTTGTACCATTAAGATACTACAACATTTATTTGAAATGACCACACTGAGGTATAGGACAAGCAAAATTGGTTAACATTCTCTTTCTTCAGTAATAATTAGTACTGTGGTTGGTGTCTGCTCATTTCAACTAATTTCTGATGTGCTGTTTCTGAACCGCTTCCAGTGTTAAGTGGATGGCTGAAAAAGTTATGTGATTATGGCTCTATTTTGCAAAATTTTCGCTATATTCTGAGACAAATTAGCACATTTTACCCACCTTTCTGAAAAAAGATAGTTATACACTTCAAAGTGGAAGTGCTTTGCACCTTACAGTGAAAAATGCCACCTTAAAAGTATTTAAATGTATTAAATGTGGCAGTTTCTATTGGAAGGTAATTAAATAAAAATATAAACATTACCAAAATACTGACAAATGAAAAGCTGATGCTTTAAGTCTACTAAATTTCTGGTAACCTTAAGATGGATGCTTTCCCACTTATTAAGGTCAGCTGTATCCTTTCTTCAAGTAATGTAGACTTTACTAAATTGATTTTGATAAACTCTTTAACGTGGCCTTAAACTAATTATGTCCACCCCACTGGGGGGAGGACATATTATTTTAGCTTTTTCCGCCGTCTGTCACGCTTGGTTTCCGGTCATTTCAAGGAAAAGTATTTATTCTATGTTTACCAAATTTGGTATGGGTGTTCATTGGGTTAATAGCTTGCATGGGATTACTTTTGGTTAAGATAGATGTATAGCTAACTGAGTAATAGCTACTTAGTTACTTTTGTGTACTTCTTTTGTTTCTGGGCATTTTAAGGAAAATTATTTGACATATCTTTACCAAATTTGGTATGACCAATAGTTAGATCAATAGCTTGCTTGGGATTGGTTGTAGTGATAATAGCTGTGTAACTCACTGAGTAATAGCTACTTAGCTGTTTTTAGTAACTTTTTATTTTAAGCATTTTAAAGGAAAAGTATTTCAGCTATGTTCAGGAAAGGTATTTTCCTATCTTTACCAGATTTGGTATGCATGTTTATTGGCTTAATAGCTTGCATGGGATTACTTTTGGTTAAGATAGCTCTATAGCTAACTGAGTAATAGCTACTAAGTTACTTTTGTGTACTTCTTTTGTTTCCGGGCATTTTAAGGAAAATTATTTGACATATCTTTACCAAATTTGGTATGACCAATAGTTAGGTAAATAGCTTGCTTGCGATTGCTTTTAGTGATAATAGCTATATAACTCACTCAGTAATAGCTACTTAGCTACTTTTGGTAGGTTTTTTAGTTTAAGCATTTTAAAGGTATTTCACCTATGTTCACAAAATTTGGGATGGAGGATTATTGGATCACTAGCTTGCTTGGGATTGCTTTTGGTGGTAATACCTATGTAGCTAACTGAGTAACAGCTACTGTGCTATATAGCTATTATGTTATTTTGAGTTGACTTTTTCTGGACATTTTAATAAAACAATGTTTTCTATCTTCACAAAAAATTTAGACTTGCTCCAAGTCTTTGTATTTGTATCCATCAATAACCTGAATAGTTTAATTTTTTAATTTGGAAACTTACAGGAGCTCATTATACGACTAGCATTCAGGAGTAAGGGGGATAGTCTCTGAAAAGACAAACTTTTGTCAGGACTGGCTGTTTCTTCAACAGTCATACAGTACCCATATATTTCACAAAAGACAAAAGGACTTGGTGAAAGTCTACAAAAATTATGTGAAGGATAATTGGGTCAATAGTTTGGCCAGGATAGCTTTTGGTCGATATTAGCTTTGTAGCTATCTGAGTAATAGCTGCTTTGCTACTTTGACCCTACTCTGATTTGCATTTCTGTTTTCACTCTTTTAATGGAAACATATTTAACTCATCTTTTTAAAATTTGGTGTGAAGGTTTATAGCATCAATTGCTTGCTTGGTATTGTTGTTGGTGGTAATAGCTTTAACCTTCTAAGTAATAGCGACATAGCAGAAAATATAAATATGTCTATCTGCTTAACTGTGCAAGATAGAGCGATTTCGTCGAAATTTTCGAACCACAGGGTATCTATGCAATGTACTCTTGGCAATTTTCAAAAAATTTTACTCTCCCCAAAAATGACGCCATTTTGAATTTTCAAGTTTTTGCCAAAAATGGAAAAACACAAATTTGCTTCTGTCTTCTTAACTGTGTGAGATAGAGTGATTTCGTCGAAATTTTCGACCCACAGGATATCTAAGAAGTGTACTGTTCCCAATTTTCGAAAAATTTTCCTCTCCTCAAAATGGCAGCCATTTTGAATTTTCGAATTTTTGCCAAAATTGGAAAAACACAAATTTGCTTCTCTCTCCTTAACCGTGTGAGATAGAGCGATTTCGTTGGAATTTTCGACCCACAGGGTATCTAAGGAATATACTATTGGCAATTTTCAAAAAATTTTCCTCTTCAGACATATGGCGGCCATTTTGAATTTTCAAATTTTTGGCAAAAATGAAAAAACACAAATTTGCTTCTACTTAACCGTGCAAGATAGAGTGATTTTCAAAATTTTCAACCCACAGGGTATCTAAGCAATGTACTGTTGGCAATTTGGTGTTGGCAAGAATGGTGTCAAACAAGGGGGAGTCCTCTCGCCAACCTTATTTGCCATATATGTTGATGCCTTGTTTCACACAACAGAGACTTGGGTGCCATATATGGTGTACCTTCACAGGTGCTCTGGGATATGCAGATGATATCATCCTGTTAGCCCCTTCTAAGAATGCATTAAACAGTATGTTAGACATTGCCAATAAATTTGCAGAAAGAAACAGTATTATTTTTAATGCAAGTAAATGTAAATATGTTATTATGGGTAAATCTAGTGTAGAAGAGAACTCCATCTTGTTTAACAATGTAAATATTCAAAGGTCTAAATGGGAAAACATCTTGGTAACCTGCTGGACAGTTGTAGAAGTGACAAATATGTAACTGATGCTGTTCATACAATGTATTCTAGATTTAATTCATTAATGTTTAAATTCCATTCTGCTACTAGTGAGCTAAAGTATTTTCTGTTTAAAACATACTGTATGGTACTGTATGGATGTCAGTTATGGAATTTTGACTCCAGTATCACTGAAAAGGTGTATATTGCCTGGTGTAAATGCTGCAGACGTCTTCTTCAGGTTTTTAATAGAACACATGCAAACCTTATTCATCTATTCTGTGCTGATGTTGATATTGATGTGCAATTACACAGACGACAACTAAAGTTTCTTCAGAATTGTCAATCTAGTCCAAATAGTATTGTTAGACTCTGTTACAACCTTGTCTTGAAAGGGAGTAAATCTGATGTATCTTGTAGTCTAAAC
Organism: Sabellastarte sp. h YS-2021; assembly: GCA_964017235.1. Lineage (NCBI taxonomy): Eukaryota > Metazoa > Annelida > Polychaeta > Sabellida > Sabellidae > Sabellastarte > Sabellastarte sp. h YS-2021. Next base: position 162,840,711 of record OZ024927.1, on the reverse strand, counting down.
TTCTTAAGTTCACAATATTCATTAGACAAATATCAGCTATATTGTTACAACAGAATGGAATGCTTCAAGGTTCCCAGTGAACAAGACATTGCTATAGCTGGTACTATTAATGATTTTATTGAAATGAGAGATTGTACTCTACTTCCTGATTGTGACAAAAATAAAATCTCTCATATTATAGATTTCCTCAGCTCTAGTTAGAGTGACTTATTCGCAGATAATATATAAAAATATATAGTTGATTTCATTTCTGTACATTCAAGTTCTCATGTTTTTTTCCTGTGTTTTGTGTTCAGTTTGAAGTGTTATTGTACATGCTTGAATGATCACTGTGCAACTTAACGACTAAATGAATTATTATGTCCACCCCACCCTATATTATTTTTGCTTTTTCCGGTGTCCGGCATCCGGTGTCTGGCGTCCGGCGTCCCACTTGGATTCCAGACATTTTAGGCAACAGTTCTTATCCTATCTTTACCAAATTTGGCATGCAGGTTTATTGGGTTAATAGCTTGTATGGGAGTGCTTTTGGTGATGATTGCTCTATAGCTAACTGAGTAATAGCTACTTTGCTACTTTTGAGTATCTCTTTGGTTTCCAGACATTTTAAGGAATGCTATTAAGCCTAGCTTTCTGAAATTTGGTATGGAGGTTCATTGGGTTAATAGGTTGTATGGGATTGCTTTTGGGGGGAATTGCTTCATAGATGAGTGAGTAATTAATTAAATAAATGAGTAATTGGCTATTTTGAATATAAAAAAAGGCAAATGTGCTCATATCTCCTAAACCGTGCGAGATAGAGAGATTTTGTCGAAATTTTCGACCCACAGGGTATCTAAGGAATGTACTCTTTGCAATTTTCAAAAAATTTTCCCCTTCTCAAAAATGGCGGCCATTTTGAATTTTCGAATTTTGCCCAAAATGGCAAAACACAAATTTGCTTCTATCTCCTTAACCGTGCGAGATAGGGCGATTTCGTCAAAATTTTGGACCCACAGGGTATCTGAGCATTGTACTCTTGGCAATTTTTAAAAAATTTCCCCTCCCCAAAAATGGCGGCCATTTTGAATCTTCGAAATTTTGCCAAAAAGTGGCAAAACACAAATTTGCTTCTATCTCCTTAACCGTATGAGATAGAGCGATTTTTTTGGAATTTTTCTGATCCACAGGGTATCTAAGGATTGTACTATTGGCAATCTTCAAAAAAATTTCCTCTTCCCAAAAATGGTGGCCATTTTGAATTTTTCGAATTTTTGCAAAAAATGGAAAAACACAAATTTTCTTCTATCTTCTTAACTGCGAGATAGAGCAATTTCGTTGAAATTTTCAACCCACAGGGTATCTAAGAAATGTACTATTGCCAATTGTCAAAAAACATTTTTCTGTCCCCAAAAATGGTGGCCATTTTGAATTTTTGCCAAAAATGGAAAAACACAAATTTGCTTCTATCTCCTTAACCGTTCAAGATAATTCTAATTCTAATTCTAATAGCACTTTTATAGCGCTTAATCTCCGTCAAAAGACAGACTCTAAGGCGCATCACACAAAAACATTGTTCAATATTCAAAAACCAGAGACATTGCAGGGGTCAGCACCGCGGATAGATAGAGTGATTTGGTTGAAATTTTCGACCCACAGGGTATCTAAGAAATCTACTCTTGGCAATTCTAGTTATTCCATAAAACTGAAAAGTGTCAAATTTCTCAAATTTCACCCTCCATCTTCAATTTTATCAGAAATCGAAAATGTTGGTTATCTCAAAAACCTTTAGAGTGATATTGAGCAAATTTTGAACCAATGCAAAAAGGCATGAAGCTGAAATAATTTACATGTATACTAATTAATATTTAAGCATCATTGATATATTTACAAATGAAACAGGGTCTTGTAACACTACTGTACAATTTTTGCAAAAGGTTTATGGGGTGGACATAACACATGATAATGTGTGTTCTTCTATGCTATCCTGTTTCTATTTATATGTTACAGCTACTATCAACAGGGTGTCCTATTTCTAGTTAATTTTAGTGTGTAGATAAACTTTGTTAACCCTGTAAATAAATAAACTTGTATTAAAAACTTGCTTGTTACTCACTTTTAACTTTTCAAAGGCAAAAGCATGTTGACTGTAACTTCTATTTTCACAGATTTCCTTGGGAATCAAAATGGCTGGTAATTCATCTTCTGCTGATGCTTTCAACATTAATGAAACAAACAGAAATGGGTAAGTATTATAACGTAAGTCCTTTTAAAATAAAACTGTATAAACTTGGGTTCAGAAAATTGAAGAAAATATAAAACTTTGCTGCCAAGACATTTAAAGTTGGTAATGTTGCTACTCTAATTAAAGAATAACATATTACTAAAATCATAAAAAGAGAGATGAAATAAAAGGAACCAGTGACATTTACTTTCTTTAGGGCAGGAAAAAGCCGCCATTTTAAATTTTGCTCAACTTGTTCCATCATCAATTTATTTGTGTCGTCACATTGTCTACATTTCCTTGTGGTTTAAGAAATCTCAGAGAAAAAAATGAAGTAAATCTAAGTTCATTTATAGTGATATATTTCAACTTATGCAATATAACAAACTCAATAGATTAGAGAAACATTGTACCGGGCATGTTACTATATTTTTACTCCTACTTGTAGACAAAATGCCTTACACATGGCCTGCAGCAGTGGTTGCCTCTCAATGGTTGAGGCCCTTTTAGAAGCTGGAGCAAATATAAATGCAGTCGATAATGATGGTCATAATGCCCTCATGCATACATGTCTGGGACATGGGGACAAAGATACCATAAACTTGCTGGTGCAAAAAGGACTGGATGTAAACCAAAGAAGTAATCAAGGCTCCACTGCATTGCATTTTGCGGCAGGAAATGATCATGTAGAAGTATTGAACATATTGAAAAACAAACAAGCAAACATCCAGGCAGTGGACAATTGTGGAGATACTGCTCTGATTAGAGCATGCTGTTTCTCTGGAGGTGTTTGTACTGTGCGGTGGTTGATAGATCAAGGAACTGATGTCACTCATGTAAATAACGAGGGCTTCACAGCATTCCATTATGCTGCACAAAATGGAAAACTAGATATAATCAAGCTTCTTCACAGATCAAATGCAGCACTGCTAAATATGTCAACTGCTGAAGGGTATGCCATTTCATATGCTTCTAATAAAACAAAATATCACTAAACACAAACCTCAACCTTTGGTACATGGAAATTTGTGGCTCTGTACAACTGTTAAGTGATGGATTATTTTTCACTCTGCTAAAGTTAAAGTGCAGAAAACATTTATTATCTCCCGCTGGGCTTTAGCCCAAAACTCCTACAGCTAGAGATTTTTTGTCAATTAATTGTCCCAGTGAATTTTCATACCCTTGAAAATTTTGTTGGTTTTGTGGACTTAAGCCTAAAGATAAGCAAGGAATAGCAATATTAGCTACTTTGAGTAAAGGACTCATAACTCAAAAACTATTGCAGTTAGAGGTTTTTGTTCAAATATGTTGTTCAGCTACTTTGTCCTTAGCTATAAGATGGTACATAGTTTGGGGTTCCATTGCATGCCACAAGTGAGTAATAGCTATTTTCTGATTTGTAGCAAAATAATGACAGAAGTAAATGTCAAATATCTTCAAAAGTATTAAGTTAAGAAAAATCTTGTCAATATGTTATTCATGTAGTTTTTGATAAGCTATCACATAGTGAAGTTTGAGACCTGTTGCACATTGGATAGCTGAGTAATAGCTACTTTGAAATTCTTACTGTTGAGTAAATCTATTGTAACTCCAAAACTATTGCAGTTAGAGTATTTTCGTAAAATATGTTGTTGAGCTACTTTGTCCTTAGCTATAAGATGCTACATAGTTTGGGGTTCCATTGCATGCCATAAGTGAGTAATAGCTATTTTCTTATTTGCAGCAAAATAATGACAGAATTAAATGTCAAATAACTTCAAAAGTATTAAAGTTAGGCAAAACTTTTCAGATATGTTATTCATCTAATTTTGATAAACTATCACATAGTAAAGTTTCACACCTGTTTCACTTTGAATAGCTGAGTAATAACTACTTTGAAATTCTTACGATTGAGAGCCTTTGTAACTCCAAAACTATTGCAGTTAGAGTACTTTACTAAAATATATTGTTCAACTACTTTATCCTTAGCTATAAGATGGTACACAGTTCATGGTTCCATTGCATGCCATAAGTGAGTAATAGCTATTTGCTTATTTGTAGCAAAACAATGACAAAAGTAAATGTCAAATATCTAAAAAAAGTGTTAAAGTTAGACAAATCTTTTCAAATATAATATTATTTATGTGGTTTTTGATAAGCTATCACATAATATAGTTTCAGACATGTTGCACATTTTATAGCTGAGTAATAACTACTTTGAAATTCTTACTGTTGAGTAAATCCATTGTAACTACAAAACTTTTGCAGTTAGAGTATGTTCCTAAGATATATTGTTCGGCTACTTTGTTATGAACTACCAGATGGCACATAGTTTGAAGCTCTATTGCATATAATAAATGAGTAATAGCTATTTTCTCATTTGTAGCTAAATCACAGAAGTAAATGTTAAATATCTTTAAAAGTATTACAGTTAGGCCAATCTTTTCAACTACGGTATATTATTCATATTCATAGTTTTTATAACATATCTTATACTACTTTTACATTATTGTATCCACCTGAGCTATACTCATTTTGCCAATGACTAACTCACTTGTAATTTGAAAAGTATTCAATTTATAAATTTTGTAAAATATGGTGTTCAGCTACTTTTTGATGTTCTGTGTCATGGCAAATTTTCAGACCTATAGCTCCACAGCTAACTGAGTAATAGTTGCTTTGCTATTTTGCTAATTAGTAAATCGCTTGTAACTTCAAAACTATTAAATTTTAGAGGTTTTTTATCAAATATGTTGTTCATCTACTTTTTTATGTTCTGTGTCATGAAGAATTGTCAGAGCTCTAGTATAATGCTAACTGAGTAATGGCTACTTTGACATTTTTCCACTGAGCAAGTCACTTTTAAGTTCACGAGTATTCAGTTTAGAGGTTTGCTATAAAATATGTTTCCTTAGGGTACTAAGGACTAGTCTTCTGGGACATCTGAAAAATTTAGACTTTTCCAAATTTCGGCCGCCATCTTGAATTTCGGTGGAAATGGAAAATGTCATTTATCTCAAAAACTGTAAGAGATAGACCGATTTCAGGCAAATCTGGGTACTAAGTACTACTGCACTAGCACCTGAAAAATTTAGATTTTTCCGATTTTCAGCCACTATCTTGAAGGATTTTGGTGGAAATGAAAAATGTTGTTTATGTCAAAACCGTAAGAGATAGAGCTATTTTTAACAAATTTTGTACCCAGAGGGCCCTAAGTACTATTATACTAGCACCTCTGAAAAAATTAGACTTTTCCGATTTTAGCCGCCATCTTGAATTTTGGCGGAAATGAAAAATATTGCTTGCTCAAAAACCGTAAAAGATAGAGCAATTTCGGGCAAATTTTGGCCCCTTAGGGTACTAAGTTCTACTCCACTAGCACCTCTGAAAAATTTAGGCTTTTCCGATTTTTGGTCGCCGTCTTGAATTTTGGCAGAAATGAAAATGTTGTTTATCTCGAAAACCGTAAGAGACAGAGCAATTTCAGGCAAATTTTGCACCTACAGGGTAATAAATACTACTCCCCTAGCACATCTGAAATCGGCGGCCATCTTGAATTTTGGCGGAAATGGAAAATGTCATTTAACTCGATAAGAGATAGAGTAATTTCGGGCAAATTTAGGACGCCCAGGGTACCAAGGACTACTCCTCTAGGACATCTGGAAAATTTAGACTTTTCCAAATTTCAGCCATCATCTTGAATTTTTGCAGAAATGAAAAATGTTGTTTATCTCAAACACCGTAAGAGACAGAGTAATTTCGGGCAAACTTGAACCCACAGGATAATAAATACTACTCCCCTAGCACATCTGAAGTCGGGGGCTATTTTGAATTTTGGCGGAAATGGAAAATGTCGTTTAACTCGAAAACTGTAAGAGATAGAGCGATTTCAGGCAAAATTAGGACCCCCAGGCTTAGTACTACTCCTATAGCACCTTTGAAAAAATTTAGACTTTTCCGATTTTTTGCTGCCATCTTGAATTATGGCAGAAATGAAAAATGACATTTATCTCGTAAACAGAAACAGATAGGGCAATTTCAGTCAAATTTTGGATCCAAAGGGTACTCAAGACTACTCTTCTAGGACCTAACTGAGCTAAATGAATAACAGCTACTGTGCTATCACTCTTAATAGCCATAATCATTCTCTAACAATCAACAAACTACGATTGCCAAAGTAACAACAAAATTAACAATTGTAATTAATAACTTACAACAAGGTTATAAAATCTGTTTGAAAAAAATGTCTTCACTTTAAAAAAAATGGCAATACTTAGTCCCCAATAAATTGATGTGTCAACACCATATCAAGCTACCACATTAAAAGGGAGTAATAAAATGCCCATTTTTGTGGTAATGTTTTGTAATGTATTACCTACAGCACCATTATAAACATTTTACGGCGGGAGATAATTGACCACATCAGAGGTCTTGTATTTGCATTAAATGGAATTTAGTTATGTGGGTGTTCCACCACACGACTAAGGCTCCCGATTAAGGGTTTTTGGGGGTCGGTTTGAAATATTTGCTTAGTCCCAGGCATCCTGTAAGGGTCGGTTGTGGTCGGTTGAGGCCGTGTGAAAAATCAAACATGTTTGATATTTCTCCCGACCCCAACCGATTATTTTTTCCCGCCATAAACAAAATGTCCAGTCCCATTCTTCCCAAGGCCTCCTCAGACCAAATTTACACAGTCCTATGTTGTCCCAGGCCGCCTGCGACCCTTAGCCCCCGACCCTTAGTCCCCGACCCTTAGTACCTTAGTCCCAGGCCTCCTGCGACCCTTAGTCCCATTGCAAAACAAGAATCGGCTATCTCGGTCTGGGGACGCCTGGGGACGCCTCAGGACACCTTGTGGGGTCGGGACTTAATCGTGGGTTCGTCAGGGCTTAGTCCCAGGAGGCCTGAGGCGTCCTGGGACCCAGTCAGTTTGTCTACGACAGGATCGTGGTTCAAACCGACCAGAAAAATGGCTTAGTCGGTTCTTAGTCCCAGACCAGTTAGGGACTGTCTGGGGCCGCCTGAGGCGTCCTGAGGACGATCTGTACTTAATCCCAGACTTTGAAACCGACCAGTTTTCCCGCCCATTTTTGTTTTTTTTCACTGACTGTCCATGATTAAGGGTCGCCGACAGGATCGGGGCTTAATCCTTTGGTGGAACAAGGGCATTAGGTTGTTAAATGCCTCTATGCAGAAAATCCCATGATGTAATCTAACATTGAAATGGATATGCAAAATGGTGTTTCTGTCTCCTCATATTCAACCTAATTCAAGTTGGTGTGGTCAGTCTGGTAATGAACTGTCAAATAACTGTTTGGCACTGCTAATGTGTTGAAAAGTGACATAAAATAGGAAAACCTTCTGAATGACATATAGAAAAATGCATCATGATGAAGATAACATTATTATATTAGTATTGTTCATCTTCTTGAGTGAAACAGTTTTTGTATATATCAAATGAAAAATGTTTCATTTTTGTTATCCAAAATTATGTATAAATAATAAGCTAAATAAGTTCACATTCACAAGAAGTATGTAAAAAAGCCTGCAATATATATAGGGGGAAGTACTAAATATGAATATTTAAATTTTTAACTTGAGAGGTCTCAAGCAATTCTACATGGATTTCTATGACACAATGTGGACCGTCCTTTCTTATGGTGTATATAATATATTTGTAGCTTACATAATAAATAAAAATTAGCATTTATTGATGAATTTTGTAATGCAAATTATGCATAAATTAATAAGTGGCGCTAGAGATACCAAAAAAAAAAATATTACCAAATCTGTGTGTTCTAATATTTAGGTCAAATATAGGGTGTGGTGGATAATAAGAAACGACATTGACCTTTGATAATGTAGCTAAAAATGGATGTTGCATACACTTGTTTTAGAAATACAGTTGACATTATTTTGTTTAGATTGACCCCATTAATGCTTGTGGTAAGGAATAATCACAGCGGAATGGTATCACTGTTGGTGCTACTTGGTTCTGGCAGAAGTGTTGATCCAGAAACAGGTAAAAGCATAAAATGTATAATACATGTAGTATCCTTTTCAGCACTGATGAAAAGAGTCGAGTTACCATGTGTCAAACATAATAAACTCTGGCCCACTAAGGGCAAATAAAATTGTAAGAGTTATACCCTGATCACAGTGGAGGATGTATTGCCTACGGTTGTTTTTAATAACATCTCTTTCCTTCATGTAGTGCTAGACGTCTGTCTGTTCATTTTGCATACTGACTGTACCATTCCCTGCTTTCAATAGCCATCCACACGGAAGTTTGTTACTGTTCAAAATTTCAGCCTATCTTAGGGGGGTATGAAGCTGTGCTGTCCTAACTGCAGGGTGAGGTATCATTTTTAATTTCAGCCCATAAAGGCTGGGGTTATCGTTGTCCCCTGCACCGTCCAGGCGGCGGCTGGCATAAAGATTGTGGGTGTTCCACAGCCTAAATCCCTGCACAAATTTTCACCAGATTTTCAGGGAATGTTTACCCCAAGAGGATCTAGAGCTGATTAGGTTTTGGGGGATGTCTGGTAACAACTGTTGCCATTGCAACACTTTTAAGATTTCAGGTCTTAAACTTTGTGGGTGTTCCACAGCCTAAACCACTGCACGGATTTTCACCAAGTTTTCAGGATATGTTTATCCCAAGAGAATTTAGAGCTGTTAAGATTGTGGGGGTATCCAGTAATAACTGTTGCCATGGCAACACTTTTAAGATTTTTGGGTCTTAAACTTTTTTAGGTGTTCCACAGCCTAAACCCATTCATGGATTTTCACCAAAAAATTTTCAGGATATGTTTACCCCAAGAGGATCTACAGCTGATTAGGTTTTGGAGGGTATCCAGTGGCAACTGTTGCCATATCAACACTTTTAAAAGTTTTGAGTCTTAAAGTTTGTTCTAAAATCTTTAATGTTTTCTGTAACCTAAAATATTGCTGCTAGCTTCATCAGATTTACACAAAAATGCAAATGGATAGGAAAGTTGGCCTGAGAGTAATTGTGTCCTTGTTTTGGAAACAAAATGGCCACCATATCAATCTTTAATGGCAAATAGGAGGGTCATCATATCAAAAAAGCTTTATATCTCCCTTATAATTGTTTCTTTGGGTTCAAAATTTGAAAATTACTTGTAAGAAATCATGGCCAATGAATCTGTTGTAGAACATCTTGTGGGTTCTCTATACGTCTATACAGAAGTTGTTCCTAAGACTTTCCCAAATCTCAATTAAGGGTGAGATAGGGTCCCCGGGTACCCGCTATCGAGTGGTGCTGACGTAATACCCGACGAAACAAATCTACAAATGGAATACCCGTAATTTGTAGGTTTTGCTGTTCATGACAAAGTTTCAATTCTTACAAGTACAAATGTAATAAATGACCAACTCACCTTTCCTTGTGTTTTATTTTGTCTTACAATAACCTTTTTGCTAACATAGCAAACATCAGCCTCGTTTTGAAATCAAGGTGTTCTTTACTGTAAACAACCAATAAACTGGAGAAACCTCTAGAAATGTTTAATATCTGACTGTTATTTGCTTCAAAAGAATAAAAAGGTACAAAAAAAAGATTTTTAACTGCCTTTGTCATGTACGTATATACATTGTACTTATCGGGTCGACCCGCGAAACGGATCGGGTCTACCGTATCGGGTATTTCGACTCCACAAATCTGGTCCCGTCTCACCCCTAATCTCAATGTTGTTGGTCATTTAGCTGTACCTGCGGACTGGGGCTCTTGCCTGCCGAGGCTGGTTATTTTTGCAACTGTTTTGCTTCTAATTATATATTATTCTGTCTCTGTCCATGTCTCCAGTGAAGTTACATATTTGCCAAAATGTGACTCTGTCTTTACAGCTTTTTTCTTTGTCAAATTCAGGCCCTTGTCTTTCACAATTCTGATTTTCTTCTGTACAAAACAGTAGCCAAGGGTGTGGAGCTGGGTTTCACAGGAGGTACACCATTGTGATTGGAGCATTAACTAAAACATATTTGCTAAAATATTGCAAATTACCTTGGCTGAACTTGAGGGATGTACTTTACCTACATAAAATATTAAAACTTTTGTTTTTATTTGTGTTTGTAGAAATTACAGACCCTCAAGTAGACGTGGTATGTAATGACATGCATCTAATTACTTTCTTAGTTATATATGTTGTAAAATGAAAGAATAGTTATTCTTAATAGATATTTAGGACTTCCACAAAGATAATCACTGGTACAACATTGTAATTAATAACTGAACTATTAGGTCAATGTCTTTAATATTTGATTTTGCGTGTACACAATGCCTAGGTAGGATATATTCATTAAATTGACATTAAACTCATAACACATTCTTAATAAAAATAGGTAACCTGTATGCTTAATTGAAGAGTACCTTACAACAAATCGAAATGTAGGCTAAAAACTTTTCACCTTAAAATGTTAATATGCTTGGTTCAGTTCAACCCTTTGAAACATATCTGATTATTGTTAGTTCTGCGGAGGTCCTTGGTGGCCTAGTGGTTAGCATGTTTGGCATCTAATTATAGGCTGTCACATCTGTGGGTTCGAGTCCCACAAGTGGCAATGCTGAGGACCTGTCCCAATATGACCCTGGCTGTTGACTGGGTCATAAAACCCAACTTTTTCCACTTAGTTAGTTCTGGGAAAAGATAAATTAAAAAAAAATAAAAAGCAAACTTGCTAGTTGGATTCTATTTGTATATCATGTAAATATTTTTTAAGGAGCATAAACTAAAACATGTCGTGTAATTTCCTGTAATTCTATAGTTGAAACAAAGACAAATGGGAACACATTAACTCATAATCTTTTGTGAGTCTGAACAACTTGCATACAAATTTCAAACCAAACTGAACACAAATAATATCTCATTTAGGGAGATGGGAATGGGTAGCTTACATAGCAAATAGTTAATAATACAAAATACCAAGGCTGTGATTTTATAGTTTAGTCGTTTTAACAATTATCTAGGGTCTGTGTTAGTTTAGTCACATAAATGAATGGCACAACTGCCACCTGGCGAGCATTAGATCCAAACACCAAATCGAGCTTGCTGCAGATTACACATATTTAAATTTCTATAAATTGTAACAATGTCATGACTGTAAGTGTACATATTTTGTAATATCTTACAGGGACCTGTAACTACATTTGCTGCACAGTCTGATTCAGCTACTCCTGCAGATGATGGTGAATCAAAACAAAAGAAGATGAAACTTTCACTCTCTGAAAAAGCCAGTACCAGTGCCGATCAAAAACCAACATTCATTGAAGGCATGTGTAAGATACAACGTGGTCAACTACAAATGGATCGCAATCAAATCATAGGTAGTGGAAGCTATGGTCATGTAATTCGTGGCACATTCCAAACCACACCAGTTGCAGTAAAAGAGGTATATTTTGAATGCAAAAACAAAAATTTCATTCCTCCATCAATTGACAATGAAATTCAGTCTAGTGCTTTTGTTCGCCACCGTTCCATTGTCAGCTTTATTGGCTTTACATATGATATACGGCCACAACTAAAATCTCTGCTTTTGGTGTATGAATTGATTGATGGGTACAATTTGGCTGAGATTGTGTATGATGATGATTTGATAAAATCAATGAATTTCACTGAACCAAAACGATATGATGTTCTGTATCAAATATCCCAAGCATTGGTGTACTTACACACACGTGACCCAAAAATCATCCATGGTGACATTAAGCCATCAAATATGATACTGTCCAAACAAGGCACAGCCAAACTCTGTGATCTAGGACTAAGTAAAATAAAGAAAAATAAGAGTGTGAGTGTCAGAACAACGGTAGTTGCCTGTGGTACTCCAATTTATATGTCACCAGAGCAGTTACTTAAAACTAAGTCCTCTTCCACAAAAAGTGACATGTATTCATTTGGAGTATCAGTCTATGAGATTCTCTTTGCAGATCATATATGGGGTGTAGGGGATTCTGATGATTTTAGGCAGCTTGATCTTGGTTCCTGGAAAAAGAAGGTAGAAGTTGAGAAAATTCCCCAAAAAGTGCACACCAAAATGAATCACTGCCTGTACACTATGATTTTGAATTGTGTCCAGTTTGAACATGATAAGCGACCAGATGCAATGGCTGTAGTCACAGAACTGGAGAAATTGTGTAACAGGAGGTGAATTAAACATAGAACATTTTTGGTGTGTATTTAACTGATTTTACATGGAGATATTGTGGAAAAGGTTATAGAACACAGCGATGTTTTGGGATTTTAACTTCATACCTGAACTATAGGTGGTCAGTTTGCAGTTGTAAAGAATGGTGTAAATGTCTATATATCTCAATGTAAAGCTTCTAGAGCAATTTTATGCTTTCTTATTATTGGCAGTGTCATTAATTGGTTTATGTGAACATTTGACATTGCTCATATCTTGCACACAAGATTGTTTGGAAGCAATGTTTGAAGTAGTGATGGCAGATATTTTATATGTAATTTATGTCAAAGTTATTAATTGGTTTGTTTAAAAGTAAGAGATTCTTCACTTCTTACAGAGAAGATAGTTCAGAGGAAATATGTCAAAGGTGATATTTTGTAGCTCTAATTACTTTTCTACATGTCTGTTAATATAGCTGAATAGTAATAAAAAAAATTACAACTTGAAGTACCAATCTAGCAGGTTAACTCCCATGTGAATAAGTATAAAGAATAGAAAAAGCTAAAAAATAGAGCAAAATGATTGTATACAGTTATCAGGTGTTCTCCAGGCGAATTTTCTAACAGCAATTAGGAGCAATGGTTTGTTTTCTTTTACTTACTAGCACTATTGGAAGCAAATGCAATTTGACATTGTGTGTTTGTTTAATGTATAAAAATACTTCATATTTTACTTGAACATACATCAAACAGTCACAAGGTTACATGAAATAAACAGTGAATGTTACAATTTGGGATATACCTCAAATAATTGATATGTAATTACTTTGCAAGGGTTTATTGATAACCATTGGCTAACCATTAATAGAGCCCAATTTAAATTTATGTTATTCTCTCACAGTTCTTTCTAAGATCAGATCCAAAACATGGCTCTGGAACATGGATTGGGGATTCTTTGAGAATGCAATATTTAATCTAGACAACTAGTGTATATATTTATGCATCATTAATATTATACTTGTTAAAGTTGCTTTAACACACAGTTAAGTTTGTGTATAAGGTATATACTTTTTGTGAAATTTGAGAGACAAGAATTGAAGAAAAACATGAAGCATTGTTGTGATTTTAACTGGAAATATTATGTCAATAGTTAAAAACATATAATGGTTTTGTAGTTTCAACTGTACAACTAAATTATAAGTGACATATGCACAATTGTAAACAACTGAGGCAGATGTAGCTGTCTGTGTGTCTCAATGTTGCAGTTTTACTCTTCTAAATTGTTATTAATTGGTTTACTTAAAATTAGACATTCTTCACTTCTAATACAGAAGATATTTGTCAAAGGTAATATTTTATATCTCGAATTACTTTTCATACATGTCTGTTTATTTAACACAATGTTAATTATGTAGGAATATCATAACATGAATTACCTAACCACCATGTATCAGGAATCCATGTACTTAATCTCCGAACTCGCGGATTCTAAGGCACACCATCCAAATCATAATGCATAAATCATAAGTCGTAAACCATAACAGGGTCATCACCAGGGTCGTCTGTGTTTGGTAGCAAGAAAAACTAAGGAGGAAAAGACTTCTGAAACAGATAGGTTTTGAGTCGCATATTGAAACATGATAATGTAGGAGCAGTTCAAATTTCAAGTGGCAAATTCTAATTCTAATAGTACTTTTATAGCACTTAATCTCTATCTATTGACAGACTCTAAGACACATAAAGCCAAAAATCAGAGATCGTAATCGTTAAATCAGAGACATTGCAGGGGTTGGCACCACGGAGAAGACGAAATGAAAACTGAGGAAAAAACTAGGGTGGGTAGGCTTTTTCAAAGAGGTAAGTTTTCAACTTCTTCCTGAATGAGGAGAGAGATTTAGCTGAGCGTACATCATCAGGGAGATCATTCCAAATCATCGGAGCATGGTATGCAAAGCTAAGGCCAAAATGCTTTTTTGACTTATATATTGATGCAAAATGTGGGACCTCAAGCAAAACACCCTGAGATTGACTTCTACGCATTCTGTACATACTGTGTCTAGGTTTAAGGAAAGGTTTGAAGTATTTTGGATGGCCACTATGTAGAAACTTGTACACCAATAGGGCCACCTTGAAAATAGAGTGATGCATGATAGGCAACCAATGAAGACTCTTTCTTCCTGGAGTGATATGTGAGTACTTGGTGGTATTCGCCACAATTCTAGCTAGACTGTTCTGAACACATTGGAGCCTACGAAGGTCAAGAGCAGAGAGACTTCTGAATAGAGAATTACAGTAGTCAAGCTGACTTCCAACCAAGGCATTTGCAGCCAAGAGAGCAGCTTCACGTGTAAGATACCCTCTGAGTCACTTTAAATCCCTGATATGAACAAAAAAAGCCTTACAGATATTCCTGACATGGCAAGAGAAGGAAAAATCAGAATCAAACCAGACACCAAGGTTCCTAATTGCCTCAGCAGGTGACAGGGGGGTACCAAGTATATTAACTGGGAAAAATTTGCCAAGTTTTGTACGGACATTTTTTGACCGAACAGAATAAACTCTGTCTTATCAGGATTAAGTTTAAGCTTGTTTACTGAGAGCCACTTTCTAACATCATCCAAGCAGTTTTTGGCATGCTTGTGTGTGAGATGAACGTAAAACTGCATGTCATCCGCATAAAAGTGGAAACATATGCCAGGATGATTCTGAATAACATTACTTAGGGGAGTAGTGTATAATGAGAAAAGGATCGGCCCCAAGACAGAGCCCTGAGGCACACCATACAATAGCCTTTTAGCATCAGATAAAACAGAACCAATCTCGATGCACTGATAGCGGTCAGAAAGGTACGACCTGAACCAGTCCAGAACCACACCTCCAACACCAAACCAGGAACCTAAACAGTCAATGAGCGTACTATGATCAATGGTGTTGAATGCTGCTGATTGGTCCAAGAGAACAACAGCAGTAGCTTCACCTCTAGCAAGAGCAAGGTGGACATCGTTTTTAATAGACAGTAGGGCGGTTTTGGTCAAATGACCATGCTTATAGGCAGACTGATTAACATTTTCAAGACCATTTGAGGTGACATGTTCATTTAACTGAGAAGCCACTACATGTTCAACGAGTTTGGAGATAAAGCTCAAGCCGGAGACAGGTCGGTAATTTTTTAATTCATCAGGAGGTAGTGAATCAAAGGAGAAACTATGGCCTTTTTAATCAAAGGAGAGATTATGGCCTTTTTGAAACCAGCAGGGACAGCACCTTCAGTTAGAGAATAGTTGGCAAGCTTAGTAATTGAGGGCAGGAGACTATCCAAGCATTCCTTCACTAGAAAAATAGGCCATGGATCAAGCAGGCAAGATTTAGTTGGTGACTTGGTAATTACTTTCTGTACTTCATCCTCAGAAACAGACTTAAAAAGGTCAAATTTGGGTACATCCAAAGGAGCAGGAAGAGTGAATGAGTCAGTGTTTGTAAAGGAGTCCCTGATTTTACTTATTTTATTAGAGAAAAAGGTGACAAAACGGTTGGCAAGACCTATGTGAGAGGCGTGAGATGGGAGTACCTTGTCGGGAACAGAGTGTAGTACTGAGTGTAGAACCTGCCACAGTTTCTTAGAGTCATGAGCATTGTCACTGATAAGGTTTCTGTAATAATTAGACTTGTCCCTGGTGATTAGGGTATTGCACCGAGCTATCTGTTTACGAAGTCTTGCCCGATTCAGTGGAGACTTGTCTTTCCGCCAGAACCTCTCAAATTGACGCCTGACACCTTTAGCCTGTAAGTAGGTGTCTGATAGCCAACCTGCGGCCCCTTTGGTAAAGGTTCGGGTGACCGTAGGAGCATGTTTGTCTAGCAAGGCACTCAAATCTCTTATGTATTGCTCATAAAGGGCACTAACTGTACTGCCAGGACTTGCGACAAATGAACAATTTGCGAGATCACACATCAGACTCTGCATGTTTATCTTGTGATACCTCTGAAAGGTAACTGTGTTTGATTCTCATATGAGAAGGATTTGTTGAAATGACTTTTAGATTTATGAACAGAGGAACTATAGAAAGGTACCTTAAGGAACATCTTTCCGGATTACTACTCTTTGCCTTAACAGCAGATGTATATAAAGACAAATATAAATATTGAAACGTTGAATTTGAGATGACAATGGAATTGTATACCTTGTGTCAATATATATCATGTAATGAATCATCTTCAAAGAAGTGAGGAAGTAAAGCTAAATTAACAGGATATGATACAGATAGTTGTTTGCCATTTCTATCACAATCTAAAATTCGTGCTGAAATATGAAAGTCACCAATTTTCATGGTGCAGTGACATATGACATTATTGAGAACGCATAACATAGAACCAGAATGATTGGCAACAGGAGTACCTGAGCATGAAGATAGCATCGTGGATGCATTTAAAACAAGGTAAGAATTGGGTGATAATTCCATAACAAAAGATTGAACTTCAATATGAAGGTATCTAAAGTCACATAGATTCATGATGTCCGGTTTGTGATCTAGGAAAATAGCTAGCTCACAAGTTACAGATGTGAACTCCTTCACTAGAAGCATAGTGGAACAGTGTTTGATATAATTACCATGGCAGTCACTATACTGAGACTCTTTTAGGGATATGTAGAAATTTCCTTTACTATTAATTGCCAGGTAAGGTGGTAAATCTAGTAATTGAGTTAAATTTTTATGGCTCAAATATTTTAAGTGATCCATATTTATCTATTAAATGTTTCAACACATACTCTCTATGTTTTCTATTTTATTTAAGATGACTCTTTCAACTCACACTCAACAGAGTTTAATTATACTTTAAAAGACTGTCATGTATAGTGATTGTCATGTATATTCGCTTGAAAATTTGTATATTGTTCTTTGGTCACTTCTTTTACATTTAATCTGACTTATAGTTATTGTCCATTATTGATGTGACTATGACATTTCTTAGTACTAAATGTTAATAGCATTTCTTACCATTTTTATGATTCTCTGTCTTGTACTGTAATTCAAGTAGAATTGTATAATATTACTTGTACTATGATCATTTCTTTACTGCTGAAAACTGATTACTTAAACTTACTAATTGCTGCTTTCTTTAGTTTTCTTATAAATTATATAACTTTTGATTATATTTATAGTTAGATTTACTACAGTGTATTTGTAATTCAATTTTCACTTTTACTTACATTTGTGACTATATTTATAGCTAGATTGACTGCCAGTATGCCATATATTTCACTTCTAAGATTTACATGTTATGTTTCGGTAATGACTCTTTATCATTTCTTTTACATCAAAATGAGACTTTCCATTTTGTACAACCACATATATAGCCTTTATCGGTCTCTCTTTCAGTAGTTATAATGATTGCATATAGTTAATACTTAAAGGTGCTTAAATACTCTAAAATTGTTATTCTTTTCCATTTCTGTGTTTCTTCATGGTATAAACATGTGTCCAACGTATATTATTTTCTGTATCAGTACTTGTCCTGCTGGTTGAGGTCATGTCTTCACAAAAAAATTTTTGTTACCTTACTTTCGGAGTAGGCAACTATGGAGGGTAGGCAATTGTTACCAAAGTAATATTTTCATTCACTAACGGCCTTAACATTCAGTTATCATTCAGTTCCCATGATTCCACCTCATTTTCACTATGCCAGGATCTAGACACCAAATATAGCTGCACAGTTTTACACAGAAAACTAGCCAGTGCTACAACTAGCCAGAACAGTAGCACTCCCTCACTGAGAGCACCAGTTACTTCCCCCCTTTGTTCTCTGTAGCAGCTACTCACTAGAATAACACTTATGAATATTCTTTTATAGCTGTAGGGAAGATAACCCTAGTTCATTTTTAGGAAATCACTAATTATTTCATTTCTGGAAACAATATTACAAAACATCACTTTATAATTTATTAACTAAGTCTAGGCCAAATTATTTCAGATATTCAGGACTTTAATATCATTTAATCATAATAATTTTGTGCATGTGTTTAGTAGGTGATGCGGTAAAGTAGTACACCTCTTCAGTTGATGGGTACATGTTTTTAAATTTCAGTGAACTATTTGATAACCTTTGCCTTAGATGCACTGGTGTAAAATATAAAATTAATGGTACTTGGCCTTGTTTGTACTGACCTGGGGCCGGTTTCATGAACAGACTTAAGCCTTGAGTCAGACTCAAAAGTTGAGACTTTGTCTCAAATTTTGGAAATATTTTGCTGAGTCTGTGAACTCAGACTCAATGCATTTCACAAACAAGCACAACTTGAGACCTGGCTCAGTCACAGGCTCAAATTTGAGCCCATGAAGGAGGTGTCTCAAATTTAAGTCCAAGCTTTGATGCCAAAAAACACATACATAAAGCGATACAATTTGTTCCAAAATGAAATTGATAAATCTTGTAATCTTCTATTTTCATTTTATTTTGTAATTACAGCCACATATTCAATATTTACTAATAACAAAAGTCAATAGAATTGACATGCTTTATAGGCTATTATCAAGTGACAGGCCTCAAGGGTGGACTCAAAGCCAGACTCAACCTCAGTTGAGTCTAAATCTTATGGATCACTAAGAATAATATATTATCATATAATTTCTTTGTATTATGAGTATTAAAGATATTTAAAATGATAATAATCATGAAATATAACTTTTTAAACTAAAAATAAGCCCACTAAATATATGAAATGAGATTAAAAAGTTGAGACCATAACTTGAGACTGGTCTCAGCTGATCCACCCTTTGTGAAATCCATTTGAGCCAAAAACTCAGCCGAGACAAAAGTCTCAGATTTGAGACCCTGACTCAGCCTTGAGTCTGGCTCAGTTTGAGACTTTTCATGAAACCGGCCCCTGATTTTTAACTGAGGTCAAGAATAAAGTACAATGTACTCAGGTGATTTCTGGCGGGAAATCTATATATAAAATATCAGGTGTTGAGTGAATTGCTGTCTGGCCACATGGCTTTATTCCCACCAATTCTCAGTATATATTCACCTCCCAGCATTGAAAATTTGTTGTGGGGCCTAATGTCAGGGCAGTGAACACTAAAAATTCCCCCCCTCCTCGCCCTAATAATTAATTTTATAAATTTATCTTAGGGCTTTTCTTTGTCTTTTATATGTGGGGTTAACACTACATCCTACTGATGTTTCATTATTTTAATTCACAGTATATGCACTCTTAGTGCTATTTCTTAACTTTTTAGTTTATGTTGTAAAACACTTTAAGAGTTGACCTTAAAGTCAGTAAACTATAACAGTTTTAACAACTTGAAACGCTTTTTCACAAGCTACATTTGTAATTACTGTAAATGAGTTGTTAGTAATAACATAGTAGTAGTTGTTGCCATATGGTTGTTCTAGGCTGATGTACATGTTAAAGTATAATTATGGGCAACAGTAGTGGAGTAGCATGTCTTATAACAAGGCTAATTGTGTTAACTAATATACTAATGTTATGTATGTTAATAAACTCCAAACTGGTTATATATTCATATCTGTAATTTTATTTTTGCCTTATTAACTTCATCTCCCTCAACTGATTTCTAATTTCTAATCTCTCCTACCCATGGATCACCAAATCCCACAATTCCACTGACCTCACCTCAGAACAAAGAGCTTGGTTTCACTCAGAAGGCTTATAGTTTTTGCACAGGTAACATCTCCCTTCTCCCTGTGCGTAACAATGCATATAAATAAGAATGTGAAAATAAAATAAAAAATTTGAAAAGTTATATCTGGACTTACAATTTCTTATGTTATCCCATGTACAAGTTTTAATGTTACCACCCCGATAACAGATCCCTCACCTTGAAAATTTGTCAATGAATGTTTCTTCATTAATTATGTAAAGTTATATATGTTACAGTAAATATGCGAAATCAGTAAATACGCGTATTTATTGATTTGGTCAGTAAATATGCGTATTCCTTGAAAATTTCAGTAAATACACGTATTTACTGGTTTTTTGGTCCAGTAAATATGTGTATTTACTAAAGTCATCATGAACATTTTATATCTTAAATAGTTTGGTGTTATCTGCTATGTCTTCATATTAACAGTTATTTCAAACTTTATATGGCTTTGTCATATTCAAAGTTTGATACTTGATGACGATCCAGCACTGAGATAACTATTTAACATCACTTTATAATTTCAAAGGCAGTTGCATGTGATATGTGATAAAACTTTGTAATATTTTTTTTCATTTAAAATAAATTGTAATGTAAATAGACATTTTATAAATTTAAATATCCAAGTATTTATCAAATTATGATGCTTTATGTATAAGCAACAACAAGCAAGGTAATAAGGTTAAGATATATTTCTTGTTCAAGAACTGAAATTCACTGTACTTTGAACAATATATTTTAACAATGTTTTTCTTTTGTAAAGGTCACCAATAATATTTAGATCTATAATTAGGGTTAAATAAAACTCCCTTTGATGTTGTCCCTTCAATAGAGGAATCTACACCATAACCATAGATGCCTTAAAAGAGATTAAGTCCCTCTGAAAGACCATGATGAAATCCAGTTAGGGACTAGCTGGCCTTTTCATTGGTTCTAACAACAGTTCTTTGATCAAGTAGCCAGTACCTACATTAAAGTCATAAATCTACCAGAAAATTGCAAAATATTAAGCCTTGATGGAAATAAAATAAAGAAACCACTTACTAATAATCTCTGTTTAACAATAGATTCATTGAGAATACATGGAGACTTGTTTGGGTGTAAATCATGTTGTCTTAAATGATAAGGTAAAATTTCTCCTGAATGAAAGTACAGTTAAAATATGTTAAAATTTAGAAAGTTGAATTAATTTCTTTAACTTTTATTTATTTTCAATAAAACGTTTTTTATGTATCAGTCACATAAAAATAGTGAAAAGTTAAATGATCTTTAATCATTTGTAGGGACGGCATAGGTGCTTAGTAGCTGTGAGATTAAAAATAATATAAGCTTAAATGAAATATCTAAGAAAGCACATATATCAAGGTTTTAAAATTAAATATCTAAAAGCCCAGTGCTATTTTTTTCATATATTTGCATGTAATGAACTGTATAATGAAGTATGCATGGTATGTTCTAATAGTCATCATAATAGAGCAAAATGTTCCAATATAATTCACAGTTTGGTTTATCATTTAATATTATACAGAGTAAAATGTTCCAATATAATGTACAGTTTGGTTTACCATTTAATATTATATAGTTACAACCAGTGAACATCAAACTTTCATTTCACATATTTACTGAAAGTCAAACCAGTAAATTTGTAAAATAACGCAGGTCATAAATCAGTAAATATGCGTATTTACTGAAAATTTTAGGGAATACACGTATTTACTGACCAAATCAGTAAATACTGAAATTTTCAGTAAATACGCGTATCTACTGATTTCACATATTTACTGTAACATATACACCATTTAATTATCCACCACTAGCAGTATTTGACTGGTATAGGGGATACACGGAGCAGGTTAGTTTTTTTAGCATACAATGCTGCCACCTGACCATTGATACTTAGTGTCAATAACTTCCAGTTTTTCACTAATATCTCGAAAACTCTGTAAATATATATCATATATTATTAGAAAGGTCTTTTTTACAGCGCTTCTGCTGTTTTTGTTGCATGAGAACTCATGTGAAAATGCCTGATAAATCAGAAGTTAAAGATTGAGATTTTTATATTAACTATTATATTAAATTCTCTCTTAAAATATGGAATTATTTAACTCTTAAATCATACAAATTGGTGGATAATAAAAGTAAATCATGTCTTATTAGACAGAAAAAGTATATCATTCATGATGATTAACAATGTCATACTCGTGCTACGCACTGGTATAATATTAACTTCAGTCGTGATATATTTCTTCAATAAAATCCATGCAAAACAGGTTTCATATTCATTAGTCATGTATGGGCATCGCCGTTGTCAGTCTCTCACCTCGAGAGGGGCCATTTGGTGGTGTAGAAACACTAGCATAAGTCCCTCTCTCTGTAACTGGTGACCCCTGATTGCTAAGCAACTATTGCTGGGTAGGTTTCTGGGAAAACAACTGGGTTGTGGGGTGGTTTGCACGGGCACATCAGTTTAAATTTGGACTTTGATAATGAAAGACATGAATTTGCTTGTATTTATTTATGATTGTTATTTTAACGTTATAGACTGGGCATTTTAGATTTACATATGGACGGCCGTTTTCTGTGTGACAAGTTTACTGTACCTGTTACATACCATAATTGAGAACTGTGAATCTTATTCACAGTAATGTGGCTACTTTGACAACCTCAGGCTTGTTCTGGATGCTCTAGAGGGACGGTCTAACCTATTTTCTTAACTGTCATCTGTCTATTTCATTTGGTTCAAGTGTCAGATTGTCTAAGTAGCAAAATACCCAGTGGAGTATGCTCATGTTTTTCAGAAGCTAGTAACATTTATTAAACATGGCTAAAGGGAAAAGTAAAGTTAACTGTTGGAAGTGTAGTACAAAACATGGCCCACCAATGGGCAAGAAATGTAGAGACGGTGAATACCTCACAGACATCAGCGTATGCATCTCCAGCAGAAGCGTCCAGTGACAATGACTGTTTTGTTATGACGCCTAGCGTCAAGTAGGGAAGTAATGCCAAGTTTTATTAAAATTAGGTCACAAAACAGAAGGACTGCTACGTTCAGAAGCCCTCGGGGTCATGTGACCTTCCCTCCACAGTCAGTGACAAGGGGCAACCGTCATATGATGGTGTTCAGCTGATGATCTTACAAGAACTACAACAGGTCAATCCAGACGAGAAGCTGTCGAGGATAATGTTAACAGGAAGAAGAGGAAAAGTAAAGACATTCCCAAGGACTTGCATAAGATAAGTGAATCTTGTTCTGGTGTCAGTAGAAAGTATGAGAGTACAGAAAGTAGTTCACAGTCTTTGTCAGATGAAGACATTCCTAGTTTGTCAGTTGTCAGGTCTTCAAGAAAAATACAGAAGCGTGTAGATGATAGAATTGCTCAGATTGAGAAAGCTTACCAATCAAAAGGTAATGACGCCCCAAAAATAAAATCAAAAAGAGGTGGTGTAGAGGTACTGGTTTCTAAAAAGGTTGTATGGCCCCATGATACTATTTTGGGTGGTAGTACTAAGCAGCGTGTAACATACGACTAACTTACTATCACTCAGTTCGTGCCTGGATTTACTCACAACATCCTAGATGAAGATTGCCACAAAACTAGGGAGAGAATGCTGTGGTATCTTTCAGATATCATGGAAGATGCCACAGACTTCTCCTGGGGCAGTGTGATACTCCTCTGATGGAGAGGGGTACGGTAAACTAGCACAGTACCAGTCGAATAGATAGGATTAGGCGCGCACAAGCACAAAAGCATGTAAATTAAAAACAAAATTGGGCAAGAACACAAGAAGTTCTGTAAATCATTCCAAAATGGCCAATGCTCACACTCAAAGGATAATGAATTTGCTGGTAAGCTTCACAGGCACATATGTGTGTTTTGTCTATCACAAGGGCCTATTCACCCACCTTCCGAAAAAGAATGTAACATTAAAAAGTCAGCAAAAATGTGCAAGTAGCTGCTCAGAGCCAGTAAGTTTACTGGGCTGCACAATTAATCAGTCTGGTAATAGTGATCAAAGTTACAGTAAGAGTGTACATATGTTTCGTGAGACTGCAAATCAGTTGTGTGGTATAAAATCAAGCCTATGGTCGACACTTGCAGCCAATATCCCACACAAGTGTTTTCAAGGGTTTACAGTGACAAGGTTCAAACCAGAGGACATCGGGTCATAAAAGTCCAGTCAGATCCTGTTAGTGGAACCCCCCCTTTACCTTCTGGTCTGAGCAATGTAAAAGTACCTATAATTGACGTGGCACATAATTTAAATGTTATGGCTGCACAAAACAATACACCATTTGTTCACCAGGCTGCATTGTTGAAAGCAATTACCCAGACACCACTAATGGACTAAGTGATTCGTCCCGGAAAGCATCAAATTCTGTTGATAACAATGGGTCAGCTACACCTGTTCAAAATATCATTGACAACACAGGAAAACTGAAGACATTCCCGGTAGGTGTTAATAAAACTTGTGAAACACTTAATGATGTTCTATTCACAGAAAAAGCTCTTGTACAATCGTGTGATGTGGTAGAACAAGGTTATTGTTCCCTCTATGATGTTAACAATGACACCTCAGAAATATTGAATTTATTGAGAGGCAAAGACAGTTGGAAAAAGAATGTTGTGTTTTTTCAATGCACATGTTCTGATATTAGTAAATGGCAAAGCCAAACAGAGTTTGCATTTGGGTTTGTGCCCTTGAGTGACATGGTGGTAAATAGTAAAAACAATATTCGTCCAGCAGTACCAGACCCTGTTCAGCAACATTTTGTCACAAAAAATTAATGTTCCGAATTTCTTGGGGGCTAGAATCCCTGTCAAAACCCAACTTAATATTTCAGAATGAAAATACGTTTTTTCAGGCTATTGGGATCAACAGTTACTCGAACTCATTGAATTTGGGTTCCCCTTGATTTGAATAGACATTCTAAATTGCGTTCAGATGGTAAAAATCACTCCTCAGCTCTGGATCATCCTGAAGAGATATTAGCATACTTAAGTAAAGAAAAAGAGTACAATGCTATCATTGGTCCGTTCAAAAATAGTCCCATACCACACATAAATGTTTCTCCATTCATGTCGCAAGAAAAACCAAACACACCCAATAGGTGTGTCATCATTGACTTGTCATGGCCAAAGGGTTACTCTGTAAACATAGGCGTTGACAAGAATCCTATTTGGGTCCGGGGTTTGCGTTAACTTTTCCCACAGTGGATGATATTACAAAGGAACTTGCACGTTTGGGACCTGGAGCCCATCTCTACAAAGGCCTTCCGTCATCTAAAAATAGATCTGTCTGATTATGATTTGTTAAGTCTCCAGTGGGAAGGCACGTATGTTGACACCTATCTGCCATTCGGCAGCAGGCATGGTAGTCAAAATTTTCAACATGTCAGCGATGGTTACATTACGCCATGCGTCAATGCGGGTTATCGGTCATGAATTATATTGATGACTTTGTTGGATTCGGGATGCCCGACATCTTGTCCAAATCCTTCGAGTGTTTGACGCAATTGCTGAAATGTTTGGGTCTTACAATTAGCCAAAAAAGCTAATACCTCCAACAACAAGAGCTGTATGTCTAGACGTGTTGATTAACACCGAAGAAGGTACAATTTCTGTACCTGATGATAGACTTGCACAGATTTGATGCACCGTCAATGAATGGTTGACAAAGTCACACTGCACAAAGAAAGAGTTACAGTCCTTGCTAGGTCAGCTGCTATATATTCACAAGTGTGTTCCACCAGCTTGCATCTTTCTAAATAGAATGCTGGAATTGTTGCATGCAAATCACGATGCCAAGATCATAAAGCTGACACATGCATTCCATTGTAACCTCCGTTGGTTTGAAAGATTTCTCATACATTTTAACATAGTATCAATGTACAACCACAAACGCGTTGATTATGAAGTTGAGCTGGAGGCCTGCTTAGACGGCCTAGGGGCTGTGTGGAAAAACTTTGTGTATCATATCCCATTACAGTGTCATTACTTGAAAATTGAGTATTTCCATCTCAAGATGGTAAATATTCTGGTGGCAGTTCTCAATTTTTCTATGTCCTGGCAAAAGAAGAAAGTCCTTATAAAATGTGACAATGCAGCGGTTGAGGACATCCTCATGCATGGCAGGACAAGAGATGCGTTCTTAGCAGCCTGCACACGGAATATATGGCAGGAAGCTGCCCTTCATGACATACAACTCATGAACCCACCCACATTTTAGGTCAAGAAAATGTCATAGCCGACTTGTTGTCCAGATGGTCCAACTCTGAAACAGATATAAGTAAATGGCATGCAAATGTTGAAAATCCAGTATGGCTGCAACTAAGTGCAGAATACCTCAACGTGGATTATGAAATTTAATTCAATTTATCAGATGCTTCACTTTGTTTGTATGAACAAAACCATTGGATAACCTGGCTATGGGTGCCCAGAAGCGACTTTGTGCTGCTTTTTGTCCAAAGACAATACAGTGTTACAATATGTTGTTTAGGCTATTTGTGGTATTTTGTTTGCTTACAAAGATTTCAATTTCACAGATTACTGTTACCAATGTATTTCATACTTGGAATATCTTACTTGTAATGGTGTGTCACCCAGCATGCTGTCAAATCACTTCTCAGCTTTAAAAGCTAAATTTACCATTTATGGTTTCCATTATGAAGTGTTTTCTCATCCCATTGTACAGTACTTTGGGAGATCAGTGCATATTCACAGGCCTATAGCAGTAACAAAACACAACACCAAATTACATTTTTAAGAATAGTGTCCCTCTGTTATGAAACCCACATGGGTCAGGTGTTTAAAGCTGTTTTTCTAGTTGCGTTTTGGGGGTTTCTTAGGTTGTCAAACCTTACCACCCATTCTGTCCAGTCATTTAACCACACACAGCACCTCACTTGAGGGTCCTTATTTTCACAAATAAATTCTTAAAAATTATCTTAAAATGGTCCAAAACTTTACAGACTCGAGACACTGTACATGTCATCTCCTTACCATGTATACCCGACTCAGATCTTTAAAAGCTTCCATAAACATTGCACGACTGTACACACCTGGTCCTGACGAACCATTGTTCCAGATTAACAATAATGGAGTATGGCAACCTCTTACAGACACTAAAGTGATTGTATTTGGACCTATAAAAAGAAAGATCATCAATTTGGCAAAAATGTGGCTACATTCTTCATGGAGAAATAAAACCCAATACTGGGATTAAAATTATATTTATTTATTCTTTAACATCCAAATTTTAAGCAGCACATTTTCTAGCACAGATATTTTATTTTCCGTTTGAATTTGTGAGTTAGACCAAGAATAAAAGTTTAGTATTTTTCAGTGTACTACTTTGGCTATTTCTATGGCAATCATGTTTGCTTGATTGGCTGTATATTGGTATGTGCTCTGCCAACCGTTCATGGGGTTTTAGGGTTCTTGATGATGTATATATAAATTATACCTGAACAATTTCCTAATACCGGGGGATGGGCCCCCTTTGTTTCCATTTACTCCTTTGTAACTGTTTGCCTTTTCGCCTTCACTTATGGGGTACTTCCTCATCAATCCTTTCCAGGGGGTCCTGTGATGTTTGGCATTTACTTAGGTGGCCTGTCCCCTCCTTCCAGTGTCACTATATTTCTGTTATGTACATATAAGTAATCATTATTTCTTATTCTATATTTGTGTAAATTCTCATGTAATTGTAAACTTTGACGTTTTCAATGTAATTATAAAGTTTACTTTTGACTTGGGATGACCTTGTGACCTTTATTAAGGTCATTGTTGTAAATCTTGACTAACATTTATATAGTGGCAGTCTTATTTAGTAGTAGTAGTATTTACTCAGATACGCTTTATCATTACATTATCATTACTTATACACGTACTTATATAATGTTATTGATGTATTAATAAACAAAATACTCAGCAATGACTTCGTTCACTGTCTCTCGGGGTGGGGGACTGATCACAAATGAAGATAACAATATTATACGAGTGTGTAGCACCAGTATTATATTGTTAATCTTCATGCGTGATATATCTTTCTGTATATGTCCAATGAGGGATGTTTTACTTTATTATCCACTATTTTGTATGATTTATCGGTTAAATAACATGAATATTTCATGAGAGAATGTGAAAAGGCTGTCAAAAAGAACAGGCAACAGCGATTATAAAACTTCCAATCTGTAACTTGCAATAACTCCTTCATTTCTGTATGGATTTTTATGCAACACATACGAGCAGAAGCACTGTATAATAACCTTTCCAATCACATATAATACATATTTACAGGTAACATAGTGTCCAAGATATTGGTGAAAAAAAACCGGAAGTTATTGAGACTCGTTATCCATTATACGGAGGCGCCGGTGTATGCCAAAAAAAACAAAAAAACATCCCGGTCTGTATTTCCCCGTATTTAGGGCAAATACGTCGCGTGGTGGATAATAAATTACAGTCTTTTTACATTATTTTAAAAAAATAAATTTACTTTACTTATTATTCATACAAAATTGTGGATGTTAAAAGTAAAACATTCCCTGCTGTCATTGCATATCTCTTGAGCATTAAAAGCAAAACTATCATTGGAATGATGTAGGTGTTGTAGAAGCAACTGCTTAGATTGGAGGAAGGTCCACTATAGTGGGGAACCCCATTGAAGAAATTTGTAGATCAACGTTTTGAACACATAATGGTACGCAATAGGCAACCAGTGTAGTTCTGTTAAGATGGATTCTGCATATACTAACTTTTATGACAGACTTCTAAACTGAGTTGGATTAACGACTATTAAACCCAGGCATTTGTTTCAAGGAAACGACATTTCCTAGATAAGGTCCTGTTTAATATGACAAAGATACCAATATTTACAGGAAACAGCCTTTAAAAGTCTTGGGGTAAAATATTCGGGGGAGAAGTCTACATCGAACCACATGCCTACATTTCTGTTAGCACCAGCAAGTCTCCCAGGATGTTGGCAGTATTTGATGCTGAGCCTTTGAACCAAAAGTAGTGAATTCAATTTTATTAGAATTTAGTTTTACTTTTCTGAAAGACATCCATTTTTAGACATCCTAAACACAAGCATTTAGTTTAGCCAAAGCAGAGAAAGCATCCTTATGGGAAAGATGAACAAATAATTCATATCATCAGCTTAAAATTAAAATTTAACATCAGGCTAGTGATATTGCTTAATTATTGCTTAAGAATTGTACAAAGTGAGAACAATATTTGACCCAGCACTGATCTCCCTGGGACTCCATAGTTGAGTTTCTGTCAGTCAGATAGTGTGGAATCCATCGTATTGGATTATTGTCACTCTAATTAGAAAGAAACCACTACGGGGCAGTGCCACTCAGAGCAGACCAGGATCTGAGATAGCCAAGTAGAGTTTGATGATCGATGGTATCAAAAGCAGCTGACAAGTCAAGTAAGACCAGAGCAGTGGTATGCCCTGTGCAAGAAAAAGACAGACTTATTATTTATTGACAATAAAGCTCTTTCAGTTGAATGACTTTTTTGTAAGCAGACTACTGTGAAATTTGTTGCTGTGATGCCACGTCCTGCACAACCAACCTGAAGCACAATCAGCCTGGGCACTGGATGATAGTTCTTGGGTTCTGACAGAGATAAATTCTTGATCAGAGGCACAACAGACTTCAAACATAATTCATCAGGATAAGAGCCTTCTTTGAGGTAACAATTTACTAATTTAGTTATGGGTGATAGTGGGATGTCAAGACTTGAGGAGAAATGTAGGTGTTTCATCTGACACAAACGATTTAGTTGGAGAATCACTTATGATTTTATGGATGAATCTTCACTCATACACCAGAAGGCACTGAAAGCAGGATATGCCATGCTTTGGTTGATGGGCCAGAAGTAGGAAACATATTTTCCTCATTGTATCCTCGAAAAAACGGGGATACTATGGATCATGCACGGTCACAGTCCGTGTCAATGTACACAGACATATTCTTGTGTTCAACCTACAAGCCACATTTCTTCTGAGATATCTTGTAAACTGCTATGGCAGAGTTCTGGCCATCATATTCTTTTGGTAGCCCAGGAGTTAAAATTATGCTCTGGGGAATCAAAAACGTCAAAAATTTTGACTATGACTTGTGTTCAAGCTATAGGACACGTGCATGAATTGGTGGGTGTGATGTCTTGCCACACTATCTTTTTTGTAGGACTGGGGTCAAAATAAAGAGGAAAATAGCTATTTTAGGTTTTTGGAGTAACTGCCTTATAACTCAAAAACTGTTGCATGTAGAGTATTTGCATAGATGTGTTATTCACAAACTTTATCCTTAGCTACAAGATAACATGAAGTTTGGATCAGTATTGCATTAGATAAGAGAGAAATAACTGTTTTTTATATTGTAGTAATGTATGCATATTGTATGTAATAGCAAAATGAGTAAATGTGTAATATCATCAAAACTATTGAAGTCAGATGATCTTGTCAAAAAATATTCTTCATCAACTGTTAGATAATCTATGTTATACTAATGTTTCAGACCTGTTGTGTGCATTGCCATTGCATAGCAAAGAATTAGCTACTTTATATTTTAGCAAAGTAATACAAGGAGTAACTATCAAATATCTTAAAACACATTACGCTCTGTATTTTATTCAGGTTCTTTAGGGTCCATGATGAAGTTGTACACCTGTAGCTCATTGTATAACTGAGTAAAAGCTACTTTGACTTACTTATTGTTTGAGTAATTGTCTTGTATCTTTAAAACTGTTGCTTCTACAGGTTTGCTATGTTCAACCAACCTATAGGAAATCATATGCTGTGAATCTTTTCATGTGGTCAGATTTGCCCTTTGACCCCTTCTTCGAGGTCCAATCATGGAAAGTTATCTTGAAGGGTCTTTATCTCACTTATTATTGCTTGTACAGGTTTGGCATGTACAACCAACTTAAAGGAAACCATGTGATACGAATCTTCTGATGTGGTAAGAATTGACTTGTGACCCATCCTTCAATGTCAAATGATGAAACTAAACTTTGAAAAGGACTATATCTCACCTATTATTGCTCACACGGGTTTGGAATGTTGATATAACTTTTAGAAACCTTCTGGCCCTCCTCCAAGGTCAAACAATAAAACTAAACACCTTGATTTCAATTTGTTCTTGCTGGTAGTGGTTTGGGATGTTCACATAACTTACAGGAAACCTAGGCTGCACTTATTAAGATCTCCCACAGGGTTTCAAAGTTTATGTGACCAAGGCCTCTAATCAGCGAAAATTTACATGTGCACATGATAAATTTGTAAGCCTGTAGGTCATTACGTAGCTGCATGACCAATAGTTAATTTGACCGACTCACTATTGAATCAATATTGAAAATATATTGCTTCATGAGGTTTCCTATGTAATACCAACCTATAGCAAATCATTAAGTGTGCATCTATCGATTGAATCACAGTTAATTTTTAATCCCTTCTTCAACGTGAAACGATGGTGATCAAACTTTAAGGTGCCTCTACTCTCTTATATTTTCTTCTACAGGTTTCATTGGTAAAACCAACCTATATGTTATCATAAGTTGTGGACCTTTTTAGTATCTCAGATTTTAACATGGACTCCTCCTTCCAGGTGAAGCAACGTAAGTGCCTCGATCTCTTTTATTATTGCTTCTACAGGTTTGTTATGTTTAACCAACCTATAGGAAATCATAAGCTGTAGATATTTTAATAGAGTCGCATTTAACCTTTCAGCCTAAGCTAAACGCAAAACAACGGTATTTTATGCGGGTGTTCCACTGGAGCCGACCCTGTAACTCACCCTACGACTCTAGGGTCAGTTGCAAAAGTCATAGGGTCATGGGAAAAAGCGCGCGAAAATGCTGAGTCAGTTATAAATTCCCCGACAGGTCAGTATAGTTACACAGCATGAGCATCCTGACAAGACATAGGGTCGGGGACGTTTTTTGCACGGCCAGTCGTAGAAGTATTACGACAAGCCCTAAACCCCTAACAGACAAGCCGGATCACAAACAGACAAACTGTAAAAACAAACAGACAAGCCAGGAGCATTTTCCCAACCCTTGCCGACAGGTCTGATTGTTTTTGTGGGTCGGTATCTAGAGTTGGGATTCAGAATAGGGGTCCATATCACACTATATAACCCCCCCCCCCCCCCCCCCCCCCCCCCCGTGATGTGCCATTCATTTCACACTTCAAAGATGACAGGAACACATCAAGAGCAACTGATAGATTTACTTAAGGTCATTTTGTTTTTTATTGAGTTGAATATTTTATTGTACATGATAATTTCAAGACACAGAAGACAGTAGAACAAAGCACCAGCATCACTACCACCACCAAGAAGGAGAAGAAAGCCACAGAATCCATGGGTTAAGAGGACAGAGGTTGCTACAGAACACTCTTGGACGAGTTAATCACTACTGACATACCAGGTAATAGAAACTTTACCAGGATGGAACCAGCATTTTTTTATTTGATTGAAGAAAGAATCATCCCCCATCTCAGGAAGTCAATCGCCAACTGCAGGAAGACACTGGAAGTTGGATTGAAACTGGCAGTTACTTTGAGACACTTATCCACAGGGGAAAGCTACACTTCACTGCTATACCACTGGAGGGTTGGAAGAACGATCATCTGCAAATTTGTCCCCCATGTCTGCAAAGCAAGTTTGAAAGAATTTCAACATGAGTACTTGCTGTCCCATTGATCCTGAAGACTGGAAGACAATTGAAGAAAGATTTAGAAACAGATGGAATGTCCCCCATGCAGTCGGTGCACTAGATGGAAAACACATGGCTATAGAAAGTCAGGCAGTGAATATTTCAACTACAAGGGCTACTTCTCCCTGGTACTTTTGGCTTTAGTCAATGCAGATTACAAATTCCTGTGGGTCAACGTGTAGGCCAGTGGGTCATTATCTGATGCTCAGATATTCAACCGCAACAAACTGAAAACAAGAATTGAGAATGGAATCTTGGGACTACCACCACCTGAACCACTTGCACCTGGGGGCCAGATCTGCACTACTTCCTGCTGGGGGACGATGCCTATGCCCTGATGCCTTGGCTGGTCAAGCCTTACAGTAGATGACAACTGACCAGGGAGGAGAGAATAGCCAACTACAGGATATCCAGGGGCAGGAGGGTGGTCAAGAACTCATTTGGTATACTTGTCAACAGATTCAGGGTGCTGTTGACCACCATGGAGCAGAGGCCAAAAGTAGTGAGAGACATTGTGTTAACATGTGTGGTACTGCATAACATGCTGAGAATAAGCCATCAGACGGGGAGCTGACAGACCACCAACTCCAGCCGATGACATACTAGCATCACAGGCTGACCAGGGGAAACAGGGAGATAATCGTAACTTCAGAAACCCATCAAGGGAGGCCAAACATCAACAAGACCTACTGAAAGACTACTTCAATCACATGGGGGCGCTGGCTGGGCAGGAGGACAGAGTTTAAGAGGGGGAGAACATGCTGTCATCTATGAGTCCTTTTCAGGACTACCCAAATAATCCAAGAACTTTTATTTAACAAAGTGTTGACCAAAAAAATAACCCCAATTTTCTAACAATTTAATGCCAATTCACTGTCACCAAAAATATTCCCTATCACAAACACAAATCCCTCCCAAACTCAGTTCACAAAATTAAATATCATTTCTTACAGATTTAAACCCAGGTCTTCAATTTACAAACTTCAGATCTCTGACCAAAATGACCTAGGTTTATTGTGCAAAAAATAACCTGCTAAATAGTAAAACAAAAATGATCCTATTTGAAAATTAATTCTGGCCCCCAAATATCACAAACAGAAACAATTTTAAAAAATATAAAAATAAATTTTGTCCATAAACTAGAAAGTAAAATTTAAAATGGAAGTTCCAAAAGATAATGTTTTAATGTTTTGTTAGGTCTCGCCATTTGATTGTCTGTCAGTCCCTCCACACATTGAAAACTACTGACTTGTATGGATGTTGGGTTTCATTTCAATTTTGGTTTGGGGTGGGAGGGACGTGGATTGGTGTCTGGATCTTTGTTGTTTGTTATTTGGAGGGGTAGGCTTTTGTTTTATAATTTTTTTGGGGGGGCGGGGGGGGGGGGGGGGGGGGGGGGGGGGGGGGGGGTTGCTTGTTTTGGAATTCTTAGGAGACAAATTTAGTTTAATTTTGTTAAACTTTCTTTTGAAATATTTTTTTAACTTTTTTTCCAATTTTGTTAAATTTTTAAACAATTGAAAAAAATTTTTTTGGGGGTTTTGTGGTGGAACTTAATATGTGTTCAACATTCACTCATTCATTCACACAATTTTTTTCATGTACTGGGGAAAGTGTAAGTGTTGGATGGTGTGCATTTTGGTTTTTTGGGCAACCACAGTTGAATAATTGTTTTTGGAAGATTTGGGTGGCCTTTAGAAGGGCCAGTTTTGGTATGACTTGTGCGGGCTAATCTGCTGATTTGGGCTGACTCTGCTGGCTGGACTGGCTGGGATGTCTTGACTGTTCTTGATGAGTGGAAGATGGCACTGATGATGGTGCTGGTTGAAGTTGAGAGGGTGAAAATGGCTTTGGTGTGTCGATCTGCTGGTACTGTAGTATACTTGGAATAGCTCCAAAGAGACTGGATAATCCAGAAGTGTTGTGTTGACTCTCCTCCTGTTGTGAAGATTCTGTGTCTGCAGCTGAAGGTGGGTTGAAAATCATCTGTCTGGAAGTCCCAGGCTGTTGGTCATCCACAACTACATAAGAGGTTGGCTGTGCTGACGCTGATGAAGGCTTTGATGGTTGCTGTACTTTGGCAATCACTGTAGAAGGCTGTGTTGTGGCTATCTGTGTAGGTTGCACAACTGGAATGGAGTCTGCTTGAGTTTCCGGTATGGTGAGTATGTATTCACATCGTGCTGTGGCCTGTGTTGCTTCTGGAAGTTGAAATGTTGTGACCTGTTGACTTGTGGTGACCTGTCTCTTGCATTCTTCGTCCTTGTACTGTATTTCACTGAGAAGCTTCACTGTCTCATTCCTAAAGGTCAAAAAGTCTCTCTCCTCCTGGTGTTCAATCTCAGAGTGGAGATAGTTGCAGAATGACTGTCTTAGACTTGGAGTGGGGTCCTGACTTGCACCCAGAAATGTGGTAATCATCGACTTCATCTGCTAGAACTGATCTAATACTGGATCTTCAGCAGTTTTGGTAGTTGCGACTGTAGGCTGTCATTGCTTAGGACAGGTGCTCGAAGGCTGATGAGTAACATCTGATCCAATTCTGATTTCCATCTCAGATTCTGTGTCTCTGAGGCTGTGGCTGTAAAAGGTCTCTGGGGTGACTTGCATGCAAGAAGACTTGGAAACTCCCTTCCTTCTGATGTGACCTCGTAGAAAACTGAAACTGTCCTTCAGCCAGGTCTGTCATTCTGTGCTCTTCTTAGCTGCTTGTCCTGACTTCGTCTGAGTGAGCTTGTCATACCTGGGACATTGAATCTCGAACCACTTCCTCACAGTCTTCACAGGCACGTTTCTGGTAGCTGCTAGCTGCTCGGAAAGTCTTTCTTCTGCTTGTCTTTGAAACTGTCATTGGTCTTGTCATAAAGTTCCTTGTGCTGTTTAACGAACTCCACGATGGCTTTTTCGTCTGAATCACTCAGGAAAATGGATTTCATCTGTCCCTTCTTTTGTCTGGATTGAGTTGATTCTACATCAGTATCCGTGTCAGTTCGCACTCTCTTCTCTCCCCTTTCCTGGCTCTCTTCCCTCCTCTCTCTCTCCATCCTCTCTCTGTCCCTCTCCTCCTGTTCTATCCTCTCTCTCTCATCCCTCTCCTTCCCCTCCTTTTTTCTCTATATCCTCAGCTGTATCTCCTAACTCAAACTGTGGTTGAGTGTCAGTTGGTACTTCAATCTTTCTCCTTCTGCCCCTTGGCATGCTGATCAATCAATCAATTGTACAGCTTGTTTAAAAAACAAAACTTAAAAAAAGTAAAAGTGAAACCTCACTAAACAGATTTCACTCCCAGCCAGTCCAGCCTAGCTCAAACTTAAGCTAATTTGCAAAAAAAAAATGAAAAACTTAAAATAAAAGCTGCACATCAGTTGTCTCTCAACAAGTCAAAGCCCAAATATACGCAGATTGTTTACTGACTCGCCTTTTTATACCCACAGATTTGGAAACCAACAGGCCGTAAGGGGCAGAAATATTGCCGTCCTGTCGGTTACAGTTCCCAGCTTGTCTGTTAGTGTTACAGGCCTGTCGGTTGTTGTTTATGGCTTGTCTGTTTCAGTTTAAGGCCTGTCGGTTATAAATTTTCCTGACTCTAGGACCCAGTCTGTTAAAGTTACCGACTGGCCTGGAAACTTTGCAGGCCTGTGGGGAGCAGTTACAGACAAGCCGGCTAAGTTACCAACTGTACTGTAACATTTCCCGCATAGTCTGTTTGTTATCACATACAGACGGGAAGTCCATATTTGGACAAGCCGGATACTTGGTACAGACAGGCCTGTTTGATTAACCGACAAGCCGGGAAGTGTAACTGACAGGCCGTTAAGTTAACTGA
Organism: Sabellastarte sp. h YS-2021; assembly: GCA_964017235.1. Taxonomy (NCBI): domain Eukaryota; kingdom Metazoa; phylum Annelida; class Polychaeta; order Sabellida; family Sabellidae; genus Sabellastarte; species Sabellastarte sp. h YS-2021. Next base: position 162,804,160 of record OZ024927.1, on the reverse strand, counting down.
CAGGCCTGTTGCTAGGTGGATGAAAGTAGGTTCGGCAAGGTAGTAGAAATATCAAACATGTTTGAAATTTTACGGACTCTCCCCAACAGGCCGGGAAACTACAACTGGCCCTAACCGAGCATGTAAACATTTGTCCCAACTCTCCAAAAATGCATAGTTACCGACAGTGGAACACCCAAATTCATTTGCTGGACATTTTTCTGAGCTCTGAGCAGGCAGAATCATCTTAGAAGTTTGATGTAATACCCTCCAAAAGTTTTTTATTGTCACCACACTTTTTGCAGTAATGAGATTCCTGTAACAACCTGTACATTATTTTGAATATTTATTTATTTATTTTTTTTTTGGGGGGGGGGGGGGGGGGTTAACGTCGCTTTCAACACTCTACAGGTCTTATCGCGATGGGTAGTTCTATGGGCAGGGGAAACCAGTACATACAGTTGGTCAAGGTTCTGTGTTCTAAACTGGCGACCATCAGTAACCAACTACCAACTTTCTCACATTTGGTCGGGGCTTTGAACTGCAGACCTCAGAGGTGCCACAGTGCCCCCCCCCCCCATTATTTTGAAGACTAGTGTGACATCAAAGGTATATTTTAAGAATATGGGTAGAAATAATGTACAGAATTGTGTTTCTGTATGAAAAGTCGGGTATAACCCCATTGAAAAAATTCTTCACTTAGATCATTTCTCCAGGAAAAAAACCTTGTTTCTAAATCTTTGACAGAGACATGAATAATCCCTAAAATGAACGGATTTAAAAAAAAAATGTCTGAATTTTTATCACCAATGACGCAACTACTTTACTAAAAATTGTGAGAATTACATAAGACCTGCTAAATGTTATCAACAGGAAGCGAGAGGAGAAGACTCATTGAATAAAAATCCACCCTAATAGCAACAAATTTAAATAACTCTATTTGCCTGTCATTTATTCAGCCAAAATATTGTGCTGAGCAACTTTCAGTTGATGATGTTTGAGTGTCAGAAAAAAAAACAAAACATTTTGTCAAAACTTCAAAGGAGGTTTCCTTTTCAGATCTAATGTTGTTTGTAAAACGCAATTAAGGAAGAGTAGTACACCTAATCTAAAAAGTATTTTCGTCTTATTGTGTTGATTTACTAACTCCATAAAAGCAAACTATGGATATATACATAGGGAATAATATTAACTTGAAATAAATATCTAATTTTTTGTCCCACTTCACCGGTGATCAATGGCCTAAAAGGGAATTTTTACAGTAATGTCCAATTGCGACACTGTTCTGGATATAGATCCTCATTATATTTTTTAAATTCAATTTCATACACAGAGGTAAATGTATCTATAATGTACACCTATCTGTCTTTCTTTACTTGTATGAGTACGTTATTCTTTTTACAACATGCAATACTACGATTTTACATGCCATTCAACACCCAGATATATGTATCTATAATGTACACCCATCTGCCTTTGTTTACTTGTATGAGTACGTTTTTCTTCTTACAGCGTGAAAATTGCATATGCCATTCAACACCCAGGGTCATATTGGAACAGCTCTACACCACAGCCACTTCTTGGAATTGAAAGGTCCTAGGTGGCCCAGTGGGTGGAAAATTGAAGAATCTCATCATGGCCTGTCATCGTTGTGTGGGTTTGACTCCCACAAGTGGCAATGCTGAATACCTCTCCCAATATGACCCTGGCTGTGTGACGGGATGTAACTACTTGGAACTTTGTTGGAGTCAAACCCACACAGAGTTAATATTTTTTGCCTGATAAGTTTCTGTGAGTTTTCAATCTCCGCAAAAGCGAGAATTTAAGAAGATACTAATATCATTTTACTGGTACTCATTTATGATGTACTTATAGTTGTAACAAATTATAAGTTGAGTACTTTTGACCATACACGAAATAAAAATACAGCATTGTATTAAAAATATTTAATCTTAAACAGTTAAAGTATTTGAAAAGTTTTAGTTAATATAACAAATATTGGGTTCAGGGGTCAGTCATGCCAAGTTGTATCATATTTTAAGCATTAAAATAAAACAAATATTATAAATACGACGTGTGCTTATACAAATAATTTCATCAAAGTGTTTATTGAAAAAAGTTCAGGCACATTGGAAATCCACCTTCATTTAACAAATAATTTGTTCCAAAGAATTACAAGCAAACATCTGAGGAATTTGCAGCAAATGTAATTTCTTACTTTTTACAGGGTGCATTTTAAAATACAAATTCTAATTTTATTAATATATTTCCAAATTCATTTCTTTCAAACTTCTCTTTCATGTTATCCTACATGGCCAACCCTTATCATGACTATCATGCAAGTAACTATTTTGTTGGCTTTTTTATCCTCTCCCCCTGAGGGAATTGTAACTGTGTCCATTTGTGTGTCTGTTTGTCTGCACGCAAAAATAAAAAAACTATACATCAGAATCTGTTCATAATTACTACACAAGGTGAAATGTTTCCATGGCCCAGTTCCTTTCACAGTTGTTCCGGATCCTCTCACCAGGAGTCTAAACCTTTTTCAGGGATATTTTGCCAATATCTGGTTTCTTATCCTTGGGCCCGATGGTTTGTGCTCCGTTAGGAACTTTAATGTATTTGTAATTTCCTGTAATGTGGTCTGATTAGAAATCAATGTTTGTTAACATTCATTTCTCATAAAATACCATTTCTTGTACTGGATAATATGGTCAGCGACCTTCAAAATGTATTTTATGTATTATACTTCAAGTATAATATTCTTACACCATGTTGACCTGTGAATTCATTCACAGGCTGACCTTATTTCCTAGCCATTTTATGAAATAAACATAATGAATAATAAGGTTGAATGTAAATGTGGAAACTCCAAAACTGCTTGAAGTTCAAATTAATTATCTGTTTTGTCTGGTTTTTATTTTTATAGATGAGTGTACATAATTGGTTGAACCACCATGAAGATAACTTATTACACCATTAATAGAAGTGGTGGGGTTTTACAATTGAAAAGACAAATATTCACTCATGACGTTAATCATATCTGGAGTACCTGGTAAGTTACCCAGGTTTAAGTTATTAACTATTCACTTACCTTTACCTATACTTCAACACAGTGACAGTTATAAAAAAAAAACTTATATAACAATTTTATACTCGTTTATTTATGAACATATTAATGTAAACCTTGACGTTGTCCATTTATTACACATATTAGAATGTGAACATCCGAACTCATTTATCATCTGCATGTCTTGCATTTCATTTTAATATTTATATATAACTTCTATTAATCACAATGTCAATAAAGTAGCAATATTATATCAATCAGAAACTAACTTGGCAGACAAAATACCAATGAAAAATATGTTTCACTAAAAATAAGTCATGGACTTGTAGTTAACACAAAAATTAGTCTGTGATTTTGGCTGTGGCTGTGTGGGGTAAAATATTGGCTCTGGCGGAGTTGCTTTAAATAAAAGTTTTATTTTGGGTTTAAATTTTTGAACTTAGGCCTTAGTCCAGATAAAATTCTCAGACTTAGGTCATACTTATACTTCTGTCCCACTGTCACGATTTGGCCTCTCGACTTACCTGGTGTTGACAGTAATATGACATACTTTGTGAACCAAAAAGATTTGGAACTAATTGAATCCAATCTTAGACCTTCATCCGATTTACCACACATGTTTAAAAACTTTTGCAAGTATGCCTCTCTGTGCAAATGACTTGTGTTCGTCGTGATGTAAGGTCTGAAGGAAAAATTCTTTTCTTCCTTATTTCAACTGTTTTGTGTATATGTTGTGTTACAACACAACTCTGTCCACAGGTGAAATCCACTGCTCTCACCATCAAACAAACATGCTGAATCTACAGCTTTCACTTCTTCTTCATGCTGAATCCACAGCCCTTCTGTTTAAAATGCAGAAAGTGTATCTACCCCAATCTAATAAATACTTTTTTTGGGTTATGTATGTGGATATTGCAATAAAATCACAAACGCATTTCTGAATTCATGATCTGGATCCAAGAGCAGGACCAATCATGGTAGCACCACCTTGTGTAAAACTATGACATTTGGACGAACAAACCGACATTATTATAATAATTACACATGAGATATGGCCATACTTTAAGAAATATATATAACCAACCTTCTGGTTCACTGTTTCTATTAGTTGAAAGTTCTAGCAGATTTTAAGTTACGCCTACTGCTATGGGTGAACCTATCAAAAAAGTAGGAAAACTAAAAAACTTGGGATTAGTCCTAAGTGAAAAGATCGGTCATTTGAGGAAAATTATTATTAATCTTTAGGGCCATAACGACTACCCGATTAATCGACAATGGTTAGAATAGTGCTATATACTGGTTAATATTTTAAGTATAAATTATCGCTCAAAGTAGTAAAAGATGGCAGAAGGTCTGAATCCACAAAATATGTTCATATAGTCACAAAAAAGATAAAATAAAAAAAAACAGTCAAATTTTCTATGTTGTTTATGCATTCACATAAAACCAGAAGTACCATATACCTCTTATATCGCTCACTTCCAGTCTGGAATAAACGAAGCAGAAGTCACAGGAAAACAGCAAATTTATTAAATTTTATAGATTACACACATATATTTTCATTTTATTTCACATATTTAGCATTTTCATGGCTTTCTACAATATGAAACTTAAGATTTTTGGTTGTTTTATAAATTTGACGGTTATTCAGTGTCGACATGAATAATACTTGACATTAAATATTTAGAGTTGTGACATCTCTATTAACCTTCTGACTTACTTCCAACTACTAAGATTAAAACCAGGTCACTTGTACCACTAAGTCCTGATCATTCTTGCGGAGTTGTTAACATACTCCTTTAACTAATTTTCTCTTGAGACAAAATCAGTTGGCTTAATGGCTTAATAAGACAAGTGTACAAGAATGGTTGGAATGGCCAAAACATTAGTCATAGTATCATTGAGATTAATTCCAGCTGTTTACTGATGTGAAACTCAATCTAGGGTGTGTATCTACTTTTGCAAGAGTTACAGATTATGGGACTACATTATCAGAGTGGCAAACTTGTGACAGTGGAATAGGGGTATAATAAAAATTGATCCAGGCAGTTGAAGGGATCCGGTGGGTAGAATGGTCCTCTACAAAACAATTTTTTAAACAGTTAATTAAGTTCAATAATTGGTGAAGGAATTTGAAAATTTAGTCACAGTTCTAATTTATAGCTTCAAATTAAAATAACATCTGATCCCATCTGTTTTTGCATTTCTTCCTTTTAGAGTTTCATCAATGGGCAAACTGAAAAAAAAGTTTTCTCTTAATGTATCTTATTTTTTAAGACTCTAGTTTAATTGGATCGGTAAGTGTCAAGAAAAAATCTTTCCAGTAGGCAATTTAATTTTAATATAAATGAAAATTAAATAAGTGATTTTTTTGTTTGAGGAAATTTTATAAATGACTTTAATGCAGATTTCACTGCCTCATAAATGTAGTCTTGAAATAAGCAACCTGTTTTACAAACCTATTGAGCTAACAATTATCTTTATTCCGTTTCTTTATCTGTATTTTGCTGCAGCTAACCTGAATGGCTATAATTCCATTTACAAATTCATGTTAGAAGCAAGCATATATTTATGTACAGACCAAGATGAGCTTCAAGATTCACCCTGAATCCCAAAGTCAGATCTTCAGGACGTTAAATTAAGAAATGTTGTGGCTCTGAGTTTTATTAATACAAAGTATGCACACAATATGTGTATATCTATCTATATATCATAAAAAGAGGGACCAACACGTCTTATGTTTTATTAGAATATACAATACCTTCTTTGAATTGGTTTTGAAATGGATTTGAAGACTAGTACCTACCTACTACCATCTGAAGAAGAGACTGTATCGTAGGGTAGTTTTTGTAGCTAGTTAAGATTTCTAAACCATCATAAAAGTTTCTCGATCCAACAGAGAAGTGGGAGGCAAATGTCTTAAAATTGGTTTCATATCAGGTAAACCCATTTAGTTTGTATCTCTTGAGAAGAAGCACAGATTATTGGGATTTGATTGTTACAGCACAAATCAAGTAATATCAAAATAGCTTCTGTTACAGAGTTTTAAGAAGTGAGGAAACTCCATATTTAACAGCAACATTTTCCTTATAACCCAATCACACTGTATATTGTATCGCTTCTGTTTATGGGCATTGAGTGTAACTCAACTTTTACTCATCCTTATACCACCAGTTTGTATACCTTGGTATACTTTGCTCTCCTTTTCCAAAATGTCGATGCGACATTAGCAGTATGAAGAACTGCAAAAAGCTTCCACAGCCCCATTTCATACCCACCACTTTTGCTTCTCTCATTTCCTCCGGATTTTGATGGGCTTGGTGCTCTTAAATTTTAAAACGCTAGGAGATATTGTATATACAATGTGTACTAACATGCAAAATAAAATTCCTGAAACTGTGTTTTACTGTCTTCATTGGTCTTGGTATTGGGTTCACATCCTGACAACTGTTAATAGCACGGCTCTGTTAAGAGCCTGTTATGGCAGTTGTCACCGACCCTAAACTTTTAGGTACTAAGACCTAACCTTTTTTCATCTCTAGGGCTCCAGCCAATCAGATTAAAGGGCGCATAGACTATGCATCACCCCCAAGTACTGGGGTCACTTTCAAATTAGCGGCCATTTTGTAAAGACCCGCCAAGAAATCAAGAAAACTAGACCCTCCACCCCCCTCTGTCACACTCATTTTTTTTATCAAAACTTATTTAGTCAAAAACTTGGCTTGACCTGTTGACCTCGACATTCCCGATCTTGACACAGCTTAGAGCTAGCTTTGAGAGCAGTAATAGGTATGTATAACTAGGTTTAATAACCTGCAGCATCTTGACCCCTTGCAGATAGACCAACTCTTGGGACTTCTTCAATATTTATAGGTTTGATATGGATATTGTAAAATAGGGCAATGGACAGGCAGGACACAGCTGACCTGGGATTCCCCCTCTTGACCTTGGCTTGCTTACTTTGTAAGCAACACTTTCATTTCGATCTTCTTACCTGGACCCCCTTGAACTTGACCCATACAAGGAGAGGTCTCTACTGATTGATGTAGACAAGGTTGGGGAAGTGATCAGGGTTCGGGTTTAGCCAATTTTCAGGCAGCATTTTGACCCCTTGGAATAATTCCTGTTCTTGTGAGGTCTTCTCTTTAGAATTGATATGAATGCTGTTTTATAGGGACTCAGGCAGGACCCAGCTTACCTGGGCACTCCTATTATCAAATTTGACGCTTTATTGGTTAGCATACATTGCTATCTCTGAGCCAATGTCGTATCTGAGGACTTAGGCAGGACCAGGCAGAACCTGGTAACCCACTACCAACTTGACATTTTCTTAACCGAATCAGACATGAGATACTTTTGGTATATGACCTCTGTGACTTCATGAAGTGCATATAATTCTAACATCTAACACGATATATACTTATGTGATTTATCCAATGTTACTGTGATACTATGTATACTGTATTTTAACCCTTTTGGGAAGTGCCCTCTATTGAGGCAAGGTGCTCTTAAAACCTGTTAAATTTAACAAATTATAAAACGCTCTGAGATATTGTTTACATAATGTGCACTAACATGTAAAATAAAATTCTACAAACTATGTTTTACTGTCTTCATAAAGTCTTGGTATTGGGTTCACATCCTGACAACTGTGAAGCTCACCCCCACAACCCAATCTTACTGTAGGGTGTCATCAGGGTGCTATCATTTCTGTGCTGCATTTCCTCCCCATTATGTGCTATTCTATCTCTTTTTATAGCTTCAGTGAAATTAAAAGTTTGCCACAATGTTACTCTGTGTATTTACAATATCTTATTGGAGGGCATTGCCTTTCCATTTCCTCAACCTAATGTGCTAAAATGCAGCTGCTGTTTTACTAGCACAGGGCTCATTAAATTATGTTATGCTTCCTCAGATCATTAGATCACAGGACACTGTATCTGCAAAATCATCTGAGGACGTAACTCTCCAGTCAAGCCTGTTTCCCCTTCCTTTTCACTTCCCCACAAGGATACCATTTTGGTCTTTGATTTAAAGATGTTCTCATTAATTAGGAGCCCTACAAATGCTTCTATCACATGTCATAATTAACAGATACAAACTTACTTTCACAAATTCTAGCTGAAAGTTAAGTTTACTTTGTCTTATATTAATATAACTCTAGATTCTGTTGTCGGAAACTGATACCATTGTTCTTCATTAACCTGGAAATGTAGAAATGGCACAATTAAAAAAAAACAAAGAAAAGTGGCACAGGGTTGGCATGTTCCTTTGTCTGAAGGAGCAACTGTTTTTGTCCATATTATGCCAACTACAATAAAGCTAGTGGGTGTAACGCAGTACAGGGATAGTTGTCACACAACACAACAGTACTGCTTATAGAGTTACCTTTGTAGTGCTGCAAAAGGTCTCACCCGATTATGTCATATTAAGGTTTCTCCAAGTAACCAAATACACAGAGATCAAAACAGTTTATCTCTCTTACAACATTGCACGTTGTAATGTAATGGTGGCTGCAAGGAGTTGTAAAGCTCTGGCTTCAAAGAGAAAGCAAATGAGAAGCATGACCAGAACTTATTGTAAGGCAAGTAGATCTTACAAAAAAGCAAGTGAAATACATAGTGCATGGCACAGGAAACACCTAGAAAGCCTGAAGTATAATGACAAACGTTTAGTGCATCATACAGAGAGAGAATTCTTTATTTTAATATGCACAGTGGGTGGGTTTTAAAAATTGTTTGAACTTATGCAAGTTGACTTATTAAATTGCTAAGTCAGCAATTTTGTTGGCCTGGCCCTCCAATCTTCCCAAAAATATAAGTAATTCTCAAAATAAGAATGTTGCTGGATTTGGACCCAGATCTATAATAGCTGGATCAAAGCAGCTAAGAATTGTTTAGGTTTGCTGGTTGGTCATAATTTTGGATGTGACATCAGTAAAGGCTAATTGACAGTTTCCCATTGAGATCACGGGTGATCTTGCACATTCCATGTTTAATGCAGACTATAAACTGTTTGACTTGGGATTTCCAGACAATGTAGATCATTTCGGAAAGTCTCTTTAATATCTTAATTAGTTATGAACATGATTTATACCGATATGGTAAAATTTGTCAAGTAATGATTGATAAAGGCTCTTTGGAAAGCCCCCAAGGACGTGAGATTTTATCAGAAATTTGGTCTAAATGTCACCTTATGAAACAGGGTTTTGTCAGTTGAGAAGATAGCAGCATTTATTGACGTAATGATGTCTCTATTCCAGAGAATTCAATTACACATTTACAGATGCTCTAAAGAAATATAATGCATATACATGCTGCAAATAAATATTTGTTCATAGCTGGACAGTATGGGTTGGGGGATGGGCTCAGTGGTGTAGTGGCTGAACACACTCACCTCTCACACGCGAGGTTGGGAGTTCAAACCCCTGTCCCTATGTGGGAAAGTTAGCTGTTGCTTATAGTTGCCCATCAGATTACAGTGCAGAATCTTGACCGACCTGTATGTACTGGTCTTCGCTGGCTTTAAACTATCTGTTGTGATATAAGCTATACAATGTGTAGAAATGATGTTGAACCCAAATAAATCAAAATTAAACCAGTGTTAAGTGCCAGCATTAATGTATTGAATAACTTTGAAATCAACAATCAAGTTTTTGTATGGGGTATTTTACACATCTCCAAAGAAAGTGATCTGTTGCTGAAACTTGTCTACATAAAGGGGCAATATTAAACAGGGCAGAAAGATCCTTAGAAATAGGTGAATGTGCCCATACGTTTTAGAATTTTAGATCATGACGTCAAAATGAAATGGAGGTCATCATAGAACTAATAGAACACAAAACACCACTACGTGTTACAAGAACACTGTTACAGGGACAAAGTCCTAATATGCCAGAAAAATTCATGATATATGATTATTAATAGCAAAAACTGCCCTGTTTTAGATTTACAGCCTGTGTTTGCTCATTTCAAATTGATCGTGTTGGTTATTAAATGTGTCCGAATGTACACTATGGGATATATTAAGAGATGGACTCCCTCATTCATGCCAAATTTTCGGAATAACAGAGGTTTGATTAGCAGGTAGGCTTTTAGGTATTAAGAACTAACATAATATCAATCTGAATAATATTAACTGGGTATTGTTAACAAAAATAACAGGAATATTTCTTTTTGATAAATACAGGTTTCAAAATTTGTTATCTTAAAACTTTAAAATAGTGATGACAATGTAATGGAATATATCAAGGACCAATGATGCTTAGGTTAACAAAGACTGTATTATACATGTGATTATATAGATGGCAAGTCCTCATGGATTTCTTGATACTGTAGATGATGGTAAAGGTCATATAACCATATGTGCTAGTTAACGTGTGTTATCATACACTGGAATGGGTCCTACAGCAACCTTGATGAATTAAGGGGGGTCACGGTGGCAGAGTGGTAACACTCTCTCCTCCCACCTCTGAGGCCGGGGTTTGGCTCCTGGCATGGCATCAAGTGGGAAAGCTGGTAGTTGCTTGCCGTTGGTCGGCACTTTACAGTACAGAACCCTGATGAACTGTATGTACTGGTTTCCTCTGCCCTTCCAACTACCCATCGTGATATGACCTGTATAGTGTTGAAAGCGATGTAAAACCCCAAATAAATAAATAAATAAAAAAAATTGATGAATTAATGAAAATAAAGGTGATTTAAATTTCGTCAAAAATTGAGCCAGAGAGGCGCAAAATTGGAGTTAAGTAATAAAAATTCCAGATTTAGAGCATGCTGACATGAAACCTCATCAAACCACAAATGTAATGAGAATACCCTACAAAGTTGTGGAGTTTTAAGAGACTTATCTACTGATAGGGAAGAAATGTGAGCTGTGAAGACTCTTCTTCAACAAAGTAAATTAGCTAGACAAGGTGAAAAATAAGGAAGAGCATCCAGAAAATTTACTGAAAACATGACACAAGCATTTTGGTAACTGCCCTGGCCAGCCAAGGACATACAACATCAAAGATGCGTATGAGATTTCATTGCGAACTTCATAGCAAATACCCATAATAATTTGATTAGCATGTTGTTGTTATATCTGGAGACCGAATGATGAAGAGGACTGACGACAAAAGGGGATTAACAATGAGCTATAAAGAATATTCTATTCACAAAAATTCACCTTCAAAAATCACAACTGTCTTGCCTGGGCATTAATGACCATAACACTATGATACTATCTGGTGTTCAAAACCAGCATTTGTAAACATTTTTGAGATGGTTTTTTTCTGCGTCTGCTCTGAAAAGTTTGTGTACATAGATATTTGGAAACTCAATAATACTCACTATGGGCAATGACCTTCTTCATAACCATGGATATATTTTCAATCACGATTGTGACACCCGTTAGGCATGGACATTTGTATTTTCATTTTGAACCACTAGAAATAGGTGAACACTTACCTAATTCCTAATTTAGCTGCAACTTAGATCCCAGCCTGAAAAATGAGAGATAGGTGGGAAATTGTAAATTACGACTTTTTATACAGAAGAATTGAGCTCAAATATTTTAAAAACTTCTTTTACATAATTACGTTTTTTTTTCTCTAATTTTATTTTTATGATTACTGCATAAGACTGTAAGTAGAAAATGTCGCACTTACAAAACTATTGACTAAGAAAAAACCCTGATTTTTGCTTAAAAAATTTAAATTTACATTTGAGAAAAAGTCCCTTATTTATGTGTCTATTTGAAGCTAACCCTCTTTTGTGAAAAACAAGGACCTTATTTTGTTTGTGAGTGCTCAAACTAATTCAGTTCTTTGAGCATGCCTCAGTTAAAGATAAAATAAAAATACACCAACACATTTAAAGTAATTCATTCAAGAGTCCTTGTTGACATCCAGGGTGTGACCTCATTTGTGGAATACTGTTGCAAAAAAGCAGACAAACAGGTTTGGGCCCCTTTTTAAATGCAACCTGATTTAAAGGCTTACTCAGTGAATGTTTTTACACTTCTTTCTTTTCATAAATTTTTTCTTTGTGGCAATCCAATTGCAAATGGATGCCATCTTTCAATTCAAAAGCCAATACAGATTGTGGTTATGCCTGGCGTCAGAGAAAAATATGTTTGTTGGGTCTTTAAATGAATGTTAACTGAAATATATTTGTCACTTCACCTTGGACTCCAGGTGGAGTTAATTGCATTGCACAATGATGTCATTCAAATGATATTTTGGTTAATATTACACATTACCTGATCTGTAAATAGAAAAGTACATCCTGGTGACTACAAAACTAACAATGAATAGAATATTGCGGTGGTCTGCTCTTTTAGGATTTGCTGCAATTTTGGTCATTTTAGCTTTTGGGAGACTGGGACAAAACAGCAAAATTTTCTGTTAAATATTGAAAATATGTACTATGGACAAGAACTGAATCAGAAACCAATCAAATTTATATGGACAAGAACTGGATCAGAAGCCAATCAAAGTGTATTTAAATCAGACTGAATCCTGAAAATTGATTGAAATAAATTTAAAAATTGAGCTAGAACCATCAAAGTAGACATATTTAACAATGTTTTGCCATTTTTACCCCATAAGATGTTTAAGGTGCACTTTGTTTCACTGCAGACTTTTTGAAGAATAGTTACATATTTAAAAAAAATAAAAGTATCATAAAAAATTATGTGACATTTTTTATCTTGAAAAATATACTCTTTGTTTCCCTTACTTAAAAAAAAACAAAGTGAATTGCATATTTCAAAAAACCGTGGTTGGTCTGTAGTTGTATTCAACTGAGTTTTTAATCAAAGAAGTTTTCACAAAAATTCAATTTTGATGTAAATGAAAGCCAAATACCTGAAGAGCTTATGGAAAAGTTTCAAGTATTTTTTCATCTTATGTCATTGCTGGTAGATGATCCATGAAATTTGTTTTTAATTTATTCTCTTTTTGCAATAAATGGTTGAAGAAAGGAATTAAATGTGTTAAGGTTGCACTTGGGTTTATGTTATAAACTGTAATAGTGTTATTTAAACTGTATCTGTTGGAATCATTTCCTGACTGACTGACAACATTAATGTTGTCTGGGTCTTTACAGATGTCTTATTAGGTGGATGCCGCCTCTGTTTTGCGATGCTCACCTTAAAATTTCTGATCCTATTTTTCTTAACATGTCTTGGGACATTTCCATGCTTTGTGTATGCATCAATGAGTGTGAATGCGTTATGCTGCAGTATTCTGTATGCCAAGACTCAGTAATACATCAATGAGTGTGAATGCGTTATGCTGATGGATTCTGTATGCCAAGACTCAGGAATACTACTAGTGGGGTTTATATTAGTTTATTTATTTTTCTATATTAGTTCTTCTACTTTATTTACATACTTTACATATACATTAACATGTTATATCATACCATTACAGGGTCACCTAATCTGGCCCTGCTGCCTTATGGGCATACAGACTACAGTTGGTCATCTAAGGTGACCTTAGTGACATTTAAAATTTATACACGTGGAATTAACTTTAATGTGGCCCTAATGGCTTATGGGCCTAAAATTTAGGAATTCAGTGCTATGGGGTGACCTAAATAAATTTAAGGTGGCCTTAAGGAAATTTAAGATTAAGAGAAATATTGCAGTTAATTAAGAGAGTAGCACTAATGTGCTGAACATTAGCAGCCAAAAGCCCACCTAATGTGAGCTGATTTAAGACGATGGTCATTTAAGATGACCTTAAGTGAAAGATAATTTTTAGATAAGTACAGTTAAGGTTGACAAGAGTGAGGGTTTTTAAAGATAGGTCATGACTTTAGAGGAGGTCACTTAAGGTGACCTAATGTTGGGTTCAGACTAAGTTTAAGAAACAGAATTGTAGATGTTGTTAAGGTTAAGGTCATGTAAGAGATGATTTAACTGGATAGTTTATTTCCAGAGGAACTTTAAATTATGATGTATGAATAGATCAAGAGAGCCCCGACATGTAGTGGGTGCCCATGTTAAGATACTAAAAGCATAAATAAGATCAACAATTTGTAAAGATTTGTAGGTAAGATTTCTAAAAACGCAAGAGCCATGTAAATAGTGTATAACAATAAAATAAACTAAAAAAAAACAAGGAATAAAAGTACAGTTTCATCTTTATTCTACCCCACTGTCGCCCAGAGCTAGCCACTAGTTCACCTACCGAACACCCTGTGTGGCTGAGCAATACAGCCCCTTATCTCACTCTGCATCACCCTACTAGACTGTGGACGGCGAGGCCAGCCAAGGGAGACAGTGCGCATACAAACAGCATGAGAAAATTATTCAGTAAATAGTTTATTGAGTCTTATGCCTGTGGTGGCATACGTCCTCCGGCTCCATGGTCGGCAGATGCTTGAGATTAATGCATATGCCCAGGCGATCTAATTGACACTACTGTATGAATACCTCTTTATATATCTATATATATGTATTTTTTTATATTCTTATATCTGAAAGCACAGAAGGCAGAGGACATCAAGGGACCTATGTCCACCGTTCATGATGTGGTGTGCCCTCAGTGTAGTCAGACACATGAAAATGACACTGTTGCTGACAATTTCTTGATGGAGGTGAAGTGGTCTGCAGTTGAGAATGCAAGAGGCCAAGGGTCATTCACAGTCTTGCCCAATTCTTGTTATTGTGAGATGGCCCCAGCATATACAGATGACTTTTGTAGCCATAGCTCAGCCTTCTTCACATTGCTCACTGACCCCTGTACTGAGGCCACATGGGGACCACAGGCAGCACACTTTTGTTTTCGGGTCAGCTAACCCAAGCTCACGCGGGGTTTTGTGTTGGTGATTGAACTTGGATAATCTGAAATTATAACTACAAACAGTATTCTGGTACACAGGGTGGGTAAGAGGGGAAACTGAATATTTCTAAGATGGGGTGTTTCCCCTTTCAATTCTTATTTACAACTGAAGAAAATGGCTGTTTTTGGCGGGGATACAAAGGTAAGGGGTCAATGCCCAGCCAATCAAAAATTAGGGACAAGAACAGTCTTTACAAATACTGAATTGGCTAGCACCCAACATGCTAGCCCCCCACAGTATTCTGTATGCCAAGACTCAGGAATACTACTAGTGGGGTTTATATTAGTTTATTTATTTTTCTATATTAGTTCTTCTACTTTATTTACATACTTTACATATACATTAACATGTTATATCATACCATTACAGGGTCACCTAATCTGGCCCTGCTGCCTTATGGGCATACAGACTACAGTTGGTCATCTAAGGTGACCTTAGTGACATTTAAAATTTATACACGTGGAATTAACTTTAATGTGGCCCTAATGGCTTATGGGCCTAAAATTTAGGAATTCAGTGCTATGAGGTGACCTAAATAAATTTAAGTTGACCTTAAGGAAATTTAAGATTAAGAGAAATATTGCAGTTAATTAAGAGAGTAGCACTAATGTGCTGAACATTAGCAGCCAAAAGCCCACCTAATGTGAGCTGATTTAAGACGATGGTCATTTAAGATGACCTTAAGTGAAAGATAATTTTTAGATAAGTACAGTTAAGGTTGACAAGAGTGAGGGTTTTTAAAGATAGGTCATGACTTTAGAGGAGGTCACTTAAGGTGACCTAATGTTGGGTTCAGACTAAGTTTAAGAAACAGAATTGTAGATGTTGTTAAGGTTAAGGTCATGTAAGAGATGATTTAACTGGATAGTTTATTTCCAGAGGAATTTTAAATTATGATGTATGAATAGATCAAGAGAGCCCCAAACCCCAAGTAGTGCTAGGGTTGTAGTAGGGATTGGAATGTTAGTGCTACTCTGTCAGAGGCTTCATGGTTCTGGGTTATATATGACCAAACGCAATCCGACGTCCAGTGCCATGGCTCTGGATGTCCTGGATGGGGACCTTTGAATTAAAAGCAAAAGTGGCACCTGAACGTCGGAGTGAGTGGAAAGTTATTTTTGAATTTTGTAGGTTCAGCTTCTTGAGTAGAAGTGTGAACTTTTTCCTGAGTCTGGAATCTGTTAGGGGGACCCAGTTTCCATGATTGAGTATCTGGAGGAGGGGAGCATTGCTAGATGCAGGTGTGTTTTTTAACATGAGTTTGAGTGCAGCTACTGGGCATAGTGGTGAGGGGGAAAGGGAGGGAATTTTTAGGATTCTTAGAGAGTTACTCATTTGTAGTGTTTTCGACCATTTCAACATAATGTGAGCCCCTGGGGGAAAGAAGAATATATCTCCTCTAGCTAACTGTTTCAATGGGTTGTATGTAGCTATTGAGTGAGGGACTAAGTTTGATATTCGTAAGAAAGCAAAATATGAGAGAAGAATAGCAGCCTTAAAAATGAAGCCCATGTGAACCCTGTTGCATTGCTCAGTAATGTTCCTTAAAGTGGGAATGTCAATTATGGACTTAAAGGTTAGTCTCATTGGGGCCATCCTAGCCCTGGCCTTAGTGAAGTATGTGAGGCGACCATCTTGGAAAGGTGATAGGTCCAGGGCATATATTGCAAATTGAGTTTTTAATGCTGATAAATGATTATTCAGACCCGAGGAGGAAACACTATTATCTGCAAGAAACTGTAAATAGGCTAACTAGTGTCAGCTGTCACCTGATTCATTTCTATGTGATAAAACACACAAAAGGCCAGAAAGACCCTAAACATGGCCTTGTAAGTTCTTCTAGTGGATTCAGCCAAAGCCAGGGGGAGTGTGACGGCCGCCTTTCTGGTAAGAGCTGACAACTTGAGGCAGGAACCTGCAATCATATGGACCAATCTAATATTAAAGCAGTGTTAGGGGATTGAACCCAGATATGTTGTGGCATAAGTTGAGCAAGCTTTTGAAGCTGTTGAGGACCTTCCTGCAATCTAGAAAGGATATCAGCTATGACATTACATTTGCCTGGTATATGAAGGGTGGTGATATTTAGGTTCAGCTGTGCTGTTAACATGAATATATTTCTGGCTATGGCTGCCAGGGTGAGATCTCTAGTATATCCTGTGTTTAAGATGGTTACCACAGCCTGGTTGTCGCAGTGAATGGTGAGTGCTTTACCCTTCCATTGGAGGCCCCAGGTTCTTAAGGCTACCAGAATGTTTAGCATCTCAAGATGCACTATGTTATAGTTTTCATAGCCCTTGGGGATGGAGATTGCATACACCTGCTGGCCACACTTTGCTCCCAAACCTTGGAGAGAGGCATCTAATTCTATATCTCCTTGGAAGGTATCACATTTGAAGAAGGCAGTGCCATTAAAGGTTTGGGCAAATTTAGTAAACCATTGGACATCTCTGTGAAATTCAAGGTCAAGCTGTATTAAGTCGAGTTTGTGAGCCAGCCTTAACGTGGTCAACATTCGGTTTAAGAAAAATCGAGAAGCTCGTACACATTTAGTGATGTACAGTAGTTTTCCTAATAAGGACTGGAGTTCACGCTCTGAGCAAAGAGTTCTTGTTAGCCAGTCATGGCAGGCCAGTCTAATTTCCTTCAATTTTTGTGGAGGGACTGAGATTGTGAAATTTTCGGTGTCAATTTCCACCCCAAGGCATATAGCCTTTGTTGTGGGGTATACTAGTTTGTGGTCACTAATATTCAAACCCAGGTCTTGAAGAAGGGAGTACAAATCTTGGAAGGAGTGATCAACCTTTGATTTTAGGCCATAGCCGATGATATTGTCAATATAATTCGTAACTGTGTGACCTTTGGTGCTCATAATGTACCTAATTGCATCTGTGAGTCTCTGAAAAATTGCGGATCCGTTTCTGTATCCGAACGCCAAACAGGTGTCAATATAATAGGAATTATGGTATAGACCAGTGAGATTGTAATTACCAGGATCAAGTTTCACATGTCTGAATGCCCTAGATATGTCAATTTTGAAGATTTGTGAGCCTTTACCTAATTTTATAATTTGATCAGTTATATGGTCAATAGAGGGGAGGGTAAGTAAGAATTCTGACTTTAGATAAGCATTGCCATCCACTCCAGCATTGACTGAATGATCTTGAGGGAAGCTAAGGTCAACTATGACCCTTCTATTCTGGGAACCTGGCTTGTCTCTTGTCATAAGAGGGGAAACATGAAGGTTATGTATTGGACTGGAACTTCATTTCCTCATTGAGATATGCTTGGATGTCTTGAGGGTAGTCTATTGCCGATTTATGATTCTTATTTTTATGATCTAGGGCAATGGAAGGATCAAAATCTAGGGGAAATCCATATTTGATGAGAAAAATGAGTTGCTTATCCCAGTAATTTTTGAGGTGCTTTCCCCAGCTATCGATGTTAAGTTGGGACTGGACTGGTATTTGGGCCCTCATGAAATTATAGGTGCCAGTACTGGCCACGTGAGAATGGTCATCCCAAATGTTAGCATTTTTTTCCCCAGGTATGTCAGCTTCAGGGAGTAATTGGTTTTGTAGGGGAATAAAACCAAATTTTTCTTTGTTTTGTCAGTCCCATAACTTAAAGGTATCACAATTTTTGGCACTTGCCACTTTTTGTCTGTGGCGTGAATGGAATCTGAGGTCAAGGTCATACTTGTCCTGTGTGTGGGCATCTTTGCCTGGCCCCAGTGAATTTTTTATTGGACTTTTGCTTGTTTGTGATGTGCTGACGCTTTGAATGACGGTATGACGTTCGCCGCGTGCGACACCTACCTTGTGTCCTTTGTTTGTGCTCCCTTTATCACTATTGTGTGTGTGTTTGAAGGGTAAGACCTTGTGAACATCACAATGTGACCCAGGACTAATGTCAGTTAACGGTGCAAATCTATTTTTGGAAAACCACTTGTTTGTATTGACACCTTGTTGATTGTTAGACGTGACACTAATTGGTACTTTGCATTCATTGTCATTCACGACAAGGTTTGTGTGTTTAACAAGTTTACATTAATTACCAATATTCACTGGTTTTTTGTCAGAAAATGATTTTTGAACCACCAAGGGTTTCTTGGTGCTATAGTTTTGACATTGATGCACTTTAATTGCATTTACCGGACTGCCTTTGTTACAGTCATGTGTTCTGTTTTTGGCACAATGTGACACTTCATTGGTGCCCTTTTTCTTTACAATTTGTGAAAAAGACATATTTTTAAACCTCCACCAATCATGTTTCCAATTTGCACTGAGTAGAACAGCATTAGTATTTACAACAATCCTACCTACAGTCATATTTTTATGGTAATTTTTGTAATTTTTTGGCACTGCAGTGCCCTACTCGTTTTTTGCATGACGACAGTCACGAGAGGGGTGGGGGTAAGTTTTTCCTAGGTTGAACCAAGTTAAGCAGGCATGGAGGTACATTTGATCATTATTTTCATGGTCATTTGACTGGCCACAGGTACCCTTTTGATAGTATTTACATGGGATGGCTTTGTTATTGTTTCTCTGATTTTGCTGAGGATTTTGGCCAATTTTTTGGGCGTGAGCCCTCCTTACTCTATCTATTTTACTTGTCTCATGCCATTGAATTTTGTCCTGTTCCATTTTACATAGCAATACTGCATGAGCCCCCTTTGCGGAGGGCCACCCAAAATCTTGGCTATCTTCCATAATGTCTGAGAGATAATCGAGCATAAAATTTTTTGTCTCTGGATCACTTTCCTCTCTAAGAATATTACTAAGTCCACAAACTCATTGGGACATAGTGAGACTATCGTATGTGGTTCTGGATTTACTAGTTCCACTTAAAATGTAATTTTGTGGCCATGGAACCTCTTTTTTACACCAGTAATTGTCTTTAGGCCCTCCCCTTTGTGATCTAAACTTGCCTTTATTCTGAATGGTGTGCAATTCTGCAAGCCTCTGCTCCACCTTGGCCTATATCTGTGCTGACTGCCTGAGACCTTCCAGCGACGGTGTGACGACGTCATCTGTATCCTCACTGCCCTCTTCACTGTCTGACGTGTCCTGGGACTGCCTGTGTTGTATTTTGCTAGATTTCTCTGCTGAAGCATCAACCTTCTGCTCCACAGCCGTCATCCTGCCACTAAGAGATTTCAGTTCTTGTAAAATTTGAAGGTTAATGTCACTTTGTTCTGAACCAGCGACAACATTGTTACTTGTTTCATTATTTATATTGTTCTTTGTGCATTTTGAATTAATTGGTCTTTCATGACTTTGGCCACAGGCCTTGCAATCAAAGAATTTTTTCGGCATCTTAAAATATAATATCAAAATTTTGGTCAGATACTTGTGATAAGCACGTAAAAATAATTAATGTATACAGCCCTTTCAGTGTTGCTCCAAGAAACACCAGAGCCAGACGCGCATACCCCAATAATCTGAATGGATCTCAGCAGCCCATGGATCGGCAGCAAACTCCACCAGTCATCTTCTTCTCTCTGGGTACTGAAACACAACGAAACTCTGACGTTTCAGTTGTGCCACTGAAGCCCCAGAGTTTCAAAAGTTAATGTGTAAAATCGACATAAAATCCAGAAACTGAATATTTCTAAGATGGGGTGTTTCCCCTTTCAATTCTTATTTACAACTGAAGAAAATGGCTGTGTTTGGCGGGGATACAAAGGTAAG
The DNA here is from genome assembly GCA_964017235.1 of Sabellastarte sp. h YS-2021. Lineage (NCBI taxonomy): Eukaryota > Metazoa > Annelida > Polychaeta > Sabellida > Sabellidae > Sabellastarte > Sabellastarte sp. h YS-2021. Next base: position 162,783,584 of record OZ024927.1, on the reverse strand, counting down.
GGGTCAATGCCCAGCCAATCAAAAATTAGGGCGTTAGGGACAAGAACAGTCTTTACAAATACTGAATTGGCTAGCACCCAACATGCTAGCCCCCCAATGGTGGATGCAGCTTGCAGTGAAAAAAATAGAGCAGTATAGTTGAAGGAGCGTTTCCTCCTGTTTGACTCATGGATACCAGTTGTGTTAATTTTCAAGCACTGCCTGATTTTAACACATCTGCAATAATTGAAGCAAGGTTAGACATATTTATAAATACATGTCTATATTTAATGTTTCGTCGTGTCCAAACTTTCATCTCATTTAACTGAATAAAATGGCCAAAGAATTCCACAATTAACGAAAGCATTTTCCACAATTACTGAAAGCATTTTTTATGTGAGTAGTGTCTGACCAACGAAGAAGTGTCTAAATTTGGTAAAAGATCTGGATCATCTTCTGGATACAAAAAAAGTCCAAAAATTCAGAGGTTCCATTTTCAATGTATTTTTAATAATTTTGGCTTGCTTCTTTACGTTACTCTAAATTTAATGAGAGGATCGTCATGAAATGTTTTGTATAGGAAGGGTCTGGCTAAAGGAATAATTGATTTTATTTTCAAAAAGATTTAGCTGATATTTTGGATACAAAAAATCCTGAATATGCGCAATATGAATTAAGAAATAAATAAATAATTCTCTACAATGAAATTAAATATCTAAAATGCTGAATGGGTAGAATGAAAATTAAATAAGCTTTTGACATTAAACTGTAGCAGCTATAAAACATGGTCACATGAATATCATATTTGTGCGAAGATATGATTCAACATGCTTAAGGTTTTTGCTGCAAAATTAAACAGTTTCAAATATCGAGTGTAGCTGCTACACTTTGAATTAACGACAATATATTGTGCATTACCATAAAATCTATTTGAAACAGGAAAACATTGGGACATCTTATCAGAAAAGTGTGAATCTATAGGAAAAATTAAATGATGATAAAAGATCATTTGGCCTGCATTTGCAAATGCATGAAGATAAATACTAATCTATCAGGCCAGGTTATAAACTGATCACTTTAGTGGTTTCCTTATTTCTCCAGTAATTTAAATGTCCTTCAGTTGGCTAAATTATCGCAAAACCACAGGCACTTAGAATAATTACATCTAATGTGACCAGCCCACAGCTATTTTTGGCTATGGTTGTTAAGCCTTCTAGATGTTTGTAGATGTCACAAATAATCAAACTTATAAATTGTTTACTTTGGCATTGCTCACCAGTTTTGTATTATACTGTAAAGGTACATTAGTAAAATTCAAAACTAGAACATTAGTTAGGCATATTATTAAATCCACCAAGGAGGTATTATTTTCATGACCATTTGTCTGTTTGTTTGTTAGCAGGATTACGCAAATATTACTTTTGGATCTTCCTAAAAACAACAGAAGATGGGTCATGGTCCAAATTAACCTTTGAGAGTGATCTGGATCATTGTTTGGAATAAAAAAATCATAATCAGGATTTTTCTATTTAACTTTTATTACATGCCTTGGCGGAGTTATGTGCTCTCTGAGTGATTTTGTTTATCTTAATGATTGTAATGATATCAGGTACACCTCGAGATAGTCGATTGTTCTGTCCGGTAACGTGTCATAAGTAACCTACTTTGAAGTAGGTCGCATTAATAAGGTAAAACAAAACTTAATAATTTATTCCCAAATTTATTCCTCTATTGTTAAAAACAATACTCACATAAAGTAATTTTCGTAATATCGTGGTTTCTATGTCACAAAGTTTGTTTTCACTTACAAAGAAGAGGTCCCAGATTTGCTGGACAAAAGAATTTAAACGATTTTATATATTTTTACATCACTTCAGTACAAAAACCAAACAGCAACTCAGCCCATGCGCCGCATAAAAGAGATAGATATTTACATGTAGATATTTTAAATGCTTGCATTTCAATCTGCTCTATCCTTCTTGTAGAATCTACTTTAATAATTACCAACACAAGGATCTATTCAGACAAGTTTGCACTCAAGTGGACAGTAAAACCATGCAGTAAATAAATAGTCGATCAGATATAAAAATGATAGAGCACCCGACAGTCATACCTGGTCACAGAAGGTTACCTTCATACCCTAACCTAGGCAGATAGTTTTAACAGTTTAAAAACTTTCCTGTGTGCAACCACAGAAGACCGGGAATGTTCATGGTATGCACATTTACTGACAGAACTGTGGCAGTATATGGGGGAATGAGGCATTACATAAACCGTCTAAATATGTAACCAATACAAACTTTAGTGTGATCATGATACAACTGTGTAGGTAGACAAGTTTACTGGAAAAATATAGTATCCAATATTTTCACACAAAAAAAGTAAATTTAACTTACAGGTACTCTAGAAACTTATTTGTCAAAACAGGTCACCAAGAAACGTTAGTTCATGCTCACTCCAATTTTGTTAGTTAAGATTGGGAGATGGGGTTTTGGCATAATTTAGGTGTCAGTATATGTATATTAGATTATATGGGAATTTTCTCAGAGAGGTTTATTCAGGATAGCAATTCATTCTGTATAATTTTACAAGAAAATCACACCAAGTTGAACCATTAATGTTATCTTTGATACTGATGAAATTTGATTCAAATATACTTATCCAAAGTGGAAGTTCACTGCTGAGAATTTGTTCATCCAAGTTAATTTCAAAGATTGTGTAAAGTGCTCTATGATTACCATTCTGAAGAAACCAGTTCTATAGTCTTGAGTAATGTATTTAGGTTTGATTTTGTCTGATTTATTACCACATAGAAATGCAAAGAGACAAAAAGTAATTTCTTTAAAAAGACGTTTGTCTGGTAAAGGGATAACACGAAATATGTTAATAAATCATGAAAGAATACATTTTTTGACCACATATATTTTTCCCAAGGCAATCAGATTCCTTTTATTCCACATTTCTACAAACCTTTCCAAAGCATTTGGGTAATTTAAAGTAATAAATTTTAGGTCAATCTAGAATTTAATTCCATAGAATTTAAGTGTGTAATCCAGGCATACTATCATTTGATAAACCATCTTATGAGAAATAGTTTTGACTATTTCTGTAATGACATATTAAGCCATTTTTCAGAAATCCCCATTGATGTTCACTTTACAGCAAATCACTGATTGGCGTACAGATATCAATAGTCTGCTATTGAAATAGTCATAGTTCAGAGCTTTCAGTGTGAAGTATTAACCAAGTTTAGTTTGTGATATTTTGGCCCAAGCACCTGTTTGGGCTGTATCATATTCTTTTTACTGGACAAAATTGCCTGTGCATAATTAGTCTTGCCAGGTGTAAGTTTGTATTGTAAATTTTCCTACTTTTTGATTTCATGGTATGTCCCATTTTGACCATACCCTAAATTATTTGTCTGTTTGCTCCCTTTTACTTTGACCTTCTTGTGGTGCTTCTGCATTCGTTTTTCTGGATTGGGGAAATATTTTTCAAGATGCACAAATATGAATATGAAAAATTACCCATTTTGTGTCATGACTTCTGTTAAAGGAGCATGTGCCCTGATCAAAGTAGGAACAAGGCATTGGCCATTTAACCCTATTCGCCACTACAACCTCGTGAGAGATTTGACTGTTGTACCTGATCTGTTGTCTTTCCCTGAGTCCCTGAGTTGTTGTTGGACTTGTACTTGAATATAAGTTGCCTTTCTAAAAACATTCAAATAGGGTAACTGTGGGATAGATACCTATGCAGGAGGCAATGTGACCAGGGACCACTCTTGACAGTTTTTTATGCTTTTACTCTTCAATTTAGTAATGTCGCCACTGTTTTTACAATTTAATTTTTCAATAGTGTCAAGACGTTTAGTGATACTGCCTCATATGGTCAGAATCTGAACATTGATGGCTTGCTGCAACAAGCCTTCAGAAACTAAACCACCAATGTCATTCAAATCACCTGGTGCTTGTTTGTAAATACCAGTTACTTTCGCTATCCATTGTTTGTTCAGTATCTGAGTGACCATTGGCAGTACTCTGGCTGGAATCACTATTAGAATCAGAATATGACGCCTGACCTGAGTTTGTTGAATTATGTTGACTTTATAAGAGATCCGACATAAATTTGTCATCTGTCACTTGAAACTGGATGGGTAAATTCAATGTACCAGTGACATCAGAAGGCAAATTATACAGTCTCTTCGCAGTCATCCTAACTGATAACAGTACTAAGTAATAAAAACTAAAATCCCTAAGATATGAAGATAAAATCAGGCTTAATATAAAAAAAACTTCTGTGCTGTAACTTTTCAGATGTGACCTCGGGTGTATCCAACATTTAAATGGAAGAAGCATGGTCAGCAATTACCTATGACCAATTTTGGACCAATCAGACTCTTCCACATCTACAGAAATTGGTGCATTTTAAAGTTTTCATGAATTCAAAACTGCTAACCAACCCAGTGCTAACTTTGCTGACAAGCCCATGTTGGCCCGAAAAGCAACAACACCAGACATATTTATTGTATTTTTACACTTTTTCTCAAGCCAATATGAAGTTGTAACTTACAAGAATCTTTTAGTTGATAGAAGTGTGTAAAATAATACATAAAAAATCAAAACCCATTTGGGAGCTTCTATGGCTTAGGCAGTGATAAAATGCGAAGGACATGCGTGAAATTGGAATTTTGACTCTTAGCCCTTACACCTCTGCGCTTTTGGCTGAACTTTACCTCGAGAAGTTATAATATGCTGAGATCAGCCCTCTATATCAACATGTGGCTTTGGAGGTGTACATGAAAGCTTGACATTTCTATCCCGCTTTGACCTTGGTCTTACGGACCCTTGGGTCAGGGTTCAAATCTGGCTGCCTGTAAGCCTGTGTTTATACAGCTTCTTCTGGTCTTGTGCTTAGTGAGTTTACTATTAATCCTTATACTCTGTCTTTCCAGTTGAGAATAATGAGTTTGTCTTGAAGTAAATTGGCTTTTAGGACTAGAAATGGGTAACCTTAGCCTTTGGAGTGGGGAATGTGCCATCTAAGTCATCTGTATCATTCATTATGAAATATATATTAAAATGTCTCCTCTATATTTGGATGTGCATCAGCGGTTAGTTTGCAGAGTGAGTATGGCCTGTGAGGGGCCTTCTAACTCAGTTTCGCCCTACCTTAAACTTGTAGGACCACATAATGGGTGATGATTCATCACTCACAGCCATTTTGGATTATGAAATTGAATGGTAAACAAATGGAATAAAAGTTTTCCCTTCCTCCCTCTCTGGCATATTAGAAGCTACAACTCATCTTTCCTGGTCTCTACAGAATGCAGCATTAGCTTGACCTATGACCTCTGACCTTAAGCACCTATGACCTTTGAATCTTTAGCAGCTTTAATTTGGCCTACTCATATGGGTCTGTTTGGACTTCAGTTTTAGGAAACTGCTCCAGATATGTAGCAGTCACATCCAGATGATAACCACATTTCATTTCACTCCTTTTAAGTTTATGGAACATATTGTGGAAACAAATTATGCTGGAACTGATACTGTTAAAGTAATTGAGAACATGCATTCATTTCTTTTTATCTCTTAAACCCCTGCAGTTTGTTGCAATTTAACATTAGTCATTCAGTATTATATTAATTTGTGTTCATTTGAGCTCCAGACAAAGGATACTTATTTCAGATGTAATTTAACATTAGTTATCTAGTATTATATTAATTTGTGTTCATTGGAGCTCCAGACATAGGATACTTATTTCAAAGAACTTTTACCAAAGTTTTTGTATGTCAAAACAAAAACATCAACATAATGCAGGTGTTCCACTGGAGCCGACCGGCTGGTAACTATGTATTTTTGGAGAGTTGGGACCAATGGTCGGTTAGGGTCGGTTGTAGTTTCCCAGCCTGTCGGGGAGAGTCGGTGAAATATCAAACATGTTTGATATCTCTATGACCGTTGCTGACCCTTGTATCTGACCCTAATTTCATGCACCTAGCAACAGGCCTGTGACTTAACTTAACGGTCTGTCGGTTACACTTCCCGGCTTGTCAGTTAAGCAAAAAGGCCTGTCTGTATCAAGTATCCAGCTTGTCCCAAATATAGACTTCTAGACTGTACATGATGACAAACAGACTGTGCAGGAAATGTTACAGTACAGTCTGTAACTGTTCCTGACAAGCCTGTAAAGTTTACAGGCCAGTTGGTAACTTTAACCAACCAGGTAAATTTGTAACTGACAGGCCTGAAACTGAAACAGACAAGCCATAAACAATAACCGACAGGCCTATAACACTAATAGACAAGTTGACCATTGACCTTGAATACATACTCACCAATCCGGAAACTCAAGCAGTCTACATGCCAGTTGTGCAGCCTACACAGATGGCCACAACACAGCCTGCTACAGTGATTGCCAAAGTACAGCAACCATCAAGGACTCCATCAGTGTCAACACCACCAACTTCTTATGTAGTTGTGGATGACCAGCAGCCTGGGACTTTCAGACAGATGATTTTCAATCCACCTTCAGTTGCAGCTTTACAATAGGAGGCAAATCAACACAACACTTCTGGATTATCCAGTCTCTTTGGAGCTATTCCAAGTGTACTACAGTACCAGCAGATCAACACACCACAGCCATTTTCACCCTCTCAACCAGCACTGCCAACAGTGCCATCTTCCACTCATCAAGAACAGTTAAGACATTCCAGCCAGTCCAGCCAGCAGAGTAAGCCCAAATCAGCGGATTAGCCTGCACAAGTCGCACCAAAACAGGCCCTTCTAAGGGACACCCGAATCTTCCTAAAACAATTAATAAGCTGAAAGTCTATGACCAAAAACAAAAAAAGCACACAAACAAATGGCGAGACCTAACAAAACATTCAAACATTTTCTTTTGGAAATCTCATTTTAAATTTATTTTTTCAAGTTTCTGCACAAAATGTATCATTAAAATTGTTTCTGTTTGTGATATTTGGGGTCCAGAATTTATTTTAAAATGGAATCATTTCTGTTTTACTATTTTTTTTACAATAAAGCCAGGTCATTTTGGTGGTGGATGTAAACTTTGTAAATTGAGGACCTGAGTTTAAATCTGTATAAGATGATATGTAATTTGGTGAACTGATTTTGGGAAGGATTTGTGTTTGTGATAGGGAATATTTTTGGTGAAATTGAATTTGCATTAAATTGTTGGAAATTTGGGGTTATTTTTTGATCAACACTGCTAAATAAAAGTTCTTGGATTATTTTGGTAGTCCTAAAAGGACTGATAGATGACAGCATGTTCTACCCCTCAGTCTTCTCCCCTCAGTCTTCTTAAACTCTGTCCTCCTGCCCAGCCAGTGCCCCCACGCGATTGAAGTAGTCTTTCAGTAGGTCTCGTTGATGTTTGGCCTCCCTCGATGGGTTTTTAAAGTTTTCATTATGTCTCTGTTCCCCCTGGTCCCCCTGTGGCGGTTGTATGTCGTCAGCTGGAGTAGGTGGTCTGTCTGCTCCCCCCAATGGCTTCTCAGCATGTTATGTAGTACCACACATGTTAACACAATGTCTCTGACAACTTTTGGCCTCTGCTCTATGGTGGTCAACATCACCTTGAATCTCTTGACAAGTGTACCAAATAAGTTCTCGACCACCCTCCTCCTCCTCCTGGATATCCTGTAATTGGCTATTCTCTCCTCCCTGGTCAGTTGTCCTATACTGTAAGGCTTGATCAGCCAAGGCATCAGGGCAAAGGCATCGTCCCCCAGTAGGAAGTAGTGTAGATTTAGCCCCCCAGGTCCAAGTGGTTCAGGTGGTGGTAGTACCAACCTTCCGTTCTCAATTCTTCTTTTCAGTTTGCTGTGGTTGAAAATCTGAGTATCAGATGATGACCCACTGGTCCCCACGTTGACCCACAGGAACTTGTAATCTGCATCGACTAAAGCCAAAAGTAGCCCTTGTAGTTGAAATATTCACTGCCTGATTTCTTGGGCTTCTTTATAGCAATGTGTTTTCCATTTAGTGCACTGACAGGATGGGGACATTCCATCTTTCAAAATGGCTTTGCAGACCTGGGGGACAAATTTGCAGATGGTCGTTCTTCCAACCCTCCAGTGGTATTGCAGTGAAGTGTAGCTTTCCCTGTGGATAAGTGTCTCAAAGTAACTGACAGTTTCAATCCAACTTCCAGTGGCTTCCTCAAGTTGGTGATTGACTTCTGAGATGGGGGTGATTCTTTCTTCAATCAAATCAATAAATGCTGGTTGCATCCTGGTGAAGTTTCTGTAGCCTGGTATGTCAGTAGTGATTAACTTGTCCAAGAGTGTTCTGTAGCAACCTCTCTCCTCTCTCTGAAGTATCAGGACATGACCCATGGATTCTGTGGCTTCTTTCTCCTTGGGGGTGGTGGGGGTGATGGTGATACTGGCTGGGCAGGTGCTGGGTTCTGCTGTGTTCTGTGTCTTGAAATTATTATGTACAATAAAATATTTAACTCAATAAAAACAAAAGGACCCTCAAGTGATCTATCTGTTGCTCTTGATGTGTTTCTGTCATCTTTGAAGTGTGAAATGAATGGCACATCACAGGGGAGGGGGGTTTGTATAGTGTGATATGGATCCTGATTCTGGATCCTGACTCTAGATACCGACTCAAAAAAAAAACAATCAGTCCTGTCGAGTAGGGTTCAGGAACATGCTCCAGGCTTGTCTGTTTGTCTTTACGGCTTGTCTGTTTGTGATGCGGCTTGCCTGTTAGGGGTTTAGGGCTTGTCGTAATACTTCTACAACTGGCCTTGCAAAAAAAATCCTCGACCCCATGTCTTGTCGTGATGGCCATTACGACCTGTCTGTAACTGTACCGTCCTGTCATAGATTTCATAACCGACTCAGCATTTTCACGTGCTTTTTCCCACGACCCTACGACTTTTGCAACCAACCCTAGAGTCGTAGGGTCAGTTACAGGGTTGGCTCCAGTGGAACACCTACATTAGACACATATGCCTAATAATCATACACAGAAAAATATCAACATTTTTGCCTTTTGTGGTTTTGATAATACTAAAAACATTGATATTCTTATAGATAGATTTTTTTAAATTTTTATAGTTAATTATTATATGGTAGTTATTTTTTTAAACCAACTCGATTTGTAATACGCTACATCTCAGCTGTACAAAAATCATACAAAACAAAGACACCATTGACAAATACACTAAACCACTTACCACCAGGAATAGCAAGATACAAAAATATACAAGAACAGATACCCTATATTCGGGTTGTTTTATCTTCTTTGTCATTATACTGTAAAAAAGGTTATATTTTCTCTCTTTATATTTCCATACTTATTTTTGTTCCTTTTAAAGAAATATACATAAGTTGTTTGCAAATTATATTCGAATAATGATTGCGGTATTGTGGTAATGTAAGCAAATCTCCTTTGATTAAGGTCGCCCTAACAATTATGAGTCATGCATTCCTTACAATTGTTATGAAGTGTATATTTATTAGAAGGATAAAATATGTTATCCTCAGCTTGGTTATGTATATTCTCATCTGGTTCTTGCACTACACAGTTTGACGTTCGGGCTACTGATAATTCAGCTGATTTTTGTCTGATGTCTGGATGACCCCGTTTGTGAATACCAACCTTCAATTCAAGCCAGGGAAACGGGTTACAAAACCGACCATTCCACAGGATTAAATCAATGTCAGACTCTTAGAAAACTATGATTTGGGCTGACAAAAACTGTCTGAGATCTGCCATCACTCTCTCAGAAGTAATTATTTTCCTCGATGACTCTTTTGAAATGATTTTGGCCAATCTATCACACTGTGTGGATAGTTCCTGCATTGACTTATTTTAAAGTCTGCACTGAGATTCCGAGATAGCAGTAAATGAAGTTATTCATGTAAAAACATCCTGACATATTTATTAACGATGTGAAAGTCAACCTTTATGTACTTAAGTAGAAGCAAAGTAATAGTAATGTCTGAGTTTTCTGATAAAGGAGCTATTTTCTTTTTCAAGATAAAATATTTTTCCAGATTTTCTGAAGATCATTTTCATGATAACTTGGAACATATAGAAATATTATACAGTTCTTGCCAGTGTGCGAAAAAAATAACTCCATTAACACCTATGAAGTACCATGTAAGGGTTTTATAACTTATTTAAACCTTTTTCACATGATAGAGTATTAACATTCAGGTGGTATGTGGATTAGTGTGTGTAAGTTTTAATATCATTTCAACATGTCCCTGTGAAAGGTAAAATTGTAATCACTGTCATTTTTATTAAATTTTACATCAAGTGTGTAGAATGTTCAGTGACATGCTGTGACAAAACAGATTTTTAAAACTCTGAACAATCTGACTTAAAGTCCCCTTCAATGAGAGTTTAGATTAGTTTCTTTTTATTGTACTATTATATTCATATATCAAAAATTTTATGTATATCAAATATTGATTTACGAAGGCAACATTTGTATCTGCGCATGGCAATGGGAGAGATATGTACAGTCCTTGATTTCAGTCTTGACTTATGTGTCTTTCATTTTTTCTATGGGTGCAGGTGGACTTCATTTCTTTCCATAATGGCACTTCTAAAATCTGTTTATGGCTAGTCTAGCACCCTATAGGCAATTTAGAATGACTAGTTGTTGGGGAATACAGATATTGCCAGTAACAGTTAAATGCAATTTAGCCACAGTTATTTCAAGTGTTGCCTTATATATCTGCAAGTAAAAATGTTGCAAAATAAGAGATGATATGCCAAACATTCTACAAGTGCATAGAGTTTGCACCGTGTGGTAAACATGTGGACTAAGTCTTACTGTTTGTAATTAAGTTAAGGCTTGAGATGTGCGTGACCAATCCTGTACTTTGGCCTAATTTTTCAAATCATTTCGTTTATCAGCAGTGGAACTAATAATGAGAGTTTCACAGAATCCACAGAAGTCATGGGGGATATAGTGGCCATGCAATTAAAGCTGATAAAATAAAAGCTATAAGCTTGCTTGCACCAAGTGTTCATCGTTTGGATTTATCACCCCAACAAATACAAGCTAATAAATAAGCAACTGCTGTGGATTTGTGCTGGACAAAATGCAAAAATCATTGATGAAAAGATAACAATAGTCTTTTTTTTAAAAATTGAAAAATAAACTTAATTTCTGTTCTTCGATATTTTTCTTCTAAAATACTTTCTGCTGAGTTTGTATCAACTCTTTCTAATAAGCGGATTCATATTCTACAAAAAATGAGTTCAAACAGATTTCAGAAGACCATGTGTTGCTTTTGTAGCTATTTATTTATATTTTGTCTGCACTTTCTTTGATTCTGTGAAAGGTTAATGCTTCATTCAGTTAATGCAGCAAGAATATCTCAATATGAACACACACATGCAGTAAAGTTTACCTTTCTGTGCTGAAACAGGATACAGTTTATGGTTTCTGATTAAGGTGTTATACACATAGATAAGATATCTTTCTAGTTCATTCCTTCTGCTTCCTAAATATACCATTGATTATATACTTTATAGTTGAAATTATAATATTTCTTGCAAATTATGTTGTGCTAGTGCTAAGCTATTTATTACAGCCACCCCTAATGTAAGTAACAAAGAAAGTATATTCTTGTTATTCCAATGGTCGAGGTCCAATTTTAGATTGCCCTCTTTATGTTTAGAACCAACGTGTGAAATATTTAAATCAAAAAGAGGTTAATGCAAATGAAATACAATTTATCATCTGCCAAAGTGCTTGAAATTTAAATAAAAGAAGTCAAATTCTAGGGTTCAGCGACCTAGCAAGATCATTGATCAGAATAGGACAGACCCTCAGCATTGAAACATGTGGGACTCAACCCAGCAAAGAGGTGGCAGCTTGAGATTAGATGCTTAGAAGTCAGTAGAAGCTTTCTAACCACTATGTTACTGAAGACTTAATCACAGGGCTCGGAAAACTGTAGTATATTACAGATAACAGTCACAGCTTTGCTGAAAGATTTAAAAATGTGGGAACACGTCAACTGACCATATTGATTTGACCTCTGTGGGACCAACTGACACTTTTGATGTATTTTTAACATAATACAGCTTTTAATCTTCCTTATATATCGGGACCGATAAAAGCTGCTTAAATTACATTGCAATTCTATATACAAATAGGGGCTGTTTGTGCCTGGAAACCTCAATATAATATGTAAGTGATATATACCAAGTTATAATTTATATAAATACACACATAAATATATTAATTGCAATGGTTTTGTGATGATGTGATTGTGATATTTACTAGTTTGGGAACCAGCTTCATAGCCATAACCCTTGGGCTGTTCAACTATAGCCAAAAATAGCTGTGGGTTGGTCACATCAGATGTAATTAATGTAAGTGCCTGTGGTTTTGTGATGAATTAGTCTACTAAAGGATATCTGAATTACTGGAGAAATAAGGAAACCACTAAAGTGGTCAGCAGATGGGTTGGCCTGATAGCTTGGGATTTGTCTCCATGTATTTGCAAATACAAGAGTAATGATTTATGTATATGTGCCCTTTTTTCTAAAGGCATCCCAAATTAAATTTTTTCTTAATACCACATTCACAATTTGCTGATAATAAGCTCTAATATACTCATGTTTATTTTAATGTTTCAGTATTGTACATCATGCTTGGTACCTTTGTACCAGTTATATTTTGACTTGTAGGTAGAAGTATGGAAAATATCGGTACATTCAGTTGGTTAAGGTTGTGTATTGTAAACAATTCACAACAAATACAATCTCAACAAATACAAAAATACCAGCTTTCCCACTGGACAGAAACTCTTATCAGAAGTGATTGTGTTACTACTACTGCTACTGCTGCTGCTGTTACTACTGCTACTACTACTACTACTACTACCACTACTACTACTACTACTACTACTACTACTGCTACTACTACTACTACTACTGATGAGGATCCTCTAATGTTCTGGAATCCAACAAAGGACACTCCTGAAAAACACGTTTTACAAATGTTACAATTGGTTTTACATCAGTCACATAGCAGGAGATTTAACCCTCATTCCTCCATGAATTGGTCCACTTCTGTATCTTTTCTGTGTCTGCTCAGATTCTGCTATCCCATTGTGGCAAAACATAGTTACAAATTTGTAACCGAGTTTCACAGGAGATACAGCATCATTTTCATCTTTTTCCTACAGTCTAAGTACTCTGGAAATACCACCTGTACAGTTACAAGGGAATAATGGTGTTTGACTTTTCATGTTTTCAGGTCATTTTTTTTTTTTTTTTTGGGGGGGGGGGGGGGGGGGGGATCAAGACATGGGTTTGGATGTATATTTTGCAATATTCCAACATATAAGATATAACAGTCTCCGTTCTATTGTAACAAAGTACATACATATTTAGTCAAAAGATTTGATTTTTTTGAGCAGCTTCTTTCTCCTGATCTCATCTGCCCTGATAAACTGCATCAGGACTACATCCGATACAAAAGACAGAAGAAGTGTGAACAAAAGTTTAAAACAAAGCATAAACAAAAGTCTCATCATAAAACGACAAGTCTTGAGCTTAGCGTACCCTAAAGTCTTCCCAATATTGTAACAATTTTGCAGAGCACAAATACAAACTCCTTATAGCATTTTAGAAAGACAAATATCTGTGGGAGAAAACATAATTGACTAAGGTTATGCATCTATGTAGTAGCTATAATTATGGTTTGTAACCATATACCCATTCACACTATAGGCAGTTCACCCCATAGTAGTAGGCCTTCGGCGAATGCCCCTGTCCTTCAACTACAGTCTGATGCCCGTATGCAAACTTGTGACACAGTTGTGAAATGTCCAATTCCTTGCACATGCTACGGAAGTTTTAAAATGTTTGAAATTTTTTCCTCTAAATATGGTGCCATAAGAATGTACAGATGAACTTTTTCATATGGTAACTGACGATGTGGTCCACGGTGTATATAAGGTTGTGCTTCGTTTGATACAGCGACATAAGGTGAGTGGAGGTAAATTGTAGTTGACTCTTGGTGATACACATTTATACTACTCTTATCATATTGCCATTCTACTGTTATTATCCAATCAGTGGCCATTCATGTCATACACAATGGAAGCACCAAACCTCAGAAGATACGAGGTGTCCTGGGATGCGGTTCTGCTGCAGAATAAAACTTCTTGCCACAGGGTATACCACTTGTAGTGTGAATGGGGCACTCATGCGGCTGCTACGAGTAGTCCTTGAAAATGAGCTACACATTTCCCACGACCCCCCAAGTCAGTAAGAAATAATATGGGTTTAAAATAATTTTTATTAATATATATAACCATTTCTTCAACACATAATACACCTCAAACATGGCAAGCAATATGATATACTGTGTCACCTGACACACAAGAGGTACAAGTACGATCCAAAAATTTCAAGAATTTTTATGTCAACCCTCCCCCCTACTTCAGGGCAGTAAACAAGTTCAATGCCCTGAAATACTAAATCAGATGTTGTAACAAATTTTAAAAGAGCCATTAATGAAACATTAACAGGTGACATAGCAATACTTTATAAATTTAATTCATAATGTCCTAATGCAAAATTTAATGTAAATGAAAAACTGCATTTCTTGAAATAAGTGTATATATTGTACAGATTTGTATATAATCACAAGATCTTGCCAGATAAATGTAAAATAACTGTCTGCCAAACACCAAACCTAAAGATAAAGGAAACGTCTAAAAGTGTGGGAAACTTGAGAGTCAGGTGTAGGTAGGGAGTGAATATATCTCCACACAGCATCAGAACTCCAACTACCATGCTGCATAATTTGTTGCATTGGTACACCATTGTGAAATGCCCATGTAGTGGCCGACTTACGAAACAAATGGAAGGTTAGAGGAGGGGTGATCTGAAGTATTGAGGAAACCTGCTTCAAATGCTTTCTTGCTACTGAATCTGTTAAAGGAATGAGCTTGCCCAGCCTCCACTGGCAGAATAAGGGTGAATTTATATCGGCTGGGAATTTTTGAAACATTATCTGCAAGGCTGTGATTGGACAAAGAGGGGACTGACCTAAATTTGGAATGGAAATTGTACGACTTTGCTGTCTGTCTTGTAAGGTGTTTGACCGCTTTATGATCACAGTACAATATTGGTATGAAAAAATGAGATCAACTCTTAACAAATGTCTTGTACCATCAAATTGCCTGACAGAATGAGGTAATATATTGGACAGTCTCAAGAACGAGAAAAATGTAAATAAATACAAGGATTTGAACAGGATTGGATATTGCAAAGAATCATAAACCTCAAGAATCTGTTGAAGCATTTGAATAGTAATGATTTTGTGTCTTCAAAGACAAAGGAGCATTGATTTTTAAAACTTTGGTGAATAGGGGAAGTCTTTCATCTCTAAATGGATCTGTATTGAGGCCATACATAATGAAGGAGGCCCTCATAGCAGTCAAATGATTCGCAATATTAGAACGTGAGAGGCCTTTGTGATGCAAATATTCCATATAAGACAAAAGAACAACTGTATTCACCTGAGACGTTGCAATTTGTACCGTTTCTAAGTAACATAAGAAATCTCTAAACATTCTATGATACTGAACAGCTGTGGCTGGCCTGAAGCCAGAATGCAATCTTTTCAAAGCAGAGGACACCAGTAACTCTGGGTAAATGGCAATGTTTAACCTGGTTTTTATTAAATATAGCTAAAGGCAAACTGAGAAATAAGTTACCACCAACACAAAGTTTTAAGTGTCTCACCCCTTTTCACAGACAGGTTTTTGATTGTTGGGTACAATTTCATGGGATTCCTCCAAAATCATGTGAGGAAATCATTAATGAATTTATTTTTAATAATAAACTTATATGTTGTGGAGATAAACCTTTACAATCTGTCGAACTTAGAATACAGGAAATTGACACCCACAATTTAGTAATAGGAGATATATTATCTAAAGATGGTTGTATTCTGTCTTTCGAAGAGTTTACTACTAAAGCTAATTTAAACATAGACATATTGTCATATAACAAGATAACTGACTCAACACCAAGAACTTGGAAAAATACAGTCAAAAACAAACCTTTACCAAATATTATAAGAAGTGTAACCCCACTCATTCCAGTTAGAGGTAAATTAACAGAAATTTCCAATTTAAAGAATAAAGTATTATACTGGATAACCTTGAATGATAAGTTACAGGTGTCATCATCTGTGGAAAGATGGATAGAAATATATCCTTTTCTCGAAGTAGCTGCCTGGGGAAAAATATTTCACATGGTTCACTATATAGTAACAGAACCATATCTTCAATCTTTCCAGTACAAAATCATAAATAGATTAACAAACTGTAATTTAAATCTATATACATGGAAAGTAAAAAATTCTTCAAAATGTGATTTTTGTGAATTAACAGATACAATAGAGCATCACTTTTTTGTGTGTGGGTTAAGTAAACAATTTTGGGAGGAATTACGGAGATGGGTGAACAAAGTGTTAAATATAAAGGATAGAGAATATACTGTTTGTGAAGTACTTTTCGGTTATGGAGTAAATGAAAAAAAATTAAGCTCTATTAATATGATTCAAAACTTTCTAATTTTGTTAGGGAAATGGTATATCAATATCTCAAAAACAAATGGAAAACCATTGGTTTTTAATGAATATCTGCTTTTGCTTAAATCAAAGTCTAAAATATATTTAAAACTCCCAGACTACTCTGATAATGCTGAAGGAGTTAATAATGATATTAAAGGATATCTTAAAGCTATTGCAAGCAATATATAGTATACAAATACGGTTGGAGTCTCTGAAAAACAACTGATGTTACAAGTTTTTTTTTTTTTAAAGTGCATTAGATATTTTTTAAGAAGTGTATTTAATGAATACCACTATGTGTTTTTGTTTTGTGAATGTTTTGTTGTAGTGTCATGTAGTTATGTCTCTGTGAATTGTCAATAACCACGTCATTAGTGTATAATAAAAAAATTTTAAAAAAACTAAAAAAAAACTCTGAAAGTCCATGTATTTTTAAAATAAACAGAAAAAGATTAGATATTTGCATTCAACTTTGTATGATCAATATGCACTTGTAACCACTGATGACTAGGTAGAAGACTCCTTAACTTTGCAATATTTTGTTCAGTACTTTGCCATCTGGATAAAAGATCAGCCACAACATTAATAACCCCCGGGATGTGGCTGACTTCCAGTCCAATGTTATACATGGAGGTAATTAACCAAATATTTCGGGCACATGTGGCCAGCATAACATCTCTGGCTCAACCAGTATTAAGTACCTCTACTATGACCATGTTATCACATTTGATCTGAATAGTGTGATTTGCCCAAAAAGTAGCCCATATTTTCAGTACAACGACAATATTAAGAATCTCTAAGTGGACAATAGAATAATTCTTAAAACCTTTTGGTATAGGTAAAGTATACACCATATTTTTAAACAGCCCCCCTCATGCCTTGCAATGAAGCATCAAGACAAACAGTATCTTGGGTGGGGGCATTGTCATAAAATGTTACTCCATTATATTGAAGCAAAAATGTATTGAACCAGTTAAGGTCTTTATAGAACTCTTGAGTGAGTATGATATGAGTTTTGTGTGTATGCTGCCTTAACAGTAGCAACATTTGATTCACGAAGAAGCGAGCTGGCTTTACACACTTTGTGATATACAAAAGAGATCCTAATAATGATTGAAAATGAGGCTTTGTAACCTTATTTTTATGAACATAAGAAAGACAAAGCTCCTGAATTTATTTTAATTTGTCTGGGGGTATACGAAAAGTTCTATTAACCATATTTATTTCGATACCCAGACATACGGCCACAGATGTGGGCTCAATAAGCTTGGAAATACTAATTTCCAACCCTAATTCGTGAAGCAAAGTCATGAGGGTATTATAAGAGCCATGCATATTATCAGGTAGGCCAGTATAGATAAGATCATCTATATAATTGTATAGGTTCGGATAATTGAACTTTTCTTTCATAATATACCGTACTGCATCTGTACAGCACTGAAAGAAAACCGAACCATGCCGACACCCGAATGGCAATGTTCCGTCAATGTAATAATCACCATGCTTAAGACCTAACAAATCTAAGTCCCCAGGGTCTATTCTGATGTGCCTAAATGCACGGCTTATGTCTATTGTGTACAATAGGGCATTAGGCCCTAATTGTTTCAAACTATGAAGAATATCATCCACTGAGGGATATTTAAGTTCAAAATAAGAACCAAGATATTTATCTTTAGGAACCCCTGAGTTAACAGATTGTCCTACTGGAAAACTGAGGTCCAAAATTACTCACCTAGTTCCAGAGTTGGCCTTTCTCTAGTGAGAAAGGGGGATACATGACAATCAAAAGGTAACTATTTGAAAGGGCCCAGTATAGCTCCATACTTAATTTCTTCATTGATATACTTGGAAACATGTTCTGGATATTTTAAAGCAGAATTATGATTAACCTCAGTAGAGTTAAGAACAACTTTTCTATCAAAAGGAAACCCGAATTGAATCAGCTCAATGAGCTGTCTATCCCAATAACAATGTAAATATTTTTTCCATGAGTTAACTTTAAGTTGAGTTTCAACAGGTATACATAACTTCATAAAATTGGGAAGACCTGATTGCTTAACTCTAGCATGAGCTTCCACTATGTCTGGGACATGACCCCATACCATTTCTTGTCCTGTATAAACCATAAGGTAATTTATTGGGATGAATCCAATTTTTTTGTCATTCTGATAGAGACAATTTTTTTGGCCATAGGACCCAATTTGGTCCCAATTCCGTTTTTATTGCCTTGAAATTGAAAAGTGGCAGAATTCAGTGTTGATTCAGTGGTTGTTGTCTTTTTTACCACTGTGTTGCATGTTGTTGTGTTCTTATTCTTATTTTGCATGTTACCCAATTTTGACCCAGTTTTGTTTTTATTGCCCTTGAAAGTACATGTAACATGCATAGGACACTAAGACGAAGGTGGCAATGCAATATCTGTAATAGAACATGAATAGTGCCCTTCAGGGCTGGACTGACCCAGTTATTTCCTAGTTTTGTTTTTATTGCCCTTGAAATCGTCTGCCAAACAGTCCATATCAGTATGATGCTTTGCATCGTGTGCTGCTACACCCAATATTTGCTCATTTCTGTTTTTATTGCCCTTGAATGTTAATGCTTGAGCAGCAATGTTTGTTGTACCTGTACCAAAATCATGTTCTACATCATTGGTATATGACTGGTCTTGAAGTACTTGAAACTGGTTCTGAAGAGGTACCTTATAATCGTGGGCATGCTCCCTACATTTCTGATTTTGTATTTCAACATGTGCAAACTTATTATGTGCATCAGGAGTACAAAATCTAGTACTGTCTTTCTGCGTGAATAGACACTTATTGAAGTTTTCCATCACTGCTGTGTTAGTGTTAGAAGCACAAGGTGTTTGGACTACTGCTTTACCTTCCTTAATTCTAATTCTAATTCTAATTGGACTTTTATAGCGCTTAATCTCCCCAAACAAGAGGACTCTAAGGCGCAACAAAACAAAAAGCAGTCAACAAAATTCTGTGTCCAGGGACATAACAGGGGTCAAACACCACGGAGAACGCCAGGAGGATGATTCAGGCTAGGGTGGATATGCTTTGGTGTACAGGTAGGTTTTAAGCTGTTTTCTGAAGGAGGCCAGGGATGGAGAGGCACGAATCACATCAGGGAGAGTATTCCACACAGTAGGAGCATCAAACGCAAAACTATTACCAAACTGTTTGACAGATTTATGAACAGAGGGGCAGAACTTTGGAATAACTAGGAAATTACCACCACTTTGACTGCGCCTGGTACTATAAGAACTGCTGTAGGAAGAAAGATGTGGTGAAAAATACCTGGGAAAACCTTAAGCACAGTTGCATACGAACGATGATCAACTTGTTTATGAAGGAAGTTAGGTTGAGCCCACCAAAGGGTCCAAGTTGGACGCAAAGAAGCAAATTGTTTTTCAACTTCATTTCTTTGTACATTAGCATTGTATATATCCTTGTTTTTTGAAGGTTGCTTATTCTTATTTTTGCAGTCAACTTCAGCGTGTAGGAATGTCCTACCATTGTTTGCAAAGCATGAAGCACAGATGTGCTCATAAAGTACCCCTCTTGTCTCATGGGATTTGGCCTGCATGCATGATCCTTGATTAAAGTACACACAAGGCATTGATTTTGTAATTTTTGTTGATCGTTTGAAAGAATTAGTGGTCACAGAAGAAGAAGTTTGGGAATTTGGCACATAATTTTGAGCATCAGCATGTCGGATCCGGTTGATTGCAAAAATGTCAGAAAAATCTTTAACTTCTCCCTGTTCCATTCTACACAACAGAACAGCCTAGCTGGCCTTGGCCGAAGTCCAAGAAAAATCATTTGCATCGTCCTTCGAATGCGATTCTTCCCTCATGGTCCGACCAAAACCAGCCACCCATTGAGTTACGTTGAACAGACAAAACATACTCTTGAGTCCACCGGACTCTATTTTTGATCAAAATATCCACATTTCCGCCCCGCTGAGATTTAATTTTTTGAACAGTACCTGTTTTTGCCAGATCTGAAAGTTCTTGCAATCTCTGGTCAACTCTAAGTTGCAGTAACGTTTCATCTGCCATTGAATGAGATTGTGCTGTTTTGGAACTGGCCAATTTTTGACATGGCTGCTGAACTTTAGTGGAAGATTTCTTTGTTTTCACCACTTTATTTGCAGAATTTTTAATTTTTGGTTTACCTGCTGTTTTCTTACATTCTTTGCTTTTCATCTTATCCAATCTATCACCAATTATTTCTAACTGGTCAAGAATTCTGGCATTTATAAGTTGCTGCATATCCGACTCAGAATTTTTGAGGGAATTGTCACTTGTTACAGTTTGAGAAGTTCCAGCAGAATTTTTCATACTAACGGGACTAGATGTCTGTTCATCCAAATCAATCATCAGACCACTACAGTCCAAGTCGCTTGCAGAGATCTCAGAATCTGACATATTGTTGTCAATGTCCGACACAATATTATTTTTCAAGTTGTACATATTTCAAACCGACAAGTTTATATTAACAGAAACTACATTACATGTCAAGGAAACACACGATAACAATATAATATACTAAAAATACTGGTAAAGTTACATAAAATACTAAAATATCAATATAAAATAAAGACCATATAGTAAGTTCCACTTGCAGGTTCCACAGAGTGCATATATAAAAATCAGATGTTTGTCCTCGTGTGTCCAACATGTAAATGGCAGAGTGAAAATTATATTTCAGAGGTCCCATGCTTGACCGCTTGATCAATGAGCAAATCTACGCAAATAAGTATGTAGTGACTGCAAAAATTTAGTGTCGTCAGAAATGATCTAGATGGCACCCAAATGCCATCCCGCAAAACTGACCAAACCATGGGTGCAGAGTCTGGTCTCCAAAACTGTATGTCTTACTACCTGCTCCTGACTCTTATAATTCATAATATAAGTCACAGCCGCAGGTCAGGATTAGATTTGTGCATTAATTGGCTGCAACACCATATAGGTATGGCTTAACATCCTAAGCATAAGCTATAGCAGGCTGGTTAGTTGCAAATGACTTATGACCGAGAGCACTGGTCAGGACAACTGGGAGAGGAATCCTCAATGAAGCACGTTTCAAAACTGGTGAAAAGCCTTCAATCACCAGGATTATGCTCCAGATATCTTCAACCGAAAAGACTGGTCACATGACTGATAAAATTACACAACAATAACCACATTATTGGTTCAGTCCAGAAGGCAATACTATGACAGTGGAACTTGGGTATTTGCAAATTGCTTTTAGTTAAACTTGTGTGCTATTAAGGAACCAACCCTGAAATAATTATTTCTGTTAGATAATCCTATTTCTCTAAGAGTCCACTTTACTCTTACTGATAAAATCAGAAACTCATTTTCCTCTAGTGACTCATTCACTCTGCCTCCTCCACCTGATGTACCCAATTTCAGCTGCTTTAAACAAGTTTCTCAAGAGGAAATTAGAAAAATTATCATGAAGTCACCCACTAAATCTTGTTTGTTAGACCCATGGCCTACATTTCTTGTTAAGGAATGTATTGATATTTTACTGCCCTCTATCACCAGGCTTGTTAACTGCTCGTTGTCAGAAGGTGTTGTACCTGATGAGTTCAAGAAGGCTATTGTAACCCCATTGATTAAAAAGTCATCACTACCACCCAATGACTTAAAAAACTACAGACCTGTTTCTGGGTTGGGCTTCATATCCAAACTGGTTGAACGTGTTGTTGCTTCTCAGTTGAATGACCATGTTAGTTTGAACGGACTTGAGAATGTCAGGCAATCTGCCTACAAACTAGGTCACTCAACTGAATCTGCATTGCTTTCAATTAAGAATGATGTTCATTTGGCTTTTGCTAAAGGTGAGGCTACTGCTGTCGTTCTCTTGGATCAATCAGCAGCGTTTGATACTATTGATCATGATACGCTACTTAATTCTCTTAGCTCCTGGTTTGGTGTGAGCGGGGTTGTCCTCGATTGGTTTAAGTCTTATCTCTCAGACCGTGTTCAGTGCATTAAGATTGGGTCAATTTTATCTGATGCCAAAAAGTTATTGTATGGTGTGCCTCAAGGCTCTGTCCTGGGGCCAATCCTTTTTTCACTCTATACTACTCCACTGAGTAAAGTCATACAGAATCATCCTGGTATTAGTTTCCAGTTCTATGCTGATGACACACAATTGTATGTACACCTCACACATAAAAATGTTGCCTCTGCCCTTGATAAGCTGTCACACTGCCTTGAAGACGTAAAGAGATGGCTCTCTACAAATAAGCTCAAGCTAAATCCAGATAAGACTGAATTCATTGTGTTTGGCTCAAAGTCTCAGCGCGAAAAACTTAATCAGTCCTTCCCGGTCAATATACTTGGTAATCTCATATCACCAACAGATGCAGTTAGGAACCTTGGTGTCTGGTTTGATTCTGATTTCTCATTCTCTTGCCATGTTAGGAAGGTCTGCAAGGCTTGTTTTGCTCATGTCCGGGATCTTAAGCGACTCCGAGGACATCTGACACATGAAGCTACTCTTATGGCTGCCAATGCTCTGGTCGGAAGTCGACTAGATTACTGTAACTCTCTGTTCAGAGGTCTCTCAGCTCTAGATCTGCGCAAACTTCAATGTGTTCAGAATAGCCTTGCCAGAATTGTTGCCAACACCACCAAGTACTCACACATCACTCCAGTTAGAAAAGCACTACATTGGTTGCCAATTAAGTACCGTACTATCTTTAAGACTGCCATGCTGGTATATAAGTTCCTACACAGTGGTAACCCCAAATACTTTGAACCCTTCCTCATTCCCAGACATAGTGCATATAACACTCGTCGAAGTCAATCTGATGGCATATTTCTTGAGGTTCCCCACTTTGGTTCAATTTTCAAGTCTCGAAAACATTTTGGACTCAGTTTTGCGTATGACGCACCTATGATTTGGAATGACCTTCCTGATGAGGTCCGCTCTGCAAACTCACTTGCCTCTTTCAGGTCAAAGTTGAAGTCATACCTCTTTGGAAAAGCATACCCACCCTAAATTTCCAATCTCCTTTCTGCTTTCTCCGCGGTGCTGACCCCTGCAATGTCTCTGGTTTTTGAATATTGAACAATGTTTTTGTGTGATGCGCCTTAGAGTCTGTCTTTTGACGGAGATTAAGTGCTATAAAAGTGCTATTAGAATTAGAATTTACCCTTTACATGAGGGGACAATCTAAGATAACATAAATGCTGAGTTAAATATGTCAGTTACTAATTTAGGTATCACCAACAGTTTTTAAAGTGAGGCCATTTGGTATTGAAGATAATTCTGGCTACATATCCTATAAATTGGGAAAATGAATTGTTAATGGTTTGCTATTTGCATCTTTGATCTGGTTTCCTGATGCTACTTTTCTTGACAGTTTATAGGATGATGTACATTTGCTTCCGCAACAAATCCATATCCATGTCACCACAGAATATAGCGATGCCAAAAGGGCATAAATAAACAATGACCTAAAACAAGGCTTTCAACTTAAATTCCTATTTTTAAAACTTGGATATTTTTATATGTAAATAGTGCCCGGCAGTGCAATATATTTAGGGTATTAATAATTGTTCTTTAGTCTCAGACATAAATAAATTAGTACAGTTCCGAGAAATCCACAATATCATGAAACATATATGTTTCTTTTTTGGCAAAATGTTATTGAATTACTTAGACTGATTAAATTGCCAAATACTCAGCCTTCTGAAATCCCAACATATAAGCCATTCGGCCAAGGATATATTTTGAACATTGCAAAAATCTTCTTGACATACAAAGATATGTGTGACTGTATGCAACCTACCTAAAACTTATCAAAAGTACCAGTGCCTGAGAGGGCACCAACCGCCGCCAGTAGATCCAGAACCAGATATTATTGAAAATTCAATGAAAACAACTCCAAATGGTGGTCCCTCACAGGTAATTACAGGATAAGGGTATGTCTTAATTTTTGCGTAAATCTTGCCTGGATACAACATACTGTTTTCTTACTTTGATAAAACTACCATTTAATAAACTATGTAATGTGAAAATGCTGCAAAATAATGTTTCGCCCCAAATAAATGGAATCCAAAATTACTTGGATGTCTGGAAGCTTGTAGACAAAATGCATTTAAAACAGTTAAGAAAATCCCGCTGACAAACAGACACATACATGTAGATGCAATTAATGTAAGTGCTTCTGGACTCTGAGCAATGAATGGTGATTTGATTTAATGGGGGAAATGGAAAACTGGTGAAGTATTTGGTAGATCAGCAAGCCCGATTGATTTTGATGCAGGACCAGTTATTGATAAATACACTATTCACACTTATGAGATAGGGATGCCCTGGTCATCTTCTACTACCTGCCTTTGTGTGCAGTACTGGTATTATTTAACATTTTTGGTAAAATCATTCTGTTGGTAAGTAAAGTGAGAAATCAATAGACTTGTATCATTATAAGCATTCCTAGTTTTTTCTTGGGATGGTCTATGTATGGCCCTTTGGTTGGAAGATTTTTTTGGTATGTTTCAAACTTGTGTCTTCCCATTTGTAAGTGCAACCCCTGTTTGTGGAATCTCAGCACCGGTTGCCCTGGCACTAAGCGAGGTCAATTCCTGATCATTGATCTGAGGTTTGTGATAAAACTTCAAGCAGATTCAAGTGATCTTGAGTTGTAATTTTTGAATTTTGTAGTTGGACTTTAACCCTACCCTTGGTGCCAGGGGAAACGTTGCCACAAATTTTTATACCAACCTTGGAGGGGGTAACAAGTTTATCATTTGCATTCTTTTGTGGAGTTGCGATGATGCGAGTACTCTTGCTGCAAT
Organism: Sabellastarte sp. h YS-2021; assembly: GCA_964017235.1. Lineage (NCBI taxonomy): Eukaryota > Metazoa > Annelida > Polychaeta > Sabellida > Sabellidae > Sabellastarte > Sabellastarte sp. h YS-2021. The sequence continues at coordinate 162,758,179 of OZ024927.1, read as the reverse complement.
GTGATGGGTGAGTATAACACTGAGATTGTGACTTTGCAATAAGAACCTGGGCGTACCTCCTATTATTGTGCCTGTTATCAAAAGCTTTAAAAGAACAAAACCAAGACAAGTAAGTGTGTTTGTTGGCCAAAAATTCCTAAATCATATGCTGTTTAGAACATGTAGTTGTAGACTAAATGTACCTAGAAGAAAATTTACAGGCTGATGGTGAACCCAAGCCCAAGTTTACTCGTTTGTTTTTGTCTTTTGCTTGTTACAGCAGGTTTTTAGCCGTGAACTGAAAGAGGCCAATGAAATGACAGTTTACAAAAGGCATGGGCTACACACTAAAGCCCAAGTCCCCCCCCCCCCCCCCCCCCAAAAAAAAGGAATGAAGCCGCATGCACCTTGGTGTCTGCCAGTAGTACTTTTGATCTACTTGTGATCACTTTGAAAACTATTTTAAATATTAACCCCAAAATGCCTCCCAGACCAGTGACAAGGCGTATTGCTGTCTTGCTTTGACAGCAGTTTGCCCACTTGGTTTTTCATTCCATGAAGATGCTGGATTTTTACATTATTTTGCAGCAAAGGAGCAATTTATTAAGAATTCCACAAACTTTTTGGATTCGTTAATGGTGTCTAAATGGTGGTGACCATTGTCCAAAGATTTAGATTTTTAGATTGGGCCAGTGGATATGTAAGCACAAATATTAGTCATATTCTCTTAACAGTGAGTAACCCTTGGAAGTAAAAATATCAAAATCATTGAGCTAGTTACAACAAGGATAGCATTCTGTCATCACTAAGAGGTTGGTGACATCACTGAAATGTATAAAAAATGAGAGGCAGAAATGTCAGATGAAAACTCTGGCCACAAAATCTGAGTAAAAATACACTGTCTTGATAAGAAGAGTAGCTTTCTGTGAAAACACATTTTTGTTGCAGTAACATATTCAAGATAATTGAAAGGCTAGGCTTTAGATTGTTTCTTTAAAGTATTTAGATTGCTTCTTTAAGGTATCCGATAAATGTTTTATTGATATTTGTGAAGCTTAGAAAGTTGATAAAGAAATAAAATTATCAAAATTGCTTGCTCGATGGATTTAGGTTCCAGTATTATGTATGTATTTTAAAACAGTTATTCTTACTGGGGAAAGTTGAAAAGAATGGTTATGGTCATAAATCTAAAAAGAAATCAACGGATAAGTAAAACTTATACCAATCCATGAATTGAGATACTATCATTCAGCAGATTTCATAAAACCTTATCAACCATCCCGGCTTTTGAACCCATTACCAAACCCCCCAAACATTTTTATATCTTGTTTTCCTGCAACGCCCCTAGTCTCTGAAATGAACTGGGTCTCAAAATCGTTTCCCATCTAATAAATTCACCGAGAGCCATAATTGACATATCTAGTGAGACATAACGGCTGGGAATCATATACCATTCGGCCCTTTACCAAATCGGCCCCCAGAAAAAAGTATCCTAGTCAAATCGACCTCCTTGGAAATAACACCCAAGTTAAATGCTTATATATTAGATGCCTGTGTATATATTCAGGAACAATAATGTTAATCAAACAAACTTATATAAATATTAGACAAATGTTAATGAATTAAAGCCAATTGTTATTGATAGAGGGATTATAGGCACAGCTACTAATCAAGAATTGCAAATCCTGACATCACAACCTCCAATTGGATATTCCTGTTATTCGATTAGAAAATTGCTCTGAGGTACGGATTTGAAGTTTTTACATCATTGGAGTTTCTGATTTCCCTGTATCAGAAAGTCCAACCGTAATAGACTTTCTGATATGACATATTCATCATGAAAAATGTACATTTACAGAGCTTCTTGCTGCAGTAAGTCTATGCAGAAATGGCAGAAAAAAATCACAAGGTAAAAGTAGTTTTTTGTATTTACTTGTTCGTGATATAATATGGTTTTATTTTACTTATTATTGAAGCAGATTGCTGGACAATAAAAGTGAAACATCCCACATTAGACATATACAAAAATATGATTGTCGAGCTATGCACCCATATAAAATTCTAGTTTTCATTTATGATGCATACTTTTTTGTGTATGACATTTAGGAAGTTTTCGTATTACACATTTTAGGAAAGCCTGTATAACTCAATTCTTCTACAGGAGTTTTCCACTTTGATTTTTTCCTTGGTTCTCTCTTGTTTTTTGACCCTAGAACGACCATTGGCTTAATAAATTTTGTACTATGATTAGGCTTGTGTGCCTTAGATTCAGCCAGTAGATAGATTGAGCAGGACATTTTTTTCCCTTTTGTGTAATTGTTACTTTGCAAAAGTTTTACAAAGTATATTACTCATTCTGTTTGCTTGTTTGTTTACAAAATTATTGCCTGGATGATAATGAAATTAGTAGGGAGCATAAGAACTGTTAAAAGTAAGAATGGATTCAAAATTTGAGCATGATCGGCTCAATATCCTTGATGCTGGAGCAATGCCCTGTTGCAATCATGCACAAAAATTTATAAAATCTGCACTTGACTTGCCTTAGAGTACTCTTGGTTTCATTTTGTAATCGTTATTTCCACCCTTTTTTACAGGAAATTTACATCCAGGTCACAACCCTAGGTAGGGGTTATATCAGTAAGGCTATAAATATGCCACAAATCTCTGTATAGTACACTTACTGTGGCAAATGTAATCATTATTATGAGAATAGTGTTTGTCAGTTTTTCCAGAAACGTGTCTGCTCCTTCACTGTAGTTTATGTGAAGGGCCAATATCATAAGGGTATTCGAAATGAGCTGACCTGAATAATGACAACCTTTCTTTGGGATGGCTCACTGAGACTCCAACTGTAAAATTATGTTATTTATTTATTTTGGGTTCAACACAGTACAGGTCATATCTCGACGGGTAGTTTTTGTGAGCCGAGGAACCCAGTGTATGCAATGTAAATAATCTGGATTTTCCCATTTACTTATCATCACATGCCTTGGCGGAGGGTTCCACTCTCCAAGTGCTCTTGTTCTAAATTTGGATTGATTTTATTCCCTTAGGTGTACTGTCACTTTGAATGTACCATAAAAGTGATAACTGATTTTGTGCAGGGACTGAGGGATTGGGCTTTAATGTCACTTTCAACATTGTACAGGTTATATCACTAGGTGTAGTTAAGGGGATGCAGTTTTTCTTGTCGATCAAGAATCTTCACATAAAATAATTAGGCAACGGTAATGGACAACTAATGTTTCCACTTGAAGTCGGGAATCAAAACCATAATGTGAGAGGTGGGAGATCATGTTAACATTCTGACCTATCTTTAGGGCAAAAATTAAAACCCAGCAAGAATACAATTTGTGGTCACTATAACATGCTATGATAATTGTGTAACATAGTTGTGGTTACCACATATTTGTTGGATAATCGTAAGCTCATATGGGGTCACCATAATTGCCTAAATATGTGAACTTAAAGTGCAGTTTCATTTATGATGACCTTATATTTTAACTGTCCATACTAATTGAATCAAAATACTTGTAGAGTACCAATACAATTTAGAATTCCATGTTTCACTGCTTTTGTGAAATTTGTAAAGTTAAACCACTTGGTAATGGCCCAGTTACACTGCTCCATGTGATCATTCAACGCATTAAATTTTTGCTGCACGACTTTGTCCTTATTACTCCATAAATTGGCCTCGTATGTGGGTAGTATATATTTTAAAAAACAGCCACCCCATATATCCTTCCTAATTTCCAATTTCACCCCTCTGGCATTTACATTTTAGTTTAGCGTGTGAGAGCTCATGGGAGGTTTTTTACAAATATTTTTAAAAATCTGGGACGTGGTTTAATGGCTGTCCACATTGTGTGGAAGACCTCCTACCAAATAACAAATCCCAGCTTATTAAACCTTATGGATACTACCAAAACACGGAATGCATTGAGCCTGAAATGAGCCCTGACAAGTTACATATTCATCACTGCTATGTAGCTTGTGAGGCCAGTACAATGTGAGCTTGGTGTAATGGGAACTCATGTTCAATGACTTCTCTATAAATCTTTTACAAATTTGTCACAATCAGTAGGATATTATTTGAAACAAACAGATAAACAAACGTATGGATAAACACAGCCACGTCACATAGGTAATAAATGCATATTTATGATATAATGCAATCAGACTTGGCTATAACAACACACCATGTTTTCTCAAACATTATGAACAATATGCGCCATTAGAACAGGCTGACTGTGATTGATCTAAATCACAGATGCCCATTGCAAAAATATTGATATACTACACCCCTCTGTGCCATTATCAATACCTTTCAGGTCCACTGCAATTGTGATAGGCATCAAGTCTGTTCAGAGTATTTTGCAATAATAAGTTGCTGGTCCTTGTCATATACATTCTGTCAGATAAAATTGCCTTCCCAACTCAGTGATTAATATGCCCGGGGAAATGAATGAAAACATCTTGTTGCTTTGTAGGGGTAGTATTCTTTCAAAAGATACTGCTAAACAGGAAAACGATCTCTCATCTGTGTATGGTCCATTGTACATCTACACACTATTTAATATTCTTATATGAAAACAGATGTAATAATAATTAATATACTTGTATATATAAAATAATAAATTAATAAATTTAAACAATTAATATATTCATGTTTCTGTACTTAGAAATTATACGGCAGTAATAATAATGTTTGACACACAATTTTTTTCTGGGGCTTACTATGTCTTCTATTGATATGGAAAAATAAAACATATGTAGATCATTAAACCTCATTAAAGTTTTATTTATCTTTTAATTGAATCTAGAAGAGCCTGCCAGGAAGATATGTTGCCATTCTTCTTCACTATTCTGGCAACTTTTGAGACACATTTAATAAAACATAATATAGGACTAGAGCACTCTGAGAACCTATAGGATATTTCCTAGATCCAGACGGTGATCTGGAGCACCATAAAGATGGAATCTTCTTTTCATTTCCCAGTTTGGAGATTTCCGGAAGCCTGATTTTTTTAAATCTGTCCATAACACAAACAGAGTTATTTTGCATGCAGGCAAACAGACAAACAATTGCCACCAAAACATGTGCATTTAAACGGAGGTAATGAAAGTATTTAACCATCGTGACAGTGATAGCCAGCTAAGTATTCTTAATGATGTTAAAAAGCTTTTATCTTAAAATTGGTTGATGCCTGATTTATGGATCTCTGTATAAAGAGTTTTAAAAATCTTAAATTAAGGATAAACTGAGTGCCACTTGTCACCTTTACTCACATAATTCTGAGATTACTGGAAGGTGTCTCAGCCAAGGGATAAGTGGGCCAGTGTTTTTCAAATGCTGAATTACACAAGAAATCTAATCTCGTCACATCTTTGTGAAAAGAAGCAGCAAAGCAATTTAACATCACCTTGTGGGCTGTGTAACCTTGAAATCAGTGCCAATCATGTTCACTTAGTGCCCTATCAAACATCTGCACAAAAGTTCACTGACTTTTTATTGTTAGGACCAAGGTCATGGTATCTTGAGAAAAAAATATTATCAATATCCTGTATAGTATTGCCAGTGAATTCTTTCTCTAAGTTCTGTTAGTAAAGTCAAAAGTTGTGGTTTTATGTCCAGTTCAACAGCCAGGGTCATATTGGGACAAGTGCACAGCATTCTCATAGTTTAGCTCGCATTTATAACATAGTAAACTGAGCCTGGGATTGTGTATGTACAAAACTTCTGTTACACCAGCTTTATGTTTAAGGTATATGCCTGAAACAGGGGAAACAATGAAAATGTGTTTAAAACTAAACAAGGGCTTTCAGAGAGCACATTTCTCATCCAAGACTCAAAAATCTCTTGAAAATGCCCTAGATGCTGATGTATTGTAATGTATTTGTAATGTATTGTATTGTGTATTTATATTCAGCTCAATATCTCCATTTACTACAGGACTCAAAGTGCTAATCCTGAGATTATTGGAAGGAGTCTGCAGAGGTACAGCCCCTAATCACAATTTAGTGACATTCCCCTAACTGGAAGATAGAGGCTCAAGGATGACCATTTATCAATGTCCTTGAGGTTCTTTAGCCTGCCACCGGGGATAGGACCCAATGGCAGAGGACCGCCATTTTAAGTGTCATCCGAGCCACTATGTATCCACCTATACCTGGGCTTAAACCCACATCCTCTGAGTTCTTAGATAAGTGTGTTGCCTGCTAGGCCACAGTGGCAGGTTGTGGATTCCCTAAATTAGATAAGATTTATGTTAGGCCAAGACCCAACTACTGTGAAAATGTTGATCTGTGTTGTAGGTTTTTGTAATCTTGAGTCTATACAAAGCAGCAGAATTCAATGATCACATAACCTTGGCAGCCTAAAAATGTAAGGTGAACATTTGAAGAAAGGAAACGACTGTATGTAATGCACCTGAAGATGCTTCATTTGTGAGTTATAGATTTACAAGTCTCATAGTTAAGCTGAACATGAGTTAAAATTTTTTCACCCTAAATTGAATGTAGCAAACATTTTAAATGAAGTAAAAACGAGGGGACAATACAAGCATGCGTTTTATTTATTTACAGACAATGGTTTTTGGTGCAATTTGTTTATACACTCAGGGGAAAATGTAAGCCTAACTTTTGATGTAAAGGGATCTGGTATGAAAACATAATGTTTGTGAAATGTGAGGTAAACAAGCAAACATGTGACAACATTTACGAACGTATGTATACCTGAGGCTTGATGAAACTTTTGGGTTTATTTCTTAAGATGAAAGAAAGTGAAACCACAGTCAGTAAAAACATGAGTAAAAGGCGCAACCATATGCCATGTGACTTTGCAAAGAAAAATCATTCTTTTAATCCCTTCAAAAAATTAAGGTAAATATACTAGTATTTACATGTTTCAGAAACAATATTAAATATCACTTTGTACTTAAAAGTTTCTTCTGAACTTGTCTTGAGTCTGGGTTAATGTAGCAATCCACAGTCATTCACTATAGTGACATTGCTATAAAGTTGGGAACTGTTAACTTTATCAATGTATTTCAATTTATAGTTAAGCAATGTCATTTTTCGTTCAGATAGTAGTTTCAGTGCGGCTGTCGCAACCTTATTTACATGAAGACATACCACATGAGGTATAATTAGACTGAGCTATATTTTTAGCTCACACTTGGTTTGAAATACCACTGCAGTTAAAAACATACTCAAATATTCTGACTCATACCTTTATGTACTGGTTGGTTAATGACCTTAAACAAAATATATATGCTCACTGGAAGTAATTATTGGGTTATCAAGGAACTAGATATGCCCAAACAGAGGAATATTTTGATAAAGATTTCCAGAAACAGGGTCTGTTTCATTTACTTTGCACCTCCCAGTTTCTGATACCTTTTATGCACTTGGGAATCACGAGTTCTTGTTAACCATGTTGTACTTGAGTGGGGAAGATAAAAGTATATAACTGTTGTGCGTATGTAGTTCCCTCTCTTATCTTCTGGTGGTTGCAAATGATTTTATATAAGTTAATGTTATGTCTGAGATATGTGCTACATCAGTACTCCATTTGTGAAATAGAGTTCAAGGGTTTTCCATTTCTAAATCCTATCCAAAGCGAATGAATCTCATGGACTTGCATCTACTGTGTAATCTTCAAAATATGGAGAGCATTCAGGGTAAAATACTAAAATGTGGACGTTTTGGTCTCCTTTAATAGCATATGCCACGGCTGTTACTCTGATCACAATACAGCTGGTAACACTGATGAATTTTACATTTTGTGATATTCCTTGTTTACCATGGCCAATGACATAGAAGTGTGAAAATTTCCACTTACTAGCCAGTATTGCGTCCTATAGGGTAACTACATGGTGTCCTGTCATTTCTGTAGTTCTGATTCCTTACCAGCACATCAATGTGTTAGTCAGTTTCTTTCTATGCATCTAGTTAAATAATATAGTTCCTGTTACATTATGGTATCTTTACAATATATTTCCAGTATGTTTTCTGTGGCAAAAGTTGGTCATTGTTCTCCCCTATTCTGGTTCTATTTTGTAGAAAAACTATAGCTAGAAGTGTGCACCTGGGTTGCACAGGAGGTACAACATTCTTCCTCTCTTATTCCTTGCAGCCTGTAGTTTGACTGGGGCATTTGTTACGTAACTGCTGTGCTATTGATGTTCTATCTAAGTAGATTTCTATTATAAGCAGGACTACATCATTAGATCACTATATTTTCATTGTGTTTTGAAAATTATGTTTTCACAGTTTTCATCTACGTCACTGTTCAGAGAAATGCACCTGTAATATTTCAAAGAGACGTTCACTTAAACAAAAGAAACAAAATGTCAAAATATCTAAGCCAGTTACAACATGTATGGTATTCTAAAAGAGGTCAGTGACATCATTAAAACAAAAAAATAAAAGAAGACAGTAAAAGCCCAGATGAAAGGATTTGAAGAAAAATGTGTGTGGTTAACATTTTTTTTGAGGTAATCTTCAAAGTGTTAGTGTTCAAAGTGTTTTCAAAGATAATTGAAAGGTATGGTATTAGATAGCTTTTTAAATGATATCGGATGAATATTTATGAAGCGAAAAAATAAAAAAAAATTGAACCTAAATAATCAACTTGCTGGTTTTGATTGAATTGTTTTTAACCGGTCAGCAAGAAATAAAAAGTTAATAGAAACAAGGTGGTCTGGGTGGTAGCCACAATTATTTTTGTTCAAAACTACTTAGTACTTTAGTATTATTACATCTTATTGAATGACAGCTCTGGCATTTTCCATTTGTTTCTTATATAAAAGTTTTAAAATGTAATTTCAACATGTTTTTTTAAAAATTTTCTCCATAGTTTTGAGCAGATTCGCTGGACCTCTGATATATACTAAATTCCTTATGAATTACAGGCCTGACTCTTTATTACTCTTTTTAATTATTTTAAAAACGTTTTTAAGCGTTTGGGGTCTTAATATTGGAAATACCAGAAATGCAGTCTTTAATTGTGTGAAAGAGACAAAAGGCTAATAGTGTACATAGCTGAAGAGACACTTTTTCTCTGACGATTTTCTTTCTGAAAGATTATTTCCTATCATAATGAGAGATTTGGCAAGATTTTTTTTTTCATCCGGATCTAAAACCGGTACAACCTAAATGTGTCACTATGTGAGAAACAGTGAGAAATAAAATAATATCTAGCATCTTGAATCTAAGTAAGCTATAGAATTCTAGAAATTTAGGTTTAAAGTTTTCATTGTTTTATTTTTGGCAGCCATGTCAACCAAAGTATATCTAAAAATATCATGAGATACATTTATTTTTCTTTTATTTATTTTAACTTTACTCAAGAGTGCAGGAGAATGGGCCTAGCTTTTCATCTTGAGGGTTTTTATAAGAAATATCTCGATTTTTTCCAGCTTCTTTTCGACCTTAATATATATATATAATTCCCTAATGCATATCCCATCTAGTAGAGTATATTGTAGCTTGAAACAATCTTGTTGTAAAGGATATTTGAAGTAGAACCATGTGGCTAAATGAACCAACCATGTGGAGTAATTAATTGAACTCAGTACTATAAGCCCTGTCATGCCCAATGGGAAATTTGAGAGAATTGTGACAACTAAAGGTTGCTGGGGCCCGATAGAGTTACAGAACTAATTGTAACACTATTTCCTGTTAAAAACATCCATGCCAATGTTAAAATATTGAAACATTATTATTATTTGATGTGTATCAAATTGTATTTGGCACTAAGTATTTCTTTGAAGCAACAGCACATCTGGTATTGACAGAGGGTGTGTAATAATTTATATATTCATGAAAGTACTGCAGCAAACCAGAATCCAGATATTTGTAACTGAGGGTTGCAGTTGTGAAGGTGATTCTCTCTTTCACAGGGAGCCAGTGTAGAAACTTCGACACTAGTGTAATGTGGGTCAACTTGCAAGAACCTGTTCCTACTTGTTCCAACGCATTTTGCAGACACTGCAGTCATTTTAGGTTACCTTTGGATAAACCCCGATATAATGAATTACAATAGTCCAATCTGCTACTGATAAGCTTCCAAGATAGCCACCATCTTTGGCAGGTACTGTCTAATCCTTCACAGATCGCGAAGTCCAACAAAACATGACCTGCAAGCAGCATCCACCTGCTTTAAATAAACATTAAAAGAAAAGATTTGACATAAACATTTTGTTTACATTAATGTTTCACGTAAGACGAAACACTTGGCATAAAAAAAAACATTTAACATAGACATTTTATTCACATAAATGTATCACATACGAGGTTAGGGCATCCAATGAGTTGAGACATAAACCTAGAGGTCTATCTGAAAATTAAAATGCATTTGCTTTACAACTATAGTATTTTTATCAGAATTGCTAAATATTTTATGTTTGTAAGTTTTCATAGCAAACAAAGAGAATCACAACTAGAAAGTTGGTATGGATGGGGAACCTTGGAATAAGTTAAAACATTACAAATATGAACTGGTTGTACACTTTAATCAGTGTAAGGGGATCATACACTTTGATTAAGGTGAGCTCATGATAATCGTTAAACAAATTGGTTTAATTATACACATTGATAATGTGATCTGAGCAAACAGTTTCATCAATATATGTTAAAAATAAACTTTAATCAATAATAGATGAACATACACTTTGATCAATGTGAACTGAACATAAACTATGATTAGTATGATTTGAGCATACACTTGAGGGGGCTCGGTTGTGTAGCGGTGGTTAGATTGCTCGCCTTCAACCTCTGAGGTGATCGGTTCAAATCTCGGCCCAGGTGCTTTATGTTGGAAAGTTGGTAGTTACTTGCCAATGCCCTGTGGTTTACAGTGCAGAATCTTGACCAACAAATATAAACTGGTTCCTCTGGCCATAAACTACCCGTCACAATATGATGTAAAACAAAAATAAATCTAAATCTGAACATACACTTGATCACTATGAGTTGAACATACATTTAATCAGTATGAGCTGAACATACACTTTGATCAGAATGAGTTTTGCGGGTTGGCATTTAGGTGCCAACCTTAATCATTCCTTCACCCCTATTTTTGTATCACCCCCGTCATTTGGTGGGTCGTTTAAATGACATATGGCCTTTTCTGATTGGCCAGTGTTTTGTCCTTTGCTTTGGTCAAGGGGATAATGGCCAGATTTGAACTGGCAGCCGACAAGACAAGTTTGCATTTTACAAAAGCAATTTTTAAAAAATTTTTCTTTTTCTTTTACACTTATTTTAGTATACTGTTGTCTTGTCTCTACCCTCACACATTTTGAGTTTATTGGTATGGCAGCACGAAAGAAGCAAAAGCAGGTAAGTAACCCTTACAATTTGCGGAAAAAGGTTGAGATACCGGTTGAACTTCAAATTGAAAATGATCACACTTTCATAAATGAATTCTCTCGTTCCGGGTTCAGTTTCTAGGTCGGATACTGAATCTGATATTGAATCGCTTCTTGATACTTTTGTTTCTCGTCCTAGTACTGATTCTGACGATACTTCCCCTGTGCATAAACATTCAAATGATTTCAAAACTTCAAGGAAAGCTATGCGGGCCAAGGGAAAAGTAAAACCGGATCCGAGATCAGAAGTTCAACCGGATCAGACTTTGATTAATCAAAGAATACTATCTCAGCTAGATGCAATTGGTAAGCGGTTGTCTGTAATTGAAAACTCTGCTTCTGTTGCCAGTTCTAAAACGAAAAATTCTGATTCTGTGTGTGGTAGCACTTCTGCGAGTTCAAGTCTCCCCAGTTCCTCACAGGAGGACACCATGCATGCAAAACTACCCGATTTACACAGTATTAGACATAACAAAATGATTCAAGAGCAAGTTGAGGAGCGTATCAGACAATTGTCAAATTCTGACAAAAGAGGTACGGATCCGAGAGTAAAATCTCAGCGTGGTGGTTCTGTTGATATTTTTGTGAAAGAAAAAATTAAATGGCCACATGAATACGTTCTCGCTGGTACCACAAAAGATAGGGTTACCTACAACCAACTCAATATCACACAATTCATGGCAGGCTTTTGTCGGATCATGAGAGAGGAATCATGTCACATAACGAAAGATCATATGCTTGATTATCTTATTTCCCTTCTCGATCATTCAAATGACTTCTCATGGCAGGCAGCCAAGGCCAGCCATGCTGTTTTATTGTGTCGGATGGAGCAAGGCGAGGTAACAAGCTGGTTGCAGACAGATAAAATTGATCGGATTCGCAGAGCTAATGCTCAGAAACATCTTCCTCCATCCCAGGCAGGTTATAGCAATCAGAAATTCAAGAAAAATGCTACAGGCCAAAAATCTCAAAAATCCATGCCATGTATCTTTTTCAATGATAATTCATGCAATTATTCAAAGCACCATGAGACCAAAGGGGTTTTTTACAGGCACATTTGTAGTTCTTCCTTTGCCCAGGATGGGAAGATTAGTACACATAGTGCTCTTGATTGTAAACAAAAATAAAAAAAACGAGTAACCCTGAGAATGGCCAAGAAGGTTACTTCACAACCTGGCTGTGCTTGGGAAGTTTCTGGAAAAGTTGAAAATAAAAAAAAACTTATGCTAGTAGACATGTATAAAACAGTAGACTGGATGTCTTAGGTACACAACAAGCTTATAAAGTTCCATTTGCATTGTGGAAACAGTGGTTAACTGACAGTAACACTTGTAAACCTGTGATACCTGGTAGGACTTTTGCTGATGTAGTTAAGCAAAATGCTTACTCATGCAATATTAGTGCCAAGAAATCCGTGCCTCTGGAGGCGACTCAGATGTACAAGCCGAAGGGCATGCCACCTGGGTCAGTCAAGGAGGAGAACAAACAATGCACTGCTAGTCCCCAGGTGCCACTCACTCCTGCTAATATACGCAAAAGACATATTCAGGAGGTAAACTCAGCCAATGATACTGTTGTTAATGACATATCCCTATCTAATAGATTTGCCATCTTACAATCTGAGGATGACCAGGAGTTAACCACAGATACTGATTCTCAGTTTGAATTTTTAGATAGGGATGTCCAGTGTACTTCTCCCTGTTCTGGCAAAGCATGACCAGATACTGAAAATATGGCCTGGGATATTTTTGACAAAATGTTACTTAAAAAGGTCGATCAAGATATCATTCTTCAGGCCAAATCATGTGATGATTATGTAAGATGCAAATCACAAATGGTTAAACCTTATGGAGTTATCCCACTCTCCTCTTTAAAAATTTATACTGGTGCTCCAACAAATAATCAAAAATTCTCTGATCCATTGCTAGTCCACCGCCTTGTTCGTGCGTCGGGATGTCATAATTTCATGGGTTTGCGAATTCCTATTCATTCAAATCTTAATATACCTGCATGGAGATCTCATCTTGAAAATTATTGGGATCAACAGTTGGTGGACTTGTTGGAATTCGGTTTTCCACTTGACTTTGACAGAAATTCGGATCTGGTTTCTTCAGAAGTTAACCATGCATCAGCTATTAAATTTTCGGACCATGTTGATGAATACATCAAAGAAGAATTGTCACATGGGGCTATGCTAGGTCCTTTTCATCAAAAACCGTTGCAATTACATGTCTCCCCATTTATGACAAGCAGACTCTGATCTGAGGCGAACTATTGTTGACCTTAGCTGGCCAATAGGTCAATCTGTTAACTCAGGCATTGCTAAGGATATGTATCTGGGTGCAAAATTTTTGCTGAATTACCCTTCTGTTGATAACATCGTTGACAGGCTCATACAGTTAGGACCTGGATCCATGTTATTTAAAATTGATATCAGTCGAGCTTTTCGTCAGCTCAAAGTCGACCCTGGGGACATTGACCTTCTGGGCTTAAAACAAACTTCCTATTTCATTGACCAATCGGTCCCATTTGGGTACAGGCATAGCTCAATTTTCTTTGAAAAAGTGACCAATAGCATCAGATTTATCATGAAAAATCATGGTTTTCCGGATATGTACAATTATGTGGATGATTTAATCTATTGTGGGACTCCATCCACAATTTTTCAAGCTTATGAAATGCTTTCATCCCTCCTTCATGAACTGGGACTCCAGATTAGTGCTAAAAAATTAGTTCCTCCATCTACCTCCGTCACGTGTCTAGGTATTTTAATTGATACAGAAACTAGGACCAAGTCTGTTCCCTCTGACAAATTACAACATATTTGTAAACTATGTCAGCAATGGGAAAATAAAATAACATGTACAAAACAACAGCTACAGTCATTATTGGGTTCCCTCTTATATATCTCTAAGTGTGTTAAGCCAGCTAGGGCTTTTTTGAATCGCATGCTTCAATTTTTAAGAGATATGGGGGACAGAAGGGCAGTTAAATTATCACAGGAATTTTTTAAAGATCTTGCCTGGTTCAAAAATTTTTTGATTCACTTCAATGGCATAGTGTATTATGACACCAGATCTGTCCAAGCTGAGCTGCATCTAGATGCCTCCCTTACTGGTTTAGGAGGTATTTTTCACAACCAATGCTACGCCCTTCCTATTCCAAAAGGTTTCAATAATTACTCGATTGTTCACTTGTATTGGCCCAATTGTAGTGGCCCTAAAAATTTGGGCTCACCAGTGGGCTAACAAAAAGATTCGTATAAAGTGTGATAACATGGCTGTAGTTGAGGTCTTGCTCTCCGGTAAAACTAAGGACACCACATTAGCTACCTGTGCCAGGAATGTCTGGATGTTGACTGCCTTATTCAACATTTCCATTCACATTGAACACATACCTGGTAAATGTAATGTCATTGCAGATCTATTATCTAGATTTAAATTTGATCAAACTTCCTGGGACATGCTAAAAAATTATGTTCCGGATCCGGTTTGGATCCCCACTCATGTAGACTTAACCTGTTTAAATCATAACATTTAGTTTTTCAGCCATGCCAGCAGGAGCAGCCCAGCTGACCACCCAGGCGTTTGATCGACTGTTCCAAGCTTTCAGACCCTCCACTCAGAGGACCTACTCCAGAATGTTTTCCGACTATATGGCCTTTCTGGTGGTCTCTGGGCTGCCTCCTGCTCAGGTAGATGTTCACATCTTATTGGCATTTTTAGAATACTTATACCAGAACAACTGTACTGTTTCTAATATTGCTAATTATCTAGCTGCAATTAGAGCCTTATCTATCATATATGACCTTCCCACAGGTGTTTCAAACATCAGAAGATTCAGTTCTTTATCAGGTCCTTAAAATTAAATCGACCTTTGTCCCTTAAATCCCACTCTGTTCTTGATGAACACATGTTGTACCAGGTCATTATGGCCTGTCATCAGCTCCAAAACCCTTTAATATTTTCTGCTATCTACCTGTTGGCCTTCTTCTCATTTTTTGAGATTATCTAACATTGTCCCCCACTCCACTTCAAAATTTCATGTGTCAAGGCACTTGCCTCGTGGTGACATCATTTCTGGCCAGGACTTGGCAATCATTTTAGTCAAATGGTCAAAAACCAACCAATTCAGGGACAAAGTAGCCAAAATTTCAATTCCTGTCCTATCTAACTCCTTATTATGCCCCGTTGCTTAACTTAAGGCCCTCCTCCAAGCTGTACCTGGTACTGAAAATGACCCCTTGTTTACCATCTTCAAGCAAGATTCTTTTGTTCCTTTGACAGACAGTATGGTTAGGAAACATTTCAAAAGGATTATCAATATCTTGCATTGGCAACACTATAAATTCACCTTCCACTCCTTCAGGAGGTCTGGTGCCTCCTGGGCTTATCAGCAGGGGGTTCCCATTGATGCCATCAAACAATAAGGCACTTGGGCCTCTGATTGTGTGTGGCGTTATATTTCCACACAAACTAACCACTCTCCTCTCCTTCATGCTTTTCACCGACACCTACTTCCTTGATGGGTGTTTGGGTGTCTTTTTCAAAATTTTCTAAATTTTTCAACTCTATTATATCATTCATTGTTTGGCTTATATCTTAAATTGGGTATTTTGCTTGTGTGGTTTTGGCTTATGTTATAGTTTGCACACAACTTTACAAATTCATAAATTCTCCAAATTTTATGGCTATACTGTACTAGGGCATTATCCCAGTTATATGGCACTCCTTAATAACATTTAAATATTATATCTATTTGTATGTATCAGTGTATTATTATTCTACAAAATGCTTTTAGTGTATTAGTGTATGTCATTTAATTAAATATTATATTATTAATAAATGTTAAACCCAATTATGGGCTTTCTTACCTTTTCTAACATAATGACTATGGGTTTTGCAGTAAGCTTGACCTTGGCTGTGACCTTGCCTAAGCCTTATCTCTGACCTACCCCTGATGGGGCCCTAGCTGGACTTTAGTTATCTGGCTCTGAGCCTGCTCCAGTGGCTCTTATGGAGACCATCTGGGATTTCATGGACACTGACTTTCGAATTGTGACCCTTCTATGACCTTTGTGAGGTCTCATGCCCCACCTCTTGTCGAGGTTTGGAAGGATAACCACTGTCTGCACATGCCTGCAGCATGTTTTTAAGGTATCAGGTGTCACTGTCACTCTTACATTATGAACTAAGTTTCACCTTCATGTGACCTCCTGGTTTGTGACCTCGAGGTCGCCTCATATTGGAAATGGATGACCTTTGTAAGGTCATGGTTATACCCCTTCTTAGTGAGGCTGGAAGGATAACCAAATAATTTACTTGTTGGTCGTATCAACCCACAGAGTACTGCTTTCACCTTTTGGGTCAATTATATGACCTCTTATTTGACCTTCTGCATCTTAACCTTTAGGTCATCCACAACTGGGCTCTGGGTCAGGCCCTAGTTGTACACTTGCTTCTATTTTGCAGGAGCTAGTGTTATTTCATCTTGGGGTGGGGGAATGGAACATACACTTGATCACTATGAGCTGAACATACATTTTGATCAATACGAGCTGACAATAAACTCTGATCGATGTGAGCTGCACATACGCTTTGACCAATGGGAACTGATATCACACTTTGATCAATGTCAGCTGAACATACACTAAGATCAATAGAAGCAAAGGTGAATTCTTTTACTTTGAACCTCAATAACACAAACAGTAAATCAGGGGCAGATCTAGGCACCCTCGACGCCCCCCCTTTCAGAGTTTGAAACTTTAGTTGTGGGGGTTTTTGTCTCTGTCCACGCCCCCCTCCAATCCCCCACCCAAGATCTGTCTTTACTAGGGTAATATACCTGTTTAAAGTGACAGTTATTATACCTTTGTCACTGTCCAGTATCAAAGGGGATTAGGCTCTTTTGTGTGTGTACTAAGTTAGGTCTCATCCTCAAACAAACTGAGGATTACATCTTTTGTGGATAACTTTGTTTATATAAACCTTTTTTGTCCACCAGTGTATGTTTACACAACTGGAATCACTCACCCCAACAAATTATTAATAACTTCACTTCTGTGTTTCAGTTTTAATTTGCTACAGTGGCTATGATAACATTACATTAAAAAAAAACATTTCATCAAATTTAATCAATTGGTTTATGTGTTGTTAAAGAAAAACAATGAAAGAATTAGTTATTTTAAAATTAAAATGTTGAAGAAACATTGTGGCATATAAATTTAAATTTCAAGTATGTTTCCCTCCAATTTAATTTTTTTTCAGTTATACCATTGTTTATTATGGGAAGCCCAATGTACAAAAAGCCCCAATAGAAAAAAAAACTGCAGAAAAAGTCACAGTAGAAGACTGTGTGTAAATGTGTCATGTACAATTTAGTTACAGGGATTTTATACTGAGGTATTTTCTGCTGCAGCTTTTTACATTGGCTTTTCTTCTGCTAGAGGCTTTTTCAGTTTACTTGATCATCAGTATCATATACAAAATGTTTTGATAATATTGGCATTTTGACCTCCCTGTTCCATAAAATGGCCAGCATTTTGTCCCCCCTTGCAATTTTGACTGGCGTTTTGTCCCCCAGTATGTTGTCCATGCACCGAGTGATATGTCCCGCTAAAAAATGTCCAAGTATGAAATATCCGTACCCGCGACACCCCACGCCCCCTCTTTCGTGAAATCCTGTATCTGCCTCTGTAAATAATATATATTTTAATGTTAATAGCTCAAGCAATAGGTGTGTTATCTCTTTATCATTGTGTCAAATATTATTCCCGCAGAATTATGGAAATATTAAATATATTACAGCTTCTGTCTTCAATTGAGGGGTGAGATTGATTTAATGCCAAATTGTAAACCTCCACTCCTCTGGAACTCCTAAACCCTGTTACTGCTGCTAAAACATTTTATAGATATTGACAAGTGATTAACTAGATGCTCCAGATAAAAATTCTGAACATGTGTAAAACTATTTCTTAAAACTAACCGAAACACCTTTTCCTTTGTCTTTGAATAAGATAATTACCACCCTTCCGCCACAAAAAAAGTTAATTTTTTTTGCACTACAAAACTAAAATCTAATGTAAGAATTTGTTCTGTACATGAAATTGTTCTGTACATGAAATCACCAGTAGGATGTTTTACACTACTATTACATTACTATTTTAAGACATGGCCTTGCACTAAAGTAGTCTTTAAATTCCTTGAATTGTAGCAATTTACAAGCATTAGTCACAAATTGTCCATTTGAAGGGAGAATCCAGGGACCCACTGATCACATGCAAATTGTTAACCCCTTTGAAACATGTTCTTCTTTGAAAAAGCTAAGAAACAATTCAAATGATTAGATATACATCCCTTTAACCAAGATGCAAAAAAGTGAACCAAATACCAAGAACAAAATGTATCACACAGTATAAAACACACCGCAACATCATGGACTGGTTTTAATTAAAAATGAACTTGTAATTGAAACCACTCCAAATTAATAATTTGCTTGTATATCAATCAATGAAGCTGAGGTCTTGTAATTTATAATTTAAAGTAGCAATGCTGTAAGGATGTAGGTAGATGTATCAGGGAAATTGCTGAAAGCTAATCAGATACTTCAGTATTATGAACAGGGTTTGAGATACATGAGAAGGCCATATTGGATTATTGACCCTTTTTCCACTCTCACAGAGGAAGGAGATATCAGTTTCTACTTTTATTCTTACAGAGCCATGTATAGACATTAAGATCACCCATAATCTTTTTTGTTTCACTTGATGAAGGTTAGGTAGCAGAATAACAGTGATCTTAGATACAAATTTAACCTATTCAACTTCTTTAAAAAGCTCTAGTGAGGCATTCTCTCCCAAGTACTTGTGACTGATTTTATTTCATTTAGAACTGCCTTATGAACAATCTTTTTATGATAGGATATATCTCTTCAGTGCTACAACTCATGCTACGACCAGTCTCTGTGTGAAAATGGAACCAGTTGTAAGGTTCATCTTTTGAGCTGTATATATAACCAATCTTTTTGCTCAAGACAAGTCCTATGTTTTAGTTATCACCTTCCTTTCAGGCACAGCAGCCGCAGTTT
The DNA here is from genome assembly GCA_964017235.1 of Sabellastarte sp. h YS-2021. Classification (NCBI taxonomy): domain Eukaryota; kingdom Metazoa; phylum Annelida; class Polychaeta; order Sabellida; family Sabellidae; genus Sabellastarte; species Sabellastarte sp. h YS-2021. The sequence goes on along the minus strand of OZ024927.1, from coordinate 162,738,740 downwards.
AAAACTGGCAATCGCAAAGTGTAATAGGGTATAAAATCCCTTTGAGACCTATTTGTGTTCTGTAGTTAACTCTATAGCAAAAGTATAAGATAATATAGGCTTTAAAGGTCCAGATCACTACTACACACATGTTTACCGGATGTTGGTTAAAATAAAGAACAAATGTAACTGTTGAACTGGATTCATTTTCAGACAAATCAATTTGTAACCTTGAGAAAATGGCCTCTACTTTGTTTTTATGCTAAAATATATGGTATATTCACTGCTGTGAATCTAATCAACTTGCACCATTGCCATAAGAGGTTTAGAATTACAGGCAGGAATTGTCATTCTCCTATGTAGGACTTAATTAATGTAAAGAGCATTGATTTAGGATCCAGGGAGAGGAAACAGTGGAATATGCCTCATTTTAAGTAGTTTAGCCTTACTAGAAAGCAAAATCTTTATTTTTCACTTGTTTTACAAAGCAGTGTTGATAATGACCATTGAAGGGAAACCAAAAACCAGTAACATATAAAGAGGCCTGATTTGATTGATTTTGGGGGTTTATGTTACTTTCAACGTGTTGTATTAAATCATACCATGAGGGGTAGTTTTGGGGATGTAGAAAAGCAGTACCAACTAGTGGGCCAATTTTCTGCACTGAAAACCACCAGACACAGGCAAGCAACTATGAAACTGTCTCACTTTATGTAAGACAAGGAATCGGACCCAGGACCTCAGAGGTGGAATGAGAGTATGGTTCCCACTTGCTAACATTCTCTCGAAGTGAGAAGTGAGGGTTGTTTGATGATTGATCCATAGATTGATGATACATTCTAACTATGTGTAGTTCAGGGTATAAATGAAAGAAAAGCATACTAAGTGATCCAGAGTTTGCACTAAAAACCATCGGGCTGTGATAAGTAGCTAATATACCATTCTCGCTTCAGTTTAGGTAGGGAAGCAAACTCACGTTCCTAATAGATGGGTGGCAGATTTCTTCTCAAATATACCACACTCACATAAGTGAGACTTTTAGAAGATCATACCAAAGAGAAGGGAAACACTTTTCTTTTTAAGACATCTACTGACACTGCTTGAATGGCCCAAATATGTCAGAATGGAAAGAATTCATCCATGACCTTCTGGGTAACATAGTTCACTTCACACCCCTCATGTTATGGGTTCAAATCCTAGCTCATACAAACACTGGAAAATCTGTAGTTACTTAGTGATACCTGAAATTCTATTGTAGAATCTTGTCACAAATAGAGTGCACTGTTTTTAAAATAGAAAGTGATATCACTTATTCAATGTAACATAAGCTCACAATCAATCAATCACCTTTCTACTGACATATTGCAAACATTTCCCTGGAAGGGTTATACGAAAATTACAAAAGGGGAAAATTAACACAGACATAACATAATCAATTCAATTTTAAGTGAACAGAATGAAACAGTTTTTCAAAACTTAAATTTTCAATGTATCAGTGTTCTGTATGTATATCACATACTGACTCTTAAGCTTTTAGTCAAAAACTTTTAATATTGCCATGTCCTCCCTATTCACATGAAAAATCTCTCAGCAGTAATTATATGTTGGATTAACAGTTTTCATATGATGAAATTCCTGCGGAGAATGTCAAGATAAATGCAATATTAAGCAGTCATCATGAATTGAACATAAAATATTAATTAGAGCTTTATGTTGTTAGATGCAAAAGTGTAGTAATGAATCTCTCCACTATGCATAGAAGTCTATATTTTAATTTTTTTTACACAGGAGAAAATGGTCGGTGAAAGGGCAACTAATTCTTGAAAATCTCAGTTTTTCACAATATTTAACATTAACGTTTAAAAATTAAACAGGTAAAATTAAACATTAAAAATATCTAAACAGGTAGCACTCTTTCTTGTAAGCTTTTGTATGAATGCAGGTGCTTCAGACAACTACTAAATAAAGTCGCTTGTTTGAGAATTAAATGAGTTTCGGTGGATGATTTAGAAAATTGTTTGCTCACAAAAAGTATAATACATGACATGACAATTTGAAAGTACATGGATTGTTAATAATACCTGCAGTAGGCCGTGATATGTTAGTACGTGCAGCATATGTGTGATATGAAAGGATAGTTGCTAAAGCTCTGATATGGAACACATAAAGTAAATGAAAAGACATCTGATGTAATTAGGCTAATGTTTATTATGAACAAGCTGGGGAAAGGCCTGACTGTGTAGAGTATCGTTGATTTTTCAACTTTGTGACAAGTCTAGAGCCTTCTGATCTTGTGATGAGGATTACTAAACTCTCAACTTTGTGGTGTAAGTCCGACTATGCAGCTCACTACACACTTGTGTGGGATAAACTAACTTAACTTTTGGAAGGCAGATAAAGACCCAGCTTTTTATATCTATTCATTTCCTCGTTGGCCTGGTGGTTAGCCAGTTTTGAGTCTGATCACAAACTGCCACCTCTGGGTTCGACTCCCAAAAGTGGCAATTATTTAGGTCTAATCCCAATAACACCTTGGCTATGGGACCGGGCTTAAAACCCTAACATTGAATTTTAAGTTTGATATGTGTCATGTGTTTGACACTTCTAATATCATGTTAGAATAGGTTTATGTTATATTACACCAATATTCCTGAATAAAAAAAAAATGTCATTTTTGTACCAAATTGGAATAGGGAAGCCAAATGGTTTGCATAGTTTAAGCCACTGTAAATTTGAATATACCTTTGATTTAACAATGTTTTAGAGTTCTGTTATGTTGAAAGCTTTTACGACCCTTTCATCACCTGAGGTCATCTCAGATTAAATGCTCATCTCACATGCTGCTATGAGAGGGATTTGAACCCAAAGAGGAGATACCATAGTCATATAATGTCAGATGTATTAACCATAGACCTTCCAGTTTTATTCTATAGCATATGCATCAATCAAATGATTTGCATGCTACTCTTACTTTATTTTCTTATCAGTAAATTGTTGTATTTGCTGGTAGTTCAATTCATGGTATAGGTAAGGGTTAATGTAACAGCAGACTACATTAATTCACTCGGACAGTTCCACTCCAAGGACTCTCCACCCCCTGGATAAGGGATAGGGGTTGCATGTTACTCTATTTTATTTTCTTATAATCACGACCATTCTTCCCAAAAAGGCTTGATTTAGTGAAAAATGTTTTTGGGGCTACAAAGCATAATAAAACCTCCAATATTTGCCCATTTCTTTCTTACATTGAAAGACAAGAAATTTTACTGTACATTGCACCTCTAGGTGAAGGTCAGCGATCTCCAAGTACTCTTGTTTATTTCATGCCATTTTCACTTCATATCATCCAACAACAACATCTGGTGTAGAAAATGTATAAAGTTAATGCACACATTCAATCAACATGTGCTATCAAGATAAATGGTATAAACAATTTTACCCTGTACTCATCAACTACTTGTCAAAGATTAGTAGTAAATGCCACATTTTACTGGTAATGGATGGACTGGTGGAACAGGAGGTATAAATGTAAATACATCTACATCAGTCAAAGATGTCAATTTAAAATAGAGGCACCTTGGTATACTTACAAATATATATATATCAGAAAAAAACTTGAATTTGTTTTTTATGTTGATTGATAGTTTGGTGCAGCATTTGTTTTGGTATTTTTGCAAATTGTGCAAGATGTTTAAAAATAAAATAAAACTTATGTTATTACAGATTTTCATCAAACAGCTGTGGATAAACATGAAATCAAAGTTTCTGACACACTTTAATTGAAAACATACTGTTTCATAAGTGGGAATGAATTCTGTTCTCTTCCCAAGAAGCCTCACATGTACAGAATACAAGCATTAAGTCCAGCATAGATGTGTTAAAACAGATAAAATTGGATTATTAGTTTGTAAAATATGTGTTCTCTATTACTGCAGTGGTGTTATATATCTAAAAGTGAAACACTACTGAAAAAAGAGAAATACTAACTTCCATCAATTCAATTAGGGCATAGAAGTGAAAAGTGTATTGGTTTTCTAAATGACACACAGAAACAGAGTGTTAATAGAAACAACAAATGCAGATGCTAAATTAGTTTTGTAATTCTTTACTGCCATAATACATCTAGAACATAATGTGTAATGTAAACATAGACTGGTTTTATCACTGGATAGTCTTGAAAACCTCTGGTGAATAAACATCAACAGGAGCATACAGTACCTAAAGACCTTTGGCTTCAAGGTTAGTTGAAATACTTACAGTTGTTTGTTGCCTTATCTTTAAGATTATACAATTGTTTATATTTATTTAACTGTACAGCAATAAACAAATGTTTTAGTAATTATAGTATAAGCAGTTGCTAAAATCCACTGCCAATTTGTGCCTACTTTGGAGACTCCTTTTTACGGGCAACATAATCTGATTTGTTTTTCACACATACTTATGACGTCATTCGTTTAGTCATGGGAGTTTGCCATCTGACACAATGTGAGGTCATACTATCAGTATGTCTTAGTGGTAATGGGTAACACTGGGGAATAAGGTACCATTCACAGCCTTGCCCAATGGCCGCAGCTGTTGGCTTTGTATGCTATTGCAGGGTAAGAGTTATCTATTAAGAGAACTTCTCGTGTAGGGTATCTTCAAAAATATATTTCTTTCACTAAAATAGTGATTATTAACATGGAACCGAAAAAATACATTGGTTTTAGGACATATGAATGCATATATACATTGTCCTGTACCATTACTGCAATAATTTTTCATTTTTTTTAATGCATGTTTATAATATCTGCACAGACGAGTGCATTTTGTATAGACGTCATATGAAGCAATACACTTGACTTATTATATTGAAATATTTGGAATAAATGAAACCACCTTTTGAATGTTGTAACACTCTTCCACTTTTGGGATTATCTTCAAACCTAACTGATTTTAAACTGAGGGAGTATCATCACTGGTCTTATTGACAAGCAGTGGAAAAACTGACAAAATCACATAATTTAATCAAAGGTAGACATTAAATTATATGATTGAAAGGATCAGCCTTAACACCCACTCACAAGTACTTTGAATCCTAAAGATAACTCGTAACAATAAACCTCAATAAGACTAGTACAGTAATCGGGTCGATTAGTCCCTGGGCTGGTGTGCTTTTCATAAAAAATAATGGAATTCATGAAGGTAAGACAAAGAAATGTTGCTTCTTTTCACTGTCTCACATATTTTCATGAAAGAAAATATGTATATTTACGTGAAGGGTAATAAAATGCAACAAACTATATCAAAACAATGATGGTTGCCATAGACTCCATATTGACACCTATGTACAAACTAGTCATCAGTAAAAAGTGAAACCATTGTTGACTATATAGCCTTGAAAAAAGTTAAATACACTCATTACATTGCAACACAATATAGAAATACATTGTATTATTGTGATATTGTTGCAAATATCACCAAATAATTTCTTTCTCTTTCTATCTGATCCACATTGTGTATTCGTGTAATATTTAGGTATGTTCAGAAGAGTGAGGTGATTAGTTAAAATTCTCAGACTGATCTGACAGCTTCAGTGGAAAACTGTTTAACAAATGAAGTCACTTATAACCAAGAAAGCAATTTTTATCAGCATGAATTTACCAGTGTTGCTTTGAAAGTGTAATTTGCTGAATCAATTATTTAGTGTCAAACAGAGGGCTCTTGAAATGATGGATTGCCAAGACAAATGTTGTATACATTGATGTGTTGTTGGTTTACACAGGTGACGTTTTTTTCAGACTGAGCCCATTATCAAAACTGTCTGGCTTTCTCAGATAAAACCTTTATTAAAGTATTGTTTGTCACCAGTTTCTTTTGAATGAAATATATACATTGACACAAAAGTATATAACTGTACTTTAATATATAACTTTACTGCACTGTACTTTACGCAAAGGATATTACGCCAATGAAACTTTTACAGTACTTTTATAGGGGCGATAATACAATTTCTGCTTGAAAGCTAGAATTATAGTGCCACTTGGCCAATCAACATGCAGCTTACAAAACAGTATTTTTATCTCAGTGTTTTTAATTGGTTAGAACTTTAATTCATTGTTTATTTAGTAATGTGCTAATTTGAGGCCATCATATCTGTCAGAGTGTACAACACTGAAAACATTTGTATGATTGGAAAATGATATACTAATTACCAAGAATTGAAAAAACCTACTAACGAATGCTGTTATAACCAAAATTAGGTTGCAATTTTGCTTTTGATGCTCCGAAGATTGGGAATGACCTTCCTGACAATATATGCAATGCAACCTCTGTTGCCTCCTTCAAGAAGCTCAAAACCTACACATTAACAAAGGCCTTTACGTCTTACAACCCCCACCTCTCTTTGTCTCTGTGGTAAGACCTGGCTATGTTAATATGACAACCCTTATGCAGTGTTTCCACTGAAACCGACAGGCCAGAGGGTCGCGATCAATGTTTGCAAATGAGTAGTACCCATCAAAAACTGTTATTACAACACGGACTTCAAGTCTGGTCGTGGGGTTCTGTATGTTTCTCCAGTCCTGTCTGTTTGTCTTTACAGCTTGTCTGTTAGGGGTTTAAGTCTTGTCGTAATACTTCTACGACTGGCCGTGCAATAAATGTCCCCGACCCTACGTCTTGTCTGGAAGGTCATTACGTCCTGTCTGTAACTATACCGTCCTGTCGGGGATTTCATAACCATTTTTGCGCCTTTTTTCTATGACCCTACGACTTTTGCAACCGACCCTAGGGTCGTAGGGTCAGTTCCAGTGGGAACACTGCATTATCTGTGGAGAACTGTACAAAGGAATTCACTCGGTATCTAGGCACTTCTGTGACAAATATTAGACATTTCCACATGGAATTATCTGCCAATAAATGGGGCCATGCAAAATAAAGTACACCAACAATATAAAAGTGTGAAACATGGTGTATGTGGTAAAGTACAGCAATGCTTTCAATTGACATTAACCAATTTAGTTACCTTTGCTTCATTTATAGAGGCCTTCAGAGTCAGTTAGGATGTATGTAGTTTCCTGGCTTGTCATGGTAGGTTGGTAAAATATCAAAACATGTTTGATATTCTCCGACCCTTCAGGACTCTTGATCCCAACAGTTGATCTGCCCACCTGGAAACTGGCTTGTCCAAGTCACTTTCAGAGTTGTCTTACCACTTCCAATCTTGTCCTTATCACTCCCAGTCTTACCCTATCATGAAACAAGCTTGTCTTTGTCACTTAAGTGTTATTCCACGAAACGTTTAAGGTGTTTTTCCCAAAGGTCCGAATTTGGAGTATAAAAACCAGGAACAAGCAAGAGGCTTGTCCATTTCACGTGAGTCATTCTCAGAAACCTCACCTCTCTCTGCTTGTTTGAATAAGATGCAATACTGTTAATAAAATTTTTTTATTTTAAGTTGCTTTTTTGTTTAATCAAAAATGGATTGATTTATTTCTTATATAATATTAAGTCCAAACCTGAAAGTTATAATTTTAAAAGATGTCAATGCTGTACCAGACTGCAAGTCTGATTGTAGTGATTTGGTAAACTTCTCTAGTCTTGTTGATTTCATCACCTAGTCTTGTTGTGACCTGATATAACTTATCAGTTATGCCTTTAAGGCTTGTCCTGCTAGTTTAACATCTAGTCCTGCAGAAAAAATACCCCGATCCCAAATCAGGTTGAGAACTAGATCCTGACAAGCAGGGATGTATTACGTCCTGTTGGGGAGGTGAAACTGGCCTACTTTTTTGCCCGCTTTTTTCTGGATTTTTGTTCTGGATTCCCGACTCAGCTAACTGACCTAGAGTCAGTAAGGGTCAGTTAGGGTCAGCACCAGTGAAACAGGCCCTCTCCACTTGATTTGAATTTCCTTGTCTGTTATAGCGAAGACCATTTGTCAGTGGTTTGCAATCTTGGAACAGGTCAAAATCGTTTAATTGTAAACTTTCCAATGTCTGACCATATGTGTTTAATGATCATGATCTTTAGAAGGTGCTTTCTCAATTTAACCAAATGATGTAGTGTAAAGGTAATAAAATGTTTAGCCTGTGATGCATGTGAAGGATACCTCTGGATAACTAAGACAGGACAGTATGTAAGGTAAGACATCATAATAGCAATGTGATTGAACTTCCATAACACATGACTTATGATAAGTAGCACATTAATTTATTTATTATTCAAGAAGCAATACATACGAACAGAACAAGCTGTTTAACAATAGTACTAAAATAGTATAAACTACTTTATTAATATTTTACTGGTCAGCAGGTATTATTCTGGCAGTTATTTTTAAGGGAACTTGTGTATACTAGCTAGTACAGATTCTGCACAATAAACTACTGGGAAATGAGAGAACTTCCTTAATTTAGGACTAGATTGAGATTATGGTAAGTGTAAAATAGCATTAGTGTAATGGATTATAAGCTGTCACAAAATGCCGGAATGCAATCAGTCTTTTCTGATGGACAATCATTTCCATGTTGTGTTCTGGTTATTGGTCAGAATCTCCAGGGAATTATATGGTATTTAAGGACACAGCACTGTCAGTGTTGCAGGAAAATAGTTCTTCTTTGGATTAAAGTTGATTCAGTAGGTTTAAGTAATTTTAATAGAATATAGGTACCACCTGAACTTAAATATTTTATTGAGATTTTATTTTTTTTGCATGAAAGAAAAGAAATATTAACATGTTATTTGAATTCAATAATTTGTTATCAACAAATTTTGTGAATGTTATTTACAAAGTCTTAATGCCTTTATGTACGAATTCTTTGCAAACAATGATAAATTACTTAAGACCTGTTCACCAGTGAGCCACTGAGACCTGTCTACAATATGTAAAATAGAACAATAGTCACAAAACCATAAAACTATTGGACAAACATGTATCTTCAACCATAAAGATGTAGGATGGAGTTGCTGCAATATCCTGGTAATTCAGCTGAAATGAATCAAACATGCCATTTATTTACAGACAATAACGACAGACTCTTCGAATTTTTGACTACATGGGGAATTATGTTAGCTGTACTCAATTTTGTGAGGCAACTGAAGAAAAAGTTCGAGTGATGAGTTTATTCTGATATAACATATGCTCTGACATTGCATTCACTTCACTAGTTTTGGCTACATACAAAAGAGACATTAAATCCCCTGACTATTCTGTACTGTAGCCCAAAACTGAGGGAATTTTTGTCCCTAATAACAAAAATTAGTTTATATTCATAACATTAACACATTGATCATTCTTTGACATGCAATTTACAGCAAAATATTTGTAGGCTTATTTGTAACCTCTTGGAAATATGTTTTGCTATTCTGTCTTCTAACGACTGATGACAGAATCTTATCAAACAGCATCACTAGGAACAATAAATTGAGTTCAGTCAATAAATCAACCTGGGGTTTTGTCTTCTTTTTGAGAGTTAAAAAGGGTTTCACAACAGATCTGGTAATCTTTTTGTGAGTGACAAATGTGCCCCAAGGCATTAGAACAAAACGAACTGTCTTCCATTTTTAATGCATTGTTTTGGAATTTTCCTCCTAACAAAATTGACACATTGTTGTGTAGTAACAGGTTTGTATGGAAGCCCATTAGTTTCAGGATTAGGAAAAATTAATTCTGTATCCTCGTTTCTAAGAAGATAGGACTTTTGTTTTCTGTTTCTACACTTGGGTTATCTCATTATTATGATATATCATTTCTGTTTCACATTTCTAAATTTCTGCCATCACGTTATTCCAACATAGGAATTTCTTTCCTTTTTCTAAATTTTTGCTTTATTTATATGAGATAGCATAATTTCAGAAATGGGTAATAAAACCTATCTCATAAAGAGATAGCAATAATCTAGAAACGGGAAACAATTTTTTCATAATTTTCTGTGGGTTTGTATACAGTCGTAGTACTTACTTTAAAATTGGAGTGATACAAGGGACATTAGCATGGTATCCGATGTAAGGCTTACACAGAAATTCATGAAGAGTTCCATTTTTTTACAAAACAAAAATCATCATTGGGTTTAGTTGAAAGAGAACTCATAGCTGAACATATCATATGGTTTTGCAGTTAGCCCTCCTGGGTAAATACACTGGAATTTTACATACAGTGAAGGTTGGTCTAATTATAGGCTAGGGAATCCCAACAGATAAAGATGTATGGTTCATCTAACTTAGTGACACTCTGTCATTGGATCCAACAGTCAGGGTCAAACAAGATAACCGTTGTTATATTCCATTAAAGCCTTATGTACTGACATGGATCCAATGCAATACGATCAATATTAGTTGCCAATAAACTTGGAACGTATATGATATACATTGTCTCTTTTCCAGTGACAACCATTTGGATACATGCAAAATGGCAAAAATGGAAAATGCAGAATTTGAAGTAATCGTTGATATACAGTATACACCTGCACTTTTAAACTGCCATAAGGTTTTTATTTCTGGACAATCTATATATTAAAAACTATTTCCTTTCCCTTGAAGTGGGCTTGTATCTGCCTGTATCAGATTGGGTTGTGTGGGATCAGTATGGTAGCTTAAGACTATAGCCAGCGGAGTGTTTGGGAAATTTATTGATGATACTACATTGTTAAAGCTACTAAACCTAAGGTTTTAGGACATAATAACGTAAGATCAATATTTTAAGTGCAAAAACTTACGCCATAGTTACAAGGTGCACGCCTGCTTCCTTGTGATTGGGAGCAATTACAAGATAACACCATTATTATATAATAATGGTAAAACATAGTGGTGAGTTGTGTTATAATTTTATGATATTGACCAATAAATGTGTCTGAATATTGTAGATCTCATCTCCCAATGGCAAATTAACTTGTTTGAAGTAATTGGAAAAAATTGTCCAGAATTATAACCCACTAACCTTAATTCTTAGATCACACTTCGATTCTGGTCTCACAAGGTATGCACGAGTACAGAATGTTTAACCATTCTGGGTTCATTTGTGGTTTGACGAGCTCATGTTTAGTAGTATCAGTTCATTGCAATAAGTGTAAGTATGTTGGGATTTGTATTTAGGTAGGATGCATTCCATACAACACAGACCAAATTTTCAGCAAGCAGCAGATTTTTTAAATGTTTGATAAACCTGCCCCAAGCTCTTAAATGCTAAACTAAAATGTTCTTGCTGGAGGGATGTGGGGGTTCGTATTGCTTTATAGGCAGTTTGTTGTAAAGCATACACTACTCACATATGAGGGGGGTTCGGTGGTGTAGCAGTTAGAGTTCTCACCTTCAACCTCTGAGGTCACCGGTTCGAATCTCACCCGGGCACTTCATCCTGGAAAGTTGGTAGTTACTTGCCAATGCCTGGTGGTTTACAGTGCAGAGTCTACCCTTGCTTTAGGCCCATATGTGTATAATATGTTCAGAATAGGTGCAGAAATATTTGGCAGTCATAAGGTACCCATTCAAAATTTCAAAGCAAGAAGGCAAGCTCTCCAGAAGAAGGTTTCTTAGCTGTTTGTTTCATTAAAAGTCAGTACATGTATGAGTACATTATAGAAACTGAAACTCCATTATCTGAACTGAAAACTTTCCCGAACGGCAAAGGAACTTGAGCCTTCAGCAAGGCTATGCAGAATCTTGACCAACTAGTATGCACTGGTTCCTCCACCCATAAACTACCCATCGCAATATGTCCCTGTCTGTTGAACGCTACGTCAAGCAAAAAATGACTCTAAATCTACTCACATATGATGTTCATTTATGGAACATTAAGGACACATACTTAGTGACACGAATGCACAGAAGAGTGTGAATGGATCATAAGTTCATTGGCCTTACCGGTGAAAAATGTCTTTTAGATTCCTCTACCCAATCAAAGAAAATTACCCTGATGCTGCTTTGCAGTGCCTGATGAATAGAATAAGCTTCTCCAAGTAATCTGGGCACAGGAGATAGTATTCAGTGTCAGAAATCATCCAATAAGCTATATAGTTAAGTAGATATTGTTAGAAATAGCAGCTGCTGGCTCAGAAACAGAAAGTCATGACGATGGAAAAGTTGAAGCCATTGAAATAAACTGATGTCAATGCATGGCTAAAATTTTCATTGGGAGCCTAGAAGTCTGTGACTGATTTATGCTTACCATCATCTAAAAGAACATTCAAACATGTTTGAGACATCAAAATCAATCAAGATTTAAAGTGTAGCAATACAGTCTAATACTCCTGAAAATAACAAACAATGTAGTCAAGTAGACACTATTAGTAATACTTAATGTCAAATTGCAGAAACGTTTAACAAGGGACAGTTGAAGCATATGATAATGGCATGTCAATTTGCTTTGGAGCCTGGGATCCCAGGTTTGATTGATGGAAGTTCTTCCTCCTCTTTGTATAAACCAGGGCTACAGAGAGTATTTGTGGCATCAGTATCAATCAAACTGAACTGTGATAAAATGATGAATTGTAATGTAACTCACAAGTTACATTTGATAGCCAACAAAATACGTGCACAATTAAACCTTATTGGCTGTCAAATTATTAACTTTTCAGTGATACTGTTTGTACAAGAAAAATTTTGGTGTCTTCCTCAAATGTCAAAGATTGATTTGGTGCCATGGTGTTTCAAAGTGAACATAACCCTGGCTGCAACTGCAGTCTATATTATTGCGCATAAAATGATAAGTGATACTTTAAGAATATAGGAAATAAACGTATGTATTTCAAAAACTATCATAACTAAAAAACACTCACAAAGAGGGGATATCCAACAGGATGCGTTTTGGAAAATTTTCAATATTTTTCTGTATCAAGGACATGATCCAGATCTTTCCCACTTCTGCTTTAAGTTAGGGCATACACAAAAAAATTTCAGAAAGATCTGTTTATTATTTTTGGAGTTACTAAGAGGCCAGTTACACATAGCCAGATGCCCCACGGATATAGCCAACGGTTCCATATATGTGGTAACTGACTGGGATGCACAAGGGATGAGGGTGGGCCATATAAAATATTTATGGAACTGCCACGGATCTGCTACGGACTGCAATGGACAGGTTTGCAGATGAAAAGACTGCACAAAGGATTGGTCTTGTGACTATTTTTTAATCTGCAAACCCTTTCCGTGTCAGTCCATAGCAGATCCGGTTAGATCCGGCAATGTTTTCAAGGACATTAGGGATGTTATGGATGACCTTACGGACACAAAATATGATCCGTAAATCACTTAACATTTTCCATATTAGGAAACCTGGCATGATCTGGCGGACCATCCTTGGATGTGTAACTGGGATCTTTTAGTGAACACAGACAAACAAAAAGACAGGCAGACAAACATACCCCAAAATAATGGTGGTGGTCAAAATTCTTTAAATATTGATTATTAACTGTCAAATTATATTTGCAAAGGGATTTGCGGTACCACCTTTAAAGTAATTGTAGCTGACATATTTCCTCGTAGGTTGAATGATATATTTTGAGTATCATACTTTAACAGTTTATGACAAAAGAAGAGAAAATATAGCTCAATACTTTTGTATGCAATAACTCGGGTGTTGCGTTCAATGTCTTTTAATGGATATTTCCTGAACGACTAATAATTTCTTGTTATGCTTAATCTATGATTGAATATTAGTAACATGTTAAAGATATAGGTGACAGGTAGGGGTTGTTTTAAATCATTTACACAAAGAATATTTCATTTAAATCAAAGAAAAGATCAGCATCAATAACAGAATTCTTGCTTAGAACGTACAAATAATTTTTGTTTAATACTGATACAACAAACTAGGCATTGATCTCAAGCTCTGGCCAGCCCTATTGGACTTACATGTCACTATTTGTAAAGCTATCGTAAACAGCAGAAGCTTAAAACAAATGTTAAATGGAAAATGCTTAATAAGATTATTATCATACTAAAAATAAACATGAAATGATAGTGAAATAACTCACTGCAGGAGTATCAGGGTATAAGTATGAGGAAAAGAATGGCCAACATATCATAAGCTAGTCTGTATTAATATCAGGATAATATAAAGAAATTCATTTAATCATTTTTATAACCTAACAGATGATCATTTGAGAATAATAGTATTATTGTGCCAATATTTTAAGCAAAATTTAGTTTGTAATTCACATTGATCAATTGTCAAATATAACTGTTCAAATAAAAGTTACTTTTATTCCATTATTTTGATTGAACATTGCTTATACAAAAAGGAAATACATTTCAATTACTTATCTCCGTTTAGACATATGTCACAGGGGACACTCAAACTCAGGGAAACTTCAAATTACACCAGGAGAAACTTGGAGCTAGCACCAGGGGAAACTCAAAATGGTTTTTATGAGCTTGTAATTAGATTTTTCACTGCGGGCAATTTGAAATTCGCCTGGCTCAAAGTTGTTATTGAGTTGAATTAATTTTAGGATAGCCACGTTCCCTAGCCACGTTCCAAGTCTTACTTGATCCCTATTGGCTTGATTGGCACATTCTTGAGACTCGGGGTGTCTCCCATGGATGATTGTCAGCCCTGGCCATGTTGTATTTAGTTCCTCAATTGCAGGTACCACAAACTGTCATTCAGGCCCAGGCAGTTTTTAGTGAACCTCAGTCCATGTCTTTTCACAAGTAGCATGGTCCTACTCTTTCATGGGAACAAATAATGTAACGGGAAGTTAAACTGACAACTCCTAAGAAGAACTGGTCTTATATAGACAGCGGTTCAGATAATAAAAAAAATGAAATTCTTTGGAGTTTTATCTAGTTGAAATTTAAAATTCCTCTGAATTGGAGGTTCCCCTGTGACATTTACATTTTAAATAAAATGTTTATGAAATGGAATTGGTTCCCTATGAGGTAATGTTTAATATACCTGAACTCATTTTTATGCAAGTCAAAAAACTATAAACATTTGTACAAATGAAAATATTCTATGTGATTTCTGTTCTGTGCTTATTTATATAATGTGTTACTGGATAGAAAATAAGTTTGGCGAAAGTCTGGAGGCCGCAAAACACCCACATTTAATTGACAAAGCAGTACATCAAAAGGAGTGTAATTTAAAGGCTCTGCAGAATGTGTCTGAAATATGGTTAATAGGGTTTTAAATTACACCATGTTGTGACACGGGACTTTCTTTATGTGTGCACTACTTTCTGGAACATTGCTGATAATGTTGAACTAAAAACAAAATCAGACTGAGCAGACTTAGTAAAATAATTCTATTTATGGTGGATGTTAAACCTCTTAGTTTAGCTAGCTGGATATAAACGAGGTATTTTGTATTTTATTTTCTGCTGTTACCACAGAAAAGGTGAGTTTATTTACATACTTAGCTCTGGATACTATGTCACATGCCAAATTTAACTAAATATAGGGAAAACTGGGTTTTATATATGCATTAGCGCACCTTCATGTGCACACATTTTAACCATTACGCATTTACAATTGCCGACCTTTTGTACCTACTTTAATTGCAATCTAATTAGCAAAGAAATTACATTTCATCAGAATTGTGTTTTTAAAGATCTTCTGCTCACTTTAAAAATAAAATCCATGTAGAAATGGTGCTGATAGGTTTTATTGCCACTGGTGCATCTTACTGTGAACACGTTCGTTGTTGATATTTGGTGAAGTTTAGAAAATTATTGGCATATTTTACTTATTATTTCAGTAAAATGGTGAAGAATAAAAGCCAAACAACTCTCTTGGTGAATGTTTAACTTTGAACCTCACTCATCTGGTAAATGGTTTGTTGATATGCACACGGGGGCTAGGTAGTGTATTGAGTAATCCTTCTGAGGTAGCAGTTCTAACCCTGGACTCAACCCTGTTTGGGAAAGTTGGTAGTCACTTACTGATCCCGGCAGTGTGCAGGGCAGAATCTTGACCAACTAAAATTTGCTGGTTTCCTCTACCCGTCAAACTACTCATCATGATATAACTATATAATATGTTGAAAATGACATCACTTGTAATATAAATAAAATAAATCTGACACAACAAACAACCCGTTTGTGTTGTGCTAAAACACATCAGGAGGTTATGTACGGGGGTGCGCTCATTTATCTGTTCGTGTTTGCGATAACTCCCAAAAGTAATGAAGTTTTCTGAATTCTGTTTTTGTGATGGTGTGGCCTGACCAAGAAGTGATTTCATTTTGGAAAAGATCCAGATCCTTTTTAGGATTAAAAAAATCCCAAAATTTGGAAATATGTCCTGGTGGAAGTCTGTGCTCTATGAGTGCTTTGTAGTTTGTCGTACATTGCTTTGTCTTTAGTTTTGATGATGAGTGCTATACCCATTGATGTATTAGGGAAGCACTGGGCAATACATTCTCCTCCCACTATTTAGGGGCCGTAAGTTCAAATTTCAACCTAAAGTGAGAAACTTGCCTGTGACTTGCCTGTGCTGATGACTACTGCGAATCAGTAGTAGAATTGTTGGTTGAAATAGTATTATTGCTGAAGCATAGTTGGCAGACAGCACTTAGTTTCATTGCTTCTAGGACTCCATCCATTTGTTCCCTTGACTTTCTCTTCTCTCATTCCTCCCTCTTTTTAAGCTGGGCTTGGTGGTTTTAAAAATTTCATGTGATACACAAAACTTTTAAATACCTTATTTCTGTTTACAACTTTTTAACTAATATGCAAATAATATTCCCAAACTATAGTTTCACTGTTTTCAGATTGATCTCATGACCTTTGACCTTTACCCCTGGGTTCGAATCTCCAACTGGTATAGATCTATAGCAAAATCTCAGTAATTGTAGACATCCATTCAAAATAGTCCGCATTTTCAAAAACTCATGCCCCTTCTGTGCGGGGTATGTTTTAGTATTTTTTCAGTCGTAATTGCCTACTGACCAATTGTTTGGATGTTGTAACCTATTTTATTCATTCTTTTCATGACCAATCCTAACCTAAAAATAAAGTTGGGTAATCTTATCTTGGGAAATATGCAATTTTCTAAAAGTGACCCAGATTTCATACTACACTACTTCCTTTGCTTCAGACAAGTTATTTGTTTTCTTTTGGGATATTCCAGTTTCTCTTATTTTCTTACACAATCAGTCATAGGAGCCCTGTCCCTGAGTTTTAATTTGCCAGGTTTCTATGGCTTATGTGGAATTAAGGTAAAACAGTTTACTTAAGCTTTATTTACACTTTGACTTAATGTGTCTAGTATAGGGATGGTGTTAAGAACATGATGAAAAATCACAGAATCTCTGATCAGAATAAGTTAAATCAATCCTTTTATTAGGCTTCTCCAAAGCCAATCGACTATAAATAATTCATCATCCCTCAACCCAACCCTTGGCAAAGCTTTCTTTCCAATTGATGAGCTTTCCACATTCAAATAGAAGGGCTCACATATTTTATACCAAAGTGTTCTTTTGGTCATTGACTAAAACCAAAACAGAGCCATTGATCACTTTGACTGCATGCAGCTTAACAATATGTCATTTGGACTTAGAATTGGGTAAAAAATAATTAGCAATTGGAACACACCGCACAAGCTTGTTACCATTGACAGATATTTATGTAGGTAATTAACGATGATCTAGGGTGTTCAATATTTTATTGTTGAATAAAGCCAAAAATAAATGTTACATTGTCAATGAGTACAGCAAAGAGAAAATTAAATTGCGTATATCAAAGTTTTCGTGCATGATTTTACAACAATAGGAATGAAAAAGAAGATAAAGAGCTGAGATCTATTTGATTTTATTACACTAAATTGCTGTGTTGATTTATAAACTAACAAGCAGTGTCTGGGTAACCCTTGCCCCTGGCTTTGTAGTGCTGAAAAAAAATTGATGATGATAGTGATCCATATCAGCTTTAAGATTAACTAGCCCATAGGTACAAACTACCTTGTGCATATATATAACCCATCCGATGAATAGTTTTTGAGCTTTGAATGCAGATATTGCCAAAAAATCACATATAATATAAGCAATTCTGGATTTGTTATCCAGATTCAGATCAAGCCTTATGTAATCCCCTGCATCTAGTACAGAGTAATACCTCTGTTTCACTGTTTAGAATGAGTATCAACACCTTTATAATGAGGTCAGGTGCGTACTTTTGTCGGCTATGCAACTTATGAGACAAGAAGGCTGGGAGCATAATTTTGGAGACAGCAGACATCCATCCCATTTCTAAAACAAATTTCAAAAACCGGTTTTCAGAGGGAACATATCTGTTCTTACCACTTGTTTATACTCTTGTCAGTCCAAACTGCATTACAACCTATTTTTTCGGTAATACAACTTATCTTTTTGGTCGTATGATGTACCTTGTCCACTCTTTTCCAGACGTAATTAAGTTTAGTAGAGAGATCTTGTTCAATGAAAAGATATGTCTTACCAGCCAGCCGAGTAATCTTCCCTGCTTTGAAATAGTAATTGTGACTTGGTTTTCGGAGTTACCTACTTGAATCGTGGTGGTTGGGGGAGTTGGTAAGACTTATCATTTTTGGTCATAAGATTTATTTTTGGGGTTGTGATATAATCATAGTTTGTTGGATCAACATTAATTATTTCATCAGAGTAATGATCTGTAATACTTTAAGTCATCCTACCATTCTATTAGTTGACAATTGATGCTGACAATACTATTCAGTATAATTATCTCTAAACCAGGACAACAGACCTAGTGACTCATCCCTATGATTTACACTGGATTAAGGGTTTTATATCCCGGATATAAATGGTTCCTTAAAATACACCCATGCTGCACCTGTATAATCAACCTTTACACAATATAGAGTTAGCTGACTCTTCTAAATATTCATGAGCTTGTTAAATCTACTTTGTCATTCAGTCCTTTTAGTGGGATACAAATAATGAAGACCAGCCTCCCACCAATTTTGCATGATGAAATATTAATCCTAGTCTGTAGTGGGGGGTTTAAAAATAACATTTTGTCTTGGGCTTTGGTCCAAAGGGTACCCAGTGATGTATGTGATCACTATTGTTTTCAGTAAATCATCTTAGAAGGAAAAAAACCCTGAGCACTGGAGGACCCTAATTTAATAAAGTTTAACCATGGTCTCTAATGTTCCATGAATTGTGCTGGTTTGGATTTTTATGCACTGTTTTGAATTATTTATGTAAATTTTATGGCAAATGATATTTGATACTACAAATACATTTTCTTTGACAAAAAAGTGTGATTCTTCTTGATTGGGTTATATAATTTATTGCATATATCTATAAATGCATTTTTTGCCCAAATAATACAAAATGAGAATTGTTGGCTTGATAAATAAACAAGAACAAGATGAATTACACATACAAAAGTCCTATTTTCTTTGCAATGTTGGAGTATTATTAGAATAATTTTTATTTTTAGGAAACACTTGCACAAAAATTGTAACAACAAGATGAATTTTTGTTAATACATATTTTTAAAAAGTACTCTGCGATGCATTTGTACTACCGGCTTTTGCTGGCTCCTGCTTCATTATCAACTTAAAGACCAATGCACCTGTTTGTTGCAGCAGTAGAATCCACTAAATATGCCTTTATTGCATTGAAGTGGATAAAGAAGTGGTGGGGAAATCTCAAGTTAAAGTGGCAAAAGCACTTGTCAGTCGCAGACTGGACTACTGAAATTTATTGCACCATCGTTTCAGTCTCACAAACATACACAAGCTTCAGGAAGTACAAAATTCCCTATGCCACATTTTTCAGATTAAATAAGTTCACTCACATCTCTCCATATTTAGAGAAACTATAAGGACTCTCAATAAAACAAAGAACACAGTTCAAATACCACCTCTTGGCTTACAACTCTGTCAGCTCCAATCAGCCATTTTACGTATCAAACCTCAGGAAACCAAGTAATCTCAGTCATGGGAAATAACTTGTCCACAAAATGACTAACTTCCACTAAACTAAAGAAAAATTTTGGCAGGCACACATTTTCACTCATGCTGCACCATTTGAATTAAATAGACCCCCCCCCCCCCCCACTGGACTATCAGACACCAACACAGTATAGCTGGGTTCAGAAGCAATCTCAAGAGATATGGTTTTAGACTACCATATCCTCCATTATAGCTATCCCCTGGTCTATGCTACCTTATCCGATGATGATTTTTGACTTGATAATCAATTCTCCCTTTTCTGTCATTGTCGCTTCAGGGGTTAGTTCATCAATTTGGCGCATTATAAACGTTTCAATTGTTATTATTATCTTACAAAATTGAAGTATATCGGTTACCCAGAACATCACTGCCTTTTTGCATCCCTTCTTTAAATATAGACTAATTTTACATACAATATGATTGATAATAAAATTAGAACACCTATCATTAGATATATACAAAAATAAATAAATCCCACATAAAGATAAACAATACATTATTTGTCCCTTACACTCAAATTATTATATTATTATATTATATCAGTCTTCAAACAATTTTAATAATGTGTCATTCAGGTAGGGTTCATATCATAGCCCTAAAGGTCGCTCAGAATCATTTATTTTTTGCCAATATGTGATGTTAAAGTGAAGATTCTGTCATAAACGTAAACAGAATTAATATACATATCAGAGCAGCAATAGTTTAGGCTTGTGGCTGATTTTAAACAAATCATATTTTAGGTGGAATATGTTGCTAGGTGTGTGTTTGTTTAGAGGGAAGACTGCATTTCATGTAATTTCACTGTATATCAAATGGAACAAAGAATTGTTAAAAATTGGAAGAAATTTGAATAAAGCGTTTAATCATTAATCAGTATTCAGACAGTAATTGCACTTTTAACAAATGACCAACTAAGTTGCTTGGAAGTAATTATTTACAACTGTTTCTTTGTGAAAAAGCTACATGCTTCCAAAACAGTCTTCCAAGTTTCATGTGTAAAAATTTAATACCGAATTATCAGGAAAAATGCTTCACTTTGCTTCGAAGTTAACTGCTAAAATAGTTAGTGTGTTATTATATATTCCCAGTTGAAAGGCAAATACAACTAAAGCACAGGGGCTATGGATTTCAGCACTGGCAACTTTATTTGTTCACATTTGTACAGAGAGTATGATACACTACATTGCATATAATCATATTGTTTTGAATTCTGAGGATGAGATTTTATGGATTTTCAAATAATAGTGATGCTTTATGGTGTTTTTGCGTAAAACAATATTTCTATATTAACTAATTTTAGAAAATTTACCGAGTTTTAAAGGAAACAACCTATTATTAAAATAACTGACAGAAATAAAATATAATGAAACACTTTGGTAGTAGACTTTGGTTTTCTTATGCCCTAGGTTTGTCGATAACTCAAACTGAGAGATTCAGGGCATTGTCCAAAACAATATTTTTCCTAATTGACATATCTTTTAGTTGAATTATATTTTGATAAACTTGCCAGCACAAATAACACTTGCAAACAAATATATTGCAAAGGCTGAAAAATAGTTCTTAGCCTCCCTTTACACATTACCTTTTTGCAATAAGTAGAACTTAAAACAATACAATATACCGATATAGGGCACTATGGTCGAAAATTAAACCATGATTCTGGAAGCAAAAAAGTCATTGAACTATTGAGGCCTTTGTTTATTTATTAGGTTATGCATTTAGTTATACTTACTTCTATGGAAACAAATCGATGTTATCTTTTATCGCAATCCGTTAGCTTTAATCAAGAGACTGGCTATTGAGCGTTTTTAGAAGGCTGAAACCATTTCATTTTTTTGTTAATTCAAAAGATTATTTATTTTGTTATAGTCACCTGGGTAGCCACAAATCTCTATGCTGTCACAGCTGGTTAGCTTTTACCTAGGGATTAGCTGTTGATTCATGTCTGAACAGAAGATTTGAGCCATTTAATAAAAATAAGTAACACATATATTGCATTCATATATCTTTCTATAGACTTTTTCAATCAAGATATTCTTTTGAAACCATTTCCCAGTAGACTTTCTGTGGGAATAAATCAGACATACATCACATGCCATCTAGATGGAGGCCCTTTGAGTTGAAGTAGCATATCTTAAACTCAAAAGAATAATCTAACCTGATATTATTACCTCTGCCAAGGAGGTATTGAATTCATGACTATTTGTCTGTTGGTTTGTTGGTTAGCAGGATTGCACAAATACTATTAAATATTTTATCTGATAAATGTTATCAGATGAATGGTAAATGTTTATAACCAATTTGGCAGAGATATGCAAAATGGTGAAAATAAGAAGAGTTTACTTTTGGTAGAATACATAAAGTGAAAATCTAAAGTGTCGTAGTTATTACAGAACATGTTGTCAGTCAGGTCCTAACCTTAGTGCTATTATATGAAAAGTAAAGTTTGAAATGAAGGTTAGGCTAATAATCCGCATAATTTCAGGACACTTATTCTAACAAAATATGACCAAAAGCCCATTGGATTTGTAAAAAAGGCAACTATTAGTCCAGTGTCTAGTTTAGTCAGCCTATCAGTCTAGTGCAGCATCAATCAAACAACAAGATTTTAACTTTATAAGCTATTTTTATGTTTATTTTCTATGTTTATGTTTTAATAAGTTGCTGTAAGTCAAACAGCCTGATAAGCTATCTTGTATATTAAAAATTAAATAGAAGATGAAAAAAAGAAGAAAAAAACTCAGAAAATAGTGGAGATAAGACGAGCACTCTTCCATTGACACGTGAGAGCATCAAGGAGTGTCTTTTCAAGTGGTATAGAGTGTGATGGAAAGAGAATTTGAGAGACTTGAATTACATAGAGTTGTAAACACTTTACCCAAGGAAGAGCCGATGTCTGTGGAAGTATCTATGCTATTTAAACGTAAAGCCATTCTTTGACTGTCCTTTTATGGTTGTCTCAATGATATTACAGTCCTAAAATGTAATTAAGCATAAGTCATTTGAGTTCTGACTCAGTATCCTCATCTGTAAAACTTTCTATGTTTCATTGTGTAAAATTTGATCAAGACTTAAACTGCTTCTCTGTAAAATAAATCTGATGTGTAAGATGTGTAATTTGCCCTTTATTTCTTAGAAGATGTGTGCAATGCCAGTACCTGTGTCAGCCAAAGCAATATTATTTCATGATTAAAAATTAGTAAAATCACTTCCAGGGACAGTATTCAAAAAGAAGGATCAAGCTGGGTGTAAACGTAACATATTATTATAGAAGATGACTCAGTTAATATTTGGCTTAGGTTGGTATTCATAGTTAAGAGAGTATTTTTAATAGAGGGCCGGATAATTGAGGTTCTACTGTCTTTATTTCCTTTTGATGTAAAAGTAGGCCAAAATTATATTTTAGTTTTTATAGCTGTAAATATAGAATTACAGATTACTGAGACTTTAAACATTACTAACTTCAAGTAAAGTTAGTAGCTGTTAAACACAAAATGAAACTTCTTATTTTTTTTCGTCCATAAACGCTGACTACGTGAAAATGAGCTGTTTTCTTTGACAATTCCACAGACACGAATAGTCTATTAATATTTGAATTGCAAATTGGGGGTGTCTTTAGACAGACAACACAGATCTCTAGAAAATATATAAGTGATTCAGAATAACATGACAAGTGTTTTACAGAAAAGCCATGCCTATTCAGAGCTTGTCTCACTTGAATTGCATTTGATTTATTTTTATTTTTTTCTTTACCTTTATGCTTGTCAAAGATAAAAATATATAAATTGCGTTGTGACTGTGGAGCAGAATGGATCTCTTGGGTCATGTAAAAGAGACAAATCTGGGCTTGGGAAGTGACGTCAGAGGGCTTTTACTGTCTAAACTATTGATGGAAAACCATTTATCAAATATAAAGTTGTGATAATGTTTGTTGGTGCTGTATAAATTAAAAAAAAATAAATGAATGGGCGAATATTGCATTTTGATTGATATATGCAGGTAAACTTAAACAGAATGAGTGCATGAATTCATGAATGAATGAGTTGCTTGAGATAGATTTAAGCACAATGAGATAAGTCAAAGACAACATGTGTCCAAATGAAGCAGGTCAAGTTATCTAGAATTCGAGATCAGATAAGGGTTCTGGCGTTCTTGCAAGTAATTGTTTATGTTTTAAAATGAAAATATTTCTGTCATACTGATGCCTGTCAAGTTAATTATAACTTGAAGTCAGGTAGGGGTCAAATAGACTGCCATCCAGTGTACAAACTTGGGATAATTGCTAGGAAAAGGGGGTCAAACTAGTTACAACTTGGGGTCAAGGCAGCTAGAAGCTGAGGTCAGATAACCTTTAAATCATTTCATCTTTACGTGCAACACTCCAAGTCCATAACGTAAACAACAAACAAATGCAATTATCTGTTATCCGGGACTGTTGACTTGCTTTGTTTATCTTTTTTTAAACGATTATCTCATTTTTCCCATATGACAAAATTCGCATTTGGTATCTAATGGTGTTTTTATGTTTTCATCTGATCTCTAGTAAACATTTGTCATTATTTAGCGAAGTAATATACCTGTATTTTTACACAGTGTTCTATCTGCTGAAGGAAAAATGGAACCCCATTTTGATATTTATAATTCCAATTAGTATCTTTGTATTGTTCAGTCAGGGGCCCTTGTGAAACGGATATCTACTGCAACCAGTAACCATACCAAATTGCCCATGCTGAATGCAAAAGAACCGCAATTCAGTGATATGATATACTTTTCTATAATGTATGATGTAGTGTCATGGCTTGGGTAGATCTTATGACTATGATATTTATCACATAAGGAAAGATAATGAATTAATGGTATTCGATACATTCGAAGCAGTTATATTGGGAGATGGTTTTCAAAGCCAACACTAAAGCTTAAGTCCTACCTTTCCTTAATGTCAGTTCTGTATGTATTTGGTTCCTGGTTGATGACCTCATCCTTATCAATTGAAAAGAGAATCTTATAGCTGGGTAGTACAAGTTAGAGAAGAAGCCGCCCCTTTATATCCGTCCCACAAACCCTCTTCCCTTCTCCACTATGTATATCATTTTCTGATTTGTTTTGAATCAACCACTAACATATCCGACTCAATATGGACTGACCCACAACTGAAGACAAGCCTGTTTGGTTGTAGCTACTGACCATAGTGTGGAAAGGTGTGACCTATGTTTAACCTTATTAGCTTTTGTTAAATACAGCCTTATACAGCAATTTTGGCCCTTATGCTAATTTAAAGGAAATAACATATTCTATAGTGAAACCATACGAGGTTGTATGTGAGGCTTTGTTAGATACCTGTAGTTAAATTCTGTTGAAGGAAACCTTTTACATATATATATATATTCTGTCATGCAACATTCAGCTTTTACCAGGAATAGAAAATAGTCAGGGTCTCTTCACTTTGGGATTTTTGCAGTACCAACTCTATTAAAAAATCTATCTCAAAATACTTTTAAGTTATCTTTTTTCCATAATACCTCAGCTCAAAAGCCTTAGAAACAAAATTGAACCAAAACCTCAAAAGGAAACACTGCAATCCGTTCTTGCAATCCACCTCACTTTTTTAAATGAAAAAAGTCAAATTCATCAAGCTGTGACATACACAACTTGGATTTAGAAATGGATAAAACATAGTCATGGCAGACTGAGAAGAATACCAATGAAGGTATCAGTCAGACTAATTTATGCAAGTGTTTCTTTGTCGACCAGGGAAGTGAATCTTTTAATCTGAAGCCAATGCAATAATGCAAAGCACTTTTCCTGAAACACCACTGTTGGTGTTAAGGGTCAGTTTCCACAAAAACAAAAATGCTTAGTTTCTAAATTGTACATAGTCCTTCGAGTTCCAGTGAAATCTCTTCACAGATGTGACCTTGAGCAGGGACAAAGTTCAAACTAGGGATTACGGATAATACCTTTTATTGGTTAAAATGTACATTTTTATCTATTCTACTTGCATTTTTATCTAAATTAATTTAAATCAATTTACAAACAGGTATAGGGCCGCCTCAACTGCTGGAAGAGTTGGGGTGTCCGTTTACACACAAGCAACAATGAGTAGCTGCCAAGCTATACAGTTTCTTTATATTTCTGGTATTGATTGTAAAATGTAATGAAGCTATATGTGAATAAAATATTTTTCTGCATTTAGTTTAATTTTTTTTTAAATTTTTGTCTCAACTAGTGAGGTGTTATTTTCATGACCGTTTGTCTGTCTGTCCACTTCTTTGTTTGTTCTTAGCAGGGTTATGCAAATGGTATTGGTTGGATCTTACTGAATAAAAATGGGAAGACTGGTCTTGGTACAACTTTGACCCAATTAAATTTTACGAGTGATCAAGATGATACTCATTATTATTTTCCTTGGCGGAGATATGCGTTCTCCCAGTGTTCTTGTCACAATTGATATGGTATCAAATTGGTGTAAACATCTTCTAAGGACTGATCATCCCAAAAAGATAGCTCAATAGAATAATTAGGCTGAAAAAATCCAACAAGAGAGAATGGTTGTCAACTTTTGCTATTATGTGAAATAAAAGAATAAAATGGTGTTTACATTTTGTGTCATTGCATATTATCAAGAACTAACCATAAGGATTTAAGAAGGGACTTAAGCTAACCTGTCACAAAAACAGTACATCTCCTGATTTTAGTGTTTTAAAGGGGGATCAGCAGTGTAGTGGGTAACACACTCCCATGGACTCGACCTTATGTTGGGAAGTTGGTAGTTGCTTCGCAATGTCTCTTTACAATAAAACTACCTGCCGTGACATAAGCTATACAGTGTCTTGAAAGTATCATTACACCCAAATAAAATAATAAATATATATTCTTTAAAACAAGTCTGTACTGCTTTATGTTCAGTCATGGAGAAAGCACAAGGAACAGTAGATTCGTAGATACGAATGTACGAGGGCCGAAGGCCCGAGTACATTTGTACTACGAATCTACTGTTCCAAGTGCTTTCTCTGACTTAAAATACTGTATAATAGTATTACAGTAGTTTTTTTGGTTTTAAATTATTTCTACATTTTAAAAGGCGTTTCTCATAGCATGGAAATATTATTGGTTACTTTCCAAAATAATCACATTACCATTACTTGTTGTAAATATGTCAAATCGTAAACATTTCAGCCTAAATAAGATCTTAAATACTTAAACTGTAGAAATTAGACTGACAAATAAATCTGGGCTTTGACTGAGTATACATATTACACATAGTCTTGCAAAACGTAAAACCTTTAAATATTGGTACATTTAATATTTTCTCTTTAAAGTTTTACACAACAAAAAATAAATGTAGGTAAATGTTAATACATTTTTACATACTTCTTAAATCCCAACTTGTATTACATAAAAAGTACGAATATTACGCACAAAATAGTCTATTTTGAATGCATTTTTAAAGAATGTAAAAAATACTGATACAGGAAAAACAGTAGAAAAAACCCAGCACATTCTGTTGTACGAATCTACTGTTTTAACAATAGAGTGACGTCACTACCGTATTTTAAGTCATGGAGAAAGCACAAGGAACAGTAGATTCGTAGATATGAATGTACGAGGGCCAAAGGCCCGAGTACATTTGTACTACGAATCTACTGTTCCAAGTGCTTTCTCTGACTTAAAATACTGTTTACTAGTATGATTTTTACTAATTTGAGTTTTGGCACTTTTGTTAGTATATCAGTCGAAATATAGAAAATTTCAAAAAATATTCATGTTATAGCTTAATTCCATTTGATTGTACTTGAAGTATTACCATTATTGTTGTAAATATGTCAAATTATGAACAGTGCAGCCTAAATACAAACTTAAATACTTGAACTGTAGAAATAGAATGTCAAATAGATCTGAGCTTTCACTGAGTACACATATCACACACAGTCTTGCGAAACATAAAACCTTTAAATATTGGTATATTTAATATTTTCCCTATAATATTTTACACAACAATAAATTAATGTAGGTAAATGTTAACCCATTTTTACATAGTTCTTAAATCCCAACTTGTATTACATTAAAATTATGAATCTGACACACAAAACAGCCTATTCTGAATGCAATTTTAAAGAATATGAAATACTGATACAAGAATTTTAAAAGTAGCAATATTTGAAGGCTAAACTGTAAATGGTCAAGCTTTGTACTTTGGCTCCCTTTACAAAAACAGTAGGAAAAAACAGTACATTCTGTTGTACGAATCTACTGTTTCAACAATAGAGTGACGTCACTACTGTATTTTAAAAATTGTTAAAAAGACATTTGGAAGTTCAAATTGCTTTTTTCCACTAAATGTCTTTTTTCTCAAATCAATTTTTTTTCATCCCATTAACCACTTTCCTGTCGCCTACTGTCCTCATTCCTAGCCTTTATCATCAGGTAATGAACCCCATTTTCTTCTTATCTAATGACTGATTTTTACTAACATTTTAAAATAAGGTCCTGATGAAAGAAGCTTTTGTTCAGATTGGTGTTGGGGCCTAATGAACTTTGATATAACATAAAATTGGAAACCTTTTAAGTTAGTCTTTATCACGAGCGTGTGTAGGTGTACTTGTAAACCAATCAGCCAGGGGTTAAATAAACCCCAGACCAGTGTGTCAACTACTTGTCAATCTTTATTAAAGGTCCACAAATGTTTTGCCAAATAAGGATATATAAAACTCAGACCGATGATCCTTCTATTGTATCAACCCACCATTATTTTGCATAATGTAGAATTAACACTACATTATTTTCTAACAGTGGTGTGTGGTTTAGTTCAGTGGGCAGTCTGCCAAGAACAAAAGGGTGTTTGCCAGTCATCCTCAGCGCTATTTATTCAATATTAGTTAATTAGTTCAGTGGATACAGTTACAAAGTTCTTTTTAAATTCTGTATGAAATTCGGTGTGCACTGGAAAACACCTCATGGAATAATATTGCTTGGAAGAAATACCTTCCAAATTAAAAAAAAGTAATTTAATTCATAAAGCTGGATTTTTGTTTTAATTCTTTGCATTTTCTTTATAATATGACTTTACAATAATCCTCCCTGTATTTAATTACAAAAGTAGCTACCCTTTTGAGCATACCCAAAACGAGTGGTTTTTGTGACTGAGAGTGTGCATTGTTAAAATCTAATGCTTGTGTTCCACTGGAGCCGACCTGTCGGTAACTATGTCTTTTTTGGGAGTCGGGACCAATGTTTACATAGTCTGTTGCAGTTGGTTTTAATTTCAAGGCTTGCTGGGAAGGGTCAGTGGGAAGGGTTCCACCGTTTCTGACCCTTGTAACCCTAATTACATCACCTAGCAACAGGCCTGTCGGTTAACTTAACGGCCTGTCAGTTACACTTCCCACCTTGTCAGTTAATATTTTATTTATTTATTTTTTGGGGGTTTTACGTCGCTTTCAACACTGTACAGGTCATATCACGACGGGTAGTTGGAAGGGCAGAGGAAACCAGTACATATAGTTTGTTAGGGTTCTGTACTGTAAACTGCCGACCAACGGCAAGCAACTACCAGCTTTCCCACTTGAGGCCATGACGGGGATCGAACCCGGGCCTCAGAGGTGGGAGGCGAGAGTGTTACCACTCTGCCACCGTGGCCCCCTTGTCAGTTAATACAACAACAGGTCTGTCTGTATCTTGTATCTGGCTTGTCCCAAATATGGTGAAACAGACTGTGCAGGAAAAATAACCGCACAGTAAGTAACCTTAGCTGGCCTGTCTGTAAATGTCCCCGACCGGGCTGTAAGTTTTCCAGGCCAGTTGGGAACTTTTAGCGGCTGAGTCCTAGAGTCGGGAATAGTGACCAACAAGCCCTGAAGTGAAACACACAAGCCAAAAGCAATAGCCACAAGGCCTGTTACAGCTACAGACAAGCCAGGAACTGTAAGCAACAAGCCCGCAGTATTTTTTGTCTTACGGCTTGTCTGTTTCAAAATCTGCGGCTATAAAAGGGCAAGTCGGCAAATGCACTTCATTGATTTGGATTTTGACTGTCAAGAGACAAGAGGTCGGCAGCTTTCAGTTTTAAGTTTTCCTTTTTTCAAATTAGTTTTAAGTTTTGAGTTAGACTGGACTGGCTTCGAGTGAAACTTGTTCTCTGAGGTTTCACGGTTAAGTTTAAGTTTTTTAACAAGCTGCGATTATACATATAATTTGACAGCATACCAAGGAGCATAAGAAGAAAGAGTGAAGTACCAACTGATACTCAACCACAGTTTGAGTTAGGAGATACAACTGAGGATATAGAGAAAAGAAGAAGAGAGAGACAGGAGATAGAGGAGAGGGAGAGACAGGGGCAGGAGGAGAGGGAAAGAGAGAGAGGTTGGAAAGAGAGAGGACAGAAGTGACCGAGCAGACGGAAGAGACTGAGGAAAGAACAGAAAAACAACCAAGAACAGACACAGGCACTGATCCAGAATCAACTCAATCCAGGCAGAAGAAGGGGCAAATGAAGTCTATTTTCCTGAGTGATTCTGAGAGGCTATTGTGGAGTTTGTTAAAAAAAAACACAAAGAACTGTATGACAAGACTCAAGTGAAATTTAAAGACAAGCAGAGGAAGGAAGGACTCTGGGAAATACTAGCAGGTTCCAGGAATTTATCTGTCAACACTGTTAAGAAGTGGTTTGAGACTCAACATACCAGATATGGCAAGCTCACTCACACAAAGTCAGGATAAGCTTCAGTAAAGAGCACTGAAAGACATGAGATGGGAATCAGCATTGCATCAGATGTTACTCATCAACTGTCGACGAGAAGCGCTTCACAGCAAACAGCTGAATTCATCACCACCACTGCTGAAGATCCAGTTTTAGATCAGTTCCAGCAGATGAGGTCGATGATTTCCAGTTTCTCGGGTGCATGTCAAGATTCTACTCCAAATCCAAGACAGTCATTCTACAGCTATCTCTACTCCAAGATTGAACACCTGGAGAAGCGAGGCTCTTTAACCTTCAGGTGACAGTGAAACTTCTTAGTGGAATACAGTACAAGGCCAAAGATCGCAGGAGACAGGTCCCAACAACTCAACAGGTTGAGTTCCAGAAGCAACACAGGCCACAGCATGGTGTGAATACATTCTCACGATATCCTCAAGTTTCCACACTAGCTGTGCAGCCAACTTAGATAGCAGCACCATAACCTCCAACAGTGATTGTAAAAGTTCAACCACAGAGGTCAGCATCAATGTCATTACAGCCTGTATCTTTTATTGTTGTGGATGACCAGCCACCTTGGCCTTCCAGACAACTGATGTTTGCTTTGCGCCCCACAAAAACATTTAACCCACCATCTGTTCCCTCCCGACAACAGGGAGACAATCAACATGACAGTACCATTTTCACCCTCTCAACTTCAACCAGCACCTTTGCCAGTATCGACTACCACTCAGCAAGAACAAGCAAAACCTCCCAGCCAGTCCAACCAACAGAGTCAGCCCAAATCAGCAAATTAACCTGCATTAAGTGGCACCAAAAAGGCCCTTTTAAGGGCCACCCAAATCTTTACAAAACAATTATTCAGCTGCTTGTTCTTCCCAAAACCAAAGAAATACATCATCCAACACTTCCCACAAATACATAACAAAAATTGAGTGAATGAGTGAGTGAATTTTTAACACAACATAAAGAATTCCAAACAACAAAAAAAGAAATTAAAAAACTTGACATGGAATGAATGTGTGGATGGACTGACAGGCAAGCAGACAGTACCAAAAAGCAACACAGTATGACTGACAAACTGACTTATGACTGATTGACTTTATCTTTTCATAGTTCAACGATACTTCATTGTGAGTGTCTCTTTTCACAGATATTTTGTAATTGCAAAACAATGACTCTTTTTAAATTTGTGGTGGAAAGAAAAGTTTATTCACTGGTGAAATTCATTATAAATTATTGAAACAAAATTGCATCTTGAATCGGAAAAAAATTCAAATTTATAATTCTGAATAAATGTGGGTGTAGGGTTTGAACTTTGACATTTGAGGACCTGGGTTTAGATTTTTATATGTTTCTGATTAATTGTAGGTGTGAAATTGTTTAGAATACAGGTTAAAAATGGGATAAATTTGGTTAAAATTTGGGCTAAGAATGATTTGGGATTTTGTTTAATATTTGTGTAACACCATTGAAATAAAATTTCTTGGAATATTTGAGTAGACAGCTTACTCTAGTCTCAGTCTTCTTAAATCCTGTCCCCCTGCCCAGCCAGTGCCTGTAGGCTATTGAAGTAATCTTTCGGTAGGTCTCGTCGATGTTTTGTCTCCCTTGATGGTTTTCTAAAATTCTCATTCTGACCCTGCTCCGCCTGGTCAGCCTGTGGTGCTTGTATGTCATCTGCTGGAGTGGGTGGTCTGTCTGCTCCCCACTGATGACTTCTCAGCATGTTATGTAATACCACACATATTAACACAATGCCCCTCACAACTTTTGGCCTCTGCTCCATGGTGGTCAGCAGAACCCCGAGTCTTCCAACTAATATTGCAAAAGCATTCTTGACCACCCTCCTGCCCCTAGATATTCTTGTAGTTGGCTATTCTCTCTTCTCTGGTCAGTTGTCTTCTGCTGTAGGGCTTGACCAGCCATCGTCCCCTAAAAGGAAGTGGTGTAGATTTGGTCCTCCAGGTCCCAGTGGTTCTGGTGGCAGTAGCCCCAAAGTGTCGTTCTCTATTTTTCTTCTCAGTTTGCTACATTTGAAAATCGCTGCATCAGATGAAGAACCACTGGCCCCCACATTGACCCACAGGAACTTGTACTCTACATCGACCAGGGCTAACAGTACCAGGGAGAAGTAACCCTTGTAGTTGAAATATTTACTGCCTGACTTCTTGGACTTTTTCATATCTATATGTTTGCCATTTAGTGCACCTACAGCATGGGAAACATTCCATCAGTTTCTAAATTTCTCCTCAATCTTCCTGCACTTTTCAGTATCTGTTGGACAAATCAAATATTCCTGCTGATATTCTGATGGCTTTGCACACCTTGGGGGCAAATTTACAAGTGGTAGTTTTGCCAACCCTCCAAATGGTATTGCAGTGAGGTGTAGCTTTCTCCTGTGGACACGTGCCTCAATGTAACTGCCAGTTTCAAACCAACTTCTAATGGCTTCCTGAAATTTGTGGGTGACTTCCGGAGACGATGGTAAATTCTCTCTTCAATTAAATCAAAATAGGCAGGTGGCATCCTGATGAAATTATGGTAACCTGGTATGTCAGTTGTTATTAGCTCATGCAACAGTGTTCTGTAGCATCCTCTCTCCTCTCTTTGCAGTATCCAGGGCATAACCCATGGATTGTGTGGCTTCCCCCTCCTACGTGGAGGGGGCTGTGGCTGTGGTGATGATGCTAGCTGGGCAGGTGCTGGGTTCTGCTGTCTTCTTTATCTTGAAATCATGAAGAAAAATAACATTTTCGCACATTTTTTTCTATGACATTCACAACCATAGGGTCGGTTACAGGATGGGCACCAGTGAAACACCCACATAACCCACAGTAAAAAAGTTAAAGGAGTGCTTTTACTGGCTTAGAATGTATGCTGTTATTGATTTACAATCCAAAATATGCCACAAGAAAGAAATTTCTTCTCAAATAATATGACAAAGATAGTGCTGTAATGCAGTGCTGAAATGGATTAAGGCTGGATTTTAAATTGGCTTTAAACTTTTAAATGTTTTCAAGTTGAAAACATGGATTTTAATTTACCTTATTACACTTTATATCATACTGTTGACATAATACACTATTTGTGGTGGCAATGTTGTGGATTTATTTTTCTTATGAGGCATTTCTGGAATCCAAAATTCTTGATTAGCCATTCTTTCTTTGAGGTTTTTTTGCACGAGACCATCTTCACAAGAGGCATTTTCCTTTGATTTAAAATTTAGAGACAAAAAAGACAACAGAAATGGAAATCTTATGAAAAATGGAAACTTCAAAGAAAAGACAAGTAAATAATTCTCCAGTTTCTAGAACTTTTAATGTAACAAAAGGGGTTTTGTAGTAATGTCACCCATTTGTTTTCAGTATATGCATATAGGTAAGAAGTCTATG
Source organism: Sabellastarte sp. h YS-2021 (assembly GCA_964017235.1). Lineage (NCBI taxonomy): Eukaryota > Metazoa > Annelida > Polychaeta > Sabellida > Sabellidae > Sabellastarte > Sabellastarte sp. h YS-2021. The sequence goes on along the minus strand of OZ024927.1, from coordinate 162,704,798 downwards.
GTTTGTGGAAATCTATTCATCAATGTCACAATTTTACTTGTCCTTTGACATTTTTCCAACAATTAAGATGACGATATTCAAAAATTTCCACCTCAGAAAAAGGTACAACAGCAGATCACAATACTAAACAAACTTTTCATTGCAAAGTTAATGCCAGAAACATTGTGTTTATTATATAAATTTACCTCATGCCCTAGGCGGTGCTATGATAGTAGAGTGATAACACACTCACCTTCAGCCTCTGGTAATGGAGTTGCTTTCACACTTGAAATGAATTTTTCTTGCCAATTCAACTCCACATACGAGTTTGTTTTGACAGCTTAATGAGCAAAGAAGTATGAATGGAAAAAAGTAAACAAATATTCACGATGACATATTTGCTATGATGTTCCACATTCACAATAAAAGGAAAGGTAACCCATTGTTAACAAGTGGTCCTGACACAGAAAGGAGAGAAATATGACTTTTTAATTATACTATATATGCCTTATACCCCTGTTCCACCTCAAGACTAAGGCTACCGATTAAGATATTTTGGGAATCGGTTTCCAAAAAATATAGAGTCCTGGACAGTCTGCTTTATTTTGTTTGGTTCTGTTGTGGTTGGTAAAAAATCAAACATGTTTGATATTTTCCACGATTGTAACCGATCCACTGTCGCCCCTACCCACAAATTTCCCAGTCTCAGGCTTCCTGAGGCCTCCTCAGACCCTAATTTACACAATCGTGTGTTGTCTGAGGCGTCCTGGGACTCCTGACAAACCTTAATATTGAATCAGGCTATTATAATTAAATACTTATCTTTACTGAGTAAAAGATAGATTTTATGACCTGCTCTAGTGGTCACAATTCAAGAAGATAACTCTTAGCACTAACCAATGATCAGTCTTGAAAGCAGAAAAATTAAGACTCCTCAGGATGTTCAAAATAACACTATAAGTTTATTATTGTACATCATGAAATTGCACTAATGAAAATAATTCTGTGAGGCGTTGGGTGTCCAATTTACAGAGACAGAAATCAGACGTGATAACATATGTAGGAGAGAGTTTCAAAAGTGGTGAAATGGCAAGTCTAAACTGATCGGTCTTAACTTGATAGATAATTGCTATTTAGATAATATAGATTTAAATGATAGATAATTGCTATTTAGATAATCTAGATTTAAATGATAGATAATTGCTATTTAGATAATCTAGATCTAAATGATATTACAAATCTATCGCTGGTGTGTTAACAATTACATGTGATAAGAGTTAAAAGTCTGTATAAAGTCACTATTCCTCAAATAATGTGTTTGCAGTCTGTTTATACCTACATTTGCGTAAAATATATTTGGAGATTAGTGAGACAGTATATGAAAACTTGAAAAATGAAAACCATATGAAGTAGGCTGCTTATTTTCCACCAAATATAATAAAATTTGTATATTTTATTAGCTCAAATTATGGGACTAGAAAACATCTTAATATATTATATATATTTTCTGAGCTAAAGTAAAAGTACTCAGGCCTATAAAAAGTACTTAAGAAGCCAAAAGATAATAATCTAATGAATTAAAATATAGAAGAGGTACACTTCCTCACCCCACAAAAACAGGTTGTTACAATAATACCCTGCTAGAGAATAATTTTACATCATATGTATATGGGATAAGTTTGAGATAACAAGGAAGTAAATGATGCTCTCGGTATGGTTCAAAATGGTCAGAATTTGAAACTTTAGACAGTGAAAGGAAATATCTTTATTATGAAAAACTATTATTCATAAACTAACCTACATAAATGACCATGGTCACTCGAAATATTCCAAGTGTATATGGTACTCAAAATACAGAAATAGACAGTTATGGATTTTCTTTTGATACATTTTAAACTTAGTAATATGGATGCCTTTAGGGGACAACATATGGGTCATATATATATAAGTTATGTACGATAGATACAAGTTTTTGCATTCTAGAATAAAGCAACTAACCTGAAAAAAAATATGCAAACCAATTGTAAAGTGCCTCCTTTAGGATTCAATTTTCATATAGTTACTCGAATAGAATTCGAGTTAAAGTGCTGTCATATGATCTGACTGAAGGATATAGTTTTTTTTATTTGTAACACGATGACTGTTGAGTCTCTGTATAAAACTGGATATGAATTGGTATCTCAATAGAGTTTTATAAAAAAAATCTTGGAATTTATTTTATAAATTATATAGAAAAGTGATTCTATTGAACAGAACTGACATAGCCTCAGAAAACACAGTCAAAATGTTGTAAACATATTTTGGGAAAATACATAGAAACAGAATGATCACATTGCTTCATTTATAAATCATCACAAGATGAAAAGCCAGACACAAAATCTAAGTTTAATAAAAAATGCCCACACATTTAGGGCTTCAGTATCGAAATACAATAATCTGATATAGCTTTTTGCAATGCAGTATTGTGGCCTCAATGTTTTTTGCCAAGTTATAAATCACACAGGGACAGTTTATGACCTCTACATGGAGGTTATGTTTTGGGTATATTTTCTGTCTTTTTGACTGTATTTGCTGCTATGATGAACCAATGTTTATAAAGATTTGCCTTGCACCTGGCCAAAGGGTGAATTAATTAAAATTTCTGGAGAGTTCTAAAAATTCTAGTTTCTGTTTACTGATGAAAAAATGGATGAACAAAGCTGCCGCCAAAATGTTTTCAAATGTAACTAGACAACAAAATGAACCCTTTAGCGTCACCCATTTTAATTTACTCAGCTGTTATTAAAATTTTGTAGTACCACCTTAAGTAATAGCTGGCTTCAACTTTTCAATTGGCCCTCCTTTGACCTAATTTCGTAAGGAAGTTCCTGCAAAAAAGCTTCTTTTATTATTCATAAAAACAAAATCTGATGGGTCTTTTATAACTGATTTTTAAATTTACTTACACAATATCCATGGATTGTTGTTAATACCCATTCATCGTTGCATTAACAACGTGTCACATATTTTACCTTCCACAAAGTTGTAAATACTTTCCTGTTTACATCAAAAACTGCTCAGCTCAGAATTTCTTGATTACCTATCATATATTAACAAATTGGAATTAACAAAACACGTATTTGAATCAAAACTTAAACTTGCAAAGTAAATGGGCTATCATTCGTTTAAAAAAATAGAATCATTCAGTTTCACAACTTTGCTGCCAAAGACATGCAATTGCATGCTTTGTCCATTAATTTCTTTATCAAGTTCTTAAATGATATAAATGTTCATAAATCCTTTCATGTCAGTATTTAAAAACTGGCATCCAGTAAAGGTTATTCTACAAAAGGACCCTTTCTTCATTTCATCAGCAAATTTACTATCATGTGCAATTTTATTCCATGTCTATGTTATCAAATAATAACCCACATTTTCCTTTTATCTGATTATTTACATTTTTACTGATGCCTTCAAATAAGGTTTTGATGGAAAGTAAGGTGTTTAAAAAGATTGCCAATAAAGTTTCTGGGGGTGGCCTAATGACCTTTTGTATTACATTAGATGGGAAAGCTTTTATGCTTGAAGTTACTAGGAGCAGTATTATGTAAGAGTAATTGTAATCACACCTATAACCAATTGTTTTTCACCATTATTATGGAACCATATTTAGAACATGCAAGTTATAGCAGAAGATCTAGGGGCTGGAACTGTGAAAATCTGGTTTTTCTTAGGAATATTCAAATATTTATCTAATTAGTTTATTAAGAAGAATAACTATTTCAATGCCATTTAGTTTTTTTCCAGTTGTAGTTTTGAATCTTGCAGAAGCCCTCAACTGATGTTTTTTTCTTCTGTTAACTGATATTTGCAAGTACCAGGCCTGTATTTAAAAGTAAGCTTATCTGATAAAAATGCACCTAAAAGAAGCAATGAGTATTCATGTTAATGACAACCTTAACCCCACTGTTATAATCATGTTAAGTGTCCTTGTTAGGGTCATCTTAACCCTTGCTTCTAATTAGCTTATTGCCTGGACAACTGGGCATTTAGTCAAGGCGATCATAACAATTTGCTAATTTAACTCAAGTACTGGTAATCTTGATATTAAATCTAAATTATTCTAATAGATTAACTATGCTCAAGTGTTTGTGTATGTTGTACCCTTATAGAGAATTTGATGTACATTAAATAAAAAAATGCATCCACTTCTGTAATTTTTTTTAGTTCCACTTATACTGAGGTAGGGAATGATGCACTTTCATTTGTCATGTCATGTTAGTTTACAAAATAGCAAAAGATTGTTGCTTATTTGGATTATATTAGATTATCAGTATGATCCAGCACACTACCAAATCACCATGAATAATTCATCATCAAAAGCCATAAGTCTCGGATGACATATCCGTATCTTAAAACTTCTATAAAACCTTTGTCTCTGCACATGATATTTTTATGTTCACATAAAATATGGAACATGTATGATGCCATGAGTTGCTTTAAGCTTTTCTAGTTTTCCACGCAAAATTAGCTACAGCCTAAACTTTAGTAATTTCATTGGATTTATAGAGAAATTACATCAAGCAAAACACATGGTTGATTGCGAAACTAATGCAGGTGTTTCACTGGAGCTGACCGGCCGGTAACTATGCATTTTTAGAGAGTTGGGACCAATGTTTACATGGTCGGTTAGGGTTGTTTGTAGTTTCCCGGGCTGTCGAGGAGAGTCGGTGAAATATCAAACAAGCGACAACAGCCTCTAGTCGTGACTACCACCACTGCTGCAAATCCAGTCTTAGATCAGTTTCAGCAGATGAGGTCGATGATTTCCACATTTCTGCTTGCACCTCAGGACCCCACTCCAAGTCCAAGACACTCTGAGATTGAACACCTGGAGGAGAGAGACTTTTTGACCTTCAGTAATGAGACAGTGAAGCTTCTCAGTGAAATACAGTACAAGGCCGAAGAACGCAAGAGACAGGTCACAACAAGTCAACAGGTCACCACATTTCAACTTCCAGAAGCAACACAGGCCACAGCAGGACGTGAATACATACTTACCATACAGGAACCTCAAGCAGTCTCCATACCAGTTGTGCAGCCTACACAGATAGCCACAACACAGCTTACTACAGTGATTGTCAGCAACCATCAAGGCCTTCATCAGCGTCAGCAAAGCCAACTTCTTACGTAGTTGTGGATGACCAACAGCCTGGGACTTCCAGACAGATGATTTTCAACCCACCTTCAGTTGCAGCTTCACAACAGGAGGAAAGTCAACACAACACTTCTGGATTATCCAGTCTCTTTGGAGCTATTCCAAGTGTACTACAGCACCAGCAGATCGACACACCACAGCCATTTTCACCCTCTCAAGTTCAACCAGCACCGTCACCAGTGCCATCTTCCACTCATCAGTCAACAGTCAAGACCTCCCAGCCAGTCCAGCCAGCAGAGTCAGCCCAAGTCAGTGGATTAGCCCGCACAAGTCGCACCAAAATTGGCCCTTCTAAGGGCCACCCAAATCTTCCAAAAACAATTAATAACCTGTAGGTCTATGCCCCAAAACAAAAAAGCACACCGTCCAACACTAACACTTCCCAACAGTACACGAAAAATGTTGTGTGAATGAATGAGTGAATGTTGAACAAATACTAATAAAGTTCTACCACAAAACAAACAAAAAATAATAAAAAATGGAAAAAAAGTTTTAAAAAATATTTAGAAAGAAAGTAAAAAAAAATTAAAAAAAAAAAATAAATAAAATTTGTCCCCCTAAGAATTCCAAAGCAAGCAACCCCCACCCTCAAACCCCACAAAAAATTATAAAACAAAAGTCTACCCCCCAAATAACCAATAACAAAGATCCAGACACCAATCCACGTCCCTCCAACCCCAAACAAAAATTGGAATGAAACCCAACATCCATACAACTAAGTTGTGTTTTCAATGTGTGGAGGGACTGACAGACAAACAAACGGTGAGACCTAACAAAACATTCAAACATTTTCTTTTGGAAATCTCATTTTAAATTTATTTTTTCTAGTTTCTGCACAAAATATATTATTAAAATTGTTTCTCTTTGTGATATTTGGGGGCCAGAATTTATTTTAAAATGGGATCATTTCTGTTTTACTATTTGGCAGGTTTTTTATAATAAACCCAGATCATTTAGGTGGTGGATGTGAACTTTGTAAATTGAAGGTTTAAATCTGTATAAAATGATATTTAAATTGGTGAACTGAGTTTGGGAGGGATTTGTGTTTGTGATAGGGAATAATTTTGGTGAAATTGAATTTGCATTAAATTGTGGGAAATTTGGGCTTATGTTTTGGTCAACACTTTGAGAAATAAAAGTTCTTGGATTATTTGGGTAGTCTTGAAAAGGACTGATAGATTACAGCATGTCCTCCCCCTCAGTCTTCTCCCCTCAGTCTTCCTGCCCAGCCAGCTCTCCCACATGATTGAAGTAGTCTTTCAGTAGGACTCGTTGATGTTTGGCCTCCCTCGATGGGTTTCTAAAGTTCTCATTATGTCCCTGTTTCCCCTGGTCCCCCTGTGGTGGTTGTATGTTGTCGGCTGGAGTGGGTGGTCTGTCTGCTCCCCCTTGATGGCTTCTCAGCATGTTATGTAGTACCACACATGTTAATACAATGTCTCTCACAACTTTTGGCCTCTGCTCCATGGTGGTCAATAGCACCCTGAATCTGTTGACAAGTATACCAAATGGGTTCTCGACCACCCTCCTCCCCTGGATATCCTGTAGTTGGCTATTCTCTCCTTCCTGGTCAGTTGTCGTCTACTGTAAGGCTTGATCAGCCAAGGCATCAGGGCAAAGGCATCATCCCCCAGCAGGAAGTAGTGTAGATCTGGCCCCCCACGTCCAAGTGGTTCAGGTGGTGGTAGTCCCTACCTTCCATTCTTAATTCTTCTTTTCACTTTGCTGCAGTTGAAAATCTGAGCATCAGATGATGACCCACTGGCCCCCACGTTGACCCACAGGAACTTGTAATCTGCATTGACTAAAGCCAAAAGTACCAGGTATAAGTAGCCCTTGTAGTTGAAATATTCACTGCCTGACTTCTTGGGCTTCTTTATAGAAACATGTTTTCCATCTAGTGCACTGACTGCATGGGGGACATTCCATCTGTTTCTAAACTTTCTTCAATTTTCTTCCAGTCTTCAGGCTCAGTGGGACAAATCAAGTACTTTCAAAATGGGGACAAATTTGCAGATGGTCGTTCTTCCAACCCTCCAGTGGTTTTGCAGTGAGGTGAGCTTTCCCCTATGGATAAGTGTCTCAAAGTAACTGTTAGTTTCAACATGACTTCCAGTGGCTTCCTGAAGCTGGTGATTGACTTTCTGAGGTGGGAGGTAATTCTTTCTTCAATCAAATCAAAAAATGTTGGTTGCATCCTGGGGACATTTCTGTAGCCTGGTATGTTAGTAGTGATTAACTCGTCCAAGTGTGTTCTGTAGCAACCTCTCTTGTCTCTCTGCAGTATCCAGGGCACGACCCATGGATTCTGTGGCTTCCTTCTCCTTGGGGTTGGCGGGGGTGATGGTGATGCTGGCTGGGCAGGTGCTGGGTTCTGCTGTCTTCTGTGTCTTGAAATTATTGTGTACAATAAAATATTGAACTCAATAAAAAACAAAAGGACCCTCATATGATGTAACAGTTGCTCTTGATGTGTTCCTGTCATCTTTGAAGTGTAAAGTGAATGACACATCACAGGAGAGAGGGGTTTATATAGTGTGATATGGATCCCAATTCTGGATCCCGACTCTAGATAACGACCCACAAAAACAATCAGTCCTGTCAGGAAGGGTTGGGAGCATGCTCGCGGCTTGTCTGTTTGTCTTTATGGCTTGTCTGTTTGTGATGCGGCTTGTCTGTTAGGGGTTTAGGGCTAGTCGTAATACTTCTATGACTGGCCTTGCAAAAACATCCCCGACCCTACAAAAAGTGCTGAGGTGAAATTACAATTTGCCTTGACGGAGGCCTGAACTCTAAGAGTGCTTTTTAGTTTTCTCTTTTGAGATGTTTTAATTTATCTTAACAACAAAGCAGAACAGTAGATATCCTCGTATTAAGATAAGGTGTGTAATTTACAAGAGAGAAATGTTGTCTAGACAGCATGCAGCATACATTCTATCAAATAACAGTACAGTGTGTACAGACTTTCTTTTTCGTCTTTTTAACAGTGACAGTAAACAGTTCTTTAGCAGGCATAATTTCTTCCTAATAAGCCCGAAATCAGTGTGCTTAAACTGCTTGAACACAATAGTGAGCAAGAGTGATTGTGGAGGGGAAGCTCTAGTTCAAAACAAACTAAGTCCCAGATAAAAGGATTCCCCAGATAAAATATTTGTCTTACATATCTTTCCCAACAGCTCCTTCTTTTGAAACAAAGCATGAATGTGTTAGTTCATTCCTAAATGTGGATTTTTGAATTTCAAGGTAATTTATTTTGATCCATTGCCCGAGCCCCTACCTTTTCTTTGAAATGAAGAAACTATGGGGGTAAATATTACAAAACAGGGTAATGTTTTCTCCGGCGTTTTCAAAAACATTGATAAAATTCTGTCACATTTTAAATACAATGAGTTGGCTCCATTGTAATGTCACAGCTTGAAAGTGTGGATATTTTGCTGTCCGTTTTGGTGTTTTCTGTTAATCCATGCTGAGAGCATCTCTGTAGATGTCTCCAGGATCACTGTTTGTGTTCTGCCTTTTGTCTAAATCAAATGGAACTAAATTTGACACATAACTTCAAGGAAAGTGCTAGCAATGTTGTGTCCATGTTCACTAATATTCTTGTGATTTCTCTTATTCCTCGAAATTGAAAGAGAAAATGTTTCTCAAATAACCAGGCCTGTCATATGGCCTGGTAATGTCATACAATATCGCTGCTACATACAGATACTTTTGATAAATTCATGCTATGCTTTCTGATTGCCATGCATTAATATAAAATTATGTCACATGTTAGAGCACAATTGTGTAGCTATATTATACCGAGGCAATAAGTAGGGCCTCAAGGAACAGAAACCCTCTCCCAGGGATCCGAGACAAGAAATTGTCCAAAAGTTAAAAAAAAATCTCCAAAGATATTTTGTGGAGTCCTCAATGTGGATCCAAGTATAAATCAGATCCCAATACAATGAGTAGTTTTAGTTATGGAGCAGATAGTGTTGAAAAATCCGTTTATACAATTCTGAAATCCCAAATCAAATCTCTGGATAATCTTTGAAGGGAATCAAGCCTGAGGATAGACCCCACCCTGTTAGAAAATATATCCCCCCATTCAATGTTTGGTTTTCGAGTTGTGCACACAGATAAACAAACAAACAGATGTGATTAATACAGAGAGTTTCAAAAGTGGTGAAATGGCAAGTCTAAACTGATCGGTCTTAACTTGATAGATAATTGCTATTTAGATAATATAGATTTAAATGATAGATAATTGCTATTTAGATAATCTAGATTTAAATGATAGATAATTGCTATTTAGATAATCTAGATCTAAATGATATTACAAATCTATCGCTGGTGTGTTAACAATTACATGTGATAAGAGTTAAAAGTCTGTATAAAGTCACTATTCCTCAAATAATGTGTTTGCAGTCTGTTTATACCTACATTTGCGTAAAATATATTTGGAGATTAGTGAGACAGTATATGAAAACTTGAAAAATGAAAACCATATGAAGTAGGCTGCTTATTTTCCACCAAATATAATAAAATTTGTATATTTTATTAGCTCAAATTATGGGACTAGAAAACATCTTAATATATTATATATATTTCTGAGCTAAAGTAAAAGTACTCAGGCCTATAAAAAGTACTTAAGAAGCCAAAAGATAATAATCTAATGAATTAAAATATAGAAGAGGTACACTTCCTCACCCCACAAAAACAGGTTGTTACAATAATACCCTGCTAGAGAATAATTTTACATCATATGTATATGGGATAAGTTTGAGATAACAAGGAAGTAAATGATGCTCTCGGTATGGTTCAAAATGGTCAGAATTTGAAACTTTAGACAGTGAAAGGAAATATCTTTATTATGAAAAACTATTATTCATAAACTAACCTACATAAATGACCATGGTCACTCGAAATATTCCAAGTGTATATGGTACTCAAAATACAGAAATAGACAGTTATGGATTTTCTTTTGATACATTTTAAACTTAGTAATATGGATGCCTTTAGGGGACAACATATGGGTCATATATATATAAGTTATGTACGATAGATACAAGTTTTTGCATTCTAGAATAAAGCAACTAACCTGAAAAAAAATATGCAAACCAATTGTAAAGTGCCTCCTTTAGGATTCAATTTTCATATAGTTACTCGAATAGAATTCGAGTTAAAGTGCTGTCATATGATCTGACTGAAGGATATAGTTTTTTTTATTTGTAACACGATGACTGTTGAGTCTCTGTATAAAACTGGATATGAATTGGTATCTCAATAGAGTTTTATAAAAAAAATCTTGGAATTTATTTTATAAATTATATAGAAAAGTGATTCTATTGAACAGAACTGACATAGCCTCAGAAAACACAGTCAAAATGTTGTAAACATATTTTGGGAAAATACATAGAAACAGAATGATCACATTGCTTCATTTATAAATCATCACAAGATGAAAAGCCAGACACAAAATCTAAGTTTAATAAAAAATGCCCACACATTTAGGGCTTCAGTATCGAAATACAATAATCTGATATAGCTTTTTGCAATGCAGTATTGTGGCCTCAATGTTTTTTGCCAAGTTATAAATCACACAGGGACAGTTTATGACCTCTACATGGAGGTTATGTTTTGGGTATATTTTCTGTCTTTTTGACTGTATTTGCTGCTATGATGAACCAATGAACCAATGTTTATAAAGATTTGCCTTGCACCTGGCCAAAGGAAGAATTAATTAAAATTTCTGGAGAGTTCTAAAAATTCTAGTTTCTGTTTACTGATGAAAAAATGGATGAACAAAGCTGCCGCCAAAATGTTTTCAAATGTAACTAGACAACAAAATGAACCCTTTAGCGTCACCCATTTTAATTTACTCAGCTGTTATTAAAATTTTGTAGTACCACCTTAAGTAATAGCTGGCTTCAACTTTTCAATTGGCCCTCCTTTGACCTAATTTCGTAAGGAAGTTCCTGCAAAAAAGCTTCTTTTATTATTCATAAAAACAAAATCTGATGGGTCTTTTATAACTGATTTTTAAATTTACTTACACAATATCCATGGATTGTTGTTAATACCCATTCATCGTTGCATTAACAACGTGTCACATATTTTACCTTCCACAAAGTTGTAAATACTTTCCTGTTTACATCAAAAACTGCTCAGCTCAGAATTTCTTGATTACCTATCATATATTAACAAATTGGAATTAACAAAACATGTATTTGAATCAAAACTTAAACTTGCAAAGTAAATGGGCTATCATTCGTTTAAAAAAATAGAATCATTCAGTTTCACAACTTTGCTGCCAAAGACATGCAATTGCATGCTTTGTCCATTAATTTCTTTATCAAGTTCTTAAATGATATAAATGTTCATAAATCCTTTCATGTCAGTATTTAAAAACTGGCATCCAGTAAAGGTTATTCTACAAAAGGACCCTTTCTTCATTTCATCAGCAAATTTACTATCATGTGCAATTTTATTCCATGTCTGTGTTATCAAATAATAACCCACATTTTCCTTTTATCTGATTATTTACATTTTTACTGATGCCTTCAAATAAGGTTTTGATGGAAAGTAAGGTGTTTAAAAAGATTGCCAATAAAGTTTCTGGGGGTGGCCTAATGACCTTTTGTATTACATTAGATGGGAAAGCTTTTATGCTTGAAGTTACTAGGAGCAGTATTATGTAAGAGTAATTGTAATCACACCTATAACCAATTGTTTTTCACCATTATTATGGAACCATATTTAGAACATGCAAGTTATAGCAGAAGATCTAGGGGCTGGAACTGTAAAAATCTGGTTTTTCTTAGGAATATTCAAATATTTATCTAATTAGTTTATTAAGAAGAATAACTATTTCAATGCCATTTAGTTTTTTTCCAGTTGTAGTTTTGAATCTTGCAGAAGCCCTCAACTGATGTTTTTTTCTTCTGTTAACTGATATTTGCAAGTACCAGGCCTGTATTTAAAAGTAAGCTTATCTGATAAAAATGCACCTAAAAGAAGCAATGAGTATTCATGTTAATGACAACCTTAACCCCACTGTTATAATCATGTTAAGTGTCCTTGTTAGGGTCATCTTAACCCTTGCTTCTAATTAGCCTATTGCCTGGACAACTGGGCATTTAGTCAAGGCGATCATAACAATTTGCTAATTTAACTCAAGTACTGGTAATCTTGATATTAAATCTAAATTATTCTAATAGATTAACTATGCTCAAGTGTTTGTGTATGTTGTACCCTTATAGAGAATTTGATGTACATTAAATAAAAAAATGCATCCACTTCTGTAATTTTTTTTAGTTCCACTTATACTGAGGTAGGGAATGACGCACTTTCATTTGTCATGTCATGTTAGTTTACAAAATAGCAAAAGATTGTTGCTTATTTGGATTATATTAGATTATCAGTATGATCCAGCACACTACCAAATCACCATGAATAATTCATCATCAAAAGCCATAAGTCTCGGATGACATATCCGTATCTTAAAACTTCTATAAAACCTTTGTCTCTGCACATGATATTTTTATGTTCACATAAAATATGGAACATGTATGATGCCATGAGTTGCTTTAAGCTTTTCTAGTTTTCCACGCAAAATTAGCTACAGCCTAAACTTTAGCAATTTCATTGGATTTATAGAGAAATTACATCAAGCAAAACACATGGTTGATTGCGAAACTAATGCAGGTGTTTCACTGGAGCTGACCGGCCGGTAACTATGCATTTTTAGAGAGTTGGGACCAATGTTTACATGGTCGGTTAGGGTTGTTTGTAGTTTCCCGGGCTGTCGAGGAGAGTCGGTGAAATATCAAACAAGCGACAACAGCCTCTAGTCGTGACTACCACCACTGCTGCAAATCCAGTCTTAGATCAGTTCCAGCAGATGAGGTCGATGATTTCCACATTTCTGCTTGCACCTCAGGACCCCACTCCAAGTCCAAGACACTCTGAGATTGAACACCTGGAGGAGAGAGACTTTTTGACCTTCAGTAATGAGACAGTGAAGCTTCTCAGTGAAATACAGTACAAGGCCGAAGAACGCAAGAGACAGGTCACAACAAGTCAACAGGTCACCACATTTCAACTTCCAGAAGCAACACAGGCCACAGCAGGACGTGAATACATACTTACCATACAGGAACCTCAAGCAGTCTCCATACCAGTTGTGCAGCCTACACAGATAGCCACAACACAGCTTACTACAGTGATTGTCAGCAACCATCAAGGCCTTCATCAGCGTCAGCAAAGCCAACTTCTTACGTAGTTGTGGATGACCAACAGCCTGGGACTTCCAGACAGATGATTTTCAACCCACCTTCAGTTGCAGCTTCACAACAGGAGGAAAGTCAACACAACACTTCTGGATTATCCAGTCTCTTTGGAGCTATTCCAAGTGTACTACAGTACCAGCAGATCGACACACCACAGCCATTTTCACCCTCTCAAGTTCAACCAGCACCGTCACCAGTGCCATCTTCCACTCATCAGTCAACAGTCAAGACCTCCCAGCCAGTCCAGCCAGCAGAGTCAGCCCAAGTCAGTGGATTAGCCCGCACAAGTCGCACCAAAATTGGCCCTTCTAAGGGCCACCCAAATCTTCCAAAAACAATTAATAACCTGTAGGTCTATGCCCCAAAACAAAAAAGCACACCGTCCAACACTAACACTTCCCAACAGTACACGAAAAATGTTGTGTGAATGAATGAGTGAATGTTGAACAAATACTAATAAAGTTCTACCACAAAACAAACAAAAAATAATAAAAAATGGAAAAAAAGTTTTAAAAAATATTTAGAAAGAAAGTAAAAAAAAATTTAAAAAAAAAATAAATAAAATTTGTCCCCCTAAGAATTCCAAAGCAAGCAACCCCCACCCTCAAACCCCACAAAAAATTATAAAACAAAAGTCTACCCCCAAAATAACCAATAACAAAGATCCAGACACCAATCCACGTCCCTCCAACCCCAAACAAAAATTGGAATGAAACCCAACATCCATACAACTAAGTTGTGTTTTCAATGTGTGGAGGGACTGACAGACAAACAAACGGTGAGACCTAACAAAACATTCAAACATTTTCTTTTGGAAATCTCATTTTAAATTTATTTTTTCTAGTTTCTGCACAAAATATATTATTAAAATTGTTTCTCTTTGTGATATTTGGGGGCCAGAATTTATTTTAAAATGGGATCATTTCTGTTTTACTATTTGGCAGGTTTTTTATAATAAACCCAGATCATTTAGGTGGTGGATGTGAACTTTGTAAATTGAAGGTTTAAATCTGTATAAAATGATATTTAAATTGGTGAACTGAGTTTGGGAGGGATTTGTGTTTGTGATAGGGAATAATTTTGGTGAAATTGAATTTGCATTAAATTGTGGGAAATTTGGGCTTATGTTTTGGTCAACACTTTGAGAAATAAAAGTTCTTGGATTATTTGGGTAGTCTTGAAAATGACTGATAGATTACAGCATGTCCTCCCCCTCAGTCTTCTCCCCTCAGTCTTCCTGCCCAGCCAGCTCTCCCACATGATTGAAGTAGTCTTTCAGTAGGACTCGTTGATGTTTGGCCTCCCTCGATGGGTTTCTAAAGTTCTCATTATGTCCCTGTTTCCCCTGGTCCCCCTGTGGTGGTTGTATGTTGTCGGCTGGAGTGGGTGGTCTGTCTGCTCCCCCTTGATGGCTTCTCAGCATGTTATGTAGTACCACACATGTTAATACAATGTCTCTCACAACTTTTGGCCTCTGCTCCATGGTGGTCAATAGCACCCTGAATCTGTTGACAAGTATACCAAATGGGTTCTCGACCACCCTCCTCCCCTGGATATCCTGTAGTTGGCTATTCTCTCCTTCCTGGTCAGTTGTCGTCTACTGTAAGGCTTGATCAGCCAAGGCATCAGGGCAAAGGCATCATCCCCCAGCAGGAAGTAGTGTAGATCTGGCCCCCCACGTCCAAGTGGTTCAGGTGGTGGTAGTCCCTACCTTCCATTCTCAATTCTTCTTTTCACTTTGCTGCAGTTGAAAATCTGAGCATCAGATGATGATCCACTGGCCCCCACGTTGACCCACAGGAGCTTGTAATCTGCATTGACTAAAGCCAAAAGTACCAGGTATAAGTAGCCCTTGTAGTTGAAATATTCACTACCTGACTTCTTGGGCTTCTTTATAGAAACATGTTTTCCATCTAGTGCACTGACTGCATGGGGGACATTCCATCTGTTTCTAAACTTTCTTCAATTTTCTTCCAGTCTTCAGGCTCAGTGGGACAAATCAAGTACTTTCAAAATGGGGACAAATTTGCAGATGGTCGTTCTTCCAACCCTCCAGTGGTTTTGCAGTGAGGTGAGCTTTCCCCTATGGATAAGTGTCTCAAAGTAACTGTTAGTTTCAACATGACTTCCAGTGGCTTCCTGAAGCTGGTGATTGACTTTCTGAGGTGGGAGGTAATTCTTTCTTCAATCAAATCAAAAAATGTTGGTTGCATCCTGGGGACATTTCTGTAGCCTGGTATGTTAGTAGTGATTAACTCGTCCAAGAGTGTTCTGTAGCAACCTCTCTTGTCTCTCTGCAGTATCCAGGGCACGACCCATGGATTCTGTGGCTTCCTTCTCCTTGGGGTTGGCGGGGGTGATGGTGATGCTGGCTGGGCAGGTGCTGGGTTCTGCTGTCTTCTGTGTCTTGAAATTATTGTGTACAATAAAATATTGAACTCAATAAAAAACAAAAGGACCCTCATATGATGTAACAGTTGCTCTTGATGTGTTCCTGTCATCTTTGAAGTGTAAAGTGAATGACACATCACAGGAGAGAGGGGTTTATATAGTGTGATATGGATCCCAATTCTGGATCCCGACTCTAGATAACAACCCACAAAAACAATCAGTCCTGTCAGGAAGGGTTGGGAGCATGCTCGCGGCTTGTCTGTTTGTCTTTATGGCTTGTCTGTTTGTGATGCGGCTTGTCTGTTAGGGGTTTAGGGCTTGTCGTAATACTTCTATGACTGGCCTTGCAAAAACATCCCCGACCCTACAAAAAGTGCTCAGGTGAAATTACAATTTGCCTTGACGGAGGCCTGAACTCTAAGAGTGCTTTTTAGTTTTCTCTTTTGAGATGTTTTAATTTATCTTAACAACAAAGCAGAACAGTAGATATCCTCGTATTAAGATAAGGTGTGTAATTTACAAGAGAGAAATATTGTCTAGACAGCATGCAGCATACATTCTATCAAATAACAGTACAGTGTGTACAGACTTTCTTTTTCGTCTTTTTAACAGTGACAGTAAACAGTTCTTTAGCAGGCATAATTTCTTCCTAATAAGCCCGAAATCAGTGTGCTTAAACTGCTTGAACACAATAGTGAGCAAGAGTGATTGTGGAGGGGAAGCTCTAGTTCAAGTCCCAGATAAAAGGATTCCCCAGATAAAATATTTGTCTTACATATCTTTCCCAACAGCTCCTTCTTTTGAAACAAAGCATGAATGTGTTAGTTCATTCCTAAATGTGGATTTTTGAATTTCAAGGTAATTTATTTTGATCCATTGCCCGAGCCCCTACCTTTTCTTTGAAATGAAGAAACTATGGGGGTAAATATTACAAAACAGGGTAATGTTTTCTCCGGCGTTTTCAAAAACATTGATAAAATTCTGTCACATTTTACATACAATGAGTTGGCTCCATTGTAATGTCACAGCTTGAAAGTGTGGATATTTTGCTGTCCGTTTTGGTGTTTTCTGTTAATCCATGCTGAGAGCATCTCTGTAGATGTCTCCAGGATCACTGTTTGTGTTCTGCCTTTTGTCTAAATCAAATGGAACTAAATTTGACACATAACTTCAAGGAAAGTGCTAGCAATGTTGTGTCCATGTTCACTAATATTCTTGTGATTTCTCTTATTCCTCGAAATTGAAAGAGAAAATGTTTCTCAAATAACCAGGCCTGTCATATGGCCTGGTAATGTCATACAATATCGCTGCTACATACAGATACTTTTGATAAATTCATGCTATGCTTTCTGATTGCCATGCATTAATATAAAATTATGTCACATGTTAGAGCACAATTGTGTAGCTATATTATACCGAGGCAATAAGTAGGGCCTCAAGGAACAGAAACCCTCTCCCAGTGATCCGAGACAAGAAATTGTCCAAAAGTTAAAAAAAAATCTCCAAAGATATTTTGTGGAGTCCTCAATGTGGATCCAAGTATAAATCAGATCCCAATACAATGAGTAGTTTTAGTTATGGAGCAGATAGTGTTGAAAAATCCGTTTATACAATTCTGAAATCCCAAATCAAATCTCTGGATAATCTTTGAAGGGAATCAAGCCTGAGGATAGACCCCACCCTGTTAGAAAATATATCCCCCCATTCAATGTTTGGTTTTCGAGTTGTGCACACAGATAAACAAACAAACAGATGTGATTAATACAAACTTAACCCTCCCTTTCAAGAGGCGAGGGTAATTATATGTACTATCAACTCCCCTTTGTCTACTGCCTTAATTAGTCCAGTGTCCTTATGTTTTGTAGTTAATTATCACATGCACATTTATTGAGGTGGACTCTCTTTGCCACACCCTACTTCCATTTCCTATCACGAATATGCTGTGTGTTGGCAATTATATTATCTGACAAATAGCATTTTGCTTTTTCCAGTTTTACTAATATTTTAAATTAGGTTTAGTGAAAAAAATGGACAACAAACTGTGTAGGTGTAAGTGCTGATCTTTTAACTGCAAGCCTGGGAATCCCATTTGGTTGAACAATAATTTTTTCACCAAACGTTAACCATTGTGTAGGTGGATATCTGATTGGATTCGGCCTATAAAGAGAGACTGAATAAAAATTGGGGTAAAATACATTATTAATACAGTTAGGGAACCTTGATTTCCTAGAAGAATGAAATGTAATATGCACATTAATTTTAAGCATCCTGAATGTTTTCTTTTATGAGAGACACTCTTAAAATAGATGAGAAGATATCATACACCAGAGACATATGTTTTGCTTGAATTTCTGCTAAATATTTTCAGCACCCCCTCAAATCAGACATATTGGGTTTGGGGGCCTTTCTTGTCCTTTTTAGTTGTAATTATGTGGTAGTAAAGTATTTCATGTGTTTTACATGGTGTAATATAAGCATATGTCAATTTGTAACTGTTGTGTATATTTGCAATAAAGGCTCTTTACCCCATTACTGTATTATGTATTTGCTATACATCTTCATACTAACTTTACTCTGACCTTGGCCTTGACTGAAAGAAAGTAGCAACAATAGTAGTTATCAATACTAGTGGTAATAAAATAAAAAGTATATCTGAATATCGCAAATTCTTTAAACCTGTTCATTATTATCCACCTTAAGGAATAGTTCACTTCTATAGTCTCTTGTTTCAACTATTTGAGCTCATCATAAAAAAATATATAGTGTCTATACGACTGCTTGTATAACAACCGGGGACTTTGATCAGAGGTGTGATTAAGCAATCAATCTCTTTCACTTGCTGTTTGCATCCTTAGAAAAAAAAACAAATTATCTAGTATATTTTCAAGGTAATTTCATCCCACGTAAAGAGATGGAACTGATTGATAAGATATTCCAGGAGTTTTGACATTTGGTTTACAACAGAAGGTGGCATCTTTCAAACTTGCCCCTGTTTTTCTTTTTATATGCACAATCTTTTGTGTAGGTGGAAAAGCCAATCCCAATAAAGAATTTCTAGTCATTTTCTTTTCTGTAAGGCCCATAAAATATTCACTTGTTAATTAACTTAAAACTCCTTTGACGTCGTTTTTTTCAGTAATTAATTCTCAAGTGGGATTTCAGTTGAGACAGCTACTTTATGTGCTACATAAGGCCAAAGATTTTGATTCAGAAACAATAAATAGCTGATTTAAGCATATTAAAAGCATACTAAATGCATATGAAAGGCAGTTTAGACAATAATGTGATATATATTGCCTAGTGTAATTATATTTTGACTCTGTTTTACAATACAGGCATCATTATAAACAATAATCTCCTTACAATGTCAAGTTACAGCTGGTACATCACTGGCATTATTCCCAAACTCTGCCCCCTGGAGACACATTCTGTTATTAATTGTAAGTCAAGTCACTTATGAAATGATCTGTAATCATTGACTGAGATAGCTACAGATAGGTTAACATTTAATATTCTACCAAAGATATAAATGCCATCAAATGAAGTCATACATAAATCATCAGCTTTTAGATAATTATCCCACATGCCAAAATTGGACACATCATATTTTTCATTATTCACCAGTAAATTTGCTTGTCTATCTGTACTACTCGACACAAATGATATTACAGTAAGTTTTAGAGTCTGTTAGAAAGGAAATCATTCTTATAACCAGGTACATGTATATATATTCTAGATTTCCCAACAAAACTGTTTGACAGTGAATATACATAATGTGATAGATAAGGGATTTCTTATTGCACTCCTGATGTCTCTTGTGTCCTTGTTTTTCTCAAGCCATCTCTGTTTTCAGGAGCCAACTTAAGACCTGCCTTTTCAGACTGGAATACCCCCCACCATAGTCATCCCACCCTTGACCCTAAAGACTTGTACTCATCAAACCGACAAGCTCTCTTAAACATGGGAAAAAAGTGAGAACATATTCCAAATCAGACAAATACAACAATATTCTGTTCATTTTAATTTGAGGTCTGTGCTTATATACTGATGATACACCGAGAATTCTACAAAATGACAATTTTTGCTGATATTGTATTATTTTTACATGTATAGACAAGGTATGCCAAACCAGTTTGAACTACTGTATTGTCTCAGAGAGGAATGGGTCGGCATCAGAAACTGTGTATATCAGGAGGCCACCAATCCGAAACAATTCCGATTCTAGGATTCTGAAAAAGTTGAGTTTTAGTAGACCCCAACTGAATAGGGCACTGGCAGGAAGCGTAGCTCATAAAACCAAAACATTGCAGTTTCCTCTCAACAAAATCGCAATAAAAGACCTCAAATGTACAACAAATATGGGATAAAAGTGTGCAATTTTTTCAAATATCTGGTTAGTTTGTAATATTTGAAGTTTTCTTTCAGTTATATATCTTGACAAGCAAGATGCCAGCAGTAAAATATCATCAAAGATTTTTAGTAAAATACTCTTGATATCGAGATACCTGGGATACCGCCCCATCCTTGGTCTCGTATCCTATTGTTATTGGTACAAACAGCCTAGTCATATCTGTGCTAACAGATTTGAAGGAAAATGAAGTCAAAACAGCATTTATTCAAAATGATGCATCCAATGGGTAAGCATGGTAACCCTAAAAGAAGGTTCCAAATTGGAGAATCCAATTAGCAAAGATATACACTATGTAGCATTGACAAGTAACTACGTATTCTCTTGGTACTAATAAGGACAGCCTTAAGTAATTGCTAAGGCAGTGTACTGCTAGTAATTTCACTTGTGATGCAACACCAATATCTCAGGGGAACAGGCATCCTAGGTGATCTTTATAGACCCCCATTACCTTGTCACTGAGATAGCTGTTGGAGGGTGCAGGGTAAAGCAGGGGGAGAATTCCCAATGAAGGGAAGACAAAGCATTTCAGCCTCCTGATAGGTCTGCCTCGTTCTCAACCACATACCAAATATGGTATGTGGTATGTTATATATACGTGGTTGGACAAAGCGGAGACATACACACAGATAAGTTTGTTTTTTTTTTGGTTGGAGTTAGTGTTACTTCTACTTTCTCCATAGTGGCAATATCACTGACTAAACAATCTGTCTAATTTATGACTCTTGGGTCACTGCTAAGTATCTGTTTTGGGACTTAGATCCTGTTATTTTGAGTTTCTAGTATTTTAGAGTGTTGTCTGTAAGAATAAATAAAACAAAGAAGCTGTTAAAGCATTGCATATCATCTTTTAGATTATATAAAAATCCTCTGTACACCTTATCCACAGCAGTGTTAGTACTATGAGGTTGTGATGAACTAACAAACCACTTTATTTGTCTTGTATGAAAAGATTAGTCACATGACCAACAAGACCCGTCAAAGGACAACATGACCAAAAAGCCACAGCAGCTTGCGTATAGTAATTGGGCTTCTCCCATGACTACTCTTGTCTGGGGAAAAGATCACTCAGCACCAGTTTACACAAGAGTGAACCAGATAGATGACTGCAACAACTAATTAGATCACCTTTGAGATAAGTTATAGCAGAAGAAACATAAGGCATAAGTGCTTTATGATCATAAAATCAGGGACTTGTCCCACTTGAAAATGGTCTTTAAAATCGGCAAAATGTGACATTAGTTTATACCAGAAATGACAAGCTTACTTTAAGATCGGCAAAAATTTTTCTAGACAGTTTAAACTTCTGGGACAGAAACCCAAAACGTGACTGTTTTAAGTCCATCAGAAGTAAACATTTACACTCGTTCAATGCAAGAAGTGTGGTAGGAGATGGGTCACTAAATTCAACAGCAATAGGGGCATATCAGGGCCCAGTTGCCAAGTAAAGATAAGTCATATGACCTTAGCTGTAAGGTAAAGCAAGCAGTGACACATGAAAAGGAAGAATCATGGTTTGAGGCCATTTATTTACATGTTAGTAAAATATAAATATATATATGTATAATAGACCATTAAATTATTAAAAATTACACAGGTTTGAAATTCATGTAATGAATTTAAAAACCCCATACACAACATATAATAGCAAGCTTATAACAAGTAGGGCTCACAGAAATACCAACAGTAAAACTAGTAAAAATACCATATAGGTCACATATAAAAGAATACCACATAAGGTCAATACAAACTTCATATACCCACTAAAGGGGTTACAGCACAGGATATACCATAAAAGGTCACAGAAAATAATACAGACGGACGCCTATACCCAGCCCACTGCGCAGGCATCAGACTGAAAGTCTGAAGACTCTCTGGCCAGTGATACCAGGCACAGCTCAATGGAAATAATACAACTATAACATGACATATTTTTGTCACAATAAACTTTATTCACGTGAATACGGTCGCCCATGCCCAGCCCGCTGCGCAGGCATCAGGCATATAGCCTGAAGACACTCTGGCCAATGATACCAGGCATGGAAACTGGAAAGAAACTTTATCTATCCCAGGGAGATATGCTAAGGTATTCCACCATCAAAACCCATTTTTTTTGGTAAGGTGTGGGATGGAGGGAAATTAAATGTCTTGTGCACTGTTTGCTTGCATATTTCAAAGTGACAAACCCCAGACAGTATTAATTAAAGAATGTGACGCTTGAATGCCATTGGCTGTTAGTAGTAAACAATTTTAACTCAGTGAGGATATTCCCCAGTATTAGAATAACGTCAAGTAGAAACCACTAGTGTCAACTGCCATAGCAGGCCCCTACGTGGCCATGCTTTATACAGTTGCCAAGTAAAGATAAGTCATATGACCTTAGCTGTAAGGTAAAGCAAGCAGTGACACACGAAAAGGAAGAATCATGGTTTGAGGCCATTTATTTACATGTTAGTAAAATATAAATATATATACGTCTAATAGACCATTAAATTATTAAAAATTACACAGGTTTGAAATTCATGTAATGAATTTAAAAGCCCCAAGCCCAACTCAATAGGGGCATATCAGGGCCAACTTGTACACATATTTTGGGCTTGGTTCTGGTAAATTATTGTCACATTGTGTTTGTACACAGCAGTGGGTGTCTGTAGGTGATTTCTATCCAAAAGTGCAGGAAACAGATGTTATTTTAATTGTGAACATCATTAGAAAATGTGTTGAGAAATATATTATCCTAGAGTTAGTCTGGTTCGTTGCTGTTGATCTGTGCTTCTGAAATGAAACATGAGCATCACAGCTGAAAATTGAATTTACATTGATTTGCATCTAGATTTGTGCCCTGGTTGGCTGATATTGAAAGTACACTTAATGCAGGTGTTCCACTGGAGCCGACCCTGTAACCGACCCTACGACTCCAGGGTCAGTTGCAAAAGTCGTAGAGTCGTGAGAAAAAGCACGCGAAAATGCTGGGTTGGTTATGAAATCCCCGACAGGACAGTATAATTACAGACACGCTGTAATGACCTTCCCATCAAGACGTAGGGTACTACGACAAGCCCTAAACCCCTAACAGATGACAACAGACGGGAACATGTTCCTGACCCTTCCCAACAGGACTGATTGTTTTTGTGGGTCGGTATCTATAGTTGGGATCCAGAATCGGGATCCATATCACACTATATAAACCCCCCTCCCCTGTGATGTGCCATTCATTTCACACTTCAACGATGCACTGGTGATGGTGCTGGTTGAAGTTGAGAGGGTGAAAATGTCTGTGGTGTGTCCATCTGCTGATACTGAAGCACACTGGGAATTGCTCCAAAGAGACTGGATAATCCAGAAGTATTGTGCTGACTTTCGTCCTGTTGTGAAGATGCAACTGAAGGTGGGTTGAAAAGCATCTGTCTGGAAGTCCCAGGCTGTTGGTCATCCACAACTACATAAGAAGTTGGTGGTGTTGACACTGATGGAGTCCTTGATGGTTGCTGTACTTTGGCAATCACAAAAGAAGGCTGTGTTGTGGCTATCTGTGAAGGCTGCACAACTGGAATGGAGACTGGTTGAGTTTCCGGTATGGTGAGTATGTATTCACGTCCTACTGTGGCCTGTTATGCTTGTGAAAGTTGATATGTGGTGACCTCTTGACTCTTGGTGACCTGTCTCTTGTGTTCGTCTGAATCACTCAGGAAAATGGACTTCACCTGACCCTTCTTCTGTCTGGATTGAGTTGATTCTACATCATTATCCGTGTCAGTTCCCATTCTCTTCTCCTCTTTCTGGGCTCTCTTCCCTCTCTCTCTCCATCCTCTCTCTGTCCCTCTCCTCCTGTTCAATCCTCTCTCTCTTGTCCCTCTCCTCTCTCTCCATCCCCCTTCTTTCTATATCCGCAGCTGTATCTCAAACTGTGGTTGAGTGTCAGTTGGTACTTCAATCTTTCTCCTTCTGCCCTTTGGCATGCTGATCAATCAATCAATTGTACAGCTTGTTTTAAAAAACAAAAGCTTAAAATAAAAGTGAAACCTCACAAAACATATTTTCACTCCCAACCAGTCCAGCATAGCTCAAAACTTAAAGCTAATTTCCAAAACACCAGTTGTCTCTCGAAAAGCCCAAATATACACAGATTGTCTACCGACTCACCTTTTTATACCCACAGATTTGGAAACCGACAGGCCGTAAGATGCAAAAGTATTCCCAGCCTGTTGGTTACAATTCCCGGCTTGTCTGTCTTGTTTACGGCTTGTCTGTTTCAGTTTACGGCTTGTCGATTATAAATTTTCCCAACTCTAGGACCCAGTCGGTTAAAGTTACCGACTGGCCTGTAAACTTTACAGGCCTGTCGGGAACACTTACAGACAGGCCACCTAAAGTTACCGACTGTACTGTAACAAT
The DNA here is from genome assembly GCA_964017235.1 of Sabellastarte sp. h YS-2021. Taxonomy (NCBI): domain Eukaryota; kingdom Metazoa; phylum Annelida; class Polychaeta; order Sabellida; family Sabellidae; genus Sabellastarte; species Sabellastarte sp. h YS-2021. The sequence continues at coordinate 162,680,155 of OZ024927.1, read as the reverse complement.
TCCCGCACGGTCGGTGAGTCATCACGTACAGTCTGGAAGTCCATATTTGGGACAAGCCGGATACTTGTTACAGACAGGCCTGTTTGATTAACCGACATGCCTGGTAGTGTAACCGACAGGCCATTAAGTTAACCGACAGGCCGGTTGCTAGGGGGATGAAATTAGGGTCGGATACAAGGGTCGGCAACGGTCATAGAAATATCAAACATGTTTGATATTTCACCGACTCTCCCCAACAGGCTGGTAACTTGTAACCGACCCTAACTGACCATGTAAACATTGGTCCCGACTATCCAAAAATGCATAGTTACTGGCCTGTTGGCTTCAGTGGAACATCTGCATAAGGTGCAGAAGTCAATAATGTATGTTAAAACACTGTATACACCACAAAGTACTCTCCAGTTTCTTAGATAAAAAATAATCTATCATGTGAGGGAAAGAATACAATAAAAAATAAGTAAATGCTTTAAGTGGCAAGTCATTAGACTCTCTTCCTAAATACAGCTCTCATTTTATAGAAATTCATTTTTTGTGCTGTCAAATGAAAGCCATTTTACCCTCAATAGTAGCATCTAACTTTTTCGTGCCTGGGACTTAAAATTGACCTTTGAGGGGAGCACATGTCATGCAATCTGTGGATTCCAAGCTCTTAAATCTTAGACTGTGATCAATTATCTAAAATATTCCAGAGTGTATCATTCACTGGTGATTTGAACTGTCAATTTCACTCTATAAATTGACTTCCTGGTAAAAGAAATATAAAATAATAAGCAAATGGTTTCACTATGAAATCAGGAACTTACATTAAGGATGTGTCTGTCTCTGTTGAATATTTAACCTGGGGCCATTTCATCATATGTAGGACTTTTGTGGTCAATTCATGGCCTGGTTTGGGAGTAATGGTACATTTGTGTGTTTGATATTAATGGTACATGCTATTGTAAAAACCTATAAATTCAAGCAGATTGGTTTTCTGTTTATACAGATTTAAATAGCTTTGGGTTCACATTATGCCTCACCAAAAATGTGATCTTCTAAAACTAAGTATAAATATAATTTTTTATTTTATAACCTTGAAAAATGTTTCTTTCAAACAAAGATTAGTTGGATATGGGTAATATCACGGAGTATGCTCTGTTAACGTCATCGAGAGGTTGAAAATTTTATATTAATTTGAGTTTGTTTGTTGATGTCCCAATTGTAATGGCACCAAGAGTACTTGATAAGTACATATGGCATGTAACTTAACATAGTAAGGAAGATTTATATAGTGTTATTCTATGTATACTAACGAATCCACAGTAGTTTATTTTATTCTGATACACATTAAGATACATTTAACCTGTGCCAATCAAAATAAAATCCACTGTCATTGCAACTTTTGTTTTGATATATTATGTCACCGAAAATATTAAAATACAGCTCAAATATTTTTTCCTCTCAGTATTTATCCATGTACACAGTCCAGTACACAGTGATTTGCCACAGCAATTAGTTATCTCTTTTTAGATCAAGAACGTTTTTGTCCCTTTGTATACTAGCTTCCATTATGTACCAGAAAATGTTAAGGTGGCAAGTGTCACTATCAATTGCGTTATTTAGACAACAGACTGGGCCCCAGTCTAGCATAACTGGAGTCATAACCATGTAGTTTGATATTCTTTTCTCTCCAGGAACAGGAATGTACAAGTGTAATGTCAACACCATCTCCATCTCTGGTCAATATTTATATATTCAAAGGTAAATTTGATATTTATTTACATAAACATTCTGCCAAAACCTTCTAACATTGAGAGATAAAATTGTACACGGTGACTGCAATTCGCAGTTTGCAAATCACGCTGTTGGTAAATAATCATTGTCTTTCTTTTCTTTGTTTCATCAGATTGGTCTAGTAGCAATTTGGTTGGGGTTCACCTATTATAAATTTACACTGAAATGTAGATGAACTTGTAAAGAAATCATACTTGCTCTGTAGTTTAAGTACTCTCTGTAATCATAACATAAATATTGGAAATCTGTTTCACTTGTTGGTTGGTTTAAGGGGCCCTCTAAGAAATAATGACATTTTCGTATTTTGTTAAACACTGTTTCTAATGCCAGAGCCGCGACATCAAAATCAGTTAAATAAACAAAAACTTTTATTTGGGGTAGACTGAAACTTACTTTAGCTCTCTAAATATTTAAACTAGTAACAGGTATGATGTCATCCTGCTACAAACAACAAACGTGGGTAATGTTTAAGCTGCTTGCAGTTTAAGTGTATTGCTTAGGCGAGGAAAAATTGCTAAATTAAGTAGACCTTTTTGCAATCGGTGCCCAAAACAAAAATATACATTTCTGCTTTGAAAACAGAGCAGAGACCAACATCATTTTCTGTTATCAAGGGAAGCTGTATGAATGTGGAAAAATTACTGTGTGTTTGTATTGCAGCCCCGCCGCCAGTTTATGGTGTTGTTTATAACCTCACTGAATTATGAAAGAACAGTATATAGGCCATATAATGTGGGAAGTACAAGCAGCAATTTGCACCCCTATGGATGTATTTCATCTGTGTAATTAGAAGGAAGTGGGGCAAAGTTAATCCATTCCCTACTACCCCCGTTCCAGTGTCATGGGTTTGACTCGTGACTCCCTAATAATGTAAGTCTTACCATTAAGTTCTTGGTCATATATCACCTATATTTTCAGTCAAAGAGGTCGGGAGCATAATCGTAGATAACCAGCCCATTATAAGACATGTTTAAAACCTTTACAAGTGAACATTTCTATCCCGAGTTTTCATGAGAAATCTTTTGTGGTTGTAAATCAAATACAAAGTTCAAGGTTGGTGTTTTTCAACAGCCAGATTCATATTGGGACAGGTCCTCGGCATTTGTCATATGTCGGAGTCAAACCCACACAGAGATGACATCCTGTGATTAGATGCCAAAACTGCTCACCCACTAGGCCACTGAGGACCTCCTGATTATCAAAACAAAAGCCTACATTTAATCTAATATTCATTTTAAATATGCACACACTTATACATGTTGTGCGGGATAAGCTCATTGGATAGTTTCTGTCTGAGCATTATGCTTATGTAAAAGTCAGTATATGTATGAGTACCTTATTTACCTTGAGGGTATTTTGACTAATTGTCACGCTGTTACGTCCAATTTTTCACACTCTGCTATAAAATGTACCCCTGACCACAAACTCAGAGCAGTATAGGGGCAAACTTGAAGAGTGGAACAGTGGTATAACAGGCATTGAGAGTAACTATGCGTGAGTGTATCAGTTGGGTCATTAGAGAGGAGAGTTTTAGAGAGGGACTGAGGCGGGGTGTTGCGCTTCTGTGATATAACATCAGTAATTTGATTTGTCCCAATCAGCCAGTGATGCCTGTGAGGTCTGACATTTGCAGGTACCACGCCCTGTCAGGTTATAGTGAGGGGGAAACCATAGCCTACACGTTTAGTGCTACATAACATCAAAGTGGAATGGGGCTTTCACACTTCACTGGATTAGGGAGGCATCTTGTTGAACAGGGTCACATCATGATCAAATGCCATATTTTTACTACCGCATTGTGACGTCAGAACGGCAGCCTATAATTTGATAAAGGCTAACTAATTTCACAGGACAATTGTGCTTTCTCCTAGCTCACTGGGTGTGTACTGAAACTTTCTTTAAAGAGTCTGTGGTTGAATGGCTCACACCAAATAATAATAAATATTATGGTATAGTGCAAATAAGTTGTGACGTCACAATTCAATATAATAGAAACATTTATATAGTGCAAAATTGATACAACCTCCACTAATTCTGTTGAGGTCAAAAAGGGGAAGTCCAGGGGCATGTCTGGTTACGATCAAAATAAGCTCCCACAGGGGGGGATATACTATGGTGGAGGATATGCTAGTCTCGAGAAATAGGTTTTAACAAGATTTGGAAACCTGATATTGTGTGCTGTGAATGGACCAATTGTAGAAGTCTATTCCATTCAGTGGGGAAGCCATTGCAGAACCTCACCTATCAACGGCCTTTCTAGGACAAGCTGGAGAAAGAGATAGCAATTTTCCATGAGTGAAGCTACTGGTTTTGATCAAGGATGTTAAGTATGTAGGTTGGGAGAATGTAATGGCCTTGAATGTAATGAGATTATATTTAAACAAGATGCATTATGGAATTGGGAGTCAGTGTTGTTTTTGAAGATAGGGGATAATATGGCTATTTCTATTAAGTCTAAAGACAATTCTACAAAGAGTATTTTGAATCTTCTGGAGCTTAGCCACATGATGTCAATTTACACCATAGAGTGGGGAATTGCATTAGTCAATGTGACTGATAATGATTGAGTTTGCAAGCAGGGCTGCAGTTTCCACATTTAGAAATTTCCAGATGCGTCGTAGGTCCTTGAGGTGATAGTAGCAGGCTTCAGAGTGAAAAATTACAGCTATGTTCTTAACTTCCTAACTTCCCGTAGGGGAGATAGAATTTCCAAGATTTTTGCATGAGGGACTCTCTGGCATGTTTATCACCAATGATCATGAATTCGATTTTCTCTGGGTTGAGTTTCAGTTCCACACCATCCATCCACTTATTAACATGAATAAGACACCCAGTAAGCTCAGTAAAACTGGAATCAAAGTTCCTATGGTCAAGTGCTAGATATATTTGCGTGCCATCAGCCTACATATGGTGGGTGATATTGAAACTGGAAATAATGTTACTGGGGAGAGGGGTGGTGTAAGATTTTAGAATTTTGAGGATGTCATCCTCAGATACTGGCTCAAAAAAGGATAGGGCACGGTTGTTGCTTTGTGGTCTAGTAGCAGAGACAGGTGCAACTCTGATTTCCATAATTTTCTCACTGAAAATATGTCCAACTCTGATTTCCATAATTTTCTCACTGAAAATATGTCCAACTCTGATTTCCATAATTTTCTCACTGAAAATATGTCCAAAGATATTGGCTAAAGCAGTGCGACTGATGTGATCAGGTAAAATGATGGTTGAGCATTAATGTATTAATCTTTTAAAAGTGTTACACAGAGCCTTGGGATTCCATTGTTTTCAACAATGACTGTAGAATAGTGCCGGTGTATTGACTGTTCAAGTAGAAAGTTGTAGCGATTGACAGCAGTTCGATATCTACTCTGGTTGATTGTGGAATTGTCCCTGCACCATACTAGCTTATACTCCCACTTATAATGCTTTGCTAAGAGGATATCTATAAAGCCTTTGTCAGGGTGCAATGGTGCTTCTTTCCTTTTGACTGAAGTGTGATGATCAGGGTATTAAAATACTGTTGACTAAGTAAACTGGCTGAATTTGCAGAGTACCTTGATAGGTATATTGAATTGGAAAAGATGATAGCAAGATGGTCGGACAGCCCTCCTATAACCTTTGGACAAACCGCCTGTGAGAAGCTGTCCCTCACACTTAGCATATCTAAGATATGGCCATGGATATGGGTTGGGGAGTCAATGATTTGGGTAAAACTGTATTGACAAAGGCAGTCATTGAAGTCAATGTAGTTCTACAAAGTTCTAAAGTGTAGTCTAAACCTCAGGTGAGATGGATCCTGTTTGACAGGGAATGCAAATGGTAAACCTTGGGCCAATCCAGAAAGTCGTGAGTTAGTTGTAACCCAGTCTCAAGTATCTGTGACAACAAGGGAAATTACACAAAAAAATCTTAGGTAAACAAATTCTATTTAACATTAGATGTCAGCCATGTTATTTACGGAAATAAAGCACATTTTAAAAAAATATTCAGAAATATCCTCTTTTCCTAGCTTACTCTGTTTCTCAATATAGTCGGCTTATTTTCCAGACCCAGGCACCCTGTCATTTCCTTAATTCTAACATGATAGAATGCATCAATACATAACTTAGATAAGGGCTTTGAATCATGCTAATTTGTCCCGAGTTACCTAGCAAGTTATAAATGTCACACCCAATGGATACAAATTAATTCTATATCATGGTTGATGGTTTTACTCAATCTAAATTGTTCCGGAAAGTATGAGTCTACAATATTTGTCCACTGCATAAAAGATTTAAGGAGGATTTCAGACATTTATGCTATGGTACATATGAGGGGGGGGGGGGGTGTTATTGGCTTGCCAGAATGGAATAATGAAGACGGGTTGGATGTTCCTTAGCTAGCCAACATAACCTCCAGCCTTTTACTGTAATGCTGTATTATTATATAGATAATGGCCAAGTGGCACTCCATTATGTAAACTTAATTGCCTGAGGCCCTGAAAGGGCCGAAGGGTCATTAAGTTTACATAATGGAAGTTCCATGAGGCAATTATCTATTATAAAACCCTGTAAATTAAAACCAATTTATTAATTCAATAATTTAACACCTTGTACCAAATGATCAACCTAGATAATCTTTGCAATGTTTCCTTTGGTGTGCATACCATATGGGGCTTTCATTAAATTAGTTCTATGGTTGTTTTTTATTTCAATACACAATCAACATTGTTACACCATGTTTACCACTGGTTTTCCTTTATGGGAAAATATAATTTTGGATAAAGCTTAAAAAGTTTTAATATAATCTGACTGTCGTAAAATTTAACCATGGATAATGATAATCAATAAAATATGGATCTGTGACTTACAGAAAGCACTTTCCAGAAAAAAAATTAGACTGCTTATTTAACAATGCTGTGGATAATTTGTTGTGGTGAGTGTTTCATGTTGCTTTATTAATTTGTGCTTATTTTAAGATAGCAAGCTATTATTTTTCTGTTTCAGGCATTGAAAGTACTAGAAACTGGAGAATTACTTACTTGTTTTATTTTGTGTTGAAGTTTTTGGGTTTCTCAAGATTTTTATTTTGTGTGCTTCTTTGTCTCTTAATTTGGAATCAAGGAAAAATGCCTCCTGGAAAGATTGTCTCCTGGAAAAAAAGCCTCATAGAAAGAATGCCTACTCCACATTGTGTATTTCAGAAATACCTCCTTTGAAAATTAATCCACAGCATTAAGAACAAAATTCATTTCAACCACAAACAGTGTATCGTTTTAGAAATATATAAACTGTAATAAGGTAAATTAAAATCTTTGTTTTGAACTTAAAAACATTGAAAATTTAAATCAAATTTAAACCCAGCAGTAATGCATTTCAGTACTGCATTTTTGCACTACATTTTTTTTCTCATTTTACTTGAGTAAATTTTGAGTCACTAAAAACACTCTTTTTAATAAAGTATACTGGGTTAGATTTTCACAGTGAGTCTGTTTGAAAGTTAGCTGCTCCTTCAATTAAGTTCACAAAAGATTATTGTAAAGTCAGATTATAAAGAAATGCAAAGAATTAAAAAATATATAACTTTATAAATTAAATTGTTTGTTTTGTATTTGTCAGGAGGTATTTTTTCAAAGTAGCATTTTTCCATGAGGTATTTTTCTATGAACTCTGAATGTCATTCAGAATTGAAAACACTTTGTAAATGTACCCACTGAACTAATTAATATGAAAGAAGTTGTGAAAACATTTCAATATTGAATGTATTGTGCTGAGGATAACTGGCAAATACTAAATACCCTTTTGTTCTTGGCAGACTGGCCATTGAACTAAACCACAATCCACTGTTAGAAAATAATGTAGTGTTAACTCTGCATTATGCAAAAATAATGGAGAGTTGAGACAATGGAAAGGTCGCCCGTCTGGGTTTTATTTCCAATTATCTACTTACACACCATCTGGACAATTGTGTATGTTCAATTGGTTCCACGTATATTAGTTTCTACAGTACAGGTAAACAAATCTAATAACACAAGCAAGTCCCAACTTTGCATATTAAGAGAGAAATTCATAGTTGGAAAATTACCTGAGTGGAGTTTATTAGATATTTCTTCACAAGAGCAAACACCAGGAAAACTTCCGGAAAGACAGGTATGAAAATATATATCAGCAATGAAGATGACAATATTACACAAGTGTGCAGCACAAGTATTGCATTGTTAATCTTTATGAGCCTTGGTCTAATGTATAGTTTTTGAGTTATGCCCACAGACAGACAAACAAACAAACAGAACTGATTACAATATATCCTCAACCCCTTCCTCTTCTGGTGCAAGAGTAAATATCAGAAAGTGTTCTGTCTCCAAGAATAAAACTTAAATTCTATTTTATTCTTATCATCAACATCATGTTAGCTGTGTCTGTAGCTTTATTTTTAACACCCAACAGTAAAATATTTTGTCTTTCTATAAAACAGAGTCAGGGGGTAAACTAGAGCAAACTCTGACCTCCATTTGTTATTCAGAAATTCAATTTACTTGTTTTGTAAGGGACTTTTAAAAAGCCACCGTGTATTTAATTGGCCATATTTCTGTCCTTGTACTGAGCTTATTGTGAAAAATACCAGATTGTTGCTATTTTTGTTACATGTTCCCCAATCTGGACTTCAAGCAGGGAAAAATAGAGAACATTTTGAAAAAGAAATTGTAACTCACATGTTTTGATGTAAGGACAATCTGCAATTTGAGATTTTGTGTTTTCAAGGACGTGAACTTTTTATTCAAACTTTACAATGAAAAATAGAATATTCCTCTCAAATTGATACTGTCCAATACTTTTCTGAGTGATTTAGGACTTTCATGGAATTTACACTTCCAGAAGGGAATCTGTCGTTTCAGTGTGCACTGCTCATGTTTCTGATTGCTTCCTAGCTCTAATGTTAGTGCCTTACTGATGTCTTTGTGGCTGGAGCCTGTAGGTCCAAAGACTTTTTATTTATTTATTTATTTGGGGTTTTACATCGCTTTCAACACTGTACAGGTCATATCACAATGGGTAGTTGGAAGGGCAGAGGAAACCAGTACATACAGTTCGTCAGGGTTCTGTACTGTAAGCTGCCGACCAACGGCAAGCAACTACCAGCTTTCCCACTTGAGGCTGTGCCGGGAATCAAACCCCGGCCTCAGAGGTGGGAGGCGAGAGTGTTACCACTCTGCCACTGTGACCCCCCAAAAAGACTTTTTGTACTAGTTTTCTTCTGTCTCTAGATTTTCATGAATTGTGCACTGCTCTACTCTGTCTAGTGCACTAGAATCTATTGTTTCATGATTGCTGTCCACTCGCCCATGTAGGCTGAAATTTATTTTTGCCTTGGTACCTCTGCCAAGGTGGTATTATTGTCATGACTGTTTATTTGTCTGTTTGATTCCACACCAATACTACTAGTTGGAACTTGGTCCAACTTAGATCTCATTAAATCTGATCAGGATCACCTGTTTGCAAGAAAAATTTCCATTTACTTATAATCATGTTCCTCGGCAAAGGTCTGCTTTCTTGCACTTGTTAATATTACTTTCAACACATTTTGTAGGTCAAAAGAAAAATTGAGGGCATAGAGAAATATGATAAACTCTAGTTGGTCAAGATTCTAAAAACAAGCACCGGCAGTCAATTACCAATTTTCCCCCTTCATGCATGAATTGAACCCAAAAACTGAAAGGTGTGAGGTTAGTGGGTTATCCGCTTTACTAACATGCAACCCCCCTCCCAGATATACAAACAAACTCATGGATCACAAGTAGATTACATGGAACAACAAACCTGATTACAGATAAATATTGAAAGGTTGACGGGAAAATGTAATTTTGGTGTAACAAAATTGCATTTCCAATAACTGCGATGATTGAATATCTCACAGTTTATTAAAGTTTATCTGTTTTGAGAATCAATAGGCAAAAAGCATTCAATAATACAGAATAATCTAACACCACATTAGTAGATGTAGTACATAAGTCCTTTCTGATGGAAAATTTCTTGCCAATATTGCGAGTTAATCTAATAGATAGATTGTAGTTAATATTTTCCCAATAATTCACCTCTATCAGCTTTAAAAATCTCATTTTGTAAAAGGGCATTTAAAATTCTTCAGCAAAGAAAGCAGTGTAAGACTGTTGTAGTTTCTAATTCACCCACTTTTGATCAAATCAGTAAAGGATCAGTCTGTTGTAACTGGTGTGGATATCAGAATTAAAGGCAGCTGAAGTTGAAATAGGTCGACAAGATTCTCTCTATGTTGCAATAGGTCGACAACATTCTCTGTATGTTTAACTTGTCTAGACATCTCTTAACCAGAGTTACTATGGTAACAAGATATGTTTAAGAGTCCATTCTTGTGGTATTGTCCAAACAAATACATGATTTGAATTATTGATTACATAGCAGTAGTAATAATTGATATTCAGAATCGCTTACTCCTGCATGACAAGCGATGAAAGTGTGATGGCTTTAAAGAGTTATTAACACATTCAGTATTTAACTGGACTGTCATACCATGGCCATGGGTTCAAATTCATCTCGTGCCAACATGTGCGATGCACTGAGGATCTGGACTGTTATAACCTTAGATGTAGAAATGGACTTAGAATAAGGAAATGATATATACAAAGGAAATAACACAAACGAAGCTGACAATTTACTTAGAGTTTGTAGTATGATTATTATATTGTGTCTCTTCATGAGTGATATATTTTTATGTTTAACGAGGGATATTCTACTTTTTTATCCACCATTTTTGCTCTAATAATAAGTAAAATAATTTCATATTGCCCAAAAGAATGCAACAATTTAGCTGTGATTGTATTTATACCTTGTGGCTTTTATATATGTGGTATTTAGACCCTCTCTAACAAGATCCTGTGACACATAATCAGCATGTCTTGTCTGTTGTGAGGGTCAGAACATATAGAAGTGCCTGTCATTCCAAAGAAGGCATCATTTGGAAGCTGTACAGCAAAAAAAAGTAGTGTTGAGTAGGCTTTTGAGGGTAAAGAAACTGAGAAGGTACACGTGGAGGAGTGAGTACAGAAGAGACATAAAGAAGTGAAAGTGAAAAGGAGATGGAAACTGAAGGGGAAACGAGTCACAGAGTATCTGAGTCTCTTTTGTCCTGTCAATCAACATGACAAAAAATTTCTCATAGATTCTGACAAAGCGGCAACAGTAGAATACATTGACAATCATGAAGAACTCTTTGACAAGATGCATATGCTCTTCAAAAACAAACCCCAGAAGGAAAGCTTGTGTGAAACTGCAAACAGATATAACTTTCTGTACAGGTCTGCAAGAATGGATTGAGTCCCAAAGAACTAAATATGGGAGGCTGACACAGTCCAAGTTAGACCAGAAAGACAGTACTGGATACACAACAAATTCAACTTTTTAAACGCAAAAGAATCATCAGCAAATCCTCAGGGTTCAGGTCAGCACAGAGAGGACCAAGTGAAAGGCAATGCTGTGTGCACGACATCACCAGAGGTTGTACAGACACAGACAACTTTGAGTCCAACATTCACTGTGAAAGGCAGCAGCCATCACTTGCCAGCAATGGTAGTACCAGTATTGTACACGCCAGCCTCAGTGAAATAATGTATGGTAGATCATTTCTCACAGATAAATACCATGTTAACCTTTTTTTCTCGGTTCAAGGCAGATTAGCACTAGAAAAGTATTCTGTAACTTCTTAGCCTGAGGGGTGGAGAAGTAAGAAGAGACTTTCAGAAAAGAGGCTATAAAACTACTCAATTGCATCCAGACCAAACTAGAGGAGAGGGCCCGCCAGTCACAGCCACAACCACAGCCAAGTTCAATTTTAAGGACAAATTCCAGTGCAAGTTCAATATATGTGCCACAGGCTCTGTTTACTTACCAACAGCTACAGCTGCCAGCTGCGGCTTCCAGGAGAAGTACATACTCACAATTCGAGGCACTGCTGTTTCAAACATCACAACAAACCCTGGTTCTCCAAAAAGTACCAATACCAGGGATACCAAGACCAGTTCATTTGGGGATCAGCACAACCAGCCAAGAGACAAGAACATTCAGTCAGTCATGAGATACAAAATGATCGACGTGCCCCAACCATACACACCAGCTGGTCAGCATTAGCAGCCCACCTACTCTTCTCCTCCCACCAGGCAGTAATATGAGCTACAACAGCCAGCACAGCAGCCAGCACAGTAGCAATCACAGCAGCAGTAGAGTTGTAGTGCATAAAACTTAAATTCCTTCTCAGGACCACCCCAATATTTCCAAAACAATTAATGAGTTTTTTTTTTTGGGGGGGGAGAGTAGGGGGTTAGAAAGGGTCAGGTTACACTGTGTAAAACACTGGAGATGGTTGTTAAGAAGTTTTTCTTTGACAATGTCTTTGGTTAAATATCTTTACATTTATTTCGGAGACAGGTTAGGGTATGATCATTTTTTGTGAGTGTAAATGCAACAATTTCTTTCATAAGGGGCTCTGTTACTTTGTGACTTTTGGGAAATTACTTGAACACTAGCAGAATTAGTAATTCTTTGAAAAATAGAAAATAGAAAAAAAAAATAGAAAAGCACTGATAGATGGCAACTACTTCTATCCTCAAAGCAGATCCTTCTCATGTTACATCATTAGATTTTTTTTATCCTGCCCACACAGTGCACCTTTGTGGTTAAAGGTTAAAGTTATATCCATAAGTAGGGGCCATTTGTTGCTGTGCCACGCTTGAGATTCCTGTAGTTTTCTTCTGCTCCACCTAATGACTGATCATTTGTGACAGTCAGGTCATCCTGTGGGTTAGGTGACTGGGCTCCTTCTCCTTTATATGTCCTCAGGATGTTGAAATACATTGTGTTGAGTAGGGAGCTGAATCTGCTATCTAAAATTCCAAAAGCATTCTCCACTACCCTCCTGCCTCTGGAGATCATATAGTTTGCTATTCCTTTTCCCCCACTCAGTTGTCTTCTGCTGTATGGTTTCATTAGCAATGGCTTCAACGTGAAACCATCATCACCCAGCAAGAAATAGTTCTAAAACATTCATGTTTGATTGTGCTGACGTACAGTCATATCTCAAGACATGTTGGGGGGCAAATCCAGACAAGCGGGGATGCACTACATCCTGATGTGACAGTGAAACCCTCCTTTCCCTCCACTACAATTGCCCAGACACACGACTAGCCTTCATGACCCTAAAGTCAGTTATGATTGGTGAGGGTAGGATCCAATGGAATAACCCTACAAGCTGATACCTTCAATGTTTACGAGAAAAAATCAAGCAATTACACAGGATTTACAGAATATTTTTCCACAACAGGAACTTTGTAGAGGGTGAGGATTTCTGCCCAGAGTGCTCAGTTATGACAGTTGGGATTGATGTTTTGAATGCAACAACTTAATTTTAAGGTGTAATGACTGTTTTCTTAATCCTTCTCAAATAGAAGATTAGTCAGATGCCTCCCCAATTACTGCACATGGGTTGTTAGGGCTTATTGTTATGAGTTCATGAGTCTTAGCAGTGGTTGCAGATCTTAAAAGAAACCCTTTTGGTCATAAACTTACCAATTCCCTTCGCAGAATTATGTGAACCTCAGTGTTCTCTGGAGAAGAGAGACCTAAAGGGCATCTTAATAATTACAGAGAAGTCTAATTTCTGGGGTCTGTTGAGAATTGTTCTCACTAAACTTGAAATCTAATTAGTCAAGGTCGACTGTGAGTAGGTCCACATTAAGGGTTTCATTAAGAACTCCCAAGATCCGTTTAAGTTAAAGAGATAACATGCGGTGAATTAAAAACTACCCAGTTTAGCATGGTTTATACAAGTGAAAAACATTTCTTTCACACCTAAAATTTGCACTCTTGGGTGTTATCAGATTCACCAACATAATCCAAATTCAGTCCAGTCCAAGTTTTTTTTGTTTCCTTTGTGGTTTTGATTTAAAGGTGCACCTGATGAATGGTAAAATGGAGCAGTGTGACTTATTGTTCATCTAATCTAATTAATTATGGTGTTTAATTTCCATACTGGCCAATTCCGAAGCACAAGAAACTAAAGTCACCATGTCAAGCTTCAAAATTTCTTAGATTGTACTTTAGCACAACAACATTTAAAATAATGACCAAGTCATTTTAATTCTGAAATATATTATGTTTTATATTTTGTCTCAGTAGCCTGTCTTAATAAAGGAATTTTATAGTCTCACTCAAAATATCTAGGTCACCACAACCTGAAATCATTGTTAACCTCGGCTTAGATTTTTGTTTGTTTACTTTTTCAGGCATATCAGCACATGCATTTACCGTGCTTACTATTTAGCAATAGCTAAGCTAATGAAAACCATTTTGGTTTTTAGTTTTTGTCAAAGCACTTAAACTTGAGACAACATGGTTAATTATAGATGCACCATGTTTTACTGCAAAAGCAAGCAAATTGACATAAATGAAAAACAATTGGGAATCATAGCATTCCTTCATTTTATTGGATGTCTGTATTTTTGCTGTGCTGCCAAACACATAAGGTGTCATATATATGGCATGAATACTTGTAAACAAGGTTATTCCATCTGTAACATAACCTAAATTTATCTAATCAGTACAGTTAGCCATCACGGTTTGTCCCCAGTTGCTTTCTATAGATTAGTCCATTTCTATATAATCAAGTATGTCTGCTATATTTTTAAGCACGAGCTCTAGTTCTGGACATGACTTTTTTTCTGTGTTTGGACTTTCACGAATTGTGACGTAGTGTGATGAGTACCTGTCTCATCAATGAAGTTAAGCAGCAATGGGCTACGTTAGTACTTGTGACAGCCTCAGTACACTACTGATTTATCTGATGGCTTTGCGGCTTGTGCTAGTAGACCGAATCCCCTTTGGCCTTGTTTAATCTTACTGATTAACATATGTAAGTCTATTGTACCTTTGAAATGATACATTTGAGAAAGGTTTATCATACTCATAATTCATACTTGTGGATATTAACTATATATTGAAAAAAAAGTTCCGTGTTACCCTTGCTGTTGAACACGGGGTAAAGTAGAAGGGTGACTGTTTCTTTCCATGTTCCTTTATAGATAAAGTAAGAAATATTGTAACTCTATAATATGTATGGATGTTTCATAAATAATAAAATAATATATTGGGAAGCTTAATATCTATATTTTACCTCAAATATGTACTACTCCAAAGCTCAATCAATGACCAAGACATTTCAGGAGGGATGCACAGCTTAACAGAATGGATGAAGTCTGGGTGATCTGATTTGACAAATGGTGCCAGTGATATTGATGAGCTCAGGATCTTCCATTGGGATCATTAGTTTGCTATATTCTACTATCGCTGCCATGCAGACAAAATATTTGAATGGACATATTGACAAAACGACAACACTTGGCTTATTTCAAAATCAGTGTGATACAGCCGTTTCAGTGACAGGATATCACAAGATCATAGGTTGTCATTGGGAGTCTTGTGGATACAAGCAGATAATTTACCCGTAGAGACGTACAACATACCAACCACTTCTAAATAAATATTACTGTACCAAAAGCTTCCTTACTTCGGCAGATATTGCAGGAGTAATTAGTAGTTTAATTAGGACTTAAAGCATGACTGTATTTTTGTCAAATTAGTACTTTCATGTAGAAGTATAACAATAAAGTATACTAGTAAAATAGAATATTCAACTTCAATGAAAGTTAATACCTACAGTGATAGCTAATATAGATAAAACTTTTAACTTATACTTGTTTAATCCTGAAAGGGGTCCATTAGATAAATAGAATCTAATCTCTATTTCTAAAAATGCTCCCCATGTTTGTGTCTTCCCATTCTTCCTCTCACATTATGTACCAGCCAGTGTGGCTTTGGGAGATGATTGAGATGATTACACACTTGGGCATTTAATTCAGCTGACATATGTTATCTTTATATGTGTGGTCCATGCTCAACTCATCTCCTGGGAATTTAGCATGATCCGCAATCAGTGGCCTTTGATTACAGGGTAATTGCCCTCCTTGTTTTACTGTGATTATTGTGACCCTAGATAATCCATCTTAATTTGTGCATTAGCAAAATATACATTAACAAATAACGGCTTTTTGACAAAGGACAGTTACATAGGGCATAAAATTTTAACTCATCATCCAAACTGACACCGTAATCAACATTACTTATTCTATTTTTAGTGCAAAACATCAGGTAATTGTTCAAAAAAGCTAGAGTAACAAAACACTTTTCTGTGATGCAAACCTTTTAGTCATTTACTGACCTGGACAATTTTAAGGGTTTTTAATACTGGCAAATCCTTTGTAAACTATATATACATCTGAGATAAATTGTTGTGTTTTTGTGAAAACATCTTGTCCCAAAACAGTTTAATCTCTGTTCTGGTGGAAATATAGTGCATGTCGTAGCACACAAAAGAGTAACATCAGGGAAAGATGAAAACAAGTGAGGGGTTAGTGGTTGAAACCAGACAGAAAGCCTTGTCATCACTTTGATCTATATTTGTCTGCTCAAGGCGTAAAGAAAACACATGAGAGTAATTAGATACCAAAGAAACCAGACAGGTAATTAAGCCATTAGTTTGTGTAAATGTAGATTAATGGTCTGTTTGTTCACTCGCCAATGAAGAAATATCTTTGCCAAGTTTGCTGGCCTTTATCATTATAAGTGGAATAATGACAAAAGAGACAAAATGGCATACTGACATCAAATAATTCAAATTCTTATAATATTTTATTAGATAGCTTCTAAGTAAACCATGTAGACTGCCTTATATAACAAAACTACAATTGACAGGCTTGTATTTATTAGAATTGACCAGTGCTACATGTGTGATCTTATCAGAGGTAATTTTACAAAATATGCTAAACTGATGCGAGAGAATTTTGAAAACTTCATTGGTGTTTGCTGGTGATGTGTGTTGATGTGAAAGCTTAGTAATAAAATATCCTTGAAATAAATATCCTTGTATGCATTGTAATAACAACACTTCAACCTATATGTTTTAGTAAAATGAGTGAAAAGAAGGGCACTGAGAGAGTGCAGACCTCAATCAAGGCACATGATAATAAGTAAATGGAAAATCTGGATTACTTTGTATCCAGACGGTGATCCGGATGACTCTCAAAATATATTGGGATCTAAGTTAGACCAAGACCAACCTTCTGAGCTTTTATGAAGTTCTAAGCAGTAGTATTTGCATTTTCCTGCTAACAAGCAAACAGACAAACGGTCATGAAAATGACACCTGCTTGGCGGAAGTAACAATGCAACTTTTTGTGTGAAGGATTAGCAAAAAATCAAACATTAGGTAATGCACCAAAAAGATGTAATAAGCCAAATGTCGGTTTTCTGGTACACTTAGTGGTTGTTTTAATCAAGTAAGTTATTTAAAAATATGAATATGCATACAAAGTGTTTGAATGCAAGTTTCATCCATTTTATACGTTTAAAATAAAAAGAAGCCCTGATAGGAGACAGTTTATTCAGTAGCAACCATTAATCAGTAGATATTTACTGACGTAATATCAATACAACTATAGTCAGTGGAGATTTAGAGAGTATCAAATTTATAATGAAGTTTCTGGAATCCCGGACTAAATAAGCGTAGGTGTATATAATTTGACTGCTGTGAAATTCATCAGCTTTGACTGACATTGGCAGGACCACCTGATGTTGGGGCTAAGTTAAGCAGGTTTTGTTTAGCAATAAAATTAAACCGCACAGTGGTGAGATGGACGAACAGCAAGTGCTTCCTTCGCACAGTTTTTTCAACTCTAGAAGGTTATTTCTCTTTTTATACAAAAAAAACTATTATGCTTTAAAGGAACCTATTTATTGTTTTAATCTACATTCAAATTTATCAGATATAAGGAAACCTTGTTAGACCTGTATGTCTCCGTGGGTGTTTTGGTATCTTTGCCAAGGACAAATTTACATTTCACTCAAAGAAAAAAATGGAGTAAAAATAGTACCAAAAGAATTGCCAAAAATGTAAATATTGCTGAGCTAGTTATATTGCTAAGTATGTCACTTATTTGAGAGTTACATTTTTTTCAGAAACTGTATCTTACTATACGAGTTTATTCCAGTTAGTATTGTATTTAAGATGCATATTTGGTTGACATCCTAGAATTTAACCTATCATCATACTTGGATTCATTTACCCATTTAGGTTTTCCTTGGAAACAGTATTCACTAAACAAGAGTTAAGAATGTTTGTGAACACAGTTTCATAATTTCTTACTTGAAATTTAAGCAATACCTAAAATCCAAGTGAGGAATGGTCTAAGAAAGTGTTCGTGAATCCAGCCCAAGGATAAACTCTCGGTGAACCACAAATGTTGTCATGAACTCAATTCGAACCCATGAGCACGTCTGCCCCTAATTGTTTTTCTTACCTTACCTTCCACCTTTCTGATATGTAAGTTTTCTACACAGGTATCCTTTGTTTAAAAATACAGGGCTTAGTCTTATTCAAACTTATTTTGGAAACATTGTGAATTCAAGGCTGGGGAGCACAGGAAAAACCTATTTATTTTTTCTGTCTTTTTTGGAAAATGGAGGGCAAAAAGGAATAAATAATGGAGCAATTTAAAAGGTTAATATGCAGCTACAACTGACAGTCTAATAATCAATTTGTTGGCTATATGTTAAAGGTTAAATCCAGCACACAAGTGCTAACCAGCTGCAACAGTTTAGGAAAACTTTCTGTGCTCATTCCACTGCACTTGCTTATGTCCATCCATTAACTGAGATACTTTCATCTTTCTATTATTAATGCAGAGAGCTTCCATTGAGGCCAAACAAAAAAGAAACACTTTAGAGCCACTGAATATTCAAGCTGATGCTTAGGTTTTTGTCCATATCCACATCTTTGTGTCTCAATATGTTTTAATATATGACTCAACTGGATTCTTATCAATCTGTGTGGAAATAATCTTCATCAACTTAGTGACAATGTATGACTTGAGACAGTGAAACAGGATAAAACTTCATTATACTTGACAATAGTTTAATTAAATAAAATGCTAAGAAGGCAAGACAGTGGAGATCCGGTTATGTCCTATATGTACTAAAGAACTGAGTGAGACATGCCAGACACCTTATGCACACCATAATAAAAAACTTCTTTCCTAAAGAGTGGAGTATAAAGAGGATATTTAAGTTATGGTGTGTTGTATGCAGATGTTAAATAGCCACCTTTGTTATGTTCATTGTTTTCTTACTTTAAAAAGCAGTAACTAAATATATCATAGCAAGAGGCCAAAATTTAGTTCACACCATACAGTTCACTTTGTAAGACAAAGTTAAATTTGACTTTTTGCATCTTCTTAAAACTGCGGGATATTGGTAAGAAGCATCTGCCATTATTCGCCGGCGGGTGGAGTCAGGGGTTCAAACGACCAACCTCAGAAATGAAAAACAAGCGTGTCACCCACTAGACCACCAAGTCAACAATATCTTCTTAATAGCAAACAGCACATTGTGATGAGCTGGTACCAAACCTCTAAGCACTTGTTGATAACCAAGTTGCCATTTGTTAACCTTGATAACTGAGAGGCCGCATAATGGGGTAAATGTCATGCAAGATATGGAACATGATCTATATGAATTATGATCAATCAATCAATCAGATGTCCAAGTGCTTAATCTCCGTATCTACGGATTCTAAGGCACACCATCCAGTTAGTAAGGCATAAATCTGCAGGCCGTTAGACATGTTCCAAGACGTACCCAGGGAGGCAGTCCGGTGTTCGGTAGTTCGAAGCTAAGGTGGAAAAGATTTCTGAAATAGGTAGGTTTTTAGTCGACTTTTAAAACATGAGACTGAGATGATGCTCAGGAGTAGGTCATTGGGCCAATCTTTTTTGTCAGAAGATAACTCTTTCACTTGAGACAAATCACAAATTTTTTGTGGTACGGGCCTGCTTTTTTTAAACAGGATTAATTATGGTATGCCACAAGTCTATAGCAAATTAGTCTCTCAATCAATGATAAATGTAGAATTGAAGTACATGAACATAAATGTGATACTCCAGGGATTAACCATTACCAAATCTGATAAGAATGGGTCAAAATGTATTTTTTTTCTCGAGAATGTATCACCTTTGAATGCAACATCTATTTATATACTGTAATGTTAGTATGCCTCAGTGACTGAGCAAAAATTAGAGTCAAAGTATTTTGTTTTATTCATTGATTTATTTCATGTCTATCTGGATGTATGTATAGCTTTGTGCAATACAGGATGAAAACTTTAGTTTATTTATTTTTTCCAATTAAGGGTAAAATTAAACCTGGAAATTTCTCTCCAAAGGTATTTACCCAACATAAAGAAACCCTATTCTAGTTACTGAACAAAAATTGCTCAACTTATCCTAAATAATCCATACAAATATAATTGCTGGAACTAAATGGATGATTTAAGTAACCCCATTCACACTGAGCTGTCTGAATACCAATTTCCTGATCTAGTGTTCTCACGCTTAGTGATAGGAAATTAACCCAATTTTCTAACTTCATCAAGTATAAAGCATCAATACTTCCCACGTACTTGGTCAGTCCAATTTGGCAGTGAAATAGATGGACTGGTCAGTTGTGGGCAATAACCATAGCAGTCTATATTTTTGTTTACTTGGGAACTATTGTGTGGTGTGTGTGACCTAGGGTAATTAGGGTATTTTGTTGAATGACTACTCTCACCAGCTGAAAATGTCTTCTTTTAATAACCATACTTCAAAAGTCTGTGAGGGGGCTGGGTGATGTGGTTGGTTATACACACGCCTTTCACCTCTGAGGTTTGAAGTTAACACCCCAGACCAATATGTGGAAAGACTGGTAGTTGCTTACCAAAGCCCAGTTGTTTACAGTGCACAATCTTGGACCAATTAGTATTTACTGGTTTCTTCCGCCCATAAAACTACATGTCATTATATAACCTGTACAATGTTTTAATGGTGATGTTAAAGCCATTCAAAGTCAAAAGTCTGCAACGCTCTGTTGTATTGTTGTCTCACGTGTTGGGAGAGGTTGATCCTTCTGATTATTATTAATATGAATTTATACTCATCGCAAAATCTCCGTGTACTACAATACTCAAAACTATTTGACCCATCCGACTTTTCAAGTACAGTCCAACTTTCAAGTTATTGTCATTCCCCAGACTGATCAACATCCTTGAGGTTCTTTAACCTATCACTGAAGAGAGGGCCCAATGACAGAGTTCCACCATTTTAAGTGGTCATCCAAGCCACTATGTATCTGTCTGTACCTGGGTTTGAACCTACGTCCTCTGTCTTCCTAGGCTGCTGTGTTACCCACTGGGCTACAGTGGCTGATCCGTGATCAAAGTCAACAAGAAGATTTCAAACAGTTCAAAATCTGAAAGAGAGCATGCTTTTGTCCAGAGAATTGTCTGTACATTTCCTAGTCACTTTAATGGCTCGCTCACATCTTTCTGTATGGTAAAATAAAACATATCTTTAATTTTACTTGTCCTTTTTTTGCTCCATAAATGCATCACATATGTTTAAAAATAAACTATCCTGCATAGCTTTTCCACCCCGTCACCCTTTGGTGTGTACATTTTAATACACGAGAGTTTGTGGGAAGTTTTTTATTTCATGGAATGTTTTATGGACAGAAGAACCCCTACGAGTTAAATATTTTGCTCTCAAATGTAGCTTGTGAGGCCAGCACAGATCAGTATAATGCAGGCGTAAGGATCAGGGACGGTGTTCACATCTGAACTGTGTATTGATACATTTGATCATGTTGGGACTATGTTCATGAGAATTTCCATTGTGATGTTATTACATAAAATTAGAAACTGCAGCATATTCGACCATTAACCAACCTACCAGCCTCATTTTGTGAAACATATTCATCAGGGCATATTTGAAAAATAAAAATAGAACAGTTTACTCAGAGATATGGGAACAGGCTTTTACTTTGAGATTCGAGAGGACAGGAAATCACTAATCAACTCGTGATTCTATTCAATGTGACCTTGAGAGTAATACTCATTCTCACATAAATAACTGTTTACATAACCACAATTACACTGCCATGAATTTACCTCCTGAATACAAAATGTATTTAGTCTTATGATGACTTCCGTACGAAATCTGCATTTAATATAGCAGATTTTTAACGCTTCAAGTGAAAATTACCAAGGCAGTATCTTAATTTTACACCCTCAGAGCTGATCTACATATGGCTCAGAATAATGGCCTAAAAGATTTACCTGAGGACCTGTCCCAATATGACCCTGGCTGTTGAACGGGACGTAAAACCCCAACTTTGACCTAAAAGATTTACATTGATCTGAATCTAAACTTGAAATACAAGTTCCC
This sequence comes from Sabellastarte sp. h YS-2021, assembly GCA_964017235.1. Taxonomy (NCBI): domain Eukaryota; kingdom Metazoa; phylum Annelida; class Polychaeta; order Sabellida; family Sabellidae; genus Sabellastarte; species Sabellastarte sp. h YS-2021. The sequence continues at coordinate 162,658,008 of OZ024927.1, read as the reverse complement.
AACATTCGCAACTCATAAGTGATATGATTAATGTAATTACTCCCAGACCACATTGTCAGGGAGTCAGACAATATATATGACAAACTTGTGACAATATATTAGCACTGGGATATAAAAATAGTATGTAGAGAGGGTCATGCAATTAGATTTCAGCCTTCAAATCCACATCTTCATTAGTGAGGTATAATATACATGTAAAACTCTACCCTAGGATTGATAAAGGGTGCCACATAATTCCTGTTTCCTAGTTTTCCTTCCTCAGAAAAACTCTACCCTGCTCATTATTTCAAAGAGCTATGTGTTATCATTAGGGAACCTAGGTCGACATAGAATCCTAATGCAATGATATGGCCATAGTCTTAAGAGGACAGCAATTGTTAGCCTAGAGGGCCCAATATTCTCCAGTGAGAATCCATCCATCAGGCATGCCTGGGTATTCTGCTGGTTGGTGTAAGATCAGATTTTCTAAAACGATGAGTGTTTTTTACTGTCGTGGTTAGATTAGAAGCCTGTTCTAACAAAAATATAAAGCTGTGTTTGAGATGTGTAATTATTTCTGATTATTGGAGACATTTTATATATATTTCTTTTCACTTCATACAAATCAAATGAGTGTAAGAAATACATGAAAACGAGGGTGAGATTGTTTTAAAATATTTGGAATGTAAGTATGAAACCATTAAAATAAACCAACTGAAATTAGCAGGATTAGAAATATACAGCAGCCAATTGTTAGAAAATTGGAAAAAAATTGTGAAAAGTGAAAGCAATAGCCAATTCTCACTGCTGTGTTGTGAGGGTCTTATAAATATGTTTTTGAATGCTACGTCACAACCTAGTCCTTAATATATGCGTAGTCCACATTTAAAACAGATAGCCTTTTGTTCCCATTTTACTACTCTGACGTGTAGAGTAAGAAATCTAAAATTCGCCACATGTGAAAATACTAATAAGATAAATGAATTGTGGTGAGATTTGTTGACTGTATAGTAAATTAAGGCTTTTTGAACTGAAAAATACCAATTTTTAGACAGAAAAATCATTTTCTTCATAAAATTAACTAAGGTGACGAATTTTAGATTCCTGGTGAATTTTAGATTTCATGTAAGAACATTTAACATGTAAGAAGCCACGGAGGATTTTCAATGATTCTGAAAAGGTTGTCACATCCTGAAAATGCTGTTCACGTTTTGAGGAAATTGCCCTGCAAAACTTCTTAAACCTTATAGATTCTACCCGAACACATATTGCATCGATATCCAATCGGTTTAATACTTTGCCCTCAGATGTGGCTTTTGAAGCAAAAACAATACAGTGTGATCGATTTATTGGGTTGCCTGAATAAAAGTTAGACTTCATGCATATTATTTATGGAATTAAACAAAAGATGTGCTGGACTGGTCTTGGTTTCTGAACATATTTCGATCTATTTTCAAGTACATTGGCACCCAGCCATCACCCTGATAAGAAAGCATAGACTTATTTAAATTTAAGTTTTGTGCCCGAAAAATAAACACACATCTTTGTAAAATATGGTATGTCTATAGGTTGTTCTAGGCATCTCAGCTGCTGTATATTATCATTTGAAATATTGTGTTATTCACACTTCATCGTGTAAACATACGCTATTGTGAATATACAGGAATAGTTAGTTGATAATGGTAGAAAGACATAAGTATCCAGAACAAAAAAACCTTGTTTTAGCTGGTATGAGATATTATAGTTTGTTTTTCTTAAACTTAGAAGTTTCTCATAATATTTAGTTTTACAAGCTGTCTAACAGCTAACACTTAAAGAGATTAATTTTGCAAAGAAAGAAAAAGGCTCTACTTAATGCTAACCCAGTTGTTTAAAATGAAACATGGTTTTAACAAATCTATATTTGTTTTGTCAACAGACATATTTTAAACTATTAGTTGTTGTTGATTTTACAGAAATACAATAAAATAATGAAGTTCCAAGCTTCTCAGGGTAATGTGATCATAAATGAATGAATTCAGTTTCTGGATATCAATTATGTTCTCTGCTGGTACTGCTCATCACTCATGAGAGCAATATTTATATTTAAACAAATAGAAAAGTTATTCAAATTTGAATAAAAAATGGCAGTTCCCAAGAAGTTAAGGTTTCAGTGAAAAGCAATATGAGATTAAAATTTTTATTTAATTTAATATTTTAAGTTTTCTACATCTACCTGATTTTTACCAGGCACATCATTTAAAATATTGTACATTTTTTAATGGTTGTATATCCTTAACTGGCCAAAAAAAACCCACCCAGCAAGTGAAACATGAGTTTGAGCTTTAACCAAGGTCAGATCCAAGATGGCATCCCGACCTTCGACCCTTGAAGGTCAAAATCACACAACAAGGTCAACGAAAGGGCAATCGAGCAGTAATCATGCAAAACACAGGAAGTTATGCAAAACACAGGAAGTTATGCAAGGTCAGGCAAGACCTTCAAGGTCAAACAGAGGTCAAATTCCCAGCTGACAGACGTGGCCGGGTAAGGCAAGAAGGCCAGAAGCTAAAGTCAGTGTATTCTAAATTTCTGATGGTATTTGATCTTCATTTAACAATTAAAATGTAAGTATTTTGAGCAAAATTGTTATGAATGATATATGAACAATGTACAGGGTGAAGGAAAACTACCCTAAAAGTTAATTGTAAAATGTAACTGCAAGTGCACGTCTGTGCATTGCCGTGTTGTAGGACAAGTTTGAATAAAAAATGGTCACAATATATAATTGTCGAGCTTCTGGAGGGTAGCAAAATTCACTGGCTGTGTAGCACAAAAACTTTAAGCATATCTGGAGACACCAGAGGCTTTAAGGACTGACTATTTTTAATACATAGCTCTGATAAAACCAACTCATATAATTTTCAAGACTTACAAAAATTGTATGTCTTTATGGCAAATCCAACTTTTTGGAGAGAACAAGCAATAAGACGATTGGAAGCCCACCGAAGGTCTGTCAGAAAACAGACACCCCTTATTTTCTGTGTGATCAAAAGCTAATGCCCTTGTAATTCAACAAGACCCAGAGAAATTGCCTCATTTATGTGTTGTCAATGAAAAGAAAATGGGTCTTGATAAAATGAGCAACAATGAGCAGATGACGTATTCACAGACCCCCCAGGGATGACAGAGAATGGAATAAAAGAAGAATTGTGTTTTTGAAATAAAAATATTAGAACAAAATTGAACAAAAAGGAGAAAAAGGAATATATTGAGTAATATAAAAGGAAAGAAAAGTATAGCAAATACCACAGGGAAAAGACCAAGATAATTTCAACTATTGTGTTTCCCACATTGGTTTTAGTGTTTTTCACTTTTCGATGGCGAGGATGACATTCAAACAGTAAATCACACATAAAGACATCTAGGACAGAAAGTCAAATGACATTAACTTGTCCCTATTTAGAGAAACTCTTCCATGTCACAGTACAACACAACTGCAGCATAAAGTTATTGTTCATATTTGATATAATTACTTATTATCCACCACAATACAAAATTGACCTCAAAATTGGGACATACAGAACAGGTACTTAGAGTTACAAATGCGTAAACACAAACGGCAGATTTTTCAATTATTTAATTATGTAAGCTGTAGAAATGTACAGAGCTTATACTCATTGTTGTTGCAGTTAAATCTGTGCAGAAATGGCCCAGAAATCTAAAGTTACAGATTCCATATTCACTGGTGCTTTTGAAAGATAACTTCACCAAACTGATCCAAATGTTACCAGCAAAACTGAAAACAATGACAAAAAATTCGCCAACAATTCCCTTGGGGGGAGGACTGACACCCGGGTTGCCCAAACAACCCAAGCGACTAGAATGTATACAATGTTGACACAATATCCAAATATCAAAATATAAATTAGGTGATACATTTAATTGAAATAAGCTTTAATTATTTCCATATTCTATATTACAGTAGCTTCATATGAATAAGCATTAAAATACAGATGAATTTTAATTTTAAAGCACACCAGGAATAATTAGCTTCTCTCACTTATGTGGAGATCCATATCAAGAAAGCAACATGTGGTGTTATATATGTGTCTGGAAATAATTGCAAGCTGGGATTGTTTTTAAACATTTGTGAAACACATTGCAGTGACTATTTGAAAAATATGCATATCTAGTGCATCTATGTGAAGAACAAGTGTGTGTAGTTGACCTGAAGGTTAGTTACCTAGTGTCTTGGTGGGTAAACTTCAAGTGCAAATACCAAAGAATTTATTTGTATCTAAAATCATGAATACCTTCTCATATAGCTGGTGAGAAAACCCCAACAATAAATTCAAAAAATACATGTAGAAATACGATATCTTGCCAACAAAAACATCATGAGTTATCTTTTAAAACCAACACAAAAATCAAATAATAGTGAATCTTTTGTAAAAACCTTGTTTTAAAAGTAATAGCTTGGTAACACCACATGGTGGCGTTGTGATTGACCCTGAAGTGGACACAACTGTGTTCTGTGTTCCTCCTTCCGCTTAACTACCTGTTGTTACAATACCTTTACAATGTCAATCAGTCAACCAACCTTGGTCATACCCATGACAGATTTAGGATTTGTATTTATACTGGTATTCATCCTTTGGTGAAACTCACAATTGAAGTTTTCCTGGTTTTAAGTTATAGTATGGTACTTATTCATTCAAAAATCAAATACATAAAACAGTATCAAAGTTACAAATTTTTAATGGTATATATATTTCAATGTTACACTTTTCTTGGGGGTGGGGGGGCATTGGGCTGACTGGTAATTTAATTTTACTGATACATTATTTCATTTTTGATAAGACAAATTCCAAATGGTGACTTTCAACATTTTTTTACCAAACTCTTGAAAATATGTAGCACGTTGACAGATCCTTTAAAAAGAATTATGGACTCATTCACACTGTTCAATTCAGTATTATTGGAATTTTGCTTCACCGTTAATGACTAAGAAAAAAACCTCATATCTTGATAGTGGCCAATAAAATACAAACCTCTTAGATTCATTCCCAGCCCTCTTTCAAGCCTCCTGCCTCTATATTTTAATAGCTCATGAGACAATAAAACAGTATTTGCGGGTCTTGCCTATGCAATTTGAAAATTAACCCTAACCTTGGAAAAGGCAAATCAATCCGAAGAAACTTCCTCCCAGGTGGGTTAGGCCTGGAGGGGTCAAGCTCAACCGTGAAATTGAAACTAGGAAACCCCAGAGGTCAAGATCAGTAGCGGATTACCCGGGTCTGCCAGGTCCCACCTGTATTATCTCTAATGGGAATTCTTATCAAGTGGTACACTATTTTAAACCAGCATCACTCCTTGCAACAGAGTCAAATTATTACCTATGGCTTGGTCAAATGGAGGGGGATTGTGGGAAATTATCATGTATTCACTTTGGCTACCACTTTGAATCTGACCCCAGATTCAAACTTTCCCTACAATACAGTTACTGCCTCCTGATTGGTTGACCGGAGTTAAAATTGAGGCTCTTGAAAATAAAATAAAGGCTGTGATTATGGTAGATAGCAACTGCTATGACATGGATCTCACTGGACCATATACATTACGGGCACCTGCAAGCAACTTCCAATTTCACCAGGATCTGAATATATCTAATAGAAATTTTCTGTTTGTGTCAGGTTATAAAGCTATAAGCAGAACCGTGTAAGTCCATCCTGGTTCTCACAAACAGTGTAAGCAAATCATTGAACAAAATATGACCAATCTTACCCAACATTTCCTGGGCCAGTTAAATACTTGTCAATAATGAGCTATATATTTAGTATGTTCAAGTAATCAACATTTTCTGTGTTAGAGTATTGATAACTCTATAGCTAGAAATAATGTTAAGATTTAAAAAATACATCAGCATCTTACTCCTTTTTGGACGACCCACAAGTATTAATCTATGGGTCTTTAAAGTTCTGCCTTGCAGTAAAAAATGTGACGTGATTATTACGTTTTGCATTAAGGCTGCGGATGGTACTCTTAAACTCTTTACTACACACAGCTTTGAAATAAAAAAGAATGACACCTTAGGTACAAGGTGTGCATTATTCATAGAGAGGATAATATATCATGGGAAGAAGTATCGTTTTCCCCCTGTTTATTCAGGGAGGCTAATCTATTTTTGATAAATGGTATGGGTTATTCATAAGATAGTAGTCCATTTTCATAAATAAAAGACATAGTGCAACATTTAACAGGGAAACACAACGGCTGTTTAAGACAAACAATTAATGCCAATGCATTATATTTTGTGTCCCTGTCAGATTGTTGTAATTAAACTTGTAGAGCAACACCTTGATTTAGTGGTAGAGGCAATTTGAGTTAATTTCATTATCTTAATGGAATGAAGCCTATGCAATTTAGACTTTAAATTATTTCGCTATTCTAATTATGAGAAAGAAATATAAGATAATGCTACTTTGCAATGAGGTGATAAAGATATTTCATCAATGCAAGTCTTATAAAATTTCATTTGTATCATGTACTTTACTCAGCAGCACAGGTCAGGTAAAGCACATTGAAAAATATTTAATACAAGTAATTTTAAAATATTAAATACAAAGTATTGAAGTACACAAGGATGAGTAGGAATACTTGTTCCATAAAATACGTTTAGCTTGATTTGTCAACATAGGTACAAAAGTTGTGGAGGAAGTACTGGAACAAAACATGCTTCACAAGCTTAGCATTTTTTAGCCTTTTTATTGAGGCATGTTAAAGTTTGTCATAATTATAAACATAAATAATATAATAAAAAACTACTAGACTGGAAGTTAAATATCTTTTGAAAGGATCAAAAGTGGAATTTACCAGGAATATATTCAATCATTTAAAAAAAAGATTAACAAGACATTTTTTTCAGCTATCAGCAAAATGTAAATGTAAGGGTTGGTATGTATGGACGCACATTTAGTGAATGTTACTGAAACACTAGATAGATATAACAATATCTAGTTTGTTTTTGTACCCTTTATATATGTTAAAAATGATAAATAAAAAAGATATAACAATAAAGGCTCGAGGCATTTGATTTGCCGATGAACCATGGTTCAGTATTCTATTTCGCAGTTCTAAGAAGGCAGGGAATTGTTGACAGACAAATATACTGTGATCTCCTTAAAAGCTCACCAATGTGTGTTGCTTCAAGTGTTTTGCTTTGTACAGTGGTTGTTTGCCCATACTAGCTACCCACACAGTGTTTCAGTGGTGAGACAAACTCACACATCTGTGTGTTTATATATGTAGCCTTGTTGTGTGTTGATGGATTCTCAATTGGAAGTTAGTAGGATAAACAACAGGAGTTGTTTACTGATCCACTAAAATTGTTTTCTTTGCAAACATCTGAAACATTGAGATAAAAAGGCTTTGTATCATTGCGTGGAATGTGCTTATGAATATGTTTGATGTTTGTTATTTTTTCTTTAAAAGTTTTGTAAAACAAAAATATGTGGATTTTTTCTGGTTTCTTTAAACAAAAGGAGATAATGGACCATTAAAAAGGGATACTTTGTGTTTTAGTACCACATAAATATTGTGTTACACATGGTAAGTTTTCATTAGAAAGTTAAAGGGATATTTTTCAATATAAAGGCTTCTAAATGTTCGTAAATTCGATAGTTTCAGGAGTTTCAAATACACTTGTTAGGTCTTTAATTAATCTACATAAACCATATCAGGTATATGTCACCGAGTGTTTATTTCTAATTTCTATATTGTTAATTATTTTCAGATATTGAGTTTTAAACTGCAAAAGAAGATTAATTGAGAGTCACTTCTAAGGAGAAAATAATAAATAAAGTATATCTAACAGGCATTATGTGAACATCAATTCTACCATGGCTTGTGATCCTTCAGTTATGCTTGCACTCATGGGCCAGAATATGGAACTTGACTCAAATGAGACGTTGACCTCAAATATTACCAACAGTTCTCCAAATGATGACCAAACTCAGCAATTACCACTGCAAGTTACATTTGAGAACACACAGTTCTATGTGAATAAAGTGGTTTTACCAGTTATCTTTTCTATGGGAATATTTGGGAATATCATGAATTTGGTCATTTTCTCCCGAAGAAGAATTCGGCACAGGATGAGTGAGGTTGAAAAAGCATCGACAACAGGACTCATATCTTTGGCAATATCAGACATGTTGTTCTGTCTTATAGGGTTGTTATCTCACTTCCTAGACCCTTTCACTGAGGGCACCTGGAAAGGTGTAGGGAAACTGTCCACTGTGGCTTTCTATTACTCAGCTTGTGAGCAAGCTCTGCTCAATACCTTTAGTTTTACAAGTACCTGGATTATCACAGTGATGTCACTGGAAAGATGGACTGCTGCCAAGTTTCCATTTGTAGCTCGCCGTATCGCCAGCATGCGCAAAACTGTCTATATCAACATATTCATCTACATATTCTCTGTAATATTTAATATACCAGACTTCTTAGAGGCCTCTGTGGTGAAGTTTGACTGCCCTGGTGACTGTAAATGTTACTACAAAGTCCCTGGGTTGCTGTACAAATATGAGAAAGTGGCACATGCATATCGTATCTTGTGGGCAATTGTTGGAATAGTGCTACCAATCATAATCCTTCTTTTCTGTAATGTCATGTTCTTGCTGGAAATCCATCAGAGTCGCATGTTTTTCTCCAACGAAAATAAAAGCATGCTTGGTCATACGCCAAATAACACAAACAGTAATAAAGCTGTCACCAGGATTACAATTATCCTCATAGGCATCATTCTGTCATTTTTCATTCTTGTCGCTCCATCTATGATCATGTCGCTGGTGAAGAGTAAAATAGACCCAGGCAGCATGAGCCAAGAATCTTTCTTGAAGTTCGGAATAGCTGTAGTGATATGTAACATGACTCAGGCATTTAACTTTGCCATCAACTTCTTGCTCTACTGTTCCATGAGCAGAGAATTCAGAGGTACATTGACAAAGATGTTGTGTCGGCCATTTGCAAGAGATCAGTCTTCATTCTACAACTCCCCTACACAACAAGCATCTCGGTTGGTGGATATCACTAGTAGAAGCACAAGGATACACAGAGATTCAAGCACTGGTAAGTCACTGACATTGAAGATGAATATCCAGGAGCAGTAGATCTATTCATGTGTGCTGACACTGACATGGACCTTTTCATTTTTTTGTGCAGGATACTCCAGTCAAAAGGACAGGATATACAAATAATTTTAAAAGTGAAACAAAAAAGGAATGCTGCTGATCAAAAATATGATTAATCAGAAGGGTTAGAAAGTAAGTCTGTCACAGTTGAGACTATAACAATATTTATCTAGGGTAATCATAGTTAAAAAAATGAGAATATCGCCACAGTATATAAAATTCACAAGGGAGGAAACTACCTTCTATTTCCCTGAGTTGTGGGAAATTCTTTATATATTTGTGATTTTGTTATGACTGATGTTTGTGCATCTGATATCCCTTGATGCAAAATTGGTACCAATATTGTTTATTTATGTAATTTGAAAGAGTGTCTGTCTGTGGCCAGTTTCACGGCAATCGCTGGTACAAGCTTATTTTATTTATGAGTCATATCCAAGGTAGAAAAATCAAAAGTGTGTAAGCTTTAAAGGAAAAAGGAAGGTATTATTGAATACTTCATGTTGCCCAGTGTATGAATACTCAAAAATATGACAGTCCGTAATTAGATGGTTTCTTCCTAATCTAAAGACTGATCAGCATGGTAATACAAATTGTTAAACCAAAAGGAATCAGTATAATTTCAGGACGGGATTTGGCAAGGTTAACCAGTGTGTTAATTGTGTGTTAAATGATATTTGTGGACAGCAAATGAAAATACTCTGACAGAGTTTCTGTCTCCACTCGCCATTTAAAGATAAATCTGCTGTCTAAAATACTGAAAGCAGAAAAAGTCCCCAATGCTTCTTCTCAATTGGTCTACTTTTGGAATTCTGTGCAAAAGATGGGAAATAATATGCATAAATTTTTTTCTCAAACAAAGGTACACTGGATTGGCATCAAAAGTTCAGTTATAAATCATGTTCCTTCTCTATTTATTTGGGTTTTAACGTCGATTTCAACACAATGTATAGGTTATATCACGATGGGTAGTTTTATGGGCAGAGGAGACCAGTACATACAGTTGGTCAAGGTTCTGTACTGTAAACAGTCGACCAACGGCAAGCAACTACCAGCTTTTCCACGTGAGGCCGGGCCAGGATTCAAACTCCGATCTCAGAGGTGGGAGGAGAGAGTGTTACGACTCTGCCACTGTGGCCCCTTCTGTAAAACGTTTTACAGTTTTAATAATATCAGCGTGACTGTTGATCAGTCTAATACAATTTTTACATACTTTCAAGGTCATTACTTACATTGGATATACAATGTGTTTGAGGAGGCTGCAAATTCTTACCATTTTGGAGATAATTCAATATTAAGCCAAGACAATGTTAAAAGGTCTATAATTGATATATATACAGGGATATTGTATGTACTTCTGTGGTAATCTCGTTAGTTATATCACATCTTGCTGATTATGTTGTAGTCTGGAAGCAAATATTAAGAAACTGGCACTAAATAATCAATTGATATCGCACCTGAAAGGTCTGTAACTAGCACTAAATAATTAATTGATATCACAACCGAAAGGTCTGAAACTGGTACTAAATAATTAATTAAAATCGCACCTGAATGGTCTGAAATGTGGCGTCTTCACCAGAATATAATGCACATAAAGTTGCCAGATGTAAACAAAGTGATAAGCTATTTTGAAGAAATGTCTATTTTTCAGTTAAACAAGTTGTGATATATCTTTGCATGCATTTATGTGTAATATAATTTCCTTTACTGACTACTGAAGAACTAAAACTACTTAACAACTCTTTGATAGTTTATCACCTTAAACTTGCCATTGTACATATATTCATTATGCTTATAATTGGCCTGGTTGGATTTTGTGGAAATAAAATTATATTTACAATTGTGCTCAATTCTTCTCTAATACCCCATTCCCACTTTTCCGATAAGGCATTCCAGAGTATCCACATTTGGAAACTGATCCTGATATTATGGCACTGTGTTTTGTTGTTTTATGGAGTACATAATGAGGTCACTTTCCCATAAAAATTTTTCCATAACAAAGGTCCCTCGGGATATTTTAAACTATTTAGAAGTGTTGCAGAAGAAACAGTTAGTGTGGCTGCTAATGTTTTATTTTTTTCTGTGTGCGTGTGTTTTGGTCCAGTGGGTGATACAAAAGTTTATTAGCTCCTCTTCAGGCTGTACAGTACTTTTCTGCATAATTTACAGCAAAATCAGGGTCCTCAGTGGCTTAGCGTTTAGCAAGTTTGGCATCTAATCACAGACTGTTACCTCGTGTTGGTTTGACTCCCACAAATGATAATGCTGAGGACCTGTCCCTGGCTCTTTAATAGGATGCAAAACATCAACTTTGATTTAAAAAATCAACACTTTTCACTTGGGATATCAGGTTAAAAGCACAAACACCAACCTAAGTAATTGTTATAAAACTAACATACAAAACTATCAGGAAATAAATCTTATATAAAATAGGCTTAAGAAATATTCCTACTTTCTACAGAAGCTTTTACAACAATGAAATCTAGTTCAGTGCATTTCTGCTGCATAATAACTAGTCACAATCAAACCAAAGTAATACCCTAAAAATCAAATTTATCATATTTTTATTCCAAAATATAATATCTGGTAATTGGAAGTCTGATTTGCAAAAAATACTTTGGAACTATATTTAATGCCACAGAGTTATTCGGCTGTACATTACTTCGGAATTATATTTAATTCCACACAGTTATTTGGCTGTATATTACTTCGGAATTATATTTAATGCCACATAGTAATTTGGCTGTATATGTTCCATCAGAAAAACAATATATTGCAGTTGTGGTTCTGATGACCTTTAAATCAGTGATTATTGAAAACAATCCACCAATTTCTTGCAAGGCCCTTAAATGCTTTGTTGATCCAATCGAATTTGGGTAATTTCACCATAAATGCTCATTTTATCAAATCTGCCAATCTACCCCGGTTGCCTCTGGTTTACACTGATTTCTTCCAATTTTCTAAAGGCATTCAACCCTGCAGCTGCCTCTAATCTATAGACATTGTGAGTTCCCAGAACCTAATGTGACTTTTATCAACTGAGTAGACATATCAAGGACACATATCTATTTGGCTCAAACCTAGAAGCTGGCCCATCTAAGCCTGCTGATTTCCTTTTTCATTAAAGTTCAAGCAAGCCAAAAAAGTTCTCCTTTATTATTAAGGTTGGTAATCCTACTTTTTACGAATATAAAGTTTGGGTTCCATGATTTGGTGACTAGTCTGAAAATCCATACTTTTGGACCAGTAACTTATTACCTCTGTCAAGGAGGTTTTATTTTCATGACCACTTGTCTGTTTGTCAGCAGGATTACACAAATGCTACTGATTGGATCTTCCTAAAAATCATAAGATGGGTCTTTGTCCAAGTTAGATCCCATTAAATATTGAGAGTGATCTGGATTACCATCTGGATGCAAAAATATAATCCAGATTTTCTCATTTACTTATTACTACATGCCTTGAATGGGGTATGTGTGGATGCTCTTGTTTGTAAATATTTGAGTCATTGTGTATCTTTGCACAGTAAAAATATTTGAAAATGTTACTCACACGTCATGAGCAGATCAAAAGCATGCATGCATAAACATGTGCATGGCTCGACACCTGATTATGAAACCCCAAGACAATGGTGGATATTCAACAGCCTTTGCTTCAGAGGCCAGTGTTGTAGACAACCAATACAAACAGGTGGATCAATCAGTACAAGTCTTTATGGTAACACTCTTGCCTCCCACCACTGAGATCAGAGTTCGTGTCCCGGCCCGACCTCAAGTGGGAAAGCTGCTAGTTGCTTGCTGTGGGTTGGCAGTTTACAGCACAGAACCTTGATCAACTGTATGTACTGGTTTCCTCTGCCCATCAAACTACCCGTCGTGATATACCCTGGTTTCCTCTATGCACAAAACTACTCTTTGTGATATGACCTAAACAATGTGTTGAAAGCTACGTTAAAACCTAAATAAATAAATAAAGTACAAATCTTAAATGTATTCTTACCTTATTGTAACCATATTTAAAAGAGAATCACTTGGGGTTTTAATTCTTTGTTAGCTGAGATACTCTTATCATACCACTTTTTAACAGAAGCAAAACATATTTTGGTTGAAATTTCCCAAACCAGTAATTAACCACAATTAATATTTACTAGTCCTTTAGCCCCTACAATTGGTAAATTTGCAAAACAGCCATTTTTTTCATTACCACCACTGTAGCAAACATTAGGGCAATTCCTGTCGAAGGAAAATAGCATTAAGGATGTTCAGAGAACCCCAACTAATCATTTCAACACCATGGATTTTGTTTAATATTACTTTCAACGCGTTATATAAGTCACATCACAAATGATAAAATTGAAGGGAAGCAGGCAATTAAATATTCTAATTGACCAGGATTCTGTTTTGCACACACAATAACATCAGTCAGTAGCAGCTTTTGCACTTAAGCTTAGGGTTGAGCTATGAACATGTCACACCTAAGATATTGAGGGTGAGTTCCAAATTGTTACACCAATGAGCCACCCACTCCATCCCCTACACAATGGTAGTCTTCTGCCTTGCTTAGTTCAGCACAATCTCTTGAATCAGAACAAACAGGAAATAAACAATAAATTCAATCTGTAGCCATTCAGGATCACTGATATCAAAATACAGTAATGTGAACTGTGTGTTGATTGGTTGTGTGTCACACGAGGATGCTGATTTAATGTATCAATTGCATTATTTCCCCTTAAACATCACTGAAAAGGTTTGTTGGTTCTTGTGCATCTATCAATTATGCTTGTGTCAATATTTAGGGTGGGAAAAACTTTTATTTTGAGTTCTAGCTGTGCCTAATTTCGGCGGAAAGCTGCATGTGACATAAAAGGTGATACCTGGTTATCCCATAAAAAGTTCTTTATTAATTTAAAAGCTCGAGTAAAAACTTAAAACAGTTTTAAAAGTTATTTAAACATTACAATTATATTTTAAGATATAGCAAGATTAGTTTACTACATTTATCTTCAAAGCTTATATGAGATCAATGACAGTTGTATTTATTTATTTGGGGTTTTACATCGCTTTCAACACCATACAGGTCATATAACTACAGGTAGCTTTGTTAGCAGAGGAAACCACAACATGTAGTAAGTCAAGGTTCTTTACTGTTAACTGCTGACTATCAGAAAGCAACTACCAGCTGTCCCACATGAGGTCTGGGGTTTGAACCGCCAACCTCAGAGGTGTTAGGTGAGTGTGTTACCACTGCGGCCCCTCAATGACATTTGTAAATATGGCCCATAATCTAAAATAATATTCCTTTCTGAACACTGTTTTCAAATAAAAAATAGTCCTTACAGGAAAACTCAAGCACCAGATAAAAGTCACTAGATCAAAAAGTTCAAGAATAAAATTGTCTTATCAGTCAAAACATACTCTGATTAACCTGTATGCTACTATAGAGAACATACATGACTTTTGCATCACAATTTTTTTAGATACAGCAAAGACCACTAACACCTCCACAAACAATAAACCATAAGAAGGTAGACAGCCACACCAGAAGCATTACCATGTTTCTTTATTTAATCCCAGCTTTAAAGGAGCAGAGATACTTTTAGTGAAAACATCAAAAAGTAATGTATTGTGGAAAAAAAGTCTATTTACACGGTGTTGACAAAGGCTAAAAGGAATAGATGGCTTTGATTTTCCAGAAAGTCGGCCAAACCCACTTTTGATACAGCCTAAACAAGGTCCAGTTTGATCATTTCTATTTCTGTTCAGTTCACTGTATTTAAGTGCCCACATGATCGAGGAAGCTTACTCTATTTTCAGTTAACCTTCCGTACGTAATTGTTTTTGCCATATTTGGATCTATCCACGTGAAACTGTCACCGGTTGATTCCTGTATATATATGCTGTGATAACTTGCCTGAAATTTGAAGGTTTGAATTAGTTTTACAACAGCTTTAAAAAGCTATGTATGCAAAAACATTGGAAAATTGTTTTCTTTGTTTTCTTTTTTTTTATACATTTTGAGGAGCAAACTACAGGAGGATGTTATGAAACATAATCTCTAAAATCTTATGTTTATGAAGGCCAGAACACACTCTTTGATAGAATTTGATCTAATTATACATTTATAGTGTTTAATCTTTGTACTGGCAAATTCCAGGAGCGGAGAATCATGACCATTAATCAAAAAGCATTAAGCCCTTGGGTGAACATGCACCAAAGGTTATCCATGAGATAATAGAATAGAATAATAAAAACATTTATAAAGTGCAAAATTGATAAGAATCCTCTAATGCACTAGAATATAACAAGGGACAGTCCAAAACCAGGTAGGAGTTCATGACCAAGTAAACACCCACCAGGGAGTGATGACTATGTGGGTATGCCACTCTGAACAGGTATGTCTTTAGTTGGCTCCTGAAACTGAAGATGGTCTGTTGGGTTCTAACAATCAGTAAAAACCTGTTCAAATAAAATGGTGCAGCCACAGAAAAAGCATGCCTGGATAATTTCCTTTTTGGGGGCTGATTGAGGAACACTGATAGTATATTTCCATCAGTCAGACTGCTAGATTTAAGATGACAAATAGGGAGGTTGGGAGAAATCTATGAAAAAGGTAAATGTTGCGACCATTGAAAGTCTTAAATCATTGATACAAATCATTGAAAAGTTTTTGTTACATTACGGCTTGGAGTTGTAACTTGGCACTCTCCTTAATTTGGCACAAAAAATAATATAGAGTATCAATTGATAATTCGTTGTCATCAGTAACATGCATACATTTCTGCATACCATATAAGGTAAGTGTTTTAAAAACATTCTATCAAAAACGTTTTTTAAATCCATATTTTCAAAATACTTATTATATATGTTAGAGGACTCTATCCAAAACTGTCCCATATGCAATATTAAAAGTAAGAATTGAATGTGGGCACAATTTTTAAGCCATTATCTTGCAATTTTAGACATGAAATTAACACTTTCATTAGTGAGCAACCATAAAAAGATATTGAATATGACCTCTGACCCCATTATTATTTAGACATTATTATGTTCATTTGTTGTGTTTTTCTAACACTTATCATTAAAATTTTAATAAACGGTATACATAAAAAGTTTTAAAAACATTCTATTGGCCCTTGGGTGCTTTTCCATCTTCAAAACTTTAACCACTTGCCAGCCATTTTTCATATCTGGTTTACCTACATGTGGCATGGCTTCACTCCACCCACTATAAACTAAACTATCTAACAGGTAGGTCAAAAATTTTTAAAATTATTCACATATAACATGACCATACTATTTTTCATTTTGGTCTACATCTACCTAGTATGGTCTTCCTCCACCTTGGAGTAAAAATCTATTTAACCTATCATACTTACAGCCATATTGAAATATTTCCTCCCAGGAGGTTTATCCATAATCATGTAATATGTCCTCAGATACACTGTCTCCACTGGTTGCAGGTTCTCACTTTTTACCTGGGCTTGAACCCATGCCCCATGGCCTTGCCATATTAGGGGGTCACCTATCATGTATTTCAAGGCCAACCAAATTGCTTGACCTTGTACCGAATTTCACCTTTCTGAATTTGGGTTCTGGTGACCTCCCAAATTTTCCAAGGTCAAGTCCAATTGACTTGCCTTGACAAAAATTTTCATTCACTTTACACTTCTTGGTGACTCCCTCCAACCAGTGGCATTATAAAGCAAGTTCAGTATATAAAGTTATGAAATAATAAAGTTGCAATGTAAAAATTGTATGTGCATATTAAAATATTAGTAGATTGAATAGATATTTAAACCCATGCTAGTGTTTACATGTCTTGGGGGGACGTAGTACGTACTGGGGACTGACGGTATACATAAAAAGTTTTAAAAACATTCTATCATAAATGGTTCTCGTACCCATCATTTTTTAACCTTTGCCAAACGTTTCCTATCAAACATTTTCAAAACCCCCAAAAAATGTTTACTTGGAAATTGTCACCCTAAATCGGCACACTGTCATTAAACTTCCAGCTTACAAAAAACTATATATATTTTGTATGATCATCCCGACTGGACATATATGTTGATTATATTAATTACATAACTTTGGGTGTGTAATAATTTAACAAGTAAGTAAGTCACATGAAAATTTGTCTAAAAACCTTGAAATAAGACACACTTTGAAAATTTCAAAGGAATATCATATATGGGGTCATTGTAACATCTACACTTTTTGACAATCATTATGCACTCGCTATGGATTTTCTGAAAGGGTAAAAATTAATGAATTATAAATGGCGAGGGGTAAGAAAGTATCTAAAGTGGGGAGGCAAGACAAATCCAATTGTTTGTTTATATGCATCCATAACTCAAAAACTATACAGTGGAACTTGGTCATATTTCCACACCAGATGAGGTCTATCCTTGACGATGGTCTGCATCACCAATCCAGAAGTGTTTTCTGATTTTTTTTACAATGTCAGTAGGTCCTATGCATAATTTTAAGGCTAGGGATTAAACTGGATAGTTTCACACAAGGTGGGTTGTATATATGGCTAGGTCCTCCTCATAGTATATCTGAATTTGGATCAAACATATCGAGAATTTTTTTCAGCGCTATTTGCTGGTGACCGTAATTACCTATCCTCCTGGGGCCGTATTCACGAAAGGTCTTAGCCAAGTCTTATAGGCTTAAGTTGGCTATATTTTTATACAAAAGTTAAGCCTAAGACTTGGCTAAGACCTTTCGTGAATACGGCCCCAGGTGCCTTGTGGTACATAGGGCCTCCATTTGCTGGCAAGCAGGTTGTTCAATAAATATATACTTTTGACACATTAGAACACTCACAAACAATAAAGCAATGCTTGAGACATAACAAATCCTTGATCCAGAAACAGATATCGACAAAATATCTCTAAAAATTCTGGAGTCATAGTGCAGATTGGGATCATCTTTGCAGGGTGGGGTGAAGTGGGGGGGGGGGGGGGGGGGGGGGGGGGGGTTGTTAGTGCCAGAAATAGATGCCATCTTGTGTGAATATCATACTCTAGTGTGATTAATAGTTTTTATAAGTTATGGACCATATATTATAGAGAGATCACTTTTAAAATTTTGGAATCTTGACCTAAATCTTAGACTTGCTCACAAGTTTGTTTGTTTTTTTTTGAGCCAATGAATGAGCGCATTTTATAAGAGTCTGGATTTTACACTCTCACTGAAAGTAAAAGTCACTTCTGAAGGGAAATGTTCTCAGAGAATTCATAGTGCACTAGGGTAGGACCTTGCATATTATAAGGTCTATCTAAATCTGGATTATCTTTGGGGTTTTGTATTTATTTTTTTTTTCAATATGACAAAAGGGGAAAATTTATTTTTTTTTTCTCTCTGAAAACTTATACCAAAATAGCATCTCCACCATGACAACAAACAGGCAATCTGAAATACAAGGAATTCCAAAGAGATTTTAATTATTATTATGATTATTATTAATGAAACAGCTAGCTTAAATTGAAGCTTTTCCTTCAAATAAGTTAAATTTATTTCTGTAAAAAGTGCAGGAACATAAATTGGTCACAAAACTTCGCAAGTTTTGCTTTCTCTTTGAGTGCATCTTGTTTAATGTATGTTTTCAGCAAATAGATAATGCAAATAAAAAGAGGATGAACATATAAATGTAACGAGTATGTAGCCAATATGTACTACCATGTAAATGTGACGTGGAAACAATAATGGCATGGTTATAGTGTATGACGTAGTTATGACGTGTCGAAGTGTATGACGTACAGTGACATGAAGTAAACCTTGACGTTTACATTCAAACATTGGACGGGAGACCGTGGTTCACAACAGTATATGATAATTTCATTAATTTGTAGGGGACATAGCATCAGAATGTAAAGCCAACATGGTAATTGTATTTTTTTTCTTTGAGTTTGACTAGCTTCTTAGCGATGAGTGATGATATCGGGTGTTGGCTTGTTTGTGGCCCATGAACCAGGGGCCGTATTCACGAAAGGTCTTAGCCAAGTCTTAGGCTTAACTTTTGTATAAAAATATAGCCAACTTAAGCCTAAGACTTGGCTAAGACCTTTCGTGAATACGGCCCCAGAATATCCGGTCCATTCCACTTTCCGGTCTAAATGGTTTTAAAACCAGACTTCTGCATGTTTTTTGTGCCAATATATAAACAGAAGTTAAACATAAAATTAGAATAGAATTGTTTTTGGGTATACACACGATTTTGTGGAACAAGAAAAGTGTACTGTGTGAAGGTTGCGCCCCAATAAATTTACAAATCCCGGACGAGCCCCCAAAAATGTGAAGGTTGCGCCCTACAAGATTTATAACAAATCCCAGCTCCGAGCCCCCGCCAAACAATTTGTTAGGACAAAAACTTTAATCACCAATATGTTACGCAACAACCTTAAAATTGCCTGAGTTCATTGACCTGACTCCTAACGGAGGAAGATTGACCTTAATCTTCGCAAGAGAATAATACCACTAAGATCTTTAGATTTAATGTAACAACTTATTAATAACACCGTATTAATATAAATTTGACATTTATTAAATCTAATATAAACTAGAAATAGGCCGCCCTGTTGATAGTAGATGCGAATAGAAACAGGATAGCATAGAAGAACACACATTATCATGTGTAATGTCCACCCATGAACCTTTTGCCCAAATTGTACAGTAGTCTTACAAGACCCTGTTTCATTTGTAAAATATATCAATGATGCTTAAATATTTGATAGTGTAGATGTAATTTATTTCAGCTTCATGCCTTTTTGCATTGGTTGGGTTGAAAATTTTGACGAAATCACTCTATCTTGCACGGTTAAGAAGATAGAAGCCAATTCCTGTTTTTCTATTTTTGGCAAAAATTTGAAAATTCAAAATGGCCGCCATTATTGGGAAAAGGAAATTTTTTTGAAAATTGCCAAGAGTACATTTCTTAGATACCCTATGGGTCGAAAATTTCAACAAAATAACTCTATTTTGCACGGTTAAGGCCAGTTTGTGTTTTTCCATTTTGGGCAAAAATTCGAAAATTCAAAATGGCTGCCGTTTTTGGGGAGGGGAAAATTTTTTGAAAATTGCAAAGATTACATTCCTTAGATACCCTGTGGGTTGAAAATTTCGACGAAATCGCTCTATCTCGCATGGTTAAGGAGATAGAAGCAAATTTGTGTTTTGCCATTTTTGGCAAAAATTTGAAAATTCAAAATGGCCGCCATTTTAGGGGAGGGGAAAATTTTTTAGAAATTACCAAGAGTACAATGCTCAGATACCCTGTGGGTCGAAAATTTTGACGAAATCACTCTATCTGGCACGGTTAAGGAGATAGAAGCAAATTTGTGTTTTGCCATTTTTGGCAAAAATTCGAAAATTCAAAATGGCCGCCATTTTTGGGGAGGGGAAAATTTTTGGAAAATTGCAAAGATTGCATTCCTTAGATACCCTGTGGGTCGAAAATTTCGACGAAATCGCTCTATTTCGCACGGTTAAGGAGATAGAAGCAAATTTGTGTTTTGCCATTTTTGGCAAAAATTCGAAAATTCAAAATGGCCGCCATTTTTGGGGAGGGGAAAATTTTTTGAAAATTGCAAATATTACATTCCTTAGATACCCTGTGGGTCGAAAATTTCGATGAAATCGCTCTATCTCGCACGGTTAAGGAGATAGAAGCAAATTTGTGTTTTGCCATTTTTGGCAAAAATTCGAAAATTCAAAATGGCCGCCATTTTTGGGGAGGGGAAAATTTTTGGAAAATTGCAAAGATTGCATTCCTTAGATACCCTGTGGGTCGAAAATTTCGACGAAATCGCTCTATCTCGCACGGTTAAGGAGATAGAAGCAAATTTGTGTTTTGCAATTTTTGGCAAAAATTCGAAAATTCAAAATGGCCGCCATTTTTGGGGAGGGGAAAATTTTTTGAAAATTGCAAAGATTACATTCCTTAGATACCCTGTGGGTCGAAAATTTCGACGAAATCGCTCTATCTCGCACGGTTAAGGAGATAGAAGCAAATTTGTGTTTTGCCATTTTTGGCAAAAATTCGAAAATTCAAAATGGCCGCCATTTTTGGGGAGGGGAAAATATTTTGAAAATTGCAAAGATTGCATTGCTTAGATACCCTGTGCGTCGAAAATTTTGCCGAAATCGCTCTATCTCGCACGGTTAAGGAGATAGAAGCAAATTAGTGTTTTGCCATTTTTGGCAAAAATTCGAAAATTGAAAATGGCCGCCATTTTTGGGGAGGGGAAAATTTTTGGAAAATTGCAAAGATTGCATTCCTTAGATCCCCTGTGGATCGAAAATTTTGCCGAAATCGCTCTATCTCGCACGGTTAAGGAGATAGAAGCAAATTTGTGTTTTGCCATTTTTGGCAAAAATTCGAAAATTCAAAATGGCCGCCATTTTTGGGGAGGGGAAATTTTTTTGAAAATTGCAAATATTACATTCCTTAGATACCCTGTGGGTCGAAAATTTCGACGAAATCGCTCTATCTCGCACGGTTAAGGAGATAGAAGCAAATTTGTGTTTTGCCATTTTTGGCAAAAATTCGAAAATTCAAAATGGCCGCCATTTTTGGGGAGGGGAAAATTTTTGGAAAATTGCAAAGATTGCATTCCTTAGATACCCTGTGGGTCGAAAATTTCGACGAAATCGCTCTATCTCGCACGGTTAAGGAGATAGAAGCAAATTTGTGTTTTGCCATTTTTGGCAAAAATTCGAAAATTCAAAATGGCCGCCATTTTTGGGGAGGGGAAAATTTTTTGAAAATTGCAAATATTACATTCCTTAGATACCCTGTGGGTCGAAAATTTCGACGAAATCGCTCTATCTCGCACGGTTAAGGAGATAGAAGCAAATTTGTGTTTTGCCATTTTTGGCAAAAATTCAAAAATTCAAAATGGCCGCCATTTTTGGGGAGGGGAAAATATTTTGAAAATTGCAAAGATTGCATTGGTTAGATACCCTGTGTGTCGAAAATTTTGCCGAAATCGCTCTATCTCGCACGGTTAAGGAGATAGAAGCAAATTTGTGTTTTGCCATTTTTGGCAAAAATTCGAAAATTCAAAATGGCCGCCATTTTTGGGGAGGGGAAATTTTTTTGAAAATTGCAAATATTACATTCCTTAGATACCCTGTGGGTCGAAAATTTCGATGAAATCGCTCTATCTCGCACGGTTAAGGAGATAGAAGCAAATTTGTGTTTTGCCATTTTTGGCAAAAATTCGAAAATTCAAAATGGCCGCCATTTTTGGGGAGGGGAAAATTTTTGGAAAATTGCAAAGATTGCATTCCTTAGATACCCTGTGGGTCGAAAATTTCGATGAAATCGCTCTATCTCGCACGGTTAAGGAGATAGAAGCAAATTTGTGTTTTGCCATTTTTGGCAAAAATTCGAAAATTCAAAATGGCCGCCATTTTTGGGGAGGGGAAAATTTTTTGAAAATTGCAAAGATTGCATTCCTTAGATACCCTGTGGGTCGAAAATTTCGACGAAATCGCTCTATCTCGCACGGTTAAGGAGATAGAAGCAAATTTGTGTTTTGCCATTTTTGGCAAAAATTCGAAAATTCAAAATGGCCGCCATTTTTGGGGAGGGGAAAATATTTTGAAAATTGCAAAGATTGCATTGCTTAGATACCCTGTGCGTCTAAAATTTTGCCGAAATCGCTCTATCTCGCACGGTTAAGGAGATAGAAGCAAATTAGTGTTTTGCCATTTTTGGCAAAAATTCGAAAATTCAAAATGGCCGCCATTTTTGGGGAGGGGAAAATTTTTGGAAAATTGCAAAGATTGCATTCTTTAGATCCCCTGTGGGTCGAAAATTTTGCCGAAATCGCTCTATCTCGCACGGTTAAGGAGATAGAAGCAAATTTGTGTTTTGCCATTTTTGGCAAAAATTCGAAAATTCAAAATGGCCGCCATTTTTGGGGAGGGGAAATTTTTTTGAAAATTGCAAATATTACATTCCTTAGATACCCTGTGGGTCGAAAATTTCGACGAAATCGCTCTATCTCGCACGGTTAAGGAGATAGATTGTGTTTTGCCATTTTTGGCAAAAATTCGAAAATTCAAAATGGCCGCCATTTTTGGGGAGGGGAAAATTTTTGGAAAATTGCAAAGATTGCATTCCTTAGATACCCTGTGGGTCGAAAATTTCGACGAAATCGCTCTATCTCGCACGGTTAAGGAGATAGAAGCAAATTTGTGTTTTGCCATTTTTGGCAAAAATTCGAAAATTCAAAATGGCCGCCATTTTTGGGGAGGGGAAAATTTTTTGAAAATTGCAAATATTACATTCCTTAGATACCCTGTGGGTCGAAAATTTCGACGAAATCGCTCTATCTCGCACGGTTAAGGAGATAGAAGCAAATTTGTGTTTTGCCATTTTTGGCAAAAATTCAAAATGGCCGCCATTTTTGGGGAGGGGAAAATATTTTGAAAATTGCAAAGATTGCATTGCTTAGATACCCTGTGTGTCGAAAATTTTGCCGAAATCGCTCTATCTCGCACGGTTAAGGAGATAGAAGCAAATTAGTGTTTTGCCATTTTTGGCAAAAATTCGAAAATTCAAAATGGCCGCCATTTTTGGGGAGGGGAAAATTTTTGGAAAATTGCAAAGATTACATTCCTTAGATCCCCTGTGGATCGAAAATTTTGCCGAAATCGCTCTATCTCGCACGGTTAAGGAGATAGAAGCAAATTTGTGTTTTGCCATTTTTGGCAAAAATTCGAAAATTCAAAATGGCCGCCATTTTTGGGGAGGGGAAATTTTTTTGAAAATTGCAAATATTACATTCCTTAGATACCCTGTGGGTCGAAAATTTCGACGAAATCGCTCTATCTCGCACGGTTAAGAAGATAGAAGCAAATTTGTGTTTTGCCATTTTTGGCAAAAATTCGAAAATTCAAAATGGCCGCCATTTTTGGGGAGGGGAAAATTTTTGGAAAATTGCAAATATTACATTCCTTAGATACCCTGTGGGTCGAAAATTTCGACGAAATCGCTCTATCTCGCACGGTTAAGGAGATAGAAGCAAATTTGTGTTTTGCCATTTTTGGCAAAAATTCGAAAATTCAAAATGGCCGCCATTTTTGGGGAGGGGAAAATTTTTTGAAAATTGCAAAGAGTACACTCCTCAGATACCCTGCGGGTCGAAAATTTTGCCGAAATCGCTCTATCTCGCACGGTTAAGGAGATAGAAGCAAATTACTCAAAAGTAGTACTGAAAATACACAATGAAGTACCTAAATGGCTATTACTCATGTACTGACAAAGCTATCAGTCCCAAATGCAATACCAAGCGAGCTATGGACATAACAATCTTGTATTCAAAATTGTAGTAAAATATCTTTAATTATTTTGGCTTAAATGCACGGAAACCAATGGGTACTGAAAATAGCTGTACTTAAGTATTACTCAGTAAGCAAAAGAGGTACAACAGCCAAAAGCAATCCCAAGCAAGCTACTGACCCAATAAGCCTGCATACCAAATTTGGTGACAATAGCTCTAATACTTTTCCTTTAAATGAGCGGAAACCATGCGTGACGCCGGACATCGGACGCCGGACGCCGGACATCGGACATCGGACAACGGACATCGGACATCGGACGGCGAAAAAAGCAAAAATAATATATCCACCCCCCAGGGGGGTGGACATAAATATCCAGCAATACAAATACAAGAATACACAGCAAATCTAAATTAAATCGTATTACTGTATTACAGATACGAAATATAAATATTACTAGAAACTAAGTTTTAAACTACAAAGTTACTACTGCTACTGATAATAGTAATAACCTATAAATACCCGAAAATATATATTACCGTTACCTCAATATATTACCGTTATTACAACCTGTTACCGTTATTACAACAATCTGTTGTAATTAAAAACGAACACAATACCTGTGTTCTTGACCCAAGAAACCTGTGTAAATTCTTTACACAAATATTATAAATTAAACCAAATGCTTGGTCTTCAACCGAAATGTGATAGTTACCAGATAAAGTACCACCAATACAACACGGAATGTATTACAACCTATAGTGATAAATATACTGAAACCAATGGTTATCAAACCAATAATTAATCACGTATACCACCGGCACAGTCTCCGACTTTACGGTCTCTGTCTATAAACACCAATATACTGATTAAAACCCTATTAAACAGTATCCGACTTTACGGTTTCTGAATAATACACAATATATTATCACTAAGAATAAACCACAATTCCGGATGTAAAATTACTAACCTAAATCTGGCACTGCACTTCAATCAGCAAAATACCTTCTGGTAAAACACAACTGGTATCACACAAATAATAACAACTCCTAATATAAATATTAACAACCCGGTAAAACACTTCTTGTAACCTTAACATTTGAACCCAAACTGAGCCTGTTAAAAATATCACTCAAAATAACACTTAGGATTCAAACCCAGCATTAGCATGCTAAAATACATCTGATCACCTCAAGATTCAAACCCAGACTGATTTTAAAATCAAATCACCCTATGACCTAATCATGGTTGTTAAGATATCTGACAACAACTTGACAACTGATAAACTGTATTATGACATCACAGATTTTAAACAATACAACTTATAAAAGTGCTGTAATTGACACAACTGGTGCCTAATAATACATAGTAACATTAGAAATGAAATAGGTTATGCATTAAACTAAATGAAGACACATATAACCCATTATAAAGTACAATATCCTACCCTTTTTAAGACTCAAAATCACCGTTAGAATCACGTCATCATCACAGGATGTGTACGTAAATGGTTACTGCTAAATTTCAAACTCCGTAACCGAAAACGGAACTCCCGAAATTCGCCGCGAATCTCATCGAAATGCCGTCATTTCACAACTGAAATTTTTTTTTTTGTCACGGTAGAATGATGTTTGCTATGGATGACGTCCCGTTCGCTAACGTGACCTCCACCCCCCCCCCCCCCCACCCCACCCCCCCCACCCCCGTATATATGTGTGTGTCAGGTTTGAGGTTTCTTAATATTTATAGCATTTTGTCGACCTTGGAGACCAGAGATTCATTGGAAATTATCTTGCCTACCAAGTAGACCATGTATTCCCTATCTATTTCATAATATTACCTAATTGGCATAATTACAACAATTATATTTTGTATCTTTTCCTGTAAATTTCCTAATTATCATATTTTCACTTCCGTCAGGGGGTTCTACAGTCGCACCTGGATTTCACAAAGGGGTGACTTCGCTAAGTCCAAGCTTATCAAATAAGCACAGTGATTTTCTGTGTCATGTGACCTTTTATTTCTGTTCAAAATATACTATTGGTCACATATATCATTCATTCGATGCATTTTATCTAAGGATAAGTGCTGTTTTGAAATGGAAAACCTTGTTAAAACATATAAACTTCCAAAAAATTATTTTATTGAGGTGTTTTGTATAATTATACTTTATTTACAGCAATTTCAAATTTTGAAGTGGAGAAAAATTTATGGCGGCCATATTTAAGTCTTCTTTACAAAATTTAAGCCCACTACCTAAAGTTAAGTCCACTGACTTAGCAATTTTATAGACTTAGCTGCTTTGTGAAATCCGCAAAGTCTAAGACCACAGAATTAGCATTCTGGGGCAGATTTCACGAAAGGTCTTAGCCCGGTCTCAGACTCAAATTTGAGACTTTTGTCTCAAATTATTGGAACATATTACTTGAGCCCATGGGGTCAGCCTTAATGGATTTCACAAAAGATCTCAGTCTCAGCTTTGGCTGAGCCACTGGCTCAAATATTGAAACTGGTAGAAAGTGGGCTTAAGTTTTGTAAACAAAGGCTCAAATATGGCAGCCATAATTCTTTCTTCACTTCAAAATTTGAAATGGTTGAAAATAGGGTACAAGTATATAAAACAACCCCCTGAAGTAGTCTTTGGGTGTTTTTACATGTTTACAAGGTTTCCCATTGTAAAATGGTATTTAACCAGAGATATTATGTGTCAAACAAGGAACATATATGCCATCAGTAGAATATTTTGACTACAAAAAAATGGTCAGATGACACAGAAAACCACTGTCGTTATTTGATAAGATTGGTCTCAACTGAGACCCACTTCTGTGAAAACCATTTGAGACAAAGACTTAGCTGAGCCAAAAGGCTCAGATTGAGCCAGTGGCTCAGTCTGAGACTGGGCTAAGTCTGAGACCTTTCATGAAATCCGCCCCTGTTGACAAAATTTAAGACCAAAGTCAGAAAGTCTTAAATTTAAGTCTAAGTCTGGTCTTAAGTCCCTTTGTGAAATCGACCCCTGGGTCTAAGTCCCTTTATTGGCTAAGCCAGGGGCCGATTTCACTAAAGGACTTTAACTAAGTCCTTTTATTGGCTAAGTCAGGGACTTAAATCTAAGACTTTGTTAGCTAGGTTCTGGGACTTAAAATGGATTTCACAAAGGAGGCTCAGCTAAGTCCAAGCTTATCATATAACCATAGTGGTTTTCTGTGTCATGTGACCTTTTATATCTATTCAAAATATAATATTAGTGCCATATATTATTATTATTATTATTATGTATTTATACTCAGCGCAATATCTCCATATACTACAGGACTCAAAGCGCTATTTAACCAATCCGACTGTATATCCTTCATTTGATGTATTTTATCTAAGGATAAGGGCTGTTTTGAAATGGAAAACCTTGTTGCCACATATAAACTACCCAAAGACTACTTTAGTGAGGTGTTCTGTGTAATTATACTTTATTTACAGCCATTCCAAATTTTGAAATGGAGAAAAGTTGATGGCAACCATATTTGAGTCCTCTTTACAAAATTTAAGCCCACTACCTCCCAGACTTAACTTAAGTCCACTGACTTAGCAATTTCATGGACTTAGCTGCTTTGTGGAATCCGCTAAGTCTAAGACCACAGACTTAACATTCTTTTGACAAAATTTAAGACCAAAGTCTTAAATTTTAGTCTAAATCTGGACTTAAGTCCCTTTGTGAAATCGGCCCCAGGGACTTAAATCTAAGACTTTGGTCTTAGCTAGGTCTGGGACTTAATTGGATTTCACAAAGGGTGACTTAGCTAAGTCCAAGCTTATCAAATAACCACAGTGGTTTTCTGTGTCTGTGACCTTTTATGTCCTTTATTTGATACATTTTGTCTAGGTTCTGGGATAAGTGCTGTTTTGAA
This sequence comes from Sabellastarte sp. h YS-2021, assembly GCA_964017235.1. NCBI lineage: Eukaryota > Metazoa > Annelida > Polychaeta > Sabellida > Sabellidae > Sabellastarte > Sabellastarte sp. h YS-2021. Next base: position 162,629,661 of record OZ024927.1, on the reverse strand, counting down.
ATAGAAAACCTTGTTACATTATATAAACTTCCGAAAGACTACTTCAGTAAGGTGTTCTGTAAAATTATACTTTATTTACAGCCATTTCAAATTTTAAAGTAGAGAAAAGTTCGGCTGAGGCTACTACTGTCGTTCTCTTGGATCAATCAGCAGCGTTTGATACTATTGACCATGATATGCTTCTTGATTCTCTTAGCTCCTGGTTTGGTGTCGGCGGGGTTGTCCTCGATTGGTTCAAATCTTATCTCTCAGACCGTGTTCAGTGCATTAAGATTGAGTCAGTTTTATCTGATGCCAAAATACAAAGTTATTGTATGGTGTGCCTCAAAGCTCTGTCCTGGGGCCAATCCTTTTTTCACTCTATACTACTCCGCTGAGTAAAGTCATACAGAATCATCCTGGTATTATTTTCCAGTTCTACGCCGATGACACACAATTGTATGTGCCTCTCACACATAAAAATGTTGCCTCGGCCCTTGATAAGCTGTCATGCTGCCTAGAAGACGTTAAGAGATGGCTCTCTACAAATAAGCTTAAGCTAAATCCTGATAAGACCAAATTCATTGTGTTTGGCCCTAAGTCTCAGCGTGAAAAACTTAATCACTCCTTCCCAGTCAACATACTCGGTAATCTTATATCACCAGTAGATGCAGTTAGGAACCTTGGTGTCTGGTTTGTTTCAGATTTCTCATTCTCTTGCCATGTTATGAATGTCTGCAAGGCTTGTTTTGCTCATGTCCGGGATCTTAAGCGACTCCGAGGAAATCTGACACATGAAGCTGCCCTTATGGCTGCCAATGCTCTTGTCGGAAGTCGTCTTGATTACTGTAACTCTCTGTTCAGAAGTCTCTCAGAACAGTCTTGCCAGAATTGTGGCCAACACCACCAAGTATTCACACATCACTCCAGTTAGAAAAGCACTACGTTAAGTACCGTTCTATCTTTAAGACTGCCGTGCTTGTTTGTAAGTTCCCACACAGTGGTAACCCCAAATACTTTGAACCCTTTCTGATACCCAGACATAGTGCATATAACACTCATCGAAGTCAATCTGATGGCATCTTTCTTGAGGTTCCTCACTTTGCTTCAGTTTTCAAGTCTCAAAAGCATTTTGGACTCAGTTTTGCGTATGATACACCTATGATTTGGAATGACCTTCCAGACGAGGTCCGCTTTGCAGTCTGCAAACTCACTTACCTCCTTCAGGTCAAAGCTGAAGTCATACCTCTTTGGAAAAGCAATCTCCTCCTGCTTTCTCGGCGGTGCTGACCCCTGCAATATCTCTGGTTTATGAATATTGAACAATGGTTTTGTGTGATGCGCCTTAGAGTCTGCCTTTTGACTGAGATTAAGTACTATAAAAGTGCTATTAGAATTACAATTTAAGTTTAGCAGCAATGTCTCTTTTAAATACAAACAGTTCTACACTTATTGTCCACAATGTCCAGAAGTCTCCAGTCTGTTCCTGAGTGTCTGAAACTACACTACATAGTTTAGTATAAGAAATATACTAAAAGTAAAATATTTCAACACAAAGTAATATTTTTCAAGAGTACCACCTGGTACTAAATATGAAACTACATGAAAAGATTGCTGATAGCATTTACCTTTAACATGTACCGTTTACCATCTGGTAAAATAATATGTTAAACAAATCTCTTTCTAACATGACAAACACATTCAAGCAGACACTTTGACAAATGTAAGTTACTGAATTCTACAAAATTAAAATTAATCTGCGAGCAAATCCAGCTCATCATCAAAATCAAAAGTACAATCTGTACTTTCATCAACACCAAGGAGTTCATTAATTTAATAATCTCCTCATCTGAATCTAGGCAACCGTTTGAATTTGAACTATCGGACTTGACAGATTGACACTTGTTTCAGACATTTCTGATTCAACACATTTGGTAATTTCATTTGTTTTCTGACAAAGATTAGGGGTGCAACGAATCAAAATATTACGAACCGAATCGATCCGCGAATCAATCATTGCAAACCAAATCGATTCACGAATCAATTTGACATAATTTAACTTGCCTGTGCAGTGGTCATTTGCAAACATAAGCACAAATGAGCAGTGTTCATGTTTGCTATTACTTGTTAACAATTGTCTTTGAAATCACTTGTAAGAGTGCATTATGCAAAAATATACCTTAAAAAGTGAAAATATTAAAAACTGGATAATAAAATCTTGTTGTGCAATAGATATTTATTTCTATATATATTTAACAAAACTATGAAAAAAGTGGCAAATTTACATCCACTGGTGAGTTTACATCACTTACTATAAATGTGTTTTCTATTGATAAATACCGAATTTTTGTTAAACGAAGTATGATTGGACAGTGCCGTTTCTGCTCGACCAATCAAATTAAGCCATTTAGAAGCAAGGAAACATGGAGGAATTGGGTTAAAAAGACAATATATGTGTCCTTTATTTGATTTTTAAACAAAATTCGTCTAATTTTCCCAATATTTACAGCGAAAACGCGGGCGATAATGCAATATATATGCGTTACCGCGACTCGGGATGAGATTCGCGAACTTTCGTTTGCCACCAAGTGGTTCGCGGATCTCTGTTTCACCGAAAATGACCGAATATACCGAACCACCGAACTATCGTTGCAGTACTAACTAAGATCATCTGAAACTGGATGAACAGTACTGAAATGGATTTTCATATGCTGTCCTTCAAAACATTGAAATACACAAAGAGGACACTTCAAGGGAGGTTTGTAGCCTTGTAACACATCTACTCTGAAATTATCTAAATCTCCATTGGAAACGTCAATGCCATGAACATTAATAATATGTTTTCTGAAAAAAGAATTGTCCAGACTGGACTCACAATGACAATAAAAGTCACGCCTATAACCCCAAAATTTATCTGCATGAAAACGGGTTACATGCCTACTGATATTTTTAACCACTTTACAACATGAGAACACACACTGTGTTCTTTAACAAAAGTAAAATGGGGCCACGGTGGCAGAGTGGTAACACTCTCGCCTCCACCTCTGAGGCCAAGGTTCGGTTCACAGCTCTATTTGAAGTGGGAAAGCTGGTAGTTGCTTTCCGTTGGTTGGCAGTTAACAGTACAGAACCTTGACCAACTGTATGTACTGGTTTCTTCTGCCCTTCCAACTACCCGTCGTGATATGACCTGTACAGTGTTGAAAGTGACGTAAAAACCCCAAATAAATAAACAAGTAAAACTACGTCCATTTTTAGGTGGGTTGCGTGTAACCAACCCGCCTATTAGATTGATGTGTCCAGCTTCCACCTGTCCGTGTGTCCGTCCCGTCCACATTTTTCGTTTCCGGACTCTAACTCAAAAATGGTTTGACCAATCGAATTCAAACTTGACAGGGAGATAGGTCACCATCATAGCTAGGTTCCTTTTGAAATTGGTGTAATTACGTCCGTTTGTTTGTCCGTTTTTTGTCTGTTTGTCCATCCATCTGTCCGTCCACATTTTCGTTTCCGGACTCTAACTCGAAAACGGTTTGTCCAATCGAATTCAAACTTGACAGGGACATAGATCGCCATCATAGCTAGGTTCCTTTCGAAATTGGTGTAATTCCATCTGTTCGTTTGTCCGTTTTTTGTCCATTTGTCTGTCCATCCATCTGTCCTTCCACATTTTCGTTTCCGGACTCTAACTTGAAAACGGTTTGTCCAATCGAATTCAAACTTGACAGGACATAGATCACCATCATAGCTAGGTTCCTTTCGAAATTGGTGTAATTCTGTCTGTTCGTTTGTATGTTTTTTGTCCATTTGTCTGTTCGTCAACATTTCTGTTTCCGGACTCTAACTTGAAAACACTGTGTCCAATCATATTCAAACTTGACAGGGAGATAGATCACCATCATAGCTAGGTTCCTTTCGAAATTGGTGTAATTCCGTCCTTTCGTTTGTCCATTTATAGCATAGATACAATTATGTAACCTAGATTACAAGTTTTACATTTCTTAGCACGTCTAACACATTCACCTTAACTGGGTGACCTAACATTTCTTTCCTTGTTTCTAAATGTAATTACAGCAGTTGCTAACCTTATTGCTGCCTGTGCAACCTGCCTTTTGGGGCATCTTTGACCCTCTTGTTAGATCTTTCCTTTGAGATCGCTCCTCCTCTGACTTTGTTAAACTGAGCATCCTGCTCCCATTTTGAATTGGTTCCTACTACCCTCATTTTGCAAGTTCTGAAAATACAATTTAATAAAGAAAGCATGAGCCAAAGCCCTATTATCTATTACCGCCTAAAGTAGCCCTTACATGCTACACAACCAAATAAAATATTTCTTAAATATACTCACCATCGATACCACCTTTGATTACATGTACCACTCACCAAACCTCTGGGGTGGTTTCACCTGTTGTGGTCAGTTTGAAACAAAATTATCATTTTCGAGATCAGTTGCTTGATCCACTTCAACCTCAGCTTCCTCTGAGTTGATTTCTTGTTGATCTTTCGACAACTCCTGTACCCATGAGGTGTCTATGTCTTCTCTCACATGAGCCTGTTTTATCCTGTCATGGTTAACAACAAAAGGTTTACTGTTAGCATTCAGTGCAATTCTATAAACTATATTCGAGAACTTTTGAACAACTACATATGGACCTTGCCATTTATATTAGCTCTCTTTTGGTGCATTTCCTTTAATTGGACAATTGTAATACACCAGTGACCCAGGAGAAAATTTATTCTGTTTTTTTTTCTGTTATTGTACCAGTACTGCTGTTTGATTGCAGCCTTTTGTAATTTTAATCTTGCATTTTCATGTACTTTTTCTAATCTACTTTGCAAATTTAACACATAACCATCTATTACCTGCATCAGTTTCTGAAAATTGACCCATCACATCCGTTTCTAGTCTTTCACCTGGAGATCCTACAAAATATATATGCATACCTCCCTTGGCACTTTGAGAAGGACTTTTAGGTATTTGACATGGTTTACATGTTCATACCCACCTTTTTACATAATCTGTCGTATGTGGCCAGAAAAATCTTGCTCTCATCTTTGTCAATGTACGTTTTACTCCAAGATAACCTGCAGTAGCATTATCGTGAAGTTGTTTTACATCTTCTCTCTACTTTTCTGGTAAAATGAGTTGATAAAAATACTTATCACCTTCACTGTTTTCCCACTTTCTGTACATTAACTTACCACAGAGGACTAATCTTTCTCATTCAAATAGTAATTGCTTTGTTTCACTACCATACTGTGAGAAGTTGGACCACTGGAACTCTTCTCAGTCTTCCAACCATTTCACCACTAGACCAGTCTTTTGATCTCTCCGTTGTTCATTCACCATTTCTTCCTCTGTCCACAGCAGTTGTACTGAAACATTATAAACTTTGGACTCTATAGTACAAGTACTATGGTCAACAAAAGTATCTACATTTTCAAAATTGGTTTGCACACCTACGTCACATGTAATCTTGGTTTCTATAACCACATCTGGTTCATACTCAAGGTCACTGAATTTTTTACAATAACACTTTTTCATCTTACAAGGCTGAAACTGCCTGCTCAATCCATTTGCATTGGAGTGAGTACTGCCAGAACGGTGTACAATCTCATAATCAAAGGGCTGTAAGAAATCTAGCCACCTGGCTAACTGCCCTTCCGGTTCTTTGAATCGGTTCAAATACTTCAGTGAACTATGATCTGTTTGTATGATGAAATGTCTACATTACAAATAGTTTTTGAACAATTTTACATGGTGTATCATAGCTAGCAACTCTTTTCTAGTTATGCAGTAATGGATTTCTTGCTCACTTCTTCTACCACATGCAATAACCCTTTCTACCTGTTCACCATTGTGATTCTGTGTCTGACTGAGCACTGCACCAAGACCAACATTCGATGCATCAATATCTAATATGAATGTACCTTCATCCTGAGAGTAACCTAACACAGGTGCAGAAGTTAATAACTCTTTCAACTTCTTCAATGCTTCTTCACATTCATCAGACCACTCCAATTTAGTTTTCAGAGAAGTTAAATTTGTAAGCAGTTTTGCAGCTGTTGAAAAATTGTCCAAAAATCGTCTATGGTACGAAGTTAAATCCAACAAACTTTTAACTTCTTTCTGATTTTTTGGCCCTGGCAAAGATTTGACAAATTCAATCTTTTGGGATCACAGCTAATACCATTTTCACTTACCACATGGCCCAGAAACTCTAACGATTATCTGAACTATTTACATTTTGCAGGTTTCAACTTCAGGTTGTCATTTCGCAAATGTCTCAGCAGCTCACCTAATCTGCTCAGTGTTTCTTCAAATGTAGATCCAAACACCAGGACATCATCTAAAATTTAGATCTTTACTAGTGTATTTAAAATACCAGGTGTGATATCTAGTGTACTAGTGTAAAGAAATATATCTCAAATCTGACAGCAGTTTGTCCATCAGTCTCTGAAAACAACCCGGAGCAGTCTTCAGACCAAAAGGCATGACAATCCATTCATACAAACCTCCTGATGGACCATCTTGATGACAAAATGCTGTTTTTTCACAGGAATTAGTATCCATCCTAATCTACCAATAATCTGCAGCTATAGCACTTGAACAGAACAATCTGGCCTTAGAAAGACAATCTAAAGACGATTGGATACGTGGCAAAGGGTATCGGTCTGCCTTCATCTTCATGTTGGTCAATCTAAAATCAATACACATTCTATAAGAACCATTCCTTTTCTTCACCATAACAATTGGTGAAGCCCATGGTGACTTAGTCAGTGTAATCAGCTTCTTATCTAGCAATTCTTGAATCAAAGTGTCAGCAGCTTTCATCGCATCTGAACCTAACCTACGAGGTGCTTGCTTGATGGGTTGAGAATCACCTGTATCTAAAGAACATTCAGTAATGTTAGTTGAACTCAAGTCAAAGTCATCTTTAGAAAATACATCAGCATATTCTACAAGAAAGTGTTTCAATTTCAATTTTTGACTTGAATCTAAGTTTTCAGCTGCATCATCATACATGTTCACCAAATGAGATTGAACATCTGTGTCATCAGTTTTGTCATCACTGCATGTTTCATGGCTTACATGTACTGAAAAACATGCATCACTTTTATCATCAAATAATTCATCAACTTTGTCACAATCAGTTATTTTTGATATCACACCTGGTATATTCACCAACATACAGACCACTGTATTTTCTTCTAAAGTGACGGTATCTGCATTGGGATTATACAGTAATACTGGTATACTTTCTTGACCTGTGGAATGATACTTTTAGCAGGTAGAACTGACTTTTTACTCACCAGAGATTTCACTGGCTCTAACATAAAATTGATGTGAGCTTCAGATTTACATTTACTAGTTTTATTGTTGACTACATGTGCTTCAATAATACTTTCAGTTCTTGGTGCTAAAGTGACAGATTTTCTCACCAATACCTTTCTTGTAACAGAATTACAGTAGATATCTTGAACAGGAATAGCTAAATCACCCTTCAAGAGAGTCATGGTACTGAAATCGATTGGAAAACCTAGGGTATACAAATCATTCATACCCAGTATAGCTTCACCAGTAAAATTTCTAACAAGAAAACTCACCGTTTTCTTTGTATTACCCATTTTCAAGTTCAAGGTCACTATTCCGTCAGCTTTTTGTATGCTGGCATCCACAAACTTGACCTTATTTTCAGACTCTGCTAGTGTTGGTCGTATCTCTTCCCGTATTTTCTGCAAGGCATCTCTGCTCAGCAAGGACATTGTTGCTCCACAGTACCTGTAAATTTACTGACACAACATTAGTTCCATACAAAGCATTGATGTACAGACCTTTGTTTGGTTGGGCATGGAAATTCAAATGTTTTGACATTTTACTTTTAGGAACTGTTTTAAACTCTAAAAGAGCTGTGCCTGAACTGAAATTCACTGAATGCTCTTTGACAGAAGAATCATTCACTGATCTTTTGGACAGATCATCAGATAAACCTTTATCTACCATTTCATTACTTCCTTCAGTAATACTTCCTTTTGTAACAATTTCACTGCCTTTGTGATCTATTTCACTAGTAGCATGGGTATCTTGTGGGGCAATCACTTTAGTGGACACAGGAATTGGCCCCTCAACTGTGTCCGGTATTAGTTTAAATGACTCTTTGATTTCTGTGGTAACATTTGGACTTATTTGACCTTTTTTGGACACTCGTTTTTCCAATGACCGAATGCATCACAAATAAAACATGCACTGTTTGTCTTGTTTTTACTTTTCACATCAAAGTTTCTCTCAGGTTGACTTTTACTACCAAACTGGCGTGGTTTATTTGGTACAGTTTGAACTGGTACTTTGTTGTTTGTTATTTCATTACATAGTTTTTTCCAGTTTATGCATGAACTCACCATTGTCTTCCTCCAGGCTCAATGACCTGTGGTTGTAAGGACCCTGATTTTGATCTTTATGTTAATAGTATATCACCTGTTCTAAATGTGCACCGTATGCAGCTGCTTCTTGCAGACTTCGGAAATTCTGCATTCTTATCTGCAACCTTAAATCATGCTTTGGAGGTAAATCCTGTAGTAAGTATCTAAGTGCTTGCTCATCTTTTTCCTAATCAATAAAATTTGGATGTGCTCTGTCAACAAGTTGCCTAACCCTTTCAGCGAACATAGGAGTACTTTCATCCCTTTGTTTTTGGCAATTGGACAATTTCAAAATGGCACCATCTCTGGAATTTGAGATGTCATGGATAGCATCTAACCTGTTAATCAAGTGCTGATACAAAATGTTGTGGCAAACCAGCAACAACACCTAAAAGTTTACCTGTGAGGGAGTTCATCAGTCTGGTACACCTTGTTTTCTCAGACCAGGCTGTCTGAGTGGCCACCGCTTCAAAATGAATCTTATATTAAGTAAACCAGTCAGTTTCTTTTGGGTTAAAAGATTTTACTTTGACTGATAGATCCTCTCTACAAAACTGGTCCTGATTGCTACTTGACCTGCATGATTCCTGATCAGACTTTTGATTAGTGTCAGGTCTGGAAAATGGTCCGTCATAGTATATAGTATGAAGAATTCTTATACTCGTGGTGCCTTGGACTATATGAGTCCCTTTTCCACCTGTTATTACTATTATTGACATGATGGAACCTACCTTGATTTCTGCCATCCTGCCAATGACTTGGTGATCTTGAAGAATCACTCTGGTCGTTTACTTTGTTCAGTTCCTGTTTGACAAGTTCACTAAGAACATTGCCAATTTGGTTAATTTTATTGTAATTGGAATTTTTATAAATAAAAATACTTACATAATCCCAACAAATGCTTACGTGACCTACCGTTCGGTCAAGGACACAGACAATGTGTCTCGCCATTTTTTTTTTACTGAAAGTACACACGTAAACCCCAGCGGGCACCTGCTGGAGGTTATATCTCCACTGTAAGTTGTCATTCTAATTTTGACCCTACCCCTCAGAAGATGGTAGAGGGGAGGAGGGTGGGACTCTCCCTGTTGGGATTATGTAAGTATTTTTATTTATAAAAATTCCAATTACAATAAAATTAACCAATTTTATTGCATAAAAACGTACTTACATAATCCCAACAAATGCTTGAATGCAGCCCTGAGGTCCATGGTGGGTAGACTTCTGAGGACTGTCAAGTGCTATAGGAGAGTTCTTTAGGTTATACAGATACAAAAAATGCGTAAACACAATATGTTATACTACAAACACTGCAATATACTACATATAGGAATACTAGTATCATTATTACTGTCATAGTCATTACAAGTACTGCTAAAGTGAAAAGTAGTTGTAATAAAGTAGCTGTAAAGTACTCACCCACTTATGAAAGCAGCATGCTGTACTGAACATCAAATAATATGCATGAATCCCTCCACCTTGTCTATACAGTAGTGCAGGGGTCAAAGGTTAGCTGTGCCCAGTTGAATAGAACTGCAACAGTCAGAGTGCAGCTGTCCCTCAAGCCAAGCAGCCATAACATGAATTCTTATCCATATTCTTATTCCAAAAATCAAAGTCCTAGTACATTCCAGTCCCATTCCATACATCCTGAAAACATAAATGCTGATTACATTATTAAGTCTCAATTGTTTACTATATGCTGTGCAGACACAATGGGACCTAACTTTAAAAATATCATCATTTTCCCAACAAATATCCTTCAAATAAAAGTTTGTGAAGGTATTGTGGGACTTCCAGTAATAGGAGCTCAAGACCTGCTCTAAGGAGATACCTCCTTTAAATGCAAGTGATGCAGCCATAGCTCTAACATCATGAGCTCTAACCTGAGTGACCTGTTGATCAGCTGTATCTGAAGACTGATAGCAAGTTTGAATGGTGTGTTTGATCCACTGGGAAATGGTTATTCTTGTGATATCCTTAGAATAACCCTCCCTAAGGGATACAAAGAGCAGGGCCTTGCCCTTTCTCATGGATTTGGTCTTCTGTAAATAGACCTTGAGGGCCCTAACTGGACAAAGTGACTTGTCCTCCACCAGCGAGCTGTCCAACATGGTAGTAAGGGCTGGTATCACTACTGGCTTAATGGAATCAGGGCCATCCGAAGCCAATTGGTTTTTAGCCAGGAAGGCCGGAGAAGGAGAGACAGTAACTTCTGACCAATTTCTCCTTGAAGAGACAGAAGAGTGAGTCCATGCATGTATCTCACTCCTTCTTTTTCCTGAGGCTAAAGCCAACAGGAACAATGTCTTGTAAGTTAGCCACTTCAAAGGAGCCTCTGAGAAAGGCTCAAAGGGAGGTTTTGTCAAACCTAAGAGGACCAATGAGAGGTCCCATGTAGGTATGGACCTATTTGGTTTAGGTCTATCCCTGGTGAAGCTGGCAATAAGTCTATTCAGTTCTAGACTTTTGAAATGAATTCACCCTGTGAACCCAAAGCATCAGCAATTGCTGTTCTGTAACCAGTGATTGTGGCTGGTTTAAGATTTTTGACTGTGAACAGGTAGTTTAAAAATTCTGCTACCTGGGGAACAGCTGTTGAGGTGATGTCCACCTTATTCTCTGTGCACCATTGCCCATAAATGGTCCACCTTGATTGGTAGACTTTTCTTGAGGATTCCCTCTGAGGTGCCTTAATTCTTTCTGCCACCTCAGATGAGAATCTTCCAGAATTGGATTCCTGGAATCCAGAAGCCACACATGCAGATTCAGGTACTCCATGTTGTTGTGGAACCTGTTGGAATGTGGTTGTTTCAGTAATGTCTTCCAATGAGGGAGCTGTAGAGGTACCCTGGTCGAGAGATCCACCAGATCCCAGAACCACGGCATCCCTGGCCACCCTGGAGCCAGTACTATCATCCTGCATGGGTATGTTATTATTTTTTGAATTACTTGTGGCAGGATGGCTACTGGACAGAAGACATAGCCGTCTAGGCCTTCCCAACAGATATTCAATGCATCTATTTTCCAAGCCTTTCTGTCTGGGACAGGAGATACATAAATTGGAAGTTTGTAATTTAGATGAGTTGCAAAAAGATCTACCATTGGTGTGTGCCAAACTTTGCAAATTTGGTTGAATATCTGTTGGTGAAGTGACCACTCCGTCTGTATGACCTTGTCCCTTCGTGATAGAGAGTCTGCTATGATGTTTAGGGATCCAGGTATGTGTCTTGCCCTTATCTGGATTCTTCTGGAATTTGTGAATGCAAGAATTCTCCAGATAAGAGCACACATCTCTATGGAATGTGTGCCTCCTTCTTTGTTCAGATAAGCTACTACTGTGCTGTTGTCTGAACAAATGAGCACTGTTTGACCTTTTAAGTGTTCCTGAAAGCCCTTTAGGGCTAGAAGAACAGCTTTTAGCTCCAATACATTGATGTGGAGCTGGGCTTCCTTGTTTGACCAGAGACCACTTAACACTATCTCATTTAAGTGAGCTCCCCAGCCTTTTTGTGAGGCATCTGTAAACACCAGTGTGTTGTGTACCTGAGGATGGATAGGAGCACCTGCCATGAGATTTTTGATATCCTCCCACCACTTTAGGTGCTTCAGGAAATTTCCTGTTTCCTGGAATCCTTATGTGCAATGACTGGGGAAACTTCCAGTGCGACTTTAGGTACCACTGGAAAGGTCTCATGTGTAACCTTCCTAGTGGCACTGTTTTTTCCAAGGAAGCTAAAGTCCCTATGAGCGACATGAGCTTTCTTGGAGTCAAGACTAATGACTTTCTGATGGAAACAGTCTGAATGTTTAACCGATCGAGTTTCTTTTGGGTTGGAAATACCAGACCCCTCTGAAGATCGAAGTGATAGCCCAGAAAATCTAGTTTTTGTGTGGAAACCAATTCCGACTTTTGAAAATTGATGAGCCAGCCTAGTTCTTGGACCAATTTCACTAAACTTTTTTAATCTTTGAGACATTGTTCTTCTGTTGGTGACCGAAGAAGCCAGTCGTCCAGATATTGATGGATTCTGAGGTTCCTGACTTGAGCTATGAGTTTTACCTCTTTCACAATGCGAGTAAACTCTAGGGGAGCTGTTGTGACTCCAAAAGGGAGTGCCCGAAATTGGAAAACCCCTTTTTTGTTTGAAATCTCAGATATTTTTGAGATTGTCGATGTATTGGAACATGAAAATAAGCGTCTGTGAGGTCTATCGAGGTGACCCACTCCCCCTTTCGAATCGACTTCCTGATAGATTCGGCTGTTTCCATCTTGAATGTCGGTACATGTAAAAGGTTGTTTAACATACTAAAACTATCACTGGTCTCCACCGTTTCATGGGTTTGTGTACCAGAAATAGTCTGCTGTAATATCCCAGAATAGTGGATTTCCTGACATGAGTTATCGCCTTTTTGTGAGCATGGCCTGAACCACTTTGTGGAGGGCGCCATGTTTGTTTTTGTTGTCAACTTCACTCCAAATGAGCGGAATTTTCGACAATTTTTGAAGAATTATGCAATCTAGACGATAGTCATGTCATAGTAAACCTACTCAACTGGGCTGAGGTCGGCATTTTCACAATACCTGGCAAAAAACCCGTAATTTGTCCATTTATTTCCTCGAGATCTTTCTTCGCTGCCATTTTGTGATGCGCGCGCAGCAGGTGTTTGGCTGCGTTCATTTGTCACGAAAAAAATTATTTACCTTCCTGAGAAGTTTTAGAGTTAGATAACCCCCCGAAAACAAAATTCCTGGCAGTATTTGATCTAGTTATGTAGAGTCTTTTAACATTTTGTCCCCCACCTGAGGCTAAATGTGGAGATGACAAAGTTCCTGCTAATCAAAGTGGAGTGTTTGCAGATTAGGAAGACCCTTAGGACCCAGTTCCGAACCACAACTTTCAACAAGGTGTCCCTGGCTAGGAACATGTTGCAAGCAAGGCCATATTATACTATAGGTCAATGAGATCTGCTGACTACTGCACAGTTTCAAATCTCCTGAACTGCTAATTCATAGGCTAGTGCCTGGATCCTGATATTCAACTACTCCATGGCCATCTTAAACCATGTAACATGGCCTAAAAAGGTGTACATTCTCTCTACAGACTGACTCCTGTATAATGTGCTGTTAGATGATAGTAAAGGAGACTTCGAAGGAGTCTCTCGAGGAGAAGTTGTGTAAGGTTTTATATGGCCTCTCAAAAGGCAAGAATGACCATGAGAACTAGGATTGTGTGCTAGCTTTGACAATGTAGTTCCTAAAGCCTCCTAAATCTGTGAACCCATGTGCTGAACAGAAGGTAGGGGTAAATTGTGCTTCTTAACAATCTGTTTAGAAGGTTCCTATGAAAAGGAGGAGCCACAAGACACTCAACTTGTGGAACTTGTAGATGCAGCAGCCCACTAATGACACTCCACATCTCCCAAGGGAGGGGTGCAATTGTAAGTGATAGGAGCCTGCCTGCCTCACCTTGAGGAGACTTAGACTGATGGTGTTTCCTGGAAGGCATATTGAATCATCAGCAAGTTCACCTTCTGATGAATCAGGTCTTGTCTGAGAGACAGGGGCACACATACCCTGCTCCTGTGAAAAGATGAATCTCTTAGAAAAAAGGGAGACCTACAGTGTCTCCTGGAAGGTTACCGGTAGTTTGAATCATCAAAAATTCACCTAATGATGAATCAGGTGTTATCTGAGAGACAGGGGCACACATACCCTGGTCCTGTGAAAACGAAGAAGGTTTATATGTGGGTTCGAACTCCTCAAACTGGGAAGTCAGAAGCCCACAGACTGGTCATGGAGTGAATTAATATGATAACAAAGGCGTGGAATCCCCAAATAATGATCAAATTCCAGAAGACTTACTATAGATATCTTCGTGGAAGAATTCCAGAGCCTGCACCCATAAGGCACTGTTATTTCTACCAGAAATGCATTAATCCTTTCCTTTTCCATCCTTCTGCCTTAAATGCAAGCTTGGTGAATATGCCAAGGTAGCATAACAGAAGAACAAACTGCGCATATTGTAAATATCCCTTGAAGCGCTAAAAAGAACGTGTGTGTACTTGACGGCGGTCAAAATAAGAATGACAACTTACAGTGGAGATATAACCTCCAGCAGGTGCCCGCTGGGGTTTACGTGTGTACTTTCAGTAAAAAAAAAATGGCGAGACACATTGTCTGTGTCCTTGACCGAACGGTAGGTCACGTAAGCATTTGTTGGGATTATGTAAGTACGTTTTTATGCAATAAAAATTTGACATTAACTCTTGAACAGATAAACTGTCTGTATTTCCAGAAACAGTGTTACCAGTAGCTTGAGTCTCATCAACACCCTCCAGTGAGATCTGACAGGTGTTTTCAACATCAGACATAGTGACAAAACTTGTAATATACTTTTTTTTAAAAAATGCAAGTTCACACAATAAGTCCTACAATAGAAATAACACAGTAAGACAAAAATACAAGAAATCAATAAATACTGAACCTGAAAAACAACTAAAAAACTAAAAATGGACTTACTGCAATGCTAAAATAATTACAAGACAAATAATACAACAGATCAATAAATACTGAACCTGAAAAAATTTAACAGTGGGTGTACTGCAATGCCGAAATAATTTCAACAAAATAAACCACAGTAACACAAAGTAATCTAATACTACAATCTCAACAAAATTCAATGCCGCATAAAAAAAGCCAAAAGCTTCAAGCAAGATAATTTACACAGCCAAGCAAAATCATCATAAAGAATAAATACTGAACAAGACTTTTTTAGTACTAAAGTTATTTTCACAAAAAATACCTTTAAAATCAGTAATTCTACAGATCCAATAATTCTGTAAAAATAACGTAACAAAGTAAACAAAGTCACAGACTGTGAAAACTATTCAACAAAAAATAAAGTGATTTAAACTGGTTACCGATACTATTCGCTTGACAGATCGATCCCGGACGAGCTCCCTAAAATTTGAAGGTTGCGCCGTAAAAGATTTGTAACAAATCCCAACTCCGAGCCCCCACCTAACAATTTGTTAGGACAAAAACTTTAATTACCAATATGTTAAGCAACAACCTAAAAATTGCCTGAGTTCATTGACCTGACTCCTAACGGAGGAAGATTGACCTTAATCTTCGCAAGAGAATAATACCAAGAAAGTCTTTAAATTTAATGCAACAATTTATTAATAACACCGTACAAATTAATACAAATTTGACATTATAAAATCTAATATAAAAATATCAAGCAATACAAGTACAATAATGCACACACCTAAATTAAACTGTATTACTGTATTACAGATACAAAATACTAGTATTCTTAGAGACAAAGTTTTAAACTGAAATTACTACTGCTACTAATATAATAACCTTTTAAAACCCAAATACATGTGTTACCGTTAGCACAATATATTACCGTTATTACCATATATTACCGTTATTACAACAATCTGCTGTAATTTAAAACGAACACAATACTTGTGTTCTTGACCAGAGAACCTGACGTATGTAACTCTACACAAATAGTATAAGTAAAACCGAAAGCTTGGTCTGCAACCGAAATATGAAATACCGGATAAAATATAATCAATACAACACGGAATATATTACAGCCTGTAGTGATATATATACTAAAATCTATAATTAATCACGTATACCACCGGCACAGTCTCCAACTTTACGGTCTCTGATAACGAAACTATAGCCAGTCTCCGACTTTACGGTCTCTGTCTATAATTTACAAATATACTGATTAACACCCTATTAAGCAGTATCCGACTTAACGGTTTCTGAATAATACACAATATAATAGCACTAAGAATAATTAACAATTCCGGATGTATAAATACTTTACAAAAGTTGCATGTAACCAAATACTAACCTAAATCTGGTACACTTCAATGCTCCAGTAAAACACCTTTTGGTAAAACACTTCCCAACTGATAAAACACTTTAAATAAAATCAAACTCTAAATAAAAATTTAAACAGCCTGACAAAACACTTATTGTCACCTCAAGATTTGAACCCAAACTCAGCCTGTTAAAAATACTTCCTACCACTTCAAGATTCAAACCCAGAGTTAGCATGCTAAAATACTTCCTATCACTTCGGGATTAAAACACAGACTGATTTTAAAACTCAAATCACCCTATGACTTGATCATGGTTGCTAAGATGTCTGTGCCTAAAGCTGACAACAACTTGACAACTGATAAACTGTATTATGACATCACTGATTTCAAATAATACAACTTATAAAAATGCTGTAATTCATTTATTTAGCACCTGATAATTAACAGCAACATTGGCAGTGATGCTTCTAGAGCGTGGGATACGCGATATGTTGCAAGTTTTAGTACTAGCCCGCAATTTGGTATATTTGGCGCGTTCGGTAGAAGATACGATCCCGCATGTCTACAAAATGGAAGGGCACCGATTGTTTTGTGAGAATCCTTTAATTTTATCATCATGAAGGCTATATTTGGTTGTTTTTTCAGTGAAAAATGTTATTTCATATGAAAACAAAACGGATACAACAGTTTGAAATTGGATGATGCAAATGTCAGATACTAACAACAATACTGTTGAACCAGTTCATACAGACTGTCTGTTACCTAATATCTTCTCATGAATATTTAAGGGGCTATCAACGTAAATACATAAAATTTGTTTACGTAACGCCCGCCAGATGGTACAGCAGACAGAGTCACTGTTGCTATGCACGGACTATTATTTACGAGAGGGATATTTACGTCATTTTCTTTCAGCGCTTGAAAAAGATCAGTATAAAACACTGTAAACATTGCTCTTGACTTCTTATAGTATACATATAGGCTCACTTGGAAAAATCAATAATGGTCTTGTAGATCTTACCAGTTTACTACTGTGTGCATGTCTTTTCTGCACTGAGAAAATGAACCAACATTTTTTAAATATGCAATGCGTGTTTATATAGCCTTTCTGCTTACATACAGAGAAGCATGTCTTTTTTACACACTGAATCTATTTTTGTATCATCTTAATTGTCAATATAATACATTTATCTAGTGTTATACTATTCTGATGAATTTTTTTTAGTGTAACAATACAAAGCTTTGTTTATATTAGTCAAGGCACTTCTTACACTGAAAGAGTATCTATCCATGTGAAATATAATTCTCACTGATGGAATGTAAGATGTACATATATTCAATGAGAATGGAGTAGTTTATTTATAAAAAATATAGACATAACATGTAAGGAAAATTTGTTTTTATTTAGAGATATGTACACTAAGATATAGGAAGCCAAATTAAAAATAGAATATTTTGTATAGCTACGCCTTAGTTACTGCTGAGAGGCTATAAAAGTTGGCTGAGAGAGAAGGGAGAGGCTTCTGTACTGTGACACAATATATAAACCATGCTGTTCTAAATAAAGATCTATATACATACACAAGCCTCCAAAAGCATACAGATTAATTTGAATGATTTACAATTTTAAATAATGGTTTCTTGACATTTTAAATGAGTGTAATATGAAAAAGTGATGAAAATAATGAAAACATAAAATGTTGTTTCTTTGCTTTTTATCTCAGCAAATAAATTCGGAAATTAAATAAAAATCTAATTCATTCAAAATTTGTGTGAGACATTTTTCTTTGGAATAGTGTGTAAAAACCTGTTGTTGTTTTTCCTTTTGTGTGATAATTGTGTCACAACAGGAAGGTATGCACTGTTTTAGATGTCCAGAAACAGAACATATTTATTTCACGTTTATCTTTGTCATTTGCTGTTTATATGTATATATATATAACTTTAAAACAACAAGGACATTTTATTGTATAACTTTTATTCCCTTATTCAACATATTACAGAACAAACAAATATATTCTCAATAATTTGTGACTTTAAGCCTAAGAAATATATATCCCTGAAAAAATCATTCCCGTGTTCATACCACTTTCGTCGGGCCGTAAAAACAATGCGTTACGTTGATAGCCCCTTAATGAGTTGGGTGCTATGGCTGTGAGTTCTCAAGTTTAAAGTGTTAGATCTTTGTTAAGGCTTCCATTTTATAAAATATTGCTAGAAACGCTAAGGGAAATCCGTGACTTCATATATTCTCATGAATATTAATGAGTTGGATGCTGTGGCCATGAGCTCTCAAGTTTAAAGTGTTAGATCTTTGTCGAGGCTTTCATTTTATAAAATATGGCTAGTTACCCCAATGGAAATCTATGACCTCATATTTTCTCATGAATATTGATGAGTTGGGTGCTATGGCCATGAGTTCCCGAGTTTAAAGCATTTGATCTTTCATCGAGGCACTTCTATTGTAAAAAATATTACTAGAAAAGTATTGTTATAGAATACGACTCCAGGTCTTTGATATTTTTTTATTCAAGCAGCGATGCAGATAAGTAACAAAATTTAATGGGATCTAAGTTGGATTAGGTTCCATCTTCTATTTTTTTTCATGAAGATCCATACAGCAGCATTTGTGTAATCCTGCTTAAACAAACATACGGACAGACAAATGCTTCTGAAATTAATCCCTCATTGGCGGAGGTACAAGTTCCCATTTTTATTGACCAAACCCCCCACATTTTTCGGACATTGGATGGGGGGGGGGGGGGGGAGGGAACTGCCCCCACATTTAGAAAAGTATTGTTATAGAATACAACCCCAGGTCTTTGATATATTTTTTTATCCAAACAGCGATCCAGATAAGTAACAAAATTTAATGGGATCTAAGTTGGATCAGGTGCCATCTTCTATTTTTTTTTCATGAAGATCCATACAGCAGCATTTGTGTAATCCTCCTAACAAACATACGGACAGACAAATGCTTCTGAAATTAATCCCTCATTGGCAGGAAGTTTGCATGTTTCCTATTTTGTTTTTACCAAAATAATTGTTCATAATTTTAAAGTTAAAGCAAGTATATGTGTAAATAATGTATTAAGAATTGGTGATGCAGATTTATTGTAAATAATCTACAAACAATAAGGTTGACATATAATTGAGTGGAATTTGAAATATTACATTGATACAAAAGATATATAAAGAAATGTTAGAAATCTGTTGTTTATTCAAGACTTTAATAGTGTAGTCCTAGGTATTTGTACATCTTTATTGTTGGCTTAAAGTATTTTCACAACATGGACAGAAAAAGGTTTTGTTCCTTTTCATTTTTTGTGTGGCAAAATCTCAAGTGCACCCATTGGTTGCATTGACGTACAGGGCATTTGGCCCAATTGACAATCACTTAATTTGGGGAATTGTGCAAATTTGGTGGACTTGATTGATTACGAACACAGCAAGGTTCACTATCCTCGTGCTCATCATAATCATTGTGGACAGATGGTGAGTTGTCCACATGAATGGCTGAAGGTCCAGGTTTTGATGGTGACCATGGTACCCTGGCTTTACCTACTCTGCCACTGGTTGTCACACTTTTTTGTGAAAGTAAATCAATATCTGTGTCATACTCAACATCACTCAGTCCATTCAGCCCAGAAAGGGCTTGTTTTCTTGACTTTTTGGTACTCTTGTGCTGAACAATGTCATATCCTATACAAAGGAAGAAGAATTAATGTAAAACAAGGAAAAATAATTGGCAAGAAATTATGGCAGGTTGTTGTTGAAATAGGTTAAGTGTTTCAAGATATGCTTACAAGCCTTATATACCTGGGCCCTCAGTTATGACCCTTCCACCAATTGGCAAATGCCTGGTTGCCCTCTTCTTGGTAGTTTTTGTACTCAAGGGTATAACCTTTCTCTCTTTCAACATGGTATCAACAGATGAAGGAGAAGGAGATGTACTTGAGACAGTTGTGGCTTCAGCAGACTTGAATGACAATTTTTCAGTTGGCCTCTGTGGGTTGAAGGGAAATATCCCTGAAATTATAAGGATATTGGGTTAGATGATTCTTTCAGAAGTTGGCAACTAATGAAACATATATCTTATGATAGTCACTGCATTACTCATAAATTATACCCTATTACATCACAAAAGAAATTGTGTGTGTGATTGCAGCTACTGTTCATGTTTGGGGGTTTTAAAGCCCTTTTAAAGTCTAAGGTCATATAAAAAAGCTTTTCACTGCACCCTGTATGTTTTCATGGGCTGGATTCGAACCCACATTTACAGATTTAATAGCCCATTAATTAAATACGGTTTACCTAACTTAATTAGACACATGGGGCGGTATTCACCAACATTCCTAATCTTAGTCCTATCTTAATTTATGACCTTTGTCTTAGTTATTATTAGATAGGTCCCAACTTGGTATTCACAAAGCATGTCCTAGCTAGGACAATTTTCCTAATCCTATCTTAGTCCAAAGTTGCAAATCTTGTGAGAGTTTGTATAAACACATTATAACCACTGAGATTTCATCACGTGATGCAAACATTCTCGTCTGCTTTTTGTGACACAATGGATGAATTAAGTACAGTTGAGAGGAGACAGCCTTTAAGCATTCCTAACTTTATGACAATAGTTAGGACTAAGATAAGACTATGATGCTTTGTGAATACCAATTACACTAGGACAAATTTCCTAACATTTTTATGGCAAAAATCCTAAAATTGGGACAAAGACTAAGATAGGAATGTTAGTGAATACCATGGTTACTGAGGCCTGGAATAATTTCTTATGAAATAGAGTCATAATATCACCTGTTTTCTCAAATGAATTCATGATATTAATTGGGGTCATTGCTATAGTGTATGAACACAGATCAGTGAAGTCATGTTTTAGTGATTAATGATTTCTCCTGGATATTCCTTCAAGTGGCAGTGGCAGTGGACCAAAGTGTTGAATGATTTCTTTAAGGGACTGGAGCATCCACTGTCCAGTGGCTGTAGTAAGTGACTCGAGTGAGGTGGTAGAACAAACAAAATAAGTCCACAGTTAATAAGAGTCATATAAAACCAGAACATAGGAATCATCATTTCTTGGCACAAATTTGAGGAAATGATTTTGCAAATACCTTGAAATATGTGAGAATTAGACCAACCTGTATCAGACCTGGCAAAGCCACAACCAGGGGATGAACCTTGAGTCAGGTCTTCACTGAGTCGTTTCCTCTTAAAAATTAAGAAAGGAAGAATGTTGTTGCTGATTGCATTGCATGCACCTATGCAAGTTACCATTGTTGATCTATGGGAAGATATTGCATTTGGTATCTGGCCCTTCATTGTGGCAAGTTTAGGTGGAGTATGTTCAGGGGAAAATCCTGTTTCATCAATATTCTATATATGTTGTGGGGAAATGTGAAAATTGTATTTGGACGGAGTATCTTCCAATTTCTTGAAGTAATTGTCAAGACTTTCAGGTGTCACACTTTTGGCCCTACTCATACTCAGTGACCTTGGTTTAAGAAAACAAATGTCCCTATGCCTCTTCATAAACCCAAGATATAGCCATGCCTCCAAAAGTTGTTCTCCTGCAGGTATTTTTTTCAAGAATATAGCCAAATGAGAAGCTAGATCTATCAACTCTCTTCCTGTAGGTTGTGATACAGACTCATCCGATTCACTTTCACTGTCATATCTGTCATTTATGAAATGGACATGTGTAACAAATATCTGGTTTGAACATCTCTCTGTATCTTTGTTTAATGTCAGTACTGTAGGTCCAAGTTTCCCGAATTCATAAGTTTTCTGGAACCACTTGTTGAAATGTTTTGTACCATGATGCTTATTCAATTCTAGCACTGATGCCTCAGTTTTAGCTGCTGTCAACAATTTGGATCTGCAAGATGTTAAGTTAAAACACTCAATGAAACTGTCACCTGCTATGAATCCATGCAAACTATTCATGAGGTTTGAGATGTAGACGCATAAACCCGTTTTCTCAAAGCGCCTCTCTCCATTGAATAGTGGATGAATACTCCTCAATCCCATTCCAGAATTTGCAGAGACAGTGTTGAAATGTCACCATCACCTGTTTGATAAGGAATAAAATATGGAATACTATTTAATTTATTTTCACAAATCATTAGTGTTTAATTAAATATAATCGGGCCCCATTGTAGAATCTCCATAACTAAAATAGAAATATGCTAAGTAATAATTTTTTGAGGTTGCATAGTAAACGACTTCTCAGGTTATTTCACAAATTTTCGGGAAGTAAAGGGATCAAGGTTCGTCGGTTTTTTGTTTGAAGTAGTGTTTACGTAAAAAAAGTCTAGAAAGCATG
This sequence comes from Sabellastarte sp. h YS-2021, assembly GCA_964017235.1. Lineage (NCBI taxonomy): Eukaryota > Metazoa > Annelida > Polychaeta > Sabellida > Sabellidae > Sabellastarte > Sabellastarte sp. h YS-2021. The sequence continues at coordinate 162,607,070 of OZ024927.1, read as the reverse complement.
ATAGTTATAAAAACAGTATTACACAGTGTCATTGAACCAAAGTGGTGGAATTAAAGAGTATTTTAGATGAAAAAATTTTAATGCATGAAATAAATGAAAACTTAACTGTTGTGGTTATCTTATGGTTACTAAATTATCGCCCCAAAACATGCTTGCTGATGGTGTCTTACTTTGCTGTTTTTCATCAAACAACCCCTACCCCCATAGTTAAGGTATTCATTTGGTTTCATGCTGATAAATAACAATATTAAACTTTTCTAAATAAATCGTTAAGTCTGGATCCACACCCAGACCTGACTTGGGGTTGGGCTGAAAGCCCTAGGACAGGCTCTAGAGGCATGACAGACAAGTCGTAGCTAACCATGATAAACCATAGTGTTGAGTCTGTTGACCCAACAAGACGGAAGAAGTGTACAGACTTGACACAATCGGACTTGCAGTCAGTATTACCAGTCCATTTTCCATGCAGCAAGTGTCGACCAGTCAACAAATCAAAAATTTGGTCAATACTAAATATTTGAACCCCATCACATGACCAAAAGTACAACGTTAACATTTTGGTTATTTTAAGTTATGGTTTTCAGGTTTGGGTTTCAAAATTATATAAAAAAATGCATCAACCTATTCCTGATTCTGATTATATGATAGAAATAGCCACTTAGTATAGAAAATTTCCATTTGAAAACATGAAAAGTATTGCATCCTATTCCAACGTGAAGGTCGCACCCTAAAATATTTATAATTAATCCCGGCTCAGAGCCACCACCTAACAATTTCTTAGGACAAAAACTTACAATTACAAAATATGTTAAAAAATTACATATATGTTAAGCAACAACCTTAAAATTGCCTGAGTTCATTAACCTAACTCCAGGGGTGGTATTCACTAACATTCTTAATCTTAATCCTATCTTAGTCATAAAATTTAACCTAGCATTGACCTTCAAATAACCAAAACAGCCCCAAATAAAGCGGAATTACTAAATTTAAATTACAACTATGTCGAAATTGAAAGTCTTAACGAAGAAATTGCACAATAATGACATATTTTTATGACAAAAATATTAAAGTTAGGACTAAGACTAAGATAGGAATGTTAGTGAATACCGCCCCTGATGGAGAAAGATTGAGCTTAATCTTTGCAAGAGAATAATACCAATAAAATCTTTAGATTTAATGTAAACACTTATTAATAACACCATATTACTGGTAATACAAATTTGACATTTATTAAATCTCATATAAAATATCAAGCCATACAGTTTCAATGATACACAACACACCTAAATTAAGTTGTGTTACTGTTCACTGTTCAGAGGGATGGGTTGGTAGGCTCGGTGTCTCAGTATCAAGAGCATTTTAATGAAATATTGTGATGAGATTTTACTGACATAACGGTTTCTGAATAATGCCTAGTATAATATCGCTAAAAATAATTAACCATTTGAGATGCATAAATATTTTACAAACCTGTATGTAGCCAATAACTAACCTAAATCTTCAGTAATGGCACACTTTAATCTTCTGGTAAAACACCTTCTGGTAAATACTCCCCAAAAGCTAACTGGTAAAAACACTTCTGATCATTTCAAATCAAAATCATAAAGCCTGGTGAAAATCATCTCAAGATTTAAATCCAAAACAGCCTGTTAAAAATACTTCTGCGTTTAGGTCAGGTCAGTTGAAAAATGTATAAGTCTTGCGTTGTGTTCAGAAATTCAAAAACGTGAACCAGGCTCAAAAGGCTTCAAAATAAGAGCCAGTACGAATGAGGCTTGGTATCAGGACTCCTATGAATAAATATATATATATATATATTGATAAGTTTCAACAACTGATAAAGAAAAGAAAAAAGAAAAATAATTAAAACGAACAAAATAATTTATTTGGTTCAAAATATCACCAATATGAAAATTGGTTTACAAGCGCCTAACCACAATATAAAAACTATTTCAGTGTTTTTCACACAATAAATATAGCCAGAATTTTGACTATAAATTAATTATATGATCCTACATTTAAAAATAAGCCACTAAAATTAATATAGAAGCATGAGTTCTACTCATTCAGTTAAATATCTAAAGTCAAATAGCCTAAATAAGCCTAAATATTTATATTTTTTTTTATCTTTTATTCATTTTTTTTTTTTCAAAAGCAAGTCAAGGTGTTACATGAAGCAAATATACAGAAAAGGAGTAATATAGATATACTCATTAATACAGTAAAAAAGAGTTTACAGACAAAACAGAAAAACAATTTGCATATTAATTATCTGGTCATGCATACTGATACAAAATCTCCCAAACACTATCATTGTAGATGACAAATCATAATGCCCTTAAATTTTCAAAAAGGACACCAAATTTTTGAAAGAAAACCTGTTCTTTGCCTCGATTTATGTGTGAAAGATGGTCAGTAACCAAATTAGATTTTAGGGCTCTGCAGAATTGATCCCAGTAAATTTCTTTCTGTGACCTTTTTTGTTTATTAATAAAGTATTTACCATAAAGGATAATTTATAATTCATGGCATAAAAATGTAGTTTATCAACATGGATACATCCCAACAAAATTTCTAAGATTGTGAAATTTACAGGCTTAGAGAATATATTGCTAAGCCAATTTTCCAAGTAAATCCAGAATCTTCTAGAAGATTCACAATAGTAGAAAAAGTGTTCCAAATTATCTATTTCACCACATTCTAGACAATTTGGAGATTCAACAATCTTCCACAAAAAAAGTTTGTGTCTACAGTTAAAAACTCTATGGAGTATTGTATACTGTAGACTTAATAAATGTGTGGCACGAATTATTTTTCCTGGCAGTAAATAAAAAGATTTCCAATTAATTGTGTCTAAGAAAGGGTAATATTCCACCCATTTGTTCTGGCTAGTGGGAGCCTGATATAAGTGCTTAATCAATTGACAGTAAATCTGTTGGCTACTAATTTCATTTAACTTTTTCGGGCCAAAGGTTTCGACACTACTGGTAGTAACATGTATTGTTTCTATGGAAGATGATACTTGTTTTATTGAACTTACTATTTTATTATATTTTAGGTGGGGAATCACAATGTTAAACTGGTTTTCAAGTTCTATTTTCCCTCTAAAGGAACCATTGCTTTGTAAAATATCTGAAACATTTGAAATACCAGCTTGCATCCAATCAGAATATTCTGTGGATATGTGTTGGCCTCCAATTTGAAATACATCATTAAAAAACAATGGTTCAGCAAGAAGTTCAGTAAAACTTGTTGGTTTGGCATTGATAAAGTCAAGCCAGTTTGATAATATACCACAATAAAATATGTTTCTTGGAAAAGTCAATAGAGAAGAAAATTTTAATTTCCTAAATTTCCCATCAAGTAGAAAGACAAAACTTTGCATTTCGCATTGATTGGGTTCATAAGTCGTTTAAACCACATGATCTGTGCTGTTTTAACTACCTCTAATACCGATACCATTTTTAGACCACCCAGATCCAAAGGCTGAATCAGAGTGTTTTTAGCTATTAAAGGTTTTCCATTGTTCCAAATAAAGCTAAACAACAAGGTATCAAGTTCAGTTATAGTTTTTGAGTCTACTGGTAACGTTGAGGCCAGCACCTGAATATGTGGTATTACTAAGGATTTTACAACTGTGATTTTGCCTTTCAGTGATAGAGACCTAGCTTGCCAAGCATTTAGTATGTCCTTGATAACTTGCACTTTCTGGTTTATATTCAAAATAGCAGTATCTTTATAGTTGAGGGTGAAATAAGTGCCCAGTGTTTTAAAACTATTTCTTATCCAACTAATTCCAAGATTTGTGTCTTCATACATTGAGCCATCATTTTGTACAATTATTGCTTCAGTTTTTGCTTTGTTCAACTTTAACCCAGCATATTTATAAAATTCTTCAAAAGATTGTAGTGCTTTCAGAATGGATTGATTGTCACTTAAAAACAGGGTCATGTCATCCGCGAGTTGACATAGCTTTATGCAGGTGTTTTTGACACAAATTCCCTTTATTGAATCGAGGCTACGGATTATAATAGCAATAACTTCAGCCGGCAACAAGAACAAGAGAGCACTGAGTGGACAGCCTTGTCTGATACCTCTAGAAATGTTAAAGTATTCAGACTGATACCCGTTATTTGAAACACAACTTTCAATGTTATTGTAAAGTATAGAAATCCACTTTTGAAACGAACTGCCAAAACCAAATCTTTTTAGACAGCAATGTAGCAAGTTCCAACTTATTTTGTCAAATGCCTTTTCAAAATCAGCTAGCAAAATAAGACATGGGGTTTTGAGCAATGTACAATAGTCAATTATATCACTGATTAGTCTTATATTTTCACCACAGAAGCGGTTTTGCATATAACCAATCTGATCAGGATTTATTATTTCAGATAGTGCAACTTTGAGCCTTTTTGCTAATACCTTTGCTATAATCTTATAATCAGTGTTTAAAATTGACAAAGGACGCCAAGACTCTAATTTAGTTAAGTCCTTGCCCTGTTTTGGTATCAAACAAATTACACCCTGTCTCTGAGACTGGCATAATTGACCTTTTTAAAAAGCATCCTGAAAGGTTTTTGTCACTAATTTAGAGATATCATTCCAAAACATTTGGTAAAATTCACCTGGAAGGCCATCTGGGCCATGAGCCTTGTTATCTGCCGCCCGGCTCGCCGGAGGGAGATTATAATTTGCACCATGTGTGTGTGTACGTGCGTGCGTGTGTCACGCAGTTTTCTCTGAAACTACTACAGTTACACATTTTTGGTAAATTACAAGTCCTAATGAATTTTTTTGCTCTTCAATATTTTTGGGGTTTGGTGAACTTTGGCCTACTTTTGAGTGAGTAATAGCACTTTTAGCTAATATAATTATATGCCTTATAACTCTGAAACTATTGCATTTACAGTATTTTGTTCTAATATGTTGTTCAGCTACTTTCTCCACAGCTACAACATGGTCAGTAGTTTGGAAGTGTATCTCCATAGCTAAGTGAGTAATAGCTACTTTGTCAATTTTTAATTATAGCCATAATGAGTAAATGGCTTATATCTTCATAAGTATTACAGCTACACAATTTTGTTCCAATATGTTGTTCAGCTACTTTCTCCACAGCTACAACATGGTCAGTAGTTTGCAAGTGTATCTCCATAGCTAAGTGAGTAATAGCTACTTTTTCAATTTTTAATGATAACCATAACGAGTAAATGGCTTATATCTTCAAAACTATTGCAGCTGCACAATTTTGTTCCAATATGATGTTCAGTTACTTTCTCCACAGCTACAACATGGTCAGTAATTTGGAAGTGTATCTCCATTGCTAAGTGAGTAATAGCTACTTTTTCAATTTTTAATGATAACCATAATGAGTAAATGGCTTATATCTTCAAAAGTATTGCGGCTACACAATTTCTCTCAAATATGTTGTTCATGTACTTTTTTGTGAACTGTAACATATTTCAGTTTCACAACTGTTGCTCAATGTACAAGTGAGTAATGGCTACTTTATTGCTACTTTTAGTGAAAATGTGAAAAATCAGAAATATCTCTCAAACCGTAAGAGATAGAGGAATTTCGAGCAAATTTTTGAACCACAGGGTAGTACTAGAGTATCCTATGCTAAGGGAAAAAAGGTTTGGTTAACTTTGGCCTACTTACTCACCTACTCAAAATGAGTAAATGGGAATTATCTCTCAAAGTATTGCATGTAGCCAATTTTTCTCAAATAACTCATTCACCTACTTTTGGGAGAGCTTTCACTTGGTGAAGTTTCAGACGCGTAGCTAGTTACTCACCTACTCAAAATGAGTAAATGCTAATTATCTCTAAAAGTATTGCAGATAGCCAATTTTTGTCAAATAACTCATTCATCTACTTTTTGGAAGAGCTTTCACATGATGAAGTTTCAGACCCATAGCTAATTACTCGCCTACTCAAAATGAGTAAATGTGAATTATCTCTGAAAGTATTGCAGATAGCCAATTTTTCTCAAATAATTCATTCATCTACTTTTGGAAGAGCTGTCACATGGTGAAGTTTCAGACCTGTAGCTAATTTCTCACCTACTCAAAATGAGTAAATGCTAATTATCTCTAAAAGTATTGCAGATAGCCAATTTTTGTCAAATAACTCATCTACTTTTGGAAGAGCTTTCACATGATGAAGTTTCAGACCCATAGCTAATTACTCGCCTACTCAAAATGAGTAAATGTGAATTATCTCTGAAAGTATTGCAGATAGCCAATTTTTCTCAAATAATTCATTCATCTACTTTTGGAAGAGCTGTCACATGGTGAAGTTTCAGACCCATAGCTAATTACTCACCTACTCAAAATGAGTAAATGTGAATTATCTCTAAAATTATTGCAGATAGCCAATTTTTGTCAAATAACTCATTCACCTACTTTTGGGAGAGCTTTCACTTGGCGAAGTCTCAGACCCGTAGCTGATTACTCACCTACTCAAAATGAGTAAATGCTAATTACCTCTAAAAGTATTGCAGATAGCCAATTTTTCTCAAATAACTCATTCACCTACTTTTGGGACAGCTTTCACTTGGTGAAGTTTCAGAGCCGTAGCTAATTACTCACCTACTCGAAATGAGTAAATGCGAATTATCTCTCAAAGCATTGCAGATAGCCAATTTTTCTCAAATAACTCATTCATCTACTTTTGGGAGAGCTTTCACATGGTGAAGTTTCACGCCTGTAGCTAATTACTCACCTACTCAAAATGAGTAAATGCAAATTATCTCTAAAAGTATTGCAGATAGCCAATTTTTCTCAAATAACTCATTCATCTACTTTTGGAAGAGCTTTCACATGGTGAAGTTTCAGCCCCATAGCTAATTTCTCACCTACTCAAAATGAGTAAATGTGAATTATCTCTAAAAGTATAGGAGATAGCCAATTTTTCTCAAATAACTGATTCATCTACTTTTGGGACAGCTTTCACATGGTGAAGTTTCAGATCCATAGCTAATTACTCGCCTACTCAAAATGAGTAAATGCTAATTATCTCTGAAAGTATTGCAGATAGCCAATTTTTCTCAAATAACTCCTTCACCTACTTTTGGGAGAGCTTTCACTTGGTGAAGTTTCAGACCCGTAGCTGATTACTCACCTACTCAAAATGAGTAAATGCTAATTATCTCTAAAAGTATTGTGGATAGCCAATTTTTCTCAAATAACTCATTCACCTACTTTTGGGACAGCTTTCACTTGGTGAAGTTTCAGACCCGTAGCTAATTACTCACCTACTCGAAATGAGTAAATGCGAATTATCTCTCAAAGCATTGCAGATAGCCAATTTTTCTCAAATAACTCATTCATCTACTTTTGGGAGAGCTTTCACATGGTGAAGTTTCACGCCTGTAGCTAATTACTCACCTACTCAAAATGAGTAAATGCAAATTATCTCTAAAAGTATTGCAGATAGCCAATTTTTCTCAAATGGGAGAGCTTTCACTTGGTGAAGTTTCAGACCCGTAGCTGATTACTCACCTACTCAAAATGAGTAAATGCTAATTATCACATTTCAGACCCGTAGTAAAAATTGGCTATCTCCTATACTTTTAGAGATAATTCACATTTACTCATTTTGAGTAGGTGACAAATTAGCTATGGGGCTGAAACTTCACCATGTGAAAGCTCTTCCAAAAGTAGATGAATGAGTTATTTGAGAAAAATTGGCTAACTGCAATACTTTTAGAGATAATTTGCATTTACTCATTTTGAGTAGGTGTGTAATTAGCTACAGGCGTGAAACTTCACCATGTGAAAGCTCTCCCAAAAGTAGATGAATGAGTTATTTGAGAAAAATTGGCTATCTGCAATGCTTTGAGAGATAATTCGCATTTACTCATTTCGAGTAGGTGAGTAATTAGCTACGGGTCTGAAACTTCACCAAGTGAAAGCTGTCCCAAAAGTAGGTGAATGAGTTATTTGAGAAAAATTGGCTATCCGCAATACTTTTAGAGATAATTAGCATTTACTCATTTTGAGTAGGTTAGTAATCAGCTACGGGTCTGAAACTTCACCAAGTGAAAGCTCTCCCAAAAGTAGGTGAAGGAGTTATTTGAGAAAAATTGGCTATCTGCAATACTTTTAGAGATAATTCGCATTTACTCATTTTGAGTAGGTGAGTAATTAGCTATGGGTCTGAAACTTCACCACGTGAAAGTTCTTCCAAAAGTAGATGAATGAGTTATTTGAGAAAAATTGGCTATCTGCAATACTTTCAGAGATAATTAGCATTTACTCATTTTGAGTAGGCGAGTAATTAGCTATGGATCTGAAACTTCACCATGTGAAAGCTGTCCCAAAAGTAGATGAATGAGTTATTTGAGAAAAATTGGCTATCTCCTATACTTTTAGAGATAATTCACATTTACTCATTTTGAGTAGGTGAGAAATTAGCTATGGGGCTGAAACTTCACCATGTGAAAGCTCTTCCAAAAGTAGATGAATGAGTTATTTGAGAAAAATTGGCTATCTGCAATACTTTTAAAGATAATTTGCATTTACTCATTTTGAGTAGGTGAGTAATTAGCTACAGGCGTGAAACTTCACCATGTGAAAGCTCTCCCAAAAGTAGATGAATGAGTTATTTGAGAAAAATTGGCTATCTGCAATGCTTTGAGAGATAATTCGCATTTACTCATTTCGAGTAGGTGAGTAATTAGCTACGGCTCTGAAACTTCACCAAGTGAAAGCTGTCCCAAAAGTAGGTGAATGAGTTATTTGAGAAAAATTGGCTATCTGCAATACTTTTAGAGATAATTAGCATTTACTCATTTTGAGTAGGTGAGTAATCAGCTACGGGTCTGAAACTTCGCCAAGTGAAAGCTCTCCCAAAAGTAGGTGAATGAGTTATTTGACAAAAATTGGCTATCTGCAATAATTTTAGAGATAATTCACATTTACTCATTTTGAGTAGGTGAGTAATTAGCTATGGGTCTGAAACTTCACCATGTGACAGCTCTTCCAAAAGTAGATGAATGAATTATTTGAGAAAATTGGCTATCTGCAATACTTTCAGAGATAATTCACATTTACTCATTTTGAGTAGGCGAGTAATTAGCTATGGGTCTGAAACTTCATCATGTGAAAGCTCTTCCAAAAGTAGATGAGTTATTTGACAAAAATTGGCTATCTGCAATACTTTTAGAGATAATTAGCATTTACTCATTTTGAGTAGGTGAGAAATTAGCTACAGGTCTGAAACTTCACCATGTGACAGCTCTTCCAAAAGTAGATGAATGAATTATTTGAGAAAAATTGGCTATCTGCAATACTTTCAGAGATAATTCACATTTACTCATTTTGAGTAGGCGAGTAATTAGCTATGGGTCTGAAACTTCACCATGTGAAAGCTCTTCCAAAAGTAGATGAATGAGTTATTTGACAAAAATTGGCTATCTGCAATACTTTTAGAGATAATTAGCATTTACTCATTTTGAGTAGGTGAGTAACTAGCTACGCGTCTGAAACTTCACCAAGTGAAAGCTCTCCCAAAAGTAGGTGAATGAGTTATTTGAGAAAAATTGGCTACCTGCAATACTTTGAGAGATAATTCCCATTTACTCATTTTGAGTAGGTGAGTAAGTAGGCCAAAGTTCACCAAACCTTTTTCCCCTTAGCATAGGATACTCTAGTACTACCCTGTGGTTCAAAAATTTGCTCGAAATTCCTCTATCTCTTACGGTTTGAGAGATATTTCTGACTTTTCACATTTTCACTAAAAGTAGCAATAAAGTAGCCATTACTCACTTGTACATTGAGCAACAGTTGTGAAACTGAAATATGTTACAGTTCACAAAAAAGTACATGAACAACATATTTGAGAGAAATTGTGTAGCCGCAATACTTTTGAAGATATAAGCCATTTACTCATTATGGTTATCATTAAAAATTGAAAAAGTAGCTATTACTCACTTAGCAATGGAGATACACTTCCATTTTATTGCGTTAATACAACTTACCTAGTGGACAGATGCATTTGTCCGGCGCTCTGCCGGTCACGCCAAACGTTAGAAAAAAACGTCCTGAGCTGGGCTCTGGCCGGGACCGGTAGTGTCCTGTTCACTCGCCAGGTGGCTGTACAGCCTACCTGCCGGTATACTGCGCATGCGTGCGCATGCGCTCTTCCTCTTTTTGTTTGGCGCGTGAGGATTCAAACGCTTGAAGTTTAAGAGAAACTATTTTAATTTTTTTATGTGTTTTACAAGTGAATTCTTGGTAAATTTGTAGTGAGTTATTGTCTTCATATGTCATGGCATCCCCTGGAGATAAAAAAGGACAGAGGCGAGGCGTATGCGGTCATATTATGGCCTCTTTTGATTTGCACAAACGCTGTGCCAGATGCCGTGACAAGGGCATTGGGGATGATGACTGTGTTGCTAAGAAATCGTGTGTTATTTGTGATGGTTTCACGGATTCCCAGAAGGATATGCTAGCCACCCCTACATACAAGATACGCAAGGACAAAAAGGCGGGGGTTTTAGTGTCTCCGGATCAGGTAACAGTTATTGCGTCTGTTGAAGATACAGAGCCTGTTTTTCAACCATCTCCTTCTGCCTCTCATCCCCCTGCGCATGCGCAGCCGGAGTCGTCAAGTTCTAGTTCTACTTTTGTGACCTCTGATCAATTCCAAAAGATGTCAGATCAATGGGCTGAACAATTCGCCCGTTTTGAGGCCTTACTCTCCAGGGGCAACGTTTTCTCTACCCCAAAATCTACTGTTCAGCATGTGCCTTCCCATGCTGCCATTTCAGACACTCCTTTTATTCCCCCTTCTGCCCGGCTCACCGGTCCGGTGGAGTTCCCGGCAGAAGGCGAGGGTGACAAACAACAGGCTAGTAAGAGTGTAGAAAGGGATGTTAAAGAACAAAAGAAGTCACGCAAATCCCGCAAGGACCATAAGGACGATAAACATTCAAAAAAGAGACAAGTTTCTCCCTCTCCTGATGTGGGCCCTCCTCAGGTTAAATCTGCACCGGTTCCAGCTAAGCCACCGGCTCAAACTCAAGTCTCCTCCGGTCCGGAGGTTGTGCAGAAGTTGACGTCTAAGCCTGCTCCACTTTCCTCTGTTGGTTCCGACCCGGAGCAGTCAGGTCTCTTTCTTCCCGGTGCAACCGGTCAAGGTTTTGCTCAACCCGGTTCATCCGGTCAAGTTCCTCCAGTAGATCACACTACGTCATCTCTCTTTGGTGATTCCTCTGTTTCAGATGCTTACCGGGCTCCACCGGAGCCGGATAATTTGGACATTGACCCTCCTCCTTCTGAAGCCAGTTTATCCGACGACCAGATTTCTGATGAGGGTGAGATATCTTCTGATACCTTGGACCGGCCTGAACAAACGGAGGATATGAATTACAGAGAGACAGTTAGGTCCATCCGTTCCTTTATGGGATGGAATCATATCCCCACTTTTGAAAGCGACCTCAGTGAGCCTGATAAGAGTAATAACCCCTGGAAGGGGAAGCTGCCAAAGAGGCCTGCCCGCATCTCTGTAGCCATGCCACCGGACGACTGGCTTTGTCAGAAGTTAGAGAAGTTGAACACAGTGGTGGCGGAGGGGTACCCTTCACGTTCCCAGGATTCGGCTGGACTAAAAAAGGATCAATTTGTCAAGGTACCGAAGTCGCAAAATAGATGGTACCAGATGCATATGATTAGACCAGAGGGGCCGCATAGGCCTGGAAAGACTTTATTTAGCTGGCACAACTCAGAGGCGAAGGTGAACTCTCAATTCCCTCGCATTGTCAAAGCTTCTGCTTACCCTGCCACCGGACCCCCTTCGCGCCCCATTTCACAGGAATATTTGCGTCGGTGGGAGAAGTGTGCCCGGGAGAATTCTTACATTGTGAATCATGCGGCAGGGTTTAACCGTTGCACCAGTGAGTTACAGGAACGCATGACCGGTCATGTCAACATGCTTCATGCTAGGCTTAACAAGGGCAAAGCCCCCAAGGAGGTATCCGCTGCTCTCTCAGACTTGAAGGACCTCTCTGCTTTTCACCAGAATGTTTCTGTGGCCATGGGCACTGCGCTCCAGCACCTAGCGGACAGTCTTTTTGTGCACATGTCCAACTTGATTTTGCTGCGTAGGGATTCCTACCTTGATCACGTCAAAAACGGCATTAAACCTGATACCTATAACCAGTTGAGAAATGCTCCGTTATTCGGACATGGACTTTTCCCTGATGCAGTTATCCGCACAGCGGAACAAGATATTGCCAGTCATCACTCCTCCGGTTCTGTTCCCAGACCCGGTCCGGGTGCTGCCCAACAGACCGGATGGAGATCTTCTCATAGATACCGTCCCTATGATAACAGAGACAGTAGGAATACCGGTACCGGAGATCAGGACCGTCAGGCTTGGAGGCAGTTTAGCCGGAATAGAGGTCGGGGTCATGGCAGAGGACGTGGTTCCAATCCCCGTTTCTCTAAATCGAGAGGTTACAAGCAATTTAAATGACAATTACCTATTGTGTCCAACTCCCTCAACATCAGTAATAGCAAAGTTGGACAACAGGACCTTAGAAAAGACTGTAAACTCAGCAGTAATAGACAGTCCATGTTCAAAGACCTTTCATCAGACACCAGGTTTACCTTCTCAAAATGTGTCTTATCTTGCTGTAGATCATGCTCATTCTGTTTGTTTCCAAGGGCAACCGCAAAAGAAAGGTTTAAGTCCCTGTATACCAAAGAGAAAAATAAAAGATGTGAAAGGTGTTTTTTGTGCAAGTCAATGTCTTTTTGTCCCACATGTTCCAAATGTCCCCAATGTTGTCCCAAGTTTGGCTGTAGGGGGCAGACTGCAAAAGTTTTGGCAAGTTTGGCTCAGTCTGGGGGCGAATCCAAGGGTGGTCTCGATTTTACAAGAGGGATACACGCTACCCTTCAAAATCAGACCACCTCTGACCCGATCCCCGGTGATCAAGAGTGGTTATGCTCACCCAGGCAAAAGCAAAGCCTTGTATCAGGCGGTAACGGACCTCATAAACAAGTTGGTAGTCGAAAAGGTGGTCATCAGATCCTCCCTGGCCTTTTACAACCGCCTCTTTCTGGTACCAAAATCGAATCAGAGATGGAGACCTATCTTGGACCTCAGCCATCTAAATCTTTTCTTGAAACCAGGCACCTTCAAAATGGAAACTCCGGAAACAATAAGGTTGTCCCTCCAAAAGGGGGAGTGGGTAACGTCGCTGGATTTCAGCGACGCTTATTTTCACATCCCCATCAGTCAGAGATCACGAAAGTATCTCAGGTTTTTTCTGGGAAAGAAAGCCTTTCAATTCACAGCCCTTCCTTTCGGGCTCGCCACAGCTCCACTGGAATTCACCAAGGTAGTCAAGGAGGTGAAACTGATGGCTCAGGCACGGGGTATCCGGATCCACCAGTACCTCGACGACTGGTTAGTCAGAGCCCCGGACCAGGAAACTTGCCAGTCACATACCCAGACCCTTTTGGCCCTGTGCCGCGAATTAGGGTGGGTGGTAAACATGGAGAAATCGGAACTTACGCCTCAACAGGTTTTCAATTTCGTAGGTTACCGGTTCGACCTGCTGTCCGGTCGGGTGTTGCCCACTCAGGACAGATGGATCACTCTTCAGCAGAAACTACGGTTCATCAAAGGCAGGGACTGTTGTTCAGTCCGTCAGTTCATGTCCCTAATCGGGCTACTTACTGCCACGGAAAAACAAGTATGGGCCGGCCGGCTTCACATGAGACCGGTTCAGTGGCATCTAAAAAGACACTGGCATGTGCCGGAGAGCCTGGAGAAGATTATTCCGGTTCCCCTTTCTCTTCACCCACACCTGGATTGGTGGTTGGACGAGACCAATGTGCTAAAAGGGCAACCCTTGCATCCTCTTCAGCACGCCCTACAGATTTTTACAGACGCCTCAAACGAAGGCTGGGGCGCACACTTAGGGGGATCCATAGCAAGAGGCGTTTGGTCAGAACCAGAAAGTCGCCTCCACATCAATTTCTTGGAACTCAAAGCAGTTCTTCTGGCTCTCAAGAGTTTCGAGAAGCAGTGCAGGGGACAGATTGTTCTCATAGCAACCGACAACACGACTGTAATGTCATACATCAACAAAGAGGGCGGTATGAGATCAGGGTCTCTCTGTGCCCTACTTTGGAGGCTCCTAGCCTGGTGTCATCCCAGGAAGATAATTCTGCGGGCCAGACACATTCCGGGTCGCTTGAATGTCGTAGCAGACAAGCTGTCCCGGCACAATCAGGTGATCCAGACCGAGTGGTGCCTGTCTCAACAGGTGTTCAATCGCTTGTGCTTCAACTGGGGCCAGCCTCAGATAGATCTTTTTGCCACCCGATTCAATCACAAGCTTCCCAAGTTTGTCTCTCCAGTTCCGGACTCGACAGCTTGGGCGGTGGATGCTCTCAGCCTACCATGGAGCAACCTGGACGTGTACGCTTTTCCTCCAGTCTCCCTGCTCAGTCAGGTCACATCCAAACTGGTGAATCAGGGCTTTCACAGAATGATCTTAATCGCTCCGGGTTGGCCCAACATGCCTTGGTTTTGGGACCTGATCAGTCTCTCAAGTCAGATTCCCTTCAGTCTTCCCTTGGAGAGGACCCTGTTGACTCAACCGTTCAACGGCCTTCTCCACAGGAACTTGAATCATCTGAATCTGCATGCTTGGCTCCTAGAGCCTCGTCCATCAGGCGACAAGGGTTTTCTGAGGAGGTGGCAGCAAGAATTGAAGCTCCTCAGAGAAGTTCAACCAGAGCGGTCTATAAGTCAAAGTGGGCCATTTTTGTTAAGTGGTGCGACTCCAACCAGGTGGACTTCAGGGCGCCCTCTCTGAAACAGGTGGCCGATTTTTTGTTGTATCTCTTTAAGGAGAGACAGTTACAACCCAGTACTATAGAAGGCTACAGAACGGCTATTGCCGATATGGTGGGTAACGACCCGGTTCATTTTGGCAAGGATGAAAGCTTGACTCGCTTGCTGGACAGTTTCCATAGAGACAAGCCGAAAGGCAGGAGGGGAGTCCCTGCGTGGAACCTTTCATTAGTGCTCCACCAGTTGACCAAAGCTCCTTTCGAACCCATGCGGAAGGCCTCTCTTAAACATTTGACCTTTAAGACGGTTTTCCTATTGGCTTTGGGTTCTGGCAAAAGGCGGAGCGAAATCCATGCATGGTTATACCGCAACATCAGGCATCAGGAGAACTGGAGTCAGGTCTCCCTATATCCCTCTCCCAGTTTTCTATCGAAGAATCAGCTAGCGCGGGACGGACCGTCTGCTGTGGCACCGGTTGTCATTCCCGCGTTGGCTCCATCATTGGACAGGTCCCTCAAAGAGGACAAGTCTCTTTGCCCGGTCAGGGCCTTGCGTTACTATTTAGACAGAACCAAGGACTTGCGCTCGGGCAAAGACCTGGTGTTTGTGTCTTTCCGGAAGAGTTTTCAGAAGGACATTGTTCCGGCTACTGTCTCTTCCTGGATCAAGCAAACTGTGTTGTTGTGTTATCAGCTCTCCGATCATGAGGCTCAAACTATACATCAAGTTCGAGCTCATGATGTGCGGGCCTTTGCCGCATCCAAAGCCTTTCAGGGCGGGGTTTCCTTGGACCAGATCCTATCAGCTTGCCATTGGAAGGCCCACAACACTTTTACACAATTTTACCTGAAGGACCTAGCCTGGGCAGATTCAGAGTTGTACCACCTAGGTCCTGTGGTAGCTGCTCAACAGATCCACGAACATCAGTGATAGTCTTATTGCTGACTGTATATAGTGTACACATGTTTTTTTTGGGTTAGTGTATATAATAAAAAAAAAAAAAAAAAAAAAAAAAAAAAAAAAACCTCCACTATCCTTTGCTTCTGGATTGCCATGATCCAAAGTGGATCCAGGAGCTTCTCAAGGATGGTGTTTCTTGCTCCTGTTCTTCTTCCTCATTCATGAATTTGTTAGTTCATGCCCTCTTAGCCTTCCTGCACCTTCGGCTCGAATTGGTGTACGGGCTGTTTCCTCTTAGGAAAGATCAGGGGGGGGCAAGGGTGTTTGGTCCTTTAAAGGTTGGTTTATTTAACCAGTACCGGACACACCCGTTATACTATTGTCTATATGGGTTCCCCTTGTTTGGCTACCCCCCATCCAATGGGTAGTCATTCTGCATCTGTCCACTAGGTAAGTTGTATTAACGCAATAAAATGGAAAATTTAATAGTAAATTAAATTTTTATAAGTTAATACCTTACCTAGTGGACAGGGGGAGTCCCACCCTACCTTCCCCGCTATCATAACCAACAAGGGGTCTTAAGGTAGACAACAAAAAGAGGAAGAGCGCATGCGCACGCATGCGCAGTATACCGGCAGGTAGGCTGTACAGCCACCTGGCGAGTGAACAGGACACTACCGGTCCCGGCCAGAGCCCAGCTCAGGACGTTTTTTTCTAACGTTTGGCGTGACCGGCAGAGCGCCGGACAAATGCATCTGTCCACTAGGTAAGGTATTAACTTATAAAAATTTAATTTACTATTAAATTTTCCAAATTACTGACCATGTTGTAGCTGTGGAGAAAGTAGCTGAACATCATATTGGAACAAAATTGGCTATCTGCAATGCTTTGAGAGATAATTCGCATTTACTCATTTCGAGTAGGTGAGTAATTAGCTACGGGTCTGAAACTTCACCAAGTGAAAGCTCACATGGTAAAGTTTCAAACCCGTAGCTAATTTCTCACCTACTCAAAATGAGTAAATGCGAATTGTCTCTAAAAGTATTGCAGATAGCCAATTTTTGTCAAATAATTCATTCATCTACTTTTGGAAGAGCTTTCACATGATGAAGTTTCAGACCCATAGCTAATTAATCGCCTACTCAAAATGAGTAAATGCAAATTATCTCTAAAAGTATTGCAGATAGCCAATTTTTCTCAAATAATTCATTCATCTACTTTTGGAAGAGCTTTCACATAGTGAAGTTTCAGACCCATAGCTAATTACTCACCTACTCAAAATGAGTAAATGCGAATTATCTCTAAAAGTATTGCAGATAGCCAATTTTTCTCAAATAACTCCTTCACCTACTTTTGGGAGAGCTTTCACTTGGTGAAGTTTCAGACCCGTAGCTGATTACTCACCTACTCAAAATGAGTAAATGCTAATTATCTCTAAAAGTATTGCGGATAGCCAATTTTTCTCAAATAACTCATTCACCTACTTTTGGGACAGCTTTCACTTGGTGAAGTTTCAGACCTGTAACTAATTACTCACCTACTCAAAATGACTAAATGCGAATTATCTCTAAAAGCATTGCAGATAGCCAATTTTTCTCAAATAACTCATTCATCTACTTTTGGGAGAGCTTTCACATGGTGAAGTTTCACGCCTGTAGCTAATTACTCACCTACTCAAAATGAGTAAATGCAAGTTATCTCTAAAAGTATTGCAGATAGCCAATTTTTCTTAAATAACTCATTCATCTACTTTTTGAAGAGCTTTCACATGGTGAAGTTTCAGCCCCATAGCTAATTTCTCACCTACTCAAAATGAGTAAATGGGAATTATTTCTAAAAGTATTGCAGATATTCTTTTCTCAAATAACCCATTCATCTACTTTTGGAAGAGCTTTCACATGGTAAAGTTTCAGACCCGTAGCTAATTACTCACCTACTCAAAATGAGTAAATGCGAATTATCTCTAAAAGTATTGCAGATAGCCAATTTTTCTCAAATAACTAATTCATCTACTTTTGGTAGAGCTTTCACTTGGTGAAGTTTCAGACCCATAGCTAGTTACTCACTTACTCAAAATGAGTAAATGCGAATTATCTCTAAAAGTATTGCAGTTAGCCAATTTTTCTCAAATAATTCATTCATCTACTTTTGGAAGAGCTTTCACATGGTGAAGTTTCAGACCCATAGTTAATTACTCACCTACTCAAAATGAGTAAATGCGAATTATCTCTAAAAGTATTGCAGATAGCCAATTTTTCTCAAATAACTCCTTCACCTACTTTTGGGAGAGCTTTCACTTGGTGAAGTTTCAGACCCATAGCTGATTACTCACCTACTCAAAATGAGTAAATGCTAATTATCTCTAAAAGTATTGCGGATAGCCAATTTTTCTCAAATAACTCATTCACCTACTTTTGGGACAGCTTTCACTTGGTAAAGTTTCAGACCCGTAGCTAATTACTCACCTACTCAAAATGACTAAATGCGAATTATCTCTAAAAGCATTGCAGATAGCCAATTTTTCTCAAATAACTCATTCATCTACCTTTTGAAGAGCTTTCACATGGTGAAGTTTCACGCCTGTAGCTAATTACTCACCTACTCAAAATGAGTAAATGCAAGTTATCTCTAAAAGTATTGCAGATAGCCAATTTTTCTTAAATAACTCATTCATCTACTTTTTGAAGAGCTTTCACATGGTGAAGTTTCAGCCCCATAGCTAATTTCTCACCTACTCAAAATGAGTAAATGGGAATTATTTCTAAAAGTATTGCAGATATTCTTTTCTCAAATAACCCATTCATCTACTTTTGGAAGAGCTTTCACATGGTAAAGTTTCAGACCCGTAGCTAATTACTCACCTACTCAAAATGAGTAAATGCGAATTATCTCTAAAAGTATTGCAGATAGCCAATTTTTCTCAAATAACTAATTCATCTACTTTTGGTAGAGCTTTCACTTGGTGAAGTTTCAGACCCATAGCTAGTTACTCACTTACTCAAAATGAGTAAATGCGAATTATCTCTAAAAGTATTGCAGTTAGCCAATTTTTCTCAAATAATTCATTCATCTACTTTTGGAAGAGCTTTCACATGGTGAAGTTTCAGACCCATAGCTAATTACTCACCTACTCAAAATGAGTAAATGCGAATTATCTCTAAAAGTATTGCAGATAGCCAATTTTTCTCAAATAACTCCTTCACCTACTTTTGGGAGAGCTTTCACTTGGTGAAGTTTCAGACCCATAGCTGATTACTCACCTACTCAAAATGAGTAAATGCTAATTATCTCTAAAAGTATTGCGGATAGCCAATTTTTCTCAAATAACTCATTCACCTACTTTTGGGACAGCTTTCACTTGGTAAAGTTTCAGACCCGTAGCTAATTACTCACCTACTCAAAATGACTAAATGCGAATTATCTCTAAAAGCATTGCAGATAGCCAATTTTTCTCAAATAACTCATTCATCTACTTTTGGAAGAGCTTTCACATGGTGAAGTTTCACGCCTGTAGCTAATTACTCACCTACTCAAAATGAGTAAATGCAAATTATCTCTAAAAGTATTGCAGATAGCCAATTTTTCTCAAATAACTCATTCATCTACTTTTGGAAGAGCTTTCACATGGTGAAGTTTCAGACCCATAGCTAATTTCTCACCTACTCAAAATGAGTAAATGTGAATTATCTCTAAAAGTATAGGAGATAGCCAATTTTTCTCAAATAACTCATTCATCTACTTTTGGGACAGCTTTCACATGGTGAAGTTTCAGATCCATAGCTAATTACTCGCCTACTCAAAATGAGTAAATGGGAATTATCTCTAAAAATATTGCAGATAGCCAATTTTTCTCAAATAACTCATTCATGTACTTTTGGAAGAGCTTTCACGTGGTGAAGTTTCAGACCCATAGCTAATTACTCACCTACTCAAAATGAGTAAATGCGAATTATCTCTAAAAGTATTGCAGATAGCCAATTTTTCTCAAATAACTCATTCACCTACTTTTGGGAGAGCTTTCACTTTGTGAAATTTCAGACCCGTAGCTGATTACTCACCTACTCAAAATGAGTAAATACTAATTATCTCTAAAAGTATAGGAGATAGCCAATTTTTCTCAAATAACTCATTCATCTACTTTTGGAAGAGCTTTCACATGATGAAGTTTCAGAGCCATAGCTAATTACTCGCCTACTCAAAATGAGTAAATGTGAATTATTTCTAAAAGTATTGCAGATATTCTTTTCTCAAATAACTCATTCATCTACTTTTGGAAGAGCTTTCACATGGTGAAGTTTCAGACCCATAGCTAATTACTCACCTACTCAAAATGAGTAAATGCGAATTATCTCTAAAAGTATTGCAGATAGCCAATTTTTCTCAAATAACTCATTCATCTACTTTTGGACGAGCTTTCACATGATGAAGTTTCAGCCCCGTAGGTAATTACTCGCCTACTCAAAATGAGTAAATGTTAATTATCTCTAAAAGTATTGTGGGTACCCAATTTTTATCAAATAACTCATTCATGTACTTTTGGAAGAGCTTTCACATGGTGAAGTTCCAGACCTGTAGGTAATTTCTCACCTACTCCAGATGAGTAAATGCGAATTTTCTCTAAAAGTATTGTGGGTACCCAATTTTTAACAAATAACTCATTCATGTACTTTGGAAGAGCTTTCACATGGTGAAGTTCCAGACCTGTAGGTAATTTCTCACCTACTCAAGATGAGTAAATGCGAATTATCTCTAAAAGTATTGCAGATAGCCAGTATTTCTCAAATAACTCACTTCACCTATATTTTGGGAGAACTTTCAATTAGTGAATTTTCAGATCCATATCTAATTACTCACCTACTCAAAATGAGTAAATGCCTATTATCACTAAAAGTATTGCAGATAGCCAGTATTTCTCAAATAACTCATTCACCTACATTTTGGAGATATTTCACATGCTAAAGTTTTTTTTATGAATTATTAAAATAATTTTTAATGCATTAAAATTAATGAAATCATGCACTAAATCGATTATAACTTGAAAAGTATTGTATTTAGAGCATTTTGTTAAAATATGTTATTCACCTACTTTTTCCCATAGCAATAACATGGTGAGTAACTTGGGTGTCTATCTCAATAGATAAGTGAGTAATAGCTACTTTTGGATTTCTCACTAACTTCCATCATGAGTAAAATCACTTGTAACTTGAAAACTATTGCATTTACACCTTCAGGGTAGTACAAGAGTGTCCTATGCAAAGGGGTAAGATTTCAATTTTCGCCACTTTCGGCGGCCATCTTGGATTTTAGCGGAAAAAATGAAAAAGTGTCAATATCTCGAAAACCGTAAGAGATCGAGCGATTTCGAGCGAATTTTTGACCCGCAGGGTGATACAAGAGTGTCCTGTGCAAAGGGGAAAAATTTCAATTTTCGCCACTTTCGGCGGCCATCTTGGATTTTTGCAGAAAATGGAAAAGTGTCAATATCTCGAAAAGCGTAACAGATAGAGCGATTTCAAGCGAATTTTTGACCCGCAGGATGGTACAACAGTGTCCTATGCAAAGGGGAAAAATTTCAATTTAGTATTTCTTCCCCTGCGGTACTCGGCGGGAGATACATAGCGCGGCAGTGGTCTTGTTGTTTGCTAAACCTTTAACTGCATCTTCTATTTCCTGCAGTGTGATATCAGCATCACAAATTTCTTTAGAAGCATCAGATATACGAGGAATATCATATGCATTTGTATAGTTCATACAATCTAATAGTGATTTATTATGATCTAAGTAATCGACTGAAAAAAGTTTGTGATAAAACTCTTTCTGCGCTTTCAATATTTCAGCTGGATTACTGATACGTTGGCCGTGTATGTGTAGTACTTTTATTTGGCACTTCATTTGCTTTGCTTTTTCTAAATTTAGAAAAAATTTCGATGGTCGTTCATAGTCCTCAATAAATTTACATCTTGATCTAATTAGGGCACCTTTTGCCTTTTGGTCATAAAAATTTTCTACTTCTTTTTCAATATTAGCAATTTCTTCAAGAAGATGTGGTGTAGGCATACTAGATATCTTTTCTTGTAGGATTTTTAAGTGCGAGTTCAAAGAGTCAATATGTTCACGACTTTTCCATGCATTTTTTATTGAAAAGGAAATTGATTCTGTCCGAATTCAACATTTTACGTAGTCCCAAGCCGTTTCTTGAACTTTTAGATTTGAAACATCTAATTTTGCTTCCCTAATTGTGGCCTTAATAAGATTAATAAAGCCTTCATTTCCAAGTAAATTTGTGTTCATTTTCCACAGACCTTTACCACGTTTAGGTTGGTCTTCAAGAAGTAAACATATTTGGAGCAAACTATGATCAGATTTTAGACCTGGAAGTATTTCAGAAAATTTTGCTGTATATTCCAAATTGGATGAGATAAGAAAAAAGTCAATTCGTGATTGAGCGAGTCCATATTTTGTTTTTTCGCGCCGTGTATATCTAACAGATTCTGGATTTTGTAGTTTCCAGATATCTACAAGATCTATTGTGTCACACAGTTTGTGTAGGTAATTGTTATATGAATGATTATGTGGATTGGTTATAATACTTTTTAGGGATTCTATATTTTTATTGAAATCACCACCAATTACAATATTGTGTCCTAGATACATCTTTAAATTGTCCCAAATATAGGCTCCAAAGTTGGCCTGATCAGATGGTTTATCAATAGTTGGAGCATATAAGTTAACCAAGATATAGCTAATTTCCTTTACACAGCAATCTAGTAAAATAAAACGACCCTCATTGTCAAGAATTTGCAAATTAATTTTAAGTTCCAAATCTTTTCCAGTGAAAATTGCTACCCCACGACTATTTGATTCACCATGGGAAAATATTAAGTTTCCATTCCACTGTTGCCGCCAACTATCTTCTGTGTCTAATGAGGAATGTGTTTCTTGTAAAAAATAGATATCACCTTTTAAATGCTTGAGCCACTCAAAAATTGAAGCCCTCTTTGTCCTATTGCCAAGACCTCTACAGTTGAAACTGTAAATGTTAAGTGTATCTTCCATAGGTATACCATTCAATACAAAAACAATAATCTGAGAAACCATGTACCAGGAAGCATGTAAAATACAAAATCAACAACATCAAGCAAATTATCTTTTCATACATGTTGTACAAAATCCAAGGAAAAAACAATTGAGTAACACATCTTAATTCCCTTTGCAACACAAAGACAAATGAATACATAATTAAATGAAGATAAACAAAAGAAAAAGCATGCTGCATGGCCAAGCACTTATTTACAACATGGCCTAGTATACAAAACATCCAAGTTGAGGACAAACAAGGAGAGAAAACAAGGACTTTGGAATAAAGTAAAAGAAAATAATAATTATAAATAAATTGATTGGAATAGGTGAGCAAATAGTACCAAATTAAATTATGTAAATAAAATACCTTAAGATATTCAAAGAGAAATGTATGAAGAAAAAAATAAAAATAAAAAGTAGATCTATTTCACTAATTAGCTTTGCTATTTTACTTTCTGCAAAGGCAAAAACCTCCACTATCATCATACATTGAGTGCCTATAAATTTGACTCGCAATTATACAGTTCTCTCAGTAAAGAAATTTTTGTGCAAATTAGCTTTAATATTTTAAATTCATGGTAATAGTGCACCCTTCAATAATATCATACTGTGGGCACTCAAACTAGCAATTCCTAACAGCTGGACTGTCTGGAATCATAGAGTATCCATAGAGTGTAGTCAAATGGAATATTTAACTAGTTTTAAACCGCAGTACCTATTCAAAGAACAAAGAAAAGGAAATGTTAACAATGTATGCATCACAATACAGTACTATGTAACTATTTTTGTAACTATTCTGTTTGTACTGATATTACAAAATAAAACAGATTGAATATTAACTTTTAACCATTGGGTTTCTGTTAGCTTTATATCTTGTTAGTAAGCAATTTGTATTTCAGGCGATTAATTATTTGTAGGACTCAAATGTTGTAATTTTAGAGATTTGCATTATTTACTAATTACAGATTACATGTGATAGTACTGATGAGAAACTTTAACTTGAAAATTTCGATTTGAAATATCAGATATAGATTCATGAATAGTTTGTACACTCTCAGTTAAATTTTTATAAGTTCTATTTACAATTATACAAAACATGGCATCCAGGGTCTGTCATAAAGGTATTAATAAATTTTTGTCCATTAAAAATTACACTTTTATCAGTTCTTCTCAAACTTTATCAGCTCTCCTTACAAACATACATGAATATAGTGCAGGTTATCAATTTAAGAGCTTTATAGTAATCATTATTGATTGTAATAACATAGAGTAATAATAGAAAACAACCAAGCCTAAATATATATTCCAATTATTAAATTAAATAAATTTAAAAATATAACCCTAAATCCCCATAATCATTCGGTACAAATGAACTACTTTCTAGTTATTAGACATAAATCAACAATCTAATAACAACTTTACTAAATTAGGAGGAGAATAAGGTGAAGGCCGCTTCAAAATCAATAAAATTTACAAAATTCAACCGATAACTGTAAAGTATAAAAAATCACCTTTCTTTGGTAGAAACTCTCTTCCAGTGGTTGTCCAGATTTAATTCAGTGACCTATAACTAATGCAACTCAAACAATTAGGTTGTCACGGTTAAAATCAGCTGTTTGTTCCTTTGCTACCAGTTGTCAAACAACCAAATAAGCTCCGTCATCTATCAGCATATATTTTAAAATCTCACAAATATTCAGGAAAAAGACAAATATATTTGTTTTTAACACCTTAAACCCAATATTCTGCAATATTTTTGACTTTAAAAATTGCTGTAAACTGTCCTAAACCGTCTTCTATCGTGATTGATAACAGGGTGATTTCACCATCTAGACAAAACAACTTGCTGTCGTGAATTTCTGTCATAAAATCCGCGAGGTTCACCTCACTTCTTATCTGTTCAAGATTCAAACCAAACTGCTTTAAAAATCATATAACCCTATAACTTAATCATGGTTGTCAAGTTGCCTCTGCCTACAGCTGACAACAACATGGCAACTGATAACAATTCATCATAATATTGTCCATTATGACCAGAAATCTCCAGTCTTCCTGAAGAGAGTTTCTGAAACTACATTACACAGTTTAGTACAAAAAATATAATAAAAGTAAAATATCTAATCAAAAACAATATTTTCAAGAGTACTGGTACTAATTGAATTTAAACAGTATGAAAACTTGAAAAGATTACTGATAGCATTTATCTTAAACTTTAACATATAGCTTTTACAATCAGGTAAAATAATATTTTAAATCTTTTCCTAACAAGCTGACATTTTCGCAAAAATAATTTGCAAGCAAGTCCAGCTTTGCCTTCTGACTCAAATCATCCAAAATTGGGTGAACAGTGCTGAAATGAATTTCATATCCTGCCCTTCAAAACATTGGAATTTACAAAGAGGACACTTTAAGGCAGCTTGATAGCCTTGCAACACGTCTTCTCTGAAATTATGGTAGTTCATTACCATGAACATTGATTCTAAAGAAAGAATTGTTAAGCCTGGACTTACAAGGGCCAGAAAAGTCACACTTATAACCCCCAAATTTATCTGCATGGAACTAAGTTACATGCCAACAACTTGACGGCACTGAGAACACACACTGTGTTCTTTCATAAAAGATGAACGTCCATTTTTAGATCTTTGGAGATTCCTCCTCTCTCTTTGTTAAACTGAGCATCCTGCTCCTATTTTGAACTGGAATAAATATAAATTCTGAAAATACAATTTAATAAAGAAAGGATAAACCCAAGGCCCTATTTTCTATTACTGCCTTAAGTAGCCCTTACACGTTACACAACAACAACAAAAAATATATATCAAATATACTCACCACTGATAGCACCTTTTGATGACATATACCACTCACCACATCCCTGGGGTGGTTTTACCTGATACTGTGGTCGGTGTGAAGCAAAATTGTCATTTTCAGGATCGTTTTCTTCATCCACTTCAACCTCAGCTTCCTCTGAGTTGATTTCTTGTTTGTCTTTTGACAACTCCTGTACCCATGCGGTGTCTATGTCCTCTCTCACATGAGCCTGTTTTAACCTGTCATGGTTAACAACAAATGGTTTACTGTTAGCATTCAGTGCAATTCTATAAACTGCATTTGGGAACTTTTGAACAACTGCATAATTATGGACCTTTCCATTTTTGTAGCTCTCTTTTGGTGCATTTTTTTTGGACAGTTATAATACACCAATGACCCAGGAGAAAACTTATTCTCTTTCAGCCGGCTATTGTACCAGTGCTGCTGTTTAACTGCAGTCTTTTGCATCATTAATCTTGCATTTTCATGTATTTTCTCTAATCTACTTTGTAAATTAAACACATACTCAGGAATATTCTCTGAGTCTTTGCAGCCTATATAAGGAAGAAATGAATCTACTGGTAACTTTATCTCTCTTCCCAACATTAGCATGTTCGGGGTCTCTCCAGTGGAGTCCTGTGTGCTATTATTATTTACTTACACACACATTTTTATTAAGAAGTCTCCAGTTGAATGGACTGTCCACAATTATACAATTCAACATGTCAGTAAATGATTGATTTACTCTCTCTACAAACCCATCAGACATTGGTCTGAAACTTGTAGTTCTAGTTTTGTCTTATCCTAAGATTTTACTAACTTCAGTAAAAAAATTTACCTTGAAAGTAACTGGCCTTGTCCGAGTTCAAAAGGAACATCAAAATAACTTATCCCATTATAGATAAAAGTCTCAGCAACTGTTATAGTAGTTGCTGTAACATCAGTTGATGGTATAATAGTAATACAATACTTGACAAACACATCATCTATCACTAATAACTATCTGTTACCTGCATCTCTCAGTATCTGAGAATGGACCCATCACATCCATTTCTAGTCTTTCACCTGGAGATCCTACTAGATATATGTGTTTCAGATATACAAGATATATGTGCATGCCTCTTTTGGCACCCTCGGAAGGACTTTTACACATTTGACATGGTTTACATGTTTATACCCACCTTTTCACATAGTCTGTCATATATGGCCAGAAAACTCTAGCTCTCATCTTTGTCAATTTACATTTTACTCCAAGATGACCTGCAGTAGTATTATCATGAAGTTGTTTTACAACATCTTCTCTGTACTGGACTGGTAAAATGAGTTGATAAAAATACTTCTCACCCTCACTCTTTTCCCACTTTCTGTACATTAACTAATACCACAGAGGACTAACCTTTCCCTTTCAAACAGTAATTCATTTGGTTCATACTCAAGGTCAAAGAGTTTTTTACAATTATAACACTTTTTCATTTTACAAGGCTGAAACTGCCAGCTCAGTCTATCTGCATTGGAGTGGGTACTGCCAGAACAGTGTACAATCTCATAATCAAAGGGCTGTAAGAAATCAAGCCACCTGGCTAACTGCCCTTCCGGTTTTTTTAATCTGTTCAGATACTTCAGTGAACTGTGGTCTGGTCGTATGAAGAAATGTCATCTTAACAAGTAGTTTTGATTTGAACAACTTTACATAGTGTATCACAGCTAACTCTTTTCTAGTAATACAGTAATGGATTTCTTGCTCACTTAGAGTTCTGATACCATATACAATATCCCTTTCTACCTGTTCACCATTGTGTGTGATTTTGTATTTGACTTGAGCACAGCACCAAGACCAACATTCGACATATCGGTATCTAATATGCATGTACCTTCATCTTGAGGATAACCTAACACAGGTGCAAAACTTAATAACTCTGTCAACTTTTTGATTGCTTCTTTACATTCATCAGACCACTCAAATTTGGTTTTTGGAGATGTTGAATTAGCAATTGGTTTGGCAATTATTGAAAAATTGCTCAAAAATTGTCTATAGTGCATAGCTAAACCTAACAAACTTTTAACTTCGTTCTGATATTTTGGCCTTGGCCAAGATTTGACAACTTCAATCTTTTCGGGGTCACAATACCATTTTCACTTATCACATGGCCCGAAACACCTAACGATTTTCTGAACAATTTACTCTTGGCAAGTTTCAGCTTTAGGTTGTTGTTTTGTAGATGTCTTAACAGCTCACCTAATCTGCTTCGTGATTCTTCAAATGTAGATCCAAACGCCAGGACATCCATCTAAATAGACTAGTAAAGAAATATATCTCAACTATGACAGGAGGTTTGTCCATCAATCTCTGAAAACAATCCGGTGCAGCCTTCCGACAAAAAAGCATGACATTCATACAAACCTGATGGACCATTTTGATGACAAAATGCTGTTTTTTTTTTCACAGGAATTTGGATCCATCCTAATCTGTCAATAATCTGCAGTCATAGCACTTAAACAGAACAATTTGGCTTTAGAAAGACAATCTAAAGATGACTGGATACATGGCAAAGGGTATCCATCTGCCTTCCACTTCATGTTGGTCAATCTAAAATTGATACACATTCTATCAGAACCATTCTTTTTCTTCACCATAACAATTGGTGAAGCCAATGGTGACTTACTGGGTGTAATCAGCTTTTTATCAAACAACTATTGAATCAAAGTGTCAGCAGCTTTTATCGCATCTGGACCTAACCTATGAGGTGCTTGCTTGATGGGTTGAGAATGACCTGTATCTAAAGAACATTCAATAATGTTAGTTGAACACCAAATGATCTGGAACCTCTATGTCATCACATAGGGGGGTAAGAGGGCATAGGGGCACCATCAAAACCAGTAAGAGGAATTAAATTACACAAATTGGTTGATGCCAATTGGGTTAGCAGTTGGCACATTCTAAATAAATTCCAGTTCTTTTGCTCTGTGCTTAGTTTGTTTTTTGGGGGGGGTTTATTTCAGTGCCTAACCATTCTGTCACACTAAACTTTATATTTTTGTATGAGTGATCTTCTAATTGGAAATGTTTAGATACAGGTGTCTCCAAGTTTTTTTGTTTTTTTTTTAACACTTGCAATATGCCCATACAACTTTGAATGCTCTGCCTGTTTCACCAGTATATTGTTTGCCACATGTAGCGCATTCTAATAGGTATATAATGTTGCTATTTTCACATGATAATAACAGGTTTTGGCAGGTTGACATATTTATGTGTGTATGTGGTGGCTCTTGAACTTACTGATTTTTTCTCATTTTAGTGCAGTATGTGCACTTCCCTAATCTAGTGCATACCTCTGGTTTTTCAATTTTGTTTGTTATCTTTTTATGCGGATATGATTTTTTTTAATATGTGTTTTAGATTTGGTAATCTTCTGAATCCTATCAATTGTTTTTGTGAGAAAATATTCTCGAGTTCATCACAATGTTCAATCATATTCCAGTTGGAATAAATAAATTTCCTAATGTTTAGGTTTTTAGGATTAAATTTTGTAACCATTACTGGGGGGTCTTATCGGCCATGTTGTTTTTTGGCCTTTGAGTAGTTCTTGTTGACTAAATTTTTTAAATCGTTAATAGTAATTTTTGAGTTGTTTGAGGGGGTATCTATCCAAATTATATTTTGTTAATTTGTCTGCATTCTCCTTGAAGTCAGTATCAAGGGAACAAATTCTCCCAAAGGTGCAGGTATTGTCCATATGGCCCTTTACTGGTGACACTTTTGAGGTGTGCACTAAATTGTGCAGAAACAGATGTGTGTCAGTTGGTTTATTATATAGGGTGGTTATGACTTTCTTATTGTGGTCTAGGTTCACTGTTGTGCCAAGGAAATTAATGCTTTCCTTGCTACATTCTGATGTGAATTTAATTGTGGGGCGGAGAGAGTTTAGGTAAATGATTAATTCTTTTAGGGATTTCTTCCCCATGGATCCAAATAAGGTAAATGTCATCAACGAACCTTTTCCAAATTAATGGTTTCAATGGATATACCCTATGAATATATTGGCATAGGTGGGGCCCAGTGCTGTACCTATGGCTGTTCCTCCTGTCTGTAGAAAATATTCGTTGTTGCATTCAAAATACATGTTATGTAGTGCTAATTTTAATAAATCCAAGATGTAATTGGCTATTGGTCCTTTGGCAAAGTCTCTTCTCATGTGATCTGTTACTGCCAGAATGCCCTCTTGATTAAGGATGTTTGTGTATAAGGATGTTACATCAAGGTTTGCCAATGTTGCTCCATCTGGGATTTCTCCCAGACTGGTAATCTTACTTATAAAATCTTGTGTGTCTCTTATGTAAGATTTTGTTCCTGGTTCATATTGTTTGATATGTTCATCAACAAATTTACTTATTTTGGCTGTGGGGTGATTTACTGAGATACAGATTGATCTACCAGGTATTGCTTTCTTGTGGATTTTTGGTAATAAGTACAATTGTCCGTGTTTACGTTTCTTAGAATTTAAGAACGCAAAGTTTTTTTTCTGAAATGAGCCCTTCATTTTTCATTTTGATTAATTTTCCAGTGATTCTTAAAGAAACGTCTTGTGATGGATCTTTTTCTATTTTTGTGTAGAAATTCTGACCCATGACCTGTCTATATCCTTCTCTTAAGCAGTCCTTTGTGTTTATGACTACTACCGCTGTTCATTTGTCAGCCTTTTTGATATTTTGTCTTTGGATATTTGGTTAGGGCTATGATTCCTGCTCTCTGTTTCCTTGTTATACTATTTTGTCTATTTCTGTTAGGTTTGCTGCATAATAAGTTGTTTTTGAATGCCAATTTGAAGCTTTTAAAAGATATGTGAGTGTTATTTGGCTGCCATCTACTTTTTGGTTTAAATTTGGCATGGATAGTTCTATAAGGATCAGTGTCACTATCCAAATTAACTGCAAGTATCTTGACCAATTCTCTATCATCTTCATTAAAATGTTATTGTCATTGTAAAAGTGATGTAAGACCAATCTTCTGTGAAAGGCCTTGAAGTGATTCCAAATCATTGATTTCTTAGTTGGCCCTGTAGTTGGAAAAAGAGTTGGACCTTTTTGCAGGGCTTCTATTTGTGCTCTATTCAAGTCTATATCCGATATGTTTATGACTGTTTGCCCAATTAGACTGGCCATTAATTTACCCAGGGTTAAAATACCTGCTAGATGGCTTTGGCATTCCAGTTTAATTTGGTCCAGGATCTCCTGAGAGTTAGTCATGATTACTGAAATTACAGTTCTGATAATGTAAATTATTTTATTAAGGTAGATACATTGAATCTGGGGAGTCTAAATTAGGTCATTATGTTTACATACTGTTGAGAAGACCTAAGAACAATTTCTTCAATTGGTTGTTATTGTCCTTCTTGCTTTGTGGTCTTTTAGCCTGCTGGAATGGTATGGCTCTTCCTCGGAATTTTCTAGGAGTTCTTTGTTCAAGTCTCTTAGAAGCCATACTTAATGCAGTACTTGCTGCTGTCTTGTATTTATCAGATAAAAATTGGCTAATCTCATACTGTTGCCTGGTGAGTATTTGTTGGAGTTCAACTAGGTTTAACTGTATTTCTAATTTGACCTGTTGATATCTAGAATTAAGGTGTTCTGAGATAACCGCAGTAAGTTTGACTTTGGCATCTGTGGTGATTTGAGGCCATTTATCCCTAAAGACACTCTCTTTGTTAGCAGGGCCATTACAGTTGAAGTTTGTTTCTGTGGGAAACTTCTTATCCTGGAGACTCTTCTTTATCTGATGAATATTGGTGGCTAGGTTGAGTTTTTTCCTATATAAGGTCTTGATTTTCAGGTATAAGGCCTTGCTTTCTTTGCGGTAGCCAGTTCTGTTATCCCTTTAAGGTGATTTTTGGCACTTCTTCTTTAGTGGTTGGTTGCTAGTATTCTCCTTTATTATCACCGGTGCCACTAAATTCATCCATGACATGTGTGGTGCAATGCCCCAAACAAGTGTGTAATAGCACTGTGTATAATAAGTAGGTTGATCCAATGCAGCTATCAGTGTGTGAGGAGTCACAAAACCGGTGTACTTTATCCAGTGTATATGTGTAGTGGATAGACATAAACGACTAATGTGATAATCACTAAATAATAACTAAGTTTTTGTGAATTATTTTGTGGTAATTACCGATAATACAACATTTCATGTTGTTGATAAATAAAAACTAATATATAGTTTATTGATCGATATAGTAATATTGCAGAATTAATAAAATGGTTGTAATAAAATATTATCTGCTTATATAACTTTTGTCTTTTGGTTACAATATGCAATGACACATAAATAATGTAACACAATAAAATCTGACCATTACATTAACATATTGGTTAGCCTGACCATCTTGCAACTTCCCTGAGGCATTAAGGAAGCAATGGGACTGAATGAATTCGAGTTTAGGTCATTAAGGCAACACCCAAAGGTACATATTACAGTTAATAACAACAATTATTGACTACTACAATATAATAACTTCAAAATATCATTGGCCAAAAATCCCATTGATCTAAATTTACATTATTGATTTTGAGAAAAAAAAATTAATAATCTGGGGCATGCTGGGGCTATAATCTGCTGGAGTTTTCTAGAAATCCAATTGATATTAAATTGATATGAGCTT
The DNA here is from genome assembly GCA_964017235.1 of Sabellastarte sp. h YS-2021. Classification (NCBI taxonomy): domain Eukaryota; kingdom Metazoa; phylum Annelida; class Polychaeta; order Sabellida; family Sabellidae; genus Sabellastarte; species Sabellastarte sp. h YS-2021. The sequence continues at coordinate 162,574,809 of OZ024927.1, read as the reverse complement.
CAGATTCACCTTACTAGTGTCATTGTTCAATTCATGTGCTTCAATAACACTTTCAGTTCTTTGCTAAAGTAACAGTTTTTCTCATCACTGCCATTCTTGTAACAGAACTACAGTAGATATCTTTAACAGAAATAGCTAAATCTCCCTTCAAGACAGTCATGGTACTGAAATCTATTTGAAAGCCAAAAGTATGTAAATCATTTATAACCGGTAACCAGTGTTTGACTGATTAGATATATCACCTAAACCACTAATCTCAATAACTAACTCAGTCATGCTGATTTTCAAATTTTGATTGTTTGATCTGTTTTGGGTGATTTAGACTTCATATTTCTATTCACAAAAATCATATGATCAACTGTGTCAGGCTCCAAATTTCAATATCAGCTCAAATATTGTGGAATGCTGATTTTTTTTTTTTTTTTTTTTGCCAGTACAGCTAGTTTGGGAAATTTGAACTGATGTAGTTTCTATCCAGTGAAAGGGTTGCTGATACTTATTGACTCCTCCAGATAATACCTGAGCTCAATTTCAATTGATGCACTGTGGCACCTACCCCTTCTGTTTGTTTAGGAGCATCAGTATTCTGTTTACTCTTTGAAAAAAAAGTACTTTACACCCTTTAATTTCAATAATTTCTGAATGAAGAACATCTTTCGTGTTGCTTGGCAAAATTGTTCTCCCTACTAAAGACTTATTATTATACCTAAGGTCCAGTAATATTGCAATCATATGGAGCAGCTTGCAATTTCATAATCAGGTACACCATCGTTATCAACTTTAAACCTTCTCATTAGCCCATTTTTGATATTGGCTTTGAGGGCCTTCACAAGTTCAGAATAATTTTCAGATTGTTTCAGAACTTCTGATACCAACAGAAGCATTAACACATATAACTACCAGTTGGTAAATCTTTTTTTCACAAAAGTTCAGTTACCTAAGCACGAGGCTCAAGTATCAGACAAATATCTCCATGATCTTCCAAAAGGAATCTCAGATATCAAGGATGCACCTGTCAGATGGTTTTGTCACCAAATTATCAAAAAATACACTATAAATAGTACTATCAACTTCAACAGCCACTCCAGCATAAGAAAGGAAGAGATTCATCTGGTTGGAATATCCTGTACGAGTTTTAGGTTTGGTTGATCAGTCTGCTTGTACAGAAGTGCATAAGCAGACAGAACAGAATGAATAAAATGGCAAACCAATTTATGGACAGCTGCAAGTGTTTTTGAATATGGGGGACATTTAAACCATCTTCTATTTCTAGCTGAAGTGTATTGACAAAGCACCCAACCTGAAACAAATTTAACTCCTTGGCTCCCAGAGACATGTTGCTTGCATTATCTCCCCTTTAGCTTACACTCTTTAATAAATTTATCTACCTCCTTGGCCATGTTTGTACCCATGAAAGAAATAATAATAATAACGATAATAATAAACCTGGGATTGAGAGAATTACAAAGAAACTTAAAACCTTTTTCCCTTGCCTTTACTAATCGGTTTCACATCTAAATTGCACATTAATGCAACATTTCTAGTGAATCTAGTTATTGAATACTGCTGAGATGTTGGCATTGACTGAGTGTTTCCAATAAATGATAACATAGTAGGTTGTTTGTCGAATGTGGACTTTGGTTGTCCAGCCTTCAGATTCATTCCACACTATGTTTGTGGGCTAGGTGATCCCACATCCCAGAAGTACTTCCTCCTTTTAGTGAAACTTAAAGGTATGGTTCAAAATTAGATTGAAAGGTCCAACAATTGAAAGGTGAATCTGAGAAAAAAATTTTAATAATTCACGGAATAATCAAAAATACATTTAAAACATTAAATCCAAGTTCAAACTTAGATTTAAAGTTGCAACAATTGAAAGATAAATCTGAAAAAAAAAATTCTAAAAATTCACTTATCAAAAATCCAAATAAAATAATAAATCCATATAATACCTTTGTATAAAGTAGTTGCATGGCATAGCTGACAAGTGGTCTTACTCTTGTCTAATGTAATTTCAACATACCTCCAAATATTCCTTTTTGGGCTTCCATTTTAGTGTGACCTCAAGATAATTCAACAATGTTTTCGCTTTTTTGCATCTGAAATTCAAAATTATGTCTTTCATATTGCTGGATAAAATAATGTCACAAAAGGTGAGATCTTTAACCTTCATAGTATGTACCCAGGTGTACTGAACACAGAAGAAATAAAAGAATGTAAATTTCCATATATTTCAATGTTTTATTCACAAATTTAAGAGTTATTATAATGCATATTTTTTTTCAATATTTTGAACTTTAAGTAGGTAATATGCACAAATTAATATTTCTTTGCAAATTTTAGAGATACCTATAGAGAAAATGTACTGTCAAATGAGAAGTTAAGTGCTCCCAAGACAACAGTGCTGGTACTACTGTCGCGAAGTAAAATATGCTGTAGTTCTATCAAGTGATGGGATCCAAATGCATTGTTGACTTTCTTTGACCTAATTTTATTAATTTTTTCCCCACACCCCTTAAGGGCTGTTGGGGTATTGTTTTCACCCATTGTGTCCAGATGGGTAGCCGGCTGATCAGACGGGCACTGGGAAAAGTTTGTCCAGACTGTATCTCAGAAACCGTAAGGTATAGGAAGTTGATACTTGGTTGGGGGTGAAAGGTACCATGATGTTGATTTGACCTTGTCATAGTGACCTTGAGCTGTAAAATCTTGTCTGGGCTATATCTCAGAAGCCAAAAGGTGTAGGAAGTTGATATTTGATAGGAACATTGGTTGGGGGTTGTAGGTGTGCAATATCATGGTGTGTCCTTGATTTGACCTTTGACCTTGCCATAGTGACCTTGACCTTTACAATCTTGTCCAGGCTATATCTTGAAAACCGTAAGGTATAGGAAGTTGAGACTTGGTAGAGACATAGGTTGGGAGTTATAGGTGTGCAATATCTTGGTGTGACCCTTGAGTTGACCTTTAACCTTGCTGTAGTGACCTTGATTTATAACATCTTGTCTGGGCTATATCTCTGAAACAGTAAGGTGTAGGAAGCTAATGCTTGGTAGGGACATTGGTTGTGGACTGTATGTGTGCAACGTCATGGTGTGACCTTGATGTGACCTTGCTGTAGTGACCTTGACCTATAAATTCTTACCCGGGCTATATTTATATTTGAGAGAAGTTTCTCTCATGACAAAGGTATATGAATTATCTTGTTTTAATACTTTATATCTGCATACAGTTCTTTCTCTAAGATATTATTTTCTCTACTTAAACATTATTTGGATCTTTGTGAAACTGACACTGCTCTGAAATTATCCCGATCTTTGTACTGGCTCACTTGTTCTATATATCATGGTGTTAAAAACTATTTCTATAGGCAGTGGGGTATGGGTATCTCCGATGCTATTTTTTGATCGGTTAACACTAGATCCCTTTTTTCTAAGAAATTGCTGTGTTGAAATAGGCTGAGAATGTGATTGTCATGTGACAAAATAAAAACACTTTTTTAGATTCTGATTACTTGGACTGTTTTTTTTTTATCATTCTTAGCATAATTTAGTGTCATATTTTTACCTTGCATCATATTGAAGATGGACTGCAAATGAGCAGGATAAGACATAAGTGACAAAGACAATTAAACCTGTTACATGATAGGACAAGACAGAAAGTGATAAGAATAAGACTGGGAGTGATAAGTTACCAGATGGGTGGAGCCATTGGTAACAAGAGTCATGGAGGGTCAGTGAAATATCAAAACATGTTTAATATTTTACCGACCCACCAAGTCAATCCGGGAAACCATAACCAACCCTAATTGACTTTGTAAACATTCACTGACAAGATGGCTCCAGTGGAACACCCCCATTAGCGATAATCTAGTGAAACACTATTAAAGGGCAAGCTTTTGTTAAAAGATGAGAAATGATTCAAATGTGTCATAACTACCAAAATGTACAAACACTACACCTTCAACAAACAAACTAGTAAATTCTTTGTTGATATTCAATAGTCAACAGCAAACTACATAGTTTTCGGTGTGCAGCGAAAGCTTCAAAATTTAGCCCAGAATTGGGGTATCAAGAGACAAAATATATTTGAATTGAAGTGATTAATTTATATAAACTTAAAAGTACAATATTGAAATATGCACAATTTGGTATCAAGGCATACAATGTATTGTTCACTTGCTTCACAGCAAGGAGTAAACTGTATCATCAGGCCCAACATATCTAAAGGAATGGTAAAGCAACTGATGAACCCAATGCATGCACAAATAATTAATACACTTTTGACCCTGTGATAACAGATATTTCTCTGTGATTTTTCTTGAAGGATTTCTACATTTGTAAACACAGTACACATTATTGTCATCATCACTGGTATCCTCCCCAGTTGGTTTGATGCCAAACTGTTGCTGATAACATTTCTGAAATTTAGTGGCCAGAGTTTTAGATGTCACCATCCCATCCATAAGTGAAAGTAATAATGTTTAACGGATATGGTTTGAAAAAGTTATATTACTAGCCATATAAATACTTGAAAAGCTTATGATTTGATCAATGTTGCATTGCACATACCAGAAAAAAAATCAAAAACAAACAAAATCATATTTTCTTAGGATGCTTTCTAGATTTCCAAAACATTTGCCAACGACATGTTTGGTCACTGATTTTGCCAATTAAGGGCTTTTATACAGGCAAGATGACTGGCTTTTTTCATAAACCCAGCATATAGCCACCTTTCAGATAGCTGTTTATCTACTTTCCCCAAAGAGGGACAAATATCACTGGAAACTCCAATAAATTCTTTCCCACAATAGCCATCACCAGTATTTGAGATGAGTACATGGTCAGCTAGCCCCTCTTCTGTTTCCAGTGCCTAATAAAGGCGAAGGACCAGATCTGAATGTTGAACTATCATGGCCTGTCTTTCACTGTAGATTGACAAACCGCGGAAATCTTTGCAGCGTTATAAGCAGTCATGCCTTCCCTCATAAGTTTAATGGCCTCCATAAGCTGCCCCTGGTTATAAATCCAATAGCCTTTTAGTGGTTTTTGAGGATTTTTGCAAAACTTTCAGTGATAAAAAAAAGAAAAGTAAAAATAACTTATAAACAATGCTTACTAAACGTGGCTTCCAAAATAACTATAACATAATGCCAGGCTAAGCCATGACGCATGCTCAATAGCATAAAAAGCATATAACATCATAATTGTTGTTAAAAACATGGCCTATATTAACCATTAAATATGATCCTTCCAAACAGCACAACGAGACAATTATCACTTGTCAAAACATCAGAAATTATATCAGGAACAGCCTTACTTCTTACACTGATCTGACAACAAGTTGAATTAAATGAAGAGCAAAAATTAAATACCTTTATTGTAATACTGACATTCACCAAAGCATTAAGGTCATGGTAAAGAAATAGATTCCTGTTCCTCCCGAAATAAATATACAAATTTTAAATGAATGGATTACCTGTCTCTTTATAACAAATAAAAATGGTGAAATATGATTTTTACACCATTTTCTCATGCATTTTCCTTACCTCACTGGCAAGAAGATTTTTGAACAACTTGTTTTGCCAAATGGAAGTTATTGTCTGTTCTTAAGTTTTAATGTTAAGTTTCACGCAACCATACAAGGAACAGATGTTTTGATTTTGCTTGTGATTTGGATCACTGTCTGGATTCAGCAGGAATATTTTATCATTGTGAAAGAGAATGCAATTTTCAGGGTATTATTTTGCTATTTTTGTCAAGTCAAATTTCTAAAGGGATGCTTTGCCTTTTGCAAAAAATCTTCAATTGTTTGTGCATTGTGTATTAATTTTTTTTTTAATCTCACGCAATAGTTGTGCCTGTACATGTTTCTACCACTTTCCCTACTGGTTGTATATAGGTCCTAGGTACATAGCTCATTTATGTGAATAAAGGAAAGAGTGTAAACTAATGCATGGGTGTCTCTGGCTGAAGTGAGTCCCCATAGTTGCAGTAACTGACTATTAAATATTAAAAAAATGGGAGTGGCTTTCAAATTGAATATCATCCCCAATGACATATGATATCTCCCTTATGAGATAATTAGAAATCTAAATACAATTAAAATTGTTTGCATATAAAGATGGAAAATAATGCCAGAATAAGCAAGTAGCATTGCAAAGCTGACAAGTTGTTTTATTTCTCTCAGCTTTCAGTTCAAAGTAACTTTTAACAACACTTTTTTTTCTTTTTTTCAGTCATTCTTAAGGTCAAGGTCCGAAAATTGTTGTTAATTGATGCCAAGACCAGAATTCTTTGTGGATTGTGTTTTGTGTAATTGTTATTGCAATGGTTGAATGTGAAATGAAAATATTCCTCAGCCTTAAGGCAAGTTATTACATTTTTTATGTGTGGTGATTTCAATATTCATATTGATACAATTTCCAATGATAGTGTTAAGTTTCTTAATTGTCTAAAGACATGCAATATTACTCACACCAACCTACTACATGGACACATTCCTGATCTCATCCTCATCCCACCGAGCCCAGTTCGTTTCTAATGTTCGAGTTGGTGGGTTCATTTCGGATCTTACCCTGGTGCCTCGCCAGCTTGACTTTATCAGTATCTCTGTACCTAAGTCAAACTCAGTTACATTTTGGAGGTATCACAAGATAAAGATGTAGAGTCTGTGGTGTGATTCTGCTTATTGCTCATTTGTCACAAGTCCTGGTAGTACAGTTAGTGCCCTTCATGACCAATACACAAGGGATTAAAGTGGCTTGCTGGACAAACACATTCCTATGGTCTCCCAAACTTTTGACAAAGGTGCTGCTGGTTGGCTTTCTGACTCCTGCTTGCAGGCTAAAGCTGTCAGGCACTATTTCAAATGGATCTGGCAGAAGGACAAGTCTCCACAAAATCGGGCTAGACTCCACACAGATTGCCCAGTGCAATTCACTAACTTCCAAGGACAAATCCAACAAATTTTATTCCTTTCTTTGACATGTAGGGATTTATTCCTTTCTTTGGCAACAGCCCTGTTACAGAATGTACAAGATCTACAACATGTAAGTTTACAGTTCTCTTTGATCTTACTTGATCTAGACCATTTGGATTACAGATAACTGGACTTGAGGATCTGGACAATAATTGTCATTTGTACTGCTTGCTACCATGTGAACTCTTGATGTAGGAAGGGGAGCTGGAACCCCCACGACCACATCTTTGGCACCTGCACCTGTCAGAAAACTGATGCCATAAGTATGCTGGGACTGGGAAGTAGCATATCGAGATTGCTTACTGTCCTTTATGTCGTACGGTTTATACCGGTACTGTGACTTCTTACAAGGGTGCTTGAATGTACCCAAACCTGGACTGTGAGCACCCGTGGCAGTTTCATGTTTCATGAAATGTCATCAGAAAAAAGATCTGAGCTGAATAGTGGAGGATTTCTGAGTCTGTTCTAAGTGTCTTGTTTCAAGCCTGGTTTGACATTCAAGGTACACAACATTGGCTAACTGTACAAACAAACAATCAGCACGATGTTGAAGTGTCGTTCCCAAAGCTACCGACACACTGGTATGAAAAGATGACAAATCTTTAAGTTTGATAGCATAAACTACTTCCGTGCTTTGCCCTTGATCATTGTTTCTTGCAAAAAGCCAATACAATCTCCCATCTTTTCCTGAATCTCACTGATACAGTGATTAAAGCCGGCTGCATGGTTTGTTACATAAGATCCTTCCCAGGAATATTTTTCCAAAAGGATGATTAAAAAACCTGGCAGGTCTTATCTGTATTACACTCCATTCCAGAAAAAGTACTTCCTTCTCACAACTCTCAGTCTTGCCAACCATTTTGTTACTTTTTTTCTCAGACAAAATAGGTAAGACCAGAGACTCATTTTCTAACACTGAAAAAAGTAATCATCAAATCACCAACAAAATCTTGCTTGCTAGATCCTTGGCCTACTTTTCTGGTTAAGGAGTGATTGGATATTCTTTCGTTCTCAATTGCCAAGCTCGTCAACTGTTCCCTATTTGAAGGTGTTGTCCCGGTTGGCTCCAGAAAAGCTGTTATCTCTGAATTGATTAAAAAGGCCTCATTACCACCTGATGAAATCAAAAACTACCAACCTGTCTCTGGCTTGGGCTTCATCTCTAAACTCGTTGAACATGTAGTAGCCTCTCAGTTAAATGATCCTGTCATTTCCAATGGACTTGGTAATGTCAGTCAGTCAGCCTATAATCAAGGCCACTGAACTGAAACTGCATTCAGAATTTACCTCTTGCTAGAAGTGAAGCTACTGCTGTTGTTCTATATCAATCCGCAGGGTTTTACACCATTGACCATAGTATACACATTGAAAGTCTAAGTTTCTGGTTTGGTGTTGGAGTGTGGTTCTAGACTGGTTCAAGTCGTACCTCTGAGACCACTGTCAGTGTATCAAGATTGGCTCTGTTTTATCTGATGTCAAAAGGCTATTGTATGGTGTGCCCCAGGGCTCTGTCCTGGGCCCAATCCTGTTTTTATTATACACTACTCCCCTCAGCAAAGTTATTCAAAATCATCCTGACATATGTTTCAACTTTTATAAAGATGTCAAACAGTTACATGTTCATCTAACACACAAGCATGTCACTGAGTCCTTCATCTGCTTAGATGAAGTAAAAATGGCCTTCTACAAACAAGCTGAAGCTTAATTCTGATAAGACAGAATTTAACCAGTTTCTCTCAAGGAATATCCATGCAAAACTTAGTGAATTTTTCCCAGTTAATATCCTTGGTAATACCCTTTCACCTGCTGAGACGGTTAGGAACCTTTGTGTCTTGTTTGATTTGGAATTTTCCTTAATTTGCTATGTTAGGAATACATGTAAGGCTTGTTTTATTCAAATCAGGGATCTGCTCTTTTGGCTGCATTCGCCTTGGTTGACAGTCATCTTGACTACCATAATTCCTTGTTCAGAAGTCTCTGCTCTTGATCATCACAGGCTCCAGGGTGTTCATAACAGTCTTGCTAAATTGTGTCTAATACTACCAAAAACTCACTTATCACTCCTGCAAGAAAGAGTCTTCATTTGTTGACTATCAAGCATTGTTCTGTTTTCAAGACGGTGGTATTGGTGTATATAAGTTTCTGCATGCTTTAAATCTTTCTTTAAACCCAGACATAGTGTGTATAGAACTAATAGAAGTCAATCTGATGGTATGCTGCTTGAGGTCCCACACTCAATATATAAATCTGAAAAGCATTTTGGCCTCAGCTTTGCGTATGATGCCCCAATTAACAATTAGGATCTCTGATTTCTGGCATTATGTGCCTTAGAGTGTGTCAATAAATGGAGATTAAGTGCTATAAAAGTACTATTAGAATTAAGGCAAGGATAGAATTTGCAGCAGTTACTGTAAATAATCGGTCCTTTTTAATGAATTTCTAAATGATAGGAATCACTGTGTCAGCCAATCTAACATTCACAATTTGAAAAAATCTCTCAATAGCCCCATACACAACAACTATCTACACTCTGTCCTCTGTTGTATTTTCTTTTTCCACACTTAATTTCATCAATTTCAACTCTAGTACCTTTCACACCAATTTGTTCATTGAAACTTGTTCTATGAAACCTTGTAGTAGTTTGTGTACCCAATAGTATGTCAATTTTAAAATCTGTTTTAAACTCGGATATCTATAAACAACTTAATCAGTAGGATAAGATTTGTCTTTAACTACATGTAAATATCCAGTGCAGCAGTTGTCACGTAAAATATCCTGATAGTTAGCCAAATTGTTTTTGTCTTGCAGCTAATTGATTAATTTAGTATGATCTTTTCAAGGAATAAGAATGGTATTAGTGATCGCCATAGTAAAAATTGAGCAGATCAATTTATATAAATGATCGAAATGTAGAATTGGATGAAAATAAGGTAATTGTTCAGAACATTGGTAAATGAAATACATATGAAATAAGCCATACAATCGGTACGACCCTGTATGATATGACAAAAATTTTGAAAAATAAACAAAAAACGAAAAACATCACACTGGAATCTGGAACACAAAATGTACAGAAACTGAATAAGATATTTCTTACCTTGATAATATCCCAAGATGTTGAAAATACCATCACAATTCACTTTATTCACAATTAGAAACATTTATTTCATGCCAAAATGGTTGATGACGTCATAAATTAAAAAGTTCCGATGCATAAACAATTGGGGTTCTCTTTCTAATTCAAGGTGGTCAGTGTCAGCCAATCAAGGTGAGCAAACAAAAGGTGTGTAGATAATGTAAAGGTTTTTGCTCTCAAGGTAGTGAGGTTTAAAACATAGGCTGTGTCAACTGATATAATATTTAAAAACTCATTATTTAATTATCAACAAAATGAATTCAACACCAAAACCTTACATTTCTGAGTGTCCATAACAGCTTAATTAAATAAGAGTTCACCAATCATTTTTTTTGTAGTTTAACTAAACATTAATTTTCAATTTATTGTTTTGAAATGCTGAAGTATTCTGCACTTCACAAAATTTTTCTTATAACTCTAATAATTGATGTTCAAAAATATCGGTTTTCAATATTATCTGAATCCAGAAGGTAAAGGGGTGGTATATGGACACTGTATACCATTGAGAGGTAATCAGTTATACATATTAATTGAGGCCAATGGTTGCAATAGTTGGGACATCCAAGATATATTCAAGTTCTTGCTTCTGCGGCTTCTCATGCATTCTGGTCCTGTTTGGTTTCCCTGCCACTGAATTACCCTAAATATGTTTGTGGGAGTGTTCTTCAGTTGTAAAATGTTTAGATAATGGGGGAGATAGTGTTTTAATATTGTTTTTAACACTAGGTGTGTGTTCATAAATCCTGTTTTTGATTGGTCTGCCTGTTTCTGCTATGCATTGTATGTTATATTTTATGCAATGTATTAAGTAAATAAAATTGTAAATTTCACATGTAAGTGTGTTTTGGGGGTGGGTTGTTTCACAAATGAGTTGTGTTTGTGTATGAACTGGTAAATTGAGTTATTTTACGTAATTTGGGACAATATGTACAGAGGTCCTCAGTGGCCTAGTGGTTAGCAAGTTTGGCATCTAATCATAGGCTGTCACCTCTGTGGGTTCGAGTCCCACAAGTGGCAATTCTGAGGACCTGTCCCAATATGACCCTGGCTGTTGAACGGGACGTAAAACCCCAACTTTGACCTTTGACAATATGTACATTGTGCCAGTCTTGTGCATACTGATATCAAGTTCCTGCTTTGAGAAGGGTCTGGTTTCGTGGTTCTGTTTGATGTGATTAAATCACTGAGATTTGGTAATATCCTGAATTAAAAGTTTTTCTGAGAACATTTTTTTGTAGATCTTCTGTGTTGTCTTTAGTGTTCAGATTTTCTGTGATTATCTTGGAGACATTTGGGTTTCTTGGGTTATATGTGGTGACCATTACTTGCAGAGATTTTAAGGCTTTTTGTTTTGTTTCTAGGAGGTCATCCAGTGAGACACTCTTTTGCTGTGTTGTTCCAGTGGTTTAGTTGGATGTCCTCTGTTTTGGTTGTGTTTTATCAACAGTTATCCATGGTATCGGTAATCTGTGTCTAATGTGCATATGCGTCTTAGAGTCAGGAATTGGCCATATGGGCCTTTTGCTATGTGGATGTGCTAAAGTGTAATATAGGTATGTATGTACTCCTTTGTTGTGTTGTTCCAGTGGTTTAGTTGGATGTCCTCTGTTTTGGTTGTGTTTTATCAACAGTTATCCATGGTATCGGTAATCTGTGTCTAATGTGCATATGCGTCTTAGAGTCAGGAATTGGCCATATGGGCCTTTTGCTATGTGGATGTGCTAAAATGTAATATAGGTATGTATGTGTGTCTGTAGGTTTGTGTGTCTGTAGGTTTCTTGACACCACACCGCCAAACAGCATCATATTCACTGCCAACTTAAGGTTGTGACCCAAGCAGGGTATCCATGGCTGTTCAAACAGCTCTGATTAGTTATCCACATTTTTGGCATTGTCAGTGACTCCTGAATGAATATAAGTTTAGTCCTTTTATTCAGAACACGTAAGAGAGTAGATTATAATTTTGCATCAATCTCATGACAAAATATGACTACATCTCTCAAGCTGATAAAACGAATAAAGGTCAAATGTAAAATTCAGTTTGAATCATCAGCTCATATAAGAAGTTATATACAAGTGGTCACCAATGCTGTTAAAATATATGTAGGCCATGTCAAAGATTATGGGTTCAATTCAGCTTATAGCATTTTCCGAAAAATGCTATCACCCGAGCTGTCAAAACAAATGAAGGCCACTTCAAAGATTATGTTTTCCAAACCAGGTGATGCCAGTATGCGATAAATACAATCACCCATGCTGTTAAAACAAATGAGGGACACATCAAAGCTTATGTTTTTCGATCTAGCTAATGACAGTGTGCTACAAATGCTATCACCAAAGCTGTTAAAAATGGTCATATCCTAACATTTTGAGTGTGGTACAGCTCATGACAGTATAGTGACATATGCTATCACCCTAGCTATTAAAAGAAAGATGCAGGTCATATCAGAGATTATGCATTTGATCCAGTACATAACAGCTGATAAATACTGTAATCCAGGCTGTTAATAAAGATGCAGATCATATCAAAGATTATGGGTTTTGAATCCAACTAATCTAATCTTTTATATCACTTAAATCATCATTAATCATCACTTAATAATTTGATAGTTTCTAAGGTGCAACTAAACATAAACATATTGCATAATTATTGGTCCATGCAAGGCAAGGAGCTGCAAGGGCCATTTAGAAGTACCTGTTAATATCTGAATATTGCTGATGTTGAGTAGCAATTGAACTGTTGCAATTCAATCAGCAGGGGGTCCAAAACTCATTCTGCAAGGGTGTCATCCATTCCTCTAAATTCTCCTACATTACCCCACAATTGAAAAAACTCCATTGACTCAGTCAGGGACGCGGTACAATTTAAAATAGGCTTCATTGCATACAAAATGCCCCTGTTCTTTGGAACTCTTTCCCATACCGAATAATAGCCCCTCTGTCACTTCCTTTGGGAAACACCTCAAAACCTACCTGTGCAACTTAGTCTCCTTCCCTTTTGGTCACACCCATAATTCCGGATCACTGGCCCTGACTGCCCCTCGACTGTCCTTATGACAAATGTATCTTTTTAACTAGCGCACTGACTTCCCCTTTGTGGGAAAGATATTGCATCTGCATTAGCAGCAGATTAGATTAGATTAGGTATTTTAAGTATTGAAGGTTCCCAACATAGCAACCTTGAGGTGGTCAGCTGTGTGGGAGAATGGAAATTATTTTGTATCCAAAATTGCATACTTTAAGTTCCAACCGTCAGTGTAACGTATGGCAACAGTTATAAATCCCTTGGTACCAATTGAGGTCCAGCCATCTTTTGTCAATGCTATCCCAGTAATTCCATTGATATCCTGAAGTACTAGTATTTTCTGCCTAGTTTCCTTATACATTCCAGGAATGATTCTCCCCTTGAAGCTTGTTCTGGAAAAAAACTTAATATAGAATCGAATGCCGCAACCAGATCTTTAAATAACTCTTTATGACCTGTGTTCAAAGGTAGCATTATCTCTCTCACTATAAATTCTGCAACCTTTCTGTGCAGATTTTTGGCTTTAGCAGATTCAAATGGATAAGGAGTTTGTGGCTCTAAAATCAAATTGGCTTGGTTGTTTCAATAATTTTTTCAGTAGTGTCAACTTTAAGACCACCAGAAAATTTATCTGGGTGATAATTGCTCAGGTGTTAAAGAAGATTATAGGATCTTCCTGTCTGGTTCCATATAACGAGCCTTCCTTGGTGAAATTTCAATTGAAAAAAAATACAGCAGCAGGATATACATATCAATGGACCATTGCCTGACGAAAGTCTATGTGCACCGACACTTTGGTTGCATATAATGAGCCTTCCTTGGAGAAATTTCAATTGAAAAAAAATACACCAACAGGATATACATATCAATGGACCACTTCTGTTTGCCTGACTAAAAACTATGTGTACTGACACTTTGATGGGAATGACATTTGAAACAATGCCAAACATATTTATTTGAATATGGAAGCATATGGTAGCTGTCTCCTAAAAACATTACACCTTTCACAAAAAGACACTCTTGATTACAGTCTGTTTTGTCTGAAAACTTTCAGGGTTTGCATATTGTCCTGTAAATGTACATTAATTGCAGTATACTTGTCATAAATGCTTTGGTTTATGCAAAGCTTCATTCATGATATTTTTCATCATGAATGATAGGTTTGTATCAGTAAATCTGGTGAAGGAAAAGATAAGAATTTAACTTTGACAAAAGCAATAATGCTAAAAATGTCCTGTAATTGATGTTTTTGTGCCTTTGTTTTCTGTCGAAATTCTTTACATAGCAAAAATGTTTTTCATACTCTGAACTGGCCATTCAAGATATTCTCTAAAGTCATGCAAATTGAAGTAAGTCTTTCATAAGGTCAGACAGTAACTCTTGATCTTTGGAAAGTGTAGAAGGTAGACCACATGAATGGCAAAATTTATCTTTAAAACAAAATAGTCTGTATTTTTTTATTGCATTGGAAATTATTTGAGTTTAGTTTATGAATGAGCTCTTGCACCGATGACAAATCCTTGGCATAACACCTGATAAAATTTTTTTTATGTACAAAACATAATAAATATATCAATGAAATGAAATTGATGAAAACTGACATCATTTTCGTATCATTTACAAAGGATGTTAAGATACACATACATCCTGGTATTATGTATGAAACATAAGATATATATCAATGTAATAGAAATGATGAAAACTGACACTATTTAAAATTAAGTATATGAAAGATTAAATAATGTTTCTGTAAAATACAGGGATTAATATCTTTAATTTTATAAAATATTTCATTTTTCTGTACAATAGAATACAAATGTTTAACAATAAATAAATAAATAATAATAAATAAAGTCACTCATGTTTATCAAATATAACTATGGTGCAATTTATGTATTCATTTTGTGCTTTTTGTTTTGTTATACTGAATAATAATATTTCTGCTTGTGATCAAATAATTTCCTGTTAAAGTCTACAAATATGGAAATTATAGGTGGCTTAGCTGAATTGTCTGTATGAAATCCCATCACTTTACACCTTTAAAGAAAAATATCCTTTTGCAAAACATTAATGTACACAAAAGAACACAACAGAAACAGTATGTTGCCTAGATCACAAGACGGAATTCAATTTTAGGGTAAACCGAGCCTAGCTACATTAATGTAACATTCCTTCTTACAATTCTTTTTTTGTTGTCTGTTTTTTGTTGTTTTTTGGGGGGGGGTCATCAGTGTGTGACCTAAAGCCATCAGAATTTAAAATGTCTTCGTTATAGTCCTCAGCAATTTATTTGTCACCTGATGTTTTCTTTGGATATCTAAAATTGAAACAAAACTTAAAAAGTGATTTAACATGTTCTATATCAAATGAGATATTTGTTTGCATTAACAAATCTTATTTCAAGATTGTTAAAACAGTTTATCCATTTACATGCCTGACAACAATCTGACAAAATGTTGTACAAAAGCTTAAAATTATCTAATTCCACAGGCAAAGAAAAGTTGTAATAGTACAGTAATGTAATTTTAGAGGGCAATGTGCTGTAGAAATGGATCGCCATCAATGATTACCGGCCTGACACATCCATTAGTGCCCGAGGCTTGCCGTAAAAATTACATTATTGCTGTTATTATTAGCTGCAATTATATCTGCAATAAGGTAATTCCTTTGGCTGTAATTTGCACAATTTTGTACAGACAGGTATAAAAAACATAAATATCACCAGATTACTTTATTCCAGAAACTTACCATAAACACACACAAAAAACAACAAAAAAAAAACAACAAAAAAAAAAAAAAAAAAAAAACAGAGACAGAAAAAAACCCAGAAACAATAAAAACACTTATTTATTAGACAAAGTTACTGAATGAAAACAATTCACAAAAGTTTCTTGAAAGATTATTTCAGCAGTCATTGAATGCTTCATATGGGCATTTTATATCTAAACAAATAATCTGTCCAACAAAAGTGTAAATATGATTATTTAACTCAAAATGGAAACTAAAACAAACTTGTACTTCAACACTTTCAAGTCCATAACAGAGTTTATAAAGTCTATGTCCTCATTCCGGTTTTAAATTTATATTTATTGTGCATTTATTAAATGTGGCTTTTGTCATGAAACCCTGAATACTCTGTGACTGGCTCTGAGATGACTTGTAAGTTGCAGTTGTCTCATTTAAAGGTGGTACTCTGCCAGGATTACTGAACAAGCTTGGTACTGTATTTACACAGGCCACATCACTGTGTGACATTGGTACATCAACTATCAGCATGTTCTGAAATATGAAGACAAAGTAAACCTTATTTCTTTGTACGATGCACAAAGCAATCATTCAAGATGATATGTCTAATATATAGGGTAATGACAGGTCATATGAATACTCCTTACATTAAAGAAATATAAAAAGTCTACTTTATAGAAGCTTACAGCTCATTATAGTTCATAAATAGTCGTTTTCAAATACATATGTATGTAATAAACATATTGTTTTCAGTTGTATAAACATTTGAAATATTGCAAATGGACATGGTTGCAAGATAGTACATTACCTCATTGATATCTTCAATATCAAAGCCAAGATCAAAAGTAGCTCTGTCTTCTGTTTCAAACCTGACTTGTTCCTTCACTGGTGGCTTTGTCTCCTGTTGAATAATAAATTATTTGATATATATAGGTCATGATAAAAATGTCATTTGCAGGCTTATTTAACTACTCATATGTATGATCTTAAATATATTAATAAATATTTTAAACATTACTGTTCAATAAAAAAATAACACAATTCAAAATGTTATTTGGATAATCCATGCAGTACAATCTACAAAGCAGTCTCTAAAGTGCATTATCTTAAAAGTAAAAATAATTTCTGTACCAGAAAATGTCAACTATACAGGAAAAAGACTGCATTTAGCTATTTAGACAGTAAGGACTTGTATTGTTGTTATATGAAATGTATAACATAAATTATATACCTTATTTTGGCCATCATGGTGAAGAGCATTTTGAAGAACACCACTGCAGGAGCGCTTCTGCTCATTGGACATGTCTTGAATGTAGTGCTTCAGGCTGGACACATCTTTGTGGTTGCTTACCGCTATGATATTTTGAGCAGGAATTCCAGCTTGAAATAATGTGGTTATTGTAGATGCACGAACACTATGGCATGTGTAGATGTCTGATAATCCTGCTTTTTGTGATATATATTGCATAATGCATCCAAGTTTGTTTTTTCCATCGGCTCACTTTTAAACCATACACCGTTACTGTCATACCTGGTTAGTGGATGTTGAAATAGCCTTTCACACTTGGGATTTAATTTGGTCAGGTAAAAAAGAAAAATTTCAACACCGGTACCATACATGCGCTGATCACTGTAATTCAGGTCCGTTTGCTTATGACCGCCTTGATAGTTTTTAGTAGCTTCAGTTGCAATCATGTGTACATACTGATGGCCTTCTGAATCTGTATTCACAGGAAACATTCCTTTTTATTGCGTTAATACATCCTATCCAATGGACAATTGCTTTACCGGTCGGCGCGACCGGTCCCGCCAAACGCCAGAAAAAGACGTCCTGTATATACTACCGGCAGGACCGGTCACAGAGTGTGCATTCGCCAGGTTGCGCATCGTACTTCATTTCCTGTTTACCTATTGACGTCATAGCATCTTTTTCGTTTGGGGCGAAAGAGTGTGCAGAAGATTTTCTTCAGAGATACGTTTTTGAAGTTTTACAACGAACTCTTCCAAGTTTCTTGTTTTTTATTAGTACGGAGTAATTCTACAACGTTACTGATCATTATGTCGTCTCCTGGACAGAAGCGAGGTTCTTGCGGGCACGTTATGGCCCTTTTTGACAACCATAAGAAATGCGCGCGTTGTCGTGACAAGGGGGTGGGAGACGACCCCTGTGTGAAGAAGTTGGATTGTAGTATCTGTAAGGCGTTTACGCCTGCTCAGATCCACCAGTTAGCAACCCCCACCTACAAGGAACAGAAAGAACGCTCTAGCCAGAAGAAATCTGAAGAATTGACAAGTACGTCTCCCAAGCTTGTTGATCCGTCTGAGGTTTCACTGCTGGGTCCTGTCAATTCAGGGACGCAGTCTCCTGTTGATTCTACACCCAAGCAGAAGAAGAAGCGTTCTGATGGCTCCCCAAGGTCCAGTAAACGGAAGCACAGCAGTAAGCCCACTTCAGACGACCTCAAGTCCCTTGATGACAAGTGGAGTGAGAGATTTTCCCGTCTGGAAGCTATGCTGATTAACCAGTCATTTGCTGTTCCCGTGAGACCGGTGAATTCTGCTTCTGTGGTGCCCAGAGAACACCCCTTCTTTGATCCGGGTGCTTCTACTAGTGTTATGTTTTCTGAGGGCACTGGTGACGTTGCTATGCAGTTGACGGCTACCCAACCTCCTCTGGGGGTTCCCGGTACACAAGCTGTGAAGGAAGTGACTGAGAGTGCTACCCACTCTGTTCAGGGCCCCGGTACCTCTGAGACTGTTGCCACCCAACCTTTACTGGTTCCCGGTGCAGGGACTGCCACCCAGCCTCCACAGGCTCCCGGTGCGGGTCCTGAGGTTCTGCCTTCCGGTTATGAAACTACGCTGTCTAACCAGTCGCCTCCCATTGGCCAGAATTCTGAGGTTGCTAGGGAATCTGACAGTGAGGCTGAGTTGGATGCGGAACCGGCTTCACCGGCTAGTGTTCACTACCAGGGTGATGTACCGGAAACAAACACTGACCAGGACCTCTCTGAAGATGCCAATTACCGGGAAACCTTGAGAGGGGTGAGGAGTTTCATGGGCTGGCATCAAATCCCGGATTATGACACCTCAGCTGCATCTATGGATGACAATCCCTTTGCCGGTTCTAGAGTGAAGACTACCGGTAAAGTGTCAGTTAAATTGCTGGTGGATGAATGGCTTTGTAAAAAGCTGGAGAAACTAAATGTAACTATTGCTGAAGGTTATCCTTCCAGGAATACAGAAACCAGTGGTCTGCTGCGTGATCAATTTGTCAAGACACCCCGTACTTCAAAGTGGTACGACATGCAAGCTGTTAAGAAGGATACGTCTACCCAGGCTGTTGGTGACTGGTCTCCGGAACCGGCAAAGCTTAACAGTATGTTTTCTAGAGTTGCAAGGCGCAGTTTACCTTCTGCTCCAGCTTCCCGGACCTTCAGCCAGGACACCCTTAGAAGGTGGGAGAGGTCCTTCAGAGAACAATCAGTGATGTGTAATCACGCTGCTGGCCTATCTAGATGCCTCACCAAAGTACAGGACTCCATGGTCACCCAGTTAAAGTCCCTCAGGTTCGATTCCTCAAAGGGCAAAAGTGCTGAGAAACAACAACAAGCTGTTGAAGAACTGGAGTATCTGGTTACATTTAACCGGTCAATTTCACAGGCTATGCAGCGAACCATGCAGGATCTTTCAGAGGGAGTCTTTATCAGCATGGCTAATCTCACCCTGGCCCGTCGGGACAGTTATTTAGAGTTCATAAGAGGTGGGATTAAACCGGACACCTTGTCTGCCTTACGTACGTCTCCAGTTCACCAACTATCACTCTTCCCGGACAGCTTACTGGTCAAGGCTGAAGAGGAGATCTTACGTAGTGAAGAGAGGCGTTCTGCTGGTACCACACCAAGGAAACCTGGACGTTTTCATCCATACGTCCCCTCCAATCGAACCCCTCACCAGC
This sequence comes from Sabellastarte sp. h YS-2021, assembly GCA_964017235.1. Taxonomy (NCBI): domain Eukaryota; kingdom Metazoa; phylum Annelida; class Polychaeta; order Sabellida; family Sabellidae; genus Sabellastarte; species Sabellastarte sp. h YS-2021. Next base: position 162,554,964 of record OZ024927.1, on the reverse strand, counting down.
CGGACCGGAAGCCCACTACTCCGGCATGGAAGCAGATTAGAGACCGGCAAACTGCTCAGAAAGGTGGTGGTAAAGCCTCAAACTTCAGCCAGAAGCCGGCCAGGGGAATTAAAAAGCATAAATGACAATCACTGTGTTTCAAATGTGTTCGGATTGGTGAACTCTGTAAATGTATCCGACAAGATGGAGGGCTTGAACCCACCACCACCAGTGACAAGCAAGAGCGAGACTGTGTTTTCACATGTAAACTCTTTTGTTGCAAGTGTTCCTTTTGCCAGCGGGTCACCACAAAAGAAAGGTGTAAATCCCGTTTATTGTCAATCTATCAGAGAAATAAACCATGTGAACGATGTTTCCTGTGTAGATCACTTGAGTTTTGTAAAAATTGTCACAAATGTCCCAACTGTTGTTACAAATCTTCCTGTAGGGGCAAGGCTTCAGCAGTTTTGGGAGAAGTGGGAAACTCTGGGTTCGAGTCCAAAAGTTATCAGAATACTGAGAGAGGGCTACACCCTTCCCTTCCGGTTCAGACCCAACCTAACCAGGTCACCAATGGTCATTAGCAAATATGTAAACCCCCAAAGACAGTCCCTCCTTTTGGAGGCACTGGCTCAGCTAACAAACAAGAATGCAGTGGAACCGGTAACAAATCAGACCTCCCTAGGGTTTTACAACCGGCTATTTTTGGTTCCCAAACCCAACAACCGGTGGAGACCTATCTTGGACCTGAGCACTTTGAACATCTTTTTAAACACAGAGTCGTTCAAAATGGAGACTCCAGAAACCATAAGAAGCTCCCTACAGGTAGGGGAGTGGGTCACCTCAATAGATTTCAAAGACGCATACTTCCACATTCCAATTCACAGTCAGTCCAGGAAGTACATGCGTTTTCACATTCAGGGCCAATCCTACCAGTTCAAGGCCCTGCCCTTTGGTCTTTCCACAGCACCCATGGAGTTCACAGTGGTGGCCAAAGAGGTCAAGCTCATGGCCTTACGACAGGGTATAATAATCCACCAGTACCTAGACGACTGGCTGGTGAGAGCCTCTACCCTCCACACCTGTCTCCAGCATACTCAAACCCTGGTCACACTTTGTCAGGAGCTAGGGTGGCTGGTGAACAAGGAAAAGTCAGAACTGGCACCCAAACAGGTCTTCAACTTCGTAGGTTACCAGTTCGACCTGAAAGAGGGCAAGGTCAGACCAACAGAAGAACGTTGGCAGGCCTTGACAAACAAGATCAGATCACTGATGTCGGATCCGGTTTGTCCGGTCCGGAAATTCATGTCCCTCATAGGTCTCCTCACAGCAACAGAAAAACAAGTCCACTTAGGGCGACTCCACATGAGACCCATACAGTGGCACTTGAAAAACAATTGGAGGGTCCCAGAGTCACTGGAAAAGGTGATCCCGGTCCCCAAGTCCCTCCACCCTCATCTAAGGTGGTGGCTGGAGGAAAGCAATGTGCTACTAGGTCAACCATTACACCCTCTAAAACATGCTCTGCAGATCTTTACAGACGCATCAAACGAAGGGTGGGGCGCTCACTTGGACGACCATACTGCAAGGGGAACCTGGTCCCTTCCAGAAAGCAAGTTGCACATAAACCACTTAGAGCTAAAAGCAGTTTTTCTAACTCTAAAGGAGTTTCGAACCCTGGTCTGCAACAAGACTGTGTTGATAGCTACAGACAACACAACAGTGGTTGCCTATATCAACAAAGAAGGGGGGATGAAGTCGGGGTCACTGTGTGCCCTACTGTGGAGAATCCTGTCCTGGTGCACCAGACAGCAGGTAACCCTCAGGGCACGTCACATCCCCGGCCGGCTGAACGTGATAGCAGACAAGCTATCCAGACTTGGCCAGACCATTCAAACAGAGTGGTCACTTCATCCAGCAGTATTCCAAGCTGTATGCGCAAGGTGGCACCAGCCAAAAGTGGACCTGTTTGCCACCAGGTTCAACAACAAACTGCCTCAGTTTGTGTCACCGGTGCCAGACCCCCAGGCTTGGGCAGTGGATGCACTCAGTCTCTCCTGGGAGGACCTGGACCCATACGCCTTCCCACCGGCAGCCATCTTGGGCAAAGTGGTGGAGAAGCTCCAGGACTACCCCTGCAACAGAATAATCCTGATTGCCCCAGGGTGGCCCAACATGCCCTGGTTTTGGGACCTGGTAGCAATGTCAAGCCAGATCCCACTATGTCTGCCCAGCATACCCAACCTTGTGTCTCAGCCATTCAACCAGGTCCTTCACAGGAACCTGTCGAATCTGAACCTACATGCCTGGCTCCTAGAGCCTCAGCAATCAAGGAGCAAGGCTTCTCTGAGGCAGTGGCAGCACGAATTGAGGCTCCTCAAAGAAGATCAACCAGATCTGTCTATGAGGCAAAGTGGACCATTTTTACAAAGTGGTGCCTCAGTAATCAGGTGGACTTCAGGGCACCACCTCTGAAAGCCATTGCTGACTTCCTCCTGCACTTGTTTCAGGACAAGAAGTTACAACCAGGCACTATTGATGGCTACAGATCCGCCATTGCTGACAAACTGGGCAATTCCACCATTAATGTCAGCAAAGATGAGAATCTCACTCGTCTCCTGGATAGTTTCCATAGAGACAGACCTAAGGGCAGGAGGGGCATCCCCTCCTGGAACCTTTCACTGGTTTTACATCAGCTCACAAAGGCTCCTTTTGAACCCTTGAAAGAGTCCTCCTTGAAACATTTAACTTTCAAGACTGTTTTCTTGCTGGCTTTGGGTTCAGGTAAACGCAGGAGTGAGATCCATGCTTGGTTACATAAGAACATCAGACACCAGTCAGACTGGTCTAAGGTGTCTTTGTACCCCTCACCCAGCTTCCTATCCAAGAACCAGCTGGCTAAGGAAGGTCCAGATAGTGTGGCACCAGTGGTCATCCCAGCCCTGGCACCATCTCTGGATAGGTCACTCAAGGGTGACAGGTCCCTATGTCCAGTTAGAGCCCTGCGTTACTACTTGGACAGGACTGCAGACCTCAGGCAGAATAAGGAGTTAGTCTTTGTCTCCTTCAAGAAGGGTTTTGATAAAGACATCTCGCCTGCCACCATCTCCTCATGGATCAAACAGACTGTGGTTCTGTGCTATGAGCTCTCTGACCAGGAGGCCCTCACCTTACATCAGGTTAAAGCCCATGATGTTAGGGCCTTTGCTGCTTCTAAGGCTTTCCAATCAGGGATCTCCTTAGATCAGATCTTGTCAGCCTGCCACTGGAAATCTCACAACACCTTCACCCAATTCTATTTGAAGGATGTTGCCTGGGCTGACTCAGAGCTTTTCCACCTGGGACCTGTAGTGGCTGCCCAGCAGGTGCACCACCAGGCCCAGAAGTGAGGGGATGTTGTATATATGTAAATATGTACATATTGTAAATATGTTAGATATGTACATAATGTAAATATGTGGAATGTACATATATGTTCAAAAAAAAAAAAACAAAAAAAAAAAAAAAAACCTGTGACTTGCTTCCTTTGGGAAGTTTATTTCTTCTGGGACTGAACTCAGCCCCTCTCTCTCTCTATCTTTCCAACTCAGACCAAATCTGAAAGGAAAGAAAAGGGGGGGGGGCAACGTCGGTAGGCTCCCGGTTAACCGGTGAGTTAGTGGCCGACCCTGACCTTTCAGGGTTCTCTAACCCTAGGTCAGATGGGCCTGTTAAAATTTGTTGTTATGAGTTCACATAAGTCCCTAGCTGCTTACCCGCCTACCAAGCGGTAGTTATTCAGCAATTGTCCATTGGATAGGATGTATTAACGCAATAAAATTGCAAATTTAATAAGTAAATTAAATTTTTATAAGTTAATACCCTATCCAATGGACAGGCAAGGCCCACCCAACCGGCCCCGCTATCAGCTTACTAGGGGTCTTACTAGGATTAGACACGAAAAAGATGCTATGACGTCAATAGGTAAACAGGAAATGAAGTACGATGCGCCACCTGGCGAATGCACACTCTGTGACCGGTCCTGCCGGTAGTATATACAGGACGTCTTTTTCTGGCGTTTGGCGGGACCGGTCGCGCCGACCGGTAAAGCAATTGTCCATTGGATAGGGTATTAACTTATAAAAATTTAATTTACTTATTAAATTTGCAATTTACCATTTCTGCCCAACCTTCCCTTCCACGCCAACCAAAGAAAAAGCACAAGTGAAACCACATGGCTTCTGTCAGGACATCCGGAATTAACTTCCAGTTTTTGAAATAATCATTTAGTTTAGCCATGTCACCTTCTTCAATTGATGGTTTGTGCTTTGGCTTACTGTTTCCCTCTTTGACATATAGTTTACATCTTGCAGTAAACATATTTTTGGAAGTCAGGAATTCACAGTCGGCCAAAATATTGATGGGCCTGTTATATGGGGCACCTGTAATATGCCTGTGAATTGCTGCTCTCAAACATGTCAATGTACTTGGAGACAGACTGCTTCCCTGTTTGGTTGATTTCACTTCAGCATAGAATCTTCGTAACAGTTCATTCAACTCTTCTGGTGACACAGTGAAAAAAATCATAAGTTTTATTTCGTTTTTGAAGCCAATCATTAAACTTTTTCACACCATACATTGTGGATTTTGAGGTATTTGGTGCCCTGGCACTTTCCTCAATCTTTTGTAGCTCCTCTTCATTAAAGTTGCTACTTTGTGACGCCCCCTGTGGGTCCGGGGATATAGAATAGGCCCAACGTATCCTCCTTCGTGTCGTAAGAGGCGACTAATTGGGGGCAGCCAGTTTGCCGTGGGTTGCGATCCGTGTCAGTGGAAGAGAGGGTCCTGGCTGTTGAGCCAATTCTTTGTTGCGGCATTGAGGAGGCAATACACAGCTTTGGCCTCAATTTCACTTAGTCGGAAGGTTAAGATGGCCTGGCTTAATCAATCGGCTGGTAGTGCCAAGCCCTAGTGCTCCAAATTAGTGATGGCTTGTTGTTTCTAATGGTTTATACTGTTGTACTTGATTGTTGTATTCTGCTGGTGTTTGCTTTGTGCTTTTGTTTGGAGTATCTAGAAGGCGGCTGCTTAACAGGTCAATCAAGGTTCACTTTTGTGGTCTTTGAGTATATTGTTAATGTATCTCTGATATCAGTGTGCAGGGCTCAGCTCCACACTATTATGATATCCCCTTGTTGGGCTCGAAGGGTGGGTGGAGAGCATTGGCAATGAATAATTATTATTTTACTATGGCTGCTCAACACTCTCAAATGACCGATAGGAAATGAACTAGAACTAATATCTTGACTACAAGCTTGGATTCTGCACCAATTTGTTCATGGCCACGTTTTTTGTTGATAAAAGGCACAGACAATGAGAGACCCTTGTCTAAGCTGTCGCCATTTGCTGTAAACAAGGCCATTGTTGCTGTTTTAGGATCTGATCCTTTCAATATAAGAAAATTAAGAAATGGAGACATTTTAGTTGAAGTTGACAAGGAAGCTCAAAGCAGCAAACTACTGAAAACGAACAAACTGCACTTGACTATGGACAATGTTATCCCCATCACTGTATCACCACACTACAGCCTGAACACAAAGAAAGGGGTCATTAGATGCCCAGACATAAAAGAATGTTCTGATGAGGAAATGTTAGAAGGACTTAAAGATGAAGGGGTAATAAAACTGGACAGGATATCGATATTCAGAGATGGACAAAGGAAACCAACAGGGACATTTATATTGACCTTTCAGAGCCAGATCTTACCAAAATACATCAGGGGGGGGGGGGGGGGTTACTACAGAGTGGCTGTATCACAATTTATCCCGAATCCTGTGAGATGCTACAAGTGTCAAAAGTTTGGTCACACTAAATTCAACTGTAGAAAGAATGAAGTTTGCACTAAATGTGGGCATGAAGATCATACAGACTCTCAAGAATGTAAGAATGAAGCAAAATGTGTAAATTGCCAAGGAAAGCATGCATCTAATGATAAAGAATGTCCAAAATGGAAAGAAGAAAAGGAAATTCAAAGGATTAAGGCAGAAAGAGGGATTTCATATACAGAAGCCAAGAAACAAATGGATATATTTAATTCTGTGAAATCAACCTATGCCCAAGCAGCTGCAGCAACTAAACCTGTGGTGAAAACAGTGAATGTAGAAACACAAACAGAAATGACTTGGCCAGAAGGCACAAAACAACCCAAAAAGTGCGCAGTTGAGAAACAGATAAATAAAGTGAATAAAACCAGTGCATCGAGTCAGACAAGTGCATCTCAAAATGACCCCATTAAGCTGAAAATAAGTCAGAGCAAAGTATATTTGACCAAACAACATAAGGGATCTAATGACCCTATTAAACAACACAATAAATATGATGTTTTAAGTGATAGTGACAGTGACATGAGTGTCGAAGAATCCCCAATCACAAGTTCACAAGGGCGGAGTGGTAGTAAAAGTGTAAATAATGGAACCAAACAAAAATAAAAGTATAATACAGTGGAACTGTCGTGGCTTTAGGCCAAATTTTGAAGAAATTAAAAATTTAATTTCCAATTTTAGACCCTACATTTTAGCATTGCAGGAAACTCATTTTAAAGAAACAGATAATGTAAATATTAGAGGATTTGATCATTATTTTAAAACTTGTATGTCTGAAGTAGATGGGCGAGCCACTGGTGGCTGCTCTATTTTTGTTAAGAAAGGTATACCCCATGAGGTACTTGAGTTAGATACAGAACTGCAGGCAGTTGCTGTAAAAGTATCTCTACATAAAACTATAACTGTATGTAATGTATATATTCCACCACGTTTTAATGTTGCACAAAGTGATATTGATAATCTAGTCAACCAGTTACCTGCACCTTTTCTATTTATTGGAGATTTTAATGCACATAGTGATTTATGGAGTTGTTCCTCGTCTAATAGTTTAGGCTATAAGGTGGAACATCTTCTTGAATCCTCTGATATTTGTTTACTTAATGATAAGTCACCTACCTACTTTCATCCTGCATCAGGTTCATTCACCTCAATAGATTTGTCTTTATGTTCTGCATCTGTTTTTCTTGATTTTGCATGGCAGGTCCATTCAGATCAGTGTGGTAGTGACCATTTTCCTATTTTAATTGATATAGTTAAGAGTATGCCTAAGGACAATGTTCCTCGTTGGAATCTTAAAAAGGCTGATTGGCCAAAATTCAAACTTCAGTGTTCTCTGGATATTAATAGGCATAATTTTACTGACATAACAGAAAAGTTTCCTGCATTTTTAGATAAGTTAAATGACATAGCAACAAAATGTGTGCCAAAGTCAACTGGACAGTCCACTGGTAGCTACAAACCATGGTTCAACAGTGAATGCAAAAAAGCTGTTAAAGCTCGTCAAAATGCAATGGATAAATGCCGTATAAATCCTACATCAGATAACATAAATGAATATAAAAACTGTCGAGCTAATGCTCGTAAAATAATTAAAGAAAATAAAAGGAAATCATGGCATGAATATGTATCCAAACTAAATGTAAAGACACCAGCAAAGAAGGTATGGGAAATGATAAGGAAAATAAGTGGCAAACAAAGTAACACCACAATACACCATCTGGAAAATAATGATGGGACAAAAATAACAGAAAGAGTTGATATAGCAAATAGGTTGGCCGAAGAAATCCGCAAGAATTCTAGCAGCAACAATTACCGTACAGAGTTTCAAAAATATAAAGAGAAAACTGAAAAAGAACACTTGGATTTTGACACAGACAACTTTGAAAACTACAATGTACCATTTACCATTAGAGAACTATGTGATGCTATGAAAAAGTCTCATGACACAGCCACTGGTTCAGATGAGATCCATTATCAGCTGCTAAAACATCTACCAAGAGACTCACTTATGGTGTTACTTGATGTATTTAATGATATATGGGCTTCAGGTGAAATTCCTGAATGCTGGAAAGAGGCCACTGTAATACCTATTTCTAAACCAGGCAAAGACCCCAAAAACCCGCCCAATTACGGCCCCATATCTCTGACGAGCTGTTTATGCAAAACCATGGAAAGAATGATTAATACTAGATTAGTTTGGTTGCTCAAAAAAAATAATATTTTATCAAAATATCAAAGTGGTTTTAGAAAAGGTCAAACTACAACAGACCAATTAATGACTTGAATCTTTTATTAGAGATTCCTTTTTAAAAGGCAACCATGTAGTCTCTGTATTTTTTTATTTAGAAAAAGCCTACGACACAGTATGGAAGTATGGTGTAATAAGATATCTATATAAAGTAGGCTTAAGAGGGCGAATGCCCATGTTTATTCAGAATTTTTTATCAAACAGTTTTTAGAGTTTGTTTAGGATCTATTTATTCAGATATGTATGAACAAGAAATGGGTGTCCCTCAAGGCAGTATCCTATCTGTTATATTATTTATTTTAAAGATCAACAGTATTGCTGATGTGATTCCAGCTAGCTTTGAAAAGTCTCTTTATGTTGATGATTTCTCAATCACTTGTTCTTCTAGAAATATGGCTTCAATAGAAAGGCAACTTCAGTTATGTTTGAATAAGATAGAAAAATGGGCTGATGAAAATGGTTTTAAATTTTCTAAAACCAAAACTGTTTGCATGCATTTCTGTAATAAAAGAAAACTTCATCCAGACCCAACATTGACAATATATAATTCACAAATTCCTGTTGTTACACAAACTAAGTTCCTTGGTGTTATCTTTGACAATAAACTTAATTTTAAAGCACACATTGATTATGTTCGTCAAAAATGTGGAAAAGCCATGAACTTACTGAAAGTAGTTGCCAAAATGGATTGGGGAGCAGATAGAAGTGTTTTAGTGAGACTTTATCGTTCATTTGTTTGTTCTAGATTGGACTATGGTTGTGCTGTTTTTAGTTCTGCTCGCAAGTCTTATCTTAAGAAATTGGAACCCATTCAAAACCAGGGCTTAAGAATCTGCCTGGGAGCCTTCAGGACTTCTCCAATGCAAAGCTTGTATGTAGAGGCAAATGAACCACCCTTGTATTTAAGGTTTGATAAATTATGTATTCAGTATGCTTTGAAATTGAGAAGTAATCCTGACAATCCAGCTTATGATGTTGTTTTTAACCCCCAGTTTTATGATCTTTATGATAAGAAACCATCTGCAATAAGATCTTTTGGGCATCGTGTAGAGGAAGATTTATCTGCTGTCTGTCCTCAGCTGGATCTAATTCAGACTGTGTCATTGCCAGATGACCCACCCTGGACTATACAGAAGCCTCACATAGACTTATATCTCACCCATCAGAAGAAACAACTCACCAAGTCAATAATGCCCAATTAGTCATAATGCATGTGAGGTCACAATGTTTTACGTCATGGCAACAGCAAATGTACCAATTTCATTCCTGATTTTTTTTGTGTGTTTTTATAAAACTACTGCATATACATATAAAAAACTATATATCACTGCAATCATCATTTTTCAGTGCTCATTTTGGTTTTTGGTTCAGACAAATTAATTAAGTATTAAACAAGATATTGCAGATTAAACTGTATATTTTTTTTTCAATATGAACCTGGTCCATAATACTCATTATTGGACCGCGGACCGGCTAGCAGTGAAATACTCTGTTTTCACAGACCCAATTCTGGGCTTATAATCTACTGGTATTGCATGCTTAGCTAATAATAATATATGTTACATGTTGCAGAATCAAATGACTTTTCTGTCTCACTAACAAATATTCCAATACTCAGAACATAGTCACAGCGCTGTGAAGTTCTATTGTATGAGAGTTCTTGTGCTCTATGTGTATCCATGATGCAGATGTGTGCCTGTATATCAAATTAAAAGCATGCATTTATTCCAATAAATATGCAGTTAGGACAAATTATGGACTAAATGAGAAATCATTTAGAACAAAACAATTTTTGGGATTAAATTAGCATGCATTAAAATTTGGGCCTATAAGTACTTTTTTACCACAGAACAGTTCTTTAGATATCTTTGCAAATATACAACCAAATTAAACGTACATTTCCATTGGTGCTTATACGCCATCTGCATCCACAATGTAGAGCCACAATGACTATGCTTATTGCATAAAGTGTGTTTCCATAGGGGCCCATGCATGTTTGCGCATCTGTGATGCAGATGTGTATTTATATAGCAAATCAAAATATTTTATGCCAATATGTCACAGGATAAATAATCATGGTTTAATAAAATGAAATGCTTATACAATGCAAGTTTTAAATTTTAAAATAACATGCATTAAAATGAATGCAAAGGTAAGGATTATTGATGTCACAATGTTTTTTTTTAGCAGTACTGCATTATGTTCATGCAACATGCATTACACAATAGCCATCAGTGCAAAGAGAAATGACTGTAATTAATACATGCTGAACACTTACACAGTATGGATTCCAAATCTGCATTTCGTAAACACATCTCATGGCAATGTACACTTATCAAACTAAATTAAATAAAATCTTTACTTTAAAAAAAAAAGCACAATCTAAAGAAGCCCTGAAAATGACATGAATATCTTCATTGCAACTCCAATATTTTTATATATTATTTGTCATCAGTCATTTATATTAAAATAGTTTTATGTATAAATGCACTGTTTATACTCTATTCTTGTTTTGTTTGTCGTAAAATACTGATGTATTGTCATTGTAGATGTTTTCTATATGTTTTATAAACATAAACATATAAAACTTTAAAATAACATGCATTAAAATGAATGCAAAGGTAAGGATTATTGATGTCACAATGTTTTTTTTAGCAGTACTGCATTATGTTCATGCAACATGCATTACACAATAGCCATCAGTGCAAAGAGAAATGACTGTAATTAATACATGCTGAACACTTACACAGTATGGATTCCAAATCTGCATTTCGTAAACACATCTCATGGCAATGTACACTTATCAAACTAAATTAAATAAAATCTTTACTTTAAAAAAAAAAGCACAATCTAAAAAAGCCCTGAAAATGACATGAATATCTTCATTGCAACTCCAATATTTTTATATATTATTTGTCATCAGTCATTTATATTAAAATAGTTTTATGTATAAATGCACTGTTTATACTCTATTCTTGTTTTGTTTGTCGTAAAATACTGATGTATTGTCATTGTAGATGTTTTCTATATGTTTTATAAACATAAACATATAAAACTTTAAGGTGACATATTATTTGTCAAAATCAAGCAAGAAATGACAATTTTATGAATATTTACCACTGCATTAGGCATTTCTTAGAAGCAGTGCTGCATTCTGTTCATGCATCATGCGTTATGCAATGAGCATCAGGGCCGATGGAAACAGTTACTATTATCAATATTTTCTGTAAATTTATGCAAACGCATTCATGGATCTGCATTATGTGAATGCATTATGCATCAGTGCACACAGAAAGGTACACTTCATTAATCATAACATTGCTATCCCCCAAAATACAGCACACTCCCACAATGGTGTCTATAATACAACTAAGTTTGATATAAAGCATGACAGAACTATGATCCAGGATAGAAAAAAATAAGTTTGGAAACAGGCTGATTGCTGGAAGTCTGTGGTGTCTGAGTGATTTCTTAGTTATCCTGGTTGGGCACATTTTTTTCATCGAAGCCCTGTGACACCAGTTTACCACTTTGATGTGCAGATGAGCAGTAGCAGTGTATGGCGTTTACCTTAAAACTTTCAAGGTCTATCAGACTTGCAACTCTAAAAAATGTTACAGGTCCATCGCAAAAGTTGTCAGGTTAAATCAGTATTGTCAGGTTAAATCAGTATTCAGTTTCACAATTGACTGAGTGGCAAGTGCTAAAAACAATTGCTTTAAGGTTATTTTTATAATGATTTATCTGGGGCAAACATAATGAGTACCTTGCCAGTACAAATAGGTCTCATGTTCGATAACCTATTCAATTATAATTCTTAAGTTGCAAACCTTTTTTGTTTTTGTCAAATGCAGAGACATATGTTTAATATCAGTTTTTGGCATCAACACCCTTCTTGGTGCACTTTTTAAAGCATTTAGTATTTACTTGTTCATATGTATATCATAATTATCAAGTCAGCAACTCTTGTTTTTTTAACTGTAGAAACAGATATCTGTTTTCACTTTAGTAAGCATCTTGCTGCACTTTTTAAGGCTTTAGATTTGGTAATATTCATTGTGCATATGTGTATTGACCCAGCTTTGAAAGCAGGAACATTCCGTTGACATAATATAGCAGTGCAGCAAACAGTCTTCTCAAGTTACCTCACCAGACTTCAGCACTAAATAAATATGGAATTTTCAAGTTTGGCAACCCTTTTTATTTTTTTTTTCACCTGCAGAAACAGACATCTTTTTGACATCTGTTTTTGGCATCAATGTCCTTCTTTGTGGACTTGTTAAAGCTTTAGATTTGGTAATTACTTATTCATTGTGCATGTGTGTATCATAATTTGCAAGTTAGCAAACATATACCGGGTATATTTTTTTTAACTGTAGAAACAAACATATGTTTGACATCTGTTTTTGGTATCAATGCCCTTCTGTTCTCAGTGTACTTCTTAAGCATTTAGATTTGGTGATATTTATTGTACATAATATTGAGCCAACTTTGAAAGCAGGAACACGTTAACATGATATAGCTGTGAAGGAGACAGTCTTATCAACAACTAACCCACCAGACTTCAATGCTGAATGAATTCAGAATAACACAGCTCCAACATGGTTGTGTGTCTGTCCAAAACCAAAAAAACAAGTACTAGTTAGGCTAAATGAATATTCTGAGTTTTTTCCACAACTTGATAGCATGTAATTAGCTCCCAGAAAACACAAAGATAAAACCAATGTAATGAAATTTTGAAACACTTCATCCATAAAGTTTGACTTCAACTAACTAAATGTTTCTTTCTTTTATATTCTAACACAAGCCTACCAATGACACTTGTTCCTGAAATGAGGCACCTTCAAATTAGAAATTCCAGAACCATAAGGCTCTCCCTTCATCAAGGGGAGTGGGTCACTTTTCTGGATTTCAGCGACACTTACTTCCATATTCCAATAAGTCCAAGGTTGGTGAAATATCCAAGGTTCCAGCTGAACAGTCAACCCTACAAATTCCAGGAGTCTTTGGAGAGGCTCACCCCTCTGCCCAAGTCTACCCAAACACACCTGGAGTGATGGTTAAGTGAGCACAATGTACTACGGTGCCAGTTTTTCATGCTCTGCAGACACATCAAACGAAGGTTGGGGTGCACACTCGGATTACACTGCAAAAGGCCTCTGGTCAAAACCTGAGGGCAAATTGCACATAAAGCTTGTAAACTCAAGGCAGTCCTTTGTTGGCCCGCAAATGATGCGAGCACTTGTGTTGGGGCCAGACCATTCTGGTTGTTACAGACAACACAACAGTTGTGGTCAAAAGTGGTCACCAAGTCGTTGGACCAAATTTGCCTAAGAATGATTCTGATTGCATTGGGGTGGCCCATTGTGCTCTGGTTGGGGATTTGGTCACCCTGTGTGTTCAATTCCTCTCTCATTACAAATACTGGAGAACCTTTTGACTCAATTGTTCAACGAGTGTCCACAGAAGGACCTGCAGAACCTGAACCTGCATGCTTGGCTCCTAGACCCATGACTATTTGACAATAGGGCTTATCTGATAAAGTGGCAGCAAGATTTAAAACTCCTCAGCCAGCAGCGTGTACGAATCCAAGTGGTCTGTTATTGTCCAATGGTGCGAATCAAGTCAGGTGGACCCCAGGTCACCCTCTATAAAGGAGATCTTTGACTTTTTCCTTTACTTTTTAGGTGAAAAATCTTCAAGCAGGCACCATATATGGCTACAGAACTGCTATTGCGGGTAACATTTTGAATATTAGCAGAGATGAAAACTTGAACAGGCTTTTGGACATTTTCTACCATGACAAATCCAGGGGGTCGTCCCTACTTGGAATCTGTCCCTGGTTCTTTATCAATTGATCAAGCATCCGTTTGAACCTCTGACATTCAAACTGTGTGCCTCCTAGCCCTAGGTTCTGGGAAAAGGAAGAATGAGAATCATGCTTGGCTGTATAGGAACATTGGGCATCAGGAGGATTGGTCCAATGTGTCCTTATTTCCATTGCCTAGCTTCTTGTCTAAGAATCATCTAGCCAAAGATGGGCCTGATTGTGTAGCTCCAGTGATCATTACAGCTCTTGCTGCTACATTAGATAACTCCCCCAAGGAGGATAGGACGCTTTGCCCAGTCAGAGCTTTACATTATTATTTGGTCAGAACAAAAGACCTCAGGGTATGGAAGGAATTGGTTCTTGTATAATTTTGGAAGAGTGTTACCAAGTACATTATCCCGTCTACCATTTCTTCTGGATGACACAGACAGTGCTGTTGTGCTATCAACTTTTTGATGAATATGCTCTTAAACTAGGTCAACACCCATGATGTCTGAGCCTTTGCCATGTCCAAGGCTTCCAAGGAGGAGTTTTCCCTTTTATCAGATCCTGGCAGCCTGTCATTGGAAGTCACACAACACCTTCACTCAGTTTTGCCTGAAGGATATGGTTTGGGCTGACTCTGAGGTCTCCCATCTAGGCCCAGTAGTGGCGGCACAACAGATCCGCAGATAACTGTATCTCTATCCTTTTGTATATAGTGTACATAAGTTGGGATGCTTCCTTTTTGCATCAGAATTATTTTTGGGTCCCTGCATGTTGTCTTGAAACAAAATGGCAGATGAGGGAAGATTTTATTCCAGTTCACCTTCCTTGGGAATTCTTGGGACTGAATTCTGTCTTTTTTGTATACCTTTCCCTCCTGCCAGTCCATACTAGGTCCAAGTGTCGGGGGGGGGGGGGGGGGGGGGGGGGGGGGGAGATAGTATGGGGTCAGACCCTGGCTGGCTAGTAAGCCGGTACCCCTTAGATCATAGAATGTCATACATTAGACTTGTACTTAGAGTCCCTAATCCACTGGGTAGTTATTCTGCATTTGTCCACTAGGTAAGATGTATTAACGCAATAAAATGGAAAATATAATAAGTAAATTAAAGTTTATCAGTTTATACCTTACCTAGTAGACAAAGGGATTCCCACCCTACCTTCCCTGCAATATATAACTCCAAGGGGACATATTGAAAGAGTAGGAAACAAAAAGACGAAGGACTCTAGGTAAGGTATTAACTTATAAAAATTAAAATTACTTATTAAATTTTCCAATTTTCTAAAATGTGCATAATTTGAGAAAATTCTAAAACGAAAAATTTTGTAATACTTCATGAAGAAAAGTTACAGCAACATAAAAAATTAAGTAATAAAAAGTTTGGGACATAGCTCAAATATTGAGAAATCTATCAATGAAACTTTAAATGTGCTGTGGAACCTGACTAAGCCAATTTTCAATGTGAAGTTGGAATCTCCATTGCACATACAAGTCAATCTGTTGGAAAATATTTGATGGCCCCTTCAGAACCAATTATTATAATTTAGTTCATTTGTATTAAATAAAATTACAAAAGTAACATTTTTGTCAATAACTTTTGCTGAGGTAACACTCACTACTGCAGCCACTTTTCAGAAATTCTAAATTAATTTCAGTTAAATTGTATTCATATTTTTGCATAATTTGTGCATTAGTCACTAACACTTTTTCACTATTGAAATTAACTATTTTGCGTAATGTTCATAAAAAAGGCCAAAAGGGGTCACAAAGCCATCAGATTGCACTGAGGTGGTCATTCATCTAAGTATTAAAGTAGCCCATTACTGCTTAACTTCAGTGGTGAGAGAGTTTGTCATATCCTTATGCCACAATTCATGAAAGTACGTACACAAAAAAGCTTTTCATTTAAGTAGACTAATTTATTTAAATTTTTTTGAGTTACTCAGAAAATATGTCTTTATATAACTTGAAAACTTTCCAAATGACTTATACAGAAAAAAATATCAAGAATAAAGATGACAATATTATACGAATGCGCAGAACAAGTACTATATTGTTAATCTTGATGAGTAATATATTTTTCTGTATATGTCTAATGAGGGATGTTTTATTGTTTTATCCACCATTTTTAATGATTTATGAGTAAAATTAAGCTGTATTAAGACAAAATGCAAAAAAAAAAGACTGTCATTTACACAGTATGTGCACAAATGAATACTTGTCTAGCCTTCTATCCACACAGCACTTGACCATTTTAAATTTCTAAAGTCTAAACTTTCACTGCTGATTTTTGTATCCAAAGCAATGAAGATAAATTAGTACTGAATTTACCAATACCCGAATAAACCCATAGTTGTTCTTATCAGATAACTTGAAATGTATGATAATATATATGTTTCACCTGCCAGAGCACTTATTCTAAACTCTCTTTGATGGTTAGTGAAGCTGCATTGTGTTATATTTAACAGAATAAAAGTGACACATTCAACAAATTTGGTGATTTTCTGCACAGAGAACGATGTGTCTGCTATGCTAGAGCTGTTGCCGCTGCAAAAGTAGAAAGTCATAAAGTGATCCACATTTTGCTTCAGCAGAGAGATGATACATATGACCGAAAACTCAGGGTATGTTATTTGCTCTTTCATGTTTAAAAATTACATTTCCAAAATGACTATTATAATTAAAACCAGTGACAAAAACTTAGGAATTAGCTTTAGGAATGTACATTAAATCAGTCAAACTTAATTCATGAAAAATCATAAATTTGATAAATGCAGAAACAGTTACATTATGATTAGATCTTGTGAAAGACCCTTCCTTGGTGCACTATGCTTCTCGGAGTGCATTTCTAGAATGAAGTATTTCCAGTTAGATTGTAAAATCCTGACTGTTATAAAATGTACTCATTCATTGTCTCAAAAAAAAAGACAAAACAAAACATAATGATATTTTATGAAATATGTTTCGCTGTATTAGATTTAAGCTGATTTATATCTTTAAAAATAAGACCATACTAGGTTTACATACAGGTCACACATGGGATAGGAAAGTGTGAATCATGGAGTGTGAAGGCTACCCATAGGTGTCAAATCTTCTGGATGGTTAGGCTGGAATTTGGTCACATGATATCAAAAATCCATATTTCTGCATTTTGATAATATGTTGCCAGGAGACCATGAGACAGTAAAGAGAAGATATGAAGATGCATGGAAATGCTGAAGAACTGAACAATTGGACTGAGACGTAGTTGAGAATTACTGAGCCAAGTGCTACATCTTGGTCACAACTCTAGTTAGAAACTTAGTTTCCTTCCGAACTGTGGTGACTGGTAACAGTGAACTTTAAAAAAAAAGACAAATTCACACAAGAATTTTGAGAAATAAAGTTGTTGTGATAACAGGGGGATGATGGATTCAGAGGAGTGGAGAGTAAATGGGATTAAACAGAAAGTCCATCAAAACCTCTCTTTCATGTCACTGTGTGACCTGAGGATTAATTAAGTAAAACATGGGGTTTGTGTAAAATTCCTGATTATTTATATAGGTAGAATATTTTTTACTGATTTGTTTAATTTTTATTTTTATATTTTAACAGAAATTGCAGATGTGGATGTGGCTTATACTGCTGTTTCAAATTATATGCAATGCTTTGATGTTGATGAACTCAGAGTCTTCTGTGACATCTATGAACAACATGATTTCTGGAACAGCAACATTTCTACAAAAGCCTACAGAAACAATCCATTATGTCATGAAACAAATTTCATTTACAAACTTCCTCATACTTGCAAGAATGTTGTTAGAGACCATATTGATTTTATTTCTGGGTATTATTTTTCTTGTTGGAAGTTGCATAATTTGTCTTTGGAAATATGTGATGCAGTATATTTTGTCAGAAAATGCCTTCACTGAAATATGTCATATTTTAAAAAATGGACCAGCCACAATGGAATGGTGGGTGCTCTTATCAGTTTTACTCTTGCTGATTTGTACATTTTTGTACATTCTGCATTATGGCTATGGAGCAGAAATAAGCAGGAAACACAGCATCTTAGTGAAGGTGTTTTCGTGAGCAGTTCAGTGCACCTAAGTAATCATGTACTCAATTATTTTTCTAGACTTTTTATTTTAAAATTTATTTTTCATATATTTATGGAGAAAAAAATACAAACATTATGTGCAAATAATTTTTTATCTTCAAATATAAAACATTGTATTTTTATCTAGAGCTAATAAAATTGGATTCTGTTACAATTCTGTGATAATCAACTGTTAGTTGACCATTGGGAAATTTAAATGTATGTGTTTGCTCAGTTTTAGCCAAATATTTTGAAAAACTTTCTGTTATTTTGATATTTCACTGACCTCCACAACTCTGTATCCAGACTGTGGCTCCGCCCTCCTGGAAACTGTCCTGTCCTGGATCGCTATGGCTCATCAGTTACACTTTCCATCTTGTCCTATACTCTTACAACCTTGTCTTTAAAATCTTGCCATCCTCCCCTGGTTCAGTACCAGGACTCTACCTCCAGACAGGCCTCCTACACTAACCAACCGTACTTGAAAGCAAAAAGGCCTGTCATAAACATAACCAACCTGGCTTGGACCCTTCCTGTCAAGACAGTAAGTCTCCCAGTCTTCAACCGTAGTGTTGTAACATCTCGGCAGGACAAGCTGGGAACAAATACAGACATTCCGTAAACACCAAACCAACAAAGCGAGTCTATGTAAGGCGAGTCGGCTTTTGCAATGCATCATTTAGAACCTGGCATCTGACGGATTACATCTGGTAGTGTTTCAAGTGTTTTTTTTTACATACATCTAGGGCAGTTTTGAGTTGAAGTTGGCTGACTTTATATTTTAGGATTTTGTTTTTACAGAAACACTGCTGCCTGTAATTTGACAATAGGTCCTAAGAAAGGACAAAAAGTGAGGATAGAAGTTCTCACTGAGAGTGTTCCGGAATTTGAGCTGGGGGACACAACGGCAGATATCCAGCAGAGGAAGGAAAGGTAGGCCAGAGGGAGGGAGGAGGCACAACAACAGAGGGAGGAGGAGGCCAGGGCGGAGGAGGCAAGACCGGAGGAAACACACAAGAGGAGGGAGTTGTAGAAAAAAGGCCAAGAACAGAGAAAAGTGACACTGAAACAGAGGCTGCAGGAGAGGTGGGAACTTCACAGTCACGATACAAGAAAGGGCACATTACCAACATCTATTTGACAGACTCCGACGAGACAGCTATAGTGGAATTTGTGAAGGACTGCAAGGAGTTACATGACAAGACTAATGAACATTTCAAGGATAAAGCAAGAAAGGAGGGTCTCTGGGAGAGTTTTGCCAACAGTCGCAAGCTGTCTATCAAGGTGTACATTTATTTATTTAATTGGGGTTTTACGTCGCTTTCAACACTGTACAGGTCATATCACGACGGGTAGTTGGAAGGGCAGAGGAAACCAGTACATACAGTTCATCAGGGTTCTGTACTGTAAACTGCCGACCAACGGCAAGCAACTACCAGCTTTCCCACTTGAGGCTATGCCAGGGATTGAACCCCAGCCTCAGAGGTGGGAGGCGAGAGTGTTACCACTCTGCCACCGTGGCCCCCTAGCAAGGTGTACAAGACCTGGTTTGAGTTGCAAAGGGCACGTTATGGCAAGCTGATACAATCAAAGTCTGGACAGGCCCCGAAGGAGATGACAGAATGTCAGAACTGGATACAGGATAAGTATGGATTTCTGAGGTCGCACATCAGATGCAAGGGACAGCAAATCGTCGGGCTTCAAGTCCCAGGCTCGAGGAGCCAGTACTTCAGCTGCTACAGTGTACGGCATCTCCAAGTGCTTTGAAACACAGTATGGAGATAAGCATGTGGTCAACAGACACCACTTTAAAGTGCAACTTTTGTGCCACAGACATTTCAACAACCACAGCAGCCAGATCCAGCTGTAAGGGAATACATCTTAACCATCCCAGAGACACAAATGCCTTCAAGCCAGGTCATCCAATCCACTCGGCAGAGCCAAGTGGCAAGCAAAGGACAGCAGCAGACTTCCTTGTTGTTGATGATCAACAGGCTAGACCTTCAAGACTGCTTACCTTCATATTCACGCCGACAAAGCACCGCCTCACAGCAAGAACATCAGCAGCCACCAGCTCAGCCTCCTCCGCAGTCAACCAACGCCAAACAGCCACTGCCATGCTTCCAATCAGTCCTTTTCAGCATCTGTGCTGTAAACAATAAAAGGTCCTTTTCAGGATCACCTGAATCTTCAAAAAATAATAATAATAATACCTGCTGTTCAAAAACATTCGCAAACAAGAAGCATTACACCCCACAAAAAAAAAAAACACTTTGGCCCCAAACAAAAGAAAAATAATGAAAAAACTTAAAACTTTAAAAAAAAATCCTAAAATATTTGGAACTAAAATTCTTTAATAGGTTGGAAAGAAAAATTTAAAAAAAATCTTTTACAATTTAGGAAAAAAAATTAAAAAGACTGATAATGACCCGTAAAAAATTACGGAAAAAATGGTTCAAAGGCAATGAAATTTTGCTCCCCAGAAAAAAAAATTTTTTTTTAAAGAAGGTCTGACATTTAGGGGAAGTATTTTGAACTTTGGATTCAACTTTGTCACCTATGACCCTTTGAGAAATTTCTTAGTTTCCTCAGAGATTTGGCAGATTTAGAACTTCAAAATATCTTGCAGTTTTGCACAAAAATAATTTTAAAAAATCAATGTTTAGAAGTTTTTACATTAGAGGGGTGTCATTTTTACATAACTTGGGTTGAGTGTTTTAAACATGGGACTTGTGATTTGGTTTGAAATAGTTTGGAAACGTTTTGGAAATGAACTGGATTCTTTTTGGAAATTTGTTGGAAGTTTAAACAACACCAGATTTCAAAGACGTTTTTAACAGCCCTCCTGCCCGGCGATCCTATAGTTGGCTATTCTTTCTTGCCTTCTGCTGTAGGGTTTCACCATCCATCAACGCAAAAGTGTTGCCACCCCGCATGAAGTAGTACAAATCTTGCCCTTCCTGCCCCAGTGGTTCTTCTCCCTCAAATCTGTTAAGAACCGCTTGACGCACAATATATCCACAGGAATCTGTATTCTGCGTTGACCATGACCAGAAGAACCAGGGAAAAGAAGCCCTTACAGTCATTGCCTGAATTCTGTGGCTTCTTCATAGTGATTTACTCCTCCAGCATGGGGGACATTTCATCTGGTTCTGAACTTCTCCTCTACCCTTTTCTGGTCATCATGGCTTTCAGGGAAGCACCAATATTCATTCTGGAATTCAGCAAAGATGGCTCGTCAGACCTGGAAGATGAATTTGAAGATGGTGGTGTGGCTGACCAACCAGGGATACTGCAAGGAGGTGTAAGTCCTGTGGCCAGGTGTCTCAGCATTTTTGCCAGTTTCAGTCCAACTTGTAATGGCTTCCTGAAATTGGTGACTGACTTCTTGATGCGATGATGTATGCATTCTTCGATGAGGTAAAAAAAAAAACGGCATGACCCAGGGGTTTGGTAGGGCAGGTGATGGTGCTTGGTTCAAATGTGTCTCTCTGTCTTCCAATCAAGATGCAAATCAAAATATTCAACTCAATAAAATCCTCCAGTCCTGTAGGTTTGTCAGTACAGCTTGTCGGGGGTTGCTACGGCTTGTCTGTTAGGGGTTTACAGCTTGTCACAGTATTTTCCTGTCTTGTGAAAAAAATTATCCCGACCCGAAGTCAGGTCAGGATCTTTTCCCAGGCAAGCTGGTATGTGCTACGTCCTGTTGGGAAGATGTAACCAACCCAGTATTTTTGCGCACATTATTGTGGTTTTTGTCCCCTATTTTCCAACTTGCAACCGACCCTAGAGTCGTAGAGTCAGTACTGGGTTGGTTCCGGTGGAATACCCCCCATAAAACCAAATTCCACATTACTGACATGCATTTTATCACAAATTAGAAAGAATTAGGCATCATCACTGCTGGGCATTATTAGTCGCATTTTATGAGCTCTTTCTTTAATACCAACATTCCAAACCTTCATACTAGACAAAAAAAAAAAAAAAATCACAGCCGAAAATAAATTAATTTAATTTAAGTTGATACAGCATAATATCTATTTTTATTTCTGTGGTTACCATTTCCTTCAAATCAGAGGCATAGCAATAGATGATATTTTTATGACTTGGGCTCACGGAAAGACACAAGACATTTTGTCTATCATCCCGTCTTTATCCACTTGAACTTGAAATAAAATGTAGCAGTTCAGAGGTTGCTGTGGCATAGCAACTTTAAAGCCTAATTAACTTTCATTATAGCAAGCAAATTCTATAATAAAGTTGCGGCCAGGCTTACAGCACTTATATACAGCTGGGGAAATCCCCTGAAGATTATAGAAATAACCTGATGGTAAAAACTGTCGCAAGAACTACTGAGGAGGTTCAAGAAGCCTAGGGGGTTTTCTCGAATCTAAAATAGATCACTCTAGTGGAGTGTAAGATCAGTACTAACTTGACCAGTTCTGTAGAATACAGATATCAATAATTCAATGACCTTATATGGCACTCACAAAAGCTGCTCTCACAAATCATTGTCCTTGTTAAAAGCCACACTGGCAGAGTGCTGTTACATGTAACACCTCCCCTTTTAAGAAAAAAATTTTGGAAGCCAAGGGTTTATAATTTTTTCAGCAAGTATACATACACAAACATATGTAATAACTCTTCACATAGCATTTTTATGTAATTATAAAACTATCATCAATACTATGTATAACTTTAACAAACTTATAAACCACAACTACATAAATTGTACTTTAAGCACATTTTGCTGGATAAGGCATCTGCACAGATGTTGTCCCGCACTTTAAAATGCTCTATTTGTAAACTGCATTCTGTATGCTTTTTAACAAGCCTCAGATCAGTGATATTTTACACCTTTTTTTCAGCATCTCAGTCAGTGGAACATTGACCTCCCCTTTTGACAAAATTTTCTGTGGTAACCTGCCATTCCCAGGAACCTCGTTAAAAGTTTTTTTTTTTTTCAGGAATGGGGCAGTCTATGATGCTTTTAACTTTTACTTAAAATGGTGCATTCTGACGACCAAGTGGAGTCAATGGATATGTCTGACCCATTTCATTCCTCCACTACTCCAGATACATTCTTCAACCGTTTCCGCAAACGGTTCCACCGCTCATTACTCATCAGGTTGCCATTTCCACAGCACTGGTGTTTCAGACCCACAACCTCCTTATTAGACTACACATTCTTCACTCTGGTGCTCTGCCAGTCCTACTGCCGTACCATCTACTCAAGCCAGCAGTAACCTTTATTTTCCTCTTGGATGCTGGAACAGGCCACCCAACTGCAAAGAGTCAGTGTAGATCAGCATGCTGGAACAGACCCTCCAACTGCAAATAGTCGGTGGAGATCAGCCTTATGTTTATCAAACAAAGGACCATTTTATTGCGTTAATACACCTTACTTAAAAGATGATAGCTATTGTCCGGCGCCAGCCAGTTCCGCCAAACGCCAGAAAGAGACGTCCTGAGTTTCACCTCCGGCCGGACCGGCACACTCCAATCCACTCGCCAGGTGGCCTAGTTCATAGCATCTTTTTCGTTTGGCATGATTAGGAAGTTGTGTGTTCTCACAAATATTTTGAAGTTGGATATTTCTTAGGTTCATTGCCTTTTTGTGTGTAGTGAGTTAGTCTTCGGATATTTTAACTACCATGGCATCACCTGGACAAAGAAAGGGAGCGTGCGGCCATATTATGGCCTCGTTTGACCAGCACTCAAGATGTGCCTGTTGTAGGGACAAAGGACATGGCGACGACGCATGCGTGAAGAAGTTGCCTTGCAAGTTTTGTGAGTTACTGACACTGGAGCAGGTTGTTCAACTCTCAACACCGACTTATAAACTGAGGAAAGATAGGAAACAGGAACATGAGTCTTTGGTAGATCCCAGTTCTGTTACTGTTTTATTTTCTGTCGATCAAGACAAGACAGCAGGTGCTTCTTCTTCTGTTGTTAAACCACCAGAAGATCTCTCTCTTCCTCAGCCATCATTTAAACAAGAATTAAAAGATTTAGATGACAAATGGTCTCTTCGCATGGCTAGACTTGAGGCGTTAATCACTATGGGACAACGTCCTCAAAATGTTTCTTTCTCACCGGTCAAAGCACCGGTCACTCATGTTCCGCCTGCTGGTTCTTTATCTCAAGCCCCCTTTATGTTGTCAGCCTCCGGTCCGGATAGAACTAGGGCTACAGCTACTGTTTCCTCTGTGGGAATGTCTCTCTTGCTCTGAAGAAATATAAGCCACATGAAAAGTCCAGACAATGCATCTTTGGTCCATGCGTGTCAGCTTGATGCTCATGAAGTTCCACAGCTGTGGTGACAACAAATCCATATTTTGTACACTTTTGTGAATACCTCCAAGAAAATAATTTCCCCTACATTTATTTACTTATTTATTTAGCAGGCTATCTTAAAAGCAGATCATAATAGACTAACTTAATGACATGACCTAAACTTTAAAATCATACTCATAATCCTTCAAATACTCGGGTGGTTTTACCCTCCTACCACTTATTGTGACAAGTATGTTCTCTTTTAAGTCATATCCAACCCTCTCTGAAACTCTGACACCAGAGCTAGTTTCAACTTGGCATATTCACGGCCGTAAGCTAATGGCATGGCCTGGCGTCGTCTTCGTTGTTGTTGTCGTCAACAATTTTTTCCAGCCTCTTCTCCTCAGAAACTACTGCACCAATTTCTTTGAAATTTGGTATGGAGCTTCCTTGGGTAGAGGACTATCATTTTTCCTCATTGCATGTTTTTCCACCAATCAGAGAAGGTCACATGACCAAAAACATGTTTTTCAAAAGGGTGTGCTTGTCTGGATGATAACTTAAAAAGCGCTTCACCTATTCACATGAAATTTTGCAAGTAGGTTCGTTATATACATGTCTGGAAATCAATAACTTTTCGAAGTGATCCAATACAAAATGGCCGACTTATTAATAATTTACTAAATGTCTCGATTTTTCTTAACGCTGAAAAAACAAAAACATGTTTATCTCAGAAACGGTGTGAGATAGAGCGATTTCGTCGAAATTTTTGACCCCCAGGGTATCTAAGGAGCGTACTCTTTGGAATTTTCAAAAAATTTTCCCCTCCCCAAAAATGGCGGCCATTTTGAATTTTCGATTTTTTGCCAAGCAATTTCGTCGAAATTTTCGACCCACAGGGTATATAAGGAATGTAGTCTTGCCAATTTTGAAAAAAATTTTCCCATCCTCAAAAATGGCGGCCATTTTGAATTTTTGCCAAAAATGGCAAAACACAAAATTGCTTCTATCTCCTTAACCGTGCCAGATAGAGCAATTTCGTCGAAATTTTTGACCCACAGGGTATCTAAGAAATGTACTTTTGGCAATTTTCAAAAAATTTTCCCCTCTCCAAAAATGGCGGCCATTTTGAATTTTCGAATTTTTACCAAAAACGGCAAAAGACAAAATTCCTTCTATCTCCTTAACCGTGCAAGATAGAGCGATTTTGTCGAAATTTTCGACCCATAGGGTATCTAAGAAATGTACTCTTGCCAATTTTCAAAAAAATTTCCCCTTTCCACAAATGGTGGCCATTTTGAATTTTCAAATTTTTGCCAAAAATGGAAAAACACAAAATTCCTTCTATCTCCTTAACCGTGCGAGATAGAGCGATTTCGTCGAAATTTTCGACCCAGAAGGTATCTAAGCAATGTACTCTTGGCAATTTTCAAAAAATTTTCCCCTCCCCAAAAATGGCGGCCATTTTGAATTTTTGCCAAAAATGGCAAAACACAAAATTGCTTCTATCTCCTTAACCGTGCGAGATAGAGCGATTTTGTCAAAATTTTCGACCCACAGGGTATCTAAGGAATGTAGTCTTGCCAATTTTCAAAAAATTTTCCCCTCCTCAAAAATGGCGGCCATTTTGAATTTTTGCCAAAAATGGCAAAACACAAAATTGCTTCTATCTCCTTAACTGTGCGAGATAGAGCGATTTCGTCAAAATTTTCGACCCACAGGGTATCTAAGGAATGTAGTCTTGCCAATTTTCAAAAAAAATTTCCGCTTCCCAAAAGTGGCGGCCATTTTGAATTTTCGAATTTTTGCCTAAAATGGAAAAACACAAAATTGCTTCTATGTCCTTAACCGTGCAAGATAGAGCGATTTCGTCGAAATTTTCGACCCACAGGGTATCTAAGGAATGTACTCTTGGCAATTTTCAAAAAATGTTCCTCTCCCAAAAATGGCGGCCATTTTGAATTTTCGAATTTTTGCCTAAAATGGCAAAACACAAAATTGCTTCTATCTCCTAAACCGTGCAAGATAGAGCAATTTCGTCGAAATTTTTGAACCACAGGGTATGTAAGAAATGAAAAAAAATGGAAAAACAAAAATTTCCTTATCTCCTTAACCTTGCAAGATTAACCGTCAAAATTTTTGACCCAACCGTCCTATTTCTATTTCAGTTATAAGGGTGAAACGGTGCACAGACAGACAGACAGAAACAAACTGATCACAATGACCCTCTCCTATTGTCGAGCGTTAACTAGAAAAGTATTGCATTTACAGCATTTTGTTAAAATATGTTATTCATCTACTTTTTCCATAGCAACAACATGGTCAGTAACTTTGGTGTCTATCTCAATAGCTAAGTGAGTAATACCTACTTTTGGACTTTTCACTAACTTCCATCATGAGTAAAATCACTTGTAACTTGAAAACTATTGCATTTAGAGAATTTGGTGCAAATCTGTTATTCACCTACTTTTGGGTCAGCTATAACATAATAAAATTTCAGACCTCCAGCTCGTGGCATAGCCGAGTAATAGCTACTTTTGCCTTTGCTGGTGAATACATTTTGCATCTGGCCACAGATGCGTCCTTGGTCTAGTTTACAAATGAAACAGGATCTTGTAAGACTGCTGTACAATTTTGGCAAAAGGTTCATGGGGTGGACATTACACATGATAATGTGTGTTCTATACTATCCAGTTTCTATTCATATGTCACAGCTACTATCAACAGGGCGTCCTATTTCTAGTTACAACTTTTGGCAGCCATCTTGGATTTCTGCGGAAAATAAAACATCATAAATATCTCGGAAGAGTATTTTGTTGCAACCCCAAAAAATTCAATTTTTTTTCAAATTTTGGCGGCCATCTTCGATTTATGCGGAAAATAAAAAATGGTAGTATCTCAGAAACTGGAAGAGATAGCGCAATTTTGAGTGAATGTTGGACCCTAGGGATAGTAAAGAGTATAAACGCTTGCATTATTACTTATGTTAAAGCTGTGTGGTATACTTTCTCCCACATTTATTTCATATTTGGTAGATATCTTGTCACACTTTTCGTAGATGTGGTGTGAAAATCAAGTGAGTTATATTTTCTGAGTAAAAGCCTTAGGTCTCAAAAAATTGTCCGGGCCCAGACATGATGTAAAAATGGCAAGGTCACTACAGTAAGGTGAAACTAAGGTTACACTATCGAAAACACACAATAACCTAATTTATACTCCTGACATTCTAAGAAAAGTTTTTTCCTAACTTTCTGGTACATAATGAAATGTATGCATGCAAAACTGACAAATAATAATTGCTTTATTGAAGAAGTTGTATTACATTGAAGTTTTAGTTGTGTTCACAATATATATTCTTTTGCATAATCACCGACCTATTTGGGTGACCAGGTTATATCATCACAGAATATAAAAATACATGTGACGAAATACACAAGTATGAAAAAAGTATTTGGGTGGCACAACCACAACATGCGGGTCGCCAGTAAGCAGCAGGCCTTGGCCTATTTTTTACCACTAGCTTCTCTCAGTGCATTAGTTGTCTCATCTACTGAACCTGAAAAGGAAAGAACGCCATTAGGGATATCTCCCTGTTGAAGTGATACATCATTCACATCATCCTCCAAATGACCTAACTGTTCTTTCTCCAACCCAATCCCTGCGTTTCTTGAGCCTTGTCAATCCCAGTTCTACTATCACGTAACTCTGCAACATCAGCAGAAGAACCTTTTTAACTTTGCAGTTTAACGCTAGCAGGTTTCCAACCATCATGTCTGCCCTTGGCGAATTCTGCATTTCATACACTTGACATGAAACAACTAAAAGTGGACCTACCTAAGGTAAGTGGAATTTAAAGGTTACATATCACACTTTAAAGATGTAACAAAAAATATTTTATATTATGTACTAGTTAAAATGAAATTATTTGGCATATTTACTTGAAGAAATTCATTTTATAGCCTCTAGATAAAGTGTTTTAAAAAGCATGCTTTTCTGTTGATTTTCTGTCCACTCTATTTCCTGCCTTTATGACCAGAAACAGATGCAACTTCAGGCGGGACTACACATAATATACTGGTATTTACATTTACAAAACACTGGTATTTTACCTTATTTTTGTTTTTAAAAAGCCTATGTACAGCTTTATAAGTAGCTTTGCCAAAGACTTTAGTTCCTTTATATCATTAGGGAAAAAATTCAGTTTATATAATTAAGTATCACTCAACATAATGTACTCTTAAATATGGTGGGTTTTTTTACCACCAAGACAAAGAGTTTTTGGTGAGCTTACATCTACTTATATTGAAAACCAAGTTTTACGGGTTCATATCAGAAAATGTATACAACTTTGAGGCTAAAGTTACAAGGCTACAAGAAAAATAATAAATTCTTTCCCCTCGCCCACCCCATCTTTCCATCTGACATAGACTTGAGAAAGCAGTGGGAGACAAGACTCGACATGTATGAATGTACGTTCTGTAACTGAAGATGAAGCAGTGATACACACCAGTAAATGAGTACACACAGTACACATCAGATCTTTTTTTTTATTATTATTATAAGGTCTTGTCCCAGAAAAACCAACTGAACACAAAGAGATGTGAAAATTAGAAGCTACTTTCTCTGAAATGGGATACTAAACAGGGAGCTGTGTTGATTCCACAGTCTTATATGAACACTTTTAAATGGGAATTTAAAATGCAATTTTAAGTTGGAAAGGATTATTCTAAATTTTCCAAACAAAACCCACCCACCCCCACTCACCCCAGCCCCCAAACACCCCCCCCACCCCCCACCCCCACCCAGGAATTATAAGAAAGTTTTCTATGCTGTAACAGGCCAAGATTATTTTATGAAGAATATGTGCCTAACTTTCATATTTTTAAAAGTTTACATAGAACAGTATAATTGCTTTTATTTTCTGGACCATGCCTGTTATGCTCTCGTAACAGGTAAAAACTTAAGCAATTTAAATGACTCGTGTTTGGGGTTTTGAAGCTGAAACACAAACAGGCTAGGTACATAAGTAAACAAACCAAGAGCTATATCATCTTAAGAGGTAAATTCTGATTGCTCTAAATTTTCTTCTTCATATATATTTCTGTACATGTATCTGTGTTGCTCTGTGCTCTTTAAAGACCTGCAATTAGTTTACCAGATATATAGGTGTGATTCTTTTTTTACTATATATACATATTCCCCACAATCACTGCATTGTCGAAAGCCATAAAAAATAAAACTATGTAAGAGTGTAAGACAGTGTAACCAATCTGGAAAACATTTTTTTCGTGAAATAGGACCTTTGAAGGGAAGAACAATATGCCATCTTACCTAAGCGGAAGAAATCATCACAATTCTTGTGTTATTCATCCGCTTGAATCTTTCTACGAAACCATCATTTTAAGGATAATAAGGAGTTGTAAGAGTTTTCGCCATGCCATGTAAATCATACAAAGACTTAAACACACTGGATTCAAACTGAGCACCTTGATCACTATAAATCTGACTTAGAACACCAAACTGAGAAATAAATCCCTAAATAAGCACATCTTTTATGGTACTTGTTTCCTGATCTGGTATACCAAATGGCTCCACCCAACGAGTAAAATAGTTATTGATTGGAATATACTTATCGTGATAACTCTCATAAAGGGATCCATGATATCTAATGCTATCTGTTACATAGGATCACCTATGTTTTACTATTTTATGGGACTTCTATACCTTTTTGTGGGAGATTTCTGCCTTTGACACAGTTCAGAACTTTTGTACCAAGCCATGATTTCACCTTTGCACCTAAACCCAGTAAAATCGATCTGTGCAGCTTTGGTTTGTTTAATACTAAATGACCATGTAACTGTCCTAAAACCATTTCCCTCAAAGTTTCTGGTTCAACTGATACACAACACACATCCATCCATAGCATAATGCATAGTAGTTTTTCACTGCTGGAAGGCTGAATTGTAAATTTTGCACAATGCCAGTATTCCTGTCTAACTGTTCATATACACAGTTAAAATAACAACAATGCCCAAGTTATGCAAAGCAAAGTAAAACATCACATTTAATCAAATATGGATGAATGAAGAGAAGAAATAGTGCAATTTTACTAAAATTGGAATGAAGCAATCATACATAAAACAGGAAGCTAAATCAATTTGTTGTGGAGATCTACCTATATCACAAACTACTAAAAGTAAAACTCTTCTAAAAAGTCTTCCAATTTTGTTTTTGGACTGGGCTTATCACTATCAGCAATCCCCTTGCCAATATTTCAGTTCAAAAATATTATGTGATTAACTGTATCTGGCTATAAGCTGTTTCTTAACTTGGTAACTTTAAGACCAGCTGTTGAAAAGGATGGTATGGAGGTGGCTGGTATGGCCAGGTAAGACATTGCCAAGTGTTTTAGCCTTGGAAATTTTCCATGATTGAGATTCCACCACTGAAGGTCGCTGATAGTCACTGATTAATATAAGATTGAAACTCAGATTCCACAGATATATTGGTAATGCCAGAGAAAGACAGGTGAAATGACCCTGTATAAAATCCCACCCTTTAAGTTTCTTTTTTGGGACTGCCCCCTCTACATTATTGGTCTCAGTATCCACTGTAATGCCATTCCATAAGCCTCTGAACATTGGTATACAGAACCTGTTTCTGTGGCGAAGGCAGGGTATCCCTACCTAATTTGGCCTTCTATCAAGTATCCAAAAGAGTGGCAATCAAGAGGGGTTTTGTTAACATTTCAGTGAGTATCCCATTAACATCCAGCTTAAATGTCTTAACCAAGCCATTTTTATCTTCTCTAAGTTTCTTAACTACTTCTACGTCATTCTGACAAACTTTCAAATCTTCTATTCAATATTGTGAATCAAAGCATAAACTGTGTTTCAAGTGGATAAATCATCTCTACTTAAGAGGTCAGTTACCTCAGCCAGTGGTTCTAACACGGTGTATGTTCTCCATCACTGCCCTGAATCTGTAATATCCAAACTGGTGCGGTCCACTGGTTTAGTGATTTTATTATCAAATATTACTCCATAAACTGGAATCCTAAGTTTTAGTAACCTGTCCATCGTGTAAAAAGAAGAATTTCAGCAGTCCCAACATCCTAGATGAGTTGCAGTTTGGGCAGTGTTGTTTGTTTTCTAAGAGTGTGTTGGTAGCCAAAACTGAGTGGCTGAAGTGGCTCACAAGTTTTAGAAATCTGTGTCATCTTCAGGCCCCCTTCAGTTGCAAGCTGCAAATTGTGAGCACATAATGAATATCCAGACATTTCAAAAATTTAAGAATTACATAAATTGTAGATAATACCAGTTCAATAATTTGTGTTAATGCACTCTCCTCCAACCTCAAAAATCTTGGCTGGGTTTGAATCTAGGTACAAAAATGATGAAAAAAAATTTAAGAGAGTACATAGTTAATCTCACATGAACACAGTTATTAAATGCTAATTTTTAAAATCTCCAATTAACTCTCTAATTACACTCCAATTAACTCCAATTACACTCTCTAAAATTTAGACAAAAAAGTATTAAGTTTTTTGGGGCTATTGGTTATGCTGATGACATTGCTCTACTGGCCCCATCATTATCTGCACTCAAGCAGATGTTAAAAATATGTGACGAGTTTGCAGCAGAATACTCAGTAACTTTTAATATAGATAAGTATCAGCTTATCCATTATACCAGGTATCTAGAAATTCACAGTATAAAAAACAATGGTATATTCATTAAATGTCATGACTATGCCAATCATTTGGGTCATGTGATTGGTCTGAGAAGCGAAAAAGAATTACTCCTCAAGTTTTCATGAAATTAATGCAATATTTTCAAGAGCACATGTAAATGTTAGGTACAGGTTATTTAAAACCTATTGTATGGACCTATATGGCTGTAATTTTTGGAACCTTGCTGGATCTGATGTTCTTTCTTTTTTCACTTTATGGCGTAAATGTATACATAAGTTGTTATATTTATCTCCTATGACTCATTCAAGATTTCTGCCACTGTTATGTGATGACGTACCTGTTGAACTACAGCTGTTTAGGAGATTTAACAAATTTCTGTGGAATGTTTCTAAAAGTCCTAATCCATGTGTTTCCATGTGTTACAAACTAGTGATTAATGGAAGTAATTCTGTATTTTGTAAAAATGTAAATACAATATCACAGCATTTAAATATAGCAAAGTCAGAAATTGGTACAAGTACCGCTCACTTTTTAAAGATAAGTGAAAGTTATATTAATAAAACATTTGCTGTTGATGATTTTGTAAGGTGTGGAAATATCAAAGACCTACTTTATATTCGTGATTACAAGTGTACCAAGTTAGAGCTGAATGAAATCAACTGTCTGCTTAAAGTTCTTTGTACAGATTGACATATGACACTCATGATTGTACAAGTATAATTCTACAAACCATTTTTTCTTATTTATCTCTTTTGAGTTTTATGCTGTGTAGATGTTTTGTTTATATGCTTTGAAGTTCTCGTTCTTTTTCACCGTTCTGTGTTATACTTTTTTCACTGTATTTCATGGTAACTTTCTGTACTCTGTAATACGAATTGAAGAATAAATAAAAAAAATTAATTAATTCATGGTTACCATTGTATGAAATTAAAGCATTACAGAGCTGGCACTTCATTTTTTTTCTCACTCATTTGTATTCTTAAAATATTTCCAGAAAATAGATTTAAAATATATGTTTTTCCCACCTTTAATAGCTTTTTATTGAATTTTTTCCAGTGAAATAAAATTTAAGAAAAAAATACATGCCAGAGTCAATAAAACTTACATCACACAGAGGAGTGATGTAATTTATTTTCACAGTTAAAATTACATCACAAAACAGCAAATCTAAAACCGATCGGTAGCAAATTTCATACCATCTTGATAAAGATATTGACACCCTTCCCTAATCTCCACCAGTTTCTTCACTAACACCATTCTGTTTTCACTTCAATGCAACTCCCACACAACATCTCCTGAGGAATTCTAAGACAGTTTTAAGTTGTACCTTCAACACAGCACTCTTGGGAATTTCTGAATGAAGTTTTAGGTAATCTATGACAATAATCAACATTTGGATCTTGATTTTCTACCTTTGCTCCTGCTCTTGAACAGTACTGAGAATCACCGAATGGTCGACCTTAGATGCTCTGCATTTTCATGAAGCTTGCCCATGCATCAGTGTAAAAGTGTCCAATATATTCACTCCACCTAGCCTGTTTTCCTTGTAATTCCTTAAAATTCAGTAACCAGTGTAAAAATCATGATCACTCCTGATCAACCTAAAGAACACCATACAGATAGGTTCTGAAATGCTTTAAAACATCTCTTACTGCTTAAGTTTTCTCTTTTTAGCACTGTCTCTAACTTTTTTTCAAGACAGGTTCTGAAAGGCTTTAAAGCGTCTAAGCCCCAGCTCACTAGCACAAGTCTAAACAAACATTATCCTTACTCCGTTGATCAAAATTTCACCCTTTTGGAATAGGCGTTATAAACTGGTTGAACATGCTTTAGTAAGGAAATATTCTCATTGAATCTGTATTCTAATTGAACATCAGCAACATTGTCCAACTTATAGGTGCACATTTGGCAAGGGACCCCCCTTGATTTATTTATCTATTTGGGGTTCAACGTTGCTTTCAACACATTGTATAGGTCATATCACGACGGGTAGTTTTATGGGCAGAGGAAACCAGTACATACAGTTGGTCAAGGTTCTGTACTGTGAACTGCCAACCCACGGCAAGCAACTACCAACTTTCCCACTTGAGGTCGGGCCGGGCACCAAACTCCGATCTCAGAGGTGAAAGGCGAGAATGTTACCACTCTGCCACCGTGATCCCCCCCCCCCCTTGAATCAAGAACAAAGTATATTTCTAGGATTACAAAACATTACTATGCCATGCAGAAATCACTACACCAGACATACTTTCTAACATGCTCACTGAGTTCTACAATACACTTTCTCAAAAATCAAATTTAACAATAAATTATATTTTAATCCCCCACTCAAAAAGCTGACTGAATTTCCAATACTTATTTAAATAAATAATGTCTAATAACTGAGGCTGGGCCTCCTGTTCCTTGTAAATTATGCTCTCCGGAGATGGTCAGTTATTTGTTAGGAACATGCCCAAGAGAAGTATTGTTTCATACTTGAAATTTAACTAAGCCCGCTTTCCTAGTATTCCTACAATACTGGCCATAATCCTGTCCCTGGTATCATGCTCCGCGGATGATTTAGTGTGAAAACTAATCAGGGATGGTGCCTGTCAAAACCCCAAACGTATGTCATGGGAATTTAAATCATCTAGTTGGCCACCATTTCCTGAACTGGAGTTATCTGATGGTAAGAACATTTTCTTGCCATTTGATGGGAAGAAAGTTTTGTCTGGCCTCCATGACGTCCGGTTGCAAACTAGCGAGTCAGTGGGCATGCGCAGATGTTTTCAGACATGTGCATACCAATTTCGTACTACAGTAACCTAGGGGGTGGTGTGCGGTGTACATAAGGTTGTGATTCGATCATCTTTTGGTGTAATATCGCGACATAAGGTGATTTAAGGTACTGGACCTTTTACCACCATGTGACAAGGTTGCATGCGAATCTTGAACGGTAGTTTAAGGACAGGGAAGTTTTGCTAAATGCCTGTATTGTGAACAACTCGCATTGTATAGTGCAACCTTGGAGGTGGTTCCCCAACCAATTAAACCTCTAACTGCAGGACCTACCATGAAATCTGAAAGGGGCATTAGGGGTGAGACTAATAACTCTGTTTCTTATTGGTGGGGTAGCGACCAAAGCTCTACCCCATTCATTACTTCAGTCCTACATTGTTTATAAATGGTCAATCTTCTTAGAGGTTTTATTTTCTGATTGGACCTCTGCTTGTAAGTTTACCACAAAACGCTAGCAATCCTCATTCTGAATGAAGTTTTTGAACAAGGCAAATACCATTTTACCAAGTGAAATTTACAAAAAAAGAAACTTTCAGAGGTAAAGTTCTATGTATTATCTATTTTATATTTTACATTTTTTTTTATTCTTAAGTTTTAAATGTTATAAACTCCCTAACAGACAGAACTGTGTTTTTATAGTACTAGGAACATTCTGTACATAATTGGCAACGGCCATTTATGTGTATATGTTACAGTAAATATGCGAAATCAGTAAATACGCGTATTTACTGAAATTTTCAGTAAATACGCATATTTACTGATTTATGACCTGTGTTAGTTTACTGGATTGACTTTCAGTAAATATGTGAAATGAATCTTTGATGTTCCCTGGTTGTAAATATATAATATTAAATGGTAAACCAAACTTTGTATTATACTGGAACAATTTACTCTATATAATATTAAATGGTAAACCAAACTGTGAATTATAATAGGAAAATGTCCCGAATGACACATACAGAAAAAATATATCACGAATGAAGATAACAATATATTACGAGTGCGTAGCACGAGTATTATATTGTTAATCTTCATGAGTGATATATTTTTTCTGTATGTGTCTCATGAGGGGTGTTTTACTTTTATTATCCAGCATTTTGTGCGATTTATGGGTCAAATAATATGAATATTTAATGAGAAAACGTGAAACAGACTGTCAAAAAGCATGAGCAACACTGACTACAAAACTTCAATCTTTACCTTGCGATATCTCAGTCATTTCTGCATGGATATTTATGAAACATACATAAGCAGAAGCGCTGGAATAACACCTTTCTTATGATATATTATACATATTTTTAAGTTACATACTTTCTGAGATATTGTTGAAAAAACAAAAGTTATCCACACTCAATATCCATAGTACCGGGGCGCCAGTGTATACAAAAAAAATACATCCCGGTCTGTATTTCCCTGTATTTAGGTCAAATACGTCGCGTGGTGGATAATAAATTGGAACATTTTGCTCGATTATGACGACTATTAGAGCATACTAAGAATATTTCATTTTACTGTACATTACATATAAATATGTTGAAAAAATAGTACTGGGCTTTTAAATATTTATTTTTAAAAACTTTAGATATGTGCATTCTGTAGATATTTCATATAAGCTTATATTATTTTCAATCCCACAGCTACTAAGGACCTTTGTTATCCCTACAAAAGATTAAAGACCATTTAACTTTTCACTATTTTTATGTGACTGATACATAAAATGCATTTTTATTTAAAATAAATAAAAGTTTGAGAAATTAATTTAAATTTAAGTTTCGAAATTTTAACACAAATTTAACTACACTTTCATTCAGCAGAAATTTTACCTTATCATTGAGACAGAATGATTTACACTCGAACAAATCTGTACATATTCTTTAAGAATCTATTGTTAAACAGAGATTATTAGTAAGTGGTTTCTTTATTTTATTTCAATCAAGGCTTAATGTTTTGCCATTTTCTGGTACATTTATGACTTTAATGTGGGTACTGGCTACTTGATCAAACAATTGTTGTTAGAAACAATGAAAAGGCCAGCTAACCCCTAATTGGAATTCATCATATTCCTTCAGAGGGACTGAATCTCTTTTAAGGCATCTATGGTCATGGTGTGGCTTCCTCTATTAAAGGGACAACATCAAAGGGAAGTTTTATTCAACCCTAATTATAGATCTAAATTTTGTTGGTGACTTTTGGAAAATAAATACATTGTTAAAATACATTGTTTAAACTACAGTGAAATTCAGTTCTTGGACAAGAAATATATCATAATATTATTACCTTGCTTGTTGTTCTTTATAATTTAAGCATCATGCTTAGATAAATATTTGGATATTTAAATTTATAAACTTGCCTATTTACATTACAATTTATTTTAAATTAAAAACAATGCAAGTTTTTCATTACAGATCACATAAAACTGCTTTTGAAATCATAAAGTGATGTAAAATGGTTACCCCAGTGCTGGATTGTAAACAAGTATCAAACTTTGAATATATGACAAAGCCATTTAAAGTTTTAAATAACTGTTAATATGAAGACATATCAAATGACACCCAACTATTAAAGATATAATATGAAGACATAGCAGATAACCCCCAACTATTAAAGATATGAAGTCTTCATTCTGATTTTAGTAAATACGTGTATTTACTGGAGCAAAAAACCAGTAAATATGCATATTTACTGAAATTTTCAGGGAATACGCGTATTTACTGACCAAATCAGTAAATATGCGTATTTACTGAAAATTTCAGCAAATACGCGTATTTACTGATTTTGCATATTTACTGTAACATATATACATGAAGACTTTCTGCACGGTTATGTTATGAACTGTTCATTGGAAGCAGAATAGTGAACCTTGTTCTCCCTTTTCCCTGGGATTTTGACACTTCTGAGATTGGTCTTGATGACAACTTTATGTTGAATTGAACTTAAACGAACGGTCTACCTTATCATTACTGTCCTGGCTGTTGAACGGGACGTAAAACCCCAACTTTGACCTTTATCATTACTGTCATCCAATGTGTCAATTTCAATCAAGCATTAATTAGTCAACTTTCGTGATAGAAGAAAGAATCAATTATGATCCTATATTTTGACACTTTTTGAACTTTAAACCTCTATATCTTTACTTTTGCTCATCATATTTTAATGTCTAATAGTTCATTAGATAGGTATGTCTCTTAGCTATTATGTATTTAATTTTTATCCGAATCATTATGTTGAAAATATATGAAAATCATTATTTTATCATGATAAGTAGTGCAACACCTGTGAATCAATTAATGAGCCTAATTTGCACTATGTGAACCTTGGCTGTGCTGTGTGAGTTTTTAATGGACTTTCACACTTTACATGAACACTATATATGGAAACCTGAGTAGATTTACTACTGGACTATGTGGGATGAACATATTTGTCACAATATTGGTTCACAAATAAATCTATAAAACTGATTTATTAGGTTGAAGTGTACTGTAAAGGTAAGACTGTTTAGATCAGGAATAAATATGGGTAATGAGAGGAAGAAATATACTGCAGAAGCCATGGAAAAGGCCAAAAGGATGGTATGGCAAGGAACATCAGTATATCAAGCTGCTAAAGTAATGGGAATATCAAAGGACACTTTAAAACGATATTTGGGGGCCCAAGCCCCCAACAGCAGACCAGACCCTTCTACAGTTTTGTCCAAGAGAGATGAGGTCCAGCTAGTTTCTTTTGCCAAATCTGTTGCCAACAGTGGTAGACCAGCATCCCCAACTTGGTTGAGGAAAACTGCAACAAGATTACTTAATGAAAGGTATAATATACATGTCAACGAATGTGATAAGGAATTATAGTCCTGGAAAGCCACATATTTGTATTATGGTACATTCTAATCCATGCTATATGGTATCCATGGTATATTCTTGTTCATTCAGAAATATAGTCTTGGAAAAAGTCTTAAATGTCAGTATGTTACAAACTGAAATCTTAAAAGTACTTTTGCTGTGGACATAAGATGGAAGTGATGAATGTAGGAACAACCAGACAAAGGCCACTTGCTTTATTGCGAGCTTGCGGTGTATCCCCGAATATAGCAAACCTGTAGAAGCATTAAAAAAGAGCTCAAGGCAGTTTAGGGTTTTAGCAATAGGCTGGTTTCACATCTCAAACGTATATGACCAATAATAAGCGAGTTATAAGCAGTTTTAAGTTTGGTTATGCTCATTTCACCTTGAAGGAGAGGCCCAAGGTCAAATCCGACCACACGAAAAGATTCCCAGCCCATGATTTCCTATAGGTTTACCATCCCAAACCTCTAGGACCAATAAGCGAGTTATAAGCACATTTGCAATAGCTATTACTCAGCTATGCAAGGAGCTACAGGTCTGCAATTTTACCATGTTATAGCTAACACAAAAGTAGCTGAATAACATATTTAAACAAAATTCTCTAAATGCAATAGTTTTCAAGTTACAAGACAAAATTATTGATGTTTTTGACTCTCCAGAGCATAATTTTGCCTCCTGGGCTTAAAATAGCTATTACTTGCTTGATTTTAACCCAAGGCCTACAAAAAAAACATAGGGTGGCGAGATGTCATACCCACCAATTCATGCACTAAATATAAAATAAATCTGAAAGAAACTGTGCCCTACAGCTTGAACACGAGCAATAATCAATAATTTTAGACATTTTTGACTTCCCAGAGTCTAATTTTGACTCCTAGCCTACCAAAAGAACAGGGTGGCCAGATCTCTGCCATAGTAAGCCACCTGCAAAGTTTAAAAGAAATCCCAAAAGAAATGTGGCTTGTAGGTTGAACACAAGAAAATCTCTGCGTATGCGGATGCATACACAGACGATGACCGTGCGTGATCCATAGTATCCCCGCTTTTTGGGGATACAGTAAAATACACTAAATATCCTGTCAACTGAATAACAAAAAATTATTATTCTGCACAAACCATAAATATCCTGTGATGACACATCTTACAGTTAAGTTGACCTTTGAGTATAATTGTTACACTAAATTGACCCTTTCATTGGTATGAAAGTGATTGTTGTGTATGTGACTGTAACTGCTTGATTTATAACTTGTATCAAATACTCGAGGTCCTCAGTGGCCTAGTGGTTAGCAAGTTTGGCATCTAATCATAGGCTGTCACCTCTGTGGGTTCGAGTCCCACAAGTGGCAATTCTGAGGACCTGTCCCAATATGACCCTGGCTGTTGAACGGGACGTAAAACCCCAACTTTGAACTTTGTATCAAATACTATATTTTTTAATATTGATGAATTAAATGTGATTGTATACTTTCTCTATAAAGGCACTTGAACAAGTGTTCACACATTGAGGAATCAAACCCCACTTGATTTACTATTCTCAGACATCACAGCCAAGGTTCACATAGTGCAAATTAGGCTCATAAATTGATTCACAGGTGTTGCACTACTTATCATGATAAACTAATGATTTTCATATATTTTCAACATAATGGTTCGGATAAAACTTAATTACATAATAGCCAAGAGACATACATATCTAATGAGCTATTAGACATTAAAATATGTTGAGCAAAAATAAAGATATAGAGGTTTAAAGTTCAAAAAGTGTCAAAATATAGGATCATAATTGATTCTTTCTTCTACCCAGAGGGAGTGTATTCGTGTATTGCTGGAAGCATTAACTTGAAAACATAAAATGTTGTTAGCTCTAGCTTGTCATCTATAGAGCAGCATATTTAAAAATTTGAGAAGGTGCATCAAAAGTCAGACTTTCCCACCAGTCACTCTGAGGAGTAGGGTATCCTATGATAATCTGTTTATATGTCAATGGATATCAGATTTAATGCTATAGCCAGGGAAGAAGTTGATGTAGAAATAAAAAATCAGACGTTAGAGTACCTTAGTGATATTATGGATGGCACTGAGGACATTTACTGGCCAGCAGCCAAAGCTGCTCATGGAAGATAATAAAGTTAACTGGCACAAAACTGAGAAAATAGACCACATAAGACAGGCACATGCTCAAAATGTTAATACTCACACCTTAACTTAAAATCACTTTGCTCCATTTCATTTCAGTTATCCCTCAATCACTAAAATTTTAATATCAGTAATATATCCTCTCACTAGCCCTTAAAATGCATCACTTAGGGTCACCTTACGGCCACCCTAACTAGTATTTATAATTTCCTCCCTTAGGGTCACCTTAAGTGAGCCCTTCTCAGGTTTTTCAGATTAACATGACCTTAACTCTAAATTTCATCTGAAAAAACTCGTAAACTTCACTTTAAGTCACAATTATATGATAACCATAAGTTCAATGTAAAATGTCAATTTATGGTCACCCTAAGTGACTGGTAAATGCTAATGTTCAGGGCACGTCGTGTCATGTGCTGTTTTTAATGTACAGTGCTTTCTGTACATAAGGTCACCATAAAGTGACTTTAATGCTAATCTTTAGTGTTGTGTTATACGGCCACAATAAGTGGCAATGTAAAGTTATTGTCTGATTATGTATAAAGAGTAGTAAGAATAACATAGAAAAATCTAATAAAAAGTTATAAACCCCACCAGCTTGTGTTCTTGTATATAGGTCACTGACCACATAAAACAGGCACATGCTCAAAATGTTAATACTCAATCACAGGTCCCTCCAAACAAAACAACATCTGAGAATGGTTTCCTTTGCAAATTTTACGAAATCAACTACTGTCCACAAAAAGGAGACCATTGCACAGCAGGCCATATGTGTAAGCTTATCTGTGCAATTTAATTTGGTTGTGACAAAAAATTCAATCATCCAGCTTCGGAATGTAAAACCATCAAAAAATCACATCCAAAGAGTTTAAAAAACAAGTTCAGCGCAGCCTAAAGCAATACAGGTAAAAAAAATCTAAGACGGATAACAGAGATGTTTTTTGTTCTCAAATTTTTATTACAA
Source organism: Sabellastarte sp. h YS-2021 (assembly GCA_964017235.1). Classification (NCBI taxonomy): domain Eukaryota; kingdom Metazoa; phylum Annelida; class Polychaeta; order Sabellida; family Sabellidae; genus Sabellastarte; species Sabellastarte sp. h YS-2021. Next base: position 162,513,302 of record OZ024927.1, on the reverse strand, counting down.
TTTTTTTATTTCTTATTAAAGCACTTCAACATTGACGGTCAAAAGATATAACATTAACCAAATTATAGACATCCCATTGCAAAGGTTCTTGTTTTATTATACTAGATTAGAACAAAAGATACCTGCGTCTTTGACAAGCTTCTTGTTTTATTATAGTAGATTAGAATAAAAGATACCTCCATCATTGACAAAATGAGGAGATACCAGCCGTGGCATCACTTTTTGAATGTTTTCTTCAATTAATCATACATTGAAAATTAAAATGTAATATGTTGAGTAGTTTTGAATTTTGAGTTGCCTCAGTGCAAGTATAAAAAGGGTTAAGACTAAATGGACATATCCCCCAATACTCGCTATACTCTGACTTTTTTTGTAATAATAAACTTTTGTCCAAAACAACAGGTAGGGTCTTCTCTGTGCAAACAGAACCTGAAATACTAGCACAGCTTCTTCAGTTAAGATAAAAAAATTGTTGGAGAATTGTAAGTATTATATAATGTACTGAATGTAAATTATAAAATTAATGTAAATTTCTTGGTGTGTGTAATATTAAAGGATTTATCACAAATTATAAGTCTTTCCGTTTTTATTTTACTGGTGCTCTGATGTAGAAATTTTGCTTGAACCTGACACAAGCACAATATACAAAGTGGTAATATCCAAAAAAGTAACAAATAGAAAAATGTGACCAAGTAATTGGGGAGCTTTAAGCACAAATTGTGGAATCATTAAAAGTATGTTTTTTTGCTATATATATGGGCATAATGTTGTGAAATTATTGATGTGGAAATGTATTATCAAAAGACAGATTACTTGGCGACTTCTAAACGAAACTGGTGAAAATAATTCAACAGAGCAGCGCTGCTACTATAAAAAGATCTGTTTAATGCTAGAAAAGACATTATTTGCAGTTTAGTGGTGGGCCCATGTTGATTAAGGCATTTGGAAGATCCGGACTGAAGGAAATGGCTTTGCAGAAATGAGAACTATTCATAATGGATATTGAGGGTAAGTCTTCATTAAAGGGGACACATCCAGATGAGAATTTTCACAGAGATGTCTAAATATTGACAAAGCAGCTGTTACATGTCTGATTAGAAGCAAGAATTACTGTGTGTGGGATAAGGAGTGAGGTAAAATGGTTTTCACAATGTGCTAAAATGGCTGGGATTAATTTGGGACAAAACACACACAGAGTTCCTGGGAGAGGTAAGAATCACATTTATAACATTACTTTTACAATTAAAATATGCCCTAATATTGTGAAGGATGAGCAGTTGGTACCTGATTCTTTTCTGGGATTTTATAACACTTTTCTTTGTGAGTCGATATTTCAATTGTCATATTATCCTATGTGGTTTATTTTATGAAATATAATAACTCTATTATATCATATATTCATTTGTTGTTTGTTTTTCTTATTTATTAAGATGACATGTATTAAGCCTTGTGCTCACTTTCTATTTCATATGGGTTTTGAATCAAGTAAAGCATTATTGTACTTCCACATTATAACAGCATATCTATAGTTCACCAGAGTTTATATGCTGCTTTTTTCCCATGATGAAAAATATAATCTCGCTTGTAATTTAGACTTTAATAGTTTTACACGCTTTTCTCATTATGAAAGCATCAGTAAAACTTTCTGACAGTAATGAATCTCCTTTGTTAGATGGTTACTGTGGGCCACCAGATATCCCAGGTCATGTATTGATAACACATGGATATGTGTACACCTATCCTAACACTGTAGAATTTGGCTGTGAAGAAGGCTATTTTCTTCAAGGACCAAGGTATGTTGCTTTTAGTTTATTATAAACACAATTATGACTACATTATATTCTTAACAACAATATGTATTCTTGGTTTGATTCAGGAAATGGGTTTGAGTAATACCTTACCCCCACTTAAGGTTGAAAAGCTTAATGTATGCTGCAGCATGATTCTACTATTTGTCAGTTTTAGTAAGTGGATATCTAGAACCTATACTACTTCTCTTTTTTGAATACATACCCACCAAACTGGGTATATGTTTTACCTATGTTCTTTCGAAAAACTTTGGTTACATAGTGTGATTGCTTTTTTTCCTCTTGTTGATTAAGTCTTTTTACAATTACTATTTTGTTTTGTAATTTATTGTATGGGCAATACTACCTCGCCATTTTATAAGATCCATTTGTTATTTGTGTATTGAAACTCAAAACAATTAATGTGGTTTTACACTTGCTGTAATTGATAAGCCTTTTATTTCTTGTTGGACATTGTTGACATGGTTATATTACACTACAGGGGAAAGCAATCAAATATTTACAGAATACTGCGGTGTCAAATCACAAGCCAATGGAGTGATTCCCCTCCTCGCTGTGTATCTGCTGATGGTCCTTTCCCATGGTGGGCTTTTGTTGTAGTGGTGGTCATTACTTTGCCCTTACTGTCGTATACCATTGTCAAGTGTTACAACAAACTGAGACAGTAAGTGTATTCACTAATTAGGTTATATAATTGTCAGCAGAGATAAAACAAATGTATAAATTGGTGAGTGCTTTATTCATTTACTAAAATAAGCTATAAAAATCTTTACTTTTGATGTGCATGTATTTTCCAGTGGCATATTCTATTGATACTGTGTCTGTTCTATTGATGGTTGTTATGCTCGTTTATGTTTCTAAAAGAAATTAGTATTGCATACTTTTATGACAATTTTCTAGACAGATCAGCTTTAATACAATAAGCATAATCATATCAAATCTTTATCCAACTCTAAGTGTAGTCCAGAAAACACAATATTCTCTGGATTACTTACATCAATACTAACAGTACACTAATAAGAGTTAAATACAAAAGGAAAATTACTCAAGCTTTGCATGTTGGTACATTTATCACGAGAAATGGTAAATCAATTAATCAGAGTCAAAATGATGAGGATTGTGTGTTTTGTTTACTTGAGTGATAAAGTTTTAATAACCTGCACGAATGTTATTATCCTCCATTTTGCTTCAATAAGAGGTAAAATAAATCCATATTTACCAAAAATGGAATAAATTATCAGTGAAACGCAGATGTCAGTGAATATAGAAGCTTCTAATTTTAACATGGGGTTTACCCACCATATCTGCATAGATGTTCATGGATCAAAATCAAGCAAAAGCTGTTCAAAATACCATTCTGACGGTGTATATAACACTCTTAACTAAATGAATGTAGCTGCAGCTGATTTCTTAGTATATTAATGTGAAACATGTATTATATAATAACCACTGAAAAATGTTAAATTCTCATGCTGTCTTGGCCAAACTGGAACAAGTAACAGAGAAAGACAAGACTAGATCTTTCACTGAAAATCAATGGTAACCAATATTTTTCCTTTATAAAGCAAAAGGCCAGTGATTAGGGCAGACAACAAAATCACAAGTAACCTTAGGCCAATATTATTACATCACTGACTGGAAAGTCCATCTTAAGTCATTATCTGTGAGACATTTTTTCCTGCAATATACTCTAAAACCGCTGGGGCAAAATCATTGCATTCTGTGATCTTGTGTTGTATTAATTTATTAAAATACAAAAATGGCAATATATCATCAGGCGCAGCATTTCTAAAAAAGTATTTCACTGATTTTTTTTCTTGGCAGTGTCAACTTATTATATATATTTACAGGTTAACTACAATAATGACCAATTTGCATTAATGACCTGTTCAAGTTGACTTCAGATTATCATTGACAAAATTTTAGAATCATAAACTTTTATCCAGATTTTTACATCTTTTGGCATTTTCCTTGCTGTAGATGTTCACAACCTTAGCAATAACTAAGCATTAAATATCAATATTTTTAATGTTTTTATATGTTCACTCTCCTGTGTATTTCCGTAAATACCATGCCATATTTTGTATTAAATTATTCAATAATTTATGTCATGTGATATAAAATATATTGTAGCATGGATGACGAAAAAGACAGCACTTATGAAGTTGTACCAATAGTTGACGTCACCTGTGCAAAAGGCTTGAAAGAATTATCTGTAGATAACACCAGCAAGAGAAATGAACAGATGGACTTCTGTCTCAAAAGAGAACAGAAAGAGGGTTGATATGTAACAGAAGATCTTATCAGCAAAGGAAAAAAAACACATTTCAACAATGATTAACCAATGTCATGTTCTTTAAGGTACTTTATGTATTTGATGATTCCCCAGATTTTAAACTTACAAAATGTAAGCAACTTTCTCAGAAAATTGGAGTCTATTTAAACAGACACTTTATCAGAAGTGGTATTAATATCTGGGAAAATTTTATATCTGCTCAGATTACGATTTTTTTTCTGGTGTCTGTTGAATACATGCGGGAATAACGTAATGAGACCTTTGCTAAAAAAACTTAACCTTTATTAAAATAATGTCTGAGAATTTTTTGTGTGTGCTGATATATGCAGTGGCAGTTTTACAGTGTTACTGTGTTTAACTGACAAGTGAACTAGATCTGTGAAGATAAAGGAAATTTGTATTCAATGGCAAACTGAAGAAAACATACCACCAAATACATAGTTTAGCTGATAGTAGTTTTGTGGGGTTTTTTTTCTAAAATTTTGTTTTTTCCTTTAGTTGAGAAAGAACATTTTCGCTATATTGCACTTATATTTTTATTGAAACATTTATGAGCCACAACAGTTACATCCTGACAAACTTTGAATTTAATCAGTTGATGCAGTGGTGCAAGTAAATTGAAACAGTCTTCTTGCAATAAAATAGGAACAGGTTGATTGATATTAGTGTTTAAACTAGCAAGAGTTACAGGCCAGTTATTTGTGTAAATACAATTTCCAAGGTAAACGGCTTCAGCTAAAAGGACATGCTGACAAGTGTGTACCTTTCTTATTGAGGTGACAGAAAGAACACAATCCATTTCCTGTGGAAAGGTCAATCATTCAGAATAATGTCAGACAGATCTAATCGCATATTCAAGCAAATACATACATTTGTATGTTATCCATTTTTATGAAAAAATGACCTGGTGTAACTGTAACAGGTCAAATGAAGTGAATCAATTTTGACTGACAATAAGGCCACAATGAAGATGGAGGTACATGCTTGGAAATACACAGGACATTAGTGATATCAAAAGAAAGATAATTCCAAAGTGAAGCAGTCAAATGCACTTCTTCATTTTATGAAGCAATCAGAAAAGGAGTAAGTTGAAAATTGGAAAGAAATGATGGAAGTGTCACACAATTCCTGGAATGAGTGGTTTCTGCCATGATGAATTTGATAACACTAAATAAAATGAAATTGAATGTGAATGCATGTATTATAACATCACTTACATTTAGTAACACTTTTTTCAATGTTGTATACTAAATACTGCATTTCTCACATACCCAGGTAAAAGTGGGGGGAAATGTGGATTCAGTCCTGTTGCCCCACCACAGCTTGCTATGACTGGAGTTCACATTGACTCAGATATGGTTTCACTTAAACACTTTTTACTCAAAATGATAAACAATATGGACACATTTACATTACAAATAGACCTATGGCCTTTTTGGGTCATCAAGATCATTAACTGTGTTGGTTATCCGGCTATAATTTCTCTAGAAAACATATCGATATGTTCCTCTCAACTTAGCGATAAGGTTTGACCTGTGTTCACAGCCCATTTCACATTTGTCTCTAATTTGTCCTGTAATATATGAGTTATAAGTGTGTACAGTGACACACCATTACAGCCGTAACTTTTATACATGTTTTTACTCTTTGAGGTATGCAGTTTAAATTTAACAGTTATGTAAAGGTATCAAGAAATGGTTACTTGTAACCATCACAGTAATGCAGAGTAACACTATCAATATTTCGCATTATATTGTAACAGGTAATGAATAATGTATTTGAGTCAACGTCATGTGTGATTAAGGGTACCAGTGAATATCAAAATACAAACGTTCTTTGTATTTTGTGATACATGTAACATTAGTAGTTTCAAAAATGCATTTGTCCTAGGGTGAATTGTTATCTGCAGGGTTGTTATTTGTTATTTCAAGACTGTATCTCTGAAACGGATAGGTGTAGGATGTTGATACTTAGTATGGACATTGTTGGGAGTGTAGGTGTGAAACAGAATAGTGTTACCTAGATTTGACCTTCGACCTTGGATCTGCCAATATGTTTCTACTGCCATTTTTGAGACATTTTTCCTGTCATATAGAAATATTGATTGATACACATAATTATTGAATGTACTTTTATCTTGTTTTATCTACACTGACAGCTCGATTTCAAATAATTAATTTGCTGCTTCATAACTTTTAATTGAGTATTTAAAGTTCTGGATGGAATTGTATTATTTTGATACCCATTTTACCCTGGTGCACTTAATATAACTTATGCTATAACTTCGATATGCTATGGTGTCCAAAGGTTTTTCTCTGACCTGCGGGGTATGGCCATCTCAAATAATGTAGCTCAAATACTTGAGGCAGCTCAAACACTTGTCCAAACACTGTTGATACCCTAATTTGACTATGGAAATTCTTGTTACTATGGATTACCAGTAATTCTCCGTTCCATATGCTACAGCACAACCAGTATCTGGAATCAGAAAATTTGATCATATCACACACATATTAAAATCTTATGATTCATTATCAGATACAATTTTTTGGGTCGGGAGTTTCAAGTGTAGTGAACATGAGTTTTATTTTTTTTATGTTTGATGGATGAGGATCCAATTGGACGTCAGAGTGAATGCATGATTCACACGATTTTTAATTTCATTAGAGAGGGAATTCCTACAGTGCCCGTTTGTAATTTGGGATTTATATGTAACACATACATTGTCTAGAAGACATTTATTTCACGACTGAAGAGGATAAATCAAATATCTGATTTACACCTTCATACCTCGCTGTAAACAATTTCACCTCATTTCCAACATTCTAAAAATCCATTTAATTTGATTTTCATTGGAAAGAATACTTTACAAACTTGGATGACAATTATTGGGGTTGGGGTCTCAATATATAGATCTAAGCAGCACCAAACACAACGTTTCAGTGGTTATAAAATAGTACATTGTTTGAAGTCTGTTGTGCCCAAATGGCAGAGCAAATTAATTGAACTGCTTCAGATTAAAATGCTGATGGAAGCTGTTTTAATAAATGAATTCAATAAAACTATGTCCTCTCAAAGAATTTGTGTGGAGTGGGGATTTGATGAGGGAACTAGAACATTTGCATATGTTAACTTTAAAAGAATCTAAAACTATACCATCAGCCAGATGAAATGTTGTATCAAGTAGAAGTGATCTTAATAAACTATAGAGCTTGTTTCGATGGAAATCAAACAAGCCAGAGTAGGAAACATTTTAAACAAGAGAACAATCATGCTTGTATAATTTTGTACATGTAAAGCGAAAACATAATAATTTTATTAGTTGGTTTTTCCGAGGTTCATAAAGCTTTGTGGAAATTCATTCCATTATTAACACAAACAATATAGTTTCATTAGCTTTACTTTTGTAACCATAATCTTAGGTAACAAAGTTTAACTGCAAAGGAAATAAGATACAAAAACTAATTCTTTTGCTGCACATACATTGCGAAAATTTTTCTCAAAACTTTATCATTATCCTCTGTTCATAACTACCCTACTGACAAGCAACTATCAGACTTGTATATGCAGTTTAAATTCATAGCAATAAATTACTAATCCTAAATAATGGTAACATTAAGGTCAGATTATTGCAAGTGTCCATAAAAAAAAAAAACTGTAAACTAAACATTTTTTCTCAATTAGTTAATAAAATCAAAGTACTGCGTTCAAATACACACTTCAAAACCTATTACATGTATTTACCATAAGTATACAGATTACATCACAAAAACAGTGAAGAAAACCCAAATTCTTTGGCTGAACATACTTAACAGAAAATGTCATAAAATCATTATTTTTGAAAACCTAAGCAATGTCCTCTGTACAGAATTACAATACTGGATAAAGCAACAGAGTTTTATATGCAATTAACCTTGAATACAAATGGTAATTCTGAGGTCACACCTTGACTGTCTTCAAACAGCACACAACAAACTATTTTCCTTAACTTGTTATAAAAGAAATAAGTTTTTGTGTTTAAGACACCATTAATGAAACAACAAAATTAAACAGTGAATCAAGTTGGTGTAACAGTTAAAAGACTAAAGGCACAGGTACTATGTACATCTCAGACTTATAGTTAAGCAGTTACCATATCTAAAGCTTGCACTGAAAAGTTTACTCTACCTGCTTACTTGTTCAGTAAATCTGCAACAAAGAAAGTATTGTCAACAGGACAAATGTTAGCACAGCAATACTTGATCTTTTGCAGCTTTGCCAAAATGAAATAAATTTGATCAAGACTGGAGTACCCTTATGTAGTACAAGAGTATCAATGTATAATTTTGCAACTGATTCTATAAGTGAGCAGACCTGTGTGATTTCCAAGTGAAGTTTACTGAAGGAAATGCTATGCAACAACTTGATGTTTAGATCTTGAAAGGTTTCATAGACAAGTAGCGAATCACTATAATCTTCCATCACAGTCTCTAAAGCTCTTAACTTTATCATATATAGCTGAGCTTCCAACTCTAAACTACCTTCTGCTTCCTTCTTAACTTTGTATCACGAAGTATTTACTAAGCCGAGCACATTTGTGTCCAAGTAAAACAAAATTTCTTTTACAACTGGTACAGGAAGGTCTTGGGAGGGAAAATCTGTAACAACATGAAGTATATAGTTAGAACTAACATGCGTTCAAATAGAACTAACATTTTAGCTATTTTAAGCCCAGGAGGCAAAATTATGCTCTTGAGAGTCAAAAACATCAATAATTTTGACTTGTAACTTGAAAACTATTGCATTTAGAGAATTTTGTTTAAATATATTACTCAGCTACTTTTGTGTTAGCTATAACATGGTAAAATTGCAGACCTGTAGCTCCTTTCATAGCTGAGTAATAGCTATTGCAAATGTGCTTATAACTCGCTTATTGGTCCTAGAGGTTTGGGATGGTAAACCTATAGGAAATCATGGGCTGGGAATCTTTTGGTGTGGTCGGATTTGACCTTGGGCCTCTCCTTCAAGGTGAAATGAGCATAACTAAACTTAAAATTGCTTATAACTCGCTTATTATTGGTCATATACGTTTGGGATGTGAAACCAGCCTATTGCTAAAACCCTAAACTGCCTTGAGCTCTTTTTTAATGCTTCTACAGGTTTGCTATATTCGGGGATACACCGCAAGCTCGCAATAAAGCAAGTGTTCTTTATCTGGTTGTTCCTACATTCATCACTTCCATCTTATGTCCACAGCAAAAGTACTTTTAAGATTTCAGTTTGTAACATACTGACATTTAAGACTTTTTCCAAGAGTATATTTCTGGATAAACAAGAATATACCATGGATACCATATAGCATGGATTAGAATGTACCATAATACAAATATGTGGCTTTCCAGGACTATAATTCCTTATCACATTCGTTGACATGTATATTATACCTTTCATTAAGTAATCTTGTTGCAGTTTTCCTCAACCAAGTTGGGGATGCTGGTCTACCACTGTTGGCAACAGATTTGGCAAAAGAAACTAGCTGGACCTCACTCTCTTGGACAAAACTGTAGAAGGGTCTGGTCTGCTGTTGGGGCTTGGGCCCCCAAATATCGTTTTAAAGTGTCCTTTGATATTCCCATTACTTTAGCAGCTCGATATACTGATGTTCCTTGCCATACCATCCTTTTGGCCTTTTCCATGGCTTCTGCAGTAGGCGTATTTCACAACCAAGAATCTGCATAATCCGTCGAATCTAGATTCAGATTTGGATTCGTTGGATTAGCTAGATTCATGAAATGCAATTTTCTATAGATCTGAATCTAAAATATGAAAATAAGATGAACCGACATAAATATAATATATTAATATATGCCAGTATATAGTAAAATAATATTATCATATTACAATATAATAAAAATTTCCCAAATGTTAAAATTTTTTCCCACATGTTGCTGCCATTATTTTACAAAGAATTATGGGTAATCCAAGGACACTGAATCTGTTGATCTACCTCAAGACGTAGATCAACGGATTCAAATCCAGATTCAGATTCAAGTCACAAAACAAGCGAATCCGTTGATCTGACGAATCTAGATTCGACGGATTATGGTTGTGAAATACGCTTAGTATATTTCTTCTTCTCGTTACCCATATTTATTCCTGATCTAAACAGTCTTACCTTTACAGTACACTTCAACCTAATAAATCAGTTTTATAGATTTATTTGTGAACCAATATTGTGACAAATATGTTCATCCCACATAGTCCAGTAGTAAATCTACTCAGGTTTCCATATATAGTGTTCATGTAAAGTGTGAAAGTCCATTAAAAACTCACACAGCACAGCCAAGGTTCACATAGTGCAAATTAGGCTCATTAATTGATTCACAGGTGTTGCACTACTTATCGTGATAAAATAATGATTTTCATATATTTTCAACATAATGATTCGGATAAAACTTAAATACATAATAGCTAAGAGACATACATATCTAATGAACTATTAGATGTTAAAATATGATGAGCAAAAGTAAAGATATAGAGGTTTAAAGTTCAAAAAGTGTCAAAATATAGGATCATAATTGATTCTTTCTTCTATCACGAAAGTTGACTAATTAATGCTTGATTGAAATTGACACATTGGATGACAGTAATGATAAGTTAAGATAAGTTAGTTAAAATTAAGGTGCAAGAACACCTTAGTGTTATTCTGCACCAATAAACTCAATAAATACTTAAACTAAACAATATATACAACATGAACAAATATACAAAAAACTCGTGACTAGATATACAAATTTAAAACACACATACACTAAACAATATTTTAAACAGAATCAGTGCATAAACAGAATGACAAGATAAGATCATAAAAAACTGACTAGATCATACAACAACAAACTATACAGAAACAAATACCCAAATACAATAAAATAAATACAAACCATAAATAAAATTCTCAAAAAGTGTAAAATATACAAATGAACAAAAAAAGACAAAATAAAAACTTATTCTGTAAAATCCAATCAAGATTCGTGTCTCCTCCAATTAGTCGCCTCTTACGACACGCAGGAGGACACATTGGGCCTATTTTACTTCCCCGGACCCACAGGGGGAGACAGTAATGATAAGGTAGACCGTCCGTTTAAGTTCAATTCAACATAAAGTTGTCATCCAGACCAATCTCAGAAGTGTCAAAATCCCAGGTTCACTATTCTGCTTCCAATGAACAGTTCATAACATAACCGTGCAGAAAGTCTTCATGTATATATGTTACAGTAATATGCAAAATCAGTAAATATGTGTATTTACTGAAATTTTCAGTAAATACGCGTATTTACTGATTTGGTCAGTAAATACACGTATTCCCTGAAAATTTCAGTAAATATGCGTATTTACTGGTTTTTTGCTCCAGTAAATACACGTATTTACTAAAATCAGAATGAAGACTTCATATCTTTAATAGTTGGGGGTTATCTGCTATGTCTTCATATTATATCTTTAATAGTTGGGTGTCATTTGATATGTCTTCATATTAACAGTTATTTAAAACTTTAAATGGTTTTGTCATATTTTCAAAGTTTGATACTTGTTTACAATCCAGCACTGGGGTAACCATTTTACATCACTTTATGATTTCAAAAGCAGTTTTATGTGATATGTAAAGAAAAACTTGCATTGTTTTTAATTTAAAATAAATTGTAATGTAAATAGGCAAGTTTATAAATTTAAATATCCAAATATTTATCTAAGCATGATGCTTAAATTATAAAGAACAACAAGCAAGGTAATAATATTATGATATATTTCTTGTCCAAGAACTGAATTTCACTGTAGGTTAAACAATGTATTTTAACAATGTATTTATTTTCCAAAAGTCACCAACAAAATTTAGATCTATAATTAGGGTTGAATAAAACTTCCCTTTGATGTTGTCCCTTTAATAGAGGAAGCCACACCATAACCATAGATGCCTTAAAAGAGATTAAGTCCCTCTGAAAGAATATGATGAATTCCAATTAGGGGTTAGCTGGCCTTTTCATTGTTTCTAACAACAATTGTTTGATCAAGTAGCCAGTACCCACATTAAAGTCATAAATGTACCAGAAAATGGCAAAGCATTAAGCCTGGATTGAAATAAATAAAGAAACCACTTACTAATAATCTCTGTTTAACAATAGATTCTTAAAGAATACGTACAGATTTGTTCGAGTGTAAATCATTCTGTCTCAAATGATAAGGTAAAATTTCTGCTGAATGAAAGTGTTGTTAAAATGTGTTAAAATTTCGAAACTTTAATTTAAATTAATTTCTCAAACTTTTATTTATTTCCAATAAAAATGCATTTTATGTATCAGTCACATAAAAATAGTGAAAAGTTAAATGGTCTTTAATCTTTTGTAGGGATAACACAGGTCCTTAGTAGCTGTGGGATTGAAAATAAAATAAGCTTATATGAAATATCTACAGAATGCACATATCTAAAGTTTTTAAAAATAAATATTTAAAAGCCCAGTACTATTTTTTCAACATATTTATATGTAATGTACAGTAAAATGAAATATTCTTAGTATGCCCTAATAGTCATCATAATCGAGCAAAATGTTCCAATATAATTCACAGTTTGGTTTACCATTTAATATTATATAGAGTAAATTGTTCCAGTATAATACAAAGTTTGGTTTACCATTTAATATTATATATTTACAACCAGGGAACATCAAAGATTCATTTCACATATTTACTGAAAGTCAATCCAGTAAACTTGTGAAATAACACAGGTCATAAATCAGTAAATACGCGTATTTACTGAAAATTTCAGTAAATACGCGTATTTACTGATTTCGCATATTTACTGTAACATATACACATAAATGGCCGTTGCCAATTATATACAGAATGTTCCTGGTACTATAAAAACACAGTTCTGTCTGTTAGGGAGTTTATAACATTTAAAACTTAAGAATAAAAAAAATGTAAAATATAAAATAGATAGTACATAGAACTTTACCTCTGAAAGTTTCTTTTTTTGTAAATTTCACTTGGTAAAATGGTATTTGCCTTGTTCAAAAACTTCACTCAGAATGAGGATTGCTAGCGTTTTGTGGTAAACTTACAAGCAGAGGTCCAATCAGAAATAAAACCTCTAAGAAGAATGACCATTTATAAACAATGTAGGACTGAAGTAATGAATGGGGTAGAGCTTTGGTTGCTACCCCACCAATAAGAAACAGAGTTATTAGTCTCACCCCTAATGCCCCTTTCAGATTTCATGGTAGGTCCTGCAGTTAGAGGTTTAATCGGTTGGGGAACCACCTCCAAGGTTGCACTATCCAATGCGAGTTGTTCACAATACAGGCATTTAGCAAAACTTCCCTATCCTTAAACTACCGTTCAAGATTCGTATGCAACCTTGTCACATGGTGGTAAAAGGTCCAATACCTTAAATCACCTTATGTCGCGATATTACACCAAAAGATGTTCGAATCACAACCTTATGTACACCGCAGACCACACCTTCGGTTACTGTAGTAAGAAATTGGTATGCACATGTCTGAAATCGTCTGCGCATGCCCACTGACTCGCTAGTTTGCAACCGGACGTCATGGAGGCCAGACAAAACTTTCTTCCCATCAAATGGCAAGAAGAAAATGTTCTTACCACCAGATAACTCCAGTTCAGGAAATGGTGGCCAACTAGATGATTTAAATTCCCATGACATATGTTTGGGGTTTTGACAGGCACCATCCCTGATTAGTTTTCACACTAAATCATCCGCGGAGCATGATACCAGGGACAGGATTATATCCAGTATTGTAGGAATACTAGGAAAGCAGGCTTAGTTGAATTTCAAGTATCTGTATGAAACAATACTTCTCTTGGGCATGTTCCTAACAAATAACTGACGATCTCCGGAGAGCATAATTTACAAGGAACAGGAGGCCCAGCCCCAGTTATTAGACATTATTTCTTTAAAAAAGTATTGGAAATTCAGTCAGCTTTTTGAGTGGGGGATTAAAATATAATTTGTTAAATTTGATTTTTGAGAAAGTGTATTGTAGAACTCAGTGAGCATGTTAGGAAGTATGTCTGGTGTAGTGATTTCTGCATAAAGAACCTGTTTAAAATTCTTCATAAGAAGTACTTGTCATAATTGTCTCTTAAAAGTGTTTTTTTTTTGTAGGGCATTGGTAATTATAAGTAAATTAATTTATATCTTAGGCTATATGTAATTGTTGTAAATTTTAAGTTATGCCCCACCGAGGTATGTCATCCTTTTCATGGCGTAGTAATGTTTTGTAATCCTAGAAATATACTTTGTTCTTGATTCAAGGGGGGGGAGGGACCACGGTGGCAGAGTGGTAACATTCTCGTCTTTCACCTCTGAGATCGGAGTTCGGTGCCCGGCCCGACCTCAAGTGGGAAAGTTGGTAGTTGCTTGCCGTGGGTTGGCAGTTCACAGTACAGAACCTTGACCAACTGTATGTACTGGTTTCCTCTGCCCATAAAACTACCCGTCGTGATATGACCTATACAATGTGTTGAAAGCAACGTTGAACCCAAATAGATAAATAAATCAAGGGGGGTCCCTTGCCAAATGTGCACCTATAAGTTGGACAATGTTGCTGATGTTCAATTAGAATACAGATTCAATGAGAATATTTCCTTACTAAAGCATGTTCAACCAGTTTATAACGCCTATTCCAAAAGGGTGAAATTTTGATCAACGGAGTAAGGATAATGTTTGTTTAGACTTGTGCTAGTGAGCTGGGGCTTAGATGCTTTAAAGCCTTTCAGAACCTGTCTTGAAAAGAAGTTTGAGACAGTGCTAAAAAGAGAAAACTTAAGCAATAAGAGATGTTTTAAAGCATTTCCGAACCTATCTGTATGGTGTTCTTTAGGTTGATCAGGAGTGATCATGATTTTTACACTGGTTACTGAGTTTTAAGGAATTACAAGGAAAACAGGCTAGGTGGAGTGAATATATTGGACACTTTTACACTGATGCATGGGCAAGCTTCATGAAAATGCAGAGCATCTCCGGTCGATCATTCGGTGATTGTCAGTACTGTTCAAGAGCAGGAGCAAAAGTAGAAAATCAAGATCCAAATGTTGATTATTGTCATAGATTACCTAAAACTTCATTCAGAAATTCCCAAGAGTGCTGTGTTGAAGGTACAACTTAAAACTGTCTTAGAATTCCTCAGGAGATGTTGTGTGGGAGTTGTATTGAAGTGAAAACAGAATGGTGTTAGTGAAGAAACTGTTGGAGATTAGGGAAGGGTGTCAATATCTTTATCAAGATGGTATGAAATTTGCTACCGATCGGTTTTAGATTTGCTGTTTTGTGATGTAATTTTAACTGTGAAAATAAATTACATCACTCCTTTGTGTGATGTAAGTTTTATTGACTCTGGCATGTATTTTTTTCTTAAATTTTATTTCACTGGAAAAAATTTAATAAAAAGCTATTAAAGGTGGGAAAAAACATATATTTTAAATCTATTTTCTGGAAATATTTTAAGAATACAAATGAGTAAGAAAAAAATGAAGTGCCAGCTCTGTAATGCTTTAATTTCATACAATGGTAACCATGAATTAATTAATTTTTTTTATTTATTCTTCAGTTCATATTACACAGTACAGAAAGTTACCATGAAATACAATGAAAAAAGTATAACACAGAACGGTGAAAAAGAATGAGAACTTCAAAGCATATAAACAAAACATCTACAAAGCATAAAACTCAAAAGAGATAAATAAGAAAAAATGGTTTGTAGAATTATACTTGTACAATCATGAGTGTCATATGTCAATCTGTACAAAGAACTTTAAGCAGACAGTTGATTTCATTCAGCTCTAACTTGGTACACTTGTAATCACGAATATAAAGTAGGTCTTTGATATTTCCACACCTTACAAAATCATCAACAGCATATGTTTTATTAACTATAATACTTTCACTTATCTTTAAAAAGTGAGCGGTACTTGTACCAATTTCTGACTTTGCTATATTTAAATGCTGTGATATTGTATTTACATTTTTACAAAATACAGAATTACTTCCATTAATCACTAGTTTGTAACACATGGATTAGGACTTTTAGAAACATTCCACAGAAATTTGTTTCTATCTCCTAAACAGCTGTAGTTCAACAGGTACGTCATCACATAACAGTGGCAGAAATCTTGAATGAGTCATAGGAGATAAATATAACAACTTATGTATACATTTACGCCATAAAGTGAAAAAAGAAAGAACATCAGATCCAGCAAGGTTCCAAAAATTACAGCCATATAGGTCCATACAATAGGTTTTAAATAACCTGTACCTAACATTTACATGTGCTCTTGAAAATATTGCATTAATTTCATGAAAACTTGATATGAACTTTTTAGTAACTCTTAGGAGTAATTCTTTTTCGCTTCTCAGACCAATCACATGACCCAAATGATTGACATAGTCATGACATTTAATGAATATACCATTGTTTTTTATACTGTGAATTTCTAGATACCTGGTATAATGGATAAGCTGATACTTATCTATATTAAAAGTTACTGAGTATTCTGCTGCAAACTCGTCACATATTTTTAACATCTGCTTGAGTGCAGATAATGATGGGGCCAGTAGAGCAATGTCATCAGCATAACCAATAGCCCCAAAAAACTTAGTACTTTTTTGTCTAAATTTTAGAGAGTGTAATTGGAGTTAATTGGAGTGTAATTAGAGAGTTAATTGGAGATTTTAAAAATTAGCATTTAATAACTGTGTTCATGTGAGATTAACTATGTACTCTCTTAAATTTTTTTTAATCATTTTTGTACCTAGATTCAAACCCAGCCAAGATTTTTGAGGTTGGAGGAGAGTGCATTAACACAAATTATTGAACTGGTATTATCTACAATTTATGTAATTCTTAAATTTTTGAAATGTCTGACTTTCAGCTAGGTATTCATTATGTGCTCACACTTTGCAGCTTGCAACTGAAGGGGGCCTGAAGATGACGCAGATTTCTAAAACTTGTGAGCCACTTCAGCCACTCAGTTTTGGCTACCAACACACTCTTAGAAAACAAACAACACTGCCCAAACTGCAACTCATCTAGGATGTTGGGACTGCTGAAATTCTTCTTTTTACACGATGGACAGGTTACTAAAACTTAGGATTCCAGTTTATGGAGAAGATTTGATAATAAAATCACTAAACCAGTGGACCGCACCAGTTTGGATATTACAGATTCAGGGCAGTGATGGAGAACATACACCGTGTTAGAACCACTGGCTGAGGTAACTGACCTCTTAGGTAGAGATGATTTATCCACTTGAAACACAGTTTATGCTTTGATTCACAATATTGAACAGAAGATTTGAAAGTTTGTCAGAATGACGTAGAAGTGGTTAAGAAACTTAGAGAAGATAAAAATGGCTTGGTTAAGACATTTAAGCTGGATGATAATGGGATACTCACTGAAATGTTAACAAAACCCTCCTGATTGCCACTCTTTTGGATACTTGATAGAAGGCCAAATTAGGTAGGGATACCCTGCCTTCGCCACAGAAACAGGTTCTGTATACCAATGTTCAGAGGCTTATGGAATGGCATTACAATGGATACTGAGACCAATAATGTAGAGGGGGCAGTCCCAAAAAAGAAACTTAAAGGGTGGGATTTTATATAGGGTCATTTCACCTGTCTTTCTCTGGCATTACCAATATATATGTGGAATCTGAGTTTCAATCTTATATTAATCAGTGACTATCAGCGACCTTCAGTGGTGGAATCTCAATCATGGAAAATTTCCAAGGCTAAAACACTTGGCAATGTCTTACCTGGCCATACCAGCCACCTCCATACCATCCTTTCCAACAGCTGGTCTTAAAGTTACCAAGTTAAGAAACAGCTTATAGCCAGATACAGTTAATCACATAATATTTTTGAACTGAAATATTGGCAAGGGGATTGCTGATAGTGATAAGCCCAGCCCAAAAACCAAATTGGAAGACTTTTTAGAAGAGTTTTACTTTTAGTAGTTTGTGATATAGGTAGATCTCCACAACAAACTGATTTAGCTTCCCGTTTTATGTATGATTGCTTCATTCCAATTTTAGTAAAATTGCACTATTTCTTCTCTTCATTCATCCATATTTGATTAAATATGATGTTTTACTTTGCTTTGCATAACTTGGGCATTGTTGTTATTTTAACTGTGTATATGAACAGTTAGACAGGAATACTGGCATTGTGCAAAATTTACAATTCAGCCTACCAGCAGTGAAAAACTACTATGCATTATGCTATGGATGGATGTGTGTTGTGTATCAGTTGAACCAGAAACTTTGAGGGAAATGGTTTTAGGACAGTTACATGGTCATTTAGTATTAAACAAACCAAAGCAAAGCTGCACAGATCGATTTTACTGGGTTTAGGTGCAAAGGTGAAATCATGGCTTGGTACAAAAGTTCTGAATGTGGTCAAAGGCAGAAATCTCCCACAAAAAGGTATAGAAGTCCCATAAAATTGTAAAACATAGGTGGTCCTATGTAACAGATAGCATTAGATATCATGGATCCCTTTATGAGAGTTATCACGATTCCAATCAATAACTATTTTACTCGTTGGGTGGAGCCATTTGGTATACCAGATCAGAAAACAAGTACCATAAAAGATGTGCTTATTTAGGGATTTATTTCTCAGTTTGGTGTTCTAAGTCAGATTTATAGTGAACAAGGTGCTCAGTTTGAATCCAGTGTGTTTAAGTCTTTGTATGATTTACATGGCATGGCGAAAACTCTTACAACTCCTTATTATCCTTAAAATGATGGTTTCGTAGAAAGATTCAAGCGGATGAATAACAAGAATTGTGATGATTTCTTCCGCTTAGGTAAGATGGCATATTGTTCTTCCCTTCAAAGGTCCTATTTCACGAAAAAAATGTTTTTCAGATTGGTTACACTGTCTTACACTCTTACATAGTTTTATTTTTTATGGCTTTCGACAATGCAGTGATTGTGAGGAATATGTACATATAGTAAAAAAAGAATCACACCTATATATCTGGTAAACTAATTGCAGGTCTTTAAAGAGCACAGAGCAACACAGATACATGTACAGAAATATATATGAAGAAGAAAATTTAGAGCAATCAGAATTTACCTCTTAAGATGATATAGCTCTTGGTTTGTTTACTTATGTACCTAGCCTGTTTGTGTTTCAGCTTCAAAACCCCAAACACAAGTCATTTAAATTGCTTAAGTTTTTACCTGTTACGAGAGCATAACAGGCATGGTCCAGAAAATAAAAGCAATTATACTGTTCTATGTAAACTTTTAAAAATATGAAAGTTAGGCACATATCCTTCATAAAATAATCTTGGCCTGTTACAGCATAGAAAACTTTCTTATAATTCCTGGGTGGGGGGTGTTTTGGGGCTGGGGTGAGTGGGGGTGGGTAGGTTTTGTTTGGAAAATTTAGAATAATCCTTTCCAATTTTAAATTGCATTTTAAATTCCCATTTAAAAGTGTTCATATAAGACTGTGGAATCAACACAGCTCCCTGTTTAGTATCCCATTTCAGAGAAAGTAGCTTCTAATTTTCACATCTCTTTGTGTTCAGTTGGTTTTTCTGGGACAAGACCTTATAATAATAATAAAAAAAGATCTGATGTGTACTGTGTGTACTCATTTACTGGTGTGTATCACTGCTTCATCTTCAGTTACAGAACGTACATTCATACATGTTGAGTCTTGTCTCCCACTGCTTTCTCAAGTCTATGTCAGACGGAAAGATGGGGTGGGCGAGGGGAAAGAATTTATTATTTTTGTTGTAGCCTTGTAACTTTAGCCTCAAAGTTGTATACATTTTCTGACATGAACCCGTAAAAAATTGGTTTTCAATATAGGTAGATGTAAGCTCACCAAAAACTCTTTATCTTGGTGGTAAAAAAACCCACCATATTTAAGAGTACATTATGTTGAGTGATACTAATTATATAAACTGAATTTTTTCCCTAGTGATAAAGGAACTAAAGTCTTTGGCAAAGCTACTTATAAAGCTGTACATAGGCTTTTTAAAAACAAAAATAAGTTGAAATACCAGTCTTTTGTAAATGTAAATACCAGTATATGATGTGTAGTCCCGCCTGAAGTTGCATCTCTTTCTGGTCATAAGAGCAGGAAATGGAGTGGACAGAAAATCAACAGAAAAGCATGCTTTTTAAAACACTTTATCTAGAGGCTATAAAATGAATTTCTTCAAGTAAATATGCCAAATAATTTCATTTAGTACATAATATAAAAATTTTTTGTTACATCTTTAAAGTGTGATATGTAACCTTTAAATTCCACTTACCTTAGGTAGGTCCACTTTTAGTTGTTTCATATCAAGTGTATGAAATGCAGAATTCGCCAAGGGCAGACATGATAGTTTGAAACCTGCTAGCGTTAAACTGGAAAGTTAAAAAGGTTCTTCTGCTGATGTTGTAGAGTTACGTGATAGTAGAACTGGGATTGACAAGGCTCAAGAAAAGCAGGGATTGGGTTGGAGAAAGAACAGTTAGGTCATTTGGAGGATGATGTGAATGATGTATCACTTCAACAGGGAGATATCCCTAATGGCGTTCTTTTCTTTTCAGGTTCAGTAGATGAGACAACTAATGCACTGAGAGAAGCTAGTGGTAAAAAAGGAGTCTGTGAATATGCCAAGTTGAAACTAGCTCTGGTGTCAGAGTTTCAGAGAGGGTTGGATATGACTTAAAAGAGAACATACTCGTCACAATAAGTGGTAGGAGGGTAAAACCACCCGCGTATTTGAAGGATTATGAGTATGATTTTAAAGTTTAGGTCATGTCATTAAGTTGGTCTATTATGATCTGATTTTAAGATAGCCTGCTAAATAGATAAGTAAATAAATGTAGGGGAAATTATTTTCTTGGAGGTATTCACAAAAGTGTACAAAATGTGGATTTGTTGTCACCACAGCTGTGTAACTTCATGAGCATCAAGCTGACACGCATGGACCAAAGATGCATTGTCTGGACTTTTCATGTGGCTTATATTTCTTCAGAGCAAGAGAGACATTCCCACAGAGGAAACAGTAGCTGTAGCCCTAGTTCTATCCGGACCGGAGGCTGACAACATAAAGGGGGCTTGAGATAAAGAACCAGCAGGCGGAACATGAGTGACCGGTGCTTTGACCGGTGAGAAAGAAACATTTTGAGGACGTTGTCCCATAGTGATTAACGCCTCAAGTCTAGCCATGCGAAGAGACCATTTGTCATCTAAATCTTTTAATTCTTGTTTAAATGATGGCTGAGGAAGAGAGAGATCTTCTGGTGGTTTAACAACAGAAGAAGAAGCACCTACTGTCTTGTTTTGATCGACCGAAGATAAAACAGTAACAGAACTGGGATCTACCAAAGACTCACGTTCCTGTTTCCTATCTTTCCTCAGTTTATAAGTCGGTGATGAGAGTTGAACAACCTGCTCCGGTGTCAGTAACTCACAAAACTTGAAAGGCAACTTCTTCACGCATGCGTCGTCGCCATGTCCTTTGTCCCTACAACAGGCACATCTTGAGTGCTGGTCAAATGAGGCCATAATATGGCCGCACGCTCCCTTTCTTTGTCCAGGTGATGCCATGGTAGTTAAAATATCCGAAGACTAACTCACTACACACAAAAAGGCAATGAACCTAAGAAATATCCAACTTCAAAATATGTGTGAGAACACACAACTTCCTAATCGCGCCAAACAAAAAAAGATGCTATGACGTCACGTCCCTCTGGCGAATAAAGCAGGAACTAGGCCACCTGGCGAGTGGATTGGAGTGTGCCGGTCCGGCCGGAGGTGAAACTCAGGACGTCTCTTTCTGACGTTTGGCGGGACCGGCTGACGCCGGACAATAGCTATCATCTTTTAGGTAAGGTGTATTAACGCAATAAAATGGTCGTTGTTTGATAAACATAAGGCTGATCTCCACTGACTTTTTGCAGTTGGAGGGTCTGTTCCAGCATGCTGATCTACACTGACTCTTTGCAGTTGGGGGGCCTGTTCCAGCATCCAAGAGGAAAATAAAGGTTACTGCTGGCTTGAGTAGATGGTACGGCAGTAGGACTGGCAGAGCACCAGAGTGAAGAATGTGTAGTCTAATAAGGAGGTTGTGGGGTCTGAAACACCAGTGCTGTGGAAATGGCAACCTGATGAGTAATGAGCGGTGGAACCGTTTGTGGAAACGGTTGAAGAATGTATCTGGAGTAGTGGAGGAATGAAATGGGTCAGACATATCCATTGACTCCACTTGGTCGTCAGAATGCACCATTTTAAGCAAAAGTTAAAAGCATCATAGACTGCCCCATTCCTGAAAAAAAAAAACAACTTTTAACGAGGTTCCTGGGAATGGCAGGTTACCATAGAAAATTTTGTAAAAAGGGGAGGTCAATGTTCCACTGACCGAGATGCTGAAAAAAAGGTGTAAAATATCACTGATCTGAGGCTTGTTAAAAAGCATACAGAATGCAGTTTACAAATAGGGCATTTTAAAGTGTTGGACAAAATCTGTGCAGATGCCTTATCCAGCAAAATGTGCTTAAAGTACAATTTATATAGTTGTGGTTTTTAAGTTTGTTAAGGTTATACATAGTATTGATGATACTTTTGTAATTACATAAAAATGCTATGTGAAGAGTTATTACATATGTTTGTGTATGTATATTTGCTGAAAAAATTATAAACCCTTGGCTTCCAAAATTTTTTTCTTAAAAGGGGAGGTGTTACATGTAACAGCACTCTGCCAGTGTGGCTTTTAACAAGGACAATGATTTGTGAGAGCAGCTTTTGTGAGTGCCATATAAGGTCATTGAATTATTGATATCTGTATTCTACAGAACTGGTCAAGTTAGTACTGATCTTACACTCCACTAGAGTGATCTATTTTATATTCGAGAAAACCCCCTAGGCTTCTTGAACCTCCTCAGTAGTTCTTGCGACAGTTTTTACCATCAGGTTATTTCTATAATCTTCAGGGGATTTCCCCAGCTGTATATAAGTGCTGTAAGCCTGGCCGCAACTTTATTATAGAATTTGCTTGCTATAATGAAAGTTAATTAGGCTTTAAAGTTGCTATGCCACAGCAACCTCTGAACTGCTACATTTTATTTCAAGTTCAAGTGGTTAAAGACGGGATGATAGACAAAATGTCTTGTGTCTTTCTGTGAGCCCAAGTCATAAAAATATCATCTATTGCTATGCCTCTGATTTGAAGGAAATGGTAACCACTGAAATAAAAATAGATATTATGCTGTATCAACTTAAATTAAATTAATTTATTTTCGGCTGTGATTTTTTTTTTTTTTTCTAGTATGAACTCCTGGTTTGGAATGTTGGTATAAAAAAAAGAGCTCATAAAATGCGACTAATAATACCCAGCAGTGATGATGCCTAATTCTTTCTAATTTGTGATAAAATGCATGTCAGTAATGTGGAATTTGGTTTTATGGGGGGTATTCCACCGAAACCAATCCAGTACTGACTCTACGACTCTAGGGTCGGTTGCAAGTTGGAAAATAGGGGACAAAAACCACAATAATGTGCGCAAAAATACTGGGTTGGTTACATCTTCCCAACAGGACTTAGCACATACCAGCTTGCCTGGGAAAAGATCCTCACCTGACTTTGGGTCGGGATCATTTTTTTCACAAGACAGGAAAATACTGTGACAAGCTGTAAACCCTTAACAGACAAGCCGTAGCAACCCCCGACAAGCTGTACTGACAAACCTACAGGACTGGAGGATTTGCCAGAGTCACTCCCACTGGACTGATTAAAGTCCAGATGGGATCCAGACGGGATAAAACCAAAACCATATAAACTCCCTCTGGCTGACAAAAAAACATCATTTGTCACTGCAAAGATACCTGCTACACATCACAGAGACTTTCTACATCAGCTTAGGGTACCTTTGGTTTTTATTGAGTTGAATATTTTTATTTGCATCTTGATTGGAAGACAGAGAGACACATTTGAACCAAGCACCAACACCTGCCCTACGGCCACCACCACAGCCAGTCCCCAGAAGAAGAAAGCTACCAAACCCCTGGGTGATGCCCTGTTTTTTTTTACCTCATCGAAGAATGCATACATCATCGCATCAAGAAGTCAGTCACCAATTTCAGGAAGCCATTACAAGTTGGACTGAAACTGGCAAAAACGCTGAGACACCTGGCCACAGGACTTACACCTCCTTGCAGTATCCCTGGTTGGTCAGCCACACCACCATCTTCAAATTCATCTTCCAGGTCTGCCGAGCCATCTTTGCTGAATTCCAGAATGAATATTGGTGCTGCCCTGAAAGCCAAGATGACCAGAAAAGGGTAGAGGAGAAGTTCAGAACCAGATGAAATGTCCCCCATGCTGGAGGAGTAAATCACTATGAAGAAGCCACAGAATTTAGGCAATGACTGTAAGGGCTTCTTTTCCCTGGTTCTTCTGGTCATGGTCAACGCAGAATACAGATTCCTGTGGATATATTGTGCATCAAGCGGTTCTTAACAGATTTGAGGGAGAAGATTGAAGGTGGCAGCTAATGGCTTCCGGTACCTGAACCACTGGGGCAGGAAGGGCAAGATTTGTACTACTTCATGCTGGGTGGCGACACTTTTGCGTTGATGGATGGTGAAACCCTACAGCAGAAGGCAACTAACAAGGGAAGAAAGAATAGCCAACTATAGGATCGCCGGGCAGGAGGGCTGTTAAAAACGTCTTTGAAATCTGGTGTTGTTTAAACTTCCAACAAATTTCCAAAAAGAATCCAGTTCATTTCCAAAACGTTTCCAAACTATTTCAAACCAAATCACAAGTCCCATGTTTAAAACACTCAACCCAAGTTATGTAAAAATGACACCCCTCTAATGTAAAAACTTATAAACATTGATTTTTTAAAATTATTTTGGTGCAAAACTGCAAGATATTTTGAAGTTCTAAATCTGCCAAATCTCTGAGGAAACTAAGAAATTTCTCAAAGGGTCATAGGTGACAAAGTAGAATCCAAAGTTCAAAATACTTCCCCTAAATGTCAGACCTTTAAAAAAAATTTTTTTTTCTGGGGGGCAAAATTTCATTGCCTTTGAACCATTTTTTTCCATAATATTTTACAGGTCATTATCATTGTCTTTTTAATTTTTTTTTCCTAAATTGTAAAAGATTTTTTTTAAATTTTTCTTTCCAACCTATTAAAGAATTTTAGTTCCCAATATTTTAGGATTTTTAAGTTTTTTCATTATTTTTTTTGTTTGGGGCCAAAGTGTTTTTTTGGGGTGGGGTGTAATGCTTCTTGTTTGCGAATGTTTTTGAACAGCAGGTATTATTATTATTATTTTTTGAAGATTCAAGTGATCCTGAAAAGAACCTTTTATTGTTTACAGCACAGATGCTGAAAAGGACCGATTGGAAGCATGGCAGTGGCTGTTTGGCGTTGGTTGACTGCGGAGGAGGCTGAGCTGGTGGCTGCTGATGTTCTTGCTGTGAGGCGGTGCTTTGTCGGCGTGAATATGAAGATAAGCGGTCTTGAAGGTCTAGCCTGTTGATCATCAACAACAAGGAAGTCAGCTGCTGCTGTCCTTTGGGAAGGTGGCATCTTGGGTGCCACCTCATTCAGTGGCATTTGTAAAAGTTGTTCTTGTTTGTTATTTCATTGGTTACCTTTGACCTAGTTGTATAATCAGCTTCCCGGTTTTTCTTACATAATTCACTTTAAATTTAAAAGTCAAGAAGGCAGGAAGCCATTTTGTTTGTGTTATAATTTTACTTCGCAGAACTTTAATGTCTGTGAGTTTAATGATTTTAGTTTATTTTATCAAATATATTAATATATGAACACTTACTAATAAGTGTGAACTACTGATCAAAATGGACTATCATAAGGAATGATACTTCGATATACGAACTTACTTATGAATTGTGAACTGTGAAATGCTATATTGTCTAAGTCAACATTGAATTTGCATATGTGGTGAAGCCAGGAAGCCCTACTGATTTGAGTCTTCGAGACAACCTCATGCTTGTTTGCCTATGTGTTAAGGGATGGTCTAACCTTTTTCCCTTGTTTTAAGCCTTTATATGGTCGAAATTTTTGGCGAACAAACATAGGATTGCCTCTTCTTAGCCTCAAACCAGTGTGTTTATATTCTTTCAGTGAAATATTGTAACATAACTATCATAGAGTTGCACATATTATAATATGGTGAAAACATTTGATTGCAACAAATGTGGGGGTAACCACCCTAGACCAATTAACAGAAACTGCAAAGTTACCAAAGACGATTTAGACACGAATATGGAGATCAACACCCAGATTCTTCAAGAACTTAACAGTTTAATACCAGAATGACGAACATTGCCTTATGTTCCAAGTATAAATAAAAAGCAGGGGTGGGGTAAAATATATATTTATTTACAATTTATACACTATTAAGCTATTGTTTATTTACAATCCAATAAAAAGTTGTATAATTCATGATTTAATATTTTTACGTTAATATATGAATATTTAATGACACAATAGTTTAAGAACTTTAAGTTTTATGCGAAAAGAAAAGGGGACCTTGAATGTGGGAACCTGATGCTATTGCTCATAGGTGGTGAACCTAAAGTCACCTTAACCAGAGCCACTTTAAGGCATACTTAACATAAGGGTGGCCATAAGGTCACCTTAACCATAGTAAAATTTACAAGAAAATAGTTATGAGCTGAGCATCAGATTGTCCAAATTAAAGGTGGCCTTAAATAAGCAATTAGGGATATTATTTAAGTTAGGGTTATTAATTTAAGGTGAACTTATTTAACTAGTTGTTTTGAATGGACATAAACAATTTTTAAAGTCTACAACTGAAGGAAAAAAGTGCCCATCCATAGCATAACGATACCTTGAATGTCCACTATTCTGAACAATACTGCAAAATGTTAAACTTGTAAGAGACACTAAAATATGAAAGTCTCTCTGGTCGTTATGAACCAACTATAAAAACTGACATACGTATGAGTTAGTGATGTCATAATGCATCACTTTTATAAAATAAGCTTGCTTTAACAAACATAGTAAACAATTATTGCATTAAAGATGCTTTACATTGTTATCAATAGTTCCAAGATTACATGCAAGGCTGTATAAGTGTACAATTAGATGACTTGATAATGGCTGTGTGTACACAACTTCTATGTAAAATAACTTAATAAAAACATACAGAAGATGCTGACTGAGTACGTTATGTACAGATTTAGCTAAAATAGTTACTAGAGATTTGCTGAGACAGGTAAGAGCTCTATGTTGAACAAGAACCGTCTTGTTCCAAAAATCCATGTACTTAGCAACTTCCTCATATCCACGCTTTGCTGCTTTCTCAGGATTGGCACCTTTCTGGATCTGAGATTTTATCTTCTTGACAGTTGACTTAATGCTATGTTGGCACTTTTCCAAGGAAGCATTGCAAGAAGAAGAGGTTTAGGCAAAGGCAGCAGTGAAGTTGAGGGTTGAAATGTTTTGTCTAGCCTGATGTTCCAGCTCCTTAAGAACTGGCAGAGGAACTTTGGCTACTGGTGCCCCAGGAGGTCTAGGAGTAATACAGATCTTAGCAAAGTCTGTATTCAACTCCTGAATTTTGTCTTGAAAAGTGGGCTGTCCAACCTTATACCACTTAGAAGTGGATGGAGGAGGCTTGACATATTTGCCCTCAGCTAAATTGGCAGCTTTGAAATCATGTTGAAATTTATCAAAGGCGTCCTTGATAACTGAGCTAAGTGGTAGAATAGAGGAAGGACCTCTAGGTCTGAGCTCTTGACGGCCTTTTTCGTCATCCAGACCCAACACTGAAGTTGAAGACCTAGGCATAGAGTCCCTGGGGTCAGGGAGAGAGAGGATACGCCTGAAGGTATCTACTTCTTCAGAGTATTGGGAGGGAATGTCAGACAAGGCTACTTCCCTATAATAAGGGGGGTCTAGATCATGTTGTGGGAGGTCTTGATCAGAAGCTGCGCCTGAGGGCTGAGCCCTAGAGGGCTTAGAAGACCTGTGTCTGGCAACAGGGGAGTGATCTTCCTCTGAAGATGACACATATCTGGACCTAGATTTATGCTTGCTCTTGTCAGAGTGCTTCTTAGGTCTAGTTGGATGGATCCGAGGTTCGTCGGAATCCTCATCCAGTTGATCCGAGGCAGAGCTCGGTGCTACTGTTTGTCTGTGGCTTTGTTTTTTGTGCGAGTACGAGGAATCCTTCGGTATAGCATCAGAAGGGGCAACGTACTGATCCGAGGTAGTTTGGTTAAGTACTAGTCGAGGAGGGAGTGCTGGACCAACGTCCACATCCATTGCCTCGGACTGAGCATTAGTACTTGACCTCGGAGGGGGTAGGTCCAGATGAGCAGCAATGTTGCTGGATGGACCAGCTTTTGAAGCATGAGGCGAGGGTTCAACCTCGGATGGCTTTTTAATTGCTAACTCCTCTCGGAGTGATTGAAATGCTTCTAACATGGATGCCTGGAAGGAACCCATTTGCTGCTGTAAATGTATATTTAAGGAATCACCCAGGGATTTCTCTAAATTTCTTTGAATTTTGTTTTGCAAAACAGTACCTGGGGTGGGTGGGACAGCTTTAGCTGGGGTCTTTAATGATAAAGAACTGAAGGCGAGAGGTTGAGGACGGGGGGGTGAGGTAAAGAGGTTATCAGCAGCACTCTCTAGGTCTGCATTGGAACCAGTAAAAGAGTCCCCATCGCCTTCACCCAAGAGATCTAGTTCATCTTTAGAACTAGTTTCCGCTTTTTGCTTTTTTAAGTACCGCTTCCTGTTTTGAATTTTTTGCAATTGCTCATCAGTGAGAGACGTGCAAATATGGCAGGGCGCTTCAAAGGTGACACAGGGGTCATCTCCCTTGCCAGCCTCCCTACAGGTAGGGCAGTAGTTATGATTATCAAAACTGAAGCAAGAATGACAGCATTTCTGAGCTCTCGGTTTGTCTTTGTTTGCTTGATGGAGAGACATTTTAACGCAATAAAAAGACGTACAATTGAAATTGCCTGAACCGAGAAAACTCAAAACACGCGGAAGCAAGAAAAATGCTTAAGTTGTGAAATCAATAATTTTACAGAACAATCTATGATATATATAAAATGAAATATTCAAATATGAGCCTCCAACAATACGTAAAGACTGAGAAATAAATGAAAATGTCTGTATATTTACAAACTGCTACCAGTTCATTGTGGCCAACGAGAAAGTAGGGCGATTGGTCAGAAGTTATCACGTGACGACAACTACCAGTATATCCGGTGGCTAACAAGAACGATCTTTTTTTTTTTTGGCCCCGGGTGTGGCAACCCGAGAACAGCATTAAGTTCCACATGGTAAGCTATTGTAGCGTAATAAAAGTACACATTTCACAAACTATTACCTCCATCAATTTTCCACCTCAAAATCCTTCACACAGGCTAAAATTTAACTGCATGCATTACGTGCTGATTTTTGCTGTACTTTGAGAAGTTCTAATAACAGTTCTTGATTTTCCCAGGTGACAATTTCAACAACAACTTTCTAAAAAGTGAACAGTCATATATCCTGGGTAAACAAAACACACAGCAAGATAAGCATTAAATCCTTTTTAAATATAAATTGAACACTATAATAGAGCCAACAGACTCTATTCATACCAGAAAGCTATGCATCTAAACAATTCAGTCCTTTGGGGGAAAACTGTGCGGTACAAATCCATGCTGTACCTCAAGATATATATGTTACAGGCAATCTGTGTAACCAGGCATTACGCTTAATGACTGAACATTTCAGTCATTACGCGTAATGCCTAAACAGTTTAGCCATTTCGCGAAAATCCTAGGCATTTCACGTAATGACTGAAATATAAGGTTCAGTGTTACACAGATTGCCTAAAGAAGTATTTGAGATTTCAGGCAATCTGTGTAATGATTTTTTTAACGTATTTTTGATAGAATATGATTATTTCTTGCTATGAGCAATTCAAGATGTAGTTTTAACTATATTACAATTAATGAAACTTATAATATTGACATATCTCATGGATTTTTGCATAAGTGAGTACATAAACAGTTTTACTACATAATCATCAATAATAATACATTTCATACTCATTCTCATTTTCCATTTTTTAGTTCTTGGTACATCTTCTTATGTTGTTATATGGGGTGTGGCTTCTTTAAGTACATGTATATCAAATACTTAAACTTTGATTTGAGATTTCAAGCAGTCTGTGTCATCATGTTTTTTAAAGTTTTATTGATTGCATTATTTCTTGCAGACAGAAGCAATTCACAGGTTGTAGTTTTAACTGTATAACTATCAATTAAGTTACATTTTGAGATCTCTTATACTTTTTTTTTACATAATTGAATAAATGAATGAGTAGTATTGCAATGTTATCACTATAACAGTCATATTTTTCATACCTCTTTCATTTAGTTGTAAGAAGGGCATCTTTTTCAAAACATTACTGTTAACATCATTTTGTATTTGTATGTATTATTATGTTTTCTGAATACTTTGTATGGATAGTGATAAACAGTTTCAGTAACTTGAAAATAGGTACTTTTAATCATAATGCAATTTTTATTACCATTGTTCATGAATGGACATAAAACATTATCTCTATGTACACCACAAGCAAGGATAAAACTATATAACATCAAAATAATCATCAGGAATAATCATCAAACATGATATAAAACTATGTTCAGGCATTACGCGTAATGCCTAGAGCTCATTTTCAGCCATTACGTGAAATGCCTGAAAATGTTCAGTCATTACGCGTAATGTCTGGTTACACAGATTGCCTGTAACATATGTATGTATTAAATCTGGGACCTGACAGCTGAAGTTAACAAGTCCTGCTAGTGAATTAACAATATTTGCTAGCCATTTTTTGTCACCAGCATCCACCAACTGTACATCTACTATACAGAATTTTATACGTGGCAATGTACTGAAAACCTGACCTAGCTCAACAGACTCTGTTCATACCAGAAAGCTATGCATCTAACAATTCAGTCCTTTGGGGAAAACTGTGCGGTACACATCCATGCTGTACTTCAACATATATATTGGTATTAAATCTAGGACCTGACAGCTGAAGTTAACATGTCCTGCTAGTGAATTAACAATATTTGCTAGCCATTTTCTGTCACCAGCACCCACCAACAGTACATCTACTATACAGAATTTTATACGTGGCAATGCACTAAAAACCTGACCTAGCTCTTCAACTGAAACTTTTTCACAATCGAGACATATTAGTTTTTCAATGGGTAGTCCAGATAACAAATCTAGTATGTTGCAGAATGTACCACGAAACATAATGTTTTGGAAAGTTATACTACTTAAGTTACAGTTTTTCAGATCTGCACAGAGACCAAAGATGTACTCGTTTGCAAATGTGTCACCTAGTCTTATCTGTTTTTCTTGGTACTGTGAACTTGTCATCGTCTTTGTGAAACTGTATGTTTCTCTAGTATCTCTACCTGGCCATACCCTAACCAGTACATCAGTTGTGGGTTCTGAAAAAGTAAGATTACGTATCATTGAAAGCTGAACATTACTAGCAAACTAGAGACTTGATATCTGGAACCTTTAACAGGAAACTGTTTTTGCGACCTTAAAGTTTTATGGTATGAGTACACCAACGACGTTACAGATGTTCATTAAAAAAACTTTTAGGGCTACATTTCATTTATAATATCCACTGGACAGTCCATTGTTCATAACATGCCATCTACAATTTGTCTATCAATTTTTGTAACAGTCTGTCCCTACGTTCTGCTCGTTCTTCTTGCTTTCTCTCTCTTTCTTCATACTCTATACGGCGTTGTTCTTCCATGCGTTTTAACAAGTCTAAGGTTTGTTGTTGGGTACTATTTTCTAGTTTCCTTCTATTTTCTCTTCTCTTTTTGGCTGACACAGTTTGAGAGAGATTTGTTGATCCATTATCTGTAGATGTGTCATCTAATGTTTCTTCATCTCTTTCTTTCTCGCTTAGGGAATTCAGCTTAAGCCTTAATCCACAAACACTGGTGGGGTTTATGTCATGCCGTTTTGAGAGAATATCGTTAATTTCCTCAAAATATTGGAAATTCCTTCTCTTACCATCAGTTTTTTTCTTGTTGTCAATAATTTGCTTGTGAGATTTCACCAGGTTTCGCCATTTTGATTCAATTTTCGTCACCGAGTATTTGAAGCCTGCATCATGCATTTTCATCATTATTTTTTGCCAGACATCTTTCTTTCTAAATGAGTTACTCTCCAGTTCATCTTCATAAAGGGAGTACGTAGCAATTAAGCACTTGGTGGCTTCAGTTGGCCAGAAGCTGTATGCTCCAGAGGCCTGAGACTCAACTTCACCTGGAACATTTAACAAGGGTTTTTGAAAAATTGAAAAGGTGACTGGGACAACCTTGCACAACTACACCCCCTAACCAATGTCCCTACCAAGTGTCAACTTCCTACACCTTACAGTTTCTGAGATATAGCCTGGACAAGATTTTATAGGTCAAGGTCACTACGGCAAGGTCAAAAGTCAAATCAAGGTCACACCATGACGTTGCACAACTACACCCCCTAACCAATGTCCCTACCATGTATCAACTTCCTACACCTTACGGATTCTGAGATACAGCCCGGACAAGATTTTATAGGTCAAGATCACTACAGCAAGGTTTAAGGTCAAATCCTGGTCAGACCATGACGTTGCACACCTACACCCCCTAACCAATGTCTCTACCAAATATCAACTTCCTACACCTTACAGTTTCCGAGATATAGCCCGGACAAGATTTTATAGGTCAAGATCACTACAGCAAGGTTAAAGGTCAAATCCTGGTCAGACCATGACGTTGCACACCTACACCCCCTAACCAATGCCCCTACCAAATATCAACTTCCTACACCTTACAGTTTCCGAGATATAGCCCGGACAAGATTTTATAGGTCAAGGTCACTACATCAAGGTCAAAGGTCAAATAAAGAGTCAGACCATGACGTTGCACACCTACACTGCCTAACCAATATCCCTATCAACTTCCTACACCTTACGGTTTCTGAGATATAGCCTGGACATGATTTTATAGGTCAAGGTCACTATGCCAAGGTCAAATCAAGGTCAGACCATGACGTTGCACACCTACACCCCCTAACCAATGTCCCTACCAAGTATCAACTTCCTACCCCTTACGGTTTCTGAGATACAGCCAGGACAAACTTTTTCCCACCGCCCACTCGCCCATCCGGACACCATGGGTGAAAACAATACCCCGACAGCCCTTGAGGGCTGTGGGGTAAAAAGAGGAGGGGGGGGGGGGGTTCACATAAATTTTGTGCTTTCTGATTGGCATAAATTGGTCAATTCTCATCAGGTCACTCCTAAAATCTGATCAACACACGTTTTTCATACTATAAACATGTGCATGAAACTACAAGCCTCTGCGGTGAATTGATTTTGGTGAGCAACGATGACAGGCGGGTGCACCCGAAAAAAAGCTATTTTTTGATCATGTGACCTTGATAAGGATCAAAGGTCAAATTTAAGCACGTGGAAAAACTTTCCCATGCCTAAGATATATAACTGCCAAATATGGTTAGAAAGCTTCCAATAATAAGGGACATAGTCAAGGGAGACCATAAAATGAAGTGAAAACAATAAAGTAATCAACATTAGGAGTTCTTAGTACCCCCAGGATAACATGCTTTATAACAAACCTGTAAAGTGAATACTTTTGAAGTTAAGAGTGACTTAATCATTGGCAAAATATCGAAGTAGCTATTACCCAGTTGGCACTACAGCTCCAACTTTGAAAATTTGCTATGGCAAAGAACATGAAAAACTAGACCTACGCATCGGAGAACCGATGCCACACTGTATCCACCGGAAAGACAACTCACCAAAGTCAGTGAACCATTGTTTGACCCTGAAGGAGGGGTCCAAGGTCAAATCTGACCACACCAAAAGATTCCCAGCCCAGGATTTCCTATAGGTTGGTTTCTCATTACAAACCTCTGGGACCAATAATAAGGGAGATATAGGCATTTTTAAAGTCTGCTATGTGGGGTACTTTGGCACTCTGTGGATGACCTTGAATTAAGAGCTTCAAGGTCAAATGTCTGCAAGGTTGTAGAGGACATGTATATCTGTTATACATATTATCTATGAAGAGATTTAACCTTCTACCTAAGAGAAACAGTCAGCAGAAAAATGTAGATATTTTTCAAAGAAATGCCCACGGAGGCAATCTTGATTTTCAGAATGAGGCTAGAGAAGCTTAGCCCCCAATGAAGATATCCTGCAAATTTGGTGAACCTAGCTGGTGTTGTTTTCCTCTGAGAGCGTTAACGCTGAAAATCTCTCCATGCGCGGCGGCACAGTGAATGCTAAACCAAAGTATCCTCTGGGGAATACAATTAGATGAACAACATATTTTACCAAAACATTTAACTATAACGGTCACAAAGGAAAAAGCTATTTACTAGTTCTCCTCAGTTGTAAAAACAGAGAAAGTAGCTTTTACTCGCTTATTTTTACATTTTTTATTTTATTTTTTTTAGGTAGCCCTCAAAATGGGTACCAGCTTGTAGGTACACCAACCTAGCTGTGGACCTGGATCTAAAAAAGCAGGAAAATATTTATGACAGAGCAAACTAAGGTAAAATTATTCAAGTAAAAGACCCCCCCTCAAACAAAAAAGAAAAAAACCTCTAAATTCAATTGTAATTGTAACAAGACCACAGCCGTGGTACGTATCTCCCGCCGAGCATTACAGGGGAAGAAATATCTTTTCCGAGATATTCACAATTTTTCATTTTCCGCTAAAATGCATGATGTCCGCCAAAAGTGGTGAAAACTGAAATTTTTCCCCTAGGCACAGAATACTGTTGTAGGACAGAATACTAACCCTCTTATGGCTTTCGAGATGTTTACACTTTTTCATTTTACGCTAAAATCCAAGTGGCCACCAAAAGTGGCGAAAATTGACATTTTTCCATTTTGCATGGGATACTCGTACTACCCTGTGGGTCAAAAATTCGCTTGAAATTGCTGTCTTACGGTTTGCAAGATATTTGTGATTTTTCTCATTTTCACTAAAAGTAGCAATAAAGTAGCCATTACTTACTTGTACATTGAGTAACAGCTGTGAAACTTAAATATGCTACAGTTCACAAAGAAGTGAATGAACAACATATTTGACAGAAATACTTTTGAAGGTATAATGTAATAGTTTTGCAGTTATAAATGATTTACTCAATGGAGAACCATCAAAGTAGCTATTACTCAGTTAGCTATGGACCTACAGGTCTCAAAATTGGCCATTACACAATATATCCAAAAGTAGGTGAACAACATATTTCACAAAAATCCTTTAAATTCAACAGTTTTGCTGTTCTAAGTGATTTACTCAATGGAAAACCCTCAAAGTAACTATAACTTAGGTAGCTATGGAGATACAGCTGTGAAAATTTCCCATGACACAGTAGATCAAAAAGTAAGTGAACAACATATTTGACAATAATTCTCTGAATTCAATAGTTTTGGAGTTATCAGTTATTTACTCAATGTTGAAATTCAAATTAGCCATTACTCAGTTAGCTATGGAGATACAGCTCTGAAACTTTTCCAAGACACAAAACATTAAAAAGTAACTGATTAACATATTTGACAATAATTCCCTAAATTCAATAGTTTTGGAGGTATAAGTGATTTACTCAATGTTGAAATTAAGAAATTTCAAAGTAGCTATTACTCAGCTACGGACTTACAGCTCTGAAAAATCACAACACAGTAGATCAAAAAGTAGGTGAACAACATATTTGACAAAAATCCTCTATATTCAATAGTTTTTGAGTTATAAGTGACTTGCTCAATGGTCAAATGTTAAAATTAGTGTAGCTATTAGCCTATTACTCAGCTAGCTATGGTGCTACACCTTGGAAACCTCACCATGATATAGTACATGAAGGAGTTGTTCAACAACATATCTGAAACCAATATTGTAAGTAACAGTTACAAAGATAAAAGCATCTTACTCATTTTGGTCATTGTTAAAAACAGAAAATAGCTATTACTCACTTAGCTATCAAGATAGACCCCTAAAAATGGTACCATCTTGTAGGCATGGAGAAAGTAGCTGAACAATGTATTTTTACAGAAATGCTCTAAATGCAGTCGTTTTGGGGTTATGAGCACTTTACTCAAAGTAGCCACCATTGCTATTACTCACTTAGCTATGAACCTAGGTCTGAAAGAAAACAGCATCAAATGAAAAGACAATAATGTCATAAAACATTGAAAAGGCCAAGGAGAAACAACCAGCATGATGTACAGCCCTGCGTTTTATAATCTCCCGCCCGGCGGGAGATATTAGAAGTAATTCAGGGGTCAAGGGCTGACCTTAAAGGACAAGATTAAAGGTCAAATATTCGTAATCTATAGAGTATATTTATATTTATTTAAGATATCAGCCTTGAAGATATTCAACTTTTCAGGGATGAGAAGAAGACACTGAATGTATAAAACTCCATGATGGCCATCAAACAAACACCAATAGTGGCCATCACATTTTTTCCAAAGGCTACAAATATTCTTTGAAATGAACACCTTTAGTAATGAACATATCCTTCAAATTTTAGAACTCTATCCACAGTACTTTTTACTCTACAGGGATAAAAGGAAAATCTCTTCACCCTGCTTCATCAAAAACAAAGAAATGCCCGTGGAGGCTATCTTGTTTTTTGAAATGAGGCCAAAAATATTCCCAGACAAGATGCTATGGTTATGAATATATCCTGCAAATTTTATAAGTCTACCTATAATACCCTGGCCTACAGAGTGGTAGCGAGAAAATCTCTATACACTACGGTGGCATGTTCATACATAAACCATATTATCCACCAGATGCTATCCGGTGGATACAATAATATATATATAAATTGGTCCATTAAATAATACTCACTTTCCTCAGATTCTTCTGTTACTTCATCTTGGTGTGTGGTTGATGCTGAAATAAAGTAAAAATTCTATCAGTGATTCCCATACGCCACAGCAGGGGGAAAATAGTTTTCAACAACATCAGCTAAGAAGTAGTGAAACAGTACAAATAACGGAATACTTTCAGATTAGGGTCAGTTATATAAAGGGCCAAACAATATTTAAGTAGAGAAAATAACATCAAAGAGAAAGAAAATGTATGTAAAGATAAAGTGGTAAAACAATTCAACAAAAAGACCTTGAATTAAGAGCTATGGGGGCAAAACCTCTCAAAGCAGTAACCAATCTTTCCCTCGGGAAGAGGAAAATCCAATTTCAGAGGCTCCAGGGGTCGTTTTCGACCCCACAATAGGGGAAGGGGGCGTGGAAACCCCCCTTCCCAATGACTCCTCCAAAGCCTCACTCAGTCCACCAGTAGGAAGTCGCCTCCGTTCTTTCAAGAGAGACTGGCTAATAAACAAATGTTCTCAAAACGTGTTAAACATTATCACCAATGGCTACGTTCTGCCATTCCGTTCAAAGCCAAACTTGATCAGATTTCCTCTGATTCTGTCAGAATACAAGGCCCAACAAAAAGACCAAGCCTTGGCCACTTGTATCCAGTCTCTCTTGTCAAAGAACGCCATCGAAAGGGTGGAAAACGTAAAATCTCTCGGGTTTTACAGTCGCCTGTTCCTAGTACCCAAGCCTCACCAAAGGTGGAGGCCAGTCATAGACTTAAGCAGGCTCAACACTTTTCTACATGTAGAAAAGTTCAAAATGGAAACCCCGGAGTCCATCAGGACTTCCCTGGTCCCAGGGGAGTGGGTATCGTCGATAGACCTGTCAGACGCATACCTTCACATCCCCATCCATCCAAACTCAAGGAAATACCTAAGGTTTTGCTACAAGGCCCAGGTGTTCCAGTTCACCTCCCTACCTTTCGGACTGGCCACAGCCCCCCAGGTCTTTACGATGATCGTAAAGGAAGTGAAACTAATGGCCCTCTCAAGAGGACTCAGAATTCACCAATACCTGGACGACTGGCTGATCAGGTCCCAGTCTCAGGAGGAATCCCAAAGGGACACACAGGCAGTGGTAGACCTAACCCAATCCTTGGGTTGGATAATCAACAAAGAAAAATCAGAACTGAAACCTACTCAGGTGTTTTCGTTCATGGGCTACGAATACCACCTAGATTCAGCCCTTGTAAGACCTACTCACGAGAGATGGCTCAAACTTCAGGATTTGATCCTACGACTCAAGTCAAAACGTGTTTTGACTGCAAGATGTTTAATGTCTCTAATTGGGTTGCTAGCCTCAACGGAGAAAATGGTCCCGGAGGGACGCCTTCACATGAGGCCCTTTCAGTTTCATCTCAAGGAGCACTGGAGATATCCTCAGTCGCTGGACAACCTCCTTCCTTGGACAGAAGCCATTGTAGCCCACCTAGATTGGTGGCAAAACCCCTCAAATGTGATGAAAGGCTCAGACCTTCATCCCAAGGACCACAGTATCCAACTCTTTACCGAACGAAGGTTGGGGCGCTCACTTAGATCAAAATTCTACAAAAGGGCTGTGGTCAGATCGGGAAAAAAGGCTACACATAAATGTCCTGGAATTGAAGGCGGTCTCCCTGGCCCTTCGAGACTTCAAGGACCAGTGCCAGAATCAAACAGTGTTAGTTGCGACGGACAACTCAACAGTGGTAGCCTACACCAACAAGCAGGGGGGAACTCACTCAGCAGAGATGTGCGCTCTCCTGTGGAAAATCATGACCTGGTGCCATCACTACCACATAACATTGAAAGCCAGGCACATTCCAGGGTGTCTGAATGTGATGGCCGACCTACTGTCCAGGTCCAACCAAGTGCAGTCAACAGAATGGTCTCTGCACCCACAGGTCTTCAAACAAATCTGCCAGAAGTGGTTCATCCCTCATGTAGACTTATTCGCCACTCACCTGAACCACAAACTCCCACTATATGTGTCTCCTATCCCAGACCCAAGGGCCTGGGACATAGATGCTCTGAACATAAACTGGACCAACCTCACGGCCTATGCCTACCCTCCTACGGCTCTCCTTCACAAGGTGATCCAAAAGATCAAGCGATGCCATTGCCTGATCATCGTGATAGCCCCAGGCTGGCCAGGGATGCCCTGGTTTTGGGACCTAGTGCAGCTCTCAACAGAGATCCCACTACAACTCCCAGTGTCAACGACCCTGCTAAAACAGTCCCACAAATATGTGTTCCACAACAACCCACAACAGCTGAACCTCCACACCTGGTGTCTAGGAGCGGACAACTCCAAGAACAAGGCTTCTCTGTGGAGGTGGCAGAGAGAATTGCTGCCCCTCAGCGGTCATCAACACTGACCATCTACAAGTCAAAGTGGGCCCTATTTGAAAAATGGTGCAGAGAAAATTCGGTGGATTTCTCCACTCCATCTGTGAAACAAATCTCAGATTTTTTCATGTACCTGTACCAAGACTTAAACAGGTGCCCCTCGACCATTGATGGTTACAGGACTGCGATCGTTGACACTTTGGGCCCAACGGCCCAACACATTGCACACAATGCAGACCTTCATAGGTTACTCTCCAGTTTTCACAGGGATCGTCCTAAAAGTTCCAGAAATTTACCCAAGTGGAACCTTTCTGTTGTCCTTAATGAGCTCACCAAAGCACCATTTGAGCCCATGAAAGACACAGACCTCAAACATCTTACTCTCAAAACTGCTTTCTTGCTAGCCTTGGCCTCCGGCAAGCGCCGCAGTGAAATCCATGCCTGGGTCGCGAACAAAGTAGCTAATTTAGGCCAATGGGAAAAGGTGGCCTTGTTCCCTTCTTCTGATTTCATAGCCAAAAACCAACTAGCAAGAGAAGGTTCTCAAAGTGTGTCACCAGTGACTATCCCTGCTTTGACTACCATTGTAGATAGACAGTTTAAGGAAGACAGGACCCTGTGTCCCGTGCGGGCCCTGAGGTTTTATTTGGACCGAACTAAAGACCTGAGAGGGTCTCGTTCTCTCCTTTTCATCTCCTTTAAGAAAGGACATACCTCAGACATCAGACCCGCTACACTCTCTTCATGGTTGAAACAAACCATCCTACTTTGTTACAAACAAGCAGATCAACAAGCCTTGGACTTGGTCCAAGTCAAAGCGCATGACATCCGGGCCTTCGCGGCCTCTAAGGCCTTTTACGGTGGAGTATCGGTGGACCAAATCATGCAAGTCTGTCACTGGAAAGCTCACAACACATTTACAAATTTTTACCTAAAAGACCTTACTTGGTCGGACACCGACAACAATATGTATCTGGGACCCGTGGTGGCGGCACAACAAGTCCTAGATCCTTCCCCTCAGACCAGTTGTCCTCGGAAAGAAAAAAGGGGGGGGCACATCCGCTACAACCAAGTCTTCAGGAGTCTCTCCCAGGATCTAGGTATTCCTTTACCTTCAAGATGTTACGGGTAAGGTCATTTTATTT
Organism: Sabellastarte sp. h YS-2021; assembly: GCA_964017235.1. Lineage (NCBI taxonomy): Eukaryota > Metazoa > Annelida > Polychaeta > Sabellida > Sabellidae > Sabellastarte > Sabellastarte sp. h YS-2021. Next base: position 162,472,705 of record OZ024927.1, on the reverse strand, counting down.
TTTTAATTATCAGGTAATTTCTATTAAGGACTTATTCAGTTGTCGTTAATCTCATATTTCAGGTTAAAAATTTCATGAGATGCCCAACCACTGGGTTGGTCAGTCACACGTGAAGGTCTCCTAGGGACCCTTAGACCTCGAAGTGAGCACCACTGCACTTCCGTCCTACTACCAAACATCTGGACAGTTTTAGCACTGTCCCTCTTTTACTTAGGTTTTTTGGCTCGTTACAGCTAGGCCCGATCTTCGGGATCGGGGCACTGTAAAAGGGACTCAGACTGGTATTTCTGGCACTATTCTGTATATACTAATTCAAATCTTAGAAAAAATGACATATCTTCCAGTCTCAGCTGTAATCCCGCCACCGGGCGGTTGAATTCAGCATTAAGTCCCACATGGTAAGCTATTGTAGCGTAATAAAATTGAAAATTTGAATTACTTAAATGTAGCTTTTATAAGCTACAAGCTTACCATGTGGGACTTAGAAGAGTCCCACCCTGCCTCCCCGCTGTTTACAGCTGAGGGGTAGGTTTAATAAAAAATTTCAACGAGAAAGTAGGGCGATTGGTCAGAAGTTATCACGTGACGACAACTACCAGTATATCCGGTGGCTAACAAGAACGATCTTTTTTTCTAAGACGTTGGCCCCGGGTGTGGCAACCCGAGAACAGCATTAAGTCCCACATGGTAAGCTTGTAGCTTATAAAAGCTACATTTAAGTAATTAAAATTTTCAAAATTATTCATTTCAATCTATGTGATAAATTTTCTCACTGACCAAAAATAAAAACCGAGTATGAAATTCTGCCTTGGCACAACAATTTAGCATATTCATACAATTTATCCAAAATGCATGGTCCACTACGTAAATCCTGATTTATGTATTTATCATTCCTGCAATTGCTCAAGGAATTTACACCTATTCCTTACAATATATTTATCACTAAAATTAGCTTTGAAATATTTTTTGCTCTTTTAGGAGAAGGGAAGTGCTTGTCATGATATGTACACATTTCACCTAAGTAGGTTTCTTAAGGTTCAGTAAAAATGTACCTTCCTGATTTTGATCAAAGTAAAAAGTGTCTATATTTCAATTATAAAAGTTTGCAATTTCAAACCAATACTTCTTCCTCCTGCTGCATACAAATGTACACCTGTGGAGAGTGAATTGGATAGGACAGTCCTATGGGACACCAACATAAGCTGTGACATACATTTTTAGTGAATAGTACCATTGCAATAGAACAAGACATAAAACATTATGAAGTACAATATGCTTTTAAAGAGTTCAGTTGGCAATGGTGTGTGACAGGACTGTCCTATCCAATTCACTCTCCACATTTCTCTCATATGTTATGTCTACTTAATGCTGTCTAACCTCTTTCAGTATAATTCTGATTAGTAGAATTCCCCCTTAAGTAGAATTCACTATTGCTCAGCCCTTTTACATGAAAATTTGCCGCATTATCTTGAAATGCTGATTAAACAGAATTAATTGTTAATTCAACTTGTAAGACTTCAACTGTACTTGGTACATCATGACCCAAGCAAGAAGTCATCTGATAACAACCTTAATGCCATGGATCCAGAGTCTTTGAGCTTCATCCATTTGTGTGTGGCATGCGTGACACACCAAATATTGTGCATAGATTCCAGGGATCCACACTATGTAAATACCTATCCATTTACATTTTTCTCAGACCTTTTGTGGAGTTGTTTCTTGAATTGTCTTTACATATTTTCAGGTGTTCTCATTTTGGCTTTTGCCAATATTTGAAATGATAATGTTCAGTTGTAGTTTTATTGTACTGGGATGCTGTACGGTTGGGATTTTTCATAACAAACAGAGAAGTTTGTAAAGAGGCTAGAGGCACATTGTCCATTCTACTGTGTTTCCTTGTGTGAATTGGAAGCTGCATTTTAAAGTTACATCGACTTGTGTATTTTGTAATCTTACTTTCAAATTTTATTAGCACTGTTACAAATTGTTATTGTATTCGGTGGCTGTAACTGAAAATCTTATTTGGTACAGGTAGTATGTGTAACAATTTTTGCTCAGCATTGGATGTTTGCTTCCCAGTTTACTGAAACCTGATCTTGGACTAATGTACAAATGTTGTCATTCAGTCATATTGAGAGATTGATGATTGTAAGGTTTTGTTTATTATTGGTAAGGTTTCATTTTAAATGTTGCTTCTATTTCATATAATGGATAAAACTTAGTGTAGTTTCAATCAGTAAAATGACGTGTGGATAAAAGGAATATGAACTATAAATTGGCAACTGTCTGTTATTTAAAGTATCTGGATGGTTAAGTGAAATATTTTTCTTAAAGTTGGTTAGGAATAGTTTACACTGTAATTCAAACAGACAATATTTCAGTAATTAGTCAGACATTTTGCTACAGTTTTGTTTAGCTACACTAATTGGATATTAATGGCAGTTACGTGTCTGACTCTTTTTTTTTGTGGGGGGATGTAATTCCACTTTTGCAAAAGTTAATTTCTTTAGAGACATTTAGGTATTGTAATTTCATTGCATTTTCATGGTGCATATGAGAATGATGAAAGGAATAAATAAGTGAAGCAGAGATATGTTTATTATATACTTTTCTTGTTTCACCTATCTTATACATGCTATCGGGACATGGCCCGAGTGTGCCATCACCCAAAGAGATCTTTGCAACAGTTAAACTAAACCAGCTTTTGCAAAGTTCCATGTATGCTTGCTTATAACAAAACAATAGTTATTAACTTGGATCTAGAAATTTGACCTTGAGACAAATTAACATCTTAGCAGAGCACAGAACATCACACCAAAATGTTTTTCTGTGCCAGGATATAGGCCAGCTGATACTCAGTGCTGATGTTACAAATTTGTGCAAAGTGATCATTTAAACCATTTGGCGAGTATGATTTTACCTCTTTAATCATCAATTACCTTTATTATCTTTGTTCACAGAGCCTAAATGTTGAAAAAAATGTGATCATTCAAGAGCATCAAATTTCAGCATGTGCAATTTAACAAAACAAATGGATAAATTTGCTGTGGTAAATGAGAAAGTATCCAAAACACCAAGAACTTAGCAATTGCTTAAAGTAACATTCGTAGACTAGAATAGCAGGATGTGTCGGGGTGAAGTTATCAGTGATCAGTGGAATGTATATGAATGCACAATAACTCATAAGATTGAAAATTGATGGAGCAGGAAGTTTGAAAATATGTAACGACCTTTGATATTGCCACACCAAATCTTACATGGTCTCTGTGAAAAAACGTTTTTCAAACCACATAGGATGGTTCTTATTCGAAACAAAAATATTTCTGAAAATAGCACCTGATAATATATTAAAACCTCTCTTATGCACCCTCTATCCTCATTTTTTTTAATTATCAACCTCAAACACAATTTCCCAAGTAATTTCAACTTAATGTAGTCCTTCTATTTTCTGGCACTTCTATTGCCCAACCTATTTGTTACTCCCCCCAAAAGGTATGGATAATATTTATATTAATATAATGTTAGTTAGCCACACATTAACTTTATCCCAAAACAGTAACAATAACTTATCAACATTAGTTTTGTGGAAGCCTTCTGGTAATATTTAATCGCTTATGAGCTGTAATAGCAATGACATTGCCATCAAAGTTTCTGTTATTAGGCAAAGGCTGTGGTGGTCCTTCTGGTGGTTCAACCAAGTAGTGGCCAATTTCTTCATCGTTTCTGATACACAAATTGTGCAAAACACATGCTGTTAGAATTGTGCAAACAATTGTCTCATTTTCTTTTTGTGCGACATATTTTAGCCTTGTAAATCTCCCCTTCAGAAGGCCAAATGCACGTTCAACTGTGGATCGCACACTGGCATGGACTTGGTTATACTTTCTTTGTACTTCAGTCAGCCTTCCATCATCTCGAAATGGTACAAGTAGCCAAGGAAGATTTGGATAACCTGAATCACCTAGAATGTGATGTTGGCCACATAAATCTTGACCAGTTGCAAATAACGGTGAACGCTGAAAGATCCTTGCGTCATGCACTTTACCTGGCCATCCAGTGTACACATTTGTAAATCTCAGATCCTCACACACCACTGCTTGCAAAACAATTGAGTAGTAGTCTTTCCGGTTATAATAATCATAGCCCCTTTCTGATGGCTGTTCAATCTCAATGCGAGTTCCATCAATCATCCCAATAACCCCTGGAAAATGGTAGACTTCATTTATCATCTGTGTCATTTCCTGTTTTTCTTCATTGGTTGGCCACTTTATTACTTCATCCAGCAAGTATTGCGTAATAAATCGCAACTGTGAACAATTTTATTTGCTGTGCTTCACTTAATCCAAATCTATAACCAATTGATTTATAACGGTCTAGTGATGCCATATACCAAAGAAGTACTAGTACTCGATCAGGCAATGGCTTTTGTGGAGTTCCTCCCTCACCAACTCTGTCAATAATGCCTGAAACATCATGTTCTCTGGAGATCAGAGATATCTTTTCAACGAGACCTTGTGTAGTGGTTCTGGATAGCCTAAAAAAGGTCCTAAATTCATCTATGCTGTACTGATGGATGAGATTTAATCCATTCCAGTATCTCGTACAGTGTGACTTCTTTTTGTCATTGCTGAAAAAAACAAAAATATAGGAATTAGCCTAATTTAAAAACTAATTTAACCTTAGTTAACTGAACACTGAGTTAACTGAATTTGGAAAAAATGTAACAGATGTTGGTTTGAGTTTGGACGGAATAGTTTCATATATATGGCAATCATGAACCACCATAGAATTATGTCACCAGTCGTGAATACCAGCTTTTCCTGAGAACCTTCCATACAGCAGCAAAATATAATTTCTTTTTTAATAACACATTTATTGACAAATGGTACAGAGAGAAAGAGAGGAAAATGTGTGATGCAATCCATCCTGACATATAATGTTATAAAAATATAAAAATAAAATTTACATAAAAAATTTTAAAATTTTGGGACATAAATCTGTCGGGTTTGAAGCGAGAAATTAAAAATAAATAAATAAAACGGAACTTATTTGGGACTGAACCCAGGTGCTTGGGATTACATGCTAGACAATTGGACCACAGAACACACAAGAACACTGGAACACATTACTACAAACAGGTAATGAGAACAAGTTATTATTTATGTATGAGAAATATGTGGGCTATGTTTCAAATTTGCTGATGAAAACCAAATGTTTACATTAAACAGTAATAAGTTATATAGTACTACTGCTCAGTGTTGCTGGTTTTTGAGGGTTTAAATAGCATGTGACAAAATTCACTGGGTGACGAAATTCACTGGCTGAGCAGTACAGTTTGCAAAAAGCGTTAGATTTCATCTTCTGGCAATATACACATTTTAAAGCTAATTAGTAAGTAGATGCTTGGCAGACGTTTGCAGTCTCAGAGTTTTTTTTTCCTTTTTTTTACTTCCTGGTGTTGCCACTGCATGTGACTTTGTAAAGAGAATCTGGGTGAAGCTGAAACAGCACAACACCAAGCCTGTCCATGTGACAGGTGATGGGTGATAATATCAGATCTTAACCACAAAACAATAATAATATGAAAATAACAAACCTTATTGCTGCCAAAGCTGTTACATAAGTGAGGGTAATATCCTCTATGTCTGATTCCTCACTCTTATCCTGATATTGTTCATCTATAATGAAAAATGAACAAATCTTTGCTTTCTGTTCCTGGATCGCCATGTCAAAGTACTTACTTTTTTCATTTTGTGGTAGTGTTTCCAGTAAGTACTGCTTGTTACTGCGCATATGGGTGGAGCTTATTTTACTTGCCGCAAATTTTCCCACGCGAATGACCCTAATGTTGAGGTTTAAAGCATTAGATATACATGGGAGCATTGTAGAGTAAAAAAACCTGAATTTAATATGCACCCAGTCAAAACGTCTGTAAACTGCAACAATCAGGTACACCACTAAACTTTTAATTAATGTGAACAATGTAAAATAGTGCGAAATAGTTGAATTAGCATGTGTCATTAATTTCATAATTGTTAGAGCTACTTAAAGTGGCTTGTGAAGTTTGGATGTAATGTCACCGTACACAACTCTCTGTCAAAAACTTGAGGAGATCCATAAACAGCATATTGCAATGCCAAACCTGGCATGCTTTAGTATTAGAAGAATTAGAAGAAAGTTTTAGAAGTAAATGGGTTGTCAAATAAAGGTTGTTAGGTTTTAAATTTTTTATCACCTCAGTAGGGCGGGCTGTATTGTTTGATCCAGTGAGGTGTTTACTGTTTTAGCTAGATACCATGATTCCTAAGTTTATTGTTTTTACCCTTTTTCAAAAAAGATTTTAAAAGTTAACTTTTATATCTTATATTAATTTAAGTTATTGTTAAATATTAGTGTCGATTCCTTCTTACATTAATGTCACTGTTGTTACGTAAAAGCTAAACTATGAGTAAAAGACCACTGTACCCTGCAAGAACTGGTAGTGGTCCAGTACAAACTTCCTCTGATTGTAAAGAAACCCAGCCTAGAAACCCCAAGGCAGTCTATATTTACCTTTATATAGGAGGAGCAGTCCAGTCCAGGCGGTCAATTTCAATTTGATAGGGGGAGCCCAGGTCAGCTGGGATCATCCTTATTGTGGCAAGCCACTATTATATAGATAATGGCCAAGTGGCGCTCCATTATGTAAACTTAATAGCCTGAGGCCCAAAGGGCCGAAGGGTCATTCAGTTTATATAATGGAAGCGACATGAGGTAATTATCTATTATAAAACCCTGTAAATTAAAACCAATTTATTAATTCATTAATTTAACACTTTGTATCATATGATCAACCTTGACGATCTTTGCAATGTTTCCTTTGGTGTGTATACCATATGGGGCTTTCACTAAAATTGTTCTGTGGTTCTGTTTTATTTCATTACACAATCAACATTGTTTCACCATGTGTACCACTGGTTTTCCATTATGGGAAAATAAAATTAGGATAAAGCTTGAAAAGTTTAAATATAATCTTACTGCCACAAAGTTTAACCATGGATAATGATAATTCATAAAACATGGATCTTTTGACTTACAAAAAGCACTAGAATGGTCATTTAACAATGCTGTGGATATTTTGTTGTGGTGAGTGTTTCATGTTACTTTTTTGATCTGTACTTATTTTAAGACTGTAAGCTATTATTTCAGTGTTTCAGGTATTGAAAGTACTAGAAACTGGAGAATTACTTATTTGTTTTATTTTTATGTTTATTTTAAGTTTTTGGGTTTCTTAAGATTTTTCTTAAGATTTTTATTTTGTGTGCTTCTTTGTCTCTTAATTTTGAATCGAGCCAAATGCCTCCTGGAAAGATTGTCTCCTGAAAAAAAGGCCTCATAGAAAGAATGGTTACTCCACATTTTGTATTTCAGAAATACCTCCTATGAAAATTAATCCACAACATTAAGAACAAAATTTATTTCAACCACAAACCGTGTATCATTTTAGAAGTGTATAACAAACTGTAATAAGGTAAATTACAATCTTTGTTTTGAACTTAAAAACATTGAAAATTCCAATCAAGTTTAAACCCAGCAGTAATGCATTTCAGTACTGCATTATAGCACTACGTTTTTTTCTCATTTTAGTTAAGTAAATTTTGAGCCGTTAAAAACACTCCTTATAATATAATATGCTGGGTTAGATTTTCACAGTGAGTTTGTTTGGAAGGTAGCTGATCCTTTGATTAAGTTCACAGAAGATTATTTAAAATCAGACTGTAAAGAAAATGCAAAAAAATTATCCAACTTTATAAATGAAATTGCTTCGTATTTGTCAGGAGGTATTTTTTCAAGGTAGTATTTTTCCATGAGGTATTTTTCTATGAACTCATTCAGACTTTGTAAATGCACGCACTGAACTAATTAATATGAAAGAAGTTGTGAAAACATTTCAATATTGAATGCATTGTGCTGAGGATGACTGGCAAATACCCTTTTGTTCTTGGCAGACTGGCCATTGAACTAAACCACATTCCACTGTTAGAAAATAATGTAGTGTTAACTCTACGCAAAAAATAATGCAAAAATAATGGAGATTTAAGATAATGGAAGGGTCACCCGTCTGGGTTTTATACCAAATTTATACAATGAGCTATACAAAATCTCCCTAAAAGTGGATAAGTTCTGAAGGGATCCAGTCCATCATTGAATAATCTAACCCAGATTATTGGAAGAGCCACATCAATCTGAAGAGACCTCTCCCAGGTAGGTTAGGCCTGGATGGGTCAAGTTCAACCCCGAAATTGAAAACTAGGAGTCCCTAGATGAGTCTAATCAAAGTAGCCAAAGGCCTAAGTGGAGCCACATCAATTCAAAGAGACCTCGCCCAGGTGGGTTATGCGACATAAAAGGCCTCCCTAGATTAAAAGTTTGGAATTTTTTAAAATGGCCTGTACTAGGGAAAAAAATGAAAGAACAACAACGTAAATTTAGGACTCACTGTTGAATATCACACAAAAAAACATTCAAAACTTATGCCAAAATACTTGAAGGACGCCATAGTTGATGCAATTTTTGTGTAGTTTCCATTATATTTAGAAAGGTTGACCCTATGAGCAAAAGTTAATGAAGTTATATGTATTTTATTATTTTCAGTTATTAAAATATAATTACATTCAAATTGCAATCATAATGTACACTTAAATGTGGAAAGATAGATTACATACAAAAATAAGCTACTAATGATATGCAAAATGCTGGATTAAAATGGCAAAGAGAAAAAGAAAGAGAAAAGCTCACAAAACATTTTGGTTGGTTAGACCTCCCTGAGAGGACGTAGCACATTGCAAGACCCCAACCTGACTTTGGGTTGGGGACATTTTCTCCACGACTAGATGGAAACTATAAGCACATGCCTAAATTCCTAACTAACAATCAGTATCGGGTCATGAAAAGCCATGGTGCCAAACCATCAAGACTGGAGCTGTGTCTGATCCACCCAAACCGGACTGATTAAATTCTGGAGTCAGGATGACAAGTCGGGATCAAACCATCACAATATAAACCCCTTCTGTCTGCTGTAACTAATCATTTATCACTGCAAAGATGCCAGCCACAAATCGTAGAGACTTTTTCCAGAAGCTTAGGGCCATGTTATTTTTGTTGAGTTATTTCTTTTATTTTCATTCTGATTTGTAGACAAAAAAAATGACTCATTTGAACCTAGGACTAGCACGATCATACAGCCAGCACATTCACCACAGCCCACACCACCCAGGAGAAAAAACAAAGCCACAGAACCCTGGATCATGCCCTGGATCCTTCAAAGACAAAAAAAAGTAATAATGCCACAGCACCCTGCTGGCCGATTTAATACAGATTGATACCCAGGATACCAGAATTTTATCAGGATGCCATCTGAAATTTTTGACCTCATTCAAGAACACATCCACTGTTGCATCAAGAAGGAATTCACAAATTATAGGAAGCCCTTAGAAGTTGGATTGAAACTGGCAATAAGACTGAGACACCTGGCAACAGGTGAAATGTACATGTTCTTACAGTATCATTGACTGGTTTGCTGATCACCATATGTATATTCGTCCCTAATGTCTGCCCTTCTTTATTCCGGGAAGATTATTTGACCTGCCATACCACTGGGAGTGAATATTACAATTATAAGGGTTTCTTTTCCCTGGTGCTGCTAGCTTTGGTCGATGCAGACTATAGGTTCCTCTGGATAGATGGTGGCCCAAGTGTATCTTCATCAGATGCACAAATATTTAACCACAGCAAGTTGAAGAAAAAAATCAAGGATGGCCAGATATGCACTCTTTTTGCTGGGTGATGACAGCTTCGCCTTAATGCCATGGCTTGTTAAACCTTACCGCAGGAGACAACTCACAAGGAAGAGAGAATAGCAAACTACAGGGGTTGCAGAGGCAGGAGGGTTATGGAAAATGCGTTTAGAATCTGGGAAGCAGATTCGGGGTCCTACTAGGCATTATGGAGCAAAGGTGGAAGGTTGTAAGAGACATTGTATTGAGATGTGTAGTGTTGTATAACATGCTGAGAACACACCAAGACAGACTAGACAGGGCACCCAACATAGTAGATGACATAGCAGTCATACCAAATGAAGCAGTAGTATATATGCCTTATGAAAACTGCAGGAATCCTTCAAGGGAGGCAAAGCATCTGTGAGACCAACTGAAAGATTACTTTAGTCACCTTGGTGCATTGGCTGGGCAGGAGGACAAGATCTGAGATGTCAAGAACAAATTCCCAACAATTTTCCAAACAATTTCCAAACAAATCACAAGTTCCATAATAATGTTTAATAACTTCAACACTAGTTTTTTTTAAATGTTCCACATTAAATGTCAAAGTTTGTAAATCTTCAGATTTTGTTCATCTTTCAAAATGGATTAAAGTTAAAAAGTTTACAAAAAATAATTTTCTTTTCAATGTTTTTTTTTTAATTTTAAAAATATGTCTAACTGTGAAACTTTGTGAAGTGTCAAAATCTCAAAAGTTTAAAAGTGAAAAGGTTAAATCCAAAGGTCCAAATAATTTGAAAATTGGCATAGTTTATAAGTATTTTTCCATTTGTATAAAATTCACAAAGTTCAAACCCACTAGGGTAGGTTGCTGCTGTCCTTTCCTCTGCCCTACTCTGTATCCCACTTAAAACTTCAACTGCCTCATTTCAAAAAGCCCGAAAGTCTCTTTTCTCCAAGTGTTCAACTTCACATGCCAGGTAATTACAGACGACTGTTCTGGTGGTCTGTCTAATCCCATGGAAATGTGTGAGCATAGTCTTCATCTGGGCAAATTGATCAAAGACCTGCTGGCCAACTGATGCAGACTGATACACTACACTTGTACTGGCATTGCTGCAGATGGATGACAGGTGTGTTGTGTCAGAGCAGATGCTAATCTCCATACTGTCAGTATCCATGGAACCTCATGAAATGGCATGGGCTGAGGCTGCACTAGCACTGGCTCCTCTCTGTGGGGATATAAAGCCTGTAGACTGCCTTCTGATGTGAGCCTTCAAGAAGTTAAATTTGTCTTGAATCCACTTCTTCCTCTCTGTCATTTCCTTGGCTGCCTGGCCAGACTTGGACTGTGTGATTTCCATAGCGAGTGTTTTGGATTCAAACCAAGTCTTGCACATCTTAATTGACAGGTTGCTGCTTCTTGTAAACCTCTCCTACAGGCAATCCTTCCTGGCCTTGTCCATTGTTCATTAATTTCGTTGTAAAAATCCCCACGATCCTTGACAAAGTCGACAAGAGCCTCCTCCTCTGAATATGTTAAATAATTGTTCGTCATATGTCCTTTTGTGTGCCTGGATTGGGAGTGAAATGTGCCAGCCTCTCCTCCACCCTCTGTATCCATTTCACTTTCATTCCTCTCAGTTCTTAGTCTGTTATGGTCACTGCCTTGTGTCCCTATGACTGTGAGTTTCTTGTCTTCCTATTTTCCTTCCTGACCCTCTTATCACTCTGTTGTTTCTCTGCCTCCTCCCTCCTGCTCTGTTCTCTCTCCTCCCGCATTCTCTGTATTTCGGCAGCTGTATCTCCCAACCCAAACTCTGTGTTTCTCTGGGGACAGTCGCCCATCCAAGTGCTATCCAATGCCAGTGCTGCTTAACTTCAGCACTGCCTAATAAACAAGCAGGTTTGCAAACATTTGAAGGGAAACATTTGGTAAAGGGTAAAAAATTGATGGGGTAAGAAACTCATTTATAATAAAAGGTTATCGAAACGTTTTGTTAATAACATTAACTATTAAATATTTAATGACAAATGTTAGAAAAAAACGTTACAAATGAAGATTACAATGTCTCAAAAATATAATTTTGGCATTGTTAAGCAATATTGACCTTAGTTGGGGTCACGGGTCAAATTTACACGTTTTTATGCTGCTCACCAATGAAAATATTGTTTTTATGTCTGAAATTGTAAGATAGTTGCTTAAAAGTTGTGCAACCTTTCTTACATTTACGTATTGCATGTCTCGGAAAGTCCTCTTGAGTCCCCTATTATTGCTTAATGCCATCTTTGTTTGCATATGTTTGAAGATAAACATCTAATATGCATTCTGAACATATGGGTAAAAAATGTTTGTGAAAGAATGTTGTTAAAATATTTGATAGAAAACATTTCAAAAGCATTTTAAAATGATGAGTATGAAAACCGATTGCTATTATATGTTTGTAAAACATTTTCATAGCAAACATTTATAGAACATTATCAACAAATGTTGTTTAAACATTTTAGGTATACTATTTATTACACATTTCATAATGAATGTTTGAAAAACATTTCCAACATAACCTTCATTTCTTCAGCTAGAAATGTTTAAAAAATGTTTCCAGTCAAGCCTCAGTTTCTTGAGTTATTCCATAAATATTTAATAAATGTCTTCAGCAACAACATTTGTATAGAGAATGTTTATCAAATTTTTTTTTTTTAAATTACAATGTAAACGTTTACTTGGAAACAATGAGTAACCCAAAATATAGGATTCAAATAGGGTTTTAAAATCTTTTGTAAATGTTTAAGCCATTTTAAAACGTTTTTATTGTTTACTTGGTGATCAAGCTAAACACAAAGGCAGATAAAACAGACTAAAATAAAATCTCCAGAAAGTACATGACCAAAAAGTTGCATTACATCTCAAGTTGTAAAAGTGAGGTTTTGACCCCAATGCAACCAACTGGAGTTAAATACAAATTATGTTCCTGATTACTTTATTTCATTCGAACAAATATCATTTGCTAGACAATGGTAAAACACATGCATCAAATAACGACTTGAATAATGACACCATAAATTAGCAACACAACTGCATCATGGATTAGAAAAACCACTACACCATGAATAATATCCCCCAAATCATTTCTCTGTCATAATTTGTGGTTTAGTGCAGTTCTGTCTATCAGTAAATATACTCTGTTCAGTTCTCCCATTCACTTAGGTGATTGAGAATGAAAAAAAACGTTCTAATCATTCAATTACTTTAAATCAAATATAAGAGATAACCATAGAATGTTGCATAATTATGGTAAGGTGCATTGTGTAATCCATATTGATCAGGTAATTCAACCCACAATTTATCGCCTTCAATGAGTGGCACTATGGCCATATTGCTGGCCGACCCTGCACATTCAAGCTTCTTCAAATCCTCACCTTTTGGACAACATGCACATCCAGAATTATCAAAAGCTGAAAGGATTCTTTGCCCATTTCTAACCAGATGCAAAAGCACATTATAACCATGGAAACTAACACCAGTGAAACCAATAACAAATGTACCATTCTCTTGTGAGGTAAAGATCCCAGTGTCAAAGCTATAAGCATCACCCTCGTTGAGAAGCTGGATGTTGAACTTGATGACCCTATATTTATTAGAGGGTTCAATATCATGATCAAGAGCCACAGAGAAAGCAACTTTGGGGAAGAACTTTGACAAAATGTTCCTATCGATGAAAGCCGTGTCACCTTTTCTGCCTCTCGGCCCCTTATCACCTAAAAATAACAGATAAATAAAATAATCATTACATTGGATTTATATTTATAGTGCAATTTCTTTTTCTGATAAACTTTTCACTGGTGTTCTAACTGTATAATGTTGTCGAAAACATAACAGCCTAACAAGAAACAACAGAGATCTTTTCATATTGCAAATTTTAACAGAAGGAGTTGCAACAAAAATCACCTCTGAACAGAAGTCGCCTTCGCCAGCAAACAAGGATAAGTCAGACTATTATAGTAAACTGATCTCAGACAATAGTCATGACTCTAGAAAATTATGGCATGGCCTTTGCAAAACCCTGAATAGGGTTTCTGAAATGACACTTTTATCTATGAGAAGTCACTAGCTGACCAGTTTTGCCTCCTTTTTTCTAAAATCAAGACAGTTAGATACCTTTGTCCACTCTGGCAATGAAAACGATGTTCATCCTTCTGATCCTCCAAAGATTACTGCCTTTACACAAGTTTCTAAAGATACTGTTGATAAAATAATTAGAAGCTCACCTTCAAAACCCTGCCTGTTGGACCCATGGCCAACATTTCTCAACAAGGAGTGTAACGATATACTACTACTATTAATTACAAAGTTGGTCAACTGCTCACTCATGGAGGGTTATATCCCTGATGGCTTTAAAACTGCTGTATTTACTCCTTTTATTAAAACGCTACTCTTCGGGTCTACTCAAACCCACTGCCTTGATATTGCGTGACCTCTCGGCCGCATTCAACACCATTGATCATTCCACTCTTCTTAGTTGTCTTCAGACTTGGTTTGGAAGTAGTGGGTCAGTTTCGAAATGGTTCACTTCCTACCTTTCTGAGTGCTATCAGTAAATAAAAATTGGTTCCACTCTTCCTGATCTTTGTAGACTCCTATTTAGTGTGCCCAAGGTTCTGTTTTGGGTCATTTATTGTTTTCATTGTAAGCTACCACCTCAGTTTGGTTTTTGGTAAATGCAAAGGAGTAAAGTTTCATTTTTATGCACATGATACCCAGGTTTATGTTCATCAATCCCGGTAGAATTCATCTGCTGCCTTTGAACAGTTAAACAGGAGCCTAGATGATGTAAAAGAGTGGATGTCAACTAGTAAGCTCAAACTGAATCCAGATAAGACTGAGTTTATTGTATTTGGTTATAAAAGACGGAGGGATATGTTGAAAGCACATTCCCAACTACCAGCTTGGGTGGTCCCCTCTGCCTTGCTAAATCAGTCAAAAATTTGGGGAGTATGGTTCGATCCTGATTTTTCCTTGTCCAAACATGTTCAGAATGTCTACAAAGTTGTTTTGTGCAACTCCACACTTCACACTGGTTTTCCAAGTATTTTGCTCCCTATATCTCTTCCTACAGCAGTTCTTACAGTACCAGGTGCAGTCAGAGTGGTGGTAATTTCCCTTGTGGTTCCAAGGTTCCAACCCTCAGTCCATAAATCTGTCAAGCAGTTTGGTAAAAGTTTTGATTTTTATGCCCCCACTCTTTGGAATGCTCTTCCTGATAAGATTTGTGCATCCTTGTCAGTAGCCTCTTTCAGAAAGCTGGTCAAAACCTACCTGTACACCAAGGCATACCCACCTTAGTCTTACTCACCAACTGGCAATCTCTGTGGTGCTTGGCCATTTTTCTGTCACTGGATGCTGAAATTGGTTGACTGTTTTGGTTTTGATGCGCCTTAGAGTCCCCTTGAATAGGGGAGATTTAGCGCTATAAAAGTCCTATTAGAATAGAATAAAATAGAAACAAGAAATGTATTTGATTCATTTGACATTGAAAACCCCTATCGCTTTGGTAGATATACAGCAACGCTGTGCTGCACATTTTAATAAACTATTGTACCTTTTGCTGTAAATATAGTATGAATGTTACAATTTATGGGATATAGCCATTTTTTGTATTTCTAGATTTTTTATTCTAGTTCTCAACATACTAATTTCTCCACATTGCCCCATTGGATGTCAATTTAGTGTCTAAATAGATAGAGGTTATGTGTCAGTAGATATTCATAGAATAACTATTCAATCACATTAATATTTCAAGAAAGGATTAAATCTGAATTTGTTGATTCAATAAAAAAATTCTAGTTTTTGACAGGTGCTTTACAGATGCAACGTTCCATATAGAAAAAAAAATTGTGATAAAGCATGGGGATGTAACTAAAGTGTTTTATAATCTATAAATTAAATGCATAGTGTACACAGAACTGGGCAGTTTAATGACAACACATTGCATGAGATTAGCAAAGTTTAGCAAATGATTGCATGTTTCTCGCTTTACACTTTTTATCTATGGTAAAAGTGAAGTTTCAGTTTGACTATCTCAAGTTTAAACTCTTAATTACTGCTCTTTTGAGAAACTTCTTAACCGAGTCACTGTTACCTGTAAATATGGCACTGACAGTTTGGAAAAGCATAGTAAGTGATATTTCATCAATAAACATTCACTTTCTGAATGAAACCTTGTAATTGTGGCCACTGTATGGTCTACACACATAAAATATTAATAATAAGGGTGTTACCAAAGTATACTTCGTCTTCATAAGCCAGAGTTTTGGTGAAAAAGGGCCGCCTGGATCTGAAGCAGGTACCCATGATCTGCTAACTGTTTCTATGATCAATAATCAATCTTCAACCCAGCTTAACTGTAACATTGCCAATTGTTACAAAAAAGTCTGTGTTCTTGTATTATTTTATTATTAAATTTATGTATTCAAATTAGATATTGCCCACAATTAAGCCACATACCTATTTAACTTCATATTATTAAGCAAATGGTGAAAGTGTAGTATTTTAGTTTTTGACTGTTATTGACACGAAGGAAAAATTAATAGTTACATAAATTTGTTGTCTAACCCAGTAGTTTTAGAACACACTCAGTTTTTTTTAAAAGTGTGTAAATGTGAATATCTAGTTTTGCATTATAAGAAAAGATGCATTATTAAAAATTCCTTCAATTTATATTATATATGTACACTCTCATGTGCATGAAAATATGATTCATGTAATGTTGGTATTAAATATAAAAATATATTTTACTGAGGATGTCGCCCCATAAAATTAACATAGCAGTCCTAACTTAAGATTTAGAGTTATTCCTAGATTTATTATAACCTTACTACATTTACCAGTAGATTTATTCACATAAGTCATATTATGAATTTAGTTGGACTTGTGAAGTACCAATTACCTTTTTCGCCCTTGATCCCATTCTGCCCAGGAAATCCTGCTGGTCCAGTTGCTCCAGCAGGCCCTTGCACACCTTGTACCCCTTGTATGCCCTGGATGCCTTGCACCCCTGGAGGTCCAGGCATGCTTGGACGACATACTCCCATAACACTGGCTGCCT
The DNA here is from genome assembly GCA_964017235.1 of Sabellastarte sp. h YS-2021. Taxonomy (NCBI): domain Eukaryota; kingdom Metazoa; phylum Annelida; class Polychaeta; order Sabellida; family Sabellidae; genus Sabellastarte; species Sabellastarte sp. h YS-2021. The sequence continues at coordinate 162,455,841 of OZ024927.1, read as the reverse complement.
CTGTATTATATGTTATGTCATTATTTGCAATATCCTTATCTCTTCTTTGTGCCTTTTTATTGTGCTCTGTCAATACTCCTGTTATGAGTACTAAAATTAAGACAGAGGCTTTCTTCAATATATCTAACATAGTTGTATGTTTATGCATATAGTTTCGCAAAAATTACAAATTACAATCAGAAACTTTTGCTAACAATACTATCTGCAGTCTTTCCAGAATGGAATGTTGTAAAGTACTGTATTCAGAGAAATGAGGAAACTGTGTTTGAATATTATGGGCCAGTGGAACAGATTTATAGCTGGCTTTCTGTAGTCATTGTGAAATCAGGTGAAAGTACATTGCTTAATGTGCCCTAAACTAAACTGTTACATTTGTAGTTTTACACTCAAGACTCCAATCCTCTCCTTGAAAATATATATGGAAATAGGTAGGTAATAGTGGGTACAATTGGCCAACTGTTTTATCAAGACTAAGCCACTTCTATTAATATCATGAGTAAATTTTAAGTTGAGTCTTTTTTGCAGTTAAACCAGCAATGCAATTTTGAAAAATGGAAAGCACAAGTACAGTAAGTAAGCACTGCTGTTGCAAAGACCACAGGGATATTTATTATGCATAACACGTAGGGATGCAGACAGTTGACCACATAAATTGGATGAAATGTGTCAAACTGACTGCAACAAATTACCACTGACAAATTACCCCAGTTGCTCTTCTAGTAGGATATGGAAACCACTGGTACAATTTTGAAGAGAGACCTCTGTAAGTTAGATCATTTTATATTATTTTATACGATGAAAACCCACTACATATTTATATCTCCACTGAGAAGTGCGAGTAAATCATATGAAACTTGAAATGCTTAATTCTCAAAAAATATAAACAAATGTAGACATTTTTGTTAATATAAACAAATGTGCTAGGGTTTTTTTGTGTGCATGTCTTTACTCTCAATTTAAAATATCCTTATGGTGTTAAATTAGAAACAACGAGCAATGATGTTTCTTTTAACCAAACTTTATGTATATGCAACAGGGACTGGTTTCACAAAAGGACTTAGCCTGGACTTAGACGTAAAATTAAGACATCTGTCTTTAATTCATGTTAAGTCCGTGATTTTAGACTTAGTGGATTTTACAAAGCAGCAACCTCTAAGTTTGGCTAAGTCTTGGGCTTCAAACTTTAATTTTTGTAAACAAAGACTTTAACATGGCCGCCATAAATTTCTTTCCACTTCAGAATTTGAAATGGCTGTAAATAAAGTATAAATGAATAGAATACCTCCTTAATGTAGTCTTTGGGAAGATTTCATGTAGTAACAAAGTTTTCTATTTCAAAACAGCACTTATTCTAAGATGAACTTCATCAAATGAAGGACATATGTCACAAATAGTATATTTTCAATAGAAATAAAATGTCACATGGCACAGAAAACCACTGTGGTTATTTGACAAGCTTGGACTTAAGTCACCCTTTGTGAAATCCATTTAAGACCCAGGCCTAGCTAAGACCAAATCTTGGCTAAGTCTAAGACCCTTTGTGAAACCGATCCCAGGATTGTAATAACATGTGGGTGCATAAGTTAGCATTTTAAATACCTACTTTATTACAAACGTAGAAACAATGGAAACAATCTCAGTAAATGGCACATAGGCTCTCCAACAAGGACGTAAGTCCAGAGTTACCAGAGCCAATACTCTGTGGCTACATATTAGATGTTAATAGTCAGTGCGTGATTTGCAATTTCTATGATGGGACATAGTATTACACATTGGCATTTGAGCTGAAGTAGATACAGGCAGAGCAGTGCCCCAATCCCACTCTTGAGAGTTTGCCCTGGCTGCCCTGAAAATTTAGTGTGCGAATAATCTCCATGATTTTAGTTAAACTGAGGTCTAGTCACTGGTAAGGTATCAAGATAACTGAGATCCCACCCTATCCAGAGTCTCAAAACCATGTGTAGCATCCCACTTGTCAAATAAGAATCAAATAACGAGAGGTGTTTGTTTCTTTGCATCATATTAAACAAAAAATATTATCGATTACATTTGTGCACTAAGGTTTTTGTTCTTTTACCTTCAGTGATGGGTGTTAAGATCAAATTGACTCCCACAAAGGATACTTGGATCAAAAGTTCCTGCAAAGTGTTTCAGTTGCAAAAAGCCTGTTACTCTAAATGTAAACTAAACTACAGTTGAAAGAGTGGGTTTGAGGTCAGATATTTATTTATTTATTTGGAGTTTTATGTCGCTTTCAACAATATACAGGTCATAACACAACATTTAGCTGGCAGTGCAGAGGAAACCAGTACATACAGTTGGTCAAGGTTCTGTACTGTAAACTGCTGACCAATGGCAAGCAAATACCATCTTTCCCGCTAGAGGTGAGGCAAGGATTCAAACTCTGATCTCAGAGGTGGGAGGTGGGAGTGTGTTACCACTGCGCCACCGTGGCCCCCTAGGTTGGATAATTACAGATTTGGTTGATAGAGGGTTTTGATAATAGATAGATGTTCTACTTTAATTGTTGTGTGTTTCTCGTAAATAGCTCTCTTATAATGAAAAATATGTTCATGAAGGAGTTATTCAAATAAATGAAAATGAAACCGTAGTGTCCATCAGAATTTGGGCTGATAAAGTGACCTAAATTGTTAACTCCAATAACCCTGTCTGTGATAACTTAACAGATTTGTAATAAAGTGATTGTTCATAAATTGAATGTTGTTGTTGAACTGGGTGCAGTTCATATAGCTAGCGATGCAGTTCAGTATACCATATTTCTATCATATAGGCATTCTACTCTGTTATCTACAATTATATAAATAGTAAATAATGCAATAATGTAACTGCCTTTTTAAAGCTAGCAACAATGTGCTAAATATGCAGCCAATTGATAAAACTACTACTGTTACATTGTAACAAGTTGCAGAACTCAGCTACGCAGCTATTGTTTATAATCTTAAGCAGCCAACAACCATTTGTACAAACATACAACGGTTAATCTTAAAAGGGAAAGGAGAGAGCATAAGTAATTTCAGCATAACATAAACAAGAATCAAATGTTGGAAGCAGGATACAGAGAAACAATTTAAACTTTTAAGTTCTTTCTGTATTATTTGATAGATATTTATATACTTGCCCAATAGGCAGTGTTATTAAGGCGGACAAATACTTTAATTGAAGTTAAGCTCTCTCTTTAATAAACCTGCATTTATAACTATTATTTGGTGAAATATGAGGGATACATTTGCAAATTTTGATAATATATTAATTTTGAAAAAGGCAACTTTGTCTTCAACTTATAACATTACGGAATACTTATTTTAGAGTATGTGGACAAGGAAAGAGTTTTTGCAACAATTTAACCATTGAATTAAATTACCGCTTTTACAGCATTCCTTATCTTCTTGAATTTTGGGATATATTTTGATACAGTAATGAGGGGATCTGGAAGTTTGTGTTCAGCTATCTGTCTGTCATGGGTGACATTTATCTTGTGTGGATTTAGTCTTTTTGGACCATTTTGGGTTATGACAGACCACGGACTATTGAAGAGTGCCAAGGGACTGTATTTGAAGTGTAACCATCCCTATGAATCGCAGATGTCATGTCAATGGTTGAGCATTGATAGTGAAAATGGTAAGTGAATTGCTGAGATTTTACCATTTAAAAACAGGTGTCTTTAAACAACCAGTTTCTGTATCTATTTTTTTCCAGTATTGAAATACATATTGGTAGCTAGTATATTAAATGGAGAAAGGGGAAAAGACTTCAGTATAAGTGCTTATTAAATGTTAATATTGCTATTTTCATTGAGAGCAGTTTAAAGATCGTTTTTATACTTATCCCTGGGTTTATATTATTTCAGTAATACACCATTATATATAATGAAGTTAAGCCATTTCCTTTCTTTATCTTATCATCTGTTTACATCCCATTGCCAAATGCATTTCTGGGTCCGACCACAATATAAGATATGTTTTTACCAGTTCCTAGCAAGTTTCAACCTGGGAATTGAGATTAATTTATAAAAGTATTGTGTTATATTTATCACTAATTACAAATCTAATTGTATTTTTTGAGCATGAAATGACTTGGTAACAGGTCAATTTACTTGTAAGTGCTTCCAGAGTGAATTGAACAAAATTCCTCACTATTTCATATTTTTATCTGATAACCCCACGGCTACAAAAACTAGATAAGAAATTCTCTTGCATATCTGTGTGTATATTAAATGCTATGCTAAGCCTAGTCTTATACTTAAGTCAAATGGAACTTGTGCAGAGTTTCCTATTTAATAAATCTGATGTATATTTCATGCATCCTACCTTGCTAAATCTGTGGAAGTTTCGAGCAGTTACATTGGACTATCAATTTGGTAATATTATAAATAATACACCAGTTGAAAAAAGAGGGGACGTTGAGGTGATAATAATTTTCATACCCCAAAGGCTATTTTTTCTTTCTCACAGAGGTACAAGAAGTGATTTTATAATATGAAAATGTATCACAAATGTTTGATTTAACATTTAAGAGACATGTTTTGTTATGAGTAGTTCTACGTAAACATGGAATTTATTATTTTACTTGGTATTTGTGACCAATAAAATGCAAGGAAATTAAACATCTAATATCTTAAGGTCATACTTAAATTTAGTAGCTAGTCACCTTTGAATTGCAGAAATTTGTTTGACCAGAAATACGGAGGTTAATGAACGTGAGTTTTACTGTCTCTGAAACAGTGTCCACCTTTTTCAAGTAATCAATGCTAGTGTAATAACTATTTGATACTAAATGTTGCACATTTAAATTTACCAGATGAATATCACTTGAATATACAAAAAGAGTTTCAGAAAAGATTCATCCACTTCTTGTATCATGAAACATAACATGGCTACCGGCCTAAATATCTCAAAATGCCATTTTTTTATCATTTGAAATAGCTTCATTTAATTCCCCCATGCCATTGAAGAGAACATAATGTAAAATGACTTTCTTTCCTCTACCAACCTTTAGTGATGCCCAGACACTAATACTGTCCACATTTAGAGTACAAGTGTTGGTTTATTGCAACAAGAAATTGTACACAATTTTGGGAGAATCTGGAGCCTTTGGCAGGGCTACATGATACCAATAGTTGGTCTAAATATGCAAAAGCGAGAAGAAACAATGAACTTTATAGTAGGAACCATGAAATGTGTTGAAAACAATAAAGAAACTTAGTACAAGTGAACTTTGCAAACACATGCAAATGTTTCATGAAGTACTAGCCAACATTTTGTATTTATTCATTTTTAACATATTCTTGTATGGACAGTTGCCAAGTTTGTTTTAAATATTCATTTAATAACCGCTGAAGAACAACTGAAAGGGTGGGGTGAAATATAAGGCCATGGCATGTTTATATTGTATGAAATTAAGCCACCAGCCATTTTCAGATGTCTAAAAAAGACAATACGGCAACTTCAGTAGCACAAAATAAACAAAAATATAAGGAATTTAAAACTAATGAACATTTACAGTCTCGATAGACTTGAGTTAAGCAAACCATAAAGTATATCTCAAACGTGTTTTACAGATTTATATATAATATTATTGTTTCAATAATACTTAAATTATGATTCCATATATATGAAGTAAAAAGATACTTTGAAATATATACATTTTTTCCAAAATATTTACATATTGCAAATGTTTCTGAGGACACCTCACATTAATGTACTATTGCCTAAAGATGACATGAATCCGAAGTAATTGATGAGAGTTTTTAAATCTTCTGATTTAAGTATGAGTTTTTAGCCTATGCCAGTTATATTGTAGAGTTTCAAATTCAAAATAAGGCATGAGATGGGTTAAGATGACCTTAAGTTTATGTGTGAACATACAGCTGTGCAACAATATGGCATAAACCAGGAAGCCAATTGCAGCCAAGTATTGATTATTTTTTGGACACATTTGTCCAAATAGCTTATCCAAAGGGATAAACACTTGGCTTTGCAAACTTTTCAAATATGCATAGAGCTAGCCACGCCCAAACTCTGTCATTTATCTTTTAATGTGTGTCTTAACATTTCTCTAAGCATAGGAAAAATTTGATTATGGAAAAGGAATCAAGGTATACTAGTTGCAGAGTATGGCTCTTTTAGTCCTTACTGGCATTTAAGCCGACAACCTTAGAATTATGAACTGACTAAAAGAGAAAAGTATATGAAAAACGAATTTATTTTCTGCATATCATTTCCCTTGCTTTGAAAAGAAACGACAGAAATTTGATGAAACATAAAATAATGTTGTATCACATATGGTTGCATGTGTTAATAGGGTGGCACCAAGCCTGTGCAGGTTTGTGGACTGGAGGAACTGTCTTGCTGATGTTTTGTGCCATTGGCGCCATGTGTATGTGTTGTAGATGTTGCAAAGGAAAATGCTGCGCTACTATGCTGGCCATTGGTGCTTTCTTTGCAGGTAATGTTACTTGGCTAGTTGATCATGACGATTCACATAGATTCACATGTGGCCATTAAGCGTTGAATTCACTGAACCTTTTTTTATATAAAAATAAATTTTGATACATGGCAACATATTTGTGTAATTTCATATGGTTAAGCAATATAAAGGCAACAGAATCAACTTACGGTTCAGTATGTGTGATATATTAATACAAATAAAAAATTACAAGATTAAAATAACATTTACAAGTTAAAGTAGCAGCTCAAACATATACTATTCACATCCAGACTTTTAATAGTAAGTTTCACATTGTTTGGAATGAAAGTGGAGACCTGCATGGTATCCGCCTTCAGTCTGGATGCAGCTGACAGCGTTTTTAGATACATCCTAGAGAATGGACAGCTCTTTGTCATCATTTTGTTGGGTTATACTGATGTTCATTTCTTTCCCCTTTCTTCATAGCTGACACCCTATTAACACCCTATTTGTCTGTTTATCATTTTAATAGCTAGCGTAAAAATGAGGTGACCTTACGGACATCTTATTTTTCCTTTGGCTGGTACAATTGTTAATAATGTTCACACTTTTTTACTTTCTTTATAGCTGGCCATTTTACAAATGTTGCGATTGCAATACAGTATAAAAAGAATTTTTAACAATTACATATTTTTTTTCTGTCGTAGCAATCCCTTTTCATACTCACTGTTATTCTGTTTGGGGTGAGTAATCGTAATTTCAGTAACAAAAGCACGATATTTAAGTGATATTCATCTCCATTTCTCCCTTTATAAACTGGTCAGCCGTATACCAATTTTACATAAAGAGTGGAGAGCCCATAAATGGTTCGAAATAATTTTTTTTGGGGCGATATTTAAGTGATATTCATCTCCATTTCTCCCTTTATAAACTGGTCAGCCGTATACCAATTTTACATAAAGAGTGGAGAGCCCATAAATGGTTCGAAATAATTTTTTTTTGGGCCTGTTACTGACTAGTATGATTCCATTTCATAAAAATCGTTATGTCCTTGGTCTGATGCAATGTTTAATAGTATATACCTTATCTCTCTACAGCTGGGCTGTTTACTGCCACTGTGATTCTGTTTGGACTAAAGAGTGGAAACCTGTTTAACAGAGGCAAAGAAGAGTACTATGAATGGGGATTCTACCTCTCTTGGCTGGCCACCATCCTCTCTCACATCACTGCCAGTGCTTTCTGCTCATCTGTGTATTATCTGAGGGATGAGGAGGCATTTTATTACTGATAATAATCATGTTCAAATAGATTTTTTAACCTGTGCCCTGTACTGCTTTAATCAATGTCAGGATATCTGTAAGATAAATATAGCCAATAACAATGCTTTTGAAAATATAAATAATATTACAAGAAAAGTTGTGAAAGAAGAATTGCTGAATAAAGACATTGAAAACATTACAGTCTTTTCAAACACTCTAGAAATTCTATAACTTTCCTGTAAGAGTAGTTATAATATCAATGCTACAAGTTTTGATCTTATTTTTCATCAGATTATTTTAATGCGTTTTTCTTCACTTCTGAAATATCCTGGCATTCCATATTAAAGCAGTATACAGAAACAATCATTAGTGTTTACACTTTATGTGTTACTAATTTGGCACATGCCTCAAACTGGCATGAACTGAAGATTGGCATTATCTTTGATATTGATTTTTATATGGTTTATATAAATTGATCATGTTGATTAAGGCACCGAAGTCATGTACAGAATATACTATTGGGTCATTTCCAAATCCTTCTAAATGTAAGTATGTAAAGTTTGTAAAGTTTATATATGTATCTTTCATTCTGTCGACTCATATTTTAATCAATAAAAACTCACATTAATATACCTGTATAAAATGTAAAGAACACAAGTTATTTTGTTGAAGTTATGCTGAAATACCAAATAATGAATGTGAATTGAATTGTCATGAACTGAAGATCAGCATCATCATCATTGATGTAGATTTTTATAAGCTTTATATAAATTAATCATGTTTATTAAGGCATCAAAGTCATGTACAGAATATAGTATTTTGGTCATTAAAAATCCTTCTAACTGTAAGTAAGTAAATTTGTAAAGTTTATATATGTATCTTGTATTCTGCCAACTAGTATTTTAATCAATAAAAACGCCAATATACCTGTACACAATGTAAAGAAAACATTTGTTTTGAAGTTATGCTGAAATACCAAACAGTGAATGTAAATAGATTCATAAATAACTAGAACAATCATTTTATATAAAACCCAGATGGACGACCCTTCCATTGTCTCAACTCTCCATTATTTTGCATGCATCCACACAAAAGAAATGCCTGAGCCTGATGACCAATAATAAGCAAATTTTTGGTAATTTTGAGGTCGGCTTCACTCATTCATTCTTGAAGAAGGGGACCCAAGGTTAACTCGAACATCACAAAACTATTGTTATTACTTGATTTACTATTGTTGGCTTAACATCCGAAACCTGTAAGAATAAGTGAGTTATAAGCAGCAGACTTGGGTACGTTTGATTGACCTCAAGTGAAGGATGCCTGATCAAACCTAAATGCATCCAAAGATTCCCAGTACATGATTTCCTATAGCTTGGTTTCACTTTCCAAACCTTTAGGACCAATAATGGGTGAGCTACAAGGTTTTTATGTTTAGATTTTGTCGTTTGACCTTACAAGAGGGATTCAAGGTCAGATTTGACCACATCAAAATATTTGATTGAAGACCAGGATTTCCTATAGGTTTGTTTGATATATCAAACCTTCACACCAATAATAGGCAAATTGTAAGCATTGTTAAGTTTGGCTACCCTTGTTTGACATTGAATGAAAGTTCCACGGCCAATCTTGAGCATATCAAAAGATTCCCAGCTCAAGTTTTTCCATACACAGGGTTTATGCCAAGGTCATACACTGGAGAGGGTGCTACAATCATCTAGGTGAAAATAGGAAAATACAGATAATTTCCCAAAGAAGTGGGAAAGCATGGCCACTGGATAAAACCTTCCAGTCTTATACAATGTTTTGTACAACATTCGTCAACGGTCTCGAGATTAGCCCTAAAAAAGTAAGATTATACTGAGAATACTCAAATTAGCCATATGTAGGGGAGAATAAATGCTATTGAGAACACTCATCTGCCATAAAGAAAGAACGAGTTGAGAAAAAGGAAGCATATCTGGCAAATTCACTGAAACCAAGAAGTTAGTACAACTCTCTGATGGCTGCCTTATCGCATAACTACAATATGGAAGTATATGTTACCTATAGTAATCATCATGGGGAAATTCAAAGATTGTAAGTTCTTGTCATTGTGAGACAACGAAAATTAAACAGGATTGAAGACAAAAGGGAAATAGTAATTACTATTCACAGATATTTACCATTAACATTCGCCACTCTCTGACATGAGAATTACAACCCAAACCACCAGGAACAATATGAAGCTAGTGACAAGTACATTCAGGTTACTGTCATTTGACCTTGAAGGAGGGGTTTAAGCTCTTGTTAGACCTTGCAGGAGAGGTATGAGCTCAAATCTTACTACAGCAAAAGATTCCGAGTCCATGATTTCTACACATTGATTTCACATACTAAATCTCGAGAGCAATTATGTTTTTTTTTACATTTGGCTAAGATGTTGTCCTTGAAAAAGGCATCCAAGGTTTAGTCTGGCCAACAACTGATTCCTAGACCATGATTTTCTATATGTTTCTTTCATATGCATCATGAGAACCACGTTAGTATAGCGGCAAACACTCACCTCCCACCTCTGTGGTCTGCTGTTCAAACCCCAGACCCAATGTGGGATAATTGGTAATTGCTTCACTGATGGTAGGCAGTTTATGCCCCTGTTCCACCAAAGGATTAAGCCCTGATCCTGTCGGCAACCCTTAATCGTGGAGAGTCGGTGGAAAAAAAGCAAAAATGGGCGGGAATACTGAGTCGGTATTGAAGTCTGGGATTAAGTACAGATCGGCCTCAGGAAGCCTCAGGACGCCTCAGGTGGCCGCAGACAGTCCCCGAATGGTCTGGGACTAAGAACCGACTAAGCCAGTTTTCTGGTCGGTTTCAATCACGATCCTTGTTGTACACATACTGGGTCCCAGGACACCTCAGGCCTCCTGGGACTAACCCCCGATTAAGTCCAGGCGTCCTCAGGCCTCCCCAGTCTTCCCCAGACCACGATCGCCGATTCTTGTTTTGCAAAGTTGCTGGATTTTCTGGGTATATATATATATAAAACCCGCGATCTAATCACCATTGCTTTTCTAGGAACACAGCAGGATGCCACCTTTTAATGGAAGACAGATTCAACAACAACTTATGGCATTTTTGGTTTTTATTCAGTTACAAATAATCAGGTATTTCGAATTTTTACGTCGACCACAGCAACCACCACCACCAACAGCACCACCAGCACCCATAGAGAGACCTAGAAGAAGGCACAACATGTGGGTCAGGCCATGGCTACTGCAGAGAGAGGAGAGGGGGGCCTACCACAACATTATGGCTGATCTGTATGCCACAGACATTCCAGGATTCACCAATTACATGAGGATGACCCCTGAATTTTTTGAAATGATAAAGACCAGACTGGAAGCACATCTAGCCAGGCAGGCCACCAACTACAGAGCACCAATCAGTGTTCAGGGTTGGAAGATCCACCATTTCCAAGTTTCTACCAGAGGTCTGCAGAGCCATCCAGGATGAGTTCACCAGAGAGTACCTCAGATGTCCTACTACTCCAGATGAGTGGAAAGAACTGGAAAGGGAATTCAGGATCAGGTGGAATGTTCTACATGCCCTGAGAGCCCTTGATGGAAAGCATGTGGCCGTGAAGAAACCCAAGAACACTGGAGTCCTCTACCACAACTACAAGGGGTTCTTTTCCATTGTGATGTTGGCCCTGGTAGATGGACAGTACAAGTTTAGATGGGTGGATGCTGGGGCAGCTGGATCTTGCTCAGATGCCCAGATATTTAATGCCTCTCAGCTGAAGAGCAGGATTGAAGATGGCAGGATAGGCTTCCATGACCCAGCTCCTATAACCCAGGGTGGTAGAAATGTCCCCTACTTCATTCTGGCAGATGATGCCTTTGCCCTGAAGACCTGGCTCATGAAACCCTATGGCAGAAGGATGTTAACAGGAGAGGAAAGGATTGCCAACTATAGAATATCAAGGGGCAGGAGAGTTGTTGAGAACGCTTTTGGCATCCTGGTTTCAAGATTCAGAGTGATGAGGACCACCATTGAACTACCCCAGAATCAGTCAGAGAAGTGGTCTTCACCTGTGTGGTTCTGCACAACATACTGAGAAACCAGCATCAAGGTCAACATGGTGGTCAGCAGCCTGAGGAGGACGATGATGATGATGTGCCTGGTGATTGTGGATTGATTGGTGGTGCTGCTGGTGGTGGCCAAGACAGAAACCCTGCTAGAGAAGCCAAAAGACAGAGGGATTACCTCAAGGACTACTTCAATAATGAGGGAGCAGTGGCCTGGCAAGATGGCAGAATATAAGTCCTGCTGCAGTAAACAGTCCTTTTCAGGACTACCAAATATTCCAAAAACAATTAATCAGCTATGCTTGCTACAGACAAACCCCATGCCAAACATAACTTGTTCAGATGGACAAACAGACAAACCCCATGCCAAACATAACTTGTACAGACGGACACACAGACAAACCCCATGCCAAACTTAACTTGTTCAGACGGACAAACAGACAAACCCCATGCCAAACATAACTTGTTCAGACGGACAAACAGACAAAGCCCATGCCAAACATAACTTGTACAGATGGACACACAGACAAACCCCATGCAAAACATAAGTTACACAGACTGACAAACAGACAAACACAAGTTACCCACCCAAACAAACAGACAAACCCAGTGCCAAACAAAATCCAGACACAAAGCCACATATAATATCCTAAATGGAATTATTTGTATATATTTTGAAATCCACATTCTAATTTCACCAAATTGTTTTTTGGGGGGTTGGAAAATTATTTGTAACAGAAATGTTTTCATGGAAGTATTAAATTTAAAATCTTCACTTCTATTCACAAATATATAGAAAATATAACCATGGAGCTAGTTTTCTTTTCAATAATGGGGGATTGTGTTTGCAAAATAGTTTGTCAGTTCTTTGGCATGGGTTCTGTTTACTTTTGGGTTTGTGTGTTTCTTGGTTGGTGGTTATTGGTATTGGGTTTGTTTTTCATAGTTGGGTGTTAGGTTTGGTAGTGGGTTTGTTAGTTGGGGGTTATGTTTGGTATTGGGATTGTCTGTTTGTGGGTTGGTAAGTATGTGATAATGCCTTTTAACTCTAGGGAAGGTGTAAGTGTTGGACTTTTCAATTACAGATTTTAAACTATCCCATGGATTTTAATCTAAAAATGGGCTGATTAATGGCCATATTGGGAGTTTTTAAAAAAAAATTTTATGTGGCCTTTTTGTTATGTGTGGTACCATGGGTTATTTATTTCATGTTTGGGGTGGTGTGGGTGTTGGACTTTAATTGTTTTTTTTCTTGTGATAAGTATTTGTACTGAACCTTTTTGTTTTGGGAGGGGAATTGGAATAACTTGCAGCTGAATAATTGTTTTTGGAAGAATTGGTGGCCCCTAAAAAGGGCCTGGCATGTCAAAGACCCGCCCTGACTGGATGGCTACTGAGGAGGCTGCTGTTGAGGCGGTGCTGAAGTGGTGATAGTAAAGAGCTGCTGCTATGGTTGCTGCTGCTGAGGCTGCTCCATGATCTGTGTTGATGTCAGATCAGGTAGCTGGCTTAATATTCCACTCAGGTTGTGTCTGCTCCCTTCGTCCTGTACAGTTAGGACAGATGTAGGGTTGCCTGAAGTGAATGGGGCTTGGTGTATAGTACACAAAACTGCTGCCAGCTGCTGCTTGAGTGGAACTAGACGCCTGTGGAGTGGTTGTTGGCAGTAGGCCGACCCTCTGGGACTCCGTGGTAACAGTGGCTGATCTTCTGGGCAATGGCCGACATCTACGGTTGCTCTTAATAGTTTCAATGTCTCTAAATATCTTGCCTTTTAATTCTTCAAATTCTTCAAAGTCATCTTTTCGGCCTCTGATGCCACGTAGTCGAAGAAGGGCTGCCTGTCTGACTTCTGATGCAGAAAACCTGAGATAAGTGTCCTCATCTGCTCAAAGTGTTCGAGAATCTTGGAGTCTGTTGTTGAAACGGGTGTAGATGTAATGACGGACTGACTCCTCTCCCTCAGGACACTGGACTCAAGGTGTTCTGTGTCAGTAGTTGAGCCACGTGATTCGTCCTGCCTGCTGGTATTTGGACTGGCCTCAAAACCTGAACTTCTGTTGGCCCCCTTTTGTCTGATGAGGGTTTTAAGGAAACCCATCTGTTGGTAGACCCAGGACTGTCTCTTGGTCATCTCCCTCAGGGCTTGGCCAGATTGGAGCTTAGACAGCTTGCCATAACACGTTCGCTGGGACTTGAACCAACGTCTCACATCAAAGGGCTGGAGTTTGAGTTCTGCAGATATTTCTGCCCAGAGAGCCTCTCTTCTGTTCCTGTCGTGGAAACGTGGATGTTCCTTGTCAAACAGTTCTGGGTGCTGCTTTACAAATTCCACAATGGAAATTTCCTGACTGTCAGTAAAATTTGCACACACCCTGGCTCTCTTGGCTGAAGAATGGCACTCTGGATCTTCTTCACACCTCTCTTCTTCTTCAACAGCTTCCTCAATAGCTGGACGTTCCTTAATCTCCTCCTCCTCTCTCCTCTCAATCACCTCCTCTGTAACTTCAACTCTTTCCTCTACTTCACTTTCCTTCTCCCTCTCATCCATCTTTTACCTTCCTCTCTTCCCTCCTTTCTCTTTCCTCATAATCCAGTCGACAAAATAATAAAAAAATAGTAAAATGTGTCTCCTAACTGTGAAATTTGCCTTAAGCTCAAGTATAATATATTTAAAAAAACTGAAAACCCCTACAAATCAGTGACACACGTCTCTCAGTAGCCAAACAGTCAGTAACAATGACAAAGTGTGCGCAGTCACTTATATAGTCCCAGACCTCCTCATTGCCTCGTTTTAATTTCAGACGCGCGGAAAAGAGTCGGTTCTTAATCGGTTGTTAGTCCCAGGCCTCCTGGGGTGTCCTCAGACCATCACAGACTAAATTTGTGTTGTCCCACGTGTCCTGGGGAGGCCGGTTTGGATCGGTTAGGGTCGGTTACCCTTAGTCGGGGCTTAGTCCCAGACCTAGATTTTTGGGTCCCAGGACACCGCAGATGGTCTGAGGCTTCCTGGGACTAATGCAACCGACTCACTTTCAGACGCATGAAATTCATACGCATCATATTTGAGTCTGGGATTAACAACCGGCCTCCTGGGACTAAGCTGCGGAGGTCTGGGACTAAGGGTCGCAGGCGGCCTGGGACAACACACGACTGTGTAAAATTGGGTCTGAGGAGGCCTGAGGAAGCCTGGGACTGGACATTTTGTTGAGGGCGGGAAATATGAATCGGTTGTAGTTGTGAGAAATATCAAACATGTTTGGTTTTTCACACGGCCTCAACCGACAACAACCGACCCTTACAGAAGGTCTGGGACTAAGCAAATATTTCAAACCGACCCTCAAAAATCCATAATCGGGAGCCTTAGTCATGTGGTGGAACACCCACATTACAGTACAGAACCTTTGACCAACTAACTCAAGAGATTCCACACCCATGATTTTGTTTTGGTTGGTTTGACATGATAAACAATAATAAGCAAGTTATTAGCATTTTTTGAGGTTGGCTAAATTTCAAGAAGGGTGTTCAAGATCCAATCAAGGTTGGCCTGACATCCCAAATTGTTGGACCATTAACACATTTATATAGAGTTTTCAATTTAGATATTCTTGTTTAACCTTCGAGGCATAATCAAGGTCAAATCTGACCATATTAAAATAATCCCAAGGATGAAGGACTGTTAAAATATTCAATCTGACCACAACAACTTTTCAGTTTTAGTAACGTCAATTGACTTCAAAAGAGGGGACAAAGGTCAAAATAATCAAAGGCCATTATTGGCTAGGGCTTGATTTGATATCTTAAACTTCTGGGACCAATAATTGGTTAACACATTGGTTTTGGTGAAGATATATAGATATCAAAGTGTTAGATGGCTAAAATGGATGTTACGCATTCCTTTTCTATTTTGGAGTACAGTATTTTTTTTGTAAAATAACAAATGGGATGTTCAATATCTTTATCACCAGACTGCAGTAAAACTATACCTGCACCAACATCACTGGTGTCCACATCTAGCAGGAATAGCTTACTGAAGTCTGCAGCAGTTACTTCAGGCTCCAAAAAAGGCTTTTAAAAGAAACAGAGTTTTACTGAGACGTTTTAGGGATTTATTGTTTTAATTTTATAATTTACACAATACCTAGTACCAAGAAAAAGACTCCAGTCACTAATGCCAGGGAAAAAGTTACAGTCTCTGCTTGGACACAAGCTTCAGTTAGACAGACGAAAACACCATATCAGTAATGGCTCTTACATTTAAGCAGGACTCTGATATTAAAAGTAACTTACAGTCACTTCAACCAGCACAGCTGGATCACAGCGAATCAGGCCATCCTTTCCAGGCTCCAGAATCTGGAGGGGTCAAACAAACTTCTGATAGAAACGCTTGAGAAGGCTGAACAACTTTTATTATTCAGTTCAACTCCACTATACCCCAGCTCCTATTCTGTCGACACAGACCATCAAAGTCTGAAATGAAGTCCTCAAATCTTTTCTTCAGTTCCACATATGCATTACCCAAGGTTCCAGGACCTAATGGGATGTTGGCAGCCCAACGTTCCCCATCGCAGCCGCAACCCAACCCTGCTACTCAGGCTAGCTCCTCAGTTCAGACTTGGGTCCATCAACTCTGGCCACCACAGAAAGGATGCTATCAACCCCAGTCTGGAGACCTTGAGAGAGATTCCCATTGTACCCAAGGCTGTGAATGATGTATTGGCTACTTATGATGTATCTATCTTACCCCAGTTAAGTCCATCTCAACCAGGCAGTGAGACAGGTATAACTCAGTTAAAACAGTCACTGCGTCGCCACATTAGGTGTTGGCCTAATGAAGATTTCCAGGATTCTGGAGATAAAAAGCATCAACTTTATGATGAGCATTCAATGATGCAGTGGTGTGTGGGGGAACTTACAAATATCTATCATATATCAGACCCACTTATGTCTAAACAAGCATTGCTTCAGGTCATATGCTCCATGGAGGACACCACCTCACTCCAATGGGTGGCCGTCAGGAGCACCACAGTCCATCCACAGTATCAAAGAAAGGATACTTTCTTGGGGGACTCCACCCAGTGGGCTATAAATAGGCTCAGTGCCTCCCAGATCGCTGTGTGTATTGTTCAGGCTGCAAATCCCCCATCACATCAATAAAAGTTGTGCAGGTTCTTCAATTATAGTACATGCATACATGATGCCAATGATGGTCAATTTCTGCATGATTGTAGTTTTTGTAGTTCTCAGTGCAAAAAAATGAATCTGTACGACCAAGAAGTCAAGTGCAATATGAAGAACAGACAAAACAAGCAGCCAGTTCCCAGCACTTAGGGATTGCATCAATCACTTGATCAGCTGTATTTGAAATCACCAGTGTGAAAATAAACCAGTATAAATAAATTAACGTGTCATTGTACATCATGTTTATCAAGTAAATTTGCTCATTCTCCACAGGTTTAGATGTAGTTAGTGGTAGCACTGAGCACAGCCCTCTGATGACGGGTGGGGGAATGCACCTTGATCCTCACTATCAAAACACTTTGTTTACTTAGGGCACAAAGGCCACAGCAGTGTACAAGTTGGTAGATTTCTTTAATTGGCACGTTCTTTGTCCTCTTTCATGCTTCTAATTCAGTTGGTTTTCATTCTCAATTTTCAGAATGACAATGAAGGTATTTTTGGCTATTGTTCCACAGTCAAGAACAGGGCGTTGTATTCTACAAATACCCCTCAGTTCCCTTAGGCTATATGCATGTGTTGTTTTCTGTTGTACTTCTTTAATGTGTACCCTATAGACAATATGGTTAACGTACTGACAAATTATCAAAAATTGGAAGCCACATTGGCTTTTGATAATTTAAAAATGACTCTATCGCATGGGATAATTTTTACATGCCTTATGAAAAGCGTGTTGAAAACATGATTGATGAACTGATTCATCAACAGAATCTTGTTTCAAGTCAAGTCACTGTTTAATCTCAGGATACTAATTTAAATATCACAGCTTTCGATGCTGGAAATACTAGGTATGGTAACATTGTTAACCCAGATGACTGTGGTAATACTAGTACGGCAAGGCAGCCTTGACCCGAGGCAAATGACAAACTTTGCACTCCAAACTTTGGGCTATATTGCACTTGACAGTACATACTTCTCGTTTGTAGGTCCAGATAATAGAGCTGTTTGGTTAAATTTTTGACCAATATCTGGAGGTAGAAGTATTGTTAGATCTACAGGGGTTCCTAATTACATGTGTTATCATTCTCTTGAATCTATACATTAGGGCTTGGAAGCGTCAACTCAGGGACTATCCAGATAAGGTGATTTTGCAGTATTTAAAATAGGACTTTGCCCTGGTTACTTCAGATCCAAATGTCTTGAATGCCATTCAGGCTAAGAACCAGACTTCACCATCCAGACTTCACCCCTTAGCGATTAATGGGCTTATAAACAAAGATATCTCACGAGACACTAATTACTCCATTCATTCCTCTCCAATGTCAACTTTGCGTTGTGTTATTCTTGGTGTATCATTTCCCACAGGTCATTCTTTCACCAGTAAATCGATTGCATTCATTTTGATTGGGATAAATTTACCCTTTGCTTTATACCAGTGACAACATTATTGATGTCTTATTATCCATGGATGGAACGGTTATCTTGGCCAAAATTGATGCTAAATGAGCATTTCTTAACCTGTCGTGGACCCAGCTGACATTGTGAAAGTTGGATTTAACTGGGATGACAAAAGAAATGTTGATGCTGTGGTTGCATTCAGTTGGGTTCACAACAGCACAGCATTTCATAAAGTCCTATGCCATATATATTCATGGTCAAAAACACTGACACAAAAATTTTTGCATACATTTACAAGTAACATTATATTGGCCTCTGAGGGTCAGGTGCACAAGGTTTTTGAGCTTTCTGACCTCTTCTTGGACCTAGAGCTTCCTATGTAAAACACTCTGTGACAATTTATTAGTGGTTCGAGTGGTTGAGATTGGCATGACCAGGGACCACTTCCTGGGGGCCCACATTAGAATTATTTGGCTGCTTACAGCCTATTGTGATTAAGCTAGTGGTTAAATCCCATACCAGTGGCCTACAACTTAGTTGTTCACCTACGGCTAAAATTGTAATCAGATAAGCAAGTAAATGAGCAGTCAACTAAATCTGGCACAGAATACCCATGGAATTCCTTAACCTGGACCTTAATATTGTCTGTTCAAATCCAAAATCTTCATCGCTGGTCCAGGGAGTCATCACCATATTGGTGGCAGCTTGAACCTTCCACCTCATCTTAGTCTCCTTTCAGATCTTCATGGACCTTCTAATCCCAATGGACCTTTCTAACATATCAGCTTAACTGGAATTTTTGCACTTGAACAAAATCTCTTATATGTTCTCCATCAAATCAGTGACAAAGTGGTACAAATTGGAAAGTACCAACATAAACCACCATGTAATTTGCAGTTTCCTGTGATATACACGCTGACCAGAACATATACAGGGCAATTTCCCTTACTGCCTCTTTCATACACAAAATGTTTGAACTCTTCTCTAAAATTCTCAGACTTGTTTGTATTTTACGAGATTCTGTTCTATTGGGATCTGAATGCCAATTAGATTTGCTTGAAACAAATGTTTTGGTGTTGCTTCCTTTTGCTCTTTTTGTTTAAGAGCCAACAGTCGGACATAATATGTACAAGTTTTTTTTTACAATAATGGCACAAAGGAGCAATGTATATGTCCTTATTCATAGTCTGATTTGCGGTTTGAACCTTATCTGAACTCTTTTCTAGAGCTACATTTCAGATTTATTTCATAATTTTGGGAAAAAAAATGAATATCCATGCCAACTCAAGCCTTCTGCGCCTGGATGTTCATGTGTGTTCAAATTTTGGTGTGCACCATTCCAACACTGAGAACAACATGTCTTTGTGATTATGTCCCTCATTTTTAAAGTGGTGGGAGACTGGTGTAATTTGTCCATCCCTTAGTACTGAAAAGTTGTGCTCATACATTTGGTTTCTAAATGCCCTGCTTGTTTCACCCACATAATGTTTTGGCATTTTTTAGGTAGGGGTGTTGAACCTGTATTGAACCGGTTTTGAACCTGTTGTTGTACCTGTAGTGTGCAGGTGTGTCAGAGAAAACAACAATGTATTCAACATGGTAACATTTATTGTGGAATGTCTAATAACAATGTTAAATTTACAATATAAAAAAATAAGATACTGGTATTGGGATTTGCATTATTTGAGCATAGATTTCAGAGTATTAATGAGTCTGTTCATTTTAGGATCATTCTGTGGACCCCTGGGTCGGCCTCTTCATCTGGGGACCAGGTTCTTCCTTCTGGCTTGACCCTTTCCCTCCCAGTACTGGAACTGTTTACTCTCCATAAAGGAGGGGGCCATCTGCTTGAATCTCTCGTTGATGGATTCTTTGATTTCCTGTAGTTGTTCAGGGTAAAGTAATTTCTCCAGACCTGTCAAGTCCTTTGCAATCTGTGCCTTGGTGTTGTTGTATGTTCTTTGTAGATCATCCAGGAATGCAAGTGTCATATATGTCTTGCATTTCCTTATTGATCTAGTCCACAGGTTCTTTAGAACCAGATTTCTAGTCCTGTTTATATTGAACTTAAAGCCAACACTGGTGAGATAACTATTCTTGGCCAATTTTCCTTCCATGGTCTTTATATTTGAGGCTAAAGCGAGCTTTTTCCTGTAGAATGTTTTCAGCCTTAAATATATTGATTCCTTTGGGTATTGGTCGCTAGTATCTATGTAAGGTTCTTTTGGATCCCTATTGTTTGGGGAACCTGCTCGGCACCTCTTCCACGGGTTGGTGTTCTTGACTGTGATCCCTTCAAGTCTGGTCTTGACAGACTTCAGGGTACTGATTGTCTCATCTCAGATTCTTGCTCTTGGGACAGGTGTATCATAACCACTATTAGGTTCGGAGCTGATATTGACATGCAACATGGCATCACAGAAATTAGTCTGGCTAGCAGTGATTGAAGGGGCACTCATAATAAAATACCAAAGTAAGTGACTTTCTGCTTATGCTTCAGACAAGTAAATAAAATATAATTTGCCTTATATAATTAACTTTGTGTCAATTGTATTTCGACTGCTGATTACAGAGTACAGTCTCAACAGAAGCTATGATTTATGATCAACTGGACCCCCTGAAGTACTTTTGTGGTTGCTGGGTTGAACCCCTAGTTAAACCTGTGCTGAACCGGTTCTGAACTGGTTTTATACAGGTTGAACAGGTTCAGGTGAAGTTGACCTTATGAACCACATTTGTGGTGGTGTGGTGGGATCCAGTGAGGTTTCAGATTCAATAGGCCTATTTTTGGTGTATTAATATCTGTTTTTATTATTATTACTTATTTATAGTTAATAATAATACAGGTGTTCTGACTATTAATTTAATCAATATGTTGTCGAAGTGGTGAGCATGGGTTACTCATTTCCTGGCTTTTTGTTAAGCATTTTTATTAAAGGTAATCCACTTTAACATTGATAAATTCTTATCAGCATTGTTTAAATAAGGAATATGAATAACTCCTGTTTGTGAATTATTTATTTCCACAGTAATACACTCCACCGTGGTTAGTCATTTTTATTTATCATATTAAATTTTTTTTTTGTGATTGTGAATATACAATGTACAAAATAAAATATCTGTGAACAGTGCTTTTTTGTTTTACTTTTAATCTGGACGTTAAAATTAAAATCAGAGTCTATATGATGACGAGATGGTTGTGTAGTCACTGGTGTTCAGAACTTGGTGGTTGAGTAACACCACTTGGATACTATTTATATGTCTTTCCAGACTACTTTTACTCTTATAAGTATTATCACATTGGTCACATTTTATTTTAAGGGCTCCATTTCACTATAGTTGTTCTATGTAACAAAACTCTATAGAAATGACTTCTTTTGTGATGAGACTGTACTCTGTAATCAGCAGTCGAAATACAACTGACACAAAGTTAATTATATAAGGCAAATTATATTTTATATTAGATTCTGTGTGTTAAAGTTTCTGTGTATATTCGTAAAATAACAGAGCAATGAAATGCACTATTACCCCATGGTACATACATATGTTTTATAAGGCAAGGGTTATTTTATATATTTCTTTTCCGCCCAGAATAAGTACGAGTCACTGGAAACCAGCCAAATATGGATTGAGTGTGTGATATCTGTTGACACAATTTTGTACCTTCCTCTGTAAGTTGTACTTTTCCCATGCATCTTGTGTATCATCTGTTATGTTCGAAGATGTGTTACTGACACAAGGAGATAAAACTATGATGATTTCCCTGTGTCAGTTAACAAATTATTTCAACTAAGAATTTGTTTAGGAGTAGTTGATCTTCATGAGAATTTGAGTACATGTTTAAAACTAATTAATATTATTTTAAACAATTTATTCATTTGTTGAGATTTTTGAATTGCGTTACTCAAAGAAGTTCTAAACCGACTTCAGGACCAATACTTAAAAAAACTTTTCACACACTGGATGGATTAACTGGATTTAGTGTATAATTTTACAGATACTTTTAAGAAGTAATTTATCATTTTTAAAACTCTTTACCACACAGTGGAACAAAAGAAAGGGGAGAGCAGAAGTACAGTTGATTTAATAAATTTGAAAAATAGCACTAAATGGCCAGGGCTGTGCAGTTAAACAGATTAGTACCAATTGTTATGACATGGCTTGGGAGTTTGACGAGTGTAGCTGCACTGTTTTCACCTTATTGGATAACCTTTGGAAATGGTAAAGTTCAAGAAGGCCTTTTTGCTGAATGCATAACACCACCGGGCCTGGCCTCTAATACATGTTCATGGAATGGCATATATGGATCACATGCAAGTAAGGTTCTTGTACTGGTATATCAAAAATATAAAGCTAGCTATCTGCAAAAAGAAGTTGTGTAAATGTGGTTTAGAGACGTGCAAGAATGCAATGATTGTTCTCTTTGTACTTTGTTAGTTGGATTATATATAGATTTTTTTTGTTTGTTTCATGGAAAACGCAAGTAGTGAACCAATTTAAATTAGCATTTCAAAATGTGCAAGAAAGATTGCAGGTATCTGTGGTTCTATTTAAGTCGTAACCAGCTTGGCAGGGTAAAATATATATGTTTTTTGTAAATATATAACATTTGTTATTGCATCCTTGTTATTGAACTAATTAATCAAAATCAAGATATTGTTGATGTAAGAATAAAGTTAAGGATCTTCTTACATTGAAAGAAAGGATTTTATTGGATCTTAAAGAGTTTGTACACTTTCTTGTGACTCCAATTGTTGTCATAGTCACTTGGTACACATTGGGAATCTATTTAACTTTAGCCAATAACCAAAAGATAACGACAATGGTATATTTTCGCAATTATATAAATGGTAAGAACTTGTTGTTGGATGTACAATGTATATTCTGAAAGCATATTGTGAATCTACCACAACTATTAAAGGGGCAGTGTGTTTGTTGCTCTAAAAGATATTCATAGAAATTAAGAAGTACAACACAAATACAGTAAACATCAGTACATTACATGTGGCATAGATACATGACAATACAAAAACACACCATATACACCTAGATATAGACTAGTTCATAGTCCAGCGTTTCGAAAAATATTCCATGTTCTATAACTTATATTATTTTTCAGATTTGCTTGTTCCCGTTATTAGGTTTTTCTTGTAGTTTATTTTCCTTTAAAGCACAAACAGGTTTAAGGGAAATGAGGTTCTTGATGTTACATTGTTTATTATCAAAAATATTTTGCGGGGAAAAAACTATAACTAATTTTTTTTAAATTGAAGACCGTTTCATCAGAGAGGGTTACATAAAATAATTAGAGTGTGAATTTTTTTTCGAAAAATATTTTACAATGACAGAAATATTTTATTGCACCTAATGCTTAGATTGATTATTGGCCATGTCAAGTTGTGTAACAGAATACCTTTTTTCTTATCAGTTGTCTGTATCAAGTTATATATTTACTCAAATGTCAGCCCAACTACAGCTATTGACCTGTTAATCAACATATTATCAGAGGACTTAATAGAAAAGTAAGATTAACAATAACACTCGGAGAGCATATACCTCCAACAAGGTACGTAATAATACCTAAATGTGACAGTTTGGATTATTTTCTTTTGTATCCAGATGGTGATATAAATCATTTTAAAATTTAATAGGATCTAAGTTGGACCAAGACCAACCTTTTAATTTTTTCATGAAGCTCCAACCAGTAGTATTTCCATAATCCTGTTGACAAACAGACACAGACAAATGGTCATGAAAGGAATACCTCCTTGGTAGAGGCAATACAGCTTATGTTTATGCAGAAATCAGTTGAAATGAGGATACAAATATAGACCTATAAATGTAAACAACCTTTCCTCATTAATCAAATGGTTTTATTATATATTTCTTACAAGATATTCGATTGAGTTTTGAAGTAACAAAATAATATTAACTTAAAAACCAATCAATGTCCACAGTACATTTAAAAACAGCAGCAAAGTAAGAATCTGTTCACCAGTTCATGCTGATAGTCCATAAAAAATCAAGTTATTGAAGGTATACCATGCCACTTAGACTTGCTACAAGTCTCATTTTCTGTATGTTTTTAAGTATTGAATTAGTAAATCACAGGTGGAACAAAAATCATACATGTGTACTTAACTACAATTTTCCCTTACAATCCAGAGATGACAGCACTAGTTTTATTTAGTCACTTTTATCTCGGATCTCCTCTAGAAGTTCATTCAGCCGGACAATCACCCCTTCAAAATCATAATGTGCTGATACAGAAATGTAGAATGAAAGGATGTTGCAAAGGTCTACATGCCACTATGCCCTTATTTATTTTGGTTTCCTTTTCAGCTTGGTTCCAGATTTGTCGAGGCTTTTGGGTCGCAGGCACCGGTTTAATTATTATTGCTGGGATAGCTTCAATTTTCCTGTGTTGTAACCGGTTTGCAAAGACTGGCTTTGTTAAGGTTATCTTGGCTATATTTCTACTGACGGGTGAGTACTTCTTTTTTCACTATATTGGCTTTTATTATCCACCATAAGATGCATTTTACTTAAATATCTGGATATAGGGATAAACTTATATAATTCAAGCCTACAGTTATATATTATTAGAAGGTATTTTACAGCACTTACAACTGGATTTTTGTATTTTTTTCTTAAAATCCATGTAGATATGACAAAGGAAACAATATTTTAGAATTAAAGTTTTAACATTCACCAATGCCTCTTCTTAAGGTTATGTTCATAGTTAATTTCTATAGACAGGTATTTATAGACTTATTTTAATCGTGATTGAAACTTGGATAGTGTTTTTGTGTCTGCATGCATGAGAAAAAAGTAAAACTACATCATCTAAGTAATTTTTTTCACTATAATTTAGGCATTTCACCCGGTTCATTATGTAAACTGCTTTTCGTTATTCAGGTATGAAATAGATCATCCATCACATAAGTGAATCATTGCCGACATAAAATTAAATTAAGTTTATTCTGTTTATACCAATGGTTATTGTATAATTTGGCTACTAACCAATAAATGCAATGAATTATTATCTCCCTTGCATGAATACTTCTTTAAACTGCTGATATTTGAACAAAAAGAAAATCAAAACCCAAATATTGTTCAAGTCAAGATGCTGATTAAGGTCGCCAAAGCTGCAAAAAATTTTCTTAAGGCCACATAACATGCATCTGGAAAAAAATGATTAAATGAAATTTTATTGAAAACACTTTGAAGAGGCAAACATCTGAATAGTTGCTATTAAATGTCAGTACACATAGACAATTCGTCCCTTTACCAAATCGGCCCTCATCAAATCGGCCCCCACAAAAAAGTATCCTAGTCAAATCGACCCCCTTGGAAGTAACACCCTAGTCAAATTGGCCCCTGGAAAATATGTACCTGGTCAAATCGGCCCCTTGATGTGAAATGCACATAAATACTAGATGTCTGTGTATATATTCAGGAATAACAATGTCATTCCTAAATTTATTCCATGTCAGTCTATAATTTTGTTACATTACCACAAGCTAAGTATTAAAACTAATAAAAAAGAGAATAAACATCCATTATTCTTTTATGTGTTAATTTAAAAATGAAGTTCATCATAAAATAAAAATACATTAAGAATATTTATTATAGTCTCAAAACTTATAAAAATATTATACAGATGTTAATCAAGCAAACTAATATAAATATAACACAAATATTAATGAATTAAAACAAATTGTTCTCAAATGATCTCAAGCGTTACTAAACAGTTTAATGTCTAAGCAGAGGGATTATTAACAAAGGTACTGATCAAACAGTAGCATATATTGAAAGCCAATTGTCCTTAAAAAGATCGCAAAAATTATGATTCCATCTGCAGGGGTTATGCATTGAATATAATTGCACTTATAATTCGTACATAAACAAGTATGTAAAGGATATATGTTAAAGGGATTGATTACAGCATCCAATTATGTTTGATGTGTGTTAATCACACTTAGCTAAAGTTGCCACCATTATAAATAATTATACAGAATTACCCCCTCCCTTTAGTCAACATAACATGGACCAGATTTTAATTTAACACCATTTCAAATAAGGCACGCAGTTTCTGTTGAAAAGGACCCCTTATATTTCTGTTTTAATAATTCTGAAGAGATATCTTTATCAACCCAGTTGAAGGCTTTCTGTAGGTCTATAAATAACTTCTAATTACAGCACTTTTCAACTGGGGGCCGATTTGTCCAGGGCCGAATTTTTGGGTGGCCGATTTGCCCAGTAGTCCAGGCTGTTAGGGATTTGATTGCGCAGAATTGTCTACAAGCATGAAATTTGGCACAGATGTACATTAGCATATAGTGTTTCCATTTGTTGAGGGCGCTGAGGCCAACGGTCATTTGTAATGGCATACCGGTCAGTTCAATATGGGCAGTGGTCAGTTCTGAACCTGGAACAGAGAATGCATTGTGAAATTAGTCTACAGGCAAGGTATTGGAAACAGATGTACAATATCATATCATGAATCCTTTGTTGAGGGTGCTGAAGCCAACGGTCATTTGTAATGGCATACCAGTCAGTCCATTGTTGACAGTAGACAGCACTGAACAAAGCACCAAGGAAGGATTGTGCAAATTGGTCTACAAGCATGAAACTTGGCACAGATGTAGATAAGGTTATATTTATTCCATTTTGTGGGGGTACTAAAGCGATTGGTCATTTGTAATGGCATACCAGTCAGTTCAATATGGTCCGTGGTCAGTACTGAACTTGGAACAGAGAATGCATTGTGAAATTAGTTTACAGGCATGGTTTTGGGTACAGATGTGCATTAGGATATTATGAACCCTTTTTGAGGGTGGTGAAGCCAATGATCATTTGTAATGGCATACTGGTCAGTCCATTGTTGACTGAACAAAGGACCAATAAAGATTGTACAAATTGGTCTAAAGCCATGAAACATGGCACAGATGTAGATAAGGATTTCATTTTGTGAGGGTATTAATGCCAATCGTCATTTGTAAAGGCATACTGGTCAGTATGGCAAGTGGTCAGTATTGGACATGGAATAGAGAAAGGATTGTGCAAATTGTCCTACAGGCATGAAATTTGGCAAAGAATTAGATTGAGATACAGTCCTTACAGGTTTTGAGGGCTTTGAAGCCAATTGTCATTTGTAATGGTATACCAGTCAGTCCATTGTAAACACTGGACTATATTGAACATGGTGACACAGAGAAGGGATTGTGCATGTTTTGAAATTAAGGACAAAGGTCCTTTAACTAGGGTCTAAACAAAAGGTCAACCAATCAGATCAAACTTACTAAATGGAGGCCCCACTGTCAACAAGTCAATGTGTTACTTAAGATTGTTGCATATTTACCCCCAGGGTGAGGGACTGACAGACATGATGTCAAAACACCACTATTACAGACTTGCAGACTTATTTGCTCCTAGGATTCAGAACACAGTTAAAACAAATTGAGAGGGAACTTTTTCAAAAAGACAAAAAATGAATCAACAAATGACAGAAAGACAAAAGATGAATCAATCTTCCAATCCAAGAAATCTCAGAAAACCAATTTCCATAATCTCAAACTTCCTCATACAACCAAAATAAAAACAGAATTCCAAAATAAAAGGTGAAAAATAACAAGGAACTAGGGACATGGTGCATACACAGTAGTAATATCCGCAGTACTGACAAGAATATATATTTTTTTAAATTTTGGATGGTCATTGATATTTGCTGCCATCAACATAGAGCGTTAGTGTGGATCTGGTCAGTATTTAACTTACAGAAAGTTAACAACAATACAAGTTTTGCAATTGACTATACTCATTTCTGGTTACTATAGTAATTAATAAAGCAACTTTACATATTATAGATATATAGTTGCTTACATGATTGCCATTGTAAGAAATAAATATGGACTGGTTGGTGTAAAATTTCTACATATTATTAAGGTAACATTTACCTTAGCTTATATTTGATAGTGAAACTATAACAACCAAAATATTTTTTTAAAAAATAAGCAACTACCAAACAGCAGGAAATCCTAGACTTTATTGAGTGGGGTAGGTGGAAGGAAGAAAACTGGCTACCACACTAGACATGTCAAGAAGATGCCAGCATAGCTTGTTCCATTGTTGCGTGATGTGGTTGCGAAATATGAAGCACAAGCAACTGTAAATGTAGTAGAGCAGGTACCACTGCACAGTTTCTGCAAATGTGAAGGGGATGCATAAATAATGAAGATGTTTTTTATTTCAGATTAGACTATATAAATATCTTGTCACCCACAGACTCGAACCCACAGAGGTGACAGCCTATGATTAGATGCCAAACTTGCTAACCACTAGGCCACCGAGGACCTCCCGAAGGGACCGAGTCAACAGTCCATTATTTTCTAATATTGGACACTTACGAGGCTATTAACCTATTTAAAATTTAAATTACACCTTTTCCTTAATTTATAATTTTTAAGATGTTGTTTAACATCATTACTTTTCATTTCCATATTCCTGGTGTGTATTTTTTCGGTTTTTTATTTTTTTCATATTAATTAGTTCAGTGGGTACATTTACAAAGTCTTTTCAATTCTGAATGACATTCAGAGTTAATAGAAAAATACCTCATGGAAAAATGCTACCGTGAAAAAATACCTCCTGACAAATACAAAACAACAATTTAATTTATAAAGTTGGATTTTCACCCCACAGTCCTTAAGGGCTGTCGGGGTATTGTTTTCACCCATGGTGTTCTCCGGGCTGTATCTCAGAAACCGTAAGGGGATGCATAAATAATGAAGATGTTTTTTATTTCAGATTAGACTATATAAATATCTTGTCACCCACAGACTCGAACCCACAGAGGTGACAGCCTATGATTAGATGCCAAACTTGCTAACCACTAGGCCACCGAGGACCTCCCGAAGGGACCGAGTCAACAGTCCATTATTTTCTAATATTGGACACTTACGAGGCTATTAACCTATTTAAATTACACCTTTTCCTTAATTTATAATTTTTAAGATGTTGTTTAACATCATTACTTTTCATTTCCATATTCCTGGTGTGTATTTTTTCGGTTTTTATGATCATTTTACTTGAAATAAATGTAAAAGGATTTCTTTGAATCTGTGCCCAAAAGACTTCTATATATGGTCAGAATCACAAAGTGACCAATAGTGAAAGATAATGGACACTTTTAGCAAAGGAAAAACTCTCAGGTGTAATTTAATGTCAGTTACATTACATCATCCCTTATCATTTCTTCATTGGTATGTATAGGCCTTCATAATACAGGCAAACCACACGAGAAAATGTGTGTTTTGCAGACAGTCTTGGTCGTATAATATTATATATAGCTTTTATTATCCACTGTGCAGGTATCATCCATTTGGATGGAAATACAGAGCTGGATATATTTTTCTGGTATACAGCGGCGCCACCTTATCATGGTTAATTAGTACAATTTACTAATATCTTGGAAACTATGTAATTTATATATTATGCATTATATATCCTTGAAAAGGCCTTTTAACAGCCCTTTTCCGTTTTATTGCATAAAAATCCATATTGAAATGGATGAGAAATCGCAAGTTAAAGATTGAGGTTTTTATATTCACTGGTGCTACTGTATTTATGTCTGCCTTTTTCACATTCTCTCAAATGTGGTATTATTTAATTCACAAATCATACAAAATGGTGGATAATAAAAGTAAAGCATCACCCCATTAGACATACATAGAAAATATATCACTCATGAAGATTAACAATTTAATACTCTTGCTACACATTCATATAATATTACCTTCATTCATGATATATTTTTCTGTATATGTCATTCGGGAAGTTTTCCTGTTGTATATTAATACTTAATAAAACCCAGACGGGCGACCCTTCCACTGTCTCAATTCTCCATTATTTTTGCATAGTGGAGAGTTAACACTACATTATTTTCTAACAGTGGATTGTGGTTCAGTTCAATGGCCAGTCTGCCAAGAACAAAATGACACTTAGTATTTGCCAGTCATCCTCAGCACAATGCATTCAATATTGAAATATTTTCACAACTTCTTTCATATTAATTAGTTCAGTGGGTACATTTACAAAGTCTTTTCAATTCTGAATGACATTCAGAGTTAATAGAAAAATACCTCATGGAAAAATGCTACCGTGAAAAAAAACCTCCTGACAAATACAAAACAACAATTTAATTTATAAAGTTGGATTTTCACCCCACAGTCCTTAAGGGCTGTCGGGGTATTGTTTTCACCCATGGTGTCCGGATGGGTGGGTGGGCGGGCGGCGGGAAAAAGTTTCTCCGGGCTGTATCTCAGAAACCATAAGGTGTAGGAAGTTGATACCTGGTAGGGACATTGGTTGGGGGTGTAGTTGTGCAACATCATGGTCTGACCTTGATTTGACCTTTGACCTTGCCGTAGTGACCTTGACCTATAAAATCTTGTCCGGGCTATATCTCGGAAACTGTAAGGTGTAGGAAGTTGATACTTGGTAGGGATATTGGTTAAGGGGTGTAGGTGTGCAACGTCATGGTCTGACCTTGATTTGACCTTTGACCTTGCCGTAGTGACCTTGACCTATAAAATCTTGTCCGGGCTATATCTCGGAAACTGTAAGGTGTAGGAAGTTGATACTTGGTAGGGACATTGGTTAGGGGGTGTAGGTGTGCAACGTCATGGTCTGACCTTGATTTGACCTTTGACCTTGTCATAGTGACCTTGACCTATAAAATCTTGTCCGGGCTATATCTCAGAAACTGTAAGGTGTAGGAAGTTGATACTTGGTAGGGACATTGGTTAGGGGCTATGGGTGTGTATTATCATGGTGTGACCTTAATTTGACCTTTGACCTAGTCGTAGTGACCTTGACCTTTAAAATCTTGTTGCACCTTTGGTCTGTCTTTTGATGCAGAGTAAACACTGTTAATTCATATTAGAATTTATTAAGAATTTTACTTCCATAACTTCCCATTGTAAGAGATAGAATTTCATCAAGCGAGCCACAGATTTTGCGCCAACACCCTACATAAGGATTTATTAAATGTATTACCACTTCTGTATGCATGGTAATATTCAAAACATCTAAACCATAATTCGGATATGCAGATGTAGATAAAAAGTGTTGAATTTTAGTTCACTGATTGATGCTAAAACAAGTAAGTAATTCTCCAGTTTCTAGTACTTTCAATGCCTGAAACACATAAATAATAGCTTACTGTCTTAAAATAAGCAAGATATAAATAAAGTAACATGAAACACTCACCACAACAAATTATCCACAGTATTGTTAAATAAGCAGTCTAATTTTTCTGGAAAGTGCTTTCTGTAAGTCACATATCCATATTTTATCGATTATCATTATCCATGGTTAAACTTTCTGGCAGTCAGATTATATTAAAACTTTTCAAGCTTTATCCAAAATTATATTTTCCCATGAAGGAAAACCAGCAGTACACATGCTGAAACAATGTTGATTCTGTATTGAAATTAAAAAAACATAGAAACTAATTTATGAAAGCCCCATATGGTATGCACACCAAAGGAAACATTGCAAAGATTGTCTAGGTTTATCATTTGGTACAAGGTGTTAAATTATTGAATTCATAAATTGGTTTTAATTTACAGGGTTTTATAATAGATAATTGCCTCATGGCGCTTCCATTATGTAAACTTAATGACCCTTCGGCCCTTTCAGGGCCTCAGGCCATTAAGTTTACATAATGGAGCACCACTTGGCCATTATCACAGCACAGTCCAAGCTTTTTAGTAACTAACATTCTCTTAAGTTAAAAAAGAGGTCCTCGGTGCCATAGTGGGTAGCAAGTTTGACATCGTATCATAGGCTGTCACAATATGGCCTTGGCTGTTGAACAGGACATAAAAAACCCCAACTTTGACTTTTGCCTCGCTAAAAAAGACAAAGACCCAGAGATGACCCTTTATCGAGGTCCCTGAGGTTCTCTAGCCTCTCACTGGAGATGTGACTCAATGTAAAAAAACTGTTGTTTTAAGTGTTTATCTTAGCAAAAATGTATATGCTTGTATCTGGGATCAAACCCAGGTCCGTGGTGACTGCTTCCTCCACTAGTATGACCAACACGTTAAAACCGAGGAGATATTACATGTCAAATTGCTATAATTGAAACAAAACGCCCACAATCTGGCCATTACAAAGTTTTTCTAACTTGGCTGTCTTAATAGAGTACTTTTCTTTATTTTCAGTACTCTGCCAAGGTGCTACAGTGAGTCTATATGGATTAGAAGCAATTCACATTGGAGTAGTTTGGGGAAAAGAGCATAACCTGGATTGGTTTGATTGGGGATATTACATCGCCCTTATTTCCACTGGGCTAAACTTGCTTGCACTGATGTTGATGAGCTGCACCATGTTTTTCCTGAGTGCAGAAAAAAGCAAGAAAAATACCGTGAACTCTTATGACAAAGATGTTAATTATAATGACATGCAAACTACAAAAGTATAGATTTGCTTGGTTATTGTGTGACATTTATAATACGTTATATAGAGAGTAAAGTGTGATATTCACCATTCAATATCCTACACTTGTGGGTGTTTACAGATTTATGATTATATGTGACTGCATGATCTCATTGATGAGAAAAAATTAGTACATATTTTCATAAAATTTGTTATTTTTAAAGTATGGGATGAATCGGTGGTCCCAGTACCTCTGTATCGAGAATATGTTACTGTGATGACATTTTACAACCGCCACCTAGCTTGTCAAAGGTTATAATTGCAGGAAAACTTAAACAATTGGAAAAAATATAAATCTACAGGAACTACATAGTTTTATTCCATCCCATTTTTACATTCGGGGAATTTTATTGCAACTTTACTGAGAGGGAACTGTCCTGCTTTGGTTTGATGCATTTCAGGTCCTGTTAGTGTACTAAAATGCATCTTTTTCTGGAATCCCGGAATCGGAATGGTTTTATATTCTTGGAATCCAAATCTACATGTTTTTGATACCTAACCATCCCTATTTTATAGGGTGGCCCAAGTGAAAACTTTCACATACGTAAGGGAATTTCCCATTTCTTATGGTACATCTGTTGTAAGCATACTTTTATACATTTTTGTGTGCATAACAGATAATCTCTCCATAAGCCCAAACCATGTGATTAACTGAAATATAGTGATTTTATATACCACAATTATTGATATTTCACAAATATAAATGGTTACCACGTCATTGAAATAAGATAATTTAAATATGCAAAGGAAGTGTACAGTGACATGGGGCCACGGTGGCAGAGTGATAACACTCTCGCCTCCCACCACTGAGATCGGGGCTCGGTTCCTGGCCCAATCTGAAGTTGGAAAGCTGGTATAGTCCCCACCCCCAAGTTAGCAAAACACACTAGTGCGGGTTTATTACAAGTATAAACTTACTACTAAAAGCTATGTACAGTTCATAGTAAAATATATAAAGATATGTGTAGATGTAAATATATATATGTATATATATATGTAATATAGAGCAATGCATAATACTTTAATTTGTCATCAGAGTCTATTATCCATCTCTATGACATCAGAACTTCATTGCTCAGTATTTACTATTAACTTCTAAATAATGACATTGACCCAAGTGGCGACCTTTAACTCAGGCAGAAGGGCAGGTCAGGCAAGGTCAAATTGAAGGACAAGTCAGACTACAAATGTCATAAAAAATTTTTACTATGGGGCCCAGCCTCCCTAAACTGCCGAGGAGAGAAATGACCAGAGGG
Source organism: Sabellastarte sp. h YS-2021 (assembly GCA_964017235.1). NCBI lineage: Eukaryota > Metazoa > Annelida > Polychaeta > Sabellida > Sabellidae > Sabellastarte > Sabellastarte sp. h YS-2021. The sequence goes on along the minus strand of OZ024927.1, from coordinate 162,421,752 downwards.
TTTACAATAAAAGCATAACTAAAAACATTTAACAGAGTGGGGAATTTACATCATCAAGCATATGACTGGCCCTCAAGCCCAAGGGTATATGTAGCTGGCATATCAATATTTAGGCATTATCAATAACAGAGGTAAGGACGATAGCAATGGCATCTCCAGAAGAGTGGTCGGATTGAATATATTTCGACACACAGTCGAAAGACCATGTCCCGTGTCTTTTAATCTCTAGAATGGGGATCGGAGCATTATATGCAAACGTAGCCCAAGATCTTCTAAAATCATGAAAAGTAAAATGTGATTGATGAAAATCTAAAGTCTGATTTTAAAACCCGAGGGACTTGGTAACTGAAATATTGAGGTGCGTGATTACATAGGATATAAACCAGATAAGGCTTTAAATGAGGGCAAAGGTAAGAATCCTGGAGTTTTGGAAGGGTAATACACTGAACTTTATCTCTAGATTGTATTGTTTTCGACCATTTTATGAGCAATTTTACAAATTCCTGGTGAAGAAAACATCATGACCAGTTAGGTGCTGAGAAGAGTCAAAAGATGACAAAGAGTGAGGGGCAAGGTTAGAAAGCCTGAAACAAAAATCCAGTCAAAAATACTGCCCTGTAAGCCACTCCATGTGGGTGATCCAGACAGGCCATAGATATGCGCCTGAGGATAGGTAGGTCAATGGTGTTATGAGATTGTAAGGTCAAAAGTCTGTTGATTTTGATAGATTTGATGAAATATTTTATCTTTGGGTGTTCGAAAACAACAAATGGAAGATCATATAACACAAAAACTAGCATTAACGGCTGACATGTAATTTTCCAACATTGCACATGAACATTGATTCTGCACTAAACACTAAAGAAAGGCCATGACAATTTTTACATTAACATCTGGCAGTAGGACACCAGTGACTATGCAGAAGGCAGAAACACCTTGAACATGCTATCATAGGCTTGACGTGTTTTTGGTCGAAATGCTTGATGTGTCCTGAATGCAGCCTTTCTAGCCAAAGGTGTGAGTACATCATTTTCTACAAATACAAAGTGTAGCAACTATATAATCAATAATTACGAACAGGCCCCTGCCACAAGAACACCTCTATATACTGAATACTCAAGGACAGGCCCCTGACAAGAATAATACGAATACTTTCATCAAATTACTTGTATTTACAGACTAACAGCAATAACATGTGATTATAAATAAGGATCCAACTCCAACAGATCCAGAGACACATTTTACCACTGTGGGTTTAAAATCTGAAAATGCAAAAATGCGACTTGAGCTGGGACACCTTGCCATATAGACAACACATCAACCAACTGATTACTTGCCCCACTAACATGGTTATACTGGACCTCCATATCATGACTAGCTGTGACATACCAAATGTTTCTGGCACTAGCTGCCAAGAAGGCATCACACATTTTGCCTGTCATCAAGACCGTCACTACCACTTGGTTGTCACAATTAATTAGTATTTTCTTTAATGACCAAAGATTTGCAAATAATCTCATTGCTAGGAGTATATTTGCCATTTCAAGGAGCACAATTGTCCAATTTCGAAAACCACGAACAATGGGAAGGTGGTACATGAATTGGCCACATCTGCCTCCAAAACCTGTCAAGCAGACGTCAAGATGCAACGCCATATCAATCAGTCTGTGGTCATATAAGGAAACACCCTTATATTTTGGAAGAAAGGTGGTAAACCAGTTTAAGTCTCTCTTAAACTCAGAGGTGAGAGTGATTCTTTGAGTCAAGTCACATATAACAACAGAACAAGGATAGACTGTAACTGATGCTTTAAAACAACGCTCTTACTAAGCCACAAGCATACTGTGTCATTAATCATGTCTAGTGTTTCTGGAGGGATGGCAATGGTACCTTTGACTGTGTCTATCATGATGCCCAAGTACCTCACTTGTGTCGAGGGAGCTATAAGCTTCTTTTCGCTAACCGTCAAACTCAACTCAGACATAAGATTCAGTAAAGATGCAGATGCAACGCTGGGTACACCGACCCCGACGTAATTATCTGTGTAGTCGATGATGGTATAACCTTTTTGACGCATGATGAATCTGATGACGTCACTGAGGCTTTGGAATATATGACTCCTGTGACATTTCCCAAGCACTATGCAAGAGTGCACAGAGTAGCCCTTCCAGTGTAACCCTTGGGTCAATGATAACTGATCATAAGCAATTCATTGACGTGTCACCCCCCAAAAAATCGCCTCATGGGGCCAATGAACTTTTCACTTTACAATAACGTCAACTCCCCCCAGTTTTGATTTCAATGTTTGGGACTCTTTACCTGGTGATTGTGAACACTGGTTCAATTCTCTAATGCGTTTGTCAACCTGTTTCTGTAACTTTTTGGATCTTAACAACTCTAGACTTGGACTGTCACTTTCATCAGAGGACGAATCAATTAATACATTTTGTTTTTAAATCACTTTTTACTGGGTTTGATACTTTCATCAGAAGATGACTCAATTGCTACATTGTGTTTTAGTCACTTTTTTACTGAATTTAACACTTTCTAAGAAACTCTCAGTACTTAACTCATGTGTAGGGGTTGAGTGTGATGTTGACGCTGCCATCCTATCTTCCACCTGCTCCAGCCACTCTGTGACTCTCTGCAGTTGCTCCAGAATCTGGACTTGTAACAGCTGTCCGTCAGTGGATTTGTCAGGCATTGTCTTCGAAATAGTCGCACCACTGGGAACGGCAGCATCTCTTAAAAGTTCATTTTCTGTTCCTGTACCTTGCACAAATTTACATTTTTTCCCTGTTGGGGGTAGGTGTCTCTGCTTGCATGACTTGCACTTCTGCTTGTTGTCAGGCATTTTTTATATATGCTAAAGTTAAGTCAGTGTTCCTTATTTGCAATTAAAGCACAAAAGGCACACGATGGGCTTGAAATTCTGTACTTGACCACAAATTCAGGCTTTCAATCTCGACCAAAAATGACCAAAGGCATGCACCCAAAAAATATAGGGTAGACCGTCCCTTTGTGGTCCCAGTTTAAAAGCCTGAAGCTGTCACATCAACTACAGAATCTCAATGAGGTGTCAATAAACTAGGTATTCAGCAAATGTCCAACTATTCATGTCGGTTTCAGTGTTCATTAAAAGCACTTCATCACATAAAGTTCCAGTGACATAGATATAAATAAAACTTTCCTAAAACATTAACTAAGATCCATAAAAGACAATAAAAACACATAAATTATAAGTTCAGAAATTTTTATGTTGTATGTTCAAAGTCAAGTGTCAAAGCGACCCCTTATTTCTGGAATTTCCCAAGCCAAGGGCAGAGCACCAGTGCCTTGACCAATAAATTTCTTTAGTTTGAGTGGTTACTGGGGCAACCTAGAAGGGGGTTTAAACCCCAAGGTCAGTTATGTAAACATGATGCAATACTTATGTAACCTTAGACTGGTCACCCAACCCATTGAATCAGACTGGTGGTCTGACTTCTAATAAAGTACCAGACTGGCTTGGGAGGAGGACTGACACCTGGTTCGCCTAAACAACCCAAGCGAGTTGCTTGCTGTTGGTCGGCAGTTTACAGTACAGAACCTTGACCAACTGTATGTAATGGTTTCCTCTGCCCTCCTAACTACCCATTGTGATATGACCTGTACAGTGTTGACGTAAAACCCCAAATAAATAAATGTACAGTGGCATTGTTGGCACATATCACCTGATGAATCTGGTTTAAATCCATGTGGTTATGTTATTTCCTCTGCCAAGGAAGTTGTGTTTTTGGTGGTATTTGTTTATGTTTCTGTGTTTGTAATTGAACGAGCAATAAAGGACTATAAAGCATTATGGCTGAATGTTTGTGATTTATTCGCCGATACAGTACTCAAACCAAGTCCTTCATGGCTATTATAAAGACCGGTATCATTTTATTCAAAAACGTCTATTAATTTAGTTAATAAATGTAGTTGTTGAGGAACTATATGTTTGCTAAATTACAGCCCTTAGGACTACTTTTAAAATATATCCCTTGCATTATAATGTACACTAGCAATGATGCGCAGCGAACTAATGACCACAACTTTATGAAAAGGGGATTAAATTTGGGGAATACCTGATCATTTCCTGGTACCAATAGTCTGGAATATTCAAATGTCCCATTTTCAATGAATTTCATAGCCATGCTATCCCATTACGAGAATAAAAATACGAAATGCAGTATTTGGATAAGATTACAATACGATGTTGTCATGGCAGAGGTTAGTGCTCTAGGAGTGCTTTTTCATCATAGGCCAGGCCAGTAGTTTATAGTTGTAATCCTGCAGTTCCTACTACTAAATCTAAACAATCCACCAAAAATGGGTTTGGCAAACTTGTTAATATTATTGTGTTACATGTTTGATGAATTTTAATATTTATGAAATTCAGTACACTAACTTGACTTAAATATGGTTAAAATATCTAATCTAATCTAATGTGGACTTTTATAGCACTTAATCTCCATCACTGATGGACTCTAAGGCGCATCTAAACATAAGCAAGGCAGTTAGCGTCAATCAAGGGACATAGCCAGGTCGCACCAAGGAGACACAGATGTGACGGGAGAGGCTATGGTGGGTAGGCTTTTGCAAACAGGTAAGTTTTAAGCTTCTTTCTGAAGGAGGCAACTGATGTTGCACTGCGAACATTTTGAGGGAGGTCATTCCAGATCTTAGGAGCATCAAAGGCAAAACTATGGCCAAAATGTTTGGCTGACTTAAAGACTGATGAAAGAAAAGGAGGAACTGTAAGGTATTGACGATCTGGGTGACTATGCCTAGTACTATAGGGACAACTACTAAAAGACAAGAACGGTTTGAAGTAAGAAGGAGAAGTAAGAAGGAGAACCACTATGCAAAAATTTATACACAAGTGTTGCGGTTTTGAAAATACAACGATACTTAACAGGCAACCTGTGGAGTTTCTGTAGAATGGGTGTAACATGAGCATACTTTCTATGATTTGTAACAATACGAGCAAGGGTGTTCTGAATACTTTGCAATTTGTGCTGATTGAGACCAGACAAACCTCTGAACAGAGAGTTACAATAGTCCAGATGACTTCTAACCAAGGCATTTGCAGCAAGGACTGCCACTTCAGAAGTGAGATACTTTCTAATTCTACGGAGGTCACGCATCTGAAGGAAGCATGCTTTGCAAGTCATCTTGATATGCTCAGAGAATGAAAAATCTGCATCAAACCACACACCTAGATTTCTGACAGAATCAACCGGATGAAGAAGGCTACCAAGAATGCTAGCAGGAAAGTGAGAGGAAATCTTCTGACGTTGAGCCTTGAAACCAAAGACAATAAACTCAGTTTTTTCAGGGTTGAGCTTCAATTTACTGAGAGACATCCACTCTTGAACATCCCGAAGGCAGGCATTTAGCTTGGCGAGAGCCGAAGAAGCATTCTTGTGGGAGAGATGGATGTATAACTGAGTGTCATCCGCATAAAAATGGAATTTAAGTCTATATCACGTCTTTAAATTTTAAACAAGGAAAAATGTCATTGTATCTCACATCCAGCACAAATATTAATTAAAAGAAATGTATGATTTCTGAAATAAGCAATTTGAATATTTGAATATACCTGGAATATACCTGGAATATTTTTCAACTAAGTGACAAAGATACAGAGACATACAGGGGAGACGGAGAGAGATTGTGCATACGTAACTAACAAGAAATAAGTTTTGAAAGAAACATACAAGAGATATGAAAGGGATACACTCTGCAAACATAATGTTGGTACATGTAGTCAAATAAAATATTGTGGTTTTAGGTTTAAACCCCTTCCAGAACTGAAGTTGGGATGTTTTTAAAATGAAAAAAAATAATAATAAAAATTTATTTTTTTAACCGTCAAGTTAAAATATGTTGATAGTTACTTTCTGGTGCCCAATGGCTTTTGGAGCTTAATCTTGATGAAGAAGCCTGCATTGCTTTCCCCCTAAACTGTAATATGAAACAAACGAGTAACTGGCATATTTCTCCTGAAGTAAATTAAGTCATAATGTACCTCTCTACATATAAAATACCACATTGTATGATAGATAATGAATAATTATTACGTGGGATATTCAAATTATATTTATTTGGCCATATATTTTACTGCGAGGATATTAGAAGTTGTTAAGAAGTCAGTTCAGTCTGTCAGTCAGTGTAAATAAACATGACCATAATGTACCCATTACATGGTGATATTAGTGCATTGTATTACACAGTGTGGAGATCCATTCTGGCTTGAATAATTATGTGCTATTGCATAAAATATATATCGACTAAAACCGTAAAATCAATTAAATACGATAAACTTTATTGGAAGATATATGTCTACAAAAACATTAAGAACTGTTCAAACTATCATATAGGTATCAATATCATAGTCAAATGTTACAGTCACACAATTTACAGCCCAAAATAAATGTGAGCCTCTGCATGTGAAAAGATGCAACTGCTAGAAGTCTCTCTAATGCCAGTAATTCTGTAATTGAGATGGCACATAAACTGAATATCAACAAGTCTCCAATCTGTAACTTAAAGAGTGGTGCATAAAACACATGTCTTTTTTGAAAGACAAAACTCATGTAATAAAAGACAATAACTTCCTTAGGTCCTTAGTTCGATTCCTGGCCTTTCGTGAAGTTGGAAAGTTGGTAGTTGCTTCCTGGTGCCAACTGGTTTTTAGCCCAGACTCTTGACCGAGTAGTCTCCACTGATTTTCTCCATCCTCCTCCTGTTGAACTGGATGTACAACCCCAATTTTAATCTTTATTTATCCCATCAACTGACTATAGTTACATAATACAATGTGTGTGATATGATGTTAAGGTATCAATCGACTATAAAACAAGAGCACTCAGAGACTGCATATCTCCACCAAGGCCCAACACCTTCAATACTGCTTATGAGAGTAATGAACAAGAGTCACAAAACTGTGATCCAGGACATTAACAAAATGGAATCATCTGATCTTTTGCCATAGTAAAACCAAAGGTCTTTCCAATCTCAGCCTTAAGTTGCTGCCCAGGACTTTGGCTATTATCTTTGATGGATTTGCCCCTCCCCATCCCCTGATGAAATTGTAAGAACTATAAACAATAGATTTAATACAAAAAAAGACAATATTGTTGAACAATATTATAATGTCAGAACTATATTTGTACTTGTATTTATATGTTGTAACTTAATTGTAGTTATATATTCATATTTAACATATTAACATGCCTATATTAAAACATTGTGTTATACAAAGTGCAGACCCATTAATTAAACAGTTTTCAGTAATTATTTTGTGTGTTGAAACACTTGAAAACAAGCCGCCTGTGGTGATTGTCATTAAGACTAGAGTGTTCAAGAAGTAAAACTTTTGTGACATAAAACTAAAGGCACTAAATTCAGAATTCCATGATGTATTTTACTCGCTTTTTGTTTCCAATGGGGTAATACATCAAACGGTTTTGTATCCACAAGTTACACAAAGAAGATTCAGTATTCTACGAGTTCAGTCTTTTTTTGAGTGATTTAGTATACTACCTGTCACATGTATGCCTCCAGGAGATATCTTACTGTCAGTAGGCATTTAAGTTGTCCACAGAAGCATGAACTTCCAAAATGGAAGCATTGATATTGTATACAGATAGATGTAGCAAAAATAAAGGAGTTTTATAAATCACACATTTGCGTAGGTTGGGTGTAGCTAAATATAAACAATATGAGTCAGATCTTGTCAAATCTGTTGTCAAAGAAGTGTTCAGAACTATCTGTGATCAACCAGACGTGGTTAGTGGTTTCTAATAAATCTTTGATATTTAAAAAAGGTATCACCCAACATGTTGTGCCACTGTAAGTAATCCACTAATGGGGCTTCTACATTATGCAGGACAAACGGGCATTTTCTTAACATATTTGAAATTAAACAAGACACAGAGATCATAGTAGAAAATGGTGTACTACTCCCCACCCCATGAATCAGCAAACAGTTTCAGTCCCCAAAGTCCCCCCAACAACAGTAAAGAACCCATGAGGGTTACAGCTTTATTACATATACAAAACATTAGTATGTAAAAAGATAATAAAATACAATACTAACTAATAGTTATTTACATCTCTTTAGGCTTTACACAATGATTTAAATGATTGAAATTAATACATGCACGCTGTCAGATGTTAAGATACTCATACTAAAGGTTAACATTAAAATGCTTGTTAAATTCATGTGTGATAATACCATATGTGTGTTAAGTGTTAACCTTGACCATTAATTTTCTGATTTTACCATATTCCATCAATCTTACAGTTATCAACATAACACAAAAACACGTAAAAGTTACCATAAAATACTGTATGTAAAAGTTAAGTGTTAACCTGTCCATTATTAACTTATTATATAACTTATTATTTACCATTAATTAATATCACAGCTATACACATAACACAAAATACAGATAAAAGTTACCATAAAATTAACCATAATGTAAACATACAAGTTACCATAAGAACCATATTAAACAGAGAAGACACCTTCTGTGAACCAGAGACGGACATTTGAACTCTTGACCCATTAGTGAAATTCTGGGTGGGTGGGACGGGAAATTAAATTCATGCTTTCAGTTCAAAGTCTGACTTAAGAACTGCTTTCTTCAATATTCAGAATTCCCACCAAAAAAGGCTGACCAATGAGACTCCTTGTGACATTATGAAGCTAGGCAACCCATAAACACTAAGTGTTTGTCAACACAACCCACCTGTGTAAAATAGACTGGTACCCTAATAATAAACACATCCCACTATCATCAGAGGGGTCCTGAGGACTGACATCTGCAGTGCCTTGACACTGCAAACGACAGTCCCCAAAGTCCCCCCAACAACAGTAAAGAACCCATGAGGGTTACAGCTTTATTACATATACAAAACATTAGTATGTAAAAAGATAATAAAATACAATACTAACTAATAGTTATTTACATCTCTTTAGACTTTACACAATGATTTAAATTAATACATGTACGCTGTCAGATGTTAAGATATTCATACTAAAGGTTAACATTAAAATGCTTGTTAAATTCATGTGTGATAATACCATATGTGTGTTAAGTGTTAACCTAAGTAAGTGTTAAGTTACCATAAGAACCATATTAAACAGAGAAGACACCTCAAGCCCAACCTGTAGGAAAACATATAAGCATTTATAGCAGTACCTTCTGAAATGCAGCAGCCACCTGAGAACCAGATGCCTGATGTGTCTGGATATACCTCCACACGCAATCCGACGTCCAGGTGCCATGATCCTTAATCCCTTGGATAGGAGCATGAGCCCTGTAAGCCAGGGTGGCACCTGAGCGTCGGAAAGCATGAAAGGTATAGTAATTTTTAGGGAGATGCATTTTAAGATTAATATGAGACAACATTTTTTTAACTCTTGCATCTGTCATAACCTGCCATCCCTGTACGGTGTAGCATTGAAACAAGGGATCCATACTACCAGGAGCATATGACCTCATAATATCTTTCAAAGCCGCATAAGGACAAATGGAAAGTGACTTTAATCTGGGCAGAGTTATAACTTTAACACTATTCCTTTGCTGAATAGTTTTAGATCACTTCAGGAGCAATTTAACGCTTTGGTTATCAAAGAAAATGTCACCCCCAGTGAAATGCCTCGTGGGATCAAATTCTCTAATTGCATGTGGAGCCAAATTTGATAAACAAAAAAAACCCAAAAAGGCCATCAGAAACATGGCTTTAAAGGTCTTAGAGTTGCTTACACCTAAGCAGCAATCAACCAGTTTTGTCAGGGTGGGAATATCCATGATATTTTTCCTTGATACCACAAGAGGTCTATTAGTTTTGATGGATCTGATGAAGTATTTTATCTGTGGGTGGTCAAAGGGGTCATGTGGTAGGCTGTATATTATGGACATTGCTTTCAATGCAGATATATAATTCACAATCATATGTACTGACACATTACTTTGGAGCAAGTATTCAAGAAAAGACAAAATGGTAACAACTGAGAAATGCTTTAGAGACACTTGAATACAAATACAAAACGCCACAAACACCCTGAATAACCGGGTATAGCATTGCCTGGTCTTGGGACGAAAAGCTGTGTGGAGTCTGGATCTGGCACTGACTTTCAGATGCTGACAGCAAGCAGCTTCTACAACACAAAGTATAGCATCTGCTAAATAACTAAGACTACAAAGTTACATCTAATTCTAGTTCTGTGAGATCAACGCTTAACCAAATTGCATCTGGAACCAAATATTTTAATTCTACTACATTACTAGGGGAATTCTGCCACCTAGAGAGCAAATCTGCAGTTCTGTTGTTTTTACCAAGGACATGTGTATATTGCAACTCAACATCAACTACCGCAGCTGTAAACCACACATTTCTGGCACACGCCCCCAAAAATGGGTCCTTCGTGCGACCAGATCTCAACACTGTAACCACAGCCTGGTTGTCACATTTGATGAGCACCTTTTTTCCAGACCACATATTTTTGAATAACTTCAAAGCTACAAGAATATTTATGATTTCTAGGTGGGACAATTCCCATACTATTGTACCCCAAAGGTATGGCCAAATGATAAACAAAATTCTTCCAACATCCACCGAGGCCGGTGAGACAAGCATCCAGCTCAATGACACATTCTACTGGCCTGTGGTCAAATAAAGATGTGCCATTATATTGATCCAAAAAATTTTTAAACCAACTGAGATCTCTCATGAAATCATCTGTCAGGAGTATCTTACTAGGGTTCTGAGCATTTCTTAAAACCTCCAGCATGCGATTGACAAAATATCTGGCAGGTCTGACACATTTGTGAATGTATAACAATAAACCCACCAGAGATTGTAGCTGGCGCTTTGTACAGTATGCTTTACTGGACCATGTGTTGACTACTTCCTTAACCTGCATTAATTTCTCGTCACGAATTGAGACAGTGCTCTTTACTGTATCAACTAGCACCCCGAGACATACAGCTTGGGTTCCCGGGTAAACTAACTTTTTCTTACTAATGCTGAGTCCCAATTTTTGCATAGCGTCATATAAAGCGTCAAACGAGCGTTTTGCAGTAGTAGGAGTGCCGAAACCAAGAAAATCATCACATTAATTTATGACGTCATAATTCTGACACTTCATGATGTAGCGAACAGCATCACTGCACCTCTGAAACATTTGGCTTCCGTGTCGACTCCCAAATGGCAGCCGGGTGTCAATATAGGCCTTTTGCCACTGACGTCCTAACAAATCGTAGTCATTTGGGTCCATATTCAAGTGCCTGAAGGCCCTGCTGACGTCGATCTTGTATATATGGGCCCCCATACCCAATTTTCTTAACTCAGAGGTGAGATCATCGATAGTGGGAAAAATTAGCTTAAATTCAGATCCCATATATGAAAGTTTGTCGACACCATCGTTTACTGACACTCCCTTTGGCCAACTCAGGTCAATGATAACACGCCTGGTATCTGAATTAGCTTTCGGTCTGGTCATAATAGGGGAAACATGACACCCTGCTATTGGATTTTTGTAAAACGGGCCCACAGTAGCCCCATACTGCTTTTCCTCTTGAATATATGCATCTACATCTGCTGGAAATTCGGTAGCTGATTTGTGGTTGACCCCATCACAAGATAGTGGACAGTCTCGATTAAAACCCAGTGGAAAACCAAATTCCAGGAATTGTAGTAATTGTTGGTCCCAATATTCTGATAACAAGTCTTTCCAGACTGGGATATTCAATTGTGAAGGTACAGGTATTCGAGCACCAATAAAATTTGGGGACTTATGTTCTTTGACTTTTGAATGCAATTCAACCACAGAATAACCTAAGTTTTGTTGACAGTGATAATTAACAGGGAGAATCGGATCAGACGAAGGTATAAAACCAAATTTCATGTCAGATTGCTGCCTGCAAAGGTGATAAATATTACAATCCGAATTTACAATTCTGTTATCCCAACAGTTACCAAAAAACAAAGAATGCAAATACTTATCTTCACTGTCGACAGCAGAGTCATACAATAGCTTAGTTTTAGCATCACTGTCTGAATATTTGATACTATTGACTTCAGTACCTTCAACTTTGTGTACCACAGTCGTGTGACAGTGTTGTTTTTCACCAATGTTATTCATACTATTCAATACTGACTTTGTTTTTATATTGGTTTCAATATCATCCTCAAATAAATGTGTTGATTTATGGCATTTTGTGACGGTCTCCTTGCCCCTAATATGCCTAGGAGAATTGATTGACATATTGCCACAATCTGGTTTCAAACCTTGTGTAGGGACTAACTGTTTCCTATCCCCAGGGGTACTGATATGACCTGATCTGACTACATTGGCATAAGTTCTGTGTTTTTGCACAGAAGCTGTTCTGTAAACCATCATAGCCTGGTTAATTGGCCTGACCAGTAAACCTTCTATGTCATTTCTTTTAAACTTTGTATTATACACATACCTTGTAGCGTAAGTCACTTGGCCCAGATGGCCTTCACGCCTCAGTTGTGTATTTTTGACCAAATTTTTTGTACAATTATCATTACTGTAATTTTCTACATCTGCATTTCTGTTTGAATGACCAGAAACAGCTGAAGCATCTGCGACTTTGCTGCCCATTACCCTGAATGAGCAGCTATTTGTTGGTTTTTTGCCTGTTTTTTCACCAAACTACAGTCTTTCTGGGCATGATTTAGTACTTTACCTTGCTGTAAACAAACAGAACATATGTGCCTATGGAGCCTGCCACCGACCTCATGATCTTTGTTGTATATACAAGTACCATTTTGAAAGTACTTACAGAACCAGGGGCGACTGGCCACTTCACTTTTTCCCCAGCTTCTGGACATTTGACCCGTTTGCTTCTGGGTGTGCGCCCTTCGGATTCTATCAATTCTAGCTGAATCATCCAACTTACCGTCCCTCTTTCTAACTCACAACAAAGTACAGCATGGGCAGCTTTTGCCCCCTGCCAGCTGAAGTCGGTGGCATCCTCCATGAGGTCTACCGTATAACTAATCATCTGCTCACGCCTACCTTCCTCCTGCTCATCTAAAATGTTTCGACAGAATCCCTGTACCCACTGACTCATAGAAAGTTGGTCATAGGTGAGGCGAGCCCTAGTGGCCCCCCCCAAGTATAGCCTCGTGGGGCCAAGCTACTTTGTTTTTAACTAAAACTTCTACAGGACCACCTCTTTTGGATTTGATTTTTTGACATGTGTTCGTACCTGAAGTTTCCTGGAGAGCCTCAATTTCCCTCAACCTAGCATCAACTTTATTTTGAATTTTTACAGAATTTTTCAAGGTGGATAAACTTGGAACATTTGTTACACTGTCAGTATCACTATCACTTTCTGACACATCAACCACTCTACTTTTACATGAATTAGAGACAGCATGTTTACAAGAATTCAATCTACTCAACTTTGACTGTTCATATACTTCTTTGTGCTGCTTCTCTGGTCTCTTGCTTGGTCCTGCTACTTGGTCTTCTACTGCATCAAGGCGTGCATTCACCCTCTGTAGCTCCTTGAGGATCTGCATCTGTACTGTGTTCTCTGCTACATCTGTTGACGCCACTGTAGCTGCTCCTGGACTGGTAACAGCTTTCATCTGCAAGTTCTGACTGCCCTTGCCACCAGTCATATTTACTACTTGTCCACTATAATCAGCACTGTCATAGTCCTCGTTTATATCAACAAACTGTTTGCATTTTTTCCCTGTAGGAGGTGTGTGCCTCTTTTTACATTTAGAACATTTGTTTTTATTATCTGGCATTGTCAATTGCCTCTACAACAACTGCAAAAATAGAAAACAAGAGACCTGAATGCCCTGGTACAACAGATTCACAGCTTGAATTTGAACAACCCAAACTAACTGAATTGTGCTTCCCAGCTTTTTGATGAGCCCCCCACAAGAAATAGGTTAGACCGTCCCTGTTAGATTTTTGAATCAAGCATGAAGTGTTGTCTCAGAGCAATGCTATCTGCGGTTGCAGATACACACAAAGTCTTCTTGGAATAGTCCTTCATATCAAAACATATCAACATAGTCCATTAAAGTCAACTTGTTGAAGAAATATAAAATATCACGTAAAATCATTCAGTATAAAAACTTAAAACAATCTATATAAAAAAGTCAGACAAAATTAAATTCATGCTTTCAGTTCAAAGTCTGACTTAAGAACTGTTTTCTTCAATATTCAGAATTCCCACCAAAAAGGGCTGACCAATGAGACTCCTTGTGACATTATGAAGCTAGGCAACCCATAAACACTAAGTGTTTGTCAACACAACCCACCTGTGTAAAATAGACTGGTACCCTAATAATAAACACATCCCACTATCATCAGAGGGGTCCTGAGGACTGACATCTGCAGTGCCTTGACACTGCAAACGAAAATCAGCTCAGGTAGAAATAAAACAATAAAGAAACCTTTACCATTCAGGATCAGTGTTGACTTGTAAGCTGTGAGTTGATCGATAGTGTGTCAATTACGTGTAACGGTTGTGTAGAAAGTAAAAGGGCTACTTATTTTTCCGTTTTATTTCACAGAATATCTGTACAAAACTTTCTGTTTATATCTGTGTATAATTTACTGTTAAGAAATCCATGTTAATGTGTTAAACTAGGTCAAAGTACAAAATTCTGTTAAGGTTGGGTTGATTTATGGTGCCAATTAGTAAACCTGTAAATCCTTATTTGTAAAGGCTATCAATATATTTTTTGCTTCTTTTGACGAGTTTGTCTGTTGTAAATCTCATTATTACCTCCACTATGGAGGAAATGTTTTTGGTGGCACTTGTTTGTTTACCTCCAAGGCTTATGAAGTGCAAAATACAGAACACTCCTACAAAGGTGAATGTTGACCTATGTTTAATCCGGATTCCTATCAAATGTCTAAGTACCAAGATCAAGAACAGGAGAAAAGGATGGAGGAAGTGAGCTGGTTAGTGGTGGTTTGTACTGCCCAGGTGCTTTTTAGGTTTGGTAATTAATCCCCACTGCATGGCTAGATATATAGTAGTTTGACCCTAATTTTGTAATTTGTGTCTCCACAGAAATTAAGTAGCTTACACTTAAAAGGATCACGAAGAATAATTGTTATTCTAGGCTTGGACTATTAAAGAGGTTAAAATGTATGACTTATATGGGGCTGTTCGACTGGAACCGGCCCTGTAACCGACTCTAGGGTCCGTTGCAAAAGCAGGGAATCAGGGATGAAAACCATAAAAAGCCCACAAAAATGCTGGTCAGGCCAAAATTGCATTGCCTTTGCCCCATTTTTTGCCGAAGATTTTTTTAGTTCTTTACCATTTTTTAATTATTTTCTTAACTTTAAAAATCTTTTAAGATGTTTTAAAGCTTTTTTTTAACTTCATATATTCTTAAATCACACACTCATTCATTCATTCAATTTTTTGTGTGTGTTTTGGGCCAAAGCGTTTTGTGTATGTTTTGCTGTGTAAAACTTCTTGTTAGGGACTTTTTTTAAACAGCAGCTATTAATTGTTTTTGGAAGATTAGGATGTTCCCGAAAAGGACCTTCAAATTGTTTACAGCAGTAGTCCTGAAAATGACCGATTGGAGGCAATGGCAGTGGTTTTACAGCTGCTGCTGTTTGGCATCAGCTGACTTCAGAGCTGGCTGGGGCTGGCTGGTGAAGTTCTTGCTGTGAGGTGGTGGTGGCTGGAGGAAAGGTGGCTGGTGGTTGAGTGTCAGCTGGTGAAAAAAGTTAGCGGTGTATTGATCTACTAGTAGCTCTGTGATACAGGTATATTTCTGATTAGATTTCTTCGGCTGTAGCAGAGGCAACTGATGGAGGGCTGAAGTGCTTTGTTGGCATCAATGTGAAGGTAAGTGGTCTTGAAGGTCTAGTCTGTTGGTCGTCTATGACTAGAAAGGAAGTCGGCTGCCCTCTAGATTGCTGCTGCTGTTTTGTGGTTGCCATTTGGCTCTGTTGAGCGGTTGGGATGACCTGTCATGCAGGTATCTGAGTCTCAGGGGAGGTTAAGATGCATTCCCTTGCAGCTGGTGCTGGCTTCTGTGGTTGTTGAAATGTCTGTGACACAAATGTTGAGCACTTGCACTTGATCTTTGTGAAAGTATCTGTTGCTGTGGTTGCTGGGGCTGACAACTACATTCTTCTGCCTTGCTTTGAATGCTGCTGAGAAGCTTACCCTCATTTCTAAATGTCTGAAAGTCTCTTCTAATCTCTTCTAATCCCTCCACCTCCAACGCCAGGTAGTTGCAGAAGGCTGTATGTGTTGTCTCCAATTGCTGGTCAACCAAAGAGCGCCCTGAAGCTGCTGTGGGACTTATAACTTTTTGAGGCTGTAATGTGGTGTCTGTTGACTGCATGCTGATCTCCAAACTGCCCATGGGACTTGAAGCCTAACGATTTGCTGAGTCCCTTGCATCTAATGTGTGACCTCAGGAATCCAAATTATCCTGTATCCAGTTCCGACATCCTGTCATCTCTTTCGGGGCATTCCAGATTTTGATTGCATGAGCTTGTCATAATGAGTCCTTTGAGACTCAAACCAGGTCTGGCACACCTTGACAGACAGCTTGCAACTGTTGGTGAATCTCTCCCAGAGAACGCCTTCCTTGCTTTGTCCTTGAAATGTTCATTAGTCTTGTCGTATAAATCCTCATGGTCCTTTACAAAGCCCGCAATAGCCTCCTCATGTAAATCTGTCAGGTATATATTGGCCATGTGCACCTTCTTGTAATGTGACTGTTATGTTTCTGCCGCTCCTCCAGCAGCCTCTGTTTCAGTGTCACTTTTGTCAGTGCTTTCACGCTTTTCTGCCACTCCCTCCTCTGGTGAGTGTGTCGATGCCTCCCTCCTTGCTTTCTCCCTCCTGGCCTCCTACTCTCTCTGTTTCTTTACCTCTTCTTCCCTTTCTCTTACCTACCATCTCCTCCCTCCTCTGCTAAATATTTGCCTCTGTGTCCCCCCCCCCCCCCCAGCTCAAATTCAAGAACAATGTCAGCGGGAACTTGTATCTTCCTCACTCTTCTGCCATTCCTAGGACCCATTTTTCTTTGTTAAACAATAAGCATTTTGTAAAAAAAACTAAATTCGGAAATATAAATTCAGCCAACTTCAACTAAAAACTGCCCTAGATAATTGTAAAAAAAAACTTCTGTTTTTGAAACACTGCCAGATGTAATCCGTCAGATGCCACATTCCAAATGATGTATTGCGTAAACCAACTCGCCTTATGTAGACAGAGATTTCAAGCCGTGGGTTGTAAAAATGAAGCCGGCATGTCCATAACTGCCTTGTCGGTTTGTGTTTATGGCTCATCTGTGTGTGGTCCTGACTTGTGCTGCTGATATGTTATCGACTTTATGGTTGAAGACTGGGAGACTTCCCGTCTTGACAAAAAGTACAAGAGGCCTGTTTGCTTTCAAGTATGGTCGAATTGTTTTTGACGACCTGTCTGGAGCTGGAGTCCTGGTACTGAATGTATAGTTACAAACATGGTCGCTCCAGCGGAACACCCCCATTATGGAAAAACTGTCTAACAGGCCTGCAACTCGAAATGTTACATGTCCAAAAAAGTTGTGAGTCCAGATTTCAATGTAGGGTAAATCAGTATTGAGTTTCACCATTGACCAAGTGGTAAGTGGTGAAGAATAAATCACATTGTTGCAGCAAAAAGTCGACCAGTAGGCAGCAGAGGAGGGTAAGGAAGAGAGCAAAGCCCAGAAGAACAGCAGGAACACCACACAGCCAAGCCATCCTCCTCAAGGGATGAGCTCACCACCACACCCAGGCACCTGAAAGTGTCAAAATCAATCTGAGCACCAGCGATTAATTTAAGGACCCAAAAAGGGGCATATGTTTTCGCACCATCAAAAGAATAGTTTAATGAGTAAAAACTCTATTGTGATTTGTCCCAAAAAGTAAGGTGCAGGGTTCGAAATTAGCGCCAATCCATTACTAACACAAATAGAAATGCTTCTGGGTTAATAAAAATTTAGATAACAGCCCCGTGGTTATTATCTTTTATTAGTGTAACTAAAGTACAACCTAATATAAATCTTATAGAGTAAGTTCTGGCGTCTCTAGTTTTAAATTTTAACTTTGCTTTTGTGTGTGATTCTTTTATATTGTATTCAAATAGACAGGTCAGTTGGCAGGTTTGTTAATTGTTTTATCATGCATTATGTAAACTAGTGTTACAAGTTCATGTTTTTAGTATTGCACACCTGTCAACCTCGATTGTATATGTATTGATCACACCTTGAATATTATTGAAAGTTAAAAGTTTTTCAATGCTCTGCTTGTCAAGGACAGCATAAAAGACCAGTAGGGGTCAAATGTCCGTTTCAAAACAGTGCAAGTACTGAAAGTACTTTGTCCGGTGCCCAAGGTACTCAAAATTTAAGTGATAACACAAACTCAGAGAGTCTTATGTACGTTCAGATCTCAGAGAGCTGGTAATGATCAAATACAAGTAACATGTCAAGTACCCTGGCCTCAAAATTATGTTCTAGCAGGTACTTCAAAATCCAGAGTAACATATGACAGTTTCTCCACTTTTCAATGGATGGCAGGGTTCTGCTCAATCATGCGTGAAGAGAAAGACATTAAGGTCAAAAATGCAATGCTAGAGTATCTGACCGAGATAATGGAGGATGCCCAAGACTTTAGTTGGACATCAGCAGGTGCCCATGTTTGATACTTTGTATAATGGAACAGGACAAAGTTAACTGGCTTATGTCTGACAAATTAGATAGACTTAGGCGAGCTCATGCACTAAAAATAGGTAATGGCAGCCTGATGAATCCTCAAACTACCAAAAGTAAATCTGAGTTAAATGGAGTTCCTTTCAAATACTTTCAGACAAGTAAGTGCACTCACAAGTCTGACCGCACAACTAAAAAATTCACCAAAAAGAGCTCAGTATAGAACTAGAACTACACATAAATCTGTCACAAATAATGGCCGTAGCACCAATTGGAGGTTAGATTTTTATGAGTTTAAAAATCTCTCGTTTGCTCAAGTTCTAAAGCTAAAACTGTGATGATAACAAACAAGATTAAAGATTGCAGACTTCTTCAAAAGGTCACAGTAGCTAAAGTAGGTCAAGTTAACAAACCTAAAAGCACGTTTTCATGCATACCTCCTCAAAAGGTCACAGTGGGTAAAGTTTGTCAAGTTAACAAACCTAAAAGCACAGTTTCATGCAGTAGTACCATAAATATTTCAAAGAAACCCTCACCTAGATGCAAGGTAAGAAAAAATAATGGTGGCATAAAATGCCACAATAGATTCCAAGCCTTACAATGCTATGATGTCATTGATTCCAACTTGCATGAAAATAATGCCGTCGAATCTAGTAGGGTGGTCTATCCAATGGTAGTACAAGCCAAAAGACATGAAAAAGTAGCCATGTGTCAGTTACTGATGCCTGTGATGAAATACTTTTGTTTGATGCTGATGACGGTGTAGACTTTGCCCCCCTTACCACATATGATATCCCATTGAGAGTAAAGAGCAAATTTTAGAATTATAAGTCTGTCCTTCCACATTGCCCTACCCTTAAACTCTGGGATGTACAAAACAAGTACAAATTTAGGTTCATTCCCCTAGGAGCCTGCAGCTGCCTGAACAAGTCTTGCCAAAGAGCATAGGAGCAAATAGACTTTATTTGCATAAAGTGATTAAAGTTTCAGGCCAATACAATTTTATGGGAGAGTAAATAAATATTAAGTCCCAACTGAACCCAGACGTTTGGGAGGCCCATTTACATGACCATTGGAATAAACAGTTGCCTTTGTTAATAAGGTTTGGTTTTCCCCTTGATTTTTACAGAAAAAGTGTCATTAGAAGCCAAGAAAATAATCATTCCTCTGAAGTAGTTTCAAGAGGACATTGATGCATATTTGAATGAGAAAATTAAGTATGGGACCATTTTAGGGCCATTTACAGCTTCTCCTCTTGAAGATTTGCACATATCTCCAATGATGACAAGGGAAAAGCCTAATGCTAGACAGGGTAATTATTGACTTAAGCTTCTCTCTCTGTAAACACAGGGGTAATCAAGGACATTTACCTTACAACTCTCATTACCCTTAAGTTGCCCACAATAGACCACATTACAGAACAGGTCAAGGCTCTAGGAAGAAATTGTAAACTATATAAGGTTGGTATAAGTCGACCATTTTGACATGTCAAGCTTGACCCCAAAGAATATGACCTTTTGGGTTTATGTCATGACGCCTATTACATAGACACCTGCCTGCCATTCAGCTATTGTAATGGCAGTGTGTTGTTTCAGCATATAAGTGACGCTGTCTCTCATATGATGCGTCAACGTCAGTATGACGTCACAAATTACATTGATGACATACTTGGAATTGATCTTCCAAGCAAAATTGATGCCTCTTTTAATGCATTATGTAAATTACTTGAAGATCTAGGTCTTCAAATTTCTCACAAAAGGTTACATGCCCCTACCATATGTCTTAATTGTTTGGTATTCTGGTTAACACTTAAGATTTTAGAGTGTCAGTACCCCTAGAAAAATTGCAAGAAATCACCAGTGTTTGTCTGCTATGGCAGAATAGATCACACCACAACAAAAAAACAACTACTGTCGCTTCTGGGTCATTTATTGTATGTTAGCAAGTGTGTCCACACTTCTAGATTCTTTCTTAACAGACTTTTGGAAGTATTATGCTCTACGGAAGATAAGGTTTAAGTTCCATTGACAATAGAAGCCAAAAGACACATAAATTGGTTTCGTAAAATTTTTGCTAAAATTTAATGGCGTTATTTTCTTTGACCACGCTCCAATAAATCATTACATTGAACTAGATGCCAGCCTTCAAGGCCTATGAGCTAGATTGGGTGCTCAGGTTTATGCTATGGTCCCATGGGTTATCTAAACTTCCAAATTGTAATTCTAATTCTAATTGGACTTTTATAGCGCTTAATCTCCCCAAACAAGAGGACTCTAAGGCGCAACAAAACAAAAAAGCAGACATCAAAATTTCTGTATCCAAAAGCATAGCAGGGGTCAAGCATCACAGAGAACGCCAGGGGAATGATGCAAGCTAAGGTGGGTATGCTTTGGTGTATAGGTAGGTTTTGAGCTGCTTTCTGAAGGAGGCCAGTGAGGGAGAGGCACGAATCTCATCAGGGAGAGCATTCCACACAGTGGGAGCATCAAACACAAAACTATTACCAAACTGTTTGACAGATTTGTGAATGGAGGGGCAGAACTTTGGAATGACAAGGAAATTATCACCACTTTGACTGCGCCTGGTATTATAAGAACTGCTGCAGGAGGAAAGATATGGAGCAAATACATATAGAAATGCTAAATATCTTGGCAGCTCTTAGAATTTGGAAACACCACTGAACCAATGAAAAGCAACAATTGCTTGTGATAACCAAGCTGTAGTTCAAGTACTCTTTTCAGACAGAACCAGAGGTTTGATTCTAGCAGCAATTGCTAAAAATATTAAATTTCAAGCAGTAATTAATAATATTAACCTTAAGTCAATCACATTCTTGGTAAGGTTAATGTCATTGCTGACTTATCAAGGTGGCATACTACTCCCAATCCTCAATGCATCTTAAGTCGTCTTTCGCCCTGATCATATGTCAGTTCCAATTAATGAGGAACATGTTGCAATAGATTGGTACATCTAATATATGTATTTTTATTCTAAGCTTCCACCGATGTATGGTCACTTTATTACAACAAGGTATTCAGAAAACCAATATGGCCTTCTAACCGGCAACCTAAAAAAATATGAAAGTATGTTTCGATTGTAGCATTCATCATGTTCATGAAACTTAATTTACTTGCTTTGTCACCACTAGCTCTTATACTTTATCTTCAGTTCCGTGAAACAAACAATATCTCAGCCACAACCACTTGTCAACAATAAAGGCCGAAATTACAAAGCATTTATAGCATCATTATTTGGAATTGTCTTTATGTTCAGCATCTGCAATATTTGCAGTTTTTGCAGCCATTATAAAGTCATATAATGATCACAAATAAGCAATTTGTCCAGTTTTTGCTTGCCCATAAAATAGGCAATGTTTGAAAAAGGAAAATTTCATGCATAAAAGTATTTATTGTTTCACTGATACATTGAACATTAAGTTACACTTTATATTCAAATGTTTACGCAAAAAAAATTATATTTTACCACAGAAATCGATAATCGTGGTTGTAGATTTTCAATAAAACAGACCTATTTCATACAATTAAAAATTTATTTATTTAAATAAAACATGTCTCTTATTAACTCAAACATCAGCTATACATTAAAACATATATTTATTGCATATGAACGGTGTCTTCAGTGTTTATAATTCACAATTCACTGTAATTTTTCTTTTTTGCATATTTTCATGGGATTTTCATATGTCTTATTCGACTAAAACTCTTAACCTGTTTCACAAAATGGACAATTTCATGGATTAGGGTTCAAATATACATGTGTCTTTATTCATGAAAAAGTTTTAAAAGAAATAGGGTATTAAATAAGTTATAGCAGTTAAAAACAGTTGAAAGATTAATTGTAATTGACTGACAGCCACACAGACTAGTCTTTGCAATTTGGAAGATAAAAACTATTCAAGCAATGATCTCACAATTGATTAAAACAATCAGTCCCTTTAGATTAATGAAAACTATTGTAACAATGAATATCATGAAAAGAAAATATGTCTCAGTTGGTTTGTTTTTGTTTATGTAAAAAAAAACTTTGGTATATATCACCAACAGAATGTTAATGTAAAATAAAACATGTGTCCATGTAAAACAGTGTCAATTTGAAGTTTTCATATTTATGGATATTTGAATCCAACAAAGTCAGGAGAATTAAATTTTTGCCTGATGACAACTATAACACAAGAAGAGGGAGGGACTCTAATGTTTTTTTCCTGGATATCCCCAGCTCCATCTTACAAACTATCTATATGCAGTATACCTGTATTTTTCCTCAATTGGTTTATTCAAAACTCCTTATACTGAGAAAATAGTTTTTTTTTTGGTTGCAGTGGCCCTTTAAGTATTCCCTTTAAGAGTTCCAAATAAATGTAAAATGAAGAGAATACACTGACAAAGCATCTGATCTCTGCATACATAAACAACAGAAAAGCCAGTACTTCTTCTGTTGATGACGTGTGCACAGTAGTAGCAACCTGACCTAATTTCTCCCGTTCTGTAGCAGAAACAAACATTTCAACAGATAAAAGTGCTGATAATACACAAATGGGTGTATTCTGGCTTGGTTATTTATATCAGTAGTGTTATATGAATAACACTCTGTGTTTTTCATCTGAAAAATATACTTGGTAAATTTGGTTGCAGTGGCCCTTTAACCTCATTATTCAATATACAGTTAGTGGTCAATCACATTGCTGGAATTTATAATGAAACAGCAGATCTATTGTCCAGATGGAAGGGCACTGATATACTCAATTTAATGCACTTTCTACTCTTGTTCAACATTATAAATGGATGCAGTTCATCTGGATCATATACACAGTTAAATAAGAATGTTTAACATGTATGTTATATTGTAAGATGCAATGGGAAATTCTTCAAGGTTTTCAACCTCGGCCTTGCATATTCTCAAGAAAGGCTTTCACCCAGCTACATGGGCTCAGTATCATAAAATGTTTAGGCAGTTCATAGCATTTCTTGAGACTGAAACCATACAACTTTTACAGGTGAATACTATTATATTGCTTTCCTTCATGGAGTTTTGCCGTAATAGTGGCATGTCGCAAGCCAACATTTCAAATTACATGTCTGCTATTAGCTATTAGAGCAATGTTTGTAGTCCATGGTTTGAACACAGAACCTTTTAAAGATGAGAGATTGCCTTTGTACATTAAATCCCTTAAGATTAATGCTGTCTTCAAGCCAAAAACTATAAAACTGGTTTCCATTGAAATGCTACAGCAAATTGTAGCAGTTTGTAGTGCATTGCAGCATCCAATAATATACAAAGCATTGTATCTGTTTGGTTTTTTCTCTTTCATTAGGTTGTCCAATGTTCTGTCCCATTCTTCTGCAGCATTTGATATAACAAGGCATCTTACTCGTGGAAAGGTATGTCCTATCACAGTTTTGCAGTATCTGTTTGCTTTGATCCCTGCTTCTAAGAATTCTACACTCTTTGTAATCCACAGAAATGGTAGAGTATTTCCACTGTCAGATTCCACAGCCAGGAAGCATTTGAAGCTAATTTCTTCTTTATTGAATATATCTCCACACTTAACTTTTCATTCTTTCAGGAGGTCTCCTACGACCTGGGCTTTGTAAAATGGGGTCTCTTCACAAGAAATTATGAAACATGGTACTTGGTCTTCTGATGCAGTGGAGATATGTTAAATCTGTTCCATCTGCTTCTTCACAAGTCTCTCCTGCTTTCCAGAACCATCTGTCCTTTAAGTTTGGCATTTGTCGGTCTTCTTTTACATATTCACATATTTTTCCTGTATATAAAACCATACTAATGCAATACAATTTTATAGTTAAGCCATGCATTGAAAGTAAATTACTAGCATTGCAAATGGCTTCTCTGTCACTTGTTAATTTGGTAGTTCAAAAACTTAAAAACTGTAACATTTATTGTCTTGGTTGGGTTTGCAATCTTGGCTGTGTCACGACTGACCAGTGTCAAGACTGACCAGCGTGGGACCTCTCTGATTTTGTATATGCATTCTTCCATTTCAACATTGGGAAGCAATGAGGATACGCATAACATTTAATGCCTCACCCTTCTGACCTCATGGGATTCCTCCCCCTTCATTGTTTGGTGAGCAGATTACTGCCTTTGGTTTTATTTGCAGATAAAAGATGTCCATTCCACGGCAATCATGCTTTACATGACAGTAGACAAGGAGAAGGGCATGTAAGATATTCATAATCATAGGCAGTGACAGCTGAGTCTTACCTTACAAATCTCGGAACTGACTTGGGTCTTGGATTCATGGTGATTATCTGGCTTAGAGTCATATCATGGAAGTGCCTATTACATTGTGGCGTTATAAACAGTCTGGTGGCTCAGTAGTATCTTATGTTGATATTGACACTTGCCTGAATTATGAAAATCATATCTACCTAAATCTCACTTATCTATTGAAAGAATATCAAGTGTATTGCTTAAAGTATAGATGTTGGCTTTATAAGAAGTACAGTTGTTTATTAATTTACACAGTCACTTGTGGGGTGTGGATGTAGGAATATTTCCATGTTATTATCTGACATTATATCATGTTATGCTATTGCTACTATATTAAATTATGTATATTGATGACAGTATTATCTTGTACAGTAACTGTAACGAGTCGTGTTTTTAATGTATTATACATAATGTGGCAGTCTTCTTTTACATATTCTCATATTTTGCCTGTATAAAACCAAAAATGTAATAAGCCATAGATTGCTCCTGTTAAAGTTCAAAGTAAATATTCTTAGAATTGCAAATGGCTTCTCTATCGCTTGTTAACTGGACAGTTCAAAAACTTAAAATTTTAACATTTATTGTTTTGGTCGGATTTGCAACCTTGGTTGTGTACCCGACCCTTGCTTGGGATGTTATATGGAAAATTGGAGTTGTAAAATCATATTTTTGGGGATGGTTTAGTCACCATATGTAGTTCTTTTCATATCAGTGACAGGGTTTTGAATATATATTACCTAGATACACATTTTCACAATGTGCTCGTATATATTGGCCATACTTTCATTGTTGAGATTGAAAGGCAATGTCAATGGCCTTACTGTCACATTTTCTTGGGGTTAATGAAAAAAAATATAAAATTTTTGGTTTTCGGGTTAGCCTGGGTTACATTGAAAACTTGGGTTTTAATTTTCTGGGGAAGGTTATGGTTACCAATGTTTGTTTTTTAGTGACAAAGTTTTATATTACAAAAGTACCGCCTAATATGTTCAGAAGGAATAAAAGAAATATAATGCATAAATAATAATAAAATATTAATTCCCATATTGCATTTTACTGTCTTGGGGGAAGGGTAGCTTGAAATATACACGAGTGTCCATAAAACAGTAGTATCTATGTATGTTGTGTAAATAAATTACATATTTTACCCCACCCTTGCCTTTCCTTTCTCACCTTGGACTTGAGGCAATCACCCGCTTTTACTCCATTCCACAACAAATACCCCCCCCCCCCCACACACACACACACACGAGCTATTCATTGTTCATTCCAAATCACAACATCTCACGATTTTGCAGTTCAAAATGTCTCTTTTTGTGTCATGAATACTGGTGACAATAAATGTTATGTTTCACCGGAAACATACAAAATGGTGACTTAAGACATGATAACTATCCTCACTGGCTTAAAGCCAAAAAGTGGGCGACTCTCATACAAAATGTTTTTATAACATGTGTACCTGTTGGAATTTGTCAGAACCCCCCCATCGTTTTTGTAATGTAAAACGGGTATTATATATTAGCCGACGTATGCATATATGATTAGTAGCCTTCTTTTGGCTATTACACCTTTCTCTTGACTTCAGCTTTGTTTCAGGGAAGAAAACTGAGTTGTTTTTTTTAAGAGAGAAGGACCCCAAGTCCCGACAGTAGTAGTTAGTGCTAGGTAAGATGTTATGCTGAAAGGCTAAGGCAACTCCCTTGTGACTGGGAGGGAATTAAGTCCTAACTAGAGAATAATTAGTTTAAGATTTCGCCTAACTTTTTGAGTCGATAAGTGGGATTCAGGTACCTTTATAGTGTATTTGGAAAAGTGGCTAATAAATGTGACCTGGAGTACTTTTTAACAATGTTTTGATAGCGGACACTGGACATGAGGGACTGGAGCCTAAATGGGTGATTTAAACTGCCGACCATCAGTAAGCAACTACCACTTTTCCCTCTTTAGGTCCAGGGTTAGAATGTCTTACCACTGCGGCACCTTGGACCTATGTCTTTTTCTCTAAACAAAAAAGTATGGATCATTTCATTATTTTCTGGTGTAAACATGTTATATATACCATGAGTTAGGTAGATTTACATAGCCTCTCATTATTATTATTATTATTAGTATGTCTACAAATACTAACAATACTACAAATGTCTACTACAAATAATAGTTTTTCGGACTGTTGTATATTTATCTTCTCTCATAATAAAAAATTAAAATTATAAGTCACTTATAATTTTATTTTCAAATCAGTAATTAAACAAAAACTTATATATATCTGGTGAACAATTGGGGCCTTTGTAAATATTATGGCTTGTATTTAGGACCTGCGCACTTAAAATCCTTTACTAGCTGCAGTATCTTATTAACCATGTCAACATTTTATACCCAAAGTTGTAAATATATATTTGTTAATTCAACTACTCTACTCTGCAGTCACGTGTTTGCACCTACTTTTGACCACTTACAAAATTCACTACATACCTGCCTTGATATGGTCTAGCTGTTACAATTAATGTAAAATCACAGTTTGACTTGACCCTGTGGTGTAGCTTGATCCGTCTGATCACTGAAGTTAAGCAGCACTGGGCTTGGTTGGTTCTTTGATGGCTAAGGTATGGGCTAGGTATGGGCAAATACATAGTAACTTGAATAATCACTTAAATCTAGGTGCTGTTGCAATAGCACTGAAACATGGTACCAAGTATCAAGTAAAATCGATCAACCAACTGACCCAGTGCATTGTCCATAGCCGGAAAGGCTAACATCACATATTCTTATACCTGGAAGAGACACTGCCTTACATGTACATAACACTCCTGTATTACCTGTTTGGAAGTCATTGAAAGAAACCCGTATTTTATAAGTTGACAAGTTTTGGGCGTTGTTTTTATAATCCCCAGTGTAGTATAACTACAAATTCAGCCAGTTTTACTCATAACATAAGTGGATATTGCATAATTTGTGTGGCATTACTGGACTGTAAAGTAGAGTATATCACAACAATATACAAAACTGTAGTGTGGATATCTGAGTCTCAATTACTGGGGAAAAAGTATAATTTCTTGCAAACTTTTGAGTGCAATCTTAACCGTGAACAAGTAATCACCATGGCTAAATGCTACAGATGTACCTTAGCTCTGGCCAATTTGAGTCTCTGGATAACTGTCATTGCTAGTATTGTGGCCTTGTTTGCTCCATTCTGGTTGATGCCAGCAAAGGATATTTATAATGGTCTTTTCCTGCAATGCTTTGATCCCTATGGTTCAGCCGACTGCAAATTTTTTGGAACAGATGATCCAGGTTAGTTTATATAACCAAGAATTTATATTCATAAACGTTCTTTTCAGGATGCATTTTTTACTGTAAGAGGCCCTGTCAAAAGGTTTATAGAAATAAGTTGCACTGACATTGCCTTTGGTTCTCTAAGATCATATGTACCTCTATTCTACTAGGTTCTAAAGCAGGTAGTAAACATAAGTAGTACGTATCACATCAACAAATAAATTAAAGTGTAATTTAAATCTGTCTTTGGAATGTAGTCGGATTATATAGCGGATTGTGTAAAAGATTTGTTTTTATTCAATACAACATAATATATATGGTTTTCGGTTGTATTTCACAGAGAATCATTGGTGTTCTTGATTTTTTATTTAAGATAAAGATTTCAGATAAAGACAAATGTACATGGTGTGGTGAACACACGGAAACAATAACGTAATAATATTATAATTTATTTAAACAAAATTTATGCAATCTTGAACTTTATAGAACTAGTCTAAAATGTTTGGCCATCAGTTTTCATAAATTTATAATAACAAGAATCTGTGGTTTCGCCAGGGTAATGGAATCCGATCAATTACCAGGGTAGCGAAGTTGTAACATGCTAACCTCCCACCTCTGAGATCAGAGTTTGAATACCAGCCTGACCTCATGTGGGAAAACTGGTGGTGGCTTTCCGTTATTTGGCAGTTTAAATTACAAAGCCTTGGCCAACTCTTTGTGCTGTATTCTTGTGCTTCTCTTCCAACTACCAGTTGTGATGTGACCTATACAATATTGAAAGCGATGTTAAAGTCTAAATAAATATATGCAACAGCCAACTATCTTCATATTGCCAATTGTTATCAGCTGTTGCTGTGAAACAGACATAACATAGCACCACCAATTCTAGGGGGAAGGAGGTTGGGATAAAAATATTTTTGGTATTTGTTTGTTTTCCATATACCAATAAAATCAAGTTTATATGGCAATAGAGTAATCTGTCAACTACAATACCATTTATTTATCAAGCGAACGTCATAAATGTACTTGTCATCTCTGTATGGCTGATATTTGTAAACTCCTGATAGATCTATTCTTATGCATAAAATTTATTGTTTGTATTTAACTGGGTCTGAGTTTGCAGGGCTAAGTTTTAAGAAGGTCTTTTTAAGAGGGCTGATTTGTCCAGGTCCCTATTATGAGATTACATATAATTACATGTATCTCATATTGGTACAAGAGGTTGGGATGTGAATACAGCTTATAGGAAGTCACACATTGCGGGAATGTTTTGGGCTAATCATCAACAGAAGATCAGGGACCTAGCATTTGTCTTGAAAATTTGGAAACAACAATAGCTATGTAAAAAATTGAGTAGCATTAGTACTATGGAACATTCATGGTGAAAATATATTGTCATAACACTTGTTCATGAGAAATTCTTATTCTTAGAATGTTTTCATATTTTTCTTGGGTTGTTCAGGCGACACAAGTGTCAGTCCTCCTCCCGGGTCAGAAGTTGTTGTGGGTACCTTAATATCATCTTAGGGCACCAGTCTAAGTTGGGGTTTCATAACCTTGAAACCACTTATATAACTAACCTTGGGGTTCTGTACCTCTTTGCCCAGTTACCCCAGTAACCATCTGTAAGCAGTAATGCTATTGGCTATTCTTCACTTCCAGTGTGACTTGAGAACCCACCTGGTTCTGGGGTCACTTTGGAATTGACTTTCACAAGGAAAACATGAAAACTTTTATTTGAAACTGTGAATTGTTGAAACAGAATTTGATTATTTTATACTTAGAGATTTTATTTTACATACTTTTAGTCTGATTGTATAGTGTTGTATTATTGACTAACACATTGAAAGTGTTGAACATTGAATCGACTGAATGGAACTGATTGATTAATTGAATGTCACTGGTGTTGTGATGCTGGCTGGACTTCACGCTGTGGAGATATTATAGTCATCTAGTCAACCTCAGGCTTTTAATATTGGCTACAAAGGGACGGTCTACCCTATATTTTTACACTGGCGCTTGCCACGTTAGCTCTATGGTTGAATAATTGAAAGCCTGATCTTGACCGGTTGAACATGAAATCTCCAGCCCTTGTTGGGTATTTATAAATTTCAGAAAGGAACATTGACTTTATATCATATTGTGTATGTCATATTATCGATCAATATGCCTGACAACAAACAGAAGTGTAGGACTTGTAAACAGAGGCATCTTCCCCCGACAGGAAAGAAGTGTCAGTTTGGTAAACAGCAGGAAAATACAGATGAACTTTTACGAGATGCTGCCGTCTCAAGTGATGCGACAGGGTCGCAGTCGACGCCTGTGGGTGAAACTGGCGGACAGCAGATCCAGAAGGTGATCCTGGAACAGCTGAGGCGAGTCACAGAGAGATTGGACAGCATGGAAGACAGGATGGCGTCAGCAAGTCGAACCTCCACTCCAGAGTTAAGTACAGACAGTTTTCTTGAAAGTGTGAAACCTAGCAAAAAAATTGTAAAACCCTGTAAAGTTTTAAATGATTCGTCCTCTGATGACAGCGATACCCCCACTTTAGAAATGTTGAGGTCCCAGAAATTGCAAAAAAGGTGGATAAGCATATCAGGGAGTTAGATCAAAGTTCGCACTTCCCAGGTAATGGTGAAAAATTTAAATCTCAATGGGGAGGGGGTGTTGATGTACCTGTAAAACGTAAAGTTCAGTGGCCTCATGAGGCAATTTTGGGTGGGGTGGCACGTCAATGTGTCACATATGACCAGCTCTCATTAACCCAATGGGTCCAAGGGTTTTGTAAAAATATTTTGGAACAAAAATCAAATTTTAGGCGTGATACTATGGTGTCTTATCTCAGTGACCTTATGGAAGATGCCACAGATTTTTCGTGGCAGGGAGCCAAGGCGGCTCATGCCGTCTTGCTCTGCGAAATGGAGCGTTGGTCACTTACTTGGGAGAATGGGGAGAGAATTGATCGGATCCGGAGGGCTCATGCCCAAAAACATGTTCCAAGTAGGCAGACATGGGCTAAGTCGGACACCAAGAAGCCATGGTTCTGCAAAAATTTTCAGAACAATACTTGCTCGTTTCAAAAGGACCATGAATCAAATGGGCACATATATGTGCGTTCTGCCTCACCCAGGGGAAGCAGTTAGGCCATGCAAAAAAAAATTGTCAAAATAAAACAAAAAACGAAAACCCAGCTGTCCACCATTAGGGTGGGGCAGCTGGAAGAGTGATGCTAGTACTAAAAACATTACACAGAGTGCAGTAAAGCAAGACAGTGATGGTACACAGCAGTTGTTAAACGTTAAGGTGGCCATCCCCCCCGACACTTGCCCCAGGGTATCAGATTGTGTGTTCAAAGTTTACAGATCTAGATTGTTTCATAACTCCAGTGTCACACCTTCTGTGGTTGAGGCAGCTCTGGCTAGGCGGGTTCACACACATCGGAAACCTCACAAGCAATTCAAGGGTCGGGTTGTCTGGGCTGGGGATGGGGCCGGGGGTGATGGTCACATTCCAAAAGTATGTGTCACAAATACGTCTGATGGTAAAACTCAGTCTATTAATGTGCAAAGTTTAAATGTAAGTGGAAAAAGTGAGGAAATGTATAGCAACAGTTGTGTTAACCAAAAACAGGTTCCTGACGTGTCACATGGCGTCAATGGTGTTCCTATGTGTCATATACTGTATGAAAATGTTCCCCAGAGTTCGGGCCAAGAAAACACCAACCATGGTCACATGGGTTTGAATCTTCCTATCAAAGATGGTCATCAGGGTTTGAACATAGCCACACATGATTCAAAGGGTTTGAATCAGCATATCCCTAGTGGTACTGAAGTGAAGGTGAATGTTGACAGTTCGGATCACTGTGAACACAGTAAAGCAAGACTGATTTATGATACTAAATACTGTGGTTTTGAGGAAAAATTTACTTCATCCATTCTGTATGCAAATCAGAAGGGTAGTAGAGGGGATTGGGAAGTCATCGACAATAGCATACACCAACTTTGGAGTAGTCAAGTTGACTTTAAGTTTGGATTTGTTCCCTTGCATAAGCAAGTCCTTCCCCCCCCCCCCCCCCCCCTCCGACCTATGTTCCAGTAATTTTTGCTTCAAGTACATGACATTGTTAGAAGATTTGGTAAGCCAAATTTTTTGCAAGCTCGAATCCCTATCCAGTCTCAGTTGAAGGTTGGGGCCTGGAAGGAAGCCCTGGGTGATTATTGGGATAAGCAATTGATTGAACTTATTAAGTTTGGCTTTCCCCTGGATTTCAATCGTGCTTGTGACCTTGGCAAATATACTGGCAACCATAATTCAGCAGTTGATTGTCCAAAAGACATTGAAGCTTATATTGAGGAAGAATTACAGTATGGTGCCCTGTTGGGCCCTTTCAAAAGCAATCCAGTACCCCAGGGTCATTGTTCACCCTTCATGACTCACAGTAAACCAAACTCTGATAGACGTAGGGTTATTGTGGATCTTAGCTGGCCCCAAGGGGCCTCAGTCAATGCTGGCATTGATAAATTTTCTTATCTAAACAGTGCCTTTGCCCTCACATTTCCTACAGTTGATGATATTACGTCAGAACTCAAGCGTTTGGGTAGGGGGGCCTTTCTGTACAAGGTGGACATCAGTAGGGCGTTTCGCCATGTTAAGGTTGACCCTGGAGATTATGACTTGCTGGGGTTATATTGGGAGGGCCATTACGTCGACTCTTGCGTTCCGTTCGGGACACGTCATGGGAGCCAGATTTTTTAGCGTTTAAGCGACGCCATCAGGTTCATGATGCGTCAGAAAGGCTTTACTATGCTGGATTACATTGATGATTACGTTGGACTGGGCGTTCCGAGAGTCGCGCATGCGTCGTACGTTGCGTTACTGGATTTGATGTCTCAACTGGGTTTGACAGTTAGCCAAAAGAAGTTGGTAGCCCCTGCGACGCAGGTGACCTGCCTGGGGGTCTTGATTGACACAGTGAAGGGTACAGTTTCAATACCTCCTGAAAAGCTAGAACAGATTAGCGTCACGGTGTGTCGGTGGTTAGCAAAGAGCGTTGTGTCAAAGCGTCAGCTTCAATCTTTACTTGGCCTACTCTTGTATGTGCACAAATGTGTCAAACCGGCAAGGATTTTTATCAACAGAATGCTAGAACTTCTAAGGTCAGCCCATGCCAGTCAAAGGATTACGCTTACTACTGACTTCAAACGTGACCTTCAGTGGTTTGCCACGTTTCTTCCTCGGTATAATGGTGTGTCTATGTATGACCACAAGGTCATTGATATGTCCCTTGAGTTAGATGCATGTTTCACAGGTTTTGGTGGTCGCTGTGGCCGCTTTGTGTACCACTTACCAATCCCTAGAGGTTTCAGGAACTGGACCATAGTTCACCTAGAGATGGTTAACATACTTATGGTCCTTAGGTTGTTTGCAAAGCTATGGTCAACCAAAAAGATTCTGATACAATGCGACAATCAAGCAGTGGTCACAGTTTTGAAATCAGGGAAAACTCGTGATGCTTTCCTGGCAGCTAGTGCCAGGAATATCTGGTACCTCACAGCCCTCCATGACATTGACCTGCAATTCACTCATATCAGAGGGGCAAGTAATCAGTTGGCTGATATACTGTCCAGATGGCAGGGCTCAGCACAACAAATCAAATTTTTACAGTCACAAGTCAGTGACCCAGTGTGGTTGCAAGTGTCAGTGGATCTACTGGAATTAGATCCTTATTTGTAGTGGTGTTTCCGAGTGTAACAGTAATGTGTATGTGTTAGTCTAATGGTCAATGTAATGTTGAGTTATTTTATTATTGCATTTTAATTGTTGTGGGGCAGGGGCCTACTAATTACTTTATCTGATTCTAAAGTTGCTACACTTTGTCTTTGTAGAGAATGAGGTGGTCTCACCATTAGCAGTCAAGGCTTCTGCCAGAACCTTGGAGGCCTTTCGACCAAAGACACGTCGAGCCTATGACAGCATGTTCAGAGTTTTTGTGGCTTTCTGTATCTACAGTGGTGTAATTGTGTCTGATGTTAATTTGAAGGTTATATTGTCATTCATGGAATGCTTAGTGTCAAATCATTGTTCATGTGCTATGATTGAAAATTATTTGTCAGCCATAAAGGCTAAGTTTATTTTGTTTGAATTGCCTTTTGCTGTGTTTAGTCATCCCAAAATCAAGTATTTTGTTAGATCTTTAAAGATCAACAGACCTCTTACTTTGAAAGCACATAATCTCATTGATCTGTCAATACTCAGACAACTTTCTAAGGCCTGTTTGCAAGTGCCCAATGGCCAGGTTTACAGAGCAGTTATTTTAACTGGATTCTTCGCTTTTATGTGATTGTCAAACCTCGCCCCTCATTCCTTGACCTCCTTTGACCCCACCAGACATTTGACGGGTCATGATGTGTTTTTACAAAGAAATTTGTGAAATTACTTATAAAATGGTCGAAGACCTTTCAAACCAGAGATAAAGTTCAGTGTGTTACATTGCCCAAATTACAGGATTCGGTTATTTGTCCTTATGCAGCTTTGAAAACTCTTTTTCGCCTCTATTCAATATCTCCTTAAACCTCCCTCTTTCAACTACACACCACTTTGGGTTCAAATCCTTTAACTGATTCTAGGGTTCGAAAAACACTGAAAACTCTTAATTCAATTTAGGCCTTCACCCAACATTTTTCACCTTCCATGATTTTAGAAGGTCAGGAGCTACGTTTGCATATAATTCTCATATCCCTATACAGCAGATTAAAAGACATGGAACATGGCCTTCTGACTGCGTTTGGCAATATATTCAGTCTGACCATTCATCTGGAGAAGGTATTGCTGTTGCACTAACCTCTACCATTAATGCTACTTTATAATGCTCCTACCTCTTGGGCTTGAGGGTGTATTATATGTTCTTTTATTTATTGCATTTTAACTCATTCTTTTAGTTCTTGTAAACCCTCTGGGGTCCTTGCCCCTTCTGGCAGTCTTAGAGGTCTTCAGGCTTCCTTAGTCAAAATTCAGATTTATACATTTAGTAATTGACCTTTAACCTTTTGTTTGCCTGACCTCTTGCCTGCTTAGGTTCAAGGTCCCCATTGGGGTCAAAGGTCATTTGTATTACATTCAATGTTGATGGCAATGCTCTAGTCATTGAGATGGACATGAACTCTAATGACAAGTCAGTCATAAGTTTTGCATTGCTTACATATCTATAACTATTACTATATTACTATTACATTATTACTATATGAATTGTAAATACTTCTTAGTAGTAACTTTTATATTTTAATAAACTAGTACCCGCAGTAGTTGTTTTTCTGACTTGGGGAGTAGGGACTGTATAGCTATTTCTTAGTTAATGCTTATTCTAAGGGGCATTTTAAGAACAAGAATTTCAGTGAATATGGGTCTTGAATAATTTATACTTTTTTAATTTGGAAATTTATTAGCTTAGCATTATCAAGTATGGTAATAAGTACTTGACTCTCACCTGTTTGATCGCAGGTTCAAATCCACTTCATGACAACATGTGGAGAATATTGCAGGTCTGTCCTGGTATGAATCTGGTTGTTGGAAATTTACAATCACTGAATAAGAACATTTTAAAGGCACTTTTGTTGAAGTGCTTTTTCAAGCACCTTTCAAAGTGCAACGGCAAACCTTATATATTGTGTGGTTTTTTTTTGTCCATGACATATGAACTTGTCTTTTATTTGTAGAACCTTTCGGAAATGTTCAAGTCAAAAAAAAGTGTGACACAAAATAGGTGTTAGTCTGTATGACAAGCATTACAGATCAATATTATAAAGAAAATACTTACAGAACAGGTTTTTGTGGGATGAAATATATCTCAAAGAAAAATTATCATGCAAGAAAGGTGTTTTGTGGGATGAAATAATTTTTCAAAGAAAAATTAATACAAAATTACACAAACTCCCTGTCTAATCTACTACATTCTCATCACATTTGTGATGCTTAATCTCTGTACATATCAAAAGCAATACATTTTGTTACTAGCAGACGCTGTGCCCTTGAAAGAAATATAACATATAACTCATTCCAAAAAATTACATGCCCATATCCTTATTTTGTGTAAAATCTATAATTTACACCTTTAGGAATCAGTTTTGAAAAATAAGCAATGTTGAGATAATTTGCAAAAAAAAAAAAAAAAAAAAAAACTCACCTATATAGGTGAGTTAATTTAGATGTATCATTCCCCTTTAAAGTTATGTTATGTTTTAAAAATACATTCATATCATGTTTTCCGTAAAGGGAAATATTTGAACAAGTGGTATATTACAACATTTTGATGTGTATTTATTTATTGAATACCAATATAATTTTCCTTATACTGATTAAGAAACCAGATACATCTGCCTCAGGTAATATTGACACGGCATAAACTAGGGTTTTGCATGAGGAAATATTTTCTTGTAAAACTCTGATTTATTTCTTTAACTTTTCTAAATATGGCTAGTCTGGCAAGCTGGTACCATTCTTGCACACTGATATATTCTGTGACATTTTTTGTCTTTCATGCAGAATTATGGTTCTGGAAAATTTTAAATTGAACTCTGTTAGACTCTTGTTTACTTATACTGACACACTCACAGTTTAGTAGGTGAGACTCTCCAAGTCTTTCCGTTATACAAGTTCCATATAAAAGTCTGTTTTGAAATAAAATTTGAAAATTCCAATTACGAGTTTTGAGTTGTCGCTTTGTTCACCTAAGACTTAATGAAAGAACTTTCCTGTTAAGTGGGTGTTCTACTGGAGCCGACCCTACTACCGACTCTGTGACTCTATGGACGGTTGCTGAAGTGGGGGTCAGGGACAAAAATCCAGAAAAAAGGGCGGGAAAAATCTGGGTCAGTTTCACCTCCCTGACAGGACGTAATACATCCAGGTTTGTCTGGATCTAGTAGACGACCTGACTTGGGTTCTGGATATTTTTTACAGGACTAGTCTGGAAACTACCAGGACAAACCCTAAATCCCTAACAATCTGTATTAAGTCCCGACAAGCTATACTGACAAACAGACAGGACTGGAGAAATATACAGAATCGCCACAACCATACTTGTAGTCAGTATTACCATTACATTTTTCGATGAATTTCTGGGGGAAAAAAGAGGATCAAGCGTTGACCAATAAACAAATCGAAAACTAGGTCAAGGCTGAATATTTGGATTGTGCACAGTTTATTCTCATTTGTAATATACTTTTTGTGTTATTGCCACATCATACTGGAATTAGGCTGCAAATAAGCAAGACAAGCCAGTTTGGTGGTAGGAAAAGACTGGAAGTGAACAGGAAAAGACTGGAAGTGAATAGGACAAGACAGGAAGTGGGTGGGGCCAAGGTTGGGTCAAGAGTCAGTGAAATATAAAACATACTTGATATTTTGCCAACACTCCATGACAAGCCAGGAACTCACAGCCAACCCTATCCGACTGTGTAAACATTGCTCCTGACCCTCGAAAAATCCTTAGTGACCTACAGGTCAGCTCCAGTGGAACACCCCCAATATTTGAATTGAATTCCTCCAAAGATGATTTTGATTTTACGTATCTGTCCAGTTTACTCAGACCATTGCAAAGGTTTGTATTTAAAAAAATTCACAGTTATTTGTCTCTTTGTTTGCTAGCACCATTACGCAAATACTGCAGGCATGACATGTACTCATTACGCTGCCAACCCTCATGAAAGTCTAGTCACAAAAATATGATCTCTAGTAGTGTGGGCCTCATTAGAACTCACACTCAAAAATCAGAAGTCTTGGGCCAACTTTAGATTGTATTAAAAGTTGAGAGTGATCTGGACCACATTCTGAATACAAAAAATAATCCAGATTTTCCCCATTTACTTATTATTACATGCCTTAGCAGAGGTATGCCATCTTTAAGTGCTCTTGTCGAACGTTT
Source organism: Sabellastarte sp. h YS-2021 (assembly GCA_964017235.1). Taxonomy (NCBI): domain Eukaryota; kingdom Metazoa; phylum Annelida; class Polychaeta; order Sabellida; family Sabellidae; genus Sabellastarte; species Sabellastarte sp. h YS-2021. Next base: position 162,383,549 of record OZ024927.1, on the reverse strand, counting down.
TCAATTGCGTAACAATTGGAAGTATTCCTGGAAATTAAAACAGAAAAAATAATTAATAGAATTAAGCAACAAGAGTTGAGGCTTTTACTTGGCAGAAGTTTCAATTTAAACGTACTGGTATTCTTGTATTTTTTCCCAACTACATATTGCTTTTAATAGAGGTGTGTAAGCCCAGGTGGGCTGTGTAACACAGTTTGTATTACTTATTGATTATTTATGCTAGATGTCATTATCATAAATAAACTCCTTAATATATTTGGTAGCATACTGTCCAAGAAGTAAGTTTGTTAAGGTGAAAGACAATAAAGAAGTGAAATGAAATGTAAACGTTGCTAAATGAATCGTATTTTTGTGCCAATATGTGCCTGTAAATAATTTTTAACCTGCAGCATGAGAAATTAATGACTTGTCCAGAGTTGGGACAGGGCTGGAATCACCACCGGGGTTACACTGTCTGGACCCTCTTTGGCCAGCTGGTTCTTGAAAAGAAAGCTGGGTAAGGGATAAAGAGACACCTTGGGCCAGTCTGACTGGTGTATTATGTTCTTAGGCAAGCTTAGATCTCACTCCTGCGTTTTTGCCTGAACCCAAAGCTAAGAGGAGGACAGTCTTGAAGGTTAAGAATCCCCCTTAAGGGGTTCAAAGGGAGTCTTTATCAGCTGGTGTATTACCAGGGAAAGGTTCCAGTGGGAGATGCCCCTTCGACAATTGGGTCTATGTAAAAACTGTTCAAAAGACGGGTGAGATTCTTATCTTTTCTTACATTAATGGTCGAATAGCCTAGTTTGTCAGCAAATGGTTGACCTACTCTGGATAGCTGAGGCCCTAGGAGCCAGACATGAAGATTCAGATTTGAATCCTGTGAAGGATCTGTGGAATGGCTGAGTCAACAGATTAGGCAGATTTGGCAGGCGCAATGGGATCTGGCTTGACATGGCCACTAGGTCCCAAAACCAAGAAAGTTGGGCCACCCTGGAGTGATCAGAAAGATTCTGCTGCACGGGTAGTCCTGCAACTTCTCCACCACTTTGCCTAAGATGATTACCAGTGGGGAGGCCTTATGATTCCAGGTCCTCCCAGGGCAGGCTGAGTGCATTCAATGCCCATGCTGGGGGGGGGGGGGGGGGGGGGGGGGGGGGTCTGGACCCAGTGATACATATTTTGTTAGTTTGTTGTTGAACCTGGTGGCAAACAGGTCCACTTAAGGCTGGTGCTACGGGGAGCATATTGCTTGGAAGACCTCTGGAGGGAGGAACCATTCTGTCTGGATGTTCTGGCTAGCCTGAATAATTTGCCTGCTTTCACATGCAGCCTGCTGGAAATCTGTCGAGCTTTGGGAGTAAATTGTTTCCTGGAGCACCAGGTCAGGATTCTCCATAGTAGGGCACACAGGGGGCCCGACTTCATCCCCCCATCCTTGTTTATGTAGGCAACCACTGTGGTGTTGTCCATAGCTATAAGGACCGCCTTTAGTTTTAGATAGTTTATGTGTAATTTGTTTTCTATTTTCTAGAAGGAACCAGGTTCCCATTGCAGTGTGCTCGTTTAAGTGAATGTCTCGCCCTTCTTTTGATGCATGTGTAAACATTTGCACAGCATGTTTTATGTGATGTTTGATCTTGAAGCACATTGTCTTCCTCCAGCCACCATTTTAGATGTGGTGGAGCAACCTGGGATAGGGATCACATTTTCTACTAATTCTGGTACCCTTCAATTGTTGTTGTTTTTTTTCAAGTAACACTGTATTTGCCTCATGTGGAGTCGACCTAGGTGGACTTGCTTTTCTGTGGCTGTCAATAGCCCTATGAGGGGTATAAGTTGCATTTAAGGTCTGTCAACGCTCTAGGGTGGGTCTGACCTTGTCCTCCTTCACTTCAAACTGGTTGACCAACCAACCTAACTCCTAACATACAGTTACTAGAGTTTGTGCATGCTGGAAACAGGTTTGGTGGGATCTGGCTCTGACAAACCAGTCGTCTTGGTCCTGTTGAATCCTACTACACTTTTGTAATGCAATCAGTTTGACCTCCTTTGCCATTACCAACTCCATGGACACACCAAATGGTAGTGCTTTGAATTTGACCCAGGGCATGAAAATGCATGTACTTCCTGGACTGACTTTGAATCGATATGTGGAAGTATGAATCTTAGAAATCTATAGAGATGACTCATTCCCCTACCTGCAGGAAGGTCCTTATTGTGTCTGGAGTCTCCATGTTTGACTCTTTCTTTAAAATCATCTTCAGGATACTGAGGTCCTGTATAGGTCTCCACCGGTTGTTGGGTTTGGGAACCAGGAAAAGGCTGTTGTAAAATTCTAGAGACTTCTGAGTTGCGACCAGTTCTACTGCAGTTTTGTTTACAAGTTGATATAATGCCTCCAACAGGTAGAGGTTCGTGTGGGGATGGACACAGCAACTTATTATGGTGGGTGACCTTGTCAGATTTGGCCGTACCAGAAGAGGAGAGTGTAACCTTCTTTGAGGACTGTTATGACTTAGGGACTGGCCCCCGGATCTGCCCATTCCCCCCCCCCCCCCCCCCCCCAAATTGGTACAATCTGGCCCCTACAGGTAGACATGGAGCAACAATCGGGAAAGTTTGGATAAAACTCAATTTATCTACACAGGAAACATCATTCACATGTATTATTTCTGGACAATGAACAATGTCAGTATTTATGCCTTTCTTTTGCAGCAACCCTCCTGCAAAATTAATTCCAACACAAGAGTTTACAGGCACAATTTTTGTTTTCTCTTGCTGGTCACAAGCAGTCCTTCTGTATGGCCACCTTTACACTCAAGTTCTGACTTGCCAGTCACATTTACACAGTTCTTCTTGCTGGCCACACAAGTAACACAGTAATTGACATTTATAATTTTTCTGACCCTTGGCTGGACGTTGTTGATAGTTTGAGGCCTTGCCTGTACCTGTTCGGTTCTGGCCGCGTCTCTTCAGCTGTTTCCAGGCAGGTAGACTGGACTTCCAGTAAGAATCCTGTTGCTGTTTGCTAGACTGTCCATAAGGGTGGAAGTGGTGAAACGTCTTCGAGGAAGGACCAGCAGAACACTTGTCTTCATGATGTTGTATCTCTTTCTCTGCCTTGGAAATTAAATGGTCCAGAAACCTCATGTAGAGGGGTGCAGTCCCGAGGGCAGTGAGAGTACCTTGCTTGATGCCGGCTTTGAGGTAGTCCATGTAACTGTCCCAGCCAGTCAGTGTGAGATTTACTTCAATAATGAACACTCCCTCAATAAGTCTTGCATGGTCCTAGCCATTGCCTGTGTGATGCCCCCGTTAAACGTGATCAAATAGTCCAACTCTTCTACAGCTTCATGTACCTTACTTGCAGATTTCCCTTTGGGTCTGTCACTTTGAATCACTTTCAAATGTCAGGATATGGATACTTGAACTTTGGTAAGGCACTGGCTAAGTCCAGCAGCCTGATTGCACATGTAGCTCTGATCACGAGCAGCCCTTTCCCATCTTCTCAAAGTGTCCTTGGAAACTTGCCAAGAAGAGGGTGCTGAAGAAGTGATTATCTTGCGATCCTTGGGAAACTACTGTTCAGCTTGGCAGGCTTAATTGTCCAGGAATAGATCTTGGTACGAGAAAAGTCTTTCTGCTCACTGAACATGACATTCCATTTCAAGATCTTTGGTTTCTTCACAAACTGATCTCTATCCAGGTTGGCAGTCTCAGATAAGCACGAAGGGTAGCCTTCCTGTAAGTTACATTTAACTTTTCCTTTTTCTGGCAAAGCCACTCATCAACCAGAACCTTAACACTTTACCAGTATTCTGTGTTCTGGAACGGGCAAAGGGGTTGTCATCCAAAGATGATGAAGATGAATCAAATTCAGGGACCTGCTTCCACCCCATGAACAACCCCATACCACTTAATGTCTCTCTGTAGGTCTGCTGTGCGCTGACCTCCTGGTCCACATCTAGTAGCTCTCCACGATCTGGACCAGTAGACTCCATGTCAGAGACCTCACCCTCTTCCTCCATGCGGCTAGCAGGGGTATGGTCACCTACATGTTCACCTTCAGAGTCCAGTTCATCTGAAAGGGCAGTAGAGTACCGATAAGAGACATGAAAGGGTTCTTCTTATCAGCAACAGTCTGGTCAGGGGGGATCTGGGGAGTGCACCACTAATCGACCACTGGGGTAAATATGCCTAGCTGGACCCTGGGGCTGAACCTCTGGTCTAATAACAGCAATCTGGAGAGTAACATAGTGGCTGGTAGGCTACATCACTCTAGTCGCACCAGGAGCTTCAACAGGCTGGGTGGCAATCAAAGCACCAGGAGCCTCAACATGCTGGATGGCAGTAGATGAACCAGAAGCCTCAAGAGGCTGGGTGGCATTCTTTATCTGACCGGTAGCTCCGGTAGTCTTCTTCACTGGAGGGATAAACAGCCTCTCAGTGTCCACCACGTCTGTCTTCTGGCCTGGTTCAACTTGCAGTGTGAATCTCTTTGCCAAGAACCTAGCTTCTACCCAGGCAAATCGTTCTAACCACTTGTTATCTAACTGTTCTTTGGTACTCTCCTTAGGTGACTTATGAGAGGACGTTTTTTTCTTGGCAGGTGCATCTTTACCTCTGTCACTATTATCACCCTTCCCTCTCTCAACCTGCCCAAAAGCAGTGAGATTAGATGGATCTAGAGGAGGGGGGCGAGAGCTTGCCTTCTTCATTTGCTCATTTCAGGCTCTGTAAGTTGGGGTGGCCAACTGTTTCTTTTGCTCTACTGTTAACTAGCTACAGATCTCATATTCCTTTACATATTCCTGTACACAATCGTCTGTGCCCATCCCTTCTCAGGAAATCTAATAACAGCAATCTGGAGAGTAACATAGTGGCTGGTAGGCCAAAAAAGTAATTGTCCATTGGGTAAGAAGTATTAACGCAATAAAAATGAAAATATCATGTCATTTGTCAGGAAAGGAAATCTCAAAGTTTTAATGTTGCTCAGAAACTTGGACGCTGGAATATGATGACCAGAGCTATGTTCCTATATAGGTAGTTCAATTGAACAGATCAGATCACTCACCTAATAAGAAAGTCAATGTGTTTAGGGTCAAACCTGTGACAAGCAAATAGGGATATAAAACATGGAATGCATGGCCTGCAACTTGTGAACAACTTTGCTCAATTGAATTTAATTAAGCACTCCTTATCACCCTCCCTATTGCTTACGTGTGCTATGGTTTCAATTTTCAGGTCCGATCTGGTTTACAGCCTGTCAGGGACTCTGGGCTGGTGGTACTGCGCTGATTTTCATCATTGCTATCCTTAGTTTTTGCCTTTGTTGTGACTCTTGCCAGAAAGCTTCTTGTGCCTCACTCATAACAACTGGAACATTCCTTGCAGGTAGTAACAATACTTCTTTATAACTGATGCACTGGCAGAATATAGGTATACCATTACTGAGAAACTGCTGTATAACTGGGCAAATACCACTCAAAGCTGGTTATTTTGATGCCAAATGGTGTACTAGATATGCAAATAATTATATGACTCTTATTTCTTTGGTTCTGGTTAGCGTATATAACTAATGTAAATGTTTAATGCTGATGCTCTGTGGAAAGATAACCCCAGATGTTGAAAATTACATTAAAAACAAAGTTTAAATGGACAATTTGACAGTTATTTTTGCTTAATTTGTTACCCATTGGACCTGCACCTTCTATGGTAGGTAGAGTGCAAACAATATGTTTACTAACCCATTTACTACCAGTAATCCCTGCTTATATATCAGTGAGCTCTGTTAGAGGTTAAGGATTAAATACAGAATTCAGGAAAAGTGGTTGTGAATAAAATGTTTCAATCTCTGTCATCTCTGTCAGTTATATTCATTTGTCAAAATTATACGAATTAATTAATTCCCCAGACGAAAGATGTTAAGGGTAAAAGGAAGATATATATGTAAAGGTGACCTTAAACTCTCAAAAATAAAAGAACTTATTGCCATCTTAAGTCTCAAATGGACATATGGCCACTAAAAGTCCTCTATGCCACAAACTATGAGGCTCATCTGTCTAAAATGTAACCAGGGAACACATTAATATATTCCTCATGCATATGCCAAAAAAATCAAGACTTTTATATTAAGGATAAAAATATGTTTGAGGCCCATAAAGTTGCAACTTTTTCTACATTTTTCACATATTTTACACTGCAATTTAAAAGTTGTAATTCTGATGAGCATCAAATTCTCAGAATAAGTTAAGTCTCATATATAGTTCTATACCTAATATTTGTCTGCAAAAAATCGAGGCCTGTAGCTTTCATTTAAAGGCCACCTTTAGGTCTCAAAAACGCCCACAGAGATCCAATTGTTGACTTTTGCCAGTTTTAAGACCTGTAGCTTTCAAAGTATATCTCTTATCTAGATGAAATATCATCATATTTATATGTTCTTCTTATATTTGCCCAAAATCAAGGCCTTCAATCGACATTTGATCTGTGTATAAGAACCTTAAACACCCCAATCGAGTGATGGTTTTGCGAAAAGTCTCAAACTGTGTTACATATAACTTCTATATGTAACTTCTGTAGGTTTAGGTTTAAGGTCACCTTAAAGTCTCTAAAATGCCCACAGTGACCCAATCTATAGATTTTTTGCCACTTTTAAGCCCTATAGCTGTCATACTATATGACTAATAGACCTGAAATATCATCTGGAAATATATTAATATGTTCTTTTTACGAGTGCCAAAAACCAAGGCTTTAAATAGACATTTAAATTGAGTATGAGGACGCTAAACACCTACCTGAGTTACCTTTTTAAACATTTTTCACATATTTTGCCCTGTAACTTGGAATTCGTAAGTCTGATAAGTCTTAAACTTTATTAAATATGTCTTCTATAGGCAGTCTTTGTGAAAAAGTTTAAGTCTGTAGCTTTGATTTAAGGTCACCTTGAGAACTCTAAAATGTGTACAGTGACCCAGTTTATAGATTTTTGATACTTTTAAGTCCTATAACTGTCAAACTATGTGACCGATAGAGCTGAAATCTCTTCTGGGAATATATTAATATTATCTTTTTATTTATCAATGACATTGACATTTTTCAAATGAAGACATGTCAACTTAAAATTTGAATATTAATGACGTTTGGAAATGTTGAAGGTGAAGGTTTAATAAGAATTCTATAATATGTGTATAAAATGTTACAATGTTTTCAAAACATTTGACAGAAAATATTTCAGAAATGTTTTTTTAAAAGGCTGGTATGAAGACCAGTTACTGTTAAACATTTTTTAAAACATTTTCAGAGCTAACATTTACTCAACTTTGTCAACAAATGTTGTTTAAACAACATTTGTTGACAAGGTTGTGTAAATGTTTGCTCTGAAAATGTTTCATGTGCATTGTTATTAGACATTTTATAATGAATGTTTGAAAAAACCATTCTCAGCATAACCTTCATTCCTTCAGCTATGTAATAAATGTTCCAGTCAAACCTACTTTCTTGAGTTATCTATAAATGTTAATAAATGTTTTCGACAAGAATGTGGATGGCATAACACAAGATAATTTTCTCAACACTCAACCACCAACCCGTTTCAGAATAGTTTATTTTAGACTTCAATTCAGTATCATTATCAACACATGGAATAGGTGAAAAAAACAACTGATAGTTTTAAAATAATGATTTGCTCAAACAATTTTTAAAACAAAAACTGGATATACTTTAACAAAAAAAGTTATAAGAATATGTAACCCTGGTTTTCAGTCTGTTAAACATCCACAAATTATTTGCTTTAACAGTCAAGAGAATAATAATGTGGCCTGGTTACATAAGTTAGTAAACTTACAAAAACGTTGTTGTTTTGCAGGTGGAGCCCTTATCTCCACAGTGGTGATTTATGGTGTGAAGCTTTCAGAGGGACACGACTATAACCGTTTTGACAGGGAACTAGGTGGTCATTTTGACTGGGGATTTTATGTCGCAATAATTGCTGCAGGGTTCTCAGTCATAACTTTCGTCTTACTTTGCTTAACCATTTGTTGCATGAGAAAATAGGTTTCAGTATTCTTGAAAGCATATCCAACCCGCCTGGCAATAATCATGGTAGTGATCAAAGTTGTTTCATGGATACATATAAAACACAATTGGGAGACATGAATTTTGGAATGGTTTAAAAGCTGTGTGAGCATTTTGCTGCTGGAATGGGGCTGTAACAATGCAACATACAATTGCATGATTTTAAGTTCCATTTGCGCTGGTTACATGTGGTACATCGGGTTTATTTATTTATTTATTTATTTTATTACTATTTTTGGCAATAAATACCCAGATTTCTGTGTGTTAGAAACCGCCATCATAATTCCCTGCAGAGATCGTACAGGATAACGCTTGCCAAGTATGAGGTGATTCACTGACATAACTTATTATTTAGTTTTCTACACATGTTAAATTAGTTTTACAGATTATGAACTGGTATTAGTGCTGACTTTTCTTGGATAATTTACCTACTGGTTATCATTATTTGGCTATTTTACCATTTAACTTGACACACATTATGAATTGGTGCAAATATAAAATAAGCAATAAATTCATCATATAGACAATCAGTATTCTAAAGGGTGTTGCACACAGGAAACGAACCTGCATGATCCGATCAGACAAAATAAATAGACCATGATGTTTCATTGCAATGTATGCACACACACTCCGACCCTGTCAGATAAGACACTGCAAGACACAACCCGACATTTCCAAATTAGAAAAGTTTATAATTTTTATCTGGTCTTAGGGAGGGGGTTCTCCATTGCCCATGTCATTTCTAGAGAACTGTGTGTAATACATGCCTTGGAAAGCTTATGTGAAACAGGCTGCATCAATGAAAGGCATTTAATTGGTACAACATAGTCTTACCCAAAGCTCAAGTCTTTTTATATTGAGCTAAAATATTGGTGGACACAGCACAATCTAAATTATACTCCTTCATATCTTAGCTTTAAAAATTAATTTACCACTTATTCTGCCTCTCCTAAAACATGTAATACTTCAATATGACACCAGGTATTTATATTTTAAAGACATATTGTGCACTTTTAAGCTCAGATAAAGGCTATGCAAATCAAAAGATGTACAAGCAAAGTGGAAAAAGAAACTGTTGTAAAATAGCAAAACAAACGGATTGGATCGGATCCAGTGTGTTTTGACATGTCTGTTGACCTCCAGGCAAACTGTCATTAATATGTTGGATCGGGTCAGGTCGTTTCCTGTGTGCAACACCCTTAAGACGTAAAGGAGCTGGGTTTGCGTATATTTATAACTTCTAGAAGCTCTGAGTTGTCTTAATTTATCTTTTCTGAGTCAAGTATATGACTTATCAAGACGTATTTACTGAATAATGTGTATGTTAGTAAGTCATGTATTCAACTTAATATAAAAGCATTTCTGCAGCTCGAAACTTCCCTAATACTTTATGCTTGTCTCATTTCATATTTTGATTGAATAATACTCACACTAAATAAAGCTAAATTAGTCCAAACAATAAACTAAATTAGTCCAAATAGGAACTATGTGTTTCAGTTATTCTAGTTAACCAGCCAAGTAGCGCAAAATGTGTCGAGATAAAAGGGAATGAAAATTTGTATTTGGGTTTTGTTTCTGTTTACATTTCCATGTGTTTGCTATTGAAAGAGATGTTAAACTCCAACTTTGACCTTTGACATTTTCAAATATACAATAATTTGTGCCATGTTGAGAATGTAGCTTAATATGTATCTGTGTATCAATATGTATACTTCCATACCATTATCAGTGTTTTGTAAGTTGTGTAGCTATAACAAAAAATACTCCATATGAATACACTGTTCACACTTATATAGTCTACTGTCTGTAATGTCGTTCCGACATGATTTAATAAGGCAGACAAGATCAGGGGCAAAAGTGTCCAAGAAATCTCCATATTGTGGATGAGGGCATCCATATGTTTCTAGTTTTATCATTATGCTCCATTGACTTTCTAGATGTCATTTAAATGGTTATGGTAGAAGGAAAAAGTGAGGTGGAATGTTGATATAGAAATTATAGGACACCCTACAATCACCCTACAGAATTAAGTCTATAGTAGGAGAAAATTGTGAACACTTTCTGTAAATATGGCCACAGCAAGCAGTGAGTGTGCAAAGTTTACAGAGATCTTGCATTATGTACGGTAATAGGGATTTATATAAAATGTCTATAAACTTTGCCAATAGCCAGTAGTATGAATGGGAATGGAGATTATCCCAGCTCTAACATGACAGGAATGTATCAATTATGTACATCAGACCTCTATCACACTTATGTACATCAGACCTCTATCACACTTATGTACATCAGACCTCTATCACTAAAGTATTGGGAAAAACTAGAGCATGACACTTGCCATGACCAAAATAGCTAAAAGCAGCAATGGTTATGGTTTACAACATGGACAATTGACTTTTGTTATGGATCTGAAAGTAAGCTAATAATACACTTTATCAAACAATATGAAATGATCTCAGCCTATATTACATTTTCAAGAGGATGGTACATCAATACATGTTAATTTACTTTAGCATCATTAAATTCATATTTATTAATTATTAAACATTGTAACATATGAACATCTAGAGTATGATATTAAATTGACAGTACTTCATACGAGTTTCCATTGCCACAATGTACACTATCAATTTTTTATCTTGTTTGTAACTTTTCATTTTATGTATTTTTCTACTGTAAAATAATGTGTTAGTTTATAAAAAGAATCAGTACTTTTTCTTTCCCATTTTGAAAAATAGCATGTAAACACACAATTTGATCCATATTTGGTTACTATTTATTTGAGGAGATCTGCTTGTCATTGTAGTAAACTACACACAGACAATACCATTTTACTGAGATCCAGCATATTTGGCACATTGGTGCATGACTTCCAATACATTATATAATATGTACTTTAAGCATTTTACAAAGCAATTTCAATTTGCTTATAAAACATATGATACAATTTGTTCTGATTTCTAATAATTATGTAGCCTTGGCTGGTATTCACGAAGGGTCTTAGACTTAGCCAGGTCTTAGGCTTAAATCCAGTCTTAAAGTTAAGACTTTTGTCTCAGCAAAGTTTTGTCTTAAAACCGAATTCACAAAGGGTGACTTAGCTAAGTCCAAGATTATCAAATAACCACAGTGGTTTTCTGTGTCATGTGACCTTTCTTTTCTATTAAAACTATACTATTGGTGACATATATCCTTCATTTAATGCATTATATCTAAGAAAAAGTGCTGTTTTGAAATGGAAAACCTTGTTACCACATATAAACTTTCCCAGACACTGCTTTAGTGAGGTTTTCTGTATAATTATACTTTATTTATAGCCATTTCAAATAGTGAAGTGGAGAAAAGTTTATGGTGGCCATATTTAAGTCCACTTTATAAAATTTAAGCCCACTACCAACCAGTCTTAAAGTTGAGGCCAAGCCTAAGACCGGTCTTAAATTCTTTGTGAATACCACTAAGCCTAAGACAAAAGTCTTAGAAGTTTTTGGGCAGAAACTTGAAACAAAAGTCTCAACTTTAAGCCTAAGCCCTGGCTAAGACCTTTCGTGAATACGACCCCTTGTCTTTAATACATTAAGCCTTAGGAGAAGGTAATAAGAGAGATTAAAGAGGTTTTTTTCTTTTCACCAGCATTACTTTTGACATCAAACCCGGTCATTTCTTTTAAATTGACAAGTCTGTTGATGTGAGAGAACTAACAGCTCAAAGTAGAGAAAAGCATATAAATATTGTAATGGTATGACAGCATTTTATTCGTTATTTTACGAAATTTATATTTATAATTGATATAATAACAGAGCACAAGCTCTTTCGTATATCTTGTGCAATATTTCTTTTATTTAAGTAATTCCAAATATTTAACAGTCCTTCATGTTGAATGTCTATTTAACAGGCTCTAAATCTGTAGCTTTCATTTCAATAAAATCAAGGTTGTGGTAATATGTTACATTGTGTTATCTTGCTTAGTACTTTGGTACAGGCCTCAAATATATGGGGCACTGATTTCAAGTAGAAATGAAACAGGACCCTAAAAAATTTATTCTCATTATTTTTGTCAATAGTACATTTATAAAGCAAGCTGGTATGATATTAATAGAATATCAACTATACAAACCAAGGTAAAATAAGTAATTTGTGTTCCAGTTTTTGAAGAAGTATATGCTTAACTGTAAGAAGGAAATATTGTTTTCAGTAAATTTGCTATGTATCTCTTGCCAACATTACACTGTCACCTTTATGTGTCCAGGTATAATTAATTTAATTTCAACAGCAAGTAAGTTAAACACACAAATGTCACAAGACAGTGAGGTTTTTGTTACTCTGTACATAAGTGTCTCAATATATGTAATGCATTTCCATATATTTTATGCCACACATTTGCATTGTATATAATGGTGCTACTGTTCAATAAAATACAATGAGTCCTCCATATTAATAAATAAGAATTGTATGTTTTGCTTTATTTCATTCTGAAAGGTTTTATGGTATATTATGAAGCATTCAGAACACCAATTTATTCACAAACTGCTGATTAATGATCACTGGCCTGGAATAGTTATGCCTCTTTCACACTACAGGCGGTCATCCCGAGGTTAAAAGTTTTTCTCAGCGACAGACTGAAATGTCAAAATGACTGATACCTTAATTCACCTTATGTCGCCCTGTGACACCAAAAGACAACCGAATCACAATCTTATATCCACCATGGACAACACCTTCAGTTACCGTAGTAAGAAATTCATACACACATGCGTGAAATTGTCTGTGCATACTCAAGGCTCTGAAAACAGAGGCAGAAATTTTAAACAGTTTGAAGTTAGGATTATCACAACCATTCCAAACACTTCATGTGCCGACCAAATCGTTTGAATGTTGCCATTTATAAGTCGAAGTCAGTCTGCAAACACATGGCATTTAAGGATATTCCTTTCTAACAGCGAACTTTTCAGACAGATATCCTGACAGTATTCTGTTTATTACATAACAGAACGGCTGGGGACAGAAAAGTAAGTTTGGGGTCCAACCATGACTTTTGGGGAGGTTTATCTTCAGCCAGAAGGATCTTCTCATTGGGGACCTATATGTTATCATTTAACAATATTATCAGAATGAATCTGAAAACGTTTGAATCTATGAAGTAAATCTGGGTGCATTTGGGAAGTAATGTATTGTTTTTAGGTGGCCAAATTTTCAAAGAATTGAACAAATTATATTGTGCCAAATTAATGCCAAGCACTGATTGACTACTTAAACAAAATGTTAACTGTATGCAGCTAGACACTCCTCTATCTGGGCTTCTATCAAATGATGACATAGGAACTACCTGCTGCCTAATTTTTGATATAGCATTTTTCCCCAACAGTCAAACCCACAAGAGTTGACAACCTCTGATTAGATGCTAAACTTGCTTACCGACAGACCATTGTAATACAGTGAAATGAAGACACCGTTTTCACCTGTATGGAGAATCCGTTTGATGCAGTATTATGACATAGCATTCCACATTACATTAGTTTATTGTCTGTCAGTAAAATTGTTTTGGATTACACTTAATATTAACCCAAATGAATCCATAAAAACCGATGATCTTAGCTAAAAATTTCAGGTTTAGGTTGGATAGAGTAAAAAAATCAGACTTCTATATATTTTTTAAGTCATATATCTTACTGTCAGTAGACATTTAAGGTGTTCACAGAGGCATGAAATTCCAAAGTAGAATCTAGTGTAATACACAGCAAAAAGTAGGGGTTATATAAATCACACATTTGCGTAGGTTGAGTGTGGGTGCATGGCATCTGGGTGCATGGCAAGCCTAGTGAGATGGTTTGGCCACCACCTTAGTTGGGAATAGTTATCATCCACCCCACTAGGGGGCACACAGTAACCTCTGTTTGAATTTGGGCACCAATCCTTGTTTACTGTTAGTTGTTGAAGTGAACGGATGTACATATGTTTAATTGTGAAAAAGAAAAATAAACTTTGTTTATAAGTGATTTTATCAGTTAATTTTATCAAAACCTTGAACGTTAGTTATTTTTACTTGTGGAATAACTAGTGCATGGAACATCATTGTATCAAGTGCAACAGTCTTCACAGCAGACCAGTTGGACGGAGGTGCCTTAGGGGAGGTATGGCTACTAACTTAACTCATTCTCAAGCAGTCATGGCTACTTCGGCAGTGGTAAGCACCAGTTTGAACATTGATCCAGAAACTAGTGACAACACACGAGCCCCCACCTCCAGTGCCACTACTCTAACCACAAGTACAGCTCAGGCCCTAGGCAATGGCCCTACTAGGACTGAAGAATTAATTCTTGCTGAGTTACAAAGATTATCTGCTAGGATGTCAAATGTGGAACAGGAAATGCAGTCCACCACGTATACTTCCACGCCTAGAAAACGAAAAAAGTTCAGGCAAGCAAATAAAAGTAGGGAACAGTCCACGGCTGGTATTAGCGTCTTAACAGATACACAAACAACCATTGATGATAGTATAATTGATACTAATCAATTAGTGTCAACTAGCAGTAGCAGGAATGGGCCACCCATAACAATCGTCACCTCTGCATCAAGTTTGTTTACCCAAACTAGTGTTGTGACCACGTCAGCCACAGGGACCAATCATGCCAGTCTCAGACCCACAACACACGTCTCAGTGGCGTCATGTCAGACAGGACATTACAGACACCATGTGCCTCAGATGACGCAGGCCAGTCGCCACAGTTATGTCCAGGCCCAGTGTCGCGTTTTCCTTACTGCCACAAACAGTGACCACACAAACTAACCCACAGAATAACTTACAGGGTTTACAGGTACAGCAGCAGGTGACTGGAGCAATGCAACACTTCACGAGCGTTAACCCTCAACCTCGTTGTGCATGTGGAGGCCAGGAAGCAGGTACACAAGCGACATATTTGTCTCAGGTGGCAGCCCAGGGTGGTGTGAACCAATGGACGAATGGGGCTACTCAGGGAACAACATCAGCAGGTGTGGGTGCAACAACAGCCAAGCCAGATGACAAGGTACTTATTCCATCACTACAAGCACTTCGCTCAACAGCAATCAATCAGGACTTGGTACAGAGGCGCCTAGATGAACTGCACCAACAAGCGGCATCTCAGCAAACAGGTAACCCTTCCTCTACATTATCACAAGATACCTGTAATAAACAGAGTAATAAAACAAAGGGCAAGAAGGAAAAGGTGGAGGTGGTATGGCCACAGGACTGTGCATTTGTAGGACACCAATGTACCAGGCTCACATATGAGCAGTTAAACCAGTCCCAATTCGTACTGGGATTCCTCAGGTCAGTACAAGAGGAGAACAATACACTTACCCATAGTAACAAGATTGAATATCTGACAGACCTCTTTCAAGATGTATGTGATATGGGGTTGCAGCCAGCAAAAGGTGCCCACCTGGTAGTAATGAGCAAAATGGAAGATGGTTTGGTCACATGGGCAGACTTGAAAAAAGTAAGTAAAATTCGCAAGACCTATGTCCGGTCTAGTTTGGGAGCAAGTAACACCAATAATTTAGATCAGCACACAGGTTCAGTTCCAAGGAAGGGCTTCAGGAAGTCAAGTACTATTCCTTGCAAGGAATTTAATGAGGGGAGATGTACAAAAACATTCGACCACGATGTAGGTTTGATTACACATAAGCACATATGTGTGTTCTGTCTGTATACCCTCAATAAACAATACAATCATCCTGAAAGCAACTGTAACAAGAAGAAGTTAAAAATGGTCAAGCAGCACTTCAGCAGTAAAACATGAGTCACTGCTGAGTGCAACTTGTGGTACAGGTGTGAACATTAATACTAGGGTCACTGCAAGTAACAATAGTACAGTAAAACAAGAAAAGAACGTATGTAAGGATGGTAAAGTGTGTGACATTTCAAAGTTATTTGTGAATGACAAAAAGTACAATCAACCTTGTACAGATCCTGATGGTAGCCCCCCCTTAACCCTAGGTTCAGGGAGTCCCCCCCCCCCCTTCAATTACCGTCCCAGATTTGGGTCAGAAATTTTGGGCCAGAGTGCCTAAATCTCAGCAGTCAAAATTGGATGTCAGAACTTTTCAAAACAAATGCAAAGATCTTGAGTTGTACATTTCACAACAAGCTCAACTCACAGGATTCATCCCTCTTTCCCCATTACAATTTCCTCACATCAGGAACTGTACACAATGTCAAGTTGAAAAACAATGGCTCCACAAGCCCATAGAGTTGTACAGATATGTAAAATTTTTTAACTGCCCCAACTTTATGGGGGCTAGAGTGCAGGTTAACTTTGATATGAATGTAGATTTGATTGACAAGCTGGCTGCGTCCTATTGGGATTGGCTGCTGCCACTTTTCCTGAGATTTGGATTCCCCATGGACTTTAGGGGCACTCAAAGTGATCTTAGGAACGATGGCAGTTGTCACGCTTCTGTGCGTGATCACCCCGATCATGTGAGCGCTTATCTACATGATGAAATAAAACATAAAGTTTTTTTTGGTCCCTTCAAAAATATGCCTTTTGGAGATGACACTCACATCTCCCCTTTCATAACTCGAAACAAACCTGACAGTGACAAAAGGAGAGTCATCATTGACTTCTCTTGGCCACACGGGGCCAGTGTTAATCATCACACAAAAACCAATGAATATCTAGGCACCGCCTTCAAATTAAATTATCCTTCAGTTGACACATTTGTAGAACGGCTTGTTAGCCTGGGTAGAGGCTGTCACATGTTAAAAATTGACTTGTCTCGAGCTTTCCGCCAATTAAAGGTGGATCCAGCAGACTATCCGTTGTTGTGCCTTGAGTGGCAGGGCTCGTATTATCTGGATACCGCTTACACGTTTGGTCACAGGACTGGATCCATGGGATGTAGCCGTTTAAGTGATTTTTTAAGGTATCTACACTCCAAAAATGGTTACTACTTAATGTCCTACGTGGATGATCTTTTGGGGGCTGAAATCCCTAGTAAAGCAGGTGCCAGTTATGAAAAATTTATAAACTTCTTCAGGATCTTAGAATCCCTGTTAGTAAGTCAAAACTGTCCTCCCTCCACAAAAATAATGTGTCTGGGAATAGAAATAGACTCGGTACAGGCTACTTTATCAGTACCAGACCACAAGTTGCAAGAAATTCTACAAAGTTGCAAGGATTTCATAAAGTACAAAACGTTTACAAAGAAACAGCTTCAAAGCCTAATAGGCTCCCTGATGTTTATTCACAAAGTTGTGAAACCTGCCAGGTATTTTGTTAATAGATTGTTAGAAACCCTTAGGGGTATGAAAGACATTGAACGTATGAATCCAGAAGTCATTAAAGATGTCAAGTGGTTTCTAAATTTTCTCAAACTATTTAATGGCACATGTTCTTACATCTACACCCCAGCTAATTGTACTGATGTCATTGAACTTGACGCCTGTCTGACAGGCCTGGGAGGAAGGTTTATCAATCAAGTGTATAAATACCAATTTCGGAACAATGAAGTCCCCCAGTCATTTTCCATTGTTCACCTGGAAATGTGGAATGTGTTAGTTGGTATACGGTTATGGGCTAAACAATGGTCCAACAGAGTGATTGTTATCAAATGTGATAATGAAGCAGTGGTCAGTGTGGTCAACACAGGTGTCACTAGAGACAGTGCACTTGCTGCTTTCGTACGTAACATATGGTTGGTCACTGCATCACATAACATTAAATTAAGGCTGGTACATATCCCAGGTATTCAAAACGAATGTGCAGATCTGTTGTCAAGATGGTATCACATTAAAAGCAATGAACTTAAATTTTTATGTCATGTTGGCAATCCAGTGTGGGTCCAAGTCTGCAGTGACCATATGCTTATAGATACAGATATATAGAACAGTTTACAGTGCATGTTACATTCTTGTCCTTGCAGGTCATAATGCAGTTCACGACATCCTCATTCACAGAGCTGCATCCCGCTTACAACACGCATTTAGACCTAAGACAGCAGCTGCTTATCTTTCCCATCTCAGATTGTTTTTACAATTTTCATTATACACTCACTCCCCCTTTCCCCCATCGTCCCCTTCCTCTGTCCTTGCTTTTATTGAATTCCTGCAGTTCAATGGCCTCTCCCCTTCCTCCATTTCTGCCTACATCCACTCCTTACGTTCAAAATTTAAAAATTTGTATCTCCCCACTGCCCCTCTTTACCATCACTCTGTCTCCCTCATCCTCAGGAGCTTGGCACTCAACATTCCCCAACTCAGACGGGTCAAAGGAATCTTTGATATCCCCTCTCTCTTGGCCATTGTAAAGGCTTGTGATTCTCTGTCCTTGGGCTACATTTATTCCCCCTTGTTTCTCTTAGCCTTTTTGCCTTTTTAAGGCTTTCCAACCTTGTGCCCACGTTTCCCTCCACCTTTGACCGTCTAGTCCATCTTTGCAGAGGTGACGTTATTTTTGAGCCACACTTCTCCACCCTTATAATAAAATGGTCCAAAACCCTCCAACTTACCTCCCAATTTGCCACTGTACAAATCCCTGCCCTGGGTTCCTCCCCATTGTGCCCAGTCACTGCTTTGAAGCTCCTGTTCAAAAAGTTTCCCCTCCCTCCCAATGCCCCCTTGTTTGCCATTTCCCAAGGTCCTTCCTTTTCCATTCTCACCCAAAGTCGGGTCAGAAAAACCCTTTCAGCTATTTTGTCTTCATTACACATTGACCCCTCCTCCCATCCCTTTCATTCATTTCGACGCTCTGGGGCGTCACTCGCCTTCAACTCTCACGTCTCTCTGCAAGCCATCCAACATCAGGGGACTTGGTCGTCTGACGCCGTTTGGAGTTATATTGTAGCCAATCCCCATCACCAATCATCTGTTTCAGCTACTTTTCAATCCCTCCTACATCAACAATAATACTTGGCACTTGGGTGGTTGTACAGTCAGTAATACAATCCCCTACAGTGGTATCAATGGTAACAAATACAGTTTAACATGTTTGCAGTTAAAACATTTCCTGTCACAAGAATGTTAGCATATTACTGGTTGTCTGTCTTGTGCACAGTAAGTAAAAATATGTGCCTGCAAAAAATTATTTAGTTTAACCTTTGTTTTAGTAACCCCCTTTTTAGTTAGTTTTAATTTTAGTAGTCTAGTTTTAGTGGTAACTTACCTGTCAGTTGTACTTATGTGTAAATTTGGTGTATTTTGTAGTCATTATATGTGTATTTGTGTGTACTTTGTACTTATTGTTAATAAAATAATTTTTTCCCAACTCTTGTTTTGGCCCTTCTCCTTGGCTTGTAGCTAAATATACATAATTAAGTCAGACCACTGAATCTTTGCCAAAGAAGTGGACAGAACTGTCAGTGATCAACCAGCCTTAGTTAATGGTTTCTAATAAATCTTGACATTGAAAAGGACATCACACATCTTCTTTTGCCACTTAAAGCAATCTACTAATGGGGTTTCTAGATTTTGTTGGACAAATGGCCCAGTGAACATTAAAACGTTTTAAAACGGTTTAAACATTTACAAAACGTTTTTAAAACCTATTTAAACCATCTCTTGTTGTTTACTAAACTTTTCCAAGAAAATTCTCACACAGTAATGCCTAAAACATTCTATATACAAACATTTTTGCTAAAAACATTTATCAAACATTTATGAAATAACTCAAGAAACTAGGTTTCAATGGAAGCATTTTTTAAATATTTATGAAATAGCTGAAGAAATGAAGGTTGTGCTAGAAATGTTTTTCAAACATTTATTATGAAATGTTTGATAAACAGTACGTGTAAAATGTTGAAACAACATTTGTTGACAATGTGTTGTAGATGTTTGCTCTGAAAATGTTTTACAAACATTTAATAGCAACTGCTTTTCATACCAATTATTTTAAAACGTTTCTGAAATGTTTTCTTTCAAATCATTTGAAAACATGCTATCGCAAACATTTTTTAAACCCCTATTTTCAGAATGCTTATTAAAAATTTACTTTCAATCATTTCCAAACAAAGACAGCGGTGAGGAAAAAATAGGGCATTTTGACTTTGTCAAAATTGCCCCACATGCAATCCTTAAAGGAAAGAATTGAATGGGGGAATAATTTTTAAGCCAGCAACTTAAATTTTAGACACAAAAAATAATATTTTTATAAATGAGCAACTTAAAAAGATATTGAATTTGACTTCTGACCCCATTATTATCGAGACATTATTATGATGATTTATAATGTTTTCTAACATTTGTTATTAAATATTTAATAAATGGTTTACATAAACATTTTGAAAAGATTCTATTATAAATAGTTTTCGTACCCATTATTTTGTAACCTTTGTAAAACGTTTCCTTTTAAATGTTTGAAAACTCAAAAATGTTTGGTGCGCTGAACAAGGGGCACAGGAAAAAAGGGACCTAGAAAAAAGGGGCACAAGAAAAATGGGACACAGGAAAAAAAGGGGCACAAGTTTGTGGAAAAGGGGGGAAAAGGGGGCACTTTTTTAATAAAAAAATGTGAATATGAATCAAATTTATTTAAGGAGCATATAAAGTCCTGGTGTGTGAATATGAATACAAATTTAAAACATTTAAGATTACATTTTAAAATATATTGTGTTTTAAACCTACTTTAAACGGTTTCAATTTTAATTTGCAATACAGAGATGATAGAATTGCTTAGATTGTTTCAAGGGGTCTACTAAAAAGGTCTTTTAATTGTAAAATGCAATTCAGAGAAGATGCATGGAATTGCTTGGATTATTTGATGGGATCTAATTATAAGGGCCTTCAATTTTAAAATGCAATCCAGAGTAGTTGCATAGAATTGTTCAGATTGTTTGAGGGGGTCTACTTAAATGGACTTTTCATTGTACATTGCCTCCAGTTAGGTCAAGTCATAATGAAAAGCCCAGTAAGGGGAATAATATTTTATTATACATTAACAAGTACTACTCTATATTTTATTTACATTTGTACTATTCACTAAGATTATATGTGACATTTTATCAAATTAGCCATTGACCAGATATTTACATATTCTATACATATTATGTCAATGGCCATGAAATATTTCTTTATACTATTACTATGAACTTGTATGAGCATAGCTATGCAGAAGTTTGAGGTGACCCTAAAAGAGGGTTAGATAGTTATACGTAAAGTGGATGTAAATGAGTTAGGGTGGCCTTAGCTCCAGGCTTAGAAAGAGTTAAGGTCAACCTTAAGTTTAGATGGTAAGTCTGTAATATGAAAGATGAGAGAGTTTAGGGTGACCTCAAACTTAAGATTTTAGCAAAATAGGAGTTTAAGTCGAAATTTACATTTCCAAGTTACTGTATGGATTTATGATGAAAGACGAATTACTTTCAATGTGTGAAATTTTAGTTAATAATTTTAATTTTCAATTCAAAATGAAAAAGGGGGGAGGAGTAGAGGTTTGAATTGAGAGCCCCAAACCCCAGACTAGGAAGTAGGGGAGAGGTAGAGATGTTTTTGAAAATTTTTTGCAACCTGATCAGAAGCATTGTGGTCAAGGGTTATGTATCTCCAGACGCATTCCGATGTCCAGGTGCCATGGCTCTGGATATCTTGCAATGGGACATTCGAATTAAAGACGAATGAGGCACCTGAACGACGGAATGCGTGGAATGTGAGATTGGAGTTTTGCAAGTTAAGTTTGGTGAGTAGAGATTTGAAGTGGCGCCTGACTTGATTGTCTGTGAGGGGGAGCCATTTGGTTGATGCTTTGTACTGGAATAAGGGAGAGTTGTTAGAACCAGGGGTAATTTTTAACAAATTTTTAACAGCAGTGACAGGACAGATAGGATTGGCTCCAAGAGATGGAATTTTGAGAATTTTAACTGTTTTCCTGTCCTGTATGGTCTTGGTCCATTTGACTATGATATGTAGTCCAGGCTTTGCAAGAATGATGTCAGCTCTGGCCAAGTGATATAGCGGGGAAAATTGTTGAACAGAGTGAGGGACTAAGTTTGATAATCTCAAAAATGAAAAAAATGCAATGGTGTATACAGCCTTGAATACTTGGCCCATATAAGTGGAATCACAGGCTCTAACCAGTAATTGGAGGATATCGATGTCAATAATGCTTTTGATAGAAGGTTTAAAGGAAGTACGCAATGTCATTGCCTTTTGAAAGTACTTAATTCTTAGATCTTGAAAAATGAGGGTTGAGAGGCCATATAATGACAGATTTGCTTTGATAGCAGCTAGGTGGTTAGCTAAGGTAGGGGTGGATAACCCATTGAAGGTTAGAAATTCTAAATAAGCAACAATGATCATGGGTTTAAGCGAAAGCAAGGAGACTTGCATAAATACTGTAAAGGCTATTCATAGCCTAAACATACTTTGATAACTGCTTTGGTTGCCAGGTCTGAATGCCAATTTTGTCTTCTTGGCTGCAGATTTGGCCAAGGAAGCCAATCTAGGCGGCAAGCCTATCAAATACACCAGTCAATATGTAAGTGATTCTGTTGGACGCCAACCCATTGGTGTTGTGGAAGACATGTTTGTAGCTTTACCTGGGGGCCCTCAGTTAGAGTCCAACATGAAAGCAAATCAGCAATATCGTTGTCCTTACCTGCTATGTGGCTGACCTGAAGGTTAATGTCCCTGGTGGCAACCTGAAGTTGTATGTTTCTGGAAATTGCAGCTAGGGTCAAATCCCTGGTCCTGCCTGACTTGAGTACATGGACTACAGCCTCGTTATCACATGCTATTTGAACTTTAGATCTAGCCCAAGACTGGTTCCAAACCCTGAGGGCCACCAGAATGTTTAACATTTCTAGATGGACGATATTGAGGTCCATATAGCCCAGTGGTAGGGGGAGTGCATAAACTTGGTTGCCACATCTGGCCCCAAGGCCCTGTAAACATGCATCTAGCTCAATATCGAAAGCAATGGACCTATGGTCAAAAATAGTTACCCCATTGAAGGTGGGTAAGAACTTGGAAAACCAGTTGATGTCTCTCTGCACATCTACGGACAGTTGTATCTAATCCTTGTCATGCATGGTGCGCAAGACATGGAGGAGGCGATTCAGAAAGAACCTAGACGAACGCAAAGCATTTGGTGACATATAAAAGGCTGCCTAGTAGGGATTGGAGTTGATGCTTGGTGCAGTGTGTCCTGCTGCGCCAGTTGATGCATTTTTGCAATATTTCTTGCAATTTTTCATTGGGGATGGAAAGGGTGAAGTTCTCAGTATCAACTAATATACCAAGACAGTTGACGCATGTAGCTGGCATTACCAGCTTGCTGTGTGAAATTTCAAAGCCTAGATGAGCTAGGAGGGTACTTAGGGCGTCAAATGAGGCATCAACGCGACTAGGAAGGTCGATTCCAAGGATATCATCAATATAATTTATGATGTCATAGTCGCGTTGATGCATCATATGACGCACAGCGTCACTTAGGCGCTGAAATAAGGCGCTCTCGTGCCGAAATCCGAACGGCAGGCAGGTGTCCAGAAACCAGCCATCTTGACGCAGACCCAACAGATCATAGTCCTTGGGGTCAAGCTTGACATGTCTGAAGGCGCATTTTATGTCTATCTTGTAGATCATGCAGCCCTTACCTAGTGACTTGACGCGTTTGATAACATGATCAATGGTGGGCAATTTCAGAACAAAGGGGGTGTTGAGATATACATCTTGAGCACTACCAGCATTTACAGATTTGCCCTGGGGGAAGCTCAAATCAACTATTACTCTTCTATTTTTGGAATGTGGCTTGTCTCTGGTCATAAAGGGGGAGGTATGTAAGTTTGCCAGTGGTGGGGTGTCAAAGGGGCCTAGTATGGCATTATAACTTTTCTCTTCCTCCAGATAAGCCCTTACATCATTTGGATAATTTTTGGCTGAGTTATGATTTTCCAGATGACTTTCCAAGGGGATGTTTCTGTCAAAGTCCAGGGGAAACCGAAACCTAATCAGGAGAGGGAGCTGAGAGTCCCAATAGCCCAGGAGCAACCTGTCCCATGCATCTGGATTAAGTTGGGATTTTATGTTAATTTGACATTGGTTAAAGTTGTACTCCCCTGAGGCCTTGATAATTCAGTGGAGGGTCAAGGGGTCTGCATTAGATACAGATGGAAGTACTGCTGGGGAAGTTCCAAATCACCCAAGGGTATGAAGCCTACCTTAAGTGAGTTTTGCTTATCCCACAGCTGGAGGGTAGGGCATGAAGCCATGATGTTTGTATAATCGATTTGTTTGTCTCTCAAACGCAGTGGGAGGTCATATTTGCTAGTGCTATTCGTGTCCAAATGTACAGGGATGGGACTGAGATTTTCCTTTTGCAATTTGACCTTTGCATAAACGTTTTGTTTCAATTCAGCAGAAGCGTCATTGTATTGACGCTTGACAGAGTTTGTGCAGTTTTTTTATCGAGATTTGTATGCAAATTTGGGTCAGGAGCTTCAGTGTCAGTGATTTGAGAAACGACGCCGTCGCCTTGGTGAAACACAGCATACCTGTTATAGCATGTCACTGGGTTTGTACTGAAGTCCTTACCTGACTTGGTCCTGTTGGTGGGGACTTCTGTTACCTCAGTACTGGTTCTAGCATACTGATTTGCCATCTTACCTTTGGTGAGTTCAGTATGGTTACCACTAGACTTACTGAAGGTGACCTCTTGATTTGAACCCAACTTTGTTCTCACAGCTGAGCTTTTGGCTTTTCTTTTAAGTACCTCAGCAAATGTTAAACCTTTGTACATATAGTAATCTGACTTCCAATTAGCACTTTCGCCATTGACACATGTATTACTACTCACAATACGTGTTTTGACACTAATATTACTGAACAAGTTCATGACACGACAATTTTGGTTCAATCCTTTTGATTTGGCAGTGCCTTATTCGTTTTTTGAATCCGTGGAACAACACTTAGAATTCCTGCATTCTTTCACAGGGTGGGGAAAACACTTGCCCAGTGTGTTGCAGAAACTACATATGTGTCTGTAAAACTGGCCACCAGTTTGATGGTCGCCCTTATGGGGACATTTTTGTGATTGAAAAAATTTGCAGGGCACACCTTGGGAGTCAGCATTTGGTTTTTTGGTTGGGGCATTGATAACTTTTTGGGCATGAGCCCTTCTTATACTGTCAATTTTTTCCGTCATGTTCCAATTTACTTTGCCCCCCTCCATCCGACACAAGAGGACTGCATGGGCAGCTTTGGCAGTGGACCACCCAAAATCTTGGGCGTCCTCCATCAATTCGGACATATAATCTAACATCTGATTTTTAATGTTAACATCTTTCTCATCTTTAATAATGTCACAAAATCCGGAAACCCATTGAAAGGTACTTAAGCTATCATACGTGACCCTACTCTTAGAGGTGCCTGCCAAAATATGGTTTTGGGGCCAAGGTATTTTATGTTTGACAGTTACTTGTTCGTTGCCCCCTCTTTGGGATTTGAACATACCTCTTTCATTGAGAGAGGCGAGTTCTTGCAGTCACCTGTCCACAGCATCTTGGATGCCTCTGGAACTTTTCAGGAAAGCAGTAGTGGGGGTTACAACCTCCTCTTCCACGTAACTGTCCACCAGTGGGGATCTGTTGGAACTCAGACTATTGGGAGAGTTGACACCGTCAGAAACTGACGCTGCCCCATTTTGCAACTGATCCTCAGTTTTCTGTATACGCTGCTCAATGGCAGTCAACCTGGAACTCACACTAGTTAGAGCAGACAGAATATCATGGTTTACAGTATCAATATTGTTTGTATCGGTGATACTATTGGAAGTAATACTATTTGTACTACTACTTTCAACATTTACATCATCTTTAAACTGGCATTTAACACCTACTGGTCTTTTGTGTTGGCCGCCACAGCCAGAACAATGAAAGTTCTTGGGCATTGTAACGCTACACACTTGATAATATGCACAGGTTTACAAAGTTTGTTTATAAGGTTTGTTTACAAATCAAGGTAGAGTTAGCAGGAGAAATTAAAACCATTCAGTTAAAATACTAAAAATTACTGTTACAAAGTAATAATAAAAATAACCCGCCAACTCACCTGATATAACAAGTCCTACCCATGCATACAAGTGAATGTAGTCCAGCCGCAACACAGACCCAGCAAAGTGATAACTATGTACTGTAAGCCAGCCGATGAAAGAAGAAACTTAAAAGTTGACGCTTAAAAATTTTTAATTTCTATAAAAATGGCGACTGCCTTGTTTGACTTCCACTGAAAAGTGAAGCCAAACTGGTTTTAAGCGGGAAGCTACTGATCTGAGGTCAGGGGTCAACCAATCAAATTCTGTACAGACACAAGAATAACTGTTACAAAAACTGAGGCAATGAGGTGGGTATAATTAAAGTGATACACACTCAAAATGTGCTCCAGAGTAGGTGCATGCAATTGCATGGATTGTTTGATGGGGTCTACTTAATAGGACTTTTAATTGTAAAGGGAATTCTTAAAAGGAGTTGGGCATTGCATAAGACTGTATTAGAAACACGGAGACTGCTAAATATAAATTTGTATTCATGTGTATGTATCAGTTCGTATTTATTGTTTTATTTACTTGAATATTTCTTAAATAAAAGTTGATTTGTATCAGTAATATTCCTACAGAGTTAAATGTTTGTTGCATAAAAGTAAATAAAAGTTGATTTGTATCAATAATGTTTGTTTCATAATTTGTCAAAAAATGTGCCCCTTTTTCCCCCTTTTCCAAAAAGTGTGTGCCACCTTTTTCCTGGGCCCCTTTTTCTGTGTTCCTTTTTTCCTGTGCCCCTTTTTCCTGTGCCCCTTGTACATTCCTAAAACATCAGACGTTGAAAAACAATACACAATTCAGATAAAAATGATGTGCTGCCACCATACCATAGATAAACAAATACCTTCAACTAGCACAGATATAAAGAAAAAATAGTCAAATTTAAGCAAAGGAATGTATGCCAAATCAGTGCACTGCTTTCTGTTGAAAATCTTATCAGCGCATGAATTAAATTGTTTTAAAAGCTTAGTTATTCAGTGTTTTATATGCCAGAGTATCTTTCGAACTTCTGTTTATGTTTAAGCAATCCATCTTAAATTGTCTAAAACAAGGACACACCAGGTATTCCAGGTGTTTTAAAAACAATTGTAAACAACCCCTTCCATATTTTCCAGTCAATATTCTGGGTAATCAGATCTTATCAGTAGCACAAAATGTCAATAACCTGGAAGTGGTGTTTGACGCCAACTTATCTCTCACTGACCATGTGCACAATTCATCTAGTCCATCAGAGTTCATGCAATAGACCTTTACAGAATTTGTCCCCTCCTGGACCTTAAAAGTACTTCTGGCAAATGGTTTGGTGAGCAGAAGATTGGACTACTGCAATTCAAACTTTGCATCACTCACTGATTTTTAGGTTGCAGCGTGTCCAAAACTCACTCAATATGATTGTCATTCACTCCTTTAAGTTTTCTCAATCACCCCAGATGAAGCAGTCGAACTTAATTTCTTTCACACACATCCATTTGACCATAGAGTCCATAAATCATAGTAACACTTTTTGTTATTATGCACCTGCTCCTTGTAACCCTCTACTCTTTCAAATAAAAAACAGCCCTCTAGTTTCCCCACTTAGTCTCCTTCCCTTCGGTTACACCCACAACTCTTGACCTTGACCACCCTTCGACCATACATGAGGTCAAATGCAAATGCATTTGCATTTAAATGCATTTTATATACTTTACAAAAGTATTTGCATTTGAAATTTTCAAATGACAAGTATTTGCATTTGCTTTTGAAAAAAAAAATACTTTTCAAATACTTTCAAATACATTTTGCAACTACAATTTATTGTGCAAGGGAATGAATTTGTTGCTTTTTCTTTCTTTTTGCAAAACATTATATAGTTTTTTCTTTTACTACTAGTATGTTATGTATTGTTGAGTCCAATTTCATGTAGATTTTTATCAGTAGTTTTATAAAAGTAATAATTTCAAAATATCTTATCTTTTTGACTTATCAGACATGTCTCTTTTAAAGAGATTTAGCTAACAAAGAAACATTATGTTAAAGACTGATTTTAGTCTCCTTAATATGCGTTATACTTTTCACATTTATTATATTAATGTATGCTCTTACACAAAACTTAAAGTATTTGAAAAAGTACCGGGCTAGACAAATTGCACCTTAACAATATTGGCCCTCAACAAATTGGACCCCTAAAACTCTGCCCTTGGCAGATCAGCCCCTTAAAACTCTCCCCTACACACTCTGACTCAGGTAAAAAAAAGTAAAATATAATACAATGAAATTACTTTTATAGCACTTAATCTAGATTATATGATAGAGTCTAACGCTGACAGGCATTTGTAAATGTACAGTACATCAAAGTAAGCATGTATCAGGTTTTTAATGCTAACAAATAATGAGGGATAATTCTTTGTGATCATATTTATTTTTGTTCCACAAGGGTGACAACTTCTAAAGTGAGATTTGCAAAGTGTGATTAACACATATCCCAGGGCTTGAAGAGTTCTCGCCTCCAACCTCTGAGGCCGCTGGTTCGAATCTTGGGCCGGGCGCTTCATGTTGGAAGGTTGGTAGTTACTTGCCGATGCCCAGTGGTTTACAGTGTAGTATGCACTGGTTTCCTCCACCTGTAAACTACCTGTCGCAATATGGCCCTGGCTGTTGACCACGACGTAAAACAACAAACAAATCTAAATCCCAGGGCTTGAAGATACAGTGGATGGTGAACATCTTGTCAACAAATTTTATCAAATGAATTTATTTTAATACTCTTTATTTACCATCCTGCTGTTGTTTATGTGTTTTATGTTTCAAAACTACAGATGAAACTTGGTAAACTCTGGTCTGTTAGTATTTGGCTGATGTTCATCATTGCTATATGATGCTTGTTTGGGTTTGAGGTACTTTTATAATGTCCCCTTAAATAATTTTTCTGTCGTATAATGCACTCCTGTTCAAAACATTGTCTATACATTCATATTACTTATCATGAATCTACCTGAGTCACCCTGAGTGGTTAGTGTTTTGGGTATTTTTTGAGTTCAGTCTCCTTGGGTGGTCAGGTTTCCTGTTAGGTGTAAATTCATCTCTCTCATGTATGTGACATAAAACTTTAGTGATTCTATGGATTCAGATTATATTTGATAATTTATTCTAACATATGTAATTCCAGAAATGATCATGTATTTATTTGGACCATGTAATTATCAAATGTGGATTATGTATTTGTCTGATGTATTTATATTTATGGTTAGATATTTTCACATATGTAATTCCAAATTATCATGTGTTTGTTGGATCATTTCTATGTTGATATTATGTCTTCATCTTTTGTGGACAGATATTCATGGTTCCTGTAGTAAACCTTAATCTAATGTGAATGTATTTTCATGGGCATGTAAAAAGACTGTAGTTTTAGTAACTGTATACCATATTACTTGTTATTGTATATTAGTACAATAATGTGATTTTGTAGGGCATTATAGGTTTTTACAGGCACGCCATGAATCATTACAGCCCAAGGGCCGTTAGGCCCAAGTGCAGTAATGATTCATGAAGTGCCTGTAAAAACCTATAATGCCCGTGCAAAATCACATTATTACTATTAGATCTGCATTTGTCATTATTATTCACCTAAATTCTCATAAATATTAAGTATTATTCTAACATTTTCTTGCAAAACTGTAGTACTTCAAAGGAAACCATATATTTTGATTCAATAGTTTATCTGGGGGCCACGGTGGCAGAGTGGTAACACTCTCGCCTCCCACCTCTGAGGCCGGGGATCGATCCCTGTGATGGCCTTAAGTGGGAAAGCTGGTAGTTGCTTGCTGTTGGTCGGCAGTTTACAGTACACAACCCTAGCGAACTGTATGTACTGGTTTCCTCTGCCATTCAAACCACCCGTCATGATATGACCTGTACAGTGTTGAAAGCGACGTAATACCCCAAATAAACAAATAAACAAATCAATTGTTTATCTGTAACTGTAAACATGTTCAAAATATTTTTAATTTTAATAATTTTAATGTTAGAACCCTTTTTAAAAGATTGCTTTAAAAAGCTAAATACAAAAAAAAAAAATTAAACTGCCCTGCTGGGATTCGAACCCCATCCCCCACGATTAAAACATGAAGCATTCTACACTCACGGCCACCAAGATTCATGAACTTTGATCCTGTAAAATGTTATTTATTCCACCATCAGTAATGCACTCATTCAAAACATTCACATTTTTTACGATTTTTCATTCCTTAACTTTAACTCATACCATTTGTACTCGTTCTATTGTAAAAATGCTTTTAAGCTGTTTATACTCTTTTTATTTGATCAAAATCCATCAAATAATAAGGTAGATATGGCATTTTGAAAATTTCAAGTGGGAGCAAATCTATTGTAAACAAACTTACGAGAAACGTTAAAACATGCATTAATATTATTATTCCCAAAATAGCGGGCGGATAATGAAAGAATCTGTGCAAATATGGTGTTTTATGGACCTTTAAAAAAACATTAATGAGCTAGGGAATGCCTGCCTATCTAATAATAATAAATATTATTACCCTCTGTCTGTTGTCTGTCTTTGGGGGGGGGGGGGGGGGGGGGGGGGGTCATTGGGGGGACTGTTCATCATTGCTATCTTCAGTTTCTGTTTGTGTTGTGAATCTTGCCAGAAAGCTTCTTGTGCCTCAGTCGTCATGATTTGGACGTTCCTTGCAGGTAGTAGCACTATCTTGTTACAACCAAGAAACTAATACACTACAGAGGTGTCCATGAGCAAATCTGTTTTATATAATTATTCAGGAACTTATGGGTAACTGAAAATACCACCCTTAGCTGCTTATTATGCAATCCTCCGTGGGTTAGTGAATGATCACTTGGTTCTTATTTCTGTAGTCGTGGGTTTGAATTTAGCTCATGTCAATGTACAATTACTTAAATCATGTAGAAATATGAACCCAGGTGTATAGAATGACATTAAAACCAAGTTAACATATTGACAGTTTTTTCTGCAATTTATAACACATCGGACAACTGTCTATGGTAAGTAGAGTACAAACAAAATCTTTACTTTCCCACTTTCCCCAAGAACTAATCAAGCAGTTCAGGAAAAGTATTGCAGATACAAAGATAAATAATCCTTCTCACTGTAGTTACATTTAAAGTTACATTCAAAAATCATTGCCTAAGAACACCTTAAATTGAGAATTCTAAGATAACCTTGAAGGTAGTTGGTGTGGATTGGTAGGTAAATGTCAAAAAGAAAAATTTGAGGTGGTGCATTATGTTCAGTGAGTGAAAGTCCATTCAATGTCACCAGTTCTTCTACCAGATGTGAAGATAAACGTTTTTACATACACATGGCAAGTGCCTTGTGATTACAAATAATAATATGTCATACTTCAACAACTATTTGTCTTTCTTTTAGGTTAGATTAATAGGTTAGTGGTTTACGGTGCAAGACTTTGAATTGACCTTTATAAAATAACCTATAAATGTGATATATGAAAATTCCCAGCATTGTTTTAACTGTATTTGGTTTCCTTGACCACCGTAGGTTTCGTTTTGGTTTTAGATCTATTTTATCATATGTTATTTTTACACATTGGCTTCATCCTGCTATTATAATACTGGCAGCTTGCATTATCTGGATTTTATTTGGCATTCCAGTGTCTTTTTGGTGCCTTTCTATCACCAAAAATACTCTAAAAACTATTATTTATAGAATTTAAATCATTATTTTACCTGCTGAGCTATGGCTTCATCTTCAAACTTTTCATGTTTTGGCTTCCGGTTCACCTTTCAATATTTCAAAACATGTCCCTTATAAATGCTTAGTGGGTACCCTAACCCTTTCCTTCACTCTTCCTTGCTTTTGACCTTAATCCTATATAACATAGGAAGTTAGTATTCATTGATAATTAGTTATCATTGATTATTAGTGCTAAAAATCTGTCAAAGATTTTTCGAAAACATTGTAATAAATATGAATGTTACAAATGTGCTACAATCATACATCACTAGAAGGGTATTTTTAAAGAACTGCTGGTCGTCTTGTTGCATTTTAAAATCCATGGAGAAATGGCAGAGCTTTCACAAGTTAAAAAAGGAATTTTTCATTTTTATTGCTACCCCTAAATTTATGATATCATTGTTTCATTCTTACTTTAAATATGGATTTCCTTTATCCAGTATTCAAACAAAAAATGGACCATGGAAGTAAAATATCCCTCATTAGACATATATATATATAAAATTAACACTTATAAAGATGAACAATAAAAGGATATTGTCACCTTTATTCATGATATTTTTTATGTATGTCATTGTCATTCATTGTCATGAAGTTTTCCTATAATCTGAAAACTTAAGCTGTATTTTGATTTTACTGATGCTTATTACAGTCTGAACCCTTAAAGGAAAACTGTGAAGTGGAATTATCCTAGGAGTTGAACTTTGAATCAGGCTTTCAGGTGGGCTTATCTAATGAAGTTGGAAAATTGATTTATTCGAGTGCAACAGTACAAAAATAGCACTTAAAACTTAGGAAGGCAATTTTGTATAATATGGAAATATGACTTGTTGTATTTTTGGAACACATGTATCAACATTCTTCAATTATTGCTTCAAATCAATGGTATTAAATATAAATTCCTTCTCAAAAATTGAAAACATGTGAAAAAATATTATCCTGTTCAATAGCCAAGGCCATATTGGGACAGGACCTCAGCATTGTCACTTATGGAAGTCGAACCAACACAGATGTGACAGCCTGTGCTCAGATGCCAAACATGCTAACTACTAGGCCACTGAGGACCTAAGCCACGGACTGGATTTCAGTCTTGAGTTTTGATGTAATGCACAACCTCCAGTTTGAGAGCATGGCATTTTACTGTAACAGCACTTTGTCAGTATTTTAGTATAACATAATCAATTGTCTCGGATATTTTGCCTGATCGGAGGTGGTAATACTTTTCTATCTAAAGATATGTATCCATCCTTAATTTCAGTTGTCTTTTACCCACGTTTAAATTGGTTGAAAAGGAAATCACATGTTTTTGTCGACATTTATTCAATAATAACATACCCTTTCACACATACACACAAACTCGAATTCAGGTAAACAATACTAGCTTTTATTTATCAGAGGAATGTTTTTACTGCAAACTTTTCGCAAACTTTTAAATATATTTTTCAAGCACTAGTCATAGAAAACATAACTTCGCCTCTTGAGTACCTTTTGAGCCTTTGCTTACAGCAAGCACCTAGATTTGCTATCATATTAAGTATACAAAAGATATATCAGAAATTGTAGCCTATAGAGGTATACAGTTTATTATGAGATTTGGTCTCATTCCTTGTAATCAAATCCTAGTGGTTGATATACCCATTTTTGTTCCCATAGGGCATGACACTGCACACTCTTGTGTGTGCATCAAATGATGCTCCATAAGGACAGGGCAGTACAGTGGGTTTGCAGCACACGCAGGCCTGGGAGTCTCTAAAGTCAGATTCACACTGGATGAAGTAGTTGCTGTCATCATTATATGGAAAGAGTCCACTGGGGTTTTTATGGCAGTGACCATCACAGAGACCTGTGTAAAATAAGGAAGATTAGCAAACAAACAAAAGCAGTTTAACAATGGCAATAATTCTTAAACACAGAGATATTGCTGTGGTTTCGACATTTTAATGTCTCTTGTGAAAGGATGGAGCACATCATTCTTTACCTTACGTTGACATAGACTGTATTTTATTTCATTGAAATTCAGGTAATTGAGGATATTTTGTCCAATACAGCCACAACAGTTTCAATAACACCTTATCAAGGTACAACCTGCAATGAACTTGATTCGATCAACGAGCAGAGAGCCAACCAAGTGTTTAATGCTACAAAGTCAAAAAGCAATGTTATTTGGCATTTGCAAAATGTCACCAATAGTTTGCCAATATGATCGTTATACCTCTAGTAATGATTCAACAATTTAGCAGTAGCAGTCATTGTCAATGATAAATAACTGAATAAGGAACAGGTCTGGTTTTTTATGAAACTATAAAAGCACATTTCTTACATTTTTTTCAATGTTTCTACATGTTGATTCTGGCTCAAGTTCAACTGAGGTGGCAAACTAGATCAAACAATTATGCCATTGAGGCTCCTGAGTAAAAAGTAAAAAGTAAAAAGTAAAAAAAATATAAGATATGAGACAACCGTATCAAATCTATGTGTCTTTCTTTCAGCTTACCATATGCATACTTGGGTTCAGGAAATGCCACTTTATTTCCTGTCTGATGTGGCTCTTTAATTCCATAGCCAAGGTTATTTGGTCCCATTTTTCCATATCCTTCATTCACTACAGCTGGCTCTGTATCACCAGCATCACCCTGAGATGATGCAACTGGTTTGGAACCTGGGGCACCGCAAAGTTCTTGGCTTTCTCCAAGTTGGCCCTAAAAGAGTCAAATTGAAAGCTGAGCTTCAAATCCAGTTTGACAGCTTGGGTCCAACTAGAGCAAACCATCTGTGTTTTAAAAACAGTGTAGTGAATTCCATATATAAATGTGCTGAAAATGACAGGTTTCTATTGAAGTGGCACACAAGATAATAAGATAGTGTTAAAGAGAAATTAATTTGCAAGCTGTGGTAAATCTTCCATATAATACATGTTAAAACCCCTGTCCCTGTCAAAGAGAGCAGAAGTAATTTAGAGTAGGCTGAGGCCATGAGAGGCTATTAACTATAACATGTACAACATGTGTGATATGAATGTTACAAAAATTGATCATGAAATAAAGTGCATAGTAATGATGAATATCTTATTGCACAGAACTCTCTAATGACAGTTGCTAAAATGCTGAAAAAATATGGCTGTCTAAAATCAATTTTTAAAACGACCAAAAATTCATAGAATTTCTCGGAATGTTAACTTGAGAGTCGATGGCATTTCATGTTACACATTAAAATTTACAAATTGTGTGATGTCATCAGATTTGTATCTTTACTGGTGAAGCTGGTTTCTTTAAAACCCACTTCCACATAAAAACATAGTTACAGTAAGAGCTTGCTGAATTATAATTAGGGAGCCTGTTTCAGTTACTCCTGTTGGAAATAGGCAAGGAAACTGGCAAAAGGTGATTTGTTCCAATTGACATGACAAGTCACAAAACCAATAAGGTCAGCCTTAGGGCTGGCCTCTAGTGCCAGGATTTAAAACACCAAACCCTGGCTACTCTTGCGACTCCAATGACTAACTTGGCTCCATTGTCACAGAATGGTGTACAAAACTGGTCGTGACACCGGATTTATGGTGATTGCTCAGGGCAGATATGCAAAGATTTTCAAGCATGTTAAAAGTGGACAAGCATCACTGATACCCCAAATTATGCCCTTAACCTTTAGTGACTGAATAGACAAGTCATCACCAATCAGATTATTCTAGGGACTACATTAATGGCCAGTTAGGAGGCCAACTTTTGACTGTTGAACTGGGTTTTTGGAGGATGGCTGACACTCAAGATTCTCAATAAGATGAAATTTAATTTTTACCTCATTACACAAATCTCCCTTACAGAAATAGTAGAGTGACTTGTTGGATCCCTGGTACTGACAGTTTTTGTTGGGGTTCACTCCCCATGGTAGGTTATCTTCGTCGGCACAGCCTCTGTATACCACTGGATGGAGAGAAAAAAGATAAGTCTTATGAAACTATATAGAGATGTGCATAGTCTCAATTAACTGTATGGGGGCAAAATGGAGTCTTATTTAATTACACAGAGAGAAGAAGAGTCTTAATAAATTGAAAAGATAAAAATGAGAGTCTTATTAAAGTGTATTCATTTTAAGTTTATGTTACAGGCTGTCATTGTGGTTTTCTATTCATGTATGGAAATGTAACATATATTTAGTGCCATCTGTATCCATCCGTATGGATAGGCAATTATATACATATGTAAAAGGGATAAGTGTATTTCGCTAATGTTTACTATTATATGTAATAAATTTAATTTCCTCTTTTGATTCATCAATGTTTTTTGAAATCCCAGGGCTGGAAAGAACAGTCTTCTTAAACTGTATGGAGAAAGGAGGATTCTTATAAAGAGAAAAGAGTAGTCTAATTGGCAAAAGGGGAGTCTAATTAAATTAGATAGAGACCAAAAGAATTTTATTGCAATGCATATAGACAACAGAACAAGCTTGTTATATTGTATAGATTGAAAATTATTCTTGTTTAAATGGGAATAGAAAGGGTAGTCCTGTTTAACTACAAGCAAAATAGGCTTATTGTACTGTATAGAGACAAGATGAATCTTGTTGTGTAGATCCATAGTGCTTTTATTTGAGTACATGCATGTACGATAAGTTTTATCACATCCGTGAATAGAGATTATGGATTTTGCAGAGTGTGTTTGGTTGTCTGTTTGCTGCTAAGTTATGAGCAGTTTTTATTCAACTTGCAGGAAATGTTGACCATGGCACACTAAATTTAGATTTAACTTTGTTGGTGATCCAGATAACTGTCTGGATCCAATAATATTTAAAAATATATTTTATTATTGCATCCTTAAGCAATGTAGGAGGTGCTGGGTCTTGGCGGGTAATTATGCGCTATCTGAGTGCCATTGTTCAACTATACTGAAAAAGTCAAATTAAAGTATATTGAGACGAGAATTATTAGCAGTTTAGCAATGAGGAACTGTACATAAAAGACCCTTTGCAAATTGTTAATGTTATTTTTAATATTTACAAGGGTTAGCTAATTGCTCCAAATATCAGAAAATAATAATGTGAACATTAATATATTTGCCAGAATTGCCTATCCATTTGGAAAATAGATAATTAGTATTCACCAAAAATGTATAGTGTTATTTAATTCGTGATTATGTATTGGATCCATCAGATATGATATATCAGAAAATTCTTGTCCATTTTACAGAAATCAGTTATAACACATCAAAAATGATTTATAAGATTTTTCAAAAATATATTTTATTATTGCATCCTTAAGCAATGTACGAGGTGCTGGGTCTTGGCGTAATTATGCACTGAGTGTCATTGTTCAACTATAGCACAAAAAGCCAAATTAAAGTGTATTGAGATGAGAGTTATTAACAGTTTAGCAATGAGGAACTGTACTTAAAAGACCCTTTACAAATTGTTAATGTTATTTTTAATATTTAAGGGTTAGCAAATTGCTCCAAATATCACAAAGTAATAATGTGAACATTCGTATTTTTTGCCAGAATTGCGCTTTATAAGAGTACATCATGGTATCAGAATGTTATCTCCTTGTCAAACAAGCTCTAACGAAATAGTATATCATATAAACAGGATTCATACAACTAAGTAGCATCAAGAGTTGTTTAATGAACTAAAGGTTTTGCCATATGTTCAAACTTTTGGGAGAAGTGATAAAGTAATCAGGAACTTATCCAAAAAGAATTACAAATCCAAAGTAATTTTTGCAGAAATTGTTTGAATAGTATTAAAAGGATCATAAATTTCCATTCTCACAATATACACAATGGTACAGGTATTTTATCATCACATTGTAACTATTAAAACACAATGTAAAATAAATGAATTCCACTTGTTTATATTTCTTGTTATGTCTTCAACCCATTTTTGAAGCATTTGATTCCAATTCCAGCAGACCTTTGAAAAATCATTGTTTTATTTATCTGTTAACTTTTTAATAATGAACTCACTGAGATCCTATAAAACTGATCCAATAAAACCTGAAAGTATAGTCCCTGATTTAAGACTTCAATGTATTGGGAAAATGTGGAAAAATAAAAAAACAGACTGAAAATAAGGAAGCTGTTGACATTTTAAATAGAGATCTATGCTGAGTATACATATTGATCTGATCAAATGTGAAGAATCCAAATTATCATTTTGTATTTGTCCATATCATTCTGTTTTCAGTGTGTAAAGACAAAGGATCCTATACTAGTTCTAACTATATCTTTGGTTGTATAACGTCATCTCATATCACCATAATTGTGTATGGGGGCTATATATTGGTGAAATAGGGGTCACTGTGGCCTCCCACCTCTGAGGCCAGGGCTCAGTTCCCAGCACGGCCCCAAGTGGGAAAGCTAGTAGTTGCTTGCTGTTGGTCGGCAGTTTACAGTACAGAACCCTAACAAACTCGATGTACTGGTTTCCAATGCCCTTCCAACTACCCGTCGTGATATGACCTGTACAGTGTTGAAAGCGACATAAAACCCCAATAAATACATTGGTGAAATACGTGATAAGTAGAAATTTTAGCTTGAAGAAATTTTCACTAATACTTCATTTTTTAAGTACATGATAGGAATTAATTTTCACTATGGCTACTTTCTACTTGAGATATTAATAGAGATTTAATATTTCTCTAGGAATTTATATTCACTATCCAAGCTCATCATGTAATCTACTACATCAAAATATGATCCAACGTATGAAATATCAATAAATAAATATAGGCAGCCAAGATGGCGAAGTGGTAACAAACTCGCCTCCCACCTGTGAGTTCGGAGTTCGGAAAGCTAGTAGTTGCTTCCCATTGGTAGGCAGTTTACAGTACAAAACCTTGACAAACTGTATGTACTGGTTTCCTCTGGCCTTCCAACAAGTCATCACAATATGACCAATAAGTTACAAAGTATGACGTAAAACACTAAGTAAATAAATTAATCAATGAATAAAAATGGTTTACGTTTCACAACCCAACTCACATCCATTGTAGTCCTTTCTGATGAAACACATGCCAGATTTACAGCCCCACTTGTCCACATGGGTGCGGTCGTATTCTGTCCTTAGGGCACAGCTCTGGTATCCCACCTTGGAGACATAGTTACCCTGGGTCAGCACATAACCAGACGGAGCATAGTTACAATCAAAGCAGCGAGGACCTGAAATAAAAACTCTTGTTTCAATAAAAAGTTTTAGAAAAGGTATTCACCAATCTATTTAGAAAATAGGTATTTAGTATTCACCAAAAATGTACAGTGTTATTTAATTCGTGAGTATGTATTGGGTCCATCAGATATGATATATCAGCACATTTCTGTTCATTTTGCAGAAATCAGTTATAACCTATCAAAAATGATTTATACGATACAGAATATGTAGGTACCTATTAAGTCTTGCATATATATGTACCTGTCTAAAGTTTGAACAAATTGTAACTTGTGTGCTTTTAAATGTATGGATAAATAAATAAATACATAATTATAAGTTCACCAGAAATTAATTTTCACAGTTTAACTTTATTAAGTGAAAAACTGAAGAGTGTGTAAATCAATGATGAGGGAATAGTATCTTGCTCCTTATGTGATAATTGTCTAGTTCTGATCTGGTTTGGATCCTGTTTGTGTGTTGACACAACATCAATGAAATTTAACAAACAGAAAAAAAAATTATACATTTTGCATAAACCGATCAGAGGGAGAATAGATGTAATAAATTACTGCAATGCGATAAATGGAATCATCAACAGATAAGTATTATGAACACATATCGATTTCAACCACAATTGTCGTGGGTGAGAGTTCTGTTTCATGATTCTATGCAGATGTAAACAAATTTACAAACCACAACTGTTTGTCAAATAAAATGACCCAGTTGCTTAAAATGTTAGAAGCTTAGTTCAAATGGAATTGAGTTTGTCTGTTTTTAAGTGCGAGCTTTAGCAAGATTCGTGCTTCTAGAGATTACTTTTTTTTATTTTTTAAGTCTCCAGACTTAATGAATTGCGGCGTAACATGGCAAGTACCTGTCTCCCCGCTGAAGTTAAGCAGAAATGGGCTACGTTAGTACTTGGATGGGTGGCCACCTTAGTGCACTACTCATGTCTCTGATGGCTTTGCGGCTTGCGCTAGTAGACTGAACCCCCTTTCGGCCTTGTCAATTATGAGGGCATACCTACTTTATAAAGAACTAGGGCTAAAATAAATGTCAACATAAATACTCAACATGAACTAGCCTAGATTTATAAAAATTGAGACACTGTACCTTTTTTCACATAGGTGCTTGCGTTTGAACAAGAAACAACCACAAGAGCAAGGCAAACTGTCAAAAGCTTCATTGCTATAAATAACACGCTGATAAAATACTGTATGTATTTCCTCAATAATCCTACAACACTTTCGGATGACAAAAATCCAACACTACAGAGATCCTCTCAAGTCTGAGGCTTTAAGTATACTGTGTCTTGTCAACTGGATCTTTTGTAGATGTAGACCAGACCAACTAATACATTTTACATACTGGTATTCTACAGGTGTGCCTATCCTCGTTTTTCTCTCTTTATGTCTGATTTTTTACAGGTCAAACTTTGCCAAGAAATTGTCAGCATATTGCGTCCTGCAAAGCTTGGGTCACTTGCATGTACACCAGGTTCATAGACCTAATCAAGGCATTTGACAAATCCATGTTCATCTTAAATTTACGGTTGCCATTGTTTTGAAAGCACTGGAATATGATCTGATTTAAATTACAAAAATTATCTCCATACATAGACTTCAATAAGTCGTTTGACAAACTTTATATTTTAACTAAGAATATGTAAATTCATATGCAACAAAATATGGTATTTATTTGAGTTTTTACATTTTAAGTTTTCAGTGTTATTTTTTGTAGAATATTAAGCTGATAGACCTTAAAGTTATGAAAATCATTCACACCAGTTCTCATTCACTGGACTCATTAATCACTTGCATGTCCATTGTTCCAGATGGACATAAGCAATCTATCTACTGGTCGTTAATTAGGTGCCAGGTGTCTCTTCTGTCACATAGAGTCTGAGGTTTTATCAGATTAAAACACATATCAGAGCACTGCATACCTGCATCTTATGTCTACATTCCACAATTTTCATTTGAACAGAATCTAAAATTGGTGGAAGCATTATTTAGCAGTCTGTTTAATATTGATACAGAGTTGAACATCTAAAACATTATACATAGAATTTACATTTGTCCTTAAAATTCTAGGAAATGAAAAGAAAGCATTCTTTACTTTGGAGGAATAAAATGAAATCTATCATAACAAACAGAGTTTAAGCATACTGTACATTTTGTAAC
The DNA here is from genome assembly GCA_964017235.1 of Sabellastarte sp. h YS-2021. Taxonomy (NCBI): domain Eukaryota; kingdom Metazoa; phylum Annelida; class Polychaeta; order Sabellida; family Sabellidae; genus Sabellastarte; species Sabellastarte sp. h YS-2021. The sequence continues at coordinate 162,342,441 of OZ024927.1, read as the reverse complement.
ACATTTTAACAGCAAAAGCTTCTTTCATGCATAATCATTGGAAAGATAAATTGATAAAACCACAGCCAAAATTTGCTGTTCTTTTGCTTGATGGACCCCTATTTGTGGGAATGTGTGAGGGGTTATTGATTTACCCAGTTTATTTAATTCAGTGATTTCTAATAATCAATGCATTTTACATAAAGTTATAAAATTATGATGATTCTTACTGTATCTTACTTTCTCGTAATTCACCAATCAGTTAATTCCTTTCTTCTCACTTTATTAAGCAAATGTTTAAATACTGGTTGTCATCATGTAGTACACTAATTTGTATTTAGCTACACTCTTTATCTACATACACAGTCAAGTCTTTTGTAATGAGAGTGTGTCTTAATTAATCTGCTATTAATTTGAGAGCCGTATTGGTGATTGATCACTGTTTTAATTATATCAGCAGATTGCCTGAGGTAGCCATAATTTTTTTCCGGGTTAGTTTTTTTATGGATATACACGGAATTACTGTCTGTACTGAGCTTGACTGATATTCTGAAGTCACACAACTGTAGCTTTCAAAAGCCCAAGTATATTCTTGGTAAGTGGTTGCTTGTAGCTTGTATCTGAAATGCATATTTAGATAGGATGTTTTTAACACACATCGAGTGGTATTGCATCATTCCAGTTTTGTGACTTGCCATATAAGACATAGTCAACTTGTAAACATGGGGTGATGCTACAACTGATTCTATAAAAAACATGCAGAAAACCTGACAAACCATGTGACTCATCCCAAGTGAAAAGAGAAGTCATCAAACTAAAAAGTTCAACATTAGACTTATTCAAGTTTTTGGCTAAGTCAGAATCTTAAATCTTAGAATTTTGTTTTAACTATGTCTGGCACTTCCATGAATTTTACAACTGGGGACTTTGCTAAATCCAAGCTTATCAGATAACTGTGTCATGTGACCTTATTTCTATTCAAAATATACTATTGGTGATATATGTCGTTTGTTTATCTTAGGCAAACTGCTTTTTTGCCATTTAAAAACCTTGAAACCACATAAAAACACATTTTCTCTCTGCTGCTGAGGCAGTCAAGAAACTTGGTGTATTGTTTGATGATGATTATTTGTTTTTGAGGCATGTCTTGTAAATCTTGTTTTGCTCAAATCCATGATCTTAAGCGTCTCCGAGTCTATCTCAGAAGTCATGTTGCTCTTATGGCTGCAAATGTTTTAGTTTGTAGTCGTCTTGACTACTGTAATTACTTGTTTAGAAGTCTCTCTGCTCTTGATCTTCATAAGCTTCAATGTGTTCAAAATAGCCTTGCTAGAATCATCACCAACACCACCAAGTACTCACACATCACTTCTATTAGAAAGACTCTCCATTGTCTGTTGAACATCATTATATATTTAACATTGCCTTACTGGTGTACAAGTTCCTACAAAGTGGTTATCCATAATATTTTGTACCTTTCCTTAAATCGAGACATAGAGTTTACAAAACATGTAAAAACCAAGTTGATGGTGTGTTGTTTGAGGTCCCACACTTTGTCAATTCAGTATGTAAATCCACCAAGCATTTCAGCCACAGCATTGCTTATGACAAAGTTTTGTTCCAAAGTTTTGGAATGATTTTGCCTGATGATGTACGTTTGGCCACTTCTCTCCACTCATTCAGCAACAAACTCAAAACCCATCTTTTTGTAAAAGCATACAAACTGTAAATTCTACTTTTTTCCCGGTCTCTATCTGTGATGCAATCATTATAAAGCAGTGTTACCACCAGCGCTAATTTTGATACACAACAGAAATACTTTAAATTGTTCAAAATATCAGACACAGAAACCCCAAATCAGATAGTTTTTGGCTCATGGAAACTTTTATCAAAAATTTTGTAAAAAATCTTGTCAAATGGACCAAGACTCTCCAGACCCATGATGAAATTAAAATCATTTCACTACCTAGGCTGGGCAAGAGTCCACTTTGTCCCCATCGTGCTTTGAAAAAAGTCCTATCTTTGTACACCCCTTCAGAAAATGAACCCCTCTTTCAGTATAAATATTCTGTGGGATGGAAGGTGCTCATTGACTCAAAAATTAGAAAGACCCTGTCACTCATTAATGCAAAATTTTTGTTCCCACCTCACTTCTTTACCTTCCATGCTTTCCAGCGTTCAGGTGCCTCCCTGGCTTTCAATGCCAATGTCCCCTTGCAAGAGATCAAGGTGCAGGGCACCTGGACGTCGGATTGTGTCTGGCGGTACATTCAGGAAGACAAAACTAGACACTCACTGGTTGCCTCCACCTTTCAGGAGATGCTGGCCATATCATAGATGCTGATAAATGTCTGGTTTGGGTTTGAGGGATTTTTTCATATTATGTAAATTTTCATGGGCTATTTTACTATCTACATCTTAGCCACATATTCTTCCCAAATCATCCCACATGTCTCGAAACTGATCTCTATGAAAGTCAGAATATAACTTTATCCACTCCTATAGTAAATTCAATAAAATATTCACTGTAACTAATTTCTAACTGTCGTCAGTGTGACCTTGGGATGACCTTTACCAAAATATATGACCTTTATGACCTTTACCTCAGGTCAGACTGATTGCAGTCTGACCTTTGACCTTATATGACCTCTTTAGCTTACTAGGGTCACACTGATGCTGTGTCTAGTACTAAATGTCTGTATCAATTTATTTACTCTATGAACAAATGTACATGTATACTAACTTTATGTGTAATCTTCTGGGATGTGTACAAAATTTTAGTATTAGAATGTGTATGCTTATTGTACTTGTTATAGCTATACACTTGTTACTTGTAATAAACATGAGTACCCTCATCTCTTGTCACTGTGTTGGGGAACTTTGGGGGGACTGTCAGACACAGAAACCCCAAATCAGATAGTTTTTGGCTCATGGAAATCTAGTGTGTTACAATTCGAATTACTGCTAGTTGTTAAACCATGTGTCAATTGCACAACTTCTATAACAATGATAAAGTGTTTTTGTAAATAACCAGGAGGCCAGTGAACTTCCACCCCTTTTTGCTACCCAAGCCTCACTGTCACCAGAATTTCTTCACTTTGAATCTGGAAATGGTGTGTTAAATGCTCCTATCTACTTCTCCAGTCTTCACATGTATTGACAATACACCTTCTGTTATGGAGAATGCCCGAAAAAATGTGGATTCTTTGATTTGAAAGCTCGAGGCCGATAGGCCGAGAGCTTTGAAATCAAAGAATCCACACTTTTTGAGGGCATTCTCTAACTTAAAATATATATCATTTTGTAAATATGCAATGAGGTTAATCTGATTATTCCTTTCAATATTATTGTTTAATATAAATTACCACAGCACTTAAACCAATTAAGGATGTGGAGTGATCACCATTATGTTAATTTATTATGCCTATATTTTATAATATATTCTATGGAAATCCTAAAGGGTTATCAAATTAAAAAAAATTGTATTGCAAAATAATAAATTGTTCAGCATGGTTACTGTTATTCAGTTATGGTGCATCAAAAACATATTTTAATTATAGTTTTGGCAGATTCTGTTAATTCTGTAAAAATCATATAATATAATGATTTTGGTAACTATTCCTTATTTGCAATACAATGTCTGTAAAGGGTTATCATAGTATATGTATTTCATATGCAGTGTTTGCCAGCATTTTCAAAAATGTGTGGATTCTTTAAAACCATTCAGGCATGAAAATTCACCATCCACTTGCATGTCTGTGTGGTGTATTCATTCTATTTATATTTTGCTGACAAATTGTTGAATGGATTAAAATACTGATGAAAATGATATATTTTATTTCTCAGAATACATTAATAGAGAATTTGGCTAGGTCAGTTTATAAAGATACAGCTTTCAGTGCTGTAGACATGCTGTTTAGGGGACAAAACATTTGCAGATATTGCAGTGGAAAATGCTCGAATTCAACCAGCAATAAAACTTGGCCAGATTTTTGGATATTTCTGACAATGAATTGGTACAAACCTGCGAAAAAATAAGAGTACTGCATGTAAAGAAGGGAATCATTTAGATTATCAAACTAATTAGGAAGACATTTCTGATGTTGAAGATCTAATTCAATTTTACTACTGCTTAATACTGCTTAAGGTTATTACTTTGCCATGAAATCCAAGTGTGGATTCTTTTTAAGAATCTACAGTTTTGGTGAAAAGAATCTACAGAAAAGTGTAGATTCTTAAAAATAATCTACACTTTTAACAATAGTATGACATCACAAGTATGTTTTAATACAGGTTATTGGTCCCTCACGCTACAGTGTTATCAGTAATGTACAGCGTGCAGAGTAATGGTGCTGCTATTGGATATCACAATTTACAAGTATTAGGAAAACATGTCATCACTGGCTTTTAAATTTATTACATCTTACTCTAGTTTGTGTCTTATTCTGTGTGTTAATTTGCTATTTTATTGCGACTGATTTTACTTTTTTTGGCTTTTTACATTACAGTTTTAACCATTCTAACTCTCAATGTAGCTATGTAAATTATTGGCTGTGTAAATTAATGTCTATGTGAAAAACTCTTTCTCATATATTCAAGGAACTTACTCAGTACATCAACATTCCCGTTTGTGTGAATGCAGCATAATTTCAACTCAACACCTTTACCTCATCTATTGTCTGGTATAGAGTTCACAATTAACCTAGATCTACGACACTTTCTATAATGTTAAAGCTCCCCAGTGGTCATGTGGTTAGCAAGTTTGGCATCTAATCGTAGGCTGTCACCTCTGTGTCGTTTCATTTGCCAAAAGTGACAAAGCTGTGGCATTGTCCCTATATATCCCTGGCTGTTGAATGGGATATAAACTTCTGACTTTGTCTATAATAAAATTTCTGACCATTTATCTGCTTGTCTGTTTAGTTGTTTCTTAGCAGGATCACGCAAATACTACCAGTGGGATCTTCATGGGGAAACTTGATCTCTGTTTCCACTTTGACAACATGTGAAATTAAAAAAAAATGGACATATTAACGAATCATCAAACACCTCCCTGTCTTATTTTACATGTCTTGTTCAAAACTGGAGAAATTGTATTGTAAAATTCTGTCGGTATGGAGGCGTGTAAACAGAGCATAAAACTCATTCCTTTTGTTTTCTATTATTAAAGACATCTGTACTTTCCCTATACCAATGGAATTCTTACATTCCCATGCTTTTGGCAGTAGCAATTTTCTGCATCTGGTTTCTTCTACTGCCTATACACAAATATCATCCCTTACTGTTTTTGTTACTCTCTCACAAACAATACAGGGAATCATAGCAATTTGCCACTGTCAGCTTTATAAACAATGTAATTCAGATGGTAAGGTTTATGTAATAGCCTGGTTTGACTTGGCATATTTTTGGGATATAACTGCTACAGCAAAAACAGGGGCCACGGTGGCAGAGTTGTACACTCTCGCCTCCCACCTCTGAGATCTGAAATAAATAAATAGAGAAAGAAATATGAAAACTCGCCAAAGAATGTGAAATTCTATAGTGAGGAACCTCCCACCCTACCCCTTCAGTTATCTTAACTTGGAAAAACCTCTTGACTCATTTTGTGACTTTTATGACTGCATTGGATTAGAATTCTTGCTTGATGCAAAAATGACACAAATTGTGACTATTTTGTATGTTTTTTTTTAAAAAAAGCTGTTCATCCAGTGGAGAATATCATATACTAGCCCAAAGTTCACATTTTTACTCTACACAAGAAAAATACCAAGTTTCTAAGTTACGACCGCAGTGGCCCTCCAAAATGACTGCGTTATTATTTATTCAATAATAACAAGGGTTATAATTGGGGTTTTACATTCCCTTCAACAGCCAGCCAAAATAGTAGCAAAACATTCTTACAACAAGGTCCGATTTGACTTGTCTTGATCAAAATGTACAAGTACAATATAGGATCTTATAAATGACATGTAACGGCCAACTGTTATGTCTTCTAATACTTAATGTCACATTGGTCTCAACCATAACCAGATTTGTCTGACGGCAGTCTCAATATGATAACGAATGTTTATTCCCACCAATATCAGTGAATTTCAAAGCAAAATTGATTTGTTTCTAAAGATTATTATGTTAACAAATCCCCATTTTTAATTTTGTGTTTCTTAAATAATGCAGTATAAGACCACTGCATTAATAATGAAATCAATGAACTTTGTGCAGAAGTTACCATAACATTTTTATCTGGAAAAGCACTCAGTGAGAGTATTCATACGCCACCGTGTAACTTATAAATATGATGCTAATTGATAAAAAAATCTTCAAAAAGCATTTTACTTTTAATTAATTTATTATTGTAACAATAATCGGACTAAAGTGTCCAATTTTGACCATTGATATCAACGTGTATACCTTAGTTTTGTTGATTTTTATATCAACAACAATAAATCTTTTGCTTCAGATTAATACCACTGTTCCACTCTTACCGTTTTCTCAAATCAGGAGCTATGCTGTGTTAGTTAAGGGACCTATCTTTTCATTCGTAAATAACTGTTTAGTATAATAGTGTTGATCATGGATCTCTGATCACATTCTACTCATCCCAAACAGTCACTACGGATTACATGAGATAAGGAATGTTGGACATTTTCCAGTAACCTTAGCCTGGCCTTCCAGGCTGTCTGAACCATAATTCAAACGTGAAATTTTTGGGGCCATACTGCACACTGTATCAGAGGTCTTTCTAGCCTGGGAGACAGTTCTGTTCAGCTAGCTAAGATAAATAAATAGATGAGAGCATTATAAAAAATACTCATTTAAACGCCTGTGGCAAGGCTACAATAACTTTACCGTGTGAGCCTCTATGTTGCTACTGATTGTGTCTGTTTGCAAGCGTGACTGTTCTATGATTTGTCTTTTTGGTCACACGAATAATGTTACCAGTCGTAAGGCAGAACATTTTTTAATTTCTATGTTACAGCTTTCCACCTTTTACCGATTTTTAAAAAAGATTTTTAAAGGATACTGCTCGATGTACATGACATCTGGAATAAATTGAATGAATCATAGACTGCATTCTGGGCAATTACTGCAGTAACAATGATTGGATTCCAAGCATTATGCTTTTCCAAAATGAGCTATTTTATTTTTTTACAGGAATATAGCATATATGTTATGCAAATAACTAAACATTCTCAACATATCAACAAAATTATTTTGAAATAAAGAAATAATTATGATATAAAGTATTAATGACATTAACAGGATAATATGAACAATAACTTTAGTGGCTTTTAACCTGTGGCTATGTGTTACTCTTTATGTCCAGAGAGATAGGAAATGAATCCCACCACGTTTATGGGATGTGGAGAGTTTTATACCCTTGGAGATGTATGATTCTGTGGAAACACTTCCTTTTATCTTTATGTCTATCCTTCATTGCTAGGTGCAATTGTAAGAGAAGATAAATTCAGAGAAGATGTACTCATATACAATCTTGACAGGCTACAATACACATAGTAACATTATGCACCTAGATTACCATAGTGATGATTCACCAGCTTGCGGAATTAAATGTGGACATCTCTCAAAGAATACTATATTTTAATGACATTACCAGGACTTGCATTGGTGCAGTTCAAATTACAGGACCAAATTTCTGGCTTAAAGGACAAATGAGTATACATTAAAAACTCAATGCATTCAGACTTTTTATGACCAAAGTATTTTGACGAAAACATCGAATCCAAATGCATATCCATGGCTATCAAATTATTGTCAAGTGTTCTTGCTGTTTTTTTATAATATACTTGCCAATTGATCAGACAATGTTGACATTTGAATAAAGTATTTTTGTTATGATTTACATTGTACAGAGTTCCTTTCTTTATTTCCCGTACTTTTAAAAAAGTCACTGTACTGTTCAAGCAAACAAATAAACAAACAAATAATAAATAAATAAATATTATTGTCAAATACCCTTGCTGTAATTTGTGACTAAAACATGGTAAAAGAGATAACTGTTCAGGAGAAAGTTTAAAAGCTTTTTTTCACTTCTGAAACTTGACAAATCGGTGGGTGTGATAAATAATAGATATCTACCTAGCGTCTCAATTTGGTGTTACAATACCACATTTGTCTGTTGCAAAATAGTTTTCTAGCCCACACACAACCAATAACCTGAAAACTTACTGATTCGCAGATAAATTTGTAAGACTGACTTTTACTTTAATTCAATTTCTAACAATACGTTTATTGTAGTATCTTTTTGAAAGAGTTTGTACCAATGGACTGATAGCATTTTAAAGTCACTTACACTGCGTTCTAACTCATGGTCTCATGCTAGTTGGTAACATTTTCGAACCTCAGTTCAAAGAAGAGGATTCTTATTTTGTATTCACATTCCATTGAGTCGCAGTTATCTGTGCATGTCACCTTGGCATCCCAACACAAACAATAGATATTTTCTACTGAAACAAACTGGTTTGGAAATTAACACATGGCAAAGTATAACACAACAAAAAACAATTTATAAATAGATTGACTTACCACTTCTATTGTATTACTGCGGCTCATTTCATTTAAAACTGTTTATTCAATATGGGATTTTGGTAAGCAATTCCACTTCGATTATCATTCGTATTTGTTAAAAATACATTTTTGACTTTGTTGTTTCTTTGGAAACTTTCCATCAGTAACCTGTGGAAATGAATTCACCAAGGTCTGTTATGACATTTATCTTTTCAACAATGGTGGTGATTGCAAAGAATAGTGGGAAAAACTAGATAATTTCAGGTCTTTGTGGTTTCATGGAAGTGTTCACATCTAGGCAAATTATAGTTTAACCATCAGTACAAGTGATGGTATTTTAATAGTGATAATATTTTATTATTTAAAATTCTCAATTACCCATTCAATAAAGAATATAATTCTGACCCTTAAGGATTACCAATTTCTTATTCATTTTTGTTTTTATGTAAAACTAGCTGCCTGAGGTTTGTACAGTTAGCAGGTCTACCAAAGTCAACAATTTCAGAGCACCAGTTGCTGAGATAAAAGTGCAATGTATATGCAGCTTAATACATGTAACCCTGAGGCCAAAGGTCCAAGATAGGGAAAGGATGTGAACCCAATGGCAATGGTAGCCAATAAAGTAACTGAGAAAAATAAACACCACATTGAGGCACTTTTATTCAAATATTAGTACATGGTTAGTTAAGAGAGAATATTTTAGAAATTTAAAACATAAATTTTTAAAATATTTACACAAGCCCAAACTAAAAGGCAGAGGGAAAGTGGGGGGGAAAAAGTGGTAGATATGATGGACACAGAATGAGAAGAGTTGTGAAAATAGAACCATATGGCAGAACTGAGCCAAAGGCCATGGGCCATGTTATTTGGAAGGGGGACATTTTGATTGAAGGCAAAAGTGGACCCCAACCATGTAAAGGTATGGAACCCATTACCAGAGAGGCAAACGATAAGGTGAGTCACGTTTTTTTCAAAGCATCCCAGATGTGGGTGTCGATAAATGTCACCCTTCTTTTATTATCAGAGGAGAGCAATGAAAATGAGGGCAGTGGACTTTAGAAACTGGACCCAACAGGACCCCATACTTAAACTCTTTATCTATGTAATCAAGTACCAATTGGGAGCATTGATTTGCAGAATGAAAAGAGGGAAGCCAAACTTTAAGTATGAGGGAAATAACGTATCTGGATAATCGTGGAGTACACTTTCTCAGGCATTGATGTACAATCCTGAGTGGAGAGGGAACCTATCACATCTGTAGTTGGGAACACCAGTCAGCCATATGGCATTAGCAACATTGGGTGACAGTGTTGATTTTTATTGGAAGTTTGTAAGTCATATCTGGCCACAGTCCCTGTCCCCATCCCCAAGAAAGACACATTGGGGTTATATATTTTTATTATACAATAAATGTTGCAACTAAAAATACTTTTAAAGACATACAACACAGAAGATATGAAAGAGTACATAATGTATGTTCATAAAGGAGTATTAAAATTTACATTATAATAACATCAATACAGATGTGGAAATCTCTCCCCCATTAAGACCCCAGTGTAACTGGGGTTGACCTGAAGGTCAAATTATGAAGTACTACCTAAGGTCAGGAAGGGTGAAAACAATACCCTGAGGTCAAGACCCAGGTGAATGAAGGTCAAGAGGTCAGGTAAACCATGAACTGGTATTTACTTATGCCTAAAACCTGGGGGTGAAAACAATACCTTGATCAATGACAAACAGATGTGACCTAAGGTAAAAGGTCAAGGTCAGGGAAACAGATCATGAACCTTGAGTTAAGAAGTGGAGGGGTCCCACCAGGTGAGAAGGTCATAATCTAGTATAAAACATGTAAGATTATGACAGAAATGTAATATGAAAATGCAAAGAAGGCCCCAATCTGATAAGGAACTAAGCACCATAACAAGGCGTAATTAAAAATATATCAATAAGTAACTATAAAACAATGAAAGAAAATCAGATACACTAAAATTATGCGTATAAAGTTTGTTGGGCACTAAGCCAGGACAGTCTAAAACACTTGCACAATAGTTGGGCAATAGTGCCAGGCCAGTCCATACAATCCACTCACAATTGGGCAACAGAGCCAGGGCAGTTGATAAACTCCTCTCCGCTGGGCGCAGGGCTCCAGGACAGTCCCATCAATAAATTAACAACTCTGGCTGCCAAACAATACAGAAGCCAGAGTATACAACTTGGTTCACTCAGTTGGGCACCTAGAGGTGCCAGACCAATCTTTTCATACAGGTGGGTGCCCCCTCGCACCAGGTCAGTCTGTTATAACACTAACTCGTAACAGGTGTTGGGTGCACCATTGCACCAGGACAGTCCATCATAGATAAGATAACATAATGTAACATGGATGAAGAAGCAGGGTACCAGCCCAAACACAAGCTGGATAACTAAACATGAGCCCAATCTCTACCGGTCCATAGTAGTGGAAAATTCACCATAACATAAACATATACAAGCAGGCGCTCTCCTGATAGTACTGGGCTCCCTGCTACCTGAGCCCCAGGGATAGATGAAGAACAGCAGTTGAGGTAGCCACACAACTTTCTCAGCCATATAACATGATAACTGTGTTATGAAGATTGAGGAGCACATCCTGAAATGTAACTGCAGGCCACAGAGGGTACCATCCACTCAAAGTAGGACGGGGAAGCCAACCAAATACACTGGCGAGCTCCTGCAGGTGGCATCTGGCAACGGGGATAAGAGGCCATGGACAGATCCCATCATATCAGGCAAACCAGTCAAGCTGGCGAGCCCAAGAAACAGCTTCTGCAACATGTTCGGCATGAAGACTTCATAACAGGAGGCTCGAACCCACTGGTAGAGCAGTTAACCACCAAGTAGGAGAGGTAGACTAGCAGTGATGATGGCAGCAAGACATCGGGAGAGGGAGCCCCCACAACCAGGCAGATCTGAAACTGAAAAATCTGACAGCCAGCATGATATTGACACATATAAGGGGGGGTTAAACTTGGGGTGGGGGGAATTTTTCATGTGCTCAGGTCACCTTCTAAATTCAAAGTGACCAATTGACCAGCTATTGGGAAGGCCACGCTTCACTGGCCAATCACAGAGGTGGTATCAAATGCACGTGGGGACAAAAACCTACAATAAAAAAGACATTAAGGTGGCACCAGGACTGAGCCCCAAGACACCCAAATGTCTCCCAGCACAGTCCCTGTCCCCATCCCCAAGAAAGACACATTGGGGTTATATATTTTTATTATACAATAAATGTTGCAACTAAAAATACTTTTAAAGACATACAACACAGAAGATATGAAAGAGTACATAATGTATGTTCATAAAGGAGTATTAAAATTTACATTATAATAACAGGGGTTGACCTGAAGGTCAAATTATGAAGTACTACCTAAGGTCAGGAAGGGTGAAAACAATACCCCGAGGTCAAGACCCAGGTGAATGAAGGTCAAGAGGTCAGGTAAACCATGAACTGGTATTTACTTATGCCTAACACCTGGGGGTGAAAACAATACCTTGATCAATGACAAACAGATGTGACCTAAGGTGAAAGGTCAAGGTCAGGGAAACAGATCATGAACCTTGAGTTAAGAAGTGGAGGGGTCCCACCAGGTGAGAAGGTCATAATCTAGTATAAAACATGTAAGATTATGACAGAAATGTAATATGAAAATGCAAAGAAGGCCCCAAACACCCAGTAGAGGTAGGGAGAAGAGGCTAGGAGTACAACTTTGATGTGAATGCGGCTGAAACTCGTGACTGGGCAGGAGGAAGGGTAATATATCGCCATACACAACTAGATGACCAGGTACCCTGGGCCTGGATATCCTGAATAGGAACTCCATGCTGAAAGGCCCAAGTGCCCCCCCCCCCCCCCCCCCCCTGCAAAAGTCATGGAAGGTCAAAGACTTCTGTAGGCCCAGCAATGAGGACACTTGCTTAAGATGTTGGGCAGCCGAATCTGTAAGGGGAGACCATAAGTCGGCCTGTGGGATCTGAAATAAGGGGGAATCCGGATGGGCAGGATGTGTGGCCAGCATTCTTTCCAGAGCTGCAATTGGACAAAGGGCAGAAGAACCTAAGTAAAGAATATCAACTGTGGTGGTCTTCACTCGGTCCTGTAAAGTCTTAGACCATTTTACCAGAATGGTTGCCCTCTGAAAAGCAAAGACCACATCCCCCACACAGAGATGCCTTGTTTTATCAAAGTTCTTGGCAGTATGAGGCAATATGTTGGAAATTCTAAGAAAGGAAAAGAACGCCAGCAAATACAATGGTGTGTAAACCAAAGGAAATTGTAAGTGCGCTGAAACTGTAACAATTTGCAAAAGCAATGTGTGATCTATAAGAATTTTAACAACAGGAGCCAAGGGACGGTTGATTTTTAAAGATTTAATAAACAATGGGATTCTTTGATCTCTGAATGGTGTAGTATCAATACCGTAAACAATGGACATGGATCTAATGCCAGTGATATGGTTAGTGATATTATCAGGAGACATACCAGACTGTGCCAGGTATTCCATGAATGCGAGTACATCCATAGTTGAGATCCCAGGCAGCGACAGGTCCACCACCACCAGGAAAGCAATGAAGAGTTGGAACATACATTCATAGGAAGCCAGAGTGTTGGGACGGAAGCCGAAGCACAATCTTATGGAAGCCTGGGTAGCCAGTGGAGCTGTCGCCACCTGGGGATCTGAAATAAGAGAAGAAATATGTGGCTAAATATCATGATTGAGCAAGGTCAAATCTATATGTGTGTCAATCCATACAGGGTTTTTCACCAAATGATGTAATTGTTGTATATTATGTACAGTTGAATGCCATCTGGAAAGAAGGTCAGCTATGGAGTTGTCCCGACCTCTGATATGTTTGACAATAATATTAACATTAAACAGCCATACATTGCGAGCACAAGTGGCCATAATAGAGTCCCTGGCTCTGCCACTGGAAAGGACCTCGACCACTGCCATGTTATCGCACATAATTTCAATGGACTTTTTGGCCCAGGAAGTGGCCCAAATTTTAAGGGCTACCACAACATTAAGAATTTCTAAATGTGCAATATTATAGTCCTTAAAACCTCTGGGAATGCGTAGAGCATATACAGAGTTATTATAACAACCACCTAGACCTTCCAAAGAAGCATCCAAATATATACGCTTATGAAGGGGGGGTTGGTGGTAAAATGTGATACCATTGTAAGAAGTTAAGAATACTTGAAACCATTTCAAGTCTTTGAAAAATTCAGCAGTGAGATAAATATTCTGGTCATTATGGCTATCTCTCAACAGCTGAAGCATATGATTAAGGAAATATCTTGCTGGTCTAACGCATTTTGTGATATACAATAATAAACCCAATAATGACTGCAACTCATTTTTTGTAACAATGGTCTTATTGGACCATACGCTACATGTTGTACATATTTCCTGTAACTTATTATCAGGAATGGAAATACTTCTATTCACAGTGTCAAACATGATACCTAAACATGTAACGTTTGTAGCAGGAGGGCATAATTTTTTGGTACTAATGTCGAGTCCAAGGTCCTGGAGTAGATCTAACAAAAATTGATACGAATGACCTATATTAGAAGGCAAGCCACAGTATATGAGGTCATCAATGTAGTTCATGAGTGCATTATGACCATTTTTATTCATAATATATGTTACAGCATTGCTTATCTTACTAAAGAAAAAAACACCCAAGCGATATCCAAATGGGAGAGAAAGATCCAGATAAAGCTTATCTCTATGCTGCAAGCCAAGTAGGTCAATATCTCCCGGATCTATATGGATATGCCTAAAAGCTCGGCTAATATCGACCTTAAAGATTTCAGCCGAAGGACCTAGTTCATTAAGTTTTCGTATAATGGAGTCAATAGATGGATAATGCATCTGAAAATTTGTGCCCAAATATGTGTCCTTAAGTACTCCATCATTGATGGATAAACCTTTTGGAAAACTGAGATCCATAATGGTCCTTCTGGATTCAGAATCCGACTTAGCCCTAGTCATAAAGGGTGATATATGTACATCAAAAGGCTTAGAATCTAGTGGCCCTAGCATTGCTTGGAAGCCGACTTCCTCTTCAATATATTTATCTACATGATCTGGATATAACCTAGCAGAAGCATGGTTGACCAATGTACTTTGGAGGTCTCTGGATCTATCAAAATCGAGAGGAAATCAGAATTCAATCAGGTCCGGAAGCTGCTGGTCAAAATAGTCGACTAGATGGTGCCTCCAACTGTTAACATTTAAATTAGTTCGAACTGGTATCCTAAGTCCCAAAAAATTGGGTAATCCAGATTGTCGGATGAGCTTGTGAGCAGTTAAGATATCTGGAATAGCATGCCAGTATGTTGTCAGGCCCTTGTAAACATATATAGGGGCCAGGGGAACGCAGCCAAACTTGGTGCCAATCTGATCTTTACATTTTTGGTATTCTGGGATGACACAAGGTTCAGCTACAGTACTTTCCGGATCTGGTTGTACAATATTTTGCTGAATACTGGGGTCAGTTTGTAACTGTTCACAGACATAACTATCTATGATCTGAGAGTCGACCTCAGCAGTTGTATTTACCTGGACCTCATGATTGTTATCAAGTAACTGAAACCTATTGCTTGTAGGTATGGGGTAGCATTGGCTCACCTGTGTGCTACAAGGCCGTAGTTGTGTCCCTACACAGTCAGAATTCACCTTACAATTGCCAACTTTGTCCTGCTTGGCCACATAGTTATGCCCAAAATTCTGGTACTTCTGTTTGTTTATATGAAGAATACTTTCCTTGACCTTAGAAGTATTGGAATCAGTATTAACCCCCAGCTGTTTAAGTGCAGTTTGGTCACCTTGTGGTGTTTGGTGTGCAGTGACGTGACCAGTGTCACTTTTATGACCATTATGTTTTGACAGCAAGGCCTGTGCATAGGTCCTATGGTCTCTGACTTTAAAGATTGCCATGGCAGATTCAAACTTTTGCTTTATGTCAGCTTTGGACCATCCAGAAGATGTAAGGAAATCTTTGTGACAAAATCGAGAATTAAGTATAGTCCTGGCCTTCTGGACATGACTCGAACCCAGGGTCATGTCCAGGATTACTCGTTTTTTGCATTCTTACGACATTCAGTTTGAGGATGAGGGTAGGATTTGCCATCTTTGGTCCAGCATGACATACAAACATGCTTATACAATACCCCTTTGGTTTCATGAGTTTGTTTATGAGCACAAGTACTTTTGTTATAAAAGACACAGGTGGTGGCCTCTTGACCTTTTTGAGCGTTATTTAGAGCAGTGGTATGTCTCTGGGCATGAGCTCTACGGACTCTATCTATCTTTTGAGTTTCTGACCAACTTTTGATCTCTCCCTGCTCCATACGGCATAGCAACACCGCATGGCTGGCCTTTGCAGAAGCCCAGGAGAAGTCAGTAGCATCATCTAGTAAATCAATAACATAATCTAGCATATGGTCCCTTTAGTTTGGTCATACCTGGTTTTGCAGTATCTGCCAGGTGTCTGAGCCTACTTTGAACCTCTTCTTGAATCCTAGCCTCCTCTCTCAACCGACTGGGTGGGGGAATAGTATAAGGAACATGAACTGAAGAGGGAGCCGCCCCAACCTCCTGGGATGGCACTTGCCCGCCGGCGACCTGAGCCTTTGTTTTTGACTTTTTAATTTTTGTAACATCATTTGTCTTTCTGACCGGTTTCTTCATGGAATTTTCCATGCTATCAAGCCTGGCCCCCAAGGCGCTCAGCTGGGTCAAAATTTGGGCATTAATGTGTTGTTGTTCCATAAGGCCAACATTCGAACCCGAGGCCTGTGAAGCTTGACCTTTCCTAGCTTTTTGAACACCAAGGCCAGAATGTGTGGGACTAGAGGACAAATTTTGATCAGAATGTTCAATTAATGCTGATATGTCAATATCGGATCCGGAGTCAGATAAATCAGTAACCACTTGCCCGGACTGTGAAGAGTCAGCTCCCTCTCCCGACGCCGTCAAAAAGTCCACATCTGACGCCTGCTGGAGTTAAATTGGAATACGACACTCCCCTCTGTTCCTCAGATTGTATCTGGCCTCATTCATATTTACAGATAAAAAACTAAAATCATGTGAACTAAAATCATATAAAATATCACAGCATCGATAGAAGGGAAATTTTTCATGTGCTCAGGTCACCTTCTAAATTCAAAGTGACCAATTGACCAGCTATTGGGAAGGCCACGCTTCACTGGCCAATCACAGAGGTGGTATCAAATGCACGTGGGGACAAGAACCTACAATAAAAAAGACATTAAGGTGGCACCAGGACTGAGCCCCGAGACACCCAAATGTCTCTCAGCAAAATCCAAGATACAGTCTGCGATAAAGTGGGTTTCTTCCTCAATACATCCATACCTAGGACGATGGCATAACATTGCAATTCCTGATTCCCAGTAGATGTTGTGGGTAAAGCAAGATGACCTGTTGCATTAAAATGGTCAGAGATACCACCTGCTCCTACCTTATGTCTCCTAACACTGTCATCCCCACTTTGAGTGGCATCTTGGAGCTGGTGACCTTGTAACATATCCGATTCACTTGGGCAGAAGATAGGTGCAGTGTAAATGGAGGCATGAGCTTACGTTCATAGGAGTGGAGTTGTTGGACTGTTGACGCTACAGAGTGTTAACCTGCTTAATAATGTCTTTATCGGATCTGCTCATCTCCTGAAGCAGGGAGAGTATGGGGTCATTATGGGGCTGAGATGTGGCCTAAGCATCAGAAACAACGGTGTCTCTGATGATGTTTGTTACAGTACTTCCTGGCTGAAAATGTGAACCACTGTGATCCTCTGTCCTTGTCTTAGGTTTCTGAATTGAGGCTTTGCCCCTGGTTAATGATGTGACCTTTTACCTAATATTGGTAGCAGGTGTTTTCTTGTTATTTGACAGCATCCTTACTTTATTCTCAGTTTACACATAAACGCAAAAAGAGTAAAATGAACTACGAAAGGTTTGAAAAATAAAAACTAAAAACCCTGACTTAATATAAAAATATTCCAAATTTCATATATTTACTCTGGCTTCAAAACTCAAATTGACCCAAAATTACACAAAGGTGAATCAGTGAGGCATTGCTTGGATCTAACTGGTCAGGTTTAAATACACATAGGGACCAGTAATAGCCCCCAGACTAAACCCCATTCTTAAGATAGACAGCAAACTGTCTCAGCAGGCTCCTACATAGCCATGCTAGCCACAGTTGCTTTACTTAAATTTCTGTTGGGGAAAATATTTTATTTTGTGCACGAATGTAAAAATCCATATTATAATGGCAGATTTTCATATATATTATTCTTAATAAATCAAAACATAATACTGAATTTTCAGAAAAGAATAAACTGGTCATCTGATCACATGCTTTCACTTTTCTGTGGGTTCATCTACAAGTGGTCATGAACCTGTCCTGATATGCCCCTGTCTGTTGAATGGGCTGTGTAATCCAAACTTTCCCTTTAACAATATGAATATTGTGTGTTATTTACACTGTTCATCCTCAGACAAATTTACTGATATGTTATGACTTATTGACTGACTAATTGATAAATTGGTTGACTGATTGATGTTTAATATCACTTTTAAAACACCATGTAGGTCATATCACGTTGGGTAGCCGAGAGGAATTGGATAAAGCAGCTACACTGACAGGCATCAGACCATATCAAGGAAGTACCAACTTTTTCACCTCTGGTTGAGCTGTGAATTGAACCCAGAACTCCGGAGGTGGGAGCCAAGTGTGTTACCCATGGTGTATTCAGATAATCCAAGCTGCCCGAGTAGACTCCAAGCTGCACGAGTAGACTAATCAATGGTCTTGTTATCTGGGGTCTCTCAAACACATAAGGAGTTAATAAAAACTCATTTGATGATTGATTAGGGTCTTCAAAAACCTGTATTTAGCAGTATTTAGCACTTGGACACAGTACACATGTGAGAAGTAATAATTATCTGCCTTATCTGACAATTATTTAGCGTTTAATAATGTTTATCTTGCGAAAAATACTAATCATTTACACATGTTTATATTAATAATCACCAAATGTATAATGTTTTCAGAAATTGTAGCATCTGTAACTGCCCAGAGGGGATGCTACAAGCATGCATGTGCTTATAGTCATGTAAACTATGTTATTTGGTAAGTTTGTGACAGTAATTCTGTCCAGTAAGTCTTGTTTTCACTTTTAGTTATATATATATACTGACGTGTAAAATTATAAAAGTGATTCCTATAAGAAACCTGACCAGAACTGCATATTTAATTTTTTCAATTAGTAACTGTTCAGGTGAAAAATATCATATTTTTTAATATAATGTGGTTGCCATTCTTAACTTAAGATATTCCGTTGTTTGGTTGGCTGGTAGTATTTTGGCAAACGGGATGAATGGTTATAATTGGCTGTTTGATTGACATTGTGGAATGGCACATGCATTTAATATCTTGAGAAAACTGGCGTCACAGCTAAATCAGTCAAATTGAATTTGGTAAAAACTGGTATCACCTAAAGTTAAATAACAAGTTTCAAAAAGAATAAGAGAATGTATTGATATGGTAGATAAGGATAAGATGCAACTCATGAAATGTGTTCACATCCTACTGTTGCTTCTTCATTTTATCTGACAGTGTATATATAGCACTCTGGTAAGATTAATGTAGTTTAATTTTGGAGAAGCGTATAAGAAGCGACTTTCTAAAATGGCTGTTAAAATTATACAACAGTTTAAATATCACATACGCAATATATATTACTGATAAGAGATTTCCTAACATCTACCTAATGTTCCGGCTCAGTGAGTCTTTATACATTTTCATTAGCTTGTTGTTTAGAATTATAGCATCAGTATTGGGATCTTCTACTTCATTCCTCTCGTTGTATTTTTATCTTAATACCAGGCTTAAATCCTTTTTTTCATTCTCAATACTGGTATACAGCATGGATGTTTGTTTATTTACCATTTCCTCTGATCTGATTGCTAGATCTCCCCTACTTATTTGTTTGTCTAATTTTTTATGTTTGTTAAGGTGAACTCATAAAAAGTTTCAATCACAAGGGGTTGCCCTATATTCCAGAACTTGTTCGCTGTTTGAGACTTCTGTATAAGTCATGTTTTTTTCCTGGTAAATGTAGGTAATCCCTGCAGGCTATATCATCAACACTAGCCTTGCTTGGGCTGTAATTTGCACCATAACTATGTGCACAGATATTTGGTATCCATAAAGTATTCATACATGTTAGGAAATATAAGTCCATCAGACTGAAAGCCTACATATGTAACTGAATTTTATTATCTTACCTGAAATTTGTTTTCCTTAATTACAAAGGAACTCGAACCTTTAGCAAGGCTACCAAAACACTGACCTTCTAAAAAGGGCTTTTTAAAGAATGCATCCAGACTTTTGCAGCACTGATACTTTGCAGGTCAAACACTTTGGGGCACATTTTAGAAAAAAATAACTGAAATCATAATGTTGGAAATTATTTCTTAAAGTAAAGACAAAATCCAAACAATTCACCCTTGGGTCATATAAAAGCAATGTTTTGTAACCAGTTTTACATCCCAAGCCAAAAATGATGTGAGATAGCATGAAATTAACTGGATACTGCAGCATAAGGCAAGAGATGAACAGGAAATTCCTAATGCAGTTCACTATCTTATAAAACAAAATTGTAATAAAAAGAATGCTAGTTTGCAAAAGATAAAATACTCTGAGGTAAGCACTCCCTTTGTATTTTTAGTAATTTACAAAAAAAAAGATCATATATAACTTGCCACCTCTGAACCAGGTAGTAAGACAATTTTTTGAAATACAGATTATCTTAAAGTTCGATTTTATATGGGTTTAACTGCGCTTGCAACACATTAAATGGGTAAACTACTAAGGTGGCAAATTTCATTGGTGCCGAAAAGAAGTGGATCTTAGTTAATAATAAATACATTATTTACTTAAGTGCAGGTCTGACAGTAAAGCCCATGACCCCAGAGTATGTAAGCCATGATACCTAAATTCTTCAAAAACATGTTAGGTTCAAATAGTGGGACTTTAAAACCGCCTGAGCAAGACCAGTAGATAATTACTGGCGATAACAGGTATGGTGCTTACTGGAATCGACCCTACAAGGTACTGTAAATCTATGTTTCCTCAGTGTGTGTCGCTAAAGCCCAGGCCACACAGTGGCGAGGGTGCTACGATGATATCTGCGAATATAGCAGATTAGAGGCGACTTCAAATTCACCAGAATTCGCCGAACAAAAGCGGGAAAGTGTGGTCACGTGATAAAAGATCTTCATACTTCTACGACCCCTCTACGATGTTCTACGATGCTTTTTGACTGTCCTGAGATTAACCCTCAACAAAGCAAGAATATACTGAGAATATACCGAGAATACCCTATCTGGCGATTTGACTACAATTGTCCACGAATTAACTACAGGTGGGGGAGAATGAATGCGATCTTTGAAGAATCTCCACAACAAAGGAAGAACCAGTTGAGAACAAGGAAGAATATTTGGCGAATTTACTGAGAACAAGAAGGTAGTACAATTTGCTGGAGAATGTCCTACCACAGAGCTACGATGTAGAAGAATCTGCTACCAATAGTGGCGAATTCCCATGGCGAACTAAAAAAAACGCTAAGAATCGGCGAATACCGGTGATAGTTTTGAACAGTGTGAAACTGTCGTAGCCAGATGACAATCCATGGAGAATAATGGAGAACAGTGAAGATGGACCAAGAATATACTACCAACAGGGAAGTATTTCAGGATCACGCATATTCGCCACCAAAAATCGCCACAGTGTGACTGGCTTTAACAACGGATTACTGTTCTCCTGCCCCACAGTTTTTCACATGCAATTTGTTCTAGATAAATCGGAACAAGATTTAGGACCCACTCGGAAAACTGACAGAGGATCTCCCCACCCCCCTCGACCCATGTTTTAACTGCGTTTGGACTGGATGCGCCTCTCTCTTCACTTGATCCGATATATCATATCTGTATGGAACAAACACATTGTTTTTATTTCAATCATGTAGTCGCCGATGTAATCTAATCTGATGAGAACCTATGTAGTGCTTAATCTCCATCATTTGACAGACTCTAAGGTACAACTGTGCGCAGACGTATAAAATAATCGTAGGTCAATTGACATAGCCATTTAATACCTAACAAGACATGGATAGTGGGGTGGCTAAGGTGGATAGGCTTTTGGAAACAAATAAGTTTTGAACTTTTTCCAAAAGGAGGCAATAGAGTTTGCATTGCGTACATTTTCAGGTAGGTCATTCAAAATATTAGGAGCATCGAAGGCAAAACTATTGTCGAACTGCTTGACTGACCTGTGAAGTGAAGATTGGAAAAGTGGAACTGCCAGGTACTGTCGATCAGGGTGACTATGATATTATCCGTAATACAATATTTTGAGACCAATCATGTTTTTATACTTTAATATGCGGATGTAAATATTGGACATTCATTTATTATCTCCTGGCTGGTGACAAATTTCAACCAATTTCTTTTCATTGCATAGAAGCAAAGCTTGAAACAGCATCATGAATTTGCCAAAATTCTTTTCATTCAAAAGAAAATGCTTTAAAGTTAATGATGATAGAATCAGCGTCAGCAGCATCATGGGCATTTGCAGTCGATGCTGTGGAAACACCTGGCTTAATATCATTTTTATCACTGACATTTCAAGACAACTAACCTTTCTGTTTATCCAGTTTTGTTCAAACAAATATCTCTTCTAATGTGATATTTAATATGTGATCATTTACTCATCTTTAACTCTGCAATCTATCCCTATTCTGTAATTCTGTTTTCTGAAGACATCATTCTGTCTGTTTGATTACACCATGTTTGATACAAGATAAATTAATTTAATGTTTGTAAACAACAACACTTACCTCTCTGGCTGATTGCATCCAAAGGATGTTTTTTCTTGTCAAAAAAAAAATTGAAAATCAACACTTTGGTCCATTTTCACTAACATTCGTATTGGTAGAATTTTTTTATTCTGCAAATCTTCCTTGATAATATATGTTTTCTAAGATACAATTCTTAGAATAAGGGGAAAAATAAACATATGAATTTTCAAAAGTGGTTTTTGTTTCAATACAGTTCTTCAACAACTACAATACTCATTTCCAGAGGTGCACTAGCCACGTATAAGGTCAATTTATGGAACCATAAACTACAAACAATGTTAAAATACGAGTTATTACAACAACACTGAACTGTGTAAATGGGTCATTAAGAATTTTGAAAATCAATAGGAATTTTTAAAAACCTTATTCTTAAGATACTAAGAATGTTAGATAACGTGAACCCTGGCGACTGTTTTATGATAAAATAATGACACTCTCAAGATAGATTCATACAACCCGGATCAGTATCCAAAAATCAGATAGTTTATGTTTTACTTCACAATTTTATTATCTTGTGAACAAGATGTTATTTCTTGCAAATTCTCTTCCATCTTGAGATACCAAATATATCTGTTGAAAAATCAACTTTTTCATTCACTTATACTAAAATTACTGTATACATGTTGAAGAGTAGTATCAAATAATGTAAACAAAAGTTTAATGAGAAATACAAACAATATAAACCTATAGATAATAGATAAAAGCAAAACAAATACAAACAACATAAATTCAATGATATTAGATAAAAGGTTAGGTTTAAAAAACCACGTGACCTGGCCAAATCATCTATTGAGGTGCCATAAGGCTAGACACAGCATGACTCTGGTGTTTTATAGTTATAGGTGTGTAGTGATACTAGACAAGACTTTATACAAACAAGTTATGAGTCCACCAGCAAATTAACGGCTGAGTAAAGGAAGGTATTTTATGTGTATATAAATAAATAGTAAAACCCTGTAGCTGGGTAAGTCTGGTAGAGCTTTATCATAGTGTTAGCTATGAGTATTTATGAGTAGGGGGAGCTAATGTCAGTATGGCGTAGAAATAAATGAGATAGACATACTGTAATATCATAGAAAATAGACATGTACTGTATATATTGCCACATTTGCACTTCACAGTGCATCTTGAGATCACACAAAGCCTTCCATTTTAAAAGTATATTTCTCCATCTACAAACACAGAAATATCATAAATTCGCATACATTTTCACCTGTTTATTCGTTTATAATATTTTATTATCTTATTGAGGTTAGCATTCTACCAGTGATTATGATACAGGGCTGTATTTAAGTTTGCATATAGACTGCTGAGTGTATTCCACCGAGATGGAGGGTTTTGTAATCGGAAAGCTAAAAAATCTTACCTTGAGCATTATGGGTATAAGTTTATAGCTGAATGATTCTATGGAATTTTAGTACATGTTCCAAGCATCATTTGTTGAGAGAAGAACATTGAGATCTTGGAGATTTAGGTTCATCAAATAAGTTGAAATGTCACTGTATAGTTTCTGGATAAAAGATATGGCGGGATATGAGCCACATACCATTTTAATGAGATAAAGGAGGTTCCAGGCAAAAGGTTAGGGTGGCAGCAATGGATCTATTAAGAAAGGCCAGAAATGCTTGGGTGAAATATCTAATCAAGAACCATGACAGATAGATCTGGCAGTGGGAGACTTGGGGTCATTAGTCTTCTAAGCTGAACAAAAATTAGCCTTGTTGATGGCTATAGTGAGATGAAGAAAACTAGAAAATTAATCAAAGTGACCTTTTGCATCCCTTTTGACGGCGGAAATTCATATGAATTGATATGAGATAAACCATACCGTTTGGATTGCCATAAAAAATCAAACCCACAACCACAAAGATGAGAGAATAATGATTAGTTGTCAAAATTGATAATCACTGGGTCATTGAAGCCCTTGAAGTATCAGCTCATATCAGCTCATGACAAAACTGTAGGGATGACTGTTGTATGCAACCACATGGGTTTTTTTTACTTTATTAGCTCTATCACTGAAAATTGGACCTTTAAAATTTTAATATTTTTTTGTGTCTAAAATATGGTGCAGATCTTTCCCAAAATTTAATCACCCCTTCAACATAAACAAACAAATAAACAGACAAGTAAATAAACACACACACACACCCAAAAAAACCCATAAAATTCTAATAGAGGTCAGAGAACAAAATAAAAATATTGAGAAAGGTTACAGCAGACCTGCATTGCACTTTTTTGTGTGTAGTCTTTCTGAGACCCATAATCCACTCAAAAGTAGTGCACCCTTTCACGAAAAGTCATTAAGTAGCATTAGAGCCCCAATTTTTTTCCATGGTCTGGAACGTTTGTGTTTAGCTTTATTATGTGTCAGTTTTTTCATCTGATATTAAAAATACAAAGCATTTTAGGTGAATCACACTTTATTACAGTGTTAATGACAATCACTATCAATGATTTCCTGTATCTTCAATTAATACTGATATCTGGGATTTCTGTGGGAAAGCATTTTATTAATCGTTTACAATATTTGCAGCCTCTGTAAATTATGGGATGGTTCCAGTACCTCGTTAATTCATGCTCTCCGACAAAATATAATTTAAAACAATTTGTCAGAGAACACAGGATAGGCTACCAGATATAATTCATGAAAACCAATCAGGATTTGGTTCTATTCAGAAGAAAAAAATCTTTTATCTTATTTTTTATTTGTAGATTTGAAAAGACTTTTGATTTTCTTGAGTGGAATTTTATTAATAAATCTCTAGAAAAAAAATCAATTTTGGACAAGATTTTATTTAATGTATTCAAACTTTCTACATTAACATTTCCAGCTGTATAATAAACAACCGACTCACAAGCCAATATTTCTAAGTAGGATGAGGGGTAAGACAAAGTGACCTGTTGTCACCTTATATATTCATAATAAGACAAAATGATCCAATCAAAGGTATAAAAATAGCAGAAAATGGAATAAAAGTATTACAATTTGGCGATGATTTTACTTTCTCAATCGTTTTCACATCCCGAACAATTTGTAGGAAGTCAAGGTCTGGGAATCTTTCGGATGCTGATGGCAGATAATTAGGGCATCTGGTAGATTTTATTCTTAATACATACATTAACAGTTTTTTTTTTTGTTTTTTTTTTTTTTTTGGGGGGGGGGGTATATTCTTTGTATAAATGCCTGCATAAATAGGTATGTGGTATACATGTATTTATATATAATGTAAATTACTGTTGGTATTATAACAAATGCCCATGCTCCATGTTAGCGAATGGAGGTCTCAATTGATATTTTTATCAATTTCCTGCTTGGTTCTGGAGGACATTGGAAGTTTTCAGGAACATTCTTGATGGGCGAGCTTGAAGCAGGTGAGCATGGGTAACACTAACCTAAAGCTCAGTCCTGAAAAACCTGAATCCTTTTATTAATGAAGATCATATCAAAGATTGTTTAAAACTACCACTTCATGTAAATTCCTTAAAAATGTCATGTAGCCAGATGAGCCAGTAAAAACCTGGATGCAGATAATTCAATTCAACATATCAAAGATTGTTTAAAACTACCACTTCATGTAAATTCCTTAAAAATGTCATGTAGCCAGATGAGCCAGTAAAAACCTGGATGCAGATAATTCAATTCAACTTAATGTTGCCCTCTTAGGGAACTCTAAGAGTCTAGACGTATCCCACCCACAGCTATGATGGTGGCGAATGTAACGAGTACGGCCTGAAAGGGGTCTGCTGGGTCAGTCAACCGAGTTACTGACAAAAATATTCTTGCTTGCCTCAAAGTAGGGTTATTGACAAGTTGACTTAGTTACAGCCAATAGGCTTGTAGTATTTTCCCTCCAGTAGGGGCTTGTTTACATAACTGCCATATTTAATTTGTTGTTTGAAGAGTCAACAAGGGAAATTTTATTCAAGTTATTTTAAGTGGCTTAACGTACGGAGGTTACCATTTTGTTACTCGAGATTGGTTATGCATTATGTCTTCCACACATAAGAAAACTCCTCCCACAGGCATGAAAAAGAAAACGACAGCATCAGCACGCGCTAAAGTCAACTTAACCAATGGATCGAGAAAGAAACATGTGAACCAAAATGACGGGTCCTACTTGGGTGAGTCATCTGCAGTTGGCAGTAATCAAGCAGTTATACAAACTAAAACTCGAACACCAGCTACTCAGGTACAAGCTAGCCAAGCGAATGGTCAGATACTGGCGTTATTGCAGGACTTAAAAGCATCTAATGATACCCTAACTAGCAGAATTGACAGACTGGAAAGAAATTCGTCAGTCAGCTCGACACCAGTCACATCCCCACAAGCAAATAATAATGGCTTACCTCGCAGTGGTTACACGGCTCCTACGTCATGGGCTGTTTCAGCTACAGAGCTTCAGCAAGGTCTGGATAGAAGGGCTGAGTTAGCTTCCAACATTATGTCTCAAGAAACAAGAAACATCACATCTGCCAGAAGTAGTGATAGAGCATTTAATGTGGGGCAGATGAATATCCAAGCCACATCAGTTCCTTCAATAAGTCAAGTCAGAGGTGACCCAGGAATCGCCATGGCTGTCTCCCAGTTGCTGACCCAGTATGACCTGCAGGCACGATCTGAGGCATTGCAAGGTAAGGGACTGCGTAAGAGGTCAGGGCTTTACAGGACACTAGCTTTACATTTATAGGTCCTGACAGACCTCCAGTCAAATTTGAGTCTATTGAACATTATATACAGGTAGCTGACGTCATACTCAATACAAACTTACCCAACTACAAGAAGGCGAGATTTTGCAATACAATCTGAGTTGAATATCCCAGCATGGGAAAGATACCTTCAGGAATATCCTGATCAGGGTGTATTGCAATATTTGAAGTTCAGCTTCCCCCTCTCCATAATGAACTGTCACCAGCTACATTCGGTAGACGTCAAAAACCACAACTCTGCAGTGCAGTATCCGGATGAGATACTTTGAGACAGAATATGAACATGGGGCATTGTTAGGGCCGGTCCCTATAGTCACGCACTCACAATACCATTGTTCTCCTCTCATGTCCCAACCCAAAGATGGTAGTAGACGGCGGATTATACTGGATCTGTCATATCCAAAAGGGAATTCCCTAAATTATCACGTTAACAGACAACAATTTGACAATTGTAATTTTTGCTTGCGTTTTCTGACTATTGACAACATTGTGGAATCAGTGAGAAATACTGGGGATTTCCCTATGGTATTTAAAGTTGATGTCACGAGAGCATTCTGCAACCTGCGAGTTGACCCCGCCGATGGGCTTAAGTTTGGCATCAGATGGGGAAATTCTTATTATCTGTATCCAGCGATAGCTTTCAGCTGGGTCCACGGATCCGCAAGCTTCCAGCTCTGTTCGGACGCAATTGCTTATATCATGAAGCAGAAGGGTTTTGAGATACACTGCTACATCGATGATTATACCCTCACTGAATTGGGTCTACCAATTACTGAGAGTAAATTCACCCCCCACCACCAGGTGTCTGACGTGCCTGCCTATTGATAATAATACACTGCGTATTCAGGAGGACAAGGTTGCAGAAATATTGAATGAATGCACACACGTGTGGCCTCATTGAGAACTCTGTCTAGATAGAAATACCAGTCGTTGTTAGGAAAGTTATTATATATTCCAAAATGTGTAAAGCCGGCACACACTTTTGTTAATCGAATTCTGGCTTTATTCAGAGACAACCGTGAATATATGACCACTAAATTAGATAACCAATTTCATAAAGACATTGAGTGGTTTCTGAAATTCTTGCCTACATTCAATGGAATTACCTTCATAAACAAACCCCAAGTTGACGCTACTCAATCTTTATATCTTGATGCATGCTTGACTGGTTTAGGGGCAGTGTGGCGAAATAGGTTTTATGCAACCCCTGCCCCCCACATCCCCGAATTAGACATCTCCATAGTCCATCTGAAAATGCTGAATACAGTTGTCGCATTAAGAGTTTGGGGACATTTTTGGCAACATTCATGTATCACAGTTTTCTGTGATAACCAGGCAGTAGTAAGTGTGGTCGACACTAGCAAGACCAGAGACCCCTTTCTGGGGCTCCGCATTAGGAATATATGGCTGTTAACAGCACGTTGGGTCATACAGCTAGTGATCAAACACATACCTGACACTAGCAATTGCATAGCTGATACATTGTCTAGGGTTTATTCTGACAAACCAGTTAACCAATCCGAATGCCAGGAGGTCCAGAATAGCTATATACGAGACCAAGTCAATAACTCATATTTTGATCTGAACCTGCATTTGTAATTGTAGATCCTGGCATCCCATCAGCGCACCTAGTAGCTACAGCTCTCCATAGGACTACCTCAGCATACAGACCTTCAACAAGGGCAGCACACCTGTCACACATCAGGACATACATAAGCTTCTTGGTGTATTATTATTATTATTATTATTATGTATTTATACTCAGCGCAATATCTCCATATACTACAGGACTCAAAGCGCTATTTAACCAATCCGACTGTACAGGTACAGCCCCAACTCACAAGTAACTCACATTCCCCTAACTGGAAGATAGAGGCTCAAGGATGACCATTTATCAACGTCCTTGAGGTTTTTTAACCTGCCACTGGGGATAGGACCCAATGACAGAGGACCGCCATTTTAAGTGGTCATCCGAGCCACTATGTATCTGCCTGTACCTGGGATTGAACCCACGTCCTCTGAGTTCCTAGACAAGTGTGTTACCCGCTAGGCCACAGTGGCAGATAAAATACATGTAGATGAAATTACCAATTGACGTGTCGGTACATTCACTATTAGCATTCTCAGAATTTCTGCATCATAATGCATTGTCACCTTCAGTTATTAAGAATTATATATCGTCCATTCGCAAGCAGACGAAGCATTATGGATGGCATACCCACCCCTTTGCACATCACTTAGTCTCAGATCATATCAGAAGCATAACGATTAACAGTTCATTCACTCCCTCACACAAAGATGTATTTGATCTCCCTACCTTAGCTAAGATCTCTCAGGCTTGTAACCATCTTTGTGATCCACCTCTCTTCAGGGCCGCCTTCCTTCTGGCATATTTTGCTTTTCTCCGCATGTCAAACATAGCTCCCCACTCACTCTGGGCATTTGACCCTTCCCGTCATTTGTTACGTCAAGATATCTTATTTTCACACCCAGGGGCCCACATACTTTTGAAATGGACGAAAACCATGCAGAACCGAGAGGACCATAAATTCATTCAAATTCCAGAACTGTCCAACCATACAATCTGCCCTATCAAAGCTCTTCTCAGATCGCAGAAATTACGATCAAATGGACCTCTGTTTGCTGACAGAACATATCCACATTCTCCAGTCATTGATACCAGGTTTAGGGACGCGCTTCGAGAGGTTTTGAGGATAACAGGCATTCCATCGGCTGGCCACGGGTTTCATGCGTTCCAGCATTCTGGGGCTACTCTGGCTTTTGACAATGGTGCCCAACTCGAACATATTATGGCTCATGGCCTATAGCATAGTTTGGCAGTATGGTCGTATATACAAGATACCGCTCAGGCTTCCATTGTGGTTTGTCGCACCATGGCGGCCATCGTACCCCCTCAATTTTGACTGGGCTTGGTGCTATGAAAACGTCTATTTTCACAGGGTCTTTCTGTAGATTTTTAACATTTATTGTAAATAATACTAACATGTAGAACAAACCCGCAAATAACAGCTTGCTTTGTATGTCATTCCTCCTGGGTCACGCTCCACTCAGGAGAAGGAAACATAGAGCGTCCGCATCCTTGGTTGACCGGACCCCCTTACCTTATCCCGGGCATTGGGAGTTCTTCTTAGAATATTAAGAATTGATATAGTCTTCCTTGGTTTTGGAATAGGCAGGACCAGGCCGACCCTGGTAACCTCCTCCATGAATTGACGATTGAATGATTTTCCCCTGAGATGCATGTGGTGGCTCCACCATAGAAAATTCATTATGGAAACTGGGTGACTGTGATGAGCACGGCCTGAAAGGGGTCTGCTGGGTCAGTCAACCGAGTTACTGACAAAAATATTCTTGTTTGCCTCAAAGTGGGGTTAATGACAAGTTGACTTACTTACGGCCAATAAGCTTGTAGTATTTTTCCTCCAGTAGGGGCTTGTTTGCATAACTGCCATATTTAATTTGTTGTTTGAAGAGTCAACAAGGGAAATTTTACCCTCCGTCCCACCCATACCTTGGTTTTATTGTAACACTAGTTGTTTTATTTTAGTATTTTATCATCTATACCAGTTATAACATGGTGCTATGAAAACGTCTATTTTCACAGGGTCTTTCTGTAGATTTTTAACATATATTGTAAATAATACTAACATGTAGAATAAACTCGCAAATAACAGCTTGCTTTGTATGTCATTCCTCCTGGGTTGTTCTGGCACGCTCCACTCAGGAGAAGGAAACATAGACCGTCCGCATCCTTGGTTGACCGGACCCCTTTACCTTATCCCGGGCATTGGGAGTTCTTCTTTGAATATTAAGAATTGATATAGTCTTCCTTGGTTTTGAGATAGGCAGACCAGGCTGACCCTGGTAACCCCCTCCATGAATTGATAATTGAATGATTTTCCCCTGAGATGCATGTGGTAGCTCCACCATAGAAAATTCATTATGGAAACTGGGTGACTGTCATGGTTAGCAGTCACTTGGACTGCTGTAACTCCTTGGTCTGTTACGCAACACAGACAAAATTAGCAGACTCCAGAGAGTTCAGAATAATTTATATCACATTGTGTGCAGGTTCAATAGGTTCAGTCATGTGGAGTCTGGCTGCCCCTTGAGTACAGCATACTGACAACCTCACATAGAAATAGTGGGTGGAGCATCAAGATCAACCTAATTCAGTGCTCCCAGTGAAAATTGTTCTTGTGTATCAATACCTTCGATTGGGTATTGGGGTATTGCTAATTAATATTGGCGCCAAATTCATTTATATTTCATTCAACATTGTAAATTCAAAGGGGCAAGACGCCATTTTACACTGGAAGTTTTAGAAACACTGTACTTTACGGTTTTAGCCCTCAATGTTGGATGTGGTTTTAAGTATTGGCGTCCAGTGTGTGTCTTCATCAGCAGTTCTACATATTTTGGCACAGAATCCAGGAGGATTAGTGCCTTGATTATTGCAAGTCTCGCTCTGGGTTGCTGGAGCCATGGAAGAGGGATGAGTTTTCTTTCATTTTTACATGTGTCATTCTAATGTTATTTTATATATTTTAGTAAATATTTTAATCAGATTTTAGTATATTTTAATATGGAACGTTATGTTATAGTTATATCTTGATTAAAAGAAATTTACTAGTCAGTTAAACTCATCCGCCTGTATGACCTGCAATACTCAAGGCACGGTGTGCTATCTGTATTAGTTTCAGAAACAGTGACAACAATAACTGTTATATAATTATAAATAACAATAATATTATCAGTGATCAAGTGACTCATCAGGAACAATTACAGTGACAATGGCTCCAGCCAAAGAATTTCTTTGTAAAAAATGTGGCAATATTCACAAAAGACCAATCAACAGTAAATGCACGTTTCAGGAAGATAACAATGAATCTAGTGACTTACCTGTAAATGACATTGTGGCACCAAGTGTCAGTGACTCAAGTGCTCTTAACTTGCAAATTCTAGCTGAATTGAAAAGTCTAGGTGGACGAATGTGCATGATGGAAGAGAAGATGGCCAGCAAAGAAGCCAGAGATGCTACCACTTCAATGCAACAGTCTACAGCTGCAGCTACAGGCGGGACTACTACAGCAGTCCAGGCAGAGGGTCACAGCACTTCACAGCTGGATCAGGTGGTCATTCCAACACTGGCTACCCTGCAAGGCAGTCAACACATTCAGACTGAGGTTGACAAGCGACTTAGGCAACTGGTTGACCTAAACGAATCAGGCAAGTCTAAGTCCCAGAGGAGGGTGGGAAAGAAATTGTCTGGGTAGAAAGACAAGTTCCCCGGCCTCAGAGCTTTGTATTGGGGGGTAGTAATAAGGGTAGAATGTCTTATGACTCACTAAATTGGTGTCAATGGGTAGCTGGATTCACAACAATTGCAAGGGAAGAGCAAAACTTAGAAATTAAAAACTCAATGTTGGAGTATTTATCAGAAATCATGGAGGACGCCAATGATTTTGGATGGCAATCAACCAAAGCCTCTCATGCTGTGCTTTTGTGCAGAATGGAGGATGGGAAAGTAGATTGGAGTGAAACTCAAAAAATAGATAGAATTAGAAGGGCGCATGCGCAGAGAGGGGTTACTCAAAATCATGGGGCTCAAAATCCAAAATCAATCAAGTCAGAATCAAAACCAGCCATGGCATGTCGTTTCTATCAAAAGGGATTATGTCATAATCAAAGGGACCATGAGACAGGGGGAACGTTTTATAAACATGTCTGTGCAACCTGCTTTAGCATGGGGAGGGAAAATAGGCATATGTCAAAAGACTGCAAAGTGTCCTCCAGGAATTCAAAAAACGAGTAAAGCACTGCCAAAAGGCAGTGCAAAGTTGTACTGATAGTGTATATAGTACTCGGTTACATAACAATGTACATTGTGCTAGTAGAATTGTACATAATAGTAGCTTGCATAATGGTACTAGTAGTAACTGGAAAGCTGATTGGGCAAGATTTCTTGGAAAATCTTATTCACAGGTCGTGGGTTCAAATCTGGTCGCAGTTAAGGTCAAGGCTCAACAGATCAGCAGTAACACAACAAATAGTCTAGTGGTCAAACCAAAGACATGTAAGATAAAATTGTGACACAACTTACCTTCTCAACTCAAAAGAAGGAAGCACACCGTAACTCTAGTGATAGGAAGAAAAAATCCTCTAGAGGTTATCCAAACACTATCAACACTCATAATTTTGAGTTCCAGCTACCACTTCACAACAGGTTTGAATCCATTCGCCTCCCGGATCCGATATATCCGGCTAGTGAAGTAAACTCCAAGTTTGGCAAAAATGGCACACAAAAAATACAAAAATCCCCGATACACAAACAAAGTACTGAGTGCATAAAGGTCTTCAATAACACTGTACCTTTACGGCATCCACCTGACAACAATGAAAACGTACAGGGTAACATTTCAAATATAGAACAAGAAAAATGTCAAAAACCCCCCAAAATTGGCTCGAAAATGATTTGGCCACAGGACAAATATGAATTGGCGTTGCAAGTCAAAAAGAGAAACAAAGATAAGATTCAGTTAGCAAACTCGGATCCGACATTTCAAAAATGGGCCGAACAGAATCCAGATAACTTTGGTTATATCCCACTGGGTTCTCTGCTGCTACCATGAACTAATAGTAAAAATTTTGGAGGTACAGACCCAATTAAATTATATGACAAAACAAGGAATGAAAATACCTTTAATTTTATGTCTAGTCAATTACAGATCACATCCCAGTTAAACCCAGACACTTGGGAAAAAATTTTAGATGGTTATTGGGACAAACAATTGCTGTACTTAATTAGATATGGATTTCCACTTGACTTTGATAGAAATTCAAAATTGGGAAAAAATACTGAAAATCACAAATCTGCCCTAATGTTTCCTAGGGATATTGACCAATATCTAAAAGAAGAAATGGACTTTGGAGCCATTGTTCGACTTTTTAATGAACCACCTTTGACCAACTTTCACACTTCCCCGTTCATGACTAGAGAGAAACCAGGAGGTGACCACAGAAGAGTCATCATGGATTTGAGTTTTCCACATGGCCTTGGTGTGAATTCAGAAATTAACAAAGATTCTTACCTGGGAACTGACTTCATATTGACACTCCCTTCCATTGATCATATCACTAATAAAGTTAAGAAATTTGGTCGGGGTTGCCTACTATACAAAATTGATATAAGCAGAGCTTTTAGACATGTCAAAATTGACCCTAGGGACTGGTTCCTATTAGGTTTAAAACATGAAAACTACTTCTTTGATACATGTCTGCCTTTCGGATACAGACACGGATCCGGAATTTTTACTAGACTCAGCGACGCCGTCAGATTTATAATGAAAAATAAAGGATATGACGTCATAAATTATATTGATGACATCATAGGTTTTGGGACTGTCACCACAGCGACTCCATCCTACAATGCATTATTCCAACTGCTCCAGGAACTGGGTTTTGGCATTAGTACCAAGAAATTGGTAAAACCATGTACAAAAGCCACTTGCTTAGGGGTGGAGATTGACACTGAAAACTTCACAGTGTCAGTTCCAGAGGAAACATTAAGAAATATACAAAAAATCTGCGAATATTGGCAAAATAAAACAAAATGCAGCAAAAAGGAGCTACAATCTCTGTTAGGTTTACTTTTGTATATCTCAAAATGCATTAAGAGTTCAAGATTTTTCTTAAATAGAATGTTAGATACACTTAGATCCCATTTCGGTAAAAATGAAATTAACCTAAACCAAGACTTTCACAGAGATTTAAATTGGTTCACAAAATTCTTACCACAATTTAATGGCATAGCGTTTTTCAACCACTGTCCTGTTCACATGACCATAGAATTGGACGTATGTCTCGTGGGCCTGGGAGCTATTTGCATGAACCAGGTCTATGCCATAAAAATTCCCAAAAATTACGAAAATTACTCTATAGTCCATCTTGAGATGCTAAATATTTTGGTAGCACTTAGAGTGTGGGCAAAACAATGGGCAAACAAGAAAATATTGTTAAAATGCGATAATTAAGCAGTGGTCTCGGTATTAAACTCAGGAAAAACACAAGATCTGACATTAGCAGCTATGGCTAGAAATATTAACATGCTTCTGGCTGTTGAAGACATTGAATTGCAAGTTATTCATATTCTGGGCTCAGAGAATAAAATAGCCGACTTATTGTCAAGATGGAGTATTACCAGTAACCCTGAAGCTAAATTACGAGATGTAGTGAAAAATCCATGGTGGCTAACATTATCCAGTGATATCCTTAACTTAGATTGGTCTATATAAATTCAGGTCTTCCACAAACAGTCAAGTGTCTGGCACATAAAGCAGCTGACAGAGCGCATCAGGCCTTCAGACCAGCCACACAGGCCTCATATCTCAGAAAATTTAGTTTTTGTAGCTTACTGTTGTTTTATAAAAATGCAATTGATATAAATTAAATGTAATGTGGCTAGTCATACTCGTTACATCATGTATGTGTGTACCCATGTATTTTGTTTATATACTAACCCAGTTGTATGTAGTTGTAGATCTGTGGCACCCAAGATCTGGAAAAATACAACTTGGTCGCCATATCAACAACAGAAGTCGCCTGAATGAAGAATATGTATTTCTATGTTCGATTTCCATTTATTACTTGCTCATGTATACTAGGGGCTATTCCAAACAGAACACGTTCAACTGTGTGATGTTAGTAGTAAGGGCCGTATTTTTCGGCCAACTAGGCTTCAGATAGGCTGGATGCAGGACTGAACTTTTATGAGTTTAGGGTTTTTAGTGAGGAACGTGTTTCTATTTTTTTTTTATTTTCATTTTAATTGCTGGAGGTTGGGCATCTACCTCAAATATACACTTTTATCTTCTTGTCACGTGTAACTTAAAGTCATGTTTAAAGGTCACCTTAATATTTGGTAAGAAGTAGGTTTAACTTCTTGTTCTTTAAGGCCACCCCAAATGTTATGTAATATGGACTATAATTGACTTTTCTCAATATGTAACTGTCATGGTAAAATTGCTTAACCTTAACTTAATTTAAGGGGGCCTTACATCTGAGTTGTCTTCAAATCACTTAAGGTGACCTTAAAGATGCCTGTAGTATTGTACATAAAAGTAGAAAATATTAATTAAAATATTTTATCCCATTTGTGCTTCTTATTCTGTGTCAAATCGTACTCAACTGTATGGGCA
This sequence comes from Sabellastarte sp. h YS-2021, assembly GCA_964017235.1. NCBI lineage: Eukaryota > Metazoa > Annelida > Polychaeta > Sabellida > Sabellidae > Sabellastarte > Sabellastarte sp. h YS-2021. The sequence goes on along the minus strand of OZ024927.1, from coordinate 162,306,016 downwards.
CTGTCAATAAATCTGAAACAACATAGATATTACTAAAAAGTCATTTGAGAGAGTATTCCTGAGAAATTTGTGATTGTGGGACTAGCCCTAACAAAGTATCAAAGGATAAACAAATTTAGTTGTAATATTTGTATTTGTCTTGTATATAATCCTCAATTGGGTCACAAACTTACCTCTTAATTAGGAAAAAAAATCACGACCTAAAGATGGATTTTACAACTGGTTTCTAATAGTGACATTACTATTGAATTCAGAACCTTACGATTGGTTCTCAAAAATGTTGCAAATGTTTTTTATCCATCCTACTGGTCTGAAAACATTCTATTTGGGTTCTGATTCCTCATGAATTGTGTACAAACCATATGAAAGGCCTTTGCAATTGCAAAGATCCACTTAACACATAAAAGACTGCTTTATGAATGTTCAGATCACTTTAAGTTAGGTTTGTGATTGGGTTCCCAAACACAAGATCTGATAAGGATCGGTGGCAGTTTACAACAATTTTAAACAACATGAGTTAATCTGGGACACACACAATTCTGGAATGCTCACAATTGTTACCAAACCATAACTCTTGGTCCTTGAACAGACAATTGGGGAGTACAATCGTTGATATGGAACAGCTCTGTTAGAATATGATATATTTAGTGTGTATTTGTACAATGAGCAATTGAGACTATGGTTTCTAAGAGAGATTGCTTTCTGATTATTTTTTTTTGTTTTGCTAACTCTTTGTTTTCCCTTTTTGATACACAGGTGCAACAGTTTCTGTAGGGGCGAGGGAAGTAAACCTCCTTCATAGTGTTTATCATACACAGTATGATGTAGACCAATTTTTAATTATTGTCAAAATTTTCAACTTTAGAATACATTTATCAGATTATCTTTTAACTTTAATTACTGTCAAAATTTTCAACTTTAGAATACATTTATCAGATTATCTTTTAACTGGGAAAAAGAGTTTTTTACATACACTAAACACAGGCACACTAATACAGGACAAAAGGACTAAGCACATATAACAACAATAGGTGTGCTTATTACTAAATTTTCTTTAGAATTTACTCACAAATGCTTTAATTCCCTGCACTATTTTGTATTCAGCTATGTTTTTTGTAGCTAAGATAAATGTTGAAAGGTAATATTTCAAATGGACATATAATTCCTGCAAATCGACACGTTTTCTTTTAAATTACAATTGTAAACAAATGATTTTACTTGTAAATTTAAAGTGTTCAAAGGCTTGTGCATAGTAATGTCATTCATACTATAGCCAAATACAATATATTTCATATTATATTGTATATTATATCTATTATTGCAAACATTCCAAAATTCAAACAATTAATCCAAAATTTTTTGGTGTGTGGGGATTCTAAAATTAGATGTTTAATGGTTTGAACTTAGAACAAACACCATCTGCAATTTGGATTGTTTATTTTCTTGATTTTATACCACAGTTTTTTAGTTGTAAGAAACCTAAATAGAATTTTATATTGAATATTTCTTTATGTTCTACGGGCAAAGTATTTTCCCAATCTTTCTCTGTAATCTGACTAAATATTGAATTATAAGTATTCTACATTTTATTTACCTTTGACCCCTGCTTCAAGGTTAAATGGGGTCATCATACTAAAATATCTTTATATCACCCTTATTATTGGTGCTAGTGCTTTAGAATAAAAAAATATCCCATGGGTAGTCCGGGTCTGCAAAAGTTTTGCCTGTGAACAATTTTGGCCTCATTTTGAAAAACGAAATGGCCGCCAAAGCCAATTATTTGAAAATCCTTAAGATGCTGTAAAACTTGAAATATTGCAGCTAGGTTCATCAAATTTGCACAAAAGATATATGGCTAGAAAAAATAGCCTGATAGTAATTTTGCCCTAGTTTGCAAAACAAAATGGCCGCCATATCACATGTTTAATGTCGAATGGGGTTATCCTATTGAAGAGGCCTTTTATCTCCATTTTCATTGCTACTAAGGGGTTTGGAATGTGAAAACAACTTATAGAAAGTCATGGCCTGGGAATCTTTTTCATTGCTGACTTCTTCTGTGTCAATGAGGTCATCTTACTACAAAGGCCTTAGATCTCCCTTAGTTCTCATGTATTACTGATCCTAAGGCAGGAGATAACCACTGCGACAGTAGTCTTGTTATGTGTGTATTTATGTCAACCATACATACGAATTACTAACAGATAGGTGTATTGCAAATATGACATATAAAACACGAGTAAGCAAAACTTCAAACTCATAACATTGAAATACTGCATTTTAGCTTATTACAGGTTTGTACAATAGCAATACTTTCAGTCTCAGGAAATTGAGGGATTTCATCATAATGACACAATCGACAAAGGAGCTAGAACTCCTGACAAAAAAATGCTCACAATTGAGATGTAGATTGCTATAATTCTCTCTGACAATGTGCAGTAGATATTATAGTCTGAAATGGGATTGATTTTGCAGCAGAAAAAAAATTCTCCACACACTATCTAAAATCCAGGATTTACTGGTGCATGATTGTGTATGAGGATCTGGGGAATTCCTTAGAGTAATACTGTAACATCTGGATAAGAGTTCAACTCTTTCTATGACATCATAATGTGCTTAACTTTTGAAAGCAAAATAACTAGACTATTTAACAACTTGAGTCAAATTGATGAGCAGGTCATTGCTACTATTTTACACTGTGCTAGCACACATGCTAGATTTAAACCAATGATAGTAGAGTTAAAAGACAAGTAATTATAGACATTGTTAGAGATAAATTGTGAGGATGTCACTTGTCCATCTCCTGGCTCCTTTATTTATGTTAGCTAGCCGGAATTTATTGAGATGCACTTTCTGAAATGGGATTTAAAAGGTGGCATAGATTTGAGCTTAAGTTTTCACTAAAACAGATTTTCCAGCTGTGTAATTTTCCATGTCCCTATCGACAGCAGTTTAATGGGTATATGTAGTTTCACACTGATTGTTAAGCTGCTCCCCAGTGTAAATTAAGCACATACCTTAAATTGACACTGATTTCTTGTGGAAACGGAATTACCAGTCAATAAAAGTCTTCTGAAAGGATGTAATAAGTACTTTTATGGTGCTGAATCTCCACCATTTGAAAGACTCTTAAGGTGATCTAGCCAACTTGAGAGAAAGAGTAGGGGAAGTTAGTCAATTATTCTGACTATAAAGTTTATTCATAGGTTGTGCTTATAAGCATATTTAAATGAAAAGAAATTTATGCTGCTTTAAAAATTCAAATATCAATTATGCATTTCCAAATCTGCTGAAATACAAAGCCAAGGAGTGTCATTATAAATTGATAAACTTAAAGTTAAAATGGGTTTGAACTTAGCAAAATACTCATGTGTGTCAAAAAACCTTATAAATACAATAAACTATCTTTTTTGTGTAAAACATGTTAAAATGTGACTTTCATTTGTAAATAACATTCATAAATTAAACAAATATTTTGTGTTTGAATTTGCCTATTAAATGTTCACATTAAAAGTGGTTTATTGGTCCATTTCCCCATAACTATATTATAGTATTTCCTTTATGGGTGCAGAAAAATAAAGAGAAACTAGAAAGTTGCCTAAAGCTGCTTTAGTAGTCTAAAGCTGTTTTGATAGCCTAAAGCGATAGAAAACAAAAAAAAACATTTAGCATGAAGCAAAGAAAAAATGATAACTCTATGTACAATGGAAGTAAAAGGTACAGATATTCTTATACTTGAAGGATTTTCACCAAAAGATTACATAATTGGCTTACTATTCTATCTCCTGTTGAGAGTCCTAAAACTAAACCGGAAGTTGTATCCTTTACCGAAGAGGACACATACCATCATTATGTGAAGAAGTAGTCATTTGCACCAGGTAAAGGAATACACTTTTTTCCGTTGGTGAGACTACAGACCACTACACACAAATACACACACATGTAGACATACTCTCTTTAGGATGGAAACTTAGGGAGAGTAGCTATCTGTTACATCTAGTATATGAGTATTTTACTCAGTACTGCTATTGTCTCAACTTTTAGGATAGTTGATGTTGTTGTTTTTTGTTTGGGATAATTTGCAAAAGTATCAAGGTGAGTGCTAATTAGTACTTTTTAGTAAAACTGCAAATTCTTTGTCTTCATTTTTAACTCTCAGAAATAATTAAGACCACTAACGACATAAACGGCTTTGCTGCTTGCTGTCCGTGTTTAAACTGATATTTCATTTTGTTCTGTTTCAAGAACAGGTGGGTAAATCTATGAGAACTAATTCTACACCACAATAGCAATTTAATTATATTATTTTGTCTCCCTTGATTTATTCGTTTATATTTTTGTTGAATAGATGACAATATAAAATGCATATGTGTGTATATATATATATGTGTGTGTGTGTGTGTGTGTTATAGATTTTTTCTTTTTCATACATACTAATTTCTATTTTTTCATTAAAACATATATAAATGTATGTTGCCATTTGATTACAACCTGCAGTAAAATATCAAATCTAGCTAGTTAATCTAAAGAGGTTAGCATACAGTGAAATATCAATTTAGTCAGTTAATATTTAAGAGTTTTACTCTCTCCATTGATAGCAGAGTGTGTAGCTATTTATAGATAATTGTAAAAATATAAGGAAATGAACTGCTTTGGAGTAGCATCTTCACTACACCATATAAAAATACAAGTTTACTTACAAAAACCTTTACTCAGACAGACAAAAAAAATCATGACTCAGTGCAAAATGCATTTTACTCCCAACGCCAGTTACCTCTCAGCAACCCATAAATTTATGGGAAGTCTGCCTTAAGCCTTTATGTATGAATACATTGGTATGGTTGCATTGTTGTCAGATTTCAAATTTCATCTATTTTGCACTAACTGTGTCATTTTGTTGGATATTGTTATTCTGATATTGCCAAATGGCGTTAATAGCTTTATTCAGAAATCTTTGTCCTGTATTGTGGAAAGTATTGCTCAAATCTTTAAATTTAGGGTATAATTGATAATGCTTGCAGAAGTAATGTCAATATTACAGAAATTACCGATGACAAGTGAAAGCTTGTAAGGGTTTTTACAATGAATAGTTATGTTAGGATCACCAAGTCGAAACCCGAGTGATTCTAAGTTAGTCGAAAAATCCAAGATTGGTATCACCTACTTTTATTCTAACATGACGTATTGCAGAATAATATATTACTCTGAAAACAAGAGCACTTGAGGCGCAAACATCTCTGCTAAGGCCCAATACCACTAAAATTGTTTATGAGTGCAATGATAAAAAAATCCTTTAAAAAATTCTGGATCCAGTTCCTTGTCACATTGTTGATATTTTCTGGAAATATCATCAAAATCTGTCCACAATTTTTAACTGATTTTGCAAACAGACAAACAAATGCATTTTACTTTGCTTAGTGAAGACCATACAAAGGTTCGTGATTTTAAAAGTTTATCAAATGTGTTACAAAATTAGAAGGATTTAGTGTCTCTTATGTATGAAGTCCCATAGAGAATTTGCCCAAATCAGTACTAAGACATCTCCAGTGGTGCATACCAAGCATGGATCGAGTACATGGAAGCACACACAAAGGTTACTAAAGTTTGTAAGAAAAGCAAATGACATTGTTGAAATAAAAACAAATGAATTAAATTGGCGTCTCCCCGATGATACTGTTGATTCAAGTGACATTAATAGTTTTATTATTTTCATTTATTTCTCTATCAACCATTGCAGGAGTAATGTTTTCCTCTTGTCAAAAATAGATTTTTTCTTGACTAAAAATTCGTTGAGAGTGAAAAAAACAAAAGTTGACCATTTGTCTTATACTTCATTAAAAAACAGCTGAGTCTAGCTGCTTGTTATAATGCATTTAGGAAATGGTATAAACATCAATAGAATTGTCATACTTGTCGCTGTATTAATGACTTTGAGTTGCCTTATTATCTCTAATATTTTTCAGAACACTTTTTATAACAACCACAACAATAACAGAAGTATTGGGGCATGTATTATTCATATGTCTTCACCTAAAAATAGTCATAGCCCTACATAGTTCTAATAATGGCTTGTGCAATAAATTGTCTTCCATTTATGTGAACAATGGAGGACATCATGAGTAATTCAGGGAAACTGACTAACCAAGGGAATTACAATGAGATACAAAACCTTACTGTTTCTGACACAACTTGAACACAAAAACCCTTATTAGTTGAACCAAGGAGTTAATGTAACTGGCGGTGATTATTACTTCCAGCAAGAACGTTATGTAATTTATGACATGCATTGTCTGTCTTCAAAATAACTTGAAACGTTATGGACAATGAAATCTTAATGAAATGTCAACAATGGCACATGAAAGTGATCACCATCTTAATCCAAGAATTTTTAACAGTTTTTTTACTATCGCATTCATAAGCAATATTGGAAGTGCTGGACCTTTTCAGATTTATGCACTTTCCCAGTTCTTATGTTATTTATGTTATCATTCAAATTGTAGTTGGTATATAAGTGGTGACAAGTGTTTACAAGTCTGGACGAATTAGTGGTGCTGAGTTGATGGTATTGACGATATGAAAGTGTTCGGTTGGTAGGTGCTGGGGGAAATGGTGGTGATAAGTTGGTAGTAATTGGGATGAGTTGTGGTGTAGGTGTAATGAGTTGGTAGTGTTGAGATGGTAGTAGTGGTGATGAGTTGGTGGTGTTAAATTGGTAGTGGTGGTGACAAGTTGGTGGTAATATTGTCTTGGTAGTAGTTACAATATGATAGTGCTTAGTTTGAAGTTTTTTTTGGTGGTGTTAATTTGGTAGTATTCAGAATGAGTTATTGGTGAGGAGTTTGCGGTGTTGACTTGATAGTACTGGTGACAAGCTGGTGTTATTGTGCTGGTATTAGTAGTAATGAATTGGTGACATTGAGATGGTGCTGTCATATTGTCAGTAATTGTGATGAGTTGTCAGTGTTGAGTTAGTTATAATGGTGATTGGTTGGTGCTTTTGAGTTAGTTACTGTTGGCAAGTTGTTGTTGTTAAGTTGGTAAAGGTAGTTATGAGTTGGTTGTAGTGGTGACGAGTTGATGGTGTTGAGTTAGTAATATTGACGAGTTGGTGGTGTTGAATCAGTTATAGTAGTGATAAGTTGGTGGTATTGAGTTGGTGGTAGTGGTGACAAGCTGGTGGTGTTGAGTTGATAGGACTGGTGCTGAGTTGATGGTGATGAGATGATAGTAGTTTGAATGAGTAGGTGGTAGTGGTGAAGAGTTGGTGGTGTTGAGTTAATAGTTTTGAGTTAATAATAGTGGTGATAAGTTAGTAGCCTTGAGTTTATGGTGAATTTAACAATATGGTGATGCTGAATTGGTAGTTAGGGTGATAAGTTGGTGACTGTAGTGACTAGTTGGTGGTTCGAGTTAGTACTAGTGGTGGTTTTGGTCTGAAATTTAACCATAGTGGCTAATTGATTCAGATTACCTTTTTCTGCATTAATTCAAAACTTTTATTTGTGTTTCCATCAAAATTAGTGACAGAACTTCACTCCAAGAGTTATCACTTAACTGATCAACGTCATACAACACTTTGATAGTGAGCTCAAACACAAATTGATTAAATCAAATAGCAGCTTAAGTTATAGCTGTTTATAAACTAATGTGTCTTTAAAGGTTTTATATTGTGGATTTCAAAAAATTACCAAATTTCATCAGTAACTGTAGAGCTTATTACCTCTGCCAAGGAGGGTTTCTTTTCATGACTGTCGCTTTGTCTGTTTGTTTGTTAGAAGGATTACATGAACTACTGGTTGACATTTCATGTCAAAAAATCAGAAGATTGGTCTTGGCCCAACTTAGATTTTATTAAATTTTAGACCTGGGTCATTCTCTGGTCACATAAAAATATTTATTATTACGTGCCTCAGTGGAGGTCTATGCTCCCCTGATGCTCAACAAAGATTTCTAGTCTATAGAAGCTAGTATTGGGGGGAAATAATAGCTACAATGGTATGATAAAATAGGCCGAATTGAGTTTCATTTGTCTCCAAATGTGTTTCATATATTTCATTAATTTCCCATACTTCCAGGACAGTTTCATAGGTCATATATAGAGGATAAATCCTGTAGCATTCTATTTCCTTTCCAGACAAAGTCATTTGCTGTTCTTTTTATCAATAACTAAATGACTATTACTCCACAACACTGGAAATTATAGCCAGAAACTGACAACAACACTGACAAGTAGAGGGTTTTTGTTGAAATAGCCACAGTATTTGGTTATTGTACATTATCTAGCCTCGTATTGATCCAGTGAATCCTTAAATCAAATTAAATTTAAATAATTAGAATTTAATTAAATTAGCTTTGTTTTTATTTTGCCCATAAATTCCAGTATAATAAAAATTAACAATAAATTTCTAATATGACAAAAAGCTATTTTAATTCTTTGGGAATTAAATAGTTATGAAATTGCACTTCAGTTGATTGATTGATTGATTGATTGATTGACTTATTGTTTGGGGTTAAACACAGCTTACAATGGCTTGTCCAGGATATACTTAATAGGAGGGAAACAGTATATACTAGCTGTTCTGGGTATTGTAAGCTTAAAATGGACATCTGGAAGCAAGTACCAACTTTCTTGCTTAAAATAAGCAGAAATTCGAACTGATTACCTGAGTGGGAGGTGAGTTTATAAGCCACAACAGTAATATTTGCAACTTCTTGCAGGTTAAGCTAGTAAATTCTATTTTATTCTTTTAAACTACAGATTCCCGTTCTATCTATAATTGTGTGAAGGTTTCTGAAACAAGACTGTGATTTTTTTCTCAGAATACATTTCATCACACGCCATTAGGAAAGATCGTGAGTCAAATGTTTGAACAAATGCAGTTCATCTGTAAAGGGCTGTTGACTATGTGTTGCGTTATACCTTACAGCTTTCCTGAAAAAACTATAATACCTCAGAAACTGATGAACTAGTAAGCAATAGAATATATATCCCATTTCTAAATGATTGCATCTGAAAGTTTTTGCTGGAGTCTATCCGCCATAAGTTATCATGCATTATTGAAAATATATATTAAGGTGACCTTATATTCTGTTGGCTTACTAGCTACTCCCAATGAGATTTTGAGGCTGACATTTACATTTGCCAAACCTAAGCTCTTTGCTTGATGTTAGGGTAAAGCCTTTCAATCTAGAAGTGTCATCTCAGGCTAACATTGTATCAGGCGGTGCCTCCAGCCTTTCAGAGTCAAGCTGAGCTTAATCTTGTTGCTTAAGATGAATCCTTATCTCAACTTGGATGGATACTGATAAAACATTTATTTTGGTATTTATAAAATACTGTTTTATATATTTTAATTGGATCTATGATTGGATAAACAGTCTGTATTTTAAGATCCTAGCAGATCGAAAATATATTTAGTTTGACAGATTGAATTAACAACTTATATTGAAGATGTTAAGAGGTTTTCGTAAGACTGGAAAAGCTTTGCAAAAGCTGAATTCTTGGAATTTGACATAAGCTGATGCATTATAGTGTTTACCACACCAATTTTCTTATTTCTTATCAGAATAGTTTAATATAATATGGTTTTGAAATTAATAGTGTTAATTTGATCACACCAAGATGATGATCAGCTTAAAATGTGTCATCTGAATTATACAGCACTGAAAATAAGAATGATATTAAGGAGGATATGATTCTAAGTCTTTGGAATACTTTGGCACATTCCATCAAGAGCTTGTTTATTTGTGGTGCTGACAGATTTTCATAACATTGATAACATTTTGTGATATTTTATTTTTATTTTTGGAAAGTGAAATTAACATCACTCTATCCTATGGATTTAAGTATTGATTATTAGGTTCATTCATCAACTTAAATAATCGATGTTTATAATCATGTACTACAATGATCTGCTATATCTATGAAACATCTCTGTAAATCACAAAAAGCAACAGTTTTTTTTTCACTGTATGACTGTTTAATGAATACTTGCTTCATGTTTTATAATTATTGTAATGCAATCCTTAATCTCATTTCTAGGAAGAGAAGATTCAATCTGACCCGAATCCCACATCCATCCCTTGAGATTTCACAACAAACAGACCATCAACAAGAAGAGGGGAGCATGGATTATTTCACAATAACAACTAGCAGTAACTGGACCTGCAAAAGGGGAGCATAAATGATAGGAACTGTTGATATACATACTACAACAATATTGATGAGATCTGCCTCTGGTTGCCTGTAATTTTGAGACTTTTCTCCTTCCCTCACAGTTGGAACTCACACTTACAGACCCATGTGGGTGGCTTCATCTAATGGTGTCCAGGATTGGGTGTTCCTTTAGTCACGTGACAGCTGCGTGAAGGTCACTGGTGCTTGATGCTAAAAGATCAAAGCAAGGATAGGACTGATGAACAGTCGAGTGACCTAAATAACCCATCTGTGTTTTTCCTGGAAAAAGGATCTGTAAAGGCATTTAAATATGCTGGTTTCGCCATTTATCTCATTGTGGTGAAAAAGTGGCTGTTTACTACCTCTGAAATATCGGTGGAATTAGCGTGTAGTTAGTTTATGTTGTAACAATGCATGTCGGGTCAATGAGAGTAGACGTTATTTCAGGTGGGTTTGTTTGCCAGATATTAGGCAAGACTATAAAACTCCCCCAGCTGTTTATCAATGTAATCGGCAATGTATTAATTGCCATATCTCATTATCAGCTAGTAGGTACGCAGATACCTGGAATCAACTCCAGTGTTTGCTTTTCTCTCTTTGAAGCCATCCCGGGAAATCTAGGCTGCAAATAGAATTACCCACGTGTGAGGTGTATGTGTGTGCGTATAAATTTGTGATTTATCTCAGTCCTTAGTTGAGGTCACTTGACAGAAAAACGATGGCTTCAGGCAAACAGTTAATGGAAGAAATCTATGACCAGTTTCTGGTGTGCAAAATTTGTTTTGAAATTTACAAAAGACCTAAGACCCTTGTGTGCTTGCATACATTCTGCACTGATTGTCTGGAGAAACATAGCGATGCACAATACGAAAGATCCTACAGGTACATGCTATATAATCGCTCGGTGTCTTGTCCAATATGCCGGAAAAAGACAGATTTACCAACTGGTGGAGTTCGGCGGCTACCTGATAACTTTTTAATAGCTAATTTGGCTGATGTGGTGAGCAGAAGAAAACCTACTGGGAAGCAGCAAGAATGTGAGATTTGCAAACCAGACCTTCCTTTAAAACAAAGGATCGCCGTTTCAAAGTGTCTGGACTGCGCAAAACTGCTGTGTAAAACCTGTGTTGACTTGCACAAGAAAACCAAAGTGACTCAAGAACACAGCTTGTTTGATACAGAAGTAGAAAAGGAGATTGAGTGTAAAGTACATGCGGATGAGGTTGTCCGGTTTTATTGTGAACCTTGTGAAGTCTGCGTGTGTGTCGTATGTACATTCCAGGAACACAAAGGCCACGAAATATCATCGTTCTCAGAGGGACTCCAAAAATATCAGAATTCATTTGATAAGATTGTATCCATGTGTAGAGAACATATCAGTGATGTCAAAAAACAGCTACAGTTGATTACAAAATGTGAAACAGAAATTAAAGTTGCAGAAGACCAAATTAGAGATATGGCAATAGACACAATAACTAGCATCCGGAAGAAAGAGAGAAACATGGTAGAAGATCTACATGGATTTTATGGGGAACAAACTCTCGAGTTCTTAAAAGAAAAACAGCCACTACAGGAAAAGTTGGAAGATTTACAAAGCACTTGCAATTTGACTGATATCATATCAAAGGATAAAAGCCTAGAACTACTGTTACTTAGGAGAGAAATCCAGGACAAAGTAAACCACCTTTTAGAGACAAACACAGAAGGTCCTCCTCCTAATATCGCCCAGCAAGTAACATTTGTTCCAGGACAAGTAAATTTTGGCTATCTGCATGTTGATGGACAGGTCAAAAGTTGTGGCAATGACGATAGATCAGTTGATCTATGCAGCAGTGAGGCTACTCGTGCAGTATCCAACACAAGTAGTGCTGATTCTCAGACAGATAAAGTGTGTGTATCTAATCAGGAAACCTTGACAGACCAGTCACTTTGGCTGGGATATAAATCCCAGCATAGGTACACTCAAACACAATTGCTGCTCATGAAAGATAACAGCACTATGCCTATATTACCGCCCGCTCCTAAAATTCGGAGCCGCTTTACAATGACAGCTCCACTTAATGTAGAAAACAGGCAAACAATGACGGTAGCAATTCCTACTATTAAAGTGAAGACTCAGACCATTCCCACTGACACTTTAAATAAGTGCACCAATACATTTCTAGCAGTGAATGCAACCGAAAGTAAATATACAAACACACCCAGCTCACCGAAATGTGAAAGGAGTACCCTTACAGTGACTAAATACAGCCGGGATGAATTAACTGATACTTTTGGGCTGGTTACTTATTGTGAAAAGGAAACTACCATGCCTGAGTACATTATGAAATCTCAGAACACTATGACAGAATGCAATGTAAGCATGAATCAAGCCACTTTGACCAATAATCCAGTGTTTGCAGATAAAGTGACCCTTACTCCAAGAATCCAAACCTTAGAGAAGCAGTCTATGACCAATACAATTTCGAAACATGACACTGGAGTGGAAGCAAAACTAATAGGAACTGACAAATGTGTAGGTACTAAGGCAATAGTTACTATCAGCTCTGGTGATGGAGATGGTAATGTAGGTACAAGGGATGTGATGACCAATACTCAATGGAAAGCAGATAGAGTCCAAAAAGCAACAGTGTCAACCATGTATGAAATTAACAGTTGTGACAAAGAAACTGCAACAAAACCCCAAGCAATTAGAAATCAAGAGACATTTACTCAGTGGTTTAATATGTCACACAATAGCACTAATACTCCTACTGTAGAACTAACCCACGTATCTTGTGGTTCAGATAATGTAGCAAGTGAGCCACAAGCAAAGAAAGCTAAATTGCAAACCAGTGGGATACAAACTGAATTAGACAATTTGGTATTAAGCAAGTTGTTGAACCATTATACCACTCAAAAGGTAGACAGCTGGACCAACACTGATGTCACAATAGAACCTAGAGATATTGAAAAACCCAAAGGCGTTGATGCATCTGTATCATTTGGAGTGTCCCTCTTTGATCTTATAGAGTGTAGCACAAATACAAAGGCCACCGGGAAGGGTGTTGGAACCACAATGGGATCTGTAGTTAAATCAGTCAATGAATCAACAGGCACTGACAGAGTCCATCATAACCATATCTCTATTTGTACTGATGCTGTTGATCTGGTTGACCAGGCATCAGGACCAGAGAACATTTTGCAGGTAGACCATCAGACATCAATGGGTCACTTTGTGCAAGTCAAACACATAGGAACAGTTACTGAGTCTAAGCAGGTGAAACACCAAGAAACTGAAATGATGGTTGTTCATACAGCAAATGCCGCCATAAATACAAGGATAGAGACCAGAGATGTTGCTATATTAAAGCGACCACATGCAATCTCACGTGGTGTGAATACTAAGAAGTTTAAAACAGGAGACAAGAGTACAGAAACATATAAGGTAAAGACAATATCTAAACAGTCGAGCACAAATGTAGATACCTGTGACTCATCATGTGATCCTATCAAGTTTTCATGCTGCTCTAAAAGCGAAGGAACAGTATCTATTATATTAAAAGACTCTGCTACTGCTGCCATTCCACCAAATGTAACATCTCGTGGATCTTCACCCCATAGGGTTACTAAATGTACTGACAGAGCAAGTAGCCCTATACCTTGCAACAGGGTAAATGTTGGAGTTGATATAAAACCTGACACCAGTGACGTCGGCATTGGAGAAAGAACAGTTTTATACAGTGATAGTGGTGTGTCAACTTTTAAAATTAATCTACATAATAAAGCTGTGTCTCCTATTCAGAACTTGGTGCCTTCTCAAGATGTAGGTGTGGCAACTGAGGTGAGTAAGTTTGAAAACCGAGCACTTTCACCAATTAAACAGTGTACTTTTAACATTGGAGTCAATACAGTTGATCGCAAGCTGTCTGATAGGGCATCATCACCAGTCAGCTTTTATGGTAAAGACTTTGGAGTTTCTGTTTCACCAGAAGTACAGCATCAAGACACAGAGACAATCCCTATAACAATGAAAGATTCCTCCACTGGAACGAAACACATAAGGAAGCTGAACAGTTCTACATCAATGCCTCAGGTGCAATTTTCAGAGAAAAGCACATCTACAAAAAGAATACAAAATATCAATAAGATGGTCTCCACTGATAACACTTCCTGTGAAGACAAGCATACCATGACATATGACATTACTGCCAATTACAGAGAACTGGTTACTCCATCTGCAGCAGTCACTGTCTCTCGTGGAACAAATACAGCTTATAAGAGCATGATATCCAAAGAAACATCTCCGGTAAAAGAAATCTTTACAGAGAAAGCTTCATCGCCTGTGAGATTTCCCACTTTTGATAAAGCTGTAACAGCCAATAAAGCAGAATTAATGCAACCCAAGGAAAAGTTTCAAGCAGCAGGGATATCAGTGAAACCTTTAAAACCCATATCTGACAGTCTGAAATCCAATCTGGAGTCTATTGAAGAGCTTCGTGAGTCAGATGAAGAACATGCCACCAAGGAAATCCAAACAGAGACTCCGCCCAGAAGTCCCAGGGCCTCTTTTGGAAGAAAGGCAATTTCAGCTTTAGATCTGAGACAGTCACCAACCTCCCCGTCTTTCTTCACACACAAAGAAAAATTTGTGCTTTCGAACCCTAGGCTCGGGCGGTATAAAATGGATGAGAGCACATTTAGCCTTGTCTCCAAAAATGTTCGAAGTGCAAGTAACAATGCTATTGTTTGCAAGGTAGAAACATCTACCAATACAAATGGGGTTGGACTTGAAAACAAAGGGACATCTACGCCTCCAGTTGAGATGGAGGATAAAGCGGTTTGCACTGAGGCTATCCATGTGACAAAAAATGACAAGATGGCTGCTTGCATTAGTAAGCTACAAACAGTTCAACAAAGACTTGAACAACAACCAGTTTATGTACAAGCTCCTACAAACTCGAAATATAGAATGTCAAAATCAATGGAGGAATCAAAATGTGAAAAATCTCAAACTCATGGTGAGAAGGTGCTTTCAGTGTCATTGCATTGCACAGCAGTGAATGAAAAGGATAACACAAAAAGCAAAACTGGACTGCAACCAACTGCTGATCCTCCGAGCAGAAGCAGGTCAGTTGAAAAAGAAGTTGTAACTGAAGTATGTCCACCTTTTGTGTCTCCAATCTTAAGGAGAAGAATTATCACCAAGCAGGAATCTTCTGAAGATTCTGAAGATTTCCCTGCAAAAGGAAAAACTTCTCTTGCTAGAAAGAAGAAGCCAGACCTTGCAGAGCTTCTTGAAAGATCGTCTTCTTTGCCTGAACAGGATTCTCCTCCATATTCTATCCCAAAGCCAAAACTACAGGCAATTGTTCCACATGTTATACCAAAGCTCAATGTAGATGCATCTGCGCTCCAGTCAACAGAGAAAAACAGAGGAAGTCCAAAATCAAAACCGAGGCACCGGAAATTATCTCCTATGAAAAGATCAGTTACCTCACCACTAATGACGGTCAAGACAGAAGCAAGACCTCTGTTACCATTGACTCCAGAGAAACAGAAAGCCAGACAAGAACGGATAGCAAGGTTAAAGAAAGACAGAGAAAAACTACAAAGTCCAGGTCCTCTCAAACAAAATTCATCCACATCACCGAGTGACCCAAAACCAAAAGTTATTAAAGGAGGCAGGCCAGTGAACATGCAAAATTTTCTTAAAACGGACGAATCATCTAGCTCAAGTTCTTGATATGTTTGCAAGACACCTGCAGTTATTTCATCACTTTAAGACTTAATTTTAAATCTACTTATATTTATTATCCACCAGACAACATATTTTATCTATATACCCAGACATACATAATATGTTATGTTCTTGTCACTGGCGCCCCTTGCCATAAATAATCAGCTTTACAAATACGAATATGGATACAAATCAATGCAGAAATGGAAGAGAAACCTTAAGTTAAATAATTAAAAAATAGTATATGCATTTGTGCCTGTAGCTGTGGATAACTCAAACCGGTGGATATTAAAAAGTAAAACATACCTTAAATTACAAATAAGATAACAAAATACCACTGATGAAGTACTTCATACTCATTTGATTTTGCCATCTTCACTTGGCATGTGTATTCTGGTACATGTAATTTTCCTGTTATTAATATGTAATGCAGTTTAATGGTTGTGACAGTCTTGTGAAACCATGATGAATGGGACATCATAACATTTTTTTACTTCGTCAATATTCGCCTAGATTTGTCTGCTATGATTAGATTGTGCTATTGGGATTTTAAATTTGGATAGAATTTATCAGTTTTGTTATGATGTTATATTTCTTCTTGTGTATAAGTTTTGAAGTTTTAATAGTATTTTGATAGATTTATATTTGAATGTTTTGTAGTGTTTGGACATATCATATATAGTGTTTGCTGCAATGGTCTGTGTATTAATTAATTTAGAAGGTCACATTATTCACTATGCAAGGCAGAAAAATATTTCCATAACCTTGGTCGTGCAATAACCTAAAATTGAAATTGAATAATGCCCATGCAGTTTAAATGTACATGCCATTTGTTATCATACTATTAAAAATAAACAATGTGTTTCCTTTTGATACAAGGAACACATATTTCCAAAATTCAAGATATTTGCGTCAAACATTGTATGTCTAAACCTAACCATAAGAGCATTAAGCACCTTTTTTGTTTGAAAATGTATGCCTATGATGATTTGGTGCTATTGATTGATAATTTGCAGTTTTTAAAATAGTTTTAATTCATATTTCTTTGTGCTTTTGTATGAGTTACCTGTGACAGTTTTGTCAGAAGAAAAGATGAAAGCAGACTAGGGTTACTGTCTTCTTTTTTTAACTTCTCTGTTAAAAAATAGATTAAATTGAGAACAAGAAACATTACTGCATTCATTTTCAACTTGAAATGTTTGCCCAGTATAATATTTTGTATAATTGAGTCATTCATTTAGAAGAAAAAAAAATAATTTACAAAGTCATTTCGTGGAAGTCCAAAGTGGTTTTCCACATATGCCAGCCATGGCATGCGGTTGTGGCTTGTGTATGCAGTCTGCTACATATGATAATTTTCAAATATTTTATTACCATATTTCCTAAGTGCATTTGATAATACATAAAATACATACCCAGTTATATACATCAAGACATCCTCACTTAGTTTCCTTTTTACTCAAAACAAATCCTCACAGAAACCGCAAGGAATTTTGGGAAATTACCAAGATAAATGCTTTAATAGTCCAGTACATGAGTATAAATATATTTAATACCTATATTCATACATATTTAAGTATGCTTGTTGTAAAATATATACAAATGAAAGTATAAAGATATACATTTGCACAATGGTCTAGATGCGATGGCTTCTGAGAGAGATAGTTTTTGATTGAAAAAAACCTGACAAGAGAATCTTTTGAAGAGTAATTACCACAGAATTATATTCACAAGTTTATAAATGCTTAGATAATATCAGAGCTAATGTAAGAAGAATTAGCCAAGAAGAAATATTGTTGGTGAAAGATCCATGGCAATACAAGTCAGTGATAAATTCTTCATGGGTGTCAATAACTGTAATTCTGCCCTCCAGTTCGTGTGTGATTGGAGAAAACTTCTCAATGTACACCCTCACTGCATCTGCCACTATGGTACCTGTTAGGAAAACAGAATTTTAATTTCATCAGTAGAATTGTAAGTGAAATTTTAGGAGGTTATTACCCTAGACATTTTGCAAGGCCCTTCCTTAGTGCATTATGATGTTCTGAGAGCATTTCCCTCCAATGGAAGTGTAAATCTAGACTGTTATAAAATGCACTCATTCATTGTCACAAAAAAACCCGAGTAAAGAGTGTTACTATTAGACTATTATAAGACTATTAGTAAGCCTATTATTACCCTAAACCCACTTATACCACCATTCCACTAACACGATTTTGCCTCTTAATCACTGGCACTATGCGGGGGTCGGGAGCATAAACTTGTGTGTTGATATTGACCAATCTTAAAATGATGAAGGTCGAGAGTATAATCCCAGTGATAATAGATTCTAATAATTAATTTTTATTCAGTATTTTTAAATACTTAACAAGTAATTATCTCTGCCAGGAGTACTCGCAACTGATCTTTTCATTCATACTTCCCTTCAGCTGATCTTTAGGTATTACAACCTTAGATGAGCGTGTTATCCACAAGGCCACAATGGCAGACTGTTAACCTCTTGCTCTCTGTTTTGATTTTTTCTTGTGGTTGGATTTATTATATTTATTTCTAGATCTATCTGGCCTGTACTTCTGAGTTATAAAAGTTAAATTAAAAGTTTTTTTTATAGTTTTATAGATCAGATTTTCAAATTGCTTAAGATTTTATTTGACAGATAAAATAAATTAGACTTCTTCAGACTTGTGTTATTCACCAACCTTGTTTCACAACAGGTGTCTCCGGATGGAATAAAAATTTGTGATAGAAATTGATAGAAGAAGCAGTGTTATTACCAAAGTAATCATGCAATGTTGTAGGATAATTTTTAATGATCAAAATTACATTAAAATGCCAACTAAATACAAAATATCACTTCCGGTCACTTTTGATCACTTAAATTGCTCTATCCGATTACACCCAGTGTACACGAGTTTTAGGTTTTTGTTCTCATGTTTAAAAGATGATAAAACTTTACCATATGGAACATAGTCTTGCGCATGCGCGGGAAATATTTTATAGGCATCTCCTCCACTGGCCAGAAAGACATTGGTTATAATACTGTACATCTTAGATCTGTCTAAAGCTTCATATCTAGGCACCAGGCAGTCGGCACACCTAACTAACACCTCCCCCACTCTCTGTCCATCTGGTTTGGTGACGTCATACACAACCTTCAGTCCTGTGGAATTATCAGAATACACAATGAACCCTCTGGATAATTCACTTCAACTTTATCCAGTGTGAATTAGTCATTTCTTGTTATTTAAACACTGGACTTTTATATTTTAATGCATTTTGAATTTTATTGCTTATATATGAAACAATTAGACCCACTGTTATATTTTAATGCATTTTGAATTTTATTGCTTATATATGAAACAATTAGACCCACTGTAAGGTCTTTCTTAATTGCACTATGATTCTATGAGAATACTTACATCTTGAAGAGACTACCAGTAAGAGTCTAATATCCATACTTTTATAAACATGCATTCACTTAATGTCTCACAAAAAAATTTGGACTTGTAAGCAAGTCTCTATTGAATTATGTTATTATTCACATCGCCTAAATGCTGGTGACCTGTTACAAACTCATAAAGTTACTAAGTGAAATTAAACAAGGCATTAAATAATAAGAAAAAGGGAACATCTGGATTGTTTTTATCTAGACGGTGATCCAGATTACTCTCAAAAGTTAATGGGCGCTAAATTGGCCCAAGACCCATCTTCCGATATTTTTTTTCAATAAGATCCAAAAAGTAGTATTTGTGTAGTTCTACTAATAAACAAACAGTCTAAACCCACAAACAGGCAAACAGTCATGAAAATATTACCGTTATGACGGAGGTAATTAAGATAGAATTAAATACTCGGATGTTTACTCTATTTAATTGAAGATTTCATAAATCATTGAGTTATGAGCGTATTTATCATAAAGTTTTACTGTGAAA
Organism: Sabellastarte sp. h YS-2021; assembly: GCA_964017235.1. Taxonomy (NCBI): domain Eukaryota; kingdom Metazoa; phylum Annelida; class Polychaeta; order Sabellida; family Sabellidae; genus Sabellastarte; species Sabellastarte sp. h YS-2021. Next base: position 162,286,191 of record OZ024927.1, on the reverse strand, counting down.
GTTTGTCCTTGAAACATTTTTGTGGCCATAATATAGAAAGCATATGCTATAGCTACATGAAATATATTTTCCTTGTTTACTTTCCTAATAATTGTTGCGTCAGATAAGGTGGTTCTGAGAAAAAATGTATCATCTGTAAGAGGACATTGTATGCCTGAAATATATTAAATTCACTCCAGGAGAACACTTGCCTAAAGAAAAGCTACATTTCTGATAAAACAAAAATAAAACCAGAATATTAAAAAATGAAACCGAAACCTACCACTAAATTGCAGAAATCTGCCTGGAGGGTCAATGATGGTGTATTCAGACACAGAATGTTCCAACACCTCCAGTAAATGCTGCCCCAACAGCTTGAAACCAATAATCTCATTTCTGAATGGCAACACTTCAAGAATATCACCTACAGAGATTGGTCCTACAACAAAAGTCAAAGCTGGAATTTTGCATATCCTTTAACATGTAAAATTACATCTAGGACTGTATCTTCTGATATCATTACTCCAAGATTTTCCTGATGAATAGTTTTTCCAAGAAACATTCATAGAATTAGAAAAATTGTCGAAAAGCAAGATTTTTTTTCAAATTGCCTCTTTTTATATTTTCTATACACTATTTATTATGATACACTACTAAAATACAAGTGCTGAATGTTTTCCACACAGCTATTCTATCCTATTTGTCATATTTTTTTTTCAAAAATTCCGATAATTAAAAATAAATCTTCTTCTTATACTTTTCTTTAGAATTAGCAGAAATTTTATTTGCGTCAACACAAATACACATTAACATGTTTTATAAGTCTCTTTCCAGAAGACTTGGGACCTTATTTACCAAACCTCCTTTAAATTTTGGGAAACAAAGTTAGTCTCTTTTGTTTGGGGGTGGGGTGTATATTGAATACCAAAACAAAAGAAAGAGCAACATATAAAGGAATATTTACTTGTTAAAGGTTCATTGGACTGAAGAAGGTTGGTGATTATGGGCCAATGGCCCGTATTCACAAAAGGCCTCAGACATGTCTAAAGCCTCTCTTACATCCCGTCGTACGTGCACGTACGTCCTGGTTGCAGAGAAAAATCGGCGGATTTGCAAGGCACACTTAAGCTATCCTTGGGATTTTATGACAGAATATCAAGATCGCACAGACCCTGCAATGAAAATTGACATGCACATTTCTCTGCATGCATGCAGTATGGCTATAAATACATCCATATCTCAAGGGTAACTTACGAGAGACTTGTGCACGTGCATTTCCCTTGCAAGTGTTGCAAGGTCTCCTCATTCACTTGCAGGGTTTACATGTGCCGTATAATACACTCACATGTACCTGCATCCACGTTAACCCACTGTGGGACCTGTAGCTAGTCGCAGTCTGTTCTTTGATGTTCAAGTACTGGCCCTCTTGTCAGAAAAATATTCCTTGTTTGCACGTGCAAATCTCTGCTACCCCACTACCAGGCTACGTTCATATTTTTCAACAATATTTGCAGCACACTTACGTGTGTATACACGTACGATAGGATGTAAGAGAAGCTTAAGGCTTAACTTTGGTAAGTAAGTATGGCCTAGTTAGAAAAAATAAAATTGGAACACTTGGTGGAATTGTGCCAAGTGCCAAACTCCAAACACAAAGCAGAGGAAATTGGGTGACTCTTAAAATACTAATTTTCTTATGTGACAAAATCACTTGTCTCCATTTTTACAGATTGGTGTGATTAATATTCAGATTACAACTGAAAATATCAGATACCACTACTTAAGACAGAGATACTCAGTGAAGAGTTTTTTCATATGTTTGAAGAATGGGACAGAAGTCTACACTTCCTGTCATTTTGCCCCAAACCTTCCGCACTCAAAAATTATTCAAACAAACAACATGAAGACTCTTCCGTCTGTATTATTGGGGCAGACAAGAAACAATTCGTGGCAGTGAAACACTGGTATTTTCAATGCCAAAATACACAAAGACTTATCAAGACTATATAAAGATATTTTCTCAAATATCTTACCCTGCCCAATACTGGATCTGATCCCTCCACTATTCCAGATTGCCAATGAAGCTTCAGTCCAAGGTCCATTCCTAGTTTCCAGGTTTGTCACATGGTAATGGAAGATAGCATCAGCTACTAAGTTACCTGTGAATTATAAAGAATGTATGTAAAGATTGGGGAAATTTTAAAACATGGAATTGATGTCATAATAAATAAGTCATAGACGTTACTGATTTGCAGTAAAGATGCCAAACCCATATCATGTGGCCTACAAGAAGTTTTCATTGAAACAGAAACTGACAATTTAATTTGCTAAGCTTACATACTGGATTTGATTAACATTCCTTTAGTCAGTATGTTCACATCTTAAACAGATTAACATGGATTGAAAAAAATATAATTTTTAACTGACATACAAGGATAAGTCAAAGAACATGATGTTATGAGAGGACGAAAAACAATGAAAAGGTTATCAAAATGTTTTTTCAGTCAAAACATAAATTTAACATAATGTCCTCACCTAGATTGCATTCTCTCATTCTGCACTCTTCTCTGGCACCTTGTAAAAGGACATAGGTTTCCCCAACGATAGTAGTTTTGAGATTCTCTAAGGGTTTTCTCCATTCTTCTACCTCATGTAAAATTTCTGGATCTATGGGAATAATAATATTTTTCAGAGATTTCATGCCCTATCTTAATGATATTGTTAAATCATCAAAGTATGTTACAGTTTAATTCACCAAAGGATATTACATTTCATAAAATTTATTCAATGTTTCACCTACAGCTTATTATGGTAACTACTTCCAAATTTTAGATGAAAATATACTCTTTCAAGAAACCTCATGTTTATATGTACACCCATTAAAACATAAAATTTTAAAATGCCACCATACTATAAACTAAAACCGTGGCAAGAGATACAATGCATACATTATGAAAAAGTATATTTTGCAACACAGCAACACACTATATGTAAATGTAATATGGATCTAATACAAAGGTTATTGTCATTATTTGGATAGTCAAGGTCAAATTGGGGAGAATTGAAGATCTGAGAGGGGGAACTGAGGTCAGCCCAATCCAACCTATCCCAAAGTCACTAAGGCCTATATCTATCAAGTAGAACTCTCTAAAAGAGGGACAGCCCTTAGAGTTCAAGGCCAGAGAGGGTCCAAATTCAATCAGACACATTTAATATCAGGACGACCAGACCAGGGATAATCAAGAGCCTGCGAAATGAAAAATTCAAAATAATCCCAGGGCTTACATCATTCCAAGAAGAGAGAAGAGACCTCCCTTAAGGTGGACAGTCCTATATGGTCAGGGCCGGGAGAGATCAAAGTAGTTCAAGCAGAGGTAAGTCCAAGGGAGACCAAGCCAAGGATAACCAACCGCTTAAAGAAAGTTGAAACACAAAATCCAGAGGGGGGGAACCAGGGTCGGCCTGGCTCTACTTATCCCACTAGCTCACAGGTACAAGTCTTACAACCTGGCCCAGGGGTAGGGAGCGGGCAGGAATTGTGTGTAGCCGAGGAGGGTGGTAGGTAAAACTCTTCTTTTCAGTGTTGTCCATTTGCTTACAAATTTCAAAGTGACCCCTCAAATGATTGCTACCTGATGCCAGATGAAAGGTTCAGTGATATTGGTAGATTCGAAATATGCAGAGTTAAATGGTTGACCAGAATACCTAAAGAATTAAGGTCCCACCAACTGCTTCACCAGGTTCCTAAAGTGGCCGTACCTTACAGAAGTTCTGGTTTATATCTATCCTTTCTAAAGAAGATTTCCCTTATCCTAGCCTTGCTATAAGGACTCAAATTTCTTTAATTATCCATTCAAACTTTCAGTTAACATAATAGAGGTTCAGTTTTTAATAAACTCTTACTTATACATAATGCTAAGACAGAAAGTGTCAGTATGATGGGTTTATATCTCTTAACATTCGCAAGTGTTTCATGAATACCGAATATTCGTGTACAAAAAGATTTGGTAAAAGTTTAAGCTTTAGAAATCCTAATCTTATGCAACAACTACAATAAGATTTAATTTTTCACTATTTTTTTAAATTACATTTTTGAACTCTTATGTTCTTACCTTGTACCACAGTGTTGTCAAGTAGAATAGGATTGCCTCTGTGGTATTCAATTTCTCCCTCATCATTGAACGTTACATCTAAATGGCCCATGTATTTTCCAAAAGCATAGTCCTGTACAAGCAGCACTTGCTCACCATTGTCTTGTTGTATGATGACTGGATAAGATGCAATTGGGTCATCATTGGCTGGTGGATCACCTTGGTAAAGATATACATAGATATACTATCGCATTGTTTAAATGATATGTATTCTTCTATTTAGTATGGAAGTTAATACTGTTACACTCGAGAGTCTCAATGGGCAATTGGCTAAAAGGATTACCTAGAAAAAATGAATGGATTGTACTACCCTTTAAGTGGAAGCAGAACTTAAGTAGAACCTGATCATTGGGGAATTTTAATTCTAGTTAACTTATTAAATGGGAAAATTAACGCAGCTTTATTGGAGGTAAAATGCTGACATATACAATATTTAGGTAACCGTTAAACCACTGTTCCACTGTCAGGAGTTATTCTGCAGACCACCCAGATATCTAGTCCATAGTGTAATCTTAGAATCGTACAAGTTAAATTTTCAGTGTTAAAGGTCAGGTCCATAATCGGGGAAATAATAAAAAGTGACCATGATCAATCTTTTTGTTCATAAGTCTGTAACAGCTTATCTCGGATGCAATAACTTGTTTTAATGGTGCTGTGATTTAACTATGATTGATTAAGACTAATCTTGTACCTTCTTCAATTAAAATGGCACCTAGTGCGCCTCTCTGAAAAGAAGATGGGTCATTCAAATCTACACAAAGGCTACTGAAGCTTCATTTTCATTCATTTATGAGTCTTGGCAGTCTGAAGAAGGTTGTTGGCACAACTTATCTATTTTACTCAGAGCAAATCACATGATTTGTCAGTTTCCCCACCCATTCCAGCCGGATAGGTTACATCAGTCTCCTTAGTTTCAAATTAACTAGGTCTTACAACAACAATTTAAAGTGCGAAAAGCAGTATAACAAGCTATAACCACTGTAATATATCTGCTTTGCTTAATGTAATACAATAACAGATTGAACTACCTTTCTGTCCCAGTTAACGAGCTGACTAATTTTTCTTTCATACCACATGGCGTTTAATCAGTCAAGAGCACTTAAAGTGTACACAGACATACCCCTTCTCTTTTATTTGCAACCAATATCACTTCTCATGTGTTTCCTTGAGAAATTAATTTATTTAATAAATTAAAACCTTAATTAACATTCTTTCCTTAAATACAAAAACTGCAGCTTCATTAACAATGAGAGCACTTCATTGTGTTGCCTCTGAAATTTGAAACTGACCTAATTCTTACATAATGTATACCAAATGGTTTCATTTCAATTTTTTTTTACCTACCTGTATACAGGAATGTATTACTATGGCCACCAACAACTATATCGACACCAGCCACCTCTGATGCAATCTGTTTGTCCAAGGTGAAACCTCCATGTCCAAGCACTATGATCTGAATGTCAAAAGTTATGTGTGAAATGCTCATAATATTTGAATTTACATAACGTCCATTGAAATATAATATCATACAATAAAATGATAACATCATACAATAATACATAACTATACTTCAGGCAGTAACACATTACAAGTAATTTATATTTGAAGTGTCAATTCTATATTCTAATCTGGTGACAATTTTATACCAGTGGATTGTCAGATGCAAAAAAATGGCAGTGAACACATTACAATCCAGTCGGAAAAGTCTTTCCAAATATATGTGCTAATTTTAGTATGGGGAACCAAATAAGGTATCAAGGTGGCACTATTTAGTAAAACAACTCTTATAATCCTGAAAAACTATATTAATTACCCATTTATTGTTCTTGTACAATCTAAAATTATACAAATATTGAAAGGTTAGTTTTGTTTGCCAAAATCAGTCAAAGGATTAATGTAGTAAAGACCATTTGACGTCCTCAAACAGCAACAACACTAAAGAAGAAGTCTAACTCTATAACCTACATAGCAGCTTCCATCAAGAAACTTTTGATATTTTAACTTACTTCATTACGTCATAACTGGGAAGGTTCTGGAAAGATGGGGGGTTAGAATATTTTAGAAACTTCTGTTGACATATGTAAATTGATCTTATAAGCTGATTATGGGAGTAAAGGAAAGCAGTTGTAAACACAGTAATTGTTCTGGAAACTTCTATAAGACTTTCATCAGTAGCTTATATACATCAATTTACAGCTGTTTCATATGTCATTTTGCAATTGAACTTTGAGTGTACTGTTTCATTTAATCAAGCAGTGATAAGGTCACAAATTTTGCAATGGAATTCACAGACTTCTATCTGTAGAACATAAATATGTTGTTAAAGCCTTTGAGACCTAAAGAGACCTAAGAAATCTGGCAGTAAATATCATAACGGATTTCGTCCATTGTGTATGACAAGTCCATTGTCCATTTTTTTTTTTTTTTTTTTTTTTTGGGGGGGGGGGGTGACACTATCACATCAGGGTTCTGTTCAATGACTGTGAATTCAAGGCGAGACTAGAGTATAGGAGCCTTTGTCTTCCAATGGCTCAATCAGTCGCAGAAAGTGGACAAATATACACTTTTGTTGGGCGGACGTCACACTTTCTTTGGTCAAAAAGGAAGTCTTCTGTTGCTGCCTCTGGAATTTAGTCTAACTCTGTCACTATGAAAGTATAATAGCAATCCCACAAAGACCGGGTCTTGGTCTTGGGGTGATTGCCTTGGAACCACACTATCATTGATTTCATATCATTGAAATGGTCTGTCATGTGTTGTTCCAGTCCCACTGGTGTTCGCAGTGCAACATCAGTTGCCTCCTTCAGAAAGAAGCTTAAAACTTACCTATTTGCAAAAGCCTACCCACCATAGCCTCTCCCGTCACATCTGTGTCTCCTTGGTACGACCTGGCTATGTCCCTTGATTAACGATAACTGCCTTGCTTTATGTTTAGATGCACCTTAGAGTCCATCAGTGATGGAGATTAAGCGCTATAAAAGTCCACATTAGATTAGATTAGATTAGATTCTGAATAAAGGCCACTTTCCAAAAAATTCATCTGGGGCATACTGCAGACACTGGCATCTTAGATATCCCCCTCAGCCTTTGATGAACTGGTAGAAAGGTGGTATTCTGTCAAGGTCAGTTTGAAGGTCCTATGGATCTAAATGTGAAGGTAAAAAGCTCTTCCATATCTCCTTGTATGTAGTTTGAAGAAACTCAACAGCAACCAAGCTTTGACATTCCATTCCATTCTTGAAATGTATCTTATTGTGCAGGTATGTTGTGCTGCTCATGATACTCTGTGCAGAATCTATTTTTAAAGTGTTTGTCTTCGAAGGATTCAGACCCCTTGTTATAGAAGAAATTGTGATCCTAGACGAATTCTAGCAAAGCTTCCTCGATTTACAATGTCAAGTTGGCAACTGGGGTGCCACTATTATGCAAAAACCTGCAGGAACACAATGTCATCCTCGTATAAACCCTTATCAATATCCTGTGTAAGGAAGCATTGCTGGATGTCGGGTGTTACATCTGGATCCTCTGCAGCTGCCCCTCTATTTCTGCATCTCTGTCTGATTCTTCAAGATCAGTGGGGGTAAAATTCACACTGAATTTACCCTGTACCTCTGGAGCCAATATAATTTACCTTTTTGGTGCTTTGACTTTTTGTGTGTAACATGTGTAATGTAAGTATATTGGGATGTAATCTAGCAGGTACATCTTTATATTGAAACATATTTTTGTCAATTACACGTTATATATTTCACGTCTTCTTTCACATGTGTATGACAAGTCACTGGCACTGTGCCCTACCCCCATCCCGGATGTTTTGCAACAAAAGAGTTTGATAAATCAATTTATGGAAAGAAAAAAATAAATGATCCGGTGGGTTGAGGCTTCAAATATCAAGTATATTTGATATTTGTGAAATCCTGCTATCTATAGTTATAATCGGCCATAAATCCCCTTAAAACAGATGACAACTGACTGCAAAGGGGTAGTTCTTGGTTTAGTCACCACTCAAGTTTGCCAATAGAACATGGTTATTAGGAAGGTGATATACATGTTGTAAATGACTACTTAATCTATTAACTATATATCCTGTAATCTGACAAATTGGAGAAGCTTATTACAGTTTGTTGGCCAACACACCCCACGAAAGTACAAGCAGTATCTCCATTAGTGGTATGGGGGACCATGGTGAAGAAGTGATAATCCCCTGGCCCCCACGTCTGAGGTTCAAATCCCAAACCCTATGTGGCAAAAAATGGTAGTTTCTTACCGATGGTTGGTAGTTGACAGTACTGAAGCTTGACCAACTGTATGTACTGGTTTCCTCTGCCCATAAAACTATCCATCGTGATATGACTTCTACAGTGTCAAAATGACATTTAAACTCAAATAAACTTAAACTTCATTAGTGGTATAGTGATTCTTTTTATAAAAAATAACATTGACAAGGGGTTAATTTTTTCGATTTTTTGTCAACTGTTTAGAACAGTTTCTTTGCCATTTTAAAAGTTTTTGATGATATGATATGACAGTTTAGGTGTTTGTTACATATTTATACAAATGGGACCATCTCACTTTACAGGAAACATAAACCACAGGTACCGCAGACAATGATCAATTAATTTATTTACCCCATTTGAGTTACCTTAATTTAAAGATACAACAATACATACAAGGAACTCAAAACCTTTTGTTCTGAATTCAATACTAAATACTAGTTTATTTAAAGGCCATATTATAATAGTAGTTGAACATACCTTATTGATTCCTGCAGATGTCAGTTTTTGCACCTCTTTTTCTACACTTCTAATTTCATCATTGAATACCAGATTCTTCACTGATTCTGATAAGAAAATATAAATGCGTACACTCATGTTCCATTGGGAGATTTTAGTTATGACTAGCCTCACGACCCCATCCTTTTTCATTTTGGCCAGTCCTGTCTGGTATGATATTTATGTCAATTTATGGTAGGAATATAAGTTGTTCTCAAAAGACGTGGGATGTACTTCATGAAGATTGAATTTGTGACCAATGTTTTGGTCATGCTCATTGCTTGAAGACCCATTATGACGACTGGCCACATGCTAAGGGCGACTAGACATGTTAATAAAATGACATCCATAATGGCTCCAAAAAAAATCTGTAGAGGATAAATGCCAGAACTTACAAACCTCCTCTGGTTGACTTAAAAATGATTGTTTTGCTCAATCACAGGCTGTGTCACTAATTACATAGCAATAACACTAACTGTCTTTAAATAAAATGATTCTGACCTTTCCATTTGTTAAAAGTTATTATTAAGTAGAAGTGATGATATTATATTGATCTATACATTTCAACTTATTTGTCCTAAAATGTGTCAGGAACACTGAATATTATTCTTTGACAGCAGTATCGTAAGAATAATGATATTTCACAGGAGGAAAAACTGATGATCGGTATAAATACACCCAAAATTGTTGCCAACCAGCCTTGCAGAAAGAAAGCTGACCACGAAGAGATGTACAACAGGCTTAATTGTTATAAGGGCAGCACTTTTCACCATTACACCCAAACTTTTGAAGTTGTGGATTGTAAAGGTGACGAGGGTGGTGACCGTGAGTATACACACCTCTCTCTTCACAATAGATGGCAACTGACCACAAAAGAGAGGTTATTAGGCCAATCACTACAACAGTCCACTGCCGGAACATGGGTATTAGGTTTTCTAAACTAACTGGTGTATATTTTTACATCATTTAGGCCTACAACCCTTGGACCAGTGTCTAAGTTTCAGTGTAAAGTTAAATATTGATCTTGATGCAAATGATATAATATGCAATGGATGAATAAATACTATTTATAGACTTGAATAGAAGTACAAAAAGCCATGCCTGATAATGCACAATCTTTCACCTACAGGTAATGCTAAAAATATTTTTTTAAATGTCAATTTTCTATATAGATCTAGATCCAGACCATGTTTGAGGAGGACTGAGCCACGGTTATATACACACCTCATGTCAAAATATGACCCTGATTTGATTAAAAGATTTCAAATTATGCACACCAACGGACAGACAAACAGACCTGATCACACCTTTTAGGGGTGAGTATAATTAGTGTGAAACCACATTGAGACACATAATTTGCATAATAACTGTATTTTTCTGTATTTAACTATTACTAAAGTGAGGCAAATACTGTGTGTTATGTTTACGGAGGGCAAGAACAACAATAAACCTACACCAATGGAGAATATTGGTATAAACATTTATCAGATTATGGTTCTAATTTTGGTATTGGTATAAACCATCCATTATTTCATATATTTTATAGGCATGTTAATCATTCTACGAGACATTATTCCCCTAATATTTACAAAATATGAAAAATTTAACTTTTTCTGTGTCTGAGAAAATCATGTGATTAGTTCATGGGTCCATGTTATAAAAATGACAGACAATGGCTAAAACCTGTTGGAGTATTCAAAGTTACATTGTGTGATAAAACTTGACAGGTAAGTCAAACTCCCCTTTTTTATCATGCAGTATTTGACAGCTACATATTCAATCAGGTTTGCAGACTTCTTAGACACGGTCAATAGACAGGCTGGTTGAATGAGAGCATGATTTAAACTTTCAGATATTCTCTGATGACATGCGCCAGATTCTGAGGCAAACTTATTGCAAAGGTCATCCTCAATAGTCAAGTGAGATAGAAAACCACAATAGTTATATGAAAAAATAGTCTTAAAATGGCATAGCATTATAGTTTGGGCTGTTAGGGCATCAAAAGGGGTGAATCGTGCAGATTGGTCTACAAGCATGAATTTTTGGCATGGATGCAGATTAGAATATAGTGAATCAATTTTTTAGGGTGCCAAAGCCATTGGTCACTTGTAATGTCATACCGCTCAGTTCAGTATGACAACTTAAGAGACAGGGGACTGTGCAAATTGTTCTACAGGGATAAAATTTGGCACAGATTTATATTAGGACAGAGTGAATCCATTTTGTTAGGGTGCCAAAGCCATTGGTCATTTGTAATGGCATACTGGTCAGTTCAATATGACAACTGGTCAGTATTGATTTTGGAATAAACTTAAGAGTCAGGGGATTGTGCAAATTGGTCTACAGGTATAAAATTAGGCGCACATGTATTTTAAGGTATGGTTTTATGGGACCCCAGAGCCAATGGTCATTGGTGATGGCATACTGGTGAGTCAAATATGGCCAGTGGTCAGTACTGCAGATGATGAACATTTTACCACTAAAAATCACACAAAAGTAACATGTGCAACTGATTTCAGGTTTAATATTCCTATTTTACTTAATCCAGAATATTAGGACATCAGTGATCGGTTATTCAAAACATTTTACAATGATAGATCTAAAATAATATTAATCCTAGACCTTTTGGTTTAATATATCAAATGCTGAAGTCTTTTCTTGACATGTGATTATAAGATAAGGTATCTGTACAGTCTACTCTTCATTGTTTATGCATCTCCTTTACATTTGCGTTTTGCAGTGCTGCTTGTTCTGCCACATTTACAGTTGCTTGTGCTTGATATCTCACAACACACAACAATGGAACAAGCTATGCTGGCATTTTCTTGACATGTCCAGTGTGGTAGCCAGTTTTTTTTTTCTTGTTTTTTTTTTTGCTTTCCACCTACTCACTACAGTCAGAGATTTTCTGGTGTATAGTGGTTGCTTATTTTTTTAATATTTTAGTTGTAATAGCTTTACTACCAAACATAATCTAAGGTCGATTTTTTTATTACAATGGCAATCATGTAAGCAACTATACAGCTATAATATGTAAAAGTGTGTTTTATCAACAACTATAGTAACATGAAATGAGTATAGTCATTTGTAAAATCTGTATTATAATTTAACTTTCTGTAAGTTAAATACTGACCAAATCCACACTGTTGATGGGAGCAAACATTACTGACCATCCAAAATTAATATATATGTATATATTTATTTATTGTTGTCAGTACTGTTCATATTGCTAATGTGCATGCACCATGTCCTTTTGAGTTTCTTTTTTATTCTTGACCTTTTATTTTGGCATTCTGCTTTTATTTTGATTGCATGAAGAAGTTTGAGATTTTGGAAAATTGGTATTCTGAGATTTTTTTACCATGTTTACTATGATTATGGTACTATATGCTTTATTTTACATATCTACCAGAATAATCTTACTTTTGTGTGTGTGAGGGTGTTGTATATGTATTCCAACTTAAACTCATAAAGTTCTTCAAGTTTAGATTGGGATTCCTTAGTCTAAATCAGGCTTTGGCTGTATAGGTGGAAAATTTGTGTGGAATCACGAATCTTGGGCCTGTTGTTGGTTATGGTGACCTCTAACTGCTATTATCTACTTTTGTAGTGCTTGTGTTATGGTGGTCTTAATTTGCCTTTACTTGCTTTAAATTGTATTATGTTATGGTGACCTTAAATGTTTGTGTAACGTCAATAGTATATAACTGTATTTATTTTCATGTATCTGGTCTGTATATAAACATAGCAATTTAGTGATTTACTAATTTAGTAACATTGTATTAATTTATGTACAATAAAACTATGCTCTGCCGTGTTTTCTGTGTCACAGGAGGAGAGGGGGACTGCAAGCCATTATTATTGAGGAATATGTTATAGTTCCTAATGTCTTGTCTGCTGAGTGAGGCAGGGGTATTGGATATGAAGAAAGCTGTGGTTCATGGAACTGAGGCAGAATTAATAATGTTTTGATGTCACAGTGAGCAATCATCACTGACCTTGGTACCCTACAGAAATGTGATCGCAATACCCTAATATAAATCTGTGCCAATTTCATGCCTGCAGACTAATTTGCACAATCCCTTTTCTGTGTCACCATGTTCAGTACTGTCCAGTGTCCAAAAGAGAGACTGACCGATATGCCATTACAAATGATCATTGGCTTCAGAGCCCTCAAAAACTGGAGGCACTATATCTTATCTGTATGACTACATCTTTGCCAAATTCCCTGTCTTTAGGTCAATTTGCACAATTCTTTCTCTACATCTATGTCCAATACTGACCATTTGCCAAACTGATCAGTATGCTTTTACAAATTGCCATTGGTTTAGTACTTTCACAAAATGGAATCACTATTTCCTTATCTACATCTGTGCCAAGTTTCATGCCTGTAAACCAATTTGCACAATCCTTTCTTGGTGCTTCGTTCAGTGCTGTGTAGTGTCATCAATGGACCGACCTGTATGCCATTGCAAATGACCGTTAGCTTCAGCACCCTCAAAAAAGGAATCACAATATCCTAATGTACATCTGTACCCAAATATTATGCCTGTAGACTAATTTGCACAATGCATTCTCTGTTCCAAGTTCACTACTGACCACTTACCATATTGAACTGACCGGTATGCCATTACAAATGACCATTGGCTTCAGCACCTCAAAAAAGCACTATATGCTAATCTACATCTGTGCCAAATTTCATGCTTGTAGACAAATCTGCACACTCAAGTTCCTAATAGCCCATACTATTATGACTTTGTCAAAGATAATAACTGCTTTATGGATAAATATATCTGATAGCCCTCAGTGGCCTAGTGGGTTAGCAAGTTTGGAATCATTTCACAGGATCTCACCTTTTTATGAGCTAGACTCCCTTAAGTGACAATGTTAGGGTCACATTCCCAGGTAATTTGAATTATGATATAGATAAGGCCAAATGACTCTCCATTGTGTAAACTTAATAGCCTATTGAGACCCGAAGGGCTCAAGTACCATTAAATTTATATAATGGAAGCACCAAGAGGCTATTATTTATTATAAAACCCTGGGAATTGAAATCAATTTAATTAATTCAATAGTTCAACACCTTTCAAGAAACGGTCAAATTATGCAATCTTTGTAAGGTTTCATTTGATGTGAATATCATGCATTGCTTTTAACAAACTAGTTTTGTGGTCTAATTAATTTCAATATCATCAATATTGTTTCACCATGTCTAGCACTGATTTTACTTTTTGTAAAAATATAAAAAAGGATAAAGCTTGAAACTTGTGAATGTAATCTGACTGCTACAAATTTTAACCATGGATAGTGAAAAATTGATAGAATATGGATTTGTGACTTACAGAAAGCACTTTCCTGAAAAGTTTCGATTGTTCATATGTCAATGTTCATGCTGTGGATATTTTGTTGTTGTTTTTTTTTTGCTTTTCATGTAACTACACTGACTTGTGCTTATTTTAATACCGTTGGTTATTATTTTGTGTTTCAGGCCTTGAATGTGGTACTATAAACTGGAGAATTATTTATTTGTTGTTGTTTTTTTTTGTGTGTGTTAAACTTTTTGGGTTTCAAAAGATTTCCACTTAATTTGTCTTTTATGTCTCCAAATTTTGAATCAAGGATTCCTGTAAAGATTGTCTCTGGGGGAAAAATCCTCATAGAAAGAATGTATCATATTTTATATTCCACATATGACTCCTAAGAAAAATAAAGCTGCAACATTTCAACCATAAATAGTGCATTATGTCAAAAGTATATTATCAAGTGTAATAAGGAAAATTATAAATTCATGTTTTCACCTTAAAACATTTAAAATTATAAATCCAATTTAACCAGCCCTAATGCATTTCAGCACTACATTATGGAGAGAAAAACCTTCTTTAGTGTGACATAATTTGGATTGTAAATCAATAACAATGTATAAGGCTAAGCAACTAAAACACTCTTTTTAATTTAGTACTCTGGGTTAAATTGTACCTGCCCACACTGTAAGCCACTAAACCACTTTTACCAATCACTACACATGGTTTCAAGTGACTTCTGATCCTGAGTATGTCTGAAAGGGTAGCTGTACTTGCAATTAAATATATGAAGGGCTATTGTAAAGTCTTATGGTAAAGAATATCCAGGTTAACAAATTAAATTACTTGTTTTTTATTTGTCAGAAGGTATTCATTCCAGGTAGAATTTTTTCATGGGGTATTTTTCACTCTTAATTTCATGCAGAATTAAACCCACTAGACTAATTAATGTGAAAACGTGTGAAACCAATTTAATATTGAATGCATGTGCTGGGGATGCCTGGTAAACAGCCTTTTGTTCTTGACAGACTGGCCAACGAACTATATCATTCCACTTGTAGAAAATAATGTAGTGTTAACTCTTCAAAGTGCAAAAATATTGGAGAGTTGACACAATAGAAGGGTCACCGATCTGGGTTTTATGTATAGGTAAATGGCAAAGTAAGTGACCAATATTAGAAACTAATGGATTGTTTACAATGTTCGGAATGAAGTGAGTCAACAATCTATTATTTTCTAATACTGGACACTAAGGCTATTAAATTACTTAAATTACACCCATTCCTTAATTTGTAATTTTAAAGATGTTTTTAACACCCTTACTTTCCATTCCGTTATTTCTGGTGTGTATTTTTGAGTTTTTGTGATAATTTTAGTTGAAATAAATGTAGAAGCTGTTTCTTTGGAAATATGTAAAAAAGGCTTCTATGTATAGCCCAAATCACAGAGCAGAACAACTGACCAATAGTGAAATATACTGAACACTTTTAACAAAAGAATATCTCTCAGGTGTAATTTAAAAACATCTAAACCATCGCAGAGGAAGGCGTTTTTTTGTTGTTGTTTTTTTTTTTTTTTTTTGTTTTGTTTTTTTATTTCGTCCTCATGTTTCCATTCAGGTGGGGGAGTTTACACAAATTAAAATTAAATTTGTGTCTTTCATATTTTGTTTATTGTACATCACAACATTATTTGATTCACATCAAGACCTGCTAACGTCAATGCCCTGTCATATATGATGATAAAAAAAACTCACTCAGAACTGGATCAAGTCAGATTTGTACTAGTCATATAATAACAGCAACAAGTACAGTCTTAGTACATGTCACTTTAAATGCCAGTGATATCAGTGTCACAAGTTACAAGACCTCCAACAGTTTGTTATCACATGTTGCCAGTACATCGCATTAAAAAGAAACACATGGGCTCAATTCTTTGTCAGTTTTGTCATATCTTCTTTGTTACTATCTTAACAGGTAAAAAATTTCACATGATGTAAAATCATATTGACAAAAACACCAGAGGAGGTCTCATGTGTTTCAGATGTCCAAGTACCATCAGGTGTATCAGTGAGAGCATAAACTAGTAAATCAGTAAAAAAGGTGATCACAGCAAAAACTGGCAAATATGATTTTGTAAGGGAAATATGATAAGCGGAATTACTTGCTTATTGAGGTTAAATCATTTACAGACTGAAAAGGACAAAAACACTGAAGAACTGTTTTGCTTTCAAACAAATAGATATTAATTGCATTGTTCTGACATTATTGTTGTATTAGAGACAATTGACATAAGAGTTGTATTATGTTTCCTTTTCACTTAAATAATACGTCTTTAACTTGACCTAGGATTGATCTTATTGTTTTTTCTTTCTCTCAGAGAGTTAAGGTTCGGGTGATATTTTGTCTATGTATTTCATAGGGGGCTGATTTCACTAGATTTTTATTTCCTAAGGGGACGATTTAACCAGGTTATTATTTCATATGTGGCCGAATTGACCAAGTCACTTTATTCTGGGGACAATTTGGCAAAGGGCCAATTGGTCTATGATTCGTGCCATTGATCATGTTCATTCAAAGCTTACTGACCTGGTGGTACAAGATCAACAGTCTCCTGAGTGACATAACCCACCACTCCTACTTTCTCGCCTCCAATATCAAGAACCACAGAAGACTGGTAGAGTCCATTCAGAAGAGGTTCTCTGGAGGAGTCTAAGTTACATGCCACAAGAGGGTAAGTGATGTTCTTGATGAATGAGTGAAGTATTTGGGGTCCATCATCAAATTCATGGTTACCAAAGCACTGAAAAAGAGGTTGACTTTATATAACAAGGAAAATTCCCAAATGATATATTCAAAAAGTATATATCAGAAATGATGACCACAATACTTACCTCATTGCAAAAGCTTACCCACATATTTTTGGCTTCCCCTGATGTTTTTCCATGGCGTTGACTACCCACTATGTCTCAGGTCAATTGATTATGAATCTATGTTTTTCTGTATGATGCACCTCAGAGTCTGTCTTCAAGATAGAGATTAAGTGCTATATAAAAACAATTAGGATTAAAATTTGAAAAAGAGTGCAAACTTTATTTTTATTGATAGTACGTGATTCCACAAATACAAAATATTACAAGGTCTATATCACCAGGCATTTAAGTCAAATATGGCTCCTGTTAGATAGTAAACTGTACCACTCTCAATTGTAATTTATGGTTGTAAGCAGTCCCTTGTATATATTGCCAGTTAATTAAAATTTCTAAGCAGACAATACATGCACTTTGCTCCCCGTTGTAATTTTAATAAGAAAAGAGCTTTGAGAGAGAACAGACCTCTTCCAAGGCCCAATACCTCAATAGGCAAAATTTAGATCCAGACAATGATCTGGAATACCACCAAAACTTAATCATCCGCTCCTTGTACCATTGTCATTAAAATCTGTGAACAACTTTTGGAGTTATTTTTCAAACACAGCCGGCCGATTACGTAAGTCTCCTTGTCGGAGGTTTGAAAATGTACTTAGATGACTATTTTTATTATTAGAACAATTTGAACCACTAAACCATATCAAATTATGTATAACTTTTTGCAGTGTATCTTCTATACACTATACATTTATTGATAATAATGTACAATCTCTTTAAAAAGTTGGGGCATCGGGCACCACTCACTGCGAATATCTCAGGCTCTGGTCAGATACCCAGCCTTGATCTATAGTCAGAAAGATGAAGTCACTTTCAGTGCAGAATCTTGACTGAGTAGTATTCATTGCTTTCCTGCACCCACTGAACTATCCATGTTGACATGACCTACATAAATGTCTTGGAGGCGACATTAAAAGTAAACGAAGAGGCCCTCGGTGGCCTAGTGGTTAGCAAGTTTGCCATCTTATCATAGGCAGTCACGTCTGTTTGGGGTTCGACTCCCATTTGTGGCAATGCTCAGGACCTGTCCCAATATCACCCCACTGTTAAAAAAAACCCAACTTTGACTTTAAATGTAGAAGAAATCTTCAAGAAATAAGTCACATTGGATGTAATATTCCATTTCAAAGAACACGCCATTCAAATGCTTATATTAAATAATGTCAAGCAGTAACACATTCCAAGTTAAATTTATAGATGGAGATTTTCCTATATTTATGGAAATCTTTACTAGTTATTAATTTTATCTATTTTAGCTAATGATCTTGGATAATGAAAATTAATTCTTAGTGAAATTTTAAATCTGTATTAATATATTAAGTAGAAATTATCCACTGGTGAAAATTAATTATTACAAAGGTCATAAGCATGAAAAATTATTGAAATTTTCTTCTAGTTAAAATTTCTACTTAAACAGTACATTGTTTGTAATTCCCGCCGCCCCATCCTATGGATAACAAGTATGACAAATGGGTAAACAAGTGTTGATGTTCCCAAAAATCATTTATTTTATTTCATTTATTATGTGTTAGGTTATTTGGTATCTTAACAGATCTTCTGCTCATTCTGTTACATTGAAATCTACACAGAAATAATAGAGAAACTTCAAGTTTAAAAGTGAAGATTATATACTCAGCCGAAAAAAAAGAAAGATAACATATAATATAATTTATTATTTATAAAACTTGCATTTCTTTTTGAGTAAGTAAATATTCACCTGTGTCCCAGAACTATGGATGTGTTTCACAGAAAATTTTCTGCATTTGTTTTGTTAAAATGGGTTGATTTTACTCATTTTTAAAATAAAACTACTGGATAATAAAAGTAAAACAACCCTTTTGGTGCATATTTTAAAATTATATTTGACAAAACACACATTCTTTCGTCCTTCGAGTCGCATTGTGTTGATTTGTCTTTTCTCATGTTAAAATTGAAAAACACGCGCGACCTAAGTAATACTAGTATTTCCTAGATACCACAGGTATTAACTACATTATTCTTTAGCAATTTATTGCCAAATATTCTCACTGTATAATATGTCAATGCATGCAAAAAATACCTTGCTATTATGTTTATCATCATTATTCTTACTGATACTATTTTTAAAGTGTGACAGAATGTAGGGCTTCTTCATGACAATTTTATTATTTTATTCAAAATCTAATTAACATGGAACATTATCCAAAAAGTCCCTTTATTTAATTGCTTTCTGAAAATTGAAATTTAACTAACATCTATATTCCATATCAGTAGCATTTCGTGTAAGTTTAAAAGCCCACAATAGCTCTATCGGCAGAAAAACTAGTTTCTTGTTTAACAGTTAAAAATATTGGTTAAACTCGAATTTCTCTTTCAGAGAGAAATAAACAAAATAAAATATAACATGAAGATACTCACTCCCACAGTAATGCCCATCTTGTTATTAAAATGGGCTGTCGCCTTCCCTCTGTAATTGACATACCACAATGTTCCTTTAAAATAATCTCCAGCATTCAAATAAACCAAGTTGTCTTTAAGTAAGCGCATGTCTTGTAAAAGGGTGTATCTCCTAGCGACTCCGCCAAAACATTGACCTTTGGCAGAATCGTCTGCTCCGCAAGGGCCGCCATATTTGTTGAATTCTTCTATCCTTCCATGAATGTCATTGGTGTGTAATACAGTTAGATCAAACCCTGAAACCATCGTGATCCACGAGAGCTTCAGAAGAAGATTGCCAAGCTTATACATGTTAGTTTCTGGTATTCTGTATTTTACAGGATATGTATACTTACAATCTGTCTTAAATGTTTAAAGCCTTATCTTCAACAGTTTGTTTATATACATATATTGGTTACAGTAAGGGACTTTCACTGACTGCATAATGGCATCGCATCTAGGCATATAAAATCTACACTACTACCTCAATGATTAACAGAATGTTAATTTTATTCATATTAAACCCAGTTAATTAGAACAAACACTTGTATGGCTTGTGTGATCTGTATGCAATTAACTACTGACTTAAGGAGAATAACACATTATCTCTGGGTCAGGCGTTCAAGTATCAACGTTTCACATATCTGCTGACAAGGTACAAACAGGACCTTGCATATATCTATTATTTCTGTACAAATCATATTTCTTTGTAACTTAATCACATTTTGTACATCTTTATGAAAGGGTTTGTGGTGTTTGTTTCTAAACATTGTATGTATATTTCTAGTATTTTAGCCAGGAAAAATTTCAATGTCAGTTATTCACAACTTGAAAACATTTATCAAAGGGTGTTTGGTCAGTGATTATTGCTAGTTTTTCTTGGCCCGTATTCACGAAAGGTCTTAGCCAGGGCTTAGGCTTAAAGTTGAGACTTGTCTCAAGTTTCTGCCCCAAACACTGCTAAGATTTTTGTCTTAGGCTTAGTGGTATTCATAAAGAATTTAAGACCAGTGTTAGGCTTAGCCAAGGGCTCAACTTTAAGACTGGTTGGTAGTGGGCTTACATTTTGTAAAGAGGACTTAAATATGGCTGCCATAAACTTGTCTCCACTTCAAAATTTGAAATAGCTGTAAATAAAGTATAATTATACAGAACTCCTCACTAAAGCAGTCTTTGGGAAATTTATATGTGGTAACAAGGTTTTCCATTTCAAAACAGCACTTTTGCTTAGATAAAATGCATTAAATTAAGGATATATGTCACCAATAGTATACTTTGAATAGAAAAGAAAGGTCACATGACACAGAAAACCACTGTGGTTATTTGATAATCTTGGACTTAGCTAAGTCACCCTTTGTGAATACAGATTTAAGACAAAACTTAGCTGAGACAAAGTCTTAGCTGTAAGACTGGATTTAAGCCTAAGACCTGGCTAAATCTAAGACCTTTCGTGAATCCAGGCTCTAGACAAGAAATATATCATGTATTTCTAGTGCTTCTAGACAAGCCATATTTATGTGTCACTTCTTCAGTTTGTACACACTTTTGAAAAGGTTTTTAGTCAGTGGTTTGAATACATGTATATTTCTAGCTTTTCTAGACAAGAAATATATCGATTCATTTCTAGTGTTTCCAGAAAAGCCATATTTCTGAGTCACTTCTTTACTTTGTAGGCACTTATGAAAAGGTTTGTAGTCAATGGTTTGAATACATTGCATGTATATTTCTAGCTTTCTACCCTGATTGTTGAATGGGACATTGCACCCCAACTTTGACCTTTATTTCTAGCTTTTCTAGACAAGAAATATTTGAATAAATATGGCTTACTATATCTGGAATCATTTTCACCAACGGTTTTAACCTAGTCTTAGGCTTACCTATTTACACAAAAGAGCATATTTAAGCGTGTAAGTTGGTTAAACCTTTGGTGAACACACCCTGTGGTTGCATGGAAATTTAGAGAAGATGAAAATGTTTTTTGTAAACGAAAACTTTATTGTGGTTATTGGAATGCTCAATAAAATTATAACTAGTACATATATACTTAATGCTACGAATTTAATTCAATAAGATAAAGGCTTAACATTGTTTCCATAAATTTATTGGAAAATATTAAGCACATCATAGGTATAATTTTGGGCCAAGTCATTACCCTTCTTGAAACATTTGGTAAACATATAACGTTTTGAGGACATTTAAAATGTATTTTAATGCAGCTCTTTGTTAAAAAGGGTATGTTGCTATGAGGTCACAACATGGATTAGGATATAAAAATGCACAATAATGAAACTTAATGGGTGTACTAAATTGGAAACAAAACCAATTTTTGTGATCCTGGTTGGCTACAGAATACATTTATATTACGTACTTCCTCTTTGCCAAGCACTACTGGTCAATACGTGACCAAGTCATCAGAGGTTATTGATTCTATTTGAATGTGATGTTAATTTTTGTGGCTTTATCACCTATATAGGAGTCTTCTGTCCATATGTATATGATTATTTACACTCCGCATGACATTAAGTGGATGTCCTATGACACACTCATATTAGTCACATAATAATCCTATTGGGATCTATGAAGTGGTATTCTGTTTACTTGTACCTGTGATAAATGTTTTAACCTTCCTTCCTTGTAAACCTTTGTCTCCAGAATGTAGTCAATAAATAATAACAATTTTAAATCAAAAATCTTCAAAATACTTTTTTGGGTTTCAATCAGAAGCCCCCAACATTTAAATGCCATACAATACACATTTAGCTTTAGTACGTCATTGAATATCTCCTTTACTACAGAACTCAAAATACAATTTGAGAGATGCCAATTATATAAGAACAGATGATTAAGAGCCTCAGGGATGACCGTCAACATCTCTGAGGTTCTTTACCCGGCCACTAGTAATGACAGAGCATCGCCACCTTTAGTGGATATTCCAGCTACTATGTATTTGTACCTATCAATCATAACAATCTTGACAAACCACAGCAATCTGTATATAAAACTGGTCATTTCACTGAAGTTTAAGTTTCATTACTTCATATAAAATGCACTTAAAAATAGAGATCCATCTCTCAGTGTCACGTGGCAAGCCTACTGCACTTGTCTCACATGATCTGTATAATGATCTTTCTTACTCAATCGACCATGATACTCTTCTTGAATGCCTTAAATCATGGTGTGTGTAGCAGGGCCTTAAAGTGATTCACATCTATCTGAGCCATCAATTCCAAGCAATAGAAATTGGGTCAACCCTCTCTGAATTGCACATGATCATGTGTGGTGTCCCACAAGGCTCAGTCCGTTGGTCACCCGCTATTCGTTCTATGCACCATTCCTTTGAGTAAGGTTATTGGAAGACACTCAAACATCAAATTTTACTTTATGCCAATGAGAGCTGGTTGTTTGCTGATATGTCCCAAATGCAGCTTTTGCTTTTGGTAAATTGAATTCTTTTTTTCCAGATGTTTACGAATGGATGTCGTCAAACATACTAAATCAAACATCAAATTTTACTGTATGCCAATGACAGCTGGCTCTTTGTTGATATGTCACAAATGCAGCTTTTGCTTTTGGTAAATTGAGTTCTTTTTTTCCGGATGTTTAAGAATGGATGTCGTCAAACATACTAAACTTAAACCCTGACAAACCCGAGTTCATTATCTTTGGGACTCAAGCACAGCTCAAGAAACTAGATTCCCACCTCCCTGTCAGAATATATGCTACTTCATACATGCAGGAGTAGTTGTCAAGAAGTTTGGTGTCTGGTTTGATGCAAATATGTCCTTGGCTGATATGACCATAATATATGTAAGACTTAGTCTGTTCAAATTCAAGATCTCAGGCTTGGTAGATAGTATCTGACAGATATAGCTTCTACCCTGGCGGCAAATGAGCATCTCCCTTTCTCAAAAGTTTTCAGTTGAATACCGCTGCATCTTCAAAATGGCCACTTTGCTTTATACGTTTCTTCACAGTGATCATCCCAGCTATTTTGGTTCTCTTTTTTATTTATTGTGGTGGATGCCATACAAGTTATAGCCTATTAGATAATAGGTTCTTAGAGGTTCGTCAAATCTATCCATCTGTACATAAATTAACAACTGCACTTTGGTCAGTTTTCCTTTAATGCTCTCACATGTTTGAATAATTCATCTGATAATGTTCTTTGTGTCCCTACTCTTGCCTGTTCAGGAAAAACTAAAACATTATCTCTTCAGATTGACTTATCCACCTTAACCCATTAACTATCTGACGTCTCCATGTTATAGGCCTGGCTACGTCTATGGAATAATGATTATTAAATTAGGTTTTAATGTTGCACCTTAGTAACACTGTAGTCTGCCTCGGGTAGAGATTAAGTGCTACAAATTCTACAAAAAGAATAGAATACATGGGATCAAATCTACACCACTTGGCAGCCAAGGCGAATGTGTTACCTAAAAGGCCACATTGTTGATCTGATTTTGTTACTTAAAAGATAGATGTAAACCTAAGCAGTAAATGGATTGTGTCAACATAGTTCATCATCAGTCTCAGTGCTGGAGTTATTTCATCTCTTTCCTCTGAAATCTGATTATCAGTGTTAAATATGAAAGTTGGCCACTACTTACTGAACCTTAGCGGTTTACTGACTAGTCTTTCATTGAATTTCCAATCATGATGTGAACCATAAAACGTTTTAAAGGTAACAACAAACCCAAATTGATTTACATTTGAATATAATTTATGATCTTAAATATCACAGCATTAGAGGGTTCAGTTATAGGTAACACACATGTCTTTCCTTTTATCTGTAGCATCTTTAATCTATTTAATTGTGATAAGCTTTTGCATATGAGATGACAAAATTATCTAATCCTTACATTTTATGAAGTTTACATGCACTTAATTTATTGGTTCAAATGATATCAGACAAACACTTGACTTAAGAGTCCATTGAGATCTAGGGAGACAATCACCAATTAACTGTAAATTTATAAATTTATCTGTAGGCATAAATTAAGATATGATGTATCTTTCATTTAATTCAATCCACTTCACATTCTTATCCAATGCCAACTTTCTTATAAGAAATCTCCAATGTTTCCATGTCACTCCCTTGTGAAAGAGTCTACCTGCCACAGATCAAACCTGTATGTAACACATAGACATACGACATGCATAAATTAAGTTAAGATTTAAAGTAGCCTGTGACTCTTTTAGACTTCCTCTATTGTCTCTGCGTGAGACCAACATAATTTCAAAGATTATTGGAGATTTTAGGTCTCCCATGAAGACTGTCTTATATTAGGTTTACAAACACAGATTTTTAAAAGCAGTTTCTGACCAATGAAATCAGCTTTAACACCCGACACACTTTTTTTCAATATACATGGCTTACTTGTTTACATAGTATGTAGCAAAGATGATGGTCAAGTGATATATGTATTAGCTGTATTGCCATCATTTTAACATATTTAGCATACCACATGCTATTACTTATTGAGCCAATTGATCAAAATAATAAAAAAATGCTTTAATATTTTATAAACAAAATTAACTGTATTATCTTTTCATTTGGAATATTTTTACATAAATAACAAAACACATTGCAGACAGATCTAATACAATTCACAACACGTTACAAATGAAACAAGGCATCAAAAGAAATGAACATAAGAACACTACATTTTAACCAATGATAATCAAAAGGAGTTGGACAAAGAAGATATATTGTCTGTGGTCTCTGTGGTCATGTGGTTAGAGTGTGTACAGATATTTTTCACTGAAGTAATATACTATGCTTTAGTTGGAGAAGTAGTTTCAACGTAATCAGTTTCAATGTCAATTTTCAAATATCTCTCTCCAACTAAAGCCTTTTCCTTGATACAAAAGTAGTTCATGCCAAATAAATTGTTTGTCCATCTTTCAGAAATACAAATGAATATCATATTTATATGGTAGTATGGTATGTTGGTAGCTAGGAATGTTGGTATCTTTCTTATTTTGTTTTGTTGAATCAGATTTTTTTAATTCTCAAGGCTTTTGACACAGTGTCAATGCATATTTCCGTTGCTAGTTCTAAACAGGCAAAGTTGTGTGGTTCAATGGTTTAATTAATTGTACCAATTCAGAACAATCAGAAAAATAAAGAAATACTTCTCAATTTCTATTCCGTTTGTATTCCATTTGTGGAGACTGTTTTTCTTTTGGCAGAAACTTATATCAGAACTTAGCCTGTGTTATTATATAGATAATGGTCAAGTGGCGCTCCAGTATGTAAACCTAATGGCCTGAGGCCCTGAAAGGGCCGAAGGATCATTAAGTTTACATAATGGAAGCAATACACAATCAACATTTGTTTAACCATGTGCACCACTGGTTTTCCTTTATGGGAAAATATAATTTTGGATACAGCTTGAAAAGTTTTAATATAATTTGACTGCCACAAAATTTAACAATGGATAATGATAATCGATAAAATATGGATCTGTTACTTACAGAAAGCACTTTCCAGAAAAAAATTTGACTGCTTATTTAACAATGCTGTGGATAATTTGTTGTGGTGAGTGTTTCATGTTACTTTATTAATCTGTGCTTATTTTAAGACAGACTGAGTTAGCTATTATTTTTGTGTCTCAGGCATTGAAAGTACTAGAAACTGGAGAATTACGTAGTTGTTTTATTTTGTGTTGAAGTTTTTAGGTTTCTCAAGATTTTTATTTTGTGTGCTTCTTTGTCTCTTAACTTGGAATCAAGGAAAAATGCCTCCTGGAAAGAGTGTCTCCTGGAAAAAAAGCCTCATTTTGTATTTCAGTAATACCTCCTATGAAAATTAATCCACAACATTAAGAACAAAATTAATTTCAACCACAAACAGGTTATCATTTTAGAAGTATATAACAAACTGTAATAAGATAAATTAAAATTTTTGTTTTGAAATTAAAAACATTGAAAATTTAAATCAAATTTAAACCCAGCAACAATGCATTTCAGTACTGCATTATAGCACTACGTTTTTTTCTCATTTTACTTGAGTAAATTCTGAGCCACTAAAATCAATCCTTTTAATATAGTATGCTGGGTTAGTTTTTCATAGTGAGTTTGTTTGAAAGTTAGCTGCTCCTTTGATTAAGTTCACAGAAGATTATTGTAAAGTCAGATTGTAAAGAAATGCAAAGAATTAAAAAAATATCCAACTTTACAAATTAAATTGCTTGTCTTGTATTTGTCAGGAGGTATTTTTTCAAGGTAGCATTATTCCATGGGATATTTTTCTATGAACACTGAATGCCATTCAGAATTGAAAAGACTTTTAAATGTACCCACTGAACTAATTAATATGAAAGAAGTTGTGAAAACATTTCACTATTGAATGCATTGTGCTGAGGATGACTGGCAAATACTAAGTACCATTTTGTTCTTGGCAGACTGGCCATTGACCGAACCACAATCCACTGTTAGAAAATAATGTAGTGTTAACTCTCCATTATGCAAAAATAATGGAGAGTTGAGACAATGGAAGGGACAATGTGTATTAGTATTATTTAGTTGTATATACATTATAGTTTAGTATGTATTATTTTATGTATTATTTTTATTATTGTATTTTACTAATAAAACATTTTACCCTCAGTACTTGTTATTGGCTTGTAGGGGGCTGGGGACTGTCAGCTGCAGTGTTCGGGCATTGCATAAATAAATAAATAATATGGCTAACCCTAAATTAATTTCGTGAATAATAAAAAAACGATTTTTTTTATTAAATGGCACTACATTATCTAAACTTAATGGTCAATGAGGCCCGCAGGGCTGAATAACCATTAAGTTTATACAATCCAAATGCCCTGAGAAATGATCTGTTATAAAACCATGTGAATTGGAACCAAATAATTAATTCAATTATTTTGCACAATTTAACAAGGTCAACCTATACCATCTTTGCAAGGTTTGCATTGGTGTGAACATCATATGTGGCTTTTGTTAAATTAGTACCTTGATGCTTTTAATGTCAATACACCATCAATACTATTCAACCATGTCTATCACTGTTTCCCTTTTAAGGGAAAAAATTAATTTTGGATAAACCTTGAAAATTATGAATGTAATCTAAACTACAAACTTTAACCATGGATACATATAATGGATAGAATAGTGATCACTGAAACAGAGAAAGCACTTTCCACAAAACTTTAGATTGTTCGCATGTCAATGTTCATGCTTTGGATAATTGGTTGTTGTGAGGTTTTTCATGTTAGTATAATGATTTGTGCTTAAATTTGAGACAGTAAGTGATTATATTTGTTTCATGCATTGAAAGTACTACAAATTTTTTCATGATTTGTTGTGCTGAAGTTTTCAGGTTTCACATAGACTTGGTGTATTTTCTTAAGATGGTATGTATCCACCTCTAATCGCAAGGGTAACTAATTTAAAGAATAAGATGAACATTCTCAAACTACAGCAGGTTCTGTTGAGGTTTTAAAAAATAACTATTGGTCACAATCTCTCCTCTGAATTGTAAACCACAGACACTAGATGTACCCGGTCATGGCTACCATCACTGAAATCTGAGCACGGAAGACTTTCACGCCACCAAATGAGAAAATAGCAGTTTTTGTGAACAAGCCCCTGAGAGGCTCGTGCTTCTAGAGATCACATTTTCTTTGGTTTTTTTTTCATTTTTTTTCACTTTTTTACCACCGGATTTTCATGAATTGTTGCGTTGTGTGATGATTATCCATCCCATGACCAAATTTAAGCAGCAATGGGCAACGTTATTAGTTGGATGGGTGACTGTCTCAGTTCTAGGCCATGCAAAGAATGTATCTGACTTCAATTTTTTTTGTCGGGAAATACCATAAACAAAAAGCAGCATACAAGTATGGATACATTCAATTTCACAGAGCAAGCCAGCTTGTTTGTGGACTTTGACTTTATGGACAAGATGCTCAAACCATATAAAGCAACACACAAGAATTCCCCACCCCTCTGGTCTCTTGGGATGTCTTCAAACCCTCCCCTCAGTTATGTAGTGGACAGATTACTGCCTTTGAATTATATTTTCAGATATAAGATGACTTCCCCTGTGATTACTGCATATCTCTTGGAAATTGTCTTCCCAATGTTCTACAGTTACACCTTGATCATATCTTGTTGCTGATATGCTCAATTTCATTGGAGGCAGTTGTGTTACTTCACGAAGTTGGGGATCTGTGTAATTCGGATCCGGGTGGCTCCTGACTTGTCATATTATGGAGGTGCCTTCTGGCGACAGGAACAGTCTAGTTTCTCAAATTGCCTCTGATGGCTCGATTTCATCATTAAATTTTCTGGTCATGGACTTAAATCTTGTAATTCACTTATTATGTGTCATAAATCACTCACATGGTTTGTGGAATGCTTAGTAAATTTATTAATAAAATGAAGTAATCATTGCCAGTGTTCTGCTGTACATTGAACTTTAAAGACTGTATTACATTGTCAGTACAAGGTTTATTGGATCTCATGTTTTTATTGCATAGTAGCGTCGGCAGTTTCTTTTATTACATATTTTATTGCATATTTCACATTTTGCTGTACTACTATATAAATCCATACATTTTACGTTAAGCCATGTAGTCTGGGCTGTGTAAATGGCCAGTAACTTATTATCATTATGCATGGCTTCCCTGTCATCCAGCAATAATTGGGTAGCCAGTATTGTAAAAATTGGGTTCTTAACAGCAATTACTGCTTCGGGTTAGCAACTGTACTTGCTCACCCGAAACTTGCCTGGGTTGAGATAAAATCTGGGATTTATCTTTTTCTTCAAAATTGGGCTTGGACTAGGTGTACTGAATGTACAGTATTGGAGTGACAGGGTTACAGTAAAAGTTTGTTAGAGTATGTACATACATACTCATCATGTCCTCCTGCATATGGACATTTAGCACTTTAGTGCTTACCACCTTTGGTGGTTACTCCCATTTGGTAAAGTACAAAATTCTTGGTGGTCGGGATAGCGAAATATTTTCACTAACCCGACCCTTTTGGGGTCATTAGATCTTGGGGTTGGGCCTTGTTGCCAAATTTATGTGTATTAATTTGTACAGCACCTCTGCATGTATGGGGCAGAGAGTTAGACAGTAAGTACTGCCTTTGAAATGTGATGCTATATTATGTATTATTACATCATACTTGTTGTTAATAATAAATTATATATCCCACTTCTGCATATTATTGTTTTGGGGGAAGGGTGGCTATAAATGTGGACTGATGAAAAAGTTTTCTCAAAATCCAGTGATGCGAGGTTCTTTGTTGCCTATTGGGAAGCAATGACCATTGAGGCAAACAGAACAGCTAAGGTTTATTACATAAAAACTTGCTGACTGTTGAACAGAGCTTAAAACCCCAAGTTTGGCCTTTATAGACGAAAACTTAATTTTACAGGTTACAGACAGTGATTAATTTTTTAATTTCTAGAATTTTACTTTGTGAATGGAGTGTATACCTTGGTGTCCATCGTTATTATCTATGTTTCTTTTCAATGGAAAAGGGAAAACCTGCAATGTTATCATAAGTATTAAAAGGTGTAGATACGCATCACAGAAACGATTCTTTTTTTCAGCATAAAAGCAATGATATAGTTAGGTTTCCTGGATGCTAACAACTGAATGCAAAGACACGTGGCTAATCTATGTCACATGTTACTACCATCTCTGGGGGGTTCGCAGGTATTTAAAGTATGAAACAGCTGTGAAGGTCGCAAATGTCTTTGTAAGTAGTCGCCTGGATTACTTTTTCATCACACAAAAAACATATACTGTCAGACTACAAAGAGTTCAAAATGTCTTATGTTGTACTCTGTACAAACTAAATAAATTTAGTCATGTCACACACTTCCTGCACAAACTACACTGGTTTCCCATTTTTACCGTATATTGTTCAAATACAACCTTCTCGCTAATAAAGCAATAAATTTTAGCCAACCTCCATATCTGTCCCCTCTAATTAAGCGGAGTGATCTCACATGGGTCACTAGCCTGTCAATTTCTTCATCCAAATCCAATAAATGCTCAGGGTTGTGAAGCCTCACAGTAGCTGTTCAGATTGGAGTATGCTCCCTAAGGCCATTTGAACGGTGGAAAGTATCTCTGGATTTAAAAAAACAGTTGAAAATGTATCTGTATAATATTCAGATTAGCCTATCCTCCATCATAGCTTATCTCCCCTCTTGGACACTAATGTGGATATTGACCTCTTTGTGGAACTGGATTATCCCTTTTTGGACATCAGCCCCTTACAGGATGTTTACATCAATTTGGCCCTTTATAAATGCTTCTTATTTACTTACTTTCTGTTTTATATTTGCGAGCTATTGTGATATGTGATACCTGTGTTTTATGCCAGATTGGTGTCTACCTGAGAAAAATGTTTGCCAATGGCTGATGAAATTTGTGCAGCTGTCACCAACATACAAAATATAATGTTAAAATAACGGCATAGGTATTTTTAACCAAATAACCACAATTCCTAAGCACTGGATTGATGTTTTAGGATACAAATATAGCTTTAGCTGCTATCACTGTCAGCTCCTTCAACTGTAGGGGATTTAGGGTGTAGAGTGTTGGTTGATCTTCGTTTGTATTGCATGTGTGCTTTAAGAGGGATATATAATGTACACTTGTGCAATATATTAAAATATATCATGTGTTTTTTATTCCTATATATTATCCTTACAATTGTACAGCTATTTTTGTTTTGCTAATCTGTGAATATTTGTCTATGTATTACGTCATGCCTAGTACCTATGTATTGGTTATGTTGTGACAGGTAGTTAGAAAGGCAAAGGAAACCAATACATATAGTTAGTCAAGGTTCTATACTGTAAATTGCAAACCAAAGACAAGAAACTACCAGTTTTTCCCACTTGACCAGGTTTTAAACTCACATCTCAGAGGTGGGAGGGTATTGTATTGTCACTGCACTACCGTGACCCCTTTATGAATAATATATTAATTTAAAATATCTGTCTCTGATTTTTTGCAATATTTTTTAGGGATGGGGTAGTGTACATCTCAGTAATTATTCTACTAACAACATGGTACGCATGGACATAATAGCTTATACGTAAGCTACGCCCCTGTGAAATAAAGAAGCCCAGGGATGACCATTTATCAGTTTCATTTAGTTATTTAACTTACCTCTGAGAAAAAGAGGCCCATTAATGTGGGTGTTCCACCACACGACTAAGGCTCCCGATTAAGGGTTTTTGAGGGTCGGTTTCAAAAATATGCTTAGTCCCAGGCTTCCTGTAAGGGTCGGTTGTGGTCGGTTGAGGCCGTGTGAGAAATCAAACATGTTTTATATGCCCTTTTTCCACCAAAGGATTAAGCCCCGATCCTGTCGGCGACCCTTATGTGGGTGTTCCACCACACGACTAAGGCTCCCGATTAAGGGTTTTTGAGGGTCGGTTTCAGAAATATGCTTAGTCCCAGGCGTCCTGTAAGGGTCGGTTGTGGTCGGTTGTGGCCGTGAGAGAAATCAAACATGTTTGATATTTCTCCCGACCCCAACCGATTATTTTTTCCCGCCATAAACAAAATGTCCAGTCCCAGGCTTCCTCAGGCCTCCTCAGACCAAAATTACACAGTCCTATGCTGTCCCAGGCCGCCTGCGACCCTTAGTCCCCGACCCTTAGTCCCAGACCTCTATCACTTAGTCCCAGGCTTCCTGCGACCCTTAGTCCCATTGCCAAACAAAAATCGGCGATCCTGGTCTGGGGACGCCTGGGGACGCCTCAGGACACCTTGTGGGGTCGGGACTTAATCCTGGGTTAGTCGGGGCTTAGTCCCAGGAGGCCTGAGGCGTCCTGGGACCCAGTCGGTTTGTCTACGACTAGAAAAATGGCTTAATCGGTTCTTAGTCCCAGACCAGTTGGGGACAGTCTGGGGCCTCCTGGGGCGTCCTGAGGCCGATCTGTAGTTAATCCCAGACCTTCATACCGATTCTGTCTTCCACCCCATTGGTCAATTTTTTTTCCATTTTTTCCAAGACTACCCACGATTAAGGGTCCCAGACAGGATCGGGGCTTAATCCTTTGGTGGA
The DNA here is from genome assembly GCA_964017235.1 of Sabellastarte sp. h YS-2021. Classification (NCBI taxonomy): domain Eukaryota; kingdom Metazoa; phylum Annelida; class Polychaeta; order Sabellida; family Sabellidae; genus Sabellastarte; species Sabellastarte sp. h YS-2021. Next base: position 162,253,577 of record OZ024927.1, on the reverse strand, counting down.
ACAGGGGCATTAATCGTGGGTAGTCTTGGAAAAAATGGAAAAAGAATTGACCAATGGGGTGGAAGACAGAATCGGTATGAAGGTCTGGGATTAACTACAGATCGGCCTCAGGACGCCCCAGGAGGCCCCAGACAGTCCCTAACTGGTCTGGGACTAAGAACAGACTAAGCCATTTTTCTGGTCGGTTTGAACCACGATCCTGTCGTAGACAAACCGACTGGGTCCCAGGATGCCTCAGGCCTCCTGGGACTAAGCCCCGACTAACCCAGGATTAAGTCCCGACCCCACAAGGTGTCCTGAGGCGTCCCCAGGCGTCCCCAGACCGAGATAGCCGATTTTTGCTTTGCAATGGGACTAAGGGTCGCAGGAAGCCTGGGACTAAGGTATAGAGGGTCTGGGACTAATGTGGGTGTTCCACCACACGACTAAGGCTCCCGATTAAGGGTTTTTGAGGGTCGGTTTCAAAAATATGCTTAGTCCCAGGCTTCCTGTAAGGGTCGGTTGTGGTCGGTTGAGGCTGTGTGAGAAATCAAACATGTTTGATATTTCTCCCGACCCCAACCGATTATTTTTTCCCGCCATAAACAAAATGTCCAGTCCCAGGCTTCCTCAGGCCTCCTCAGATCAAATTTACACAGTCCTATGTTGTCCCAGGCCGCCTGCGACCCTTAGTCGCCGACCCTTAGTCCCAGACCCTCTATACCTTAGTCCCAGGCTTCCTGCGACCCTTAGTCCCATTGCAAAGCAAAAATCGGCTATCTCGGTCTGGGGACGCCTGGGGACGCCTCAGGACACCTTGTGGGGTCGGGACTTAATCCTGGGTTAGTCGGGGCTTAGTCCCAGGAGGCCTGAGGCGTCCTGGGACCCAGTCGGTTTGTCTACGACAGGATCGTGGTTCAAACCGACCAGAAAAATGGCTTAGTCTGTTCTTAGTCCCAGACCAGTTAGGGACTGTCTGGGGCCTCCTGGGGCGTCCTGAGGCTGATCTGTAGTTAATCCCAGACCTTCATACCGATTCTGTCTTCCACCCCATTGGTCAATTTTTTTTCCATTTTTTCCAAGACTACCCACGATTAAGGGTCGCCGACAGGATCGGGGCTTAATCCTTTGGTGGAACAAGGGCATAAGGGTCGGCGACTAAGGGTCGCAGGCGGCCTGGGACAACATAGGACTGTGTAAATTTGATCTGAGGAGGCCTGAGGAAGCCTGGGACTGGACATTTTGTTTATGGCGGGAAAAAATAATCGGTTGGGGTCGGGAGAAATATTGTGGGTGTTCCACCACACGACTAAGGCTCCCGATTAAGGGTTTTTGAGGGTCGGTTTCAAAAATATGCTTAGTCCCAGGCTTCCTGTAAGGGTCGGTTGTGGTCGGTTGAGGCCGTGTGAGAAATCAAACATGTTTGATATTTCTCCCGACCCCAACCGATTATTTTTCCCGCCATAAACAAAATGTCCAGTCCCAGGCTTCCTCAGGCCTCCTCAGATCAAATTTACACAGTCCTATGTTGTCCCAGGCCGCCTGCGACCCTTAGTCGCCGACCCTTAGTCCCAGACCCTCTATACCTTAGTCCCAGGCTTCCTGCGACCCTTAGTCCCATTGCAAAGCAAAAATCGGCTATCTCGGTCTGGGGACGCCTGGGGACGCCTCAGGACACCTTGTGGGGTCGGGACTTAATCCTGGGTTAGTCGGGGCTTAGTCCCAGGAGGCCTGAGGCGTCCTGGGACCCAGTCGGTTTGTCTACGACAGGATCGTGGTTCAAACCAACCAGAAAAATGGCTTAGTCTGTTCTTAGTCCCAGACCAGTTAGGGACTGTCTGGGGCCTCCTGGGGCGTCCTGAGGCCGATCTGTAGTTAATCCCAGACCTTCATACCGATTCTGTCTTCCACCCCATTGGTCAATTTTTTTTCCATTTTTTCCAAGACTGCCCACGATTAAGGGTCGCCGACAGGATCGGGGCTTAATCCTTTGGTGGAACAAGGGCATAACAGAGGACTATCACTAAAGACTTGTCTGACTGTTTCCAAAAGAGTTAGATATTAGACCACAGTAGATTTTATTTAGGTTTATAGAGTTTTATATAATGCCTTAGTATTGTGTATATTGAGACTGGTAGTTAGGAGGTCCTAAGAAACCATTAAATACAGTTGTTCAAGGTTTTGTATTCTAACCCACCAACCAGGGGCCACGGTGGCAGAGTGGTAACATTCTCGCCTCCCACCTCTGAGGCCGGGGTTTGGTTCCTGGCATGGCCTCAAGTGGGAAAACTGGTAGTTGCTTGCCATTGGTTGGCAAACTGACAAACTATATGTACTGGTTACCTCTGCCCTTCCAACTACCCGTCATGATATGACCTGTACAGTGTTGAAAGCGATGTAAAACCCCAAATAAATAAACTAACCAACCAACCAATGGCAAGCAGCTACCATTTTTCCAACTTGAAGTCGGGCCAGGATTTAAACTCATGCATCATAGGTAGGAGGCAAGTGTGTTATAACTACTCCACCATGGGATATATATAGAGTGTACATTGTACAGGGATTGGAAAACATACAGCAGATAGATTTGTTGCCACAAAGACCTTTGGTCCCAACTAGAAAATATGATTCCAGAACAATATTTCTTTAATTTTCTGCGACTGTGGGCTACTGGGTAACATAACTCGCCTAGGAACACAGAGGACGTGGGTTCAGTCCCAGGTACAGGCAGATACATATTGGCTCCGATGATCACTTAAAATGGCAGTCCTCTCTCATTGGGCCCTATCCCCACTGGTAGGTCAAAGAACCTCAAGGACGTTGATAAATGGTCATCCTTTTGCCTCTGTCTTTCAGTTAGGGGAATGTCAGTAATTTGAGAGTTGGACTTGTACAGTCGGATGAGTCATATATTGCTTTGAGTCCTGTAGTATATGAAGATATTGCGCTGAGTATAAATACAAATTAATTTTGGTCTTTTATATATTTTTGTTTTCATCTTGAGTTTTGTTCCTTTCCAAATTCTTCATAATAACCACTCTGATTTGGTAACAGACCTTTTTAAAAATTCTGTTAATAAAAGTGGTTTTTATTTTTCACTGAGACTGGTCTCGTCTGTTTCCTCCAAGATAAGTTTGTTGCAAATCGTGAATTATTAACATATAGTATGAAAAACAATTGTGCTCTTTAATTTGATCAAGTTGATGTGACATAAATATTATATGAGTTGGAAAATGTGACAGAAAAAATGTGACTGAATAAACACTTTTTTATAATCTATAATAAAATACTTATAAAAGGGGGAAGGATTTAATATCACATTAATCTGGTCGAAATAAATTACTTTTACATGCACCCAATGTTTATTTCGACCTTGGTTCAAATTGTTTTGCATTCTTTAAATAGAAAAATGGTTGAGCATGTGGTTTCAGTGCCAGATAGCCCACTCTACTGGATGAAGTGTGTGTTGGACGCCTGCGACTTTGTCTGCTTTCTTCAATTGCATCTAAAGTCGGCGACTGCTGGGTTGTGGAGACTGACAAAGTCATAATTGTGTCCTGCAAATTTTGATACAAAATTATCACAATAAAGTTACCACAAGTAATGGATTACATCAGAGGCAGACCCGAAGTAATGGTCATATGTAATGCCCTGTAAAGCCGTAAAGCCTTTGTATGAAAGAATTACATTTCAATATTTACAAAGTATAGTAATGTTTTACAATTTTTAAAAAGTAATATCATTTTGCGTGAGTTTGCCATTTTATTAGAAATTTGGGAATGTGAGAATGGGGACATTGTAATTTCCATACCTTTGAACCAATACCTAAATTGGGTTCATATTGGGTATATTGCTGTTCTCGTTGATGTATTATGCAGCCCAATAATTTTATACATGTGTAAATAAACACATTAATCAAATTGGAGTTTCTTTTGATACAGTGTGACAAATATTTACTGTCGTTTTTGACCCCAGTTGTATAAACCATTTGGTCTTTTCCTCAAAATGATCAACCCGTTTCCACCCACTGCTTCTATCTTAAAAATTCCTACCCTCGCCCATTCATTTCCCGATGTACGAAGTTATGAAAGAGTAAATCATTTGGCCTCATATAAATATCATACAAATGTTATTCAAGATCACTCAGTCTTAAAATTCTAAAATGGAATTAAGAAACATTAGTTTGAATAAAAATTAATCATTGCTCTTCAAAGTTTTTACAATTGACCCTCTGCATAAAATATGCTGCTTCAAAGATTAAGCTCTATACATAAATGATTTAGGCGGATCTACATCAGATTGAATTGATTGGCAAATTAGGGGCAGTATCCTCTTGAGATTTTACAGTTAACTTCAAGATATTTGCTCAACTTACCCTGTGACTTGCTTCAAGAAACAATTGAATTTTAGAGTGGTTATAAACAGTGTTCCACCAAATTTTAACAAGTAAAGATAATATCATATTTTTTTGGAAATGATCCCAGAAGTAGTGGGTAACTGTTACTCTCTATTACTAAGTAACAAATATCACGTACTGGAAACTGAGCAGAAGGATTAAGTAAGTACTGTTGATGGTGACAGTCACAAAAATGGTCATATGCAGGACGGTAGTTGCGAAACCAAAGATACTTCAGCACTGCTACCTAAGCTTAATAGTCAAATAAGTTGTTCTGCAACTAATGGGTGCCAAAAATGTTCAAACAAGAGGTGGTTTATGGTCCAGATTCGGTTTCAGATCCTACAAACAGTTCGAATGCCAATCCCAATCTTGTTTTGGAATTTCAGAAATGTAAAGCCCAGATTGGTAACAAGTTGGGCTGTATACCTCTCACCCCAATGTATGTGTGTAAGGGCCATCCCAAGAGCTGGGATCAGATCCCGGATGTCCTAACTGCTCATAAACTCATTGAAAATACTGGAATTCCTAATTTTGGGGGTGGCGTATTCTAGTTCAGACTAATTTGAATGTTATTAGTTGGAGAAAATACTTGGCTGATTATTTGGACTAGGAGTTACCAGATCTGATAGAATTCGGATTCCCTCTGGACTTTGACAGATCCAGAGATTGACAAAGCACTTTGGTGAATCATGCTGCAGCTCGGTTGTATCCAGATCATGTTGACAAATACATTTACGAGGAAGTTGGTTTTCAAGCTATGCTTGGTCCTTCAGATAGGAAACTTTTTGATGTTCACATTTCCCCATTTATAACCAGGGAAAATCGGATTCAAATTCTAGAAGGACCATTATGGATCTGAGTTTTCTGAAAGGTTTGTCGGTTAATGATTGAGTGCTCATATCAAGGATACATACTTGGGTACTGATTTTCAGATGCGTTATCCATCAGTTGATTCCATTATATGAACTTTGAATGAAATAGGTCCTTCGGCTCATATTTTAAAGTAGATATTAGCCAAGCTTTTAGGCATATCCGTCTAGATCCAGGAGACATTTATCTCTTAGGACTACAACATAAGGGTAAGCTCCATCTGGATCTGTTGCTCCCATTCAGATTTCGCTTGGGAGCTTTTTTCTTTAGTAAGATACCGGACACAATTATGTTCATTATGAATAGTCATAATGCACTCTTAAATTACATAGATGATCTTATCTATTGATCTTATCAGTTTCTTCTGGATCTTCTCCAGGAACTTGGACCATATATCAGTGTTCTGAAACTTTATCCACCCAGTGCAGAGGTTGTATGTCTGGGTATATTATTTGACACCATTAACAGGAATTTGTCCATTCCTGATAGTAAGTTACAGGATATTTGTTAAGTATGTGATAGTTGGTCGGATAAGAGAATGGTAACCAAAAATGACTTACAGTATATATTGTATCTGTTGCTATATATTACCAAATATGTAAAGCCAGCCAGGTACTTGCTTAACCAGATGTTACAACTGTTAATGATAACTTGTATCTTATTAACAGACGAGTTCTTTAAGGACTTAAAATGGGTTCAGGTTTTCCTTGGTTCATACAATGGGGTCACTTTTTATCAACAATCTCCACTTCATAAGCCTATCTACTTGGATGTCTCTTTGGAAGGTCTGGGAGGTTGTTATGATAATTATTTTCACTCTTTACAGATTCCTAAAGGTTTAAGGTTTATAGCACATCTGGATATACATGCTTCAGAAATGCTGTTCACAACCCCCGAGAGCCTTGCCTCGTGTTGAAACCCAACATAAATGCTCATTAATACTTACAGCTGTGCCATTAATGCAGTATTGCCTGAGTTGATCTACTGTGCACCCTCTTAAACAACATTCATCTGCAACGCCAGTCCTTTTGCTTGCAGTGAGGTGATTTATTCTTGATAAAGCTTTGTGAAAACCTATATTAGGGAATGAAAAGAGTGATTCTCAATAAAAATGCACTAATTGAAGACACTAACACTAAATTAAGAAATTTGAAGTCAAGTGGTTGCAACTGCAAAATATATTAAACTGTGTACAGGTGATAAATTTATAAACTTAAGAGTATAAGAGAACTCAACGGATTATTGTGCCCAATATAGGACATGGTAAAGACTTACAACCAGAGAAAAACCAATTACAATGAAAGTAATCTGGCTTATTATAGGAATATTAAAGTATTGCAGGTAATGCTGAATCGGATATGTTTTAAAATATGGAAATAATCTAGCAAAAACAAGCAAAAGTTTATGAGCAAAGTTAATCATATTGAAATACTTCTATATCTAAAGTATCAGGAATGAAACAGGGTGTTATATTTTTGTATGTGATTTAAGGGAGACTTCTCTGTCTCAGGTGTTTGTCTAATAAATTAACATGTAATGTCTATAAAATATATTGTTTCACTGGTAATTTAAAACTGGCGTATAACAAAGGAGCAGCATACATTTTGAAAGATCACCAAAGATAGGCTTACTCATTTGATTAACACAATCACTACAAAATACTATAAGGCAAGACAATTATAAAAACGTTGATAACCATGAATACAGATATGGGATACAAATTGTAATATATCAACTGAAAAGGGGTAGCTTTTTATGACAAGTAGAAAAGATATTGTAAGTAAGATGAGACAGAAACCACAAAAATACAATTTAGTTAGACATCTTGTGTCAGTGGAATACTTAATATCAATATGATAAAAGATGTAATTGCCCATCTGATTCTTTTAGGAATATCTTTATGTTTTTCTCTCCCACATTTTCATACAATTGAAGCCCAATTATCTGGCCTCCTATTATTTGAATATATAATATTCACTGCAGTTTTGACCCCCAAGCAGTTTAAAACGGCGGGGTCTGCTGTTTAAATGGCTGACCCTACCATTTACATTCATACAGCCATATAAAACGGCTGACACCACCCCCTATCAATTTAAACTTTTTTTCTAGTTATAACTGTTTGTTAGCTATTGGATTATTGTTTGTCTTCTGTAGGATATATGTTTAATGTTTTATGAAAATAATTTAATTTCCTTCCATTATTTGTCATATTTAAGCTCATGGGGTTAAAAATGAGACATCAGATAATAATATAATTATACCAATATACAGTAATTAGGAATTTTTACAAATATTCAAATACTTGTAACACTACCAAGTCAGTCAAGCTAATTTTGTGACACCCAAACAGTAGGGACAAATCCAGTTAAGTGAACACTTGGTAAAAATCAACAGAAAAGGGATGACTTCCACACTGTTATGACTGGTCAGTCGAAAGCCATTCTTTTCATGTAGGATTATTTTCTGATGTGTTGTCTTATATGTAGGCTGGATTTAACATCATGGGTTGAATTTGTGGAAGCTATACCTTTTTCTTGTGATTAGTTCACAGGGAAAGATAATTAGTTCATAAGATTTACCCCCTTTGATGTACAAATCACAGGTCAATTCACTAAAGGATGAATTTTAAACATTAGAATATGTTACGTCAAACACCTGAGCAGTGAGATTTTTCCTAAGGACAACCTTAATCAACCTTAATCAAATAATGTATACAGGAGGGCTATAAATTGCAATGACACCAATCAGTAGAATGCTTGTTTTCTTGAAATGTGGCTGGGTGGCACACAAAAGTCAGATGGTACATATGCAATTAGTGCATACTATCATATGAAGTATGTGTTATCAAGTTGGCTGAGCCATTTAAAATGGCTGCCTGTTGTTTAAAACAGCAGACTTCCATTTAAAACAGCAGACTGCCATTTTAAACGACTGATGGGGTCAAAATGGCACGTAATGTATAATATTATGAAGGTAACTAAACATTTTTGGGATTCAAATTTGACTTTGATTACAACATCATTCACAACATTATCAATATAAACCATTTCCTGTCTTTAAACTTATGTTACAGTAGTGACTCATAGTTCCACAAAGAAAATTCATCAGAATAATTACCTTATCTCTCACAGGTAGGAAGTTACTCTGGTACTCTGTCATTGATTAATTTACCTGTTAAACATTGACTTAAAATTATCCAAATCCTACGGTTTGAGGGGAAATATAGCAGTTACTAGTATTTGGTGGATCAGGCAACATACCTTTTACTTTTCACAATTTACTGTGATTACATTTGAAGAGCTGCATCTCCTTTTTAGTTGGCAAACTCTAAAATATTTACATGTATATACTACTAACCGGATCTCTTGTATTTTGTAGGTGAATGAAATCCATTTGTGCAGAGACTTGACAAGGTATCAGACAGCACCCATCCACACAGGCGTTGACTGGTGCTACTTAACCCAATGACATAAAAGTAACACAAAACTTGGCACAGAGACAGCGAGAGCAAGCCACAGTTCATCTGTAAAAAGTTACCATATACATTAAATTCATGAAATGCAATGATGGAATAAATGTGATGTAATCCATTCCTTAATACATAGATAATTGCTAAGGGGAACTGGATGATTCGGCCCTTTGCCAAATCAGTATTAATTAAAATTAGTACAAATTATTACAAATGGACTAATATAAAATAAATTTATGTAGGTGTTCCACTGGAGCCGACAGGCCGGTAACTATACATTTTTGGAGAGTCAGGGCCAATGTTGGTTAGGGTTGGTTGCAAGTTACCGGCCTGTCGGGGAGCGTGCGTGAAATATCAAACATGTTTGATATTTCTACGACCGTTGCCGACCCTTGTATCCGACCCTAATTTCAGCCCCCTAGCAACCGGCCTATCAGTTAACTTAACGGCCTGTCGGTTACACTTCCCGGCTTGTCGGTTAATCAAACAGGCCTGTCTTAACAAGTATCTGGCTTGTCCCATGCGGGAAGTGTTACAGTACAGTCGGTAACTTTAGCTGGCCTGTCTGTAAGTGTTTAACCGACTGGGTCCTAGAGTCAGGAAAAATTGTAACCGACAGGCCGTAAACTGAAACAGACAAGCCGTAAACAATAACCGACAGGCCTGCAACACTAACAGACAAGCCAGGAACTGTAACCGACAGGCCGGCAATATTTTTGCATCTTACGACCTGTCGGTTTCAAAATCTGTGGGTATAAAAAGGCGAGTCAGTAGACAATCTACGTATATTTGGGCTTTGACTTGTCAAGAGACAACTGGTGTGCAGCTTTGATTTTAGGTTTTTTATTTTTTTTTTAAATTAGCTTAAGTTTTGAGCTAGGCTGGACTGGTTGGGAGTGAAATCTGTTCTGTGAGGTTTCACTTTTATTTTTAAGTTTTGTTTTTTTACACAAGCTATACAATTGATTGATTGATCAGCAGGCCATGGGGCAGAAGGAGAAAGATTGAAGTACCAACTGACACTCAACCACAGTTTGAGTTAGGAGATACAGCTAAGGATATAAAAAGAAGGAGGAGGGAAAGAGATGAGAGGGATGAGAGAGAGAGGAGGGAACAAGAGGAGAGGGACAGAGAGAGAGTGGAGAGAGAGAGGAGGGAAGAGAGCCAGGAAAGGGGGGAGAAGAGAGCACGAACTGACGTGGATACTGATGTAGAATCAACTCAATCTAGACAGAAGTAGGGCCAGATGAAGTCCATTTTCCTGAGTGATTCAGATGAAGAAGCCATTGTGGAGTTAGTTAAACAGCACAATGAACTGTATGACAAGACCAACAACAATTTCAAAGACAAGCAGAAGAAAGAAAGACTTTGGGAGCAGCTAGCTTCTACCAGAAACTTGCCAGTCAAGACTGTGAAGAAGTGGTTCGACACTCAATGTACCAGATATGGCAAGCTCACTCAGACGAAGTCAGGAGAAGCAGCTGAGAAGAGCACAGAATGACAGACCTGGCTGAAGGACAGTTTCAGATTTCTACGAGGTCACATCAGAATGAAGGGAGTTTCCAAGTCTTCTGCATTCAAGTCACCCCAGAGGCCTTCTGCAGCTGCAGCCTCAGCTTCAGTTCCAGATATATCCTGAGACACAGAATTGGAGATAGAAATCGGCATTGCATCAGATGTTACTCATCATCCTTCAAGCACCAGTCACAAGTGACGACAGCCTCCAGTCGCGACTACCACCACGTCTGCAGATCCAGTCTTAGATCAGTTCCAGCAGATGAGGTAAATGATTTCCACATTTCTGGGTGCACGTCAGGACCCCACTCCAAGTCCAAGACAGTCGTTCTGCAACTATCTCCACTCTGAGATTGAACACCTTGAATTTTAGGAATGAGACAGTGAAGCTTCTCAGTGAAATACAGTACAAGGCCGAAGAACACAAGAGACAGGTCACCAAAAGTCAAGAGGTCACCACATATCAACTTCCAGAAGCATCACAGGCCAGAGCAGGACGTGAATACATACTCACCATACCAGAAACTCAACCAGTCTCCATTCCACTTGTGCAGCCTACACAGACAGTCACAGGAGAGCCTGTTACAGTGATTGCCAAAGTACAGCAGCCATCAAGGCCTTTATCAGCATCAGCACAGCCAACTTCTTATGTAGTTGTGGATGACCAACAGCCTGGGACTTTCAGACAGATGATTTTCAACACACCTTCAGTTGCACCTTTATAACAGGAGGAAAGTCAGCACAACACTTCTGGATTACCCTGTCTCTTTGCAGCGATTCCCAGTGTGCTTCAGTATCAGCAGATGGACACACCACAGCCATTTTCACCCTCTCGACTTCAACCAGCACTGTCACCAGTGCCAACTTCCACTCATCATGAACAGTCAAGACCTCCCAGCCAGTCCAGCCAGCAGAGTCAGAGTCAGCCCAAATCAGCGGATTAGCCTGCACAAGTCGCACCAAACCCGGCCCTTTTAAGGGCCACCTGAATCTTCCAAAACCAATTAACAAGCTACATGTCTATGCCCAAAAACCAAAAAAGCACACCATCCAACAATTACACCTCCCCACAGTACACGAAAAGAATTGTGTGAATGAATGAGTGAATGTTAAACAAATATTAATGAAGTTCCACCACAAAACCCAAAAAAACTTCACAAAAAAATTCCCTCAAAAACAAATAATCCCCTAAGAAATCAAAGTAAAACCAACCCCACCCCACGAATAAAACCCAATTTTAAATAAACACTCCCCACCCCCAAAAATCAAAATCCAGACTCAAACCCATGTCCCTCAAATTCAAGACACAGACTCAAACCCACGTCCCTCCCAAAAACCAACTTGAAATGAACTGCCACATTCACAGACAAACAAGCATGAGCCCAAACAAAATATACAAACATATGAGTGGCAATGGACTGACAAACTGAATAAAAAATGGTTGTCAACAGCACCCTGAATTGCTTGACGAGTATACCAAATTGACCACCCTTATCCCCCTGGATATCCTGTAGTTGGCTATTCTCTCTTCTGTGGTCAGTTGGCGTCTTCCGTAAGGCTTAACCAGCCAAGGGCATCAGGGCGAAGGCATCGTCCCCCAGCAGGAAGTAGTGTAGATCTGGCCCCCAGGTCCAACTGGTTCAGGTGGTGGTAGTCCCAAGGTTCCGTTTTTCAATTCTTCTTTTCAGTTTGTTGCGGTTGAAATCTGTGCATCAGATGATGACCCAGTGGCCCCCACATTGACCCACAGGAATTTGTAATCTGCATTGACTAAAGCCAAAAGTACCAGGGAGAAGTAGCCCTTGTAGTTGGAATATTCACTGCCAGACTTCTTGGGCTTCTTGATAGCAATGTTTTCCATCTAGTGCACTGACTGCATGGGAGACATTCCATCTAAATCTTTCTACAATTTTCTTCCAGTCTTCAGGATCAGTGGGGCACACTAGATACTCTTGTTGAAATTCTTTCAAAATGGCTTTGCAGACCTGGGGGACAAATTTTCAGATGGTCGTTCTTCCAACCCTCCATTGGTATTGCAGTGAGGTGTAGCTTTCCCCTGTGGATAAGTGTCTCAAAGTAACTGCCAGTTTCAACCCGACTTCCAGTGGCTTCCTGAAGTTGCTGATTTACTAACTGAGGTGGTGGGTGATACTTTCTTCAATCAAATAAAAACTGCTGACTCCATCCTGGAGAAATTTCTGTAGCCTGGTATGTCAGTAGTGATGAGCTCATCCAAGAATGTTCTGTAGCAACCTCTCTCATCTCTCTGCAGTATCCAGGGCAGGAGCCATGGATTCTGTGGCTTCCTTCTCCTTCTGGGTGGTGGGGGTGATGGTGATGCTGGCTGGGCAGGTGCTGGGTTCTGCTGTCGTCTGTGTGTTTAAATCACAACATATAAAAATAAATTCAACTCAGTAAAAAACAAAAGGACCCTCAAGTGATCAAGCAGTTACTCTTGATATGTTCCTGTCATCTTTGAAGTGTGAAATGAATGGCACATCACTGGGGAGGGGGGTTTATATAGTGTAATATGGATCTCGATTCTGGATCACGACTATAGACACCGACCCACAAAAACAATCAGTCCTGTCGGGAAGTGTCGGGAACATTTTCCCAGCTTGTCTGTTTGTCTTTATGGCTTGTCTGTTTGTTATCTGGCTTGTCTGTTAGGGGTTTAGGGCTTGTCTTAGTACTTCTATGACTGGCCATGCAAAAAACGTCATCATTTAAATGATGGGCTGTATTGACATTGTGAATCTATTCAATTCTTTTCTCAACATTAAATTATTACAATTATAAAAAACATGATAAATATCAAGATATGCAGGAATTTCCCTAGCCAGGAAATCATTAGCACATATTAATTGTATGCCCTGGTGTTCAAATCACTAACTTACCATGCAGATATTCAAGTGTTTTGATCATGTACATTGTATATACACACCTACCAAAACAATACTAAATGTCTAAAGTATCAGTTACAAATATTTAAACTAATGCTTGATATAATAGTTTGAGGTTTGAGGTACTGCTTGTTTATCATCTTCACAATTTACTGGTCATTAAAATAATGGTGTGTAAATATTACAAATTAAAAATATACTTCTTGGTAAATGCAAGCCTGTAATAACTATAAATGATGTAAATATCTTGTTTACATTTGTTTGTTTACAATTAGTATCCTTTTTATGCATCTTATTGAATTCACATATAGATTGCTACAATCAAGAAAATCTCAATTCAAAAGTGAGTATTATCAAAAACTGGAACCTTAATTAAATCAGTTCAGTATGTAATAAACACAGGAAAAATACAATTCGAGTATTATTTATCTGTCCGCCTAATTTCTAAAATAATTAATATGATGCCATATTTCTATGTAGATAGTGCAAACCACCTCCATTTATTTAACAAATAGTATCTGCAAACTGCCAAGGTTTAAGAAGTTTCGAAAAGTGTCAAGATGTGATTTCATACATGAAAAAACAGCCAGATTTTGTCTGTCTGCAAGATACCCATTGGCTAGAAAAAAATAAAGATGGAATTAAAAATATTTGGGGTAACGAAGTTTTCATATGTGAAGGAAAACAAAGTCACATGGTGTAGCAATTCTCTTTAGCTGTAACTTTGAGTATGAGGTTTTGTCATGTGATAAAGATACAAATGGTAATTACTAAGGGCTACTCTTGAAACTATCTACAATGACAATATACTTATTAACTATTAATGGTCCAAATAAAGACAATCCTGAGTTCTATCAAACTATTGATATGCTGCTACAAAAATATGATACTACTTATTGTATCATTTGTGGTGACTTAAATTTGGTTTTAAATACTCAGATTGATACATACAAGAATAAAAATGGGAACAACCCTAAAGGAAGGGAGACAGTTTTATGTTTTATAGAATCACATAATGTATTGGATATGTATAGACATCAACATCCCCAGACAAAACACTACTCCTGGCACAAAGAAATCCAATTAGACAAGCAAGGTTAGTCTTTTCTCTTATTTCATCAATCATGTGTGATATCATAACTAAATGCGACATTAAATCAAGTTATAGGTTTGACCATTCTATCCTTGAAATGGACTTTCTGCTTAACAATTTTATTTTTGGAAAGCGTATCTGGAACTTTAATAATAGCTTTCTACAATTACCCCAATATATTTCTCACATAAATGATGTAATAGAATTAGAATTAAATAGATATTTTTTACCAGTTTGGATTTCATTAAGAACGCACCCAAGGATTTGACATTATCTATTGATTATGACTTTTTTCTTGAAATTTTGTTGCTTCAAATTAAGGAGAGACTATCAGATTTGCATCACATGAGAAACAAAACAAAAACAACAAAGCTGAGCAGCAATTGATTAGAGTCATTGAAACTTTAGAGATGACTAGACTGGTCCCAAACTCATAGCTTCTTATAGATAAAAAGGCCGAACTTGCAACTTTTGGACTTTTTTTATTGAAAAAAATTTCCTGCAGTTCCACTTCCAATGCTTTATACACCAATCATACTAAGTGAATCATTGTAAAACGGAGATATATCATAGAAATATAGTATGTTCGGTTGCCAATTCACATTTTCTGTCCACTGTTGTTGATTTTAGTTTTATGTATCCCATTTGATGCACTCATCTTTTTCATGTTTGTACATAGCAAAGGTAGGTTCTAAATTTAAGTTTTGGTCTCTGTTGGTCATGCATTGCACTTTTTGGATCTGTTTTGCCATTTTTGACTGGTTGGTCAACTGCCCCCACCAATGAAAATAAAATGTCATCACCAAAAATTATTCACCCAAGTCTACTATCCGTTTCGACAGTTGCAACATTGCTTTGCTGCCCTGTAGGCCCACTGTGGTTAAGTGGCATACTGTTTCAGAAATGTCAACCCATGGTGGTCCATCATCTTGATTCATTCTGGTGACATTAGTTTAAACCCAGGTCAATCGGACAGAAACATTAAAGCCTACCTATTGAATGTTCTATCATTGAGAAACAAAGTATCTGCCTTTAGTGATTTTGTTTCATCAAACGACCTCGACATCGTTGTGTTACTGAGACCTGGCTAAGGCCATCAGACACAGAAGGCCTAATGGATGAGGTAACTCCTGAAGGTTTCCAATTTCACCACATTCCACGTAAAACCAAGAGAGGAGAAGTTGCTGTCTTTGTCAGGAACAACACTGACTACATGCTTTGTCAAATTAATCAGCAAGACACTTTTGAACATATCACTGTCAATCTATCAGAGAGTTGGTCAGGCCAGCTCATAGTACATATCATCTACCGACCTCCGTGCACTAGATAATGTAAATTCATTGAGGAATTCAACAGTTTCATGGGAGCAGCTGCTTTGTCACAAAATGAAAACATCATTCTGTCAATATGGATATTGACAGTCAAAACTGCTGGATCGATTCATGGACATATCCTTGATGTACTTTGTACTAGTAAATTCCTCACTACCTCAGCTTGTCATTATGTGAAGGATGGCATATCAGACCACCTGACTGTCTTTTTCACAACAACATTTCCAGTCAGAAATTTCCTGCATGATAAAATGCTCAAAAGTAAGAAAACTTGTCAAGATGAATAAATGTGAATTCATAGCTGATATTGCAAATTTTGAGCTTATCCAGCACTTATGCACCTTGACATGACTCCACGATATGTCAATAAAGGGTTCATAAACAGCGAGATTTTGGCAGCAAAGAAACACAAACACAATTTCGAAAGGGAGTGGCGAAAGGACAAATCTGCCATAAATCACAGTAGGTATAGAGTCGTAGTGAACCACTTCAACCGCCTTTTGGAATGTTCATGGTTAGGGAAAATGAGGATAACCACAAGGCCTTGAGGAATTCCATAAAGAAAGTCCTCCATAGATCACCAAAAATTGTACTCCCAGATCATACTACTAGCAACAGTTTAACCAACACTTTTGGCAAGTATTTTGCAGACAAAAATTGCTAAAACAAGATCTGGATTATTGTCTACTGGTGCCGATCCCAGTCCCAGGTTCCTGTAAAAATAAATTTGTTGCTTTCAGGACCATGTCAGGGGATGATATTCTCAAAATCATTAAGTCTGCACCAAATAAATCATGTGACTTGGACCCAATCCCAACATCCTTGATTGTATCAGTGTACTCTTGACTCCAATTACCCATATTGTGAACTACTTCTTACAGGAGAGCAGTTTCCCATCCTGTTTCAAAACTGCATGTCACACCCTTGCTAAAAAAGGCTGGTCTTGATAGAAACACTCTCAAGACTTATCCACCAGTTTCCAACCTCAGCTACATCTCTAAACATATAGAGAAAGCTGTGGCAAAGCAAATAAATGAGCATATTGCTCATGAGGATATATTCAACATAAATCAGTCTACATATAGAGCTTTTTACTCTACTGAAATGGCATTGTTAAAAATACAAAATGACTTTGCCACCTCAATGGACAAGGGTCCTGCTGTTGGATTAGTCCTTATGGACTTATCCGCAGCTGTTGACACAATACACCACTCAATCCTATTCAACTGCCTCCAGCATTCATACGGCATTGATGGGGTTGTGCTTAGGTCATACCTCAAGTCAAGAAAACAGAGGATCAAAACAGACTGACATCTTCCAGATGCTTTTCACTCTCTTATGGGGTTCTTCAGGGCTCAGTCCTGGGCCCACTCGTTTTTACCCAAAATACAACCCTCTTAGTTCAGTCATATCTAAATTCAATGTTACCCATCACTTATATGCAGAAAATACTCAAATTTACTTGAAACTTGACCCTAGGAACTGTGATTCTAGCACCACTGAACTGGCAAACTGCCTTGAGGCAGTCCAGACATGATGGGAAATAACAAACTTAAATTAAATCCTGATAAGACAGAATTCATAGTAATTGGAGATGATAAAATCAGAAGCACCATGAAGTCACCATTTCCAGTAGGTTTCCTCTGCAATATCATGGAACCAGCTGAATCGGTCAAAAACCTTGGTGTCATCCTAGATGCTAAGAATTCAATGCTAAGACACATGGCTAATCTATGTTGCACATGTTCTTCCCTCTCCGGGAACTACCATGGGTTTGCAGGTATCTAAATCATAAAACAGATGTGAAGGTGGCAAATGCCTTGGTAAACAGTTGCCTGGATTACTGTAATTTACTGCTATATCACACAAAGAAGGCATATACTGTCAAACTACAAAGAGTTCAAAATATTTCTTATCTTTTACTGTGTAAGTAAATATATTTTGTCATGTCACACCCTTCCTGCACAAACTACACTGGCTCCCCATTCATTATCGTATATTGTTCAAATACAACCTCCTTACTTATAAAGCCATAAATATTATTCAACCTCCATATCTCTCATCTCTAGTTAAGTGGAGTGATCGCACATGGGGCAATCACTTATCAGTCTACTCATCTAAACCGAATAAAAGCTCAGGGTTGCACAATTTTGGAGTGGCTGCTCCTACAGAGTGGAACAAACTCCCTCAAGACATTAGAACTTTGGAAGTTATCTCCAACAAATTGGAAACCTATGCTTCAGCATGATGAAATTTTGTCAAAAGACATTTGGAACACAATCTACAGAAATTGTTTCAAAACTATAGCAGATAATAATATAATTTGGTTCCAATATAAGACTCTTTTTAATAAAAGAAATAAAAAGAAATACTTATACAAAATAAAAATATATCCAAATGAGATGTGTTCATTCTGTACTCAATTTCCATAGTCTATTCAACACCCTTTTTTCTGAATGTGTTATTGTCTCACAACTGTGGGATAATGTACATGACTGGATTACACAACAAATTGGGAATAAATATTGTCATAAGCAAACTAACGGAAAGTTTTGGGATATTTATTCCATGTTGTAAATTTCTGGCCCCTTAACTTTGTTCTTTTAATAACAAGAGAGGCCACGGTGGCAGAGTGGTAACACTCTCGCCTCCCACCTCTGCGGTCGGGGTTCGATCCCCGTCATGGCCGTAAGTGGGAAAGCTGGTAGTTGCTTGCCGTTGGTCGGCAGTTTACAGTACAGAACCCTAGCGAACTATATGTACTGGTTTCCTCTGCCCTTCCAACTACCCGTCGTGATATGACCTGTACAGTGTTGAAAGCGACGTAAAACCCCAAATAAATAAATTTAATAACAAGAAAGTACATTTTCCGGTGTTCTAAAAAAGTGTATCCACTAAATATATTTGCTCTTCAATTAAAAGTAAAAAGGAATTACATAGAGCAACAGATGCTAGAAAAGATCAACGTAATGGAACAACATTACAATAGAAAGTGGACTTTGTGGAATAAATTATTTGATGGCATCTAAGTCAAGTATTTCCAATGTTTTGTATATGTATTTAGGAATTGTTGAAGGTATCCAATTAAGATAAAAGTTTATCTGTATGTTAGAGTTGTTTAAGTTCATTCATCTTCAAACACATGAAGGTGTCAATTTAAGATAAACATTTCCAAAAGAATTCCAATCCTATCTGCTCTCATACTGTGGAAAAACCTTTATTTGTATTTTTATATCAATATCATTTTTGTTTAAGACAAATAATCCCTGAGAATAATTATTGTTTTCATGTTTCATCTTTAGGTTGATATGCTTTAGAAATGAGGCAATTTCATACTGTACTACCTTCTGTTGTTGTGTTTTTTTTCTTTTCTTGTGTTTTCATTTTGTTTCTTTTTTGAAACTACTGTATATAGAAGGAATGTATATATTCAAAAAGAAAAAAATATATATTAAAAAGATATGCAGGAAAGTGTCCAAAATTTGGTAGCCAAATGCAAATCTCACCATGTGGCTTCGAATATGTCCTAACAAGTTACAAAATGGACTGTATCACAACAATCCACAACCAAGGTAAAGAGATGTTTTTATCTAGGTGTTACTTGGAGAGAAAGTGGAATCTATTACAAACCTAGTCCATAGCTATGGTAGCCATCCATTTATAAAATTAGAATATTAGTAACATGTATTAAAAATATCTTGTTTAAAGGATTATCGACAGACACAAACATGATAGAAAGGTAAAATTACACGGTTGAGCGAAGAAGTATTTCAAAATGATTCTTGATGAGTGATCTATTTAATCTAATCTAATGTGGACTTTTATAGAACTTAAGCTCCATCCATGACAGACTCTAAGGTGCACCTGAACTTAAAATAAGGCATTTAACATGTTATCCAATGACATAGCCAGGTCATACCAAGGAGATGCAGAGGATGACATTGGGGGCTATGGCGGATAGGCTTTTGCAAACAAGTAAGTTTTGAGCTTATTCCTGAAGGAAGCAACTGATGTTCCACTACGCACATCATTAGGGAGTTCATTCCAGATCTTAGGAGAATCAAAGGCAAAGCTATGGCTATAATTTTTGACTGACTTAAAGATTAATGAGCGGAATGGAGGAACTGTAAGGTATTTACGATCAGGGTGACTATGCCTGGTACTATAGGAACAACTGCTGAGAGACATAAACGGTTCAAAATAAGAAGGAGAACCACTATGTAAAAATTTATAAACCAGTGTTGCAGTGTTAAACATTCAGCGGTACTTAACAGACAACCAGTGAAGTTGCTTTAGGATGGGTGTAACATGAGTATACTTTCTACGATTTGTGACAATACGAGCAAGGGTATCCTGAGTACTCTGTAATTTGTGCTGATTGAGACATGACAAAAATTTAAACAGAGTTACAAAAGTACAGACAACTACTAACCAAGGAATGCCACTTGGGGAGTAAGATACTGTCTTATTCTACAAAGGTTAGGCATCTGGAAAAAACATGCTTTATAAGTCTTGTTGACGTGTTCAGAAAGGAAAATTCTGCATCAAACCACACATAGGTTTTTGACAGTCAATCAGATAAAGCAGGCTTCCAAGAATATTGACAGGAAAGTGAGGGAAAATTTTCTGACGTTGAGCCTGAGAACCAAAAACAATAAATTCAGTTTTTTCAAGGTTGAGCTTCAATTTACTGAGAGATATCAATCGTTGCTCATCCTGAAGGCAAGCATTTAGCTTGGCAAGATGGACAAGCCCTGGACAAGATTAAAATCTCTTCACATCCTGACTGCTAGTGAATGTTATTAGTAACAGTTAGTATTCATACAGTATACTCCCATATTATTTTGGTATGCCTCCAAGATGTGCACAATTGCCAAAAAATCTAAATTTTCTTGGTTTGGGACAATATGGGGCCCAACCGTGGAAATGGAACAGGGATATTAAGAACTTGATATTCATTATGGTTTGTGAAGTTTGAGATATCCATTTGTGGTGTGTGGGCATCATGGATGTCAGTTCCTCTACCCTGACATGGATTCAGAGCCGTGTGACAGTACCTTAACCACCCTCACTTACAGATCACTAGGAAGCCTTTGAATAGGTAGCCCTTGTTGCTAAGGATCTGCCATTGAACGAATGCTGAAACTGACGGGTTTATTGGTTTGAATTTAGAATCCAAATGAATAGATGTGACAAGAATTCTGAACTTCCCACCCACTCAAAAACCCTTCATGCTGGGTCTTAATTTTACTTATAATTTTTAACGCAACCTTTCTTATATTTTATTTTAGTTCAGGGTCTCCGATATGTTACTATTTTCATGTAATCTTGATATTAGATAGCATGGCTTATTTGGGGTCACTTCAGCCTTGTCTCAGGCTTCAGAATTTCAAGCCACTCACGACCTATTGGTCATTTTTTGTAATTTTCAAGTTTTTGGTGTGATCACCAGTTGTAATTTATCTATTTGCATATAAACTGTTTTGCAATATACAGTAGAAGTCTCATTAACATTTTTACACAAGTTAAATGTAAATTGTTATTGTATAATTAACTCACTTGCTCCGCATTGCTGCCTTTATTTACCCTGCCAGGGTAGGGGGGACTGTCGAACTTTTGTGTGTCTATGCTTGGTCTATTTGAAATGACTTATTTCACTAGAAAGGAGTTAAGCATTTGGGATTTCATTTTCAATTTTATCTCTTAACTGTTGACTAAACTATGCATTTGCCAAAGATTTATTTTTTGCATAAATAGCTAGAGTAGTAACAGCTCCAATGACAGTTACTTGCTATTTCAGCTGTTTTATGTGCTATTTCTGTAAATTAACTGTTTTATTATTTAAAAGGTGATAAACTATTGAACTGTTTAGAAAGTATCTCTATGCAACTATCAATCAAATTTTCAACCACAGCATTTTGCAGTTTTGCCTTCCAGGGAGTGGCCATTACAAAGTCAAATGGACAAATCGGAGGTATTCTACCGTTGATAGGAATAGGCAACATCAGGCAGGCAGAGAAAAAGGCGGAGTGTCACAGATTAGTTATTAAGTAAATCCATGTTGATTTTAAAATATTGTCCGATGTTGATTAATGCTAAGCAGAGGAACGGAATTAAAGTTTTCTGTACAGGGGATGGTATTATGATGCACTAGAAAAGCCTGTGTTTGTACAAACTGTAACTAAGGTGTCATTAATATGTCCCTACTTTCACTTAAAGGTTGGCAGAAAATTTTACATTTATTGTCAAATTACACGCCATTGACAAAACTTTTTAAATATGTTCAAGCATAGTTTCCCTAACAATTCTCTATTTTTGCCAAATGAGAAGAGACATAAAAAATGAAATCTTTCTGAATGAGAGCAGAAAACCCCATACCTTTATATCTAAGTTAAGCCCTAATATTGTAATAACCATTAAATCTTTCATATTTTTAAGACTATTTGAAGCATTTTTCACAACACATAAAAACACAGGAAATCATAAAGTATGGTTTCAGTTTCACATACTACATTGAATTGAATATTTCGTACAACTAGACAGTCCCATTAATTTCCGGGTTGTACAAAATTCTTATACATCTACTCAAAATTCTGTCATAAATGTTGGTGTTAGCTTTGCCCCCATAGTTTGCAATGCTCTTCCTGGTGAGGTTTCTGTATCTCCCTGTATTGCCTCTTTCAGAAAGAAACGTAAATCCTACCTCAAAACCAAGGCATACCCACCTTAGCCTCTATATTTCCCTGGTGTTCTCCTTGCTTGTAAACCCTTTTTCTGTTCCTTGATAATGAAACTGGTTGACCCTTTTTGTGCCTTTGCACCTCAGAGGTTGAGTACTATGAAAGTGTAAATAGAATTACAATAATTTATGACATAAAAACAAAAAGTCTCGTGTGTTCTTCCTGACAATTACCAACAGAAACAATCAAACATATGTAACTGCCCATTACTGAAGTACCTTTGACCGGATGTGAAAAGCTGACTTCAAAACAATATTAATACATCCACGCCATCTAGTATTGGACTGAAGAAGTAATCGTTTATTCCTTCCGATTAACACCTTTCTAATAGTCGCCTAACATTATATGTTTGCATGTTCATGTGGTTACAAATTTAAATCCATCAGGATTACAGCATAAAATCAAGGATAATTATGTAAAACCAAATTTAGAAGTGCAAAGAACATGAATAGCCTGTTACAATTTTGAAAAGAAACGCTCAGTACCTGAGAAATAGGCATATGTTTTAATATGCACTGTGGGCCATTTGTTATGTATGTACTGTATTGTTCATTTGTTTATTTGTTTTATGTGTCCTGTACTTCTTTTTTTATGCTTCTATGTTTTTGTATTATTTTTTTTGTATTAATATTAGTTCCATACTGTTAAAATTTTAAAACCTATGTGAAAACACATCAGTGCCAATAGTGGAAAAATTATAATAACTTAAAACATATTATTATCGTGTATAAAATGGTTGTAATTTACCAATGGAGGTTTGTCATTAACCACCCCCACCCCCACCCCCTTCAGCAATCACTTATTGAAAAAAAATGGTTGAAAAGAAGAAAATGGAACAACCCATATATACCTTTATGGTGTCGTTTTAAATTTTTGAACAAAGTGGTAAATTTACTTTTAAAAGATCAGGCTTTATTTTATAAGCTCATCTTCAACCATATACAAAAGAGGTCTCCAGTGGAGTATTGGTTAGCAAACAGTGATGAATGCTGAGTGCCTTGTTCCTAATATGATGACCCTGGCTGTTAAATGGGACATAAATCCCAAATTTTGAACTTTACAACAACAAAAATTTAGTAACACGTTCCAACAGTTTAGTTAAATCATTATGAGAATTTAAAAAATCCTAATAACAGATTACTAAATTGCTACAATGATTTTTAAAAGTCACTTTTTAGGTAAATTGTTCAAAATGGTGTAGTAATCCGGTAAATTGACTGTATTTTTGAAGGTGGAAATTTTATTTAGGGTCACCATTGTATTATTGAATTATTGTTCCCTAAAATCAGAGTCTGTGATACAAAATCCTCTGCAGCTATTCCATTTATCTGGTGAAAAATTGGCATTGGTAATGATGATAAGTGAAACATATAAGATATAATAATTCAAATAGCAACAAATATTAATACATGCATAAATTGTAAATAACAAGAGAGCCATTTTTATATTCTATAATA
This sequence comes from Sabellastarte sp. h YS-2021, assembly GCA_964017235.1. NCBI lineage: Eukaryota > Metazoa > Annelida > Polychaeta > Sabellida > Sabellidae > Sabellastarte > Sabellastarte sp. h YS-2021. Next base: position 162,229,821 of record OZ024927.1, on the reverse strand, counting down.
ATATTGCAAAATGGTATATTCATACTCACCACGGTGGATATTAAACATTAATATTTGTATTTAGATGCTCTTTGACTTTATGAAAAATACTTTAAAATAAGTAATCCCATCACATGACAATATCCATCACATAATTCTATTAGATAGAGGTCATACAGTGTGTTTCAACAATATCACAGTTTTCAACTTATTTATACAACCATGCCATTACTTTGCTGCAGATAATTCAGTAAACGTGAGTACACAGGAGATGCTCTATTTATCACATTTTATTTCTTTACACTTGTTAGTGTGTCACTTTACCAGTTATTAACAATTCCCTAAATGAAAGTGCTCCATCAAAATTGTTAGGGCCATACAAGAAGGCTGTCATTTTTTTTAAAAATGACTTTAATTAATCACTTGACATTTGATTCATTCCCTAGTATACACAGATACTGAGCTTTTTTTCTAAATTTTATACCGAAGTTATATTTTGGAGAAAATTAAAAATCTTCGACAACCTCGGTTAAATTTTAATAAATACTTCATAATCACATCAGTGATATGACTGATACATGAATTTCTCAGATCCCATAGTACCACTTACCTTATATTAAATTTTTGAATTCAAATTTCCTTATTTTATGCTTGACTTTCACTTTTCTCTTTCAAGGAAGATTTCAAATACCCAGTTCAAAGGTAATGATTATTTTCCTCCTGACAATTTTTCGCTTGGACAATCCTTACTTTCCTCCTCATGTGCCTCTCAGAAACTAAATCTAAAGTTCCTGATTTCAAACACAACCTTGTGCTCTTGTATTAGATTAAAGTGGAAGAACTCCTTTATATATTTACATAAATATGTATTGCTTACTGTGCAGTGGCCCAGGTTATTATGTCTAGGCTTTTCAGTTTTAGTTCATGTCAATTAAACATTTGAGGTATTTTCTTTTATTTGGAATGTGTAAGAATAGCTCCATGTGTTGGTGGCATTCTGGATTGTAGGTTACAATTATAATTGTTGCAACATGAACTTGCAAATACTCATTGTTGTCACTTTGATTTTCATTTTAATTGGCATGGACAAGCTGCAGCAGCCCATTCACTAATTCACTGACATTAACAATAACGGGAGGCCAGACAAGAGGGAAGAAACAGCCATTTAATAGTCTATTCATTACAACAATATCTTTCAATATTTAAGGTTAGTAACATGAAATAATGAAACTTGTAGGACTGTAAACCATTATTTGAAATTACCATAACTTGCTGAACTGAGGAAAGAGTGGTTTAAATAAGCTTTGATTTCTATGCACAATTTTCTTGAATGTGTTAAAATATGTCTTATTCTAGAATCAGTGGGTGGGAACCAGCTTTTTACCTATTCAGTCATAATGAAAGGAAAGCTGATACCCTAAGAATACCTGCACGACATTAAATAGTTCAGTCCACAGTTGAAAGACACCATGACTAATCATTCAATAGACAGAAAATTGGTCGCCACCATGGTTATGGGTTGCCACCATATTTATCAAATGTGTGACTGTATGGATGCATAAAATATGGACCTTTTGTTAGCCAATGAAAAGCCAGCAACCCCGCAGTGAGGGATAGGTTAGAATCTGGGGTTACATTCAAACTGGGAGCCATTCTGAACACATGAAAAAAATGACCCACCACCCTCCTCCTGAACAAAATAGTGACTTCATAGGTGATGAGCTTGACCCCTGATGTCTTAACCCAGGCAGGTCTCTTTACATTGATGTGACCCTTACTTTATAGGGAACCCCTATAAAGTTGGAATATAGGAAGGACCCGGAGGACACAAGTAACCCCTAGTGACTTTGAACTCCAAGCATTCCTATTTCATTTTCCTAGGTTTTGACTCCTCCAGGCTTTACACTCCTGCAGGGAGGTCTCTTCAGATTGATGTGGTTCTTCCAAGGTTATGGGTATTTCATTCCTGACAACTGCCGATATTATCACCTGAAACTTCTATGCAATTTAAAATGATATTTCACTCTATTAACTAGAAATAGAAAACATGATATTTGGATATATCTGAACTGTCTTGCAAATTTATTACATCTTTCTATTCCTGAAGAACTTCGAACAGTTATGAGCCTACAATTCCAAGCTTCAACTTGAAACTTTTTTTTTTAATTTGATGAAAGGAATAAAATCTGTTGCTTCTAATTTCACACCTATTTCTTTACAGGGATCAAAACCTTAGACTTTAATTAGGGTAGATTAAACTAATTTATTAACATAATTAAATTTTTTGTGGTTTTTCTTTTCAATCATAGTCTGCTTCCCACAGATATTCAGAAATTTAATTAAATCTTATTTTTAACTGTTATGAGACGTCTTCTGAGCTTTCAAAGAACTGTATAAACTAACAACAGTCTCCTATTTATTATATGAGAAACAGCTATTGTATGTTTATGAAATGTTGATGGCATTTTGGATTGTAGGTTACAGTTATAATTGCTGCAACATGAATTTGCACATTACTCGTGTTTGTCACCTAAATGTCCAGTTTAATTAGCAAAACATGAAATGCCAGCCCATTCACTAATTCATTGAAACTAATAATTACATATAGGGAGGACACTGATGAGTCACAGTGAAAATAGTTTTCAACAATCTATTATTCGCTACAATATCGTTCAGTACGATAACTTGAAGAACTGAAGAAAGAGTGGTTTGAAAAAGCTATGATTTCTATGCAGTTTTCTTGAATGTGTTAAAAATATGTCTTATTCTGGAATCAGTGAGTTGGGGCCAGCGTTTTCCCTCTTTGATCAGGATGAAAGGGAAGCTGCTTCCCTAAGAATACATGCACAACATTAGTTAGTTCAGTCAACAGTTGAAACATACCATGACTAACCATGTAATTAGACAGAAGATTGGTCACCACCACACTTATTATTGTGTGACTGTATGGATACACAAAATAAGGATGAAGAGGGAAAGTATGAACAAGAGATAAAATCAGTTGGGAATATATCATTTCATTTCAAAATTAGCTACTACTAAAAATTTCTCTATTTACTTAATGCGGGTGTTCCACTGGAGCCAACCCTGCAACCAACCCTGTGTCGGTTGTGAAAGTTGTAGGATCATAGAAAAAAGGCGTAAAACTGCTGAGTCTGTTAAGAAGTCCCCAACAGGTCATTACACTTACAGACAGCAAGTGATGGCTACACTGACAAGATGTAGGGTCAGGGACGTTTATTGCATGGTCAGTCGTAGAAGTAGTCAGCAAGCCCTAAACCCCTATCACAAACAGACAAGCAGTAAAGACAAACAGACAAGCCGGGACCATGTCCACGACCCATTACAACAGGACTGAATGATTTTGTGGGTCGGTATCTATAGTCAGGATCCAGAATTGGGATCCATATCACACTATATAAATCCACATCACTAGGGATGTGCCACTCATTTTACACTGCAAAGATGACAGCAACACATCACGATGAACTGTTTGACAAGTTAAGGGTCCTTTGGCTTTTTATTGAGTTGAATATGTTATTTTTCATCATGATTTCAAGACATAGAAGATAGCAGAACCCAGCCAGCACCAACACCACAGCCACAGCCCCCACCCTGTAGGGGGAAGCCATAGAATCCATGGGTTATGCCCTGGATACTGCAGAGAGAGGCGAGAGGATGCTACAGAACACTCTTGTAAGAGCTAATAACAACTGACATTTCTCCAGGATGCAACCAGCCTTTTTTATTTAATTGAAGAAAGAATTTCAGGCAGCCACTGAAAGTGGAAGTTGCATTGAGACACTTATCCATAAGAGAAAGCTACACTTCACTGCAGTACCACTGGAGGGTTGGAAGAACTACCATTTGTGAATTTTTCTCCCTGGTCTGCAAAGCCATCTTACAAGAATTTCAACAAGAAAATTTGATTTCTCCAACAGATCCTGAACACTGAGAAAGATTGAGGAGAAATTTAGAAACAGATGGAATGTCCCCTATGCAGTCGGTGCACTAGATGGTATACCTTGCCATGAAGAAGCCCAAGAAGTCAGGCAGTGAATATTTCAACTACACAGGTTACTACTCCCTGGTACTGTTAGCCCTGGTCAATGCTGAGTACAAGTTTCTGTGGGTCAATGTGGGGGCCAGTGGGTCATCATCTGATGCTCAGATATTCAACTGTAGCAAACTGAGAAGAAAAATTGAGAACGGACTACCACCACCAGAACCACTTGGACCTGGGGGCCAGATCTACACTACTTCCTTTTGGCGGACAATGCCTTTGCCTTATGCCTTGGTTGGTCAAGCCCTACAGCAGAAGACGACTGATCAGAGAAAAGAGAATAGCCAACTACAGGATATCCAGAGGCAAGAGGATGGTTGAGAATGCCTTTGCAATATTAGTGGGAAGGTTTAGGGTACAGCTGACTACCATAGAGCAGAGTCCAAAAGTTGTGAGAGACATTGTGTTAACATGTGTGGTACTACATAACATGCTGCGAAGCCATCAGGGTGAGGAGCCAGACAACCCACTCCAGCAGAAGACATACAACCACCACAGAATGACCAGGCAGAGTATGGACAGAATGAGAACTTCATCAAATCCATCAAGGGGGGCAAACATCAACGAGATCTACTGAAAGACTACTTCAATAACCTATGGGCACTGGCTGGGCAGGAGGACAGGATTTAAGAAGACTGAGCGGCAAGGATGCTGTCATCTATCAGTCCTTTTTAGGACTACCCAAATAATCCAAGAACTTTTATTGCAAAAGTGTTACACAAACATAAAACCCAATTTTCAACCACTGTGCAAAAATTGCCCTTCACAAACAAATATCCTGAAGAAGGTTATTTCAAACATTAAACCCAATGTCATAGAGATTGAAGCCCAAGTCCTCAAATGTCAAAGTTCAAACCCTACACCCACATGGACTTAATTGGTTTTAATTTGTTTAAAAAATTATCTCCTAGGCAAAAAGTAAACTTATTATCTAATATTTTTGAGTAACTTTGACCCACAAACCAAAAATAATTTCATTAAAAATGTGAAAACTTAAAATTCTGAATGACAATCAATGTTGTCCATACGATAAAGTTTAAGTCAGTCTGTCAGTCACCCAATTATCAGTCATGCCGTGGTATGTTTCTGTCACATGAAGCAAACATTCACTCACTCATTTACACAATTTGTTTCTTGTATTTGGGGGAAGTGTAAGTGTTAGACGGTGTGCTGTTTTGTTTTTGTGGAACAACATGCATCTGAATAATTGTTTTGGGAAGATTCAGTTGGTCTTTATAAGGGCCTAATGGTGTGACTTAATGCAGGCTAATCTGCTTATTTGGGCTGACTCTGCTGGCTGGACTGACTGGGAGGTCTTGACTGTTCTTGCTGAGTGGTAGTAGCTGGTACTGTAGAACACTTGGAATCCTTCCAAAGAGACTTGACAATCCAGAAGTGTTGTGTTGACTGTCTTCCTGTTGTCCTGATACAACGGAAGGCAGGTTAAATGTCTTTGCTGGGCTCAAAGTAAACATCAGTTGTCTTGAAGTCCCAGGCTGCTGGTCATCCACAACTAGGTAAGATGCTGGCTGTGCTGATGCTGGCCTCTGTGGTTGCTGTACTTTTGTAATCACTGTAGCAGGTTGTGGTGCTGCTGCCAGAGTTGGTTGCAGTAGTGGTGCTGAGACTGGTTGAGTATCTGATATTGTGATTATGTATTCACGTCCTGTCATGGCCTGTGTTGCTTCTGGAAGTTGAAATGTGGTGGCCTGTTGAGTTGTTGTGACCTGTCTCTTGTGTTCTTCAGCCCTGTACTGTATTCCACTGAGAAGTTATACTGTCTAATTCCTGAAAGTCAAAAAGTCTCACTCCTCCAGGTGTTCAATCTCGGAGTGGAGATAGTTGCAGAACTACTGTCTCAGACTTGGTGTAGGGTCCTGACATGCATACAAAAAACTGGAAATCATCAACCTCATCTGCTGGAACTGATCTAAAACTGGATCTTTAGCAGTGGGGCTGGCGACAGCAGCTGGTTGGTGTGAAGGTCTTGTGGTTGATGGCTGATGAGTAACATCTGATGCCATGCTGATTTCCATCTCAGACTCAGTCTCTTGTGAAGTATCCAGAACTGAAGCTGTGGGTGTGGCCACTGAAGGTCTCAGTGGTGACTTGAACACAGAAGATTTAGACACTTCCTTCCTTCTGATGTGACCTCGTAGAAAACAAAAACTGTCCTTCAACCAGGCCTGCCTTTCAGTGTTCTTCACTGCAGCTTGACCTGACTTTGTCTGGGTGAGCTTGCCATATCCGATAGTGTTTAGTCTTAAAACACTGGTGGACAGTGTTAACAGATAAGTTCCTGGAAACTGCTAGTCTTTCCCAGAGTCCTTCCTTCCTATGCTTGTCTTTGAACTTTGCATGTGTCTTGTCGAACAGTTCCTTGTGCTGTTTAACTAACTCCACAACTGACAGTGTTCTTGAATTTATCAGGTGGTAGTCAGGCCTTTTTGGTTAGTGGAGTGACAACAGCTTTTTTGAAACCAGCAGGAATAACACCCTCGAAGAGGGCACAATTAAGTTCAGTGACTGAAGGAAGGAGAGTGTCTAAACAATTTTTAACCGTCTTGTCATACATACGTTTAACATACATTTAACGTCTTGTCATACATACATCCTGTCTTGTCCTACACTGTAACCATCTTGTTTAAAAGTACTTGCCGGCCTGTCACAATCTAGTATCTGAAAATCACTCTACAACATGCAGTAGAACAATACCGACCATACTTGAAAGGAAACTGGCCTGTCTCAAACAACCCCAACCTGACTTGGTCAGTTTCCAAGTCTTTGGTTTCAGAACTGGTAATATCCCAGCAACTTGTCCATGAACACACCAGGACAAGACTTAAAACGAAACTGATAAGATGGTTACAGCAACAGACAAGCCAGGAAGTGTGTAGGGCAGGCTGGCTTCATTTTACCGACCCACGGCTTGTCACTTATGCAATCTGTTGGTATAAAAGGTGAGTTGGCACACAGAACGCATCATTTGGATTTTCAGTTGTGATGGATTACAACTGGCAGTGTTCAAATGAGCAGTAGCTCTTGAAATCATCAGGTGGTAGTCAGGCCTTTTTGATTAATGGAGTGACAACAGCTTTTAGTAAACCATCAGGAACACCACCCTCGAAGAGGGAACAATTAAGATCAGTGACTGAAGGAAGGAGAGTGTCTAAACAATCTTAAACCAAAAAGTTGGCCGTGGATGCAACAAACATGATCTTGAAGGTCATTATTGCCTTTTATATTTCATCTTCAGACAAATATAAAAAGGTCAAATTTAGGTAGGCCTGGAAAACAGGAAATGTGAAAGATTCAGTGCTAGAAAATGATTTTCTGATCTTGGTAAATTCATTTTTAAAAAATGTCCCGAAATGGTTGGAAAGATTTTTCTGAAAGTCATGAGAAGGAAGAAATGTTTCAGGAACAGGGTGCAATGCCAGACCTGCCAAAAAATTCTTTGAATTAAGAGTATTTTCGTTAACAATATTTCTATAATACTGGGATTTATTCCTGTTGGCTAAAGATTTGAAAATGACAATCTTTTTGCAGAGTCTAGCTCGATTGAGGTGATTTATCCTTGCACCATATGCATTCACACTGACACTACACTGCTACCAGCAATGCTGGCAACGGATGGCTGGTGTGTGTCAGAGAAAATGCTGGTCTCCATGCTCTCAATATTTCTATAATAATGGGATTTATTCCGGTTGGCTAAAGATTTAAAAAGGACAATCTGTTTGCAGAGTCTAGCTCGATTGAGGTGACTTATCCTTGCACCATATGCATTCACACTGACGCCACACTGCTATCAGCAAGGCTGACAATGGATGGCTGGTGTGTGTCATAGCAAATGCTGGTCTCCATGCTCTCTGTGTCTGTAGAGCCTCTTGATAAGTTGTGTGCAGAGCCTGCACTGGCACTGGGTCCTCTGTGTGGAGAACTGATCCTCGAGGACTTGCCCATGCTCTCCCTTCTGATCTGTTACTTGAGAAACTGAAAATGGTCCTATATCTAGTGTTGCCCATCATTCAGTTCCTTCAGGGCCTGGCCAGACTTGGACTGTGTGAACTTGCCATAGCATGCCTTTTGCACTGGAACTATGTTTTGCAGGTCTGGACAGAGAGTTTGTCTCCTGGCAAAGCTTTCCCAGATGCTATCCTCCCTTGCCTTGTACGGAAAGAACTCATTGGTCTTGTCCTACAGTTCCCCTTAGTCCTTCACTAAATAAACTATCACCTCCTCATCAGAATCAGTCAGGAAATGTTGGTCATCTTGCCCTTCTTCCTATGCAATTGAGAGGATAAATAACTTGTTTCTCCTGCAGCCTCCACCTCTATCTCAGTCTCACTTCTTTCTGTCCTTTGTCTCTTCTCTTGTGCCACTCTCTCTCTCTCTGTGTTGCATGTAGGTTTCCTCCTCTGTCTCCTTTGTGGCCTTTCCTCTTTCTCTCTCTCTTCTCTCTCCATCTGTACCCTCTCAGCTTCCTCACTCTCTCTCTACTCCTGCTGCTTCTTCTCCACCCTCCTCTTGATGTCAGCAGCCCAACTCAGACTCTGTAGGTGCGTCTGTGTGGACTTCCATTTTCCTGGTATTCTTTCCTACCATCTTAGGAGCCATCATAGAGCACTTTACAGTAGTGTTTAAAAGCCTAGTAGGTAACCATCCATATTTGTGTCTGTACAGTACATACTTACTTTATTTCCCAAAACAAATAAAAGTCTATGTCAGTGCTGCCCAGTTGTCATCTGTTGGTGTTGAAAATCCAGATGATGCATTTTGTGCACCAACTCACCTTTTATAGTCACAGACCCAATAAACAAAAAAATCGAGAGAGGAAAGACATGAATCCAGCCTGTCCTATATTTTCTCCACTCATTCAGAAAGAAGCTCAAAACCCTGTGTCCAAAGTCCCAATTCCGTTTTGTCCCTCCAAATCATAAATTTCTGAAACAGCAGGACAATGATTTTCAATATTTTTTCACACAAGTCATTTTCCCTAGTAAGACCAGTAAATATTTGTTGGTGACGAGTTTTGAATCATCCCATGTTTTGTTCTTTTTCCCCGCCCCCGAGAAAGAAAATTTTTGTGTAAAGACAGAGGTATCAAGAGATGTACTTTCACAAACATAATCATCCAACAAGAATATAGATTCCTCATTTTAATGTTACAGTATCTGGTACTTGTTTGACAATGGCACTATATCGACACTCTTAATATTTGGTGTACTTTTTCTAAAAGGCAAAACGCTAGTCACGTGGTAAGGAACTGATGTACTCACAACAGACCTTACAACTCTGTTTTGTCTTTATTCTATGAAATTTTATTGGTAAAATCTGGCCACCCATTGAGAAATTTGATTTTTATGTGCAAATCTTTCTTTCTATGGGGTTTTGCTATCAGAATTTGTACTAAGAAACTCCTTAGAATGATGGACATGTTGGGAAAAGGCCATGTCCCTATTTACTCATATGTTGTCATTTTTGTTCAATTTGTTATGACTCTCAGTTCCTGGATGTGAAAAAGCTCTACCTGAAGATGTAAAACAAGCTGTAGAAATGTGTTTCTACACAATTCTGTTTGTTCCATGTGCCTTATTGAATACAAGAGAGCCCTCGTTATAGCACTGACGTGACATAGATTTGTCATTTCTGTCTTTTTTCTTAACACCTTTTCCTGACATATTTTATGACACGTGCCTTTGGGCATTCGCCCACCTAATTCTGTCAATTTTGTCTGTTTTCATAATTTATTTTATTTCTTTATGCTCCATATGGCAAAGAAGTATGGCGTGGCTGGCTTTTGTCATACTCCAGGAAAACTCCTTTGAGCATCATCAAACAAAGATATCAAATAATCTAACTTATGGGACCTAATTTCAGAATTGCGTTCATCTCTGCAAAAGCCAACCACCAATTGAACAACAGACAACTGGTCATGTGTTATTCTATCTTTATTGGTACCAGACAAGACAAAGATACAATTGTAATCCTTTGCCAGATTATATTTGGAAGCCACATTTATGGGCTTCCTCTAAATACAGCCATGTTTAGAGTGAATGACAAGTTAAGCTAATATCATCTTAAGTTTGGGCAGCACCAGCTCAAGATGTTCTGAACAATCTCTAGATGTTTACCTCAACTCAAGATCCCGAGTTTGTACAAGGACAATCTCGAGATGTTCCTGATCGCGAGCTGGGACCTAACATTTTCATAATGATTTTAATACGACATCCCAATATTTCATAATGGTATCGTTATGGTATCAACTCATCAATCTTGACACATAATTAAAATAAAAATTCAGCTTCTTGGTTACAAAGAATTTTATTTCCTTTGTTTGGCTATGATTCATAAATTGGCAACCAAAAGAGGATCACTGAGCCATTTATGATCAAGAGGTCATTCTTGGTTACATGGTCAAAGAACACAGCTATCTTTGCCACCAATATAAATATTTGTAATCAACCACAGAAAAGGGTTTGAGCACCAACTCGCGATCAGGATTATCTTAATATTGTCCTTGCACAAACTGAGCCCCACCCCGTGTTGGGATTGCATAAACTCAAATCATGTCCCTGATTTGCCAATTAAGTGTGGCATATTATTAACTGAGTGGCTTTTAGTTACTAAATTATAGCTCACTATAGCTATGTTCACTGCCGTTTTGACCCCCAAGCCGTTTAAAACGGCGAGGTCTGCCATTTTAAATGGCAGACCCCGCCATTTACATTCACTAGGTTTAAATAAGGGTTCTAAATGGCTGAGCCATTTAAAACGGCGGGCTCCAGCTCCCAGCCATTTTTTAACTTTTTTCAAGCCATTACTTTGTTAATTATTGGATTATTGTTTGTCTTCTGTGGGATATAAGTTTAATGTTATTTAATGCCTTTCCATTATTTGTCATTTAAGCTTAAAAATTAAAAAAAAAATTAAATATCAAATAGCAATATAATTATATCAATATATAATAATTATGAATTTTCAACAAGTATTCAAACAGCTTTAACACTATCAAGCCATTTAAAATGTCGGCCTGCTGTTTAAAACAGCGGACTGCCATTTAAAATGGCGGACTGCCATTTAAAATGGCGGATGGGGTCAAAATGGCATGTAACAGCTATATTAGATAGCCCCCATAGTTTATAATTGCAATTATCTTGTCTGGCATTATGACAAGTCCTTTGTTGCTTTGTTTCAATATAACTACAAATAATCTCTTACATTATAATATATATAATGTGTTTTAAGGTTAAATATCAACCTAAACATATGAATATGTTAATGTGGAGATTCAATCCTATAAGAGTGTAATTGAAAATACAACAAGAGAAACATTTTTAAACAATTACACAAGAGAAATTCACGATCTAATGAAAGATTATACATCAACAAAACCAATATCAAAGATCTTCCCACCTGACATATTTGTACAATAGAATATAATCCTTTCCTAGATACATTTGGAAGCCACCCCTTTAGGCTCCCTCTTGACATAACCATGATTAGAGTAAGAACAACTCAAGAAATATCCCATATGGTATCCTATTAAACTCATCTTAAGTTTGTGCACCACCAACTCGAGGCAAGGGCAAGTTAAAGATGGTTCCCATCACAAGTTGGGGCCTAACAGATCAAACGAACCTCCGTGTATTTCTTTGAGATGTGAATTTTGTGACTGCATTAGTCATGTAACCTTCCCTGGTACAACCTTTGCACAAATTTTTGATAAGTTTCTCTTACTTTTATAGATGCCACATGTGGCCTAGCGGGTAACACACTTGTCTAGGAACTCAGAGGATGTGGATTCAATCCCAGGTACAGGCAGATACATAGTGGCTCGGATGACCACTTAAAATGGCGGTCCTCTTTCATTGGGGCCTTTCCCAAGTGGCAGGTTAAAGAACCTCAAGGACGTTGATAAATGGTCATCCTTGAGCCTCTATCTTCCAGTTAGGGGAATGTCAGTTACTTGTGAGTTGGGGCTGTACCTGTACAGTCGGATTGGTTAAATAGCCCTTTAAGTCCTGTAGTATATGGAGATATTGCGCTGAGTATAAAAAAATACATAATAATGCACCGAAAAGGAAAATTTCATGTGTCATACTCTATATGCATTAACAATTTTTGTATTATCTTTACCAAAATAAAATTATTCTTATTTTTTTTCATTTTTATAATAATGATATCACTTAATAATAAGAAAAACCCATCTGGTAAATTCGAATAGACTAACCTTGAAACAGTACTAGAATATCATGTAAATAAAAGATAGTTCAAAGTGGTACAACAGTTTTACAGGAATCAGTTTTGTTTTCTACTCAATGTTCAACTCAAATTACAGTTTACAGTCCCACAAGTGTGTTCTTTTCATACCACTGAAAACAGTCTGGAAATGGTTCACAGGGCTTATCAATTTACCATATTTGTTCTTTAAAATTCCATGGCTGAATGTGCTAAATTTTGTAAGAAAAGCATAGTTTAGAAAAATGTGTGGGCTTCTCTATAAACATTTTCTGCATAAGAACATCATTGACATCTTATTAAAAAACATGTGACTTGCATTTACACCACTTACAAGTCGGCCCGGTGTCATGCCTTATTTTACACACACACCCCTGCCATATTATACACCCTTCGGTGGATTTCGATACAGTTGCTATATTTATGAAATAAGTAAAGCTCAACAGCTTATACACATTTACAAGTTAAGCATTAAAACTTCCGACAATAATTCTAATGTAAGTTTTGCATCTTCTATCATGAACTTTTCTGGACACTGTTGAGTTCATCTAGCAAATGAGTTAAATACTTAATGTATTGGATTGCTCTGTTTAAAGTGTCTACTTTACTGAGGCGTTTGTCATTATCACATGGTGGTAAATGGCGTCTTAGTTTTGCATAACCCTCATTGACACATCTCACACGCTCTCGTTCCCGTTCGTTGCGCCTGCGCACATTTGTGAGGTCATTTCCGTTGAGATATGGCGGGAAAGTTGCAAACTGGGTTGTGTGTGGTGCGTTAGATAGAGTGCTGTTCTTGAAAGTCGGGCTGTTGTTAAGTATCAGAACTTGCCCACATGGCAATGTTATCATTTTGTTGCTTGGAGCTAAGAACTGGCTTTGCCATAGTTGTAAACTTTCTCGAGATATTCCAAAATCTTCACAAGTTGGAGACAGAAAGTTGATCATGTCGCTGTCCATGTCAGTTGAACTGTAAGGCTTTGAGCGGGTTTTCCTCGCCTTGACCTTAGTCTAAATAAAAAAAACTAAAGGCGTCACATGTATATTTTCATGCAATAGTAAAACAAGATAAAATTAACACTGTCAGTATCCAAACAGTTGACAAAAACATGTGTTATACATCGTGAATATATGTTACCAAAATAACTCTTAACAATTTTAGGTGGGCTAGCAAACGTGAAAAGAATTTATTTGGTTTACACATTTGTTTTTTTTTTTTTTTTTTTTGTTTTTTTTTTTGTTTTTTTTTTTAATTTGAATAAAATTAATTATACATGTCCCTTTTACCTGTCTTTCTTGTATTGCATTACGTGGTAAGACTGATATTATCATATTACAACTCCAATGTCACTTTTGTAAAAAGGGAATATCATATTGCTTAAAAATAAAAAAATACATTATTTGACTGTCTGTTTTTATTCCAAGTCGTCAGAAACACTTGCGTCGGTTCTTCCCACAAAATTACAAGTTTTTAATTTTACAATAGAAACCACTACTTGATTTATAGTTTCACCACTTGAAGTATATGTGTGTCCTGATATTTAATGCTACTTAATTAAAATATTTATTACATATAAATATAAATACATGTATATTACGTATCTTAGGTAATTATTTATAAATGTAAATATCTTAATACTCACCATCATGGAAAAAATATGTATACTCTGTTCTATTAAACCTCTTCAATCAAATATAACTTGATATATTATGCAAACTTTCATAAATGATCTCAATCACATCAAATCCATATTTTTAATGGACATTACAAATGCACTTTAACAATTTATTCCAGTCCTGTTACAAAGTCAATATCTAGAAGCTTTGGCTGTTTAATCATTGTACTAAAAGATTTCTCCTTTATATGGTTTTACTTCCACGGAAAAGGAAAACTTATCTACTACCCCTGAGATGGGGGATAAAGTTCAAACACAGCTGTTTATTGGTTAGCTGTGGAATTGAGTTTAGCCAATCACATTTGATGGTGACAGATTATGGTTTGACTTGGGTATTGATTCTGGCACAAGATATTGTTGTTTTAGAGATGGCTGCGTGTGGTGTAAATATTTATTTGATTCGAGTTGAATGTTCCCAAATTGTACTCTCAGTAACTAAGATTTGTTTTGCCCAAATATCTGCAATATAATTTTCGGGATTTTAGTTATATTTGACAATTCCAACGAGTTACTGAGTGTGACTTTGCAACTTACATTTCCCTCTTTTTTCCTTCTTATAATGTGTCTGAAATTAATTATTCGTACTCTGTGAACTTGTTTACACATATATTTCTTTTAAAAACTGTTGATATACTTCAAAGATCCTAATGTTTGACAAGAATATTATTTAATCACCTCTATGGATGTGTGTTAGAGCCAAACCCATGTTAATGTGTGGAATTCAGCAAGGGACTGTCCTGCCATGATCTTATCTGTTAAAAGGGTGTAATGAAAGCACTGATTTATTTGAATAACCAGAGGTGCATACCTACACTTTATGTACATTAATATGCATATTTTGCATTGTCTTTCTACAGTGAATGCAGTGGCAGTTGACCCGTGGTGTGAGTGGGTACTGCACTTGCCTCTAACTTCTAAGCTCCTGGGTTTATTTCCTAGAATAATCTGGAATGAGAAAATCTGTAGTTACTGTTTTTCAATGCAGAATGCTATCCAACTAGTATGCACTACTTTCCTACATTCATCCAACTGCCCATGACCTGTATCCTGTGTTAGAAGTGTCTTGTCCGTTGTAGCGCCAGATTTTACACCCCACATAAAATGCATGGGGGTGTAATATATGGCAAGTGAACTTGCCATATTTTACACCCCTTGCCATATTCTACACCCCCCTTGCCATATTTTTCACCCCTTGGTGGATTTCTTTACAGTTACTATGTTGTGAAATAAGTGAAGTTCAACAGCTATAAACATCCACAAATTAAGCATTAAAACTCAAGACAATAATTGCTTTTCTTACAAATTGTTTAATGTCTAAGAATAGCAAACTGAATGAAATAAAATATATTTAGTGTTAATACAGTGGGACAAATCCTTTCTATCTATTTTTCTTTGAAGTGAGTGGCCAACCCATTGTTGATTTGTATTCACTAGGCTAGTCCCTAACTGTGTCTTGGTCCAGCTTAGACCCCATTAAAGTTTGAGAGTCATCCGAATCACTGCCTGGATACAAAAATATCAAAGATCCGGATTGTTCAAATTAAAACTGTCAAAAACTAAGACATCTTTAAAATAATACATAAATCATTATTGTACCTGATTGAGGTTCTTGCTTATCACTTCCTAAACTCTGAACTTTCTATTTGATTTTGAACAAAACTTTCTTTGCAACATAATTTTTCTCGAATGAAATGAAGTCTTTCTATTAATTTAAATGCTGGTAAATCTGTCAATATATAAACTATTTATACAGTTAAAATACAATTGAAAAAAGTTATTATGTTTAGAAGTTATGAATGTTATAGATTGTTGTGTAAAAAGTATGCTTAAATTCTAAAGTTTCCGAAAAGAGCTCATATACCATGAAAGATGGTATGAAAATCAGGTTAATAGTCATGTGTCACATAACCATTGACATTCATAGTTAAATGAAGTAAATGTATATAATTCAGCATTTTTGTGTATATTTTTCATAAATATCTTTTTATTATTATTATTATTATTATATATGGACAAATTTTAATGTTAATATTTCATGGAATTTTTATAGTTGTCGATAATGTCATGCAAAATTGTTTTGCTGATGCAACAAACATGTAAATTGTAATTGTAATGGGGTATAGTCTATTATCAGTGTATATGTTGGAGCCCAACTTAGGAGTCAGCCCATCTTAAGATGGGCTATAGCCCAACTTAGGATCCTAAGTTGGGCTAGAACATATCAGCCCAACTTAGGATAAGTAACTCAGGAATGATTTTAAAGCTAAAATTCAATATTAACCAGCTAGTTTCATATTAATTTATGTCACACTCCATTGGTGGTTTTAATCATGAAATTGAATATAACCGTGCTAGTTTATTTCAATACTTATATTTCAATTATACAGTATATGTATATGAAATATTATTAAACATTTGTTGTGCTTATCCCATCTGAAGATTTGGTAACAGGTATTAGCCCAACTTATAATTTTTGCACACATAGTTTTTATTTTTGAAATTAAAGTATTGTTTACTTATTTTTCTACTAAAATGTAACTTCTTTTCTTTACCTCATTATGCATTGATAGGATTAATCTGAATTCCCTTATTCTGTCTCAATTAATTTGACAATGGGAGGGTCATTAGGTCATAAGGTGTCAATTTCTATTGTTCAACCATTGCTTTCAACTTGATTTGTTTCACTTGTGGGAAGTGATTAGGCAACTGGATTATATTGTGATATATCTATTGTTTCAACATTTCTTTTTAAGTTGATTTGTTTGACTATGTGTGTGACTTAATAACTGGATTAGTCTTAGATTTACCTTTTGTTCTAGCACTCGTTTGAACTTGATTTCTTTCACCTCTGGTTGAATGACTAGCTAACAGGATTAATTAGGCATAGTTGAAAGACTATACAAACTGATTAATTTAATCACAATTTTCAAATGTTTAATGTTAAGTTCTTAAATGGACATTTAACCACACAAGTTAATAGAAAACACCAATTTTTTATGCAATGTGTACTTTATCAATTTTTATCAATTTTATGCATCAGTGTGTTTGACTAAATTCATCAAATTAACTTGTTTGAATTTAATTGCATTAATTAGTGGTACTGAACTCCAAAGATAAAGTGCTTTATAAATCCTGTTTAAATACTGTCTAATAATATAAAAAAGCAATTTTATAATTCTTCTTTAAACTTAAAATATACAATCAGGCTCACCCATAAAATCACCCACTATATTTGGCTTTCCCCCTCATAGGTTTGATAGAATTAAGTCTCATTATATTTAGAGATTTCTTTGATGTTGATTTGTTTCACTTTATGATTTGGGGTATTCCCTATTGTGTACTTCACCCACCCCAAGTGAAACAAATCAACATCAATAGAATGTTGAAACAATAGGCACAAATCCAATTAAGAAATCATTCCTGTGAAAGACATAGACACAGACATCAAAGGAATATTTTAATGCTTATGAGGCTCAGAAAACACATTTCATTTTAGTTTCTGCAATTAAACACTTTTTGTTGAGGTTAGATAAGTTAAACATATTTATATAAAATAAAAAATAAGTACAAAGTATTTCTCTACAAGGGTCAGTTAAGTATATCAATGTCATATTTTTCATGAAAATAATTTCCTTGTAAATGGTTTATATTACTGTATATTTGACATAAAAATCACTCTTGAATTTTATTATCTTAAGTTGGGCTGACATGTTCTAGCCCATCTTAAGATGGGCTAGCCCATCTTAAGATAGGCTACCCAACTTAGGATCCTAAGTTGGGCTATAGCCCATCTTAAGATGGGCTGACTCCTAAGTTGGGCTCCAACATATACGTTCACTGCCGTTTTGACCCCCAAGCCGTTTTAAATGGCAGGCCCTGCCATTTACATCCACTGGTTTTAAATAAGGGGTTGTAAATGGCTGAGCCATTTAAAATGGCGGACTCCAGGTCCCAGCCATTTTAACCTAATCAGCCCAACTTAGGATAACAAAATTCAAGACTGTTTTTTTTTGTGCTGAATATAATATAAACTATTTACAAGGAAATTATTTTTCATGAAAAAGGTGACATTAACATAGATAAACTCAACAGACCCTTGTATAGAAGTACTTTGTACTTCTTTTTTATTTTATATAAATATATTTAACTTATCTCACCTCAACAAAAAGTGTTTAATAATCTAAAATGAATTGTCTTTCCAGAGTCTTTATAGGCATTAAAATGATTCTTTGATGTCGATTTCATTGCCTTTCATTGGAATGATTTCTTAATTGGATTTGTGCCTATTGTTTCAACATCCTATTGATGTTGATTTGTTTCACTTGGGGTGGGTGAAGTACACAATTTGGGAATACCCCAAATCATAAAGTGAAACAAATCAACATCAAAGTAATCTCTAAATGTAATGGAGCTTAATTCTATCAAATACATAAGGGGAAAGTTTATGGGTAAGCCTGATTATATATTTTAACTTTAACAAAGAATTATAAAGTTACCTTTTTAAATTGCACTAATTAACTGGAAAATGTAAGTAAATCAACAACTTAATTTGATGAATTTAGTCAAACAACACATTGATGCACAAAATTGATAAAACACACATTGCATATAAAATTCATGTTATCTAATAGGTTATATGGGTAAATGTCCATTTTAGAACTAAATTTTAAACATTTAAAAACTATGATTAAATTAATTATTTTGTTTACAAACATGTAAACATGTAAAGTATCACCCCCAAAACACCTTAACATAGTCTTATATATGTATTCTGAAAATAATATTTCATATCTGTACTAAACGTGAAACATAAAACATAATAAACTAATGTCTGATGTTGACTTTGTTTCTATCATCTAGTTGGCTGAGCTGTTTAAAACTGCAGCCAGCCGTTTAAAACGGCGGCCCGCCATTTAAAATGGCAGACTGCCGTTTAAAACGGCGGATGGGGTCAAAATGGCATGTAACATATATACTATCACTCCACTTTACATTTACACCCTGGCCTGGATTCCAGAACTTTTTTTAAACATGTTATCTGTCTCAGTTATCCCACATGAAACAGTTGGCATCACCGGGGATCGAACCCACGACCCTTGGATTATGGAATAAATGGCTTTGACATTAAAAAGTGAAAGTGGCATTAAATCCAAATACAATTTTTTGGTTCAGCCGGGGTTTGAAATTTAACCAGAATACATTGATGTGTGTCAAAGTTCAAAACTGGGTTTGTGGTCAGTTTTATCAACCAGGGGCGGGATTCACAAAAGGTCTTAAGATTTGTCTTAAGTCTAAGATAAAAGTCTTAAATGTTAAAAACTTTGTCATGAAGTTAAGACAAAGTTTATGCTTAGACAAAATGGGATTCGCAAAAGGTCTAAGACAAAATTTTGTCTTCAGTTTTGTCTTAATTTTAAGACCACTGCATGGCAGACTTAAGTCGTTTTTTTAAATATTCCATTGCACGTATTTACATTTTACCCTTTGTTATGCCAACAAAATATATACTCTGGAGATCTATACTTCCTGGATCAAGAAAAGATGACAATTGATTAGCTAAAACCTACTTGTTACTGTTGAGTACCAACTCGGGATCGGGAACATCTCAAGATTGTCCTTGCACAAACTCAAAATCTTGGGTTGAGGCAAACCTCTCGAGGTGGGAGTCCCATCTCGATACTGGGCTGCACAAACTTAAGATATTTATCTAGGGCTAGGACCTAATTACATGTAATTAAGGTCTACTAATAACTGATTGGCTAATTTTAGTCACTAGGCAATATTTTATGTGCTCCCTCAGTCAGGTAGTTATTGCCACTTATAATTGCAATTAATAGGCATTATGATCAGTCCATTGTTGTAGTTGTTTTCTTTCTGTATAACTACAAAGAATCAAACAGATATAAGTATTCAAGGTTTCAGTGGTATAAAAGTGCAATTGATAATCTAGTAAAGGAAACACCTGACACTACATGTATACAAACAATTATAGAAGTGCAATTAAGAATCTCAGAATTCAGGCAATACTTTACACAAACAAATTCCTTTTATTAGATAATCAAAGAGTTTTATATTCAATACAATTGTAATCCTTTGCCAGATTATATTTGGAAGTCGCACTTGTGGGCTTCCTCTAAATAATAATAATAATAAATATTTTATTCGTACTATAAATGTAAATTCAAATAACACAATACATTAAATTATGAAAACATATTTATGAACAATAGAAAATTAATATTTACAAGTGTACAATAGAAAAATGAATTATTCTTTACAAAGTTTATCAATCAAATATGTTAGTTCATTGCTGGAAAACAAAGTAGACCTTTCGTCTCTCATTGTTATACAGTCACTGATAACACTACAAATTGTTTGATCAGTATTTATACATTTATTGTTTTGACAGTCATAAACAAAAGATACAGTGTCTCTTTCAGGAATTTTGTATCTGTTGCATTTTAAGAGGTGAGACATTAAGCTTAAGTTATTGCCAACTGGGGACATACTACCAGCCAGTGCTAGTCTACCACACAATGTTGACACCTGATTATTATTGCTCATGGTTTGATACATAAACTTGACAAATCGCTTAGCAAGTTGTAACTCTATTGGTAATGAATCACAAATCACATGTAAGAAACGGCAATGAGTATCATAAGGTACTTTCCATATTTTTCTAATTGCTTTCCTCCATAAAGTGTACAATTTGGAGATAGACCTTGTTGTCAAATCCCACATGGGACACCCATACAGTGACATACAAAACTGTTCAAATAAAGTATACCTTACATTGCAGTGAGCATTTGGAAACAAAGTTAATACTGAATTGACCCTAACAGAGAAGTCCATACATGCTTTGTTAATGTTTTCATCAGACAATAGATCATTGGTAATGTAAATACCTAGGTGTTTGGCCATTTTGGACGCTTTAATCTCTATACCATTGTAATTTATACTTGACAAATGATTTGCAGACTTGGTACAGTGCAGTAATTGATACTTATCTAAATTAAAATGAACATTAAATTCTTTACTGTAGTCATCACAAATTTATACTAATAAATTTATCATTTCTTTCTTTGGTCAGGCTTTACCCCCCCCCCCCCCCCGCCCCCCCCCCCCCCCCCCCCCCCCCCCACTGAAGACTCACAAAGATCTGTTGATTAATTTTGGAGAAGAAGAGAAGAAGAAGAAATATAACAGTGATAAAAAATATGTATATTAAGAAGTGAAACTCAAACATTTTATTGACTATCAACTGTATTCATAGTTTTACAGTGGTGAATAAATGGTTTACCTCTTTCTATGAGCTTCTCTTTAGCTGAAGCTTGGTTACTTCACTGAAAGAAAGAAATTCACTTTTTATTTCAAAATAGTTACTTTAGGAAGCAATAAATTAAGATACAAAAATACCATCATTTATTGTGTGGCCGTTTATTCAACTACTTTAACTTTCGCCAAAAAAATGCTCTTTAATGTTTTGAAATAGTATTTTACCCCTTTTTGCCTGCTGGTTGCTGTGGAGGCGTCAATTTAAGTTTCAAAGAACCAGTATTTGTAACAAAAGACATGTATTAGGTTACATTAAGCTTTTAAATTGTTTTACTAAAACACACAAAGTGGCATGTCAAATATCGTTTGGTGTTGATGGAGGTGGTGGGGCCATTTTTACTATTTACAGAGAAAACACAATAAAATTATATCCACGCGTTTATCATCATGGATTAACTTTATCCCTGAGTTATCAGATATGTTCTATTTCTCATTAAATTGAAGCGTTTTCCAAAACATCAATCACACAAACGGGTTTTGAATTGCCTGAGTATTGAAAGATTTGAAAGATTGCAGTCGGTTAGTCAAATATAGACAAACTAATCTCCAGAGCATTTTACACGTGGATCCTTAAATTTAAGACACGTGCGTTTATTTGTCAAACTGGTTTTCAGTCGTATTTGATAGTCTGGGAGAATAAAATGTACATCAATATAGCCTCCTGTTCATTTTCATGACTAAAAAATAAGCTACCATTTTTGGAGGTTTAGTAAATATTACTTTCCTGGGTACCACTTTTAACAACCTAATCTAATCACATTTGATCATGCTTAATGTTTGGTCTAGCAGATTCTAAGGTAGAAAATAATCATAATTTAGAATCATTTTGTGGTTGGGCGTATATGGCTCTTCAACCGGACACACAAGAGAGCCATGAAGATATTAAAAAGTCAAAGAGCTCTGCTTAATAAGTCTGCTTTTAGCCTTGTTAGGTTATGAGAGGTCATTCGTAGATCACATTGTTCCAATCTGGCTTTATGAGCTACACATACAAGTGTAAAGTATATCAGTTGTAAGGACTGGTTGTTGGTTCGATGTTTTTCATGCTTTTGTAGTATCCATGACGATTAGTAAGTCATTAAGGATTTGTATTTAGTTAGGATGTTATCGACACAACACGAGCAGCATTTTCAGGACCTGTCAGCTTTTTCAAAATGCCTTGAAAACCTGCCATAACCTCCCACATGCTAAATTAAAATGTACATGCTCGAGAGGTGAAGGGAAAAGGGTTGAATAGCTGGATCCAGGAGAAAAACTTTGTGGACAAAAGCCCTCAGGAGAAAAGCCCTCAGCCAGTTTTGTAACCTGTGGAGAAAAGCCCTCACCCTTTTGGGGGGCATGTGGAGAAAATTCCTCTATTTCCTACAACAGTACATAAGATATATAAATGTATTTAATTTTCTAAAAAGCCCTCAATTTTCTACAACAGTATGCAAGATATAAAAATGTATTAACTCATATTAAAGGCACTAATGTAAACGTATTAGATTATTTGTAAAATAAATATATTAAACCAAGTAATGCAGCAATATATTGAATTATAACAAAGTCCAAACTGGAGAGGATTAAGATAATTTTAACATATCTTGCATTGCATACCCTTATAAAGCTAAGCATCAAAATTACATTATAAAGATTCATAAAAAGTATACTTGTGATAATATATTAGTGCCACTACATATTTGTAGTAATTGACATTTTATATTTATATTTTATATTTTAAAACAGTTATTGAAATACTGGTTGTGAGGTGAGGTGTTGAAATGGCAATCAGATTTATTTGCCCATTTCAAAATGGCCATGGCCGTTTCAAAATGGTCAATGGTTTCATATATGAATTAAATAAAACCCGAATGATACTAACTACTTATTCGAGGGCTTTTTAGAAAATTGAGGGCTTTTTTCCACATGCCTCCAAAAGGGCGAGGGCTTTTCTCCACATGTTGTAAAAATTAGCTGAGGGGTTTTCTCCACAGGAGAAATTTGAGGACTTTTCTTCTGGGGGTTTTTCTCCACAGAGCGATTCTGGTGAGGGCTTTTCTCCATTTCCCGAATGGCTATATGGGGTACCTTGCTTGTAAAATACACTTGCCACATAAAAACTATATTCATGAAGCAATAGGACAATGTATTTAAGCAAAATTTAAATAGGTGTTGACGTCACTGCACAGAACAGTATGAATGAACCATTAGAGCAGTATTGCAATGAATATCAAGGTGAAGCACATTACTGAAACTATCAGTATCACAACAAAATATGTTGTTAAATTGTTTTGTTGTTCCTGTGAATTGATATTGTAAAAAGCTGGAACAAGCCTAGTAAAACTACACAAAACAATTGATAGAAAAGACACAAACAGAAATAAGAGAATAAGTTATATAAGTAACAATCATTATTTTTAATTTTATCAAGTGAAAAAAAAAACTAAAATCTTTGCTCTGTGTTAGATAAATATTATTTGACACAACTATATATTCATAAATGTTTGATTTACTCTCCTGTTATTTCGTACTATTAACTTCAGTAACAAAGCTAGCACCCTCACATTTTGAATTTATAAGAATATATTTATACATTATGCATATCCATTACGTTTTTACACACTGATGAGAACCAAAGCCATCTATTGTCAGGTTATGCTGTTCAAAATTCAACTTCCTGTGAACATCAACGCACAACAATTTGTTCTAATATGAGTACAATGTTAGTTAATTACTAAATTGTCTTCTCATTTATATTTCCTAAACACTATTTAAGTAGTAAAAGAAAACTTCCTACAGAAATCCAGCGCCTAAAATAGTTGTTATTGACAGATTGTAATGAATACGCCACTTATCAATACGAGCAAATTTTGGTGCAAAAATCTTTACCGTTGATCTTAAAGTCGATTTTTTACTCATTTGTTCCTTCTTTATATTAGTATTTACTCAATTAACCGCTCAAAAGAATATTGTTCTCAAGATAAACTTGATATGTGTGAATTATCAAATAAAATTTTTTAAATAAACGAAGTAAATATCCCTATGTAGAGAACTTTTTCATTCAAGAGGTCTCTGGACATTAAGTTAAGATTCAGATATCCTTTTTGCGCAAAGACCAGCTTTTGCAGACGACTTTTCACAAAGCTGTCTAAATAGTATCAAGCATCACTTTAACTCAATTAAAACTGGTACTGATAGGCGCTTTATACACTTATAACAAAAGAGGATTTCTTAAAAGTAGGGGGAAATACTCTTATTTTGCTGCTGATTTTTTATATTCTCTTACATAAATAGAATGGTTTTGTTTTAACAGGGACACAAAGAATGAAAAAAGGAAGAATGACAATTGAAAACATTTCTCAGTGCTATCAAAGATGATTAGTAACCCCATCCTGTGAACGGATCAAAGAAAATGAAAGAATTGACTGGAATTCTGTGCTTTATTCAATAAATGGTGGGTTGTTTACTCAGTCTAACAAATGGAGTGGTTAATGGTCTGACAATATTATTGTAACCGCGTCCCTGTGAAGTGATACTTTGGTCCTTTGTTTCAACCCCAAAGTGATTAAGCTCTGGTGAGGGGGTGTCTTTAATTGACAAAGACTAAATTAGGAATAAAAAGAACCCCAATTTGCATTTTAAGTGTTCCTTATTTGAGCATATAATGGTTGGAATGTATTTGAATTTTAGAAAAAAAATAATTAAATTTATGTCCTTAAAGTGTTGGTAAACATTGCATTTTTGCCAGGCTCTTTGGGTGATTTTTTATTTTATATTTCATCAGTTTCTTACCCCACCCTGTGAAGAAATCTTGGGATTTATCACAATCTAAATAGAAGAACACTCATAGAGCGCGTATCTCCGCCAATGCACATAATATCTAGAGATACAAAAAGGCAAACGGACAAACAACAAACAGAGAAACATACAGTCATGAATTCAACACACTTCTCGCTACTAAGTGAATGGGATAATTTACAGCATCCAAAGGAGATCATGGTTCCTTGCTTGATCGTGTATGTTCCTGACCCTTTCTAGTTTATCTGGCCATTTTAGAACCTTACTTGATTATGAAACGGCCTGGTCATATTAAAATCTATATGAAAAGAGTAAATGAAGCTGTTAGGTGAACATCACTGATTTATTTGCCCTTAGTTTGATAATTTTTTATTGCATTAGTGTCTAAAGTACAAGAGCCAAGTAGCTGAAGTGTCATTAAAATGAACCTAATTCACAACTTGTTATAATATGTACATGACAAGTATATGGTGTTAATACATTCTTTAAGTTATCACGTGATTTTATTTACCCTTTTCAAGGAATCGACAACAATAAAACACATTTTAATTAATTGGAAGTTGGCTATGGTTTTGAGAGGAAGACTGTTCTATGGGAAGTCAACAACAGAAGTAAAATGCAGTCAACATTCGCACCCCATGAAATACTCCATATGAAAGGAATAGATTCATCCTGAGCAAGACCTTCTTAAACAGTATTGTAGTCAATCCTTTGATGTTGATTTGACTCTCTTTAAGTGATCACTTAACTAGATTTCCCCCGATTGTTGCGGTATCAGAGAAAAGACCTTTCATTAGAGCAATAGTAATTTTATGTAAGTGCATGTACAAATTCACAATTAAGTGAATTAAGTTATATATTTTAAATCAGGTTGAAAACAGAGGCTGGTTAAAGTCAGGGAGATGGTTTTGAAATCGCCAACAGGTTTATTTTAGTAATATGTACATCATCTAAAGGAGATGTGCCTGCATCAAAGTGTCAGGCACTTCTTATTAAAAACAAAGAATGTAATAATAAGCAAACTGGAAAATCAGGATTATATTTTTTGTCTCCAGATGGTGATCCAGATCAATCACACAATTTAATTGGATCTAAGATGGACCAAGTTCCAGCTTCTCTATTTTTTTCAGGAAGATCGAAGCAGAAAAATGGACAAAGACACAGAGAAACAGGCAAACAGTCATGGGGATAATGGGTCCTTGGCTGTAGTCAGATGCATAGTTTTGAAGGTATGATTTTTACAAAAAAAGGGTTGACCACTAAGTGAATTGGAAGATCCAGATTTTAGTATTGTTTATATTAAGGTGGTGATCATTCTCAAAATTTAATGGGATCTAAGTTGGACCAACACCCATCTTCTGATTTTCAAGAAGATCCAACCAGCAGAAAAACAGGGCATAACTAAGACGCATCTTCCGATTTTTTATTTTTTATTTATTTATTTTTTTTGGGGGGGGGGGGGGGGGGGTGAGGGGGGTGGATCTCAACATATTTGCGGTACCCTGCTGACAAATAGACCGGTGTAGATGGAGTTAATGACTCCCCTAGATTTATGACTGGGGAGCCAGTATTTTGCAAAGGGACCTAATATATTCTGACTCCCTTCAAGATTAGAACTACCCCTTAACCCACCCACCCCACGTCCCACTTAATTGAGTGTCATTGAAGCACATGTTGCTCTTTTGGGGGTTGATATTTAGGTGTCAACCTTTATCATTTCCTGTATCCTCCCATAACCGATTGATTGAAACAAGACACTGAAAATGTTTTTGTTTTTTAATTTATTTTCTATTTCTATTTTATTTTTCTATTAAGTGTTTCTAGTTGTATCATGCAGGCTGCAGTCTGTGTGGAGATGTAAGAGGTGATAGGCTTGCCTGCCTACTGTGACTGTTCTCTGTCTGTGGGAGATTGCTTCTCGGATGCTGGAGCTTTGAGGGTGGTTGGACCACAGCAGGATTGACTTCTGCTTAGCTTCGACGGTGGCTTCAAGGATTAGGATTAGACTTTGTTAACTCTGCTCCAGTGTGGCTGCCTAAATGATAAAAATGTAGATAGTACTTAGTCTGTGATCAGAGACACTATTTGTTATATATATGTCTGGTATCTTTAAACCGTCCAGCAGGTATGTTTGTTGCTTTATTGGTTGCATAATCTGTCTGGCAGTTCTTTCTTAGTATTTTATGAATTATATTTTTAATACATTAAGTCTAGGGTCAGCTCTGCCTGCTGACACAATATATGGGTATTGGGTGTATGCAGTTGTACTCTGCATTTTTGAAGCATAGGAAATTGCTGCAACAGTGTACATTTGCCATTGGGGGTATGTGTTATTTCATTCTTTTTATTTTCATCATATTTCTGCTGGTATAGGTTAATTTAACCTGTGACAGTGTCTTCTATTAGCTGTTAACATGAATATATGGTTATCCCACTTATTATTGTTTTGTGTTTTATTTTACTGCATATTTTAGTCCACTGGTTGTGGGCCCACTGATAGTAACTCATAATCTTTTACTTGGGTGATTTTAGTCCATTATTTGGAAATAACCCACTGTTTGGGTCTGTACTAATAGTGAACTCGTGGGCCACGGTGGCAGAGTTGCCACTCATGCCTCCCACCTCTGAGGCCAGGGTTTGGTCCATGACTCTATCTCAAGTGGGAAAGCTGGTAGTTGCTTGCCGTTGGTACAGAACCTTGACCAACTGTACATACTGGTTTTCCCTGCCCTTCCAACTACCCATCGTGATATGACCTGTACAGTGTTGAAAGCGACTTAAAGCCCCAAAAATAAATAAAGATAGTGAACTCAGAGTTCTTATATTAATACATTTATGGTAATCCTTGTGCGGGTTATTATTGCATAATATGTGTGACAGTTCTTTCATAGTATTTTATGACTTATGTTTTAAACTAATTTTAGGCTAGGGTCTGCCCTGCTTGCTGCAACACTGTATGAGTATATTGTGGATTATAAGTCATATTCGCTATAGAGCATCTAGTCATTGAAGTCTTATTATCATTATTCATTCCATTATCTTGCAAAAAATTTTAGTTTGTAGATGCATAATAATGTAAATGTTAAACTAATTATCGATTTAGAAAATTACTTTTAAAATATAAAATTCTTGCGCATTATGTTATATCTACCTGTATATGTTTTGCTTTTTTATTAAGGTATCAAATTTTTAATGTGTGGTTCAGTTGTTTCAACTGATTTCAGTTTGATGTTATTGGGATCATACCTCTGTGAATTAACTTATGTAGCAATTGACTGTGAATTTGGTATTTGGCTAATTGTTGAAGTTTTACTGTATTTTAGTTATGTTGGTCCTAGTATATGGACATGTGAGTTGTTAATATGGGTGACCTGGCCACCCTTGGTGCACTCATGAGTGATTTTATGCAAATTAGGTAGATGTGAAGGTTGATTGAAAGTGAGTGATTTTATGTCAAAAATTCAGTTATATTTAGAATGCAGGCCGTGGTGCTGTCTGGGCTAGTGTATAAAAGTTGGTGTAGTTTTTAAAATATTGTGCCTTTCTGATATATGGGCGATGATTATGCTGGGAACCTCTCCCGTGTATCTGAGAGACTAACTGGTAACAGGGTGGATCGAGACACTGTTGTGTGGGTTCGAATAGCTGCGGTTGCTGTTCTAATGGCTTTGCACTGATACTTGGGGACAACTGACTAGTGTGGTTGTCAGATTGTGTTTCTAGATTGACAAGCGGTTTGTCAATAGTGGTGATACAGTTGACACATGTAACTGTTGGTGCTCGTGGTGAGGGGACACTTATGTGTCAATGTTGAAGCAGTTGGCCAATGCGACTGTTGTGTGAATACCTTTGCTATCAGTGATACAGGCTAGCTGGGGCACTAGCTGTGGGAGTAGCCATTTGTGTCAGTGCATTGCTTTGAGTCGAGATCAGTGTTCACCTTACTAGTTGGTTTGTGGTGCATAGTCACCTGGTTTTTTTTTTATTAGTTTTTAGGCAATAGTATGAGACAAAGCTAAAGACTTTGCTTTTTGCTTTAAATGTAACCAGTCCCGCGAGTTACCAGTGGGTAGACTGTGCCAAGTATTTGCATTGACGTTGAGTACCAATATGGCTGAGACAGCGTCCAATTCCTCCACCTCATCCATTCCATTGGGGCAGACTGCTGTTGAATCTCCCCCTAGGCCACAATCCCTTGCTAATGGCCCTGATGATAACCCTCCTGATAAGCTGGATGCAATCTTGCAGCATTTGAAACACTTGGATGAGGAACTTAAGAAGGTGAAGAAGTCACAGCAGCAGGGACATTCAGATGATGTTGGCCAGTCGTCTTCCCCACCCAGGCAGGGGTATGTTCCACCCCCTACGACAAGGAAGCAGGTGCAGGGTTCAAACACTGATATCTGGGCGCCCGTCACGCAGACCACAGAGGATGTCGCGGAGGATCTGGTCTTGCCTTCTACCCAATTTTTAAGGACCAATGGACCATTGAGACATCAGGTGGACAAGAGGCTTCAGGAGCTGGATCAGGATGACAGAACTGAGTTGCAAGGTAAACGGTTAAAGTCTGGTTTAGTGAGACATCAAGAAAATCATGTAAGAGTTGATATTAACTGGCCACATGAATTTTGTTACTCTACTGATAGATCATGTCCGTCATATGACGACCTCACTGTTATGCAGTTTAGCCAGGGTTTTATAGGTTGTATATTGGAAGAGGAAAATTCAAAAATTAGACAAAACATGCTGATGTACTTACAGCAATTGTACCAAGATGCTCAAGAAACTAATTGGTACACAGCCAAATCTGCCCATAAGATTCTTTTGCTTGAAATGGAAAGAGGTAAACTTACATGGAAAGATAACAGTAGGGTCCATCAGATAAGGGCTAGGTACACACAACGGCCAATACATCCATCACAAACTGACAAGAAGGGTGGTACTTCAAAGCCAGCTGTCCCTTGTAAATTTTATAACAATGGCAACTGCATACATGAGGGCGAGCATATGGATGGGCATGTTTTGCAAAAACATGCATGTGCATATTGTTACAGGATGGTCAAAAGATTTTGTTATCATTCAGAGTCTTCTTGTAATAGAAAACAAATGAAAGGAAAAAACGATCAGTAGGCACAGACTCAGGTAGCTTTGACAGCCAGGGCGACTGTACTTTAACTAAAATTTTCTTTCACTCTAAATTCAAAGGTATTGTTCCTGTAATTGGAGATAAAACCAGGTCGAAAATTGCTCAGAGAAATAAACGTCTGGCTGTCAGATCTAGAGTTTTTCATTGTAACGAATCTAGGGCCCAGCAGAGTAAATTTTGTAGTGATACTAATGATACTATTGTTTGTGTTTCAAATGGTGACATGCAAAATATTGCTGGTACTGTAAACCATGATGTGTCTGACTGCTCAGCCAGTTGTACTTCTGCAGATAATTCAAACGTGTGTGTATTACAAGAGCAAGGTTTTAATGGCGTAAATGTAGGGAGCTTGAATAGACAAGATACGCTTCAAAAAAGTATGCCCAGTAAAAATAGTATACACAGTGTTGAATCCACAAATTCTGTCAGTACTAATGACACTAGCTCAGCTACAGGTCCAGCTATTGGCTATCGTTGCCTCCAGCCGTTTGGCTTCATAAAAAGGGTTGAAAACATATCGAAGTATCACCTCAATGATTTATCTAGGTCTGTGGTTGCGGGTTCAAATAAAGAATGGGTGCAAAAAGCACACAAAATTGTTGTTGATTCTGGTACTAGCAACTACAAAAGTGCTCGGATTTTAGTTAAAACTGATTTAAATCTTAAACTATGGGCGGAAATACTCAAAGATTATCATGATCCACAATTGCTGGACTATTTGAGGTTTGGATTTCCCCTGTGTGTGAACTATGATGCATTTCAGCATGCACCCTTTGAAAATTTCCATGTTTCTCCTCTGTTAACTCGCCCCAAAAATAATGACAGTCGTAGGGTCATCGTTAATCTATCATACCCTGAGGGTCGGTCTGTTAATAGCAACATTGAATCTGAGATTTATGATGGCTATGCTTTTGACCTCTCTTATCCGACCATAGATAATATTGTGGATGAAATTTCGAAAGTTGGTGATAATGTGTTGCTCTACAACTACAAAGCATTTCGAAATTTAAGGATTGACCCCAGGGACTATGGTGTCATGGGCTTGCAGTGGGAACGCAAATTTTACGTTGACGTAAGCGTGGCGTTCGGTTATAAGCACGGGAGTGCGCAGATGCAGAGACTCGGGGATACTATTAGACACGTCATGACGTCACAGCGTTACGCTGTTTTCCCCTATATTGATGATATAATTGGCGTTCAGAGCGCTGTTGATGCCCAAAAGGCTTTTGACACCCTGAAAGCATTAGTTGATAATCTGGGTTTGCCAATAAACCCCAAAAAGCTAGTTTCCCCAGCTAAGCAGGTCGTTTGCATGGGTATCCTGGTGGACGTTGAAAATAACATACTTAGAATTCCTGAAGAAAAAATGTTAGAAATTAAAAGTCTTTGTAACAAATGGGCTTATAAAACTTCAGCAACCAGGCAACAGTTGCAATCCTTGTTAGGAAAACTCTTGTATATTCATTGCTGTGTTCGCCCATCTAGACTTTTTGTTAACCGTATGTTGGCTTTGCTCAGGAATTTTTTTTTTTTTCTTATTTTATTTTTGTTAACATATAACACATACAAGACAACAATTGTTACAAATAAAAAAACACAAGAACACAGGACAATGTACACTTAGAAAAAAAATTATTACACTATTTATAGAAACAAAATGATTGTCAAATACAAGAACAGTATCCATATATTATACAAAACTTTATAAAGCTAAGCAGTAAAAATTTGTGAAAAGTGTCCCCATATTTTAGTAAAGTTTATGGTCTTCAATTCCAATTTGGCAACATATTCCTGTTCAAAATATATTTTTTTAAAGACGTTACAAAAATTTGAATAACTTGGAATTTGATTTAACTTTGACTTTCGAAAAATATATAATTTAGCTGCAAGGTAGACAGTATTTAAAGGAATGGCATCAACCTTTGTTAAGAGGTTTCCTAGTATTATAGTTGATGGGTCTATTGCAAGGTCAATTCCAAGTATGAGCTGCATGTTGGTTTTTAATTCAGACCAAAAATTTTGTACATTTTTACACTGTACAAAAAGATGCAATATAGTTTCATTGTATTCTTTGCAAAAACTGCATTTACCATCATCATGTCTATTAATTTTAAACAATAAATCATTTGTACCTAGTATTCTGTACAACACTTTGTACTGCATCCAAATTAAGTCATTGTCTTTTATTGTCTTAAAACATACTTGAAATATCCGTTTCCACATGTCTGTACAAATCGTAATACCCAAAGCTTGTTCCCAGAATGAATAGTAAGTGGTATCATGTACCATGTTTTGGTTAGCCAATATTTTGTAAAAATCTTGACTTCCTTTCTGTGATTTGCTAATGATTTTTATTTGAATTGGGAGAGTAGGTTTTTTATGTATTTTAGAAGCATCCTTTTGCTTACTTAAGTAATTTTTAACACAGGTAATGACTCTGTGATGCTCCAAAAAATTGGTTCTTATGTGATACACCGTTTTTAAATCATTCTGGGATATGAACTTTCCATTTCCAAAAACAATGTCTGCAATCGATATAATACCGTTATTATACCAATCGGGTAGAAAAAGATTTACCTTGGATACCACTGGATTATTCCAAAGAGGCCTAGAAAGAGCATCGCTTACATTATTAATTGGAATACTATCAATAAGTTTACTCCAACAGTATAGAGTTTCAGACCAGAATTTATTTGTTGTTTTTCTAGCCATGTTTAGACTATAATATGACCCAAATAAAACAGTCTTTTGGATTGATCCTAGATACATTTTTGCCAATTTAGCCCATGGTGTTTCAGAGTTATTATATAGTCTTCGTATCCAAGTCACCTTAATAGCAGATATAAAAGTACTAAGATCTATCATATTTAGTCCACCATCAAAATAATGTTTTGATAAAGTTTTTCTTTTTACCTTGTCAGGTTTTCCGCTCCAGATAAAATTATAAAACATTGTTTCTAACTGTTTCAATATATTCTTTCCCGGTGAAGGCAATGATGTGAACAAATGATTAAGCTTGGACAAGGCCAAACTTTTTATCACTGTTATTTTACCAATTGGAGTTAGGTATCTATGACTCCAAAGGTTGAAAAGTTTCTCAAGACTTTTAATAGTGGAAAGATAGTTTAACTCAATCATATTTGTTAAATCCACAGAAAAGTTAATGCCCAGAAGAGTAAAATTGCTAGCACCCCACACTAATTCTTTTCCCACATCAAATTTATCTTTTGAATTTCTTTTTTTGCCTATCCAGACTAGTTTAGTTTTATCCATATTTACCCTTAAACCCGACATATTACCATACACCTCTAACACATTAAGAGCAGCTAACAAGGTATTTTTGCTTCCATCCAAAATTAAAGTTGTATCGTCGGCAAACTGTGTGATCTTAAACTCATTGCCATTCACTGAAATTCCTTTTAAACATTTGTCATTTATGATTAAAAGATACATTATTTGGGCGCACAGGATAAACAGGTAAGCCGATATGGGATCTCCCTGTCTGCATCCCCGTTCTATACTAAAAAATTCAGATAGTGTGCCACACTGTAGAATTGCAGCAGACACATTATTATTGAGCACTTTTATCCATTTGCAAAAACTGTCTTTGAAACCAAAAGTGGATAGAATAGAGTAAAGGAATTTCCATGAAACAGAATCGAATGCTTTTTGGAAGTCAATTAGCATGAGCAACCCTGGTATTTTATTACAGTTTGCATAATGAATAATGTCATAGATTAAACGCGTATTTTCACCAATGAAGCGGTTGCGCATAAAACCTGATTGTGTCTTTGAGATGATATTAGGCAAAACAGTTCGCAACCTTGCAGCCAGAGAAGATGAAGCAATCTTGTATACTACAGACAAGAGCGAAATAGGTCTCCAATTTTTTAGAAGTTGTCTAGGTTTGTCCCCTTTAGGGAGACAAGAAATAATACATTGTCTAAGAGAGATTGACAGTTGTCCTATGTTATAACCATTATTTAGAGATCTTAATACAAAAAACTTCAACTTAGCCCAAAAAACCTTGAAAAATTCAGCAGGGAAGCCATCTATACCAGGACATTTTTGGTTTTTCATAGCTTTTAAAGCTTTACTTATTTCATTGATTGTAAGATAGCCCTCTAAGGAGTTAGCATCGTTTTCTGAAAGGTTTTTAAAACCGGATAAAGATTGTAGATCATTGATATTACAGTCCAATAATCCAGAGTCTTTACTTTTAAATAGATTTTGATAATATTTTTTTAATTTATTCAAAATCGCTTTTTGAGATGTTATAACATTTCCATCATCATCTACAACTCTTTTAACTGTTTTTTCCATATAATAAAACTTTTCTAGTGAACAGAAATACTTTGAAGGTTTTTCACCTTCACTGAGCCACTGGGCACGAGATCTAATCATAATACCATTGAGTTTGTCTTTACGTATATTTTCTAATTCTTTTTTTTTTAATTCCAAGTGTTTAAGGTTTGTGGAGTCAAAATCTTTTTCCATATTTTCAATCACTTGTATTAAAGTTTGCTCTCTCTGAATTGTTTTCCTTTTTAAAGCAGATGCATATCGTATGGTTTCACCACGAATTTGAAGTAGTAATATTTCTAAGAAATCACTATCAGGGATAGTAAATTCAATATGAGAGTCGTGTAAAGTCGTTATAATATCTGAATTATAAACTGGTATTGCATAGCGTAATTTTTCCCGGTCTATAATATTATTAATATTAATTAGATATTCTTTGTCTTTTAATAATGAACAATTAAATTTCCACAAACCTCTACCACGCTGAAATTTACAAAAAGTCATGAGCAATTCTATAAAAGAGTGATCCGACCGGTATCCTGGTTTGACATAACATTTGTCAATTAGATCTGTTAAGTTATCTGAAATTATAAAGTAATCTAGTCTTGCACGCTTTATTGGATTCTTTTTATGCCATGTGTAGCATCTTGCATCTTTATTTAAAAACCTAAAAGCATCTTTTAAATTCAGTGAGTTCATAGTATCTATTAAGCAGTTTCTAGACTGTGGATTGTTCACATGTCTATAGTTATAGCTATCTTTGCTTGGATCAATCACAAGATTAAAATCACCACATACAATACAATAGTCATTATCTGAGTGCTCAATCTTTTCCTTTAAAGACATAAAGAATCCAGGAGAGTCCTTGTTTGGGGCATATATATTTATAATTTTTATGGTAAATTCATTCAAGCTTAATGATACAGATATCTGATTCCCTGTCGAGTCTCTTTCTACCGACAAGATCTTGTATTCGAATGTTTTATTAATCAAGATTGCAACTCCTCTGGAATTTGTTTGCGAACCACTTAGTAAACACTCACCTGCCCACAAAGGTTTTATTAGTTTTTGATCTTCACTTAGCCAATGAGTATCCTGCAGACAGAGTACATCAGGTCGAATTTCAGCAAAATAGTGCAAAACATCTGTACGCTTATTAATATCTCTAAGACCTTGACAGTTTGCCGAGATAATCCTCAAGTTTGAAGGAGCCATAGAGCTAAAGGCCAAATTATATACTGATGATCAGGAACATACCGCCAAATACCAGCTCCTATTAATACATTAGCAATTATAACACTTTGTTGATACATATACAAACAACGTTTAATATATACAGTCACAGAATTTTTAAGTTTAAAGTCAAATAACGAGAATATGCTTAAAGCATTCTCTGCTGATAAGAGTGTATTTTCGAGGTATCTGTAAAAAAAGGCACTTTGCCAAGGTAAAGTCAAGAAAGCAATAAGGATTTTTGTGTAATAACATTCACAAAACAATTTGTAACTCTCTAAGAGTACAACACATGGTAACACAAGGACAAAACATAAAGAACATATAGAAAATAAACAAAAAAACAAATGCACAATTATTACAAAAAAGCAGTGTTGAAAGTTAAGGTCAGGTTGCAAGAAGTGATTTAGTGAACATAATATTTAAAGAAAAATCAAACTTAGAATTTAAATTGTGAAGAGTATAACAACACATCCTACAAAGGTCTTCTTTAATCAACATAAACAAGCGTTGTAGACATAGACAAGGTGGAGAAAGTGTTGTACATTGGATGTACAACATTGGATGTAACTTTAGTAAATTTTGCGCAAATGCTACAAAGCATTTCAGTAACAAGCATTGACAACCTCACACACAACCATGTGTGCAAGCATGTATTGCCATCTAGATTGTCCACAGGGTCCCGCAATAGGTTTTAACACATTGTGAAAGCATAAAAGCAACAATAAAGGCAAAAGCTATTTCATGACCCCAGTTTGACCCACACATGGGGGCCAGGAGGCAAAACCAACCAGCCACCCAGACCGTCCGGACACGGTTTCCCAATACCTCTTAACACATTCCAAAGCTATAAAAGCAACAATGAGAGATATCGGGTAAAAAACTCCAAAAACAGCCATTTTTTTACCCCAGTTTGACCCATAAGGGGGGTCGGGCAGTAAAACTGATCGGCCACTTGGACTCTCCACATATGTTTTCCTATCGCCCCCCAACACACTCTCAATCTATAAAAGCAACACCAAAGGAGATATAAGGCAAAAACTCGAAATCAGCTGTTTCAGGACCCCAGCCCGACCCACAAGGGGGGTTAGGGGCAAAACCGACCGGCTATTTAGACTCTCCACATATGCTTTCCCAATACCTCTTAATACATTCTGAACCTCTTAATATATTCTGAAGGTATAAAAGCAACAATAAAGGAGATATAAGGCAAAACTCCAAAGCAACTATTTTATGACCCCAGTTTGATCCATAAGGGGGGGCCATGAGGCAAAACCGACCGGCCACCCAGACTCTCCACATATGCTTTCCCAATACCTCTTAATACATTCCAAAGCTATAAAAGCAAC
Organism: Sabellastarte sp. h YS-2021; assembly: GCA_964017235.1. Classification (NCBI taxonomy): domain Eukaryota; kingdom Metazoa; phylum Annelida; class Polychaeta; order Sabellida; family Sabellidae; genus Sabellastarte; species Sabellastarte sp. h YS-2021. The sequence continues at coordinate 162,192,717 of OZ024927.1, read as the reverse complement.
GATAAAGAAGATATAAGGCAAAAACTCCAAAGCAGCTATTTATGACCCCAGCCCAGCCCACAAGGGGGGGCCGGGGGGTAAAACTGACCGGCTATTTAGACTCTCCACATATGCTTTCCCAATACCTCTTAATACATTATGAAGCTATAAAAGCAACAATAGAGATATAAGGCAAAAAACTCAAAATCACCTATTTTACAACCCCAGTTTGACCCATAAGGGGGGGTCAGGGGGTAACACTCACCGGCTATTTAGATTAGAAGATAATTGGGGGGTTGACCCAAATCCAAGGCCCCCAGACCGGAAGGCGCGAGAAAACCACCCATAAATGAGACATTTTTCAAGGGACCGCTCCCAAAATCTAATCAGCTCGCGCCCTCGATAGTATGAACATGCGTGTCAAATTACAAGGCTGTGCAGCAAGACCTTGATAAAGGTCAAAGGTCAAATTTAAACATGCAGAAAAATTGTCCCACGCCTAAGGTATATAACTGCCAAATATGGCCTGAAACCTTCTAATAACAAGGGAGATATTCAAGGACAACCACATTACAGCGGCGGCGAAGAAATTGAGGCGAAAACAAATAAGGGCCCTTTCAGGGATGTTTAATTAACACCAAAATATCCAATTTTGTATCCGCAGGTATCTGACACCTGATTAAACATAAATGAGTGTATTGGTGGCATGATTCTCTGCCAATACTCTGGCATAATTAAATGCATGACATAAAATTATGGTTATGTGTACATTTTCAAGTATTATCCTCTTTAACTGTGTCACATATTTTAATTGATTTATATTAGCAATTTGATAACTATGGGTGACAAACATACTTTTTAGTACAGTCACTTTTAAAAAAATAAGATGATGTCATTTGTTACCCAAATTACAAAAATTATGATGTTAGAGTTATTTAACAAAAGTGAAAAATACTTCTAAATAAACTTTTATGACAGATCCCATACAAAGTACTGTAATATTATTTACTGAGTCACAATGTCTCTTAAAAGTGTTTTTTACTTGGATTTATGATTAGGATTATCACCCAAGACACCAATAAGAAAAAGCGCAGATGACATCTGTTGTGTCTATGTTAAAACTAATTCATTATTTACCCATTAATAATAAAAATAACTTAATAGGAATACTATTTCAAATATCTTTGTTAAATAAATTTGTTCACCCATTCAATAGAATCCTAAATAGGAATGGCATTTCACCAGTATGTCAAATCTAATTTTACTTTAACTTTTTGGTTATTGCAAGGATATTGGTATCGAAGATGTTATGGCTAAGTACCAATATGATACAGAGGTGATATATTTAATCGTGAAGTGATTTAAATCATAAAAAAAAAAATTTTTTTTGATTGACAATGAATTCTTTTTGGTTATTGCTAATTCATGTACATTTTTTATAAATATAACTTGCACAAATCTTGAATGATATAACATGCATATTCATAATCCTGATCACGGTACTGCACTAAACTACATTGTTTACTATGAAACTGGCTTTTGTTTAACATTAAATATGTAATTCATGGATATGCATATTATATGACTATTGTTAAATATCAAATATGTACAACATAAATATGTATATAACATTATAGTCATCATATTAAGAAATCCATCCATTATATCATAACTGAGTTTAACGCCGGTATTAATGTTCAAATGTTTTTAATATTCACAGAATATGTTAAGTCTATGTAAGGTATTAGTTGGGCAACTTACATAATCAAAATTAAAATTTGAAACCAGAGTCAATAAATTTAAAGTCAAAATACCACAATAAAAAATTTCAATTCAATATTCCCATCTTGGCCTCTAAAAAACATTGCAGCTGTAAAAGTTTCATTTACTTAAGAGTTTTGTCTTGTAGGACTTTTCTTACTTCCATTAAGACTTTGCCAAGAAGATTTTTCCCCGGCCACTTCTGAATATCCCAAAGATCTTTGTGTTGGAGTGATAGACCAATTCCGTAAGTTGTATCGTGTTGATTTGCTTCTGCCAACAGGGTGTTACCAGTCGAAGTGAGGAAACTATGAAGGTCAATGTTCTGGCTGAATTTGGCCAAAAGGCCCTCATGTAGGACACGCTCAATTTCATTTTGCCATGCCATCCGGTCATAATTTCTGACACGACTACCCAACTTCTTGATGATAACAGGATTATCCTCATGTGCAATCTTATGGACCAGCTCCCGATCACCAAAAAAATCTGCTTTTGATGACATCAAGTACTTCTCCATGCTGGAGTAACGTTCACCTTTGACCACAAAGATACAAGGGTAATGGTTGGAGAGCTTACTAAATTTCCTGAAGAAGGCTGTTATCCCTTTATCACTAGGATTGAACAGTTTATCTAACGATACATTTTCCGGAAGGCGTCCCAGGTCCTCAGTTGTGTAGGAAGTACCATTCAGCCACAGCTTGTCAGAGATTAGTTTTACAGACTTTACAAACCCATCAGTGCATTGATGTTGCAAGGATCTTAAGGCTATATACACTGGGTATAGGTCTTGATGTTTGGCCTCAACAGCAGTGGGAAGGTCATCTGAGAGGTAGATCTTGTGGTGCTCCTTCAGTTTATTTCTAAGTTGTAAAACTAGCATTTTGTCCTTGTAATTGGCAAACCTGGCAACTACAGTCCTGGTTTTACCTTGCTTATAGGGTCCAAGACGGTGTATACGCTCCAGTGTTCTATTGTGAAATTGTAGTTGGCCATTTACTATGTAGTTATTGCAGATATTCACAAAAAGAACATCCAAGTCTTCCCCATGAGCCTCCTTTATACCGTCAATTCTTAGATTATTTTTCCTTTGATATGATTCCATTCTTTCAAGATGGCTTTGTAAACTGGCATTCTTCTCACTAAGAGATTGGTTTTCTTCCTTAAGTGCTGATATTTCACTTTCATGTGTTTCCTTCTGTTTTTCTATTGTCTTTTTAAGTGCATTAATATCATTCTTCAGTGGCTGCAAATGAGACTCAAACTTCTCTTCCAGGACTTCACCTAAGAGATCTCTTAATGACTCTTTATCTATGGACATTTTTCCTTCAGGAGAAAATTCCATCTCAGTATTTAAACGTTTTGCCAGAGGTGTTTTATCTGCCATAACAACAGGATTCAATTGAGTATCAAACACAGTGCACCAAGAATCCCTAGTTAACCAGTCACCAAGAAAGGTATTAAGTCTATTCAAGTATCACTGATCAACAAAGATTGTTACACACTATTGAAATGCACATTGTATCCTTACTATTAATTATATCCATATAATTCAATAACAAAGAACACCTTTGTAAATGCAATCACTATTTCTAGCAGACAAGTTTTTTTTTGTCTCTGATACAGACACTGATGTCCATAAACTGATTCACGCTTCTATTTTACTAGAAGTGGTTCATGTGTTTCATTTAAACTCCCAAAGACCTGTCCTCCAAAAGGGATGAAAGTGTTAATAGAAGTCCTTCAAGTGCACATTTACCACATCAATGATCTGGTGTGTTGTTCCACTTCAGTGATCGCATCATATTATACATTCATTTTTTTTCAAACATTAATACATTAAATATAAGTTGTCATTATTATCCATAACTAAGTTAAATTATTCCCTGATCATTATTCTTCCATCTGTATGAAAAAAAATTTCACATATTATGCTTGAAAATGATAAAAAACCACTATTATATCACTCCTGCACATAAACCCAACTTCACATACTGCACTCAAACACTGCACTAACAAATGGGCTTATAAAACTTCAGCAACCAGGCAACAGTTGCAATCCTTGTTAGGAAAACTCTTGTATATTCATTGCTGTGTTCGCCCATCTAGACTTTTTGTTAACCGTATGTTGGCTTTGCTCAGGAATTCGGGTAGTAGTCACAGTATCCACCTTACAAGTACTTTTCAACGTGATGTGGCTTGGCTTAATGTGTTTTTGGACAGATTTAATGGCAAAACCATGATTCATAACCAGGGTTCTCCCCATATTCATGCGTTCGTGGATGCTTCACTCTCTGGGGTGGGGGCAATATGGGAGGACAATGTGTATGCTGCCACCTACCCCCCCGGGCTTCACCCATATGCTCTCCATAGTGCACTTAGAGTTGATAAACATCTGGGTTATGCTCAATATCTGGGGCAAGTATTGGAAGAACAAGTTGGTTAAAATTTGGTGTGATAATGAGGCAGTGGTGCATATTTTGACATCTGTTAAAACAAGAGACGAAGTATTAGCCCTGTATGCCAGATCTATCTGGTTATTTATAGCCAGTTATGATATTCAGACACAATATTCTCATGTACAGGGAGTGAATAATGTTTATGCTGATAGGCTCTCAAGGTGGTTTTCAAAGAATATTGAAGGTCATATTAGAGATATTTTACATGCCAAAACTTGGCACCAGGTCACACAGGATTGTTTTACTCCCAATTATGATATTTAATTTCAGAAAATCCAGTGGCTTCTGCCCTATGGTCATCAGCCAATAAACGGTTGCATACTGCTTTCACAGCCAGAACACGGGCATCTTATAATACTCAGTTTAGGTTGTTTATAGCTTTGTCTGTGTACTTGTCAATAACTGATTTCACATCTTTGTCATTTGTGTTGATGTTTGTTGAATATTTGCACGTTCAAGGTCTGAAATATCCAACTGTGTTAAATTACGTGTCTGTGGTGAGGCATTACTTTGCTTATTATTCCTTGCCTCTTCAAAATGTTAACCATAAAAAGGTTAAAATGTTGTTAAAGTCAATTGCCATGAATGCCACCTATGTTCCTCATTTTAAAGGCATTATCACTATTCCCATATTGAAGAATATTGTTACCTATTGTAACCGTATAAAGCATGGTGTTGTGTATCAATCTATTTTCCTTCTGGCCTTTTTTGGGTATTTACGCTTGGCCAGTATAGTTCCATCTTCTGCTAAATTTTCACTCCATAAAATCTTGCTTCGTAGGCATTTTATTAGATGTCCTTTGGGTTTCAAAGTTCATATTCCTTCCACAAAAACCCATCAGTTATACTTTCAATATCATGAGATTTTTATTCCTTTTATTGAGGGTTCTTCATTATGTCCAGTTACAGCATTAACTACCATGTTTCACATGTTTCCTGCTCCCCCAGATTCACCTGCGTTCATTGTCCCTAGGGGTGGGGGTTATGTGCCTTTGCTGGTGTTTTACGGTTCGTCAGACCTTGGCAAAGATTATAATGTCACTTCAATTACAGCCTTCTGCATTTACGTTTCATGCATTCAGACGTAGTGGGGCCACTTTCTCATTTAACAATAATGTGGCGTTTCAGGACATTCGCTTGCAAGGTAGTTGGAAGAGTGATGCCATTTACAAATACCTCCAGTCCACCAATGCTTCCCATAAAGTTGCAGAGTCTTTCCAAACCCTACTTCACCACGTTTAACTACAAATTCATTTGGGCTTGGGGCTTGTACCCTTTATTTCTACCTTGTTGTGTATTGTTGTTACTAAAATTACTAATAAATGTTTGGTAGTAATAAATGGCCCAAAATATATGATCTTGTTTTTGTGAATTGACTCTTGGGGTTGCTTTGGTTTGGCTCACATCACTCTATCTTACTCCTTCCCTTCAAGTTGTAATTAGTAGTCACCTTGACCTGTATTTGACCTTTCGTGGGATGGCCATGTAGGGGGCGAGTTTTGTTTCAGGATTCTTCACTGTAGTTCAGTGCTGGAATCTTTCCACCATTTCATTATGCATCTAAATGCAGGTGCATGTTTAACTCCATTATTATCATTAGCCCATATACTGAATCAATGGCCATAGTGGTTGGGTTCAACTCCACAATTGTCTTGCCTATTCTCTGCATTGAGTTTAAGTATATCACTAATATGGGGTCAAGTCTGACCAAGAACATGTAGGACTGTGGTTCAGTTGTTTCAACTGATTTCAGTTTGATGTTATTGGGATCATACCTCTGTGAATTAACTTATGTAGCAATTGACTGTGAATTTGGTATTTGGCTAATTGTTGAAGTTTTACTGTATTTTAGTTATGTTGGTCCTAGTATATGGACATGTGAGTTGTTAATATGGGTGACCTGGCCACCCTTGGTGCACTCATGAGTGATTTTATGCAAATTAGGTAGATGTGAAGGTTGATTGAAAGTGAGTGATTTTATGTCAAAAATTCAGTTATATTTAGAATACAGGCCTTGGTGCTGTCTGGGCTAGTGTATAAAAGTTGGTGTAGTTTTTAAAATATTGTGCCTTTCTGATATATGGGCGATGATTACCCGCCCACCCATACCCTCTTTTAAATAATATGGGTCCCAGCCCATTTATGTACTATCTTCATTCATTATTTCTATTTGATTGCCTGTGTAAGGGGCTTGTACCCTTTATTTCTACCTTGTTGTGTATTGTTGTTACTAAAATTACTAATAAATGTTTGGTAGTAATAAATGGCCCAAAATATATGATCTTGTTTTTGTGAATTGACTCTTGGGGTTGCTTTGGTTTGGCTCACATCACTCTATCTTACTCCTTCCCTTCAAGTTGTAATTAGTAGTCACCTTGACCTGTATTTGACCTTTCGTGGGATGGCCATGTAGGGGGCGAGTTTTGTTTCAGGATTCTTCACTGTAGTTCAGTGCTGGAATCTTTCCACCATTTCATTATGCATCTAAATGCAGGTGCATGTTTAACTCCATTATTGTCATTAGCCCATATACTGAATCAATGGCCATAGGGGTTGGGTTCAACTATACAATTTTCTTGCCTATTCTCTGCATTGAGTTTAAGTATATCACTAATATGGGGTCAAGTCTGACCAAGAACATGTAGGACTGATGCTTGTTGTGGTGCTTATTTTCTATCTTGTTGTTGTTGTTTTTTCTGCAAATAGATTTTTCAAAGGGGTGTGTGTGACTTTGAACTACTTTGTGTAATTACACTTGAATGGGCTGAAGAAATGGCTCCCTCACTGATTAGTTTTAAGTGTAATTGAGCCTACTCAGTGTTGACAGACAATGGGCACTAACAGTTCTTCTGCACTTTCATTGTCATAGATAGCTTTAGATGCCCTACCTAATGGTATCTTAAAGAGGACTCTGTTAGGTGAATCTGGAACTGAAACCCTCTCATTTATGAGCCACAGTAACATTATCTCATTTAAGTAATTTTTCACATCTTGTATTTTAAAATTCTGTTGAGACTTAAAATAACAATATTAAGGTGAAACTTTAAATATAAAGTCGATCTGTTTATACCTAGGTCAAACAGTTCCGTACTGGCCTCACAAGGTCACCATACTAGTAAAAAATATTTAACTTGTTGGGGCTTTTTGTGGCTCGAAGCACTTTATATTTTAGTAGTATCCACTAGTTTTCATATAAGCGTACTTAAATCAGGATTCTTATCTAGGTGGGAGACATTCACCACAACACAGATAACATGTCCAGCATATACAGTATTAAAAAATGCTTTGAAAACCTGCCACAAGCTCTTACATGCCAAATTAAAATGTATATGCTAGAGAGATGATGGCAGCTGGAATGGCTATACGGGGGGGGGGGGGGGGGGGGGGGGGGGGGGCTGGCTTATTTAAACATGCACTTTTGGCATATGAGGGGAAATAAGGACAGTTATTTAAAAAGGGTCTAAAACTATGCTGACTCACAATAAAATCAAGATTATCAGATTATCTCTTAACACTTTATTGGATATAACACCCATTTGGGCCAAATCTTCTCCTCTTTCAATTTAACGTTGTTGACCTTCCACACTTTCCGATATTACTTTTCATGATATTACTTTGCAAAATATTCAAAAACATGGCACCTGGACATTGAACTAAGTGTGCAGGTATATCACTGATACTGTAAATGCTGATGATCAAGTTGCCAACATGTTGAAAGAAAAGCTCTCTTTTCCCTGGCCTACCAATACTTTTGGGATTTGGGTGAAAATGTACTCCTTTATAATTTTCTGAAGTAGATATGTCCTCGTTTAGGGCTTGAGTACACCTTATTTATTTTAGGGCCACCTTTCCATAAGGCACTCTTTTATTTCTCTTCTAAATTATCACTGTTTATTGATTTAATTTAACTTTAATTATCTTCCTGACTTGTCTGGTTAAGTTAATCTAAATTTGTGCCCCAGTTAAGGTGACCCTAACTTATTTCCAAAATCTTACTGGGTTTGTAAATACAGCCAGTGTAGAAATTGTTTTAATAAAATATTGCAGTCGCAATGCTGTCTTGACTTTTACTGTATCCTCTTAAGGTTACTTGAAATGAACTAATTTGGATTTTGACCTTGTTGTATCCTCTCAAGGTCTTTGCATTTGAACTAACTTGGACTTGGGGAACTGAAAAGGTTTGTAACAATATCAAAGCAAAGTGAAACGTCTGGGCTTTAAATATGATGGGTATCTACAAAAAGATATTAGTCAAAAAGAAATTGTTACAAGACATTAAAAAGAAAGTAAAGAGTAAGTTTTACATTGACTTACTCACTAGCTGCTTCAATGCCATTAATAATAATGTCAGCTCAGTTTCAGACATTTTGATGGAAATATTTTTGATAATCCATTATTCCTTTTTTGGACAATAACATGTTTTTCAATAGTGGCGTGCAGACATCACGCCTGTCAGTCCTCCCCATACCAAGATATCTTAGGGGGTACCTTAACATCACTCTTGGCCTGCATCCTCACTTAAGTAATTGGGGTGGCATTCTCAACCCTAAGGGAGATTTGTGTCCCCTGCTCTCATTGGCTGACCTCTTTACCTCAACCCTTGTAGGCTTGGATTTCTCAGTTTCAAATGTGAGAGCAAGGAGAAAGGACTGAAAATTATTTTGCTCTCAAACAATGTTTTTTATTTCTGATTTGATTTTATGTGTTTTTAACTTTGATTTTATCGTCTGTACTGAATAATTCTGCTGATTGGACATCGTTATTGTGCTTGTGTTAATAAAACTGGACCACTTTAATGACATTGTTATCTCACATCAGGTTTATGACGGGGTCACACTCTTCTGCAGGCTGATGTTAGACTATAAAAGGCGTCATTTGGCTGAACACTGAGGGACGGTTTACCCTAGTTTATTAAGTTCCTTGTAGCAGTGATTTAGCCATATTTTGTCTGGCGTGTCTGACCAGCATACTCAGGAATCTTGGTGTGTATATTTCTGTAGAAAACTAGTTTTAAAAACTCTGAAAATATGGGGAAACACAAGGGCTGGTGTAGTAAATGTACAAAAAGACATTTTCCCCTGATTGGAAAAAAGTGCCAGGAAATTGTAAATGAACAGTCATCTGCTGATGAAATGCCAGTGAAGCCAAAGAAGAAGAAAGGTGTGAGCGATGCTCGGGACTCTCAGTTAAGTAAAAATAGTCTTGTGAGCCCTATGTCTCTACATGGGCCGTCATTAGCTACTCAAAAGCAGAACTTTAAAGTTAAGAGGGCTTTGACCCCAGGTCTGGCGAACCAGAGTGGCTCTGAAGATGACTCAGACTTAACTGATGGAGGCAGTGCGTCACATCAAGTCAAGATCTTGGACGAACTGAGGAAAGTATCCAGCAGACTCGACTCTGTGGAAGATCAAGTGGCTGAAGGTGGGCGACGACACCGTCGGGAAGGAAAGAAGGACTCTCATAAGTTAAGTAAAGTGTCTCACAGTAAAAGTGACAATGTAAAATGTAAAAAATGTGATGATTCAAGTGATGTCAGTGATTTTGAGGATGATGATTTTGAAATACCCATTCTTAGTACCCTGAGATCCTCAAAAGCTATCCAAAAACATGTCAATAGGGCAGTAGCAGATCTGGAGAGGTCCCAAGTAACCAAAGGTAAAGACCAAGTGCTCAAGTCCAAAGGGGGGGGGGGGGCTGTTGATGTGGTAGTCACTCGAAAAGTAAATTGGCCTCATGAGTACATACTAGGGGGTGCAAACAAGCAAAGAATCATGTTTGACCAGCTTAATCTCACTCAATTTGTCAATGGCTTTGTAAAAGGGGTTCTGGACGAAAATAATGCAAAAATCAGGGAAAAAATGTTATATTACCTATGTGACCTAATGGAAGATGCCCAGGATTTTTCCTGGGCCAGTACCAAGGCATCTCATGCAGTTCTACTGTGTGAGATGGAAAGGGGTACAGTTGACTGGTCCAACACGTTTCGCATAGATAGGATTCGTAGAGCTCATGCTCAGTGTCACACCATTGGTGGTAGTAGGCAAAATTGGGTTCGAAACCAAGACTCACAACGAAAACCCTGCTTTGCAAAGCGTATCAGACGGCCTCATGCACACACACCACAGATCATGAATCTAATGGCAAGACCCAGAGACCTATATGTGCATATTGCCTCACTCAGGGGCATCATATGACCCATCCTGAGAAGGATTGTTACTTTGCCAAAAAACAGAAGTATCCAAAAAACGAGCAGCAAGCTGCTCAGTAAGTAGGGATCTGAGCAGCAAAAGCAATCAGGTGGGTGGCAGTCTGATTCATTCTCAAAAATTCCGAAGCTATAGGGATTTTGGACACTGTCACACCCGAGAAGTGTGCACTCGCATTTTTTATAATTCTGATTATGCAAAAACATAGACAGAATCGTCTTATAAAGACCAAGTTCGATTCTAGAATTCAAAAACCAAATAAAAAATCTGGCAACACTGCAGGTGTCACTAACAATCCGAGACCCTTTTTAGAAAATCATTGTACTGGCAGTTCAGGCACAGAAAATGTCATCACCTCTGTCCATGCTTGTAAAGGTAGACTAAAACCATGACTGGAGGTAGGTAAGGTTGCTGTACAGCAAACCATGGACGGCTTAGTTGATGCCAGAGCAGGTAACATCGCAAAGGGGGATAGAAATGTGGTTACACCTGTCACAACCAATATAGCACGTCAGACAGAGGTGTCAAACAACGCTTGTCACATAGGCAATCATATCCAATTACCTCATAAACAACGCTTACCTGGCCCTCTTGAAAACAATACAAGTGTGTTAAATATCCCTGATAAGGTTCATAATGACCAGGTCGTAGGTAGTCAGCATTCTTTGCCTCAAGTCATAGACGAAGCAAGTAAACATGAATCGGCTGATAACCACTTAATGTTGTTGTTTGATATTAACAATGCTTGTGATACAGACAAACTCCTCAGTACTGTCAATTCGAGACGAGGTCGTACCTACAGGGACGGTGACAGAGCTACGAATTGCTCAGTATATTCACAATGGGAAAAGCAAAGTCAATTTGATTTCGGCTTTATTCCTTTGTCAAATTTTATCACACCTCACAGCCAAGCCGTTAACAATGGTGGTTATTCACCTTTTGAAGCACACAAAACAATCAAAGAAAGTGGCATTCCAAATTTCATAAAGTGTTGAATACCTGTACAAACCCAACTCTGCATTGAGGAATGGCAAAGGGTTCTTCAAGGCTACCGGGACACTCAGTTGATAGAGTTACTCCGTTTTGGTTTCCCTCTTGATTTTGACAGGAAAACTATTCTAAAATGTGAAAACAAAAATCATTCCTCAGCCATTGATTGCCCTGAGGATGTTGAAGCTTATCTGCAGGAAGAGATGCAGTTTGGGGCCATTATGGGCCCATTTTTTATTGACCCAATACCTCAGTGTCACAAAAGTCCATTCCTGACTAGAGAAAAACCTAACTCAGTCCACAGGCATGTCATTGTGGATCTATCGTGGCCAAAAGGCTTCTCTGTAAACTCAGGGGTAGATAAAGACTTGTACCTAACCACAGACTTCGTACTATCTCTTCCCACCATCAATGACATAACCTCATGCGTCAGGGCATCAGGTCCAGGTACTCACCTCTATAAAATTGATATTAGCAGGGCGCTTCGCCACGTCAAGATAGATCCGGGTGATTTGGACCTTTTGGGCCTTACCTGGCGTGACGCAACGTACGTGGACACGTGTCTTCCGTTCGGGAGTCGCCACGGCTTCCAAATTTTTCAACGCAGCAGCGATGCAGTGCATCATGTCATGCGTCAACATGGTTTCACTGTCGTAAATTATGTGTACGACTTTGTCGGGATTGCGACGCCCAGCATCGCACGCAGGTCATACGTTTTCCTCCAGGAACTCTTGGCGCGTCTAGGTCTTGACATAAGCAAAAAGAAACTGGTGGCTCCATGCACCAAGGTTGTGTGTCTAGGCATTGAGGTTGACATGCATCAACGTACAGTATCAATCCCTGAGGAAAAAATGCATCGCATTTCTGACATGGTTGACGCATGGCTCCCCAAACGTGTGTGTAGCAAACGTGAACTCCAATCCCTGCTGGGTAATTTGCTGTATGTCCACAAGTGTGTGGCCCCAGCTCGAATCTTTCTCAACAGAATGCTTGAGTTGCTTAGAAAAAATTATGACGCTTGCACCATACTGTTGACGCATGACTTTAAGAGAGATTTGAGATGGTTTAAGACTTTCTTACATAAATATAATGGAGTGTCATTTTATGACCATGTGAAGGCACACCATGTGGTGGAACTGGATGCTTGTTTATAAGGATTGGGGGGACGTTGGGAGAACCTGGTCTACCACCTCCCTCTCCCTCAGCACTATGGAAACTTGGGCATAGCCCAACTTGAGATGATTAACATCTTAGTGGCGATACGTGTCTTTGTGTCACTTTGGCACAGGAAATCCACACTTATTAAGTGTGACAATGCTGCAGTGGTCAGTGTGCTGACTACTGGGAAAGCCAAGGATCCATTTTTTGCAGCTGTCGCAAGGAATATCTGAATGGAATTAGCCAAGAAGGATATCCAGGCTGTGTATAAACACATACCAGGAAAGGTTAACCAGGTCGCAGACCTATTATCTAGATGGGTCAACTCACCGGCTCAAGTTATCAGATTATACGCTTTAGTGGAGGCTCCCATTGGTTGCCAGCAAAAGTGGATATGTTAGATTTAGATCACAATATTTAAATGTTATTAAAGTCTGGTATTCACTTACTTGCAACCATTTTTATTTCCAGAAAACATTCAGTATGATATTATGATGATATTACAGTTATTATACTTTGTTTCAGGTCACACTCCACTGGCCAGACTCAGTAGAGAAGCGAACATCACACTCAAGTCTGCATTAAGGCCAAAGACCAGCAAGTGCTACCATATGCTGTTTAGAAACTTTCTAGCATACTGCTATTGTGCAAAAATTTCAATTTTTAAAGTAGACCTTTCCCATATCATGGCATATCTTCAGTACTTGGTAGATAATGGAGTATCAGTGAATATGATATCAAATAATCTCTCAGCTCTTAAAGCCAGTTTCATAATAGATCATTTGGACCACTCTGTGTTCCAAAGTCAACAAATTTCATATTTTGTCAAAGCATTGAAGATCAACAGATCTTTAACTATTGTCCAAAGAAATATCATGTCATTAGACCGCCTTAAAACACTAGTATCCTTGTGTGACACCATTCCCTGTGGTCAGACCTTCAAAGCAGCATTTTTGTTGGCATTTTTCGCCTTTTTGCGAATTTCTAACATCGCTCCTCATGCATCAGGAGCTTTTGATTCATTTCCGTCATCTCACACCCAGTGATGTGAAAGTTTCAAAAAATTTCATGAATGTGACCATCAAATGGTCAAAGACTCTACAAACAAGGGACAAAGTACATATTATCACAGTCCCCAAGCTATCGTGTCCCTTACTTTGCCCAGTCAGGGCCTTACAGCAAGCTATAGCACTCTATAATCCGGCCCCCCATCACCCATTATTCCAAGTCAAGACTTCAAAGGGATGGTCAGTTCTCTTAGACTCAAGAATTAGGAAAGTCCTGGCAAAATTAAATGTTAAGATGGGCTTACCACCATCCCACTTTACCTTCCACACCTTCTGGCGTTCAGGGGCCTCGTTTGCTTATAATTCTCACATGCCTCTGGGAGTATTAAGCACCATGGCTCCTGGACGTCGGATTGTGTCTGGACTTACATTCAAGCCAACGAAAATTTTAATAGAGATATTGCTGCATCATTTGCTCGGATTATCAATAATGCCTAGCTACTCATGTGTTTGGGTTTTTGAGGGTCTCTAATGATGTATAAAATAGTCACTTCAATGTAAAGTGTCATATACAAATGTCTTATATACATCTGGCTCATCTTTAGAGGTCACCTTATCACCTCTAACCTCGTCACCTTACTTTTGACCTCAGTATAGGGGATATGACCTTTGACCTTGAGGCATATCTGACCTCAGTACAGGTGATCTGACCTTTGACCTTTAGGCGACCCAGAGGGGTCACTCACCTGACCTTGAGTTTATGGCATGGTATGTGACCTCTGACCTTTGACCTGACCTGGATTATCAGTGACCAGTATACATGTTTTTACGCTTCTTTTAATGTATTTAGTTTAACTTTACTTCAGTACTATGTAACTCTAATTTATGTATAATCAGAATCATGACAAGTCACTTATACTTTATATTTTAACTTATTTTATGTAACCTGTGTATTCAGAAAATCTGACAGTCTTAGTTGTAACTTGTGTATCATACTTGGATCTGTATATATAATTTAGTTAGAAATATACTCATATATATACTCAAATGTATAATGAAATAAAAATCCCATGTCTGTTGTATTCTTGGGGTGGGGTAGGGACTGGTGCAAAAAGTACTAACTGGACTGATGGTATAATAAAAGAATCTGATATCTGGAGTGATAATAGAAAACTCTTTTTATCCAAAGCTGAATGAGAATTAACTCGTAGAATAGCTATTTCTGGCCTAATGTATGATCAGCTTTTCAGCATTTTGTCTTGTCAGGTAAAAAAGTTTTTAAAAGTAAAAAAAATGACAATTATATTTTGAAGTATATAAATTTACCGTATCAATGTTAAATTATGGAAATAAAGAGTAGCCAGCTTAATGCATATTTCACTGCTTTAAAATATTCCACTAATTTAAGTCAAAATAAATGAATATACTTTTATCCGTTTTTAGAAGGCCTGGACTGGGGGAATGTTCATCTCCTGCCTTTTAGAACTGTTTTAGATACCTATTTGCTTATGTTACAATATAAATTTCTACTAAGAGATTTGCCATGTATTTATAAACTATTTGTCTGGAAAATCAAAACTGCACCAAATTGCGACTGCTGTCATCAAAGTCATAACTCAGAACATTTATTTTATTACTGTCCAGCTACAGTATCTTTCTGGTGTGAAGTCCATATCTGGCTTTCTAACTTTGTGACATGCAACATTAAATTAACAGTTCTTGAAGTGCTTTTTGGCCTGATAAATTTACAGCCTAATTTTACTTTCTTGTTAATTATTTTGTATTTGTCGCAAAATCTTATGTTTGTAGTTGTAAGAAAAATAATAAAGATTTCATTTTTAACTTGCCTCTAAAAGAATTAAAATGGAAACTTAAGTTTGAAAAAGTTGCTTATGCAAATAAAGTAAAGTCAAAATATTCTGTGAGAGAAATGAAATGCAAAAACTGTGTAATGATTTTAGTGTGGAAGTAGTTTTTTTCTTTTATTAAAGTTTGTGATTAGAATATAAGAACATATATATGTACACATATGCTGTCTTGAAAGTAAACGTTCTGTATTTGTTGTATGTAAATGAATAAATAACAAAAAAGTTTTTACTGTCATATAAGTTTTTGGTAATAGCTCAGCAAGCAGCTGAGTTTGTTTATTCTAAAGATAACACCTCTAAATCAACCAAAAAGGTACATTTTATTGGATTATTGTTCCCCTCACACAACGTTCATCTCCTGGTAAAAAAATAATGACCAGTTTCATTGGGTTTGGAAATATTGTGCTGCCCGATAAGATTTTTTAAGAATTGTTACAATATTTCCTATTTTCGATAAAAGACAAGGGTTGTTTACAATTAGTTCAACATGCAACAACTCTATTCATTAGTCTAGTTTACAGATACAAAATGAATTCATTTGGGTAGGAAGTAAAGTAAATGTTTCTGAAAAAAACCAAGTTGTCTGTATGATTTATTCATTTGGCATACTTTCAGTAAAATTAGGACGACCAGACACCCTGTTACCATGATATTTGAAAACTGTTAGACAGCTAGTTCGAAAACAAAATGCAAAAACCATAACATCACTTAAACTCAGAAAGCACATTTCACTAAATAAGAAGCCATATATGATGCATATAATTCACACTAAAACCATAAAAGCAACATAAATAGTTGCAACTAAAAATCTATATTAGCAAAACTTAATATGCAAAAGGAACATTTAAATATACTTGATATTCAATCTGTTTATTGGTGCAAATTATAAATATTTCTTTTATACACACAAAAAATAGTATAAGTCGCTTGCAACATTTACTTTCAGTTTCTGTATTTATTTACAATATATATTGTCCAGGATATTAAAAGAATTATTATAATTAAAACAATATTATAAAATTTTTCATTGTTTCTTAGTCATCATAGAGACCCCCCACATCCAACGCACCAGATACAAGAGTGTAATTCACAACTTTACTTATAAAGTTATAAAATTATAATTACAACTTCCAAAATAGTGTTCCTGAATTGATGCAGACAAAATAGTTCTAACACCTTTGTATATAATATGCCTTTATCTACATTAACAAAACAATTACCAGTGTTTCTAACAAAAATCAAGTCCCCTAATTTGTACTTTATTGATGAATCAATTACATCCATCTGGCATACTTATACACAACTTTGGCTCATAACTTGACCATAAACACATTACAGTTACAAGGCAGTTTTTTATATAGTCTGTAACATCTATCCTAAAAGGTAATGGATATTTTACCCAAGGGCTGTAATTCTGCTGTAAAATAAAACTAATCTGTCAGTAGCACTGCCAGATGTATTGTAGCTGAACAATTCTCAAGGGATTCCACAAAGGCCTGTGTCCACAGCCGAGGCTTCTTTCCCCATAGCATGTAAAGCATTGTGGTCACTTTGTCCTGTTCTGAACTCTTACTCAGAATAGTCTCAATATCGGAACTTTCCAGGGCACCTGTAAGTACAAGACACTAAAAACAGTTTTCAAGAGAATCACTTTTAGGTGATCATTGTGGACATATTTCTCATTAAAATTGAGAGGTCAAAGAGTATATAAAGTTACTATTTACTTTGCCAAATCTGATGCTAAAGCAAACATCCTGACATGTACAATGTAATAATACTGGGGCCATATTCAGGAACGTGATTGATAAAAGATCAGCAGAAAAATAGTCAAAGTTAATAAAAACTGGATTAGAATTAAGGTCAGTATTCACAGAGACGTTAAGCTGATTTTCGGATTTAACTTTCATCCATACATCTAAATGGACTACATTTTGGATTAAATATAGTTAAATCTGCTGCACTTAATCTAAAAATTAGTTTAACTTTGTGAACACCAGTTTCATCCAAAGACTAGCTAAGCCATCTTTTTTAAAACTTTAAGCTAATATTTAGTCTCAGCTTAATCCTTCTTTGTGAATACGTCTCATACTGTGACTATAAGGTATTAAAGATAGTTTCACTGCCAAATAGATAGTATGCAATACCTCAACTACCAGGTGTGCTTGTTTATTCTGGTAGATAATACTTCTAAACATACCAAAATTGAAATTATGTTGTATGTTATTCATCCCAGAAAGAACACTACAACCCTTAAACCCCCACATTATCTATCCAGATCGGTTTTAAAGATCATTATATAGATCACCAGAACGCATCTGCTATATCTAACTCAATGGATGCAACGTTGATGACACACCCAAATTAGACGTAACACATCTCAAGATGTTTGCTGCAATTGCCCACAAGTTATTACAAGACAGCAATTTCGTTCAAAATTAAACATGCATCAGTTATGTGTGATGATACTATGAAAATGACAGTGTAACATGTTTTGTGCAAGCTCAAACCTTTTTATATAATAACAACTACTTTAAAACATTTTGAATCACTTTACCTTGTTGGAAAAGAAAGTGTATATGATCATCAGCCTTCAGTTCACGTTGAAGAATAGTAAAATTGGCTCGGAACTTTTCAGCAATTGCCTTAGGATTCTCACCATCTGATAAATTTAATAAAACAAAATATTCATTTTATGAAGACAAATAAATAATTTAAGAACAAAATACGTAAACTTAAAGAAGTAATACATATAGAATAAATCGACTGTCAGAAGGTATCATAATTAAATCCAATTACTTTCTTGTGCTCATTTTGCAAACAACTGTAGACACTAAGACATGCAAACAGGACACTTAGAATATCCAAATTTTCCCCCATTTATCTAAAACTGTTAAACTGCAGAACATTTTATCATAATATGAGTATGCTCCTTTAAAATATCTTTAAAAATCTCAACTTTTTCCAATTACTTCAAGTGAAATTATTTATTCGTCCTGATAATGAGCACCTTTTGACCTTCTGTACATTTCACTTCTAAGTTTGTATATTTAATATAAATAATCACCTGTATATTTTGGTGAATTGTCTTTTGGCCGTTCAGGAGATGGGTTTCGACTTTTTGAAGAGTTCAGTTGCTGCAGTTGTTCCTCAATGGCTGATAGTTTTTTGTATAACACTTTCTTCTCTCTTTCATCCATGACCTCATTCCTGTCCAGCTTTCTTCTGGCTGCACGTTTCTGCCTGTTGATTTTCTTCACTGAAACCTTATCCTTACTGTATAAATGTAATTCTTCTTCAAGCTCATCCATAATACTTTCCACGTCTTCTGTTGTCACAGATGATGTAGAATAATAATCAGAATCATGTCCTCTGTGAGAATGACCACTTTCAGATGCAACAGCCATCCCATCATCTTCATCAAATGCAAGATTTCCAGCGGTATACTTTGTCAGAATTTCAATGACTTCGTGGATCTTATCAATGTCCCACACTTGGATCTGATCCTTATAATGTTTTACGAGTTCCAGGGCAGTGTGGTTGTTGCCATCCAGTATGGTATCATCAGCACCAGAACTGATAAATAACTTGACTATAGATGGATGTCCTTCAAGGGCAGCAAAGTGAAGCGGGGTAACTTGTGAAAGAATCAGACCACAACCAACAGTTGAGATCCAGATACCTTTCAGACTGTCTGTTTTCCCATTGATTAACTCTTTAAAGTCTGCCTTTGACAAGTTATTTTTTAACTTCTGAAGCATATCTAAGTGTCCAGTCTTGGCTGCCAAGTGGAATATGGTCATTCCGCAGTTGGTTTTGGCTTTCATATCCACTCCATTCTTCATGAGATATTTAAGACTATGCCAATGACCTGCCATGACTGCTGAATGGATGGGTTCCTCGCCATTATTATTAGAAAGTGTCAAATCAGCCCCTTTCTTGAACAGCACCTTAATAATCCCCTCGCTGTCACTCCTTGCTGCTAAGTTACAGGCAGTATCCCCTAGTCCAGTTTTCTTGTTAACATCAGCATTATGAGCAAGTAACAACTCTACAGTTGGAAACTCTCCTTCTCCAGCTGCAATGTGAAGCGGCGTCCAGCCATTGTGATTGGAGACATCTACAACAGCCCCATTGTTCAGAAGCTCGCGGCAAACAGCTGTGTGAGACCGGAGAGCAGCGAGATGCAATGGCCTGTCCCCGTTAAGTAGAGTATGATTTACATTTGCACCATGCTTCAGCAGCAATGTTATAATCTTCAAGAATCCACCATCCACGGCATAGCAAAGTGGAGTCCAATCTCTGGAGTCTAATGGATCTACAGATATGTTTTCTGCTGCCAGCAGGGCTTTTGCTGTAGTATAATGTCCTTGTTTACATGCTCGGTGAAGAGCTGTCTGTTTATAGGGTCCAGATCTTCTATTCACAATGTCTTTTGAAGCAGGATCTGCTAGCAACTCCTGGACTTTGTTAACATCACCAGTACCTGTAGCTTCATGGAGTTCAGTGACAGATATCTTTCGATTTCTTTCCATTGCTGAAGATAATTTGTACTAACTCTTTTTTTGTTTGTTTGTTTTATTGTATATGTCAGCAAATATGCTCTTTTATGTTAGGTGGTTTATAATAAAATAAGATTATAAATGTTTCAGTGCATTAAACCATAAGTGACTTCCACCTCTTTTTGAGCAACAAATAAAATGTCTTTTATATTTAACCCAAAAGATTGCAAAACTTCCTCCTCACATTTGGCACAGAAAACAGTATTGTGAAATATACTGTCTGTACATTTCCATACTCATATCATTTGCACTGTGCATGTATTCCATTCAAGAGGAATTACCTCTGACGAATAGACAACCAATAATCAATACTTTCACTCCAGAATGAATACATATACTTAATAGGTCTAGTGGGACGGATCAATGCTCACTGCGGAATCCAGGGTAAATATAGCTTATGCTGTCATGGTGTGAGACTTATTCACAAGTGTATTTTGTGGTTATGTATTTATTACACAACAGTGACAATAAAGGTGAAGGTAAAATAAATATGCCTCTCTACAAATAGAGGAAACTAAACTTTGACAAATTTTATGACTATAAATAAGTATTACAGTGATAATTAATGGTGTTACTTCTATTTCCATTTCATATTTCCTTCGTGATCATATATAAAATACAAAAAATAGCAAAAGATAATGTCATAGTGAAGGCTGCATTTATCTACCCCTTTCTTATCAGCCCTAAACACTGATTTGGATATGGAGGTGACCACATTTGGAGCCACTACGGTCCCAAATATTAATTTTTTAAAAGATGATTGATTTTGATTATTCTTTGTAGAAATTATGGACATTTTTTTTGATACACTAACTAACTTTTATAGCTATCCATCTAACCACATCACACCACAACACAAATGTTATCTGCACTTTTTTAGTAGTAACAGAATTTCACAAATTTTTGTTATTTATTTATGTTTTATGCCAAGTAAATAAACAAATACCCCAGAAAATACCTATTACATACAATTTATATAGTAAATATCATGTAGTTTATTGTACATGTTGGATTATTTATTGCTATGATTGTAAACCTTTTGAGTGATTTACTGTATCGTAGATTCAGGCACTTTGAATATTTAATTGCGTTGAAGTGTTGATTTTGGATTGCATAGCATAGTACCAGAATGTATAATGTACATTTGAAGTAAAATGTATTGTCAACAATATGAGACAACTTCGGATGAAAACATTAATCTAACCTGGTAATGAACATCTTAAATGCATTCATTCTACATACAAAATTTGATTGTATGACATACATTCAGCTTTATAATCCCCTCTATACAGTCTATATGTCAAAAAGAAGCAATTACCTGTAGATTGAGGCATGTTACAGCACCACTTCTGTGTTCAGATGCGTTTCGGCTCTTTGGATAGTTTTGGTAATTCTAATTCTAATATAACTTTTAAAGCTCTTAATCCTAATCAAAAGACAGACTCTAAGGCCCAACAACCAAGAAACAAGACCAAAAAAAATCAGTCAGAAAAGATAGAAAAGATGTGGCAGAGTGCATGTCATCAGGCATCTCATTCCATACCTTGGGAGAATCATAGGCAAAACTGAAACCAAATTGCTTAGATGACCAATAAACAGGTGGAATAAACTCGACTGTACCCTCCACTCCTAGTATCGTAAAAGCTTTTCCTGGGACTCCAAAAAGCTTTGAAATAATTAGGACAACCGCTCTGAAACTTTACGTCAAATACATCCTCCCCTACATTTATATAAACCTGTCTCCATCATGACTGAAAATCAAGCATCTAGAACTAGGATACAAACTTCGTGACTACTAATTCTCCTGTAGTCCGTGTCGTGCACAAACATTGCCAATATATTAACCTTTTGAGCATTGTCTGATTGTGCAAAGTACATCAAGACCACAAAAAATGTGCACTTAACCATGCTATGTAAATTTTCCATGAAGATACCCCACAAGTTTGCTAAAGGTATTTGTATATGTTAGGTAAGATATTATTAAGATATGTCAATGCAATAAAAATGCAGTTCTCTTGATAAAGTAACCAGTGAGTCTTAAAGAGACAAATACAAAGATTCTTCAAGAGGAAGCGCTATAAAACAAATTCAATTCTCCTTTGTGTTGTATTTATGGTCCAACACAACCTTGGCTACAAGATAAAACTATCGATCTTGGTACATTGGATTGGTACATATTAGTACGTATTAGTAAATCATATCTGTGGATTCTGGCATAGATATAATCTAAAGCCTTGGGCTTTAATTTTAAGTTATGTATAATGTATCCAGTAAACTGTGTGGTGTATGTGTCGTATTATTAAATCTATAAATAATTCCAAAATGGTTCTGCTTAATATATGTTATGTTCTTTAAATCTGGATATGTTATATAGTTTCTATTGATTTATTTAGTGTTTTACATCACACCTAGTACCTGATTGGTTATGTTGTGACGGATAGTTGGAAAGGCAGAGGAAACCAGTACACACAGTTGGTCAAGGTTCTGTACTGTAAACTGCCGACTAAAGCAACTACCAGCTTTCCCACATGAGGTCAGGCTGGGTTTGGAACCCTGATCTCAGAGGCTGGAGGCGATCGAGTGTGCGACCACTGTGCCAATGTAGCCCCTGTATATGTTAAGAAATAGTCTTGCTACTCAAACCCATAATGAGGGATTTTATGGCCAATGTAGCGATACAGAAATTCTGATTCAGTTGTCTATTGATGGTTCCAGAGTACCTCATTTAGTCAAAGTGTCTTTGGCTTACTGCCATGTCTTTGTGACCTATTGCTGTTTGTTTTTAGTTCAGGCGATACTATTATAATAATCAAAATCTGTCTCTCTATTCAGTCTTTCATGCAGTTGGTCTAATTAATCTGGATGATACATCTTGCCACATAATACCAGTGGATTATGTAAGCATGAAATGATTCGAGCCTCCTTCTAAAATTAGGCTTTTTCTATGGTGTCAACTAGGTTTAAGAGAAAATGTTTCTGCTCTATTTTTACTTCCTTCTGGAGATTTGGACTACTTTTCTTTGTATAATAATCTTAGTGTTGTATTGTTGATTAGGAATTTGCACTTGAGTAATCAATCAACCAAATGGAACTTGTATTAAAAGATTTGTGACACAATATTCTGCAGCTCTATGCCAAGATATATGAAATTAACAAGTAATTCAGATTGATTATGTATAATTAACTGTTAAATGCACATACGTAAAATTAACTTCCTCGTCAGTCTCATAATGCCTGAAAAATGTCTTGCAAACGACGGACCCCCAGGCTGTTCAAAAACCACAGTTAATCCCTCTTTTAGAAGAACATAATGAACTCCAGACAACTAAAACCCCTAGCTTTTCACTTGTAACACGAGGTCGGAATAAACACACAAATCAACAAATGTAATTAAACCTTTTGTAACAGTTGTAATTTACTCAAAAGTTATGCTGTTGGACTCGTACTCAAACCCATGTGACAACAAAGTGATAAAATTCCAAAGTTAGCCACTGATTATGCCTAAATGTCATACTGCAACCAGTGCACCAACCTAACGTGCTAGAAATTAATAAAAGTAGTATGCCCAAGTCTCATCTTTTATTCTCGTTTCAATTCTCGTTCTCTCAGCACGGCTACAAAACTGACTGAAACATATTAGTTACTCAGCCACTGAGGAAAGTTAGTTTATTGGTTGTTTACAAACTGTTTGATTTCAAATAAGTTGCTGTTAAAACTTTTACGTATGTTTAACTTGATGTGTAAGGTGCAAGACACAGTAGATATAATTCATTTATATTAGCTTCTACATGGTTAAGTCTCAGAGGTGTACATCTACAGCTAAGTCGTCACTGATTACTTGGGGAGCATTTGACAAACATTCCAGGTTTTTGTGATGAAATTGTAAAGCACCATAGGAAATGCACAGGGAACCAGCACATGCTTAATTATACGCTGGGAACCAATCAACATTTACCATAAAGGGAAGTCTCTCGACTTTGAAAAAGTCCAATAAGCTTCATAATTAAGCGTCCCTTGAAAGGGGTGCTTATTTGTTTCCCCACCGCCGCTACCACCACATTATTGTCCCCCTTGAATATCTCCATTCTTAGTGGGCAGATTCAAACCATATTTGGCAGTTATATACCTAGTCATCATTGCTCAGCAAGAACTACTTATATAGGAGGGTGGTATTTTAGTCTGGCAGCCACAGGGGTGAACCTAAAATTGTCGGGTAATGTTTTTTTCTCTGCTGATTATTCAAGGTTAGGACCCCCATAATGAAATCCAGACGGATGGCAATGTCCCTTGAGCATTTTTCATAAAAATGGAAAATCCAATATGGCTGCCATGATACATTATCCAATTCTAAAAAATGGCATATCTCCTCCAATATTTGACATAAAGACTTATTTTTGGTGTCAAAGTATATGTTTTTGACACCAAGGAATTCATTTATAACACTTATTTAGCTGTATCTGTACATAAAATGATGGCTGCTACGCTGAAAGCAAATATCTGTGACACACAAAACAGGCCAAGAGTTTGTTGTTTTTTACAGCTGATCAACAACTATACAGAGTTGCTGTTCACGTTATGTGAGAAAATAAAGCCCTCCTTAGCAACTTATATTTACGCTTAGGTGCACCTTTTAAAATGTTAGTGTGATGTGTTGGGTCATTGATGGCTTGAAGTGGTATAGTCGTCATAACATTTGCTAGTGCCAGTAAGGTGCTAACAGGCAAGAAATTTCCTCATAATGTTCGGGCTTTATGCATGCTGGTGGAAGGGTTGCTGTGTCCAGGTTCTGAGGAAAATCCGTATCTCAATACCACAGAGGATTTGCTACATATACTGGATGATTTGTCCAGTAACTCGAAAACTGTATACCTCTGGATTGATTGCATCCAAATTTCTGTTTTCAAGGTAATGAAATACATCCGAGGTGAGTGAGAAAGTGCCTGGCCTCTCCATGTTGCTGTGGTCAGGGATATGACTCTTTTTTTTACAGCATGTCATTTGAATTATGACCGCTATGGCTTGTATTATCTGTGCACAATGGAACAACTTCCAAGGGAAGTTTGTGATCATTTCCTCAAAGGAGAACACACCATGCACCATAACCCTGGCATTTTCAATGGTATATGGAGTGATATGGCCATAGAAACTATATTCATGCGCTATGGCCATGGCCGATCTGGAATCACATGGCTTACTCTAAAACCAGAGGCTGTTAAAACTTGGGCTTTCAGCATGCATGCTTGCAACAGTATATTGAAAAACCTTGATATTAAGCGAGATTCTGATGAAACAGTGACAGGCATCACAGACACAGCATAAGGAAGAAAGTAAAGCTCATATTAAGATTGACAGTGTTGATTGTCAAGGAATCAAACAGAAGCTGGATGCTTGTATTGATCCTCTCAATGAATACCAAGACACTGACAAGTTAGTCAGCATTGTAACTGGGCAAGTCATAAGTGATCCATCAGTGACCATTGACAATACAATTCAAATTGGGAGAACACAATGGCTAGCTAGAGATTTTCCATGAGATAATACACAAATCGGTGACTAAAATGCCTACCGGAAGAAAGTCTGTTAGAGTTGGTGATAAAGAAGTCTGTGATCCAGATGTAATTTATACAAGGGTAATGGCACTCCACAATAGCATCCGAGGCTTTGATACGAAGAATCTCATGACCTATAAGCTGTCTCCAGTGCCTACATCAATGTTCACAGAAAAAAGCATGAGGGTTTCCACCACAAAAGCAACTATCAAAGAAAAAGTAAAGGTAGTGTTCATCCAGGCAAGTAGCTGTGGATGATATTCTTGGATGGTTGCGCTGTGTTGTGGGTCATTCCTTGGCCCAAGCCTGGAACTGTTCAAGACTACCTTGATAGATTCAGGCAGCATCTGTCAGGCTATCTTCACAAAGGACCTGTTTATCCGATATTTGATAGGTATGTTTGCAGTGCATGCAAGCATAATTGTTATTATCATCATGACCTCCATGCATGCATTTCATTTGTCGTAGTTTAAAAACATTAATATTCCCAATTGCTAATCAAGTACACCTTTGATATTTTATACAGGTACAATAAGATGAGTATCAAGGAGTCCACAAGGTCAATGTGGAATACTGGTGCAAGTTGAGTCTACTCTTTGAATATCACAACTCAGTTACCTCCCCGGGAAGTCACACTCTCTGTGACAAACAATAAAAACAGCTCATCCAACTGATAGAGCTTGATCTGATGAGCAACAAAGAAATGTTAAATGGAAATTTGTCATCACTGGTGCTAGTCCCATTCCTGTGTGAAAACAATGTACCTATTGTAGCCGACGATACAGATATATTTGTATTACTGTGCCACTTTGTTCACAACAAAGCTATCAGTGGTCTAGTCAAAATGCTATCTATCAAGAAAGACTGAAAAGTGATCGACATCAACCGCACAGTAATGGAACATTTGGATGTTATAGACAACCTACTTGCAGCTCATTTTTGGTGGCTGTGACACTGTTGCCCCATATTTCACTATTGGTAAAACAACAGTTCTGAACATCCTCAAAGGTAACACATACCCACTGGATCATCTTGGTAACATGGGGAAATCACTACAGGATGTTTATCAGCAGGCAACACCACTCATCTTAGCCTGTTATGGTTTGTCAAAGTGTCAGACCATGACAGAAGGTAGACAGAGAATGTGGTCACTGAAAGTGGGGAAAAAAGTTTGTGGAGCACCAAGACTTGAAACTCTTCCTCCAACAACAGAGGCCTGTGAAATGAATAGAGTCCACTGCTCATATCCAGGCAGATATTTGGATCCATGCAGACCATCCTGATCCACCATTAATCAACCCTGAGATGTACGGCATGCATTGTGATGGCACATCTCTCACACCAATTGCGCTGCTTCAAATGTTTGCCAAGCACCAGATCAGCTTCTGAAACTCATCAAATGAACGTGATAGTTCACAATCATGCAAGTCAAAGAGATGCAGATGCAACACAGCTGATATGACATGCACCGACTTTTGTACATGTCAAGCAACACTGAGGTCTTGCTTTAACCCAAAGACAAGGTAGTGTCTGCAGATGATGGAGGTGGATGACAATAGCAATGACAAGATAAATGATGAAAATACATATGAATTCAGTGACTGAACAAAAACATACAAACAGTGTAATAATTTCTTTCCAAAGACAGATTGTCACTGTGGTTTATTTTGGATTTACAGAAATAGAAAGCAAAAATATCATGTGCAAACACAATCTCATTGAAAAATTCTTTGATCAAAGTGCTGTTTGCTATCTGCTATTTGTGAATTGTGTAACATCACACACTCCTTTGCAGATCTTCATCTGCATATTTTGAAATTTCAGCTTGAGTCATCAGAAATTTTTGTCTAACATGTTAAGAATGTATCACAATACATTTGTACATTGTATGACATGCTGCAAAATTGCAAATTTAAGTAAGACACGCCATCTGGGGAGTGCACTAGTACCACGGACCGGCCAGCCGGTGGAAACACAGGACGTCTTTTTCTGACATTTGGCGGGCCGGTCTGTGCCAACCGGTTTAGTAAGTTGTCCATTGGACAGGATGTATTAACGCAATAAAATAAAATTGTAAAACTTTTCATGTCAGATTTCAGGGCAACACTATGAACATATTTTGTAAACGTAATAATGGAATCTCACAATGATAAATAGTTGTTTCAATTATCACAAAGAACAATCTCTGATAGATATTGGAAGATGGGTACTGATGAGATAACTTTGATAGATAAAATGGAGATTTTCAGTATATAACCCCAACAATTAAATGAGATTTTTGAATATAACAATTTTCAGGAGAATAGAAAAAATGTTTTTGAAACATCATAGATACAAACTACAGTAAATCTGAAATACATTTTTCAATATTAATTTTGAATTGATAAAGTTTTCTTGCATAAAAAATATTTTAAGAACTTACTGGCAGTATAAAATCAATTTTTTTTGAAAATATGAACATTTTTATGATTTGTGTTTATAATTATATGACCATTTTTAATTTTTTGCTTTTGAGGAAAAGCTAGAGCTATAAATCTGTTGAATTTGAATTCGTTGGTGTCACAAACATATACTTTGACACCAAAAACAAGTCTCTATGTCAAATATTGGAAGAGATATGCCACTTTTAAGAATTGGATAAAGTATCATGGCAGCCATATTGGATTTTCCATTTTTATGAAAAATGCTCAAGGGTGGCGATGTGCCACCCACCTGGATTTCATTATGGGGGTCCTACCCTTGAATAATCAGTAGAGAAAAAAACTTTAACTGATATTTTTAGGTTCAGCCAAAATTGTGGGTTTGGCTGCCGGACTATTTTGGATATATGTCAGTACTATCAAAATCTCAAGCTGATTAGATTTTGGGAGCAACTGAAGTATAATTGAGATATTTATGAGTGTTTTTAAACCAGGTAGTAATCAGAAAGCTTAAATTTCTCCTTATTTGTTGCACTTAGAGCCATAAATGTATTGGGAGGTGATGGAAAACCACATGCACAATCTAAAAGACTGCTCAGATTTACACACACACACACACACACCCCGCCATGGGTCAAACTGGGGTCATAAAATCACAGATTTTGTGTTTTTGACTTTTTTTCTCCTTTATTATTGTTTTTACAGCTTTAAATATATTGGGAGGTGATATAAAACAATAGGGAGGCAGTTTAAAAGATTCTAATATTGACCACTGGCTCTCCCTTTTGCATCGAACTGGATCATAAAGTCACGGATTTTGTGTTATGTGGTTACTCTTGTTTTTATGCAATGTCTATATCACTGTTTGTGTACAAATGGTATATTAACCCCCCCCCCCCCCCCCCCCCCCCGCCATGGGTCAAACTGGGGTCATAAAATCACAGATTTTGTGTTTTTGACTTTTTTCTCCTTTATTATTGTTTTTACAGCTTTTAAATATATTGGGAGGTGATACAAAACAATAGGGAGGCAGTTTAAAAGATTCTAATATTGACCACTTTTGCATCGAACTGGATCTAAAGTCACGGATTTTGTGTTATGTGGTTACTCCTGTTTTTATGCAATGTCTATATCACTGTTTGTGTACAAATGGTATATTAACAAATGCATGTTCTTCCCTAGTCTTGCTTAAGGCTCAAATTTTACCATATCTTTTTCAAACATGTACACATGTATTTTAAAAGGGAGATATTACGCCTTTTTTGATAAGATGAACCCCTATTTGATATTTAAGATGTGAAATGGTGGCCATTTTGTTTTTAAAACAAGGCCAAAATCACCTTCAGACAAACTTTCCTAGCCATTTATATTTTGTGCAAATCTAATGAAGCTAGCTGCAATAATTTAAGTTTTAGAACACGTAATGACTTTCAAACCATTGGCTATGGTGGCCATTTTGTTTTACAAAATGAGGACAAATAGGTTCTCATAACAATAAACATTCTCTGGAAATCTGGTGAAGATATCTTTATAAATGAATGACAGAAAGGTTTATGTAAAACAAGACAAACTTACACATATACACACACACGCATGAAAGGTTTTTCAGAATATCTCGACCCCGGCTTTGGCCAGCCGAAGATAAAAATGCAAATGCAGTAACATTGGTGTAAAGTGCCCCTTTTTAAATTAAGAAGTTAAGTACCTAAAATTATTTAAAGTCTTGCCATGGCAACAGCTGTTGCAAGATACCCTCCAAAAGCTAATCAGCTCTAGATCCTATTGCTTTCGAACATCTAGGTGTTCGTGTGCTCATTCCTGGGGAACCAGCTTAAAAATTTTATATTTTAACTAGGCCTCTTTACTTGCTGTCCTTCTGCAGGTGAACCCCAGTGCCCTTGGTGTAGGGTTTTCAGGTGAATCGCTCAGATACATGTGTCACTGGTGAATTATACATTGCCATATGGAAGTTGGAATCGGACAGTGTGCACTTAGAAAATTTCATTCCTTCTTCTGTCTATCAAGACCTGTTATTTACTAAGATTTTTATATGGATTTACATTGTAGAGGTTTTTAGTTTTTGTTTTTGGTTTTATATATGAACTGTCAGCATGGACACACGATACAATCTGAGATCTTCTACAAGAGAAGAACATGTGATTCCTGTACAGTTGCAGCTGACGTCAGATGAGGAATTTTTGACCCAGACGTTGGGATCCAGCCACCCCTCACCCGGGCAAGTATCATTCAATCAATCTGATAGCACCAGTAGTTCGGATCTGGATGTGAGTGCCTTGCTCAATACATCTGACAAAATTTGTTCTTCCCCTGATTTCGGATCTGGAAAAAGTGCAATACCCACTAGTCAGGCTCATGGGTCTGGGCGTGTTCACTCAGAGGTTAGGGAACAATCAAATCCTTCTCAAGCGGATATAAATAAGCAAATTTTGTCACAACTTTCTAGATTAGGTGATAGGTTAACCAACATAGAGAAGGTTCAACAGCAAACATGTAAGAAATCTACAGATGTTAGAAAAATTAAAAATCCAAAAGGTGTTAAAAAACCTTCTGTTAAAGCGACTGTCCCACAGGAAGGGGTGGCTTTGAGTTCGAATCCAGAACCCCCAAAAGTTGTACCAGGTCAAATTCCTCCTCCAGCAGCTCTTAGGCAGGAAGTCAGAATACAACAAGAGGTACAACAGAGATTACACGAATTGTCAGAAAAAATTCATTCAGGTAATGGGAAAGTTAAGTCCCAAAGGGGTGGGCCAGTTGATTTCTTTGTTAATCACAGGATAGAATGGCCGCATGAGTATGTTTTGGCTGGTCAGAATAAAGATAGAGTCACATACAATCAGTTGACCCCCTTACAATGGATGACTGGTTTTTGCAGAAGCATGCGCGAGGAAACCAACATGCAAATTAAAGAACACATGTTGGATTATGTAATAAATCTCCTAGAAGATGCAAATGATTTTTCTTGGGCTTCTGCAAAGGCCAGTCATGCTGTGCTGCTCTGTCGCATGGAGCAGGGGGAAGTTGTAAGTTGGGCTGATGTTGATAAGATTGACCGCATTCGTCGGGCTCACGCGCAGAGGCATATATCCCAACAGTCCACACAAACAAAAAATTTTGAAAAAAATGGCAAACAACCAACTAAATTTGTTGCATGTGTATATTTCAATAAGAACATGTGTTCTCAAGTGAAAAATCATGAAACTAAGGGTGTCTATTATAGACATATTTGTGCAGCTTGTTGGGAAATGGATGGCAAAGCATACTCGCATTCACAAGTAGATTGTAGGAGATCCAAGTCAAAAAACGAATGAAGCTGGACATGCTGAAATCAGTTCATCATGTCCAGTTTTCACTTCTACAATGCGTTCTCTTCAAGAAGGTATTTTTGCTTCAAAATATGACATGAAACAACACTTTTTAAAAGGTATTCAGTCTGCTTCTGCCAGTGTTACACCTTCATATGCGCAAGTAGTAAGGCAAGGTGCCCAAACGAATCCACTCGCTAGTAAATGTGATTCTAAGGTTATGGGTGTTATAAAAACAAATACAAAAATTCGGGAAATGAACACACATGCTGAATCACATAAGGTGACAATGTGTAATAACAGCATGCGTATGAAACACATATTGAATAGTGGGGATTCTCAGGCCCATGAAAAACAGCTGATGAACAAACACCAAAAAAGGCATTTTTCGGGTGCTTTACTTCAGGATGCAATTGACCCTTCTGTACTTACCAAAAATAGATTTGACAGCTTAGTGGTTGAACCTTCTTTAGAAGACAGTGGTTGTATGACTGATATGGCTCCAGTGGTCACACATACTAGTGTAAGGCCGAAGCATATAGGTTCAAATCACAGTGTTATCAAGGCATCTTTGTCAAAACATGTAGGTCTAAACTCCAGTGCCACTGATACAACTTTGTCAAATACTTACCCCACAGTTGATAGTATTGTGGTGGATACAGATCTTCCCTTTCGGAATAAACATGTGGGTTCGAATCTTGACAGTGCTCATATACAGAACTTTGTTTTAACAGATAGAGAAGTACATGCTAACTTGAACTCAGGTCGTATTATGGCAAATGGCAAAGACAGTGCATGTATATCAACAGTTGATCCTAATGACAGGGTTCTTCAAAAAGCACAGGAACAGATAGGGACTGCGTTCGGTTGCCTCCCACTGTCGGCTATTAAACTCTTCACGGGTGATCCCACTTACTATGAAAAAATCCCTGATATTATTCAAGTGCATAAATTAGTTCGACAAAGTGGTCTTCCTAATTTTTTAGGCTTAAGAATACCCATTCCAACACAGCTAAACGTGGATAGATGGAGATATTACCTGAGAAACTATTTTGATCAGCAACTTCCTGATTTATTGCAGTTTGGCTTTCCCTTAGACTTTGATAGATCTTGTAACTTGGGCCATACTGTAGATAATCATACTTCAGCTAATGATTACCCAGAACAAGTAGATCAATATATTCAGGAGGAAATGGAACATAATGCCATGTTGGGCCCTTTTGACACTCCTCCTTTTGACCTCCACATATCTCCTTTTATGACAAGGGAAAAGATGGGGACCAGTACTAGAAGGACCATAATTGACTTAAGTTGGCCTAAGGGCCTCTCTGTAAATGATGGTGTCTGTGGTTCAGTGTATTTGGGTACACACTTTGAATTGAAATACCCTACTATTGATCATATGGTCAGTCGTTTGAATGCCCTGGGTCCTGCAGCAAAAATTTTTTAAATTGATATCAGTAGGGCCTTCAGGCATGTCAGAATTGACCCAGGGGATATAGATTTGTTGGGATTGCGATTCAGGGACCAGTATTTTGCTGATCTGGCTCTTCCATTTGGATTTCGATTTGGTTCAATTTTTTTTTCAAAGCTCAGCGACTCAATCAGATATATTATGACACAGCATGGCTATCCACACCTTCACAATTATATAGATGATCTTTTGTACTGTGAATTACCCTCAAAAATACAGGCAGCTTATGAATTTTTGCTCCACTTGTTGCCAGAATTGGGTCTGGAAATTAGTCAGAAAAAATTACACCCTCCAGACACCCAAGTAGTTTGCTTAGGCATTTTATTCGATACAGTTAACAGGACCATTTCTATTCCTGCAGGAAAATTACAAGAAATTATTCGTACATGTAATCAGTGGTCGGATAAAAGGAGTTGTACAAAAAATCAGTTATGTTATACATAACTAAATGCGTAAGACCTGCAAGATACTTTCTTAATCGCATGTTGCAGGTACTAAGAGACAATGTGGGTGTAACCAGAATTTTCCTGCATGCAGATTTCCACAGAGATCTCACTTGGTTTATCACCTTTTTGACCTCGTATAATGGGGTGACTATGTACAACATTCGACCTATCTCGGGTCATATCTATCTAGATGCATGTCTTACTGGCCTAGGTGGTTCCTTTAAAAATATGGTCTATACCATTCCTCTCCCTCTTGGGTTCAAAAATTATAGTATAGTACATCTGGAAATGGTAAATATTGTTGTTGCTCTTAAAGTATGGGGCCCCATGTGGCGAGATAGTCACATTCAAATACACTGCGATAATTTGGCTGTGGTGCAAGTTCTTAATTCAGGAGGCTCCAGAGATTCCATTCTCAGCACCTGTGCTCGCAATGTATGGCTTTTGTCTGCATTATACAACATTTCCATTCAATTCTCACATATTGCAGGTGCCCACAATACAGTGGCTGACCTGCTTTCCAGATGGAACAACACCACTCAGGATTTTATGGTACTTAATGCTCATATACCTGACCCTGTATGGATGAATGTTCATGTTGATTTGACTTTGTTAAACTATCACATATAATGTTATTTTTTCAGAACCTGAGGTCACCTCACTTCCTTTGGTCCACCAGGCTACTCAAAGATTATGGTCTGCTTTTCGTCCTGCCACATTGGCTACCTATAACAGAATGTTTGCGGATTTTTTGGCCTTCTTGGTGGTCCTGCAGTTGACGTGGCCTCAGGTGTCAACTTTATGGGTCTTAGCCTTTATGGAACATTTGCATGGCCATGGTATGTCTCCTTCCAATATTAATAATTACATGACTGCTATCAGATCTATGTGTATAATATATGGCCAGGACACTGCCTTTATGAGGGATCAAAGAATACCCCTGTTTATTAAAGCTATAACTATTAACAGGCCACTGCAGCCTTCCCTGACAATGGTACTAGATGACCACATATTGATGGATATGCTGCAGATTATTAAACAATTGGATTATCCGGTTATATACCAGGCTTTGTATTTGCTGTGTTTCTTCTCATTTCTCAGATTGTCTAATATATTGCCTCATTCTTTAGGTACTTTTGATGTCACCAGGCAGTTATGCAGAGGTGATCTTATTTTCTCTAATTCTAATGTGGTGATTTTAATTAAATGGTCAAAAACAATGCAGGATAGGCGGTCAGTTGCTACCATAACCATTCCTGCTCTTGGTACCTCTCCATTGTGTCCTGTAAGGGCTCTTACTGCCATGTGCCGCCTCTTTCCGGCTGGTGACAATGATCCACTGTTTCTGTATCCTAAGCAAGGCTCTTTTCTTCCACTTACAGATAGTATGGCTAGAAAACATCTCCAAAAAGTGTCACAATTGTATAAATTTCATAGGCATTTCACATTCCATGATTTCAGAAGGGGTGGGGCGACTTGGGCCTGAATGTCCTGTATAGCAACACCATGTCAGGTGTCATGGTCCAGTGATGCAGTTTGGAGATATATTCAACTACCCCCTTCTGCTTCCTCTGCCGTTTCTTCTGCATTCACGTCTCACCTTTATGTCTAGCTTCTACTTCTACTGGGGCTTGGGTGGGAAAAACTGCTATGCTTATTACTCATTTAGTCTTCAGTTACTTAGTAACATTATTAATTTCTACACTTACTTGTTTTACTAAGGCCTTTTAATCACTGTAAGTGTATTTTAAACTTAAAACTGACACAGGTAATGCAGTGGCCCTGTGCTGGTGTATTGGCCCTAGTGGGCTTTGATTTATAAAGAATGAAATATTTCCTCTCTTATATTCTGTAATTGATTCTGTTTTCACCTCAGGGCCACCCCTTTCTTTTACACATGTCTTTCTAATGTCATAATGTTCTCGTGTAGGTTTAATGTCTGTGTTAATTGGTACACATGTATGCATTACTGAATTAATCTTATGTGTTAGTAAAACAACCTTTTAGTAGTCACATTGTTATTATTATTATTATGATATATATAATTTAATAAATAATATAATCCCATTTCACATCTTCTTGTCTTGGGGGGTCCTGGGAATGTGTGGTAAACATATCCTGAAAATTTGGCGAAAAAGGGTTTAGGCTGCAGAACACCCACAAACTTTAAGACCCAAAAATGTTAAAAAGAAAAGGGTTGCCATGGAACTAGTTGTTGCCAGATATCCCCAAAACATATTAAGAACTGGTTCCTCTTACGGTAAACCTGTCTTGAAAATTTGGTAAAATCCAAGCATGGGTTTAGGCTGTACAACACCCACAAACTTAAGACCCAAAAATCTTTAATGTGTTGCCATGGAAATACTTGTTACTGGATGCCACAAAAAATTAATTACCTCTAGATTCTCCTTCAGTAAAAATATCCTGAAAATTTGATGAAAATCCATGCATGTTTAGGCTGTGAAACACCCACAAGCTTAATGCCTGCGGACACTGAACCCCAGTTTGACCCATTCGGGGTGCCAGTGTGTAAATCTGACTGGGGTTTCTCGACTCCCTATTTATATTTTTGGTTTCCTATTTCCTCCCGAAAAATTGAAAACCTCTGCAAAAAACCTAAAATCTGTGCTTTTATTACCCCAATATGACCTTTAAGGGGGGGGGGGGGGGGGGGGGGGGGCGTTTGCATTTGAGCTTTTTTTCAAGATTCTTTGCATATGGATTCCCATTACATATCAATACATATTAAGGCTCTAAATGCAACACAAAACAAGATAATAGGGGGAGTTCTGATGAATTTAAATTTTCTGATAACCACCTAAAATAAAGACACTAATAAATTGCTCAATATTTGTCCAACTGCTCCAAAAATTTAATCAGCTAAAGATTAGCAACCTCCTACAGTAAACAGTTTTGTCTGACCAGCAATGACTACCACATGTATTGTTACCATGTGACCTTGATAATGGTCAAAGCTTAAATATAAGCATGTGGTAAAGTTTCCCCTGTCTAAGGTCTATAACTGCTAAAAATGGTTAGACAACGCCCACTAATAAGTGAGTTATTAAAGTGAGATGATAACACAGTAGCCGCAATGGGAAAACTCAATCCAATAACAAATTTTCTGGCGTTTGGCGGGACCGGTCACGCCAACCGGTACAGCAATTGTCAATTGGCTAGGGTTTTAAGTTATAAAAATTTAATTTACTTATTAAATTTGCAATTTTATTGCTTTAATACATCCTATCCAATGGACAATTGCTGAATAACTACTGCTTGGTCAGCGGGTAAGTTACTAGGGACTTAGAATGAACTCATAAATGGTAAATTTTTACCCTACGGTCTAGGCTGACTTAGTCAGGAGACCTATAGGTCCATGGTGGTTACCAGAGCCCAGTTGCTGGGGCTATACCAGCATTGCCCCCCCCCCCCCCCTTTCTTACAAACCTGCTTTGAGGTAGGGAAAGAGAGGGATGAGTTCAGTCCCAGAAGGTAAATAAACCTCCCGAAGGAAGCATGTCAATTAGACTCATGAACTATTTACACTATGTACATGTATACAAATCTCAATATAAGGGCTATTTGTGGATCTGCTGAGCAGCCACTACTAGGCCCAAGTAAAGAGGCTCTAATTCAGCCCTAGCGACATCCTTCAGAACTGTGTGAAGGTGATATGTGACTTACAGTGGAAGGCTGAGAGGACCGTTCTAAGGAGACTCCCGACTGGAATGCCCTAGAAGCAGCAAAGGTCCTAACATCATGGGCTTTGACCTGATGTAAGGCGAGGGCTTGCTGGTCAGAGAGCTCATAGCATAGGATCACGGTAGCTTGATCCATGAGAAGATGGTGGCAGGAGAGATGTCCTTGTCGAAACCTTTCCTGGAATGAGACAAAGACCATTTCCTTGTTATGCCTAAGATCTGAGGTCCTACCCAGATGGTAACACAAGGGCTCTGACTGGACATAAGGACCTGTGACTTATCCAGTGTGGGGGCCAGGGCTGCATTAACCACGGGGGCCACACTGTCTGGCCAGCTGATTCTTGGAAGGAAGGCTGACTGAGGGGTAGAAAGACACCAGGGACCAGTCTGATTGGTGTCTGAAGTTGTTATGCAACCAAGAATGGATCTCACCCTTTGCTTGCCTGAACCCAAGGCCAACAGGAAGACAGTCTTGATAGTCAAGTGCTTCGGGGAGGCCTCTTTAAGGGGTTCAAAGGTAGCCTTTGTCAGCTGGTGTAGAACCAGGGAAAGATTCCAAGAGGGGATGCCCCTCTTCCCTTGGATCTGTATCTGTGGAAACTATCCAGGAGATGAGTGAGATTTTCATTTTTGCTGACATTAATGGGCAAATTTCCAAATTGTTAGCAATGACTGGTCTATAGCCATCAATGGTGCCCGGCTGTAACTTCCTGTCTTGAAAAAGGTACAGAGGGAAGTCAGCTATGGCTTTTAAAAGGTGGTGCTCTCTGAAGTCCACCTGATTACTGAGGTACCACTTGTAAAACATATGGTCCACTTTGCCTCATAGACTGATCTGGTTGATCCTCTTGAGGAGCCTCAATTCGAGCTGCCACTGCCTCAGGGAAGCTCTGTTTCCTTGGTAGCTGGGGCTCTAGGGGCCAGGCATGTAGATTCAGATTTAACAGGTTTCTGTGAAGGCTCTGGTTGAATAGCTGAGTCAAAGGTCAGGCAGAAAGTGCAGACACAGTGGGATCTGACTGGATATGGTCACCAGGTCCCAGAATCAAGGCATGTTGGACCACCCTGGTGCAATCAGTATGAGTTTATTGCACGGGTGGTCCTGCAACTTCCCCAACACTTTGCCCAAGATAGCTACTGGTGGGAAGGCATATGGGTCCAGATCCTCCCAAGGTAGACTGAGGGCATCTACTGCCCAGGCTTGTGGATCTGGAACTGGTGAGACAGAGATGTAGTTGTTGTTGAACCTGGTGGCAAACAGGTCCACTTGAGGATGCTGCCACCGGGAGCATATTGCTTGAATACCTCTGGATGGAAGGACCATTCTATTTGAATGGTCTGTCCTAGCCTGGATAGCTTGTCTGCTATCACATTCGGCCAGCTATGGAGGTGTCAGGTTCTGAGTCACCTGTTTCTGGTACACCAGGTCAGAATTCTCCACAAGAGGGTCCAAAGAGGATCCGATTTCATCCCACTCTTCATACAGAAAACCACCATGGGGTTGTCTGTAGCTACAACAGCAATATTGTTCAAGCAGAGGTGTTGGAACTGTTTTAGGGCCAAAAGACCACCTTTAATTCCAGATACTAAAGTGTAACTTGCTTCGGAAGGGGCCAGGTTCCCCTTGCAGTGTGTTCCCTTAAGTGAGCACCCCACCCTTCTTAATGCATCTGTAAGGATTGGTTGACCTTGAAGCACATGGTCTTCCTGCAGCCACCATTTTAGCTAGCTGGGGGTGGAGTGAACTGGGATCACCTTTTGGTGATTCAGGTACTCTCCAGCTGTTTATCAAGTGCCACTATATCGGCCTGATGAGGAAGACCACCTATGTGGACGGATTTTGCTATGGCTGTCAGTAATGCTATCAGGGGCATCAGCTGCCGGACCGGGCATGTCGGTCCGGAGAAAAGTTCTGGATTGCAGATAATGTCTGCAAATGCTCTAGGGTGGGTCTCACCTTGCCCTCTTTCACGGCTGAACAGGTAGCCTCCCAAGTCGAAGGCTTGCTCGAGGTCCAGTTATAATTTTTCCATGATACCATACAAACTTACTCCTGACACAGAGCTACTAGAGATTGTGTACGTTGGAGACCGGTTTGGTGGGAACTGGCATTTCCTTGTTGGTTGAATGGGGTGAGGGAGTATCCAACCTTGAGGTTAGCCACTCCTCTGGCTGAAGAGAGGTTCATGTGGTTCCTGAAATTCCATCTGAATCATTTAGGATACTGTGCCAAAATGCTGCCTGGAGACCTGGTCAAACTGGTCGTTTCTGGAAGGGGAGGGTGTAGCCTTACTGGGAGGTTCATATAAAACTTGGGGCTGGCCCCTAGGGCGGCCCAAGTTTGAACAGGCAGGTTGGGGCAAAAATACCAGTGTCAACACTGGTGACAGGTTCACTGATCCACACAGTAGGAAACCATCCAAAGGGGATCTGCGACCTAAGGTCATTTCCACACAACCCCACTGTGGAAAACACTAATAGCCATTTATGAACACTGTGACCCCTGATCTGATGAACAGATAAATTTCCCATTGCTTGAGTTTTGAAAAACGGGCTTGGTATGAAGCTACTGGTCCATGGAGGTTGTGTAAGCCGGAACCTGGTCAGTAGGGTCTGTAACTGGTTGGTTGAGGCAATTTACTGTAGAACTTCCTGTCTATCTAATTATCACCAGCAATTCTGTAACTGGTAGCCCTGCTGTCCTCACTGGACTTACTCTGTAACCGGTAAACTCTGTAACCGGTGAGCCTGCTGTCAACACTGGAATGGTGGGAGCAGCAGATTTCTCTGTAACAGGCACATTCTTTGTAACCAGATTCAGTCTGTCTAATCCACCTGTATTTCTGCCTGTAAAATGGTCTGGTGGGGTCAGTAACTCAGTGGCTTGGACAGCTAGCTGGAGCAACTGCTATAACCGGTTCCCGGTAGATCCACCCTCTGTAACCGGTTCGGTCTTCTTACTCTTGACCTGCCCCAGTACCCGTACCAAGGTAGGGTCAAAGGAGGGGAGAGGGCTAGCTGGAGACCACGGGAACAGCACCCACCAGTAGTCAGAACAGAACTGGTACCGGTCAAAAACAGCCATCACTTCTTGCTAGCTAGCAGGGGTCCCCACTGGTATCTGGACAGACTGGTACAGGCAAAACTCATCACTAGGGGTCCCGACCGGTAGTCTGAACAGAACTGGTACCGGTAAAACTCATCACTTCTTGTCAGCTGAACCAGTCATGCTTGGGGATCTGCTTGCCGGTAGTTGTGTAGAGATCTGTGAAGTCACATGACCGGCACCGGCAGATTTCTGTGACCACTTGTCATCTAATTCTTCAGGCCAACAGACAAGTTGCTGGATTTATTCTTGCCAGTTAAAAATGGGTGTTGAGTAATAAATGGTCGTCGTCTTCTGATGAAAACTTCTGTTGAAAACACGATTCCTCCATAGTTGAATGCATATCACGTGACCTCCATAGTTGAATGTGTATCACGTGACCAGGTCTGTGTCACATGACAAGCATAAGCTGGAAGTGATGACGTCAGACGATGCATTCTTCTTTGCTTCTAATTTCTTCTCGTCGACATACACGCAGCACTACTCGACTACATAGAAGTAAATGCAGGGTGAATCGTGATATACACTTCTGTTCACAAGAAGGAATGCTGCAGGGACGACATATGACCTCTCACCCACGGCTTCGTCTCGACGACAAGCACAAAGAAACTCTTCAAAAACTGGCCATAAAATGCTGGATAATGCCTCGTTGAAGTCCTGGAGAAGCCAAGATACGTAAGAAACACAATATATATATTTTCAGAAGAAATAAGCTTTAATTTCATAGAATAAACCGCATCAAAAACACGTCTGCACACTACACACGCCAAACAAAAAAGATGAACTGATGTCACTCTGTCTAGACAGGAAGCAAGTATGATGCGCCACCTAGCGAATGCACACTACTGACCGGTCCTGCCGGCATTATATACAGGACGTCTTTTTCTGGCGTTTGGCGGGACCGGTCGCGCCGACTGGTAAAGCAATTGTCCATAGGATAGTATGTATTAACGCAATAAAAATGGTGGTTGATACAAGACATTTTTTCCAATAAAATACTGAACTTATATAAGTCAACTTTTTATTTATACCTAAATTTGTCTGTAATTACACACTGAAAATAAAGAATAATACAAATGTTTCTCTATAAAAAATTAACAGCAACAATGACTGAAATGTTATACTTTAGCCATGAATAAGAAGTGTATACACTGCATTCACTGTATTTTATGCATACCTTATATCTTTTTATTTCAAAATCCACGATAAACAAAGCCTGGTAAAGACAAAGCCTGGGTGAAGAAATAACTGCATTTAACTTGATGGAAAATCGTACACAGCATTAAAACACCATCTTGTTATGCACAACCTTAAA
The DNA here is from genome assembly GCA_964017235.1 of Sabellastarte sp. h YS-2021. Classification (NCBI taxonomy): domain Eukaryota; kingdom Metazoa; phylum Annelida; class Polychaeta; order Sabellida; family Sabellidae; genus Sabellastarte; species Sabellastarte sp. h YS-2021. The sequence goes on along the minus strand of OZ024927.1, from coordinate 162,151,399 downwards.
AATAGCATCAGAGGTGTCCATACCCCACAGCCTGGAGAAATAGTGTTGTGACACCATGAGATACAGAAGAGGTGAAACAGTACATAGGTCAGCAGCCTTTTAGACCAGTATAAGCCAAGGAAAGGTGCAGGAGATGTAATGCTTAAGAGAGAAAAAAAATGTATGTAAACAAAAGGTATTAAAAACAAGACTATTCAACAGGGGGATGACAGTATTAATTGATAAAGTAAGTGATATTATTTGGTTCGATTTTTTAAATGAAGTATAGCTGTCAATGGAGATTGCACTATTAGATAAAGGTTCTAATAATTATTAGATGGAGCAATCCATCTATCTTTATGATAGGAGAAATATATCTAAATTATAGCAGTAGAAAACATTCTGGCAGAGATCAAGTCCAAAGTCACACCAAGGTCATAACATGTCTTTGCACACCTACATTCTCCAACCAAGTATCAACGTCCTATACCTTACAGTTTCTGACATACAGCCTGGACAATATTTTTTTCTACCAACCCACCCAGCTGGTGAAAATGATTATGTGGGTGAAAACAATACCCAGATAATCTTTAAAGGCTGTGGGGTAAAAATATTGTCAATGTCTTTTTGAAATAATGTGATTCAAAGAGGGAAATGTTAATTCCACAATATCTAGTACATTTAATCTTGCCTGCATTTCTTGCAACATATTAAGAGACAGCCACTTAACACTGAATAAAGTCACAAATCTTTACCTTCAACTTTAGTTTCCTGGAATAAATAAAACAAGAAATTTCTACAACAGAGTCTGAAGGCTCAAAAGCAATATAATCTACCATAAATGACCTATTTAGCGCACAGTGCGCTAAGCAAAGTCTATTTTTATTCAGTATTTGTTGGGAAAAAATGTCCCTTTTAGCGCACCCATCATGAAACACTTTCCGGGATGAAGTTTCGGTCAATCCGGTAGAAAAACGGTGTTTCGACATTTAGAAATACCCACTTCCTGTAAATATGGCGGTAGATGAAAACAAACTCGAAAGTCGTGATAAAAAGGTCAATTTATTAAGTAAAAATACGTACAATATATAAAAAAATATGTGGATATTGTGGACTGTCATCGGGAAAAAGAGGTAGGGTGCGGTTACAAGGGCGGATGCGCTAAATAGGTCATTTACGGTATATGCAGTTGTCGCAAAAACATACTAGCAAAATGGCATTTTCACATAACAAGGTTGATTTCCAATGAAAGTAGGTCTTCTAAGGATAAGAAATTTACTTAAACTGCAATGGAACTTTGTGTTAAAAACATCATTTTCAGTAGAGTTTATTGTCATGTATTGCATGTAAATATTGCTATTTGAACTACACATTTCTGGACTGATAAAACATTTACTCATAAATTATGCCATTATTGGCTCACTATTGACAAGAGAATTGTTGGTAATAAGCTACTTTCAGAAAAAAAAACGGAGTTTGATATGAGTTTCCCAAAATAGCCTATGACAAGAGGCCAATTTCTGCTGGTGCCAACGATCCATCATATCTAGTTATCACAGGTCCTTTGTAGTAGCGCGAGAACAAACTCGCCCCACGTTTCAACTGGTTCTGAAAACAAAACAAAGAGCAATAAAGAAATGTAAAATTCAACTCACCATGGGAAATTTCACACTGGGGGAGGGCACCCTTAAAGACTAAGACTTAAAAGTCAAACACTGTGCCATTTATGTATCAAGTGGCATGTAGAGTACACAGTAAATAAATTGTTGCCCAGCACACCAAGCACCCAGCCCTTACTGGACATACAAGTCACAATAATGGATAAATTTGTATGGGAAAACAGAGGACAACAATTATTAACTGCAGAACTGTAAGAACTTCTCTCGCTATAAGCCTTTAAAAAATACATTTACAATGATACATACCTTTGGATGGTTTTAAACAAGAAAGAACAATTCTGTCAGAAGTACGGATACATTTAATCCTAGCATATGCAGAAATATTTAAAATGATTGTGTCTGAGTTTTGAATCTCAACAGTGCCCTATATTAGGTGCAGCCTAACAGTAGTTTTAGCTTCTGCATAATCAGTATTGTATTAGACTTTTCTCAATTTGCATACATGATATTTCTATCTCCTGTCATGAAAGAAACAACTAAAGGAATAATTTTACAGGCTCTTCCCAGAATCACTGGAAAGGACAAGATAAAAACCTTCACGCATAATAACATGAATATAGTGTGGTATGCTATTTATACTATTTAATAGTGTTACATCACGTCACTACAGGACTAGAAGTGCTATTCAGTAATGTTGTCATTAAATTCAATATCAACATTAAATTCTGGCTTTCTATATCAATCATTATTATTGATATATCACTTCACATTGTAAAATACATCACTTCAGAACTAAAGACATAACCCAATGGCATTAGACCCTCATTTCAAGCCTTCATCCGAGTCACCAGAACTTGGAATTGAAGTGCGGTCTGCCATGTTTCTAAGCAATTATGTCACCCATTAGGTTAGAATGGCACATAAAAAGAGAAACAAGAGGTCATACAACTCCAAAGATTTTGTTTATAGAAATCAACTAGACCTTCCTTTACAAAGAATAAATATAATGAACCTACTTGCCAAATTTCATGTGAATAACTGAAGCACTTTTTAAGTTATCATCCATACAAGCATAAAACTTAAGAAAAGATATTTTTGGTAATAAGACTACTCTGATTGACTCTGGTTAAAATGTCATGACACAAATTTGGAAAATTTTCCTGGGACCACACATGCCAAATTTGAAGAGAATCTCCTCCAAGGCTGCTTTGCTATTCCTTCAAAAATGATGCAGGAGCCAGCAGCCAATACAGTTTGAATTTTCTCATGTGTACAAATGAGCATCCCTTGTAGGACATTTAATTTAGTCCAGTTACAGAGTGTCAATCATTTAGTAACCTCACAGCTGTATGCTAATTATTGGGAGAGTAAGGCACTATGCCACAGATTTTCTTTGGAGGTCCAACTGGATCAAAATGTCAAATATAAAATTAATAATGTTCTGAGAGATATAATCTAAATACAGGACTGTGACCAAGAGGAATGAAGGCACAACTTATAATACTTTTCAACTTTTCCAATTATTTTTCTGCATTGCAGAATAAGGTGAGATATTATACAGGAAAGGAAAGTTAGGTAACATCTCACAAACCCATGCATGTTACTACAGGGTTCGCACACACTTTTGATAACTAGATTCAAGGTCTTTTTTCAAGGATTTTCAAGGTCAACAACAACAATTCTCAAGGATGTATTTTAAGGCACGGCCTCCTTTACCTCCCCTTCTAGCCATCCGTTCTTCCCACAAAATTCTTTATTGTCACATGATTTTAACATAAAACTAGATGATGCAGAGGCAGAGGTTGGGCAATGACAAATTCAAGGACTTTTCAAGGATTTTATTCAATTTTGGCCAAATTCAAGGACTTTCAAGGCCTTGAAAATGAAGCAATTTTTTTCAAGGATTTTTAAGGATGTGGGAACCCTGTACTACTAAAATGGCTTCCACTGACTCACCTGTTTTTTCAGCTCAGCCCAGCAGTGTCTCCAAGTGCTGTACACAGGCATGTTTGGTGGCTTGCCAGCTGCGAGACTGTCAATAATGGGAAAAACTTATCTAGCGTGATTATTATAGTGCTTAATCTCTGCACAAGCAGATAATAAACTACAAAAATAGCATCAGAGATGACCGTATCCCACAGCCTCGGAAAATAGTTTTCAACACAATGAGATATAGAAGTAGTGAAACAGTACAAAGATCTAAATACATTCAGAGCAGTGTCATATAAAGCTGCAAATAATGTTTAAGTAGAGAAAATAACATTAAAGAAAATGTATGTAAAGATAAAGTATTTAAACAAGACAATTCAACAGCAAGATCACAGCATTATTCAGTAAACTAAAAATTATGAAGCTGAAAAATTTATTAAATGGAGAATAACTGTCAATGGAAAAAGCAAAATTATGTAAAAGTGCATATAAACATCAGTTGCAGCAAACCATACATCTTTGTCATAAGCAAAAGATATCTCAAATATAGCAGGTGAACACACTTTGGCACAGCCAAAGTTAAAGGTCACACCATGATGCACACCTACACCCCTAACCAATGTCCCTACCAAGTGTCAACCTTCTACACCTTATGGAATCCAAAAAATAGCCCACACAAAAGTTTAAAACTCATGGTCACTGTGACAAGGTCAAAGGTGAAGGTAAGGTTACGGCATGATGTTACACATCTACACCCCCCAACCAATGTCCCTACCAAGTATCAACTTTCTACATCTTATAGTTTCCGAGATATAGCCCGGACACGATTTTATTGGTCAAGGTCACTACGGCAAGGTCAAATCAAGGTCACACCATGACATTGCACACCTACACCCGGTCCCCCTAACCAATGTCCCTACCAAGTATCAACTTCCTACACCTTACGGATTCCGAGATATAACCTGGACAAGATTTTATAGGTCAAGGTCACTTTGGCAAAGTCAAAGGTGAAATAAAGGTCACACTATGAAGCTGCATACCTACAACCCCTAACTAATATCCCTACAAAGTTTCAACTTCCTGCACCTTACGGTTGCTGAGATATAGCAGGACAAGATTTTCAAACTTAAGGTCACTGCGGCAAGGTCAAAAGTCAAATTAAGGTCACACCATGATGTTGCATACCTACACCCCATAACCAATGTCCCTACCAAGTATCAACTTCCTACACCTTACGGTTTATGAGATACAGCCCGGACAAACTTTTCCAGAATGCCCATCCGGACACCATGGGTGAAAACAATACCTCAACAGCCCTTAAGGGCTGTGGGGTAAAAACAATGATCAAGGTCCATTATAATCTACATAGCCATTCAATACTCAAACATAATATTCTCAAACAGTGCTCCAGAGTCATATAAAACTTCTGAAATTCATTTAAAACGAAAGTTCAAGTGAAAAAAAAAGTGTTATGAACAATAATGAAGTTAACACTCTGTGTTTAAACTAGCCCCGAGTCCATATTTATTAAAATTCTTACTCATGGAATTAGTGTTTCATGGAATTTTCAGCTATTTTCTAAGAAAAGTTCTAAAATAAGAAAAACTATGTGAGAGTAAGAATTTCTACAGTATTCAAGAGTTTTAAGAATTCTAAAGAGAGTAATGAGAAACTAGATACAACTTGTGTTGTGAGCTTGTAAAATCAGTAATTTAGTTGTGTACTAGAAATATTTAAGAATTAGAAGATGAAAATGTTTGCTTAAATGAAATTGATTTGCTGATAATACAGTGCATTCTCTATTACTGAACTATTTAAACGTTTGTAAAATAGAAGAGACTCAAGTATAGCAATATTAACAAAACCAAAAATTCATAAAACCAAACATACAGGTAATGGAAGATTGGATAATAGAGGTTTTCCATTTATAGTAACACAGACCATGTCATGATCATACTGAATGATCATTCAACAAGCGGAAATACTATTTAGTATATAAATACTATTATAGTATATTAAACTCAAATTTATTTAAGTCATTATATTTAAGCACTTTATGGTCCAGTCACACCTCTCCTTAAAATTGTATCTGTAGGCATTTGCTTTCCCCTTGACCTCATCCTTACTGCTCTGAAAAATGACCCTCATATCCGGAAAGTACATACAGTATAACCTCAATTATCTGAACACGCTGGGGGACATAGAATGATAGAGTCAGATCAGATAATCGACGGGTTTGGATATATGAAATTACTCGAAATCCAAGTTCTGTGGGGTCACTAAGTAGGCGATAATTGAGAAAGATCTTTGTAGGCTCTAAAATATGTATGTGGGGTGGTCGCTGATGAAGCAGTTTAATATATGTGTGTAGTACAAATATAACTGACCGTCTAATTGTGATTATTTACTTCGTTTCTATGGATATTGTCATTTTTGTTCAAAATATTACATGGACATGAAGTGAGTGTGTTCGGTTGGTACACGCATTATTGATGTTTCATTTTTAGATAAACATCGTCGTGCATTGTGTCAACTGAAAAACTCAGGGACTTTATAAACTGCAAAACCCCTATCGAACACGTCTACAGTGTTATGTTTGGTTGGCAATGTATTGTTGATGTTTTTCTTTTATTACATGTCAGTTTGTGAATGGACCAACTCTTGAGATTATAAATTGCAAAACCCAATCGAACACACAATCAGTGATAGGCGTATTATCAAAGAAGTTGTGTATTGAAACAATGGCATTAAATGTCAAAGAAGTTAGGCATTTCTGTGGATGGTATGTTTTATAAAGTACCAGAATTAATGGTTTCCGAGAATTATGTAAAATCCTGTACTATCGCTCAGGCCAGAAAATGCATTATTCATGTATGTAGCGAGACAAGGTTTCAAATCGGTTCATAGACTGGATGGTAGAGGGCCAGATAATTGAGGTTCTATTGTACAATGTACATGTATTGAAAATGAGCTGCCCCATGTATGCCCCCCCCCCCCCCCCCCCCCCCAAACCCCGCCAGCATGTATACTTATATCTGTACACCTCGTAACGGCTTACAGGAGGTTTTCAAACAATTCAAAAAAAGGTGGTCCCAAGCACAAAACATTGCTGAATTTGATCAAATGTCAACGAAGACATCCTACCCAAATTCAAATTCCAACAAAGGTGTCCTACCAAAACACAAAAGCGGACTGAACCATAACCGAAGGTACGCGAGCCTGTGAGGTTGTAGCTCTTCACTCTGGCAAGGAAAGGAGTGAACCAGGTATTAACGGTATTTAAAATGCTGACAATACTTACACACAGTCATTTACACACATCACATTAGACACCAACATAAAGGGGTAAACCAATTGTGATGTGATAAGCTGAAATAAGAAAGGAAATTTCATTGTAGCTTTTCGTCATATTGAATAATTGTTTTGGGGCTATTTGGACATACTTCCGTGAGATGAACAGAAAAGAGTCATCACTACTTTTGTGTCTCTTTAGAAATTTTACTGTCTTTTTACTTTTTACTGATAAGAATACCATACATAAAAGTAACACAAAAACAAACATGTACAATTTTGCATCTTAATTTATATTACATTAACAGCTGTGCTTCCCATTGCAAGTAAAGCTTCAAATGTTGTACACATGATGATATGAGATATTCAACCAATTAACATCCTCACTAAAATATGGACAATATACAGAGAATATGGTACAAAAATTTTAATATTAGAATTTTGCTGAAATAGCTTCTAAAATATGTCAACATGGAACATATAGAAAAATGAAAATATATTTCAACAACACAAAATAACAATGTAACCAATTCTACTACGAGTTTACTATGACTATACACACCCATTTTTCAAACTTATATTAAACTTTGAAATTCAAAGTACATGTTCATTTTTAACGTATACACTTTGAACAATAATTATCAGATCTATGTTGCACTTACCGAGCAAACAGTACTTGAATAATTCTTCATGTCCTGAAACAAAAGAAAAAATAGCATCAGAGATGCCCGTACACCACAGCCTGGGGAAATATTTTTCAACACCATGAGATATGGAAGTAGCGAAACAGTACACAGATTGGGATACTTTCAGAGCACTTCAAGTAAAGATTAAGTATTAAAACAAGACAATTCAGTCAACTAAAAGTTATGAAGCTGTAAAATTTCTCAACTGGAGAATAGCTGTCAATGAAAATATCACAATTATGTATAGTCCAATTATGGTTTGAATGTTTTAAATATTACCCATACATACAGATGTGGCAATACATGCTTATATGTGGAGCTTGGGCAAAACTTGTGACTCACTTGATGCAATACCATCTGTTACAATGGGAAGTTGCAAAAGTAAAACCCTTAATGAATTCTAATACGACTTTAACAGTGCTTAATCTACACCAAAAGACACCCAAAGGTACAACAACCAAGATTCAAGTAAAAAGATATGAGAGATATAAGAGAGATAAAATAGTATCACATATCCCTGTACAGATATACAATAGCATCAGATATGCAAAGATCAAAAGTCAAATCTAGGTCACACCATGACATTGCACACCTATAACCCCCTGACCAATGTCCATACCAAATATCAACTTCCTACACCTTACGGTTTCCGAGATATAGCCCGGACAAGATATTACAGGTCAAGGTCACTACGGCAAGGTCAAACGTCAAATCTAGGTCACACCATGATGTTGCACACCAACACCCCCTAACTAATGTCCCTACTAAGTATAAACTTCCTACACCTTAAGGTTTCTGAGATATAGGCTGGACAAACTTTTTCCCCGAACCTGCCCACCCACCCATGCGTGAAAACAATACCCCAACAGCCCTTAAGGGCTGTGGAGTTAAAAGAGTTATATATTCTGTTGTACATTCTGATATATGGATGGGTCGGTATCAAAAAGGTATAGACCAGGAGGCCACAAATGCAAAATCGTTCCGATTCCAGGACTCCATGTTTTAGTGCACCTCAATCAAAATGAAATGGCAACTAGATTGGGCCAACTCGGCGCCAACATATCCCCAGACAGGTCATGATCATCACTCACGCCACAGGTTTTGATCGGGATTTTTTAAAAGATAATTACCCATTATTATATGAACTTCAGCACATCAATCTACTCTGTTTATATCTTCCCAAGGAAGATGGTGTATCCCCAGACGCCGAATACATAACTCAAATTATATTTTCAATCTTCCTGCAATGATAACTCTAAACCTATTTTCAAAGTATTTAAATGATTGATGATTGAATGTCCATTCTAAAATAATAATCCCAAAAGAGCATATCTGTTTCTATATTTGTTGACAAATAAAATATTATTTTTAACTCAACTCATCATACTTTGCAATCTTCCTTCAAAGTATTTAAATGATTGATGATTCAATGTCCATTCTAAAATTCATAATCCCAAAAGCGCATATCTGTTTCTATATTTGTTCACAAATAAAATATTATTTAAAAAAAAATTATTTATATTATTATTTTATTATATTATTTTTAGAATTTGCAAATTGTTTTCAGTTATTCATTTCCTCTATACCTATATATGTGGTCCATATATATGCAACCTAAATATGTGACACAATCTCAGTTCTGACTCCCCTTTGTGTTATATGTAATGAAGCCCACCACCTCCCACCCCCACCCCTCTCCCCTTCTCCACACCTCTCTCACTATTACACAAGATCTGCAACCCCATTGAGTTCTTTGTTTCTCATCTGATATCATTAAATACCTTTGTTTATTTAGTGTCACTCAATATAGCTGGAGGTCCCAGAGGTGGGTGGGGGGAATCCGGGTGGGGGATGTGGGTTGGGACTACAGAGAGATGGAGTGCTACAGCATAAATGGTAAACAAACAATCTATATAAAAGGGGTACTCAAATACAAAAAGAATTGAGAATTTTAAGTATGTGATTATCAACTGAAATGAGATCATAACTGTAGGAGCTGTGTCAAAATTAACTGAGGCAAGTTGAATAAAACTGGGCTAGTTGAGGGTTAAAAATCCCCTAGTTTTACTACATAAGGATATAATTTCATTAATATTGGGACTTAAAGCTCACTTAAAGTGTCCATTTTGTCTACTTGAATATGTTTAACCAGTTTCATTTTAAAAAGTTAAAAACTCAGCAAGCAGAGGTATAACACACAAAAATAAGTTCTTAAAAGATTAAGATAGCCATAACATTATTAATATTCAAAATTTAAATAGACAGGCATTTCCTTTTAAAAATTCAAAGATTTCAGCTCTATAACCCACATAGTTTGACAGTTACTGGGCTTTAAAGTGGCATAATGTCCATAAATTGGGTTTCTGTGGGCATTTTACAATTGTTAAAGAGACCTTAGCAATTAAACTACAGATCTGAAACTTTTTGGGGGACATACATAACAAACAAAAATTATATATAATACAGTTTAAGACTTGTCACACTAAGCATTTCCAAATAACAGGGCAAAATACGGAAAAAATGTCCAAAAAGGCACTTGGGCGAGTGTCTATGGCCCTCATACACAGGTTAAATGTCCACTAAAAACCTTGATTTTCAGCATATGTAAAAAGGACATAATAATGCATTCCCAGATGGGATTTCAGCTCCATCAATCACATAGTTTAATAGTCACAGGGCTTAAAGGTGGTAAAAAGTCCAAATATTGGGTCTCTGTGGGCCTTTTAGAGATCTCGATGTGGCTTTCAAATTAAAGCTTCAGACTTAAAATGTGTTACATACTAAGATTACACATAGAATATGTATCTAATACTAATAAAGTTTGAAACTTCTCAGACTTACCATTTCCAAGTTACAGAGCAAAATATGTGAAAAATGTCTTAAAAGGGTCACTCAGGTGGGCGTTTAAGGTCCTCATACACAGGTTAAATGTCTACTTGAAGCCTTGATTTTTGGCACATGTAAAAAGAACATAATAATGTATTCCCAGATGAGATTTCAGCTCTATCAGTCACATAGTTTAACAGTCACAGGCCTTAAAATTGGCAAAAAGTCCAAATACTGGGTCTTTATGGGGCCTTCTAGAGACCTAAATGTGGCCTTCAAATTAAAGCTTCAGATTTAAAATTTGTCACATACTAAGATTACACATAGAATATGCATCTAATACAGTTTGAAACTTCTTAGACTTACCATTTCCAAGTTACAGGGAAAAATATGTGAAAAATGTCTAAAAATGGTCACTCGGGTGGGGATTTATGGTCCTCATACACAGGTTAAATGTCTTCTTAAAGCCTTAATTTTTGGCACATATAAAAATAACATACTAATATCTTCCCAGATAGGATTTGAGCTCTATCAGTCACATAGTTTGACAGTCACAGGGCTTAAAAGTAGCAAAAAGTCAAAATATTGGGTCTTTGGGAGCCTTTTAGAGACCTCAATTTGACCTTCAAAATTAAAGCTTCAGACTTAAAATCTGTTACATACTAAGATTACACACAGAATATATATCTAATACAGTTTGAAACTTCTCAGACTTACCATTTCCAAGTTACAGGGAAAAAGATGTGAAAAATGTCTTATAAGGGTCACTTGGGTGGGTGTTTATGGTCCTGATACACAGGTTAACTGTCTATTAAAGGCCTAAATGTTGGGGCACATATAAGAAAACACATAGATATATTCCCAGATGATATTTAACTTAGATGAGAGACATAGTTTGAAAGCTACAGTGCTTGAAAGTGGCAAAAAGTGCATAAATTGGGTCTCTGTGGGCACTTTTGAGACCTTAAGTCGACCCCTTTGGGTAAACCTACAGCCCTAAAATTTTCTACAGACAAGGATTACATATCAAAGTTATACCTAGCGCAGTTTGAGACTCATCAGAATTACCATTTCCAAATTATAGGGCAAAATATGTGAAAAGTATAGCAAAAAATCCCTAAGTGGGGGTATTTATGGGCCTCAAACACAATTTTCTCCTCAACTTAAAGTCGTGATTTTCGGCACATGTACTAAGAACATATTAATGTGTTGTCAGGTAAAATTTCAGCCAGCTGAGCATCATAGTTTGTGACCTACAGGGCTCTAAGTGGCCAAAAGTCCAATTTCTGACCTTAAGGTGGCCATAAGTTCTTTTTACTGGGAGTTTAAGGTCACCTTAAAATAGGGATCTTCCTTTGGGCACCCTTAACATGTGTACCAAGTTTGAAAAAAAAATATTAATTTGTTTTTGAGTTATCGCGTCCACAAGGAAATTTCTACGGCGGCAGCGCGACGGACCTGAATCCAATATATCCCCGACTTTCGTCTGGGGATATAATAAAAGTACTATAATGCACAAAAATATGAGATAAACTTGTGTAGTTTCTTCAAATTTTCATTTGTTTCAAATATTTCAAGTTTTCCTTACATTATGTGTGTTGACAAGAGAGGGATTTAAAGTGTCATAGCTTCTTTACCAAAACAGGGCAGTACTTCTCAATAAAATCCCTACTAAAATCTACTAACGTATAAAAATATGGCATAAAAGCTTATACACATAATTTATTTTAATAATTTAAGGGATATGTCTACTATATTAAGTTTTCCTTAAATTGTATGTTTTGAGAAGTGAAATGGCAGTTGTAAAATCTCAACACGGTATTTCAGTAAAATGCTCTTGATACTGAGACACCGGGCCTACCAGACCCAACCCATCCTTAAATTGAAATAACCAACACAGGTAGAGTGATTAAAGAAGGTCTGTGCCTAGCTCCTCTATATTTTTGAAACAAAAGATGTTTTATCAAATATTCAGTACTCAAGTACTTACTCACATCCATGTTATTTGAATATCGTGACTTGTTAACCTGTTAAACTTGTTAACTTACTTTTGCTCATGACAAGTACTCAAATCATAATAATACTATCCTGCACGATATCAAGATTCACTTGGAATTCATTTTAACTATTTTAGTTAATGAGCTCCGCTAGTTGAAATTCAATCCCAGTGAAATTTTAAAACTGTATTGATCTCCACTGAATTACCTTTTGCTCCTTGGGAATGATGTAATTTTTCACTAAATATTTCAGAGCACCAGACAACCATATAGTAGCCACTTCACCCAGAAGTCTTGGAACAATTCCTCTGCAAAAAAAAAAAACTCGGATCATTACAAATGAACAAAATATGGGATAAACATGTATAATTTCTTCAAATTTGTAGTTCATTTTGAATATTTTAATGTTTTCCTTAAATTTTATGTATTGACGGTGAAGTGGCATAGTAAAATTTCATCACAGTATTTCACTGAAATGTACTTGATGGTGAAACACCAGGCCTACAGACCTATCCCGGATATATTCATTCTGTTTTCGAGCATCCGGGCATCCTACTACACCCCATAAAAGAACATGATTGACATACCTGTTCAGACAGCATTCAAATTCTACCATATAATCCAACAAAATTACTCCATCAGTCATCATAATTTTAAAATGCTTTAGTAACAAATAAGCATGGATATAATACTCATTTACTTTAACAAAGAAAGGACAAAAATTTAATAAAATACTTACACAAAGAAGCCTGTGAAACCTTCTTTGTCATAAATTTCTGTGATTGCATCAAAAGAATTGCTATAAATGAACACAAAAAAAATTCTAATTTATATTATGTACCATGACAGCAAAACCAGAGAGATGTACTAGTTTTTACTATAACATAACAAACACTGATCAAATACATCTTTTCCACCTAATTTATGGTAAAGTACAATATAGCATCCCAGAAGCCCAAACCCCACAGCCTGGGGGGAAACAGTGCGGGAACTCATAAGATATAGAACAGGGAAACAGAAAGTGCAACTTAAGTAAAAATTCAGGAGATATAACACACACCCCGTTGACCACAAAAATCACACAATGACATACATTTTACAAATTGGGTCACACTAATTAAAAGAAATACAAATTTTACCATTTATTTTTTTTTCTTTCTGGAGAATTTAAATGATATCACCACTTTCATATCTTATAATACTGATTAAGCATTGGTTGCCCTTGCTACAATATGATCATCCCACACTTGTTCTGTATGAACTTGGCTTAGGTAATTCTGAAATGAACAATCTAAACCAATCCCATCTACTCAGACTTCATGGGGCTCTATCTCTGTGCAACAAAATTCTAAGGCACATAAACAAATCATCATGCCAAAATCATATTAGAATTAAATAGGCATGGGTTATTCAGTATAACTGATGGGTTGTTTATAGTGGTAGATCTCTTAAATAATCTAGTAGAGCTGCAGTAGTAGACTAAATCTCACTGAAAATATGCATTTTCTTATAAACACACACAATCTCTCATTTTTGGTGATAACAAATTGATACCACAAATCAAATTTTGGGTTTTTCATTTTATTAACAGATAAGATCAATGGGAAACGGGTCTTATTTCCCTCAGGTTAATACGAGTAGGATCTGAACCTACAGCCACAGAGTTGAGAATCAAATGGTCATTTGCCAAAGTCACAATCACTGGGAAACCAAGTCTTCATGAAACAATATTTTTCAAGACAATTACTCATTATAGATAACATAACAGATGGTCAACAAGGTCAAAGGTCAAATGTGGGGCTTATGTAATTTTCAAAAGCTACAAGTTATATAATGACTGGCCTCTATCCCACATGTCACCATACACTCGATCGAAGCCCACGACTGCAGAAATGGCAGCCAAATGATTAACTACAAACTTGTTTTCACCAATTAGTCACTAGTGGTCAAAAATGTTGCATCAGGGTAGCCACAAGATTTTCATTTTGAAATTCCATGATTTTTCCCATACCTGGAATTTTTTTTTAGCTTTTTCCAGGTTTTCCAGTGTCCGTGCCTGCTGCATATATGGTTCCAAGGAAGACTAAAAACCCATATCATACTTACTTGTAAACGGTTTCTCTGCCTATAAATTGTGCCATGGATCTCACCATGATAACTACAACAAATAGATTTGAATAAGTTTTGCAAGGATGAACATAGGAAAAGCATCTGAAGTCAAAACAAGTATACATTTTATGAAATTCTCTTTTTACTTTTGAAAGTAATTTAAAAATTAACAAAATGCTAGAATCTGTTCTGGATGCAACAATAGTTGAATGAAGAACAGGTGCTTGACCAGAGCTACCCATAAAAGGAACTCACAAATGTTCTTGGTTTTATATTACTTTAAACTCATTGCTCACATCCCTCCCTGGAGAAATTAAACCAAGTAAAAAAATGTTTTGTGTCTGAGCAAAATAAAATCCCAGTATTTCCCTAAATTTTAAATCTTTACCAACTTCCCTGTCTTTTCCATATCTGGAAAATATTTTTCTTACTATCCTGTTTCTTGACAGGCCTGTACTAAGTTTAGGCCATGATACAGGCAACAGTAGTTTATTGGTACACAATGTTACAGTAAAATAATAAGTCACAGAGAACTGACATACCATTGAACGGATGGCTCACAATGACTGCAGCACACCTCGCTGCTGTGTCAAAACTTATCTGCAACAACACAGAACTCGATATCAGGTAATCTCAAAAATTAATAGAAAAAACAGACAACCTAGGTTTCTTTTCATGTAACTTTAATGAGTGTACCCAAGGGGAACCGACTAAATGCCCTTAAATACATTGCTTTACATTGCCAATCAAGTTAATTTACTTATAATTTAAGATGTTTCTGTAAGAACAGGGGCGAAAATTTGCAGTTGCTGACAGACTCCTGGCAGCTTTGTTTCATCAATGGCCTGTACACTCTATTTCAAGGTAGTCCAGCTGGGAAGTATCTTCACTGGCAAAACATAAATAGCTGCGATCAGGTGAAGTCAGCCACTGTGGCCCAGAGGGTAACACACTTGCCTAGGAACACAGAGGACATGGGTTCAATCCCACATACAGGCAGATATATAGTGGCTCGGATGACCACTTAAAATGGCGGTCCTCTGTTATTGGGTCCTATCCCCAGTGGCAGGTTAAAGAATCTCAAGGACATTGATAAATGGTCATCCTTGAGCCTCTGTCTTTTAGTTAGGAGAATGTTAGTAATTTGAGAGCTGGACTGTACTTGTAAAGTTGAATGGGTCATATAGCGCTTTGAGTCCTGCAGTACATGGAGATATTGCGCTGAGTATAAATACAAATACAAGTCTGGTACATAACCAAAGAAAACCTGAAGTCTGTATATAAGAGTGACTGATGTTATTTGCCACATTTCACGGGCTGCTGAACAATCAGAAGGGCCATCAAAACTTTACAAGTTACCAGCCCAGATGCCCACTTCCACTCTTAACAAATTTTGTGCCCTTTGAATGAAGACAACAGAAAATTTGCAGTTGATGGCACAAACAACACACTGTGCAGACTCTTGTGTTCCAAATTTTTTCCATCCAACCATCTCTTCTATTCATCCCACCCCAATCCTCTATCCTTTTTGTACTGTTTGTTTTATGTATCTTTTTAATCATATATTCTCTCATTTCCCTCACCTCCCTGATCAGTTTGCACAGACTTTCTTCATCTTCTACATCATCCCCATCCATCTCCTTTTCCCCCTCTACTTGCTGAGGCTTCTTTTTGTTCTGAAGTCTCTGATAAAAACACACAGACATACAGGTATAACAAACGTTTAGAAGAACTTGAACAAGTAGTCTTTTCTTTTTCAGTAGACTACTAGAGGTGGCAATTTAATCATTTTAAGAGATCACTTTTTTTTTTGTTTTCTTTTTTTCTCTATCTAGACTTTTATGGATTGTGTAGTACATGTACTCTACTGTACTACTCATGTTTCTGATTGCTTTTCAGCTCGCACATGAAGATGAAAAGACATTTCTGCCTTGTTAACACCTAGGATTTAAACTGAGGAAGACCTCAAGCATTTATAATGTTGTGTTCTGATTTCATATCCTGCCCTTACAAAGGCAAGAGATAAGGGATCCTTTTCCCTGGGTTCAAAGTAAAACTCTCATCCCTGCAAGTTAAATTAGTTTTCCCTATATAAACTTAAATCTTGATAAAGTATAAATATCTTTTAATCCCAGAGATATAACTTGGTGTCACTGAAAAACAAGAATTAACTTTCATTGAATAAAGTAAATTTATATGAGATACCAACAGCTCAACAACAAGTCGGTATTATACAGAAACGAAGATTAAGTTATCAACACTTTTAGGATAACACCCAACAGTGTAAAACAGGAACTAAAATAAAACATAAAATCCACTTTCCTTTAAACAGTTAACACCCTTTAATTCAGTGATAAGGTCTTTCTGAAAGGTTAGACAGAGTCGTGTATTACAAAATAGTAAGAAGTACTGATTAGATGTTATTATAACATGTGCAATAGATCATACCCTATGAACATTTGAAGACACCACATTTCCTATAAACCCTCCTGCTAATCGTGGTCCCAGGCCTCTATATAAGCCGAGAAATCCATCTACCTTTCTGATGTGGCCCACTGAAAGAGTGATAGAACAAAATTAGTTGTATGCCAATAGTCATTTTCTACATCTATAAGCCATCAAACTAAATTAATTACAATAAGTATATTTTACAGCTAAAAATGCTAAAAAATTTCTTTTGAATTTTGCTAACCATTTCTTGCTTGGCAAAATTAAGAAATATTATTTTCTTTATCTACAATGTTTTTTTTTTAAGTTTTCAGCACAAATGTACTAAGAAATTTTTATGAAGATTTTCAAGTATTTTAAGTGTTTTCTCTCCAGAATTTGTAACCAAAAACTGATTAAGGCAAATACTGAATACCGAGGGAGGCTATTTCATTTCAAAAATTTAATTTTGTTTTTGAATATTTATAACAATGGTTCAGTGATGCTAAACTGAGAAAGTTGAAAAAATGAGTGCACTTACTACACTGGGTGAACACTAGAAAAATGTTTCTGTATGTAACAAGTATTTTAGCAAAAACAAAGAATAAGTAATACTAATTGACTATATCATCAGATGGGCGCAACAAATAAATCAGTAACATTCAACAACTACAGCCATAAAATATATCTATTAAGTAGGGGTGTTGCAATAGTGATTTTTTACTTCTGGTTTCACGTCTTGTACTTCCCGGTCGGTTACTGGTTAACCATCTATTATTTAACAAAACATAAGAACCAAATATTTTTCCATACTATAAAACAGGAAGTTGGCTTCCGTAGTAAAAAAAAAAACATCTCAAAAAAAACAAAAAAACAATCATCTCTGCAGATAAAAGTGGATTATGACATTTATTTTTTACGTAAGGTTAGTAAAGTTACTTTACATTGAAGTGTAAGCGGAAAATCGGTAGCTGAACTTTATGGTGGTTTGTAACAATTTATTTACCGTACCAACGATACCGGTACTACTGCAACACCCCTACTATTAAGACACCTTCGTATGTTCTCATGAAAATACAGGCAAATGAGGAAATATAGGATTTTACCCAAATACAGGAAGGCTTCAAAGTGTATAATTTATAGCAGTATTATGCGACATGTATATAACCATTCAATAATATATACTTACTGTACTTAAATACATTTGGATACAGCAATACTTTCTTGCCAAATCCAATATATCCCAAAAATGTTGTTGACTCCACAGGTGGAAGTGGTTCATGACCAAGCTAAAACACAAAAACAAAGACATTGAACTGTTTTCATATTTAAAACTTTTTAAATTTATGAAAAATTGCAATAATTCAGTTCAAGTGACTAACTCAGACTTTTACTGCCCTTATTCCAGAAGTGTTGATAAAAAATAGTCTATAGCCACCACTACCTAAACTTCTGTTATCTGAATATTTTAATTTTATAAACTCAAACATAATGATTTCCACTCACTCAAAATTACACTCACTTACTGTTTTTTTAAGCTTCTACAATTCAAACAAAATCTTGTTCTCTCAACAAGTTCTCCTGTTTCAGCTTTTACTCCTTTAATTTTTGCTGAATGATCCATATATATTAAATGGATTAAGAAATCAGATATATGCTTCTATGCCTTATGATGTGCAAGTACTATGATTATAAATAGTAAAACAAGCAATTAGTGTCTGTGAACAGGCTCAATGTCAGCCGATTGTGTGTTTTGAGTTTCAGAGTAGAGGTGAAAGAAGAAAAGGTCACAAAAGTTGTGCCCTGCAAATGATATTCAGAAGTAAAGTACAAAGTTAGCTGTTACAGTGTAAAAAGTAGGTGGAAAACATGTTTAAACAAAATACTGTAAATGCAGTAGTTTTCAAGTTCCAACTGATTTACTCAACAGTGAGAATCTCCAATTACCTTTTGCTCAGCTTTGCACTGAGCTACAGGTCTGTAATTTAAACTAATTTTACTATCATAGCCGAGTGAAAAGTAGGTGAATCACATAATTAAACAAAATACTTGAAATGCAATAGATCTCAAGTTACAACTGATTTACTGAACAGTGATAACAGTGATAAGTAGCTATTACTCAGATATGCAATGACCTACAGGTCTGCAATTTTACTATGTTATAGCTGACCCAATAGTAGCTAAACAAGATATTGATACGCAATTCTCTAACTGCAATAGTTTTCAAGTTACAAGTCATTTTACTCATTATGGAAGGTACTAAAAAGTTAGAAAGTAGCTTTACTCACTTAGTTATTGGGATAGACACCCAAGTTACTCATCATGTTGTAGCTATGGAACAAATAGCTGAATAACAAATTTTAACAAAATGCTCTAAATACATTTCACTAATACTTTTCAAGTTATAAGTGATTTAGAGTATGATTTCATGAATTTAAATGCACTAAAAATTATTCAAAAAATTCATAAAAAAACAATTAAGAAAGATCCAGACCTGATACTCACACAAGAGAATCTACTTGTGGCCTAGTACATATATGCAAGATAAGAGAGAAATCCCTGCAATAGTCGATGAGAAAATTGGGAAAATGTGTTGAAATTTTCACACTTTGGGTGGGGGGTACCTCACTTGAAATGGCTCTGGGGATCACACGAACATACAGATCTGCATGCCTTGAACAATTTATCAACCTCAATAAATAAGGTATCTTTTAAAATTAGCAGCATGTCTCTGGGCCTTGTAGTTTTGGAGGAGAAGTTGTTCACGGGGACGCTGACGCATACACAAACGCTGCCGAGTGATGCCATAATGTCAGGTGACTGCCAAGTAAGCTGACATAAAAAGCATGCAACATCTAATAATAATAATAGTAGGATTTAGAGAGCGCAAAGTTCATACAAATCCTCTAATGCGCTTAAGTCCAAGAAGGGAGAGTCCAAGGACAGACATGGGTCGATGTCTAAAAAGCGCCCGCAAGGGTATAACTAAGGTGGGGGGTATGCCAGCCTTAACAAGTGAGTCTTTAGCTAGCTTCTGAAACCATCTATTGTTTGCTGAGATCTGACAGTTTGTGGCAGCTTGTTCCATTCAGCTGGTGCGGCTACTACAAAGCCACGCCTGCCTATTTGCTTCTTCGGGCAAGTTGAGGAGACAGGTAGCCTGTTGCCGCGAGTGAGTCTGCTCGATCTTATTAAACCTGATACAGGGGCTCTGAAAGATTGATAGCCTTGAATACCAGACGATTATACTTAAAGAGGATACAATGTTGAATTGGAAGCCATTGGAGTTTTTTCAAAAAGGGTGTAACATGACTCATTATGTCACGTCTGAAGATGATGCGGCAAAGAGCATTCTGGACTCTCTGTAGTTTAGCTATGTTGGACTTGCTTACCCCATAAAGTAAAGAGTTATAGTAGTCCAGATGACTAATGACCATAGCATTTGCCAGAAGTATTGCAGTCTTGACACTAAGGAACTTGAGAATTCGCCACAAATCACGAAGATGATAGTAACATGCTCGGCAAACCTTGGCAACATGATTATCAAAGGAGTTGTCTGAGTCGAAGATAACACCCAGATTCTTTACTTCCACCGACGGAGAGATACTGTTTTGGAGGAGTGGGACAGCGAAATTTGGTGCAAGTGACTCTGATGGCTTTTTGACCTAAATTCATTTTTTTTCTGGGTTTAGTTTTAGTTTAACACCATCCATCCACTCCTGTACTAACTTGAGACACTCGGTCAGCTCTTCCATACTAGAATCAAAGTTCCTGCAGTTAATTGCTAAGTAGATCTGGGTGTCATCAGCATATAGGTGATGAGTGACATTGAATTTGGAGATAACTTGACTGAGGGGACTAGTGTAAAGACTGAAAAGTAGACGACCCAGTACGGAGCCTTGGGGGACTCCGAAAGGGAGAATTACCACCTCACAGAAACTATCACCTATTTTAATTTTTTTGTTTACAGTTTGAAATGTATGAATGGATCCACATCAAAACAGTACCATCTAAACCAAACCGTCATATAAAAGAGAATGATCAATCGTATCAAACACCGCAGAGAGGTCTAATAATGTTAGAGCCACTGCCTTTCCTGAGTCCACTGCGAGAGCTATATCGTTCTGAATCTTCAGCAATGCAGTTTCAGTGGAGTAGGAACTCTTATAAGCAGACTGGTTGACATTTAAGAGCCCCTCGCACGAAATAAATTCATTTAACTGCTTTGCCACAACTTTCTTGTAAGTTTTGATATAAAACTAAGGTTTGACACTAGCCTGTAGTTTTTGAGGATATTTCTATTAAGGCTCGGATGCTTTTGAAGGAGGGTGCCATCTTAAAACAGTTGGGGAAACTACCTTCTTTGATTGAATAATTTACAATTTTAGTGATAAGGGTTATAAGAACATCATCACACTCCTTGACCAGTGACGTTGGAATTGGGTCAAAGTCACAAGATTTGGATGGTGAGGACTTTAGAATTTTGACTAGGTCTTCCTCAGACACAGGTGTGAAAGAGGACAGAGTATTTTTAGTTGAGTTGGGTCTAGTGACTGAAGATGGTGTTGATGACTGCAGTGTGGATCTTATTTTAAAGATTTTGTCATAGAAGAACTTACAGAAAGTGTTTGAAAGGTCGGTTTTATTTGTAGAGTCTGGTAGAACAGCAACAGAGGACCTGTGTAAAATCTTTTTGAAACAGTTCTACAAAGCCTTAGGATTTCCTTGATTTTCTGCCACAATGTTGGAAAAATGATTGCATTTGGATTTCTCAAGCAGGAAATTATAGTGATTGATTACAGCTCGGTATCAGCTACAATTACTGGCTGAGTTTTCACGGCGCCATGCCCGCTCGTATTTCCTCTTGAGTCGTTTTGCCTTAAGGATGTCACAGTTCATAAAACCAGTCTTGGCATTTTTCTTCTAGATTGGGGCATGCTTGTCAATGAGGCTTCTCAAGGTAATAAAGTAATGATGACTGAGAAGACTGGCAGTTTTGTACGGGCATCTAATGAGATCAGATTTCAGGATATATCCATTCTAAAATCTAAGACATTTATCTTGTGAATTTTACGGATGGAGACATGTTGAAACTTACAGGACTCTCTGACGGGGAAAATAAGGCTTAACATGATTGCCTGGTGGTCTTATAGTCCCCCAGTAACTTTGAGACTATTGGCCCAGGAGAAGGAATCCCTCACACATAGAGCATCCAAAATGTGACCCTGAATATGTTTAGGTGTATTGACAAGTTGTGTAAAACTAAATTGCTCAAGGATATCATAAAATTTCAGTGTCCAGGTGTCGTGTTGATCCAGATGAAAATTAAGATCACCAAGGAGAATATTTTCACAGCCTGACAAAGCAGCACCATTGAGGAACATGGCAAATTCGTCTAGGAACTGCGACTTTAAGAGATTTGGGAGTCTATAGAGTACATGAAATATAACATCTTTAGCACCCTCAGTGCTAATCTGAATGGGGGTACTTGCCCCCTTTCTTGACATTTCGAGGTACATGAGTGAACATATAACCAAGAGGGGTGATACTAGAAATAAAAGTTTCAGTATCCTCTGGCCTAAGCCATGTCTCAGTGACAGCTATGAGATCAGCATTGTTATCTTTGATGAAATCTAGAAAGAAAGCTGATTTATTCCTGATAGATCTAATGTTGAGAAGACAACCATTGAGAGATCTAGAAGCAGGGCTGGATTGAGACTGATATCACCCGAAAGAGCTAGGAGCAATGAAGTCCATGGACTGACATTCCGGAAACTATGTATCACCCTTCGACAGTGACCCTGGAAAGCCAGATAGGCCCAATTGATGCTATCTGCACATGGGTGAATCCCCGACTCAATGATCACAGAATAACCTGAGTGCATGGTGGGTTCAGATGAGTCACAGAGTCTGATGCTGGTCAATATGAGGTAAATAGCAAAATGCAAGAGGTGCATTTTGGAGAATATTATAGGAAATATATGTATGACTAAAAAATAGCATCAGAGATGCCCTTACCCCACAGCCTAGGGAAATATTTTTAACACCATGGGATATAGAAGTACTGTATCAGTACAAAGTTTAGGATACTTTCAGACCACTGTCAGTTATATAAAGGTCCAAACAATGTTTAAATAGAGAAAATACTGTCTACGAGAAAGATAATGCATGTACTTTATCTACATCTGGCATGGCCGAATTATGGTTTACATGTTTTGAATATTACCATGCATACAGAAGTGGTAATACATTCAATGAATGCTTATGTGTGGTGTTGGAGCAAAATTTGTGGCTCACTTGATGAAATACCATCTGTTACAATGGGAAGTTGTAAAAGTAAAATTCTTAATGAATTCTAATATGATTTTAACAGTGCTTAATTTGCATCAAAAGACAGACCCAAAGGTGCAAAAAGATTTTAAAGGTCAAGGTCTCTACAAGGTCAAAGGTCAAATCTAGGTCACACCATGACGTTGCACACCTACACCCCCTAACCAATGTCTAGTAAGTATCAACTTCCTACACCTCACGGTTTCCGCGATATAGCCCAGACAAGATTTTATAGGTCAAGGTCACTACAGCAAGGTCAAAGGTCAAATCCTGGTCAGACCATGACGTTGCACACCTACACCCCCTAACCAATGTCCCTACCATGTATCAACTTCCTACACCTTGCGGTTTCCGAGATATAGCCCGGACAAGATTTTATAGGTCAAGGTCACTACGGCAAGGTCAAAGGTCAAATCAAGGTCAGACCATGACGTTGCACACCTACACCCCCTACCCAATGTCCCTACCATGTATCAACTTCCTACACCTTACGGTTTCCGAGATATAGACTGGACAAGATTTTCACACTGAAGGTCACTACGGCAAGGTCAAAGGTCAAATCAACGTCAGACCAGGACGCTGCACACCTACACATCCTAACCAATGTCCCTACCAAGTATCAACTTCCTACACCTTACGGTTTCTGAGATTCTAATTCTAATTCTAATTCTAATAGCACTTTTATAGCGCTTAATCTCCGTCAAAAGACAGACTCTAAGGCGCATCACACAAAAACATTGTTCAATATTCAAAAACCAGAGACATTGCAGGGGTCAGCACCGCGGAGAAAGCAGAAAGGAGATTGGAAATTTAGGGTGGGTATGCTTTTCCAAAGAGGTATGACTTCAACTTTGACCTGAAAGAGGCAAGTGAGTTTGCAGAGCGGACCTCATCAGGAAGGTCATTCCAAATCATAGGTGCGTCATACGCAAAACTGAGTCCAAAATGTTTTCGAGACTTGAAAATTGAACCAAAGTGGGGAACCTCAAGAAATATGCCATCAGATTGACTTCGACGAGTGTTATATGCACTATGTCTGGGAATGAGGAAGGGTTCAAAGTATTTGGGGTTACCACTGTGTAGGAACTTATATACCAGCATGGCAGTCTTAAAGATAGTACGGTACTTAATTGGCAACCAATGTAGTGCTTTTCTAACTGGAGTGATGTGTGAGTACTTGGTGGTGTTGGCAACAATTCTGGCAAGGCTATTCTGAACACATTGAAGTTTGCGCAGATCTAGAGCTGAGAGACCTCTGAACAGAGTTACAGTAATCTAGTCGACTTCCGACCAGAGCATTGGCAGCCATAAGAGTAGCTTCATGTGTCAGATGTCCTCGGAGTCGCTTAAGATCCCGGACATGAGCAAAACAAGCCTTGCAGACCTTCCTAACATGGCAAGAGAATGAGAAATCAGAATCAAACCAGACACCAAGGTTCCTAACTGCATCTGTTGGTGATATGAGATTACCAAGTATATTGACCGGGAAGGACTGATTAAGTTTTTCGCGCTGAGACTTTGAGCCAAACACAATGAATTCAGTCTTATCTGGATTTAGCTTGAGCTTATTTGTAGAGAGCCATCTCTTTACGTCTTCAAGGCAGTGTGACAGCTTATCAAGGGCAGAGGCAACATTTTTATGTGTGAGGTGTACATACAATTGTGTGTCATCAGCGTAGAACTGGAAACTAATACCAGGATGATTCTGTATGACTTTACTCAGTGGAGTAGTATAGAGTGAAAAAAGGATTGGCCCCAGGACAGAGCCTTGAGGCACACCATACAATAACTTTTTGGCATCAGATAAAATTGACCCAATCTTAATGCACTGAACACGGTCTGAGAGATAAGACTTAAACCAATCGAGGACAACCCCGCTCACACCAAACCAGGAGCTAAGAGAATTAAGTAGCGTATCATGATCAATAGTATCAAAAGCTGCTGATTGATCCAAGAGAACGACAGCAGTAGCCTCACCTTTAGCAAAAGCCAAATGAACATCATTCTTAATTGAAAGCAATGCAGATTCAGTTGAGTGGCCTAGTTTGTAGGCAGATTGCCTGACATTCTCAAGTCCGTTCAAACTAACATGGTCATTCAACTGAGAAGCAACAACACGTTCAACCAGTTTGGATATGAAGCCCAACCCAGAAACAGGTCTGTAGTTTTTTAAGTCATTGGGTGGTAGTGATGACTTTTTAATCAATGGGGTTACAATAGCCTTCTTGAACTCATCAGGTACAACACCTTCTGACAACGAGCAGTTAACAAGCCTGGTGATAGAGGGCAGTAAAATATCAATACATTCCTTAACAAGAAATGTAGGCCATGGGTCTAACAAACAAGATTTAGTGGGTGACTTCATGATAATTTTTCTAATTTCCTCTTGAGAAACTTGTTTAAAGCAGCTGAAATTGGGTACATCAGGTGGAGGAGGCAGAGTGAATGAGTCACTAGAGGAAAATGAGTTTCTGATTTTATCTATTTTGTCACTGAAGAAAGTGACAAACCGGTCAGCAAGACCTTTTTTAGATTCATGAGAAGGGAGTACTGCTTCAGAACTAGAGTACAGTGCGGAACGCAAGACCTGCCATAGCTTCTTGGAGTCATTGGTATTTTCTCTGACCAGGTTTCTGAAGTAATTTGCCTTATCTTTGTTGACCAGTGAATTGCAGCGACCAATCTGTCTTCGAAGTCTAGCTCGATTATAGGCAGATTTATCTTTACGCCAGATTCGTTCCAGCTGTCGCCTGATGGTTTTTGCCAGCCTGTAGGTGTCAGATAGCCAACCAGTAGCTTGCTTAGTAAAAGTGCGAGTAACCAATGGTGCATGCTTGTCGAGCAATTTGCTCAAATCATCTAAGTATTGTTCATACAAACCACTGACTGTATCACCAGGGCATTTTACGAATGCGCTATTTCCCAAATCCTTACGGAAACTGTCCATGTCAATTTTATGATACCTCCTGAAGGTGACAACTTTTGCCTTATGTGAAGGAGGATTAACTGAGTCAAGCTGAGCAAGGACAAGAGCATGATCTGAAATAAATTCAGCAACTCGTACATTAGAGATGGCACTGGCATCAGTAGGAGTGAGAACAAGGTCTAGGATATGACCATGTAGATGGGTAGCCGTTTGAACATTTTGTGTTATATTGCATGATTCTAAACAGTTCTGGAATTTGATACTATCATTTGAAGAAGTATCCACATGAATATTGAAATCCCCACAAATTAAGAAAGAGGGAGAAACAGAGGATAAATATTCCAAAAGATTGAGAAATTGGTCCAGGAAACTTTCAGAGCATGAGCCAGGTGGACGATAAACACAAGTCAACACAAGCTGTTGAGCCGCCGACCCAATTGCAATGCTAACATTTTCAAAGGAACTGAAAGTAGGTGTATCCACAGATCTAAACTGTATAGCTTTGTTGATAAAAAATCCGACACCACCACCACGGCCATGAATACGGGGTTTGTGGCAGAATTTGAAGCCTGTTGGGGTGATGGAATGTAGAAGGCTGTCCGTTTCCTCCTGGCGAATATGTGTTTCAGTGACAGCAAGAATGTTGACAGAATGTACTGTTACAGCATCATCGATGCAGGTTCCCTTGTTTCTTACAGATCGGCAATTTACCACCCCAAACGAGATTGGTCCAGGATTAAGGGAGATGTCACCACAAAGTAACAATAAGGTCGCAAGGCCATGACGCTTAGCAACACAAGGGAAAAGATGTGTATTCAGGACATAGCTGTGGAGTCTGTAGGGGCGTGGTAATGAAGTAAGACCATGAGCAGACAACGGAATAAACACATTAGGATCACTGCTTACTGACTTTCTCCAAAACAACAGTAAGAGGAACAACCAGCGGATGGTACTCATTGCACTCCGGTTCCCTAAACTAAGAACAGGACCGTGAGGAGTAACACCAGTATGCCCTAATTCTAAGTTAGTTACTATGTAACACAGTCTGTCCACTCTAAATTCCGTCCCGTGGGCGACTCACGGGCACCCTACACTCCTCACTGAGCCTCTAGAATAAACAATTTCCCTAAAGTGAATCAAAAGAGGGGATGGCCTTAAGCTTAAGGAAAGTATTGGAGTGACTAACAAAATAGTCAATGGTATTCAGTAGATATTTCACAACAGTGAAAAAACAACAATTGGAATGACCAGAAACTGGCGAATGACTATGATATTCAGGTGATATTGACAGCCACTACAGTGAAAAACAACAATGGACTAAAATATCAGTAAAATAGGAATAACTCACAATAAATCATACCATTAATCTATGCTTAGGCTTTTGAAATCTTTATTATGATCATTTGTTACTCAAACCTACCAGAGTACACTTGAAAAGGAACACTTAATAATGTGTCTTGTAGTTTTTATCCCAATTGCATTGTCAAGTGTTCCCATATCAAAGATGGAATTAATTACAATTACATTAATCTTGTCATACATTCTTGCTTTTGTGTTGTATAAACAATAACTGTTCTTCAATTGAAAAGGAAAGAAAGTTCAAATACAAAAGATTATAGATTTTCTTTGACTGCAAAGGATACAAGATTAAAAGGCAGTGAAGCCACAGGTATTATAATTCAAAGGGTTTCACTTCATAATAGTAATAATATTTCTTTGATTGGAAAGAGGGAAGGTTGTGAAGCCATCTAATAGAGAGTTTGCGAACAACGTTTCACAAACGCAAAAAAAAAATACGCAACACAATTAATCAATACGGGAGAAAGCCATTGGGGGGAGGGGTTTTGTTTGCGAACAGCGTTTGAACCATGAATTTTACAAGTATTTCTTTTAAATATATTGGGAGTTATACAAGCCAATAAAGATAAATACACTGGTTTTAATCATCTACAGTACTGAATGAACTGGGTACTGATATATATTACAAACTTTATTGGCCCAACAGCCAATAAACCCACAAGTTAAATAGCTAATAAAACACACGTAGATAAAACTTTGGAGGATTGTGTTCATTACTTCAAAAAAATTTATGACAGGGGATGAAAAAAGGCTGGTCGTTGTACACTTGATTTTTTCAAAAATTGACAAAGTTGCTAAAAATAATCTACAGTCTCTGAAGAAGTCTGTACTGACATGTATAACACACTTTATTGCTCCAATAATTAATAAATCCACAAGGGAAACAAATTACGTGGCGAAGCCATCTGCCACGTGAAAAACGTAACCTTGTGCAGTTAAAACCTTATGAAATTACGTCACACACAGATATCAATGACGTGTAACGTAGCGGAAAGTAGATACGGGCATGAAAAACGTTGTTCGCAAACTCTCTAATATACTTCATACAATTTCACTTCATCAAAGTTTTTCTCTGATTTTAAAGGATAGAATGCTGTGAAGCCACATCTAATATACTTCAAAAGATTTCACACCATAATAATTGGGCTTTGATGCATCAGGCAAAACAAAAAGCAATGAAGCCACTTGTGATAATGTTAATCCCAAAACTTATATAGAAATTTAAAGGACCATGTAAATCCCAAACACTGTTTTGCAATGTACAAAAAATCTATAAAAATATGTAAATTGAAGTTCATATATGTACACATTCATATAATACACATGCATAAATAAAATATATATGAAAAAAACTTTTTGTCCTATGCCTAAGACTTTTTACCTCCATTCACCACCGTAGCGGTGTAATGCAAGGATTTTGCTAAAATAAGCATCTTTTCCACAGTAGCAGCAAAAGGTAGGCATATATTTGTAGAACTTGAGTAACCTTCGTCCAATGTATCTGTAGAAGTCCAGTTCCTAGCAAAACCATGACACAAATCTGTCAGCAAACTGCCCATGGATCGCATGATACCCAAAAATCCACAGAATTCTGAGGTATTTACTTGTATAACGTGTCCAAATGAAGATTATTTCTTGTTGATATGTCATAAGAATCCATATTGTAAGACATTTTGTAAAGAAAATGTCCACAATCAGAGCTTTCCAAAACACGTCTTGACTACTAAGATGGCCAACAAAATATGGTAAACAAAGAGTGGTCAGGTGACCTAGTGGCGAGAGGACGGACTACTATGTAGCCCTTTGGCTGATTAAGGTTGTAACTGTAAAAACGCTTTTGGCGTGATAGCTACTTTTAGGAAATGGTAGGAGTATTTCGCTATAAAAATGTAAGATTTCAGATAAATCCCTATCATAGTGACTGACAAAATGGCGACTAGGTGTGTAATTTCATGTTTTTCAACACAAAAAAAAATATTTAAAATAAATTAAGATAGATGTGGGGTGATACTCACACAAGAGAATCTACTAGTACTCTACCATATATAAATACTAGAAGTGACAGAAGAAAAGGCCACAAAAGTTGTGCCCTGCAAATGGTATTATGAAGGAAAGTAACAAGGTAACTGTTTGAGTGTAAAAAGTAGGTTAAAACATATTTAAAGAAATACTGCAAATGCAATATCCTCATTCGACCTTGAAGGAGGGGTCCAAGGTCAAATCTGACACACCAAAAGAATCCGAGCCCATGATTTCCTATATGTTGGTTTACCATCCCAAACCTCTAAGACCAATAATAAGCGAGTTATAAGCACTTTAAGTTTGGCTATCTTCGTTTGACCTTGAAGGAGGAGTCCAAGGTCAAATCTGATGACACCAACAGATTCCCAACCAATGATTTACTATAGGTTGGTTTACCATCCCAAACTTCTAGGACCATTAATAAGCGAGATATAAGCACTTTTAAGTTTGCCTATCCTTGTTTGACCTTAAAGGCAGGGTCCAAGGTTAAATCTGACCACACCAAAAGATTCCCAGCCCATGACTTTCTATAGGTTGGTTTTCCATTCCAAACCTCTAGGACCAATAATAAGCGAGTTATAAGCACTTTAAAGTTTGGCTCTCCTCGTTTAACCTTGAAGGAGGGGTCCAAGGTCAAATCTGACCACATCAACAGATTCCCAGCCCATGATTTCCTATATGTCTGTTTACCATCCCAAACCTCTAGGACCAATAATAAGCGAGTTATAAGCACTTTTAAGTTTGGCTATCCTTGTTTGACCTTGAAGGAGGGGTCAAAGGTCAAATCTGACCACACCAAAAGATTCCCAGCCCATGATTCCCTATAGGTTGGTTTACCATCCCAAACCTGTAGGACCAATAATAAGTGAGATACAAGCACTTTTCATGACTGACAAAGAAACACCCGTGGCAGCCATCTTGTTTTTCAAAATGAGTCCAAAAATATTCCCAGTCAAGATTTTTTAATGATGAACATATCCTGCCAATTTGAGATCTATACCTATAATACCCTTTGCTCTACGGGGCCAACAAAAGTCCTTGCTTTAAGTTGAATAAACGTCCCTGGCGGCCATCTTGTTTTTCAAAATGAGGCCCAAAATATTCCCAGGCAACATTTTATGATTATTAATATATCCTGCAAACTTGAGAAGGCTAGCTATAATATTTTTTTCGTTAGTGCGGTAATGGTGAAATCTCTCTACACACTGCGGCTATTCAGTGGATACAATGATTTACTCAACAGTGATAACCTGAAAGTAGCTATTGCTCAGCTATGCCATGACATACAGGCCTGCAATTTCACCATGTTATAGCTGACCAAAAATTATGTGAATAACATATTTAAACAAAATACTCTAAATACAATAGTTTTCAAGTTACAACTGATTTACTCAACAGTGATAACCTCAAAGTAGCTATTACTCAGCTATGCAATGAGCTACATGTCTGAATTTTTACAATGTTATAGCTGACCCAAAAGTAGGTGAACAGCATATTTAAGCAAAATACTGTAAATGCAGTAGTTTTCAAGTTACAACTGATTTACTCAATAGTGAGAACCTAAAAATAGCTATTGCTCAGCTATGCCATGGGCTATAGGTCTGTAATTTCACTATGTTATAGCTGACCCAAAAGTAGGTGAACAACATATTTTAACAAAATACTCCAAATGCAATATTCTTCAAGTTACAACCAAAAATTAGGCGAATAACATATTTAAACAAATACTCTAAATGCAATAGTTTTCAAGTTATAACTGATTTACTCAACAGTGATAACCTCAAAGCAGCTATTACTCAGCTATGCACTGAGCTACAGGTCTGAAATTTTACTATGCTGTAGCTGACCCAAAAGTAGCTGAATAACATATTTATACAAAATTCTGTATATGCAATAGTTTTCAAGTTATAGGTGATTTTACTCATTATGGAAGGTACTGAAAAATCAGAAAGTAGCTATTACTCACTTAGCTATTGGGATAGACACTCCAGTTACTCACCACGTTGTAGCTATGAAAAAAATAGCTGAATAACAAATTTTAACAAAATGCTCTTCAAAATACTTTTCAAGTTATAAGTGTTTTAGTGCATGATTTCATGAATTTTATTGCATTAACAATTATTTTAAAAATTAATAAAAAAAAAATTAAGACAGATCCAGGTCTAATTCTCACACAAGGTAATCTACTAGTGGCCTAGTACATATATGCAAGATATGAGAAAAATCCCTACAATAGTGAATGAGAAAATTGTGATAAAGGGTTGAAATTTTCACACTTTGGGTGGGGGTACCTGACTTGTAATGACTCTGGGGAACAGACGAACGAACAGATCTGCATGGCCTGAACATTTTTCATCCTCGATGGTTAAGCCACCAAACCCCTGCGTCATGCCCTGGATACTTCAGTGGGAAGAAAGAGGATGCTACAGAACCCTCCTGGTCGACTTAATACAGAATGATATCCCAGGCTACCAGAATTTTGTCAGGATGCCACCTGTGGTTTTTCACCTCATCAAGGAATGCCTACACCACCGCATAAGAAGTCAGTAAACAATTTCAGGAAACCCTTAGAAGTTTGACTGAAACAATGTGGGGTCAAGTGGTCTTTGTCAGATGCACAGATTTTTAACCAAAGGGAGTTGGGGTTTCCGCCACCTGAACCACGGGGGGAGGGAGGGCCAAATTTGCACTGTTTCTTGCTGGGTGGTGACGCCTCGGCCTTGATGCCCTGGATGATGAAACCCTATAGCAGAAGAAAACTCACAACAGAAGAAAGAATAGCAAAATACAGGATCTCCAAAGGCAGGAGGGTGGTGGAGAATGCGTTTGGAATATTAGTGAGCAGACTCAGGGTACTACTGGGCACCATGGAGTAAAGATCAAAGGTTGTCAGAGATATTGTTATTACATGTGTGGTCTTGCACAAGCTGAGGACACAACAGGGCGGAGCAGACAGGGCACCAACCCCAGCTCTGGAGCTCCTAGGAAGTGTAGGTTGTTGTGGCTGCTGGGGCTGACAGCTCCTTCCTCTGCCCTGCTCTGGATGCCACTAAGAAGTTTCACAGCCTCATTTCTGAATGTTTGAAAATCTCTTATCTTCTAAGGCCTCCACCTCAGATTCCAGGTAGTTGCAGAAGGCTGTTCTGGTGGTCTCCCGACTTGGCCCGAGTAATGATCACGGCATGGTTTTCATCTGTGCAAACTGGTCCATGACCTGCTGGTCGACCGAAGAACACTGGGAAACTGCACTGGAGCTTGTAACTAAAGGTTGTATTGTGGTGTCTGATCGCCATACTATCCATGTCGGTTGAAACTCTGGAGATGTTGTGTGCTAAGGCAGCAGATGCACTGGCTATCCGGGCTGGGGATTTTAAGGCTGAAGATATGCAGACTCCCTTGCATCTGATGTGTGGCTTCAAAGAAGTTAAATTCATCCTCAATTCAGGTCTGCCTCTGTCATTTCTTTTGGAGCCTGACCAGACTTGGACTTTGTGAGTTTGCTGAAGCGAGTCCTTTGGGTTCGAACTAAGTCTTACACACTTTGACAGACAGCTTGTCGGTGCTGGCGAACCTCTCCCAAAAGCATTGCTTCCTGGCATTGTCCTTAAAATGCCCATTGGTCTTGTCGTACAATTCCTCATGGTCCTTCACAAAGTGCACAATAGCCTCCTCATCTGAGTCTGTCGTGTATATGTTTGTCATGTGCCTTTAGTGCAATTGAGATGTGCCCGCCTCTCCTCCAGCCTCTGTGTCCATTTCTGTGTCACTTCTGTCTGTCCGTGCATGCTTTTTAGCCACTCCCTCCTCTGCTCCTCCCCCTCATCCATCCTTCTCTGTATATCAGCAGCTATATCCCCAACTCAAACTCTGTAGGTATGTCTGCAGGGACTTCCACCTTCCTCGCTATTCTGCCCTTTTTAGGACCCTTTTTTCTTTGTTAAAAGAAAAACAAAAGCCTAAGCACAAGTCGGCCCAACTTGTACCTCAACAACAAATCCTAGTTGCAAGATGTAGCGTGTCAGTGTCAGATTCCAAATGATGCAGTGCGCAAACAGAATCGCCTTATATAGTCATAGATTTCACAACCAACAAGCTGTGGTTCGGTAAAATGAGGCCGGCTTGTCCTACACACTTCCCAGCTTGTCTGTTGCTGTAATCGCCTTGTCATTTTCTGTTTACAGTTTGTCATGATGTGTTCCCAGCTTGTCCTGCTGGGATGTTAGGGACTCAACGGTCAAAGACTTCCTGTCTTGTAGGTAATGTAGGTTTTGTAGTCAGGTAGGTTATATTAATGACAGGCCGGTTTCCTTTCAAATATGGTCAGTTTGTGTATACGGTCTTTCGGGAGGTGGTGTTCAGGTACTTGACCATGATAGGCCAGAAAGTGCTTCCAGATAAGACGGATACAGTATAGGACAAGACAGGAAGTGTGTCTGACAAGCTACATTGAGACTCACAACAGGATGGTTTCCAGGTGGGCAGAGCTAAGGTCAGGATACAGAGTCTGATATTTTGCCGATCCACTGTGACAAGTCAGAAAACTACAACAAATCCTAACCAACTATGTAAACATTGCTCCCGACCCTTGAAAAATCTGTAGTTACAGACAAGTCAGCTCCAGTGGAACACCCCGCATCAGGAACAACTTCAGTTGTAAGAAGTATACAGAATGTGTGAGATGCTGTCAGATGTAAGAACTTTCATGTAGTTAAAGTTGGGGGAAAACTTAGATATTTTATTCTTTCATGATGTCAGTTCCAATCCCAAGGACCAATGTACAGGAGATACATGGTCATTTTATTATGATGACCCCACTTGACCTTGAGGCAGGGGTCAAAGGTCCAATCTGACACTGGCAAAAGATTTGTAACCCATGATTTCCGGCAAAATATTTTTACATTTGGAAGCCCTAGAATCAGTGATAAGGAAGATTAAAAAGCTTTTCAGTACAACAACCCAAACCGACCTTGAAGCAGTGGTCAAATGCCAAATTTGGCACTTGCTAAAGAATTCCTATAGGTTAGTTTCACATTTTCAAGCTGTAGGAACAATAACAAGAGAGGTATAAGATCTTCTCTGTATGATGACTAGGGCTGTGACGGGTGCTGAAAAACGGCATCGAGTACTCGCCCTCTGACAACCGGCCCGAATTCGAGTAACCGCAAGATTTAGTATCTACCATTAGAAGTCTTCTGTAAACAAATAGTCGGTTCCGGAAATGAAACTTTTGAAGAAAAACGTCTTCTATTTGACCATATATTATAGAATACAGAGTGTCACAATTCTTTTAATTTCAGAACCGTCACGTTCATATTATAACTATTTGATGTGTGGCTGACACTGGCTGTTGAATTAAAGCATGCTGTCGATGAAAATAGATACATAAAACCAGTCTACTTTTCATCTGCAAACGTGATTAATTTCATTAACCAATGAAATAATTTGTTACTGAAACCTCACTCGAGATCAAGTATAACTTTTCGTCTGCAAACGTAATTAATTTCACTAACCAATGAAATAATTTGTTACTGAAACCTCACTTGAGACCAAGTATAACAAAGTTTGTATATTTTTCGACAAAATAGCTTCAAAACTAAAGATATTCTAAAATGTCATGTTAGAATAGTGATTTTGCGGTTCCGATTTTATGAAAACATTTATAAAATATATCAAAGTTAAAGACATTTTTCTTTAAAACGGGTCTTAAAGCATATAATTTGTGAGCCATTTCCATTGGCGGTTCTGAAAGGGATTGTTTTCCGATCCGTCAGTGACTGTGTTGATACGCGTTTTAGTGTGCGCCGATGTTCGGCTGTTTTGGGTGGTATGCAAGGGATGATGAACGATAATAAACAGGCTAATGCACGTGATAAGTTGTCTTATATTTATCTGTGTTGTCCTAAGGGCAAGCCCAACAACTGTTCTGAAGCCACAGTGTATAGAATATGGAGTAGATTGTATGTTTTCAAGCGAAAATAACAACTTTAATTGATATTATGTCATTTATGTGATGGAAATGCGGACATATAGCATATTTTACACAAGCGTTTGATTGCGTGGGCGATAATACAATACCTCGCGTACACCGAGGCTCGAGTACTCGTTCGCAGCCCTAAAGATGACCCCACTAGACCTTGAAGTTGGGGTCAGTAGTGCTGTGAAATCGCTTCAAATATCGGGTTCGATGTGTGGTACCTATACAAGCTAGCGAACTTCGGTCTAGTTCGATCTTCGAAACAACGTTTTCAAAACCAGTTAAAATGCAGAAATCTCACATAAAATCTTGTCACTTTATTGAAAATATAGCAAAAATATAAAATCCATATATCCTTGCGTACCATCAGAAATATCAACAGCAATACGCGACGGGACAGAAACTCCGTCTAATTTACGTTATCATAACGAAAACCCGTCCATCGTGGATATACTACTGACCCGATCGAAGGTAAAACAATGTATTATCGCCCAAAAGGAATTATATTGCAATGTACTTTACAACTGATTGCACGTTAATCGGAACTCCTGTTTCACTATTACCTGAATTAACACTCTGGAATAATTCAGAGGGTGGAATGCGGTAGTTACGCCTGCCCCTAAGACGCTCTGGACGAAAGATTCCATGTTTTTGGTTGCCGACCAGTTTTGGTGTACTCTAAAAAATAGCTTAAATTCGAGATAGGTACACTTGTAGCGACCCGAGCTAAATTATGTATCAAGGCACAATAACACAATTAATTAAAACCCATTCTAACAAATGATTTTTATTATGCCAAACGGACAAACAAACTAGAACAGAAATTATTATATTAACATATTAATTCAACAAAAAGAAATTAATATAACCCAATTCCCCAAACCTGACTATACCCAAGAATATTCCTAACCAACCAAACTAATCCCCACCCAATGCATCTTTAAGATTCACCCAAAGTACAAAAATGCCCTCTAAAATATCATCCCCATTAGTCAAGGTTTAAAACCACTAAAACCAATAACCTTAACTAAACTTAAAACAGAAAATAGTTATTCAGTTACCTCTCCATGGCTGACAAAGCTTTAGAGCTTAGTGGCAAGAACAGTGTGTTCAGTAAAAAGTCAGCCCAGAATGTGGGAAATACACCCCCTTATAGAGCCAAAACGTGAACTACTCAAGTTTCTTGTGTCAGCACCTTTGACCCACATCCTTGAACCAAATACCAGTTCCCTGATTTGTCCATAAAAATAGACCCGAAATACCAGGATAGTAAACAAGGTCAAACATGGCTACAAAATCATGTGAGTTCCCCAAATAAAATAAAGATCAAATTCCCACAACATTCAAGCTTAGCATACAAATATTAAATACCATTAAACAACAACGAAACCCCAAGAAACCCTTTAATTATAACAAAGACCCTTTATATTGCCCGTAATTCCCGTAAACTCCTGATATTCATCATAACTCAAAATACCACAATAACAGTCATCGTTACACACTTCGCCTCCGATAGGAGGACTTCGCACTTTCAACAGCAATTTTCAATAATTCTCTGTTAAATATAAAATATAGCTTGTTACCTTGTAGTGTAGGAGTGGTAGAAATTATTTGCTGATTATGTCTCTATATAGATTTGTTTATTTTATTTGTTTGGGGTTTAACGTCGCTTTCAACACTGTACAGGTCATATCACGACGGGTAGTTGGAAGGGCAGAGGAAACCAGTACATAGAGTTCGCTAGGGTTGTGTACTGTAAACTGCCGACCAACGGCAAGCAACTACCAGCTTTCCCACTTAAGGCCGTCACGGGGATCGAACCCCCGACCTCAGAGGTGGGAGGCGAGAGTGTTACCACTCTGCCACCGTGGCCCCGTCTCTATATAGAAATGTGTCAAGAATGTTTATGCCACAATTTTAATTATTTTTTATTATTAAAGTAAGTTCAAATTTTTTCAAATTCTTAATGTTTCTCACTTGGCTTTCATTTAAATAACACAGTTCGCCTGGCTTAACAAAATGTTGCTTGGAAAATTATGAGAGGAGTGGCATATGGTTACCTTATCCAACAAGGATAATAGACTAAAGGATAATCATCTAATTCATGCAAAGCCAAAATAACACAAGAACACACTCTGGATATGTTCTGTTGTTATTTATCCATTTTGTATTTGAAGAAGTTTTTTGTCTCACATTTACATTACACTGATAAAGTTTTGAAATTATCAAAGTAAATGTACATCAAAATGTTTAACAACCATGTTGAATTTTGAAGTATACTGAATATCTGGCTTGTAAAACTGTAATTGTTCAGATTATCAGTGTGATGTTTGGAAGCATTTTGTGTAAGCTTGTTGGAAGGAGATTGGGCTGCATGATATGTATGATACCTTAAATTTGAAAAGTACTGCTCTGCTTAAATTTTATGGGTTTTTTTAACATAGACTTCTAGATATCACTTTTTTTGCTTTTTTTTGTCACCAGACTTTCATGAGAATTAACATAGTGGGATTAGTACCTATCTCTTCACTGAAGTTAAGCAGCAGTGGGATATGTTAGTACTTGGATGGCTGACTGTTTCAGTGCACTACTGATGTCTCTGATGGCTTTGCAGCTTGCACTAGTAGA
This sequence comes from Sabellastarte sp. h YS-2021, assembly GCA_964017235.1. Classification (NCBI taxonomy): domain Eukaryota; kingdom Metazoa; phylum Annelida; class Polychaeta; order Sabellida; family Sabellidae; genus Sabellastarte; species Sabellastarte sp. h YS-2021. The sequence continues at coordinate 162,113,297 of OZ024927.1, read as the reverse complement.
CCGAAACCCCTTTCTGCTTTGTTGTTTATGTAAATTAATATTTTAAAATCATAGCGGATGATTATAAATGTGTAACACTGGATTTAAAAAAAAAATATTTCTTATATTTTGGAGGAAGTAAATGTGTTAAAAATGTCCTTAATATATTAATTGTAATGTTTTATTGGAAAAGATCACAAAAGAAAAGTTTACCTTTATAACTTTATATCTTGTGGCTTTATTTGTATTATTTATGCCCATGTCAAAACGATTGCAAGAGGTTTCACGGTATGGTCGTTTCGCAGTAAAACTCACTGGTGGATTCGTGGTAAACTTTAACAATTTCTTTAAAGTTTAGAGTGACACAAAATGTTTATTTATGGATGGATTTTGATCATTGAGGTACCATTCTTCACAGTTTTAATCGTGAATCTAATGGTATGTGATAATGTTGAATTATATTGATAGGGTATTATATTTTTGGGCAACTAGAGTATATCTAATTAATTCCACATGTATATACTACTGATTGCAATTCTCTTGACCAGCTAGGATTAACTGACATCAAAGAAGTTAGGGTTTTTGTGTGTGTTTTTTCAATTAATTTATGGATATTAGTCATTAGAAAGTACGCACAAAATTGTAACCAAAATCCAGTCAGAGCACACGTGTAAATTAATGAAATAATACATCCTAGGATCTCAGAAATTTATGTGAAACGTCTACTGTTTTTACTGCGAATCATCCAAATTAGCAGCGAACTGATGATTATCTTTCAAATTTAATTTCTCAAATAAATATATTCTGCCTATCAACATCTTTAAAATATTTTCTGCAATCCTAAAATTTCAACTGTTGTCTATATTCCAACTTCCATCTTAATCCACACAATATATAAAAATATTCATAGTAAAATCCTAAGTACATACCAAAACAGAACCTCAATTTGGTGTCAAATCACAGATATACTTCTTGGATGTAAAGTTGGTGTCTATCTTCATCCACTACAAATTACACACAATTAAACATAACTTAGGCCTACCACATTACAAAAATACTTTTAATTAAAGGCCATAAAAATAAATAAAGAAAGTGTTTCAGATGTTTGTGTAACGGAATTCTTTGCAACCAAATGTTCACTGTTCGGAGGTCGGATAGTCGTTTAGTATGCAGTATTTATATTCTTGTAAAATCGCTCAGTGAGTACCGCACGTTAAGACATGGAGAAGTTACTGTATGTAATAGCAAAATTACCCCACGAAAATGACTTAATGTCAATCAATACAATAAAAATGGGTGGTATTTCATTAAATATTCAGTTTACCCTTGCCTTAAGTGGGAATTAACTTCACCAGCCCTTTTTATCTACCGTACGTACTGTCCGTGACAGTACGGAGTAGTGGCATTCTTCCAGCAATCTAACCTACTGCTTTGCAGGCACAATATCTTCCCCACGAAGGGAACTCAGTGCGCTATAGTAACAAATATATTAGTTATAAGGATAGTCGTGGGGCAATCAATTTCTGTAGTCTGGGGTTGTGACCGGGTGTGACCTAAGGGAAGGAGACTAAAATAGGAACTTCACCTGTCCTTTTTTCCTCACCCGTATCCGTGTCTGTTATTGCCCGTACCTGTGATACCCTAGTTCTTTTGGTATATAGGTGGGGAAACTGGAGTTAAACAGGCGAGTTTGGAGATGTTTTCTGAAGGATGTGACAGAGGGACTGTTTCTTACTTGGAGAGGGAAAGAATTCCAAAGAACCAGGGCATAATGACTGAAGGAATGCAAAAAGTGTTTGTTTGATTTGTGGATTGTTCGGTCAAAGATGGGATCGATGTGAAGCTAGGAACTTAAGTTTAGGGCTCTTGTGTCTTGTGTTTCTTGAGGAGGTGTAGGGGTAAATTAATTCACTTAGCTAAGCTGCACTTGGGTCTGGTGTAGAATTTTGTATGTAATGATCGAGGCCTACTGCTCAGCCAGTGAATTTTGTCACTTGCATTTCATGACAATATTAAATCATTTTTACACTTAATTTTCATTGCAAAATTACATATTAATATTGCAAGTTGTTGTTACATGTGTTTAAACACAAGTATTGCTGGTTTTTGAGGGTTTAAATGGTAGGTGACAAAATTCACTGGGTGACAAAATTTACTGGCTGAGCAGTAGTGGTGGTGGACCAATTCACGCCCAGGTACCAGTTCAGGCCCACCCTCAATTTTCTTAACAATTTATAAGTTTTCATAGAGAAGATGTTTACCACATCATAGATAATCATCAAATTGATCATATCCATTTGTAATTTATTGTTTAACTGTGATTGTTTTGGATAAATTTAGGGGTGGGCGTGAATAGGTACACAGGCGTGAATTGGTCCACCACCACTAGCTAGTTTGAATTTTACCCTGTACCTGACTGGGAGCCAGTGGACTTTCTCCAATTGAGGGGTAATATGGGTGAACTATCGGTGAGGAGTGAGTAACAACCCTACAGAGTGAGTTTTGGATCCCCTCAATATTCTAAACTCAAAATCAGTGAGTGACACAGAGAATTGTAGTAGTCCAATCTGCTGCTGACCAAGGCATTTGCTAAAAGGACTGATGTTTTAAGGTTGAGAAGGGGATGAATTCTGTAGAGATCTCTAGCATAGACCCTAGTAGACTTAATGACTTGCGACACATGGTCAATCAAACACCACTCTGCGTAACCACCCATGCTTAAATCAGTTTATTGAATTTACATTATATTAACAGCTTTGTATTTTATTCTTCTACCACCAGATTGTCAAATCATATACACTTCAATTAAAAACTGAGGTATATGTTGTTACATATGTTTCAAAGCTTTATATTTTAATAATTTATCTATCATTGGCCATTTTTACCGCAAACTGGAAATACCAGAGAACATCCATTTTGTAGATAAATAGAAGCATTTGTCCTTGACCTTTAACAAAGAAATATAAGTCAGGCGTTCACTGGTTGTCAGGTGTTTACGGGTAGAAAGCCACTATTGCCTCTACTGCTTGCCAAGCAGTTATGGTCATATAAAAAATTAAGGACATCTCAAATTTTCTCACAGAAATCTTTAACTTTTGAAATGTAGCCTCTGTTCTGCCAATAGACACAATAAGAAAAATAAATTTCAACACATTGGCTTTCTACCAGTAAACGCCCATGCTGAAGTTAATATTTTATATTTAAATTATATTGACAGCTTTATATTTTATTCTTCTACCACCAGATTGTCAAATGATATACACTACAATTAATAACTGAGATCAGAAATACATTTTGTTACATTTGTTTCAAAGCTTTATATTTTAACATTTTATTTGTGTTATCGGCTGTTTTTATCGCAGACTAGAAATACCAGTGAAGAAACATTTGTCCTTGACATTTAACAAAGAAATATAAGGCTGGTGTTCACTGGTAGAAAGCCACTACATGATATTTTAGAGTTTTAGATTATAAAAACAAGTTTAGAAAACATGTGGGGTGACCATAATTGGTGCACTGACCATAATTGCTTGGCACACAGTACTAGTAACCGTGATACCCTAGATCTTTTGGTTTAAAACAGTAGTCATCTGTGTCCATGATCAGGAAGGAAAAATTTTGTTCTTCATGGGTAGCTACTACACTGTTTTAAATCAAAATATCAAGGGTATTGTAGTTAGACACGGCTGAAACTAATTGGCACATTTAGACTTACATAAGGAGTGCATGTACAGTGACTGTGACTGCCCAGAAATAGAAAATATTTTTTAGCTAAGTTGTGTACTTGAAATCCAGCTGACAAGAACTGTTGATGGTTATTTGAAGAATTAGTGTTTTGTTCCTGTGAGGGACATTTGAAGTTAGGACCAAATTCACCCCAGTGGCTCAACTCACCAGACTGCTCAGCCAGTCTACTATAAGCCAGAAATCTATTACATCAGTTGCTGTTTGATGTTCATCAACACTCTGTAACCAGCTCCTGAGATGCCAGACAGTACTCAAGCCTGCTAGACAAGCCAGCCAGCTTACTATTACCCAGTCTTTGACTGGTACCAGTGATAATCCCAAGTGAACCTCTTCAACTGCCGGTGCTGCCTCTCAGTATTCAGGACTCTGTCTCTGAACAGCAAACAGACCTCACTTCCACTGTCTGAGGAAGAGGGTGAAGGGTCTTGCCAGGAAGTCGGCATACCAGAACAGGACTGATCAGCAAATATCTGCAGATCAATACTACTGGGAATCGATCAGAGGAGTAAGATCATACATGGGTTGACATCAGGTGCCTGAGTTTGAAAGCTCAGCCTCCTCTAAAGATGATAACCCTTTTTCCAGTGCCAGTACTGTAGATGGCTACAGATCAGCCATAGCAGACAAACTGGGAAATTCACCCATTGATGTCATCAAGGATGAAAATCTCGCATCTGTCCTGAATGGTTTTCATGGAGACACACCTAAGGGTCCCAGAGGCATCCCTTCCTGGAAACTTTCCTTGGTCCTACACCAGCTAAAAAAGGCTCCTTTTGAACCCCTAAAAGCATTTAACCTTCAAGACTGTCTTCCTCCTAGCTCTGGGTTCTGCCAATTGCAGGAGTGAGGTCCATGCCTTGCTACACATAAACATCAGACACCAGACAAACTGGTCCATGGTATCTCTTTACTCCTCACACAGCTTTCTCTTGAAGAATCAGCTGGCCAATCATTATATTCCAGCCCTGGCCCCGACTCTGCATTTAAGGCGGATAGGTCACTATGCCTGTGTTATTATCTGGACAGGACCTCAGACCTCAGGCAGGACCAAGAACTGGTCTTTGTCTCCTTCAAGAAAAATTTTGACAAAGATATATATCCTAGCACTGTCTCGCCATGTATAGGCAGCTCTCTGATCAAGAGTTCTTTACTCTACATCAAGTTAAAGCCCATGATGTTAGGGGCTTTGCTACTTCTAAGGCATTTCTAGTCAGGTTAGTCTCTTTAAAACCGAATGAACAGGAGAGGCTGTCCCAACCAGCTCTACTATCAGTTACTAGGAGCTTATCTAGGTGTAGGTAACAAAAAAGATGCTTTGATGTCACGTCTAGACAGGAAGGAAGTAGGGTTCCCTGCCTACTGAATGCACACTACGTTCAGTCATGTGGGTGCTTGCACAGGACGTCTTTTTCTGGCTTTCGGTGGGACCTGTAGTCTGGTACAGTATATTGTCCAGTAGGTAGGGTATTAACTTATAAAATTTAATTTCATTTATTAAATTGGCAAATTTGTGACCTTTACCAATAATGACAGCAAAAAGTTCCAGAATACATCTGTTTTAGTTGAAATAAAGTGTTTTTATACTTTGAACATTGATAGTAACCCCCTCATAAAGAAAGCATCACTTCCAAGTCATGTGGTAGGCTTATACCACTTGTTTTACTTGACCTTTCGCCTGCCTTTGACACAATTGACAACGATGTTCTTCTGAACTGTCTTAAGTTATGGTTTGCTATGTGTAGCACTGCCTTGTTTGGTGTGCCACAAGGCTAAGCCTGATAAACCTGAGTTTGGTGTGCCACAAGGATAAGCCTGATAAACCTGAGTTTGTGATCTTTGGATCTCGTGCTCAGCTCAAGAAATTAGATTCCCACCTCCCTATCAGGATATTTGGTAATTTCATGTATCCAGCAGTTGTAAAGAGTCTTGGTGTCTGGTTTGATGCTAATTTTTCCTTTGCTGATTATGTCCACAGTATTTGTAAGACTTGCTTCATTTAAATCTAATCTAATCTAATCTACTGCTTTGCAAGCGCAATATCTTCCCCACAATGGGGAACTCAGTCTGCTAATTAAACAAAATCATTATCGTATGGAAGTCTAGGGGCGTTCAAGGTCGGTAATCCAGGATTGTGGGTGTGACCGGGAGGGAAGGAGAACAAATGTATGTTCTTAGGCGGGTTAGACATTATCTGACATATCAGACTGTTATCATAGTGGCTAATGCCTTGGTGATAAGTCATCTTGACTATTGCAACTCAGAAGTCTTCAGAAGTCTGTCCAGTTTCAGCATGTTCAAACTGCAGTGTATTCAAAACACACTTGCTAGTATTGTAACAAACTGTAATAGATACTCATAGGCATCTCCTTTTGTCAAGCAACTCCATTGGTTGCTTGTCGAATTTTGCTGTATCTTTAAAAGTGCCAATTTAGTTTATAAATTTCTTCACAGTGGGCATTCCAGCATTTTCGGTCTTCTATTGTCTATTCATTGTGGAAGATATGGCACAAGGTACAACTCTTCAGATAAAACCTTCCTGGAGGTGCCTCGGTGTTAATCATCCTTAACATAAATAAAAAAACAACATTTCAGCCACAGCCTTTCTTTAAAATTTGATGCTCCCACACTTCGGAATGATTTACCTGATGATGTTCATTCAACTCTTGTCTGTTTCAGGAAAAAGCTAAAATCATATCTCTTCAAAAGTGCTTTCCCACCTTAGCATATATAAACTATTCGGTTTCTCCATGATATCAACCTGGCTATGTGTATGGAATGATGATCTTTTATTTGTTCTGGTGTCACACCTTTGGCCGAGATTAAGTACTATAAAAGTACAGAATAAAATTGATTAGATAACTTCAAAAAACATATAATGTATAAAATATGTATGTTTTACATAACAAATAGTCAATCTTTTTATTTCTTCAATTTCTTTATCTTTGTTAATTCTTTCTGTTTGTTTACAAATATCTGAAAAATTTACAGGTTGTGAATATCCAAAGATATTTTTTGGCTTTCAAATAATGCAGCATAATATGCGTGGATGCTAAACAAAATACTGCTCAATCATACTACTGCCCACTATGACTTAGCACAAGTTAAACACAACACTTATTTGTTGATGTTTTAGGTGTGAAAACATGGATTGACCCCAGTGCATGTTATGAAATACTCAGCCAGTGAACACCCATGGCTGTATTTGTATTTTTATTGAAAAACACTGCTAAATGATATTTATTTTGTATTAATAGTAGGGATGTGTTGGACAGCATATTTTCTATTTCAGTGTTCTATAGCTGTCAGTGCTAAATTGTTCCAATTCCAGGATATTAAAAAGATTTAATGTCCTAGCATATCCTCCTTCGAATAGGCCTACTTAAGGAAGTGAACTTCATGAAAACAAAACATGGGAGTTTTGCTAAAGAAAATCACTGTAAAAGTCTCCCATCTCAGCCAGCTGTGCAGAATAGGCAAAAAAGTGTATAATTTCTGTAGATTTAGGGTCTGTTTCTATTATTTCAAGTTTTCCTTCAATCATAGGCGCTTATGATTGAGATAACAGTTGTAAAGTGTCTTAACGGTATTTCAGGAAAATGGTCTGGACATTGGGTCCACCAACTGATGCATAGGTAGAGGCTGACCAAAAGATCAAGGACCAACTGGTTAAATATTGTGAAAGATCAGGATCACTTGATACCCAATTTTAAAGAGTCCGCTTTCTAATGATTTTATGGTCATGCTATCTGATTATTTGGGTTAACAAAAGCAGTATTTGGAGGAAATTACAGTTTGAGGGTTCCCTGCTTCCTTGGCAAAGTACTGTGCTCTGAGAGTACATTCTTGTTTGAAATGAAGTTGGCAGGAAGTGACACCACTGAAATTTCAATAAACAAATAATAAGTCCAGAATCAGTTTTTCTTGTGGTTATTTTAGAAATAGTGTAAAGAATTTTTTTGGTACCTGGGTCTTGAAAACTTCACTGTTTTAGCTTTTTGGTTACTCATACTTCAAGAAATCCATGAAAATCCTGTCATAAATATTTCACTTTTTAATCCACAGACCCTAAGGGCTGTCAGGGTATTGACTTCACTCATGGTGTCGAGATGGGCAAAAGTTTGTCTGGGATGTATCTCAGACACCGTAAGGTGTAGGAAGGTGACACTTGGTAGGGTATGTAAGTCTGCAACATTATCGTGTGACCCTGATTTGAACTTGCCGTAGTGACCTTGACCTATAAAATTTTGTCCGTTCTATATTTCGGAAACTGTAAGGTGTAGGAAGTTGATACTAGGTAGGGACATTGGTTAGGGGGTGCAGGTTTGCAATGTCATGGTGTGGCCTTGATTTGACCTTGCAGTAGTGACCTTGACCTATAAAATTTTGCTGGGCTATATCTCGGAAACCATAAGGTGTCGGAAGTTTATACTTGGTAGGGACACTGGTTAGGGGTGTAAGTGTGCAATGTCATGGTGTGACGTGGATTTGATCTTTGACCTTGCTGTAGTAACCTTGACATATAAAATCTTGTCCGGGCTATATCTCGGAAAGCGTAAGGTGTAGGAAGATGATACTTGGTAGGGACATAGTCTGCGGGTTGTAGATGTTCAACGTCATGATGTGACCTTGATTTTGCCTTTGGTCTTTCCGTAGTGACCTTGACCATAAAAAATTGTCCGGGCTATATCTCTGAAACCATAAGGTGTAGGAAGTTGATACCCGGTAGGGACATTGCTTAGGGTTTGTAGATGTGCAACATCATGGTGTTATCTTGATTTAACTGATGGCCTTGTCGTATTGACCATGAGTTTTAAAATCTTATCTGGGCAGTTGCATTCTGTAAGGTGCAGAAGTTAGACACCTGGTATGGATATTGGTTAGGGGGTGTAGGTGTACATCATCATGGCGTGACAATTAACTTTGATTCTGACAAAGTGTGTTCACCTGCCATATTTGAGACATGTTTCTCTTATGGCTGATATATGGATTGCTGCAACTGACTATTATAATGTATTTTATAATTTTGCAATTTCCATTGACAGCTATTCTCCAGTTAATAAATTTGACAGCTTCATAATTTTTAGTTTACTGATTAATGCTATCATCTTGCTATTGAATTGTCTTGTTTTAATACTTTTTCTTTATATACATTTTCTTTGTCTTTGACATTATTTTCTTTACTGAAACATTATTTGGATCTTTATTATAACTGACACTGCTCTGAAAGTATCCCAATCTTTGTACTGTTTCACTACTTCTATATCATCATGGTGTTGTAAACTATTTCACCAGGCTGTGAGGTATCGGCATATCTGATGCTATTTTTCACATTTGCTGGGGAAGATATGGAGTCTATTAAATTAAAAATATCTCATAAAGACTTTTTGCACGTTATATTATGATTGAGATATGTACGTGTCCACATTCTTATCAAATTAGAAGCAAACAAAATACCAGATTTGTTTTTTCATTTCAAAGCCCAGAGGCTTTGGATTTTTAGAAACAATCCAGTCAATAATAATATTGTGTGTATTTACTTCAATTCACCATTAATCAAGGACAATCGTCACAGCCATCTTTGGCATAAACTCTGTACATGTTATGGCCAACTAGCCTCAACTGATTTCTTGTCTACCAAATTGTTATCCCCCGGCGCAGCTGGGACATTATAATTTGTGTGTACGTATGTGCGTGCATGTGTCACACAGGTTTCTCTGAAACTAGTACAGTTACACATTTTTGGTAAATTACTTGTCCCAATGAATTTTTACCCTCTTCAATATTTTTTGGTTTGGTGAACTTTTGCCTACTTTTGAGTGAGTAATAGCACTTTTACCTAATATAATTATATGACTTATAACTCTCAAACTAATAACTATTGCATTTAGAGTATTTTGTTCCAATATGTTGTTCAGCTACTTTCTCCACAGCTACAACATGGTCAGTAGTTTGGAAGTGTATCTCCGTAGCTAAGTGAGTAATAGCTACTTTGTCAATTTTAATGATAACCATAATGAGTAAATGGCTTATATCTTCAAAAGTATTGCTGCTACACAAGTTCTCTCAAATATGTTGTTCATCTACTTTTTTGTGAACTGTAACATACTTAAGTTTCACAACTGTTGCTCAATGTACAAGTGAGTAATGGCTACTTTATTGCTACTTTTAGTGAAAATGTGAAAAATTTTTTGACCCACAGGGTACTACAGGAGTATCCTGTGCCTGGGGGAAAATTTCAGTTTTCGCCACTTTTGGCGGCCATCTTGGATTTTAGCGGAAAATGAAAAAGTGTGAATATCTTGAAAACCATAAGAGATAGAGCAATTTCGAGCGAATTTTTGACCCACAGGGTAGTACAAGAGTATCATATTCAAAGGAAAAAAAATTCAATGTTTCGCCACTTTTGGCAGCCATCTTGGATTTGAGCGGAAAATGAAAAAGTGTGAATATCTTGAAAACCGTAAGAGATAGAGCAATTGGAGCGAATTTTTGACCCATAGGGTGGTACAAGGAGTATCCTATCCTAAGGGGAAAAATTTCAATTTTCGCCACTTTTGGTGGCCATCTTGGATTTTAGCGGAAAATGAAAAAGTGTGAATATCTTGAAAACCATAAGAGATAGAGCAATTTCGAGCGAATTTTTGACCCACAGGGTAGTTAAAGAGTATCATATTCAAAGGAAAAAAAATTCAATTTTTCGCCACTTTTGGCAGCCATCTTGGATTTGAGCGGAAAATGAAAAAGTGTGAATATCTTGAAAACCGTAAGAGATAGAGCGATTTCTAGCGAATTTTTGACCCGCAGGATGGTACAAGAGTAGGGGAAAAATTTCAATTGTCGTCACATTTGGCGGCCATCTTGGATTTTAGCGGAAAATGAAAAAGTGTGTATATCTCGAAAACCGTAAGAGATAGAGCGATTTTGAGTGAATTTTTGACCCGCAGGGCAAAGGGGAGAAATTTCATTTTTCACCAATTTTGGCATCCATCTTGTTTACAGATATTGTGAACTTAATACTAAAATCATTAATATTGTAATATACAGTAATATACAGCAATAATTTATTTTAGTGTTGAAAGTGACATAGCTGAAAACTTTGTGAAACACGACACTGTGGGTGAAGAAAGTGAAGAAGAAGTGGAAAGTGACAGGCAGCATGAAAAACTGTTGGATGCAATCAGCTCATTATCATCAACAAAGAGGTATACATTATAGTTTTCTTTTTGTTATAAAAATACTGAAAAATATGACAATAAGATATTTGTAGACTTGAGAATATTAAAATTAAAATACAGAAACAAAAAAAAATAACAGAAAACCAGTACATTTTTTGTTTTAAATTTAGTATTTCAAATATTTTTTGAGATATTTGGGCTAGCAAATTAAATGTACTTACCATCAACACTTGCTGATTTGGCTTCACCACTGCCTGTCCATGCAGTTTAACATTATAAACTGATTGGAGAGTTATTATTGAGTATTCAGAGATAGGTTACAAAATTATTACCCTTGTCTATGACAAACTGTACATTTTATTATTTAACTTGAGTCAGGATAAACAACTAGCGAGTTAAAGATAATTAACATCTACTATGCAATTATTCTTAATCTGGAAGTATGGGTTGGTTGAGATTTTTGACAAAAATATATTTGTTACTTAATCATGTTTTCCCATTTTAACAGCAAACCATTTTTAGTTTTTTACCCCACAGGGCTGTCAGGGTATTGTTCTCACCCATGGTGTCCGGATGGGCGGGCGGGCGGCGGGAAAAAGTTTGTCCGGCCTGTATCTCAGAAACCGTAAGGTGTAGGAAGTTGATACGTGGTAGGGACATTGGTTAGGGGGTGTAGGTGTGCAATGTCATGGTGTGACCTTCATTTGACCTTTGACCTTGCTGTAGTGACCTTGAGTTTGAAAATCATGTCCGGGCTTTATCTCAGAAACCATAAGGTGTAGGAAGTTGATACGTGGTAGGGACATTAGTTAGGGGGTGCAGGTGTGCAACGTCATGGTGTGACCTTGATTTGACCTCTGACCTTGCCGTAGTGACCTTGAACTATAAAATCTTGTTCTGGCTATATCTCGGAAACCGTAAGGTGTAGGAAGTTTATACTTTGTATAGGGACAGTGGTTGGGGTGTGGGTGTACAACGTCATGATGTGACCTTGCCGTAATGACCTTGACCTATAAAATCTTGTCCGGGCTATATCTTGGAAACTGTAAGATGTAGGAAGTTGATACTTGGTAAGGACATTGGTTAGGCAGTGTAGGTGTGCAACGTCATAGCGTGACTGTGGTTTGACCTTTGACCTTGCCATAGTGACCTTGACCTAAAAAGTCTGGTCCAGGCTATATCTCGGAAACCATAAGGTGTAGGAAGTTGATACTTGGTAGGGACATTGGCTAGAGTGTGTAGATGTAAAACATCATGGTGTGACCTTGATTTGACCTTTGACCTTGTTGTAGTGACCTTGACCTATAATGCCTTGTCCGGGCTATATTTCAGAAACCATAAGGTGCAGGAAGTTGATTTTTATTGCGTTAATACTTCCTATCCAATGGACAATTGCTAATCCGGTCGGCGCAGACCGGCCCGCCAAACGCCAGAAAAAGACGTCCTATGTTTCCACCGGCTGGCCGGTCCATAGTACTGTGCACTCCCCAGATGGCGCCTCGTACTTCCTTCCTGTCTAGACAACCTGACGTCATAGCATCTTTTTCGTTTGGCGCGTGTACTGTGCAGACATAGTTTCTACAATCTCCAGATTTTTTTAAGAAAAGTGTGCATTATGGCGGATTTTCAACCTCATATGTGGATATTTTCAGTGTAGAAGTGTTATCTACTGATCAAGCACGGATATACGTTTAGGAATCTGCTGGAAACGTTCCCTAGTTGACTCAATTTAATTTTGATGATAGGGCAGTAATCGACGAGAAATATGAAGGCAGCCATTTTGCTAGTTTCCTCCCATTCAACCATTGTGTTGTTTAGGGGCAGATCGACAATATGGAGGAATTATGGATATACTTCTTACAGGTATTTTTATCCGTGTCTTTTGTTTGAATGAACCTTCTGTAACCTTCCAGCTACAGTTACCATAGAAACGTTTTCTAGTACTACATATGCAAATCCCGGGAATCTTCAGTCTACGTAGTTTTGAACACTGTATATAGAGGGAATTCCCCTATGGAAGGTGCATTCTTCATCAGAGCGCACTGATACAGACTTCTCTGCTGTAAAGCATCAGTCACACCAGCCTAGCTCCCAGTATCCTTTCATCAGAAGCAATAGATGAAGTCTTCAGGTTTCTTCAGAGCGCACTGGTCCAGACATCTTTGCTTTAAAGCATTAGTCGACCGGTAAGCTTATATATATAATGTACATCAGCAGCAAGAGAAATTCTTCAGATTTCTTCAGAGCGCACTGGTCCAGACATCTTGCTGTAAAGCATTGGTCGACCGGCAAGCTCAAGTTCAGCCGACCTCACCAAGTATTTTCATAGAAGGAACTGCATCTTTAATCACTCTCAGTCCCACCCTTATGGACCCGGCCCTTGTGTCGGTAGTAAGGGTTGTGGATGGCCAGGACACTGGTTTGAGTGCAAGCAGGCTGAGTAAGAAGAACCGACTTCAGATCCGGACAGGACTTCACCTTCACAGCGCACTGGTCCAGGCTTCTCTGCTTTAAAAGCATCAGCCGGCCGGCCAGCTTAAAAGAACGCGACCTCTGACGTCATATCCAGTCAGCCAATCGCGTGTCTTTCCGACAACTCACGAAGCTGGTCCCATGTTTTCACCGACCAGGAAGGTCGGAAGTGCGTTCTTCAGAACTCGCGTCTACTGTGACTACAGTCCCTGCTTTGCAGACCTGGCCTGGTTGTCGGTAGTGGGGTTTTGTGGACTGTAAAGTTGCCGGTAAAGTATCACACAAAGAACGCGAATACTGACGTCATCCCCAGTCAGCCAATCGCGTGTCCGTCCGAACAATCACGAAGCAGGTCACGTGTTTTTCATCGACCAGGAAGGTCGGAAGTGCGTTCTTCAGAACTCACGTCTTCTGTGATTCCAGTCCCTGCCTTGCAGACCCGGCTTCGTTGTCGGTAGTGGGGTTTGTGGATGAGCAGAATACTGCGCATTGCATGTTTAAGTATCACAAAAGAACGTCACAACTGACGAGCTCCAATCAGCCAATCTTGTGTCTTCCGGCTGGTCACGTGACACACCGAACAACAAGTGTTTCTAAAAATAGTTCTCAAGGGCTTTCCCAGTAACTGTCAAATCTACAAATAGGACGTGCGATTAAAGAAATACTTTAATTAATAGAGGAAACCTACAACAAGCTGAATTCAACACAGATGATAGTTGTTAAATTGCTTTAGCAACTGTTTACAGAGTGTACTGACTGGCAACACAGTCTTGTACACTTACTTCAACAACTGGTTACAGAGTGTACCGACTGGTACTGGCTACACAGCCTTGTACACTTGCTTCAACAACTGGTTACAGAGTGTACCGGCTGGTACTGGCTACACAGCCTTGTACACTTGCTTCAACCTACCGCTTACAAAGTCTACTAACAGGGTGCTGGCTACACAGTCCTTACTGTACAGTGCTTCACCCCAACTAAAAAAAAAAAAAAAAATCGACCAGCAGCTGTGAAAATTCATTGGTGACCCCAGCCTGCCAGTTTTTTGCCGGTTACAGAAAATTACTGGTTACAGTACCGGGTATGGAGTCCTGGTACTGGACAGAGTTGCCTAAGGTAAATTTGGTTACACAGAATTCTTAGACCATTCAGTGGTCTTGGGGATATGACAGTGATATGACAGTGTCCCAAGCTGCCACGCAACCTTCCCTTATCACACCTCTCAACAACCTGTTACCTGTGCTGGACTTGACTGGAGAGATATAAATTTCGTCATCATGTCCGGCCAGGGGTCAGACATCTCACAAATGGCAATTGCTCTGTAAATGCTGCACCTTGCAGGCTGCTGGCCCGGGGCTAAGAGTCTATTAATGTGAAAAGTTGTGTCAGCCCCACCGGACCACAATATGAACAGAGAGACTGTTAACTTGGATCATTGTCACCAGACCGGACCAGTGTACGGAGGGACAGAAAATGTTTGTCAGAATACCAAATGTCCCAAATGTGGCGCACAATCTGCCTGTAGGGTCCAGACTAAGCCCTTTTTGGGAACTTAGGAAGCCTTGGGGGCTGGACCCTAGGTAGTACAATTGTTGCAGGAGGGATACCTACGTCCATATACCTATATGGGCGTATATGGAAATGCCTGAGATTTCACATCCAAGGTCGGGCATACCAGTCCAAGACCCTGCCATTCGGTTTGTCCACAGCGCCTTGGAGTTCACCGTGATACCAAAGGAGGTGAAATTGATGGCCATACACAAGGATTTAAGAAACCACCAGTACCTAGACGACTGGTTGGTGAGAGCCAGATCCCACCAGGCTTGTCTCCAACATACACAGGAACTAGTAAGTAATGTGTCAGCAACTAGGTTGGCTGGTGAACTTAGAGAAATCAGAGCTGGAGCCCAAACAAGACTTCAATTTTGTAGGCTACCAGTTCGACCTCAGGTCTGATCCGGTCCGACTGACCCCAGACCGGTGGCAGAACCTTCAAGAGAAAATACTGAAATTGCTATCCCTACCGGCTTGCCCGGTCCGGGAATTCAGGTCCGTGATAGGCTTACTAACAGCTACAGAAAAGCAAGTTCATGTAGGCCAACTTCATATGAGACTCATTCAGTGGCATCACAAACACAACTGGAGGGTCCCAGAATCACTGGGGAAGGTGATCCCAACCCCCAGTTCTTTGCACCCCCATTTACAATGATGGCTGAAGGAAGACAATGTACTTACAGTCCAACCATTACACCCAATAAAACATGCTCTGCAAATAATTACAGACGCATCAATAGAAGGGTGGGGCGCTCGCTTAGACGAGCACTTTGCAAGAGCAACCTGGTCCCCTCCGGGAAGCAAGCTGCATATAAACTATCTAGAACTTAAAGCAGTCTTTCTGGCTTTAAAAGAGTTCTAAGACCTTTGTTCAACAAGATAGTACTTGTAGCAACTGACAACACCACAGTAGTGTCATACATAAACAAGGAAGGAGGCATGAGGTCGTGCCCACTTTGGCCCTACTATGGAGAATCTTGACCTGGGTACCAGGAAACAAGTGACTCTAAAGCACGACACATTCCAGGCCGGCCGAATGTGGTAGCAGACAAGCTATCCAGGCTAGGCCAGACCATCCAAACAGTGGTTTCTCCTTCCAGAGGTTTTCCACGAGGTTCAACAACAGGTTGCCTCTGTTTGTGTCACCGGTACCGGATCCCCTGGCCACAGCAGTGGATGCGCTCAGTCGGCCATGGTAGGATCTGAAAGCATACACCTTCCCACCATCAACCATATTGGGCAAAGTGGTGGAGAAGTTGCAAGACTCCCCATGCAAGAGAATCATTCTGATTGCTCCGGGGTGGCCCAACATGCCTTGGTTTTGGGATCTAGTGGCCACGTCCAGCCAAATCCCACTGAGCCTGCCCAGTATGCCCAACCTGTTGACAGCCATTCAATCAGACTCCTCGCAGAAATCTGACGAACCTTAATATCCATGCAGGGCTCCTAGAGCCTCAGCAATCGAGGAGCAGGGCTTGTCTGAGGCAGTGGCAGCAAGAGTTGAGGCTCCTCAAAGGGGATCAATCAGATCAGGCTATGAGGCAAGTGGGCCATTGTTACAAGTGATGTATCATTCATCAGGTGGACTTCGGGGCCCCCCTGTAAAGTTAGTTGCTGACTTCCTTATGTACCTATTTCAGGACAGGAAGTTACAGCCCAGCACCATTGATGGTTACAGGTCAGACATTGCTGATAGACTGGGAAATTCGCCCATCAATATCAGTAAGGATGAAAATCTCCTCGTCTCCTGGATATTTTCCACTGAGACAGACCCAAAGGCCGGAAGGGAATCCCTTCCTGGAACCTCTCCCTGGTTTTTGCACCAGCTGACAAGGGTCATTTTGAACCAATTAAAGAGGCCTCCTTGAAGCATTTGACCTTCAAGACATTTTTCCTCTTGGCCCTGGGGTCGGGCAAGAGTAGAAGTGAGATACATGCTTGGCAAAACAGAAATATTAGACACCAGTCCGACTGGTCAAGGTGTCCCTGTACCCATCACCCAGCTTTCTCTCCAAGAATCAGCTGGCCAAAGAGGGTCCAGACAGTGTGGCCCCAGGGGTATAACAGCCCTGGCCCCCAACTCTGGATAGATCCCTCAAGTCTGAAAGGTCCCTCTGTCCAGTCAGAGCATTGCGCTACTATTTGGACAGGACCTTGGGCAAAATAAGGAGGTGGTTTTTGTCTCCTTTAAGAAAGGTTTTGACAAAGACATCTCACCTGCCACTATCTCCTCTTGGATCAAGCAGACTGTGATCCTATGTTATGAGCTCTCTGACCAGGAGGCCCACACTTTACATCAGGTTAAAGCCCATGATGTCAGGGCCTTTGATGCTTCTAAGGTCTTCCAGTCTTGTCAGCCTGCCTCTGAAGTCACATAATACCTTCACATAGTTCTATTTGAAGGGCGGGGCTTTGGGCTGATTCAGAGCTTTACCAATTGGGCTCGGTAGTGGCTGCTCAGCAGATCCACAAGTGGCCCTTAGATTGAGGAGATTTGTATATATGTATAAACGGTTTCTTCATGTACATAAGAATTAAATGTGACGCGCTTCCTTCGGGAGGTTTATTTGCATTCTGGGACTGAACTCATCCCTCTCTTCCCCTACCTCAGAGCAGGTCTGAAAAAGGGGGGGGGGGAGGCAACGGCGGTATAGCCCGGTTAACCGCCTGCTGGCAACCGACCATGGCCTTACAGGGTTTCCTGACCTTAAGGTCAACCCAGGCCTGGGCCTATAGGTCTCCTGACGAAGTCAGCCTAGACCGTAGGTTAAAATTTGCTATTACTTGTGAGTTCACATAAGTCCCTAGTAACTTACCCGCCGGCCGAGCGGTAGTTATTCAGCAATTGTCCATTGGATAGGAAGTATTAACGCAATAAAATTGCAAATTTAATAAGTAAATTAAATTTTTATAAGTTAATACCCTATCCAATGGACACACAAGACCCTCCCACCGACCCCGCTATCAGCTTACTAGGGGTCTAATAGGTTTAGACAACGTAAAAGATGCTATGATGTCAGGTTGTCTAGACAGGAAGGAAGTACGAGGCGCCATCTGGGGAGTGCACAGTACTACGGACTGGCCAGCCGGTGGAAACACAGGACGTCTTTTTCTGGCGTTTGGCGGGCCGGTCTGCGCCGACCGGATTAGCAATTGTCCATCGGATAGGGTATTAACTTATAAAAATTTAATTTACTTATTAAATTTGCAAATTTGTAGGGACATTGGTTGGGGGTTATAGGTGTGCAACGTCATGGTGTGACCTGATTTGACCTTTGATCTTGCATATCTGATACTATTTTATCTCTCTACAGGGCTATGTAATACTAGTTTATCTCTCTTATATCTCTCATGTCTTTTTACTTGAATCTTGGTTGTTGCACATTTGGGTGTCTTTTGATGTAGATTAAGCACTGTTAAAGTCATATTAGACTTCATTAAGCGTTTTACTTTTGCAACTTCCCATTGTAACAGATGGTATTGCATCAAGTGAGTCACAGGTTTGCCCCAACTCCACATATAAGCATGTATTGCCACATCTGTATGTATGGGTAATATTCAAACATTCAAACCATAATTTGACCATACATAATTGTCATATTTTCATTGACAGCTATTCTCCAGTTAAGAAATTTTACAGCTTCATAACTTTTAGTTTGCTGAATTGTCTTGTTTTAATATATAATATTTACATGCAGTGCTGTGAAAGTATCCCAATCTGTGTACTGCTTCACTACTTCTATATCTCATGGTGTTGAAAAATATTTCCCCAGGCTGTGGGGTACGGGCATCTCTGATGCAATTTTTGCATGATTTGTTATATTTCAGAATTGCAAGGAAACAGAGAAAGGAACCAGTGTCCTCGGCCTCTGAGTTTCATGCCTCTGGCAGCCAAGGTATTGTATGAGTGAAGCTGGCTTTAGTTTGCACATGCATACAACCCTGTAAAAGTGACATCGGCATCATAGCATTAAGCTGTAGATGTTGCCAAATAAATTATATACATTCAAAGTCCTTAAAGTCAACCTCTGGTAAGTATAAATCCCTTTTATGTAAAAGATATATCTCATCCATAGGTAAGTATAAATTAAGTTCAATTTAACTAGTTATCTGGTGAATATTTGCAGTAAAAGTATATTTGTCCCTGGGGAATTATAACACTTCAAGTATAATACTCACTTATTGTACTTTACAGTGAAGTGAAAATAATGAATTACTGATGTATCTTTGTAACTAACAGCAAGGAATCAGAAATCAGTATTACAAGAATGTTTTCTTTAAGATATTAATGTGGTGTTTATGAAGATCCATTTTCATTGAAGTTTGTTTCATATTGTGTCAGAGCTCAAATACTTATGATTCACCTTTCATTTGTTTTATTTATAGAAAAACTTCAGTTACATGAATTAGTTGGAGCAATTCAAAGTTCAAGCAGCAATGCTGACCTAAAGAAACATCTAAGTAAGATTGAGAAGAATGAAAAGGTTCTTGCTGTTCCCCTGCCAAAACATGAAAAGGAGAAGGTGAGTGTAATGTTGTTTGCTGCCCAAGTGGTATAAAAGGGTAAACCAACTTCAGTTTGTTTTTAATGACAAATTGTAGCAAGTCTCCTGCCGTCTGTCATTCATGAGCCCTGAATGTAGATTTGTTGACCAAGAACCCATTTCATGGGCTTGAAATAATAAAGTTTTACACTAAAAATATGGAAGAGTGTTTTGAGGATGTGGCAGTGATGCTTCTAGAGCACAGGATACGCGATATCTCACGAGTTTTAGTACTAGCCCGCAATTCGGTATATTCAGTGCGTTTGGTAGAAGACGCGATCCCGCATGTTTACAAAATGGAGGGGCACCGATCGTTTCATGAGAACCCTTTAATTTTATCATCATGAAAGCTATATTTGGTCATTTTTTTCAGCGAAAAATATTATTTCATATGAAAACAAAACGAATACTACAAATTGGATGATGCAAACGTCAGATACTAACAACAATACTGTTGAACCAGTTCATACAGCATGTCTGTTACTTCATATCTTCTCATGAATATTAATGAGTTGGGTGCTATGGCCGTGAGTTCTCAAGTTTAAAGTGTTAGATCTTTGTTGAGGCTTCCATTTTATAAAATATTGCTATAAACGCTAAGGGAAATCCAGACTTTGTATCTTCTCATGAATATTAATGACTTGGGTGCTATGGCCATGAGTTCCCGAGTTTAAAGCATGTGATCTTTCATCGAGGCGCTTCTATTTTAAAAAATATTGCTAGAAAAGTATTGTTATAGAATACGGCCCCAGGTCTTTGATATATTTTTTTTATCCAAGCAGTGATCCAGATAAATAACAAAATTTAATGGGATCTAAGTTGAATCAGGTTCCATCTTCTATTTTCAATATCAAATGCTTGACAAATGACGATGGATTTACAAAAGTTTCAAAGAAATTTATTTGTTTAAAAATGAGGTGCAATTCTATCATATCTGAGATTCAAATACTGATCATCAACAGCTTATTTAAAAAGAAGACAAAAAGACACTAGCTTGGCCACAGTATAAATATAACTGAAGATCTATTCGTGGACTTGTACATCTCATAAATATTCATGAGCTGATCTGTTAGATTTGGTTTCAAAAGCATGACGAGATTAAAAGAAATGGCTCATATCAGCGAATATAAATACTACAAAGACCTCCAAAGGTTTAAACGCACGATATTTCTTTTGAAAATAAGGTAATTATTTTATTTCACTTTAAAATATTTATAAATGTTAAATATGGCCATGAGAAAGATTGGACAATGACTGCAACATCGATGTATTGTCTACGTCTTATTCCTTCAAAATTTCCTTATTTTAACCAAATATTATTGAATATTTAAAAATATACTTAATTATTGAATATTTAAAAAATACTTACAGTTTGCTTGTGTAAAATATCCATATAACACACTGTATACGTATACATAATCGAAATGTGTTTTATATTTAATAAATTATTATATGAACTGGTTTGCTAATCTTATAAAATCCACGCTTCAAATTTGAAATATGTCTTCTCCTTTCAAAATCAATATTCATATGGCGCACTTACATAGAGGACTCCTCGATTTATAAACCTTTCCTGTCACGTTTCTGGACACTACAAATACCCAACACATGTCGCTACACAGATCTGTAAACGTCTTTGCAAGGAGTTTGCAAATATGGGCGATAATAGAACGATTTATAGATTTCAACACCCATTGCTGTCCTAAGATTCGACTCTGTGGTTGGCAGAAAGCCAGCCACTGCACGTTTATTGTTTTTAATCTTTTTTGAGTATCATCCTTCTCTTTAAATGTTTCGAATAAAATGTTAATTACACTACAGAGTTATTTAGAATAACAGTTCATCTTTTGAATGTATTTTTACACAGATAGAGGTCCTTGGTGGCCTTGTTAGCAAGTTTGGCATCTATTCACAGGCAGTCAACTAGTGCTGGTATTGTTTATCGATATTGAATTATTCATCGGTTGCCAATATCAGTAATGTAGAGTATAATATCAATATTGATGCTACTTAACAGGTACAACTATGGTGTTTTTCATTTAAATAAAGAATATATTGGTTTTCATATTATTTTTGTCAACTTTCACTTATCGCTAAAGTGGACACACCATATTTGTTTATGTTTTGGGAACCTACTTCACCTTGAGTTTGGAAGGTCT
Organism: Sabellastarte sp. h YS-2021; assembly: GCA_964017235.1. Taxonomy (NCBI): domain Eukaryota; kingdom Metazoa; phylum Annelida; class Polychaeta; order Sabellida; family Sabellidae; genus Sabellastarte; species Sabellastarte sp. h YS-2021. Next base: position 162,091,667 of record OZ024927.1, on the reverse strand, counting down.
CCCCCCCCCCCCCCCCCCCCCCGCAGGAAAGCTTTTCATGCTCTGATATTTCAATATTGATCAATATGGAAGGCAAAATATGGTTTGATATCGATAAAAATATTTTTATTCGATACCAGCACTACAGTCACCCCTGTATGGGTTCGACTCCCACAAGTGACAATGCTAAAGACCTGTCAAAATGTGACCTTGGCTGTTGAATAGGACATAACAGTCCCAATTTTTCTATTTTACACAGATAGAAAGAACTGTGGCCTATGAGAAGACCTGCAAAGATCTTAAGAAATGGGATTCCATTGTCCAAAAGAACAGAAAGGTAAGCAACTGTATACAGCAGCCCTTGGGCGATTACTTATTTACTCATTTTTGAGTACTTGAGAGTTAAAAACTAAAAGTATTTGCACTTGCCAGAACAAATAATCGTTTTTACAACTACTTTCAAATACTTTTCAAGTGTATGTAGTTTTAATTGGTTTGAAGGTGTAAACTTTTTCAACTCTCATTTTCACAAGACAGCAGATAGATTGAAATTTATGTGTAGTGCTGTCTGAAAAAGAATAAATGTTCCTTAAGAACATTGGTTTATTTTTTTGATAAACAAACTGCGTTCAATGTAGCATGTTGTTTTTACACAAAAGACTCACTCCGAGTGTTGATGTTAAGCTTACTGCATAGGGTAGGGCACTTGTTCATTTATAGGAGTCAAATGAACTGATCCCTTTCTTAAATAAACTGTTAATTGACAGTTTGAGTTCATTAGTTAATGCAAGGATCCTTAAGTCTTGGATGATGTGTCTAAGTCCCATATTTTAGTATTGCAGGAGAAGTTTTCTTTCCAGACAAGTGTTTATTCACTGCAATTTGACCTTGTGGATCCCTATTTCCCATATAATGCCTTCTGGATCCAACATTTTCATTGCATTTTTGTGCTAGCAAGCGGACAGCATAAGTCATTATAAATTACTATGAAAAAAGCTCTACTAGCTGCTGATCTGCTGCTGGCACTAACACCTATCCTGAGTATGAGGCTAGTTACACTGCATTAAATGTGGGTCAGACCTTCGAGGGGAGTGTTAAGTACATACCAGATTGGCCATTATGATAGACTGATGCTTGAGCTGGGGGATCAAACGGCCTACATAAACTTTCTTAGAATGCCCCCTGGATGTGTTTAGGCAGATCCTGCAAAGAATTCAACCTGAGACATAACTTCACGATACCCAACAACAGCAGCATCACCAAGATTGTCTTGGTAGTCAGCAGTACCAGAACCATAAAAGTACAGAGTGGTGTGATCACTTATGACTGATGACTGTCATATCTGGAGAGGTCATTGTATTTGTTTGAAAACTTGTGTCAGCTGGAAATCTGTCATTCAAACCATGTACATTAGTTGGAGTTGGTGGCTACACAATGAGATATATATGTTCAGGGGGGCCAGGATATTGTATTTGTTTTGAAGAAGTTACTTATGTTGGTCTTGTGACACTTTTTGGGGGAACAAATATCAACAATGCCTGTGTCAGGGACACAAAATCATTGGAAAATAATTGTTGCTACCAGGACCAAAAACTTTTCAGACATAACCTCAGTAAGGTTTGATTTTTGCTTTGTAGAAAAAAATTTGGCTGAGAAAAATTGTTATAGCTAATAGTGATGTAACGAGTTGACTGAAACTCAAGTTGTAACTCGGTGGGCGATATTTGGAGATCATATCGATTCAAGCAATTTAAGCTCGAGTTTTTAAGAAATAAATAATGACACACTAACCTGGTTACAAACTAACACTTTTGCAATTTATCTAACTATGAAAATGTAAAAATCATTGAGCAGAAACTGGAAGTCATGGAACAAAAATGGTCGTACCGGTTCAACCGGTTAGAGGCTCTACTTCTTTCCAAGACATTGGACCGTCCTCAGGAGCCGAACTTCTCTACTGTGAAGGTAGCACCGACCCATTCTCGGACTCAGACAGTGTAGCTTCCGACCAGCCTGTAGTCGATCTATACCCAGAAGAGGGTGAACTTTCCGATGAGTATGATTTCCTTCACTGGTCCCGACCAATCTCTCTCAGAAGAACAGTCCTATAGTTAAACCATGAGAGGGATTAGGTCATATATGGGGTGGACCCACATCCCTCACATGGATTCAGGCACGAAATCATCGGATGATAACCCGTTTGCGGGACCCAAGCTACAGACACCCGGAAAAGTTTCTGTCTCCCTCCCCACCGACGAGTGGTTATGAAGCAAACTGAACAAACTCAACCTTACCCTAGTACTAGGTTACCCATCCCGTACCACTGAGGCAGGAACCCTTCAGAGGGACCAGTTTGTCTGGACAGCTAAATCGCAATCAAAGTGGTACCACCTTCATACAGAAACTAAGAAAGACTCTAGTGACTCTGTTAAATCCTAGAATACTGGATCTTCCCGGCTAAACAGTACTTACTTGAGGATAGCCCGACAGGCCGGCATTGCATCAAATCCGCCTCTGTGAACTTTCTGATGAGTATGATTTCCTTCACTGGTCCCGACCAATCTCTCTCAGAAGAACAGTCCTATAGTTAAACCATGAGAGGGATTAGGTCATATATGGGGTGGACCCACATCCCTCACATGGATTCAGGCACGAAATCATCGGATGATAACCCCTTTACGGGACCCAAGCTACAGACACCCGGAAAAGTTTCTGTCTCCCTCCCCACCGACGAGTGGTTATGAAGCAAACTGAACAAACTCAACCTTACCCTAGTACAAGGTTACCCATCCCGTACCACTGAGGCAGGAACCCTTCAGAGGGACCAGTTTGTCCGGACAGCTAAATCGCAATCAAAGTGGTACCACCTTCATACAGAAACTAAGAAAGACTAATCCGCCTCTGTCCAGACCAATATCTCAAGAGAATCTCAGGAAGTGGGAAAGGTCGGCCAGAGAGTCCTCTGTAATATGCAACCAGGCTGCCGGATTCAATTCTCAAAACCATTACAGTGCACAAATGTTGTGTTCTTTTATACTTTTACTTGTACTCTGAAGCTTAAAACACAGGCACTGATTGCCTGTTTCAATTTTCCTCCTTTAATGTTTACATTAATGTTCATTTTACTGCCAGGTCCAATCATAACTGTAGTATCAAGGTATATTTCAGCACATCAGTAAGGGAATGGCAAATTACTTTGGTAGTTAAAGGTCTGCTTAGTGACAATGAACTCTCATAATACTTGACCTAACTATCAGTTGGAGAGGCCATTTATTCATTTATTGTCACTTCGCCTCACTCCTTGTAGCACTAGGGGATACACATCTGCAATTCAACACATATAGCACTTAGCTAAATGTGTTGCATGGCTTCAAAAGCATGACAGCAAATTACACTAAAGGAATTTAGCAGTAATTTTTTCAAAAACATAACTTGGTTGGTGACACAGGTGTGGAAAGTTACAGTAACATTGTCAAGGAAAATGGGTTGAAAACTTAAAGTGATATTTAATATCATAATATCTGCAACCTTTCTTGATAAAGGGGTGTCTGTAAGAGATCCCCCAGCACATACGCACACACTATTCAGTGTTTGGTTGGATAAGTAATTAAGTAATCATGTCCTCTTCTATTTGACAGGCAGACCAACTTCAGTTCCCTTTGCAACAGCCAGATATAAGATTGATCAACAACACAAGACAAAGCTTAAAAAGTTTCCAGGTGAGGTTATTAAATTATAGCTATTCTTGAGAACACAACTGATACTTTGTTTACAGTCCTTTGAAGTTGGAATATGAAGTGTTTGTGAGATTTAGCATTAACCACACACTTCTGGTGGAATTGCTAATTTGAAGCATTTGTGAGATTTAGCATCAACTGTACATTTTCAATGGAATTGCTAAAAATATCAAATTATCATTTGCTTGAATACTTTACATATAATTTGTTTTATATTCACCCATATAGGCCATGCTTAACGTAAATGTTGTTATACTCAAATATTTTAAATTACTTACATGTATATATATATATATATATATTCATATTGTATATACAGCCAAGAACCCCATTGGAACAAGAGATAGCCACGTTGTTGCATGGAAGTGATCATGTTTTGCCCAATAATAAAGTTCTCACCAGGGCAGAGGAAAGGGCATTAAAAGCCATGAGTTTGGAAGAGGTATGTGTGTTAATGCTTGATATCAATTCAAATATATTGGTTCAGATTTGATGATTATTGTAGTGCTATAAATTATCATCAATCGTTTCAGAGCATCATTGTGTGATTGTTTACTAGGAACTACAAACATCTCATTAACTTTGTGTATTTGTGGCATAATAAAAGACAAGGTGGTAATTTACACAAAAACTGACACAAGGATATTCTGTCTTATCTGCTTTGGTTTCATATTACTTAATTTGAATGGTTTTTCTCAGTCCAGTCTCAGATAGTAGTCGAGAAGGGTAATAAGATGTGTGGTCCATTAATTGATGGTTACAGTGTGCCATCCAGGTTGGTCACTAAAAATTTAAGTTGGTGATTACTCGACACAAATCTTACCTTTTTATGTGTAACAGTCTGTATAACTAAATATACAAGTACCTACATATTTTATACTGTTTTTATTCACAACAGTTTGTTTTGTTTACATATAACACCATGTTTACTGGAAGTGATTATTTTCAGAAGCTTTTAAACCACTGAAATTTTGGCCAGATGGAAATATAATCAACCCAGAGAGTATTTTGTCATATAATAACCAACGCTGTAACAAAATATCTGAATTATCAATTCTGGCTGGATTATCGGTGGGTAAAATGGACAGTTAATTGACCCAGATAAAATGGGGACAATTTCCAACAATATCACATACTTTGACCAACTTTACATTACTTTTAACACTACACTTTATAATAATTCAGGCTAAGGCAAGGAGAGCTGAACTCCAGAAACACAGAGCACTACTCTCATATAAAGAAGCCAAGTCCAAGAGGGCAAAGAAAATCAAGAGTAAAAGGTCTGTGAAGAAGTATGGAGCAAGGCATTTTGCTCATGTGTGTATTAATATAGGAATAAAAGACATATTCGAGTGCTTTATCTAATCTAATCTAATCTACTGCTTTGCAAGCGCAATATCTTCCCCACAATGACGAACTCAGTGCGCTAATTAAACAAAATCATTATCATATGGAAGTCGAGGGGCGTTCAAGGTCGGTAATCCAGGATTGTAGGTGTGACTGGAAGGGAAGGAAGACTAAGTTGGGAAGCTAGAGCTTAAGAGGTGAGTTTTGAGGTGCTTCCTAAAAGATGCAACAGAAGGACTATTTCTTACATGGAGAGGGAAAGAGCCCCAAAGGGCAGGGGCATAGTGACTGAAGGAATTAGAAAAGTGTTTAATTGATTTGTGAATTCAACGATCAAAAGTGGGGGTTTGAAGGAACTTGAGTTTGGGGGTACTTTGCCTTGTATTTCTAAAGGAGGTGTAGGGGTGGATTAAATCTCTTAGGTAAACTGGTTGACCCTGGGTGAAAATTTTGTATGTAATAAGACCAATTTTAAATTGTACCCTGTATCTAACTGGTAGCCAGTGGAGTTTTTTTAGTTGAGGGGTAATGTGAGAGAATTTAGAGGAACGGGTGACAACCCTGCAGAGTGAGTTTTGGACTAGCTGCAATCTCCTTAACTCAAAATCAGTGAGCGATAAGAAGAGTGAATTGCAGTAGTCCAGCCTGCTGCTCACCAAATCATTCGCTAACAGGACTGATGTATTCAGGTCTAGAAGGGGACGAATTCTGTAGAGGTCTCTCGCTTGTACTCTAGTGGACTTTATAACTTGTGACACGTGGTTTGAGAAAGTGAAATTAGAGTCGAACACCACTCCGAGGTTCCTGACACTTTGTGCTGGTGAGACCTGATTTCCCAGAATATTGGTAGGGAAGTGAGGGAGGAGCTGGTTACGATTTTTTCGGGAGCCTATGAGAATGAACTCGGTTTTGTCTGGGTTAAGTTTTAATTTATTTGCGAACATGAAATTTTGAATGTCGTTTAGACAGTTCTTTAGTTTTTGGATAGAGTGAGACAAATTTTCTGGTGAAAGTGTTATGTATAACTGGGTATCATCGGCGTAAAAGTGGTAGTCGATGCTGGTTAGTGTAGAGAGAGAACAGGATTGATGGTTTTAAACTATCGATCGGCTGCATTAAAGCCACGAAGCCCAAAGGGCTGAGTGCTTTAATACAGCCGATCGATAGTTTAAAACCATCGTAAAGCACGAGAATTTGTCTTTTATTCCTATTCTAAAATGGTTACATTGATATTTGTTCAAAATAAGAGGTAAACCTTACTCAAAAATCAAAACAAATCCAACACCATGTTGGCTCAATGAAACATACATGGTGGTACTATGTAAGATAAAAAGTAAGTATTTTTGTCACTCTATTTTCATAGAATTTGTTACGAAATATTGAGAGACTGTCACTGTAGATGCTTTCAATTTGTTGTAAGCTTTAAAACGATATGCTATTTATTAAAATCAGGCAAGAATTGGCAATTATTTTATGAATATTTTAACTAATTTTACCGCGAGTTGTTTGTTTACATTTGTACGCGAAGGGACCATGTGTGTAGAATTCAACAGCGTTATTTTATTTACCATTCTATATTCGCGGTTCAAGCATTGCGCAAAAGACGTGTGTAAAGTCACTGCGCAGCGTACCATTTTAGAATATGGAATTTGTGTAGATGGACTTCATGGAAGTCAAGAATGGGTATCAATCAGCGGAAGCAATCTTATGGAGATATGATCAGAAAATATTGTTTTTACCCCACAGCCCTTAAGGGCTGTTGGGGTATTGTTTTCACCCATGGTGTCCGGATGCGTGGGCGGGTGGACGGGCGGGCTATGGGAAATAGTTTGTCTGGGCTGTATCTCAGACACCGTAAGGTGTAGGAAGTTCATACTTGGTAGGGACATTGGTTGGGGGGTGTAGGTGTGCAATGTCATGGTCTGACCTTGATTTGACCTTTGACCTTGCTGTAGTGACCTTGAGTTTGAAAATCTTGTCCGGGCTATATCTAGGCAACCATAAGGTGTAGGAAGTTGATACTTGGCAGGGACATTAATTAGGGGTTGTAGGTATACAACGTCATGGTCTGACCTTGATTTGACCTTTGACCTTGCCGTAGTGACCTTGACCTTTAAAGTCTTGTCCGGACTATATCTCAGAAACCGTAAGGTGTAGGAAATTGATACTTGATAAGGACATTGGTTAGGGGGTGTAGGTGTGCAACGTCATGGTCTGACCTTGATTTGACCTTGCTGTAGTGACCTTGACCTATAAAATCTTGTCCGGGCTATATCTCGGAAACCGTAAGGTGTAGGAAGTTGATAGTTGGTAGGAACATTGGTTAGGAGTTGTAGGTGTGCAACATCATAGTCTGACCTTGATTTGACCTTGCTGTAGTGACCTTGACGTATAAAACCTTGTCCGGACTATATCTCAGCAACTGTAAGGTGTAGGAAGTTGATACTTGGTAGGGACATTGGTTAGGGGGTGTAGGTGTGCAACATCATGGTCTGACCTTGATTTGACCTTTGGCCTTGCTGTAGTGACCTTGACCTATAAAATCTTGTCCGGGCTATATCTCAAAAACTGTAAGGTGTAGGAAGTTAATACTTGGTAGGAACATTGGTTAGAAGTTGTAGGTGTGCAACATCATGGTCTGACCTTGATTTGACCTTTGACCTTGCCGTAGTGACCTTGAACTATAAAACCTTATCCGGGCTATATCTCAGCAACTGTAAGGTGTAGGAAGTTGATACTTGGTAGGGACATTGGTTAGGGGGTGTAGATGTGAAACGTCATAGTGTGACCTTGATTTGACCTCTGACCCTTGCCGTAGTGACCTTGACCTATAAAATCTTGTCTGGGCTATATTTCGGAAACTGTAAGGTGTAGGAAGCTGATACTTGGTGAGGACATTGGTTGGGGGTAGTAGGTGTGCAACGTCATGGTGTGACCTTGATTTGACCTTTGTACTTTCCGTAGTGAAGTTGACCTATAATACCTGGTCTGGGCTATATCTTGGAAACCGTAAGAGGTGTAGGAAGTTGATACTTGTTAGGGACATTGGTTACGGGGTGTAGGTGTGCTACGTCATGTGACCTTGATTTGACCTTGCTGTAGTGACCTTGACCAATAAAATCTTGTCCAGGTTATATCTCAGAGACTGTAACACTGTTCATTCTAGAGTTGGAGCTACTTGAGTCAAATGACTCCTTTACTAAATTTTGGTGAGACATTTAGTAAATGCGATGAGTCAAATAACCAAAATTAACCTTACAGTTGAGCAAATTGACTTAAATAGGAGAAAAAAAGTACTATTAGTCTATCTTCAAAGTGAATTTGCAATACTAAATCAAATTCAACTCTACTCACTGTGTAAAAAACTTTATTTCAATTCAAGACATATTTTTAGTCAGCATGATGTACAAGATTTCCTATGATGTACATGATTTGCAATAATTAAAGTATTTTTTACTGATTTTTTTTTCATTTTTTTTTTGTTTCAATAAATATGGTCCAACCCTGCACTATCTAAAACTAGAAAAAAAAATTAACTCACCTTGACATAGGTTCACTCAGGGAGTTGTTTTTATTTCATACAAAAAAACTCAGGACATTTATTTATGTAAATGGATATAAATTTGCCACTTTTTGAAAAAAAAAAAACTGGTTTTAAAGCAATAACATTGCATATAAAGTTTAAGTTAAATTATTATTTAACTTTTTTCCAGTCGAAAATTTGTTATTAACATAGATGCAATTTTTTAAAAGTTTGTCCCACAGTAGTTTAAAATGTTTGTTGCTACTTGTTAACAATTGTCTTTGAAGTCACTTGTAAGAGTGCATTATGCAAAAATATACTTTAAAAAGTGAAAATATTAAAAACTGGATAATAAAATCTTGTTGTGCAATAGATATTTATTTCTATATATATTTAACAAAACTATGAAAAAAAGTTGAAATTTACAGCGACTGGTGAGTTTACATCACTTACTATAAACGTGTTTTCTATTGATAAATACTGAATTTTTGTTAAACGGAGTATGATTGGACAATGCCGTTTCCGCTCGACCAATCAAATTAAGGCATTTAGAAGCAAGGAAACATGGAGGGATTGGGTCAAAAAGACAATATATGTGTCCTTTTCTTTGATTTTGAAACAAAATTTGTCTAACTTGCCAGATATTTACAGCGAAAACGCGGGCGATAATGCAAGATTTATGCGTCACCGCGACTCGGGACCATAACGTGTACGCGTCTTTTCGCCCCAGTATAGCGACAAAAGACGCGGAAACGCGTAGTAAAATGAACACTGCTGTAAGGTGTAGGAAGTTTATACTTGGTAGGGACATTGGTTGAGGGTTTTAGGTGCGCCATGTCATGGTGTAACACTGATTGACCTTTGACCTTGCTGTATTGACCTTTAAAATCTTGTTGCACCTTTGGGTCTGTCTGTTGATGCAGATTAAGCACTGTTAAAGTCATATTAGAATTCATTAAGAATTTCCTTTTGCAAGTTCCCATTGTAACAGATGGAATTTCATCAAGTGAGCCACAGGCTTTTCTCCAACACCACACATAAGCATTCATTGAATGTATTGCCACTTCTGTATGCATGGGTAATATTCAAAACATCCAAACCATAATTCGACCATTTTTGGTTTACTGATAAATGCTGTCATTTTTTTTATTATTGAATTGTCTTGTTTTAATACTTCATCTTTATATACATTTCTTTTCCTTAGATATTATTTTCTCTACTTAAGCATTATTTGGACCTTAATATAACTTACACTGCTCTGAAAGTATCTTGAATTTTGTACTGTTACACTACTTCTATCTCTCATGGTGTTGAAAAATATTTCCCCAGGCTGTGGGGTACAGGCATCTCTGATGCTATTTTTCTTTGTTATAACTGAAAGTCACACATAGCTAGAATAACTAAATGCTGTGGATAACTGTGCAGTCTTTCGGTAAATAGAATAAAGAAAAATTTAAAAATATATTTTTGTCCTGTATCTTTTCTCTCAGTCATTTTGCTCTTGAGGTGATGTTGCACAAAGGTGTTCAAAATATAAGTTTTACCCCCAAATTTTCTTGCATTTTATGCAAATGTCGACCCAGGTATTGCTAAATGATCAAAATCAAATTGCATAAAGACAAATGCTTATATGACACATGCAGGTACCACAGAATTCTGCGGAAAGAGAAACTGAAACTGGAAAAGAAAACGTTGGAAGAGTTAGAAAAGACAGATCCAGAGGGTTACCTGGAGAAACTACAGCAACTGGACAGGCAGAGGATGCAGGTGAAGTTTACACCCAATTCACAATGTCATTTAATTGTATCACGCTGCTTTTTTCAGAAATACATCATCCTAGAAAACTATCGTGGCACAAATCTGATAATTAGATGGCATCTTTCTTGCCGGTTGTGATGATGAAGTGACAGCACTTGTTTGCAATAAAGTCTTAATTCCTTATATGTTTGAAATATTATGACAAGGCTATAAAACTATAAACACGTTCTTGACCTCTTTGTTTTGTTAAGTTTAACTGTATTTCAAGTTGGCTGGTAATATTGCTCAGTGGCAAAATAATCATAATCTTCTCTAAGATAAAGTTGTGCATACTAGTGTTGATTCCAGAACGTGTTTATTCTTGCGGGAGTATGTGTTTATTTGCCCACAAGTCCAAGGCTATACAATGGATGGAAAATGTGTATTCAGTTCAGGCAACACAAGAATGAGATTTTTTTAAAAAAAATTTCCAGAAATGAAGCTCTACACATAATACTCATAAATATACTTATAAACAAAGTGTAAGACTAATTGCAATTTTGAGAAAAAGTACAAAAACAATCTTAGTTGAAATTCTTGAAAAGTATTTCATTGTGGGAAATTTTGTATAATTTCTGTTCCAAAAGCATGGAACATTGGTGACAATATGTTGTACCAGTATAAAATTGTTTCCCTAACCAAAATGCCTATCCTCTGTGAAACTACTTGCAGTATGATTAATTCTAAACAGAAGATTATCTCTGAATGGTTTGTATGGTTGCAGGAAAGAATGAATTTAAAGCACAGAGGAGGAAGCAAATACATGAAAAGACAGGCAGTGTATGCAAAATTTGATGACAATGTAAGTGAAAGATGTTTCCTGAAATAATCTTATTACTCCTTCATATATGATACTTGTCTTTGTATTGTACAATAGACTGGTAATTGTAGAAACATACTAATCCTTGTTAAGTTACATTCGTATTTAAAGAAATCCTGACAAGAAATTCAATAGCAAATTATTTTTTATTAATAACCCGATTAATTCAGGCTGCATATGAAACTATCAACTAGTACATAGTAAGTAAATAATTTGTTCAGGGAATAGCATTATATATTAAATATTATTTTTTTTTTTTTGTTTTTCGCAGTGGGGGTTTCATTAGTATTTTATCAGTTGGCCCTCTCCATATATAGCCATATTTTCACCGTGGTGACTCTTAAAAATATTTTTCCATCTCTTTCAGAAGAGTTATAACCCTGTTCTTTATCACTGAATTCCTATTTAGAATGCATTGCAGTTTTTTTTTATGTCAGCTGACTTGTCAGTCAGCTGACATTATGTCATCACTCTGCGGCGTGGGCGTACGCGTCCGCGTGAACAACTTCTTCTCCAAAACTACAAGGCCTAGAGACATGCTGTTTTTTTTAAAAGATACCTTATCTATCGAGGATGAAAAATTGTTCAAGGCATGCAAATCTGTCTGTTCGTCTGTTTGCTAGAGACATTACAAGGGGGGTACCCCCACCAAAAGTGTGAAAATTTCAACTTTTTATCACAATTTTCTCAGTGACTATTGCAGGGATTTCTCTCATATCTTGCATATATGTACTAGGCCAGAGGTAGATTCTCTTGTGTGAGTATGAGACCTGGATCTGTCTTACTTTTTTTTTAATAAATTTTTTTAATAATTTTTAATGCATTAAAATTCATGAAATCATGCACTAAATCACTTATAACTTCAAAAGTGTTGCATTTACAGCATTTTGTGAAAATATGTTGTTCAGCTACTTTTTTCATAGCTACAATATGGTGAGTAAGTTGGGTGTCTGTCTGAATAGCTAAGTGAGTAATAGCTACTTTTGGGCTTTTCAGTAACTTCCATTATGAGTAAAATCACTTGTAACTTAAAAACTATTGCATTTAGAGAATTTCGTATAAATATGTTATTCAGCTACTTTTGGGCCAGCTATAACATAGTGAAATTTCAGACCTGTAGCTCATGGCATAGCTGAGTAATAGCTACTTTTAGGTTATCACTGTTGAGTAAATCGTTTATAACTTGAAAACTATTGCATTTAGAGAATTTCGTATAAATATGTTATTCACCTACTTTTGGGTCAGCTATAACATAGTAAAATTTCAGACCTGTAGCTCATGGCATAGCTGAGTAATTGCTACTTTTAGGTTATCACTGTTGAGTAAATCACTTATAACTTGAAAAGTGTTGCATTTAGAGCATTTTGTGAAAATATGTTATTCAGCTACTTTTTTCATAGCTACAATATGGTGAGTAAGTTGGGTGTCTGTCTCAATAGCTAAGTGAGTAATAGCTACTTTTGGGCTTTTCAGTAACTTCCATCATGAGTAAAATCACTTGTAACTTAAAAACTATTGCATTTAGAGAATTTCGTATAAATATGTTATTCAGCCACTTTTGGGCCAGCTATAACATAGTAAAATTTCAGACCTGTAGCTCATGGCATAGCTGAGTAATAGCTACTTTTAGGTTATCACTGTTGAGTAAATCACTTATAACTTGAAAACTATTGCATTTAGAGTATTTTGTTTCAATATGTTATTCACCTATTTTGGGGTCAGCTATAACATAGTGAAGTTTCAGACATGTGGCTCATTTCATAGCTGAGTAATAGCTACTTTGAAGTTCTCACTGTTGAGTAAATCAGTTATAATTGGAAAACTATTGCATTTACAGAAATTTGTGCAAATATGTTATTCAGCTACTTTTGGGTCAGCTATAACATAGTGAAATTATAGACCTATAGCTCATGGCACAACTGAGCAATAGCTATTCTCAGGTACTGACTGTTGAGTAAATCAGCTATAACTTGAAAAATATTGCATTTGGAGTATTTTGTTAAAATATATTGTTCACCTACTTTTGGGTCAGCTATAACATAGTGAAATTACAGACCTATAGCTCATGGCATAGTGGAGCAATAGCTATTTTCAGGTTCTCACTATTGAGTAAATCAGTTGTAGCTTGAAAACTATTGCATTTACAGTAGTTTGCTTAAATATGTTGTTCACCTACTTTTGGGTTAGCTATAACATAGTAAAATTTCAGACATGTAGCTCATTGCATAGCTGAGTAATAGTTCCTTTGAGGTTCTTACTGTTGAGTAAATCAGTTGTAACTTGAAAACTATTACATTTAGAGTAATTGTTAAATATGTTATTCACAGAATTTTTGGTCAGCTATAACATAGTGAAATTGCAGACCTCTATGTCATGGCATAGCTGAGCAATAGCTACTTTCAGGTTCTCACTGTTGAGTAAATCATTGTATCCACTGGATAGCCGCAGTGTGTAGAGAGAGATTTCACCATTACTGCTCTGATGAAAAAAAATATTATAGCTAGCTTTCTTAAGTTTATATATTAATAACCATAAAATGTTGTCTGGGAATATTTTTGGCCTCATTTTGAGAAACAAGATGGCCGCCACAGGTGTTTTTTGTCAGTCATGAAAAGTGTTTATATCTCCCTTATTATTGATCCTAGAGGTTTGGGATGATAAACCAACCTGTAGGAAATCATGGGGTGGGAATCTTTTGGTGTGGTCAGATTTGACCTTCAATGACCCCTCCTTCAAGGTCAAACAAGGATAGCCAAACTTAAAAGTGCTTATAACTCGCTTATTATTGGTCCCAGAGGTTTGGGATGGTAAACAGACAGGAAATCATGGGCTGTGAATCTGTTGATATGGTCCGATTTGACCTTGGAACCCTCCTTCAAGGTCAAATGAGGATAGCGAAAATTGAAAGTGCCTACAACTCGCTTATTATTGGTGACAGAGATTTGGGATGGTAAACCATCCCATAGGAAATCATTGGCTCGGAATCTTTTGGTATGGTCAGATTTGACCTTTGGACCCCTCCTTCAAGGTCAAATGAGGACAGCCAAGCTTAAAAGTGCTTATGACTCATTTATAATTGGTCCTAGAGGTTTGGAATGGTAAACCATAGGACATCATGGGCTGGGAATGTATTTGTGTGGTTAGATTTGACCTTGGACCCCTTCTTCAAGGTCGAACGAGGATATTGCATTTGTAGTATTTCTTTAAATATGTTTTAACCTATTTTTTACACTTAAACAATTACCTTGTTATTTTCCTTCATAATACCATTTACAGGGCACAACTTTTTTATCCTTTTCTTCTGTCAGCTTCGGAATTTCTTTCGAACTTGCTGTTCAGTTACCATTTACTGTATTTCTGTACAGCCCTTTTCCTGATAATTATTCTGTCCTCTAATCACCTTCACAAATCAAAAACACTCAGTCAGCTGACACAGTGCCCGTTCACGGGCACTCTCCTCTTGTTTGTTCAGACTTTGGAGAACATGTTATCTGATTCTGGATGCATAACTAAATGTGAATGTTCTAGAGCATCCTTTGTGTATGAGAGGTGATGTACATGTATTCTAAAATGTGTTGCACTGAAGACACTACAGAAAATAATATGTGTTTCCGGTGTTTCTTACTGACCTGTAATCTATACTATCAAATATTTTATTGATACCATGTTGGTCTTTTTGTTGTGATCAATAACTTTACTTTTGGACATCTCATTTGGAACTGTACTTATTTCTTTAACTGTTTACCGAGCTCCATTCTCTGGGCCTGTATGGTTATTCACTATGCAACAGTTCCAGAAAGGTGAGACCCCTTTAACTAGAGCTCATGTACAAGTAGAAGTAAATGTAAGGTTTTGTGGTGCCATTTCCAAGGAAATATCCCTTTCTCTGGTATTCCTGACTAAATTCTGATGACTTGTCAGCCAGATGACATTTTACCATCACTTTGTGGCATCCGTGTCTGCATGAACAACTTCTCCTCCAAAACTACAAGGCCCAGAGACATGCTGTTTTTTAAAAAAAAAGATACCTTAACTATCGAGGATGAAAAATTGTTCAAGGCATACAGATCTATATGTTCGTCTGTTCTCCAGAGCCAATACAAGTGAGGTACCCCATCCAAAGTTTGAAAATTTGAACACTTTATCACAATTTTCTCAGTGACTATTGCAGCTATTTCTCTCATATCTTGCCTATATGTACTAGGCCCCAAGTAGATTCCCTTGTGAGAGTATCAGTCCTGGATATTTTCTTAATTATTTTTTTATGAATTTTTAAAATAAGTTGTAATGCATGAAAATTCATGAAATCATGCACTAAATCACTTATAACTTGAAAAGTATTTGCATTTAGAGCATTTTGTTAAAATATGTTATTCAGCTACTTTTTATGTCAGCTGACTTGTCAGTCAGCTGACATTATGTCGTCACTCTGCGGCGTGGGCGTACGCGTGAACAACTTCTCCTCCAAAACTACAAGGCCTAGAGACGTGCTGTTTTTTTTTAAAGATATCCTTATCTATCGAGGATGAATAATTGTTCAAGGCATGCAAATCTGTCTGTTCGTCTGTTTGCTAGAGACATTACAAGGGGTGTACCCCCACCAAAAGTGTGAAAATTTCAACAGTTAATCACAATTTTCTCAGTGACTATTGCAGGGATTTCTCTCATATCTTGCATATATGTACTAGGCCAGAGGTAGATTCTCTTGTGTGAGTATGAGACCTGGATCTGTCTTACTTTTTTTTTAATAAATTTTTTTAATAATTTTTAATGCATTAAAATTCATGAAATCATGCCCAAAATCATTTATAACTTGAAAACTGTTGCATCTAGAGCATTTTGTTCAAATATGTTATTCAGCTACTTTTTTCATATGGTGAGTAAGTTGGGTGTCTGTCTCAATAGCTAAGTGAGTAATAGCTACTTTTGGGCTTTTCAGTAACTTCCATCATGAGTAGAATCACTTGTAACTTAAAAACTATTGCATTTAGAGAATTTCGTATAAATATGTTATTCACCTATTTTGGGGTCAGCTATAACATAGTGAAGTTCCAGACCTGTGGCTCATTGCATAGCTGAGTAATAGCTACTTTTAGGTTATCACTGTTGAGTAAATCGCTTATAACTTGAAAACTATTGCATTTAGAGAATTTCGTATAAATATGTTATTCAGCTACTTTTGGGTCAGCTATAACATAGTAAAATTTCAGACCTGTAGCTCATGGCCTAGCTGAGTAATAGCTACTTTTAGGTTATCACTATTGAGTAAATCGCTTATAACTTGGAAACTATTGCATTTAGAGTATTTTGTTTAAATATGTTATTCACCTATTTTGGGATCAGCTATAACATAGTGAAGTTTCAGATCTGTGGCTCATTGCATAGCTGAGTAATAGCTACTTTGAAGTTCTCACTATTGAGTAAATCAGTTGTAATTGGAAAACTATTGCATTTAGAGAATTTCGTATAAATATGTTATTCAGCTACTTTTGGGTCAGCTATAACATAGTAAAATTTCAGACCTGTAGCTCATGGCATAGCTGAGTAATAGCTACTTTTAGGTCATCACTATTGAGTAAATCAGTTGTAACTTGAAAACTATTGCATTTAGAGTATTTTGTTTCAATATGTTATTCACCTATTTTGGGGTCAGCTATAACATAGTGAAGTTTCAGACATGTGGCTCATTTCATAGCTGAGTAATAGCTACTTTGAAGTTCTCACTGTTGAGTAAATCAGTTATAATTGGAAAACTATTGCATTTACAGAAATTTGTGCAAATATGTTATTCAGCTACTTTTGGGTCAGCTATAACATAGTGAAATTATAGACCTATAGCTCATGGCACAACTGAGCAATAGCTATTCTCAGGTACTGACTGTTGAGTAAATCAGCTATAACTTGAAAAATATTGCATTTGGAGTATTTTGTTAAAATATATTGTTCACCTACTTTTGGGTCAGCTATAACATAGTGAAATTACAGACCTATAGCTCATGGCATAGCGGAGCAATAGCTATTTTCAGGTTCTCACTATTGAGTAAATCAGTTGTAGCTTGAAAACTATTGCATTTACAGTAGTTTGCTTAAATATGTTGTTCACCTACTTTTGGGTTAGCTATAACATAGTAAAATTTCAGACATGTAGCTCATTGCATAGCTGAGTAATAGTTCCTTTGAGGTTCTTACTGTTGAGTAAATCAGTTGTAACTTGAAAACTATTACATTTAGAGTAATTGTTAAATATGTTATTCACAGAATTTTTGGTCAGCTATAACATAGTGAAATTGCAGACCTCTATGTCATGGCATAGCTGAGCAATAGCTACTTTCAGGTTCTCACTGTTGAGTAAATCATTGTATCCACTGGATAGCCGCAGTGTGTAGAGAGAGATTTCACCATTACTGCTCTGATGAAAAAAAATATTATAGCTAGCTTTCTTAAGTTTATATATTAATAACCATAAAATGTTGTCTGGGAATATTTTTGGCCTCATTTTGAGAAACAAGATGGCCGCCACAGGTGTTTTTTGTCAGTCATGAAAAGTGTTTATATCTCCCTTATTATTGATCCTAGAGGTTTGGGATGATAAACCAACCTGTAGGAAATCATGGGGTGGGAATCTTTTGGTGTGGTCAGATTTGACCTTCAATGACCCCTCCTTCAAGGTCAAACAAGGATAGCCAAACTTAAAAGTGCTTATAACTCGCTTATTATTGGTCCCAGAGGTTTGGGATGGTAAACAGACAGGAAATCATGGGCTGTGAATCTGTTGATATGGTCCGATTTGACCTTGGAACCCTCCTTCAAGGTCAAATGAGGATAGCGAAAATTGAAAGTGCCTACAACTCGCTTATTATTGGTGACAGAGATTTGGGATGGTAAACCATCCCATAGGAAATCATTGGCTCGGAATCTTTTGGTATGGTCAGATTTGACCTTTGGACCCCTCCTTCAAGGTCAAATGAGGACAGCCAAGCTTAAAAGTGCTTATGACTCATTTATAATTGGTCCTAGAGGTTTGGAATGGTAAACCATAGGACATCATGGGCTGGGAATGTATTTGTGTGGTTAGATTTGACCTTGGACCCCTTCTTCAAGGTCGAACGAGGATATTGCATTTGTAGTATTTCTTTAAATATGTTTTAACCTATTTTTTACACTTAAACAATTACCTTGTTATTTTCCTTCATAATACCATTTACAGGGCACAACTTTTTTATCCTTTTCTTCTGTCAGCTTCGGAATTTCTTTCGAACTTGCTGTTCAGTTACCATTTACTGTATTTCTGTACAGCCCTTTTCCTGATAATTATTCTGTCCTCTAATCACCTTCACAAATCAAAAACACTCAGTCAGCTGACACAGTGCCCGTTCACGGGCACTCTCCTCTTGTTTGTTCAGACTTTGGAGAACATGTTATCTGATTCTGGATGCATAACTAAATGTGAATGTTCTAGAGCATCCTTTGTGTATGAGAGGTGATGTACATGTATTCTAAAATGTGTTGCACTGAAGACACTACAGAAAATAATATGTGTTTCCGGTGTTTCTTACTGACCTGTAATCTATACTATCAAATATTTTATTGATACCATGTTGGTCTTTTTGTTGTGATCAATAACTTTACTTTTGGACATCTCATTTGGAACTGTACTTATTTCTTTAACTGTTTACCGAGCTCCATTCTCTGGGCCTGTATGGTTATTCACTATGCAACAGTTCCAGAAAGGTGAGACCCCTTTAACTAGAGCTCATGTACAAGTAGAAGTAAATGTAAGGTTTTGTGGTGCCATTTCCAAGGAAATATCCCTTTCTCTGGTATTCCTGACTAAATTCTGATGACTTGTCAGCCAGATGACATTTTACCATCACTTTGTGGCATCCGTGTCTGCATGAACAACTTCTCCTCCAAAACTACAAGGCCCAGAGACATGCTGTTTTTTAAAAAAAAAGATACCTTAAATATCGAGGATGAAAAATTGTTCAAGGCATACAGATCTATATGTTCGTCTGTTCTCCAGAGCCAATACAAGTGAGGTACCCCATCCAAAGTTTGAAAATTTGAACACTTTATCACAATTTTCTCAGTGACTATTGCAGCTATTTCTCTCATATCTTGCCTATATGTACTAGGCCCCAAGTAGATTCCCTTGTGAGAGTATCAGTCCTGGATATTTTCTTAATTATTTTTTTATGAATTTTTAAAATAAGTTGTAATGCATGAAAATTCATGAAATCATGCACTAAATCACTTATAACTTGAAAAGTATTTGCATTTAGAGCATTTTGTTAAAATATGTTATTCAGCTACTTTTTATGTCGTCACTCTGCGGCGTGGGCGTACGCGTGAACAACTTCTCCTCCAAAACTACAAGGCCTAGAGACGTGCTGTTTTTTTTTTAAAGATATCCTTATCTATCGAGGATGAATAATTGTTCAAGGCATGCAAATCTGTCTGTTCGTCTGTTTGCTAGAGACATTACAAGGGGTGTACCCCCACCAAAAGTGTGAAAATTTCAACAGTTAATCACAATTTTCTCAGTGACTATTGCAGGGATTTCTCTCATATCTTGCATATATGTACTAGGCCAGAGGTAGATTCTCTTGTGTGAGTATGAGACCTGGATCGGTCTTACTTTTTTTTTAATAAATTTTTTTAATAATTTTTAATGCATTAAAATTCATGAAATCATGCCCAAAATCATTTATAACTTGAAAACTGTTGCATCTAGAGCATTTTGTTCAAATATGTTATTCAGCTACTTTTTTCATATGGTGAGTAAGTTGGGTGTCTGTCTCAATAGCTAAGTGAGTAATAGCTACTTTTGGGCTTTTCAGTAACTTCCATCATGAGTAGAATCACTTGTAACTTAAAAACTATTGCATTTAGAGAATTTCGTATAAATATGTTATTCACCTATTTTGGGGTCAGCTATAACATAGTGAAGTTCCAGACCTGTGGCTCATTGCATAGCTGAGTAATAGCTACTTTTAGGTTATCACTGTTGAGTAAATCGCTTATAACTTGAAAACTATTGCATTTAGAGAATTTCGTATAAATATGTTATTCAGCTACTTTTGGGTCAGCTATAACATAGTAAAATTTCAGACCTGTAGCTCATGGCCTAGCTGAGTAATAGCTACTTTTAGGTTATCACTATTGAGTAAATCGCTTATAACTTGCAAACTATTGCATTTAGAGTATTTTGTTTAAATATGTTATTCACCTATTTTGGGATCAGCTATAACATAGTGAAGTTTCAGATCTGTGGCTCATTGCATAGCTGAGTAATAGCTACTTTGAAGTTCTCACTATTGAGTAAATCAGTTGTAATTGGAAAACTATTGCATTTAGAGAATTTCGTATAAATATGTTATTCAGCTACTTTTGGGTCAGCTATAACATAGTAAAATTTCAGACCTGTAGCTCATGGCATAGCTGAGTAATAGCTACTTTTAGGTCATCACTATTGAGTAAATCAGTTGTAACTTGAAAACTATTGCATTTACAGTATTTTGCTTAAATATGTTGTTCACCTACTTTTGGGTCAGCTATAACATAGTAAAATTTCAGACCTGTAGCTCATTGCATAGCTGAGTGATAACTACTTTGAGGTTCTCACTATTGAGTAAATCAGTTGTAATTGGAAAACTATTGCATTTAGAGAATTTCGTATAAATATGTTATTCAGCTACTTTTGGGTCAGCTATAACATAGTAAAATTTCAGACCTGTAGCTCATGGCATAGCTGAGTAATAGCTACTTTTAGGTCATCACTATTGAGTAAACCAGTTGTAACTTGAAAACTATTGCATTTACAGTATTTTGCTTAAATATGTTGTTCACCTACTTTTGGGTCAGCTATAACATAGTAAAATTTCAGACCTGTAGCTCATGGCATAGCTGAGTAATAGCTACTTTTAGGTTATCACTGTTGAGTAAATCGCTTATAACTTGGAAATTATTGCATTTAGAGTATTTTGTTTCAATATGTTATTCACCTATTTTGGGGTCAGCTATAACATAGTGAAGTTCCAGACCTGTGACTCATTGCATAGCTGAGTAATAGCTACTTTGAAGTTCTCAATGTTGAGTAAATCACTTGTATTTTATTGCGTTAATACATCCTATCCAATGGACAATAGCTTATCCGGTCGGCGCGGACCGGCCCGCCAAACGTCAGAAAAAGACGTCCTGTGTCTCCACCGGCTAGGCCGGCCCAGTACTGTGCACTCGCCAGATGGCGTGTCGTACTTCCTTCCTGTCTAGACAGCGTGACGTCATAGCATCTTTTTCGTTTGGCGCATGTACTTGTGACACGGTTTTTTCTGAGAGTATATATTTTCAAGTTTTATGTGAGAACTTTACGTTAATTGCTTTTATTTTTGTACTAACGATTTCTAGAAGACTTATAGCTCACTATGTCTTCTCCCAGTCAGCGACGGGGTAGTTGTGGCCACATGATGGCGGGTTATGATACTCATACATTTTGTGCACGCTGTCGTGACAAGAAGAAGGGCAAGGACCCTTGTGTAGAGAAGGAAGGGGCGGATTGCCTTCATTGTAATGCCCTTACACCAGAACAGTTAGTTCATTTATCTACCCCGTCTTATCAAATTAAGAAGGAGAAGAGGGAATCCAAGTCTTCTACCCCAGCTAAGAAATCGTCTACAGACTCCACTCTCAGTCCCACCCTTGTGGACCCGTCCTTAGTGACGGTAATGGGGGTTGTGGATGGCCAGAGCACCTCTAGGTCGCCTGGTTTGAGTGATCAGCCGGTGGAAAAGAAAAAGAAGAAGGAGGACAAGAAGGCTTCCAGTGTAAAGTCGGTTAAAGCTGACAAGTCAGTCAAATCTTCATCTCACCGAACCTCTTCTACCTCTAGTACCGACCAGAAGTTAGAAGTAATGGAGCAGAAGTGGTCGGACCGGTTTAACCGGTTGGAGGCTCTCCTCCTCTCCAAATCTTTAGACCGACCTCAAGAACCTGTGTTTACGACGGTCAAGGTGGCACCTACTCATGCCCCCCCTGCTAGTGTCAGCACTGAACCTTTTCTAAAACCAACCGACCAGCCTGTTCACCGACCTCCCACCTCTACTCTACCGGCTACCGACCCTGCTAGCTCAGCTACTGCTTCACAGGCCGGATCAGATGTATCCCCGCCTTTTCAACCACCAGGAATTTCTAGTGTGTCCGACCGACCTACTGTTAAGAAGCATGTGCCCGGTACTTTGGATGTTACCAGGAAGGACACTTCTTCAAGTGACTCGGATGTGGATAGCATCACCTCCGACCGTCCTCCAGTAGATCTTTTCCCAGAAGAGGGCGAGCTCTCTGATGAACAAGATGTTTCCCTCACCGACCCGGATCAATCCCTCTCAGAGGAACAGTCCTACAGGGAGACCATGAGGGGCATCCGGTCCTATATGGGATGGAACCACATCCCTGACATGGACTCTGGCACTAAGTCATCAGACGACAACCCTTTTGCTGGGCCAAAAATGCAGACACCAGGGAAAGTTTCCGTCGCCTTACCCACCGACGAGTGGTTGTGTAGCAAACTGAGCAAGCTTAATCTCACCTTAACACAAGGTTATCCCTCACGTACCACTGAGGCAGGCACACTACAAAGGGACCAGTTTGTCCGGACGGCCAAGTCGCAGTCAAAATGGTACAGCTTACATTCTGAAGTTAAAACAGACAGTTCTGACTCTCTCAAGTCCTGGAATACGGGTTCCTCCAGGCTAAACAGTACCTACCTGAGAATAGCCCGACAAGCCGGCATCGCCTCTAACCCACCTTTGTCTAGGCCCATATCTCAAGAGAACCTCAGGAAATGGGAAAGGTCGGCCAGAGAGTCCTCTGTAATATGTAATCAGGCTGCCGGATTTAATCGCTGCCTTCTCAAGGTCCAGCAAAGCATGCAATCCCATCTCAAGACCATCCGGACAGAGTCAAAGGGCAAGTCGGCCAGTAAAGTTTCAACAGCCACTGACGAGCTGCAGTTTCTGCTAGATTTCAACGCTAGTGTGTGCCATGCTATGGCTCGGGCAATGGAACACTTGACCGACTTTGTTTTTGTCATACCTACCTGTCATACCTGAAAGCCGGAGTTAAGGCTGACACTCTAAATGCACTCAGGGCAGCCCCTCTGGATCTGGACACCCTCTTCCCTGATAAGATGGTCAAACAGGCGGAAGAGGACATAGCAGCCCTAGACAGAAATCGTTCCGGCTCAGTTTACAAGAAAGGGCGATACCACCCTTATGAGAAACATGACAAGAAGCCGGATAGTTCAAGACAGGATAGGCCGGCTTGGAAGAATATCTCTTCTCATGGCCAACACCGTAGAGGGAAAGGCAAGTACCAGTACTCCACCCGACCAGCCAAGGGCCAGCAGGCTTATAAATGACAGTCATTGTATAACACTTGTACAGGCAAGGCTGCTGGCCGGAAGCTCCTCACAGACAATAGACAATTCTTTAAGTGTAAAACCTCTTGTTGCAAATGTTCATACTGCGCCCGGGCTTTCACAAAAGAAAGAAATAAGTCCCGGGGCAGCAGTCTGTTATCAGAAAGAATGTACATTAAAATCTGTGAAAAGTGCTTCTTGTGTCATTCCATTGTCTTATGTTCAACCTGTAACAAGTGTCAAAAATGTTGCCTCAAATCTGCCTGTAGGGGCCAGACTTCAAAACTTTTGGCAAACTTGGCTGGATCTAGGGGCCGGTCCGAAAATAGTTCAAATCCTGAGAGAAGGTTACACCCTTCCCTTTCGGATCCGGCCAAATCTTACAAGGTCTCCCACTGTCGTAAGCCGTTATGTCAATCCCCACAGGAACAGCTACCTGTTGGAGGCATTACATCAGCTTATGGACAAAAATGCAGTAGAATTGGTCCACAATCAAACATCTCTGGGGTTTTTCAATCGACTGTTTCTAGTTCCAAAACCCAACAACAAATGGAGGCCAATACTGGATCTGAGCAAACTAAACCTTTTCCTCAAGGTGGAGAAATTCAAAATGGAGACACCGGAAACCATCAGAACATCTCTCCAACAAGGGGAGTGGGTCACCTCAGTAGACTTCAAGGATGCCTACTTCCACATTCCAATACAGGAACAATCCAGAAATACCTAAGATTTCATATCCAAGGCCGGACTTACCAATTCAAGGCATTGCCCTTTGGTCTGTCCACAGCGCCCATGGAGTTCACTGTTTTGGCAAAGGAGGTGAAACTGATGGCCATAAACAAGGGTATAAGAATCCACCAGTACCTAGACGACTGGTTGGTGAGAGCCAGATCCCAAGAAACTTGTCTCCATCACACCCAAATCCTGGTCAGGATGTGCCAGGACCTCGGTTGGTTGGTGAATTTAGAAAAATCAGAGCTGGAACCCAAGCAGGTCTTCGACTTTGTAGGTTACCAGTTCGATCTCAGGTCCGGCCGGGTCAGACCGACCCCGGACCGGTGGCAAAGCCTTCAGGACAAGATACAAGTACTTCTGTTATTACCGGCCTGTCCGGTTCGACAGTTCATGTCCCTGATAGGCCTCCTAACAGCCACAGAGAAACAAGTTCACCTCGGCCGACTGCACATGAGACCCCTGCAGTGGCATCTCAGAAACAATTGGAGGGTACCGGAATCTCTAGAGAAGATTATCCCCCTCCCGAGATCCCTGCACCCTCACTTACAATGGTGGCTAGACGAAGACAATGTACTTCAAGGTCAACCATTACACCCAGTAAGGCATGCTCTGCAGATATTTACAGACGCATCAAAAGAAGGGTGGGGCGCTCACTTAAACGAGTTCTCTGCAAGAGGGTCCTGGTCAGTGCCGGAAAGCAAGCTGCACATAAACTATCTGGAACTCAAAGCAGTGTTACTAGCCCTCAAAGAGTTCCAAGACCTCTGTGTAGACAAAATAGTTCTAGTGGCAACCGACAATACTACAGTGGTAGCTTACATAAACAAGGAAGGAGGCATGAGGTCGGGCCCACTGTGTGCCCTACTGTGGAGAATCTTGACCTGGTGTTCCCAGCGACAAGTGACTCTAAAAGCTCGGCACATCCCAGGCCATCTCAATGTGATAGCAGACAAACTATCCAGGCTGGGTCAGACCATCCAAACAGAGTGGTCCCTCCTTCCGGAGGTTTTTCAACAAATATGCAACCGGTGGCACTGGCCTCAAATAGATCTCTTTGCCACGAGATTCAACCACAAGTTGCCTCAGTTTGTCTCTCCAGTACCGGACTCCCTGGCTGTAGCAGTGGATGCACTTACCCTGCCATGGGACGATCTGGATGCATACGCCTTCCCACCGACCGCCATATTGGGCAAAGTGGTGGAGAAGCTATTGGACTCCCCGTGCAAGAGACTCATTCTGATTGCCCCGGGGTGACAGATCCTTGTGTCCAGTCAGAGCTTTGCGCTACTACTTGGACAGGACGTCAGACCTCAGACAGAGCAAGGAGTTAGTCTTTGTCTCCTTCAAGAAAGGTTTCGACAAAGACATCTCCCCTGCCACTATCTCCTCATGGATCAAACAAACTGTGATCCTATGCTATGAGCTCTCTGATCAACAGGCCCACACCCTACATCAAGTTAAAGCTCATGATGTCAGGGCCTTTGCGGCTTCTAAGGCCTTCCAGTCGGGAGTCTCCTTAGAGCAGATCCTAGCAGCCTGCCACTGGAAATCTCATAATACCTTCACCCAATTTTATCTGAAGGATGTGGCTTGGGCTGACTCAGAGCTCTACCATCTCGGACCAGTTGTGGCTGCCCAGCAGATCCACCAACCGACTGGCACCTCGAGGAGAAATGTACATATGTAAATACTTGTACATATTTGTATATATTGCACATATAATTAAGGAATATAAAAAAAAAAAAAAATCTCTCACGTACTTCCTCTGGGAGGATTAAATTATGGGACTGAACTCATCCCTCTCTTCCCCTACCTCTGAGCAGGTCTGTTAAAAAAGGGGGGGGGGGGGGGCAAGGTCGACTCTGACGGTTCCATTCCGGATAACCGGATGATGATATTCGACCATAGCCCTAAGGGTTTAGACTTCAAGGTCTACCCGGGCTTTAGAAGGCATTGTCACTATTCCAAAATGAGTTCAAATTCTTTAGTCCCTAGTAACTTACCCGCCTACCAAGCGGTAGTTATTCAGCTATTGTCCATTGGATAGGATGTATTAACGCAATAAAATTGCAAATTTAATAAGTAAATTAAATTTTTATAAGTTAATACCCTATCCAATGGACACACAAGACCCTCCCACCGACCCCGCTATCAGCTTACTAGGGGTCTAAGAGTTTTAGACAATGAAAAAGATGCTATGACGTCACGCTGTCTAGACAGGAAGGAAGTACGACACGTCATCTGGCGAGTGCACAGTACTGGGCCGGCCTAGCTGGTGGAGACACAGGACGTCTTTTTCTGACGTTTGGCGGGCCGGTCCGCGCCGACCGGATAAGCTATTGTCCATTGGATAGGGTATTAACTTATAAAAATTTAATTTACTTATTAAATTTGCAAATTTGAAAACTATTGCATTTAGAGAATTTAGTATAAATATGCATAGCTGAGTAATAGCTACTTTGAAGTTCTCACTGTTGAGTAAATCAGTTGTAATTGGAAAACTATTGCCTTTACAGAAATTTGTGCAAATATGTTATTCAGCTACTTTTGGGTCAGCTATAACATAGTGAAATTACAGACCTGTAGCTCATGGCACAACTGAGCAATAGCTATTCTCAGGCACTGACTGTTGAGTAAATCAGCTATAACTTGAAAAATATTGCATTTGGAGTATTTTGTTAAAATATATTGTTCACCTACTTTTGGGTTAGCTATAACATAGTGAAATTACAGACCTATAGCTCATGGCATAGCGGAGCAATAGCTATTTTCAGGTTCTCACTATTGAGTAAATCAGTTGTAACTTGAAAACCATTGCATTTACAGTATTTTGCTTAAATATGTTGTTCACCTACTTTTAGGTCAGCTATAACAGAGCAAAAATTCAGACATGTAGCTCATTGCATAGCTGAGTAATAGTTACTTTGAGGTTCTCACTGTTGAGTAAATCAGTTGTAACTTGAAAATTATTACATTTAGAGTATTTTGTTAAATATGTTATTCACAGACGTTTTGGTCAGCTATAACATAGTGAAATTGCAGACCTCTGTGTCATGGCATAGCTGAGCAATAGCTTCTTTCAGGTTCTCAATGTTGAGTAAATCATTGTATCCAACCTGTAGGAAATCATGGGCTGGGAATCTGTTAATATGGTCCGATTTGACCTTGGAACCCTCCTTCAAGGTCAAATGAGGATAGCCAAACATAAAAGTGCTTATAACTCGCTTATTATTGGTCCTAGAGGTTGGAATGAAAACCAACCTATAGAAAATCATGAGCTGGGAATTTTTTGGTGTGGTCGGATTTCACCTTGGACCCCTCCTTCAAGGTCAAATAAGGATAGCCAAACTTAGAAGTACTTATAACTCACTTATTATTGGTCCTAGAGGTTTCGAATGGAAAACCAACCTATAGAAAATCATGGGCTGGGAATCTTTTGGTGTGGTCGGATTTGACCTTAGACCCCTCCTTCCAGGTCAAACGAAGATAGCCAAACTTAAAGTGCTTATAACTCGCGTATTATTGGTCTTGGAGGTTTGGGATGGTAAACCAACATAGAGGAAATCATGGGCTGGGATTCTTTTGGTGTGGTCAGATTTGACCTGGGACCCCTCCTTCAAGGTCAATTGAGGATAGCCAAACTTACAATTGCTTAGAACTCGCTTATTATTGGTCCTACTAGTTTGGGATGGTAAACAAGCTACAGGAAATCATGGGCTGGGAATTTTTTTGTGTGGTCGGATTTGACCTTGGACCCCTCCTTCAAGGTCAAACAAGGATAGCCAAACTTAAAAAGTGCCTATGACTCACTTATTATTGGTCCGAGAGGTTTGGGATGGTAAACCATCCCAAATTCTTTGGCTGGGAATCTTTTGGTATGGTCAGATTTGACCTTTGAACCCCTTCTTCATGGTCGAACGAGGATATTGCATTTATAGTATTTCTTTAAATATTTTTAACCTACTTTTTACACTTAAACAATTACCTTGTTACTTTATTTCATAATACCATTTGCAGGGCACAACTTTTTTGTCCTTTTCTTCTGTCAGCTTCGGAATATCTTTCGAACATGCTGTTCAGTTACCATTTACTGTATTTCTGTACAGCCCTTTCCCTGATAATTATGCTTTCCTCTCATTATCACCATCACAAATCAAAAACATTCAGTCAGCTGACACAGTGCCCGTTCACGGGCACTCTCCTCTTGTTTCATAGCTACATTGTGGTGAGTAACTTGGGTGTCTATCCTCATAGCTAAGTGAGTAATAGCTACTTTCTGGCTTTTCAGTACCTTCCATATTGAGTAAAATCACTTGTAACTTGAAAACTATTGCATGTAGAGAATTTTATATAAATATGTTATTCAGCTTCTTTTGGGTCAGCAATAAACTAGTAAAATTTCAAACCTGTAGCTCAATCCATAGCTGAGTAATAGCTACTTTGATATTCTTTCTGTTGAGTAAATAAGTTGTAATTTGCAAACTTTTGGATTTAGAGAATTTTGTTGAAATATGTTATTTTACTACTTTTGGGTCAGCTATAACATAGTGAAATTGTAGAACTATAGGTCATAGCATAGCTGAGCAATAGCTACTTTGAGGTTCTCACTGTTGAGTAGATAGCTTTTAACTTGAAAACTATTGCCTTTAGAGAATTTTGTTTTAATATGTTATTGACCTACTTTTGGGGCAGCTGTAACATAGTGGAATTTTAGACCTGTAAGTCATAGCATAACTGAGCAATAGATACTTTGAGGTTCTCACTGTTGAGCATATCAGTTGTAACATAAAAACTATTGCATTTAGAGTATTTTCATAAAACCTTGAACAGGGTCTCTGATGCGACACTTCCATCGCATGAGTCTGAAATGTCATTGGCTGACCAGTTCGCCTCCTTTTTTACAAACAAAATCAAGAAAATTAGAGATACTTTTGCTCCCTCTGGCACTGAATATGAGGTTCACCCTCCATCGGATCCTCCAAAAATTACTGTCTTTAGGAATGTTTCTGAAGATGAGGTTGGTAAAATAATTAAATCCTCACCAACAAAATCCTGCCTGTTAGATCCTTGGCCAACTTTTCTAATCAAGGAGTGCATTGATGTATTGCTACCATCTCTTACTAAGCTGGTCAATTGCTCACTTATGGAGGGATGCATCCCTGATACCAAAATAGTGCAGCCAGAATTGTATCAAACACCAGTTGATACACCAGTATAACTGCTGTGTGTTTAAGAAATTGTATTGGCTTCCTGTTGAATAGCGCATGGTGTTTAACACAGCCGCACTTGTTTATAAGTTTCTACACACAGGTTTTCCTAGGTATTTTGCTCCATATCTTTCTTCCTATACCAGTTCTTACAGCACCAGGCGCAGTCAAAGTGGTGGCAATTTCCTTGTCATTCCAAAGTTCTACCCTTCTGTTCATAAATCTATCAAACAGTTTGGTTATAGTTTTCCTTTTGATGTTCCCACTGTGTGGAATGCTCTTCCTGATGAGATTCGTGCCTCTCCATCCTTGGCCTTTTTCAGAAACCAGCTTAAAACCTACCTGTACACCATAGCATATCAACATTAGTCTTGATTATCCCCTGGTGTTCTACGTGGTTCTTGACCCCTCTTCTGTCTTTGGATACTGAAATTTGGTCTACTGCTCTTCTGGTTTTGTTGCACCTTAGAGTCCTCTTGTATGGGGAGATTAAGCGCTATAAAAGTCCAATTAGAATGAGAATTAGAATTCTTTAAATATGTTATTCAACTACTTTGGGGTCAGCTATAACATAGTAAAATTGCAGACATGTAGCTTATTGAATAGCTGAGCAAAAGTTACTTTGAGATTCTCACTGTTGAGTAAATGAGTTGTAGCTTGAAAACTATTGCATTTAAAGTATTTTGTTGACATATGTTTTCCACCTACTTTTTACACCTTAACAGTTAACTTGTAGTTTACTTCTGAATACCATTTGCAGGGCACAACTTTTGTGTCATTTTTTTTTCACTTCTACTTTGAAACTCAAAACACACAGTTAGCTGACACAGAGCCCATTCACGGGCACTGATTGCTTGTTATTTACCTATCACGGTTCAGCCGTATGTTTTGACAGGCAAGGCAGTCAGTTCAGGACATGATTCAGAAAAACAAAGAACTAACTCAAAAACTTGTACAAGAAGATGAAGATGAGCTACAAGTGAATAGTGATGGGGAAAAGACACTGGAAAGTGATATGACTACTGACGATATTAAAAACCCTTGGATGTCAGCCACTAGTGGTAAAAGAAAGTCGTCTGTGATTTCAAGGCCAGAAGAAATTATAAATACAGAAGCAGTGAAGTTAAATGCTGAATTGGAACAAGACAAAGAAGAAACGAAGGCTTCAGAGGTGGATGAAGCTGGTATGGATGAATATACAGATAATAAGGACATTGATGAAAAGGAGGTATTGAAAAGCACTGGAAAAGCTATGAAAGAATATCATTCTATTGATGACATATTTACCACAGCTGAACGCGACAAACTAAAATCCAGACAACTGGAGAGGAAAGTGAAAAAGCAGATAGCAAAGGAAAAGAAAGAACAGGCTGAAGCTAGAAGACTGGAGAGGCTCCAACAAAGGAAAAAGCAGGTGAATAAAATGAGGAAAGGCGGCAAGAGATCAGAGGATTCGGGAAGTAGTGATTCAGACACTGAGAGTGAGGAGGAGGAGGTAGAAGAAGTAAAAGATGATATTGAAGATGAAGGGCAGAAAGATGACGGACTGATGACATCACTGCAAAGAAAGAATAAGTTAGAGGATTTTGAAGGTATGTTAGTTTAAAAATTTTACCTTAATTGGGAAAAAGGGGCAAAGGTAATGACTCATGCGAGAAGATTTTTGAGGTATGAAAAATTAAGCTTTATACAGATCAGAAGAGGCAAAGAAGGTACAAAATTGGGGGTTTAGATTCGAATGTATTTTAAAAATAGTTATGTGGTTATAAAACCTAAGGTAAATAAGGAGAAAATGAAATTAATGACATAGTGCATCAGTGTCCAAAGGTGTTGAACAAATATCAGGAATATAATTGATTACAAAAAGAGACGTTTTTGATGTTTGATTTTGTTTGTGTGAAAACTGAACTTTGTATATCTCTACAGGTTGATTCTCTGATACAGTTGAATAATGTGACAAAAATATCAGTTATAGTGTGTGTATTTATCATGAAATTCAGAACGCCAAACTTGGAATTTTGAATGCTGTTTTGGGTATAAAAGCACATCTGGTACTGTTATTAATGTAAAATATATAGCATACAATACAAATCAGCAATCTACAGTGTTGAAAGCAAAAAATTCATCCTTCCTGCTAACAACATTTTAGCAAGTTTCACGCCAGAATGTAAGACATAGTACTGACGAAATCTGCCACATGACCATTGATTGATGTTCAATTCTTGTGTAATATGCCTATAGATAAGGTTTTATTTTGTGCCATCTGTAACCTTGGTCATTTTGGTAAATTTTGTGTTAGTTTAGAAGAATGCTTACTATTGCATGTTTTTACAAATCGTCTAGGTGCAATAGACAAAATTGTAACAATCACACCAGACTTGACAGCAATGAGTAACAACAGCAAAAGAAAAAATCAGTCCCAGAATTCCCAAGCAGAAAGACCAGGGAATCAGTCTAAAGAAGTGAAACTGGATCCCAGCAAGTACTTCACAGTGGAGACGTCAGTGAAGCATTTAGAAGCCTCAGATTTGGTTGAAGAAGGAGAGGAATTAATTGCGGAGAACCAACAGAGGCTCACCATAGCACAGGCCTTTGCTTCAGGTGATAACACATTACTTTATAATTTATGGTGAACTAGAAAGCATTTGTAGAGTGCAGAACTCTGCCTCGAATGTATTTGCAAAAATTCAAAAAAAGTTGGGTTGTTTTGTATCAGTTTTTACCCCACAGCCCTTAAGGGCGGTAGGTTATTGTTTTCACCCATGGTGTCCGGATGGGTGGGTGGAAGGGCAGTGGAAAAAGTTTGTCTAGGTATCTCAGAAACCATAAGGTATAGGAAGTTGATACTTAGTAAGGACATTGGTTGGGGGGTGTAGGTGTGCATTGCCATGGTATGACCTGGATTTGACCTTTAACCTTGTTGTAGTGATTTTGACCCTTAAAATCTTGTCCGGCTATATCTTGGAAACTGTAAGGGATGGGAAGTTGATACTTTGTAAGGACATTGGTTGGGGGTGTAGGTGTGCGACGTCATGGTGTGAGCTTTAACCTTGGCTCTGCCAAAGTGTGTTGACCTGCCATATTTGGGACATATTTCTCTTATCACAAAGATATGTGGATTGCTGCAGCTGATTATTAAACATTATTTCTGTACTTAAATATTATTTGGACCTCTACAAAGCTGACACTGTTTACTCTGAAAGTCTCCTGATCTTTGAACTGTTTCAATTTTTCTGTATCTCATAGTGTTGAGAACTAAATTTTTTTCCTGTGGGGTACAGGCATCTTCGATGCTAATTTACCCCACAGCCCTTAAGGGCTGTCGGGGTATTGTTTGCACCCATGGTGTCAGGATGGGCGGGCGGGCGTTCGGGCAGCGGGAAAAAGTTTGTCTGGGCTGTATCTCAGAATCCATAAGGTGTAGGACGTTGATACTTGGTAGGGACATTGGTTAGGGGGTGTAGGTGTGCATCGTCATGGTGTGACCTTGATTTGACCTTGCCGAAGTGACCTTGAGTTTGAAAATCTTGTCCGGGCTATATCTTGGCAACCGTAAGGTCTAGGAAGTTGATACTTGGTAGGGACATTGGATGGGGGTGTAAGTGTGCAATGCCATGGTGTGACCTTGATTTGACCCTTGACCTTGCCATAGTGACCTTGACCTATAAAATCTTGTCCTGGCTATATCTCGGCAACCGTAAGGTGTAGGAAGTTGATATTTTGTAGGGACATTGGTCGGGGGTTGTAGCCTTTAGGTGTGCAACGTCATGGTGTTACCACCTGGAAAGCAGCTTGTCTTGTCTCTCTTCGTCCTGTCTTCATCACTTCTAGACCTGTCCTATAGTGTTACTGTCTGATCAGGAAATACTTAGCGGCCTCTCGTATTCAAGTACTCAAACATCACTCCATGACACGCTGTAGAGCAACACTTACACAAGGATATTTTTAAGCAATACAAAGGATTCAATTTGAGAGACTCAGAAACTTGTCTGTTTTATTAGTGTGGACTTAAGGAGTTTCATGACCTGCATGTTTTTGGACTGGATAGCCTGGGTAGCTTTATTAGATTATCCTCAGTACTTTGTGTTTGTAAATAGATGACATTGTGGAGGAATTCCAGGCAGAAAAACAAGAGCTTGAGGAGAAAGATAAACCCAAAGACATTGACCTCAGTTTGCCGGGCTGGGGAGAGTGGGGAGGGGCAGGGGTGGAACCTTCAAAGAAGAAAAGACGCAGGTCAGTCATGTATAGTTAGAAATTTGCCATAATATTTGAACTTTACTACTGAAGTCTCGATTTTAAATTATGTATAAGTTCAGATTGTGCATAGTTAACTTAAGAAATCTGAAAAACTTCTTAATGAAATTCTGAGTGAATTTACAAATGTCTATTCTCTATTTTTTTTCTTGTCAGTTTTCATTGTTTCAGGAAAATAGCTTTATTTTTGT
Organism: Sabellastarte sp. h YS-2021; assembly: GCA_964017235.1. Classification (NCBI taxonomy): domain Eukaryota; kingdom Metazoa; phylum Annelida; class Polychaeta; order Sabellida; family Sabellidae; genus Sabellastarte; species Sabellastarte sp. h YS-2021. Next base: position 162,057,659 of record OZ024927.1, on the reverse strand, counting down.
TGTGGGTTTTATATCCCTTTCAGTAGCAAAGGTCATATCTGGCATAAAATATTTGTGAAAAATAAGGAGGAAATTCTAGGGACTCAATCTGGTTCCAGATCTGAATTAACTTTGAGGAAGACCAAGCTACAGATGGCCCCCCACCTACAGATCACCTAGAACCAACGTATAATTTTCACATTATGCACACAGACAGACAAAGAGACATGATTATGCTACCTGTATCCCTTCACTTTAGTGTAGTATTGTTTTCACCCATGGAGTCTGGGTGGGTGGGCAGTGGGAAAACTGCAAGTTAGAGCAAGTTGATACTTGGTAGGAACATTGGTTTGGGGTTGTAGGTGTGCAACATCATAGTGTGACTTTGATTTGACCATTGACTTTACTTTACCAACCTTGAGATTTTGATTCTTGTCCGGGCTGTGTTTTGGAAACTGTAACGTATAGAAAGTTGATATTTGGTACGGACGTTAGTTAGGGTGATTAGGTGTGCAGCAGGGACATTGGTTAGGGGGTGTAAATGTGCAACGTCATAGTGTGAAATTAATTTGACATTTGACTTTGCTGTAGTGACCTTGAACTTTAAATTTTTTCTGGGCCATATCTCAGAAACTGTAAGGTGTAGGAAGTTGATTCTTGGATGGGTCATTGATTGGGGAGTCTAGGTATGCTAAATCATGATGCAACCTTTGACTTTGGCTCTACCAAAATGTGTTCACCTGCCATATTTGAGACATATTTCTCTGATCACAAAGATGTATAAGCGTAATTGTTATTATATAATTGTGTACTTTTACTGAATTTTGCTATTTCCATTGAAAGCTATACTTCGATTAAATAATTTAACAGCTTCATAATTTTTAGTTTTCTTATTGATGCTGTCATCTTGCTATTGAATTGTCTTGTTTCTATACTTTATTTTTGCATACATTTTCTCTCACTGAAACATTATTTTCTCTACTTAAGGATTATTTGGACCTTCACATAACTGATACATTTTATTATGCTACAATAGCTTACCATGTGGGACTGAATGCTTTACTGGTTGCCGCGAGGAACTACGACCAACGTCTATGAAAAAAAGACATTTATTCTTGGCCGTAGCCTCAGGTTGTCGTCACGTGATCTGCCCCTTATGTTACAACTTTTCTCGTTGGTCGCCGCCATCTTACAATCTTTGGGAAGTATTTACTGCCTTTTTCTTTCTATATCTTAGTGCAGTGTTATTGTTAAACGTTCCCGTTTATGTATATTCATTTATTATTGTATAAAGCCCATTCTGGCCAATTTTCAGCACTTCTGCTTTTGTAAATTGTCCTTATTTTAAGTTTTGTGAACTCGCCTCGACTGGCTTTCTTCTGCGAGTTTTTGACTCGAGGTCTACTCGTGTTTGTTTTATTGCGTTAAAGCATGTCTTCTCACCAAACTAGTAAAAATACCTACAGCAAATGCATTTATTTATTTCCTACCTGCAGAGAGGCAGGTAAGGTCGACGATCCGTGTGTCACAGTTAATCTCGAAAAATCTTTGTCTTCTCACGTCGACATACATATATTGGAGGTGTTCAATAATTTTCGTGAAGATTTTCAGAAATCTTTACAAAAGCAAGGGAGGTGGATCAGACCTCTTCTTCTGCTCACAAAACGAACGCACCCTCCAAAGATCTGGACAAACCCTCGAATCCAGTAGTGTTATCGAGTCACTGGAGGTGGAGTTCGCTCCAAATTTATTACCTCTCCTCGACTCGTATTCTAGTCACCTCATAGACGACTTGGGTCAAGTTCGTAGTTCGGCTGAGGATCCCTCGAAGGTTGCCTCGACCAGTCCAAAACAGTATTCACACTCTTCTAGACAATATGCTGTAGATCTGAGCTCCCTCGGACCACTACTTGGACTATTCTAATGACCCTCAATCAGCCCCTAGTAGGCCCAAAGCACTCTGATAAGCCAAACACAAGTCGAGGGCCAGATTCGTACCCTCATCTTCAGAGGAGGATCAGTCCCCTGAACATTTGCATAGGTTCCCTAAGCCCTCCAGGAAGTCATACCCTGATCAGGACCACTAATTCACAGTTGGTGAAGGAAACCCCAACATGACCCCTACCCTCCTTATTATAGGGACGTAGCATTGTCTGACATCCCATTCCAATATGCTGAGGAGGTGGATACGTTCCGACGCATCCTGAAACTACCAGATCCTAGGGAATCCTTACCTAGATCTTCAACAGCGGTCATGGGCCTTGATGATGAGAAAGGCAGGCAAGAACTTAGACCAAGAGGTCCTTCCTCCATGTTGCCTCTCAATTCAGTCATCAAGGATGCCTTCGATAAGTTTGATCAGGACTTCCAGGCAGCCAATTTACCTGAGGGCAAGTACATCAAACCACCTCCCTCCACTGCCAAGTGGTACAAGGTAGGCCAGCCTTGTTATGAGGACAAGATACAAGAGCTGAATACAAACCTATGCCAATTCTCAAAGAATTGGAACATCAGGCAAGACAGAATATTTCCACACTCAATTTCGCTACCACCTTTGCCAAGACTTCTTCCTCCTGTAATGTCACTCTGAAGAAGTGTCAACATAGCTTGAAAGCGACCTTCAAAAAGGTCAAGTCTCAGATCAGGAATGGTGCCGACCCTGAAAAAGCAGCGAAACGTGGATATGAGGAAGCCTGTGACTATCTGGATTTGTGGAATAAAGCCATCCTAATCCAGCACAGAGCCTTAACTTGCCTTAGAAAAAGCAGCGAAACGTGGATATGAGGAAGCCTGTGAGTATCTGGATTTGTGGAATAAAGCCATCCTAATCCAGCACAGAGCCTTAACTTGCCTTAGTAAATCCCTGGCCCATATTCTCCAGAGAGAATTATACTCAATGGGCAATACTGGCTTGCTTAGGCGCGAAGCCGAAATGACCCTATTACAACCCCACTTAAGAGAAACCAGGCGCCAAGAACTCAGGAATGCGTCCTTCTGGCCGCCTTCCTTGTTTAAATCACAGTTGCTAAAGGAAGGCGAGGACTTCCTTCTTAAAAAGGCATCTCAAAAGATTCTCTACGGGGCAATTCCTCACAAAGCAATAACCAATCGTTTTCTTCCAATAGGGGAAAACAAAACTTCAGAGGCTCCAGGGGTCGTTTTCGACCCCACAATAGGGGAAGAGGGCGTGGAAACCCCTCTTCCCAATGACCCCTTCAAAGCCTCAAACAGTCCACCGGTAGGAGGTCGCCTCCGTTCTTTCAGCAGAGACTGGCAAGAAAACAATTGTTTATCCAACGTGTTAAACATTATCACCAATGGCTACGTACTGCCATTCCTCTCAAAACCAAACTTGGTCAGATTTCTTCTGATAATATCAGAATACAAGGCCCTTCCAAAAGACCAAGCCTTAGCCGATTGCATCCAGTCTCTGCTGTCAAAGAACACTATCGAAAGGGTGGAAAATGTAAAATCTCTCGGGTTTTACAGTCGCCTGTTTCTAGTACCCAAGTCTCACCAAAGGTGGAGGCCAGTAATAGACCTAAGCAGGCTCAACACTTTTCTACATGTAGAAAAGTTCAAGATAGAAACTCCAGAGTCCATCAGAACCTCCCTGATTCCAGGGGAATGGGTTGCGTCGATAGATCTATCGGACGCCTACCTTCACATCTCCATCCATCCTCACTCAAGGAAATACTCAAGGAAAGATTTTGCCACAGGTCTCAGGTGTTCCAGTTCACCTCCCTACCTTTCGGACTGGCCACAGCCCCCCAGGTCTTTACCATGATTGTAAAGGAGGTGAAGCTCATGGCCCTCTCCAGAGGTCTCAGACTCCACCAATACCTGGATGACTGGCTGGTCAGGTCTCAGTCGCGGGAGGAAGCCCTCGTGAATACACAGGCAGTGGTAGATCTAACCCAGTCCTTGGGATGGATCATCAATCAGGAGAAATCAGAACTGAATCCCACTCAGGTGTTTTCGTTCGTGGGTTACGAGTACCACCTGGATTCAGCCCTTGTAAAACCCACTCAAGAGAGATGGCTCAAACTTCAGGATTTTATCCTACAACTCAAGTCAAAACATGTTTTGACTACAAGATGTTTGATGTCTCTAATTGGGTTGCTAGCCTCAACGGAGAAAATGGTCCCAGAGGGACGACTTCACATGAGGCCCTTTCAGTCTCACCTCAAGGAGCACTGGAAATTTCCTCAACCACTGGACAGTCTCCTTCCTTGGACAGAAGCCATCTCTGCACACTTAGACTGGTGGCAGAACCCTGCAAACGTGATGAAAGGCTCAGACCCTCATCCCAAAGACCACAGTATCCAACTCTTTACAGACACCTCAAACGAAGGTTGGTGCGCTCACTTAGAACAAAGTTCTACACAAGGTCTGTGGTCTCCCCAGGAAAAAGGGCTTCACATAAACGTCCTAGAATTAAAAGCTGTCTTTCTGGCCCTGAGACCCTTCAAAGACCAGTGTCAGGACCAAACAGTGCTAGTTGCGACGGACAACTCAACTGTGATGGCTTACATAAACAAACAAGGGGGAACACACTCAGCGGAGATATGTGCACTCCTGTGGAGAATCATGACCTGGTGCCATAATTCTCACATCACATTGAAAGCCAGGCACATTCCAGGGTGTCTGAATGTGATGGCCTACCTACTTTCCAGGTCAAATCAGGTACAGTCGAGCGAATGGTCACTACATCCACAGGTGTTCAAACAGATCTGCCAAAGGTGGTTCACTCCCCACGTGGACCTATTCGCCACTTATCTGAACCACAAGCTGGGACATAGATGCCCTAAACATAAACTGGACGGGTCTCACTGCCTATGCTTACCCTCCAACGGCTCTCCTTCACAGGGTGATCCAAAAAATCAGGCAATGCAATTGTCTGATCATACTAATAGCCCCAGGCTGGCCAGGGATGCCCTGGTTTTGGGACCTAGTGCAGCTCTCAACAGAGATCCCACTGCAGCTCCCGGTGTCGACAACACTCCTCAAGCAGTCCCACAACTACGTGTTCCACAGCAACCCGCAGCACCTCAACCTCCACGCCTGGTGTCTAGGAGTGGACAACTCCAAGAACAAGGCTTCTCTGTGGAAGTGGCAGAGAGACCATCTACAAATCAAAGTGGGCCCTATTTGAAAAATGGTGCAGAGAAAATTCGGTGGATTTCTCCACTCCATCTGTGAAACAAATCTCAGATTTCTTCATGTATCTGTACCAAGACCTAAACAGGCGCCCCTCCACCATTGATGGTTACAAGACTGCCATTGTTGACACCTTGGGCCCATCGGGCCAACATATTGCTCATAATGAGGACCTTCATAGGTTGCTCTCCAGTTTCCACAGGGATCGCCCCAAAAGCTCCAGAAATCTCCCCAAGTGGAACCTTTCTGATGTTCTCAATGAGCTCACAAAAGCACCCTTTGAGCCTATGAAAGACACAGACCTCAAACATCTCACTCTCAAAACTGCTTTCTTGCTAGCTTTGGCCTCCAGCAAGCGCCGCAGCGAAATCCATGCCTGGGTTGCAAACAAAGTATCTAATCTAGGCCAATGGGAAAAGGTCTCCTTGTTCCCTTCTTCTGACTTCATAGCCAAAAACCAACTAGCAAGAGAAGGTTCTCAAAGTGTGTCTCCGGTGACTATTCCTGCTTTGACTACCATTGTGGATAGACAGTTCAAAGAAGACAGGACCCTGTGTCCGGTGCGGGCCCTGAGGTACTATCCGGACTGAACCAAGGACCTAAGAGGTTCCCGGTCCCTCCTTTTCATTTCCTTCATGAAAGGACATACCTCAGGCCCGCTACTCTCTCTTCTTGGTTGAAACAAACCATCCTACTTTGTTATAAACAAGCAGACCAGCAAGCCTTGGATTTAGTCCAAGTCAAGGCGCATGACATTCGGGCCTTCGCAGCCTCTAAGGCGTTTTACGGTGGGGTATCGGTGGAACAGATCATGCAAGCCTGTCACTGGAAAGCTCACAACACTTTTACTAATTTTTATCTAAAAGACCTTACTTGGTCGGACAATGACAACAATCTGTATCTGGGACTAGTAGTAGCGGCACAACAGGTCCTAGACCCTTCTCCTCAGTCCAGTCATCCTCGGAAAGAAAGGAAGGGGGGGGAGCACATCCGCTACAACCAAGTCTTCAGGAGTCTAAGCCCAGGGTCTAGGTATACGTCTACCTCATCAGGGTGTATCGGGTAAGGTCTATCTAATCATTATAATTGTACATTGTATGAAGGACCTTAAGGTTGTCATTTTAGTCAGTACCCGAGCCTTAAGCTCAGGTTCTTCCATGATCGTCCTTGGGACTGACCCCGTCTGTGTATCTAGGGTACATATCTCCTCGTCAAACACCCTGACAGTTTTTTAGCACTGTCATTCATTCAGGTTTGTGTTTGTGGCTTCTATAGGCCCGGACCCTGTAGACGGGACTCAGACTTGTACTTTCGATCTTTCATTCTACTATTATTATCAAAATTCTAAGAAAAAACAGACTTATCTGCCAGTCTCAGCTGTAATCCCTCCTCCGGACGGTTGGATTCAGCATTCAGTCCCACATGGTAAGCTATTGTAGCGCAATAAAATTGAAAATTTTAATTACTTAAATGTAGCTTTTATAAGCTACAAGCTTACCATGTGGGACTGAGGAGATTCCCACCTTACCTCCCCGCTGTATTACAGCTGAGGGGTATGGGTTTAAATCTCAACGAGAAAAGTTGTAACATAAGGGGCAGATCACGTGACGACAACCTGAGGCTACGGCCAAGAATAAATGTCTTTTTTTCTTAGACGTTGGTCGTAGTTCCTCACGGCAACCAGTAAAGCATTCAGTCCCACATGGTAAGCTTGTAGCTTACAAAAGCTACATTTAAGTAATTAAAATTTTCAAGTTTGTTTGAATATCTCCTGATCATTGTGCTCTTTCACTTCTTCTATATTTTATGATATTGAAAACTTTTTCCCCATGCTGTTTGGTAAGGGCATCTTAGATGCTATTTTATGGAAGATATTGTTGTTATCCACAGGGTTTCAGTTGGGCATATTTTATGGCACTATTGAATTGATAACCTGAAAATCATATTTATATAGTTACTGTATTTTTGTGTTACAAGTATTTGTTAAATTTTATCCATTTGTTTTTATGCATTTTCAGATTTTTAATAAAGGCACCCAAAGCACCTCCTAGAAAAGACAGAAACCTTTCCAATGTCATTATAAGTGAAACAAAGGACAACTCAATAGCAAAACACCAGGTAATGTCACACCAAATTATGCCATTAGGCTTACGCTGTGGTTGCTAGTCTGAGATCATTATTCATCTGAAACTAGTCGGCTGTTTCAGAAAATGCTTGAGACTGAATTTACTAAACTCTAGGACTTGTACATTGCTGCCTCAATATAATTTTTGAAAAGTCTCAAACATTATTTTGTCTTAACTTACGTACATGTTTTTAACCCCAGCCCATAAAGGTTGCGCCGTCTGTGCGGCAGCGTCAGGCATAGAGTTTGTGGGTGTTCCACAGACTAAACCCCTGCACGGATTTTCAGCAGATTTTCAGGGGATGTTTACCCCAAGAGGATCTAGAGCTGATTAGGTTTTGGGGTGTTTCCGGTAATAACTGTTGCCATAGCAACACTTTTAAGATTTTTCGGGTCTTGAAGTTTGTGGGTGTTCCACAGACTAAACTCCTGCACAGATTTTCAACAAATTTTTAGAATATGTTTATCCCAAGAGGATCTACAGCTGATTAGGTTTTGGGAGGTATCCAGCTACCACTGTTGCCATGTCAACGCTTTTAAGATTTTCGGGTCTTAAAGTTTGTGGGTGTTCCACAGACTAAACCCCTGCACAGATTTTCAACAAATTTTCAGAATATGTTTATCCCAAGAGGATCTAAAGCTGATTAGGTTTTGGTGGGTATCTGGTAACAAGTGTTGCCATGGCAGCACTTTAAAAATTTTGGGATCTTAAAGTTTGTGGGTGTTCCACAGACTAAACCCCTGCACAGATTTGCACCAAATTTTTAGGGGATGATGACCCGAAGAGGATGTAGAGCTGATTAGGTTTTGGGGAGCTATCCGGTAACAACTGGTGCCATGGCAACACTTTTAAGATTTTTCGGGTCTTAAAGTTTGTGGGTGTTCCACAGACTAAACCCCTGCACAGATTTCCACCAAATTTTCAGGATATGTTTATCCCAAGAGGATCTATAGCTGATTAGGTTTTGGGAGGTATCCAGCTACCACTGTTGCCATGGCGATACTTTTAAGATTTTCGGGTCTAAAAGTTTGTGGGTGTTCCACAGACTAAACCCCTGCACAGATTTTCACCAAATTATCAGGATATGTTTGTCCCAAGAGGATCTAGAGCTGATTAGGTTTTGGGGGGTATCTGGCGGCAACTGTTGCCATGGCAACACTTTAAAATTTTGGAGTCTTAAAGCTTCTTCTAAAATCTTTGATATTTTCTGTAAAAGCACTGTCAGATTTAAAAGGGAAAATCCAGACCTTTTCCTTTTAGACCTTAAATTTCGCAATATGCAGGGTTTTGGTGCAAATATGGAAATTTCTTTCATGAAATATGGCAGTTTCATGCAAAAATTTGCACCATTTAAGACATTTGTCAAAATCACGTAAGTGAAAAAACTCAAAAAGCCATCAGAAAAACAGCAAATATCCACCTGGAAAAAGGGTGCACCCTAATCACGAAAATGGCAAATTTCATCTATTTGTAAATAGGGTGTACCCTATCCATGAAAACTGCAATTTTCATCTTTTTGTAAATAGGGTGCACCCTAAACACGGAAACTGCAAATTTCATCTTTTTGTAAATAGGGTGTGCCCTAAACACGGAAACAGCAAATTTCATCTTTTTGTAAATAGGGTGTGCCCTAAACACGAAAACAGCAAATTCAATCTTTTTGTAAATAGGGTGTGCCCTAAACATGGAAATTTAACAGCAAATTTCATCTTTTTGTAAATAGGGTGTGCCCTAAACACGGAAACTGCAAATTCAATCTTTTTGTAAATAGGGTGTGCCCTAAACACGGAAACTGCAAATTTCCTCTTTTTGTAAATAGGGTGTGCCCTAAACACAGAAACTGCAAATTTCCTCTTTTTGTAAATAGGGTGTGCCCTAAACACAGAAACTGCAAATTTCCTCATTTTTTAAATAGGGTGCTGTGCCCTAAACACAAAAACAGCAAATTTCATCTTTTCATAAATAGGGTGCACCCTAAACACGGAAACTGGAAATTTCATCTTTTTGTAAACAGGGTGTGCCCTAGAGACAGAAACTGCAAATTTCCACTTTTTGTAAATAGGGTGTGCCCTAAACACAGAAACTGCAAATTTACTCTTTTTGTAAATAGAATGTGCCCTAAACATGAAAACTGCAAATTTCCTCTTTTTGTGTATAGGGTGCACCCTAAACACGGAAGTTGCAAATTTCATCTTTTTGTAAATAGGGTGCACCCTAAACACGGAAACTGTGAATTTCCTGTTTTTGTAAATAGGGTGTGCCCTAAACTGTAAATTTCCTGTTTTTAGGCAGGTTGCGTGTAACCCACCCGCCTATTAGACGGATGTGTCCGACGTCCGTCCACATTTTTTGTTTCGGGACCCTAACTCGAAAACGGTTTGTTCAATCATATTCAAACTTAACAGGGACATAGATCACCATACTAGCTATGTTCCTTTCGAAATTGGTGTAATTCTGTCTGTTCGTTTGTCCGTCCACATTTTCGTTTCCGGACTCTAACTCGAAAATGGTTTGTCCAATCGAATTCAAACTTGACAGGGACATAGATCACCATCATAGCTAGGTTCCTTTCGAAATTAGTGTAATTTTGTCTGTTCGTTTCTCGGTTTTTTGTCTGTCAGTCAAAATTTCCATTTCCGGACTCTAACTCGAAAATGGCGTGTCCAATCGAATTCAAACTTGACAGGGAGATACATCAACACCATAGCTAGGTTCCTTTCGAAATTGGTATAATTCTGTCTGTTCATTTGTCTGTTTTTTGTCGATTTATCTGTTCGTCAACATTTCTATTTCTGGACTATAAATCAAAAACACTGTGTCAAGTCAAATTCAAACTTGACAGGAGATAGATCACCATCATAGCTAGGTTCCTTTCTGAAATTGGTGTAATTTTGTCTGTCCGTTCATTTGTCTGTTTTTTGTCCATTTATCTGTTCGTCAACATTTCTGTTTCCGGACTCTAACTCGAAAATACTGCGTCCAATCAAATTCAAACTTGACAGGGAGATAGATCACCATCATAGCTAGGTTCCTTTCGAAATTGGTGTAATTTTGTCCGTTCGTTTGTTCGTCAACATTTGCGTTTCCGCACTCTAACTCAAAAACGGTTTGTCTTTACAGACATTTTCTTTCTCTTAGATGTTGTTTTCTCTACTTAAACATTATTTGGAGGTTTATGTAACTGACATTGCTCTGAAAGTATCCAGATCTTTGCACTGTTATTACTCCTGTATCTCATGGTGTTGAAAACTATTTCCCCAGGCTATGGGGTATGTGCATCTCTGATACTATTTTTTTATTTACAAAGAAAAGGCTTTAAATAATTACACTCAGCATTATAATATAAGCTTTAAAATCAATTCTTAAATATTAAGAATACGTAGGAAAAGTTAACTTTTTGATAAACTCCACTCAACAAGGAAAAGTATACATGCTGATCAAAATAAGGGCTCATAGAAAAACATAATAAAGGATAATGTATATCAAAAGTCAGCTATATCCTCTGGTTTATGCTGTATCTTTTCACGCTTTTATGTAATTAGTGTAAATACACATACAACACTTTGTACAATCTTAGTCACTTTTTTATGTTTAGTTTGTACCAAAAAGCTAAAGGTTTAAAATTTTAATATTAGAAATTGATCTTAACAACAATACATATACCGTAAATGACCAATTTAGCACACAGTGCACTAAGCAAAGTCTATTTTTATTCAATATTTGTTGGGAAAAAATGTCCCTTTTAGCGCACCCATCATGAAACACTTTCCGGGATGAAGTTTCGGTCAATCCGGTAGAAAAACGGTGTTTCGACATTTAGAAATACCCACTTCCTGTAAATATGGCGGTAGATGAAAACAAACTCGAAAGTCGTGATAAAAATGTCAATTTATTAAGTAAAAATACGTAAATTATATAGAAAAATATGTGGATATTGAGAAAAATTAAGAAAGGTAAGATTTAAGCTGAATAGTCGATCATTAGAAACGTTTTGTAACCAACCGCGAGTGTGCACTGTCACTGTCTGATCGGTCACCCACTAGATCTTCTAGTAGAAGTTGTCAAGGACCATCAATTTATTGAGATAGGGTGCGGTTACAAGGGCGGATGCGCTAAATAGGTAATTTACGGTATGTTACAGTAAATAGGTGAAACCAGTAAATTTGCATATTTATTAAGATTTTGAGTAAAGGGGTGCATTTGCTGAATTGATTAGCAAATATGCATATATTTTTTTTAAAAAATCAGTATTTTCTTAGTTAAATCTAGAATGCTTTTACTTATTTTATATTTTGATTCGTTTTATCTGCAAGATTTAATAAAACAAAGATAGCTGGTCATTTTAGTATTTTACCTCATAAAATACACCAAATTTGTTTCAAATGAAATGTAAACTATCCTAATATTTACTACAAATGATTACATAAAACTCTTATATACTGATCACAAAAAATGGTATTTGTTTGTTGTTTGAAGGCTTTATGTCCTCAACTTGATCTGATGTTTCATATGAAGTCACAATTACCTGATGGCCACTGACTTTTAAGCACCAATCCATTATAGTAGTCTAATTTTTCTCAGAGCTTCCATAATAAAAATGTATTTAAATTATTTCCAAAAAATGTGAGCAAAACACACAAAACACCTTGAACATTCAACTGTATCAAAACATATGACTTCTAATCCACCACACTTCAATACTCCTTCTTGTATGATGTAAACCCATTATCTGACTTTCAGTCTTATCTTAATTGAGGTCACAGTGGGGGAAGAGACTGACCTATCTTGCCACTGAGAAAAATAAATAGATGTTGCTTGTGTAATTTGAGTGGGTGTCCCTTAATTTATCTAGGCTCTCTCTTGTAGGTATGTACAACATACCAGTGGGGTTTATCAGTCCAGCATATATCTCTGACATTATAATGACCCCTTTACCCCACTGCACACACTTGATTTACACAGTCTTGGAAAAATGTCTTTGAGAATGGTGGTAGTTGAGTAAACATACAGGCACAAAATGAACACACACCCAAGTGAAAATTTCTGTAAAGCCTGAATCCTGATTTTTTTACTTAAAATAAGTGACTCCAGTCCAATTTGAGACTTTTCTGGAAGTCTCAAATTTTAAAGAGTTTTGTAAAGTTTACAATTTTACATACAAATTAGACATATTTTCTAATGTCATGAGAAAAGGGTAAACTAAGTGAGAAAAAAATGTCTTCATAAGTTATAAGTCATGCACTTTCCTTCAGTTGTTTACTTAATATATACTTTTAGTGCTTATACTCTTGTTGGAGTATTAAATTTTGTATTACTCTTTGTATATTAAAGTTTGTATATCTTAAAATAGAACATTTTTTTGTAAAATGTATTCAGTCCCACTCAAAAGTAACCCCTAAAATTCTTGCCTTTCAAACACACCACTCATTTGGTTTTCTCAGCCTCATCTTAATTATCTGAAAGACTGGGATGAGATTTAAGTTTAAAAGCATGTATCGCTGGGAGAGGACACAAACACAAACCACAGTCCTAGGAATTATACCATCCCAACCGGTCAAATCTGAGGGAGGGCTTATCTACTCCCCCACTGCAAGTGTTTATGTTATCTGAAAACCATGTAATTAATAGCCCATCATCTGCATGTGTCTTGTGGCTGTAAGTGACTACTGTCTCATTTAAAATGTGTTGCCAGTACTGGATGAAAGCAAGTATACTTATCAAACCCAAACCGCATTTACCTGTTGAATATATGCTTGTAAAAAGAAGCATGTGTATACTGTTTCTATATTTTTCCTTCACTATAATTTAATGAAAGAGTTGTATTTTTTTCAGGTACACACATTTATTATCTCCACCAAAGAGGTATTGTTGTCATGACTGTTAGGGTTACATAAATACTACTGCTTGGGTCACAGTCTGACTTATATCCTATTAAATTTTGACTGATCTGGATCACTATCTGGATACAAAATTATAATAAATAATAATAATCCAGAGACATGCTGTTACTTTTAAAAGATACCTTATCTAGCAAGGATGATAAATTCTTCAAGGCATGCAGATTTGTGTGTTCGTCTGTTCTACGAGCCGCTAGATAAGAGGTACTCCCACGAAAAGTGTGAAAATTTCAACTCTTTATCACAATTTTCTCATTGACCATTAAAGGGATTTCTCCCTATCTTAGATATATGTACTAGGACACAAGTAGATTCCCTTTTGTGAGTATCAGGCCTGGATATTTTTAAATTAATTTTTTGTGAATTTTTATGTCAGCTGACAGACAAGTCGTCACTCTGCGGTGTGGGCGTCCGCGTGAATAACTTCTCCAAAACTACAAGGCCTAGAGACATGCTGTTTTTACGAGGATGAAAAATTGTTCAAGGCATGCAAATCTGTCTGTTCATCTGTTTGCTAGAGACATTACAAGGGAGGTACCCCCACCAAAAGTGTGAAAATTTCAACACTTTATCACAATTTTCTCAGTGACTATTGCAGGGATTTCTCTCATATCTTGCATATATGTACTAGGCCAGAGGTAGATGCTCTTGTGTGAGTATGAGACCTGGATTTGTCCTTTTTTAATAAATTTTTTTAATAATTTTTAATGCATTAAAATTCATGAAATCATGCACTAAATCACTTACAACTTTAAAAGTGTTGCATTTAGAGCATTTTGTTAAAATATGTTATTCAGCTACTTTTTCATAGCTACAACATGGTGAGTAACTTGGGTGTCTGTCTCAATAGCTAAGTGAGTAATAGCTAATTTTGCGCTTTTCAGTAACTTCCATCATGAGTAAAATCACTTGTAACTTGAAAACTATTGCATTTAGAGAATTTCGTATAAATATGTTATTCAGCTACTTTTAGGTCAGCTATAACATAGCAAAATTTCAGACCTGTAGCTCATGGCATAGCTGAGTAATAGCTACTTTTAGGTTATTACTGTTGAGTAAATCACTTATAACTTGAAAAGTATTGCATTTAGAGTATTTAGTTTCATATGTTACTCACCTATTTTTTGGTCAGCTATAACATAGTGAAGTTCCAGACCTGTGGTTTATTGCATAGCTGAGTAATAGCTACTTTGAAGTTCTCACTGTTGAGTAAATCAGTTGTAACTTGAAAACTATTGCATTTAGAGATATTTGTGTAATATGTTATTCAGCTACTTTTGGGTCAGCTATAACATAGTGAAATTACAGACCTGTAGCTCATGGCACAACTGAGCAATAGCTATTTTCAGGTACTGGCTGTTGAGTAAATAACTTGTAACTTGAAAAATATTGCATTTGGAGTATTTTGTTAAAATATGTTGTTCACCTACTTTTGGGTCAGCTATAACATAGTAAAAATTCAGACATGTAGCCCATTGCATAGCTGAGTAATAGCTATTTTCAGGTTCTCACTATTGAGTAAATCAGTTGTAACTTGAAAACTATTGTATTTACAGTATTTTGCTTAAATATGTTGTTCACCTAATTTTGGGTCAGCTATAACATAGTAAAAATTCAGACATGTAGCCCATTGCATAGCTGAGTAATAGCTACTTTGAGGTTATCACTGTTGAGTAAATCAGTTGTAACTTGAAAACTATTGCATTTAGAGTATTTTGTTTAAATATGTTATTCACGTAATTTTTGGTCAGCTATAACATAGTGAAATTGCAGACCTATAGCTCATGGCATAGCTGAGCAATAGCTAGTTTCAGGTTCTCACTATTGAGTAAATCAGTTGTAACTTGAAAACTATTGCATTTACAGTATTTTGCTTAAATATGTTGTTCACCTAATTTTGGGTCAGCTATAACATAGTAAAAATTCAGACATGTAGCTCATTGCATAGCTGAGCAATAGCTATTTTCAGGTTCTCACTATTGAGTAATCTATCTAATCTAATCTAATCTACTGCTGAGTGCGCTAGTTAACAAAAATCATTTCTTATAAGAAGAGTCGAGGGGCGTTCAAGGTCAGTGTACCAGGTTTGTGGGTGGGACCGAGAGGGAAGGAGACTAAGTTGGGAAGCTAGAGATGGGTTTTGAGGTGTTTCCTGAAAGATGCGACAGAGGGACTGTTTCTTATTTGGAAGGGGAGAGAGTTCCAAAGAACTGGGACATAGTGGCTAAAAGAATTTGAGAAGTGTTTAATTGATTTATGAACTCTACGGTCAAAAGTAGGGGTATGAAGGAACTTGAGTTTAGGGGTACTTCGTCTAGTCTTTCTAAAGGAAGTGTAGGGGTGGATTAGTTCTCTTAGGTACACAGGCTGACCTTGGTTGAGGATTTTGTATGTAATGAGGCCTATTTTGAATTGTACCCTATACCTAACTGGAAGCCAATGGAGTTTGTTCAGTTGAGGGGTGATGTGAGAAAATTTTGAGCAACGGGTGACAACCCTGCAGAGTGAGTTTTGCACTAGTTGCAGTCTTCTTAGCTCAAAGTCTGTGAGTGATAGAAAGAGGAAATTGCAGTAGTCCAGTCTGCTGCTGACCAAGGCATTGGCTAAAAGAACTGATGTTTTAAGGTCTAAAGGGGGCGTATTCTGTAGAGGTCTCTTGTATGAGCTCTAGTGGACTTTATGACCTGTGACACATGGTCGGAGAAAGTGAAATTGGAATCAAACACCACTCCGAGGTTCTTGACACTTTGTGCTGGTGAGACCTGATTACCAAGAATATTGATTGGAAAGTGAGGAAGGAGTTGTTTACGGTTGTTTTTCGAACCTATCAAAATGAACTCGGTTTTATCAGGGTTGAGTTTTAATTTATTTGTGAACATGAAGTGTTGGATGTCGTTTAGGCAATTTTTTAGTTTTTGTACAGATTGAGAAAATTTGCTGGAGAGAGTGAAATGTATAGCTGAGTGTCATCGGCGTAGAAATGGTAATTGATGCTACTGTGAGATTGAATGATGGAGCTGATTGGGTTGGTGTAAAGGGAAAAAATAATTGGACCAAGGACGGAGCCCTGGGGGACCCCATGCTGAAGGGCAACAGGATTTGAGAGTGTGCTGCCTACCTTGACCGAGTGTGTCCTTCCCGACAGGTATGATTTGAACCAGCCGAGTGCCAGTTCAGTGATTCCATAGTAACCATTAAGTCTGTCCAGGAGTATAGTGTGATCAATGGTATCGAAAGCGGCGGAGAGATCTAGAAGGGTGAGCGCTGTAACAGACCCTTTGGCCATATTGAGAAGAATATCATTATGAATGTTAAGGAGAGCACTTTCAGTAGAATGGTGTTTTCTGTAAGCTGACTGGAAGGCAGTCATCAGGCCGGCTTCATCAAGGTGAGTTTGTAGCTGGGCAGCTACTACCCTTTCAAGTATCTTTGAAATAAAGTTTAGATTGGAAACAGGCCTGTAATTTTTGAAAACTTCCTTGTCTAAGGAGGATTTTTTGAGAATTGGGGTTACATGGGCCTAGCGTATGGCATAGCAATAGCTACTTTCAGGTTCTCACTGTTGAGTAAATCATTGTATCCACTGGATAGCCGCAGTATTTAGAGAGATTTCACCATTACTGCTCTAACTAAAAAAAAATAATATAGCTAGCCTTGTTGCAGGATATATTAATAACCATAAAATGTTGCCTGGGAATATTTTTGGCCTCATTTTGAAAAACAAGATGGCCGCCACAGGCATTTCTTTGTCAGTCATGAAAAGTGCTTATATCTCCCTTATTATTGGTCCTAGAAGTTTGGGATGGTAAACAGGACTTATAGGAAATCATGGGCTGGGAATCTGATGTGGTCCAATTTGACCTTGGACCCCTCCTTCAAGGTCAAACGAGGATAGCCAAACTTAAAAGTGCTTATAACTGGCATATTATCGGTCCTAGAGGCTTGGAATGGAAAACCAACCTATAGAAAATCATGGGCTGGGAATCTTTTGCTGTGGTCGGATTTGACCTTGGACCCTGCCTTCAAGGTCAAACGAGGATAGCCAAACTTAAAAGTGCTTATAACTCACTTATTAATGGTCCTAGAAGTTTGGGATGGTAAACCAACCTACAGGAAATCATTGGCTGGGAATCTATTGGTGTGGTCAGATTTGACCTTGGACCCCTCCTTCAAGGTCAAATAAAGATAGCCAAACTTAAAGTGCTTATAACTGGCGTATTATTGGTCTTAGAGGTTTGGGATGGTAACCCAACATATAGAAAATCATGGGCTGGGATTCTTTTGGTG
The DNA here is from genome assembly GCA_964017235.1 of Sabellastarte sp. h YS-2021. Lineage (NCBI taxonomy): Eukaryota > Metazoa > Annelida > Polychaeta > Sabellida > Sabellidae > Sabellastarte > Sabellastarte sp. h YS-2021. The sequence continues at coordinate 162,040,210 of OZ024927.1, read as the reverse complement.
TTGTCAGATTTGACCTTGGACCCCTCCTTCAAGGTCAGTTGAGGATAGCCAAACTTAAAATTGCTTATAACTCGGACTGGTGTCTAGGAGCGGACAACTCCAAGAACAAGGCTTCTTTGTGGAGGTGGCAGAGAGAATTGCTGCTCCTCAGCGATCATCAACAAGGACTATCTACAGGTCAAAGTGGGCCCTATTTGAAAAATGGTGCAGAGAAAATTCGGTGGATTTCTCTGTGAATCTGTGAAACAAATCTCAGATTTTTTCATGTACCTGTACCAAGACCTAAACAGGCGCCCCTCGACCATTGATGGTTACAGGAATGCAATCGTTGACACTTTGGGCCCAACGGCCCACCATATTGCACACAATGCAGACCTTCATAGGTTACTCTCCAGTTTTCACAGGGATTGTCCAAAAAGTTCCAGAAATCTGCCTAAGTGGAACCTTTCTGTTGTTCTCAATCAGCTCACAAAAGCACCCTTTGAGCCTATGAAAGACACAGACCTCAAACATCTTACCCTCAAAACTGCTTTCTTGCTAGCTTTGGCCTCCGGCAAACGCCACAGCGAAATCCATGCCTGGGTCACAAACAAAGTATCTAATCTAGGTCAGTGGGAAAAGGTCGCCTTGTTCCCTTCTTCTGATAGATAGACAATTCAAAGAAGACAGGACCCTGTGTCTGGTGCGGGCCCTGAGGTACTATTTGGATCGAACCAAAGACCTGAGGGGGTCTCGTTCCCTTCTTTTCATCTCCTTCAAGAAAGAACATACCTCAGACATCAGACCGGCTACTCTCTCTTCATGGTTGAAACAAACCATCCTACTTTGTTATAAACAAGCATATCAACAAGCCTTGGACTTGGTCCAAGTTAAAGCGCATGACATCCGGGCCTTCGCGGCCTCTAAGGCCTTTTACAGTGGAGTATCGGTGGACCAAATCAAGCAAGCCTGTCACTGGAAAGCTCACAACACATTTACAAATTTTTACCTAAAGACCTTCTTGGTCAGACAACGACAACAATATGTATCTGGGACCCGTAGTGGCGGCACAACAAGTCCTAGATCCTTCCCCTCAGACCAGTTGTCCTCGGAAAGAAAAAAAGGGGGGGGGGCACATCCACTACAACCAAGTCTTCAGGAGTCTCTCCCAGGATCTAGGTATTCTTTTACCTTCAAGATGTTACGGGTAAGGTCATTTTTGTTTGTAGTTATCAAAGTAATTTGTATTAAGGACTTATTAAGTTGTCATTAATCTCATATTCAGGTGGCAAAAAATTTTATGAGAATTCCAACAAATGGGCTGGTATATCACTCGTGATGGGTACCTAGGGACCCTTAGGCCTCTAAGTGAGCACTGCTGTACTTCCGTCCTACAATCAAAACATCTTGACAGTTTTTAGCACTGTCTTCTATTCTACATAGGTTTTTGGCTCCTTACAGGCCCAGTCTTCGGGACTGGGGCACTGTAAATGGGACTCAGACTGGTATTTCTAACACTATTCTAATATAATTATTGCTTCAAATCTAAGAAAAAATTGACATTCCTTCCAGTCTCAGCTGTAATCCCGCCACCGGGTGGTTGGATTCAGCATTGAGTCCCACATGGTAAGCTATTGTAGTGTAATAAAATTGAAAATTTTAATTACTTAACCCTTTCGCTACCATCTATGACATCAAGCAGTCGACACTAATGTGTATTACAAGGTACCATGTCTGTCGACACAGAGTCGACGGCAATAATATTGATTTTTTCTTTCCCTTCAGTATACTGCAATACGTTTTCTTTGGTGTATCAGTATTAAAACGATTGCTTAAGTAAAATATATGTAAGTTTTACTTTATTTTCACATTATTTCAACATTTTCAACTATTTTAACTGGTTTATGTATATATTGCCGTATTTACCGCATATAGTTGCATATTGTTACTCGTGGTTATTTTTATTTGGGGAATTCCCACGAATTTTCCCATTCGACTTTCATCAATTTCTAATGAAATATGCCGAAAAATACCGCAAATAAAGTGTATAAGGTAGTGAGTTATTATTTTACTTCATTGGCGTTTCTGACGTGATATGACGTCATATGGCTACAGTTCCATGGAATAATGTTCCTTCAGTAGCGAAAGGGTTAAATGTAGCTTTTATACGCTACAAGCTTACCATGTGGGACTCAGAAGAGTCCCACCCTGCCTCCCCGCTGTTTACAGCTGAGGGGTAGGTTTTAGAAAATTTCAACAAGAAAGTAGGGCGCTTGGTCAGAAGTTATCATGTGACGACAACGAGAGGCTACGGCCAACTACAAATTTATTTTTTTCTTAGACGTTGGCCATGATGCCTTGTGGCCATCTGAGTACAGCATTGAGTCCCACATCGTAAGCTATTGTAGCGTAATAAAAGCTACATTTAAGTAATTAAAATTTTCAATTTTATTGCGTTAATACATCCTATCCAATGGACCATTGCTGAATAACTAAGATGTACGCAAGCCAGTAAGGGTGTCAGGTTTCACTCCACCACGTATAAACTCTAGGTAACTGTCCCTACGCGCCAGAGTGAGGTTGGCCATGCTGACGAAAACTCCCTCTGAGAGATCCTGCATTGTACACTGCATAGCTTGTGAAATGGACCTTTTGAAAGTCACCAAATACTCAAGCTCTTCTACTGCTTGCTACTTTCTCTCTGCTGTGTTGCCCTTAGTTGAATCTACCCGGAGTGACTTCAACTGTGTAACCATGGAGTCCTGTACCTTTGTAAGGCACCTTGATAGACCAGCAGCCTGATTACACATAATGGTCTGCTCTCTGAATGCCTTCTCCCACCTGCTCAGTGTGTCCTGGCTAAAATTATGTGAGGCTGGAGCAGAAGGTAAAGTTCGCCTGGCCACTCTAGAGAACGCACTGTTGAGCTTTGCCGGTTCCGGAGACCAGTCAACTACAGCATTGGAAGCAGAGTCCTTCTTAATTGCATGCATCCCATACCACTTTGAAGTACGGGGCGTTTTCACAAACTCAGGTCACGTAGTAAGCCACTGTTCTCACTGTTGCTAGAAGGATAACCCTCAGCAACAGTCAGGTTTAATTTCTCCATCTTTCTACACAACCATTCATCTACCAGTAATCTAACAGACACTTTACCGGTTCTCTTCACTCTGGACCCGGCGAAAGGGTTATCATCCATAGAAGCAGCTGAGTTGTTGTAGTCGGGTATATGATGCCAGCCCATGAAACTTCTGACACCTCTGATAGTTTCCCTGTAATTGGCATCTTCAGAGAGGTCCTGATTAGTAGTTGTTTCCGGCAAATCACTCTGGTTGTGAATACTAGCTGGTGAAGCCGGTTCCCCAACCAACTCAGCCTCACTTTCAGATTCCGCAGCAACCGCAGCATTTTCGAGAATGGAAAGTAATTGATCAGACAGCTTGGCACTGCAAAAATACTGAAATTTGCATTTGACTTGAATTTGGATATATTTTGGATATTTTTTATTTAAATTTAACAGCAATAGGATTTGAGTAAAAGATTAAAAATTTAACTAGATGAATCTGGTTGTGGTAATTGGATAAAGTTATATGAATTTATCTCTTTATGTGCTGTAATGTCAATGCACAGGATAAAATTTTAAAAAAGTATTCATAGAGTGCAGACCTATAAGGAAACATTTCTGAAATTTCAGGGCTTTTTGCATCAAGAATATGATCTGATCTCATCTTTTCTAGAATATACAGCCCAAACCATATAAAATGCTATACAGATGTGCTCATTACTTTTGGAGTAATTGTGAATAAGAATACAAAGAAACAATAAATCCTGAATTAATGGAAAGCTCCCAAGAGGAGGCCTGTGCTCTGTGAGTGCTATCTGGTTTGCAGAATGATAAAATAATTAATATTTTACTCAAATAATCCTAAAATTTGTTATTCTAGGTAATCTGAGAATTTTTGTGCAATAAATGTTCTATGTATTAATACTCAGAAGTCATTTCCTGCTCTTAATTTATTTAGATGGACAGTTTTTTTAGTTTTATCATGTTTATGTTATGTGCAAAATATATGTAGAATGTGCAAGTGAAAAATGAGTATTTAGTCTAAACTTTTACTTCTCTGAAAAAGTGTACACAGGCACTAGTTTATCAAGATGATAGAAACCACAAGATACCAAGGTTACTCTCTTGACAACTATAAATTATATAAAACATTGGGGAGGGAGGGGGCAATGCTGGGCCTGGTAGGGTGGAGAAGCAGTGGCAGATTAGACTGTACTGTGGTCATCATCCTTGTTTTTTTCAGTAAACAAAGTATCTCTTTACTTCAAAAGCAAGATTTTATAGTGATAGATCAACATGGATCAGCAAAGATCTAGCCTGGCACAAGGCTGGCAATAGAAGATCTATTTTTAGATTATATTAGATGAATTATTTTGCCATGTACATGTGTAATTTACTCAGGATTACAATGTTATACAACTAGCCATTTATTTATATTGATAGTGTAGTATTTTGTTATTGTTAAACCTACATTGGTACCTTGTAGACAATGCAGTTCTAAAATCATAAAGAACTCTTATTAAATTTCCTTTTTGAAAACCAGAAACTCTGTTGATGCTAACTGCCACTATGATTAATTACCCTGGAGTGGACTTTGAACATAGGAGAGAAAACATTGCCACTTCTCAATAGTTACAGACATATAAACAGGCTTTATAAGAATTACATATATGAGTGTGTGTTCCAAGAATAACCAAGAATAAAACCTGCTTGTAGAAACAGAGTGTTTTACTGGTCAAGATATAACATAAAAGTGGCGACGAGGATAAAAACAAGTTGATTATACTAGAGAACAAATTAACTGTAATTAATTAAGTGTAAAAGAACCACCAAGAGTATAATACATAATAATAATAAAAAAAAAAAACTGCTGAAAATTGTTGTTTTTTTTAACATCAGTAAAATGGCTACACATGGGAAATTAGATGAATTCCAGTGTGATAATGGGGATGTTGAAGCATGGAATGAATACTGTGAAAGGCTTGGACATTATTTTGTGGCTAATAAAGTTACTGAGGCTGCTATAAAAAAGTCCATATTACTCAGTGTTTGTGGAGCAAGAACTTACAAGCTGATGAGAAATCTAGTCTCACCCCAGAAGCCAGGAAAACTTTCTTATGATGATTTGGTGAAAGTTGTGAAAAATCATCACAATCCTCAGCCATCAGAAATAGTTGAACGTTTCAAGTTCAACAGTCGAAACCAGAGATCAAACGAAACAATATCAGAGTATGTGGCTGAACTGAGGAGGCTGTCAGCCAACTGTAACTTCAACGCTACCCTGGAAGACATGCTACGCGACAGAGTTGTATGTGGTGTAAAAGACACTAGAATCCAGCGAAGGCTACTCTGCGAGAAGACACTCGACTTCAGTAAAACACTGTCACTAGCCCAGAGTATGGAGATTGCAGAGAAGAATGCACAAGATCTCCAAAGAGCCACACCACAGGAGGTGAACAAGGTAAACTTTAAAGGCAATACGACTGGAGGAAGTTCAACCAAGCAAACTCGGGGCAGTGGTCCACCAGAGGGACAGAAGTGCTACCGCTGTGGGTCAAAACACTCACCCAGCACATGTAAATTCAAGCAGGCAGAATGTTACAAATGTAAAAAAAATTGGACACATAGCCAAGGCCTGTCGTTCCAACAGTAGGAAGCCGGGAAAAAGGCCTGAAGCAGCCCATGTTCTCACAGAAGAAGGTGAAATCTGTGATGAAAGGTCAGAAGTGTACTCACTGTACAATATCAATGGAGCAAGTAGTCCTTGTGTGGTCAGGGTGAACATCAACAAGAAAAGTGTTCCAATGGAAGTGGACACAGGGGCATCTGTGACCATTCTGAATGAAAAGACACACACCTATCTGGGGAAGCCAAGCTTAACTTCCTGCAACCAGAAGCTGCGTACTTACACAGGGGAACAAATTCAAGTTCTAGGGAAGGTCCTGGTTGGAGTAAACTACAAAGATCAGGATGCAGAACTGCCAGCACTAGTAGTCAGAGGGGATGGTCCTTGTTTATTAGGCCGAGATTGGCTGAAGCAAATTAAGCTAGACTGGCATGCCATATTTCAAGTGCAGACTGATGCAGCACAGATAAACTCACAGCAAATACTGGAGAAGTACCCGCTGCTATTCAGTGAATCCCTAGGCACCCTCAAAGGCTTTGAAGCAAAGATTTATGTTCCAAGTGATGCCAAACCACAGTATTATAAACCCAGACCAGTTCCTTATTCAATTAAGGATCAACTCGGGAGGGAGCTTGACCGCTTAGTTCAAGAAGGTACTCTGGAACCTGTGGAGTTCTCAGAGTGGGCAGCTCCAATAGTGCCTATTGTGAAGGAGGACAAAAGCCTCAGAATTTGTGGTGACTATAAAGTCACAGTGAACAGGGTCTCTAAGCTTGATAATTATCCTATCCCCAAAACGGAGGATTTGTTGGCAACTCTGACGGGAGGTGAAAAGTTCACCAAACTGGATATGAGCAAGGCCTATCAACAGTTGTTACTGGATGAAGATTCCAAGAAATACACTACAATAAATACCTATAAGGGACTGTTTCAGTACACAAGATTGCCATATGGAATCTCATCAGCACCTGGGATCTTCCAGAGAGTGATGGAAGACTTGCTGAAGAACATTCCGAATGTATTGGTTCGGATGGATGATATATTGCTCTCAGGAAAGAATGACGAAGAGCATCTGAAAACATTAGAGGTGGTCCTACAGAAACTGGAAATGTCTGGACTGAGGCTGAACAGAAACAAATGTTTCTTTTTGGAACCTGAAGTTACCTATCTGGGGCAACGGATAAACAAACATGGTGTCTCACCAGTGCAAGAGAAGGTCAAGGCAATTTCTGATGCACCAGCCCCCAGAACAGTTTCTGACCTGAGATCATATTTGGGCATGATAAACTATTATAACCACTATTTACCTCAGCTGTCAATGGTGCTGAATCCCCTATTGAGGCTACTGAAGAAAGGCACAAAATGGAGTTGGGGTAAACCACAAGATGAAGCATTTCAAAAGAGCAAAAAAATGTTGCAATCATCAGCTGTGTTGGTTCATTATGATGCTAGCAAGGAACTGATTCTTTCGTGTGATGCATCGCCATATGGTGTGGGTGCAGTGTTGTCACACCAAATGGCTGACGGGAAGGAAAGACCTATAGCATTCGCATCCCGCACCTTGACACCAGCCGAGAAAAACTATTCCCAACTGGATAAAGAAGCTCTTAGTGTCATTTTTGGGGTAAAGAAATTTCACCAGTATGTCTATGGACGTCATTTTGTACTTTGTACAGATCACAAGCCCTTGGTTAGTTTGCTGAATGAACACAAGCTTGTTCCACATATGTCATCACCTAGGATGCAAAGATGGGCACTAACCTTGTCAGCGTATGAGTACACAATAAGACACAGAGCAGGAAAGGAAAATCAAGCTGCTGATGCACTGAGCAGATTACCAGTCCAAACAAAACGCTTTCAAGTACCAGTGCCAGGTGAAACTGTTTGTCTCATAGAGACTATGAACAGTAAAATTATTCACACAGAAACTGTGAAGCAGATGACCAGGAAAGATCCGACTCTTTCCATGGTTCTGAGGTTTGTCCAGATAGGCTGGCCTAATACTTGTCCAACTGATGCAGTGAAGCCGTTCTACAAAAGGAAGGCTGAGATGTGTCCAAGATGGATGTATTCTGTGGGGACAGCGTGTTGTACTACCACCACAGACAAGAAGGTATGCATTACAGATGTTGCACCAGACACATCCTGGCATTTGCAGGATGAAGTCTTTAGCACGAAGCTACATTTGGTGGCCTAGTATGGACTCAGATGTGGAACAGATGGCACACAACTGTAATGAATGCACCAGTAATCTGAAGAGTCCTGCCAAATCACCACTACACCCATGGGAATGGCCAAGCCAGCCTTGGTTTCGTATACACCTTGATTATGCGGGACCATTCATGGGGAAGATGTTTTTGATTATAGTTGATGCCCACTCCAAATGGATAGATGTGCATCCTACCAATAGTTCTACATCAGAAATCACCATAGAGAAACTGCGAATAACATTTGCTAACCTAGGATTGCCACATCAAATTGTGACTGACAATGGGTCATGTTTCACCAGCACAGAATTCAAGAACTTCACAACTGCTAATGGCATCAAGCACATATTTACGGCTCCATATCATGCATCTTCAAATGGGCTTGCTGAAAGAGCAGTCCAGTCCTTCAAACAAAGCATGAGAAAGCAAACAGGTGGAACGGTACAAATGAAAGTTTCGCGATTCCTGTTCCAGTACAGAACTACACCTCATAGTGCCACAGGAGTATCACCAGCAGAACTTTTACTAAATAGGAAGCTGAGAAATCATCTTGATTTGTTGCGACCAGATCTTGCAACTAAAGTATTACAGAAACAGTCTTGTCAAAAAGATGCTTATGATAGACATGCCAAGTATCGCGAAATCCATGAAAATGACAAAGTGCTTGTGAAGGATTTTACATCAAGAAACCAGTATGGCTTCCAGGCGTTGTCACTAAGGAGACAGGTCCTGTGTCAGCAGAAGTTCAACTACAAGATGGACAGGGCTGTGTTAGCCGCCACCAAGATCATATTCACCGCAGGCACGAGAAATCTTCAAATACACCTGAATCGGAAAAAGCAGATTCACCAGTTTCACCAACAAATGGAGAAGGTGATATGACTACAAAAGACAAAGATGATATCACCACAGAACGGGCAAAAACACCTACCAGACCAAGGAGAGACCGTAAACGTCCAGCTTATTTGAAAGACTATATATTAAGTTAGGCCAAATAGAGCACTACACATATTTTGGGCAGAATAATCCCAAGCTCTATTAAAAAGGAAATGGGCAGTCTACCCCATTTTTCTTCAGCTCGAATAATTGTAAATTAAAGCTTTATTGTCTAGAGTTTTTAAACTAGGTGTAGGGGAATGTAGTATTTTGTTATTGTTAAACCTACATTGGTACCTTGTAGACAATGCAGTTCTAAAATCATAAAGAACTCTTATTAAATTTCCTTTTTGAAAACCAGAAACTCTGTTGATGCTAACTGCCACTATGATTAATTACCCTGGAGTGGACTTTGAACATAGGAGAGAAAACATTGCCACTTGTCAATAGTTACAGACATATAAACAGGCTTTATAAGAATTACATATATGAGTGTGTGTTCCAAGAATAACCAAGAATAAAACCTGCTTGTAGAAACAGAGTGTTTTACTGGTCAAGATATAACAGATAGCAAGCCAGGACCAGTTTTATTGTAACTTATTTAGGTTACTCTTCAGTCAAATTAATTTCATTTCTGTTGTAATTCTAGCTATCAGAATTAGAAGTTAACCAAATATCACATTATGGTTCCATTTTATTGGTTGTTCAGAATCAAAGCTCAAAACAAAGTAATTAAATTATGTAATAAATAAAGAGGTTGCGAACACTGTTTTTGAAGCCTGTATCTGTTTTCCACTATGTTACACGTCACTGATTTCTGTGTTGAATATCATTTCACAACATCAAAAGTACCAGCTGTTATGTATTTCATGTTTAAAAAGAGCTTTGCCATATTGATATCCGCCATGATCTTGTTTTAATTTATGTTGCGTTTTTGTGCTATATTTTCAATAAAACTTTGAGTGTATAAAACTGTGGAGTCACAGTTTTATACTTTAACTTGTGACTTGGAAGTCAAATGAAGGTCAGACTATTCTTTGGAACTATAGTATTGCCATGTGGTTCCTTCATAGTTTGTGTATGGTATTATACATTACAGTAATTATAAGTATATGTACAGTTCCAATGGCCAGATCACACTTTTTAGAGGTACCTGAAAACCCATTGGAAATACCCAATCATGGGACATGCAATTCCCCTGTACAAAGTTTTTGGGGAAAAGCATCTGATCAGGTGGAAAGACCCAAGGAATGTGTTAATGGGTGGTCTTCTCCATATAGAGGAGCACAATCTCCTTTTATTTACCAATGCACTTGTCAGTGGTTGGGGAACACATTGGTATTTAGTGCTATAAAATTCCAAATGTGTGGGAATTTTTTAATGCATATTCTGGACAGTTTCCAGTTTACTTAATAACAAAATATAACTACATATGTTATTTTAGCTCTCTGAGTATGCTTGTCATACTCTTGTACTTATCATCACAAGTGTGTTTGAAATTACTTCATTGGATCTATAAATGCATGCAGGGCCAAGGCACCTTTGGGAAGGTTGCCAGGTTAGTGCTTACATATATAACTACTAAATGTTATTTTGTTAAGTTACTTTTATTGCATGATATAGTCTAGTACTTTATCCTAACAAGATTGCTTGAAATTTGTACTTTTCATTTGATTACACCTACTTTTGGTGACAAAAATATTAAAAATCCCACCACCAGTATGGTTGTAATCAAGCACTAGTGAGGATAATGCAAGGGTATTTTACGCAATAAAATGTAAAAATTTTATTGTAATTTAACTTTTTGTAAGTTAAATACCGTACTTACCTTATCCTCACTAGATTCAGATTCCCACCCTGCCAACCCCACATTTTCAAGATTTTTGGGTTTACAATATATTATATTGGCTCCCAAAATTAAAGTGAGGCTTAATGGGCTTCTTCCAGTGCACGCGCATGCGCGGTCATGCGTATATATACTGGTACCGACAAGAATATTTATTTTTAAAATATTCTCGTTTGGTCGTCCATGTTTGCTCCCGCTAACACACAAGCACTAGTGAGGATAACGTAAGTATTTAACTTACAAAACTTTAAATTACAATAAAATTTTTACATTTTGTTAAATAAATTTTTCCAGTATGATGTTGATGGAAAGTCTACTTTGCTCTTAAATCACCATGTAACTGTTCATTATCCAGAGTGACGTGGCTTTTTTCAGGTGCAAATATATATGTTCCATTCAGGTGACTTTGCAATTACAGAATACAACTATGTGGTGTTTTAACTGATTGGTTGTCACTGAATAAATTCATTTAGACCACTGACAGAGGAATTGTAAGACCAACCAAAGGGATGCCACCACTGAATTAATTTTTCAATTGATACTGCTGTGTGAAGCCTAAAGTTTTAAAAGATAACATGTGGGTTTGTCACTGAATAAATTTATTCAAAACTAGTTAGCTGAGATAACACCGATCAAATTCTTTCCAGTGTTGAATAAATATTTTCAGTGGAGACTTAAAGTAACAATTTGGTGTTTAAAGTGGCAACTCTGTGGGTTGTTACTAAGGCAGTGATAGATTACCCGGTTACCCCAAAACAGTCTGAACTCCTTGAGAAACCAAGTATAAACTGGCAAAGCAGGTAACCGAAAAAATATAAAATATAGCAAAAATCAATGAAATACTCAGACAAACCTTGGTATTCTGTCAGATTTCTTTAACTGATATTAGTTTTTCACATAATTTTCCTTATTTAGACAGATATTTAACATTATTTTTCGTAACGTTTTGTTTACATCATCTACCATTTTGTTTCTCTTATACTTTCAATGGGTGACAACTAAAACACAGTTACCCGAATTTGGATCGGTTCTTTAGAGACAAATACCTGGTGTCGTTTTTCAGAGCTGATTATTGCCGAGTATCACTGTTTCATTGAATAAATTTATTCTGATTACAAACCAGTTCTACTTTTTCAAAATGTTTTGTGCCTACATAATGAAACAACTGAAGGAAAGTGCATGACTTGTAACTTATGAAGACATTTTTTCTCACTTAGTTTACCCTTTTCTCATGACATTAGAAAATATGTCCAATTAGTACATCAAATTGTAAACTTTACAAAACTTTTTAAAATTTGAGACTTCCAGAAAAGTCTCAAATTGGATTGGAGTCACTTATTTTAAGCAAAAAAAAAAAAAAAAATCAGGATTCAGGCTTTACAGAAATTTTCACTTTGGTGTGTGTTCATTTTGTGCCTGTATGTTTACTCAACTACCACCATTCTAACACTTTTTTCCAAGACTGTGTAAATCAAGTGTGTGCAGTGGGGTAAAGGGGTCATCATAATGCCAGAGATATATGCTGGACTGATAAACCCCACTGGTATGTTGTACATACCTACAAGAGAGAGCCTAGATAAATTAAGGGACACCCACTCAAATTACACAAGCAACATATATTTATTTTTCTCAGTGGCAAGATAGGTCAGACTCTTCCCCCACTGTGACCTCAATTAAGATAAGACTGAAAGTCAGATAATGGGTTTACATTATACAAGAAGGAGTATTGAAGTGTGGTGGATTAGAAGTCATATGTTTTGATACAGTTGAGTGTTCAAGGTGTTTTGTGTGTTTTGCTCACATTTTTTGGAAATAATTTAAATACATTTTTATTATGGAAGCTCTGTGAAAAATTAGACTACTATAATGGATTGGTGCTTAAAAGTCAGTGGCCATCAGGTAATTGTGACTTCATATGAAACATCAGATCAAGTTGAGGACATAAAGCCTTCAAACAACAAACCAAGATTTATGAAAATAAGATTTATTTATACCATTTTTTGTGATCAGTTACAGGGTTTTATGTAATCATTTGTAGTAAATATGCATGAGGACAGTTTACATTTCATTTGAAACAAATTTGGTGTATTTTATGAAGTAAAATACTAAAATATCCAGCTAGGTTTGGTTTATTAAATCTTGTAGATAAATATATGCATCAAAATATAAAATAAGTAAAAATAAAATAAGTAAAAGCATTTTAGATTTAACTAAGAAAATATTGATTTTTTAAAAAAAATATGCATATTTGCTAATCAATTCAGCAAATGCATCCCTTTACTCAGAATCTTAGTAAATATGCAAATTTACTGGTTTTACCTATTTACTGTACATATATGTATTGCTGTTAAGGTCAATTTCCAATATTAAGATGTTAAACCTTTAGCTTTTCGGTACAAACTAAACATAAAAAAGTGACTGACTGAGATTGTACAATGTGTTGTATGTGTATTTACACTAATTACATAAAAGCGTGCAAAGATACAGCACAAACCAGAGGAAAGCTGACTTCTGATATACAATATCCTTTATTATGTTTTTCATGAGCCCTTATTTCGATCAGCATGTATATTTTTCCTTGTTGAGTGGAGTTTATCAAAAAGTTAACTTTTCCTACATATTCTTAATATTTATGGCTAAGAATTGATTTTTAAAGCTTATATTATAATGCTGAGTGTAATTCTTAAAAGCCTTTTCTTTGTAAATAAAAAATAGTATCAGAGATGCCTGTACCCAATAGCCTGGGGAAATAATTTTCAACACCATGAGATACAGGAGTAATAAAACAGTGCAAAGATCTGGATACTTTCAGAGCAGTGTCAGCTACATAAACCTCCAAATAATGTTTAAGTAGAGAAAACAACATCTAAGAGAAAGAAAATGTCTGTAAAGACAAACCGTTTTCGAGTTGGAGTCCGGAAACAGAAATGTTGACGAACAAACGAACGGACAAAATTACACCAATTTCAGAAAAGAACCTAGCTGTGATGGTGATCTATCTCCCTGTCAAGTTCGAATTTGATTGGACACAGCGTTTTCGAGTTAGAGTCCGGAAATAGAAATGTTGACGAACAGATAAATGGACAAAACGAACAGACAGAATTACACCAATTTTGAAAGTAACCTAGCTATGGTGGTGATGTATCTCCCTGTCAAGTTTGAATTCGATTGGACACGCCATTTTCGAGTTCAAGTCCGGAAATGGAAATCTTGACTGACAGACAGACAAAAAACGAACAGACAAAATTACACCAATTTCAAAAGGAACCTAGCTATGATGGTGATCTATATCCCTGTCAAGTTTGAATTCGATTGGACAAACCGTTTTCGCGTCTAGAGTCTGGAAACAAAAAATGTGGACGGACAGACAAATGGACAAATGAACAGACAGAATTACACCAATTGCGAAAGGAACATAGCTAGTATGGTGATCTATGTCCCTGTTAAGTTTGAATACGATTGGACAAACCATTTTCGAGTCTAGAGTCCCGAAACAAAAAATGTGGACGGACGTCGGACACATCCGTCTAATAGGCGGGTGGGTTACACGCAACCTGCCTAAAAACAGGAAATTTACAGTTTCTGCGTTTAGGGCATACCCTATTTACAAAAACAGGAAATTCACAGTTTCCGTGTTTAGGGTGCACCCTATTTACAAAAAGATGAAATTTGCAACTTCCGTGTTTAGGGCACACCCTATATACAAAAAGAGGAAATTTGCAGTTTTCATGTTTAGGGCACACTCTATTTACAAAAAAGAGTAAATTTGCAGTTTCTGTGTTTAGGGCATACCCTATTTACAAAAAGTGGAAATTTGCAGTTTCTGTGTCTAGGGCACACCCTATTTACAAAAAGATGAAATTTCCAGTTTCCGTGTTTAGGGTGCACCCTATTTACAAAAAGTTGAAATTTGCTGTTTTCGTGTTTAGGGCACAGCCTATTTACAAAAAGATGAAATTTGCTGTTTCCTTGTGTAGGGTGAACCCTATTTACAAAAAGATGAAATTTCCAGTTTCCGTGTTTAGGGTGCACCCTATTTACAAAAAGATGAAACTTGCCATTTTTGTGTTTAGGGCACACCCTTTTTGCAAAAAGATGAAATTTGCTGTTTTCGTGTTTAGGGCACACCCTATTTACAAAAAGAGTAAGTTTGCAGTTTCTGTGTTTAGGGTGCACCCTATTTACAAAAAGAGTAAGTTTGCAGTTTCTGTGTTTAGGGCACACCCTGTTTACAAAAAGATGACATTTCCAGTTTCCGTGTTTAGGGTGTACCCTATTTATAAAAAGATTAAATTTGCCATTTTTGTGTTTAGGGCACACCCTATTTGCAAAAAGATTAAATTTGCTGTTTTCGTGTTTAGGGCACACCCTATTTACAAAAAGATGAAATTTGCAGTTTCCGTGTTTAGGGCACACCCTATTTGCAAAAAGATGAAACTTGCAGTTTCCGTGTTTAGGGTGCACCTTATTTACAAAAAGATTAAATTTGCAGTTTCCGTGTTTAGGGCACACCCTATTTACAAAAAGATGAAATTTGCAGTTTCGTGTTTAGGGCACACCCTATTTGCAAAAAGATGAAATTTGCTGTTTTCATGTTTAGGGTGCACCCTATTTACAAAAAGATGAAATTTGCTGTTTCCATGTTTAGGGTGCACTCTATTTACATAAAGATGAAATCTGCTGTTTTTGTGTTTAGGGCACAGCCTATTTACAAATAGATGAAATTTGCTGTTTCCGTGTTTAGGGTGCACCCTATTTACAAAAAGATGAAATTTGCTGTTTCCGTGTTTAGGGTGCACCCTATTTACAAAAAGATGAAATTTGCTGTTTTCGTGTTTAGGGCACAGCCTAATTCTAATTCTAATTCTAATAGCACTTTTATAGCGCTTAATCTCTGTCAAAAGACAGACTCTAAGGCGCATCACACAAAAACATTGTTCAATATTCAAAAACCAGAGACATTGCAGGGGTCAGCACCGCGGAGAAAGCAGAAAGGAGATTGGAAATTTAGGGTGGGTATGCTTTTCCAAAGAGGTATGACTTCAACTTTGACCTGAAAGAGGCAAGTGAGTTTGCAGAGCGGACCTCATCAGGAAGGTCATTCCAAATCATAGGTGCGTCATACGCAAAACTGAGTCCAAAATGTTTTCGAGACTTGAAAAATTGAACCAAAGTGGGGAACCTCAAGAAATATGCCATCAGATTGACTTCGACGAGTGTTATATGCACTATGTCTGGGAATGAGGAAGGGTTCAAAGTATTTGGGGTTACCACTGTGTAGGAACTTATATACCAACATGGCAGTCTTAAAGATAGAACGGTACTTAATTGGCAACCAATGTAGTGCTTTTCTAACTGGAGTGATGTGTGAGTACTTGGTGGTGTTGGCAACAATTCTGGCCAGGCTATTTTGAACACATTGAAGTTTGCGCAGATCTAGAGCTGAGAGACCTCTGAACAGAGAGTTACAGTAATCTAGTCGACTTCCGACCAGAGCATTGGCAGCCATAAGAGTAGCTTCATGTGTCAGATGTCCTCGGAGTCGCTTAAGATCCCGGACATGAGCAAAACAAGCCTTGCAGACCTTCCTAACATGGCAAGAGAATGAGAAATCAGAATCAAACCAGACACCAAGGTTCCTAACTGCATCTGTTGGTGATATGAGATTACCAAGTATGTTGACCGGGAAGGACTGATTAAGTTTTTCGCGCTGAGACTTTGAGCCAAACACAATGAATTCGGTCTTATCTGGATTTAGCTTGAGCTTATTTGTAGAGAGCCATCTCTTTACGTCTTCAAGGCAGTGTGACAGCTTATCAAGGGCCGAGGCAACATTTTTATGTGTGAGGTGTACATACAATTGTGTGTCATCAGCGTAGAACTGGAAACTAATACCAGGATGATTCTGTATGACTTTACTCAGTGGAGTAGTATAGAGTGAAAAAAGGATTGGCCCCAGGACAGAGCCTTGAGGCACACCATACAATAACTTTTTGGCATCAGATAAAATTGACCCAATCTTAATGCACTGAACATGGTCTGAGAGATAAGACTTAAACCAATCGAGGACAACCCCGCTCACACCAAACCAGGAGCTAAGAGAATTAAGTAGCGTATCATGATCAATAGTATCAAACGCTGCTGATTGATCCAAGAGAACGACAGCAGTAGCCTCACCTTTAGCAAAAGCCAAATGAACATCATTCTTAATTGAAAGCAATGCAGATTCAGTTGAGTGACCTAGTTTGTAGGCAGATTGCCTGACATTCTCCAGTCCGTTCAAACTAACATGGTCATTCAACTGAGAAGCAACAACACGTTCAACCAGTTTGGATATGAAGCCCAACCCAGAAACAGGTCTGTAGTTTTTTAAGTCATTGGGTGGTAGTGATGACTTTTTAATCAATGGGGTTACAATAGCCTTCTTGAATTCATCAGGTACAACACCTTCTGACAACGAGCAGTTAACAAGCCTGGTGATAGAGGGCAGTAAAATATCAATACATTCCTTAACAAGAAATGTAGGCCATGGGTCTAACAAACAAGATTTAGTGGGTGACTTCATGATAATTTTTCTAATTTCCTCTTGAGAAACTTGTTTAAAGCAGCTGAAATTGGGTACATCAGGTGGAGGAGGCAGAGTGAATGAGTCACTAGAGGAAAATGAGTTTCTGATTTTATCTATTTTGTCACTGAAGAAAGTGACAAACCGGTCAGCAAGACCTTTCTTAGATTCATGAGAAGGGAGTACTGCTTCAGGACTAGAGTGCAGTGCGGAACGCAAGACCTGCCATAGCTTCTTGGAGTCATTGGTATTTTCTTTGACCAGGTTTCTGAAGTAATTTGCCTTATCTTTGTTGACCAGTGAATTGCAGCGGCCAATCTGTCTTCGAAGTCTAGCTCGATTATAGGCAGATTTATCTTTACGCCAGATTCGTTCCAGCTGTCGCCTGATGGTTTTTGCCAGCCTGTAGGTGTCAGATAGCCAACCAGTAGCTTGCTTAGTAAAAGTGCGAGTAACCAATGGTGCATGCTTGTTGAGCAATTTGCTCAAATCATCTAAGTATTGTTCACACAAACCACTGACTGTATCACCAGGGCATTTTACGAATGCGCTATTTCCCAAATCCTTACGGAAACTGTCCATGTCAATTTTATGATACCTCCTGAAAGTGACAACTTTTGCCTTATGTGAAGGAGGATTAACTGAGTCAAGCTGAGCAAGGACAAGAGCATGATCAGAAATAAATTCAGCAACTCGTACATTAGAGATGACACTGGCATCAGTAGGAGTAAGAACAAGGTCTAGGATATGACCATGTAGATGGGTAGCCGTTTGAACATTTTGTGTTATATTGCATGATTCTAAACAGTTCTGGAATTTGATACTATCATTTGAAGAAGTATCCACATGAATATTGAAATCCCCACAAATTAGGAAAGAGGGAGAAACAGAGGATAAATATTCTAAAAGATTGAGAAATTGGTCCAGGAAACTTTCAGAGCATGAGCCAGGTGGACGATAAACACAAGTCAACACAAGCTGTTGAGCCGCCGACCCAATTGCAATGCTAACATTTTCAAAGGAACTGAAAGTAGGTGTGTCCACAGATCTAAACTGTATAGCTTTGTTGATAAAAAATCCGACACCACCACCACGGCCATGAATACGGGGTTTGTGGCAGAATTTGAAGCCTGTCGGGGTGATGGAATGTAGAAGGCTGTCCGTTTCCTCCTGGCGAAGAGAGCCTATTTACAAAAAGATGAAATTTGCTGTTTCCGTGTTTAGGGTGAACCCTATTTACAAAAAAGATGAAATTTGCCATTTTTGTGATTAGGGTGCACCCTTTTTCCAGGTGGATATTTGCTGTTTTTCTGATGGCTTTTTGAGTTTTTTCACATACGTGATTTTGACAAATGTCTCAAATGGTGCAAATTTTTGCATGAAACTGCCAAATTTCATGAAAGAAATTTCCATATTTGCACCAAAACCCTGCATATTGCGAAATTTAAGGTCTAAAAGGGAAAGGTCTGGATTTTCCCTTTTAAATCTGACAGTGCTTGTACTAACCTAAAATATTGCAGCTAGCTTCATCAGGTTTGCACAAAATGTAAATGGATAGAAAAGCTTGCCTGACAGTAATTGTGTCCTTGTTTTGGAAACAATGTGACCACCATATCACATCTTTAATACCAAATAGGAGGGTCATCATATCAAAAAGGCCTTATATCTCCCTTGTAATTGCTTCTAGGGCTACAAAATATGAAAACTACTTGTAAGAAATAATGGCCTGTGAATCTTTTGTAGAACATCTTGTGGGTTCTCTGTGCTTTTTACAACAGAAGTTGTTCCTAAGATTTTCCCAAATCTCAATGTTGTTGGCCATTTAGCTATACCTGCGGGCTGGGGTTCTTGCCTGCCGAGGCTGGCTATTTTTACTTTTTTAAACTGATGGAGAAATAATTTACAATGTGTTTGAAAACTTACTCAAAGTTTTGTCACACTTTATACCTTTAATTTTTTGTTTAAAAATACCTTGCTTTGAGACAGTTTTCTAAAAGTGTTATATCTTGTATCAGTTGTATCTTGGAAATTGTTGTATTTACAGTATTTTCTTTAAATATATTATTCAACTTCTTTGGGGTCAGTTGTACCATAGTAAAATTGCAGAACTGTAGCTCATTGCATAGCTGAGCAAAAGCCACTTTGAGATTCTCAATTTTGAGTAAGTCAGTTCTTACTCGAAACTATTGCATTTACAGTATTTTGTTTAAATATGGTATTTACCTACTTTTTACACCTTAATAGTTAACTTTGTACTCTACTTCTCAAAACCAGTTGCAGGGCACAACTTTTGTGTCCTTTTCTTCTTTCACTTCTACTCTGAAACTCAAAACACTCAGTCAGCTGACACAGAGCCCGTTCACAGGCACTGATTGCTTGTTTCACATTTTAGCCTGATTCTCATATAACGTAGTTTGGATCATGTTTTGATACTTATTACCTATCATCTCTTTTTCAAGGTCAAACAGGGTCAACTTACAAAAAGGCCTTTTGTCTCCTTTATTATTGCTTCTAAATGATAGGGATGTCAAAGCAGCAAAGAAGGAAAATGTATATGGTGTTTTATATGCAATATATCCAAAAATAAACTTCCAGCCTTTATCCTTTTCTTGTTTAGCCTAAACCAGTTGTTTTCTCAACATGTATCAAATTTAAATACACTAAGCTATTATAAACCTGGCTACTTTTGGAACCTGTTAGTATGATGTTTTTATTGCGTTAATACATCCTATCCAATGGACAATTGCTTTACCGGTCGGCGTGACCGGTCCCGCCAAACGCCAGAAAAAGACGTCCTGTATATAATACCGGCAGGACCGGTCAGTAGTGTGCATTCGCTAGGTGGCGCATCATACTTGCTTCCTGTCCAGACAGAGTGACGTCAGTTCATCTTTTTCGTTTGGCGCGTGTAGTGTGCAGATGCGTTTTGAATTTATTTCCAAGTTTGAAGAAAACGCGGTTTATTCTACGAAATTAAAGCTTATTTTCATCTGAAAATATAATTATTGTGTTACATACATTTTATGGCCTCTCCAGGACTTAAACGAGGCATTATCCAGCGTTTTATAGCCAGTTTTGAAGAATTTCTGTGTACTTGTCGTCGAGAGGAATCGTGGGTGAAAGGTCGTGTGTCGTCCCTGCAGCATTCCTTCTGCTGTTTAGAAGCGTGTAGTTTCCACGATTCACCCTCCTTTTATTTCTACCTGGTCGAGTAACACTGAGTGTATGTCGACGAGACGATATTTGAAGGAAAGAAGAATGCATCGTCTGACGTCATCACTTCCAGCTTATGCTTGTCACGTGACACGGACCTGGTCACGTGATACGCATTCAACAATGGAGGTCACGTGATACGCATTTAACAATGGAGGAATCGTGTTTTCAACAGAAGTTTTAGAAGAAAAGACGAGTATTTATCACTCTACAAACACTTTTTAACTGGCAAGAAGAAATCCAGCAACTCGTCTGTTGACCTGAAGAAGTTAGATGTCTTTGAATTCTGCAATTTTGCCGGTGCCGGTCATGTGACTTCACAGATCTCAACACAACTACCGGCAAGCAAATCCCCAAGCGGGACTGGTTCAGCTGACAAGAAGTGATGAGTTTTACCGGTACCAGTTCTGGTCAGACTACCGGTGGGGAGCACTAGTGATGGGTTTTACCGGTTCCAGTCTGTACAGACTACCGGTGGGTCATGTTCCTGTGAAGAAACCCCTTCAGTGGTTACCAGTGATCAGTCCTGTTGATCCTGGAACCTCCACCAGAGGCCTTTCCACTGGTGGGACTGTTGGGGTACCTGTTCCAGTCATGTTCTTGTGAAGCTGTCAAGAAACCCCCCCTTCAGTGGTTCCGGTGATCAGCCCTGTTTTGATACTGGAACCTCCACCAGAGGCCTTTCCACTGGTGGGACTGTTGGGGGTACCGGTTCCGGTCTGTACAGACTACCGGTGGGTGCTGTTCCTGTGAAGAAACCCCTTCAGTGGTTGCCAGTGATCATCCCTTTTTGATTCTGGAACCTCCACCAGAGGCCTTTCCACTGGTGGGACTGTTGGGGTACCGGTTCCAGTCATGTTCCTGTGAAGTTGTCAAGGAACCCCCCTTCAGTGGTTTCCAGTGATCAGCCCTGTGTTGATACTGGAACCTCCACCAGAGGCCTTTCCACTGGTGTGACTGTTGGGGGTACCGGTTCCAGTCTTGTTCAGACCACCGGTGCGGCTGCTCAGAGGGTTCACCTACCAGAAGTCGCGGTGACCATTGAGACCCTTATCTCCCCAGTGCAGATTTTTGGACCGGTACCAGTCCTGTTCAGGCTACCGGTAGGGTCACTAGCCAGCCTGTGCTGAGGGATACCGGCACCAGTTCTGCTCAGACTGCCGGTTGTGGTCACAAAAATCCAGCAAGGGCTACCGGTTTCACAGGACTACCGGTTACACAGAGTTGCTGGTGGTGAAATACAGCAGGGCTACTGGTTACGGAGAATTGCCGGTTCCGGAACCGGAATGATGCCGGTTCCGGAACCGGAGTGATGCCGGTTACAGGCTGCTGGTTACAGAGAAATCTGCTGTTCCCATCATTACTGGCAAGGCACCAGCTGCAAATCCAGTGCTGACAACAGGTTCACCGGTTACAAAGGTTTCCCGGTTACAGAGAATTGAGGGTGACAAGTTAGTTGGACAGGAAGTTTCTTCAGTAAATTCCTTTAACCAACCGGTTACAGAGCCTACCATCCGAGTGCTGGTTTACACAACCTTCAGGGACAGTTGCTTCACGAGATCTAGAGATACTGGTGAAGTACTCAGGTACTGTGCTGTCCCAAAATTTTTGGTTACAGAGAGACACCAGCCTATCGGTTTGACCGGTTACAGAGCTTGTTGGTTGCAGAGAAAAGCTGCTGAACCACCACTCTGGACAGGAAGAAGGCAGCTTAATATGAGCCTATCCCTGCTAAGAAGTAGTTCAGTTCACCCAGTTCTGCCAACTCCGGTGAGTTTATGCAGAACTGTGGAGCCACCAGGAACCGGTTACAGAGCATTGCCTCACGTATAACCGTTTAAGGCCTGGTACTGGGCAGGTCTCCAGGACTGACTGACAGACCGGCAGAAGTTCCTTAAAGGCAAAAACAGCTGTTTAGGCCAACCAGTGGCAGCCTAAGGAACTGGTTACAGAGGAATTCTTTGACCAGTCACTGGCCCCGGTGAAATGCCTGTCAAGCTACCTGACCAGTCAGCCAGCCTACCCTTTCGGGTCCCAGCTGGTCAGACAGTGGCTAGAGATTGAGGGAGGGTTACACTCTCCCCTTCCGGTTCAGACCCCACTTGACGAGGTCACCGACTGTAATAAGCAACTACCACAATCCAACCAAACAGTCCTTCCTTTTAGAGGCACTGTATCAGCTGATAAACAAGAATGCAGTCGAACCGGTGGAAAATCAAACTCACTGGGGTTTTACAACCGGCTTTTTGGTACCCAAACCCAACAACCGGTGGAGACCGATCCTAGACCTGAGCACCTTGAACACCTTTTTAAACACAGGGACGTTCAAGATGGAAACCCCAGAGACAATAAGAACCTCCCTCCAAGCAGAGGAGTGGGTCACATCCATAGATTTCAAGAAGCATACTTCCACATACCAATTCACAGTCAGTCCAGGAAGTACATGCGCTTTCACCTCTAGGGTCGGTCCTACCAGTTCAAAGCCCTTCCCTTTGGCCTGTCCACAGCTCCCATGGAGTTCACAGTGGTGGCCAAAGAGGTCAAACTCGTGGCTTTTCAGAAGGGTATAAGGATCCACCAGTACCTAGACGACTGGCTGGTGAGAGCCTCTACCCACCACACCTGTCTCCAGCATACTCAAACCCTAGTCACACTTTGTCAGGAATTAGGGTGGCTGGTGAACAAGGAAAAGTCAGAGCTGGTTCCCAAACAGGTCTTCAACTTCGTAGGTTACCAGTTCAACCTCAAAGAGGACAAGGTCAGACCAACAGAAGAACGTTGGCAGGCCTTGACACACAAGATCAGATCAATATTGTCGGATCCGCTTTGCCCGGTCCGACAATTCATGTCCCTCATAGGTCTACTCACAGCAACAGAAAAGCAAGTCTACTTAGGGCGACTACACATGAGACCCATACAGTGGCACTTGAAAAACAACTGGAGGGTCCCAGAGTCACTGGAAAAGGTGATCCTGGTCCCCAAATCCCTCCACCCCCATCTAAGGTGGTGGCTGGAGAAAAGCAATGTGCTTCTAGGTCAACCATTACACCCTCTAAAACATGCTCTGCAAATCTTTACAGACGCATCAAAAGAAGGGTGGGGCGCTCACTTAGACGAACATACTGCAAGGGGACAGTGGTCCCTACCAGAGAGCAAGTTACACATATAACCACTTGGAGCTGAAAGCAGTATTTCTAGCTCTAAAAGAGTTTCAAACCCTAGTCTTCAACAAGACAGTGTTGGTAGCTACAGACAACACAACAGTGGTTGCCTATATCAACAAAGAAGGGGGGATGAAATCGGACTCTCTGTGTGCCCTACTGTGGAGAATTCTGTCCTGGTGTACCAGGCAGCAAGTAACCCTCAGGGCACGTCACATCCCCGGCCGGCTGAACGTGATACCAGACAAGCTATCCAGGCTTGGCCAGACCATTCAAACAGAGTGGTCACTTCATCCAGAAGTGTTCCAAGCTGTATGTTCAAGGTGGCATCAGCCACAAGTGGACCTGTTTGCCACCAGGTTCAACAACAAACTACCACAGTTTGTATCACCGGTACCAGACCCCCAGGCTTGGGCAGTGGATGCACTCAGCCTCTCCTGGGAGGACCTGGACCCATATGCCTTCCCACCGGCAGCCATCTTGGGCAAAGTGGTGGAGAAGCTCCAGGACTGCCCCTGCAACAGAATAATTCTGATTGCTCCAGGGTGGCCCAACATGCCCTGGTTTTGGGACCTGGTAGCAATGTCAAGCCAGATCCCACTGTGTCTGCCCAGCATACCCAACCTAGTGTCTCAGCCATTCAACCAGGTCCTTCACAGGAACCTGTCGAATCTGAACCTACATGCCTGGCTCCTAGAGCACAGCAATCATGGAGCAAGGCTTCTCTGAGGCAGTGGCAGCACGAATTGAGGCTCCTCAAAGAAGATCAACCAGATCTGTCTATGAGGCAAAGTGGACCATTTTTACCAGTGGTGCCTCAGTAATCAGGTGGACTTCAGGGCACCACCTCTGAAAGCCATTGCTGACTTCCTCCTGCACTTGTTTCAGGAGAAGAAGTTACAACCAAGCACTATTGATGGCTACAGTTCCGCCATTGCTGACAAACTGGACAATTCCACCATTAATGTCAGCAAAGATGAGAATCTCACTCGTCTCCTGGATAGTTTCCATAGAGACAGACCTAAGGGCAGGAGGGGCATCCCCTCCTGGAACCTTTCACTGGTTTTACATCAGCTCACAAAGGCTCCCTTTGATTCCCTGAAAGAGGCCTCCTTGAAACATCTAACTTTCAAGACTGTTTTCTTGCTGGCTTTGGGTTCAGGTAAACGCAGGAGTGAGATCCATGCTTGGTTACATAAGAACATCAGACACCAGTCGGACTGGTCTCAGGTGTCTTTGTACCCCTCACCCAGCTTCCTATCCAAGAACCAGCTGGCTAAGGAAGGTCCAGATAGTGTGGCACCAGTGGTCATCCCAGCCCTGGCACCATCTCTGGATAGGTCACTCAAGGGTGACAGGTCCCTATGTCCAGTTAGAGCCCTGCGCTACTACTTGGACAGGACTGCAGACCTCAGGCAGAATAAGGAGTTAGTCTTTGTCTCCTTCAAGAAGGGTTTTGATAAATACATCTCACCTGCCACCATCTCCTCATGGATCAAACAGACTGTGGTTCTGTGCTATGAGCTCTCTGACCAGGAGGCCCTCACCTTACATCAGGTTAAAGCCCATGATGTTAGGGCCTTTGCTGCCTTAGATCAGATCTTGTCAGCCTGCCACTGGAAATCTCACAACACCTTCACCCAATTCTATTTGAAGGATGTTGCCTGGGCTGACTCAGAGCTTTTCCACCTGGGACCTGTAGTGGCTGCCCAGCAGGTGCACCACCAGGCCCAGAAGTGAGGGGATGTTGTATATATGTAAATATGTACATATTGTAAAAAAAAAAAAAAACTGTGACTTGCTTCCCTTGGGAAGTTTTATTTCTTCTGGGACTGAACTCAGCCCCTCTCTCTCTATCTTTCCCTTCTCAAACCGACTCTGGAAGGAAAGAAAAAAGGGGGGGCAACGTCGGTAGACTCCCGGTTAACCGGTGAGTTGGTGGCCGACCTTGACCTGTCGGGGTTCTCTGACCCTAGGTCAAATGGGCCTGTACTATTTTGTTTTATGAGTTCACAGAAGTCCCTAGCTGCTTACCCGCCAACCAAGCGGTAGTTATTCAGCAATTGTCCATTGGATAGGATGTATTAACGCAATAAAATTGCAAATTTAATAAGTAAATTAAATTTTTATAAGTTAATACCCTATCCAATGGACAGGCAAGGCCCTCCCAACCGACCCCGCTACCAGCTTACTAGGGGTCTAAATCTGTTTAGACAACGAAAAAGATGAACTGACGTCACTCTGTCTGGACAGGAAGCAAGTATGATGCGCCACCTAGCGAATGCACACTACTGACCGGTCCTGCCGGTATTATATACAGGACGTCTTTTTCTGGCGTTTGGCGGGACCGGGCGCCGACCGGTAAAGCAATTGTCCATTGGATAGGGTATTAACTTATAAAAATTTAATTTACTTATTAAATTTGCAATTCTCTCATTTTGTTGTTTTCTCGTGTTCTTTAACATATTTGCTCTGTTTTTCTTTCAGGTTAGCCAGCTTCCATTCCCTTTCACCAACGTACATGAATTTCAAAACAGTATTCGACAGCCAATTGGACGAACATGGGTACCCGAGACATCATACAAAGATATGATCCAGCCCAGAGTGACCACTAAACTAGGCACCATTATAGACCCTATAAGCAAAGAAGAGACATTTAAAAACAGCAAAAACAAAGACTTCACCTCAAAAACAGACAGTAATAAATCAGAGAAACAATCTGAGGGAGCTAGAAAATCACATAGTAAAAATTGAAAGAGGACAAAGCAGGCAAAATAGCCAAACCGTAGGGGAATCATACCAAATCAGAGGATGCTTAAAATTTGTATATTCTAATGTATGTCAAACAAATATTTGTTTCAAATGTTTCAAACTCAAACTTACTGTTGTTTTAGATAAAAGTAGAATGGCAGAACACCTACTACCCAAAAAACATTTGAGAGTGAAAATAGGTAACCAATCAAACGGAACATCCAGTGATGAAAACTTCAATCAGTACTTGGTTAATCTGTTATTTTCATCTTGTAATTAACTATTTAGTCTAGTGAACTAGTGCAATTCTGGACCTTAATATAACTTGATAAAAAGCATGAACAGAATACCGGAATATATTCCTAAGAGGGGGGACACACAGGCATATATAGAAAATAACTTGTCACAAGAGGGAGCTCATAGGATATACTTCTACAAATTGGGAATGAGATTTGTGTTCTTTCTTGTAAACCCATGTTTTCATGATACGATGTTTGATGATAGAAGATCCTTTGTATAATGGTTTAGAGTTTGTATATCCATTATCACTCTGACTGGTTTAACACCATAACACCTGTGCTATCTGAAGTCCTTTTAACTATCAGGACTATAAGAAGAGATTCCTTGTTGAAGGGGAAGTTTTTGTTCCTTATTAATTAAGCATATTTGTTTTCGCTCAAGATCGACTGATCAGTGTCACCACGGGATTATGGTCTCCCTTGAATAGCTTCTTTGGCTTCTGAAATTTTATAGTAGTGGAAAAAAATTTTGGTATACTTTTACGCAACCTTAAACTTTATTTGAGATCAGTTTAAGCATTTTTCAAAAGCACCCCATCTGCGATTTTGAAAAATCCGCTTGCACCATTTCTGTAACATTTTGTACCAGTTTTTACCCCACAGCCCTTAAGGGCTATTAGGCTATTGTTTTTACCCATGGTGTCCAGATGGGCGAGCGGGCGGGTGGCAAGAAAAGTTTCTCCAGGCTGTATATCAGAAACCATAAGGTGTAAGAAGTTGATACTTGGTAGGGACATTGGTTGGGGGTCGTAGGTGTGCAACCTCTAGTATGACCTTGATATGACCTTTGACCTATAACATCTTGTCCGAGCTCTATCTCAGTAGCAGTACTGTGTAGGAATTTGATACTTGGTAGGGACATTGGTTGGGGATTGTAGGCGTGCCTCGTCATAGTGTGACCTTGATTTAACCTTTGACCTTGCCATAGTGACCTTAACCTATAAACGCTTGTCCAGGCAGTATCTGGGAACCAGTAAGGTGTAGAAAGTTGATATTTAGTAGGGACATTGCTTAGAGGTTGTAGGTGTGCACCACCATGGTGTGATCTTAATTAAGCGTCCCTGAAAGGGCGCTTATTTGTTTTCACCTCAGTTTCCTCGCCGCCGCCGCATTATGGTCTCCCTTGAATATCTCCCTTATTATTAGAAGGATTCAAACCACATTTGGCACTTATATACCTTAGGCGTGGGAAAATTTTTCTGCATGGTTAAATTTGACCTTTGACCTTTATGAAGGTCACATGATCAAAAACATTTTTTTAAGTACACCCCCCCCCCCCCCCCCGTCATCACAGTTTAGGAAAAACTACTTGCTACACAGCCTTATGCTTTGACACACCTGTTCATACTATTGAAAACGCAAGCTGATTAGATTTTGGGAGCAATCCCTTGAAAAATGTCTCATTTATGGGTGATTTCCTCACACCTTCCAATCTGAGAGCCCTAAATTTAGGTCAACCCCCCTATTATCTTATCTTGCATTTAGAGCCATAAAATGTATTGGGAGGTAATAGGAAACCATATGTGGAGAGTCTAAATAGCCGGTCAGTTTTACCCCACAGCCCCCCCTTGTGGTCAAACTGGGGTCATAAAATAGCTGATTTTTAGTTTTGGCCTTATATCTCCTTTATTGTTGCTTTTATAGCTTCAGAATGTATTAAGAGGTATTGGGAAAGCATATGTGGAGAGTCTAAATAGCCGGTCAGTTTTACCCCACGGCCCCCCCTTATGGGTCAAACTGGGGTCATAAAATAGCTGATTTTGAGTTTTTGCATTATATCTCCTTTATTCTTGCTTTTATAGCTTCAGAATGTATTAAGAGGTATTGGGAAAGCATATGTGGAGAGTCTAAATAGCCGGTCAGTTTTACCCCCCGACCCCCCCTTATGGGTCAAACTGGGGTCATAAAATAGCTGATTTTGAGTTCTTGCCTTATATCTCCTTTATTGTTGCTTTTATAGCTTCAGAATGTATTAAGAGGTATTGGGAAAGCATATGTGGAGAGTCTAAATAGCCGGTCAGTTTTACCCCCCCCCCCCCCTTATGGGCCAAACTGGGGTCATAAATAGCTGCTTTGGAGTTTTTCCCTTATATATATTCTCCTTTATCGTTGCTTTTATAGCTTCAGAATGTATTAAGAGGTATTGGGAAAGCATATGTGGAGAGTCTTAATAGCCGGTCAGTTTTACCCCCCGACCCCCCCCTTATGGGTCAAACTGGGGTCATAAAATAGCTGATTTTGAGTTTTTGCCTTATATCTCCTTTATTGTTGCTTTTATAGCTTCAGAATGTATTAAGAGGTATTGGGAAAGCGTATGTGGAGAGTCTAAATAGCCAGTCAGTTTTACCCCCCAACCCCCCCTTATAGGCTAAACTGGGGTCATAAATAGCTGGTTTGGAGTTTTTGCCTTATATCTCCTTTATCGTTGCTTTCAGAATGTATTAAGAGGTATTGGGAAAGCATATGTGGAGAGTCTAAATAGCTGGTCAGTATTACTGCTTTGGAGTTTTTCCCCTATATCTCCTTTATCGCTGCTTTTATAGCTTCAGAATGTATTAAGAGGTATTGGGAAAGCATATGTGGAGAGTCTAAGTAGCCGGTCAGTTTTACCACCTGACCCCCCCCCCCCCCCCCCTGCTTATGGGTCAAACTGGGGTAAAAATAGCTGTTTTGGAGTTTTTAACCTGATATCTCCTTCATTGTTGCTATTATAGCTTCGGAATGTATTAAGAGGTATTGGGAAACCATATGTGGACAGTCTAAATAGCCGGTTAGTTTTACCTCCTGACCCCCATGTATGAGTCAAACTGGGGTCATGAAATAGCTTTTGCCTTTATTGTTGCTTTTATGCTTTCACAATGCATTAAAACCTATTGCAAAACCCTGTGGACAATCTAAATAGCAATACATACTTGCACACATGATTATATAATTATATTATATGATTATATGAAGTTATCAATACTCGTTACTGAAATGCTTTGTAGCATTTACACAAAATTTACTAAAGTTACATCCAATGTTGTACATCCAATGTACAAAACTTTCTCCAGCTTGTCTATGTCTACAACGCTTGTTTATGTTAATTAAAGAAGACCTTTGTAGGATTTTCCCTGTCATGATATCACTAAGGGGGTTGGTTTATGTAACAGTACGGTACAGCTTTGTGCATTCTTAGCTTTACAGCATGCTTATTAAAACCACAAGGCATTTTAAACTCTCAGGGACGCTTCGCTTTTGTTAGCAAAAGCATTCATCTAGTTGGACCTTTGATCTTGTAGTGACCATGAGTTTGAAAATCTTATCCGGGCTATTTCTTGGATCCATAAGATGTAGAAGGTTGACACTTTGAAGGGGCATTGGTTAGGAGGTTGGGTGTACATCATCATGGTGTGGCAGTTAACTTTGACTCTGACAAAGTGTGTTCGCCTGCAATATTTGAGACATGTTTCTCTTATGACAAAGATATATGGATTGCTGCAACTGACTTTGTGTGTACTTTTGCATAATTGGGCTATTTCTATTGACAGCTATAATCCAGTTAATAAATTAATGCTGTCATCTTGCTATTGAATTATCTCTCTTTAATACTTTACATACATTTTCTTTCTCTTAGACGTTATTTTCTCTACAAAGTAAAAATTATGAAGCTGTAAGATATATAATAGTATGTTACAACAATTTATATTTTTATTGGGTAACTGTGTAACCTTCTAACTACTGATAAAAAAAACCAGCTTGTGACCCCTACATATAAGAGCTGCAAAGAAAAGAAATCGGCCAGCCCTTCTCCCTCTCTAGTTGATCCTGGCGCTGTACAGATTGTAGGGCAGGTCGAGTCCAGCAAAATTACTCATATTACAGCCACTAGTAAGAAGATATATTCAGTTTAATCTACCCATATCAAGGACTCCAGCAAGAAGAAATTGGCTTCTAAGTCATCTAGGACTGCCAGTTCCAGCGATGATATCAGGTCTCTTGACAAGAAGTGGTCACAGAGATTTGCAAGACTTCAGACCATGCTACTAGCAAAGACATTTACAATGCCAGTTTCACCGGTGAAGCAGTCCACAAGTGGTGTAACTTAAGACAGACCTTTCACCACCCAGTCAGCCTGCTACTTTTACCCGTGTTTTAAAGTCTACCAATCCGATCAGCCATGTTTCTGTCATTCAGACCCGGCCCTCACAGCAAGATTACTGCCAGTGGAAACCACATCTGTGTTGTTGGGAAAACGCAAATAAGAAAGTATAACATTTTTATAAAACCTGCGAGTTTTATGTGGCTTCCTTATATTCTTTATTTATTTTCTAACAGTGACTGTACCTTATGTAAGTTAGCATGTTAATTTGCACACTCTTTATGAAAAATGAAGCTAAAAAACTTTGTAGTAATATGAATATGTATTAATTTTTAAATTAAGTTACTTTTGGATGAGTCCATTGTATATTCACATTGTAATTTTACTTAGATAAAATTTCAGATCTGTGTCGGTTGCGTTCTGCAACATGTAAATATATGCATATTTTACACAGTAACTTTGAAAATGTACAGATAATGTTTACGAGAAATTGGACTTGCAAGAGTGTTAATGACAGACCCATTGTGGTAGTGAAAACCCCATTAAATGTTTCCTGATAGATACACTGATAACCACATAACTGGCTAAGGCACAACTTTGCAGTGACACAAATCTCTCCACAATGACTTGTGACATAAGTGACACTAATCTCCCAACAGGGGACCGCAGTGGTAACACACTCGCCTCCAACCTCTGAGGTCGGTGGTTCAAACCCTGGACACTCTGTGGCAAAGTTGGTAGTTATGTACCAATGGTCAGCTGTTAACAGTACAAAACCTTAACCAACTGTATGTACTGGCTTCTTCTGCCCACAAAACTACCCGTCTTGATACGACCTGTAGTGTGTTGAAAGCGACATAAAACCCCCAAATAAATAAACTAATCTTCCAACAATGCCCCCTGTACCCTGGATTGTATCAATATTGATTCATGAAGATATATATGTATACTAAGTAACTCTGAGCAATCCCTCTTGTTTACATTTGTCAGTAAGACCTGATCTAAGTGTTAAATATAGATGATGGGATGAATATACATCATAGGTATATATGTTAATGGGGGTGTTCCACTGGGGCCCTCTTGTCAGTAACTGGATTTTTCGAGATTCATTATCAGTGTTTGTAGAGTCGGTTAGCATCAGTTGTAGTTTTCCAGCCTGTCACGTTGGATCAGCAAATTATTAAACATGTTTGATATTTCCCCAACCCTCCCCGACTCTTTGCCAACCTTGGCTCCTCCCACGTGGTAGCCGTCTTGTAGTGTGTCTCTATGGCTTGTCGGTCACACTTACCGTCTTGTGCTATACACTAACCATCTTGTCTGGAAGCACTTGCTGGCATGTCGTGGTTCAGTACCTGGACACCACAACAGGCCGTATACACAAACTGGCCGTACTTGAAAGGAAAAAGAAGCTGGCCTGTCATAAACATCCCTGACCTGACTTTGTCAGTTCCTATCAAAACAGGAAGTGTCCAAGTCTTCGACCGCAGTCAGTAACATCTCAGCAGGACAAGCGTGGAACAAATCAGGACAAGTTCTTAAGAGGAAGTGACAAGTCGGTTACAGCAACAGACAAGCTGGAAAGTGTGCAGGAGAGGATGGCCTCATTTTACTGACCCACGACTTATTGGCTAAGAAAATCTAAGTTTATATAAGGCAAGTTGGTTTGTGCAATTCTCATTTGGATCTGGCATCTGACAGATTACATCTTTTTTTTTACCCCTTGGGTATTGTTTTCACCCATGGTGTCCGGATGGGCAGGCAGCGGGAAAAAGTTTGTCCGGCCTGTATCTCAGAAACCGTAAGGTGTAGGAAGTTGATACTTGGTAGGGACATTGCTTAGGATGTGTAGGTGTGCAACGTCATGGTCTGACTTTGATTTGACCTTGCCGTAGTGACCTTGAGTTTGAAAATCTTGTCTGGGCTATATCTCGGAAATTGTGAGATGTAGGAAGTTGATACTTGGTAGGGACATTGGTTAGGGGGTGTAGGTGTGCAACGTCATGGGCTGACCTTGATTTGAACTTGCTGTAGTGACCTTGACCTAAAAAATCTTGTCCGGGCTATATCTCGGAAACTGTAAGATTTAGGAAGTTGATACTTGGTAGGGACATTGGTTAGGGGGTGTAGGTGTGCAACGTCATGGTCTGACCTTGATTTAACCTTTGACCTTGGCATAGTGACCTGGACCTATAAAATCTTATCCGGGCTATATGTCGGAAACCGTGAGGTGTAGGAAGTTGATACTTACTAGGGACATTGTTTAGGGGTTGTAGGTGTGCAACGTCATGGTCTGACCTTGATTTGACCTTGCAAGCACTTTAAGGACAAGGCCAGGAAAGAATACCTATGGGAGAGGTTTGCCAGCAGTTGCAAGCTGTCTATCAAAGTATGCAAGACTTGATTCCAATCCCAAAGGATTCACTACGGAAAACTCACACCATCCAAGTCTGGCCAGGCGCCCAAGGAAATGACAGAGGCAGAACTGGATTCAGGATAAATTTAGCTTCTTGAAGACACATCAGATGCATGGGACTCCGCAAGTCTTCAGCCTTCAAGTCTCCGGCCCAAGGAGCCAATACATCTGCTGCCTCAGCACAAGACATCTCCACAGGTTCAACCAACACGGATAGTGTGTTATCAGACACCACAATACAGCCTTCAGGTACAAGCCCCAGTGTAGTTTTACAACATTCAACAGTCGACCGGCAGGTCATGGACCAGTTTACACAGATGAAAACCATGCTGTCATCTTTTCTCGGGCCAAGGCAGGAGACCACGAGAATAGCCTTCTGAACTACCTGGCATCTGAGGTTGAGGGCATACAGAGCAGGGCAGAGGAAAGGACCTGTCAGCCCTAGCAACCTGCACTTTCTAGGAGCTTCAGTGCCACTTCCACATATGTGCCTGACTTTTCAACAGCATCAGCACTGGTAGGGAATACATCTGGCCTTCAAGACCACTTAGTTTCACACTGACTTGACAAAGCACTTCAACCCAACGTCAGTTGTCTCTGCCACAGGTGAAGAAAGTTCACACAACATATCAGGACTCTAGCTTTTTGGGAGTCTAAAGTCAGCTACCAGTGGATTGCCATGCCTCAACATTCTTTGGCCAAGTGACCCACATCACCATGCCGCCTCTTCTCCAACCACCCAACAGCAAGAGCCTCAGCAGCAGCCAGCCCAGCCCCAGCCTCCCCAACAGTAAATCTACTGCATCTACAATCGGTTCTTTTCAGGATCATGATCTCGGGACTACTCGAATCTTCCAAAAACAATTAATAGCTGGCTGTTTGACAAAAATCCCCAAACAGGGAGCATTACACTGCCCCACACCAAACACCTGACCCCCAAACGCACAAAAAACCAAAATGAGCGAGTGAGTGAAAATTTGAAGTTAAAAAAATTCAATTAATTTCAAAGATTTTGAACTTTAGAAAAAAATTAGAACATAATGGAATAATAAAAGCTTCTAGGTCACACTGTTTGGCCTCCCTCGAAGGATGCCTGTAGTTGTCATCTGGCACATACACCATCTGTTCATTTTGTAGGGCCGCTATATCATCTGGTGGGGTGGGTGGCGTATCTACTCTGCCCTGTGTCATCAGCATTTTGAGCAACACCACACATGTCAAAAGAAAGTCTCCGACAACCTTTGTGCCCAGTAGTCGCTTTCTGCCACTGTGGCCTAGCGGGTAACACACTTGTCTAGGAACTCAGAGGACGTGGGTTCAATCTCAGGTACAGGCAGAATCATAGTGGCTCGAATGACCACTTAAAATGGCAGTCCTCTGTCATTGGGTCCTATCCCCAGTGGCAGGTTAAAGAACCTCAAGGACGTTGATAAATGGTCATCCTTGAGCCTCTATCTTCCAGTTAGGGGAATGTCAGTTACTTGTGAGTTGGGGCTGTATCTGTACAGTCGGATTGGTTAAATAGCGCTTTGAGTCCTGTAGTATATGGAGATACTGCGCTGAGTATAAATACATAATAATAATAGCCTGAATCTGCTGACCTAATATTCCAAATGCACCTCCACTACCCTCCTGCCTTTGGAGATCCTGTAGTTTGCAGTTCTCTCTTGCCTTGTGAGTTGTTTTCTGCTGTAGGGTTTCACCATCCATAGCACTAAGCCATAGGCATTGTCCCCCAGCAAGAAATGGTGCAAATCTGGTCCTTCCTCCTCCAGATGTTTAGGTGGCGGAAGCCCCAAGGTGCCATCCTCAATCTTTTTCCTCAACTTGCTTCGATTAAAACTCTCTGCATTTGAAGATCCACTTTACCCAACATCTATGGGCTGGCAGCACCTTGGCGTTATTGGTAGTTTCAATCCAACTTCTAAAAGCTTCTTGAAATTGGTGATTGGCTTCTTAATGTGTTGGTGTGTTACTCAATAAGGTAAAAAATGCAGGTGGCATTCTGACAAAATTCTGGTAGCCTGGGATATCGGTCTGTATTAAGTCGGCCAGGATAGTCCTATGGCATCCTTCTTTTCTTTGAAGTATCCAGAGCATGACCCAGGCACTTTTTCTTCTGGGTAGCGGCAGTGCCTGTGGTGAAGGTCCTGGCTGTAGGGCAGATGCTGGTCCTGAGTTCAGATTCTTTGTTTTCTGTCTGCAAATCATGAAAATCAAAATATAAACTCAATAAAAAACGGAAGTACCCTAAGCCTCTGTAGAAAGTCTGATTTGTTGTTGGCATCTTTGCAGTGATAAATTGTGAAGGGGTTTATATAGCATTGGTTTGATCCCAACTCCAGAAATTAATCAGTCCTGTTGGGTGGATTGGGATACTGGGCCAGTCCTGTCGGTTTGTTGGGTCTTGATGAAACTTGTCTGTTAGGGGTTTGCAGCTTGTCCTGGTAGTTTCCCATCTAGTGGAAAAAAAACACTCCAACCGCAAGTCAGGTCAGGAGGTAGATCCAGACAAGCCTGGATGTGCTTCGACCTGTCAGAGATAAAACCGACCATAATTTTTTGCACACTTTTTTCTGAATTTTCGGCGCAGACTCCCGACTTTTGCAACCAATCCTAGAGTCGGTTATAGTGTCGCCTCCAGTGAAACATGCCCATAAAGGATAGAGGAAAAATACAATGATTTATACTGCTGAATACTGAAGTTTAAATTCAGAAATGCTCGGTCAAAGATGCCCCAAAAGGCGGTTTGCACAGGCAGCAATAAGGTTACCGACTGCTGTAATTAAATTTAGAAACAAGGAAATAAATGTTAGGTAACCCAGTTAAGGTGAATGTGTTAGACGTGCTAAGAAATGTAAAACTTGTAATCTAGGTTACATAATTGTATCTATACTATAAACGGACAAACGAAAGGACAGAATTGCACCAATTTCGAAAGGAAGTAGCTATGATGGTAATCTATCTTCCTGTCAAGTTTGAATTCGATTGTTTTAGCCAAGAAGAGAGTGTAGCGGGTCTGATGTCTGAGGTAAGTCCTTTCTTAAAGGAGATAAAGAGAAGGGATCAATCCAAATAGTACCTCAGGGCCCATAGTGGACACAAGGTCCTGTCTTCTTTGAATTGTCTATCTGAATAGTCAGACACACTTTGAGAACCTTCTCTTGCTAGTTGCATTTTGGCTATAAAATCTGAAGAGGGGAACAAAGCAACCTTTTCCCATTGGCCTAGATTCGATACTTTGTTTGCAAACCAGGCATGGATTTCGCTGCGGCGCTTGCCGGAGGCCAAAGCTAGCAAGAAAGCAGTTTTGAGAGTAAGATGTTTGAGGTGTGTGTCTTTCATAAGCTCAAAGGGTGCTTTTGTGAGCTCATTGAGAACAGCAGAAAGGTTCTCCTTAGGAAGGTTCCTGGAACTTTTGGGACGATCCCTGTGAAAACTGGAGAGTAACTCTGAGAGATGTGGAGCCCCATTGGGCCCAGGGTGCCAACAATGGCTGTCCTATAACCATCAATGGTTGAAGGGCGCCTGTTTAGATCTTGGTACAGGTACATAAAGAAGTCTGAGACTTGCTTTACAGAGGGAGTGGAGAAATCCACCGAATTTTCTCTGCACCATCTCTCAAATAGGGCCCACTTTGACTTATAGATAGTCCTTGTTGACGATCTCTGAGGGGCAGCAATTCTCTGCCACCTCCACAGAGAAGCCTTGTTCTTGGAGCTGTCCACTCCTAGACACCAGGTGTGGAGGTTTTGAGATGCTGTGGAACACATAATTGTGGGACTGTTTGAGAAGAGTTCTTGACACCGGAAGTTGAAGTGGGGTCTTTGTTGAGAGCTGCACTAGGTCCCAAAACCAGGGCATACCTGGCCAGCCTGGGGCTATTACGATGACTAGGCAATTGGATTGCCTGACTTTTTGCAGATGTTTGCTCTAAGTGAGTGCCCCAACCTTCATTTGAGGCGTCTGTAAAGAGTTGTATACTGTGGTCTTTCGGATGAAGGTCTGAGCCTTTCATCACGTTTGTGGGATTCTGCCACCACTCTAGGTGTGCTGAAATGGTTTATGTCCAAGGAAGGAGGGTGTCCAACGACTGAGGAAATCTCCAGTGCTCCTTGAGGTGAAACTGAAAGGGTCTCATGTGAAGGCAACCCAATTAGCAACATCAAACATCTTGCAGTCAAAACATGTTTTGACTTGAGTCGTAGGATCAAATCCTGGAGATTGAGCCATGTCTCTTGAGTGGGTTTTACAAGGGCTGAATCTAGATGGTATTCGTAGCCCACGAACGAAAACACCTGAGCTGGCTTTAGTTCGGACTTCTGATTTATTATCCACCCTAAAGACTGAGTTAGGTCCACCACTGTGAGTGTTTACTTGTGATTCTTCTTGAGACTGGGCCCTGATCAGTCAGTCGTCCAAGTACTGGTGAAGTATGATTCCCATTGACAGGGCCATCAGCTTAACCTCTTTTACAATCATTGTAAAGACCTGAAGGGCCGTGGCTAGTCCAAAAGGAAGAGAAGTGAACTGAAACACTTGCAAGCTGTGGCAAAACCTGAGATATTTCCTTGAGTTTGGGTGAATGGGAATGTGAAGGTAGGCGTCTGCTAGGTCTATCGATGACACCCATTCCCCTGGAATCAGAGAGGCCCGGAGGGACTCTGGTGTTTTCATTTTGAACCTTTCTACAAGTAGGTAGGTGTTGAGCCTGCTTAGGTCTATTACTGGCCTCCATGTTTGATGAGGCTTGGGTACAAGAAACAGGCAACTGTAAAACCCAAGAGATTTTACATTTTCCACCCTTTCTATTGCGTTCTTTGACAGAAGAGACGGGATACAAGAGGTCAGAGCTAGTTCTTTTTAAAGGGAATTGTAATCTTACTGAATCAGAGGCGCTCTGACTAAATTTGGTTTTGAGATGAAAGGAAGAACGTAACCATTGGTGATGATGTTTAACAGGTTGTCTGAACATTTGTTTGTGAGCCAGTCTCTTCTGAAAGAATGGAGGCGACCTCCTACTGGTGGACTGAGGGAGGCTTGAAAGGAGTCATTGGGAGGAGGGGTTTTCACGCCCTCGTCCCCTTGAGTGGGGTTGAAAACGACCCCTGGAGCCTCTGAAGTTCAGTTTCCCCCTACCTGAGGAAAGCGATTGGTTACTCCTTTGAGAGGAATTGCCCCCATAGGGGCCTCTTTTCTTGTTGTGGTGGGGACCACGAAAGGGCTTGCTTTGATAGGGTCCAAAACCCTGAGAGTCTTTAGGCTATCCTCGTATGACCTTGAAGGAGGGGCCCAAGGTCAAATCTGACCACACCAGAAGATTCCCAGCTTATGATTTCCTATAGGTTGGTTTACCATCCCAACGTCTTGAACCAATAATAAGCGAGTTATAAACACTTTTAACTTTGGCTATCCTCGTTTGACCTTGAAGGAGGGGCCCAAGATCAAATCGGACCACACCAGAATATTCCCAGTTCATGATATCCTATGGATTGGTTTACCATCTCAGTGTCTTGGACCAATAATAAGCGAGTTATAAGCACTTTTAACTTTGGCTATCCTCGTTAGGAGGGGCCCAAGGTAAAATCCGACCACACCAAAACATTCCCAGTCCGTGATTTATATATAGGTTGGTTTACCATCCCAAACCTCTAGGACCAACAATAAGCGAGTTATAAGCACTTTTAACTTTGGCTATCCTCATATAACATTGAAGGAGCTGCCCAAGATCAAATCCAACCACAGCAGAAGATTCCTAGCCCATGATTTCCTATAGGTTGGTTTACCATCCCAGACCTCTAGGACCAATATTAAGTAAGATATAAGCACTTTTTGTCTATCCCCATTTGACCTTGAAGGAGGGGTTCAAGGTCAAATCCGACCATACCAGAAGATTCCCAGTTCATGATTTTCTATTGGTTTACCATCCCAAATCTCTTGGACCAATAATAAGCGAGTTATAAGCACTTTTAAGTTTGGCTATCCTCGTTTGACGTTGAAGGTTGGTTTCACATTGCAAACCTCTAGGACCAATAATAAGGGAGATATAACCAATTTTAAAGTCCACTATGTGGGTTACTTTGCTACTCCGTGGATGACCTTGAATTAAGAGCTTCAAGGTCAAATGTTTGCAAGGTTGTAGCGAACATACATATTATACATATCACCTATGAAGACATTCAACCATCTACCTATGAGAAACAGGCAGTAGAAGAATGTAGATAATTTTCAAAGAAATGCCCGCAGCGACCAACTTGTTTTTCAGAATGAGGCTAATTTTCTTCCCAGAGAAGCTTACCCCCAATAAAGATATCCTGCAAATTTGGTGAACCCAGCTGATGTAGTTTTCCTCTTAGAGCGTTAACGCTGAAAATCTCTCTACGTGCGGCGGCGGCGGCGTAGCGAATGCCAAACGAAAGTATCACAATTAAACAAATGGCTGAATAATAACATCCAACAATACGTACTGAGAAAAACAGTAAATTATTGAGAGATATTTCAATATGGCGGCCAAAGAGAAAAGAATGACGAATTACCAAATGACACTGTTATGGTACATACTAAACCACGGACTCGGCCAAATCCAAACGTCCATTTTTCTTGGTCGTTGGCTGGAGTCCTGCGGCTTCCCGAGTTAGCATTCAGTCCCACATGGTAAGCTATTGTAGTGCAATAAAATGAAACTTTAAAGTTATTTAGCATACCGGTATTTATGTATTTGTGCTTCAATCACTGAGCTTTTAAGAATGTGCTGGCACAATCACTTGTGAACTTTATCTCAGAAACCATAAGGTATATAATGTTGAAACCTGGGAGGGACATTGCTTGAGGGGTGTAGGTTGCAACGTCATGGCATCACCTTGATTTGACCTTCGACCTTATTGTAGTGACCTTGAGATTAAAAATATGGTCCAGGCTATATCTCAGAAACCATAAGATGTATAAGTTGAAACATAGTATGGACATTGGTTAGGGGTGTAGCTGTGTAATGTCATGGTGTGACCTTGATTTGACCTTGCCGTAGTGACCTGGACCTTTAAAATCTTGTCCAGGCTATATCTCAGAAACCATAAGGTGTAGGAAGTTGATACTTGGTAGGGACATTGGTTGCGGTTGTAGATGTGCAGCAACCTTGAATTGACTTTTGACCTTGCCACAGTGACCTCGAGTTTAAAAATTTTGCTGGGGCTATATCTCACAAACTGTAAGGTGTAGGAAGTTGACACTTGATAGGGTCCTGTACAACGTCATAGTGTGACCTGATTTTGTCTGGGTTGTAAATCCGAATGTATGTCAGGTGTAGGAAGTTGATACTTTATGGCCATTGGTTGGGGGTGTAGATGTGCAACATTGTGGTGTGACCTTGAATTGACCTTTGACCTTGCCACAGTAACCCTGAATTTGAAAATTTTGGGGGGGGCTATATCTCGGAAACTGTAAGGTGTAGGAAGTTGACACTTGGAAGGTAAATTGATTGCACCACCTAGTGAATGCACAGTACTAGACCAGTTCTGCAGGTGGAAACACATGACAGCTTTTTCTTTTGTTTGGCGGGCCAGTTTGCACCAACCAGATTAGTGATTGTCCATTAGACAGGATGTATTGACGCAAAAAAATTGCAAATTTAAATAGTAAATTAAAATTAGTTAAAAATAGTTAATACCCTATCCAATGGACAATTGCTCATCCGGTCGGCGCAGACTGGCCCGCCAAACAACAGAAAAAGTCATCTTATATGAGTGCCTAATGCCCCCACAAGCTGGCCGGTCCCAGTACTGTGCCTCTTACTTTCTTCCTGTCTAGACAAC
This sequence comes from Sabellastarte sp. h YS-2021, assembly GCA_964017235.1. Taxonomy (NCBI): domain Eukaryota; kingdom Metazoa; phylum Annelida; class Polychaeta; order Sabellida; family Sabellidae; genus Sabellastarte; species Sabellastarte sp. h YS-2021. The sequence continues at coordinate 161,999,318 of OZ024927.1, read as the reverse complement.
ATGACGTCATATCAGCGTTTTCATTGTCTAAACCTCTAGACCCCTAGTAAGCTGATAGCGGGGCCGGATGGGTGGGCCTTGCCTGTCCATTGGATAGGGTATTAACTTATAAAAATTTAATTTAATTACTAAATTTGCAATTTTATTGCGAAAAATACACTTACCATTTCCTGACCATTGCTATATGTTGGTGCCATCCAACTCACTGGCCAACGTTGAGAAACGTTTTAAGAAACCTTAAGAGGCCAGTGAGTGAGTGTGAACTAGCATGTCCCCCTAGTGGTCATGTGACCACGCTAGTAAACAACCTTCATTATTTTTGTTGGCCATCCTAGAGTGTGGATGTGTTATTTTAATTTGGATTTTTATTGCGTTAATACAACTTACCTAGTGGACAGATGCATTTGTCCGGCGCCCTGCCGGTCACGCCAAACGTTAGAAAAAAACGTCCTGAGCTGGGCTCTGGCCGGGACCGGTAGTGTCCTGTTCACTCGCCAGGTGGCTGTACAGCCTACCTGTCGGTATACTGCGCATGCGTGCGCATGCGCTCTTCCTCTTTTTGTTTGGCGCCATTTTAAAAAGTTGCCAAGGATATTTATAGAGACGTTTTTCAGTTTTAGTGTTGGATATACATTTTAAAGTTACATTCATTTTATATCAAGTGATTACGAATACTTATGGCATCTCCTGGAGATTTTAAAGGACAGCGCAGGGGGGCTTGCGGTCATATAATGGCTGCGTTCGATCTTCACGAACGCTGTGCAAGATGTAGAGACAAGAAGTTAGGGGAGGACCCGTGTGTTAAGGACAAACCTTGCTCTTTATGTGAACAGTTTTCAGAGACTCAAAAGGAAACTTTGTCTACTCCATCTTATAGAATAAGAAAGGAAAGGAAAGCAGGATTGCTAGTGTCCCCCAAGGAGGTGACAGTTATTTCTCCGGTGGAAGACTTGTCGTCTGCTAACACACCGACAGATAACTCTTCTGCGCAGCCTTCTGCGCAGCCAGCACCGGATTTTCAACCCTCTGCGCAGCTTTCCACGCAGGCACCTGCCGCGTCTTCTGCTTCTACTTCAGACGACTCTTATGTCACTTCGGGTCAGTTAGTTGCATTATCTGACAAGATGTCTGAGCAGTTTGCCAGATTTGAGGCTCTTCTCTCAAGAGGTAATATTTTTACTGCTCCCTCTATGCCAGTTAAGCCAGTTTCTGCTCAAAAGGTCCTGTCAGATACTCCTTTTATTGACCCTTCTTCTGCCCGACCCACCGGTCCGGTGTGGCTTCCGGCAGAATCTGTAGATGATAACGGGTCTGATATTAAACCGGACAAGAAAAAATCTCACAAACACAAGAAGTCTCACCGACACTCCGGTAAACATTCTGAAAAACCCACCGACAAGCAGAAGCTTACAGCTGAATTTCATCCGGTCGGTGCAAAACAACTACCCACAAGTTCAACACAGGCACCTGCTGAAGACATGACCGACACCGGTTCTCAAGTTCTTCCACCCAAAGCACCTGTCTCTCATCCGGCCGGCCAGTCAACCGGTCCACCGACAAAGGAAGGTTCAGTTACCGGTCCGGCTCCCTGTTACTCTCAGGCCAGTGCTAGTTACAGAACCGGTCCGGAAGATTATTCACAGGCTAGTGTGTTCTCTGATCTGCCATATGAACCGGAAGAAAGTGAGCGTTACTCAGCTTCTGAACCTGATGAAGGGGAACTGTCGGAGACTGGTGAGAAACAAGAAGTTACAGAGGATATGAATTACCGTGAGACAGTCCGGTCTGTCAGATCCTTTATGGGATGGACTCATATCCCGGTTTTTGAGGCTGATTTCAGTGAGCCCGACAAGAGCAACAACCCTTGGAAGGGGAAGGTTCCCAGAAGACCAGCTCGTGTGTCTGTGGCTATGCCACCAGACGACTGGTTATGTCAAAAACTTGAACGCTTAAATACTACAGTTGCTGAGGGTTATCCCTCTAGAAGTCAAGATTCCAGTGGGTTGAAGAAGGATCAGTTCATTAAAATGCCAAAATCGCAAGCGCGTTGGTATCAGATGCACACCCTCAAACCTGACACCACTCCTCGTCCTGGCAAGTCTGTTTTTAGTTGGAGGAATACCGAGGCAAAAGTTAATTCACAATTTCCACGTATTACCAAGGCCTCTTCCTACCCGCCTTCTGGTCCTGTCTCACGACCTATTTCCCAAGAGTATCTACGTCGATGGGAACGGAATGCCAAGGAAGGCAGCTACATTGTCAACCAGGCAGCAGGATTTAACAGATGTGCTAGTGAGCTGCAGGATCGGATGAGTCAGAGCTTAGTGTGCCTTCAGTCGAATTTCAATAAAGGGAAGGCCCCCAAAGAAGTTTCAGAGGCTCTTCACGACCTGAAAGACTACCTAGCCTTCCATCAAAATGTCTCCATTGCCATGGGAACTTCATTGCAGCACCTAGCTGACAGCCTTTTCGTCAACATGGCAAATCTTGTGCTTCTTAGACGTGACTCTTATTTAGACCATGTAAAGCCTGGAGTGAAGTCTGACACCTGGAATCGACTTAGGAATGCCCCATTGTTCAACTATGGTCTATTCCCTGATGACCTGATATGTATTGCAGAACAGGATATTACCAAGTCTGAAACCACCAGTGCTGCTCCAAGACCCGGTCCGGGTGCTATGCAGCGCACTGGTTGGCGAAACCAAAATAGGTTCCAACCCTATGATCGCCGGGATTCTAGGAATACAGCTTCAGCTGAACCGAATCAGCCATGGCGACAGTTTGCTCGGGGCAGGGGCAGATCAAGAGGAAGGGGTCGTAGTAGTAACCCCCGTTTCTCTCGCTCCCGTGGTTTTAAACAACAAAAATGACAGTTACCATTACAACCCAACCTCTGTAGTCAAGACATTAAATCGGTTGGGCAGAAAACAGACTCTAAACTTAGTCAAGGTAGTTTGTCACAAACCAGTTCTTCGTTCAAAGTTAAGTCAAGTTCCACCGGAAATGGCCGGTTCCAGTGTTCAAGAGACAGTGAAAGACATGTTAACAAAAAGTTCGGGTCAATTACTGGCTTCAGTTCAGACAGGTTCAAGACCCCACACATCTCAGAATCCAGACTTTCCCATGAGGCAAGTAGATCATGTAAATCAGGATGTGTTCTTTCATGTTGCAACTCATGCTCCTTCTGTATCTACCACCGGGCTTCCGCAAAAGAAAGGTCTAAGTCCCGTACCAGTGTTGAGAAAAATAAAGCATGTGAACAGTGTTTCTTGTGTCGATCCATGTCTTTTTGTCCAAAATGTTCAAGGTGTCCCCACTGTTGTGCACGATGGTCCTGTAGGAGGCCGTCTTCAAAAGTTTTGGCAAGTTTGGCAAAGGTTAGGCGCAAACCCTCGAGCAGTTTCCATTCTAAAGGAGGGTTACAGCCTGCCATTCAGATTAAGACCTCCTCTCACCAGGGTTCCAATCATTCAGAGCAGTTATGCCAATCCGGTAAAAAGCCGTTTCCTCAAAGAGGCACTGATCTCTCTCCAAGGAAAGTTGGTAGTGGAGCCAGTCCTGGTCCGGTCTTCTCTCGCTTTCTACAACCGGCTGTTTTTAGTACCCAAACCGGAAAACAAGTGGAGGCCTATTTTAGATCTGAGTCGGTTGAACAAGTTCCTCAAAACCGGCACATTCAAGATGGAAACTCCGGAAACCATCCGGACCTCGCTACAGAAAGGGGAGTGGGTGACCTCGCTGGATTTCAGCGACGCATACTTTCACATTCCTATTCACCCCCGGTCGAGGAAGTACATGAGATTCTTTCTCAACAAAAGAGCGTACCAATTCACTGCCCTTCCCTTCGGGTTGGCCACGGCTCCTCTAGAGTTCACCAAGATAGTCAAGGAGGTCAAACTTATGGCTCAGAACAGGGGTATAAGAATCCACCAGTACCTAGACGACTGGTTACTGAGAGCCCCTTCGAGGGAGATTGGTCTCCTTCACACCCAGGTTCTTTTGTCGCTTTGCCACGAACTGGGCTGGCTAGTCAACCTCAAAAAGTCGGAACTGAATCCTCAACAGGTCTTTACCTTCGTCGGTTACCGGTTCGACCTGTTGACGGGTCGGGTTTTACCAACTCAAGAAAGATGGGCAAGCTTGCGTCAGAAACTACTGTTTTTAAAGACCCGGGACAGTTGCACGGTAAGGCAGTTCATGTCCTTGATAGGACTCTTGACAGCCACCGAGAAACAGGTCAGGTCAGGTCGTCTCCACATGCGTCCCATTCAGTGGCACCTAAAAAGACACTGGCGGGTGCCCGAGGTCCTAGAGAAAGTCATTCCGCTACCTTCCTCTCTGCAACCTCACCTAGATTGGTGGTTAGACGAGGAAAATGTATTAAGGGGCCAACCCTTGCATCCATTAAGTCACGCCCTTCAACTGTTTACCGACGCATCAAACGAAGGTTGGGGCGCTCACTTAGGGGACTCTACGGCAAGAGGCGTTTGGTCAGAAGTAGAAAGCCGACTTCATATCAACTTCTTGGAACTCAAGGCAGTTTTTCTGGCCCTCAAGAGTTTCGAACCTCTCTGCCTGAACCAGATTGTCTTGGTGGCGACCGACAATACAACTGTGGTCGCCTATATCAACAAACAAGGGGGTATGAAATCAGGCTCTCTTTGTGCCCTTCTCTGGAGACTCCTTTCCTGGTGCCATCCCAGAGGAATAGTTCTGAGAGCCAGGCACATTCCGGGTCGACTGAATGTCATAGCAGACAAGCTGTCCCGACACAATCAGGTGATCCAGACCGAGTGGTGCCTGTCCCAACAGGTGTTCAATCGCTTGTGTTCCAACTGGGGCCAGCCGCAGATAGATCTTTTTGCCACCAGATTCAATCACAAGCTTCCCAAGTTTGTCTCTCCAGTTCCGGATTCGACAGCTTGGGCGGTGGATGCTCTCAGCCTTACATGGGGCAACCTGAACGTGTACGCCTTTCCCCCAGTCTCCCTGCTCACTCAGGTCACATCCAAACTGGTGAATCAAGATTTTCACAGGATGATCTTAATCGCTCCGGGTTGGCCCAACATGCCTTGGTTTTGGGATCTGATCAGTCTATCAAGTCAAATTCCCTTCAGTCTTCCCTTAGAGAGGGATCTGTTGACTCAACCGTTCAACGGCCTTCTCCACAGGAACTTGAATCATCTGAATCTGCATGCTTGGCTCCTAGAGCCTCGTCCATCAGGCGACAAGGGTTCTCTGAGGAGGTGGCAGCAAGAATTGAGGCGCCTCAGAGAAGTTCAACCAGAGCGGTCTATAAGTCAAAGTGGGCCATTTTTGTTAAGTGGTGCGAATCCAGCCAGGTGGACTTCAGGGCGCCCTCTCTAAAACAAGTGGCCGATTTCTTGTTGTATCTCTTTAAGGAGAGACAGTTACAACCCAGTACTATAGAAGGCTACAGAACAGCTATTGCCGATATGTTGGGTAACGACCCTGTTCATTTTGGCAAGGATGAAAGCCTAACTCGCTTGTTGGACAGTTTCCATAGAGACAAACCGAAAGGCAGGCGGGGAGTCCCTGCGTGGAATCTATCATTAGTGCTCCACCAGTTGACCAAAGCTCCCTTCGAACCCATGCGGAAGGCCTCGCTTAAACATTTGACCTTTAAGACGGTTTTCCTCTTGGCTTTGGGTTCCGGCAAAAGGAGGAGCGAAATCCATGCATGATTATACCGCAATATCAGGCATCAGGAGAACTGGAGTCAGGTCTCATTATATCCCTCTCCCAGTTTTCTGTCGAAGAATCAGCTAGCACGGGACGGACCTTCTGCTGTGGCCCCGGTTGTCATTCCCGCTTTGGCTCCATCATTGGACAGGTCACTCAAGGAGGACAAGTCTCTTTGCCCGGTCAGGGCCTTGCGTTACTATTTAGACAGAACCAAGGACTTGCGTTCGGGCAAAGATCTGGTGTTTGTATCTTTCCGGAAGAGTTTTCAGAAGGATATTGTGCCGGCTACTGTCTCTTCCTGGATCAAGCAAACTGTGTTGTTGTGTTATCAACTTTCTGATCATGAGGCTCAAAATATACATCAAGTCCGAGCTCATGATGTACGGGCTTTTGCCGCTTCCAAAGCTTTCCAGGGCGGGGTTTCCTTGGACCAGATCCTATCAGCTTGCCATTGGAAGGCACACAACACTTTTACACAATTCTACCTGAAGGATCTAGCCTGGGCAGATTCCGAGTTGTACCACCTAGGTCCTGTGGTAGCGGCTCAGCAGATCCACGAACATCAGTAGTAGTCTTATGGCTGACTGTATATAGTGTACACATGTTTTTGGGTTTAGTGTATATATAAAAAAAAAAAAAAAAAAAAAAACTATCCTTGGCTACTGGATAGCCATGATCCAAAGTGGATCCAGGAGCTTCTCAAGGATGGTGTTTCCTTGCTCCTGTTCTTCTTCCTCATTCATGAATTGCTAGTTCATGCCCTCATTAGTCTCCCTGCACATTCGGGTCGAATTGGTGCACAGGCTGTTTCCCTGTGGAAAAATCAGGGGGGGGGGGGGGGGGGGGGGCAGGGTGTTTTGGTCCTTTAAAGGTTGGTTTATTTAACCAGTACCGGACACACCCGCTATGCCATTATCTTTATGGGTTTCCCTTGTTTGGCTACCCTCCATCCACTGGGTAGTCATTCTGCATCTGTCCACTAGGTAAGTTGTATTAACGCAATAAAATAGAAAATTTAATAGTAAATTAAATTTTTATAAGTTAATACCTTACCTAGTGGACAGGGGGAGTCCCACCCTACCTTCCCCGCTATCATAACCAACAAGGGGTCATAAGGTAGACAACAAAAAGAGGAAGAGCGCATGCGCACGCATGCGCAGTATACCGACAGGTAGGCTGTACAGCCACCTGGCGAGTGAACAGGACACTACCGGTCCCGGCCAGAGCCCAGCTCAGGACGTTTTTTTCTAACGTTTGGCGTGACCGGCAGGGCGCCGGACAAATGCATCTGTCCACTAGGTAAGGTATTAACTTATAAAAATTTAATTTACTATTAAATTTTCTATTTTATAAAGTTTTTGGAGTTTTTGTGGGAATTTGAGTTCTGTGGTAAGGCATCTGTGTTGACAATGTCTTCTCAGGACGAATTTAAGAGAAAAGGACAGAGAAAAAGACTTTTGTGGCCATTTTTTGGTGGATGTATGACCACTATTTTAAGATGGCGGCATGGATGTATCGTCGTTGGATGAAGACTTTATTCTTCTCAGAATTCTTCAAAAGGCTCGTGTTTCTTGAGATGAGACAAGTTATTTTATTTTTCACTTGATTGAAGATTTACAACTTTTTAACACTGAAACTGTTGGCAGTCATACTAGCTCCGACAGGGACAGTTTACATGTTGCTAGGCGACAAATGGAGGCAACCTGAAGAGAGGAGACAATTCGATTGTCATAAAGCTATTCTCACGTCGGGTTCTAAAAGCCAGGCGTTTGTGGTAGTCAACATCTCACCGCGACAATCTCACTCGAATGGGTGTCCGGTGGGATTCCCCGGTGAGAGCAGACATCTTAGTTTCTCTATTGGTTGCTGCATCGTGGACAAGTTCCGGATGCAGAAGTGATCATCCACAGCTTCTAATTCTTCCGTCAGGTTCAGTCGGAACTTTTCACGGAGGAAAATACCTGCATGACGTCATTCTAACACAATCGAGTTTCCATACCTCCCCAAAGGTCCGGAATCGGGTTACAGATTCCCGGAGCTGTGTTTCATCTCACAGATTAGCTTTTCTTTCTGTGGGTTATGCAGGTTTTTCTGCTGGAAACCGGCACCGGTGCATAAGATCTATATGTACCCATTGTCAGATTTTGTTCAAGAATGCAGGTTCTCTGTGTTTCTTGCAGCTTAATCATGTCAATCTTGGAATTTAATAATGTGGAGTTATCTAGCAGTACCTCTGTCAGGAGGTCTTCAAGTATTTAAGGATTAACAGGAATCTCATAGAATATCCAGTACTTCCTTGGACTGTGTGCAGTATTTTCAATTACAGTCTTCAGTGATCCTGGATGTTTTTTGGGCAGTGTATTGACCAGTTCTTGTTCTTGTTCTTGTTACTCATCAGTAGTGTTACAAGTCTTATTTTTCTCTATCTTATCTCTTAGATGATTTTGGTAGAATTAAAAGTGCATTTTTCACTCTTAATGAGGTTTTCTCCTGCTGAACTTTTGGTCAGATGTCCAGGAAAACTTCATTTTGTGATCTCTGGTGTATAGTGTTTCTTCTGTCTGGGAAGGAGCAAACTCCTACACATGGCTAGAAAGGGGATTAGTGCCAGGGCACTTTTCTTCCCATTATGATACTTAATCCTCCAACTCTGTTACAAAACTCTCCTCTGTAAGATTTAGAGGGGTTAGGAGTAATCTTTAGGAGTAGTGTTTGTCCACTAGTGCAGATATACTACACCTTACATCTCAACATAGTAAGAGGATAATCTTCAACCATACTTTACCTTTCACAGAGGCAACAGTACCATGAAGGATTGCTTATTCATGTTCCTAAAGCAGTTGTGGACATGTGTGTTAAGAATAAATGAATAAAATGCGGGAGACATCAGTTTGCATAAAGCTGTGTATGGAATGATCGACAAAAGGGCGATAACACCAGTGAGATGGTGATATCGCTACAATTTTACACTTTATCGGTTGTGATAAGCTGGGAAGAGATGGCTACCACTAATAGTTGAGGTCAGGTAATAAACCTTTACATGTACCTTAATTTCGCATAGTTGGGATTTTCGCAATTAATTGTTACTAGTAAGTGAATGGGTGTGTCCACTCGTTTCCTTACAGTTGCATTCTTTCGTAGCCGGATTCACGCAATTCTTATCTTCACTTCCCTGTTGATGACAATTCACACCGGTTCACTGCCTGTTTGCTATGTTAGTCCATGGTGAGAATGTGGGATCTATAAGAACGCATCATGCTTTACCAGTATAGACCATTTCATTGCTTGCTCTTGAAAATGATTTATTTTCGACTTTACTATGGCATCAACGGATACTGAACCTGATGGCTGCAGTAGAAGGCATTGGGTGTCACCAGCTTATAAAAAAAAAAAAAAAAAAAAAAAAACTTCTTGGCTAATGCACCAGGATTTTTAATTTGGATTGCAGATTCCACCTTAGGATACATCTTTACTCATAGCAAAGCATCTTCTCCGGCTAATGGTTTCTAAGGAAGCCATTTCTTTGGTGGTGGTATGGCTTCATAGGAGAAAAACAGTGCCATTGGGTCATTTGTTTATCAGGTAACCCCAAGGCAATCTGCTAATGTACCACAGATACCACACATAATACACAGATAATGTACCAGTTTTTCTGTTCTCAGGGATCATCTTCAGTGGTGGAACGACTTTTCAAATTTGCAGGAGCTCTCATTACTTCATCAGAAGGAGCACAATCTCCTTCTGTTATTAGATGCTTTCTTTAAGGGTTGGGATGCACAATTATGGCATCAAACAGCCAGTGGTCTGTTGTATCATGAGGGGTCAAAACTCCACCTTAACAGGGTTACTACCTTTAGAATCATTTGGAAGTCTGATTCGGATTCTGAATCTGTTGATTTCCACAGACAGTTCTTCAGTGGTTTCCTATCTGAACAGGTAGGGAGGTACCCAATTTCAGGAATGTGTTTCCTTATCTGAAGAATCATTCCTTGGACGAATGCCATGGGTTCAGATTCAGGCATATCACTTCCCAGGGTATACAAATATTCCAACACATTCTTTGTTCATGAGAGTCAAGATGATTCAAATTAGATGTGTTTTTGGATAACTTTTGAATCTTCTATTCTGATTCAGGTGTTCAATCAAATCTGTCTTTGATTACAATCACCAATGATGGATTTGTTTTGCAACTAGTTTGAACCACAAGCTTGTCTTTTTCAACTTTTCTTGGGATGGACTGGACAGTTTATTTGGTCCTGTGACCTTGATTCTTCAGGTGATGCAGGTGAATCATTTGGCTTCTTAGGCTCCTTTGGTTTTTCAACCTGTAGTCATTCCTGCTTTGGAACCTTCTGTAGATCATGCTTTGGTGCAAGATAGGTTTCTTTGTCCAGTGAGAGCCTTGAGAGGTTATCTTGATAAGACAAAAGATCTCAGGAAAGGCAAGAATTCTTTTTGTAGCTATTAAGAGGTACTAATTCAAGATTTTTGGGCAGAATCATCTTGATTGCATCAGAGTGGCTAGGGATGTCTTATTTTTGGGATCTGGTGGATCTGTTCCACAAAGGTTCCTTTTAAGGCTTCCCTTGTAGGTGAGTTCAATCATTATGCCATTGGTATCCAACAACCTGAATCTTAAGCTTCCAGTGTATGTGTTTCCTTGCCTTAGACTGTGGGGCTTGGGGAACAGATGCATTACACATTTCTTGGGGGTATCTCGACAGCTTTGTGTTTGTTCCAGTGGCTCTCATTCCTCAGGTGACTCAAGATGATCACCTACAGGTGCAGAATCATCATGATTGCACCAGGATAGCCAAGGATTCTTCAGGTGATTTAGAAGATGACCACCTTCAGGTACAGATTCAACATGATTGAATCATGATGGTCATGGTGGATGTTCTTGGTTGTGGGGCCTGGTAGATCTATCCACAAACCTCCATCTGAGCCTTCTTGTGGTGAACGTCTCAGATAATACTTTTCTACAGGTAGCAAATTTCCTTAACTATTTCTTTAAGGAAGAGAATCTAAAGCTATCTACTATTGCTGGTTACAGAATAACATTTGTAGATTGCTTTACTTGAAGGGTATAAGTTCCAGAACTCTTCAGTTGTATAGATTGTTGACATGTTTCTAACTTTCTATAGAGACAATCCAGTGGCAAGTAGGTTAAGCCTTCTTTACCTTTTGTCTTTGGTCTTCTTTGGTCTCACCAGACAGCCTTTTGAGCCTTTTGAGGAAGATTTCTTGGAGGTTATTAACTTTCACATCGATCTTTCTTTTGACTTTGGCATCAGGCAAAGGAAGAAGGGTAATTTTTGTTAGCATTGTCTTCCCTTACTTAAAAGGAGTATTGCTCACAAATGGCTCTGGCCATTTATTACCCAAGAATCAGTTGGCTTCGGATGGGCCTACTTCAGTTAAGCCGGTCGATATGCCAGCTCTCAATCACTGGGACAGCAGTTTTACTCAAGATAGATCTCTTTGTCTTGTGAGGTTTTGAAATACTTTTACTTGGGACAAAGGATTCAATGAGGAATATTATGTCTTGTCTGTGCCTAGTTAGGAAGGCTTTACAGCAGATATGTTCAGGTCAACTATCTTATCTTGCTGTAGGCAGACTAGCATTTTGACTGAGAAGTCAAATTCTGACTCTCAACAGCAGCGAGTCAAAGCTAGAATCTTTAGGTTTTAGGATAGTGTTTCTGTATATGAATTTTCAGATGCCTGTTACTGGAAACCATAACTTTTTCACCAATTTTCAGTCTCACCTGCTTGGTTTGCTTGTGGTCAGACTTTGATATTGTGTCCTACAGTTTGTTATCTTATAAGTATATGTGTGATACTTATTTTGATACTTTAGTATGCATTTGCATCTGTATGTCTGTCATACTATCTGTATTTATATTAGGCAGAATTGTTGACTTCATTCAGACTTGGAATTACACAATATGCTGATGACACTTCCAATTTTTGTGTCATCTGTGTGGGTGTTGGATGTTTGTCTAGATACAGCATTCAACTGTGGCAATAACTGTCAGTTTGTGAGAGCTTCAACTACATACTATGATTTAGGGGATCTGTATGGTATGTGGTGACTGTTGGAAGTTTATATGTTGTTGTATGCATGTAAATTTCAATGTAACTTCTCATAATGTTTTAGTTGTTTTCTGTAATGATTACTTCCTTCCTACAACAGCAACAACAACAACAACAAGGTTGTAGTGCTCAACAGTTCCACTGCCTCATCTGGGAGGTGAGTTTGGTTCTGAATGCCTATAGGATTGTGCTGTGTATGATAGCTGTGCAGAGTGGTGTACTGGGTCTTTAAATTCTAGTACTGCCCTCCTTCATGAAGGCTGCATTCAGCAATGGTCAGGAAATGGTAAGTGTATTTTTCGCAATAAAATTGAAAAATTTTGTTGTAATTTTAATTTTTATTAGATAAATACTTACCATTTCCTGACCAGGGGCCGGTTTCACGAAGCCTCCCTTGGAAAGGACCTCCTTTAGTAAAGGAAGGTGGGTTTTTTTCCTTTGGGAAGGCCACCTTAAAATTTACAAAGCTTCCTTTAATTCTCCTTACCAAAGGTCTTCCTTGAATCTTAAGGAGGGAGCAAATGTCCTTTCTTAAGGTTTAAGGAAGGAGATAGTTGTTTTTGAACTGGGAGTAAATATTACAAAGTATTGTGGAAATGGGTTGAAACAGCCATTTCAACTGTGTAATGTTACTTGTTGCTGGCCACAGAAAAAAAAAGATTGCTGAAAAAGTGTCTGCATCAAAGGGACCAGTCTTAAATATGGCCGCCATGTCATGTTTTCCCCACTTCAAAACTTCATATGACTAAAATTGAGTTTAAAAGACTTACCACATCTCTGTAAAGCATTTTATTTTATGTTTTAAAGTGGTTTGAAGGTTTTAAACTGCAAAACTTATCCCTTTCTGGTCCATTTATTAACAGTAAGTGGACAAGTTTTACAGTGTACATCAACACATATTCAGAGAAATACATGTCCACCAGTTTGTTGTATATAACAAATATTTAACACATATCCAGTATCCACAGAAAAAAAATATATCCACAATGAACACATTAAATAATGTACACATATCCCACTGTTTTATGTGTCACTTTATAAAAGTTTTTTATCTATTTGGTTCCATTACTATTTATATTCTTTTATAACTCAAAATATAAATAAGAGTAAAAATATATTCTTCATAAAAGTTACTAAACTGCACCACGCTATAAGTCATATAACTTACATAAAATATGTAATATTACTTAAACATGTCTTTTTTCCCCCAGAAAAGTTTGTTTACTGACCTTGACATAGCTAGAGATTATTATCACATGATTTGCAGTGTATTGATTTTTTTGTCAAAGTGGCACATGCAGGGTGAAACCAACAGCTCACTTGTGTTTACATTCCCTGGCATAAACCAATCATATTAACCGAACTCAATGAAGGACAGCATGTCAGTGTTTATGTAATAGTGAAAATACACAAAGGAGATATTAATAGTACATAATTTATTTTCAATGTTTTCCAAAATAGCATATTATATAGATATCTTTGAAAACAGTTCTGAAAACAATGTGCATATGCCTTTCAGTGTTTATAATTATATAAAAGAATGATGACTCTGTGATACAGTTGTAATAACAATGTGGATATTTGTACAATGTTTTTGTAAATAACAAATTATAATTTAATATGGCCAATATGGATACATCAGTTTTAACTGGATATGTTTGTTATTTTTTTCTCTTGTAGAAAAATTTGTTGCACAAAATTGGGAAACCACATTTCAGTGCTTTTAATATTATTGTAGCACTGTAATTTGCTTTTCCTTTTGAAGTGTACCTGATTTTAAATGTTTGCTAAAAATACCTTTATTTGATAGAAAAAAAATGCATTTGGTGATGAATATGGATAGATTCATATTTTGTGCCTGCAAGGAGACAAGATAATTTGTGAGTATTAATTTTAAATATGTGTAAACACTTCTCATCACTGAACTCCTCCAATGGATTAAGCCTGTCCCTTAATCGTCTCTCTATTCTAACACGTCTTCGATCTCCACAAAAAATTGTTCATAAAAATCACTCCTGCCATGATAATAGGCAAGTATATTTGCAATTAAAAGCCTTTACAATGTTTCTGAAAGTTAATAAACATTCCTTGAAGGACACTTCCTTAAATCTAAGGTAGGTCCTTAGCTTCCTTGAAATTCAAGGGAGTTTTCAAGGACTCCTTTAAGGAAGGAGGCTTTGTGAAACTGAGATTTTTTAAAGGAGGGAGAAAGTCAAGGAAATCCTAGAATTTAAGGTGACCTTTATCTTAAGGAGCCTTCGTGAAACCGGCCCCAGGATAGTCCCCCCCCTACCTCCCCACAGATTCAGTACTAGGGGAGTATTTTCTGCAACAAAAATAATGAAGGTTGTTTACTAGCGTGGTCACATGACCACTAGGGGGACATGCTAGTTCACACTCACTCACTGGCCTCTTAAGGTTTCTTAAAACGTTTCTCAACGTTGGCCAGTGAGTTGGATGGCACCAACATATAGCAATGGTCAGGAAATGGTAAGTATTTATCTAATAAAAATTAAAATTACAACAAAATTTTTCAATTTTATTGCGTCAATACATCCGATCCAATATACATTTGCTGAATAACTACTGCTTGGTTGGCTGGAACCGGTTAACCGGAAGTCCCTCCCCCTTTTTCTCAGAACCTGCTCTGAGAATAGGAAGAGAGGGTTGAGTTCAGTCCCATAATAAATAAACTTCCCAAAGGAAGCAAGTCACAGTTTTGTCTTTTTTATATACAATTGTACAAGCTATGTACATGTATACATATTTACATATCTCCTCATTTTTTCACGTGGTGGTGGTGATGTTGGGCAGCCACCACTGGCCCTAAGTGAAAAAGCTCTGTGTCAGCCCAAGCCACATCCTTCAAATATAATTGTGTGAAGGAGTTGTGGGATTTCCAGTGACAGGCTGACAGAATCTGCTCTAAGGAGACCCCCGACTGGAAGGCCTTAGAAGCAGCGAAGGCCCTGACATCATGGGCTTTGTCCTGAAGCAGTGTGAGGGCCACCTGGTCAGAGAGCTCATAACAAAGGATCACAGTTTGTTTGATTCATGAGCAGATGGTGGCAGGTGAGATGTCTTTACCAAAACCTTTCTTGAAGGAGACAAAGACCAACTCCTTGTTCTGCCTAAGATCTGAGGTCCTGTCCAAGTAATACCGAAGGGCTCTGACTGGACACAAAGACCTGTCACCTTTGAGTGACTTATCCAAAGTGGGGGCCAGGGCTTGGATGACCACTGCAGCCACACTATCTGGACCCTCCTTAGCCAGCTGATTCTTGGACAGAAAGCTGGGTGAGGGGTACATGGACACCTTAGACCAGTCTGACTGGTGTCTGATGTTTTTATGAAGCCAAGCATGAAGGTCAAGTGTTTCAGTGAGGCCTCTTTTAAAGGTTCAGGGAGCCTTGGTCAGCTGATGTAATACCAGGGACAGGTTCCAGGAGGGTATACCCCTCCTGCCCTTGGGCCTGTCTCTATGGAAGCTATTCAAGAGACGGGTGAGACGGTCATCTTTGCTGACATTAATGGTGGAGTTGCCCAACTTGTCAGCAATGGCTGATCTGTATCTATCAATGGTACTTGGTTGTAACTTCCTGTCCTGAAATAAGTGCAGCAGGAAGTCAGCTATGGCTTTCAGAGGTGGTGCCCTGAAGTCCATCTGATTACTGAGGCACCACTTTGGTCCACTTTGCCTCATAGACAGATCTGGTTGATCCTCTCTGAGGAACCTCAATTCGTGCTGCCACTGCCTCAGAGAACCCCTGCTCCTTGATTGCTGTGGCTCTAGGAGCCAGGCATGTAGGTTCAGGTTTGACAAATTCCTGTGCAGGGTCTGGTTGAATGGTTGGGACACCAGATTGGGCAGGTTGGGCAGACACGGGGATCTGACTGGACATTGCCACTAGATCCCAAAACCAGGGCATGTTGGGCCACCCTGGGGCAATCAGAATGATCCTGTTGCAAGGGTAGTCCTGCAACTTCTCCACCACTTTGCCCAAGATGGCTGCTGGTGGAAAGGCGTATGGGTCCAGATTTTCCCATGACAGGCTGAGTGCATCCACTGCCCATGCCTGGGGGTCCGGAACCGGTGACACAAACTGTGGTAGTTTGTTGTTGAATCTGATGGCAAACAGGTCCACTTGTGGCTGGTGCCACCGGGAGCATATAGCTTTGAACACTTCTGGATGAAGGGACCATTCCATTTGAATGGTCTGGCCAAGTCTGGATAGCTTGTCTGCTATCACGTTCAGCCGGCCGGGGATATGACGTGCCTTGAGGGTTACCTGTTTCCTGGTGCATCAGGACAGGATTCTCCACAGTAGGGCACACAGGGAGCCCGACTTTATCCCCCCTTCTCTGTTGATATAGGCAACCACTGTTGTGTTGTCTGTGGCTACCAGGACTATGTTGTTTGAACAGAGGTCTTGGAACTCTTTTAAGGCCAGAAAGACCACTTTTAGTTCCAGGTGATTTATGTGTAACTTGCTTTCTAGAACTGACCAGGTTCCCCTTGCAGTGCACTCGTTTAAGTGAGCGCCCCATCCTTCTTTTGATGCGTCTGTAAAGATTTGCAGAGCATGTTTTAGAGGGTGTAATGGTTGACGTGGAAGAACATTGCTTTCCTCCAGCCACCATTTTAGGTGAGGGTGGAGCGACCTGGGAATGGGTATCACCTTTTCCAGTGACTCTGGTACCCTCCAGTTGTTTTTCAAGTGCCATGTATGGGCCTCATATGAAGTCGCCCCAGGTGGACTTGTTTTTCTGTGGCTGTTAGAAGGCCTATAAGGGACATGAACTGCCTGACTGGACACACCGGACTGGATAGGATTGACAGTATCTTGTCTGTTAAGGTCTGCCAACGCTCTGGTGTGGGTCTGACCTTGCCCTCCCTGAGGTCGAACTGGTAACCTACGAAGTTGAAGACCTGTTTTGGATCCAGTTCTGACTTTTCCTGGTTCACCAGCCACCCTAGTTCTCGACAGAGAGCTACCAAGGTCAGTGTATGCTGGAGACAAATTTGGGGCTCTCACCAACCAGTCGTCTAGGTACTGGTGGCTTCTTATACCCTTCTGTAAGGCCATCAATTTGACCTCTTTGTATTGTATTGTGTATTTATACTCAGCGCAATATCTCCATATACTACAGGACTCAAAGCGCTATTTAACCAATCCGACTGCACAGGTACAGCCCCAACTCACAAGTAACTGACATTCCCCTAACTTGAAGATAGAGGCTCAAGGATGACCATTTATCAACGTCCTTGAGGTTCTTTAGCCTGCCACTGGGGATAGGACCCAATGACAGAGGACCGCCATTTTAAGTGGTCATCCGAGCCACTATGTATCTGCCTGTACCTGCTAGGCCACAGTGGCAGATTTGGCCACCACTGTGAACTCCATAGGTGCTGTGGAAAGACCCTAGGGCTTTGAACTGGTAGGACTGACCCTGGATGTGAAAACGCATGTACTTCCTGGACTGACTGTGAATTGGTATGTGGAAGTATGCGTCCTTGAAGTCAATGGAAGTGACCCACTCCCCTACCTGAAGGGAGGTCCTTATTGTCTCTGGGGTCTCCATTTTGAACGACTCTGTGTTTAGGAAGGTGTTCAGGGTGCTCAGGTCCAGGATGGGTCTCCACCGGTTGTTGGGTTTGGGCACCAAAAATAGCCGGTTGTAAAACCCCAGTGAGTTTTGGTTTTCTACCGGTTCGACTGCATGTTTGTTTGTCAGCTGATACAGTTCCTCCAAAAGGTGGAACTGTCTTTGTGAGTTGACATATTTGCTTATGACCGTTGGTGACCTGGTTAGGTTGGGTCTGAACCGGAAGGCAAGGGTGTAGCCCTCTCTCAGTATTGTGACTACCTTTGGACTCGAACCCAGAACTTCCCATTTCTCCCAAAACTGCTGAAGCCTTGCCCCTACAGGTGGATGTATGACAACAGTTGGGACATTTGTGATAGAAGTTACAGAACTCAAGTGACCTACACAGGAAACATCGTTCACATGCTTTATTTCTGTATGGGTACAACAATAATTGGGATTTACATCTTTCTTTTGTGGCAACCCGGTGACAGAATGAACATTTGCAGCAAAAGAGTTTACATGTAAAACTACAGTCTCGCTCTTTTTTATCACTGGTGAAGGGTTTAAAACTTGCTTCTTGCCGGATACATGTACAGAGTTCTTCACTCCGGCTACATTTAAAACACAGTAATTGTCATTTTTGCTTCTTGAAACCCTTCGCCGGCTTTTTGGTAAAGTTTGAGGCTTTACAACGACGTTTCTGTCTAACTTGCCGGTCCCTAATTGGCTTCCAGGCCGGTGTAGTGGGCTTCCAGTCCGGTTGTTGTGTTGATCTGCCATTTGAGGAAATGTACGGATGAAAACGTCCGGGTTTCCTGTGCACACTGCCAGAAGAACGCCTCTCTTCACTACGGGAAATTTCATCTTCAGCCTTGACCAGCAAACTGTCCGGTAACAGTGAGTTAAGATGAACTGGTGCTGTACGATAAAAACTCCCTCTGAGAGATCCTGCATTGTACGCTGCATTGCTTGTGAAATTGAACGGTTGAACGTCACCAGATATTCAAGTTCTTCAACAGCTTGCTGCAGTCTCTCTGCTACCTTACCTTTTCTGGTGTCCACCCTCAGCGACTTCAACTGTGTAACCATGGAGTCCTGTACTTTTGTCAAACATCTTGACAGACCAGCAGCCTGGTTACACATCACTGACTGTTCCCGGAACGCCCTCTCCCACCTTCTCAAAGTGTCCTGGCTAAACGTACGGGAAGCAGGGGCAGAAGGCAAACTACGTCTGGCCACTCTGGTAAAGGTACTGTTGAGTTTGGCTGGTTCCGGAGACCAGTCACATACAGTTGCAGAAGCAGAGTCCTTCTTATCTGTATGCATAGCATACCATTTTGATGACCTGGGTGTCTTCACAAACTGGTCCCGTAGCAGTCCACCGGTCTCAGAGTTCCTGGAAGGGTATCCTTCAGCAACAGTCGCATTAAGTCTCTCAAATTTCCTGCACAGTCACTCATCTACTGGTAACCTCACTGACACTTTGCCGGCTGGTTTGGTTCGGGATCCGGCAAAAAGATTATCATCCAGGGAAGATGAATGGTCATAGTCAGGGATCTGATGCCAGCCCATGAAGGATCTGACCCCTCTGATAGTCTCCCTGCAGTTGGCATCTTCAGAGAGGTCCTGATCAGTTGCATCTTCCGGTAAATCACCCTGGACGTGAACACTAGCTGGTGAAGCCGGTTCCCCATCCACTTCTGCCTCACTGTCAGATTCACCGGCAAACTCATCAGGTCGTACACCGGGAAGTGGCTTGTTCAACTCCGTAGACTCAATGCCGGTGGGCAGAACTTCAGGACCTGCACCAGGAGCCTGTGGAGGCTGGGTGGCTGTCCCTGCATCGGGAGCCTGTAAAGGCTGGGTGGCTAACTCAGTACCGGGAGCCTGTAAATGCTGGGTGGTCACATCAGAGGTACCAGGACCCTGAACAGGGCGGGTAGCACTCTCATCTCTCACAGCACTCATACCAGGAACCCCCAGCAGAGGTTGGATAGCCATCAACTGTGAAGAAACACTGGCAGACTGAGCAAGACCGGAGCCAGTACTCTCAGCAAACATAACACTAGTAGAAGCACCCGGATCAAGATAGGGTGTTCTCTGGGCACCACAGAAGCAGTAGACAGGTCTCACTGGCACAGCAAAGGACTGGTTAAGGAGCATAGCTTCTAGACGGGAAAACCTCTCACTCCACTTGTCATCAAGGGACTTGAGATCATCTGAAGTGGGCTTACTGCTGTGTTTACGTTTGCTGGATCTTGGAGAGCCATCAGAACGCTTCTTCTTCTGCTTGGGGGTAGATTCAACTGAAGACGGCTGGTCAGTACTAACCCGTCCCAACAGAGTTACATCTGAAGGGTCCACAAGAGTGGGGGTCGCGTCACTGCTAGCTTCATACTTCTTGTAAGTTGAGTTGGCCAGTTGAATAATCTGATAAGGCGTAAACACCTTACATATCTGGCAATCTTGTTTCTTCACACAGGGGTCGTCTCCCACCCCCTTCTCACGACAAAGCACGCATTTCTTGTGGTTGTCGAATAGGGCCATAACGTGCCCGCAAGAACCTTGTTTCTGTCCAGGAGATGACATGATGATCAGAAAACTAGTAGAAATAATCCGTACTACTTGAAATAAAATAAAATGGTAGAGTTCGTTGAAAAACTTCGAAAACGCATCTCTGTTGAAAAACGTCTGCACACTCTTTCAAGCCCAACGAAAAAGATGTTATGACGTCATTATGACCAGACAGGAAATGATATGCCTTGCGCCACCTGGCGAATGCACACTCTGTGACCGGTCCTGCTGGTAGTTTTACAGGACGTCTTTTTCTGAAAAGGGCCCGGGACCGGTCGCGCCGACCGGTAAAGCAATTGTCCATTGGATAGGATGTATTAACGCAATAAAATAATGTTAAAAATCCGTCTTAATGCACACCTTTTCCTTTAAAAACTCTGAAGATGTTGAAAAACACGTCTGCACAGTACACGCGCCAAAAGAAAGATCTGTCACATTGTCTAGACAGGAAGGAAGTACGAGGCACCATCTGGGAGTGCACAGTACTGGGACCGGCAACCTTGTGGGGGCATTATGCACTCATATAAGATGACTTTTTCTGTCATTTGGCAGGCCGGTCTGCGCTGACCAGATTAGCAATTGTCCATTGGATAGGATATATTAACGCAATAAAATTGATATTTGATAGGGGTACTGGTTGTGGGATATAGATGTGCAACATCATGGTGCGACTTTGATTTGACCTTGCTGTAGTGACCTTGACCTTTAAATTTTGGTCCAAGCTAAACTTTAGAAACTGGAAGGTGTAGGAAGTTGATACTTGGTAGGAACACTGGTTGAAGGGCATGAATGTGCAATGTTAAAAATAACCTTGAATTGACCTTGATCTTCCAAGCTTGTCTGGGCTATATCTTGGCAAACTTAAGATGTTGGAAGTTGATACTTAGTATTGAAATTGGTTTGGGGGTGTGCAATGTCATTGTGTGACCTTGACTTGAACTGGCCATAGTAACCTTGACTTTTAAAATTTTGTCTGGGCTATATCTCTGAAACTGTAAGATGTAGGAAGTTGATACTAGGTAAGGATATTGGTTAGGGTTTGTAGGTGTGTAATGGCATGGTGTGATCTCGATTTTACCTTAGACCTAGCTGTAGTGACCTTGAACTTTAAAAACTTTTCCCGGCTATATATATTGGAAACTGTAAGGTATAGGAAGTTGACACTTGGTAGGGACATTGGTTAGGTTGTATAGGTGTTCAACATCATGTCACACAATTTGCTCTGATAGTCTCCCAATATTTGCACTGTCACTTCTGCATCTCATGCTGTTTTAAAATATTTCCACAGGCTGTGGGATATAGGCATCTCTGATGCTATATTACTGTTCTGTTTTCTGACAAATTATCTGAGACACTTAGAAAAAGACACCTTTTAATGTAGTTTATTTTTATTAAAGCTGTTTTAAAAAAAAAAACACAAAAAAAAGCTGGAAATTTTTACTTACAAAAATAAATGTATAAATTGTAGGTGTAAAATATTATATATCAACACACTTGTTATATTATTGATAGAAACTATTACAACTTTATTCAAAAGAGTACAACAAGCAATAAGTGACCGTGAACGGGCTCTGTGTCAGCTGACTGTGTGTATTGACTTTCAGAGTAGACTAATTTGCCCAACAGTGACAATCTCAAAGTAGCTTTTGCTCAGCTTTGCAATCAGTTAAAGGGTTGCAATTTTAATATGATATAGTTCATGCAAAGTAGGTGAATAACATATTTATAGAAATACTGTAAATGCAAGAGTTCTCAAGTTACAACTGATTTACTCAACAGTGAGAATCTGAAAGTAGCTATTACTCAGCTATGCAAGAAGCTACAGGTCTACAATTTTACTATTTTATAGCTGACCCATAATTAGGTTAATAACATATTTAAACAAAATACTGTAAATGAAATAGTTTTCAAGTTACAACTGATTAATTGAACAGTGAAAACCTATGTATTGCTCAGCTATGCAATGAGCTACAGGTCTAAAATTTCACTTTGTTATGGCTGACACATGAGTATGTTAACATATTTAAACAGAATACTCTAAATGCAATAGTTTTCAAGTTACAAGTGATTTACTCAACAGTGAGAACATAGATGTAGCTATTACTCAGCTATGCCATGACATACAGGTCTGCAATATCACTATATTATAGCTGACCCAAAAATAGTAGGTGAACAACATATTTACAGAAAATACTTAAATACAATAGTTTTGAAATTACAACTGATTTACTAAACAGTAAGAACATGAGAATAGCTATTATGCAGCTATGCCATGAGCTACACGTCAGCAATTTTAGTATGTCATAGCTAATTCAAAAGTAGATGAACAACATATTTAAACAAAACTCTCTAAATATAATAGTTTTCAAGTTACTGAACTACTCGACAGAGAAAACCTCAAAGTAGCTATTGCTCAGCTATGCAATGAGCTACAGGTCTGCAACTTTACCATGTTATAGCTGACCCAAAAGTACGTGAACAACATATTTAAACAAAATACTCTAAATGCAGTTACAACTGATTTACTCAACAGAGAAAACCTGAAAATAGCTATTACTCGAAGGTGCAATGACCTACAGGGCTGCAGTTTCACTATGTTACAGCTGACCCAAAAGTAGGTGAACAACACATTTAAACAAAAACAGCATCAAAAATGCCTGTACCCCACAGCCTAGGGAAATATTTTTAACACCATGAGATATAGAAGTACAAAGTTCAGGATACTTTCAGAGCACTGTCAGTTATATAAAGGTCCAAACAATGTTTAAATAGAGGAAATAATGTCTAAGATAAGATAATGCATGTACTCTTTATCCACATCTCTTTATATACATCTGGCATGGCCGAATTATGGTTTAGATGTTTTGAATATTACCATGCATACAGAAGTGGTAATATTCAATGAATGCTTATGTGTGGTGTTGGAGCAAAATCTGTGGCTCACTTGATGAAATTCCATCTGTTACAATGTTAAGTTGTAAAAGTAAAATTCTTAATGAATTCTAATATGACTTTAACAGTGCTTAATCTGCATCAAAAGCCAGACCCAAAGGTGCAACAAGATTTTAAAGGTTAAGGTCACCACGACAAGGTCAAAGGTCAAATCAAGGTCACACCATGATGCTGCACACCTACAACCCATAACCAATGTTCCTACCAAGTATCAACTTTCTATACCTTACGGTTTCCAAGATATAGCCCAGACAAGATTTTATAGGTCAAGGTCACTACAGCAAGGTCAAAGGTCAAACCAAGGTCAGACCATGACGTTGCACACCTACACCCTCTAACCAATGTCCCTACCAAGTAACAACTTCCTACACCTTACAGCTTCCGAGATATAGCCTGGACAAGATTTTAAAGGTCAAGGTCACTACGACAAGGTCAAAGGTCAAATCAAGGTCTGATGATGATGTTACACACCTACACATCCTAATCAATGTCCCTACCAAGTATCAACTTTCTACACCTTACCGTTTCTGAGATACAGCCTGGACAATCTTTTTTCCCCAGCCCATCAGGACACCATGGGTGAAAACAATACCCCGCCAGCCCTTAAGGGCTGTGGGGTAAAAAACTCTAAATGCAATAGTTTTCAAGTTACAACTGATTTACTCAACAGTCAGAATATGAGAATAGCTATTACTCAGATATGCCATGAGCTATATGTCTGCAATTTTACTATATTATAGCTAATTCAGAAATAGATGAATCAGATATTTCAACAAAATTCTCTAAATGCAATAGTTTTCAAGTTACAACTAATTTACTCAACAAAGAAAGCCTCAAAGTAGCTATTGCTCAGCTATGCCTTGACCTACAGGTCTGCCACTTTACTATGTTATAGCTGACCCAAAAGTAAGTGAATGACATATTGAAAGAAAATACTTTAAATGCAATAGTTTTCAAATTACAAATCATTTACTCAACACTGAGAACCTGAAAGTAGCTATTGCTCAGTTATGCCATGACCTGCAGGTCTGCAATTTTACTATGTTATAGCTGACCCAAAGTAGGTCAACAACATATTTAAACAACTAGGGTGAAGTGGTTGGCATTCTGCCAACCACAGAGTCGAATCTTAGGACAGCAGTGGGTGTTGAAATCTATAAACTTGGTATTATCGCCCGCAACACAGAGTGAGGTACGGTCACAGTAAAATATTGCTGGATTATATATTTCTAAAATATTGTTAGAAACACCATTGTAGCCTCACGTTTTCAGCACTCTGTGGGTGTACAAGTACCAGCATTTGATATTTTATTTGTTTTAAATATTGCGAGAAGACACAGTGAGGTGCGGTAACAGTAAAATATTGCTGGATTATATATTTGTAAAATGTTGTTAGAAACCCCATCGTAGCCTCACGTTTTCATCACTCTGTGGGTGTACAACTACCAGCATTTGATATTTTATTTGTTTTAAATATTGCGAGAAGACACAGTGAGGTGCGGTGACAGTAAAATATTGCTGGATTATATATTTGTAAAATATTGTTAGAAACACCATTGTAGCCTCACGTTTTCATCACTCTGTGGGTGTACAACTACCAGCATTTGATATTTTATTTGTTTTAAATATTGCGAGAAGACAGAGTGAGGTGCGGTGACAGTAAAATATTCCTGGACTATATATATGTAAAATATTGTTGGAAACACCATCGTGAATTATAACTTCTAGGACATACAAAAGCGTCTTCTAGTGGTTGAATATAGAACTACGGAGTTTGAATATTTTCATTGTCTCTGCCAGAGGTGTCCTCGATTTTGATTGGCTGAATGACAAATGTGTAGTACTACCGTGACGTCACTTCATTCATTAATTTCTTTGCGGTTTATTTGTTTGACAAATAATTGAGTACACGTAGATGGGCAGACAGCAATTTTACATTAACAGTGACTGCGTGATAAACTAGCAGACAAATAAATTAATTGGGGTTTCAAGTCTAGAAACCAGCAGACGAAACGGTTAAAAAAGACTCCTTGGAGTAGACCACTACAATGGGTAACACAATAGTTTCTAGGACATACGGGTTCTTTGAGAAAGCCAGACGTAGTGCCAGACATGCTTTTTACTTTATAAAATATAACTGAATAAAAGCATCAAAAATCTTCAAAATGGCAGAGTGTATAGTATAGACCTTAATGTACCGATATGTGAAGAAATATTATGCAGAATTTGATATTTAAGGGCTTAAACGGCCATTTTAAAATCGCGGCCGCAACTCAGTACATAACTCGAATCAAAGATTCGACTAAAAACTAGAAATAGGACCCCCTGTTGATAGTAGCTGCGACATATGAATAGGAACAGGATAGCATAGAAGAACACACATTATCATGTGTAATGTCCACCCCATGAACCTTTTGCAAAAATTGTACAGTAGTCTTACAAGACCCTGTTTCATTTGTAAAATATATCAATGATGCTTAAATATTTATTAATATACATGTAAATTATTTCAGCTTCATGCCTTTTCGCATTGGTTGGGTCAAAAATTTTGGACGAAATCGCTCTATCTTGCACGGTTAAGGAGATAGAAGCAAATTTATGTTTTTAAATTTTTGGCAAAAATTCGAAAATTCAAAAATTTGGTAAAGATACGATAAATACTTTTCCTTCAAATGAGCGGAAACCAAGCGTCCGGACGGCGGACAGCGGAAAAAGCAAAAATAATATGTCCACCCCCCAGTGGGGTGGACATAATACTCTAAATGCAATACATGTAGTTTTCAAGATACAACTGATTTACTCAACAGAGAACCTGAAAATAGGTATTGCTTAACTATGTCATGACCTACAGGACTGCAATTATACTATGTTCTAGCTGACCCAAAAGTAGGTGAAAAACATATTTATAGAAAATACTTTAAATGGAATAGTTTCAAAGTTACAACTGATTTACTCAAAGGTGAGAACCTGAGAATAGCTTAAGCTATTACTCAGCTATGCCATGAGCTACATGTCTGCAATTTTACTATGTGAAAGCTGACCCAAATGTAGCTGAATAACATATTTATACCAAATTCTCTCAATGCAATAGTTTTCGAGTTACAAGTGATATTATTCATTATGGAAGGTACTGAAAAGTCAGAAAGTAGCCATTACTCGCTTAGCTATTGGGATAGACACCCAAGTTACTCACCATGTTGTAGCTAAGGAAAAAGTAGCTGAATAACATATTTTAACAAAATGCTCTAATTGCAATACTTTTCAAGTTACAGGTGATTCAGTGCATGATTTCATGAATTTGATAAGAGAGAAATCACTGCAATAGTCAATGAGAAAATAAGTGATTAAGTGCATGATTTCATGAATTTTAATGCATTAAAAATTATTTTAAAAATTCATAAAAAAAAAATCAAGACAGATCCAGGTCTAATACTAACACAAGCTAAATTAAATCTACTTGTGGCGTAGTACATATATGCAAGATATGAGAGAAATCCTTTTGATAGTCAGTGACAAAATTGCGATAAAGTGTTAAAATTTACATTCTTTTTGTGGGGTACCTCCTTTGTAATGGCTCTAGCAAACAGACGAACAGACAGATTTGCATGCCTTGAACAACTTTTCATCTTTGAGAAAAGGTATCTTTTTTAAAAAAAAACAGCATGTCTCTAGGCCTTGTAGTTTTGCAGAAGTTGACAACATAAAAATGCTTTCGCTGACACAGAGATGCAAAAAAATATATATAGCAAGTAGATGCTGAAATATTCTTGGCAGAGATAAATATGTTGCAAGATACTACACAATTCTAGACAACTAGAATAATCCCGCTCGCTTTACTGTCAGCTGGCGGTGTATCCCTGAACATAGCAAACCTGTAGAAGCAATAACAAGAGAGATCGAGACTGAAGATTCCTAGCCCATGGTTTCCTATATCTTAGTTTCACACTGCAAACCTGTAGGACCAATAATAATATTTGAGTTACAAGCGCTATTAACTTCAGCTATCCTCGTTTGACCTTGAAGGAGGGGCGCAAAGTCAAATCTGACCACATCAGAAGATTCCTAGCCCATGGTTTCCTATAGGTTGGTTTCACATTGCAAACCTCTAGGATCAATAAGCTAGTTATAAGCACTTTTACGTTTGACTAGCCTCATTTGACCTTGAAGTAGGGGTCAAAGGTCAAATCTGGCCACATCAGAAGATTCTTAACCCATGATTTCCTATAGATTGGTTTCACATTGCAAACCTCTAGGACTAATAATAAACCAGTTATAAGCACTTTTAAGTATGACTAACCTCGTTTGGCCTTGAAGGAGGGGTCCACGGTCAAATCTGACCACATCAGAAGATTCCTAGCACATGATTTCCTATAGGTTGTTTTCACATTGCAAACTCTAGGACCAATAACATGCAAGTTTTTTAGCACTTTTAAATTTGGCTATTCTCCTTTGACCTTGAATGAGGGGCCCCAAGGACAAATCTGACAAAATCAGAAGATTCCTAGCCCATGATGTCATATAGGTTGGTTTCACATTGCAAACCTATAGAACCAATAATAAGCCAGTTATAATCACTTTTAAATTTGGCTACCCTCGTTTGACCTTGAAGGAGGGGCCTAAAGTCAAATCTGACCACATCAGAAGATTCCTAGCCCATGATTTCCTGTAGGTTGTTTTCACATTGCAACCTCTAGGACCAATAATAAGCGAATTATAAGCAATTTTGCAATACTTTTCAAGTTATAACTGATTTACTCAATAGTGAAAACCTCAAAGTAGCTATTACTCGGCTATGCAATGAGCTACAGATCTGTAATTTTACTATGTTATACCTGACCCAAAAGTAGCTGAATGACATATTTAAACAAAATCCTCTAAATGCAATAGTTTTCAAGTTACAAGTCAAAATGTTTATGTTTTTGAAACCCCAGAGCATAGTTTTGACTCCTGGGATTAAAATCGCTATTACTCGTTTAATTTTGACACCAGGCCTACAAAAGAGATAGGGTGGTGAGACATCATACCCACCAATTCATGTACTAAATATAAACTAATTCTTAAAGAAACTGTGCCCTATAGCTTGAACACAAGCAATAGTCAAAAGTTTTGATGTTTTTGATTCCCCAGAGCATAATTTTGACTCCTGGACTACCAAAAGAATAGGGTGGCCAGATTTCTGCCATAGCAAGACACTTGCGAAGTTTAAATGAAATCCCACAAGAAATGTGGCTTGTAGATTGAGCACAAGAAAATCTCTGCAGACATGTATGCGGACGATGACTGTGCATGATCCATAGTATCTCCGCTTTTTGGGGATACAATAAGTGCATTTTAATCCCAGACCATGGTTTCCTGATTGCAGCATATCAAAGCTGCCTGACTTAGCTGATTTTAAGGTAGCCTTAACTTAAGGATGCTTCTTTTAAACTTATACACCCAATTTTGATACTTCATAACATAGTAAACTTGTTTGAGCGCTTTAATACCAGTAAATGTGTACTTTTGCATGAAATTCAAAATTCAAGTATAAATTGCAAACAATTTTTATTGACCAGTGGTCTATGCTTGAAATAGCCATTACTTTATTGATGCTCACAGTAAAGGAAATGGAACTTTACCTGGTTTTAGTCGGTGAAAATGAAGTGAACATATTATTTTCGAAAGCCAATAGTTTATAACGCATGACATAGTTGTATTGAGTAGGGGGTCAAAATTCAAAGTAAAATGAATATGATGAAAATTTGGCACATCTGGCGACCACACTTTTCCTCTAAACATGAAGTAGTGGCTTAACCATGCAAAACCAATGTATTGGCCCTTTTCGCTATGAAGGTATCTCACTTTGAAGTAAAATTTCATGTCTTAGGTCTACCTGTATGATCATAAGAAATGGATTTTCAGATTCCTGAGTAAAGTTAACATAATAAACAACCCTCAGACCTTTTGGTGCTTCTGACAAAATAAATCTTATCTAGGTCTTGGACTATATCTACTTAATACAGAACATAATAATTTTTACAACCAGGAAAATAACACAAGGGAAAACTTTTAAAACTATAGTCAAGCAGTGTAACACCATCTACCTGCGTGTATGACTTCATATAAGCAAAATCACAGCAGTGCAATATCACAGTGCACTATTAACAAGCAGAAAAGTTTCCCACACCTTACAGTCTTACACAAATATGAGAAACCATATATTTTCATGCAAAAATCTACTCCCCCCCCCCCCCCCCCCACACACACACACACACACAAAAAAAAAAAAAAAAAAAAAAAAAACAACTCTAGTACATAGGTTTGACAAACATGATTCATTTTCATCATGTAATTCTCTGTGAAAAATACACGTCAAACATTTTCTACATTGTAACAAGCAACTACAGTCTAACATGCATATTGTACGTCACGAAAATAGCAGAAGATTGAGATGCCCGCAGCCTGGGGAAATTGCATTGGACACCATTACATACAGAACTTATAAAGTATTTATTTATTTGGGGTTTTACATCACTTTAAACACTGTACAGGTCATATCAAGACGAGTAGTTGGAAGGGCAGAGGAAACCAGTACATACAGTTTGTCAAGGTTCTGTACTGTAAACTGCCGACCAACAGCAAGCAACTACCAGCTTTCCCACTTGAGGCCATGCCGGGAACCGAACCCAGGCCTGAGAGGTGGGAGGCGAGAGTGTTACTGGAGCAATGACACTTGAGAGAGACAAAATATATGTAAAGACAAAGTATCAAAACAAGACAATTCAATAACAAATTGGCAGCATTAATAAACAACTTAAACATTATGATGCCATGAAAGTTATTAATTGAAGTACAGCTGTCAATGGAGAAAGCACAATAAGGTAAAAGTATATACAATAATCAGTTGCAGCAATCCATCTATCTTTGTAATAGGAGAAATATGTCTCAAATACATCAGAGGGAAACATTCTGGCAGTCACGGTCAAACATTACAACAAGCTCACACCATGGCATTGCACACCTACAGCCTCAACCAATGTCCCTACCAATTGTCAACTTTCTTCACAGTTTTGGAGATCTAGCCCAGATAAGATTTAACGGTCAAGATCACTACAGCAAGGTCAAATCAAGCTCACACAATGACCCCGCACGCCTACAACCCCCAACCAGTGTCCACTTCTGACACCTTACGGTTCAGTGATATGGCAAAATTTTAAAGGTCATAGTCAAATCACACCTACACCCCCCCACCCCCCACCCCCCCACCCCCACCCCCCACCCCTGCATACCTACAACCCCACACCAATGTCCCTACAAAAACTCAACTTCCTACATCATACGGTTTCATTTAAAAGGTCAAGTCACTACAGCAATGTCAAATCAAAGTCATACCACGATGCTGCACACCTACATCCCCAGCTAATGTCCCTACAAAGTATCAACATCCCACACCTCACAGTTTCTGAGATATGGAAAAAGCATTTTACCACTTGAAGGCCCATCCATCCTGACGCCAAGGGCATGTTTCATACTCGCTTTGTGAAAATTTCGCTGTTTAAGATAGAAAAGATTTCCTTGTTTTGTAAATATCTAGAAGGGTGGGGCAACTGATTTTAACTGCACTTTACAATCACAAATCACAGAAAACAGACAGAGCTGGCTTTGGATGCAAATGTCATTTGTGATGTTTATTCATATTCAAAAGGCAAATACAGAGTGAAGTTGCAATTTTCATACATTTTCCATGTAAAGAAACACAACCACCCACACAATTTATTTGCAATGATGTAATATACCTTTCGCAGCTAATACAATTTGCATGCAATACCACCCATGTACTATTTTATTGTAATAGTTCCATTTGTAAAGACAGAGTTGACCATTCTATTCTACTTCTTCAATGAGAGGTTTGTCCTCAGTTTCAGCAATATCTTCATTTACTGTTGCACTACAAGCTTCAATGACTGTGTCATACAAAGAAGACTGGTTCATCTCTAAGTGATCCATAACATCTTTCACCCATTTAGATGCTTGTATACCATACAGTTCATGAAGTAGTTGTTTGTTCTTGTCATACTTGTCATCATTAATTTTCCTCTGTGTGACATGGTTTATTAAGCCACCCTACAACACAGCAATATAAACAAGACACTATCAGTGCCATCAAAGATGCACAAGCTATTGTGACCTAAAACATCTTGAAGCTTACTTTCAGGACAAGCACAAATTGGATTAGTTTTTCTTTGATACTGCATGATTTGACCAGTTATTAAACTTACAGCTGACCCATTGGAATACTCTTCTTCAATGTAAAGGTTAGATTTATTGGTTTCTGTCTTCTGTTAATGTTAAATATTTTTAAGTTTGCTGTGTCCATGCAGGATTACATTCAAAAACACAAGAGCAAGAGGTCCCTGATACCAAATTGAGTTTAAAATAGGACTGTTTGTCAATAAATAAGTATTCCGAACAAAAGATGCTGTCAGATAAAAGAACTTTCAGGTTGTGGACCATTGAGGAAAAACTTACAGATTTTATTCATTCATGATGCGAGGATTTATTTTAAAGGTCATAGGAAGCATTTTCAGATCATTCATCAATAATTACATATACACAGGAAAGTTCAATTTCTGTAAAAATAAGATGTGTCTGGACAAGGTTACATGGTATATTCAGTCACTATCTGGCTGTTTTTTCAAGATTTCACAGCTGTCGCCATTATTTTTCACTCGACAACTCCCGTAAAAAATACTAGCCTTGACATCACAGGTTCATGACAATGTAAACAAACTATCATTTTTGTACACCTTTTAATACATACATATATTTTAAAAGATTGTATTATCTGTTTTTATGAAGCTTGTTTATAAGCATCATTCTGCCACAGTAAGTTTCTGAAATAGCCTTGAGAACATCTTTCATATTTGTTTTAGATAAAAAATTATTTAGAGAGGTATTAAGCAAGTTGGATAAAAATCACAACACAATGCAACCAGGTTCAACTCTGAGATGAGTTTTGATATTTATTTTTTCAATTTTGAAAACTAATTATTGCTAGGAGATGAAATATATACAACATAAATGTCTTTAGAACTGGGCCTCGAGCAAGGATAATCATATATGTTCCCCAAATTAGTTCAGAACTTTCCCACCAAAACTGTAAACAATGCTGCTTTCATAGTATACATAATGCGTCTAGCCATCTACAGTGTATACTGTTGATCCCCCAAACACAATTCCTTTTTCTTGGTCTCAACAAAGTCTTAAATTGAGAAGAAAATGTTACAACTAATTTCCAAAACTTAAAATTATCCAAACTTTACGTCAAGAAGTACTGAACTAATATATATCTTAAGGAAAACCCATTATATACTGAATTATTTCATGAACTGATAATATAAAAGTTAGAACTTAAGGATTCTTTCAGAATAAATTCAATAAATTTGACTACAATGATTTATGCAAATGAAAACAAATTGTATATTTTGATTTCACTTTACATCATACCTTATCTTGATAGAAGTACCGGTGATTAAAGGCAAAAAACAGTATCCGGTACATTTTAATGACAAGCTTTGAATTTGTCAACAGATTCTTAGTTTTATGTAAATATCTAAATAAAAAAATACTAAAATACTTGTGAAAGGCTACTTTCCCATCATAGTTTAAAAACCTTGAAAAAATGGGAGGAGGCAATATCTCATACAGATGTTTACGCTTTCTGCATTCAAAGATAAGCCTACTTATAGTATATCTGTGTTTGTTAGAACTGTTAGTGGTTACAAATTAGGTAAAACTTGGAAAAAAACAGCATCTGGAAAAATAAAGGCTAGTGAGTTTTTTTCTGGCAAAGAAACATGTTATCTTCCTTCAGTTTGTAAATATATACATTATATCTCCACCTAAACAGAACTTTGTTATGAACCTGTGACGTCATCAATCATCTACTATGAGAAAAACAATATGTCGGCTTTTTATTCCACTTTGTGATATTTATTTTTTCTAATGCTATTTATGGCTCTTGTACCATATATTTCTTAAAATAAGTTTTTTTAGCATTGAACCACACATGAAAATGCAACTCAAGTAACACAAGTTTAATTGTGCCCCTTTTCTCACTTAAAACTTTTAAAACAGTATAGTCTCAAAGCATGGTCAGATACTCCCCAAAACTGCTTCAATTTTACATTGTCTTGGGTTAAACATATCCTGAAAATTTGGTGAAAATCCAGACATAGGTTTAGGCTTTGCAACATCCACAAATTTTAAGACCCAAAAATGTTATAAGTATTGCCATGGAAACAGCTGTTGCCAGATGCTCCATAAAATAGAATTAGCTCCACATCCTCTTAGATTAAGGTATCCTGAGAATTAGGTGAAAATGCATCCATGGGATTAGGCTGTACACAGACCTGGGGTCAATTACATTCAAATGTAATGCATTACCATTACATCACATTTGAGTTTGCATGCATTACATTACCATTACTTTATATTTTGGAAAGTAATGCATTACATTACTTTTTAAATGTAAAGATCCAAAAATCTTAATAGCATTGCCTGATACTCCCTAAACCTAATCAACTCTAAATCCCATTGGGTTAAGCATATCCTGAAAATTTGATGAAACTCCATGCTTGGGTTTTGGCTTAAGACCCATAAAAATCATAAAAGCATTGCCAGATACTCCTCAAACCCCAATCAGCTCTAGATCCTCTTGGATTAAACATATCCTGAAAATGAGTTGAAAATCCATCCATGGGCTTAGGCTGTGCAACATTCAAAAACTTTAAGACCCAACAATCTTAAAAGCATTTCATAAGAATCGTTAGATACTGCTAAAACCAAATAATAGCATCAGAGATGCCTGTACCCCACAGCCTGGGGAAATAGTTTTCAACACCATGAGATATAGAAGTAGTGAAAAAGTACAAAGACCGGGATACTTTCAGTGCAGTGTCACTTATATAATGGTCCAAATAATGTTTAAGTATATAAAATAACTTCTAAGAGAAAGAAAATGTAAGTAAAGATAAAGTATTAAAACAAGGCAATTCAGTAGCAAGATAACAGCATTATTCAGTACACTAAAATTATGAAGCTATAAAATTTTATTAACTAAAGAACAGCTGTCAATGGAAATAGCACAATTATGTAAAAGTACGGATCGGAGAACCAATGCAAATTTGTATCCACCGGAAAGACAACTCACCAAAGCCAGTAAACCATCATTTGACCTTAAAGGAGGGGCAAAAGGTCAAATCTGACATCAGAAGATTCCCAGCCCATGATATCTTGCAAGTTAGTTCCACATTGCGAACCTATAGGATCAATAACAAACGAGTTATAAGCACTTTTATGTTTGGCTGTCCTCGTTTGACCTTGAATGAGGGGCCACATCAGAAGATTCCCAGCCCATGATTTCCTACAAGTTGGTTTCACATTGCAAGCCTCTAAGACCAATACTTAGAGAGTTATAAGCACTGTTAAGTTTTACTATCCTTGTTTGACCTTGAAGGACGGACCAAAGGTAAAATCTGAACACACAGAAGATTCTCAGGCCATGATTTCCTATAGGTTGGTTTCACATTGCAAACCTCTAGGACCAATAATAAGCAAGTTATAAGCACTTTTAAGTTTGGCTATCCTCCTTTGACCCTGAAGGAGGGGTCCAAGGTCAAATCTGACCACATCAAAACATTCCCAGCCCATGATTGCCTATAAGTTGGTTTCACATTGCAAACTTCTAGGACCAATAATAAGCAAGTTATAAGCCCTTTTAAGTTTGGCTCTCCTCATTTGACCCTGAAGGAAGGGCCCAAGGTCAAATCTGACCACATCAATAGATTCCCAACTCACGATTTCCTACAGGTTGGTTTACCATCCCAAACCTCTAGGACCAATAATAAACGAGTTATAAGCACCTTTAAGTTTGGCTATCCTAATTTGACCTTGAAAGAGGGGCCCAAGGTCAAATCTGACCACATCAAAAGATTCCCAGCCCATGATTTCCTATAAGTTGGTTTCACATTGCAAACCTCTAGGACCAATAATAAGGGAGATATAAGCACTTTTAAAGTCCACTACATGGAGTACTTTGGCACTTCATGGATGACCTTGAATTAAGAGCTTCAAAGTCAAATGCATGTAAGGTTGTAGAGGACATGTATATCTGTTATACATATCAGCTATGAAGAAATTCAACCTTCTACCTATGAAAACCAGCCAGTATAAAATGGTAGATAATTTTCAAAGAAATCCCCCCGGCCATCTTGTTTTTCAAAATGAGGCTAATTTTAGTCCCAGAGAAGCTTATCGCCCTATCAAGATATCCTGCAAAGTTGGTGAACCTAGGTGGTGTAGTTTTCGTCTGAGAGTGTTAACGCTGAAAATCTCTTTACGCGAGGTGGCTGTGGTGCGGCAGCAGCATAGCAAACACTAAACCAAAGTATCAGAGCCAAATATAAAGGTCACACCATGATGCATACCTACACCTCCTAACCAAAGTCCCTACCAAGTGTCAACATTCCACAAATTACGGAATCCAATAAATAGCCTGGGCAAGATTTTAAAACTTATTGTCACTATGCCAAGGTCAAAGCTAAAATCTAGGTCACACAATGACGTTACACACCTACACCCCCTAAGCAATGTCCCTACCAAACATCAACTTCCAACACCTTACGGTTTCTGAGATATAGCCCGGACAAGATTTTATAGGTCAAGGTCACTAAGACAAGGTTAAAGGTCAAATCAAGGTCACACAATGACGTTGCACACTTTCACCCCCTAACCAATGTCCCTACCGAGTATAAACTTCCTACACCTTACAGTTTCTGAGATATAGCCCAGTCAAGATTTTATAGATCAAGGTCACTACGGCAAGGTCAAAGGTCAAACCAAGGTCACACCATGACGTTGCACACCTACTCCCCCAACCAATGTCCCTACCAAGTATCAACTTCCTACACCTTACGATTTCTGAGATACAGCCCGGACAAGATTTTAAAGATCAAGGTCACTATGGCAAGGTCAAATGTCAAATTAAGGTTACACCATGACGTTGCACACCTACACCCCCTAACCAATGTCCCTACCAAGTATCAACTTCTTACACCTTACCGTTTCTGAAATATAGCCCAGACAAACTTTTTCCCGCCGCCCGCCCATCCGGACACCATGGGTGAAAACAATACCCCAACAGCCTTTAAGGGCTGTGGGGTAAAAAGTTCTAGATCCTCTTTGGTTAAACATATTCTGAACATTTGTTGAAAATCTGTGCATGGATTTAGACTATGGAATACCCATAAACTTTATGACCCAAAAATCTTAAAAGCAATACCATGGCAACAGCTGTTGCCAGCTACTCCCCCAAATCAAATAAGCCTCTTGAGCCAAACATACCCTGCAAAACTTGGTGAAAATTCATCCATGAGTTCAGGCTGTAGAACATCCAATAACTGTAAGCCTGCCATTGACACCCAGACTGTGCAGGGGACAACTATAACCCCAGACTCTATCGGCTGGTGTTAAAATGGACTAATTCAAAATATTATCTGTATCTTATGCTTAAGATATAAAATTACCCAACAATTCCGGTGAATTTGCAACTTCCTAGTATCTGGGACCATATTCTTCAACAATACTTCGATAAGGTGACCTTAGATCTAAATAAGGGAAGGTTTTTCACTTTAGTTTTTCTTGCACTTGTTATTCACGAAACAAAAGTTAGGAATGTTCAGTTTCATGATTTCTAGCTTGAAATCTAAGTTAGAAATGATCTAAGTATTGTTGTAGAATACGGCCCCATATCTGCCACAGTTTGTTTACATCCAGGCCACACCATTTACATGCTTATGTGACATTTGTGGTATTTTCTGAAAGACGGTACACATCAGAAACAGTTAACAAGTTAGCTGACGTGAATGCAAGCAGTCATTCAGCTACCAAATAAGTATGTTGTTCATTTCACACTTACCAATAAAGGAAGTAATAAAAGGGTGATAACCAGGTACTTTCTGGTAAACACTTCATTGTGTGGTTAATTAATGTTAAAGTATTGGCTATAGCCCATCTTAAGATGGGCAGACTCCTAAGTTGGGCTCCAACAGTGATACCCAATGAACAGTTCTTACAAACTGTAAATGCAATCTGGTCTTGTTTGAAAATTCATAGAATTAACTTCCCTGGATAGCTTTTACTGATAAAAAAAAGAGGCAATAAGTTTCTGTACCAAAATACTTACTTGAAATAGTAGTGCTGCTATTTCATCTGCACACTGTAAGTAGTTCACAAAGATACTGTGAGATTTTCTTACACCACATAATATATCATATGGTGAGAATCCTATTCAAGTATATAAAACAATTTATTGAAGTACATATTATTTTAACAGTATTCATTTAATATTAAATATGTTTGCAGACGTCAAATTGTCAAGAACTGTTTCTGAAAACATTTCCATTTCATTTATTAACTTAATCAGATTCTAAAAACACTATGACAAAAATATTTCATTTATTATTTAACCTCTTCTTGTCATCATAACTTATAAGTGGCTACATTTTCAGTTTATGCACATTACACAGTACTGACTCCTGTGTAACTTCACAAAAGTTCCTGTATCCCTTACCTTCAACCTTTACCTCTGAACCCCCATTGTGGAATCTTTTCTCTTCTTCTTTTGATATTGGTTTGCTAAGAGGAACCCAGGAGTCACGGTCTCTTTGAATCATTACAAACTGCTTAAGTGTCATATGAATTGATCCAACCCGGCCTGGATCAACCCCAGACAAACTAGACATGCTTTTTGGCAATGTTAATGCACTATCACTAGTGACTGGCAGACCTTCGACACCTGGAGCTTGGACTGGCTTTATTTCATATTCACCTTCCTGGTGTTGTCCAGTTTGATCCGACAAGTTTGCTGTAGGATTCAATGATTCATCTCTTGCATGTACATTCCACTTCTCTTCCTCAGCATTATCCACTGTTGCATCTCTGTCTGTTTTCATACTGTCAGTTGAAATATCAGGAGTTAGTTTGGAATTGATTCTCCGTACAGAGGTTCCATCCTCACTTTTTTTCCTCCGTGGACTGACATCTTTATCATCAAGAAGGCAAGAGATTTTAAATGCCACATACGGCAGACATGCAACAACTGCAACAAATACAATGATTAATGTCATGTCAAGAGATGCAATAACATCCATGTGAGGTTCAGGCCTTTCTATTTTATGAATCTCAATGGTTTCATCGTCCTTGAAATAGCCAGTTGTCAATAATCTCCTTGCCACTTCCTTATTTTTATTATTCTTAGCAACATCATAAACACTAAGATTATCATTCCTTAAGTGAGTGATATTAACACCACTCCTAATTAACATTTCTAAAATCAAAATTTTGTCTGTACTATCAACATTATTCATAATTCCAGATTCCACTGAATGAAAGTTATCTTGAGCAACTAAAAATAGTGCATTTTCCCCATTAGAATCAAGATGATTTGCGTTACTATTATGCTTCAGCAACAATTCTACCACTTCTCTGTGACTAAATAAGATAGCCACACAAAGTGCTGAAGCTTTGTCTGTTACAGTTGTTTTATTTATATCTGCATGTGCAGTAAGTAGTATTTCTACCACATCCCCATGTCCGTGCATAGCTGCTTCCAACAAAGGTGTTGATCCTTCAGCACGAGTTGCAAGGTCAGGAAGTGCACCTGCTTGCAAAAGCTGTTCTACAACACTCATGTGCCCTCTTTGTGCAGCTATATACAGTGGAGTTTCACCTGATAGGGTCTGAGTATTTGGATTTGCGTTATTCTTTAAAAGTAATTTTACCTGTAGTGAATTGCCATGCATAGCCGCCAAAAACAAAGGCGTCCGCAGAAATTCACCAGCATAATCATTGTAACAGCCTTGCTGTAACAGTTCCATAAAGATATCACTTATGCTGTAACTCAATGCAATGTGCAGTGGCGTATTACCACTCTGATCAGTCATAAAGCATAAATTTTCATGTACTGTATCAAAAAATAGCTTCACAGTTTCTGTTTTGTTGTGTTCTATTGCACAGAAAAATGCATTTAATTTTCCCATTCCAACTGTTATTACAGCACTTTTTTTTAAAAGGTATTCTATTACATCTTTATGATTCCCCTCTGTTGCTAAGTACAGAGCTGATTCTCCTTCACTATTCACAGCATCAATGTTGGCTTTCATTGGACATCCAAGTACTTCACATTCTACCAATATTTTTACAATGTCTGTGAAACCTTCACTAGCAGCTATCATTAATGGCGTTAAACCATTAGCACTACGGACATTGACGCTAGCTTGAAAATGTATTAGTTCAGTCACTGTTTCTAAATCACCTGCCTCTACACTAATGTGTATCGGTAAAAAGTCATTCTGACCAGCAAGATTTGGATAGGCCTGCTTGCTCAGTAATAATTTGGCTATGTCCCCCTGTTTATTCACACAAGCCACAAAGAGTGGTGTTTCACCAGCATTTGTTGCCTTGTTTACATCAACATTATAACCCAAAAGAATTTTCACTACTTCTAATCTTCCATA
The DNA here is from genome assembly GCA_964017235.1 of Sabellastarte sp. h YS-2021. Taxonomy (NCBI): domain Eukaryota; kingdom Metazoa; phylum Annelida; class Polychaeta; order Sabellida; family Sabellidae; genus Sabellastarte; species Sabellastarte sp. h YS-2021. The sequence continues at coordinate 161,959,845 of OZ024927.1, read as the reverse complement.
TTCTGATGCTGAAAATATAGCGGTTGCACCGTTATGTTTTGCAAGATCTTTATTAGCACCATTTTTCAGCAAAAATGTCACAACATCAGTAAATCCTTTCTTTGATGCCATAGTAAGTGCAGTCTCCCCATTTGTTTTTTGTTGATTTATATCAGCACCTTTTGACAATAAGAAAGCCATCACAGTCACTTGCTGGGCAAATGCTGCCACATAGAATGAAGATGCTCCCGTGTCCTTGGTTTTATGCAGCAAACCTGGAGCCATCTCCAAAAAATATTCTACAACTTTTAAATGTCCACCAAAACTGGCTTGATATAAACCAGTGGCACTATTGTCTCGACTTGTTTCCACATCAGCCCCATGACGTACCAAGGCTTTAATAACATCCAGATGGCCCTCAATTGCAGCCAAATAAAGTGGAGTCCTTCCGACATCATCTTTACTGTCAACATCTGCATCATTTTTTGCAAGAATATCAATGACATCTCTGTTGCCATTTGAAGCCGCTACATGCATTGGAGTTTTGTGTTGATTATTTACCCCATTAACATCCAGATGAAGTCCACAGAGTATATGTACACTGTTAAGATAACCTTTTTCTGCTGCCTGATGCAATAGGGTATTACCATCCTCATCCTTCCGGTGGAGTTCTGATGGTTGTACGGTCTTTATTAATGTCTCAAAATTTTGTTCAGATATTGAAAGTCTTCGTCGTAATGACAAAACTCCAACAAAAATTACTTCAATTAGTAAAATAGTTTTGAGCAACCACTTTAGATTTCTAGACATTACGTCGGAAATGAAATATCAACAAAACTGAAATGAAATGTCTTTCTGCAATGGTTGTTGGTGTTTTCTAACTCTTTCACTTGATATTATTCTTGTAGGCCAGAACCTGTGAATAACAAAGAACACACAATATATATGTCAACAGATCTTACATCACACTGTGTAACAAATACTATATGGAGATTCTGAGTGTAAAATATGAAGAAACGACAACTGACTGCTTTTGAGACTTAAGTTTCCATCTAAGGAACCATAAAATTGGCACTGTTTATTTAAGATCTGGCAGAGTTCCAAAACATCATTGGTGATGCCTGTAACCAGCCCAGGGAAATAGTCCAAAAGTAACAATATCTTGTTACATATTAACAAAAAGTGTTCATTAGACAAATAAACAGTTTTACACATTTGTGTTGCTTAACAAATGAAATGTATTGTAACATCTACCTCCCCAATAACTAGGTCATGTCCTTTGAAAATTGGAAAACATTAATTAGCCCTCAAATAAATTTAGCATTTTTTTTTTTTTCTGGATACAACAAAAATGGTGAATAGATACTATAAATACTTTTTCCTTTGTGTACTGTATTTCCACTAAGACAATATCACCAACTATACTGCTACTTTGACACACAGTCATAAGAATGCTGTATCCTTTACCCCCCCCCCCCCCCCCCCCCCCCCCCCCCCCCCCCCCATTGGGGCGGGGACTGCCTTAGTGTAAGAGGGAGATCTGACTGGAACTCACTAGTACTATAACTGTTCGAATAAACAACAAGTGAACTGGGGTACACTACTTATTTACCCAATTACAATCCTGATAATTTAAATGGGTAGAAATCTACCTTTGCAACCATATTCAGATTTACCAAGGAAATATAGTACGTACTATATCCATCACTATAAAATTGATGTACAAACAGCTATTTAGATTTAAGTTTTAAATTTTGGATGACATCAAACAAGGTACACAAAGTCTTCTCCAACCATGCGAATACAATCTTACATACAGAAAAAAATCAATACCTATATATATCTGCAATTATGCAGGTTTATATTGGTTAAATATATGAACAGAAACACACCATCAGGACTATCTGCCACCTGGGTAATGTTGCCCTACTATTTGGAAATTGGAACACTTCAGTTAATCATCATAGAAGTTTTAAGTCATTTTCAGACCTTACATACAATAACACCAGTGAACCGGTGCTGCATCTGTAAATTGTGTGTGTGTTTGTTCAGAGGAATAAGACACAACTGTGTGACAACTGACAAGTTCACAACTTTGCCACCTGTATATATAAAAGAATAAAATATAACTATGAATTTAAAATTAAATCGTTTATGTGGTCATATTAATGATTACCAACATTTAACAAAATATATATTGATTGTAATTACTAGCCAGGCAACTTATACAAATATTACTGCAAGAGACAAGCATTAATTCCCTCACTACCTCCCACCAATGGGGGGGGGGGGGGGAGATCAGTGTTTGTAGCAATTAGAGTACCCGCACCCAAGCTCCGAGGTCGGTGGTTCAAATCTCAGTCCAGGCATTTCATGTTGGAAAGCATGTTATTACTTGCCAATGCAGGGTGGTTTACAGTGCAGAATCCTGACCACCTAGTATGCATGGGTTCCTCCACCCATAAACTACCCTTTGCAATATTACGCTGTTGAAGGCAACGTAAAGAAAAAATTAAATCTAACTCCAAACCCACCAATGGGAGGGGACTGCATTGGTTTAAGAGTGAGTTACAGATAGCTTGCTGTGGAAGGCTTTATATGTATCCTATCAATGTACATGGGTGGTTCCAAAGATAAACGGTCACAGAGATAAACAGTCATTAAATCTTTGAAATTTAAATAGTGTAAATAACAAAATCGCAAAAAAATAATAACATATACTTAAACAATGCATACCCAAACATTTGGTTTGTGTTACATTGTTGCTTAAACCCTTTAATCGTTTTTGTGTCATAATTTCTGAACACCATTTCACGGGTGGTCACTAAGACAAAAGGTCATAGATATAAACGGTCTTCAGTTATTATGACACAAAAACAGTGAAAGGGCTTAAACAACGGGACAAGTGAAGATAGAGGCGCCACTCGGCAAACCGATGGAAGATCTCCCCCCTTGACCTATGTTTTAGTGGCATTTCGACTGAATACGCCTCTCTCTTCACTTGATCCTAAACAACAATAGAACATATTAACTAAATGTTATGGTAGGCATTGTTTGAATATATGCAGTTATTCAGTTTGTGTAATTTTGTTATTTACCCCATTTAAATTTGAAAGATCCCGATTTAAAGACCGTTTATCTCTATGACTGTTTATCTTTGTGACCACCGTGTTATCTCTAGTGGCTTTCTACCAGTAAACGCCCGCCTACCAGTGAACGCCCGCCTTATATTTTTTTGTTGGAGGTCAAGGACAAATGCTTCTATTTATCTACAAAATTTATCTACACTAGGCGTATTTCACAACCATAATCCGTCGAATCTAGATTCGTCAGATTCGCTTGTGATGTGACTTGAATCTGAATCCGGATTATGAATCCGTTGATCTCCCTGTTGAGGTAGATCAACGGATTCAGAGTCCTTGGATTACCCATAAATCTTATGTAAAATAATGGCGGCAACATGTGGCAAGAAATTTTAACATTTGGGGAATTTTTATTATATTGTATCGTTGTGTCGTCTATTATCGACGGTCGTCCATTATCGACGGCCGCGCATTAATACATAATAGTTCTGTGCAGGTGCTTTTGATTTCAATAAAAATATCAAATAAAATAACAATATTATCCCTTATTTAAAATTACACGGTTTATATTACACGGCTTTAAGTACAACTGTGGTTTGAATTTAGAAACTAAAGTTTCTTTATGTGTGAGGCATTAAAATGCCGATTTTGTTGAGTGAAATAATACATAAATTTTTAAAGCAAAATAAAATATGGTTGTCATTGGCAACGCTCATGAATTTCCGAGAAATATGCAAATTTTTTCCTAATAAAATACAGGTATTACTGATTTTGTAAAAGGCAAATAGATTTATAATATTTATTTCATAATATAAAACACTACATATTTTATTAAATGGATTTTAATGTATCTATTATGACTTACAGCATGTGTTATTTCAGCAGCCAATAAAAGAAAAAAACAGGCCATTAAATAATTTGATTTTTAGAGGTTATAAAATAAATTAACCACGCCTATAATCATCAACATAAAAACATGTGATACATCTTGACACAATGGCAGAAACAGCTTTCAAAACCAACTTTAAAAATTAAAGATATAATTGTCTCTGAAAATAATTTTATGTGTACACCTTCAAAAAGGTGTTATTTGATATTTTATGAAAAAAAATGCAACAATTATTTAGTTTATTTGTTAAATTATCAATTAAAGATGACAAAGAAAAAAAATAAAAAGTTTAGAATATATTTTGAATACCTTTAATATTGATTTTATTTTACCGTCGATAATAGACAACCCTTTCTGAAATAAGAACACCATAAACACAGAAACTGAATCAAATAAAATAAGGTAAAATAACTTAAAATATTTGTCCTATCATATTTGTACTTGTCAAATAAACAATATATTTTTAAATTTTAAGTTTAAAATACCTCAAGGACTGATGAAAGAAACGAAAAATAATTAAAATGCGTATGACCATCGAAAACCGGCAACACAAGGATAATATGATAATATTATTTTACTATACATTGGCATATATTAATATATTATATTTATGTCGGTTCATCTTATTTTCATATTTTGGATTCAGATCTATAGAAAATTGCATTTCACAAATCTAGCTAATCCAACGAATCCAAATCTAGATTCGACGGATTATGCAGATTCTTGTTTGTGAAATACGCCTAGTGGTATTTTCGGTTTGCTGAAGAAACGGCCGATAATAGAGATAAATTATGAAAATATAAAGCTTTGAAACAAATAAAACAACATGCGCCTCAGTTATTATATCCCCAGACGAAAGTCGGGGATATATTGGATTCAGGTCCGTCGCGCCACCGCCGCCGTAGAAATTTCCTTGTGTACGCGATAACTCAAAAACGGATTAATATTTTTTTTTCAAACTTAGTACACATGTTAAGGATGCCCAAAGGAAGATCCCTATTTTAAGGTGACCTTAAACTCCCAATAATAAAGAACTTATGGCCACCTTAAGGTCAGAAATTGCACTTTTGGCCACTTAGAGCCCTCTAGGTCACAAACTATGAGGCTTATCTGCCTTAAATTTTACCTGAGGACACATTAATATATTCTTAGTACATGTGCCGAAAATCAAGACTTTAAGTTGAGGACTTTTTTCCTATATTTTTAACTTATTTTGCCCTATAATTTGGAAGTGGTAATTCTGATGAGTCTCAAACTGCACTAGATGTAACTCTTATATGTAATCCTTGTCTGTGAAAAATTTAAAGGCTGTAGGTTTACCTGTTAGGCCGACTTAAGATCTCAAAATTGCCCACAGAGACCCAATTTATAGACTTTTTGCCATCTTCAAGCACTGTAGCTTTCAAACTATGTCTCTCATCTAAGTGAAATATCATCTGAGAATATATCAATTAGGGCTGAGAACGAGTACCCGAGCCTCGGTGTACGAGGCGATCTTGGCTTGTACTCGAGTCCATTTTAAGTACTCGGTTACTCACGAGTTATTGTATTATCGCCCACATAATGAAACGTTTGTGTAAAATATGCTGCATTTCAGCATTTCTGTCACATAACATCAATTAAAGTTGTTGTTTTCACTTGAAAACCTATAATTTACTCCATAATCTATAATATCTGGCTAAATAGAAGACGTTTTTCTTCAAAAGTTTTGTTTCCGGAATCGACTATTTGTTTACAGAAGACTTCTAATGGTGGGAACTAAATCTCGCGGTTACTCGAATTCGGGCCGGTTTTCAGAGGTCGGGTACTCGATGCCGTTTTTTTGTACCCGTCCCAGCCCTAATATCAATATGTTTTTCTTGTATGTACTCCAAAATTTAGGCCTTTAATAGACATTCCTTATTTATATATTTGATTTTATTTTAGTGATAAGATTAACTGAGCTTTTTGTATTTGATTACCCCTTTTATATTATAAGTGTTTGTTTACCATTTGTGCTGCAGCACTCCATCTCTTTGTAGTCCCACCCCCCATCCCCCACCCACCTCTGGGACCTCCAGCTATTGAGTGACACTAAATAAACAAAGGTATACAGATCTTCTGTAATAGTGAGAGAGGTGTGGAGAAGGGGAGAGAGGTGGGGTGGGGGTGAGAGGTGGTGTTTGCTTCATTATCTAATTTTCTAAGACAAAGGGAGTCAGAACTGAGATTGTGTCACATATTTAGGTTGCATATATATGGACCACATATATAGGAATTGAGGAAATGAATAACTGAAAAACAATGCAAATTCTAAAAATAATATAATAAAATAATAATATAAATAATACATGATTTTTAAATAATATTTTATTTGTGAACAAATATAGAAACAGAGATACGCTTTTGGAATTATGAATTTAGAATGGATATTCAATCATCAATCATTTAAATACTTTGAAAATAGGTTCAGAGTTACCCTTTGCAGGAAGATTGAAAAGTATGATGAGTTGAGTTAAAAATAATATTTTATTTGTCAACAAATATAGAAACAGATATGCTCTTTTGAGATTATTAATTTACAATGGACATTCAATCATCAATCATTTAAATACTTTGAAAATAGGTTCAGAGTTATCATTGCAGGAAGATTGAAAATATGATCTGTTATGTATTCGACGTCTGGGGATACACCATCTTCCTTGGGAAGATATAAACTTAGTAGATTGATGTGCTGAAGTTCATATAACTTTTCCCAATATTTATGGCATACAACAAATGGATTAAATAAAAAATTCCCGATCAAAACCTGTGGCGTGAGTGATGACCTGTCTGGAGATATGTTGGCGCCGAGTTGGCCCAATCTAGTTAATTGTAGTGTATACTGGTTGGCCAGTGAATTTCGTCACCCCAGTGAAGTTTGTCACCTGCTATAAAAGCGCTCAAGGACTAGCACTATCCATACTTTAAAAAGTGGAATACTTCCCTTGGAGAGCAAGGTATAATTGTTTGCAGGAAGATCACAGTAAAGAAGTTTTAATAGTACTGTCATAAAATACGAGTGACGAACTTCACTGGGGTGACGAAATTCACTGGCTGAGCAGTACATTATCATTTGAAAATCTTTTGTTCGAAGAATAAAATATAAAGCTGTAAATACAATTTCACTTCAACATGGGCGTTTACTGGTAGAATGCCACTATCACTATCTCAGTGACAACCCGTGTAACCATTTGTTTTCTACAGTAGAATAGATTGTGACACTACTAGTAAAGAGTACATTTTTTTAATGTTCCTAGGAACAATTGGGGGGACAAGTGAAGATACTGTAGGCGCCGCTCGGCAAACCCCCCCCCCCCCCCCCCCCCCCCCGACCCATGTTTTAATGGCGTTTCGAATGAATGCGCCTCTTTCTTCACTTGATCGGGTGACAGTAGTACAACTTTATATGTGACATATTAGATAGATTTGAACTTGTGAAAAATCAGCATCTTTTCACGTTGGGGACATACTGCACCCGGTAACAGTCATCGGAACGGGACAGTAAAAGGGAACACAAATCACATGCAAATATAAATAGTAAACAAGCGACATTTAAAGCCACGAATATTTATGGTAACACATATGTGTTGTGTTTTATATCATTATTGTAAATATTTTACTCCATTTCTACACTAACAGACAATAAAAGTCTTTCCTAAATGGGGGTTACCCTTACTTGCATGGTTTCTATGAGAAGGGGGTTCAGCACTGGAATGAGGAGGCCAGAGCCAGCACCTGACCCACGTACTGCACTGTTTAAATGAGCATACACTTTATCATTTAAAATATTTTACATTACAACTGTATACAGTTTTCTCACTATGTCACTATGACTATGTCACTAGAATTTGTTCAGCCCTTATTACCTGCAAACGGAACCCACAGTTTTATTGGCCTCTACCCCTCATTGTATTTAGTAGAAAGCACTCTCTCTTCCTACCCCTGAGGTCTGTAGTTCAAACCCTGGACCCAATGTGGGAAAGCTGGTAGATGTGTAGTGATGGTCGACTGTATGTTCTACCCATCTTGATATGATACAGTGTTGAAAGTGACTTTACACTACAGCCTCATATAGACCACAAATATCTGAACTATGCACTTATTTTAATTCATAAAGTAATGAATGATCATCCAACCACTGGGGAACCCTGCCCAAGCTGTCCATTGTTACAATATCTGTTGTTAAATTGCCGTTCGGTTTCACTGTCCATTTACTGACGTGAACCACTGAGTAGATACTTGTGTTAATCAGTACTTAAGTACTCAAATGATTGGGAAAATTAAACTGAAATATTATATATACTAAGGTAAAATATGTATCTCCATTTTACTACACAAAGGTTAAATAATGGCTTGATTTTTGTACTGACGTGACGTAAAATAATCAATAAAGCGTTCCGATCCACTGCTACCCGGTGTACAGGTCCGTCGCACCTCCTTGTGTACGCGATAAGTAGTTTTTTTTAACTTGGTACACATGTTAAGTGTCGCCAAAGGAAGATCCCTATTTTAAGTGACCTTAAACTCTCAACAAATAAAGAACTTATGGACACCTTAATACTGAAATTGACCTATGGCCACTTAGAGCCCTTTAGGTCACAAACTAGATCTATGAGGCTCATCTGGCCAAAAATTTACCTGAGAACACCTTAATGCATTCTCAGCACAAGAAAATTGTATTTGAGGCCCATAAAGACACCCACTTAGGGATTTTTTGCTACATTTTTCACACATTTTGCCCTATAATTTAGTAGTGGTAATTCTGATAAGTCTCAAACTGTACTAGGTACTGCTTCCCTGCATAAGTTGGCCGCAGTCATAAGTTGGCCGCAGCTCATCTACAGGCTCCAGAAAGACAAATAGGTTATTGTACACCAATGAAAACTGTTGCATACAATAAGTTTAACAATAATACATGGTTTCAGGGTGTAGTAGGCCACTCATGTTAAAGCCCTGTGAAGCTGTGGTGAGGGTGGCCAACTTATGACTGCGGCCCACTTATGCAGGGAAGCAGAACTTTTATATGCAGTCCTTGTCTGTGAAAAATTTAAGGGCTGTAGATGGAACTATATGGTCAACTTAAGGTCTCAAAACTGCCCACGGAGACCCAATTTATGGACTTTTTGCCGCTTTCAAGCCCTGTACCTTTCAAACTATGTCTTTCATCTAGTTGAAATATCATCTGCGAATATATCATATGTTTTTCTTTTATGTGCCCAAAAATCTAGGCCTTTAATAGACATTTAACCTGTGTATGAGGACCATAAACACTCACCCAGGTGACCCTTTTTCAACATTTTTCACATATTTTGCCCTGTAATTTGTAAATGGTAAGTCTTAGGAGTTTCAAACTGTATTAGATATAAATTCTATGTGTAATCTATGCATGTGACAGATTTGAAGTCTGGAGCTTTAATTTGAAGGTCACATTGAGAAAACCCAAGAGAGACCCAATATTTGGGCTTTTTGCTACTTTTAAGCCCTGTGGCTATTAAACTTGTGACTGATAAAGTTGAAATCTCATCTGGGAATATACTATTATGTTCTTTTTACATGTGCTGAAAATCAAGGCTTCAGGTAGACATTTAACCTGTGTATGTGGACCATAGACACTCACCCGAGTGACCTTTTTTTACATTATCATGTATTTTTGCCCTGTAAAACCATGCAGTCAGCACCTTTACACTAACCATGTCTTGATTTACATAACCAACAGTATTTAAGCAAGAAATTTTCTGATTTTAGCTTTCAGAATCACAGGCTTGTTCACACATAGTGAAAAATAATTTTACAGAATGTTATTATATATGTAGGCTGATAACCATATTTATACTATCAGGGATCTGTCTGTTAGTGACAAATTATACAGTTTTATTATCTATCCAGGATGATAAACATATTTACACTATCAGTGAGCTGTATGTTACTTGCCAAAGATTTAACAAGAAGTTATTCTAAATTATAGCAAACCTTATATAGTGGTATCTGTATGATGACATTTTGTTATTCACATGTACCAAATAAATAATTATAGACAGGGCAATAACCAGCCAGCACCTTTACACTGACCATGTCTTGATTTACATGACCAACAGTATTTAAGCAAAAATTTTTTTGATTTAAACTTTCAAAATCACAGACTTGCATGTCTGCATGCAGTGACAAAGAGTGTTACGATATAGCCTAGCTGATAATCATATTTACATTATGAGTGACCTGTCTGTTAGTCAGAAATAATTGTACAGAGTGTTGTTATGTATCCAGACCGATAAACATATTTAGATTATCAGTAAGCTGTCTATTACCTGCCAAAGATTTTAGCAAGAATTTATTCTGGGTTTTGACCCTTTGTTAATAGAGGATCTTGATTACACATTGGTAAAATATGCTATTGTTAATTAATAACTAGTTAATAATCATACAAAAATAATGCAAAGCTCTACATCCTTGTACATCCTATAAGAATATTCCGGTGAAAATATAACCATAAATACACTGAAAACCTCTGACAAATATTAATTCGTCAAGACTTCGTCAAAATGGTGCCTAAAACGACAAACTTTCCAATTGACAAATTTGAACTTGTCACTTTCTTGTTGGACAAATTAACGGACAAACTTATGACAAGAAAATGACCTTGATAATCCAATTAATTTGTCATTTTGGCCACCTGTTATTGGCCAAGTTCTTATGAAATTAAGCTTAAGTGCACTATTTTTCTTATCATCAGTTCTCAGCTAATCTGAGTAATAAGTTATCAACATTTGGCTATCATCCAACAAGAAAATGGCATTTAAATTAGCCAATTTGGAAACTTGTTGTTTTAGGCACCATTTCGACAAATTTATAATTTTCAGTGTAAGACATTACTCATTATAACCCCATTTAAAGCTACCTAGCATTATACATACAAATAGAATAATCAGGTGCATTTTTACTGCAAATGTGAGATTAATGACAATTGCTAAATTAAGATGGGTTCTTGATCTTTGTAATTTGTCATTTTGCGGCAATATATCACTATATTGACCGCAACAAAGAACATTGTAAATTTTGTATCTTTTTGTAACAACAACATTAATTGGGTGCCAATATATTGAATTATTACATTGTTAATCTTAACAACAAAAGTCTTTAAAGTTCTTCACGTGGAAAAATTTATTTCTTAATTTTACATGTGTGATTAAAGTTATCTAGATGAAGGATTATATAGATATAGATGATTTACTTGAGCATGTCTCTTATAAAGGCGTGCAACACCCAGTTAATTTTTTTTCCTTTCCATCTCTCTTGTTTCCACAGGTCTGGAGTGATAGCCCTACATCAAATAATCTTTCATGAGGGTTTGCTTCTGCTAGCAGTGTTTCAATGGTTGCCTTCAGAAAAATAAGGAGCTTTTCATTTTGAGAGAATTTTGCAGTGAGACCAGTGGAAGAATATTGTGGATTGCTGCATGATTCCCAGACTGCCTGTTTAAAATTTCTCACTTCCTCACTGGATTGTCTTCCGACTGGATTTTAAGTAACTTTTCACATATATAAGGAATTTCTCCATGCTTATTTAGGTAACACTTTGAATTTGAAAATACATTTGAAGTGGTTTGACAGCTTGCTGTGGCATCTGAAAATCCAATTATACTGTCCCTTAATATGTTGAAGAGGTTATCCATTGTAAATGGTTGCAATGAGGAAAGCTATCAATGTTATTTACACCATATATTTTGTCACTGAGTGTCAGCTTATCTTCTTTCAACTTCACGGTGTGTATCCCTGACTGAACATCATGTTACTTTAAAGCATATAGGGGAGCAAATGCAGGGTAAAGAACTTCGTTGGCAGCCTCAACCTGTGGAGACGAGACATATCTTCAAAAAATAGAATATTGTAGTTATTTCTGAGGACATCCCTGGTTTACAAAGTTGTGATCTTGTCTTTAAAATACACGAACCTAACAAGTACTGTTCTATCACTGTACATGTCTTTCTTATAGCTACTGAGTCAGTGAATTATTTCAAATGTCTTTGGTCCAAACCTGTTTTCAAGATTGAGAAATTCATTGAAAAGTCCTGTGATATATACTTTAAGGTTTTTCTTTCAGCCTTGCTATTCTAAGATTGTTTTTGAACTGATAGCTTGATACTTTCGAAATACATTGTTTCAGTGCTTCATTTTCCACTTGCAAGTCAATGACTTATTTTTTCAAGTTTGATGTGTTCTGATTATCATTCTTAGGAGTTTGAATTTCTTTTTTCACCTGTAATAGCTCAGTTTGATAGGTGACATGTACGTTTCAAACTTTTCTTCTAAGAGATCAGATAGAATTGAAGACAATGCTTTGCTGTCTATTAGCATGTGACCTTCTGGAGAGAATGCCATGTCGGTGTTTGATCTCTTGGTAACAGTGGTAACAAATATTTCCAGTGTTTGAATACAACAGATTTAATCTGCCTAATGCTGTAATTGTTCTTTCCAATTCACTGCAGAAGAACCCATTGCCATATTAGAGATAGATTACTGATTTTTTCAACATAGCAGCTGGAATTACTCGATAATGGTTAAATTCCATCAATTAATGCAAATTATTTTGTGAAGAATTAATCTGTACCTTCATTCAGAGATGTGGGTCACTTTCTTTCTATCACATGAATACAGCCCTTATACAAATTAAATTGATCACACCTTCACTACTTGTTAAAGTGCATTTGTCCCTTATGTACTAAACACCTGAAAAGACTGGGGGTCAACACTTGCCACAAGGTCGATTACATTTAATGCATGGTTGATTCAGGCTTTAAGTTCATATTGAACAGTGAATATACATAAATGTGTATCCTTGGAAATCCATGTGTTATAGCTATTCTTTTATTCATTTGCTATCCAGCTGTGATCAGTGAACAAAACATTTTCCTATTATATGATTTAAATGTTAAGTATGTCAGTATAACAAGGCTTACTTTAACATTTCTTCAGAGCTACGAAAATCGCCTGTTTGTGCAACTGTTCACACCCCTTGCAAAGATTTCTTGTGGTCATGTGTCATTGGCAGGATCGTGAGCATCTCCCAGTGACAAAAGCAAATGATTTTGTATTGAGTCCTGCTATAACAACATCCTTTTTTCGATGTTCTTATTCTAAAAATTTAATTTTTGACGCCATCTCTGAGATACATTTTCCTTTTGATGACAGATTTTCCTCCAACCTTTTTACCTTGGATACTAAGTTATTTATTGTATTGTCTTAATTTAATAGCATTGGCTAAGCCCTCATACTAAGAAGAAAGAAAAGATAGCTTGTATAATTGATTCCAAGTCTGTATTACTAGTTTGCAACTGTTCACCTTCACTAACGTCTTGGCATGGCTTGTTACTGCATTTAGGCTGTCTATTTATAGACCTGTGTGTGCCAGTAGATATGGTCTTGCTTATAACAGATGCAGCTGATTTGCTTCTTTCATCTATTGCATCAGTAGAGCTAGCAGAACTTCTAGGGAGCCTTGAAATATTTTCATTCCCAAATCGTATATTTTTGTGTTTTTCACACAGAATCAAGTCCACCTGGAACACTTTAGTGTTATGGTCATTACAGTCCTCACATTTGAGTCTCTTTTTCCATGATTCTGCTTGAGTTAAGAACGCATGCAACAGAACCAACAAGTATGTGTATTATCACCCATGCACTTGTCTCAGTAATTTATTCTTCATATGTGATAAAAGATTGCACATACCAAGTATTTAATTTTTTATAATACATATGTAATTCATATGGGATAGTTAATGCAATGGCCAAACCTCTGTTTGATAACACAAATACACAAATACACATTAAGTTTTCTTCAATTACAAATTATTTCAGGCATTATTTGAACAAATTATAAAGACAATATCCATTAAAATGATGAAATATATTTGTTTCCTTCATTTAAATATTAATGCCAAAGATTATATGTCACAAAATTATGAACCTAGTTTTCATGCTATTTGTTGGTTTTTTCAGAAAATTTAAAATTTAAATAATCTTCACATATACAAAAACGCATCATTGTTAAACACTGCATATACTAACTTTTTCAATGCGCTGTTTAAATTGTAAAAACTGATTTATTTTTAATAATTTACAAGCAATTAAAGTTGTACATTAATTTCATTTCACATTGGTAAAAAATATTGGCAAAGTAAGGTTTGTTTGAAACCAAAACAAAATCTGAAGGAATTTGATGGGTGATAACCAGGTAAATGATTTAACAAAGAAAATGAAAAATGTGCAATTATAGAGACAAATAATGGTACATATTGATAGTACATATTTGAATGAATTTCGTTTTATATTGGCTGAGATAATAGGCGTATTCCGGTGGTACTTATTTCTCTAAACCACGCCCACCTGCGCAGTGGATAAAATAATTATTGCAATAAGTACCACCAGAATGAAATAAGTAAGTACTGGGTATATAAAATGGCGGCAAATGATCCTATTGGTAGTTCTGTTCTTAAAATGTAAACAAACCTTGGACAGCACATAAACAAATGCACATGGTTGGCGAAAATAGGTGAATTTTGTGTCTCCATCTACATAACTGAAATGACTATATCTGAAAATACTTCACGAATTTCTACCAAATAAAAAGCAACAGAAAAAGTAATAAATTTCCTTTGAAGTGAAACTAGAAATATTGTTTATATTTGTAAATTTTCAGTTATGCTCATATTTGTGGTGTTTGTAATAAAGTATTGTAAATATGTCTCAATGATTGTAGAGTGATCACGTGACCTATTCACCAAAGAAATCTGGCGAGATATGTCTATCACTTCAATACTTATTTTAGTCATTGGAAAGTACCACCGGAAGACAAATAAATAAGTATTGTGAACAAAAATAAGTATTGAAGTGACCACCGGAATACGCCTATTGTTAAATATGTTGGAAACACAGAAAAGCTTGTGCCAGCATAAAAACTAAATCACCGACCACAAAAATTTTATCAATTTTTATTTTCAACTGAAATTTTATTTGGTGCATAAGACATCATGAATTGTATGTTTTCAAATACTTATTCTGGTGGAAAAGAGTTGAAACTATCAACATCAGCTTCTTGGTTGGTATAAAAATCTAATTTCATACGGATGGATATAATGACAGAATTTTTCTGACAATATGTTATTCGGGTATTTTCAGCCAATTTTTTGTTTTTGTTTTGGTAAATATAAATATTTGACAACTGCAGGTATTAACTAATAAATATATGAACCTCTGTACAAAGCTGAATTATTCCCTAGTCCACAGATGTATTCTGCTTAGTTTTATGCTTTAAGTGTTTTGTGCACAGTCTGATGAATCGAATCCGTGAAATAAATCTCTGGGTGATTCATAGACGTGGTTACCTCGGCTCTACTTACTTGCGTGTACTGTAGTGGTGGTGGACCAGTTCACGCCCGGGTACCAATTCACGCCCACCCTCAATTTTCTTGCAGAGTAATAATTTTTCATAGAGAAGATGTTTACCACATCATAGATAATCACCAAATTGATCATACACATTTGTTATTTATTGTTTAACTGTAATTGTTTTGGATAAATTCAGGGGTGGGCCTGAATTGGTACCCGGGCGTGAACTGGTCCACCACCACTAGAGCAAGTAAAGTAGAGCCGAGGTAACCACGTCTAGGTGATTCAGGATATGTGATTCTGCACATGTCTCGTCAATTCATTTTAGTACACGGGTGTCATTAATGTTAGACGTCATTAATGTTAGACATCGATAAAAAAGATAGCAAAACCCATTTTATGTGATTCATATACACTGATACATATAAGCTACTTAGTCACTTAGTGTTCACTTGCATTAATTTCTTAATAATAAACTCAGACAATATAATTACAGCTTGTCTAACATTAATGATGTCTAACATTAATGACACCCATGTACTGTTTCCCGCCGTAACTTGGCATAATTTGAGCACAAAAGCCGCTTATTTTTGCCTGTTGTAGGTGAAGTTTCGTGGATTTCTTTTATAAAAGTATTAATTGACACAAGCAAAATTGTAAAAGCATTTTACTGACATAAAATCAAAGGAATAACGGAGACATTTCAACTACGGCATTGTAGATTGAGTTTTTTGTCTTCGTTTACGGTGTTGTATATTGAGTCATAAGTCTTCTGCTACTGCATTTAGTGGTGGTGGACCAATTCACGCCTGTGTACCTACTGCCTTGCTACCAATTATTGCCGGCAATAAATTAGACATTTATATTTCAGTAATGGCCACATATTTTGAATGTTTTTTTCTTGTGTATTTGTTCTATTTACTTTGGAATTTGTTTCACCTTATTTGCTACACTTGGGATGTACTCTTGGTCAAGTTATGTCTATTTTAATTCTGTCTGCCGATAATTGGTACCTGGCGATAATTGGTAGCAAGGCAGTATTCACGCCCACCCTCAATATTCTTAAAGATTTATAATTTTTCATAGAAAAGAGGTTTACCGTATCATATATAATTATGAAATTGATTATATACATTGGTAATTTATTGTGTAACTTCAAGGTTGGTTTTTTCACGGACAAAACCTGTTTCTTCCGGGATAGTGGATAAAACTGGATAAATCCCTTTTTTCCAGATAAAACCGGAAAAAACTGGACAATATTGGAAAAAACTTACTTTCCTGAGATTTAACAGGATATAAAGTGCTTTATGTAGCAGATAACTCACTTGAAACAATGTAAAAAGTATACAGGATCAATGTTTATCATTTAAATAGTTAAAACAGTGAATATTACTTTAATGTTTTAAATTATTCAGGGTAAAAACATCAAGTGACAAGAGTGTGATACTGAGGGACAGAAATTATAGAACATAGTAAAAGCAATAGCTACCTAACAAATTTTCCAGTTGGGTGCACAGAGATTATCTTTTATTTCACTGTTTCCATAATCTGACAATAACTCAGGTGTGACATGTATCAACCTTATTAGGAATAGTATATCCAGTTTATTATCTCCCGCCAGCCGATAGGCCCGGTACGGGCGATTATAAAATGCCCTGTGTCCGTGCGTGCGTGCGTCACGTTTTTACAAAAGCCTTTCTATCTATTAAAATATTATAGCTAGAGGTTCCAAATTTGCAGGATAAATTCATCATTGGAAAAACTTGCCTGGGAATCTTTTTCGGCTGATTCGGAAAAACAAGATGGCCGCCATGGGTGTTAACAAGATGGCTGCCATGGTTTTTTATGTCAGTCAGCTGACATTATGGCATCACTCTGCGGCGTACGCGTCTGTGTACGCGTCCGCGTCCGCGTGACAAACTTCTTCTCCAAAACTACAAGACCCAGAGACATGCTGTTTTTTTTAAAAGATACCTTAACTATCGAGGATGATAAATCGTAAAATTCATGCAGATCTGTCTGTTCGTCTGTTTGCCAGAGCCATTACAAGTGAGGTACCCCCACCCAAAGTGTGAAAATTTCAACACTTGATCACAATTTTCTCATTCACTATTGCGGGGATTTTTCTCATATCTTTCATAGATGTAATAGGCCACTAGTAGAGTACCTTGTGTGAATATAAGACCTGGATCTGTCTTAATTTTTTTAAAATTAATTTTTAAAATAATTTTTAATGCAATAAAATTCATGAAATCATGCGCTAAATCAATTATAACTTCAAAAGTATTGCATTTAGAGCATTTTATTAAAATATGTTATTCAGCTACTTTTTCCATAGCTACAACATGGTGAGTAACTTGGGTGTCTATTTCAATAGCTAAGTGAGTAATAGCTACTTTTGGACTTTTCAGTAACTTCCATCATGAGTAAAATCACTTGTAACTTGAAAACTATTGCATTTAGAGAATTTTGTGTAAGTATGTTATTCAGCTACTTTTGGGTCAGCTATAACATAGTAAAATTTCAGACCTGTAGCTCATGGCATAGCTGAGTAATAGCTACTTTTAGGTTATCACTGTTGAGTAATCACTTATAACTTGAAAACTATTGCATTTACAGTAATTTGTTTCTATATGTTATTCAGCTACTTTTGGGTCAGCTATAACATAGTAAAATTTCAGACCTGTAGTTCATGGCATAGCTGAGTAATAGCTACTTTCAGGTTATCACTGTTGAGTAAATCACTTATAACTTGAAAACTATTGCATTTACAGTAATTTGTTTGTATATGTTATTCAGCTACTTTTGGGTCAGCTATAACATAGTAAAATTTCAGACCTGTAGCTCATGGCATAGCTGAGTAATAGCTACTTTCAGGTTATCACTGTTGAGTAAATCACTTATAACTTGAAAACTATTGCATTCACAGTAATTTGTTTGTATATGTTATTCAGCTACTTTTGGGCCAGCTATAACATAGTAAAATTTCAGACCTGTGGCTCATGGCATAGCTGAGTAATAGCTACTTTTAGGTTATCACTGTTGAGTAAATCACTTATAATTTGAAAAGTATTGTATTTAGAGAATTTAGTTTCATATGTTATTCACCTATTTTGGGGTAAGCTATACCATGGTAAAATTCCAGACCAATGGCTCATTGCTTAGCTGAGTAATAGCTACTTTGAGGTTCTTACTCAACACTAAATCATTTATAACTTGAAAAGTATTGCATTTAGAGCATTTTATTTAAATATGTTATTCAGCTACTTTTTCCATAGCTACAACATGGTGAGTAACTTGGGTGTCTATCTCAATAGCTAAGCGAGTAATAGCTACTTTTGGACTTTTCAGTAACTTACATCATGAGTAAAATCACTTGTAACTTGAAAACTATTGCATTTAGAGAATTTTGTGTAAATATGTTATTCAGCTACTTTTGGGTCAGCTATAACATAGTAAAATTTCAGACCTGTAGCTCATGGCATAGCTGAGTAATAGCTACTTTTAGGTTATCACTGTTGAGTAAATCACTTATAACTTGAAAAGTATTGCATTTAGAGTATTTACTTTCATATGTTATTCACCTATTTTGGGGTCAGCTATAACATAGTAAAATTCCAGAGCAGTGGCTCATTGCATAGCTGAGTAATAGCTACTTTGAGGTTTTTACTCAACACTAAATCATCTATAACTTGAAAAGTATTGTATTTAGAGCATTTTGTGTAAATATGTTATTCAGCTACTTTTGGGTCAGCTATAACATAGTAAAATTTCAGACCTGTAGCTCATGGCATAGCTGAGTAATAGCTACTTTCAGGTTATCACTGTTGAGTAAATCACTTATAACTTGAAAACTATTGCATTTACAGTAATTTGTTTGTATATGTTATTCAGCTACTTTTGGGTAAGCTATAACATAGTAAAATTTCAGACATGTAGCTCATGGCATAGCTGAGTAATAGCTACTTTTAGGTTATCACTGTTGAGTAAATCACTTATAACTTGAAAACTATTGCATTTACAGTAATTTGTTTGTATATGTTATTCAGCTACTTTTGGGTCAGCTATAACATAGTAAAATTTCAGACCTGTAGCTCATGGCATAGCTGAGTAATAGCTACTTTCAGGTTATCACTGTTGAGTAAATCACGTGTAACTTGAAAACTATTGCATTTACAATAATTTGTTTGTATATGTTATTCAGCTACTTTTGGGTCAGCTATAACATAGTAAAATTTTAGACCTGTAGCTCATGGCATAGCTGAGTAATAGCTACTTTCAGGTTATCACTGTTGAGTTCTTTATCAGTCATGAAAAGTGGTTATAGGTCGCTTATTATCGGTCCTAGAGGTTTGGGATGGTAAACCAACATATAGGAAATCATGGGCCGGGAATCTTTTGGTGTGGTCGGATTTGACCTTGGACCCCTCCTTCAAGGTGAAATGAGGATAGCCAAACTTAAAAGTACTTATAACTCGCTTATTATTGGTCCTACAGGTTTGGGATGGTAAACCAACATATAGGAAATCATTGGCCTGGATTCTTTTGGTGTGGTCGGATTTGACCTTGGACCCCTCTTTCAAGGTCAAACGAGGATAGCCACACTTAAATGTGCTTATAGCTCACTTATTATTGGTTCTAGAGGGTTGGGATGATAGAACAACCTATAGGAAATCACGGGCTGGGTATCTTTTGGTGTGGTCAGATATGACCTTGGACCCCTCCTTCAAGGTCAAATGAGGATACCCAAACTTAAAAGTGCTTATAACACGCCTATTATTGGTCCTAGAGGTTTGGGATGGTAAACCAACCTAAAGGAAATCATGGGCTGGGAATCTTTTGGTATTGTCGGATTTGACCTTGGACCCCTCCTTCAAGGTCAAACGAGGATAGCCAAACTGAAAAGTGTTAAGTCGCTTATTATTGGTTCTAGAGGTTTGGGATGGTGAACCAACCTATAGGAAATCATGGGCCTGGATTCTTTTGGTGTGGTTGGATTTGACCTTGGCCCTCTCTTTCAAGGTCAAACAAAAATAGCCAAACTTAAAAGTGGTTATAACTTGCTTATTATTGGTCCTAGAGATTTGGGATGGTAAACCAACCTATAGGAAATCATGGGCCTGGATTCTTTTGGTGTAGTCGGATTTGACCGTGGACCCCTTTTTTAAGGTCAAAAGAGGGTAGCCAAACTTAAAAGTGCTTATAGCTCGCTTATTATTGGTCCTAGAGATTTGGGATGGTAAACCAACCTATAGGAAATCATGGGCCTGGATTCTTTTGGTGTGGTCGGATTTGACCTTGGACCCCTCCTTCAAGGTCAAAATAGCCAAACTTAAAAGTGCTTATAACTTGCTTATTATTGGTCCTAGAGGTTTGGGATGGAAAACCAACATATAGGAAATCATGGGCTGAGAATCTTTTGGTGTGGTCGGATTTCACCTTGAAACCCTCCTTCAAGGTCAAACGAGGATAGCTAAACTTAAAAGTGCTTATAGCTCGCTTATTATTAGTTCTAGAGGTTTGGAACGGAAAACCAACCTATAGGAAATAATGGGCTAGGAATCTTTTGATGTGATCAGATTTGACCTTTGGCCCCTCTTTGAAGGTCAAATGAGGAAAGCCAAAATTAACAGTGCTTATATCTTGCTTATTTGTGTTCCTAAAGGTTTGCAATGTCACACCAACCCATAGGAATCATGGGCTAAGAATCTTTTGACATGGTCAGATTTCACCTTGAGCTCCAAGGTTAAGCATGTTTTAATGGCTTTTGTGAGTTTTCTGGTGGATACAATTTGCATCAGTTCTCCGATGCTATAGGTCTAGTTTCAGTGTGTTATTCACATATTTTGGGGTCAGCTATAACATAGTAAAATTAAAACTATTGCATTTGCAATATTTTCTTTAAATATGTTTTTAACTTACTTTTTACACCTTAACAGTTACCTTCTTAGTTTTCTTCCAAACACCATTTCCAGGGCACAACTTTTGTGTTTTTTTCTTCTGTCACTTCTACTCTGAAACTCAAAACACACAGTCAGCTGACACAGAGCCCGTTCACGGGCACTGATTGCTTGTTTTTCAGGTGTTCTGCCATGGGTTTTTTTAGTTGATTTAGATGGCTGCCATAAGTATGTAGTTGCACTTTTATACAGCCTAAAAATAGCCTGCTTGGTATTTTTCAGACCTAGGTCCATAGCTAAGTGAGTAATAGCAACGGTGGCTACTTTCAGTAAAGTGCTCATAACTCCAAAATGACTGCATTTAGAGCATTTCTGTAAAATATGTTGTTCAGCTACTTTCTCCATGCCTACAAGATGGTACCATTTTTAGGGGTCTATCTTGATAGCTAAGTGAGTAATAGCTATTTTCTGTTTTTAACAATGACCAAAATGACTAAGTTGCTTTTATCTTTGTAACTGTTACTTACAATATTGGTCTCAAATATGTTGTTGAACAACTCCTTCATGTACTATATCATGGTGAGGTTTCCAAGGTGTAGCACCATAGCTAGCTGAGTAATAGCTACACTAAGTTTAATATTTGAACATTCAGCAAGTCACTTATAACTCAAAAACTATTGAATATAGAGGATTTTTGTCAAATATGTTGTTTATCTACTTTTTGATGTACTGTGTCGTGAATTTTCAGAGCTGTAAGTCCATAGCTAACTGAGTAATAGCTACTTTTAAATTTCTTAATTTCAACATTGAATAAATCACTTATATCTCCAAAACTATTGAATTTAGGGAATTATTGTCAAATATGTTAATCAGTTACTTTTTAATGTTCTGTGTCGTGGAAAAGTTTCAGAGCTGTATTTCCACAGCTAACTGAGTAATGGCTACTTTAAATTTCAACAATGAGTAAATCACTTATAACTCCAAAACTATTAAATTTAGAGAATTATTGTCAAATATGTTGTTCACTTACTATTTGATGTACTGTGTCATGGGAAATTTTCACAGCTGTATCTCCATAGCTACCTGAGTAATAGCTACTTAGAGGGTTTCCATTGAGTAAATCACCTTTAACAGCAAAACTGTTGAATTTAGAGGATATTTTTCAAATATGTTCTTCACCTACTTTTTGATGTACTGTGAAATGGCAAATTTTGAGAGCTGTAGGTCCATAGCTAACCGAGTAATACCTACTTAAATGGTTCTCCATTGAGTAAATCACTTATAACAGCAAAACTTTTGAATTTAAAGGATTTTTCTCAGATATGTTGTTTAGCTACTTTTTTTATGTACTGTGTAATGGCAAAGTTTGACACCTGTAAGTCCATAACTAACTGAGTAATAGCTACTTTCATGGTTCTCCATTGAGTAAATCACTTATAACAGCAAAACTATTAAATTTACAGGATTTTTGTCAAATATGTTGTTCATGTACTTTTTAATGTTCTGTGTCATGGCAAAGTTTCAGAGCTGTAGGTCCATAGCTAACTGAGTAATAGCTACTTTCATGGTTTTCCATTGAGTAAATCGCTTATCACAGCAAAACTGTTGAATTTAAAGTATTTTTGTCAAATATGTTGTTCACCTACTTTTTGATGTATTGTGTAATGGCAAATTTTGAAACCTGTAGGTCCATAGCTAACTGAGTAATAGCTACTTTGATTTTTGCGGAAAATGAAAAAGTCTTAATATCTCGAAAACTGTAAGAGATAGAGCAATTTTGAGTGAATTTTTGACCCGCAGGGTAGTACATGAGTATACTATGCAAAAGGGAAAAAATTCAATTTTCGCCACTTTTGGCGGCTCTCTTGGATTTTTAGCAGAAAATAAACATTGAAAATATCTTTTCCGGGATGGAAAAAAGACGGACAAAACCAGGCAGAAAAAACCACCTTGGATAAAACTGCTAACCCTGTATAACTGTAATTGTTTTGGATAAATTTAGGCATGGGCTTGATTTGGTAAACAGGCGTGAACTGGTCTACCACCACTATACAACAAAGATTAAAACTCGCGCTTCTGCACATGTTTATTGCAATTCATTGATATAGTTAATGTGACCAGTGTCTGTTAGTGGTTCTTAACTAGCAGGACCAGTGTAGACCAAGGGGGTGGAGTGGAAGCAGAACACCAGAGAAACGCAGGAGGCTTAACTAAAATTTTCTTGATCACTCACAATCAAAAGCTATACATCATAATGGCAGCACATATCGCTGGACATTTATGACAGGGATACCCTACTCAACAGCTACATCACTTGACAATTGACATTCATGAAAATGCACCTGTCAAAGTACAAACTCATGGTAAGTGCTATGCACCAAAAATAATATTCTAAGTCAATACTAAATTTACCAAAATGCAATAATACTCTAAGTTTACATTTAAGTTACCAAAAGCACAGCTTTAAATACCAGCAATCAATATTTACATTTGTACTGCCCAGCAGTTAAATTACATAAGCTGTCAATATTCAGTATTACAATCGCAAATGTAAAAATAAATTAAGTAAATTAATATTTACATTAAAACATTAAAACTGAGATTTACTGATGGGATTACTTCAATCATTTGCTAGTGACTAGATATATCACAAGATTTGTTTTAAACATTACTGTCTGGTACTTGAAATGCAATTCATAAATCTAAGACTAAATTCAAATCATAAATGAAACAAGTTAAATCACAGAGTTAAAATCACATTTACTAAAACAAAATGCCTGTAACAGATTTAGTCAAAATACAAATAAGTCACAATTTACAAAGTATCATCACAAACAGTAAACACTAACCTGTCAGTATCCAACACACTAAACCAACATCCCAAACTCACACAATCACTCCAACATTCCTAGTAAAGTACATCTTCACCCCTCCATGACATGAAAGCTTATAACCCCCAAATCAAATTAGCATCAGTAACTAGGCCAAACTCCCACCTTTTTGGGGATTACCAGGATATTTTACAGAAAATATGACAGATTTGCATCCAAGATGGCCGAAATTGACTGTAAACAAATGAAAATTAGCCATTTAAATAATAATTTCGTCCGACAGAAATCACAGATTGTGACATTATCACACCCTTATGTAGATCTTTATATACATTTGGAAGTTACTTGAGCACCTGCTATGGTTCCTACATTAAAAGTAGACTGGTCCCCTAAAAGTGTCAGCTATATCAAATTAGGTTTTTGTGAACATTATGTAGAAGGTAAGTAATCATATATAAACGCATAAAGAGAGTACACAATGGAATAAAGGGTAAATAATTAAGCATTCCAGAAAGGGCGCTTATTTGTTTTCGCCTCAGTTTCCTCGCCGCAACCGCATTATGCTCTCCCTTGAATATCTCCCTTACTATTAGAAGGTTTCAAACCATATTTGGCAGTTATATACCTTAGATGTGGGAAAATTTTTCTGCATGCTTAAATTTGACCTTTGACCTTTATGAAGGTCACATGATCAAAAACAATTTTTTTGAAGTACACCCCCCATCATCACAGTTCAGGAAAAACTACTTGCCACACAGCCTTATAATTTGACACACCTGTTCGTACTATCGAAAATGTGAGCTGATTAGATTTTGGGAGCAATCCCTTGAAAAATGTCTCATTTATGAGTGATTTTCTGACACCTTCCAATCTGAAAGCCTTAAATTTAGGTCAACCCCCCTATTATCTTCTTAAGTATTGCATTTAGAGCCGTAATATGTACTGGGAGGTATTGGGAAAGCATATATGGAGAGTCTAAATAGCCTGTCAGTTTTACCCCCCGACCCCCCCTTATGGGTCAAACTGGGGTCATAAAATAGCCGATTTTGAGTTTTTGCCTTTATCTCCTTTATTGTAGCTTTTATAGCTTCAGAATGTATTAAGAGGTATTAGGAAAGCGTATGTGGAGAGTCTAAATAGCTGGTCAGTTTTACCCCCCGACCCCCCCTTATGGGCCAAACTGGGGTCATAAATAGCTGCTTTGGAGTTTTTGCCTTATATCTCCTTTATTATTGCTTTTATAGCTTCAGAATGTATTAAGAGGTATTGGGAAAGCATATGTGGAGAATCTAAATAGCCGGTCAGTTTTATCCCCCAACCCCCCCTTATGGGTCAAACTGGGGTCATAAAATAGTTGCTTTGGAGTTTTACCTTATATCTCCTTTATTGTTGCTTTTATACCTTCAGAATGTATTAAGAGGTATTGGGAAAGCATATGTGGAGAGTTTAAATAGCCGGTCAGTTTTAGCTGTGGTACAGGAACCTTTTGATCTACCCCATTTCTTTGGCACTGGAGCAAACCTTACTCCATCCATTTCACATGTTGATGTATCTTCATTTTCCTGAGTTCCTTCAATTCCCTGAGTGTTAGGTTCAGGTTCCAGCAAGTTCAGAAGATCAGTTAAATCTTAAATTCCCCGAGTGTCAGGTACAGGTTCCAGCAAGTTCAGAAGGTCAGTTAAATCAGGGGTGGCAGTTAAACCAGGAAGCTCAAATAGTGGTTCCATGTGTGGGATGATACTTTCTTGACCCTCTACCACTATTGTAGATTCCTCCATGGCAATTACATCAGTTGATTCACAGAACTCACAAACAAAAGCCTCATTGTTTTCCTGCCTCAATGATATCAGTTTTTGAACACATGGCAGTGTGGATTTATAGGCGAAATCACAATTTCATATGAGTGTGGAAGGAGCAAGAGCAAGCAATCTCCTTTATAGTGTGGAGTCCATATATATATATTGCATATATATATACATATTTATCGTATATATATATGCAATACCAATGACAGATAGTTTTGAAAAGGACATAATATTTTGCGTGTAGTGTTTCTACTTCTTTTCTCTGTTACACAAATGCTGTAACGCAAGACTTATGTCTCCATATACGACACCATAAAATGAAAGAATAAACCTTTTGCAATCATTTTTAATGGGCTATAATGATAATTTCTGCATGAAACCAGCGCCCTAACTTGGCAAAATTTGCATACCGAAAGTACCGAAGTTACTGTTGTCACTTCTACTTCCTTATTCGGTATGTGAAAATGTACAAGTTTTAAAATGATGATAAATATTCCAACTTCTGTTTTGTGCCATTTTGAGGTTTGTGCCATGATATGACACCAAGCAGTATACAAAATACTTCCCACTGTAACTTGCATTTGTATTGTATTGTGTATTTATACTCAGCGCAGTATCTCCATATATTACAGGACTCAAAGCGCTATTTAACCAATCCGACTGTACAGAAGCAGCCCCAACTCACAAGTAACTGACATTTCCCTAACTGGTAGATAGAGGCTCAAGGATGACCATTTATCAATGTCCTTGACGTTCTTTAGCCTGCCACTGGGGATAGGACCCAATGACAGAGGACCGCCATTTTAAGTGGTCATCCGAGCCACTATGTATCTGCCTGTACCTGGGTTTGAACCCACATCCTAGACAAGTGTGTTACCCGCTAGGCCACAGTGGCAGATTAAAAACTTGGAAAATTAAAAACTTGGACACCTTGGACAAAAAATCCTTTTTTATTGCGTTAATACATCCTATCCAATGGATAATTGCTAATCCGAACAGCGCAGACCGGCCTGGAAACTAAAAAAAAGACGTCCTGTGTTTCCACTTGCGGGCCGGTCCCAGTACTGTGCACTCGCCAGGTGGTGCATCATACTTCCTTCCTGTCTAGACAGCGTGATGTCATGGCATCTTTTTTGTTTGGCGCGTGTACTGGGCAGATGGATTTTTGTGTGATAAAGTTTTTATGTCAGCTGACTTGTCAGTCAGCTGACATTATGTCGTCACCCTGCGGCGTGGGCATACACGTACGCCTGAGCGACTTCTCCAAAACTACAAGGCCTAGAGACATGCGTTTTTTTTAAAAGATAGCTTATCTATCTAGCATGAAAAATTATTCAAGGCATGCAAATCTGTCTGTTCATCTGTTTTCTAGAGCCATTATAAGTAAGGTACCCCCCACCCTCAGTAAGAAAATTTTTAACACTTTATCACAATTTTCTCAGTGACTATTGCAGGGATTTCTCTCATATCTTCCACATATGTACTAGGTCACAAGTAGATACCCTTGTGTGAGTGTCAGACCTGGATCTTTCGTAATTATTTTTTATGAACTTATTAAATAATTTTTAATGCATTAAAATTCATGAAATCATGCACTAAATCACTTGAAAAGTATTGCATTTAGAGCATTTTGTTAAAATATGTTATTCAGCTACTTTTTTCATAGCTACAACATGGTGAGTAACTTGGGTGTCTATCTCAATAGCTAAGTGAGTAATAGCTACTTTTGGACTTTTCAGTAACTTCCATTATGAGTAATTCCAATTCCAATTCAACTTTTACAGTGCTTAATCTCTGCCAAAGTGACAGACTCTAAGGCGCAACATCATAAGTATAGTCACAAAAATCATTGTCCTTATCCATAGCAATGGTCGACATCACGGAGAATGCCATATGAGGTGGAAAATACTAAGGAGGATAAGCTTGGCAGAATAGGTATGCCTTAAGTTTTTTTCTGAAGGAAGCAATAGAAGTGACAGATCGTACATCATCCGGGAGTTCATTCCATATTTTGGGAGCATCATATGCAAAGCTTAGACCAAACTGCTTTGTGGATTTGTGAATAGATAATAATAATAGTAATAATAATAGTAGGATTTATATAGCGCAAAATTGATACAAATCCTCTAATGCGCTTGAGTCCAAGAAGGGAGAGTCCAGGGACAGGCATGGGTCGATATCTAAAACCCCCCCCCCCCCCCAGGGTATAACTAATGGTTGGTATTGAGGAACATGTAGAATTATGTCCACCCCACTGGGGGGTGGACATATTATTTTTGCTTTTTCCGCCGTCCGGCGTCTGGCGTCCCACTTGGTTTCCAGACATTTTAGGCAACAGTTCTTATCCTATCTTTACCAAATTTGGCATGCAGGTTTATTGGGTTAATAGCTTGTATGGGATTGCTTTTGGTGATGATAGCTCTATAGCTAACTGAGTAATAGCTACTTTGCTACTTTTGAGTAGCTCTTTGGTTTCCAGACATTTTAAGGAATGCTATTAAGCCTAGCTTTCTGAAATTTGGTATGGAGGTTCATTGGGTTAATAGCTTGTATGGGATTGCTTTTGGGGGGAATTGCTTCATAGATGAGTGAGTAATTAATTAAATAAATGAGTAATTAGCTATTTTGAATACTGAAAAAGGCAAATGTGCTCATATCTCCTAAACCGTGCGAGATAGAGCGATTTCGTCGAAATTTTCAACCCACAGGGTATCTAAGGAATGTACTCTTTGCAATTTTCAAAAAATTTTCCCCTCCCCAAAAATGGCGGCCATTTTGAATTTTCGAATTTTTGCAAAAAATGGCAAAACACAAATTTGCATCTATCTCCTTACGAGATAGAGCGATTTCGTCGAAATTTTCGACCCACAGGGTATCTAAGAAATGTAATCTTTGCAATTTTCAAAAAATTTTCCCCTCCCCAAAAATGGCGGCCATTTTGAATTTTCGAATTTTTGCCAAAAATGGCAAAACAAAAATTTGCTTCTATCTCCTTAACCGTGCGAGATAGAGCGATTTCGTCGAAATTTTAGAACCACAGGGTATCTAAGGAATGTAATCTTTGCAATTTTCAAAAAATTTTCCCCTCCCCAAAAATGGCGGCCATTTTTGAATTTTCGAATTTTTGCCAAAAATGGCAAAACACAAATTTGCTTCTATCTCCTTAACCGTGCGAGATAGAGCGATTTCGTCGAAATTTTCGACCCACAGGGTATCTAAGGAATGTACTCTTTGCAATTTTCAAAAAATTTTCCCCTCCCCAAAAATGGCGGCCATTTTGAATTTTCGAATTTTTGCCAAAAATGGCAAAACAAAAATTTGCTTCTATCTCCTTAACCGTGCGAGATAGAGCGATTTCGTCAAAATTTTCGACCCATAGGGTATCTAAGGAATGTAATCTTTGCAATTTTCAAAAAATTTTCCCCTCCCCAAAAATGGCGGCCATTTTGAATTTTCGAATTTTTGCCAAAACACAAATTTGCTTCTATCTCCTTAACCGTGCGAGATAGAGCGATTTCGTCGAAATTTTCGACCCACAGGGTATCTAAGAAATGTACTCTTTGCAATTTTCAAAAAATTTTCCCCTCCCCAAAAATGGCGGCCATTTTGAATTTTCGAATTTTTGCCAAAAATGGCAAAACAAAAATTTGCTTCCATCTCCTTAACCGTGCGAGATAGAGCGATTTCGTCGAAATTTTCGACCCACAGGGTATCTAAAGAATGTACTCTTTGCAATTTTCAAAAAATTTTCCCCTCCCCAAAAATGGCGGCCATTTTGAATTTTTTTCGAATTTTTGCAAAAAATGGCAAAACACAAATTTGCTTCTATCTCCTTATACGTACGAGATAGAGCGATTTCATCAAAATTTTCGACCCACAGGGTATCTAAGGAATGTAATCTTTGCAATTTTCAAAAAATTTTCCCCTCCCCAAAAATGGCGGCCATTTTGAATTTTCGAATTTTTGCCAAAAATGGCAAAACACAAATTTGCTTCTATCTCCTTAACCATGCGAGATAGAGCGATTTCGTCGAAATTTTCGACCCATAGGGTATCTAAGGAATGTACTCTTTGCAATTTTCCAAAGATTTTCCCCTCCCCAAAAATGGCGGCCATTTTGAATTTTCAAATTTTAGCCAAAAATAGAAAAACAGGAATTTG
Source organism: Sabellastarte sp. h YS-2021 (assembly GCA_964017235.1). Lineage (NCBI taxonomy): Eukaryota > Metazoa > Annelida > Polychaeta > Sabellida > Sabellidae > Sabellastarte > Sabellastarte sp. h YS-2021. The sequence continues at coordinate 161,929,796 of OZ024927.1, read as the reverse complement.
CTTCTATCTTCTTAACCGTGTGAGATAGAGTGATTTCGTCGAAATTTTCGACCCAACCAATGCAAAAAGGCATGAAGCTTAAATAATTTACATCTACACTAATAAATATTTAAGCATCATTGATATATTTTACAAATGAAACAGGGTCTTGTAAGACTACTGTACAGTTTTGGCAAAAGGTTCATGGGGTGGACATTACACATGATAATGTGTGTTCTTCTATGCTATCCTGTTTCTATTCGCATCTACTATCAACAAGGCGTCCTATTTTTAGTTATACCATCAGATTGACTCAACCGAGTATTATAGGCACATTGTCTAACTTTGAGAAATGGGCTGAAATATTTATATCCCCAGACGAAAGTCGGGGATATATTGGATTCAGGTCCGTCGCGCCGCCGCCGCCGTAGAAATTTCCTTGTGGACGCGATAACTCAAAAACAAATTAATATTTTTTTTTCAAACTTGGTACACATGTTAAGGGTGCCCAAAGGAAGATCCCTATTTTAAGGTGACCTTAAACTCCCAGTAAAAAAGAACTTATGGCCACCTTAAGGTCAGAAATTGGACTTTTGGCCACTTAGAGCCCTGTAGGTCACAAACTATGATGCTCAGCTGGCTGAAATTTTACCTGACAACACATTAATATGTTCTTAGTACATGTGCCGAAAATCACGACTTTAAGTTGAGGAGAAAATTGTGTTTGAGGCCCATAAATACCCCCCACTTAGGGATTTTTTGCTATACTTTTCACATATTTTGCCCTATAATTTGGAAGTGGTAATTCTGATGAGTCTCAAACTGCGCTAGGTATAACTTTGATATGTAATCCTTGTCTGTAGAAAATTTTAGGGCTGTAGGTTTACCCAAAGGGGTCGACTTAAGGTCTCAAAAGTGCCCACAGAGACCCAATTTATGCACTTTTTGCCACTTTCAAGCACTGTAGCTTTCAAACTATGTCTCTCATCTAAGTTAAATATCATCTGGGAATATATCTATGTGTTTTCTTATATGTGCCCCAACATTTAGGCCTTTAATAGACAGTTAACCTGTGTATCAGGACCATAAACACCCACCCGAGTGACCCTTATAAGATATTTCACATCTTTTTCCCTGTAACTTGGAAATGGTAAGTCTGAGAAGTTTCAAACTGTATTAGATATATATTCTGTGTGTAATCTTAGTATGTAACAGATTTTAAGTCTGAAGCTTTAATTTTGAAGGTCAAATTGAGGTCTCTAAAAGGCTCCCAAAGACCCAATATTTGGACTTTTTGCTACTTTTAAGCCCAATATTTGGACTTTTTGCTACTTTTAAGCCCTGTGACTGTCAAACTATGTGACTGATAGAGCTCAAATCCTATCTGGGAAGATATTAGTATGTTATTTATATATGTGCCAAAAATTAAGGCTTTAAGAAGACATTTAACCTGTGTATGAGGACCATAAATCCCCACCCGAGTGACCATTTTTAGACATTTTTCACATATTTTGCCCTGTAACTTGGAAATGGTAAGTCTGAGAAGTTTCAAACTGTATTAGATATATATTCTGTGTGTAATCTTAGTATGTAACAGATTTTAAGTCTGAAGCTTTAATTTTGAAGGTCAAATTGAGGTCTCTAAAAGGCTCCCAAAGACCCAATATTTGGACTTTTTGCTACTTTTAAGCCCAATATTTGGACTTTTTGCTACTTTTAAGCCCTGTGACTGTCAAACTATGTGACTGATAGAGCTCAAATCCTATCTGGGAAGATATTAGTATGTTATTTATATATGTGCCAAAAATTAAGGCTTTAAGAAGACATTTAACCTGTGTATGAGGACCATAAATCCCCACCCGAGTGACCATTTTTAGACATTTTTCACATATTTTGCCCTGTAACTTGGAAATGGTAAGTCTAAGAAGTTTCAAACTGTATTAGATGCATATTCTATGTGTAATCTTAGTATGTGACAAATTTTAAGTCTGAAGCTTTAATTTGAAGGCCACATTTAGGTCTCTAGAAGGCCCCATAAAGACCCAGTATTTGGACTTTTTGCCAATTTTAAGGCCTGTGACTGTTAACTATGTGACTGATAGAGCTGAAATCTCATCTGGGAATACATTATTATGTTCTTTTTACATGTGCCAAAAATCAAGGCTTCAAGTAGACATTTAACCTGTGTATGAGGACCTTAAACACCCACCTGAGTGACCCTTTTAAGACATTTTTCACATATTTTGCTCTGTAACTTGGAAATGGTAAGTCTGAGAAGTTTCAAACTTTATTAGATACATATTCTATGTGTAATCTTAGTATGTAACAAATTTTAAGTCTGAAGCTTTAATTTGAAAGCCACATCGAGATCTCTAAAAGGCCCACAGAGACCCAATATTTGGACTTTTTACCACCTTTAAGCCCTGTGACTGTTAAACTATGTGATTGATGGAGCTGAAATCCCATCTGGGAATGCATTATTATGTCCATTTTACATATGCCGAAAATCAAGGTTTTTAGTAGACATTTAACCTGTGTATGAGGGCCATAGACACTCGCCCAAGTGCCTTTTTTGACATTTTTTCCGTATTTTGCCCTGTTATTTGGAAATGCTTAGTGTGACAAGTCTTAAACTGTATTATATATAATTTTTGTTTGTTATGTATGTCCCCCAAAAAGTTTCACATCTGTAGTTTAATTTCTAAGGTCTCTTTAACAATTGTAAAATGCCCACAGAAACCCAATTTATGGACATTATGCCACTTTAAAGCCCAGTAACTGTCAAACTATGTGGGTTATAGAGCTGAAATCTTTGAATTTTTAAAAGGAAATGCCTGTGTATTTAAATTTTGAATATTAATAATCTTATGGCTATCTTAGTCTTTTAAGAACTTATTTTTGTGTGTTATACCTCTGCTTGCTGAGTTTTTAACTTTTTAAAATGAAACTGGTTAAACATATTCAAGTAGACAAAATGGACACTTTAAGTGAGCTTTAAGTCCCAATATTAATGAAATTATATCCTTGTGTAGTAAAACTAGGGGATTTTTAACCCTCAACTAGCCCAGTTTTATTCAACTTGCCTCAGTTAATTTTGACACAGCTCCTACAGTTATGAACTCATTTCAGTTGATAATCACATACTTAAAATTCTCAATTCTTTTTGTATTTGAGTACCCCTTTTATATAGATTGTTTGTTTATCATTTATGCTGTAGCACTCCATCTCTTTGTAGTCCCAACCCACATCCCCCACCCGGATTCCCCCCACCCACCTCTGGGACCTCCAGCTATATTGAGTGACACTAAATAAACAAAGGTATTTAATGATATCAGATGAGAAACAAAGAACTCAATGGGGTTACAGATCTTGTGTAATAGTGAGAGAGGTGTGGAGAAGGGGAGAGGGGTGGGGGTGGGAGGTGGTGGGCTTCATTACATATAACACAAAGGGGAGTCAGAACTGAGATTGTGTCATATATTTAGGTTGCATATATATGGACCACATATATAGGTATAGAGGAAATGAATAACTGAAAACAATTTGCAAATTCTAAAAATAATATAATAAAATAATAATATAAATAATTTTTTTTAAAATAATATTTTATTTGTGAACAAATATAGAAACAGATATGCGCTTTTTTGGATTATGAATTTTAGAATGGACATTGAATCATCAATCATTTAAATACTTTGAAGGAAGATTGAAAAGTATGATGAGTTGAGTTAAAAATAATATTTTATTTGTCAACAAATATAGAAACAGATATGCTCTTTTGGGATTATTATTTTAGAATGGACATTCAATCATCAATCATTTAAATACTTTGAAAATAGGTTTAGAGTTATCATTGCAGGAAGATTGAAAATATAATTTGAGTTATGTATTCGGCGTCTGGGGATACACCATCTTCCTTGGGAAGATATAAACAGAGTAGATTGATGTGCTGAAGTTCATATAATAATGGGTAATTATGTTTTAAAAAATTCCCGATCAAAACCTGTGGCATGAGTGATGACCTGTCTGGGGATATGTTGGCGCCGAGTTGGCCCAATCTAGTTTGGACAGTTAGTATGTAGGTATTTGTATACCAGCAAGGCAGTCTTGAAGATGCAAAGGTGCCTTATGGGTAGCCAATGAAGGGCTTTTCTTAGTGGAGTGGTATGAGGAAGACATGTGGCTCTACAAACAATTCTGGCCAGACTGTTTTGAATGCATTGTAGCTTGCGTAGGTTAGAAACAGATAGACCCCTAAACAAGGAGTTACAGTAGTCAAGTCTACTCCCCACAAGTGCGTTTGCAGCCATAAGAGCAGCATCACGAGTCAAGTACTGTCGAATTTGTCTAAGATATTCTAAGAGTAAATCACTTGTAACTTGAAAACCATTACATTTAGAGAGTTTCGTATAAATATGTTATTCAGATACTTTTGGGTCAGCTATAACAGTAAAATTGTAGCCCTGTAGCCCTGTAGCTCATTGCATAGCTGAGTAATAGCTACTGTGATATTATCCCTGTTGAGTAAACTAGTTATAACTTGAAAACTATTGACTTTAGAATATTTTCTTTAAATATGTTATTCACCTACTTTTGTGTCAGCTACAACATAGAAAAATTACAGACCTGTAGCTTATTTCGTAGCTGAGCACTAGCTTTTTTGAGGTTCTCACTGTTGAGTAAATCAGTTGTAACTTGAAAACTATTGCATTTACAGTATTTTGCATAAATATGTTATTTAGTTACTTTTGGGTCAGCTATAACATAGTAAAATTGCAGACCTGTCTACTTTGATGTTATCCCTGTTGAGTAAATCAGTTGTAATTTGAAAACTATTGCAGTTAGACAATTTTGTTTTGATATGTTATTCACCCACTTTGGATCAGCTATAACATTGTAAAATTGCAGACCTGTAGCTTATTTCATAGCTGAGCAATAGCTATTTTTAGGTTCTCACTGTTGAGTAAATCAGTCGTAACTTGAAAACTATTGCATTTGCAGTATTTTGCATAAATATGTTATTCAGTTACTTTTGGGTCAGCATACTAAAATTGCAGACCTGTAACTCATTGCATAGCTGAGTAATATCTACATTGATGTTATCACTATTGAGTAAATCAGTTGAAATTTGAAAACTTTTGCAGTTAGAGAATTTTGTTTTGATATGTTTTTCACCTACTTTGGATCAGCTATGACATAGTAAAATTACAGACCTGTATCTTATTTCATAGCTGAGCAATAGCTATTTCTAGGTTCTCACTGTTGAGGAAATCAGTTGTAACTTGAAAACCATTACATTTAGAGTATTTTCTTTAAATATGTTGTTCACCTAGTTTGGGGTCAGCTATAACGTAGTGAAACTGCAGCCCTATAGCTCATTGTATAGCTGAGCAATAGCTACTTTGAGGTTTTTTCTGTTGAGTAAATCAGTTGTAACTTGAAAATTGTTGCATTTACAGAATTTTGTTTAAATATCTTATTCATTTACTTTTCAATTAGCTACAACATAGTAAAATTGCAGATGTGTATCTCATTAGCTATTCTCAGCTCTTCACTGTTGAGTAAATCAGTTTTAACTTTAAAAACATTGCATTTAAAGTATTTTCTTTAAATATGTTGTTCACCTACTTTTAAGTTAGCTATAACATAGTGAAATTGCAGACCTGTAGGTCATGGCATAGCTGAGCAATAGCTACTTTCAGGTTCTTACTGTTGAGTAAATCCGTTGTAACTTGAAAACTATTGCATTTAGAGAATTTTGTTTAAATATGTTATTCACCTACTTTTGAATTAGCTATAACATAGTAAAATTGCAGACGTGTAGCTCATTGCATAGGTGAGTAATAGCTAATAGCTATTCTCAGGTTCTCACTGTTGAGTAAATCAGTTGTAACTTGAAAACTATTAAATTTACAGTATTTTGTATAAATATGTTATTCAGATACTTTTGGGTCAGCTATAACATAGTTAAATTGTAGCCCTGTAGCTCATTGCATAGGTGAGTAATAGCTACTTTGATATTATCCCTGTTGAGTAAACCAGTTATGACTTGAAAACTATTGACTTTAGAATATTTTCTTTAAATATGTTATTCACCTACTTTTATGTCAGCTACAACATAGAAAATTACAGACCTGTAGCTTATTTCATAGCTGAGCACTAGCTATTTTGAGGTTCTCACTGTTGAGTAAATCAGTTGTAACTTGAAAACTATTGCATTTACAGTATTGTGCATGAATATGTGATTCAGTTAATTTTGAGTCAGCTATAACATATTGAAATTATACACCTGTAGCTCATGGCATAACTGAGCAATAGCTACTTTTAGATTTTCACTGTTCAGTTAATCAGTTGTAACTATTTCATTTACAGTATTTTGTTATATTAAGTTATTTACCTACTTTTGGGTCAGCTATAAAATAGTATTTTTATTGCGTTAATACATCCTATCCAATGGACAATTGCTTTACCGGTCGGCGCGACCGGTCCCGCCAAACGTCAGAAAAAGACGTCCTGTATAGAATACCGGCAGGACCAGCCAGGAGAGTGCATTCGCCAGGTGGCGCATCGTACTTCCTCTTCCTGTCTAGACATCGTGACGTCATAGCATCTTTTTCGTTTGGTGCGTGGAGAGTGAAGACGTGTTTTCAACGACAAGGAATTTTTGGTTTTATACCGAACGCAACTGCTTTTTTTCATCTTTGAAGTAAATTAGAATTATTACCTACAACTATGTCATCTCCAGGACAAAGACGAGGTTCATGCGGACACGCTATGGCTGGGTTCGACTCCCACTCCAAGTGTGCACGTTGTAGGGACAAAGGGCTAGGCGACGACCCCTGCGTCCTGAAGAAGGAATGCCTTATCTGTAAAGGGTTTACCCCTGAGCAGGTCCTGCAGTTGGCTACACCTGCCTACAAAGACAGGAAAGAGAAGAAGACGACCTCATCCACTCCCACTCTCGTGGACCCAGCACACGTTAGCGTACTGGGTAAAGTGGAGAAGGTGAAGGCTGTGCAGTCGACCCCTACCAAGAAGACGAAACGTAGTGAGTCTCCCAAGCCGTCTGCCAGCAAGAAGAGATCTTCAAGTAGTAAACCATCATCTGAAGATCTTAAACAGCTTGATGACAAGTGGGCAGAAAGATTTTCCAGACTTGAGGCGATGCTACTGGCCAAGACCTTCACAGCGCCGGTTGAACCGGTTGTGAAGCCAGCTTCATATGTGACTCCCACTCAGAAGCCCTTTTTTGACCCTGGTGCCTCCACCAGCAGTCTACCTGTGGAGAACAGGTTGAGAAATCCGGTCCCTGCCTTGACCAGGCTACCGGTATTGCTGCAGAGGAGATGCAGACTGCCACCCAGCCCCTTGGGGCTCCCGGTGCAGGGATAGCAACCCAGCCTGTTCAGGCCCCCGGTTCATTCCCAGAGGTTCAGCCCACCGGTGATGTAGATCTGAGTGCAGCCTCTGACAGTGAAGCTGACCAGTGCAGCGAAACCGGTTCCCTGGATGGTGACATCCACTGGGACCGGTCAGCAGACAAGGATGCCTCCAGAGATCATCCTGAGACTGAGCCCACTGAGGAGGCTAACTACAGGGAAACAATGAGGGGTGTGAGGAGTTTCATGAACTGGCACAGGGTTCCTGAGTTTGAAACTGTGTCCTCTACTGCAGATGACAACCCCTTTGCCGGTACCCGTGTCCAGCCAGCCGGTAAAGTCAGTGTGAAACTTCCTGTGGACGACTGGTTGTGCAGGAAGATGTCCAGTCTTAACCTCACAATCAAGGAAGGCTACCCAACCAGAAACACTGACAACACTGGCCTCCTCAGGGATCAGTTCATCAAAACCCCTAGACCGTCTAGATGGTATGGGATGCATGCTGAGAAAGACAGTGACAGTTCTGCAGTTCGTACCTGGTCACCGGATCCGGCCAAACTCAACCACTCTTTCAGCAGGGTTGCCAGAAGAAACTTGCCTTCTGCTCCACCCTCCCGGGCCTTCAGTCAGGATCTCCTCAGACGCTGGGAGAGGGCAGCTCGTGAACAGACAATAATGTGCAACCAGGCTTTTGGCTTGTCAAGGTGTTTGACCAGGGTTCAAGACTCTCAGTTAAAAACCCTGCGTCTGGACAGTAAGGGGAAGTCATCTGAGAAGGCGAAACAAGCTGTTAGTGAGTTGGAGTATTTGACCACTTTCAATCGGTCAGTATCTCAAGCAATGGCCAGGACTATGCAAGATCTTTCAGAAGCAGTCTTTATCAACATGGCCAACTTCACCCTTGCTCGCAGGGATAGTTACCTGGACTATTTACATGCTGGGGTGAAACAAGATACTGTGCACGCCTTGAGAACGTCTCCGGTTCATCTGAATGCTTTATTCCCGGACCAGCTTATAGCAAAAGCTGAAGAAGAAGTCGGTAAGAGTGAGGAGAGGTGTTCTTCCAGTACTTCACACCGACAACAAGGTCGTTTCACCCATATGCAAGTGACAAGTCGACTAGCCATCACACCGACAAGAAGAACGTCCCTGCTTGGAAACAAATCAAGGACAAGCAGCAGGCGAGGAGAGGTCGTGGCAAAGCCTCCACATTCTCCCAGAAGCCGGCTAAGGGGTCCAAGTCTCATAAATGACAGTTACTGTGTAAATTCTGTGACCGGTCAGTTGAAATCTGTATGTGTTACCGGTCAGGGAGACTTGGACTCCGTACCTGTGGCAGCAAAGAACAGCAAAGTGACTTTAAATGTAGACTCTCATGTTGCAAATGCTCATATTGTCACCGGATTGCCACAAAGGAAAGGCGTAAATCCCACCTTTTGTCAAATGTACACAGAAATAAAATATGTGAAAAATGTTTCTTGTGTAGGTCACTTGTGTTCTGTAAATCTTGTCACCAATGCCCAACATGCTGTTATAGATCCTCCTGTAGGGGCGAGGTTAAACCAGTGTTGGGAGAAATCGGAAGCCTTGGGTTCGAGTCCAAAGGTAGTCACCACACTGAGGGGAGGGTATACTCTTCCGTTCCGGTTCAGACCCCACTTGACAAGGTCACCGACTGTAATAAGCAACTACCACAATCCCACCAAGCAGTCCTTCCTTGTGGAGGCACTGTATCAGCTGATCAACTCTGTTTTTTGCAGTTTGTCATCCCGAAATGTTACAAGGCTCCAATATGTTCAAAATGCGCTTGCACGGTTTGTCACTGGTGCTTCAAAGTACACTCACATTACATCCACCCTTAGGACACTCCATTGGCTACCCGTTAGACAACGTATTATCTTCAAAACCCTAGTTTTGGTCTATAAGTACCTCACCACTGGCCAGCCTAAGTATTTTGCACCATATCTCCCCTTGTACAAATCTGCCGTGAATACAAGACGTTCCAATCCCAAAAATTTGTTCCTTCTGGTTCCCTCTTACTGTCCTTCCATCCATAAATCAAAGGTCCATTTTAACAATAGTTTCTCATATGATGCCCCTAAGTTATGGAATGATCTTCCATATGATATACGCAGTGCTCCAAATCTCTCCAGTTTCAAAAGTCGACTCAAAACCTACCTATTTCAGAAATCATTCCCACCATAGCTTCTTACTACCGAACACCGGACCGCCTCCCTGGCAACGACTCGGAACATGTCTAATGTCTCATGATTTATGCCTTATGGATTGGATGGTGTGCCTTAGAATCCGTTGATACGGAGATTAAGCACCTGGACAACTGATTGATTGATTGATTGATTGATTGATAAACAAAAATGCAGTCGAACCGGTACAAAATCAGAATTCACTAGGTTTTTACAACCGGCTATTTTTGGTACCCAAACCCAACAAACGGTGGAGACCCATCCTGGATCTGAGCACCTTGAACACCTTTTAAACACAGAGTCGTTCAAGATGGAGACTCCAGAGACAATAAGAACCTCCCTACAGGCAGGGGAGTGGGTCACATCCATAGATTTCAAAGACGCATACTTCCACATACCAATTCACAGTCAGTCCAGGAAGTACATGCGTTTTCATCTTCAGGGTCGGTCTTACCAGTTCAAAGCCCGACCCTTTGGTCTATCCACAGCGCACATGGAGTTCACAGTGGTGGCCAAAGAGGTCAAACTCATGGCACTTCAGAAGGGTATAAGGACCCACCAGTACCTAGACGACTGGCTGGTGAGAGCCTCTACCCACGACACTTGTCTCCAGCATACTCAAACCCTGGTCACACTTTGTCAGGAACTAGGGTGGCTGGTGAACAAGGAAAAATCAGAATTGGTCCCCAAACAGGTCTTCAACTTCGTAGGTTACCAGTTCGACCTGAAAGAGGGCAAGGTCAGACCAACAGGAGAACGTTGGCAGACCTTGACAGACAAGATCAGATCAATACTGTCGGATCCGGTTTGCCCGGTCCGACAATTCATGTCCCTCATAGGTCTACTCACAGCAACAGAAAAGCAAGTCCACTTAGGGCGACTACACATGAGACCCATACAGTGGCACTTGAAAAACAACTGGAGGGTCCCAGAATCACTGGAAAATGTGATCCCGGTCCCCAAGTCCCTCCACCCCCATCTAAGGTGGTGGCTGGAGGAAAGCAATGTGTTACTAAGTCAACCATTACACCCTCTAAAACATGCTCTGCAAATATTTACTGACGCATCAAAAGAAGGGTGGGGCGCTCACTTAGACGAACACACTGCAAGGGGAATTTGGTCCCTTCCAGAGAGCAAGCTTCACATAAACCACTTAGAGCTAAAAGCAGTTTTTCTAGCTCTAAAAGAGTTTCGAACCCTCTGTTACAACAAGACAGTACTAATAGCTACAGACAACACAACAGTGGTTGCCTATATCAACAAAGAGGGGGGGATGAAGTCGGGATCACTGTGTGCCCTACTCTGGCGAATCCTGTCCTGGTGTACCAGACAGCAGATAACCCTCAGGGCACGTCACATCCCCGGCCGGCTGAACGTGATAGCAGACAAGCTATCCAGACTTGGCCAGACCATTCAAACAGAGTGGTCACTTCACCCAGAAGTGTTCCAAGCTGTATGCTCAAAGTGGCACCAGCCAAAAGTGGACCTGTTTGCCACCAGATTCAACAACAAACTGCCACAGTTTGTGTCACCGGTGCCAGACCCCCGGGCTTGGGCAGTGGATGCACTCAGCCTCTCCTGGGAGGACCTGGACCCATATGCCTTTCCACCAGCGGCCATCTTGGGCAAAGTGGTGAAGTTACAGGACTACCCTTGCAACAGAATAATTCTGATTGCCCCAGGGTGGCCCAACATGCCCTGGTTCTGGGATCTAATGGCAATGTCTAGTCAAATCCCACTGTGCCTGCCCAACATACCAAACCTGGTATCTCAGCCATTCAACCAGGTTCTTCACAGGAACCTGTCAAATCTGAACTTACATGCCTGGCTCCTAGAGCCTCAGCAATCAAGGAGCAGGGCTTCTCTGAGGCAGTGGCAGCACGAATTGAGGCTCCTCAAAGAGGATCAACCAGATCTGTCTATGAGGCAAAGTGGACCATTTTTACAAAGTGGTGCCTCAGTAATCAGGGGGACTTTAGGGCACCACCTTTGAAAGCCATTGCTGACTTCCTCCTGCACTTGTTTCAGGACAAGAAGTTGCAACCAGGCACTATTGATGGCTACAGATCAGCCATTGCTGACAAACTGGGCAATTCCACCATTAATATCAGCAAGGATGAAAATCTCACTCGTCGCCTGGATAGTTTCCATAGAAACAGACCCAAGGGCAGGAGGGCATACCGTCCTGGAACCTTTCTCTGGTGCTTCACCAGCTGACAAAGGCTCCCTTTGAACCCCTAAAAGAGGCCTCCTTGAAACATCTGACCTTCAAGACTGTTTTCTTGTTGGCCTTAGGTTCTGGTAAACGCAGGAGTGAGATCCATGCTTGGTTACATAAGAACATCAGACACCAGTCAGACTGGTCTAAGGTGTCTTTGTACCCCTCACCCAGCTTCCTATCCGAGAACCAGCTGGTTAAGGAAGGTCCAGATAGTGTGGCTCCAGTGGTCATTCCAGCCCTGGCACCATCTCTGGATAGGTCACTCAAGGGTGACAGGTCCCTATGTTCAGTTAGAGCCCTGCGCTACTACTTGGACAGGACTGCAGATCTCAGGCAGAATAAAGAGTTAGTCTTTGTCTCCTTCAAGAAGGGCTTTGACAAAGACATCTCACCTGCCACCATCTCCTCATGGATTAAACAGACTGTGATTCTGTGCTATGAGCTCTCTGACCAGGAGGCCCTCACCTTACATCAGGTTAAAGCCCATGATGTTAGGGCCTTTGCTGCCTCTAAGGCTTTCTAATCAGGGATCTCCTTAGATCAGATCTTGTCAGCCTGTCACTGGAAGTCTCACAACACCTTCACCCAATTTTATTTGAAGGATATTGCCTGGGCTGACTCAGAGCTTTTCCACCTGGGAACTGTAGTGGCTGCCCAACAGGTGCACCACCAGGCTCAGAAGTGAGGGGATATTGTATATATGTAAATATGTACATATTGTAAATATGCCAGATATGTACATAGTGTAAATAGTTTCAATGTACATAAGTTAAAAAAAAAAAACAAACAAACTGTGACTTGCTTCCTTTGGGAAGTTTATTTCTTCTGGGACTGAACTCAGCCCCTCTCTCTCTCTCTTTCTTCCCCTACTCAGATCATCTCTGGGAGGGAAAGAAAAAAAGGGGGGGGGGCAATGACGGTAGATTCCCGGTTAACCGGTGAGTTGATAGCCGACCTTGATCTCTCAGGGTTCTCTGACCCTAGGTCAAATGGGCTTGCATAATTTGTTTTGTTATGAGTTCACTCAAGTCCCTAGCTGCTTACCCGCCTACCAAGCGGTAGTTATTCAGCAATTGTCCATTGGATAGGATGTATTAACGCAATAAAATTGCAAATTTAATAAGTAAATTAAATTTTTATAAGTTAATACCCTATCCAATGACAGGCAAGGCCCACCCAACCGGCCCCGCTATCAGCTTACTAGGGGTCTTACTAGGACTAGACACGAAAAAGATGCTATGACGTCACGATGTCTAGACAGGAAGAGGAAGTACGATGCGCCACCTGGCGAATGCACTCTCCTGGCCGGTCCTGCCGGTATTCTATACAGGACGTCTTTTTCTGACGTTTGGCGGGACCGGTCGCGCCGACCGGTAAAGCAATTGTCCATTGGATAGGGTATTAACTTATAAAAATTTAATTTACTTATTAAATTTGCAAAATTGCAGACTTGTAGCTCCTTGCATAGCTGAGTAATAGCTACCTTGAGGTTCTCACCATTGAGTAAATCAGTTGTAACTCGAAAACTATTGCATTTGCAGTATTTTCTTTAAACATGTTTTAGCTTAGTTTTTACACCTTAACAGTTACCTTGTTACTTTCCTTCTGAATACCATTTCCAGGGCACAACTTTTGTGTCCTATTCTTCTGTCACTTCTACTCTGAAACTCAAAACACACAGCTCACACAGAGCCTGTTCACGGACACTGATTGCTTGTTTGTGGTATATTGCCAGAATTTTGTGAATTTAAGTATTTTATTACTTACACAGATTTTGGAGAGTGTATAGATCAACATGTCCTCACTTGGACAGAAGAGGGGTAGTTGTGGCCATGCTTTGGCGAGTTTTGATGGGCATGCCTTCTGCACATGCTGTAGGGACAAAGGCAAGGGGAAAGACCCATGCGTGGAGAGTCCACAGACAGAGTGCAAGTTCTGAATTGTCTTAATCCCTGAGCAACAAGCCCAGCTTGCTACTCCATCATATAAATTGAAAAAAAGAGAAGCGTGAGGCGAAGAAATTAGAGTCTACCCCCAGTAAAGACAGTACTTTAGTAGATCCTTCTACTGTTGCTGAGATAGGGGCTGTCAGCGATACGGGCACCTTGTCTTCTCCCCCTACTCCCATTCCAGAGAAAAAGGCTAAGAAGGATAAGCCCTCTACAGCTAAAATTAAGAAATCTGTTGAGGACAAGTCGTCCACTGATAGTAGATTTGAGGAACTTGACCAGAAGTTGTCGGATCATTTTAACAGGTTAGAAGCCCTCCTCATGGCCAAGACATTCCAGCCAACCTTTTCATCTTCTGTGAAAGTCTCCCCATCTCACTGTCCACCAGCTAGTATTGCAAAGGACTCTGAGCCTTTCTTTCAACTTCTTCAGGGTGCACTGGCACGGACTTCTCTGCATCTATGCATCAGTCAGCCAGCAAGCCCAAGTCGGATACTCACTTGTCTTCAGAGCGCACTGAAAAAGACTCCTCAGCATCAGTCGACCAGCCAACTCAGATCCGACCGATACCGACCAGGATCTTCATCTCCCAAGTGCACTGGTACTGACTCCTCTGCTACTGAGCATCAGTCGACCAGCCAGCTTCAGTCTGACCGGAACCGGCCAAGATTTGGTACCGACTCCTCTATCCCCAGACATCAGTCTACCACCAAGCTTCACGTCAGTAAATCTCAGACCGACCGGCCAAGATCTTCAGTTCCCACCTATACTGGCTCACCTGCATTACACAGACAGAGACAGGACAGTATCTTCAGTGTGAGTTCAGAGGCGGGTAGTGACTTTTCGGACTGACCACCTGTGGACTTATATGCAGAGGAAGGCGAGTTGTCAGAGGATCAGGATCTGAATGTCACTGAACCCAACCAGGCCCTCACTGAGGAACAAATGTACAGCTAAACATTGAGAGGCATCAGATCATATATGGGCTGATCGAACGTCCCTGATATGGATAGTGCTACAACTAGTTCTGATGACAACCACTTCTCTGGACCGAAAGCTGCTGTTCCTGGAAAGATCTCTGTGCAAATGCAGGACTGATTGTGTAAGAAACTAAGCAAGTTGAACATTACTCTGGTTGAGGGATACCCCTCCCGTGGTTCAGAGGCTTGTGGCCTGATGATGGACGAGTTCTTGAGACATGCAAAGTCACAGTCCAAGTGGTACAGGCTGTATTCTGACCACAAAGCTGACCATTCTGCTGTCTCAACCTGGAACACAGATGCATGCAAGGTAAATAGCTGTTATAGTAGAATGGCAAGACAGTTTGGCCTCACTTCTACCCCACCTTCATTGCGACGTATCTCACGAGAAACACTGTGAAAATGGGAGAAGTCTGCAAGAGAGGCAACCGTGATCTGCAATCAAGCTGCGAGTTTCAGCAGGTGCCTTTTTAAGGTACAGCAGAGTATGCAGGATCAGCTAAAGACTGTACACACTGAAAGCAAGGGCAAAAGTTCCTCCAAATGTCTACTGCCATGGACGAACTGCAGTATTTGATGAACTTTTATGCAAGCATCACCCAGGCTGCAGGAAAGACTATGGAGCATCTCACCGAGTTTGTCTTCATATCCATGGGGAATTTGACTCTGGCGCGTAAGGGATGCATACCTTACTCATTTGAAGACTGGTGTCAAGCCCGACACTATTGCAGCGTTAAGGACAGCCCCTGTGTCTCCCGGACAGTATCATTAAGAAGGCCGAGGAAGAGATTGCACACTTTGAGAGCAAGGGACGTACTTCTGCTTCACATGGCAAGGGTCGTCACCATCCCTATGAAAGAACTGACAAAAGGTTGGACAGAAAGTCATCCAACAAGTCCGATAGACCAGCATGGAAGAACATTGGCAAGGGACATTATAAGAAACCTAAAGGCAAATCTTTCAACTATTCCTCACCACCAGCCAAGGGCCAGCAGTCCTATAAATGACAATTACTGTGTAGACAAGTTACAGGAAGGACTGCTGGCCAGGAGCCAACCATCAACACCAAGACAGACAATGAACACTCAGTTAAACTCATATGTAAACTTTCCTGTTGTAAAAGTTGTACATACTGCGCCTGGGCTTTCACAAAGGAACAAGTAAGTCCTGGAGCGGCAGGTTGTTATCAAAGAGTACAAAATACTACAAATTAAGATATGTGAAAGGTGTTTCTTGTGTCACTCAATTGTCTTGTGTAAAATCTGTAACAAATGTCCAAAATGTTGCCTCAAATCTGCCTGTAGGGGCCAGACTTCAAAGTTATTGGCAAACATGGCTGAATCTGGGTGCCAGTCCGAAAGTAAATGCTCAGAGAGGGTTACACCCCCTATCATAAGCTGCTATGTCAATCCCCACAGGAACCTCTACCTTGTGGAGGCATTACATCAGCTTACGGACAAAAACGCAGTAGAGCTGGTAAACAATCAAAGATCTCTGGGGTTTTTCAACCGGCTCTTTTTGGTACCCAAACCCAACAAGAAATGGAGACCTGTACTATACTAGACCTGAGCAATTAAAACCTATTCCTCAAGGCTCAAAAATTCAAAATGGAGACACCGGAAACCATCAGAACCTTCCTCCAACAAGGGGGGTGTGTTACCTCAGTCGATTTCAAGAACGCCTACTTCCACATTCCAGTACAGGACCAGTTCAGGAAATATCTGAGATTTCAAGTCCACAGCACCCATTGAGTTCACTGTAATAGCAAAGGAGGTGCAACTGATGGCCATATACAAGGGTATAAGGATCCACAAATACCTCAACGACTGGTTTGTGAGAGCCAGATCCCACCAAATTTGTCTCCAGCATACACAGGATCTAGTGAAAATGTGTCAACTATTGGGTTGGCTGGTGACTTTTGAAAAAAAAAAACAGAACTGGAGCCCAAACAGGTCTTCGACTTTGTAAACTATCAGTTAGACCTTGAGGCCGGTCGGGTCCGACCGACACCAGACCGGTTGCAGAACCTTCAAGAAAAAATACTGACACTGCTATCCCTACCGGCTTGTCTGGTCCGGCAGTTCATGTCATTGATAGGTCTGCTAACAGCCACAGAAAAGAAAGTTCACCTCGGCTGACTGCAGATGAGACCCATACAGTGCATCTCAAAAACCACTGGAGGGTACCGGAAACACTAGAAAAGGTTATTCCTATCCCCAGGTCCCTGCACACCCATCTATAATGGTGGCTGGAAGAAGACAATGTACTCACAGGCCAACCATTACACCCAATAAAACATGCTCTGCAAATGTTTACAGATGCATCAAAAGAAGGGTGGGACACTCACTTAGACGAGCACACTGCAAAAGGAACCTGTTCCCTTCCGGAAAGCAAGCTGCATATAAACTATTTGGAACTAAAAGCAGTTTCTAGCCGTAAAAGAGTTCCAAGATCACTGCTTAGACAAGAGCTGGTCAGAACATTGTGCTACTATTTGGACAGGACCTCACACCTCAGGCAGAATAAAGAGTTGGTTTTTGGCTCCTTTAAGAAAGGTTTTGACAAGGACATCTCACCTGCCATTATCTCCTCATGGATCAAGCAGACTGTAGTCCTATGTTATGAGCTCTCGGACCAGTAGGCCCACACTTTACATCAGGTTAAAGCCCATGATGTCAGGGCGTTTGCTGCTTCTAAGGCCTTCCAGTCGGGAGTCTCCTTAGAGCAAATCCTATCAGCCTGCCACTGGAAGTCACATAATACCTTCACACAATTTTACCTGAAGTATGTGGCCTGGGCTGATTCAGAGCTCTACCACCTGGGACCTGTAGTGGCTGCTCAGCAGATCCACCAGTAGTCCAGGATATAGAGGAGTTTTTTGTACATATAAAAAATAACAAAACAAAACAAAACAAAAAAAACTCTGACGTGCTTCCTTTGGGAGGTTTATTTACCTTTCTTATGGGACTGAATTCTTCCCTCTCTTCCCTTGCCTCAGAGCAGGTCTGTAAAAAGGGGGGCCAATGTCGGTATAGCCCTCGGTAATTGGCTGCTAACCAATCATGGCCTTAAAGGGTTTCCTAACCTGAAGTTTGTTAGTTGGTTTATGAGGTCAACTAAGTCCCTAGTAACTTACCCGCCGACCAAGCGGTAGTCACCAATTGTCCATTGGATAGGATGTATTAACGCAATAAAATTGCAAATTTAATAAGTAAATTAAATAGTTAATACCCTATCTCTTGGACACACAAGACCCTTCCAAACAGGCCCCGCTGTCAGCTTACTAGGGCCACAATAGGTTTAGAAAACGAAAATGATGCTATGCGTCACGCTGTCTAGACAGGAAGTACAATGCGCCGCCTGGTGAGTGCACAATACTGGGACCGACTGGCTGGTGGAAACATAGGACGTCTTTTTTTCTGACGTTTGGCGGGCCGGTGTGCACAGACGGGATTAGCAATTTATTGTCCATTGGATAGGGTATTAACTTATAAAAATTTAATTTACTTATTAAATTTGCAAATTTGTGGTTATTACCTGCTTAATATTGTAGATTTAATTGATTAAAATATGCATTGACACAAGTGCAAACTATTACTAATGCATTTTAACAACAAAAAGTCAAAACAATAAATGTTTAAGAAGGGTTTATAAGGGGCACTAAATAATTTCTACATGAAATCAGCACCCCAACCTGGAAAAATTTGCATACAGAAATTCCTGAAGCCAATTAATTAAGTTAGATATATTGTCATTTCATCTACCTTTATATATACGGTACGCGGAAATTCACGAGTGTGGGTGATAAAGAACAATTGTTATTAAATATTTTAACTTCTGTTTTGTGCCAAGATACAGCGCCAAGCAGTATACACATGGGTTTGTTTACATTCCAGAACCAATGGCCATATTCTTACAACAATACTTAGATCATTTCTAACTTAGATTTAAAGTATTACTCCGATATCAAGTAAGAATTTATGAAACTGAACATTCCTAACTTTTGTTTTGTGAATACCAAGTGCAAGTGAAAAACCTTCCCTTCCTCAGACCTAAGGTCACCTTATCTAAGTAGTGTTGTGAAATATGACCCCTGTGCTCTCGATATACGTCGGTATGGCTGTGGAACCGTGTTTGTGTGCATATATGGCTAAGCCATTATAGATTATTATTTTTGCACTATGTACTAATGTTTTTAGTATCTGACAACTAATTAATATCACTTGCTAACTGAAAAAAAACAAAACAAACAAACAAACAAAATCCTGATTATGGATACATGATTACTGTTTGGTGTCATATCTTTGCACACACCCCAACTGAATTGGCATGAATCAGAAGACAGATCAATATTTATAAATAGTTGCTGTCATTGGTATAACAACAGTTGGTTGTCATTGGTGTAACTGCCACACATCAGCATACCAGATTGGACATAGAAGCGATTATGATTTATGTTCTGTAACTTGGGACCATGGCATCTCACTACTGCTTCCTAAGCAGTTATGGTCAGTTCACCAATTATGGTCACCCCACATGTTTTATAAGTTTATTTCTAAGTCTAAAGCTCTGAAATTGAATTTCCATGTCAAAATTTGTTTCTGTTGTTGTGTAAATTGATCTACCACTGTACAACAGTAGCTACATTTTGAATCTTAAAAGACTGGTGCATGAAAAAAATAGGATGTCCATAATTTTTGGTTTGACCTTAATTGCTTGGCGAGCAGTACCAGTAACTCCCTGCCACATCTTGTTGTCAATCAATTATTATATATAGTCTTCTGAATGAATGTGCTGGATATGGGATATCAGGCAATATCAATAAATCACATCAAAAACAATGGAACTTTTATTTTAAAGAATATATAGAAAACAATTATTTTATTACCAGAATATTGTTAGGAAACCTCATTGAATTCCATGGCTATGACTTGAATCGAATTAAAAAAATAATAAAACCAATAAATCACTACTGGGATCATATCATGTTTATTCTTGTGAAATAAACAACAGATTTTTTAACTTTTAAGCTAAAAATACATTAGGGACTGATAAAACAAACACAAATGGATTAAAAATATGTAAGGTCATCGAAGACTGGAAACACAAGGATATGTATTAATTGGTAGTGAGTTACTGGTGGTGAGTTGCCATGATCGCGAGTTCTATGTCTTGCGAGATTATAGAAATAAATTAATTATTGGTTGGGGGATTTCTGTAGTAGGCAAATTGTGCCAAGGATGGGCTCTGATTTCTAGCAGAAGTTATATTTTGCCCTTTAAACGCACTGTTTCGATGCTGACTTTGCTTTCTCGGAACATGTTCACAAGACTTTTGGGTCCTTTTTTCTCCAAATTCGTGACTTCTATCCAATTACACAGTATCTTATCCACAAAGTGGTCGTACTTGCTGCAGGTCCTTGGTTAGTTGTCATCTAGACTATTGTAACTCTGCTCAGAGGTTTGTCAAGATTCAACTTACATAAGCTACAGTGTATTCGGAATAATCTTGCATATTTTGTCACACACGAGAGAGGATTTTCATACAACACTCGTCCTCAAGTGACTCAACTGGCGGCATTTTGAGTTACTGTTGCATTAGTGTATAGATGTTTCTGTAGAAGTTCCTGGAGTCATTTTGTACCATTATTGCCACTGAAAAGTTGCATTACAGCACCAGGCATACTCACCCTTACCATCAGTACCTGGCAGTTTCTGCTTTCTACTCTTATCGCTGCAAGTAATTTACACATATCAGAAATAATTTTGTCTTTAATATTCCTAAGATTTGGAATGACCTTCCCAACAATGTATGCAATGCAACATCTGTTGCCTCCTTCAGGAAAAAGCTCAAAACATACCTGTTTACAAAAACCTATCCTACATAGCCATCCCTGTGCCTTCTCAGGTATGACCTGGCTTTGTCTTTGGGCATATGACTATCCAATACATGTATGTTTATAGTTGCACCTTAGAGTCTATTAGCGTCCGTATTAGATTAGATTAGACCCATATATTTTATGCTTTTGAACAATTAGTGATGCAAAATCTAGTGTGGCCTTCATAATTTTGCTTGCCAAAAGGCTTATAAGCCAGGGGCCGTATTCATAAAGAGATCTTAAGTCTGAGACAAAAAATAGTCTCAGCTTTGAGATTTGGTCTCAGCTGAGACCAAGTCTCAACTTTGTATTCACAAACAGGTTCTCAGCTGAGACCAAGCTGAGACCAGTCTCAAGTTTTTCCAATGTAAACAAACCATAAACTTCCAAATATATCCAATATTTTGTAAAAGATCAATAGTTTTTGTGTGTTTTAATTTTTAACAAAATCATACTGTCTATTAAAATAAAAAATAAATTAAAAATTGTGTCAACTGTTTTTTATTTTTCATGTCGCATGATCTACTTCTTTGTTGCTAAGCAGTCAGAAAACACTGTTGAAAAGTGTCTCAAAGTAAGGTACTTTTGACATCAAAGTTTGGGCTATCCATTGTTACAAAAGTTTAGGCTAAGTATTATGTATGTTGTAAAATATTTCTACTTTACATTAAACCATAAAAAGTAAAAACATGAATCTCAGTTAAGGTGAAATAATGCTTGAGACTTTTACCAAAATATTTGAGACAACTATGTACCAGTCTTAAGTTTGAGACCAAATCTGAGACTAAATTTGGTCTCAACTATTTTGTGAATAGCAACAAGTTTGAGACCAAAAACAGTCTCAGATTTGAGACCAAAACTTGAGACTTGAGACAAAAGTTGGTCTCAGCAAGTTTTATGAATACACTGACCTTGTAAAATATTCATGTTAATCATGATAATATGGTTTATATGGATTCAGTTTTATATTAAATGCTTTCCCTAAGGACCAACTTCAACATGCACTACTTAATATGAAAGTAAAGAAGTATAAAGAAATAACTAAATGTCTAAAATGAAGGTGGTGGACCAATAGGTTTTGCCACAATGTTTATTTAAATGGATGTGTGTATGCACATGTTTTGATTTCTCTGTATATCTGGGTGTGTGAGGGTACATTTATATATATACACATATGTATATATCATTAGAATGCATGGTTTAATATGTCCACTGACTGACACTTATATTACATTCAATGATTGTCTATAACTATTTGGGTATCTCATTTTCTTTTTCATTTGTTTTTCTCCCAATTATCATTTTATTTTTATGTTGTTTTTTGTTTTTGTTTAAGAGTATATTGCATATTATGTGTTGTAACAAGAGATCAAAAAGAAGTATGAGACATGTTTTACTTTATTGTTTATATTGTGATAGATATTTTTTAAGACAACTATTATATAATGACCCCCTTCTATGTGGTTACATATTTATCAGAAAAAGATACAAGATTATGATTGATAAATTATTTAATTTACAGAAGAACTACTTTATGACTAGATCTGTGATTTTACCAGAATTGCACAGCCAAACAGTTCAAAATAAAGTAACATATGAGAAAAATCTAAAAAATGGCTAAAACTGATTCAAACCTAGATAGAATCAAAGTATTGTCAGCAAACTGTAGAGGTCTAAAAGAAAAGTGTAAGAGAATTGATGTTTTGAATTATTTTAAAAATAAAAATGCAGATATCATATGCATACAAGATACACATTTAACGGAATCGGATGCTTTTGATTTGAAAAAATATTAGCAAGGCAACTTTATATTACACGGTGAGAGACATAATGCAAGAGGGGTTGCAATTTTTTTTGGTGAAAATTTTGAATATAAAATTTTGAACACAGATAAAGATACAGAAGGTAATATGATACTGGCAGATATAGAGATAAATGAAACAAAATTTAGATTGATCAATATGTATGGCCCTAATACAAATAATGAAGAATTTTATACTAGCATCACTAAAAAAATTACAGAAAATGAACAAGATTATTTAATATGGTGCGGGGACTTCAACCTTACACTAAATCCACAACTAGATAGCAACAATTATGTGAATATTAATAACCCTAAAAATAGGAATATTGTAATCAATGTTATTCAAGAGCATAACTTAACAGATATTTTCAGACATTACAATCCCGATAAAAAAAGATATACTTGGCATAAAAGTAAACCACTTAAGCAAGCAAGACTGGATTACTTTCTCGTATCATCCAGTTTTACTGATTTAATTATTAATACAGATATTAAACCAAGTTATAGAAGTGACCACTCTATATTAGAACTTTCCTTTTCAATAAGTAATTTCAAAAGAGGGAAAGGTACATGGAAGTTAAACACCAGTTTTTTAAAAGAAAAGGACTTTGTAACCCTAGTTAACAGGTGTATAAAAGAAGAATATCAAAAGTATGCTTTTCCTGTTTATAGTCTACAATACCTATATAATGTAGCAAATGATATAGGTCTAAACATAGACTACGACTTATTCCTTGAAGTTGTGTTGCTTAGAATTAGAGGGGAAGCTATTAAATATGGGTCAATGAAAAAAAGACTTAGCAACCAGCAAAAAAAGCAACTGGAAAGAGAAATAGAGCAATTAGAAACTGTTATAAAAGATAAGGACCTTGAGTTGGAGAAGCTTGAAAGTAAAAAAAAGGAATTGGTTGAGTTCAGACAAAAAGAGATGCAAGGTCACCTGATAAGATCAAGAACCCAATGGGTAATCGAAGGTGAAAAACCAACAAAATATTTTTGTGCATTAGAACATAAAAATTATATGGATAAAACTATTAAGTGTTTAAAAACAAAAAATCACACAGTGACCAGAAAACAGGAAGAAATTTTACAAGAAGTAAAAAATTATTATGAAGAGCTTTTTAAATCTAAAGATAATATGTTGCACAATTTTAATTTACAAACACTGCTTCAAGGTCAAAACATAAAAAGAATAACTGATGCAGAGGCCAAAAATATAGAAGGATATCTTACAGTACAAGAAATAAGTTATGCGCTTAAAAATACTAAAAACAATAAAAGTCCGGGACTAGATGGTTTTCCGGCTGAATTTTTTAAAGTATTTTGGAATAGCCTGAAACATTGTGTGACAAAAGCAATTAATGCTAGCTTTAACAAAGGTTTAATGTCCTTATCTCTTAGACAGTGTGTGATAACGTGTCTACCAAAAAATGGAAAAATGTGCGAAAACATACAAAATTGGCGACCTCTTTCTATGCTATCTGTCATATACAAATTATGCTCAGCTGCCATAGCAAATAGAATTAAGCCATTATTAAATAAAATTATTGATGAAACACAGTGTGGATTTGTACAAGGCAGGTACATTGGAGAATGTACAAGGCTAGTGTATGATGTATTAAGTTACACTGAAGATATGCAAATTCCCGGTATGCTTGTCTTATTAGACTTTCAAAAAGCATTCGATTCCATTTCTTGGACATTCATATATAAAACCTTGTCCTTTTTGGGATTTTCACAAAACTTTCTAAAATGGATCAAATTATTTAACACAGAAATAAAGGCAAGAGTTATACAAAGTGGTTACCTGTCAGATCCTTTTAGTGTACAATGTGGATGTCGACAAGGAGATCCTATTTCGGCATATATATTCATCCTGGCAGCTCAAGTATTAACATTATTTATCAAAAATAACAATGACATAAAGGGAATAGTAATTGGTAATTCAGAATATAAAATGACTCAGTTTGCTGATGATACAACTTTGATTTTAGATGGGACAACAAATTCATTGGAAGCAGCTTTGAATATTCTAGAAATTTTTGGTTCCATTTCTGGTTTAAAGGTAAATACTGAAAAGACACAGATCGTTTGGATAGGCAAAAATAAACATTCAAAAGAAAAAATTGCCAGCAAAAGTTATACATGGACGACGGTAACAAATTTTAAATTACTTGGTATAATTTTTTCTGTAGATCTAGATAAATGTCCTGAACTTAATTATTCAGTAAAAAAAGCAAAAATTAAAGAAAGTATTAGTCAATGGAACAAAAGGTATCTCACCCCATTGGGTAAAGTAACTGTCATAAAAACCTTTCTGATGTCTAAAATAAATCACCTTTTCACTACCTTACCAGATCCAAAAGAAAAATTTATCAATGAAATAAATGACATATTTTTAAAATTTTTGTGGTCTGGTAAGCCAGACAAAGTAAACAGAAAAACTGTAGAATTAGAAAATAAAAATGGAGGGATAAATATGATAAATTTTCGAAATTCTATAATTTCACTTAAATCAACTTGGGTGAGAAGGTTAATAACAAATTAAAGCTATAGTAAGCCTTTATGGATAGAATTATTTGAAAAGATGTATAATACCAATATTACAAAATTTACCAATTTTGGAACTTTCTATCCAGTTATACTGAAAAAAAGGTCAAACAATTTATTTTGGAAAAATACATTTGATGCATCGATTAAAATATCCAATAAACAGGAAATCAAAAATGGTACAGATTTACTTACCAGTCCATTATGGTACAACACAGAAATGTCTTATCAAGAGATGTATCTACCAACATGGTACGAAAAAGGAATAGTTACAGTAGCAGATGTCATAAATGATTTAGGTACTGTGATGGATCTTGACACATTAAAAAGAGTATATGGCGTAAATACAATAAACCCTCTCCATTATCTCAGAGTACAACAAAATGTTAAAGAATTCTTGAAAAAATATAGATTTGGACAGTCAAATAGAGTAGAGCGACCTTTTGTTCCATTCTATGTAAAGATACTGTATGAAAACAAGAAAGGTGCAAGTGTCTTCAATAGGCTGATAAAGAAAAAAGATAAAAATGAACACTCGATGAAAGATAAATGGCAGGTTGATTTAAATATCAGAGTTGATGATACTGCATGGAAAAATATTTTTAATTCCTGTTATAAAAGTCTTTGCAATAATACTCTTGTATGGTTCCAAATAAAGGTACTGTATCGAGTGATAGGAACTAAAAACTATTTGTATAAACTCCATCTAGTAGACAGTAGTAAATGTGTTTATTGCGGTGAAAATGAAACAATTGTGCACATGTTTGTTGAATGTGAAAATGTTAAAAAAATTTGGCACTTACTTGAAGAATATATTTACAAGACAATTAGGATAGATGTCATCTTTGGCAAATTAGATATTCTGTTTGGATACCGTTTGAATAATCAAAACAAAATTCCTGTTGATGCAATTATTCTAAATACGAAGAAGTATATTTATGATACAAATTTTAACAGAATAATAGCCCTTGTTATATATTTGAAGCTTTAAAGTATAGATTTCAACAAACATATCAAGATGAACAATATTTGGCAATAATAAACAACAGAAAGAAAAAATTTAATGATGTTTGGTTCCGAAATGGATGTCTGTTTTCTTAGGTGAAAATGGAAATGTCTAACCACTAGCCCTTGGAAACGTGTATTTTTAAAATTTTGGTTAATTTGTCTCTTTAGTTCTCTATGATTTACTTTAAATACAATAATGTAGACATGTAATGTACAACATATAATGTGCAAATAAAAAAAAAAAAAGTTTTATGAATACTGGCCCTGTTCTATTAGATTGATGTGTCCGACATCCGTCTGTCCGTCCACATTTACTTTTCCCGACTCTAACTCGAAAACACTTTGTCCAATCGAATTCAAACTTGACTGGGAGATAGATCACCATCATAGCTAGGTTCCTTTCGAAATTGGTGTAATTCCATCCATTTGTTTGTCTATTTTTTGTCCGTTTGTCTGTCCATCAACATTTTTGTTTCCAGACTCTATCTCGAAAACGCTTTGTCCAATCGATTTCAAACTTGACAGGAAGATAGATCACCATCATAGCTAGGTTCCTTTCGAAATTGTTGTAACTCTATCTGTTCGTTTGTCCGTTTTTTGTCCATTTGTCTGTCCGTCAACATTTCTGTTTCCGGACTCTAACTCGCAAACACTTTCTTCCAAACGAATTCAAACTTGACAGGGAGATAGATCACCATCATAGCTAGAGTCCTTTTGAAATTGGTGCAATTCTGTCTGTTCATTTGTCCGTTTTTTTCCGTTTGTCTGTCCGTCAACATTTCTGTTTCCGAACTCAAAAATGCTTTGTCCAATCAAATTCAAACTTGACAGGGAGATAGATCACAATCATAGCTAAGTTGCTTTTGAAATTGGTGTAATTCCATCTGTTCGTTTGTCTGTTTGTCCGTCAACATTTCCGTTTCCGGACTCTAACTCGAAAACGCTTTGTCCAATCAAATTCAAACTTGACAGGGAGATAGATCACCATCATAGCTAAGTTGCTTTTGAAATTGGTGTAATTCCATCTTTTCATTTGTCTATTTATAGCATAGATATGTTATGTAACCTAGATTACAAGTTTTACATTTCTTACGTCTAACACATTTACCTCAACTGGGTGACCTAACATTTTCTTTCCTTGTTTCTAAATTTAATTACAGCAGTCGCTAACCTTATTGCTGCCTGCGCAACCTGCCTTTTGGGGCATTTCTGACCCTCTTGTAATATGTATTAACCTACCAAAAGACATGAAAAGGCTATGGGGCCATAGGCCATTACATAATAAATATGATACATTACAGATTAATGGACTTCAGAACTTTCTCTAGAATGAGATTTACAAAAAAGTTACAATGTTCTGTACCTGTTTTCTGTAACTGTTGGACTGTCATTCAGTATGGCATAAAATAAATGGGATTGTGTGATAATTGTTGGGAAAATCCAAACAAGTGATATGATGTTGTTCAGTGTCATTTTTTTGCTCTTCCTGAAATAGTTTCTTAGCTATGAATGTTTATTCTATATGTAGGTACTAATGGGTATATTGTTTATCAATATTGACAATGTTTATTGTTTTGGGACAGGGTTGCCTATATCAATGTGTAAAGATATATATCAGTATCGCCATTTTAAGTAAAACTATAAACTTACACTGCAAATTGTTGTTTTTGATGAAAACTGTTGTGTTTTGATTTGGTAAAGTTCACTTCCTATTTGCGATTGGGGATATGCCAGAAGAAAACTGTTTTTTTTTCGGTATCCCGGATTTGGACTTTTTAGTAGACAGTCTCAACCCCCCCGATGTCGGCCAATATTGAAATATTTTTTGCATTCAGTATCGATACCAGTGGATATTATCCACAACGCCAAATGATTTACCCACTAGTAGATATAGATACAAAAACATCACTTTCCTGCATGAAACCCTGATGCATATAACAATTTCCCCCTTTGCACCTTAAAATAAAAGTATTAGAAACTACAAGAATTTGTTTTCAAAATGGCAAAAAAAAAAAAAAAACAATAAATAAAATCAATATTTCCTCAAATTCCACCAAGATGGAGGGTGCCCACAGATGTTCATCTTTTGCAAATATTGTACAAAGTAAACTACGTACACTGTACATCCTTGAAAAGGTATATGAGAAGCACTTATACTTGTTTTTATTTCATTAAATACATCCAAAATCTGTATTACTATGCATTTATTCGGGTCTGTCCCAAATTCATCCTTAGTTTTTCAATGCATTTATTGTTAGTAAACTGGATTACTCTGATTCCTTGTTTGGGAGTCTCTCTGCTTTTGATCTTCACAAGCTGCAATGTGTGCAGAACAGTCTTGCTGGAATTGTTACCAGTACTCCCAAGTACTTGCACATCACTCTTGTCAGAAAGACTTTCCATTGGCTGCCTATTGAACATCACTGTGTATTTAAAACTGCCTGACTGGTGTACAAATTCCTACAAAGCGGTTATCCCAAATATTTTGAACCTCTTCATAAATGTAGACACAGTGTGTACAATACTTGTAGAAGTGAAGCTCATGGTGTGGTGCTTCAGGTTCCACACTTTGAATCTTCAGTATACAAGTGTACTAAGTATTTTGGCCTCAGCATTACATATGATGCTCTAACGTAGAAGACGGTGTCCGTAAATGTGTTTGCTGATGGAAGGAAACTGATCAGGCTACCTGCTATTTTCTCATAATCAAAACTGGTTTTCTCACATACTTCCTATTTTAAGATTAGTTTACGCGGGGGCCACGGTGCCAGAGTGGTAACACTCTCGCCTCCCACCTCAGAGGTCGGGGTTTGGTTCCCGGCCCTACCTCAAGTGGGAAAGCTGGTAGTTGCTTGCCATCGGCAGTTTACAGTACAGAACCTTGACCAACTGTATGTACTGGTTTACTCTGCCCTTCCAACTACCCATTGTGATATGACCTGATAAATAAATGAAACAGCTATGACCCAAATATTCAACAACAAAAAATATTTCACATTACTTTATTGTATTTTGTTATATATCAGACATTTTGTCCTAAAAATCTTCAAAAAGCACATCACGGTTCATATTTATATGCAAGTTCTAGCAAACAGTGACTTATTTACAGATTTCTGAAATGAAAGGAAATTGCTGAGAAGTAAATAAGTATTCAAATAATGGTGAGGTTAGCCAGTCTCTGCATTCATCAGATGAATAGCTGATTCATAACCAATATTTTGAAATCTCTTCCTGACTGAATCCTAGCAGCAATCTGATTTGTTGTGATACAGCTTTCTAATATGTAAGTAATTTGTTTGCTTTGTGAATTGTTTAACAGCTGGTGAAAATTGGAAAAATATTAGTAAAATAGAGAATAATTATAAATTTCAACTAAAGTTTAGTATAAGTGAGGAAACTTGAGCATAATAATTTATCATTTACATTTGACTGATGTTGATAATATTGTTGTTGGGTGATTAAATCATAATTTATTTAGTGCTGAAAGTAAAAACTTGTCTGAAATAATAAGTATCAGACTATCAGTGATATTTATTGCTTTAATTTATTTCCATAATATCAAAGTTGAATCTCTGCATTTCCCTGTGTGAATGTGAATAGCTGTTAGGCTATATTGTGGGTAGGTATCTCTTTCTGACACAAGCTATACACCTTCCACTTTCAGTTGTCTATTTGATATAGTTATATGAATATCTGTAAAAGCTAGTTTTAGCTCCCCAAGTGGCCAAAGGCCTTGGTTGGGAGATTATAAAATGCCTTCCATACGTGCATGTTTGGGTGTGTACATTTGTCACGTTTTTGCGTAAACCTTTATATTTCTTTCATTTATTTACAGGGAGTGTTGATTCCTATGAAAACATGCCTGTGCAATATTTTGGTCTTATTTTGAAAAACAAAATGGCTGCCATAGCTGATTGTTTCAAATTCATTAAGAAGCTCTAAAAACTAAAATAATGCAGCTCGCTTCATCAAATTTGCACAGAATATATATGACTAGGAAAGCTATCCTGTTAGTAATTTTAGCCTAGTTTCAAAAACAAAATGGATGCCAAATCACATGTTTAATGTCAAATGGCATTATCCTATTAAAAATCCCTTACCATTACTCATAGGGGTTCGAAATGTGAAAACAACATATAGGAAGTCATGGCCTGAGAATCTTTTCCAAGTGTTGAATTTGACCTTAGACCACTGCTTCAAGGTCAGATGGGGTCATCATACTAAACATTCTTGTATCTCCCTTATTATTGCTTCTAGGACTTCAGAATGTAAAGCAGTCCATGGGAAGTCCTGGCCTCTAAATGATGTGCCTGTGAAAATTTTGATCTCATTTCGTATAGCAAAATGGCCCGTCATAGCTGATTGTTTGAAAGTTATTAAGATGCTCTCAATCTTGAAATATTACAACTAGCTTCAGCAAATTTCCACAAAAGATGCATGGCTAGGAAAGCTAGCCTGATAGTAACTGAACCAAATTTCAAAAACAAAAGGGCCACCATATCACATGTTTAATATCAAATGGTGTTATCCTATTACAAAGGCCTTATATCTCCCTTTTCATTGCCGTGTGAAAGCAACTGTACCATGTCCTGTACGGGGATGCACTGCATCGAATTGGTACAATTCTAGTTTTTTCTAGCACTTCAGATGTGAAAATAGCCCTATTTAAAGGTTCAGTTGGGTCATCATATTGAAGAAGGCCTTTTATCTTCCTTATTATTGCTCTTTTGGGTTTGCACCATTTTTTGTGGTCAGACTACCTCCGTTTTGAGTGAAAACATTGATCGGTGAAAGATGAAATATGTTGATAAGTAACTTGATACTGAGAACCTGTGATACTTGAATATGTGAAGAGGGGCTAGTCTCTGTGGCCTGGTGATTATCAAGTTTGGCATGTGATCACTAGGTTCTACCCAGTGAGACTTTGGGTTCAAATTCAGCTCATAACAAGTTGAAAATGTGGGAAATGTTGATAGTCTATCCCATTAAAAATTAGTTTTGACTTTCATCATTTGCAGATGAGAGTTGGCAAGTATGGCTTCCAGCTCACTGAGCCAGGAGAGCATTGACATTGATGACTATGACACATATGCTAGACGTAGTCGTATCCGTACTATGAGAGGCAGGGTGACAGCTGGACATACCAAGACAGAATATCATGAATCCATGGAGTCTGGAGATCATATGTAAGTACTAGAAATACAAAAATTTTGCCTTTCTATTGGTTTTAAAGAAATAAATGTCTATTGAGTACCTGCCCTTTGGTTATAGATTTTTATCAGTCATAATGTAACTGGAATGTACTTATTGTCTGATATAATTTATTGTATCCCTGGACGAAAGTCAGGGATACTTAGGATTCAGTACGGTCACTGTTGCCATGGCATCACTTTTAAAATTTTCGGGTCTTAAGTTTGTTCTAAAATCTTTAATGTTTTCTGTAACCTAAAATATTTCAGCTAGCTTTATCAGATTTGCACAAAATGTAAATTGATAGTAAAGCTTGCCCAAGAGTAATTGTGTCCTTGTTTTGGAAACAAAATGGCTGCCACATCACATCTTTAATGCCAAATAGGAGGGTCATCATATCAAAAAGGCCTTATATCTCCCTTATAATTGTTTCTTTGGCTTCAAAATATGACAACTACCTGTAAGAAATCATGGCCTGTGAATCTTTTGTAGAACATCTCGTGGGTTCTCTATACTTCTTACAACAGAAGTTGTTCCTAAGATTTTCCCAAATCTCAATGTTGTTGGCCATTTAGCCGTACCTGTGGGCTGGGGTTCTTGCCTGCCGACGCTGTCTATTTTTAACCATGACCGAAATGAGTAAATGATATTTTTCTTCATGACTGTTAGAGTTACAATAATTTTGTCAAATATTTTGTTTAGCTACTTTTTGATGCACAGTGTCTTGGCAAATTTCCGGAGCTGTCGGTCCATAGCTGACTGTGTAATAGCTACCTTTGACAGTTCACCATTGAGTAAGTTATTTATATCTGCAAACCTATTAAATTTAGAGGTTTTTCTCAAATTTGTTGTTCATGTACTTTTAAATGTACTCTGTCATGGCAAATTTTCAGAGGTGTAGGTCCATAGCTAACTGAGTAATAGGTACTTTGACAGTTCACCATTGAGTAAATCACTTATAGCTGGAAATCTGTTGCACCTATCCTTACCAAGGTTTCAAGATATCTTCCCTCCTTGGTTGGTTGCTATGGCAACGAATTTGAAAATCTGAGGTGACCAAATTTAAATGAGCCTATATCTCCCTTATTGTCGGTCATAGATGTTTTGGATGCGAAGACAACTTATAGGAAATCATGTGCCCCAAATCTTTTGCTAGTTTCAGATTTGACCCTGGACCCCTTCTTCAAGGTCAAATGTGGTTCTTCAAACCTATAATGGCCTATATCTCCCTTGTTATTTGTTGTAGAGGTTTTGGATGTGAAGACAACCTATAGGGCATCATGTGCCACAAATCTTTTATTGGGCTCAGATTTGACCTTAGATCCCTCCTTCAAGGTCGAATGTGGTCCTTGATACCTCTAATGGTCTATAGCTCCCTTATTATTATGTCCACCCCCCTGGGGGGGGGGTGGATATATTATTTTTGCTTTTTCCGCCGTCCGATGTCCGGCGTCCGATGTCCGGCGTCACGCATGGTTTCCGCTCATTTAAAGGAAAAGTATTAGAGCTATTGTCACCAAATTTGGTATGCAGGCTTATTGGGTCAGTAGCTTGCTTGGGATTGCTTTTGGCTGTTGTACCTCTTTTGCTTAGTAATACTGAGTAATACTTAAGTACAGCTATTTTCAGTACCCATTAGTTTCCGTGCATTTAAGCCAAAATAATTAAAGATATTTTACTACAATTTTGAATACAAGATTGTTATGTCCATAGCTCGCTTGGTATTGCATTTGGGACTGATAGCTTTGTCAGTACATGAGTAATAGCCATTTAGGTACTTCATTGTGTATTTTCAGTACTACTTTTGAGTAATTTGCTAATATCTCAGAAACCGTAAGAGATAGAGCGATTTCGACAGAATTTTTGACCCACAGGGTATCTAAGGAATGCAATCTATGCAATTTTCCAAAAATTTTCCCCTCCCCCAAAATGGCGGCCATTTTGAATTTTCGAATTTTTGCCAAAAATGGCAAAACACTAATTTGCTTCTATCTCCTTAACCGTGCGAGATAGAGCGATTTTGGCAAAATTTTCGACCCACAGGGTATCTGAGAATTCTACTCTTGCCAATCTTTAAAAAGTTTTCCCCTCCCCAAAAATGGCGGCCATTTTGAATTTTCGAATTTTTGCCAAAAATGGCAAAACACAAATTTGCTTCTATCTCCTTAACCGTGCGAGATAGAGCGATTGTATCTAAGGAATGCAATCTTTGCAATTTTCCAAAAATTTTCCCCTCCTCAAAAATGGCGGCCATTTTGAATTTTCGAATTTTTGCAAAAAATGGCAAAACACAAATTTGCTTCTATCTCCTTAACCGTGCGAGATAGAGCGATTTCGTCGAAATTTTCGACCTACAGGGTATCTAAGGAATGCAATCTTTGCAATTTTCCAAAAATTTTCCCCTCCTCAAAAATGGCGGCCATTTTGAATTTTCGAATTTTTGCAAAAAATGGCAAAACACAAATTTGCTTCTATCTCCTTAACCGTGCGAGATAGAACGATTTCGTCGAAATTTTCGAACCACAGGGTATCTAAGGAATGCAATCTTTGCAATTTTCCAAAAATTTTCCCCTCCCCAAAAATGGCGGCCATTTTGAATTTTCGAATTTTTGCCAAAAATGGCAAAACACAAATTTGCTTCTATCTCCTTAACCGTGCGAGATAGAGCTATTTCGTCGAAATTTTCGACCCACAGGGTATCTGACAATTCCACTCTTGCCAATTTTGAAAAAGTTTTCCCCTCCCCAAAAATGGCGGCCATTTTGAATTTTCGAATTTTTGCCAAAAATGGCCAAACACAAATTTGCTTCTATCTCCTTAACCGTGCGAGATAGAGCGATTTCGTCGAAATTTTCGACCCACAGGGTATCTAAGGAATGCAATCTTTGCAATTTTCCAAAAATTTTCCCCTCCCCAAAAATGGCGGCAATTTTGAATTTTCGAATTTTTGCCAAAAATGGCAAAACACAAATTTGCTTCTATCTCCTTAACCGTGCGAGATAGAGCGATTTCGGCGAAATTTTCGACCCACAGGGTATCTAAGGAATGCAATCTTTGCAATTTTCCAAAAATTTTCCCCTCCCCAAAAATGGCGGCAATTTTGAATTTTCGAATTTTTGCCAAAAATGGCAAAACACAAATTTGCTTCTATCTCCTTAACCGTGCGAGATAGAGCCATTTCGGCGAAATTTTCGACCCTCTGGGTATCTAAGGAATGCAATCTTTGCAATTTTCCAAAAATTTTCCCCTCCCCAAAAATGGCGGCCATTTTGAATTTTCGAATTTTTGCCAAAAATGGCAAAACACAAATTTGCTTCTATCTCCTTAACCGTGCGAGATAGAGCTATTTCGTCGAAATTTTCGACCCACAGGGTATCTGACAATTCCACTCTTGCCAATTTTGAAAAAGTTTTCCCCTCCCCAAAAATGGCGGCCATTTTGAATTTTCGAATTTTTGCCAAAAATGGCCAAACACAAATTTGCTTCTATCTCCTTAACCGTGCGAGATAGAGCGATTTCGTCGAAATTTTCGACCCACAGGGTATCTAAGGAATGCAATCTTTGCAATTTTCCAAAAATTTTCCCCTCCCCAAAAATGGCGGCAATTTTGAATTTTCGAATTTTTGCCAAAAATGGCAAAACACAAATTTGCTTCTATCTCCTTAACCGTGCGAGATAGAGCGATTTCGGCGAAATTTTCGACCCACAGGGTATCTAAGGAATGCAATCTTTGCAATTTTCCAAAAATTTTCCCCTCCCCAAAAATGGCGGCAATTTTGAATTTTCGAATTTTTGCCAAAAATGGCAAAACACAAATTTGCTTCTATCTCCTTAACCGTGCGAGATAGAGCCATTTCGGCGAAATTTTCGACCCTCTGGGTATCTAAGGAATGCAATCTTTGCAATTTTCAAAAAATTTTCCCCTCCCCAAAAATGGCGGCCATTTTGAATTTTCGAATTTTTGCCAAAAATGGCAAAACACAAATTTGCTTCTATCTCCTTAACCGTGCGAGATAGAGTGATTTCGTCGAAATTTTCGACCCACAGGGTATCTAAGGAATGCAATCTGTGCAATTTTCCAAAAAGTTTCCCCTCCCCAAAAATGGCGGCCATTTTGAATTTTCGAATTTTTGCCAAAAATGGCAAAACACAAATTTGCTTCTATCTCCTTAACCGTGCGAGATAGAGCGATTTCGTCGAAATTTTCGACCCACAGGGTATCTAAGAAATGTACTCTTTGCAATTTTCAAAAAATTTTCCCCTCCCCAAAAATGGCGGCCATTTTGAATTTTCGAATTTTTGCCAAAAATGGCAAAACACAAATTTGCTTCTATCTCCTTAACCGTGCGAGATAGAGCAATTTCATCGAAATTTTCGACTATGCAATTTTCCAAAAATTTTCCCCTCCCCAAAAATGGCGGCAATTTTGAATTTTCGAATTTTTGCCAAAAATGGCAAAACACAAATTTGCTTCTATCTCCTTAACAGTGCGAGATAGAGCGATTTCGTCGAAATTTTCGACCCACAGGGTATCTGAGAATTTTACTCTTGCCAATTTTTAAAAAGTTTTCCCCTCCCCAAATATGGCGGCCATTTTGAATTTTAGAATTTTTGCCAAAAATGGCAAAACACAAAATTTCCTTCTATCTCCTTAACTGTGTGAGATAGAGCGATTTCGTCGAAATTTTCAACCCACAGGGTATCTAAGGAGTGTACTCTTTGCAATTTTTAAAAAGTTTTCCCCTCCCCAAAAATGGCGGCCATTTTGAATTTTCGAATTTTTGCCAAAAATGGCAAAACACAAATTTCCTTCTATCTCCTTAACCGTGCGAGATAGAGCGATTTCGTCGAAATTTTCAACCCACAGGGTATCTAAGGAGTGTACTCTTTGCAATTTTCAAAAAATTTTCCCCTCCACAAAAATGGCAGTCATTTTGAATTTTCGAATTTTTACCAACAATGGCAAAACACAAATTTGCTTCTATCTCCTTAACCGTGCGAGATAGAGCGATTTCGTCGAAATTTTCGACCCAAGGGGTATCTAAGAAATGTACTCTTTGCAATTTTCAAAAAATTTTCCCCTCCCCACATATGGCGGCCATTTTGTATTTTCGAATTTTTGCCCAAAATGGAAAAACACAAACTGGCCTTAACCGTGCAAAATAGAGTTATTTTGTTGAAATTTTTGAACCATAGGGTATCTAAGAAATGTACTCTTGGCAATTTTCAAAAAAATTTCCTTTTCCCAAAAATGGCGGCCATTTTGAATTTTCAAATTTTTGCCAAAAATAGAAAAACAGGAATTTGCTTCTATCTTCTTAACAGTGCAAGATAGAGTGATTTCGTCAAAATTTTCAACCCAACCAATGCAAAAAGGCATGAAGCTGAAATCATTTACATCTACACTAATAAATATTTAAGCATCATTGATATATTTTACAAATGAAACAGGGTCTTGTAAGACTACTGTACAATTTGGGCAAGGTTCATGGGGTGGACATTACACATGATAATGTGTGTTCTTCTATGCTATCCTGTTTCTATTCGCATCTACTATCAACAGGGCGTCCTATTTCTAGTTGGTCGTAGAGGTTATGGATATGAAGACGAATCTTTTGGTGGGGTCTCATTTGACATAATATTCTGTATGTCACGCTTCAACCATGAACCGTCCGGGGATACACTGCGTCGAGACGCAATCGCTAGTTTTTATTTCTATAAAATCTACAGTAAACAATTGTAGTTTTTAATTAGTTTTTTTACCCACAGTTTAAAGGCTGTGTGGGTATCGTTGAGCGGGTGGGCTGTCGTAACAATAATCTTGTCTGAGCTGTATCTCAGAAGCATCATGTTATGACATTGATTTGACCTTTGACCTTGTTGTAGTAACCTTGACTTTTATAATCTTGTCCGGGCTATATCTTAGAAACTTTAAGTTCAACTTACTAAGTTGTAGAAAGTTGATACTTGGTAGTTGTGCTGTAACTGATTTGACATAACTGGAGTCCTAACTTAGTGGGCAATATTTGGAGTTCAGATCTTGATTTACCTAACTTAGACTAGAGGTTTTTGTTATGTTCATGTACTCAAGTTCAAATCAAGATCAACTTGGTTCTAACAAGAGTTCGGCGATCTTCAAAAATTGCCAATGAAGAACAGCACTGCTTTGTAAGATCATTATTTGGAAGGATGTAGGTGCGCAACTTCATGTAAAGTTTGACTTTGGCTGTGCCAAAATGTTTTCTACTGCCATATTTGAGACCTATTTCTAACACTTGGAGCCCTTTAGTATATAGAGATATTGTGCTGAGTATAAATACATAGTAATAATAATAAATTTTCATTGTTTCACCTCTTCCATATCTCACTATGTTCAGTTCTGTTTCCTGGGGCTGTACGATACGTGCAGCTCTGATACTATTTTTAAGTGTTATATAAAGGTTTCAAGAGTAATCAAAGCCAAGCCATGATCATTAAAATAGTGGGAAGTTACACACTGTTTATTTTGAGTACTATTCTTTTGAAGTATACAGTATTTCACCAAACCTTTTAGTGGGATCAAATTTCACGTTGGACCCCTGCTTCATTGTCAAATGTGATCCTTGTCAAGGACTCTGTGATACATATAATTACTAGTTTCTCTTTTAATATTTGTCCTGGAGGTTTGAGATGTGAAGGCTGGCAGTAACCAGTCATATGCCCCAAACGACTTTATGCCCCATTCACACTACAGGCGGTATATATATAACAGCAGAACAGCCTTAGAGGAAAACTCATACTTTCGAGATTTGCAATATTCTTGAATCTTGTCAATCTTGCAATTTCTGCAGAAAATGCAAAATGCTTTTATCTCAGAAATAGTGCGAGATAGATTTTGACGAAATTTTTGACCCCAAAAATATCTGCCAGTTTTTTTCCAAATTTTGTTTTTCTGCCATTTTTGGTGGCCATCTTAAATTTATCTGTAAAAAGCAAAAATGCATATATCTCCGAAATGGCACAAGATTGAGCGATTTTGATGAAATTTTTGACCCCCAGAGTATCTGTAGAGTCATGTTCCACTTTCGGGCAGAATGTTTTTCACGCCTATTTTGGCAGCCATTTTGAAGTTCTGCAAAAATTGCAAAAGCCGCATTTATCTTGGAAACAGTTCCAGATAGAGTGATTTCAATGAAATATTTTACCCCCAGGGTATTGGCAGAGTCATATGGGAGTTTTGTCCAAAAATCATTTTCCCACCATTTTGGCAACCATCTTGAATTTCTGCGTAAAATGCAAGAACACATTTATCCCAGAAATGCTGCCTGATAGAGTGATCTTGGTGTCCATCTTGAATTTCTTTCGAAAACACATTTATCTCTGAAATGGTGTGAGAGCAATTTCGACAAATTTTTTGACCCTCAGGGTACAGTCGGGTATTCTTCCACTTTTTCCTAAAAATCATTTTCCCGATGTTTTTGGCAGTCAATTCTGCAGGTAGTTTGAATTTTTGTATAAATGGAAAAACATATTAAGAGGAAGAAAGTCATTACAACAAAATCGTTAATGCTCATTGGGACACTTTGTTTTTGCGGAGCAAAAAAAAAAAAACAAAACACAAAAAAAAAAAACACAACAAAAAACCAATTTCTTTTGCAAAGTTTCAATTTTTGATTTGTAGAATTCTCTTCCCGTTAATTTATAATTAATCTATCCATAGTCTGTCCCAAGAACCAGACTTTAAGGTTAGCAAGCTTCAGCGAATTGTTTACGTTATTTATTCTACACAAAAATGGCTCAAGCAAAAGGATAGAGAGAACAGAATAATGGAAACATATAATATTTACAAAAGTCAAGAAAGAGAAAAAATCCATTGAAGAAGTACAAAGTAGAATCATTTAACTAGTTCTGCAATAATCTAATATCATAGCTTCCATTTTTACTGAGAAAAACCTTTTTACTTGCTCTTTGTGAAACAGTCTCTTATTAATTGCCATAAGTTTTAAGTTTTAATGACGTTTGTGATTTTTTTTAAATGTTTAGAACAGTACTGTAAATTGTCCAAACTGCAGTGGTCTTCCTTAATATTCTGCTTTCCTCTCACACAGAAAGAAGCCAATGCTTCTTTGATCTTAAATATTATGATTATATAGACGAATAAAGATACCTGTACTTCAGAGATCATATTTATACCCTCAAAAAGAAAACAGCCAGTGTTGCTTTTATTGCCCCACAGCCTTTCCTCCCAAGGTGTCTGGATTGGTGGGCGTTCGGTTATATTGTTAGGGGTGTGTGGTTTGCAACATCATGGTGTGACCTTGATTTGACCTTTGACCTTACCATAGTGAGTCAGTGACCTTGACCTATCAAATCTTGTCCGGACTATATCCCAGAAACTGTATGGTGTGGGAAGTTGATACTTGACATGGATATTGATTGGGGGTGTAGGTGTGCAACATCATTATATGACCTTGATTTGACCTTTGACCTTGCCATAGTGACCTTGACTTATACATTCTTGTCCGGGCTATGTCTCAGAATACATAAAGTGTAAGAAGTTGATACTTGGTATTACAGGGACATTGCTTAGGGATGTAGATATGCAACATCATGGTGTGTTTTTGATTTGACTTTTGATATTGTCATAGTGACCTCAAGTTTGAAAATCATGTCCAGGCTATTTCTTGGATTCCATAAGGTGTAGAAGGTTGACACTTGGTAGGGACATATTGTTAAAGGATGTAGGTGTGCATCATCATAGTATGACCTTTAACTTTGGCTCTTCCAAAGTATGTTCACCTGCCATATTTGAAAAATGTTTCTCTTATGACAAACATATGTGGATTGCTACTACTGGTTGTTATATGTACTTTATTTTTTTTACATGATTGTGCTATTTCCATTCACAGGATTACTCCAGTTAGTAAATTTTACAGCGTCATAATATTTAGTTTACTGATTAATGCTGTGATGTTGCTATTAGATAATCTCATTTTAGTATTTTATCTTTTTGCGTACATTTTCTTTCTCTTAGATGTTATTTTCCCTACGTAAACATTATTTGGACCTCTATATAACTGACAATGCTCTGAAAGTATCCAGATCTTTGTACGGTTTCACTACTCCTATATCTCATGGTGTTGAAAACTATTTCCCTGGGCTGTGGGGTACGGGCATCTCTGGCGCTATTTTCTGTAGTTACAATTACAGGGACCTGTAAAGATACCAGTACTGTACACAGAATAATCACCACCACACAGAAAGAAGCCAGTGCTGCTTTGATCTTGTATCACAATTATATGAATTTCTAATGAGCACTGTAATTCAGAGATCCTATCTATCCCCTTATGCAGAAAGAACGGGATTCTGTGCCTGTTGTATTAAAATTATATGGACCCCATTCTGATAACACTTAACTTCACTGTTCTTGTGTTCTTTTAATTTTTATGAACTTAAGTGGATGTACTAACTGGCTGGACTGTTTTAAATTGCCTGTATGCATACTGGTGAGTCAGCAATAGATTTTTAAGCATCCTTGTTAAGTACATTTAGCAGTTGTGAGTTGTGTAAACAAACAATTCAGTGAAATACTACATCACCCACTGTGTCATCCCAGCTTGTAACTTTACACATAATTGGTTAAATATTTACAGTAATTTTCTGGTCTGCAATCTGTGTTTAACTTATACCTCAATATGAGTGGGCTACAATCTTAGTATATGTACAACTGTTGGTTCATAAATGAAGGAACACTTCTTATTATGTCTTAATATACCAGACTATAACTTACCATCAGTAATGTTTGTAATTCAGATCTTGAGACATCACATCATAGCACCTGTGATAAGAGTTTGATGCAAAGAGATTTAATGGTGGTTGTATTTTACACATGGATTGCGTATCATTTTACAGAGGTGAAATATACAGGATTTGAAAAGGATCCACTTCAAACTTAGAATTGTTGAATAATTTATTTGAACCATAGTTTAAATGTTAAAAATACCTAAGTGGTGTTCTTTTATGCTTAAGAATTGATAATTATTGATTTAAATTAATGTTTTATTTAATTGACACTGTTACTTGTATTTATTTATCTTATTTACTGATTCAACCGAAACAAAAAAAAATATGTGACTGATATAATACCGTATGTTGTGGCTTGTGACACTTATATTTCTGTGAAACACAAAAATAGACTTTCAAGTTTCCAGTTTCCACCAGTAAAATTCGGAAATTCCTAACTTTTACAACAGTTTGTCAACAGTGTAGATTATACCAAAGTTTACAAAAGATAATCTGCACAATAATGGTGATAAAAGTGTAAAATAATTCTTCATTTTCATGTTTCCAGAGATCTGCTTTGATGATATTAAATAAATACAATTTTGTATAAATAAAGTACTGAATTTGTCAGTGTAAAGAAATCAACTAGAATATAATGTTATGTAACAGACAATATTCAGCATCCTATAAACTTACTGGAATATAAGAAAGTTAAAATTGTTGTTTATAAAGACCCATAGGAGTACAACACTATCAATGAACTGATACCAACTCACACAAGTTTATAGTTCTAGTGGATATATCATTCAAATAAATATAATAACGCAAACATACCAGGGTTGTATGTAAAATGCTGAAGCTGTCGGTTTACAGAGACCCACAGGAAGATGAAACTGGCGACTTTGACACAAACGGGGTGGCGGTGGGGGAACACGGCGAGTCTCCCACACGACTCGGAGGACGACTAAAAGACAAACGCATCATCAGACCGACCCACCTGCATAAGGGCAAGGCTGTCAAGGACAAGAGGAAGCTAAGGGAGAAACGGAGGAGTACAGGGGTTGTACATATGCCACATCCATCTACAGAGGTTAGAAGATAACTGTATTGTATTCTCTATAGTTATCAAACGTGGTTAAAAAATCTTTGTTAAAAATCATTATTCCCTTGCCAGTAGTTTTGAGTGTTATTTTACAACAACTAATATTTGGTATAATATAATTGCCATTAAAATTCATACTTTCATTGTGACTTGTTAAAGTTTTTATATTAGATTGCAAAGTGTCTTTTTTCAAAAAAAAATTCTTTGGCATTGATTGTCCTTTTAGTTCTTAATATGTAAATTATAAAAGAATATAAATTGCTGGTAGAAGTGAAACTGTGCTTTTATTTATGTACAATTAAACTGTATGTTAAGGCTAATATTTTGTGATAGATTTTCTGATTTATATGACTGTGGTAGTTGAAGAAAATAATTACAAAACTTACAAAAGATAAATAATAGATACCATGATACCAATTATTGGACTGGTGATTAATTGTTTTATTACAGGTTTAATAAATATGCAATACCCTTAAGCAAAGAACAGGGGGAATAGTATTAAAAACAGGTACCTGTTCATAAAGCTAATTATTGGTGTATTGAAAAAGAGTGCTTATGAACATGTACATAGTGTTCAGGTCATATGACAGTGGGTAGTTTAAGGGTGTATAGTTAGAGAAAAGCACTGCATAGTAGTGTGTGACTGCAAACCACTTTTTAATAGCACACAAGCACCAGGTTTCCAGCTTAACTTCAGGACTAAGATTAGGAGCTATGATATTCCTTTGACACTCCTTATCTGATTAATCCTTATGAATAAACAAAGATCAGTTCACATGTAAATGATATAATGAATATGAGTTTATATATTTAGGTGTTGTCCGTGTTGATGGTGTAACTCAGCTTTTTTGCTCATAGAAAACATGAAAAATAATTACTGTCACAGTGTTGTAAATGGATAAAGGCTGCAGTGACACTGACTCGGGCTGACTCCAAGTGTACACTAAATTGTAATAGGATGTCATAGAAGTAAATAAATACATACCAAAGTCAGAGTAATAGTAAGAGATTGCAAATTTGTATAGCAATAGTAATAGATTGTCTGTAATAGATTACAAGTCTGCCAGTGAGCAGCAACAGTACTCAGGTACTCTTTCACTGCTACTGTACTCTTCAAATAAATTGTCTTTTTAATTATAAAATCAACGAAAATTGCACCAATTTGCTGGAGAAGTCATACAAATTGGCCATTTTACACCAATTTTTAGGACTAATGTTAAGGGAAGAGCAAGTATCTAAGAAGAACAGAGCACTAATTCAGTATTCCTCAGAATCCATTACAGTAACTGTACTCTATAAACTATAATGTGTACTTCATACTGTATGAAAGATGTAAATATACAAAGATTTATAATTATCTCCCGCCGGGCTTTAGCCCGGGAGAGAGATTATAAAATGCATCCTGTGCGTGCGTGCGTGTGTACATTAGTGTGTCATGCAGATTTCTCCAAAACTGCTACAGCTACAGATTTTTTGTAAATTAATTGTCCTAAAGAATTTTCATGCCCTTGAAATTTTTTTTGGTTTTGTGGACTTGGGCCTAAAGATAAGTGAGTAATAGCAATTTTAGCTACTTTGAGTAAAGGACTCATAACTCAAAAAGTATTGCAGTTAGAGTTTTTTTTTTAAATATGTTGTTCAGCTACTTTGTCCTTAGCTATAAGATGGTACATAGTTTGGGGTTCTATTACATGCCATAAGTGAGTAATAGCTATTTTCTTATTTGTAGCCAAATAATGAAAGAAGTAAATGTCAAATATCTTCAAAAGTATTAAAGTTACGGGAAATCTTTTCAAATATGTTATCCATCTACTTTTTGGTAAGCTATCACATAGTAAAGTTTCAGACCTGTTGCACATTGGATAGCTGAGTAATAGCTACTTTGAAATTCTGACTATTGAGTAAAGTCATTGTAACTCCAAAACTATTGCAGTTAGAGTGTTTTCCTAAAATATGTTGTTGAGCTACTTTGTCCTTAACTATAAGATAACATGTAGTTTGGAGTTCCATAGCATG
Source organism: Sabellastarte sp. h YS-2021 (assembly GCA_964017235.1). Taxonomy (NCBI): domain Eukaryota; kingdom Metazoa; phylum Annelida; class Polychaeta; order Sabellida; family Sabellidae; genus Sabellastarte; species Sabellastarte sp. h YS-2021. The sequence continues at coordinate 161,885,774 of OZ024927.1, read as the reverse complement.
CCATAAGTGAGTAATAGCTATTTTGTTATTTGTTAACAAAATAATGACAGAGGTAAATGTGAAATATCTTAAAAAGTATTAAAGTTAGGCTAATCTTTTCAAATATGTTGTTCATATGTCTGAAAAGGTAAAAGGAAGAAATGATTCCATTTCCATTTTTGAAGTGTTCCGGACCACTATCTGGATCTTCTGGATCAATGAAATGTAATATTTAAAGACAGATAACTCAAAAACTCGTGGACGGATTTCAATGAAATTTTCAGGCTATGTCTGAAATGTAAAAGTAAGAAATTGTACAACTTTGGGATTACTCCGGATCACGATCTGGATCTTCTGGATCCATGAAATGTAATTTTTAAAGACAGATAACTCAAAAACTTATGGACGAATTTCGAGGAAATTTTCAGGATATGCCTGGAAAGGAAGAAATGTTTCAATTGTTGTCACTTCTACATGTGCCTCCATCTCACAAGAAAATTTATATTCCACCATCTTTAGTCCATCTAATTAATACGGCGGGAGATAATTGCATGCGTCAGAATGCTTGTTTTATTATAAGACCTTGTCCCAGCAGTATATATATATATTTTTGTGGAACAAAATGTTTCAGCTGCAGGACCCTTTAAAAAATGATGGAAGTGTTAGTAGATAAATGTATTTATACATGCCTTGGGATTTGTTTTGTAATTTTATGTGAGACTGAATGGGATGGTGAAGAGGGTTCAGCACCTTTTAGTTGTGATTTTACAGTCAAACTGTCTGGATAGAATTCCATTTTATTAGAATCTGTTGCAAGTAGATGGAAGGTAAAATGGATTTTTGATGGTATTTCAATTGATTTTTGTTCACAGAGCACAGGAGATTCTCTGGATGAGGAAGACACCAGAAAGAACACTCAGTATAATGAATTTATAGATGCTGACAACCCACAGACTCCTGAGGAGGTAACATAACACATAATTTCTTAAATATCAGTTATCAGTGTCCTCAATTCATCCCAAAAAGTCAATAGGCAGTCATTGGTTTTGCCACAACTGCACCAGTTAAATAGTACAAGTTTCCACTAATTGTTAAATCCCAACAGACCATCTTCAGTTTCAGAAGCCAACTCAAGATATACCTGTTCAGGTTGTCATACCCACCACCATAGTTATCTCTCCCTGGCGGGTGCTTCCTGGGTAATGACCTTTGCCTGGTTTTGAACTCTCCCTTTTTGAGTTCCAGTGTATTAGAGGACTTTCATCAATGTTGTACTGTTACTGCTGTATAAATGTTTCTATCAATAATTGTATACATTATACAATGAACAGATGAATATTTTGTTGATTCTGTATAAAAGTGTGCCATTTGTCAAAAGAAGTCCTGGAGCTAGAGTACTAATTATGTCCACCCCCCTGGGGGGTGGATATATTATTTTTGCTTTTTTCGCCGTCCGATGTCCGATGTCCGGCGTCCGGTGTCCGGCGTCCGGCGTCCGATGTCCGGCGTCACGCATGGTTTCCGCTCATTTAAAGGAAAAGTATTAGAGCTATTGTCACCAAATTTGGTATGCAGGCTTATTGGGTCAGTAGCTTGCTTGGGATTGCTTTTGGCTGTTGTACCTCTTTTGCTTACTGAGTAATACTTAAGTACAGCTATTTTCAGTACCCATTGGTTTCCGTGCATTTAAGCCAAAATAATTAAAGATATTTTACTACAATTTTGAATACAAGATTGTTATGTCCATAGCTCGCTTGGTATTGCATTTGGGACTGATAGCTTTGTCAGTACATGAGTAATAGCCATTTAGGTACTTCATTGTGTATTTTCAGTACTACTTTTGAGTAATTTGCTTCTATCTCCTTAACCGTGCGAGATAGAGCGATTTCGGCAAAATTTTCGACCCACAGGGTATCTGAGGAGTGTACTCTTTGCAATTTTCAAAAAATTTTCCCCTCCCCAAAAATGGCGGCCATTTTGAATTTTCGAATTTTTGCCAAAAATGGCAAAACACTAATTTGCTTCTATCTCCTTAACCGTGCGAGATAGAGCGATTTCGGCAAAATTTTCGACCCACAGGGTATCTGAGGAGTGTACTCTTTGCAATTTTCAAAAAATTTTCCCCTCCCCAAAAATGGCGGCCATTTTGAATTTTCGAATTTTTGCCAAAAATGGCAAAACACAAATTTCCTTCTATCTCGTTAACCGTGCGAGATAGAGCGATTTCGTCGAAATTTTCAACCCACAGGGTATCTAATGAGTGTACTCTTTGCAATTTTCAAAAAATTTTCCCCTCCCCAAAAATGGCGGCCATTTTGAATTTTCGAATTTTTGCCAAAAATGGCAAAACACAAATTTGCTTCTATCTCCTTAACCGTGCGAGATAGAGCGATTTCGTCGAAATTTTCGACCCTCAGGGTATCTAAGGAATGTAATATTTGCAATTTTCCAAAAATTTTCCCCTCCCCAAAAATGGCGGCCATTTTAAATTTTCGAATTTTTGCCAAAAATGGCAAAACACAAATTTGCTTCTATCTCCTTAACCGTGCGAGATAGAGCGATTTCGTCAAAATTTTCGACCCACAGGGTATCTGAGGAGTGTACTCTTTGCAATTTTCAAAAAATTTTCCCCTCCCCAAAAATGGCGGCCATTTTGAATTTTCGAATTTTTGCCAAAAATGGCAAAACACTAATTTGCTTCTATCTCCTTAACCGTGCGAGATAGAGCGATTTCGGCAAAATTTTCGACCCACAGGGTATCTGATGAGCGTACTCTTTGCAATTTTCAAAAAATTTTCCCCTCCCCAAAAATGGCAGCCATTTTGAATTTTCGAATTTTTGCCAAAAATGGCAAAACACAAATTTCCTTCTATCTCCTTAACCGTGTGAGATAGAGCGATTTCGTCGAAATTTTCAACCCACAGGGTATCTAAGGAGTGTACTCTTTGCAATTTTCAAAAAATTTTCCCCTCCACAAAAATGGCGGCCATTTTGAATTTTCGAATTTTTGCCAAAAATGGCAAAACACAAATTTGCTTCTATCTCCTTAACCGTGCGAGATAGAGCGATTTCGTCGAAATTTTCGACCCACAGGGTATCTAAGGAATGTAATATTTGCAATTTTCAAAAAATTTTCCCCTCCCTAAAAATGGCGGCCATTTTAAATTTTCGAATTTTTGCCAAAAATGGCAAAACACAAATTTGCTTCTATCTCCTTAACCGTGCGAGATAGAGCGATTTCGTCAAAATTTTCGACCCACAGGGTATCTGAGCAGTGTACTCTGCGCAATTTTCAAAAAATTTTCCCCTCCCCAAAAATGGCGGCCATTTTGAATTTTCGCCAAAATTGGCAAAACACAAATTTCCTTCTATCTCCTTAACCGTGTGAGATAGAGCGATTTCGTCGAAATTTTCAACCCACAGGGTATCTAAGGAGTGTACTCTTTGCAATTTTCAAAAAATTTTCCCCTCCCCAAAAATGGCGGCCATTTTGAATTTTCGAATTTTTGCCAAAAATGGCAAAACACAAATTTGCTTCTATCTCCTTAACCGTGCGAGATAGAGTGATTTCGTCGAAATTTTCGACCCACAGGGTATCTAAGGAGTGTAATATTTGCAATTTTCAAAAAATTTTCCCCTCCCCAAAAATGGCGGCCATTTTAAATTTTCGAATTTTTGCCAAAAATGGCAAAACACAAATTTGCTTCTATCTCCTTAACCGTGCCAGATAGAGCGATTTCGTCAAAATTTTCGACATCACAGGGTATCTAAGGAATGTAATATTTGCAATTTTCCAAAAATTTTCCCCTCCCCAAAAATGGCGGCCATTTTGAATTTTCGAATTTTTGCCAAAAATGGCAAAACACAAATTTGCTTCTATCTCCTTAACCGTGCGAGATAGAGCGATTTTGTGGAAATTTTCGACCCACAGGGTATCTAAGGAATGTAATATTTGCAATTTTCAAAAAATTTTCCCCCACCAAAAATGGCGGCCATTTTGAATTTTCGAATTTTTGCCAAAAATGGCAAAACACAAATTTGCTTCTATCTCCTTAACCGTGCCAGATAGAGCGATTTCGTCAAAATTTTCGACCCGCAGGGTATCTGAGCATTGTAGTCTTGGTAATTTTTTAAAAATTTTCCCCTCCCCAAAAATGGCGGCCATTTTGAATTTTCGAATTTTTGCCAAAAATGGCAAAACACAAATTTCCTTCTATCTCCTTAACCGTGCGAGATAGAGCGATTTCGGCAAAATTTTCGACCCACAGGGTATCTGATGAGTGTACTCTTTGCAATTTTCAAAAAATTTTCCCCTCCCCAAAAATGGCAGCCATTTTGAATTTTCGAATTTTTGCCAAAAATGGCAAAACACAAATTTCCTTCTATCTCCTTAACCGTGTGAGATAGAGCGATTTCGTCGAAATTTTCAACCCACAGGGTATCTAAGGAGTGTACTCTTTGCAATTTTCAAAAAATTTTCCCCTCCCCAAAAATGGCGGCCATTTTGAATTTTCGAATTTTTGCCAAAAATGGCAAAACACAAATTTGCTTCTATCTCCTTAACCGTGCGAGATAGAGTGATTTCGTCGAAATTTTCGACCCACAGGGTATCTAAGGAGTGTAATATTTGCAATTTTCAAAAAATTTTCCCCTCCCCAAAAATGGCGGCCATTTTAAATTTTCGAATTTTTGCCAAAAATGGCAAAACACAAATTTGCTTCTATCTCCTTAACCGTGCCAGATAGAGCGATTTCGTCAAAATTTTCGACCCACAGGGTATCTAAGGAATGCAATCTTTGCAATTTTCAAAAAATTTTCCCCTCCCCAAAATTGGCGGCCATTTTGAATTTTCGAATTTTTGCCAAAAATGGCAAAACACAAATTTGCTTCTATCTCCTTAACCGTGCCAGATAGAGCGATTTCGTCAAAATTTTCGACCCGCAGGGTATCTGAGCATTGTAGTCTTGGTAATTTTTTAAAAATTTTCCCCTCCCCAAAAATGGCGGCCATTTTGAATTTTCGAATTTTTGCCAAAAATGGCAAAACACAAATTTGCTTCTATCTCCTTAACCGTGCGAGATAGAGCGATTTCGTCGAAATTTTCGACCCACAGGGTATCTAAGGAATGTAATATTTGCAATTTTCAAAAAATTTTCCCCTCCCCAAAAATGGCGGCCATTTTGAATTTTCGAATTTTTGCCAAAAATGGCAAAACACTAATTTGCTTCTATCTCCTTAATTCTAATTCTAATTCTAATAGTTCTAATAGCACTTTTATAGCGCTTAATCTCTGTCAAAAGACAGACTCTAAGGCGCATCACACAAAAACATTGTTCAATATTCAAAAACCAGAGACATTGCAGGGGTCAGCACCGCGGAGAAAGGAGATTGGAAATTTAGGGTGGGTATGCTTTTCCAAAGAGGTATGACTTCAACTTTGACCTGAAAGAGGCAAGTGAGTTTGCAGAGCGGACCTCATCAGGAAGGTCATTCCAAATCATAGGTGCGTCATACGCAAAACTGAGTCCAAAATGTTTTCGAGACTTGAAAATTGAACCAAAGTGGGGAACCTCAAGAAATATGCCATCAGATTGACTTCGACGAGTGTTATATGCACCATGTCTGGGAATGAGGAAGGGTTCAAAGTATTTGGGGTTACCACTGTGTAGGAACTTATATACCAACATGGCAGTCTTAAAGATAGAACGGTACTTAATTGGCAACCAATGTAGTGCTTTTCTAACTGGAGTGATGTGTGAGTACTTGGTGGTGTTGGCAACAATTCTGGCCAGGCTATTTTGAACACATTGAAGTTTGCGCAGATCTAGAGCTGAGAGACCTCTGAACAGAGAGTTACAGTAATCTAGTCGACTTCCGACCAGAGCATTGGCAGCCATAAGAGTAGCTTCATGTGTCAGATGTCCTCGGAGTCGCTTAAGATCCCGGACATGAGCAAAACAAGCCTTGCAGACCTTCCTAATATGGCAAGAGAATGAGAAATCAGAATCAAACCAGACACCAAGGTTCCTAACTGCATCTGTTGGTGATATGAGATTACCAAGTATGTTGACCGGGAAGGACTGATTAAGTTTTTCGCGCTGAGACTTTGAGCCAAACACAATGAATTCGGTCTTATCTGGATTTAGCTTGAGCTTATTTGTAGAGAGCCATCTCTTTACGTCTTCAAGGCAGTGTGACAGCTTATCAAGGGCCGAGGCAACATTTTTATGTGTGAGGTGTACATACAATTGTGTGTCATCAGCGTAGAACTGGAAACTAATACCAGGATGATTCTGTATGACTTTACTCAGTGGAGTAGTATAGAGTGAAAAAAGGATTGGCCCCAGGACAGAGCCTTGAGGCACACCATACAATAACTTTTTGGCATCAGATAAAATTGACCCAATCTTAATGCACTGAACACGGTCTGAGAGATAAGACTTAAACCAATCGAGGACAACCCCGCTCACACCAAACCAGGAGCTAAGAGAATTAAGTAGCGTATCATGATCAATAGTATCAAACGCTGCTGATTGATCCAAGAGAACGACAGCAGTAGCCTCACCTTTAGCAAAAGCCAAATGAACATCATTCTTAATTGAAAGCAATGCAGATTCAGTTGAGTGACCTAGTTTGTAGGCAGATTGCCTGACATTCTCCAGTCCGTTCAAACTAACATGGTCATTCAACTGAGAAGCAACAACACGTTCAACCAGTTTGGATATGAAGCCCAACCCAGAAACAGGTCTGTAGTTTTTATGTCAGCTGACTTGTCAGTCAGCTGACATTATGTCGTCACTCTGCGGCGTGGGCGTACGCGTACGCGTCCGCGTGAACAACTTCTCCTCCAAAACTACAAGGCCTAGAGACGTGCTGTTTTTTTTAAAAGATACCTTATCTATCGAGGATGAAAAATTGTTCAAGGCATGCAAATCTGTCTGTTCGTCTGTTTGCTAGAGACATTACAAGGGGGGTACCCCCACCAAAAGTGTGAAAATTTCAACACTTAATCACAATTTTCTCAGTGACTATTGCAGGGATTTCTCTCATATCTTGCATATATGTACTAGGCCACAGGTAGATTCTCTTGTGTGAGTATGAGACCTGGATCTGTCTTACTTTTTTTTAAATAAATTTTTTTAATAATTTTTAATGCATTAAAATTCATGAAATCATGCACAAAATCATTTATAACTTGAAAAGTGTTGCATTTAGAGCATTTTGTTAAAATATGTTATTCAGCTACTTTTTTCATAGCTACAATATGGTGAGTAAGTTGGGTGCCTGTCTCAATAGCTAAGTGAGTAATAGCTACTTTTGGGCTTTTCAGTAACTTCCATCATGAGTAAAATCACTTGTAACTTAAAAACTATTGCATTTAGAGAATTTCGTATAAATATGTTATTCAGCTACTTTTGGGTCAGCTATAACATAGTAAAATTTTAGACCTGTAGCTCATGGCATAGCTGAGTAATAGCTACTTTTAGGTTATCACTGTTGAGTAAATCGCTTATAACTTGAAAACTATTGCATTTAGAGAATTTCGTATAAATATGTTATTCAGCTACTTTTGGGTCAGCTATAACATAGTAAAATTTCAGACCTGTAGCTCATGGCATAGCTGAGTAATAGCTACTTTTAGGTTATCACTGTTGAGTAAATCGCTTATAACTTGGAAACTATTGCATTTAGAGTATTTTGTTTCAATATGTTATTCACCTATTTTGGGATCAGCTATAACATAGTGAAGTTTCAGATCTGTGGCTCATTTCATAGCTGAGTAATAGCTACTTTGAAGTTCTCACTATTGAGTAAATCACTTGTAACTTAAAACCTATTGCATTTAGAGAATTTCGTATAAATATGTTATTCAGCTACTTTTGGGTCAGCTATAACATAGTAAAATTTCAGACCTGTAGCTCATGGCATAGCTGAGTAATAGCTACTTTTAGGTCATCACTATTGAGTAAATCAGTTGTAACTTGAAAACTATTGCTTTAACAGTATTTTGCTTAAATATGTTGTTCACCTACTTTTGGGTCAGCTATAACATAGTAAAATTTCAGACCTGTAGCTCATTGCATAGCTGAGTAATAACTACTTTGAGGTTCTCACTATTGAGTAAATCAGTTGTAATTGCAAAACTATTGCATTTAGAGAATTTCGTATAAATATGTTATTCAGCTACTTTTGGGCCAGCTATAACATAGTGAAATTTTAGATCTGTAGGTCATGGCACAGCTGAGTAATAGCTACTTTGAAGTTCTCACTATTGAGTAAATCAGTTGTAATTGGAAAACTATTGCATTTACAGAATTTCGTATAAATATGTTATTCAGCTACTTTTGGGTCAGCTATAACATAGTAAAATTTCAGACCTGTAGCTCATGGCATAGCTGAGTAATAGCTACTTTTAGGTCATCACTATTGAGTAAATCAGTTGTAACTTCAAAACTATTGCATTTACAGTATTTTGCTTAAATATGTTGTTCACCTACTTTTGGGTCAGCTATAACATAGTAAAATTTCAGACCTGTAGCTCATTGCATAGCTGAGTAATAACTACTTTGAGGTTCTCACTATTGAGTAAATCAGTTGTAATTGGAAAACTATTGCATTTACAGAATTTAGTATAAATATGTTATTCAGCTACTTTTGGGCCAGCTATAACATAGTGAAATTTTAGATCTGTAGGTCATGGCACAGCTGAGTAATAGCTACTTTGAAGTTCTCACTATTGAGTAAATCAGTTGTAATTGGAAAACTATTGCATTTACAGAATTTCGTATAAATATGTTATTCAGCTACTTTTGGGTCAGCTATAACATAGTAAAATTTCAGACCTGTAGCTCATGGCATAGCTGAGTAATAGCTACTTTTAGGTCATCACTATTGAGTAAATCAGTTGTAACTTCAAAACTATTGCATTTACAGTATTTTGCTTAAATATGTTGTTCACCTACTTTTGGGTCAGCTATAACATAGTAAAATTTCAGACCTGTAGCTCATTGCATAGCTGAGTAATAACTACTTTGAGGTTCTCACTATTGAGTAAATCAGTTGTAATTGCAAAACTATTGCATTTAGAGAATTTAGTATAAATATGTTATTCAGCTACTTTTGGGTCAGCTATAACATAGTAAAATTTCAGACCTGTAGCTCATGGCATAGCTGAGTAATAGCTACTTTGAGGTTCTCACTGTTGAGTAAATCGCTTATAACTTGGAAATTATTGCATTTAGAGTATTTTGTTTCAATATGTTATTCACCTATTTTGGGGTCAGCTATAACATAGTGAAGTTCCAGACCTGTGACTCATTGCATAGCTGAGTAATAGCTACTTTGAAGTTCTCAATGTTGAGCAAATCACTTATAATTTGAAAACTGTTGCATTTAGAGAATTTAGTATAAATATGTTATTCAGCTACTTTTGGGTCAGCTATAACATAGTAAAATTTCAGACCTGTAGCTCATGGCATAGCTGAGTAATAGCTACTTTTAGGTTATCACTGTTGAGTAAATCACTTATAACTTGGAAACTATTGCATTTAGAGTATTTTGTTGCAATATGTTATTCACCTATTTTGGGGTCAGCTATAACATAGTGAAGTTCCAGACCTGTGGCTCATTGCATAGCTGAGTAATAGCTACTTTGAAGTTCTCACTGTTGAGTAAATCAGTTGTAATTGGAAAACTATTGCCTTTACAGAAATTTGTGCAAATATGTTATTCAGCTACTTTTGGGTCAGCTATAACATAGTGAAATTACAGACCTGTAGCTCATGGCACAACTGAGCAATAGCTATTCTCAGGCACTGACTGTTGAGTAAATCGGCTATAACTTGAAAAATATTGCATTTGGAGTATTTTGTTAAAATATATTGTTCACCTACTTTTGGGTTAGCTATAACATAGTGAAATTACAGACCTATAGCTCATGGCATAGCGGAGCAATAGCTATTTTCAGGTTCTCACTATTGAGTAAATCAGTTGTAACTTGAAAACTATTGCATTTACAGTATTTTGCTTAAATATGTTGTTCACCTACTTTTAGGTCAGCTATAACAGAGCAAAAATGCAGACATGTAGCTCATTGCATAGCTGTGTAATAGTTACTTTGAGGTTCTCACTCTTCAGTAAATCAGTAGTAACTTGAAAACTATTACATTTAGAGTATTTTGTTAAATATGTTTTTCACAGACGTTTTGGTCAGCTATAACATAGTGAAATTGCAGACCTCTATGTCATGGCATAGCTGAGCAATAGCTTCTTTCAGGTTCTCACTGTTGAGTAAATCATTGTATCCAACCTGTAGGAAATCATGGGCTGGGAATCTGTTAATATGGTCCGATTTGACCTTGGAACCCTCCTTCAAGGTCAAATGAGGATAGCCAAACATAAAAGTGCTTATAACTCGCTTATTATTGGTCCTAGAGGTTTGGAATGAAAACCAACCTATAGAAAATCATGAGCTGGGAATTTTTTGGTGTGGTCGGATTTCACCTTGGACCCCTCCTTCAAGGTCAAATGAGGATAGCCAAACTTAAAAGTGCTTATAACTCGCTTATTATTGGTCCTAGAGGTTTGGAATGGAAAACTAACCTATAGAAAATCATGGGCTGGGAATCTTTTGGTGTGGTCAGATTTCACCTTAGACCCCTCCTTCCAGGTCAAACGAAGATAGCCAAACTTAAAGTGCTTATAACTCGCGTATTATTGGTCTTGGAGGTTTGGGATGGTAAACCAACACATAGGAAATCATGGGGTGGGATTCTTTTGGTGTGGTCAGATTTGACCTGGGACCCCTCCTTCAAGGTCAATTGAGGATAGCCAAACTTACAATTGCTTAGAACTCCCTTATTATTGGTCCTACAGGTTTGGGATGGTAAACAAGCTACAGGAAATCATGGGCTGGGAATTTTTTTGTGTGGTCGGATTTGACCTTGGACCCCTCCGTCAAGGTCAAACAAGGATAGCCAAACTTAAAAAGTGCCTATGACTCACTTATTATTGGTCCGAGAGGTTTGGGATGGTAAACCATCCTAAATTCTTTGGCTGGGAATCTTTTGGTATGGTCAGATTTGACCTTTGGACCCCTTCTTCATGGTCGAACGAGGATATTGCATTTATAGTATTTCTTTAAATATTTTTAACCTACTTTTTACACTTAAACAATTACCTTGTTACTTTATTTCATAATACCATTTGCAGGGCACAACTTTTTTGTCCTTTTTTTCTGTCAGCTTCGGAATATCTTTCGAACATGCTGTTCAGTTACCATTTACTGTATTTCTGTACAGCCCTTTCCCTGATAATTATGCTTTCCTCTCATTATCACCATCACAAATCAAAAACATTCAGTCAGCTGACACAGTGCCCGTTCACGGGCACTCTCCTCTTGTTTAAGTCATTGGGTGGTAGTGATGACTTTTTAATCAATGGGGTTACAATAGCCTTCTTGAATTCATCAGGTACAACACCTTCTGACAACGAGCAGTTAACAAGCCTGGTGATAGAGGGCAGTAAAATATCAATACATTCCTTAACAAGAAATGTAGGCCATGGGTCTAACAAACAAGATTTAGTGGGTGACTTCATGATAATTTTTCTAATTTCCTCTTGAGAAACTTGTTTAAAGCAGCTGAAATTGGGTACATCAGGTGGAGGAGGCAGAGTGAATGAGTCACTAGAGGAAAATGAGTTTCTGATTTTATCTATTTTGTCACTGAAGAAAGTGACAAACCGGTCAGCAAGACCTTTCTTAGATTCATGAGAAGGGAGTACTGCTTCAGGACTAGAGTGCAGTGCGGAACGCAAGACCTGCCATAGCTTCTTGGAGTCATTGGTATTTTCTTTGACCAGGTTTCTGAAGTAATTTGCCTTATCTTTGTTGACCAGTGAATTGCAGCGGCCAATCTGTCTTCGAAGTCTAGCTCGATTATAGGCAGATTTATCTTTACGCCAGATTCGTTCCAGCTGTCGCCTGATGGTTTTTGCCAGCCTGTAGGTGTCAGATAGCCAACCAGTAGCTTGCTTAGTACAAGTGCGAGTAACCAATGGTGCATGCTTGTTGAGCAATTTGCTCAAATCATCTAAGTATTGTTCACACAAACCACTGACTGTATCACCAGGGCATTTTACGAATGCGCTATTTCCCAAATCCTTACGGAAACTGTCCATGTCAATTTTATGATACCTCCTGAAAGTGACAACTTTTGCCTTATGTGAAGGAGGATTAACTGAGTCAAGCTGAGCAAGGACAAGAGCATGATCAGAAATAAATTCAGCAACTCGTACATTAGAGATGACACTGGCATCAGTAGGAGTAAGAACAAGGTCTAGGATATGACCATGTAGATGGGTAGCCGTTTGAACATTTTGTGTTATATTGCATGATTCTAAACAGTTCTGGAATTTGATACTATCATTTGAAGAAGTATCCACATGAATATTGAAATCCCCACAAATTAGGAAAGAGGGAGAAACAGAGGATAAATATTCTAAAAGATTGAGAAATTGGTCCAGGAAACTTTCAGAGCATGAGCCAGGTGGACGATAAACACAAGTCAACACAAGCTGTTGAGCCGCCGACCCAATTGCAATGCTAACATTTTCAAAGGAACTGAAAGTAGGTGTGTCCACAGATCTAAACTGTATAGCTTTGTTGATAAAAAATCCGACACCACCACCACGGCCATGAATACGGGGTTTGTGGCAGAATTTGAAGCCTGTCGGGGTGATGGAATGTAGAAGGCTGTCCGTTTCCTCCTGGCGAATATGTGTTTCAGTGACAGCAAGAATGTCAACAGAATGTACTGTTACAGTATCATCGATGCAGGGTCCCTTGTTTCTTACAGATCGGCAATTTACCACCCCAAACGAGATTGGTCCAGGATTAAGGGAGATGTCACCACAAAGCAACAATAAGGTCGCAAGGCCCTGACGCTTAGCCACACAAGGGAAAAGATGTGTATTCAGGACATAGCTGTGGAGTCTGTAGGGGCGTGGTAATGACGTAAGACCATGAGCAGACATCGGAATAAACACATTAGGATCACTGCTTACTGACTTTCTCCAAAACAACAGTAAGAGGAACAACCAGCGGATGGTACTCATTGCACTCCAGTTCCCTAAACTAAGAACAGGACCGTGAGGAGTAACACCAGTATGCCCTAATTCTAATTAGTTAGTTACTATGTGACACAGTCTGTCCACTCTAAATTCCGTCCCGTGGGCGACTCACGGGCACCCTACACTCCTCACTGAGCGTCTAGAATAAACAATTTCCCTAAAGTGAATCGAAGAGGGGATGGCCTTAAGCTTAAGGAAAGTATTGGAGTGACTAACAAAATAGTCAGTTGTATTCAGTAGATATTTCACAACAGTGAAAAAACAACAATTGGAATGACCAGAAACTGGAGAATGACTATGATATTCAGGTGATATTGACAGCCACTACAGTGAAAAACAACAATGGACTAAAATATCAGTAAAATAGGAATAACTCACAATAAATCTGGGCCGATAATTCCCGCTAAATGGGCGATAATACCCGTACTATCAATAAACATGCAAATACAAGCTACAGCATTGGTAATAGGAACACAGATTACACATATTGTGGATATTATTTAGTTTCCTTGCAATATATATTAAAAGCTTCTTATATTCGCCTAGACTTATGTACCAAACAGGGTTTCTTTTGTTATTTACAAAAAAAGACGTCTCCGCGGTGCGCACTAAAATGTCATATAAACTAATGAGAAGTGAGAAAATGAGAAAATCCTTAACCGTGCGAGATAGAGCGATTTCGGCAAAATTTTCGACCCACAGGGTATCTGATGAGTGTACTCTTTGCAATTTTCAAAAAATTTTCCCCTCCCCAAAAATGGCAGCCATTTTGAATTTTCGAATTTTTGCCAAAAATGGCAAAACACAAATTTCCTTCTATCTCCTTAACCGTGTGAGATAGAGCGATTTCGTCGAAATTTTCAACCCACAGGGTATCTAAGGAGTGTACTCTTTGCAATTTTCAAAAAATTTTCCCCTCCACAAAAATGGCGGCCATTTTGAATTTTCGAATTTTTGCCAAAAATGGCAAAACACAAATTTGCTTCTATCTCCTTAACCGTGCGAGATAGAGCGATTTCGTCGAAATTTTCGACCCACAGGGTATCTAAGGAATGTAATATTTGCAATTTTCAAAAAATTTTCCCCTCCCTAAAAATGGCGGCCATTTTAAATTTTCGAATTTTTGCCAAAAATGGCAAAACACAAATTTGCTTCTATCTCCTTAACCGTGCGAGATAGAGCGATTTCGTCAAAATTTTCGACCCACAGGGTATCTGAGCAGTGTACTCTGCGCAATTTTCAAAAAATTTTCCCCTCCGCAAAAATGGCGGCCATTTTGAATTTTCGCCAAAATTGGCAAAACACAAATTTCCTTCTATCTCCTTAACCGTGTGAGATAGAGCGATTTCGTCGAAATTTTCAACCCACAGGGTATCTAAGGAGTGTACTCTTTGCAATTTTCAAAAAATTTTCCCCTCCCCAAAAATGGCGGCCATTTTGAATTTTCGAATTTTTGCCAAAAATGGCAAAACACAAATTTGCTTCTATCTCCTTAACCGTGCGAGATAGAGTGATTTCGTCGAAATTTTCGACCCACAGGGTATCTAAGGAATGTAATATTTGCAATTTTCAAAAAATTTTCCCCTCCCCAAAAATGGCGGCCATTTTAAATTTTCGAATTTTTGCCAAAAATGGCAAAACACAAATTTGCTTCTATCTCCTTAACCGTGCCAGATAGAGCGATTTCGTCAAAATTTTCGACCCACAGGGTATCTAAGGAATGTAATATTTGCAATTTTCCAAAAATTTTCCCCTCCCCAAAAATGGCGGCCATTTTGAATTTTCGAATTTTTGCCAAAAATGGCAAAACACAAATTTGCTTCTATCTCCTTAACCGTGCGAGATAGAGCGATTTTGTGGAAATTTTCGACCCACAGGGTATCTAAGGAATGTAATATTTGCAATTTTCAAAAAATTTTCCCCTCCCCAAAAATGGCGGCCATTTTGAATTTTCGAATTTTTGCCAAAAATGGCAAAACACTAATTTGCTTCTATCTCCTTAACCGTGCGAGATAGAGTGATTTCGTCGAAATTTTCGACCCACAGGGTATCTAAGGAATGCAATCTTTGCAATTTTCAAAAAATTTTCCCCTCCCCAAAATTGGCGGCCATTTTGAATTTTCGAATTTTTGCCAAAAATGGCAAAACACAAATTTGCTTCTATCTCCTTAACCGTGCCAGATAGAGCGATTTCGTCAAAATTTTCGACCCGCAGGGTATCTGAGCATTGTACTCTTGGTAATTTTTTAAAAATTTTCCCCTCCCCAAAAATGGCGGCCATTTTGAATTTTCGAATTTTTGCCAAAAATGGCAAAACACAAATTTGCTTCTATCTCCTTAACCGTGCGAGATAGAGCGATTTCGTCGAAATTTTCGACCCACAGGGTATCTAAGGAATGTAATATTTGCAATTTTCAAAAAATTTTCCCCTCCCCAAAAATGGCGGCCATTTTGAATTTTCGAATTTTTGCCAAAAATGGCAAAACACAAATTTGCTTCTATCTCCTTAACCGTGCGAGATAGAGCGATTTCGTCAAAATTTTCGACCCACAGGGTATCTAAGGAATGCAATCTTTGCAATTTTCAAAAAATTTTCCCCTCCCCAAAAATGGCGGCCATTTTGAATTTTTGAAGTTTTGCCCAAAATGGCAAAACACTAATTTGCTTCTATCTCCTTAACCATGCGAGATAGAGCGATTTCGTCAAAATTTTCGACCCACAGGTATTTGAGCATTGTATTCTTGGCAATTTAAAAAAAAATTTCCCCTCCCCAAAAATGGCGGCCATTTTGAATTTTCAAATTTTTGCCCAAAATGGCAAAACACTAATTTGCTTCTATCTCCTTAACTGTGCGAGATAGAGCGATTTCATCAAAATTTTCGACGCACAGGGTATCTAACCAATGCAATCTTTGCAATTTTCAAAAAATTTTCCCCTCCCCAAAAATGGCGGCCATTTTGAATTTTCAAATTTTTGCCAAAAATGGCAAAACACAAATTTGCTTCTATCTCCTTAACCGTGCGAGATAGAGCGATTTCGTCAAAATTTTCGACCCACAGGGTATCTAAGGAATGCAATCTTTGCAATTTTCAAAAAATTTTCCCCTCCCCAAAAATGGCGGCCATTTTGAATTTTTGAAGTTTTGCCCAAAATGGCAAAACACTAATTTGCTTCTATCTCCTTAACCATGCGAGATAGAGCGATTTCGTAAAAATTTTCGACCCACAGGTATTTGAGCATTGTATTCTTGGCAATTTAAAAAAAAATTTCCCCTCCCCAAAAATGGCGGCCATTTTGAATTTTCAAATTTTTGCCCAAAATGGCAAAACACTAATTTGCTTCTATCTCCTTAACTGTGCGAGATAGAGCGATTTCATCAAAATTTTCGACGCACAGGGTATCTAACCAATGCAATCTTTGCAATTTTCAAAAAATTTTCCCCTCCCCAAAAATGGCGGCCATTTTGAATTTTCGAATTTTTGCCAAAAATGGCAGAACACAAATTTGCTTCTATCTCCTTAACCGTGCGAGATAGAGCGATTTCGTCGAAATTTTCGACCCACAGGGTATCTAAGGAATGCAATCTTTGCAATTTTCAAAAAATTTTCCCCTCCCCAAAAATGGCGGCCATTTTGAATTTTCGAAGTTTTGCCAAAAATGGCAAAACACAAATTTCCTTCTATCTCCTTAACCATGCGAGATAGAGCGATTTCGTCAAAATTTTCGACCCACCGGTATTTGAGCATTGTATTCTTGGCAATTTAAAAAAAAATTTCCCCTCCCCTAAAATGGCGGCCATTTTGAATTTTCAAATTTTTGCCAAAAATGGCAAAACACAAATTTGCTTCTATCTCCTTAACCATGCGAGATAGAGCGATTTCGTCTAAATTTTTCAACCCACAGGGTATCTAAGGAATGTAATCTTTGCAATTTTCAAAAAATTTTCCCCTCCCCAAAAATGGCAGCCATTTTGAATTTTCGAATTTTTGCCCAAAATGGAAAAACACAAACTGGCCTTAACCGTGCAAAATAGAGTTATTTTGTTGAAATTTTCGACCCATAGGGTATCTAAGAAATGTACTCTTGGAAATTTTTTTGATGGCGGCCATTTTGAATTTTCAAATTTTTGCCAAAAATAGAAAAACAGGAATTTGCTTCTATCTTCTTAACCGTGCAAGATAGAGTGATTTCGTCAAAATTTTCAACCCAACCAATGCAAAAAGGCATGAAGCTGAAATAATTTACATCTACACTAACAAATATTTAAGTATCATTGATATATTTTACAAATGAAACAGGGTCTTGTAAGACTACTGTACAATTTGGGCAAAAGGTTCATGGGTGGACATTACACATGATAATGTGTGTTCTTCTATGCTATCCTGTTTCTATTCGCATCTACTATCAACAGGGCGGCCTATTTCTAGTTTATATCCACAATATACATTCAGTTTTCAGTGAGCAAGGATAAGAAATTAATGCAAAAAGTACTCGGAACTGAAAATCCCATTTAGAGATCATCTTTGTATAGAACTTTAATACAAATTATCGGTATCGGTGTGTATCATGGTGTGACCTTTAACTTTGGCTCTTCCAAAGTGTCTTCACCTGCAAGATTTGATACATGTTTCTCTTTTGACAAATATATTTTGATTGCTGCAACTGATTAGTTTACATACTTTTGTATAATTGTGCTATTTCCATCGACAGCTATACTCCAATTAATAAAATTTACAGCTTTGTAATTTTTAGTTTACTGATTAATGCTGTCATCTTGCTATTGAAATGTCTTGATTTAATACTTTATCTTTACATACATTTTCTTTCTTTTCTTTTATCGATTAGAACAAATAACCAGTAACCAAAGTCCCCATCAGAATTATAGATTATAGAGTCATGTTGTGTCGAGTGTCTGCATTCTACTTTTCACTTTTCTGTCCTATGAGTGAAAAACCACTTTGTGAAGAACTGGTTCTTCCAGTATTAAAAGTTTACTCCTTTATATGAATAATGCTACATGTGTATCTAGAAAGAATGAAACCCCTATAAATTTTATCATTTGTTTCATGAAAGTTCTTTATTTTTTTGAATAAATAAGACATTTACAAGTGTTAAAAGATATAGTGCAGTGCCATTTCATGTTTTAATTAAGCTGGTTTTGACTTTAACCTCTGATTAAAGCACAAAGTAACACACAGTCACATTTATTTTTTTAATTGACACTTTGTCCAAATTACCAGATTTGAAGAAATAAATGAAGAAATACTTTGGTTATCATTTTACAAGGGCCCTTCTTATTGCACACACTTTAATTTTAACTGATGTATACGTTATATTTACCTGGTGTTATTTTTCAGGAGAGGAAAGCTTTTGCAGCCAGAAGTGTGCGAAACAAGAGGTATGCATCACCTTAAATACTTTGATTCATACAAATGCACGATAATCTGTACACTTGTCAAATAAATGTTTTACTTCCTTAAATTGATTGAGCATAATCTGGGCATACAAAACACGAAGGCTGCAGCCTCCATCCAGGTCATAATATTTTCATTAGATTTGTCCTGTATGATGCACTTAAGCTAGTGTTGTTAACGGTTTTCCGGTATGCGGAATATTATTTCATTTTAGTAGAAAAAAACTCGCAAAGAATCCGCAAAGAATATTTGGGAACTGGTTATTGAAAACATTATTTTAGGCTTTCTAATGGCTGATACTTCATAGAAACGATAAAAAATATACCTATTTTGTAAAATATGTCACATTTTTACTTTATATTGAGCAAAAATCATTTTTACTTGCTTAATAATATCTTGTGAAAGCCACTTCCATTTGAAAGTTATCGCTCATGTACCCCTGCGAATAATTTTGAATGTACAAAATACCAGATTTCGTTTCGTTTCAAAGCCCCGGTAACCGGTTTTGGTTTCTGTAAACGATGCCACCACTAACTTAAACCATGTGCTTTAAAACCCTGTATTTTTTACATGATATGCATGTATCAAGGATAATACCATTTGAATCTATTTTGGTGGCTGACACAACAGCAGAGCTCAGCTTTTTTAACGTAAGTGTCAGGGAATGTGAAGTTAGCTGGTGGAATAAGTTTTTTTTTTTGCTTGAAGGGAGGACAGGGACTGAAGAAATTGTTTCAATATTGTTGCCTTCCATTGTGGAGACTGAAAATCTTGACCAAGTTGATAGTTGCTCGCTGATTGCCAGTGCAGTGGTTTATAATGCTGAATTTGACAAATCTAGCATGCACTGCTTTCTTCAGCTGTTAGAGTTATGGCTAATTTCCCACTGTGATATCACCTACAATCTGTTAAAAGCAATTTTAACTCCAAATAATTAAATTCCTCTGGATTTTAACTGTTTTGAGATGTATACTGTGTTTAAAATCAAGCAGTAATGTATTAACAGTTCTATATAAATGATTCATTTGAACAAAAAGGCATATAAGACAATATAAAGAGATTTTATGTTGCACTTGTTTCTTGAACATTATTAAAATAGAAATGTTCCCATCCAGAACTAGTTTTGCACGTACAGTAGATTTGACTATACATGCTCAGGGTGTGTCTTCTTTGAAAGCCCATCTGACCTTGAAGCTGACTTGGAAGACAACCAGGACTATGACAGCACTGTCAGTCAATCAGAGACCAATTTAACTACAATTGGTCAGTCTTCTGCCCAGACCACACCCACTCACCACCAGGCCCCACCCATTTCTTCACAGCCCCAGGTCCACAAACACCACCAGCCTGTAGTGCCCAGGGTGTCAGTAGCAAGTCACAGCCAACAACCCAATGGAAAAGTACTGGCCATGGAGAAACTAGCTCCAGCCCATTCCAAACCAGCACCTGTGGTCACAAAGGTATTTATTTTTTGTTGAACAAAATCATAAATAGCACTGTGGCTCAGACCATACTTAATTGGGACTGTAATCAAGTGTGGCAAAATTAAGTGTGGCGAAATCAACGTACACCATGTTTAACCTTGATTGAATCATATGCACTCGTCACCTGACATTCTTTATTTTCCACACTCAAGTTCAGAATCATGTAATTATATCCCCCGATGAAATTTTCTTGTGTACGTTAACATTTTCCTTATTTGACAGACATGTTTGAGATCTTTTTTTCTTGAACAGGATTTCATATAATTCTTGTTACTTGAGAGGTGTATTAAACACATTAATATATTTAGATACCAGTCAATTTTAACTTAAATGTGGTCATAATGAAGTGATTAGTCAGTATTTCATAATCACTGTACATGTATATACATTGTCCTCTATATATTGATTTATTGTTACTAAGAAGACATATAAAGAAGGGATGCCCTCCTCCTAAATCAGGAACAGAATTATTGGCCACCAGCTCAATTGCCTCCTCTTGTGTTTCTGCTACACCACTGCTGCTCACCTTCCCACCCCCAATATACTATATTCTAGCACTTTGAGATTCACCATATTATTCAGAGTGTCTACATCAAATTAATATCAGCATCTAGCATTTTCTATATTTCCTTCAAGCTGCATTACACTGGAAAAAGTTAACCTGCAAGTCAACAGCTAATTCAACCAGCTACTTGTTGACCAAGAAATGCATATTGTTTCAGCCTTAATGTCTGGAAATGCCAAGTGGTAAAATGTCAACACAGCTGACATCAGTGGGACAAACATTGGCCATGCAAAAGTGACTCAATTTAAAACTTGGAGTTAGAGTAATCATAGAGAGTGCCCTGAACAGGAGGAATGAAATTCTGAACTTGTGAACCACTTGGCCTGGTTTAGGTGTTGCAGAGAAAAAAAATCCATATTCTAGGTTATTATATATTTCCATTGTGCATCTTATGTTATTTATCCAGGAGAAAATCCCACCAGTTCCTGTGAGACAGATGCCAGACAGACCTGGGTCATCTGGAACTCCAGTCAAAGCTGTGGCATCAGCCCCAGTCAACATCAGAGCTAGTCAGAACCCACAGGTAAATACAAACAGTACAACAATCATGTTTGAGTTGTCCGAGCATTATTACCACAGTCACTTTAATAATTAAGCGGCCCGTCAGGGACGCTTATTTGTTTTCACCGAAGTTCGACTGATCACCGCCGCCGCCGCCGGATTATGGTCTCCCTTGAATAACTTCTTAGCCTTTCATATTTTTCTTTCCTTCTTATCTTTCTTTAAAACTATAGGGGCGGGAAAAATTTTTGGGATACTTTGCGCAGACCTTAAGCTTTACCTAAGGTAACCTTAAGCATAACTCCAAAACACCCCGTCATCGCGTTTCGGAAAAAAACACACACACCTGTGCTATAAAATTTATCTGGTACATTCTAGACCAAATTTCCAAGGTCGGAAAGGATTTTCTCATCAATCGCACCATAAATACCTGAATGGGAGGCGTTTTATGTTTGTAAATTTTTTAAAAATGGGTACTTGGTCTGTATCTCAAAAACGGTTAGGATTTCGGCGTTTTGTTGGAATAACTTATTCAGCTACTTTTTGATAATCTTTCACATGCCGAAGTTTTAGCTCTGTATCTGCAAGCTTAAGGTCACCTTAATGACCAAAACATGGGTTTTAACCCTCCAGTTCACTTAGTTTTCCACACTTTTCAACCAAACTTGGCATATATATTAACATTCACCAAAGGATTATCCTGACTTTATGGTGACCTTAAACTGTTAATATTATTAGGGCTATGGCCCCCCTAAAGTCATCAAATTGGAATAAAATTGTCTGGCCTGTTATTTTTCCATCTTTTTTAAAATCTAACATATATTGATATTGAGGTACATCAAAAGAACACTCTTACTACCTTATGATTCAAATATTAATAATGTTAGGGCCATCTTAAACTTAAAATGTAGAGTTTTTCAGCCCTAAGCTTAGTTAATGTGTATATTTTTCAAATAAAACTTGCAACATTTATAAAGGTTGGCAGAAAGGACATTCTGCTTTTATGGTCACCTTAAAGTCCCAATATGAATGAAGTTATGGTCACTTTTCAGTGAAAAAAGGAAGTTTTCGGCCTCCAGCTATCTTATTGTTCAACTGACCTCAGCTAAACTTTGTACACTTATAAAGGATGACAAAAGGGACATTCTCATTTTATGGTCGCCTTAAAGTCGCAATATGGATGAAGTTATGGTCACCTTGCAGTGAAATTATGGAGTTTTTTATCTCCAGCTATCGTATTGTTCAGCAGAGCTCAGTTAAATTTTGTACACTTTTAAAGATGACATTAGGGACATTCTTATTTTCTTTCAACCTTGGAGTTCCAATACAAGTACAGTCATGGCCATCATGACATGAAAATGAGGATTTTCAGCCCCTAACTGATTTACTGTTCAGTAACATCAGTTTAACTTGACATTGATTATACTAAAGTAAGATTTTGTATAACATTTCACTTAAAATTCCTGTACTTAAGAGGCTTTGGCCATCTTAACATGATAAATATATACTTCTTGCTCCCTCCTCATTTATTTTAACACTTTTTAAAACCACACCTGGCATATGTATACTTAAAAATATTTATGTTGTCTGGCAAACCTAATCTCTTAGTGTTTATGAAGTTATGACATCTTCAAAGAAAAAATGAGCTATTTATGATGCACTGATGTGGTTATTAACATATTGCAACTGATCAGTGTTCACATAATATAAATTCCCAATTTTAGGCAGATTAAAAAACCACATTCTTCTGATTCCATTCTTTTGGAATTGTGGGGATATAACTTTTCCTTTTTGGAAAAAAAGCTTCAATTGATTCAACTTTTGTTTTGTAGAAGGAGTTGATGATCTAGCTACTTGTTCACATAGACTATATAAATTTGTCAAATGTATACACCTGACTTCTTTCATAATATAAGATGTTTGGAAAAAAAACACTTTCTCATAAACAGTTTTTCTTGTACAGCATTTTATGTATCTCCAGCTGAGTGGAAATGAATGACTTGTCCTTTTCTTTTTCCTCCCCAACTCTGTATTTGCTTTGTGTGATATCTATCAAAAGGCACATTCATGGAAAGTCTTTCTATGCAGAAAGAACCCACACCCCCCCCCCCCCAACTCCCCTTTAGTGCACATAAAAAGCAAGTGGAAAAAAGAATGGCCTCAGTGGGGGAAGTGGGGGGGGGGGGGGTTGATGGAGGGATTTGACAGATAGAGATATATATATGTGTGTGTGTGAAGCAAAAGTGGAACAAAAAAAAGTGGAATATTTATGCTGTTCTTTCGAATGTATATTGTTTTCTTTTACTTCTTCAGTTTCACTTAGACTTCTACATTTAATTAATTTTAGCTCGAGTGGGAAATGAATTTTTGAAACTTTAATGCATTCAAATTCCTGAAGTGATGCACTAAATCACTTATAACTTGAAAAGTATTGCGTTCACAGCATTTTGTTAAAATATGTTATTAGGCTACTTTTTCCACAGCTACAACAAGTCCAGTAACTTGTTTGGTCTTAATTTTGTGCATTATTGAAGTGTGGAATGGATCATGATCTCCTACTATTATTCCTAAGCCTAGATTTTTAATTTCAATTGCTAAATCATTCATAAATATTGCAGTATATAAACTCATACTTTTCTTTCCCAATAAATCCAGTAACATTTTTCTAGCGCTATAGCTCGACTTGTTTGTAACTTGATTTTTATGTCGTCACTCTGCGGCGTGGGCGTACGCGTCCGCGTACACGTCCGCGTGAACAACTTCTCCTCCAAAACTACAAGGCCTAGAGACGTGCTGTTTTTTTTAAAAGATACCTTATCTATCGAGGATGAAAAATTGTTCAAGGCATGCAAATCTGTCTGTTCGTCTGTTTGCTAGAGACATTACAAGGGGGGTACCCCCACCAAAAGTGTGAAAATTTCAACACTTAATCACAATTTTCTCAGTGACTATTGCAGGGATTTCTCTCATATCTTGCATATATGTACTAGGCCACAGGTAGATTCTCTTGTGTGAGTATGAGACCTGGATCTGTCTTACTTTTTTTTTAATAAATTTTTTTAATAATTTTTAATGCATTAAAATTCATGAAATCATGCACAAAATCATTTATAACTTGAAAAGTGTTGCATTTAGAGCATTTTGTTAAAATATGTTATTCAGCTACTTTTTTCATAGCTACAATATGGTGAGTAAGTTGGGTGCCTGTCTCAATAGCTAAGTGAGTAATAGCTACTTTTGGGCTTTTCAGTAACTTCCATCATGAGTAAAATCACTTGTAACTTAAAAACTATTGCATTTAGAGAATTTCGTATAAATATGTTATTCAGCTACTTTTGGGTCAGCTATAACATAGTAAAATTTCAGACCTGTAGCTCATAGCATAGCTGAGTAATAGCTACTTTTAGGTTATCACTGTTGAGTAAATCACTTATAACTTGGAAACTATTGCATTTAGAGTATTTTGTTGCAATATGTTATTCACCTATTTTGGGGTCAGCTATAACATAGTGAAGTTCCAGACCTGTGGCTCATTGCATAGCTGAGTAATAGCTACTTTGAAGTTCTCACTGTTGAGTAAATCAGTTGTAATTGGAAAACTATTGCCTTTACAGAAATTTGTGCAAATATGTTATTCAGCTACTTTTGGCTCAGCTATAACATAGTGAAATTACAGACCTGTAGCTCATGGCACAACTGAGCAATAGCTATTCTCAGGCACTGACTGTTGAGTAAATCGGCTATAACTTGAAAAATATTGCATTTGGAGTATTTTGTTAAAATATATTGTTCACCTACTTTTGGGTTAGCTATAACATAGTGAAATTACAGACCTATAGCTCATGGCATAGCGGAGCAATAGCTATTTTCAGGTTCTCACTATTGAGTAAATCAGTTGTAACTTGAAAACTATTGCATTTACAGTATTTTGCTTAAATATGTTGTTCACCTACTTTTAGGTCAGCTATAACAGAGCAAAAATTCAGACATGTAGCTCATTGTCCTCAGTGGCCTAGTGGTTAGCAAGTTTGGCATCTAATCATAGGCTGTCACCTCTGTGGGTTCGAGTCCCACAAGTGGCAATTCTGAGGACCTGTCCCAATATGACCCTGGCTGTTGAACGGGACGTAAAACCCCAACTTTGACCTTTGACCTTTGCATAGCTGAGTAATAGTTACTTTGAGGTTCTCACTCTTGAGTAAATCAGTTGTAACTTGAAAACTATTACATTTAGAGTATTTTGTTAAATATGTTATTCACAGACGTTTTGGTCAGCTATAACATAGTGAAATTGCAGACCTCTATGTCATGGCATAGCTGAGCAATAGCTTCTTTCAGGTTCTCACTGTTGAGTAAATCATTGTATCCAACCTGTAGGAAATCATGGGCTGGGAATCTGTTAATATGGTCCGATTTGACCTTGGAACCCTCCTTCAAGGTCAAATGAGGATAGCCAAACATAAAAGTGCTTATAACTCGCTTATTATTGGTCCTAGAGGTTTGGAATGAAAACCAACCTATAGAAAATCATGAGCTGGGAATTTTTTGGTGTGGTCGGATTTCACCTTGGACCCCTCCTTCAAGGTCAAATGAGGATAGCTAAACTTAAAAGTGCTTATAACTCGCTTATTATTGGTCCTAGAGGTTTGGAATGGAAAACCAACCTATAGAAAATCATGGGCTGGGAATCTTTTGGTGTGGTCGGATTTCACCTTAGACCCCTCCTTCCAGGTCAAACGAAGATAGCCAAACTTAAAGTGCTTATAAGTCGCGTATTATTGGTCTTGGAGGTTTGGGATGGTAAACCAACATATAGGAAATCATGGGCTGGGATTCTTTTGGTGTGGTCAGATTTGACCTGGGACCCCTCCTTCAAGGTCAATTGAGGACAGCCAAACTTACAATTGCTTATAACTCACTTATTATTGGTCCTACAGGTTTGGGATGGTAAACAAGCTACAGGAAATCATGGGCTGGGAATTTTTTTGTGTGGTCGGATTTGACGTTAGACCCCTCCGTCAAGGTCAAACAAGGATAGCCAAACTTAAAAAGTGCCTATGACTCACTTATTATTGGTCCGAGAGGTTTGGGATGGTAAACCATCCTAAATTCTTTGGCTGGGAATCTTTTGGTATGGTCAGATTTGACCTTTGGATCCCTTCTTCATGGTCGAACGAGGATATTGCATTTATAGTATTTCTTTACATATTTTTAACCTACTTTTTACACTTAAACAATTACCTTGTTACTTTATTTCATAATACCATTTGCAGGGCACAACTTTTTTGTCCTTTTCTTCTGTCAGCTTCGGAATATCTTTCGAACATGCTGTTCAGTTACCATTTACTGTATTTCTGTACAGCCCTTTCCCTGATAATTATGCTTTCCTCTCATTATCACCATCACAAATCAAAAACATTCAGTCAGCTGACACAGTGCCCGTTCACGGGCACTCTCCTCTTGTTCTTGTAAGCAATAACACTGAAGCAAAATCAGTAACTTTTGAACAAAAAGCCTAACGCACTTTGGTTCACTGGATTTTATTAGTGGTTTTGTTAAGTTTTTAGTTGAAGCACAATCAGTAATTTTAAACAATAGTTCTTAAGCATCTTAGTCCACTGCATTCAATTAGTGTTTTATACTTAAGTCTGATACTAATGACATTTTGAACAGAAATGTCTGTGGTCAGTGTACCCTTTCACTTGAGACCTCTTCTCCGAGAGCATTACCAAAGAATGTAGGACATACAGAATCCGGGGAAAAAAATGCCTCCTGGACAAAATGCCTCACAGAAAAAAATGCCTCCTGGAAAGAATGCCTCCTAGAAAGAATGCCTCCTGGATATTTTGTGACAAGGAAAAAATGCCTCCTGAGAAAAAAAAGTTATTTCAACTTGTAAACATGTTACATATGAAACCTATAACATACAATATCAAAAACATGTTAATTTCAGATAATGTACAGTCAAAACCAAAACGTACAATATCATGAAGTACAATTTACAAATATCTTCTTGAAAGGGTATCCCTTCAGCTGTACTCTGGACCAGTTTAAAAGCAGGATTTATGGCTGTGAGGTTTCTTGATGAAATAGTTGTGGCTTACAATATGCATTCTAATCAAATTACAACATAGGCTATCCCCTCTGTAAGGGGTTTATCGCAGTTAGATGCACTAGGAGGGGCAGAAATGTAATTACAAGAAAAACACGAAACCTGTCATAATGGAACCAAGGATGAGCAGCCAGCTAAAAGAGTGAGAAGCACCAGCAAAACCTTACAAGAGAAACTTACATACCTTTGTACAGCTAAGCAAAATGGGTAAAAGACTGTGAATTTTTGACAGGCATTGGCGACTATAAGACTCAAGTGGAAAAAATGAAGATGCCTCAGAAGTTGTAATGTGAACCTGTAGTGTTATAATATTGAAAGAACTTTTTTTCTTAGGAGGTATTTTTCTTTGGTCACAAAATATTCAGGAGGCATTCATTCTAGGAGGCATATTTCCTAGGAGGCATATTTTCTAGGAGGCATTTTTTCCAGGAGGCATTTCTTCCGCGCATCGGACATACATTCTTTTCAGAAGTAAATTTCACACCTACAATAATAATAATTATTTCTCTTCTGCCAAGCTGTGGTCATTCTTTCATTTGTTAAATATGGTAACATACACAATACAATAAACTTTACATTTTCTATTCCTTGTGATGCATATCTTGACATCTTTTACGGCTTACTTCGCACTTTTTCATCAGGGCCGCTTCGTTTTTGTCAGCAAAAATATTTTTCTAGTTAAAATAAATCTTAGCAATGTGAGGAAGTGGTAGGCCATGTAAAGCTGTGCTCCTATTTGCAGAGCGATGGGTTCTGTAAAAATAACTCCTTATATATAGAGCTGTTGGTCGTATAAAATTGCTCTCTGTAAAAATGCTGGTGTATTTACAGACCAGATGGAAGGACTCTCCTGTTCATGTAGCTGGGGACGTAGAGTCTCGCCGTAGACACAAGGTTCACTGGCAGACGTCCGAGGGTTCAACCTCCCCTTCGAACAACTCAAACAGCAACACTGCAGGCAGTGTGGAAGAACTTGACCTCTGTACTCGACTGCGAGAACTTGAGCAAGTATGTTTAACTGAATTTATACAAGTGATCAGTGACAAAACATCAATCATATACAGGTGCATCCATCACAGTACAGGCGGTATAATGAGAGGTTATAGGCATTAGTAAACACACCTCAGTCCTTAAACTACTGTCTAAAGTTCATATGCAAAGCTGTGACACAGTGGTAAATGTACCTCCACTCACCTTATGTTGCCGTATTACACCAAAAGACAACCGAGTGAAAACCTTATATACACTATGGGCTACACCTTCAGTTACCATAGCAAGAAATTTATCTACACATGCTCACAGTGAGGCGGTCTAAAGCAGAAATTTTAAACATTTCAGAACTTCCGTAGGACACGCAAGATATGAATGTTTTGCCACTGTGTCACAAGTTTGCATAACAACCTCGGACAGTAGTTGAAGGTCAGGGGCATTTTGTATAACAACTATATCTGCGGGTTATACCACCTGTAATGTGACTGGGGTATTAATAACTGTCAGTGTAAGTCTTTACAGTTTTTTCAATTTCAAATTTAGATCATTACTCTGGAATTCAGAGTTAAAATGAACTAATAGTTCAAGTCCCTAAAGATTTGACCAATAGTTTCGAACTGTATGTTTAAATCCAGAACACCATCAGTGTGCAAAAAGTCAAATTTGGTATCTATGCTATTAAAAGTCTGTAGAATGTTTTACATAAATTTTCTTCCAGGATATTTTTTTGCTTCAAAGTGAAATTTATGGAGTGTGTAAGAAACTTGAAAGCCTTCTTTATTACCTCTGTTTATGTACCGGGGCTTGACAGAATAGTGGTAAATATATTCATTCCTCCAATAAAGATGTGGGTTTGAATCTTCACAACCTTCAGTGGCAAGCTCTGTAGTTGCCTTCCCATTCACAGCTGTTTCCATTGAGAAATCTTGACCCACACGGCTGTCTTTTATTTTGAAATATTACCCAGTCTATGTGCTGCAAGTGATTTTGAACCCAAGTACATTAAGTAAACCTTTATTTGCCAGGGGTAAAGTGTCATTTGTTACCATATCTGTTGGCCACAGTTCCTGTACCATGTCTGTCGATGGCATTTACGCACACTAATAAATCCCTACAGTTTGTTTGTGTGAAAATAGCTCTGTATATTTTACATGCATGTGTGTTATATTAAATGGACAGTTACTTGAACTATGTGTAATACATTTTTACACATGCTAAATGTTGCCATCATTGTATTTGGTATGTTGGAAATATTCTGGTAAATCTCATGTCAGAGTGATATCTGCATTATGAACAGAGTGCAGTTTCTTAAGCCTCTCTTACATCCCATTGTACGTGTATAGACATGTAAGTGTGCTACAAATATTGTTGAAAAATTGCAAGCTTAGTCTGGTAGTGGGATAGCAGAGATTTGCACGTGCAAATGAGGTGTATTTTCCAACAAGAGTGTCACTACTTGAACATCAAAGAGCAGACTATGACTAGCTACAGACCCCACAGTGGGTTAATATGGATGCAAGGTACACATGATTGTATCATATGGCACGTGCAAACCCTGCAAGTGAATGGGAGATCTTGCAACACTAGCAAGGAGAATGCACATGCGCAAGTCGCTTGTAAGCTACCCTTGAGACATAGATGCGTTGAGAACCACACTGCGTGCATGTGCATGCCAATTTTCATTGTGGGTTCTGTGTGATCTTTATATTCTGTTATAAAATCACAAGTGTAGCTTAAGTAACCAAGACGTACGTGCATGTATAATGGGATGTAAGAGAGGCTTTAAATAATGCATTTTAGACTTTTATGCTTGCTCTTAGATGTGGTTATTGTATTTGTACAAAAATATCTTAGTAATACTATATTCTATGTAAGGGAAGATATATCATTCTTGTGTGCTTTGCCATTATGAACTGAGGGCAGTGAAAAATGTATTTTAGTACTTCCAGCTGACAACCTTTTTACCAGGAATATATTTGCATACGATTGCCATGGGAGGTAAAGGGTTGAGATACCTAAAGTGTTTATACATATATGTACCCTTTAGTGTTAGTTTCATATATTAGCATTTCAGAAATGATGATAAATGGCTCTGGGTTTGTTGAAAAAAACTTCATATCTTATTAGGTCTAAAAAATTAAATGACAGTGTTTGATATTTACATTTTATGTTTCCATATTATCCCAAGGTCTTAGCAAGAGAGCGCCAAGAAAAAAGCCACGAGAAAGAAGAACGGCAAAAACTACAGGAATTACTGTACGAAAGGGAGAAAACCATCGAGCATCTGCAGAGAGAAATATCATTGTTACATCAGGTCAGTGTAAATTAATTTCAGCTCTTCATTTAATATCTGTATTTACCTCTTTAAATTTGTTCAGTCATTCAACTAAAGTCTTAAATATATACCAATTGAAATATGCATGTGATGCAAGTCTGCAATCTACTTCTGACAATAATTTCTTTGTTATTGCTGATTGATATAAATACAGCATGCAATCGTCCTATATCCATTTTATCAAGTTATCAAAAGACACAGGCATATTTATTTTGCAGATTTTTTTGTTATACAATATGGAAATCCAAATTTATTTATTTTATAAGATAAGATTTTATCTCTAGAATGATGGTATTCAGATATTCAGTAACTTTGTAGAAACTTCATCATCAGTCATGACATTGTGATATCCACACAGGGCACTTGTTATTGTGGTTTCAATTTCATAGTTGGTAAAGATTAACTTAATTTGGTCACTGGGCAGCTGCTTGCATGAGCCATCGACTAACAAGTTAACTGTTTCCAGTGTATAGCATCTTTGAGAAAATACTATAAATATCAGATGCACATGTCTAGCAGGTGCCTGGTGTCCAAATTAAACTGATTGTTTCAGCTTTAGTTATAGTATGATGCCACTTTTGTATTTTGATGATGTCTCTATGCCTTTATAAATTGATTTCAACTTTTAACATGTTTTTTTATTGCGTTAATACATTCTATCCAATGGACCATTGCTTATCCGGTCGGCGCGGACCGGTCCGCCAAACGTCAGAAAAAGACGTCCTGTGTTTCCACCGGCTAGGCCGGTCCAGTACTGTGCACTCGCCAGGTGGCGTGTCGTACTTCCTTCCTGTCTAGACAGAGTGACGTCATAGCATCTTTTTCGTTTGGCGCATGTATTGTGTACACAAATTTTGTTACTGGAAAAAGTTTTCTGGATTTTCATCTTTAATTCTCAGAGTGTGCTTTCTACTTTTATATTATATTGTTCAAGAGTGTTAAACTTTATAGATCATTTTGACTTTGATTTATTTTCGGATCATCATGTCTTCGCCCAGCCAAAAGCATGGAAGCTGTGGACATATCATGGCTAGCTTTGACAGCCATAACTTCTGCGCACGCTGCAGAGAGAAGGGTAAGGGCTCAGATCCGTGTACTTCCAAAAATGACTGTAACTCTTGCAATGTTTTAACTGAAGAACAACGCTTACAGTTGTCGACGCCTTCTTATAGGATTAAGAAGGAGAAAAGGGATCTTAAGAAATCCTCCGATACACCCAAGCAAGACTCATCCAGTTCCTCTCTCATAGACCCGTCCTCTGTGACGGTAGTGGGAGCTGTGGACGGCCAGGGGATTTTGCAGTCCCCTGGTTCGAGTGCAGGGAAGAAGAAGAAATCTAATTCATCAGACAAACCCAAGGTTGCTTCCAAGGACAGTAAAGCTAATGTGGAGAAACCTTCTAAATCATCTGTCAAACCTCACAAGTCTTCAGTTGATTCCAGGATCGACGACTTAGACCTTAAGTGGTCGGACAGATTTAATAGAATTGAAGCTCTACTGTTAGCAAGGTCTTTGGAGAAACCTAAACCAACCTTTACTTCTGTAAAGATCGCTCCAGCACACTCACCTCCTGCCAGTTCGGTCATCTCGTCCAAACCCTTCATCAGACCTTCTGATGCTCATCGGTCACCGACCTCACTTCACAGAAACAGGTTACCGACCAGTCAACTGGACCGGACAAACTACAACAACACTCAAATTTGCATGGTTTTACTCAGACTGCCTCCAAGTCGACCAGCAAGTCGTTAAAGGGAAAAGCCTCTACCAACCAACTCTCAGATCTGGCTGGTACTGAATCTCCAGTGTCTCAACAAGTACCCAGCAGGTCGTCATTGGCACCGGCCAGACGGCGTAGTACTTCCTCTATGGATACCAATACCGACACCGACCTTTCTGATCGTCCCCCAGTGGACATTTTTGTCGAAGAGGGAGAACTCTCAGATCAGGAACATGACAACACCGCTGCCGACCCCGACCAGACCCTCTCAGAGGACCAAAATTACAGAGAAACTATGAGAGGGATCCGGTCGTTTATGGGGTGGACCCATATCCCTGATATGGATACGGCAGCATCAACGGCAGATGACAACCCATTTGCAGGTCCGAAAGCCCAGCCTACAGGCAAGACCTCAGTGTCAATGCTCACCGATGAGTGGCTGTTTAGTAAGATGGGGAAACTAAATCTAACACTCACAGAGGGTTACCCGTCGCGAAGCTCAGAGGCTGGTGGTCTACTTAAAGAGTTTGTACGCCCCCCGAGATCACAAGCTAAGTGGTACAGCTTTACACCGAACCAGGAGAATGTAGGGAAGGATCCTAGCAAGACTGTATCTTCATGGAGCACGGACTCTTCCAAGATTAACAGCACCTACAGTCGCATTGCCAAGGCTGCAGGCATTGCATCCACCCCACCACCTTCTTGTCAAATCTCCCAAGACAACTTACGAAGGTGGGAGAAGTCTGCCCGCGAAGCCTCTATCATATGCAACCAGGCGGCAGGCTTCAACCGGTGTCTGTACAAGGTGCAGGACTCTATGCAATCCCAACTGAAAGTGATTAAAGCTGACTTTAGTAAAGGAAAGTCTTCCTCCAAGGTATCTCAGGCGGTGGATGAGTTGCAGTTTTTGATGGAGTTTAACTCAAGTATCACTCAATCCATGGCTAAGACATTAGAACATTTGACGGACTTTGTCTTTGTCACTGTCGCCAACACCACCCTGGCCAGACGAGACTCTTACCTGTCTCACCTCAAGTTGGGTGTCAAGCCTGATACCTTTGCTGCCTTGCGAACGGGCCCCCTGCATATACCTACACTGTTCCCGGACTCAGCTCTTAAGCAAGCAGAGCAAGATATCGCCAACTTCAAAAGCAAGGGACAGACCCATTCTGGGAAGAAAGGTCGCTTTCACCCTTATGAGCGTCAGGACAAACGCTCAGACTTCAGAAAGCCGAACCGCCCTGCTTGGAAGATTATTGGTAACAGGGGCCAACAGAAGAAAGGAAAACCCAAAGCCTCTTACTACTCATCGCGACCAGCCAAGGGCCAGCAGTCCTATAAATGACAATTACTTTGTAAACAGGGTACAGGAAGGACTGCTGGCCGAGAGCAAGACATTACCACAAGATCTGACATTAAACTCTGTAAATTGTGGTGTTGTAAAAGTTGTACGTTCTGCGCCCGGGCATTCACAAAAGAAAGAAATAAGTCCCGGGGCAGCAGTTTGTCAAGTATCAGAGAAACACAAATTAAAATATGTGAAACCTGTTTCTTGTGTCACTTACTTGTCTTGTGTCCAACCTGTAACAAATGCCCAACTTGCTGCACAAAATCTGCCTGTAGGGGCCAGACTACAACATTTTTGGCAAATTTGGCTGGATCTAGGAGCCGGTCCGAAAGCTATTCCGATTCTGAAAGAGGGCTACACCCTCCCCTTCCGGACCCGACCGAAACTTACAAGGTCTCCCACGGTCATAAGTTGTTATGTCAATCCTCACAGGGACAGCTACCTGTTAGAGGCATTACATCAACTTATAGTCAAAAACGCAGTGGAACTGGTGCGAAACCAAAAATTCCTAGCCTAGGGGTTTTTCAACCGACTCTTCCTGGTACCAAAACCCAACAAAAAATGGAGACCCATTTTGGACCTAAGCAATCTAAATGTCTTTCTCAAGGTGGAGAAATTCAAAATGGAAACACCAGAAACCATCAGAGCTTCTCTCCACCAGGGGGAATGGGTCACCTCCATAGATTTCAGGGACGCTTACTTCCACATACCCATACAAGAACAATCCAGGAAGTATGTCAGGTTTCATTTCCGAAACCGGACATACCAGTTCAAGGCTCTGCCCTTTGGTCTCTCAACGGCACCTTTGGAATTCACTGTGATAGCCAAAGAAGTGAAACTGATGGCCACACACAAGGGTATAAGGATCCACCAGTACCTAGACGACTGGTTAGTGAGAGCCAGATCCCACCAAGCCTGTCTCCAACATACTCAGACCCTAGTACAAATGTGCCAGGATCTAGGTTGGATGGTGAACTTGGAAAAGTCAGAACTGCAACCCAAACAAATCTTCGAATTTGTAGGCTACCAGTTCGATCTCACGATCGGTTGAGTCCGACCGACACCGGACCGGTGGCAGAGGCTCCAGGACACCATAACCAAAATTCTGTCTTCACCGGCCTGTCCGGTCAGACAGCTCATGTCCTTGATCGGTCTCTTAACAGCCACAGAAAAACAAGTTCACCTAGGCAGACTAGGAATTCCGGGATCTATGCTCCGGACCGATAGTACTGGTGGCAACTGACAACACTACAGTAGTGTCGTACATCAACAAGGAGGGAGGAATGAGGTCGGGCCCGCTTTGTGCTTTACTATGGAGAATGTTGACTTGGTGCACCAGACATCAGGTCACTCTCAAAGCCCGACATATACCAGGCAGGCTGAACGTGGTAGCAGACCAGCTATCTCGACTAGGCCAGATAATTCAAACCGAATGGTCTCTCCTCCGGGCGATATGCGACAGGTGGCACCGGCCCGATATAGACCTCTTCGCCACGAGGTTCAACAACAAGTTACCTCAGTTCATTTCACCAGTACCGGACACACTTGCAGTAGCAGTGGATGCACTCAGTCTTCAATGGGAGGGAATGGAGGCTTATGCCTTCCCACCAGCAGCCATCTTGGGCAAGGTCGTGGAGAAATTACAGGACTCCCATTGCAAGAGAATCATTCTGATTACTCCAGGATGGCCCAACATGCCTTGGTTTTGGGATCTTGTGACCATGTCCAGTCAGATCCCTCTGAGCCTACCCAACCTACCCAATCTGCTGACCCAGCCTTTCAATCAGATCCCTCACAGAAATCTGACAAACCTGAATCTCCATGCATGGCTCCTAGAGCCACAGCAATCAAGAAGCAAGGCTTCTCTGAGACAGTGGCAGCAAGGATTGAGGCTCCTCAAAGAGGATCAACCAGATCAGTTTATGAGGCAAAGTGGACCATTTTTACAAAGTGGTGCAACACTTATCAGGTGGACGTCAGGGCACCCCCTTTACAGTCCATTGCTGACTTCCTTATGTACCTTTTTGAGGACAGGAAGTTACAGCCCAGCACCATTGATGGTTACAGATCGGCCATTGCTGATAAACTGGGCAGTTCGACTCTCAATGTCAGCAAAGATGAAAATCTCACTCGTCTCCTGGAGAGTTTCCATAGAGACAGACCCAAGGGCAGACGGGGTATCCGGTCTTGGAATCTATCTCTGGTCTTACACTAGTTAACAAAGGCTCCTTTTGAACCAATCAAGGAGGCCTCCTTGAAGCATTTGACCTTCAAGACAGTCTTCCTACTAGCCCTTGGATCAGGCAAACGCAGAAGTGAGATTCATGCTTGGCTAAACAGGAATATTAGGCACCAATCTGACTGGTCAAAGGTGTCCATGTACCCATCACCCAGCTTTCTCTCTAAAAATCAGCTGGCCAAGGAGGTACCCGACAGTGTTGCCCCAGTGGTTATACCAGCACTGGCACCAACCCTGGATAAATCCCTCAAGTCTGATAGGTCACTCTGTCCGGTCAGAGCTTTACGCTACTATTTGGATAGAACCTCAGACATCAGGCAGAATAAGGAGCTAGTCTTTGTCTCCTTCAAGAAGGGTTTCGACAAAGACATCTCCCCTGCCACTATCTCCTCATGGATCAAGCGAACTGTGATCCTATGTTATGAGCTCTCTGATCAACAAGCCCACACCCTGCATCAGGTTAAAGCCCATGATGTCAGGGCCTTTGCTGCCTCTAAGGCCTTCCAGTCGGGAGTTTCCTTAGACCAGATTCTTTCAGCTTGCCACTGGAAGTCACATACCTTCACACAATTCTACTTGAAGGATGTGGCCTGGGCTGACTCCGAGCTCTATCATTTAGGTCCTGTAGTGGCTGCACACCAGATCCACAAATAACCTGGGACCTAGAGGAGATCTGTGAATATGTAAATAGTTGTACATATATTTAAGTAAAAAAAAAAAACAAAAAAAAACTGTGTTGTGCTTCCCTCGGGAGGTTTATTCCTACTATTTCTGGGACTGATCTCACCCTCAGAGCAGGTCTGTTACAAAAAAAGGGGTGGGGGCAGGTCGGTTAGGACCAATGGACCGGTCCCTACTAACCGACTATGGCCCTCAAGGTATCTGACCACAAGGTATATCCGGGCCTGAAAGAAATCAATTGTTATCTTGATTATGAGTTCACCTAAGTCCCTAGTAACCTACCTGCCGACCAAGCAGTAGTTATTCAGCAATGGTCCATTGGACAGGATGTATTAACGCAATAAAATTGCAAATTTAATAAATAAATTAAATTTTTATAAGTTAATACCCTATCCAATGGACACACAAGACCCTCCCACCGACCCTGCTATCAGTTTACTAGGGGTCTAATTTGTTTAGACAACAAAAAAGATGCTATGACGTCACTCTGTCTAGACAGGAAGGAAGTACGACATGCCACCCGGCGAGTGCACAGTACTGGACCGGCCTAGCCGGTGGAAACACAGGACGTCTTTTTCTGACGTTTGGCGGACCGGTCCGCGCCGACCGGATAAGCAATGGTCCATTGGATAGGGTATTAACTTATAAAAATTTAATTTATTTATTAAATTTGCAATTTTGCAATAATACTTAGGTCACACTTTTTCATGTTGGGGTCAAAAGGTACAACCAAAGGGGCTTATCTGTCTTTGGTTGTGGTTCAGTCTGTGTGATATTTGTGTGGGATGCATTCGGTGGGATTCAGTGGGATTTACTTTGGGTAGGACGTGTTTGGGGCAATTTGATACAGCTCAGAAAGCAATTTGCTTTTGGGACTGCAATTTTTAGAAACTAGTGCTGCGACTCGGAATACAAAATTTACAGAGTAAATAACTAATCCAAACTTTCATGTAATATTTTTGTACATTTCAACAATTCTAAGGCGATTTCTTTGGGACATAAACTGCTCCCATGTTTATTTTACGGAAAATCACTTCCTCTTCTGTTTGATTTGACTGGAAACATACTAGAACTCAACCCTTTTTCGGCATCCCGAATTTTGGCTTTTTTGATCGATGCATTGAAAGTGATGCCGTCATCAATCAATGCATCGAATGGACCACTAATCGGTGCAGCACTATTAGAAACTTTTGAAAAACATCTCTCAACCTCTCATGAGTTGAACTACAGTATACATGCTGAAAGCGTGAAATGTTGGGACGGATATACAAGGTCACTGTTCGGAGCCATAGGGACGAGGTTTTCCAGAGAAAATAAAATACAAACAACTGTAAGAAAAGGTGAGACCTGGGCTTAAACATTGTGTTATGGTGGAAGGGATGAGATTTTATAGAACTAGCCACTGTTATAGTTGAATGTGCAGTGAATTGATAGAAGTTTTGGTTATCCCTTCAGAATAATTTTTGGGACCTGAGCTAATATTTGAATAAGAATTTTATAATAGCAAATGGAGCATGGTGTTTTCGGGTCCGCACTTGTAAGGTTTTTTTTTTCTTTTTTTTTTTTTTGAGTGACAGATCTATTAGATATTGATCATTCTGTCCATATGCCACTGTGACCCAGTTAGTGGCACACTCATCCAGGAACACTGAGCTTCAGTGACTGAGGACCTAGGGTTAGTTCCAGTTACAGGCAGATATGTAATGGCTTGATCGTACCTTGTGAACCCAACATGGAAAAGTGTGACCCAGGTATCACAGTTGGCAAGCTGAGGAATCTTGGAGATGTTGATAAATAGTTATCCCTGAGCCTCTGCGTTTCAGATGGGAAAATGTCAGTCACTGTCGCTTGGGTTGCACTTGTGCAGTCGGAATAGGTCTGATAGCACTAGAGTCATGGAGTCAGGAGATATTGCATTGAATACAAATAGCATACTTAGTCTATTCATCAAAATACTGTTATGATTCACTGATTAAGTAGTTACCATCTTTGTAATACCATGTTGTTTCTTTAGTATGCACAACCCAAAAAATGAGCCCAAAGTCAAAGTATAAGGTAAAAAAAGGTTGAAAAGGAATATGGCATGATTTGGTTTTGTATGATTGTATATTCTTTGGTTGTCATAGCTTGTCAAGTTTGTTGGTGTCTTTGCCTTCAAGGAGGAATGTAAAATGTAATTTCTTTTTGTTAACACTCGACGATAGGAGAGGGTTATTGTAATCAGTTTGTTTCTGTCTGTCTGTCTGTCTGTCTGTCTGTCTGTCTGTCTGTCTGTCTGTCCGTCTGTCTGTGCACCGTTTCGCCCTTATAACTCAAAAACTATAACACCAATCGAGCTCAAATTTGGTGGGCAGGTATTTTATGGGGTACAGACGGATTCTTTCAAATTTGGTGTAATTTGTGTGAAAACTAAAGCCAGGAGAGAGTTTTTCTTATTTTTAATTGGGCTTTTACAGTGAAATCTGCTTCTCTGTCTGTGCACCATTTTTCCCTTATAACTCAAAATCTATAACTTCAATCAATCTCAAATTTGGTGGGAAGGTATTTCATGGGGTACAGACGGATTCTTCCAAATTTGGTCTAATTTGTTTAAAGATTAAAGCCAGGAGAGAGTTTTTCTTATTTTAATTGGGAACACACAGTGAAACTGCTTCTCTTCATCACATACGTAAAAATCAATATTTTGCTTTCTGATGATGTCATTAATAAGTGATGTCACAATGTAACTGCCATTGTGAGGTCACAAACCTAGCTTGTGATACTTGATGTCTTTAAGTAAAAATATTTCTTCTCATTGTACGTCTTGAAATTGACATAAACATAATAAAGAGGGAGGTGGCATATTCATCATTTTTATTAATTATTATTTCTGTTTTATTTTCTCTTTTTTCTTTCAATTCCTTGACAGTCCATCACAAAAAATTACCATGCATGATTTTCACCAAGAAGTGACCTTTAAACAGAATTTTTACCTCCACCAGCAGTTTATGTTTTTGTTTTAATTGTTTTTGTTTGTTTTATTTTTTTGTGTGTGCTTGTGTGTGTGTAGGGGTGGGGGGGTGGCGTGGGGGTGTTTAGATTACTCCAAAACTAATGAACAGATCTTTATTTAAAAATTTGTGAGTAGGACCTGACTGAAGGAAGAAGTTACTAAAACAAAGATCAGGATCTTATTTTAGGGACAAAAAATTCATGTCCCAATTCAGGTCCCATTTCAATGTATTTTTAATGACTTTAGCTTTCTACTTGATATTTCTATGAAAATAAATTTACATGTTTGGTTTTATTTTATTGTCTTCCTTACAATATTTTATATCACTTGAGAGACTGGTCACATGGAGTCGAGCGTTTTGCTCTCTCTGAGTGCATCTTGTTTTCTGTGATTTTGGTGTATAATGATTCCATCATAATTTCTTTCCTTTGTTGTTATTT
Organism: Sabellastarte sp. h YS-2021; assembly: GCA_964017235.1. Lineage (NCBI taxonomy): Eukaryota > Metazoa > Annelida > Polychaeta > Sabellida > Sabellidae > Sabellastarte > Sabellastarte sp. h YS-2021. Next base: position 161,845,846 of record OZ024927.1, on the reverse strand, counting down.
TACTTTTTTATTTTTGGTCACTAAAATGACCCTGTGATTATCTAGTCAGATCTCTTCAGTCAGAACCACAATAACTTGAAACAAAGGATTTTGCAGATACCGGTATTCAGCAAACCAGAGTCTCAGTGTATTTGAACTTTAGATATTACTGGGGGATTTGTTGCATCAATTTTGTATATTTTTGCCAAAATTATATTTATTTGGAGATGCATCAACATTTGACAAAATGATAAGCATGCACTTCAAGATGAACTAGACACAGAATATATTCTTTATACTTTCAAGTTATAAAATCCAATTCCTACTTCATTATGTAGATTTTTCAGTATCTATTTTCAGTGCCAGAAAATCTATTTTCAAAAGTCCCTGAGTGTTTATTCTTAGTTTTTGGTGTTTGCATGACTTACCTGACTGAGGTGTTCTTCTTTCTGTGGTTCTTGTATGTTTTAGTTTAATATGTTATTTGTTGCATGTACATTGGGGTGTTTTAATGTCTATATGTAGAGTGGTGTTTCTGGTTATACAGAGTCAGTTGAACTGAAATGTTATTTTCTCAATTGCACTCAAAGGCCTGGTGAATTGAAACACTGTCATAATCACTAGTACTTCACAAAATACAGGTGACCACTTAAATATGACTTGTTTGTGATTCATTGGATGACCCTTTGCCTGTTTGAGATATTCCTGCTAAAAATTTGAAACGAGGTACACAGAGTTGTCTTTTAGAAGTGATTTTATTATTTGTTTTAATATTTAAGTAATTAAATTAAAGTTATTAAGCGTCTCTTGTAAATGGGGCACTTTACACAAATTTTATACAAGTAATAATTTTAGCCTTTGACCTTTATCAAGGTCACATCACAATTTTTTTTTTCCTTGTACTTTCTTTTCACCATAATTTCTCAGGAAGTACCGTGTATAGATCAACAAAATTGGCAAGTGCTTTCCTCACAGTGGGCACATGTTGTGTATATCTAGTTTATCTACTCACATTAAGGACCTTACACAGCTTCCATATATTTTGAAGTTTGACAATTATCTTTATAGCTACAAAAGTCACATGGCTGTGTTACTGTTACCTTAAAGTCAGCAAAATCAAGTGTCTTTGGTGTGCTGTATAGAGGCAGAAGAGATGTGTAGAATATCAAATATCTGTTTGTTTTGGATTTAAAGCCTTGGAATGTCCTAAAGTTGATTTTTGTATATTTTGCAGTTTATGTAGAAAAATATTGCCTGGAATCCTGTAAAACTTTATTGAATTACTCTTTAGGACTATTCAGACCTAGTAATTTGACTTTTTGCACCTTTTTTTCATTTCCAGGTCAGATCTGTGATCCCAATGGTTAAGAATTTCAGTTATTGCAGAATATCTCTTTTATTATTGTGATTAGACATTTGAAATTTATTGGGAGGTTATAGCGAATCATGCCCTGGAATTCAAAAAAAAAAAAAAAAAAAAAAAAAACCCCAAAAACATTAAATTCCCTTACCTCTTCCCCTACAGGTCAAAATTGGGTTGTAAAGTTTTTTTTCCACTTTTCTTTAAACATATAAAGCACCTGCATGAGAGATAGTTAACAGTGTCAAAGAATTTCAATCGCTCTAATCTTTACCATTTCTGTTCCACTGTTGTCTTCTATGTATTTGACATGTTGCTAAAGCAGTTTTGTTATTTTAGATATAACAAAAATATATATAACTCATTGGTTTCTGTACATATTTTTGAATTATGAAGTGTTGTAGTTATTCGTACATGTAAAGATGCATAATATAAAAGTTTATGAGTCAAGTGATTATACAGAGGGATACATTATATTTTCTCATCCTCTCTCACATATGCCTCAGCCATGCATTATCCAGACCTTAGTATTTTACTATTGCATCACTGCTTCACGCTGTGTTTTCATGTGTGCAATCAGTAAATGCACTTTGGGATATTTTTGTACTAGATAACAGCAATTGAAACACTTAAAATCTCACATTTTCAAACAATTATCTTCAAATTTACTGCACCTATCATCTGTCACAAATTAATTTCTCGTACATTGAAAGTTAGAAAGATTTACTTTGAAAACCAATCCAACCAGCTGTCTTGTTTATAACATACATGTAAACAATGGCAGAATATGATTGGATTGTCAGTTTTAACATATTTATATTAAAATATATAAATGCCTGTGATTGGCCAGTTTGATGTCACTTGGCAATCATGAGATAAACACACGGTATGCTCTATTCTGAAGTAGTGAATGTATGAAATTATAACACAGCCAAAATATGATTCTAGTTTGTGTTTTATTGGGACAAACTTGCTTCAGATAGGTTCATTTGCTATATAATTTCCACAAACGACACACAGAAATTTCTGGGGTTCTTTTTTATTTACATTTTGAAGCCAACATTTGGGTGTTGAAAATCTGTCTGTGCATTCAGTGATCCCAAATTAGATGCAAACATGGAAACAGAACTTGTGCCACATACACAGTTGATCTGTGTAATTGTACTTTTTATGGGTAATAAACTGTCTTCTTTATGTATATTTTTAGGACTTGGAGAACTCAGATGCAGACAATTTGAGATTACGAGATGAAAATAACAGCATGCTACGCATAATATCACAACTAGGCAGTTACAAATTGAAGTAGATTTTACACTACGCATGTATAAATGTTTGACACAGTTGTATTTCACCACAAAGACGATATCAGTAATGTTTTCATCAGCGTTTGTCAGTTTTGGTGTGTGTCTTGGATTAACAACTATTGAACCAATTCCAGTTAAATTTCCAGAATTTGTAGAGTAAGAAATCTAAAATTCGCCACATATCTGAAATTCGCCACATGTGAAAATACTAATAAAATAAATGAATTGTGGTGAGATTTGTTGACTGTATAGTAAATTAAGGCTTTTTGAACTGAACAATACCAATTTTTAGACAAAAACATCATTTTCTTCATAAAATTAACTAAGGTTTTAGAGGCGGCGAATTTTAGATTCCTGGTGAATTTTAGATTTCTTACTCTAAAACATTTCTTGACGGAGATCTATGTCTTATCTGGGCTGCATTTCAGGAACACTAGGGTTGAGAAATTTATACTTGGTACAAATATTGATAAAATAGTGTAGACCTTCAAACTAATGGTCTGACCTCTGTCCTGTCCTTAACAAATTTTTTTTTTTGCAAATCACTCTAAATTTTATGATCACTTATTCATCCATTTTGAAGACTGATAATTGCACCAGCATTAATATTTTAGTGGTCACTACACAGCAGACAACCTTCCAGGGGGAGTATTAGTTCTCTTTTTTTTCTTTTTTCTTTTTTTAAATGCTGATTTAATAGCTGGCATGAAAATACCCAATGTGTGTGAATATGGGAGCAAATGTAAGGCTATGCTGTTACCTATTTTGGGAAACAGTAAGATAGAGAAACCTGATATCTTGTAAAAGTGTTGCCTGGGTAGTGTAGTATACAATTTTGTGGTCAATTTAATATTTTACTTTTACACAGAGACTTTGAACTAAAAAATCATTTCCAGATTATATCTTGGAAACCATAATGTAAAGGATTGTTACCACTTGTTATCAGGGTATTTTTGGATAGTGGATAGGATCCAGTTGTTCAATGACATCGATTGTACTGCGTATGACTTTTAATCTGGGTACCTTATACTTTAAAATTTTTCTGAGTTTTATGAGTGACCTCGACATTTAAACCTTTACCAAGAAAAAATTGCCCAGGATATACCCCTGAAACCTGATCTCCCTGAAGGTAGAGGAATTATGTCCACCCCCCTGGGGGGTGGATATATTATTTTTGCTTTTTTCGCCGTCCGATGTCCGATGTCCGTTGTCCGATGTCCGATGTCCGATGTCCGGCGTCCGGCGTCCGATGTCCGGCGTCACGCATGGTTTCCGCTCATTTAAAGGAAAAGTATTAGAGCTATTGTCACCAAATTTGGTATGCAGGCTTATTGGGTCAGTAGCTTGCTTGGGATTGCTTTTGGCTGTTGTACCTCTTTTGCTTACTGAGTAATACTTAAGTACAGCTATTTTCAGTACCCATTGGTTTCCGTGCATTTAAGCCAAAATAATTAAAGATATTTTACTACAATTTTGAATACAAGATTGTTATGTCCATAGCTCGCTTGGTATTGCATTTGGGACTGATAGCTTTGTCAGTACATGAGTAATAGCCATTTAGGTACTTCATTGTGTATTTTCAGTACTACTTTTGAGTAATTTGCTTCTATCTCCTTAACCGTGCGAGATAGAGCGATTTCGGCAAAATTTTCGACCCGCAGGGTATCTGAGGAGTGTACTCTTTGCAATTTTCAAAAAATTTTCCCCTCCCCAAAAATGGCGGCCATTTTGAATTTTCGAATTTTTGCCAAAAATGGCAAAACACAAATTTGCTTCTATCTCCTTAACCGTGCGAGATAGAGCGATTTCGTCGAAATTTTCGACCCACAGGGTATCTAAGGAATGTAATATTTGCAATTTTCCAAAAATTTTCCCCTCCCCAAAAATGGCGGCCATTTTGAATTTTCGAATTTTTGCCAAAAATTGCAAAACACAAATTTGCTTCTATCTCCTTAACCGTGCGAGATAGAGCGATTTCGTCGAAATTTTCGACCCACAGGGTATCTAAGGAATGTAATATTTGCAATTTTCAAAAAAATTTCCCCTCCCCAAAAATGGCGGCCATTTTGAATTTTCGAATTTTTGCCAAAAATGGCAAAACACAAATTTGCTTCTATCTCCTTAACCGTGCGAGATAGAGCGATTTCGGCAAAATTTTCGACCCACAGGGGATCTAAGGAATGCAATCTTTGCAATTTTCCAAAAATTTTCCCCTCCCCAAAAATGGCGGCCATTTTGAATTTTCGAATTTTTGCCAAAAATGGCAAAACACTAATTTGCTTCTATCTCCTTAACCGTGCGAGATAGAGCGATTTCGGCAAAATTTTCGACACACAGGGTATCTAAGCAATGCAATCTTTGCAATTTTCAAAATATTTTCCCCTCCCCAAAAATGGCGGCCATTTTGAATTTTTGCCAAAAATGGCAAAACACAAATTTGCTTCTATCTCCTTAACCGTGCGAGATAGAGCGATTTCGTCGAAATTTTCGACCCACAGGGTATCTAAGGAATGTAATATTTGCAATTTTCAAAAAATTTTCCCCTCCCCAAAAATGGCGGCCATTTTGAATTTTCGAATTTTTGCCAAAAATGGCAAAACACAAATTTGCTTCTATCTCCTTAACCGTGCGAGATAGAGCGATTTCGTCGAAATTTTCGACCCACAGGGTATCTAAGGAATGCAATCTTTGCAATTTTCCAAAAATTTTCCCCTCCCCAAAAATGGCGGCCATTTTGAATTTTCGAATTTTTGCCAAAAATGGCAAAACACAAATTTGCTTCTATCTCCTTAACCGTGCGAGATAGAGCGATTTCGTCGAAATTTTCGACCCACAGGGTATCTAAGGAATGTAATATTTGCAATTTTCAAAAAAATTTCCCCTCCCCAAAAATGGCGGCCATTTTGAATTTTCGAATTTTTGCCAAAAATGGCAAAACACAAATTTGCTTCTATCTCCTTAACCGTGCGAGATAGAGCGATTTCGGCAAAATTTTCGACCCACAGGGGATCTAAGGAATGCAATCTTTGCAATTTTCCAAAAATTTTCCCCTCCCCAAAAATGGCGGCCATTTTGAATTTTCGAATTTTTGCCAAAAATGGCAAAACACTAATTTGTTTCTATCTCCTTAACCGTGCGAGATAGAGCGATTTCGGCAAAATTTTAGACGCACAGGGTATCTAAGCAATGCAATCTTTGCAATTTTCAAAATATTTTCCCCTCCCCAAAAATGGCGGCCATTTTGAATTTTCGAATTTTTGCCAAAAATGGCAAAACACAAATTTGCTTCTATCTCCTTAACCGTGCGAGATAGAGCGATTTCGTCGAAATTTTCGACCCACAGGGTATCTAAGGAATGCAATCTTTGCAATTTTCAAAAAATTTTCCCCTCCCCAAAAATGGCGGCCATTTTGAATTTTCGAATTTTTGCCAAAAATGGCAAAACACAAATTTGCTTCTATCTCCTTAACCGTGCGAGATAGAGCGATTTCGGCAAAATTTTCGACCCACAGGGTATCTAAGGAATGCAATCTTTGCAATTTTCAAAAAATTTTCCCCTCCCCAAAAATGGCGGCCATTTTGAATTTTCGAATTTTTGCCAAAAATGGCAAAACACAAATTTGCTTCTATCTCCTTAACCGTGCGAGATAGAGCGATTTCATCGAAATTTTCGACCCACAGGGTATCTAAGGAATGTAATATTTGCAATTTTCAAAAAAATTTCCCCTCCCCAAAAATGGCGGCCATTTTGAATTTTCGAATTTTTGCCAAAAATGGCAAAACACAAATTTGCTTCTATCTCCTTAACCGTGCGAGATAGAGCGATTTCGGCAAAATTTTCGACACACAGGGTATCTAACCAATGCAATCTTTGCAATTTTCAAAATATTTTCCCCTCCCCAAAAATGGCGGCCATTTTGAATTTTTGAATTTTTGCCAAAAATGGCAAAACACAAATTTGCTTCTATCTCCTTAACCGTGCGAGATAGAGCGATTTCGTCGAAATTTTCGACCCACAGGGTATCTAAGGAATGTAATATTTGCAATTTTCAAAAAATTTTCCCCTCCCCAAAAATGGCGGCCATTTTGAATTTTCGAATTTTTGCCAAAAATGGCAAAACACAAATTTGCTTCTATCTCCTTAACCGTGCGAGATAGAGCGATTTCGTCGAAATTTTCGACCCACAGGATATCTAAGGAATGCAATCTTTGCAATTTTCCAAAAATTTTCCCCTCCCCAAAAATGGCGGCCATTTTGAATTTTCGAATTTTTGCCAAAAATGGCAAAACACAAATTTGCTTCTATCTCCTTAACCGTGCGAGATAGAGCGATTTCGGCAAAATTTTAGACGCACAGGGTATCTAAGCAATGCAATCTTTGCAATTTTCAAAATATTTTCCCCTCCCCAAAAATGGCGGCCATTTTGAATTTTCGAATTTTTGCCAAAAATGGCAAAACACAAATTTGCTTCTATCTCCTTAACCGTGCGAGATAGAGCGATTTCGTCGAAATTTTCGACCCACAGGGTATCTAAGGAATGCAATCTTTGCAATTTTCAAAAAATTTTCCCCTCCCCAAAAATGGCGGCCATTTTGAATTTTCGAATTTTTGCCAAAAATGGCAAAACACAAATTTGCTTCTATCTCCTTAACCGTGCGAGATAGAGCGATTTCGGCAAAATTTTCGACCCACAGGGTATCTAAGGAATGCAATCTTTGCAATTTTCCAAAAATTTTCCCCTCCCCAAAAATGGCGGCCATTTTGAATTTTCGAATTTTTGCCAAAAATGGCAAAACACAAATTTGCTTCTATCTCCTTAACCGTGCGAGATAGAGCGATTTCATCGAAATTTTCGACCCACAGGGTATCTAAGGAATGTAATATTTGCAATTTTCAAAAAAATTTCCCCTCCCCAAAAATGGCGGCCATTTTGAATTTTCGAATTTTTGCCAAAAATGGCAAAACACAAATTTGCTTCTATCTCCTTAACCGTGCGAGATAGAGCGATTTCGGCAAAATTTTCGACACACAGGGTATCTAACCAATGCAATCTTTGCAATTTTCAAAATATTTTCCCCTCCCCAAAAATGGCGGCCATTTTGAATTTTTGAATTTTTGCCAAAAATGGCAAAACACAAATTTGCTTCTATCTCCTTAACCGTGCGAGATAGAGCGATTTCGTCGAAATTTTCGACCCACAGGGTATCTAAGGAATGTAATATTTGCAATTTTCAAAAAATTTTCCCCTCCCCAAAAATGGCGGCCATTTTGAATTTTCGAATTTTTGCCAAAAATGGCAAAACACAAATTTGCTTCTATCTCCTTAACCGTGCGAGATAGAGCGATTTCGTCGAAATTTTCGACCCACAGGGTATCTAAGGAATGCAATCTTTGCAATTTTCCAAAAATTTTCCCCTCCCCAAAAATGGCGGCCATTTTGAATTTTCGAATTTTTGCCAAAAATGGCAAAACACAAATTTGCTTCTATCTCCTTAACCGTGCGAGATAGAGCGATTTCGTCGAAATTTTCGACCCACAGGGTATCTAAGGAATGTAATATTTGCAATTTTCAAAAAAATTTCCCCTCCCCAAAAATGGCGGCCATTTTGAATTTTCGAATTTTTGCCAAAAATGGCAAAACACAAATTTGCTTCTATCTCCTTAACCGTGCGAGATAGAGCGATTTCGGCAAAATTTTCGACCCACAGGGGATCTAAGGAATGCAATCTTTGCAATTTTCCAAAAATTTTCCCCTCCCCAAAAATGGCGGCCATTTTGAATTTTCGAATTTTTGCCAAAAATGGCAAAACACTAATTTGCTTCTATCTCCTTAACCGTGCGAGATAGAGCGATTTCGGCAAAATTTTCGACGCACAGGGTATCTAAGCAATGCAATCTTTGCAATTTTCAAAATATTTTCCCCTCCCCAAAAATGGCGGCCATTTTGAATTTTCGAATTTTTGCCAAAAATGGCAAAACACAAATTTGCTTCTATCTCCTTAACCGTGCGAGATAGAGCGATTTCGTCGAAATTTTCGACCCACAGGGTATCTAAGGAATGTAATCTTTGCAATTTTCAAAAAATTTTCCCCTCCCCAAAAATGGCGGCCATTTTGAATTTTCGAATTTTTGCCAAAAATTGCAAAACACAAATTTGCTTCTATCTCCTTAACCGTGCGAGATAGAGCGATTTCGTCGAAATTTTCGACCCACAGGGTATCTAAGGAATGCAATCTTTGCAATTTTCCAAAAATTTTCCCCTCCCCAAAAATGGCGGCCATTTTGAATTTTCGAATTTTTGCCAAAAATGGCAAAACACAAATTTGCTTCTATCTCCTTAACCGTGCGAGATAGAGCGATTTCATCGAAATTTTCGACCCACAGGGTATCTAAGGAATGTAATATTTGCAATTTTCAAAAAATTTTCCCCTCCCCAAAAATGGCGGCCATTTTGAATTTTCGAATTTTTGCCAAAAATGGCAAAACACAAATTTGCTTCTATCTCCTTAACCGTGCGAGATAGAGCGATTTCGTCGAAATTTTCGACCCACAGGGTATCTAAGGAATGCAATCTTTGCAATTTTCCAAAAATTTTCCCCTCCCCAAAAATGGCGGCCATTTTGAATTTTCGAATTTTTGCCAAAAATGGCAAAACACAAATTTGCTTCTATCTCCTTAACCGTGCCAGATAGAGTGATTTCGTCAAAATTTTCGACCCACAGGGTATCTGAGCATTGTACTCTTGGTAATTTCTAAAAAATTTTCCCCTCCCCTAAAATGGCGGCCATTTTGAATTTTCAAATTTTTGCCAAAAATGGCAAAACACAAATTTGCTTCTATCTCCTTAACCATGCGAGATAGAGCGATTTCGTCGAAATTTTCAACCCACAGGGTATCTAAGGAATGTAATCTTTGCAATTTTCAAAAAATTTTCCCCTCCCCAAAAATGGCAGCCATTTTGAATTTTCGAATTTTTGCCCAAAATGGAAAAACACAAACTGGCCTTAACCGTGCAAAATAGAGTTATTTTGTTGAAATTTTCGACCCATAGGGTATCTAAGAAATGTACTCTTGGCAATTTTCAAAAAAATTTCCTTTTCCCAATAATGGCGGCCATTTTGAATTTTCAAATTTTTGCCAAAAATAGAAAAACAGGAATTGGCTTCTATCTTCTTAACCGTGCAAGATAGAGTGATTTCGTCAAAATTTTCAACCCAACCAATGCAAAAAGGCATGAAGCTGAAATAAATTACATCTACACTATCAAATATTTAAGCATCATTGATATATTTTACAAATGAAACAGGGTCTTGTAAGACTACTGTACAATTTGGGCAAAAGGTTCATGGGTGGACATTACACATGATAATGTGTGTTCTTCTATGCTATCCTGTTTCTATTCGCATCTACTATCAACAGGGCGGCCTATTTCTAGTTTCTTCATTGTTATGATTTCTAGGGCTAAAGTTTTCTAGCACTATTGTCTGATCAGCTTAAGTGGACTCATGAGAAATAGTCAGTTAGCTCTCACTCTGTGGTTTCAAGTTTGAAGCCAGGTCACAACAACATACTGGGAAATATTTATGGTGTCTGCCCTAAATCTGGCTGTTAAATAGATGAGGAAGCTTCTTTTGTTACGATTGGCTGTAACACATTTCCTAATTCTGTGTCACTGATGCCATTTCCATATTTTTGTCATTGTAATAACACCACTTGGCAAGAGTGACTTATACTGTCCCGTTACTGTCTAGCAGTTAATAAATGACCGCGTGATGGGTAATTAATATGTGTATTACATTAACCATTACTTCATAACTTCTTGTTATAAGGTATAATAACTGTATAATAATCACTGTAAATGATTGTAAAACAAAATTTAGCAGTATAATAATGCCTCTGTTCCACTGTCGTGAGTCTGCCTCCATGAATGATCTTTTCACTCAACAAGGTCAGGGGCATAATTGCAGAAAATGTAGATGCCCATTGAAAGTATTCAACATGTTTGTTTAAAACCTTTGCGAGGGATCCATTCTCTTATGGATACTCAAGGCTCATCTTTTTAATTATAACTGTCTTATGACATTGATGTATCCTTGGAAATGGAACCGACTGATCTTGTCCTAGGAAATGATGATTTTTACAAGTCCGCCAATTATTCTGGTTTGGATTTGGTGTTTCGAGTGATCTTATGAATTATGGCAATCAGGAGGAATCTTTTCACCTAGGACAAAGGGACAAATCAGATGAATGGTCAATTATACCAACTTTTTTGCAAAGAACAACCACTAAGCTTTTCCCAGAGTTTATACTCAGCTTGGTCTAAAGATCAGTCATGAAAGTGGAGTAGGGGTATGAGACGTACAAGTAAACTTTGTTTCATGCTCACTTTTATTGACTGTTTGATTACAATCAGTATAGAATTAGTAAATCACAGTTCCTTTCCAAATGAAAACAGTAAAGATAAATTTCATAAAGCTATTTCAATGTTTATGCTTCACTAAATATTTTAACTAAAAAAGGATTTGTAGATGTTTAAACAGTGTAACAGTTTTAATCTGTGTATTTGCTATATTTATATGGGAAAGTATATTTCCTTCATTTTGACAAATTGGTGGCTGAATAATGTTTAATGTTAAGCCTCCTGCAAGGGCCGCTTGTTTGTAATCAGAGGAAAGGGGAAGAGAGAGAAGGTCCACCCCCGCATTTACTATTGCTTATAGCTTGGCAACTACTAGGCAGATTCTCTTCAAATTTGGCACACATATGCAGTAGCCCTGGGAAAATTTTCTGAATATGGTGTCATGACATTTCCACCAATCAGAGAGACAGATGACCAAAAACATGTACAATGTATTTAAAAGGGGTTTGCTTGTCCGGATGATAATTTAAAAAGCACTTCACCTATTTGGAAGTGATCCGATGCAAAATGGCTGATGTATTAACAATTAACTAAATGCCCCAATTTTTCTTAACAATGAAAATTTTTAATATCTCAGAAATGATGCTAGATAGAGCCATTTTGATGAAATTTTTGACCCCCAGGGTATCTACATAGTGATCTGGCACTTTTTGCCAAATATAAGAGTCCTGCCATTTTTGGCGGCCATCTTGATTTTCTGCGTAAAACGCAAAAATACATTTTTCTCAGAAATGGTGCAAGATAGAGATTTTGACAAAACTTTTTATCGCCAGGGTATATGCAGGGTCATCAGGCATTTTTTGCCAAAAGTCGGTTTCCCACCATTTTTGGCGGCCATCTTAAATTTCTGTGTAAAAATGCAAAAACTGATTTATCGTGGAAGTGGTGCAAGATTAAGCAATTTTGACAAGATTTTTTACCCCTGGGGTATACTCAGAGTCAACTGGCACTCTGTCAAGAAAGCATTTTTCTGCCATTTTTGCAGGCAGTTTGAACTTTTCAATAAATGGAAAAATATATTAAACAGAGGAAGATAGTCATTTCAGCAAAATCATTAATGCTCATTGGGACGCTTTGTTTTTCCTGTTAATAAACAATCGTTTTTTCTTGCGAAGCAATACTCTAGTTTTTATAGTAGTTGTAAAATGGAATGAAAACACCTAATTTTATATCCCAGATGGAGATGATTTACTTGTGAATTGTAAAATCAGTAGGTTTTAGATATCAGTTACCCGCCAAAACAAAACTGTTTTTGATTCAGGGATTCCAAATCCGTTTTTTTTTTGCAGAGTTGCAACAATTGAACAGGCCCCATAACCTTGAGTGGAGTCAATGAAAACAAAATATGTTCATTCAAATTGCTATAAAACTTTAAAATATACTATCATATAAGAGGAAAGGTAACAATTTATTGAGATTTATTATCTGTAGTTTTATCCACTGTTTTGTACTGACAATATTTTTTGTTTTGGTATTCGATTAAAGTGGTGGTCTTGATATTGTGACACCAGTACCACCGTCTCATCTCTATAAATTTGTTAGTCAATTGAAAATAATATAAGAGTCTTCAATTGTGTATTGTGTTATATACAATAATTGGCAGGCTGTACCAATGAGCACACAATTACATATGATCTCAGATTGGCATATGGCCTTTCCTTTGATAAAAATTTTCATCTTAAGGTTCTGAAGATTTTTTAGATTTTTGATACCAATGTCATTTTATTGGATTGTTATGACAGCATTTAAGTTTTGGTTTGAAAGAAATCATTCATTCTTTTGGATACTGTGTTCTGAATAATTATACAAGCTTACTAACTTATATACACACTTTTATAAAACTACACAAATATTTTCTAGTCTTATTAGTATTTTTCTCTTTTCAGCTCAACCTTAACTAGTCTCAGCAGAAACAAAGACTTAATTCATATAGTATATAAAATGCTATTCATATGCATGACTAAAGATAGAACAGGCACAAGTTACGTAATCTCTGTACAAAGTATTGTGTCAGAATTAGGGTTCTAACTGGAATCAAGTTATGTAGTCAAATGGTCTTTAACAATTTAATGTACCCTTTCATCAGTGCTCATGGTTTTGCTGGATTTTCTTGTAAAAACTACATAGGATAGTTTATTTGAGATCAATTTTATGGTTAAATAGGAAAAGATTGCTTGTTGTGATTTTGTAGTCAGATATAAGTCATTACTCTGTTGTTTTACAAGAACTTGAGTACGTTAAAAGTGTGACTGATATGGAGAAATCCATGGAGTTTAAGGTAGACCTGTTAACATAAAGATAAGACACATTTCATGGAATTCGACCTGACAGTGGAACTTTCAGGAAAAAAACCTTTAAATGAACTTGTCCATTTCGATGATAGATGATTAAATGAAATTTAATTGTTCACCTATTTTGCTAAATTGTTTGTCAAAATTGATGAATTTTTGCGCCTCTTAAATCTTTAAATTTTACTGTAATGGTCCCTGTATCCTAGAAAAGTTATGAGCAGTTGGTTAATGATTACATTATATTATATTAGAAATTTCTCTTATTTTGTGTCTGACTTGTAATTTTGAAGCCTCCGTGGGCAAATTGTGAAATTAACCCAATACATACCTGGAAAATAAATACACTTTTAATATGGTACACATATTATTTTCGATGTTACAGAATGAAAGTTGTATCTTGTTACATACTCAGTAAATCTCATTCAAGTACATGTAGTAGGGGGGAGCCACAGTGGCAGAGTGGTAACACTCGCCTCCCACCTCTGAGGCCGGGGTTACGTTCCTGGCATGGCCTCAAGTGGGAAAGCTGGTAGTTGCTTGCCGTTGGTCGGCAGTTTACCATACGGAACCATGACAAACTGTATGTACTGGTTTTCTCTGCCCTTCCAACTACCTGTTGTGATGACCTGTACAGTGGTGAAAGCGACGTAAAACCCCAAATAAATAAATAAACCATTCAAGTAGTAGAACTTGTTCACCAGAATTAATCCACCTCTCAAGACATTTTTCCATTGATATTATCCTTATAACTGGAATCCATGTGATGTGGATGTATTTTTCTTGTTCCTTGTAATTTTGCTTAACGAGGTTTAACTTAAAGTTTATATTAATTATTATTTGTTTGACTGGATAAAAATTGAAAGTGCAATAAGTTCAGTCATGAATTTTTCCCACTTTTTTGCAAATGTTTTCAAATAGTGGAGCCATTTTTATCTACAACAAGATATTGCAAATGCGAATAGTTTAGAGTTTGTGGTTAATAAGAAAAATAGATTTGTAAAAATGTTATTGACAGTTTTAAAGTATTGAGTTATGACAAATTATATCATGTTAGTTGTATATTATGTAGTCATGTGTTATTGATATCAGATTTTTTTCTGACTGATTCTATTATGTATTTTAGCTTTCTGCTTACATTCTTTATGTATTGAATTCACTGGAAGTGTATCAGTATTTCAAGTGACAACAAACATTTTGTGGTCAGTATGTGTAATATTAGACTTTGTATTTAATGTGCATCTAGATTATGGTTATCTCAAGTTAATTTATATATCTTACATTCCACAAAAGAACGTCTACAAGATAGAGTTAATCTTTTTTATTCGTAGATTAGATTAATTAGGAGCACAGATACTAAAATAACACATTTTAGGTAGTGGATTAAAGTCTGCCAGTTTAGGAAGCCGATTTTTTATGTACCAATTCTATTATTGCTCCTCTAAAACCACCTGAAAGGCATATTGGTATGCATATTGGTATGCAACAAGTCCTTTTATAACTGTGTTTGTATGCTTGCTATAATCATAAGAAATCCATGTCAATTTTCATAAATAACCACACATAATGATTTTATATTCAAGTTTTGCTAAACTGTGGTGGGAAGAAGTAGCCTTGAAACAATCGCAATGATATTTTGATCAAGTTTTAATCTCAGTTAAACTTAAATACATGTAGTATGTGATAATATAAAAATACTTTATAATATTTTTACTGTAGTGTCTGTAATGTAGAGTTTATTTTGGCATATATTTAAAGTGGCACAGATAAACTTGCAGACATCTAATGTGTCCTTTATGGAACAAAACATTTCAGTAAAAAATTCTGTCAGTTCCTAGTCCTGTCAATTTGAACAGGTATTGTTGTTACGTTAAAGAATAATGTATTTTTTTGGTTGCAAAAGTTTTCCGTTTCAAATATATAGATTTTGACACTTGCCTAATGCTGGGTTCACACTTTTCCAGTCTTAACTCTGATTGTATTTTGACACCATTGAAAGGAACAGATGAGGTTGAGGAGGTGAAAGTCCATGCAAACAAATCAGAGATGTAACCTGGGTATTGTGGATGAATGTGTCTATTTTTTTCCAATATTGTTACCAAGGCAACATAGGTTACAATTTCAATATAGTGAAATATATCGCTAACATAGCTCAAATGCGGATTCCATTGCGGTAATGGATTCCTAAATTTATCATGAAAGAATTTGTCACAGTGGAAACCTAGGTTACAACAGTTTGAACATAACTGAATGTATCAGTAATGTAAGTGAGATGTGGACACCAATGTGGTAACAAACCACTAAATTTATCATGAAACAATGAAGTAGGAGATATTTGTAGTTGTAATACCGGTATAATAAAATGTATCACTAACATAGGCCAAATGGAATAGATACACCAAAGTGGTAGCAGACCCCTGAATTATCAGGGAAACTCTTCATACATGACCTTTGCATGACTTAAAAAAAATTAAAAAAACACACATGTCCGTCTTTTGCACCAAGATATGTTTCAGCACTTAAAAATTCAGGTCAATTTTTCTTACAGTTCCAAAAACATGCAGGTTATACACTTCAGAAGCTGACATCGTACATTGGAGGCCTCACAGGAAAAGTGTGAATGTGACATTATGGGATGATTGCTTATCATGTGCAACCAATGTTGGTTTTTGTTTGTCATAGTTTTTTTTTTCTTGAACCATAGTCTTAGAGTATGTTCAGTCCTAACTACACACTGATAAGTAGCTTGATCTCAATTTTTTTTTCTTCTTTGTCACTGCTATTGTGTATACACAATCAAGTAATCACAGTACAATAAATACCCCATATTACAAAAGCTTTTTTAAAATTTTTATTTGTTTTGATTATAAATTTACATCCATAATTTTTTATACAAAACCCATTGGTAATGTTTCTTAGCAACCAAAAGTACCTTTAGCTGCATACACAAAACCTGCAAAATCTCTCTAAAGTATCGGGTCTTCGCAAGATATTTTCTAGTGACATTGACAGACCATGTTATGTGGAATACTTGGACAAGGAAACCTGTTTCTTGGCTATTTCTCTAGATATTATAAGATAGAGTTTATTTTCACTCCTTTACATCCATTGATTCTTTGACACTGCATGTGTATTAAATAATTTGTAAGTAATGTATTGTATGAATTGTTAAATTAATTAAAAACATCCTGTAAAGCACTGACGTCCACCTAAAACAGATATTCAATGATCACTGCCCTAAGTTTTGCAATTTCAAAAATAGCATCAGAGATGCCCGTACCCCACACCCTAGGGAAATATTTTTAACACCATGAGATATAGAAGTACTGTATCAGTACAAAGTTCAGGATACTTTCAGAGCAGTGTCAGTTATATAAAGGTCCAAATAATGTATAAATAGAGAAAATAATGTCTAAGAGAAAGAAAATGCATGTACTCTTTATCTACGTCTGGCATGGCCGAACTATGGTTTAGATAGTTTGAATATTACCATGCATACAGAAGTGGTAATACATTCAATGAAAGCTTATGTGTGGTGTTGGAGCAAAATCTGTGGCTCACTTGATGAAATTCCATCTGTTACAATGGGAAGTTGTACAAGTAAAATTCTTAATGAATTCTAATATGATTTTAACAGTGCTTAATCTACATCACAGACCCAAAAGACAGAGACCCAAAGGTGCAACAAGATTTTAAAGGTCAAGGTCACTACAAGGTCAAAGGTCAAATCAAGGTCACACCTTGATGTTGCACACCTACAACCCCTAACCAATGTCCCTACCAAGCATCAGCTTCCTACACCTTACAGTTTCCGAGATATAGCCCGGACAAGATTTTATAGGTCAAGGTCACTACGGCAAGGTCAAATCAAGGTCAGACCATGACGTTGCATACCCACACCCCCTAACCAATGTCCCTAGTAAGTATCAACTTCCTACACCTCACGGTTTCCGAGATATAACCCGGACAAGATTTTATAGGTCAAGGTCACTACAGCAAGGTCAAAGGTCAAATCAAGGTCAGACCATGACGTTGCACACCTACACCCCCCTAACCAATGTCCCTACCAAGTATCAACTTTCTACACCTTACGGTTTCCGAAATATAGCCCGGACAAGATTTTCAAAGTCAAGGTCACTGCGGCAAGGTCAAATCAAGGTCAGACCATGACGTTGCACACCAACACATCTTAACCAGTGTCCGTACCAAGTATCAACTTCCTACACCTTACGGTTTCTGAGATACAGCCCCGACAAACTTTTTCCCGCCACCCGCCCATCCGGACACCATGGGTGAAAAAAATAACCCGCCAGCCCTTAAGGGCTGTGGGGTAAAAACTTTGCAATTGATGTCACAGAAAATTTGTGGGGAGTCATTCAGTCATTTTATGGATTCAATAAACCCCTGAACTCTAACAGCATCATTCATTATCCATAGGGCCTGGAGCTCCATTTTCCCACAAAAGTGGATGAAATAAGTCAAAGAAGCCAAATGATTTGTTATGGCAACCTTGAGTCATTGTGTATAAAGGTTACTTGAAACTGGCTTACCAGTAAAGATAATTGGTGCTCCATACTAGGGGCAAAAATACTCACTTGCTAGGTTTTTAAACATGTATGAGGTGGCGTGTGTCCGTCGAGGGAAGTAGCGTTTTTGAAATTATCCGTTTCTCATTGTAAACCTCACCATTAATACAACAATCTGCCTCTCCAAACTATTATCATTCCTTAGAAACAGTTAATTTTTCGTCTTATACTTTTAATTTTTCAACAAAATCTTTTCTATCCAGACATTTTATTTAAATATCACTACAATCCCCTAATTTCGCCCACATTCCCCGTTATCGGCCCAATAATATACTACCTGCTTACACATTTCCTTTTAATTTTAAACACTTCCCCATTCTATTTTCCTACTTAAAACAACTTATAAAGTACTCCTTCCCACATATGATGTTATTTTTACAATTTCTGTTGTTTTTCTTGCCTGCCATATCTGTTTTTCGCCACTATGGCAGCACTCAGATTGTCTGTCCCCCAGTTGTCAGTTTTTTTCAACCTCAACGTACACCAACCGCCTCCTGCCTACATTTTTTGTTAAAAAAAAACGTCCATATTCCATCGAAACTTCCACCTCTCAGCCTCCTTACACTTCTACTACTAGCTGGTGACATTAACCCAAACCCTGGTCCTCCTGATTGCATAAATTTCTCTTTTGCCAATGTTAGATCCCTCTCAAACAAATACTCATCTATACAAAAGTTTATCTTGGACAATAATACAGATGTGTTTGCCATGTCAGAAACCTGGATTCGCCCAGATGCTTCACAGGCGTATCTCAGCGATATCTCCCCACAGGGTCATACCCTTTTTCACCGACCAAGGGAGTCACGACGGGGTGGCGGAGTAGCTTTCCTGGTGAAAAATGAACTGAAAACCAGCCGCATACCTACAGATACTTATTCCTCTTTTGAAAACCTCCTTATTAAAATCTCCTTACAAAATGAATCCTGCCTTTTTACCCCACAGCCCTTAATGGCTGTTGGGGTATTGTTTTCACCCATGGTGTCCGGATGGTCGGGCGGGTGGGCGTCCGGGCGGGCGGGTGGGCAGCGGGAAATAGTTTGTCCGGGCTGTATCTCAGAAACCGTAAGGTGTAGGAAGTTGATACTTGGTAGGGACATTGGTTACGGGGTGTAGCTGTGCAATGTCATGGTCTGACCTTGATTTGACCTTTGACCTTGCCGTAGTGACCTTGAGTTTGAAAATCTTGTCCGGGCTATATCTCGGAAACTGTAAGGTGTAGGAAGTTGATACTTGGTAGGGACATTGGTTAGGGGGTGTAGTTGTGCAACGTCATAGTCTGACCTTGATTTGACCTTGCCGTAGTGACCTTGAGCTATAAAATCTTGTCCGGGCTATATCTCGGAAACCGTAAGGTGTAGGAAGTTGATACTTGGTAGGGATATTGGTTAGGGGGTGTAGGTGTGCAACGTCATGGTCTGACCTTGATTTGACCTTGCCGTAGTGACCTTGACCTATAAAATGTTGTCCGGGCTATATCTCAGAAACCGTAAGGTGTAGGAAGTTGATACGTGGTACGGATATTGGTTAGGGGGTGTAGGTGTGCAACGTCATGGTGTGACCTTGATTTGACCTGTGACCTTGCCGTAGTGGCCTTGACCTATAAAATGTTGTCCAGGCTATATCTCAGAAACCGTAAGGTGTAGGAAGTTGATACTTGGTAGGGATATTGCTTAGGGGGTGTAGGTGTGCAGCGTCATGGTCTGACCTTGATTTGACCTTTGACCTTGCCGTAGTGACCTTGACCTATAAAATGTTGTGTGGGCTATATCTCAGAAACCGTAAGGAGTAGGAAGTTGATACTTGGTAGGGATATTGATTAGGGGGTGTAGGTGTGCAGCATCATGGTGTGACCTTGATTTGACCTTTGACCTTGCCATAGTGACCTTGACCTATAAAATCGTCAGGGCTGTATCTCAGAAACCGTAAGGTGTAAGAAGTTGATACTTGGTAGGGACATTGGTTATTGGCTATAGGTGTGTATTATCATGGTGTGACCTTAATTTGACCTTTTACCTTGCCGTAGTGACCTTGACCTTTAAAATCTTGTTGCACCTTTGGGTCTGTCTTTTGATGCAGATTAAGCAAAAGTCATATTAGAATTTATTAAGAATTTTACTTTCATAACTTCCCATTGTAAGAGATAGAATTTCATCAAGTGAGCCGCAGATTTTACTCCAACACCACACATAAACATTCATTAAATGTATTACCACTTCTGTATGCATGGTAATATTCAAACCATCTAAACCATAATTCGGAAATGCAGATGTATATAAAGAGTGTTGAATTTTAGTTTACTGATTAATGCTGTCATCTTGTCATTGAATTATCTTGTTTTAATACTTCATCTTTATACGCATTATCTTTCTTTTAAACATTATTTCTCCATTTAAACATTGTTTGGACCTTTATATAACTGACAGTGCTCTGAAAGTATCCTGAAGTTTGTACTGGTACAGTACTTCTATATCTCATGGTGTTGAAAATATTTCCCAAGGCTGTGGGGTACGGGCATCTCTGATGCTATTTTTCTCAATATATACAAACCCCCATCAACCAGCCCTGCAACCTTCTATGAACAGTTTAATGCACTTCTCAAAAATATTTATCCTACTACAGACAATTTGGTAATCATCGGTGACTTTAACATTCACATGGACACAAATTCCAACGACTCCAAAAAATTTCGTGCTCTTTTAGGGTCTTTTGACCTCCTTCAAAAGGTAAATTTTCCTACCCACATCCTCGGACACACCATTGACTTAGTTCTCACCAAATCTATACACGACAACATTTCACACGTCCATGCCACCGAGGCCTTCTCCGATCACATCTCCATAACATTCAAGGTCAATATCACCCCCCAAAGACTGGAGACACTGTCACTTTCAGAAAATACCATAAAATCAATATGGAAGCCATGAGAAAGGATCTTCTCTCATCTGAACTTATTGTTGATCCCAAAAATAATTCTGATGCCTTGTACTCACAGTACCACTCCACTCTAACAACTCTCATTGACAAACATGCTCCTTCCATCACTAAACACGTCAGGTCCAAATATATCCCTGGGTGGGTAAATGACAGTGTTATTGCGGCAAAAGAAACAAAACGTCTCTTTGAACACCTTTGGCGCAAAAACAAATCCAGTTTCAACAGATCACAATATATCAAAAAGGTTCATATATAAAATAAAATCTGCATGAAAGCGAAATCCGACTTCCTCAAATCCAGAATTCATGACAACCAAGACAATCCTCAGAAACTTTGGCAAACTTTAAACAACGTACTCCACAGATCTGCTGCAAAGGTACTTCCCTTAGTAAATTCTCCTCAACTTTTAGCTAACAAATTTGTTGAATTTTTCACAGAAAAAATCACAAACATTCGTCAATCCTTCCCCAACTCTTCCCCAACCCTTGATAGAGAAGTCCTTAAAAACTATAGGCCTGTCTCTAATTTAAACTTTGTTTCAAAGATCTTAGAGAGAGTGGTGTCGTCCCAACTCCTGTCTCACCTGGACGAGTCCTGTCTTTTGACTGGTTTCCAGTCTGCCTATAGAAGGTTCCATTCTACGGAAAGTGCCCTCCTAAATATACAGGATGATCTTTTCCTCAATATGTCTGAAGGCAGTACAACAGCCCTAACCCTCCTTGATCTCTCTGCAGCTTTCAACACGATTGACCACTCGATCCTGTTCCATAGATTACATGAATGCTATGGCATCAATGGACTGGCTCTGAGTTGGTTCGAGTCTTACTTGTCGGACAGGACTCAATCAGTCAAGGTAGGCTCTGTACTGTCACATCCCATGGATTTGAAATTTGGTGTCCCGCAAGGCTCTGTCCTGGGGCCACTCCTCTTTTCCATGTACACAAATCCACTCAGTTCAATTAGTCAATCTCATAGGGGTAGCAAACACCACTTTTATGCAGACGACAGTTATACATTACTCTTTCACCATCAAATTTCAGTCAGTCAATGACAGCTCTAACGGACTGCCTAAATGATATACAAAATTTCATGGCTGCAAATAAACTCAAATTAAACCCAGACAAAACAGAATTTATCCTTATTGGTTCAAAATACAGTCGTAAACAACTTCATTCGCTTTTTCCCACTGATATTCTTGGGAATAAAGTTGCACCTGCCTCAAATGTCAAAAACCTAGGAGTGGTGTTCGACCCCAACCTGACCCTTACAGATCACATTTCCCAAGTCATTAAGTCTACTCGGTTCCATATAAGAGATTTATATAGAATTCGCCATCTCCTTGACCTTAACACAGCAATACTCCTTGCAAATGCTCTCATCAGTAGCCGAATTGACTACTGTAATTCCCTCTTTGCCTCACTCACTCTTTCTGAGCTCAATAGGTTGCAGGGTGTTCAGAACTCCCTCTGTCGAGTAGTCACTAGATCCTCGAGGTACACTCATGCAACTCCAAATCTGGAAAAACTACATTGGCTACCAGTCAAATACAGGGTTCTTTTCAAAATTGGGTTGATCACATATAAGGTCCTTAAGTATGGTCAACCTGTGTACCTCAAGGATAAACTTCATCCATATACCTCATCAAGGAACACCAGACGTAGCAGTCCAAAATACAAATTCCTTCAAGTTCCTTCTTTTGACTCTAAAATACATAAGTCTCATAAGTATCTTACCAAATCTTTCAGCCATCATGCACCTGTTTTCTGGAACTCACTTCCTGTCCATGTAAGAACCAGTCCATCTGTCACATCCTTCAGGAAGCACCTGAAAACCCACCTTTTCAAATCTGCTTTTCCAACCTAGCTTTCTTCCCCACGTTCACACCCACAACCATCGGAATACAGACCTGGACACGTCCCCCACTATGACTCGGATATTATATATGATTAGTTAGCGCACGGAGTTCCCCTTCGGGGAAGATATTGCGCCTGCAAAGCAGTAGATTTAGATGATGACCACAATTACACTCTTAACCTTCATAACTGAAGTGATAAGTGGTTTGACCAATGACATATTTGGAACTACATTATGAAGGCAGCTGGGAGGCAAACTGGGTATTTATTAATCTGGAAAATTCCAGATGAAATCAAGACTACCTTGTAAGCCAAGGCATGTACAATGCTCGTGCCAAAAGGGAGACCCAGTTGGAGAAGTGGTAAAATAATGAAATTGTCCAAGACAAATATGATAAAATTTCCCTTTATTAACAATAAAAATATAGGTAAAACAATGTTACAAATATAGTTAAATGCATGAAATACAAAAAGTATCATTATTTTTTGTTAACAAGTACAACTGTAAAGCTATCAAATAGATACAATACCACCTGATCACTCTTGACAACCTGTTTTTAAAAATTTAATAAATTTGCTGTAGTAAAAGACACAAAAATTTAAGGAGTTCTGTAGCTATAACTTCTACATTAACCGCTTGACAATCAAAACAGTGAATTTGCTTTTTGAAATATATACTATCCTGTTACATTATTTTCTCATAAATTTACATAATGCAACTAAACCCAACAGCGATTGATCAACTTCTCTTGACAAAAGAGTGAATTACAGAAAAGTTAGAAATTGTGAAAAATTTATATAAAACATTGAGTACATTTATAGCGCTTAATCTCTATGATGTGACGGACTGTAAGTCCCCAGACCCAAAAAGTGATAAGAACAAAAATCAGAATCAAGAGGCATAGCAGGCTGATTACTTTATTAATTTAGATTAGTTAATAAATGAGACCTACAATTCATGTCCAAACAGAGAATTCATACAATATAATAAATACAACTCGCTCCGTAGGATGGTATATAAAATACACAGTATAATGAAATCATTTAATGCAGTGCTTTCAAATATTGTGTACTTGTACCTATTTTAATATTACTATAGTTTCAATGTCTTTTTGTTGGGTGTAATATTATTTCAAACAAATTGCAAGCAAAAAGTAACTCTACAATAACATGAATAAAAACGAGACATGAATACTGAAACATGTGAACACATGTAAATGAACACAGCTAACGGAAACAAAGTTAAAATGCAGTCAAATTAAGCTGGTCTATTCTGATCTGACCTGATTTAATGCAGAAATTACATCTCCAAAGCATTTTGCTTTTTGACGAGAGACAAATACACAGTCACTTGATTCTTTCTAATAATGAAGATCACTCTATTACTATGATCCAACTGATTTTTCACACTTTACATATTTGCATACTTACATAAATAAATGTGATTTGACACCAATATTGATTTTGACTCGCACTTGAAACTAAGATTAAACGTTCCTCTGGAAAAGAAACTAAAATCCCCACTGAAACGCAACAACAAAATCAGCTCTAGTTCTTCAGTCTACTCAGTGGACTTGCCTAATAGGATGTCTGGAAGAAATTGTTTCAAAAAGTAACTCCACTTTAAGCAGATATCATTTTGCAATTTTTTTTGACTCTTGTTAACTCCACCTGGAAGTTATGTTTTTGGGTGTGTCTGTCTGTCTGTTTTTTTTTGTTTTTTTTTGGTGATACCTTCAAAAGTAAGAACATATGTTTCTGCAATTTTTATGTGGGTAGTACCTGACCGAAGGATGACACAATTAAAGTTTATGAAAGATTTGAATTATATTCTGCATTTTCAATGACTGGCTTTCTGGTTGCCGTTACAAAAAGTAATGAGTGGGTCTCCATGGAATTGTTTGTGAGGACAGGGCCTGGTCAAAGGAAGCATTTAATTACATTTTGAGAAAGATCTGGATCATATTCTTGATACAAAAAAATCCCCAATTGTAGGAAACACACCCTGGTTTGTGTTCTATGAGTGCTTCAGGGTAAATAAATTAAAAGATTCTGGCCTGAAAAAGGTTGACCTTGCACAAAAAAAGAAACTTAAAGTGTGTAAGCAGTAGAAACTACGGCAAATGAAAAAGTGACGTATAGTTTATAGCAGTATTAAATATTTTAACTGACAAGAATAAATGAAAGACATTGTTTACACAGCACCATTATAATACACACAACATATACATATCTCTTAATCTTACTTCACAATATTTTTCAACCAAACTTTCTTAAGTTTCAAAAATATAATTTTATCAACCTCATAACAGTATTGTCTACAAAATAATACGTAATTTAAAACAACACATTTAAGTCATGAAAAATATAATTTGACTACTTCTTTTTATACTGAGAAAACTCTGATTTTGGAAAAACCCAACAATTTTACTGATTTTAAATTCCTGCCTGTATAAAATACATAATATTAACAAATCTAAAAACAGATACTATGAATAAGAAATTTAAACAACAGTAAAGAGCCACTTAATTTACTGCAAATAAATGCACTCAATAATATCGGTGAGAAAAATCAATGTAGAATGAATGACTAGATACTTTAATATTAAGTCTTTCCCTTCTCACCTACTAAAATAATCAGGAAACTTCAGTGTAACATCATCACTCAAACACTTTTCTATTATGATAAACCTATTCATTTCATGGAGGTGTTACTGTACATTATTTCTCACACCACAAAGTTCATGTTGACAGTCTGGCCATGCTGTATGTGTAAGACGTGGGTCTCTTGAACTCCTGTATCACAGTTTCCAGCAGTCACCATGTAATTACCAGACTGGAGGTCAATCTGTACTGACTTTGAGGCTTCCTTCTACAAAATATGACAGAAATTGCCAGATCTAAAAAATTAATTAAAAATTTTTTGACAAGATCGCTCTACCTGCACCATTTCTGATATTTATAAATGCCTTTTTGCTTTTTATGTAAAAATTCAAGTTGGCCTTCTAAAATGACAAGAAAATGTGTTTTGGCAAAAGTGACAGATGACTCTGTGTATATGCTTGGGGCAAAAAATTTCGTTGAAATCACTCTACCTTGCAATGTTTCCAAGATAAGTATGTTTTTGCGTTTCATGCAGAAATTCAAGATGGTTGTCAATAATGGAAAACGCTTTTTAGCAAAAAGTGGCAGTTGATTCTGTGTTTACCCTTGGGGCCAAAAATTTCGTCAAAATCGCTCTATCTTGCACCATTTGCGAGATAAATGTGTTTTCACGTTTTATGCACAAATTCAAGATGTCTGCCAAAAATGGCAAGAAAACAATTTTGGCAAATTCGGCAAGTGCCAGATGGCTCTGTCTATACCCTGGGGGCTAAAGTTTCATCGAAATCGCTCTACCTCACACTGTTTGTGAGATAAATGTGTTCTTGTGATTTCTGCAGAAATTCAAGATGGCGACGGGAAAACAACATTAGAAAGCAATGACACATGACTCTGTGTATACCCATGCAATCAATAATTTTGGCAAAATCGCTCCATCTTGCACCATTTCCAAGATACATGTTTTTTAGCAGAAATTCAAGATGGCCACTAAAAATAGCAGGAAAACAATTTTTGCCCAAGAGTAACAGATGAGTCTGCCTCTACCCAAGAGGGGAGAATCAAACATTTCTTCGGAATTGCTCTGTCTCGCATCATTTCTCAGATAAATGCATTTTTGCGCTTTACACAGAAGTTCAAGATGGCCGCTAAAAATGGCGGGAAAACGATTTTTAGCAAAAAGTGCAACCTCTTTTATGTGATCATGCTGGGAAAGTCAGGCTGTGTAAAAAGGTTGGTAAAATAGGTACAATAGAGGTTAAAAATTCAATGAAAAAAAGCATCAGAGATGCCCGTACCCCACAGCCTAGGGAAATATTTTTAACACCACGAGATATAGAAGTACTGTACCAGTACAAAGTTCAGAATACTTTCAGAACACTGTCAGTTATATACATGTCCAAACAATGCTTAAATAGAGAAAATAATGTCTAAGAGAAAGATAATGCATGTATCTACATCTTGCATGGCCGAATTATGGTTTAGATGTTTTGAATATTACCATGCATACAGAAGTGGTAATACATTCAATGAATGCTTATGTGTGGTGTTGGAGCAAAATCTGTGGCTCACTTGATGAAATTCCATCTGTTACAATGGGAAGTTGTAAAAGTAAAATTCTTAATGAATTCTAATATAACTTTAACAGTGCTTAATCTGCATCAAAAGACAGACCCGAAGGTGCAACAAGATTTTAAAGGTCAAGGTCACTACGACAAGGTCAAAGGTCAAATTAAGGTCACACCATGATGCTGCACACCTACAACCCCTAACTAATGTACCTACCAAGCATCAACTTCCTACATCTTACGGTTTCCGAGATATAGCCCGGACAAGATTTTATAGGTCAAGGTCACTACAGCAAGGTCAAATCAAGGTTAGACCATGACGTTGCACACCTACACCCCTAACCAATGTCCCTACCAAGTATAAACTTCCTATACCTTACAGTTTCCAAGATACAGGCCGGACAAGATATTATAGGTCAAGGTCACTACAGCAAGGTCAAATCAAGGTCAGACCATCCATGATGTTGCACACCTACACCCCCTAACCAATGTCCCTACCAAGTATCAACTTCCTACACCTTACGGTTTCCAAGATATAGACCGGACAAGATTTTATAGGTCAAGGTCACTATGGCAAGGTCAAAGGTCAAATCAAGGTCAGACCATGACGCTGCATACCTACACCCCCTAGCCAATGTCCCTACCCAGTATCAATTTCCTACACCTTACGGTTTTCTGAGATATCGCCCGGACAAGATTTTCAAACTCAAGGTCACTACGGCAAGGTCAAATCAAGGTCAGACCATGACACTGCACAACTACACATCCTAACCAATGTCCCCACCAAGTATCAACTTCCTACACCTTTCGGTTTCTGAGATACAGCCCAGAGAAACTTTTTCCCGTCGCCCGCCCATCTTGACACCATGGGTGAAAACAATACCCTGACAGACCTTAAGGGCTGTGGGGTAATAAAAATCTGTTTAGAAAACAGTTTACAAAATTGAATATTCAGGTAACAGAAATGTGGATAATAACGGCTTTACTCTAACTATAAAACTGCTTTGACAAAGAAACACACAAGGTATCTTCAGTTGGTTGATGGTAAAAGTGTACTTTTAAATACGACTTCTACAGTAATACAGTATTCTGAATATATTTCTCTCACTGTACTCAAATCTGTTAGCTGAAATGTGCCAGGACTCACATTTTCCCATCTATTTTAATATATTTCAGACTCAAGACAAAGAATTTTCTTTCCAGTTAGAGCTTCTGTTATTTCAATAGAGTATTTTCATACTTTCAATCTCCCAAATTTCTTAATTTCTGCAATTTCACAGTAAAATGCTGTTTTTGTTTTATGAACCTCCAATTATCTTTCTTACTGGCAGAGATGCTGTTGCTGTCCTGTAGGCTGATGTGTGGTATCTCTTACAGTGTAATCTATCACAAGCATCTTGCCTATCACACCCACTGTAATAAGACTGAAACAATGACAAAACATTTACAAATAGCTACTAACAAGAAAGCAATGGTGGTAGTTCAATTATTGTGCAAATGTAAGTGAAAAACTAATTAATTCAAAATAAGGAAGAATGAAAAAAAAAATGTTACTTTTTAAAATACAATAATTTACACTTTTTTGATAATTAATAATTCTCTTAAATAAAAAACATTTAATTTACACG
The DNA here is from genome assembly GCA_964017235.1 of Sabellastarte sp. h YS-2021. NCBI lineage: Eukaryota > Metazoa > Annelida > Polychaeta > Sabellida > Sabellidae > Sabellastarte > Sabellastarte sp. h YS-2021. Next base: position 161,817,325 of record OZ024927.1, on the reverse strand, counting down.
TTTTTTTCAGTGGTTGAAGAGTTATTGTGTTCATAATTGTTTAAACATTCAATGGCAATACTTGACAGTAGCAGTGGCAACTTTTGCAAAAATCAAATTTGGTTAGTGGGGTTTGAAATGAATGAAATCTTAAACTTAAATGCAATTGTACACAAGGTTTTTGAAAAAAAAAGAAAAACAAAAAACCAGAGAATCCCAATAAGCTGAAAAATGAAAATATGCTTAAGTTTAAAGGATGGGATAAAGGGAAAAGTATGTTGTCAAGAATATTCCCACACAGAAATAATCCTGACAGACACACTATTGTTAAGTTATTGTTAAATAATACAGTGTAGAATAGATATTGCAAAAGGATGCATTTGATTATTATGGGGTACTTTTTGAGCCCCGTTTGGCCAGTAGGGGAGGAGGGGGGGGGGGGGGGGGGGGGAGAGCAAAAGGTAAATCTTACCGGCTTTCCAGACCCCCTGTATATGGTTTCTTATTACCACTCAACATATTCAAACCCATTAAAAGCAATAATAAAGGTGAAAATAGCATCAGAGATGCCCGTACCCCACAGCCTGGGGAAATCATAAATTATGGGTTTTAACACCATAAAATATAGAAGTAGTGAAACAGTACACAGATTGGGATACTTTCAGAGCAGTGTCAGTGTCCAAATAATCTTTAAGTAGAGAAAATAACATTTAAGAGAAAGAAACTGTATGTAAAGATAAAGTATTAAAACAAGACAATTCAGTAAACTAACAAGAGGAGAGTGCCCGTTCACGGGCACTGTGTCAGCTGACTGAGTGTTTTTGATTTGTGAAGGTGATTAGAGGACAGAATAATTATCAGGAAAAGGGCTGTACAGAAATACAGTAAATGGTAACTGAACAGCAAGTTCGAAAGAAATTCCGAAGCTGACAGAAGAAAAGGATAAAAAAGTTGTGCCCTGTAAATGGTATTATGAAGGAAAATAACAAGGTAATTGTTTAAGTGTAAAAAATAGGTTAAAACATATTTAAAGAAATACTACAAATGCAATATCCTCGTTCGACCTTGAAGAAGGGGTCCAAGGTCAAATCTAATCACACAAATACATTCCCAGCCCATGATTTCCTATGGTTTACCATTCCAAACCTCTAGGACCAATTATAAATGAGTTATAAGCACTTTTAAGCTTGGCTGTCCTCATTTGACCTTGAAGGAGGGGTCCAAAGGTCAAATCTGACCATACCAAAAGATTCCGAGCCAATGATTTCCTATGGGATGGTTTACCATCCCAAATCTCTGTCACCAATAATAAGCGAGTTGTAGGCACTTTCAATTTTCGCTATCCTCATTTGACCTTGAAGGAGGGTTCCAAGGTCAAATCGGACCATATCAACAGATTCACAGCCCATGATTTCCTGTCTGTTTACCATCCCAAACCTGTAGGACCAATAATAAGCGAGTTATAAGCACTTTTAAGTTTGGCTATCCTTGTTTGACCTTGAAGGAGGGGTCATTGAAGGTCAAATCTGACCACACCAAAAGATTCCCACCCCATGATTTCCTACAGGTTGGTTTATCATCCCAAACCTCTAGGATCAATAATAAGGGAGATATAAGCACTTTTCATGACTGACAAAAAACACCTGTGGCGGCCATCTTGTTTCTCAAAATGAGGCCAAAAATATTCCCAGACAACATTTTATGGTTATTAATATATACTGCAAACTTAAGAAAGCTAGCTATAATATTTTTATATCCCCAGACGAAAGTCGGGGATATATTGGATTCAGGTCCGTCGCGCCGCCGCCGCCGCCGCCGCCGTAGAAATTTCCTTGTGGACGCGATAACTCAAAAACAAATTAATATTTTTTTTTCAAACTTGGTACACATGTTAAGGGTGTCCAAAGGAAGATCCCTATTTTAAGGTGACCTTAAACTCCCAATAAAAGAGAACTTATGGCCACCTTAAGGTCAGAAATTGCACTTTTGGCCACTAAGAGCCCTCTAGGTCACAAACTATGATGCTCAGCTGGCTGAAATTTCACCTGAGAACACATTAATATGTTCTTAGTACATGTGCCGAAAATCACGACTTTAAGTTGAGGAGAAAATTGTGTTTGAGGCCCATAAAGACCCCCACTTAGGGATTTTTTGCTATATTTTTCACATATTTTGCCCTATAATTTGGAAGTGGTAACTCTGATGAGTCTCAAACTGCACTAGGTATAACTTTGATATGTAATCCTTGTCTGTAGAAAATTTTAGGGCTGTAGGTTTACCCAAAGGGGTCGACTTAAGGTCTCAAAAGTGCCCACAGAGACCCAATTTATGCACTTTTTGCCACTTTCGAGCACTGTAGCTTTCAAACTATGTCTCTCATCTAAGTTAAATATCATCTGAGAATATATCTATGTGTTTTCTTATATCTGCCCCAAAATTTAGGCCTTTAATAGACATTTAACCTGTGTGTGAGGACCATAAACACCCACCGGAGTGACCCTTATAAGACATTTTTCACATATTTTTCCCTGTAACTTGGAAATGGTAAGTCTGAGAAGTTTCAAACTGTATTAGATATACATTCTATGTGTAACCTTTGAATGTGAAAGATTTTTAGTCTGAAGCTTTGATTTGAAGGTCACATTGAGGTCTCTAAAAGGCCCACAGAGACCCGATATTTTGCCTTTTTGCCACTTTTAAGCCCTGTGACTGTTAAACTATGTTACTGATAGAGCTGAAATCTCACCTGGGAATATATCATTATGTCATTTTTACATGTGCCAGAAATAAAGGCTTTAAGTAGACATTTAACCTGTGTGTGAGGACCATAACACCCACCCGAGTGACCCTTTTTAGACATTTTTCACATATTTTTCCCTGTAACTTGGAAATGGTAAGTCTTGAGAAGTTTCAAACTGTATTAGATATACATTCTATGTGTAACCTTTGATTGTGAAAGATTTTAAATCTGAAGCTTTGATTTAAAGTTCACATTGAGGTCTCTAAAAGGCCCACAGAGACCCAATATTTGGACTTTTTGCCACTTTTAAGCCCTGTGACTGTTAAACTATGTGACTGATAGAGCTGAAATCTCATCTGGGAATATATTATTATGTTCTTTTTACATGTGCTGAACATCAAGGCCTTTAGTAGATATTTAACCTGTGTATGACGACCATAGATACTCACCCGAGTGACCCTTTTTAGACATTTTTTACATATTTTGCCTTGTAACTTGGAATGGTAAGTCTGAGAAGTTTCAAACTATATTAGATATACATTCTATGTATAATCTCTGATTGTGAAAGATTTTAAGTCTGAAGCTTCAATTTGAAGGTCACATTGAGGTCTCTAAAAGGCCCACAGAGACCCAATATTTGGACTTTTTGCCACTTTTCAGCCCTGTGACTGTTAAACTATGTGACTGACAGGGCTGAAATCTCAACTAGGAATACATTATTAAGCGTCTTCTTTTTCCATGTACCGAACATCAAGGCCTGTAGTAGACATTGAACCTGTGTATGACGACCATAGACACTCATCCAAGTGACCTTTTTTGACATTTTCTACTGTATTTTGCCCTGTAATTTGGAAATGCTTAGTGTGACAAGTCTTAAACTGTATTATATCTAATTTTTGTTTGTTATGTATGTCCCCCAAAAAGTTTCAGATCTGTAGTTTAATTGCTAAGGTCTCTTTAACAATTGTAAAATGCCCACAGAAACCCAATTTATGGACATTATGCCACTTTAAAGCCCTGTAACTGTCAAACTATGTGGGTCATAGAGCTGAAATCTTTGAATTTTTAAAAGGAAGTGCCTGTCTCTTTAAATTTTGAATATTAATGATGTTATGGCTATCTTAGTCTTTTAAGAACTTATTTTTGTGTGTTGTACCTCTGCTTGCTGAGTTTTTAACTCTTTAAAATGAAACTGGTTAAACATATTCAAGTAGGCAAAATGGACACTGTTATTTTCTGGTGAGCTTTAAGTCCCAATATTAATAAAAGTATATCCTTATGTAGTAAAACTAGGGGATTTTTAACCCTCAACTAGCCCAGTTTTATTCAACTTGCCTCAGTTAATTTTGACACAGCTCCTACAGTTATGAACTCATTTCAGTTGATAATCACATACTTAAAATTCTCAATTCTTTTTGTATTTGATTACCCCTTTGATATATATCAGATTGTTTGTTTACCATTTATGCTGTAGTCCCAACCCACATCCCCCACCCACCTCTGGGACCTCCAGCTATATTGAGTGACACTAAATAAACAAAGGTATTTAGTGATATCAAATGAGAAACAAAGAACTCAATGGGGTTGCAGATCTTGTGTAATAGTGAGAGAGGTGTGGAGAAGGGGAGAGGGGTGGGGTAGGAGGTGGTGGGCTTCATCATATAACACAAAGGGGAGTCAGAACTGAGATTGTGTCACATATTTAGGTTGCATATATATGGACCACATATATAGGAATAGAGGAAATGAATAACTGAAAACAATTTACAAATTCTATAAATAATATAATAAAATAATAATATAAATAATTTTTTTTAAAATAATATTTTATTTGTGAACAAATATAGAAACAGATATGCGCTTTTGGGATTATGAATTTTAGAATGGACATTCAATCATCAATCATTTAAATACTTTGAAATTAGGTTAAGAGTTATCATTGCAGGAAGATTGAAAAGTATGATGTTGAGTTAAAAATAATATTTTATTTGTCAACAAATATAGAAAGAGATATGCTCTTTTGGGATTATTATTTTAGAATGGACATTCAATCATCAATCATTTATTAATAAATACTTTGAAAATAGGTTTAGAGTTATCATTGCAGGAAGATTGAAAATATAATTTGAGTTATGTATTCGGCGTCTGGGGATACACATCTTCTTGGGAAGATACAAACAGAGTAGATTGATGTGCTGAAGTTCATATAATAATGGGTAATTATGCTTTAAAAAATTCCCGATCAAAACCTGTGGCGTGAGTGATGACCTGTCTGGGGATATGTTGGCGCCGAGTTGGCCCAATCTAGTTTTTTCATCAGAGCAGTAATGGTGAAATCTCTCTCTACACACTGCGGCTATCCAGTGGATACAATGATTTACTCAACAGTGAGAACCTGAAAGTAGCTATTGCTCAGCTATGCCATGACATAGAGGTCTGCAATTTCACTATGTTATAGCTGACCAAAAATTCTGTGAATAACATATTTAACAAATTACTCTAAATGTAATAGTTTTCAAGTTACAACTGATTTACTCAACAGTGAGAACCTCAAAGGAACTATTACTCAGCTATGCAATGAGCTACATGTCTGAAATTTTACTATGTTATAGCTAACCCAAAAGTAGGTGAACAACTTATTTAAGCAAACTACTGTAAATGCAATAGTTTTCAAGCTACAACTGATTTACTCAATAGTGAGAACCTGAAAATAGCTATTGCTCCGCTATGCCATGAGCTATAGGTCTGTAATTTCACTATGTTATAGCTGACCCAAAAGTAGGTGAACAATATATTTTAACAAAATACTCCAAATGCAATATTTTTCAAGTTATAGCTGATTTACTCAACAGTCAGTACCTGAGAATAGCTATTGCTCAGTTGTGCCATGAGCTATAGGTCTATAATTTCACTATGTTATAGCTGACCCAAAAGTAGCTGAATAACATATTTGCACAAATTTCTGTAAATGCAATAGTTTTCCAATTATAACTGATTTACTCAACAGTGAGAACTTCAAAGTAGCTATTACTCAGCTATGAAATGAGCCACAGGTCTGAAACTTCACTATGTTACAGCTGACCCCAAAATAGGGGAATAACATATTGAAACAAAATACTCTAAATGCAATAGTTTTCAAGTTATAAGTGATTTACTCAACAGTGATAACCTAAAAGTAGCTATTACTCAGCTATGCCATGAGCTACAGGTCTGAAATTTACTATGTTATAGCTGGCCCAAAAGTAGCTGAATAACATATTTATACGAAATTCTCTAAATGCAATAGTTTTTAAGTTACAAGTGATTTTACTCATGATGGAAGTTACTGAAAAGCCCAAAAGTAGCTATTACTCACTTAGCTATTGAGACAGACACCCAACTTACTCACCATATTGTAGCTATGAAAAAAGTAACTGAATAACATATTTTAACAAAATGCTCTAAATGCAACACTTTTCAAGTTATAAGTGATTTACTCAACAGTGATAACCTAAAAGTAGCTATTACTCAGCTATGCCATGAGCTACAGGTCTGAAATTTTACTATGTTATAGCTGACCCAAAAGTAGCTGAATAACATATTTATACGAAATTCTCTAAATGCAATAGTTTTCAAGTTATAAGCGATTTACTCAACAGTGATAACCTAAAAGTAGCTATTACTCAGCTATGCCATGAGCTACAGGTCTGAAATTTCACTATGTTATAGCTGGCCCAAAAGTAGCTGAATAACATATTTATACGAAATTCTCTAAATGCAATAGTTTTTAAGTTACAAGTGATTTTACTCATAATGGAAGTTACTGAAAAGCCCAAAAGTAGCTATTACTCACTTAGCTATTGAGACAGACACCCAACTTACTCACCATATTGTAGCTATGAAAAAAGTAGCTGAACAACATATTTTCACAAAATGCTGTAAATGCAACACTTTTGAAGTTATAAGTGATTTAGTGCATGATTTCATGAATTTTAATGCATTAAAAATTATTAAAAAAATTTATTAAAAAAAAAGTAAGACAGATCCAGGTCTCATACTCACACAAGAGAATCTACCTCTGGCCTAGTACATATATGCAAGATATGAGAGAAATCCCTGCAATAGTCACTGAGAAAATTGTGATAAAAAGTTGAAATTTTCACACTTTTGGTGGGGGTACCCCCCTTGTAATGTCTCTAGCAAACAGATGAACAGACAGATTTGCATGCCTTGAACAATTTTTCATCCTCGATAGATAAGGTATCTTTTAAAAAAAACAGCATGTCTCTAGGCCTTGTAGTTTTGGAGAAGAAGTTGTTCACGCGGACGCCCACGCCGCAGAGTGATGACATAATATCAGCTGACATAAAAATAGCATCAGAGATGCCCGTACCCCACAGCCTGGGGAAAAAGTTTTCAACACCATGAGATGTAGAAGTAGTGAAACAGTACAAAGATCAGGATACTTTCACAGCAGTGTCAGTTATATTAAGATCTAAATGATGTTTAAGTAGACAAAATAACATCTAAGAGAAACAAAATGCATGCAAAGATAAAGTATTAAAACAAGACAATTCAAGATGACAGCATTAATCAGTAAACTAAACATTATGATGTACACCTATAACCCCTAACCAATGCCCCTACAAACTATCAACTTCCTACACCTTACGGTTTCTGAGATATAGCCCAAACAAGATTTTATAGGTCAAGGTCACTACAGCAAGGTCACACGTCAAATCAGGTCACACCATGATGGTGCACACCTACACCCCCTATCCAATGTCCCTACCAAGTATCAACTTCCTACACCTTACAGTTTCCGAGATATAGCCCGGACAAGATTTCATAGGTCAAGGTCACTATGGCAAGGTCAAAGGTCAAATCAAGGTCACACCATGATGGTGCACACCTACACCCCCTATCCAATGTCCCTGTCAAGTATCAACTTCCTACACCTTACAGTTTCTGAGACATAGCCCGGACAAGATTTCATAGGTCAAGGTCACTACAGCAAGGTCAAAGGTCAAATCAAGGTCACACCATGACGGTGCACACCTACACCCCCTAACCAATGTCCCTACCAAGTATCAACTTCCTACACCTTACAGTGTCCGAGATATAGCCTGGACAACTATGGCAAGGTCAAATCAAGGTCACGTCATGACGTTGCACACCTATTAAGCCCAACCAATGTCCCTACCAAATATCAACTTCCTACACGGGTGGTCACGAAGATAAACAGTCATAGAGATAAACGGTCTTCAGTTTTCTTCAAATATAAGTAGTCGAAAGAGCAACATGCCACAAACCAAATACCAGATGTCTTGACAAGCTTTCTTTGATTGTATTTTCTTATTTAGTTTGTGTGATTATGTTCTTTATACCACTTAGATTTGAACAATTCTGAAGACTGTTTATCTCTATGACCGTTTATCTTCATGACCACCCGTGTATACCTTACGGTTTCAGAGATACAGCCCGGACAAGATTTTATAGGTCAAGGTCACTACGGCAAGGTCAAATCAAGGTCACACCATGACACTGCACACCTACACCTCCTAACCAATGTCCCTACCATGTATCAACTTTCCAAGAGATAGCCCAAACAAGATTTTATAGGTCAAGGTCACTACAGCAAGGTCAAAGCTCAAATCAAGGTCACACCATGACGTTGCACACCTACATCCCCTAACCAATATCCCTACCAAGTATCAACTTCCTACACCTTACAGTTTCTGAGATATAGCCCGGACAAGATTTTCAAAGTCAAGGTCACTGTGGCAAGGTAAAAGGTTAAATCAACGTCACACCATGATGTGACACACCTACACCCCCTAACCAATGTCCCTACCAAGTATCAACTTCCTACACCTTACGGTTTCTGAGATACAGCCCGGACAAACTTTTTCCCGCCACCCGCCCATCCAGACACCATAGGTGAAAACAATTCCCAGCCAGCCCTTAAGGGCTGTGGGGTAAAAGTTACAAATATCACACAAAATTGGGTGTTTGTTTTCACATAAAATAACATGTGAAGTAACTATTGACAAATTTGTTCCAGCGACAATGTTCAGAATTTCAGTTCCATAAAATAGCACTGGAGATGCCTGTAACCTGCATAAATAAATATTTTTCAACTCCATGAGACATAGAAGAAGTGAAACAGTACAAAGATCCGGAGACTTTCAGAGTCACTTATGAAAAGGTCCAAATAATATTTGAGTAAATACATGTGAAAAATAAAGTACTAAAGCGTGACAGTTCAGCAGCAAGACAATTGCATGAATCCATAAACTAAAAATGGCGAAACTGTAAAATTTAATAAAGAACAGCTGTCAAAAAATAAAAATAAAAAATAAAAAAAAAATTATCCATCCAAGAATCAACCTCCTACACCTCAAAGTTTCTGAGATATGGCCCAGAAAACATACCTGCAGAGCCCTAAAAGTGTGTGAGGTAAAAATACAAGAGGTATTTCAGTAAAAGCAGTACGGCTGGAAATATTAAAATACTAGAAAGTTGTATATTGGAGGTTCTTCTGTAACGAGGTGGGTGATAAATGGTGATAATTTGTTCATATAGGCATCTATAAACAGTGAGTTCCTGTTTTATGAAGACTTACTTTGCACTGATTTGAACTTTTTGACAATGTTCTAAGGAGTCCATTGAAGGCTTCATCCAACGTAGTTGGCATGTCTGATATCTGAAAAATAGCAAGGATTGACATATTGTGAAAATGGAATGCATGCAGAATTTTTAAATAACACATATGCAATAAATTTATGAATTATGTCCCATTTTCAACTTCGATGACTGGTTAAAGATAATCAGACAACCAGTTCTGAATATCACCTGATTACGTATTAAGTTAGTGTCTGGTCATTTCAAATTGGAATTTAATAAAATTTTGGGTTATATTTCAGAAATATAATATTTATAGTGAAAACAGTATTTAATGCAATGTTAATTAGTTGTTTAACTATGAAGACAATCTTCAATTTTATTATACTACAAGACATGCACAGTCATTTCGATGAGAACATACATTGTATATTTCACATGCTTCATTAAATTACAATACTACAGGCAATAATACACAAGCACATAACAGAACCACAACAACAAATACATATTAACAGACAGCCACAAATTTATGGCAATACATAAATACAGGACCAAAACAATAACAAAATACCATTATGTGCTCTAAACAACTTTTTACCATGACACTGTTCTATTTATTGTTTTATACATCCAAGTATTTTTATTGTTACATAAATTCAAGTAAGTGTACAATGGGTCACAGACACTACAGTTTCAGAGAGACTGCTCTTGTTAAATGATATCTCATAAGACAATGCCTTAACAGTTGACACATGATTCAAAGTCACAAAGTAAGCCAAGGCTTCCACATTAATGTTTTTGTTCACAATTATATAAGCATTAGAAGTCCAAGAAGTGATATTTTTCCTTACAGGCAGGTCTAAATCAAAATTTCCAGTATACTGTTTTGGCTGTGGCCATGAAACATTCCTCCTTTTGGCCCTTTCCAAGACATCTAAGCTCTGTTGATAGGATCGACAGAGGGAACAAGAAACTTTCTGTAGATGGGACATTTGCTGAAACAATACAAAAATTACAAAATCAGTATCAGGTAGGGTTGTTAAAAAGAGTACTCTGGCACTTGTTAAGGAGTTACACCAATTAGTACTTACACTAATTATATGTCATAATAGCCTAATTATAGTACTGCTGCGTGGATTATAGTAACAGCTCACAAAACCTTGAAACAGCACACAAAAAAATGGTTATTTTTTCAGTTTCTAACAAAAGTGCATTTCAAAATACTTAAAAAATTGTATACAATCAATGTTTTAATGGAAACACTTTTTTAATAACTTTTATGTGTTTCATTTGACAAAATAGCATCAGAGATGCTCATAACCCGCAGCCTGGGTAAATAACATTAAACACAAGAGATATAGGAGAGATGAAAAAAATATAGTATACAGATAACTAAAGAAGTCTTTTAAAACAGACAGTGTAAGTTCAGTATTGTGAATTTGTGATAAGAAAAATACATCTCAAGTGTGGCAGTGGAACACATTGTGGCTGAGAAAAGGTCAAAAATCAACATAAGTTGCACACCTAAAACCTCTTATACAGCTACCATGTGCCAAATTCCAACAGCTTACACTTTATGACAGATAGCCAAGACAAGACAAGATTTTAAAAGTAAAGGTCACTACAGTAGGGTCAAATATCAAATCAAAGTCACACCATGACATTGTATAGCTACATACGCCAGCTAATAACCTTGCTAAGTATCAACTTTCTACACCTTACAGTTACCAAGATATAGCCGAAACAAGATTTTAAGGGTGAAGCTCACTACGGCAATGTCAAATCAAAGTGACAACATGACACTGCACATCTACAACCCCAACAGATATCCCCATTACAGTTTCCGAAATATAATGCGGACAAGATTTTACAGATAAGCAAGGTTAAAAGTACACTCAAAACACACCATAAGGTTGTACACTTACACCTCCCAACCAATGTCCCTACCATGTAGTTAACTGAGCAGTTTTAGATTTATGTATACTTCATGAGGTAATTTCCCTAAGATGAATACTTTTATTTTATCTACATCAAGTGTTAATTGACATAGCTCACAGAATGGTTTTCTGTTAGTTTTAGTTTTTGTGTATCTGCAACATATTAAACAATATCTCAAAATACTCAATCAATGCAAAACGAAATTTCCTCAAATAAAAACTGTCAAAAAACTGTTAGTATTGGTAAACTTGGAATATTTCAATACAAACAAATCACCAATTCTCTGGGACTTATAAATATAAAGGGTAAATAATTACTTCAGATGATTATTTGTACAGGTGTCTCTTGTTGGTCTGTAACAATTATAATCTAAAGTTGTAAATATCATTTAAATTCAAACTATTAATCACAACATGGACACTTACTGGTAGAAAGCCGAGTTGTCCCATTTAAATTTGGTGCACTTAGTAGGTGAGCAAGTTGAGCACTGGCCTGTAGAGTTAAGATGTCATGGCCATTTCAACACACATTATATAATCTATTATGTATGGTGATCCATTGGATTTTCATGTTATTGAAATGTTTGCATTACTGTACTGTAAACAGTCTAACTTGCAAAAGAATTCCATGTGAAATATATCTAACAATCTTAAGAGTTCATCTTAGTTGCTATTTTGTGCAATCTGTAATGATAAAGCAAATATCAATTAATACTGCCTGTGCATTTTTCACCTACAGCTAGTGATCAATATTCATCAGTTTAATTATACAGAAACAAAGGAAAAACTTTGACTGCCAGACAACATTCAAAAGGATTCAAATATGCAGATTCCCAATATATTGTAAAACAGTAATCAAACTTTACCAAAAGTTCTATTGTTTTGTAAAATCTGAACTGTTATTGTTCATTTGTCCATAATCCATATACATGGCTGAAATAAACATTTATTAATTGATGAATTCACTTCATCCCTCCATCAAATTCACCCATGAATTCAGTCCCTCATCAATCAACTTTTTGGACACCACAGTCAAATTCAATCAAGAGAGGGAACTAATTACCACCCTCTACAATAAACCTACTGACACTCACTTATACCTACACTATACTAGTGCCCACCAGGAAAGTATCCTCACCAAAAGACCTTACAACCAATACTTAAGAGTTAAGACTAGGGCTGGGACGGGTACTAAAAAACAGCCCTGTGTACTCGCCCTCTGACAACCAGCCCAAATTCGAGTATCCACGAGATTTAGTACCTACCATTAGAAGTCTTCTGTATACAAATAGTCGACACCGGAAACAAAACTTTTGGAGAAAAATGTTTTCTATTTTTACCACGGGCTGGTTTTACGAAGCCTCTTTTGTTTTTTCCTTCCTTAAAGTAAAGATAGGGGGATTTCTAACCTTTGGCAAGGCTTCCCTTAAATCCTGTTTCACAAAGCCTCCTTTATTCCACCTTACCAAAGATTTTCCTTAAAACAAAGGAAGGGCGATTCCCTGTATAATCACACTGCTTGGAATTTGCCCTCCATTACTTATATAACCTTCACACAATTTATTTTAAATATTAAGAGAGTAAATTGCATTTTAGCATTTTAACTATTTTAAACTTGGTACATTAGGTACATTTTGATTTTCAGATACATTATTTGCATTTTTATTTCTTATGGGAGATGTCTCCAAAACTTATAACCACACCAATGTTTTTCTTTCACTGTAAGTACATGTGTACTTGTGCACTTATTTTGTACCTAAATTACCTTATGGAGGCAATGTCCTTAACAGTGTTAAAGATCAGTAAAGTCCTACTATCCATAAATTAAAAAATTAGACAGTGTCAGTAGCTTTAGCACCAAGAAGCAGTTCAATTAAAAGAATCTCACACCAAAATGTAAAATTACTTGTCAACTCAGTAATTTGATTTACATCATTAACTGTTCTGAATGTGGCCTCCAGTACATAGGAGACCAAAAGACCCCTTACACAAAGGATGTATGAACATTTCCTAAGTGTACTAAACAAAAAGCTACACAATTCAACCCCTGTGTCTAGACATTTTTCTGGTTCAAAGCATTCGTGTAAAAACATGGAGTTCTCTGTGCTACACAGGATGAGGGATGGTAGCAACCCAAATGACACTAAAGGCCGCCAGAGGCCATGAATCATCTTACAGTTGGGCATTCCCCACCCTAAACCCTGCAGGCATTAATTTATTTGTGTGAGGTTACTGAGGTAGTGTCATCTTATTGCACCCCTAACCCAGGTGCCTCCTATCCTTTTTTATTAATTGATGATTTATTTATTTTTCTTATAAAAATGAAAGACATAGAATTCGCGACCACGGCAACTCCCTACCATTGTCTCGCTACCACAACTCACTACCAATACATACACACAGGTATATACATGGTGTACTTTAAATGGTTAATATTCATGTTAACATAAAAAATACGAGGTCACGTAATTCCATGGGGTTTCTAAAAATATTTTAATAGAAATGCTGCTTGAAGATCAAATAATTTTTAAGTCTTTGACTTGTACAACTCAACAATATTCTTGCATGTGGCGCAAGACAGGTCTCAGTTGAGCAGAAGTAGACTGCACAGACAGATGGTCCAGTGTGATGCAATCATAAATAGAGACAAGGCTAAATACTACAGCACCATCATTAGTGACAACAGCCATGACCCAAAGAAACTATGACACGCACTACCACTTGTCCTTGATAAGGGTCATGAGATGACTCTCCCTCCTTATGCAATAAAAATTCTTAGCAAAGAAATTTGCTTCCTTTTTCAATCAAAAATTTAAAAGGATTCATAACATGTTCACAGTCTCTTTCACAACAGTCATATCACCCTCCCAACCTATCTCACTTCAATGAGGTTTCGGAGAACCAGGTACTTAAAATCATCAAAATTTCCCTTACAAAATCATGTCTTTTAGATCCAGTGCCTACTTTCTTTTTGAAAGATTATGTGGAAATTTTACTTCCGTCAATTACAAAACTTGTCAATCTGTCTTTAGCTGAGGGTGTGTTTCCTCAAAAATTCAAGAAGGTAGTTGTTACTCCCCTCATTAAGAAAGCATGATTACCAAGCGAAGATTTGAAAAATTATCGACTGGTATCAGGACTATGTCTCATGTCAAAATTGGTGGAGTGGGTTAGTGCTGCGAATCGGTCCGCAAAAATCACTCGATTATCGCCCACATGTGATCGATGCATCGAATGCAGACATTAAAATCATACAAAACTTACAGAGTAAATAACTAATCCAAACTTTTAGATAATATTTTTGTACATTTCAACAATTCTAAGGTGATGTCTTTGGGACAAAAACTGCTCCATGTTTATTTTACGGAAAATCACTTCCTCTTTTGTTTGATTTGACTGGAAACATACTAGACCTCAACCCTTTTTCGGCATCCCGAATTTTGGTTTTTTGATCGATGCATTGAAAGTAATGCCGTCATCGATCAATGCATCGAATGGACCACTAATCGGCGCAGCACTAGAGCGGGTACTTTTAAAACAGCTCATGCAACATATCAACAGTAACAATCGTGATTATCCTGGGCATACAAAAGTGGTTACTCCACTGAAACTGCCCTGCTGCAATCAAAAACAAGATTCATCTCTCACTTTCACGGGGCGAGCCTAACTGCATTGGTCTTACTGGATCTGTTGGATGCGTTCAGCACAATTGACCACACTACTCTTCTTAATCGTCTTAAGTCATGGTTTGATGTGTACGGTACAGCCCTGAAGTGGTTCATGTCCTATCTCAGCCACCAATAACAAGCAATCAAAATTGGGTCAACCCTTTCTGAACCGCATGAGCTGCTGTTTGGAGTACCACAAGGCTCAGTCCTTAGTCCTCTGCTGTTCTCCTTACACACCACTCTTTTGAGTAAGGTTAGTGGAATGCACCCTGACATCAAATACCACTTTTATGCTGATGATACCCAGTTGTTTATTCATATTTCTCACAAAAATGCAGCCCTGGCTTTTGACAAACTGAATTCATGTCTTCTGGATGTTCAAAAATGGATGCCGTCAAGCATGCTCAAATTAAACCTGAGGAAACAGAGTTTATCATTTTTGGATCCCATGCTCAACTCAAGAAATTAGATCCCTATCTCCCAGTTAAGATATTTGGTAATTTCATGCATCCAGCAGTTGTTGTAAAGAACCTTACTGTCTGGTTTGATGCTAATTTTTTCTTTGCTGATCATGTCCGCAATATTTGTAAGACATGCTTCCTTCAAATTCCTGATCTCAGGCGGGTTAGACAGTATTTGACTGATGCGGCTTCCTGCCTTGATTACTGCAACTCTCTTTTCATGAGTCTTTCCAGTCTCAACATGCGCAAACTGCAGTGTATTCAAAACACACTTGCTAGGATTGTCACAAACTGTAACAAATACACACGGGCATCTCCTGTTCTCAAACGTCTCCATTGGCTCCCAGTTGAAGTTCGCTGTATTTTCAAAACTGCTATTCTAGTTTACAAGTTTCTTCACAGTGGTCATCCCAGTTACTTTGGTTCTCATTCGTCTAGTCATTGTGGAAGACATAGTACAAGGTACAACTATCCTGATAAAAGGTTCTTGGGGGTTCCCCAATTCTGTTCAACTGTACACAAATCTAAAAAAACACTTTGGCCACAGCTTTACTTTTGATGCTCCCATGGTTTGGAATGATTTGCATGATGAGGTCCATTCTCAACTCTCACCTGTTTCAGGAAAAGTTTCAAATGGTATCTCTTCAAAAAGGCATTCCCAACTTAGCATACACTCTATCCGGCATCTCCATAGTACTGGACTTAGCAATAGCTATGGACAGATGATTTATGAATTTGGACTTTGGTGTTACACCTTAAGAGTTTGCCTGGCAGAGATTAAGCGCCATAACAGTACAGAATAGAATTCTAGTAATAGACTAAATATCTCAAATATGCAAACATAACTGATTAATATTCATGTCTGCTTAGAAAATATATGAGGTCATGGAATCTCGTGGATTTCCTAACAATATTTTAATAAAAAGCTACTTGAAGATCAAACACTTCAAATACAGGGTAATAACACAAACTTCAACATGTTCAGAACAGTCTTGCCAGAATTGTGGCCAACACCACCAAGTATTCACACATCACTCCAGTTAGAAAAGCACTACATTGGTTGCCGATTAAGTACCGTTCTATCTTTAAGACTGCTGTGCTTGTTTATAAGTTCCTACACAGTGGTAACCCCAAATACTTTGAACCGTTTCTGATACCCAGACATAGTGCATATAACACTCGTCATAGTCAATCAGATGGCATGTTTCTTGAGGTTCCCCACTTTGCTTCAGTTTTCAAGTCTCAAAAGCATTTTGGACTCAGTTTTGCGTATAACGCACCTATGATTTGGAATGACCTTCCTGACGAGGTCCGTTCTGCAAACTCACTTGCCTCCTTCAGGTCAAAGCTGAAGTCATACCTCTTTGGAAAAGCATATCCACCCTAAATTTCCAATCTCCTCCCCCGCTTTCTCCGTGGTGCTGACCCCTGCGGAAGACGTACAGCTCACGACCACAGGAACTCGCTAACAATAACTCACTACCAAATCTCGCTACCAATTAAATTAATTAATACATATCCTTGCACTGCCAGTTTTAGCAACTTTATATATTTTTGGCATCACGTTTTCTAAATTTATTATATTTCTAGAAAACCCCACAGAATTCCATGACCTCATGTTTTCAAATTTGCATAACTTGTTTTATAATAGTTCTAGGAAATCACACGGAATTTTGTAACCTTACTTTTTCCAATGTGCATATTTTATTTTATAATATTTCTTGGAAACCCCATAGGATATTTTAAACTGCTGACAGAATTGTAGTCGATTAAACACAAGTCCATGAACATAACTTATAATTCAATGTCTCTGGTTTATGAATATTGAACAAAGTTTTTGTGTGATGCATCTTAGAGTCTGCCTTTTGACAGAGATTAAGCACTATAAAAGTGCTATTAGAATTAGAATAAGTTATTGGTAGTGAGATGCCATGGTCTCGAGTAAAACATAAATCTATAAAAACACGAGGGTCAAAGATGCCCCAAAAGGCGGGTTGCACAGGCAGCAATAAGGTTAGCGACAGCTGTAATTACATTTACAAACAAGGAAAGAAATGTTAGGTCACCCAGTTAAGGTGAATGTGTTAGACGTGCTTAGAAACATAAAACTTGTAATCTAGGTTACATTATTGTATCTATGCTATAAACGGACAAATGAAAGGACAGAATTACACCCATTTTGAAAGCAACTTAGCTATGATGGTGATGTATCTCCCTGTGAAGTTTGAATTCGATTGGACAAAGCGTTTTCGAGTTAGAGTCCGGAAACAGAAATGTTGACGAACAGACAAATGGACAAAAAACATACAAACGAACAGACAGAATTACACCAATTTCGAAAGGAACCTAGCTATGATGGTGATCTATGTCTCTGTCAAGTTTTAATTCGATTGGACAAACCGTTTTCGAATTAGAGTCTGGAAACAAAAATGTGGACGGACAGATGGATGGACAAACGGACAAAAAACGGACAAACGAACGGACTGAATTACACCAATTTTGAAAGGAACCTAGCGATGATGGTGATCTATGTCCCTGTCAAGTTTGAATTCGATTGTACAAACTGTTTTTTGAGTTATAGTCCAGAAACGAAAATGTGGATGGACAGATGGATGGACAGACAAACGGACAAACGGAATTACACCAATTTCGAAAGGAACCTAGCTATGATGGTGATCTATGTCCCTGTCAAGTTTGAATTCGATTGGACAAACCGTTTTCGAGTTAGAGTCCGGAAACGAAAATGTGGACGGACAGATGGATGGACAGACAAAAAACGGACAAATGAACAGACGGAATTACACCAATTTCGAAAGTAACCTAGCTATGATGGTGATCTATGTCCCTGTCATGTTTGAATTCGATTAGACAAAAAGTTTTCGAGTTCGAGTCCACAAACAAAAATGTGGACAGACAAACGAACGGACAGAATTACTCTAATTTCGAAAGGAACCTAGCTATGATGGTGATCTATATCCCTGTCAAGTTTGAATTCGATTGGACAAACTGTTTTCGGGTAAGTGTCCGGAAACGAAAATGTGGATGGACAGATGGATGGACAAACGGATAAAAAACGGACAAACGAATGGACGGAATTACACGCAACCCGCCTAATTATGGTAATAGGTCTACGATACAGTCAAGTATCCTTGATTCGAGGGTTTTGTTAATTCGAGTATTGCCGTTTTTCTTATATATAAGAGCATCTACTTTCACGTTTTCAAAGATAAAATGACACTTTGATGTTTATAGCTTTTAAAACAATTTCAAATTGCTGTGAAATTAAATATTTACTGCTACCCTGCATAAGTTGGCCGCAGTCATAAGTTGGCCACGGCTCATCTACAGGCTCCAGAAAGACAAATAGGTTATTGTACACCAATGAAAACTGTTGCATATAATAAGTTTAACAATAATGTATGGTTTCAGAGTGTAGTAGGCCACTCATGCTAAAGCCCTGTGAAGCTGTGGTGAGGGTGGCCAACTTATGACTGCGGCCAACTTATGCAGGGAAGCAGTGGAAGTCATATAAGCCTGTAAACAAAATGTTAAAACTCGCGAATCATCAAGATGCAAGGCTACATTAGTATTTATGAGTTTAATTTCGATATTTCACATTGAATTTATGTATTTTAGATTCATTTAATTGCACAGCAATTTCAACAGCCAGTTACATTTCTTTGGTGTTGAAACAGCTCGGGGTGCCAGTAGCCAAGATACAAATGTATTGAATTATCGCCCATTCTATAGCACTGCTTACAGTCCGGAAGGATTTCCACTGTTTTTATAACTGTTACATATACCTTAACATCCATCGCAAGAGACGATATATAAATGACATGTAATTATGCTTATTTCCGTCCAATATGTAATCAAAATTGGGACTTTACTAGTTTACAATAATATCAACAATAATACAACGACTACACTTGGCGTATCGAACAGACCGATCCAAGTCTATGTACACACGACAGTTAGCCAGAGTGGAACCAAGGGCATGAAATGGGCCATGAACTCCAGGTCATATAAGTTTTTGAATTTTATTTACATTCTGGCTTACAAAAAGAATGGAGAAATTGGGTTTTTAAAAGTTTTGGTGTAATTAGAGTATACATGGTAATTAGTTGACACAAGACATCACAGTGTAAAAGCCAATTTTGAATATAAGCATGTGACAAAATGGTGTAACAATTAGCACTGTAGTTTTAGTACCTTAAACTTTAAATAATAAAGAACCTCCTTAAATTCTTATATTAGGCTTAATCCCTCTGGTGGATTTGTTTTTCTATTTTTACAAATCTAACTTGTCACTGATAGAGAAACCTGTTAAATGAAGAGCCAGTTTTAACTCTCAAAGTTTACAACTCCTTCAGTTTATACCAGGATAAAATCTGAGGGACTTCAAGAATCTACTCATGGGTAGAATCTAACTGCCTCCCAGAATTTACCCTGCCCCTCCGGATTACACACCAGGGCAGATTTCGGGGGGGGGGGGGGGGGGGGGGGGGCACTCCCAGAATTAGCCCTTCTACTTAAATAATACAGGGAAATGATAATTTATGTGACTATAAGTATTTAAGCTTTTTAAAATTGGTCACTGAGAAATGAATTCATGTAACATTTACATGATGAGCACAACTGTATATGCAAATAAATGTGTGTGATTTGTATTGCAATAAATACATTGGTAATACTTGAGCCAAGTAATTAATAGTGAAGTGATTGGGTATTAGCCCTGTTAATTCAGATTTTTCAAAAGACACTCTGTTAGGCTGTTAAATTGATAGAACCTATCTTATGTACACTGATGCCCAGCTTTAACTGATCCCAATTTATGACATCAAACAAATAACTACATTTTTGATGTACATTGGGACATAGCTTCAACTAATCCCAATCAATTAAATCAAAAGAATAACTAGAGTTATGATGTGTAAAATGAGGCACTTCATCCACAAGTCTTAAATAGTGACTTCAATTAGGATTAACTAGACTAGCTGATTGCATGCTCTCATAAAAGGATCAGTGATGTGAATCAGTGGCAAAATATTAATAAATAGTAATAAAGTAAACTGCAATTAATGTGAGGAGTTTGCTCAGAAGTGTACATAAAGAATAAAAAAGGGTAGATTCTGGTGGGGTCCATAATCTACCACTGGGGTGTACTTTGGAAACTATCCCATGCAGGGTAGCTTCTGGGCCCTCCCAGCCTCTACCCAGGTGTAAAAAGAAGGGGAGTATAATCCGGGGCTTACACTGGTGTAGATTCCAAAGTATACCCTGGGGGTAGATTATGGACCACACTAGTGTTTACCCCCTCCTCCTAGAAATTATCCCCCTTGTGAAAAGTAACACAGAGTTATAGAATATCAATTAACGGAATGCTAATGCTATTTTAGCGCTAACATTAACCTTGTGACATGTATATGGTGACATGGCTTTATTATTTTGTTTGCACACACAACACAATACTCACAATTTTATAAGCCTTTTTAGACTGTGTTAGATTTTGTGTAATACATTTGTTTTTAATATTTTTTATAACACAATCAGTATAATATAATAAACATTTGTCTATCTTATCAACCTTATTACACTATTCTAGTAGAGCTGAAATATTTCTGATCTGCATACAATTTTCATCCATTTTTTAAATTTTCACAATTGATAATACTTGGCTTAAATGATGTGATTATACACACTTTTAAGCAAACCCCTCACATGAACTACAGTTTACTTTATTACTATTTAATAGTATTTATGCTACCGATCCACATCAGTAATGTCTTTCTGAGAGAAATCAACTATTCTAGTTATTCTTCTGAATTCACCAATTAAGATTTGTGGTGAAGTGCCTTATTTTACATAAAAGTGTTTTATGCCACGTTTTATGACCTTAGTAAATGTCAATGAAAGTACAACTTTATAGTTTCTTTCTGATAATTGGGCCTCAATGTACATAAAAATAGGTCCCATCAATTTAACATCCTAACAGGGTATATGTTGAAAAATCTAAATTACCAGCGCTAATCAATTCACTTTTAACTACATGCACCTAATAACTTGGCCTAAATATTACCACTCTATACATTGCAACCCAAATCACACAGTTTAAAAAATACTTAATTGCATATATAGTTGTGCTCATCATGTAAATGTTACATGAATTCATTTCTCAGCGACCAATTTTAAAAAGCTTAAATATTTAGTCACATATATTATCAGTTACCTGTATTAACTAAGAAGAGGGGGCCAATGCTGGGAGGCTTCCCAAAATCTACCCTGGGGTGTAATCTGGAAGCCAGGGTAGAATTCTGGGAGGCCACCAGAATCTACCAGGGTACAAAATGAAGGGGTTATACTTTCAGAGGTTACACTAGGCTACCTTAAGATTAAATATTAATGATATTATGGTCATTTTAATCTTATAAGGAGTTTAATCCTCAGCTCAGTGAAGACTTAACTTTTTAAAATTGTTCCACAGTATTTTACTGTGTATAATATGATTGAAATTTATCATTAATTATCAGAGTAATTTTATGTAACAAATATAAATATGTATATGTAATACAAATATGTTTGTATTTTAAAGTTAACCTAATTAAAATTTATTTTTATTTATCAAATATATTCTCATAAAGATTATTATCTTTATAAGTCTAGTAAAACAAAATAACACCCATTGTTCAGTGAAACAGCAAGCCAAGCAGCAATGCCACTAATAAAACAGTGACCACTATTTGTTTAAACTGTGAGTGAACTCCAGCTCTGCTCTGGCTATTCTTATCTATACATTTTTAGTGTAGTTACCTATGATATAGCTTTGCACTTAATCTGTCTCCAATATATTATTAGTCATGCTCTTCTTTCTTGTCCTTTGATCTAGTTTAGATAACCTAACAAATTTTGTAGCTGACCAAACTAATTGATTATTTGACACAATTAATAACTGTCCTATTTTGTATCTTACCATCCTGATTGATTATATGACACAGTTTTGTAACCGTACCTGATATACGTTGTGTCTGACTGAGTTTCCAACTGACCTACCTTATTGTTCTAATTACCTGACATGGTTATGATAATCCCACCTCACATAGTTCTCTCTGACTGAAGTACAGCTGACCTACCTTATTGTTCTAATTACCGGACATAGTTAAGATAACCTCACTTGATATAGTTTGTCCAGCTAACCTACCTTGCTCTACTTTTCTAACACATTTAAGATAACCTTTCCTGACATAGTTCTGCTCACCTTACCTCAATTATCTTGACCGACTTTTATGTTATAAAGGCTTTGTGATTTTGTGTTATTGTGTGGTTGTTGCTTGGGTTGTGCTGCTGATGGTCTAGCTTACATCAAGAGTATTTCAGGAAAATATTCACAAAACAACATTTAGAAAACTGTTTGGAAATTCATGTGATTTGCTTACTTTGTTTTGGGAAGATTGTTCATTTTATATTTGTATTTTGGAGAACTGTTTCATTTGTGTTACTTTGCTTTTTGAAGACTGGATATTATTTTCTTGGAAGATAAACTAGACATAGGCCGCTCGATTAATTGCAAGCCGGTTGTGTATCCCCGAACATAGCAAACCTGTAGAAGCAATAACAAAAGAGGTCAAGGCAGTTTAGGGTTTTAGAAATGTTTTTTTTCCATGTGAAAAGGATAAAATGTATAGTAATCCCTGGAAAGTTCAAACCTGGAAAAGTTCCCACATTTTTTGAAAAACAGGGGCCCAAGGTCAAATCTGACCACATCAGAAGATTCCTAGCCCAAAATAGATTCCTAGACCACACCAGTAGATTCCCAGCCCATGATTTCCTATAGGTTGGTTTCATATTCAAACCTCTAGGACCAATAATAAGCGAGTTATAAGCACTTTTAAGTTTGGCTATCCTCGTTTGACCTTGAAGGAGAGGGCCAAGGTCAAATCTGACCACATCAGAAGACTCTTAGCCAATGATTTCCCGTAGGTTAGTTTCACATTTCAAACCTCTAGGACCAATAATAAGCGAGTTAGAAGCACTTTTAACTTTGACTATCCTAGTTTGACCTCAAAGGAGGGGCCCAAGGTCAAATCTGAACACATCAGAGGATTCCTAGCCCATGATTTCCTATAAGTTGATTTCACATTGCAAACCTCTAGGACCAATAATAAGTGACTTACAAGCACTTTTACATTTGGCGATCACAGTCGATTGACCTTGAAGGAGGGACCCAAGGTCAAATCTGATCACATCAGAAGAATCCTAGCCCATGATTTCCTATAGGTTGTTTTCACATTGCAAACCTCTAGGACCAATAATAAGTGAGTTATAAGCACTTTTGTAACAGTTTTCAAGTTATAATTGGTTTACACAACAGTGAGAACCACAAAGTAGCTATTACTCGGCTATGAAAGGAGCTACAGGTCTGCAAATTTACTATGTTAGAGCTGACCCAAAAGTAGCTGAATAACATATTTATATAAAATTCTCTAAATGCAATAGTTTTCAAGTTACAAGTCAAAATTATTGATGTTTATGACTCCCCAGAGCATAATTTTGACTCCTGGGCTTAAAATAGCTATTACTCGCTTGATTTTGAGCCTAGGCCTACAAAAAAGATAGGGTGGTGAGATGTCATACCCACCAATTCATGCACTAAACATAAAATAAATGAAGGAAACTGTGCACTACAGCTTGAACACAAGCAATAGTCAAAATTTTAGACATTTTTGACTCCCCAGAGCCTAATTTTGACTCCTGGTCTACCAAAACAATATGGTGGCCAAATCTCTGCCATAGTAAGCCACTCGCAAAGTTTAAAAGAAATCCTAAAAGAAATGTGGCTTGTAGGTTGAACACAAGAAAATCTCTGCAGACATGGATGATGACCATGCGTGATCCATAGTATCCCTGCTTTTCGGGGATTTAATTAAATTAAACATCTCAAATTGTCAACTTGACTTTTAATTAATAAAAGTGCCACCACCCAGTACCTATGGACCCCCACATGAACCAACTGTGGCACAAAATGAAACTTGGAACACCCATAAAGCTTGACAAAAGGTACATTGTTATTTTCTGGTCACCTTAATATTAATGACTTTATTGCCATCTTACAGTAAAACAATTCGGTTGTCAGGCCCAAATATCCTATTGTTCAACTTACCTTAGTTAATCTTGGAAAACTTAAAAAGAGAGAAAAAAAGGCCTTACTTATTCTCTGGTCACCTTGAAGTCCCAATACCAATAAAGTTATGACAACCTTACAGTAAAAGGAGGGGGGCATGTTCAGCCCAAACTGACTTAATGCTTCACTAACATCAGTTAAACTTGACACATTGATTAAACTTACTTAGAGTCCAGGTATTTAAACAAAACGGACATAGGGTTTTAGCTCCTAGCGGATATAGTTTGGCACGTTTTTTAAACCAGCACCTACATTTGAACAAAACTTTTTTTATCTGGCAAACTTAGTGTCCCAGTATTTAAAAAGTTATGGTTAAGTCAAAGTAAAGAATTGAAGTATTCATGTTGTTATGAGCATATTTAAATGCACATGTATAAAATTCAAATTTAAGTACAGTAAAAACCCATTTTGTCTGATTCTATTTTTGAAGAGATATGCACTGACTTGACTTCTTTCTGATGATAACATAACTGCTAAAAAGTTTCTCTTGCATGTCTAGTTAATTTGAGATGAATTTTAATCACAAGTAAATTTTTTATTTCAGTGTGATCACATTTGAAAAGTTTGTATTTTATTATATATCTCTATATATATTATCCCTCTATATATAATTTGGATTTTTTTATATTGATGAGACAGTCTGAGAGAACACCCCTTCAGTGTCAGAATTATTAAATAGTTCAGTTGCCTTTCTTTTGTTTCTGCACAGAAGTTAGAACCTGTGAGGAGATGCTATACTTTGCAACCACTTTGCAACCACTAGGCCACTGAGGATCTTGACTCAGCCAAAGTACCTCCTTTTGATCACATCATAATACCACAGTGAAAAGAGGTATCAATGAAATAATACAAATATATTATGTAGCAACTTATTTATTTATCACACATTATACAAACTAGACCAAGGATGCATCTGTGGCCAAATGCAAGATGTATCCATCGTAAAAGGACAAGTAACATGGTTTTGAAGATAAACGGCATTTTAATAATTGAGTCATAAGCACTTTTAAGTTTGGCTATCAATGTTTGACATTGAAGGGGGAGCCCAAGGTCAAATCTGATATATCAGAAAATTCCTAGCCCATGACTTCCTATATGCTGATTGAACAGTGCAAACCTCTTGGACCAATAATAAGTGAGTTATAAGTACTTTTAAGTTTGGCTAGCCTTGTTTGACCTTGAAGGAGGGGCTCAAGGTCAAATCTGACCACATCAGAAGATTCCCAGCCCATGCTTTCCTATAGATTGGTTTCACATTGCAGACCTCTCGGACCAATAATAAGTGAATTATAAGCACTTTAAGTTTGGCTATCCTTGTTTGACCTTGAAGGAGGGACCAAGGTCAAATCTGACCATATCAGAAGATTCCTAGCCCATGATTTCCTATAGGCTGGCTTACATATCAAACCTCTAGGACCAATAATAAGGGAGATATAAGCACTTTTCATGACTGACACAGAAACATCTTGTTTTCAAAATGACGCAAAAAATATTCCCAGGCAAGATTTTATAGTTATGAAGATATCCTGCAAATTTGAGATTTCAAGCTATAATATTTTTTTTGTCAGAGCGGTAACGGTGAAATCTCTCTACATTTGCTTTGGTGTCGGTGGTGGCGTAACAAAGCGAAATCCATAGTATCCACCGGATGTTATCTGCTGGATACAAAGATGCATATGTAGCTCTAATATTTATGAAACTGACAATTTTTGATAATGTAGATCACATAACATATTTTTTAACAAATCTGATTTTATAACCAAGTACAGCAAGTAAACAAGTTCATGTCTTTATATCCCCATTTTTCTGCACATCTTGGTTATAATCCACAAGTAATGGACGATGTTTGACATCAATAACCATATCATTTTCTGCATGGGTCTTAGCCCATGGCTGTTCATCACCGCTTGCCAACAGTACATATACCAAACATCCGAAAGCATAGATCCCACCACAAATAAAAAACACAATTTGCCACTCGCCTCGTGTTCCCTGTAAAATAAAGACTCATGACTAAAATACATAAAAAAATCAGCAAAATTCAAAGTTGGGGTTTTACACTCTGTTCAACAGCCAGGTTCAGCAACATTAAACATTAATAAAAAGTAAACACATGAAATTTTGCATGTTTAATGGAAGGATGGTGTAAAAATATGGCAGCAAAACCTTTTTGTTGCAACTCATTCTGTTAAGAGGTTTACAGATGAAAGGAAATCAGACAGAACTTTCTGAAAGAGATTCAATACATCAATTTTACGCTACTGGTGCAGTTAGCAGTTGAGTAATTATAAAACTGTTTGTAGTGAATAGTTAATTTAAGAGTTCATCTTATTTAACTTACAAGTTCAACCACAGGTTTCACTTTCAAAGTTATTTTAAACTGACCAGGTTCCAAATATTTTAAATTGACAGTTTAAAATGTAAGTTAGTATGAACATACATTTTTAGTCAGTGCGGAAGCAATGTATGGTGCTACCATCCCTGGAATTGTTGCAGCTGTATTGGTAATGCCAAATAGTATTCCAGCAAATCTAAAAACAAGCATACTTTTTCACATTACAATTCAAGCTATACAGTTTGTATGAACACTTATTGTTTAATGTATTGCACTGTAAAACTGTTCTGCTGAAATTTTTCTTGAAACTTATTATTGGGGAAGCAAAATACATTGAAGATAGGCAGCTAAATTATTCTGGTATAAATATCAACTGACACCTAATCACTTGATTATGTCAAATCAGCATTTGGATTAAGTGCTATGTCATTGTATTTAAAGTTTTACTCAATGCGCATCACCCACCTAGGTGCAATATCAACATGGTTAACATTGTGGCCACTTCTGCCAAACCCTGTGAAAGACACTGCTATGGTAAGCAAAGCCACAGCAGTGTAACGTCTATCACAGTTGAGGAATCCCAGGATGCACACAAATGTTGATGGTATCAGAAATCCTATATAAAATTAAGTAAAAGATTGTGTATTGAAATCCAGCTCATAACAACACTGATATGGACTGAGGCATATACTGTTATAAGACATGTAAAACTCCAACTTTGGCTTTACACCACCTTGGAACTAGAAGTTATATTTATATTATTTTATAAATACGGTTTAGAAATGCAAGTCTAAACTGTATCACCGATAAAAGTGATTTAATATAGTCAAAGTGATTAAAAATGAACAGATATCAGTGTATCAGTATTTGTTGTATTTAAGGGATTGATATCTTTACTTACCTATTATTTGACAAAGCTTTCTCACTTTAGTTGTTGTTAGTATATGTTTTCTCCTGAGGAGGTCTGCCATCTGACTTCCAATATTAGTCATTAGATACATACAAATAAATGGCAGTGCTGATAAAACACCATTCTACAAAGAAATATAAAAATACTAGAGTACCGCATAGTATGGGATGATTACAGTGTATTATCTTGTAAAAAATATGCATTGTTTTTTTAACAAAGAAATCAATATCAAACACTTTTGTTACTGTGTATCAACCTTACTGAAACTGCGAAACTGTATGTCCCAGAAACAAGTGACCAGGATATTGGAACCACTCACTCTTGGGGCTCACACTCCACCAGGTGACCTATAAAGGGGAAATCCCTACTAGCCAAGCCAGTCGTAGTGATGTTATTCCTTTTTTGATTTTCATTCACATATAGAAACAGGATTGCTTAAATACATCATAGTAATTATCAATTCTTCACTATGCATTAAAATATATTAAAACTGTATTATACCCTGGTGTTGTATGGATGTACAGACTATCTGGATGTGATAAATATAAAATCTTTATTTTAATGTATTTTGTGTTTGAAATATATAAACATGCTTATTCTGGAGCTCTCATTTTGAACAAGGTTTCTTCCAGTAAACTGTTTATTATGTCATATACTCTGCAGGTTGATATCAACATGGTACATTTTGATTTAGGACACCTGAAAATGAAGTTTTGTGATTTTGTAATGGGCATGCGTTCTATATGTTAAAAACATCTCTGAAAACAGACAGCTAAACCAAAATTTCCTAAATATAAATCCCAGTTTACACACCAGGCTGTGGTTTTAAGTGTAATTGTTCTTAGCAAACTTACTGATTTAATATGAAATCGTAGGACTTCCCTCATGTATGTTGGAATGGATGTAAGCATGGTATAAAGTCCCCAGTTTGTACAGAAATGAGCAACAACAATTGCCCACACTGGCTTAGAAGTGAAGATAGAAGACCATGGTACTGGGATGTCCTGTATGTATAAACACAACAAGATACAAGAGCATATAGATAAGCAATAAAACTATAAATTTCTCAGAACTATTGAATAAATGGTTATGAAGTTAAATTGAAACAAAAGAGAACCTTGTGTTTTACGGAATAAAAAAATATGTGGATAAAATATGAACTAGAAAAGAAATACAAATTAAGAGTGTATGTATATTGCCTCTGTTTTATTGAATCATTTCAGTGTTAAATTTAAAACAGTTATAGGTTAAGGTAACTCAGAGTGACCTCAGTGTTTGGGAAGAGCAATATAAACAAAGAATAACCTACCTTTTTATGAACTTGTGATATGCCAGTGGACTTTTCTATATACAATTTCTCTATGTCTGAGATTCTTGGATGTTGAGACGGTGAATTGAAAACCATAAATTGGAATAATGCCAATACAATAAAAGCCAGTATACCTAAATAATAAGGTAAAACAGTTACTGAAATAGTTAATTTTATTTAATTTCTTATGTTTTGTTGATAAGTGGTAAAGACACTAACAAAATAAAAACTAGAGGATCGCTCGTAAAAAAAAGATAATGTTTTTGCACAACAAAAACAAAGCGTCCTGAAAAGGATATAAAGGCGAGTGCTGAAGTATTAACAAAATGCTCTGCTTCTAGCCTTATACTGTTGTGGCAACCAAAGTCAGCGTAGTCTGCTCTATCTAGCACGGTTTTCAAGATATAAGCATTTCTGTGTTTTGCAATTTTTGCAAAAAAATCGAAAATTCAAAATGGCCGTCATATTTGGCGAAGCAAAAATTTTTTGAAACTTGTCATGGTTACTCTGCAGAGATACCCTGTGGGTCAAAAATTTCGTCGAAATCGCTCTATCTAGCACGGTTTTCAAGATATAAGCATTTTTGTGTTTTCCTTATTTGGAAAATTCGTAATGATTAATTAATCATTAATTACTCGGCCATTTCTTAACCAATCAATGCCAAAATCGAATGATTTCCAGATTTTAACAGAATGAATGTATTTGCCAAGTTTCAGGTGAATTGATAAAATCCCTTTCAAGTTATCATCCGGACAAGCTTACCCATCGAAAAAAGACATTTTTGGTCATGTGACCTCTCTGACAGTATATTCAAAGAAATTCCCCAAGGCTACTGCATACACCTGCCAAATTTGAAAAGAATCCGCCCAGCGGTGACAGAGTTATGAGGAAAATAAAATGCGGAGCCGCAGGAGCCGGTGGAGCCAGATATCCTCCCATACACAAACAATGTATAATTTCAAGTTGATATTATATTTTTAGTTGCATACATAATGTACTGGTGCTTACTAGAGCTGTAAAAGATGAAGGGCCATCCTCTATCAATATTTATTTCGCACAAGAAACCAGACACAGACATTGCTAAAACAGTCCCCAACATAGCACCTAAAAAGAAAGAAAACACTTTCAGTTGTCATAAAAATCTCCATTTCTTCTATTGGTTAAACAGACATTACAATCCCACCAATAGAGTATCACAGTGTATAATTATTATTACTATTATTAATTAATATTTATGTAATACATGTTGCTAATAAATGCATAGCAAGAGATAGAAATATTTAGAGATTGAGTTCTTGTAAATAGAAATCATTTCTTGTTTAAAACTTTCTCACCTGAGTAAGAGAATGCAATAAGTTTACTTCTCTCCAATGGTGGTGCCCACTGTCCCCACAAACAGTGCATGGAAGGATATACTACACCCTGATAAGAAAAGGTGTACTTAATCCTATAACTGGACAGTAAAATGTAACATCAAAAATACGTTAAATTCTATTACACATGTCATTTAAAAATATTTTCACAGTAATTTAAATATAACTTAGTTTAAAGCATAATTAATATTTTTTATTATGTGTTTAAGGATGAATACATTTAGATATTTTAATCTTCTTCTTTATTCTGCTTTAATGGAATTCAACAATTCTATTATACCTCTATTTTTCCAAAATATTTACTTTTATCTAGCATATTTAAAGATAATATATCCTGCTCTCATTGCAAAAGTGGACCAGTTTGAAGTAAACGAACACCAAAGCTGTAAGCCAATTTTAACAGATAAAGACATATCACGGTAAGCACTTATGTTGCCATGAACTTAATTTGAACTCAAGACCAAAGATGTGATAACCAAGTGGTTACTGCCAATCTTATAATCAATCTTTCTCTGCATGAGATCGAATGATCCCAATTGAGTGTCCAGGGGTTGTATTCACAAAAGGAATCAAAATCAAGTTGAGCTAAAAATCAGCTCAAGTTTAGTATAAACAGCTATAAACTTGAACTGATTTTTGCTCAACTTGAGCTTGATTCCTTTTGTGAATACCAGCCCAATACAAGATACCAAACTAAATGCATATATTTAAAATCTAGAATTCTTCTCACCTGTCCCAATCCCATGATAAATCTGAGAGGTAGAACAAGATATGGGTGCATTCTGGCAGCTGTAGGAATCAGTGTGTTAGCAACAATTGTCAAAAATATTCCTCCTCCAAGGACATACTTGCCACCAAACCTTGTGGCCAGCCAGCCACCAGGAACTTGTGTTAAGATATAACCCCAGAAAAAGGCTGACAACATGAAACCTTGCAAAGGTTTCGTCCAGTCAAATTCACCCTGTGTTTTGTGAAAATAGAATGATAAAATTTTGCCTTGAACTTTTACATTAAAACTTTAAACTATAAAGTAAAATCAAAAACACATATTTATGTAAAAGTTTCACAAATTATGCTGGCTTAATTTGGTACACAGATTTTGAAATTACTTCAGATGCTATAATTTTAAATATATTTATTTTGAGTATTATATTTAATTTCATTCTTGCTACTTGTATAAATAAAATAGCATCGATATTCCTCTAATATATGGAAGTCATTTTCACCAAAGCTAGTAATAAAACAATGACCGCTTACTTTTCAAATGAATGGTGATAAATTGATAATGGACCTTCAATAACATGATTTATTTGAATATCTAAATGTTTATTATCTGTGATTGGATTGTTCTACCTTTTACTTTCATCTATGCTCAAATAATAACGGAGAAGGAATTATTTACAACTATATATTTCTATTGTTAGCTAGGTCACATCATAAAGAATTGGCCACACTTAATTGGGATCTACAATATATTGTTCATAATTAATATTTCATGGTGCTTGGAAATCAGTTAATTTTAGCCTTACATCTTCATGTGAACTCTCGGACATGAAGTTCACGCATGATCCTGGTTCTGGATCAATATTATCACCACTTCTATCGATCTCAGTCATTTGGGGTCTTCCATGGACAAGCTCCGATGTGCTATTGTAATCATTTGCATCATACGGCAGCAGTGGCCAGTCAGTAGTGTTGTTATTGATCAAAGAGGAATTGCCACTGACCGGAAATGATGTCTTGGTCATGCACATAATAGCAAATCCAAAGTTAGCCCTGAGTAGGTAGGCTACTGTAATTGCAAACGTGCCTTGGAAAGCCAGGGATAACCTTGCAGACAAGCACATTGGAGCTAGAAGGAAACCAGATAGAAATGGATCAATAAACAGAGAACAAACATTGAGGTGCTAATGTACTGTGACTACATATGCAGAGGCTTTGACAGAAAATCTGGCAATTTTGCATATTTTTGCATAAAGCAATACTAGATTGCTGTTGTTTTTGCCTTTGTTGATGTATTGATGGTCGGTCAAGGCTGTTTAGTCTGTTTTTTGCATGCTTTACACGTGGTGTTGAAGATCCAAAATTGCTATGGAAGAATTGGGATTTCTATTCTTGGAAAGTCTTTGTCTTACTTTCATAAGTGGAGCAAATATTTTCTTTTGTTTCTTTTCGGATGCTTAATAAAAGATTTCAGTGAAATTATATGAAAAAGTATACAAATTTCGTTTCCTTTTACATAGATTGTATTATTTCTGGGAATACTGTTTCCCTTCAATAACATTCTGCCATAACTGGCACAAATTTAATTATTTAAGAGAATCAGTTACAATCCATGTATTTACTTTACTAACATTCAAATACAGAAACCACTATGTATATAAAGGAGAAATTAGAGGTGCAATAGCTCGTCCACATTTATTATCTTGAAAGCATTCATTTTACATTTTTTTAAAAAGTATCAATGCATCATATGCCAAATATGTCTGTATGTTCATATATTAGTTGGTATTAAGTATTGTTTTGTTAGTGTGTTTATTATTTTAAATTAATTAGTGTACTGAACAGACACTGAAGTGTTGATGCACTTAGAATTTCAAACTTACTTTGTGATCCAAATCCAACTTTCAGTTTTATGAAAATGAAATTTATTCAAATATTTTAGCACAAACCTTTATCATACTCCACAGTTTCTCTCTCCTTTTGCATGATGAACTTGCAAATTCTTTAAAAAACAATGTATATAATGTCTTTGACAAGATGGTCTTTGAATAATTTTATTCCACTTAATAATCTTATTCCACACCACTGCCCATTTCTAAAAGATTAAATCCTTCAGAAAACTCAATCTTTCTTTAATTATAGTAGTTATTATAAGTAATTAAAAATTAGTTTTTTCTCTTCCCCTTATTTTGTGTCAATATAAACACGAATTTATACATTTGGTCATAATTGACATTTTTATTCATAAAAAATCATTTTTTTTTATTCTACAAGTATCCACATAGTATCAGGTTCATCATGTATCATATTCCTTTATCCTTTGAGAGTAATCAGGATCTTTTACTCGTTTATATATGATATTAGTCTGGCCAAACAATGAGAAGATTGGACAGAAGCTTTTGTTGCCATAGACCTCTGTCTCAATGCTGCCACCACTGGTCACACACACTGTAAACAAAGACTCCACGTGTTCTAGCACAAAACACCCACAGGTTAATTACCCCGTCAAAGGAATATTCACTCATTTGCATAAATCTGAATTAATGATGCCAAAACTAACCTTTTCTGTGTGGGTCCACAACAAAAAATAACGTTTGGCAGTGAATCTATGGAAGTGATTTATTAACAAGTTATAATACATGCAATAAAATGATTTCATTGGCCATTGAAACGGTAATTAGAAGGTTTTAAACAGCAGCATGTATTTGAAATAAACTAGGGACATTTACTTTGTCATAAAAAAATGTTATTGTTGGATAAATTAAACAAAATTATAAAATGGAGATATTATTTATTTGTTCATTCTGTAGTCATCAAAATCAACCAAAATGTCAACACATTATATTCTAGTATTAATAATTTAAAACTGTTTCCCTTGCATTGTGAAATGGTCAAAAGCTCTCATCTCACCTGGCAAATTGTTCAAATATCGATCAAGACCTGGGGCCGTATTCTACAACAATACTTCGATCATGTCTAACTTAGATTTCAAGTAAGAAATGGTGAAAACTGAATATTCCTAACTTTGTGAATACAAAGTGCAAGAAAAACAATCCCTTACTTAGATCTAAGGTCACCTTATCTAAGTATTGTTGTAAAATACGGCCCTGGGGTCTACACGGGAGTGGGCTTAATTTTTGTAAAAATTAAAAATTAAATATGTATACTGTTCTCACTTCAGAATTTGAAATGCTTGAAAATAGAGAATGAATATATAGAGCACCTCCCTAAATTACTCCTTGGACATATTTTTGTGGTTACATGGCTTTCCATCATTTCTGTCATTGATAAAATGAGTTAAGCATAAAGGATATAAGTCACCACTAAAATATTTTGACTAGATTATAAAGGGTCACATGACACATGATACTACTGTGGTTATATGATAAGCTTGGACTTGGCTAAGTCACCCTTTGTGAAATCCATTTAAGTCCAGCACAAATTAAGGGTCTTTGACTTAATTAGCCAAGTTTTTCGCTTAGTCAGGAACTTAAATCTAAGACTTTATTGGCGATTCAATCACAAAAATAACCTCAAATAGAGGATGAGGGCCGAAGGCCAAGCAAAAGTAGTTTTTTATTTCTATTATAAACGATTATTGATGTTTTATCCAATGTTCACTGATTTTGTTTGTTTTTAATTTTATTTTCGAGATTATGTTGCGCAACCATGTTCGTAGATTGGAACAGTGTATATTAGTTTGTCTTTTAAGTACTCTCACGAAATGCGCAAAGACACATATTCGTCGACTGCGCAGGTGTCCGTTTTATCATACGCCCAAGATTTGGTCAAGGCTTTTTACAGGATCGGGTTTAGTAACCATTCAGTGTTTTAGTTGTATGGTATTTCTATTCTTCCACACATATGCCAGTTTATTGCGGGGGCCAGTTTCACAAAGGGTCTTTGACTTAGCCAAGTTACTGTCTTAATTAGCTAGGTCTGGAATGTTACTGGATTTCAAAAAGGGTGGCTTAGCTAAGTCCAAGCTTATCAAATAACCACATGGTTTTTTGTGTCATGTGATGTTTTATTTCTATTCAAAATGTACTATTGGTGACATATATCCTTAATTTAACACATTGTATCTACGGATAATTGCTAGCATGAAATGAAAAACCTTGTTACAACATGATCACTTCCAAAAGACTATTCTATGCATTTATACTTTATTTACAGCCGTTTCAAACCTTGAAACTAAGAAAAATATGCGACAGTCGTATTAAATTCTTTGTTTACAAAAGTTAGGCCCACTCCAGGTGAACTTAACTTTGAGCCCAAGACTTAGAGTTTGAGACTTTAGAGTTTGCTGGTTTGTGAAATCCGCTAAGTCTAAGACCACAGACTTTGCCTGAATTAAAGACAAAAGTCTTAACTTTAAGTCTATGTGCAGGCTAAGTCCTTTCATGAAACCAGCCTCAGGTTTATAATGCATGTATCCAATAATTTTACATCCATATTTCAGGCGAGGAATGAAGTACAGGTCTTCCAGTGCAACACCTTGGTCACCAGGTCACAGTCACCACATTGATATCCAATTACATAAAAAGGGGGTCATTTATTCACTAGACTGTCTCCTCAGTGACCGGGGGTTCGAGTCCATCCCATGACAATACATGAAGTGTGGATTTCACTGATGGTTTTACTTTGAAATTCTTATTTTATATCTTATTTTGTTTGTATATTCTTATCTTGCTAGAGTTCTAATGTTGATTGATGCTTTGTATCAATTTTATTGTACTTGTTGTTTATATACAGGTTATAGCTTTTTTGTTTATTCTACCAATTTTTATACAATTTTGGGTTTTGGTCTTTTTGACACCTACTATGTATTTGTATATCTTTGTTAACTTATTTGTAAATATTAATTAGTGCACTTAGTGTTTTAGAAAGTTTAGCATGACACATAAATTCATCTTGCATTACAATTTTACTTATTTATTTTTAACATTGCGATGTTAAAATTGTATGTGATGACATATATTGGTGATCTTAATCATTTAATATTAGTATTTTGTGACTAAAAAGTATCATCGTTTATTATTTAATATATTCCATGCAAATTTTTACACAAGTTTAGAGATGTCTGAACCAAAATATGTGTACTTTGCAAAGCAGGCAATTTTCCTACAATAAAAAGTACCGAAACAGGACCATTAAAACTTTTATTTTTCAACATCATACAGAATCACTCAAATGAGTGCACCAGAGCCATCAACTTGTGTAACACACTACATTTTCAGAAAGCATATTGTATTCGCATAGCAAAACTATATTAGTTATTACCTCCATCAATAAGGATATTTGTTGGAGATGGCTGTTTCTTTTCCTGGAAAATAACTCAAAACTTTATGGGCTGATTATGATGAAATGGTGCAAGGAAGGAACGATTTGATTTTGGTGGTGACCTCGATCACCGTCTGGATCCAGAAATTTTTTGAGGGTCTTATTAAAAGATTGGACTATTTTCAGTATATGTGTGTATATGTTACAGTAAAGTTGTGTAACCAGTAATTTCGCAAAATTACTGAATATTTTAGGAATTTCGTGAAATTCCTGATTTGGTCAGTAATTTCGCGAAATAACTAAAATTTTCAGTAATTTCATGAAATTACTGAAATATTTGAGCAGGAATTTCACGAAATTCCTAAATATTATATGCTGATTAAAAGAATACTTTTTAGATTTTTATTTCACCAAAATTTTCATTTATTCATTTTGTTTGCATGAAAATACAATAGTATCAAAGAACTTTATATTCAATATCTCAGGAAAATTTATTAAACACTCTCCACCTACAAGAGTACAATACTCTGGTATACAGTTCATATATTCAATTATATTTTATATTTATTAAACACTCCACCTACAACAGTCTGGCATAAAAGCTCATTTAATCAATGATTTTATACTTGCAAGTTCACTGAAATTAGTGAAGCACCCTCCACCTTAATAGTCTGGCATACAAGATCATTTATTCAAAAACTTGATAGTCACAATTTCACAAAAATTAATTGAACACACTCCACAAAGAACAGCTTGCATACAAGTTTATTTATTTTTCACACTTTAAACTGCCATGACATCTGCTGTTACACAACACTTTTGCCTTGTTACTTGTACATTGCATTGAAGCACAACTAACCCTTGTCCCTGACACATTGACAGCTGGTTGACAGCTCCTCTGAGTCTCTGTCTTGACTAACATCATCCTTAGTGAGTAATCTCTCAGGGCAACAATCAAACTGGTTGCGTGAATAGCTTTCCTTCAAGACTCCTGCTTTGACGGCGATTCTGTAGAGGTCTGTGTCTTAATCATGATATATTACTAGCCCCGGATCTTGGATCTCCTCTATGTCTGTCTACGTGTGGTATAGAAAGTGCAACAGCATTAAAATCCCTTTCAAATCTATCTTCTATAGAATCAGACATAACTTCCAGTGTTAATGCTATAAATTTCACTGCACTTTTGAAGAACTATAAATATCACTATAACACCATAAAGCATGAAATAATCTGATGAAAAGGTCAAATTTGTGTCTCTTTATATAGCCAGGAGAGGATTAATGAGAAACTTTGATACCCAAGTTCAAAAGAAGAAGTCCTCCTTTGAAATATTTAACTGTCTTTTAAACTTTTAATACAGATTACTCAGGTATGAGTTTTCTGGTTCTATCTATTGTCATGGCTTCTCATGTGGATAAACTCCCCTTTTTGGTGGTAAATACTTTGAACTGATTAAAGATAACTGTTGAATTAACTGTTTGGAAGTACACTGCAATTACCATTAGACTATATAAATCCCCCACCCCCTCACCCATGGCAGACGCTATACTCCATCATTCAATTACAATTACTTGAAAGCTATTCATTGACAAAAGATTGATTAACTTCAAAGGCTTCAAACATACTTCAAAATACTTTATTAATGAAAAACAGAAGACATAAAATAAACCTAGATCCATGTTAAAAATATTTATATTAAAATACAGTTCAAAATGTACAATTTTTACTACTATTATTAAATAGATCACTTAATTATATCACATTATACCTGATATTGTTGCTTCACTAAAACTTATACCAGATAATTGAAAAAACACCAAATAGTCATACAGTCAAAAACTAATAGCATATCAAATATTTCCTTTCTTTCCAAGTTAAAGTTGATATGCTTATGAAACAAAGCTTTGTGCTTGTGCAAAGTACATGTATGATAATAATATGTATAAAATATGTATTATAATTGATAATATATTTAAATGATAATAATAGTTAGCAAATTTAAGATCAATTTCAATATCAAGACCAATTATGAAAGTGCTTAAATAAACCCATGTAAAGGTATCACATTAAATGTTGACTAAACTATTATTACAAACAAAAGGTACATCAGTTTCTAAATTTCTAGATGCACATTAAGTATTTATATTTTAAAAGTCAATTTTGGCTTATAACAAAGTTAAGTTTTTCATAATTCTTCACATAAATAACCTTAAAAATGCATTTCCAATATTTCACAAATTTACTGAATGCTCATCAGTAAAGCTGTGTAAAATATTAGCAGAGATTTCAGGAATTTCGCGAAATTACTGAAAATTTTAGTTATTTCGCAAAATTACTGACCAAATCAGGAATTTTGCGAAATTCCTAAAACATTCAGTAATTTCACGAAATTACTGGTTACACAATTTTACTGTAACATATATACCTCAATAATGAATCGTCACTTTACTTAGCAAAAAAAAGTGTATATAGTATACCGAAGTTTGGTATGAAGTCGGGATACAATGATCCAGTAAATGAGAAACTAGGGTCGAAACCTTGGTACTTGGTGGAGGTTTGTCCTCTCCAAGTGCCTTTCTACTTTAATATGGCTTAATTCTTACGCTCACACTTACAATGTATAATGCTGAGAGTTGTGGCGATGGAGGAGTATAGTATATTCACAAGATTCTGTATTTCACGCCACAAACAACATAATAACCCACAACTTTAGAACAAGAATAACAAACCATCATGACACATGTTTTTCCCATAACTATATAGCTGAATACTGCCAAAAAATTGACTCAAACCAAAGTGTAAAGAAACATTGATCCTATAGCAGTATGTGACTTGCTTAATGATGAAAAACTAACTGTAATTTTACATGTCCTGCTGTTGCCCTGCAACTGACCCACAACAGTTGTACATTGGAAAAAAGATGATCTTACCATCATGGTCAGTCGTGTGGTATGGGTTTCAGCATTTGTAGTAAAACTGAGCAAATCTTTGCCCCCAACTCATATATGTTAAGGGCAGTGTAATGGTGTAATAGCAACATGCATGCCTCTCATCTTTTAGATTTGTGGATTTGAATTGACCATGACCTTTCTGAGTGAAAATTATGCAGTTGCTTCCCGATGACCAGTAGTTTACTCTGTAGAATGATTACCTATCAGCATAAGTATGCACTGCTTCACATTTTGTTTTCAAAATGTGATCATGCAGATGTTAATTATTTTTAAAACCTACAATTGATTGATTGATCTATTTAGCATTGCACTTGGTACCTTGTTTTGGTTATACTGCGATGGGACCCCCAATTAAGTGATCATCCCAGCTACTATGTAACCTGGTTCTAGAATTCAGACGGGCACTTATCGAAGTACTAACAAAGCTCAGTGATTCAATGATCAGACAGGAAATAGCCAGATTACACCACAAAGACAGATTTTAAACCCATAAGATCAGACATTAATTTGAACCAGAGATCTAACTGGAAAGACCCAATAATGAAAAAAAGAACATTACAATCAACTATAATATCTAACTATAATAGGTAAACCAGACTTTAATTCTAAACTTGTTGATATTTCAGAAAATTTCTCTACTGGCCATATTTTGCGATCTGTACAGTAATATTGAACCCATATCAACCAATTTTCTCCCATTGTACAGTCTTCATGTCTAATTAATGAACAAGCAAGTGTCTAATGTTTGAAAATAATGACTTTTTTATGAGGTCATGAGGGGACCGACTCAACAGTCCATTATTCTGAAATATTGGACACTTGTGAGGCTGTTAACTTTCTTTAATTTTTAAAATGGTGTGTAACACCGTTATTTTAATATTTTCTATATTTCCATGCAGTGTGTATTTTTAAGCACAAGCTCTAACAAGGCTTGCGCTTCTAGGGATCACTTATTTTTCGTTTTTTTTTTTGTCTTTGGACTTTCATGAATTGTGGCGTAGTATAATGAGTGTCTGTTTCTTCATTGAAGTTAAGCGGCAATGGGCTATGTTAGTATTGGGATGGATGACCACTTCAGTACACTACTTGTGTTTCCGATGGCTTTGCAGCTCGCGCTAGTAGACTGAAACCCTTTCGGCCTTGTTGTGTCTGCAGTTTTATGGTCATTTTTAGCTGAAATAAAAGTAAAAAGGTTTCACTGGAAATGCGTGCAAAAGGGACATCCATACACGCTCATAATCCCTGAGTGAAAGAACTCTCCATTAATGTACACTTTCAACAAAGGAAAACCTCTCAGGTGTAATTTAATAATTAGAAAGCACTCCTAGGGCCCAGACCTCCTTCAAATATCCCTATATTGTAATTTCCAAATATTGCTTTTTAATGTTAATCTGCATAATCAGAAAGTGCCCAGATAGCATTCCGCCGTCGGACCGACGTTGGCTGTTGGTCGTTTGCCAACCACAATTTAGGTTCGATATCTCTATATTTTGCTGATGTTGGGTCAACAGTGGATTTTTATCCAAGATGGCGGTGAGCAATAATAAGGGACTTTGTGAAACTTAGTAGTAAATTATTTATTATGGTATATCTAAAAATCATATTTCAGTGAACCCACAAATTTTAACTAACTATTTAACAATTTTTGACATAAAAATAATATTCTCATAAATTCACACTGAAAAAGTTGTTTGTAAACATTATAATTTTATCACTGTATTATGGACTATCACATTATGACAGTGTTCCACCATTGTTAATGTTTGGTCATGTGACTTCTCTGGGATTCCCTTAACTAAGATCCTCCCACAATCTGTCTATCACTTGCCTTCTGTTAAACAATGGCCGCATAACACCATGCTTCAAACTGATTGGCTGATGCTATACATTGAGTAAAATTTATTACCGGAGGCTTGCCAAAATTGGGCCAACGTCGGACCACCTGCCAAAAAGCCGTTGTGCCAACGTCGGACCGACAGATGTGCTGATGTTGGGCAAACATTGCCCCAACGTCGGAATGCTATCTGGGTGTGACCATTAAAAGAGTTAAACACAAAGTCAAAAGTCAATGAAAAGTCGGTAAAAAGGTTTCTCAAGTACATTCCAGATAT
The DNA here is from genome assembly GCA_964017235.1 of Sabellastarte sp. h YS-2021. Taxonomy (NCBI): domain Eukaryota; kingdom Metazoa; phylum Annelida; class Polychaeta; order Sabellida; family Sabellidae; genus Sabellastarte; species Sabellastarte sp. h YS-2021. The sequence goes on along the minus strand of OZ024927.1, from coordinate 161,775,761 downwards.
TTTGTATTCCACATTACGATCTGGATCTTTCCCCATATTTAATCACTTCCTTTGTTCTTCCTTTGTTGATGCCCTACCCGCATAAAATTCATACGGTTCATTAGTTTTGGAGTTATGGTGAATACAGACAAACGCACCTAACACCAAAATCTCCTTGGTGGATGCAATTAATTTGTAATTTTACACTATAAAGCTTTACATGATAATAGAGGCTTACACCCTAATTGTTGCCTTTAGAGCATAATAACTATTTATTGAACCAATGCTCCCCCACAAAAAAAATGACGTTTTAATTTGTTTTTGAACCTTGACAAATATCATTGTAAATTCTAGTTTAATGGCATGTGGTATTTATGCAAAGGTTAAGAAGATGTAATTAAGTTCTTCAAAATGTAAATAAAATTGTCAATTGTCATCACCTTGTTTGCTATCTTCTCAAAACATACCTTGTTCTAACCTTGTAAAAGTGTCTTGTGTTTTCCAAGTTGGTGTGAAGATGTGTCATAGCATCATCCCATACAATTTCTCAATTCAATAACTCCATTAATGTAAAGGTAAAATAGATTCACCCTCTATGTCCAATTACTGCCCTCAACAGGGCTATTGCTCAATATTCACCAGGTCCCCATGACCCCTTATTCCAAGTAAGAACTCCTGATGGTTACAAACCTATTACTGAGAGCAGATTAAGAAAAGTTGTATCTAAATTGATTGTAAAAATGGGTCTCCCCAAGGGTCATTTTACCTTCCACACTTTCCGGCGTTCAGGAGCCACTCTGGCTTTTATGCCCATGTCCCAATACAAAGTATCAAGAGACATGGCTCCTGGACGTCGGATTGTGTGTGGACATATATTCAAGAAAATAATAAATTGAGTACTGATATTGCCTCATCATTTGCTAGGTTAATAAATACTTAGACTGGACGGGCTTTTGAGGCATTGTGTATTGTATAATAATGTATTTTTGAGGCATTGTGTATTGTATAATAATGTATTTTTCACTGTTCCCCGGCTCTATGCGTGCGCCATGACTGGCTTCCTTCTGGTGGGGTCATCTCAAGGTCAGATGACCTTCACTGGGGTCAAGCTGGTGACCTTTTACCATTCAAGGTCACAATGCTGCAACATCTTTATTATTCATAGTTTACAGAAATGTGGTATTTACATAATCCTGTATAACTTAATTGTAACTTAATGATGTATCTATGTTAACTGTAAATTTCTGGTACATGTGATTGCAACTGTAATTAGTGACTGTAACAATTAAATCATGTTATGACTGGCAATGACTGTTGATAATGATGGATTTAACATCTGTATTCTGTATAACCAACCCTAGTGCATATCAGTTAAGATCTGTAAATATAAATAGATTAGATATATATACATATAATTTACATATTCATGTGTGTTATTAGGGGGTCTCGGTGGTGTAGCGGTTAGAGTTCTCGGCTCCAACCTCTGAGGCTGCCGGTTCGAATCTCGGGCCGGGCGCTTCATGTTGGAAAGTTGGTAGTTACTTGCCGATGCCCGGTGGTTTACAGTGCGGTATGCACTGGTTTCCTCCACCTGTAAACTGCCCATCGCAATATGACCCTGGCTGTTGAACGCGACGTAAAACAACAAAGCATCCTCTTAATGACAAAATATACTTTTGCTGCATGTATTCATAGTATTAAAGAAAATGGAGAATTATTACTAAAAAAGCTGCAACAGTGTGACGCTGATGGAAAAATGTATCTTGCAATCCAATCAAAGCTCTTTGTGGGTGATAATAAAGTGAAATTCAATTTAGAAAAAAAAAATGCAGAAAACAAACTTCGAATCAGTAGATTTGTCAAAATCACTCTAATAGGTAGGAAGAATAATTAATACAACAAGTAGCAGCCACATTATTATTAGTTATTTAGGTGACATGGATTCTCTGTTAAATGTATGCTTTCTTCTTTAAATGTAAGTTTCCAGTGACACATATTCATTGATTATTCAAATATTAGTAACAATTAAATTGTTCCTTTTTTACTATAAATAAAATCAAAGAAATAATGTTTGTGATTTTTAACTCATCAAGCTTGAGTGAGCTAAACCGACCCACCCACTGATTGGTCCTAAGTACATTTGAGCCTGTTCAAATGACAACCCCCCCCCCCCCCCCCCCAAAAAAAAAAACAACAAAACATTGCATATTGTGATAAGACGAAGGCCCCTCATCTTACCCTCAATCAGAAGATAACCGACAGTTGGATAGGAACGAAAACAATAGAGGGGAGCCAGATTTTGGATGGGAAGTTAGTACCATGCAGGCAATGTTTCAAGCCCCCTAATCCCTATTGTATGGGGGTATAAATATTGTTTGCAAAATCCTGACTCCCCCGAAGGATCAAAGGGGGGGAGACAGAAATCGAGGAGGTCATTTTGTTGTGTTACACCAGCTTAGATCCCTGACTCTCCCGATCTGTCGGCAATAAAAATGATTAATGGTCAAAACTTGTCAAATCTGGGACTTTTGCCAACATTGCCAATTTTGCTATCCTACATACTGATTTAAAAATTTTGGTCCCAACTTGAAAATTGCCACAAGTTGGGGATGAAGTTGGAGCCCGAGAACCACCATTTACGTATTGACTCTTGTTGGAGCCAAACCCACTCAGAGGAGACATCTTGAGATCACATGTCAAACTGTTCTGACCACTAGTCCACTGAAGACCTCTGTGTTTCGGCTTCAGATCAAATATTACTAAATGTGCATTACTAGGATTATAATGCACAGGTATAAAACCTGGGGTTTCTAATAATATGTGCAATCCTTCCAATAATGTTTAATAACAAATGCTTTAGTGAGAAAGTTAAAGCGCAGAAAACCTTTTGACATTGCCCTTAATGGTCCAGTCACAACTTCCTGTGTGGTAGTATAGGTATTTACATCCAGCTTGATGACTTTGTACTTAGGGGTCCAAAAAGATCGTATCTTGGTGGTATATTTTGAAGAGCAAGCTGCCCCATTTATCCATATTTTTGTTTGGTTCGTGAAGACTTGTGAGAAGTATTTTAAACATTTAAAACGTGGTCTCAAATGCAAAACACTTTCACAGTTTTGAATCTCACTGGTATTTTACCCAACGAAGAATCCTATCATATGCATCCCACCAAAATACTAAATTGAATGTAGTTTGTGACTCCATCACAGCATGGTGTGAATTAGATATAAAATGAAGGTAATGTAATTGTTATCTTATGGAAATGGTTGACTATTCTTTGAAAAATAAATTAATTTAGATCTTATTTCACCATTACGTACACTTGTTATACTAATCTCTTGTTGAATGTTTATATCAAAATCAAGAACACTTTTTGCAATATGATGACCTCAAAACTATAGTTTAAATTCATGTGAAATCACTCTTCCACAGTCTTTGATTGTGAGGCCAGACACGCTTACAACTAATTTTCTCTTGGAAAAGGACCAGTCGCCTAAATTTTAAATGGAGTGTATAATATAGGTTGTAGCACCCAAAAGATTCGTAGGACCACCCTAGAGATGAGTTATAACTATCTTATAAATAAATAATAACGGAGAATTAAAGAGATATAAGGCCTTTGTAGTAAGATAACCCCACTTGACATTGAAGAAGGGTTCAAAGTTAAAAGTCAGCAATTGGAAAAGAGTCTCAGGCTATGACTTCCTATAAGTTATTTTCTCAGTTGGAACCACTAGTATCAATGATAAGGGAGATATAAGGCATTTTCATAGGATAATCCCATTTGACATTAAACATGTGATCTGATGGCCATTTGGTTTTCAAAACTAGGCCAAATTGCTATCAGGCTTACTTTCCTAGCCATATATTTTTTGAGCCATTTTTTATGAACCTAGCTGCAATATTTCAAGATTTTGAGCATCTAATGATTTTGAAATAATTGGCTATGGCGGCCATTTTGTTTTCAAAATATGGCCAAAATTGTTCTCAAGCAAAATATTTGCAGGCCAGGACTTTTCATGGTCTGTCTTTACATTTTGAAGCCATAGCACCAATAATAAGGGATAAATAAGGACGTTTTAGTGTGATGACCCCATTTAACCTTGAAGCAGGGGTCAAAGGTCAAATTCAACACCTGGAAAAGAATCCCAGGCCATGACTTCCTACAAATTGTTTTCACATTCCGAACCTTATACGACCAATATTAGTGGCCTTTTTAATAGAATAACCCCATTTGACATTAAACATGTGATATGGCAGCCATTTTGCTTTTAGAACTAGGTCAATACTACTATCAGGCAAGCTTTTCTAGCCATATATCTTTTGGGCAAATTTGATGAAGCTAGCTAGAATATTTCAAGATTTACAGCACCTTTATAATTTTGAAACAATTGGCTATGGAGCCCATTTTATTTTTCAAAATGAAGCCAAAATTTTGATAAACAGGTTTTCATTGTAATGAACATTCCCTGCAAATTTGGTGAAGATATTGTTGGGGACTTTTCTTCGAGTAAAGGTTTCTTGTTTTGCGCCTTAGAACATGACAACACAGTTTCAAAAGAAAGACTAAAAGTTTCTAACTATCTTTTAATTATACTTCTTTACACATGTTTATGTACAAATATTTACAAGATGTTCTCACAACACTATGTTTCACATTTCAACTAAGAGACCTATTTTCTGCTCACACTACTCTAGTCAGATACCCATTCTACACTCTTCAGTTCTCACTTCTCAAGTCAGAAACCCATTGTACACTCCACAGTGGAATGCTCTGCCTTATATAGGCAAATTTGACGGCCAGGCCGCATTAGGTATTTACGGCTTGGCCGCAACTTGCGGACGCAACAATACCAACCAAACTTTACAACCTGTTGCTTTGAACATAAATATAGCACACACACCGTACAATGTGGCTACGGCTGCTCTACGGTTACAGCCAGTCTATGGTTACTGCCAATCTACAGTTGCGGCTAATCTACAGGTTGCGGCCACTCTACGGTTGCGGCCAATCTACGGTTACAGCCAATCTACGGTTGCGGCCACTCTACTGTTGCGGCCAATCTACGGTTACAGCAAATCTACGTTTGCGGCCAATCTATGGTTACAGCCAGTTTACGATTACGGCCATTCTACGGTTGTGGCCAATCTACGGTTATGGCCAATCTATGGTTGCAGCCACTCTATTTTGTTACTAGGGCCTCTCTGCCCATTACAGTTACAGTTCTGCTATATTTAGACTACATGCACTATCAGAGTGCAACTTTAGTTCAATAGTTTATCTTCAGAGAAATAGCCTGTCATGGTCTATAATTACATTATTATAGAAACAGACAACGACGAGCGAGGGGTTATAGGCGATTTTACAATGATTAGCGATATTAGGATCACAAAGGCGGAGCCTGAGTGATTCTAATGCGCTAATCATTGTAAAATAGCCTATAACCCCGAGCTCGTCGTTGTCTATTTCTATTCTAACATGACATTCTTATAAAAATTAGTTTTGAAGCTATTTTATAGAAAAATATACGAATATTCTATAAAGAATTTTTTATCGAGGGTGCTGTTGAATTATTGGAAGAGCCACAAATTAAGATAACCCTTTTCTTTGTTTAAAGTCCTTAAACTTCAGCATGTGCATATCAGTATATTCTATGTTCAAAGGTAAGAATCCCTGAATATCGTGTTTACCATTATTTGTCTATTTAATCAAAAAAATCTAGGCTGTTACTTCAAGTTTTCTTTTTGCGGAGAAGCACTGAGCGATAAAATAGATCTCGTGAGGTTATGCGGGATTTTACAGAGCAATTTTTCGTGTCTTGGCCAATCAGAATCGAGGACACAGCCGTGTCATGTTAGAATCTAAAATAAAAATTTACAACAATATCTTTATAAATGAAGGAGATATTAAAGTTTATGTAAAAACGTGACAAAAGGATGCAAGCACCCACGTAAGGCATTTTATAATCTCCCGACCATGGCCTCTGGCCACTGGCAGGAGATAAAAATCTGCCAGGTGAATTCAGGAGAGATATTTGCAATATATCTGCAATATATTTGATATTCTGTTCAATTTGTGTTGTGTTACCACTGTACTAGATATTATTCCTTTGGTGTTTATGGAAAATACTAAACATATTCGATTTTCTTTCTGTTATTTGAGCATCAATATTAAAAATATACGAAAAACTGTTTGTGTTATTGTGGTTCAAAGTTAATAATTCACCAAAATTATACTCATAAACTGATTATTGCTTCTACTTATTAATGGACAGGATGAGATTGAAATGATTTGCTTGTCTTTGCAGCCACACTTACCGCTACACAAAATAATACAGCCATTGTATGCATTGTAAATATATGACAAATATGTTTTTTTAAAACTTATTTTAAACATTTTATCTTAAGTTGAAAAACTTAATTATACTGCCTTTGTTTTGTGTCAGTTATTTATGTGGGGTTTTACATCGCTTTCAACACTGCACAGGTCATATCAGGGCAGATAGTTTTGTGGGCAGTAAAGGTCAAGGTTCTTTACTGTAAACTGCCGACCATCGGCAGCTACCAACTTTCCCACATTAGGTCCGAAGGTTTGAACCGCTGACATCAGGTGCGGGACGAGTGTGTTACTACTGCACCAGCATGCCCCCCACCCCCTCCCCGTGTTGTGTCAGGCCACCACTTTATCTCATCAATAAATTTTATGCCCTTCCTCTTCACCTAACAATATCTAAAGTAATATAGCATTGACTATCTTGATCAGCAAAAGTCATAATAGATGAAAAGGCATTGTTCTTCAAGAGAACAGGTCTGAATCCATACTGATCTGTCAAATGGATTAAGTCCTTTATTGTTATCTACAAGTCTAGAACAGTTGATTTTAAATTATTGAGGAATTAAGCACGATACAAAGCTGCTCTATTATATAATGTATGGGTTATTCCTCAATCAAAATGTGAAAATTTTGCCATTTTCTCAGATGTTAAGAACTGTAAGTTTCTGAACTTATGTAATTATTCAAAATCTTTAAGTGTGTACAACCATGGATGAAAAAAGCAAAAGCAATTTTAGACACAAACAAAAACAAAACAATTTGTCTACAACAGATGGAGCCCGAGGATTTTATCTTGTGGTATATTATTTACACATTTATTTATGCTGTTATAGTTGTAAAAACAGGTTTTAATATCAACTGAAATAATAATAAATAATAATCTTGGACCAAAACCTTATTTTCTAAGCCAGAGAAAGGCTGTTTAAAAGGTTATTGCCTCCAGTGTTATGGCCCACATAGTACACATTTGACCTCCACAAAAACATGTACTTTACCGCCAGAGCAGTGAACTGTAGTGCCACTGTATCTAGACCTTGTGCAAGGTCCTTCTTTAGTGTATTATGATTCTCAGAGAGCATTTCCCTCCAGAGACAGTGTAAAATCCAGGCTGTTATAAAATGCACTCATTTATTGTCTTGAAAAAAAAACAGCCCAAAGTAAAGACTTGTGAGCAATTCTACACAGTATCTTATCCCTACAGTTTTAGAAATTAGGTTTTAAAGACGAAGAAATTAATGTATTGTCCAAATTATTAAATGATGTTGATATATAGAACAGTTTTAGAACGTTGGGATAGATGGGTTCATTACCAAACATCTTTCATCATATTTGTATATTTTGTCTTGTAAGTCTAATAACCTTACACTTACTGTGAAAAAGAGAGAAATAAAACGCCAAAAAGAAGACACATAATACAGTACGAAAATAATCGCATTTAATTAACACCAGGTAATACTTGTTTAATGCAAGATTTTACATGTAGTGATACACATGGTTTAAAATCTGGCTCTTGTGATTTTGAAGTATGTTGGTAAGTCGGTTTGTATGTTTGTTAGCACGTTCTAGGCCACAATTTTGAAGCTAGGTTTCTCATCTTTTCCCTAAAATATTGTCAGGTGTCAGAATAGAGAAAGGACCGAATTTCGACAAAATCGGTAGCATTTTAACATAGCTATGACCATTTTAGCTACATGACTTATAACTCTGAAACTATTGCATATAGAGTGTTTCTGTTAAATATGTTGTTCAGGTACTTTATCTTTAGCTATAAGATGGTGCATAGTTTGGAGCTCTGTTGCATTAGCTAAGCGAGTAATAGCTACTTCCTGATTTGTAGCACAATTTAAAAATGAGAATATGTCTAATTTCTTTGAAAGTATCACATATAGTGACTTTCTTTGAATATATAATTTACTATGTTGGTCTAAGTTATGACATAATGAAGTTGCAGACCTGTAGCTCATTCCATAGCTGAGCAAAACCTTCTTTCAGGATGTCACTGTTGAGTAAATCACTTGTAACTTTAAAACTTTTGCATTTAGAGTGTTTTGTTGAAATATTTTATTCAGCTACTTTTGAATCAGCTATAACATAATAAAATTGCAGCCCTGTAGCTCATTCCATGGCTGAGTAATAGCTACTATAAGGTTCTCACTGTTGAGTAAATCGCTTGTAACTTTAAAACTATTGCATTTAGAGTATTTTGTTGAAATATGGTATTCACCTACTGTTAGGTCAGGTGTAACAGTAAAATTTCAGACCTGTAGCTCATTCCATAGCGAAGTAATAGCTACTTTGAGGTTCTCACTGTTGAGTAAATCGCTTGTAACTTTAAAACTATTGCATTTAGAGTATTTTGTTGAAATATGTTATTCACCTACTTTTAGATCAGCCATAACATAGCAAAATTCCAGAACTGTAGCTCATTCCATAGCTGAGCAATAGCTACTTTGAGTTGGCCAAATTTGGATCCAATGCAAAAGATGTGTAGTTGGAATCTTGTAATGCAGCAAGTTATTTGTTGATTGCAGCAAGATTTCAAAGTTACCACTCAGCCGCGGCCTGAGTGCTCGTTTTTATATTTCTTAATCCAGTAATATATGTCCATAATAAAAGCAGCAAAATAACATAAGAAGGCAGGATATCATTATCATTACCCTTCAATTTTTCTCTTAAAGTTTCAGTAATTCCTTAAAGAAACATCATGTTGATGAGTGTCTAATACGTAACTATAGTCTTTTTATATTCAAAAATATAACCATCCCATTATAAATCTGAAAAGTGTGCACTTTGTTGATAGTTTGAGTTCCTATTTCTAGAAAAATATTTTTACTAAATCATTGTAAAATTAAACTTTGGGATGAAGCTCACCACGAATTACGTGTCTGTTAATTGGTTTCCCAGTATCAAATGTTACTGGAGTATTTTAATTTGTGAAAAAAGTCCCTTGGTAATTTAGCACAAGCCAATCACATCTTGATTACCTCTGCTAAGGAAGTATTATTGTCATCACCGTTTGCCAGTTTGTCCGTTTGTTAGCAGGGGGTTACATAAACACAACTGGTTGAAACTTCCTGAAAAAAATCAGAATATGGGGTTTGGTCCAACTTAGATCCCATTAAATTTTGAGAGTGATCTGGATCACCGTCTGAATACAAAAACCAAAAAAAAAAAAATTTAAAAAATCCAGATTTTTCTCATTTACTTAAGTTACATACCTTGTAAGAGATGCACTCTCTCCGAGTGTTCTTGTTAGGGTTTGAATAGTTTAGTATGCCTTTTAGTTATGAGGCTGTTCCATTATGCTGATCAGATTGTAAACCTAGCTCCCGATTGGAAATAATGAAAAGTTTCATGATCCAGGGGTGCTGTTTAAGAAAGGTTCAAGATCTCATCCCTACAGCTTTAATGCAGAGATTGCCACGCATAGGTTCTAAAAAAGTTTACTATATAGGTTTACGAACCTCAAAGATTGACTTAAGATAAAAAAAAAATCAGTTTAAGGTCGCTCTAAGATTGAAAAGACTACTTGAGATGGCTTCAAGATCGCTGTAAGATCAAAAAGATGACTTTATGAGTGAAACGGTAAGTTTAAGATGATAAAAATCTGATAAGGTTCAGCAGTTTACGATAATTTCAAATGGTTCATTAGTCATAAACTCTTCCCAATGGACTTCTCAATGCATCAAATCGGGAATGCATTGGGAGTTTCCATAACTTCCACACAGAATGGGCTTACGATGGCTTTAAGACTGTTGCGATTGAAAAGATCTACTTCTTAAACGGATAATTTACCCGGTTGTAAATCTATTGCAACATTATTGCCAAGGTGGAGAAGCCCTGTTAACAAACACTACCTGCGAAAAATGAACAGCAGTATACACACTGACATAATACTAAATCATCAGATGATGGTCAAGATTTGCTTAGGTAACAGTGGAAAAAATGTAGTGGCCTTGGGACAGTATGATAGTGGATATTGATCCAACATCTCTTTGATCTTGAGATTTTGCCAGTCTTAAGTCTTCATGCTCATTTAATACTCTCTTAACCTGTGACAAGTTGATTGCGTTTAATCCCCCTTGGCCTGATGAGTCAGTTTTTGGCATGAACAATATATTACGTATATTTACTTTCAATCTTGTACAGCTAGCCTTCTCAAAAGTTGGCAAAATATTGTAAATGGGATGTAAATACATAAACACTACACAAATAATATTCATTGCACAAAGAAAAAAATAAGTAAAATATTCACTATGAACTTTTCTAATAATTATTTCTTCAAAACTTAATACTTATTGCAAAATTTTCTAACAAAACTTCCCATCTCAAGATGAGCTTAGAAAGGCAAGTCACCTATCCTAAGATTGGTAGTCAAGCTTAGGATCCTAAGTTGGGCTAGTGCCAATCTTTAGATTGGTGAGATCTCAAGTTTGGTTCCAACATCACCAATTATGTTAGGAATTATTTACTTGACCATTTCATTTAATTCAGTGGGGTGGATTCTCTGGCTGAACTCCACTTGTAATTGTCTAGCAGTCATGGACATAGTGATGGAGGATACCTCCATATCTGCAGTTGCTGCCCGTTGCCACGTTGGCGTCTGATCAGGGCCTGTGCTTGGCATTTGTGGCTGATTTTGACTATTGTCATAGAGCTCAGTGAAAGCCATCTCGTCTCCTACAGAAGAGACATGACCTCCCAGACTTTTGAGCTCATTCAAGATCTGAAGATTTAAAGAATTTATCCCACTGTTCCATACAGGTGGATTTCGCACATCAACAGTGGTGCAGAGGCCATTGATTGACTTCCCATTCTGTGGGTCTCATTTAGTACAGCTATAGGCCATTTGTGCAACAATTTGTATTCCAAATATCAGTGGGCCATATAATTATCGATCTTGCACACGAGTATGTTCAGTCCCTTAGTTTTAGCACTTCTATGATAAGGTAACCCTTTGTATCCCCAATTTGAAAATGCATCTTAAAAGTCTGAGATGTAGTTCTAATGTAATACAAAGTTTCATTTAAAGTGGTAAACATGATGAGCCGATCTTCTATTCACATTTTTATATGAAAGGAAAGTCACCCCAGTTTTTTTCTGTTGAAAACTCTTCTTGTGTTAATTTGAAATGGGGCAGGTTAATACAGCCAGGTAAACTGGGCATGCTACTGTCATATATCTAAGCTTTCCAAGTGATATAATGATCAGTCATCACTGCAGTGTTTTAAAGTTTAATCTGACAAAATGATTCGAACATCTTAACACTAGGATAATCATGCGGAACAGTAAAAGTCCAAATAATGAAACATAGACACCTTAATTTGTTCACTAGTGAACTAGGAGAATAACTATTGACCTAATATTCACCAGTAACAACATTTGCGAAAGGCAATTTATGACACTGCTTGTAAGTTTATACAAGGCGGTGTATCCTAAACTTAAAGAAATTAGAAAAAAAAAAAAAATTTTTTTGTTTATATGTACATTAGTGAACAAAAGGCAAAAAGTATATTATCTATTTTGGCCAGTAGTGATAGCTATAGTGGGCTTTTGAAATAAATATAAATATTCATATAACATGAAGATACTATCTAGACATTCAAGCCACAGATCCGCAGTGGGGCTATTAATCCTCTTAAATATCTTACATCCTGTAAATATGCCCACAAAAGTTGTAAAAATCTTTATAATTCAAATTTATAAGAAATGTTAACACTCCAGTGATGTGCAATTATAAGACTAGTATTACATTATCTTACTGTGTTGATTAAAACATTCCTGTAATGTGTATGTCTAGAAAATCAGCTTTATTAAATAGACCATCATTTATTAAGTGGATTACATTTTTGAAAAAAAAAGTTTATCATGTCACCCATATAGTTGATAGCCTCTGTGGAACTTGAATGCATAAGTAAACTTGACGCAAATAACTACAATATATGATACAGTTAACCATAGCATATTGACGAGACATCATTTCACTAAATTTTTAATGCGATAGAATTAATAAAGTCGTACTCTAGTATTAATATCCTTAAAATTGAGGTATCGCACCGTGGCACACTTATTTAAATCTATAACACATTTGGACTTTTGGCCCTGCTCCAGATGAAAAAGTTCCAAGGAAATACCCAGGTTCTATGCAGGGGCGTAGGAAGCGTTTTTTGGTTGGGGGGAGGAACTAGATTGCACCGACTCCACTCGACACCAACAATTTTGGTTAATTTTACAGAATGAATTGCATGTAGGTAATACACAAATTCAAATGGTCCAATAAAAATATTTTTAAGTCTCTTTACCAAAGGAAATCTTTGTGACGACTGTGTGTAATGTCCTCTTTGTAAAAATATAACTGGTAACTGCAAATTTGACAGATATATAAAATATTTTTTCCTTCAAATGAAAGAAAAGGAAGATGCCAGACGGCAGACAACATGATAAAAGCAAATTTACATACCAGAAATTGCTCAATCTCACAGCACTTAAAAGAGAGAGACACAATTTTAGGGGTTGCTTTTGTGAAAATTCCCATGACAATTTGTTAAAAATAATGATAAACCCTTCAATATTTAAATTTCAGATCATACATCCTATTACATTGATCAGATCAATACAAATGGTGGTTCCCCTAACTCAATAATTCTGTATATGTTGAGCACTAAAAATTGACTTTCTGTTATTTAAAGACTTACTATCAGACTAAGCAATGGATTTGGTGTTTTTGTTTCCAAATACATTAGTGCATTATAGTACTTACAAAACCTTGAAGCCTACATGTATATCCGTATAGATCAGTTCAATTGGTACAATGCAATAATTCTCTTTAAAACAATATATAAAAGTCCCAGTAAACATTTGAAATGGTTTATAAGGGTTTAAACGTTTGCAAAAAGTTTTTAAAACCTATTTAAACACTATATTATGGTTTTTCTAAACATTTCCAAGTAAACGTTTATGCTGTAATGTTTATAAAACATTTGATTAACATTCTATATACAAACTGGAAAATTTAATGGTTAAATTAAATTTTTATTAGTTAATATCTTACCTAGTGGACCAGTGCATTTGTCCGGCGCGCAGCCGGTCCCGCCAAACATTAGAAAAAAACGTCCTGAGCTGGGCTCTGACCGGGACCGGTAGTGTATTCCTCATTCGCCAGGTGTCGTGACTGCACCCAGCTCCCCTACTGCGCGTGCGAGCGCATGCGTACTTCCTCTTTTTGTGGCCTACCTAAGAATGTCCCCCTTTTTAAACTATTGCGGGGCAGGTAGGGTGGGACTCTCTTGGTCCACTAGGTAAGATATTAACTAATAAAAATTTAATTTAACCATTAAATTTTCCATTTTATTGCGTTAATATATCTTACCTAGTGGACCAGTGCAGAATAACTACCCAGTGGTTGGAGGGTAGCTATGGAAAAAAAGGGGAGACAGAGACTCTAAGATCTACATATATACTCCGTAAATCCAGAGGGAATCACCCGGGAAGGGTTTCTAACTACACTGGATAGGTACAGTCTCTTGCCCCCCCCCCCCCCTGGTTTGTAGCTGACGAGTCCACGAGGAAGTGAAGAAGGGGAATTGAAGATTAAGATGGTCCCCCATCTTCTTGTAACGCAAGACAGACTGCAGGGACGTTTTTTTTTTGTTTTTTTTTAAACTATGTACATGTATGAATACATATATACATCACTATATACATGGGAGCCTCTACTTAGTCCCTAATTTGTTGGGCAGCTACCACTGGACCCAAATGGTACACATCCGAGTCTGCCCAGGCCAAGTCCTTCAGGTAAAATTGGGTGAAGGTATTATGAGACTTCCAGTGACAGGCTGCCAAAATTTGGTCTAAGGGAACACCCCCTTGAAATGCTTTGGACGCTGCGAACGTCATGAGCCCGAACCTGATGCAATTGTTGAGCCTGTTGGTCTGACATCTGGTAACAAAGGACGATGGTTTGTTTGATCCAGGAGGAAATGGTAGCAGGGACAATATCCTTCTGGAAACTCTTCCTAAAGGAAATAAAAACCAATTCTTTGCCAGAACGGAGATCTTTGGTTTTGTCCAAGTAATAACGTAGTGCCCGGACCGGGAACAGACTCCTATCCTCCTTGAGGGATCTGTCCAATGAAGGAGCCAAGGCTGGAATGATAACAGGGGCCACGCAGGCGGGACCTTCTTTAGCCAGGTGGTTCTTAGAGATGAAACTAGGAGAGGGTGATAAGGAAACATTCGACCAATCCTCTTGGTGCCTAATGTTCCTGTGAACCCAAGCATGAATTTCACTCCTCCGTTTCCCAGAGCCCAAGGCGTGAAGGAAGACAGTCTTAATAGTGAGGTACTTCAGTGAAGCCTTCCTGAGAGGTTCAAAGGGAGGTTGTGTAAGTTGGTGAAGGACCAAAGACAAATTCCACGTAGGAACCCCACGCCTGCCTTTTGGTTTGTCCCTATGAAAACTGTCCAACAACCTGGACAAGTTTTCATCCTTGCTGATGTTAATTCTGGAGTTCCCCACTTTGTCAGCTATGGCAGTCCTATAGCCCTCTATGGTACTAGGTTGAAGATGTTTTTCCTGAAAAAGGGACAGGAGAAAATCCGCAATTTGCTCTATAGAGGGAGTTCCGAAGTCCACCTGATTTTTCTCACACCATCTGACAAAAACGGACCACTTTGATTCATAAATGGCTCTGGTAGAGCGTCTTTGAGGAGCCTCAATTCTTGTTGCCACTTCTGCCGAGAACCCGGCTTGCTGGATGGCAGAGGCTCTAGGAGCCAAGCATGAAGGTTCAGATTGGGAAGGTCCCGGTGAGGACACTGATTGAACGGTTGAGTTATCAAATTCGACACCTGAGGGAGCAGGAGGGGAATTTGAGCTGACATGTTGACCAGGTCCCAAAACCAAGGCATGTTGGGCCAACCTGGTGCTATCAGAATGAGACGACGGAATCCGTGGTCCAAAAGTTTTGTTACCACCTGATGAAGAAGGGCCGTCGGCGGAAAGGCATAAGCGTCCAGGTCCTCCCAAGGGAGACTTAAGGCATCCACTTCCCACGCTGATTGGTCTGGAACCGGGGATACAAACCGGGGAAGTTTGTGATTGAACCGGGTGGAAAACAGGTCCACAGACGGGCGGTGCCAACGCCGGCATATTTGAGCAAACACCTCCGGGAGGAGGGACCATTCCATTTGGATCACCTGATTGAGTCGGGACAGCTTGTCGGCTATGACGTTCAGGTGACCCGGAATATGCCTGGCCCTCAGGACAATCTGTCTTTGATTGCACCAAAGCATCAGTCTCCAAAGGAGGGCACAGACTGAGCCTGATTTCATACCCCCCTCCTTGTTGATGTAAGAGACCACAGTGGTGTTGTCTGTACAAACAAGAACTATCTGGTTGCAACATAACCGCTCGAACCGTTTTAAGGCCAGCAGGACTGCCTTGAGCTCCAACAAATTTATGTGCAAGGCGCTTTCTGACTCTAACCAAACTCCTTTTGCCATGTAATTGCCTAAGTGAGCGCCCCAACCTTCGTTTGAGGCGTCTGTAAACAGTTGAAGGGCGTGTTGAAGAGGGTGTAAGGGTTGACCGGAGAGCACCTTGGCCGGGTCCAACCACCACCTTAGATGTACATGGAGAGATGAAGGAATTGGAATGACCTTTTCCAGAGATTCCCGGGCATGCCAATGCTTTTTTAGGTGCCACTGAATGGGCCTCATGTGCAGCCGCCCCGATACTACTTGTTTTTCTGTTGCTGTCAGAAGGCCAATTAAAGACATGAACTGCCTGACTGTGCAACATTCCAGTCCCAGGAGAAGGTTGAGCTTCTGAGATAGACTCCCCCACCTGTCCTGAGTTGGTTTGACTAACCCCTGAGATAGGTCGAAATGATAACCTACGAAGTCGAAGGTTTGTTGGGGAACCAGCTCTGACTTGTCCATGTTGACCACCCAACCTAGAGAGCGGCAAAGGTCCAAAAGGATCTGCGTATGACGTAGGCAAATTTCCCGGCATGGGGCTCTCAGTAACCAATCGTCTAGGTATTGGTGGATCCGAATACCCCTCGATTGAGCCATGAGTTTTACCTCCTTGACCACCTTTGTGAACTCCAACGGAGCCGTCGACAGGCCAAAGGGAAGTGCTGTGAACTGAAAGGTCTGACCTTTTAAGTGGAACCGGAGATATTTTCGCGACCTGTGGTTTATGGGAATGTGAAAATAAGCGTCGCTGAAATCCAGCGAAGTGACCCACTCCCCCTGTTGCAGGGAGAGTCTGATGGTCTCCGGAGTTTCCATCTTGAACGTTGCTGGAGCAAGGTAAAGGTTCAGTTGGCTTAGATCTAGAATGGGCCTCCATTTCCCGTTGGGTTTTGGAACCAGGAACAACCGGTTGTAGAAACCCAGAGATGACTGAACGGACACCTTTTCTATAGTCTGTTTTTGACCTAGGGAATGCAATGCCTCGTTCAGACTTTTGTTTCGTGAGGGATTTGATGAACCACTGACTATTACAGGATATCTTGCTAGAGGTGGTCTCTCCTTGAAGGGTAGTTGATACCCTTCCCTGAGGATGGAAACTACCCTTGGATTTGAACCCAGGGAGAGCCAAACCTGCCAAAACAGTTGCAGACGGCCTCCCACAGGTGGATCTTTTGCAACACATGGGGCATTTGTTACATTTGGGGCAAAAAGACACTGATTTACAGACAAAGCACTGTTCACAGATTTTATTTCTATTTGAGAATGAGAGGGTCTTACGTTTTTCTTTTGTAACAGCCCTTTTACAGAAGGTGCAGGAAGAATAACATGCAAATTTACAGTCTCTGGAAAAGTCTCTTTGTTTGCTGATGACACTAGATTGAGATCCCCTAAACTTGAACTTAACACAACTGGGGGACTCAGTAGATATTGATTGTCATTTATATGGTTTGGTACCACGGGCAGGCTTGGAGTAGTATGTAGAACCAGATCCACCTCTACCACGACCCCTACCCCTGCCTCTGCCCGAGAATTGCCTCCAAGGTTGTTGATTTTGGGAAGAGGAGAAGCCGGATTGACGACTCTCTTTCTTTTCATATGGCTGGTACCGGAATTGATGCTTCTTTGAGTGCTGATATGTGCCCGGGCCGGGACCAGTAGCACTCTTGTTTGAATCATGCTTTTGAATATCCTGCTCCGCTACTGCCAGTACATCATCCGGGAATAGCCCGTAAGTGAACAGGGGAGCATTTCGTAGTTTATTCCAGGTATCAGGTTTCAGGCCTGGTTTAACGTACTCGAGATAAGAATCTCTCCTCAACAAAATGAAGTTGGCTAGCTGAACAAATAAGCTGTCTGCGAGGTGCTGGAAGGCAGTACCTAAGGCGACAGAAACGCTACTGTGGAAAGCTGACAAGTCTTTCAAGTCCTTGATGGCGTCGGTGACTTCCTTAGGGGCCTTGCCCTGAACAATGGTAGCGTTTAAAAATGAAATATGTTGATTCATTTTGTCCTGAATTTCACTCACGCACCTGTTGAACCCTGCTGCGTGATTGGTAATCAAAGAGCCTTCCTTAGCACATTGCTCCCACCTTCTAAGAATCTCCTGAGGGATAGGCCTACATGCTGGTCCTGAAGATGGATATGAGGAAGTCTTGGCAATACGGGAGAATTGAGAGTTCAGGCGTGCTTCGGAACCCGACCAGCCAAAGATTGTACGTCCAGGTCTTTGATTTATATCCTGTTTGAGTCGTGACTGTGTATACCACTTTGCCTGGCTTTTGGGTGTTCTGACAAACTGGTCTTGTTTCAGACCTGCGGCTTCCTGGGAACGAGAAGGGTAACCTTCTGCAACACGAGTGTTCAGTTTTTCCATCTTATAGCAAAGCCAGTCGTCAGCTGGTAACTCCACTGAAACTTTGCCTGAGCGACGAGGGTGTTTTCCCTTCCAAGGGTTGTCAGAACGGTTGTCTGCATCACTTGCTGAAGCTTCAAAATCTGGTATGTGAGACCAGCCAAGAAAAGATCGGACCGACTGGACCGTTTCTCTGTAGTTCATTTCCTCGTTTTTCTCATTGACCTCAGTATTTGAAAGTTCACCCTCCTCACCAGATTCCTTATCTGACCGGTCCGGAAGGGGTTCCCCGTCTGACAGAGCCGGATCCGGCTGAGCAAAACTATCCGGTGCAAAGGAAGCAGAAGTACTGGTATACTGTGGACCGGTGATGACCGGTTGAGATGTGGACCCTAGGGAAGAGACACTGGTGATAGCAGGCACAGTTTCCTCCGGTTCACCAAGCACTTGTAAACCCGGACCGGGTACAACTGTCTTGGGAGGAATAGGGTCCCTAGCAATCTGACTTGCAGAACCGGCAGCAGCGGCCGGTTTGATAGACTTCTTGTGTTTTGATTTTCCTTTCTGTTTTTTAACAGAAGAAGCAGAATCCTCTACGTCCTGACCCGGAGGCCTCACCGGACCGGTGGCTCTGGGATCAGGAGAGGGATTGATAAAAGGCGTGTCAGAGATAGGGGCTTGACCCGTTGAAACAGGCATCTTTGGAGTAGAAAATATGTTGGTTCTAGTAAGGAGAGCCTCAAAACGGGCGAATTTTTCCTCCAATTGATTGTTTAACAGTTCAAAATCCTGACGGGAGACAAAGTCTCCAGTACTTGTCTGGTCAGAAACCGGGAAAGCACCGGTAACAATCCGTCCCTGCGCATGCGCAGCGTCCGGAGACATCTCAATTTCATCTTGATCCTCCACCGGACCCACAACAGTAACTTTACTAGGAGAGATCAAAATCCCTGCTTTTTTGTCTTTTCGGATTTGATACTGTGGAGTTGCTAACATACCTTTCTGAGAGTCAGACAAATTATCACACAAATCATAGTCCTGACCTTTGACACAAGGGTCATCTCCCACCTTTTTGTCCCTGCAGCGGGCACACTTTTTATGAAGGTCAAACCCCGCCATAACATGGCCACAACTACCACGCCTCTGTCCTGGTGATGCCATGATAAATATATTTTGCAATATCCAAAGCTTTCCTTCTAACACGTTTGCAAAGAAACAATATAATTCAAAGTTTATTTTACTGAAAAATATCCGCTAACACACTATGGCGCCAAACAAAAAGAGGAAGTACGCATGCGCTCGCACGCGCAGTAGGGGAGCTGGGTGCAGTCACGACACCTGGCGAATGAGGAATACACTACCGGTCCCGGTCAGAGCCCAGCTCAGGACGTTTTTTTCTAATGTTTGGCGGGACCGGCTGCGCGCCGGACAAATGCACTGGTCCACTAGGTAAGATATATTAACGCAATAAAAGTATTTACTGAAAACATTTATTAAATGTTTATAAAATAACTCAAGAAGCGAGATTTGACTTGAAACTTTTTTTAAACATTTATAAAATAGCTAAAGAAATTAAGGTTATGCTTGAAATGTTTTTCAAACATTCATCATGAAATAGTTTATGAACAGTACACATAAAATGTTTAAAAAACATTGTTGATCAAATGTTTTAAAAACGTTCTATCAAAATTGCAAATTTAATAAGCAAATTAAATTTTTATAAGTTAATACCGTATCCAATGGACAAATGCTATTCCGATCGGTGCTGACCGGCTCGCCAAACATCAGAAAAAGACGTCCTGTGTTTCCACCGGCTAGCCGGTCCCTAGTACTAGTGCACTCGCCAGATGGGGTGTCGAACCCCCTTCCTGTATAGACAGCGTGACGTCATAGCATCTTTTTCGTTGTCTAAACCTATTAGACCCCTAGTAAGCTGATAGCGGGGTTGGTAGGAGGGTCTTGTGTGTCCATTGGATAGGGTATTAACTTATAAAAATTTAATTTACTTATTAAATTTGCAATTTTATTGCGTTAATACATCCTATCCAATGGACAAATGCTGAATAACTACTGCCTGGTCGGCGGGTAAGCTACTAGGGACTTAGGTGAACTCATAACAGAACATAACAAAATTTCCTTTCAGGCCTGGGTCGACCTTGAGGTCAGAACCCTTAAGGCTACAGTAGCTTACCGGAAACCGGTCAACCAATTTCCCCCCCCCCCCCCTTTTTTACAGACCTGCTCTGAGGTAGGGGAAGAGAGGGCTGAGTTCAGTCCCATAATAGGAAGAAATAAACTTCCCGAAGGAAGCAAAGCACAGTTTTTTTTTATATATGTACACTATTTACATATTTACAGAATCATCTCCTCCCTACCTGGGTTATTTGTGGATCTGCTGAGCAGCCACTACAGGTCCCAGGTGATAGAGCTCAGAGTCAGCCCAAGCCACATCCTTCAGATAAAATTGTGTGAAGGTATTATGTGACTTCCAATGGCAGGCTGACAAGATCTGTTCCAAGGAAATTCCAGACTGGAATGCCTTAGAAGCAGCAAAGGCCCTGACATCATGGGCTTTGACCTGATGCAAGGTGTGGGCCTCCTGGTCTGAAAGCTCATAGCATAGGGTCACAGTCTGCTTGATCCATGAGGAGATAGTGGCAGGTGAGATATCCTTGTCGAAACCTTTCTTGAAGGAGACAAAGACCAACTCCTTATTCTGCCTGATGTCTGAGGTCCTGTCCAAGTAGTAACGCAAGGCTCTGACTGGACAGAGTGACCTATCAGACTTGAGGGATCTATCCAGAGTTGGGGCCAGGGCTGGTATCCCCACTGGGGCCACACACTCTGGACCCTCCTTGGCCAGCTGGTTCTTGGAAAGAAAGCTGGGAGATGGGTACAGGGACACCTTTGACCAATCAGATTGGTGCCTGATATTTTTGTGTTGCCAGGCATGAATCTCACTTCTGCGTTTGCCTGAACCCAGGGCTAATAGGAAAATAGTCTTGAAGGTCAAATACTTCAAGGAAGCTTCCTTGATTGGTTCAAAGGGGGCCTTGGTCAGCTGGTGTAAGACCAAAGATAGGTTCCAGGAAGGGATACCCCTTCTCCCCTTAGGTCTGTCTCTATGGAAACTATCCAAGAGGCGAGTGAGATTTTCATCTTTGCTGATGTTGAGGGTTAAATTACCCAGTTTATCAGCAATGGCGGACCTGTATCCATCAATGGTGCTGGGCTGTAACTTCCTGTCCTCAAAAAGGTACATAAAGAAATCAGCAACCGACTTTACAGGGGGTGCCCTGAAGTCCACCTGATTAGTGATGCACCACTTTGTAAAAATGGCCCACTTTGCCTCATAGACAGATCTGGTTGATCCTCTTTGAGGAGCCTCAATCCTTGTTGCCACTGCTTCAGAGAAGCCCTGCTCCTTGATTGCTGTGGCTCTAGGAGCCATGCATGGAGATTTAGGTTTGTCAGATTTCTGTGAGGGATCTGATTGAAAGGCTGTGTCAACAGGTTGGACAGACTGGGCAGGCTCAGTGGGATCTGACTGGACATGGTCACTAGATCCCAAAACCAAGGCATGTTGGGCCACCCCGGAGCAATCAGAATGATTCTCTTGCAAGGGGAGTCCTGTAACCTCTCCACCACTTTGCCCAATATGGCCGCTGGTGGGAAGGCGTATGCATCCAGATTCTCCCATGGCAGACTGAGTGCATCCACTGCTACTGCCAAGGAGTCCGGTACTGGTGACACAAACTGAGGTAACTTGTTGTTGAACCTCGGGGCAAATAGATCTATCTGAGGTTGGTGCCACCTGCTGCATATAGCTTGGAAAACCTCGGGAAGGAGGGACCATTCTGTTTGAATGGTCTGGCCCAGTCTGGATAGCTTGTCTGCTACCACATTCAGCCGCCCGGGGATATGTCGGGCTTTTAGAGTTACTTGATGTCTGGTACACCAGGTCAAGATTCTCCATAGTAGGGCACAGAGTGTGCCCGACCTCATGCCTCCTTCCTTGTTTATATATGACATCACTGTAGTGTTGTCGGTTGCCACAAGTACTATCTTGTCTGCACAGAGGTATTGAAACTCTTTTAAGGCAAGAAAAACTGCCTTGAGTTCTAAATAATTTATATGCAGCTTGCTTTCTGGTAGTGACCAAGTCCCTCTGGCAGTGAATTTGTTATATGAGCGCCCCACCCTTCTTTTGATGCAGAGCATGTTTTATTGGGTGTAATGGTTGGCCTGTGAGAACGTTGTCTCCTTGTAGCCACCATTGTAAATGAGGGTGCAGGAAGCTGGGAATTGGAATTACTTTTTCTAGTGACTCTGGTATTCTCCAGTGTTGTTTGAGATGCCACTGTATTGGCCTCATGTGTAGCCGGCCTAGATGAACTTGCTTTTCTGTGGCTGTTAGCAAACCTATCAGGGACATGAACTGTCTGACCGGACAGTTTGGAAGTGACATAATTTCTAATATTTTGTCCTGAAGGTTCTGCCACCTGTCTGGGGTCGGTCGGACCCGACCTGCCCTGAGGTCGAACTGATAACCTACAAAATCGAAGATCTGCTTTGGATCCAGCTCTGACTTGTCCAAATTCACCAGCCAGCCCAATTTTTGACATATTTCTACCAGACTTTGAGTATGTTGGAGACAAGCCTGGTGGGATAGGTACTGGTGGATCCTTATACCCTTGTGACTGGCCATCAGTTTCACCTCCTTTGCTATCACAGTAAACTCCAAGGGTGCTGTGGACAGACCAAAGGGCAGGGCCTTGAACTGGTATGTCTGACCTTGGACATGAAATCTCAAATATTTCCTGGACTGTTCCTGTATTGGTATATGGAAGTAGGCATCCCTGAAATCTATTGAGGTGACCCACTCCCCTTGTTGGAGGGACGTCCTGATGGTTTCCGGTGTTTCCATCTTGAATTTCTCCGCCTTGAGGAAAAGATTCAGTTTGCTCAGATCTAGGATAGGTCGCCACTTGTTGTTGGGTTTTGGGACTAAAAATAGTCTGTTGAAAAACCCCAGAGAAGTTTGGTTTCTTACTAGTTCTACAGCATTTTTGATGTAATGCCTCCAACAGGTAGCTGTTCCTGTGGGGATTGACATAGCAGCTGACAACCTTGGGTGACCTTGTGAGCCTTGACTGGATCCGGAAGGGAAATGTGTAACCCTCTTTTAGGATCTTAACTACTTTTGGACCTGCTCCCAGGTCCAGCCAAGTTTGCCAAAAGTTCTGAAGTCTTGCCCCTACAGGCAGATTTGGTGCAGCATTTTTGACATTTGCTACAGGTTGAACACAAGACAATTGAGTGACACAAAAAAACATTTTTCACAGACTTTAATTTGCAATTTTTGTAATGACAACCTGCTGACCGGGGACTTAATTCTCTCTTTTGGGAATGCCCGGGTGCAGAATGAACATGTGATGCAACAGGAAGCTTTACATTTAAATTTAAACCAGTGTTTATTGTCTGTGGTATGCTCCCGGCCAGCAGTCGTGTCTGTAACTTGGTTACACAATAAATGTCATTTATACGACTGCTGGCCCTTGGCTGGTCGTGATGAGAAGGTGGTGGTACGTCCTCTACCTCTCTTGAACTGTTTCCTGCCAATGGTTTTCCAGGCGGGTTTCTCAGATCTGGAGTCCTGGTTAACCGACCTCTTGTCTTGCCTTTCATAAGGGTGGTACCGACCTTTGTTATGTGACCCACCAGCATGTCCCTTGGACTCAAGCTGGGCTATATCCTCCTCTGCCCGCTTAATAACTGAGTCTGGAAACAAAGTTGAGATATGAAGGGGGCTGACCTCAATGCTGTGAGAGTATCTGGCTTGATACTGGTTCTAAGGTGGCTCAAGTATGCATCTCGGCGTACTAGGGTTAAGTTACCCATAGTAACAAAAACAAATTCTGACAAATGTTCCATGGATTTTGCAGCCGCCGGTGTAATGCTTGAGTTAAAGTCCATCAAATAGGTCAGTTCCTCAGCTGCTGCAGATGCTTTGGACGAGCCCTTTCCTTTGTTTTCCGCCTTCAAAATCTTCAGCTGGTCCTTCATGTTCTGTTGTACCTTGAACAGACAACGGTTAAAGCTTGCAGCTTGATTGGATATAACTGAAGTCTCCTTGGCAGATCTCTCCCATCTGCACAGTGTTTCCTGTGATATTCTGTGAGATGCTGGTGGAGTAGACAACAGCCCAGTGTATTTGGCTATCCGACTATAGCTGCTGTTGAGTTTTGAAGCATCTATATTGCAAGATGAAATCTGTGAGGATTCAGCTTTAGGGTCGGAGTGAAGTCTATACCATTTGGACTGTGTTCTGGCCGGCCTCAGAAAAACATCTTTAGCTAGGCCACCGGCTTCTGATCCACTGGAGGGATAACCCTCAACCAAGGTGAGATTCAATTTGGCCAGTTTCCTACATAACCAGTCTTCAGTGGGCATTTTAACCGACACTTTGCCAGGAGTTACAGTCTTGGGCCCTGCAAAAGGGTTATCATCTGAAGTGGAAGCTGTACTCTCCAGTTCTGGAATGTGTGACCAGCCCATGAAGGAACGGATACCCTGCATAGTATCCCTATAATTCTGCTCTTCTGACACTGGTTGGTCTGGGTCGGTTACAGGCTGATCCTGATCCTCAGATAACTCCCCTTCTTCAGTGTATAAATCCAGTGGTGGGTTATCCGACATGCTACCGGCCTCAGATGACAGACTGGAGATGCTATCACGTCTAGACCTGTGAAGAGCAGGGGAGCCGGTGTCAGCCGGTTCAGATGACAGTGGCCGGTCGGTAGCAGCAGGCCGGTCTGAGTAAGGTCTGTTAATATCACCTTCCCTTGCAGAATAAGGGTCGGTTGAAGGGTTGGTGGCAGGTGTCGGTCGGTTGAATTTGGCTTGACTGGTAGGCTGATGCACAGTAGCAGAGGAGCCCTGTCCAGTAAACCTTGCAGTTGAAGTCGGTCGGTGAGAATTAGTTTGACTGGCCAGCTGATGCTTGTTAGCAGAGAAGCCCGTACCAGGAAACTTAGTTGTAGAAGCCTGTTGACTGGTCACTGCTTGACTGGTCGGCTGATGCTTTGCAGCAGAGAAGCCAGTTCCAGTAAGCTTTGAAGTAGAAGGTCAGATGAAAGGCTCAGCCATATTTTCAACATCATGAGGAGGTGAGTGTGTAGGTGCAACTTTCACTTTTGAAGAGAAGGTCGGTTCAAAACTCTTAGCCATTATCAACGCTTCCAGACGACTGAAGCGCTCCGACCATTTGCTATCCATTTCTGCAAATTTTTCATCAGTACTGTGTTTAGAAACCTTTGTAGAGGGAGATTTTTCCTTCTTACTGTTCTTATTGTCTTTCTTAGGTTTCTTATCAGGTGGGGGAACTGGAGCAGGCGATTTTACAGATCCCTGTCCGTCAACGACCCCAATAACAGACACGCTTGACGGGTCGACCAGTTGTTCCGAATCCTGGGAAGGGGTTGAATCAGCCAGCTTTGCTTCACGTTTTTCCCTCTTCAGCTTATATGAAGGTGTGGATAATTGCTGGTGTTGTTCAGACGTGAGGCTATTACATATTTGACAGTCAGAAGTTTGTGGATCTGAAACACAAGGTTCCTTACCCTTTCCCTTGTCCCTGCATCGCGCACAATGAGAATGGGTATCAAAATTCGCCATTACGTGTCCACACTTCCCTCTACGTTGGCCAGGAGAAGACATGATGTATAAGTAACAAAATGACAGTAAACTTACGTTTCAGTAAGCAATGTAACTGTTGAAATTCTTAAAATATTTCTGGCAAAATAATATCTGTGTACACTAGTTCGCGCCAAACGAAAAAGATGCGATGACGTCACGCTGTCTATACAGGAAGGGGGTTCGACACGCCATCTGGCGAGTGCACTAGTACTGTGTGCTAGCCGGTGGAAACACAGGACGTCTTTTTCTGACGTTTGGCGAGCTGGTCAGCGCCGACCGGAATAGCATTTGTCCATTGGATAGGATGTATTAACACAATAAAAACATTTTTAAAGACATATTTTCATAATGTTTATTAAACATTCACCTTCAAACATGTCCAAACAAAGATGGCAGTGAGCAATAATAGGGGATTTTAGAGGACTTTGTCAAAAATTGCTCCACATGCAATCCCTAAAAGTAAGAATTGAATGGGGGCACAATGGGGGTACATTAATATGTTCATTTGTAACATTTTTCTAACATTTATCACTAAACGTTTCAGAAACGGTATACACAAAACTTTTTAAAAACATTCTATTATAAATGGTTTTCATACCCATCATTTTCTAACCTTTGCAAAACGTTCCTATCAAACGTTTGCAAAACCAAAAAATATTTACTGGGGTAAAGCAAAATAACCAAAAACTGAGCGACATGTTTATAAGTAGAGATAAGACGTCCAATGTAATCACAAAAACCAGGGATGAAAATCCTATTAAATTTGATTTTTGATGGATTTAAAGGAATTATGTGCAATAATCCATAAACCCAGCTGCTGAGGTATTGCAGATCAGTGTCCGCAAAATCCTCCATAAAACCTTGTATTTGCAGCGGCCATACAGCGGATCCTCTATTATCTTAACATGGTGGGAAAAACTCAGATAAATGACTTATTTGGCTTATATTGGGACCATTCTGGTTAATTATTGAAATGGTGAAAAATAAAAGTGGAACATCCCTCATTAGAGATATACAAAAAATATATCCATCATGAAGATTAACAATATAATACCTGGCCTACTCACTCAAATAATATGGTCCTATTTTTTCGTATATAGGTCATTAAGTGAAATTTCTACAATATTCAAACTCAAATAAATGCACACATTGTTAATACCACTGTTCCACAGTAATGAGTTTGGCTTCTGACTGCCCCTACAATGTTAGCTGAAGCATTATTGTATTGCACATACTACTTATCTTTCCAGTTATAAAGGTCAGGACTGTAATTTTGTGGTCTTAAATTGTGGTATCGAGAGCACTTTACTGAAATACTGTGAAAACACTATACAACAGGCAGCTTGATTGTCAACACATAACAGAAGAAAAAAAATTTAAATATGGGAAACAATCCCCAGATCTGAAGGAATTGCACATTTTTATCCCAAACTTTTGTAGATATTAAGTCTTTTCTAGTGATTTTGAAATAGAACTGCCTTGTTTTGTTTTGATGAGCTTCAAGTCCTGTTAGTTTGTCTATTTCATTAGGGATGTACTAAAATGCATCTTTTTTTTTGGAATGATCCTTGAATTGGAATGGGGGCCACGGTGGCAGAGTTGTAACACTCTCACCTGTGAGGCCGGGGTTCGATTCCCGGCATGGCCTAAAGTGGGAAAGCTGGTAGTTGCTTGCTGTTGGTCGGCAGTTTACAGTACAGAACCCTAACGAACTGTATGTACTGGTTTCCTCTGCCCTTCCAACTACCCGTCGTGATATGACCTGTACAGTGTTGAAAGTGACGTAAAATTCCAAATAAAATAAACAAATTGAATTGGAATGGTTTTGCATGGGCAGCCTCCAGATCTACATATATTTGATACCGATCCATCCCAACTCTGAATTACCATTAGGGTGCTATAACCACTGTTTAAGGTGCTGTGACCTATCTTTTACACTAATACTGTTCTGTGAAAATGCTGCCTAGTGCTCTTGTGCCAAGAGATAATAATAGTAAGATACAGAAGTGTCCTGATTACTGGACATAAGTGAGCAGGACTTTATATTAAATATGAGTATCTGCCACTGTGGCCTAGTGGGTAACACATTTGGCTAGGAACACAGAGGACGTGGGTTCAATCCCAGGTACAGGCAGACTCCCTCTGTCTTTCAGTTAGGGGAATGTCAGTAATTTGAGAGTTGGACTGTACTTGTACAGTCGGAAGGATCACATAGGGCTTTGAGTACTCTAGTATATGGATATATTGCGCTGAGTATAAATACAAATGAAATACAAAATACAATGCAATCTTTATGAACCGTAGTAGTCAGGAGATAATAGTAAGGCCTAGTTCTGGGAGAATATTTCCAAAACTTTGCTATTATCTCTTATTGGCACATTGTTGAGCAATATCTGGCAAAATGCACATAGAACGGATACTTTCTAAACTCATTTCTTTCAAGTCTTTTTTCACAATAAAATACTGAATACAATAATATTTAAGGAAAATTTGATACTTTTACTGATTAAAATTGCAGAACTAGCTGTAACTGTACAAATGTAAAGTAAACAAAAAACACCTTGGGTTTTCCCCACTGTTGTCAAAGTTGCAATAGAACTAGGAAATCACAAGTGATGATTGGTAAATCATGGCTTGTAGTGCAGCATTTGCGAAAAGCTTTTAGGTTATATTTTGATTATATTTGTGGTGATGTGTGTCTATTTTTCCTTATTTAACTGAATATTTGATATTTTTTTGTCTGTTTTACATATCTGACTTCATCATCGAAAATGTTTGACACTTGTTCACATTTTTCCAATAAAAACCTCGGCAGGTATCTTCCAGCACAAGTAAGGCCTTTCAATCTTCTGACCAACCCTTTTTCACCACAGAGAATTCATGTGGTTTGTCAGTTTTGCCTTCATTTGATAGGATCAGTTGTAGCAGAACCTTGAGTTTAAAAATCAATCACGGCAGTGGACCATAGGTACAAGCAGCTGTTTTAGTTCAGCATTTCTCAGTCAGTGTGTTATCGTTCTTAACTTCAATCATGAGTACATTGTTCTCCTTGTCTGTGGACAATTTGGCCCACTCTTGTTCTTCTCCACTGGCAAAGATCAAGTACACCACGCACCCCAGAGCATAGACCCCGCCACAGATAAAAAATACTACCTGCCACTCCCTCTGTGTGCCCTGTAAATAATAGGCTGGCATTCAAAGAACATTAGGCATAAGACATAATCCATGGAATCTAGATTCCTCAGATAAACAGATTCATTTGTGATGTGACCCGAATCATAATCCGGATTATGAATCCATTGATCTATCTCTGGAGGTGACTTCATGGATACAGATTCACTGGATTACCGATAATGCTTTGTAAAATAATAGCGGCAAATTGTAGCAACAAATTTTACGGATTATGTAATTCTTATGATACTTATAGTGGTTTATCTTACATTTTTCACTTCAAAGAACTACATGCTTGCTACACTTGTACAGTAGACTCTATATGAGCAGAACCAATTGAAGCTGGTTTAAGCAAATGTGGAACCAATTTTGGGTTTTCAGCCCCCCAAAAAATTTTTTAACCTTCTTTTTGCCTAAGGGAAATTTTTAGCAAGTTTTAGTTGTATATTCCTGCACTTTAGGCTAAATATCTGAAAGAAAAATATTTCTTCTGCAAACCTTATAAATTATAGTACATATTTGTGGAAACAATTAGCTTACATTTTGTGTGATGGCAGCAGCAATGTATGGGGATATCATTCCTGGTAAAGTGGCAGCTGTATTGGTGATCCCAAATAATATTCCAGAATACCTGAAAAGGAAATGACACACTGTTTTCTAAGCAGAAATTCAGCTTTTATTAGCATTCCAAACCTGTAAGACCAACGCGGAGGTAGATATTAGTTTTTTGTTTTGTTTTTTTTTGTTTAAAGAACTGGTTTAATCTTGAAGTAGCAAAGGTAACATTTGAAGCATTGAAAAGAGTTTTAGCCCATGATTTCTCATAAGTTTTTTGGACTTTACAAAACCCAGGAAGACTAATGGTGAGATAAAAGGCATTTTTGGTAGGACACTGTTTGGCCCTTAAGCAGGGGTCAAAATGATCACTTTTTCAAGGTCACAAAAAAGGCTTCTTGTCAGTACCCATATGTCAACATAACAAATTTGAAAGCCCTAGGTCAAATAACTGTATCTAAAACGAATTTTCTGCAGAGGGTCAAATTCAGCCAAAGGTCAAATCTGACCCTTCTAAAAAGATTTATGGCCCAGGTTTTCATGTAGGATGTTCTCAAATTCTGAATCCCTAGGATCAAAAACAGAGAAAATATAAGGCTTTTTCTTAAGTAAACCCGGTCTGATCTTGAAGATGGGATCAAATGACAAATGAAACCGTTCAAAAATTATTGTTCCCTAGGATTTCCTATAACTTGTTTTAACATTGGAAAATCCTAGGACAAATAAAAAGCAAGAAATAAGGAAAATTTTGAAGGATAACTTCATTTGACCTTGAAGCAGTTGTCAAAGCTCAACTGAGACCCTTCTTCAGCCATGTATCTAATAGGTTTTCATATTCCTTACTACAAGGACCAGTAATGAAGAAGATATAAGTCCTTATTAGGATGCAAACACAGTCTGACCTTGAAACAGGGGTCGAGGTCAAATCTGATAATTCCAGAAGATTCCCAGGTAAAATTTTCTATAAGTTGTTTTATCCGCAGGTACAACAAAATGGGCAACAACATTGAAATTTCGGCAAACCTTAGGAACAACTCCAGTTGCAAGAAGTATATAGAATCTGCAAAATGTTGTCGGATGTAAGATTCACAGGCCATGATTTCTCACAAGTTGTTTTCATATTTTGATGTCCTAGAACCAATTATAATGGACATATAAGGCATGATGACTAGTGGTGGGAATCAGACTTGAAAATCAGAATCCATTAATCGGAAAAGTCCAGAGATGATTAATTGAGTAGATTTTTGGGTCATACAGGGAATTTTACAGAATTCCTTCCATAAAAAATATTAATTTGGGTTCTATGTTTTGTCCAGGTCGTCCTAAATAGCAGTCAGAGTCATATTAGGATTCAGCCATGGAATGGTTTATAATAAATCAGTCAGCTTTATCTGTAACAGTATTTTACATGAAATTTTTGCAAACATTTAGCTATTAAAAGGTTAACATGTGAAGATTACATAATTTAAGTAAAATACTGCATTTCTCATTTCAATGTACATGAAAGTTTTATTTATTCTTTTCAGTAATTCCACAATGAATTCTTACCAGAAAATACCAAATGATTGAAATGAAAAATAAAATAAAAATTAAAGAATAAAGATGTTCAATTACTTTAGACTCACTTAACTTTGACAAATTACACTTCAGCATTTGTTTTCCCATTTCAGGTTACCGTATGTTTTTTAATCAGTACTACAGTACTACTTATTATTTACAGTTCTTGTTGAGAAATATAAGCATATTGACAGTTTCAGAAGTTAGAGAAGAAGAAAAGGGTGATCACTGAGTGCATTGTGATCAAAATGATAACCAAGAAGAATCACACAAATTGGTTAATGCCTATTGGAGCTAGAGAGTGCAATCTGAATATCCAAGACAACTCAATACGCCTACGCTTGGAAGTGTTGGATGCTTCAAATTTTGGTGTACACCACTCCAGCACAGAGAACTGCATGTTTTTGTGGTTGTGTCCATCACTCTTGAAGTGGCGTGAGACAGGGGTGTCTTTTCCATGTTCCTTTTGCACTGAATGTCTGTGTTCATACATTCGTTGTCTTAATGCTCTGGAGGTTTCCCCCACATAATGTTTGTTACATTTAGAGCAGGTAATCAAGTATATGACATTGTTAATTTCACATGTGAAATTCTTGGGCAAGTTTAGTGTGTTGAATGACTTGTGAGTGAAGTTACATGTTACTGTTGGCCTTCTTTTGATCAGGGGGCAATAAGTACATTTACCTAGTCTTGTACATACTGGTAAGTATGGTTTAATATCCGTGGTAGTGGCAGGGGGGTAAATGAGACAAGCATTAGTGAGTTTGTCTCTTAGGTTTGGTAGTCTTCTGAACCCAACAATGGGTTTGTCTTTGAATATTGGCCCACAGTCCTGGCTATTTGTTATTATATTCCAGTTTTTGTGGATCAATTCCTTTATGCTGGGGTTACCTGGGTTGTAATCTGTGACCATTACTGGTGTTGTAATTGGTGTTTTAACTGCTACTTCTAATAATTCATCTTGACTAAATTTAGCCGCTCTTTTATAGTGTTTTCTTAGAGCTTTTTCTGGATATCCTCTTTTGAGGTAATATCCCATTAATTTTTCTGCATTGTGATTGAAATCTTCGTCATATGTGCAGATTCTTCTAAGTCTCAAGAACTGCCCATATGGCCCTTTGGTTTTGCAAGGACTGTGATGAGCTGATTGGTAGTGCAGGTATAGATGAGATATAGTCTACGCATAAGCAGGAAGCAGATTTTTTCCTAGTTTCAGAAGTTAGTTGTGTTCTCTTTTTGTTAACAATGGAACCTGCCAAACTAAAAATTCTCTCTGATAAAACAGAAGAGGCAGGTATACACCGGTATTTTTTGGCCAGAACAGAAACATGGGGATATTATACTTTACTCTGCCACCATTTTAATGGACACTGATCTGAAGGAATTTGACTCTCCATAAGGTAAGAATCAATTTCTCTACAGACAACTTCTTCATCAGAGAATTGGGGCTGGTCACTTCCTGCGCAGACAACATCATCTAACCAGTGAGTAGATGGCTTGCTTTCATGTAAACTTTTGTTCACCTCACCAATTTCAGTATTAAGTTTTTTCTCTCACAGGGACCACATTCATGTTGGAATCAAATCCATCTGACTCAAATGAATCAGCCACTTATGGTAGTGAAGGTAAGTTGGTCAACTGAGGAAGTAGAAATGCTGAAGCTTTACTCACAGGTTCAGCTGGGTTAGACTCAGGCAATATTACTGTGCCACTGTCTTCTGTAGGCTCAACAGCCTCCTTTTTCACTTGAAGTTTCACTTTTGATTTCAATCTTTCAATGCATTCAGTTTTTAGTTGTATACTTACACAGAAACTTCTGATTCTGACCCTGACTGGACTTTTATAGTGCTTAATCTCCCCATACAAGAGGAATCTAAGGCGCAACAAAACCAAAAAAACAGTCTACCAAATTTCAGTATCCAGAAACAGAAGAAGGGTCAAGCACCACGGAGAACACCAGGGGATGATCCAGGCTAAGGTGGGTATGCTTTGGTGTGCAGGTAGGTTTTAAACTGCTTTTTGAAAGAGGCCAGGGAGGAAGAGGCACAAATCTCATCTGGAAGAGCATTCCACATAGTTGTAGCATCAAAAGCAAAAATATTACCAAACTGTTTGACAGATTTATGAACAGAAGGGTAGAACTTTGGAATGACAAGGAAATTACCACCATTTTGACTACACCTGTTATTATAAAAACTGCTGTAGGAAGAAAGATATGGAGCAAAATACCTAGGAAAACCTGTGTGAAGAAACTTATAAACAAATTTGGCTGTCTTAAACACTATGCACTTTTCAACAGGAAGCCAATGCAATTTCTTAAGCACAGGAGTTATACTGGTGTTTGATACAATTCTGGCTGCACTATTTTGGATGCACTGTAATTTGTGTAGATTAAACTTGGAGAGGCTCCTGAAAAGTGAGTTGCAGTAATCCAACCAACTACTAACAAGAGCATTAGCCACAAGGACAGAAACACCATGAGTAAGAAACCGCCTGACATGTCTGAAATCACAGACTTTAACAAAATAACTTTTGCAGACATTCTGAACATGCTTGGACAAGGAAAAATCTGAATCGAACCACACCCAAATTCTTGACTGAGTCAACAGGGCAGAGTGGACTGCCAAAGATATCAATTGGAAAACATGCTTTCAACTTGTCCCTCTGTCTCTTTGAACCAAAGATGATAAACTAAGTCTTGCCAGGATTCAATTTGAGCTTACTAGTTGACATCCACTCTGTAACATTAGACATCTAGGCACCTTTTCAACTGTTCAAAGTCAGCAGATGCATTCTCCTGGGATAAACTTAAGACTTATCTCGTTATCTGGAGTTATCAACAATTTAAAATCATCATTGATCGACCAAATTTGGGGCATTTTTACTTTATGGGTATCACCTGTATATAATTACAGGGAGTTGTCAAAGAAATTTGAAATTAAATAAAGTTGCATATAAATGGGGGCAAGCCCTCAACCACCCAAATAATTTATCTTTTTGTGTGATAAATTAAAAAAGGTAAAAGGAATTGCTCTTTTATATGTTGGCCCAATCATACCGATAAAGTAAACATTAGCTCCATGATGTATAACAAGAGGGTTAAAGATGCCCCAAAGGGCGGGTTGCGTAGGCAGCAATAAGGTTAGCAACTGCTGTAATTACATTTAGAAACAGGGAAATAAATGTCAGGTCACCCAGTTAAGGTGAATGTATTAGATGTGCTACGAAACGTAAAACTTGTAATCTAGGTTACATAATTGTATCTATGCTATAAACGGACAAATGAAAGGACGGAATTACACCAATTTCGAAAGCAACTTGGCTATGATGGTGATGTATCTCCCTGTCAAGTTTGAATTCGATTGGACAAAGCGTTTTCAAGTTAGAGTCCGGAAACGGAAATGTTGACGAACAAACAAACGGACGGAATTACACCAATTTCAAAAGGAACCTAGCTATGATGGTGATCTATCTCCCTGTCAAGTTTGAATTTTATTGGACAGAGCGTTTTCGAGTTAAAGTCCGGAAATAGAAATGTTGACAGACAGATAAATGGACAAAAAACGGACAAACAAACGGACAAACGAACAGATAGAATTCTTCTCCCTGTCATGTTTGAATTCGATTGGACAAACCGTTTTCCAGTTAGAGTCCGGAAACGAAAAATGTGGACAGACAGGTCTGAATTCGTTTGGACAAACGGTTTTCGAGTTAGAGTCCGGAAACGAAAAATGTGGACGGACGGACAGACGGACGGACGGACAGACAGAAGGACGTCGGACACATCAATCTAATAGGCGGGTTGGTTACACGCAACCCGCCTAAAAATTGGTATTTTGAAATTATCACTGATCGATCAAAATAATGTGCTATTTCCAATCATTAATTGATCACATCTCTACATTAACCTACTGCTAGTGATGGACCTCTTAAATCAGGCATTTAAGGCCAATTTTTCTGCATACCTGGGTGCTATATCCACATGGTTAACTGAGTAACCACATCGTCCAAATGCAGTGAAAGTGACAGCGATGGTGAGGAAAGCTACTGCCAAATAACGTCTGTCACAGTCCATGTAACCCACTGCTA
This sequence comes from Sabellastarte sp. h YS-2021, assembly GCA_964017235.1. NCBI lineage: Eukaryota > Metazoa > Annelida > Polychaeta > Sabellida > Sabellidae > Sabellastarte > Sabellastarte sp. h YS-2021. The sequence goes on along the minus strand of OZ024927.1, from coordinate 161,740,545 downwards.
TAATGAATGCTGATGGTATCAAAGTGGCTGATGGATACAAATAAGTATAACAATAATAACTAGAAATAGGACGCCCTGTTGATAGTAGATGCGAATAGAAACAGGATAGCATAGAAGAACACACATTATCATGTGTAATGTCCACCCCATGAACCTTTTGCCAAAATTGTACAGTAGTCTTACAAGACCCTGTTTCATTTGTAAAATATATCAATGATGCTTAAATATTTATTAGTGTAGATGTAAATTATTTCAGCTTCATGCCTTTTTGCATTGGTTGGGTCGAAAATTTTGATGAAATCACTCTATCTTGCACGGTTAAGGAGATAGAAGCAAATTTGTGTTTTGCCATTTTTGGCAAAAATTCGAAAATTCAAAATGGCCGCCATTTTTGGGGAGGGGAAAATTTTTTGAAAATTGCAAAGAGTACATTCCTTAGATACCCTGTGGGTCGAAAATTTCGATGAAATCGCTCTATCTCGCACGGTTTAGGAGATATGAGCACATTTGCCTTTTTTAGTATTCAAAATAGCTAATTACTCATTTATTTAATTAATTACTCACTCATCTATGAAGCAATTTCCCCCAAAAGCAATCCCATACTAGCTATTAACCCAATGAACCTCCATACCAAATTTCAGAAAGCTAGGCTTAATAGCATTCCTTAAAATGTCTGGAAACCAAAGAGCTACTCAAAAGTAGCAAAGTAGCTATTACTCAGCTAGCTATAGAGCTATCATCACCAAAAGCAATCCCATACAAGCTATTAACCCAATAAACCTGCATGCCAAATTTGGTAAAGATAGGATAAGAACTGTTGCCTAAAATGTCTGGAAACCAAGTGGGACGCCGGACGCTGGAAAAAGCAAAAATAATATGTCCACCCCCCAGTGGGGTGGACATAATGATAAGACGTGGAAAGCACTGGTACAGGTTAGACCTCCACCAGGGGTCCCTTTCTAAAAATTCAGGATTTTTTGTATCAAGAATATGATATGGGTCTGTTTTGAATGTAATCCCTATTTCCTATGGCTAGGTCCTAACCACTTAAAGAATATCATGAAGAACCACTACTTACTTTAATGTCAACCAGAAAGCCAAAGTCATTGACTAAATATCCACAGAAAATGGGACCCTTGATAAAGTTTGATTTTGCTTTGGTCAGGCCCTTCCCACATAAAAAAAATTCATAAAAATCCATTCATTGCTTTTAGCTCAATCACTAATATAGACAAAAAGACAAAAGGATGTACCATAGAACATAAGTCAGAGGCTTTCTGATAAATTTGAAAGCCAAATATCATCTGTGGCATGGCAATACAGGCCAAAACATCTAAAACTTTAAACATAATGGTTGTTGCCATGGTAACACTATTTATTGGATTACAATAAAACTACATCAGGCACAGATCTCTTTTGCATACACATGTTTGCCAATAATTAGTGAAAATGATTTAAAGGTTTCAGTCTGTGGCAACAAAATCTCCAAAGCAGAACATTTTAATAAGAAAGTGATTGCTTACTGCCAGAAATCTTATCCATCACAAATCTCTGGTGGATATACTTTCCACCAAATCTGATGAAAATCCATCAAAAGGTTTGAAAGTTGTGGATGAGGTTAAACTTTTTGTGATATGAAAAGGAATTTAAACAGGAAAATACCAGTGATCCCCCCTCTAAAAACAAGCCTTTGCCAAGAGAACATACAATCAGAGAATAACAGTAAAATAATCTGACGGATGCAATACAACATTTTCCTTCTGGGAATAAATTAAAGTTGTCCCATCAAAATACACATTCTTCAGGGTTTCATTTCATTTCCAAAATCAGGTTGTGGGTTTCCCGAAAAGAAAATGAGAAATGACTACAAATCAACTTTTAAAATGAGTTTTATGCTCAAACAAAGCCCCCCAAAAAGGTTAAAATAATTTGGTATTTTACCAATAGCTAGTCTTCAATCAAGATTCAAGGAAATTTCAGTATTTAAATATGGCAAAATGGATTGTATACATTTTTTATAGGTTCTAGTCTCTGCACTACCAGATTCAATCCTGTGGAATTGATGCCATAACTATGGTGATAAGTGACCAGATTTAAAAGCAAAAGTAAAACAAAATTTTTCCCAAAATATGTAATTTAATACAATTTTACCAAAAGTTTGGAAGGTTTTTCTCACAGCTACAGTGGATAGAATTCTTCTGCTTCTGATGAAATCTGCAAGCTGGCCAGCCATCATGGTGGTGAAGTACATACATATGTAAGGCAGAGCTGACATCATGCCATTCTAAAAACAGAACAAACAAGGCATGGGTAAACACCACCTTAATTGTGTTAATCAATAACATACCCGTGATCTGGTAACTGGTTCTTGAGGAATTTTTTTTTCAAAATCATCTTTGATGTAGGACTGAGCTTCGACTATATCCTGTCTTGTGTGTCAAAATGATCCCAGTCTGATGTACAGTAGTTGAGTTATGAACACTGGTTACAATATTATCCCTGATCCTCTTTAGATGTGAGAGTAAAAATTGCATTGAAACAACCATAAAATGGGGGCTTTATACAAAAACATGAATCAGTAATAGGCCCAAAAAATCAGTTTAAGTTTGGTGTGGAAAGTTAAAGCTGTATGTTTTTTGAAATGCCAACCAAGCAGTTGTCATTTATCATGCAGTAATAAATACATGTAACCAAGTATGTTAGGAAGAGTTCCCGAATGATAAATATAGAAAAAATATATAAAGAATGAATATAACAATATTACATTACTGCATAGCATAAGTATTATATTGTTTATCTTCATGAGTGATCTATTTTTTCTGTGTCTAATGAGGGATGTTTTACTTTTATTATCCACCATTTTGCATGACTTATGAGTTAAATAAATCACTATTTAAAAGAGAGAATATGAAAAAGGCTGTCAAAAAACATGGGCAGAAGTTAAAAATCTCAATCTTTAGCATGCTGTTTCTCACCAAATTCTGCATAGATTTTTATGCAACAAAATTGAACAAAAGCGCTGTAAAAAGACCTTTCTAATATAAATATTTGTTTTTTACATAGTTTCTGAGATATTGGTGAAAAACCAGAAGTTATTGACACTAATTATCAATGGTGAGGGGCGCCGCTGTACACAAATAATATATCCCACTCCATATAAACTCCATATGAGTCAAATACGGCTTGCGGTGGATGATAAAATAGTTACATATTTGTAGGTTACACAATTTTCAAGGTATTAGTGATAAGGGGAACTTCTTAACACCAATTATCCATGGCATGGAGGCTCTGTTGTACACGAAAAAAAAAATATCCTGCTCCGTTTATCCCCTATATGGGTAAACTACGGCTTACGGTGGATACTAAAATTCCACATTATTAAAATAATGCTTTCCATTCCCAGGCACAAACAGCATGATGGAATGAAGATCAATGCTTTATTGCTGAATCTTTTATTGTTTAACTTACAATAACGTCTCTCACACTTATATATTAATTCTTCCGTTTAATTGTCAAATTATAATACTTCCAAATTCTACATATAATTTGAAAACCATTACAAACTTGCACAGGATATCTTTTTCTGGCATTTGGCAGGACCAGTCTGTGCCAACTAGGATAGCATATTATCCATTAGGTAGGGTATTAACTTATAAAAATTTAATTCACTTAGTAAATTTGGAATTTTATTGCGTTAATACATCCTACCTAATGGACAAAATGCTAGAATAACTACCACTTGGAAGGTGGGTAGCTTACTACAGACTTTACATTGAACTCGAAGTGGTGTCACAAGGACATCAGCTGGTCCCATTGGCCAGTTGTTGGTGAACAAGTTACCAAGTTGGTCAGGATGACAGGCTGCTTAATTGTATGGGCTAGTGGTGGATCTGCTGGGCAGCCACCACTGGACCCAGGTGAAAGAGGTGTGTATCGGCCCAGTTCACATCCTCCAAGTAAGACCCTGTGAAGGTTTTTGGGGGTTTTCTTAGAAGCAGCAAAGGCCCTAACATCAGGGGCCCCTTCATCAGAGAGCTCATAGCATAGGAACACAGTCTGCTTGATCCATAATCAGATATATCTTTGTCAAAACCATTCTTGAAGGTGACAAAGATCAGTTCTTTGTTTAGCCTGAAGTCTGAGGTCCTGTCCAGATAGTGGTGCAGGGCTCTAACTGAACAGAGTGACCTATCAGCTTTAAGTGACTTATCCAGAGTTTGGGCCAAGGCAGCAATAACCATTGCAGTCACACTGTCTGGACCCTCTTTGGCCAGCTAATTCTTCAAAAGAAAGCTGGGCGAGGGTGAGAGAGTTTTTCTTGAGCCAAACATGGATCTCACTCCTGCAATTGTCTGAACTGAGAGCTAAGAGGAAAACAGTTTTGAAGGTCAGATGCTTCAAGGATGCCTCTTTAAGGGATTCAAAAGGAGACTTTGTCAGTGGGTGTAGGACCAAGGTAAGGTTCTAGGCGGGAATGCCTCTGCAACCCTTAGGTCTGTTTCTATGGAAGCTATCCAAGATATGAGGGAGCTTTTGGTCCTTGCTGACATTAATGCGTGAATTTCCCAGTTTGTCTTCTCTGGCTTATCTGTAGCCATCTATAGTACTTGGTTGTAATTTCCTGTCCTGAAACAGATACAGGAGGAAGTTGGCTATGCATTTGACAGGTGGTGCCCTGAAGTTCATCTGAATACTGTGGCACCATTTTGTAAAAATGGCCCACTTTGCTTCATAGACTGATCTGGATCAGACTCTGAGGAACCTCAAGTTTAAATTTATTTGTTTGTGAAAAGGAGTCTTGTTCTATTACTGACAAATTTGAAATTGACAGACAGGAGATTGAAGTTAGAGTGTGAAATTGCAAATTTTAATTAGTAAATTAAATTTTTATTAGTTAATACCTTACCTACCAGACGATAGCTATAGCCCGGCGCCAGCCGGTCCCGCCAAACGAAAGAAAAGACGTCCTGGGTTTCACCCCCGGCAGGACCGGTACACTACACTCCACTCGCCAGGTGGCCTAGTTCCTGCTTCACTCGCCAGAGGGACGTGACGTCATAGCATCTTTTTTGTCCCTAAGGTTGAATTGTAAGGCTGAAAGCGGGGAAGGTTGGGTGGGAATTTCCCGTCTGGTAGGTAAGGTATTAACTAATAAAAATTTAATTTACTAATTAAAATTTGCAATTTCATTGCGTTAATACATCTTACCTACCAGACGATAGCTAGAATAACTACCCAGTGGAAGGAGGGCAGCCTTCTGAGGATTAGAGAGAACTCTTATATTGTGCTTAGGTGTGAGGTTCTAGCCCTTTTGAGGAGACATGTTAGTCTCGAGGGTAACTAGACCCACCTGCCCCCCCCCCCCTTTTTTTGACTGCTCTGAGGGGAGGAAGAGAGTAAGAGTTCAAGGCAATGAAATTCCACGGTTAACCTGGAAGAGTGGGGAAAGTCCTATACCCAGAGGATTATTCTGAAGTAAAAGACTTTGAGAAGCCAAGGTCGAGGCTAAAGGTGAGCCTATACCTAAAACTAACTAGTATGTACACTATATAAAATTATATACAAAGAAGCTTAGGGGACTAGTGGTGGATCTGCTGGGCAGCCACCACAGGACCCAAGTGAAAAAGCTCCTTATCTGCCCAGGCAACATCCTTAAGGTAAAACTGTGTAAAGGTGTTGTGGGATTTCCAGTGGCATGCTGCTAGAATCTGGTCCAGAGATATGCCACCTTGAAAGGCCTTGGAGGCCGCAAATGCCCTAACATCATGGGCCTTAACCTGATGTAGGGTCAAGGTATCTTGGTCAGAAAGATCATAACACAAAACTACTGTTTGTTTGATCCAGGATGAGATAGTGGCCGGAGAGATGTCCTTGTTAAAACCTTGTTTGAATGAAACAAAAACTAACTCCTTTCCCGTTCTTAGGTCCTGGGTTTTGTCCAGGTAATAGCGAAGAGCCCGAACGGGGCAAAGGGATCTGTCTTCTTGTAACGACTTATCCAGAGTGGGGGCTAAAGCCGGGATGACCACCGGGGCCACGCACTCTGGTCCCTCTTTTGCCAAGTGATTTTTCGCCAAGAAGCTTGGTGAAGGGTAGAGGGAAACTTTGGACCAGTCAGCTTGGTGTCTGATATTTTTGTTTAACCAAGCGTGAATCTCACTCCTACGTTTTCCTGAAGCCAGGGCTAGGAGAAAAACCGTTTTGAAAGTAAGGTGTTTCAGAGAAGCCTTTCTGAGTGGTTCAAAAGGCGCCTTTGTAAGCTGGTGTAAAACCAGGGAGAGGTTCCAAGCAGGAACCCCCCGGCGCCCTTTGGGTCTATCTCTGTGAAAACTGTCTAACAGTCTAGTCAAATTGTCATCCTTGCCAACATTAACCGAGGCATTTCCCAGTTTGTCTGAAATGGCTGACCTGTAACCATCAATAGTGCTGGGCTGGAGATTCTTCTCCTGGAAAAGATGCAGGAGGAAATCTGCTATTTGTTTTATAGATGGGTTCCTGAAGTCCACCTGACTTGTTTCGCACCATCTAACAAAAAGGGCCCACTTTGCCTCGTAGACTGCTCTGGTTGAACGTCTTTGAGGCGCCTCAATTCTTGCCGCCACTGGGCTAGAAAACCCTTGCTCCTTGATGGTCTGGGCTCTAGGAGCCAGGCATGGAGATTTAAGCTTGTCAGATCCCTGTGACGTGCCTTGTTGAAAGGTTGGGTCACTAGATCTGGATGGTGTGGAAGACAAAGAGGAACCATGGCCGACAGCTCCACTAGGTCCCAAAACCAAGGCATGTTTGGCCATCCCGGAGCAATCAGGATTGCTCTGTGATACCAATGGTCTGACAGCTTGCTGACCACCTTCCCCATCAGAGACACTGGGGGAAAGAGGTACATGTCCAGGTTTTCCCAGGACAGCGTCAGAGCGTCCACTGACCAGGCCTTCGGGTCTGGAATTGGGGACACAAACCGGACTAGTTTGCAGTTGTACCTTGTTGCAAACATGTCCACTTGGGGATAATGCCAAGTTCGACAAAGGGTGTCGAAGATCTCCTGATGGAGGGACCACTCTGTCTGAATGACCTGTCCCTGGCGAGACAACTTGTCTGCAATTACATTCAGACGGCCCGGAATATGTCTGGCCTTCAGTACTGTTTGTCTGAGATTGCACCAACATAGGAGCCGCCAGAGAAGGGCACAAAGTGAACCTGACCTCATACCTCCCTCCTTGTTGATGTATGCCACAACTGTGGTGTTGTCTGTGGCAATCAGGACGACCTTTCCTTGCACTAAGTGTTGGAATCTTTTTAGTGCTAACAACACGGCTTTTAGCTCTAAGAAGTTTATGTGTAATTTGCTTTCGGGCACTGACCAAGTCCCGCTTGCTGTGAAGTCGCCTAAGTGAGCACCCCAGCCTTCTTTTGAGGCGTCTGTAAAGATTTGTATTGCGTGTTGTAGGGGGTGTAAGGGTTGACCCTTTAGGACCTTTGACTCCTGGGTCCACCACTGCAGGTGCTGATGGAGAGACCGCGGAATTGGGATCTCTTTTTCCAGAGATTCCGGGACTCTCCAGTGTTTCTTGAGGTGCCACTGAATAGGTCTCATGTGCAGTCTGCCTAGGGTCACCTGTTTTTCTGTCGCAGTGAGAAGGCCTATAAGAGACATGAAAGTTCTCACTTGGCAAGATCTCCTCTGCAATAGCCCTGTTATTTTTTGTTGAAGGGCTTCCCAACGGTTTTGAGTCGGTCTGACCAGTCCGTTGAGCAGGTCGTACTGGTAGCCTACAAAGTCGAAGACTTGTTGGGGTTCCAGTTCTGATTTTTGCATGTTTACCATCCAGCCCAACTCCTGGCAAAGGGCTAGGAGGGACTGGGTTCCCTGGTGGCAAGATTCTTTGGTAGGGGCTCGAATCAACCAGTCGTCTAGGTACTGGTGGATTCTTATACCCCGTGACTGAGCCATTAACTTGACCTCTTTGACCACAGCAGTGAACTCCATGGGAGCTGTTGAGAGGCCAAAGGGAAGAGCCCGAAACTGGTACGACTGGTTCTGGAAGTGGAACCTGAGGAATTTTCGGGATGTGAAGTGGATTGGAATGTGGAAGTAGGCGTCGCTGAAATCTATTGATGACACCCACTCGCCTTGTTGTAGAGAGGTCCGGATTGTCTCTGGAGTCTCCATTTTGAATGTTTTTACGCATAAAAACTGATTTAGAGTACTGAGATCCAAGATTGGCCGCCACTTTTGGTTCGGCTTTGGGACAATGAACAATCTGTTGAAAAAGGCTAGTGAGGTTCGAACCCTGACCCTCTCTACTGCCTTTTTCTTGATCAGAGCTTGCACTGCTTCTTGTAAGTGGGAGTCTCTGGTGGGGTTTGCATAGCCGCTTACTATCAGGGGTTCCCTTATTAAGGGAGGTCTGACCTTGAAGGGAAGCACATAGCCCTTTTTCAAAATGGATACTACCTTCGGGTTTGCACCCTTGAGAGTCCATATTTTCCAAAAATTTTGTAGGCGTCCCCCTACTGATTGGACATTTGCAACACTGAGGACATTTGACACACTTGGGGCAAAGACACAGTGATTTACAAAAGAAGCACTTTTCACATACTTTATTGTATTTTGTGAGTTTAAGATTGGACTTATGCCTTTCTTTTGCGGCTGCCTGATGTTTTTTACAGAAAGTACATGATGAACAACATTGTGACAATTTACAGAGTCTTTCACAAGAACAGGAAGACTTGTCTTTGTTACATTTACAACACCAAACTCCGGACAGGATGTTACTTCCGGAGGAACTTTGCAGTGATTGTCATTTATACGCCTTAGCATCTCTGGCAGGGCGCGAACCGCGACCGGGTTGACCACCCCTGCCTCTGCCACGGGCTCTCCCGCGATTGCCAAATGTTTTCCATGCAGGCATCTCTTTGCCGGGAGCCCCGGAGTTTCCAGAATCCTCCTGTTTCCATGTTGAATATGGCTGGTAACGGTGTTGCTTTTTCTGAGTGCCGGCGAACCCACCACGGCCCGGACCGGGCTGGTTGGTACGCTTATGTGACTCAAATGCTGCTATTTCATCTTCCGCCCTCCGGATAATGTCGTCCGGAAACAAAGCCCTGGTTTGTAGAGGACAGTTCCTGAGAGAGGAAAAGGTATCTGGCTTGACGCCAGCTTTTAGGTGCTCAAGATAAGAATCCCTCCTGACCAGAGTTAAATTAGCCATTTGTATAAAAGTGAAATCTGAGAGGTGTTGGAGGGATTTGCCAACCGCAAAACTCACATTTTGGTTGAATGCAGACAGGAAATGTAATTCATCAAGTGCACCTTGAGCTTTTGTGGAAGATTTTCCTTTTCCCAACTCTGTCTGAAGAATTTGTAACTGTTCTTGAAACGACTCCTGTATCTTGGTGATGCACCTATTGAAACCAGCGGACTGGTTACAAATATAACTGGTCTCTTTTGCTGCTTTCTCCCACTTCCGGAGCGTATCCTGAGCAATAGGGCGGGAGGTGGGTTGGGATGAAGCAAGAGCAGGTTTACCAATTCGGGCAAAGGAACTGTTCAACTTCGCCGCGTCATTGGGCCAAGTAGTTACATATTTTCCCGGCCTAGTGATGTCTTTATTTTCAGCGGGATGAATCCCGTACCACCTTGCCTGAGACTTGGGGGGGCGGAGATACTGATCAACATGAAGTCCACCCGGTTCCGTAGACTTGGACGGGTAACCTTCTATGAGGACGAGATTTAAATTTTCAAGTTTCTTACAAAGCCAGTCCTCTGGTGGTAAGTCGATAGAGACCTTGCCTACAGGTTGTGCCCGGTGGCCAATCCAGGGATTGTCTGACTTGGAACTTGGAGTATACTCAAGATCTGGGATATGTGACCAGCCCATGAAAGCACGTACTCCCCTAACAGTCTCTCTGTAATTTTGATCTTCGCTCAATGTCTTATCCAAGTCTGGAGATTCTTGATCAGGATGGTCAGTGACGTCTTCTTGGTCAGATACCTCACCTTCCTCAAAGTGCTCCGGAGCTGACTTGAACAAGCTGGATTGCGGAGGAGGTTGAGGCAAAGCAGAGGCCACCGGGCCGGAAGAACTCTGTTGAGAGAATACCGGTTCCGGGTCCTGTTCAGAGTAAAGGCCTTCTAGAGGAGACGTCCTAGTTATTGAGCTGGTAGTGACAGTGGCACTAGGTTTTATCCTATCCGGGCCAAAAGCCGGGGCGGCTTGGCCGGAAGGGACAGATGATAAGAGAAAAGGTGCCTGAGAAAGAGCTCCCGCGGGAGCTTGATGCGGTACCGGTGCCTTGACCGGTGAGAAGGAAGGTTGAGGTGAAGGACGCTGCCCCAAAGTAATGAGTGCTTCCAGACGGGCCATACGTACTGACCACTTTTCATCCAAGTCTTTTAACTCTTGGCGGAACATAGGTGGAGGTAAAGAGAGATCTTGCTCAGCAACATGGGGTGGAGAAGTTGAAGCAACTTCCTGAGATTCCACCTGCGACACGATAGTGACAGTGGACGGATCCACAAGGGCTTCTTTGGTTTTAGATTTCTCCTTCCGCAGTTTGTACGTAGGGGTTGAAAGCTGGAGCAATTGTTCAGGGGTTAAAGTGTCACAAAACTCACACTGCAACTTTAAAACACACGGGTCTTGGCCCAACCCTTTATCTCTGCATCTGGCACAACGAGAATGAGGGTCAAAATTAGCCATGATATGCCCGCAGGCTCCTTTCCTTTGTCCTGGAGATGCCATGGTAGTTTATCCAACTAACTGACAAATCGTAACACAAAACACACTGTATAACTTAAGAAATACTCAAAAATAAAAAGAGTTTCCAAAAATTCAAACTTTGAATATCGCGCCAAACGAAAAAGATGCTATGACGTCACGTCCCTCTGGCGAGTGAAGCAGGAACTAGGCCACCTGGCGAGTGGAGTGTAGTGTACCGGTCCTGCCGGGGGTGAAACCCAGGACGTCTTTTCTTTCGTTTGGCGGGACCGGCTGGCGCCGGGCTATAGCTATCGTCTGGTAGGTAAGATGTATTAACGCAATGAAAATGGAATTTTAACAAGGTGGCCATGTTGTTTTTCAAAAGGCAAATGTTGATTTAGCAGACTAGGTGGTGTTTTACCACCCAGTAAAGTTTCAAATTGAATGGCAAAAGCATCTTTGAGTTACAGTTCAGAAACCAAAATGATAACAGACTCACAAACAGACGGATGCACCGACTGGCACCAATTTCGAAGGCAACCTAGTCTAGGAGGTGTCCTACCACCATCAAATTTCAAATCGATTGGCAGCGGTGTCTTCCAATGAGAGTCAGGTCCTCAGTGGCCTAGTGGTTAGCAAGTTTGGCATCTAATCATAGGCTGTCACCTCTGTGGGTTCGAGTCCCACAAGTGGCAATTCTGAGGACCTGTCCCAATATGACCCTGGCTGTTGAACGGGATGTAAAACCCCAACTTTGACTTTGTCCAATGAGAGTCCTGAAACCAAAATGTTGATGGACAGACACATGGACAGATGCATTGACTGGCACAAGTTCCAAAGACAGCCTAGCCACAGTGCTACCACATTGTCAGATTTCAAATCAGTTGGCAGAAGTTTGAGTTGGGAAACCAAAAAGTTGTGGATAGACCATGTTGGACACATTGATCTAATAGGTGGGTTGATACAAGTACAAAATACAAGTTTTGGAGAGTGGAAATGAGTTCATAAAATCAAATATTCTGGTAAAAATACTAGTACATGAGACACAGAGGTCATACTGTCTGGGAGTCATTCCTCTCAAAAATACACAACTGTCTCACCATTTACTTGCATCATAGTTGAAAAAAAAAATAGTTTGTCTTGGTGATAAATAGGTCCCAAATAATCCGAGAGATTGAGACACAAGATCACTTGTATGTGCTGAGGAGGGATTAAATGTGTTCCCTGATATAAAAGCAACTGAGTTCTAATTTATATTAATAGATGTAGTTTCGCATAAACAATAATGTCAATTTGGAGAGTAAAATGGGGTATAAAGTAAAATATCAGAAAATAGGTTGGATAACAGACTCTGAGGTTGTTTTGGTACTTCTGTGCTACTGACAAAAATACAAGACCAGGTCACATGTTAAGACAGCACTCTGAGTTTAACATATTTATTTTTTGTTTTCATTTTGGCCTAAATATATTTACATTTATTTTCAAAGAACAGGTAACAAGACAATCAAACTTCTTAAGAATGTTGAAGCACTGAGTTTCATTGTAAAGTAAATAAATGAAAATAAATATATCAAGATGTAAACATTATTTATAAAATGATAATAGTTATTGTCTGGCAAGTCAGGATCTCAAAGAAGTATGTGGATATACTTGCACTTTATCAGACCTTACTAATTCTAATCTAATCTAATCTACTGCTTTGCAGGCGCAATAACTTCCCCACAAAGGGGAACTCAGTGCGCTAACTTAACAAAAATTATTATCATAAGGAGAGTCGAGGGGCGTTCAAGGTTAGTAATCCGGAGTTGTGGGTGTGACCAAGAGGGAAGGAAACTAAGTTGGGAAACTAGAAAGATGCGACAGAGGGGCTATTTCTTATTTGGAAGGGGAAGGAGTTCCAAAGAACTGGGGCATAGTGACTGAAAGAATTGGAAAAATGTTTGACTGATTTATGAACCTTATGGTCGAAAGTGGGGGTGTGAAGGAACTTGAGTTTAGGGGTGTGTTGCCTTGTATTCCTGGGAGGAACTGACACTTAATTGACACTTACAGCAAATCCATTGGGCCAACACCAGATTAAATTGAACAATCATGTAATAACATTAAATTGGCTGATGGTGAAATTTCATGTCACAAAATGTCACTGGGGCATTAAGTTATGACAATGTAAATATGGTGGAATTAGAAATTCACAATTTACACAAACTTAAATTGGTTAAATTGGTTTATTCACACATCTTATATTTTCTGATGAGAAATGTTTTGGGTTTGAGACTGAATTTTCACTGCACTTCTCCGCAGTGATAGAAATACTGTTATAAAAAAGTAGAAAGACTTTAAAGTTTATTATATAGAATAAATTATGTCATCTTGCATCATAGACCCAAATCAAACTATGTCTATACTACACATTTCCAGGGGCAAGATTAATTAAAGACAAGGATTTAGCATACTCGCTTTCAACTGGCTGGTGAGATTTGGTGCTTTGTTTAAATTCTTGTGAATGATTCTTCCGATTGGGTACCGACTTTGACTCTGTCCTTTGATTCCTTTTTCGTTCCTTTTTCTTATCTGTATCCTTGACCTTGGTGTCCTGTACATCCACAGGAAGCAATACTGGACTGGTGGTTTGGGTAGATGAAGGGGCAATAAAAGGTCTATTGGAGGTGATCGGTTTCAACTTCTTAGCAGGGGAAAAGGGTGCCTAAGGAGTGGAGAAACTTGACGCCATAGTAAGTAAAGCCTCAAATCTTGCAAACTGTTGATCCTATTTTTGTCTTGGTAGAATCAATATCTTCTTTACATACAGAATGACTTGATGTAGGGGCAGAAGAACCTGCTTATGCAGGAGGCTGCACAGAAGTATCTATTACTTCTAAATTATGGTCTCTCCAATCCTGGTCACATCTTTGGGGACACTAGCAAAGTCAAAGTCACAAAAATTGGGATGGGGAAAATAAAAACTGGCCAATTTTGGCAACAAATCTTACTGGGTCATACCCAAACTTTTACTAGGCATAGATACCTTAAGGGTAATTTTTCACTGAATTTGGTAGTTCAGTCTGTGGAAGCAAGGTAAAAAACCCCCCAAAATATTGAAAAAAAGTTACCATGCAACAGTTCATGTCCAGAAAATTAAAGTGGCACAAATCTGCTTACACTGTTTTACCAAATTGGGTGAAAATCTGCCAGAGGGCTAAAGTTGCAATACAAAACCCCAAGACTAAATGTTTCGTTTTACAGGTTTGCCATGGCAACAGTTTCTATTGGACCATGCCCCAAACCTAATCAACTATAGATCTCTTTGGTATACAGATTTACATTGAATTTGGTCAAACTCAAGGTTTCAGTTTATGGCACACTGACAAAGTCCTAAAAACCTGAAAATTGAAGCAAAAATGGTTGCCATGCCAACAGTTTTTATTGGATCATGCCCATAAAAGACAAACAGGTGTAGATCTCTTTGTGGTACATGTTTTAAATGAAATTTAATCAAACTCTTGCAAAAGGGTTCTGGTTCACAAAATCCCTCCCCCCCAAAAAAAATATCTCCAAACAGGAAACTTTTAATACAAAATTGCAAATTTTAATTAGTAAATTAAATTTTTATTAGTTAATACCTTACCTAACAGACGATAGCTATTGTCCGGCGCCAGCCGGTCCCGCCAAACGCCAGAAAAAGACGTCCTGAGTTTCACCTCCGGCCGGACCGGTACACTCCACTCCACTCGCCAGGTGGCCTAGTTCCTGCTTTATTCGCCAGAGGGACGTGACGTCATAGCATCTTTTTCGTCCCAAATTAGGTTAATTGAAGCTGAAAGCGGGGAAGGCCGGGTGGGAATCTCCCGTCTGTTAGGTAAGGTATTAACTAATAAAAATTTAATTTACTAATTAAAATTTGCAATTTCATTGCGTTAATACATCTTACCTAACAGACGATAGCTAGAATAACTACCCAGTGGAAGGAGGGCAGCTTCCTAAGGAGTAGAAGGAACTCTATAAAATAGGCACGTAACCTCTGGCCCGGCTGATAAAGAAGCTAACAACTGCTCCTTAAGTTACCAAGCAGTGCCATTACCCCCCCCCCCCCCCCCCCCCCCCCCCCTTTTTTCTGCTCTGAGAGGAGGAAGAGAGAAGAGTTCAGTCCTAAAGATTTCCAATTAGCCTGTAAGAGTGGAATAATGGTCTCATACTCAGTGCCTCAGGCAACCTAGTAAAAAACCTTAATTATTATGTACACTATTTATAAAATAGGAGCCAAGAAGGTTCATTGGTGGATCTGCTGTGCAGCCACCACTGGACCTAAGTGAAAAAGCTCCGAATCTGCCCAAGCCACATCTTTAAGATAAAACTGAGTAAAGGTGTTGTGGGACTTCCAGTGGCATGCAGCTAAGATCTGGTCTAGTGAGATGCCACCTTGAAAGGCTTTAGAAGCCGCGAAGGCTCTAACGTCATGCGCCTTCACCTGGTGAAGGGTTAGAGACTCCTGATCTGAGAGATCATAGCAAAGGATAACCGTCTGCTTGATCCAAGACGAGATCGTAGCAGGAGAAATATCCTTCGTGAAACCCTTTTTGAAGGAGACAAAAACCAGCTCCTTTCCTTGTCTGACATCTTGAGTTTTGTCCAGATAGTAGCGCAGAGCTCTCACTGGGCAGAGTGACCTGTCCTCCTTCAAGGACTTGTCCAGAGTAGGAGCCAGGGCTGGTATAACCACTGGCGCCACGCACTCTGGAGCTTCTTTTGCTAAGTGGTTTTTAGCCAAGAACATCGGAGACGGGTAAAGGGACACTTTTGACCAGTCAGCTTGGTGTCTAATATTTTTGTTCAGCCAAGCGTGTATTTCGCTCCTACGTTTTCCAGAACCTAGAGCGAGGAGGAAAACCGTTTTAAAGGTCAGATGTTTTAATGAGGCCTTTCTGAGAGGCTCAAATGGTGGTTTGGTGAGCTGATGTAGAACGAGAGAGAGATTCCATGAAGGAATTCCTCGCCTACCCTTTGGTCTATCTCTGTGAAAACTGTCCAAAAGACGAGTTAGGTTTTCATCTTTGCTCACATTCAAGGAAGAATTTCCTAATTTGTCCGCAATGGCCGATCTGTAACCATCAATGGTACTGGGTTGGAGATTCTTTTCCTGGAATAGATGCAGGAGAAAATCTGCTATCTGTTTGACAGATGGAGACCTGAAGTCCACCTGACTTGATTCACACCATCTGACAAAAACGGCCCACTTTGCCTCATAGACTGTTCTGGTTGAACTTCTTTGAGGAGCCTCAATTCGTGACGCCACTGGACTAGAGAACCCTTGCTCCTTGATAGCCTCGGCTCTAGGAGCCAGGCGTGTAGGTTTAGATTGGTCAGATTCCTGTGACGCGCCTTGTTGAATGGCTGTGTCACTAGGTCGGGATGACTGGGTAGGCAAAGAGGGATCTGAGACGACAGTTCCACCAGGTCCCAGAACCATGGCATGTTGGGCCAACCCGGAGCTATGAGGATCACTCTCTTGTAAAGATGGTCCGACAGTTTGCTGACCACCTTGCCCAGTAACGATACTGGGGGAAAAACATACATGTCCAGGTTTTCCCACGAGACTGTTAGGGCGTCCACTGCCCAAGCATTGGGGTCCGGCACTGGAGACACATATTGGGCTAGTTTGCAATTGTACTTTGTTGCAAACATGTCCACCTGGGGACGGTGCCAGGTCTGAACTATGAGGTCGAAGACCCCTTGGTGCAGTGACCATTCTGTCTGAATGACTTGGCCTTGACGAGACAATTTGTCTGCAATCACATTCAGACGACCAGGGATGTGTCTGGCCTTTAGGACTACCTGTCTCAGATTGCACCAACACAGGAGTCGCCATAGAAGGGCACAAAGTGAGCCTGACCTCATACCTCCTTCCTTGTTGATGTATGCCACAACTGTCGTGTTGTCCGTGGCAACTAGAACTACTTTGCCTTGTACCAAGTGCTGGAACCTTTTCAAGGCCAGTAAGACCGCTTTTAGTTCCAGGAAGTTTATGTGAAGATGACTTTCTGGAACTGACCAAACGCCTCTTGCTGTGAAGTCTCCTAAGTGAGCACCCCAGCCTTCTTTTGAGGCGTCTGTAAAGATTTGCACGGCATGATTCAAAGGGTGCAAGGGTTGTCCTGTCAAGACATTTGTCTCCCTGGTCCACCATAGAAGGTGTGGGTGAAGTGACCTTGGTACAGGAATCTCCTTTTCCAGGGATTCTGGAACTCTCCAATGTTGTTTTAGGTGCCACTGGATGGGTCTCATGTGGAGTCTCCCCAGGGGAACCTGTTTTTCCGTCGCTGTAAGCAGGCCTATCAGGGACATGAAGTTCCTGACTCGGCAACTTGGTTTGGATAGGATGGATTCCAACTTTTGAAGGATCGACTCCCACCGGTTCTGGGTCGGTAAGACCAGTCCCTGAGAGAGATCGTACTTGTAACCCACGAACTCGAAAGTCTGTTTGGGTTCTAGTTCTGACTTGTGTACATTGATTATCCAACCCAACTCCTGGCAAAGGGCGAGGAGGGATTGAGTGCCCTGGTGGCAGGATTCTTTGGTAGGGGCTCGAATCAACCAGTTGTCTAGGTACTGGTGGATCCTTATACCCCGGGATTGAGCCATTAACTTGACCTCTTTGACCACACAAGTGAACTCCATCGGAGCGGTGGAGAGGCCGAAGGGAAGGGCCTTGAACTGATAGGACTGATTTTGGAAATGGAACCTGAGATATTTCCGGGACTGCATATGAACTGGAATGTGGAAATAGGCGTCGCTGAAGTCCAACGATGTCACCCATTCCCCCTGTTGCAAGGAAATCCGAATTGTTTCTGGGGTTTCCATTTTGAATGTTTTTACGCTCAAAAATTTGTTTAGAGCACTGAGGTCCAAGATTGGTCGCCATTTTTGGTTTGGTTTTGGAACTATGAACAGTCGGTTGAAGAAGGCTAGAGATGTTCGAACCCTCACCATCTCTACTGCCTCCTTCTGCAGCAAGGCCTGCAAAGCCTCCTTCAGGTAGAGGTTCCTGAGGGGGTTTGCATAACCACTGACTATCAACGGATCCCTTACCAAAGGGGGTCTGATTTTGAATGGGAGAATGTAGCCGTCCCTCAAAATGGACACTACTCTCGGATTTGCACCCAGGAGGGACCACTTCTGCCAAAATTTTTGGAGACGTCCCCCTATCAGGTGAGCATTGACAACATTGTGGACATTTGGAGCAATGGGGGCAAAAACGCAATGATCTACAGAAAAAACACTTTTCACAAATTTTATTTCTGCTTTCACTTTTGATGAGGGACTTCCGCCTTTCTTTTGTGGCTGCCCTCTCACATTTAAGACAGAAGGTACAGGACTGGCAACAGGACACAATACAGGTTCTTGACGTACATGAAAGTTCTGTCCCAACACTCTTAGTACACAATGGACCGGCCGGGCCATCGGCTCCGGACTTAGTAAACAGTGTCATTTATATGGATGGTTATCCTTGGCCGGGCGGGTGCCGCGTCCTGGTTGACCACCCCTGCCACGACCCCTAGCTCTTCCTCTGCCTCCAAAGGATTTCCATGCAGGCATATCCTTGCCAGTTGGACCTCCAGATCTGGTCGTGTCCTGAGATTTTGTCCAGTTTGTAGGGTAAGCCCCTGTTGCTGTTGCTTTTTAAAGCCACCAGTGAACCCCCCACGGCCCGGTCCGGGCTGGGAAGTACGCCTGGCGTTTTCAACATGAGTGATTTCGTCCTCAGCTTTCCTTATGATATCATCAGGAAAGAGTGCATATCCATTGAGAGGACAGTTGCGAAGAGCTGAGAAGGTATCCGGTTTAACTCCGGCTTTCAAATTCTCCAGGTATGAGTCCCTGCGAGTCAATGTCAAGTTGGCCATCTGAACAAAGATAAAATCTGACAAATGTTGCAGAGATTTTCCAATGGCAAAACTGACGTTTTGGTTGAATGAAGCCAAGTAGTGCAATTCATCTAAGGAGGCCTGAGCCTTGGAAGAGGATTTTCCTTTGGATAATTCTGCTTGTAAAGACTTTAAATGCTCTTGTACGGAATCCTGGATCTTTGTTATACACCGATTAAAACCAGCAGCTTGGTTACATACATAGCTTGTTTCCTTAGCTGATTTCTCCCACTTGCGTAAGGTGTCCTGGTTAATGGGACGGCTTGGAGGGTGGGAATTTGCAACAGCAGGCTTACAGATTCTGGGGAAGGCACTGTTTAATTTTGCCGCATCGTTGGGCCATGTATTTACAGATTTCCTAGGCCTCAGAGGGTCTGTAGGTTCTGCAGGATGGATGCCATACCATCTATTCTGTGATTTTGGTGGTCTAAGAAATTGATCCACATGGAGTCCTCCGGGTTCACTAGACTTGGAGGGGTAACCCTCGAGCAACACTAAATTCAAAGTTTCTAGTTTACGACATAACCAGTCTTCAGGTGGAAGGTCTACAGAAACTTTTCCCACTGGTTGTGCACGGTGTCCTACCCAGGGGTTATCAGATTTTGAGGAAGGGGAATACTCCAAGTCGGGGATGTGTGTCCACCCCATGAACGCTCTCACTCCTCTTACAGTTTCTCTATAGTTCTGTTCTTCACTCAGTACTTTGTCAGAATCCCCGGCTTCAAAATCCGGTTGTTCTTCCGGGTCTGATACTTCCCTTCCTCAACAGGTTCCGGAGGCAGGTAACTGGAACTGGAGACCGGAACAGAGTGAGATAATAGGTCACCATAAGACACCGGACCGGGCTGAGAGAACACCGGTTCGGTAGAGTCAATGTATGCTTCTGGTTCCGGGTAAAGGTTTTCCAGAGTAGAAGTCATGCCCACACTTGTAGTAGTTGTAGTAAAGCTAGTTCTATCCGGACCGGAGGCCGGACTGGCCTGGCCAGAAGGAACGGCTGAAAGTAGAAAGGGGGCTTGAGATAGAGAGCCTGCGGGAGGTGCATGAGAAACCGGTGCCTTGACCGGTGAGAATGTAGGCTGTTGGGGACGCTGTCCCATAGTTATTAATGCTTCAAGCCTAGCCATGCGCAGAGACCATTTCTCGTCCAAATCCTGTAAGTCTTTCTTAAAGGAAGGCTGAGGTAAGGACAGATCTTGAGAAGTAGATAAAGAAGATGAAGCACCCACCGACTTGTCCTGATCCACTGAAGACAAAACAGTAACAGTACTGGGATCAATAAGGGACTCACGCTCTAGTTTCTTTTCCTTTCTGATTTTATAAGTAGGGGTTGAAAGTTGTAAAACCTGCTCCGGCGTTAGCAACTCACAAAATTCGCAAGGTAGTTTCTTCACGCATGCGTCATCCCCCAGACTTTTGTCCCTGCATCGAGCACACCTAGAATGTAGGTCAAATGAAGCCATAATATGGCCACAGGCTCCCTTCCTTTGTCCTGGTGATGCCATGATAGATAAAATATCCGTATATCACACCAAGAAACACAAAACACTGAAATTAAGGTTATATATCCAATTTGAAAACTTTGTGAAAAAATTCACTACTTCCTAATCGCGCCAAACGAAAAAGATGCTATGACGTCACGTCCCTCTGGCGAATAAAGCAGGAACTAGGCCACCTGGCGAGTGGAGTGGAGTGTACCGGTCCGGCCGGAGGTGAAACTCAGGACGTCTTTTTCTGGCGTTTGGCGGGACCGGCTGGCGCCGGACAATAGCTATCGTCTGTTAGGTAAGATGTATTAACGCAATGAAAATGGTTGCCAACAGACTTCACTGGATCTTGCCCCAAACCATAACTGTTACAACTGTTGATATCTTCCCCCAAGTTTAGTGAAAATCAGCTAAGGGCTTTGAAAGTTATGGGTCAAGTTGAAGGACTTATTACAGATGGATGAATGAGAATTAATGTCCCCTCCCCCCCCCCCCCCACCTTCTGCTTATGTGGAAGTGAAGAACAACTCTCTTTGTAATAAGTGCAGAACTACTGAACAGTGATTTGAATCCAAATTATTTCAAATTTGGCAATGACTGAACAGTAAACTTTATCCTATAGATACAAGAGGCGGTTACAATCGCCATTTACTTGTCTACAAATAAAATAGAAGGAAAACTTAAAATACTGGAAACCTACTAAAAATCTGAAGAAATTACAAGTATTTATCCAATATTTTTGCATATTTGGAGACTATTCTGCAGTTTCGTTTGGAAACAGCATTGAAATCATTTGGTTACATAAGTTTCACTTCCTCTGTTTAATTGGGGTGTACAAAAATTCCGGAATCGTAACAGTTTTGTACTGGCGAAATCTTGATCTTCGCATTCTTGATACCAACCCATCCCTAATTTTTACTCACCGACTTGAT
Organism: Sabellastarte sp. h YS-2021; assembly: GCA_964017235.1. Classification (NCBI taxonomy): domain Eukaryota; kingdom Metazoa; phylum Annelida; class Polychaeta; order Sabellida; family Sabellidae; genus Sabellastarte; species Sabellastarte sp. h YS-2021. The sequence goes on along the minus strand of OZ024927.1, from coordinate 161,719,507 downwards.
ATCAAAGTGCAGTACTTCCTTCATATACGTGGGTATGGAGGTCAGGATGGTGTAACTGCCCCAGTTGTTACAGAAATGACATACTAAAATGGCCCACATCGGCCCTGAGGTTAGAATGGATTTCCAGGGGATGTTCACCTGTTTGGAATAAAAGCCAGACCAAGCCATGGGACAATCACATAAAATAGCAGGCATCTGCATCATTTTAGTGACAAGCAATATCTAACCATAGAAATAACTGAAATGGTGGTGGACAGGATGATGACTATCAATATTTCAAAACACATCAAATATTTCAATGTTTTCAAAACATCTGTCTACCCAAGAATCTGTTGACCAATCAACATATTTACCATGAACTTTATTTTGAAGAAACTATATTCTTATAAAAATACTAAATATTATTACACTTTTTGAATCTGGGGAAAAGAATACTGAAATCCTTCTCTGTACTCTTAATAGTCAATCAGCTCTCTTTCTCTATGACCTGTCCTGGGTTTAAACGTGGAAATAATGGAAAGAATACTTGCCTTTCTATCAGCAGAGCTGCTACCAATAGACAGTTCAATGTAACACTTTTCTCTATCAGTTATTCGAGGGTGATTTGCTGGTGTGTTGTAAACTAGCACATTCCATAGAATGCACCAAATGATACCCACGGCTCCTACAATAAGATATACACACCTTCGGTTAAACGACTGAAAAGCCAAAAATAAAATAATATAAATGATATGATATACATTAAAAGACAGTAGTTCTAGCTGTAGCTGACTTTGTCTTATTATATTTTATATTAGAGAACACTGAATATATGTCCCATGTCAGTTGTTACTGTCAGAATTGAAAAAATGAACTAGTTTAATAGACTAAGATCAATGTTTCAAAAGATAGATATGCATACCAGTCACTGGTAACTCAAATTCAGGGAAATTGTCAATTCCAGCAGTAGAAAGTCTAGTTAGTTATTCCACTTGTCGAAACTCTGATCCATATTTAAATCATTGTAATGTAGTGCGTAAATTGTTTGACTGTGTGCATATTGATATTGAATTAAAAAGTATTGCAATATCGGCCGGTATCGGGGGGGGGGGGGTAATATTTTATAATAATACGGTTTACAGGAGGAGAAACTGACCTTTGCCAAACAGCTCAACTCCATCCCTGTTTTTTTTCTGTTCTGTGTCAAAGTATTTAGAATTCTGTTAGAATCTGGATGGTCAAAGTTGGGGTTTTATGACCCGTTCAACAGCCAGGGTCATATTCGGACAGGTCTTCAGCATGGTCACTTGTGGGACTCGAACCCACACAGAGGTGACTGCCTGTGATTAGATGTCAAACTTGCTAACCACTAGGCCACTAAGGACCTCATTAGAATCTGGATAAACTTTGGTATAGTATAAAAACTATTGTGGGAGTGTCCTGTATCTTTTAGTCAAGCAATCTGATGAATGATTACGGTATAGACACATATAGTGAAAATAGCCCTATCTCACATTATGATACAAGATCCTTCAAAAATTTCTGGATCCAGACAGTGATCCGCATCATCACCAATATCAAATCATCTGTTTGTGGTGCCTGATTGTCAACATTTCCTGAAAGTTTCATCAAAATCCATCAATAACTTTTTGAGCTATTTTGCAAACAAACAAACAAATGCCACCAAAAACATAACTTCCTTGGTGGAGGTAATTACAAAACCGAAACTCCAGTAATATTCTCCATAATTGGAGTTGTTAATGTATTACATACACTGGTGTAATTCTTTACAAAATTCAATTTTGGTTTTCCAGGACCTTAAAATTAATGTCACAGCCTAGGTATGGTTAAACTTAGATCCCATGTACATAAGTTTTAGTTTAAAGAGATGTATTTGTAAGACATATTGCAGTTAATAAATTCTAATTTTGGCCCACATAAAGTCAAAATGTGATCTGTACAAACCAAATTTATATGCTTTTATATGATTTTGTTGAAATATCAGTCTCACAAATATGTAAAAGGTTTCAAGAACTAAACTTTTCCCTGCTTGTAATTGTAGCTGTAATTAACTGACAGTAGTTGTAATTGTAATTGAATTTTCAGTCTACAGTAATTGTAATTTGTAACTGGCCACTGATAATTGAAGAAATAATTGTAATTGATGAAAGTAATTGACCCCCAACCCGGACTGGCTCTTCATAAGCAAAAACTTGTTTCTACCACAACCAAGAAAAAACGGACTACTGGTTTTTCATTAGTTACACTTAGTTACACCTGTCATATATGTGTCTAATAGACATATACAGATGTATACTTAAACTATAGAACCACAGCCATAACTAACTGACCTGAAGTGTAGAAGATAAAAGGCCATCCACTGTCCACTTGTATTTCACACAGAAATCCAGAGACTGACATGGCTAAGATAGTCCCAAGCATGGTCCCTGTATAAAGGAGGGATAACATTACACAGAGACATCATCATGACATAAAACTGCCATAACAACATTGCCAAATTTTTATTAAGATTTCTCAATATCATCATAATATAAAAAAGACTGATGATGTCTTAGCCAATGTTAAATTAGTGTGCTGAAATTTTTAAAATTTCTGCATGTCCATTTAGTTATTTTACCTACATAGTGCAATGATAATGAAATTTAACATCTTTATTTAATAAGTTTTAAGGGATCTCAAAAGAATTCCAAAAGAAAGGAATGGTACTAGAAAATGCTCTGAAGCACAAACACATTCTAGTCTGACAGCAAGATGGTAACAGACTAACAGTAAAAGCATTCAGTATCTCTGATTTGGGCATGCAGTGGACTTGCTCCAAGTCTTTGCATTTTTCATTCCACCAAATCTGGCATACATGGAATGATTATAAATCCAATCGATGAGTGAGGGAACCTTATGTCTGATGAAAGACAAAAGGACTTGAAGAAAGTCCAGGCATGTAGTTGTGAAGGATAAACTGATGACATGTATGCTTTAAGGAAGAACCGTTCTTTGTAATAGTCTGTGGTTGGCTAACCAATAGAAGTTATTGGTTAAATTCACCTTGTATTAATATATAACTATTAATTCTTCATAGCATAATGAAGAAGTTATTTCAACATGGCAATGTACTACTATCATCAAATACACATATTTCCTCCTGTGGTACCAGTGCTAGGCTGGTTAATAAGTCATGTACCCCCGGTACTTACTGTTTCAACTGGTAAAAAATTGGCAGAAAAGTTTTGAAAAAAGATTAAGAAAGGTTTTGAAAGACATTTTAATCATTTTTATGGCTGATGAAAGAAAAAAGAAAAATACCAGCCAACTGACCTGCGTAAGTAGAAGCTATGAGTTTACTTCGCTCAAAAGGTGGAGCCCATCTCCCCCATAAAGTGTGCATGGAAGGAAATACAACACCCTGATGACAAAACACAGTTATATATAGCTTAAATTTTCCAAAATTTATTGGTTTCCAAATACAACTGAAAACTGGCTACAATTTTTTTTTAAATATTTAAAATGTGTTCAGCAACTGTCAATGAAGAATTAATAAAGTTTCTACAATTTAGTGAAGTATTTCAAAGAAATTTTGATCAAATGATGCCAGACAAAGATACAGCAAATTGCAATTTCATTAAATTTATAGTCTTTTTATATATCCTTTGACAATATGCTGTCAAAATCTTGAAAGATATCACATTGGACAAAAAAAGTATATTTCATGCTGAAAGCAGCACATCATTTTAGAAATTACTTATTGGTTTTCATGACAATAAACAAACAACAGCCACTACTAACCAGGTAAAATTTACAGCCTTACAACATAACTATAAATAATTTATTAGAATGAAAGAAATACAAACCTAGCTAGGTTTCTCATATACATTAATATGCATAGAAACAACTAATATAAATTCATTATGAGGATCCACAGCTGTAACAAATTGTGGAGCTGTTTTCAAATACACATACAAAACAATCAGAAAAAACTCCTAAATTATGCATTAACAAGAGGGTCACAGATGCCCCAAAAGGCGGGTTGCGCAGGCAGAAATAAGGTTAGCAACTGCTGTAATTACATTTAGAAAAGAAGGAAAGAAATGTTAGGTTACCCAGTTAAGGTGAATGTGTAAGACGTGCTAAGAAACGTAAAACTTGTAATCTAGGTTACATAATTGTATCTATGCTATAAACGGACAAACGAAAGGACGGAATTACACCAACTTAGCATCTTAGCTATGATGGTGATGCATCTCCCTGTCAAGTTTGAATTCGACTGGACAAAGCGTTTTCGAGTTAGAGTCCAGAAACGAAAATGTGGACAGACAGACGGATGGACAGAAAAATGGACAAAAAAACAGACAAACGGACAGGAAAACGGACAAACAAACAGACAGAATTACACCAATTTCGAAAGGATCCTAGCTATGATGGTGATCTATATCCCTGTCAAGTATGGATGGATGGACAGACAAACAGACAAAAATGGACAAACGAACACACGGAATTACACCAATTTCGAAAGGAACCTAGCTATGATGGTGATGTATGTCCCTGTGAAGTTTGAATTTGATTGGACTGTTTTCCAGTTAGAGTCCGGAAACAAAAATGTGGACAAACAGATGGATGGACACACAAACGGACAAAAAACAGACAAACGAACAGACGGAATTTCACCAATTTCGAAAGGAACCTAGTTATGATGGTGATCTATGTCCCTGTGAAGTTTGAATTTGAATGGACTAACCGTTTTTGAGTTAGAGTCCGGAAACGAAAATGTGGACGGACAGATGGATGGACAGAAAAACGGACCAAAAATGAACAAACGGACAGAAAAACAGACAGGAACCTAGCTATGATGGTGATCTATCTCCCTGTCAAGTTTGAATTTGATTGGTCAAACCGTTTTCGAGTTAGAGTCCTTAAACGAAAATGTGGACAAACTTGCAAATTTAATAAGTAAATTAAATTTTTATAAGTTAATACCCTATCCAATGGACAATTGCTTTATCGGTCGGCGCGACCGGTCCCGCCAAATGCCAGAAAAAGACGTCCTGTATAAAATACCCGCAGGACCTTCAGGAGAGTGCATTCGCCAGGTGGCGCATCGTACTTCCTCTTCCTGTCTAGACATCGTGACGTCATAGCATCTTTTTCATGTCTAGTCCTAGTAAGACCTCTAGTAAGCTGATAGTGGGGCCGGTTGGGTGGGCCTTGCCTGTCCATTGGATAGGGTATTAACTTATAAAAATTTAATTTACTTATTAAATTTGCAATTTTATTGCGTTAATACATCCTATCCAATGGACAATTGCTGAATAACTACCGCTTGGTAGGCGGGTAAGTAGCTAGGGACTTATGTGAACTCATAATAAAACAAAATAGTACAAGCCCATTTGACCTAGGGTCAGAGAACCCTGACAGGTCAAGGTCGGCCACCAACTCACCAGTTAACCGGGAGTCTACCGACGTTGCCCCCCCTTTTTCTTTCCTTCCAGAGTTGGTTTGAGAAGGGAAAGATAGAGAGAGGGGCTGAGTTCAGTCCCAGAAGAATAAACTTCCCAAGGGAAGCAAGTCACAGCTTTTTTTTTTTTTTTTTTTTTTTTTAAATATATGTACAACAAATATTTACATTATGTACATATTTTACATATTTATACTATGTACATTTTTACATATATACAATATCTCCTCACTTCTGGGCCTGGTGGTGCACCTGTTGGGCAGCCACTACAGGTCCCAGGTGGAAAAGCTCTGAATCAGCCCAGGCAACATCCTTCAAATAGAATTGGGTGAAGGTGTTGTGAGACTTCCAGTGACAGGGTGACAAGATCTGATCTAAGGAGATCCCTGATTGGAAAGCCTTAGATGCAGCAAAGGCCCTAACATCATGGGCTTTAACCTGATGTAAGGTGAGGGCCGCCTGGTCAGAGAGCTCATAGCACAGAATCACAGTCTGTTTGATCCATGAGGAGATGGTGGCAGGTGAGATGTCTTTGTCAAACCCCTTCTTGAAGGAGACAAAGACTAACTCCTTATTCTGCCTGAGATCTGCAGTCCTGTCCAAGTAGTAGTGCAGGGATCTAACTGGACATAAGGACCTGTCACCCTTGAGTGACCTATCCAGAGATAGTGCCAGGGCTGGAATGACCACTGGAGCCACACTATCTGGACCTTCCTTAGCCAGCTGGTTCTTGGATAGGAAGCTGGGTGAGGGGTACAAAGACACCTTAGACCAGTCTGACTGGTGTCTGATGTTCTTATGTAACCAAGCATGGATCTCACTCCTGTGTTTACCCGAACCTAAGGCCAACAAGAAAACAGTCTTGAAAGTCAGATGTTTCAAGGAGGCCTCTTTTAGGGGTTCAAAGGGAGCCTTTGTCAGCTGGTGAAGCACCAGAGAAAGGTTCCAGGAGGGTATGCCCCTCCTGCCCTTGGGTCTGTCTCTATGGAAACTATCCAGGAGACGAGTGAGATTTTCATCCTTACTGACATTAATGGCGGAATTGCCCAGTTTGTCAGCAATGGCTGATCTGTAGCCATCAATAGTGCCTGGTTGCAACTTCTTGTCCTGAAACAAGTGCAGGATGAAGTCAGCAATGGCTTTCAAAGGTGGTGCCCTGAAGTCCACCTGATTACTGAGGCACCACTTTGTAAAAATGGTCCACTTTGCCTCATAGACAGATCTGGTTGATCTTCTTTGAGGAGCCTCAATTCGTGCTGCCACTGCCTCAGAGAAACCTTGCTCCTTGATCGCTGAGGCTCTAGGAGCCAGGCATGTAGGTTCAGATTCGACAGGTTCCTGTGAAGGACCTGGTTGAATGGCTGAGACACTAGGTTTGGTATGCAGGGCAGACTCAGTGGGATCTGGCTTGACATTGCCACCAGGTCCCAAAACCAAGGCATGTTGGGCCACCCTGGAGCAATCAGAATTATTCTGTTGCAGGGGTAGTCCTGAAGCTTCTCCACCACTTTGCCCAAGATGGCTGCCGGTGGGAAGGCGTATGGGTCCAGGTCCTCCCAGGAGAGGCTGAGTGCATCCACTGCCCAAGCCTGGGGGTCTGGCACCGGTGACACAAACTATGGCAGTTTGTTGTTGAATCTGTTGGCAAACAGGTCCACTTGTGGCTGGTGCCACCTTGAGCATACAGCCTGGAACACTGCTGGATGAAGTGACCACTCTGTTTGAATGGTCTGGCCAAGTCTGGATAGCTTGTCTGCTATCACGTTCAGCCGGCCGGGGATGTGACGTGCCCTGAGGGTCACCTTTTGTCTGGTGCACCAGGACAGGATTCTCCACAGTAGGGCACACAGTGAGCCCGACTTCATCCCCCCCCTCTTTGTTGATATAGGCAACCACTGTTGTGTTGCCTGTAGCTATCAACACTGTCTTGTTGCAGACCAGGGTTTGAAACTCTTTTAGAGCTAGAAATACAGCCTTTAGCTCTAAGTGGTTTATGTGTAACTTGCTCTCTGGAAGGGACCAAGTTCCTCTTGCAGTATGGTCGTCCAAGTGAGCGCCCCACCCTTCGTTTGATGCGTCTGTAAAGATCTGCAGAGCATGTTTTAGAGGGTGTAATGGTTGACCTAGTAGCACATTGCTTTCCTCCAGCCACCACCTTAGATGGGGGTGGAGGGACTTGGGAACCGGTATCACCTTTTCCAGTGATTCTGGGACCCTCCAGTTGTTTTTCAAGTGCCACTGTATGGGTCTCATGTGTAGTCGCCCTAAGTGGACTTGTTTTTCTGTTGCTGTGAGTAGCCCTATGAGGGACATAAATTTCCGGACCGGGCATACCGGATCCGACAGTATTGATCTGATCTTGTCTGTCAAGGTCTGCCAACGTTCCTCTGTTGGTCTGACCCTGCCCACTTTCAGGTCGAACTGGTAACCTACGAAGTTGAAGACCTGTTGTGGGACCAGTTCTGATTTTTCCCTGTTCACCAGCCACCCTAGATCCTGGCACAGTGTGATCAGGGTTTGAGTATGCTGGAGACAGGTGTCGCGGGTAGAGGCTCTCACCAGCCAGTCGTCTAGGTACTGGTGGATCCTTATACCCTTTTGAAGTGCCATGAGTTTGACCTCTTTGGTGACCACTGTGAACTCCATGGGGGCTGTGGACAGGCCAAAGGGAAGGGCTTTGAACTGGTAGGACTGACCCTGAAGGTGAAAACGCATGTACTTCCTGGACTGACTGTGAATTGGTATATGGAAGTATGCGTCTTTGAAATCTATGGATGTGACCCACTCCCCTGACTGTAGGGAGGTTCTTATTGTCTCTGGGGTCTCCATCTTGAACGACTCTGTGTTCAAAAAGGTGTTCAAGGTGCTACCTTGTTCAAGGTGCTTAAGTCCAGAATCGGTCTCCACCGGTTGTTGGGTTTGGGTACCAAAAATAGCCGGTTGTAAAACCCCAGTGAGTTTGGGTTTTCCACCGGTTCGACTGCATTTTTGTTTATCAGCTGATGCAGTGCCTCCACAAGGAAGGACTGCTTGGTTGGATTGTGGTAGTTGCTTATTACAGTCGGTGACCTTGTTAAGTGAGGTCTGAACCGGAATGGAAGAGTATAACCCTCCCTCAGTGTGGTGACTACTTTTGGACTCGAACCCAAGGCTTCCCATTTCTCCCAACACTGGTTTAACCTCGCCCCTACAGGAGGATCTATAACAGCATGTTGGGCATTGGTGATAAGATTTACAGAACACAAGTGACCTACACAAGAAACATTTTTCACATATTTTATTTCTGTGTACATTTGACAAAAGGTGGGATTTACGCCTTTCCTTTGTGGCAACTCGGTGACAATATGAACATTTGCAACATGAGAGTCTACATTGAAATTTAAAGTCACTTTGCTGTTCTCTGACACCACTGGTGCTGGGTTCAAGTCTCCCTGACCGGTAATAAGTACAGAGTTCTTCTGACCGGTCACTGGAAATATACAGTGATTGTCATTTATGAGACTTGAACCCCTTGGCAGGTTTCTGTGTGAACGTTGAGGCCTTGCCACGACCTTTCCTAGCCTGCTGCTTGTCTTTGATCTGTTTCCAAGCAGGGACGTTCTTCTTGTCGGTGTGATGGCTAGTAACCTTGTCACTTGCAGCATATGGGTGGAAGCGACTTGGCTGTTGGTGTGAAGTACCGGAAGAACGCCTCTCTTTGCTCTTACAGATTTCTTCCTCAGCTTTTGATATAAGCTGGTCCGGAAATAAGGCATTCAAATGAACTGGTGACATTCTCAAGGCGTGCAACGTATCCTGCTTAACTCCAGCATGGAGATAGTCCAAGTAACTATCCCGGCGAGCCAGGGTGAAGTTGGCCATGTTAATAAAAACTGCTTCTGAAAGGTCTTGCATAGTCCTGGCCATTGCTTGAGATACTGACCGGTTGAAAGTGGTCAAGTACTCCAGTTCACTAACAGCCTGTTTCATCTTTTCAGATGACTTGCCTTTACTGTCCAGACGCAGGGTTTTTAACTGAGAGTTCATCGAGTCCTGAACCCTGGTCAGGCACCTTGACAAACCAGCAGCCTGGTTACACATTATTGTCTGTTCACGAGCTGCCCTCTCCCAGCGTCTGAGGAGATCCTGACTGAAGGCTCGAGAGGGTGGAGCAGAAGGCAAATTTCTTCTGGCAACCCTGCTGAAGGAGTGGTTGAGTTTGGCTGGTTCCGGTGACCAGGTACGAACTGCAGAACTGTCACTGTCTTTCTCAGCATGCATCCCATACCATCTAAACGGTCTAGGGGTTTTGATGAACTGATCTCTGAGGAGGCCAGTGTTGTCAGTGTTTCTGGTTGGGTAGCCTTCCTTGATTGTGAGGTTAAGACTGGACATCTTCCTGCACAACCAGTCATCCACAGGAAGTTTCACACTGACTTTACCGGTTGGCTGGACACGGGTACCGGCAAAGGGGTTGTCATCTGCAGTAGAGGACACAGTTTCAAACTCAGGAACCCTGTGTCAGTTCATGAAACTCCTCACACCCCTCATTGTTTCCCTGTAGTTAGCCTCCTCAGTGGGCTCAGTCTCAGGATCATCTCTGGAGGCATCCTTGTCTGCTGACCGGTCCCGGTGGATGTCACCATCCAGGGAACCGGTTTCGCTGCACTGGTCAGCTTCACTGTCAGAGGCTGCACTTAGATCCACATCACCGGTGGGCTGAACCTCTGGGAATGAACCGGGGGCCTGAACAGGCTGGGTTGCTATCCCTGCACCGGGAGCCCCAAGGGGCTGGGTGGCAGTCTGCATCTCCTCTACAGCACTACCGGTAGCCTGGTCAAGGCAGGGACCGGATTTCTCAGCTGGTAGACTCTTCTCCACAGGAAGACTGTTGGTGGTGACACCAGGGTCAAAAAAGGGCTTCTGAGAGGGAGTCACATTGAAGCCGGCTTCACAACCGGTTCAACCGGCACTGTGAAAGCCTTGGCTAGCAGCATAGCTTCAAGTCTGGAAAATCTTTCTCCCCACTTGTCATCCAGATGCTGGAGATCTTCAGAGGTAGGTCTACTGCTTGAAGATCTTTTCTTACTGGTAGACGGCTTGGGAGACTCACTACGTTTCGTCTTCTTGGAAGGTGTCATCTGCACAGCCTTGACCTTTTCCACTTTACCCAGTACGCTAACGTGTGCTGGGTCCACGAGAGTGGGGGTGGATGAGGTCGTGGCATTGGAGGTCGTCTTCTTATCTTTTCTGTCCCTATAGGTAGGCGTAGCCAGCTGAAGGGACTGCTCAGGGGTAAACCCTTTACAAATCACGCATTCCTTCTTCAGGACGCAGGGGTCGTCGCCTAGCCCTTTGTCCCTACAACGTGCACACTTGGAATGGGTGTCGAACCCAGCCATAGCGTGTCCGCATGAACCTCGTCTTTGTCCTGGTGATGACATGGTTGTAGATAAAACTTCTGAATTACTTCAAATATGAAATAAAACGGATGAGTTCGGTATAAAACCAAAATTTCCTTGTCGTTGAAAACACGTCTTCACTCTCCACGCGCCAAACGAAAAAGATGCTATGACGTCACGATGTCTAGACAGGAAGAGGAAGTACGATGCGCCACCTGGCGAATGCACTCTCCTGACCGGTCCTGCCGGTATTCTATACAGGACATCTTTTTCTGATTGTCCATTGGATAGGATGTATTAACGCAATAAAAAGATGGATTGACAGACAAATGGACGAAAAACGGACAAACTAACACACGGAATTTCACCAATTTCGAAAGGACCCTAGCTATGATGGTGATCTATCTTCCTGTCAAGTTTGAATTCGATTGGTCAAACCGTTTTTGAGTTAGAGTCCGGAAACAAAAATGTGGACAAACAGACAGATGGACAAACGGACGAAAAACGGACAAACGAACAGACGGAATTTCACCAATATCGAAAAGAACCTAGCTATGATGTTGATCTATGTCCCTGTCAAGTTTGAATTCAATCGGACAAACCGTTTTTGAGTTAGAGTCCGGAAACGAAAAATGTGGACGGACAGATGGATGTCGGACACATCAATCTAATAGGCGGGTTGGTTACACGCAACCCGCCTAAAAATAGCTAATAAAGAGAATGAAAAAGAAATTGTAATAAATTATTGCAGAAGCTATTTACAACGTATAACCTTACAGATACCTAATTCAGTTAGGGGCTAAGTCAGTAACTAATACCTTTTGCTGTACTGATGCAGGTGGGATAGGTCAAAAGGAGACTTAGTCCTACATTAAGGAGTTACCCAAAGCATAAAAAAATCTGGACTCATTATCCACATCATCTTTGAGAAGGAACAAGCCACAGACAGATCCCAACATTGTGAAAATAGATCAAATTCTGATCCGATGTATACTGGTCGTTTTTAAGTTATGTGTGTGGACAAAGGGTTGTGATTACAATTTATTATCCACCAAGCACCATATTTGATCCATATAGAGGGATATACGGAGTGGGATACATTTAATTTGTATACAACGGCGCCCCTGTACCATGGATAACTTGTGACAATAACTTATGGTTTTCACTAATATCTTGGAAACTATGTCACCTACAAATATGTTATATCAACAGAAAGGTTGTTTTGCATATATCACTCATGAAGATTAACAATATACATGTAATACTAGTGCTGCGCACTCGTATAATATTGTTATCTTCATTTGTGATATATTTTTTTGGTATATGTCATTCGGGAAGTTTTCCTATTGTCCTCAATCCTCCCGTTCTAGGGATTGAGAGTAACTACTATGCCATACTCACATGACAAAGTCCCATGATAAACCTCAGTACAATCACAAAGTACTTGTTCAGCCTTGCTGCAGAGGGTATCAAAATGTTTGCCAGCACACTGATACTCATTCCAATTCCCAACACATGTTTGCCTCCTAGTTTTGTTGCCAGCCATCCTCCAGGCACTTGTGTGATGATGTAACCCCAGAAAAATGCTGTCAGCATGAAACCCCTCAGTCTCTTCTCCCAGTAAAACTCTCCCTGGTTGTATGCATAAATACTTCAGGACTGGTGTACCAAACAATTCTCAGCCAATGACATTTTTTATTACATAAGCCAACTAGCATACTCAAAATCGCAGCTTTATACTAACCTGAGATTGAAAAATTGTAATATTTCCTTTTTATTATGTTTAAGAACCGTAAAAAAGATAGTAATGAGTATATTTCAATGCAATATACTTAATAGTTAATACCATACAGCTTTTTAATACTGATTACTTAAAAATAACAATACCCCTCCTGTGGTTTTCCTATGGTCTGTATTCCTATTGTGTCGATATACCAACATACCAAACATGAATGAAATACATGCAGTCATTTCTAAATATTAGCCAATAAAGCTGTGTCACTGAAATTTCTTTAATTAAAAATTTAAAATATATTAAGAACTTTAAGGCTGCCAAAAAGTGGACATTTTCCTGGGGCCATAGTTCATCATATATGCTAAATACAAATGAAATCCATTGTATAGTTTCTTTTGGAATATCAGTAATTTACAGGCTATCAGAGGCCATTAATTAAAGTGTGATTTACATCAGAGTAACCTGTACAGCACTGGGAAAAAAAGGTTGCCGAGTCATAAATTAACAGTAATATCATTGTAAACTAGCCAATAGATTTGTGAGCAAAGTATAACCTCTTTTAAGGTTAATGCAGTAGAGTCTTACTCCTGAAGAAATGACTTTAAAGTTTTCCCAACTGAAGTGATCAAGATATACAATTTAGATCAAAATAACCTTGGTTGTCAATAGCTATTTGTGCATATTTTTTAACATTTAGATTAGTGCTAGATTAGATTAGTCATTGGATATCACAAATTGGTGGGCAAACCAATATAGAGCCAAGAAAGTACTAACAAAAACTTACTTGAATCAATTGTGAGTTCTTATTATAGAGGATTATCCAAAAAAATTACTACGTGACAAACTAATAAAGTGCTCATAAAAATTAAGATAGAAGGAAGTCAGATAACAGGTTCTAAAGTCAAAATTAGGGTTTTACGTCCTGTTCAACAGCAAGGGTCACATTGGGACAGGTCCTCAGCATTGTCACTTTTAGGAGACAAATCTGCACAGAGGTGACTGCTTGTGCTTAGAGGCCAAACTTGCAAACCACTATGCCACTGAGGACATAACAAAGGTTCTAGTATACTGGGACAACTTTAACAGAGTCTACCCTGCCATAATTGAGCATCAACTAGAGTGATATATTGTCTAACATATAAACTGAGAAAGCTTTCACAATATCAGATTTTCTTTTACTTACATCAACTTTTTCTGCCTTTACAGTTAGATCCCCACAAAACTGTGCACCATCAATTAAAGATTCCGATGTAGTTTCTGCAGAGGCATTACTGTAGAATTTATAACTGGTTGTCAATGTGGATGTGGTGATTGTCCAGTTCTGGTCATACAAGTATTCAGTCGGAGGCACTGTAGATGTCATACACACTATACCGATGCTGAAGTTTATTCGAAGCAGGTACAGTAACAGAAAGGTGAAGCTGCCTTGTATTGCCAATATAAGCCTGGCTGAGAAGCACATGGGAGCTAGAAAAAAAACATTCAAATATGCAAAATTAAAAAAAAACCTTTTTGAAAGTTGATATCGCAGCTGAGATTAAATAACAGCTATGATGATATAATCTAGCAGAGCTGAAGAATCCAGCAGATTTTTTTATCAAGATTACCACATGCCAGTAGTGTAGAAACAGTGCTTATTGCCCCAAAAACATTTGATGAGTCTTACTTTGCTACAATTTGTCATAAAAATTTGTCCAAAATTAATTTGTCAAGATACAACACCCAGCTTCCTGTCTTGTGATACATATAAAATTGGATCATACCTAGACAACACTGTTCTGTGTTGGTATCAAAGCCACATATGAGCCAAAAATATTCAACTTGTGTGGGCTTGTTGGTGGGCTTGATGTACTTTGTGTTAGGGTAGTATCCCTTTGGGTTTATAAGTGACAGTGTACAGAAGGCGGGATTCATATTTTGAGTGGAAAATGTTTGATACATGAAAAACCTGCCATGACCTCATGAGCTATATTAAACTCTACACATGAGAGGAGTAGGCTCCGAGTAGTGGGGGAAAAGGGGGGGGGATGGGTAGAAGAGGCAGCTCATTTGTAAAGCGTGCACTACCAAGATGTTAGGTCTTTTTTGGAATTATAAGAATAAAGTCAAAAATAGTATCAGAGATGTGCATACCTCTCAGCCCGGGAAATAGTACTGAACATCATGAGATATAGAAGAGGTGCAACAGTATAAAGGTCAGATGACTTTCAGAATAGCCAGTGCAAGTTATTAAAGGTGCAAGAGAAATGAACATGTAAGAGAGAAAATATGTAGTATTGTAAAGGCAAAGTATCGAAGCATTAGGTAATTTAATGGCAAGATGACAGTATAAATAAGTAAACTACAAGTTATAAATTCTTAATTAAAGTAGAGCTGTCAAAGGACAAGTATAGCTGTCAAAGAAGTATAATTAGGTAACAGTTGGATACCAGTGATAATAATTAGCAGCAATGAGCAATTCATGTATCTTTGTGATAGAAAAATGTCTCGTATATGGCAGCAGAAAACATTTCTGCACAGCCAAAATCAAACATTACTCCATAGTAAGTCACACATAACATAGCACACCTACATGTCCCAATCAATGACCCTAGAAATTTGAAAAAATTTCATTAAATGTAGCTTTTTATAACCTACAAGCTTACAAGCCATCTGGGACTCAATGCTCATTGAGTCCCAGATGGTAAGCTATTGGAGCGCAATAAAATTTTAACCTTCTACACCTTATGGTTTTCAGGATATAGCCCGGACAAGATTTTAAAGCTCACTATTACCCCATTCACACTACAGGCGGTATCCCCCATGGCATTCTGCGTTTGCTAAAACGTTCCTGTCGTTCAACTGCCATCCATGGGCATGCACAGATGAATTTCTTGCTATGGTAACTGAAGGTGTAGTCCACGGTGTATATAAGGTTGTGACTTGGTCGTCTTTCGGTGTAATACGGTAACATAAGGCGAGTGGAGGAAAATGGATGTTTCGTCACTGTGTCACAAGGTGCCATACGAACCTCAGACGGTAGTTGAAAGACAGGGACATTTTACCAAAATCGGACTACCATGGAGGATACTGCCTGTAGCGTGGATGCTACACCAAATCTCGGAAGGTATATGGCGTCCTTGGTTATGCCACCTCGGAAATTCCTGTAACTGCAGGACCTACCACCTGGAGTGTGAATGGGGCATATGGCAAAGTCAATTAGGGTCACAGCATGAGACTACACACCTACAACCCCCAACCAATGTTCCTACCAAGTATCAACTTTCTACACCTTACGTCTTCTGAGATACAGCCCAGACAAGATTGTTGTTCACACCACCCTCCCGTCCAGCTGGATGCCATGACTGAAAAGAATACCTGCACAGCCTGTAAAGGTTGTGGGGTGAAATTGAGTTGTTATGACTGCATGCAAATATGTGCATTGGCCATAAACAGTCTTACAACAAAATAAGTGCTTACGTGAGGAAAGACATCTTTTTTTATAAAATAAGAATGTAACAGAAATAACTGCTTCATAACTTTATTGACTGCTTTTATCACAAACACCAATAACAGGATATACCTTGGTGATATGTAGACATGAAATATCATATTTTTTTCACATTGCTATGCTTTATCTTCAGCAAAAGCTGATGAAGCTGTGTGTTCACTGACAGTTTTGTAAGGGTTTTTTTCAAACCAGATGTCGCTTAATTTTAGAAATCAACAACTGGTTTTAAAAAATGAAAATGTGAGAGTAATATAAAGGTATTCTAGCTTATTATCTTTTCAACATTATGTTTTTTATCACTAAAAGAGTTACAGTGAAATCGTACTTCAGTATAAGAATTACTTTCTGTGGCAGTCTTGGCAGATAGAAGGCAAATTTAGTGTGAATACCTTGTTTGAGATTGAAGCTGGCATCCAAGATTAATTTGACCCAGCAAAAGGAATCACAGCCTATGATTTTCAATAATTTATTTCACATTCTGCTTGACCAATAATTAAAGGGAGATACAAGAATTTTTGGGTATAAAGTTGTTTGGCCTTGAAGCTGGGGTCCGAGGTTAAATTTGACCCAAGTTTGCAGCCCATGATTTCTTACAAGATATTTCAAATTTTGTACCCAAAGAACCAAGAAAAAGGTGTGAAACAGGAGTCTAAGCTCAAGTCTGCCACCAGTGAAAAAGATTTGCAACCCATAATTTGTCACAAGATGTTTCACATTCCAGACCCAAGTTCCCAGCCTAATAATCTGTCTTCTCGTTCTTACGAATACATACCTAATTTATATAATTAGAATGCTCTATCTAAAACAAGTGACAACCCCAATGACCAAATTGACATACATGTATATCCTTGATTTTTGTTAAGGGATAGGATATGGCTTACATAAAAAATGGTGATGTGTCATTGTACTATGTACTCCATAATGTTTTATTTTTCACTAGAAATAAAATTGCCTTTCCATAGAATACATGAGGTTAAATATCCAGAGAATATGTATTAAATGCTTTACACGGTATTACATTTGTACTACTTAAACATGCTACATTGAAGGCACGAAAACCCATATTAAATGCAACAGATATACCATAATTTAAGGAATTATTTAAAATGACACTTTTCTGCAAAAAATGACTAAATTGTACATGTCAAATATTTTCACTGTAGTATTGGTAAACTGTTAATAATAATTTAAGCTTTACACAGGCAAATCAACTAAGCTTTACTTGGTACATAACATGAGCCATGGTCATACTCAGCACCATAAGAATCTTCTACACATTGGACACCTCTCAGTCTTACATAAACAATTAAACATATATTTTTTCCAATTATTTAAAAATACCAAATTACATAAAGAGAACTCTCTTTCTGTTTCATTCAGCAGTTAGGTAAATATTGCTATGCATATATGAAATTGACCTCAAATGACAGCACATTTTAACTATTTTTATGTTTAAAAACAGTAATCATTAAAGTGTAGATTAATGGTAAAAGTGAGTTTAAGTATAACACTAGACCAAGGACGCATCTGTGGCCAGATGCAAGATGTATCCACCGGCAAAGACAAAAGTAGCTGTTACTCAGCTATGCCACGAGCTAGAGGTCTGAAATTTTACTGTTATAGCTGACCCAAAAGTAGGTGAATAACAGATTTGCACAAAATTCTCTAAATGCAATAGTTTTCAAGTTACAAGTGATTTTACTCATGATGGAAGTTAGTGAAAAGTCCAAAAATAGCTATTACTCACTTAGCTATTGAGATAGACACTCAAGTTACTCACCATGTTGTAGCTATGGAAAAAGTAGCTGAATAACATATTTTAACAAAGTGCTCTAAATGCAATACTTTTCAAGTTATAATAGATTTAGTGCATGATTTCATTAATTTTAATGCATTAAAAATTATTTTAAAAATTCATAAAAAAACTTTAGCATGAGAAAGCTCTCCAAAATGTGGGTGAATGAGTTATTTGAGAAATACTGGCTATCTGCAATACTTTCAGTGATAATAGGCATTTACCCATTTTGAGTAGGTGAGTAATTAGCTACGGATCTGAAAATTCACTAATTGAAAGCTCTCCAAAATGTAGATGAATGAGTTATTACTGGCTATCTGCAATACTTCTAGAGATAATTCGCATTTACTCATTTTCAGTAGGTGAATAATTAGCTACGGGTCTTCGAAAGTAGATGAATGAGTTATTTGATAAAAATTGGGTATCCGCAATACTTTTAGAGATAATTAGCATTTACTCATTTTGAGTAGGCGAGTAATTAAGTACGGGTCTGAAACTTCACCATGTGAAAGCTCTTCCAAAAGTACCTGAAGGAGTTATTTGAGAAAAATTGGCTGCCTGCAATACTTTTAGAGATAATTAGCATTTACTCATTTTCAGCAGGTGAATAATTAGCTACGGGTCTGAAACTTCACGAAGTGAAAGCTCTTTCAAAAGTAGGTGAATGAGTTATTTGAGAAAAATTGGGTATCCGCAATACTTTTAGAGATAATTAGCATTTACTCATTTTGAGTAGGCGAGTAATTAAGTACGGGTCTGAAACTTCACCAAGTGAAAGCTCTCCCAAAAGTAGGTGAATGAGTTATTCAAAAGTAGCTATTACTCACTTAGCTATTGAGATAGACGCTCAAGTTACTCACCATGTTGTAGCTATGGAAAAAGTAGCTGAATAACATATTTTAACAAAGTGGTCTAAATGCAATACTTTTCAAGTTATAAGTAAGTAGCTGCGGATCTGAAAATTCACTAATTGAAAGCTCTTCAAAATGTATCTGAATGAGTTATTTGGAAAAAATTGGCTATCTGCAATACTTTTAGAGACAAGCATTCTAACGCATGCATTTATCTCCCGCCGTATAAATTAGATGTCCTAAAGATAGTGGAATATAAATTTTCCTGCGAGATGGAGGATTCTCTAAATGCAATAGTTTTCAAGTTACAAGTGATTTTACTCATGATGGAAGTTAGTGAAAAGCCCAAAAGTAGCTATTACTCACTTAGCTATTCAGATAGACACCCAAGTTACTCACCATGTTGTTGCTATGGAAAAAGTAGGTGAATGACATATTTTAACAAAATGCTCTAAATGTAATACTTTTCAAGTTATAAATGATTTAGTGTTGAGTAAGAACTTCAAAGTAGCTATTACTCCGCTATGCAATGAGCCACAGGTCTGGAATTTTACTATGTTATAGCTGCCTCAAAATAGGTGAATAACATACTGAAACTAAATAATGTAAATGCAAAAGTTTTCAAGTTATAAGTGATTTACCCAACAGTGATAACCTAAAAGTAGTTATTATTCAGCTATGCCATGAGCTACAGGTCTGAAATTTTACTATGTTATAGCTGACCCAAAAGTAGCTGCATAACATATTTGCACAAAGTGCTCTAAATGCAGTACTTTTCAAGTTATAATTGATTTAGTGCATGATTTAATTAATTTTAATGTATTAAAATTTATTTTAAAAATTCATAAAAAAACTTAAGCATGTGAAACTTCTCCAAAATGTAGGTGAATGAGTTATTTGAGAAATACTGGCTATCTGCAATACTTTTAGTGATAATAGGCATTTACTTATTTTGAGTAGGTGAGTAATTAGCTACAGGTCTGAAACTTCACCAAGTGAAAGCTGTCCCAAAAGTAGGTGAATGACTTATTTGAGAAAAATTGGCTATCTGCAATACTTTTAGAGATAATTAGTATTTACTCATTTTGAGTAGGTGAGTAATTAGCTACGGGTCTGGAACTTCACCATGTGAAGGCTATCCGCAATACTTCTAGGGATAATTAGCATTTACTCATTTTGAGTAGGTGAATAATTAGCTACGGGTCTGAAACTTCACCAAGTGATGGCTCTCCCAATAGTAGATGAATGAGTTATTTGAGAAAAATTGGCTACCTGCAATACTTTTAGAGATAATTAGCATTTACTCATTTTGAGCAGGTGAGTAATTATCTATGGGGCTGAAAGTTCACCATGTGAAAGCTCTCCCAAAAGTAGGTGAATGAGTTATTTGAGAAAAATTGGCTATCTGCAATACTTTTAGAGATAATTAGCATTTACTCATTTTGAGCAGGTGAGTAATTAGCTATGGGTCTGAAACTTCACCAAGTGAAAGCTCTCCTAAAAGTAGGTGAATGAGTTATTTGACAAAAAATTGCTATCTGCAATCCTTTTAGAGATAATTAGCATTTACTCATTTTGAGTAGGTGAGTAATTAGCTACAGGTGTGAAACTTCACCAAGTGAAAGCTCTCCCAAAAGTAGGTGAATGAGTTATATGAGAAAAATTGGCTATCCGCAATACTTTTAGAGATAATTAGCATTTACTCATTTTGAGTAGGTGAACAATTAGCTACGGGTCTGAAACTTTACCAAGTGAAAGCTCTCCCAATAGTAGGTGAATGAGTTATTTGAGAAAAATTGGCTATCTGCAATACTTTTAGAGATAATTAGCATTTACTCATTTTGAGTAGGTGAGTAATTAGCTATGGGTCTGAAATTTGACCATGTGAAAGCTCTCCCAAAAGTAGGTGAATGAGTTATCTGAGAAAATTGGCTATCTGCAATACTTTTAGAGATAATTCGTATTTACTCATTTTGAGTAGGTGAGTAATTAGCTACGGATCTGAAACCTGACCATGTGAAAGCTCTTCCAAAAGTATGTGAAGGAGTTATTTGAGAAAAATTGGCTACCTGCAATACTTTTAGAGATAATTAGCATTTACTCATTTTCAGCAGGTGAATAATTAGCTACGGGTCTGAAACTTTACCAAGTGAAAGCTCTCCCAAAAGTAGATGAACGAGTTATTTGAGAAAAATTGTCTATCTGCAATAATTTTAGAGATAATTAGCATTTACTCATTTTGAGTAGGTGAGTAATTAGCTACGGATCTGAAACTTCACCATGTGAAAGCTCTTCCAAAAGTACCTGAAGGAGTTATTTGAGAAAAATTGGCTGCCTGCAATACTTTTAGAGATAATTAGCATTTACTCATTTTCAGCAGGTGAATAATTAGCTACGGGTCTGAAACTTCACGAAGTGAAAGCTCTTTCAAAAGTAGGTGAATGAGTTATTTGAGAAAAATTGGGTATCCGCAATACTTTTAGAGATAATTAGCATTTACTCATTTTGAGTAGGCGAGTAATTAAGTACGGGTCTGAAACTTCACCAAGTGAAAGCTCTCCCAAAAGTAGGTGAATGAGTTATTCAAAAGTAGCTATTACTCACTTAGCTATTGAGATAGACGCTCAAGTTACTCACCATGTTGTAGCTATGGAAAAAGTAGCTGAATAACATATTTTAACAAAGTGGTCTAAATGCAATACTTTTCAAGTTATAAGTAAGTAGCTGCGGATCTGAAAATTCACTAATTGAAAGCTCTTCAAAATGTATCTGAATGAGTTATTTGGAAAAAATTGGCTATCTGCAATACTTTTAGAGACAAGCATTCTAACGCATGCATTTATCTCCCGCCGTATAAATTAGATGTCCTAAAGATAGTGGAATATAAATTTTCCTGCGAGATGGAGGATTCTCTAAATGCAATAGTTTTCAAGTTACAAGTGATTTTACTCATGATGGAAGTTAGTGAAAAGCCCAAAAGTAGCTATTACTCACTTAGCTATTCAGATAGACACCCAAGTTACTCACCATGTTGTTGCTATGGAAAAAGTAGGTGAATGACATATTTTAACAAAATGCTCTAAATGTAATACTTTTCAAGTTATAAATGATTTAGTGTTGAGTAAGAACTTCAAAGTAGCTATTACTCCGCTATGCAATGAGCCACAGGTCTGGAATTTTACTATGTTATAGCTGCCTCAAAATAGGTGAATAACATACTGAAACTAAATAATGTAAATGCAAAAGTTTTCAAGTTATAAGTGATTTACCCAACAGTGATAACCTAAAAGTAGTTATTATTCAGCTATGCCATGAGCTACAGGTCTGAAATTTTACTATGTTATAGCTGACCCAAAAGTAGCTGCATAACATATTTGCACAAAGTGCTCTAAATGCAGTACTTTTCAAGTTATAATTGATTTAGTGCATGATTTAATTAATTTTAATGTATTAAAATTTATTTTAAAAATTCATAAAAAAACTTAAGCATGTGAAACTTCTCCAAAATGTAGGTGAATGAGTTATTTGAGAAATACTGGCTATCTGCAATACTTTTAGTGATAATAGGCATTTACTTATTTTGAGTAGGTGAGTAATTAGCTACAGGTCTGAAACTTCACCAAGTGAAAGCTGTCCCAAAAGTAGGTGAATGACTTATTTGAGAAAAATTGGCTATCTGCAATACTTTTAGAGATAATTAGTATTTACTCATTTTGAGTAGGTGAGTAATTAGCTACGGGTCTGGAACTTCACCATGTGAAGGCTATCCGCAATACTTCTAGGGATAATTAGCATTTACTCATTTTGAGTAGGTGAATAATTAGCTACGGGTCTGAAACTTCACCAAGTGATGGCTCTCCCAATAGTAGATGAATGAGTTATTTGAGAAAAATTGGCTACCTGCAATACTTTTAGAGATAATTAGCATTTACTCATTTTGAGCAGGTGAGTAATTATCTATGGGGCTGAAAGTTCACCATGTGAAAGCTCTCCCAAAAGTAGGTGAATGAGTTATTTGAGAAAAATTGGCTATCTGCAATACTTTTAGAGATAATTAGCATTTACTCATTTTGAGCAGGTGAGTAATTAGCTATGGGTCTGAAACTTCACCAAGTGAAAGCTCTCCTAAAAGTAGGTGAATGAGTTATTTGACAAAAAATTGCTATCTGCAATCCTTTTAGAGATAATTAGCATTTACTCATTTTGAGTAGGTGAGTAATTAGCTACAGGTGTGAAACTTCACCAAGTGAAAGCTCTCCCAAAAGTAGGTGAATGAGTTATATGAGAAAAATTGGCTATCCGCAATACTTTTAGAGATAATTAGCATTTACTCATTTTGAGTAGGTGAACAATTAGCTACGGGTCTGAAACTTTACCAAGTGAAAGCTCTCCCAATAGTAGGTGAATGAGTTATTTGAGAAAAATTGGCTATCTGCAATACTTTTAGAGATAATTAGCATTTACTCATTTTGAGTAGGTGAGTAATTAGCTATGGGTCTGAAATTTGACCATGTGAAAGCTCTCCCAAAAGTAGGTGAATGAGTTATCTGAGAAAATTGGCTATCTGCAATACTTTTAGAGATAATTCGTATTTACTCATTTTGAGTAGGTGAGTAATTAGCTACGGATCTGAAACTTGACCATGTGAAAGCTCTTCCAAAAGTATGTGAAGGAGTTATTTGAGAAAAATTGGCTACCTGCAATACTTTTAGAGATAATTAGCATTTACTCATTTTCAGCAGGTGAATAATTAGCTACGGGTCTGAAACTTTACCAAGTGAAAGCTCTCCCAAAAGTAGATGAACGAGTTATTTGAGAAAAATTGTCTATCTGCAATAATTTTAGAGATAATTAGCATTTACTCATTTTGAGTAGGTGAGTAATTAGCTACGGATCTGAAACTTCACCATGTGAAAGCTCTTCCAAAAGTACCTGAAGGAGTTATTTGAGAAAAATTGGCTGCCTGCAATACTTTTAGAGATAATTAGCATTTACTCATTTTCAGCAGGTGAATAATTAGCTACGGGTCTGAAACTTCACGAAGTGAAAGCTCTTTCAAAAGTAGGTGAATGAGTTATTTGAGAAAAATTGGGTATCCGCAATACTTTTAGAGATAATTAGCATTTACTCATTTTGAGTAGGCGAGTAATTAAGTACGGGTCTGAAACTTCACCAAGTGAAAGCTCTCCCAAAAGTAGGTGAATGAGTTATTCAAAAGTAGCTATTACTCACTTAGCTATTGAGATAGACGCTCAAGTTACTCACCATGTTGTAGCTATGGAAAAAGTAGCTGAATAACATATTTTAACAAAGTGGTCTAAATGCAATACTTTTCAAGTTATAAGTAAGTAGCTGCGGATCTGAAAATTCACTAATTGAAAGCTCTTCAAAATGTATCTGAATGAGTTATTTGGAAAAAATTGGCTATCTGCAATACTTTTAGAGACAAGCATTCTAACGCATGCATTTATCTCCCGCCGTATAAATTAGATGTCCTAAAGATAGTGGAATATAAATTTTCCTGCGAGATGGAGGATTCTCTAAATGCAATAGTTTTCAAGTTACAAGTGATTTTACTCATGATGGAAGTTAGTGAAAAGCCCAAAAGTAGCTATTACTCACTTAGCTATTCAGATAGACACCCAAGTTACTCACCATGTTGTTGCTATGGAAAAAGTAGGTGAATGACATATTTTAACAAAATGCTCTAAATGTAACACTTTTCAAGTTATAAATGATTTAGTGTTGAGTAAGAACTTCAAAGTAGCTATTACTCCGCTATGCAATGAGCCACAGGTCTGGAATTTTACTATGTTATAGCTGCCTCAAAATAGGTGAATAACATACTGAAACTAAATAATGTAAATGCAAAAGTTTTCAAGTTATAAGTGATTTACCCAACAGTGATAACCTAAAAGTAGTTATTATTCAGCTATGCCATGAGCTACAGGTCTGAAATTTTACTATGTTATAGCTGACCCAAAAGTAGCTGCATAACATATTTGCACAAAGTGCTCTAAATGCAGTACTTTTCAAGTTATAATTGATTTAGTGCATGATTTAATTAATTTTAATGTATTAAAATTTATTTTAAAAATTCATAAAAAAACTTAAGCATGTGAAACTTCTCCAAAATGTAGGTGAATGAGTTATTTGAGAAATACTGGCTATCTGCAATACTTTTAGTGATAATAGGCATTTACTTATTTTGAGTAGGTGAGTAATTAGCTACAGGTCTGAAACTTCACCAAGTGAAAGCTGTCCCAAAAGTAGGTGAATGACTTATTTGAGAAAAATTGGCTATCTGCAATACTTTTAGAGATAATTAGCATTTACTCATTTTGAGTAGGTGAGTAATTAGCTACGGGTCTGGAACTTCACCATGTGAAGGCTATCCGCAATACTTCTAGGGATAATTAGCATTTACTCATTTTGAGTAGGTGAATAATTAGCTACGGGTCTGAAACTTCACCAAGTGATGGCTCTCCCAATAGTAGATGAATGAGTTATTTGAGAAAAATTGGCTACCTGCAATACTTTTAGAGATAATTAGCATTTACTCATTTTGAGCAGGTGAGTAATTATCTATGGGGCTGAAAGTTCACCATGTGAAAGCTCTCCCAAAAGTAGGTGAATGAGTTATTTGAGAAAAATTGGCTATCTGCAATACTTTTAGAGATAATTAGCATTTACTCATTTTGAGCAGGTGAGTAATTAGCTATGGGTCTGAAACTTCACCAAGTGAAAGCTCTCCTAAAAGTAGGTGAATGAGTTATTTGACAAAAAATTGCTATCTGCAATCCTTTTAGAGATAATTAGCATTTACTCATTTTGAGTAGGTGAGTAATTAGCTACAGGTGTGAAACTTCACCAAGTGAAAGCTCTCCCAAAAGTAGGTGAATGAGTTATATGAGAAAAATTGGCTATCCGCAATACTTTTAGAGATAATTAGCATTTACTCATTTTGAGTAGGTGAACAATTAGCTACGGGTCTGAAACTTTACCAAGTGAAAGCTCTCCCAATAGTAGGTGAATGAGTTATTTGAGAAAAATTGGCTATCTGCAATACTTTTAGAGATAATTAGCATTTACTCATTTTGAGTAGGTGAGTAATTAGCTATGGGTCTGAAATTTGACCATGTGAAAGCTCTCCCAAAAGTAGGTGAATGAGTTATCTGAGAAAATTGGCTATCTGCAATACTTTTAGAGATAATTCGTATTTACTCATTTTGAGTAGGTGAGTAATTAGCTACGGATCTGAAACTTGACCATGTGAAAGCTCTTCCAAAAGTATGTGAAGGAGTTATTTGAGAAAAATTGGCTACCTGCAATACTTTTAGAGATAATTAGCATTTACTCATTTTCAGCAGGTGAATAATTAGCTACGGGTCTGAAACTTTACCAAGTGAAAGCTCTCCCAAAAGTAGATGAACGAGTTATTTGAGAAAAATTGTCTATCTGCAATAATTTTAGAGATAATTAGCATTTACTCATTTTGAGTAGGTGAGTAATTAGCTACGGATCTGAAACTTCACCATGTGAAAGCTCTTCCAAAAGTACCTGAAGGAGTTATTTGAGAAAAATTGGCTGCCTGCAATACTTTTAGAGATAATTAGCATTTACTCATTTTCAGCAGGTGAATAATTAGCTACGGGTCTGAAACTTCACGAAGTGAAAGCTCTTTCAAAAGTAGGTGAATGAGTTATTTGAGAAAAATTGGCTATCTGCAATACTTTTAGACATAATTAGCATTTACTCATTTTGAGTAGGTGAATAATTAGCTACAGGTCTGAAACTTCACCAAGTGAAAGCTCTCTCAAAAGTAGGTGAATGAGTTATTTGAGAAAAATTGTCTATCTGCAATAATTTTAGAGATAATTAGCATTTACTCATTTTGAGTAGGTGAGTAATTAGCTACGGATCTGAAACTTCACCATGTGAAAGCTCTTCCAAAAGTACCTGAAGGAGTTATTTGAGAAAAATTGGCTGCCTGCAATACTTTTAGAGATAATTAGCATTTACTCATTTTCAGCAGGTGAATAATTAGCTACGGGTGTGAAACTTCACGAAGTGAAAGCTCTTTCAAAAGTAGGTGAATGAGTTATTTGAGAAAAATTGGCTATCTGCAATACTTTTAGACATAATTAGCATTTACTCATTTTGAGTAGGTGAATAATTAGCTACAGGTCTGAAACTTCACCAAGTGAAAGCTCTCTCAAAAGTAGGTGAATGAGTTATTTGAGAAAAATTGGCTATCTGCAATACTTTTAGAGATGATTCGCATTTACTCATTTTGAGCAGGTGAGTAATTAGCTACGGGTCTGAAACTTCACCAAGTGAAAGCTCTTCCAAAAGTAGGTGAATGAGTTATTTGAGAAAAATTGGCTATCTGCAATACTTTTAGAGATAATTAGCATTTACTCATTTTGAGTAGGTGAACAATTAGCTACGGGTCTGAAACTTTACCAAGTGAAAGCTCTCCCAATAGTAGGTGAATGAGTTATTTGAGAAAAATTGGCTATCTGCAATACTTTTAGAGATAATTAGCATTTACTCATTTTGAGTAGGTGAGTAATTAGCTATGGGTCTGAAATTTGACCATGTGAAAGCTCTCCCAAAAGTAGGTGAATGAGTTATCTGAGAAAATTGGCTATCTGCAATACTTTTAGAGATAATTCGTATTTACTCATTTTGAGTAGGTGAGTAATTAGCTACGGATCTGAAACTTGACCATGTGAAAGCTCTTCCAAAAGTATGTGAAGGAGTTATTTGAGAAAAATTGGCTACCTGCAATACTTTTAGAGATAATTAGCATTTACTCATTTTCAGCAGGTGAATAATTAGCTACGGGTCTGAAACTTTACCAAGTGAAAGCTCTCCCAAAAGTAGATGAACGAGTTATTTGAGAAAAATTGTCTATCTGCAATAATTTTAGAGATAATTAGCATTTACTCATTTTGAGTAGGTGAGTAATTAGCTACGGATCTGAAACTTCACCATGTGAAAGCTCTTCCAAAAGTACCTGAAGGAGTTATTTGAGAAAAATTGGCTGCCTGCAATACTTTTAGAGATGATTCGCATTTACTCATTTTGAGCAGGTGAGTAATTAGCTACGGGTCTGAAACTTCACCAAGTGAAAGCTCTTCCAAAAGTAGGTGAATGAGTTATTTGAGAAAAATTGGCTATCTGCAATACTTTTACAGATAATTTGCATTTACTCATTTTGAGTAGGTGAATAATTAGCTACAGGTCTGAAACTTCACCAAGTGAAAGCTCTCTCAAAAGTAGGTGAATGAGTTATTTGAGAAAAATTGGCTATCTGCAATACTTTTAGAGATAATTCGCATTTACTCATTTTGAGTAGGTGAGTAATTAGCTACGGGTCTGAAACTTGACCAAGTGAAAGCTCTCCCAAAAGTAGGTGAATGAGTTATTTGAGAAAAATTGGCTATCTGCAATACTTTTAGAGATAATTAGCATTTACTCATTTTGAGTAATTAGCTACGGGTCTGAAACTTGACCATGTGAAAGCTCTTCCAAAAGTAGGTGAATGAGTTGAGAAAAATTGGCTATCTGCAATACTTTTAGAGATAATTCGCATTTACTCATTTTGAGTAGGTGAGTAATTAGCTAAGGGTCTGAAACTTCACCAAGTGAAAGCTCTCAATTAGCTACAAATGAGAAAATAGCTATTACTCACTTATGGCATGCAATAGAACCCCAAACTATGTACCATCTTATAGCTAAGAACAAAGTAGCTGAACAACATATTTTAGGCAAACACTCTAACTGCAATAGTTTTGGAGTTACAATGGCTTTACTCAACAGTCAGAATTTCAAAGTAGCTATTACTCAGCTATCAAAGATTCAACAGGTCTGAAACTTTACTATGTGATAGCTTACCAAAAAGTAGATGGACAACATATTTGAAAAGATTTCCCTAACTTTAATACTTTTGAAGATATTTGACATTTACTTCTTTTGTTATTTAGCTACAAATGAGAAAATAGCTATTACTCACTTATGGCATGCAATAGAACCCCAATCTATGTACCATCTTATAGCTAAGGACAAAGTAGCTGAACAACATATTTTAGGAAAACACTGTAACTGCAATAGTTTTGGAGATACAATGGCTTTACTCAACAGTCGGAATTTGAAAGTAGCTATGACTCAGCTATCAAAGGTTCAACAGGTCTGAAACTTTACTATGTAATAGCTTACCAAAAAGTAGATGGACAACATATTTGAAAAGATTTCCCTAACTTTAATACTTTAGAAGATATTTGACATTTACTTCTTTTGTTATTTAGCTACAAATGAGAAAATAGCTATTACTCACTTATGGCATGCAATAGAACCCCAAACTATGTACCATCTTATAGCTAAGGACAAAGTAGCTGAACAACATATTTTAGGAAAACACTCTAACTGCAATAGTTTTGGAGTTACAATGGCTTTACTCAACCGTCGGAATTTGAAAGTAGCTATTACTCAGCTATCAAAGGTTCAACAGGTCTGAAACTTTACTATGTGATAGCTTACCAAAAAGTACATGGACAACATATTTGAAAAGATTTCACTAACTTTAATACTTTTGAAGATATTTGACATTTACTTCTTTTGTTATTTAGCTACAAATGAGAAAATAGCTATTACTCACTTATGGCATGCAATAGAACCCCAAACTATGTACCATCTTATAGCTAAGGACAAAGTAGCTGAATAACATATTTTAGGAAAACACTGTAACTGCAATAGTTTTGGAGATACAATGGCTTTACTCAACAGTCGGAATTTGAAAGTAGCTATTACTCAGCTATCCATGGTGCAACAGGTCTGAAACTTAACTATGTGATAGCTTACCCAAAAGTAGATGAATAACATATTTGAAAAGATTTCTGTAACTCTAATACTTTTGAAGATATTTGGCATTTACTTCTTTTGTTATTTAGCTACAAATGAGAAAATAGCTATTACTCACTTATGGCATGCAATAGAACCCCAAACTATGTACCATCTTATAGCTAAGGACAAAGTAGCTGAACAACATATTTTAGGAAAACACTCTAACTGCAATAGTTTTGGAGATACAATGGCTTTACTCAACAGTCGGAATTTGAAAGTAGCTATTACTCAGCTATCCACTGTGCAACAGGTCTGAAACTTTATTATGTGATAGCTTACCCAAAAGTAGATGAATAACATATTTGAAAAGATTTCTGTAACTAATACTTTTGAAGATACTTGGCATTTACTTCTTTTGTTATTTAGCTACAAATGAGAAAATAGCTATTACTCACTTATGGCATGCAATAGAACCCCAAACTATGTACCATCTTATAGCTAAGGACAAAGTAGCTGAACAACATATTTGAAGAAAAAGTTGTAACTGCAATAGTTTTTGAGTTATGAGCCCTTTACTCCAAGTAGCTAAGATAGCTATTACTCAGTTATCTTTAGGCCTAAGTCCATAAAACCAAAAAAATTTTCGAGGGCGTGAAAATTCATTGGGACAATTAATTTACAAAAAATCTGTAGCTGTAGTAGTTTTGGAGGAATCTGCGTGACTAACTAACGCACGCACACACGCACGCACGCATGCACGCACGCACGCACACACAGGCATCATTTCATAATCTCCCTCCCGGGCTAAAGCCCGGCGGGAGATAATAATTCACATTTACTCATTTTGAGTAGGTGAGTAATTAGCTACAGGTGTGAAACTTCACCAAGTGAAAGCTCTCCCAAAAGTAGGTGAATGAGTTATATGAGAAAAATTGGCTATCCGCAATACTTTTAGAGATAATTAGCATTTACTCATTTTGAGTAGGTGAACAATTAGCTACGGGTCTGAAACTTTACCAAGTGAAAGCTCTCCCAATAGTAGGTGAATGAGTTATTTGAGAAAAATTGGCTATCTGCAATACTTTTAGAGATAATTAGCATTTACTCATTTTGAGTAGGTGAGTAATTAGCTATGGGTCTGAAATTTGACCATGTGAAAGCTCTCCCAAAAGTAGGTGAATGAGTTATCTGAGAAAATTGGCTATCTGCAATACTTTTAGAGATAATTCGTGTTTACTCATTTTGAGTAGGTGAGTAATTAGCTACGGATCTGAAACTTGACCATGTGAAAGCTCTTCCAAAAGTATGTGAAGGAGTTATTTGAGAAAAATTGGCTACCTGCAATACTTTTAGAGATAATTAGCATTTACTCATTTTCAGCAGGTGAATAATTAGCTGCGGGTCTGAAACTTTACCAAGTGAAAGCTCTCCCAAAAGTAGATGAACGAGTTATTTGAGAAAAATTGTCTATCTGCAATAATTTTAGAGATAATTAGCATTTACTCATTTTGAGTAGGTGAGTAATTAGCTACGGATCTGAAACTTCACCATGTGAAAGCTCTTCCAAAAGTACCTGAAGGAGTTATTTGAGAAAAATTGGCTGCCTGCAATACTTTTAGAGATAATTAGCATTTACTCATTTTCAGCAGGTGAATAATTAGCTACGGGTCTGAAACTTCACGAAGTGAAAGCTCTTTCAAAAGTAGGTGAATGAGTTATTTGAGAAAAATTGGCTATCTGCAATACTTTTAGAGATAATTAGCATTTACTCATTTTGAGTAGGTGAATTATTAGCTACAGGTCTGAAACTTCACCAAGTGAAAGCTCTCTCAAAAGTAGGTGAATGAGTTATTTGAGAAAAATTGGCTATCTGCAATACTTTTAGAGATGATTCGCATTTACTCATTTTGAGCAGGTGAGTAATTAGCTACGGGTCTGAAACTTCACCAAGTGAAAGCTCTTCCAAAAGTAGGTGAATGAGTTATTTGAGAAAAATTGGCTATCTGCAATACTTTTACAGATAATTTGCATTTACTCATTTTGAGTAGGTGAATAATTAGCTACAGGTCTGAAACTTCACCAAGTGAAAGCTCTCTCAAAAGTAGGTGAATGAGTTATTTGAGAAAAATTGGCTATCTGCAATACTTTTAGAGATAATTCGCATTTACTCATTTTGAGTAGGTGAGTAATTAGCTACGGGTCTGAAACTTGACCAAGTGAAAGCTCTCCCAAAAGTAGGTGAATGAGTTATTTGAGAAAAATTGGCTATCTGCAATACTTTTAGAGATAATTAGCATTTACTCATTTTGAGTAATTAGCTACGGGTCTGAAACTTGACCATGTGAAAGCTCTTCCAAAAGTAGGTGAATGAGTTGAGAAAAAATGGCTATCTGCAATACTTTTAGAGATAATTAGCATTTACTCATTTTGAGTAGGTGAGTAATTAGCTACGGATCTGAAACTTCACCATGTGAAAGCTCTTCCAAAAGTACCTGAAGGAGTTATTTGAGAAAAATTGGCTGCCTGCAATACTTTTAGAGATGATTCGCATTTACTCATTTTGAGCAGGTGAGTAATTAGCTACGGGTCTGAAACTTCACCAAGTGAAAGCTCTTCCAAAAGTAGGTGAATGAGTTATTTGAGAAAAATTGGCTATCTGCAATACTTTTACAGATAATTTGCATTTACTCATTTTGAGTAGGTGAATAATTAGCTACAGGTCTGAAACTTCACCAAGTGAAAGCTCTCTCAAAAGTAGGTGAATGAGTTATTTGAGAAAAATTGGCTATCTGCAATACTTTTAGAGATAATTCGCATTTACTCATTTTGAGTAGGTGAGTAATTAGCTACGGGTCTGAAACTTGACCAAGTGAAAGCTCTCCCAAAAGTAGGTGAATGAGTTATTTGAGAAAAATTGGCTATCTGCAATACTTTTAGAGATAATTAGCATTTACTCATTTTGAGTAATTAGCTACGGGTCTGAAACTTGACCATGTGAAAGCTCTTCCAAAAGTAGGTGAATGAGTTGAGAAAAATTGGCTATCTGCAATACTTTTAGAGATAATTCGCATTTACTCATTTTGAGTAGGTGAGTAATTAGCTAAGGGTCTGAAACTTCACCAAGTGAAAGCTCTCAATTAGCTACAAATGAGAAAATAGCTATTACTCACTTATGGCATGCAATAGAACCCCAAACTATGTACCATCTTATAGCTAAGAACAAAGTAGCTGAACAACATATTTTAGGCAAACACTCTAACTGCAATAGTTTTGGAGTTACAATGGCTTTACTCAACAGTCAGAATTTCAAAGTAGCTATTACTCAGCTATCAAAGATTCAACAGGTCTGAAACTTTACTATGTGATAGCTTACCAAAAAGTAGATGGACAACATATTTGAAAAGATTTCCCTAACTTTAATACTTTTGAAGATATTTGACATTTACTTCTTTTGTTATTTAGCTACAAATGAGAAAATAGCTATTACTCACTTATGGCATGCAATAGAACCCCAATCTATGTACCATCTTATAGCTAAGGACAAAGTAGCTGAACAACATATTTTAGGAAAACACTGTAACTGCAATAGTTTTGGAGATACAATGGCTTTACTCAACAGTCGGAATTTGAAAGTAGCTATGACTCAGCTATCAAAGGTTCAACAGGTCTGAAACTTTACTATGTAATAGCTTACCAAAAAGTAGATGGACAACATATTTGAAAAGATTTCCCTAACTTTAATACTTTAGAAGATATTTGACATTTACTTCTTTTGTTATTTAGCTACAAATGAGAAAATAGCTATTACTCACTTATGGCATGCAATAGAACCCCAAACTATGTACCATCTTATAGCTAAGGACAAAGTAGCTGAACAACATATTTTAGGAAAACACTCTAACTGCAATAGTTTTGGAGTTACAATGGCTTTACTCAACCGTCGGAATTTGAAAGTAGCTATTACTCAGCTATCAAAGGTTCAACAGGTCTGAAACTTTACTATGTGATAGCTTACCAAAAAGTACATGGACAACATATTTGAAAAGATTTCACTAACTTTAATACTTTTGAAGATATTTGACATTTACTTCTTTTGTTATTTAGCTACAAATGAGAAAATAGCTATTACTCACTTATGGCATGCAATAGAACCCCAAACTATGTACCATCTTATAGCTAAGGACAAAGTAGCTGAATAACATATTTTAGGAAAACACTGTAACTGCAATAGTTTTGGAGATACAATGGCTTTACTCAACAGTCGGAATTTGAAAGTAGCTATTACTCAGCTATCCATGGTGCAACAGGTCTGAAACTTAACTATGTGATAGCTTACCCAAAAGTAGATGAATAACATATTTGAAAAGATTTCTGTAACTCTAATACTTTTGAAGATATTTGGCATTTACTTCTTTTGTTATTTAGCTACAAATGAGAAAATAGCTATTACTCACTTATGGCATGCAATAGAACCCCAAACTATGTACCATCTTATAGCTAAGGACAAAGTAGCTGAACAACATATTTTAGGAAAACACTCTAACTGCAATAGTTTTGGAGATACAATGGCTTTACTCAACAGTCGGAATTTGAAAGTAGCTATTACTCAGCTATCCACTGTGCAACAGGTCTGAAACTTTATTATGTGATAGCTTACCCAAAAGTAGATGAATAACATATTTGAAAAGATTTCTGTAACTAATACTTTTGAAGATACTTGGCATTTACTTCTTTTGTTATTTAGCTACAAATGAGAAAATAGCTATTACTCACTTATGGCATGCAATAGAACCCCAAACTATGTACCATCTTATAGCTAAGGACAAAGTAGCTGAACAACATATTTGAAGAAAAAGTTGTAACTGCAATAGTTTTTGAGTTATGAGCCCTTTACTCCAAGTAGCTAAGATAGCTATTACTCAGTTATCTTTAGGCCTAAGTCCATAAAACCAAAAAAATTTTCGAGGGCGTGAAAATTCATTGGGACAATTAATTTACAAAAAATCTGTAGCTGTAGTAGTTTTGGAGGAATCTGCGTGACTAACTAACGCACGCACACACGCACGCACGCATGCACGCACGCACACACAGGCATCATTTCATAATCTCCCTCCCGGGCTAAAGCCCGGCGGGAGATAATAATTCACATTTACTCATTTTGAGTAGGTGAGTAATTAGCTACAGGTGTGAAACTTCACCAAGTGAAAGCTCTCCCAAAAGTAGGTGAATGAGTTATATGAGAAAAATTGGCTATCCGCAATACTTTTAGAGATAATTAGCATTTACTCATTTTGAGTAGGTGAACAATTAGCTACGGGTCTGAAACTTTACCAAGTGAAAGCTCTCCCAATAGTAGGTGAATGAGTTATTTGAGAAAAATTGGCTATCTGCAATACTTTTAGAGATAATTAGCATTTACTCATTTTGAGTAGGTGAGTAATTAGCTATGGGTCTGAAATTTGACCATGTGAAAGCTCTCCCAAAAGTAGGTGAATGAGTTATCTGAGAAAATTGGCTATCTGCAATACTTTTAGAGATAATTCGTGTTTACTCATTTTGAGTAGGTGAGTAATTAGCTACGGATCTGAAACTTGACCATGTGAAAGCTCTTCCAAAAGTATGTGAAGGAGTTATTTGAGAAAAATTGGCTACCTGCAATACTTTTAGAGATAATTAGCATTTACTCATTTTCAGCAGGTGAATAATTAGCTGCGGGTCTGAAACTTTACCAAGTGAAAGCTCTCCCAAAAGTAGATGAACGAGTTATTTGAGAAAAATTGTCTATCTGCAATAATTTTAGAGATAATTAGCATTTACTCATTTTGAGTAGGTGAGTAATTAGCTACGGATCTGAAACTTCACCATGTGAAAGCTCTTCCAAAAGTACCTGAAGGAGTTATTTGAGAAAAATTGGCTGCCTGCAATACTTTTAGAGATAATTAGCATTTACTCATTTTCAGCAGGTGAATAATTAGCTACGGGTCTGAAACTTCACGAAGTGAAAGCTCTTTCAAAAGTAGGTGAATGAGTTATTTGAGAAAAATTGGCTATCTGCAATACTTTTAGAGATAATTAGCATTTACTCATTTTGAGTAGGTGAATTATTAGCTACAGGTCTGAAACTTCACCAAGTGAAAGCTCTCTCAAAAGTAGGTGAATGAGTTATTTGAGAAAAATTGGCTATCTGCAATACTTTTAGAGATGATTCGCATTTACTCATTTTGAGCAGGTGAGTAATTAGCTACGGGTCTGAAACTTCACCAAGTGAAAGCTCTCCCAAAAGTAGGTGAATGAGTTATTTGAGAAAAATTGGCTATCTGCAATACTTTTAGAGATAATTAGCATTTACTCATTTTGAGTAATTAGCTACGGGTCTGAAACTTGACCATGTGAAAGCTCTTCCAAAAGTAGGTGAATGAGTTGAGAAAAAATGGCTATCTGCAATACTTTTAGAGATAATTAGCATTTACTCATTTTGAGTAGGTGAGTAATTAGCTACGGATCTGAAACTTCACCATGTGAAAGCTCTTCCAAAAGTACCTGAAGGAGTTATTTGAGAAAAATTGGCTGCCTGCAATACTTTTAGAGATGATTCGCATTTACTCATTTTGAGCAGGTGAGTAATTAGCTACGGGTCTGAAACTTCACCAAGTGAAAGCTCTTCCAAAAGTAGGTGAATGAGTTATTTGAGAAAAATTGGCTATCTGCAATACTTTTACAGATAATTTGCATTTACT
Organism: Sabellastarte sp. h YS-2021; assembly: GCA_964017235.1. Taxonomy (NCBI): domain Eukaryota; kingdom Metazoa; phylum Annelida; class Polychaeta; order Sabellida; family Sabellidae; genus Sabellastarte; species Sabellastarte sp. h YS-2021. The sequence goes on along the minus strand of OZ024927.1, from coordinate 161,683,224 downwards.
CATTTTGAGTAGGTGAATAATTAGCTACAGGTCTGAAACTTCACCAAGTGAAAGCTCTCTCAAAAGTAGGTGAATGAGTTATTTGAGAAAAATTGGCTATCTGCAATACTTTTAGAGATAATTCGCATTTACTCATTTTGAGTAGGTGAGTAATTAGCTACGGGTCTGAAACTTGACCAAGTGAAAGCTCTCCCAAAAGTAGGTGAATGAGTTATTTGAGAAAAATTGGCTATCTGCAATACTTTTAGAGATAATTAGCATTTACTCATTTTGAGTAATTAGCTACGGGTCTGAAACTTGACCATGTGAAAGCTCTTCCAAAAGTAGGTGAATGAGTTGAGAAAAATTGGCTATCTGCAATACTTTTAGAGATAATTCGCATTTACTCATTTTGAGTAGGTGAGTAATTAGCTAAGGGTCTGAAACTTCACCAAGTGAAAGCTCTCAATTAGCTACAAATGAGAAAATAGCTATTACTCACTTATGGCATGCAATAGAACCCCAAACTATGTACCATCTTATAGCTAAGAACAAAGTAGCTGAACAACATATTTTAGGCAAACACTCTAACTGCAATAGTTTTGGAGTTACAATGGCTTTACTCAACAGTCAGAATTTCAAAGTAGCTATTACTCAGCTATCAAAGATTCAACAGGTCTGAAACTTTACTATGTGATAGCTTACCAAAAAGTAGATGGACAACATATTTGAAAAGATTTCCCTAACTTTAATACTTTTGAAGATATTTGACATTTACTTCTTTTGTTATTTAGCTACAAATGAGAAAATAGCTATTACTCACTTATGGCATGCAATAGAACCCCAATCTATGTACCATCTTATAGCTAAGGACAAAGTAGCTGAACAACATATTTTAGGAAAACACTGTAACTGCAATAGTTTTGGAGATACAATGGCTTTACTCAACAGTCGGAATTTGAAAGTAGCTATGACTCAGCTATCAAAGGTTCAACAGGTCTGAAACTTTACTATGTAATAGCTTACCAAAAAGTAGATGGACAACATATTTGAAAAGATTTCCCTAACTTTAATACTTTAGAAGATATTTGACATTTACTTCTTTTGTTATTTAGCTACAAATGAGAAAATAGCTATTACTCACTTATGGCATGCAATAGAACCCCAAACTATGTACCATCTTATAGCTAAGGACAAAGTAGCTGAACAACATATTTTAGGAAAACACTCTAACTGCAATAGTTTTGGAGTTACAATGGCTTTACTCAACCGTCGGAATTTGAAAGTAGCTATTACTCAGCTATCAAAGGTTCAACAGGTCTGAAACTTTACTATGTGATAGCTTACCAAAAAGTACATGGACAACATATTTGAAAAGATTTCACTAACTTTAATACTTTTGAAGATATTTGACATTTACTTCTTTTGTTATTTAGCTACAAATGAGAAAATAGCTATTACTCACTTATGGCATGCAATAGAACCCCAAACTATGTACCATCTTATAGCTAAGGACAAAGTAGCTGAATAACATATTTTAGGAAAACACTGTAACTGCAATAGTTTTGGAGATACAATGGCTTTACTCAACAGTCGGAATTTGAAAGTAGCTATTACTCAGCTATCCATGGTGCAACAGGTCTGAAACTTAACTATGTGATAGCTTACCCAAAAGTAGATGAATAACATATTTGAAAAGATTTCTGTAACTCTAATACTTTTGAAGATATTTGGCATTTACTTCTTTTGTTATTTAGCTACAAATGAGAAAATAGCTATTACTCACTTATGGCATGCAATAGAACCCCAAACTATGTACCATCTTATAGCTAAGGACAAAGTAGCTGAACAACATATTTTAGGAAAACACTCTAACTGCAATAGTTTTGGAGATACAATGGCTTTACTCAACAGTCGGAATTTGAAAGTAGCTATTACTCAGCTATCCACTGTGCAACAGGTCTGAAACTTTATTATGTGATAGCTTACCCAAAAGTAGATGAATAACATATTTGAAAAGATTTCTGTAACTAATACTTTTGAAGATACTTGGCATTTACTTCTTTTGTTATTTAGCTACAAATGAGAAAATAGCTATTACTCACTTATGGCATGCAATAGAACCCCAAACTATGTACCATCTTATAGCTAAGGACAAAGTAGCTGAACAACATATTTGAAGAAAAAGTTGTAACTGCAATAGTTTTTGAGTTATGAGCCCTTTACTCCAAGTAGCTAAGATAGCTATTACTCAGTTATCTTTAGGCCTAAGTCCATAAAACCAAAAAAATTTTCGAGGGCGTGAAAATTCATTGGGACAATTAATTTACAAAAAATCTGTAGCTGTAGTAGTTTTGGAGGAATCTGCGTGACTAACTAACGCACGCACACACGCACGCACGCATGCACGCACGCACGCACGCACACACAGGCATCATTTCATAATCTCCCTCCCGGGCTAAAGCCCGGCGGGAGATAATAATTCACATTTACTCATTTTGAGTAGGTGAGTAATTAGCTACAGGTGTGAAACTTCACCAAGTGAAAGCTCTCCCAAAAGTAGGTGAATGAGTTATATGAGAAAAATTGGCTATCCGCAATACTTTTAGAGATAATTAGCATTTACTCATTTTGAGTAGGTGAACAATTAGCTACGGGTCTGAAACTTTACCAAGTGAAAGCTTTCCCAATAGTAGGTGAATGAGTTATTTGAGAAAAATTGGCTATCTGCAATACTTTTAGAGATAATTAGCATTTACTCATTTTGAGTAGGTGAGTAATTAGCTATGGGTCTGAAATTTGACCATGTGAAAGCTCTCCCAAAAGTAGGTGAATGAGTTATCTGAGAAAATTGGCTATCTGCAATACTTTTAGAGATAATTCGTGTTTACTCATTTTGAGTAGGTGAGTAATTAGCTACGGATCTGAAACTTGACCATGTGAAAGCTCTTCCAAAAGTATGTGAAGGAGTTATTTGAGAAAAATTGGCTACCTGCAATACTTTTAGAGATAATTAGCATTTACTCATTTTCAGCAGGTGAATAATTAGCTGCGGGTCTGAAACTTTACCAAGTGAAAGCTCTCCCAAAAGTAGATGAACGAGTTATTTGAGAAAAATTGTCTATCTGCAATAATTTTAGAGATAATTAGCATTTACTCATTTTGAGTAGGTGAGTAATTAGCTACGGATCTGAAACTTCACCATGTGAAAGCTCTTCCAAAAGTACCTGAAGGAGTTATTTGAGAAAAATTGGCTGCCTGCAATACTTTTAGAGATAATTAGCATTTACTCATTTTCAGCAGGTGAATAATTAGCTACGGGTCTGAAACTTCACGAAGTGAAAGCTCTTTCAAAAGTAGGTGAATGAGTTATTTGAGAAAAATTGGCTATCTGCAATACTTTTAGAGATAATTAGCATTTACTCATTTTGAGTAGGTGAATTATTAGCTACAGGTCTGAAACTTCACCAAGTGAAAGCTCTCTCAAAAGTAGGTGAATGAGTTATTTGAGAAAAATTGGCTATCTGCAATACTTTTAGAGATGATTCGCATTTACTCATTTTGAGCAGGTGAGTAATTAGCTACGGGTCTGAAACTTCACCAAGTGAAAGCTCTTCCAAAAGTAGGTGAATGAGTTATTTGAGAAAAATTGGCTATCTGCAATACTTTTACAGATAATTTGCATTTACTCATTTTGAGTAGGTGAATAATTAGCTACAGGTCTGAAACTTCACCAAGTGAAAGCTCTCTCAAAAGTAGGTGAATGAGTTATTTGAGAAAAATTGGCTATCTGCAATACTTTTAGAGATAATTCGCATTTACTCATTTTGAGTAGGTGAGTAATTAGCTACGGGTCTGAAACTTGACCAAGTGAAAGCTCTCCCAAAAGTAGGTGAATGAGTTATTTGAGAAAAATTGGCTATCTGCAATACTTTTAGAGATAATTAGCATTTACTCATTTTGAGTAATTAGCTACGGGTCTGAAACTTGACCATGTGAAAGCTCTTCCAAAAGTAGGTGAATGAGTTGAGAAAAAATGGCTATCTGCAATACTTTTAGAGATAATTAGCATTTACTCATTTTGAGTAGGTGAGTAATTAGCTACGGATCTGAAACTTCACCATGTGAAAGCTCTTCCAAAAGTACCTGAAGGAGTTATTTGAGAAAAATTGGCTGCCTGCAATACTTTTAGAGATGATTCGCATTTACTCATTTTGAGCAGGTGAGTAATTAGCTACGGGTCTGAAACTTCACCAAGTGAAAGCTCTTCCAAAAGTAGGTGAATGAGTTATTTGAGAAAAATTGGCTATCTGCAATACTTTTACAGATAATTTGCATTTACTCATTTTGAGTAGGTGAATAATTAGCTACAGGTCTGAAACTTCACCAAGTGAAAGCTCTCTCAAAAGTAGGTGAATGAGTTATTTGAGAAAAATTGGCTATCTGCAATACTTTTAGAGATAATTCGCATTTACTCATTTTGAGTAGGTGAGTAATTAGCTACGGGTCTGAAACTTGACCAAGTGAAAGCTCTCCCAAAAGTAGGTGAATGAGTTATTTGAGAAAAATTGGCTATCTGCAATACTTTTAGAGATAATTAGCATTTACTCATTTTGAGTAATTAGCTACGGGTCTGAAACTTGACCATGTGAAAGCTCTTCCAAAAGTAGGTGAATGAGTTGAGAAAAATTGGCTATCTGCAATACTTTTAGAGATAATTCGCATTTACTCATTTTGAGTAGGTGAGTAATTAGCTAAGGGTCTGAAACTTCACCAAGTGAAAGCTCTCAATTAGCTACAAATGAGAAAATAGCTATTACTCACTTATGGCATGCAATAGAACCCCAAACTATGTACCATCTTATAGCTAAGAACAAAGTAGCTGAACAACATATTTTAGGCAAACACTCTAACTGCAATAGTTTTGGAGTTACAATGGCTTTACTCAACAGTCAGAATTTCAAAGTAGCTATTACTCAGCTATCAAAGATTCAACAGGTCTGAAACTTTACTATGTGATAGCTTACCAAAAAGTAGATGGACAACATATTTGAAAAGATTTCCCTAACTTTAATACTTTTGAAGATATTTGACATTTACTTCTTTTGTTATTTAGCTACAAATGAGAAAATAGCTATTACTCACTTATGGCATGCAATAGAACCCCAATCTATGTACCATCTTATAGCTAAGGACAAAGTAGCTGAACAACATATTTTAGGAAAACACTGTAACTGCAATAGTTTTGGAGATACAATGGCTTTACTCAACAGTCGGAATTTGAAAGTAGCTATGACTCAGCTATCAAAGGTTCAACAGGTCTGAAACTTTACTATGTAATAGCTTACCAAAAAGTAGATGGACAACATATTTGAAAAGATTTCCCTAACTTTAATACTTTAGAAGATATTTGACATTTACTTCTTTTGTTATTTAGCTACAAATGAGAAAATAGCTATTACTCACTTATGGCATGCAATAGAACCCCAAACTATGTACCATCTTATAGCTAAGGACAAAGTAGCTGAACAACATATTTTAGGAAAACACTCTAACTGCAATAGTTTTGGAGTTACAATGGCTTTACTCAACCGTCGGAATTTGAAAGTAGCTATTACTCAGCTATCAAAGGTTCAACAGGTCTGAAACTTTACTATGTGATAGCTTACCAAAAAGTACATGGACAACATATTTGAAAAGATTTCACTAACTTTAATACTTTTGAAGATATTTGACATTTACTTCTTTTGTTATTTAGCTACAAATGAGAAAATAGCTATTACTCACTTATGGCATGCAATAGAACCCCAAACTATGTACCATCTTATAGCTAAGGACAAAGTAGCTGAATAACATATTTTAGGAAAACACTGTAACTGCAATAGTTTTGGAGATACAATGGCTTTACTCAACAGTCGGAATTTGAAAGTAGCTATTACTCAGCTATCCATGGTGCAACAGGTCTGAAACTTAACTATGTGATAGCTTACCCAAAAGTAGATGAATAACATATTTGAAAAGATTTCTGTAACTCTAATACTTTTGAAGATATTTGGCATTTACTTCTTTTGTTATTTAGCTACAAATGAGAAAATAGCTATTACTCACTTATGGCATGCAATAGAACCCCAAACTATGTACCATCTTATAGCTAAGGACAAAGTAGCTGAACAACATATTTTAGGAAAACACTCTAACTGCAATAGTTTTGGAGATACAATGGCTTTACTCAACAGTCGGAATTTGAAAGTAGCTATTACTCAGCTATCCACTGTGCAACAGGTCTGAAACTTTATTATGTGATAGCTTACCCAAAAGTAGATGAATAACATATTTGAAAAGATTTCTGTAACTAATACTTTTGAAGATACTTGGCATTTACTTCTTTTGTTATTTAGCTACAAATGAGAAAATAGCTATTACTCACTTATGGCATGCAATAGAACCCCAAACTATGTACCATCTTATAGCTAAGGACAAAGTAGCTGAACAACATATTTGAAGAAAAAGTTGTAACTGCAATAGTTTTTGAGTTATGAGCCCTTTACTCCAAGTAGCTAAGATAGCTATTACTCAGTTATCTTTAGGCCTAAGTCCATAAAACCAAAAAAATTTTCGAGGGCGTGAAAATTCATTGGGACAATTAATTTACAAAAAATCTGTAGCTGTAGTAGTTTTGGAGGAATCTGCGTGACTAACTAACGCACGCACACACGCACGCACGCATGCACGCACGCACGCACGCACACACAGGCATCATTTCATAATCTCCCTCCCGGGCTAAAGCCCGGCGGGAGATAATAATTCACATTTACTCATTTTGAGTAGGTGAGTAATTAGCTACAGGTGTGAAACTTCACCAAGTGAAAGCTCTCCCAAAAGTAGGTGAATGAGTTATATGAGAAAAATTGGCTATCCGCAATACTTTTAGAGATAATTAGCATTTACTCATTTTGAGTAGGTGAACAATTAGCTACGGGTCTGAAACTTTACCAAGTGAAAGCTCTCCCAATAGTAGGTGAATGAGTTATTTGAGAAAAATTGGCTATCTGCAATACTTTTAGAGATAATTAGCATTTACTCATTTTGAGTAGGTGAGTAATTAGCTATGGGTCTGAAATTTGACCATGTGAAAGCTCTCCCAAAAGTAGGTGAATGAGTTATCTGAGAAAATTGGCTATCTGCAATACTTTTAGAGATAATTCGTGTTTACTCATTTTGAGTAGGTGAGTAATTAGCTACGGATCTGAAACTTGACCATGTGAAAGCTCTTCCAAAAGTATGTGAAGGAGTTATTTGAGAAAAATTGGCTACCTGCAATACTTTTAGAGATAATTAGCATTTACTCATTTTCAGCAGGTGAATAATTAGCTGCGGGTCTGAAACTTTACCAAGTGAAAGCTCTCCCAAAAGTAGATGAACGAGTTATTTGAGAAAAATTGTCTATCTGCAATAATTTTAGAGATAATTAGCATTTACTCATTTTGAGTAGGTGAGTAATTAGCTACGGATCTGAAACTTCACCATGTGAAAGCTCTTCCAAAAGTACCTGAAGGAGTTATTTGAGAAAAATTGGCTGCCTGCAATACTTTTAGAGATAATTAGCATTTACTCATTTTCAGCAGGTGAATAATTAGCTACGGGTCTGAAACTTCACGAAGTGAAAGCTCTTTCAAAAGTAGGTGAATGAGTTATTTGAGAAAAATTGGCTATCTGCAATACTTTTAGAGATAATTAGCATTTACTCATTTTGAGTAGGTGAATTATTAGCTACAGGTCTGAAACTTCACCAAGTGAAAGCTCTCTCAAAAGTAGGTGAATGAGTTATTTGAGAAAAATTGGCTATCTGCAATACTTTTAGAGATGATTCGCATTTACTCATTTTGAGCAGGTGAGTAATTAGCTACGGGTCTGAAACTTCACCAAGTGAAAGCTCTTCCAAAAGTAGGTGAATGAGTTATTTGAGAAAAATTGGCTATCTGCAATACTTTTACAGATAATTTGCATTTACTCATTTTGAGTAGGTGAATAATTAGCTACAGGTCTGAAACTTCACCAAGTGAAAGCTCTCTCAAAAGTAGGTGAATGAGTTATTTGAGAAAAATTGGCTATCTGCAATACTTTTAGAGATAATTCGCATTTACTCATTTTGAGTAGGTGAGTAATTAGCTACGGGTCTGAAACTTGACCAAGTGAAAGCTCTCCCAAAAGTAGGTGAATGAGTTATTTGAGAAAAATTGGCTATCTGCAATACTTTTAGAGATAATTAGCATTTACTCATTTTGAGTAATTAGCTACGGGTCTGAAACTTGACCATGTGAAAGCTCTTCCAAAAGTAGGTGAATGAGTTGAGAAAAAATGGCTATCTGCAATACTTTTAGAGATAATTCGCATTTACTCATTTTGAGTAGGTGAGTAATTAGCTAAGGGTCTGAAACTTCACCAAGTGAAAGCTCTCAATTAGCTACAAATGAGAAAATAGCTATTACTCACTTATGGCATGCAATAGAACCCCAAACTATGTACCATCTTATAGCTAAGAACAAAGTAGCTGAACAACATATTTTAGGCAAACACTCTAACTGCAATAGTTTTGGAGTTACAATGGCTTTACTCAACAGTCAGAATTTCAAAGTAGCTATTACTCAGCTATCAAAGATTCAACAGGTCTGAAACTTTACTATGTGATAGCTTACCAAAAAGTAGATGGACAACATATTTGAAAAGATTTCCCTAACTTTAATACTTTTGAAGATATTTGACATTTACTTCTTTTGTTATTTAGCTACAAATGAGAAAATAGCTATTACTCACTTATGGCATGCAATAGAACCCCAAACTATGTACCATCTTATAGCTAAGGACAAAGTAGCTGAACAACATATTTTAGGAAAACACTGTAACTGCAATAGTTTTGGAGATACAATGGCTTTACTCAACAGTCGGAATTTGAAAGTAGCTATGACTCAGCTATCAAAGGTTCAACAGGTCTGAAACTTTACTATGTAATAGCTTACCAAAAAGTAGATGGACAACATATTTGAAAAGATTTCCCTAACTTTAATACTTTAGAAGATATTTGACATTTACTTCTTTTGTTATTTAGCTACAAATGAGAAAATAGCTATTACTCACTTATGGCATGCAATAGAACCCCAAACTATGTACCATCTTATAGCTAAGGACAAAGTAGCTGAACAACATATTTTAGGAAAACACTCTAACTGCAATAGTTTTGGAGTTACAATGGCTTTACTCAACCGTCGGAATTTGAAAGTAGCTATTACTCAGCTATCAAAGGTTCAACAGGTCTGAAACTTTACTATGTGATAGCTTACCAAAAAGTACATGGACAACATATTTGAAAAGATTTCACTAACTTTAATACTTTTGAAGATATTTGACATTTACTTCTTTTGTTATTTAGCTACAAATGAGAAAATAGCTATTACTCACTTATGGCATGCAATAGAACCCCAAACTATGTACCATCTTATAGCTAAGGACAAAGTAGCTGAATAACATATTTTAGGAAAACACTGTAACTGCAATAGTTTTGGAGATACAATGGCTTTACTCAACAGTCGGAATTTGAAAGTAGCTATTACTCAGCTATCCATGGTGCAACAGGTCTGAAACTTAACTATGTGATAGCTTACCCAAAAGTAGATGAATAACATATTTGAAAAGATTTCTGTAACTCTAATACTTTTGAAGATATTTGGCATTTACTTCTTTTGTTATTTAGCTACAAATGAGAAAATAGCTATTACTCACTTATGGCATGCAATAGAACCCCAAACTATGTACCATCTTATAGCTAAGGACAAAGTAGCTGAACAACATATTTTAGGAAAACACTCTAACTGCAATAGTTTTGGAGATACAATGGCTTTACTCAACAGTCGGAATTTGAAAGTAGCTATTACTCAGCTATCCACTGTGCAACAGGTCTGAAACTTTATTATGTGATAGCTTACCCAAAAGTAGATGAATAACATATTTGAAAAGATTTCTGTAACTGTAATACTTTTGAAGATACTTGGCATTTACTTCTTTTGTTATTTAGCTACAAATGAGAAAATAGCTATTACTCACTTATGGCATGCAATAGAACCCCAAACTATGTACCATCTTATAGCTAAGGACAAAGTAGCTGAACAACATATTTGAAGAAAAAGTTGTAACTGCAATAGTTTTTGAGTTATGAGCCCTTTACTCCAAGTAGCTAAGATAGCTATTACTCAGTTATCTTTAGGCCTAAGTCCATGAAACCAAAAAAATTTTCGAGGGCGTGAAAATTCATTGGGACAATTAATTTACAAAAAATCTGTAGCTGTAGTAGTTTTGGAGGAATCTGCGTGACTAACTAACGCACGCACACACGCACGCACGCATGCACACACGCACGCACACACAGGCATCATTTCATAATCTCCCTCCCGGGCTAAAGCCCGGCGGGAGATAATAATTCACATTTACTCATTTTGAGTAGGTGAGTAATTACCTACGGGTCTGGAACTTCACCATGTGAAAGCTCTCCCAAAAGTAGATGAATGAGTTATTTGAGACAAATTGGCTATCCGCAATACTTTTAGAGATAATTAGCATTTACTCATTTTGAGTAGGTGAGTAATTAGCTACGGGTCTGGAACTTCACCATGTGAAGGCTATCCGCAATACTTCTAGGGATAATTAGCATTTACTCATTTTGAGTAGGTGAATAATTAGCTACGGGTCTGAAACTTCACCAAGTGATGGCTCTCCCAATAGTAGATGAATGAGTTATTTGAGAAAAATTGGCTACCTGCAATACTTTTAGAGATAATTAGCATTTACTCATTTTGAGCAGGTGAGTAATTATCTATGGGGCTGAAAGTTCACCATGTGAAAGCTCTCCCAAAAGTAGGTGAATGAGTTATTTGAGAAAAATTGGCTATCTGCAATACTTTTAGAGATAATTAGCATTTACTCATTTTGAGCAGGTGAGTAATTAGCTATGGGTCTGAAACTTCACCAAGTGAAAGCTCTCCTAAAAGTAGGTGAATGAGTTATTTGACAAAAAATGGCTATCTGCAATCCTTTTAGAGATAATTAGCATTTACTCATTTTGAGTAGGTGAGTAATTAGCTACAGGTGTGAAACTTCACCAAGTGAAAGCTCTCCCAAAAGTAGGTGAATGAGTTATATGAGAAAAATTGGCTATCCGCAATACTTTTAGAGATAATTAGCATTTACTCATTTTGAGTAGGTGAACAATTAGCTACGGGTCTGAAACTTTACCAAGTGAAAGCTCTCCCAATAGTAGGTGAATGAGTTATTTGAGAAAAATTGGCTATCTGCAATACTTTTAGAGATAATTAGCATTTACTCATTTTGAGTAGGTGAGTAATTAGCTATGGGTCTGAAATTTGACCATGTGAAAGCTCTCCCAAAAGTAGGTGAATGAGTTATCTGAGAAAATTGGCTATCTGCAATACTTTTAGAGATAATTCGTATTTACTCATTTTGAGTAGGTGAGTAATTAGCTACGGATCTGAAACTTGACCATGTGAAAGCTCTTCCAAAAGTATGTGAAGGAGTTATTTGAGAAAAATTGGCTACCTGCAATACTTTTAGAGATAATTAGCATTTACTCATTTTCAGCAGGTGAATAATTAGCTACGGGTCTGAAACTTTACCAGGTGAAAGCTCTCCCAAAAGTAGATGAACGAGTTATTTGAGAAAAATTGTCTATCTGCAATAATTTTAGATAATTAGCATTTACTCATTTTGAGTAGGTGAGTAATTAGCTACGGATCTGAAACTTCACCATGTGAAAGCTCTTCCAAAAGTACCTGAAGGAGTTATTTGAGAAAAATTGGCTGTCTGCAATACTTTTAGAGATAATTAGCATTTACTCATTTTCAGCAGGTGAATAATTAGCTACGGGTCTGAAACTTCACGAAGTGAAAGCTCTTTCAAAAGCAGGTGAATGAGTTATTTGAGAAAAATTGGCTATCTGCAATACTTTTAGAGATAATTAGCATTTACTCATTTTGAGTAGGTGAGTAATTAGCTATGGGTCTGAAATTTGACCATGTGAAAGCTCTCCCAAAAGTAGGTGAATGAGTTATCTGAGAAAATTGGCTATCTGCAATACTTTTAGAGATAATTCGTATTTACTCATTTTGAGTAGGTGAGTAATTAACTACGGATCTGAAACTTGACCATGTGAAAGCTCTTCCAAAAGTATGTGAAGGAGTTATTTGAGAAAAATTGGCTACCTGCAATACTTTTAGAGATAATTAGCATTTACTCATTTTCAGCAGGTGAATAATTAGCTACGGGTCTGAAACTTTACCAAGTGAAAGCTCTCCCAAAAGTAGATGAACGAGTTATTTGAGAAAAATTGTCTATCTGCAATAATTTTAGATAATTAGCATTTACTCATTTTGAGTAGGTGAGTAATTAGCTACGGATCTGAAACTTCACCATGTGAAAGCTCTTCCAAAAGTACCTGAAGGAGTTATTTGAGAAAAATTGGCTGCCTGCAATACTTTTAGAGATAATTAGCATTTACTCATTTTCAGCAGGTGAATAATTAGCTACGGGTCTGAAACTTCACGAAGTGAAAGCTCTTTCAAAAGTAGGTGAATGAGTTATTTGATAAAAATTGGCTATCTGCAATACTTTTAGAGATAATTAGCATTTACTCATTTTGAGTAGGTGAATAATTAGCTACAGGTCTGAAACTTCACCAAGTGAAAGCTCTCTCAAAAGTAGGTGAATGAGTTATTTGAGAAAAATTGGCTATCTGCAATACTTTTAGAGATGATTCGCATTTACTCATTTTGAGCAGGTGAGTAATTAGCTACGGGTCTGAAACTTCACCAAGTGAAAGCTCTTCCAAAAGTAGGTGAATGAGTTATTTGAGAAAAATTGGCTATCTGCAATACTTTTACAGATAATTTGCATTTACTCATTTTGAGTAGGTGAATAATTAGCTACAGGTCTGAAACTTCACCAAGTGAAAGCTCTCTCAAAAGTAGGTGAATGAGTTATTTGAGAAAAATTGGCTATCTCCAATACTTTTAGAGATAATTCGCATTTACTCATTTTGAGTAGGTGAGTAATTAGCTACGGGTCTGAAACTTGACCAAGTGAAAGCTCTCCCAAAAGTAGGTGAATGAGTTATTTGAGAAAAAATGGCTATCTGCAATACTTTTAGAGACAATTAGCATTTACTCATTTTGAGTAATTAGCTACGGGTCTGAAACTTGACCATGTGAAAGCTCTTCCAAAAGTAGGTGAATGAGTTGAGAAAAATTGGCTATCTGCAATACTTTTAGAGATAATTCGCATTTACTCATTTTGAGTAGGTGAGTAATTAGCTAAGGGTCTGAAACTTCACCAAGTGAAAGCTCTCAATTAGCTACAAATGAGAAAATAGCTATTACTCACTTATGGCATGCAATAGAACCCCAAACTATGTACCATCTTATAGCTAAGAACAAAGTAGCTGAACAACATATTTTAGGCAAACACTCTAACTGCAATAGTTTTGGAGTTACAATGGCTTTACTCAACAGTCAGAATTTCAAAGTAGCTATTACTCAGCTATCAAAGATTCAACAGGTCTGAAACTTTACTATGTAATAGCTTACCAAAAAGTAGATGGACAACATATTTGAAAAGATTTCCCTAACTTTAATACTTTTGAAGATATTTGACATTTACTTCTTTTGTTATTTAGCTACAAATGAGAAAATAGCTATTACTCACTTATGGCATGCAATAGAACCCCAAACTATGTACCATCTTATAGCTAAGGACAAAGTAGCTGAACAACATATTTTAGGAAAACACTGTAACTGCAATAGTTTTGGAGATACAATGGCTTTACTCAACAGTCGGAATTTGAAAGTAGCTATGACTCAGCTATCAAAGGTTCAACAGGTCTGAAACTTTACTATGTAATAGCTTACCAAAAAGTAGATGGACAACATATTTGAAAAGATTTCCCTAACTTTAATACTTTAGAAGATATTTGACATTTACTTCTTTTGTTATTTAGCTACAAATGAGAAAATAGCTATTACTCACTTATGGCATGCAATAGAACCCCAAACTATGTACCATCTTATAGCTAAGGACAAAGTAGCTGAACAACATATTTTAGGAAAACACTCTAACTGCAATAGTTTTGGAGTTACAATGGCTTTACTCAACCGTCGGAATTTGAAAGTAGCTATTACTCAGCTATCAAAGGTTCAACAGGTCTGAAACTTTACTATGTGATAGCTTACCAAAAAGTACATGGACAACATATTTGAAAAGATTTCACTAACTTTAATACTTTTGAAGATATTTGACATTTACTTCTTTTGTTATTTAGCTACAAATGAGAAAATAGCTATTACTCACTTATGGCATGCAATAGAACCCCAAACTATGTACCATCTTATAGCTAAGGACAAAGTAGCTGAATAACATATTTTAGGAAAACACTGTAACTGCAATAGTTTTGGAGATACAATGGCTTTACTCAACAGTCGGAATTTGAAAGTAGCTATTACTCAGCTATCCATGGTGCAACAGGTCTGAAACTTAACTATGTGATAGCTTACCCAAAAGTAGATGAATAACATATTTGAAAAGATTTCTGTAACTCTAATACTTTTGAAGATATTTGGCATTTACTTCTTTTGTTATTTAGCTACAAATGAGAAAATAGCTATTACTCACTTATGGCATGCAATAGAACCCCAAACTATGTACCATCTTATAGCTAAGGACAAAGTAGCTGAACAACATATTTTAGGAAAACACTCTAACTGCAATAGTTTTGGAGATACAATGGCTTTACTCAACAGTCGGAATTTGAAAGTAGCTATTACTCAGCTATCCACTGTGCAACAGGTCTGAAACTTTATTATGTGATAGCTTACCCAAAAGTAGATGAATAACATATTTGAAAAGATTTCTGTAACTGTAATACTTTTGAAGATACTTGGCATTTACTTCTTTTGTTATTTAGCTACAAATGAGAAAATAGCTATTACTCACTTATGGCATGCAATAGAACCCCAAATTATGTACCATCTTATAGCTAAGGACAAAGTAGCTGAACAACATATTTGAAGAAAAAGTTGTAACTGCAATAGTTTTTGAGTTATGAGCCCTTTACTCCAAGTAGCTAAGATAGCTATTACTCAGTTATCTTTAGGCCTAAGTCCATAAAACCAAAAAAATTCTGAGGGCGTGAAAATTCATTGGGACAATTAATTTACAAAAAATCTGTAGCTGTAGTAGTTTTGGAGGAATCTGCGTGACTAACTAACGCACGCACACACGCACGCACGCATGCACGCACGCACGCACACACAGGCATCATTTCATAATCTCCCTCCCGGGCTAAAGCCCGGCGGGAGATAATAATTCACATTTACTCATTTTGAGTAGGTGAGTAATTACCTACGGGTCTGGAACTTCACCATGTGAAAGCTCTCCCAAAAGTAGATGAATGAGTTATTTGAGACAAATTGGCTATCCGCAATACTTTTAGAGATAATTAGCATTTACTCATTTTGAGTAGGTCAATAATTAGCTAGGGGTCTGAAACTTCACCAAGTAAAAGCTCTCCCAAAAGTAGGTGAATGAGTTATTTGAGAAAAATTGGCTATCTGCAATACTTTTAGAGATAATTCGCATTTACTCATTTTGAGTAGATGAGTAATTAGCTATGGGTCTGAAACTTCACCACGTGAAAGCTCTTCCAAAAGTAGGTGAATGAGTTATTTGAGAAAAATTGGCTATCTGCAATACTTTTAAAAGATAATTCGCATTTACTCATTTTGAGTAGGTGAGTAATTATGTATGGGTCTGAAACTTCACCATGTGAAAGCTCTCCCAAAAGTAGATGAATGAGTTGTTTGAGAAAAATTGGCTATCTGGCAATACTTTTAAGCGATAAGCCACCTGCCAAATATGAAAGAAATGTGGACTGTAGGTCGCTAACAAGGAATACTCCACATTCCAGACATTTTTGTCTGCCACAGGCCTAATTTAGACATAAACCCTACCAAAAAGATAGGGTGGTGAGTCCTCTAGCATACCAGCCACCTGCCAAATATCAAAGAAATCTGGAAAGAAATGTGGACTGTAGGTCGCTAAGAAGCAATATTCCACATTTTAGACATTTTTGTCTACCACAGGCCTAATTTAGACATAAACCCTACCAAAAAGATAGGGTGGCGAGTCCTCTAGCATACCAGCCACCTGCCAAATCTGAAAGAAATCTGGAAAGAAATGTGGACTGTAGGTCGCTAACAAGCAATATTCCACATTTTAGACATTTTTGTCTACCACAGGCCTAATTTAGACATAAAGCCTACCAAAAAGATAGGGTGGCGAGTCCTCTAGCATACCAGCCACCTGCCAAATCTGAAAGAAATCTGGGAAGAAATGTGGACAGTAGGTCGCTAACAAGCAATATTCCACATTTTAGACATTTTTGTCTACCACAGGCCTAATTTTGACATAAAGCCTACCAAAAATATAGGGTGGCGAGTCCTCCACCATATCAAGCCACCTGCCAAATATGAAAGAAATCTGGAAAGAAATGTGGACTTTAGGTCGCTAACAAGCAATATGGAAAATTTAATGGTTAAATTAAATTTTTATTAGTTAATATCTTACCTAGTGGACCAGTGCATTTGTCCGGCGCGCAGCCGGTCCCGCCAAACGTTAGACAAAAACGTCCTGAGCTGGGCTCTGACCGGGACCGGTAGTGTACTCCCCATTCGCCAGGTGTCGTGACTGCACCCAGCTCCTCTACTGCGCGTGCGCGCGCATGCGTACTTCCTCTTTTTGTGGTCTACCTAAGAATGTCCCCCTTTGAGCTATTGCGGGGCAGGTAGGGTGGGACTCTCTTGGTCCACTAGGTAAGATATTAACTAATAAAAATTTAATTTAACCATTAAATTTTCCATTTTATTGCGTTAATATATCTTACCTAGTGGACCAGTGCAGAATAACTACCCAGTGGTTGGAGGGTAGCTATGGACAAAGGGGAGACAGAGACTCTAAGATCTACATATATACTCCGTAAATCCAGAGGACAACACCCGGGAAGGGTTTCTAACTACCCTGGATAGGTACAGTCTCTCTCTCCCCCCCCCCTTAGTTTTGTAGCTGACGAGTCCCCGAGGAAGTGAAGAAGGGGAATTGAAGATTAAGATGGTCCCCCATCTTCTTGCAACGCAAGACAGACTGCAGGGACGTTTTTTTTTTTGTTTTTTTACATGTATGAATACATATATACATCACTATATACATGGGCGTCTCCACTTAGTCCCTAATTTGCTGGGCAGCTACCACAGGACCCAAATGGTACACCTCAGAGTCTGCCCAGGCCAAGTCCTTCAAGTAAAATTGGGTGAAGGTGTTATGAGATTTCCAGTGACAGGCTGCCAAAATCTGGTCTAAGGGAACACCTCCCTGAAAGGCTTTGGACGCCGCGAACGCGCGAACGTCATGAGCCCGAACCTGATGCAACTGTTGAGCCTGTTGGTCTGACATCTGGTAACAAAGGACTATGGTTTGTTTGATCCAGGAGGAAACGGTAGCAGGGACAATATCCTTCTGGAAACTCTTCCTAAAGGAAACAAAAACCAATTCTTTGCCTGAACGGAGATCTTTGGTTTTGTCCAAGTAATAACGTAGTGCCCGGACCGGGCACAGACTCCTATCCTCCTTGAGGGATTTGTCCAAAGAAGGAGCCAAGGCTGGAATGATAACAGGGGCCACGCAAGCGGGGCCCTCTTTAGCCAGGTGGTTCTTAGAGATGAAACTAGGAGAAGGCGATAAGGAAACATTCGACCAATCCTCTTGGTGCCTAATGTTCCTGTGGACCCAAGCATGAATTTCACTCCTCCGTTTCCCAGAGCCCAAGGCTAGAAGGAAGACAGTCTTAAAGGTGAGGTACTTCAGCGAAGCCTTCCTGAGAGGTTCAAAGGGAGGTGTAAGTTGGTGAAGGACCAAAGACAAATTCCACGTAGGAACCCCACGCCTGCCTTTTGGTTTGTCCCTATGAAAACTGTCCAACAACCTGGACAAGTTTTCATCCTTGCTGATGTTAATTCTGGAATTCCCCACTTTGTCGGCTATGGCAGTCCTATAGCCTTCTATGGTACTAGGTTGAAGATGTTTCTCCTGAAAAAGGGAAAGGAGAAAATCCGCAATTTGCTCTATAGAGGGAGTTCTGAAGTCCACCTGATTCTTTTCACACCATCTGACAAAAACGGACCACTTTGATTCATAAATGGCTCTGGTAGAGCGTCTTTGAGGAGCCTCAATTCTTGTTGCCACTTCTGTCGAGAACCCGGCTTGCTGGATGGCAGAGGCTCTAGGAGCCAAGCATGAAGGTTCAGATTGGAAAGGTCCCGGTGAGGACACTGATTGAACGGTTGAGTGATCAAATTCGACACCTGAGGGAGCAGGAGGGGAATTTGAGCTGACATGTTGACCAGGTCCCAAAACCAAGGCATGTTGGGCCAACCTGGTGCTATCAGAATGAGACGACGGAATCCGTGGTCTAAGAGTTTCGTTACCACCTGATGAAGAAGGACCGTCGGTGGAAAGGCATAAGCGTCCAGGTCCTCCCAAGGGAGACTTAAGGCGTCCACTCCCCACGCTGATTGGTCTGGAACCGGGGATACAAACCGGGGAAGTTTGTGATTGAACCGGGTGGCAAACAGGTCCACAGACGGGCGGTGCCAACGCCGGCATATTTGAGCAAACACCTCCGGGAGGAGGGACCATTCCGTTTGGATCACCTGATTGAGTCGGGACAGTTTGTCGGCTATGACGTTCAGGTGACCCGGAATATGCCTGGCCCTCAGGACAATCTGCCTTTGATTGCACCAAAGCATCAGTCTCCAAAGGAGGGCACAGAGTGAGCCTGATTTCATACCCCCTTCCTTGTTGATGTAAGAGACCACAGTGGTGTTGTCTGTACAAACAAGAACTATCTGGTTGCAACATAACCGCTCGAACCGTTTTAAGGCCAGCAGGACTGCCTTGAGTTCCAACAAATTTATGTGCAAGGCGCTTTCTGACTCTAACCAAACTCCTTTTGCCATGTAATCGCCTAAGTGAGCGCCCCAACCTTCGTTTGAGGCGTCTGTAAACAGTTGAAGGGCGTGTTGAAGAGGGTGTAAGGGTTGACCGGAGAGCACCTTGGCCGGGTCCAACCACCACCTTAGATGTACATGGAGAGATGAAGGAATTGGGATGACCTTTTCCAGAGATTCCGGGGCATGCCAATGCTTTTTTAGGTGCCACTGAATGGGCCTCATACGTAGTCGCCCCGATACTACTTGTTTTTCTGTTGCTGTCAGAAGGCCGATTAAAGACATGAACTGCCTGACCGTGCAACATTCCAGACCCAGGAGAAGGTTGAGCTTCTGAGATAGACTCCTCCACCTGTCCTGAGTTGGTTTGACTAACCCTTGAGATAGGTCGAAATGATAACCTACGAAGTCGAAGGTTTGTTGGGGAACCAGCTCTGACTTGTCCATGTTGACTACCCAACCTAGAGAGCGGCAAAGGTCCAAAAGGATCTGGGTATGACGTAGGCAAATTTCCCGGCATGGGGCTCTCAGTAACCAATCGTCTAGGTATTGGTGGATGCGAATACCCCTCGATTGAGCCATGAGTTTTACCTCCTTGACCACCTTTGTGAACTCCAACGGAGCCGTCGACAGGCCAAAGGGAAGTGCTGTGAACTGAAAGGTCTGACCTTTTAAGTGGAACCGGAGATATTTTCGCGACCTGTGGTTTATGGGAATGTGAAAATAAGCGTCGCTGAAATCTAGCGAAGTGACCCACTCCCCCTGTTGCAGGGAGAGTCTGATGGTCTCCGGAGTTTCCATCTTGAACGTTGCTGGAGCAAGGTAAAGGTTCAGTTGGCTTAGATCTAGAATGGGCCTCCATTTCCCGTTGGGTTTGGGCACCAGGAACAACCGGTTGTAGAAACCCAGAGATGACTGAACGGCCACCTTTTCGATAGTCTGTTTTTGACCTAGGGAATGCAATGCCTCGTTCAGACTTTTGTTTCGAGAGGGATTTGATGAACCACTGATAATCACAGGAAATCTTGCCAGAGGTGGTCTCTCCTTGAAGGGTAGTTGATACCCTTCCCTGAGGATGGAGACTACCCTTGGATTTGAACCCAGGGAGAGCCAAACCTGCCAAAACAGTTGCAGACGGCCTCCCACAGGTGGATCTTTTGCAACACATGGGGCATTTGTTACATTTGGGGCAAAAAGACACTGATTTACAGACAAAGCACTGTTCACAGATTTTATTCCTATTTGAGAATGAGAGGGTCTTACGTTTTTCTTTTGTAACAGCCCTTTTACAGAAGGTGCAGGAAGAACAACATGCAAATTTACAGTCTCTTGAAAAGTCTCTTTGTTTGCTGATGACACTAGATTGAGATCCCCTAAACTTGAACTTAACACAACTGGGGGACTCAGTAGATATTGATTGTCATTTATACGGTTTTGTACCACGGGCAGGCTTGGAGTAGTAAGTAGAACCAGATCCACCTCTACCACGACCCCTACCCCTGCCTCTGCCCGAGAATTGCCTCCAAGGTTGTTGATTTTGGGAAGAGGAGAAGCCGGATTGACGACTCTCTTTCTTTTCATATGGCTGGTACCGGAATTGATGCTTCTTTGAGTGCTGATATGTGCCCGGGCCGGGACCAGTAGCACTCTTGTTTGAATCATGCTTTTGAATATCCTGCTCCGCTACTGCCAGTACATCATCCGGGAATAGCCCGTAAGTGAACAGGGGAGCATTTCGTAGTTTATTCCAGGTATCAGGTTTCAGGCCTGGTTTAACGTACTCGAGATAAGAATCTCTCCTCAACAAAATGAAGTTGGCTAGCTGAACAAATAAGCTGTCTGCGAGGTGCTGGAAGGCAGTACCTAAGGCGACAGAAACACTACTGTGGAAAGCTGACAAGTCTTTCAAGTCCTTGATGGCGTCGGTGACTTCCTTAGGGGCCTTGCCCTGAACAATGGTAGCGTTTAAAAATGAAATATGTTGATTCATTTTGTCCTGAATTTCACTCACGCACCTGTTGAACCCGGCTGCGTGATTGGTAATCAGAGAGCCTTCCTTAGCACATTGCTCCCACCTTCTAAGAATCTCCTGAGGGATCCTGGGAACGAGAAGGGTAACCTTCTGCAACACGAGTGTTCAGTTTCTCCATCTTATAGCAAAGCCAGTCGTCAGCTGGTAACTCTACTGAAACTTTGCCTGAGCGACGAGGATGCTTTCCTTTCCAAGGGTTGTCAGAACGGTTGTCTGCATCACTGGCTGAAGCTTCAAAATCTGGTATGTGAGACCAGCCAAGAAAAGATCGGACCGACCGGACCATTTCTCTGTAGTTCATTTCCTCGTTTTTCTCATTGATTTCAGTATCTGAAAGTTCACCCTCCTCACTGGATTCCTTATCTGACCGGTCCGGAAGGGGTTCCCCGTCTGACAGAGCCGGATCCGGCTGAGCAAAACTATCCTGTGTAAAGGAAGCAGAAGTACTGGTATACTGTGGACCGGTGATGACCGGTTGAGAGGCGGACCCTAGGGAGGAGACACTGGTGACAGCAGGCACAGTTTCCTCCGGTTCACCAAGAACTTGTAAACCCGGACCGGGTACCACTGTCTTGGGAGAAATAGGGTCCCTAGCAATCTGACTTGCAGAACCGGCAGCAGCGGCCGGTTTGATAGACTTCTTGTGTTTTGATTTTCCTTTCTGTTTTTTAACAGAAGAAGCAGAATCCTCTACGTCCTGACCCGGAGGCCTCACCGGACCGGTGGCTCTAGGGTCAGGAGAGGGATTGATAAAAGGCGTGTCAGAGATAGGGGCTTGACCCGTTGAAACAGGCATCTTTGGAGTAGAAAATATGTTGGTTCTAGTAAGGAGAGCCTCAAAACGGGCGAATTTTTCCTCCAACTGATTGTTCAATAATTCAAAATCCTGACGGGAGACAAAGTCTCCAGTACTTGTCTGGTCAGAAACCGGGAAAGCACCGGCAACAATCCGTTCCTGCGCATGCGCAGTGTCCGGAGACATCTCAAGTTCATCCTGTTCCTCCACCGGACCCACAACAGTAACTTTACTGGGAGAAATCAAAATCCCTGCTTTTTTGTCTTTTCGGATTTGATATTGTGGGGTTGCTAGCATACCTTTCTGGGAGTCAGACAACGCATCACACAATTCACAGTCCTGACCATTGACACAAGGGTCATCTCCCACCTTTTTGTCCCTACAGCGGGCACACTTTTTATGAAGGTCAAACCCCGCCATAACATGGCCACAACTACCACGCCTCTGTCCTGGTGATGCCATGATAAATATATTTTGCAATATCCAAAGCTTTCCTTCTAACACGTTTGCAAAGAAACAATATAATTTAAAGTTTATTTTACTGAAATTTATCCGCTAAAACACTATGGCGCCAAACAAAAAGAGGAAGTACGCATGCGCGCGCACGCGCAGTAGAGGAGCTGGGTGCAGTCACGACACCTGGCGAATGGGGAGTACACTACCGGTCCCGGTCAGAGCCCAGCTCAGGACGTTTTTGTCTAACGTTTGGCGGGACCGGCTGCGCGCCGGACAAATGCACTGGTCCACTAGGTAAGATATATTAACGCAATAAAATTCCACATTTTAGACATTTTTGTCTACCACAGGCCTAATTTAGACATAAAGCCTACCAAATAGATAGGGTGGCGAGTCCTCCACCATATCAAGCCACCTGCCAAATATGAAAGAAATCTGGAAAGAAATGTGGACTGTAGGTCGCTAACAAGAAATCTCTGCGGACGACAATGATGATGAATCCATAGTATCCCCGCTTCGCGCTGGGGATACAATTACCTACTTGTTCCAGCTTATACTCAGGTGATAATGAGATGTTTTATTAAATATATCCATTGTCAACATATCATTTTCATCAAAAATACCTGTGTATTTTATACTATAAGAAAACACCTTTTCATCTGTACATGATCACATAAATAATATTTTAAATATCTATTATAAATGACCTTCACCAACCTAGACTGTACTTCCTTTACAGTCACAATGGTAAAATATAGGCACTTCTTAATTTTCTTTTATTGAAAATTAACTAAAATTTTTTGTAAACAAGTTACAGGTGAGAAGTGTAACAAAGAATTGCCAGTTAACACAATAAATGTGTAACTTTTTAACTTTTGGTAAATTAAAATAAATCATTTAATACTACTTGCCAAGTACATGTAATTATAGTCAGTGCATGAATTATAGTCACCTCCAGTTTATATCTTAGTGTAAAGACACTATTAGTCAACTTGAAATGTTATTGTAGCCTTGCTAAAGCCTTTCTTTTTTAGCCTTGCTAAAGCCTTTTTTTGCAATTAGAGAAAAATTTGAGTTCAGAAAATGAAGTTTCAGTTCACATAATGTACTCATACATACACTTGCTTGTACATCTGCATACTGCTAAGTTGGAGATGAGCTTATATCTCTTAACAGGTATGACTGCTTTATGAATAGTTAATATCTGTGTCCATGTTTGAAAAAGATATGGTACAAATTTGAGACTTAAGCAAGGCTAATATTGTTGTCATAATCATCCGCACTGGTATCCTATTGTTAAAGATTACTGTGACAACTGATGACAAAAAATAGGGTTATCAATAATTTTTGCCACGAGAGTGATCACCAGGAAAGGATATGTTTTTAAATACAGGAGTAAATACACAAAAGCCCATATAATTTAAATTATTGTAGATTTGTAACAAATTTTATACAAGCACTAAAACGAAACTGTACCATAATATTCCTTTCAAGATATGGAGATAAACAAAGCAGAAATATAATAACATTAACACATATAGGTACTGCAGGTTAAATTGAAAGGTTTAAATATGGGAGGAAAGATAAGGATAATCAAAATAAATAATATCTGCACACAAAAACAAAAAAAACAAAAACATCAGAGATGCCTGTACCCCACAGCCTTGGGAAATAGTTTCAATACTATGAGATAAATAAGTTGTGAAACAGTACAAAGATCAGGATACTATCAGAGCATTGTCAGTTATGTAAATACCACTATAGTCACTATGGCAAGGTCAAAGGTCAAGTCAAGGTCACACCATGATGTTGCACACCTACATCCCCATCCCTACAAAGTTTTAACTGCCTGCACTTAATGGTTTTTGAGATAAAGCCCAGACAAGATTTTAAAGGTCAAGGTAACTACAGGAAGGTCAAAGGTTAAATCAAGGTCACACCATGACATTACACACTAACACACCCTTACCAATGTCTCTACCAAGTATCAACTTCCTACATATTATAGTTTGTGAGATATAGCCCGGACAAAATCTTCAAACTCAAGGTCACTACAGCAAGGTCAAATCAAGGTCACACCTACATCCCCCAACCAATGTCTCTATCAAGTTTTAACTTTTTACACCTTAGAGTTTCTGAGATACAGCCTAGACAAGCTTTTTCCCGCTGCCCGCCTGCCCATCTGAATGCCATGGGTGAAAACAATACCCACACAGGCCTTAAAGCCTTAAAGCCTGTGGGGTAAAAAATCACATAACCACAATTGGAATTCTGAATAGCTAGGATTAGCAAACCATTTTGTGAATTTGAGACAACTTTGAGTATTTAGCACCAGAATTTTAACATATCCTGAAAATGTGAATCGTATCTGTCAGTATCACTTTTTTATCTTCTGACAATTATGATGCCAGATATTTCAATGTAGCCAATAATATGAAGAATTTTATAACAGTTGCACAACATTATAAAAGTTTATACATGACACAGATAGATTCTGAAAATATATACACATACGACCATGCTATGCCTCTTTAGTTCTCAACCATAAATCAATCTCTGTAAGCTCTGAAATTGGGAAATCCAAAATTCACAAAAAATAACAATATCTGCTGTGAGGCCCCCCCAAAAATTAACTAAACCAAAAAAACAAGCAGATGACTTTGTTAAGTGTTAAAAGACTTTACATCTATCACTCATGCCACCATCTCTCAACTTTAGTCCCATTATCCTTCCAGTTCTTATCTTTCTCTCCTTGCCATTGTCTATCTTCACTTTTTAAAGTTGAAGGTTGTGAAAAGTCCTCTACACCTGAGGTCAAGGTTGTCATTCTTCCTGGAGATTCATCTGGACCATTTCTTGGTGATGGGAAGTCTTCCCACAACTTATTCCCATGTCCTTGACCTTGTAAATGATCGGATTCCACCTGGAATCTCAAAAGTTTCTTGTTCTTATAGTCTTGTCTTCTCGAAAGCAATCTACTGTGAGATTTTGCTGGTGAGTTTCTTCGATGGAATATAGAACCTGTATTTTGAGAATGTAATATGGAAGTATTTGACTGCTTACTGTTCAAAGTTCTTTCTTCTGAAGGAAACTGTAACCTGGTTGTTTCTTTTCCTTCATCATCTGTGTCACTACTTGAACTATATTCAGGCACTGTATTCCTTGGTGTGATTACAGGTACGTTTGTAATATTTCTTTGTTTCAGTGGGGTACTTTTGCGACTGCTATACTTGTGTGAAAAGTTATTGTAAAGATTATCCTCATTTGTCCAGTGTCTTGAACGTTCAAACTTACTTAATCTAGGTGTATTCCAAGAAGTAAGAGGACCAAGTGATATTCTTAGGTCATTCTGTTTTTCCTTAAATGCGTCCTCTGCAAGCCGAGGGGTCTTGGGACTGTTTTCATTACTGCTATTTTCATCGTCTCCCAATTTTCCAGACAATGGGGATGGTTGGCTCAGCCTTGCCATATCAAGGGCTGGTAAAAAGGTTGGCTTCTTGGGCCTTTGTGGACAGACAGCCTCATGGTTGCTTGGGGTAAATATGACATTGCCCCTTGGGGTCACAAGACTTCCTAGTTCCACAACAGAAACTTTATTCCTGGATGTAGGGCTAAATGTTGATGTTTCTGGTTTCCAGTAAGAATGTTTATTACTCTGTGTTCTCCTGGGTGATATACTGTGTTCACTACTCCGATTAGTTCCAAGAGATATCCCTTCTAAAGTTAAATTTAATCCATCATTCTCCTCAGTAATATCCAGAAGATTCAAATTTGGAACATAGTTCTTAGACACCATATTAACACTAGTCATTTTGTGTCAAAATGTATATTTCTTGCCAAATATATAAAATATAAATAATTCATGTATAACATTGACGAGCTTGTAAACCAAAACATAGAAGGTCTTCTGCTTAGAAAACACTTTAAACTCTTCATACATTTATATATTATAGAACATCATTTATTACTCAGACAGGCCTTTATTATGGAATCACCTCACACAATAACAATTTGTTTACTGCCTTGATTTTGCTGGTTGTTAAGCACACACCAATACACACATGCAAGCAGAGAGTATTGATTGCCCGATGACGCTGTTGGCTATGGGATCTCCATTTGCATCAGCTTTTAACCTGTAAGTTACTGCATAAAACAGCCAGGTATCAATGAGAATCTATAAGCAGAATAAAATGTTTTAACTGAGGAGTGGAGTTTATTTCTATATTTTTATGAATGCATAATTCATGGACACTGGAGCTGATTTGTCTTGTGGCAATCAGAAGCCTTCACTTAACATCAATTTAAGTTGGCTATAGCATGCTGCGATGTCCATAGTTAGTATTGAATATATTATATATTCATTATGATTTATGAGCAGCTAATTATTGGATGTAACAAAGAACTTGCAAGAGAAAAGTTCCGCCCCACCACATAAGTCATGCAGTTTGTTATACATCACAAGCAACACTGTACAGTTTCTATTTGTTGACCTTCTATTGTCCGAATATTTGATTTTATGAACTCATTTCCACTCCCCTAGATTACAATTATGGTATTTCCCTTTTGTTATACTGAAATACCTCATCTATTTCACATGGCTGTAAATGGAAAACTAGTTTATCTAATTATTTGTTGCTTTAATTCTTGAAACTAAGAACTGGATATAAATTTATCAAAGTGTTTGGTGTAATAAGCAGAATTAAATATAAAACTTTTGTCACAATTGTTTTCTCAATATTTCAATTGAATATTATTAAATACCTAAAAGGCAAATTATTTGGTGACATACAATATGTTTTTAATGTTCTTACCTATTTTTCAGCCAAAACTTATTGCAGAGATTCACCAAACTGACAAAGTTATATGGTTTGTTTATAGTTTTGAAGATATTTCAACAATTTTTATAACTGGTTATATCACTTAGTTCTGGTAACCAACAACTGGTTTGGGAGAATTTAAACCAACTATTACTCTAATTTTCTATTATGTGCTACTTTTACTTGTGTTGGTATTTATACTCAGTGCAATATCTCCAAATACTACAGGACTCAGGACTCAAAGCACAATATGACCCGTCTGACTGTACAAGTACAGTCCAACTCTCAAATTACTCTCCCCTAACTGAAAGACAGAGGCTCAAGGATGACCATTTATCAACGTCCTGGAGGTTCTTTAACCTGCCACTGGAGATAAGACTCAATGACAGAGGATTGCCATTTTAAGTGGTGATCCAAGGCACTATGTATCTGCCTGTACCTACGACTGAATCCACGTCCTCTGTGTTCCTAGGCAAGTGTGTTACCCACTAGGCCACAGTGGCAGATTATTATGATGATTATTATCTAAACAAAAGCCTGCTCTCCTAGAATTGTTGAATACAGGTTGTCTTGAACTGAATATCATTGCATCTCAAAGTAAACAAATCTGAAGAATTTTTTGCACACTATTCTATATTTTTGTGTGACTATATTAGGTCTCTAAGTGATCCCTCCTGATGCAAACTGGCACAAATTTTGATCATTTTGTCTTATTTTTAATGAGTGCACTTAGTGGAGAGTTTTAACATATTGCAGCTAATTTGATATTTCTTACTCTTACAATGCTGAGATGTTACTTTATGGGAAGATTTATTACAGCAATGAGAAGGACCCTTTCATAAGGTTAGGTTAAGTTTCAAGACAAAGTGACTGTAATAGATTAATTACAGGTAATGAGAAAAAAATGGAATGGTTATCATTACTGTGTTGTATTTTGCAAATCTATAATTCTTGTATCTGTAACATGTCACTTCCACCAATGGGTAAATATATTACCGGTAAATAAAAAGAAATATTATTTACATATGGAGATATTTCAAACAATACTTAAACTGATCTGGCTTGTACATGAGTAGAGTGCCAGACTTGGTAAATGTCACAAAGCTTTGACATTCAGAATGATCTCTGTTAGGAGTCTGGTTACAGTCAGAATCACAATAGAGTAGCACTTTTATATTTGTGTGCTCAGTGAAAAACCATGGAAAGAGATCAAAAGATACATACACTTACAAGAGATGGGAGAGATGCAAAAAACAACAGAACTGGAGACAGCTGGAAAGTAGAAACTCAATGCTTAACATTAAAAATAGCATCAGAGATGCCCGTACCCCACAGCCTGGGGAAATAGTTTTCAACACCATGAAATATAGAAGTAGTGAAACAGTACAAAGATCGGGATACTTTCAGAGCAGTGTCAGTTAAATTAAAGTCAAAATGATGTTTAAGTAGAGAAAATAACATCTAAGAGAAGGAAAATGTATGTAAAGATAAAGTATTAAAACAAGACAATTCGGCTACTTTATACTTTTCTGTTACGAGATTTAAGCAATAATATAATTAATGTTTTTAGCAATCCCATCCTTTTATTTTTATTGTAATACACAGGAACACTATTCATGGGCGTTGGGGGCTTGCCCCCATTTATAACTCTGTTAATTTAATTTCATATTTCCTTCACAATTTCCTGCAATTATCAAATATGGCAGATCCCATACCGGTAAAGTAAAATTGCCCCGACAATTCAATAGCAAGATGACAGCATTAATCAGTGAACTAAAAATTATGATGCACACCTACTCCTCCTAACCAATGCCCCTACTATCAACTTCCTACACTTTACGGTTCAGAGATATTGTCTGGACAAAATTTTAATGGTCAAGGTCACTATGGCAAGGTCAAAGGTCAAATCAAGGTCACACCATGACGCTGCACACCTACACCCCCTAACAATGTACCTACCAAGTATCAAGTTCCAACACCTTACGGTTTCCGAGATATAGCCCAAACAAGATTTTATAGGTCAAGGTCACTACAGCAAGGTCAAATCAAGGTAACACCATGACGGTGCACACCTACACCCCCTAACCAATGTTCCTACCAAGTATCAACTTCCTACACCTTATAGTTTACAATATAGCCTGGACAAGATTTTATAGGTCAAGGTCACTATGGCAAGGTCAAAGGTCAAATCAAGGTCACACCATGATGCTGCACACCTACACCCCCTAAGCAATGTACCTACCAAGTATCAAGTTCCAACACCTTACGGTTTCCGAGATATAGCCTGGAAAAGATTTCTAAATTCGAGGTCACTACTGCAAGGTCAAAGGTCAAATCAAGGTCTCACCATCTGGCACAGCTACACCAACCAATGTTCCTACGAAGTATCAACTTCCTACACCTTACGGTTTCTGAGATACAGCCCGGACAAACTTTTTCCTGCTGCAAGCGTGCCCGCCCATCTGGACACCATGGCTGAAAACAATACCCCGACAAGGACTGTGGGGTAAAAAAGGGCTGTGGGGTAAAAAAACATAATCTGTGGTATTGGTAGAAAAACCAAGATTAAAACCAAGATTAAAACAAGTTATTGGAGCCATTATTAAACACATCACTCTCTTATGGATTATGGACGGATTCCAACTATCTTAAAAAAAAACAACTGTAAAACTGAATTAATCCTGTTGGGTCATCCAAAGCAACTCCAAAAATGTTTCTCAAGTAGTTTAAAAGTGAATGGTGAAGATGTAAATTCGAGTGTTGACATTAAGTATCTACGAGTCTATTTAGACAACCAGCTTCACTTCAAGTAACACATTACCCATAAATGCATAGTGGATATCCTTAAACAATCACTCAATCCCCAACACATCAGCCCCACCCTTACAACAGAAGCAACACATACACTTGTTCTAGGCTTAGTAATGTCATATCTTGATTTTTGAAATAGTGTACTGTTCGGTTCACCACAAAAATCAACCAAAATTGCAAACGTTCAAAATATAGCTGCCAAATTAGTCCTTAGCAGGGCAAAATATGAAACCTCAAGCTGATCTTGAAAGTTGTTTCATTGGCTTCCAATTGCTGCCAGGATTATATTCCAACTTATCATGCTTGTGTACAAATGCCTTCAAGGAAATGTTCCAGAATATTTTAAAAACCTGCTGACTCTAAAATCATTGTGGAAAGAGTTACCCTTCAACATCTGAAATGGTTTCGGAAAAAAATAAATATCTCTTTGACAAGTATTATGAATAGACTTCCATGTAAATGTACGCTTGAAAGATAATTGCAAAAATGTGCAATATGAAATGCAATATGTTATATTGTAGTGGGTTACCTCTAAATAATTGTTTTATTTAAATCTGATTAGCTGGGAGCATGTTACCTTTTTTTAATCTTTTATTATTCTATTCAACTCTTGCATTCTCAGTACCACTAATACCCCTGTTCCACCACACGACTATGGCTCCCAATTAAGGTATTTTAGGAATCAGTTTCTTAAAAATATCCTAGACAGTTTGCTTGAATCTGTTTGGATCTGTTGAGGTCGGTATAAAAATCAAACATGTTTGATATTTTTCACAACAAATATTCCAGTCTCAGACTTCCGGAAACCTCATCAGACCCTAATTTACACAATCTTATGTGGTCTGGGACTTTCTGGGACTGTTAATGTCAGATCAGTTTTGTTTTAGTCCCAGGAGGTCGGGACTTAATCCCAGATCTATCCTCAACCCCCCATGGAAAAAACAAAAATCGGCCACAGCAGTCTGAGGAAATCTGTTATTTGTCCCAGGAAGTCTGAGGAGATCTCAGATCAGTCTGAGACCCAGTCAGTATGTCCCAGACAGGATCGGTGTTGAATCGTATCACAATCGTGGTTTAATTGCCTCTTAGTCAGGGAACGATCAAGAGTTGTCTGAGGAGGTCTGAGGCTTCCTGAGAACAATCACAGAACTTGATCAGAACTCCATTGTCCCACCCATTATTCATGATTTTTTCACAGACTCTCAAGGATTAAGAGTCAGCGGACTAATCGGGGCTTAATCCTTTGGTGGAACCGGGGCATTAGTAAAACATACTTCTAAAAACTTTCTCTATACTATTGTATACCACTTTTATGCCTATTAATTCTATTAATTATTTGTTTGGGTCTGCTGAGTACTACTGATACGCTTCTGTATACTACCTGGTATTAGAGCTCCCTTGGCAACTCGCCAACTCAAGTTCCTTAACATTTTTGTTCAATTCGTGAACATCAGTTTGTCTTGTTGCAAACTCGATTTTTTTTAAAGCATAAATAAAATTATGCTTAACTTCAAAAATACATAATTAAACAACTTGCCAGTATATAAAGACGTAATAAAAGCACAATTAAACTTGTTTACACAATTTTACCTATTATGACTCCAAGTCAATAATTTCTCTCCATGTACCTTACCTGGTAAAACAACTAATCAAAACGTCCATCTTTTATTAATCAACATGGCAGGGATGTTGATCTTTATTTTGCAGGTAAATACGACAAATTTTGTTGAAAAATGGTTAAAAACAGATTTTATTATGAAAGGAAGAACACTAGTGCATATACATATAAAGTTAAGGCTTTGGTGTTTTAAAACTGTTGTTATTGACTCAAGTTTGACTCGAGTTGATTTGTCAGTGATACATGAAACTAGAGTCGGTACTTTATACTGTGACGGCTCACGGGAGCACTTCCTGGTATTTATGTCTATAAACTATTTCTATTCCTCTAATTTACACTTATTTAATGATATATCTTTGACTAATAATTGTTGAAATTAAGAAAGCTATGGCAGGTTCTTCATCAGTCTTTTAGGGATCCAGAGATGATTTTTCTTCCTCAGCAGTCAGGCAAGTCTCTTGCCAACCAGTTTGCTAACTACTTCTATGAGAAAATATATTAAGTAATATATACATTGCCAAATATTCAAATACAACTGCCACAACCGGCCCCCCATTTAGGACCCCCCCCCCCCCCACTTCTGTGAATGACTGAGCCATAGAAAAGATTATTTGGTGATTTGAGACAGGCTTACACTAAAGAGAAACCTTACCGATTAACTACATTTTCATACGTTTTATGACAGTCCATCAAAAATATTACAACCATTACGTCAGAAAAAAACGCTGTGAACATACTTGTACTGTATAATTTTGTTATATAACAATACCTTTTTCAGATTCCATGGATTCTTTTTCTTTATTATAATCCATGCTTAATAACTCTCCATACAATTTATTCCTTTTTAACCCAAAGCTATTTCAAACCGTGTGAAACTTAGCTATAATTGCACAAGTAAATTACTTTACAAAGCAAACCCTCGCCTTTCAAAATTTATGAAGTAGGTATGTTTCAAATATTAACACATAAAGTGATGATTTATTGCTGTCTTATCAGTCAGCCTTATCAAAGCTACAGTCGGTAAAAGGAGATGAGATTGGTGGTCACTTCCCTTGCAGATAAATATGCATTTTGCATACATTATGAAGTCCTCTTGTTAGCCTTGCACACAAGTGAAGTGTCAGTTTAACAGTTAAACTCTTACCAGGGAAATACAAAGTTAACATAATAGTCTGAAAAGTGCAGTATACTGTACACTACTATCAGATGACAATGAATATGGATAAAAACTAAATCTACAACTGAAGGATTTGTCAAACAGCTGTTAACTGTGTCACTACTTTTTGTATCAGAAAAATCTGCATACAATGAATCTTGGTTAAAAGCTATCATTTAAGACATACTTAATTACTACAACACAAAGGGACCTTGGTAGCCTAGTGATTTTGTTCGGTTATTTTTGTTGTGGTAAAAGCAACAAAATCCACAAAGAATACTTGTGAACCAGTTATTGCAAACATCATTATTTTTAGGCTTCTGGAAAAGTTGATACGTATCAAAAAAAAAAGAAGAAAAAAAACTATTTCCCGCCGCCCGCCCACCCGCCTGCCCGCCCATCCAGACACCATGGGTGAAAACAATACCCCAACAGCCGTTAAGGGCTGTGGGGTAAAAACCTACAACTTTAACTACAACTAGTACTGACAACTGACAGAAATGCTACTGGGTTGAAAAGATTAAGATCCTGCCAGTCTGTTTGTCCTAGAAGCTGTAAGATGGTTATATATGGACATTTCGCACAGTTGAATTATGATTTGCATGTTTTCAATATTGTGCAGCCATACAGATGTGGCCATACATGCTTGTGTGTGGTGTTGGGGAAAACCTGTGGCTCACTTGATGAAATACCATCTGTTACAATGGGAAGTTGCAAAAGTAAAACCCTTAATGAATTCTAATATGACTTAATATGACTAACAGTGCTTAATCTACATAAAAAGATACCCAAAGGTGCAACAACCAAAATTCGAGTAATAAGCCATATAAGAGATATAAGAGAGATAAAATAGTATCAAATATCCCATAGAGAGATAAAATAGCATCAGATATGCAAGATCAAAGGTGAAATCCAGGTCATGCGATGACGTTGCACACCCATAACCCCCGACCAATGTCCCTACCAAATATCAACTTCCTACACCTTATGGTTTCCGAGATACAGCCCGGAGAAGGCATTATAGGTCAAGGTCACTATGGCAATTTCAAAAGTTAAATCAAGGTCACACTGTGACGTTTTACATCTACACACCCTAGCCGATGTCACTACCAAATATCAACTTCCTACACCTTATGGTTCCGAGATATAGCCCGGATAAGATTTTATAGGTCAAGGTCACTATGCCAACGTCAAACATCAAATCAAGGTCACACCATTGCGTTGCACACCTTCACTGACACCATGGGTGAAAACAATACCCCGACAGCCCTTAAGGGCTGTGGGGTAAAAACTGCTAAAATAAGGAAAATATTTGTTGAAAATGTATTGTAAACAATAAAATTCTTTTATTGGATTTTAATGGAGAAAATTTACTTTGAATCGACATGTAAGCTATTCATTTGCGATAGTATAAGTTTATAGAGGGGCGCTTACAAAAGCATGGGCACTGGTAAACAGTAACTTGTAACTGACTCGGCCATTGACGCCACTATAATGATTAATATTCAAACATTTTAGACATGTAGTATTTCTTCTTTCATCAAATTCAATAGCTTGTCTTAAATTGATGAACATACTGTTTACCTAATGTTAGTGGTTTAAACAGGAATACTGGTATTCCACTTTTTTTTTTGTTGTGGTAGAAATTACGAAATCTATAAATAATACAAGAATTCAGTAAAATTGTACTGTACCACCAACTCTGATTAAAGATTGAAGCAGATGAAATTTGAAAGGACAAAAATTATGCTGGATACTGGATAGACAAAAATAGTTGGTAGACTGGCAGTATTTTTTGCAGATTTCACTAGATGTCAGCAGAAAATTCAATATAGTATCATTTTAGTAACCTCCTGTTAAACTGCAGATATGACCATACAAGTTAATGCACTGTACAAGATGGGTCTTGTCTTGTTTGCTTCCTCTCTTCATGGAGGAAAGAAACATTACCATACAGGTCTTCTTCAGGATTTTTTATATCCACAACCTAGAAACTGAAAAATGTGATGCCATGGCAACACTTGCTGCCAGATATTGCTGAAAAGCTAACCAGCTCCTATTCACACAGGGGTTTTAAATGCAAAGAGCCCCCAAAAATATAGGTTAAAGAAACAGGAAAAGTTGTAGCCATGGCAACACATGTTGCCTGGTGTTGCCAGAAAAGTAATCAGCTCCAATTCGTGCAAGGGTATGAATAGCAAAGAACCCATAAAAATATTTATTTATAAGTCCAAGAAACAGCAAAAAGTGTTGCCAAAAACTCATCAGCTCCAATCTGTGCAGGAGTTTGGAGTGTAAAGAACCCTGAGAAAGATTTTTAAGCCCAAGAAACATGAAAAACTGTTGCCAAAAAGTTAATCAGCTCCAGTTTGTGCTGGGGACATGGAAAGCAGAGAACCCATAAAAATATTTTTTGCACAAAAAAAAAAAACCCCCAAAAAACCCAGAAAAAGGTGTTACCAAGGCAATACTTGTTGCCACGGCAACACTTGTTGCCAGATATTTCCAAGAATTCAAAGCAATTACACACAAACTTTCATGCCATTAAACCTCCACACCAAATTTAGATGAGACACATAAAAAACTGTACCTGACTGCAATGAAGCAATGAAGGGTGATTCAGAGTTCAGAGGGAAAGGCAAAATAATATCCATGTCCAGCAGGATGGATATAATAAATAAAATAAGTTGTAACCTTAAACTCATTTCTTTAAGTATCAGGTTTTTATGGCAATATTACAATAAAGATCCTGTTTTGGTCTAGATATGTGTACATGTTTAATTTAGATAAAAACTCTCAACTATCTAATCTAATCTAATGTGGACTTTTATAGCGCTTAAATCTCCATCACTGATGGACTCTAAGGCGCATCTAGACATAAAGCAAGGCAGTTAGCGTTAATCAAGGGACATAGCCAGGTCGTACCAAGGAGACACAGATGTGACGGGGGAGGCTATGGTGGGTAGGCTTTTGAAATAGGTATGTTTTAAGCTTCTTTCTGAAGGAGGCAACTGATGTTGCACTACGAACATCTTGAGGGAGGTCATTCCAGATCTTCGGAGCATCAAAGGCAAAACTATGGCCAAAATGTTTGGCTGACTTAAAGACTGATGAATGGAAAGGAGGAACTGTAAGGTATTGTCGATCTGGGTGACTATGCCTAGTACTATAGGGACAACTACTAAAGACAAGAACGGTTCGAAATAAGGAGAACCACTATGCAAAAATTTATACACAAATTTGTTGCGGATTTGTAACAATACAAGCAAGGGTGTTCTGAATACTTTGCAATTTGTGCTGATTGAAACTGCACAAACCTCTGAACAGAGAGTTACAATAGTCCAGATGACTACTAACCAAGGCATTTGCAGCAAGGACTGCCACTTCAGGAGTGAGATACTTTCTAATTCTACGGAGGTCACGCATCTGAAGGAAGCACTCTTTACAAGTCCTCTTGATATGCTCAGAGAATGAAAAATCTGCATCAAACCATACACCTAGATTTCTGACAGAATCAACCGGATGAAGAAGGCTACCAAGAATGCTAACAGGAAAGTGAGAGGAAATCTTCTGACATTGAGCCTTGGAACCAAAGACAATAAACTCAGTTTTTTCAGGGTTGAGCGTCAATTTACTGAGAGACATCCACTCTTGGACATCATGAAGGCAGGCATTTAGCTTGGTGAGAGCCGAAAAAAGCATTCTTATGGGAGAGATGGATGTATAACTGAGTATCATCCGCATAAAAATGGAATTTAATATGCGGGTGGAGGCGAATAACTTTACTAAGTGGTGTTGTATAGAGTGAAAACAGTAACAGACCCAGAACAGAACCTTGTGGAACACCATAGATGAGATTGCTTAATTCAGATAGTGTGGAGCCTATCTTAATGGCCTGGCAACGATTTCTTAAGTAGGAAGCAAACCACCTTAGAACTGTTCCACCAAGACCAAACCAGGATTTAAGGTAACCAAGGAGAATATTATGGTCTATAGTGTCAAATGCGGCTGATAAGTCAAGAAGTACTAGAGCTGTGGGTTCACTGCGTGCCAGAGAGAGATGAACCTCGTTTTTTATAGACAATAAAGCAGTTTCCGTGGAATGTCCTGGCTTATATGCTGACTGATGAGGATTGTCCAGTTTGTTGTTATTAATGTGTGACGTTAGCTGCCTGGCAATGACTCGCTCAACCAACTTTGACAGGAAACAAAGACCAGACACTGGGCGATAATTCTTAAGGTCATCTCTGGGAAGGGAAGCCTTTTTATGAGGGGGGGTAACAACCGCCTTTTTGAAAGAATTTGGGAAAGATCCTTCAATGAGAGAATAATTTACCAACTTGGTAATAGAAGAGAGGAGGATATCAAGACAATCCTTAAGGAGGAATGTTGGTATAGGGTCTAGTGAGCAAATTTTAGTGGGGGATTCACTAATACACTTATAGCCCTCGTCTTCAGTGACAGGCATAAAGGCATTGAAAGCAGGAGGTACCGAGTCCAGTGCATCATTGAAAGAGCCAGTAGAAAAGGCGTCCCTGATTTTGCTTATTTTATTGGAGAAAAAAGAAGCAAACATGTCCGCGAGGTTTTTGTCTGAGCTATGAGCAGGCAGGACAGTCTCAGAGGTGCGATGCAACACCTTCCTCAATGACTGCCATAGCTTCTTGGGGTCATGACTATTTGTAGTTATGAGATTTGTATAGTATGAACCCTTGTCTTTATTGGCCAGTCGATTACACCAGGCAATTTGCCTGCGGAGTCTTGACCTGTTCAACTCTGACTTATGTTTTCTCCACCTTCGTTCAAATTGCCGCCTAAGAGATCGAGCCATGCAATACGAATCAGACAACCACTCATCAGACTGCTGTTTAGCCTTGCGTGAAATGATAGGAGCATGCTTGTCAAGTACCTGTGTAACACCAGTTATGTACTGATCATAAAGTGCTGCAGCAGTACCTTCAGGGGACCGTACAAACGGTATATTATTAAGGTCATTTCTGAACTGGTCGATATCAATCCTGTGGTACCGACGATAAGAGACCCATTTGTCAATGCTGGTTGATGGGTGGGAGAAATCCAGTTGGCATCTTATGGCAGCATGGTCAGAAATGAAATCTCCAACACTAACATTGCGGACAAAATCGCAAAATTTTGTCTGAGTCACAAGGAGATATCAAAACATCCAGAGTGTGACCCAGTAAATGAGTCGGGCCACTGATACTTTGACCCAAACCACAACACTGAAGGATGTCGTTAAACCTGGACCTATCACCACACTCAATATCCAGATGGACATTTATATCGCCACAAATGATGAAACTGGAACCAGTCAAAGACAGAAAGCCAGAAAGAGCCAGAAACTGAGTAGTACATGAACCAGGAGGACGGTACACGCAAGCAGCAACAAAGCTATTGTAGTCAGACTTGAACGAAAGTATGATAATTTCAAATGACCTGAAAACTGGTGAAGAGACAATACTGGGAGAAAAGGTTTTTCTACACAGAAAACCAACACCACCTCCCCAACCAGTACACCTTGCTTTTTGGATGAAATTGTAATCAGCCGGTGTAAGAGAACTCAGGAGGCCATCAGTATCATTTGGTCTAATATGAGTCTCAACTAGACCCAGGATATCTAGGTCACTGCATTTTATCAGGTCCTGCAGGAGAGGGCCTTTATTGCGAATGGATCTACAACTGACAAATCCAAAATTGGTGGGGCCAGGGTTTGAAGCAACATCGCCACACATCAAAAGGAGTAGTAGTAGGTTTTTAAATTTCAGTTGTGGAGGAACCTGTTTTGTATTGCTAGTGTAACAATATTTACGGACCAAAACAGAAAGCCGAAAAATAGAAGGCATACTCCTGTCAATCTTTTTGCAATTCTGACTCCTGTCAGCATTCAGCCAGTTACACAAGAAACCAACACACATATCACTAGAATGACTTTCACAACATGGCCAAGAACACACTACCCAGTCCAAAACAAAAAGGAAACCAGAACTGTGTGAAAATAAACTGTCACAGGAAAACAAATGCAACTAGAGGATCGCTCGCAAAAAAAAAAGATAATGTTTTTGCATAGCAAAAACAAAGCGTCCCGAAAAGGATATAAAGGTGAGCGCTAAAGTATTAAGAAAATGCTTCGTTTCTAGCCTTATACTGTTGTGGCAACCAAAGTCAGCGCAGTCTGCTCTATCTAGCACGGTTTTCACGATATAAGCATTTTTGTGTTTTGCAAAAAATTAAAAATGTCCGCTATATTTGGTGAGACAAAAATATTTTGAAAATTGGCATGGCTACTCTGCAGAGATACCCAGCAGGTCCAAAATTTTGTTGAGTTCACTCCATATAGCACGGTTTTCGAGATATAAGCATTTTTGTGTTTTGCAAAAACTTTGAAAATTCAAAATGGCCACCATTTTTGGGGAGACAAAAATTTTTGTCAAGACCACTGCCGTGGTGTGTATCTCCCGCTGAGCATTAAAGCAGAAGAAATAGCTTTTCCGAGATATTCACAATTTTTCATTTTCGTGTGTGAAAGGTCTTCCAAAAGTAGATGAATGAGTTATTTGAGAAAAATTGGCTATCTGCAATACTATTAAGAGATAATTCACATTTACTCATTTTGAGTAGGTGAATAATTATCTATGGGTCTGAAACTTCACCAAGTGAAAGCTCTCCCAAAAGTAGGTGAATGAGTTATTTGAGAAAAATTGGCTATCTGCAATACTTTTACAGATAATTCGCATTTACTCATTTTGAGTAGGTGAGTAATTAGCTATGGGTCTGAAACTTCACAATGTGAAAGCTCTCCCACAAGTAGATGAATGAGTATTTGATAAAAATTGGGTATCCGCAATACTTTTACAGATAATTAGCATTTACTCATTTTGAGTAGGTGAATAAATAGCTATGGGTCTGAAACTTCACAGAGTGAAAGCTCTCCCAAAAGTAGGTGAATGAGTTATTTGAGAAAAATTGGCTATCTGCAATACTTTTAGAGATAATTCACATTTACTCATTTTGAGTAGGTGAATAATTAGCTATGGGTCTGAAACTTCACCAAGTGAAGGCTCTGCCAAAAGTAGGTGAATGAGTTATTTGAGAAAAATTGGCTATCTGCAATACTTTTAGAGATAATTCGCATTTACTCATTTTGAGTAGGTGAGTAATTTGCTATGGGTCTGAAACTTCACCAAGTGAAAGCTCTTCCAAAAGTAGGTGAATGAGTTATTTGAGAAAAATTGGCTATCTGCAATACTTTTAGAGATAATTCGCATTTACTCATTTTGAGTAGGTGAGTAATTAGCTATGGGTCTGAAACTTCACCAAGTGAAAGCTCTCCCAAAAGTAGGTGAATGATTAATTTGACAAAAATTGGCTATCTGCAATACTTTTAGAGATAATTTGCATTTACTCATTTTGAGTAGGTGAGTAATTAGCTATGGGTCTGAAACTTCACCAAGTGAAAGCTCTCCCAAAAGTAGGTGAATGACTTATTTGAGAAAAATTGGCTATCTGCAATACTTTTAGAGATAATTCGCATTTACTCATTTGGAGTAGGTGAGTAATTAGCTATGGGTCTAAAACTTCACCAAGTGAAAGCTCTCCCAAAAGTAGGTGAATGAGTTATTTGAGAAAAATTGGCTATCTGCAATACTTTTAGAGATAATTCGCATTTACTCATTTTGAGTAGGTGAGTAATTAGCTATGGGTCTGAAACTTCACCATGTGAAAGCTCTCCCACAAGTAGATGAATGAGTATTTGATAAAAATTGGGTATCCGCAATACTTTTACAGATAATTAGCATTTACTCATTTTGAGTAGGTGAATAAATAGCTATGGGTCTGAAACTTCACAGAGTGAAAGCTCTCCCAAAAGTAGGTGAATGAGTTATTTGAGAAAAATTGGCTATCTGCAATACTTTTAGAGATAATTCACATTTACTCATTTTGAGTAGGTGAATAATTAGCTATGGGTCTGAAACTTCACCAAGTGAAAGCTCTCCCAAAAGTAGGTGAATGATTAATTTGAGAAAAATTGACTATCTATCTGCAATACTTTTAGAGATAATTCGCATTTACTCATTTTGAGTAGGTGAGTAATTAGCTATGGGTCTGAAACTTCACCAAGTGAAAGCTCTCCCAAAAGTAGGTGAATGAGTTATTTGAGAAAAATTGGCTATCTGCAATACTTTTACAGATAATTCGCATTTACTCATTTTGAGTAGGTGAGTAATTAGCTATGGGTCTGAAACTTCACCAAGTGAAAGCTCTCCCAAAAGTAGGTGAATGATTAATTTGAGAAAAACTGGCTATCTGCAATACTTTTAGAGATAATTCGCATTTACTCATTTTGAGTAGGTGAGTAATTAGCTATGGGTCTGAAACTTCACCAAGTGAAAGCTCTCCCAAAAGTAGGTGAATGAGTTATTTGAGAAAAATTGGCTATCTGCAATACTTTTAGAGATAATTCGCATTTACTCATTTTGAGTAGGTGAGTAATTAGCTATGGGTCTGAAACTTCACCAAGTGAAAGCTCTCCCAAAAGTAGGTGAATGAGTTATTTGAGAAAAATTGGCTATCTGCAATACTTTTAGAGATAATTCACATTTACTCATTGTCAGTAGGTGAGTAATTAGCTATGGGTCTGAAACTTCACCAAGTGAAAGCTCTGCCAAAAGTAGGTGAATGAGTTAGTCGAGAAAAATTGGCTATCTGCAATACTTTTAGAGATAATTCGCATTTACTCATTTTGAGTAGGTGAGTAATTAGCTATGGGTCTAAAACTTCACCATGTGAAAGCTCTCCCAAAAGTAGGTGAATGAGTTATTTGAGAAAAATTGGCTATCTGCAATACTTTTAGAGATAATTCGCATTTACTCATTTTGAGTAGGTGAGTAATTAGCTATGGGTCTGAAACTTCACCATGTGAAAGCTCTCCCACAAGTAGATGAATGAGTTATTTGATAAAAATTGGGTATCCGCAATACTTTTACAGATAATTAGCATTTACTCATTTTGAGTAGGTAAATAATTAGCTATGGGTCTGAAACTTCACCATGTGAAAGCTCTCCCAAAAGTAGGTGAATGAGTTATTTGAGAAAAATTGGCTATCTGCAATACTTTTAGAGATAATTCGCATTTACTCATTTTGAGTAGGTGAGTAATTGGCTATGGGTCTGAAACTTCACCATGTGAAAGCTCTTCCAAAAGTAGGTGAATGAGTTATTTGAGAAAAATTGGCTATCTGCAATACTTTTAGAGATAATTCGCATTTACTCATTTTGAGTAGGTGAGTAATTATGGGTCTGAAACTTCACCAAGTGAAAGCTCTCCCAAAAGTAGGTGAATGATTAATTTGACAAAAATTGGCTATCTGCAATACTTTTAGAGATAATTCGCATTTACTCATTTTGAGTAGGTGAGTAATTAGCTATGGGTCTGAAACTTCACCATGTGAAAGCTCTCCCAAAAGTAGGTGAATGAGTTATTTGAGAAAAATTGGCTATCTGCAATACTTTTAGAGATAATTCGCATTTACTCATTTTGAGTAGGTGAGTAATTAGCTATGGGTCTAAAACTTCACCAAGTGAAAGCTCTCCCAAAAGTAGGTGAATGAGTTATTTGAGAAAAATTGGCTATCTGCAATACTTTTAGAGATAATTCGCATTTACTCATTTTGAGTAGGTGAGTAATTAGCTATGGGTCTGAAACTTCACCATGTGAAAGCTCTCCCACAAGTAGATGAATGAGTTATTTGATAAAAATTGGGTATCCGCAATACTTTTACAGATAATTAGCATTTACTCATTTTGAGTAGGTAAATAATTAGCTATGGGTCTGAAACTTCACCATGTGAAAGCTCTCCCAAAAGTAGGTGAATGAGTTATTTGAGAAAAATTGGCTATCTGCAATACTTTTAGAGATAATTCGCATTTACTCATTTTGAGTAGGTGAGTAATTGGCTATGGGTCTGAAACTTCACCATGTGAAAGCTCTTCCAAAAGTAGGTGAATGAGTTATTTGAGAAAAATTGGCCATCTGCAATACTTTTAGAGGTAATTCGCATTTACTCTTTTTGAGTAGGTGAGCAATTAGCTATGGGTCTGAAACTTCACCAAGTGAAAGCTCTTTGGGATAGCTGCTCTGCAGAGATACCCTGAAGATAAAATATTTCGTCGAAATCGCTCTATGTAGCACGGTTTTCGAAATATTAGCATTTTCGTGTTTTGCAATTTTTGCGCAAAAATTCGAAAATTCAAAATGGCCGCCATTTTTGGCAAGAAAAATTTTTTTTGAAAATTGGCATGGCTACTCTGCAGAGATAACCAGTTTGTCAAAAATTTCGTCGAAATCGCTCTATCTAGCACGGTTTTCGAGATATAAGCATTTTTGTGTTTTGCAATTTTGCGAAAAATTCGAAAATTCAAAATGGCCGCCATTTTTTGCGAGAAATTTTTTGTTTGAAAATTAGCATGGCTACTTTGCAGAGATACCCTGTGGGTCAAAAATTTCGTCGAAATCGCTCTATCTAGCAGGGTTTTTGAGATATAAGCATTTTTATGTTTTGCAATTTTTGCGAAAAATTCGAAAATTCAAAATGGCCGCCATTTTTGGCAAGACAAAATTTTTTTGAAAATTGGCATGGCTACTCTGTAGATATACCCTGTGGGTCAAAAATTTCGTCGAAATCGCTCTATCTAGCAGGGTTTTTGAGATATAAGCATTTTTATGTTTTGCAATTTTTGCGAAAAATTCGAAAATTCAAAATGGCCGCCATTTTTGGCGAGACAAAAGTTTTTTTGAAAATTGGCATGGCTACTCTGCAGATATACCCTGTGGGTCAAAAATTTCGTCGAAATCGCTCTATCTAGCAGGGTTTTCGAGATATAAGCATTTTTATGTTTTGCAATTTTTGCGAAAAATTCGAAAATTCAAAATGGCCGCCATTTTTGGCGAGAGAAAATTTTTTTTCAAAATTGGGATAACTACTCTGCAGAGATACCCTGTGGGTCAAAAATTTCGTCGAAATCGCTCTATCTAGCACGGTTTTCGAGATATAAGCATTTTTGCGTTTTGCAATTTTTGCGAAAATTTCGAAAATTCAAAATGGTCGCCATTTTTGGCGAGAGAAAAATTTTTTGAAAATTGGGAAAAGTACTCCGCAGAGATATCCTGCGGGTCAAAAATTTTGTCGAAATCGCTCTATCTAGCACGGTTTTCGAGATATAAGCATTTTTGTGTTTTCCTTATTTGGAAAATTCGTAATGATTAATTAATCATTAATTACTCGGCCATTTCTTGACCAATCAATGCCAAAATCTAATGATTTCCAGATTTTAATAGAATGAATGTATTTGCCAAGTTTCAGGTGAATTGATAAAATTCCTTTCACGTTATCATCCGGACAAGCTTCCCCATCGAAAAAAGACATTTTTGGTCATGTGACCTCTCTGATTGGTTGAAATGTCACTGCAGCATATTCAAAAAAATTCCCCAAGGCTACTGCCTAAACCTGCCAAATTTGAAAAGAATCCGCCTAACGGTTACAGAGTTATAAGGAAAACAAAATGCGGAGCCGGCGGAGCCGGAAGCTCTCCCATACACAAACAAAGATTGCAAAAGCCAAGAGTTAGCAAACCATAAAAGCAGAGGAACCCATAATTACAATCACTCAAAAGCCAGAGTTAAAACCACCACAACTTGGTGATTAAGCATAAAAAACAATAAAATGACTTTAAACAATAAAATGATCACTGGGACATAAAAACCATAAAATAATCACTGGGACATGTCAGGTGATAAGGGGGAATGTGAATTACAACAACAAATGGGTTGAAAATAATACCACGATAACGGGGAATGTGGGCGATAATAGGGTATACTGATATTTAAGCAATTTAAGGAAATATTAAGGAGATTAAGACACTAATTTGTTGAAGGGGACTATGTATGTTGTAAAAAACGGAAATGGTGAACCTTATAA
This sequence comes from Sabellastarte sp. h YS-2021, assembly GCA_964017235.1. Taxonomy (NCBI): domain Eukaryota; kingdom Metazoa; phylum Annelida; class Polychaeta; order Sabellida; family Sabellidae; genus Sabellastarte; species Sabellastarte sp. h YS-2021. Next base: position 161,638,452 of record OZ024927.1, on the reverse strand, counting down.
ACCAGTATGTAGCATAATTCATGCAATTTGAAATCGGATCGTTTGAAAACACAATACCCGCCATGGCCTCACGCCACAAACTGTAACTACCACTTTATTATTGCTAAAACATCATAAAAGTTGTCCTAACCTTAAACTGAATGTAAGTTAATGCAAATGTTAAGAGTTTAAAATCATGTTAACCATGCAGACTCAGTTGAGGGTCAGTTATATCCAAAATTTAAATGTGCTTAAAATCTATTGCACATAATTTAAGATATTATCCAAAATTTTAAAAGAAAAGTAATTACCGGTATAATTATGCCATTACTGGGAGTTTCAGGTCACCTCAATATAGTCTTAATGCATTTCTGTAGCATCAGTACCTGCAAAATATATATCAAATATGTCAAGCCATTTTTGGTATACTTTGTGGAAACATAGAAAAACTTGAGCTCAGTAAAAAATTTTTACACCTGGGAGTTTAAGGCCACCTTAAAATAGGGCACTCCTTCAGCACTAGATACGTAAACATATCAAATTCAAATTAAATCTCTCATGCAGTTTTGAAATACTGAACTTAAAGACAATATAATTCTTTTATTACTGGGAGTTTATGGTCACCTTATTGTATGGCACTTATCTATGGCCAGTTACATATACATGCAAAAGTAGAATGAAATTTCTGAAGTTTTTTCAATATACCCCATGGAGGAAAAAAAATGTAAACTCAACATAAGTTTTCTATACGTGGGAGTTTCAGGTCACCTTAAAATAGGACACACCTTGAAAACCAGTAACAACAACATGCCCAATCTGAATTGAATCCATCAAGCCATTTTTGAGATACTGTCCGGAAACGAAAAAAACTTAAACTCAATATAAGTATGTTACTACTGGGAGTTTAAAATCACCTAACAATAGAGCACAATCTATTTGAGCTATTTTTGATATAATGTCCGGAAACACAAAATGTGACGACAGATGATGATGACAGATGATGATGGCGACACCACAAAATGAGGTGACAAAGCAATCCCTATATGCCACGCAGCATAAATGCTGGTGACACAATATAAGGACTGGTTATTGAAAACATCACTATTTTTATCTTTCTAATGGCTCATACTTCATCAAAACAATAAAGAACATATTAAGCGCAAAAATAATTCACATTTTCACTTTTTATTCATTAATAATGAAGAGCATAAACTTTAAAATGACACATGACTATAATAAATTATGACTCATGCATGATCATGGTAAAGTTTTACCATATCAGTGACAAGTGAATGAAGTACTATAGATTTCATTTGGTTTCAAAGTTCAGGGGTGGGATTAAGGAACAGTACTTATATTATTCGTTACTTAGATTTTAAATATTTCTTGGACTGGAAGTACAAAATTATGAAATAGTATTCACAAACATTCATAAGGTGACCTTAGAACCTGTACTTAGATTTGAAGTTAGGTTGGAAGCTACCATGGCAGGATGGATGAGGTAAAGAAAGAAGCACATCCATTCAAAAAGTGGTTAAAACATAGGTTGAGGGGGAGATCTTCCATAAGTTTTCTGAGTGGTGCCACAATCTTCCCATGTCCTGGCAGGATAGGATCTTGGGATCACACGATTTTGTTTGTAAATGTTGGACAATAATGGTGTTTTTTTTCGATGGAGAGGTTTTTTATCCAAGTGGTTAGTGTATAAGTAGAAATTTTATTTAGAAGAAAATATAAATTATTTTTCATTTTTACAAATTCACTAGAATTAATTTTCACAAATGGCTACATTCTACTTGAGATATTAGCAACAAGACCACTGCCGCGGTGTGTATCTCCCGCCGAGCATTAAATAGCCCAGACAAGATTTTATAGGTCAAGGTCACTACGGCCAGGTCAAGGGTCAAATCAAGATCAGACCATGACGTTGCACACCTACATCCCCTAACCAATGTTCCTACCAAGTATCAACTTCCTACACCTTACGGTTTCCGAGATATAGCTTGGACAAGATCTTCAAACTCAAGGTCACTGCGGCAAGGTTAAAGGTCAAATCAGGGTCAGACCATGACGTTGCACACCTACACATCCTAACGAATGTCCCTACCAAGTACCAAGTACCAACTCCCTACACCTTACGGTTTGTGAGATACAGTCTGGACAAACTTTTTCCCGCCGCCTGCCCGTCCGCCCATCCGGACACCATGGGCTGTCAGGTAAAAAATAGATGAATAACATGGGTCAAAAATTCGCTCGTAATTGCTCTATCTCTTATAGTTTGCGAGATATTTGTGATTTTTCACATTTTCACTAAAAGTAGCAATAAAGTAGCCATTCCTCACTTGTACACTGGGCAACAGTTGTGAAACTTAAATATGTTACAGTTCACCAAAAAGTAGATGAACAACATATTTGAGTGAAATTGTGTAGCTGCAATACTTTTGAAGATATAAGCCATTTACTCATTACGGATATCACTAAAAATTGAAAAAGTAGCTATTACTCACTTAGCTATGGAGATACACTTCCAAACTACTGACCATGTTGTAGCTGTGGAGAAAGTAGTTGAACAACATATTGGAACAAAATACTGTAAATGTAATAGTGTGGAAGTTATAAGCCATATACCGTATTTTCCCAAAATATGGCCCAGGCGTTAATTATTTTCAAATGGCATCAGACCAGGCGTTAATTTGAACCAGGCATTCTTTTGAAATACAAAAAACAGTGTTATAAATTGTAAACAGTGTGCTTGGTACCAGGCGTTAATTTGAACCAGGCGTTTATTTGAACCTGGGCGTAATTTTGGAAATTTACGGTAATTATATTAGGTAAAGTGCTATTACTCACTCAAATGTAGGCCTAAGGTCACCAAACCCAGTACAATAGGATACTCTTGTGATGCCCTGTGGGTCAAAAATTTGCTCGAAATTGCTCTATCTCTTATAGTTTGCAAGATATTTGTGATTTTTCACATTTTCACTAAAAGTAGCAATAAAGTAGCTATTACTCACTTGTACATTGAGCAACAGTTGTGAAAGTTAAACATGTTACGGTTCACCAAAAAGTAGATGAACAACATATTTGAGAGAAATTGTGTAGCCACAATACTTTTGAAGATATAAGCCATTTACTCACTATGGTTATCATTAAAAATTGACAAAGTAGCTATTACTCACTTAGCTATGGAGATACACTTCCAAACTACTGACCATGTTGTAGCTGTGGAGAAAGTAGTTGAACAACATACTGGAACAAAATACTCTAAATGCAATAGTTTGAGAGTTATAAGCCATATAATTATATTAGGTAAAAGTGCTATTACTCAGTCAAAAGTAGGCTAAAGTTCACCAAACCCAACAGCATAGGATACCGTTGTACTACCCTGTGGCTCAAAAATTCGCTCTAAATTGCTCTATCTATTATGGTTTGTGAGATATTTGTGATTTTTCACATTTTCACTAAACGTAGCATATATAATTAGCTACGGGTCTGAAACTTCACCAAGTGAAAGCTCTCCCAAAAGTAGGTGAATGAGTTATTTGAGAAAAATTGGCTATGTGCAATACTTTTAAGAGATAATTCACATTTACTCATTTTGAGTAGGTGAGTAATTACCTACGAGTCTGAAACTTCACCATGTCAAAGCTCTCCCAAAAGTAGATGAATGAGTTATTTGATAAAAATTGGGTATCCGCAATACTTTTAGAGATAATTAGCATTTACTCATTTTGAGTAGGTGAATAATTAACTATGGGCCTGAAACTTCACCAAGTGAAAGCTCTCCCAAAAGTAGATGAATGAGTTATTCGAGAAAAATTGGCTATCTGCAATACTTTTAGAGATAATTTGCATTTACTCATTTTGAGTAGGTGAATAATTAGCTACGGGTCTGAAACTTCACCAAGTGAAAGCTCTTCCAAAAGTAGGTGAATGAGTTATTAGATAAAAATTGGGTATCCGCAATACTTTTAGAGATAATTAGCATTTACTCATTTTGAGTAGGTGAATAATTAGGTACAGGTCTGAAACTTCACCAAGTGAAAGCTCTCCCAAAAGTAGGTGAATGAGTTAGTCGAGAAAAATTGGCTATCTGCAATACTTTTACAGATAATTCGCATTTACTCATTTTGAGTAGGTGAGTAATTAGCTATGGGTCTGAAACTTCACCATGTGAAAGCTCTTCCAAAAGTAGGTGAATGAGTTATTTGAGAAAAATTGGCTATCTGCAATACTTTTAAGAGATAATTTGCATTTACTCATTTTGAGTAGGTGAGTAATTATCTACAGGTCTGAAACTTCGCCATGTGAAAGCTCTCCCAAAACTAGATGAATGAGTTATTTGAGTAAAATTGGCTATCTGCAATACTTTTAGAGATAATTTGCATTTACTCATTTTGAGTAGGTGAATAATTAGCTACGGGTCTGAAACTTCACCAAGTGAAAGCTCTCCCAAAAGTAGGTGAATGAGTTATTTGAGAAAAATTGGCTATCTGCAATACTTTTAGAGATAATTCGCATTTACTCATTTTGAGTAGGCGAGTAATTACCTATGGGTCTGAAACTTCACCATGTGAAAGCTCTTCCAAAAGTAGGTGAATGAGTTATTTGATAAAAATTGGCTATCTGCAATACTTTTAGAGATAATTCACATTTACTCATTTTGAGTAGGTAATTATCTACGGGTCTGAAACTTCACCATGTGAAAGCTCTCCCAAAAGTAGATGAATGAGTTATTAGATAAAAATTGGGTATCCGCAATACTTTTACAGATAATTAGCATTTACTCATTTTGAGTAGGTGAATAATTAGGTACAGGTCGGAAACTTCACCAAGTGAAAGCTCTCCCAAAAGTAGGTGAATGAGTTATTTGACAATAATTGGGTATCCGCAATACTTTTAAGAGATAATTCGCATTTACTCATTTTGAGTAGGTGAGTAATTACCTATGGGTCTGAAACTTCACCATGTGAAAGCTCTTCCAAAAGTAGATGAATGAGTTATTTGATAAAAATTGGGTATCCGCAATAGTTTTAGAGATAATTAGCATTTACTCATTTTGAGTAGGTGAATAATTAGCTACGGGTCTGAAACTTCACCAAGTGAAAGTTCTCCCAAAAGTAGGTGAATGAGTTATTTGAGCCTTAGAGCCCATCAGTGATGGAGATTAAGCGCTATAAAAGTCCACATTAGATTGAGAAAAATTGGCTATCCGCAATACTTTTAAGAGATAATTCGCATTTACTCATTTTGAGTAGGTGAGTAATTACCTATGGGTCTGAAACTTCACCATGTGAAAGCTCTCCCAAAAGTAGATGAATGAGTTATTAGATAAAAATTGGGTATTTGCAATACTTTTACAGATAATTAGCATTTACTCATTTTGAGTAGGTGAATAATTAGGTACAGGTCTGAAACTTCACCAAGTGAAAGCTCTCCCAAAAGTAGGTGAATGAGTTATTTGACAATAATTGGGTATCCGCAATACTTTTAAGAGATAATTCGCATTTACTCATTTTGAGTAGGTGAGTAATTACCTATGGGTCTGAAACTTCACCATGTGAAAGCTCTTCCAAAAGTAGATGAATGAGTTATTTGATAAAAATTGGGTATCCGCAATAGTTTTAGAGATAATTAGCATTTACTCATTTTGAGTAGGTGAATAATTAGCTACGGGTCTGAAACTTCACCAAGTGAAAGTTCTCCCAAAAGTAGGTGAATGAGTTATTTGAGCCTTAGAGTCCATCAGTGATGGAGATTAAGCGCTATAAAAGTCCACATTAGATTGAGAAAAATTGGCTATCCGCAATACTTTTAAGAGATAATTCGCATTTACTCATTTTGAGTAGGTGAGTAATTACCTATGGGTCTGAAACTTCACCATGTGAAAGCTCTTCCAAAAGTAGGTGAATGAGTTATTTGAGAAAAATTGGCTATCCGCAATACTTTTAAGAGATAATTAGCATTTACTCATTTTGAGTAGGTGAGTAATTACCTACGAGTCTGAAACTTCACCATGTCAAAGCTCTCCCAAAAGTAGATGAATGAGTTATTTGATAAAAATTGGGTATCCGCAATACTTTTAGAGATAATTAGCATTTACTCATTTTGAGTAGGTGAATAATTAGCTACGGGTGTGAAACTTCACCAAGTGAAAGCTCTTCCAAAAGTAGATGAATGAGTTATTTGAGAAAAATTGGCTATCTGAAATACTTTTAGAGATAATTCGCATTTACTCATTTTGAGTAGGCGAGTAATTATCTACGGGTCTGAAACTTCACCATGTGAAAGCTGTCCCAAAAGTAGATGAATGAGTTATTTGATAAAAATTGGGTATCCGCAATACTTTTACAGATAATTAGCATTTACTCATTTTGCTCTCATGGTTTGTGAGATATTTGTGATTTTTCACATTTTCACTAAAAGTAGCAATAAAGTAGCCATTACTCACTTGTACATTGAGCAACAGTAACTGTTGTGAAACTTCAATATGTTACAGTTCACAAAAAAGTAGATGAACAACATATTTGAGAGAAATTGTGTAGCTGCAATACTTTTGAAGATATAAGCCATTTACTCATTATGGTTATCATTAAAAATTGACAAAGTAGCTATTACTCACTTAGCTATGGAGATACACTTCCAAACTACTGACCACGTTGTAGCTGTGGAGAAAGTAGCTGAACAACATATTGCAACAAAATACTCTAAATGCAATAGTTTGAGAGTTATAAGCCATATAATTATATTAGGTAAAAGTGCTATTACTCACTCAAAAGTAGGCCAAAGTTCACCAATCCCCTTAGCATAGGACATTGTTGTACTACCCGGTGGGTCAAAAATTCGCTCGAAATTGCTCTATCTCTTACGGTTTGCGAGATATTTGTGATTTTTCACATTTTCACTAAAAGTACCAATAAAGTAGCCATTACTCACTTGTGCATTGAGCAACAGTTGTGAAACTTCAATATGTTACAGTTCACCAAAAAGTAGATTAACAACATATTTGAGAGAAATTATGTAGCTCCAATACTTTTGAAGATATAAGCCATTTACTCATTATGGGTATCATTAAAAATTGACAAAGTAGCTATTACTCACTTAGCTATGGAGATACACTTCCAAACTACTGACCACGTTGTAGCTGTGGAGAAAGTAGCTGAACAACATATTGCAACAAAATACTCTAAATGCAATAGTTTGAGAGTTATAAGCCATATAATTATATTAGGTAAAAGTGCTATTACTCACTCAAAAGTAGGCCAAAGTTCACCAATCCCCTTAGCATAGGATATTGTTGTACAACCCGGTGGGTCAAAAATTCGCTCGAAATTGCTCTATCTCTTACGGTTTGTGAGATATTTGTGATTTTTCACATTTTCACTAAAAGTACCAATAAAGTAGCCATTACTCACTTGTGCATTGAGCAACAGTTGTGAAACTTCAATATGTTACAGTTCACCAAAAAGTAGATGAACAACATATTTGAGAGAAATTATGTAGCTGCAATACTTTTGAAGATATAAGCCATTTACTCATTATGGGTATCATTAAAAATTGACAAAGTAGCTATTACTCACTTAGCTATGGAGGGAGCTGGACGAATCGGCCCTTTGCCAAATCGGCCCTCGGCACATCGGCCCCCTAAAAAAGTCGGCCCTGGACAAATCGGCCCCCTAAAAATTCGGCCCTGGACAAATCGGCCCCCAGTTGAGAAGTTTTGTAATTAAAACTTATTTATAGACCTGCAGAGAGCATTCGACTGGGTTGGTAAATATATTTCTTCAAGATTATTAAAACAGAAAAATAAGGGATCCTTTTCAACAGAAACAAAATGCCTTAATTGAAATCAAAATCTTTATAATTATGTATAATGGTGAGAACTTTGGCTAGACGTGACTCATACACATCAAAAATAATTGGATGATGTAATCAATCCCTTTTAACCTATATCCATTACATACTTGTTTATGTGAGAATTAATTAAAGTGCAATTATACTAAATGCATAGCCTCAGACTGCAGATGGGATCATAACTTTTGTGATCTTTTTGGAGAAAATGAGAAGTCCTTTTATAGAGAAATGCATCATTTAATTGTAATCAGGCTCTTATTAAAATAATGGGTGGATAAATATGCATGACTGTGTATTGACAATAGAGACAATTGCTTATATGTTGTTTGACTAAGTGTAATTAACATATATGAAAGATGTCAGGATGCTGTAATCAATTCCTTGTAACCTAAGAATTATTAAGATTGCAATTACATTGCCTGCACAGCCTCTGTTGATGGGATTATAACTTTAGTGATCTTTGGTATCTGTTTAATATAGGGATTACTAGCTAAAACTTTAAACAAACACACAGTATTAAACATTAAAAGGTGATTCTTCCATTTGATGCCCATACAGAGGATAATCATCTCCCCCTTGTGGGCATCAAAGAGAACAATGGACATTTATGCCTTTGAATTACATGATAAATCAGGAACCAAAATTCATATCTCCACAATTTAATACAAATTATTATTACCATTGTTATTATTATTAATTTATATTTTAAACAGATAATACTTTATCTATTCTTGTGACTGATAATAATACAATAACTATTTGGGGAAAATAAATTAATACCAGTCACTGTGAACAGTGTGAAGATTTTGAATACAAATCTATGAGAAGGTCAGAGTAAACTGAATAGATACATAGAACTCACAGGTAAACCTAAATGTCTGGGGGTTATTGTGAAAAATTACATAAATCTTATGTACACTTATCTATCTATATCTAGGAGGGCCGATTTGACCATAAATTATTTTACAGGGGGCCGATTTGACCAGGTAATTTTCTTTTGGGGGCCGATTTGACGGGGGCCGATTTGGCAAAGGGCCGATTTGTCTATGATTCGCTATGGAGATACACTTCCAAACTACTGACCATGTTGTAGCTGTGGAGAAAGTAGCTGAACAACATATTGCAACAAAATACTCTAAATGCAATAGTTTGAGAGTTATAAGCCATATAATTATATTAGGTAAAAGTGCTATTACTCACTCAAAAGTAGGCCAAAGTTCACCAATCCCCTTAGCATAGCACATTGTTGTACCACCCGGTGGATCCAAAATTCACGCGAAATTGCTCTATCTCTTACGGTTTGCGAGATATTTGTGATTTTTCACATTTTCACTAAAAGTACCAATCAAGTAGCCATTACTCACTTGTGCATTGAGCAACAGTTGTGAAACTTCAATATGTTACAGTTCACCAAAAAGTAGATGAACAACATATTTGAGAGAAATTATGTAGCTGCAATACTTTAGAAGATATAAGCCATTTACTCATTATGGTTATCATTAAAAATTGACAAAGTAGCTATTACTCACTTAGCTATGGAGATACACTTCCAAACTACTGACCATGTTGTAGCTGTGGAGAAAGTAGCTGAACAACATATTGCAACAAAATACTCTAAATGCAATACTTTGAGAGTTATAAGCCATATATATGATTACATTAGGTAAAAGTGCTGTTACTCACCCAAAAGTAGGCCAAAGTTCACCAATCCCCTTAGCATAGGACATTGTTGTACCACCCTGTGGGTCAAAAATTCGCTCGAAATTGCTCTATCTCTTACGGTTTGCGAGATATTTGTGATTTTTCACATTTTCACTAAAAGTACCAATCAAGTAGCCATTACTCACTTGTGCATTGAGCAACAGTTGTGAAACTTCAATATGTTACAGTTCACCAAAAAGTAGATGAACAACATATTTGAGAGAAATTATGTAGCTGCAATACTTTAGAAGATATAAGCCATTTACTCATTATGGTTATCATTAAAAATTGACAAAGTAGCTATTACTCACTTAGCTATGGAGATACACTTCCAAACTACTGACCATGTTGTAGCTGTGGAGAAAGTAGCTGAACAACATATTGCAACAAAATACTCTAAATGCAATACTTTGAGAGTTATAAGCCATATATATGATTACATTAGGTAAAAGTGCTGTTACTCACCCAAAAGTAGGCCAAAGTTCACCAATCCCCTTAGCATAGGACATTGTTGTACCACCCTGTGGGTCAAAAATTCGCTCGAAATTGCTCTATCTCTTACGGTTTGCGAGATATTTGTGATTTTTCACATTTTCACTAAAAGTACCAATAAAGTAGCCATTACTCACTTGTACATTGAGCAACAGTTGTGAAACTTCAATATGTTACAGTTCACCAAAAAGTAGATGAACAACATATTTGAGAGAAATTGTGTAGCTGCAATACTTTTGAAGATATAAGCCATTTACTCATTATGGTTATCATAAAAAATTGACAAAGTAGGTATTACTCACTTAGCTATGGAGATACATTTCCAAACTACTGACCATGTTGTAGTTGTGGAGAAAGTAGCTGAACAACATATTGCAACATAATACTCTAAATGTAATAGTTTGAGAGTTATAAGCCATATAATTACATTAGGTAAAAGTGCTATTACTCACTCAAAAGTAGGCCAAAGTTCACCAAACCAAAAAAATTTTGAAGAGCGTAAAAAATTCATTAGGACAAGTAATTTACCAAAAATGTGTAACTGTAGTAGTTTCAGAGAAAACTGCGTGATGCACGCACGCACGCACGTACGTACGTACGCACACACATGGTGCAAATTATAATCTCCCGCCGGCGAGCTGGGCGGGAGATAATAATAAATCTTGTTTCTTGCTGCATGTTATTGTTGAAAATCACCAGTCTCTCCAACACTTTTGGCAAATATTTTGCAGACAAAATTGCTAAGTTAAGGTCTAATTTGTGTCAACTGATGCACACCGCAACCCAGACCCCTACAAGAAGTTTATTTCCTTCCAGACTATGTCAGAGGATGAATTTCTCAATATTATCACCAAAATAAACCATATGACTTAGTCCCCATTCCTACCTCAATGATCTGTGTATTAGCATAGTACTCTTGACCCCCATTACAAACATTGTGAACTCCTCCCCACAGGAGGGCAGTTTTCTGTCCTGCTTCAAGACTGCACATGTTGCACCCTTGCTTAAGAAAGATGGTCTTAACAGAAAAACTTTTAAGAACTATTGAGCATCAACCAGTATCTAATGTCAGCTACATCTCTAAACTTATTGAGAAAGCTGTGGCCAAGCAAATAAGGGTATATCTTACATAAAACAGTCAGCATATAGGGCTTTTCATTCTACTGAAATGACACTGCTAAAAATACAAAATGACATTGCCACCTCAATGGACAAGGGTACTCACTGTTAGACGAGTGCCTCTGGACTTATCCACAGCAGTTGATACAATAGATCATTTTTCCCTTAAACACCTTAACCTTAACATCCTGCCTTAAACACTGATATGGCATTGATGGGGTTTGATGTAATGGCTAATCATACCTCGATTCAAGGAGACAGAGGATTAAAATAGATGGACATTTTTTGAAATGCTTTTCAACTTCCCTATGGGGATCTTCAGGGTTCAGTTTTGGGCCCCACTCCTTTTCACCCTATACACAACTCTTCTTAGTACAATCATATATAAAATCAATGTTACACATCACTTATGCAGCTGAAATATACTTGGAACTTGACTCAAATTTTAACTCTAATATCACTCACTGGTTAATTGACCTGAGGCCATCCAGGTTTGGATGGGAAATAACAAGCTCAAATCTTATCCCAACAAAACTGAAGTAATTAGGATTGAAGATGAATCAATTAGGAATTTCTTGAAGTCATCATTCCCTGTAAGTCTCCATTGTAATATTACAGAACCAGCCAAATCATTCTAAAACCTTGGTGTCACATTGAATGCTGACAACTCTATGCAAAGACACAAGCCTAATTTTTGTTGTGTCTGTTACTGCCATTTCCCAAAACTACTAAGGGTCTGCAGGTATCTAACCCATGAAATGACTATAAAGGTGGCAAATGCCATGGTAAGCAGCTGCCTAGATGACTGCAACTCCCTGATTTATCACACAAAAAAGGCAAACATTAGTACACTTCAAACGATTCAAAATGCCTCATATCACACCCTGGTCAAAATAAACAAATTTATTCATGTTACACCCTTCTTACATAAACTACACTGGCTACCCATTCAATACTGTATGCTGTTTAAATACAACTTTCTTACTTAAAAGGCATTAAATTTTAGCTGACCCCCACATCTGTCCTCAACCAGATGGTGACTAAGCAAACACATGGTTATGCAAAGTTTTATATTAACCACTCCCACTGAATAGAACAAGCTCCTTTAAGCCATTAGAGCCCAGGATAGTATTACAATAATTGAAGACTTATCTGTTCAGATTAGCCTATCCTCCACCACAGTCTTTTCTCCCTTACTGGACGCTAACATGGACACAGCCTTCCTTCTGGAAATTGAACAATCCCCTTGGACATCAGCACCTTAGAGGATGTCTACATTAATTTGGCGCTTTATAAATACTTCATACTTACTTAGTTAAATATTGCATCCACTGGTATATTACTGATGCCTACCTGAACCATTCACCTTAAGGTAACTTTCAAAGCTTGTTACTCAGTTGTTAGAGCAGCAATATCAACCAATTGTTTGAAAGAATTGTGTTAAAATGTGACAGAGATCATCAATTTCTCTTTCACCAAAAAGAACAAGTGCAGCCTCATCATCTGGCCAATTCATGGGAAAAATAACCCTTAACCTTTGTCCTCCACAATTCGTTGGATTTGTGAATGCACTATGGCTACTGCCATTGTTGCTCTCAAGATCAATCTCAACAGGTAAGATTTATTTCATGGAATTTCCTTTCCATAATTTTAACTGTGTCATGGAAATGTTGCAAATGTATTCCAGGCCTTTGGGTTAAACAGATAAGCTGCTCAAAGTTCAAGAGCATCCAGAGCTCCTGAAAGTGTTGTGGAATCCTTTTCTAACTGTAAACTAAAATCTGCTACAGCCACCACACAGTCAAGTAGAAAATGCATGAACAGTACATGTTCAATGCCTTGGTAATGTCTGCTGCCCTACCAATGACCTACACACTTCTTTTTGGTAGCTACTGCACTCTCAAAAGGTCACATAATGTTTGTGTACCATTATGAGTATGTCTTTCATCTTTCTGAACTCCAGAATAGCATGCTACTTCATTGGATCCAAAACACCCAGCTCTAGTCTGTGATTAATACAATTTGCTTATATTCAAGGATTCAACATCAGCATTCAAGAAAAAAAAAACAGTTACTAGTGGTGTAAACAGTAAGTTATTATACCGCTTTTCTTTTTGTTTGGGTAGAAATCATGAACTGCTCATTGTCAGAAGGTGTTGTACCTGATGAGTTCAAGAAGGCTATTGTAACCCCATTGATTAAAAAGTCATCACTACCACCCAATGACTTAAAAAACTACAGACCTGTTGCTGGGTTGGGCTTCATATCCAAACTTGTTGAACGTGTTGTTGCTTCTCAATTGAATGACCATGTCAGTTTGAACGGACTAGAGAATGTCAGGCAATCTGCCTATAAACTGGGTCACTCAACTGAATCTGCATTGCTCTCAATTAAGAATGATGTTCATTTGGCTTTTGCTAAAGGTGAGGCTACTGCTGTCGTTCTCTTGGATCAATCAGCAGCGTTTGATACTATTGATCACGATACGTTACTTAATTATCTTAGCTCCTGGTTTGGTGTGAGCGGGGTTGTCCTCGATTGGTTTAAGTCTTATCTCTCAGACCGTGTTCAGTGCATTAAGATTGGGTCAATTTTATCTGATGCCAAAAAGTTGTTGTATGGTGTGCCTCAAGGCTCTGTCCTGGGGCCAATCCTTTTTTCACTCTATACTACTCCACTGAGTAAAGTCATACGGAATCATCCTGGTATTAGTTTCCAGTTCTACGCTGATGAAACACAATTGTATGTACATCTCACACATAAAAATGTTGCCTCGGCCCTTGATAAGCTGTCACACTGCCTTGAAGATGTAAAGAGATGGCTCTGTACAAATAAGCTCAAGCTAAATCCTGATAAGACCGAATTCATTGTTTGGCTCAAAGTCTCAGCGCGAAAAACTTAATCAGTCCTTCCCGGTCAACATACTTGGTAATCTTATATCACCAATAGATGCAGTTAGGAACCTTGGTGTCTGGTTTGATTCAGATTTCTCATTCTCTTGCCATGTTATGAAGGTCTGCAAGGCTTGTTTTGCTCATGTCCGGGATCTTAAGCGACTCCGAGGACATCTGACACATGAAGCGGCTCTTATTGCTGCCAATGCTCTGGTCGGAAGTCGACTTGATTACTGTAACTCTCTGTTCAGAGGTCTCTCAGTTCTAGATCTGCGCAAACTTCAATGTGTTCAGAATAGCCTTGCCAGAATTGTTGCCAACACCACCAAGTACTCACACATCACTCCAGTTAGAAAAGAACTACATTGGTTGCCGATTAAGTACCGTTCTATCTTTAAGACTGCCATGCTGGTATATAAGTTCCTACACAGTGGTAACCCCAAATACTTTGAACCCTTCCTGATTCCCAGACATAGTGCATATAACACACGTCGAAGTCAATCTGATGGCATATTTCTTGAGGTTCCCCACTTTGCTTCAGTTTTCAAATCTCGAAAACATTTTGGACTCAGTTTTGCGTATGACGCACCTATGATTTGGAATGACCTTCCTGATGAGGTCCGCTCTGCAAACTCACTTGCCTCTTTCAGGTCAAAGTTGAAGTCATACCTCTTTGGAAAAGCATACCCACCCTAAATTTCCAATCTCCTTCTGCTTTCTCCGCGGTGCTGACCCCTGCAATGTCTCTGGTTTTTGAATATTGAACAATGTTTTTGTGTGATGCGCCTTAGAATCTGTCTTTTGGCAGAGATTAAGCTCTATAAAAGTGCTATTAGAATTAGAATGAAATCCGGAAGGAAAATTTAAGTACCGGTTATAGTAAATGTCCTTATTTTAGACTTTGTAGTGATTAATACATCATCAAGACAACTAAAAAATTTAAATTTTTAATTACTTAAATGGCTCTTTTATAAACTACAAGCTTAACATGTAGAACTAAATGCTATCTTGGATTGACGCCGGCAATCACGGCGAACTCAAGAAAAACAAGCATAATACTGGCGTGATGTCTTCATATCGAGTTGGTCTTAGACAGTAAAATGTGTACTTCCTTCTTTTTGTTGGCCGCCAAATTGCTTGAAATTTAAGGAACTATCTTGCCCTTTTTTCTCTATATTCATTGTGAATTAAGTTTATAAACTTAAAAATATTTTGCGATGAAAGTTCCTGTTATAATTTATGACTAATATATGATCACAGTTTATTTTCACCATATCAATGGCAAGCATATGAAATCCTGGATTTTGTTTGGATTCTAAGCACCGGAAACGGGTTTTGATTTTCAGAACCGGTCCGACCACTAGCAGTTAAAATATGTTTTTACCAAGATTTACTGAAGCACCACCTGAACCAGTTGCTACCAATTTGTCTCTCCAAATAGGTGTACCAGTACTTTGCATCATCAGTTCACAGAAACATTAAATATCTTGCTAAGCCCGTACTAAATTATACCTCATGCTTGATCACAGCTACCAAGATTTACTGAAGTACTACCTGAACCAGTGGCTACCAATTTGTCTCTCCAATTAGGTGTAACAGTACTTTGCATGTCACTATTAATTGCAGCCATGACATCATCGGCATGAGCTTGATCTGCTGGTTGCAATTTTATGTATTCATTTTGTGGTTTACCATTCTGTACAAATCTTGCTTACACTAATTCATTCTAAGTAAAACTGACATCTGTTGCCCCATTAAACATGATTGACAAATGGCTTTGTTTCTATACTGAATTGTATACCATCAGATTACATTTTATGTAATTTACTCAACCCGATTAAAAAAAACCAGTAAAACATAATTTGTTTTTAGGTCTGACTGTCATTAAATGGCCAAAGTAGTACACAATTCATGAGTTATGCATCATGCTTAATAACTGTCATGATTGCATTTAAATGAAAATTAAAATATATGGAAAATACAACAAGTACAATATTGAAGTGAACTGAATAGTCAGTTGAACTGAATAGTCAGTTGGAGCATAAAATAAAGAGCTGCAAGTTTAGTGTTGCATTGCTAAATTATTCTTCTGTTTAATCTTTATGGTCCACACTGCTTCCTGCAATCAGTTTTTTTTTTGCAAATTACCTTTAACATATAAGTATCACTTGCTTTACCCACAAGAAATATCAATACAACTTTAGAAACCAGGGTGTGCTTAAACAAACTTTATTTGAAAGTATGTTTTCTTACTGGTGACAAACATTATCACTTTGATAACTTACTGGAACTTTGAGTTCATTTATTTCCTACAAATTAAGGATACTGTAGTATATTCAAAACATACCTGCTAGGATTGTCACAAAATGTAACAAATACACAGGCCCAGGACGGGCATCCCCTATTCTCAAACGTCACTTCATTGGCTCTCAGTTGAATTTTTGCTGTGGCTTCAAAACTGCCACTCTAGTTTACAAATTTCTTCACAGTGTTCATCCCAGTTTTTTTGCTTCTCTTTTGTCTACTCTTGTAGAAGATGTACTACAAGATACAACCGTCAACATAAAAGGTTCTTGGAAGTTCCTCAATTCTATCCATCTGTATGTAAATCCAAAAATCACTTTGGCCACAGCTTTGCTTTTAATGCTGCCACAGTTTGAAATGATTTACCTGATGAGGTCTGTTCTGCCCCAACTCTTGCCTGTTTCAGAAAAAAATATAAATCTTATCTCTTCAAAAAGCCTTTCCCACATCAGCATATTATCTATCTAGCATTTCTATGACATTGGACTTGGCAACGGCTATGGAATGATGATTTTTGAATTGGCTTCAGGTGTTGCACCTTAGGGTCTGCCATGGCAGAGATTAAGTGCTATAAAAGTACAAAATAGAATAGATATCTGGATAAAGTGGAAATGGAAGTTCCATCTTTCCTATGGAATATGCTGATCTAAAACAAATGGTCAGTCTTCTTTGTACTAAAATTTCCAATTATCTGATCCATTGGCTGAAGAACTTTGTTAGTCTTATCTAGACACTCAGCCTGACTCAGGTGTACAATTACCTGTAACAATCCCGGTCTGTTTCATAGCCTGAACCTCTTCTTTCTTTTCTCTGAGCTTGTATTTCCCCTCACAAGCCAAGTCATTTTTGCTTTATTTCATCTGGCTTCCTTTTAACATTGATGAGACAGAAACACCATGATACTTTGAAGCTTCCAATCTCAAATTATTTGTTCCAGTTAATAAAATTGACTTTTTATCGGCTGTTTCTGGAAATAATTGGCACTAGGTGAAAACATTTCATTTTTCTCACTATCAGTCATTCATACCCAGAGAAATTTGAGTTTTATCATTATTCCTGAAAACATATTTGTCTCTTGAACTCATAGGCTTTTTTGGTATCATAGTTTCAATTGTACCTTGGAGTGGTGTTCGACTTTAATTTCACTCTCTCAGACCATGTGTCACAGGTCATAAAGTCTACCAGAGTTCACACCAGAGACAGAATTGGTCCCCTTCTAGACCTTAATACATCAGTTCTCTTAACAAATGCTTTGGTGAGCAGCAGATTGGACTACTGCATTTCTTTCATCGTATCACTCACTGATTTTGAGTTAAGGAGATTGCAGCGGGTCCAAAACTTACTCTGCAGGGTAACAAATTAAAAAAATGTCACCCGTTCCCCTAAATTCTCACACATTACCCCTCAACTGAAAAAAACCTCCACTGGCTCTCATTCAGGCACAGGGTACAATCTAAAATAGGCCTCATTACATACAAAATTCTCAACCAAGGTCAACCAGCTTACCTAAGAGAATTAATTCATCCCTACACCTCTTCCAGAAATACAAGGCGAAGCACCTCCAAACTTAAGTTCCTCCACAGCCTCCACTCTTGACCGTAGAGTTCATAAATCAAACACTTTTCTAATTCTTTCAATCACTATGCCCCAGTTCTTTGGAACTCCTTCCCCTTCCAAATAAGAAATAGCCCCTCTGTTGCATCATTCAGAAAACACCTTAAATCTCACCTCTTCAACTCCAGTTTCCCAACTTAGTCTCCTTCCCTCTTGGTCACACCCATACCTCCGGATCACTGACCTTGACCGCCCCTGCACTCTCCTTACAATACACAATTTTGTTAACCAGCGTTCCTCTTTGTGGGTAAAGTATTGTACCTGTAAAGCAGTAAATTAGATTAGGTTAGATGTGTAATATTTCACCAATTCTTAATTTCATTCTATTTACTGATGTTACAAACCTGTTTTGTACTGGCGAAGTTTAGACTGTTTTTGAGTGCTATATTCCTATTCTAACATGACTGTTTAAAATAAAATACTCACCTCTAACACTTGTAAGATTAAAAAAAATTATCCAAGTGAACACAATAGGGCTCCGCCATGTTGGCTGTTCCATCAAATGAAAGGGGATGATTTTTTTCTCCAAAGATATACTCTTAGCATAAAATTTTTCTGTTTATTTTCTTTTTCATTTGAAAAAATTGTTTCTCTTAAAAGAAATTTTCCCTCTTTACTTTTTACAAACATTTTGCACTGTACAATGTAAATAACAAAACCGGAAACATTTTCTTCCGTTTATTTGAAATGCATAGGGAAGTTGATGGAACAGCCTTAATGTTGATGCAGAATTTTAGACGGTTTAAAAATCATTCTCGGCCAATCAGAATGACAGACAGATCTGTGTCATGTTCGAATGTTGGTTTGAAGTTTATAGGCTGTCATTAAACATTGCAAAAACCAATAATGGGATTTTCACAAACAAAATATACCTAAAAATATAGAGGTGTCTATACATAAGTATGAAATTGAGAACGTGTAGTTACCCCCGCCAAGGAGTTTATGTTTTTGCCTGCGTTTGTTTGTGGGTTTGTTTGTGAACAAGATAACTCAAAAACTTATGTACGGATTTTGATGAAATTTTCAGGATATGTCTGAAAAGGTAAAAGGAAGAAATGATTCAATTTTGGGAATTTTTAAAGACGCATAACTCAAAAGTTATGGACGGATTTTGATGAAATTTTCAGAATATGTGCTCCCTTGGTGGAGGTCTGTGCTCTCCAAGTGCTCGTTACCAAAGTTTTTGCGTGGTTTATAGATTGTAATTTAAATTGGAAAGATCAAATTATACATGTTAAGAAAAAAGTTTTAAAAAGCATATGTATCATGTACAAAGTTACATGGAAGTTGAGTGAAATAGCATTCAATTTTATAACTTTATATCATACACTTACTGACAACATATTTATTTAGGAACTTAAAGGCATTAAAGTTTACACACTTAGTACATGACAAAATTGCTTTATTGATTTATAAGGTTTGACATGGTTCTTTACCTTCTGTTTCTCTTATGGAAGCCTTTTTTCAAATTAGTTAGGAAAAAATATTTTGCAATGCAGATAAATTTAATGTAACACTTGCTAAAACAACCCTTAAAGTAAAGTGTGAGTCAATATATGGGTGTGAAACCCTGGAAATTAGTCTTCATGAAAATTTTAGAAAATATTCCTCGTACTCTTCTTTCAAAACAATTTCAAAAAGAAATTATATCAGTAAAAATATGTGGAGTAAACTATTTAGTAAAAAGTGATGCATCCAATATATATATAAATATGCATGTTTACATAATTATAAATAAGGAACTAAGCAAATGAGTTTTTCTCCAGAATAATATATGCATGTTTATTCATATTTATCTAAACAATGCTTGTGTAATAATATTTATTAGTATTATTTATTTTCTCTAATTATATTGTGTTTCTGTCGTTTCTTGTCTATTTTAGCTTTGTTAATATGACGACTTGTAGAGAATTGAAATAAACTTTATCTTAACAAATTTAACACAATACTGACCTTCATTGTGACCATGATGGCTTTCATGACAAGTTCAACAACACTTTCCCCTACACTTTCTTTACATCTGATTGACCCAATAGCATATTTCTTTCCAATATTTTGAGGCAGCAAGCCTAGATTAAAAATAAAATGATTAATTTCAGTTATTGATCGTGTTTGTCAATGAAATAGAAAACTTTAATTTAAATTAAATGTTTAGCAGCTAATATCTTATGTGGGTGTTCCACCACACGACTAAGGCTCCCGATTAAGGGTTTTTGAGGGTCGGTTTGAAAAATTTGCTTAGTCCCAGGCGTCCTGTAAGGGTCGGTTGTGGTCAGTTGGGGCCTTGTGAAAAATCAAACATGTTTGATATTTCTCCCGACCCAAACCGATTATTTTTTCCCGCCATAAACAAAAGTCCAGTCCCAGGCTTCCCCAGGCCTCCTCAGACCACATTTACACAGTCCTATGTTGTCCCAGGCCGCCTGCGACCCTTAGTCCCTGACCCTTAGTCCCAGACCCTTAGTGCCTTAGTCCCAGGCCTCCTCCTGCAAAGTTCCATTGCAAAACAAGAATCGGCCACATTGGTCTGGGGAAGACTGGGGACGCCTGAGGAGGCCGGGACTTAGTCGTGGGTTAGTCGGGGCTTAGTCCCAGGAGGCCTGAGGCGTCCTGGGACCCAGTTGGTATGTCTACGACCAGATCTTGGATCAAACCGACCAGAAAAATGGCTTAGTCAGTTCTTAGTCCCAGACCAGTCGGAAACTCTGTAGGGCGGCCTGGGGCCTCCTCAGGCCCCCTTGGTCGATCTGACCTTAATCCCAGACTTTTACACCGATCCAGTATTCCCGCCCATTTTACCTTTTTTTTCACCGACTGTCCACGATTAAGGGTTGGGGACAGGATCGGGGCTTAGTCCTTTGGTGGAACAGGGGCATTACCTAACAGACAATAGCTGATGTCTGGTATCAGCAAGTCCCACCCAACACAAATCTTGGGGATTTTTCACTTTTGCTAAGATGATCATTTAAAAGGACCAATTACATGTCAAGAGGAGGGAAAATATGTCCAGTCAATGGGAAGTTTGTGAAAAATTTTAAAGTGTCTGATTTAAGTTGGTTTGGATAAATTTGTGAAGATTTGTAAATGCACTTTTAGTATTTGATTTGAACTGTTGATTTAAAGGTTATTACTTGTTTCAGCCCCAGACATAATAAACTACTGCAGCTTGCAAAAATATACTACGGTATGCTGTGTCCTGTGTTGTGTGACGTTATGGTGGATTCACATAGAAAGTTTAGTCTGTCATGACCTTCCAAGAATATATAAACTTTACTGTGGACATTATGTTCATAATGACTAAATTATATATCTACTACAAAATGTACACATACAGTGTATTTACAGATTACTAAAGTAGTGCACAATGACACCATTTAAAATCTCCCCCCCCCCCCCCCCCCCCCCCCCCCAATTATCACATTGTGTGAAGTACACTGAGAATTTGAAAAAAATATAAAAAGTCTACGGTATGACACTACTGAGAAAGTAAGATAGGGTTTCGATAATTGAAGGTTGAAAATAGAAGCATTTGTTTCATATATATAAAACAACAAGGAAATTCAAATTAGCTGGGATTGTCGAAAGGACTTGATAGAATCAAATATATGGATAGCAGAAGGTCAGATAAAACAGGCTCTAATTCTATCTTAAGTTGCAAGAACAGCTAAGTCAACTTCCAAGCTGAGAAGAGTAGTTTGCAAAAGAAAGATGAGAAATCAGAAAGTAAAAATAGCATCAGAGATGCCGGTACCCCACAGACTGGGGAAATAGTTTTCAACACCATCAGATATAGAAGTAGTGAAACAGTACAAATATCTGGATACTTTCAGAGCAGTGTCAGTTATATAAAGCTCCAAATAATGTTTAAGTAGAGAAAATAACATCCAAAAAAAAGAAAATGTAAGTAAAGATAAAGTATTAAAACAGGGCAATTCAATAGAAAGATGACAGCATTAATCAGTAAACTAAAAATTATGAAGCTGTAAAATTTATTAATTGGAGAATAGCTGTCAATGGAAAAAGAAAAATTATGTAAAAGTGCATATAATAATCAGTTGCAGCAATCCATATATCTTTGTCATAAGAGAAAGATGTCTCACATATGGGAGGTGAACAATATTGCAATAATTTCAGTTGATCTTCGACATGGAAACCCATTTTCTAAAAGGTCATGCACCACCCAGCTAATGCTTCTGGGGCCGTATTCATAAAAGGTCTTAGCCAAGTCTCAGGCTTAAGATGGCTGTATTTTTGTACAAAAGTTAAGCCTAAGACTTGGCTAAGACCTTTCGTGAATACGGCCCCAGGTCATAATTTGACACAACTGAACTAAAATTCCTAAAGATTTTAGCAGAAAACGAAAAAGTGTGAATATCTTGGAAAAGGTATTTCTTCCCCTGTAATGCTCGGCGGGAGATAATACCATGGCAGTGGTCTTGTTTTTATTGGTTTTTGTATACTGTATGACATATTCTGTTATTTCCATATTAAAAAGCCTTATCCACTGTATAAAATTTTTACTATATCCTAAAAATTCAAGTGCACTGTACAAAAATTTCCATGAAAGCAAGTCAAACGCTTTCTCGAAATAAGAGTATAGCATAAGTAATCCTGGTATATTTTTGGCTTCTGTCGCATGTAGAATGTCATAGATCAGCCTAGTTGTTTCAGTCATTTCAATAATACACAAAACAATACACAAAACATACTATAGGCTAGTCTCAGTGTATTGAAATTTGAATAATTTGTACAGTCTTAAACAGCTATAAGTTATTTTATATTCATGCTTTCCTCATTTCTCTGGTCCAAATATTTCTGCTTTCACACAAATTATTTAAAATTTGCTAGGCTAGTATAATTGCTTAGACTCCAAGCTTATTATGACCACAGGACCAATGTTAAAACATTTACACACAGAGCCAGGAGTGTGCATATCCCATCAAGAGTTTCCATTGCTTAAGTTATTTGTTTATTCACAAGAAAATTCAACTAAAAATATAGTCTAAAGTTCTGAACACATTAACGATAATACATGTAAGGGACAATTAATAAAATAATGTGTTTTAATAGTGTTCATTAGAAAATGCACAAGGCTTTAATAGTTTCATACAGTGTTAGATGGTGACATTATCAATAACACATTATTGGACTTTTTTATATCACTTTTACCTGGTTTAAATTTTATAAGAATATGCACTGACACTATTAAGGTATCCATATCTTATCTTTTTGTCACAACTGAAATTAGAAATAGAAATTATAGCTAATCTAGCATGTTGGAATAGGCCACATACTCCCTAATGAAGCTCAAACATTGACACTGTATAGTGGTAAAGGACCACTAAAGTAACAGGAATTAAAATCCACCAGCATGACAATTCTTCAATAACTTTCAAAAGATAGAGACATCTTGGGTTTCCATTAGTTTCGAAAATAGGATAGGAATATACCATGGCAAACAGTGCCACACTATCTGAGGAATAAGAATAGTTTTCAAATATGGGTATCTTGGGGTTTGTTTGTCAGAAAAATGGGATTTCTAATAATGAAGCACATTTACTTTGACTCAGAATACCCTTGCTCGTATTGTTACAAACCATAGAAGGTATGCTCATGTTACGCCCATTCTGAAACAACTCCACTGGCTGCCCGTGAAGTATAGATGTATGTTCAAAACTGCAACTGTATATAAATTTCTACATAGTGACTCCCCTTCCTACTTTCAACCTTACTTGTCTCCCAGCAGTAGTTCCTATAGTACCAGGCGTAGTCACCCAGATTGTCAATATCTTACTGTTCCTCCTTTCCGCCCATCAGTCTTTAAGTCTGTCAAACATTTTGATCACAGCTTTGCCTTTGATGCTCCTAGAATCTGGAATGAACTCCCTCATGATGTGCGCAGTGCAACATCAGTTGCCTCCTTCAGAAAGAAGCTCAAGACTTATCTGTATGCAAAAGCCTATCCGCCATAGCCTCCCTTGTCACCCTGTGTCTCCTTGGTACGACCTTGCTATATCCCCGGATTAATGTTAATTGCCTTTGCTTTATGTTCTGTTGCGCCTTAGAGTCCATCTGAGATGGAGATTAAGCGCTATAAAAGTCCACATTAGATTAGATTTACAATCAGTGAGTAAAAAACTGTAATAATGCACTCATTTAGGGGAGCCAACACACTGCTAAATGTCATAACTTAGTACAACATGAACACAAAATCCTTATCTGTGTTAAAAGTGTTAGTTGATTTATTACCTTCACCAAGGATGGTTTGATGGTTTTACAGTCCAGCCATTTTCACTACTCAACCTGTGAGAGTTGATGACACTAGCATTTTGCATTAAAAACAGTATCAGAGATGCCTGTAACCAACAGTCTGGGGAAATGGTGTTCGACAATATGGGATATAGAAGAGGTGAAACCATACAAAGAGTCTTTGAGAACATTGTATATTATGTAAAGGGGCTTGAGAAATAGCACATGCGCAAAGACAAAGTATCAAACAGGATAATTTCATAGAAAGATGACATTAATTCTCAAATTAAAAGTTAATTTAAAAAGCTTTAAAATTTATTAATTGATCCATGTATTCATATAGTGGTCAATGGATATAACACAATTAGGTAAAATTACATTTGACTATCAGTTGCGGCAATCCACCCATACCAACATGTGATAAGGAAAAATATGCCTGAAATGTGGTGTAGAAAACATTCTGGATGGCCAGGCACAGGACAAACCTTGATGTTGCACATTTATACCTCTCATCCAATTTGCCTAACAAGTACCAACTTTCTGAACCTTACAGTTAAAGTCAATATGGCAAGGTCAAATCAAGGTCACACCATAATTTTGCAAACCTGCACCCTCAACCAATAACCCTTCAAGTATAAATCTTCAACACCTTACAGTTCCTGAGATATATCTTAGGAGTGTGAAAAAAATGAATAATTAGGATCGATTCCTCGCTGACGAAATTTCGGCTTGATATCAAGCCCTCGCGATGTATGGTATGCACCTTGACAGGAAACAACATCCAACATGGAGGCTCGCATAAATGAAAAAAAAAAACATAAAGATAAAAGCTTGAATCATTGGGATTAGCTGTCACCATATAAACCTGTCAATATTATGTTTAAAATGGGGCATTATGTGATTTAATGCATGGAAAATGTCTTATTAATGTTTTACTACATAAAACATAACCAATTCAATATGGTAATGTGTGAGCACTCGTCCCTTAAAATTGGGATAGAGTTTTGATGAAATTTGCCTTGTGCAATGAACCTCAACTGTTTGGTCGATTCCCTGATATAGCCTGGACAAGTCAGGAACACTACGGTAAGGTTAAATCAAAGGTCACACCATGAAGGTCAAGATATATCCAGAACAATATTGTAAAGGTTACTATGGCAAGGTCAAAGGTCAATCAAGGTCAAACCAAGATGTTGCACACCAACATAATGTACCTACCAAGTATCAACTTCTGATACCTTATGGTTTCCAAGACATAGCCAACTAGGTTCACTAGTGTCTCAACAGCAAGGTCAAAAGTTAAACACACCACTGTGTGCCCAAACAACCAACATGCCTGCCAAGTATAAATTTCTAACAAATTATGGTTTCAACATAGTTGGACAATAATATCAAGGTCAGTATCACTATAGCAAGGTTAAATCACTGTCACAAAATTAAGGTTTCTGACATATAGTCCAGATAATATTTTAAAGATCAAGGTCACCATGGTAAGGTGAAATCAAGGTCAAACCATGATGTTGCACACCTACAAATGCCACCAATGCCCCTACCAAGTATCAACTTCCTACACCTTACAGTTTCTGAGATACAGCTCAGAAAAAAATGTTAAAGGTCAGGGTCACTAGCAGTACTATAGCAAAATCAAGGTCACACCACAAGGCTGCACACATAAATCCCCCAACTAATACCCTCATCAAATATGAACTTTCTAAACCTCATAGTTTCTGAGACCCAGTACGACAAGATTTTTCCTGCTGCCTGCCTGACCACCCGCCCAACTGAACAACATGGAAGACAATGCCGGCACAGCCTTTAAAGGCTGTGAGGTAATAAAAATTAATTTTATCAAACAACTCATTATTCATTACCATTACTTTTCCTAGCTAAGATCATGTCATGTAAGGTTCTCAGAGACTCCCGTATGACAACATGAGCTGGATTCAGACTGCTGACAGCAGAGATGACAGTTGAGATATTAATACCAAACCTGTTAACCACTTGGCTATCGAGGCCTCAGCTCCTTACAGAAATGAAAAAGGTAAAAAAAATACTATGTGTATTCATTATATTGCATGTATTGCTTGGCACTTTCACACACATATCAAACGAGCACAAGATTGAAGGGAACAATAAATTGCAATTTGTAACCAATCGGAATCACCAATACAAAAATACAGCTTTAACAGACAGTAAAGTGTATGCCTTAATCGGGTGAATCTTGATCAAGTGTATATATTCATGTGTACAGACTCTAATTCTAATTGGACTTTTATAGCATTCAATCCCTCCTTTACCAGGGAACTCTCAAGGCACAACATCCCCAAAATGGTCAACCAATATCAGTATCCAGAGACAGGAAAGATGTCAAGCACTATGGAGAACAACCGGTGGGATATTATGACTAAGGTGAGTATGCCTTAGTGTAGAGGTAGGATTTAAGTTTCTGAAAGAGGCAACAGAGGGGGACACGTGAATCTCAGCAGGAAGAGCATTCCAAACAATGGGAGCATCAAAAGCAAAACCATAACCAAACTGTTAGACAGACTTTGAGAGTAGAACTTTGGTATCAAAGCATTCATTGTTGATCCCCCACTCAGACTCTGTGTGTCTCTCAACACCCATTCACGCTATGTACTGGAACTTCTTGAGCCCTCCCGCCCAAAGAACTACATCAGAATCTACTAATAATCACCATATTATTGAGGAGTGAACTCTCTCAATCCGCACACTAATATTTGAGAGTTGTTGATCCCCAACCCCTGCTTCTCTCACTTCACTGTCCCTCATAAAACTTATTTGTGTGCAACTCAGATATTTTTGACACTATCTGCATAGGGATTTTTAAAATCAAAATTATTTTATTTTGTATAAACATCTATTTAAAAACTTTATTGATGATTATGTAATGTAGTGGGCCTAGTGGCATATATATTTTACAATTATAAGGAAGTATCACAGGCTCATTGCAATTATCTTGAAGCAATTTCTTTTGTAGGATTTTGTAGCTGTAAGACTTTTCAGCCCTTTTTATTCAAGGGCTAATCATATATCCATGCCATTGCTTCTTGAAAATTTATGTTACATCATGTATTTTTTGCAATTTTAATAAATTTGGTAGGCACTGAGATCTTTTACTTAACTAATTTCCAACTGTACAACATATTTACTTCTAGAGCTTCTGAATGCAATAAAAAGTAAATAAATTGCAAATTTAATAAGTAAATTAAATTTTTATAAGTTAATACCCTATCCAATGGACAATTGCTTTACCGGTCGGCGCGACCGTTCCCGCCAAACGTCAGAAAAAGACGTCCTGTAAAACTCCAGCAGGACCGGTCACAGAGTGTGCATTCGCCAAGTGGCGCAAGGTATACCATTTCTTATCTGGTCATAATGACGCCATAGCTTCTTTTTCATGTCTAATCCTATTAAGACCCCTAGTAAGCTGATAGTGGGGCCGGATGGGTGGGCCTTGCCTGTCCATTGGATAGGGTATTAACTTATAAAAATTTAATTTACTTATTAAATTTGCAATTCTATTGCATTAATACATCCTATCCAATGGACAATTGCTGAATAACTACCGCTTGGTAGGTGGGTAAGCTGCTAGGGACATGAACTCACAAAATAACAACAATTTAAAAGGCCCATTTTGACCTTGGGTCGGATGACCTCAAGGGTCAAGGTCGGCTGAGACTAACCAGCCACCACTGGCACTAAATGAAAAAGTTCTGTATCAGCCCAAGCTACATCCTTCAGATAGAACTGTGTGAAGGTGTTATGGGATTTCCAGTGACAGGCTGACAAAATCTGCTCTAAGGAGACCCCCGGTTGGAAGGCCTTAGACGCAGCAAAGGCCCCGACATCATGGGCTTTGACCTGATGTAGTGTGAGGGCCTCCTGATCAGACAGCTCATAACAAAGGATCACAGTTTGTTTGATCCATGAGGAGATGGTGGCAGGTGAGATGTTTTTACCAAAACCTTTCTTGAAGGAGACAAAGACCAACTCCTTGTTCTGCCTAAGATCTGAGGTCCTGTCCAAGTAATACCGAATGGCTCTAACTGGACACAAAGACCTGTCACCTTTGAATGACTTATCCAAAGTGGGGGCCAGAGCTGGTATGACCACTGGAGCCACACTATCTGGGCCCTCCTTATGCCCCTGTTCCTCCAAAGGACTAAGCCCCGATCCTGTCCCCGACCCTTAATCGTGGACAATCGTGAAAAAAAATGTAAAATGGGCGGGACTACTGAATCGGTATCAAAGTCTGGGAATAAGTTCAGATCGGCCTGAGGAGGCCCCAGGCGGCCCCACAAAGTCCCAGACTAAGAACCGATCAAGCCATTTTTCTAGTCGTAGACATACCGACTGGGTCCCAGGATGCCTCAGGTTTCCTGGGACTAAACCCCGACTAACCCCAGACTAAGTCCCGGCGTCCTCAGGCCTCCTCAGTCTTCCCCAGACCAAGGTGGCCGATTTTTGTTTTGCAATGTGACTAAGGGTCGCAGGAGGCCTGGGACTAAGGGTCGGGGACTAAGGGTCGCAGGAGGCCTGGGACAACATAGGACTGTGTAAATTTGGTCTGAGGAGGCCTGAGGAAGCCTGGGACTGGACATTTTGTTTATGGTGGGAAAAAATAATCGGTTGGGGTCGGGAGAAATATCAAACATGTTTGATTTTTCTCACGGCCCCAACCGACAACTACCGACCCTTACAGAACGCCTGGGACTGAGCAAATTTTTTAAGCCGACCCCCAAAAACCCTTAATCGGGAGCCTTAGTCGTGTGGTGGAACACCCACATTAGCCAGCTGATTCTTGGATAGAAAGCTGGGTGAAGGGTACAAGGACACCTTAGACCAGTCTGACTGGTGTCTGATATTCTTGTGAAGCCAAGCATGGATCTCACTCCTGCGTTTACCAGAACCCAGGGCCAACAGAAAAACAGTCTTGAAGGTCAAGTGTTTTAGTGAGGCCTCCTTTAAGGGTTCAAAGGGAGCCTTAGTCAGCTGGAGTAATGCCACGGACAGGTTCCTGGAGGGTATACCAATCCTGCCCTTGGGCCTGTCTCTATGGAAACTATCCAAGAGACGGGTGAGATTCTCATTTTTGCTGACATTAATGGTGGAGTTACCCAACTTGTCAGCAATGGCTGATCTGTATCCATCAATGGTACTTGGTTGTAACTTCCTGTCCTGAAATAAGTGCAGCAGGAAGTCAGCTATGGCTTTCAGAGGTGGTGCCCTGAAGTCCACCTGATTAATGAGGCACCACTTTGTAAAAATGGTCCACTTTGCCTCATAGATAGATCTGGTTGATCCTCTCTGAGGAGCCTCAATTCGTGCTGCCACTGCCTCAGAGAACCCCTGCTCCTTGATTGCTGTGGCTCTAGGAGCCAGGCATGTAGGTTCAGGTTTGACAAGTTCCTGTGCAGTGTCTGGTTGAATGGTTGGGACACCAGATTGGGCAGGTTGGGCAGACACAGGGGGATCTGACTGGACATTGCCACTAGGTCCCAAAACCACGGCATGTTGGGCCACCCTGGGGCAATCAGAAAAATCCTGTTGCAAGGGTAGTCCTGCAACTTCTCCACCACTTTGCCCAAGATGGCTGCTGGTGGAAAGGAGTATAGGTCCAGATTTTCCCATGACAGCCTGGGGGTCCAGAACTGGTGATAGAAACTGCGGTAGTTGTTGAACCTGGTGGCAAACAGGTCCACCTGTGGCTGGTGCCACCGGGAGCATATAGCTTTGAACACTTGTGGGTCAAGGGACCATTCTGTCTGGATGGTCTGGCCTAGCCTGGATAGCTTGTCTGCTATCATGTTCAGCCGGCCAGGGATGTGACGTGCCTTGAGAGTTACCTGCTTCCTGGTGCACTAGGACACAATTCTCCACAATAGGGCACACAGGGAGCCCGACTTCATCCCCCCTTCTTTTGTTGATATAGGCAGCCACTGTTGTGTTGTCTGTGGCTACCAGGACTATGTTGTTTGAACAGAGGTCTTGGAACGCTTTTAAGGCCAGAAAGACCGCCTTTAGCTCCAAGTGATTTATGTGCAACTTGCTTTCTGGAACTGACCAGGTTCCCCTTGCAGTGCGTTCGTTTAAGTGAGCGCCCCACCCTTCTTTTGATGCGTCTGTAAATATCTGCAGAGCATGTTTTAGTGGGTGTAATGGTTGACCTGGAAGAACATTGCTTTCCTCCAGCCAATACTTTAAGTGAGGGTGGAGCGACCTGGGAATGGGTATCACCTTTTCCAGTGATTCTGGTACCCTCCAGTTGTTTTTCAAGTGCCACTGTATGGGTCTCATGTGAAGTCGACCTAGGCAGACTTTTTTCTATGGCTGTCAGAAGTCCTATAGGGGACATAAACTGTCGGACCGGACACACACCGGATCGGACAGGATTGACAATATCTTGTCTGTTAAGGTCTGCCAACGTTCTGGTGTGGGTCTGACCTTGCCCTCCTTGAGGTCAAACTGGTAACCTACGAAGTTGAAGACCTGTTTTGGGTCCAGTTCTGACTTCTCCTCATTCACCAGCCACCCTACTTCTCGACAGAGAGCTACCAAGGTCTGTGTATGCTGGAGACAAGTTTGGTGGGACGTGGCTTTCACCAACCAGTCGTCTAGGTACTGGTGGATTCTTATACCCCTCTGTAAGGCCATCAGTTTGACCTCTTTGGCCACCACTGTGAACTCCATAGGTGCTGTGGACAGACCAAAGGGTCGGGCTTTGAACTGGTAGGACTGACCCTGGATGTAAAAATGCATGTACTTCCTGGACTGACTGTGAATTGGTATGTGGAAGTATGCATCCTTGAAGTCTACGGAAGTGACCCACTCCCCTATCTGAAGGGAGGTCCTTATTGTCTCTGGGGTCTCCATTTTGAACGACTCTGTGTTTAGGAAGGTGTTCAGAGTGCTCAGGTCCAGGATGGGTCTCCACCGGTTGTTGGGTTTGGATACCAAAAATAGCCGGTTGTAAAAACCCGGTGAATTTTGGTTTGCTACCGGTTCGACTGCATTTTTGTTTGTCAGCTGATACAGTGCCTCCAGAAGGTGGGACTGTCTTTGTGGGTTGACATAGTTGCTTATGACAATTGGTGACCTAGTTAGATTGGGTCTGAACCGGAAGGGAAGGGTGTAACCCTCTCTCAGTATTGTGACTACTTTTGGACTCGAACTCAGAGCCTCCCATTTCTCTCAAAACTGCTGCAGCCTGCCCCTACAGGTGGATTTATGACAACAGTTGGGACATTTGTGGCAGTATTTGCAGAACTCAAGTGACCTACACAGGAAACATCGTTCATATGCTTTATTTCTGTATGATTGTAACAATAATTGGGATTTACACCTTTCTTTTGTGGCAACCCGATGACAGAATAAACATTTGCAACAAAAGAGTTTACATGTAAAAATACAGTCTCGCTCTTGCTTGTCACTGGTGAAGGTTTCAAATCTTGCTTCTTGCCGGATACATGAACAGAGTTCTTCACTCCGGCTACATTTAAAACACAGTAATTGTCATTTATGTTTCTTGAACCCCTTGGCAGGCTTTTGGGTGAAGTTTGAGGCTTTACCACGACCTTTTTGAACAATTTGCCGGACTCTAATTTGTTTCCAGGCCGGTGTAGTGGGCTTTTGGTCCAGTTGTTGTGTTGATCTGCCATTTGAGGAAACGTAAGGGTGAAAGCGTCCTGGTTTCCTGTTGGAGCTGCCAGAAGAACGCCTCTCGTCACTACGGGAAATTTCATCTTCAGCCTTGACCAGCAAACTGTCTGGAAACAGAGAGTTAAGATGGACTGGTGCTGTACGTAAGGCAGTCAAGGTATCTGGCTTTACTCCACTACGTAAGAATAGCAGATTCTAAATAGCTATCTTGACGTGCCAGAGTGAGGTTGGCCATGCTGATAAATACTCCCTCTGAGAGATCCTGCATTGTATGCTGCATAGCTTGTGAAATTTACCGGTTGAAGGTCACCAGATATTCAAGCTCTTCAACTGCTTGCTGCGTTCTCTCTGCTGCCTTGCCTTTCCTGGTGTCCACCCTGAGTGACTTCAACTGTGACAGACCAGCAGCCTGGTTACACATCACTGACTGTTCCCAGAACACCCTTTCCTACCTTCTTAAGGTATCTTGGCTGAAGGTACGGGAAGCAGGGGCAGAAGGCAAACTACATTTGGCCACTCTGGTAAAGTTGCTGTTAAGTTTGTCTGGTTTCGGAGACCAGTCACACACAGTTGTACAAGCAGAGTCCTTCTTCCCACTATGCATTGCATACCATTTTGATGATCTGGGTGTCTTCACAAACTGGTCGCGCAGCAGTCCACCAGTCTCAGAGTTCCTGGAAGGATACCCTTCAGCAACAGTTACATTCAGTCTCTCAAATTTTCTGTACAGCCATTCATCTACCGGTAACTTGACTGACACTTTACCGGTTGGCTTGGCTCTGGAGCGGGCAAAAGGGTTATCATCCAGGGAGGAAGATGTACTGTCGTAATTGGGGATTTGATGCCAGCCCATGAAGGATCTGACCCCTCTGATAGTCTCCCTGTAGTTGGCATCTTCAGAGAGGTCCTGGTCAGTTGTATCTTCCAGCAGTTCACCCTGGACGTTGATACTAGCTGCTGAAGCCGATTCCCCATCCATTTCTGCCTCACTGTCAGATTCACCGGCAAACTCATCAGGTCGTACACCGGGAAGTGGCTTGTTCAACTGTGTAAACTCAATGCCAGTGGGCAGAACTTCAGGACCTGCACCAGGAGCCTGTGGAGGCTGCCCCTGCACCGGGAGCCTGTAAAGGCTGGGTGGCTAACTCAGCACCAGGAGCCTGTAAAGGCTGGGTGGCCACATCAGAGGTACCAGGACCCTGAACAGGCCGGGTAGCACTCCCACTCACATCTCTCACCACACTCGTACCGGGAACCTCCAGCGGAGGATGGGTAGCTGTCAACTGTGTAGATTCACTGGCAGTCTGAGCAAGACCGGAACCAGTACTCTCAGCAAACATAACACTAGTAGAAGCACCCGGATCAAAGAAAGGGTATTCTCTGGTCACCACAGAAGCCATGCTGACAGGTCTCACCGGAACAGCAAAGGCCTGGTTAAGCAGCATAGCTTCCAGACGGGAAAACCTCTCACTCCACTTGTCATCAAGGGACTTGAGATCATCTGAAGTAGGCTTACTGCTGTGTTTACGTTTGCTGGATCTTGGAGAGACATCAGAAAGCTTCTTCTTCTGCTTGGGGGTAGATTCAACTGAAGACGGCTTGTCAGTACTAACCCATCCCAACAAAGTTACATCTGAAGGGTCCACGAGAGTGGGGGTCGCGCCGACTGGTAAAGCAATTGTCCATTGGAAAGGATGTATTAACGCAATAAAATATTTCTTTGTGCATGCAGTTTATATTAATATTTCACACAATACATAGTGGAACTAAATTAATGTATGCTGGATAAACTGTTCAAGATGTACCTTGATTTCATTTTGTCATTTTGATATAGCCAGGTCAATGCATTGCACTAATCTGCATCTATCATTGCAAACCACTACTTGGGATATGATCTGTGCAATGTTTGCTTTCCCACAACACCCAACCCAAAATGCTACAACTGATATGACCTACGCTATGTTTTGCACTGTTTACCCTGCAACACCCAACCCAGAATGCTACAAGTGATATGATCTACACAATGTTTCCCATTAAATTCTTGTATTTATAGTGAAAGTTCTGAAAATAGTTTAACTTAGAAATCCCTAAGACCAAACAAAAAAGCAATCCCAAGATACATGTTGCAGAAATATTTTTTACACAGGGGTCAAATACAAATTGAAGATTAAAATAAGTAGTAAACTGACAACAGAAGACATTATACACAGAACACCTTACTGAAGTTTTCAGTGTTACTGTAGAACATAATGCATATATTTGGTGAGAGAAGGTTCAACCTGATTCTTTTGACTATACTTATAAGAGGTAATGAAATTGCGGAAACTCAATTTTATCAAAGATTTGAAGCTATTAAGTATTAACAAGATTACAATATGATACTTTCACCACTTTGATGAAAAAATATTGTTGGTTCTGACACTGAAAATCTAATAATCCCAAGTACCCACTGATGATATCCTACTAGCAAGTGGGCCATGCAATCTCAGCTATAGGGGTGTTGCGGTAGCAATTTTTTGCTTCCGGTTTCCCGTCTATCACTTCCCGGTCGGTTACCGGTTAACCGTCTCTTATTTAAGAAAACATGAGAACCAAATACTTTCCATACTGTAAAACAGGAATTCTAACATGACAAAGATGTGCTCTCGATTCTGATTGGCTAAACAACGAAATATATAGTTTCTGCAAATTATCGCTCATTATGGCTTTGGTATTACAGTAAAAAGCAAATAAAAGTGGATTATGACACTTATTTTGTGTGTAAGGTTAGTAAAGTTTCTTTGAATTGAAGTATAAGCGGAAAACCGGTAGCTGCATATTTGACGGTTTGCAGTAATTTTTTTACCGTACCGACGATACAGGTACTACCGCAACACCCCTACTCAGCTATAATCAGTGTTTTTAATTCTGTCTCCAATTTAAAAAAAAAAAAAAAAAAAAAAAAAAATTAATTAAAAGAAACTAGGAAAGTCTGTGGAAATGCTAAACAGCATGCAAAAGAAAAAGATAAATATTATATACACAAAATTATGATCATACAGTAGAGATAACTGGGGTAACAACATAAAACCATAGATATACTGGTATGTTAATGTTTAGTGGATAAACATGCTTGGCATCTCTTCACAGAGTGTCACCTCTGTGTGGGTTCAACTTCAACAATTGGCTATCCTGAGGACCAGTCCTATAATATGACCCTGGCTGTTGAACAGTATGTAAAACCCCAACTTTGACTTTGCATGAAGGTAAAAGAGGCTAAACAGATTCTGTAGAATGGATAGCGAGAGTTGTATTCATTGTTTTTAAAGTAAAACATAATTATAGAAAACACTATGCTCATTAAAACAGTGCAATATGCCAGACGCTGGCTATGTCCTCATTTTACCACGGAACCCCCTTCTCATCGAAACTAGGCACACCAGGGGAAACTCCAAAGCAGAATTAACAAAGGAAAGACATTGATATCATGGACAAATGGATTAAAATATCCAAAATAATGACATGAGATTAGAGATTCAGAATGTGCACAAATAGATTAAACTAGATTAAATAATGACATAAAACAGGTAGGTAGGTGTTGATGTCATTATCCGTGACTTTAAGTACCGTTTGTTTACATTTTACATTTGTGTTTGCTTTTACTGTCACGTTCGGATGACAGTGACTAGGTGTACTAGTGTACACTACAATTATATTAGCTACGTCTTGATGATTCATGAGTTTTAACGTTTTAGTTGCCGTACGAGCTTATTTCATGTCTAAATATTTTATTTTGCAGCAATTTGGATGTGTTTTATAAAACTATAAATACCAAAGCACCAGTTTGTGAAAATAGATGCTCTTATATTCAAGAAAAACGACAATTGTACTCGAATTAACAAGAACCTCGAATCAAGGATACCGGTACATGACGTTTATATTATCGTCCATTAAAAGAAGACCACACACCCGTTATTTGCACATGAAGCGTCAGTAACAAGTGAACCATACTGTCATCAAGTATTTATAGTTTTTTTTCACATTTTTAGTGACAAAGTAGCAGAAACATGTTCAATACAGCTGTTTCCTATAACGGATATGGCTACTGTGTACGCTTTCGTGATCTAAACTCAGAAGTCGTGCTCTAAATTTGCGTAAAGCATGAAAAGAAACCGGAAATGACATTTCCTCCTTGTATGACGTTTCCAACTGTACTAAAGACGTCACAGTTCTATTATTACGCCACAAATAAACTGACCTATAGACGCCTGGTATCGAGCGTTTGACCTAGTTAACAATCATTCACCAACTTGTAAACACAGATAATCCTCATTACGGGTCGCCCTCGATCAATCCCGAAATGCTTTGATCGTTGGTTGCCAGTCAATACGAACAGTAAATGAACTTTGATAAACAGGGGGAGATGAGCCGTTGAATACTTTATACCCAATAATTATATATCTGTAGTTTGATCCACTAGCTATAGTGCTTATGTATTATTAACATATATCTACACATTGATAGAACTAACAGAGAATCCATTATATCTGACGCAACACTAGCTGAATCTCTGGAAGCCTTGGTTAATCAAAGATATGGTTCAATAAACACAGTGGATTTCTTGTCAAGAGTGAGTGTATGTGTGTGTGGGGGTCTGTGAACACATATAAGACATTATATTGTCAACAAAAGGTCCTCATTTTGTGGGCAGTGTTAGCAACGGAAGTATTGTACTGGAAAAAAAGATAGATTTAGTGTGATACACTTCAGGCAATATCTCTGTTTGGTTTAACCTGCCTTGAGGCTACTAGGAGCTAATATATACTTATAGTTATCCTGCTGCTGGTGGTTTGGGGAAAGGTTTGTGTTTTTACAAGGTTTTAGAAAAAAAAACTATGGCTGGTTCAGATGGCTCAAAGAGTTATCGGGAGACTGTTCAAACACCCCATGATTACCCGTTTCATCCGGAGACGAAGACCTTGACTTGGCAGCGACTCGAATCCTTGCGGCTTGAGAAGTTGGGCCTCAGCAACCGGTATTCCAGGCACTTCAATGTCTTGAGGCAAAGTAATGATCGCCAGCGAACCCAGGTACCCTTCTTACTGACCTGTGTAGGGAGTCCAAGGGATGCCATGAAAAAAGTAAGAGTTTTTGAACATATAGCATTATATATTGGTGCAATTTGTTTTGGTCAATAGATGGTGAAAGATAGTTTTGAAGTTCTTTCTAGAGAATGCATTTTTAATAATAACCAGTTTTGTTTGAAGCACTAACGTAAATAAATTAAATAAAGCGACGTTTTTCACAGTTCACAGGGGAAAATTGTATTATCATTATTTGAAAATAATCGTTATATTTTAGGACACAATTTTGTTAAATTTTATTTTGGCATTTATGTGTTTTGATGGCATGATATAACTTACTTAATGCTGGAGGGCATTACATGTTATATTCAATTTTCAATGTATTGATGAAATGTGCATTATTTTATATTGGCATTTCAAGAAACTGAATCTATTTGTAATATTGAGTAAAGATTAATGCAATCAATTTTTATGTTATGATGCTATTAAAATATATAAAAGTTAATACAATGTTGGCACAAATTGCAACTTCAGTATAAAGGCACATAACAGACACTCACTTTGGGATAAAAGTTTACATGATCCATGATTCATTATCTGATGGTGATATCAAATATACCTCTACTTATATATTACATGATTTTTTTATACAAAGCAAGTACATCCTCTTACTTTATGTAAATAGAACTTTGATTGTAAACTAGCTTCTCTATGCATATTTTGCAAGTTACATGCACAATAATATTTATCAGTAGTTGTAAGAAACGTATATTAAATCATTAAATTAATAGTCATTTTATAAGCTACTTGTGTGATCGATCCTGTTATATTAAGAGAACCCAGAGGCAAACCAAGTGCAGACTATATGTTACTCATTCTACTCCAGAATCAAGGATATTTGATCCTATCATGCCCAAATCTGAATGAACTCTTGTAACAGTTTTGATGCTCCCTAAAAATTTCAAACCAATCCGTTCAGTAGTTTTGGAGTTATGCCCAAATCTGAATGAACTCTTGTAACAGTTTTGATGCTCCCTAGAAATTTCAAACCAATCCGTTCAGTAGTTTTGGAGTTATGCTGTAAACAAACAAACTTACAAACAAGCAAACAAAACAAGTAGTATACTGTGCAAAAATTTGGCAAAGTAACAAACAAACTTATAAACAAGCAAACAGAATGAGTAATATACTTTGCAAAATTTTGCAAAGTAACAAGTGATTTCTCATAAAGAAAGATAAGTTGTACTAACAAAACCATTGGCCTTAGGACCTGCTACACTTCATAAAGATAACTTATAGTAATAATCCCTGACCACTCTTACACAGTAATTGGCAGTAATTGACTCCTTTGACAAATCTTCTTATGAGAAAAGACCACTTGGCTATCTTTTTTTATGAATGAGCAAGACAGGTCGTGGTCGCCACAAAATAAGTCACAACGCCATAAAGTTAGATCGTAGCATAAATCAAAACCAGATATCTTTCTTGTGCTAACACCAAGTCATCTAGTTTTGTTTCATTTTTCTATCAAATCAACTTTGCTGACCAAACAACCAGAATTTTTTCTTCAATATCTTCCGTTTGAGATAATGGCTAACATAATATTGGTGGGTCAACAAGTAGGCAGAGCTTATGTATAAGCCAGTATGCCCAGGCATACCATTATGTTAGCAGAATCAATAATGAAATGTAAAATTTACTGTGGTGTGTACAGACACACAGACCCACCCACACCTACCCCCCACACACACACACAAACCCACGGACCAATCAAATTTCGCATACAATTATAACATTTTGAAAAATCAGTGAATACAATATATGTCCTAGCTACTCTCCTGCAGCTATTTATGGTAACGTTCTAGCTAAGTAACGTGTAAAATTCTGATTTATCTTCAAAAAATACAGTGAAGCTTCTCTTACATCTCATTGTATGTGTATACACACGTAAGTGTGCTAAAAATATTGTTGAAAAATATGAGCAGGGTCTGGGTAGCAGAGATTTGCATGTGCAAACAAGGTGTATTCTCCCAACAAGAGTGCTACTACTTGAATATCCAAGAAAAGACTGCGACTTGCTGCAGGCTGCACAGTGGGTTAATATACATGCAAGGTACACCTGAGTGGATCTCACAGCAGGTGCAAACAATGAAAGGCAATGGGGAGAACCTACAACACTTGCAAAGAGAATGCATGTGTCAATGTCTCTCGTAAGTTACCCTTGAGACATGGATGCGTTTGTAGCCATACTGCATACATGCAAAGAATAATGTGCATGCTAATTTTCATGGGGAGTACCCGCAACTTTGAAATTCTGTTATAAAATCGCACATGTACCTTAAGCCTCTCTTACATCCTGTCGTACGTGCATGTACGTCCTGGTTACAGAGAAAAATCGGCAAATTTGCAAGGCATACTTAAGGTACCCGTGCAAATTCTATAACAGAATTTCAAGGTCGCACGGACCCTGCAATGAAAATTGACATGCACATTTTCTGTGCGTGCATGCAGTATTGCCTAAACGCATCCATTTCTCAAGGGTAACTTACGAGAGACTTGCGCATGTGCATTTCCCTTGCAAGTGTTGCAAGATCTCCCCATTCACTTGCAGCGTTTGCACGTCCCATCCCAGCAGGCACGTCAACGTTGATTCAACGTTGAATTACTGGTCAGGGTTAGACATTGAATCCAGGTTGGTTTTGCAAACATGGTCCAGAGTCACCATGTGACGTTGAAATCAAGTTGAAATTATGTTGAATTCAGGTTGAATTCAGGTCGTGATTTATTGGTAGTGGGCAGAGCCTAGGGGGAATCCTTGACCAGTCAAATGACCAGTGACATCATAGGTCACATAATGGGTAATGGAAAGGTAGTGGGCGGAGCCTAATTGGAAATCCCTAAGCAGTCATATGACCAATGACATCATAGTGGTTGACAGGTGGTAACAATAACAATGGGTGTAAATATGATATGGTATCCAGGAATAATAATGATAATAGTGAAAATAATTATTATAATGATGCCAGATAACAAGCTACATGAGGGTAAATTTATAGTGAAAATGGTGTTTTTATGTCTAAAATTATAAACTAATGGGTCAAAAATTGAGGGGTCAGTGAATTATGAGTATTGGATACCCCATCCCAAGATATTTTTTGACAAAGTTCCCTAAAATCCCATATTATTGCTCACTGCCATCTTGTATGACATCACATGTGATGTCACATGTGACATCATTATGACATCATCATAGTTTAGTTGATTCAAGGTCAGTTACTGACGTTGAAAACAGGTTGAAATTAGGTTGTGCAACATCATCAACTAAAAATCAATCTGATTTCAAAGTCAGAAATTTTGATTGAATCCTGAGTCAGATAATGACATTGATACCAAGTCTAAATTAGGTTGTGCGATGTCATCAACCAAAAACCAACCTGATTTCAACGTTGAAATCAGGTCGTGTGCCTGCTGGGATGCTATACACTCATATGTACTTTGCATCCATATTGAGGTGCTGTGGGGCCTTTATCTAGTCGCAGTCTACTCTTTGATGTTCAAGTTGTTGGAAAAATATACCTTGTTTGCATGTGCAAATCTCTGCTACCCCACTACTAGGCAACGTTCATATTTTTCAACAATATTTTGCACCACACTTACGTCTGTATACATGTACCATGGGATGTGAGAGAGGCTTTAAGTGTCCCTTGTAAATTAGCCCATTTTATCTCTAACCAGGACGTATGTGCACGTACGGTGGGATGTAAGAGAGACTTATGTAGTAGTTGTATCCAAAAAAATAATTCAAATAACTTGGTTTTTTATGTTGAATAGCATCACAACATAACCCGATTTTATTGATATTGTAATATTGCATTTTTTTTCAATTTCTCGAAAATACAATTATAAAATAATGTATATTTCATCAAGGTATTGTAACAGTATTGCAACGAAAGTTGGTTTTGTTTGCATGAGCGTGACCATGTGATAGGTAATAGTTTGTTGAAGTAACCGAACAGTCAGGTTTCACACTGATAAAAAT
Source organism: Sabellastarte sp. h YS-2021 (assembly GCA_964017235.1). Taxonomy (NCBI): domain Eukaryota; kingdom Metazoa; phylum Annelida; class Polychaeta; order Sabellida; family Sabellidae; genus Sabellastarte; species Sabellastarte sp. h YS-2021. Next base: position 161,597,464 of record OZ024927.1, on the reverse strand, counting down.
TCAAGTGCCCTGCTTTCTATGAGATATCTCATGAATATTTGTAAGACAAGAAGCTCTTGTAATTTTCCGGCAACCCAATAAAGAAAAGCAAGTACATTCACACTATTAGATTCTGGTGTAATAAACAATAGTACTTACTTCTACTGCTCTCTTTATTATATGTCTAATTAATGCACAAAGCTGCGCCAAAAGGTAGGTTTGTGAATAAATATGTTTTCCTTTTGTGTTGTTACCTACAGCTGCACTTTATAGGAAAAAAAACAACTAAGTACAGAAGAAATAAAATAATTACAAAGGATCTCCTTTTTATTGCTGTATATATTACTGAAGCAATATTTATTGCATACCTATGCAATGTAAGAGATTCACAAGCTGATTAATAGTTTAAGGCTATTCTTACATCCCACTGTATGTGTTCCTATGTGCTGGCCACAAGAAAAAAAAAGGGTCATCTTGCAGGTGATACACAAGCGAAGCGCAAGCCTTCTGTAGGTGTTTTCATTATGAAGATAGCATACCATATCTGTGGAGAAGAAATTGGTATCCAAAGTATTTCTTGCAGTGTAACAGGAATAACTGATACACACTCCGCTACAAGATTCACTTGCTTTGCAAGTGAGACACACCCCACAAAGAAATCACTGCTTGAAAATATACCAAGATAGCATGGCCCATGCATGTGCTGAAGCTTCTCTTACATCCCCACGGTGGCAGAGTGGTAACACTCTCGCCTCCCACCTCTGAGGCCGGGGTTCGATCCCCGTCATGGCCTCAAGTGGCAAAGCTGGTAGTTGCTTGCCGTTGGTCGGCAGTTTACAGTACAGAACTCTAGCAAACTGTATGTACTGGTTTCCTCTGCCCTTCCAACTACCCGTCGTGATATGACCTGTACAGTGTTGAAAGCGATGTAAAACCCCAAATAAATAAAATAAATACATCCCATGGAACATGTATACACACGTAAGTATGCTACAAATATTGTTGAAAAATATGAGCGTAGCCTGATAGTGGGGTAGTAGAGATTTGCACGTGCAATCAAGGTGCATTCTCCCAACAACATTGTCACTTCTTGAATATCCAAGAACAGACTACAACTGGCTACAGGCTGCACAGTGGGTTTATGTATGTGCAAAGTACATGTGAGTGTATCTTTCAGCATGTGCAAACCCCTTTAAGTAACTGAGGAGGACCTGCCACACTAGCAAAGAAAACACATTTACCCAAGTCTCTCGTAAATTCCCCTTGAGATATGGATGCATTTGTAGCCATGCCCGAGCATGCAGAGAATAATTTGCATGCCAATTTTCATTGCGGGGTCTCTGCAACCTCGAAATTCTGTTACAAAATCGCATGTGTGTCCCTTGCAAATCAGAGTGTTTTTTACCAGTACGCACTTACACATATAATAGGATGTAAGAGAGGCTTAACCAATATGGTGGGTTGTAAGACTAGCTTTACGAAATTCTTATTACATAATGATGAAAAAGATGAGTTGCTTATGACCTCCCTTTGACTGCCGTGATTGCAGAACATAATAACAAGTCATATTATCAATAAGATAGGTCATATGGAAGTTAAGACTGTAAAGATTGGACTTCAGTAATCAGAAGATAAAGTCTCACCGACAAAGTTTTTTAATATGCTTGAAAAATGGGATCGATCGCCATGATTGCACTAGAGATATTCATAAATATAAAGCCTCTCTTACATCCCATCGTACGTGTATACACACTTAAGTGTGCTGCAAATATTGTTCAAATATATAAACGTGGCCTGGTAGTGGGGTAGCAGAGATTTGCATGTGCAAACAGGGTGTATTCTCTCATCAACAGTGTCACAACTTGAAGATCAAAGGGGGCCACGGTGGCAGAGTGGTAACACTCTCGCCTCCTACCTCTGAGGCCGGGGTTCGATTCCCAGTACAGCCTCAAGTGGGAAAGCTGGTAGTTGCTTGCCGTTGGTCGGCAGTTTACAGTACAGAACCCTAGCGAACTGTATGTACTGGTTTCCTCTGCCATTCCAACTACCCGTCGTGATATGACCTGTACAGTGTTGAAAGCGACGTAAAAAACCCCAAATAAATAAAAATGAAGATCAAAGAACAGGCTGTGATTATCTACAGGTCATACAGTTGGTTAATGTGGATGCAAGGTACACATGAGTGTATTATATAGCACATGCAAACCCTGCAAGTGAATGGGGAGCACTTGCAACACTAGCAAGGGGAATGCACGTGCCTGAGTCTCTCGTTACCCTTCAGGCATGGATGCATTTATAGCTATCCTGTGTGCACGCAGAGAAAATGTGCATGTCAATTTCTATTGCGGAGTCTGTGCAACCTTGAGATTCTGTTATAAAATGACAAGTATGCCTTGAGGGTCTCTTGCAAATCAGCCGATTTTTCTCTGTAACCAGGACGTACGTGCACGTACGATGGGATGTAAGTGAGGCTTGAGGATGTATCACATGAATGACATAATTTGCTTCCAACCACAGTGCCAATAGCCTTTGTCTGACAGAGGTATAAGCTTATGAACAGTAATCTCTATAATCTCAAAAAAATTTGTGTTATTACACAGTCAGATATATATTATAATAAAGGTCCTGTTACCATTTGTCCCATCAAACAGATATGCTTGTTTGGGTTTATGGTTGAAAGTGCAGATGAAAGTGTGAGATAATAGAGATCTGTAGAAAAAACCCAGATATTTTAATAATTTTAAGATGATATATCGCTTTGACAATGTATTTTAATGTAGTCTGTTTAGTTTAAAGTTTCTCTATGCAGTTAAAAACGCACATAACAGTGATGTGGAACTATGTATCAGAAAAGCCATGTAACTATACCCTCTTGTTATACCAAAATTGTCGGGGTTTGAGGAATTGTAACAAAAGTTTCAAGTACCGTAAAAACATTGTAGTGGCTTCTATACTGGTGTGAATCCGGTAGGTTCATTTGCATTTTGGTAATGTTTGGGGATGGGCATCAGAGTGGGAAATAGGACAGTGTCAATATTGTAGAAACTACTGTATTATATTTTGAGAACTCTCTGTTTTCCTACAGCATTTTGTTTTTCTGCAATTTTTTTAATGTATCAATACTGTTTTTCTGCAATTTTTTAATGTATCAATACTGTTTTTCTGCAATTTTTTAATGTATCAGTATTGACATCAGTTGTTTCATATAACAAAATATAAAATATATGGTGCACAACTGCACACAAAGTGTTTACTTCTGTTTATGTATATTTATATATTTTTTTCACAGAAAAAAGATACAGACCTACACAAAAACAACTCTTTGGCTCCATTTACCACTGTAGGCAAGGCTACTTGTGGCTATTTCTTCTCTGAAAAAACCGCCAACAAAAAGGTGAAATTCGGAATCCCACCGAGTGACCTTGTGAAGTGGAGAAACTTCTCCTCCGTTCAGAGCAACTAAATAGACAATGGAAAAACTAAGCTCTGACTGTGATTACAATATAAACTGGTATTTGATTTAAAGCTACACATGTAGAAAAATAATAATAAAAAAAAGTTGTGAAATTCTGTTCTTCTCCACCATGTTTTAGATTACGTTGATCAGCCTTAACATAAATCACTTTAAACTGAAATTCCAATTAGTGTAACCCTATCCTAAAGATCATAAAAAAAACAGACTTCTAGTTTGGTACTTGCAAGAATGGAATAATGGTCATTGTATATCATATATAATTTTTTTATAAAATCATTCAAATTTTGTGGCTGTGGCTTTGTAGGATATCTTATACAGTGGTTTGTTGTAGCAGATGTTCATTTTTTTTATTTATTTAATTTTTACCAGTAAGGTATTATATTGGAGTAAAGAAAGGTATCTCTAGTCTCATCTCTCCCTGTTTACCAAAGTATTATCCAAATGTATTTAAGTTATTATGGGTTGCAGGTTTAATTATTCCAGTATTAGCTTTTTGCGACACATTTTAAATCTTTTTTATTGAAGTAACAAAGGTACAAAATCTAATCATATATAATTCAGAGGAGTGTATTAGCAGAAAAAAAGTGTCAGAATCCTGAATAAAGGAAAATGTATCACAACTGACAATTATGTTAAAATCTCATTACAGTTATTACTCTAAAGTTAATTCAGTTAATTGTTTCAGTTTTTATTGCACTGTGGATGTGCTCATTTTTAAGTTCCTCTACAAAAGTTGGCTTTTTTGCCTTGAGAGGAGCTTTTTTCAAATATATTACAGAGATGGGTAACTTTAGGAGTAATCCGTCTCATTATTTTCGACTTCTCTTAACGTGTAGTTATCGTGAGCAGGTTATACACATGGAGTGCAGTTTTAAATATGAATTAAGTTGTCAGGTGTAACTTTTTATAATTTAATTGACACAATGATTAAATTGAGAGTATTAAATGTATATCATATTTATACATCCATTTAATTAGTTTATAGAACATATGATTTTTGAGAATATGTCAAATACAAAAAAAAAATTACGTATCATCGGTTCACCATCACCAACAAAGCTGGGATTGATTTAATTAAAAGGCATGTTGTTATATTTGTACATTTAAAAGTCCATAAATTGTAGTTATCTGCCTTTAACTGTTATAAGGGCTACTGGAATGTTTTCAGAAAGTGTATTACCAGCCAGTATTATACATTATATTGCTATTCATGTAAAACATGGTGTGTGCAGTTTTGTCTTGTTGGTTTTTGCAAAAAGAAATATGACATATTGTTGGAAATTGGCATATGTTTTTGTTTGCATTTACAGAAATACTTCTTTATCTGCTTGTAATAAATTACACAATTAATTAATATTTAATTTGGTTGGAAAATATTTTGTTAAGGTTGTTTCACTGTCATTTGGATGCAAAGTTGGCCTCAATCAAGTTCTTCTGATCTTGATTTACACATGTATTAGTGTAAATTTTGTGCATTATGTATGGAACAGAAATAAATTCATATTACACTTGTTGCTCATTTAACCCCAGTTGTTATTCAGTATTAGCATGTATTGCATTGCTATCATTCTATATAAAAATATACTTCTGCATGGCATTCTCTTTTAAACTACGGTTTGCAGAATACATTTGCTTCCAAGCACAGTTTAGTTTCAAAATTGATGGTACAGCTTTGTAGTTTGTCACCTGTAAAACTTTTTTTTTTGCCTATATTATATAAGTTTGATTCATGATTGACATTTGTTATAATTGTCATCTGTAGAGATATAACCATACAAATTTCTAGGTTTTAAAATTGTTAATGTTTTTTTTTTATTTATCCACTGTTTACTTTATTATTGTGTGTTATATATAGTTTATGGTAACACTGTAATATGTGCGGCTTTGTAGGTTTACATAATTATAAATGTTTGGTTATGAAAATGAAATTGTGAATATTTACTGTGATAACATAATACATAAATATACTTTTCTGTGTGCTTTTCATTTGAGAGTGAAATGTTATCTCTTCTTGTTTACAATAAATTGATTTATTACCTTGTCAAAAGACGTTTTCCTTAAAGACCACAATGTCTATTCATTTTTTTCCTTCTTATCAATGTTTCTCGAGCAAACACAAGCTAATTTAGTCAGTGTGCATTGTATAAATAAGTGTCATGTTTTTATTGCTCTCCATATAACATGGGTTATGAAATGGATGTCAGGTAATTCATAAACTAGAACAAAATTTCCTAATCTTGATAAATATTGTAAGCTTTAGTCTGGCAAATATTCCCAAAAAATAGTTTCAGCCACAAGCACGCCATAATAATTTTGGTAATATACCACAATCAGTTAATGCAATTCACAATTCATTCTTGTTGCACATACATGAAATTATAGTCAATGATTGTGTGGTATTTGGGGACTATGGACTGAACAATTTAACATACTGTAAGTAAATGCTACATGTTTTCCATTCATTTTTAATAATGAAAGCTTGCCTGTTCTAGTTACTACATCAATAGAAATATATTTTCCACAGAGGTTTCTTTAATACAAATAGACAAATATTTAATCTTTTAATATTTATCCTACATACTTATATTAATTAAAAGTTGATAATTATAAGCTAAAACTGGGGAGCTCCTGATCAGATAAAAATTCATGACATTAGGTAAAACCATAAAGCCTTAAAGTGAAGTAAAATGCAATCAGTTTGTGAAAACACCTGCAGGGAGCTTGAGATCAGATTACTGCTGATTTTCCAACAGAGTGTTTGGATTTATGATCTGGAAAATCTGCGCTAATAGAGCTATCCAAAGAAGTATACTGAACTTATGAAGTAGAAGCTATGTTCTACATGTATTGCATTTTCTAACCTCTATAACAACAACACATTGATCAATAGATTAGTGGGTTAACTATAAAAGACTGACATTAAATTATCAATATACCTCCCTGGGGTCCTATGAATGACAACAAACTAATGGTGGTTCTTGAATGCATTATAGACCTTGGTAATTAGTGCTCTGTTATGAGAATGGATCTTACTCTGTGCGAGTTAATCCGTCAGTTAAGTTAGCAAAAGGGTGAACAAGTCTGAAAAGACTTTCAATCTACAGGAGCGAGCAGCAAAGCCATCAGTAGGCACTGACATGAAGCTCCGGTGATTTTTTAAAAAGGCCAAAAAGTCTTTGGGTCTACAGGCACAAGTTGCAAAGCCATGAGGGACACGAGTAGTGCACAGGAATTTATGAAAGTCTAACGACAAAAAATATTTCAAGTCACATACATCCAATACCTGGCCTCAAACGCAGACTGTCATCTTTGCTTAATCTCATTGACGAGACGGGTACTCGTCACACAACGCCAATTCTCATGAAAGTCCAGTGACAAAAAAAAAATGTGATCTCTATAAGTGCAAGCCCCAGAGAAAACACGCTTATAAATGGATATTTTTGAAGTTGACTAAGTCATGTGCCAAAGTAGAGATTTTAAGTCCCTACCAACACAGAGGTCACATCAAGACTGGCTGTCAGTGAGTGAAAATGATTATCATAGACTGGATTCAAACACATGACCAAAGAAGCATGATCCAAGTGATGACATCATTGAAACCAATAAAAGAACAGCATCTTTTTGAAAACCCTCTGATCTGACTCTGTTTCTCTTAAATGTTTTTTGACAAAATTACATTATCATAACTACCATGAAATTTGAATATGAATATAAACATAAACAAATTTATTGTAGATACTGTGTAATATTTTAGAGGCCATACCTGAACAGTTCATATAGCTTGTGATTTACAGAAAAATTGTGGTCAACCAGGTCCTTTCATCTTTAAAAATGACATCCATTAAAAGCCAGCAAAAGGCGTGATAACAAAGTTATTACTCATTTAAAGCTGCATTTCCATATTTTTCATATGCAATGAACTCTCATTATTGAAGCATCAATGATTTTTATATACTTTGCAGCTTACCAAAATATTAGTATTATCGCTCATTGCCGATTGTACCAAACTAACACCATTCACCATAGTATCTAGCTATTCAAACATGCTATTATCTAAACTTAAGTAAGATCTCCAATTGGTTATAATAAGTTAGAGTATGCTGTATGTTGCTGTAAATACAATTCATGACACAGCACAGTGGTCCAATCTAACATGATCAAAACCTTCATATCGGCAAGACCAACTGAGATGCATTCAGACTTGCATAAACATATTCAAGAATGAGTTTGAGATCTGATGACAGATTTTGCATGATGAAACTTTCAGTGAGACCTCTGTTCAAAATGAAGCATATCAACAAATAGAATAAAATTAACTTAATGAACACGGAACAGTCCTATTGAAAATAATGCTTCCTGTACACTTTTTGCAAAATTAAAGGAGTACTATGATGATGTTCAGAAGTGGATGCCTTTCAGTAAGTTCAAGCTTAACTCTGGCAAGACTGAATTTATTTAATTCAGTTAAGAGTGGCAGCAAGACAGACTTGATGCATATTTCCCAGTCAGTACACTTGGCAACCTGGTCAGTCTTTTAAGGTTGGAAATTTGTGTTTGCTTTTTGATTCTGACTTTCGTTCATAAGTCATGTGTTAAGGCTCTCTGTATACAATATTTTGTTCATCAGAGGTATCTAAGGAAGGTTAGACAGTACTTCTCCCAGGAAAATGATACAAATTTTGAGTAATGTACACTTTTGCAACCGAATGGATACTACCAAAACGAAAAATGCGTCGTTCACGCGTATGTAGATCCAGAGGCCAGCACATAATAGTAAGTTCTAGGCATTACTCTTCTACTATGAAAATTGCTGTGGTTACTGATTGAATATCATTTTCTAAATGAAATGCAAATATTGATCTACAATTCCATCAAACTGGCTATCCTGGGTATTTCAGTCACTTTTTTGAAAATCAGAACTTGTGTGTTATAATACATGTTAAAGTCAGATGGATAGAGAAGATTTGGAGGTTCTACAGTTTTGTTCCATTACTAGTAAGACTACCCAAGTAGTTTGGTTTCAGCTTTGACGATGATACTCCAAAAGTTTATCAGGAATTGTCTGATAATACTGGAAGTGAATTGAAAGTGAATGTAGGATTGTAGGAGAGACAATATGATTAATAGGAGGTCCAAATGCCAGCCAGTGTGAATGCATTAGTGACATCCAATACCGTTAACAAGTAATTAAGTATATCTCTTAACTATCAGAAAGTACATGTAGTTGCAGGTCATTACAGGGTGTTCAGAGTATTGTTTTAGATCCTGTACAACAGCCATGGCCACATTGGGATCAATCGACAGTATTTGCAACTTGTTTGAGTCAAACCCACACCGAGGTGACAACAAGATATAAGATGCCAAACTTTTTACACTGATTCTCAGTTAAATGGGACAATTAGAGGAAAAAATTGTGGCACAGCAGTGATGGTGATAAAATTCATTCTTATTGTCTCTATTTGGTAACAGAGCATGTAGAGCATCTTGCCACAAAATTTTTCCTTGCTATCTATTACAGAATTTCTTTTTGTGCCGTTTTGTATACATGCTGCCAAATTATTAAAACTTGCATTGTGAATAACTTTACTTCATACTGGCTTTATGATTGTTGCAGTAAAAAATTATTTAAATGAAATGATGGTCTGCATTTAATTCTGAACTGTAGCAAACTTAATAATAAAACATATTGAAGCAAATAAAATGTGAGTGATCTGATTTAAATATATTTTTTCTTGAAAAGATATTGTATGGCTGAAAAAAATCTGTAAAACACAATGCAAATTACAAAAGTAGCTTCATGTCAATGTTTATTACAATGTGAATGCTTCAATTGTTGTCTTAAAAGTTATATACAAATAAAATATAGACATCAACAGACTTTTTAAAACATATTGGACAAGAGACCAACAGTGATAATGCCTTTTATTTTAATGATTTACGATTTCTATGTTTGGTAACATAATTCACATGGAGTAAGGAAGCAAGTAGAGCAAGGTAAAGACATTAAAAATTAATATAAAATTCTGAAACTATCACTACATTCGTAAAGTGTCAATGAACTCTTTTAAAGCTATAAATGCATTTTTTGGTGTATTATCTTCAAGAAGGGGCATCTTAACAGGATAAAATGAATGTGAATACCAAATAAGAATGCCTATTTATCAGTCTTTTGCTGTAATTACAAAAATATGTGTTGATTTAACTTGTTTAAGGGGGTTATTTTCACACATTACATTATTTAACTTTTTTTTAGATTACATTTAATCTGAAGCTGTTATAAACAACAAGCAGATGTCCATGATATGGTTACGTAATTCACTTACTTTGTTTGCAAATGCCAGCACTTTTGTCCAATTGTGTTCTTAGATAATTAAATTAGTGTCTTATTATTCTATTGTGGTGTAGAACACAATAAGTATACATGTACACATGAAAAAAGCTAGTACCAATATCTGTATATGCATTACTAAACTTGTAAAGTCAATGTGCATAGTTAAGAATGTGGGGGGTGACTAACTTTACATAATATGGCCTTACCCACTACCCAAATTGCATCCCACTTTCTTGCCCATTTGAATGAACATCCATTCTTTGAACTGACATTTTAGAAACTACTAACTTTTATGAAATTTCAAACTTTGATGAATTTGAAAAATCAGTGTTTCACAAGTCATTGTTTTGAGCTGCTACAAAATCAATTTCTGAGAATGGTAGGTGAAATCAATTTTTATTAGTCTTTATTGGACTTACCGTTACCTTGTAAGTTATGTATTCTATCACAAATATCACAAATTGTCTTAAAATGTTCACCATCAAAACACTGACTACAAATGATGAATGTATTTTCTGATACCATCATAGCCTGGTTCTGCTGGAACAACCGCTTGAAATTTTCGCATTCCCGACCCTTTACTGGTTGTATAGGCAATGAGACAACAAAACTGGGTCTTCTTCACATTCTGGTTTCAATGCAAAATCATATCTCGGTGAATTTCTAACCATTTTAGTGAAGCACCCATTTCTAGTCCATTGTAATTTTACAGCATTCTTTGGCCTTCTCCGGTTCTTTTCTCCCACACTCTGGCATTGTTTTTGGCCATGCATCAGTAGTGTAACTACTTGCATCTATTTGAGCTAATTTCATTCTTTATAAACCCTTTGAATTTTTACTCTGGTATCTCTTATTGTATTTGTACAGGAAAAAATGCATTCATAAGGTTCAAGCAACATTACAGATGAATTACAAATTATTGAAGTAAATACCCTCCATCTCTCGCACCCTTCCACAAGTTTATTCCATGCTGCAACAATTGACTGCAGTTAATGAGATCATAAATGTCAAAGAGCATATTGTTGTCAACAATAAAGTACTGAATCATTAACTCATCAATTCTAGAAAATTTCATATTAATTATAAGAACTTATAAACATCAGATTTAGCTACATTTGAAGTCGAGTAGATGTAACTGATACACAAGAATTACATTACTACTTTGTGAATTACATTACTTCATGTTAGATGCAATATTAAAAAAGTGTTCATTGCACACTAATCTTTAAAACTGCTCTGGTTGAGAGGTTTGTATCTACTCTAATGCTCACATACTTCTGCCATATACTGTGACATGGTACATAAAAATAATCTATGACATAACAACCTAGTACCTGATAGTTATTTGTAACAAACGATGTGTGCAACAGAATATAAAATAATATTATGCTTAAACACTGTCATTTCTTCCATGTGGTCTTCTCCATGCTGTTAAAAATGCCTAAACATGCTGCAGTCAACTACTTGTGGGAAAAATTACCCATTTTTGTCAGTTCGGGGTAACATAATTCACAGTAATTATACTGAATCAAATGTAAAATTCAGAGCTTTGTGTTGATATTGCTATAATTCTAATACATAACAAGGGCCAACATATGCTTATCATACATAGTCTTCTTGTCACCTCACATCTTGAGGAAAATAAAAATGACTGGTAACGTAATTCACATGAGAAAATATAGACTTCTACTTTTTGGTACTTCCTTAAGAATTGCTTGTATTTGTAGTCTTCTGCTGAAATATTACTTTTACATTCTGATAATCCTCTTATTCAGGAATTATTTGCACTAAAAAGCTAGACTTTTAGAATTACCAAATGTGAAAAAAATTAAGTGTTTATAATGGTAACATAATTCACAAGAATATTTTGGACATTTTCAAATTTGGTAAAAAATATTATTTTGTTGAGGTATTTTAAAAGAATTTTCAATATTTGCATGGTGGAGATTAACTGGATGCTAAGTAGTATTGACCTAACCTGAGTTAACCACATTAAAGACAAAAAAATGTTATTGTAATTTTATTACCCAGGCTTTGGACACTGTGTTTTGGGCCATTTTCATACTTTAATGGTAAATTTCAATAATAAAGGACATCAAAACCATAACAAACCGTATATCACCAGATTCGTTTTGCTTAAACTATATAAATAGATGCAAAAAAATTAAAATAAGTTAACTGACAGCCAGATATGTGTCTGATAGATGAAATTATTTTCATAATTGTTCCATTTAACTGAGAATGGGTGTTTAACCAACTAAACCATTGAAGACCCCTACAGGGAGGACATATCTTTAGTGTTCATTGTATTTTACGACTAAGGGATTCAGAACATGTGATTGTGTTTAGTTTAGTCTTTAAGATGGAGTGCATCTTCAAATAGACATAACTGGATCAAAAGTACATCTAACATCTAGCAAATAAGGTAGAACTGCTTCCAAAGTGAATGGAACAAATACAAAACAAGAGGCTCTGAATACATGCGGCCAATACTGAAATAGAATTTTGTATGTCTGGGGCACGAATTATCTCCTGCCTGCCACCAAAGGCCGTTGTTGAGAGATTATAAAATGCCTTCCATACGTGCGTCTGTCCATGCATCCGTTTGTCACGTTTTTAAATAAACCTTAATATCTCATTCATTTATAAAAATACCTTCACCAAATTTGCAGGGAATGTTTATGGCTATGAAACCTGTCTGTGCAAAAGTTTTTTTGTTGAAAAACAAAATGGCCGCCATAGCTAATTGTTTGAAAATCATAAAGGAACTTGTAGGAAGTCATGGCCTGTGAATCTTTTCCAGGTGTTGAATTTGACCTTTGACCCCTGCTTCAAGGTTAAATGGGGTCATCACACTAAAAACGTCCTTATTTTTCCCTTATTATTGGTGCTGGAAAGTGCATGAAAAGTCCTGGCCTGCAAATGCTTTTGCCTGAGAAAAATTTTGGCCTTATTATGAAAAACATAATGGCCGACATAGCCAATTATTTCAAAATCATTAAGATGCTCTAAAACTTGGAATAATGCAGCTTGGTTAATCGAATTTGCACCAAAGAAATATGACTAGGAAAGTTAGGCTGATAGTAATTTGGCCTTGTTTTGAAAACAAAATGGCTGTCATATCACATGTTTAATGTTAAATGGGATTATCTAAAAAGGCCTTATACCTCCCTTATCTTTGCTACTAGGGGTTCCAAATGTGAAAACAACTTAAAGGAAGTCATGGCCTGAGACTCTTTGTTATTTGCTGACTTTTCCCTTTGACCCATTCTTCAGTGTCAAGTGGGGTTATCTCACTACAAAGACCTTATGTCTCCTTTAGTTCTCAATTATTACTGATTCTACGGCGGGAGATAATGCTGCGGTAGTGGCCTTGTTATATTTGGAATACACTGCTCCCTGCCATAACCTGGCAGAGCTTGGAGACAAAGTCCATAGCCCTGGCTATTTCGTTTTATTGAGCTATACATTGACACTAGCACTAGAGATTAATGTTCATCCAGGAATTGTCGATCCACAAATTTATATACATTTTATACATCACTTCAGTACTAAAGTTAAACACCACTCACCCAATGTGCTGCAAAGATGAGACAGATATTTATGATGCTTCCAGTTTAATGTGCTGTATCATTTTCGTACTATTAGAAAATGTTTGCACTCAAGTGGACAGTAAAACCATGTGGCATTTCGGTTTTTGCTTGAAAACAGCACCCCAACTTTGTACAAAACCCTGAAAATGAACGTGGGAATTCATTTTATATGGTATAATATACTCCCGAAAATGCAAGAAAGTTGCCAGTGACCTAGCTACATATGTTGATGTATTTTCTATATTTAGTTTTATGTTAAGATGGGCCTATGCGAAGTTACGGAGGGGAAAGTATGAAATAGCGGTGAAAATAGAGGTGCTCTGTACGTTTATTTGGGCAATATTTTGGAAATTTTGGTATTAGTGGATTTTTTGTCATCAAAAACGTTTGGTTTATTCTTCTTTTTATATGCGACTCCATCAAGTTTGGGAATACAATATCAATTATATTCAATGTTGTATTCATTTACCACCATAGTATTTTTGTATTGTACACAATGCAGCACATATTCTACACTAAGGGATTGAGTATATGGAGAAACTGGTGACACTTTTAATCTGTAGTGTGAGTAGAAAAATACTACATGTGTATTTAACATTTTATGCTTACACATCTTCTGTTATGTATGAAAAGACAAAAGAATTATTAATACTGTAGTTTTTCTTGATCATACTACAGTCCAAGGAACAACCAGTCATTTTTTAAAAATGACATGGTTTTTATATTAAAGCCCATTTAAGGAGTTGTTCCATCTTTAAGATGGACTAGAGCCCAACTTAAGATCCTTAGTTAGGTAGGCTATATTAAGAGGGGCTAGCTTAACTTAAAATGCAATAAGACAATAAAATTAAGAAGTGATATTATATAATATAACTATTAAGCAGGTGCAAATGAAAGGAAATTACATGACATGATAATGGAAAATATGCCATTATCATTATATTTTATATAATTACCGGTATGTTAAAACTTATCTACCCTCAAGAGACAGAGTTTAATGCAGAAAGTAAACTGAATTATGTTTTCAGAGCCCCGAGAAGCAGGCACCACTCGCTGTGTGACTAAACAGCTGTCTCAGAGTTGTGTAAGTTGACACTGGAATTAATCAATGTAACAGTAACATTTACTCCATTTATAAATATTTTAACTGGTTACTTGTGCTCATTGACCTAATGAAGTCAAATACAAATAGCTAATCTATTGAAGGTTATTGCTGTAACTTTTACAAAAACAAACACGTACCATATCAACACTTTGAACCAAGTCTTGCAACTGAAGTTATTTGCTGAAACTTGTTTATACAGGTCTGAGAACGCAAATATAGTATCGGCTAGAGGCTTCAAACTTATTATTTTTTGGCAGCTTAGCATATCATTTGATAAAAGTGGGGAAAATAAGAATAAGAGTGCTTGAAGAGCGTGTACCTCCACCAAGGCATGTGTGATTTTAAAAATATGGCCCAATAATAGTGGGAAAATCTGGATGTTTTATATTGTTTTGTATCCAAGTGGTTATTCGGAACACTCTCAAAGATTAATGGGGTCTAAGTGGGTGCAAAACCCATCTTCTCATTTTTCAAGAACATCAGACCAGTAGTATTTGCATAATCCTACAAACAAACATGAATTAAATAACTCCTTGACATAGGTAATGATGTTCCAACTGATTTTAGTTTGGCTCAGTAACTTTATACATGCTTCAAATTGGCATGAACGATGTAAACAATAAGTTCAAACTCATTGGGGATGTATGACAAAGTTATACAACTCTCATTGTTCCAGTAATCTCCTCTTGTTTCTTCATCTTAAATTCTGATTGGATGACCTTTGAACTTGGCTTCAGAAATTCCTGCTTAAAGTTAAAAATATTTCTCGCTCTTGCAAGGGAAATCAAGCTAGTCAAACGCCATTATAACTTGTATAAAAAATTATAACGCTCTTTACCCACTCTGATACCTAGACATATTATAACGCAAGTATAGTTCCAGGTCACATGGGACAGAACACTGACTGCCTGAGAGCTGGGCTGGCCCCTTCTTTCCTATATAACATCAACGAAAGTGCTATATAAAATGAGTGAGTAGGACCTAGGTCCTCCTGTATACCTTGGAATGTATGGTTGAACAGTGACCTATATATATATACACAGTAACACACTGGTGGGGGTTTATACTTTTATTAGTATTACTATATTAGATCATAACACAGACACTAAAATTATTTACATTCTGTTATAAAGTTACTTTAACATGTACATTCAGCAATAGCTGTAGATTAACATGATTACTTTCGACTAGATGTACATGGGGTCACCTTTACTTAAGTTTACATTTAGGTGACCCTAATTCAAGCTTAAGCCCAGACAGGGCAAACTAAAAACTTGAGTTACAGTTACATTAATATATGATAGTCATAAAGTGGCATGAGTAAAATTACTAAGATGGTTACATTAGTGAGTTTCAACTGAAGTTACAGATACATTACTAAATGAATGGCATTAAGGTGGCCATAGATAAAATTACTAAGATTAGGTCATGTTACTAATGGATAGTGACTTTAATAGTGGGTACCTTTAGACCCAAATTGTGGACCATAAGTCCTGGTACATTGAAGTAATCAATTTAAGGTGACCCTAACATTATTGGCCCATTAAGGTGGCCTCACTGATGTTTGCAGTAGGTTAAAGGTCATATACATACTATGTGAGCCATTTAAATTAGGCTCAGTAAGTATTCTACACTTGAAAATATATATGTGGCTGAAAACCACGTCATCAGCACATAAGAATATTTAAAATGCAGTTTGATTATGGAGGTAGGAGCTATGAACCCCAAACTCCCCCATTATGAAGAAATACCTGCATGGAACTTGACCTCTGTATCGATCAAGGTCAAGTTTTGTTAGCCCAGTTCAATAGGTTAGAGAAGTATAAGGTAAAAAACTAATTTTACAGTACATGTGTTTGTAGAGTAAATGTTAGCCAATATATTATGGCTAAGGGTTGTAAATAAAAGCATTCTACGATTTAGAGAGGTCAGCTCAAGGTCAAAGGTCTCAAGTAACACAATAAAACAAGTATAACGAGCACAATTATAAATGACAATAACACTAAAATAATGATGATATTTAATAAGAATTTCTCGCAGACTGGCAGCCACTAGCTCATGACTTGATTCCCTACGTGGCTGAGCAATACAGCCCCTTAAGCTCAGACAGCATCATCACTACTTGGCTTCCGGACGGCGAGGCTGCCAGCCAGCAAGAAAAACACAGTAAGCTCAGAGAGCATTTACTTTAACTTTATATCAACAACATGTGCATTTAATGAAAGTTCAGTGCAACCCCTGCTAGTGAAATTACTTCATCAAATATATCTTTGGATTTAATAATGCTATTATGTCTCTGCTGACAGAACCCAGGCAAGGAAGCCACCCTTTAAACTTCTAAAGCCAAGGAGAACTGTCGAACTGGGGGCAGGAGAGAATGCAGGAGCTGCAGAAACTTCATATTGATCTCGAGACCATCATACTTGAGATCCAGACCTCAGGATGCACCTCATATCTATAAGTAAAAGGAAATCAGCAGTACCAACAGTTACATACGACCAAGTGGCCACAGGGTGGGTAAGTGGGAAAATTTTCTTTGCTAAAAGAGGTGTTTCCTCCTTGAATTTATTAAAACAAGTGAAGATGGCTTCCAAGGGCGGGAAATCATAGGAAGCCAGGGGTCAACCAGAGGTCAACCAATCACAATTTAGGACACAATAAACAAGAATAGCCCACCTAAAAGCCACTGACTGGTCTGGCACCCGACATGCCATCCCCCCACAGTGACCTATATATATATACACAGTAACACACTGGTGGGGGTTTATACTTTTATTAGTATTACTATATTAGATCATAACACAGACACTAAAATTATTTACATTCTGTTATAAAGTTACTTTAACATGTACATTCAGCAATAGCTGTAGATTAACATGATTACTTTCGACTAGATGTACATGGGGTCACCTTTACTTAAGTTTACATTTAGGTGACCCTAATTCAGGCTTAAGCCCAGACAGGGCAAACTAAAAACTTGAGTTACAGTTACATTAATATATGATAGCCATAAAGTGGCATGAGTAAAATTACTAAGATGGTTACATTAGTGAGTTTCAACTGAAGTTACAGTTACATTACTAAATGAATGGCATTAAGGTGGCCATAGATAAAATTACTAAGATTAGGTCATGTTACTAATGGATAGTGACTTTAATAATGGGTACCTTTTGACCCAAAATGTGGACCATAAGTCCTGGTACATTGAAGTAATCAATTTAAGGTGACCCTAACATTATTGGCCCATTAAGGTGGCATCACTGATGTTTGCAGTAGGTTAAAGGTCATGTACATACTATGTGATCCATTTAAATTAGGCTCAGTAAGTATTCTACACTTGAAAATATATATGTGGCTGAAAACCACGTCATCAGCACATAAGAATATTTAAAATGCAGTTTGATTATGGAGGTAGGAGCTATGAACCCCAAACCCCAGTATACGTAGTCACATTTGTAGGGATTGTTGGAATGTAAGGGCCACTGCATCTGAGGCCTGGTGGTCCTGTGTAATGTAGGACCAAACAAAATCCGACGTCCAGGTGCCCTGGCTCTGAATGTTCTGGACTGGAACCTTAGCATTAAAAGCCCAAGTGGCACCTGAACGCCGGAGGGAATGAAATGTGATGTTGGACTGAGTAAGTTGATGTCTGGATAGTATGGATCTGAATTGCTTTCTTAATCTTGTGTCAGATAGGGGAACCCAATGTTGTCTAAACTTTATTTGAAACAATGGCTTATTAGAACCAGCAGGTGTAGCTGCCAGCAGTTTTTTCAAGGCTTTAACTGGACAGATGCAAGAGGAACCCAGTGAAGGAATTTTTATGATTCTTACAGAATTGTTCATTTGCATGGTTTTCGACCATTTGAGTAAGATGTGGGCTCCAGGGGTAGCAAAGAAAACATCACCTCTGGCCAATTGCTTTAGTGGTTGAAATGAGGAGATGGAGTGAGGGACTAGGTTAGAAATTCTAAGAAAGCAGGATGGCTGCTTTATATACTAAACCCATATACATTGAATCAGTGACTTGGACTATATTAGTGAGCAGAGGAATCTATAATAGCTTTGAGGTTGAGCCTCAACTTAGAATTCCTGGAGAGGGATTTGTTGAAGAACTTAATCCTTAGGTCACTGAACCCCACCACTGAGATGCCATACATGGACAGTTTTATCTTGACTGCTGAAATATGATTAGCCACGCCTGACGGGGAAACTTTATTCAGGGTTAAAAATTCCATAAAACACAAAATGTTAGAAGAAGACAAGGCGTGGAGATTGAAATTTGCAAAAATTGTGAAAGCCAGGAAGATTCTCAGCATGTTGTCATAGGATTTTGTGGTGGAGGAAGCCAAGGCTCCTTGAATTCTAACAGTGGCATTTCTGGAGAGGGTTCTGGTCTGAGGGTTGGCATCTGAAATTAGATAGACCAATCTATGTCAAGTACATTCTCATGGGTTTTTAGCCACACATGGTGGGGAATTAAACGTTGGAGTTGTTGTCTATACTGAGGGTTAATGGAAAGTCTGGAAAGTGCATCTGCTACTACATTTTGTTTGCCTGGTATGTGAACTGTTATAAGATTGATATCAAGGGAAGCTGTTAATATTGCAATGTTTCTAGTTGTAGCAGCCAATAGTGGATCTCTGGTTTTGCCTGATTTTAACACTATAACCACTGCTTGGTTATCACAATGGACAACAGTCTTCTTGTTAACCCACTTATGACCCCAGACTCGCAAAGCCACCAAAATGTTCAGCATTTCTAAGTGTACAATGTTATACCCCCCCACCCCAAGGGCCAGGGGAATAGCATAGACTTCATTATCACAAACTGCCCCTAGACCTTGCAAAGAAGCATCAAGCTCGATGTGACTATGGACTGGATCATGAGAGAAGAATGCCACTCCATTGAAAATATGTAAGAATTTTCGAAACCATGTGAGATCTCGCATAAACGCCTCATTCAGCTTTATTTTGCACTGCTTATCTGCCTGCCTTAACACTTCCAACATACGGTTAAGGAAAGGTCTCGATGCCCTCACACATTTGGTTACATATAACAGTCTCCCCAGTAAGGATTGGAGGTCTCGTTTGTTACAGCTTTTCTTACCCTCCCATTGTTCACATAATTGTTTGATTTCTTTAAGTTTGTCACTAGGTACTGATATTGTAAGTTTCTCTGTATCAATTACCACCCCTAGGCAGGAAACCCTAGTGGAGGGATAGACCAACTTTTTTCTGCTGATATCAAGGCCAAGTTCACCCAGGAGGTTATAAAGGGTGGGAAATCAAGCCTCTGCCTGGGATTTTGTGGATTGCCCAATGATATCATCAATATAGTTGGTCACGTGATGACCTTTTTGCAACATAATGTATCTTATTGAGTCACTTAGGCGCTGAAACATGGCTGAACCATGCCTGAACCCAAAAGGCAGGCATGTATCAATATAATAACCATTGAAGCTCAAACCCAATAAATTATAGTCAGCTGGGTCAATCTTAATGTGACGAAAAGCTCTTGAAATATCTACTTTATAAATTAAAGAACTTTTACCTAACTGCAGGACTTTATTAGTGATATAGTCAATTGAAGGTAATGTTAACAGAAATTCAGAACTCAAATATGTGTCAGGATCCACCCGATCGTTAATAGAAGCCCCATGAGGGAAGCTAAGGTCTACTATTACTCTTCGACTATTAGCTCCAGGTTTTTCCCTAGTGAGAAATGGGGATGTATGGAGATCTGAAATAGGTGGTTCATTAAATGGACCCAGTATGGCATTAAATGCTTTTTCTTCATTTAAATATATCTCTGTGATTTGAACTGTGATTTGTATCTGATGGCATGAGATCAACCTTGTTGTCAAAACTTAGGGGGAAGCCATATCTTATTAATTGGAGAAGCTGTTTGTCCCAGTAGTCCTTTAAGTTGGCTTCCCAGGCTTCCACCTTCAACTGAGATGGTATGTCAATCTGAGCATGCATGAAATTGTGAGTGCCTGTTTGTTTGACTTTGTTGTGGATATACAACAAGTTGGAACCCTTCATGTTTATTTGTCCCTTCTTACCAACAATCTGAGGGGCTAAGGGAATGTAACCAAATTTTCCTACAGTTTGCTTGTCCCATAATTGGAAAATTGGTATGTTGTCAGCTTGGCTAACTTTATTTCTATGTTTGGTTTTGAATCTTAATGCCAAATCATACTTGTCTTGAGGATTTGTAGAGACACGACTGAAATGGTCGACGACGCCACTATTTGTCTCTGTAGCTGCGTCTAAACGAACGCAGTCACCACCTACCATGTTACTGTGAGAGGTGTTCATTACTGCACTGCCAGTGTGACCACTGCCATCCCAATTATTAACTTTTACAGTCTTACCTCTTTGAAATTTTTAACACCTTGGAGCTCACATACTACTACTTTTTCCTCTTGGTCACTATCTGTGTCAATTAATGGCCAAAATCTATTACTGTCGACAACAGGTGTTAATGAACCACTATAACCTGCAGAAGTGTCATTGACATGTCGAGAGGTAATTGGTTTACTGGTATTTTGTATACACAAATCATTTCTCACCTTGATCTGTGTTTCAAAGCCAGTATTTCTTTGTAAACAGGCATTCTTGCGCTTACTATTTACATTTTTACAGAGACTGCTTTTGTTTTTTCTACATGAACCATGTCCCTGCATATTTACAAGTCGTGCACGTACAGCTTTGGAACCATGATTCGTGTCATGTTGTTCAAACTTACTATTGCCATACACTGTGGTATTCCAGGGATAATTTTCTACCTGAACATCGACCATATTGCTCACATTTTTCTTTACAACACTGGCATAAGATACATTATTCGCCTTTAACCAGTCATGACGCCAGTTCATACTCTGGCCATTATTTACGTTTAGAGAATGAACAACTCTACTGTTAAATTTTTTGACATGTCCCATAATTGCCACATTTCGCACTGCCTTTAGGCAGTGCCTTGGTCGTTTTTTGACCTTTTACATTCTTTTTGCGGGTGCGCGTGTGATTTCCCAAAGGTGAAGCAAACCGAACACACGTGCAAGTATGATTGACCATTATTCTCGTGGTCACCTTTCTGTCCACACGTGCCCTTTTGATAGTAGCGACATGGCATAGGCTTTTGACTGTTAGCTGATTTCTTACCACTGGTATGCACGATTCTTTGAGCGTGTACTCTCCGAACGCGATCAATTTTCACAGTTTCATTCCAATCTACCTTATTTTCTTCCATTTTGCATAGAAGTACTGCATGCGCAGCTTTAGCCGACGGCCACCCAAAATTGTGGGAATCATCCATCAAATCCGATAAATACTCAAGCATTTGATTTTTAGTTTCTATATTTGACTGCTCTCGAATAATTGCACTGAAACCTGATACCCACTGGGACATAGACAAATTATCATAAGAAATTCGAGATCTACTCGAACCCGAGAGTATAAAGTTGTGTGGCCAGGGAACTTCCCTTTTACAATACACAGTTTCACCAGATCCCCCCCTTTGCGACTTGAACTTGCCTTGCAAATTGATGGCTTGTAGTTCCTGCAATCTCCTGTCCACCTGGCTTTGTAGCTGTGTGGAGTTCTTCAGACTCGTGAGGGATGGCAATACTAAGTCAGTGTCATCCTGGCTGGTTGACGCCGTCGTTGACCCACACTTGGAAGATTTTGGTGAATTCCACTGTTCTTTCTCCTGGTTCTCGACCTTTTCTTCAACTTTAGCCACTCTACCATTTAACTGTTTCAGTTCATGTAAAATCTGCATTTGTATGTCCATTTGTCCAGCACCAATAATATTATCACTGTCCACATCACTATTGTCACTTTCTTTCACATATTGACATTTAGTATTGATTGGTCTCTCATGAAGGTCCCCGCAGGCCTTGCACTGGAAAACTTTACCGGGCATCTTCTGGAACAATTAATACTGTGTTGATAATTGAAATGTGCGCATGAAATAGTTAATTTGGTCAACCAAAAAGTAAATAATAACATTATGGTACAGCCCTCAAACCACGCTCCAAGATTTGGTCCCAGAGCAAATGCGCATATGTCAACTATCAACAACAATTGACGGATCAGCACAACAAACGCATCTTCAGATCATCAGTCACCAATACTCTAAAAAACACTGAAACTCTGAGGTTTCAGTGTTCTGCTGAAATGCCAGAGTTTCCAAAACAATTAGTTTAAATCGAAAAATCGAAAATTTTCTTTGCTAAAAGAGGTGTTTCCTCCTTGAATTTATTAAAACAAGTGAAGATGGCTTCCAAGGGCGGGAAATCATAGGAAGCCAGGGGTCAACCAGAGGTCGACCTATCACAATTTAGGACACAATAAACAAGAATAGCCCACTTAAAAGCCACTGACTGGTCTGGCACCCGACATGCCATCCCCCCAGTGGGGGCAGCTCTCTGCATGATTGTATCTAACATAATCTGATGGTTCTTTTGCCAAGTCATAAAGCCAGGATCTATTAAGTAGCAAGATGTAAGTCTTGGCTGTATACAGCAACTGACGTCATATTACTGCTCAGCACTGAATAGCATCCCTATGTCTTCCTCAACATTACCACCCTGCCATCTGTTCCCGCTACTGCTTCATGAGTAGCCTCAGTCCGACTCTCTAGCAGCATCAGAATGGCAACATGAACTGGCAGCCATTAAATGGTTAATAATGTCAGACTGTTATTGTCATGACGTATCATTATTATAAATTATATATCAGGTAAGTGTGATATGTGACCTTTAAGTAAATTATCCACCCGATTATTGGGTTGTCCCTTATGTTACATATGTAAGATGTCGTTGTAACAGTTGAAGAGCATACATTAGTGCATCTTGAAATAGATATGTTTTCTATATGACAAGTGTCAAATCATATGCATCATTATATTGTTAGGAAGTTATGTCACAATTAACTACCTTGATTTCCTCTAGCCAAAGCGTTCTTTGCTCAAGAGCCTATTCATATACATTTCACAAATTCTTTTTATCAATTACTCATCTGTTTAAAGTAACTAACTAAGCAAGATAAATTATTGTTCAATGTTTAATGGTTAAGAACTTAAATCAGATGGAGTCCATAAAAAGGAACTGTTGCCACTTTCTGTAGCAAGGGATTGACCCACAGGAGTATGTGTTTTGTATGATTTGTTTCATTTTATAATCAGCTTTTTACCCCACCGCCTTAAGGGCTGTCAGGGTATTGTTTTCACCCATGTCGTCCGGATGGGCGGTCGGGCGGACGGGAGGGAAGGGGGCAGGAAAAATTTGTCCGGGCTGTATCTCAGAAACCATAAGATGTAGGAAGTTGATACTTGGTAGGGACATTGGTTAGGAGGTGTAGGTGTGCAACATCATGGTCTGACCTTGATTTGACCTTTGACCTTGCCATGGGGACCTTGAGTTTGAAAATCTTGTCCAGGCTATATCTCGGAAACTATAAGGTGTAGGATGTTGATACTTGGTAGGGATATTGGTTAGGGGGTGTAGGTGTGCAACGTCATGGTCTGACCTTGATTTGACCTTTGACCTTGCCGTAGTGACCTTGACCTATAAAATCTTGTCCGGGCTATATCTTGGAAACTGTAAGGTGTAGGAAGTTGATAATTGGTAGGGATATTGGTTAGGGGGTGTAGGTGTGCAACGTCATGGTCTGACCTTGATTTGACCTTTGACCTTGCTATAGTGACCTTGACCTATAAAATCTTGTCCGGGCTATATCTCGGAAACTGTAAGGCGTAGGAAGTTGATACTTGGTAGGGACATTGGTTAGGGGTTGAAGGTGTGCAACGTCATGGTCTGATCTTGATTTGACCTTTGACCTTGCCGTACTGACCTTGACCTCTAAACTCTTGTCTGGGGTATATCTCGGAAACCGTAAGGTGTAGGAAGTTGATACTGAGTAGGGACATTGGCTAGGGTGTGTAGATGTAAAACGTCATGGTGTGACCTTGATTTGACCTTTGACCTTGGCGTAGTGACCTTGACCTATAATACCTTGTCTGGGCTATATTTTGGAAACCATAAGGTGTAGGAAGTTGATATTTGGTAGGGACATTGGTCAAGGGTTATATGCGTGCAATGTCATGGTTTGACCTGGATTTGACCTTTGATCTTGCATATCTGATGCTATTTTATGTCTCTACGAGGATATCTGATACTATTTATATCTCTCTTATATCTTTTTACTTGAATCTTGGTTGTTGCACCTTTGGGTGTCTTTTGGTGTAGATTAAGCACTGTTAAAGTCATATTAGAAGTCAGTAACTGTTTTACTTTTGCAACTTACCATTTTAACATATGGTATTGCATCAAGTGAGCCACAGGTTTTGCCCCAATTCCACATGTATTGCTACATCTGTATGTATTGGTAATATTCAAAACATCCAAACCATAATTCGACCATACAAATGAAAATCAAAATGGGAGAAGTCTTAAAGCTTCATAATTTTTAGTTTACTGAATTGTCTTGTTTTAATACTTATTCTTTACATGCAATTTCTTTCTCTTAGATGTTATTTTCTCTACTTAAACATTATTTGGACACTGACACTACTCTGAAAGTATCCCAATCTATGTACTGTTTCACTACTTCTACATCTCATGGTGTTGAAAACTATTTTCCCAGGCTGTGGGGTACGGG
Source organism: Sabellastarte sp. h YS-2021 (assembly GCA_964017235.1). Lineage (NCBI taxonomy): Eukaryota > Metazoa > Annelida > Polychaeta > Sabellida > Sabellidae > Sabellastarte > Sabellastarte sp. h YS-2021. The sequence continues at coordinate 161,572,311 of OZ024927.1, read as the reverse complement.
CATCTCTGATGCTATTTTCTTAAATTAATATTACATTTTGCTGTCATTTGTGAAAACCTCTTACATTATTGTGTTTTTGCTTGATTAATAGTTCATCCACAGGTGTAAAAGTACCTGTTCCCTTGTAACTACATGTTAATTTGTTAACAATTATTGTGCTGCTACATAAGTAGTTCAGATATTCACACATTGCTGCTCCATTTGTAATTTTGGGGGCTTTTTAGTATACCTTAAATAATCAAATATAATGTGTAAATTTTCTACAGACTTATTCCTGGTTAAACCACATGTATATGTATGTTTAACTATGAGAATGTTATGTACATTGCAGCTGGCTATCATTACAACTATATGAGGGTATCAACCACCCTGATTACTCTTTTTAATGTACATAAATGCAAAACCTCTGACATTATAGACTTTTTTGAAAAGGGGACTAGAGGCCATGGTGGGGGAGTGGTAACACACTCGTCTCCCATCTCTGAGGTCGGCGGTTCAAACCCCTGACCTTATGTGGGAAAGTTTGTAGGTGCGTACCGTTGTTTGGAAGTTTACAGTACAGAATCTTGGCCAACTATATTTACTGGTTTCCTCTGCCCATATAACTATTATTCATGATATGCCCTGTACAGTGTTGAAAGCGACATTAAACCCCAAATAAATAAATTGAAAAAGGGGCATTTACGTCTCATTCCCCTCCAATCTGTAAATAACTAAAAAAATAAAGTATAACTGATTTAATGTGTATACGATTAAAGTATTATTTCACCTTATAAATATTATAAAATAAATATATTATGCTCTTAACCTAAATCTCACTTTGAAGTCATCTAAACCTATATTCTTAAACAAAGCTAAAATTCTTCATTTGGGGTGACCTTACCCTTGACAATCAGAAGCTCAGCCCACCCTAAATAACCACCCTAGTTTATCCTTCTTTTTATCTTTTCTTAGACTAACGTGACCTCAAAAGATTCATATAAATCTTAGAATTGAATTTACATCATTTCTTGTAATTGTACACATAAATATAGTTTAGTTGTATTATATAAATAAAATTAAATTCCATATTGGGGTCCTTTTAATTCATAGCTACTGCTGTGGCAATGTCAGGATCACTGATACAAAACTTAGGATTTATAAGATGTATGTTGATTGGTCACGTACTGATTGTAAAGTTCAAATCGTATTACAGATATTACAAGTGGAAATAGGATTTTGTAATGATGTTGCCCCCAATATCAAACCGAGCAGTTAATATGATTCTTGCGAGTCTTTTACAGGCTGTTGGTTTGTCAACCTTATGCCCAGGTCAGACGGTGGCGAATTGTAATGGCAAATATCTGTGAAAAATAAATTATTCATTGTTCATTATGAATTATTCATTGTTCTTCCATTGTGTGTAACCCTCTTGATCTTTCGCTGCCTCAAAAGAGCAACCTCACTTTCAAAAATATTGAAGTTATTTGCCCCCTTTGAAGTTCACCATAATTGGTAAACGGTTCTTTCAAACAGTAACTCCATCATAGGGAAGTTACAAACAAGACTTACCCATTTCATGTACTCGGTAAATTCTCTGGATGTTTTCCCTTGTTCCCAACTCTTTCTTTCTTTGTGGCAGAAGAGTCTTCACAGATCGCATTCAGTCTCACCTACCCATAGCTAATTTGTGGGGGTAACTGTATCAGATATTTTAACTAGATCGTAGGGTATTCTCACTGCAATCATGCTTTGTTGAATTTTAATCTCAGGACAGTTAAAGTATGTCCTAAAACATCATAGAAATTTTGATTTTTTTTCAAATGACCACACTCCCTGTGTTATTTTGCGAATGCTGGTGAATATTAAATGGCCTGTATTCACCTTTATTTGCCAAAACTACTATGATGGTACCCTCTCCAGTATGTAACCTATGCATTAAGATCTAAAGTAAGGAAATTAGCCGACATCAAGGATTTGGACAGATGAGTGTATAAAACAGAGAAAAACAATATCTAAAAGCATTAGCAAATTTTTAAGGTTACCCCTCAGAATACATAGTAATTACTTATCTCTAATCTGCGATGATCTACTCATAGATGTACAGTTATCAAAAGGTTGAATACATTTTCAAGTAAAGCCTCTAGTTTTGCATGCAGTTGCCTACTAATTCCTCTAGAGATTCATAGGTCATCTAAAGGTCAGAATGCCAAGGTTGAATAGGAGATCAGAATACAATGAGATAAAGGCTCCATCTGGTTCAAAACATTTTATTTACAGGTTAATACACAGAGAAAAACTTTTTAAAGTAAAAATTTTAAAGTAAAAATATTTTGTTATGTTGAAAGCGCCATACATAACCCCTTATTAAAAACCCTATTGAGCAATAAACAACTTGTATTCACATTAAAAGCGGCACACAAATATTCAATCTATTAGAATCTATGCACAATGTGAGACCTCTTTAAACCACACATAGCATTGCTGTATTAAAACATCTGAAACAAAACAACAACTTGGGTTGCTTACAATAAAAGAACACTTTCTTGTAGGAATTTTATACAATTCAAGACGTCTGGTTTCATGTAACTGACATAATGTAAACTTTATTGGAGGATGGAAATTGGAGGGGTTTGGAGGTTGGTATTTAAAAACAATGTTAACTGGGCGATATCTGAACCTAAGATGAAGGCCCACGCCAATGGGGCCTAATTCAGTAAAACAGGGAGGTCGTTCCAAATACCATATAGAGAACACCTAAGATTTAAAGGCTAACACAAACAACTGTCCTGGCAGGGACCTAAAGAACCCTGCCTGCCACAATTGCCTACCAGTTCCTACAGCCATTTATAGGTAATTTCTTCATTCATTAATTTTATTTTATTGTAGTGACATGCATTATATTGTAAGAAAAGGTACTACAAAACATAAACAGAAAGAAATACCCAGCCCTCTTTTGGGCTTAAAAGTCACTTTAAATATAAAAGTTCAAAACATGATTGCTTTGATTAGTTGAAACTAGGAATTTATATTAAAGCATGAAAATAAAAAAAGATGAAAACCATAAATACACAGTTACAATCCGAAAAGTGTATCATATTTAAAAAAGAAAAACCAAAAATAAGCATACTTCAGTTGAAACAATGTTTTTTCATATATTCCATATTTTCTGAACAACTTTAGCAAGATAGTTTGTATCAAATGACACAATGGCAATAAATTTTTCATTCAATTTCCAAGAATCAAAATCTGGGTTAACAGTTTTTAATTTTCTATACAACTGGTCTCTTTCTGAATTATATGCAGCACAACAACAAAGAAAGTGATATTCGTCTACAATGACATTATCAGAACAATATAAACGCAAACACATTTTTGTAATGGTTTTCTATAGTATCGGCCAGTTTCATTATGTAACGGTAATCACATCCTTAATTTAGCCAAAAGTGATCTTTGTGACCTTGTTATGGATAATGTAAGGTATTTTTCTGCACCAACATCCTGTTTAAACTGTGTATAATAGTGCAGCTTTGGCTTAAAGCTGGTATTATTTGACCATTCCATATGCATTAAATAAAAAGTCATTGATTATATCAGTCGTTTTTAAAGTAGAACCTGAGCAGATGCTCTTTGTTCTGTTAATTTCCTGTTAATCACCTGGTACGGGACATTTTATTTTCAAGTTAGTATGCACAGAAAAAAAACTTTTTAAAGTTTTAAAAATATTTTGAAATGTTGAAAATTTTTAAAAGCACCAAACCAAACTAAAAGCAGTAACATTTGTATTTACCTAGCAATTAATGTAAAGTCTCCAACTTTGAGCTATCATAGAAACTTAACATATGCCCCACCAATTGTGTTGAAAACTAAGATTATATTTATTCTGGTAATGTTTAGGATCTACTGTATATGAGGGATAGTAAATGTTCCCAATTTAACAATTTTTAATTGACATGTTCTTTTAAATTTATAAATTGTATTAACATGATGTAATCATCGCAAACATGTTATAATTTTTGGTGCTAAGCTTCATTTTAAATTTGCACTATTACAGTTGAGGTTAAGTAACTTAAATGTTTGGTAATTATTATTTCTATTGGTATAAGACCCAGTGTCAGTGTCTAGGTTGGTCCCTCGAAACACCCCCCCTCAATCAGTCAACATTGCAAGGGCGTGACTAATGCACTTTCAGCATTCTGTATTGCTTTTTTCATTACCAACCAGAGGGTGGTATATATCATTAAAAATGCTTGCTTATTCAGCTCATTCAGGGAATATCTCTGTACAGTATCTGATATATCACTTATTTCCCTTTTTACATCATGCAGTCCTCTTTTTCTGACGATGCCCAGGTCACAGAAAGTGTGTCACCAAGCCTCACCGCTCTGTACTGTGTCCTACCTTTGTATGTGCCACCGGTTAACTAATCAAAGAAACATTGCAGAAATAGTCACTCACATGATGCTCCTACAGGCTTAGCAATTGATTGCATCTTGGATATTTGTGCTGCCATCTCACTATATTAGGCAAAAGCTTAAATCTGATCTATTCAGCGGAGCATGTCTATCCAATCTTCTTGTTGTGACTCTTGTCACTACAACCACTAAATATCATAAAAAGGTTTGGTACCATAAAAGTTATATTTCATATCCCTGTTCCACTGTTATAAGTCTGCCTCCAGACTGCCCAAGAGCTAACTCGTTGAACTAGTACATTTTATCTTTTCAGTCGTTAAGTATCCTGCGGGGGGGGGGGGGGGGGGGGGGGGGGGGGGGGGGGGCTGAGAGCAATTTTTTACCCATAACTCATTCACAATTTATCTTCAAGCTGGTTCAACCAATCTTTAGGATGCTGTGACGTGTCTTTATGGTGTTACAACTAGCCGTGTTTATTATCGTTCTGTAAAATAGAGACAGCTGATCTTATCTAAAGAAAAGATATATTGTGCGAGTATCTTCACAAGATTTATCAATTCTTATTAGGACCAGTTATCTTTATCTTTCACAGTACTCCATAGCTGTTCTCATTGTTGCTTATCATGACGAGTTATCTTTATGAGTCACATCACCTCAGAGCTGGTCATAAGGTTTTAAGGGCAATCTTTTCAGTAGTAAGGTTAATCTCGTCACTCAGAATATATCATGTGTTAACCTGTAAATACCTGAAGCCAGAACTCTTTCCACTCTCTGTGGAGAGATCACTTTTTATGTTTTTTTTTGTCACTGGATATTCATGAATTGTGATGTAGTGTGATGATTACCTGTCAAATCACTGAAGTTAAGGAGCAATGGGTTACGTCAGTATATGGATGGATAACCATCTGAATTCTAGGTCAGGTATGGGATGTATTTAATACGGGCTTTGTTTTTGTCACCAGATTTTCACAAATGGTAGTTCAATATGCATGTCTCTGATGGCTAGGCGGCTCACACATGAGAGTCAAGACACTCTTTGGCCTTATTTTTCAGTAACACTCATGGCCAAGGGTTTGTGCATTCTCCTAGGTGCAGCTTGTTGGCTTTACCTCTTGGTCCCAGTCAGTGGTGAGACACTTGCCAGTCCATTGTACATTTCCTTTGGTTTGTCTTAGCTGATAACTATGCATTGTTTTTCGTATAATTTATTAACATTGAGTTACACAATGTGTTTTAACAGATGGCCAACCTAAATAAATGAAAATCTAATTTATTATATAATTTATTAATTTAGTATATAAATTCACTGTATGAGATCCTGTAATGTACTGTTGTTAGTACAAAATATCAAAATCTAACCACACAGGTATACACAGGGTTAAGCATAACTCATAAACTATGTTAAATAGTAAAAGAGAGATAAAGGTTAAAGCTTGCAATTGAAAACTAGAAAGCACTCGTAGAGCATAGTCCTCCACCACAAAATTTGGGATTTTTTTGTATACAGAACATGCTCTGGTTCTTTCCTGAAATGTTATCACTCCTTAGGTTGGCCAAGCCCTTCAAGCCCTTCCAGTAATGTCAAGCAGGAAGCCAAAGCTAAACACATTGAAAATAGGACTTTTTAACATTTGGGATATTTTAATATCCGGAATATGATCCAGGTATTACTTAAAATTTAATCACTTCTTCCTTTTGTCAGACCCTAACAACATAAATAATATTAAAAGTATTTCAGTTCATACATTTTGGAGTTATTACTACCCCCGACAAACAAACAGGCAGAAGAACACACCTCAAAGCACAACCTACTGGTAAAGGTAATAAATTTCATTAAAATGGCCCAACAAAAAACAACCTTAAGTTAGAGATCCAATGATATAATGTCCTCATGTATGATACATGAAATAATTAATTTGGGAATATGAATAAATGTTTTTATTTTGAATGAGATGAAACAGATAAATGTGATTTTGCTATGTGGTGAAATTCAGGTCCAAAGGAAATAAGAGAAAACAAGGCAAAGCAATAAAAACGTTTCAACAGCTGATCAGATACGCTGACAAAACCCACATTTAAAAAAAACATGGAGATACAGATACAAAGTCACATATTAATAAGTAATTTTAGTCATCATATCAGAATACAAAAGTAGTACACTGTCTGCCTGAAGAGAACATTACTGATATGAAGCTTGTAATGATGGGTGGCCAAGAAATAAATGATAAATGAGTATAAGTGGACAAAAATTTGATCTACTTTAGCTAATGCGATTAGATGGGCAAAGCTTACTCCAGCTGAAATTATTAAGCTGTATTTGTTCTCTTCAGCAGAAACTAGAAATTTGTCAATACACAAGTTGTCTTAAAGCAATGTTATGTGCTAAAATATAGTATCACAAGGAGGCTTAAATCTTTTTAACACAAAGTAGAGAAGCTGTACTTCTAATTGCAAACACTACTTAAGATTGTTCTTATAAATAGTAAATACATATAATAGTACACTTAAAATACAATGTAATTGTATATGCAAGTCACAGTGCTTTTGTCATTATACGAGTTGAAGTAATAATCAGGGGCGTAGGAAGCAATTTTTGGTTGGGGGGCGAGGAACTAGATTGTACCGACTCAACTCAACACCAAATATTTTGGTTAATTTTACAGAATGTATTGCATGTTGATAAAATACAAATTCAAATGGTCCAATTAAAATATGTTTAAGTTCCTTTACCTTTACTGTGACAACAGTATAACCAACATCAATCCTAAGTTTCCCAGACCTTGTCCAGGTATAGAAATACATTTAGTCACCTCTGCATTTGAAAGGTATTTCTAATATCTTGACTACACGTTTCCAGAACCTGTGACCTTTCCCTTCAAGATCTATTTTTAGCAAGGTTAATCCCCAAATTGAAGGGGGGGGGGGGCTGTATAATCATTGGACTGGCTAGGTCCAATAAACACACAGTAAAGAAAGAAGAGTTTTCTGGGAAAAATCTTATCAGCTGACAAATTGCTGTGCTAAACAGTGTGGTCAGTGTGAATTTGAAACTACATGTCTAAGTTCTAACTTATTAGCAAAACGGTAAATTAACTGTAGAAGATTACAAAATGTATGATTTTAGCCTGCATGAGTGAAACATTTCACAGAATTTTACAAATCCAATGACGGGTTAACTGAAAAATAGTTCAAATGGTAGCTTACACAATGGTACATGTGAACAGTGAACAAGGTAAAAGTGTAATTTGGCCACATATTATTGAGTTACCTGTCAAAATTTACATAAACTTCAAAATTGGAGTTTAGTTCTATTGCAAAAAGTTGGGGGGGGGGAGGGGCAAAAAGATATTCCCGCCCCTGACACGTCTTTTGAAGCATGCTTTCACACGGTGGCAGAGTGGTAACACTCTCGCCTCCCACCTTTGAGATCGGAGGTCAGTTCCCGGCCCGACCTCAAGTGGGAAAGCTGGTAGTTGCTTGCCTTTGGTCGGAAGTTTACAGTACAGAACCTTGACCAACTGTATGTACTGTTTTCTGCACATAAAACTACATGTCAAGACATGATCTATACAATGTGTTGAAAGCGACGTTAAAACCCAAATAAATCAAAATAAAATCCTTTATGCTATGCATTATCTGTTATAATTTTCATAATGTACCCTCAATAAATACCTAGTGGGCTTAAAGAATTTTACAGTGTTCATAATCTACTTTTAACAAGTACCTTAAAATATATTGAATGGATTTATCACAACACCAGTGCCTAAAAATAATGTGTTAAAACAACAATTCATATTTACTTATTTATTCATATTCAATTTCATATTTATGATTAAAATGCTAGTGTGTTGGGCATAACGTCACTTCTAATTTAACCTTTGGTTGGTCCGGGTTATATCCTGTCTACTTTGACCTTTGAGGTTCTCCTTCTTATTTTGAACTGTTCTCTCTCAGCAGTTGTTCCTATAGTATCAGGCGTAGTCACCTTAATCGTTAATACCGTTCCTCCATTCCACTCTTTAAGTCAGTCAAACATTTATTTTATTTTTATTTTATTTCAGTTTCGTACACAGAGTATAATTATTTGAAAAAACAAAGAAACACAAAGAAACACAAAAATATGTATACAGTTATATATACAAGGAAATATGCTGATCAATCTGTACATAAATAGTATCATTGAAGTTAATTCTTCATATGTGAATAATGAAATAACACTATTTTCTCTAAGTAGAAGTAAATCACAAATATTACCAGCTTTACCCATGACATTTTCAGGAATTTGATTACCAAATATGATTAATTTTTGTCGAACAGAACTTTGCAGTAACAAGTGTTTACTTTCTTTAAGTAAACAAGACACATGATTTACAGTGTTACTGATTTTAGACATTCATCCATTTAAGGCAAACCTATAGCATAACTGCAGCACTTTATTTTCACTATTTCCTACTTTAACCAGAAATTTCATTGCTCTTGACATCAACTGAAACTCGATTGGTATATCATGACAAATAGAACTTAAAAGATTACAGTGTGTAGTGTATGGCAAATTAAAAAGTTTACGTATACTTTTCCTCCATTGAGTACAAAAATATTCAACACTGTGGTGGAAAAGGTCCCACAGAACTGAACCATAAAGTGGCATACAGTAGGTTTTAAATAACCTGTATTTTAATTGACACTTTAAGTTTCCAAAGATTGACATCAATGAATTAAATGCAACACAGAAATTATTAGACACGTGTTTAACATCTTTGTTGTCCAGTTTAGGACCAATACAAGATCCAAGATGATTAGCTACTGACTGAGACTTTATGTATATACCATTATGATAAAAACCATGTACAGGATCATCCTTTGTGTACACTAAAAACTGATATTTTTTAACATTAAACATGATATCATATTCATCACCAAAACTATCCGCAATCTGTAGCATTGATTTTAGGCCAGAGAGGGTTGGGCTTAACAGTGTCAAATCATCTGCATAGCCTAGGGCACCAGCGTACATATTCCCTATATGACATCCAAGTTGACTATGTTTCAGTCTTTTGAACAAATCATTAAAGTAAGTAATAAATAAGATGGGTGATAAAACACCCCCTTGTTTTACACCATTGGATACATTAAATGTGTCTGAAAAATAGCTTCCCCATTTAATTCTCATACATTGATTTGTGTATAAATTTATCAACACCCTTATAACAGATGGACATAACTCTTTATCAATCAATATTGAAAAAAGCTTGATATAATTTACTCGGTCAAACGCTTTACTGCAATCTAACATAAGAACAAAAACAGTAGACTTGTTATTTATATAATATTGTACTATTTCATTTAAAGCAAATGTACATTGTGTTGTAGAATTGTTGGGTTTAAACCCAAATTGAAGCTCATCTGTAGCAAATATGTGTGCATTTTGTTTAAGTATTATTACATCAAACATTTTCCCAATAATAGTACAATAATGTGATTTTGTAGGGCATTATAGGTTTTTACAGGCACGCCATGAATCATTACAGCCCGAGGGCCGTTAGGCCCGAGTGCAGTAATGATTCATGAATCGACAGGATTATTATGCGACAGGATTATTATGCTCGAAATAAATACCGGAATAATGGTGATACATACAAGCAAAACACAAACTGGTGATAAACAAAGTGTTGTCAGTACTTTGAAATGTGTCAGAACTTGCAATAACCTAGGTGTAAAATGTACAAAGTGCAATATTTGTGTTACAAAAATATGTAAGAATCAATATTGTAAACATAACATAAAACATGAAGATAATCATCACAGTATAAATCATAATAGTGTGAGTATCTGTTCTTGTTGTTTTCAAAGGGAATTTCCTTTTGGTAATATTGATAATGAAGAGTTTAATAAGTTATTTTCAATGAATTGTGGTGAACTTAAGGATAGAATTAAAGATCTGAATAGAATGGAATATGTGATAGTAAAGGAATCTGAATTGTGTCAAAATCTTAATAACGATATTAACTTATGTTTTAAAGATATAAGAAGTAAAAGCTCCTTATATTACACAATCGATGAATTTAATAAGACTACTGAAAATAAATTGTGTGATTTCAGCATTGTCCATTTAAACCTTCGCAGTATACGTAAGAACTTTGAGAGTTTGCAGATTATGCTTGAGTCTTTAAAAGTAAAATTAGATGTAGTTGCTATTACAGAAACATGGCTGACAGAAAATGATGATATGTCATCGCTTATGTTAAGCGGGTATAACATGCATTATGTAAATAGAGAGTTTAGCAAAGGGGGTGGTGTTTGTATATATGCTAAAAATTCTGCCAGTATTAAACTAATTGAAAGTCTATCAATTAGCAAAAAGGGGTATATGGAATCTATAGCTGTACAGCTTCATTTCGGTAACAAAAAAGTTTTGGTGTCATGTGTATATAGACCACCAAATTGTAATTTGAAGAATTTTAATGAGAATTTTTTTACTTATGTTGAAGAGTTAACAAAAGCAAATTCTGATGTATACATATGTGGTGACTTCAATATTGATATGTTAAAATATGACACTCATAGTGAGAGTAGATATTTTATAGATTCAATGTTTAGTATGGGCTTTATTCCAAAAATAACCAAACCTACACGAGTTACGGCTGATAGCACCTCTTTAATTGATAACATCTGGTGCAATAAAATTGCTGACATTGAGAAGACCCTATCTGGCATAGTTGTTGAAGATATCTCGGACCATTTACCAGTGTTCTACATCCAAAACATAAAACCCAAAAGTAAACAATGTGAGACAAATTTAGAAACTATGCTTGTTAGACAGGAACATAGTGCAAATATCCACAAACTCTTCGAAGAATTATGCAATTTTAATTGGGATTATATTACCTGTGTTAATGATGTAAATGAAGCTTTTAACAAATTCCACGATGCATATATATCAATATATAATTCATGCTGCCCTCTTAAGGAAGTTGTAAGAAAACAACGTAATGACAAAGTTTGGATTACTAAGGGGCTTAAGAATGCTTGCAGAAAAAAAGCCGTCTTGTACAAGGAATTTCTTAGAAAACGTACTAAATCAAGTGAATTGAGGTATAAAAGGTATAAGAATAAATTGGTTTCGGTCCTAAGATACGCAGAGAAACAATACTTCCGGAATAAATTAAATGAATCAAAGGATGATATAAAAAGGACTTGGACTATCATGAATAGAATTATTCGAAGGGGTAATAAAGTAAATAGAAACATATCTGATTCATTTATTCACAATAACTGCATCATAAAGGGGGATCTCAACATAGGTAATGCCATCAATGAATATTTTGTGAATATTGGGCAAAACCTAGGAGCCAAAATAAAAAAGAAGACTAGTATAAGTCATAGACAATTTATGAATATCAACAGTACAGGTACAGTGTTTTTAAAGCCAGTGATAGAAAATGAGGTATTAACTATTGTGAAAAAATTTAAGGGGAAAATGTCAACGAGTTATGATGAAGTGAAAATGAAAACTGTTAAAAGCATTATTCACAGTATTGTTGTCCCTCTAACACATATTTTTAACAGATCAATCAGCACTGGAATATTCCCAGAAAGACTGAAACTAGCCAAAGTAATTCCAATTTTTAAAAGTGGAAATAGGAAAGAATTTAGCAATTATCGACCGGTGTCTATTTTGCCACAATTTTCAAAAATTCTTGAAAAGTTATTCTATAATAAACTAGTTAGTTTTATAGAAAAGCAAAAATTATTTTCCTGTCACCAATATGGTTTCAGAAAAAAATGTTCGACTGAATATGCAGTAGGTGATATGGTAGAGTTAATATCTGATGCAATTGACAAAAATGAATACAGTATTGGACTCTTTATAGACTTAAAGAAAGCCTTCGACACTATTGACCATTACATTTTACAGGACAAACTATACTTATATGGGATCAGCGGGTTAGCACTAAACTGGGTTAAAAGCTTCTTATCTAACCGTAAGCAGTATGTAGAACTAAATGGACAAAAATCAAACCAATTACTTATCACATGTGGAGTACCCCAGGGTTCCATACTTGGACCGTTACTGTTTATTTTATATATAAATGACCTATGTAACATATCCAGTGTATTGAAATTTATATTGTTTGCTGATGATACAAACCTTTTCTATTCCAATGAAAATTTAAATGTCCTATTTGAAGTTATGAATAAGGAACTACAAACACTTACTACATGGTTCAGTGTGAATAGACTTTCACTTAATGTCAAAAAGACAAATTATATTTTATTTTCTAATAAGAATGTCAAGAAATTCAAAGGACAAATAAAAATAGATTCAACAGAAGTAGACAGAGTTGAAAATACTAAGTTCCTGGGTATTATTATTATTGATGAAAAATTAAATTGGAAAGACCAGATCTTGCATATTGAAAATAAAGTAAGTAGAGGGATTGGACTCATGTATAGGAGCAAAGGTCGATTAGATAGCAAATCATTACTAATGTTATACTCGGCAGTTATTCTACCATACTTTCACTACTGTGCTGAAATATGGGGAAACACTTATGACTGCAGAATAGATAAACTGATAAAATTACAAAATCGGGCAATGAGACTGATTGGCTCCTTAAGATACAGAGATTCAACAAGCAACACATACAATGCATTCAAATGTTTAAAGTTACGGGATATAATAAAATTCAAAACATGTACTCATATTTTCAAAGCTGATAGGAATTTGCTACCACCTAAACTAATGGAACGATATAGATATGTCAAGCATGTTCATAACTATAATACAAGGAACTGTGGAAACATTTATCAAAATATCCCCAAAACTTTCCAGAAAAGTAGATGTCCTAGTATTATAGGGGTTAAACTGTACAATAAAATTCCATCACATATAAGATTGTTACCATCTATAATAAGCTTCAAAAAGAGATTAAAAGAAGAATTCCTCACTAAATACAAAAAACCATTGTCTATCTAACAAATTATGGTATGACAAATGGAAGTTACGGATCTGTGTACTAAATCTGTGTGTATTTCAATCTATATTTTTACCATAAAGTACTTTGTCAAGTATGTTAAAATATAATTAATAGACAAACAGTTCAAATTAGCATGTTCATTGATAAATAGCTTCTTTGTGTCATCAATCGAAATATATATTATCTGCTGTATTTATTCTTATCTTTCTGTTGTCAGCTATGTCCAAGTTAAGTAATATTTACTAATAAGTTCATTTGAACTTCAGACATTACTGTTCAGTATTTATTGTATATGTTCTTAACTTTCTGTTGTCAGTTCTGTCCAAATTTAGGATTGTCTAGTTATAAGTTCATTTGAACTTCTGACATTTCCTTTCAGCATTTATTTTAAATTGTTGTATTATTTCATTGTAATGTAATGCTGAATAAAGATCTATCTCCCCCCCCTCTATCTATCTCCCCCTGAACTGAATTTATTTTGGGTCCTTTTTCTACCTCACCCATAAAGACATATGTTATCTGTCTACCTAATGACATAATATTTTATCTGTCTCCCTAATGATACATTTTATCTGTCTTCTGAATGACAGATGATATCTGTCTCCTTAATATTTTATCTGTCTCCCAAACAACATAATATTTTATCTGTCTCCCTAATGACATATGTTATCTGTCTACCTAATGACATAATATTTTATCTGTCTCCCTAATGGTGTATTTTATCTTCTCCTGAATGATCTGTGTTATCTGGAGTCGTGGGTTCATCGAAGGTGGGAGGACGACCCAGTAAATTGGTCGGTCTCACTAGGTTTGACCTAACTAGACAGTCCATCATATCCAGCCAGTTGCTAGAAATGAGCATGCATTATTTGAAAAAAAAATAAACTGGACCCAGTGAGGCTATATTTGCAGAATGCACGATAAAGGGTGAGAGGAGGGTAACCAAGTGAGGCAGTGCTTGTCGATAGGCCATAACAGGGCAAGAGGAGGATGAACCAGTGGGGCTTTGTAGAATAGGTTTGTAGAATAGGCCAAAATAAGGTCGAAAGGGGATGATCCAGTGAGGCTGTATTTGTAGATAGGCTATAAGAGGGTCAGAGGAGGAAGACCCAGTGAGGCAGTGTTTGTAGATAGACTATAATAAGGCGAGAGGAAGATAACCCAGTGGGGCAGTGTTTGTAGATAGACTATAACATGGCAAGAGAAGGATGACCCAGTGGGGCAGTGTCTGTAGACAGACTATAATATGGCAAGAGGAGGATGACCCAGTGAGGCAGTGTTTGTAGATAGGCTATAATAGGGCGACAGGAGGATGACCCAATGAGGCAGTATTTGTAGTTAGGCTATAATAAGGTGAGAGGGGGATGACCTAATGTGGGAGTGTTTGTAAATACGCTACAGAAGGGCAAGATGAAGTTGACCCAGTGAGGCAGTGTTTGTAGAATAGGCTATAGTAGGGTGTGACAAGGATGACCCAGTGAGGAAGTGTTCATAGAATAGACTATAATAGGGTGAGAGGAAGATGACCCAGTGAGGCAGTGGTTTAAGATAAACTATACATATTTAACTGTCTACCTAATGCACAATATTTTATCTGTCTCCCCAATAACATGTTTTATATGTCTCCCTAATGACATACGTTATCTGTCTACATGATGCATAATATTTTTTTATCTGTCTACCTAATAATAGGGTCTCCGAGTGGCCAAGTGGTTAGCAAGTTTGGCTCCTAGTCAATAGGCTGTAACCAATGTGGGTTCGAATCTCATATGTGTCAGATGCTGGGAACCTGCCCTGATATGACCCTGGCTATTGAAAGGGGTGTAAAGCAACCACTTACTTTACTGTCTACCTAATACACAATATTTTATCTGTCTCCTTAATGACATATTTTATCTGTCTGTCTAATGCACAATATTTCATCTGTTTCCATATTAACAATATTTTATCTGTCCCCCTAATGACATATGTTATCTGTCTACCTAATGACATAATATTTTATCTGTCTCCCTAATGGTGTATTTTATCTTCTCCTGAATAGTCTGTGTTATCTGGAGTCGTGGGTTCATCGAAGGTGGGAGGACGACCCAGTAAATCGGTCGGTCTCACTAGGTTGGACCTAATTAGACAGTCCATAATATCCAGCCAGTTGCTAGAAATGAGCATGCATTATTTGAAAAAAAAATAAACTGGACCCAGTGAGGCTATGTTTGCAGAATGCACGATAAAGGGCGAGAGGAGGGTTACCCAGTGAAGCAGTGCTTGTCGATAGGCCATAACAGGGCAAGAGGAGGATGAACCAGTGGGGCTTTGTAGAATGGGTTTGTAGAATAGGCCAAAATAAGGTCGAGAGGGGATGATCCAGTGAGGCTGTATTTGTAGATAGGCTATAATAGGGTTAGAGGAGGATGACTCAGTGAGACAGGGTTTGTAGATAGGCTATAACAGGGATAGAGGAGGATGATTCAGTGAGGCATGGTTTTTAGACAGGCTATAATAGGGTCAGAGGAGGAAGACCCAGTGAGGCAGTGTTTGTAGATAGACTATAATAAGGCGAGAGGAAGATAACCCAGTGGGGCAGTGTCTGTAGATAGACTATAACATGGCAAGAGGAGGATGACCCAGTGAGGCAGTCATTGTTGATAGGCTATAATAGGGTGAGAGGAGGATGACCCTCTAAGGCAGTGTTTGCAGATAGGCTATAATAGGTCGAGAGGAGAATGACCCGAGGAGGCAGTGTTTTTAGAATAGGCCAAAATAAGGTCGAGAAAGGATGACCCAGTGAGGTAGTTTTTGTAGAAAAGCTATAATAGGATAAGAGGAGGATGACCAAGTGAGGCATCCTTTGTAGAATAGGCCATAATAGGGCGAGAGGATGATAGCCAGTGAGTCAGTGACTGTAGATAGGCTGCAATAGGATGAAAGGAGGATGACCCAGTGAGGCAGTGTTTGTAGATAGGCTATAATAGGGAAAGAGGAGAATGACCCAATGAGGCAGTGTTTGTAGAATAGGCCAAAATAGGGCGAGAGGAAGATAACCCATTGAATCAGTGACTGTAGATAGGATACAATAGCGCGAGAGGAGAATGACCCAGTGAGGCAGTGACTGTAGATAGGCTGTAATAGGGTGAGAGGAGGATGACCCTGTGAGGCAGTGTTTGTAGATTGGCTATAATCAGGCACGAGGAGAATGACCCAATGAGGCAGTGTTTGTAGAATAGGCCAAAATAAGGTCGAGAGGGGATGACCCAGTGAGGCAGTGTTTGTAGATAGGCTATAATAGGGTCAGAGGAAGATGACCCAGTGAGGGATTGTTTATAGAATAGGCCATAATAGGGCGAGAGGAAGATAACCCAGTGAGTCAGTGACTGTAGATAGGCTACAATAGGGTGAGAGGAGGATGACCCAGTGAGGCCGTGTTTTTAGAATAGGCCAAAATTTGGTCGAGAAAGGATGACCCAGTGAGGTAGTGTTTGTAGACAAGCTATAATAGGATAAGAGGAGAATGACCCAGTGAGGCATTGTTTGTAGAATAGGCTATAATAGGGTGACAGGAAGATGACCATTTGAGGCAGTGTTTGTATATTGGCTATAATGCGGCAAGAGGAGAATCACCCAATGAGGCAGTGTTTGTAGTATAGGCCAAAATAAGGTCGAGAGGGGATGATCTAGAGAGACAGGGTTTGTAGATAGGCTATAATAAGGAGAGGAGGATCATCCTGTGAGGCAGTGTTTGTAGTTAGGCTATAATAGGGCGAGAGGAGGGTGACCTAGTGAGGCAGTGTTTGTAGATAGGCTATAATAGGGCGAAAGGAGGATGACTCAGTGAGGCAGTGTTTGTAGTTCGGCTATAATAGGAGGAGAGGAGGATGACCCAGTTAGGCAGTCATTGTAGATAGGCTATAATAGGGTGAGAGGAAGATGACCCTGTGAGGCAGTGTTTGTAGAATGGCTATAATAGGGCAAGAGGAGAATGACACAATGAGGCAGTGTTTGTAGAATAGGCCAAAATAAGGTCAAGAGGGGATGACCCAGTGAGGCAGTGTTTGTAGATAGGCTATAATAGGGTCAGAAGAAGATGACTCAGTGAGGCAGTGCTTGTAGATAGGCTATAATAAGGAGAGAGGAGGATGACCCAGTGAGGCAGTGTTTGTAGATAGGCTATAATAATGAGAGAGGAGGATGACCCATTGTGGCACTGTTTGTAGATAGGCTATAATAGGGTGATGAAAGGATGGGATGACCCTGTGAGGTAGTGTTTATAAATAGGCTATAATAGGGTGAGAGGGAGATAACCCAGTGAGTCAGTGACTGTAGATAGGCTATAATAAGGAGAGACGAGGATGACCCAGTGAGGCAGTCATTGTAGATAGGTTATAATAGGGCGAGAGTAGAATGACCCAAGGAGGCAGTGTTTGAAGAGAGAGGAAGATAACCCAGTGAGTCAGTGACAGTAGATAGGCTACAATAGAACGAAAGGAGGATGACCCAATGAGGCAGTGTTTGTATTTAGGCTATAATAGAGCAAGAGGAGAATGACCCAATGAGGCAGTGTTTGTAGAATAGGCCAAAATAGGGCGAGAGGAATGTAACCCATTGAATCAGTGACTGTAGATAGGATACAATAGCGCGAGAGGAGAATGGCCCAGTGAGGCAGTGACTGTAGATAGGCTGTAAAAGGGTGAGAGGAGGATGACCCTGTGAGGCAGTGTTTGTAGATTGGCTATAATCAGGCATGAGGAGAATGACCCAATGAGGCAGTGTTTGTAGAATAGGCCAAAATAAGGTTGAGAGGGAATGACCCAGTGAGGCAGTGTTTGTAGATAGGCTATAATAGGGTCAGAGGAAGATGACCCAGTGAGGGATTGTTTGTAGAATAGGCCATAATAGGGCGAGAGGAAGATAACCCAGTGAGTCAGTGACTGTAGATAGGCTACAATAGGGTGAGAGGAGGATGACCCAGTGAGGCACTGTTTTTAGAATAGGCCAAAATAAGGTCGAGAAAGGATGACCCAGTGAGGTAGTGTTTGTAGACAAGCTATAATAGGATAAGAGGAGAATGACCCAGTGAGGCATTGTTTGTGGAATAGGCTTTAATCGGGTGAGAGGAAGATGACCATGTGAGGCAGTGTTTGTATATTGGCTATTATACGGCAAGAGGAGAATCACCCAATGAGGCAGTGTTTGTAGTATAGGCCAAAATAAGGTCGAGAGGGGATGACCTAGAGAGGCAGGGTTTGTAGATAGGCTATAATAAGGAGAGGAGGATCACCCAGTGAGGCAGTGTTTGTAGTTAGGCTATAATAGGGCGAGAGGAAGGTGACCTAGTGAGGCAGTGTTTGTAGATAGGCTATAATAAGGAGAGAGGAGGATGACCCAGTGAAGCAGTGTTTGTAGTTAGGCTATAATAGGGCGAAAGGAGGATGACTCAGTGAGGCAGTGTTTGTAGTTCGGCTATAATAGGACGAGAGGAGGATGACCCAGTTAGGCAGTCATTGTAGATAGGCTATAATAGGGTGAGAGGAAGATGACCCTGTGAGGCAGTGTTTGTAGAATGGCTATAATAGGGCAAGAGGAGAATGACCCAATGAGGCAGTGTTTGTAGAATAGGCCAAAATAAGGTCGAGAGGGGATGACCCAGTGAGGCAGTGTTTGTAGATAGGCTATAATAGGGTCAGAAGAAGATGACCCAGTGAGGCAGTGCTTGTAGATAGGCTATAATAAGGAGAGAGGAGGATGACCCAGTGAGGCAGTGTTTGTAGATAGGCTATAACAAGGAGAGAGGAGGATGACCCATTGTGACAGTGTTTGTAGATAGGCCATAATAAGGAGAGAGGAGGATGACCGAGTGAGGCGGTGATTGTAGATCGGCTATAATAGGGTCAGAGGAGGATGACCCAGTGAGGTATTGTTTGTAGAATAGGCCATGATAGGGCGAGAGGAGGATAACCCAGTGAGTCAGTGACTGTAGATAGGCTATAATAAGGAGAGAGGAGGATGACCCAGTGAGGCAGTATTTGTAGTTAGGCTATAATAAGGCGAGAGGGGGATGACCTAATGTGGGAGTGTTTGTAAATATGCTACAGAAGGGCAAGATGAAGTTGACCCAGTGAGGCAGTGTTTGTAGAATAGGCTATAATAGGGTGAGACAAGGATGACCCAGTGAGGCAGTGTTCATAGAATAGACTATAATAGGGTGAGAGGAAGATGACCCAGTGAGGCAGTGGTTTTAGATAGGCTATACATATTTAACTGTCTACCTAATGCACAATATTTTATCTGTCTCCCCAATAACATGTTTTATATGTCTCCCTAATGACATACGTTATCTGTCTGCATGATGCATAATATTTTATCTGTCTATCTAATAATAGGGTCTCCCAGTGGCCAAGTAGTTAGCAAGTTTGGCTGCTAATCAATAGGCTGTAACCAATGTGGGTTCGAATCCCATATGTGTCAGATGCTGGGAACCTGCCCTGATATGACCCTGGCTATTGAAAGGGGTGTAAAGCAAATACTTACTTTACTGTCTACCTAATACACAATATTTTATCTGTCTCCTTAATGACATATTTTATCTGTCTGTCTAATGCACAATATTTCATCTGTTTCCATAGTAACATAATATTTTATCTGTCCCCCTAATGACATATGTTATCTGTCTACCTAATGACATAATATTTTATCTGTCTCTCTAAAGATACATTTTATCTGCCTTCTGAATGACAGATGATATCTGTCTCCTTAATATTTTATCTGTCTCCCAAACAACATAATATTTTATCTGTCTCCCTAATGACATACGTTATCTGTCTCCCTAATGACATAATATTTTATCTGTCTCCCTAATGGTGTATTTTATCTTCTCCTGAATAATCTGTGTTATCTGGAGTCGTGGTTTCATCGAAGGTGGGAGGATGACCCAGTAAATCGGTCAGTCTCACTAGGTTGGACCTAACTAGACAGTCCATCATATCCAGCCAGTTGCTAGAAATGAGCATGCATTATTTGAAAAAAAAATAAGCTGGACCCAGTGAGGCTATGTTTGTAGAATGCACGATAAAGGGCGAGAGGAGGGTAACCAAGTGAGGCAGTGCTTGTCGATAGGCCATAACAGGGCAAGAGGAGGATGAACCAGTGGGGCTTTGTAGAATAGGTTTGAAGAATAGGCCAAATTAAGGTCGAGAGGGGATGATCCAGTGAGGCTGTATTTGTAGATAGGCAATAATAGGGTTAGAGGAGGATGACTCAGTGAGGCAGTGTTTGTAGATAGGCTATAATACGGATAGAGGAGGATGACTCTGTGAGGCAGGGTTTTTAGATAGGCTATAATAGGGTCAGAGGTGGAAGACCCAGTGAGGCAGTGTTTGTAGATAGAAGATAATAAGGTGAGAGGACGATAACATAGTGAGGCAGTGTTTGTAGAATAGTCCATAATAGGGTCATGAAAGAATGGGATGACGCAGTGAGGCAGTGTCTGTAGATAGACTATAACATGGCAAGAGGAGGATGACCCAGTGGGGCAGTGTCTGTAGACAGACTATAATATGGCAAGAGGAGGATAACCCAGTGAGGCAGTGTTTGTAGATAGGCTATAATAGGGCGAGAGGAAGATAACCCAGTGAGTCAGTGACTGTAGATAGACTATAATAAGGAGAGACGAGGATGACCCAGTGAGACAGTCATTGTAGATAGGCTCTAATAGGGTGAGAGGAGGATGACCCTGTGAGGCAGTGTTTGTAGATAGGCTATAATAGGGCGAGAGGAGAATGACCCAAGGAGGCAGTGTTTTTAGAATAGGCCAAAATAAGGTCGAGAAAGGATGACCCAGTGAGGTAGCGTTTGTAGACAAGCTATAATAGGATAAGAGGACAATGACCCAGTTAGGCATTGTTTGTAGAATAGGCCATAATAGGGTGAGAGGAAGATAACCCAGTGAGTCAGTGACTGTAGATAGGCTGCAATAGGATGAGAGGAGGATGACCCTGTGAGGCAGTGTTTGTAGATAGGCTGTAATAGGGCGAGAGGAGGGTGACCCAGTGAGGCAGTGTTTTTAGAATAGGCCAAAATAAGGTCGAGAGAGGATGACCCAGTGAGGTAGTGTTTGTAGACAAGCTATAATAGGATAAGAGGAGGATGAGCCACTGAAGCATTGTTTGTAGAATAGGCCACAATAGGGCGTGAGGAAGATAACCCAGTGAGTCAGTGACTGTAGATAGGCTACAATAGGACGAGAGGAGGATGACCCACTGAGGCAGTGTTTGTAGTTAGGCTATAATAGGGTGAGAGGAGGATGGCCCAGTGAGGCAGTCATTGTAGATAGGCTATAATAGGGTGATTGGAAGATGACCCTGTGTGGCAGTGTTTGTAGATTGGCTATAAAAGGGCAAGAGGAGAATGAACCAATGAGTCAGTGTTTGTACATTAGGCCAAAATAAGATCGAGAGGGGATGACCCAGTGAGGCAGTGTTTGTAGTTAGGCTATAATAGGGCGAGAGGAGGATGACCCAGTGAGGCATTCATTGTAGATAGGCTATAATAGGGTGAGGAAGATGACCCTGTGAGGCAGTGTTTATAGATTGGCTATAATAGGGCAAGAGGAGAATGACCCAATGAGGCAGAGTTTGTACAATAGGCCAAAATAAGGTCGAGAGGGGATGACCCAGTGAGGCAGTGTTTGTAGATAGAAGATAATAAGGTGAGAGGACGATAACATAGTGAGGCAGTGTTTGTAGAATAGTCCATAATAGGGTCATGAAAGAATGGGATGACGCAGTGAGGCAGTGTCTGTAGATAGACTATAACATGGCAAGAGGAGGATGACCCAGTGGGGCAGTGTCTGTAGACAGACTATAATATGGCAAGAGGAGGATAACCCAGTGAGGCAGTGTTTGTAGATAGGCTATAATAGGGCGAGAGGAAGATAACCCAGTGAGTCAGTGACTGTAGATAGACTATAATAAGGAGAGACGAGGATGACCCAGTGAGACAGTCATTGTAGATAGGCTCTAATAGGGTGAGAGGAGGATGACCCTGTGAGGCAGTGTTTGTAGATAGGCTATAATAGGGCGAGAGGAGAATGACCCAAGGAGGCAGTGTTTTTAGAATAGGCCAAAATAAGGTCGAGAAAGGATGACCCAGTGAGGTAGCGTTTGTAGACAAGCTATAATAGGATAAGAGGACAATGACCCAGTTAGGCATTGTTTGTAGAATAGGCCATAATAGGGTGAGAGGAAGATAACCCAGTGAGTCAGTGACTGTAGATAGGCTGCAATAGGATGAGAGGAGGATGACCCTGTGAGGCAGTGTTTGTAGATAGGCTGTAATAGGGCGAGAGGAGGGTGACCCAGTGAGGCAGTGTTTTTAGAATAGGCCAAAATAAGGTCGAGAGAGGATGACCCAGTGAGGTAGTGTTTGTAGACAAGCTATAATAGGATAAGAGGAGGATGAGCCACTGAAGCATTGTTTGTAGAATAGGCCACAATAGGGCGTGAGGAAGATAACCCAGTGAGTCAGTGACTGTAGATAGGCTACAATAGGACGAGAGGAGGATGACCCACTGAGGCAGTGTTTGTAGTTAGGCTATAATAGGGTGAGAGGAGGATGGCCCAGTGAGGCAGTCATTGTAGATAGGCTATAATAGGGTGATTGGAAGATGACCCTGTGTGGCAGTGTTTGTAGATTGGCTATAAAAGGGCAAGAGGAGAATGAACCAATGAGTCAGTGTTTGTACATTAGGCCAAAATAAGATCGAGAGGGGATGACCCAGTGAGGCAGTGTTTGTAGTTAGGCTATAATAGGGCGAGAGGAGGATGACCCAGTGAGGCATTCATTGTAGATAGGCTATAATAGGGTGAGGAAGATGACCCTGTGAGGCAGTGTTTATAGATTGGCTATAATAGGGCAAGAGGAGAATGACCCAATGAGGCAGAGTTTGTACAATAGGCCAAAATAAGGTCGAGAGGGGATGACCCAGTGAGGCAGTGTTTGTAGATAGGCTATAATAGGGTCAGAGGAAGACGACCCAGTAAGGCAGTGTTTGTAGATAGACTATAATAAGGCGAGAGGAGGATAACATAGTGAGGCAGTGCTTGTAGATAGGCCATAATAGGGTCAAAAGAGGATGACCCGGTGAGGCAGTGTTTGTGGATAGGCTATAATAGTGTGATAGGAGGATGACCCAGTGAGGCAGTGTTTGTAGATAGGCTATAATAGGGTCCTGAAAGGATGGGATGACCCAGTGAGGCAGTGTCTGTAGATAGACTATAATAGGGTGAGAGGAGGTTGACCCAATGAGGCAGTGTTTGTAGATAAGCTATAATATGGAAAGAGGAGGATGACCCAGTGAGGCAGTGTTTATAGAATAGACTATAATAGGGCCAAGAAAGGAGAACCTAGTGTGGCAGTATTTGTAGATAGGCTATAATAAGGAGAGAGGAGGATGACCCAGTGAATCAGTGTTTGTAGTTCGGCTATAATAGGACGAGAGGAGGATGACCCAGTTAGGCAGTCATTGTAGATAGGCTATAATAGGGTGAGAGGAAGATGACCCTGTGAGGCAGTGTTTGTAGAATGGCTATAATAGGGCAAGAGGAGAATGACCCAATGAGGCAGTGTTTGTAGAATAGGCCAAAATAAGGTCGAGAGGGGATGACCCAGTGAGGCAGTGTTTGTAGATAGGCTATAATAGGGTCAGAAGAAGATGACCCAGTTAGGCAGTGCTTGTAGATAGGCTATAATAAGGAGATAGGAGGATGACCCAATGAGGCAGTGTTTGTAGATAGGCTATAATAAGGAGAGAGGAGGATGACCGAGTGAGGCGGTGATTGTAGATAGGCTATAATAGGGTCAGAGGAGGATGACCCAGTGAGGTATTGTTTGTAGAATAGGCCATGATAGGGCGAGAGGAGGATAACCCAGTGAGTCAGTGACTGTAGATAGGCTATAATAAGGAGAGAGGAGGATGGCCCAGTGAGGCAGTATTTGTAGTTAGGCTATAATAAGGCGAGAGGGGCATGACCTAATGTGGGAGTGTTTGTAAATACGCTACAGAAGGGCAAGATGAAGTTGACCCAGTGAGGCAGTGTTTGTAGAATAGGCTATAATAGGGTGAGACAAGGATGACCCAGTGAGGCAGTGTTCATAGAATAGGCTATAATAGGGTGAGAGGAAGATGATCCAGTGAGGCAGTGGTTTTAGATAGGCTATACATATTTAACTGTCTACCTAATGCACAATATTTTATCTGTCTCCCCAATAACATGTTTTATATGTCTCCCTAATGACATACGTTATCTGTCTACATGATGCATAATATTTTATCTGTCTACCTAATAATAGGGTCTCCCAGTGGCCAAGTAGTTAGCAAGTTTGGCTCCTAATCAATAGGCTGTAACCAATTTGGGTTCGAATCCCATATGTGTCAGATGCTGGGAACCTGCCCTGATATGACCCTGGCTATTGAAAGGGGTGTAAAGCAAATACTTACTTTACTGTCTACCTAATACACAATATTTTATCTGTCTCCTTAATGACATATTTTATCTGTCTGTCTAATGCACAATATTTCATCTGTTTCCATATTAACATAATATTTTATCTGTCCCCCTAATGACATATGTTATCTGTCTACCTAATGACATAATATTTTATCTGTCTCCCTAAAGATACATTTTATCTGCCTTCTGAATGACAGATGATATCTGTCTCCTTAATATTTTATCTGTCTCCCAAACAACATAATATTTTATCTGTCTCCCTAATGACATATGTTATCTGTCTACCTAATGACATA
Source organism: Sabellastarte sp. h YS-2021 (assembly GCA_964017235.1). NCBI lineage: Eukaryota > Metazoa > Annelida > Polychaeta > Sabellida > Sabellidae > Sabellastarte > Sabellastarte sp. h YS-2021. The sequence continues at coordinate 161,547,145 of OZ024927.1, read as the reverse complement.
ATATTTTATCTGTCTCCCTAATGGTGTATTTTATCTTCTCCTGAATAATCTATGTTATCTGGAGTCGTGGTTTCATCGAAGGTGGGAGGACGACCCAGTAAATCGGTCAGTCTCACTAGGTTGGACCTAACTAGACAGTCCATCATATCCAGCCAGTTGCTAGAAATAGAGCATGCATTATTTGAAAAAAAAATAAACTGGACCCAGTGAGGCTATGTTTGCAGAATGCACGATAAAGGGCAAGAGGAGGGTAACCCAGTGAGGCAGTGCTTGTCGATAGGCCATAACAGGGCAAGAGGAGGATGAACCAGTGGGGCTTTGTAGAATAGGTTTGTAGAATAGGCCAAATTAAGGTCAAGAGGGGATGATCCAGTGAGGCTGTATTTGTAGATAGGCTATAATAGGGTTAGAGGAGGATGACTCAGTGAGACAGGGTTTGTAGATAGGCTATAATACGGATAGAGGAGGATGACTCAGTGAGGCAGGGTTTCTAGATAGGCTATAATAGGGTCAGAGGTGGAAGACCCAGTGAGGCAGTGTTTGTAGATAGAATATAATAAGGCGAGAGGACGATAACATAGTGAGGCAGTGTTTGTAGAATAGTCCATAATAGGGTCATGAAAGGATGGGATGACCCAGTGAGGCAGTGTCTGTAGATAGACTATAACATGGCAAGAGGAGGATGACCCAGTGGGGCAGTGTCTGTAGACAGACTATAATATGGCAAGAGGAGGATGACCCAGTGAGGCAGTGTTTGTAGATAGGCTATAATAGGGCGAGAGGAAGATAACCCAGTGAGTCAGTGACTGTAGATAGACTATAATAAGGAGAGACGAGGATGACCCAGTGATGCAGTCATTGTAGATAGGCTCTAATAGGGTGAGAGGAGGATGACCCTGTGAGGCAGTGTTTGTAGATAGGCTATAATAGGACGAGAGGAGAATGACCCAAGGAGGCAGTGTTTTTAGAATAGGCCAAAATAAGGTCGAGAAAGGATGACCCAGTGAGGTAGCATTTGTAGACAAGCTATAATAGGATAAGAGGAGAATGACCCAGTTAGGCATTGTTTGTAGAATAGGCCATAATAGTTTGAGAGGAAGATAACCCAGTGAGTCAGTGACTGTAGATAGGCTGCAATAGGATGAGAGGAGGATGACCCAGTGAGGCACTGTTTGTAGATAGGCTATAATAGGGCGAGAGGAGGGTGACCCAGTGAGGCAGTGTTTTTAGAATAGGCCAAAATAAGGTCGAGAGAGGATGACCCAGTGAGGTAGTGTTTGTAGACAAGCTATAATAGGATAAGAGGAGGATGACCCAGTAAAGCATTGTTTGTAGAATAGGCCACAATAGGGCGTGAGGAAGATAACCCAGTGAGTCAGTGACTGTAGATAGGCTACAATAGGACGAGAGGAGGATGACCCACTGAGGCAGTGTTTGTAGTTAGGCTATAATAGGGTGAGAGGAGGATGACCCAGTGAGGCAGTCATTGTAGATAGGCTATAATAGGGTGATTGGATTTGATTGAATTTCTCCCAGCCCAGCATTCTGGTTCGCTTGAATCACTTTTCGCCTACAGTCTGTTGATGTTTCTCCCCTCGATTCAGGGATCCCGAGAAATTTCAAGTTATCTCTTCTGGAGTAAGCCTCTAACTTAAGTAATTTGTCCTCTAAGTTCTTTGTGTAAACTTTTTCTTGGTACAGTTCTTGTCTACAAGTATCTAGTTCTTTCTTCTGACTGTCAATTTGTTGTTTCATGCCAGTTAACTGAACCAGGAGCTCATTGTTACCTTGTGCTATTTCCTCTTGTAGTATCATTCGGAAATTACTTTGAGTTTCCTCCTTCATAAGGCTTATCACTTCCTTATCCATCAAAGTGTCCCTACATGATAGCTTTTCCTCAACTGATAACCTAGAAGATTTGGGTTGCTGTGTGATAGATGGTGATGGTGTATCCGGTTCCACATCACTATGTGACCTGCCTTCTTTCAAAGGTGTCTTATGGTTTTCCATGAGTAAAGGGTATAGGTAGGATTGCTTAAAAATAGCCATTTTTGTTGTTCCTTCATTCAGAATTTTAACACAAACATGATGTATTAGAATAAATAAAAGCACTCAGAGATCACAGACCTCCACTAAGGCTCGGAATACTAAGTAAATGGGAAAATTTGGATTATTTGTTGTATCAAGATAGTGATTCAGATCACTCCCAATATTAAATGGGATCTAAGTTGAACCAACACCGATCGTCTCAAGTTCAAGCCAGTTGTATTTGTATAATACTGCAAACGAGCAGACAAATAAATGGTCATAAAATAATACCTCCTTGGCAGAGAGAAATCTATTATTATTAAAACTGTGGAAAATGGTAATTTTAATTTCATATGTTTACCAGTGCCAAGGGAAGAGGTAGTTCCTGGCCAATAGATTGTGCTAACTTTACCAGTGAAAGCATTGATCTAAGTATGATGTATGCATTATGTGATGCTAATACCAAATACATGAATGAATCAGTTATTGATTTGAAATACTTACATAAACAATAATATGGATTATAAGGATTATTAAAGATCAAAATTATATTATTCAACTTACTTGTCCCGAAATTACACTTGTCAGCTTGAGAAACACTATCCTCTTTAGACCTGCCTGTTGGATGATGATCTTGTTGTCTTGCAGTTTGAGGATGGTATGGAATTTGTTTTCCAGGATTGATCTGCATCGTATCTTTCTGCTGATCTTGCTCACTAATAAAAGAAATATTGAAACCTAAAATGTGTTTTTCAATAAAATATACTTCAGTAAATGCTTCAAAATATCTGATCGACAATGTACCTGAAATGAATAATGTCTGAATTATCTTTTCTCATTGTTCAAACAAAATAATACTTCGGGAATAACATTTGCTTCCAGAACTACTTCAAATAATGCCACTAGAATGTCTTACACATACATCTAATTGAATGTAATTCAATTTTTGTTGTACCTAATATTAAATAAACCAGAATGTTATGTTTGTAAACCTGAATGGCCAAGAGAAGGGGAAAATCCTACTAAATTCTGTTGTTCACTTGCAAAAAGGAACAATATAAATAAAACTTTTGAAAGAATCAGAGGGAACATAACACATGAATCATTTTGACATAATTCCACAATCTTTACAAAAAATCATTAAGCCTTACAGCAGTAAGCTTGAAACTTTGGAGATAAAACTACTCACTAACATTGGACTTAATAAGCATTTTGAATCACAAGTTAAATCCCTAGAAGGAGATTATAAACTTGAAAAGTATAACACGTTTTGAAAAAAAAAGCATTATAAGTGCCATGATATATATCGGATGACTGCTAAATTCCTTAAGGTTTTTAAAAAAAATAAACAGAGGATTTGAAAAAGGCATAAAGCCTTTATCAATAAGGTAATGCATCACCACTTGCCTTCCTAAACCTAGAAACCCAAGAGAGTCTATTGACAATTAGACTAAAATCAGGAGCAATAATCCATCAAATGAAATCATTTTTAAACTTTTAAATCAGTAATGAGCATACAGTTTTTATGCTTGGAAGGTTTATAACAGTCCACACTATATATGATATAATGCATTTTTTAAAAGGGGCACAGACACCAGGACTTTTCGATTTATTGATTTTCAAAAAGCATTTGATCTGATATAATAGATTTTAAGATACAAAATTCATTTAAAATATAGTTTTAAGATGGAAAAACTAATTCTATACTAACATTAAAGCAACTGTATTGTAAAGTGTGCCTTTGTTAGTTTAGGAGTAATCATGAATAAAAACAAACACCAGTAGAGCACCCTGAAGAACATATGACCTGCTTGTCAGATATAATAGGATATAGGTACTACTTTAAACATTATAACTATATACCCCTTGATACAAATTTGTTTGAAAGATAAAACATGAAATGGTTACCTATTAATTGCAGTTTTAATTGATTTTGAGGAAGCAGCTACAGTTTTTCGACCAGAAACATATTTCTGTTTCTGTTCTCAAACCATTTTTGTGCGTTCAGACCATATCCAATCATTTTTATAAAACATTCATGTTTACACAGGGAGATTCACTTTACATCCCCAAAGTGCCTGTTTGGTTGCCAACATCATATTTGATCTTCTGATGGAACAGTATGAGGAATTCAATCAAGATGTAATCACATTCTATTTTCCTCCACAGCAAACTAATCAACCTATCTATTAGATTCAGTTTGTTACTAACATCTTGCAGCATCTTCTTCAGATCATCCGCCTGTGAATGATTGCTCTCTTGGCTGCTGGACTGAGTATGTTGACCTTCTGTCACAGTTGCTACATGCATGTTGGAAACTGAATTCTCCTCTATGAGTCTGTGTCACCCTTCTGCATCAATGTGTCTAGGCATGTAAAAATTTCCTCAGCAATTGACACACTTCTTGACATTACAGACTGATCTATTTCCTGAAAGCATAAAACAATCAATCTTTGTATGCAACTTTCTCATAGCAGCATCCACTTAATATTATTTTTCTATTATTATTAATATTATTTTTCTATTATTTAATATTATTTAATATTATTTTTCTATTATTTTTCTATTTAAAATCCTGATAATTGAAACCTCTTTGGAGATTTAAGAAAAATAGTATGAAAGATATTGTGTGTATAACATGTTCAATCTGAAACTCTAAATAGAAAGTGATTTCTCAGCCCTCTTCTTGTTGAAAATACCTTGCCACAATATTCACACAGAAACTTTGTCATCCCTGAAATACAAAAGACAAAAATGTTGAATCAAAATGGAGACTCTGGTATTAGTTTATAACATCATCTTCACTGTATGAAGTAATCATTTGACTGACATTTAATTTACTGTAGTAACTAGAACACACTCCTAGAATGCATACCTACACCCAAGCAGCTGAGTATCCAGTCTATTGTAATTCATCCAAATACTGTTTCTTTTTTATTTTAACCCTCATAACTGCATAGTGTTGCCATACAAATATAAATGAATGTGGCATTTTGAAACCTCAGGATTTTTGTATGCATAATATAATGCAGATACTTCCCCAAATCGAATCAAATCTTCCTTTGAGCAGGCCCTACATACAGAAAACAATCCATTGCTTTCTTTCGGAGAAATATTCAAAAACAGACCAAAAGCATTAAAAATACAGTGAAAGTAGATTTTCTATATATTCAACATTTTAGTACACAAATAAAGGATCCACATTATTTGCCAAATTTAATCATGTCTTCCTTTGGTCAGGCCCTACCCACTTACAGAAAATCGTGAAGCTGCCTTTAACAGTTCTGGAGTAATCATGAACATTCACAAACAGACACAAACAATTTACCCCAAACCTAGCCTCTTGATGGGGTAGTAATACATTAACTGGTAGACTTTATTTCAAATTGAATTTAGAACCATAATAGTGAAGTAAATGCATAAATAATTAACCTGATAATTGTTGCAATCTATGTTTAGTATGCAGAAATTTATATTAATTTAAACAAAGCCATTTTTGTTGTTCCTTCATTCAGAATGTTAACACAAACATGATGTATTAGAATAAATAAAATCACTCAGAGATCACAGACTTCCACTAAGGTTCGGAATACTAAGTAAATGGGAAAATTTGGATTATTTGTTGTATCAAGATAGTGATTCAGATCACTCCTAATATTAAATGGGATCTAAGTTGAACCAAGACCTATCGTATCATTTTTTCTTGAAGTTTAAACCAGTAGTATTTGTCTAATACTGCAAACAAGCAGACAAATGAATGGTCATAAAATAATACCTCCTTGGCAGAGAGAAATCTATTATTATTAAAACTGTGCAAAATGGTGATTTTAATTTCATATGTTTACCAGTGCCAAGGGAAGAGGCAGTTTCTGGCCAATAGATTGTGCTAACTTTACCAGTGAAAGCATTGATCTAAGTATGATGTATGCATTATGTGATGCTAATACCAAATACATGAATGAATCAGTTATTGATTTGAAATACTTACATAAACAGTAATATGGACTATAAGGATTATTAAAGATCAAAATTATATTATTTAACTTACTTGTCCCAAAGTTACACTTGTCAGCTTGAGAAACACTATCCTATTCAGACCTGCCTGTTGGATGATGATCTTGTCATGTTGCAGTTTGAGGATGGTATGGAATTTGTTTTCCAGGCTTGATCTGCATCATTTCTTTGTGCTGATCTTGCTCACTAATGAAAGAAATATTGAAACGTAAAATGTGTTTTTCAATAAAATATACTTCAGTAACTGCTTCAAAATATCTGATCGACAATGTACCTGAAATGAATAATGTCTGAATTATCTTTCCTCATTGTTCAAACAAAATAATACTTCGGGAATAACATTTGCTTCCAGAACTACTTCAAATAATGTCACTAGAAAGTCTTACACATACATCTAATTGAATGTAATTCAATTTTTGTTGTACCTAATATTAAATAAACCAGAATGTTTGTAAACCTGAATAGCCGCGAGAAGGGGAAAACCCTACTAAATTCTTTTCTTCACTTGCAAAATAGCAACAATATAAATAAAACTTTTGAAAGAATGAGAGGGAACACAACACATTTATCATTTTGACATTATGACATAATTCCACAATCTTTACAAAAAATTATTAAGCCTTGCAGCAGTAAGCTTTTATAATATTTAATAGCTAATATTTTATCTGTCTCCCAAACAACATAATATTTTATCTGTCTCCCTAATGACATATGTTATCTGTCTACCTAATGACATAATATTTTATCTGTCTCCCTAGTGGTGTATTTTATCTTCTCCTGAATGATCTGTGTTATCTGGAGTCGTGGGTTCATCGAAGGTGGGAGGATGACCCAGTAAATTGGTCGGTCTCACTAGGTTGGACCTAACTAGACAGTCCATCATATCCAGCCAGTTGCTAGAAATGAGCATGTATTATTTGAAAAAAAAATAAACTGGACCGAGTGAGGCTATGTTTGCAGAATGCACGATAAAGGGCGAGAGGAGGGTAACCCAGTGAGGCAGTGCTTGTCGATAGGCCATAGCAGGGCAAGAGGAGGATGAACCAGTGGGGCTTTGTAGAATAGGTTTGTAGAATAGGCCAAAATAAGGTCGAGAGGGGATGATCCAGTGAGGCTGTATTTGTAGATAGGCTATAATAGAGTCAGAGGAGGAAGACCCAGTGAGGCAGTGTTTGTAGATAGACTATAATAAGGCGAGAGGAAGATAACCCAGTGGGGCAGTGTTTGTAGATAGACTATAACATGGCAAGAGAAGGATGACCCAGTGGGGCAGTGTCTGTAGACAGACTATAATATGGCAAGAGGAGGATGACCCAGTGAGGTAGTGTTTGTAGATAGGCTATAATAGGGTGAGAGGAGGATGACCCAATGAGGCAGTATTTGTAGTTAGGCTATGATAAGGCGAGATGGGGATGACCTAATGTGAGAGTGTTTGTAAATACGCTACAGAAGGGCAAGATGAAGTTGACCCAGTGAGGCAGTGTTTGTAGAATAGGCTATAATAGGGTGTGACAAGGATGACCCAGTGAGGAAGTGTTCATAGAATAGACTATAATAGGGTGAGAGGAAGATGACCCAGTGAGGCAGTGGTTTTAGATAAACTATACATATTTAACTGTCTACCTAATGCACAATATTTTATCTGTCTCCCCAATAACATATTTTATATGTCTCCCTAATGACATACGTTATCTGTCTACATGATGCATAATATTTTATATGTCTACCTAATAATAGGGTCTCCGAGTGGCCAAGTGGTTAGCAAGTTTGGCTCCTAGTCAATAGGCTGTAACCAATGTGGGTTCGAATCACATATGTGTCAGATGCTGGGAACCTGCCCTGATATGACCCTGGCTATTGAAAGGGGTGTAAAGCAACCACTTATTTTACTGTCTACCTAATACACAATATTTTATCTGTCTCCTTAATGACACATTTTATCTGTCTCTCTAATGCACAATATTTCATCTGTTTCCATATTAACATAATATTTTATCTGTCCCCCTAATGACATATGTTATCTGTCTACCTAATGACATAATATTTTATCTGTATCCCTAATGATACATTTTATCTGTCTTCTGAATGAGAGATGATATCTGTCTCCTTAATATTTTATCTGTCTCCCAAACAACATAATATTTTATCTGTCTCCCTAATGACATATGTTATCTGTCTACCTAATGACATAATATTTTATCTGTCTCCCTAATGGTGTATTTGATCTTCTCCTGAATGATCTGTGTTATCTGGAGTCGTGGGTTCATCGAAGGTGGGAGGACGACCCAGTAAATTGGTCGGTCTCACTAGGTTTGACCTAACTAAACAGTCCATCATATCCAGCCAGTTGCTAGAAATGAGCATGCATTATTTGAAAAAAAAATAAGCTGGACCGAGTGAGGCTATGTTTGCAGAATGCACGATAAAGGGCGAGAGGAGGGTAACCCAGTGAGGCAGTGCTTGTCGATAGGCCATAACAGGGCAAGAGGAGGATGAACCAGTGGGGCTTTGTAGAATAGGTTTGTAGAATAGGCCAAAATAAGGTCGAGAGGGGATGATCCAGTGAGGCTGTATTTGTAGATAGGCTACAATAGGGTCAGAGGAGGAAGACTCAGTGAGGCAGTGTTTGTAGATAGACTATAATAAGGCGAGAGGAAGATAACCCAGTGGGGCAGTGTTTGTAGATAGACTATAACATGGCAAGAGAAGGATGACCCAGTGCAGTGGGGCAGTGTCTGTAGACAGACTATAATATGGCAAGAGGAGGATGACCCAGTGAGGTAGTGTTTGTAGATAGGCTATAATAGGGCGAGAGGAGGATGACCCAATGAGGCAGTATTTGTAGTTAGGCTATAAAAAGGCGAGACGGGGATGACCTAATGTGGGAGTGTTTGTAAATACGCTACAGAAGGGCAAGATGAAGTTGACCCAGTGAGGCAGTGTTTGTAGAATAGGCTATAATAGGGTGTGACAAGGATGACCCAGTGAGGAAGTGTTCATAGAATAGACTATAATAGGGTGAGAGGAAGATGACCCAGTGAGGCAGTGGTTTTAGATAAACTATACATATTTAACTGTCTACCTAATGCACAATATTTTATCTGTCTCCCCAATAACATGTTTTATATGTCTCCCTAATGACATACGTTATCTGTCTACATGATGCATAATATTTTATCTGTCTACCTAATAATAGGGTCTCCCAGTGGCCAAGTGGTTAGCAAGTTTGGCTCCTAGTCAATAGGCTGTAACCAATGTGGGTTCGAATCCCATATGTGTCAGATGCTGGGAACCTGCCCTGATATGACCCTGGCTATTGAAAGGGGTGTAAAGCAACCACTTACTTTACTGTCTACCTAATACACAATATTTTATCTGTCACCTTAATGACATATTTTATCTGTCTCTCTAATGCACAATATTTCATCTGTTTCCATATTAACATAATATTTTATCTGTCCCCCTAATCACATATGTTATTGGTCTACCTAATGACATAATATTTTATCTGTCTCCCTATGATACATTTTATCTGTCTTCTGAATGACAGATGATATCTGTCTCCTTAATATTTTATCTGTCTCCCAAACAACATAATATTTTATCTGTCTCCCTAATGACATATGTTATCTGTCTACCTAATGACATAATATTTTATCTGTCTCCCTAATGGTGTATTTTATCTTCTCCTGAATGATCTGTGTTATCTGGAGTCGTGGGTTCATCGAAGGTGGGAGGACGACCCAGTAAATTAGTCGGTCTCACTAGGTTGGACCTAACTAGACAGTCCATCATATCCAGCCAGTTGCTAGAAATGAGCATGCATTATTTGAAAAAAAAATAAACTGGACCCAGTGAGGCTATGTTTGCAGAATGCACGATAAAGGGCGAGAGGAGGGTAACCCAGTGAGGCAGTGCTTGTCGATAGGCCATAACAGGGCAAGAGGAGGATGAACCATTTTGGGCTTTGTAGAATAGGCCAAAATAAGGTCGAGAGGGGATGATCCAGTGAGGCTGTATTTGTAGATAGGCTATAATAGGGTCAGAGGAGGAATACCCAGTGAGGCAGTGTTTGTAGATAGACTGTAATAAGGCGAGAGGAAGATAGCCCAGTGGGGCAGTGTTTGTAGATAGACTATAATATGGCAAGAGAAGAATGACCCAGTGGGGCAGTGTCTGTAGACAGACTATAATATGGCAAGAGGAGGATGACCCAGTGAGGCAGTGTTTGTAGATAGGCTATAATAGGGCAAGAGGAGGATGCCCCAATGAGGCAGTATTTGTAGTTAGGCTATAATAAGGTGAGAGGGGGATGACCTAATGTGGGAGTGTTTGTAAATATGCTACAGAAGAGCAAGATGAAGTTGACCCAGTGAGGTAGTGTTTGTAGAATAGGCTACAATAGGGTGTGACAAGGATGACCCAGTGAGGAAGTGTTCATAGAATAGACTATAATAGGGTGAGAGGAAGATGACCCAGTGAGGCAGTGGTTTTAGATAAACTATACATATTTAACTGTCTACCTAATGCACAATATTTTATCTGTCTCCCCAATAACATGTTTTATATGTCTCCCTAATGACATACATTATCTGTCTACATGATGCATAATATTTTATCTCTCTACCTAATAATAGGGTCTCCCAGTGGCCAAGTGGTTAGCAAGTTTGGCTCCTAGTCAATAGGCTGTAACCAATGTGGGTTCGAATCCCATATTTGTCAGATGCTGGGAACCTGCCCTGATATGACCCTGGCTATTGAAAGGGGTGTAAAGCAACCACTTACTTTACTGTCTACCTAATACACAACATTTTATCTGTCTCCTTAATGACATATTTTATCTGTCTCTCTAATGCACAATATTTCATCTGTTTCCATATTAGCATAATATTTTATCTGTCCCCCTAATGACATATGTTATCTGTCTACCTAATGACATAATATTTTATCTGTCTCCCTAATGATACATTTTATCTGTCTTCTGAATGACAGATGATATCTGTCTCCTTAATATTTTATCTGTCTCCCAAACAACATAATATTTTATCTGTCTCCCTAATGACATATGTTATCTGTCTACCTAATGACATAATATTTTATCTGACTCCCTAATGGTGTATTTTATCTTCTCCTGAATGATCTGTGTTATCTGGAGTCGTGGGTTCATCGAAGGTGGGAGGACGACCCAGTAAATTGGTCGGTCTCACTAGGTTTGACCTAACTAGACAGTCCATCATATCCAGCCAGTTGCTAGAAATGAGCATGCATTATTTGAAAAAAAAATAAACTGGACCCAGTGAGGCTATGTTTGCAGAATGCACGATAAAGGGCGAGAGGAGGGTAACCAAGTGAGGCAGTGCTTGTCGATAGGCCATAACAGGGCAAGAGGAGGATGAACCAGTGGGGCTTTGTAGAATAGGTTTGTAGAATAGGCCAAAATAAGGTCGAAAGGGGATGATCCAGTGAGGCTGTATTTGTAGATAGGCTATAAGAGGGTCAGAGGAGGAAGACCCAGTGAGGCAGTGTTTGTAGATAGACTATAATAAGGCGAGAGGAAGATAACCCAGTGGGGCAGTGTTTGTAGATAGACTATAACATGGCAAGAGAAGGATGACCCAGTGGGGCAGTGTCTGTAGACAGACTATAATATGGCAAGAGGAGGATGACCCAGTGAGGCAGTGTTTGTAGATAGGCTATAATAGGGCGACAGGAGGATGACCCAATGAGGCAGTATTTGTAGTTAGGCTATAATAAGGTGAGAGGGGGATGACCTAATGTGGGAGTGTTTGTAAATACGCTACAGAAGGGCAAGATGAAGTTGACCCAGTGAGGCAGTGTTTGTAGAATAGGCTATAGTAGGGTGTGACAAGGATGACCCAGTGAGGAAGTGTTCATAGAATAGACTATAATAGGGTGAGAGGAAGATGACCCAGTGAGGCAGTGGTTTAAGATAAACTATACATATTTAACTGTCTACCTAATGCACAATATTTTATCTGTCTCCCCAATAACATGTTTTATATGTCTCCCTAATGACATACGTTATCTGTCTACATCATGCATAATATTTTTTTATCTGTCTACCTAATAATAGGGTCTCCGAGTGGCCAAGTGGTTAGCAAGTTTGGCTCCTAGTCAATAGGCTGTAACCAATGTGGGTTCGAATCTCATATGTGTCAGATGCTGGGAACCTGCCCTGATATGACCCTGGCTATTGAAAGGGGTGTAAAGCAACCACTTACTTTACTGTCTACCTAATACACAATATTTTATCTGTCTCCTTAATGACATATTTTATCTGTCTGTCTAATGCACAATATTTCATCTGTTTCCATATTAACAATATTTTATCTGTCCCCCTAATGACATATGTTATCTGTCTACCTAATGACATAATATTTTATCTGTCTCCCTAATGATACATTTTATCTGTCTTGACAGATGATATCTGTCTCCTTAATATTTTATCTGTCTCCCAAACAACATAATATTTTATCTGTCTCCCTAATGACATATGTTATCTGTCTACCTAATGACATAATATTTTATCTGTCTCCCTAATGGTGTATTTTATCTTCTCCTGACTAGTCTGTGTTATCTGGAGTCGTGGGTTCATCGAAGGTGGGAGGACGACCCAGTAAATCGGTCGGTCTCACTAGGTTGGACCTAACTAGACAGTCCATAATATCCAGCCAGTTGCTAGAAATGAGCATGCATTATTTGAAAAAAAAATAACTGGACCCAGTGAGGCTATGTTTGCAGAATGCACGATAAAGGGCGAGAGGAGGGTTACCCAGTGAAGCAGTGCTTGTCGATAGGCCATAACAGGGCAAGAGGAGGATGAACCAGTGGGGCTTTGTAGAATGGGTTTGTAGAATAGGCCAAAATAAGGTCGAGAGGGGATGATCCAGTGAGGCTGTATTTGTAGATAGTCTATAATAGGGTTAGAGGAGGATGACTCAGTGAGACAGGGTTTGTAGATAGGCTATAACAGGGATAGAGGAGGATGATTCAGTGAGGCATGGTTTTTAGACAGGCTATAATAGGGTCAGAGGAGGAAGACCCAGTGAGGCAGTGTTTGTAGATAGACTATAATAAGGCGAGAGGAAGATAACCCAGTGGGGCAGTGTCTGTAGATAGACTATAACATGGCAAGAGGAGGATGACCCAGTGAGGCAGTCATTGTTGATAGGCTATAATAGGGTGAGAGGAGGATGACCCTCTAAGGCAGTGTTTGCAGATAGGCTATAATAGGTCGAGAGGAGAATGACCCGAGGAGGCAGTGTTTTTAGAATAGGCCAAAATAAGGTCGAAAAAGGATGACCCAGTGAGGTAGTTTTTGTAGACAAGCTATAATAGGATAAGAGGAGGATGACCAAGTGAGGCATCCTTTGTAGAATAGGCCATAATAGGGCGAGAGGATGATAACCAGTGAGTCAGTGACTGTAGATAGGCTGCAATAGGATGAAAGGAGGATGACCCAGTGAGGCAGTGTTTGTAGATAGGCTATAATAGGGAAAGAGGAGAATGACCCAATGAGGCAGTGTTTGTAGAATAGGCCAAAATAGGGCGAGAGGAAGATAACCCATTGAATCAGTGACTGTAGATAGGATACAATAGCGCAAGAGGAGAATGACCCAGTGAGGCAGTGACTGTAGATAGGCTGTAATAGGGTGAGAGGAGGATGACCCTGTGAGGCAGTGTTTGTAGATTGGCTATAATCAGGCACGAGGAGAATGACCCAATGAGGCAGTGTTTGTAGAATAGGCCAAAATAAGGTCGAGAGGGGATGACCCAGTGAGGCAGTGTTTGTAGATAGGCTATAATAGGGTCAGAGGAAGATGACCCAGTGAGGGATTGTTTATAGAATAGGCCATAATAGGGCGAGAGGAAGATAACCCAGTGAGTCAGTGATTGTAGATAGGCTACAATAGGGTGAGAGGAGGATGACCCAGTGAGGCCGTGTTTTTAGAATAGGCCAAAATTTGGTCGAGAAAGGATGACCCAGTGAGGTAGTGTTTGTAGACAAGCTATAATAGGATAAGAGGAGAATGACCCAGTGAGGCATTGTTTGTAGAATAGGCTATAATAGGGTGAGAGGAAGATGACCATTTGAGGCAGTGTTTGTATATTGGCTATAATACGGCAAGAGGAGAATCACCCAATGAGGCAGTGTTTGTAGTATAGGCCAAAATAAGGTCGAGAGGGGATGATCTAGAGAGACAGGGTTTGTAGATAGGCTATAATAAGGAGAGGAGGATCACCCAGTGAGGCAGTATTTGTAGTTAGGCTATAATAGGGCGAGAGGAGGGTGACCTAGTGAGGCAGTGTTTGTAGATAGGCTATAATAGGGCGAAAGGAGGATGACTCAGTGAGGCAGTGTTTGTAGTTCGGCTATAATAGGAGGAGAGGAGGATGACCCAGTTAGGCAGTCATTGTAGATAGGCTATAATAGGGTGAGAGGAAGATGACCCTGTGAGGCAGTGTTTGTAGAATGGCTATAATAGGGCAAGAGGAGAATGACACAATGAGGCAGTGTTTGTAGAATAGGCCAAAATAAGGTCGAGAGGGGATGACCCAGTGAGGCAGTGTTTGTAGATAGGCTATAATAGGGTCAGAAGAAGATGACTCAGTGAGGCAGTGCTTGTAGATAGGCTATAATGAGGAGAGAGGAGGATGACCCAGTGAGGCAGTGTTTGTAGATAGGCTATAATAAGGAGAGAGGAGGATGACCCAATGAGGCAGTGTTTGTATTTAGGCTATAATTGAGCAAGAGGAGAATGACCCAATGAGGCAGTGTTTGTAGAATAGGCCAAAATAGGGCGAGAGGAATGTAACCCAGTGAATCAGTGACTGTAGATAGGATACAATAGCGCGAGAGGAGAATGGCCCAGTGAGGCAGTGACTGTAGATAGGCTGTAAAAGGGTGAGAGGAGGATGACCCTGTGAGGCAGTGTTTGTAGATTGGCTATAATCAGGCATGAGGAGAATGACCCAATGAGGCAGTGTTTGTAGAATAGGCCAAAATAAGGTTGAGATGGGATGACCCAGTGAGGCAGTGTTTGTAGATAGGCTATAATAGGGTCAGAGGAAGATGACCCAGTGAGGGATTGTTTGTAGAATAGGCCATAATAGGGCGAGAGGAAGATAACCCAGTGAGTCAGTGACTGTAGATAGGCTACAATAGGGTGAGAGGAGGATGACCCAGTGAGGCACTGTTTTTAGAATAGGCCAAAATAAGGTCGAGAAAGGATGACCCAGTGAGGTAGTGTTTGTAGACAAGCTATAATAGGATAAGAGGAGAATGACCCAGTGAGGCATTGTTTGTGGAATAGGCTTTAATCGGGTGAGAGGAAGATGACCATGTGAGGCAGTGTTTGTATATTGGCTATTATACGGCAAGAGGAGAATCACCCAATGAGGCAGTGTTTGTAGTATAGGCCAAAATAAGGTCGAGAGGGGATGACCTAGAGAGGCAGGGTTTGTAGATAGGCTATAATAAGGAGACCAGGATCACCCAGTGAGGCAGTGTTTGTAGTTAGGCTATAATAGGGCAAGAGGAAGGTGACCTAGTGAGGCAGTGTTTGTAGATAGGCTATAATAAGGAGAGAGGAGGATGACCCAGTGAAGCAGTGTTTGTAGTTAGGCTATAATAGGGCGAAAGGAGGATGACTCAGTGAGGCAGTGTTTGTAGTTCGGCTATAATAGGACGAGAGGAGGATGACCCAGTTAGGCAGTCATTGTAGATAGGCTATAATAGGGTGAGAGGAAGATGACCCTGTGAGGCAGTGTTTGTAGAATGGCTATAATAGGGCAAGAGGAGAATGACCCAATGAGGCAGTGTTTGTAGAATAGGCCAAAATAAGGTCGAGAGGGGATGACCCAGTGAGGCAGTGTTTGTAGATAGGCTATAATAGGGTCAGAAGAAGATGACCCAGTGAGGCAGTGCTTGTAGATAGGCTATAATAAGGAGAGAGGAGGATGACCCAGTGAGGCAGTGTTTGTAGATAGGCTATAACAAGGAGAGAGGAGGATGACCCATTGTGACAGTGTTTGTAGATAGGCCATAATAAGGAGAGAGGAGGATGACCAAGTGAGGCGGTGATTGTAGATAGGCTATAATAGGGTCAGAGGAGGATGACCCAGTGAGGTATTGTTTGTAGAATAGGCCATGATAGGGCGAGAGGAGGATAACCCAGTGAGTCAGTGACTGTAGATAGGCTATAATAAAGAGAGAGGAGGATGACCCAGTGAGGCAGTATTTGTAGTTAGGCTATAATAAAGCGAGAGGGGGATGACCTAATGTGGGAGTGTTTGTAAATATGCTACAGAAGGGCAAGATGAAGTTGACCCAGTGAGGCAGTGTTTGTAGAATAGGCTATAATAGGGTGAGACAAGGATGACCCAGTGAGGCAGTGTTCATAGAATAGACTATAATAGGGTGAGAGGAAGATGACCCAGTGAGGCAGTGGTTTTAGATAGGCTATACATATTTAACTGTCTACCTAATGCACAATATTTTATCTGTCTCCCCAATAACATGTTTTATATGTCTCCCTAATGACATACGTTATCTGTCTACATGATGCATAATATTTTATCTGTCTACCTAATAATAGGGTCTCCCAGTGGCCAAGTAGTTAGCAAGTTTGGCTCCTAATCAATAGGCTGTAACCAATGTGGGTTCGAATCCCATATGTGTCAGATGCTGGGAACCTGCCCTGATATGACCCTGGCTATTGAAAGGGGTGTAAAGCAAATACTTACTTTACTGTCTACCTAATACACAATATTTTATCTGTCTCCTTAATGACATATTTTATCTGTCTGTCTAATGCACAATATTTCATCTGTTTCCATAGTAACATAATATTTTATCTGTCCCTCTAATGACATATGTTATCTGTCTACCTAATGACATAATATTTTATCTGTCTCCCTAAAGATACATTTTATCTGCCTTCTGAATGACAGATGATATCTGTCTCCTTAATATTTTATCTGTCTCCCAAACAACATAATATTTTATCTGTCTCCCTAATGACATATGTTATCTGTCTCCCTAATGACATAATATTTTATCTGTCTCCCTAATGGTGTATTTTATCTTCTCCTGAATAATCTGTGTTATCTGGAGTCGTGGTTTCATCGAAGGTGGGAGGACGACCCAGTAAATCGGTCAGTCTCACTAGGTTGGACCTAACTAGACAGTCCATCATATCCAGCCAGTTGCTAGAAATGAGCATGCATTATTTGAAAAAAAAATAAACTGGACCCAGTGAGGCTATGTTTGCAGAATGCATGATAAAGGGCGAGAGGAGGGTAACCAAGTGAGGCAGTGCTTGTCGATAGGCCATAACAGGGCAAGAGGAGGGTGAACCAGTGGGGCTTTGTAGAATAGGTTTGAAGAATAGGCCAAATTAAGGTCGAGAGGGGATGATCCAGTGAGGCTGTATTTGTAGATAGGCAATAATAGGGTTAGAGGAGGATGATTCAGTGAGGCAGTGTTTGTAGATAGGCTATAATACGGATAGAGGAGGATGACTCTGTGAGGCAGGGTTTTTAGATAGGCTATAATAGGGTCAGAGGTGGAAGACCCAGTGAGGCAGTGTTTGTAGATAGAAGATAATAAGGCGAGAGGACGATAACATAGTGAGGCAGTGTTTGTAGAATAGTCCATAATAGGGTCATGAAAGAATGGGATGACCCAGTGAGGCAGTGTCTGTAGATAGACTATAACATGGCAAGAGGAGGATGACCCAGTGGGGCAGTGTCTGTAGACAGACTATAATATGGCAAGAGGAGGATGACCCAGTGAGGCAGTGTTTGTAGATAGGCTATAATAGGCCGAGAGGAAGATAACCCAGTGAGTCAGTGACTGTAGATAGACTATAATAAGGAGAGACGAGGATGACCCAGTGAGGCAGTCATTGTAGATAGGCTCTAATAGGGTGAGAGGAGGATGACCCTGTGAGGCAGTGTTTGTAGATAGGCTATAATAGGGTGAGAGGAGAATGACCCAAGGAGGCAGTGTTTTTAGAATAGGACAAAATAAGGTCGAGAAATGATGACCCAGTGAGGTAGCGTTTGTAGACAAGCTATAATAGGATAAGAGGAGAATGACCCAGTTAGGCATTGTTTGTAGAATAGGCCATAATAGGGTGAGAGGAAGATAACCCAGTGAGTCAGTGACTGTAGATAGGCTGCAATAGGATGAGAGGAGGATGACCCAGTGAGGCAGTGTTTGTAGATAGGCTATAATAGGGTGAGAGGAGGGTGACCCAGTGAGGCAGTGTTTTTAGAATAGGCCAAAATAAAGTCGAGAGAGGATGACCCAGTGAGGTAGTGTTTGTAGACAAGCTATAATAGGATAAGAGGAGGATGAGCCACTGAAGCATTGTTTGTAGAATAGGGCACAATAGGGCATGAGGAAGATAACCCAGTGAGTCAGTGACTGTAGATAGGCTACAATAGGACGAGAGGAGGATGACCCACTGAGGCAGTGTTTGTAGTTAGGCTATAATAGGGTGAGAGGAGGATGGCCCAGTGAGGCAGTCATTGTAGATAGGCTATAATAGGGTGATTGGAAGATGACCCTGTGTGGCAGTGTTTGTAGATTGGCTATAAAAGGCCAAGAGGAGAATGAACCAATGAGTCAGTGTTTGTACATTAGGCCAAAATAAGATCGAGAGGGGATGACCCAGTGAGGCAGTGTTTGTAGTTAGGCTATAATAGGGCGAGAGGAGGATGACCCAGAGAGGCATTCATTGTAGATAGGCTATAATAAGGTGAGGAAGATGACCCTGTGAGGCAGTGTTTATAGATTGGCTATAATAGGGCAAGAGGAGAATGACCCCATGAGGCAGAGTTTGTACAATAGGCCAAAATAAGGTCGAGAGGGGATGACCCAGTGAGGCAGTGTTTGTAGATAGGCTATAATAGGGTCAGAGGAAGACGACCCAGTAAGGCAGTGTTTGTAGATAGACTATAATAAGGCGAGAGGAGGATAACATAGTGAGGCAGTGCTTGTAGATAGGCCATAATAGGGTCAAAAGAGGATGACCCGGTGAGGCAGTGTTTGTGGATAGGCTATAATAGTGTGATAGGAGGATGACCCAGTGAGGCAGTGTTTGTAGATAGGCTATAATAGGGTCCTGAAAGGATGGGATGACCCAGTGAGGCAGTGTCTGTAGATAGACTATAATAGGGTGAGAGGAGGTTGACCCAATGAGGCAGTGTTTGTAGATAAGCTATAATATGGAAAGAGGAGGATGACCCAGTGAGGCAGTGTTTATAGAATAGACTATAATAGGGCCAAGAAAGGAGAACCTAGTGTGGCAGTATTTGTAGATAGGCTATAATAAGGAGAGAGGAGGATGACCCAGTGAATCAGTGTTTGTAGTTAGGCTATAATAGGGCGAAAGGAGGATGACTCAGTGAGGCAGTGTTTGTAGTTCGGCTATAATAGGACGAGAGGAGGATGACCCAGTTAGGCAGTCATTGTAGATAGGCTATAATAGGGTGAGAGGAAGATGACCCTGTGAGGCAGTGTTTGTAGAATGGCTATAATAGGGCAAGAGGAGAATGACCCAATGAGGTAGTGTTTGTAGAATAGGCCAAAATAAGGTCGAGAGGGGATGACCCAGTGAGGCAGTGTTTGTAGATAGGCTATAATAGGGTCAGAAGAAGATGACCCAGTTAGGCAGTGCTTGTAGATAGGCTATAATAAGGAGATAGGAGGATGACCCAATGAGGCAGTGTTTGTAGATAGGCTATAATAAGGAGAGAGGAGGATGACCGAGTGAGGCGGTGATTGTAGATAGGCTATAATAGGGTCAGAGGAGGATGACCCAGTGAGGTATTGTTTGTAGAATAGGCCATGATAGGGCGAGAGGAGGATAACCCAGTGAGTCAGTGACTGTAGATAGGCTATAATAAGGAGAGAGGAGGATGGCCCAGTGAGACAGTATTTGTAGTTAGGCTATAATAAGGCGAGAGGGGGATGACCTAATGTGGGAGTGTTTGTAAATACGCTACAGAAGGGCAAGATGAAGTTGACCCAGTGAGGCAGTGTTTGTAGAATAGGCTATAATAGGGTGAGACAAGGATGACCCAGTGAGGCAGTGTTCATAGAATAGGCTATAATAGGGTGAGAGGAAGATGATCCAGTGAGGCAGTGGTTTTAGATAGGCTATACATATTTAACTGTCTACCTAATGCACAATATTTTATCTGTCTCCCCAATAACATGTTTTATATGTCTCCCTAATGACATACGTTATCTGTCTACATGATGCATAATATTTTATCTGTCTACCTAATAATAGGGTCTCCCAGTGGCCAAGTAGTTAGCAAGTTTGGCTCCTAATCAATAGGCTGTAACCAATTTGGGTTCGAATCCCATATGTGTCAGATGCTGGGAACCTGCCCTGATATGACCCTGGCTATTGAAAGGGGTGTAAAGCAAATACTTACTTTACTGTCTACCTAATACACAATATTTTATCTGTCTCCTTAATGACATATTTTATCTGTCTGTCTAATGCACAATATTTCATCTGTTTCCATATTAACATAATATTTTATCTGTCCCCCTAATGACATATGTTATCTGTCTACCTAATGACATAATATTTTATCTGTCTCCCTAAAGATACATTTTATCTGCCTTCTGAATGACAGATGATATCTGTCTCCTTAATATTTTATCTGTCTCCCAAACAACATAATATTTTATCTGTCTCCCTAATGACATATGTTATCTGTCTACCTAATGACATAATATTTTATCTGTCTCCCTAATGGTGTATTTTATCTTCTCCTGAATAATCTATGTTATCTGGAGTCGTGGTTTCATCGAAGGTGGGAGGACGACCCAATAAATCGGTCAGTCTCACTAGGTTGGACCTAACTAGACAGTCCATCATATCCAGCCAGTTGCTAGAAATGAGCATGCATTATTTGAAAAAAAAAATAAACTGGACCCAGTGAGGCTATGTTTGCAGAATGCACGATAAAGGGCAACAGGAGGGTAACCCAGTGAGGCAGTGCTTGTCAATAGGCCATAACAGGGCAAGAGGAGGATGAACCAGTGGGGCTTTGTAGAATAGGTTTGTAGAATAGGCCAAATTAAGGTCAAGAGGGGATGATCCAGTGAGGCTGTATTTGTAGATAGGCTATAATAGGGTTAGAGGAGGATGACTCAGTGAGACAGGGTTTGTAGATAGGCTATAATACGGATAGAGGAGGATGACTCAGTGAGGCAGGGTTTCTAGATAGGCTATAATAGGGTCAGAGGTGGAAGACCCAGTGAGGCAGTGTTTGTAGATAGAATATAATAAGGCGAGAGGACGATAACATAGTGAGGCAGTGTTTGTAGAATAGTCCATAATAGGGTCATGAAAGGATGGGATGACCCAGTGAGGCAGTGTCTGTAGATAGACTATAACATGGCAAGAGGAGGATGACCCAGTGGGGCAGTGTCTGTAGACAGACTATAATATGGCAAGAGGAGGATGACCCAGTGAGGCAGTGTTTGTAGATAGGCTATAATAGGGCGAGAGGAAGATAACCCAGTGAGTCAGTGACTGTAGATAGACTATAATAAGGAGAGACGAGGATGACCCAGTGAGGCAGTCATTGTAGATAGGCTCTAATAGGGTGAGAGGAGGATGACCCTGTGAGGCAGTGTTTGTAGATAGGCTATAATAGGATGAGAGGAGAATGACCCAAGGAGGCAGTGTTTTTAGAATAGGCCAAAATAAGGTCGAGAAAAGATGACCCAGTGAGGTAGCATTTGTAGACAAGCTATAATAGGATAAGAGGAGAATGACCCAGTTAGGCATTGTTTGTAGAATAGGCCATAATAGTTTGAGAGGAAGATAACCCAGTGAGTCAGTGACTGTAGATAGGCTGCAATAGCATGAGAGGAGGATGACCCAGTGAGGCAGTGTTTGTAGATAGGCTATAATAGGGCGAGAGGAGGGTGACCCAGTGAGGCAGTGTTTTTAGAATAGGCCAAAATAAGGTCGAGAGAGGATGACCCAGTGAGGTAGTGTTTGTAGACAAGCTATAATAGGATAAGAGGAGGATGACCCAGTAAAGCATTGTTTGTAGAATAGGCCACAATAGGGCGTGAGGAAGATAACCCAGTGAGTCAGTGACTGTAGATAGGCTACAATAGGACGAGAGGAGGATGACCCACTGAGGCAGTGTTTGTGGTTAGGCTATAATAGGGTGAGAGGAGGATGACCCAGTGAGGCAGTCATTGTAGATAGGCTATAATAGGGTGATTGGATTTGATTGAATTTCTCCCAGCCCAGCATTCTGGATCGCTTGAATCACTTTTCGCCTACAGTCTGTTGATGTTTCTCCCCTCGATTCAGGGATCCCGAGAAATTTCAAGTTATCTCTTCTGGAGTAAGCCTCTAACTTAAGTAATTTGTCCTCTAAGTTCTTTGTGTAAACTTTTTCTTGGTACAGTTCTTGTCTACAAGTATCTAGTTCTTTCTTCTGACTGTCAATTTGTTGTTTCATGCCAGTTAACTGAACCAGGAGCTCATTGTTACCTTGTGCTATTTCCTCTTGTAGTATCATTCGGAAATTACTTTGAGTTTCCTCCTTCATAAGGCTTATCACTTCCTTATCCATCAAAGTGTCCCTACATGATAGCTTTTCCTCAACTGATAACCTAGAAGATTTGGGTTGCTGTGTGATAGATGGTGATGGTGTATCCGGTTCCACATCACTATGTGACCTGCCTTCTTTCAAAGGTGTCTTATGGTTTTCCATGAGTAAAGGGTATAGGTAGGATTGCTTAAAAATAGCCATTTTTGTTGTTCCTTCATTCAGAATTTTAACACAAACATGATGTATTAGAATAAATAAAAGCACTCAGAGATCACAGACCTCCACTAAGGCTCGGAATACTAAGTAAATGGGAAAATTTGGATTATTTGTTGTATCAAGATAGTGATTCAGATCACTCCCAATATTAAATGGGATCTAAGTTGAACCAAGACCGATCGTCTCAAGTTCAAGCCAGTTGTATTTGTATAATACTGCAAACGAGCAGACAAATAAATGGTCATAAAATAATACCTCCTTGGCAGAGAGAAATCTATTATTATTAAAACTGTGGAAAATGGTAATTTTAATTTCATATGTTTACCAGTGCCAAGGGAAGAGGTAGTTCCTGGCCAATAGATTGTGCTAACTTTACCAGTGAAAGCATTGATCTAAGTATGATGTATGCATTATGTGATGCTAATACCAAATACATGAATGAATCAGTTATTGATTTGAAATACTTACATAAACAATAATATGGATTATAAGGATTATTAAAGATCAAAATTATATTATTCAACTTACTTGTCCCGAAATTACACTTGTCAGCTTGAGAAACACTATCCTCTTTAGACCTGCCTGTTGGATGATGATCTTGTTGTCTTGCAGTTTGAGGATGGTATGGAATTTGTTTTCCAGGATTGATCTGCATCGTATCTTTCTGCTGATCTTGCTCACTAATAAAAGAAATATTGAAACCTAAAATGTGTTTTTCAATAAAATATACTTCAGTAAATGCTTCAAAATATCTGATCGACAATGTACCTGAAATGAATAATGTCTGAATTATCTTTCCTCATTGTTCAAACAAAATAATACTTCGGGAATAACATTTGCTTCCAGAACTACTTCAAATAATGCCACTAGAATGTCTTACACATACATCTAATTGAATGTAATTCAATTTTTGTTGTACCTAATATTAAATAAACCAGAATGTTATGTTTGTAAACCTGAATGGCCAAGAGAAGGGGAAAATCCTACTAAATTCTGTTGTTCACTTGCAAAAAGGAACAATATAAATAAAACTTTTGAAAGAATCAGAGGGAACATAACACATGAATCATTTTGACATAATTCCACAATCTTTACAAAAAATCATTAAGCCTTACAGCAGTAAGCTTGAAACTTTGGAGATAAAACTACTCACTAACATTGGACTTAATAAGCATTTTGAATCACAAGTTAAATCCCTAGAAGGAGATTATAAACTTGAAAAGTATAACACGTTTTGAAAAAAAAGCATTATAAGTGCCATGATATATATCGGATGACTGCTAAATTCCTTAAGGTTTTTAAAAAAAATAAACAGAAGATTTGAAAAAGGCATAAAGCCTTTATCAATAAGGTAATGCATCACCACTTGCCTTCCTAAACCTAGAAACCCAAGAGAGTCTATTGACAATTAGACTAAAATCAGGAGCAATAATCCATCAAATGAAATCATTTTTAAACTTTTAAATCAGTAATGAGCATACAGTTTTTATGCTTGGAAGGTTTATAACAGTCCACACTATATATGATATAATGCATTTTTTTAAAAGGGGCACAGACACCAGGACTTTTCGATTTATTGATTTTCAAAAAGCATTTGATCTGATATAATAGATTTTAAGATACAAAATTCATTTAAAATATAGTTTTAAGATGGAAAAACTAATTCTATACTAACATTAAAGCAACTGTATTGTAAAGTGTGCCTTTGTTAGTTTAGGAGTAATCATGAATAAAAACAAACACCAGTAGAGCACCCTGAAGAACATATGACCTGCTTGTCAGATATAATAGGATATAGGTACTACTTTAAACATTATAACTATATACCCCTTGATACAAATTTGTTTGAAAGATAAAACATGAAATGGTTACCTATTAATTGCAGTTTTAATTGATTTTGAGGAAGCAGCTACAGTTTTTCGACCAGAAACATATTTCTGTTTCTGTTCTCAAACCATTTTTGTGCGTTCAGACCATATCCAATCATTTTTATAAAACATTCATGTTTACACAGGGAGATTCACTTTACATCCCCAAAGTGCCTGTTTGGTTGCCAACATCATATTTGATCTTCTGATGGAACAGTATGAGGAATTCAATCAAGATGTAATCACATTCTATTTTCCTCCACAGCAAACTAATCAACCTATCTATTAGATTCAGTTTGTTACTAACATCTTGCAGCATCTTCTTCAGATCATCCGCCTGTGAATGATTGCTCTCTTGGCTGCTGGACTGAGTATGTTGACCTTCTGTCACAGTTGCTACATGCATGTTGGAAACTGAATTCTCCTCTATGAGTCTGTGTCACCCTTCTGCATCAATGTGTCTAGGCATGTAAAAATTTCCTCAGCAATTGACACACTTCTTGACATTACAGACTGATCTATTTCCTGAAAGCATAAAACAATCAATCTTTGTATGCAACTTTCTCATAGCAGCATCCACTTAATATTATTTTTCTATTTAAAATCCTGATAATTGAAACCTCTTTGGAGATTTAAGAAAAATAGTATGAAAGATATTGTGTGTATAACATGTTCAATCTGAAACTCTAAATAGAAACACCACACATTCTCTTACATGGTGCAATGTTAGCAATCAATAAATTAATCAACTCTGATAACATAACCACTGGTAGCCACACTTATTTTTAATCATATTGGGCAAATGTACCCTAGCAGAAGCAGAACCAGATTGGTGACCACACAGCTAAAAATTATAAAAAATGGCCAATATGTAGCCCCCTTTCTGCTGTGTTTTAGATACCACTGTTAAGGAAATTACATCCATATTTTCTTTCATTTATAAGGACAAGTGAGAGTGAGACTCAATGTTATCACCAATTATATATTTTGAGTTTGTGCAGCCCCAACTCAAGATGTTTTGCACAATCTCGGGATGTTTATCTCTACTCTAGATCACAAGTTTGTGCAAGGGCAATCTCCAAATGCTACTGATTGTGAGTTGGGGACTAACATGTATACTTTCCAAAATATACCAGAAAAAAATTACTTTTATTCGAATATAGTTGACATAATTGATGTTGTTTTCATTTTCTATCCAAATACAACATGTAGTGTGAAAGAGAATGAATCACCTGAAACTGAATTGTGAAGAAAATATCAATCCTCTAATAAATTTATTGAAAATTTTTACATGTTATAATCACTTTTAGTCCGAATATTTGGTGCAAAATAAGGTAATAAAAGTAAAATTTAATGCAATTTCCTGCATACCACTTACATTAGAGCACCTTGATTAACTTACAGTGCACTTTTATCTTAATTAAACACTTACATATATCAATTCCTGCAAAATGTATGTGTTTAGGTCACAGTTACATAATGTTTATATTCTGAGGAGATTTCACACTGCTTTTTTTCATGTCTGTTATGAAATAACCCACATGGCATAGATTTTACTAACAAAAAGTTTTATATTTTAAACAATTTTATTTCTTTTTATGCCTTTAATGTGTGGGAAAACTAATCATCTGAAAAAATAAACATAGATTATATAACTACACTGGCTCAACATGTCAATACCAAAAGAAACAAGTTCTCTTATGTAATATTCACTGGTCTACTTTTTTCCAAGTTATTTTATTTTGTTTATGTTGAATCACTTTGGCGCAGATATTTAAATTCCCGAACAAAGTGGAAACAGAAATAGAACAAAAAGGAATTGAAAAGATTGCTCAGTGACTTGACAAACTATACTTGTACAAGTTACCACCATTGGAAGCTCATACAACAGGTCTTTATTTTGAAATCCATTTAAGGACTGCCTAGCTATCTTTTGACATAATTTTATAACAATGTATAGTTTACATATGATTCATTTTAATTGCTATGTAAATTTTACTTTCAACTAACATTGTTAGTATGAAGGATAGTGTGGCAAAGATGCCCTGATTTGGGCATGTAACTTGTACATGAATTATTCTGCTGAAGTAAGTATCTTGAATAAGATGTATGACCTAATTTGGGCACAGCAGTTTTGTAAAATTTTGAAAATACTTGATTGAATTATTGAAATGAATACTTATTATATTGTTTTCCTCCAACTTAAACAAGTTGTTCAAAAGGAGCATTTTGCCTTGTTTTTGCATGCTGATTTTTTTATTGTTTCCCATAACAACAGTATATATACAAACAAGATGATTCTTACAGAAGTATTTAAAGTTATACATTAAGTACATGAAAAAATTGAGATAGTTCATAGTGTACAAAGTTAAACTCTTAGCAGTTATAGTATTCATTCAGTTTTCACATGTTATGCTTTTTAACATTATGAAAAAAGTTTGAAAAGGTTTTTTTGGTGATAGTGCTTGGATAGAGGGAATAATGTT
Source organism: Sabellastarte sp. h YS-2021 (assembly GCA_964017235.1). Taxonomy (NCBI): domain Eukaryota; kingdom Metazoa; phylum Annelida; class Polychaeta; order Sabellida; family Sabellidae; genus Sabellastarte; species Sabellastarte sp. h YS-2021. The sequence continues at coordinate 161,519,904 of OZ024927.1, read as the reverse complement.
TTGACCAGAGGAAGCCATTTTTGCCAAATTTTCTTACAATTTGCCTCTTATTCACTAAATGTTTTTATTGTTTCCCATAGCAACAGTCTATATAAAAAACAAAAAGATCATTTTTACAGAAGCATTTAAAGTTATACATTAAGCACATGAAAAAATTGAGATAATTCATCAGTAGTGTACAAGGTTTTTGGTGATAGTGCTTAGATAGAGGGAATTATGTTTCCCTATCTTGGATTTAAAGTTTCAGTATCGTCTATTTTACATTCCTTGAGAAATTCCTGGACATTTTGTTTGACTCTTAAATAAGATAGAAAGTCTATATTGTCACAATTATACTTAATTTGAAGCTGTTCACGGCTCATAAAGGAGCCAGTGTCATCTAACAAGTCAGAAATTATAGTGATTGCTTTGGCATACCAACTCGGAAGATATAGTACTTCACTTGAAAGTTTGCTATTATACCATAATGGTGTTCTGTGCAAGTTCAGAAGTTACAATTTGTTGGGCACTCCAAACATGATACCAAGCATCAAAAGTGTGTAACCAAAACTTAGTGTCAGTCTTTTGCTTAAGCATAGGTTATATTCAGGTCCAAGATTGTAATTTTTTTAATTTCAGAATTAATTGTAAACTGAAATAATTTTCTCCAAAGAGTGTTTTATTCTTAGAATATTTTCCAAAGCCAGTTTGTTTTGAGGGACCTGAAATTGTTCCAGATTAATCATATTCAGCCCTCCTAAATGATTCCTCAGAGTTATAGTTTCCTATTTATCTTGTCTGGCTTATTAGACCAGGTAAATTTATAAAAAAGGTCATTCAGTTCACCAATGAATGCTTTACCTGGGTTTGGTAAAATGAGGAACAGATGGTTCAATTTAGCGAATAAAAGGTTTTGATAGCAGTTATTTTCCCCAATGGTGTCAGATATATCTTCTTCCATATTTTTATAAGCTCTTTGATTTCAAGTATTTTTGCTTTGAAGTTTAAATCTATCATTTTAGAAAGGTCCACTAAAAAGGTTAATCCTAAAAGATCAAATTGTGTACAACCCCATTAGAACCCACATTTCTTCAATTTATCTTTTTATTCTTCCCTATCTACACTAACTTAGTTTTATCTTTATTGACATTTAAACCAGAAATAGAGCCAAAGATTTCCAATATATAAGTGCAGTTTCAAAGGAAGAGCATAAACCATCTAGGAATAGAGTGGTATTATCAGCATATTTTATCATTTTAAATTCTTGTCCTTTTATATTGATTCCTTTTATCTCAACACATTGTGAAATTAAGATAAACTGTACCTGACCTGAAAGAATATACAGTTAAGGAGAAATGGGAAAACCCTGTTATTTGTTCATTTATTTGTTGTTTCATGTTGCGTTCAACAGACAGGGTCATATTGCGACAGGTAGTTTACAGGTGGAGGAAACCAGTGGATACTGCACTGTAAACCACTGGCCATCGGCAAGTAACTACCAACTTTCAAACATGAAGAGCCCGTTGCGAGATTCGAACCGGCAGCCTCACAGGTTGGAGGCGAGAACTCTAACCGCTATACCACCGAGCCCCCTGATCACCCTTTCTACAACCTTGTTCTATGTTAATTGCATCATACATAAAACCACATTAGAGTACTCTGCTTGTTATGTCCTGATTAAATAGTTGAACCCACCTCACCAGATTGCTTCCAAATCCAAAAAATTTCAGAGTTTTGCAAATGAAGTTCCAAGAAATTGAATGGAAAGCTTTCTCAACATGAGTTGTCCTGAGATATCATGTCTTTCTGCAAAGTCAATGATGCCATAGACTAATCTTGTACTCTCCCCAATGTATCTCCCAAATACAAAGCCAGTTTGTGTCTCACTTATCAATTTAGTCAAATATGGTTGAATTCTATTTGCAATAGCAGGTGCAGCTATCTTGTACAAAACTGAGAGATAGATAAAGGACGCCAGTTTTTTATAAATTGTCTTTGTTTTCCTTTCTTTGGAAGGCATATTATTAAACAGTGTCGTACTGATGTTGACTAAGTTCCCTTTTCAAAACTATTATTTAACACTTTTAAGATCAGCATACCAATCTGTTTCCAAAAGACTTTAAAAAATTCTGCATGGAACCTATCAATGCCTGGTGTTTTATTGTTTTTCATTTGTTTTAATGCCATGTGTATCTCTGTATAAGGTAATGGTCCATCAATGCTTTCAAATTGTAAATTATCTAGCTTATTAACATGATAGCTACAGAGTAATTCATTTAAGTCCAAATTTTCTAATTGAAGATCCTGTGACTTGAACAAGTTTGAATAATAACTTTATAACTCATTTAAAATCTTTCCATAAGTGTCACTTTCCATTCATCAGTCAGTTCAAGTTTAAGGGACAAGCATGGTAGCAATTTCAAGTTGCTTTCAAGTCAAAACAGGTAAAGATAGAAATTATTACCTAACAAATGTATTTAACAATCAAATTAATAATTACAGTGAACTAAGATGACCTGGTGGTTAGCAATGTAAAATTAAATACAGTAATAAAATCAATACAGGTGTTCAGTGGCCTGGTGCATTAGCAGTTTTCGCATCTAATCACAGGCTGTCACCCAAGTTAGAATGATGTGGACCCTGTCCCAATACAACACTTGCTGTTTAACAGGGTGTAAAACTCCAACTTTGATCTATGAAACCCATCTGACCTGATCACACTACTTTATCCACCTGACTAGTGTTTACTAGCACAACGCATTTGTATCTAAAGGTTCAATATGTTTCAAATAACTCTGACATTAGCTCTATGACAAGGACAATATCTGTTCACTATATTTGAATAAAACTCGTGTTAATTCAGTAACATGAACAATATCTGCTGATTCAGCAGAAATCCACTGTCAAGGATATCCAGACATTAAATCCAATTCATTGGAGTTAGAGGTCACCACAAAATGTAGCTTACAAACTTTCTTTATCCACTTGACAAAACATATGAAGTTATCCAGCTTCAATGTAGCAAACTCAAAAAATCTCTTTCCTCTTAGTAGTCTATTTCAACTCATTCAGCATTAACCTTCTACCGTTTATATACATAGCTGGTAGCATAGAAGGGTTACAGATTACAGATCTGCACATTAATGATCCAGTATACTAATATGTTAGAAGTATTCATGTTATGGACACATTTCGATGAACTTTTCAGGAAAAGTCAAGACTGGCACCCGGAATTGTGATTAAAGTTTGGTATTGATCCAGTTAACTGCCCTGATCAAGGATTTTCAACAATTGCACTCATAAACAATATTTGGAAGCATTTGGTTTTGCCTCATGGAGGTCTGCCCTCTCAGAGTGTTCTCCTTTTTGACGTTGATATTCTGACAAAATCCAAGACTTTACAAACTTTTGGTTCTCACTCATAGCGTGATGTGTTTGTGAATCGTAAGTGTAACTTGCATCTAGTGTGCATTAGTGTAGTGGTGAGGCTGCTTACACGTTAAGTCCTCTTAAATAGTGCTCATGGCTGTTCTAATAGCTTTTTTGGTTTATTGACCTTAGCTTCATTTTAAGGTCACAAAATTGCAGATCTCATATTATTTTAAAGAATTTTTGTGTGACTTAGCATGTACCATTTTAAGAGAGAATTAGTATATGCCATTTACTATAGCATATGTTTCTTTTTTTCCCTTTTTTTCACCATAAAGTCAATACAGTAGTTTCTTTAAGAAAAACAATGGTTAATGTTGTTTAATATATAGGACTTTTTTAGTTTAAATGATGCATAATTTAGAGCGATTTGTACACTGTCCTTTGCACATTGTAATTTTGTTGTTCTATATAAGGGGGGTGTCTTAGGTATTTTTTATTGTAGTGTATGACACAGTAAATTGCACTGTATTATACTGTTATGCATCAGCATAATAAAATACAGCCATGTAACAGTATAGTGACAGGACATATGTGAATAAAGATCCCCAAGGGATTATACAAAAAGTTGTCTAAGCATAGAGTTTGTGTTTTTTGCTGAGCTAGAAAACTAAGGTAAACAAAGTTTATGCTGGTTGAAACATCTATATAAAGTGTATTGAAAAACATAAGCTTTATTGTTTTATGTGTCCCAAAAGTATTTACAATTTATTTTAAAAACAAGATCACTCAGAGACAACAAAATGCTTGACTCGATATGACAAACTTCATGTGATTACTGCAGTATTTATTGAACCAAAACTAATTTGCTGAAGGAAAAACTTTAAGTTTGCTGCATTCAGAACATAATAATAGAAATAATAATAATAATTATGATAATAAAAACTCTTGAGAATTCCTTGGGTTTGAACCTGGGTTGGCAGATTGTCTGTGATTGTCATTGCAATGTCATAATTCAGATATCATCTTAATTTAATTTTTCAGAAAGAAAAAACATAAAAATTTGTCATAAAAAATGTTCTTTTTACATCATATGGAATAAATAAATACATAAAATAAAAAAATGGATGCACATAGGAGGAAATCTCAGTATCTTGTTTTTACAAGAATAATACCCCTACACACAGAGCGACAGTGGGAGCTCTTTGTTTCTAACGTTTGAATGGTATATGTCAATGTGAATAGAAAAGCTTTATTGTTTAACTTGCTATTTTCCATCAATTCTGAGGGGGTTTAGTGGTGTATCAGTTAAAGTGCTCACCTTAAACATTTGAGGTTGCCGCTTCGTATCTCAGCCCAGGTACTTCATGTTGTAAAGCTTGTACTTACTTTCCTGTGCCCGGTGGTTTACTGTGCAGAAATTCTGAAATCACATACCCCAGTACCCTCCCCATCTAAGCTTTTACAACAATAATAAGTTTTTGTGTCTTATGTTGATATTTTTTACATGGTCAACACCGAGTCCAGAAAAATGGAGTCACATGACCTAGCATAAGTTAAAGAAATACTCGAATGTATTCTGGTAAGCTTTTAAAATAATAATGAATTTTCATGTCTTTTGTTGATATATTTCAGCATTTTCAAAATCCTAATCCAAAAAATTGGAATCACATGACCTAGCAGGAGTTAAAGTAATACTTGAATCTAGTTTTGGAATTACAGTTTAGCTTATATGTCAGGTCATTTAAATAACAAGCTTGCTGCAAAATTTACAAAATACTGTGTGAATCAGTTGTACTCTTATTTTGTTGTGTATGTCCAGCAATATACTCTAATCTAATCTAATCTACTACTTTGCAAGCGCAATATCTTCCCCAAAAAGGGGAACTCAGTGCACTAATTAAACAAAATCATTATCGTAGGTGAGTCGAGGGGCATTAAAAGTTGGTAAACCAGAATTGTGGGTGTGACCAGAAGAGAAGAAAAAGTTGCGAAGCTAGAGCTGAAGAGGTGAGTTTTGAGATGCTTCCTAAAAGATGCAACAGAGGGACTATTTCTTACATGGAAAGGGAAAGAGTTCCAAAGGGCAGTGGCATAATGACTGAAGGAATTAGAAAAGTGTTTAATTGATTTGTGAACTCTGCGATCAAAAGTGGGGGTTTGAAGGAACTTGAGTTTGGGGGTACTTCACCTTGTATTTCTAGAAGAGGTGTAGGGGTGAATTAAATCTTTTAGGGAAACTGGTTGAGAATTTTATATGTAATAAGACCAATTTTAAATGGTACCCTGTATTTCACTGGTGGCCAATGGAGTTTTTTTAGTTGAGGGGTAATGTGAGAGGATTTAGAGGAACTGATGATTTTCAAAGGGATCCTGCAGTTTATTTAACATTTTTTCTGTGTCCTAGTGTGTTAATGCACTGACAGGTGAGATGAAAAGGTCCTGAAAAACAGGATTACTATGCCAAATAAAGAAACGGATAGATAATAAATAAAACAAATAAAGGGAATGGTTGAATCCCAAGATTTGTGTCAGTGTTAAGTTTATAAATGTGTTGATTTTTGTGTTATCACCTATTATTGCCCATTTAGAGTATCGGGTATGCATCCATTAAAATTGCTACCCACCCAGTCCCAACAAGTTGATATTTTGAAAATACTAATTTTTACACAATAAAACAAGCAGGAGTACTCTTATAATACCTTTCTAATGATATAAAAACACATTTGTAGGTTTCATAGTTTTTAAAATATTGACAACAAAAAATTGTGAAGAAGAAATCCTGGCATGATATTGATTTATGTATGTGACGAAGATAACCATATTTATCTGTGTACCTTTTCATCTCACCTGTCAGTGCAAGGACACTATTCTTGCAAATAAACTTGCTGACAGTGTTATCAACAACAAAACTAATGATTTCTGGTCAAGTGTAAAAAAAATCAAGGGGTTCCAGTCAGTGTCTGTGAATTGTATTGATAATGTTGTTGAAGGTGAAAATATCAGCAATTATTTCATTAACAAATATAGTGAATTGTATAACTCTGTTGGTTATGAAAAACAAGATATGCAAACACTGGTGTATCATATGAATAATCTTGTATCAAAACAATGTAACTCAAAAAATTGCAATTTTAAACACTCATTCTGTGTAAGAGATGTCTGTTTAGCAGTTCAGTTGCTAAAACATAATAAAAGTGATGGCAATAATCAATTGTCAGATGGTATTATTACTGGATGTCATAGACTGTTTGTTTACCTTAATATGCTGTACAATTTAATGTTGAAACATGGGTATGCTCCTGAAGATATGCGTATGTCTACAGTAGTACCAATCCCCAAAAATAAGAAGAAATCTCTTAATGACTCTAATAATTATAGAGGTATAGCATTGAGTAGCATCATAGGGAAAGTATTAGAGCTTCTTATATTGAACAGCAATAGGGACATACTTAGGTCATGTGGTCTACAGTTTGGGTTTAAGTCTAAGCATTCTACTACTCAGTGTACATTTGTGTTAAATGAGGTAATTAAATATTTCAATAATAAAAATACTGATGTTTTTGTCATGATGCTAGATGCCAGCAAGGCTTTTGACCATGTTCATTATGTAAGTTTATTCAAAATAATGCTACGAAAAGGGTTATGTCCTCTTATATGTAGACTACTTGCTTACATGTATACAATGCAATCAGTGAGAATTAAATGGGGGCATTATGTATCAAGAACTGTCAGAGTAACCAATGGGGTTAAACAAGGTGGGGTCTTATCCCCTATATTTTTTACATTGTACATGGATGAAATGTTATACAAGTTAAAAAACAGTGGCCTTGGTTGTTATGTAGGCAATGTTTTTATGGGTTGTTTAGGATATGCTGATCATGCAGTACTGTTGACTCCAACTTTGTTTGCCATGAAGAAAATGTTGAAAGTATGTGATGAATTTGGTATTGAATACAATGTTACGTTTAATGCTAGCAAGTACCAGTTCATACACTTTCCTGCAAATAAGTATCAAGTAGTTGAAGGTCTGTTACATAATGATATTTATATAAAATGTGTCCCTTACTCTTCACATCTGGGCCACATTTTTGGTATAAACTCTATATCCAAAGTGATAGATGATGCAATACATAGTTTTAATGTGGCTTTGAATAGTATCTTAAATACGTTTACAAATGTGTATGTGTCAGTAAAATACAAATTATTCAAGAGTTATTGTATGCCATTATATGGCTGTGTTTTATGGAACTTTGATTCTATGTAACTTGGAGAAAAGCGATAAGAAGACTGTTTAATCTTTCAAATAGAACTCATAGAAGATACATTCACTTAACCCTTTCGCTACTGAAGGAACATTATTCCATGGGACTGTAGCCATATGACGTCATATCACGTCAGAAACGCCAATGAAATAAAATAATATTTCACTACCTTATACACTTTATTTGCGGTATTTTTCGGTATATTTCATTAGGAATTGATGAAAGTCGAATGGGAAAATTCGTGGGAATTCCCCAAATAAAAATAACCACGAGTAAACAATATGCAGTTATATGCCTTAAATACGGCAATATCTACAGAAAGCAGTCAAAATAGGTGAAATGGTGAAATTTTTGGTAAAATATATCATAACTTTCATATAAAATGCTTAAAAAGTCGGTTTAATACTGATACACCAACAAAAATGTATAACAGTACACTGAAGGGAAAGAAGAAATATATATTATTGCCGTCGACCACTAGTCGACAGACATGGTCCCTTGTAATACACTTTGATGTCGACTGCTAGTCGACAGACATGGTAGCGAAAGGGTTAATATGCAATGATGTGCCAGTAAAAGTACAATTATACAAAAGATTTAACAAATTTATGTACCCCTTGTTAAATAATGGTAACCCTTGTGTAAAACTTGCTGGTAAACTTGTATCCTGAGGAAGTAATTCAAATGTTAGTAAAAACATTAATATTATATCTAGAGATTTAAAATGTAACTACTCTGATGTGCTTGCATCACCGTGTGCATCTACAAAGTATGTACAAAGTTATGTGACCTCTTGTAATAGTGTTGAGGACAATATAGTATGTGGAAATATATGTGATTTAATGTTTATAAGAGACAGAAATTTGACAAGATTTTGTTCCAATGAAATTAATGAAATGTTAGAGTACTTATGCACTTCTTAACCTCTTGTATATATTTAAACTACTGTAACTGTATATATGTTCAAAGTATACCTTTGTGTATGAATAAATAAATGTACAATTAGAAATAAGTAAAACTATCACCATATTTTAATTGTCACCTCAACTTCAAATTTAAGTGATAGTTTTTGATTTATCAGGACAAAAATTGTACAGACACAAAGCCAAAAATATAGAAGGACAGAAAGATGGAATGAAACTGATTAACAATGTCCTTGTAGTCACCAATTTTGAGCAGCAAAAGTATAAAAACTATTGAAACTCTATCCAATTTGGTGTTTGCGGTCTTCTATTGTAATTTAGAAACACTACTATTTTAATGCAAACTAACTTAAGGTCATCTTAACTTCCTTCCTTAAAGTTTAACTCAAATAGTTTCTAAAGAAATACAGTCTCAAAAGTTTAAATGTAAGCAACCTTCAGCAATATTAAGGTTATCTTAAACTATCCTGAACTTAAATAAAAATCTAACTGCAAGTAACCATCAGCATTTTGAGGTTACCTTAAAGTTTATTCGACCTATAACAGGTGCCTTTTAATTATGTAACTGTAATTATATAATAAATGTAAATAATTGTTAGTGTAAATTGAAATCAACAAAATATTTCCAATTGGGAGTCTTCTTAATGGGACAAAAATGTGTACAGTCAGAAAGACAAAAGGACAGACAGTAAGACAGAAAGGTGGAATGAAAAATAGTGACTACATTAATAGATGCCTCCCATTTGTGTTCAGGCATGGTTCTTTTCTGTTAGGTACATTATAGACCAATGATGCTAATCAAATCATAATCAATATTGATGATAGAGTAGGCCATAGTACAGGCAGACAAGCTCCAAACTCCTTCAATACATTAAAATGTAACATAGTTTTGACATCAGTGAGTGAGACCTGATTTATCCGAGTACCAAAGATACATACTTACCGTTTTAAATAAACTTGAAAATTTCATCATGTCCATACCTCAATACAGACGATATTGGACAAATGTAAATTCTGGAATAGTATGCAAACATTTTGAAGTGCCAGCTCCAGTTATTACTTGGACAATTGTTTTGGGTATCAAAGTGTGTACTTCACTCTAAGTCTTTCTATCACCCTAAGTCTTAGTGAGGATGCTTAACCTTCTCAGGGTTTCTGACAAATGCACAACTATTGTTCTAACAACAGATTTCAAACAGGACAATAATTGGTTCTTCACATTTCTGCCTGGCACTTGTTTACATCTAGATGCTTAATGTTTTGGTCAGTCAGAACTTGAAGGGATATATGGGGAGGCAAGACAGTCAAAATTCACTGTGACAATGCAGCATTCATAGATGTCCTAAACTCAGGCAAAAACTTCAGCCTTGCTGTTTGTCCTTTGGAGCCAAATAATATGAACTCAGTCTTGTCAGGTTTCAACTTAAGTTTGCTGCTAAAGATGGAGTTTTGACATCACTTAGGCAGCTGTTCAGCATTTTGAATGCAGCATACACATTTTTATAATATAAATGAACAAAATGCGGCATTTAATCAGACTACAAGTGAAATTTGACACCAATATGCATACCAATGACCTTGCCAAGGGGCTCTGTTTACAACTTTTTGGGCTGTGTTTTCTAAATGTCTCTTAAAACATTGACTGAAAACATGTTACTTATGTCTTTGGGGGTTTTCTTAAATATCTTCATGATGTTTTCTGGAAATAACATATGAAACTAGTATTCACAGGTTACTACTTGTCTGAACATGATATCGGTATGGCTTTATAGGATTATTTCTTTTTGATATTTTATAGTACCTGATTTCTGCTATTGATTTGTGTTTTAGTATGCTATAAATCTGAGTATTTGAGTTATTAATCTTTATTGTGCTACTAAATATCAGATTTATTGATTTTATGATTTTATTGATTTTATAAACTGTGGTTTTGTGTATAAAGTCTATGATTGTTTCATTATAACCACAACTTTTTGGCAAAGGTTCTTTTGGAGTATTAAAGTTAGTAAGCTGCATTTTAGATATGCTCTAAGTCTGTATTGGTATCCATCATTGACATTTAACAGTTCAACTTAAATTGGAAACATACAGGAGTCCATTACACCATCAGCATTATGGAGTAAGAGCGATAATCTCTGAAAATACAAGTACCCATATATTGCACAAACAATAAAATGACTTGGTGTGTCTTAACCACATCCTCATACCATGCAAGTCCATTTGATCCTGGTTTTGGACAACTAAATAATATTTTCCTCCTCCTTTGTAAGTAGATATCACACTATGTCCTTCATAGGCCATACACCATTTATCTATTTTTCACCTTGTAGGTCATATAGTTTATGTTCTTATAGTCCAGTAAAAAATAGGGCTTGAACTCAAACAAATTGCAACAGAAATAGTTTTACCACCATTGCCTCCCAAATAGTTCCACTTTCAAGGGAAAAAAAATTTACAAAATAAATACAAACGTAAATCTCATATAACTCAAAAAGTATTACATGTAGTGCATTTTGTTAAATATGTTTTTTACTTATTTTTCTTTCAGCTATAACATAGTAATATCTCTCACTTGTAGCTGATTGCATAATTGTGTGATATCTACATATAAAACTATACATTGCAGTAAATTCTGATCTGTACAGAAAGAATCCCCCTCACTCCCATTCATCCACACAAGCTGCATAAGAGAAAAGAATTGCCTCTGTGTGTTAGTGTGTGTGTTATATGTGCCTGTGGGTTGCTCCCTATAGTGTTCCAATTGATGTGGACAGGTGAGAGTTATTTATTGCACTTGAACTTATCTCTGTAGTCTTGCATATGTGTTGGGTAACAGATATAAGAAAATCAAAATAAATGGGAACATTCACTTTCACTGAGGTTTATTATGCCTAGCTGTGCATGCTGTTCTTTCAAATGTATGTTGTTTTTTCACATTTTCCAATTTCAGTTGGACATTTAATAAAGTTTAGTTAAAGTGGAAATCCTCTGAAGATTGTTGAAGAGTTGTGCGCATGTAAAACTCAAACAACTTTTGCATACCCTGGGTAGTAAGGAGTTTTTCTTCTAGTTTTAACTGATACCTTAACTATCAAGGATGAAAAACGTTCAAAGCATGCAGATTTGTTCACTTGTCCATTTCCCAAAGCCATAACAAGTGAGGTACACCCCACCCAAAGTGTGAAACTTTATCACTATTTTTCTTATTCACTATTACAGAGATTTCTCTCTTATGTTGCATATATGTACTACACACCTAGTAGACACCCTTGTGTGAGTGTCAGGCCTGGATCCTTCTTATTAATTTTTTTAACATTTTAAAATATTTTAATGCATTAAAATCCATAAAATCATGCACTAAATCTCTTATAACTTGAAAAGTATTGCATTTAGATTATTTTGTTCTAATATGTTATTCAGCTACTCTTCCATAGCTTCCATAGCTTCCAAACATGGTGAATAACTTGGATGTTTATCCCAATGGCTAAGTGAGGAATAGCTACTTTCTGACTTTCCAGTACCTTCCATAATGAGTAAAATCACTTGTATCTTAAAAACTTTTGCATTTAGAGAATTTTGGATTAATATGTTATTCAGCTACTTTGGGGCAACTATAACATAGTAAAATTGCGGACCTGTAGCTACTGGTACAGCTTAGTAATAGCTACTTTGAGGTTATCAAAGTAAATTGTTTGGCTATCAATGATCAGTATTTAAAAACAGATATGATATTTATACAACTTATTTTCACAATAGGCTTCTTTAAAGCTTTTACAATTTTTTTAAATTTTTACTGCAATATGTGATTGTTTTCTGTTGTCTTACTGCAATAAAACAACTTTTCATCGCCATACAACTTGATGTTGCATACCTGCAACTTGGGTATGATTTGCCAATATAATTATTTTATTTGCCCCTTTTATATACCGTTTACAAAATTGTAATTAAAGAGTAAACAAAGTAAGCATTACGCATTATATTTCAGGAAATACAAAGTATATACATTTCATAACTTTCACAATATATATATTGATTAGGATTTCTACAGATTTTTCCTGGAAAATTTTATACATTTTATTTTATACATTTACAATTTCAAACATTATATAACATTACAATGTTTGCACAACTTCCTTCATGTTATAATGAGAAATACAGAGCTTATTCATTTTATAATGATCACAATCTTACTATATAAGAAATATTATAGTGCCGCTGATAGTTTGCCATAAGTTTTATTTATTTCATAATAATGAGTCAGGTACTGAAATCAATAGATAAAGCTTCAACATAGCAACTTGTTTCAACTGTTGATTCACTAATTTCATATTGTTAACCTACTTATATCTTAAACAACTGCCATTTACAATTTTAAGACTAAAGGGGAAAAAATTTATTCTGGGGAGGCAGATCAGATTTTACACAGGTGTTAAAAATGTGTGTGGGGGGCAAATCTGTGGGGTAAATACCAGGCAAATGATACTGCCAGTAAAGCATATATCACAGCATTCAGACTGGAGGTAGTGGTGACATTTGTGGAGATAGGTTCTCGGATCAATTGGGTCAAATCAATATACAGGATGACATAAAGGCATAACATGACACATGAGATATACTTGATATAAGAATTGTGAAAGTTGCCATTAGCAGACATCATCCTGTCATGTTTACTTGGTTTGCTTATTCTACTGTTCTGACAAAATATTGAATGTGGGTTAAAACTGGTGGAAAATATAGAAATTTGGTGGTTGTTTAATATTAAGCATTTGAAACACAACCAATTTAATCACAAAAGTTTTGAGCTGTACAAAATTTTACATTTTTAAAAAGCTAGCTATTATACTTTGTAAAATTTTAACATATTTGAAAACTATATATTTAGTCCAAAGTTTTGGTAATTTAAGCAGGATTTTGATTGTTGAAATGCACATAAGTAGTATTAGGTGGGTCAATCAAATGACATCAGTTGTAAAAATTGATCTAAAGTGCTCGAAAATGATCTAGATCACTATTGATAGGTTATTGGGCGATGGTGATGCAATACTGGGTGGCTGGTACATTTAATGATGTTGTAAATAACTACATATTCTAATTTTACAGGGTGAACACAAGAATATTGCTAGCTAATGGTGCAATACTGGAATGCTAGGTGATGGTGCAATTTGATAGCACCTATTTGAACCTGAGATCATTTATAACCTACTTAGTACTATGAACTACATATTGTAAATTTGATTCGGTGCAATAACAGCTTCTGAATGTAAGAGGTTGTGTATCCACACATCTTATATGTAGCATTTTGCTACAGCAATCGCGAGTTTCTACTGAGCCCACCCAATTTTCTTAAATGGGCTGAACACTGAACGCAACCTATTCTGTGCAAAAAAGACACTGAAACCAATGTGAGTTTACTTTACAATTGATCTGCATAGGAATGAGTAGTACTGAGAAATCAAAACTAAATTTTGACTTGACTACAATAGGAACAAGAATATTGCCGAAAAAATCAACTCAAAATTTTACAATTTATTGAACTAAAACTTCTCCACTGGTGGAAATATGTGAAATCTATAATGTACGAACCCCAGAAAATATAAATTTGAGCACCTTACTTTGATAAACTCATTTCTTCATCTAACTACAACATGGCTGGTACTATCACACTCTGGGATTTGTATATTCAAGTAAAGAATTTCTAATTGAAGAAACCAGCTGAACTTATAATGTTAGTTTTGACAGACTTTCCAATAACCTGTCCTGGAAGATTTGGAATTTCTGCTTATTATATGGCATTATTTTATTGGCATTATCCTTTCCATTTTGTCTCTCCTATCAGCCTCCTTCCAGATATGTACACATAAAATATCTGGCACCTATCAACAGTGGAAGAATAAGATGAATACATTTTCACCTATGGCGAGGTTTTACACAGAACAAGCCAGGACATGATAAGAAGAATAGAAGGAGAAGGCGATGAAGTTGCAGATATATGAGACATTTACTTTATGCTACTTAATGTATATAAAACTATGTAATAACATATGTAAATTCTATTTTGAACTCTTTTCTTTAAAGTCATTATAACAGATCTCTTGTAGCATCCCTAGATATACAATATGTCATAATCTTAGAAAATTCTTGCATCATCATTAATAATTTGATGCTAACTATCATTGTCCAGGTAGAATTAAACATATATTATTAAACTGTATCGATCTATATGATACTAGAATAGAATATTATGGAGATAAAATACAATGGAAAAGTTATTTAATGAAAACATTTCTAGTATTATAAATTATTTAAAAGAATGTGGCCTGTTTAAAAAGGTTTGATTAATTTATTTTGTGCTTTGTCCTTCACATTAATTTATTCTGTAAAATCTAGTCTTGCTTAGTGTTATACTGTGATATGGATCTATACTTTGTGTCTGCTTATATTTTTACATTTCATTTTGTTTGTTGTTATGTATTGTTGACTGTTGTTTTTTAAATTTGTTTACTCTAGTTATTTCCTTTAATTTTGTTTTTTGCCATGTTTTAATTATTTGTATATATTTGTTTGTGAATATTAGGTAATGTGTTAAGATTAGTAAATGCATTTATAGTGCAGTATAACACATTAATGTTTTTGCACTAAAATTTAAATGATCTTATCTTTTAATAGAATATTTATGAACTCTTGGGAAATACCAAAAATAATGAGAAAATCCTTGAAATTGATAAGAAATTGAAGAAGTTAAATTGCTTATGTTGTATTGTTGTACAGGTTTGTTATATTTGGTGCAATTTATTCATTGGGAGTTTTAGAACCTCAAACGCACTATTGCTCATGTCCCAAATCTACAAAAGAGACTTCTTTATGTGATGAATGAACATCCACTACTACTGGTACATCAAAGAATTGTGCCACTAAAATACAAAAAATACCAATTCTGCAACACCAGTTGGACAGCTGACATAACTTACAACAATGAAGATTATTTATCATGTTTACACCGTAAAAAAATACATGTTCAAGTGGAAAAACCAGTTGAATGATGGACTGTACTGCAATAAATGATGTATATAAAGATTCAATTTTCATATTGATAAAATGACTCTATAATCACTCAGTTTTCCTACAGAAGAAAAAGAGTTTCTTTGATAAAACTTACTGTGTTAAGTTTTGAATAACTTAAGCTGTAACTCTATGACATTCTTTATTTTATAATAACCCCATTAAAATTATTTACTTGACAAAGTAGTTTTGCAAAAAATGATACATATTTGTATAGTTTTTCTTATAAATGACAAGCTTAGGAATTCTGCTGTGTCTCTGGATATATATATACATATATATATATATATATATATATATATATATATATATCTTTCTTCGCATTATTTACATTATAAAAAAGCGGCTTGCCTGCAGAAAACTGTGTAAAGTAAGTATAAACTGATGCAAAGCTTAGCTTTTAAAAGTGGAAACAATAACCAAAATTAAAAAGCTGAACAATGTTAATATCATAAGTTACAAAAACCCAGTTACAAAATGCACAATAAAACTATGTTCTCAATAAGAGACGTATACAAACATTTTGGTTCAATCAGTTTCCCCGCACTGGAGGTAGACAGTAAAACCCCTCCTTGAAATTCACATGGGCACAACACTGGATGCAAAAATGATGTATGTCACAGTCCTTTGGGTGCAATGTAAAAATGAGTTTCATCTTAAATAAAGAGATTTTTGCTTTCTGGTCATCTGGCAACAATAATGATCAATGTCAAAGAAAAAATGAGTTAGCATGCAAAAGCAATACAGTTTAATAGATATCAAATGGTTTATATTAGAGAGTTGATAGAATATGTTGAAGAATTGAAATAGAAATGTTAAAGGCCAAACTTGACAACACACTGCTTCATAAGTACATTCAGAACTTAAGAAGTCAAAGAAAACTTAGAAATGAGTTGGAATATTGATCAAGTTGCAACAATCGTGATGCTGTTACCATGTCAAATAAAGAAATAGCAGATCTTGACTCAAGAATCAGGAAATTATAGTTCAAATTTAAAACACAGGAACCAAACTGAATAATTTTAGTGCATTAGTTTCCGAAATCCAACTTGTTTAAAAAGACATCAGTAAGTAAGTAAGTAAGTTAAAATTAAAGTGCAAAAACACTTACGTGTTATGCTGCACTATTAAAAACTAATAAATACATTAACTAACATTCTATTCTAATTCTAATTTAACTTTTATAGCACTTAATCTCCACTGAATAGTGGACTCTAAGGTGCAACAAGACAATAGCAATATACAAATTCAAAGTCCAGGGACAGAAACAGGTCAGCACCACGGAGAAGCCATAAGAGAAAAGACCTAAGGAGGACATTTACAATAATAAGCAAAAGTATATATACAAATAACAAAAAACAATTAACAAATGGCCAAAACGACCAAGAAAAACAACATTATAAGAAATAACTAGAATAAAGACTACAGTAAAAAAGCAACAAACAACAAAGAAAACAAAATGTAAATATAAAACAGAGACAAAGTATGAAAATATCATAGTATAATTCTAACCAAGACTAGATTAGACAAATAAATTAACACAAAGGACAAAACACCAAAGAAATTAATTAAAACATTTTAAACAGGCCACATTCTTTTAAATAATTTGTAACATTACAAACGTTTTCATTGAATAACTTTTTCATTGTTGGTATATCTCTATAATATTTTATTCTAGTTTCACACAGGTCGATACAGTCTAATAAAATATATATGTTCGACTGTGTTGCATGGAATGCACCAGGGCATCCCTTCACCTTTTAACAGATAACTGTGTGTAAAATAGGTGTGTTCTATATGGGCTCGAGTAATAACTATTTCCTCCCTATGAGATAAACCCATCCAAACTTAAAAATCTACTACTGTAGGGTTTATTTGGAATAGTTTGATATCAGGACACGCATTCCTTTGAGCTTGCCACTTTTGTTTAAAAACATTGTTTACATTTACTTTCAAGTCTGTATAGGGACATTCAAGTCTAAAACATTAAAATACAATGCCTGTTTGGCAAGCTTGTCTGCTTTTTCATTGCCCTTTATGCCAACGTGACTTAGAACCCAAGCTAAAAATTTTTTAAATATCTTGAATAAAAGGATGATCACAGTTGTTGCTATCAAGAGCTTGAAGACTAGATAAGGAGTCAGAAAATATAATGAAATAATCGCCATAACAATTTTTAACTATATTAAAGCCATTTTCAGAACCTGTAATTCAGCTGTGAATATACTGGTATTGCCAGGAAGTCAGACCTGGGCACTGATGTCATCAGATATAGCAGCTGCAGCAACCCTATTTTCTGTTTTTGATCCATCAGTATAAATAGCGCTATGGTCAGAATAACAGCTTTTCAACTTGGCAAATAGACTTTGGAATATAATATCATCACCAAGATGTTTCTTTTGATGGGTGAGATATAAGCCTATCTGAGCTTTCTGTATAGTCCAGGGTGGGTCATCTGGCAATGCCACAGTCTGAATTAAATCCAGCAGAGGACAGACAGCAGACAAATATTCCTCTACACGATGCCCAAAAGATCTTATTGCAGATGGTTTCTTATCATAAAGATAAAACTGGGGGTTAAAAACAACATTGTAAGCTGGATGGTCAGGATTACTTCTCAATTTCAAAGCATACTGAATACATAATTTGTCAAATCTTAAATACAAGTGTGGTTCATTTGCCTCTACATGCAAGCTTTGCATTGGAGAAATCCTGAATCCTGAAATCCAAGCATATTCTTAAGCCCTGGTTTTGAATGAGTTTCAATTTCTTAAGACAAGACTTACGAGCAGAACTAAAAACAGCACAACCATATGCCAATCTAGAATGAACAAATGAATGATAAAGTCTTATTAAAACACTTCTATCTGCTCCCAATCCATTTTGGCAACTACTTTCAGTCAGTTCATGGCTTTTTCACATTTCTGACAAATATAATCAATGTGTGCCTTAAAATTCAGTTTACTGTCAAATATAAAACACCAAGGAACTTAGTTTGTGAAACAGCAGGGATTTGTGAATTGTATATTGTTAATGTTGGGTCTGGATGAAGTTTTCTTTTATTACAGAAATGCATACAAACAGTTTTGGTTTTAGAAAACTTAAAACCATTTTCATCAGCCTATTTTCAACCTTATTCAGACACAACTGAAGTTGCCTTTCTATTGAAGACATATTTCTGGAATAACAAGTGATTGAGAAATCATCAACAAAAAGAGACTTTTCAAAGGTAGGTGGAATTACATCAGCAATACTATTAATCTTTAAAATAAATAAAGTAACAGAGAGGATGCTGCCTTGAGGGACCCCCATCTCTTGCTAATGTATGAAAAGACAGATCCTAAGCAAACTCTAAAAACTCTGATAAAAAATTCTGAATAAACATAGGCATTTGTCCCCTTAAGCCTACTTGATGTAGCTCTCTAATAACACCATATTTCCAAACAGTATCGTAGGCTTTTTCTAAATAAAAAATACAAACTACATGGTTGCCTTTTAAAAAGGAATCTCTAATAAAATATTCAAGTCTTATTAATTGGTCTGTTATAGTTTGACCTTTTCTAAAACCACTTTGATATTTTGTTAAAATATTATTTTTCTCTAGGAACCAAACTTATCTAGTAATAATCATTCTTTCCATGGTTTTGCATAAACAGCTCGTCAGAGATACGGGACGATAATTGGACGGGTTTTTGAGACTTTTTTATTGTTTCATACAGATATTTACATTTACAAAAGTGTGACATGATTATCAGACACACAATACAATCAATATATTCTGTGTACAATACAATCATATTTTCAGTCATTTTTAATAGAAAAAGAATCCACTTTATTATCTGAGTAATTCTTCTGTAAACACCAATATATGAAGTGTATAACAATCACATTGAAAGTGCCACACCAAACTAATAATACACTGCAAATAACACATTTCTTTGCTTGACTCCACACAGCATGCTGGAGCAAGATGTATGTAAAACAAATACATATTAGCATTAATCTTTTTTTTAATATTTTAAATTAAACCTTTCCTTATTGTTCTATTCCTCAAATAATATTTTCCAAGTCAACCATTTTTGCTGAATATGTGTTGTTTAATTTGGAGAGAGTATGTTGTAAGTATTTTTCTTTTATAAGATTTTGCAGATGGTATATATTAACAACATGTTTGTATTTTGAGCAATGAAATATATAGCTTCAAGTGATCAAAAGTATGAAGTTTAACGACCAAAAATTTTGATCATGCTTCTTATACCCAAATATGAAGTCCAGCTCATTAAGCTTTATTTTAATGGGAAGTTTCAATTCAAACGATTTTGTTATGTTTTTCCAAAGATCAAGCACAATTTGACATTTGGTAAATAAATGGGTAATGTTTTCACGTTGCTGACCACATATTCCACAGGTGAATGATTCACTGAGGTTCAATTTATGTAAGTGGTCCTTTGTACCAAGTATTCTATGCAATGTTCTGTACTGAAACCATATATACAAGTTATCCAAAACTTCTCCAAAATTCACTATGATGTTGCACATTCAATTCAAGTGACCATTTTTTTTCATTGTTCGGTTGTTCAAAATCATCACAACAAAGTATTGTGTAGCACTGTTTACTTCCCTTTTCAGGATTTAGAAGAACATTTATATGAAATGAAATTTGTGGTCTTTCCAATTTAACTTTAGAAAAAATATTTTTCCTCTCTATGAATTTTGTTATCAGATGTTTTATTCTGTAGTAATGTAATTTATTGAAATTGAGCTTATACTTTGTTTTAAGTTCATCTTTGGCCAAAAATTATTTCATCTGAGTTAAGTAGGTCTGCCACAGTCATTATACCTTTTTAAACCAGGTTCCATAAAACAGACTTTATGGAGATATTTGACTATTGTACCAAATGCTACTACTTAAGAGGTCTTTGTCTGTTTTGACTTTTTGATTTCTACAGAATGTTATCCATTTTTCAAATACATTACACCAGAGCAATTAAGATTTGGAAGTTATTTTTGAAACCACTCTGGCCCAACATAAAACATTTTGAATATGTTTTTACAGCTTTCTTGTAGTAATAAGTTTCATGGCGACTCTGGCTTTGACAAAATATGTTTCATCCACCCAAGTTTTAAAGATTTTTCAAATTTATAAATATCAACTATGCGTAGTCCTCTTTTCAAATAATCAGCACAGACATTTATACTTTCAATTTTGTGTGTTTTTCCTCCCCATAGATAAGAAAATAACATTCTGTTTAAATCATCTAGGATTTTTTGAGGTGTCTTAATAGACATGGAGTTAAAAACCTACTCTTCCAACAATTTAGTACTTTTTTGCTTTGTTCATTGCTCTACTAAAATTTAGCTCAGGTATATTTTCCAGATGCACTGAAAAATTAATACCCAAAAATGAGAATTCTGTATCTCCCCAATGTAGTTTTGCTGAAATATTTAGCTTTTCGTTACAGTGTTTCTTGCTACCATATTATTTTAGTTTTTTCGGTGTTCATTTTGAGACCTGATAATGAACCAAAAACCTCCATAATGGTTAAAGCTGTCTGCAAGGAACTTTGACTTCCATCAAGTAGTAGTGTAGTCTCATCTTCAAATTGTGTTATTTTTAACGCTTGTATACCAACACAAATTCCTTTTACGCTGATATGTTTTCAATCATTATATTTAAGATTTCTGCCACAAGTAAGAAAAGATAAGGTGAAATTGGGTCTCCTTGCCTACATCCACGGCCAATATGAATAGGATCTGAAAGAATGCTGAATTGTAAAACAAACACAGTAGCATTATTATTAAATAATTTCATCCAGTCAATAACAGCTTTAGCAAAACCAAATAGAGCTAAAGTTGCATATAAAAATTTCCATAAAACATAGTTATATGCTTTTTCAAAATCTATTAACATGATCATCCCTGGAATGTTATGCTTTTCTGTAAAATTCATCCAGTGATAGACTGTACGAATACTTTCCCCTATATATCATCCTTTGATGTAGCCAGTTTGTGTTTTTGAGATTAAATTATTAAGATAGAGCTTCATTCTTTCAGCTAAGACACCAGGTGCTAACTTATATACTGCACATAGGAGAGATATTGGCCTCCAGTTCTTCAAAAATTTGTTGGCCTTGTCATCTTTTGGCAAACAAGTTATAATACTTTGTCGCTATGATACTGGTAATATACCTTTGTTATAGGAGACATTTATTGCATCTGTAATGTGGTTTTTCAGTTTTCCCCAAAATACTTTCAGAAAGTCAGCTGAAAGCCCATCAATACCCGGTGATTTATTGTTTTTCATCTTTTTAATACATTTCCTAGTTCATTAGTTGACATTTCTCTGGCCAGGTTTGGTTGGGAGACCTTTGTACTTCAGCTATTTCAGAAATATCTGATGTATCGAGTGAATTATCCTTACTTTTAAAAAGATTACTATAGAATTTTGCACTGCTTTGAATATCTTGTGTTGTTTGGTTATAACAGAACCGTCTGCTGTCTGTATTTTTTTAATGGTCTCATCAACAAAATTTTTGGTTTCCAATTTGCAAAAAAAAATTGTGGGCTTTTCCCCCTGGTCTAATCATTGTAAATGTGATCTTACCATTTGACCTTTTATTCTGTTTTCATGTAATTTTTGCAGTTCTAGCTTTTTATCTTCCATTAATTTTGAGTTTGTTCTGGTCTCATCCTGAATTCTTTCTAAATGATCTATATCTTCCATCAGAATTTTTTCTCTAATTTTATTTTCTTTTTTGAGAGTTGTGGCAAATTTTATTTTGCCTCTTATATGCATAAAGAGCATTTCCAAAAACATATTTGTTTCAATTGTCAATTCAATAGTATCCTGGTGGTTCATTAAGTAATAAAGATTATAAATTCAAACAGCATATTTGATTTTTTCTTCCTCAATACACTTGTTAATGGTATCTAAATAATACTTATTTTTAAGTAGACTATTGTTCAATTTCCAAATTCCTTTACCCACCTTAAAGTTATGAAGTGATATATTAAGTTCAAGGACAGAATGATCTGATCTGTAGCTTGACTGGATCTCGCATTTTGAAATTAAGTCACACCTTGAGTTTGATTTCAAAAATAAATCCAATATCTCCTGTTTCAGTGGATTTTTTCTTCTCCATGTATAACATCTAGTTTGTGGATTAAGAGTCCTGTAAATGTCTATCAAAGCAAGGTCATTTACAGTGTCTAGGCCAATTGATCTTGCTTTTGGATTATTTAATTTTACATAGTTGTGAGTCTTTTTGTGGGTCTCTCACCAAATTGAAATCCCCACAGATTATGACATAATCTGTTTCATCATTATTGGCTAAGTTTTTTATTTCTTCAAAAAAGTTTGTGTCATCATGATTTGGTGCATAGATTGTAATAAGATTAATTTTCAGAGAGCTACAAGTTAATAAAAGCTGTATGTAGTTGCCATTATGGTCTATATTGCATTTACATACTTAGTAATCAAAGTTATTATTTAGCTGTACAGCTACGCCACTTAAATTGGTTTTTGAACCATTTAAATAACAATCAGGCCATATGTTTTACAGAACCTACATCTTTTGGTAACAGATGTGTGTGTTGCAGACAAATGATTGAAGCACCAGTTTCTTGAAAATAAGAAAGGACATCTATCCTTTTTTCCATAGTGCGAAGACCCTGGGAATTTGCAGATAACACTTTAATACTTGATGTTTCAGGTATCTTTTAACATTCCAAGTTCTTGCAGACATTTTTGTTTCAAATAACTATGGCAAAGCAGGTGAATCTATTGAGACAGTATACATTCCTTTAATGATACAACAGGACACAAAACATTGATTATTCAAAATTGAGATTGCACACTTTAAAAAATTGGGAACAAATTAAACAATATGTGCATTATATTTGCTTCTTGTAACAAAAAGATCACACACTTTAAAAATTGGATAACATGTTATACATTATGTACATTATATTTGCTGCTTCCAACAACAGCAACTTTTAGTTTCAAAGATGAAGTTGTAATGTATTTTGCTACAAATAAGGAAATAGCTATTATAGCACTTATGGCAGGCAATTTAACCCCAAGCTATATCTCATCTTATAGTTGAGGACAAAGTAGCTGGAGAACACATTTTAGGAAAATATATCTGAACTGCAGTAGTTTTGGAGTTACAATATATTTACTCAACTGTCTGAATTTCAAAGTAGCTATTGCTCAGCTATCCAATGTGCAACAGGTCTGAAACTTGACTATGTGATAGCTTATCAAGAACGAGATGAATGACATATATGAAAAGATTTCCCTAACTTTAATACTTTTGAAGATATTTGACATTTACTTCTGTCATTATTTTGCTACAAATAAAAATAGCTATTACTCACTTAAGATAAGCAAAGGAACTCCAAAGTATATGCCATCTTATAGTTAAGAACAAAGTAGCTGAGCAACTTATTTTAAGAAAATACACTAACTGCAATAGTTTGGAGTTACAAAGGATTTACTCACCACTCAGAATTTCAAAGTAACTATTACTTAGGAATCTGATGTGCAACAGGTCTAAAACTTTGCTATGTGATAGTTTATCAAAAACTAGATGAATAACATATATGAAAAGATTTCCCCAACCTTAACACCTCAAAAGACATCTAACATTCACCTCTGTCATTATTTTTCTACAAATAAGAAATAGCTATTACTCACTTATGCCATGCAATGGAACCCCAAACTATATGCCATCTTTTAGTTAAGAACAAAAGTAGCTGAACAACATATTCTTTAACAAAATACTCTGTGATAGTTTTGGTGTTGCAAAGGATTTACTCAACAGTCAGAATTTTAAAGTAGCTATTACTCAGCTATCCAATGTGCATCAGGTCTGAAACATGCTATGTGATAGCCTGTAAAAACTAGATGAATAACATATTGAAAAGATTTCCTTAACTTTATTCTTTGAAGATATTTCACGTTTACTTGACAGTGTGTCATTATTTTGCTACAAATAAGAAAATAGCTGTTACTCACTTATGACATGCAATGGAACTCCAAAGTATGTACCATCTTATAGCTAAGGACACAGTGGCTGAACAATGTATTTTACGAAAATACTGTAACTGCAATAGCTTTGGAGTTACAATGGATTTACTCAATAGTAAGAATGTCAAAGTCTCCATTACTCAGCTATCCAATGTGCAACAGCTCTGAAATTTTACTATGTGATAGCTTATCAAAAATGACATGAATAACATGTATAAAAAGATTTCCTGACAAAAATCTTAATAACAGTACACAGAATTTAAGCTTTAATCACTGCACAGTAACAGTAACTTTTAAATCAGCACCAATAACAAATATTATAGCACTTTGTATATAAAGCCTTTAAGATTCTATTTATGGTTACATAGTATAATATATTTTACCAATATCTTAACCATTTTATATTTTTACTATATCCAATATCTGACGTTCACTACACATTTTTTGCATGATTTAGATGTTTTTAGATGTTACATACTTTTAACCTGTTTTACAGTATTAAAGTTTATGTTTTACTGCATATTTATATCACATACTATAAGTTACTCGGCTAGTAAATCATATAAAAATCACATATAACAAGGTTACTTGCCAAACTTTTATCATATACTGTTAGGTAAAGTTTTAGTTAAATCATATAAAAACTAGAGATTGCGACTCACCGCAGTGTATCCCCGGACGGGACATAGTTAAGGCATGAATATGTCAGTCATGTGCCTGTTTCCTGGAGCACCAGGTCAGGATTCTCCATAGTACCAGATTACTCCCAAAAGCTATTCACTAGTTCTTTCACTTATATCTGTCTTTAAAAATTACATTTGATGGATCCAGAAGATCCATATAGTGATCCGGATCACTTCCAAAATTCAATCATTTAATCCTTTTACCTTTTCAGACATATTCTAAAAATTTCATCAAAATCCATCCATAAGTTTTTTAGTTATCTTGTACACAAACACATCTAGCAGCCTGGATCCACATGATCCAGACAGTGATCTAGATTACTCCCCAAAACTAATCACTTGTTCTTTGTCCCATTTAAGACATTTCCTGAAAGTTTCATAAAAATCCATCCATGACTTTTTGAGCTATTTGTCTTTAAAAATTACATTTCTTGGATCCAGAAGATCCAGGTAGTGGTCCAGATCACTCGCAAAATTGAATCATTTCTTCCTTTTACCACTTCTTCCTTTTACCATTTGTAACATATCCTAAAAATATTAAAGTCCATCCCAAGATTATGTGGCAGCCTGGATCCAGATGATCCAGACAGTGATCCACATCACTCCAAAACTTTAATCACTTGTTCCTTGTACCATTTAGGCCATTTGCTGAAACAATCCATCCATAACTTTTTGAGGTATCTGTCTTTAAAAATTACATTTCATGGATCCAGAAGATTCATATAGTGATGCGGATCACTTCAAAAATTCAATCATTTTATCCTTTTACCTTTTCAGACATATCCTGAAAATTTCATCAAAATCTGTCCATCAGTTTTTGATTTATCTTGTACATAAACACATCTGGCAGCCTGGATCCAGATAATCCAGATCACTCCCAAAATCTAATCACTTGTTCCTTGTCCCATTTAGGACATTCCTGAAAATTTCATCAAAATCCATCCATGACTTTTTGAGCTATTTGTCTTTAAAATTATATTTCATGGATCCAGAAGATCCAGATAGTGGTCCAGATCACTCGCAAAATTGAATCATTTCTTCCTTTTACCACTTCTTCCTTTTACCATTTCTAACATATCCTAAAAATATCATCAAAATTCATCCTAAAATTTTGTTGCAGCCTGGATCCAGATAATCCAGATCACTCCAAAAATGTAATCACTTGTTCCTTGTCCCATTTATGTCATTTGTTGAAAATGTCATCACAATCCATCCACAACTTTTTGAGGTATTTGTCTTTAAAAATTACATTTCATGGATGCAGAAGATCCATATAGTGATCCGGATCACTTCCAAAATTCAGCCATTTCATCCTTTTACCTTTTCAGACATATCCTAAAAATTTCATCAAAATCCGTCCACATTTTTTTCGGCTACATTGTACACAAACACATCTGGCAGCCTGGATCCAGATGATCCAGACAGTGATCCAGATCACTCCCAAAATCTAATCACTTGTTCCTCGCATCATTTAGGTCATTTGCTGAAAATGTCATCACAACCCATCCATAACTTTTTGAGGTATCTGTCTTTAAAAATTACATTTCATGGATCCAGGAGATCCATATAGTGATCCGGATCACTTCCAAAATTCAATCATTTCATCCTTTTACCTTTTCAGACATATCCCGAAAATTTCATCAAAATCCATCCTTAAGTTTTTTATTTATCTTGTACACAAACATATCTGGCAGCCTGGATCCAGATGATCCAGATCACTCCCAAAATCTAATCACTTGTTCCTTGTCCCATTTAGGACATTTCCTGAAAATGTCATCAAAATCCACCCATGACTTTTTGAGCTATTTGTCTTTAAAAATTATATTTCATGGATCCTGAAGATCCAGATAGTGGTCCAGATCACTCGCAAAATTGAACCATTTCTTCCTTTTACCACTTCTTCCTTTTACCATTTGTAACATATCCTAAAAATATCATCAAAATTCATCCTAAAATTATGTTGCAGCCTGGATCCAGATGATCCAGACAGTGATCCAGATCACTCCAAAAATGTAACCACTTGTTCCTTGTACCATTTAGGTCGTTTGCTGAAAATGTCATCACAATCCATCCATAACTTTTTGAGGTATCTGTCTTTAAAAATTACATTTCATGGATCCAGAAGATCCATATAGTGATCCGGATCACTTGCAAAATTCAACCATTTCATCCTTTTACCTTTTCAGACATATCCTGAAAATTTCATCAAAATCCATCCACAAGTTTTTGAGCTATATTGTACACAAACATATCTGGCAGCCTGGATGCGGATGATCCAGACAGTGATCCAGATCACTCCCAAAATCTAATCACTTGTTCCTCGTCCCATTAAGGACATTTCCTGAAAATTTCATCAAAATGCACCCATAAGTTTTTGAGTTATGTGTCTTTAAAAATTACATTTCATGGATCCAGAAGATCCAGACAGTGATCCGGATCACTCCCAAAATGTAATCATATCTTCCTTTTACCATTTTGGACATATCCTGAAAATTTTATCAAAATCCATCTGTCAGTTTTTGAGTTATCTTGTTCACAAACAAACAAATAGAGGGCCAAAAATGACGCTCGGTCAGGTACTTTGGCGGTCAGTGGATGACCTTAAATGAAGATCTGTAATGGGTAAGCCTGGATTCTGGTACTCCATCATGTACTGAACCTCCAAAGCCATTTTCAATAGTTTCCATGCAATGTAGTCAGCATTAAGTGTGAAAATATCTCCAAATTTGCCAAAAATGACCCTTGGTCAGGTACTTTGGCGGTCAGTGGATGACCTTAAATGAAGATCTGTAACCAGTAAGCCTGGATGGTAGAAGTTCATCATGTACTCAACCTCCAAAGCCATTTTCAATAGTTTCCATGCAATATAGTCAGCATTAAGTGTGAAAATATCTCCAAAAAGGCCCAAAATGACCCTTGGTCAAATTTCTGCATGCTTACAGAGGACATATATATGTATAATATATACCAGCCATAGGATGATCTGACTTTCTGTATAGGAGAACTGGGCCAAAAAGTGAAAAAATGACCAAAATCTGACCTTTAAGAGGCCACCAGTGACCTTGAGATTGAAGGTCAAGGTCACAAAACAATAGCGTTTGTGGCATTGCCCATATATACCTACATACTAAATTTGAAAGTTCTAACTAAAATATTTTTTAAGTTATCGCATCCAAAAGGAAATCTCTGCGGCAGCAGCAGCGGCGTGACCGTACTGAATCCTAAGTATCCCCGACTTTCGTCCGGGGATATAAAAAGGTAATTTGCGACACATCAAAATTCAGTTCAAAACATTTTAGTCTCTACACATTTGTGTCTATTACCTTTCTATCAACACCATCAACTAGAACAATGTATCAATTATGCCTTTGTTCCACTACACCTTTATCACAGCTTTAATTAAATTCACTTATTATCACATGCTTTTAACCTTTATTGTAGCATTTACATTTACATATTATTGTATATTTTTACCAAAATAATGAGAATTAAGGTTTGGATTATGTCATGGAACAATGGCTACATGCCACATGTCAAAATTACAAACATAAGGAAGTCAAAGGTAAAACTTTACAGTCACTAAAGCAAATGTGGCTTTTGCCTTTTTAAGAATACTAATGAGTCATGAGTACTTATTGCCACATGTCAGAAAATATGTAAGGAAGTTAAAAGTAAATCTTTACAGCCACTAAACAGATGTGGCTATTACCTTTTCAACAATACAGTAGTAAATAATGAGTTAAATTTTGCCTCATTTTGTGGCTTTACTTATACCCTCAGTTAACTTTTACCCTCACCTAAAAATGAGGCAAAAGTTAACCCAACTTTATGCTAAACCAGGCAAGTTAGTACTGTGAGTTTAAATATGTCCATAAATTGTTTTTATTAGACAGTAAAATAGTTTTAAGAGTTCCTAGTATTGTACTACGGCACCACGGACATTTCCTCAGTTGCTCTGCAGACCTCTCACAGCAAAGTAGATGTCGACAAGGTAGAAGAACCATTGTAATATCACTATCCATACAAATCTTATAAGCTGGTGCTGCATCTGATCTCCTGTTCTCCTGAATAATTTGTTCATCTTCAATTTCAAATATTGCATCCAATAAATCCACCGTTGTAATAGTATTGTCTTTCAACTTTTCCAACCCGTCTCTTATTAATTTATCAGATAATCCTAACTGAGGCACAATTTTCTCTGCACTTTTATGTATTGAAAACTGGGTCATATTGGTGTAATCCTGATTTAAAATTTCAGTGGCCCTCACTTTTGCAAATTTACACAATGGAAAATGTTTAAGATGTTCTTTCAAAGGAATATCTCCTGTAACCCAATTATACATAATTCCACCACAGAAGGCACATTTCACTCTGTCTCCTGGCCCGCAATAGAATAATCACGCTCTGACTAAATCAACTGGTGACACAATTTCATCCTTCGGCCATTTATCCAAGAAGCTAGCCAAACAAATACCTTCTGATGTATACTGATTATTTAAAGCTTTTGCCATTTTAATGATTGAAGTCCTCACCAGATCCTTGTCACACAGGGAATTATAACTGTTTTCATCCTTTGCACATTTAGACTTGTCACATCTAAGCAATCTACTGTCTGTATATTTAATATTAGATTACATAATCAAATTTTTTTTTTTTTTCATTTTAAAATATATTTCATAATTTGGAAGGGTATCGTGAACTAGCAATGTGGATGGATATTAAACAAAATATATATTTGCAAAGGTATTTGGACCGACAACAGAGATGGTGAGTTTACAATTCTTTGTAAAATAAAATAAAATAGCTAGTGCACTAGCCAGTTAGTATGCAAAAAGATCGTGGATGCTTTTATAAAATATATATTTTGACAGAAACTCGTTTGTTATTAAACTTTTGAGAAAATCCCCCACCTCAAGCATGCGCTCTCGAATCCCGGAACTCACCTGCTTAGTTTTAAATATTTCATTGTTTACTATTAGAAGGGTATCGTGAACTAGTAATGTGGATAGGGCTCGTTATAAAACTCGGAGCTGGAGTTGGAGCTTTACTCGGAGTCGCACCTCTACCGCACCTTTTTACCGCACCCCTCCTCTGATTGGCTGTGTGTCTTCATACTGCCACCGCACCTAATATAGATCTAGTGGGTGTACAAGTACCAGCATTTAATATTTTATTTGTTTTAAATATTGTGAGAAGACAGAGTGAGGTGCGGTGATAGTAAAATATTGCTGGATTATATATTTGTGAAATATTGTTAGAAACCCCATTGTAGCCTCACGTTTTTATCACTCTGTGGATGTACAAGTACTACAGCATTGGAGGTGCGGTGGGGTGGGGGTGGGGGGTGGGGGGTGCGATGGGATGCGGTAAAAATATTTGTACAATAAAATATTGCTGGATCATATATTTGTAAAGTGTTGTTAGAAACCATATTGTAGCCTCACGTTTTCATCACTCTGTGGGTGTACAAGTATCAGCTTTTCGTATTTTATTTGTTTGAAATATTGCGAGAAGACAGAGTGAGGTGCGGTGACAGTAAAATATTGCTGGATTATATATTTGTAAAATATTGTTAGAAACCCCACCGTAGCCCCATAGTTCCTTCCTTCTGTGTGTGTAGTGAGAGAAGACAGAATGAGGTGCGGTGATAGTGATCATAATGTACTCGTACAATTCTCGGATTCAATGGTGACAAAATAAGGCTACAATGGGGTTTCTAGACTAACAATATTTTACAAATATATAATCCAGCAATATTTTACTGTCACCGCACCTCACTCTGTCTTCTCGCAATATTTAAAACAAATAAAATACCAAAAGCTGGTAGTTGTACACCCACAGAGTGATAAAAACGTGAGGCTACAATGGGGTTTCTAACAATATTTTACAAATATATGATCCAGCAATATTTTATTGTACAAATATTTTACCGCACCTCACCGCACCCCCGCACCCACCGCACCCCTCCGACCGCACCTCCGGAGCTCCGAGTTTTATAAGGCACCTGTGGATAGATATTAAATAAAATATATATTTGCAAAGGTATTTGGAAATGATGACAGAAAAGTTGGGTTTACAATTCTTTGTTTAATTCTTTGAAAAATAGCTAGCCAGGGCCAGTATTCACTAACATGGATCAAGCTGAGCGAAAAATCAGCTCAAGATCAGATCAGGATCAAGGAAAATGGCTCAGCTGATCTTTGGCTCAAGTCTGTATTCACAAAGGAAGGATCAGCTGAGCCAAAAATTTGTAAAAATTTCTCATAGCAACGCACAAGTTAATTACTTTTATTCATTGTAAACACCCTTTTTGTGTCTGAATTTCCACAAAATATACTTTGATATAAATTTGGTTCATTATTTTTTTCACTGAAGAATTTTTAAATATTTCAAATTTAATCCAAAAATTTAGGCTCCGCCCACTTTTGATCCAGAATAAACAACAAAAACAGACCCATTTTACACATCAATATAAGCCTACTTAAAACAAGCAAAAAGTATTAAAAACTTATTAATTAAGAACATAAAGGATTGAAGATTATTAACCAATGATTTATTTTTCATATGTTTGCTATTTTAGTTAAATATAAAGCTACAAACTTTGATCCAAAACTTAATCCACCAACCTAGCTGGATCAAAGTTAAGCCAAAATTTGAGCCAAAAATCAGCTCAACTTCTTTGTGAATACTAACTTGATCCTGATCCAGTTTTTAGCTTAACTTGAGCCAAAAATCAGCTTAAGTTGAACTTGATCCCTTTTGTGAATACGGCCCCAGTTAGTTTGTAAAAAGTTCGTGGATTGATTGTTGCTTTGATATTGTGAACTATCAATGTAGATGGAAATTAAATAAAATATATATTTGGCAACGATGACAGAGATGGTGGGTACGTTCTTTGTTTAAGTCTTTGTAAAATATGTAGGTAGTTGCAGTTAATTTGCAAAAGGATCATGGGTGCTTTTATAAAATATATATTTCGAAAAAACTCCTTCGTTATTATACTTTTGAGAAAATCCCCCACCTCAAGCATGCACACTCAAATCCCGGAACTCCCCTGCTTAGTTTAAAATATTTCATTGTTTACTCTTGGAAGGGTATCGTAAACTAGCAATGTGGATGGATATCAAATATAATGGAAGGATTGCAGAATTCCCCTCCCGGAAGTAGAAAGGCGTAGGAATATCACTGAATTGTTTTCTGCAAAAAATATAGTTCCTAAGTAAATTGAAAATAAGAGACGTGGACAGGTAGACATGTAGGCAGGTAGACATGTAGGCAGGTAGACAGGTTGGCTAGTAGGCAGGTCGGCTGGTAGGCGGGTTGGCAGGTCATTATTAAAGACACCAAAAAATCCATGCTCCATGTAAATTTAGAGCACAAATTTCCCAGAAATCAAAATTATGTTATTATTCATATATAAATGTTTTTTTTAAAGATTGTCATAAAATTTTGGAATATAAAGTAATAAATTGAAATTGCCTTTTCTTCTGTGAAATATATTATCAATGTGCCGACCTGTCTACCAGCCGACCTGTCTACCAGCCGACCTGTCTACCTTCCTACACGTCTACTTCCTAATCTACATATTTATTAATTTGTATTATTTCATTTTATTTATTTTTATTGCATATATATATATATATATATATATATATATATATATATATATATATATATATATATATATATATATATATATATATCAGTATGCTTTGAACTTTTCATGTACACAAAGTCTTATAAATGAATCATTCATGTACGGTGTACATGAACCCAGTGAAAATTGTGTACATGAAAAGTCACCTCAATTTTGCAGTGCCAAAGAAAAGGCAATTTTGTTAATTTTTTTATTGCTGGACTTATCTATCAACACTAACTTTATATCATGTACTGTTAAAATTTTTTTGTATGTTTAAGGTTATTTATTACCTTTTGAAAAATTAGTTGTATATGTATGAGTTCTTAGAAATGAACTATTCATGTACATTTTGTTTTTTATATTTATCTTCAATAACAGCTCATATATCTTTTGCAGGAGTTTTCAGAATGGTTTTTAAAATTATCAAGAATTTTTATGGAAAATTTGGAATTTTTATTTTGTTTATTCAATTTTTTATTAAACATATACATTTTTCAACCATTAAAATTGCCTGGTTTAAAATCCACCTTCCCAGAATTCCTTGTTTCCCTGCCCCAGCCTCACTGTGGATTGGTGGTTCAAAATGGCAGCAATTTATTTTCTGGACTGTGGGAGAGAATACATTGCTGGTCATTTCTATTTAGGGTAAATATCTAAATTTTGTAAAGGGCTAACACAAACTCGTGAATATTCATGAGCAAATCAGAACTGCATGGTGGGAGAAATATTTCCAATAAATTGCAAAGTAAAATATTTCTGGAAACTTTATCGTGGCCACGTATTTCCTTGTGTACAACTACCAGCATTAGGTATTTTATATGTTTAATATTGCGAGAAGACAGTAGGTAAGGTGACAATAAAATATTGCTGGATTATATATTTGTAAAATATTGCTGGAAACATCGTGGCCCCATGTTTCCTTGTGTACAACTACCAGCATTTGATATTTTATTTGTTTAATATTGCGAGAAGACAGTGTAGATGTGGTGACAATAAAATATTGCTGGATCATATATTTGTAAAATATTGCTGGATCATATATTTGTAAAATATTGCTGGAAACATCGTGGCCACACATTTCCTTGTGTACAACTACCAGCATTTGATATTTTATTTGTTTAATATTTCCAGAAGACAGTAGGTA
This sequence comes from Sabellastarte sp. h YS-2021, assembly GCA_964017235.1. Lineage (NCBI taxonomy): Eukaryota > Metazoa > Annelida > Polychaeta > Sabellida > Sabellidae > Sabellastarte > Sabellastarte sp. h YS-2021. Next base: position 161,485,812 of record OZ024927.1, on the reverse strand, counting down.
AGGTGGCAGTAAAATATTGCTGGATAAAATATTTGTAAAATATTGCTGGAAACATCGTGGCCACACATTTCCTTGTGTAGAACTACTAGCAATTGATATTTTATTTGTTTAATATTGTGAGAAGACAGTAGGTAAGGTGGCAGTAAAATATTGCTGGATAAAATATTTGTAAAATATTGCTGGAAACATCGTGCCCACATATTTCCTTGTGTACAACTACCAGCACTTGATATTTTATTTGTTTAATATTGCTAGAAGACGGTAGGTAAGGTGACAATAAAATATTGCTGGATCATATATTTGTAAAATATTGCTGGAAAGATCGTGGCCCCACCCACGTTTCCTTGTGTACAACTACCAGCATTTGATATTTTATTTGTTTTATATTGCAAGAAGACAGTGTAGATGTGGTGACAATAAAATATTGCTGGATCATATATTTGTAAAATATTGCTGGAAACATGGTGGCCACACATTTCCTTGTGTAGAACTACCACCATTTGATATTTTATTTGTTTAATATTGCGAGAAGACAGTAGGTAAGGTGACAATAAAATATTGCTGGATAAAATATTTGTAAAATATTGCTGGAAACATCGTGGCTCCAGGTTTCCTTGTGTACAACTACCAGCATTTGATATTTTATTTATTTTATATTGCAATAAGACAGTAGGTGAGGTGACAGTAAAATGGTCAGAGTTGCTTCTAGGATGCGTTTTCTGCGATATCTCGCATTAATTTGCTTTTGCTCGCGGATTTCATCGAAGTATGCGGGGACAAGATTGTAAAAGAACGGATTCAGCACAAGGCAATGCGGGATATATATACGAAGTGAAAAGACGAGAGATCAAAGAAATCGAAACGATGCGTGGAGCGAGAGTTTGTCGAGATTTTGATTTTTCCGTCGAAACGTTCTTCGAATAATGCCTGTAGACGATTTTGGTTTCGTGATCGTTTACAAACTCAAATATATTATGAGGTACAGGCAGTATTTGGACATATTATACCCAAAAATATAAAATGAAGCTGAAAGTGGATGATTATATTAAAAATGGCTGCAAGAAAAACGAAACTTACAGTAGACTGGATTGTTACCACAACAGGCCATGGCAGTGAAGCCGGTGGTGACCCTATTGGCGTAGTGGCTTTCTACCAGTAAACGCCCGTGTTTAAGATAACATTTAGCTTATATTTGGAGGTTTAGTTTATGTTCTGCTTCAACCAAATTATCCAATGACATTCAAGATAATTAATGATTTAAATATGCTGGGGAACATTTCTTTGAAAGTGATGTAATTTGACAATATATCTCTATTATCGACCGTGTTTACCGCTAACCGGAAATACCAGTGAACGCCCATTTTGTTTGCAAATAGAAGCATTTGTCCTTGACCTCTAATAAAGATATATAAGGCGGGCGTTCACTGGTAGGCGGGCGTTCACTGGTAGAAAGCTACTACGTATCTGTCGGAATTCCCTAGAAAAATATTTTACTGGATCAAAATTCACGGACAACTCATTAATATTAATGAGGTCACAGATTTTCGTGGTGGTTTTAATTCTTAATATTTTCTGATTTAAGATCAAATACTAGAAGGACTACAGAGCTCATGTATGCGTAAAAAATATTTGACGATTCCATTGGATTTTTTAGCAATATTTTACTTGAAGAATTTGTGGACTACTCATTACTATTCATGAGGTCATGGTATTCTGTGGGGTTTTCCAACATATTTGTATGAATTCATGGTGTAATGACTGAATTTGTGATGCCATGACTTCAGATGAAAACTTAAAACCATAATGCCATGACAGGAGCCACTTTGATGTAAATAACCATTTTCAGTATTTTTTTTAAATTCTATCACTAGCCTTGAAGTTTATTTTTATTGGGCAAGACAATAAAAATTGACCACTAATTAATAGAAGTCCACTGTTAAAAATGCCTAAATAAACTGAAAATGTATTTTTTATTAGTTTAAACTTATCATAAAGTCGTCCCCCAGAATTTTTAGCCCCTCCCCCACATTTTGTGTAGTGGTGGGGGATCGCCCCCACTTTTTGAAATTCCTAGAATCAACACTGATGGTGCTGGATAAAATATATGTAAAAAATTGCTGTCCACAGGCACTGACTGCTTGTTTATTGTTTTTATGAAGCATTAAAGAATAGAAAACCTTAAAAGTTAGCATAGCTCACCAATCTGTCAATCTTTTTAATGAGACTTTTTGGTTTTCTGTAACAGGAAATATCCGGAAACACAGGATTTTTGAAAGTGTAAGGCACTCGAGAGGGAAGAAATCGCCAAGCCATGCTGGTCAGTTAAAAATGCTGAGTGGCCCAGTAGCTCAGGTAAGAGGCGAACCTACTGATCAGTTAGAACAAACTAATAAACATACGGTCTAATGGAAATAGTTTTATGTTTGTGATATGGTTTTTACCCCACAGCCCTTTAGGGCTGTCGGGGTATTGTTTTCACCCATGGTGTTCGGATTGGCGGGCGGGCGGCGGGAAAAGTTTGCCCAGGCTGAATCTCTGGAACTATAAGGTGTAGGAAGTTGATACTAGTAGGGACATTGGTTGGGGGGTGTAGGTGTGCAACGTCATGGTCTGACCTTGATTTGACCTTTGACCTTGCCGTAGTGACCTTGAGTTGGAAAATCTTGTCCAGGCTATATCTTGCAAACCGTAAGATATAGGAAGTTGATACTTGGTAGGGACATTGGTTAGGGGGTGTAGGTGTGCACTATCATGGTGTGACCTTGATTTGACCTTTAACCTTGCCGTAGTGACCTAGATCTATAAAATCTTGTCCGGGCCATATCTCAGAAACCGTAAGGTGTAGGAAGATGGTACTTGGTAGGGACAATGGTTAGGGGGTGTAGGTGTGCAGCATCATGGTCTGACCTTGATTTGACCTTCGACCGTGCTGTAGTGACCTTGACCTATAAAATCTTGTCTGGGTTATACCTTGGGAACCATTAGGTGTATGAAGTTCATACTTAGTGGGGACATGGATTAGGGGTTGTAGGTGTGCAACATCAAGGTTTGACCTTGATTTGACCTTTGACTTTGTCTGGTATGGAAACTGTTGCATTTAGAGAATTTCTTTAAATATGGTATCCACCTACTTTTGGGTCAGCAATAACATAGTATAATTGGAGACATGTAGCTCATTGCATAGCTGGGCTATATCTACTTGCAGAGTATAGCTGTTGAGTAAATCACTTATAATTTTAAAACTATTGCATTTTAAGCATTTTGTTTAAATATGTTGGTCACCTAATTTTTGGTCTGCAATAACATAGTAAAATTGCAGACCTGTATCTCATTGCGCATCTGAGGAATAGATATATTCAAGTTCTCACTGTTGAGTAAATCAGGGGTAACTTGAAAACTATTGTATTTACAGTATTTAGTTTAAATGTGTTATTCACCTACTTTTTTGTCACGAATAAAATAGTTGTGTGAAGTGACAGTAGCAGTTACCCAATATTCCTGCCTTATATTAACCAAGAGTTATTTGGTAATATTTCAAAATTAATTTGTAATTTATCATCAGAGGCTGAAGATTTTATCCAATTTTGCCCATAAGGCGCAAAAACACTATCCGCTTTGAGCCGACGGATGCATCCACTTTTGAGCGGATTGAGCCTCCTAAAGGAGGCTCAGGAGGATAAAAACCCAAAATATGCTATTTTTGGCATTATTCCAATATTTTAGTAAATAATGGTTCAAAAATAAATTAGAGTGGGTAATGGGTGTCTTATGGATGGATAAGATCACAAAAGTGAATAATTTTTTAAACGAACTATGGTTTCAAATTATAATAAAGTTTTCACACCTAATTATGGTTTTAATGGTATAAATGTTAAAGGCCTGTTGAGGTCCAAAAACGCCCTTAAAAGACAATCATGGTCATATGGGTCAATAATGTACCACTGGTTTGAATTGAAACCAAATAGTATTCTAATTATGTCAGAAAAAGTGGTTGTCCAGTGAGACCTTGATTGTACTCAAGGCAAATAACCCTATTTGCAGGTCATTGATTGCAAAGTATGGCGTGAACAGGCACTCTATTGCGTGTCCGTGATTGCATTACAGGTCTGTTTTGGAGATCTGTGGTCTCAAAGTACTAGAACTTGATTGCAGTGGATATTTGATAAGAATCTGCATGATTAAAATAATAATCAATCAGTTGATCACAATATAGAGACCCAATGAAAGTAGATGTGTTTTAGTTGTATTTTCCAGTAGAGTATCTGTGGAATTAGACGTGAATTCCAGCAAAATTACCCTCTGAAAAATTTATTGGTACTTTTGGGATTGTGCAAAATTGGAAACTTTCTAAGTCTCTCAAAGCTATGATTTTTGGATATCATTTTAATCCCACATTTTGTGATGTGGTGATATAAAAATTATTTATTTAGCTTTGAAAAAATATATCAAAGAAAAAAAACGAAAACATGACTTAGAGGAGACAAGGTGGTCAATCAAAGTGAAAAATCATGAATAACTTGGAAGAGATTTAATGGTCTCCAACAGTTATAGAGTATTAAAATGAAAACACAAAAAGACAACTTACATAGGTGGTACAAGTAGTCTCATTGTAGGATAATAGTCCATAAAAGTATAGTCAATAATAGAGTGAGAAAGAACACTTTTAAAGTCCAGGTGGGGTAATGCTCCCACATATGTTTTCCAGGTAGTCCATGAGCTGGAAATTCGGAGACAGTGTCCTATTCACTACACCCCACTCAGGTGGGTTAGGTGTGAGGTGGGGTGGGAGTGGATCTTCTTCCAGATAGGGTCCCTGGTAGGTAGTGGCTTCAGGAAGATTATTCCTAAGTCTCTCCTCCTGATAAGCAGAAGTGTAATAAGGATGAATTACTTAATACTATCTCAAAAGAAGCCAATGACGCACCAGTCATGGTCACTCAATTTAATCCCAGGAATCCACAAATTGGGTCACTGGTTAGAAACAATTGGAATATTATCCAAAATACTGAAGAACTCACTCAGATTTTCAGTACAAAACACACTAATTGGTTTTAGACGTCTGCCCACCTCAGGGACATCCTCACCAGTAGCACTATCTCATACCCTCCCACTACTAGTACTGAATCCAAGAAATTAGTACACATACCTATCTGTACAAGATTAGGTAAATGCACTTACTGTCCTAGAATCAAGAAAGTTGATCAAATTACCAGCTTTCACTCAGATTAAGTGTTTAAATGCAAAAACATGCCAGTTAAACACAAAGTTACCTGTGAATTAACTAATCTAATTTACATCATAAATTGTAAAAAATGTGGCCACCAATACATTGGTGAAACCAAGAGACCCTTCAGAAACAGAATGTATGAACACCATGCAAGTGTCCAGAAATTCTCTTCTGAAAGATCCACTCCTGTCTCCAGACATTTCACCCAGAAAGATCATTCTGTAAACCATATGGAGTTCAGTATCTTACATTGGATGGGGGATCCAACAAACCCAAATACCACAACTAGGCGCAGAAGCCAGGAATTATATTACATTTGGGCATTCCCTACACTCCATCCAGCAGGCATTAATATGTTTGTTTGAAGCATATGCCCTCTTATGGCACCCCTTACCCAGGTGCCCCCTCTTCCCTTACTTTTTTGTCACCTATAACATGGTGAAATTGTAGATGTATCTCATAACATAGCTGAGCAATAGCTGCTTTCAGTTTCTTACTATTGAGTAAATCAGTTGCAACTTCAAAACTATTGCATTTACAGTATTTTGTGTATATATTATTCACCTACCTTTTGGTCAGCTAGACCATAGTAAAATTGCAGACCTGTAGCTCATTACATAGCTGAGCAATAGCTACTTTGAGAGTTTCACTGTTGAGTAAATCAGTTGTAACTTGAAAACTATTGCATTTACAGTACTTTGTTTAAAGATGTTTTCCACTCACAGTTTACTCCGTTACAGTTAACTCGGCACTTTACTTCTGATACCATTTACAGGGCATAACTTTTGTGTCCTTTCCTTCTTTCTCTTTTACTTTTAGGCTAAAAACACACAGTCAGCTGACACCGAGCCTGTTCACAGGCACTGACTGCTTGTTTATTGTTTTTATGAAGCATTAAACAATAGAAAACCTTAAAAGTTAGCATAGCTCACCAATCTTTCAATCTTTTTAATGAGACTTTTTGGTTTTCTGTGACAGGAAAAATCCGGAAACACAGGATTTTTGAAAGTGTAAGGCACTCGAGAGGGAAGAAATCGCCGAGCCATGCTGGTCAGTTAAAAATGCTGAGTGGCCCTATAGCTCAGGTAAGAGGTGAACCTACTGATCAGTTAGAACAAACTAAAAAACATACGGTCCAATGGAAATAGTTTTATGTTTGTGATATGGTTTTTACCCCACAGCCCTTAAGGGCTGTCGGTGTATTGGTTTCACCCGTGGTGTTCGGATTGCCGGGCGGGCGGCGGGAAAAGTTTGCCCGGGCTGTATCTCTGGAACTATAAGGTGTAGGAAGTTGATACTAGTAGGGACATCGGTTGGGGGGTGTAGGTGTGCAACGTCATGGTCTGACCTTGATTTGACCTTTGATCTTGCCGTAGTGACCTTGTGATTGAAAATCTTGTCCAGGCTATATCTTGCAAACCGTAAGATATAGGAATTTGATACTTGGTAGGGACATTGGTTAGGGGGTGTAGGTGTGCAACATCATGGTATGACCTTGATTTGACCTTTAACCTTGCCGCAGTGACCTAGATCTATAAAATTTTGTCCGGGCCATATCTCAGAAACCGTAATGTGCCGGAACATGGTACTTGGTAGGGACAATGGTTAGGGGGTGTAGGTATGCAGCATCATGGTCTGACTTTGATTTGACCTTCGACCTTTTTGTAGTGACCTTGACCTATAAAATCTTTTCCGGGATATACCTTGGAAACTGTAAGGTGTAAGAAGTTGATACTTGGTAGGGACATTGGTAGAGCTGAAAGAATATTCGCATTATTCATTTTCCGGTCAACTTAAAAGTGCTATAACTCGCTTATTATTGGTCCTAGAGGTTTGGGATGGTAAACCAACGTATAGCAAATCATGGGCTGGGAATCTGTTGCTGTGGTCGGATTTGACCTTGGACCCCTCCTTCATGGTTAAACAAGGATTGCGAAACTTAAAGCTGTTTATAACTTGCTTATTATTGGTCCTAGATGTTTGTGATGGTAAACCAACCTATAGGGAATCATGGAAATATTCCTACACATTAAACTGTGAATATAAGGCAGAGATTTAAAGTCTTGACCTACTCTTCACTAATCATTTGATGTGGTCGGTTTTGACCTTGGACCCCTCCTTCAAGGTCAAATGAGGATAGCCAAACTTATAAGTGCTTATAACTCACTTATTATTAGGGCTGCAAGCGAGCCCGAAAATGGGCCTCGATTCCTCGTTTTATAAGAATCGACTCGGACTCGGTTAATCACTTGATTGGTGTTCGGATTGGCGGGCGGGCGGCAGGAAAAGTTTGCCCGGGCTGTATCTCTGGAACTATAAGGTGTAGGAAGTTGATACTAGTAGGGACATCGGTTGGGGGTGTAGGTGTGCAACGTCATGGTCTGACCTTGATTTGACCTTTGATCTTGCTGTAGTGACCTTGAGTTTGAAAATCTTGTCCGGGCTATATCTTGCAAACCGTAAGATATAGGAAGTTGATACTTGGTAGGGACATCAGTTGGGGGTGTAGGTGTGCAGCATCATGGTCTGACCTTGATTTGACCTTCGACCTTGCTGTAGTGACCTTGACCTATAAAATCTTTTCCGGGATATACCTTGGCAACCGTAAGGTGTAAGAAGTTTATACTTGGTAGGGACATTGGTAGAGCTGAAAGAATATTCGCATTATTCATTTTCCGGTCCGTATTTTCTGGATTCGACTTTCATCAAAAGCAAACAAATATTCGGTATGAATATGGAAATTAGGCTTTTTATATGTAAATATTACAAATAACACTCATTTTGTCTAATGTTTTACTAAATAATTGAGCAAAAAGTGAACTTACTTGTTTTTCTTGAAGTGGTTGACTGAAAACCTAAATGTTCTTGATCATACCTAAATTTTGGAACACACTAAAACTATAAAACAAATTTCCGGAAAATATCGGAAAATACCGGTATGTAACTAATATTCGACCACAATTTTGGTGTCCTCATTCGGCTCTAGACATTGGTTAGGGGTTGTAGGTGTGTGACAGCATGGTCTGACCTTGATTAGACCTTTGACCTAGCTCTAGTGACCTCGACCTATAAACCCGTGTCTGGGTTATATCTCAGAAACCATAAGGTGTAAGAAGCTGATACTCTGTAGGGACATTGGTTAGAGGTTGTAGGTGTGCGGCAGCATGGTGTGACCTTGATTTGACCTTTGACCTTGTCATAGTCACGTTGACCTAGAAAATTTTGTCCGGGCTATATCTTAGAAACTGTAAGGTGTAGAAAGTTGATACTTGGTAGGGATATTGGATGGGGGTTGTAGTTGTGCAATGTCATGGTGTAACCTTGATTTCACCTTTGACCTTGCTGTAGTGACCTTGACCTATAAAATCCTGTCCGGGCTATATCTGGGAAACCATAAGGTGTAGGAGGTTGATGCTTGGTAGGGACCATGATTTTGGGTTTTAGGTGTGCAACATCATGGTACGATCTTGATTTGACCTTTGATCTTTCTGTAGTGACCTTAACCTACAAAATTTGTTCAGACTATATCTTGGACACCATAAGGTATAAGAAGTTGATACTTGGGATATTGTAGTAGGGATATTGGTTAAGGCTTTCTCTTATGACAAAGATATATGAATTGCTGCAAATGATTATTGCATATGCATCCATTTAGATCTATTCTTCTAGTCATAAATTTTACAGTATTAAATATTATAGCTAGCCTTCTCAAATTTGTAGGATATATTCATAACCATAAAATCTTGCTTGGGAATATTTTTGGCCTCATTTTGAAAAACAAGATGGCCCCCACGGGCCTTTTTTTGATTTAAAAACAAGGACTTTTGGTGGCCCTCTAAAGCAACGGGTATTATAGGTAGAGATCTGAAATTTGTAGGATATGTTCCTCATTATAAAATCTTGACTGTGAATATTTTCGGCCTCATTTTAAAAAATAATGTGGGTGTTCCACCACACGACTAAGGCTCCCGATTAAGGATTTTGGGGGGTCGGTTTCAAATATTTGCTCAGTCCCAGACTTTCTGTAAGAGTCGGTTGTGGTCGGTTGAGGCCGTGTGAAAAATCAAACATGTTTGATATTTCACACGACTACAACCGATTCATATTTCCCGCCCTCCACAAAATGTCCAGTCCCAGGCGTCCTCGGGCCTCCTCAGACCCAAATTTACAGAGTCGGTTGTTGTCCCAGGCTGCCTGCGACCCTTAGTCCCAGATCTCCATAGCTTAGTCCCAGGAGGCCGGTTCTTAGTCGCAGACTCAAATGTGATGCGTATGAATTTCATGCGTGAGAAACTGGGTCGGTTGCAATAGTCACCGGAAGCCTAAGACCGTCTGCGGTGTCCTGGGACCCAAAAATCTAGGTCTGGGACTAAGCCCCAACTAAGGGTAACCGACCCTAACCGATGCAAACCGGCCTCCCCAGGACGCCTGGGACCACACATTTTCAGTCTGGGTCGGCCTGAGAACTCCTCAGGACGCCTGGGACTAACAACCGACTAAAAACCGACTCTTTCACACGCGTCTGAAATTAAAACGAGGCAATGAGGAGGTCTGGACTATATAAGCGACCGCGCACACATTCTCATTGTTACTGACTGTTTGGCTACTGAGAGACGTGTGTCACTGATTTATAGGGGTTTTCAGTTTTTATTTTATATTTTATATACTTGAGCTTAGGGCAAATTTCACAGTTAGGAGACACATTTTACAAGTTTTTTTATTTTATTATCGACTGGAGTATGAGGAAAGAGAAAGGAGGGAAGAGAGGAAGGAAAAGGATGGGTGACAAGGAAAAGGAAGGCGAGGTTGAGGAAAGAGTTGAAGTTCCAGAACTTCCAGAGGAAAGGGTTGAGGGAAGAGAGGAGGAGGAGATAGAGGAAAGTCAAGCTATTGGGGAAGCTGTGGGTGGGAAGAGAGGGGTGAAGGAGATCCGGAGTGTCATTCTTCAGCCAAGAGAGCTAGGGTGTGTGCCACTTTTACAGACACTCAGGAAGTTTCCATTGTGGAATTTGTCAAGCAACACCCTGAGCTGTATGACAAGGAACACCCAAGATTCCATGACAGGACCAGAAGAGAGACTCTCTGGGCAGAAATAGCTGCAGAACTTCATCTACAGCCCTTTGATGTGAGACGTTGGTTCTAGTCCCAGCGAACGTGTTATGGCAAGCTGTCTAAGCTCCAATCTGGCCAAGCCCCGAGGGAGATGACCAAGAGACAGTCCTGGGTCTACCAACAGATGGGTTTCCTTAAAACCCACATCAGAAGAAAGGGGGCCAACAGAAGTTCAGGGTTCGAGGCTAGTCCGAATACCAGCAAGCAGGACGAATCACGTGGGTCAACTACTGACACAGAACACCTCGAGTCAAGTGTCCTGAGGGAAAGGAGTCATTCCATAATTTCATCTACACCCGCTTCAACAACAGACTCCAAGATTCTGGAACATTTTGAACAGATGAGGACACTTATCTCAGGTTTTCTGCAGCAGAAGTCTTGACAGGCAGCCCTTCTTCGACTACGTGGCATCAGAGGCCGAAAAAATGACTCAAGAAGAATTTGAAGAATTAAAGGGCAAGATATTCAGAGACATCGAAAGTATCAAGAGCAACCGTAGACATCAGCAATTGCCCAGAAGATCAGCCACTATTACCACAGAGTTGCAGAGGGTCGGGATACTGCCACCAACCACTCAACAGGCGTCTAGTTCCACTCAAGCAGCAGCTGGCAGCAGTTTTGTCTACTATACACCAAGCCCCATTGGCAACCCTACATCTGTCCTAACTGTACAGGACGAAGGGAGCAGACATAACCTGAGTGGAATTTTAAGCCAGCTACCTGATCTGACATCTACACAGATCATAGAGCAACCACAGCCACAACAACCACAGCAGCAGCTCTTTACTATCACCACTTCAGCACCGCCTCAACAGCAGCAGCACCCTCCTCAGTAGCCATCCAGTCAGGGCGGGTCTTTGACCTGCCGGCCCTTTTAAGGGCCACCAAATCTTCCAAAAACAATTATTCAGCTACGTGTTCTTCCAATTCCCCTCTCAAAACAAAAAAGTTCAGTACAAATACTTATCACAAGAAAAAAAAAATTAAAGTCCAACACTTACACCACCCCAAACATGAAATAAATAACCCATGGTACCACACATAACAAAAAAGGACACATAAAAAAATTGAAAAAAAAACCCAATATGGCCAATAATCAGCCCATTTTTAGCTTAAAATCCATGGGATAGTTTAAAATGTTCAATTGAAAAGTCCAACACTTGCACCTTCCTTAGACTTAAAAGGCCTTCTCACATACTACCAACCCACAAACACACAAACCCACTGACAAACAACTCCCAAATGACAGACAAACCCACTAACAAACATAACTCCCAAATGACAGACAAACCCACTGACAGACAAACCCAATGACAAACATAACAACCAACCAACAAACTGACAAACCCAATAGCAAACAAAACCCAAACCAAAATACTGACAAACTGTTTTGCAAACATTATCTCCCATTATTAAAACCACTTTAGTATTTATATCCAATAAATATTTGTCAAGTGGGGTAGAAGAATTTATTTTTTAGATTTCTAGGAAAACATTTCTGTTTCAAATACATTTGCAAGATAAATCTCATATTAAGGAAAATAAGTATGTTGCTTGCATATTATATGAAATATTCATTCTACTTAGCAAATTATTTTGGGGTTTGTGTCCTGTTTTTGAGAATATTGTTTATCACTTGTTTTGTCTGTTTGTCAGTTGGGTGACTTGTGCTTGGCATGGGGTTTGTCTGTTTGTGCGTCAGTACTAGTTATGTTTGGCTTGGGGTTTGTCTGTTTGTGCGTCTGAACAAGTTATGTTTGGCATAGGGTTTGTCTGTTTGTGCGTCAGTACTAGTTATGTTTGGCATGGGGTTTGTCTGTTTGTGCGTCAGTACTAGTTATGTTTGGCATGGGGTTTGTCTGTTTGTGCGTCAGTACTAGTTATGTTTGGCATGGGGTTTGTCTGTAGCAAACATAGCTCATTAATTGTTTTTGGAATATTTGGTAGTCCTTAAAAGGACTGTTTTTTAGTCCTGAAAAGGACTGGTTACTACAGCAGGAGTTATATTCTGCCATCTTGCCACGCCACTGCCAAGTAGTCCTTCAGGTAGTCTCTCTGTCTCTTGGGTTCTCTAGCAGGGTTTCTGTGTTGTCCACCACCAGCAGCACCACCAATCAACCCACAATCATCAGGCACATCATCATCATCGTCCCCCCCAGGCTGCTGACCACCAGGTTGACCTTGATACTGGCTTCTCAATATGTTGTGTAGAACCACACAGGTTAAGACCACTTCTCTAACTGTTGCTGGGGGTAGTTCAGTGGTGGTCCTCATGACCCTGAATCTTGACACAAGGATGCCAAAAGCGTTATCCACAACTCTCCTACCCCTTGAAATTCTATAATTGGCAATCCTTTCCTCTCTGGTTAACATCCTTCTGCCATAGGGTTTCATGAGCCAGGTCTTCAGGGCAAAAGCATCATCTGCCAGGATGAAGTAGGGGACATCTGGACCACCCTGGGTTATAGGAGCTGGGTCAGGGAAGCCTATCCTGCCATCTTCAATCCTCTTCTTCAGCTGTGAGGCATTAAATATCTGGCCGTCTGAGCAAGATCCTTCTGTACCTACATCCACCCATCTAAACTTATACTGTCCATCTACCAGGGCCAACATCACAATGGAAAAGAACCCCTTGTAGTTGTGGTAGAGGGCTCCAGTGTTCTTGGGCTTCTTCAGGGCCACATGCTTCCCATCCAGAGCTCCCAGGGCATGTGGAACATTCCATCTGATCCTGAATTCCCTCTCCAGTTCTTTCCACTGATCTGGGGTAGTAGGACATTTCAGGTACTCCCTGGTGAACTCATTCTGGATGGCCCTGCAGACCTCTGGTATAAACTTGGAAATGGTAGATCTTCCAACCCTGAACTGACAGGACAATGATGTGTAGGACTTTCCAGTGGCCAGATATCTGATGGTGAGCACTAACTTCTCCCCAACACTGATTGGTGCTCTGTAGTTGGTGGCCTGCCTGGCTAGGTGTGGTTCCAATCTGGTCTTAATCATCTCAAAAAATTCTGGGGTCATCCTCATGTAATTGGTGAATCCTGGAATGTCTGTGGCATAGAGATCAGCCATAATGTTGTGGTAGGCCCCCTCTCCTCTCTTTGCAGTAGCCATGGCCTGACCCACATGTTGTGCCTTCTTCTAGGTCTGTGTATGGGTGCTGGTGGTGCTGGTGCTGGTGGTGGCTGCTGTGGGCGATGTAGAATTGGAAATACATGATTATTTGTAACTGAATAAAAACCAAAAAAGCCCTAAGTTGTTGTTGAAGCTGTCCTCCATTAAAAGGTGGCATCCTGCTGTGTTCCCAGAAAAGCAATGATATTAGATTGCGGATTTTTTATATATATACCCCAAAAATCCAGCCAATTTGCAAAACAAGAATCGGCGACCCTGGTCTGGGGAAGTCTGAGGAGGCCTGAGCAGGCCTGAGGACGCCGGGAGTTAATCGTGTGTTAATCGGGGCTTAGTCCCAGGCGGCCTGAGGCGTCCTGGGACCCAGTCATTTGGTCTGCGACAAGATCGCGGTTGAAACCGACCAGAAACGCGGCTTAGTCGGTTCTTAGTCCCAGACCAGTCGGGGACTGTCTGGGGCCGCCTGAGGCGTCCTGGGGACGATCTGCTCTTAATCCCAGACTGTGAAACCGACCCAGTATTCCCGCCTATTTTTGCTTTTTTTCCACCGACTACCCACGATTAAGGGTCCCAGACAGGATCGGGGCTTAATCCTTTGGTGGAACAGGGGCATAAGATGGCCACCACAGGCATTTCTTTGTCAGTCATTAAAAGTGGTTATACCTCCATAATTATTAGTCCTAAAAGTTTGGGATGGTAAAAATGAAGATAGCCAAACTTAATAGTGGTTATAACTCACTTATTATTGGTCCTAGAGGTTTGGGATGGTAAACCAACCTATAGGAAATCATGGGCTGGGAATCTTTTGGTGTGGTCACTTTTGACCTTGGACCCCTCCTTCAAGGTCAAACGAGGATAGTCAAACTTAAAAGTGCTTATAACTTGCTTATTATTGGTCCTAGAGGTTTGGGATGGTAAACCAGCCTATAGAAAATCATGGGCTGGGAATCTTTTGGTGTGGTCAGATCTGACCTTGGACCCTTCCTTCAAGGTCAAACGAGGATAGCCAAACTTAAAAGTGCTATAACTCGCTTATTATTGGTCCTAGAGGTTTGGGATGGTAAACCAACCTATAGGAAGTCATGGGCTGGGAATCTGTTGCTGTGGTCAGATTTGACCTTGGACCCATCCTTCAAGGTTAAACAAAAATTGCCAAACTTAAAAGTGTTTATAACTTGCTTATTATTGGTCCTAGAGGTTTGGGATGGTAAACCAACCTATAGACAATCATGGACTGGGAATCATTTGGTGTGGTCGGATTTGACCTTGGACCCCTCCTTCAAGGTCAAACAAGGATTGGCAAACTTAAAAGTGTTTATAACTCATTTATTATTGGTCCTAGAGGTTTGTGATGGTAAACCAACCTAAAGGAAATCATGGGCTGGGAATCTTTTGGTGTGGTCGGATTTAACCTTGGACCCCTCCTTCAAGGTCAAACAAGGATTGGCAAACTTAAAAGTGTTTATAACTCGCTTATTATTGGTCCTAGAGGTTTAGGATGGTCAACCAACCTATAGGATATCATGGGCTGGGAATTTTTTGGTGTGGTCAGATTTGACTTCGTACCCCTCCTTCAAGGTCAAACATGGATAGCCAAGCTTAAAAGTGGTTATAACTCGCTTATTATTGGTCCTAGAGGTTTGGGATGGCAAACGGACTCATAGGAAATCATAGGCTGGGAATCTTTTGGTGTGGTCGGATTTGACCTTTGACCCCTCCTTCAAGGTCAAATGAGGATAGCCGAACTGAAAAGTGCTTACAACTCGCTTATTATTAGTCCTAGAGGTTTGGGATGGTAAAGCAACCTATAGGAAATCATTGGCTGGGAATCTTTTGGTGTGATCAGATTTGACCTTGGACCCCTCTTTCAAGGTCAAACGAGGATAGTCAAACTTAAAAGTGCTTATAACTCGCTTATTATTGGTCGTGGAGATTTGGGATGGTAAACCAACCTATAGGATATCATGGGCTGGGATTCTTTTGGTGTGGTCTGATTTGACCTTGCACCCCTCCTTCAAGGTCAAACAAAGATAGCTAAACTTAAAAGTGCTTATAACTCGCTTATTATTGGTCCTAGAGGTTTGTGATGGTAAACCAACCTATAGGAAATCATTGGCTGGGAATCTTTTGGTGTGATCAGATTTGACCTTGGACCCCTCTTTCAAGGTCAAATGAAGATAGCCAAACTTAATAGTGGTTATAACTCACTTATTATTGGTCCTAGAGGTTTGGGATGGTAAACCAACCTATAGGAAATCATGGGCTGGGAATCTTTTGGTGTGGTCGGATTTGACCTTGGACCCCTTCTTCAAGGTCAAACAAGGATAGCCAAACTATAAAATGCTTATAACTCGCTTATTATTGGTCCTGGAGGTTTGGGATGGTAAACCAACCTATAAGAAATCATGGGTATGGGAATCTTTTGGTGTGGTTGGATTTCACCTTGAACCTCTCCTTCAAGGTCAAATCTGGACAGCCAAACTTAAAATTATTATTATTATTATTATGTATTTATACTCAGCGCAATATCTTCATACACTACAGGACTCAAAGCGCTATTTAACCAATCCGACTGTACAGGTACAGCCCCAACTCACAAGTAACTGACATTCCCCTAACTGGAAGATAGAGGCTCAAGGATGACCATTTATCAATGTCCTTGAGGTTCTTTAACCTGCCACTGGGGATAGCACCCAATGACAGAGGACCGCCATTTTAAGTGGTTATCCGAGCCACTATGTATCTGCCTGTACCTGGGATTGAACCCACGACCTCTGAGTTCCTAGACAAGTGTGTTACCTGCTAGGCCACAGTGGCAGACAAAAGCGCTTATAGCTCATTTCTTATTGGTCCTAGAGGTTTGGAATGGTAAACGAACCTATAGAAAATCATGGGCCTGGATTCTTTTGGTGTGGTCGGATTTGACCTTGGGACTTTCTTTCAAAGTCAAACGAGGATAGCCAAAATTAACAGTGCTTATATCTTGCTTATTTGTGTTCCTAGAGGTTTGCAATGTCACACCAACCTGTAGGAATTATGGGCTAAGAATCTTTTGATATGGTCAGATTTCACCTTGGGCTTCTCCAAGGTTAAGCATGTTTTAATGGCTTTGGTCAGTTTTCTTTCTGGTGGATACAATTTGCATCGGTTCTCCGATGCGATAGGTCTAGTTTCAGTATTCACCTATTTTGGGGTCATGTATAACATAGTAAAATTAAAACTATTGCATTTGCATTTCTTCCAATGGACAATTGCTTTACCGGTTAGCGCGACCGGTCCCGCCAAACGTCAGAAAAAGACATCCTGTATATAATACCGGCAGGACCGGTCAGGACAGCGCATTCGCCAGGTGGCGCCTCGTACTTCCTTGCTGTCTAGACAATGTGACGTCATAGCATCTTTTTCGTTTGGCGCGTGGAGAGTGAAGACGTGTTTTCAACGACAAGGAAATTTTCGTTCTACAACAAACTCAACTGTTTTAATTCATCTTTGAAGAAGAATAGAAGTATTATCTACTACTATGTCATCTCCAGGACAGAGAAGAGGTTCCTGCGAACATGCTATGGCTGGGTTCAACACCCGCTTCAAGTGTGCACGTTGTAGGGACAAAGGGCTAGGCGACGACCCCTGCGTCCTGAAGAAAGAATGTGTTATCTGCAAGGAGTTTACCCCTGATCAAGTCCTACAGTTGGCCACTCCAACCTACAGGGACAGAAAAGAGAAGAAGACGAACACTTCAACTACAACCTCCTCCACTCCCACTCTCGTGGACCCTGCACACGTTAGTGTGTTGGGTAAAGTGGAGAAGGTGAAGGCTGTGCAGTCTACCCCTACTACCAAGAAGACGAAACGTAGTGAGTCTCCTAAGCTGTCTGCCAGCAAGAAGAGATATTCAAGCAGTAGACCATCAGCTGAAGATCTCAAAGAACTGGACGACAAGTGGGCAGAGAGGTTCTCCAGACTTGAGGCAATGCTGCTAGCCAAGACCTTCATAGTGCCGGTTGAACCGGTTGTGAAGCCAGCTTCTGATGTGACTCCCACTGAGAAGCCATTTTTTGAGCCTACCACCAATAAGCTGCCTGTTGAGAAGAGCCTGCCCACTGAGAAAACTGGTCCCTGCCTTGACCAAGCCACTGGTAATGCTGTAGAGGAGATACAGACTGCCACCCAGCCCCTTGGGGCTCCCGGTGCAGGGATAGCAACCCAGCCTATTCAGGCCCTCGGTTCGTTCCCAGAGGTTCAGCGCACCGGTGATAAAGATCTGAGTGCAGCCTCTGACAGTGAAGCTGACCAGCTCAGTACTACCGGTTCCCTGGATGGTGACATCCACAGGTCAGTGTTAAACTACCAGTGGATGACTGGCTTTGCAGAAAGATGTCCAGCCTCAACCTCACCATCAGAGAGGGCTACCCCACCAGAAACACTGACAACACTGGCCTCCTCAGGGATCAATTCATCAAAACCCCTAGACCTTCCAGATGGTATGGTATGCATGCTGAGAAGGACAATGAGAGTTCAACAGTACGCACCTGGTCACTAGACCCAGCCAAACTCAACCATTCCTTCAGCAGGGTTGCAAGAAGAAACATGCCTACTGCCCCACCCTCCCGGGCCTTCAGTCAAGATCTGCTCAGGCATTGGTGCTTGACCAGGGTTCAGGACTCCATGAACACTCAGTTAAAAACCCTGTGTCTGGACAGTAAGGGGAAGTCATCAGAGAAGATGAGGCAAGCTGTGAGTGAACTAGAGTACTTGACCACCTTTAACCGGTCAATCTCTCAAGCCATGGCCAGGACTATGCAAGATCTATCTGAAGCAGTATTTGTCAACATGGCCAACTTCACCCTAGCCTGCAGGGATAGTTACTTGGACTATTTACATGCTGGGGTGAAGCAAGATACTGTGAATGCTTTGAGAACGTCTCCAGTCCACCTAAATGCCTTGTTTCCGGATCACCTGATTGCCAAGGCTGAAGAGGAAATCAGTAAGAGTGAGGAGAGGCGTTCGTCCGGTACTTCACACCAACATCAGGGTCGCTTACACCCATATGCTGCAACTGATACATCCAGTAGTCATCACACCGACAAGAAGAAAGTCCCTGCTTGGAAGCATATCAAGGACAAACAACAAGCCAGGAGAGGTTGAGGCAAGGCCTCCACTTTCTCCCAGAAGCCTGCCAAGGGGTCCAAGCCTCATAAATGACAATTACTGTGTAAAGTTTGTGACAGGTCAGAAGAAGTCTGTTTGTGTTTCCGGTCAGGGAGGCTTGGACCCAGCACCAGTGGTAGCAGAGAACAGCAAAGTGACAATTCACAGTCAGTCCAGGAAGTACATGCGTTTTCACCTCCAGGGTCGGTCCTACCAGTTCAAAGCCCTACCCTTTGGTCAATCCACAGCCCCCATGGAGTTCACAGTGGTGGCCAAAGAGGTCAAACTCATGGCACTTCAGAAGGGTATAAGGATCCACCAGTACCTAGACGACTGGCTGGTGAGAGCCTCTACGCACGACACCTGTCTCCAGCATACTCAAACCCTGGTCACACTGTGTCAGGATCTAGGGTGGCAGGTGAACAGGGAAAAGTCAGAACTGGTCCCCAAACAGGTCTTCAACTTCGTAGGTTACCAGTTCGACCTGAAAGAGGGCAGGGTCAGACCAACAGAAGATCGTTGGCAGACCTTGACAGACAAGATCAGATCCATAATGTCGGATCCGGTTTGCCCGGTCCGACAATTCATGTCCCTCATAGGTCTACTCACAGCAACAGAAAAGCAAGTCCACCAAGGGCGACTCCACATGAGGCCCATACAGTGGCACCTGAAAAACAACTGGAGGGTCCCAGAATCACTGGAAAAGGTGATCCCGGTCCCCAAGTCCCTCCACCCCCATCTAAGCTGGTCCCCAAACAGGTCTTCAACTTCGTAGGTTACCAGTTCGACCTGAAAGAGGGCAGGGTCAGACCAACAGAAGATCGTTGGCAGACCTTGACAGACAAGATCAGATCCATAATGTCGGATCCGGTTTACCCGGTCCGACAATTCATGTCCCTCATAGGTCTACTCACAGCAACAGAAAAGCAAGTCCACCAAGGGCGACTCCACATGAGGCCCATACAGTGGCACCTGAAAAACAACTGGAGGGTCCCAGAATCACTGGAAAAGGTGATCCCGGTCCCCAAGTCCCTACACCCCCATCTAAGGTGGTGGCTGGAGGAAAGCAATGTGCTACTAGGTCAACCATTACACCCTCTAAAACATGCTCTGCAAATCTTTACAGACACATCAAAAGAAGGGTGGGGCACTCACGAGCACACTGCAAGGGGAGCTTGGTCCCTACCAGAGAGCAAATTACACATAAACCACTTAGAGCTGAAAGCAGTATTTCTAGCTCTAAAAGAGTTTCGCACCCTTGTCTGTAACAAGACAGTGTTGATAGCTACGGACAACATAACAGTGGTTGCCTATATCAACAAAGAGGGGGTGATGAAGTCGGGCTCCCTGTGTGCCCTACTGTGGAGAATACTGTCCTGGTGCACCAGGCAGCAAGTAACCCTCAGGGCACGTCACGTCCCTGGCCGGCTGAACATGATCGCAGACAAGCTATCCAGGCTTGGCCAGACCATTCAAACAGAGTGGTCACTTCATCCAGAAGTGTTCCAAGCTGTATGTCCAAGGTGGCATCAGCCACAAGTGGACCTGTTTGCCACCAGGTTCAACAACAAACTACCACAGTTTGTATCACCGGTACCAGACCCCCAGGCTTGGGCAGTGGATGCACTCAGCCTCTCCTGGGAGGACCTGGACCCATACGCCTTCCCACCGGCAGCCATCTTGGGCAAAGTGGTGGAGAAGTTCCAGGACTACCAATGCAACAGAATAATTCTGATTGCACTAGGGTGGCCCAACATGCCCTGGTTTTGGGACCTGGTAGCAATGTCAAGCCAGATCCCACTGTGTCTGCCCAGCATACCAAACCTAGTGTCTCAGTCATTCAACCAGGTCCTTCACAGGAACCTGTCGAATCTGAACCTACATGCCTGGCTCCTAGAGCCTCAGCAATCAAGGAGCAAGGCTTCTCTGAGGCAGTGGCAGCACGAATTGAGGTTCCTCAAAGAGGATCCACCAGATCTGTCTATGAGGCAAAGTGGTGCCTCAGTAATCAGGTGGACTTCAGGGCACCACCTCTGAAACCCATTGCTGAATTCCTCCTGCATTTGTTTCAGGACAAGAAGTTGCAACCAGGCACTATTGATGGCTACAGTTCAGCCATTGCTGACAAACTGGGAAATTCAACCATTAATGTCAGCAAAGATGAGAATCTCACTCGTCTCCTGGATAGTTTCCATAGAGACAGACCTAAGGGCAGGAGGGGCATCCCCTCCTGGAACCTTTCCCTGGTACTGCACCAGCTCACAAAGACTCCCTTTGAACCCCTTAAAGAGGCATCCTTGAAACATATGACTTTCAAGACTGTTTTCTTACTGGCCTTGGGTTCAGGTAAACGCAGGAGTGAGATCCATGCTTGGTTACATAAGAACATCAGACACCAGTCAGACTGGCCTAAGGTGTCTTTGTAGCCCTCACCCAGCTTCCTATCCAAGAATCAGCTGGCTAAGGAGGGTCCAGATAGTGTGGCTCCAGTGGTCATTCCAGCCCTGGCACCATCTCTGTATAGGTCACTCAAGGGTGACAGGTCCCTTTGTCCAGTTAGAGCCCTGCGCTACTACTTGGACAGGACTTCAGACCTTAGGCAGAATAAGGACTTAGTCTTTGTCTCCTTCAAGAAAGAGTTTGCCACCTGCCACCATCTCCTCATGGATCAAACAGACTGTGATCCTGTGCTATGAGCTCTCTGACCAGGAGGCCCTCTCCTTACATCAAGTCAAAGCCAATGATGTTAGGGCCTTTGCTGCATCTAAGGCTTTCCAATCAGGGGTCTCCTTAGATCAGATCTTGCCAGCCTGCCACTGGAAGTCTCACAACACCTTCACTCAATTCTAAGGATGTTGCCTGGGCTGACTCCGAGCTTTTTCACCTGGGACCTGTGGTGGCTGCCCAACAGGTGCACCACCAAACCCAGAAATGAGGAGATATTGTATATATGTAAATATGGACATATTGTAAATATGTTAAATATGTACATAATGTAAATATGTTAAATGTACATAATTTAAAAAACAAAGAACTGTGACTTGCTTCCTTTGGGAAGTTATTTCTTCTGGGACTGAACTTAGCCCCTCTCTCTCTCTCTCTCTTTGCCTTCCCAGATCATCACTGGGAGGGAAAGAAAAAGGGAGGGGCAGTGTCGGTAGACTCCCGGTTAATCGGTTAGTTGACAGCCGACCTTGACCTCTCAGGGTTGTTATGAGTTCACTTAACTCCCTAGCTGCTTACCCGCCTACCAAGCGGTAGTTATTCAGCAATTGTCCATTGGATAGGATGTATTAACGCAATAAAATTGCAAATTTAATAAGTAAATTAAATTTTTATAAGTTAATACCCTATCCAATGGACAGGCAAGGCCCACCCAACGGGCCCCGCTATCAGCTTACTAGTGGTCTTACTAGGACTAGACACGAAAAAGATGCTATGACATCACGTTGTCTAGACAGCAAGGAAGTACGAGGCGCCACCTGGGGAATGCGCTCTCCTGACTGGTCCTGTGGGTATTATATACAGGAAGTCTTTTTCTGACGTTTGGCGGGACCGGTTGCGCAGACCGGTAAAGCAATTGTCCATTGGATAGGGTATTAACTTATAAAAATTTAATTTACTTATTAAATTTGCAATTTAACTTACTTTTTACACCCTAACAGTTACCTTCTTACTTTCCTTCTGAACACCATTTCCAGGGCACGACTTTTGTGTCCTTTTCTTCTGTCACTTCTACTGTGAAACTCAAAACACACAGTCAGCTGACACAGAGCCCGTTTACGGGCACTGATTGCTTGTTACGACTGCAGTCTTATCAGTCAGACATTATGGCATCACTCTGTAGCGTACGCCTCTGCGTGAACAACTTCTCCTCCAAACCTACAACACCCAGAGACAGGCTGTTTTTTTATGTCAGTTGACTTGTCAGTCAGCTGACATTATGGCATCACTCTGCCGCATCCACGTCTGTGTACGCGTCCGCGTGAACGACTTCTTCCCCAGAACTACAAGACACAGAGACATGCTGTTTTTGTAAAAGATACCTTCACTCTCGAGGATGATAAATCGTAAAATTCATGCAGATCTGTCTGTTCGTCTGTTTCCTAGAGCCATTACAAGTGAGGTACCCCCATGTAAAGTGTGAAAATTTCAACACTTTATCACAATTTTCTCAGTGACCATTGCAGGGATTTCTCTCATATTTTGTATATATAGCCCAGAGGTAGATTCTCCTGTGTGAGTGTGAGACCTGGATCTGTCTTATTTTTTTTATTAAATTTTTTTAATAATTTTTAATGCATTAAAATTCAGGAAATCATACACTAATCACTTATAACTTGAAAAGTGTTGCATTTAGAGCATTTTGTTAAAATATGTTGTTCAGCTACTTTTTCCATAGCTACAACATGGCAAGTAACTTGGGTGTCTGTCTCAATAGCTAAGTGAGTAATGGCTACTTTTGGGCTTTTCAATAACTTCCATCATGAGTAAAATCACTTGTAACTTGAAAACTATTTTGTTTCAATATGTTATTCACCTATTTTGGCGTCAGCCATAACTTAGTGAAGTTCCAGACCTGTGGCTCATTGCATAGCTGAGTAATAGCTACTTTGAAGTTCCTACTCAACACTAAATCATGTATAACTTGAAAACTAATGCATTTAGATTATTTAGTTGTATCCACCGGATAGCAGGATATGTTCCTCAATATAAAATCTTGACTGGAAATAAGTTCTCACTGTTGAGTAAATCAGTCGTAATTGGAAAACTATTGTATTTACAGAAATTTGCGTAAATATGTTATTCAGCTACTTTTGGATCACCTATAACATAGTGAAATTACAGACCTATAGCTCATGGCACAACTGAACAATAGCTATTTTCAGGTACTAACTGTTGAGTAAATCAGTTGTAACTTGCATTTGTAACTTGCATTTGGAGTATTTTGTTAAAATATGTTGTTCACTTACTTATGGGTCTGCTATAACATAGTAAAAATTCAGACATGTAGCTCACTGCATAGCTGAGTAATAGCTACTTTGAAGTTCTCACGGTTGAGTAAATCAGTTGTAATTGGAAAAGTATTGCATTTACAGAAATTTGTGTAAATATGTTATGCAGCTACTTTTGGGTCAGCTGTAATATAGTGAAATTACAGATTTGTAGCTCATGGCACAAATGAGCAATAGCTATTTCCAGGTACTGACTGTTGAGTAAATCAGCTGTAACTTGAAAAATATTGCATTTGGATTATTTTGTTAAAATATGTTGTTCACCTACTTTTGGGTCAGCTATAACATAGTGAAATTACAGACCTATAGC
Source organism: Sabellastarte sp. h YS-2021 (assembly GCA_964017235.1). Lineage (NCBI taxonomy): Eukaryota > Metazoa > Annelida > Polychaeta > Sabellida > Sabellidae > Sabellastarte > Sabellastarte sp. h YS-2021. The sequence goes on along the minus strand of OZ024927.1, from coordinate 161,461,865 downwards.
TCATGGCAAAGCGGAGCAATAGCTATTTTCAGGTTCTCACTATTGAGTAAATCAGTTGTAACTTGAAAACTATTGCATTTACAGTATTTGGCTTAAATATGTTGTTCACCTAATTTTGGGTCAGCTATAACATAGTGAAAATTCAGACATGTAGCTCATTGCATAGCTAAGTAATAGCCACTTTGAGGTTATCACTGTTGAGTAAATCAGTTGTAACTTGAAAACTATTGCATTTAGAGTATTTTGTTAAAATATGTTTTTCACATAATTTTTGGTCAGCTATAACATAGTGAAATTGCAGACCTGTATGCCATGGCATAGCTGAGCAATACCTACTTTCAGGTTCTCACTGTTGAGTAAATCATTGTATCTACTTGATAGCCGCAGTGTGTAGAGAGATTTCACCATTACCGCTCTAACAAAAAAAATACTATAGCTAGCCTTCTCAAGTTTGCAGGATGTATTAATAACCATAAAATGTTGCCTGGGAATATTTTTAGCCTCATTTTGAAAAACAACATGGCCACGAGGGATGTTTATTCGACTTTAAACAAGGACTCTTGTTGGCCCTCTAGAGCAAAGGGTATTATGGGTAGAGATCTCAAATTCGAACGCTATGTTCCTCATTATAAACTCTTGACTGGGAATGATTTTGGCCTCATTTTGAAAAACAAGATGGCCGCCACGGGCATCTCTTTGTCAGTCATGAAAAGTGCTTATATCTCTCTTATTATTGGTCCTAGAGGTTTGGGATGGTAAACCAACCTGAAGGTAATCATGGGCTGGTAATCTTCTGGTGTGGTCAGATATGACCTTTAACCCCTCTTCAATGTCAAACAAGGATAGCCAAACTTAAAAGTAGTTATAACTCGCTTATTATTGGTCCTACAGGTTTGGAATGGAAAACCAACCTATAGGAAATCATTGGCTGGGACTTTATTGGTGTGGTCCAATTTGACCTTGGACCCCTCCTTCAAGGTCAAACGAAGATAGCCAAACATAAAGTGCTTATAACTCGCACATTATTGGTCTTAGAGGTTTGGGATAGTAAACCAACATATAGGAAATCATGGGCTCGGATTCTTTTGGTGTGGTCTGATTTGACCTTGGAAAATCATGGGCTGGGAATCTTTTGCTGTGGTTGGATTTGACCTTGGTCCCTACCTTCAAGATCAAACGAGGATAGCCAAACTTAAAAGTGGTTATAACTCACTTATTATGGTCCTAGAAGTTTGGGATGGTAAACCAACCTATAGGAAATTATTGGCTGGGACTCTATTGGTGTGGTCCGATTTGACCTTGGACCCCTCCTTCAAGGTCAAATGAAGATAGGCAAACATAAAGTGCTTATAACTCACGTATTATTGGTCTTAGAGGTTTGGGATGGTAAACCAACATATAGGAAATCATTTGCTCGGATTCTTTTGGTGTGGTCTGATTTGACCTTGGACCCCTCATTCAAGGTCAATTGAGGATAGCCAAACTTAAAATTGCTTATAACTCGTTTATTATTGGTCCTACAGGTTTGGGATAGTAAACCAACCTACAGGAAATCATGAGCTGGGAATCTTTTGATGTGGTCGGATTTGACATTGGACCCCTCCTTCAAGGTCAAACAAGGATAGCGAAACTAAAAGTGCCTATAACTCACTTATTATTGGTCCTAGAAGTTTGGGGTGGTAAACCATCCTATAGGAAATCATGGACTGGGAATCTTTTGGTGTGGTCAGAGTTGACCTTTGGACGCCTCCTTCCAGGTCAAATGAGGACAGCCAAACTTAAAAGTGCTTATAACTCGCTTATTATTGGTCCTAGAGGTTTGGGATGGTAAACCAACCTATAGAAAATTATGAGCTGGGAATCTTTTGGTGTGGTCGGATTTGACCTTGGACCCTGCCTTCAAGATCAAATGAGGATAGCCAAACTTAAAAGTGGTTGTAACTCACTTATTATGGTCCTAGAAGTTTGGGATGGTAAACCAACCTATAGGAAATCATGAGCTGGGACTCTGTTGGTTGGGTCCGATTTGACCTTGGACCCCTCCTTCAAGGTCAAACGAAGATAACCAAACTTAAAGTGCTTATAAGTCTCGTATTATTGGTCTTAGAGGTTTGGGTTAGTAAACCAACATATAGGAAATCATGGGCTCAGATTCTTTTGGTGTGGTCTGATTTAACCTTGGACCCCTCATTCAAGGTCAAATGAGGATAGCCAAACTTAAAATTGCTTATAACTCGCTTATTATTGGTCCTACAGGTTTGAGATAGTAAACCAACCTACAAGAAATCATGAGCTGGGAATCTTTTGATATGGTCAGATTTGACATTGGACCCCTCCTTCAAGGTCAAACAAGGATAGCAAAACTTAAAGGTGCCTATAACTCGCTTATTATTGCTCCTAGAGGTTTGGGGTGGTAAACCATCCTAAAGGAAATCATTTACTGGGAATCTTTGGTGTGGTCAGAGTTGACCTTTGGACCCCTCCTTCCAGGTCAAATGAGGACAGGCAAACTTAAAAGTGCTTATAACTCGCTTATTATTGGTCCTAGAGGTTTGGGATGGTAAACCAACCTATAGAAATCATAGACTGGGAATGTTTTTGTGTGGTCGGATTTTACCTTGGACCCTTTAACCTACTTTTTACACTTAAACAGTTACCTTGTTACTTTCCTTCATAATAAGATTTGCAGGGCACAACTTTTTTGTCCTTCTGTCAGCTTCGGAATTTCTTTCGAACATGCTGTTCAATTACCATTTACTGTACTTCTGTACAGCACTTTCCCTGATAATTATGCTTTCCTCTCATTATCACCTTCACAAATCAAAACCACTCAGTCACCTGACACAGTGCCTGTTCATGGGCACTCTCCTCTTGCTTTTTATTAATTTTTAAAATAATATTTAATGCAATAAAATTCATGAAATCATGCACTAAATCACTTATAACTTGAAAAGTATGGCATTTAGAGCATTTTGTTAAAATATGTTATTTAGCTAATTTTTCCATAGCTACAACATGGGGAGTAACTCAGGTGCCTATCTCAATAGCTAAGTGAATAGTAGCTACTTTTGGACTTTTCAGTAACTTCCATCATGAGTAAAATCAATTGTAACTTGAAAACTCTTGCATTTAGAGAATTTTGTGTAAATATGTTATTCAGCTACTTTTGGGTCAGCTATAACATAGTAAAATTTCAGACCTGTAGATCATGGCATAGCTGAGTAATAGCTACTTTTAGGTTATCACTGTTGAGTAAATCGCTTATAACTTGAAGAGTATTGCATTTAGAGTATTTAGTTTCAATATGTTATTCACCTATTTTGGGGTCAGCTTTAACATAGTAAAATTCCAGACCTGTGGCTCATTGCATAGCTGAGTAATAGCTACTTTGAAGTTCCTACTCAACACTAAATCATGTATAAATTGAAAACTATTGCATTTAGATTATTTAGTTGTATCCACCGGATAGCAAGATATGTTCCTCATAAAATCTGGACAGGAATATTTTTGGCCTCATTTTGAAAAAACAAGATGGCCGCCACAGGCGTTTCTTCGTCAGTCATGAAAAGTGCTTATATCTCCCTTATTATTGGGCCTACAGGTTTGGGATGGTAAACCAACCTGTAGGGAATCATGGGCTGGTAATCTTTTGGTGTGGTCGGATTTGACCGTGGACCCCTCATTCAAGGTCAAACGAAGATAGCCAAACTTAAAGGTGGTTATAACTCGCTTATTATTGGTCATAGAGGTTTGAGATGGTAAACCAACCTAGAGGAAATCATGGGCTGGGAGTATTTTGGTGTGGTCAGATTTGACTTCGTACTCCTCCTTCAAGGTCAAACTAGGATAGTCAAACTTAAAACTGCTTATAACTTGCTTATTATTGGTCCTAAAGGTTTGGGATGGTAAACCAACCTATAGGAAACCATTGGCTGTGAATCTTTTGGTGTGGTCGGATTTGACCTTGGACCCCTCCTTCAAGGTCAAACGAGGATAGCCAAACTTAAAAGTGGTTATAACTCGCTTATTATTGGTCCTAGAGGTTTGGGATGGTAAACCAACCTATAGGAAATCATGGGCTGGGAATCTTTTGGTGTGGTCGGATTTGACCTTGGACCTCTCCATGAAGGTCAAATGAGGATAGCCAGACTTAAAAGTGCTGATATAACTCGCTTATTATTGGTGCTAGAGATTTGGGATGATAAACTAACCTATAGGAAATCATGGCCTGGGAATCTTTTGTTGTGGTCGGATTTGACCTTGGTGCCCTCCTTCAAGGTCATAGGAGGATAGCCAAACTTAAAAGTGGTTATAACTCACTTGCTATTGGTTGTAGAGGCTTGGGATGGTAAACCAACCTATAGGAAATCATGGGCCTGGACTCTTTTGGTGTGGACGGATTTGACCTTGGGACCTTCCTTCAAGGTCAAATGAGGATAGCCAAGCTTAAAAGTGCTTATAACTCACTTATTATTGGTTCTAGAGATTTGCAATGTGAAGTCAACCTATAGGAAATCATGGGCTAGGAATTTTTTGATGTGATCAGGTTTGACCTTTGGCCCCTCTTTCAAGGTCAAATGAGGATAGCTAAAATTAACGGTGCTTATATCACGCTGATTCGTGTTCCTAGAGGTTTGCAATGTCACACCAACGTATAGGAATCATGGGCTAAGAATATTTTGATATGGTCAGATTTTAGCTTGGGCTTCTCCAAGGTTAAGTATGTTTTAATGGCTTTGGTGAGTTTTCTTTCTGGTGGATAGTGGGTGGACGATTAGACCAATGTACGATCAATCGTCGATGTCATGGTACAATTGCGTTTGGTCACTGATAACTTCTAGAAATCGATTAAATTTCACCCTTCTTTAAGTGTCTCAATATCCACATATTGTTTATATTTTGGGCAGTTTCCTGAACTTTCATTCAATAAATTAACAGATTTCTTGCAAATTTTGAGTTTGTTTACAACTACAACCATATTTACCGGAAGTGGGTACTTTTGGTAGCTTCTATATGTCGGAAACACCGTTATTCTTACCGGATTGAAATACACTTTATCCCGGAAAGTGTTTCATGACAGTGGAGTAAAAAAGCTGATTATGGGTCGATCATCGGTCGGAAAAATGGATGAATAATCTACTAATAAAAATTAAGGCGATTCCACTCACTACTGGTGGATACAATTTGCATCAGTTCTCCGATGCTATAGGTCTAGTTTCAATATGTTATTCCCCTATTTTGGGGTCAGCTGTAACATAGTAAAATTAAAACTATTGCATTTGCAATATTTTCTTTAAATATGTTTTTAACTTACTTTTTACACCTTAACAGTTACCTTCTTACTTTCCTTCTGAACACCATTTCCAGATCACAACTTTTGTATCCTTCTTTTCTGTCGCTGCTACTTGATAGGGACATTGGTTAGGGGATGTAGGTGTGCAGTGTCATGGTGTGACCTTGATTTGACCTTGCCGTAATGACTTTGAGTTTGAAAATCTTGTCTGGGCTATATGTTGCAAACCATAATATGTAGGAAGTTGATACTTGGTAGGGACATTGGTTGGGGTGGTAGATGTGCAACATCATGGTGTGACCCCGATTTAACCTTTGATCTTGCCATACTGACCTTGACCTATAAATTATTGTCTGGGTTATATCTCAGAAGCCGTAATGTGTGGAAAGTTGATACTTAATAGTGACATTGGTTAGAAGTAGTAAGTGTGCACTGTCATGTTGTGACCTTGATTTGACCTTTGACTTTGCCATAGTGACCTTTACCTATAAAATCTTATGCAGGCTATATCTTGGAAACTGTGAGGTGTAGTAAGTTGATAATTGATAGGCACATTGGTTAGGGGTATAGGTGTGCAACATTATGGTCTGAACAGGATTTGACCTTTGACTTTGCCATAGCGACCTTGACCTATAAAATCTTGTTCAGGCTATATCTAAGAAACCGTGAGGTGTAGGAAGTTGATGCATATTAGGGACATTGGCTAGGGGGTGTAGGTGTGCAGTGTCATGGTGTGACCTTGATTTGACCTTGCCGTAGTGACCTTGAGTTTGAAAATCTTGTCTGGGCTATATCTTGGAAACCGTAAGACGTAGGAAGTTGATACTTGGTAGGGACATTGGTGTTAGGGGGTGTAGATGTGCAACATCATGGTGTGGACTTGATTTGACCTTTGACCTTGCTATAGTGACTTTGACCTATAGAACCTGGCCAGGCTATATCTCGGAAACCATAAGGTCTAGGAAGTTGATACTTGGTAGGCACATTGGTTAGGTGGTATAGGTGTGCAACATCATGTTCTGACCACGATTTGACCTTTGACCTTGCCATAGTGACCTTAACCTATAATATCTTGTCCGGGCTATATCTTGGAAACCGTGAGGTGTAGTAAGTTGATGCGTAGTAGGGGCATTGGTTAGGGGGTGTAGGTGGACAACATCATAGTCTGACCTTGATTTGACCTTTGATCTTGCTGTAGTGATCTTGATCTAGAAATCTTGTCTGGGCTATATCTCGGAAACCATAAGGTGTAGGAAGTTGATGCTTAGTAGGGACCTTGGTTAGGGATTGTAGGTGTGCAGCATCATGGTGAGACCTTGATTTAACCTTTGACCTTGCTGTAGTGACCTTGACCTTTAAAATTTTGTTGCATCTTTGGGTCTGTCTTTTGATGCAGATTAAGCACTGTAAAAGTCATATTACATTTCATTAAGAATTTTACTTTTACAACTTCCCATTGTAACAGAGGGAATTTCATCAAGTGAGCCACAGATTTTGCTGCAACACCACACATAAGCATTCATTGAATGTATTACCACTTCTGTATGCATGGTAATATTCAAAACATCTAAACCATAATTCAGCCATGCCAGATGTAGATAAAGAGTACATGCATTATCTTTCTCTTAGACATTATTTTCTCTATTTAAACATTGTTTGGACCTTTATATAACTGACAGTGCTCTGAAAGTATCCTGAACTTTGTATTGATACAGTACTTCTATATACGCCCCTATCAAGAAGAAAAATATACCGAGATGTGCCGAGACTGGTTTCATGAACTGAGACATGCTCAAAGCAAAACGATTCAAGAGGAAACATGAGTATGCATAGTGCCGCGAAAACTCACCCAGTAATCGTAGCCGTTATCAGGCTGCAATCAATCACTATAATTTCCTGCCTGAGAATTCCAATTGCAACCATTATTTCAACATTGTGGCTGAAAATCAAGGTAATCCTAAGGCTTTGTGGAACTGTTTCAAGATTTTACATAGGTCCTATGTTACTGTTCTACCAGACTGCACAAATAAAACCAACCAACTATAAATGTCTGTTTTTCCTAGTAGGTGGCTAGGCCTCGCAGCCATCAGAGAACAGCATTCAGTCCCACATGGTAAGCTACATGTAAGTAATAAAAATTCTGAGATCTAGCCTGGACAATATTTTATAGGTCAAGGTCACTACAGCAAAGTCAAAGGTCAAACCAGGGTCACACCATGACGTTGCAGACTTTCAACACAATAAAATTCCCTACCAAGTATCAACTTCCTACTCTTAATGCTTTACGAGATATAGCCCGGACAAAATTTTATAGGTCAAGGTCACCACAGTAAGGTTAAAGGTCAAATCAAGGTCACACCATGACATTGCATGCCTACACCCCTAACCAATGTCCCAAACAACTTCCTACAACTTATGGTTTCCAAGATACAGCCCGGACAAGATTTTCTAGGTCAAGGTTGCTACAGCAAGGTCAAAGGTCAAATCAAGGTCAGACCATGACACTGCACACCTACACTCCCTAACCAATGTCCCTACCAAGTATAAACTTCCTACACCTTACGGTTTCCGAGATATAGCCCGACAAGTTTTTCAAACTCAAGGTCACTATGGCAAGGTCCAAGGTCAAATCAAAGACAGACCATGACGTTGCACACCAACACCCCATAACCAATGTCCCTATCAAGTATCAACTTCCTACACCTTACGGTTTCTGAGATACAGCCCGGACAAACTATTTCCCGCCGCCCGCTCGGACGCCCGCCCGCCCGCCCATCCGGACACCATAGGTGAAAACAATACCCTGACAGCCCTTAAGGGCTGTGGGGTAAAAACAGTTAAAAAGAATAGAATAACACCCCAGTTACACATAGCCGGATGTACCGCCGGATCGCGGCAGGATTCCTTATTTAGAAAATATTGAGTGATTTACGGATCATCCTTTCCGTCCGTATGGCCATCTGTAACATCCGTAATGTCCTTGTGGCTTCCGATACGGATGCCATGTGTCCGTGGGGATGCCACGGAAAAATCAAACTGCTTGAATTTTCCGTAAAGGCTTTGCGGATCATATCTGTAATTGATATCCGTAGCTCTTCTGTATCTCATCCGTAGCTCTTCTGTGACTGTCCTTATTGTCTGTATACCCATCCTGGATGACATTGTGGCATCTCTTATATCCTTGAAGCTTCCACGGCAAAAAATATCCCTAAAAACATTGACGGATCTAAGCCGATCTGCTATGGACTGACAAGGAAAGGGTTTGCGGATTAAAAAACAGTCATAAGACCAATCCTTGGGCACGATCTTTTCATCCGTAAACCTGTCCGTAGCGTTCCGTAGGAGATCTGTGGATCACTACACCAAGGTCAAAGGTCAAATCAAGGTCACACTATGACGTTGCACATCTACACCCCCTAACCAATGTCCCTACTAAGTATCAACTTCCTACAACTTACGGTTTCTGAGATACAGCTTGGACAAGCTTTTTTCCGCCACCTGCCCACCCATCCAGACACCATGGGTGAAAACAATACTCCGACCCCATGGGGAAAAAAGTTGTCTCACCATTTTCGGGAGCCATGTTGAATGTCTGCTTGAAATCCAATAATGCATTTATGTCAGAAATAGTGTGAGATATGGTAGTTCAATTACAAGCTGGAAAATCTTTGTCTTGTGAATTATTTTTCAGCTGAACCAACAATTTAAGCATGTTTGTTTTCTACTCTTTTCCAGGAAATGCGTACAGAAACCCAATTTGAATAATCAGATGTAGTGTAGAGATGCAGACAGGAATAAAGAGAGGAAAAGAATAATCATTTGAGCATCAGAAGAATGGAATGACTGTGTTTCTCAATTAAGGAAATAAATCTTTCAAACTACACTGGTGTGTTAAGATAAATCAAACTTTCACACCAAAAATTTTGTCATACTGATCGTCAACATGGCTAAAAGTGCAGAGGATGTGAAAGTCCAGGATCCATAGATTTGAAATTTCTTAAGGCAGCAGAGTTAAATGCAGGTAGAAATTTAGCGTGCTGAAGTTGAAAATCTATGTAATAATAGTAATAATATTATCAGAATGATGGGAAATAGATTGTACCAATGTGAGAAGTCAAAAAAGTTTACAAGCAAAATGTTGATCGTCAAAAAGTCAGCCATTTTGTATCAGATCACTTCCAAAAGTTAACAATTTACAGACATCTACATAATAAATGTACTTGCTAAATTTCATCTGAATTGGTGAAGCACTTTTTAAGTTATTCAGAATTTTTAGCAGGGCTTCTGCATACATGTCCTAAATTCGAAGAGATTCTGCCCAGTGGTTGCTGAGTTATAAGCAATAGAAAATATGGCTGGCAGACCCACGCTCTCTCCCCTGAATGCAAACAAGTGTCCCTCATGGGACACTTCATTAGCTAAAAATTTTTGTACTGACTTGGTACTGGACAGGTTCCCATCTTTTTTTGGACATGACTGGGAACTGCCCATACATTTCAAATTTTTAGAATCAACACTTAATAAAATATTCTGTCTACTAATAAGACCAAAACATATTGTTATAGCCCTGTGGCATTACATATGCATCTACATTCATGTCTGGACTTCAGACTAGGCCATCTAGTGAAATGGTTGTTACTTTTGTCACACAACATTGTAATCTTAGTACAGTATAACCTCTTTTATCTGAACCTCTAAAATCAAATGTATTTAAGTTTATTAACTCATTTCGATTCTGTTTCATTTTCCTATTGTAATTGTTTTATACAAACATACTTTTCCTATAACCTAAACCCTTTTTTTATCCAAACCAAACGAGGCCTAGCACATGAGAGAACTGATACAAATTTGTATCCACCTGAAAGACAACTTGCCAAAGTCAGTGAACCATTGTTTGACCATGAAGAAGGGGACCAAATCTGACCACATCAGAAGATTCCCAGCCCATAATTTCCCATAAGTTGGTTTCACATTGCAAACCTCTAGCCCCAAAATAGGCACGTTATAAGCACTTTAAAGCTTGACTGTCCTTGTTTGACCTTGAAGGAGGGGCCAAAGATCAAATCTGACCACATCAGAAGATTCCCAGCCCATGATTTCCTTTAAGTGGGTTTCACACTTAAGTTAAACGCACATTTAAGTTTCACTATCGTCATTTGACCTTGAAAGAAGGCCCCAAGGTCAAATCTGAACACATCAGAAGATTCCCAGCCCATGATTTCCTGTAAGTTTGTGTATTGATTCCTGTAAGTTTGTGTATTTCTGTATTGATCTCTACCAAATACTGTAAACATCATTATTGTTTTAATAAATGGCAACTCTTGAAACAAATGCTTTTTTCTCAAGTGCATGTCTGTGACCTTTACAAAACAAGAGGAGAGTGCCCATGAACGGGCACTGTGTCAGCTGACTGAATGTTTTTGATTTGTGATGGTGATAATGAGAGGAAAGCATAATTATCAGGGAAAGGGCTGTACAGAAATACAGTAAATGGTTACTGAGCAGCATGTTCGAAAGATATTCCGAAGCTGACAGAAGAAAAGGACAAAAAAGTTGTGCCCTGCAAATGGTATTATGAAATAAAGTAACAAGGTAATTGTTTAAGTGTAAAAAGTAGGTTAAAAATATTTAAAGAAATACTATAAATGCAATATCCTCGTTCGACCATGAAGAAGGGGTCCAAAGGTCAAATCTGACCATACCAAAAGATTCCCAGCCAAAGAATTTAGGATGGTTTATCATCCCAAACCTCTCGGACCAATAATAAGTGAGTCATAGGCACTTTTTAAGTTTGGCTATCCTTGTTTGACCTTGAAGGAGGGGGTCCAAGGTCAAATCCGACCACACAAAAAAATTCCCAGCCCATGATTTCCTGTAGCTTGTTTACCATCCCAAACTTGTAGGACCAATAATAAGCGAGTTCTAAGCAATTGTAAGTTTGGCTATCCTCAATTGACCTTGAAGGAGGGGTCCCAGGTCAAATCTGACCACACCAAAAGAATCCCAGCCCATGATTTCCTATATGTTGGTTTACCATCCCAAACCTCCAAGACCAATAATACACGAGTTATAAGCACTTTAAGTTTGGCTATCTTCGTTTGACCTGGAAGGAGGGGTCTAAGGTCAAATCCGACCACACCAAAAGATTCCCAGCCCATGATTTTCTATAGGTTGGTTTCCATTCGAAACCTCTAGGACCAATAATAAGTGAGTTATAAGCACTTTTAAGTTTGGCTATCCTCATTTGACCTTGAAGGAGGGGTCCAAGGTGAAATCCGACCACACCAAAAAATTCCCAGCTCATGATTTTCTATAGATTGGTTTTCATTCCAACCTCTAGGACCAATAATAAGCGAGTTATAAGCACTTTTATGTTTGGCTATCCTCATTTGACCTTGAAGGAGGGTTCCAAGGTCAAATCGGACCATATTAATAGATTCCCAGCCCATGATTTCCTACAGGTTGGATACAATGATTTACTCAACAGTGAGAACCTGAAAGAAGCTATTGCTCAGCTATGCCATGACATAGAGGTCTGCAATTTCACTATGTTATAGCTGACCAAAAATTATGTGAATAACATATTTAAACAAAATACTCTAAATGTAATAATTTTCAAGTTACAACTGATTTACTCAAGAGTGAGAACCTCAAAGTAACTATTACTCAGCTATGCAATGAGCTACATGTCTGAATTTTTGCACTGTTATAGCTGACCTAAAAGTAGGTGAACAACATATTTAAGCAAAATACTGTAAATGCAATAGTTTTCAAGTTACAACTGATTTACTCAATAGTGAGAACCTGAAAATAGCTATTGTTCCACTATGCCATGAGCTATAGGTCTGTAATTTCACTATGTTATAGCTAACCCCAAAGTAGGTGAACAATGTATTTTAACAAAATACTCCAAATGCAATATTTTTCAAGTTATAGCTGATTTACTCAACAGTCAGTGCCTGAGAATAGCTATTGCTCAGTTGTGCCATGAGCTGACCCAAAAGTAGCTGAATAACATATTTGCACAAATTTCTGTAAAGGCAATAGTTTTCCAATTACAACTGATTTACTCAACAGTGAAAACTTCAAAGTAGCTATTACTCAGCTATGCAATGAGTCACAGGTCTGGAACTTCACTACGTTATAGCTGACCCCAAAATAGGTGAATAACATATTGAAACAAAATACTCTAAATGCAATAATTTCCAAGTTATAAGCGATTTACTCAACAGTGATAACCTAAAAGTAGCTATTACTCAGCTATGCCATGAGCTACAGGTCTGAAATTTTACTATGTTATAGCTGACCCAAAAGTAGGTGAACAACATATTGTAAGCAAAATACTGTAAATGCAATAGTTTTCAAGTTACAACTGATTTACCCAATAGTGATGACCTAAAAGTAGCTATTACTCAGCTATGCCATGAGCTACAGGTCTGAAATTTTACTATGTTATAGCTGACCCCAAAAGTAGCTGAATAACATATTTATACTAAATTCTCTAAATGCAATAGTTTTGCAATTACAACTGATTTACTCAATAGTGAGAACCTCAAAGTAGTTATTACTCAGCTATGCAATGAGCTACAGGTCTGAAATTTTACTATGTTATAGCTGACCCAAAAGTAGGTGAACAACATATTTAAGCAAAATACTGTAAATGCAATAGTTTTCAAGTTACAACTGATTTACTCAATAGTGATGACCTAAAAGTAGCTATTACTCAGCTATGCCATGAGCTACAGGTCTGAAATTTTACTATGTTATAGCTGACCCAAAAGTAGCTGAATAACATATTTATACGAAATTCTCTAAATGCAATAGTTTTCCAATTACAACCAATTTACTCAATAGTGAGAACTTCAAAGTAGCTATTACTCAGCTATGCAATGAGCCACAGATCTGAAACTTCACTATGTTATAGCTGATCCCAAAATAGGTGAATAACATATTGAAACAAAATACTCTAAATGCAATAGTTTCCAAGTTATAAGCGATTTACTCAACAGTGATAACCTAAAAGTAGCTATTACTCAGCTATGCCATGAGCTACAGGTCTGAAATTTTACTATGTTTTAGCTGACCCAAAAGTAGCTGAATAACCTATTATACGAAATTCTCTAAATGCAATAGTTTTCCAATTACAACCGATTTACTCAATAGTGAGAACTTCAAAGTAGCTATTACTCAGCTATGCAATGAGCCACAGATCTGAAGCTTCACTATGTTATAGCTGATCCCCAAATAGGTGAATAACATATTGAAACAAAATACTCTAAATGCAATAGTTTCCAAGTTATAAGCGATTTACTCAACAGTGATAACCTAAAAGTAGCTATTACTCAGCTATGCCATGAGCTACAGGTCTGAAATTTTACTATGTTATAGCTGACCCAAAAGTAGCTGAATAACATATTTATACGAAATTCTCTAAATGCAATAGTTTTTAAGTTACAAGTGATTCTACTCATGATGGAAGTTACTGAAAAGCCCAAAAGTACTTAGCTATTGAGACAGGCACCCAACTTACTCACCATATTGTAGCTATGAAAAAAGTAGCTGAATAACATATTTTAACAAAATGCTCTAGATGCAACAGTTTTCAAGTTATAAATGATTTTGTGCATGATTTCATGAATTTTAATGCATTAAAAATTATTAAAAAAATTTATTAAAAAAAAAGTAAGACAGATCCAGGTCTCATACTCACACAAGAGAATCTACCTCTGGCCTAGTACATATATGCAAGATATGAGAGAAATCCCTGCAATAGTCACTGAGAAAATTGTGATTAAGTGTTGAAATTTTCACACTTTTGGTGGGGGTACCCCCCTTGTAATGTCTCTAGCAAACAGACAAACAGACAGATTTGCATGCCTTGAACAATTTTTCATCCTCGATAGATACAGTATCTTTAAAAAAAAACAGCACGTCTCTAGGCCTTGTAGTTTTGGAGGAGAAGTTGTTCACGCGTACGCGTGTGCGTACGCCCACGCCGCAGAGTGACGACATAAAAAAACTGTCCATTTAACAAAGTTAAGGCGGGCACATAGTTTCTAATCTTTAAATGAATTGTTACACAAGACCCATTATGTAAAAAGGGACCTACCCTTAAAACTATCAATCATACAGTACACTGCTGACGTGAAACAAGGGAATTAACAGAAATAGAAGTAAACAGGAACATTTTGAGAGTGGAAAAATTAGGAATTTCCCTGTTATACAGCCTTTGATTCAGATTAGTCTCAAGATTTAATGAGATCTAAATTGGACCAAGACCCTTTTGATTTTTCCAGAAAGTTGTAACCTTTGGTACAAGGCCTGCTGAAAACAGATGGTCATGAAAAAATAAGTCCTTGGTAGAAGCAGAGTATATCGGTTAGAACTTGAAAACTATTGGATTTAGAATATTCTCTTTAAGTATATTATTCACATACTTTTGGATCAGCTGTAACATAGTAAACTTACAGAACTGTAGCTTCTTATATAGCTGAGCAACAGCTACTTTGAGGTTCTCACTGTTGAGTAAATCAACTGTAACTTGAAAACTGGTATTTGCAGAATTTTGTATAAATGTGTTATTCAAACACTTTTGGGTCAGCAATAACATAGTAAAATTACAGAACTGTAGCTTATTTTGTAGCTGAGCAATAGCTACTTTGCGGTTCTCACTTATGAATTATTCAGTTATAACTTTAAAACTGTTGCATTTAGTTTATTTATTTATTTGGGGTTTAACGTCGCTTTCAACACTGTACAGGTCATATCACGACGGGTAGTTGGAAGGGCAGAGGAAACCAGTACATAGAGTTCGCTAGGGTTGTGTACTGTAAACTGCCGACCAACGGCAAGCAATTTAGAGAATTTTGTTTAAATATGTTATTCATCTACTTTGGGGTCAGCTATAACATAGTGAAATTACAGACCTGTAGGTCAACGCATAGCTGAGCAACAGCTACTTTGAGGTTCTCAATGTTGAGTAAATCAATTGTAGCTTGAAACTATTGCATTTACAGAATTTTGTGTACATCTGTTATTCACCTACTTTGGGGTCAGTAATAACATAGTAAAATTGCAGAACTCTAGCTCAATTGCATCGCTGAGCAAAAGCTGCTTTTGAGATTTTCACTGTTGAATGAATCAGTTGTAACTGGAAAACTTTTGAATTGACATTTTGTTTACCACCTACTTTTTTACACTTCAACAGTAAACTTGGTACTTCTGGAAAACATTTGAAGGGCACAACTTTTGTGTCCTTTTCTTCTTTTACCTCTTCTCTGAAACTCAAAACACACAGCTGAC
This sequence comes from Sabellastarte sp. h YS-2021, assembly GCA_964017235.1. Classification (NCBI taxonomy): domain Eukaryota; kingdom Metazoa; phylum Annelida; class Polychaeta; order Sabellida; family Sabellidae; genus Sabellastarte; species Sabellastarte sp. h YS-2021. Next base: position 161,446,270 of record OZ024927.1, on the reverse strand, counting down.
ACAGAGCCCATTCATGGGCACTGGTTGCTTGTTACCATTTCATTATCTGAGCACAATCTTACTCTCTGAATAGATGGAAAACACAATGCTTCACAATAACTATTAATAGTGCACATGAAATTTTTGTGCATAATGTAACCACGCACATGGAAAGTTTCATTTCAGTTTATAGACATATATCAATATATTTGTATTGAGATTCAAATCCAGGAAATTAGACGTGAGAGAGTTCTTATCATTACACTGAGAACTGGATAATAGTGCACAAGAAAGGTGCATGTACATGTATGTACCAGATTACACAAAAAAGTTGCATATATGCATCATTGTACATGTATTGGTACAATGTACATGAATGGTTTACATATATGTATATATCAGTGTACATGAATGGTATACAAATATGTATATATATGTCAATGTACATGAAAGGTTTACATATATGTATATATCAATGTACATGAATGGTTTGCATATATGTATATATTAATGTACCTGAATGGTTTACATATATGTATATATATGTCAATGTACATGAAAGGTTTACATATATGTATATATCAATGTACGTGAATGGTTTGCATATATGTATATATATTAATGTACCTGAATGGTTTACATATATGTATATATCAGTGTACATGAATGGTATACATATATGTTAATGTACATGAATGGTTTACATATATGTATATATCAGTGTACCTGAATGGTATACATATATGTATATATATGTCAATATACATGAAAGGTTTACATATATGTATATATCAGTGTACGTGAATGGTTTGCGTATATGTATATATATCAATGTACCTGAATGGTTTACATATATGCATATATCAGTGTACATGAATGGTTTGCATATATGTATATATATCAATGTACATGAATGGTTTACATATATGTATATATCAGTGTACCTGAATGGTTTACGTATTTGTAAATATTGGTGTACATGAAAGGTCTCTTTATATTACCAATACATTGTAAAACTATTCATGTACAATGAATTTTAAAGTTTTCCAGAAAAAAGACATTTTAGTCATATATATTTCAGTTATTCTATAGAAATTAAGAAACAAAATGGTTACTTTTCATTTAAAAAGAAATAAAGATAGAAGATATTTTTGAGATATACATTAAAATTATGTTGAGTGTACATGAAAAGTGGCATCACAATGTATGTACATGAAAGGTTCAATCCATTAGTATATACATATATATATATATATATATATATATATATATATATATATATGACGGAACTACTTTCAGCTATATCCGGGAGGGGAATTCTGCAATTTAGCCAATATAATATATATTTGCAAAGGCATTTGGGAATGACAACAGAGATGGTGAGTTTGCAATTTTTTGTAAAATAAAATATGTAGCCTGTTAGTTTGCAAAAAAAGATTGTGGATGCTTTTATAAAATATAAATTTCGAAAGAAATTTGTTTGTTATGATACTTTTGAGAAATCCCCCACCTTGAGCATGCGCACTCGAATCCCGGAACTCACCTGCTTAGTTTTAAATATTTCATTGTTTACTCTTGGAAGGGTATCGTACAATAATGGTCGCCTATAACATCCATGAATCTCCATGCTTCGTCCTCCATGCTCCGACCTAATTCCCTCCGACCTCATTTGCTCCGACATCAACTTGACCACAATGTCCTCTTCCAATATTTTACAACAACAATAGTTTTTAAAAACTATATAAATTTTTAAAAACTATATAAATTTGTAGTTATACAAAGCCCAATATATACAATAACCAGATAAAAGATAAATTGCAGTTACTGTATATTATAGCTTTGATAGACTATACCACAATTTTCGCTTGAATAAATTTTTATTTCATCTACTCCACAGATTTTACCACATATCTATACCTACCTTCCTTTATATAAAATTGAAATATACAACAACCAAACTATAGCCGTGATTGACCATCCATACCAAAATTTGGTTTCACCAAAATTTTGGTTTCACCAAATTTTTATTTCACCTACTCCATAGATATGCACTAATCTTTTCCTACCGTCACAATCTATTACAACTTTTTCTTTTGGTTCCATTGGGAAAGACAGGTTTGTACATAGGGAAGGTAACTGCACCTTTTCTAAAATTTTAATTTTTGGGCCTCTGTTGGTCTGGCAATGCACTTCTTGTTCAACTAATCCATAAAGTAGATTTGTCATCATTTCATATTTTGTTTTAGTGATACATTTTTTGCCATACATATATTTCCTAAAATATTCTCCAAAATGCACCTCTTGCATTTTGCCGTTTACCTCATATTGACTGGCACCAGAGTCTGTGACTCATCTGAACCTACCATGCACTTGGGTCATCCTGTGATCATTGAGTCGGGGATTCACCCATGTGTAGATAGCATCAATTTTGCCTATCTGGCTTTCCAGGGTCACTGTCGAAGAGTGATGCATAGTTTCCGGAATGTAAGTCCATGGACATCATTGCTCCTAGCTCTTTCGGGTGATATTAGTCTCAATCCAGGCCCTGGTTCTAGATCTCTTAATGGTTGTCTTCTCAACGTTAGATCTATCAGAAATAAATCGGCTTCCTTGCTGGAGTTCGTCAAAGATAATAATGCTGATCTTATAGCTGTCACTGAGACATGGCTTAGGCCAGAGGATACTGAAAGTTTTATCTCTAGTATCACACCTCCTGGTTATAAGTTCACTCATGTAGCTTGAAATGTCAAGAAAGGGGGCAGAGTTGGCTTTTTCATCAAGGAGGACCTGAGTTTTGAGCAAGTTTCAAAAAACAGTTATCAGGCTTTTGAAAGTATCTCCATTCAGATTAGCACTGAGGGTGCTAAAGATGTTATATTTCATGTAGTCTATAGGCCCCCAAATCTCTCAAAGTTGCAGTTCCTGGACGAATTTGGCATGTTCCTCGAAGGTGCTGCTTTATCAGGCTATGAAAATATTCTCCTTGGTGATCTTAATTTTCATTTGGATAAACATGACACCTGGACACTGAAATTTTATGATATCCTTGAGCAATTCAGCTTTACACAACTTGTCAATACACCCACACATATTCAGGGTCATATTTTGGATGCTCTATGTGTGAGGGATTCCTTCTCCTGGGCCATTAGACCCAAAGTTATTGGGGGACTATCAGACCACCAGGCAATCATATTCAGCTTTATCTTCCCGGTCAGGGAATCCTGTAAGTTTCAATGTGTTCCCATCCGTAAAATTCACAAGATAAATATTTCAGATTTTAGAATGGATATCCTGAAATCCGACCTCATTAGGTGCCCGTACAAAACTGCCAGTCTTCTCAGTCATCAATGCTTTAATACTTTGAGAAGCCTTCTTGACAAGCACGCCCCAATCATGAAGAAAAATATACCGAGACTGGTTTCATGAACTGTGACATCTTCAAAGCAAAACGACTCAAGAGGAAATATGAGCGGGCATGGCGTCGTGAAAACTCAGCCAGTAATCGTAGCCGATACCGGGCTGCAATCAACCACTATAATTTCCTGCTAGAGAAGTCCAAATGCAATCATTATTCCAACATTGTGGCTGAAAACCAAGGAAATCCCAAGGCTCTGTGGCACTGTTTCAAAAAGATCTTACACAGGTCCTCTGTTGCTGTTCTACCAGACTACACAAATAAAACTGACCTTGCGAACACTTTCTGCAAGTTCTTCTATGACAAAATCCTCAAGATAAGATCCACACTGCAGTCATCAATACCATCTTCAGTTACTAGACCCAACCCCATAAAAATACTCTTTCACACCTGTGTCCGAGGAAGAACTACTCAAAATTCTAAAGTCCTCACCATCCAAATCATGTGACCTTAACCCGATTCCGACGTCACTGGTCAAGGAGTGTGTTGATATTCTCATCACCCCCATCACTAAAATTGTAAATTATTCAATCACAGAAGGTAGTTTCCCCAACTGTTTTAAGATGGCATATGTCACCCCACTTCAAAAGAAGCCGAGCCTTGATAGAAATATCCTCAAAAACTACAGGCCGGTGTCAAACCTCAGCTTTATATCTAAACTTATTGAGAAGGTGGTGGCAAAGCAGCTAAATGAATTTATTTCGCGTGAGGGGCTCTTAAATGTCAACCAGTCTGCTTATAAGAGTTCCCACTCCACTGAAACCGCATTGTTGAAGATTCAAAATGATATAGCTCTCTCAATGGACTCAGGAAAGGCAGTGGCCCTAACATTATTAGACCTATCTGCAGCGTTTGATACGATTGATCATTCTCTTTCATATGACTGCTTGCATGACTGGTTTGGTCTAGATGGTACTGTTTTGTCATGGATCAAATCGTATCTTTCAAACCGTAAACAAAAAATTAAAATAGGTGATAGTTTCTCTGAGGCGGTAATTCTCCCTTTCAGAGTCCCCTAAGGCTCTGTACTGGGTCCTCTCCTTTTCACCCTCTACACTAGTCCCCTCAGTCAAGTTATTTCAAAATTCAATGTTACTCATCACCTGTATACTGATGACACCCAGATCTACCTAGCAGTAGACTCCAGGAATTTTGACTCTAGCATGGAAGACCTGACCGAGTGTCTCAAGTCTGTACAGGAGTGGATGGACGGTGTCAAACTAAAACTAAACCCAGAAAAAAACCGAATTTATCATTATAGGTCAAAAAGCCATCAGAGAGTCGCTTGCACCAAATTTCCCTGTTCAACTCCTCCAAAACAATATCTCTCTGTCGGTGGAAGTAAAAAATCTGGGTGTTATTTTCGACTCAGACAACTCCTTTGACAATCATGTTGCCAAGGTTTGCAGAGCATGTTATTATCATCTTCGTGACTTGCGACGAATTCGCAAATTCCATGGAGTTGAGACAGCAATACTTCTGGCAAACGCGATGGTCAGTAGTCGTCTAGACTACTGTAACTCTTTACTCTATGGGGTAAGCAAGTCCAACATAGCCAAACTACAGAGAGTTCAGAATGCTCTTTGCCGTATCATCTTCAGACTTGACAAAATGAGTCATGTTACACCCTTTTTGAAAAAACTCCACTGGCTCCCAATTCAACATCGCATCCTGTTTAAGTACAACTTTTGGTATTCAAGGCTATTAATATTTCACAGCCCCCGTATCTTTCAGCTTTAACAAGATCGAGCAGTCTGACTCGTGGCAACAGGCTATCTATCTCCTCAACCCGCCCTAATAAGCACATAGGAAGGCGTGGCTTTGCAGTAGCTGCACCAGCCGAATGGAACAAGCTGCCACAGACTGTCAGATCTCAGCAAAAAATAGATGGTTTCAGAAGCCAGCTAAAGACCTACTTGTTTAGGCTGGCATACCCCCCACCTTAGTTATACCCTGGCGGGCGCTTTTTAGATGTCGACCCATGCCTGTCCCTGGATTCTCCCTTCTTGGACTCAAGCGCATTTGTATCAATTTTGCGCTATATAAATCCTACTATTATTATTATTATTATTATTGTGACTTCTCCTAAATATCAATATTACTCTAGATGCAACTTTTACAGAGAAAATAAACTCACAGGAGCATATCAATCTATCATGTAACCGTTAAATTAAAGAAATATTATTTGTTGAAGGAATAATGTTTTATATTCAGAATACTGTAAATGTTGCTGCAAAAAAATTCAAAGTCTCTTCTTGTTCCCAATCATTTAAGAAGACATTGTAAATATTTTGACTGTGTTTTGTGGCATAAGATTAGGCCAACTACATATGTCCTATAGTAAGCCAAAAGAAAAGATATATTATAATATTGTTTTTTGGAATAGAGTACTAAACACTTATTGTAGATGGCAGACTAAAATGGTAGGAGGAGGATGGAGGAGGAGCAATATTTACATGGAGATTGTTTACAGTTGAATAAACGAGGCAGATTGAGGTTGGAGGAGGAGCAATATTTACATGGAGCAGTTGTGCAATCCATGGAATAAGGTTGCTCCATGGCACACTTGCTCCTCCTCTGAGTTCATTTCCTCTGACCTCATTGAAACAGCAGTATTGTCATATTTCGAATAGCCCTTTGCTTAAAATATTAACTTCTTAATAATTAAAGATTATTGAACATATTTTGGTATGATATTTAATAACACCATGTCCTTTTAATATAAACTACTTTAAGTGTAGTTCAATTGAGGTCAGAGGAAATGAACTCAGAGCAGGAGCAAGTGTGCCATGGAGCAACCTTATTCCATGGATTGCACAACTGCTCCATGTAAATATTGCTCCTCCTCCAACCTCAATCTGCCTCATTTATTCAACTGTAAACAATCTCCACGTAAGAGCAGAGGAAGAGCAGATGTATAATGAAGCAAATTCAGCCCATGGATTACACAACTGCTCCATGTAAATATATTGCTCCTTCTACAACCTCCCTCTGCCTTCTTTATGCAACGATATTGCTCCTTCTCCCCTGCTATTTTTTTTGTCTAATACTTCAAAATAACTGTTCACTATCATACTCCTATACACATGGAATATATTAGAATATTTTGTTTTCAGAAAATGTTTAGATATTTATTTTTGGGTTATTAAAGCAGATGTAGTCAAAAGTCACGGCACAAATAGATTCATAATGTCCTCTTAAATCATTTATGGACAAAAATAGACCTTTAAATTCCACAATTCTAAATAAAGAATATTTTTTGCTACAGCAATATTTTTCCTTAAAAATATATTAACACACCTCTTATCCTTGCGAAGAAATTTTAATAACATATGACTCTGTCCATGTTGTACCTGTATAATCAATCAATTTTAAAAGTCTCTTCTTGTTTGCAATTATTGAAGGGGACACTATGATAGTTTTGAAGTCGGAGCAAATAATTAAGGTGGAGTCGGAGTGTGGAGCACAGAGCTTCATGAATGTTATAGGCGACTGCTACTCGTATCGTAGCAATGTAGATGGTTACGTAAATAAAATATATATTTGCAAAGGTGTTTGGAAATGACGACAAAGAGGGTTTACAATTCTTTGTAAAAATACTTTAAATAGCCAGCCAGTTACTTTACAAAAAGATCCTGGATTGATTGTTACAAATATTTCATAATTTGTACCTTGGGTATCGTGAACTAGCATTGTAGATGGATATTAAATAAAATATTTATTTGCAAAGGTATTTGGAAACGATGATGGTAGGTTTACAATTCTTTGTAAAATATGTCGATCAGCTAGCCAGTTAGTTTACTACAAAAAGAATGTGGATTGAATGTTACAGAAATATTTCATAGTTTGCTTTTGGGTATCGTGAACTAGCAATGTAGATGGATATTAAATAAAATATTTTATTTGCAAAAGTATTTGGAAACAAAGACCGAGATGGTGGGTTTACAATTCTTTGTTTAATTCTTTGTAAAATAGCCAGTTAGATTGCAGAAAGATCGTGGATTGCCTGTACAGAGATATTTACTTCCAATTCGTGGATATGTTAAATAAAACATAAAATATTTGTAAGGCATTTGGTCTTTGAAAAACTGTGACTTAGCAATGTAGATAAAATAAATAAATAAAATATTTGAGAATGGGGAGATGTTTTGTTCTGAATTTTGTGTGTAAGTTTGTTGTTGTTTGTTGGTTAATACAGTTGATTGTGTAGATTGTATGTTGACTAATTTGTACTTGAATATAAAAAATTTCAGTGAAAGTGTTTTGTGCTATAAACTCCAAATTTTGGTAATTTATGTTTTTAGCCTGCATAAGCCTATGAGCAAATGAGGATTATGTATAGTTTTGGCCATTTTAATGCTGTTGTAGTGTATTTTCCATTGTAGGTATTTGTCCAGTATAAAGCACATGTGAATACTCAAAGAAGGAAGACTCGCCATCAGATGCACACACACATGCAAATTAAAGTGTCAGTAAGATCTTATATTGATGGTAAAATTGTCTTATTGGACCTTTGAAAGAAATCAATACCTCATTGAATTTTTTTGAAGCAACAACTAGTATTCATACCAGTCTTTTGTTATGCAGTGAAGAAATCTTATAGAATGAAATGTCACATAATTGAGTATTAGATGTATGCAGTTACATTTTAAATATATATTTACATATTGCATAGTACAAGCCTTTGTATTCTATATATATATTCACAGGAAGTAATTTTTTTACATCAAAGTGTCATATATTGATTGAAAAAAAGAAGAGAAAATCAATCTTGTAGGCACAGTTAATCATATGATATTTCAGTGTTATTCAATATGCATTTGAAGAGGTAATTGAATCAATATCACTATGCAATTGAGAGAAAAAATTCAATTTCTCCTCTTATTATTTACATCTGTTTAGTTTATTGCAAATTGTAAATTTTGTGTCAGCGTAATTGGATGGATACAGTTCAGAATCCTAAGGTATACATCACATACATATGTAATTGGTAAGTGGCTGCTTTATTATTATAATATATGTTGGTGGAATGTATAAAAGATAACAGTTATAATGTAAGTAGTATATACAACTTTTTGCCTCATAATGAAATATAAATTTGTTTTTATCAATATGTTTTTTTTTCTTTGTTATATAAAGTGCTTGTCTTAGATGTCTTTTTGATACATTGGTAAAGATAAAAATTTCGATTCTTGTTTTATATTTCTAAGCATCTATTTGTATGGTTTCACTCATTCTAACCACAATAATAGCTTTTTGTGTAATTATCTTAATCAAAACAATTTGCTTTATATGTAGGTGTAATTGTTTTCTTTTGTGTTTGTTATAGACAAACAAATTGACATTGTTTTTTGTTTTCAATTTAGAGAATTGAATTGTTTATAGAAAAACACACAATACATATGCATTATATATAAATATACTGGCAGTAGAAGAAAAAATATCACTTTCAATTTGACATTGGAAGGTTGAAGGTTGGTGGTGAAAATTTTGAAATGTATTTTTATTTTTATCAACTGAGGAAATATATGTTATAAAACATTTAGTTAGGAAGGGAAATATATTTCAAATTTCTATAGCTTGTTTTGAAAGGGTGGCAATAAAAAAGCTACATTGATTACAAATTGATCTTACATTCCAATTCCATTGAAATATCATGTTTGATCAATATTTCTAGACCTTGTCTGTCTGTTGTTGATTTTGTGGTTTGTGTTCTAGTGTCTAGTGTGGAACTTTCTGGTGAGCACAGCATTTAACTTCTATTCAAATATTACTTTTGATAAATATTTACAAGACTGACTGTTTCATGTCAGTGTGTGTGTGTGTGTGTGTATTGTGTTTTTGTTCAGATGTCTACTGTGGAACTTTTTTCTTCCGTGTAAGCACAGCTGTTGACCATTGGACCTTTTTTCATTCATTGATGGATTATCGCACATTTACAGGCATGAAGAAATAATAATAATAACAGAGAAGCTTTTTGTTTATTTGTAATCACTTTTAAACAAAAGAGAATTTTTTTAAACTGTTGTTGCAGATTTGCATTTTTGTGATATGTTGCGGGGTGAAACTACTGTGTTAAAAATAATAATAAAATGTACTAGTTTGATGAATCTGGAGAGATGGGTCCTAGAAATTATTAGTAAGTTTGAATATTTTTAATCACTTAGACCTAGTAATTATTAGTAAGTTTCAAATTTTAATCAGTTTGTCTTTTCCTCACACAATGCTCTCTAATATGACCTCTTGTAAATGTGGAACTCTAAAAGGTTGAAAGTTTTTCAGATCACTGTTTTTGAAAAAACACACACAAAAAGATATGTGTTGTATAGACTGTGTGTGTATTTTTTAGGTTCATGCAATGCCTGATGCATGTCTGTAGTCATTTGCAACCAAATGTACAGCACAGTTTCTCTGAGCACACAGTTGTCATCATGGATTGTGAACAGTGAGCTTTGTTTTTAGGTGGTATTATGTTTTGGGTGTGTTTGGCATTGTCTATCTGTTCATTTTCGAAGATCTTTTTTTCCTGTATTATGTGTGTTTGATCAGAGAGAGAGAGAGATTGAGTACTATAAAAAAAGAAAATAAGTACAGTAGAACCTCCATTATCTGGCCCTCTATAATCTAAATCTCCAGATTAAATGAACAGAAATCTTGTCTCCCTACTGGCAGTACATGTAATGAGCAATATTACAGGACTTTACACATTCTCAAAAACCATTAATTCTAGTTCTTTATAAAATATACGGTCCACTGAAAACACCTAAGTTCTTTGATTTTTATTGTATCAATAGGGGAGGGATTAATTCAATTACACAACCCCCCTACACAACTTCTTTTATAAAGCCTGATCTCTGATTGCATGTTCGATTGTGTTTTGCAATTCATAATCTCCCGCAATAGGTCCATTCACAAATTGACGTGTATTAAAAGGAAAATGCCAGCAATGCATTACCAACCAAACATACATCCGCTGAAGACGGATTCAATTAGGCTTTTGCAATAAATAATATCTCAGAGTTTTTCAATTGAAAAGATGCATTGCGACATTCATCTGAAAATTAAACATCAATGCATGTACAAAACGAACACAACCACCTCAAGTCCACATAATATTTAAAATAAAAATACATAATAATATCCATAGATACAGAGCAAATAAGTCAAAATTAGAGGGTCAGATATATTATACAAGACAAATTTATTAAATTACTTCATCAATGACCATCCTCGTCTGTTGTATGTACGTAAAAACAACTTTTCTTCAATTATTGCCCACTTGGTAATCCATAGACGGTGAAGTTTGGTTTCCTTCATCTATCTGAACCCCTCGATTATCTGACCCTGTTGTATGTCTCCCACTAGGTTCAGATAATTGAGGTTCTACTGTAATAATATTCTTTGTCTTAAAGGGAAAAAAACAAAGGTTTGACACCCAATCACCATTTTTATTTCATGTACAATATTTAAAACAATTTAACACACAATATTTAGTTACAATTCTTATTACATGTAGAGTTAATACAAGTACAATATTTTAATAGTATGCTTATAATTAATAGATTTTACTTTTTAATAACTTTTGTTACAAAATATAATCATGATAACATTATTGTACACACATACAACATTATAACCATGCATATTTCTTTATTTTATACACAATATAACTTACCACCATAAAATATAATTTTACAATTGTAACAACATGCTTTTATGTAGGTACAATAGTTTACCTATTTATTAATTTAACAGTCTACGATATGATTTTTATATACATACAAAACAGTATGTTTGAGTCATGACTATAAAAACAAACTTCTATTTGTAATTTGTAACAAGAACATTATAGTTACAGTTTATTTGCTCCTCTGTACTTTTATATTATACACAATGATTATAACCCACATACTATGCTTTGAACTACCACCATAAAGTATATGCAATTGTAACAACATTTTATACATAATAATAATACAGTAATGGAAGTAATAATACAGTTATTAATACATGACAAAGGTTTGTAAACACCAAGAAACACTTATCTCCTGTCATCAATGTATGTTAAGCTAACATTATCCGAAGTTTTACTGCCCTCCTTTTTTGCTGAATTGTGTTTCCCTTCATCCTTATTTCATAGCCAATAAATAGTCCAATCCAACGTTTTTAATTTGTAATGATGTTCTCCCTGCATAATATTTTCAGGAGTTGGGTGGTCAAGATGGTCAGAATCAAGCCAAACATTTTCTGCTTTATCGATTGTAATATTGCACAGATGCATGCTGTTTCTGATGACAATCATTTCTAGGATAGGCCATGACCTAAAAGTGGGCAATTCTGTTATGCCCGTATTAAGTCTAAGAATATTGCAGTATTTTCGTCATCCTCATTAAAAAAGTAGCGTATCAAAATTTTTAAACAGGATAATTCCAACTGCGCTAGTACACCAACAAATGGGTGGATTATCACACTTACTGGTAAATGCTACAAAGCGAGACCACAAGAGTACCATTGAAAACATGATTTGATGACAAGTATTTCTTGTACGGTGAAATACACCTTCTCACATAGTTTATATAAAGAAAGAATATTTACTGCAAACTGTCAATTAACTGACATGAAATTTGTCTGGTTAAGAATTCTTCTGAAACTTTTTTACTTATGTCTAAACCAAATTTCCTTTTACAAAACTCTTTGATCATTTTGTCATTTTTACATGGTTGTACATATTAATGATGTTATTGTAGGATGTACCTTTACACCTGTTTGAGAGGAAGTAGATACAATGTTGACCACATGCGGTAGAGAAAAGGTGTTGTACTCTTCTGCTGTTGTAGCTATACTGATCTACCATTTCAAGGAATTTTACAATGTATTTGTTAGTTGGTTCTCCCCCATAACTGTCGAAATATTCTATTGGTTCTTTTACTGATGGTAAATAAATGGCAGTCCAGTACATTCCTGGTTTGGTGTATACATCTGCGTTGACTACAACAGCAAATAAAATTCAATCTATTTTTGTTGGTAGTTTATCACAGGGAAATGTATGCATTCTTTGCAAGATTGTTCGTAATTAACACTTGGGTAATTTGTCGAGTGTCCATTGCTTTTATACTTCGGTTGCAGGATTCATTTCCAAATCTATCTCAATCATGTCCTCATATTCCAAATACGCAACTAAAGTGACAGCAGTAGTGCAGGCTTCTGACAGTTTTATTTCAACCCCGACTTCTCCATTTTTGATCAGCGTCATCTCACCTGGGACTGAATTCGTATCCAAGTCAAAGCCATAAATGGTGTGACCATTTTTATAATGTTCAGTTGTGAGAGCCATTGAATGATACGAGTATAAAGTGTCGGTCTCCTGAAATAGTGAAAGGTACCCCATAAGGTATCTGCCAAAAGAGAAATCCAACTCTAACTCATTGAATGGAACAGCTTTCCCATTGACTCTCAGTACTATACTCCGCACATTGAAGTGTTGAAAATTGAAAGGGTTTTCTTTTATATTTCCATTAAAGGCGGAAGAGTTGACCATCCCAAGAACAATTCTTGTTGGTAGTTGACCACCGCATAGATTTTGCTTAGAGAGATCATCTCGATTGGCCCCTTTTATAAAATATTTCATCTCAACTCTTTTTATGGGATACTTTATCCAGTCAGACTGTAGACTTTTTAAGTGAGTGGCTCTTATAGATGGTATAATTGTGTCATGTTTCACAAGCAAAGAAGCACTTTCAATTTCTAAAGCGTATTCATTGTTCTCTGTTGCAGCCATCAGAAAGAATTTTGGTGAGTGTCTATGCAATTTCACTTTTACTGAGCACTTTCCCATCAGGTATCTTGCTTAGTTAAAGAAATCAGCATGTATTCTTCCAATTAATTCGAATGATTTTCCAAATTTTGTTTAGTTAAATCTTGTGACAGCAGACGGATTCACATTGCTCGTGTCTGGAGGGGCTACTGGTGCTATCGCTTCTAAGACTTTTGTTTCCGGAAAATATAATGACATTCCCAGAAACTCATTCTTAACATCCTTGGCATATGAGAGTAACGTTTCCAGAATAGCTCGGTACAGATACATCTTGTCATTTGAGGACACTAATCTTCCTCTACTTGTTTAAACATTGCTCCAATTAGATAGTTGACAGGAAATACAATCGATCGATCTGGTACTGTGTCATTGTCATCGGCTACTTTCCTTTTAAGTGGTCCCCCATCTGTGGCTAGTATTCTACATTTTAGGTGCAACAATGATTGGCTGAAATCTAAATATTCACTCTCGTCGGCTTTAATTTTGAAATGCAGATCAATACCTTTGTCTAAAGTGCTTACAGATTTGTGGTCGACATATCTCGATGCCTCAGTTGAAATATGTGTGCTTGGTACAGTGAAGAGCTCTAGATTAAACATCGCACTCTCGCAGGACTGTGGGTGAACAGCCATAGTTTTTATTTATAGTGCAAGATTTAACTTTCTTCATTTCCCACTGGTTTGCGGAGAGCTCTTTTCACTTTCTTAGATCTACCTGTCACAGGTGTGTTTCTCACAAATTCTGAGATAAGATTCTTCCCAGTGTCTAATAAGGCTTGTTTTACCCCTTTCTTGTTTATTATAATGTCCGATAACACATCTTTTCCAGAACGGACAACTGCTGCTAATACTTTTTTCTTTAGAACTGGGAGTGCTCGTTTGACTAAACTGGATAATATTTGTCCTAGTCCACTACCTTGTTGTATTGGTGATTCAACAAAAACAGGTATATTTTCCCCCGGATTGACAGTAATGGTGATCTATTCCTTTTGTGTTTGGATAATATTTGACGATTCTCATTTTGATATCATAAGAAAAATTTTCTTTTTTTACATTAAAAATTGTCACTTTTCAAAGCATCACACGGTCCATTAAAATTTGTTTTTTCAAAACTTCACCCACTCAGTCTTTCTCTGACTCCTTCATGGTAGCTGTATGTATGCCTTAGGAACACCAATATCCACCAATGTATATAAAGATTTTGTTCCAAACTTAAGTAACTGAATATGATTACTGTACTGTATTGTTTCACCCTCGATCACAATTTCCAGGTTATCCGTCCAAGATAAGATACCTGGCAAGTCTTTCAAAAATTTAAAATTAAATAAACCACAGGTCTTGTTCGCAGAGGAAATTGGTTTAATATGATATCTTTGGATGGAGCTTCTACTTCTACCTCTTTTTTAATCTGTACAAGTTGCGATTCTGGAAGGGGTCTCTTAGTTAATTTCTTTTTCTTATTATTAAGCTTAATTTTAACGTTTGGAGGAAGAGTTTCATCATCAAGTATGTCACTGGTTTTCTTTGGAGGAAGTTCTTTCTCCTCAGGGTTAAAGTTACACTTGTTAAATACTTCCAATGGAATAATTATAGCCTCTTTATAATTCATTTCCCACCTCCGAAAAGTGAACCTAGCACAGACAATGCCACTGGTAATATACTCGTCAAGAATCCCCCTTCTTGTTTCAGAATTTCTTTTCTTTTCTTAAATGAACACCTTTTGTTTGTGACTTCTTTGAGGTGTCTTTTTATTTTCTTTAACTTTCCAATTTTAGAGGGTGAAATTCTCACACGACTATTTACTATGTTTAAGAAGCACTCTGATATAGCATCAATTTCTAGTTTTGTGACTATATCTAAAAGCGCCTTCCTTCTTTTCACATCCTTTGAATTTGCTAATAATGTGAGATAATCTCTCCTCTTTGAAGCAGGTCCCATATTATCTTTCTGTTTTTCTCTCATGCTATTACTAACTGTTGTCTGTATCTGTCCGTAATAATTTTTTATGCCTTGTTGAGCACAAAAACTCTCTGGAAGTTTTTACCAAACAAATCTGTTCTAAAACGAGCATCCCCTGGTGTGCTGACTTTTCCATCTATGAATAAGTGACTATTAGGTCTCTTCGTGGCATTTTTAAATATGTCTAAAAAGATGCCTGACCTCTGTGGAATAAGCCAATGTGTAATCGAGAGGATTGTTAAATAAAATAAGGTATGAGGTGTTCCTATAGATGGTTTTTCTATGTTTTCCCTCACAAAATAGATTTTAAAATATCACAATGGTGCTTATATTCTTGTGGTGACATTTTTTGGTGAACAAATCCGCTATTTCTTAAGAATCACAGATGTCAGATTGAGAATCATCAAAGATAAATACACCATGCTGTTTCTGTTTGGTGAAACCAGTCAAGTCATCTGGTATCCCTTCCATAAGAGTAATTTTGTCTCCATATAATTTTTTCTAATGCTTCCATTTTTTTTACCGCACTATGTAGTCAAATAGAGTATCCACCATCATATTCTAACATTCCAATAGCTTGAGAACAAACTGAGTTTTCCCGCACATGCTCAGACTGGCTACAACTGCAGAAAACGGTGTCCTTAGACACGCATCAAAATCTTCAAAAGTCATTGTTTCTTGTGTGAACACATTACACACCCCACAGTGAAGGTGGTGGTACATCTCATTAGTCTTTTATCTTTACTCTTACCAACTCATTGTCATAAAATCCACCTTTAATAATGTCCTGCTTTTGATCCATTACTCTATATGTCACAGGTTTGGTATTAAGCCTGTCCGCTATGATGAAAACTTCTTTTGTAAATCTTGGAAGATATTTTTAGTGAAAGAATTGTCTAAATGTATCAGTCTCACAAACTCTCCTATCTTGTACATATGTCTGCTCTGACGTTCATCAATTTCATTTTTGTATTGATGATTCCAAATTCTGCTCTCATTTCTTTTTGTGACAAGAATTGGTGACGTACCAATGGATGAATGTTTACTGTTGTTGTAGCTTTGTACAATATCTTGTAAGATAGAGGTGTAATTCAATTTCCCAGTTTTGCTGAAATACTTCCACATTTTTTATTTTAGTGTCCAATTGAAAAACTTTCTCGAAAAACTGCAATGTTAGTGAGAATAAATTTATATCCTTTATTTTCTCTAGACAGGGCACTGACATCTACAAGATCAGCTTGATGTATAGCATCAATGCCATGTGCAATAGTCTTCCTGTATTTCTAAGGTTTTCTGGTTGGTTTGTGTAGTATATAACCATCTTCCCCAGCTAAGAAATCTTGAACCATGGAGAGTGTTATATTTCTGTTTTTCCTCTTTGCCGCTTTATAAAGTTTGTAGCTGTTTGAAAATGAACTTGGTTTCTTAACATCGTAATACAATTTCCTCAGTCAAATGTCTGTTTTGCTGCTCATTCTTTTTTGTATCTAAATCTTAAGACAAATGGACAACACCCTTTCTTTCCTACCTCTGAATTGTCAGTTCGGTCTTTCTTCTTTTTTCAGTTTCACAACAGGTGATAATGATGGTATTATTAGTTATGTTGAATTTCATGGTTTTCTAACTTCTGTGCTAAACAGAACACCGGTAGGAAACCTATTATCTTTAATGCTTTTTTTTCACACGGGCTTTTTTCTTCCGCCTTCTCCACTACAGGTTTTTTTTGTTGTTCACCGGGTCTTCCACAGGTTTCCTCTTTCTTTGCTCTTGTTTAACCTTCTCGTTTAAGTATTTCTTGTGACAAGAGTTACATCTAATTTCCGAGTAAGTGAAGTATTTATCATCATGGAACAGTCGCTTGCAGCATTTACATTCCCTGGAGTTTTTACTTTTACTAGGCAATGAGTTCCATTTTATTCTGAAAAAAATGTTGCAATAGTCTTTGTACGCTTGTCATAAACAGTTCAGGTAATCTTCAAATTTGTCCACGTTGCTTCATCCTTTTCTGTCCATGATTCTTTTCAAACATATTGCAACATCTTAAAAGTCTTTCAACTTTTCTCACAAGAACTTTCTCCTCATCGATGTTAATCAATTTCTCGGTGCTGTCACTTCCATTTTGTTCCACAAAAATGCGATAATACTTGTTGTACTCCTTTTGGAGACAATGCTGGTAGTATCCTAATTCTACCATGGTGCTTTCTTCTTTTCATTGTAATATCCATCCCAAGCATCTTTCAACATCCGTGACTATGTACACCAGCTTGTTGCAACCTAGCCCACAGTATTTGTTGAGTGTTTCCTTAATTTTTTGTGTACTTGATCTGTAAGATAATCATGTTGAAAGTCTGTTAAGTATCCTCTTTCATACTGAGCATTAATGAAAATAACTGTGCTGTACAGGTTTCTCTCAGATATGAAGTATTCCATATTGTTGGTTTTGTGTAGGTTTTCTGAGAATAACTTTCCTAAGACATTTAAGAAGTAGTGTTGACAAACTGCAGCAATTTTCACTGGGTCACTGTAATATTCCCTCAATGGATTATGCCGTAAATAGTTTTTAAATTTTTCCACTGGTTTCTCTACGAAACCAATTTTTTATTGTCTGCAAAATTTTCATTTAACAAATCGAATTTATTTTTTATTATCTTCTGTAAAAGGTAGATAATATTCGACTATATCCATACTTTTACATTTTCCCATAAGTCTACAGATTTGGAGCAGTTTGAAAATAAATGTGTGATATTTTCTGGATGTTCACCATAGAGTCTACACAAGTGAGATTGTGACAACTTAAGTTTACATAATAGGTCATTTATGCCAAGTATTCTTCTCAATATTCTGTATTGAAGCCACACATATACATTATTGTCATGGAGTGTCCGGAAACAGCTTTTATAGATAGATTTCCAACAAAGTTCATCTGGTTCTAAGTGTTCTCAGTACCCTGCTTTACTTCATTATGCCCAGGATTATCTTCTTCTTTGTATATCAGAAAGTCATCTCTTATTTGTTTCTTTGGATTTATTATTGTTCTGACATGAAATGGGATATGTGGTTTCAATACATCAGAGTTATCTTCCTTTTTATTAACAATTATAAATTTTTTTACAAGATTATTTATTGTATAATAGTTAAGGAAGTTAATATTTAAACAATACATTTCCTTTAATTCACTTAAACTGAGCAGAATACCTTCTGTCTTAACTATATCTGAAACCATGTTGATACCTTTTTTAACCCAGTCATGAAAGTAAATGTCTTCTGTACCCCATTTACTGTTATACCAAAGACTATTATTAAATATGTCTTCATTTGTTATAATTTGATGAGAATTTTCACTATCAACCCAATATTTAAACACTGAACCCCAAAAGGGGTTTAGTTTATTTTTAATTTTAATATACCAATCAGATCCAAATGTCAAAATGTTATCAATATTTTGAAGACATTTATCCAATAGTTTATACCAACCGGTTAAACTTGAACTCATTATTAGTTTTAACCACTTTAATTTCATACTCTTTTCAAAATGAAAAATATTTATCATATGTAAACCTCCTTTTAAATATGGTCTACATATGTCTTGTCTGTTAACTTTATCTGGTTTACCCCCCATAAAAATCTATAAAAAATTGAGTTTATTTCTTTTAATATTTTCTCTGTTACAGGTAGTGCCATAAACAGATGTACATATTTGGATAACAGTAAATTCTTAATAATAGTAATCTTTCCAAAGGGTGTAAGGTTTCTGTATTGCCATGAATCTATAATTTTGTTTACTTTACTTATTGCCTTTGAATAGTTCCTCTGTGGTATACTTGACAAATTCACAGAGAATTCTAGTCCTAATAAATTAAACTCAGAGTCATCCCACACCAAGTCAGAAGAAACTGTTATCTTTTCTTTTGATCTTTTTACTACCAAACCATATAAGTTTTATTTTTTTAGACTTCATTTTGAGTCCAGACATAGAACCAAATATTTCTAAGACATTTAAAGCTGCCTGTAGTGAATGTTGAGTGCCATCCAGGATGATAGTAGTGTCATCAGCGAACTGTGCTATCTTGAATGAATATTTACGAATTTCTATACCTTTAATATCTTTATTATTTATAATAAGGAGGGTTAAAAATATTCAGCTACAATCAGAAATATATATGGAGATATGGGCGCACCTTGCCTGCAGCCTCTGCCAATGGTTATAGCTTCTGATAAAAATCTGCATTGTAGGATGTATGCATTTATATATATAATTTGAACGCATTTTATAAAGTCTTTATTAAGCCAAAAAATCTCAATGCTGAATATAAAAACTTCCAAGAAACAGAATCAAAGACTTTTTCAAAATCAATAAGTATTAGTAAACCTGGAATGTTATGTTTTTCTGTATAATACAGCAGATCATACACAAGTCATGTGTTTTCAACTATATTTCAACCTTTTATAAATCCAGATTGATTTACTGAAATAATACTGTCCAAGTTAGGCTTTAATCTTTCTGCTATGGCTGCTGAAGCAAGCTTATAAATTGTACAAAGTAACGAAATGGGGCGCCAATTCTTCAATAACTGTCTATCTTTATTGCTCTTTGGGATACAACTTATTATCGATTGCCTTGAAGAAATTGAAAGTTTTCCTTTTGTATAGCAGCTATTTAAGGCATTAACAACAAAATATTTTATCCTACCCCAAAATACCTTCAAAAATTCTGTTGAAATGTCATCTATCCCAGGAGACTTATTTTTTTTCATCTTTTTAATATAGCACCTTGCTCATTTACATTCAAATTTGTACCCAAATCTAAATTTGGGATTTTTAAAATTTTATTTATCAGTGAATTTTGGATAAGATATGGTTCTAATAAGCAAACATCTTTACTATTAAACAGTTTTTAGTAAACTTCCTGAACTTCTTTTCAGATCTTTTTTTGGTCTGTAATAATTGAATTATCTGCCAATTTAAGCTTTTTTATTGTTTTAGTAATAAAATCACCATTTTCTAATTTACATGAGCTATATGAGCTAGGCTTCTCTCCTTCAGTCAGCCATTGCATGCGTGATCTAACAATTTGCCCTTTGACCTTTTCATTCTGCAAAATCTCAAGATCCAGCCTTTTATCTTCTAAAATTCCTGTAAATGTTTGTGTGTTAATACAAGTTTCTAGGTCTTCAATGTCTTTTAACAGTTGTTTTTCTTGCTGATTTTGTTCACGTTTTAACTTTGATGAACATTTTATTGTTTCTCCACGAATTTGTAAAAGTAATACTTCTAAAAAGGTATCATCATCAATAGCGAATTAGATGTTATTGTCAGTGTGTTTCAGATATTCTAAATTGTATACTGGTAATGCATATTTGAATTTATCAACCTGAATCACATTATTTATTAGATCTAAATAATCTTGTTGCTTTAGAAGGCTATTGTTAAATTTCCAAAAACCTTTATCATGTCTAAAATTGCTCAATTTTATCTTCAGCTCTATAATTGAATGATCAGACTTATAACTTGGCTTTATGTCACAGCTATCAATAATGTCCATCATGGGATGTGTCACCAAAAAATAGTCCAATCTGGCCATTTTGGTTGGATTTCTTCTTCTCCAAGAAAATATTTTTGCATTTGGATGTATTTCTCTGTATGCATCAACCAAATTCTTATGTTTCATCACTTCTAAAGCCTCTTTTCTAGCCCTAGGGTTATTGGCATTGGTGTAGTGAATACAGTCCTTTTTCGGATCTAAAACTAAGTTAAAGTCACCACAAATAATTGTATACTGTGAGTGTGTACAATCAATACAATTTTGAAGATCTTTAAAAAAATTTGGATCATCATTATTTGGACCAGATATTGTGATAAGATTAAATTTTATTGTATCAATGGATATTAACAGACTCAGCGTATTACCTTTTTTGTCCTTTTTTATTTCTAAAACATCAAACTCAAAATCTTTATTCAATAGAATTCCAATTCTCCTTGAGTTTGTTTTAATTCCATGTAGATAACAGTTACCCCAAATTTGTTTAACACTGTTAAGATCAGCTTCAATTGAATGTGTGTCTTGAAGACATACTATAAATGCTTTTGTTTCTTTTAGATAAGTAAGAACCTCCATTCGTTTCTGTTTACCATGTAATCCTTCACAGTTCACTGACAACAATTTGATACTATCTGAATGAACCATTCCAAATTTGGGCACAACATTCAAACAGGCATGTTTTATTAAACTGATTTTGTATTCTAAATTTTAACTCAGAATAGAAGAGGTTATTAAAATAATAAATGGTTAGTTTAGTATGTATGTAAATCCAACCAGCTAATTGGATGCTAATAAAGCGATGCTCTTAACTTAATTAACAACAATTATTTCAGCTTCAAAATTAAAACAGATACCGTTTTTACATTACTTACCATACTTTTTAGTCTTGTTACTTATTACATTAGTTGCAGTTTAAATTTTACAAGTATTGAAGCATATTCAACACAAGTTTAAATCAATTTTATGAATTTATATCTTAATTTGCACAATTCATTTTAAAATGGATCATTTAAATGTAGATCATTGAATTAAGCCACAACTTTCGGTAGAGGTATATTGAGGATTTTCAACCATTAACCACTAGAAAGGTAATTTCAAACAATTTCACCCAATTTAAAACAATATTCCAAACATTTTCAAACACAAGACAAATTTTATATATTTTACAGCTTAATTATCCTCCTTCATTTAGATATAAGATCTAATACAAACAAGTTTTCAAAACAACTTTCAATAACAATATCTTTAAAATATTACTTTTAAATGTAAGCCAATAAAAGGGCTACATAGAACATTTTTGACATTAGCTTCAACCTTAATATTTCAAAATTATTTAAACATTTTCAGTTAAGGAGCAGATTTTGCAACAATATTAATACAAATCACTGCATTGAGCAATAATTTTCAAAAATAGTACACTCAATATATTGCAAGATTTTCAACCATTAACCAATAAAAAGGCAATTTAAAACAGTTTCAAGCAAGTTAACAACAAATGTTTCAACAACATTTTTAAGCTGAAAACAAATTTTATATATTATATAGCTTAATTATCCCCCTTCATTTAGATTTAAAATCGAATACAGTTTTTCAAACAACTTTCAGTAACAATATCTCCAAAATATTGCAGTAATTTCAAAAATAAGCCAAAAAGGGACTACATAGACGTTTTTGACATTAACTTCACTAACATTTCAAAGTTGTTTAAACATTTTCAATTAAGGAGCAGATTTTGTAACAATTTATAAATTTTTAATGTTCTTAATGTTATTTTAAAAATATCTATAAGCTGCTGAGACAACTACTAGTATGAAAAAGACTTTCAAAACTAATGTATTTATATCGACTCAGCTTAAAACCTCTTATTTATATTAAGATAGTTTCAGACCTAAATAGGATCTGGAAAGATAATACCCATCGCCAATAACTCTTACACCAATTTCAGTACTGGTGATAATAAGCTCTTAACTATTTCAAACATCAAGATCAACTAGTACTAGTATCTTTATATACTTAAAATATTTTCAAAGTTTGAAAAACTAAGTATTTTTAGAATTTATTCAATCCAACTATGTGCAGTCTATACACTATTTAGAAGCCACAATTTAACAGTAACAAACTCAACGGTGGAACAGGTGCTAGAAGAATATATATATATACATATATTCCTGGATTCATCATTAAGTAGACACTTCGATGTAAATACACCACCTTAGGTAGACATTTTACTTAAGTAGACATTTTTGTGTCTACTTAATGTTTGGACCTCTTAAAAATTATTTTTAAAGATTTTTATAAGACAACTACAATGCAGTCCTGTTCATTGGTAGCTATAATTTGAATAAAATCAATAATAGCCCAAAGTTTCGAAGTGTATATTTTCCTTAAGTAGACAGTGTGTAAAGGCTTCACTTAGTTAGACACAAATTAAATTTAAAATATTAAAAAAATTAATAGTGTATATGAAAATTATATTTATACTGTCGAGTAAAGGATTTTTGAAAGCATCATTTAAACTTGGTTTTTTTGTTCTTCCTTCCACAAATAAAAAAAATAGAAGACATACTTTTTCATGCCAAATATACAGTTTAGACTAAATGATTACATGTGTACATTGTAGTTCTGTACTCATACATATCAAAAAATTACAAACATGCATAATAATTTATTTTGTTTAATTTTTTGGCAAAAGAAAGGTACCATATGACCTCTAATTGCATATAGATTAAGATAAGCACATCAGGAAGAACTTAAAATTGTACCCTGAAGTACATGTAAATGTTGCTTATCAGTATCGTATTTGTAAGACAACTTACACTTATGTTCCAGTTTACTTATCTATAAATAAACATTCTGCATGTAATAATGACCAAATTTGGTAGTTGTCTCATTAAACTCGCCCATTTATTAAGCATTTTACAAGGTCTAAAAGCTATACTTTGATCTTTTAATAAAACTTATTTGACAAACTTTTCCAGATTTCTGAGTATTATTGGATTGGGGGATTTTTCCATGGGTGTTCATGATCTTAATTTTCTGATATTTTATGTTAAGTTTCCAGTTAAATTATCTAAAACTGGCACTTTGCATACATTTATGATTAATTTGGTTTTGGTTTAATTGAAATTGTTTAATTAATGAAAATTTGACAGGCATTTTAAAAGATACTTTGATTTCCCAGTACTATATAAATAGGTGTATTTTTCCGTCGGTGTTGCTGCTCAATATCTTAATTTTAAGACATCTTATGTCATATTTCGGGTTTAATTATATACATAAAAGTGTGCTATACATATTAAACTGTAATTTGATATTTGTTTCATTTTAATTACGTAATTATTGAGAATTTGACAGGCATTTTAAAATAAGCTTTGATGTCTCAGTATTTTTGGACAAGACAATTTTTTTAGATATTGAACACCAACATTCAGGAAAAAATCGTTATCCTGGAAAATTAAAGGCTTTGTAAGTGCTTAATATTTGCTGGAATTTAATGAGACAACCACCAAATTGTCCATTATTATGTGTGGAATGCTCGTATATAGATAATTAAACCAGAAATTTAGCATAAAATATCTTAAAAGTAAGATATTGATGGACTAAATCCACGGAAAAAGTCGCGGAATGAAAATAACTAGTAAACTAGATCTACGCATCAGAGAACCAATGCAAATCTGTATCTACAGGAACAACAACTCACCAAAGCCAGTGAATCATCATTTGACCTTGAAGGAGGAGCCAAAGGTCAAATGTAACAACATCAGCAGATTCCCAACCTATGATATCCTACCAGTTGGTTTACATTGCATACCTCTTGGGCCAATAATAAGGGAGTTATAAGCACTTTCAAGTTTTTCTATCCTCGTTTGTCCTTGAAGGAGGGGCCCAAGGTCAAATCTGATCACATCAAAAGATTCCCAGCCCATGATTTCCTTTAGGTTGGTTTACCATCTCAAACCTGTAGGATCAATAATAAGCGAGCTATAAGCACTTTTAAGTTTGGCTATCCTGGTTTGACCTTCAAGGAGGGACCCAAGATCAAATCCGACCACCCCAAAAGATTTCCAGCCCATGATTTCCTGTTAGTTGGTTTACCATCCCAAACTTCTAGAACCAAAAATAAGCGAGTTATGAGCACTTTTAACTTTGGCCATCCTCATTTGACCTTGAAGAGGGGGCCCAAGGTCTAATCAGACCACACCAGAAGATTCCCAGTTAATGATTTCCTATAGGTTGGTTTACCATCCCAAACCTGTAGGACCAATAATAAGCGAGTTATAAGCACTTTTAAGTTTGGCTATCCTCATTTGACCTTGAAGGAGGGACACAAAGTCATATCTTACAACATCAGAAGATTCCCAGCCCATGATATCCTACAAGTTAGTTTCACATTACAAACCTCTAGGATCAATAATAAGTGAGTTATAAGCACTTTTAAGACTGGCTGTACTCATTTGACCTTGAAGGAGGGGCCCAAGGTCAAGTCTGACCACTTCTAAAGATTCCAAGCCCATGATTTCCTATAAGCTGGTTTTAGACTACAAATTTCCAAGACCAAAAATAAGCGAGTTAGAAGCACTTTAAAGTTTGAGTATCCTCATTTGACATTGAAAGAGCTGTCCAAGGTCAAATCTGACCACATCAAAAGATTCCAAGCCCATGATTTACTATAAGATAGTGTCGCATTGCAAACCTCTAGGACCCAAAATAGGTGAGATATAAGGTCATTGCAATAGGATAACCCTGTTTGACATTAAACATGTGATATGGCGGCCATTTTGTTTTTAAGGCTAGGTCAAAATTACTGTCAGGCTAGCTTTTCTAGCCATATATCTTTTCTGCAAATTTGATGAAACTAGCTGGAATATTTCAAGATTTAGAGCACCTTTATAATTTTCAAACAACTAGCTATGGCGGCCATTTTGTTTTTCAAAATGAGGCCAACTTTTTGCACAGACAGGTTTTTAGCCATAAATATTACCTGCAAATTTGGTGAAGATGTCTATAAATGAATGAGATATTAAGGACACACATACAGAAGACGTTTTATAATCTCCTGACCACAGCCTTCGACCAGAGCTGAGAGATAATTAAACTGGAAACCTAACAATTGAAAATAACTAGTGAATTATAAGCTCTGTTAAAAACTGTTAAATTCTTACAATTTGTGAGATTTTAATGAGACAACCACCAAACTGTTCGTTATAATGTGTAGAATACTCACTAATTCATAGATAACAAGGCCACTGCCACAGCAGTTATCTCTCACCTTAGAATCAGTAATAATAGAGAACTAAAGGAGATGTAAGTTCTTTGTAGTAAGATAACCTACTTGACATTGAAGAAGGGGTCTAACGTAAAAGTCAGCAATTGGCAAAGAGACTCAGGCCTTTACTTCCTTTAAGTTTTTTCACATTTGGAATCCTTAGTAGCAATGATAAGTGGGTATAAGGCATTTTTAACGGGATAATCCCATTTAACATGTCTTAAGACGGCCATTTTGTTTTCGAAACTAGGCCAAATTATTATCAGCCTAACTTTCCTAGCCATATATATTTCGTGCATGTTTGATGAACCTAGCTGCAACATTTCAAGATTTAGAGCATTTTAATGATTTTTAAATGATTGGCTATGGCGGCCATTTTGTTTTTTTAAAATAAGGCCAAAATTTTATAGTACCAATATTAAAAGTGAAATAAGGACATTTTAGTGCGATGACCCCATTTAACCTTGAAGCAGGAGTGAAAGGACAAATTCAACACCTGGAAAAGATTCCCAGACCATGACTTCCTACAAGTTGTTTTTACATTCTGAACCTCTAAGAGGAATATTAGGGGAGATAAAAGGCCTTTTTAATAGAATAACCCCGTTTGAAATTAAACATGTGATATGGCAGCCATTTTCCTTTTAGAACTAAGTCAAAATTACTATCAGGCTAGCTTTTCTGGCCATATATCTTTTGTGCAAATTTGATGAAGCTAGCTGTAATATTTCAAGATTTAGAACAACTTTATGATTTTTAAACAATTGGCTATGGCGGCCATTTTGTTTTTCAAAATGAGGCCAAAAGTTTGCGGAGACAGGTTTTTGTAGCCATAAACATTCCCTGCAAATTTGATGAAGATATCTATATAAATGAATGAGATGTTAAGGTTTATGTTAAAACCTGACAAACGTACGCACGGATGTATGCACAAACAGACACATGTATGGAAGGCATTTACAATCTCTCGTCCACAGCCTTTGCTTTTCATAGTCTCTCAAACGAGGATAGCCAAACTTAAAAGTGCTTATAACTTTCTTATTATTCAACCTAGAGGTTTACACTATGAAAAAAGTCATACGAAATCTTGGGGTAGGAATCTTCTGATGTTAGATTTGACCTTTGGTCCCTCCTTCAAGGTCAAACAATGGTTCACTGCCGGTGGATACATATTTGCATCGGTTCTCCGATGTGTAGGTCCAGTTTTATCTCGTTACCACGAGATAATAACTTATTTTAAAGATAGTAAGTTGTTCCCACAAGAAAGTAAGTCATCACCAGAAGATACTGATTCCATCTTACAAGTTAGTAAGTTGTTAACACAGAAGGTAGTAAGTTGTTAACACAGAAGTTAGTAAGTTGTTAACACAGAAGTTTTTCCAACAAGTGAGCAAGTTATTATACTAAGTTGATCCCATGACATAGCAAGTCATTCCCATGAGTGAGTGGTGGGAATGACCTACTGAGTGGTAGGAAAAACGTAGTAAGTGGTGGGAGTGACTTTGTAAGTGGTGGCAATGAGTTAATAAGTGGTGGGAATAACTTTGTAAGTGATGGGAACAAGTTAGTAAGTGGTTGGAACGAGTTAATAAGGGGTCTGAATGAGTCAGTAAGGGATGGTTTTGTCTGAAAATAAAACAATTTAATGTCTTGTGGTAACCTCTTATTCCCACAAATAAGTATCTCATTCCCATGACTTAGTATCTCATTACCACGACCCAGCATCTCATTGCCACAACTTAGTATCTCATTACCATGACTTACTAACTTGTGAGAATGACATTGTATTTTGTGGTAAGAACTTGATTACTCGTGGAAGATCGTTTTCCCCCGATTTTTGCCAGCCATCTTGAATTTCTGGGTAACACACAAAAATTCATTTATCTCAGAAATGGTGCTAGATAGAGCAATTTCAACGAAATTTTTGATCCCTAGTTTATTTCAAGAGTCTACTGGTGACTTTTATCAAAAATTGTTTTCACACCAATTTCTTGAATTTTTTGCATAAAATACAAAAACGAATTTATATCAGAAACGGTGTAAGATAGAGTGACTTTGGCAAAATTTTTGACCCCCAGGGTATCTGCAGCATCTTCTGGCAACTTTTTTCATCAATCATTTTTCCTCTATTTCTGGCAGCCATCTTGAATTCGGTGTAAAACACAAACACATATTTTTCTTTAAAACGGTGTGAGATAGAGACATTTCAGCAGAATTTTTTTTAAACTATTGCATTTAGAGTATTTTATTGAAATATGTTATTCACTTACTTTTAGGTTAGGTGCAACATAGTAAAATTTCAGACCTGTAGCTCATTCCATAGCTGAGTAATAGCTACTTTGAGGTTTTGCACTGTTCAGTAAATTACTTCTAACTTTAAAACTATTGCATTTAGAGTATTTTGGTGAAATCTGTTACTTACCTACTTTAACATCAGGCATAACATAGTAAAATTTCAGACCTGTAGCTTATTCCATAGCTGAGCAATAGCTACTTTGAGGTTTTCACTGTTGAGCAAATCACTTGGAACTTAAAAACTATTGCATTTAGAGTATTTTGTTGAAATTTGTTATTAAGTTACTTTTAGGTTAGCTCTAACATAGTAAAATTTCAGACCTGTAGCTCATTCCATTGCTAAGTAATAGCTACTTTAAGGTTCTCACTGTTGAGTACATCGCTTGTAACTTTAAAACTATTGCATTTAGAATATTTTGTTGAAATATGTTATTCACTTACTTTTAGGTTATGTGTAACATAGTGAAATTTCAGACCTGTAGCTTATTCCATAGCTCAGTAATAGCTACTTTGAGGTTTTCACTGTTGAGCAAATCACTTGGAACTTGAAAACTATTGCATTTAGAGTATTTTGTTGAAATCTGTTATTGACCTACCTTTAGGTTAGGTGTAACATAGTAAAATTTCAGACCTGTAGCTCATTCCATTGCTAAGTAATAGCTACTTTAAGGTTCTCACTGTTGAGTACATCGCTTGTAACTTTAAAACTATTTCATTTAGAGTATTTTGTTGAAATATGTTATTCACTTACTTTTAGGGTAGATGTAACATAGGAAAATTTCAGACCTGTAGCTTTTTCCATAGCTGAGCAATAGCTACTTTGAGGTTTTCACTGTTGAGCAAATCACTTGGAACTTAAAAACTATTGCATTTAGAGTATTTTGTTGAAATTTGTTATTAAGTTACTTTTAGGTTAGCTCTAACATAGTAAAATTTCAGACCTGTAGCTCATTCCATTGCTAAGTAATAGCTACTTTAAGGTTCTCACTGTTGAGTTCATCGCTTGTAACTTTAAAACTATTTCATTTAGAGTATTTTGTTGAAATATGTTATTCACTTACTTTTAGGTTAGGTGTAACATAGGAAAATTTCAGACCTGTAGCTTTTTTTATAGCTGAGCAGTAGCTACTTTGAGGTTTTCACTGTTGAGCAAATCACTTGGAACTTAAAAACTATTGCATTTAGAGTATTTTGTTGAAATTTGTTATTAAGCTACTTTTAGGTTAGCTGTAACATAGTAAAATTTCAGACCTGTACCTCATTCCATTGCAAAGTGATAGCTATTTTAAGGTTCTCACGGTTGAGTACATCGCTTGTAACTTTAAAACTATTGCATTTAGAGTATTTTGGTGAAATCTGTTACTTACCTACTTTAACATCAGCCATAACATAGTAAAATTCCAGGGGCCGATTTCACTAACAGACTTAAGCCCAAACTTAGACTTAAATTTAAGACTTTGGTCTTAAATTTTGTAAACAGAATGTTAAGTCTGTGGACTTAGACTTAGTGGATTTCACAAAGCAACTAAGTCCATGAAACTGCTAAGTCAGTGGACTTAACTTTAAGTCTGGTAGGAAGTGGGCTTAAATTTGGTAAAGTGGACTTAAATATGGCCGCCCGAAGAAGGATTTTTTATGATTTGAATATAAGAAGGGGAATTAGAAGAGAAAGAGTGTTTAAGGATAGAAATAACCCACTGGAATATCTGACAGATGATGAAGTTCTTTTTAAATTTCATTTCTCAAGGGGTGGAATACTATTTCTCTGTGATGTGCTTGAGCCAGAGCTAGGAAGGGTTACTGCACGAAGCCATGCCATACCAGTGTTGTTACAAGTTCTATCAGCGTTGTATTTTCTCAGTACTGGATCATATTACAGAGTGTTGGGTGATAGTTCCGACATTAATCTTTCCGTGGCTTCCATATGCAGAATTGTTCATCGTTTTACACTAGCCCTTTGCAACTTGAAAGATCATTTCATTAGATTCCCTACTACCCCTGATGAAATCAATAAAAGTCAGCAAAATTTCTACTCACAACACAGAATTCCCAATGTTGTAGGGCTCATAGATGGCACCCATGTACAAGTAATAGCCCCTAGTGTAAATGAGGAAGCCTACGTAAACAGACTGCACTATCACTCCATAAACTGTCAAGTTGTGGTTGACGAGGACTGTCATATAATCAATATAGTTGCAAAGTGGCCTGGCTCAGTCCACGATAGTACTGTGTTGAACCAATCAAAATTAAGTGATTATTTTGAAAATACTGAGGTTGAACACGGAAAGGGGCTCCTTTTGGGAGATGCTGGCTATCCATGCAAGAGTTGGTTGTTGACACCTTTCAGGAACATCAGAAATCAGCAACAAGAGAGATATAATCGGTAAGGAAATGAAAAGTTATACCATAAATTTTATGTTGTATTTTAAATATTAATTAGTTAAAAGATGAAAATTAGAACTTACTACTTTCAGAATTTGTAGTTTCCTATTGTTTTCGGTTAAAATTCCTCTTGATTGATGAGCGTTCCATTATCTGAACAAAAATCTCACTCCCAACCTGTTCACATGATAAAGGTTCAAACTGTAATATGCTTAAAGCATCACTGCTCACAAATTAATTTGTCTCATTAACCACTTTAGTGATGTATTTATCCAACGTTTTCAATAAATTCTTTTAGACCTCATTACAAAGTACATGTTGAATTTCAGATTTACCCTTCAGAAGAAAAACAAAATGACAGTGCTATAAATAATATTAAGCACTGAAATATTGTTTCCCAAATCTTGGGCAACAGTTTGTCTAATGTTGTTTTTTTTTCTACAGATACCCAGTGTAAAATATATCCATTGTTTTGACAAATGTTTTAGAACCATATGTCTTTCAAATATATCCATATATCTCTATTTGAATGACATGTATTTTATTACTTTGCTGCATATATAAACATAAAAGAAATTACCATTGTTTAAACAACTGTGTTTTATAGCTACATATAGTTTTCCCTGGTAAAATATCAACATTGTTTTGAAAACTATTGAAGAAACACAGAATATGCAAACCTTGTCATGCTGTCCTGTATTGGGTTTATGATTGAAGAAATATGATTGGTTATACCAAATAATGTAAACATAACTTTGCCTTTGGTTTGACCCTACATGTGCCAATATGACAAAAATCAATATATGCAAAGTGCACTGAGTAGGTGTGATCTTTAGCTGTGTCAAGGACAGTAAACAAAAAAGTATTTCACCAGTGGGAGAATAAACATTTTTCTTTTTTGTATTTGTGTCAGTAAAATGACGTGAACATTTATTTAGAGCAGTTTTCCCCTAATTGTACCTCGTTGTCCTCTTCCACATGTGTAATGCTAGTATTATTATGTTATTTATGCAAATGACCTTTGCAAGCATGGGCGAGGCTCCATTTGGGAAAACAAAATAATACAAAAAGCACATGAGTGGTATAATGGGTATTGGGTAATTAAATTAATGAAAATTTTTTTTTAATCCATTTATGGCAGAATGTTTTATTAAATTAGCAGTGAGCAACTTCAATGTAGTGAAAATAAAGTAATTGCTGTGCTGTGTACTGTGAAGTGTTGATAATTTAGAATGCATCTTTATGTGTATGACACACATTAACATTATGCACTCATGCATGTTACTACAAGATGTAAAAGGGCCATTATGTTCTCCTATATGACAGTGTAATGCAAAATAAATACATTTCTTGCATTGAAATCAATTTGCAACCAAAATGGTTATTTGAACTGCCATTAACGCATTGTGGTATGTCCAATATATTAGGTGTAGTGGTTTTTGCTTGGCATTGATATATATAGGCATTACCTTGCAGTGTTCTGGTAAGAAAGAAAACTCATTAAATTATATTTAAAACTGATATGTTTGAAGTGTAAGACTGTACATTATTAATTTTTGTACGTTTTAGTGCCCACAAGTCATGCAGATGTAGGGTTGAAAGAACCATTGGTCAACTGAAACGACGCTGGGGACTGTTGCATCAGGAACTTAGAGTCACCCCCGAAAAAGCTGGGAGAATAACTGTGGCGTGTGCAGCTTTACACAATTTGGCTAAACGGTTCAATCTACCAGAAGTGAATGGTTAGCATTGTAACTTAATTTTCACAAGTAACAATTTTATAATAAATGAATTAAGAATTATTACCCCATATTATTTCATTATACATTTATATGTTAAGACAATGTTAAATACAAATTTCTGTCATCAAATGCCAAGATTCACCCGTCGTATTTAACATCATATTCACAGCCCAGGTTCTCAACTGGACAGACTCTCATCATTGTCACTTGTGGCCATTTAAGAAAGATACTTTAAATTATTTTTAGCATGTATCTGGAATGTGTACTATCTATTTTAATTTAACGTAATAGAAAATAAATGATACATAAATTTGCAAACTTGCATTTAAGCAATGTTTTAATTTTCAGGTCCAGCACAGCCACAACAGTTTGATCCAAATGCTACATTAATCTTTCAGGGTGCTGAGGAAACCGCTATGAGGGATTATATTGTCCATACCATGTAGAAAGGTATTATTGCATAAGAATGCAACTTATATACTACATGTACATGGTTTTATTAGCTGAAGTATTACTTTAAATGTCCATGTTGTGAGGCCATTCTGAATGAAAGCCACAAACCCATGTAAAGCAATAACAAAAGAAAAAGTTTCTTTTAAAATTTTTATTGATGTAAAACAAACAAAAAGTGCCATTTACAGAAATACCTGAAGATAAAATTGGAATAAGAAATTAGAAAAAGTTTCAATGACAACAAAAAAAAATTAATTAAAAAATTTCATTTCACGTATTGAGTGTAAACATATGAATTATATATTAAATTAATATAACTGAACAATGACTATATTAATAAAATTAATACTTCTATCAATATGTACAAACGTATCATGAACATATGTTATATTGTAACTTGTAACTCAACATCAAAAAATTGCATTCCTGAAGAAAGTTGCAGCTCTATAATAATGACTCAATAAAAATCAATTACAGTGTATTTATGTTAACATGTCTAATAAATTTATACTTTATCTTTGTAGTTTTGCTGCTATCACAGGAATACAATTGGAATAAATACCATGACTAGACTTAGTGCAACAATTGACATGACTAGTAAATTGTACAATAGCTATTTACATGGATTCATATTAAAAGAGACTGATGCACAACAATGTGGAAAAAATTCAAGTGTTTGTTCAAGTGTAGTGATGAAAATATTCTGGAACCCTCAGTAACAGTGTATTGCATATAGAGCTTCCATATATATAAATACATGTATCACTAACATTTTCAATAAATGGTGTACAGAAAGAAGCCGTTCAAGAAAAATGCCCATCAAGTGAATCCCAGCAGCAAAGAAGCCCATCAGGAAAATTGACCATCAGTTATTCACTGTTTATTTGATATAAATAAATACATAAAAACCTTAGGAAAGTTATACACAAACCTTAAAGAGAAGTGGGGTGTAATCAATTGTAAATGTAGTTTATCATTACTTTACATAAGATTTTTATAAGTAATAGTTAAATTTCATGTTGCACAGAAATTTTGAAAAACTGATGGGCAATTTTCATACCCATCACTTCAGCTGATAGGCAATTTTTATGATGGGTTTTTTTGTTGATGTCATTCACTTGATGGTCATTTTTCCTGAACTGCTTTTTTCAGGGATTCTAAATAAATATGTTTATTGCCTGGTTTATAACCTGTGTTAGTTCACTTTCAGTAAAAATGTGAAATGAAATTTTGATGTTCACGGGTTATAAAATTAAATTCATTCATTAAAAGTACCTAAGTACAAGTACTAATTTCAAAAGCATTTGTATGTGACGTGATGAAAGCTTGTAATGTAAATGGACAAGTTTATAAAATTACATATCCAAATATTAATCAAATTATGATGCTTTATGTATCAAGAACAACATTCAAGGTAATAAGATTCAAATATATTTCTTGTTCAAGAACTGGCTTTTACTGTAGTTTTAACAATTTATTTTAACAATGTATTTATTTTCCAAATACGTGTATTTACTGGTATCACATATTTACTGTAACATATTAATATATGTTATGTACAAGTTGAGATTTTGTTCAAGTTGCAATTTGTACAAGAAATCTGTACAAGTTGCAACTTGTATAACCAGCTTGTACAAGTTGCAACTTGTATTGGTAGACTTGTACAAGTTTCAACTTGTACACATTTTGGACCTGTACAAATTGCAACTTGTACAAGCTCTATATTCAGCAGTTGAGAAAGGTATTTTAATGAATTTATACTTGAAAATTTGTACAATCAGCATATCAGATCTTCACAAATAACAAATTCACTGTAAATTATACTTTTTTAATGAGAAAGCCTCCTGTGGATCTGTATATTTTCATAATTTTATTGACATTTATGACACTTTTTAAATGCATATCTTTTTCGTATTTCAAAATTTTTCATCACATCAGCAAACCTGAAGCCTACATAAAATTAATTGTTTTCTGGTGATGAAACCACATGTAAATTTAAGACTATCAAAGGATTATACGTAACATATGTACATCTTCTTTAAACTTCTCTGTTTCTTGTATAACAGAATTTATAATAAGAAGCACATGTTGTATATAATAGGAAGACTTCCAGAGAGACATATAAATGCATATTTAAAGAGAATATGTTGGGCCAACGTCGGTCCGACGGTGGAATGCTATCTGTGATGCAAAAACGTTAATATTTAACTTGCATTTTGTAAGCCATTTCTGTATGGATTTTATGATCAAAAGTGCCTTCAAATGAAGTGGATAATAACTGTAATTATTAAATTTTATAAGTGACAGAATATATGGATTTTGTACAAGTTGCAAAATCTCAAATTTTACATAACATATGTAACATTACATATGTAAAATCAGTAAGTACACCTAATTGCATTTTTGGTCAGTAAATATGTGTTTTACATTTAACTGTACATATGTATAGTGTAACCAGGCATTACGCATAATGACTTAACATTTTTGTTATTTCGCGAAAAGCCGATACAGTTTAGCTATATTGCAAAATGGCTAGGCACTAATGGATGTGCTAGGTTGATAATGTTTGATGGCGGTCCATATGTACAGGATATTGCCCTATGAAATAAAGTTATTGTACCATTAATAATGATACATTTCACAGTTATTGTCATTTACTTGTGAAAATAGTACCATGTATAAGTAATTTGTTTACAAATATTGTACTCTCACTTTAAATCTGTAACTAGCCATATCTCACTTATTGTTGCACGAATTTCCACCAAATAAAAATGAATAAAAGCAGTTTAAATATATATTTCCATTGGTATAATACAATGTTTAGTAGGTTGCTGAAAAAGCAATTATGCGTAATGCCTGGTTACACAAATTGCCTGTAGCATATACACTTCTTCAGAGTAGTATTACATGTTTACACGAACTGTCATATGTAACAATTACCAAAACTGTAGTTACATGTAGTGAAGGGTTTTACATATTTACTTAAGCAAATTACAGACATGTTTCAATCAGTTAATTGATATAGTCTTAAATAAAGTCAGTTTTTACTGAAATGCCACACCATTGGATTTTGTGGATCTTGAAAAAAAGTAACATCTCCACCTTCATCATCCCCTAAAATATCATTTACCATTGGTGCGTTAAAGGCCTCTTGAATGATGTTGCTCTCTGCAGGTGGTACTTCACTTTCTGAATTTTCTGAAGTCGGCTTTTTTGAAGATTCCTCAGTTAACTTCCTCTTTTTATTTCTACCCTTCTTCTGTATGTCCATTTCCAGCACTGTGTTTTGTAAATCAAAATTCCTTATTTGTTTCTCAAGTAATCTAATCTCCAGTTTGCCTTTCTCAATGTCAACTTTTAACAATTCCATACGCAGCTCAGTTTCAGTGTCTCTTTTCCGCTTGCAGTCATTCCCTGTTTTCTGAAACATGTTTTACAAATATTTTAATTCAGAAAGAAATTTAATTTATTACACATTAAAAGTCGTACCAGTATAACACTGTTACCTTCATTTGGGATATATTAGCTCCCGCCTGCGGTCAAAATGTGAATACAACTTAAACGAAGTTAAGGCCTGATAGTTTTTCTCAATTGTTAACTACTTCACTTACACTATGGAGAGTTTTTGATTAGTGAATTGCTCGCCTACTCAAAATGAGTAAATACCTATTATCAATAAAATTATTGCAGATAGCCAGTATTTCTCAAATAACTCATTCACCTACATTTTACAGAGTTATCACATGCTAAACTTTTTTTATGAATTTTTAAAATACTTTTTAATGCATTGAAATTAATGAAATCATGCACTAAATCATTTATAACTTGAAGCGTATTGCATTTAGAGCATTTTCTTGAAATATGTTATTCAACTACTACTTCCATAGCTACAATATGGTGAGTAACTTGGGTGTCTATATCAATAGCTAAGTAAGTAATAGCTACTTTTGGACTTATCACTAACTTCCATCATGAGTGAAATCACTTGTAACTTGAAAACTATTGCATTTACAGAATTTTGTCCTAATATGCTATTCACCAACTTATGGTTCAGCTATAAGCCTATAACATAGTAAAATTTGAGACCTCTAGTTTGACATGTTTTCATATTGTTTCAAGCAATATGTCATCTCAGCAAAAGGAAATATTTCTTCACTTTTATTAATGTGCAGTAGTTATTACCCCACAGCCCTTATTGGCTGTTGTAGTATTGTTTTCACCCATGGTGTCCGGATGGGCGGGCGGTGGGAAAAAGTTCGTCCAGGCTGTATCTCAGAAACCGTAAGGTGTAGGAAGTTCATACTTGGACATTTGTTGGGCAGTGTAGGTGTGCAACGTCATGGTGTGACCTTGATTTGACCTTTGACCTTGTTGTAGTGACCTTGACCTATAAAATCTTGTCCGGGCTATATCACGGAAACCATAAGATGTAGAAAGTTGATACATCGTAGGAACATTGGTTAGGAGGTGTAGGTGTGCATAGTCATTGTCTGACCTTGATTTAACCTTGCTGTAGTGACCTTGACCTATAAAATGTTTTCCTAGCTATAATTCACAAACCGTAAGGAGTAGGAAGTTGATGCTTGGTAGGGACATTGCTTAGGGATTGTAGGTGTGCAACATCATGGTGTGACCTTGATTTGACCTTTGACTTGTCGTAGTGACCTTGGCTCTTGAAAATCTTGTTGCACCTTTTGGTCTGTATTTTGATGCAGATTAACCACTGTTTGGGCATGTAACTAGAGATTGCGTCTTGATGCAGTGTATCCCCGGACGGGACATAGTTCAGGCGTAAATGTGTCGGCCTTGAGCCTGTTTCCTGGAGCACCAGGTCAGGATTCTCCATACTACCACATTACTTCCAAAGCTAATCACTAGTTGTTTCACTTATATCTGTCTTTAAAAATTATCATTTCATGGATGCAGAAGATCCATATAGTGATCCGGATCACTTCCAAAATTCAATAATTTCATCCTTTTATCTTTTCAGACATATTCTAAAACCTCCAAAGCCATTTTCAATAGTTTCCATGCAATATAGTCAGCGTTAAGTGTGAAAATATCTCGAAAAAGGCCAAAAATGACCCTCGGTCAGGTACCTTGGCGGTGAGATGATGACCTTCAATGAAGAGCTTCAAGGTTAAATTTATGCATGCTTACAGAGGACATATATATGTATTATATATACCAGCCATAGGATGATCTAACTTTCTGTATATGAGAACTGGGCCAAAATGTGAAAAATTGGCCCAAATCTGACCTTTAAGTGGCCACCAGTGACCTTGAGATTGAAGGTCAAGGTCACAAAACAACAGCGTTCGTGCCATTGCCCTTATGTACCCACATACCAAATTTGAAAGTTCTAACTGAAACATTTTTTAAGTTATCGCGTCCAAAAGGAAATCTCTGCGGCGGCGGCGGCGGCGTGACCGTACTGAATCCTAAGTATCCCCAACTTTCGTCCGGGGATACAATAAACATTTTCTTAGAATTACCTTGGCATAGTAACTGATTTTCTCATTTACTGACACTGGTCTCTCTGGTACAGCATTTGGCGTTTCCTCTGCTGTTGCTGCAGTTTCACTTTGGAGGGAGGACCTTCAAATATGACATATATATGGTAAAGTTTCATGTTCATATATGCTGTGCACAAGTTTCAATTTTATAATCTTTATAATCTCAGCAAAGAAATTTTTAACAGTTACTTCAGTCTTTCATACCTGTATTTAATGATTAACATTATAACTTATACAAAATCTCAATTTCTATTGCTAATGACAACAATCAACTCATTTACAAGACCATAGAACCTGGGGTAAAAACTTCTATCATATATTTTTTTCCAATATGGTTGTGCATCTTGCTTCAAAATTTTTCATGCATTGTAAAAATTGTCATACATGACAAACCATAATGCAGCATAACATAATAACACTTACCCATTTGTCACACCTGTTTCAAGGTCATCTCCAAATC
Source organism: Sabellastarte sp. h YS-2021 (assembly GCA_964017235.1). NCBI lineage: Eukaryota > Metazoa > Annelida > Polychaeta > Sabellida > Sabellidae > Sabellastarte > Sabellastarte sp. h YS-2021. Next base: position 161,407,454 of record OZ024927.1, on the reverse strand, counting down.
CAACTATCTTCTCCCTTCCAACAGTTTCACAAATACTGTAGGCCTCATCCTCTGGAGCTGCAATCGCTGGTCCACCTCCTATTGAAAGTAATAAATAGAAACTACAATTACAGCATATTTCTATTTCAATGGAAGGGACCACAATGAACTCATTCACAATACCAGATGGCATGTATGAGAACATTATTTCATTGTTTTTTGTTTTTTTTAAACTTTTGTTTGGGGGAATCCACAACAGTTATACTATGCTTAAATTACTAACACTGATAGACAACATAAGGAAATGAAGCTAATGCTGCTATTTAACCACCTTATTATCCATTCATTATTCAACACTGTCTGGAAGTGATTAAAAATTATTTGTAAATTGAGTTCCCATATTGAGCCCCACATGAGAAAACTTGGCAATATTTAGCTAAAATGCTCTCAATTTACTGGGGGGGGGTGTAGTCAATGGTAAACTATTAATTTATAACCTCACATTGTGCACAATATGCATATAATATTCACCAATAACACACATCATATTACACAAAAAAATACAATACAATAAACAGATTTGTACAGTAAGTGTTGATTTATTTATGACTATGAAATAAAGTTTGGTATGAACTGTTTCATAAACATTAATGCCTCCCCAATAATTTAGGATCAACTAAGGTAAAAAAAAAACACAAGTTGATTGGAAAAGCCTTGCAAGCATCCAGCTATTCACGCTTTGTCAATAACAATATACCCACACACTGATAAAACAATGTGGGTGTGGCTTAAACATTTGACACCAAACTACTTGGATTAAATGCTTGATGAAAAAAAAGTTGCTGAAAAAAAACTAGGCAATAAAGTTACGTTAGAACTTTAATGAAAAAAAATAGGGAGATATACAGAGGGGGATATATTTCTTGCTGTATACAATGGTGAGCCTAATCATGGATAAATAAAGTTATTAATAAACCACTAGGCAGTGCTGCCATCTTTTGCACATTTCAAGAACCCATGATTTCATGTCACACACGTGTGTTTTAGCTGACATAAACCCACATTTCTCCATGTCCTTGACCTCAGAATTACGTATTTCTTCTCTGTACAGTACTAGTCAAATGAAGATGATGTGTGTGGATTTCAGTTTGTGTTTGTGATTTACGGAATTTTCACACTTTTGGATACAGTCCTTATCAATTCTTCAGCATGAAGAAACATTGTATTCTTTTTAGGTTACAAACTTGCAGTCTGTTTTTGTGAAACTCGGACTGCAGTAGTGTAACCTGATCAGAAAAAATCTTCCTATTGGAAAAGCACATGGATATGTAACACACACTTGTACAGACCTTGTGAAATGTTTTTTTTTCTTTACATACTGAAGGTTACTGATTTTATTAAATATGTGTAGGTTGTTAAAGGATATGAATTGGTAAATATGTATGGAAGGATACTATAGACAGATACTGTGACCATAGAATGGTGTTGGATTATGCATAATGGTATGTATAAATATCTGACTTACCAGTTCCTTTACAATAATTAGAGTACTGCCTCACAGATGAAACTGCACTGTTTTTAACATTCTTCCATTTTTTCTTCACCTGATCAATAGTTCTTTGTGGTACTAGCACACCCGGCTCCCCAGTATCAGTCAACATTTCTCTATTGCCTCTGTTTATTTTGTGTGTTATTTCAGCCCAAAGCTCATTCTTTCTCTTTGCTGTCACATTACTACCAAATGCAGCATTTAAAATTGAGCTGTACTTCACACAGAGCTCCTTCAACACATCTGTTTCAAATTTACTCCAATTTCTCTCTCTCCCCTTTCTAACTTCAAAATGATCTATCTCCACCTCATTTCCCTCCATTTTTGTTTACATTACTGAAGCAGACTATTTCCTGTGTTTACATCTCATTTCTAACGTGATTCTCATTACAGCCTCATTTTCACTGTTGTTATGACAGCTTCCTGTGTGGTTATATGACAAAGGGACTTAAAAAGTTAAGACCTTGGACTTAGTTTAAGTCTGTTTTGTGAAATCCACTTTAAAGTTAAGACCAAAGTCTTAGATTTAAGTCTGTGACTTAGCCAAAAAGGTTGCTAAGTCTAAGTCCGTTAGTGAAATCGGCCCCAGAACTGTAGCTTATTCCATGGCTGAGTAATAGCTACTTTGAGGTTTCAATGTTAAGCAAATCTCTTGGAACTTGAAAACTATTGCATTTAGAGTATTTTGTTGAAATGTGTTATTCACCTACTTTTAGGTCAGGTTTAACATAGTAAAATTTCAGACCTGTAGCTCATTCCATAGCTCGGTAATAGCTACTTTGAGGTTCTCACTGTTGAGCAAATCACTTGGAACTTGAAAACTATTGCATTTAGAGTATTTTGTTGAAATCTGTTATTAAGTTACTTTTAGGTTAGGTGTAACATAGTAAAATTTCAGACCTGTAGCTTATTCCATAGCTCAGTAATAGCTACTTTGAGGTTTTCACTGTTGAGTACATCGCTTGTAACTTTAAAACTATTGCATTTAGAGTATTTTGTTGAAATATGTTATTCACTTACTTTTAGGTTAGGTGCAACATAGTAAAATTTCAGACCTGTAGCTTATTCCATAGCTGAGCAATAGCTACTTTGAGGGTTTCACTGTTGAGTAACTCACTTGGAACTTAAAAACTATTGCATTTAGAGTATTTTGTTGAAATGTGTTTTTCACTTACTTTTAGGTTATGTGTACCATAGTGAAATTTCAGACCTGTAGCTTATTCCATACCTCAGTAATAGCTACTTTGAGGTTTTCACTGTTGAGCAAATCACTTGGAACTCGAAAACTATTGCATTTAGAGTATTTTGTTGAAATGTGTTATTCACCTACCTTTAGGTTGGGTGTAACATAGTAAAATTTCAGACCTGTAGCTCATTCCATTGCTAAGTAATAGCTACTTTAAGGTTCTCACTGTTGAGTACATCGCTTGTAACTTTAAAACTATTTCATTTAGAGTATTTTGTTGAAATATGTTATTCACTTACTTTTAGGTTAGGTGTAACATAGGAAAATTTCAGACCTGTAGCTTTTTCCATAGCTGAGCAATAGCTACTTTGAAGTTTTCACTGTTGAGCAAATCACTTGGAACTTAAAAACTATTGCATTCAGAGTATTTTGTTGAAATGTGTTATTGACCTACCTTTAGGTTAGGTGTAACATAGTAAAATTTCAGACCTGTAGCTCATTCCATTGCTAAGTAATAGCTACTTTAAGGTTCTCACTGTTGAGCAAATCACTTGGAACTTGAAAACTATTGCATTTAGAGTATTTTGTTGAAATGTGTTATTCACCTACCTTTAGGTTAGGTGTAACATAGTAAAATTTCAGACCTGTAGCTCATTCCATTGCTAAGTAATAGCTACTTTAAGGTTCTCACTGTTGAGTACATCGCTTGTAACTTTAAAACTATTTCATTTAGAGTATTTTGTTGAAATATGTTATTCACTTACTTTTAGGGTAGATGTAAGATAGGAAAATTTCAGACCTGTAGCATTTTCCATAGCTGAGCAATAGCTACTTTGAGGTTTTCACTGTTGAGCAAATCACTTGGAACTTAAAAACTATTACATTTAGAGTATTTTGTTGAAATTTGTTATTAAGCTACTTTTAGGTTAGCTGTAACATAGTAAAATTTCAGACCTGTACCTCATTCCATTGCAAAGTGATAGCTATTTTAAGGTTCTCACGGTTGAGTACATCGCTTGTAACTTTAAAACTATTGCATTTAGAGTATTTTGGTGAAATCTGTTACTTACCTACTTTAACATCAGCCATAACATAGTAAAATTCCAGAACTGTAGCTTATTCCATGGCTGAGTAATAGCTACTTTGAGGTTTCAATGTTAAGCAAATCTCTTGGAACTTGAAAACTATTGCATTTAGAGTATTTTGTTGAAATGTGTTATTCACCTACTTTTAGGTCAGGTTTAACATAGTAAAATTTCAGACCTGTAGCTCATTCCATAGCTCGGTAATAGCTACTTTGAGGTTCTCACTGTTGAGCAAATCACTTGGAACTTGAAAACTATTGCATTTAGAGTATTTTGTTGAAATCTGTTATTAAGTTACTTTTAGGTTAGGTGTAACATAGTAAAATTTCAGACCTGTAGCTTATTCCATAGCTCAGTAATAGCTACTTTGAGGTTTTCACTGTTGAGTACATCGCTTGTAACTTTAAAACTATTGCATTTAGAGTATTTTGTTGAAATATGTTATTCACTTACTTTTAGGTTAGGTGTAACATAGTAAAATTTCAGACCTGTAGCTTATTCCATAGCTGAGCAATAGCTACTTTGAGGGTTTCACTGTTGAGTAAATCACTTGGAACTTAAAAACTATTGCATTTAGAGTATTTTGTTGAAATGTGTTTTTCACTTACTTTTAGGTTATGTGTACCATAGTGAAATTTCAGACCTGCAGCTTATTCCATAGCTCAGTAATAGCTACTTTGAGGTTTTCACTGTTGAGCAAATCACTTGGAACTTGAAAACTATTGCATTTAGAGTATTTTGTTGAAATGTGTTATTCACCTACCTTTAGGTTGGGTGTAACATAGTAAAATTTCAGACCTGTAGCTCATTCCATTGCTAAGTAATAGCTACTTTAAGGTTCTCACTGTTGAGTACATCGCTTGTAACTTTAAAACTATTTCATTTAGAGTATTTTGTTGAAATATGTTATTCACTTACTTTTAGGTTAGGTGTAACATAGGAAAATTTCAGACCTGTAGCTTTTTCCATAGCTGAGCAATAGCTACTTTGAGGTTTTCACTGTTGAGCAAATCACTTGGAACTTAAAAACTATTGCATTCAGAGTATTTTGTTGAAATGTGTTATTCACCTACCTTTAGGTTAGGTGTAACATAGTAAAATTTCAGACCTGTAGCTCATTCCATAGCTGAGCAATAGCTACTTTGAGGTTTTCACTGTTGAGCAAATCACTTGGAACTTAAAAACTATTGCATTCAGAGTATTTTGTTGAAATGTGTTATTCACCTACCTTTAGGTTAGGTGTAACATAGTAAAATTTCAGACCTGTAGCTCATTCCATTGCTAAGTAATAGCTACTTTAAGGTTCTCACTGTTGAGCAAATCACTTGGAACTTGAAAACTATTGCATTTAGAGTATTTTGTTGAAATGTGTTATTCACCTACCTTTAGGTTAGGTGTAACATAGTAAAATTTCAGACCTGTAGCTCATTCCATTGCTAAGTAATAGCTACTTTAAGGTTCTCACTGTTGAGTACATCGCTTGTAACTTTAAAACTATTTCATTTAGAGTATTTTGTTGAAATATGTTATTCACTTACTTTTAGGGTAGATGTAACATAGGAAAATTTCAGACCTGTAGCATTTTCCATAGCTGAGCAATAGCTACTTTGAGGTTTTCACTGTTGAGCAAATCACTTGGAACTTAAAAACTATTACATTTAGAGTATTTTGTTGAAATTTGTTATTAAGCTACTTTTAGGTTAGCTGTAACATAGTAAAATTTCAGACCTGTACCTCATTCCATTGCAAAGTGATAGCTATTTTAAGGTTCTCACGGTTGAGTACATCGCTTGTAACTTTAAAACTATTGCATTTAGAGTATTTTGGTGAAATCTGTTACTTACCTACTTTAACATCAGCCATAACATAGTAAAATTCCAGAACTGTAGCTTATTCCATGGCTGAGTAATAGCTACTTTGAGGTTTCAATGTTAAGCAAATCTCTTGGAACTTGAAAACTATTGCATTTAGAGTATTTTGTTGAAATGTGTTATTCACCTACTTTTAGGTCAGGTTTAACATAGTAAAATTTCAGACCTGTAGCTCATTCCATAGCTCGGTAATAGCTAATTTGAGGTTCTCACTGTTGAGCAAATCACTTGGAACTTGAAAACTATTGCATTTAGAGTATTTTGTTGAAATCTGTTATTAAGTTACTTTTAGGTTAGGTGTAACATAGTAAAATTTCAGACCTGTAGCTTATTCCATAGCTCAGTAATAGCTACTTTGAGGTTTTCACTGTTGAGTACGTCGCTTGTAACTTTAAAACTATTGCATTTAGAGTATTTTGGTGAAATCTGTTACTTACCTACTTTAACATCAGCCATAACATAGTAAAATTTCGCACCTGTAGCTTATTCCATAGCTCAGTAATAGCTACTTTGAGGTTTTCACTGTTGAGTAAATCACTTGGAACTTAAAAACTATTGCATTTAGCGTATTTTGTTGAGATTTGTTATTGAGCTACTTTTAGGTTAGCTCTAACATAGTAAAACTTCAGACCTGTAGCTCATTCCATTGCTAAGTAATAGCTACTTTAAGGTTCTCACTGTTGAGTACATCGCTTGTAACTTTAAAACTATTGCATTTAGAGTATTTTGTTGAAATGTGTTTTTCACTTACTTTTAGGTTATGTGTACCATAGTGAAATTTCAGACCTGTAGCTTATTCCATAGCTCAGTAATAGCTACTTTGAGGTTTTCACTGTTGAGCAAATCACTTGGAACTTGAAAACTATTGCATTTAGAGTATTTTGTTGAAATGTGTTATTCACCTACCTTTAGGTTAGGTGTAACATAGTAAAATTTCAGACCTGTAGCTCATTCCATTGCTAAGTAATAGCTACTTTAAGGTTCTCACTGTTGAGTACATCACTTGTAACTTTAAAACTATTTCATTTAGAGTATTTTGTTGAAATATGTTATTCACTTACTTTTGGGGTAGATGTAACATAGGAAAATTACAGACCTGTAGCTTTTTCCATAGCTGAGCAATAGCTACTTTGAGGTTTTCACTGTTGAGCAAATCACTTGGAACTTAAAAACTATTGCATTTAGAGTATTTTGTTGAAATTTGTTATTAAGTTACTTTTAGGTTAGCTCTAACATAGTAAAATTTCAGACCTGTAGCTCATTCCATTGCTAAGTAATAGCTACTTTAAGGTTCTCACGGTTGAGTACATCGCTTGTAACTTTAAAACTATTTCATTTAGAGTATTTTGTTGAAATATGTTATTCACTTACTTTTAGGTTAGGTGTAACATAGGAAAATTTCAGACCTGTAGCTTTTTCCATAGCTGAGCAATAGATACTTTGAGGTTTTCACTGTTGAGCAAATCACTTGGAACTTAAAAACTATTGCATTTAGAGTATTTTGTTGAAATTTGTTATTAAGCTACTTTTAGGTTAGCTGTAACATAGTAAAATTTCAGACCTGTACCTCATTCCATTGCTAAGTGATAGCTATTTTAATGTTCTCACGGTGAGTACATCGCTTGTAACTTTAAAACTATTGCATTTAGAGTATTTTGGTGAAATCTGTTACTTACCTACTTTAACATCAGCCATAACATAGTAAAATTCCAGAACTGTAGCTTATTCCATGGCTGAGTAATAGCTACTTTGAGGTTTCGATGTTAAGCAAATCTCTTGGAACTTGAAAACTATTGCATTTAGAGTATTTTGTTGAAATGTGTTATTCACCTACTTTTAGGTCAGGTTTAACATAGTAAAATTTCAGACCTGTAGCTCATTCCATAGCTCGGTAATAGCTACTTTGAGGTTTTCACTGTTGAGCAAATCACTTGGAACTTGAAAACTATTGCATTTAGAGTATTTTGTTGAAATCTGTTATTAAGTTACTTTTAGGTTAGGTGTAGCATAGTAAAATTTCAGACCTGTAGCTTATTCCATAGCGCAGTAATAGCTACTTTGAGGTTTTCACTGTTGAGTACATCGCTTATAACTTTAAAACTATTGCATTTAGAGTATTTTGTTGAAATATGTTATTCACTTACTTTTAGGTTAGGTGTAACATAGGAAAATTTCAGACCTGTAGCTTATTCCATAGCTCAGTAATAGCTACTTTGAGGTTTTCACTGTTGAGCAAATCACTTGGAACTTGAAAACTATTGCATTTAGAGTATTTTGGTGAAATCTGTTACTTACCTACTTTAACATCAGCCATAACATAGTAAAATTTCAGACCTGTAGCTTATTCCATAGCTCAGTAATAGCTACTTTGAGGTTTTCACTGTTGAGTAAATCACTTGGAACTTAAAAACTATTGCATTTAGAGTATTTTGTTGAAATATGTTTTTCACTTACTTTTAGGTTATGTGTACCATAGTGAAATTTCAGACCTGTAGCTTATTCCATAGCTCAGTAATAGCTACTTTAAGGTTCTCACTGTTGAGCAAATCACTTGGAACTTAAAAACTATTGCATTTAGAGTATTTTGTTGAAATTTGTTATTAAGTTACTTTTAGGGTAGCTCTAACATAGTAAAATTTCAGACCTGTAGCTTATTCCATAGCTGAGCAATAGCTACTTTGAGGGTTTCACTGTTGAGTAAATCACTTGGAACTTAAAAACTATTGCATTTAGAGTATTTTGTTGAAATGTGTTTTTCACTTACTTTTAGGTTATGTGTACCATAGTGAAATTTCAGACCTGTAGCTTATTCCATAGCTCAGTAATAGCTACTTTGAGGTTTTCACTGTTGAGCAAATCACTTGGAACTTGAAAACTATTGCATTTAGAGTATTTTGTTGAAATGTGTTATTCACCTACCTTTAGGTTAGGTGTAACATAGTAAAATTTCAGACCTGTAGCTCATTCCATTGCTAAGTAATAGCTACTTTAAGGTTCTCACTGTTGAGTACATCGCTTGTAACTTTAAAACTATTTCATTTAGAGTATTTTGTTGAAATATGTTATTCACTTACTTTTAGGGTAGATGTAACATAGGAAAATTTCAGACCTGTAGCTTTTTCCATAGCTGAGCAATAGCTACTTTGAGGTTTTCACTGTTGAGCAAATCACTTGGAACTTGAAAACTATTGCATTTAGAGTATTTTTCTTGAAATTTGTTATTAAGTTACTTTTAGGTTAGCTTTAACACAGTAAAATTTCAGACCTGTAGCTCATTCCATTGCTAAGTAATAGCTACTTTAAGGTTCTCACTGTTGAGTACATCGCTTGTAACTTTAAAACTATTTCATTTAGAGTATTTTGTTGAAATATGTTATTCACTTACGTTTAGGTTAGGTGTAACATAGGAAAATTTCAGACCTGTAGCTTTTTCCATAGCTGAGCAATAGATACTTTGAGGTTTTCACTGTTGAGCAAATCACTTGGAACTTAAAAACTATTGCATTTAGAGTATTTTGTTGAAATTTGTTATTAAGCTACTTTTAGGTTAGCTGTAACATAGTAAAATTTCAGACCTGTACCTCATTCCATTGCTAAGTGATAGCTATTTTAATGTTCTCACGGTGAGTACATCGCTTGTAACTTTAAAACTATTGCATTTAGAGTATTTTGGTGAAATCTGTTACTTACCTACTTTAACATCAGCCATAACATAGTAAAATTCCAGAACTGTAGCTTATTCCATGGCTGAGTAATAGCTACTTTGAGGTTTCGATGTTAAGCAAATCTCTTGGAACTTGAAAACTATTGCATTTAGAGTATTTTGTTGAAATGTGTTATTCACCTACTTTTAGGTCAGGTTTAACATAGTAAAATTTCAGACCTGTAGCTCATTCCATAGCTCAGTAATAGCTACTTTGAGGTTTTCACTGTTGAGCAAATCACTTGGAACTTAAAAACTATTGCATTTAGAGTATTTTGTTGAAATCTGTTATTAAGTTACTTTTAGGTTAGGTGTAACATAGTAAAATTTCAGACCTGTAGCTTATTCCATAGCTCAGTAATAGCTACTTTGAGGTTTTCACTGTTGAGCAAATCACTTGGAACTTGAAAACTATTGCATTTAGAGTATTTTGGTGAAATCTGTTACCTACCTACTTTAACATCAGCCATAACATAGTAAAATTTCAGACCTGTAGCTTATTCCATAGCTCAGTAATAGCTACTTTGAGGTTTTCACTGTTGAGTAAATCACTTGGAACTTAAAAACTATTGCATTTAGAGTATTTTGTTGAAATATGTTTTTCACTTACTTTTAGGTTATGTGTACCATAGTGAAATTTCAGACCTGTAGCTTATTCCATAGCTCAGTAATAGCTACTTTAAGGTTTTCACTGTTGAGCAAATCACTTGGAACTTGAAAACTATTGCCTTTAGATTATTTTGTTGAAATATGTTATTCACCTACCTTTAGGTTAGGTGTAACATAGTAAAATTTCAGACCTGTAGCTCATTCCATTGCTAAGTAATAGCTACTTTAAGGTTCTCACTGTTGAGTACATCGCTTGTAACTTTAAAACTATTTCATTTAGAGTATTTTGTTGAAATATGTTATTCACTTACTTTTAGGGTAGATGTAACATAGGAAAATTTCAGACCTGTAGCTTTTTCCATAGCTGAGCAATAGCTACTTTGAGGTTTTCACTGTTGAGCAAATCACTTGGAACTTGAAAACTATTGCATTTAGAGTATTTTTCTTGAAATTTGTTATTAAGTTACTTTTAGGTTAGCTCTAACACAGTAAAATTTCAGACCTGTAGCTCATTCCATTGCTAAGTAATAGCTACTTTAAGGTTCTCACTGTTGAGTACATCGCTTGTAACTTTAAAACTATTTCATTTAGAGTATTTTGTTGAAATATGTTATTCACTTACGTTTAGGTTAGGTGTAACATAGGAAAATTTCAGACCTGTAGCTTTTTCCATAGCTGAGCAATAGATACTTTGAGGTTTTCACTGTTGAGCAAATCACTTGGAACTTAAAAACTATTGCATTTAGAGTATTTTGTTGAAATTTGTTATTAAGCTACTTTTAGGTTAGCTGTAACATAGTAAAATTTCAGACCTGTACCTCATTCCATTGCTAAGTGATAGCTATTTTAATGTTCTCACGGTGAGTACATCGCTTGTAACTTTAAAACTATTGCATTTAGAGTATTTTGGTGAAATCTGTTACTTACCTACTTTAACATCAGCCATAACATAGTAAAATTCCAGAACTGTAGCTTATTCCATGGCTGAGTAATAGCTACTTTGAGGTTTCGATGTTAAGCAAATCTCTTGGAACTTGAAAACTATTGCATTTAGAGTATTTTGTTGAAATGTGTTATTCACCTACTTTTAGGTCAGGTTTAACATAGTAAAATTTCAGACCTGTAGCTCATTCCATAGCTCGGTAATAGCTACTTTGAGGTTTTCACTGTTGAGCAAATCACTTGGAACTTGAAAACTATTGCATTTAGAGTATTTTGTTGAAATATGTTATTCACTTACTTTTAGGTTAGGTGTAACATAGGAAAATTTCAGACCTGTAGCTTATTCCATAGCTGAGCAATAGCTACTTTGAGGTTTTCACTGTTGAGCAAATCACTTGGAACTTGAAAACTATTGCATTTAGAGTATTTTGTTGAAATCTGTTACTTACCTACTTTAACATCAGTCATAACATAGTAAAATTTCAGACCTGTAGCTTATTCCATAGCTCAGTAATAGCTACTTTGAGGTTTTCACTGTTGAGTAAATCACTTGGAACTTAAAAACTATTGCATTTAGAGTATTTTGTTGAAATATGTTTTTCACTTACTTTTAGGTTATGTGTACCATAGTGAAATTTCAGACCTGTAGCTTATTCCATAGCTCAGTAATAGCTACTTTAAGGTTCTCACTGTTGAGCAAATCACTTGGAACTTAAAAACTATTGCATTTAGAGTATTTTGTTGAAATTTGTTATTAAGTTACTTTTAGGGTAGCTCTAACATAGTAAAATTTCAGACCTGTAGCTTATTCCATAGCTGAGCAATAGCTACTTTGAGGGTTTCACTGTTGAGTAAATCACTTGGAACTTAAAAACTATTGCATTTAGAGTATTTTGTTGAAATCTGTTATTAAGTTACTTTTAGGTTAGGTGTAACATAGTAAAATTTCAGACCTGTAGCTTATTCCATAGCTCAGTAATAGCTACTTTGAGGTTTTCACTGTTGAGCAAATCACTTGGAACTTGAAAACTATTGCATTTAGAGTATTTTGGTGAAATCTGTTACCTACCTACTTTAACATCAGCCATAACATAGTAAAATTTCAGACCTGTAGCTTATTCCATAGCTCAGTAATAGCTACTTTGAGGTTTTCACTGTTGAGTAAATCACTTGGAACTTAAAAACTATTGCATTTAGAGTATTTTGTTGAAATATGTTTTTCACTTACTTTTAGGTTATGTGTACCATAGTGAAATTTCAGACCTGTAGCTTATTCCATAGCTCAGTAATAGCTACTTTAAGGTTTTCACTGTTGAGCAAATCACTTGGAACTTGAAAACTATTGCCTTTAGATTATTTTGTTGAAATATGTTATTCACCTACCTTTAGGTTAGGTGTAACATAGTAAAATTTCAGACCTGTAGCTCATTCCATTGCTAAGTAATAGCTACTTTAAGGTTCTCACTGTTGAGTACATCGCTTGTAACTTTAAAACTATTTCATTTAGAGTATTTTGTTGAAATATGTTATTCACTTACTTTTAGGGTAGATGTAACATAGGAAAATTTCAGACCTGTAGCTTTTTCCATAGCTGAGCAATAGCTACTTTGAGGTTTTCACTGTTGAGCAAATCACTTGGAACTTGAAAACTATTGCATTTAGAGTATTTTTCTTGAAATTTGTTATTAAGTTACTTTTAGGTTAGCTCTAACACAGTAAAATTTCAGACCTGTAGCTCATTCCATTGCTAAGTAATAGCTACTTTAAGGTTCTCACTGTTGAGTACATCGCTTGTAACTTTAAAACTATTTCATTTAGAGTATTTTGTTGAAATATGTTATTCACTTACGTTTAGGTTAGGTGTAACATAGGAAAATTTCAGACCTGTAGCTTTTTCCATAGCTGAGCAATAGATACTTTGAGGTTTTCACTGTTGAGCAAATCACTTGGAACTTAAAAACTATTGCATTTAGAGTATTTTGTTGAAATTTGTTATTAAGCTACTTTTAGGTTAGCTGTAACATAGTAAAATTTCAGACCTGTACCTCATTCCATTGCTAAGTGATAGCTATTTTAATGTTCTCACTGTGAGTACATCGCTTGTAACTTTAAAACTATTGCATTTAGAGTATTTTGGTGAAATCTGTTACTTACCTACTTTAACATCAGCCATAACATAGTAAAATTCCAGAACTGTAGCTTATTCCATGGCTGAGTAATAGCTACTTTGAGGTTTCGATGTTAAGCAAATCTCTTGGAACTTGAAAACTATTGCATTTAGAGTATTTTGTTGAAATGTGTTATTCACCTACTTTTAGGTCAGGTTTAACATAGTAAAATTTCAGACCTGTAGCTCATTCCATAGCTCGGTAATAGCTACTTTGAGGTTTTCACTGTTGAGCAAATCACTTGGAACTTGAAAACTATTGCATTTAGAGTATTTTGTTGAAATATGTTATTCACTTACTTTTAGGTTAGGTGTAACATAGGAAAATTTCAGACCTGTAGCTTATTCCATAGCTGAGCAATAGCTACTTTGAGGTTTTCACTGTTGAGCAAATCACTTGGAACTTGAAAACTATTGCATTTAGAGTATTTTGTTGAAATCTGTTACTTACCTACTTTAACATCAGTCATAACATAGTAAAATTTCAGACCTGTAGCTTATTCCATAGCTCAGTGATAGCTACTTTGAGGTTTTCACTGTTGAGTAAATCACTTGGAACTTAAAAACTATTGCATTTAGAGTATTTTGTTGAAATATGTTTTTCACTTACTTTTAGGTTATGTGTACCATAGTGAAATTTCAGACCTGTAGCTTATTCCATAGCTCAGTAATAGCTACTTTAAGGTTCTCACTGTTGAGCAAATCACTTGGAACTTAAAAACTATTGCATTTAGAGTATTTTGTTGAAATTTGTTATTAAGTTACTTTTAGGGTAGCTCTAACATAGTAAAATTTCAGACCTGTAGCTTATTCCATAGCTGAGCAATAGCTACTTTGAGGGTTTCACTGTTGAGTAAATCACTTGGAACTTAAAAACTATTGCATTTAGAGTATTTTGTTGAAATCTGTTATTAAGTTACTTTTAGGTTAGGTGTAACATAGTAAAATTTCAGACCTGTAGCTTATTCCATAGCTCAGTAATAGCTACTTTGAGGTTTTCACTGTTGAGCAAATCACTTGGAACTTGAAAACTATTGCATTTAGAGTATTTTGGTGAAATCTGTTACCTACCTACTTTAACATCAGCCATAACATAGTAAAATTTCAGACCTGTAGCTTATTCCATAGCTCAGTAATAGCTACTTTGAGGTTTTCACTGTTGAGTAAATCACTTGGAACTTAAAAACTATTGCATTTAGAGTATTTTGTTGAAATATGTTTTTCACTTACTTTTAGGTTATGTGTACCATAGTGAAATTTCAGACCTGTAGCTTATTCCATAGCTCAGTAATAGCTACTTTAAGGTTTTCACTGTTGAGCAAATCACTTGGAACTTGAAAACTATTGCCTTTAGATTATTTTGTTGAAATATGTTATTCACCTACCTTTAGGTTAGGTGTAACATAGTAAAATTTCAGACCTGTAGCTCATTCCATTGCTAAGTAATAGCTACTTTAAGGTTCTCACTGTTGAGTACATCGCTTGTAACTTTAAAACTATTTCATTTAGAGTATTTTGTTGAAATATGTTATTCACTTACTTTTAGGGTAGATGTAACATAGGAAAATTTCAGACCTGTAGCTTTTTCCATAGCTGAGCAATAGCTACTTTGAGGTTTTCACTGTTGAGCAAATCACTTGGAACTTGAAAACTATTGCATTTAGAGTATTTTTCTTGAAATTTGTTATTAAGTTACTTTTAGGTTAGCTCTAACACAGTAAAATTTCAGACCTGTAGCTCATTCCATTGCTAAGTAATAGCTACTTTAAGGTTCTCACTGTTGAGTACATCGCTTGTAACTTTAAAACTATTTCATTTAGAGTATTTTGTTGAAATATGTTATTCACTTACGTTTAGGTTAGGTGTAACATAGGAAAATTTCAGACCTGTAGCTTTTTCCATAGCTGAGCAATAGATACTTTGAGGTTTTCACTGTTGAGCAAATCACTTGGAACTTAAAAACTATTGCATTTAGAGTATTTTGTTGAAATTTGTTATTAAGCTACTTTTAGGTTAGCTGTAACATAGTAAAATTTCAGACCTGTACCTCATTCCATTGCTAAGTGATAGCTATTTTAATGTTCTCACTGTGAGTACATCGCTTGTAACTTTAAAACTATTGCATTTAGAGTATTTTGGTGAAATCTGTTACTTACCTACTTTAACATCAGCCATAACATAGTAAAATTCCAGAACTATAGCTTATTCCATGGCTGAGTAATAGCTACTTTGAGGTTTCGATGTTAAGCAAATCTCTTGGAACTTGAAAACTATTGCATTTAGAGTATTTTGTTGAAATGTGTTATTCACCTACTTTTAGGTCAGGTTTAACATAGTAAAATTTCAGACCTGTAGCTCATTCCATAGCTCGGTAATAGCTACTTTGAGGTTTTCACTGTTGAGCAAATCACTTGGAACTTGAAAACTATTGCATTTAGAGTATTTTGTTGAAATATGTTATTCACTTACTTTTAGGTTAGGTGTAACATAGGAAAATTTCAGACCTGTAGCTTATTCCATAGCTGAGCAATAGCTACTTTGAGGTTTTCACTGTTGAGCACATCACTTGGAACTTGAAAACTATTGCATTTAGAGTATTTTGTTGAAATCTGTTACTTACCTACTTTAACATCAGTCATAACATAGTAAAATTTCAGACCTGTAGCTTATTCCATAGCTCAGTAATAGCTACTTTGAGGTTTTCACTGTTGAGTAAATCACTTGGAACTTAAAAACTATTGCATTTAGAGTATTTTGTTGAAATATGTTTTTCACTTACTTTTAGGTTATGTGTACCATAGTGAAATTTCAGACCTGTAGCTTATTCCATAGCTCAGTAATAGCTACTTTAAGGTTCTCACTGTTGAGCAAATCACTTGGAACTTAAAAACTATTGCATTTAGAGTATTTTGTTGAAATTTGTTATTAAGTTACTTTTAGGGTAGCTCTAACATAGTAAAATTTCAGACCTGTAGCTTATTCCATAGCTGAGCAATAGCTACTTTGAGGGTTTCACTGTTGAGTAAATCACTTGGAACTTAAAAACTATTGCATTTAGAGTATTTTGTTGAAATCTGTTATTAAGTTACTTTTAGGTTAGGTGTAACATAGTAAAATTTCAGACCTGTAGCTTATTCCATAGCTCAGTAATAGCTACTTTGAGGTTTTCACTGTTGAGCAAATCACTTGGAACTTGAAAACTATTGCATTTAGAGTATTTTGGTGAAATCTGTTACCTACCTACTTTAACATCAGCCATAACATAGTAAAATTTCAGACCTGTAGCTTATTCCATAGCTCAGTAATAGCTACTTTGAGGTTTTCACTGTTGAGTAAATCACTTGGAACTTAAAAACTATTGCATTTAGAGTATTTTGTTGAAATATGTTTTTCACTTACTTTTAGGTTATGTGTACCATAGTGAAATTTCAGACCTGTAGCTTATTCCATAGCTCAGTAATAGCTACTTTAAGGTTTTCACTGTTGAGCAAATCACTTGGAACTTGAAAACTATTGCCTTTAGATTATTTTGTTGAAATATGTTATTCACCTACCTTTAGGTTAGGTGTAACATAGTAAAATTTCAGACCTGTAGCTCATTCCATTGCTAAGTAATAGCTACTTTAAGGTTCTCACTGTTGAGTACATCGCTTGTAACTTTAAAACTATTTCATTTAGAGTATTTTGTTGAAATATGTTATTCACTTACTTTTAGGGTAGATGTAACATAGGAAAATTTCAGACCTGTAGCTTTTTCCATAGCTGAGCAATAGCTACTTTGAGGTTTTCACTGTTGAGCAAATCACTTGGAACTTGAAAACTATTGCATTTAGAGTATTTTTCTTGAAATTTGTTATTAAGTTACTTTTAGGTTAGCTCTAACACAGTAAAATTTCAGACCTGTAGCTCATTCCATTGCTAAGTAATAGCTACTTTAAGGTTCTCACTGTTGAGTACATCGCTTGTAACTTTAAAACTATTTCATTTAGAGTATTTTGTTGAAATATGTTATTCACTTACGTTTAGGTTAGGTGTAACATAGGAAAATTTCAGACCTGTAGCTTTTTCCATAGCTGAGCAATAGATACTTTGAGGTTTTCACTGTTGAGCAAATCACTTGGAACTTAAAAACTATTGCATTTAGAGTATTTTGTTGAAATTTGTTATTAAGCTACTTTTAGGTTAGCTGTAACATAGTAAAATTTCAGACCTGTACCTCATTCCATTGCTAAGTGATAGCTATTTTAATGTTCTCACTGTGAGTACATCGCTTGTAACTTTAAAACTATTGCATTTAGAGTATTTTGGTGAAATCTGTTACTTACCTACTTTAACATCAGCCATAACATAGTAAAATTCCAGAACTGTAGCTTATTCCATGGCTGAGTAATAGCTACTTTGAGGTTTCGATGTTAAGCAAATCTCTTGGAACTTGAAAACTATTGCATTTAGAGTATTTTGTTGAAATGTGTTATTCACCTACTTTTAGGTCAGGTTTAACATAGTAAAATTTCAGACCTGTAGCTCATTCCATAGCTCGGTAATAGCTACTTTGAGGTTTTCACTGTTGAGCAAATCACTTGGAACTTGAAAACTATTGCATTTAGAGTATTTTGTTGAAATATGTTATTCACTTACTTTTAGGTTAGGTGTAACATAGGAAAATTTCAGACCTGTAGCTTATTCCATAGCTGAGCAATAGCTACTTTGAGGTTTTCACTGTTGAGCAAATCACTTGGAACTTGAAAACTATTGCATTTAGAGTATTTTGTTGAAATCTGTTACTTACCTACTTTAACATCAGTCATAACATAGTAAAATTTCAGACCTGTAGCTTATTCCATAGCTCAGTAATAGCTACTTTGAGGTTTTCACTGTTGAGTAAATCACTTGGAACTTAAAAACTATTGCATTTAGAGTATTTTGTTGAAATATGTTTTTCACTTACTTTTAGGTTATGTGTACCATAGTGAAATTTCAGACCTGTAGCTTATTCCATAGCTCAGTAATAGCTACTTTAAGGTTCTCACTGTTGAGCAAATCACTTGGAACTTAAAAACTATTGCATTTAGAGTATTTTGTTGAAATTTGTTATTAAGTTACTTTTAGGGTAGCTCTAACATAGTAAAATTTCAGACCTGTAGCTTATTCCATAGCTGAGCAATAGCTACTTTGAGGGTTTCACTGTTGAGTAAATCACTTGGAACTTAAAAACTATTGCATTTAGAGTATTTTGTTGAAATCTGTTATTAAGTTACTTTTAGGTTAGGTGTAACATAGTAAAATTTCAGACCTGTAGCTTATTCCATAGCTCAGTAATAGCTACTTTGAGGTTTTCACTGTTGAGCAAATCACTTGGAACTTGAAAACTATTGCATTTAGAGTATTTTGGTGAAATCTGTTACCTACCTACTTTAACATCAGCCATAACATAGTAAAATTTCAGACCTGTAGCTTATTCCATAGCTCAGTAATAGCTACTTTGAGGTTTTCACTGTTGAGTAAATCACTTGGAACTTAAAAACTATTGCATTTAGAGTATTTTGTTGAAATATGTTTTTCACTTACTTTTAGGTTATGTGTACCATAGTGAAATTTCAGACCTGTAGCTTATTCCATAGCTCAGTAATAGCTACTTTAAGGTTTTCACTGTTGAGCAAATCACTTGGAACTTGAAAACTATTGCCTTTAGATTATTTTGTTGAAATATGTTATTCACCTACCTTTAGGTTAGGTGTAACATAGTAAAATTTCAGACCTGTAGCTCATTCCATTGCTAAGTAATAGCTACTTTAAGGTTCTCACTGTTGAGTACATCGCTTGTAACTTTAAAACTATTTCATTTAGAGTATTTTGTTGAAATATGTTATTCACTTACTTTTAGGGTAGATGTAACATAGGAAAATTTCAGACCTGTAGCTTTTTCCATAGCTGAGCAATAGCTACTTTGAGGTTTTCACTGTTGAGCAAATCACTTGGAACTTGAAAACTATTGCATTTAGAGTATTTTTCTTGAAATTTGTTATTAAGTTACTTTTAGGTTAGCTCTAACACAGTAAAATTTCAGACCTGTAGCTCATTCCATTGCTAAGTAATAGCTACTTTAAGGTTCTCACTGTTGAGTACATCGCTTGTAACTTTAAAACTATTTCATTTAGAGTATTTTGTTGAAATATGTTATTCACTTACGTTTAGGTTAGGTGTAACATAGGAAAATTTCAGACCTGTAGCTTTTTCCATAGCTGAGCAATAGATACTTTGAGGTTTTCACTGTTGAGCAAATCACTTGGAACTTAAAAACTATTGCATTTAGAGTATTTTGTTGAAATTTGTTATTAAGCTACTTTTAGGTTAGCTGTAACATAGTAAAATTTCAGACCTGTACCTCATTCCATTGCTAAGTGATAGCTATTTTAATGTTCTCACTGTGAGTACATCGCTTGTAACTTTAAAACTATTGCATTTAGAGTATTTTGGTGAAATCTGTTACTTACCTACTTTAACATCAGCCATAACATAGTAAAATTCCAGAACTATAGCTTATTCCATGGCTGAGTAATAGCTACTTTGAGGTTTCGATGTTAAGCAAATCTCTTGGAACTTGAAAACTATTGCATTTAGAGTATTTTGTTGAAATGTGTTATTCACCTACTTTTAGGTCAGGTTTAACATAGTAAAATTTCAGACCTGTAGCTCATTCCATAGCTCGGTAATAGCTACTTTGAGGTTTTCACTGTTGAGCAAATCACTTGGAACTTGAAAACTATTGCATTTAGAGTATTTTGTTGAAATATGTTATTCACTTACTTTTAGGTTAGGTGTAACATAGGAAAATTTCAGACCTGTAGCTTATTCCATAGCTGAGCAATAGCTACTTTGAGGTTTTCACTGTTGAGCACATCACTTGGAACTTGAAAACTATTGCATTTAGAGTATTTTGTTGAAATCTGTTACTTACCTACTTTAACATCAGTCATAACATAGTAAAATTTCAGACCTGTAGCTTATTCCATAGCTCAGTAATAGCTACTTTGAGGTTTTCACTGTTGAGTAAATCACTTGGAACTTAAAAACTATTGCATTTAGAGTATTTTGTTGAAATATGTTTTTCACTTACTTTTAGGTTATGTGTACCATAGTGAAATTTCAGACCTGTAGCTTATTCCATAGCTCAGTAATAGCTACTTTAAGGTTCTCACTGTTGAGCAAATCACTTGGAACTTAAAAACTATTGCATTTAGAGTATTTTGTTGAAATTTGTTATTAAGTTACTTTTAGGGTAGCTCTAACATAGTAAAATTTCAGACCTGTAGCTTATTCCATAGCTGAGCAATAGCTACTTTGAGGGTTTCACTGTTGAGTAAATCACTTGGAACTTAAAAACTATTGCATTTAGAGTATTTTGTTGAAATGTGTTTTTCACTTACTTTTTGGTTATGTGTACCATAGTGAAATTTCAGACCTGTAGCTTATTCCATAGCTCAGTAATAGCTACTTTGAGGTTTTCACTGTTGAGCAAATCACTTGGAACTTGAAAACTATTGCATTTAGAGTATTTTGTTGAAATGTGTTATTCACCTACCTTTAGGTTAGGTGTAACATAGTAAAATTTCAGACCCGTAGCTTATTCCATAGCTGAGCAATAGCTACTTTGAGGGTTTCACTGTTGAGTAAATCACTTGGAACTTAAAAACTATTGCATTTAGAGTATTTTGTTGAAATGTGTTATTCACCTACCTTTAGGTTAGGTGTAACATAGTAAAATTTCAGACCCGTAGCTTATTCCATAGCTGAGCAATAGCTACTTTGAGGGTTTCACTGTTGAGTAAATCACTTGGAACTTAAAAACTATTGCATTTAGAGTATTTTGTTGAAATGTGTTTTTCACTTACTTTTTGGTTATGTGTACCATAGTGAAATTTCAGACCTGTAGCTTATTCCATAGCTCAGTAATAGCTACTTTGAGGTTTTCACTGTTGAGCAAATCACTTGGAACTTGAAAACTATTGCATTTAGAGTATTTTGTTGAAATCTGTTATTAAGTTACTTTTAGGTTAGGTGTAGCATAGTAAAATTTCAGACCTGTAGCTTATTCCATAGCGCAGTAATAGCTACTTTGAGGTTTTCACTGTTGAGTACATCACTTATAACTTTAAAACTATTGCATTTAGAGTATTTTGTTGAAATATGTTATTCACTTACTTTTAGGTTAGGTGTAACATAGGAAAATTTCAGACTGTAGCTTATTCCATAGCTGAGCAATAGCTACTGTGAGGTTTTCACTGTTGAGAAAATCACTTGGAACTTGAAAACTATTGCATTTAGAGTATTTTGGTGAAATCTGTTACTTACCTACTTTAACATCAGCCATAACATAGTAAAATTTCAGACCTGTAGCTTATTCCATAGCTCAGTAATAGCTACTTTGAGGTTTTCACTGTTGAGTAAATCACTTGGAACTTAAAAACTATTGCATTTAGAGTATTTTGTTGAAATATGTTTTTCACTTACTTTTAGGTTATGTGTACCATAGTGAAATTTCAGACCTGTAGCTTATTCCATAGCTCAGTAATAGCTACTTTAAGGTTCTCACTGTTGAGCAAATCACTTGGAACTTAAAAACTATTGTATTTAGAGTATTTTGTTGAAATTTGTTATTAAGTTACTTTTAGGGTAGCTCTAACATAGTAAAATTTCAGACCTGTAGCTTATTCCATAGCTGAGCAATAGCTACTTTGAGGGTTTCACTGTTGAGTAAATCCCTTGGAACTTAAAAACTATTGCATTTAGAGTATTTTGTTGAAATGTGTTTTTCACTTACTTTTAGGTTATGTGTACCATAGTGAAATTTCAGACCTGTAGCTTATTCCATAGCTCAGTAATAGCTACTTTGAGGTTTTCACTGTTGAGCAAATCACTTGGAACTTGAAAACTATTGCATTTAGAGTATTTTGTTGAAATGTGTTATTCACCTACCTTTAGGTTAGGTGTAACATAGTAAAATTTCAGACCTGTAGCTCATTCCATTGCTAAGTAATAGCTACTTTAAGGTTCTCACTGTTGAGTACATCGCTTGTAACTTTAAAACTATTTCATTTAGAGTATTTTGTTGAAATATGTTATTCACTTACGTTTAGGTTAGGTGTAACATAGGAAAATTTCAGACCTGTAGCTTTTTCCATAGCTGAGCAATAGATACTTTGAGGTTTTCACTGTTGAGCAAATCACTTGGAACTTAAAAACTATTGCATTTAGAGTATTTTGTTGAAATTTGTTATTAAGCTACTTTTAGGTTAGCTGTAACATAGTAAAATTTCAGACCTGTACCTCATTCCATTGCTAAGTGATAGCTATTTTAATGTTCTCACTGTGAGTACATCGCTTGTAACTTTAAAACTATTGCATTTAGAGTATTTTGGTGAAATCTGTTACTTACCTACTTTAACATCAGCCATAACATAGTAAAATTCCAGAACTATAGCTTATTCCATGGCTGAGTAATAGCTACTTTGAGGTTTCGATGTTAAGCAAATCTCTTGGAACTTGAAAACTATTGCATTTAGAGTATTTTGTTGAAATGTGTTATTCACCTACTTTTAGGTCAGGTTTAACATAGTAAAATTTCAGACCTGTAGCTCATTCCATAGCTCGGTAATAGCTACTTTGAGGTTTTCACTGTTGAGCAAATCACTTGGAACTTGAAAACTATTGCATTTAGAGTATTTTGTTGAAATATGTTATTCACTTACTTTTAGGTTAGGTGTAACATAGGAAAATTTCAGACCTGTAGCTTATTCCATAGCTGAGCAATAGCTACTTTGAGGTTTTCACTGTTGAGCACATCACTTGGAACTTGAAAACTATTGCATTTAGAGTATTTTGTTGAAATCTGTTACTTACCTACTTTAACATCAGTCATAACATAGTAAAATTTCAGACCTGTAGCTTATTCCATAGCTCAGTAATAGCTACTTTGAGGTTTTCACTGTTGAGTAAATCACTTGGAACTTAAAAACTATTGCATTTAGAGTATTTTGTTGAAATATGTTTTTCACTTACTTTTAGGTTATGTGTACCATAGTGAAATTTCAGACCTGTAGCTTATTCCATAGCTCAGTAATAGCTACTTTAAGGTTCTCACTGTTGAGCAAATCACTTGGAACTTAAAAACTATTGCATTTAGAGTATTTTGTTGAAATTTGTTATTAAGTTACTTTTAGGGTAGCTCTAACATAGTAAAATTTCAGACCTGTAGCTTATTCCATAGCTGAGCAATAGCTACTTTGAGGGTTTCACTGTTGAGTAAATCACTTGGAACTTAAAAACTATTGCATTTAGAGTATTTTGTTGAAATGTGTTTTTCACTTACTTTTTGGTTATGTGTACCATAGTGAAATTTCAGACCTGTAGCTTATTCCATAGCTCAGTAATAGCTACTTTGAGGTTTTCACTGTTGAGCAAATCACTTGGAACTTGAAAACTATTGCATTTAGAGTATTTTGTTGAAATGTGTTATTCACCTACCTTTAGGTTAGGTGTAACATAGTAAAATTTCAGACCCGTAGCTTATTCCATAGCTGAGCAATAGCTACTTTGAGGGTTTCACTGTTGAGTAAATCACTTGGAACTTAAAAACTATTGCATTTAGAGTATTTTGTTGAAATGTGTTATTCACCTACCTTTAGGTTAGGTGTAACATAGTAAAATTTCAGACCCGTAGCTTATTCCATAGCTGAGCAATAGCTACTTTGAGGGTTTCACTGTTGAGTAAATCACTTGGAACTTAAAAACTATTGCATTTAGAGTATTTTGTTGAAATGTGTTTTTCACTTACTTTTTGGTTATGTGTACCATAGTGAAATTTCAGACCTGTAGCTTATTCCATAGCTCAGTAATAGCTACTTTGAGGTTTTCACTGTTGAGCAAATCACTTGGAACTTGAAAACTATTGCATTTAGAGTATTTTGTTGAAATCTGTTATTAAGTTACTTTTAGGTTAGGTGTAGCATAGTAAAATTTCAGACCTGTAGCTTATTCCATAGCGCAGTAATAGCTACTTTGAGGTTTTCACTGTTGAGTACATCACTTATAACTTTAAAACTATTGCATTTAGAGTATTTTGTTGAAATATGTTATTCACTTACTTTTAGGTTAGGTGTAACATAGGAAAATTTCAGACTGTAGCTTATTCCATAGCTGAGCAATAGCTACTGTGAGGTTTTCACTGTTGAGAAAATCACTTGGAACTTGAAAACTATTGCATTTAGAGTATTTTGGTGAAATCTGTTACTTACCTACTTTAACATCAGCCATAACATAGTAAAATTTCAGACCTGTAGCTTATTCCATAGCTCAGTAATAGCTACTTTGAGGTTTTCACTGTTGAGTAAATCACTTGGAACTTAAAAACTATTGCATTTAGAGTATTTTGTTGAAATATGTTTTTCACTTACTTTTAGGTTATGTGTACCATAGTGAAATTTCAGACCTGTAGCTTATTCCATAGCTCAGTAATAGCTACTTTAAGGTTCTCACTGTTGAGCAAATCACTTGGAACTTAAAAACTATTGTATTTAGAGTATTTTGTTGAAATTTGTTATTAAGTTACTTTTAGGGTAGCTCTAACATAGTAAAATTTCAGACCTGTAGCTTATTCCATAGCTGAGCAATAGCTACTTTGAGGGTTTCACTGTTGAGTAAATCCCTTGGAACTTAAAAACTATTGCATTTAGAGTATTTTGTTGAAATGTGTTTTTCACTTACTTTTAGGTTATGTGTACCATAGTGAAATTTCAGACCTGTAGCTTATTCCATAGCTCAGTAATAGCTACTTTGAGGTTTTCACTGTTGAGCAAATCACTTGGAACTTGAAAACTATTGCATTTAGAGTATTTTGTTGAAATGTGTTATTCACCTACCTTTAGGTTAGGTGTAACATAGTAAAATTTCAGACCTGTAGCTCATTCCATTGCTAAGTAATAGCTACTTTAAGGTTCTCACTGTTGAGTACATCGCTTGTAACTTTAAAACTATTTCATTTAGAGTATTTTGTTGAAATATGTTATTCACTTACTTTTAGGGTAGATGTAACATAGGAAAATTTCAGACCTGTAGCTTTTTCCATAGCTGAGCAATAGCTACTTTGAGGTTTTCACTGTTGAGCAAATCACTTGGAACTTAAAAACTATTGCATTTAGAGTATTTTGTTGAAATTTGTTAAGCTACTTTTAGGTTAGGTGTAACATAGTAAAATTTCAGACCCGTAGCTTATTCCATAGCTGAGCAATAGCTACTTTGAGGTTTTCACTGTTGAGGAAATCACTTGGAACTTGAAAACTATTGCATTTAGAGTATTTTGGTGAAATCTGTTACTTACCTACTTTAACATTAGCCATAACATAGTAAAATTTCAGACCTGTAGCTTATTCCATAGCTCAGTAATAGCTACTTTGAGGTTTTCACTGTTGAGTAAATCACTTGGAACTTAAAAACTATTGCATTTAGAGTATTTTGTTGAAATATGTTTTTCACTTACTTTTAGGTTATGTGTACCATAGTGAAATTTCAGACCTGTAGCTTATTCCATAGCTCAGTAATAGCTACTTTAAGGTTTTCACTGTTGAGCAAATCACTTGGAACTTGAAAACTATTGCATTTAGAGTATTTTGTTGAAATGTGTTATTCACCTACCTTTAGGTTAGGTGCAACATAGTAAAATTTCAGACCTGTAGCTCATTCCATTGCTAAGTAATAGCTACTTTAAGGTTCTCACTGTTGAGTACATCGCTTGTAACTTTAAAACTATTTCATTTAGAGTATTTTGTTGAAATATGTTATTCACTTACTTTTAGGGTAGATGTAACATAGGAAAATTTCAGACCTGTAGCTTTTTCCATAGCTGAGCAATAGCTACTTTGAGGTTTTCACTGTTGAGCAAATCACTTGGAACTTAAAAACTATTGCATTTAGAGTATTTTGTTGAAATTTGTTAAGCTACTTTTAGGTTAGCTGTAACATAGTAAAATTTCAGACCTGTACCTCATTCCATTGCTAAGTGATAGCTATTTTAAGGTTCTCACGGTTGAGTACATCGCTTGTAACTTTAAAACTATTGCATTTAGAGTATTTTGGTGAAATCTGTTACTTACCTACTTTAACATCAGCCATAACATAGTAAAATTCCAGAACTGTAGCTTATTCCATGGCTGAGTAATAGCTACTTTGAGGTTTCAATGTTAAGCAAATCTCTTGGAACTTGAAAACTATTGCATTTAGAGTATTTTGTTGAAATGTGTTATTCACCTACTTTTAGGTCAGGTTTAACATAGTAAAATTTCAGACCTGTAGCTCATTCCATAGCTCGGTAATAGCTAATTTGAGGTTCTCACTGTTGAGCAAATCACTTGGAACTTGAAAACTATTGCATTTAGAGTATTTTGTTGAAATCTGTTATTAAGTTACTTTTAGGTTAGGTGTAACATAGTAAAATTTCAGAGCTGTAGCTTATTCCATAGCTCAGTAATAGCTACTTTGAGGTTTTCACTGTTGAGTACATCGCTTGTAACTTTAAAACTATTGCATTTAGAGTATTTTGTTGAAATGTGTTATTCACCTACCTTTAGGTTAGGTGTAACATAGTAAAATTTCAGACCTGTAGCTCATTCCATTGCTAAGTAATAGCTACTTTAAGGTTCTCACTGTTGAGTACATCGCTTGTAACTTTAAAATTATTTCATTTAGAGTATTTTGTTGAAATATGTTATTCACTTACTTTTAGGTTAGGTGTAACATAGTAAAATTTCAGACCCGTAGCTTATTCCATAGCTGAGCAATAGCTACTTTGAGGTTTTCACTGTTGAGCAAATCACTTGGAACTTGAAAACTATTGCATTTAGAGTATTTTGGTGAAATCTGTTACTTACCTACTTTAACATCAGCCATAACATAGTAAAATTTCAGACCTGTAGCTTATTCCATAGCTCAGTAATAGCTACTTTGAGGTTTTCACTGTTGAGTAAATCACTTGGAACTTAAAAACTATTGCATTTAGAGTATTTTGTTGAAATATGTTTTTCACTTACTTTTAGGTTATGTGTACCATAGTGAAATTTCAGACCTGTAGCTTATTCCATAGCTCAGTAATAGCTACTTTAAGGTTTTCACTGTTGAGCAAATCACTTGGAACTTGAAAACTATTGCATTTAGAGTATTTTGTTGAAATATGTTATTCACCTACCTTTAGGTTAGGTGTAACATAGTAAAATTTCAGACCTGTAGCTCATTCCATTGCTAAGTAATAGCTACTTTAAGGTTCTCACTGTTGAGTACATCGCTTGTAACTTTAAAACTATTTCATTTAGAGTATTTTGTTGAAATATGTTATTCACTTATTTTTAGGGTAGATGTAACATAGGAAAATTTCAGACCTGTAGCTTTTTCCATAGCTGAGCAATAGTTACTTTGAGGTTTTCACTGTTGAGCAAATCACTTGGAACTTGAAAACTATTGCATTTAGAGTATTTTGTTGAAATTTGTTATTAAGTTACTTTTAGGTTAGCTCTAACATAGTAAAATTTCAGACCTGTAGCTCATTCCATTGCTAAGTAATAGCTACTTTAAGGTTCTCACTGTTGAGTACATCGCTTGTAACTTTAAAACTATTTCATTTAGAGTATTTTGTTGAAATATGTTATTCACTTACTTTTAGGTTAGGTGTAACATAGGAAAATTTCAGAGCTGTAGCTTTTTCCATAGCTGAGCAATAGCTACTTTGAGGTTTTCACTGTTGAGCAAATCACTTGGAACTTAAAAACTATTGCATTTAGAGTATTTTGTTGAAATTTGTTATTAAGCTACTTTTAGGTTAGCTGTAACATAGTAAAATTTCAGACCTGTACCTCATTCCATTGCTAAGTGATAGCTATTTTAAGGTTCTCACGGTTGAGTACATCGCTTGTAACTTTAAAACTATTGCATTTAGAGTATATTGGTGAAATCTGTTACTTACCTACTTTAACATCAGCCATAACATAGTAAAATTCCAGAACTGTAGCTTATTCCATGGCTGAGTAATAGCTACTTTGAGGTTTCGATGTTAAGCAAATCTCTTGGAACTTGAAAACTATTGCATTTAGAGTATTTTGTTGAAATGTGTTATTCACCTACTTTTAGGTCAGGTTTAACATAGTAAAATTTCAGACCTGTAGCTTATTCCATAGCTCGGTAATAGCTACTTTGAGGTTTTCACTGTTGAGCAAATCACTTGGAACTTGAAACCTATTGCATTTAGAGTATTTTGTTGAAATGTGTTATTCACCTACCTTTAGGTTAGGTGTAACATAGTAAAATTTCAGACCTTTAGCTCATTCCATTGCTAAGTAATAGCTACTTTAAGGTTCTCACTGTTGAGTACATCGCTTGTAACTTTAAAACTATTTCATTTAGAGTATTTTGTTGAAATATGTTATTCACTTACTTTTAGGTTAGGTGTAACATAGGAAAATTTCAGAGCTGTAGCTTTTTCCATAGCTGAGCAATAGCTACTTTGAGGTTTTCACTGTTGAGCAAATCACTTGGAACTTAAAAACTATTGCATTTAGAGTATTTTGTTGAAATTTGTTATTAAGCTACTTTTAGGTTAGCTGTAACATAGTAAAATTTCAGACCTGTACCTCATTCCATTGCTAAGTGATAGCTATTTTAAGGTTCTCACGGTTGAGTACATCGCTTGTAACTTTAAAACTATTGCATTTAGAGTATTTTGGTGAAATCTGTTACTTACCTACTTTAACATCAGCCATAACATAGTAAAATTCCAGAACTGTAGCTTATTCCATGGCTGAGTAATAGCTACTTTGAGGTTTCAATGTTAAGCAAATCTCTTGGAACTTGAAAACTATTGCATTTAGAGTATTTTGTTGAAATGTGTTATTCACCTACTTTTAGGTCAGGTTTAACATAGTAAAATTTCAGACCTGTAGCTCATTCCATAGCTCGGTAATAGCTAATTTGAGGTTCTCACTGTTGAGCAAATCACTTGGAACTTGAAAACTATTGCATTTAGAGTATTTTGTTGAAATCTGTTATTAAGTTACTTTTAGGTTAGGTGTAACATAGTAAAATTTCAGAGCTGTAGCTTATTCCATAGCTCAGTAATAGCTACTTTGAGGTTTTCACTGTTGAGTACATCGCTTGTAACTTTAAAACTATTGCATTTAGAGTATTTTGTTGAAATGTGTTATTCACCTACCTTTAGGTTAGGTGTAACATAGTAAAATTTCAGACCTGTAGCTCATTCCATTGCTAAGTAATAGCTACTTTAAGGTTCTCACTGTTGAGTACATCGCTTGTAACTTTAAAATTATTTCATTTAGAGTATTTTGTTGAAATATGTTATTCACTTACTTTTAGGTTAGGTGTAACATAGTAAAATTTCAGACCCGTAGCTTATTCCATAGCTGAGCAATAGCTACTTTGAGGTTTTCACTGTTGAGCAAATCACTTGGAACTTGAAAACTATTGCATTTAGAGTATTTTGGTGAAATCTGTTACTTACCTACTTTAACATCAGCCATAACATAGTAAAATTTCAGACCTGTAGCTTATTCCATAGCTCAGTAATAGCTACTTTGAGGTTTTCACTGTTGAGTAAATCACTTGGAACTTAAAAACTATTGCATTTAGAGTATTTTGTTGAAATATGTTTTTCACTTACTTTTAGGTTATGTGTACCATAGTGAAATTTCAGACCTGTAGCTTATTCCATAGCTCAGTAATAGCTACTTTAAGGTTTTCACTGTTGAGCAAATCACTTGGAACTTGAAAACTATTGCATTTAGAGTATTTTGTTGAAATATGTTATTCACCTACCTTTAGGTTAGGTGTAACATAGTAAAATTTCAGACCTGTAGCTCATTCCATTGCTAAGTAATAGCTACTTTAAGGTTCTCACTGTTGAGTACATCGCTTGTAACTTTAAAACTATTTCATTTAGAGTATTTTGTTGAAATATGTTATTCACTTATTTTTAGGGTAGATGTAACATAGGAAAATTTCAGACCTGTAGCTTTTTCCATAGCTGAGCAATAGTTACTTTGAGGTTTTCACTGTTGAGCAAATCACTTGGAACTTGAAAACTATTGCATTTAGAGTATTTTGTTGAAATTTGTTATTAAGTTACTTTTAGGTTAGCTCTAACATAGTAAAATTTCAGACCTGTAGCTCATTCCATTGCTAAGTAATAGCTACTTTAAGGTTCTCACTGTTGAGTACATCGCTTGTAACTTTAAAACTATTTCATTTAGAGTATTTTGTTGAAATATGTTATTCACTTACTTTTAGGTTAGGTGTAACATAGGAAAATTTCAGAGCTGTAGCTTTTTCCATAGCTGAGCAATAGCTACTTTGAGGTTTTCACTGTTGAGCAAATCACTTGGAACTTAAAAACTATTGCATTTAGAGTATTTTGTTGAAATTTGTTATTAAGCTACTTTTAGGTTAGCTGTAACATAGTAAAATTTCAGACCTGTACCTCATTCCATTGCTAAGTGATAGCTATTTTAAGGTTCTCACGGTTGAGTACATCGCTTGTAACTTTAAAACTATTGCATTTAGAGTATATTGGTGAAATCTGTTACTTACCTACTTTAACATCAGCCATAACATAGTAAAATTCCAGAACTGTAGCTTATTCCATGGCTGAGTAATAGCTACTTTGAGGTTTCGATGTTAAGCAAATCTCTTGGAACTTGAAAACTATTGCATTTAGAGTATTTTGTTGAAATGTGTTATTCACCTACTTTTAGGTCAGGTTTAACATAGTAAAATTTCAGACCTGTAGCTTATTCCATAGCTCGGTAATAGCTACTTTGAGGTTTTCACTGTTGAGCAAATCACTTGGAACTTGAAACCTATTGCATTTAGAGTATTTTGTTGAAATGTGTTATTCACCTACCTTTAGGTTAGGTGTAACATAGTAAAATTTCAGACCTTTAGCTCATTCCATTGCTAAGTAATAGCTACTTTAAGGTTCTCACTGTTGAGTACATCGCTTGTAACTTTAAAACTATTTCATTTAGAGTATTTTGTTGAAATATGTTATTCACTTACTTTTAGGTTAGGTGTAACATAGGAAAATTTCAGAGCTGTAGCTTTTTCCATAGCTGAGCAATAGCTACTTTGAGGTTTTCACTGTTGAGCAAATCACTTGGAACTTAAAAACTATTGCATTTAGAGTATTTTGTTGAAATTTGTTATTAAGCTACTTTTAGGTTAGCTGTAACATAGTAAAATTTCAGACCTGTACCTCATTCCATTGCTAAGTGATAGCTATTTTAAGGTTCTCACGGTTGAGTACATCGCTTGTAACTTTAAAACTATTGCATTTAGAGTATTTTGGTGAAATCTGTTACTTACCTACTTTAACATCAGCCATAACATAGTAAAATTCCAGAACTGTAGCTTATTCCATGGCTGAGTAATAGCTACTTTGAGGTTTCAATGTTAAGCAAATCTCTTGGAACTTGAAAACTATTGCATTTAGAGTATTTTGTTGAAATGTGTTATTCACCTACTTTTAGGTCAGGTTTAACATAGTAAAATTTCAGACCTGTAGCTCATTCCATAGCTCGGTAATAGCTAATTTGAGGTTCTCACTGTTGAGCAAATCACTTGGAACTTGAAAACTATTGCATTTAGAGTATTTTGTTGAAATCTGTTATTAAGTTACTTTTAGGTTAGGTGTAACATCGTAAAATTTCAGAGCTGTAGCTTATTCCATAGCTCAGTAATAGCTACTTTGAGGTTTTCACTGTTGAGTACATCGCTTGTAACTTTAAAACTATTGCATTTAGAGTATTTTGTTGAAATGTGTTTTTCACTTACTTTTAGGTTATGTGTACCATAGTGAAATTTCAGACCTGTAGCTTATTCCATAGCTCAGTAATAGCTACTTTGAGGTTTTCACTGTTGAGCAAATCACTTGGAACTTGAAAACTATTGCATTTAGAGTATTTTGTTGAAATGTGTTATTCACCTACCTTTAGGTTAGGTGTAACATAGTAAAATTTCAGACCTGTAGCTCATTCCATTGCTAAGTAATAGCTACTTTAAGGTTCTCACTGTTGAGTACATCGCTTGTAACTTTAAAATTATTTCATTTAGAGTATTTTGTTGAAATATGTTATTCACTTACTTTTAGGTTAGGTGTAACATAGTAAAATTTCAGACCCGTAGCTTATTCCATAGCTGAGCAATAGCTACTTTGAGGTTTTCACTGTTGAGCAAATCACTTGGAACTTGAAAACTATTGCATTTAGAGTATTTTGGTGAAATCTGTTACTTACCTACTTTAACATCAGCCATAACATAGTAAAATTTCAGACCTGTAGCTTATTCCATAGCTCAGTAATAGCTACTTTGAGGTTTTCACTGTTGAGTAAATCACTTGGAACTTAAAAACTATTGCATTTAGAGTATTTTGTTGAAATATGTTTTTCACTTACTTTTAGGTTATGTGTACCATAGTGAAATTTCAGACCTGTAGCTTATTCCATAGCTCAGTAATAGCTACTTTAAGGTTTTCACTGTTGAGCAAATCACTTGGAACTTGAAAACTATTGCATTTAGAGTATTTTGTTGAAATATGTTATTCACCTACCTTTAGGTTAGGTGTAACATAGTAAAATTTCAGACCTGTAGCTCATTCCATTGCTAAGTAATAGCTACTTTAAGGTTCTCACTGTTGGGTACATCGCTTGTAACTTTAAAACTATTTCATTTAGAGTATTTTGTTGAAATATGTTATTCACTTACTTTTAGGGTAGATGTAACATAGGAAAATTTCAGACCTGTAGCTTTTTCCATAGCTGAGCAATAGCTACTTTGAGGTTTTCACTGTTGAGCAAATCACTTGGAACTTGAAAACTATTGCATTTAGAGTATTTTGTTGAAATTTGTTATTAAGTTACTTTTAGGTTAGCTCTAACATAGTAAAATTTCAGACCTGTAGCTCATTCCATTGCTAAGTAATAGCTACTTTAAGGTTCTCACTGTTGAGTACATCGCTTGTAACTTTAAAACTATTTCATTTAGAGTATTTTGTTGAAATATGTTATTCACTTACTTTTAGGTTAGGTGTAACATAGGAAAATTTCAGAGCTGTAGCTTTTTCCATAGCTGAGCAATAGCTACTTTGAGGTTTTCACTGTTGAGCAAATCACTTGGAACTTAAAAACTATTGCATTTAGAGTATTTTGTTGAAATTTGTTATTAAGCTACTTTTAGGTTAGCTGTAACATAGTAAAATTTCAGACCTGTACCTCATTCCATTGCTAAGTGATAGCTATTTTAAGGTTCTCATGGTTGAGTACATCGCTTGTAACTTTAAAACTATTGCATTTAGAGTATATTGGTGAAATCTGTTACTTACCTACTTTAACATCAGCCATAACATAGTAAAATTCCAGAACTGTAGCTTATTCCATGGCTGAGTAATAGCTACTTTGAGGTTTCGATGTTAAGCAAATCTCTTGGAACTTGAAAACTATTGCTTTTAGAGTATTTTGTTGAAATGTGTTATTCACCTACTTTTAGGTCAGGTTTAACATAGTAAAATTTCAGACCTGTAGCTTATTCCATAGCTCGGTAATAGCTACTTTGAGGTTTTCACTGTTGAGCAAATCACTTGGAACTTGAAAACTATTGCATTTAGAGTATTTTGTTGAAATGTGTTATTCACCTACCTTTAGGTTAGGTGTAACATAGTAAAATTTCAGACCTGTAGCTCATTCCATTGCTAAGTAATAGCTACTTTAAGGTTCTCACTGTTGAGTACATCGCTTGTAACTTTAAAACTATTTCATTTAGAGTATTTTGTTGAAATATGTTATTCACTTACTTTTAGGTTAGGTGTAACATAGGAAAATTTCAGAGCTGTAGCTTTTTCCATAGCTGAGCAATAGCTACTTTGAGGTTTTCACTGTTGAGCAAATCACTTGGAACTTAAAAACTATTGCATTTAGAGTATTTTGTTGAAATTTGTTATTAAGCTACTTTTAGGTTAGCTGTAACATAGTAAAATTTCAGACCTGTACCTCATTCCATTGCTAAGTGATAGCTATTTTAAGGTTCTCACGGTTGAGTACATCGCTTGTAACTTTAAAACTATTGCATTTAGAGTATTTTGGTGAAATCTGTTACTTACCTACTTTAACATCAGCCATAACATAGTAAAATTCCAGAACTGTAGCTTATTCCATGGCTGAGTAATAGCTACTTTGAGGTTTCGATGTTAAGCAAATCTCTTGGAACTTGAAAACTATTGCTTTTAGAGTATTTTGTTGAAATGTGTTATTCACCTACTTTTAGGTCAGGTTTAACATAGTAAAATTTCAGACCTGTAGCTTATTCCATAGCTCGGTAATAGCTACTTTGAGGTTTTCACTGTTGAGCAAATCACTTGGAATTTGAAAACTATTGCATTTAGAGTATTTTGTTGAAATGTGTTATTCACCTACCTTTAGGTTAGGTGTAACATAGTAAAATTTCAGACCTGTAGCTCATTCCATTGCTAAGTAATAGCTACTTTAAGGTTCTCACTGTTGAGTACATCGCTTGTAACTTTAAAACTATTTCATTTAGAGTATTTTGTTGAAATATGTTATTCACTTACTTTTAGGTTAGGTGTAACATAGGAAAATTTCAGAGCTGTAGCTTTTTCCATAGCTGAGCAATAGCTACTTTGAGGTTTTCACTGTTGAGCAAATCACTTGGAACTTAAAAACTATTGCATTTAGAGTATTTTGTTGAAATTTGTTATTAAGCTACTTTTAGGTTAGCTGTAACATAGTAAAATTTCAGACCTGTACCTCATTCCATTGCTAAGTGATAGCTATTTTAAGGTTCTCACGGTTGAGTACATCGCTTGTAACTTTAAAACTATTGCATTTAGAGTATTTTGGTGAAATCTGTTACTTACCTACTTTAACATCAGCCATAACATAGTAAAATTCCAGAACTGTAGCTTATTCCATGGCTGAGTAATAGCTACTTTGAGGTTTCGATGTTAAGCAAATCTCTTGGAACTTGAAAACTATTGCTTTTAGAGTATTTTGTTGAAATGTGTTATTCACCTACTTTTAGGTCAGGTTTAACATAGTAAAATTTCAGACCTGTAGCTTATTCCATAGCTCGGTAATAGCTACTTTGAGGTTTTCACTGTTGAGCAAATCACTTGGAACTTGAAAACTATTGCATTTAGAGTATTTTGTTGAAATGTGTTATTCACCTACCTTTAGGTTAGGTGTAACATAGTAAAATTTCAGACCTGTAGCTCATTCCATTGCTAAGTAATAGCTACTTTAAGGTTCTCACTGTTGAGTACATCGCTTGTAACTTTAAAACTATTTCATTTAGAGTATTTTGTTGAAATATGTTATTCACTTACTTTTAGGTTAGGTGTAACATAGGAAAATTTCAGAGCTGTAGCTTTTTCCATAGCTGAGCAATAGCTACTTTGAGGTTTTCACTGTTGAGCAAATCACTTGGAACTTAAAAACTATTGCATTTAGAGTATTTTGTTGAAATTTGTTATTAAGCTACTTTTAGGTTAGCTGTAACATAGTAAAATTTCAGACCTGTACCTCATTCCATTGCTAAGTGATAGCTATTTTAAGGTTCTCACGGTTGAGTACATCGCTTGTAACTTTAAAACTATTGCATTTAGAGTATTTTGGTGAAATCTGTTACTTACCTACTTTAACATCAGCCATAACATAGTAAAATTCCAGATCTGTAGCTTATTCCATGGCTGAGTAATAGCTACTTTGAGGTTTCGATGTTAAGCAAATCTCTTGGAACTTGAAAACTATTGCTTTTAGAGTATTTTGTTGAAATGTGTTATTCACCTACTTTTAGGTCAGGTTTAACATAGTAAAATTTCAGACCTGTAGCTTATTCCATAGCTCGGTAATAGCTACTTTGAGGTTTTCACTGTTGAGCAAATCACTTGGAACTTGAAAACTATTGCATTTAGAGTATTTTGTTGAAATCTGTTATTAAGTTACTTTTAGGTTAGGTGTAACATAGTAAAATTTCAGACCTGTAGCTTATTCCATAGCTCAGTAATAGCTACTTTGAGGTTTTCACTGTTGAGTAAATCACTTGGAACTTAAAAACTATTGCATTTAGAGTATTTTGTTGAAATATGTTTTTCACTTACTTTTAGGTTATGTGTACCATAGTGAAATTTCAGACCTGTAGCTTATTCCATAGCTCAGTAATAGCTACTTTGAGGTTTTCACTGTTGAGCAAATTACTTGGAACTTGAAAACTATTGCATTTAGAGTATTTTGTTGAAATGTGTTATTCACCTACCTTTAGGTTAGGTGTAACATAGTAAAATTTCAGACCTGTAGCTCATTCTATTGCTAAGTAATAGCTACTTTAAGGTTCTCACTGTTGAGTACATCGCTTGTAACTTTAAAACTATTTCATTTAGAGTATTTTGTTGAAATATGTTATTCACTTACTTTTAGGGTAGATGTAACATAGGAAAATTTCAGGCCTGTAGCTTTTTCCATAGCTGAGCAATAGCTACTTTGAGGTTTTCACTGTTGAGCAAATCACTTGGAACTTAAAAACTATTGCATTTAGAGTATTTTGTTGAAATTTGTTATTAAGTTACTTTTAGGTTAGCTCTAACATAGTAAAATTTCAGACCTGTAGCTCATTCCATTGCTAAGTAATAGCTACTTTAAGGTTCTCACTGTTGAGTACATCGCTTGTAACTTTAAAACTATTTCATTTAGAGTATTTTGTTGAAATATGTTATTCACTTACTTTTAGGTTAGGTGTAACATAGGAAAATTTCAGAGCTGTAGCTTTTTCCATAGCTCGGTAATAGCTACTTTGAGGTTTTCACTGTTGAGCAAATCACTTGGAACTTGAAAACTATTGCATTTAGAGTATTTTGTTGAAATCTGTTATTAAGTTACTTTTAGGTTAGGTGTAACATAGTAAAATTTCAGACCTGTAGCTTATTCCATAGCTCAGTAATAGCTACTTTGAGGTTTTCACTGTTGAGTAAATCACTTGGAACTTAAAAACTATTGCATTTAGAGTATTTTGTTGAAATATGTTTTTCACTTACTTTTAGGTTATGTGTACCATAGTGAAATTTCAGACCTGTAGCTTATTCCATAGGTCAGTAATAGCTACTTTGAGGTTTTCACTGTTGAGCAAATTACTTGGAACTTGAAAACTATTGCATTTAGAGTATTTTGTTGAAATGTGTTATTCACCTACCTTTAGGTTAGGTGTAACATAGTAAAATTTCAGACCTGTAGCTCATTCCATTGCTAAGTAATAGCTACTTTAAGGTTCTCACTGTTGAGTACATCGCTTGTAACTTTAAAACTATTTCATTTAGAGTATTTTGTTGAAATATGTTATTCACTTACTTTTAGGGTAGATGTAACATAGGAAAATTTCAGACCTGTAGCTTTTTCCATAGCTGAGCAATAGCTACTTTGAGGTTTTCACTGTTGAGCAAATCACTTGGAACTTAAAAACTATTGCATTTAGAGTATTTTGTTGAAATTTGTTATTAAGCTACTTTTAGGTTAGCTCTAACATAGTAAAATTTCAGACCTGTACCTCATTCCATTGCTAAGTGATAGCTATTTTAAGGTTCTTACGGTTGAGTACATCGCTTGTAACTTTAAAACTATTGCATTTAGAGTATTTTGGTGAAATCTGTTACTTACCTACTTTAACATCAGCCATAGCATAGTAAAATTCCAGAACTGTAGCTTATTCCATGGCTGAGTAATAGCTACTTTGAGGTTTTCACTGTTGAGCAAATCACTTGGAACTTGAAAACTATTGCATTTAGAGTATTTTGTTGAAATCTGTTATTAAGTTACTTTTAGGTTAGGTGTAACATAGTAAAATTTCAGACCTGTAGCTTATTCCATAGCTCAGTAATAGCTACTTTGAGGTTTTCACTGTTGAGTACATCGCTTGTAACTTTAAAACTATTGCATTTAGAGTATTTTGGTGAAATCTGTTACTTACCTACTTTAACATCAGCCATAACATAGTAAAATTCCAGAACTGTAGGTTATTCCATGGCTGAGTAATAGCTACTTTGAGGTTTCGATGTTAAGCAAATCTCTTGGAACTTGAAAACTATTGCATTTAGAGTATTTTGTTGAAATGTGTTAATCACCTACTTTTAGGTCAGGTTTAACATAGTAAAATTTCAGACCTGTAGCTTATTCCATAGCTCGGTAATAGCTACTTTGAGGTTTTCACTGTTGAGCAAATCACTTGGAACTTGAAAACTATTGCATTTAGAGTATTTTGTTGAAATCTGTTATTAAGTTACGTTTAGGTTAGGTGTAACATAGTAAAATTTCAGACCTGTAGCTTATTCCATAGCTCAATAATAGCTACTTTGAGGTTTTCACTGTTGAGTACTTCGCTTGTAACTTTAAAACTATTGCATTTAGAGTATTTTGTTGAAATATGTTATTCACTTACTTTTAGGTTAGGTGTAACATAGTAAAATTTCAGACCTGTAGCTTATTCCATAGCTCAGTAATAGCTACTTTGAGGTTTTCACTGTTGAGCAAATCACTTGGAACTTGAAAACTATTGCATTTAGAGTATTTTGTTGAAATCTGTTATTAAGTTACTTTTAGGTTAGGTGTAACATAGTAAAATTTCAGACCTGTAGCTTATTCCATAGCTCAATAATAGCTACTTTGAGGTTTTCACTGTTGAGTACATCGCTTGTAACTTTAAAACTATTGCATTTAGAGTATTTTGGTGAAATCTGTTACTTACCTACTTTAACATCAGCCATAACATAGTAAAATTTCAGACCTGTAGCTTATTCCATAGCTCAGTAATAGCTACTTTGAGGTTTTCACTGTTGAGCAAATCACTTGGAACTTAAAAACTATTGCATTTAGAGTATTTTGTTGAAATATGTTTTTCACTTACTTTTAGGTTATGTGTACCATAGTGAAATTTCAGACCTGTAGCTTATTCCATAGCTCAGTAATAGCTACTTTGAGGTTTTCACTGTTGAGCAAATCACTTGGAACTTGAAAACTATTGCATTTAGAGTATTTTGTTGAAATGTGTTATTCACCTACCTTTAGGTTAGGTGTAACATAGTAAAATTTCAGACCTGTAGCTCATTCCATTGCTAAGTAATAGCTACTTTAAGGTTCTCACTGTTGAGTACATCGCTTGTAACTTTAAAACTATTTCATTTAGAGTATTTTGTTGAAATATGTTATTCACTTACTTTTAGGGTAGATGTAACATAGGAAAATTTCAGACCTGTAGCTTTTTCCATAGCTGAGCAATAGCTACTTTGAGGTTTTCACTGTTGAGCAAATCACTTGGAACTTAAAAACTATTGCATTTAGAGTATTTTGTTGAAATTTGTTATTAAGCTACTTTTAGGTTAGCTGTAACATAGTAAAATTTCAGACCTGTACCTCATTCCATTGCTAAGTGATAGCTATTTTAAGGTTCTCACTGTTGAGTACATCGCTTGTAACTTTAAAACTATTGCATTTAGAGTATTTTGGTGAAATCTGTTACTTACCTACTTTAACATCAGCCATAACATAGTAAAATTTCAGACCTGTAGCTTATTCCATAGCTCAGTAATAGCTACTTTGAGGTTTTCACTGTTGAGCAAATCACTTGGAACTTGAAAACTATTGCATTTAGAGTATTTTGTTGAAATGTGTTATTCACCTACCTTTAGGTTAGGTGTAACATAGTAAAATTTCAGACCTGTAGCTCATTCCATTGCTAAGTAATAGCTACTTTAAGGTTCTCACTGTTGAGTACATCGCTTGTAACTTTAAAACTATTTCATTTAGAGTATTTTGTTGAAATATGTTATTCACTTACTTTTAGGGTAGATGTAACATAGGAAAATTTCAGACCTGTAGCTTTTTCCATAGCTGAGCAATAGCTACTTTGAGGTTTTCACTGTTGAGCAAATCACTTGGAACTTAAAAACTATTGCATTTAGAGTATTTTGTTGAAATTTGTTATTAAGCTACTTTTAGGTTAGCTCTAACATAGTAAAATTTCAGACCTGTACCTCATTCCATTGCTAAGTGATAGCTATTTTAAGGTTCTTACGGTTGAGTACATCGCTTGTAACTTTAAAACTATTGCATTTAGAGTATTTTGGTGAAATCTGTTACTTACCTACTTTAACATCAGCCATAGCATAGTAAAATTCCAGAACTGTAGCTTATTCCATGGCTGAGTAATAGCTACTTTGAGGTTTTCACTGTTGAGCAAATCACTTGGAACTTGAAAACTATTGCATTTAGAGTATTTTGTTGAAATCTGTTATTAAGTTACTTTTAGGTTAGGTGTAACATAGTAAAATTTCAGACCTGTAGCTTATTCCATAGCTCAGTAATAGCTACTTTGAGGTTTTCACTGTTGAGTACATCGCTTGTAACTTTAAAACTATTGCATTTAGAGTATTTTGGTGAAATCTGTTACTTACCTACTTTAACATCAGCCATAACATAGTAAAATTCCAGAACTGTAGGTTATTCCATGGCTGAGTAATAGCTACTTTGAGGTTTCGATGTTAAGCAAATCTCTTGGAACTTGAAAACTATTGCATTTAGAGTATTTTGTTGAAATGTGTTAATCACCTACTTTTAGGTCAGGTTTAACATAGTAAAATTTCAGACCTGTAGCTTATTCCATAGCTCGGTAATAGCTACTTTGAGGTTTTCACTGTTGAGCAAATCACTTGGAACTTGAAAACTATTGCATTTAGAGTATTTTGTTGAAATCTGTTATTAAGTTACGTTTAGGTTAGGTGTAACATAGTAAAATTTCAGACCTGTAGCTTATTCCATAGCTCAATAATAGCTACTTTGAGGTTTTCACTGTTGAGTACTTCGCTTGTAACTTTAAAACTATTGCATTTAGAGTATTTTGTTGAAATATGTTATTCACTTACTTTTAGGTTAGGTGTAACATAGTAAAATTTCAGACCTGTAGCTTATTCCATAGCTCAGTAATAGCTACTTTGAGGTTTTCACTGTTGAGCAAATCACTTGGAACTTGAAAACTATTGCATTTAGAGTATTTTGTTGAAATCTGTTATTAAGTTACTTTTAGGTTAGGTGTAACATAGTAAAATTTCAGACCTGTAGCTTATTCCATAGCTCAATAATAGCTACTTTGAGGTTTTCACTGTTGAGTACATCGCTTGTAACTTTAAAACTATTGCATTTAGAGTATTTTGGTGAAATCTGTTACTTACCTACTTTAACATCAGCCATAACATAGTAAAATTTCAGACCTGTAGCTTATTCCATAGCTCAGTAATAGCTACTTTGAGGTTTTCACTGTTGAGCAAATCACTTGGAACTTAAAAACTATTGCATTTAGAGTATTTTGTTGAAATATGTTTTTCACTTACTTTTAGGTTATGTGTACCATAGTGAAATTTCAGACCTGTAGCTTATTCCATAGCTCAGTAATAGCTACTTTGAGGTTTTCACTGTTGAGCAAATCACTTGGAACTTGAAAACTATTGCATTTAGAGTATTTTGTTGAAATGTGTTATTCACCTACCTTTAGGTTAGGTGTAACATAGTAAAATTTCAGACCTGTAGCTCATTCCATTGCTAAGTAATAGCTACTTTAAGGTTCTCACTGTTGAGTACATCGCTTGTAACTTTAAAACTATTTCATTTAGAGTATTTTGTTGAAATATGTTATTCACTTACTTTTAGGGTAGATGTAACATAGGAAAATTTCAGACCTGTAGCTTTTTCCATAGCTGAGCAATAGCTACTTTGAGGTTTTCACTGTTGAGCAAATCACTTGGAACTTAAAAACTATTGCATTTAGAGTATTTTGTTGAAATTTGTTATTAAGCTACTTTTAGGTTAGCTGTAACATAGTAAAATTTCAGACCTGTACCTCATTCCATTGCTAAGTGATAGCTATTTTAAGGTTCTCACTGTTGAGTACATCGCTTGTAACTTTAAAACTATTGCATTTAGAGTATTTTGGTGAAATCTGTTACTTACCTACTTTAACATCAGCCATAACATAGTAAAATTCCAGAACTGTAGCTTATTCCATGGCTGAGTAATAGCTACTTTGAGGTTTCGATGTTAAGCAAATCTCTTGGAACTTGAAAACTATTGCATTTAGAGTATTTTGTTGAAATGTGTTATTCACCTACTTTTAGGTCAGGTTTAACATAGTAAAATTTCAGACCTGTAGCTTATTCCATAGCTCGGTAATAGCTACTTTGAGGTTTTCACTGTTGAGCAAATCACTTGGAACTTGAAAACTATTGCATTTAGAGTATTTTGTTGAAATCTGTTATTAAGTTACGTTTAGGTTAGGTGTAACATAGTAAAATTTCAGACCTGTAGCTTATTCCATAGCTCAGTAATAGCTACTTTGAGGTTTTCACTGTTGAGTACATCGCTTGTAACTTTAAAACTATTGCATTTAGAGTATTTTGGTGAAATCTGTTACTTACCTACTTTAACATCAGCCATAACATAGTAAAATTCCAGAACTGTAGGTTATTCCATGGCTGAGTAATAGCTACTTTGAGGTTTCGATGTTAAGCAAATCTCTTGGAACTTGAAAACTATTGCATTTAGAGTATTTTGTTGAAATGTGTTAATCACCTACTTTTAGGTCAGGTTTAACATAGTAAAATTTCAGACCTGTAGCTTATTCCATAGCTCGGTAATAGCTACTTTGAGGTTTTCACTGTTGAGCAAATCACTTGGAACTTGAAAACTATTGCATTTAGAGTATTTTGTTGAAATCTGTTATTAAGTTACGTTTAGGTTAGGTGTAACATAGTAAAATTTCAGACCTGTAGCTTATTCCATAGCTCAATAATAGCTACTTTGAGGTTTTCACTGTTGAGTACTTCGCTTGTAACTTTAAAACTATTGCATTTAGAGTATTTTGTTGAAATATGTTATTCACTTACTTTTAGGTTAGGTGTAACATAGTAAAATTTCAGACCTGTAGCTTATTCCATAGCTCAGTAATAGCTACTTTGAGGTTTTCACTGTTGAGCAAATCACTTGGAACTTGAAAACTATTGCATTTAGAGTATTTTGTTGAAATCTGTTATTAAGTTACTTTTAGGTTAGGTGTAACATAGTAAAATTTCAGACCTGTAGCTTATTCCATAGCTCAATAATAGCTACTTTGAGGTTTTCACTGTTGAGTACATCGCTTGTAACTTTAAAACTATTGCATTTAGAGTATTTTGGTGAAATCTGTTACTTACCTACTTTAACATCAGCCATAACATAGTAAAATTTCAGACCTGTAGCTTATTCCATAGCTCAGTAATAGCTACTTTGAGGTTTTCACTGTTGAGTAAATCACTTGGAACTTAAAAACTATTGCATTTAGAGTATTTTGTTGAAATATGTTTTTCACTTACTTTTAGGTTATGTGTACCATAGTGAAATTTCAGACCTGTAGCTTATTCCATAGCTCAGTAATAGCTACTTTGAGGTTTTCACTGTTGAGCAAATCACTTGGAACTTGAAAACTATTGCATTTAGAGTATTTTGTTGAAATGTGTTATTCACCTACCTTTAGGTTAGGTGTAACATAGTAAAATTT
Source organism: Sabellastarte sp. h YS-2021 (assembly GCA_964017235.1). Taxonomy (NCBI): domain Eukaryota; kingdom Metazoa; phylum Annelida; class Polychaeta; order Sabellida; family Sabellidae; genus Sabellastarte; species Sabellastarte sp. h YS-2021. The sequence goes on along the minus strand of OZ024927.1, from coordinate 161,363,679 downwards.
CAGACCTGTAGCTCATTCCATTGCTAAGTAATAGCTACTTTAAGGTTCTCACTGTTGAGTACATCGCTTGTAACTTTAAAACTATTTCATTTAGAGTATTTTGTTGAAATATGTTATTCACTTACTTTTAGGGTAGATGTAACATAGGAAAATTTCAGACCTGTAGCTTTTTCCATAGCTGAGCAATAGCTACTTTGAGGTTTTCACTGTTGAGCAAATCACTTGGAACTTAAAAACTATTGCATTTAGAGTATTTTGTTGAAATTTGTTATTAAGCTACTTTTAGGTTAGCTGTAACATAGTAAAATTTCAGACCTGTACCTCATTCCATTGCTAAGTGATAGCTATTTTAAGGTTCTCACTGTTGAGTACATCGCTTGTAACTTTAAAACTATTGCATTTAGAGTATTTTGGTGAAATCTGTTACTTACCTACTTTAACATCAGCCATAACATAGTAAAATTTCAGACCTGTAGCTTATTCCATAGCTCAGTAATAGCTACTTTGAGGTTTTCACTGTTGAGCAAATCACTTGGAACTTGAAAACTATTGCATTTAGAGTATTTTGTTGAAATGTGTTATTCACCTACCTTTAGGTTAGGTGTAACATAGTAAAATTTCAGACCTGTAGCTCATTCCATTGCTAAGTAATAGCTACTTTAAGGTTCTCACTGTTGAGTACATCGCTTGTAACTTTAAAACTATTTCATTTAGAGTATTTTGTTGAAATATGTTATTCACTTACTTTTAGGGTAGATGTAACATAGGAAAATTTCAGACCTGTAGCTTTTTCCATAGCTGAGCAATAGCTACTTTGAGGTTTTCACTGTTGAGCAAATCACTTGGAACTTAAAAACTATTGCATTTAGAGTATTTTGTTGAAATTTGTTATTAAGCTACTTTTAGGTTAGCTGTAACATAGTAAAATTTCAGGCCTGTACCTCATTCCATTGCTAAGTGATAGCTATTTTAAGGTTCTCACTGTTGAGTACATCGCTTGTAACTTTAAAACTATTGCATTTAGAGTATTTTGGTGAAATCTGTTACTTACCTACTTTAACATCAGCCATAACATAGTAAAATTCCAGAACTGTAGCTTATTCCATGGCTGAGTAATAGCTACTTTGAGGTTTCGATGTTAAGCAAATCTCTTGGAACTTGAAAACTATTGCATTTAGAGTATTTTGTTGAAATGTGTTATTCACCTACTTTTAGGTCAGGTTTAACATAGTAAAATTTCAGACCTGTAGCTTATTCCATAGCTCGGTAATAGCTACTTTGAGGTTTTCACTGTTGAGCAAATCACTTGGAACTTGAAAACTATTGCATTTAGAGTATTTTGTTGAAATCTGTTATTAAGTTACGTTTAGGTTAGGTGTAACATAGTAAAATTTCAGACCTGTAGCTTATTCCATAGCTCAATAATAGCTACTTTGAGGTTTTCACTGTTGAGTACATCGCTTGTAACTTTAAAACTATTGCATTTAGAGTATTTTGTTGAAATATGTTATTCACTTACTTTTAGGTTAGGTGTAACATAGTAAAATTTCAGACCTGTAGCTTATTCCATAGCTCAGTAATAGCTACTTTGAGGTTTTCACTGTTGAGCAAATCACTTGGAACTTGAAAACTATTGCATTTAGAGTATTTTGTTGAAATCTGTTATTAAGTTACTTTTAGGTTAGGTGTAACATAGTAAAATTTCAGACCTGTAGCTTATTCCATAGCTCAATAATAGCTACTTTGAGGTTTTCACTGTTGAGTACATCGCTTGTAACTTTAAAACTATTGCATTTAGAGTATTTTGGTGAAATCTGTTACTTACCTACTTTAACATCAGCCATAACATAGTAAAATTTCAGACCTGTAGCTTATTCCATAGCTCAGTAATAGCTACTTTGAGGTTTTCACTGTTGAGTAAATCACTTGGAACTTAAAAACTATTGCATTTAGAGTATTTTGTTGAAATATGTTTTTCACTTACTTTTAGGTTATGTGTACCATAGTGAAATTTCAGACCTGTAGCTTATTCCATAGCTCAGTAATAGCTACTTTGAGGTTTTCACTGTTGAGCAAATCACTTGGAACTTGAAAACTATTGCATTTAGAGTATTTTGTTGAAATGTGTTATTCACCTACCTTTAGGTTAGGTGTAACATAGTAACATTTCAGACCTGTAGCTCATTCCATTGCTAAGTAATAGCTACTTTAAGGTTCTCACTGTTGAGTACATCGCTTGTAACTTTAAAACTATTTCATTTAGAGTATTTTGTTGAAATATGTTATTCACTTACTTTTAGGGTAGATGTAACATAGGAAAATTTCAGACCTGTAGCTTTTTCCATAGCTGAGCAATAGCTACTTTGAGGTTTTCACTGTTGAGCAAATCACTTGGAACTTGAAAACTATTGCATTTAGAGTATTTTGTTGAAATTTGTTATTAAGTTACTTTTAGGTTAGCTCTAACATAGTAAAATTTCAGACCTGTAGCTCATTCCATTGCTAAGTAATAGCTACTTTAAGGTTCTCACTGTTGAGTACATCGCTTGTAACTTTAAAACTATTTCATTTAGAGTATTTTGTTGAAATATGTTATTCACTTACTTTTAGGTTAGGTGTAACATAGGAAAATTTCAGAGCTGTAGCTTTTTCCATAGCTGAGCAATAGCTACTTTGAGGTTTTCACTGTTGAGCAAATCACTTGGAACTTAAAACTATTGCATTTAGAGTATTTTGTTGAAATTTGTTATTAAGCTACTTTTAGGTTAGCTGTAACATAGTAAAATTTCAGACCTGTACCTCATTCCATTGCAAAGTGATAGCTATTTTAAGGTTCTCACTGTTGAGTACATCGCTTGTAACTTTAAAACTATTGCATTTAGAGTATTTTGGTGAAATCTGTTACTTACCTACTTTAACATCAGCCATAACATAGTAAAATTCCAGAACTGTAGCTTATTCCATGGCTGAGTAATAGCTACTTTGAGGTTTTGATGTTAAGCAAATCTCTTGGAACTTGAAAACTATTGCATTTAGAGTATTTTGTTGAAATGTGTTATTCACCTACTTTTAGGTCAGGTTTAACATAGTAAAATTTCAGACCTGTAGCTTATTCCATAGCTCGGTAATAGCTACTTTGAGGTTTTCACTGTTGAGCAAATCACTTGGAACTTGAAAACTATTGCATTTAGAGTATTTTGTTGAAATCTGTTATTAAGTTACGTTTAGGTTAGGTGTAACATAGTAAAATTTCAGACCTGTAGCTTATTCCATAGCTCAATAATAGCTACTTTGAGGTTTTCACTGTTGAGTACATCGCTTGTAACTTTAAAACTATTGCATTTAGAGTATTTTGTTGAAATATGTTATTCACTTACTTTTAGGTTAGGTGTAACATAGTAAAATTTCAGACCTGTAGCTTATTCCATAGCTCAGTAATAGCTACTTTGAGGTTTTCACTGTTGAGCAAATCACTTGGAACTTGAAAACTATTGCATTTAGAGTATTTTGTTGAAATCTGTTATTAAGTTACTTTTAGGTTAGGTGTAACATAGTAAAATTTCAGACCTGTAGCTTATTCCATAGCTCAATAATAGCTACTTTTAGGTTTTCACTGTTGAGTACATCGCTTGTAACTTTAAAACTATTGCATTTAGAGTATTTTGGTGAAATCTGTTACTTACCTACTTTAACATCAGCCATAACATAGTAAAATTCCAGAACTGTAGCTTATTCCATGGCTGAGTAATAGCTACTTTGAGGTTTCGATGTTAAGCAAATCTCTTGGAACTTGAAAACTATTGCTTTAGAGTATTTTGTTGAAATGTGTTATTCACCTACTTTTAGGTTAGGTGTAACATAGTAAAATTTCAGACCTGTAGCTTATTCCATAGCTCAGTAATAGCTACTTTGAGGTTTTCACTGTTGAGCAAATCACTTGGAACTTGAAAACTATTGCATTTAGAGTATTTTGTTGAAATCTGTTATTAAGTTACTTTTAGGTTAGGTGTAACATAGTAAAATTTCAGACCTGTAGCTTATTCCATAGCTCAATAATAGCTACTTTGAGGTTTTCACTGTTGAGTACATCGCTTGTAACTTTAAAACTATTGCATTTAGAGTATTTTGGTGAAATCTGTTACTTACCTACTTTAACATCAGCCATAACATAGTAAAATTTCAGACCTGTAGCTTATTCCATAGCTCAGTAATAGCTACTTTGAGGTTTTCACTGTTGAGCAAATCACTTGGAACTTGAAAACTATTGCATTTAGAGTATTTTGTTGAAATGTGTTATTCACCTACCTTTAGGTTAGGTGTAACATAGTAAAATTTCAGACCTGTAGCTCATTCCATTGCTAAGTAATAGCTACTTTAAGGTTCTCACTGTTGAGTACATCGCTTGTAACTTTAAAACTATTTCATTTAGAGTATTTTGTTGAAATATGTTATTCACTTACTTTTAGGGTAGATGTAACATAGGAAAATTTCAGACCTGTAGCTTTTTCCATAGCTGAGCAATAGCTACTTTGAGGTTTTCACTGTTGAGCAAATCACTTGGAACTTAAAAACTATTGCATTTAGAGTATTTTGTTGAAATTTGTTATTAAGCTACTTTTAGGTTAGCTGTAACATAGTAAAATTTCAGACCTGTACCTCATTCCATTGCTAAGTGATAGCTATTTTAAGGTTCTCACTGTTGAGTACATCGCTTGTAACTTTAAAACTATTGCATTTAGAGTATTTTGGTGAAATCTGTTACTTACCTACTTTAACATCAGCCATAACATAGTAAAATTCCAGAACTGTAGCTTATTCCATGGCTGAGTAATAGCTACTTTGAGGTTTCGATGTTAAGCAAATCTCTTGGAACTTGAAAACTATTGCATTTAGAGTATTTTGTTGAAATGTGTTATTCACCTACTTTTAGGTTAGGTGTAACATAGTAAAATTTCAGACCTGTAGCTTATTCCATAGCTCAATAATAGCTACTTTGAGGTTTTCACTGTTGAGTACATCGCTTGTAACTTTAAAACTATTGCATTTAGAGTATTTTGGTGAAATCTGTTACTTACCTACTTTAACATCAGCCATAACATAGTAAAATTTCAGACCTGTAGCTTATTCCATAGCTCAGTAATAGCTACTTTGAGGTTTTCACTGTTGAGCAAATCACTTGGAACTTGAAAACTATTGCATTTAGAGTATTTTGTTGAAATGTGTTATTCACCTACCTTTAGGTTAGGTGTAACATAGTAAAATTTCAGACCTGTAGCTCATTCCATTGCTAAGTAATAGCTACTTTAAGGTTCTCACTGTTGAGTACATCGCTTGTAACTTTAAAACTATTTCATTTAGAGTATTTTGTTGAAATATGTTATTCACTTACTTTTAGGGTAGATGTCACATAGGAAAATTTCAGACCTGTAGCTTTTTCCATAGCTGAGCAATAGCTACTTTGAGGTTTTCACTGTTGAGCAAATCACTTGGAACTTAAAAACTATTGCATTTAGAGTATTTTGTTGAAATTTGTTATTAAGCTACTTTTAGGTTAGCTGTAACATAGTAAAATTTCAGACCTGTACCTCATTCCATTGCTAAGTGATAGCTATTTTAAGGTTCTCACTGTTGAGTACATCGCTTGTAACTTTAAAACTATTGCATTTAGAGTATTTTGGTGAAATCTGTTACTTACCTACTTTAACATCAGCCATAACATAGTAAAATTCCAGAACTGTAGCTTATTCCATGGCTGAGTAATAGCTACTTTGAGGTTTCGATGTTAAGCAAATCTCTTGGAACTTGAAAACTATTGCATTTAGAGTATTTTGTTGAAATGTGTTATTCACCTACTTTTAGGTTAGGTGTAACATAGTAAAATTTCAGACCTGTAGCTTATTCCATAGCTCAGTAATAGCTACTTTGAGGTTTTCACTGTTGAGCAAATCACTTGGAACTTGAAAACTATTGCATTTAGAGTATTTTGTTGAAATCTGTTATTAAGTTACTTTTAGGTTAGGTGTAACATAGTAAAATTTCAGACCTGTAGCTTATTCCATAGCTCAATAATAGCTACTTTGAGGTTTTCACTGTTGAGTACATCGCTTGTAACTTTAAAACTATTGCATTTAGAGTATTTTGGTGAAATCTGTTACTTACCTACTTTAACATCAGCCATAACATAGTAAAATTTCAGACCTGTAGCTTATTCCATAGCTCAGTAATAGCTACTTTGAGGTTTTCACTGTTGAGCAAATCACTTGGAACTTGAAAACTATTGCATTTAGAGTATTTTGTTGAAATGTGTTATTCACCTACCTTTAGGTTAGGTGTAACATAGTAAAATTTCAGACCTGTAGCTCATTCCATTGCTAAGTAATAGCTACTTTAAGGTTCTCACTGTTGAGTACATCGCTTGTAACTTTAAAACTATTTCATTTAGAGTATTTTGTTGAAATATGTTATTCACTTACTTTTAGGGTAGATGTAACATAGGAAAATTTCAGACCTGTAGCTTTTTCCATAGCTGAGCAATAGCTACTTTGAGGTTTTCACTGTTGAGCAAATCACTTGGAACTTAAAAACTATTGCATTTAGAGTATTTTGTTGAAATTTGTTATTAAGCTACTTTTAGGTTAGCTGTAACATAGTAAAATTTCAGACCTGTACCTCATTCCATTGCTAAGTGATAGCTATTTTAAGGTTCTCACTGTTGAGTACATCGCTTGTAACTTTAAAACTATTGCATTTAGAGTATTTTGGTGAAATCTGTTACTTACCTACTTTAACATCAGCCATAACATAGTAAAATTCCAGAACTGTAGCTTATTCCATGGCTGAGTAATAGCTACTTTGAGGTTTCGATGTTAAGCAAATCTCTTGGAACTTGAAAACTATTGCATTTAGAGTATTTTGTTGAAATGTGTTATTCACCTACTTTTAGGTCAGGTTTAACATAGTAAAATTTCAGACCTGTAGCTTATTCCATAGCTCGGTAATAGCTACTTTGAGGTTTTCACTGTTGAGCAAATCACTTGGAACTTGAAAACTATTGCATTTAGAGTATTTTGTTGAAATCTGTTATTAAGTTACGTTTAGGTTAGGTGTAACATAGTAAAATTTCAGACCTGTAGCTTATTCCATAGCTCAATAATAGCTACTTTGAGGTTTTCACTGTTGAGTACATCGCTTGTAACTTTAAAACTATTGCATTTAGAGTATTTTGTTGAAATATGTTATTCACTTACTTTTAGGTTAGGTGTAACATAGTAAAATTTCAGACCTGTAGCTTATTCCATAGCTCAGTAATAGCTACTTTGAGGTTTTCACTGTTGAGCAAATCACTTGGAACTTGAAAACTATTGCATTTAGAGTATTTTGTTGAAATCTGTTATTAAGTTACTTTTAGGTTAGGTGTAACATAGTAAAATTTCAGACCTGTAGCTTATTCCATAGCTCAATAATAGCTACTTTGAGGTTTTCACTGTTGAGTACATCGCTTGTAACTTTAAAACTATTGCATTTAGAGTATTTTGGTGAAATCTGTTACTTACCTACTTTAACATCAGCCATAACATAGTAAAATTTCAGACCTGTAGCTTATTCCATAGCTCAGTAATAGCTACTTTGAGGTTTTCACTGTTGAGTAAATCACTTGGAACTTAAAAACTATTGCATTTAGAGTATTTTGGTGAAATATGTTTTTCACTTACTTTTAGGTTATGTGTACCATAGTGAAATTTCAGACCTGTAGCTTATTCCATAGCTCAGTAATAGCTACTTTGAGGTTTTCACTGTTGAGCAAATTACTTGGAACTTGAAAACTATTGCATTTAGAGTATTTTGTTGAAATGTGTTATTCACCTACCTTTAGGTTAGGTGTAACATAGTAAAATTTCAGACCTGTAGCTCATTCCATTGCTAAGTAATAGCTACTTTAAGGTTCTCACTGTTGAGTACATCGCTTGTAACTTTAAAACTATTTCATTTAGAGTATTTTGTTGAAATATGTTATTCACTTACTTTTAGGGTAGATGTGACATAGTAAAATTTCAGACCTGTAGCTTTTTCCATAGCTGAGCAATAGCTACTTTGAGGTTTTCACTGTTGAGCAAATCACTTGGAACTTAAAAACTATTGCATTTAGAGTATTTTGTTGAAATTTGTTATTAAGCTACTTTTAGGTTAGCTCTAACATAGTAAAATTTCAGACCTGTACCTCATTCCATTGCTAAGTGATAGCTATTTTAAGGTTCTCACGGTTGAGTACATCGCTTGTAACTTTAAAACTATTGCATTTAGAGTATTTTGGTGAAATCTGTTACTTACCTACTTTAACATCAGCCATAACATAGTAAAATTCCAGAACTGTAGCTTATTCCATGGCTGAGTAATAGCTACTTTGAGGTTTCGATGTTAAGCAAATCTCTTGGAACTTGAAAACTATTGCATTTAGAGTATTTTGTTGAAATGTGTTATTCACCTACTTTTAGGTTAGGTGTAACATAGTAAAATTTCAGACCTGTAGCTTATTCCATAGCTCAGTAATAGCTACTTTGAGGTTTTCACTGTTGAGCAAATCACTTGGAACTTGAAAACTATTGCATTTAGAGTATTTTGTTGAAATCTGTTATTAAGTTACTTTTAGGTTAGGTGTAACATAGTAAAATTTCAGACCTGTAGCTTATTCCATAGCTCAATAATAGCTACTTTGAGGTTTTCACTGTTGAGTACATCGCTTGTAACTTTAAAACTATTGCATTTAGAGTATTTTGGTGAAATCTGTTACTTACCTACTTTAACATCAGCCATAACATAGTAAAATTTCAGACCTGTAGCTTATTCCATAGCTCAGTAATAGCTACTTTGAGGTTTTCACTGTTGAGTAAATCACTTGGAACTTAAAAACTATTGCATTTAGAGTATTTTGGTGAAATATGTTTTTCACTTACTTTTAGGTTATGTGTACCATAGTGAAATTTCAGACCTGTAGCTTATTCCATAGCTCAGTAATAGCTACTTTGAGGTTTTCACTGTTGAGCAAATTACTTGGAACTTGAAAACTATTGCATTTAGAGTATTTTGTTGAAATGTGTTATTCACCTACCTTTAGGTTAGGTGTAACATAGTAAAATTTCAGACCTGTAGCTCATTCCATTGCTAAGTAATAGCTACTTTAAGGTTCTCACTGTTGAGTACATCGCTTGTAACTTTAAAACTATTTCATTTAGAGTATTTTGTTGAAATATGTTATTCACTTACTTTTAGGGTAGATGTGACATAGTAAAATTTCAGACCTGTAGCTTTTTCCATAGCTGAGCAATAGCTACTTTGAGGTTTTCACTGTTGAGCAAATCACTTGGAACTTAAAAACTATTGCATTTAGAGTATTTTGTTGAAATTTGTTATTAAGCTACTTTTAGGTTAGCTCTAACATAGTAAAATTTCAGACCTGTACCTCATTCCATTGCTAAGTGATAGCTATTTTAAGGTTCTCACGGTTGAGTACATCGCTTGTAACTTTAAAACTATTGCATTTAGAGTATTTTGGTGAAATCTGTTACTTACCTACTTTAACATCAGCCATAACATAGTAAAATTCCAGAACTGTAGCTTATTCCATGGCTGAGTAATAGCTACTTTGAGGTTTCGATGTTAAGCAAATCTCTTGGAACTTGAAAACTATTGCATTTAGAGTATTTTGTTGAAATGTGTTATTCACCTACTTTTAGGTTAGGTGTAACATAGTAAAATTTCAGACCTGTAGCTTATTCCATAGCTCAGTAATAGCTACTTTGAGGTTTTCACTGTTGAGCAAATCACTTGGAACTTGAAAACTATTGCATTTAGAGTATTTTGTTGAAATCTGTTATTAAGTTACTTTTAGGTTAGGTGTAACATAGTAAAATTTCAGACCTGTAGCTTATTCCATAGCTCAGTAATAGCTACTTTGAAGTTTTCACTGTTGAGTAAATCACTTGGAACTTAAAAACTATTGCATTTAGAGTATTTTGTTGAAATATGTTTTTCACTTACTTTTAGGTTATGTGTACCATAGTGAAATTTCAGACCTGTAGCTTATTCCATAGCTCAGTAATAGCTACTTTGAGGTTTTCACTGTTGAGCAAATCACTTGGAACTTGAAAACTATTGCATTTAGAGTATTTTGTTGAAATGTGTTATTCACCTACCTTTAGGTTAGGTGTAACATAGTAAAATTTCAGACCTGTAGCTCATTCCATTGCTAAGTAATAGCTACTTTAAGGTTCTCACTGTTGAGTACATCGCTTGTAACTTTAAAACTATTTCATTTAGAGTATTTTGTTGAAATATGTTATTCACTTACTTTTAGGGTAGATGTAACATAGGAAAATTTCAGACCTGTAGCTTTTTCCATAGCTGAGCAATAGCTACTTTGAGGTTTTCACTGTTGAGCAAATCACTTGGAACTTAAAAACTATTGCATTTAGAGTATTTTGTTGAAATTTGTTATTAAGCTACTTTTAGGTTAGCTGTAACATAGTAAAATTTCAGACCTGTACCTCATTCCATTGCTAAGTGATAGCTATTTTAAGGTTCTCACTGTTGAGTACATCGCTTGTAACTTTAAACTATTGCATTTAGAGTATTTTGGTGAAATCTGTTACTTACCTACTTTAACATCAGCCATAACATAGTAAAATTCCAGAACTGTAGCTTATTCCATGGCTGAGTAATAGCTACTTTGAGGTTTCGATGTTAAGCAAATCTCTTGGAACTTGAAAACTATTGCATTTAGAGTATTTTGTTGAAATGTGTTATTCACCTACTTTTAGGTTAGGTGTAACATAGTAAAATTTCAGACCTGTAGCTTATTCCATAGCTCAGTAATAGCTACTTTGAGGTTTTCACTGTTGAGCAAATCACTTGGAACTTGAAAACTATTGCATTTAGAGTATTTTGTTGAAATCTGTTATTAAGTTACTTTTAGGTTAGGTGTAACATAGTAAAATTTCAGACCTGTAGCTTATTCCATAGCTCAATAATAGCTACTTTGAGGTTTTCACTGTTGAGTACATCGCTTGTAACTTTAAAACTATTGCATTTAGAGTATTTTGGTGAAATCTGTTACTTACCTACTTTAACATCAGCCATAACATAGTAAAATTTCAGACCTGTAGCTTATTCCATAGCTCAGTAATAGCTACTTTGAGGTTTTCACTGTTGAGTAAATCACTTGGAACTTAAAAACTATTGCATTTAGAGTATTTTGTTGAAATATGTTTTTCACTTACTTTTAGGTTATGTGTACCATAGTGAAATTTCAGACCTGTAGCTTATTCCATAGCTCAGTAATAGCTACTTTGAGGTTTTCACTGTTGAGCAAATCACTTGGAACTTGAAAACTATTGCATTTAGAGTATTTTGTTGAAATGTGTTATTCACCTACCTTTAGGTTAGGTGTAACATAGTAAAATTTCAGACCTGTAGCTCATTCCATTGCTAAGTAATAGCTACTTTAAGGTTCTCACTGTTGAGTACATCGCTTGTAACTTTAAAACTATTTCATTTAGAGTATTTTGTTGAAATATGTTATTCACTTACTTTTAGGGTAGATGTAACATAGGAAAATTTCAGACCTGTAGCTTTTTCCATAGCTGAGCAATAGCTACTTTGAGGTTTTCACTGTTGAGCAAATCACTTGGAACTTAAAAACTATTGCATTTAGAGTATTTTGTTGAAATTTGTTATTAAGCTACTTTTAGGTTAGCTGTAACATAGTAAAATTTCAGACCTGTACCTCATTCCATTGCTAAGTGATAGCTATTTTAAGGTTCTCACTGTTGAGTACATCGCTTGTAACTTTAAAACTATTGCATTTAGAGTATTTTGTTGAAATATGTTATTCACTTACTTTTAGGTTAGGTGTAACATAGTAAAATTTCAGACCTGTAGCTTATTCCATAGCTCAGTAATAGCTACTTTGAGGTTTTCACTGTTGAGCAAATTACTTGGAACTTGAAAACTATTGCATTTAGAGTATTTTGTTGAAATGTGTTATTCACCTACCTTTAGGTTAGGTGTAAGATAGTAAAATTTCAGACCTGTAGCTCATTCCATTGCTAAGTAATAGCTACTTTAAGGTTGTCACTGTTGAGTACATCGCTTGTAACTTTAAAACTATTTCATTTAGAGTATTTTGTTGAAATATGTTATTCACTTACTTTTAGGGTAGATGTAACATAGGAAAATTTCAGACCTGTAGCTTTTTCCATAGCTGAGCAATAGCTACTTTGAGGTTTTCACTGTTGAGCAAATCACTTGGAACTTAAAAACTATTGCATTTAGAGTATTTTGTTGAAATTTGTTATTAAGCTACTTTTAGGTTAGCTCTAACATAGTAAAATTTCAGACCTGTACCTCATTCCATTGCTAAGTGATAGCTATTTTAAGGTTCTCACGGTTGAGTACATCGCTTGTAACTTTAAAACTATTGCATTTAGAGTATTTTGGTGAAATCTGTTACTCACCTACTTTAACATCAGCCATAACATAGTAAAATTTCAGACCTGTAGCTTATTCCATAGCTCAGTAATAGCTACTTTGAGGTTTTCACTGTTGAGTAAATCACTTGGAACTTAAAAACTATTGCATTCAGAGTATTTTGGTGAAATATGTTTTTCACTTACTTTTAGGTTATGTGTACCATAGTGAAATTTCAGACCTGTAGCTTATTCCATAGCTCAGTAATAGCTACTTTGAGGTTTTCACTGTTGAGCAAATTACTTGGAACTTGAAAACTATTGCATTTAGAGTATTTTGTTGAAATGTGTTATTCACCTACCTTTAGGTTAGGTGTAACATAGTAAAATTTCAGACCTGTAGCTCATTCCATTGCTAAGTAATAGCTACTTTAAGGTTCTCACTGTTGAGTACATCGCTTGTAACTTTAAAACTATTTCATTTAGAGTATTTTGTTGAAATATGTTATTCACTTACTTTTAGGGTAGATGTAACATAGGAAAATTTCAGACCTGTAGCTTTTTCCATAGCTGAGCAATAGCTACTTTGAGGTTTTCACTGTTGAGCAAATCACTTGGAACTTAAAAACTATTGCATTTAGAGTATTTTGTTGAAATTTGTTATTAAGCTACTTTTAGGTTAGCTCTAACATAGTAAAATTTCAGACCTGTACCTCATTCCATTGCTAAGTGATAGCTATTTTAAGGTTCTCACGGTTGAGTACATCGCTTGTAACTTTAAAACTATTGCATTTAGAGTATTTTGGTGAAATCTGTTACTTACCTACTTTAACATCAGCCATAACATAGTAAAATTCCAGAACTGTAGCTTATTCCATGGCTGAGTAATAGCTACTTTGAGGTTTCGATGTTAAGCAAATCTCTTGGAACTTGAAAACTATTGCATTTAGAGTATTTTGTTGAAATGTGTTATTCACCTACTTTTAGGTTAGGTGTAACATAGTAAAATTTCAGACCTGTAGCTTATTCCATAGCTCAGTAATAGCTACTTTGAGGTTTTCACTGTTGAGCAAATCACTTGGAACTTGAAAACTATTGCATTTAGAGTATTTTGTTGAAATCTGTTATTAAGTTACTTTAGGTTAGGTGTAACATAGTAAAATTTCAGACCTGTAGCTTATTCCATAGCTCAATAATAGCTACTTTGAGGTTTTCACTGTTGAGTACATCGCTTGTAACTTTAAAACTATTGCATTTAGAGTATTTTGGTGAAATCTGTTACTTACCTACTTTAACATCAGCCATAACATAGTAAAATTTCAGACCTGTAGCTTATTCCATAGCTCAGTAATAGCTACTTTGAGGTTTTCACTGTTGAGTAAATCACTTGGAACTTAAAAACTATTGCATTTAGAGTATTTTGTTGAAATATGTTTTTCACTTACTTTTAGGTTATGTGTACCATAGTGAAATTTCAGACCTGTAGCTTATTCCATAGCTCAGTAATAGCTACTTTGAGGTTTTCACTGTTGAGCAAATCACTTGGAACTTGAAAACTATTGCATTTAGAGTATTTTGTTGAAATGTGTTATTCACCTACCTTTAGGTTAGGTGTAACATAGTAAAATTTCAGACCTGTAGCTTATTCCATAGCTCAGTAATAGCTACTTTGAGGTTTTCACTGTTGAGCAAATCACTTGGAACTTGAAAACTATTGCATTTAGAGTATTTTGTTGAAATCTGTTATTAAGTTACTTTTAGGTTAGGTGTAACATAGTAAAATTTCAGACCTGTAGGTTATTCCATAGCTCAATAATAGCTACTTTGAGGTTTTCACTGTTGAGTACATCGCTTGTAACTTTAAAACTATTACATTTAGAGTATTTTGGTGAAATCTGTTACTTACCTACTTTAACATCAGCCATAACATAGTAAAATTTCAGACCTGTAGCTTATTCCATAGCTCAGTAATAGCTACTTTGAGGTTTTCACTGTTGAGTAAATCACTTGGAACTTAAAAACTATTGCATTTAGAGTATTTTGGTGAAATATGTTTTTCACTTACTTTTAGGTTATGTGTACCATAGTGAAATTTCAGACCTGTAGCTTATTCCATAGCTCAGTAATAGCTACTTTGAGGTTTTCACTGTTGAGCAAATTACTTGGAACTTGAAAACTATTGCATTTAGAGTATTTTGTTGAAATGTGTTATTCACCTACCTTTAGGTTAGGTGTAAGATAGTAAAATTTCAGACCTGTAGCTCATTCCATTGCTAAGTAATAGCTACTTTAAGGTTGTCACTGTTGAGTACATCGCTTGTAACTTTAAAACTATTTCATTTAGAGTATTTTGTTGAAATATGTTATTCACTTACTTTTAGGGTAGATGTAACATAGGAAAATTTCAGACCTGTAGCTTTTTCCATAGCTGAGCAATAGCTACTTTGAGGTTTTCACTGTTGAGCAAATCACTTGGAACTTAAAAACTATTGCATTTAGAGTATTTTGTTGAAATTTGTTATTAAGCTACTTTTAGGTTAGCTCTAACATAGTAAAATTTCAGACCTGTACCTCATTCCATTGCTAAGTGATAGCTATTTTAAGGTTCTCACGGTTGAGTACATCGCTTGTAACTTTAAAACTATTGCATTTAGAGTATTTTGGTGAAATCTGTTACTTACCTACTTTAACATCAGCCATAACATAGTAAAATTTCAGACCTGTAGCTTATTCCATAGCTCAGTAATAGCTACTTTGAGGTTTTCACTGTTGAGTAAATCACTTGGAACTTAAAAACTATTGCATTCAGAGTATTTTGGTGAAATATGTTTTTCACTTACTTTTAGGTTATGTGTACCATAGTGAAATTTCAGACCTGTAGCTTATTCCATAGCTCAGTAATAGCTACTTTGAGGTTTTCACTGTTGAGCAAATTACTTGGAACTTGAAAACTATTGCATTTAGAGTATTTTGTTGAAATGTGTTATTCACCTACCTTTAGGTTAGGTGTAACATAGTAAAATTTCAGACCTGTAGCTCATTCCATTGCTAAGTAATAGCTACTTTAAGGTTCTCACTGTTGAGTACATCGCTTGTAACTTTAAAACTATTTCATTTAGAGTATTTTGTTGAAATATGTTATTCACTTACTTTTAGGGTAGATGTAACATAGGAAAATTTCAGACCTGTAGCTTTTTCCATAGCTGAGCAATAGCTACTTTGAGGTTTTCACTGTTGAGCAAATCACTTGGAACTTAAAAACTATTGCATTTAGAGTATTTTGTTGAAATTTGTTATTAAGCTACTTTTAGGTTAGCTCTAACATAGTAAAATTTCAGACCTGTACCTCATTCCATTGCTAAGTGATAGCTATTTTAAGGTTCTCACGGTTGAGTACATCGCTTGTAACTTTAAAACTATTGCATTTAGAGTATTTTGGTGAAATCTGTTACTTACCTACTTTAACATCAGCCATAACATAGTAAAATTCCAGAACTGTAGCTTATTCCATGGCTGAGTAATAGCTACTTTGAGGTTTCGATGTTAAGCAAATCTCTTGGAACTTGAAAACTATTGCATTTAGAGTATTTTGTTGAAATGTGTTATTCACCTACTTTTAGGTTAGGTGTAACATAGTAAAATTTCAGACCTGTAGCTTATTCCATAGCTCAGTAATAGCTACTTTGAGGTTTTCACTGTTGAGCAAATCACTTGGAACTTGAAAACTATTGCATTTAGAGTATTTTGTTGAAATCTGTTATTAAGTTACTTTAGGTTAGGTGTAACATAGTAAAATTTCAGACCTGTAGCTTATTCCATAGCTCAATAATAGCTACTTTGAGGTTTTCACTGTTGAGTACATCGCTTGTAACTTTAAAACTATTGCATTTAGAGTATTTTGGTGAAATCTGTTACTTACCTACTTTAACATCAGCCATAACATAGTAAAATTTCAGACCTGTAGCTTATTCCATAGCTCAGTAATAGCTACTTTGAGGTTTTCACTGTTGAGTAAATCACTTGGAACTTAAAAACTATTGCATTTAGAGTATTTTGTTGAAATATGTTTTTCACTTACTTTTAGGTTATGTGTACCATAGTGAAATTTCAGACCTGTAGCTTATTCCATAGCTCAGTAATAGCTACTTTGAGGTTTTCACTGTTGAGGAAATCACTTGGAACTTGAAAACTATTGCATTTAGAGTATTTTGTTGAAATGTGTTATTCACCTACCTTTAGGTTAGGTGTAACATAGTAAAATTTCAGACCTGTAGCTCATTCCATTGCTAAGTAATAGCTACTTTAAGGTTCTCACTGTTGAGTACATCGCTTGTAACTTTAAAACTATTTCATTTAGAGTATTTTGTTGAAATATGTTATTCACTTACTTTTAGGGTAGATGTAACATAGGAAAATTTCAGACCTGTAGCTTTTTCCATAGCTGAGCAATAGCTACTTTGAGGTTTTCACTGTTGAGCAAATCACTTGGAACTTAAAAACTATTGCATTTAGAGTATTTTGTTGAAATTTGTTATTAAGCTACTTTTAGGTTAGCTGTAACATAGTAAAATTTCAGACCTGTACCTCATTCCATTGCTAAGTGATAGCTATTTTAAGGTTCTCACTGTTGAGTACATCGCTTGTAACTTTAAAACTATTGCATTTAGAGTATTTTGGTGAAATCTGTTACTTACCTACTTTAACATCAGCCATAACATAGTAAAATTCCAGAACTGTAGCTTATTCCATGGCTGAGTAATAGCTACTTTGAGGTTTCGATGTTAAGCAAATCTCTTGGAACTTGAAAACTATTGCATTTAGAGTATTTTGTTGAAATGTGTTATTCACCTACTTTTAGGTTAGGTGTAACATAGTAAAATTTCAGACCTGTAGCTTATTCCATAGCTCAGTAATAGCTACTTTGAGGTTTTCACTGTTGAGCAAATCACTTGGAACTTGAAAACTATTGCATTTAGAGTATTTTGTTGAAATCTGTTATTAAGTTACTTTTAGGTTAGGTGTAACATAGTAAAATTTCAGACCTGTAGCTTATTCCATAGCTCAATAATAGCTACTTTGAGGTTTTCACTGTTGAGTACATCGCTTGTAACTTTAAAACTATTGCATTTAGAGTATTTTGGTGAAATCTGTTACTTACCTACTTTAACATCAGCCATAACATAGTAAAATTTCAGACCTGTAGCTTATTCCATAGCTCAGTAATAGCTACTTTGAGGTTTTCACTGTTGAGTAAATCACTTGGAACTTAAAAACTATTGCATTTAGAGTATTTTGTTGAAATATGTTTTTCACTTACTTTTAGGTTATGTGTACCATAGTGAAATTTCAGACCTGTAGCTTATTCCATAGCTCAGTAATAGCTACTTTGAGGTTTTCACTGTTGAGCAAATCACTTGGAACTTGAAAACTATTGCATTTAGAGTATTTTGTTGAAATGTGTTATTCACCTACCTTTAGGTTAGGTGTAACATAGTAAAATTTCAGACCTGTAGCTCATTCCATTGCTAAGTAATAGCTACTTTAAGGTTCTCACTGTTGAGTACATCGCTTGTAACTTTAAAACTATTTCATTTAGAGTATTTTGTTGAAATATGTTATTCACTTACTTTTAGGGTAGATGTAACATAGGAAAATTTCAGACCTGTAGCTTTTTCCATAGCTGAGCAATAGCTACTTTGAGGTTTTCACTGTTGAGCAAATCACTTGGAACTTAAAAACTATTGCATTTAGAGTATTTTGTTGAAATTTGTTATTAAGCTACTTTTAGGTTAGCTGTAACATAGTAAAATTTCAGACCTGTACCTCATTCCATTGCTAAGTGATAGCTATTTTAAGGTTCTCACTGTTGAGTACATCGCTTGTAACTTTAAAACTATTGCATTTAGAGTATTTTGGTGAAATCTGTTACTTACCTACTTTAACATCAGCCATAACATAGTAAAATTCCAGAACTGTAGCTTATTCCATGGCTGAGTAATAGCTACTTTGAGGTTTCGATGTTAAGCAAATCTCTTGGAACTTGAAAACTATTGCATTTAGAGTATTTTGTTGAAATGTGTTATTCAACTACTTTTAGGTCAGGTTTAACATAGTAAAATTTCAGACCTGTAGCTTATTCCATAGCTCGGTAATAGCTACTTTGAGGTTTTCACTGTTGAGCAAATCACTTGGAACTTGAAAACTATTGCATTTAGAGTATTTTGTTGAAATCTGTTATTAAGTTACGTTTAGGTTAGGTGTAACATAGTAAAATTTCAGACCTGTAGCTTATTCCATAGCTCAATAATAGCTACTTTGAGGTTTTCACTGTTGAGTACATCGCTTGTAACTTTAAAACTATTGCATTTAGAGTATTTTGTTGAAATATGTTATTCACTTACTTTTAGGTTAGGTGTAACATAGTAAAATTTCAGACCTGTAGCTTATTCCATAGCTCAGTAATAGCTACTTTGAGGTTTTCACTGTTGAGCAAATCACTTGGAACTTGAAAACTATTGCATTTAGAGTATTTTGTTGAAATCTGTTATTAAGTTACTTTTAGGTTAGGTGTAACATAGTAAAATTTCAGACCTGTAGCTTATTCCATAGCTCAATAATAGCTACTTTGAGGTTTTCACTGTTGAGTACATCGCTTGTAACTTTAAAACTATTGCATTTAGAGTATTTTGGTGAAATCTGTTACTTACCTACTTTAACATCAGCCATAACATAGTAAAATTTCAGACCTGTAGCTTATTCCATAGCTCAGTAATAGCTACTTTGAGGTTTTCACTGTTGAGTAAATCACTTGGAACTTAAAAACTATTGCATTTAGAGTATTTTGGTGAAATATGTTTTTCACTTACTTTTAGGTTATGTGTACCATAGTGAAATTTCAGACCTGTAGCTTATTCCATAGCTCAGTAATAGCTACTTTGAGGTTTTCACTGTTGAGCAAATTACTTGGAACTTGAAAACTATTGCATTTAGAGTATTTTGTTGAAATGTGTTATTCACCTACCTTTAGGTTAGGTGTAACATAGTAAAATTTCAGACCTGTAGCTCATTCCATTGCTAAGTAATAGCTACTTTAAGGTTCTCACTGTTGAGTACATCGCTTGTAACTTTAAAACTATTTCATTTAGAGTATTTTGTTGAAATATGTTATTCACTTACTTTTAGGGTAGATGTAACATAGGAAAATTTCAGACCTGTAGCTTTTTCCATAGCTGAGCAATAGCTACTTTGAGGTTTTCACTGTTGAGCAAATCACTTGGAACTTAAAAACTATTGCATTTAGAGTATTTTGTTGAAATTTGTTATTAAGCTACTTTTAGGTTAGCTCTAACATAGTAAAATTTCAGACCTGTACCTCATTCCATTGCTAAGTGATAGCTATTTTAAGGTTCTCACGGTTGAGTACATCGCTTGTAACTTTAAAACTATTGCATTTAGAGTATTTTGGTGAAATCTGTTACTTACCTACTTTAACATCAGCCATAACATAGCAAAATTCCAGAACTGTAGTTTATTCCATGGCTGAGTAATAGCTACTTTGAGGTTTTCACTGTTGAGCAAATCACTTGGAACTTGAAAACTATTGCATTTAGAGTATTTTGTTGAAATCTGTTATTAAGTTACTTTTAGGTTAGGTGTAACATAGTAAAATTTCAGACCTGTAGCTTATTCCATAGCTCAATAATAGCTACTTTGAGGTTTTCACTGTTGAGTACATCGCTTGTAACTTTAAAACTATTCCATTTAGAGTATTTTGGTGAAATCTGTTACTTACCTACTTTAACATCAGCCATAACATAGTAAAATTTCAGACCTGTAGCTTATTCCATAGCTCAGTAATAGCTACTTTGAGGTTTTCACTGTTGAGTAAATCACTTGGAACTTAAAAACTATTGCATTTAGAGTATTTTGTTGAAATATGTTTTTCACTTACTTTTAGGTTATGTGTACCATAGTGAAATTTCAGACCTGTAGCTTATTCCATAGCTCAGTAATAGCTACTTTGAGGTTTTCACTGTTGAGCAAATCACTTGGAACTTGAAAACTATTGCATTTAGAGTATTTTGTTGAAATGTGTTATTCACCTACCTTTAGGTTAGGTGTAACATAGTAAAATTTCAGACCTGTAGCTCATTCCATTGCTAAGTAATAGCTATTTTGAGGTTCTCACTGTTGAGTACATCGCTTGTAACTTTAAAACTATTTCATTTAGAGTATTTTGTTGAAATATGTTATTCACTTACTTTTAGGGTAGATGTAACATAGGAAAATTTCAGACCTGTAGCTTTTTCCATAGCTGAGGAATAGCTACTTTGAGGTTTTCACTGTTGAGCAAATCACTTGGAACTTAAAAACTATTGCATTTAGAGTATTTTGTTGAAATTTGTTATTAAGCTACTTTTAGGTTAGCTGTAACATAGTAAAATTTCAGACCTGTACCTCATTCCATTGCTAAGTGATAGCTATTTTAAGGTTCTCACTGTTGAATACATCGCTTGTAACTTTAAAACTATTGCATTTAGAGTATTTTGGTGAAATCTGTTACTTACCTACTTTAACATCAGCCATAACATAGTAAAATTCCAGAACTGTAGCTTATTCCATGGCTGAGTAATAGCTACTTTGAGGTTTCGATGTTAAGCAAATCTCTTGGAACTTGAAAACTATTGCATTTAGAGTATTTTGTTGAAATGTGTTATTCACCTACTTTTAGGTTAGGTGTAACATAGTAAAATTTCAGACCTGTAGCTTATTCCATAGCTCAGTAATAGCTACTTTGAGGTTTTCACTGTTGAGCAAATCACTTGGAACTTGAAAACTATTGCATTTAGAGTATTTTGTTGAAATCTGTTATTAAGTTACTTTTAGGTTAGGTGTAACATAGTAAAATTTCAGACCTGTAGCTTATTCCATAGCTCAATAATAGCTACTTTGAGGTTTTCACTGTTGAGTACATCGCTTGTAAGTTTAAAACTATTGCATTTAGAGTATTTTGGTGAAATCTGTTACTTACCTACTTTAACATCAGCCATAACATAGTAAAATTTCAGATCTGTAGCTTATTCCATAGCTCAGTAATAGCTACTTTGAGGTTTTCACTGTTGAGTAAATCACTTGGAACTTAAAAACTATTGCATTCAGAGTATTTTGTTGAAATATGTTTTTCACTTACTTTTAGGTTATGTGTACCATAGTGAAATTTCAGACCTGTAGCTTATTCCATAGCTCAGTAATAGCTACTTTGAGGTTTTCACTGTTGAGCAAATCACTTGGAACTTGAAAACTATTGCATTTAGAGTATTTTGTTGAAATGTGTTATTCACCTACCTTTAGGTTAGGTGTAACATAGTAAAATTTCAGACCTGTAGCTCATTCCATTGCTAAGTAATAGCTACTTTAAGGTTCTCACTGTTGAGTACATCGCTTGTAACTTTAAAACTATTTCATTTAGAGTATTTTGTTGAAATATGTTATTCACTTACTTTTAGGGTAGATGTAACATAGGAAAATTTCAGACCTGTAGCTTTTTCCATAGCTGAGCAATAGCTACTTTGAGGTTTTCACTGTTGAGCAAATCACTTGGAACTTAAAAACTATTGCATTTAGAGTATTTTGTTGAAATTTGTTATTAAGCTACTTTTAGGTTAGCTGTAACATAGTAAAATTTCAGACCTGTACCTCATTCCATTGCTAAGTGATAGCTATTTTAAGGTTCTCACTGTTGAGTACATCGCTTGTAACTTTAAAACTATTGCATTTAGAGTATTTTGGTGAAATCTGTTACTTACCTACTTTAACATCAGCCATAACATAGTAAAATTCCAGAACTGTAGCTTATTCCATGGCTGATTAATAGCTACTTTGAGGTTTCGATGTTAAGCAAATCTCTTGGAACTTGAAAACTATTGCATTTAGAGTATTTTGTTGAAATGTGTTATTCACCTACTTTTAGGTCAGGTTTAACATAGTAAAATTTCAGACCTGTAGCTTATTCCATAGCTCGGTAATAGCTACTTTGAGGTTTTCACTGTTGAGCAAATCACTTGGAACTTGAAAACTATTGCATTTAGAGTATTTTGTTGAAATCTGTTATTAAGTTACGTTTAGGTTAGGTGTAACATAGTAAAATTTCAGACCTGTAGCTTATTCCATAGCTCAATAATAGCTACTTTGAGGTTTTCACTGTTGAGTACATCGCTTGTAACTTTAAAACTATTGCATTTAGAGTATTTTGTTGAAATATGTTATTCACTTACTTTTAGGTTAGGTGTAACATAGTAAAATTTCAGACCTGTAGCTTATTCCATAGCTCAATAATAGCTACTTTGAGGTTTTCACTGTTGAGTACATCGCTTGTAAGTTTAAAACTATTGCATTTAGAGTATTTTGGTGAAATCTGTTACTTACCTACTTTAACATCAGCCATAACATAGTAAAATTTCAGACCTGTAGCTTATTCCATAGCTCAGTAATAGCTACTTTGAGGTTTTCACTGTTGAGTAAATCACTTGGAACTTAAAAACTATTGCATTCAGAGTATTTTGTTGAAATATGTTTTTCACTTACTTTTAGGTTATGTGTACCATAGTGAAATTTCAGACCTGTAGCTTATTCCATAGCTCAGTAATAGCTACTTTGAGGTTTTCACTGTTGAGCAAATCACTTGGAACTTGAAAACTATTGCATTTAGAGTATTTTGTTGAAATGTGTTATTCACCTACCTTTAGGTTAGGTGTAACATAGTAAAATTTCAGACCTGTAGCTCATTCCATTGCTAAGTAATAGCTACTTTAAGGTTCTCACTGTTGAGTACATCGCTTGTAACTTTAAAACTATTTCATTTAGAGTATTTTGTTGAAATATGTTATTCACTTACTTTTAGGGTAGATGTAACATAGGAAAATTTCAGACCTGTAGCTTTTTCCATAGCTGAGCAATAGCTACTTTGAGGTTTTCACTGTTGAGCAAATCACTTGGAACTTAAAAACTATTGCATTTAGAGTATTTTGTTGAAATTTGTTATTAAGCTACTTTTAGGTTAGCTGTAACATAGTAAAATTTCAGACCTGTACCTCATTCCATTGCTAAGTGATAGCTATTTTAAGGTTCTCACTGTTGAGTACATCGCTTGTAACTTTAAAACTATTGCATTTAGAGTATTTTGGTGAAATCTGTTACTTACCTACTTTAACATCAGCCATAACATAGTAAAATTCCAGAACTGTAGCTTATTCCATGGCTGAGTAATAGCTACTTTGAGGTTTCGATGTTAAGCAAATCTCTTGGAACTTGAAAACTATTGCATTTAGAGTATTTTGTTGAAATGTGTTATTCACCTACTTTTAGGTCAGGTTTAACATAGTAAAATTTCAGACCTGTAGCTTATTCCATAGCTCGGTAATAGCTACTTTGAGGTTTTCACTGTTGAGCAAATCACTTGGAACTTGAAAACTATTGCATTTAGAGTATTTTGTTGAAATCTGTTATTAAGTTACGTTTAGGTTAGGTGTAACATAGTAAAATTTCAGACCTGTAGCTTATTCCATAGCTCAATAATAGCTACTTTGAGGTTTTCACTGTTGAGTACATCGCTTGTAACTTTAAAACTATTGCATTTAGAGTATTTTGTTGAAATATGTTATTCACTTACTTTTAGGTTAGGTGTAACATAGTAAAATTTCAGACCTGTAGCTTATTCCATAGCTCAGTAATAGCTACTTTGAGGTTTTCACTGTTGAGCAAATCACTTGGAACTTGAAAACTATTGCATTTAGAGTATTTTGTTGAAATCTGTTATTAAGTTACTTTTAGGTTAGGTGTAACATAGTAAAATTTCAGACCTGTAGCTTATTCCAGAGCTCAATAATAGCTACTTTGAGGTTTTCACTGTTGAGTACATCGCTTGTAACTTTAAAACTATTGCATTTAGAGTATTTTGGTGAAATCTGTTACTTACCTACTTTAACATCAGCCATAACATAGTAAAATTTCAGACCTGTAGCTTATTCCATAGCTCAGTAATAGCTACTTTGAGGTTTTCACTGTTGAGTAAATCACTTGGAACTTAAAAACTATTGCATTTAGAGTATTTTGGTGAAATATGTTTTTCACTTACTTTTAGGTTATGTGTACCATAGTGAAATTTCAGACCTGTAGCTTATTCCATAGCTCAATAATAGCTACTTTGAGGTTTTCACTGTTGAGTACATCGCTTGTAACTTTAAAACTATTGCATTTAGAGTATTTTGTTGAAATATGTTATTCACTTACTTTTAGGTTAGGTGTAACATAGTAAAATTTCAGACCTGTAGCTTATTCCATAGCTCAATAATAGCTACTTTGAGGTTTTCACTGTTGAGTACATCGCTTGTAAGTTTAAAACTATTGCATTTAGAGTATTTTGGTGAAATCTGTTACTTACCTACTTTAACATCAGCCATAACATAGTAAAATTTCAGACCTGTAGCTTATTCCATAGCTCAGTAATAGCTACTTTGAGGTTTTCACTGTTGAGTAAATCACTTGGAACTTAAAAACTATTGCATTCAGAGTATTTTGTTGAAATATGTTTTTCACTTACTTTTAGGTTATGTGTACCATAGTGAAATTTCAGACCTGTAGCTTATTCCATAGCTCAGTAATAGCTACTTTGAGGTTTTCACTGTTGAGCAAATCACTTGGAACTTGAAAACTATTGCATTTAGAGTATTTTGTTGAAATGTGTTATTCACCTACCTTTAGGTTAGGTGTAACATAGTAAAATTTCAGACCTGTAGCTCATTCCATTGCTAAGTAATAGCTACTTTAAGGTTCTCACTGTTGAGTACATCGCTTGTAACTTTAAAACTATTTCATTTAGAGTATTTTGTTGAAATATGTTATTCACTTACTTTTAGGGTAGATGTAACATAGGAAAATTTCAGACCTGTAGCTTTTTCCATAGCTGAGCAATAGCTACTTTGAGGTTTTCACTGTTGAGCAAATCACTTGGAACTTAAAAACTATTGCATTTAGAGTATTTTGTTGAAATTTGTTATTAAGCTACTTTTAGGTTAGCTGTAACATAGTAAAATTTCAGACCTGTACCTCATTCCATTGCTAAGTGATAGCTATTTTAAGGTTCTCACTGTTGAGTACATCGCTTGTAACTTTAAAACTATTGCATTTAGAGTATTTTGGTGAAATCTGTTACTTACCTACTTTAACATCAGCCATAACATAGTAAAATTCCAGAACTGTAGCTTATTCCATGGCTGAGTAATAGCTACTTTGAGGTTTCGATGTTAAGCAAATCTCTTGGAACTTGAAAACTATTGCATTTAGAGTATTTTGTTGAAATGTGTTATTCACCTACTTTTAGGTCAGGTTTAACATAGTAAAATTTCAGACCTGTAGCTTATTCCATAGCTCGGTAATAGCTACTTTGAGGTTTTCACTGTTGAGCAAATCACTTGGAACTTGAAAACTATTGCATTTAGAGTATTTTGTTGAAATCTGTTATTAAGTTACGTTTAGGTTAGGTGTAACATAGTAAAATTTCAGACCTGTAGCTTATTCCATAGCTCAATAATAGCTACTTTGAGGTTTTCACTGTTGAGTACATCGCTTGTAACTTTAAAACTATTGCATTTAGAGTATTTTGTTGAAATATGTTATTCACTTACTTTTAGGTTAGGTGTAACATAGTAAAATTTCAGACCTGTAGCTTATTCCATAGCTCAGTAATAGCTACTTTGAGGTTTTCACTGTTGAGCAAATCACTTGGAACTTGAAAACTATTGCATTTAGAGTATTTTGTTGAAATCTGTTATTAAGTTACTTTTAGGTTAGGTGTAACATAGTAAAATTTCAGACCTGTAGCTTATTCCAGAGCTCAATAATAGCTACTTTGAGGTTTTCACTGTTGAGTACATCGCTTGTAACTTTAAAACTATTGCATTTAGAGTATTTTGGTGAAATCTGTTACTTACCTACTTTAACATCAGCCATAACATAGTAAAATTTCAGACCTGTAGCTTATTCCATAGCTCAGTAATAGCTACTTTGAGGTTTTCACTGTTGAGTAAATCACTTGGAACTTAAAAACTATTGCATTTAGAGTATTTTGGTGAAATATGTTTTTCACTTACTTTTAGGTTATGTGTACCATAGTGAAATTTCAGACCTGTAGCTTATTCCATAGCTCAGTAATAGCTACTTTGAGGTTTTCACTGTTGAGCAAATTACTTGGAACTTGAAAACTATTGCATTTAGAGTATTTTGTTGAAATGTGTTATTCACCTACCTTTAGGTTAGGTGTAACATAGTAAAATTTCAGACCTGTAGCTCATTCCATTGCTAAGTAATAGCTACTTTAAGGTTCTCACTGTTGAGTACATCGCTTGTAACTTTAAAACTATTTCATTTAGAGTATTTTGTTGAAATATGTTATTCACTTACTTTTAGGGTAGATGTAACATAGGAAAATTTCAGACCTGTAGCTTTTTCCATAGCTGAGCAATAGCTACTTTGAGGTTTTCACTGTTGAGCAAATCACTTGGAACTTAAAAACTATTGCATTTAGAGTATTTTGTTGAAATTTGTTATTAAGCTACTTTTAGGTTAGCTCTAACATAGTAAAATTTCAGACCTGTACCTCATTCCATTGCTAAGTGATAGCTATTTTAAGGTTCTCACGGTTGAGTACATCGCTTGTAACTTTAAAACTATTGCATTTAGAGTATTTTGGTGAAATCTGTTACTTACCTACTTTAACATCAGCCATAACATAGTAAAATTCCAGAACTGTAGCTTATTCCATGGCTGAGTAATAGCTACTTTGAGGTTTTGATGTTAAGCAAATCTCTTGGAACTTGAAAACTATTGCATTTAGAGTATTTTGTTGAAATGTGTTATTCACCTACTTTTAGGTCAGGTTTAACATAGTAAAATTTCAGACCTGTAGCTTATTCCATAGCTCGGTAATAGCTACTTTGAGGTTTTCACTGTTGAGCAAATCACTTGGAACTTGAAAACTATTGCATTTAGAGTATTTTGTTGAAATCTGTTATTAAGTTACGTTTAGGTTATGTGTAACATAGTAAAATTTCAGACCTGTAGCTTATTCCATAGCTCAATAATAGCTACTTTGAGGTTTTCACTGTTGAGTACATCGCTTGTAGCTTTAAAACTATTGCATTTAGAGTATTTTGTTGAAATATGTTATTCACTTACTTTTAGGTTAGGTGTAACATAGTAAAATTTCAGACCTGTAGCTTATTCCATAGCTCAGTAATAGCTACTTTGAGGTTTTCACTGTTGAGCAAATCACTTGGAACTTGAAAACTATTGCATTTAGAGTATTTTGTTGAAATCTGTTATTAAGTTACTTTTAGGTTAGGTGTAACATAGTAAAATTTCAGACCTGTAGCTTATTCCATAGCTCAATAATAGCTACTTTGAGGTTTTCACTGTTGAGTACATCGCTTGTAAGTTTAAAACTATTGCATTTAGAGTATTTTGGTGAAATCTATTACTTACCTACTTTAACATCAGCCATAACATAGTAAAATTTCAGACCTGTAGCTTATTCCATAGCTCAGTAATAGCTACTTTGAGGTTTTCACTGTTGAGCAAATCACTTGGAACTTGAAAACTATTGCATTTAGAGTATTTTGTTGAAATGTGTTATTCACCTACCTTTAGGTTAGGTGTAACATAGTAAAATTTCAGACCTGTAGCTCATTCCATTGCTAAGTAATAGCTACTTTAAGGTTCTCACTGTTGAGTACATCGCTTGTAACTTTAAAACTATTTCATTTAGAGTATTTTGTTGAAATATGTTATTCACTTACTTTTAGGGTAGATGTAACATAGGAAAATTTCAGACCTGTAGCTTTTTCCATAGCTGAGCAATAGCTACTTTGAGGTTTTCACTGTTGAGCAAATCACTTGGAACTTAAAAACTATTGCATTTAGAGTATTTTGTTGAAATTTGTTATTAAGCTACTTTTAGGTTAGCTGTAACATAGTAAAATATCAGACCTGTACCTCATTCCATTGCTAAGTGATAGCTATTTTAAGGTTCTCACTGTTGAGTACATCGCTTGTAACTTTAAAACTATTGCATTTAGAGTATTTTGGTGAAATCTGTTACTTACCTACTTTAACATCAGCCATAACATAGTAAAATTCCAGAACTGTAGCTTATTCCATGGCTGAGTAATAGCTACTTTGAGGTTTCGATGTTAAGCAAATCTCTTGGAACTTGAAAACTATTGCATTTAGAGTATTTTGTTGAAATGTGTTATTCACCTACTTTTAGGTCAGGTTTAACATAGTAAAATTTCAGACCTGTAGCTCATTCCATAGCTCGGTAATAGCTACTTTGAGGTTTTCACTGTTGAGCAAATCACTTGGAACTTGAAAACTATTGCATTTAGAGTATTTTGTTGAAATCTGTTATTAAGTTACTTTTAGGTTAGGTGCAACATAGTAAAATTTCAGACCTGTAGCTTATTCCATAGCTCAGTAATAGCTACTTTGAGGTTTTCACTGTTGAGTACGTCGCTTGTAACTTTAAAACTATTGCATTTAGAGTATTTTGGTGAAATCTGTTTTTCACTTACTTTTAGGTTATGTGTACCATAGTGAAATTTCAGACCTGTAGCTTATTCCATAGCTCAGTAATAGCTACTTTGAGGTTTTCACTGTTGAGCAAATCACTTGGAACTTGAAAACTATTGCATTTAGAGTATTTTGTTGAAATGTGTTATTCACCTACCTTTAGGTTAGGTGTAACATAGTAAAATTTCAGACCTGTAGCTCATTCCATTGCTAAGTAATAGCTACTTTAAGGTTCTCACTGTTGAGTACATCGCTTGTAACTTTAAAACTATTTCATTTAGAGTATTTTGTTGAAATATGTTATTCACTTACTTTTAGGGTAGATGTAACATAGGAAAATTTCAGACCTGTAGCTTTTTCCATAGCTGAGCAATAGCTACTTTGAGGTTTTCACTGTTGAGCAAATCACTTGGAACTTAAAAACTATTGCATTTAGAGTATTTTGTTGAAATTTGTTATTAAGCTACTTTTAGGTTAGCTCTAACATAGTAAAATTTCAGACCTGTACCTCATTCCATTGCTAAGTGATAGCTATTTTAAGGTTCTCACTGTTGAGTACATCGCTTGTAACTTTAAAACTATTGCATTTAGAGTATTTTGGTGAAATCTGTTACTTACCTACTTTAACATCAGCCATAACATAGTAAAATTCCAGAACTGTAGCTTATTCCATGGCTGAGTAATAGCTACTTTGAGGTTTCGATGTTAAGCAAATCTCTTGGAACTTGAAAACTATTGCATTTAGAGTATTTTGTTGAAATGTGTTATTCACCTACTTTTAGGTCAGGTTTAACATAGTAAAATTTCAGACCTGTAGCTCATTCCATAGCTCGGTAATAGCTACTTTGAGGTTTTCACTGTTGAGCAAATCACTTGGAACTTGAAAACTATTGCATTTAGAGTATTTTGTTGAAATCTGTTATTAAGTTACTTTTAGGTTAGGTGTAGCATAGTAAAATTTCAGACCTGTAGCTTATTCCATAGCTCAATAATAGCTACTTTGAGGTTTTCACTGTTGAGTACATCGCTTGTAACTTTAAAACTATTGCATTTAGAGTATTTTGTTGAAATATGTTATTCACTTACTTTTAGGTTAGGTGTAACATAGTAAAATTTCAGACCTGTAGCTTATTCCATAGCTCAGTAATAGCTACTTTGAGGTTTTCACTGTTGAGCAAATCACTTGGAACTTGAAAACTATTGCATTTAGAGTATTTTGTTGAAATCTGTTATTAAGTTACTTTTAGGTTAGGTGTAACATAGTAAAATTTCAGACCTGTAGCTTATTCCATAGCTCAATAATAGCTACTTTGAGGTTTTCACTGTTGAGTACATCGCTTGTAACTTTAAAACTATTGCATTTAGAGTATTTTGGTGAAATCTGTTACTTACCTACTTTAACATCAGCCATAACATAGTAAAATTTCAGACCTGTAGCTTATTCCATAGCTCAGTAATAGCTACTTTGAGGTTTTCACTGTTGAGTAAATCACTTGGAACTTAAAAACTATTGCATTTAGAGTATTTTGTTGAAATATGTTTTTCACTTACTTTTAGGTTATGTGTACCATAGTGAAATTTCAGACCTGTAGCTTATTCCATAGCTCAGTAATAGCTACTTTGAGGTTTTCACTGTTGAGCAAATCACTTGGAACTTGAAAACTATTGCATTTAGAGTATTTTGTTGAAATGTGTTATTCACCTACCTTTAGGTTAGGTGTAACATAGTAAAATTTCAGACCTGTAGCTCATTCCATTGCTAAGTAATAGCTACTTTAAGGTTCTCACTGTTGAGTACATCGCTTGTAACTTTAAAACTATTTCATTTAGAGTATTTTGTTGAAATATGTTATTCACTTACTTTTAGGGTAGATGTAACATAGGAAAATTTCAGACCTGTAGCTTTTTCCATAGCTGAGCAATAGCTACTTTGAGGTTTTCACTGTTGAGCAAATCACTTGGAACTTAAAAACTATTGCATTTAGAGTATTTTGTTGAAATTTGTTATTAAGCTACTTTTAGGTTAGCTGTAACATAGTAAAATTTCAGACCTGTACCTCATTCCATTGCTAAGTGATAGCTATTTTAAGGTTCTCACTGTTGAGTACATCGCTTGTAACTTTAAAACTATTGCATTTAGAGTATTTTGGTGAAATCTGTTACTTACCTACTTTAACATCAGCCATAACATAGTAAAATTCCAGAACTGTAGCTTATTCCATGGCTGAGTAATAGCTACTTTGAGGTTTCGATGTTAAGCAAATCTCTTGGAACTTGAAAACTATTGCATTTAGAGTATTTTGTTGAAATGTGTTATTCACCTACTTTTAGGTCAGGTTTAACATAGTAAAATTTCAGACCTGTAGCTCATTCCATAGCTCGGTAATAGCTACTTTGAGGTTTTCACTGTTGAGCAAATCACTTGGAACTTGAAAACTATTGCATTTAGAGTATTTTGTTGAAATCTGTTATTAAGTTACTTTTAGGTTAGGTGTAGCATAGTAAAATTTCAGACCTGTAGCTTATTCCATAGCTCAATAATAGCTACTTTGAGGTTTTCACTGTTGAGTACATCGCTTGTAACTTTAAAACTATTGCATTTAGAGTATTTTGTTGAAATATGTTATTCACTTACTTTTAGGTTAGGTGTAACATAGTAAAATTTCAGACCTGTAGCTTATTCCATAGCTCAGTAATAGCTACTTTGAGGTTTTCACTGTTGAGCAAATCACTTCGAACTTGAAAACTATTGCATTTAGAGTATTTTGTTGAAATCTGTTATTAAGTTACTTTTAGGTTAGGTGTAACATAGTAAAATTTCAGACCTGTAGCTTATTCCATAGCTCAATAATAGCTACTTTGAGGTTTTCACTGTTGAGTACATCGCTTGTAACTTTAAAACTATTGCATTTAGAGTATTTTGGTGAAATCTGTTACTTACCTACTTTAACATCAGTCATAACATAGTAAAATTTCAGACCTGTAGCTTATTCCATAGCTCAGTAATAGCTACTTTGAGGTTTTCACTGTTGAGTAAATCACTTGGAACTTAAAAACTATTGCATTTAGAGTATTTTGTTGAAATATGTTTTTCACTTACTTTTAGGTTATGTGTACCATAGTGAAATTTCAGACCTGTAGCTTATTCCATAGCTCAGTAATAGCTACTTTGAGGTTTTCACTGTTGAGCAAATCACTTGGAACTTGAAAACTATTGCATTTAGAGTATTTTGTTGAAATGTGTTATTCACCTACCTTTAGGTTAGGTGTAACATAGTAAAATTTCAGACCTGTAGCTCATTCCATTGCTAAGTAATAGCTACTTTAAGGTTCTCACTGTTGAGTACATCGCTTGTAACTTTAAAACTATTTCATTTAGAGTATTTTGTTGAAATATGTTATTCACTTACTTTTAGGGTAGATGTAACATAGGAAAATTTCAGACCTGTAGCTTTTTCCATAGCTGAGCAATAGCTACTTTGAGGTTTTCACTGTTGAGCAAATCACTTGGAACTTAAAAACTATTGCATTTAGAGTATTTTGTTGAAATTTGTTATTAAGCTACTTTTAGGTTAGCTGTAACATAGTAAAATTTCAGACCTGTACCTCATTCCATTGCTAAGTGATAGCTATTTTAAGGTTCTCACTGTTGAGTACATCGCTTGTAACTTTAAAACTATTGCATTTAGAGTATTTTGGTGAAATCTGTTACTTACCTACTTTAACATCAGCCATAACATAGTAAAATTCCAGAACTGTAGCTTATTCCATGGCTGAGTAATAGCTACTTTGAGGTTTCGATGTTAAGCAAATCTCTTGGAACTTGAAAACTATTGCATTTAGAGTATTTTGTTGAAATGTGTTATTCACCTACTTTTAGGTCAGGTTTAACATAGTAAAATTTCAGACCTGTAGCTCATTCCATAGCTCGGTAATAGCTTCTTTGAGGTTTTCACTGTTGAGCAAATCACTTGGAACTTGAAAACTATTGCATTTAGAGTATTTTGTTGAAATCTGTTATTAAGTTACTTTTAGGTTAGGTGTAACATAGTAAAATTTCAGACCTGTAGCTTATTCCATAGCTCAGTAATAGCTACTTTGAGGTTTTCACTGTTGAGTACGTCGCTTGTAACTTTAAAACTATTGCATTTAGAGTATTTTGGTGAAATCTGTTTTTCACTTACTTTTAGGTTATGTGTACCATAGTGAAATTTCCGACCTGTAGCTTATTCCATAGCTCAGTAATAGCTACTTTGAGGTTTTCACTGTTGAGCAAATCACTTGGAACTTGAAAACTATTGCATTTAGAGTATTTTGGTGAAATCTGTTACTTACCTACTTTAACATCAGCCATAACATAGTAAAATTTCAGACCTGTAGCTTATTCCATAGCTCAGTAATAGCTACTTTGAGGTTTTCACTGTTGAGTAAATCACTTGGAACTTAAAAACTATTGCATTTAGAGTATTTTGTTGAAATATGTTTTTCACTTACTTTTAGGTTATGTGTACCATAGTGAAATTTCAGACCTGTAGCTTATTCCATACCTCAGTAATAGCTACTTTGAGGTTTTCACTGTTGAGCAAATCACTTGGAACTTGAAAACTATTGCATTTAGAGTATTTTGTTGAAATGTGTTATTCACCTACCTTTAGGTTAGGTGTAACATAGTAAAATTTCAGACCTGTAGCTCATTCCATTGCTAAGTAATAGCTGCTTTAAGGTTCTCACTGTTGAGTACATCGCTTGTAACTTTAAAACTATTTCATTTAGAGTATTTTGTTGAAATATGTTATTCACTTACTTTTAGGGTAGATGTAACATAGGAAAATTTCAGACCTGTAGCTTTTTCTATAGCTGAGCAATAGCTACTTTGAGGTTTTCACTGTTGAGCAAATCACTTGGAACTTAAAAACTATTGCATTTAGAGTATTTTGTTGAAATTTGTTATTAAGCTACTTTTAGGTTAGCTGTAACATAGTAAAATTTCAGACCTGTACCTCATTCCATTGCTAAGTGATAGCTATTTTAAGGATCTCACTGTTGAGTACATCGCTTGTAACTTTAAAACTATTGCATTTAGAGTATTTTGGTGAAATCTGTTACTTACCTACTTTAACATCAGCCATAACATAGTAAAATTCCAGAACTGTAGCTTATTCCATGGCTGAGTAATAGCTACTTTGAGGTTTCGATGTTAAGCAAATCTCTTGGAACTTGAAAACTATTGCATTTAGAGTATTTTGTTGAAATGTGTTATTCACCTACTTTTAGGTCAGGTTTAACATAGTAAAATTTCAGACCTGTAGCTCATTCCATAGCTCGGTAATAGCTTCTTTGAGGTTTTCACTGTTGAGCAAATCACTTGGAACTTGAAAACTATTGCATTTAGAGTATTTTGTTGAAATCTGTTATTAAGTTACTTTTAGGTTAGGTGTAACATAGTAAAATTTCAGACCTGTAGCTTATTCCATAGCTCAGTAATAGCTACTTTGAGGTTTTCACTGTTGAGTACGTCGCTTGTAACTTTAAAACTATTGCATTTAGAGTATTTTAGTGAAATCTGTTTTTCACTTACTTTTAGGTTATGTGTACCATAGTGAAATTTCAGACCTGTAGCTTATTCCATAGCTCAGTAATAGCTACTTTGAGGTTTTCACTGTTGAGCAAATCACTTGGAACTTGAAAACTATTGCATTTAGAGTATTTTGTTGAAATGTGTTATTCACCTACCTTTAGGTTAGGTGTAACATAGTAAAATTTCAGACCTGTAGCTCATTCCATTGCTAAGTAATAGCTGCTTTAAGGTTCTCACTGTTGAGTACATCGCTTGTAACTTTAAAACTATTTCATTTAGAGTATTTTGTTGAAATATGTTATTCACTTACTTTTAGGGTAGATGTAACATAGGAAAATTTCAGACCTGTAGCTTTTTCTATAGCTGAGCAATAGCTACTTTGAGGTTTTCACTGTTGAGCAAATCACTTGGAACTTAAAAACTATTGCATTTAGAGTATTTTGTTGAAATTTGTTATTAAGCTACTTTTAGGTTAGCTGTAACATAGTAAAATTTCAGACCTGTACCTCATTCCATTGCTAAGTGATAGCTATTTTAAGGATCTCACTGTTGAGTACATCGCTTGTAACTTTAAAACTATTGCATTTAGAGTATTTTGGTGAAATCTGTTACTTACCTACTTTAACATCAGCCATAACATAGTAAAATTCCAGAACTGTAGCTTATTCCATGGCTGAGTAATAGCTACTTTGAGGTTTCGATGTTAAGCAAATCTCTTGGAACTTGAAAACTATTGCATTTAGAGTATTTTGTTGAAATGTGTTATTCACCTACTTTTAGGACAGGTTTAACATAGTAAAATTTCAGACCTGTAGCTCATTCCATAGCTCGGTAATAGCTTCTTTGAGGTTTTCACTGTTGAGCAAATCACTTGGAACTTGAAAACTATTGCATTTAGAGTATTTTGTTGAAATCTGTTATTAAGTTACTTTTAGGTTAGGTGTAACATAGTAAAATTTCAGACCTGTAGCTTATTCCATAGCTCAGTAATAGCTACTTTGAGGTTTTCACTGTTGAGTACGTCGCTTGTAACTTTAAAACTATTGCATTTAGAGTATTTTGGTGAAATCTGTTTTTCACTTACTTTTAGGTTATGTGTACCATAGTGAAATTTCAGACCTGTAGCTTATTCCATAGCTCAGTAATAGCTACTTTGAGGTTTTCACTGTTGAGCAAATCACTTGGAACTTGAAAACTATTGCATTTAGAGTATTTTGGTGAAATCTGTTATTCACCTACCTTTAGGTTAGGTGTAACATAGTAAAATTTCAGACCTGTAGCTCATTCCATTGCTAAGTAATAGCTACTTTAAGGTTCTCACTGTTGAGTACATCGCTTGTAACTTTAAAACTATTTCATTTAGAGTATTTTGTTGAAATATGTTATTCACTTACTTTTAGGGTAGATGTAACATAGGAAAATTTCAGACCTGTAGCTTTTTCCATAGCTGAGCAATAGCTACTTTGAGGTTTTCACTGTTGAGCAAATCACTTGGAACTTAAAAACTATTGCATTTAGAGTATTTTGTTGAAATTTGTTATTAAGCTACTTTTAGGTTAGCTGTAACATAGTAAAATTTCAGACCTGTACCTCATTCCATTGCTAAGTGATAGCTATTTTAAGGTTCTCATAGTTGAGTACATCGCTTTTAACTTTAAAACTATTGCATTTAGAGTATTTTGGTGAAATCTGTTACTTACCTACTTTAACATCAGCCATAACATAGTAAAATTCCAGAACTGTAGCTTATTCCATGGCTGAGTTATAGCTACTTTGAGGTTTTCACTGTTGAGCAAATCACTTGGAACTTGAAAACTATTGCATTTAGAGTATTTTGTTAAAATCTGTTATTAAGTTACTTTTAGGTTAGGTGTAACATAGTAAAATTTCAGACCTGTAGCTTATTCCATAGCTCAGTAATAGCTACTTTGAGGTTTTCACTGTTGAGTACATCACTTGTAACTTTAAAACTATTGCATTTAGAGTATTTTGGTGAAATCTGTTACTTACCTACTTTAACATCAGCCATAACATAGTAAAATTCCAGAACTGTAGCTTATTCCATGGCTGAGTAATAGCTACTTTGAGGTTTCGATGTTAAGCAAATCTCTTGGAACTTGAAAACTATTGCATTTAGAGTATTTTGTTGAAATGTGTTATTCACCTACTTTTAGGTCAGGTTTAACATAGTAAAATTTCAGACCTGTAGCTCATTCCATAGCTCGGTAATAGCTACTTTGAGGTTTTCACTGTTGAGCAAATCACTTGGAACTTGAAAACTATTGCATTTAGAGTATTTTGTTGAAATCTGTTATTAAGTTACTTTTAGGTTAGGTGTAACATAGTAAAATTTCAGACCTGTAGCTTATTCCATAGCTCAGTAATAGCTACTTTGAGGTTTTCACTGTTGAGTACGTCGCTTGTAACTTTAAAACTATTGCATTTAGAGTATTTTGGTGAAATCTGTTACTTACCTACTTTAACATCAGCCATAACATAGTAAAATTTCAGACCTGTAGCTTATTCCATAGCTCAGTAATAGCTACTTTGAGGTTTTCACTGTTGAGTAAATCACTTGGAACTTAAAAACTATTGCATTTAGAGTATTTTGTTGAAATATGTTTTTCACTTACTTTTAGGTTATGTGTACCATAGTGAAATTTCAGACCTGTAGCTTATTCCATAGCTCAGTAATAGCTACTTTGAGGATTTCACTGTTGAGCAAATCACTTGGAACTTGAAAACTATTGCATTTAGAGTATTTTGTTGAAATGTGTTATTCACCTACCTTTAGGTTAGGTGTAACATAGTAAAATTTCAGACCTGTAGCTCATTCCATTGCTAAGTAATAGCTACTTTAAGGTTCTCACTGTTGAGTACATCGCTTGTAACTTTAAAACTATTTCATTTAGAGTATTTTGTTGAAATATGTTATTCACTTACTTTTAGGGTAGATGTAACATAGGAAAATTTCAGACCTGTAGCTTTTTCCATAGCTGAGCAATAGCTACTTTGAGGTTTTCACTGTTGAGCAAATCACTTGGAACTTAAAAACTATTGCATTTAGAGTATTTTGTTGAAATTTGTTATTAAGTTACTTTTAGGTTAGCTCTAGCATAGTAAAATTTCAGACCTGTAGCTCATTCCATTGCTAAGTAATAGCTACTTTAAGGTTCTCACTGTTGAGTACATCGCTTGTAACTTTAAAACTATTTCATTTAGAGTATTTTGTTGAAATATGTTATTCACTTACTTTTAGGTTAGGTGTAACAGGAAAATTTCAGACCTGTAGCTTTTTCCATAGCTGAGCAATAGCTACTTTGAGGTTTTCACTGTTGAGCAAATCACTTGGAACTTAAAAACTATTGCATTTAGAGTATTTTGTTGAAATTTGTTATTAAGCTACTTTTAGGTTAGCTGTAACATAGTACAATTTCAGACCTGTACCTCATTCTATTGCTAAGTGATAGTTATTTTAAGGTTCTCATGGTTGAGTACATCGCTTTTAACTTTAAAACTATTGCATTTAGAGTATTTTGGTGAAATCTGTTACTTACCTACTTTAACATCAGCCATAACATAGTAAAATTCCAGAACTGTAGCTTATTCCATGGCTGAGTTATAGCTACTTTGAGGTTTTCACTGTCGAGCAAATCACTTGGAACTTGAAAACTATTGCATTTAGAGTATTTTGTTGAAATCTGTTATTAAGTTACTTTTAGGTTAGGTGTAACATAGTAAAATTTCAGACCTGTAGCTTATTCCATAGCTCAGTAATAGCTACTTTGAGGTTTTCACTGTTGAGTACATCGCTTGTAACTTTAAAACTATTGCATTTAGAGTATTTTGGTGAAATCTGTTACTTACCTACTTTAACATCAGCCATAACATAGTAAAATTCCAGAACTGTAGCTTATTCCATGGCTGAGTAATAGCTACTTTGAGGTTTCGATGTTAAGCAAATCTCTTGGAACTTGAAAACTATTGCATTTAGAGTATTTTGTTGAAATGTGTTATTCACCTACTTTTAGGTCAGGTTTAACATAGTAAAATTTCAGACCTGTAGCTCATTCCATAGCTCGGTAATAGCTACTTTGAGGTTTTCACTGTTGAGCAAATCACTTGGAACTTGAAAACTATTGCATTTAGAGTATTTTGTTGAAATCTGTTATTAAGTTACTTTTAGGTTAGGTGTAACATAGTAAAATTTCAGACCTGTAGCTTATTCCATAGCTCAGTAATAGCTACTTTGAGGTTTTCACTGTTGAGTACGTCGCTTGTAACTTTAAAACTATTGCATTTAGAGTATTTTGGTGAAATCTGTTTTTCACTTACTTTTAGGTTATGTGTACCATAGTGAAATTTCAGACCTGTAGCTTATTCCATAGCTCAGTAATAGCTACTTTGAGGTTTTCACTGTTGAGCAAATCACTTGGAACTTGAAAACTATTGCATTTAGAGTATTTTGTTGAAATGTGTTATTCACCTACCTTTAGGTTAGGTGTAACATAGTAAAATTTCAGACCTGTAGCTCATTCCATTGCTAAGTAATAGCTACTTTAAGGTTCTCACTGTTGAGTACATCGCTTGTAACTTTAAAACTATTTCATTTAGAGTATTTTGTTGAAATATGTTATTCACTTACTTTTAGGGTAGATGTAACATAGGAAAATTTCAGACCTGTAGCTTTTTCCATAGCTGAGCAATAGCTACTTTGAGGTTTTCACTGTTGAGCAAATCACTTGGAACTTAAAAACTATTGCATTTAGAGTATTTTGTTGAAATTTGTTATTAAGCTACTTTTAGGTTAGCTCTAACATAGTAAAATTTCAGACCTGTACCTCATTCCATTGCTAAGTGATAGCTATTTTAAGGTTCTCA
The DNA here is from genome assembly GCA_964017235.1 of Sabellastarte sp. h YS-2021. Classification (NCBI taxonomy): domain Eukaryota; kingdom Metazoa; phylum Annelida; class Polychaeta; order Sabellida; family Sabellidae; genus Sabellastarte; species Sabellastarte sp. h YS-2021. Next base: position 161,324,136 of record OZ024927.1, on the reverse strand, counting down.
CGGTTGAGTATATCGCTTGTAACTTTAAAACTATTGCATTTAGAGTATTTTGGTGAAATCTGTTACTTACCTACTTTAACATCAGCCATAACATAGTAAAATTCCAGAACTGTAGCTTATTCCATGGCTGAGTAATAGCTACTTTGAGGTTTCGATGTTAAGCAAATCTCTTGGAACTTGAAAACTATTGCATTTAGAGTATTTTGTTGAAATGTGTTATTCACCTACTTTTAGGTCAGGTTTAACATAGTAAAATTTCAGACCTGTAGCTTATTCCATAGCTCAGTAATAGCTACTTTGAGGTTTTCACTGTTGAGCAAATCACTTGGAACGACTATTGCATTTAGAGTATTTTGTTGAAATCTGTTATTAAGTTACTTTTAGGTTAGGTGTAACATAGTAAAATTTCAGACCTGTGGCTTATTCCATAGCTCAATAATAGCTACTTTGAGGTTTTCACTGTTGAGTACATCGCTTGTAACTTTAAAACTATTGCATTTAGAGTATTTTGTTGAAATATGTTATTCACTTACTTTTAGGTTAGGTGTAACATAGTAAAATTTCAGACCTGTAGCTTATTCCATAGCTGAGCAATAGCTACTTTGAGGTTTTCACTGTTGAGCAAATCACTTGGAACTTGAAAACTATTGCATTTAGAGTATTTTGGTGAAATCTGTTACTTACCTACTTTAACATCAGCCATAACATAGTAAAATTTCAGACCTGTAGCTTATTCCATAGCTCAGTAATAGCTACTTTGAGGTTTTCACTGTAGTGTAAAACACTTGGAACTTAAAAACTATTGCATTTAGAGTATTTTGTTGAAATATGTTTTTCACTTACTTTTAGGTTATGTGTACCATAGTGAAATTTCAGACCTATAGCTTATTCCATAGCTCAGTAATAGCTACTTTGAGGTTTTCACTGTTGAGCAAATCACTTGGAACTTGAAAACTATTGCATTTAGAGTATTTTGTTGAAATGTGTTATTCACCTACCTTTAGGTTAGGTGTAACATAGTAAAATTTCAGACCTGTAGCTCATTCCATTGCTAAGTAATAGCTACTTTAAGGTTCTCACTGTTGAGTACATCGCTTGTAACTTTAAAACTATTTCATTTAGAGTATTTTGTTGAAATATGTTATTCACTTACTTTTAGGGTAGATGTAACATAGGAAAATTTCAGACCTGTAGCTTTTTCCATAGCTGAGCAATAGCTACTTTGAGGTTTTCACTGTTGAGCAAATCACTTGGAACTTAAAAACTATTACATTTAGAGTATTTTGTTGAAATTTGTTATTAAGCTACTTTTAGGTTAGCTGTAACATAGTAAAATTTCAGACCTGTACCTCATTCCATTGCTAAGTGATAGCTACTTTAAGGATCTCACTGTTGAGTACATCGCTTGTAACTTTAAAACTATTGCATTTAGAGTATTTTGGTGAAATCTGTTACTTACCTACTTTAACATCAGCTATAACATAGTAAAATTCCAGAACTGTAGCTTATTCCATGGCTGAGTAATAGCTACTTTGAGGTTTCGATGTTAAGCAAATCTCTTGGAACTTGAAAACTATTGCATTTAGAGTATTTTGTTGAAATGTGTTATTCACCTACTTTTAGGTCAGGTTTAACATAGTAAAATTTCAGACCTGTAGCTCATTCCATAGCTCGGTAATAGCTACTTTGAGGTTTTCACTGTTGAGCAAATCACTTGGAACTTGAAAACTATTGCATTTAGAGTATTTTGTTGAAATGTGTTATTCACCTACCTTTAGGTTAGGTGTAACATAGTAAAATTTCAGACCTGTAGCTCATTCCATTGCTAAGTAATAGCTACTTTAAGGTTCTCACTGTTGAGTACATCGCTTGTAACTTTAAAACTATTTCATTTAGAGTATTTTGTTGAAATATGTTATTCACTTACTTTTAGGGTAGATGTAACATAGGAAAATTTCAGACCTGTAGCTTTTTCCATAGCTGAGCAATAGCTACTTTGAGGTTTTCACTGTTGAGCAAATCACTTGGAACTTAAAAACTATTGCATTTAGAGTATTTTGTTGAAATTTGTTATTAAGCTACTTTTAGGTTAGCTCTAACATAGTAAAATTTCAGACCTGTACCTCATTCCATTGCTAAGTGATAGCTATTTTAAGGTTCTCACGGTTGAGTATATCGCTTGTAACTTTAAAACTATTGCATTTAGAGTATTTTGGTGAAATCTGTTACTTACCTACTTTAACATCAGCCATAACATAGTAAAATTCCAGAACTGTAGCTTATTCCATGGCTGAGTAATAGCTACTTTGAGGTTTTGATGTTAAGCAAATCTCTTGGAACTTGAAAACTATTGCATTTAGAGTATTTTGTTGAAATGTGTTATTCACCTACTTTTAGGTCAGGTTTAACATAGTAAAATTTCAGACCTGTAGCTTATTCCATAGCTCAGTAATAGCTACTTTGAGGTTTTCACTGTTGAGCAAATCACTTGGAACTTGAAAACTATTGCATTTAGAGTATTTTGTTGAAATCTGTTATTAAGTTACTTTTAGGTTAGGTGTAACATAGTAAAATTTCAGACCTGTGGCTTATTCCATAGCTCAATAATAGCTACTTTGAGGTTTTCACTGTTGAGTACATCGCTTGTAACTTTAAAACTATTGCATTTAGAGTATTTTGTTGAAATATGTTATTCACTTACTTTTAGGTTAGGTGTAACATAGTAAAATTTCAGACCTGTAGCTTATTCCATAGCTGAGCAATAGCTACTTTGAGGTTTTCAGTGTTGAGCAAATCACTTGGAACTTGAAAACTATTGCATTTAGAGTATTTTGGTGAAATCTGTTACTTACCTACTTTAACATCAGCCATAACATAGTAAAATTTCAGACCTGTAGCTTATTCCATAGCTCAGTAATAGCTACTTTGAGGTTTTCACTGTAGTGTAAAACACTTGGAACTTAAAAACTATTGCATTTAGAGTATTTTGTTGAAATATGTTTTTCACTTACTTTTAGGTTATGTGTACCATAGTGAAATTTCAGACCTATAGCTTATTCCATAGCTCAGTAATAGCTACTTTGAGGTTTTCACTGTTGAGCAAATCACTTGGAACTTGAAAACTATTGCATTTAGAGTATTTTGTTGAAATGTGTTATTCACCTACCTTTAGGTTAGGTGTAACATAGTAAAATTTCAGACCTGTAGCTCATTCCATTGCTAAGTAATAGCTACTTTAAGGTTCTCACTGTTGAGTACATCGCTTGTAACTTTAAAACTATTTCATTTAGAGTATTTTGTTGAAATATGTTATTCACTTACTTTTAGGGTAGATGTAACATAGGAAAATTTCAGACCTGTAGCTTTTTCCATAGCTGAGCAATAGCTACTTTGAGGTTTTCACTGTTGAGCAAATCACTTGGAACTTAAAAACTATTACATTTAGAGTATTTTGTTGAAATTTGTTATTAAGCTACTTTTAGGTTAGCTGTAACATAGTAAAATTTCAGACCTGTACCTCATTCCATTGCTAAGTGATAGCTACTTTAAGGATCTCACTGTTGAGTACATCGCTTGTAACTTTAAAACTATTGCATTTAGAGTATTTTGGTGAAATCTGTTACTTACCTACTTTAACATCAGCTATAACATAGTAAAATTCCAGAACTGTAGCTTATTCCATGGCTGAGTAATAGCTACTTTGAGGTTTCGATGTTAAGCAAATCTCTTGGAACTTGAAAACTATTGCATTTAGAGTATTTTGTTGAAATGTGTTATTCACCTACTTTTAGGTCAGGTTTAACATAGTAAAATTTCAGACCTGTAGCTCATTCCATAGCTCGGTAATAGCTACTTTGAGGTTTTCACTGTTGAGCAAATCACTTGGAACCTGAAAACTATTGCATTTAGAGTATTTTGTTGAAATCTGTTATTAAGTTACTTTTAGGTTAGGTGTAACATAGTAAAATTTCAGACCTGTAGCTTATTCCATAGCTCAGTAATAGCTACTTTGAGGTTTTCACTGTTGAGTACGTCGCTTGTAACTTTAAAACTATTGCATTTAGAGTATTTTGGTGAAATCTGTTTTTCACTTACTTTTAGGTTATGTGTACCATAGTGAAATTTCAGACCTGTAGCTTATTCCATAGCTCAGTAATAGCTACTTTGAGGTTTTCACTGTTGAGCAAATCACTTGGAACTTGAAAACTATTGCATTTAGAGTATTTTGTTGAAATGTGTTATTCACCTACCTTTAGGTTAGGTGTAACATAGTAAAATTTCAGACCTGTAGCTCATTCCATTGCTAAGTAATAGCTACTTTAAGGTTCTCACTGTTGAGTACATCGCTTGTAACTTTAAAACTATTTCATTTAGAGTATTTTGTTGAAATATGTTATTCACTTACTTTTAGGGTAGATGTAACATAGGAAAATTTCAGACCTGTAGCTTTTTCCATAGCTGAGCAATAGCTACTTTGAGGTTTTCACTGTTGAGTAAATCACTTGGAACTTAAAAACTATTGCATTTAGAGTATTTTGTTGAAATTTGTTATTAAGTTACTTTTAGGTTAGCTCTAACATAGGAAAATTTCAGACCTGTAGCTCATTCCATTGCTAAGTAATAGCTACTTTAAGATTCTCACTGTTGAGTACATCGCTTGTAACTTTAAAACTATTTCATTTAGAGTATTTTGTTGAAATATGTTATTCACTTACTTTTAGGGTAGATGTAACATAGGAAAATTTCAGACCTGTAGCTTTTTCCATAGCTGAGCAATAGCTACTTTGAGGTTTTCACTGTTGAGTAAATCACTTGGAACTTAAAAACTATTGCATTTAGAGTATTTTGTTGAAATTTGTTATTAAGTTACTTTTAGGTTAGCTCTAACATAGGAAAATTTCAGACCTGTAGCTCATTCCATTGCTAAGTAATAGCTACTTTAAGATTCTCACTGTTGAGTACATCGCTTGTAACTTTAAAACTATTTCATTTAGAGTATTTTGTTGAAATATGTTATTCACTTACTTTTAGGTTAGGTGTAACATAGGAAAATTTCAGACCTGTAGCTTTTTCCATAGCTGAGCAATAGCTACTTTGAGGTTTTCACTGTTGAGCAAATCACTTGGAACTTGAAAACTATTGCATTTAGAGTATTTTGGTGAAATCTGTTACTTACCTACTTTAACATCAGCCATAACATAGTAAAATTTCAGACCTGTAGCTTATTCCATAGCTCAGTAATAGCTACTTTGAGGTTTTCACTGTAGTGTAAAACACTTGGAACTTAAAAACTATTGCATTTAGAGTATTTTGTTGAAATATGTTTTTCACTTACTTTTAGGTTATGTGTACCATAGTGAAATTTCAGACCTATAGCTTATTCCATAGCTCAGTAATAGCTACTTTGAGGTTTTCACTGTTGAGCAAATCACTTGGAACTTGAAAACTATTGCATTTAGAGTATTTTGTTGAAATGTGTTATTCACCTACCTTTAGGTTAGGTGTAACATAGTAAAATTTCAGACCTGTAGCTCATTCCATTGCTAAGTAATAGCTACTTTAAGGTTCTCACTGTTGAGTACATCGCTTGTAACTTTAAAACTATTTCATTTAGAGTATTTTGTTGAAATATGTTATTCACTTACTTTTAGGGTAGATGTAACATAGGAAAATTTCAGACCTGTAGCTTTTTCCATAGCTGAGCAATAGCTACTTTGAGGTTTTCACTGTTGAGCAAATCACTTGGAACTTAAAAACTATTACATTTAGAGTATTTTGTTGAAATTTGTTATTAAGCTACTTTTAGGTTAGCTGTAACATAGTAAAATTTCAGACCTGTACCTCATTCCATTGCTAAGTGATAGCTACTTTAAGGATCTCACTGTTGAGTACATCGCTTGTAACTTTAAAACTATTGCATTTAGAGTATTTTGGTGAAATCTGTTACTTACCTACTTTAACATCAGCTATAACATAGTAAAATTCCAGAACTGTAGCTTATTCCATGGCTGAGTAATAGCTACTTTGAGGTTTCGATGTTAAGCAAATCTCTTGGAACTTGAAAACTATTGCATTTAGAGTATTTTGTTGAAATGTGTTATTCACCTACTTTTAGGTCAGGTTTAACATAGTAAAATTTCAGACCTGTAGCTCATTCCATAGCTCGGTAATAGCTACTTTGAGGTTTTCACTGTTGAGCAAATCACTTGGAACCTGAAAACTATTGCATTTAGAGTATTTTGTTGAAATCTGTTATTAAGTTACTTTTAGGTTAGGTGTAACATAGTAAAATTTCAGACCTGTAGCTTATTCCATAGCTCAGTAATAGCTACTTTGAGGTTTTCACTGTTGAGTACGTCGCTTGTAACTTTAAAACTATTGCATTTAGAGTATTTTGGTGAAATCTGTTTTTCACTTACTTTTAGGTTATGTGTACCATAGTGAAATTTCAGACCTGTAGCTTATTCCATAGCTCAGTAATAGCTACTTTGAGGTTTTCACTGTTGAGCAAATCACTTGGAACTTGAAAACTATTGCATTTAGAGTATTTTGTTGAAATGTGTTATTCACCTACCTTTAGGTTAGGTGTAACATAGTAAAATTTCAGACCTGTAGCTCATTCCATTGCTAAGTAATAGCTACTTTAAGGTTCTCACTGTTGAGTACATCGCTTGTAACTTTAAAACTATTTCATTTAGAGTATTTTGTTGAAATATGTTATTCACTTACTTTTAGGGTAGATGTAACATAGGAAAATTTCAGACCTGTAGCTTTTTCCATAGCTGAGCAATAGCTACTTTGAGGTTTTCACTGTTGAGTAAATCACTTGGAACTTAAAAACTATTGCATTTAGAGTATTTTGTTGAAATTTGTTATTAAGTTACTTTTAGGTTAGCTCTAACATAGGAAAATTTCAGACCTGTAGCTCATTCCATTGCTAAGTAATAGCTACTTTAAGATTCTCACTGTTGAGTACATCGCTTGTAACTTTAAAACTATTTCATTTAGAGTATTTTGTTGAAATATGTTATTCACTTACTTTTAGGGTAGATGTAACATAGGAAAATTTCAGACCTGTAGCTTTTTCCATAGCTGAGCAATAGCTACTTTGAGGTTTTCACTGTTGAGTAAATCACTTGGAACTTAAAAACTATTGCATTTAGAGTATTTTGTTGAAATTTGTTATTAAGTTACTTTTAGGTTAGCTCTAACATAGTAAAATTTCAGACCTGTAGCTCATTCCATTGCTAAGTAATAGCTACTTTAAGATTCTCACTGTTGAGTACATCGCTTGTAACTTTAAAACTATTTCATTTAGAGTATTTTGTTGAAATATGTTATTCACTTACTTTTAGGTTAGGTGTAACATAGGAAAATTTCAGACCTGTAGCTTTTTCCATAGCTGAGCAATAGCTACTTTGAGGTTTTCACTGTTGAGCAAATCACTTGGAACTTAAAAACTATTGCATTTAGAGTATTTTGTTGAAATTTGTTATTAAGCTACTTTTAGGTTAGCTGTAACATAGTAAAATTTCAGACCTGTACCTCATTCCATTGCTAAGTGATAGCTATTTTAAGGTTCTCACGGTTGAGTACATCGCTTTTAACTTTAAAACTATTGCATTTAGAGTATTTTGGTGAAATCTGTTACTTACCTACTTTAACATCAGCCATAACATAGTAAAATTCCAGAACTGTAGCTTATTCCATGGCTGAGTAATAGCTACTTTGAGGTTTCGATGTTAAGCAAATCTCTTGGAACTTGAAAACTATTGCATTTAGAGTATTTTGTTGAAATGTGTTGTTCACCTACTTTTAGGTCAGGTTTAACATAGTAAAATTTCAGACCTGTAGCTCATTCCATAGCTCGGTAATAGCTACTTTGAGGTTTTCACTGTTGAGCAAATCACTTGGAACTTAAAAACTATTGCATTTAGAGTATTTTGTTGAAATCTGTTATTAAGTTACTTTTAGGTTAGGTGTAACATAGTAAAATTTCAGACCTGTAGCTTATTCCATAGCTCAGTAATAGCTACTTTGAGGTTTTCACTGTTGAGTACATCGCTTGTAACTTTAAAACTATTGCATTTAGAGTATTTTGGTGAAATCTGTTACTTACGTACTTTAACATCAGCCATAACATAGTAAAATTCCAGAACTGTAGCTTATTCCATGGCTGAGTAATAGCTACTTTGAGGTTTCGATGTTAAGCAAATCTCTTGGAACTTGAAAACTATTGCATTTAGAGTATTTTGCTTATTCCATAGCTCGGTAATAGCTACTTTAAGGTTTTCACTGTTGAGCAAATCACTTGGAACTTGAAAACTATTGCATTTAGAGTATTTTGTTGAAATCTGTTATTAAGTTACTTTTAGGTTAGGTGTAACATAGTAAAATTTCAGACCTGTAGCTTATTCCATAGCTCAGTAATAGGTACTTTGAGGTTTTCACTGTTGAGTAAATCACTTGGAACTTAAAAACTATTGCATTTAGAGTATTTTGTTGAAATATGTTTTTCACTTACTTTTAGGTTATGTGTACCATAGTCAAATTTCAGACCTGTAGCTTATTCCATAGCTCAGTAATAGCTACTTTGAGTATTTCACTGTTGAGCAAATCACTTGGAACTTGAAAACTATTGCATTTAGAGTATTTTGTTGAAATGTGTTATTCACCTACCTTTAGGTTAGGTGTAACATAGTAAAATTTCAGACCTGTAGCTCATTCCATTGCTAAGTAATAGCTACTTTAAGGTTCTCACTGTTGAGTACATCGCTTGTAACTTTAAAACTATTTCATTTAGAGTATTTTGTTGAAATATGTTATTCACTTACTTTTAGGGTAGATGTAACATAGGAAAATTTCAGACCTGTAGCTTTTTCCATAGCTGAGCAATAGCTACTTTGAGGTTTTCACTGTTGAGCAAATCACTTGGAACTTAAAAACTATTACATTTAGAGTATTTTGTTGAAATTTGTTATTAAGCTACTTTTAGGTTAGCTGTAACATAGTAAAATTTCAGACCTGTACCTCATTCCATTGCTAAGTGATAGCTACTTTAAGGATCTCACTGTTGAGTACATCGCTTGTAACTTTAAAACTATTGCATTTAGAGTATTTTGGTGAAATCTGTTACTTACCTACTTTAACATCAGCTATAACATAGTAAAATTCCAGAACTGTAGCTTATTCCATGGCTGAGTAATAGCTACTTTGAGGTTTCGATGTTAAGCAAATCTCTTGGAACTTGAAAACTATTGCATTTAGAGTATTTTGTTGAAATGTGTTATTCACCTACTTTTAGGTCAGGTTTAACATAGTAAAATTTCAGACCTGTAGCTCATTCCATAGCTCGGTAATAGCTACTTTGAGGTTTTCACTGTTGAGCAAATCACTTGGAACCTGAAAACTATTGCATTTAGAGTATTTTGTTGAAATCTGTTATTAAGTTACTTTTAGGTTAGGTGTAACATAGTAAAATTTCAGACCTGTAGCTTATTCCATAGCTCAGTAATAGCTACTTTGAGGTTTTCACTGTTGAGTACGTCGCTTGTAACTTTAAAACTATTGCATTTAGAGTATTTTGGTGAAATCTGTTTTTCACTTACTTTTAGGTTATGTGTACCATAGTGAAATTTCAGACCTGTAGCTTATTCCATAGCTCAGTAATAGCTACTTTGAGGTTTTCACTGTTGAGCAAATCACTTGGAACTTGAAAACTATTGCATTTAGAGTATTTTGTTGAAATGTGTTATTCACCTACCTTTAGGTTAGGTGTAACATAGTAAAATTTCAGACCTGTAGCTCATTCCATTGCTAAGTAATAGCTACTTTAAGGTTCTCACTGTTGAGTACATCGCTTGTAACTTTAAAACTATTTCATTTAGAGTATTTTGTTGAAATATGTTATTCACTTACTTTTAGGGTAGATGTAACATAGGAAAATTTCAGACCTGTAGCTTTTTCCATAGCTGAGCAATAGCTACTTTGAGGTTTTCACTGTTGAGTAAATCACTTGGAACTTAAAAACTATTGCATTTAGAGTATTTTGTTGAAATTTGTTATTAAGTTACTTTTAGGTTAGCTCTAACATAGTAAAATTTCAGACCTGTAGCTCATTCCATTGCTAAGTAATAGCTACTTTAAGATTCTCACTGTTGAGTACATCGCTTGTAACTTTAAAACTATTTCATTTAGAGTATTTTGTTGAAATATGTTATTCACTTACTTTTAGGTTAGGTGTAACATAGGAAAATTTCAGACCTGTAGCTTTTTCCATAGCTGAGCAATAGCTACTTTGAGGTTTTCACTGTTGAGCAAATCACTTGGAACTTAAAAACTATTGCATTTAGAGTATTTTGTTGAAATTTGTTATTAAGCTACTTTTAGGTTAGCTGTAACATAGTAAAATTTCAGACCTGTACCTCATTCCATTGCTAAGTGATAGCTATTTTAAGGTTCTCACGGTTGAGTACATCGCTTTTAACTTTAAAACTATTGCATTTAGAGTATTTTGGTGAAATCTGTTACTTACCTACTTTAACATCAGCCATAACATAGTAAAATTCCAGAACTGTAGCTTATTCCATGGCTGAGTAATAGCTACTTTGAGGTTTCGATGTTAAGCAAATCTCTTGGAACTTGAAAACTATTGCATTTAGAGTATTTTGTTGAAATGTGTTGTTCACCTACTTTTAGGTCAGGTTTAACATAGTAAAATTTCAGACCTGTAGCTCATTCCATAGCTCGGTAATAGCTACTTTGAGGTTTTCACTGTTGAGCAAATCACTTGGAACTTAAAAACTATTGCATTTAGAGTATTTTGTTGAAATCTGTTATTAAGTTACTTTTAGGTTAGGTGTAACATAGTAAAATTTCAGACCTGTAGCTTATTCCATAGCTCAGTAATAGCTACTTTGAGGTTTTCACTGTTGAGTACATCGCTTGTAACTTTAAAACTATTGCATTTAGAGTATTTTGGTGAAATCTGTTACTTACGTACTTTAACATCAGCCATAACATAGTAAAATTCCAGAACTGTAGCTTATTCCATGGCTGAGTAATAGCTACTTTGAGGTTTCGATGTTAAGCAAATCTCTTGGAACTTGAAAACTATTGCATTTAGAGTATTTTGTTGAAATGTGTTATTCACCTACTTTTAGGTCAGGTTTAACATAGTAAAATTTCAGACCTGTAGCTTATTCCATAGCTCGGTAATAGCTACTTTAAGGTTTTCACTGTTGAGCAAATCACTTGGAACTTGAAAACTATTGCATTTAGAGTATTTTGTTGAAATCTGTTATTAAGTTACTTTTAGGTTAGGTGTAACATAGTAAAATTTCAGACCTGTAGCTTATTCCATAGCTCAATAATAGCTACTTTGAGGTTTTCACTGTTGAGTACATTGCTTGTAACTTTAAAACTATTGCATTTAGAGTATTTTGTTGAAATATGTTATTCACTTACTTTTAGGTTAGGTGTAACATAGTAAAATTTCAGACCTGTAGCTTATTCCATAGCTGAGCAATAGCTACTTTGAGGTTTTCACTGTTGAGCAAATCACTTGGAACTTGAAAACTATTGCATTTAGAGTATTTTGGTGAAATGTGTTACTTACCTACTTTAACATCAGCCATAACATAGTAAAATTTTAGACCTGTAGCTTATTCCATAGCTCAGTAATAGGTACTTTGAGGTTTTCACTGTTGAGTAAATCACTTGGAACTTAAAAACTATTGCATTTAGAGTATTTTGTTGAAATATGTTTTTCACTTACTTTTAGGTTATGTGTACCATAGTGAAATTTCAGACCTGTAGCTTATTCCATAGCTCAGTAATAGCTACTTTGAGGATTTCACTGTTGAGCAAATCACTTGGAACTTGAAAACTATTGCATTTAGAGTATTTTGTTGAAATGTGTTATTCACCTACCTTTAGGTTAGGTGTAACATAGTAAAATTTCAGACCTGTAGCTCATTCCATTGCTAAGTAATAGCTACTTTAAGGTTCTCACTGTTGAGTACATCGCTTGTAACTTTAAAACTATTTCATTTAGAGTATTTTGTTGAAATATGTTATTCACTTACTTTTAGGGTAGATGTAACATAGGAAAATTTCAGACCTGTAGCTTTTTCCATAGCTGAGCAATAGCTACTTTGAGGTTTTCACTGTTGAGCAAATCACTTGTAACTTAAAAACTATTGCATTTAGAGTATTTTGTTGAAATTTGTTATTAAGCTACTTTTAGGTTAGCTGTAACATAGTAAAATTTCAGACCTGTACCTCATTCCATTGCTAAGTGATAGCTATTTTAAGGTTCTCACGGTTGAGTACATCGCTTGTAACTTTAAAACTATTGCATTTAGAGTATTTTGGTGAAATCTGTTACTTACCTACTTTAACATCAGCCATAACATAGTAAAATTCCAGAACTGTAGCTTATTCCATAGCTCAGTAATAGCTACTTTGAGGTTTCGATGTTAAGCAAATCTCTTGGAACTTGAAAACTATTGCATTTAGAGTATTTGTTGAAATGTGTTATTCACGTACTTTTAGGTCAGGTTTAACATAGTAAAATTTCAGACCTGTAGCTCATTCCATAGCTCGGTAATAGCTACTTTGAGGTTTTCACTGTTGAGCAAATCACTTGGAACTTGAAAACTATTGCATTTAGAGTATTTTGTTGAAATCTGTTATTAAGTTACTTTTAGGTTAGGTGTAACATAGTAAAATTTCAGACCTGTAGCTGATTCTATAGTTCAGTAATAGCTACTTTGAGGTTTTCACTGTTGAGTATGTCGCTTGTAACTTTAAAACTATTGCATTTAGAGTATTTTGTTGAAATGTGTTATTCACCTACCTTTAGGTTAGGTGTAACATAGTAAAATTTCAGACCTGTAGCTCATTCCATTGCTAAGTAATAGCTACTTTAAGGTTCTCACTGTTGAGTACATCGCTTGTAACTTTAAAACTATTTCATTTAGAGTATTTTGTTGAAATATGTTATTCACTTACTTTTAGGGTAGATGTAACATAGGAAAATTTCAGACCTGTAGCTTTTTCCATAGCTGAGCAATAGCTACTTTGAGGTTTTCACTGTTGAGCAAATCACTTGGAACTTAAAAACTATTGCATTTAGAGTATTTTGTTGAAATTTGTTATTAAGCTACTTTTAGGTTAGCTGTAACATAGTAAAATTTCAGACCTGTACCTCATTCCATTGCTAAGTGATAGCTATTTTAAGGTTCTCACGGTTGAGTACATCGCTTGTAACTTTAAAACTATTGCATTTAGAGTATTTTGGTGAAATCTGTTACTTACCTACTTTAACATCAGCCATAACATAGTAAAATTCCAGAACTGTAGCTTATTCCATAGCTCAGTAATAGCTACTTTGAGGTTTCGATGTTAAGCAAATCTCTTGGAACTTGAAAACTATTGCATTTAGAGTATTTGTTGAAATGTGTTATTCACCTACTTTTAGGTCAGGTTTAACATAGTAAAATTTCAGACCTGTAGCTCATTCCATAGCTCGGTAATAGCTACTTTGAGGTTTTCACTGTTGAGCAAATCATTTGGAACTTGAAAACTATTGCATTTAGAGTATTTTGTTGAAATCTGTTATTAAGTTACTTTTAGGTTAGGTGTAACATAGTAAAATTTCAGACCTGTAGCTGATTCTATAGTTCAGTAATAGCTACTTTGAGGTTTTCACTGTTGAGTATGTCGCTTGTAACTTTAAAACTATTGCATTTAGAGTATTTTGTTGAAATGTGTTATTCAACTACCTTTAGGTTAGGTGTAACATAGTAAAATTTCAGACCTGTAGCTCATTCCATTGCTAAGTAATAGCTACTTTAAGGTTCTCACTGTTGAGTACATCGCTTGTAACTTTAAAACTATTTCATTTAGAGTATTTTGTTGAAATATGTTATTCACTTACTTTTAGGGTAGATGTAACATAGGAAAATTTCAGACCTGTAGCTTTTTCCATAGCTGAGCAATAGCTACTTTGAGGTTTTCACTGTTGAGCAAATCACTTGGAACTTAAAAACTATTGCATTTAGAGTATTTTGTTGAAATTTGTTATTAAGTTACTTTTAGGTTAGCTCTAACATAGTAAAATTTCAGACCTGTAGCTCATTCCATTGCTAAGTAATAGCTACTTTAAGGTTCTCACTGTTGAGTACATCGCTTGTAACTTTAAAACTATTTCATTTAGAGTATTTTGTTGAAATATGTTATTCACTTACTTTTAGGGTAGATGTAACATAGGAAAATTTCAGACCTGTAGCTTTTTCCATAGCTGAGCAATAGCTACTTTGAGGTTTTCACTGTTGAGCAAATCACTTGGAACTTAAAAACTATTGCATTTAGAGTATTTTGTTGAAATTTGTTATTAAGCTACTTTTAGGTTAGCTGTAACATAGTAAAATTTCAGACCTGTACCTCATTCCATTGCTAAGTGATAGCTATTTTAAGGTTCTCACGGTTGAGTACATCACTTGTAACTTTAAAACTATTGCATTTAGAGTATTTTGGTGAAATCTGTTACTTACCTACTTTAACATCAGCCATAACATAGTAAAATTCCAGAACTGTAGCTTATTCCATAGCTCAGTAATAGCTACTTTGAGGTTTCGATGTTAAGCAAATCTCTTGGAACTTGAAAACTATTGCATTTAGAGTATTTGTTGAAATGTGTTATTCACCTACTTTTACGTCAGGTTTAACATAGTAAAATTTCAGACCTGTAGCTCATTCCATAGCTCGGTAATAGCTACTTTGAGGTTTTCACTGTTGAGCAAATCATTTGGAACTTGAAAACTATTGCATTTAGAGTATTTTGTTGAAATCTGTTATTAAGTTACTTTTAGGTTAGGTGTAACATAGTAAAATTTCAGACCTGTAGCTGATTCTATAGTTCAGTAATAGCTACTTTGAGGTTTTCACTGTTGAGTATGTCGCTTGTAACTTTAAAACTATTGCATTTAGAGTATTTTGTTGAAATGTGTTATTCACCTACCTTTAGGTTAGGTGTAACATAGTAAAATTTCAGACCTGTAGCTCATTCCATTGCTAAGTAATAGCTACTTTAAGGTTCTCACTGTTGAGTACATCGCTTGTAACTTTAAAACTATTTCATTTAGAGTATTTTGTTGAAATATGTTATTCACTTACTTTTAGGGTAGATGTAACATAGGAAAATTTCAGACCTGTAGCTTTTTCCATAGCTGAGCAATAGCTACTTTGAGGTTTTCACTGTTGAGCAAATCACTTGGAACTTAAAAACTATTGCATTTAGAGTATTTTGTTGAAATTTGTTATTAAGTTACTTTTAGGTTAGCTCTAACATAGTAAAATTTCAGACCTGTAGCTCATTCCATTGCTAAGTAATAGCTACTTTAAGGTTCTCACTGTTGAGTACATCGCTTGTAACTTTAAAACTATTTCATTTAGAGTATTTTGTTGAAATATGTTATTCACTTACTTTTAGGGTAGATGTAACATAGGAAAATTTCAGACCTGTAGCTTTTTCCATAGCTGAGCAATAGCTACTTTGAGGTTTTCACTGTTGAGCAAATCACTTGGAACTTAAAAACTATTGCATTTAGAGTATTTTGTTGAAATTTGTTATTCACCTACCTTTAGGTTAGGTGTAACATAGTAAAATTTCAGACCTGTAGCTCATTCCATTGCTAAGTAATAGCTACTTTAAGGTTCTCACTGTTGAGTACATCGCTTGTAACTTTAAAACTATTTCATTTAGAGTATTTTGTTGAAATATGTTATTCACTTACTTTTAGGGTAGATGTAACATAGGAAAATTTCAGACCTGTAGCTTTTTCCATAGCTGAGCAATAGCTACTTTGAGGTTTTCACTGTTGAGTAAATCACTTGGAACTTAAAAACTATTGCATTTAGAGTATTTTGTTGAAATTTGTTATTAAGTTACTTTTAGGTTAGCTCTAACATAGTAAAATTTCAGACCTGTAGCTCATTCCATTGCTAAGTAATAGCTACTTTAAGATTCTCACTGTTGAGTACATCGCTTGTAACTTTAAAACTATTTCATTTAGAGTATTTTGTTGAAATATGTTATTCACTTACTTTTAGGTTAGGTGTAACATAGGAAAATTTCAGACCTGTAGCTTTTTCCATAGCTGAGCAATAGCTACTTTGAGGTTTTCACTGTTGAGCAAATCACTTGGAACTTAAAAACTATTGCATTTAGAGTATTTTGTTGAAATTTGTTATTAAGCTACTTTTAGGTTAGCTGTAACATAGTAAAATTTCAGACCTGTACCTCATTCCATTGCTAAGTGATAGCTATTTTAAGGTTCTCACGGTTGAGTACATCGCTTTTAACTTTAAAACTATTGCATTTAGAGTATTTTGGTGAAATCTGTTACTTACCTACTTTAACATCAGCCATAACATAGTAAAATTCCAGAACTGTAGCTTATTCCATGGCTGAGTAATAGCTACTTTGAGGTTTCGATGTTAAGCAAATCTCTTGGAACTTGAAAACTATTGCATTTAGAGTATTTTGTTGAAATGTGTTGTTCACCTACTTTTAGGTCAGGTTTAACATAGTAAAATTTCAGACCTGTAGCTCATTCCATAGCTCGGTAATAGCTACTTTGAGGTTTTCACTGTTGAGCAAATCACTTGGAACTTAAAAACTATTGCATTTAGAGTATTTTGTTGAAATCTGTTATTAAGTTACTTTTAGGTTAGGTGTAACATAGTAAAATTTCAGACCTGTAGCTTATTCCATAGCTCAGTAATAGCTACTTTGAGGTTTTCACTGTTGAGTACATCGCTTGTAACTTTAAAACTATTGCATTTAGAGTATTTTGGTGAAATCTGTTACTTACGTACTTTAACATCAGCCATAACATAGTAAAATTCCAGAACTGTAGCTTATTCCATGGCTGAGTAATAGCTACTTTGAGGTTTCGATGTTAAGCAAATCTCTTGGAACTTGAAAACTATTGCATTTAGAGTATTTTGTTGAAATGTGTTATTCACCTACTTTTAGGTCAGGTTTAACATAGTAAAATTTCAGACCTGTAGCTTATTCCATAGCTCGGTAATAGCTACTTTAAGGTTTTCACTGTTGAGCAAATCACTTGGAACTTGAAAACTATTGCATTTAGAGTATTTTGTTGAAATCTGTTATTAAGTTACTTTTAGGTTAGGTGTAACATAGTAAAATTTCAGACCTGTAGCTTATTCCATAGCTCAATAATAGCTACTTTGAGGTTTTCACTGTTGAGTACATTGCTTGTAACTTTAAAACTATTGCATTTAGAGTATTTTGTTGAAATATGTTATTCACTTACTTTTAGGTTAGGTGTAACATAGTAAAATTTCAGACCTGTAGCTTATTCCATAGCTGAGCAATAGCTACTTTGAGGTTTTCACTGTTGAGCAAATCACTTGGAACTTGAAAACTATTGCATTTAGAGTATTTTGGTGAAATGTGTTACTTACCTACTTTAACATCAGCCATAACATAGTAAAATTTTAGACCTGTAGCTTATTCCATAGCTCAGTAATAGGTACTTTGAGGTTTTCACTGTTGAGTAAATCACTTGGAACTTAAAAACTATTGCATTTAGAGTATTTTGTTGAAATATGTTTTTCACTTACTTTTAGGTTATGTGTACCATAGTGAAATTTCAGACCTGTAGCTTATTCCATAGCTCAGTAATAGCTACTTTGAGGATTTCACTGTTGAGCAAATCACTTGGAACTTGAAAACTATTGCATTTAGAGTATTTTGTTGAAATGTGTTATTCACCTACCTTTAGGTTAGGTGTAACATAGTAAAATTTCAGACCTGTAGCTCATTCCATTGCTAAGTAATAGCTACTTTAAGGTTCTCACTGTTGAGTACATCGCTTGTAACTTTAAAACTATTTCATTTAGAGTATTTTGTTGAAATATGTTATTCACTTACTTTTAGGGTAGATGTAACATAGGAAAATTTCAGACCTGTAGCTTTTTCCATAGCTGAGCAATAGCTACTTTGAGGTTTTCACTGTTGAGCAAATCACTTGTAACTTGAAAACTATTGCATTTAGAGTATTTTGTTGAAATTTGTTATTAAGCTACTTTTAGGTTAGCTGTAACATAGTAAAATTTCAGACCTGTACCTCATTCCATTGCTAAGTGATAGCTATTTTAAGGTTCTCACGGTTGAGTACATCGCTTGTAACTTTAAAACTATTGCATTTAGAGTATTTTGGTGAAATCTGTTACTTACCTACTTTAACATCAGCCATAACATAGTAAAATTCCAGAACTGTAGCTTATTCCATAGCTCAGTAATAGCTACTTTGAGGTTTCGATGTTAAGCAAATCTCTTGGAACTTGAAAACTATTGCATTTAGAGTATTTGTTGAAATGTGTTATTCACGTACTTTTAGGTCAGGTTTAACATAGTAAAATTTCAGACCTGTAGCTCATTCCATAACTCGGTAATAGCTACTTTGAGGTTTTCACTGTTGAGCAAATCACTTGGAACTTGAAAACTATTGCATTTAGAGTATTTTGTTGAAATCTGTTATTAAGTTACTTTTAGGTTAGGTGTAACATAGTAAAATTTCAGACCTGTAGCTGATTCTATAGTTCAGTAATAGCTACTTTGAGGTTTTCACTGTTGAGTATGTCGCTTGTAACTTTAAAACTATTGCATTTAGAGTATTTTGTTGAAATGTGTTATTCACCTACCTTTAGGTTAGGTGTAACATAGTAAAATTTCAGACCTGTAGCTCATTCCATTGCTAAGTAATAGCTACTTTAAGGTTCTCACTGTTGAGTACATCGCTTGTAACTTTAAAACTATTTCATTTAGAGTATTTTGTTGAAATATGTTATTCACTTACTTTTAGGGTAGATGTAACATAGGAAAATTTCAGACCTGTAGCTTTTTCCATAGCTGAGCAATAGCTACTTTGAGGTTTTCACTGTTGAGCAAATCACTTGGAACTTAAAAACTATTGCATTTAGAGTATTTTGTTGAAATTTGTTATTAAGCTACTTTTAGGTTAGCTGTAACATAGTAAAATTTCAGACCTGTACCTCATTCCATTGCTAAGTGATAGCTATTTTAAGGTTCTCACGGTTGAGTACATCGCTTGTAACTTTAAAACTATTGCATTTAGAGTATTTTGGTGAAATCTGTTACTTACCTACTTTAACATCAGCCATAACATAGTAAAATTCCAGAACTGTAGCTTATTCCATAGCTCAGTAATAGCTACTTTGAGGTTTCGATGTTAAGCAAATCTCTTGGAACTTGAAAACTATTGCATTTAGAGTATTTGTTGAAATGTGTTATTCACCTACTTTTAGGTCAGGTTTAACATAGTAAAATTTCAGACCTGTAGCTCATTCCATAGCTCGGTAATAGCTACTTTGAGGTTTTCACTGTTGAGCAAATCATTTGGAACTTGAAAACTATTGCATTTAGAGTATTTTGTTGAAATCTGTTATTAAGTTACTTTTAGGTTAGGTGTAACATAGTAAAATTTCAGACCTGTAGCTGATTCTATAGTTCAGTAATAGCTACTTTGAGGTTTTCACTGTTGAGTATGTCGCTTGTAACTTTAAAACTATTGCATTTAGAGTATTTTGTTGAAATGTGTTATTCAACTACCTTTAGGTTAGGTGTAACATAGTAAAATTTCAGACCTGTAGCTCATTCCATTGCTAAGTAATAGCTACTTTAAGGTTCTCACTGTTGAGTACATCGCTTGTAACTTTAAAACTATTTCATTTAGAGTATTTTGTTGAAATATGTTATTCACTTACTTTTAGGGTAGATGTAACATAGGAAAATTTCAGACCTGTAGCTTTTTCCATAGCTGAGCAATAGCTACTTTGAGGTTTTCACTGTTGAGCAAATCACTTGGAACTTAAAAACTATTGCATTTAGAGTATTTTGTTGAAATTTGTTATTAAGTTACTTTTAGGTTAGCTCTAACATAGTAAAATTTCAGACCTGTAGCTCATTCCATTGCTAAGTAATAGCTACTTTAAGGTTCTCACTGTTGAGTACATCGCTTGTAACTTTAAAACTATTTCATTTAGAGTATTTTGTTGAAATATGTTATTCACTTACTTTTAGGGTAGATGTAACATAGGAAAATTTCAGACCTGTAGCTTTTTCCATAGCTGAGCAATAGCTACTTTGAGGTTTTCACTGTTGAGCAAATCACTTGGAACTTAAAAACTATTGCATTTAGAGTATTTTATTGAAATTTGTTATTAAGCTACTTTTAGGTTAGCTGTAACATAGTAAAATTTCAGACCTGTACCTCATTCCATTGCTAAGTGATAGCTATTTTAAGGTTCTCACGGTTGAGTACATCACTTGTAACTTTAAAACTATTGCATTTAGAGTATTTTGGTGAAATCTGTTACTTACCTACTTTAACATCAGCCATAACATAGTAAAATTCCAGAACTGTAGCTTATTCCATAGCTCAGTAATAGCTACTTTGAGGTTTCGATGTTAAGCAAATCTCTTGGAACTTGAAAACTATTGCATTTAGAGTATTTGTTGAAATGTGTTATTCACCTACTTTTACGTCAGGTTTAACATAGTAAAATTTCAGACCTGTAGCTCATTCCATAGCTCGGTAATAGCTACTTTGAGGTTTTCACTGTTGAGCAAATCATTTGGAACTTGAAAACTATTGCATTTAGAGTATTTTGTTGAAATCTGTTATTAAGTTACTTTTAGGTTAGGTGTAACATAGTAAAATTTCAGACCTGTAGCTGATTCTATAGTTCAGTAATAGCTACTTTGAGGTTTTCACTGTTGAGTATGTCGCTTGTAACTTTAAAACTATTGCATTTAGAGTATTTTGTTGAAATGTGTTATTCACCTACCTTTAGGTTAGGTGTAACATAGTAAAATTTCAGACCTGTAGCTCATTCCATTGCTAAGTAATAGCTACTTTAAGGTTCTCACTGTTGAGTACATCGCTTGTAACTTTAAAACTATTTCATTTAGAGTATTTTGTTGAAATATGTTATTCACTTACTTTTAGGGTAGATGTAACATAGGAAAATTTCAGACCTGTAGCTTTTTCCATAGCTGAGCAATAGCTACTTTGAGGTTTTCACTGTTGAGCAAATCACTTGGAACTTAAAAACTATTGCATTTAGAGTATTTTGTTGAAATTTGTTATTAAGCTACTTTTAGGTTAGCTGTAACATAGTAAAATTTCAGACCTGTACCTCATTCCATTGCTAAGTGATAGCTATTTTAAGGTTCTCACGGTTGAGTACATCGCTTGTAACTTTAAAACTATTGCATTTAGAGTATTTTGGTGAAATCTGTTACTTACCTACTTTAACATCAGCCATAACATAGTAAAATTCCAGAACTGTAGCTTATTCCATAGCTCAGTAATAGCTACTTTGAGGTTTCGATGTTAAGCAAATCTCTTGGAACTTGAAAACTATTGCATTTAGAGTATTTGTTGAAATGTGTTATTCACCTACTTTTAGGTCAGGTTTAACATAGTAAAATTTCAGACCTGTAGCTCATTCCATAGCTCGGTAATAGCTACTTTGAGGTTTTCACTGTTGAGCAAATCATTTGGAACTTGAAAACTATTGCATTTAGAGTATTTTGTTGAAATCTGTTATTAAGTTACTTTTAGGTTAGGTGTAACATAGTAAAATTTCAGACCTGTAGCTGATTCTATAGTTCAGTAATAGCTACTTTGAGGTTTTCACTGTTGAGTATGTCGCTTGTAACTTTAAAACTATTGCATTTAGAGTATTTTGTTGAAATGTGTTATTCAACTACCTTTAGGTTAGGTGTAACATAGTAAAATTTCAGACCTGTAGCTCATTCCATTGCTAAGTAATAGCTACTTTAAGGTTCTCACTGTTGAGTACATCGCTTGTAACTTTAAAACTATTTCATTTAGAGTATTTTGTTGAAATATGTTATTCACTTACTTTTAGGGTAGATGTAACATAGGAAAATTTCAGACCTGTAGCTTTTTCCATAGCTGAGCAATAGCTACTTTGAGGTTTTCACTGTTGAGCAAATCACTTGGAACTTAAAAACTATTGCATTTAGAGTATTTTGTTGAAATTTGTTATTAAGTTACTTTTAGGTTAGCTCTAACATAGTAAAATTTCAGACCTGTAGCTCATTCCATTGCTAAGTAATAGCTACTTTAAGGTTCTCACTGTTGAGTACATCGCTTGTAACTTTAAAACTATTTCATTTAGAGTATTTTGTTGAAATATGTTATTCACTTACTTTTAGGGTAGATGTAACATAGGAAAATTTCAGACCTGTAGCTTTTTCCATAGCTGAGCAATAGCTACTTTGAGGTTTTCACTGTTGAGCAAATCACTTGGAACTTAAAAACTATTGCATTTAGAGTATTTTATTGAAATTTGTTATTAAGCTACTTTTAGGTTAGCTGTAACATAGTAAAATTTCAGACCTGTACCTCATTCCATTGCTAAGTGATAGCTATTTTAAGGTTCTCACGGTTGAGTACATCACTTGTAACTTTAAAACTATTGCATTTAGAGTATTTTGGTGAAATCTGTTACTTACCTACTTTAACATCAGCCATAACATAGTAAAATTCCAGAACTGTAGCTTATTCCATAGCTCAGTAATAGCTACTTTGAGGTTTCGATGTTAAGCAAATCTCTTGGAACTTGAAAACTATTGCATTTAGAGTATTTGTTGAAATGTGTTATTCACCTACTTTTACGTCAGGTTTAACATAGTAAAATTTCAGACCTGTAGCTCATTCCATAGCTCGGTAATAGCTACTTTGAGGTTTTCACTGTTGAGCAAATCATTTGGAACTTGAAAACTATTGCATTTAGAGTATTTTGTTGAAATCTGTTATTAAGTTACTTTTAGGTTAGGTGTAACATAGTAAAATTTCAGACCTGTAGCTGATTCTATAGTTCAGTAATAGCTACTTTGAGGTTTTCACTGTTGAGTATGTCGCTTGTAACTTTAAAACTATTGCATTTAGAGTATTTTGTTGAAATGTGTTATTCACCTACCTTTAGGTTAGGTGTAACATAGTAAAATTTCAGACCTGTAGCTCATTCCATTGCTAAGTAATAGCTACTTTAAGGTTCTCACTGTTGAGTACATCGCTTGTAACTTTAAAACTATTTCATTTAGAGTATTTTGTTGAAATATGTTATTCACTTACTTTTAGGGTAGATGTAACATAGGAAAATTTCAGACCTGTAGCTTTTTCCATAGCTGAGCAATAGCTACTTTGAGGTTTTCACTGTTGAGCAAATCACTTGGAACTTAAAAACTATTGCATTTAGAGTATTTTGTTGAAATTTGTTATTAAGTTACTTTTAGGTTAGCTCTAACATAGTAAAATTTCAGACCTGTAGCTCATTCCATTGCTAAGTAATAGCTACTTTAAGGTTCTCACTGTTGAGTACATCGCTTGTAACTTTAAAACTATTTCATTTAGAGTATTTTGTTGAAATATGTTATTCACTTACTTTTAGGGTAGATGTAACATAGGAAAATTTCAGACCTGTAGCTTTTTCCATAGCTGAGCAATAGCTACTTTGAGGTTTTCACTGTTGAGCAAATCACTTGGAACTTAAAAACTATTGCATTTAGAGTATTTTGTTGAAATTTGTTATTAAGCTACTTTTAGGTTAGCTGTAACATAGTAAAATTTCAGACCTGTACCTCATTCCATTGCTAAGTGATAGCTATTTTAAGGTTCTCACGGTTGAGTACATCGCTTGTAACTTTAAAACTATTGCATTTAGAGTATTTTGGTGAAATCTGTTACTTACCTACTTTAACATCAGCCATAACATAGTAAAATTCCAGAACTGTAGCTTATTCCATGGCTGAGTAATAGCTACTTTGAGGTTTCGATGTTAAGCAAATCTCTTTGAACTTGAAAACTATTGCATTTAGAGTATTTTGTTGAAATGTGTTATTCACCTACTTTTAGGTCAGGTTTAACACAGTAAAATTTCAGACCTGTAGCTCATTCCATAGCTCGGTAATAGCTACTTTGAGGTTTTCACTGTTGAGCAAATCACTTGGAACTTGAAAACTATTGCATTTAGAGTATTTTGTTGAAATCTGTTATTAAGTTACTTTTAGGTTAGGTGTAACATAGTAAAATTTCAGACCTGTAGCTTATTCCATAGCTCAGTAATAGCTACTTTGAGGTTTTCACTGTTGAGTACGTCGCTTGTAACTTTAAAACTATTGCATTTAGAGTATTTTGGTGAAATCTGTTACTTACCTACTTTAACATCAGCCATAACATAGTAAAATTTCAGACCTGTAGCTTATTCCATAGCTCAGTAATAGCTACTTTGAGGTTTTCACTGTTGAGTAAATCACTTGGAACTTAAAAACTATTGCATTTAGAGTATTTTGTTGAAATATGTTTTTCACTTACTTTTAGGTTATGTGTACCATAGTGAAATTTCAGACCTGTAGCTTATTCCATAGCTCAGTAATAGCTACTTTGAGGTTTTCACTGTTGAGCAAATCACTTGGAACTTGAAAACTATTGCATTTAGAGTATTTTGTTGAAATGTGTTATTCACCTACCTTTAGGTTAGGTGTAACATAGTAAAATTTCAGACCTGTAGCTTTTTCCATAGCTGAGCAATAGCTACTTTGAGGTTTTCACTGTTGAGCAAATCACTTGGAACTTAAAAACTATTTCATTTAGAGTATTTTGTTGAAATTTGTTATTAAGTTACTTTTAGGTTAGCTCTAACATAGTAAAATTTCAGACCTGTAGCTCATTCCATTGCTAAGTAATAGCTACTTTAAGGTTCTCACTGTTGAGTACATCGCTTGTAACTTTAAAACTATTTCATTTAGAGTATTTTGTTGAAATATGTTATTCACTTACTTTTAGGTTAGGTGTAACATAGGAAAATTTCAGACCTGTAGCTTTTTCCATAGCTGAGCAATAGCTACTTTGAGGTTTTCACTGTTGAGCAAATCACTTGGAACTTAAAAACTATTGCATTTAGAGTATTTTGTTGAAATTTGTTATTAAGCTACTTTTAGGTTAGCTGTAACATAGTAAAATTTCAGACCTGTACCTCATTCCATTGCTAAGTGATAGCTATTTTAAGGTTCTCATGGTTGAGTACATCGCTTTTAACTTTAAAACTATTGCATTTAGAGTATTTTGGTGAAATCTGTTACTTACCTACTTTAACATCAGCCATAACATAGTAAAATTCCAGAACTGTAGCTTATTCCATGGCTGAGTTATAGCTACTTTGAGGTTTTCACTGTTGAGCAAATCACTTGGAACTTGAAAACTATTGCATTTAGAGTATTTTGTTGAAATCTGTTATTAAGTTACTTTTAGGTTAGGTGTAACATAGTAAAATTTCAGACCTGTAGCTTATTCCATAGCTCAGTAATAGCTACTTTGAGGTTTTCACTGTTGAGTACATCGCTTGTAACTTTAAAACTATTGCATTTAGAGTATTTTGGTGAAATCTGTTACTTACGTACTTTAACATCAGCCATAACATAGTAAAATTCCAGAACTGTAGCTTATTCCATGGCTGAGTAATAGCTACTTTGAGGTTTCGATGTTAAGCAAATCTCTTGGAACTTGAAAACTATTGCATTTAGAGTATTTTGTTGAAATGTGTTATTCACCTACTTTTAGGTCAGGTTTAACATAGTAAAATTTCAGACCTGTAGCTTATTCCATAGCTCGGTAATAGCTACTTTGAGGTTTTCACTGTTGAACAAATCACTTGGAACTTGAAAACTATTGCATTTAGAGTATTTTGTTGAAATCTGTTATTAAGTTACTTTTAGGTTAGGTGTAACATAGTAAAATTTCAGACCTGTAGCTTATTCCATAGCTCAATAATAGCTACTTTGAGGTTTTCACTGTTGAGTACATCGCTTGTAACTTTAAAACTATTGCATTTAGAGTATTTTGTTGAAATATGTTATTCACTTACTTTTAGGTTAGGTGTAACATAGTAAAATTTCAGACCTGTAGCTTATTCCATAGCTGAGCAATAGCTACTTTGAGGTTTTCACTGTTGAGCAAATCACTTGGAACTTGAAAACTATTGCATTTAGAGTATTTTGGTGAAATGTGTTACTTACCTACTTTAACATCAGCCATAACATAGTAAAATTTTAGACCTGTAGCTTATTCCATAGCTCAGTAATAGGTACTTTGAGGTTTTCACTGTTGAGTAAATCACTTGGAACTTAAAAACTATTGCATTTAGAGTATTTTGTTGAAATATGTTTTTCACTTACTTTTAGGTTATGTGTACCATAGTGAAATTTCAGACCTGTAGCTTATTCCATAGCTCAGTAATAGCTACTTTGAGGATTTCACTGTTGAGCAAATCACTTGGAACTTGAAAACTATTGCATTTAGAGTATTTTGTTGAAATGTGTTATTCACCTACCTTTAGGTTAGGTGTAACATAGTAAAATTTCAGACCTGTAGCTCATTCCATTGCTAAGTAATAGCTACTTTAAGGTTCTCACTGTTGAGTACATCGCTTGTAACTTTAAAACTATTTCATTTAGAGTATTTTGTTGAAATATGTTATTCACTTACTTTTAGGGTAGATGTAACATAGGAAAATTTCAGACCTGTAGCTTTTTCCATAGCTGAGCAATAGCTACTTTGAGGTTTTCACTGTTGAGCAAATCACTTGGAACTTAAAAACTATTGCATTTAGAGTATTTTGTTGAAATTTGTTATTAAGCTACTTTTAGGTTAGCTGTAACATAGTAAAATTTCAGACCTGTACCTCATTCCATTGCTAAGTGATAGCTATTTTAAGGTTCTCACGGTTGAGTACATCGCTTTTAACTTTAAAACTTTTGCATTTAGAGTATTTTGGTGAAATCTGTTACTTACCTACTTTAACATCAGCCATAACATAGTAAAATTCCAGAACTGTAGCTTATTCCATGGCTGAGGAATAGCTACTTTGAGGTTTCGATGTTAAGCAAATCTCTTGGAACTTGAAAACTATTGCATTTAGAGTATTTTGTTGAAATGTGTTATTCACCTACTTTTAGGTCAGGTTTAACATAGTAAAATTTCAGACCTGTAGCTCATTCCATAGCTCGGTAATAGCTACTTTGAGGTTTTCACTGTTGAGCAAATCACTTGGAACTTGAAAACTATTGCATTTAGAGTATTTTGTTGAAATCTGTTATTAAGTTACTTTTAGGTTAGGTGTAACATAGTAAAATTTCAGACCTGTAGCTTATTCCATAGCTCAGTAATAGCTACTTTGAGGTTTTCACTGTTGAGTACATCGCTTGTAACTTTAAAACTATTGCATTTAGAGTATTTTGGTGAAATCTGTTACTTACGTACTTTAACATCAGCCATAACATAGTAAAATTCCAGAACTGTAGCTTATTCCATGGCTGAGTAATAGCTACTTTGAGGTTTCGATGTTAAGCAAATCTCTTGGAACTTGAAAACTATTGCATTTAGAGTATTTTGTTGAAATCTGTTATTAAGTTACTTTTAGGTTAGGTGTAACATAGTAAAATTTCAGACCTGTAGCTTATTCCATAGCTCAGTAATAGCTACTTTGAGGTTTTCACTGTTGAGTACATCGCTTGTAACTTTAAAACTATTGCATTTAGAGTATTTTGTTGAAATATGTTATTCACTTACTTTTAGGGTAGATGTAACATAGGAAAATTTCAGACCTGTAGCTTTTTCCATAGCTGAGCAATAGCTACTTTGAGGTTTTCACTGTTGAGCAAATCACTTGGAACTTAAAAACTATTGCATTTAGAGTATTTTGTTGAAATTTGTTATTAAGCTACTTTTAGGTTAGCTGTAACATAGTAAAATTTCAGACCTGTACCTCATTCCATTGCTAAGTGATAGCTATTTTAAGGTTCTCACGGTTGAGTACATCGCTTGTAACTTTAAAACTATTGCATTTAGAGTATTTTGGTGAAATCTGTTACTTACCTACTTTAACATCAGCCATAACATAGTAAAATTCCAGAACTGTAGCTTATTCCATGGCTGAGTAATAGCTACTTTGAGGTTTTCACTGTTGAGCAAATCACTTGGAACTTGAAAACTATTGCATTTAGAGTATTTTGTTGAAATCTGTTATTAAGTTACTTTTAGGTTAGGTGTAACATAGTAAAATTTCAGACCTGTAGCTTATTCCATAGCTCAGTAATAGCTACTTTGAGGTTTTCACTGTTGAGTACATCGCTTGTAACTTTAAAACTATTGCATTTAGAGTATTTTGTTGAAATATGTTATTCACTTACTTTTAGGGTAGATGTAACATAGGAAAATTTCAGACCTGTAGCTTTTTCCATAGCTGAGTAATAGCTACTTTGAGGTTTTCACTGTTGAGCAAATCACTTGGAAATTAAAAACTATTGCATTTAGAGTATTTTGTTGAAATTTGTTATTAAGTTACTTTTAGGTTAGCTCTAACATAGTAAAATTTCAGACCTGTAGCTCATTCCATTGCTAAGTAATAGCTACTTTAAAGTTCTCACTGTTGAGTACATCGCTTGTAACTTTAAAACTATTTCATTTAGAGTATTTTGTTGAAAAATGTTATTCACTTACTTTTAGGGTAGATGTAACATAGGAAAATTTCAGACCTGTAGCTTTTTCCATAGCTGAGCAATAGCTACTTTGAGGTTTTCACTGTTGAGCAAATCACTTGGAACTTAAAAACTATTGCATTTAGCGTATTTTGTTGAAATTTGTTATTAAGTTACTTTTAGGTTAGCTCTAACATAGTAAAATTTCAGACCTGTAGCTCATTCCATTGCTAAGTAATAGCTACTTTAAGGTTCTCACTGTTGAGTACATCGCTTGTAACTTTAAAACTATTTCATTTAGAGTATTTTGTTGAAATATGTTATTCACTTACTTTTAGGGTAGATGTAACATAGGAAAATTTCAGACCTGTAGCTTTTTCCATAGCTGAGCAATAGCTACTTTGAGGTTTTCACTGTTGAGCAAATCACTTGGAACTTAAAAACTATTGCATTTAGAGTATTTTGTTGAAATTTGTTATTAAGCTACTTTTAGGTTAGCTGTAACATAGTAAAATTTCAGACCTGTACCTCATTCCATTGCTAAGTGATAGCTATTTTAAGGTTCTCACGGTTGAGTACATCGCTTGTAACTTTAAAACTATTGCATTTAGAGTATTTTGGTGAAATCTGTTACTTACCTACTTTAACATCAGCCATAACATAGTAAAATTCCAGAACTGTAGCTTATTCCATGGCTGAGTAATAGCTACTTTGAGGTTTTCACTGTTGAGCAAATCACTTGGAACTTGAAAACTATTGCATTTAGAGTATTTTGTTGAAATCTGTTATTAAGTTACTTTTAGGTTAGGTGTAACATAGTAAAATTTCAGACCTGTAGCTTATTCCATAGCTCAGTAATAGCTACTTTGAGGTTTTCACTGTTGAGTACATCGCTTGTAACTTTAAAACTATTGCATTTAGAGTATTTTGTTGAAATATGTTATTCACTTACTTTTAGGGTAGATGTAACATAGGAAAATTTCAGACCTGTAGCTTTTTCCATAGCTGAGTAATAGCTACTTTGAGGTTTTCACTGTTGAGCAAATCACTTGGAACTTAAAAACTATTGTATTTAGAGTATTTTGTTGAAATTTGTTATTAAGTTACTTTTAGGTTAGCTCTAACATAGTAAAATTTCAGACCTGTAGCTCATTCCATTGCTAAGTAATAGCTACTTTAAAGTTCTCACTGTTGAGTACATCGCTTGTAACTTTAAAACTATTTCATTTAGAGTATTTTGTTGAAATATGTTATTCACTTACTTTTAGGGTAGATGTAACATAGGAAAATTTCAGACCTGTAGCTTTTTCCATAGCTGAGCAATAGCTACTTTGAGGTTTTCACTGTTGAGCAAATCACTTGGAACTTAAAAACTATTGCATTTAGAGTATTTTGTTGAAATTTGTTATTAAGCTACTTTTAGGTTAGCTGTAACATAGTAAAATTTCAGACCTGTACCTCATTCCATTGCTAAGTGATAGCTATTTTAAGGTTCTCACGGTTGAGTACATCGCTTGTAACTTTAAAACTATTGCATTTAGAGTATTTTGGTGAAATCTGTTACTTACCTACTTTAACATCAGCCATAACATAGTAAAATTCCAGAACTGTAGCTTATTCCATGGCTGAGTAATAGCTACTTTGAGGTTTCGATGTTAAGCAAATCTCTTGGAACTTGAAAACTCTTGCATTTAGAGTATTTTGTTGAAATGTGTTATTCACCTACTTTTAGGTCAGGTTTAACATAGTAAAATTTCAGACCTGTAGCTCATTCCATAGCTCGGTAATAGCTACTTTGAGGTTTTCACTGTTGAGCAAATCACTTGGAACTTGAAAACTATTGCATTTAGAGTATTTTGTTGAAATCTGTTATTAAGTTACTTTTAGGTTAGGTGTAACATAGTAAAATTTCAGACCTGTAGCTTATTCCGTAGCTCAGTAATAGCTACTTTGAGGTTTTCACTGTTGAGTACATCGCTTGTAACTTTAAAACTATTGCATTTAGAGTATTTTGTTAAAATATGTTATTCACTTACTTTTAGGTTAGGTGTAACATAGTAAAATTTCAGACCTGTAGCTTATTCCATAGCTGAGCAATAGCTACTTTGAGGTTTTCACTGTTGAGCAAATCACTTGGAACTTGAAAACTATTGCATTTAGAGTATTTTGTTGAAATCTGTTATTAAGTTACTTTTAGGTTAGGTGTAACATAGTAAAATTTCAGACCTGTAGCTTATTCCGTAGCTCAGTAATAGCTACTTTGAGGTTTTCACTGTTGAGTACATCGCTTGTAACTTTAAAACTATTGCATTTAGAGTATTTTGTTGAAATATGTTATTCACTTACTTTTAGGTTAGGTGTAACATAGTAAAATTTCAGACCTGTAGCTTATTCCATAGCTGAGCAATAGCTACTTTGAGGTTTTCACTGTTGAGCAAATCACTTGGAACTTGAAAACTATTGCATTTAGAGTATTTTGGTGAAATCTGTTACTTACCTACTTTAACATCAGCCATAACATAGTAAAATTTCAGACCTGTAGCTTATTCCATAGCTCAGTAATAGCTACTTTGAGGTTTTCACTGTTGAGTAAATCGCTTGGAACTTAAAAACTATTGCATTTAGAGTATTTTGTTGAAATTTGTTTTTCACTTACTTTTAGGTTATGTGTACCATAGTGAAATTTCAGACCTGTAGCTTATTCCATAGCTCAGTAATAGCTACTTTGAGGTTTTCACTGTTGAGCAAATCACTTGGAACTTGAAAACTATTGCATTTAGAGTATTTTGTTGAAATGTGTTATTCACCTACCTTTAGGTTAGGTGTAACATAGTAAAATTTCAGACCTGTAGCTCATTCCATTGCTAAGTAATAGCTACTTTAAGGTTCTCACTGTTGAATACATCGCTTGTAACTTTAAAACTATTGCATTTAGAGTATTTTGTTGAAATATGTTTTTCACTTACTTTTAGGTTATGTGTACCATAGTGAAATTTCAGACCTGTAGCTTATTCCATAGCTCAGTAATAGCTACTTTGAGGTTTTCACTGTTGAGCAAATCACTTGGAACTTGAAAACTATTGCATTTAGAGTATTTTGTTGAAATGTGTTATTCACCTACCTTTAGGTTAGGTGTAACATAGTAAAATTTCAGACCTGTAGCTCATTCCATTGCTAAGTAATAGCTACTTTAAGGTTCTCACTGTTGAATACATCGCTTGTAACTTTAAAACTATTGCATTTAGAGTATTTTGTTGAAATATGTTATTCACTTACTTTTAGGTTAGGTGTAACATAGGAAAATTTCAGACCTGTAGCTTTTTCCATAGCTGAGCAATAGCTACTTTGAGGATTTCATTGATGAGCAAATGACTTGGAACTTAAAAACTATAGCATTCAGAGTATTTTGTTGAAATTTGTTATTAAGTTACTTTTAGGTTAGCTCTAACATAGTAAAATTTCAGACCTGTAGCTCATTCCATTGCTAAGTAATAGCTACTTTAAGGTTCTCACTGCTGAATACATCGCTTGTAACTTTAAAACTATTTCATTTAGAGTATTTTGTTGAAATATGTTATTCACTTACTTTTAGGTTAGGTGTAACATAGGAAAATTTCAGACCTGTAGCTTTTTCCATAGCTGAGCAATAGCTACTTTGAGGTTTTCACTGTTGAGCAAATCACTTGGAACTTAAAAACTATTGCATTTAGAGTACTTTGTTGAAATTTGTTATTAAGCTACTTTTAGGTTAGCTGTAACATAGTAAAATTTCAGACCTGTACCTCATTCCATTGCTAAGTGATAGCTACTTTAAGGTTCTCACGGTTGAGTACATCGCTTGTAACTTTAAAACTATTGCATTTAGAGTATTTTGGTGAAATCTGTTACTTACCTACTTTAACATCAGCCATAACATAGTAAAATTCCAGAATGGTAGCTTATTCCATGGCTGAGTAATAGCTACTTTGAGGTTTTCACTGTTGAGCAAATCACTTGGAACTTGAAAACTATTGCATTTAGAGTATTTTGTTGAAATATGTTATTAAGTTACTTTTAGGTTAGGTGTAACATAGTAAAATTTCAGACCTGTAGCTTATTCCATAGCTCAGTAATAGCTACTTTGAGGTTTTCACTGTTGAGTACATCGCTTGTAACTTTAAAACTATTGCATTTAGAGTATTTTGGTGAAATCTGTTATTCACTTACTTTTAGGTTAGGTGTAACATAGTAAAATTTCAGACCTGTAGCTCATTCCATAGCTCAGTAATAGCTACTTTGAGGTTTTCACTGTTGAGTAAATCGCTTGGAACTTAAAAACTATTGCATTTAGAGTATTTTGTTGAAATATGTTTTTCACTTACTTTTAGGTTATGTGTACCATAGTGAAATTTCAGACCTGTAGCTTATTCCATAGCTCAGTAATAGCTACTTTTGGGTTTTCACTGTTGAGCAAATCACTTGGAACTTGAAAACTATTGCATTTAGAGTATTTTGTTGAAATCTGTTATTAAGTTACTTTTAGGTTAGGTGTAACATAGTAAAATTTCAGACCTGTAGCTTATTCCATAGCTCAGTAATAGCTACTTTGAGGTTTTCACTGTTGAGTACATCGCTTGTAACTTTAAAACTATTGCATTTAGAGTATTTTGGTGAAATCTGTTACTTACCTACTTTAACATCAGCCGTAACATAGTAAAATTCCAGAACTGTAGCTTATTCCATGGCTGAGTAATAGCTACTTTGAGGTTTCGATGTTAAGCAAATCTCTTGGAACTTGAAAACTATTGCATTTAGAGTATTTTGTTGAAATGTGTTATTCACCTACTTTTAGGTCAGGTTTAACATAGTAAAATTTCAGACCTGTAGCTCATTCCATAGCTCGGTAATAGCTACTTTGAGGTTTTCACTGTTGAGCAAATCACTTGGAACTTGAAAACTATTGCATTTAGAGTATTTTGTTGAAATCTGTTATTAAGTTACTTTTAGGTTAGGTGTAACATAGTAAAATTTCAGACCTGTAGCTTATTCCATGGCTGAGCAATAGCTACTTTGAGGTTTCGATGTTAAGCAAATCTCTTGGAACTTGAAAACTATTGCATTTAGAGTATTTTCTTGAAATCTGTTATTAAGTTACTTTTAGGTTAGGTGTAACATAGTAAAATTTCAGACCTGTAGCTTATTCCATGGCTGAGCAATAGCTACTTTGAGGTTTCGATGTTAAGCAAATCTCTTGGAACTTGAAAACTATTGCATTTAGAGTATTTTGTTGAAATGTGTTATTCACCTACTTTTAGGTCAGGTTTAACATAGTAAAATTTCAGGCCTGTAGCTCATTCCATAGCTCGGTAATAGCTACTTTGAGGTTTTCACTGTTGAGCAAATCACTTGGAACTTGAAAACTATTGCATTTAGAGTATTTTGTTGAAATCTGTTATTAAGTTACTTTTAGGTTAGGTGTAACATAGTAAAATTTCAGACCTGTAGCTTATTCCATAGCTCAGTAATAGCTACTTTGAGGTTTTCACTGTTGAGTACATCACTTGTAATTTTAAAACTATTGCATTTAGAGTATTTTGTTGAAATATGTTATTCACTTACTTTTAGGTTAGGTGTAACATAGTAAAATTTCAGACCTGTAGCTTATTCCATAGCTGAGCAACAGCTACTTTGAGGTTTTCACTGTTGAGCAAATCACTTGGAACTTGAAAACTATTGCATTTAGAGTATTTTGGTGAAATCTGTTACTTACCTACTCTAACATCAGCCATAACATAGTAAAATTTCAGACCTGTAGCTCATTCCATTGCTAAGTAATAGCTACTTTAAGGTTCTCACTGCTGAGTACATCGCTTGTAACTTTAAAACTATTTCATTTAGAGTATTTTGTTGAAATATGTTATTCACTTACTTTTAGGTTAGGTGTAACATAGTAAAATTTCAGACCTGTAGCTTATTCCATAGCTCAGTAATAGCTACTTTAAGCTTCTCACTGTTGAGTACATTGGTCAAAGTCAAAGTTGGGGTTTTACGTCCCGTTCAACAGCCAGGGTCATATTGGGACAGGTCCTCAGAATTGCCACTTGTGGGACTCGAACCCACAGAGGTGACAGCCTATGATTAGATGCCAAACTTGCTAACCACTAGGCCACTGAGGACCTGTTGAGTACATTGCTTGTAACTTTAAAACTATTTCATTTAGAGTATTTTGTTGAAATATGTTATTCACTTACTTTTAGGTTAGGTGTAACATAGGAAAATTTCAGACCTGTAGCTTTTTCCATAGCTGAGCAATAGCTACTTTCAGCTTTTCACTGTTGAGCAAATCACTTGGAACTTAAAAACTATTGCATTTAGAGTATTTTCTTGAAATTTGTTATTAAGCTACTTTTAGGTTAGCTGTAACATAGTAAAATTTCAGACCTGTACCTCATTCCATTGCTAAGTGATAGCTATTTTAAGGTTGTCACGGTTGAGTACATTGCTTGTAACTTTAAAATATTGCGTTTAGAGTATTTTGGTGAAATCTGTTACTTACCTACTTTAACATCAGCCATAACATAGTAAAATTCCAGAACTGTAGCTTATTCCATGGCTGAGTAATAGCTACTTTGAGGTTTCGATGTTAAGCAAATCTCTTGGAACTTGAAAACTATTGCATTTAGAGTATTTTGTTGAAATGTGTTATTCACCTACCTTTAGGTTAGGTGTAACATAGTAAAATTTCAGACCTGTAGCTTATTCCATAGCTCAGTAATAGCTACTTTAAGCTTCTCACTGTTGAGTACATCGCTTGTAACTTTAAAACTATTGCATTTAGAGTATTTTGTTGAAATATGTTATTCACTTACTTTTAGGTTAGGTGTAACATAGGAAAATTTCAGACCTGTAGCTTTTTCCATAGCTGAGCAATAGCTACTTTGAGGATTTCACTGTTGAGCAAATCACTTGGAACTTAAAAACTATTGCATTCAGAGTATTTTGTTGAAATTTGTTATTAAGTTACTTTTAGGCTAGCTCTAACATAGTAAAATTTCAGACCTGTAGCTCATTCCATTGCTAAGTAATAGCTACTTTAAGGTTCTCACTGCTGAGTACATCGCTTGTAACTTTAAAACTATTTCATTTAGAGTATTTTGTTGAAATATGTTATTCACTTACTTTTAGGTTAGGTGTAACATAGTAAAATTTCAGACCTGTAGCTTATTCCATAGCTCAGTAATAGCTACTTTAAGCTTCTCACTGTTGAGTACATTGGTCAAAGTCAAAGTTGGGGTTTTACGTCCCGTTCAACAGCCAGGGTCATATTGGGACAGGTCCTCAGAATTGCCACTTGTGGGACTCGAACCCACAGAGGTGACAGCCTATGATTAGATGCCAAACTTGCTAACCACTAGGCCACTGAGGACCTGTTGAGTACATTGGTTGTAACTTTAAAACTATTTCATTTAGAGTATTTTGTTGAAATATGTTATTCACTTACTTTTAGGTTAGGTGCAACATAGGAAAATTTCAGACCTGTAGCTTTTTCCATAGCTGAGCAATAGCTACTTTCAGCTTTTCACTGTTGAGCAAATCACTTGGAACTTAAAAACTATTGCATTTAGAGTATTTTCTTGAAATTTGTTATTAAGCTACTTTTAGGTTAGCTGTAACATAGTAAAATTTCAGACCTGTACCTCATTCCATTGCTAAGTGATAGCTATTTTAAGGTTGTCACGGTTGAGTACATCGCTTGTAACTTTAAAATATTGCGTTTAGAGTATTTTGGTGAAATCTGTTACTTACCTACTTTAACATCAGCCATAACATAGTAAAATTCCAGAACTGTAGCTTATTCCATGGCTGAGTAATAGCTACTTTGAGGTTTCGATGTTAAGCAAATCTCTTGGAACTTGAAAACTATTGCATTTAGAGTATTTTGTTGAAATGTGTTATTCACCTACTTTTAGGTCAGGTTTAACATAGTAAAATTTCAGATCTGTAGCTCATTCCATAGCTCGGTAATAGCTACTTTGAGGTTTTCACTGTTGAGCAAATCACTTGGAACTTGAAAACTATTGCATTTAGAGTATTTTGTTGAAATCTGTTATTAAGTTACTTTTAGGTTAGGTGTAACATAGTAAAATTTCAGACCTGTAGCTTATTCCATAGCTGAGCAATAGCTACTTTGAGGTTTTCACTGTTGAGCAAATCACTTGGAACTTGAAAACTATTGCATTTAGAGTATTTTGGTGAAATCTGTTACTTACCTACTCTAACATCAGCCATAACATAGTAAAATTTCAGACCTGTAGCTTATTCCATAGCTCAGTAATAGCTACTTTGAGGTTTTCACTGTTGAGTACATCGCTTGGAACTTAAAAACTATTGCATTTAGAGTATTTTGTTGAAATATCTTTTTCACTTACTTTTAGGTTATGTATACCATAGTGAAATTTCAGACCTGTAGCTTATTCCATAGCTCAGTAATAGCTACTTTGAGGTTTTCACTGTTGAGCAA
The DNA here is from genome assembly GCA_964017235.1 of Sabellastarte sp. h YS-2021. Taxonomy (NCBI): domain Eukaryota; kingdom Metazoa; phylum Annelida; class Polychaeta; order Sabellida; family Sabellidae; genus Sabellastarte; species Sabellastarte sp. h YS-2021. The sequence continues at coordinate 161,287,009 of OZ024927.1, read as the reverse complement.
ATCACTTGGAACTTGAAAACTATTGCATTTAGAGTATTTTGTTGAAATGTGTTATTCACCTACCTTTAGGTTAGGTGTAACATAGTAAAATTTCAGACCTGTAGCTTATTCCATAGCTCAGTAATAGCTACTTTAAGCTTTTCACTGTTGAGTACATCGCTTGTAACTTTAAAACTATTGCATTTAGAGTATTTTGTTGAAATATGTTATTCACTTACTTTTAGGTTAGGTGTAACATAGGAAAATTTCAGACCTGTAGCTTTTTCCATAGCTGAGCAATAGCTACTTTGAGGATTTCACTGTTGAGCAAATCACTTGGAACTTAAAAACTATTGCATTCAGAGTATTTTGTTGAAATTTGTTATTAAGTTACTTTTAGGCCAGCTCTAACATAGTAAAATTTCAGACCTGTAGCTCATTCCATTGCTAAGTAATAGCTACTTTAAGGTTCTCACTGCTGAGTACATCGCTTGTAACTTTAAAACTATTTCATTTAGAGTATTTTGTTGAAATATGTTATTCACTTACTTTTAGGTTAGGTGTAACATAGGAAAATTTCAGACCTGTAGCTTTTTCCATAGCTGAGCAATAGCTACTTTGAACATTTCACTGTTGAGCAAATCACTTGGAACTTAAAAACTATTGCATTTAGAGTATTTTCTTGAAATTTGTTATTAAGCTACTTTTAGGTTAGCTGTAACATAGTAAAATTTCAGACCTGTACCTCATTCCATTGCTAAGTGATAGCTATTTTAAGGTTGTCACGGTTGAGTACATCGCTTGTAACTTTAAAATATTGCGTTTAGAGTATTTTGGTGAAATCTGTTACTTACCTACTTTAACATCAGCCATAACATAGTAAAATTCCAGAACTGTAGCTTATTCCATGGCTGAGTAATAGCTACTTTGAGGTTTCGATGTTAAGCAAATCTCTTGGAACTTGAAAACTATTGCATTTAGAGTATTTTGTTGAAATGTGTTATTCACCTACTTTTAGGTCAGGTTTAACATAGTAAAATTTCAGATCTGTAGCTCATTCCATAGCTCGGTAATAGCTACTTTGAGGTTTTCACTGTTGAGCAAATCACTTGGAACTTGAAAACTATTGCATTTAGAGTATTTTGTTGAAATCTGTTATTAAGTTACTTTTAGGTTAGGTGTAACATAGTAAAATTTCAGACCTGTAGCTTATTCCATAGCTGAGCAATAGCTACTTTGAGGTTTTCACTGTTGAGCAAATCACTTGGAACTTGAAAACTATTGCATTTAGAGTATTTTGGTGAAATCTGTTACTTACCTACTCTAACATCAGCCATAACATAGTAAAATTTCAGACCTGTAGTTTATTCCATAGCTCAGTAATAGCTACTTTGAGGTTTTCACTGTTGAGTACATCGCTTGGAACTTAAAAACTATTGCATTTAGAGTATTTTGTTGAAATATCTTTTTCACTTACTTTTAGGTTATGTATACCATAGTGAAATTTCAGACCTGTAGCTTATTCCATAGCTCAGTAATAGCTACTTTGAGGTTTTCACTGTTGAGCAAATCACTTGGAACTTGAAAACTATTGCATTTAGAGTATTTTGTTGAAATGTGTTATTCACCTACCTTTAGGTTAGGTGTAACATAGTAAAATTTCAGACCTGTAGCTTATTCCATAGCTCAGTAATAGCTACTTTAAGCTTTTCACTGTTGAGTACATCGCTTGTAACTTTAAAACTATTGCATTTAGAGTATTTTGTTGAAATATGTTATTCACTTACTTTTAGGTTAGGTGTAACATAGGAAAATTTCAGACCTGTAGCTTTTTCCATAGCTGAGCAATAGCTACTTTGAGGATTTCACTGTTGAGCAAATCACTTGGAACTTAAAAACTATTGCATTCAGAGTATTTTGTTGAAATTTGTTATTAAGTTACTTTTAGGCCAGCTCTAACATAGTAAAATTTCAGACCTGTAGCTCATTCCATTGCTAAGTAATAGCTACTTTAAGGTTCTCACTGCTGAGTACATCGCTTGTAACTTTAAAACTATTTCATTTAGAGTATTTTGTTGAAATATGTTATTCACTTACTTTTAGGTTAGGTGTAACATAGGAAAATTTCAGACCTGTAGCTTTTTCCATAGCTGAGCAATAGCTACTTTGAACATTTCACTGTTGAGCAAATCACTTGGAACTTAAAAACTATTGCATTTAGAGTATTTTCTTGAAATTTGTTATTAAGCTACTTTTAGGTTAGCTGTAACATAGTAAAATTTCAGACCTGTACCTCATTCCATTGCTAAGTGATAGCTATTTTAAGGTTGTCACGGTTGAGTACATCGCTTGTAACTTTAAAATATTGCGTTTAGAGTATTTTGGTGAAATCTGTTACTTACCTACTTTAACATCAGCCATAACATAGTAAAATTCCAGAACTGTAGCTTATTCCATGGCTGAGTAATAGCTACTTTGAGGTTTCGATGTTAAGCAAATCTCTTGGAACTTGAAAACTATTGCATTTAGAGTATTTTGTTGAAATGTGTTATTCACCTACTTTTAGGTCAGGTTTAACATAGTAAAATTTCAGACCTGTACCTCATTCCATTGCTAAGTGATAGCTATTTTAAGGTTGTCACGGTTGAGTACATCGCTTGTAACTTTAAAATATTGCATTTAGAGTATTTTGGTGAAATCTGTTACTTACCTACTTTAACATCAGCCATAACATAGTAAAATTCCAGAACTGTAGCTTATTCCATGGCTGAGTAATAGCTACTTTGAGGTTTCGATGTTAAGCAAATCTCTTGGAACTTGAAAACTATTGCATTTAGAGTATTTTGTTGAAATGTGTTATTCACCTACTTTTAGGTCAGGTTTAACATAGTAAAATTTCAGACCTGTACCTCATTCCATTGCTAAGTGATAGCTATTTTAAGGTTGTCACGGTTGAGTACATCGCTTGTAACTTTAAAATATTGCGTTTGGAGTATTTTGGTGAAATCTGTTACTTACCTACTTTAACATCAGCCATAACATAGTAAAATTCCAGAACTGTAGCTTATTCCATGGCTGAGTAATAGCTACTTTGAGGTTTCGATGTTAAGCAAATCTCTTGGAACTTGAAAACTATTGCATTTAGAGTATTTTCTTGAAATGTGTTATTCACCTACTTTTAGGTCAGGTTTAACATAGTAAAATTTCAGACCTGTAGCTCATTCCATAGCTCGGTAATAGCTACTTTGAGGTTTTCACTGTTGAGCAAATCACTTGGAACTTGAAAACTATTGCATTTAGAGTATTTTGTTGAAATCTGTTATTAAGTTACTTTTAGGCTAGGTGTAACATAGTAAAATTTCAGACCTGTAGCTTATTCCATAGCTCAGTAATAGCTACTTTGAGGTTTTCAATGTTGAGTACATCGCTTGTAACTTGAAAACTATTGCATTTAGAGTATTTTGTTGAAATATGTTATTCACTTACTTTTAGGTTAGGTGTAACATAGTAAAATTTCAGACCTGTAGCTTATTCCATAGCTGAGCAATAGCTACTTTGAGGTTTTCACTGTTGAGCAAATCACTTGGAACTTGAAAACTATTGCATTTAGAGTATTTTGGTGAAATCTGTTACTTACCTACTCTAACATTAGCCATAACATAGTAAAATTTCAGACCTGTAGCTTATTCCATAGCTCAGTAATAGCTACTTTGAGGTTTTCACTGTTGAGCAAATCACTTGGAACTTGAAAACTATTGCATTTAGAGTATTTTGTTGAAATGTGTTATTCACCTACCTTTAGGTTAGGTGTAACATAGTAAAATTTCAGACCTGTAGCTTATTCCATAGCTCAGTAATAGCTACTTTAAGCTTCTCACTGTTGAGTACATCGCTTGTAACTTTAAAACTATTGCATTTAGAGTATTTTGTTGAAATATGTTATTCACTTACTTTTAGGTTAGGTGTAACATAGGAAAATTTCAGACCTGTAGCTTTTTCCATAGCTGAGCAATAGCTACTTTGAGGATTTCACTGTTGAGCAAATCACTTGGAACTTAAAAACTATTGCATTTAGAGTATTTTCTTGAAATTTGTTATTAAGCTACTTTTAGGTTAGCTGTAACATAGTAAAATTGCAGACCTGTACCTCATTCCATTGCTAAGTGATAGCTATTTTAAGGTTGTCACGGTTGAGTACATCGCTTGTAACTTTAAAATATTGCGTTTAGAGTATTTTGGTGAAATCTGTTACTTACCTACTTTAACATCAGCCATAACATAGTAAAATTCCAGAACTGTAGCTTATTCCATGGCTGAGTAATAGCTACTTTGAGGTTTCGATGTTAAGCAAATCTCTTGGAACTTGAAAACTATTGCATTTAGAGTATTTTGTTGAAATGTGTTATTCACCTACTTTTAGGTCAGGTTTAACATAGTAAAATTTCAGACCTGTAGCTCATTCCATAGCTCGGTAATAGCTACTTTGAGGTTTTCACTGTTGAGCAAATCACTTGGAACTTGAAAACTATTGCATTTAGAGTATTTTGTTGAAATCTGTTATTAAGTTACTTTTAGGTTAGGTGTAACATAGTAAAATTTCAGACCTGTAGCTTATTCCATAGCTCAGTAATAGCTACTTTGAGGTTTTCACTGTTGAGTACATCGCTTGGAACTTAAAAACTATTGCATTTAGAGTATTTTGTTGAAATATCTTTTTCACTTACTTTTAGGTTATGTATACCATAGTGAAATTTCAGACCTGTAGCTTATTTCATAGCTCAGTAATAGCTACTTTGAGGTTTTCACTGTTGAGCAAATCACTTGGAACTTGAAAACTATTGCATTTAGAGTATTTTGTTGAAATTTGTTATTAAGTTACTTTTAGGCCAACTCTAACATAGTAAAATTTCAAACCTGTAGCTCATTCCATTGCTAAGTAATAGCTACTTTAAGGTTCTCACTGCTGAGTACATCGCTTGTAACTTTAAAACTATTTCATTTAGAGTATTTTGTTGAAATATGTTATTCACTTACTTTTAGGTTAGGTGTAACATAGGAAAATTTCAGACCTGTAGCTTTTTCCATAGCTGAGCAATAGCTACTTTGAACATTTCACTGTTGAGCAAATCACTTGGAACTTAAAAACTATTGCATTTAGAGTATTTTCTTGAAATTTGTTATTAAGCTACTTTTAGGTTAGCTGTAACATAGTAAAATTTCAGACCTGTACCTCATTCCATTGCTAAGTGATAGCTATTTTAAGGTTGACACGGTTGAGTACATCGCTTGTAACTTTAAAATATTGCGTTTAGAGTATTTTGGTGAAATCTGTTACTTACCTACTTTAACATCAGCCATAACATAGTAAAATTCCAGAACTGTAGCTTATTCCATGGCTGAGTAATAGCTACTTTGAGGTTTCGATGTTAAGCAAATCTCTTGGAACTTGAAAACTATTGCATTTAGAGTATTTTCTTGAAATGTGTTATTCACCTACTTTTAGGTCAGGTTTAACATAGTAAAATTTCAGACCTGTACCTCATTCCATTGCTAAGTGATAGCTATTTTAAGGTTGACACGGTTGAGTACATCGCTTGTAACTTTAAAATATTGCGTTTGGAGTATTTTGGTGAAATCTGTTACTTACCTACTTTAACATCAGCCATAACATAGTAAAATTCCAGAACTGTAGCTTATTCCATGGCTGAGTAATAGCTACTTTGAGGTTTCGATGTTAAGCAAATCTCTTGGAACTTGAAAACTATTGCATTTAGAGTATTTTCTTGAAATGTGTTATTCACCTACTTTTAGGTCAGGTTTAACATAGTAAAATTTCAGACCTGTAGCTCATTCCATAGCTCGGTAATAGCTACTTTGAGGTTTTCACTGTTGAGCAAATCACTTGGAACTTGAAAACTATTGCATTTAGAGTATTTTGTTGAAATCTGTTATTAAGTTACTTTTAGGCTAGGTGTAACATAGTAAAATTTCAGACCTGTAGCTTATTCCATAGCTCAGTAATAGCTACTTTGAGGTTTTCAATGTTGAGTACATCGCTTGTAACTTGAAAACTATTGCATTTAGAGTATTTTGTTGAAATATGTTATTCACTTACTTTTAGGTTAGGTGTAACATAGTAAAATTTCAGACCTGTAGCTTATTCCATAGCTGAGCAATAGCTACTTTGAGGTTTTCACTGTTGAGCAAATCACTTGGAACTTGAAAACTATTGCATTTAGAGTATTTTGGTGAAATCTGTTACTTACCTACTCTAACATTAGCCATAACATAGTAAAATTTCAGACCTGTAGCTTATTCCATAGCTCAGTAATAGCTACTTTGAGGTTTTCACTGTTGAGCAAATCACTTGGAACTTGAAAACTATTGCATTTAGAGTATTTTGTTGAAATGTGTTATTCACCTACCTTTAGGTTAGGTGTAACATAGTAAAATTTCAGACCTGTAGCTTATTCCATAGCTCAGTAATAGCTACTTTAAGCTTCTCACTGTTGAGTACATCGCTTGTAACTTTAAAACTATTGCATTTAGAGTATTTTGTTGAAATATGTTATTCACTTACTTTTAGGTTAGGTGTAACATAGGAAAATTTCAGACCTGTAGCTTTTTCCATAGCTGAGCAATAGCTACTTTGAGGATTTCACTGTTGAGCAAATCACTTGGAACTTAAAAACTATTGCATTTAGAGTATTTTCTTGAAATTTGTTATTAAGCTACTTTTAGGTTAGCTGTAACATAGTAAAATTGCAGACCTGTACCTCATTCCATTGCTAAGTGATAGCTATTTTAAGGTTGTCACGGTTGAGTACATCGCTTGTAACTTTAAAATATTGCGTTTAGAGTATTTTGGTGAAATCTGTTACTTACCTACTTTAACATCAGCCATAACATAGTAAAATTCCAGAACTGTAGCTTATTCCATGGCTGAGTAATAGCTACTTTGAGGTTTCGATGTTAAGCAAATCTCTTGGAACTTGAAAACTATTGCATTTAGAGTATTTTCTTGAAATGTGTTATTCACCTACTTTTAGGTCAGGTTTAACATAGTAAAATTTCAGACCTGTAGCTCATTCCATAGCTCGGTAATAGCTACTTTGAGGTTTTCACTGTTGAGCAAATCACTTGGAACTTGAAAACTATTGCATTTAGAGTATTTTGTTGAAATCTGTTATTAAGTTACTTTTAGGTTAGGTGTAACATAGTAAAATTTCAGACCTGTAGCTTATTCCATAGCTCAGTAATAGCTACTTTGAGGTTTTCACTGTTGAGTACATCGCTTGGAACTTAAAAACTATTGCATTTAGAGTATTTTGTTGAAATATCTTTTTCACTTACTTTTAGGTTATGTATACCATAGTGAAATTTCAGACCTGTAGCTTATTTCATAGCTCAGTAATAGCTACTTTGAGGTTTTCACTGTTGAGCAAATCACTTGGAACTTGAAAACTATTGCATTTAGAGTATTTTGTTGAAATTTGTTATTAAGTTACTTTTAGGCCAACTCTAACATAGTAAAATTTCAAACCTGTAGCTCATTCCATTGCTAAGTAATAGCTACTTTAAGGTTCTCACTGCTGAGTACATCGCTTGTAACTTTAAAACTATTTCATTTAGAGTATTTTGTTGAAATATGTTATTCACTTACTTTTAGGTTAGGTGTAACATAGTAAAATTTCAGACCTGTAGCTTATTCCATAGCTGAGCAATAGCTACTTTGAGGTTTTCACTGTTGAGCAAATCACTTGGAACTTGAAAACTATTGCATTTAGAGTATTTTGGTGAAATCTGTTACTTACCTACTCTAACATTAGCCATAACATAGTAAAATTTCAGACCTGTAGCTTATTCCATAGCTCAGTAATAGCTACTTTGAGGTTTTCACTGTTGAGCAAATCACTTGGAACTTGAAAACTATTGCATTTAGAGTATTTTGTTGAAATGTGTTATTCACCTACCTTTAGGTTAGGTGTAACATAGTAAAATTTCAGACCTGTAGCTTATTCCATAGCTCAGTAATAGCTACTTTAAGCTTCTCACTGTTGAGTACATCGCTTGTAACTTTAAAACTATTGCATTTAGAGTATTTTGTTGAAATATGTTATTCACTTACTTTTAGGTTAGGTGTAACATAGGAAAATTTCAGACCTGTAGCTTTTTCCATAGCTGAGCAATAGCTACTTTGAGGATTTCACTGTTGAGCAAATCACTTGGAACTTAAAAACTATTGCATTTAGAGTATTTTCTTGAAATTTGTTATTAAGCTACTTTTAGGTTAGCTGTAACATAGTAAAATTGCAGACCTGTACCTCATTCCATTGCTAAGTGATAGCTATTTTAAGGTTGTCACGGTTGAGTACATCGCTTGTAACTTTAAAATATTGCGTTTAGAGTATTTTGGTGAAATCTGTTACTTACCTACTTTAACATCAGCCATAACATAGTAAAATTCCAGAACTGTAGCTTATTCCATGGCTGAGTAATAGCTACTTTGAGGTTTCGATGTTAAGCAAATCTCTTGGAACTTGAAAACTATTGCATTTAGAGTATTTTCTTGAAATGTGTTATTCACCTACTTTTAGGTCAGGTTTAACATAGTAAAATTTCAGACCTGTAGCTCATTCCATAGCTCGGTAATAGCTACTTTGAGGTTTTCACTGTTGAGCAAATCACTTGGAACTTGAAAACTATTGCATTTAGAGTATTTTGTTGAAATCTGTTATTAAGTTACTTTTAGGTTAGGTGTAACATAGTAAAATTTCAGACCTGTAGCTTATTCCATAGCTCAGTAATAGCTACTTTGAGGTTTTCACTGTTGAGTACATCGCTTGGAACTTAAAAACTATTGCATTTAGAGTATTTTGTTGAAATATCTTTTTCACTTACTTTTAGGTTATGTATACCATAGTGAAATTTCAGACCTGTAGCTTATTTCATAGCTCAGTAATAGCTACTTTGAGGTTTTCACTGTTGAGCAAATCACTTGGAACTTGAAAACTATTGCATTTAGAGTATTTTGTTGAAATTTGTTATTAAGTTACTTTTAGGCCAACTCTAACATAGTAAAATTTCAAACCTGTAGCTCATTCCATTGCTAAGTAATAGCTACTTTAAGGTTCTCACTGCTGAGTACATCACTTGTAACTTTAAAACTATTTCATTTAGAGTATTTTGTTGAAATATGTTATTCACTTACTTTTAGGTTAGGTGTAACATAGGAAAATTTCAGACCTGTAGCTTTTTCCATAGCTGAGCAATAGCTACTTTGAACATTTCACTGTTGAGCAAATCACTTGGAACTTAAAAACTATTGCATTTAGAGTATTTTCTTGAAATTTGTTATTAAGCTACTTTTAGGTTAGCTGTAACATAGTAAAATTTCAGACCTGTACCTCATTCCATTGCTAAGTGATAGCTATTTTAAGGTTGACACGGTTGAGTACATCGCTTGTAACTTTAAAATATTGCGTTTAGAGTATTTTGGTGAAATCTGTTACTTACCTACTTTAACATCAGCCATAACATAGTAAAATTCCAGAACTGTAGCTTATTCCATGGCTGAGTAATAGCTACTTTGAGGTTTCGATGTTAAGCAAATCTCTTGGAACTTGAAAACTATTGCATTTAGAGTATTTTGTTGAAATATGTTATTCACCTACTTTTAGGTCAGGTTTAACATAGTAAAATTTCAGACCTGTAGCTCATTCCATAGCTCGGTAATAGCTACTTTGAGGTTTTCACTGTTGAGCAAATCACTTGGAACTTGAAAACTATTGCATTTAGAGTATTTTGTTGAAATCTGTTATTAAGTTACTTTTAGGTTAGGTGTAACATAGTAAAATTTCAGACCTGTAGCTTATTCCATAGCTCAGTAATAGCTACTTTGAGGTTTTCAATGTTGAGTACATCGCTTGTAACTTGAAAACTATTGCATTTAGAGTATTTTGTTGAAATATGTTATTCACTTACTTTTAGGTTAGGTGTAACATAGTAAAATTTCAGACCTGTAGCTTATTCCATAGCTGAGCAATAGCTACTTTGAGGTTTTCACTGTTGAGCAAATCACTTGGAACTTGAAAACTATTGCATTTAGAGTATTTTGGTGAAATCTGTTACTTACCTACTCTAACATTAGCCATAACATAGTAAAATTTCAGACCTGTAGCTTATTCCATAGCTCAGTAATAGCTACTTTGAGGTTTTCACTGTTGAGCAAATCACTTGGAACTTGAAAACTATTGCATTTAGAGTATTTTGTTGAAATGTGTTATTCACCTACCTTTAGGTTAGGTGTAACATAGTAAAATTTCAGACCTGTAGCTTATTCCATAGCTCAGTAATAGCTACTTTAAGCTTCTCACTGTTGAGTACATCGCTTGTAACTTTAAAACTATTGCATTTAGAGTATTTTGTTGAAATATGTTATTCACTTACTTTTAGGTTAGGTGTAACATAGGAAAATTTCAGACCTGTAGCTTTTTCCATAGCTGAGCAATAGCTACTTTGAGGATTTCACTGTTGAGCAAATCACTTGGAACTTAAAAACTATTGCATTTAGAGTATTTTCTTGAAATTTGTTATTAAGCTACTTTTAGGTTAGCTGTAACATAGTAAAATTGCAGACCTGTACCTCATTCCATTGCTAAGTGATAGCTATTTTAAGGTTGTCACGGTTGAGTACATCGCTTGTAACTTTAAAATATTGCGTTTAGAGTATTTTGGTGAAATCTGTTACTTACCTACTTTAACATCAGCCATAACATAGTAAAATTCCAGAACTGTAGCTTATTCCATGGCTGAGTAATAGCTACTTTGAGGTTTCGATGTTAAGCAAATCTCTTGGAACTTGAAAACTATTGCATTTAGAGTATTTTGTTGAAATGTGTTATTCACCTACTTTTAGGTCAGGTTTAACATAGTAAAATTTCAGACCTGTAGCTTATTCCATAGCTCAGTAATAGCTACCTTGAGGTTTTCACTGTTGAGTACATCACTTGTAACTTTAAAACTATTGCATTTAGAGTATTTTGTTGAAATATGTTATTCACTTACTTTTAGGTTAGGTGTAACATAGTAAAATTTCAGACCTGTAGCTTATTCCATAGCTGAGCAATAGCTACTTTGAGGTTTTCACTGTTGAGCAAATCACTTGGAACTTGAAAACTATTGCATTTAGAGTATTTTGGTGAAATCTGTTACTTACCTACTCTAACATCAGCCATAACATAGTAAAATTTCAGACCTGTAGCTTATTCCATAGCTCAGTAATAGCTACTTTGAGGTTTTCACTGTTGAGCAAATCACTTGGAACTTGAAAACTATTGCATTTAGAGTATTTTGTTGAAATGTGTTATTCACCTACCTTTAGGTTAGGTGTAACATAGTAAAATTTCAGACCTGTAGCTTATTCCATAGCTCAGTAATAGCTACTTTAAGCTTTTCACTGTTGAGTACATCGCTTGTAACTTTAAAACTATTGCATTTAGAGTATTTTGTTGAAATATGTTATTCACTTACTTTTAGGTTAGGTGTAACATAGGAAAATTTCAGACCTGTAGCTTTTTCCATAGCTGAGCAATAGCTACTTTGAGGATTTCACTGTTGAGCAAATCACTTGGAACTTAAAAACTATTGCATTCAGAGTATTTTGTTGAAATTTGTTATTAAGTTACTTTTAGGCCAGCTCTAACATAGTAAAATTTCAGACCTGTAGCTCATTCCATTGCTAAGTAATAGCTACTTTAAGGTTCTCACTGCTGAGTACATCGCTTGTAACTTTAAAACTATTTCATTTAGAGTATTTTGTTGAAATATGTTATTCACTTACTTTTAGGTTAGGTGTAACATAGGAAAATTTCAGAACTGTAGCTTTTTCCATAGCTGAGCAATAGCTACTTTGAACATTTCACTGTTGAGCAAATCACTTGGAACTTAAAAACTATTGCATTTAGAGTATTTTCTTGAAATTTGTTATTAAGCTACTTTTAGGTTAGCTGTAACATAGTAAAATTTCAGACCTGTACCTCATTCCATTGCTAAGTGATAGCTATTTTAAGGTTGTCACGGTTGAGTACATCGCTTGTAACTTTAAAATATTGCGTTTAGAGTATTTTGGTGAAATCTGTTACTTACCTACTTTAACATCAGCCATAACATAGTAAAATTCCAGAACTGTAGCTTATTCCATGGCTGAGTAATAGCTACTTTGAGGTTTCGATGTTAAGCAAATCTCTTGGAACTTGAAAACTATTGCATTTAGAGTATTTTGTTGAAATGTGTTATTCACCTACTTTTAGGTCAGGTTTAACATAGTAAAATTTCAGACCTGTAGCTCATTCCATAGCTCGGTAATAGCTACTTTGAGGTTTTCATTGTTGAGCAAATCACTTGGAACTTGAAAACTATTGCATTTAGAGTATTTTGTTGAAATCTGTTATTAAGTTACTTTTAGGTTAGGTGTAACATAGTAAAATTTCAGACCTGTAGCTTATTCCATAGCTGAGCAATAGCTACTTTGAGGTTTTCAATGTTGAGTACATCGCTTGTAACTTGAAAACTATTGCATTTAGAGTATTTTGTTGAAATATGTTATTCACTTACTTTTAGGTTAGGTGTAACATAGTAAAATTTCAGACCTGTAGCTTATTCCATAGCTGAGCAATAGCTACTTTGAGGTTTTCACTGTTGAGCAAATCACTTGGAACTTGAAAACTATTGCATTTAGAGTATTTTGGTGAAATCTGTTACTTACCTACTCTAACATTAGCCATAACATAGTAAAATTTCAGACCTGTAGCTTATTCCATAGCTCAGTAATAGCTACTTTGAGGTTTTCACTGTTGAGCAAATCACTTGGAACTTGAAAACTATTGCATTTAGAGTATTTTGTTGAAATGTGTTATTCACCTACCTTTAGGTTAGGTGTAACATAGTAAAATTTCAGACCTGTAGCTTATTCCATAGCTCAGTAATAGCTACTTTAAGCTTCTCACTGTTGAGTACATCGATTGTAACTTTAAAACTATTGCATTTAGAGTATTTTGTTGAAATATGTTATTCACTTACTTTTAGGTTAGGTGTAACATAGGAAAATTTCAGACCTGTAGCTTTTTCCATAGCTGAGGAATAGCTACTTTGAGGATTTCACTGTTGAGCAAATCACTTGGAACTTAAAAACTATTGCATTTAGAGTATTTTCTTGAAATTTGTTATTAAGCTACTTTTAGGTTAGCTGTAACATAGTAAAATTGCAGACCTGTACCTCATTCCATTGCTAAGTGATAGCTATTTTAAGGTTGTCACGGTTGAGTACATCGCTTGTAACTTTAAAATATTGCGTTTAGAGTATTTTGGTGAAATGTGTTATTCACCTACTTTTAGGTCAGGTTTAACATAGTAAAATTTCAGACCTGTAGCTCATTCCATAGCTCGGTAATAGCTACTTTGAGGTTTTCACTGTTGAGCAAATCACTTGGAACTTGAAAACTATTGCATTTAGAGTATTTTGTTGAAATCTGTTATTAAGTTACTTTTAGGTTAGGTGTAACATAGTAAAATTTCAGACCTGTAGCTTATTCCATAGCTCAGTAATAGCTACTTTGAGGTTTTCACTGTTGAGTACATCACTTGTAACTTTAAAACTATTGCATTTAGAGTATTTTGTTGAAATATGTTATTCACTTACTTTTAGGTTAGGTGTAACATAGTAAAATTTCAGAACTGTAGCTTATTCCATAGCTGAGCAATAGCTACTTTGAGGTTTTCACTGTTGAGCAAATCACTTGGAACTTGAAAACTATTGCATTTAGAGTATTTTGGTGAAATCTGTTACTTACCTACTCTAACATTAGCCATAACATAGTAAAATTTCAGACCTGTAGCTTATTCCATAGCTGAGCAATAGCTACTTTGAGGTTTTCACTGTTGAGCAAATCACTTGGAACTTGAAAACTATTGCATTTAGAGTATTTTGGTGAAATCTGTTACTTACCTACTCTAACATCAGCCATAACATAGTAAAATTTCAGACCTGTAGCTTATTCCATAGCTCAGTAATAGCTACTTTGAGGTTTTCACTGTTGAGCAAATCACTTGGAACTTGAAAACTATTGCATTTAGAGTATTTTGTTGAAATGTGTTATTCACCTACCTTTAGGTTAGGTGTAACATAGTAAAATTTCAGACCTGTAGCTTATTCCATAGCTCAGTAATAGCTACTTTAAGCTTTTCACTGTTGAGTACATCGCTTGTAACTTTAAAACTATTGCATTTAGAGTATTTTGTTGAAATATGTTATTCACTTACTTTTAGGTTAGGTGTAACATAGGAAAATTTCAGACCTGTAGCTTTTTCCATAGCTGAGTAATAGCTACTTTGAGGATTTCACTGTTGAGCAAATCACTTGGAACTTAAAAACTATTGCATTCAGAGTATTTTGTTGAAATTTGTTATTAAGTTACTTTTAGGCCAGCTCTAACATAGTAAAATTTCAGACCTGTAGCTCATTCCATTGCTAAGTAATAGCTACTTTAAGGTTCTCACTGCTGAGTACATCGCTTGTAACTTTAAAACTATTTCATTTAGAGTATTTTGTTGAAATATGTTATTCACTTACTTTTAGGTTAGGTGTAACATAGGAAAATTTCAGAACTGTAGCTTTTTCCATAGCTGAGCAATAGCTACTTTGAACATTTCACTGTTGAGCAAATCACTTGGAACTTAAAAACTATTGCATTTAGAGTATTTTCTTGAAATTTGTTATTAAGCTACTTTTAGGTTAGCTGTAACATAGTAAAATTTCAGACCTGTACCTCATTCCATTGCTAAGTGATAGCTATTTTAAGGTTGTCACGGTTGAGTACATCGCTTGTAACTTTAAAATATTGCGTTTAGAGTATTTTGGTGAAATCTGTTACTTACCTACTTTAACATCAGCCATAACATAGTAAAATTCCAGAACTGTAGCTTATTCCATGGCTGAGTAATAGCTACTTTGAGGTTTCGATGTTAAGCAAATCTCTTGGAACTTGAAAACTATTGCATTTAGAGTATTTTGTTGAAATGTGTTATTCACCTACTTTTAGGTCAGGTTTAACATAGTAAAATTTCAGACCTGTAGCTCATTCCATAGCTCGGTAATAGCTACTTTGAGGTTTTCACTGTTGAGCAAATCACTTGGAACTTGAAAACTATTGCATTTAGAGTATTTTGTTGAAATCTGTTATTAAGTTACTTTTAGGTTAGGTGTAACATAGTAAAATTTCAGACCTGTAGCTTATTCCATAGCTCAGTAATAGCTACTTTGAGGTTTTCAATGTTGAGTACATCGCTTGTAACTTGAAAACTATTGCATTTAGAGTATTTTGTTGAAATATGTTATTCACCTACTTTTAGGTTAGGTGTAACATAGTAAAATTTCAGACCTGTAGCTTATTCCATAGCTGAGCAATAGCTACTTTGAGGTTTTCACTGTTGAGCAAATCACTTTGAACTTGAAAACTATTGCATTTAGAGTATTTTGGTGAAATCTGTTACTTACCTACTCTAACATTAGCCATAACATAGTAAAATTTCAGACCTGTAGCTTATTCCATAGCTCAGTAATAGCTACTTTGAGGTTTTCACTGTTGAGCAAATCACTTGGAACTTGAAAACTATTGCATTTAGAGTATTTTGTTGAAATGTGTTATTCACCTACCTTTAGGTTAGGTGTAACATAGTAAAATTTCAGACCTGTAGCTTATTCCATAGCTCAGTAATAGCTACTTTAAGCTTCTCACTGTTGAGTACATCGCTTGTAACTTTAAAACTATTGCATTTAGAGTATTTTGTTGAAATATGTTATTCACTTACTTTTAGGTTAGGTGTAACATAGGAAAATTTCAGACCTGTAGCTTTTTCCATAGCTGAGGAATAGCTACTTTGAGGATTTCACTGTTGAGCAAATCACTTGGAACTTAAAAACTATTGCATTTAGAGTATTTTCTTGAAATTTGTTATTAAGCTACTTTTAGGTTAGCTGTAACATAGTAAAATTGCAGACCTGTACCTCATTCCATTGCTAAGTGATAGCTATTTTAAGGTTGTCACGGTTGAGTACATCGCTTGTAACTTTAAAATATTGCGTTTAGAGTATTTTGGTGAAATCTGTTACTTACCTACTTTAACATCAGCCATAACATAGTAAAATTCCAGAACTGTAGCTTATTCCATGGCTGAGTAATAGCTACTTTGAGGTTTCGATGTTAAGCAAATCTCTTGGAACTTGAAAACTATTGCATTTAGAGTATTTTGTTGAAATGTGTTATTCACCTACTTTTAGGTCAGGTTTATCATAGTAAAATTTCAGACCTGTAGCTCATTCCATAGCTCGGTAATAGCTACTTTGAGGTTTTCACTGTTGAGCAAATCACTTGGAACTTGAAAACTATTGCATTTAGAGTATTTTGTTGAAATCTGTTATTAAGTTACTTTTAGGTTAGGTGTAACATAGTAAAATTTCAGACCTGTAGCTTATTCCATAGCTCAGTAATAGCTACTTTGAGGTTTTCACTGTTGAGTACATCACTTGTAACTTTAAAACTATTGCATTTAGAGTATTTTGTTGAAATATGTTATTCACTTACTTTTAGGTTAGGTGTAACATAGTAAAATTTCAGACCTGTAGCTTATTCCATAGCTGAGCAATAGCTACTTTGAGGTTTTCACTGTTGAGCAAATCACTTGGAACTTGAAAACTATTGCATTTAGAGTATTTTGGTGAAATCTGTTACTTACCTACTCTAACATCAGCCATAACATAGTAAAATTTCAGACCTGTAGCTTATTCCATAGCTCAGTAATAGCTACTTTGAGGTTTTCACTGTTGAGCAAATCACTTGGAACTTGAAAACTATTGCATTTAGAGTATTTTGTTGAAATGTGTTATTGACCTACCTTTAGGTTAGGTGTAACATAGTAAAATTTCAGACCTGTAGCTTATTCCATAGCTCAGTAATAGCTACTTTAAGCTTTTCACTGTTGAGTACATCGCTTGTAACTTTAAAACTATTTCATTTAGAGTATTTTGTTGAAATATGTTATTCACTTACTTTTAGGTTAGGTGTAACATAGGAAAATTTCAGAACTGTAGCTTTTTCCATAGCTGAGCAATAGCTACTTTGAACATTTCACTGTTGAGCAAATCACTTGGAACTTAAAAACTATTGCATTTAGAGTATTTTCTTGAAATTTGTTATTAAGCTACTTTTAGGTTAGCTGTAACATAGTAAAATTTCAGACCTGTACCTCATTCCATTGCTAAGTGATAGCTATTTTAAGGTTGTCACGGTTGAGTACATCGCTTGTAACTTTAAAATATTGCGTTTAGAGTATTTTGGTGAAATCTGTTACTTACCTACTTTAACATCAGCCATAACATAGTAAAATTCCAGAACTGTAGCTTATTCCATGGCTGAGTAATAGCTACTTTGAGGTTTCGATGTTAAGCAAATCTCTTGGAACTTGAAAACTATTGCATTTAGAGTATTTTGTTGAAATGTGTTATTCACCTACTTTTAGGTCAGGTTTAACATAGTAAAATTTCAGACCTGTAGCTCATTCCATAGCTCGGTAATAGCTACTTTGAGGTTTTCATTGTTGAGCAAATCACTTGGAACTTGAAAACTATTGCATTTAGAGTATTTTGTTGAAATCTGTTATTAAGTTACTTTTAGGTTAGGTGTAACATAGTAAAATTTCAGACCTGTAGCTTATTCCATAGCTCAGTAATAGCTACTTTGAGGTTTTCAATGTTGAGTACATCGCTTGTAACTTGAAAACTATTGCATTTAGAGTATTTTGTTGAAATATGTTATTCACTTACTTTTAGGTTAGGTGTAACATAGTAAAATTTCAGACCTGTAGCTTATTCCATAGCTGAGCAATAGCTACTTTGAGGTTTTCACTGTTGAGTAAATCACTTGGAACTTAAAAACTATTGCATTTAGAGTATTTTGTTGAAATATGTTTTTCACTTACTTTTAGGTTATGTGTACCATAGTGAAATTTCAGACCTGTAGCTTATTCCATAGCTCAGTAATAGCTACTTTGAGGTTTTCACTGTTGAGCAAATCACTTGGAACTTGAAAACTATTGCATTTAGAGTATTTTGTTGAAATGTGTTATTCACCTACCTTTAGGTTAGGTGTAACATAGTAAAATTTCAGACCTGTAGCTCATTCCATTGCTAAGTAATAGCTACTTTGAGGTTCTCACTGTTGAGTACATCGCTTGTAACTTTAAAACTATTGCATTTAGAGTATTTTGTTGAAATATGTTATTCACTTACTTTTAGGTTAGGTGTAACATAGGAAAATTTCAGACCTGTAGCTTTTTCCATAGCTGAGCAATAGCTACTTTGAGGATTTCACTGTTGAGCAAATCACTTGGAACTTAAAAACTATTGCATTCAGAGTATTTTGTTGAAATGTGTTATTCACCTACCTTTAGGTTAGGTGTAACATAGTAAAATTTCAGACCTGTAGCTCATTCCATAGCTGAGCAATAGCTACTTTGAGGTTTTCACTGTTGAGTACATCGCTTGTAACTTTAAAACTATTGCATTTAGAGTATTTTGGTGTAATCTGTTACTTACCTACTTTAACATCAGCCATAACATAGTAAAATTTCAGACCTGTAGCTTATTCCATAGCTCAGTAATAGCTACTTTAAGCTTCTCACTGTTGAGTACATCGCTTGTAACTTTAAAACTATTGCATTTAGAGTATTTTGTTGAAATGTGTTATTCACCTACCTTTAGGTTAGGTGTAACATAGTAAAATTTCAGACCTGTAGCTTATTCCATAGCTCAGTAATAGCTACTTTAAGCTTTTCACTGTTGAGTACATCGCTTGTAACTTTAAAACTATTGCATTTAGAGTATTTTGTTGAAATATGTTATTCACTTACTTTTAGGTTAGGTGTAACATAGGAAAATTTCAGACCTGTAGCTTTTTCCATAGCTGAGCAATAGCTACTTTGAGGATTTCACTGTTGAGCAAATCACTTGGAACTTAAAAACTATTGCATTCAGAGTATTTTGTTGAAATTTGTTATTAAGTTACTTTTAGGCCAGCTCTAACATAGTAAAATTTCAGACCTGTAGCTCATTCCATTGCTAAGTAATAGCTACTTTAAGGTTCTCACTGCTGAGTACATCGCTTGTAACTTTAAAACTATTTCATTTAGAGTATTTTGTTGAAATATGTTATTCACTTACTTTTAGGTTAGGTGTAACATAGGAAAATTTCAGACCTGTAGCTTTTTCCATAGCTGAGCAATAGCTACTTTGAACATTTCACTGTTGAGCAAATCACTTGGAACTTAAAAACTATTGCATTTAGAGTATTTTCTTGAAATTTGTTATTAAGCTACTTTTAGGTTAGCTGTAACATAGTAAAATTTCAGACCTGTACCTCATTCCATTGCTAAGTGATAGCTATTTTAAGGTTGTCACGGTTGAGTACATCGCTTGTAACTTTAAAATATTGCGTTTAGAGTATTTTGGTGAAATCTGTTACTTACCTACTTTAACATCAGCCATAACATAGTAAAATTCCAGAACTGTAGCTTATTCCATGGCTGAGTAATAGCTACTTTGAGGTTTCGATGTTAAGCAAATCTCTTGGAACTTGAAAACTATTGCATTTAGAGTATTTTGTTGAAATGTGTTATTCACCTACTTTTAGGTCAGGTTTAACATAGTAAAATTTCAGACCTGTAGCTCATTCCATAGCTCGGTAATAGCTACTTTGAGGTTTTCACTGTTGAGCAAATCACTTGGAACTTGAAAACTATTGCATTTAGAGTATTTTGTTGAAATCTGTTATTAAGTTACTTTTAGGTTAGGTGTAACATAGTAAAATTTCAGACCTGTAGCTTATTCCATAGCTCAGTAATAGCTACTTTGAGGTTTTCAATGTTGAGTACATCGCTTGTAACTTGAAAACTATTGCATTTAGAGTATTTTGTTGAAATATGTTATTCACTTACTTTTAGGTTAGGTGTAACATAGTAAAATTTCAGACCTGTAGCTTATTCCATAGCTGAGCAATAGCTACTTTGAGGTTTTCACTGTTGAGCAAATCACTTGGAACTTGAAAACTATTGCATTTAGAGTATTTTGGTGAAATCTGTTACTTACCTACTCTAACATTAGCCATAACATAGTAAAATTTCAGACCTGTAGCTTATTCCATAGCTCAGTAATAGCTACTTTAAGCTTCTCACTGTTGAGTACATCGCTTGTAACTTTAAAACTATTTCATTTAGAGTATTTTGTTGAAATATGTTATTCACTTACTTTTAGGTTAGGTGTAACATAGGAAAATTTCAGACCTGTAGCTTATTCCATAGCTCAGTAATAGCTACTTTAAGCTTCTCACTGTTGAGTACATCGCTTGGAACTTGAAAACTATTGCATTTAGAGTATTTTGTTGAAATCTGTTATTAAGTTACTTTTAGGTTAGGTGTAACATAGTAAAATTTCAGACCTGTAGCTTATTCCATAGCTCAGTAATAGCTACTTTGAGGTTTTCAATGTTGAGTACATCGCTTGTAACTTGAAAACTATTGCATTTAGAGTATTTTGTTGAAATATGTTATTCACTTACTTTTAGGTTAGGTGTAACATAGTAAAATTTCAGACCTGTAGCTTATTCCATAGCTGAGCAATAGCTACTTTGAGGTTTTCACTGTTGAGCAAATCACTTGGAACTTGAAAACTATTGCATTTAGAGTATTTTGGTGAAATCTGTTACTTACCTACTCTAACATTAGCCATAACATAGTAAAATTTCAGACCTGTAGCTTATTCCATAGCTCAGTAATAGCTACTTTGAGGTTTTCACTGTTGAGCAAATCACTTGGAACTTGAAAACTATTGCATTTAAAGTATTTTGTTGAAATGTGTTATTCACCTACCTTTAGGTTAGGTCTAACATAGTAAAATTTCAGACCTGTAGCTTATTCCATAGCTCAGTAATAGCTACTTTAAGCTTCTCACTGTTGAGTACATCGCTTGTAACTTTAAAACTATTGCATTTAGAGTATTTTGTTGAAATATGTTATTCACTTACTTTTAGGTTAGGTGTAACATAGGAAAATTTCAGACCTGTAGCTTTTTCCATAGCTGAGCAATAGCTACTTTGAGGATTTCACTATTGAGCAAATCACTTGGAACTTAAAAACTATTGCATTTAGAGTATTTTCTTGAAATTTGTTATTAAGCTACTTTTAGGTTAGCTGTAACATAGTAAAATTTCAGACCTGTACCTCATTCCATTGCTAAGTGATAGCTATTTTAAGGTTGTCACGGTTGAGTACATCGCTTGTAACTTTAAAATATTGCGTTTAGAGTATTTTGGTGAAATCTGTTACTTACCTACTTTAACATCAGCCATAACATAGTAAAATTCCAGAACTGTAGCTTATTCCATGGCTGAGTAATAGCTACTTTGAGGTTTCGATGTTAAGCAAATCTCTTGGAACTTGAAAACTATTGCATTTAGAGTATTTTGTTGAAATGTGTTATTCACCTACTTTTAGGTCAGGTTTAACATAGTAAAATTTCAGACCTGTAGCTCATTCCATAGCTCGGTAATAGCTACTTTGAGGTTTTCACTGTTGAGCAAATCACTTGGAACTTGAAAACTATTGCATTTAGAGTATTTTGTTGAAATCTGTTATTAAGTTACTTTTAGGTTAGGTGTAACATAGTAAAATTTCAGACCTGTAGCTTATTCCATAGCTCAGTAATAGCTACTTTGAGGTTTTCAATGTTGAGTACATCGCTTGTAACTTGAAAACTATTGCATTTAGAGTATTTTGTTGAAATATGTTATTCACTTACTTTTAGGTTAGGTGTAACATAGTAAAATTTCAGACCTGTAGCTTATTCCATAGCTGAGCAATAGCTACTTTGAGGTTTTCACTGTTGAGTAAATCACTTGGAACTTAAAAACTATTGCATTTAGAGTATTTTGTTGAAATATGTTTTTCACTTACTTTTAGGTTATGTGTACCATAGTGAAATTTCAGACCTGTAGCTTATTCCATAGCTCAGTAATAGCTACTTTGAGGTTTTCACTGTTGAGCAAATCACTTGGAACTTGAAAACTATTGCATTTAAAGTATTTTGTTGAAATGTGTTATTCACCTACCTTTAGGTTAGGTGTAACATAGTAAAATTTCAGACCTGTAGCTTATTCCATAGCTCAGTAATAGCTACTTTAAGCTTCTCACTGTTGAGTACATCGCTTGTAACTTTAAAACTATTGCATTTAGAGTATTTTGTTGAAATATGTTATTCACTTACTTTTAGGTTAGGTGTAACATAGGAAAATTTCAGACCTGTAGCTTTTTCCATAGCTTAGCAATAGCTACTTTGAGGATTTCACTGTTGAGCAAATCACTTGGAACTTAAAAACTATTGCATTTAGAGTATTTTCTTGAAATTTGTTATTAAGCTACTTTTAGGTTAGCTGTAACATAGTAAAATTTCAGACCTGTACCTCATTCCATTGCTAAGTGATAGCTATTTTAAGGTTGTCACGGTTGAGTACATCGCTTGTAACTTTAAAATATTGCGTTTAGAGTATTTTGGTGAAATCTGTTACTTACCTACTTTAACATCAGCCATAACATAGTAAAATTCCAGAACTGTAGCTTATTCCATGGCTGAGTAATAGCTACTTTGAGGTTTCGATGTTAAGCAAATCTCTTGGAACTTGAAAACTATTGCATTTAGAGTATTTTGTTGAAATGTGTTATTCACCTACTTTTAGGTCAGGTTTAACATAGTAAAATTTCAGACCTGTAGCTCATTCCATAGCTCGGTAATAGCTACTTTGAGGTTTTCAATGTTGAGTACATCGCTTGTAACTTGAAAACTATTGCATTTAGAGTATTTTGTTGAAATATGTTATTCACTTACTTTTAGGTTAGGTGTAACATAGTAAAATTTCAGACCTGTAGCTTATTCCATAGCTGAGCAATAGCTACTTTGAGGTTTTCACTGTTGAGTAAATCACTTGGAACTTAAAAACTATTGCATTTAGAGTATTTTGTTGAAATATGTTTTTCACTTACTTTTAGGTTATGTGTACCATAGTGAAATTTCAGACCTGTAGCTTATTCCATAGCTCAGTAATAGCTACTTTGAGGTTTTCACTGTTGAGCAAATCACTTGGAACTTGAAAACTATTGCATTTAGAGTATTTTGTTGAAATGTGTTATTCACCTACCTTTAGGTTAGGGGTAACATAGTAAAATTTCAGACCTGTAGCTCATTCCATTTTTACGTAATAGCTACTTTGAGGTTCTCACTGTTGAGTACATCGCTTGTAACTTTAAAACTATTTCATTTAGAGTATTTTGTTGAAATACGTTATTCACTTACTTTTAGGTTAGGTGTAACACAGGAAAATTTCAGACCTGTAGCTTTTTCCATAGCTGAGCAATAGCTACTTTGAGGTTTTCACTGTTGAGCAAATCACTTGGAACTTGAAAACTATTGCATTTAGAGTATTTTGGTGAAATCTGTTACTTACCTACTTTAACATCAGCCATAACATAGTAAAATTTCAGACCTGTAGCTTATTCCATAGCTCAGTAATAGCTACTTTAAGCTTCTCACTGTTGAGTACATCGCTTGTAACTTTAAAGCTATTGCATTTAGAGTATTTTGGTGAAATATGTTATTCACTTACTTTTAGGTTAGGTGTAACATAGGAAAATTTCAGACCTGTAGCTTTTTCCATAGCTGAGCAATAGCTACTTTGAGGATTTCACTGTTGAGCAAATCACTTGGAACTTAAAAACTATTGCATTCAGAGTATTTTGTTGAAATTTGTTATTAAGTTACTTTTAGGCTAGCTCTAACATAGTAAAATTTCAGACCTGTAGCTCATTCCATAGCTCGGTAATAGCTACTTTGATGTTTTCACTGTTGAGCAAATCACTTGGAACTTGAAAACTATTGCATTTAGAGTATTTTGTTGAAATCTGTTATTAAGTTACTTTTAGGTTAGGTGTAACATAGTAAAATTTCAGACCTGTAGCTTATTCCATAGCTCAGTAATAGCTACTTTGAGGTTTTCAATGTTGAGTACATCGCTTGTAACTTGAAAACTATTGCATTTAGAGTATTTTGTTGAAATATGTTATTCACTTACTTTTAGGTTAGGTGTAACATAGGAAAATTTCAGACCTGTAGCTTATTCCATAGCTGAGCAATAGCTACTTTGAGATTTTCACTGTTGAGTAAATCACTTGGAACTTAAAAACTATTGCATTTAGAGTATTTTGTTGAAATATGTTTTTCACTTACTTTTAGGTTATGTGTACCATAGTGAAATTTCAGACCTGTAGCTTATTCCATAGCTCAGTAATAGCTACTTTGAGATTTTCACTGTTGAGCAAATCACTTGGAACTTGAAAACTATTGCATTTAGAGTATTTTGTTGAAATGTGTTATTCACCTACCTTTAGGTTAGGTGTAACATAGTAAAATTTCAGACCTGTAGCTCATTCCATTGCTAAGTAATAGCTACTTTGAGGTTCTCACTGTTGAGTACATCGCTTGTAACTTTAAAACTATTTCACTTAGAGTATTTTGTTGAAATATGTTATTCACTTACTTTTAGGGTAGATGCAACATAGGAAAATTTCAGACCTGTAGCTTTTTCCATAGCTGAGCAATAGCTACTTTGAGGTTTTCACTGTTGAGCAAATCACTTGGAACTTAAAAACTATTGCATTTAGAGTATTTTGTTGAAATTTGTTATTAAGTTACTTTTAGGTTAGCTCTAACATAGTAAAATTTCAGACCTGTAGCTCATTCCATTGCTAAGTAATAGCTACTTTAAGGTTCTCACTGTTGAGTACATCGCTTGTAACTTTAAAACTATTTCATTTAGAGTATTTTGTTGAAATATGTTATTCACTTACTTTTAGGTTAGGTGTAACACAGGAAAATTTCAGACCTGTAGCTTTTTCCATAGCTGAGCAATAGCTACTTTGAGGTTTTCACTGTTGAGCAAATCACTTGGAACTTGAAAACTATTGCATTTAGAGTATTTTGGTGAAATCTGTTACTTACCTACTTTAACATCAGCCATAACTTAGTAAAATTTCAGACCTGTAGCTTATTCCATAGCTCAGTAATAGCTACTTTAAGCTTCTCACTGTTGAGTACATCGCTTGTAACTTTAAAACTATTTCACTTAGAGTATTTTGTTGAAATATGTTATTCACTTACTTTTAGGTTAGGTGTAACATAGGAAAATTTCAGACCTGTAGCTTTTTCCATAGCTGAGCAATAGCTACTTTGAGGATTTCACTGTTGAGCAAATCACTTGGAACTTAAAAACTATTGCATTCAGAGTATTTTGTTGAAATTTGTTATTAAGTTACTTTAAGCTAGCTCTAACATAGTAAAATTTCAGACCTGTAGCTCATTCCATTGCTAAGTAATAGCTACTTTAAGGTTCTCACTGCTGAGTACATCGCTTGTAACTTTAAAACTATTTCATTTAGAGTATTTTGTTGAAATATGTTATTCACTTACTTTTAGGTTAGGTGTAACATAGGAAAATTTCAGACCTGTAGATTTTTCCATAGCTGAGCAATAGCTACTTTGAGCTTTTCACTGTTGAGCAAATCACTTGGAACTTAAAAACTATTGCATTTAGAGTATTTTCTTGAAATTTGTTATTAAGCTACTTTTAGGTTAGCTGTAACATAGTAAAATTTCAGACCTGTACCTCATTCCATTGCTAAGTGATAGCTATTTTAAGGTTGTCACGGTTGAGTACATCGCTTGTAACTTTAAAATATTGCGTTTAGAGTATTTTGGTGAAATCTGTTACTTACCTACTTTAACATCAGCCATAACATAGTAAAATTCCAGAACTGTAGCTTATTCCATGGCTGAGTAATAGCTACTTTGAGGTTTCGATGTTAAGCAAATCTCTTGGAACTTGAAAACTATTGCATTTAGAGTATTTTGTTGAAATGTGTTATTCACCTACTTTTAGGTCAGGTTTAACATAGTAAAATTTCAGACCTGTAGCTCATTCCATAGCTTGGTAATAGCTACTTTGAGGTTTTCACTGTTGAGCAAATCTCTTGGAACTTGAAAACTATTGCATTTAGAGTATTTTGTTGAAATCTGTTATTAAGTTACTTTTAGGTTAGGTGTAACATAGTAAAATTTCAGACCTGTAGCTCATTCCATTGCTAAGTAATAGCTACTTTGAGGTTCTCACTGTTGAGTACATCGCTTGTAACTTTAAAACTATTTCATTTAGAGTATTTTGTTGAAATATGTTATTCACTTACTTTTAGGGTAGATGTAACATAGGAAAATTTCAGACCTGTAGCTTTTTCCATAGCTGAGCAATAGCTACTTTGAGGTTTTCACTGTTGAGCAAATCACTTGGAACTTGAAAACTATTGCATTTAGAGTATTTTGTTGAAATCTGTTATTAAGTTACTTTTAGGTTAGGTGTAACATAGTAAAATTTCAGACCTGTAGCTTATTCCATAGCTCAGTAATAGCTACTTTGAGGTTTTCAATGTTGAGTACATCGCTTGTAACTTTAAAACTATTGCATTTAGAGTATTTTGTTGAAATTTGTTATTAAGTTACTTTTAGGTTAGCTCTAACATAGTAAAATTTCAGACCTGTAGCTCATTCCATTGCTAAGTAATAGCTACTTTAAGGTTCTCACTGTTGAGTACATCGCTTGTAACTTTAAAACTATTTCATTTAGAGTATTTTGTTGAAATATGTTATTCACTTACTTTTAGGGTAGATGTAACATAGGAAAATTTCAGACCTGTAGCTTTTTCCATAGCTGAGCAATAGCTACTTTGAGGTTTTCACTGTTGAGCAAATCACTTGGAACTTGAAAACTATTGCATTTAGAGTATTTTGTTGAAATCTGTTATTAAGTTACTTTTAGGTTAGGTGTAACATAGTAAAATTTCAGACCTGTAGCTTATTCCATAGCTCAGTAATAGCTACTTTGAGGTTTTCAATGTTGAGTACATCGCTTGTAACTTTAAAACTATTGCATTTAGAGTATTTTGTTGAAATATGTTATTCACTTACTTTTAGGTTAGGTGTAACACAGGAAAATTTCAGACCTGTAGCTTTTTCCATAGCTGAGCAATAGCTACTTTGAGGTTTTCACTGTTGAGCAAATCACTTGGAACTTGAAAACTATTGCATTTAGAGTATTTTGGTGAAATCTGTTACTTACCTACTTTAACATCAGCCATAACATAGTAAAATTTCAGACCTGTAGCTTATTCCATAGCTCAGTAATAGCTACTTTGAGGTTTTCACTGTTGAGTACATCGCTTGTAACTTTAAAACTATTGCATTTAGAATATTTTGTTAAAATATGTTATTCACTTACTTTTAGGTTAGGTGTAACATAGTAAAATTTCAGACCTGTAGCTTATTCCATAGCTGAGCAATAGCTACTTTGAGGTTTTCACTGTTGAGCAAATCACTTGGAACTTGAAAACTATTGCATTTAGAGTATTTTGTTGAAATATGTTATTTACTTACTTTTAGGGTAGATGTAACATAGGAAAATTTCAGACCTGTAGCTTTTTCCATAGCTGAGCAATAGCTACTTTGAGGTTTTCACTGTTGAGCAAATCACTTGGAACTTGAAAACTATTGCATTTAGAGTATTTTGTTGAAATCTGTTATTAAGTTACTTTTAGGTTAGGTGTAACATAGTAAAATTTCAGACCTGTAGCTTATTCCATAGCTCAGTAATAGCTACTTTGAGGTTTTCAATGTTGAGTACATCGCTTGTAACTTTAAAACTATTGCATTTAGAGTATTTTGTTGAAATTTGTTATTAAGTTACTTTTAGGTTAGCTCTAACATAGTAAAATTTCAGACCTGTAGCTCATTCCATTGCTAAGTAATAGCTACTTTAAGGTTCTCACTGTTGAGTACATCGCTTGTAACTTTAAAACTATTGCATTTAGAGTATTTTGTTGAAATATGTTATTCACTTACTTTTAGGTTAGGTGTAACACAGGAAAATTTCAGACCTGTAGCTTTTTCCATAGCTGAGCAATAGCTACTTTGAGGTTTTCACTGTTGAGCAAATCACTTGGAACTTGAAAACTATTGCATTTAGAGTATTTTGGTGAAATCTGTTACTTACCTACTTTAACATCAGCCATAACATAGTAAAATTTCAGACCTGTAGCTTATTCCATAGCTCAGTAATAGCTACTTTGAGGTTTTCACTGTTGAGTACATCGCTTGTAACTTTAAAACTATTGCATTTAGAATATTTTGTTGAAATATGTTATTCACTTACTTTTAGGTTAGGTGTAACATAGTAAAATTTCAGACCTGTAGCTTATTCCATAGC
The DNA here is from genome assembly GCA_964017235.1 of Sabellastarte sp. h YS-2021. Classification (NCBI taxonomy): domain Eukaryota; kingdom Metazoa; phylum Annelida; class Polychaeta; order Sabellida; family Sabellidae; genus Sabellastarte; species Sabellastarte sp. h YS-2021. The sequence goes on along the minus strand of OZ024927.1, from coordinate 161,258,567 downwards.
TGAGCAATAGCTACTTTGAGGTTTTCACTGTTGAGCAAATCACTTGGAACTTGAAAACTATTGCATTTAGAGTATTTTGTTGAAATCTGTTATTAAGTTACTTTTAGGTTAGGTGTAACATAGTAAAATTTCAGACCTGTAGCTTATTCCATAGCTCAGTAATAGCTACTTTGAGGTTTTCAATGTTGAGTACATCGCTTGTAACTTTAAAACTATTGCATTTAGAGTATTTTGTTGAAATATGTTATTCACTTACTTTTAGGTTAGGTGAAACATAGTAAAATTTCAGACCTGTAGCTTATTCCATAGCTGAGCAATAGCTACTTTGAGGTTTTCACTGTTGAGCAAATCACTTGGAACTTTAAAACTATTGCATTTAGAGTATTTTGGTGAAATCTGTTACTTACCTACTTTAACATCAGCCATAACATAGTAAAATTTCAGACCTGTAGCTTATTCCATAGCTCAGTAATAGCTACTTTGAGGTTTTCACTGTTGAGTAAATCACTTGGAACTTTAAAACTATTGCATTTAGAGTATTTTGTTGAAATATGTTATTCACTTACTTTTAGGTTAGGTGAAACATAGTAAAATTTCAGACCTGTAGCTTATTCCATAGCTGAGCAATAGCTACTTTGAGGTTTTCACTGTTGAGCAAATCACTTGGAACTTTAAAACTATTGCATTTAGAGTATTTTGGTGAAATCTGTTACTTACCTACTTTAACATCAGCCATAACATAGTAAAATTTCAGACCTGTAGCTTATTCCATAGCTCAGTAATAGCTACTTTGAGGTTTTCACTGTTGAGTAAATCACTTGGAACTTAAAAACTATTGCATTTAGAGTATTTTGTTGAAATGTGTTATTAAGTTACTTTTAGGTTAGCTCTAACATAGTAAAATTTCAGACCTGTAGCTCATTCCATTGCTAAGTAATAGCTACTTTAAGGTTCTCACTGTTGAGTACATCGCTTGTAACTTTAAAACTATTTCATTTAGAGTATTTTGTTGAAATATGTTATTCACTTACTTTTACGTTAGGTGTAACATAGGAAAATTTCAGACCTGTAGCTTTTTCCATAGCTGAGCAATAGCTACTTTGAGGTTTTCACTGTTGAGCAAATCACTTGGAACTTAAAAACTATTGCATTTAGAGTATTTTGGTGAAATCTGTTACTTACCTACTTTAACATCAGCCATAACATAGTAAAATTTCAGACCTGTAGCTTATTCCATAGCTCAGTAATAGCTACTTTGAGGTTTTCACTGTTGAGTAAATCACTTGGAACTTAAAAACTATTGCATTTAGAGTATTTTGTTGAAATGTGTTATTAAGTTACTTTTAGGTTAGCTCTAACATAGTAAAATTTCAGACCTGTAGCTCATTCCATTGCTAAGTAATAGCTACTTTAAGGTTCTCACTGTTGAGTACATCGCTTGTAACTTTAAAACTATTTCATTTAGAGTATTTTGTTGAAATATGTTATTCACTTACTTTTACGTTAGGTGTAACATAGGAAAATTTCAGACCTGTAGCTTTTTCCATAGCTGAGCAATAGCTACTTTGAGGTTTTCACTGTTGAGCAAATCACTTGGAACTTAAAAACTATTGCATTTAGAGTATTTTGTTGAAATTTGTTATTAAGTTACTTTTAGTTTAGCTCTAACATAGTAAAATTTCAGACCTGTAGCTCATTCCATTGCTAAGTGATAGCTACTTTAAGGTTCTCACGGTTGAGTACATCGCTTGTAACTTTAAAACTATTGCATTTAGAGTATTTGTGTGAAATCTGTTACTTACCTACTTTAACATCAGCCATAACATGGTAAAATTCCAGAACTGTAGCTTATTCCATGGCTGAGTAATAGCTACTTTGAGGTTTCGATGTTAAGCAAATCTCTTGGAACTTGAAAACTATTGCATTTCGAGTATTTTGTTGAAATGTGTTATTCACCTACTTTTAGGTCAGGTTTAACATAGTAAAATTTCAGACCTGTAGCTCATTCCATAGCTCGGTAATAGCTACTTTGAGGTTTTCACTGTTGAGCAAATCACTTGGAACTGGAAAACTATTGCATTTAGAGTATTCTGTTGAAATATGTTAGTCACCTACTTTTAGGTCAGGTTTAACATAGTAAAATTTCAGACCTGTAGCTTATTCCATAGCTCAGTAATAGCTACTTTAAGGTTCTCACTGTTGAGTAAATCGCTTGTAACTTTAAAGCTATTGCATTTAGAGTATTTTGTAGAAATATGTTATTCGCCTACTTTCATGTTACGTGTAACATAGTAAAATTTCAGACCTGTAGCTTATTCCAGAGCTGAGTAATAGCTACTCTGAGGTTTTTACTGTTGAGGAAATCACTTGAACCTTGAAAACTATTGCATTTAGAGTATTTTGTTGAAATGTGTCATTCACCTAACTTTAGATTAGGTGTAACATAGAAAAATTTCAGACGAGTAGCTCTTTCCATGGCTGAATATTAGCTACTTTGAGGTTTTCACTGTTGAGCAAATCACTTGGAACTGGAAAACTATTGCATTTAGAGTATTCTGTTGAAATCTGTTAGTCACCTACTTTTAGGTCAGGTGTAACATAGTAAAATTTCTCACCTGTAGCTCATTCCATAGCTATGTAATAACTACTTTGAAGTTTTGCACTCCTCAGTAAATTGCTTGTTACTTTAAAACTATTGCATTTAGAGTATTTTGTTAAAATATGTTACTTACCTACTTTAAGGTCAGTCATAACATAGTAAAATTCCAGAACTGTAGCTCATGCCATGGCTGAATAATAGCTGCTTTCAGTTTTTCACTGTTGATCAAATCACTTAGAACTTGAAAACTATTGCATTTAGAGTATTCTGTTGAAATATGTTAATCACCTACTTTTAGGTTTGGTGTAACATAGTAAAATTTCTGACCTGTAGCTCATTCCATAGCTAAGCAATAGCTATTTTGAGGTGTTCACTGTTGAGCAAATCACTTAGAACTTGAAAACTATTTCATTTAGAGGATTCTGTTGAAATGTGTTATTCAATACCTTTAGGTCAGGTTTAACATAGTAAAATTTTAGACCTGTAGCTCATTCCATAGCTGAGTAATAGCTACTTTGAGGTTTTCACTGTTGAGCAAATCACTTGGAACTTGAAAACTATTGCATTTAGAGTATTTTGTTGAAATGCGTCATTCACCTACTTTTAGGTCAGGTGTAACATAGTAAAATTTCAGACGAGTAGCTCATTCCATAGCTGAGCAATAGCTACTTTGAGGTTTTCACTGCTGAGCGAATCACTTAGAACTTTAAAACTATTGCATTTAGAGTATTTTGTTGAAATATGTTATTCACCTACTTTTAGGTCAGGTGTAACATAGTAAAATTTCAAACCTGTAGCTCATTCCATAGCTGAGTAATAGCTATTTTGAGGTTTTCACTGTTGAGCAAATCACTTAGAACCTTAAAACTATTGCATTTCGAGTATTCTGTTGAAATGTCTTAGTCAACTACTTTTAGGTCAGGTGTAACATAGTAAAATTTCAGACCTGTGTCTCATTTCTTGGCTGAGTAATAGCTACTTTGAGGTTTTGCACTGTTGAATAAATTGATTGTAACTTGAAAACTATTGCATTTAGAGTATTTTGTTGAAATATGTTACTTACCTACTTTAAGATCAGCCATCATATAGTAAAATTCCAGAACTGTAGCTCATTCCATAGCTGAGGTACTTTGAGTTGGTCATATTTAGACCCAATGCAAAAGATGTGTATTTGGAACCTTGTAATGGAGCAAGTTATTAGTAGATTGCAGCAAGATTTCGAAGTTACCACTCAGCCGAAGCCTGAGTGCTCGTTTAATTATTAACATTTGATAGCTATGTTTAAATAACCATAGATTTACCAGTATTATTTCATTGGTTCATTTCTCTATGGGTGTTGCTGCTTAATATCTTAATTATCTCCCACCTGGCTCACTGGTAGGAGATTATAATTTGCACCATGTGTGTGCGTCTGTCCGCGCGTACGTGCGTGGGTCACGCAGTTTTCTCTGAAACTACTATAGTTACACATTTTTGGTAAATTACTTGTCCTAATGAATTTTCATGCTCTTCAAATTTTTTTTCTGTTTGGTGAACTTTGGCCTACTTTAGAGTGAGTAATAGCAGTTTTACCTAATAAAATTATATGGCTTATAACTCTCAAACTATTGCATTTGGAGTATTTTGTTCCAATATGTTGTTCAGCTACAACATTGTCAGTAGTTTGGAAGTGTATCCCCATAGCTAAGTGAGTAATAGCTACTTTGTTAATTTTTAGTGATAACCATAATGAATAAATGGCTTATATCTTCAAAAGTATTGCAGCTACACAATTTCAAATATGTTGTTCATCTACTTTTTTTGTGAAGTGTAACATATTGAAGTTTCACAACTATTGCTCAATATACAAGTGAGTAATGGCTACTTTATTGCTACTTTTAGTGAAAATGTGAAAAATCACAAATATTTCGCAAACCGTAAGAGATAGAGCAATTTTGAGTGAATTTTTGACCCACAGGGTGGTACAACAGTATCCTATGCTAAGGGGATTGGTAAACTTTGGCCTTCTTTTGAGTGAGTAATAGCACTTTTACCTAATATAATTATATGGTTTATAAATCTCAAACTATAGCATTTACAGGATTTTGTTGCAACATGTTGTTCACCTACTTTCTCCACAGATACAACATGGTCTGCAGTTTGGAAGAGTATCTCCATAGCTAAGTGAGTAATAGCTACTTTGTAAATTTTTAATGATAACCACAATGAGTAAATGGTTTATATTTTCAAAAGTATTGAAGCTACACAATTTCTCTCAAATATGTTATTCATCTACTTTTTTGTGAAGTGTAACATATTGAAGTTTCACAACTGTTGCTCAATGTACAAGTGAGTAATGGCTAATTGTATCCCCAATGCAAAGCGGGGATACTATGGATTCATCATCGTCGGCGTCTGCACCCACGTCCGTGTCCCCAGAGATTTCTTGTTAGCGACCTACAGTCCACATTTCTTTACAGATTTTGGTAGGCTTTATGTCTAAATTAGGCCTGTGGTAGACAAAAATGTCTAAAATGTGGAATATTGCTTGTTAGCGACCTACAGTCCACATTTCTTTCCAGATTTCTTTCATATTTGGCAGGTGGCTTGACATAGTAGAGGACTCGCCACCCTATCTTTTTGGTAGGGTTTATATCAAAATTAGGCCTGTGGTAGACAAAAATGTCTAAAATGTGGAATATTGCTTGTTAGCGGCCTACAGTCTACATTTCTTTCGTATTTGACAGGTGGCTTATCATTTAAAATTATTGCAGATAGCCAATTTTTCTCAAATAACTCATTCATCTACTTTTGGAAGAGCTTTCACACAGTGAAGTTTCAGACCCATAGCTGATTACTCACCTACCCAAATGAGTAAATGCAAATTATCTCTAAAAGTATTGCAGATAACCAATTTTTCTCAAATAACTCATTCACCTACTTTTGGGAGAGCTTTCACTTGGTGAATTTTCAGACTCATAGCTAATTATTCACCTACTCAAAATGAGTAAATGCTAATTATCTCTAAAAGTATTGCAGATACCCAATTTTTACATGGAGCTTTCACATGGTGAAGTTCCAGACCCATAGGTAACTACTCACCTACTCAAAATGAGTAAATGTGAATTATCTCTAAAAGTATTGCAGATAGCCAATTTTTCTCAAATAACTCATTCACCTACTTTTGGGAGAGCTTTCACTTGGCAAAGTTTCAGACCCGTAGCTAATTATTCACCTACTCAAAATGAGTAAATGCGAATTATTTCTAGAAGTATTGCAGATAGCCAGTATTTCTCAAATAATTCATTCACCTACATTTTGGAGAGTTTTCAGTTGGTAAATTTTCAGTTCCGTAGCTAATTACTCGCCCACTCAAAATGAGTAAATGCCTATTATTACTAAAAGTATTGCAGATAGCCAGTATTTCTCAAATAACTCATTCACCAACAAATAACTCATTCACCTAAATTAATGAAATCATGCACTAAATCAATTATAACTTGAAAAGTATTGCATTTAGAGTACCTTGTTAAAATATGTTATTCAGCTACTTTTTCATAGCTACAAGATAGTGAGTAACTTTGGTGTCTATCTCGATAGCTAAGTGAGAAATAGCTACTTTTTGGATTTTTCACTAACTTCCATCAAGAGTAAAATCACATGTAACTTAAAAACTATTGCATTTAGAGAATTTTGTGCAAATATGTTATTCATCTACTTTTGGGTTAGCTATAACATATTAAAATTTCAGACCTGTAGCTCATAGCATACCTGACTAATAGCTGCTTTTAGGTTATCACTGTTGATTAAATCACTTATAACTTGAAAACTGTTGCATTTACATTATTTAGTTTCAATATGATATTCACCTATTTTGGGGCATCTATAACATAGTAAAACGCCAGACCTGTGGCTCATTTCATAGCTGAGTAATAGCTACTTTGAAGTTCTTACTCAACACTAAAATCATTAATAACTTGAAAAGTATTGCATTTAGAGCACTTTGTTAAAATATGTTATTCAGCTACTTTTTCCATAGCCACAACATGGTGAGTAACTAGGGTGTCTATCTCAATAGCTAAGTGAGTAATAGCTACTTTTGGACTTTTCACTAACTTCCATCATGAGTAAAATCACTTGTAACTTGAAAACTATTGCATTTAGTTAATTTTGTGCAATGTGTTATTCACCTACTTTTGGGTCAGCTATAACATAGTAAAATTTCAGACCTCTAGTTCATGGCATAGCGGAGTAATAGCTACTTTTGCCTTTGCCAGTGGATACATTTTGCATCTGGCCACAGATGTGTTCTTGGTCTAGTTTATTGCTACTTTTAGTGAAAATTTGAAAAGTGGCAAATATCTCGCAAACCGTAAAGATAGAGCAATTTTGAGTGAATTTTTTACCCACACAGTGGTACAACAGTATTTTATGCTAAGGGAAAAAATTTCAATTTTCGCCGCTTTTGGCCATCTTGGATTTTAGCGGAAAATGAAAAAGTGTCAATATCTTGAAAACTGTAAGAGATAGAGCGATTCTGAGCGAATTTTTGACCCACAAGGTAGTACAAGAGTGTCCTATGCAAAGGGGAAAAATTTCAATTTTCGCCACTTTTGGCGGCCATCTTGGATTTCAGCGGAAAATAAAAAAGTGTAAATATCTTGAAAACCGTAAGAGATAGAGTGATTTTGAGCGAATTTTTGACCCACAGGGTAGTACAACAGGGTCCTATGCAAAAGGGAAAAATTTTACCTTTCGCCACTTTTGGCGGCCATCTTGGATTTTTGTGGAAAAGAAAAAAGTGTGAATATCTTGAAAACCATAAGAGATAGAGCGATTTCAAGCGAATTTTTCACCCGCAGGGTAGTATAAGAGTGTCCTATCCAAAAGAAAATTTCAATTTTCGCCACTTTTGGCAGCCATCTTGGATTTTAACGGAAAATGAAAAAGTGTAAATATCTCAAAAACCATAAGAGACCCGCAGGGTAGTACAAGAGTGTCCCATGCAAAGGGGAAAAATTTCAATTTTCACCACTTTTGGCAGCCATCTTAGATTTTAGCAGGAAATGAAAAGGTGTGAATATCTCGAAAACTGTAAGAGATAGAGCGATTTCGCGTGAATTTTTGACCCACAGGGTAGTACAAGGGTGTCCTATGCAAAGGGGAAAAAATTCAATTTTCGCCACTTTTGCCGGCCATCTTGGATTTTTGCGGAAAATTAACGTTGAAAATATCTTGAAAATGGTAAGAGATAGAGCAATTTTGAGTGAATTTTTGACCCACATGGTAGTACAACAATATTCTGTGCCTAGGGGAGAAATTTCAGTTTCTCACCACTTTTGGCTGCCATCTTGGATTTCAGCGGAAAATGAAAAATTGTGAACATCTTGCAAATATCTTCCCCTGTAATGCTCGGCGGGAGATACATACCGCGGCAGTGGTCTTGTTTTAAGAAATCTTATGTTAAGTTTTGAATTAAAGTATCTACATACCAGTCTTCTATACATTATAATGATTAATCCATATCTGTCGTATGAAAATTACTTATTTATTGAGAATTTGACAGTCATTTTAAAATAGCCTTTGATTTCTCAGTATTACTTCATTTTGCAATTTTTTGTGAATAATGCTGCCCAATATAGTACGAACCACGGAGACGTCGTTTTTCTCGAAAAACAAAATTATAAACTCCAATTGTAACACCAATCCAGCATATTAGTACACATTTCTCAGTCCAATTATTTCAATTATTGTTTTACTACACCATGTTTTCATTTTTCTACCACTTATGTAGTTTATAGCAGTCTGCTCTTTTATTACCCCATAATCGGATATTATCGCCCATTTACCGGGAATTACCGTGTAACTGTCCAAACTATTGGTGTATCATCCCTATTATTTATCTTTCACAGAGTTATTCCAGTAACCTTTTTTGCTGCTTTGTTGTATGGTTCTTGTGTTATATAAGTTATTGTGGCTATCTTGAGGGCAGTTTTAAGGTTCTGAGGCTTATTGGGGTGAATAGGGTGCCCGTGAGTCGCCCACGGGATGAAGATCGGAACGTGAGCTTACTAGGGACATTTATCATGAGTCACCCCAACCACTTAGTTTGCTAGGTGTCTATTACTCTGTCTTGCCTGCTCCTTAGCCATGATGTTGTTGGGTTTTCTGTGCTTCAGTCTCCTCTTTTGGCTGAAAGTGGCTGACCAAAGTCAGTTCTTCGTCTCTTCCTGTGCCCTTCGTGTTCCTGCCCCGATCAGGGATTACTCCTGTAAAATTTTCTCAAATAAGTTTCCTGCATATGCCAGGGTCAAATGTCTTTTGATTCTGTTGTTGTTATCTGGTGACATCGCCCTTAATCCAGGTCCTATAAACTTTGGCTTTGTGAATTGCCGTTCCATCAGGAATAAGGGTCCCTTGATCTGTGACACAATTGTCTCGAATAATCTTGATATTTTGGCACTTGCAGAAACTCACATTCACATTTCTGATACCGACAGCCTACTGAAGTCAGTAACTCCGCTTGGATTTCAACTCACTCATAGGCCCCGGACGATTGGTCATGGTGGCGGAGTGGGCTTCCTTTCCAAGAAAAACTTACCTGCTAAGACTGTTGATGCACCAACACATTCCACTTTCGAAAACATCGTCATATCAATTGTCACTAACTCAAAATCATTTGTTATGGCTTGTGTCTATCGCACCCCAGGTTCATGTTCCTCTGCCTTTCTTGATGATTTCCTGCATTTCTGTGGTTTTCTGTCATCTCTCACTTCCTCCTTCATCATCTGTGGAGACTTCAATGTCCATGTGGACACAGATTGTATTGACCAAAGAAAATTTCTCAATCTATTAGATACCTCTAATCTTGCCCAAAATGTTAATAAAGCTACCCACTTGCATGGTCATACACTGGATCTGATACTTAGCCCAAGCGATTCCTCCTTTGTCAGTAATGTGACAGTTGGGGAAATGGTCTCAGATCATGCACTGGTGAAATGTCATTTGGATTTTGCATGCCCTGCAGTACCGAAGGTTGACAGTATTTCTTACCGCAGGTACCATAAAATCAATATGAAGAGCTTTTGTGAGGATCTTGCAAACACATCCTTTGTCACATCTCCTGCTACAGTGGCTGCAGACCTGTATGACCAGTATATTCATGACCTTGGTGGTGTGTTGGACAGGTATGCACCATTGATTTGTCGAAGAGCTAAGAAAACACCAGCTGGATGGCTGTCAGATTCTTACCGTAGGGCCAAATCTATCAGGCGTCAATTTGAGCGCATGTGGCGTAGGGATAGGTCACAGTTGAGCAGAAGTAGATTGCGCAGACAGATTGCCCGGTGCAATGCAATCATAAATAGAGACAAGGCTGAATACTATAGCACCATCATTAGTGATAACAGCCGTGACCTAAAGAATTTATGGCATACACTTCGTCAAGTCCTCAATAGTGGTCAAGAGAGTACTCTCCCTCCTCATCAGTCTGAGAAATCCTTAGCAAACAAATTTGCTTCCTTCTTTCATAAAAAAATCAAAAGGATTCGTGATATGTTGACAGCCTCTTCGGCAACAGTCATATCACCCATGTGTACACCTCCCAACCTACCTTCCTTCAATGAGGTCTCGGAGGATGAGGTACTAAAAATCATCAAAAATTCCCCTACAAAATCATGTCTTTTAGATCCAGTCCCTACTTTTCTTTTGAAAGATTGTGTGGAAATTTTACTCCCGTCAATTACAAAACTTGTCAATCTGTCATTGGCTGAGGGTGTATTTCCTCAAAAATTCAAGAAGGCAGTTGTCACTCCTCTCATTAAGAAAGCATCACTTCCAAATGAGGATTTGCAAAATTATCGACCGGTATCAGGACTATGTTTCATGTCAAAATTGGTGGAGCGTGTAGTTGTTAAACAGCTCATGCAACATATCAATAGTAACAATCTTGATAATCCTAGGTAATCTGCATACAAAAGTGGTCACTCCACAGAAACCGCCCTGCTGCTTATCAAAAATGAGATCCATCTCTCACTATCACGGGGCGAGCCTACTGCATTGGTCTTACTGGATCTGTCAGCTGCGTTCGACACAATTGACCACCCGACTCTTCTTAATTGTCTTAAATCATGGTTTGGTGTGTCTGGCGCAGCCTTGAAGTGGTTCACGTCCTATCTCAGCCACCGTTTCCAGGCAATTAAAATTGGGTCAACCCTCTCTGATTTGCATGAGCTGTTGTTTGGAGTACCACAAGGCTCCGTCCTTGGTCCTCTGCTGTTCTCCTTATACACCACTCCTTTGAGTAAGGTTATTGGAATGCATCCTGAAATCAAATACCACTTTTATGCAGACGACACGCAGTTGTTTATTCATATCTCTCACAAAAATGCAGCCCTGGCTTTTAACAAACTGAATTCTTGTCTTCTGGATGTTCAAAAATGGATGTTGTCAAGTATGCTCAAACTAAATCCTGACAAAACAGAGTTTATCATCTTTGGATCCCATGCACAACTCAAGAAATTAGATCCCTATCTCCCAGTTAAGATATTTGGTAATTTCATGCATCCTGCAGTTGTTGTTAAGAACCTTGGTGTCTGGTTTGATGCTAATTTTTCCTTTGCTAACCATGTCCGCAATATTTGTAAGACATGCTTCATTCAAATTAGTGATCTCAGGCGGGTTAGAAAGCACTTGACTGATGAGGCTGCTATCCTGGCAGCTAATGCCTTGGTGAGCAGTCACCTTGATTACTGCAACTCTCTCTTCAGGAGTCTGTCCAGTCCCAATATGCGTAAACTACAGTGTATTCAAAATACACTTGCCAGGATTGTCACAAACTGTAACAAATACACGCAGGCATCTCCTATTCTCAAACGACTCCATTGGCTCCCAGTTGAATCTCGCTGTATCTTCAAAACTGCCACTCTAGTTTATAAGTTTCTTCACAGTGGTCATCCCAGTTACTTTGGTCCTCTTCTGCCCACTCGTTGCAGAAGATATAGTACAAGATACAACCATCCAGATAAAAGGTTCCTGGTGGTTCCTCAATTCTGTCCATCTGTACATAAATCCAAAAATCACTTTGGCCACAGCTTTGCTTTTGATGCCCCCACAGTCTGGAATCATTTGCCTAATGAGGTACGTTCTGCCCCAACTCTCACCTGTTTCAGGAAAAGGTTAAAATCATATCTCTTCCTCAAGGCATTCCCACCTTAGCATACACTCTATCCGGCATCTCCGTGGTACTGGACTTGGCAACGGCTATGGACAGATGATTTCTTAAACTTGATTTTTGGTGTTGCGCCTTAGAGTCTGCCTAGCAGAGATTAAGCGCTATAAAAGTACAGAATAGAAATAGAAATAGAAAATATCCTAATTTTAAGATATCTTATGTTAAGTTTCCGGTTTAACTTTCTACAAACAAGAATTCTATACATAATAATGATCACTCTGGGGTTGTCTCATTAAAATTGCTTAATAATTAAGCATTTGACAGACATTTTTAAAAAGTCTTTAATTTCCCCGAGTTATACACTTAAGTGATTTTTTTCAGTGGGAGTTGTTAATCAATTTTTTCGACTTTTTTCGAATTTTTCGATATCTTATGTTTCCAGTTTAATTGTCGACCAAAGAGCATTCTGTACATAATAATCAGCACTTTGGTGTTTGTCTAATTAAAATTGACTAATTATTGAGAATTTTACAGGTATTTTCAAAGTCTTTGATTTCTCAGTACTATTTATTTTGGAGATTTTTTCAATGTTGCTGCTCAATACTTTGATTTTATGTCAGGTTTCCAGTTTAATTATCTGTAAACAAACAAACTAGTATTCTACACATTATAATGAACAGTTTGGTGGTGGTCTTATTAAAATCTCTCAAATGTTGAGAATTTCACAGTCTTTTTTCAGAGCTTATAATTTACTAGTTATTTTCAAATGGGCGATTTTTTCCGTGGATTTAGTCTTTTAATATCTTATTTTTAAGATATCTTATGTTAAGTTTCCACGTTAATTATCTATAAACAAGTCTTCTACACATAATAATGGACAATTTGGTGATTGTCTTATTAAACTCAAGCACATATTAAGCATTTTACAAGGATTTTAACAAAGCCTTTGATTCTCCAGTATAACTTAATAGGACGATTTTTTCCGTGGACAGATTTTAATGAGACAACCACCAAATTGTTCAACATTATGTGTAGACTGCTCGTCCATAGATAACTTAACTGAAACAATTGCATAAGATATCTTAAATGTAAGATATTGAGAGCCAAATTCCACAGAAAAAAGTCACCTAATGAAAATAACAGGAAAATCAAAGGCTATGTAAAAAAAGATTGTCAAATGCTGAATAACTGGCAAATTTTGATAAAATAAACACTAAAATGTAAAAGTAAGCATAAGATGTTTTAAAGTTGTTTTACTAAGAACACCAAAATAACCACTTCCCTTGTTTTTTATCGATCATTAAGATTCACTGACACAACTGTGTCTTCTTATAATATGCATTTTAGGTGATTTTCCATTTATGTCACGGAATTCCATCATTTTTCTGTGGTTAAAAACCACCAAACATCTTAGTTTTAAGATATATTATGTTAATGTTCCAGTTTAATTATCTACAAACTAGCATTCTGCCCATAATAATGAACAATTTGACGTTGATATTATTAACATTGGCTAATTATTGATCATGTGAGAAGCATTTTATAAGTTGTTTAAAATTGACAATAACTTTAGCCAGAATACCCAATTTTTATATTTACTTTTCTCTCAATATTTTTTTATTTTTGTCATAAGGAATATAACATATATACATCTGATTTTGACACATCATAATCAACGAGATAGATACAAAATGAAATAATATTACAAACATAGGAGTCATCACTGCTATTTTTAAAAAAGAATGAAAAAATACCTGGAGTCAGAGTGCACACTTTTATACAAAAGGGTTTTCCCACAGTTCCCAATTTGCATTAAAAATTCCTTCAGATTGGTTCAATATTGATAGACATTTTTGTTCATTGAATTTAAGTTCACACTTTTTTGGAGAAAATATATATTTGGTTTATAGTTGTTTTTGGCACATGAAAACATGTATTGTCTAGATATTACTAGTAGAAAATTTAGGGGCTAAAATGTGTCACTTACTTTGATTTTGAATAGATAGTCATAAGTATCTAATATATTGTACAATATTTTGCATGGAACCATCTTAAGTAGTTGTCAGTTACTATTTTAAAACTCCCCTTTAAAAGAGCCCTCCAAGTAGCATCATTTGCCTCCAAGTTGAGCTTTTTCCCATACTCATTTACAGCTGGGTCCTTGTGTTTCTAAATTGGTCAATATTTTGTAGACATCTTTACTACCACTCTTCAAAATAAATAGAGGTTTAAAGTGAAAAGGAATGTTTGGTCTTTGATACAAAATTTTGAGTTTTTCTGGTATGTTTTTCATAAAATTTTTTGTGCAGAGTTTTGTCCTCTGATAGTCAAATATGTTGCTTGAAAGGTTGTACTTGCTATTTAATTCTCTATGGGAAATTAATAACCCATCCTCATGAAGAATATCTCCCACAAGCCGTTTTCCTTTATTGTACCAAGAAACTAGGAAAAGGGGGTCTTTTGACAATTGGTAGTTGTGCCATATAGATGGCCGAAATATCTTCATTACACTTTGGTCAATTCTTTTGGGAAAAGTCTTTCCAATATTCAAAAATAATTTGCCAAAAATCGTTTCATGGGGCCTGTGGTTTAAATGGAAAGCTACCACCCATTAAAGTTATATAACTTAATTTGTAACCCGAATCAAGTAGCAGTAGTTTCCAGGATGACTCTGTTTGGTGTATAACTTTTCGTATCCAATTTAATTTCAAGGCTTTTTCAACATTAAACTATTGATTTCTTGTAAGACAGTAGGTGGGGCAGGAACACTCAGAAACAAATGTATTAATTTTGAAAGAAACATTCTTGTTATCAGTGTGATCCTGCCAAAGAGTGTCAGATATCTGTACTTCCATTTTCCCATCTCATTTCTAACTTTTTCCAGTGTTCTAGTATAATTTATATTTGAAATTTCTTTTAAATTTATGGAAAAATTAACCCTAACATTGTGAATTCATGACTGCCCCATTGCAGATTATAATTAACATTTAATTTTTCTTTTGAGTAATGTTTTCTGCCAATCCATATGACTTCAGTCTTCTCCAAATTCATTTCCAGCCCTGAAAAGTTTCCAAAGATTTCTAACATATTTAGAGCTGCCTCTAGGGCGTGTTGTTTATCTCAATATTTGTACGTATTTTTATTCAAACAAAGTTTCAGTAAATATATGGAATAGTGAAATAAAACAGAGCAGGTACATTGAGACATGCAGAATACATACAGGGAACTCAGTGTTAGAGATAAGAACTAATTACAACACAGCATGTGTTAAACAAGCATAACTGTGTTTTCATTGTGGAAATCTGAAGGTTGTTTGTTTATGGCATATGCTAGCCAGAAGTGGGGTAATTAGACTTGCACAAGGCTTAGGAGAAGTAAGATATATAAAAGCGAATTTAATTTAAAATCATGTAAAATGATTCTTCCATCTAAAATATTACCAACTTACCTGAAATGACATTAAGACATAATTATTAAAGTTATTAGTTTCAGATATTGACAACTAAAGCTTAGTCTTGTGTAATACAAAATCATAAATGATAGCCCTGAAGAAGGCTAGTATAGAATTTAAAGATTGTTTGGTAGATATTTATAGTGTATCTACAATAGAGAAGAAGATAGAGAAAACAAGTTTGTAAAATGTACATAATATCTGAGAAGCTGACATTTTGGCATTTCTTATATTCTGTACAAAATTTATCTGACACCAAACAAAACAAAATTATTGGTTTAGATCTATAGTGTCCACTCAATAAAAATGCCTGCCAAATGCTAAATAATTAACCAAGTTTGATGAGACAAACACCATATTGCTCATTATTATTTACAGAATGTTCATTAGAAAGGTGGTTTTTAAACCACAGAAAGTGATGGAATTCCATGATAGTAATGGAAATTCACCTAAAATCACCTAATATACATATGAGCATTTAACACATAATAATAAAGAATTCAGTGGTTGTCTTATTAAATTCTGTGAGATATTAAGCATTTTACAGGTATTTTAACAAAGCCCTTGATTTCCAAGTGTTACTTAAATGGGCGATTTTTTACATAGATTTAGTCCTCAATATATTACTTTTAAGTTATCTTATGTCAAGTTTCCAGTTTAATTATCTATAAACGAGTATTTTACATATAATAATGGACAATGTGGTGGTTGTTTTATTAAAATCATGCAAATATTAACATTTTACAGTTATTTTAACAAAGTATTTAATTTCACACTTTAACTTAAATGGGCTTTTTTACCTGGATGTTGATGTTTAATATATTTCTTTTATAATATCTTGTGTTAAGTTTCCAGATTTATGATCAATAATAGAGTATTTTAAACATTATAATGAACAAGTTGGTGGTTGTCTTATTAAAATCAAGTAAATATTAAGCATTTTACAAGGATTTTAACAAAGTCCTTGATTTCCCAGTGTTACTTAAATGGGGGATTTTTTTTTTACATAGAATTAGTCCCTCAATATCTTATTTTTAAGATATCTTATGTCAGGTTTCCAGTTTAATTATCTATAAATGAGAATTCTACATATAATAACGGACAATTTGGTGGTTGTCTTATTAAAAGCAAGCAAATATGAAGCATTTTACAGGTATTTTAACAAATGCCTTGATTTCCCAGTGTTACTTAATTAGGCAAATTTTTACATAGATTTAGTCCCTCAATATATTACTTTTAAGATATCTTATGTCAGGTTTCCAGTTTAAATATCTATAAACGAGTATTCTACATATAATAATGAACAATTCGGTGGTTGTATTATTAAAATCAAGCAATATTAAGCATTTTACAGGGATTTTAAGTCCTTGATTTCCCAGTGTTACTTAATTGGGCGATTTTTTACATAGATTTAGTCCCTCAATATTTTACTTATCTTATGTCAGAGTCTACTGGTGACCTTTGCCAAAAATCATTTTCCGCCACTTTGGCAGCCATTTTGATTTTCTGCATGAAATACAAAAAATTGGCTCCAAAACAGAGAGAGATCTATAGTGGTTTTGGCAAAATTTGGCGATTTTGGTGAAAATTAACCCACAGGGTATCTGCTTATTCTAATGTCGACTTTGTCAACACTGACATTGTTTCCCTGCCACTTTTGGTGGCCATCTTGAAATTGGCGAGTTTTTGCCAAAATCATTTTCCCGCCACTTGCGTAAAACACAAAAACGTGTTTATCTTGGGAACGGAAAGAGCTAGAGCGATTGAGATAAATTTTTTTATCCACAGTGTAGCTGCAGAGTCTACCGACGAGTTTTCGCCAAATTGTTTTCACACAACTTTTGACGGTCATCTTGAATTTCTGTGTAAAATGCAAAGCTGTGTTTATCTTAGAAATGGAGCAAATTAGAGTTATTTAGACAAAACTTTTGTCACACAGGGATATCTGCATAGTCTGCTGGTGAGTTTTTGTTGAAATCCTTCTCCTGCCACTTTTGGCGGCCATCTTGAATTTCTTCAATTTTGACCAAATTTTGAACACGTGTATCTTAAAACAGAGCGAGCTAGAGCAATTTCAAAGAAATTTTTTACCTGCAGGATATCTTTACAGTCTACTGGGAGTTTTCGCCCAAATTGTTTTCCCGCCACTTTTGGTGGCCATCTTGAATTACTGTGCAAAATGCAAAAACATGTTTATCTAAGAAACAGAGCCAGCTAGAGAAATTTTCGATGAAATGTTTGATCTGCAGGGTATTTACAGTCTCTACTGGTGAGCTTTTGCAGAAATTGTTCTCCCACCACTTTTAGTGGCCGTCCTGAATTTCTACATTAAATACAAAAACACGTTTATGTCGGCAATGGAGTGAGCTAGAGCAATTTTGACAAAAATTTTGACCCACAGGGTATCTGTAGATTCTACTGGCGACTTTTTGCCAAAATCATTTTGCTGCCACTTTTGGCACCCATTTTGAATTTCTGCGTAAAAAGAAAAAAAACGTGTTCATCTTGGAAACAGAGAGAGCTGGAGTGCTATGGCTGAAATTTTTGACCCATAGGGTATTGGAGTCTACTAGTGACTTGTCACTGAAATTGTTTTCCCCCAGATTTGGCGGCCATCTTGAATTTCTGCATAAAATGCAAAAACACGTTTATCTATGAAACGGAGTGAGTTAGAGTGATTTCGACAAAATTTTTTACCCTCAGGGTATCTGCAGTCTACCATTTTCCCGCTACCTTTGGTGATCATCTGTGAAACCTTACACATTGCACAAATGGAAAAACATTAACACAGGGAAATGCTCAATTCTACACAATCATTAATACTCATTGGGCTGTCTTGTTTTTGCAACACAAAAATAATTTGTTTTCTATTGTGAAACAATATTCTGGTCAGACTAGAAACCTAACATAAGATATCTTAAAAGTAAAATATTTAACACCAACAACTACCAATATATTGTGTAGAATGCTTGTCCATAGATAATTTAACTGGAAACTTTGCTTAAGATATCTTAAAAGTAAGATAGTGAGGGCCAAACTACATGAAAACAAGTTGCCTAATTGAAAATAACTAGAAATCAAGGACTATGTTAAAAAGTTTGTCAAATGCTTAATAATTGGGCGATTTTGATAAAATAAGCACCCAAATGATGATTTTCACGAGTAGAATGCTCATGCATAGTAAGTCCTAAAGTTATTTTACTAAGAACATTGAAATAACCCTAGCTTTTTATGTCTTCACTTTGCGGCATGGGCATACACAACCTCATGAACGACTGCTCCTCGAAAACTACAAGGCCAAGAGACTTGCTGTTTTTTATTCAAAAGATACCTTATCTATCAAGGATGAAAAATTGTTCATTCAGATCTGTTTGCTAGAACCATTACAACTAAGGTACCCCCACCCAGTGTGTGAAAATTTCAACACTTTATCAGAATTTTCTCATTGATTATTGCATAAATTTCTCTCTAATTTTGACTATCTGTACTAAGCCAAATATAGATTCCATTTGCTTGAGTATTAGGCCTGGATCTTTCTAAATTATTTTTTTATGAATTTTTAAAATAATTTTTAATGCATCAAAATTCATGAAATCATGCACTAAATCACTTATAACTTGAAAGGTATTGTATTTAGAGCATTTTGTTAAAATGTTATTCAGCTACTGTTTCTATAGCTACAACATGGTGAGTAACTTGGGAGTCTATCCCAATAGCTAAGTGAGTAATAGCTACTTTCTGAGTTTTCAGTAAGTTCCATAATGAGTAAAATCACTTGTAACTTGGAAATTATTGCATTTAGAGAATTTTGTATAAATATGTTATTCAGCTAATTTTTGGCCAGCTATAACATATTAAACTTTCAGACCTCTAGATCACTGCATAGCTGATAAATAGCTACTTTTAAGTTCTGACTGTTGACTAAATCAATTGTTACTTAAAAGCTATTGCAATTGGAGTATTTCCGGTGAATAAGTTGTTCAGTAAATTTGGGATCAGCTATAACATAGTAAAATTGCAGACCTGTTGCTCATTGGATATATGAACAATACCTATATTTAGGTTCTCATTGTTGAGTAAATCGGTTGTAACTTGAAAAGTATTGCATTTGCAGTATTTTGTTTCAAATATGTTATTCACCAGCTAAAATAAAGTGGATCTGTGTGTCCATCTGTCCAACAATTTGGGTTTTGCTGATGGATTTTAAACTTGACAGGGTGATAGGACATAACCTGGTTTAGTTTTCTTTCAAAGTTGGTGCCAGTCAGTGTGTCAATCTGTCCATGGGTCTGTCAACATTTTGGTTTCTTGGTTCTTAAAGATGCTTCCTTTCTATAATCTGTGTGTCTGTGCATTTCTCCATCAACATTTTGATAAACTTAAGTGGACACTTAGTGTATATCTTAGGATGTAAGAATCCAACTTAAGTGGACATCTTGTATATATTTTAGGATGTAAAAAGTCAATTTAAGTAAACATTTAGTGTATATCTTAGGATGTAAAACCCCAACTTAAGTGGACATCTTGTATATATTTTAGGATGTACAATCCCAACTTAAGTGGACATTTGGTATATAACTTAGGAGGTAAAAGCCCAACTTAAGTAGACATTAAGTGTATATCTTTGGAGGTAAAGCCCTAACTTAAGTGGACATCTTGTGTATATTTTAGGATGTAAAAAGCCAACTTAAGTAAACAGTTACTGTATATCTTAGGATGTAAAACCCCAACCTAAGTGGACATCTTGTATATATTTTAGGATGTAAAATCCCAACTTAAGTGGACATTTGGTATATATCTTATGAGGTAAAAACCCAACTTAAGTGGACAGTTAGTGTATATCTTTGGAGGTAAAACCCCAATTTAAGTGGTCATCTCGTGTATATTTTAGGATGTAAAAAGCCAACTTAACTGGACATTTAGTGTATATCTTAGGATGTAAAACACCAACTTTTGTGGACATTTTGTGTACACCATACATGCATTATAAATATACATAAAATAAATATTTGGCATAAAACTTAGCAAGTAGTCATTTTCATGGAAATTTATTATTCAATTGATTATGTAACTAAAATAAAAAAGAGAAAACTGTTGCAAGAATCTTAAAAATAATATCCAAATTAAAAATATCTCAATTATTTTTCTTTTCAAAAAACCAAAAGGATTTCTATTTTCAACTGGAATATTTTTGTAGAAGTCAGAACTTTTCACTTGAATATGAGATGGCTATTTTCAAAGGAAGCTTAAGTTGTGTTGAACGAAACTTAATAATTGGCACTCGCATTGAATGTGTGAAAAAATAAAGCTAAAACTACAAACAGAATGCCATGTATTTTTTATACAAAGAGCCATAGATTTAGAATACAAAAGCAATTATTTTTGGATCTTTTTATCTGATTTCCAATTCATATTTCTACACATTAAAATGTCTACTTAATGTGGCTGTTTTTACACCACTTAAGGGGACAGTCTACTTAATGATGATTTCAATCGGTTAAAACATTAAGTAGACATTTTTAGATAGACACTTGAGTTATATATTTTATATCAAACTAAAAGCATTGCATGGATATATATTTAAAATCCTTATTCAAAATATATGAAATTTTTAAACTCTCAAGTTATTATCCATAAAAATGAAAGATATAGGTTAGTTTCAACTTAAGCTGGCTTTTTACACACTGTCTACTTAATGATGAATAAAGTGTAATATATTTATATATATATATATATATATATATATATATATATATATATATATATATATATATATATATATATATATATATATATATAATATGG
Source organism: Sabellastarte sp. h YS-2021 (assembly GCA_964017235.1). NCBI lineage: Eukaryota > Metazoa > Annelida > Polychaeta > Sabellida > Sabellidae > Sabellastarte > Sabellastarte sp. h YS-2021. The sequence continues at coordinate 161,237,561 of OZ024927.1, read as the reverse complement.
TACCTTCTTTTCATGGGGTGGCCAACATAGGTACATGTATATTGGCTTATATATTATCAGCTCACCAGCCATGTATTTTCTGTTAAATTCCCACATGTTGTGCCATGTTGTGCAGTATAACATGATCTGCTTAGTATCTTGGTTATGCAGTTATTGATATGACCTTGGGCTCGAATATTTGACCTTGGGTTAGAAATTCTCTTTGTTCACTCGGGTTCAGCCTGGCTTGGCCTTAGGCTGTTACTGGGACGTGTTTGGTTTTTGCTGGACCTTGTGAACTTAGACCTAACTTATAGTTTTAATTATTTTCTATTTCTTGGGTACATTTATATGACCTTGGGAAACTATTTGACCTTTTAGTACTGGATTGACTAGGTTTGGCTTTTGTTGGGCTGGCATGTAATTGAGAGAGAGCTGGACCTGGTGAATCTAATTTATCTTTTAATGTTATATATGTTGTTATTATTAATGGTTACTTACATATTTCGTGTTGTGATTTACAATATATATATATACATATATATGAGTACATTATGATGTAGCCATAAAAATAATTTTAGTTGTAACATGTATATTAGTTGAATGTAATAAAATATATATAATCCCAATTTCTGGTTTTGTGGGAGGTCGGGAATGAGAGCATACCTTGCCAACCAGTTACATCCACATAATAACTTTGAATTTAATCCACCAAACCATTTTTGATACACTGTCTGGAAATCATGTGTGATGATGACACAGAGCATGTATGTCCTCCATCATAGCTGCTAGTGACACAAGACTGCTGCAACCTTAAACTTAAGTTTGAAATATCAGTAATTTACTATAACCTAACAGAAGAGAAATTAAAAAAATGTCAATGAAAAAAATGTCAATTATCACATGAAATATCTTCCAAACACCAAAAAAAAAATTGTTCCAGCCTTAAACTCAGTGTTAGTTTGTAGTTGAGAAGAGTTTAAGGTAATCTTTGCCTGAAGCTTCTGTTCAAGGTTTGTTACATCCACAACTTAAACATGCACTAAATTGCACAATATTTGAAATACTGTTCAAAAATTGGCAAACTTAGAGTGAATATATTTCTGTTATGACTATAGTTTTCAGCAATTTACAATAACCTTACAGGAAACACCTTTTTGTCTAGCTATATGTACATGATGAATATAAATGAAAAAATCTCAATTACCACATGAAAAAGATCAGCAATTTACAATAACCTTACAAGAAAGACCTTTTTTGTCTAGCTAAAAAAATGTCAATGAAAAAAATGTCAATTATCACATGAAATATCTTCCAAACACCAAAAAAAAATTGTTCCAACCTTAAACTCAGTGTTAGTTTGTAGTTGAGAGGAGTTTAAGGTAATCTTTGCCTGAAGCTTCTGTTCAAGGTTTGTTACATCCACAACTTAAACATGCACTGAATTGCACAATATTTGAAATACTGTTCAAAAATTGGCAAACTTAAAGTGAATATATTTCTGTTATGACTATAGTTTTCAGCAATTTACAATAACCTTACAGGAAACACCTTTTTGTCTAGCTATATGTACATGATGAATATAAATAAAAATATTTGGAATACTATTCAAAAATTTGCAATGTAAAGTCAATATAATTCTGTTATTAGGGGGAGTTTAAGGTCACATTATTGTATGAAACTTACCTATGGCCTGTTACATAAACATACAAAAGTTGAATGAAATTTCTAACAAAAGTTATTTTCAGTATATTCCATGGAGACGGAAAAGGGTAATCTCAACATAATTCCTTTATACATAAGACTTTAAGGTCACCTTAAAACATGGCACACCTTCAAAACTAGTTACAACCACATGCCAAATTTGAATTGAATCTGTCAACCCATTTTTTAGATATGGTCCAGAAAAGAAAAAAATTAAAGTCAAGATAAGTATGTTACTAGTGGGAGTTTAAGGATACCAAACTATACAGCACACCCTGAGGACCAGTTACATCCACATGCCAAATTTGAATTTAATGTGGCAAGTCATTTTTGACATACAGTCCGGAATAGAAAGTGTGACAACAGATGATGACAGATAACACCGATGCCACAAAATGAGATGACAAAGAAATCCCTATATGTCACGCAGCATAAATGCTGCTGACACAAAAATCGTCTAAAACCCGTCAGAATAGGAAAGACACCACCACCATTTGTGTTTCTGCACTGGGTGGGAACCCTCTGTTCTTTAAAGCCATTAGAACTATACTAGCCATTATATCTGGTTCCCCTAATGATTCTTTCTTTCAAATCCTCAATGCTTGCCCTTCGCTGACTATTATTATACCAATGGATAATTAGTTAAGTGTGTGGACAAGTCCCACATTTTTCTAAAAATTTAACCTATAAATATGTGTATTGTATTAGGTATTATTGCAGGATTATGGTTCATTTTTTGTTGCAATAAATCCTTGCAAAACTTGTGCAATTCATGTTCTTATATAAATTTGTCTTCCTATGAATAAAAAACATAATGGTGGATAAAGAAAGTAAACATCCCTTATCAGACATATGGAGAAAAAAATCACTCATCTTTATTAACAATATAATACTCCTCCAACACCCTTATAATATTTTATATTTGGGATATATATGTTCTCGAAATGTCATTCAGGAAGTTGCCTACGGTATCCAAGCATATTTATACATATGTATAAAACTTTCAAATCCTCTCTCACATGACTAACTGCACAAATACTTTGCAGTACTGACAGTCGTGCTTTGGATGTTTGATCATTAGCATTTACAAATAAACCTCTTAGATGGCTGTTCCATTATGGCGATGGTGCTTTGCAATAGGTTTGCAATCCTGTAAGTTGTCAGATTGTGAGGTAGATGTTTTCCATCACCTGGCATCGTACACCCATCATGTCTGAAAATTACGGAACTTTGCGATAGGTTCCTGACTGGAATGGAACAATTTTAAGCCATTGGAAATCATTACAAACTGCTAGCGATCCTTATCAGATTTTTATCATCTTAAACCCATCCCAAACATTTTTGTTTCCCAAATTCATTTTTTTATGTTGCAGTGATCGCAAACCTATCACCACATTCTCATAGCAATCTTTCCTATCTCACGGAGATCTTAAACTCATTTTTTATTGTGTTAATACATCCTATCCAATGGACAATTGCTAATACGGTCGGCACAGACCGGCCCACCAAACATCAGAAAAAGACGTCCTGTGTTTCCACCGGCCGGCCGCTCTCTAGTACTAGTGCACTTGCCAGATGTACTTCCTTCCGGTCTAGACACCGTGATGTCATAGCATCTTTTTTCGTTTGGCGCGAAATAGTGCACACAGAATTTTTCAGAGCTTCAGATTTTTGAAGTTTATCACCTACATTTTGTGTTTTTAAGTATTTTATATACTTATACAGATATCAGAGATCTTATAGACCATCATGTCTTCTCCAGGACAAAAAAGGGGTAGCTGCGGCCACGCTATGGCCAGCTTTGATGGGCATGCCTTCTGTGCCAGATGTAGGGACAAGAAGAAGGGGACGGACATGTGCGTGGAGTCACCTATCAAGGACTGTAAGTTCTGTTTGCTTCTGAACCCTGAGTAGAAAGTAAATTGGCAACCCCTGCATATAAGCTTAAAAAAGAGAAACAGGACACTAAGAAGGCTGAACTGTCATCACCTTCTAAAGACGGTACTTTAGTGGACCCATCTACCGTTTCAGTGATTGGGGCTGTAAACGACAAGGTTTCTGTGTCTTTCCCTCCAGAATCTGTACCTGAAAAGAAAGCGAAGAAGGACAAACCATCAGCTACCAAACCCAACTACCAAGGTCTACTGATAAGAAAATGGAGGAGTTGGATAAAAAATGGTCTGACAGATTTAATCGCTTGGAAGCACTTCTCATGTCTAAGTCCTTCCCACCGACCTTCTCATCAGCTGTGAAAGTCATGCCTACCCATTCTCCTCCTTCAACTATTAGCAAAGATACTGAACCATTTTTTCAGTGGACCTCAACAGAGCACACTGGCCAGGACTCCTCTGCTTTATTGCATCAGCCTTCCAGCCAGCTCAGATCTGACCAACCACTGCAGGAATCTTCACCTAAGTGGACTGTGTCCGACTTCTCTGCTCCCAAGCATCAGTCAACCAGCCAGCTTATTACTGACCGACCCTGACCGGATTCATCACAGAAGTGCACTGGTTCTGACTCCTCTGCTATCAAGTATCAGTCGTCCAGCCAGCTTCCATCTGACTGGCACCGACCTCAACCTTCAGAGCGCACTGGTACCGACTCCTCTGCCCCCAGGCATCAGTCTACCAGCCAGCTTGTATCTCATCGACCTCATGCTCACTGACCCAAGTCTTCAGTGCCTACCAACACTGGCTCTCCCCATTTGCACTGACCAAGGAAGGACAGTGCTTCTAGTTGCAGTTCTGAGGCCGGTTGTGAGCTCTCTGACCGACCAGGGTTGGAGTCAAATCCTTTGAGGATTGAGGCAAAGTGGACCATTTTTACAAAGTGGTGCATCACTAATCAGGGCACCCCCTGTAAATTCAATTGCTGACTTCCTTATGTATCTTTTTGAGGACAGGAAGTTACAGCCCAGCACCATTGATGGATACAGGTCAGCCATTGCTGATAAACTCGGAAATTCAACCCTCAACATCAGCAAAGATGAAAATCTCACTCGCCTCTTTGAAACCTATCCCTGGTTTTACACCAGCTGACAAAGGCTCCCTTTGAACCAATCAAGGAGGCCTCCTTGAAGCATCTGACTTTCAAAACAGTTTTCCTCCTAGCCCTTGGTTCAGGCAAACGCAGAAGTGAGATTCATGCTTGGCAAACTTGTCTGACTGGTCCAAGGCGTCTCTGGACCCATCACCCAGCTTTCTTTCCAAGAACCAGCTGGCCAAAGAGGGTCCGAACAGTGTGGCCCCAGTGGTTATACCAGCCCTGGCCCCAACTCTGGATAGGTCCCTCAAGTCTGACAGGTCCCTCTGTCCGGTCAGAGCATTACGCTACTATTTGGACAGGACCTCAGGCAGAATAAGGAGTTAGTCTTTGTCTCCTTCAAGAAAGGTTTCGATAAAGACATACCAATTCCCCTTCCTCTATGAATGAGAAAGAACCTTGTGGTTCAAGGTCATTATAGGAAAGAGTATATATAGGAATGGTATTGGGACCTGATACTACTTCCTCTTCCTGTTTGGACTGGAGGGTATCTACATGACTAACTTCAGGATTTAAGTTACACCCTAAAGATTTATTTACATGGCCTTTACTGGTATTCTTCTGATCTGCACCAGACTTTATATCTAAAGTTTTACACAAATGATTATTCTTGTTTGTGCATTTGTTTTGTCACTTTGACTTGATGTAAATAAATCTTGAGAAGAAATTTCATCAGAAGGGTCAAAATTTAGCAATAAAGCAAATGTATTGTGAGTATGGACTGGGGCAGCAGCATTAGTTAAAAAACAGTCAAGAACTTTTGTTGCTTCCTTACAATGGTTGGAATGGGTTGTTTTTAAATCCCACTATCTTGTGCAGTCATAAAATGTGTATGATGAATATCACTGCTTGAAAGATCCAGCTACGACTTAACCTTAGTCACTGAAGGTTCTTCGTGCGGGTGTGAAGTAGTATCAGATCTTTGCTGGACTACCTCTGCAAATGACCTGCCATCATGTTTGTTTTGAAACACCTTGTGTTTATGCCACCATTTAAGCCATTGATCTTTGGTAGCAAGACATTTTGACTTCCTATCTTTAGACCAAACATATCTAACTTTATGGATGTGGTGTACATTAGTACCCACACCCCTATTTGCTCGTTTTTGAGTGTTTCAATTTATTTCTGCAATCTATGTCAGAATGTGCAAAAGATTTTCCCAGCTTCTCAAAACATGTGGAACAAATATGCCTATACAGAGTTCCTTTTGTTTCATGAGTTTTTCCAAACGTACAAGAATTTTGATTAAAAAACTGACATCCTACTAGGTTTGGAAGAAATTTTTGAACCCACATTTTGATTTTTGGTTTGGATCTGCGAGATATGTCTTTGAGCAATTACTCGCCTTATCCTATCAATTTTTTCACTCTGAAAAATCACGAATATCTCCCTGCTCCATCCTGCATAATAAAAGGGCATGACTGGCCTTTACCGCCCCCAAGAAAAGTCCTGAGCATCTTCCAACAAAGCAATCATATAATTCTCTTTTAATTTTGAATTTTGTTCCTCTTTCGTGGTATGGCAAAAGCCAGTCACCCATTGCAGGACAGTAAGCTGATCATACAAAATTCATTTAGTCAAGTAAGTTCTTCCAATCTCTCTTGTACTTGAGCTTGAATGGTTGCGTTCTGTCTGAGCTCAATCAAGTTGGGTATGTTTGGAATTGTGACTTGCTCACCGACTGAAATTTGCTCCTGCACAACAGTTTTAGAAGATTTGTTTTTAGGACTACTAGTTTTTGGTTTCTTGCTACTTTTGACAAGCTTCGGATCAGAAGTCTTTTTGCATTCAGTGTTTTTTAATTTGTCTAATCTCGTAGCTATCTGTTGAAGTTGTTACAAAATTTGCTGATTAACAAACAGTTGAACGCTGCAGAACCCGTGAGCTTAGGTTATGCGACTTCAAAGAACCTCACTACACTGTACATGTGTACATTTCCTAGGTCAGCTAGGGCCTTCAAGTTAGAACCCGTGTCTCTGAGCCTTTCATATCCCCAATTGCAGTAGATTTTCCTTATATATCTCACAGAGAGCTCATATAGCCCGAGAGAAGACCACCAATGGACTGACTAACTACTACTTCTGCCAGTCGAATTGGCCTGGTGACTACCCATTCCCATATTCTTGTCCTCATTCGATAATTTTGTTTTCAACTATATCAGAAGTGTCTGACATACTAATAACTGCCGACCAATCCAAATTACTAATACTAGAAGTATCAGATTCTGAGGCAACTGTATTAACACTTTGCTTTGAATTCAACAGAGTATTCAAAAATACCTTATCAGTACATGTTTGACTTTTGACAGGTATTCTAATACTGTTTTGCTTGGTAGAACGCAAATTATACTGTCTGTTATTCTTCATGTATCATATAACGCTAAAATACTTCATGAATTAGAATTGCAATACTAAAATACTATTCTAAAATAAAATAAATTATAATATAAAACAGAGATACCAAAGTGGTGTAATAACCAGTGTTATAAGCATAATCAATGAAATGGATACTTATTTACAATTTAGAGGGGCCACGGTGGCAGAGTGGTAACACTCTCACCTCCCACCTCTGAGGCCGGGGTTCGATTCCCGACACGGCCTCAAGCGGGAAAGCTGGTAGTTGCTTGCCGTTGGTCGGCAGTTTACAGTACAGAACCCTAACGAACTGTATGTACTGGTTTCCTCTGCCCTTCCAACTACCCGTCGTGATATGACCTGTACAGTGTTGAAAGCGACGTAAAACCCCAAATAAATAAATATTTACAATTTAGGGACATCAATAGTACAATGAGAAAGAAATACAAGCATTCTAAACCATATTGGAATGAACAGTTAACTTTAGCATTTAAATCAATGACACAGTGTGAAAAAGATTTTAGAAATCTTAAAGGTGATAGAAATATCAAGAACCACTTGTGTAATTTGTTAGAAATGATAATAACAATGTCATCAGTAATATTGAACATTTAGGCAAAAATAATCAAAAGCAATTTTGGAATACAATAAAACAATTGGGACCGAAAAAGAGGGATATACCTTTGAAAGTTGAAAAAAGAAGGTAATTTAGTCAGTAATGTTGAGGATGTTTTAAATGTCTGGAAAAATGATTTTGAGCAGTTGTACAATCCACCAGCTCAGCCTGTAGACCATGAATTTGTTAATTTTGTTAATAATGAAAAAACACATTTAGAACTCACTCTTAACAATACTCAAAACACAAATGATGTCCTTAATTCTCCTATTACATTTGTAGAAGTCAGGAGGTCAATACTTTTAAGTAAAAAGAATAAGACACCTGGTGTTGACTTGATACCTAATGAAGTAATTAAAAATCCAAAAATATGTAAAGTACTTTTTACATTGTTTAATTTCTGTTTTCAAAACGATATTGTGCCTAATTTATGGTTGAAATCTACTGTTAAACCCATTCCAAAAATCCTGAAAAATCACCTTATGTGCCAATGAATTATGGTGGTATTAGTCTAATATCCAGTATTGCTAAAATATACAGTAGTATTTTAAACTCTAGAGTTTCAGCATATCTAGAAGATAATAAATTTCTAGTTGAAGAACAGAATGGTTTTAGAAAAGGTAGGTCCTATGAAGACCACATATTTGTACTATCTTCAGTTATAAAAAGAAAAAAACCCAGAAAATAAAAGTGTTTTTGCAGCTTTTATAGACATGTCAAAAGCATTTGACTGTATAAATCATGATTTCTTGTTTTATAAACTGCTAAAGAATAACATTGGTGGCAAAATTTATTATGCAATCCAGGAGCTGTATAAAGAAACAGTATCCTGTGTGCAGCTTAGCAATATGAATACTGAATGGTTTCAAACTCTGTAAGGAGTTAGACAAGGGGATAATTTATCTCCCACTCTTTTCAATATTTATATTAATGACCTTGCAGAAGAATGAAAAAGTATGAATCTTGGTATTAAAATGGGATATTTACACATTTGTATTCTACTATTGGCAGATGATATTGTGTTGGTAAGGGAACATGAACAAAATTTGCAACGTATGCTTAGTTCTATTGAAGATGAATGTCATTTTTTGTGCTACTGTAGTGGATACAAGACCGAGCGCAAACAATTTCTTCTTGATACAAAATTTAATGTATCAAATCTAAAATTATTATCACCAAATGGATTATTTATTGCATTTATGACCAGTGAATCTGCATTTCTTTTAAAATTTGTTGAATGTATTTGGATGAAAAAAAACTTTTCTAGAAAATCAATCATATTACTTTGCCTGCTTACATGTGTTTTCTTGTTTGTTCTGGTCTATATAATGTTCTGTAAAATGTTCCATCATCACAACATTTTATTTTACTGGTAGTTTCAGAGTGACTTATAAGCCCAATAGAGGGCTAGGTATTTTTATATTTGCTGTATTTATTGTTTATGTAAAATATATACATGTCACCTTAATAAAATAAATAAATAAAATAAAATAATATAAAAGGGACACTGGTCAAGGGCAAGGCTCTTCATTGTGGAGAGATTAATGTAAGGATATGTAAGGTGTTGAAATGGGGATCATGGAAATGCATTGTGGGGTATTGAATGTTTAATTATATGTGATCATTTTATCTATTCTAGTCACTTTCGCTGTAGTTTAACATATTTCTTAATTTACTGAAAACTGCTGGGAAAAATCATCCAAATGTACAAGGTCTGCTCAACATGCAGTGAAAAATGTATCGTGCTGCGTAACTGTGCGTAGCCCTTTAGTAAGGATATTTTTATCTCACTTATGGGGACAGTTCACCTAATGATGATTTTAAGTCCTTTAAACATTAAGTAGACATTTAAGTTAAACAGTCATGTGATATCTTTTATTTCTAGTAAAAGCTTTGGTATGAATATATATTTTTATCTCCCGCCGGCTGATAGGCCCGATAAGGGAGATTATAAAATGCCCTCCGTTCGTGCGTCCGTTCGTCACGTTTTTACAAAAGCCTTTCTATCTCTTAAAATATTATAGCTAGAGCTTCCAAATTTGCAGGATAAATTCATTATTGGAAAAACTTGCCTGGGAATCTTTTTCGGCTGATTCTGAAAAACAAGATGGCTGCCACAGGTGTTAACAAGATGGCTGCCATGTTTTTTTGGGGGGTGTCCTGCCATGGGTATTTGCACGTATCATCACCAAATTGTATATGTAGCTTTATTATTTCAATACCTTGCTTGGTATTGATTTTCGCTTATGTCTTTTCATTTGATGCTGTTTTTTCAGACCTATTTCCATAGCTAAGTAATAGCAACGGTGGCTACTTTCAGTAAAGTGCTCATAACTCCAAAACGACTGCACTTAGAGCATTTCTGTAAAATACGTTGTTCAGCTACTTTCTCCATGCCTACAAGATGGTACCACTTTTAGGGGTCTATCTTGATAGCTAAATGAGTAATAGCTATTTTCTGTTTTTAACAATGACCAAAATGAGTAAGTTGCTTTTATCTTTGCAACTATTACAATATTGGTCTCAAATATGTTGTTGAACAACTCCTTCATATACTATATCACGGTGAGGTTTCCAAGGCGTAGCACCATAGCTAGCTGAGTAATAGCTACACTAAGTTTAACATTTGACCATTGAGAAAGTCACTTATAATTCAAAAACTATTGAATATACAGGATTTTTGTCAAATATATTGTTCACCTACTTTTTGATGTACTGTGTCATGGTGAATTTTCGGAGCTGTAAGTCCATAGCTAACTGAGTAATAGCTACTTTGAAATTTCTTAATTTCCACATTGGGTGAATCACTAAACTATTGAATTTAGGGAATTATTGTCAAATATAATAATCATTTACTTTTTAATGTTCTGTGTCGTGGCTAAGTTTCAGGATTTTTGTCAAATATATTGTTCACCTACTTTTTGATGTACTGTGTCATGGTGAATTTTCGGAGCTGTAAGTCCATAGCTAACTGAGTAATAGCTACTTTGAAATTTCTTAATTTCCACATTGGGTGAATCACTAAACTATTGAATTTAGGGAATTATTGTCAAATATAATAATCATTTACTTTTTAATGTTCTGTGTCGTGGCTAAGTTTCAGAGCTGTATCTCCATAGCTAACTGAGTAATGGCTACTTTGAATTTCAACATTGAGTAATCACTTATAACTCCAAAACTATTGAATTTAGAGAATTATTGTCAAATATGTTGTTCACTTACTTTTTGATGTACTGTGTCATGTAAAATTTTCACAGCTGTATCTCCATAGCTACCTGAGTAATAGCTACTTTTGGGGGTTTTCCATTGAGTAAATCACTTAGAACAGCAAAACTGTTGAATTTAAAGGATTTCTGTTAAATATATTGTTCACCTACTTTTTGATGTACTGTGTAATGGCAAATTTTCACAGCTGTAGGTCCATAGCTAACTGAGTAATAGCTACTTTGATTTTTGTGGAAAATGAAAAAGTGTGAATATCTCAAAAACCGTAAGAGATAGAGCGATTTCGAGCGAATTTTTGATCCACAGGGTACTATGAGAGTATCCTATGCAAAGGAAAAAATTTTCAATTTGCGCCACTTTTGGCGGCCATCTTAGATTTTAGCAGCAAGAAAAAAAGTGTGAATATCTTGAAAACCGTACGAGATAGAGCGATTTCGATCGAATTTTTGACCCGCACGATTATAATAGGTATAAGAGTGTCCTATGCAAAGGGGAAAAATTTCAATTTTCGCCACTTTTGGCGGCCATCTTGGATTTTAGCGGAAAATAAAAAAGTGTGAATATCTCGAAAACCATAAGAGATAGAGTGATTTCGATCAAATTTTTTACCCATATGGTAGTATAAGAGTGTCCTATGCAAAAGGGAAAAATTTCAATTTTCCCCACTTTTGGCGGCCATCTTGGATTTTAGCGGAAAATAAAAAAGTGTGAATATCTCGAAAACCATAAGAGATAGAGTGATTTCGATCAAATTTTTTACCCATAGGGTAGTATAAGAGTGTCCTATGCAAAAGGGAAAAATTTCAATTTTCCCCACCTTTGGCGGTCATCTTGGATTTTAGCGGAAAATTATAAAGTGTGAAAATTTCGAAAACCATACAATATAGAGCAATTTTGAGAGAATTTTTGACCCGCACGGTAGTACAAGACTATCCTATGGAAAGGGGGAAAATTTCAATTTTTGCCAATTTTGGCGGCATCTTGGATATTAGCGGAAAATGAAAAAGTGTAAATATCTCGAAAACCGTAAGAGAGAGAGCGATTTCGAGCGATTTTTTTGGCCCACAGGGTAGTACAAGAGTGTCCTATGCAAAAGGGAAAATTTCAATTTTTGCCACTTTTGGAGGCTATCTTGGATTTCAGCAGAAAATAAACATCTTCAAATTGGTAAGAGATAGAGCGATTTTGAGCGTACTTTTGACCCACAGGGTAGTACAACAGTATTCTGTGCCCAGGGGAAAAACACCATCTTGGACTTTAGCGGAAAATGAAAAATTGTGAATATCTCGGAAACGTATTTCTTCCCCTGTAATGCTCGGTGGGAGATATATACCACGGCAGTGGTTTTGTAAAAAAATGAATTTTTTTTTCTAATTTGAGAAATTATTAAACTTTCAAGTCATTATTATTAAAAGTGAAACATATAGGACAGTGTTGACTTAAGTTGTTTTTTTTATAGTGTAATATTTCTATATATAAGTGACTATTCAGTAGGGGCATTGCACTGCCTTTGATTACAAAATGTTTTCAGGATTAACCTATGTCAAAATACTTATGAGGTACATATAGAATGTAGAAGTTGAGATTTGCAAAAGTTGTACAGATTGACTTGTACAAGTTGCAGCCTGTACAAAATTTGGATCTGTACAAATTGCAACGTGTGCAGGCTCTATATTTTATCAGTTTAACAATGTCTTTTAGTGAATTTATACTTTAAAATTTATAAAATCATATCTGATCTTCATGAATGTCAAATACCCTGGTAAGTATACTTCTTAGATGAAAAATCAAACTGTTGACCTGTGTTTTTAAAATTTTGTTGAATATACACTACACTTTTAATGCAGACATTACGTATATTTTTTTAAAGATAGAGTCACACTGGCCTAACTGAAGCCTGTATATGTCTTTAGGGTAAGTTGGTGCTGGTAACATTATAATTTCTACTCGTGTTTTCTGTCCAGAATTATCCTAAATTTATCTATTCCACAACAAATGGACAAAAAAATTAATTCTGTTATAAAACCACATCAGAATTTGAAGACTAAGGATTTTATAAATGAAAAGCATGTGTCAATTACAATTATGCATATACTGTCATCTATTCTTTGATATTTTCCATTCCCCACTTGTGATCCTAGTTTATAACCTTGGGGTAATTCACAAAATATCCTTGATGCTAAAAGAAGTCACATCAAGACAGTTGATTGCATTTAGATGATTTCTATTTTTACTTATTACTTTTTAAACTTTTATTAAATACATACATTTTAACTTTTTAAACCTTTTTTTAAATACATACACATTTATATTTTAATTAATATTAATAATGTGTTTTTTGCATTTATAAGTGTTACTGGCAAACATTTTCAAATCTTTTCTGTAAATTGAGTGTTAATCTTTGGGGAAAAATTTATATATGACACTCTCACATTAATTTTAATATTTTTCACATAAAATAAGATACATTTTCAAAACATTGCTAATTTAACAAAAATTCTCTTGTAATCCAACTTGTACACCAGTATTATACAAGTTTGGCATATTTGAAGGGGAAATTCTGTGCAAATAATAACTTGTGTATCCAATCTTGTGAGGCTCTTTGTACGAGTTGCAACTTGTACAAAATGTAAACTTGAACAAAACAAAAGCAAAAAACAACATCTATAAAATGAATAGTTACTTTTTCAGTCATGGGATTGTGTATATCAGTCAGGCCATCGCTTTGTAGGACTACCGCCACCGAGTAGATACATAAATAACTAGCTACACGATAAGAGACTCCTGACAGCTACACTATGACTGGCCAGCTGCTGAGTTAATGACGCACATATTTACTCATGTGCACAGAGAATCATGAGATCTATTGGGTAACAAACCAGGCCTCATGAAGTAATACACCCGGGGATTTTGGATCTAGCAGTGTTTATATATTTCTACAACATGTCTATACTAAACTTAAACCATCCCTTACCATTTTAGTGCAATGAGAATATGAAAATTTTGTTGACATATTTATACTATTTCTAGTTTACTTTGTCATCTGTGTACTTTGGTATTGTTTTACACGTGTACCTACTATGACAAATTTAGACTAAAGTGGACGGTAAAACCAGCTGCTGATTATATAACATTGCTCATGAATATTCCATAAAGTTCAAGCAAAACATGTAATATTTCGATTTGTGCAAGCATGCATTCACCAATTTTTAAATTGATTGGTTAATTGCTCTCAATAAAAAGCAGCAGCAGGCACAAAATAGGGGCATTTGATGAAGGGTCTTAGCTTGGTGTCAAGCTTAAAGTTAAGACTTTTGTCCCTTTATTTATTTACTTATTTATTTACCCATTATTTATTTTTATAGAGTATAAACGTATGCCTGAAGCAAGGCTAGACAGTGTGTATACCTGTGCAAAATGTTTTTTGCAAATGTTAAATTTCAGATAGTTTGAAAATGTAAGAACATGTTTCTATTCACCCAAACATGAAACACTCTTAGCGTTTGCAATCTCTTTTCAAACTTTTGGAAAAAAAAACTAATCTGAACACTCAAGACTTTTTTGGTATTCAATCTTTTGCAACAAAGATCATGTGTGGAGTTGGGATGCATGAGTACACATCATTTTTTTCCGGCCCACACTTGCCATTAACAAGTTGGTCATTAAAAACTATTATTAGATCAGAGAGTGACATTTATTTTTGTTAAATTTCAAATCTGTGTTTATCTGTGGAAACTAACCATTATTAAAATATTGCTGATACTTTTCAAAAAATTATAATTAGTATTTTGCTTTGCATAGGTAAAATTCAACTGAAATTGTACACTTTATTTTTTTTTATTTAGTCTAGACAACAGGAGTTTTGACAGTGCCAAATGACAAGTTATATAAATAAATGGAGTAGACTACCAGTTATGTAAACGTCTGTTAAATTTATAAGAGCAATGCATATCATGGTGTAGTCTATGTCTAAATTTGCCATACGTCATTTTATATTTATTTATGAAAATTAACATACAAGAGCTGAAAAGATGGGGGTTATATGGCCTGTGTTACACGTGTAAATGGGGGCCACGGTGGCAGAGACGATCCCCGTCATGGCCTGAAGTGGGAAAGCTGGTAGTTGCTTGCCGTTGGTCGGCAGTTTACAGTACAGAACCCTAGCGAACTCTATGTACTGGTTTCCTCTGCCCTTCCAACTACCCGTCGTGATATGACCTGTACAGTGTTGAAAGCGACGTAAAACCCCAAATAAACAAATACACGTGTAAATATATGTTCATCAGAACATTACATACATTAGACTCTACTTATAAGGGATACTTGATATATATCATAATGTACAATGTGGATAAATATCATTTGGTTCTGCAGATTTTGAACATTTGGAACATTGTGAAAAGTGAAGGTCAGTCTTATGTATATTGCTTTTAAATATCCAAGATTTAACTTTAGTATTAAAGTATAGCTATATCTGAAATATTCATTGTAAATGAAATGCAGTTATATTTAGAAAATTAGCTACAGTCATGAGGTAATTGAAGTTGTATAATTACAAGGGGTTCATTGTTGTGTGTGTTATACTGTTTGTCTAGTGGGGAACTTTTGGGCTATAGCAAAAAGGGGGGAGTTTCAATTTACAAGATAAAAGGGGATATATAAATAGCTATTGTTAAATGATAAAAAGACAACCTTACCACTGCTAGTGGTTAGATATTAGTTTACTTTTAATTGGTCCAACTGGACAGTAAATGCCATGTATGTTTTTTGAATGACATATTATTATTGGCCAGAATGTTTCATTGAGTGTGATTGGTTGGTCAGCAAGATTTGGAGATTAGATTTCAACTTTGGATAAAAACAATGTTGATGGTGATCAGTTAGTTCAGAGAGTCAGTCAGTTAGACAGTGTTGTTATAGAAAGAGAGAAACAAACATAGATGTAAATATGTTTATTGGAATGTAGAGTTAAGCAAAAAGTCAAGGAAAGAGTTATGTGTTTAAAAACCGGATATTGAGATAGAATAAGCTACATAAACATAACATTTTTGAGAATAGCAAAGTGTTCAAGTTATAATGGTGATAATTTATATGGCAGTGTTATTAGTGTGGGAAAAACTCTGAACAAATGGAACTTGTCTGCTGGTAAAGTGTATTTTCGAAATGTTATTAAATGAAGTTTACTTATTGTCGAACAGTAAAAAAATGAAATTATGATCGGGCTTTAAATAAAATACAGGAAGGAAGTAATAGTTGTCATTTGTGTATTGGATATTAAAACGACAAAAATATAAAGAAATATACATAAATTAAATCACACTTAAACAACAAAGTAACAATCAATCATAAAATTAACGGTGTGATAGTACTACATATACTATGTGCACAAAAACAAATATGCTTGTACTATGAATGCTCTGTGTGTATATGTTGTATTGAATGAAGATAACCATTGAATGTATACATTCAATGGGTTAGTCATTGAATGTGTAGATTCAATGGCTTGGCCATTGAATGTACACATTCAATAGCAAGCAGCCATTGAATGTGTAGATTCAATGGCTTAACTGTGGAATGTGTACATTCAACAGTCAAAGTCATTGAATGTGTATATGAACTTAACAAATCAAATAAGCAGTTGACACTGCATAAAATGTTACATATTTTTGTCATTTTCTTAATGTCACATGATATCAACTTAAAAATTAACTAAATTAAAGGCAGTCACAATCTTGTCTTATAACAAACACTTTTTTTCTAAAAAAATGTTTATCTTTATCTGTTTTCTAATTATACTGTCCAAATGAACCTCTCTAATATACTTAGGGTGCTATTGTGGGGCTAATTACAATTAAATTAGCCACATAATTAGATGGATAAGTGATGTCACATTTTAGAAGCATACACTTAAAGGCCATAAGATCACTACTTAGGCTTGAACTGTTTCTCTTTTATTCTTTGATTGAGAGGCAAAATGTTTTAATGTTTGTGGATTAAAGTAGAGCTTATTATAATATAGCTTTCATAATGGCTTTGATTAGAAAGGAGTCGTGTGGAAATTAGTATATGTTCTATGCAGTAGCAGAATGATGCCACAGAAGCTTATTTTGTAATAAGAAGTGATTTGCAAAGTATAAAGACAGTAAATAAAACAATGTGATGAAATATATGAAACTTATGTCGTGACATATGTTTATTAATTTTAATGTTGTAGACTGATCCTTCTTTATGCTAATTCATGAAATGTACCACCTTTATGCTTATTGTTAGGCTAGAAAATATCCAATCTAGGTTATAAATTAAGTCTTTGCAATCTATATCAACATTTCAGATTTAATAATTTATACATTCAATGACTTGGGTTATTGAATGTACACATTCAATGATTTTAGCCATTGAATCTACACATTCCACAGCTCAGCCATTGAATGTACACATTCAATAAATTACCCATTGAAACTACACATTCAATAGCTTGACCCATTGAATGTATACATTCAATGGTTATCCACATTACAACATATACAACATATATACAGATAATCAAACCAGCTGACATCATTTATCATATATGTCTGAAAATAATTTTCACAATTTATTTGATTTTGATGATAATAAGTGTAACAAGTAGCAACAATGATAGAGAGAACACAGAACTTTCCAAATAGGATTGATAAAAAAATATACAAGAATAAAACCTTATAACTTTGAGGTCTGCATATCTGATCATGAAAGTAGTAATAAGAAGGATAATTTGGACCAAAATTATTCATCTAAATTTCATTGGTAAGACAGTATTGACAACAATTGAATGTGTATCAAATATATATTGCATTAAACTAACGTCTGGTTGTACAGGTTTTGGATGATTGTGAGGATATGGGACATTTGGGTTTGGAAATCAAAATCAGGGGTTAGATTAAATCTTTAACCTTTAAAAGTGAAAACATTAGCACAGATTTGTCTTAATTTTCTTATTTCTATCAAAACAGTACTGTTCCACTTTTGAAAATGATATAAATAAATCTTTAAAAAATCATATTTTTCTTAATTTTCTCAGTATTCTTCAAAACAGTAAAGTAGATTAAAATGTTAATGAGGGGGCACGGTGGTGCAGTGGTAACACACTCGTCTCCCACCTCTGAGGTTTGGGGTTTAAACCCAGGACCTTATGTTGGTAGTTACTGTACAGTTATCAAAGTGACATAAAACCCCAAATAAGTAAATTAATGTTAATGAACATATCAGTAGATTTAATAACATCCAATGCTTCCACATGATCTGGACATCAAACATATATGTCACATATTGCTTGATTAAATTAACAATATTAGTTACATGTTAAACGTAAGACAAATATCTAAAATATATTCTAAAGTTAATTTGCTTTACAAAAAATTTTTATTTCACTTATGGACCACATTGAAAATCCCACAGCAAAATCACTGAATATTTACACAGAAATCCCAAGATGTGGAATTGAAAATCCCCAAGATAAAATAGCCATAAAAATAAGATAATAGTAATATACGATACACTTTATTTGAGATGTTTGAGTGGGTTTCAGAGCATACATTGACTGCAGTGGTGAGTCAATTCTCTGACTTTCTAAGCTTTTATCAATGAAAAAATCAGTAGGCTTGACCTAATAGCAGCAATAGGCTGTATACCTTTCATTATACATTTTGTTAAACTTCCACATAGACATCAGGACAAACACAAACCCTTTTCCTTGATTGTAATTAATTACTCTATTTCTGTTTTGATGAACAGGAAATTGAAGCCACATTAAAGGTCTACATATGTGTACAGAAATCAATTAATAACAAGACAAAATAATAATGCATTTGTAATTAGTATAGTATTAGGACTTTTTATATTGATGATTTTCAATCTATAGATTTTCATATACAATCTTTACTTTTAGTCAAGTAATTTTAAATATTCAATTGGTCAATGTAAGACAGTTTGTTTATCAAGTTTACCAACAAACACCAAATCATATAGTGAAGCCAGTACTGTATACACTGACTGTACACACAACAGCTGACGTATGCACAAGAGATAAAATGGCTACTGTTTGTGTTGAAGCAGAAAGCCGACAAGCAACATAAAAAGTGAAATGTTTATCTAAGTACAATGTCTAATTTCAATTATATCTGTCTACCCTGCAATACTGGAATCGCCTTATGACAATGGATTATTCACGTTTAACAAGAAAAATTTTAGAGTATGATTTGTGTAATTTTAACAATGAAAATGGGTCTGGACATGTCTATAGAATAGCAAAAATTTTGAAATGTGAAGAGAATATTCTACACGGTGAACAATTCAACCTACAGTCATAAAGTGATAAGCTTTATGATGAAATGCATTATGAATGGTCTAAATATATTCCAACAAAATCAAAGTTGAGAAATTTAATCAATATATTAAAGCATCAGGATACCTTAAAATATCTTTATCCAGATTTCAAAGATCACTAATGGCCCAACTGAGGTTAGATATATTGCCTCTTGCCCTAGAAACTGGGAGATACTACCGAATACCAATTGAAAACAGATTTTGTAAATTATGCCAAAATGAAAATATTGAGGATGAAATCCACTTTCTATGCTGTTGTAAACATTTTGACCATGAGCATTTATTATTTTTCACCAAATTAGCTGAAACAGGAAAAAATATTTTTGAAATGTCAGATAATGAAAAGTTTGTGTACATAATGCAACTTCCCAGCCAGCACTACATATGAGACCAACAAGGGTCCCATATGGGATCACATATGGGGCCTATGTCAGTTCCCTATATGGGCCCCAGTCAGTTTTTGCAAACAGTTTTGGGATGGGGCCAATATGGTTTATCTATATGGGTAATACATGGGCCCCACATGGGGGCCATATTGGTCAATAGAATGGGTCCCACATGGGTCCAATGTGTGATTTGAATATGGGCCCCAGATGGGTTTTGTAAATGGTTTTCAGATGGGGCCAATATGGCATATCTATATGGGTAATACATGGGCCCAACATGGGGACCATATTTTTAAACAGAATGGGTCCCACATGGGCCCAATGTGTGATTTGAATATGGGCCCCAGATGGGTTTTCCAAATGGTTTTTAGATGGGGCCAATACAGTTTATTTATATGGGTAATACATGGGCCCAATATGGGGACCATATTGTGAAATAAAGTGGGTCCCACATGGGCCTAACTTGTGATTTGAATATGGGCCCCAGATGGGTTTTGCACATCATATTTTGATGGAACCAGTATGAGGTCTGTATATGGGTCATATGTAGGCCCAACAAGGGCACTAAATGGTAAAATAGACCAGGTCCTGTATTGGTCCTACATATATGTTCCAGATGATTTTTGATGAGATCAGTATGGCCTTTCTATATGGGCCACACAAGGGAGACACATGATAAAATAAATCAGGTCCTTCATTGGCCCTACATAGGTTCACATGTGAGCCAATGTGGGATTTTGTACAAAGAGTTTTAGTGGAACCAATATGCTTAAAACAGTTAAAAGGCAGATTTCACAAGCAAAACAAAATATTCTCCAGAAGACATGAAGAATATACATTAAATGATATGTGCATTTATTTATCTATAGGATCCCAAAGAATGGTTTGTGCCATTACACTAAGGTATTAAAATATTAAAAACAGTAATTTGTCAAAATAACCTTGCAATTATAGCTTTTCTCATTGTTAGTTGAAATTTAAGTGTCTACCAATGAAAATAGATGTAATATATTTGACATTCATTTAAATGGACTCTATTCATTACAAATATTTAGTATATGTTTCAATGGACACTCATACTCAGCAATGTTTGAACACTTTGTGATGTGAACAATATACATTAATCTAGAACATGGAAGAAATGTTAAATTAAAAGACCTTCATGTTTTTGCATTCAAAACACCAGTGCAATTAACATATACTAGTACCTGTCTCAGTTTACTCAGGAACCCTTTTAAAATTATCAGTTATTGAAATTATTATCAAATTCTAAATATGTAAAATGCTGTATAACTACTAGGGCTGTAATCATTAGTGATTTCTGTAGATCGAGGATCGCCTGTTAGATGCGAGTTGAACTCGAGTAAATGACACAAATATAAATAAAATAACAATGTCCAAATATTGTCATTAAGTGATCCGCCATTACGCACAGATATATATGAGCACTTTATGGAACTGCCACGTAAATCAGGGAAATAAAAAAAACGACCATTGCTCATTGATTTTTACGTCTTTATGGTTAAAAAAATTGCAAAAGTGGTAGTTTGTAACAAGATTAGTATATCATTATATATTTCTTAAAAACCCGAGTTTAAATTGCGTAAACCGATGTCATTCCCAAATATCGCCCATCGAGTTATGACTCGAGTTTCGGTCAACTCGCTACAGCACTAATAACTACAACTCTTGTATTTATAACATATATACATTCAAAATGAAACTAAAATTGAGTCCTACAATATTTTGTCATTTTTGCAGCATTTAATTACTTTAAGGACCTGAGAAGTAAATGAAGTTGTACATTCCCAGAATAGGTTTGAGCAATGTGTTAGCTGTTTCTGCTTGGCCATGTAACTCTGTTTGTATGGCCCAGGATGATGGAAAATGATGAAAATATAAAACACCATATCTTCACCATATAAGGATATTGTATTATCAATATTACTATTTGAACATGTGTAAAAAAGGGGTACTTAAATTTATGATTTTAGAACCATGAGGCTATTTAAAGGCAAGTTCCTTTTTTATTTTGTTCTGGTAGTAATTAAGAAATCTGCAAAGAATATTTATGAATCTGTTATCAACAGCATCATTATTGTAAGTTTAAAATTGCTTGATACTCCATCAAAACAAAATAAAATGTGTAACATTTCACTTTACATTTGGTAAAGAAATTTATTAACTTCAAAATATTTCCTGAAGACATAAAAGACACTGGATTCTGTTTGGTAAGGACCCAGAAACCATTTTTCACAAAGTCCAATTACTACAGAACAGTGCATGAATTTGCAACAGAAAAAAATTAACAACCTAAATAAAAAGCCTGGTGCAATAGAGAGGACATCTGAACACTAATTAATATTGAGAAAAGAGTGGAGAATGAATATTATAATGAGGCCACTGCTGCGGGCCGTCACCTTTACACACTTTTCAGAATGAAGGCCCAGGTGTAGTATTATGGTTCAATTAATCCCTGGTACACTGGTTAAATTAATAATTAATCCACACTTTAGTTACATGCAAAACTTTTAGGTTCTATAAAGTTTAAAACTACACCCACATGCAAAAAAAAGGAAAATCCTAAAAGTAATTTTAGGAATATAAGACATTAGAATGATAACTTTTGCAGTTTGATTGCCATAAAATAGACTTTAAGTGCACTTTCTGAAAAAACCACAAAATATAAATGCAATTTACTGTGCAGTTAAAATGTAATATACACATGTGTAGACTGAATTTTATAATCTCCTTTGTGAGATAAAAACACTACAAATGTATTTATAACAAAAAACTTAAGAACCAAGCTAATAATACTATAACTTTTGAATACAAACTTTCAGTACCTAGAATACTATGCTTATGCATTGGAAGTCAATGTTTTTATCAAAGTATTTACAATGACATCTGGTATACAACATAAAACAAGCAAGTCCCGACCTGAATTAAAGACAGCATATGTGTCTTCATTAAAAATTCAAAGTTATACACAATCAACAATCATCTCCCACACTTTCATGCAAATCCTGATCTGTAATATCTTGGGTGTTGTCATTCTGGTTTTTCTCACTGAGTCTAGCCTTTCTTCCACCATCTCTGTCTCTTGCCCCAGTGAGAAATTTGGACACAAAAACTTCCATCTCTTTTTTGTTGCAGGACTTTGTTGCAACATTTCTTTGTAGGCATCCTGAAATGAAGATATAACAAAACTAGATTGGGCCAACTTGGTGCCAACATATCCCCAGACAGGTCATCACTCACACAACATCTTTTGACTGGGTATATTTCATGGGACCCGTCCTGTGTGAAAGAATTATGAGGGAAAACATGATCAACCATTAATATAAGAACTTGAGTAATTCAACCTACAATATTTTATTTTGCAAGCAAAATGGTATCCCCAGATGAATGATGCGAATCCAGGAACTTTGTCCACAAGAACTTTGCCCAATGCAAACTCTCTCCGCAGGGACTTTGCCCACAACAATCTTATAGGGTAGCATTTTCACCCACAATAGAAATTTTTCTGACCACAGATATTTTCATTTTTTGTCATTAATAAATCAATCAATCAATCAATCAATCAATACTTCAATTAGATAACTACTGAGGATATATAGTGTTGAAAGGGGTAAATATTAACTGAACAAAAGTTGGACTATATAAAGTATGTAAGTTGATTTCATTAGCATTTAATTCACTGTTGATAGATTTACATAGTACTGCAAAATGGAAACCATAAAAATACCAGAGGTGGCTAAAACCTTTGCAATGAAGAATGCATATATACAAAAAAGGTTTCAAGAAAGGCCAACAGTCACTGAGAATATTATTACATTGTAACATTACGTACTTAAAATTTGATAATATAATAAAAAGCTGACCTTTAATATGGCAGATATTGTACACTTATACTTCAATAAAACATTAACAAGAGGGTCAGAAATGCCCCAAAAGGCAGGTTGCCCAGGCAGCAATAAGGTTAGCGACTGCTGTAATTAAATTTAGAAACAAGAAAAGAAATGTTAGGTCACCCAGTTAAGGTAAATGTGTTGGACGTGCTAGGAAATGTAAAACTTGTAATCTAGGTTACATAATTGTATCTATTCTATAAATGGACAAATGAACAGACGAAATTACACCAATTTCGAAAGGAACCTAGCTATGATGGTGATCTATCTCCCTGTCAAGTTTGAATTCGATTGGACAAAGTGTTTTCGAGTTAGAGTCCGGAAACGTCAATGGACAGACAAACGGACAAAAAACGGACAAACGAACGGACAGAATTACACCAATTACCCACTTTTCTTTTACTGGTGCTGCTGTCTTAAGCTCTAGGAATGCCCTGATACGGGTAGATTTTGTCTTTGGGCCCCTCCTTCAAGGTCAAATGAGGCTAGCCAAGTTAAAAGCACTTATAACGTGCTTATTATTGGTTCTACAGGTTTGCAACATGAAACCAATGTATAGAAAATCATGGGCTAGGAATCTTAAGCTTCAATCTCTTACTATTGCTTCTACAGGTTTGCTATGTTCGGGGATTCACTAATGGCTCACAATAAAGCGAGAGGTGTAATTCTAGTTTAATTTTCCAAATTCCAGCCTCCATTTTGAATGTTGGCAGAAATGGAAAATGGAGATGATATATAAAGGTTATATCTAGTACAAATTACAGGGCAAAATAAGTGAAAAATGTACAAAAAAATCCCTACATAGGGTCTTTGTGGTCCTCATATAAAATTTTAACCTCAACATAAAGTCTTGATTTTTGACATATTAAGAAGAACATGTAAATATGCTCCCAGGTAAAATTGAGCCAGATGGTAAATTTTAGACCTTATGGTGGCCATAATATCTTTATTGTTGGGGTTTAAGGGCACTTAAAATAGGGTTCCAAATACTTGTGTATGACAAGCATTTTTGAGTTATTGCACACACAAGTTAAACTGGATGGTGTGGTGCAATGGATGTGAAAATAATATATCCTGACTTTCACCAAGAGATATAATAAACTAGAAATAGGACGCCCTGTTAATAGTAGCTGCGACATATGAATAGAAACAGGATAGCATAGAAGAACACACGTTATCATGTGTAATGTCCACCCCACGAACCTTTTGCAAAAATTGTACAGTTGTCTTACAAGACCCTGTTTCATTTGTAAAATATATCAATGATGCTTAAATATTTATTAGTATACATGTAAATTATTTCAGCTTCATGCCTTTTTGCATTGGTTGGGTCGAAAATTTCGACGAAGTCGCTCTTTCTCGCACGGTTAAGGAGATAGAAGCAAATTCGTGTTTTGCCATTTTTGGCAAAAATTTGAGAATTCAAAATGGCCGCCATTTTTGGGGAGGGGAAAATTTTTACATTTCTCAGATACCCTGTGGGTTGAAAATTTCGACAAAATCGCTCTATCTCGCATGGTTAAGGAGATAGAAGCAAATTCCTGTTTTGCCATTTTTGGCAAAAATTCAAAATGGCTGCCATTTTTGGGGAGGGGAAATTTTTTGAAAATTGCCAAGAGTACATTTCTCAGATACCCTGTGGGTTGAAAAT
This sequence comes from Sabellastarte sp. h YS-2021, assembly GCA_964017235.1. Lineage (NCBI taxonomy): Eukaryota > Metazoa > Annelida > Polychaeta > Sabellida > Sabellidae > Sabellastarte > Sabellastarte sp. h YS-2021. The sequence goes on along the minus strand of OZ024927.1, from coordinate 161,212,329 downwards.
TTCGACAAAATCGCTCTATCTCGCATGGTTAAGGAGATAGAAGCAAATTCCTGTTTTGCCATTTTTGGCAAAAATTCAAAATGGCTGCCATTTTTGGGGAGGGGAAAATTTTTTGAAAATTGCCAAGAGTACATTGCTGAGATACTCTGTGGGTCGAAAATTTCGACAAAATTGCTCTATATCGCACGGTTAAGGAGATAGAAGCAAATTTGTGTTTTGCCATTTTGGGCAAAGTAGTTATTACTCAGTCAGTTATATAGCTATTATCACTAAAAGCAATCCCAAGCAAGCTATTGACCTAACTATTTCTAATACCAAATTTGGTAAAGATATGTCAAATATTTTCCTTAAAATGCCCGGAAACAAAAGAAGTACACAAAAGTAGCTAAGTAGCTATTACTCAGTTATAGAACTATCTTCACCAAAAACAATCCCATGCAAGCTATTAACCAATAAACCCCCGTACCAAATTTGGTAAAGATAGGATAAATACTTTTCCTTCAAATTAGCGGAAACCAAGTATCTGGACAGCGGACAACGGACGGTGGAAAAAGCAAAAATAATATGTCCACCCCAGAGAAATAAATGCAAACATAAACATAATAACATCTTTTGCCAAGAGAGTTAAGGTAAAGACCCAAATAAAGAATTAAGAAACACTTACTAAATAAAACATTTGCCAGTCTCAGATCTTTAAATGCAGCCTTCCCTTTTGTTCCATTCCAGTTGAACTGGAGTGCCAATTTGTTGTTCATCACTTCGCGCAAAATCCGCCAAATCGTTTCCTTCACAGTTTGGCCACCATATTCTGACAAATATTTTACCTGAAAGTATTTTTGATACACTTCACCACATTTCTTGAAACTAAAGAACAAGCTTGAGTTAAATTATAAAATTCTACCATTGTGTCAAAAATTTCCAAGCAAAGATTGAGCAGAATTAGTAAAAGTATACAATTTTAAGAATAATTTTTAGCCTCAAAATGGACCCCAAAAGATTTAAAATATTTTAAAAAGTTTTCCCTGGTGGTATCATCAGTTGCTTTGGGTTTTCATGAGCAAAAGTAATCATGTAATAAAGAGATTTACAGGTAGAGAAATTGTTGAATACTGGTTAACAGTTCTGCACCTTTTGTCTGGGGATTAAATTACTAGCTACTCCTCTGTACCATCAAAAATTCTTATCAGGAGTGTTGCAGTAGCGCTTTTTTTGCATCTGGTTTTACATCGTGTATTTCCCAGTCAGTTATTGGTTAACCGTCTCTTATTTAACAAAACATGAGAACAAAATAGGAATTCCCACATCACACGGATATGCCCGTGAATTTGATTGGCGAAACAACAAAATAGTTTATTATCACTCATTATGGCTAACAATAACAAAAAAGTATTACCATAAAATTTGCAATAATTATTTATCTTGTATGTAAGGTTAGTAAGGTTACTTTACTTTGAAGTGTAAGTGGAAAACCGGTACCTGAACTTTATGGCAGTTTGCAATAATTTAGCTTACCAACGACACCGTTACTACCGCAACATCCCTACCTCTGGTGTAGGTATTAGTTATGAACCTCTCAATTATAATAACTTACAAGTGATGTCATTGTTTCTTTATTGTCCAGTTTTTCATCTAATTGTAACATGCTCTCCATGTCCATCAATGGAAACTGGATATCTGATGAAAGAGCAGGGACTTCTATATCCTGGGTCGCCGACTTTGCAAGTATCATTCTCAGAAGTCTTTTCTGATCCTTTAGTTCTTCTTGGATACTTTCGAGAAGTGTAAATATTTTTATGTCTCGTGCTGAAAATAATGAGACAAGAGGGCTTAGAAATTCCGTAAAATTAGCAAACAATTTACACATAATGTTTTGACTGGTAATTAAACTTTCCACGAGGGCCGAGTACATGTTTGACAATATATTGTAATCTGTCTACATAAATTTATAGACTTCAAAATATTCTTCACATTTGAAAAATAAAATAATTAAATCTCTTTCCTCATACTAATAACGCGCCAGAAGCTATACACAGTGTTAGTTCAGGGTTCAAAATTAGCATCAGTCTGCCAGTCCATGACTGACAGAAATGCTTCTGGGCTGAAAAATAATTCAATCCATCTAGTCCCATTGTACAGGAAGGTTATACTACCTGTGCATGGCCAAATTATGGCTTAGGTGTTTTGAATATTATGTAAACACACCAAAGTGGACAACATCTGTGTGAAATTGTGAACTTCCCCACTACAGTTATAACTTATAAGCGCCTTGCATGGTATAATTATGGTTTTAATGTTTTGAATATTACCCATACATAGAGAAATGGTAATACAGCCAACAAATGACAATGTGTGTTGTAGAGCCAAACCCAGTTGCTCACTCTTTGAAATACAATCTGTGACAATGGGAAGTTGCAAAAGTAAAATCTTTAATGAATTCTAATATGACTTTAACAGTGCTTAATCTACATCAAAAGGCACTCACAGGTGCAACAACCAAGATTCAAGTAAAAAGAATAAAGGGAGATATAAAAATCATAATTTTGTTTTCAGAAAATGTAATAAACAAGATACAATAATACAGCATAAATAGAACAATGCAATACAGTAGAACCTCTATTATCCGACCCTATTTGGGGAGTAACAATTAGGTCAGATAATAGAAGGGTCAGATAATAGAATAGCTAAAATCACAGGATAAAATTGAGTTGTGAGAGCAGGTCTGTGGTTTGAGAATTGAAAATTTTGATAATAAAAGGTAGGATAATAGAGGTGTTACAGTACTTAAAATGCCAAAATCTTGCTATCTGTAACATAGGACTCCAAAACAATTACATGGACTTCATTTTCTGGAGGGCATGTAGTCCTATGGATTCCCACTCTAGAGGTGCTTTGCAATCACTGTAACATACATCTAGGGATCATATTTACTTCCTATCTAGCATTTCATAGGTTAAAGATGTGGAAAGTGTTTACAAACATCAGATTTCAGCTTAGCACTTGTCCAAATTATCTTCCATGAAAGTTTCTATGTTGGCCTCTGATATTGTCATATAGATATTGCTTTAATTTAGATATCATCACTTAAAGTGTGTGATAATTACTGCCCTGTATAATGTATTTTTTATAGCCGTCTAGCAATTTTTCATTCTCATGTTTGCATATCGGACTGATAAACTTTCTGACAGACCAGTAACTTTGGCAAGTTGTCAGTCATGTCGTCCCAAAACTATTTTGGCTTAATTTTGTACCCTATTATTATTATGGAGTAATGTTAGTGTATAACTGTAACAGGTAAAGAATATTAATCAAAGTTAGGATTTTTTTTACATTATGCCATTATTTGACCATTTTTGCAGATAAACTATTTTTACAGGATTCAGCAATGTGATGTTCATGTTAATTTAGCTATAATATGCATTTTACCAACAAACAAAAGATTTGACTTTTAAGGTCACCATATTCATCTAATTGACTCACTTTCAATACAGTTAGGTTTATTACAACAGATTTAAGTTAGGGGCCACGGTGGCAGAGTGGTAACACTCTCGCCTCCCACCTCTGCGGCCGGGGTTCGATCCCCGTCATGGCCGTAAGTGGGAAAGCTGGTAGTTGCTTGCCGTTGGTCGGCAGTTTACAGTACACAACCCTAGCGAACTATATGTACTGGTTTCCTCTGCCCTTCCAACTACCCGTCGTGATATGACCTGTACAGTGTTGAAAGCGACGTAAAACCCCAAATAAACAAATAAACAGATTTAAGTTTACAGTTATTGCTATTATCTATACAAAATAATAAAAAATCTATGCTTGATATTTCTGGCCTAAAGATTCTAACAGTTTATTGTGAGTCCAGTTTTTGTTGGTCCTGCTTTTGTAAGTGGTCACTTTCTTTCCTATCAGCCTATTAACCCTTTCACATAACAATCTTTTCTGGGAGTTACTTTACTGAACAATTTACCTTCATCAATTCTTGGCCTCTTTGGAGTATCAGATGACAAATCTGGCTGTGATAGTGAGTGGACCTGCACTCGACTTCTTTCAGGTGTTTTATCCTGACTTGTGCTTGCATCATCATCATCATCTTTGGATGAAAAGTGCCCTATCCTTGTAGGTGGCACAGGCAGGTTCTCTTTTGGAGTAGAAGCCAGTCTCTTTGGTAATGGCATTTCATCTTCACTGTCAGAAGATATAAGCCTTTGTGGAACTCTGAAAATTTTAACCATACAAGATATGAATGCCCCTCACAGAGAGTAATCTCATGTTAAGTAGTCCAGATCAGTTGCAGTCATGATTTTAAATAGGATGTTTAAGCCTTTAAATATCAAAATTCTGCATAATATTTTTACACATATGTATCCATTAAGGCGTATAGTACTTTGTCATATAGTATTTGTTTTATGTTTTTATTAGGATATATTTTATTAAATAATAATAAGTGAGATATAAGCACTCAAAGCTGAAAAAAGGCTGAAAGCTAGTATAGCACTTCTTCTGCTGTGTGTAAGGTCCCATATGTAATAGAAACCATTGTATTCACTATTGTTATACTCAAATGAGTCTTTTTAACAATTCTTTCTGATGGATTTTTGGCCCTGTAGAGCAAAGGGTATTACACGTAGAGATCTTAAATTTGCAGAATATGTTCCACATTAAAAAATCTTGACTGGACATATTTTTGAGCCCATTTTAAAAAACAAGATGGCCACCACAGGCATTTCTTTGTCAGTCATGAAAAGTGCTTATATCTCACTTATTATTGGTCCAAGAAGTTTGGGATGGTAAACAAACCTGTAAGAAATCATGGGCTGGGAATCTTTTGGTGTGGTCAGATTTGACCTTGGACCCCCTCCTTCAAGGTCAAACGAGGATAGGCAAACCTTAAAGTGCTTAAAACTCGCTTATTATTGGTCGTACAGGTCTGGGATGGTAAACCAACCTATAGAAAATCATGGGCTGGGAATCTTTTGATGTGATTGGATTTGACCTTCCCAGTAAACATTACAAACGTTTATAAACGTTTATAAACCTAACTATTAACGGTTTAGATTAGGTTTAAAATGATGGGTCGCTAAACGTTCTCCTATAAACGTTTATAAATGTTTAAGCATAAAGGTTTATAAACATTTATACATAAACATTTATAAATGTTTATACACGTGTTTAAAATCTGGAGAAATATTTCTGTAAGTATATCTTGCTGTATCACTGTTGTTTGAAGCCATCATTTCATTCTAAGTAGATATATAGAAGTATATAATTTGATGATATTATATACTTTTATATCTCTACTTAGAATATAATGATGGCTTCAAACAACAGTGATACAGCAAGATATACTTACAGAAATATTTCTCCAGTTTCTCTCAAAATGGCTGTGCTGATGTCATCATCCCAAATAAAAGTGAGGTCAAGATATTTTTAACCCTTTGTAAACATTTAAAACGTTTTAAACCAAACTAATGTTGCTGAAACGTTTATAAACCCATAATATTGAATAATTGGCAATATTTAGGTTTATATTTGGTTGAAAAAATGTTTATAGGTTTACTAAATGTTTATAAACGTTTGCTATGTTTACTGGGTTGGGCTCCTCCTTCAAGGTCAAATGAGGATAGCCAAACTTAAAAGTACTTATACCTCGCTTACTATTTGTCCTACAGGTTTGGGATGGTAAACCAACCTACAGGGACTCATGGGCTGAGAATCTTTGGATGTGGTCAGCTTTGACCTTGGACCCCTCCTTCAAGGTCAAATGGGGATAGCCAAAATGAAAAGTACTTAAACTTGCTTGTTATTTGTCCTACAGGTTTGGGATGGTAAACCAACCTATAGGAAATAGTGGGCTAGGAATCTTTTGGTGTGGTCCGATTTGACCTTGGGCCCCTCCTTCAAGGTCAAATGAGGATAGCCAAACCTAAATGTGCTTATAACTTGCTTATTATTTGGGACGGTAAACCAACCTATAGGAAATCATGGGCTTGGAATCTTTTGGTGTGGGCCCTTCCTTCAAGGTCAAATGGGGATAGCCAAACTGAAAAGTACTTATAGCTCGCTTATTATTGGTCCTAGAGATTTGCAATGTCAAATCAACTTCCAGTAAATCATGGACTGAGAATCCTTTGGTGTGGTCACATTTGACCTTGGATCCCTCCTTCAAGGTCAAATGAGGATAGCCAAACTTAAAAGTACTTATAACTCACTTACTATTTGTCCTACAGGTTTGGGATGGTAAACCAACCTATAGGAAATCATGGGCTGGGAATCTTTTGATGTGGTCAGATTTGACCTTGGGTCCCTCCTTCAAGGTCAAATGGGGATAGCCAAACTGAAAAGTACTTATAACTCGCTTATTATTGGTCCTAGATGTTTGGGATGGTAAACCAACCTATAGGAAATCATGGGCTGGGAATCTTTTGGTATGGTCCGTTTTGACCTTGGGCCCTTCCTTCAAGGTCAAATGGGGATAGCCAAACTGAAAAGTACTTATAACTCGTTTATTATTGGTCCTAGAGAGTTGCAATGTCAAACCAACTTACAGTAAATCATGGACTGAGAATCCTTTGGTGTGGTCACATTTGACCTTGGATCCCTCCTTCAAGGTCAAATGAGGATAGTCAAACTTAAAAGTACTACTTGCTTACTATTTGTCCTCCAGGTTTGGGATGGTAAACCAACCTATAGGAAATCATGAGCTGCGAATCTTTTGATGTGGTCCGATTTGACCTTGGGTCCCTCCTTCAAGGTCAAATGGGGATAGCCAAACTGAAAAGTACTTATAACTCGCTTATTATTGGTCCTAGATGGTTGGGATGGTAAACCAACCTATAGGAAATTATGGGCTGGGAATCTTTTGGTGTGGTCCGATTTGACCTTGGACCCCTCCTTCAAGGTCAAATGAGGATAGCCAAACCTAAATGTGCTTATAACTAACTCGCTTATTATTTGTCCTACAGGTTTGGGATGGTAAACCAACCTATAGGAAATCATGGGCTGGGAATCTTTTGGTGTGGTCCGATTTGACCTTGAATCCCTCCTTCAAGGTCAAATGATGCTAGCCAACTTAAAAGTGCTTATAACCTGCTTATCATTGGCCCTACAGGTTTGGGATGGTAAACCAACTTATAGAAAATCATGGGCTGGGAATCTTTTGGTGTGGTCAGATTTGACCTTGGATTCCTCCTTCAAGGTCAGCTGTGGATAGCCAAACCTAAAAATGGTTATAACTCGATAGTAGTTATTAGGGAGAACTGCTCCCTAAAAACTACTCTCGACTATTAGTGGTCCTGGGGGTTTTGGATGCTAAACCAAAGTATCTTTCATTAAGCAAACATTTTGTTTACTTAGTGTCAGTACAAGTTGCTCCCATGAACACTTATGCAATCTCCCCACAGGGGTATATTTGTGTCAACCATACTCTGTATGTCAAACTTCAACTATGCCCTGGGATACACTGCATCGAGATGCAATCTCTAGTTGCTACTAGGGGTTCCAAATGTGAAAATGTGTCATAGAAAGTCATGGCCTGAGACTCTTTTCCAATTGCTGACTTTTACCTTTGACCCCTCCTTCAATATCAAGTGGGATTATCTTACTACAAAGGCCTTATATCTCCTTTAGTTCTCTATTACTGATTCTAAGGTGGAAGATAACTACTGTGGCAGTGCCCTTGTTTTAGTTTACTTTACAGTATTTATAATTGTTAACATGGCCATGAGAAATATTGGAGAAGACTGCAAAAAATATAAGTACTACTATCGAGGGCTGGCTACACAGATTATGGATGTTTCAGAGCAATATATTGCCTTATTTTTATGGAAATTGTTGAATATTTTGTAAAAATACTTACAATTTGCTTTTGTGAGTGTTTTGCAAATTGTGGCAGAACGGCAGCCACTGCACTCTTGTTTACATGAAGGGATATAAAATGAATTAATTCATAGTGTTACAACTATGGTAAAAACCTTGCTCCTTTGACATATTTATGAAATTGAGAAAAAATCTACAGAACCTTAATATTTATCTGAAATACTATCTGCAAAAAAATGTGGAAAAAGTAACTCTTGGTTGAAACTCATAGGATATTGTACTTTAATAGTAAATATATGTATAGGATATTGGACTCATTTTATTATCACAGAAGAAAATTATGAAGAATTTTAAAATATCAGCAAATACTAACCTTGTTGTTCGCTTGGTTGTGACTTCGTCATCTGTCTGTAAATCTGAGGTTACTTCAGATTTTCTTAGTTTCACCCTTGCCTCCTCATATGAACCTAGTTCAGTAAATAATGTAGCAATGAAACTATTATTCTTTCAACATTAGCTTATTATTTAATACTTTATACTAAGGATAAAGTAAGGATATTTTATGCAATAAAAATTAATTTTCACAATAACTTAGTTGAGTTTTTATGTTTAAAATTTATCAAATTTTGTCTTTTTACTTGTCATATAAAAACCATAAGGATACAGATTTGTTTGGAAGACATTTACTTGCACTTGTACACACTAATTGTATTTACAAACAAGAAAGGGAACTTTGATTAGGCTATTCAGCTGTGTTCTACAATATTTATAAAATGCCTGCATTCAGACCATTTGGGTAAGTAACTTCTGTTAAAATATGTGCAATATATGCACTTGGCTGATAACACACTTTTCCCTATAGGCTATCACAATGTCATATTTACCTAATAAAACATTAAAACTAAATCTAGATGTATCATTCAGAACATAAAAGAAGAAATACCACAGAAAATTAGTGCAATGAGAAACCTACCAGTGTACAAAATTCTGACTTTGTACTTCTTCCAAGAGTCACCTGGAACTTCGTTTTTCTGTACAGCATTGTTCACCCTTTGCTGCGACTTATATGAGGGCCACAGACAAACATCCTGCCCTTGGAGCCAGCCATCTGGAACAACTGCTGTCTCATTGTCATCCAAGAATACTGTGATATGATATAGTCTGTTCATCTAAAAATTATATATTTTTGTAACATGATTTTTGCCATCAATTATTTAAAAATCATGTGGTAGCAATGGCAGGATATATCAATCTTAAGGATGAGAATTCTGAATAAAAATTTGCTTGAATACACTCTGGGATAGGGTATAACACAAAAATCAGCTGCTGTCTTTGCCTGTTATTGAAACTGCCAAATGTAGCAGGACCCAGCTGTTGGCACTGAATTAATGGTTTTATGTCAGATGACAGGATTTGTACTAATAGATGTTGATCACATGCAATAAATAGGCAATGTCACCATACAATGTTACAGCATCACAAGCATCAGTCTGTAACTTTTTTCTGATGAGGTAAAATCTGTGTTGTGTCAAAAAGTCTTATATTTATGCTATGGTATGAATAAGGGGAATTGCTACAAATTCATTCCCAGTAGGAAGGAGAACACACTTGCAGGTTACTTGTTTTGTCTCAATTGACACAATGTTGTTACTTAATCTACCTACTTTGTATATTCTTAAATCTCCTGAATTTAACGGCTCTTGGTAGAAGTCATTTTTGTCCAAAAACCATTCAACTACCAATATCCTTTCCTGTGCATCCTCAGACACAGACAATATGTTTCTTATAATCCCAATATTTTCCCCAGAAAGGATACATTGATTGCCTTGGTAAACAGAGAGAAAAGTAGAATCGCGTTGCAAATAGTGTTCCTTGAACTGCATGTACCCAGCATAATTTCTTGGACAAGGGCCACTATGATGTTTTTTCTTCACCTCTCCACAATTAACATGCATTTCCTTAGAAGATTTAGAACATTGGCCTTCTGACAGCCTTCTTATGATTTGTTGTAGAGGGAAATTGGGTTTTCTAACTAGACTTTTCAACTTTCCTAAAAAACTTTCAAATATGAAAGATGAAAATGTATCCAAAGCTCCAAATCTGGAGACATCATCTGCCAAGTGCACCAAACCATGAATGTTGTACACATACTGATCTTCACCATAAAGGTCACCAACATGGTTCACAAATAATACTAGAAGCTCTTTTGAATAATGACAGTAACGTCTGCAAAGGAATGGGCTTGATAGACAGTAAATTGCCACGGCCAAAAGCATGAAATGTTTATAGTACTTTGACGGCAAAACATTCTTCAAAACAACTGGACCTGAGTATAAAAGAAATTGCCTGAATTCTGTAGCCTTCCACCTATCCATTTCTTTCAATGCCCTTCCTTTCCTCAGAAACTCACGAGGCATGTATCTTTTAATTTCACCTAAATGATCTGAAACTTGGTTGACAAACCCTTGCCCTTGTCTACAAGATAATGGACCTTTAATCCAGAGCCACAAGAGTCTTTTCACAACACCAAGACATACCAAATGCATATAGTCTATGGGAAACTGTGTGACCATTCCCAGTGGTAGGTCAGAAAATGGTGAAATTCCTGAATGGTGTTCTTCATTTGTCATTTCACTGAACTGACTATCAGTACGGAGTGGTGCATTTATTTCTGGGAAAGTCATTTTTCTAACCCAGTGCCCCTTTTGAGAACATTTATCACACCCATAGTAGCCACTATGACCTTTTATTTGTTTCACAAATGCTCTTGCTGGGGCATCACAAACAACACAAGATATTTCAATAAGAAATCGGAATTCAGTATTAGGTACAGTAATTCCAGTCACAAAGAGAGTGTTCAATTCCTGTATGAACTGTTGCAAATATTCATGCAAATTGCCTGGTTTCTGATCGCCACAATAAAGACCAATTATAAAAGGCGATGAATCATATGGTTTAGTTAATCTTCCTAAAATTGGCCAAAACTGTGTGCAGGTGCTCTTAAACAGAGGTAAACCATCAATATTTAGCTGAAGAGAAACTGAATCAACATCAAACAGAGAAATTTGTGACCTACTATTAATCTCATTTATTACTGATGATGCAATACCAAAATGATATGAGCCACCAGTAATAGACACAATGTTATAGTCAGTCTTTGTTTTTAACAATGTTCTTGGGTCTTTAGGTAAAAATGAATGATGAACCCTAAGAATAGATAGAAGGGCTTGAAGTGCAACATGTGTAATCTTAAATTCTGATGCCCAAGAACCAAGTTTATCTTCTAAATTTTCACTATCACTGGAATCAGTCTCACTTATGTCTGAATATCTTAAATCAGTGTCACTTTCCACAGTGCTCTCACATGAATTGGGATCCAAATGATCATTGAAATTAACTGAATCACCACAATCCATTACTTTAGACCTCTTCAGTTGATCATTATTGGATATTTCGTGGGAATAAGTAAATGATTCATTTTTTAATACACATGAATCTTCATCCGAGGTTTCTGGTTGTTTGTCACAATCGGCATCTATATAAATCTCCTTAATATGTTTTTTCACAGTTGACCTAATCCGCCTATAGGATTTCCAATATGAGTCTGCCATTTGTTGTCCTAAAAATACAACAATTGTCCAGTGATTTGCATTGATCCTCTCATTCATATTTCTGTCAGCTGACAGATGGACCATGAAAAGGGTTAACTACAGTATTGTCAAAGTACTGAAAACAGCTCATCCTTAAATAACCAGTTGTGTATAACTTCTGGAATGACTCCTACAACTCTTGACTAGCCAAAATGGTAAGAAATGAGCTCAAATTTATTATCCCTAGCATTTCAAAAAAATTTTGCAAGTTAATGGGAATATTAAAAATGCACTGAAATAAAAACGCAACTTTTGTATGTACTTTGGTTGCTACATACTCAAAATGGATAGTGAATGTGAATAAACTGTTACAAATGATAAATCATAACAAAAGAACATTAGTTAATAATAAGTTAACTAGATGAAGCAGAGGTCTAACATCAGTGCCTGTGATTTTTGGTGATGAAAGATGAAAAAAGTCAGTCATTACTGATTCATGGTTTCTCCAGCTACTTTGTAAATTTGAATATCTTTCATTGTCTTTCCATAGCACCGAAATTTGCAATAAACCAAAACATTCAAGCATTTTATATGGTTTCTTTAAAAGGCCTTTAAAACAAAATAATAGTCTTCTGGTTATTATCACTACAGATCAAAGAACCACAATTCATGTGTGTATTGGATCCACTATACATATTGCAATATAGAAATAATTTTGGCTAAACTATATTATCCCCAATAAAATAAACAAAAGTCAGGTGTTTTGATTAAGGTAAAATATATTTATACCTTGTCAATGCCTTTATTACCTTCTGCCAGCAGCCAAAGGCCATGGTTGGGAGATTATAAAAAGCCTTAGATATGTGCGCGAGTCTGTCTGTCCGTCCATCTGCGCGTACATCACATTTTTACAAAAACCTTCATAACTCATTCATTTATAAAGATATCTTCAATAAATTTTCAGGGTATGAAACCATGTCTATGGCTACAAAAGCATGTCTGCAAAAATTTTTGCCTCATTTTAAAAAACAAAATTGCCAACCTAGCCGATTGTTTGAAAAACATAAAGATGCTCTAAATCTTGAAATATTGCAGCTAGCTTCATCAAATTAGCACAAAAGATACATGGCTAGGAAGCTAGTCTGATAGTAATTATGCCCTAGTTTCCAAAACAAAATTGCTGCCATATCATATGTTTAATGTCAACTGGGGCTATCACATTAAAAAGGCCTTATATCTCGCTGACCAAGACTATTAATGCAGTATGAGTTAAGGAAAGGTCAGTAATAATAGTATCTTGGTATTGACACCACTTTTGATTTAAATAACATGATACTTTCGTTCAGCATCTTAATTATCAGCACATATAATTGTTAAAAAAACTAAAACTTTAGAAGTAACCCTAAAACTTTTCGCTGAATTTTTGGGGGATATTTAATTTATAATTTAATAGCACTCCCTTGGAGTAGAACCATCCTTCTTTGTTTTCACAAACTTCATTTTCTGGAATGGGAATTGTATTGTATTTTTGGGATACTAAACTGGTAAATATACTACCAATAATGCCATAGTGTAGCACAATTTAAGAAAATACTTCTTGAAAAAATACACTTACTGTTTAGCTAGTGAAGTTTGCCCCTTTATGAAGTTCTTCTATCTGAAAAAAAACAACAATATTAATATTTACAAATTTAATAAGTATTTGTAAAAAAATGTGTATACATACTTCTGCAAAAAGGATCAAGCATAATAACCAAAACTGGCTTTGTTAATGAAATACTAGTATTTCACTTTTACTTTGATTATTATAGAAAGTTAGGAACAATAAAAAACAAAACTTAGAAATACATGTATTTTTTATTTAATTGACAATCTTCATTAATTGTTACATAAAAAAACATTAATTAGAATCATTCTTTAGAAATGTAAAAAATATTTGAAATCACAAATCTATCGTTACTATGAACTTTAAGGTCACCTTAAATAGGGCACACCTTTGCTACCAGAAACAGAAAAATGTTGACTGCTTTCTAGTCTTTTCTATTTTTATCAATACAACAAGAATAATCCAACCTTTGTACAAGTGACTTACTGTTTTATTAGTGCATTAGGCATTAGTATTTTATTAGTGTTTGTTTTGATAACATCTACAGGCATGCTTCAGAGTAATTTGAGTGAAAAGCGTTAAATTTACAACATTTTAATGGTTGTTGATACATTGCCAATTTCCAGCCAGTCTTTCACTAGACTGAATAGCAGGAATTACAAAATAAATCATTAATGGGGGTATGGATGTTCAACTTAGAAAACATACTGTGGATAATTTCTAAGATACTTGGTGCTGATACATAGAAAACAAATCACAATTACGGTTAATTAATTGGCTCATTAAGTGTATATATATCATTACAAAATTACCAGAAAAATAGCATAAATAAATAAATTAGAGTACATATAAACTAAAAAATTACCAGTAAGAAAGATTAAGTCATAAAATTATACTTAAAACATACAGACCTTATATAATTAGCAAAATCATGTGCAAAATCCAAATCATCACATTTTAACTTCAAACATAATAGATATATCAGAAATTTGACCACATTTAAATACAAATTCAATCTTACTCAGTTTTTTCTCTAAAGCCTTGTGTCCTGGATTTCCTTGAGTCCAAAAATGAATGATGCTTTCCAAGATTTGAATTGCTCCTTTTATTAACTATAATACCAAGCTTAAATTTGAATATTACAGGTGCTTGCATCCCCAGGCCAAGAACTTATAGAGATATATATCACGGGACTCCTCACTAATGAGATCCACACAAGCCATTTTCCAGATGACCGAAGCTAAACTGCTACATAGCCTTGCCAAGGCACAAGTACCACACAAAATGGAATCTTTTATTTACCTGGTATAATTTAGAAACACATTATTTTATTGTTATAGATATATTTTATCATGGATCTCTACAACAAAGCATCATAGTTTATTACTCAGACCTTATTTACACAACTTTTACAAATTTCATACATTTCTCATAAATATTTACATTTTTAAAGTTTGCTGCTAGTCACATTCTGGTGAAAAAAGGCTACCATATTTTACATCCATGGGGTGCTTCCCTTACACTTACTCCAAGTATAATCTATGGCCAAAAAGATATGTTCTGCACAAATTAGAGGTGAACTATAGATAAGTAAGTTCAGTTAAATGAAGAAAATCTAAAATTTGGCTTTTCTGTAATTTGTACTTTACAAAAACCAACGACCAATTCTGTGATAATAAAAATACTGGTATTTTCATCAAGTGTGACTTTTGCCAACATATATTCATACTAAACAGTATTCCCATTCTATGTACACAAAATGAAAAAATCGTGTAAAAGAACCATACATCAGACATTTTGGGTTTGAAATTTACACAGGCAAAAGACTACATGATTAAATGTTTTAAAAGAAACAGTTTAATTTTTGAGACAAAGGATCCATAATGAAAGTTGATGATTATAGTTTGTGAGAAGCACACAGTGGTCAGTTAATTGGTCAAAACATACACATATACCAACTAAATATGTACTCAAAATACTTCAAACATGTAATTATAAGAAAATAATATACCAGTAAACAGTGATGATCCATACATACCTTGATAAAAATGGATATCCAATCTCTTTAATGGGTAACTGATTTCCAAGTGGTTTTCCCTCCAAAAATGAACAAGAAAGGTCTTAAAAATCCACTTTTATTTTTCCCTCCAGATTCTGTCCTTCCAAAAAGCAAATAAACCAAACATTTTAAAAACTTTGTTTAATCACTGCAGGACTATAAAATGTGTTACAATAGGCTGTAAAACAAGTGTAAAAGAAGAGATAGACTTTGAGAAAAGTGATAACTGCCAGATGTGCAGATTTATTAATATTTTCATATACATTACACATTTAAGGCGTATCTATTTAAGGTTGTCTGAACTTACTATAAAGCTTACATATATAACTGTATGTCATACCACAAAGTCTTGTGTGTCTGAAAAAGATGGACATGTGGTTTTACAATATGTATGATTTCATTATCCTGTGTGTCCATTTGTATAAACAGTTTGGATACTGATAGGAGATGCATACAGAGATTAGTGAATATTTTTAACATGTTTAAAACAAGAATAGTAGGATACCCTAGTATTTTCTCTGTAGCATTAACTCCTGCTATGTCTCTGGTCAATTCATTATGGATTACTGCTTTTCTTTATGATGTGTCTTAATGTCTGGTTGTAAGATACAGATTAAGTATTTTAAAAGTACAATTAGACTTATTTTATCTGGTACTGATGAGGGCCTCTTGTGGGCATATTTTGCTAATGTAGCACCATTTTGGGGCCCATTTAGATATTCACTTTTATTTGAGAAGCACTTGTGCTATATCAATGTAATGGAACCTAGTATTGTACTTAAATGAGATATACATAATTATGTGTATTATATATAACTACCAATGAATTTGCACATAAATTTAACAAGAATTTGAATATGGTCCTAATGAGGGTCCCTTTATTATGCACTTTGTCCAAGTATGGCCTTTATGGCACCCACATATCTGTTTACTAATATGTGAATAAGCATTTGTGTTGTAAAAAAATTAATGTTAACTTGTAGATTATTTCATGAGATGTATATTAAGTGTCAATACAACACAATGTTGAACAATTATACTACTAGGTTCTAGTTGGGTGACAAAAAATATTCTGTTTTGGCCTGATTATTCTATTGTATTTAGACTCTGTGCAATATCTCCATGTACCACATACAGGACACAAGGCACTATATGACCTATCCAGCTGCACAAGTACAGTCCAGTACAGAGGTTCATGGATGACCATTTATCAAGGTGGTTACGGTTCTTTAGCCTATCACTGGGGATAGGGCCCAATGACAGAGGACTGCCATTTTAAGTGGTCATCCAACCCATTATGTTTATGCCTGTACCTGGGTTTGTACAGCATTCAATTCATTTTGTTGCAAAATATGATCAAAATCTAGTTAGTATTTGAGAAGAAAAACAGAAAATGTGTTTATGGGCTTGGTATAGGCCATGTGTTAAGTAAGATCCTCTGACTTAAACTTAAAACCTTGCCATCAAAGATGCCCAGTTTGGCTCAAACATAATTTGACTTGATTATTACCTTTTGGGATCATGCTTTCAAAATATCCGGCCAGTTAAATTTATGATCAGCTTACAGGGACAATGAGATATACACAAAATGCTTCTAAAATGAGTTTTACATCTTAAGATATTTACAAGCCATCCACCCAAGTAAGATTTTTATATTCTATAATATTTTTAAAATGTCCATCTAAGTCAGGCTTGTAAATCCTAAGACGTACAGGGACAATTTTCAATAAAGGGGACCAAAGGGGTATTTATTTCCTAGGATATACACAAAATGTCGACTAAATTGGGTATTTATATCTTTAAATACACACAAAATATCTGCAAAATAAGGTGGGTAGTTCATCCTAAGATATACACAAAATGTCCACTAAAGTGGGGTATTTACTAGTGGTGGAACGACTCGCCGAAAACTCGATTTGTAGACTCGATTCCGCGTTTTAGTATCTACATCGATCCCTATTGGAAACGTCGGCGACGAAAAAAAACGAAACCAGGGAAAACGTTTTGAGTGGACAATAATAGAAATACTAGCTACAATGAAGGAATAACACACAACTAGCGTGTTTTTACAATGAATAGTGATATTAGTAACATGAAGGCGAACTAATTGGCTACAATGTACAGTTTAAGAAGCATTAGCGGTAACTAAATTGATTTTAAATGGGCGATAATCGGGAATTTATGCAGTCGCGGTACTTCGTTTTTATGTTTAATGTATGTTTAAATAGCCATAACTTCCTTATTTCTTGTCCATTTTTTAATAATTTTTTCACCATTGTGTTCAGTTTAATTAGCTGTATTTCAATTTATATCACATTGTCAGGAAATCCCTCAAAGAACTGCCGTGACCTTTTATTTGCTCATTAATATTAATGAGGCAGGTACTACTAGTTTTCATCTTAAACCAGCATATCAATTTATAAAATATTATTAACCAAAAAAAATTAATTTTTGGTGAAAATATAGTGCATTTCCTGTAAATGTAACGCCACTCTCAAGAAATAATTTTGTACTTTGGGTTGAACCTCTTTACATTATTTTTTAAAGGAGGGTTTGAACCCCCCTGGACCCACTAATGCTATTTAGAAGTTTACATGTTAATTATCATCTATGAAACTTAACTGCAAGTTGTGAAACTTCTTGACAATAAAGTGACAGAAATTACATCCATTTTATTCCAGAAAATAACTATTATTATAATATGTATTATAACTATTATTGATAACATAGAACCACAGTACAACATATATATCAATAAAATATCAGGAAAGATTGATATATTTCAAAGAAAATTATGACAGTTATTTCTACTGGAAGCCAAGATCAATATTTATAAATCAATCACTGACAGTAGCCCAGACCGTATTTTTTTATGGAAGGAATTTTGTAAAATTCCCTGTATGACCCAAAAATCGATTCAACTCGATTAATCATCTCTGGGCTTTTCCGATTAATCGATTCGGATTTTCAAGTCCGATTCCCACCACTAGTATTTACATCCTGAAATATACACCAAATGTCCACTTTAGTTGGATTTTTACATCCTAAGATATACACAAAATGTCCACTTAAGTGGGGTATTTACATCCTGAGATATACATAAAATGTCCACTTAAATTGGATTTTTACATCCTGAGATATACACTAAATGTCCACTTAAGTTGGATTTTTACATCTTAAAATATTCACAAAATGTCGACTTAAGTTGGATTTTTACATCCCAAATATACCTAAAATGTCAACTTAAGTTGGATTTTTAAACCCTGTGATATAACAAAATGTCTACTTAACCTGGGTTTTACATCCTACAATATACACTTAATGTGCACCTTAGCTGGGTTGTTACTTCTTTAGAAATAAAAAAGTCCCTTTAATTTAGGAACCTTGTTATTTTATACTGAATCAAGTGTAATAAATTGTTGACATTATCCCGATTTTACCAAAAAGAAAAAAGTGTCCAGTTATGGGTATAAAAATTTGAATATTAAAAAGGCTTTGTACAAATTTGGAACTGAAATGTTGATATATTTAGTGAAACACAGTATGTTTAGCAAAGGTCTGGACTCTGAGTGCCTTGGTAATTTCAGTTGATTTTTATTTTTTAACAAAACTTTCAGCTAATTATCTACCTGGGATGGTGATTAATTAATTGTCAGATATTAAATCTGCATGGCCTTATCAGACAGCATTTTGTTTTTTTTGCCCCGATATATATTTGCACATGTATAAAATGCCAAAATGTCAGCTTGTCACACATTCTTTCTGTTTTTCAAATCTTTTCCCATCTGATAGTCATACATTCTAGTGGTGAGTGTCAAACTCAACCAATTTCTTTCTAGCCTTGCTATGACTACCACTTTTTATTATTTATTCATTTATTACTAACCTTAAGCTAAAACAGTAAGTCACTTTTGTCTTTGAATTTGTTAAATATCCCCACAAATAAAGTTATTTTACCCAATTTAAATTATATTTATGCGTAATTCTAAGTTTTGCATTCTAAGTTCTGTAAAGCCTTGTGTGAGACTAATTACCCCTTTATTGGCACATGCCATAAACAGACAGCCTTCAGATTTACATGGTGAGAACACAGTTTTGCTCATTTGACACATGCTGTGTTGTAATTACCCTTATCTCTTTAATGCTACAAGTGCACTGCATACAGTGCCCTGTGTGTATCTTTGCATTAGTCAAGAACTTTCTATTCTACAGTTTACTAAACTAACCCCACACATTGCCTAAAATCACCTTAAATATTATCCTTAAAATGCTAATTTGTAAATAACCTTGTAAGATCACACACTTAGTTTACAGTCATATTTTCACATTTTCATAAACTGGTGTATATCTTGATGTGCAACTATAATGTAAAATATAATAAGGAATTACTTAATGTTGCTATTCTATGATCATAAATGTTTTATTTTATCCCAATTATCTAGCTCTTTGAGTATTGAGATAGCTTGAGTATAGCTTGATTTGACTAGCAAGTGTATTTACTGTTTATAAGAATGAATTGATGTGCATGTGATACATTATTAAAACTACAATGATATAACAATAGGTTTACTTCAATTTTGCCTCCAGCAATTTCGCCCCCATCAGTTTTGCCACCAAAATAATTTGGGCATCAATTTCGCTCCCAGCAATTTTGCCCCCATTTTAAAGTAGGACATTTTGCCCCAAAATATTTTTGACTTAAAATGGACAGGGTGTTGGTTTATTTTTTAAATTGACAATTTAGGTAATTGTGATGCATAACACCTTACTAACTTAAATCACAAAGAAGTGAAACCCTTTGACTTATATTACATGTGGCTTCTTTTTATTATATTAGGTGTAGCTGCATTGTCTTTGAACTATTCCTTTCAATCAAAGAACAGTTTGGCCATTATTCTTTTTACTATGCAAAAGCAAAGTGTGTATGAAAAGAAAACAAAAGTGTAATTGTAATTAATTCCATCTTTGAAATGGGAACACCTAAAATTCTGATAAGACTGAATTAACAAGAATTTTCAGTCCATGTTGACTGGACAAATGATATACTAGTATAGTGCTAACCAAACTGTATTGAATTTGTACTTGATGTTTAATGTTGTTAAATAGTTGTCAATAGTAATAAATGGACTTTTATTTTGACTTTTATTTGATTGGATAAATTAAATATTAGTATAGTGGTAACCAAATTGTATTGAGTTTAAAGCTGATGTTTAATGTTGTATAAGGGTTGATAGCACTAAAATCTTATTTTATTTTTCACAGATTTACACCCTCCAGTAAATGAAAGTACTGGTAGAACATATAATAAAATTCTACTCTGACCTGGTTGTAAGCAGGATACTAATTTGAGACACAAATATTTCATCTGTGGGGATCTAAAGGCTTCATGGAATACACACAAATATATTGAGAAATAAAATTTCAAAGAGGCCCAAAAACAAACTAATGTTGATTTGTTTAAAACAATTAATTCAAATAATCAATGGTCTAGTACAAAAAGCTTCAATTAAATGTTTCACACTATTTCGAAGAGCTGCATGTTTTTTGTGCATATTATTTTTTATCCAGTTTTAAATATACATTTATGTGAAAAAATATATGTTCTGTAAAGTCTTGTACAGGTTTACTAACCCCTTTTTTGACACATGTAATAAACAGTTTGTAATAAACGAACCCTTCAGTTTTACATATTGAGAACACAGTTATGCTTGTTTATCACCTGCTGTGAGATAATTAGACCTTTTCTCAGCCTCTGAGTTCTCAGCATGTAGTTTTTTGTCTTCAAAGAACTCAAACATTATTCAGTTAATGAACATTTTCACTAAATTTTCCTCATATTTCATCCTGGTGTTTTTTTGTGAATGAGGGATCTCTTATTCCAAAATGTTTACTTATTTATCCCCACAAATTATAATTACTTTACAATAGAAAAGTTCAAAATATACCAAATATATGTTTTTCAATTTTAAAATGCAACATTTACCTAAATGCACAAACACTTCATTATAGATTAATTCTGACGTACAAATTATTAAAATCCCCCACTCATAACAAAATTGGGGTTAAATATAGAAGAATGATATTTTTATATTATGTTGTAAAAGCTCTATTAGTCCTCCACAGCATGGATGGAGCTTTAATCCCATATTTCAGAGTTTTTATTATCTCTTTCTTGTGTTTTAATGTGCAAATTAGATAGCAGATTGTAGTACCTGTAATCAATGCAAGTGATAAGTACATGTATAGAAAACAAAAAATGGCTCACTTTAACTATACACAGCTTTTTATAGAAAGGTGTTTTTTAAGAATAATGAGAAAGTTTCCCTTGGTCTACCACAATAAAGATGACACCTTAGTGTTTTATTCAAACCTTTAAAAAGGTTTTTGCTGATGTAATTTTTTGTTAACATTAATAAAACATGCCTATAGCATATTTGGTTTGCTACCGTCTTACAACACTGATTTTGTATAGCATTGAACCCTTTATCCAAATGATTTTAGACAGTGTGCCAATCTTTAGCACATAAGTTTCATTTATGGGGATGTATAAGTCTTATAGATGGCAACTAAATAGATTGAGAAATAAAATTTTTGATTGAGTTTAATTGTTCATGGTTAATACTGAAAAGTATTGTTGTTTCAAAATAGCATAAAGTCTGTCTTGGTCTACCATAGGAAAGGCATTACCTTATTTTTATATCAACCTATACTAACTTACAGTTATTGTCCCTATTGTTAGACATGTTTGAAAAATAAATTGCGAAGTTGTTGTATTCAACTTAAATTCAACACATATTTCCGGCTCTTAAGACCACAGCAGTAATCCCAGGGACCTGAATGTTAAAACTGAAACCATTTCTCAAACATATTCCAGATTAATCATGATAATGAGAACAAATTCAACATATAATTGCAGCCCCACTCAGTAAGTTGCAGGCAGGTTCCAAATTTTTATGGAGAAATATGTTTTATGGGTACGCAAAAATCCTGAAAATTACAAGTAAATGGATTAAGAAATAAAAAAAAATTACCTCAGTGTAACTATATTAGGCCTCACACACAGATGATGCTTTAAAAGAAAATACTTTAGATTTGTCAACTAAAGCAAAGACAGGACCTTAGTTTTGAAATTCAACCTGCTTAAACTCTTCTCAAAAATATATGATTAGCTTACACTGTCTGTTATAAAAAATATTGATCAAAAATATAAAAATAAAGATATATTTACCACTAGTATTCATTTTTGTAAAAAAGCATTTTAACTTACTGAAGATATATAAACTAGGCTAGCAATAAATAACTATGGTACCAGTAAATATCAATTGGTGCAGTGAATACTTTCTCATTTTATTGACAGAAATCCATAAAAATGATTTTTAAAAATAAATTTGGGTGAACACACACAATACAGCCATATTGTCTGGATAACAAAAAAATTTAACCTAAATTCTGTCCTAAGTATCCAAATGACATTATAGAGGATATTTTGTGGGTTGTTACACACTGCTGTACATATGTACTTTGATGTTTATTGTGACATACAACACTCTAATGAGTGAAACAATGTTTCACATCTTGACCACCTAGTACTAAGAGACAGATTTCGGGTGACTGAAGATACAAAAATGCTAGCAATTCTTAATTCATCAATTAAAATGTGTGGTATTGGTCAATGTTAACTGGTTTCAGTGAATATTTTTAAAATCCAGTGATAAAAACACATGGAAATAAGGTTTTTAAAAATATTTTAGGTTTACACACAACACCAGACACTCAAACTGGATAATTAAAAAGTTAAAATCTGGCATAGTTATCCAAAGAAAACCACAGCCTGTTCTTTGGGTCACAAAAAGTGATGGCAAATATCTCTACCTAATATCAAAATCCTACACTTAATTGTTTCCAAGATATAGCCTGGACAAGCTTTATAAAATTGAAATCAAGGTCAAGTCGAGGCCATACTGTAATGTTGTAATCCTACTCACACAACAAATATCTTTTATTGCTAAAGCCATAATGCCAAATTGAAAGGTCAAATCAATGTCACAGTATGATGCCATATACCTACATCTTCTAACCAATGTCAGTAAAAAATGGCAGTAAATACCAATTATAATGGTAGAAGGGCTATTTTTATCTAAATTTGTAAAAAGAATGTGAATAATTGTGTGTAAGTCACTGATTTTTTTGCACATTAATTTGCTCTATAAGGATGTTTTAAGGCAGAATAATTTGGATATTCAAACAGTACTATTTTTCAACACAATTAATGCTTCTCCATATCTCCAGTACAGAAATCAAAATGGACTTTTAATGAATATTTTAGAGTCTCTACAACCTCTTGATAATGTAAGAAATGCCAATTTGTCAGCTTGTCAAATATCATTTCTATTTTTACCAGTTCATATCTGACAGTCTGTAATGTTTTTATTGCAAGCCAATTCCCGTCTAGTCTTGTTATATCTACAACTTCCATTATTGGGCAGTGACTTTCAACCATACAGTTACAATAAACACTTTAATATGTCCTTGAATGTGTTCAAATATTTTGATATAACTCAAAAACTAAAGTTAGTTCACATAATTTTAATTAAATTTATGTGTTATAATTAAATGTTTTCCAAAGCCTTATGCAAGACTAATTACCCCTTTCTTGGCACACTTCACATTTAGTATAGCCAGAACACAGTTATGCTTTTTTAACACATCTTTGTTGTAATTAACTCCCATATCATACACCCACTTTCAATGTTTGTAGTCTTTTGTGTTTTAATGAATTTACTTTTATCAACCTTATAAGTGACAAACAAAGTTCACATGTTTTATCCTACAAGCTTTTGTAAAACAATGGTCCTGAATCTTAAAAATGGTTATATGGCGATTGTTTACTACTATCAAAAAGTAATTCTGTTGACATTATTATTTTTTAATATATGACTGATTTAAATTTGAATTCTCTTATTTCTATTTTTCATGCTTTAGAAGAAATTACATTTTAAATAGCCACATATTCTTTAAGTAATCACATGATCTCACCAATCATTTTCATAACATCTACACAAGAGAATATAACAGCAAGTAAATGGATTGAAGTGTACTTTTTTACCCCAGTTAACTGTATTGGGCTTTAATACAGATAAGTACTACTTTTCCAACATAATCATAATCTAACATAATAACTCCATTTTGCATTAAACGTGATATGGCAACCACTTTGTTTTGCAAACTAAGCCAAAATGACTACATGACTAGCTTTAGTAGCCATATATTATTTGTGCAAACCTAGCTGCAATATTTCAAGTTATACAGCATCCTAATGATTTTCAAAAAATGGGCTATTGCAGCCATTTTGTTTTTCAAAATGAGGCCAAACTTATTCACAGGCATAACATTTGCACACCAGGACTTCCCATGGGCCGTTTTTACATTCTGAAGCCCTAGCAATAATAATATGGGAGATATAAGGACGTTTTAGTATGATGACCCCATTTAACCTTGAAGCAGGGGTCAAAGGTCAAATTCAACAACCGGGAAATATTCCCAGGCCTAGACTTCCCAGAAATTGTTTTCACATCCCAAACCCGTAGGAGCAATTGTAAGGGAGATATAAGGCCTTCTAATAGCATAACCCCATTTGACATTAAACATGTGATATAGCAGCCATTTTGTTTTGCAAACTGGGCAAAACAAAATTATCATCAGACTATCTTCCCTAGCCATATATATTTTGTGCAAATTTGTTGAAACTAGCTGGAACATTTCAAGATTTAGAGTACCTTTATGATTTCAAACAATT
This sequence comes from Sabellastarte sp. h YS-2021, assembly GCA_964017235.1. Classification (NCBI taxonomy): domain Eukaryota; kingdom Metazoa; phylum Annelida; class Polychaeta; order Sabellida; family Sabellidae; genus Sabellastarte; species Sabellastarte sp. h YS-2021. The sequence continues at coordinate 161,187,472 of OZ024927.1, read as the reverse complement.
AGTTATGGCGGCCATTTTGTTTTCCAAAATTTTGCACAGACAGGTTTTCATAGTCATAAACATTCTCTGCAAATTTGGTGAATATATCTTTATAAATGAATGAGATATTAAGGTTTATGTAAAAATGTGATGAACGGACGCACAGATGGACACACTATGAAAAATGTTTTATAATCTCCCAATGACAGCCTTCATTTTTCATGGTTTGTCTTTACATTCTGAAGCCATATCTTATAAATTAATGAGATATAAAGGCTTATGTAAAAACATGACGAACGGATGCACAGGTGCGCGTACGGAAGACGTTTTATAATCTCCTACCTATATTTCAACATATGTTTCAGGCTCTCACAGTCCGACCAGCAATCCCAGAGACCTGAAAGTTTCCCTGAAACTTTTAATTATAGATAGAATAAACCTCTAACAGTATAGCTTTTCCAACTTCAAAGACAAAGAAAATTTAATACTTCCCAAATATTCTTCTTTAATTCTGTAAATAAGACCAGCAGTGACACATAATTTGGCACCCACTCAATATGGTTGTAGCCAGATTAATGATTTTTTTGCAGACAAGTATGTTTTACGGGTGTGCAAAAGTGCTGAAAGTGAGAACTGAAAAGATCAAGAAATAAAAATTTTAACCTTATTGAACTATATTAGGGCTTAGGTCCAGAAAATGCTATTTTCAATATAATCAAATACTTTAAATTAGTCAAAAACAGAAGGAGCAGGACCCTCATATTTAATTTGAATGCCCCTCTTATCTCTCACAGCTTTGTACTCAGTACACTATAGTTCTGGATCTCTGTAATAAATATTTGTGCTCATGAAGTAATCATGATTTCTTATCTTTACATTCAATTGTTGAAATTCAGCAATACGCCTAGATTTCAATACACATTTCCGTCTCTCAGAGACCAACCAGCAATCCAAGAGACCTGAAAATTTCGCTGAAAGTTTGAACTGTAACTACAATAAACCTGGGAGAGTATTGCTTTTCTAACCTTCAAGACAAAAAATAATTAATGTTTCCCACATATTCTTCTTTGATGCTGTTAATAAGCACAGAAATGACATATAATCATACCCCCACTCACTATTGTTGTAGCCAGGTTAATGACTTTTTGCAGAGAAGTATGTTTTATGAGTGTGCAAAAGTCCTGAAAATTAGAAGTGAATAGGTTAGGAAATAAAAATTTTAACTCAGTTGAACTATGTTAGGGTTTATGTCCAGGAAATGCTTTTTTCAACAAAATCAAATTCTTTAAATTAGTCAAAAAAGGGAAAAGCAGGACCAATTTCAAATGCACCACAACTTTGTGGAGATTACTCGTGGATTAATTCCGAGGCATTCGACTTGAATTCCGAACCTAACTTTAAAACAAAAAAAACCACGATTCCTACATACTCTGCATTAACCATCGATCATAACACAGATTTAACAAAGAACTGAAACCATGCCCTATACAATTGTCAGCAGCTTGTCAATCTTTTGCACATAAGTTTGTTTAATGAGGATGTAAAACATCTGCAGATTATAAGAGAATGTATTGAGAAACAAGTATTGAGACTCAGTTTAGCCATATTTGGGCTAACACAAAACAATGCTATTTCTTCAACATAACTGAATCCTCTAAACTGGTCCACTAAAGGAAAGGCAGGACTTTAATTCTAAACTTGCCACTTCAAAATTAAAGTGCTGCTTTTCTTTTAGTGGACCAATTCGATTATTTATTTAGGACTTTAATTCTGAACTTGCCACTTCATAACATATCACACAATTATATAATTAATAAATACATTAGTTAAGTCTGCTTGCACTTTATACAGCTTAATCCCTACCATAAGGCAAAATCTTGAAACAAGTAACTTCAAATAAATTTTTGACTTACATGTGACAGATGCAGTACATATACTATGCAATGTTATCTAATATCATTTAAAAGTTTGATAGAGCTTGAACTTCACTAAATTATAAAATATCAATAATGGTGTGAAATAGTTAATTTTGACTGAATTTGGAGTAATCTAATTTAGAGTTATGTGATCCATAATCTATATTATTTATTTAAAAATTTATAGCGCTTAATTTCTGAAAAAATAAAATCTTAATATCATTGTAAAAAAAGAGGTAATGAGTTAATTTAGGAGTCATAGGGTATAATGTATTGTAAGTGTAATACAATTTCATGCTATCTAATCTAATCTAATTAAAGCTTTTTTATTGCTTAGCTTCTGCCAAAAGAAAAAAAAATCCTGGTAATGAGGTAAAATAGAGCAGTGGAGACTGATTCTGGACCCACAAGGTATAAAATATTAAAATAAAGTACCAAGTAATCTTATCTAATCTAAAACTTTATACAGCTTAATATCTGCCACAAGATAAAACCTCAGTAACCATATGAAATCACGCAATTTTACTTTTGGATGCACAAGTATAAAATATTATAAACAATGTAGTATGTAATCTAATAAACCAACTAGTTTGTAATCTAATACACTTCTGTCGATTGATATAAAACTTAACAACTAGGGTGGTAATGAAATTTCCCTTCACAGTCTATTCTGCACAGAACTGTCCCAGAACTAGTAAAATATATTAGACTTAATTTTTATTATAAATTTAATGTTTTATAACATATATATATCATCAAATAGTCTCATTTTACTATTTATTCTGCAAAAGCAATGAAACAAAAGCTTTGTTATATATGAACACAATCTGACTGTCATGTATGAGTACAAAAATACAATGTACACATGTAGTCATTTAGTTCAAAAAATGTATATTTGTGTTGAAAAAGGTACATGTCTTCTAGTTTTTCTATCTGCCAAGAAAAAAAGGCAAAATAAAATTTATTTAATGCTATCAATAATGCTCTCTGACACAGTATAAATATAATTTTAATACACACTATTAATTTTTTTAATATTTTAATTTAAATTTGAGTCTACTTAAGCGAGTTTTTTGAACACTGTCTACTTAATGCAAATATACACTTCAAAACTTTGGGCCATCATAGTTGCTGTATTTGTTGAAAAATGTAATATAAATTTATTCAAACTATGGCTACCAAAGAACAGACCTGCCCTTATAAAGTCATATAAAAACCACTTTAAAACAATTTTTCAGAGTGTCCAACATTAAGTAGAAATTACGCATAAAACTTACCAAAATTTGCATAAGGTTTGTATAAAGATTATCCAAAAAGGTTTTGTGTATGGGCCTAATGAGGGTCTTCTTTAGACATATTATGCCAAAATATGGCCTTTGTAGTGCCCATATAGCCATGTAAAAAATGTTTGTGTTATATAATATTAATGTAAACTAGAAGATTATTTAATGAGATTTATAATAATTGTCAATGCAACACAATATTAGAAAAATATATTAATAGTTTCCAGTTGCGTTTCAGAAAACATATTCTGTACTGACCAGATGAGGGTCCCTTTCCATCCATCAATAGTAACTAGATTTTAGTTCTGTCTCTATTTTATGCATTGCACCAAGGAGGTTCCCTTGTTGTCAAGTTGTGCCCATGGATGACCTTTATGGGTCCCACATATAGATATTGGATTGTGTGTGATAAGGTATTTGAATTTGTAAAACCTATATAGAATAATAAATTACTTTATGAGAGGAATAATGAGTTTTGATACAACACGATATTCATCCATCAAGTAACTAGATTTTAGTTGTGTTTCAAAGGATATTTTATACTTTGGATCAAGGAGTGTCCCTTGTCAAGTTGTGCCCATGGATCACCTTTATGGGTCCCATTTTTGCCACTGTGGCCTAGCGGGTACCACACTTGTCTAGGAACTCAGAGGACGTGAGTTCAAACCCAGGTACAGGCAGATACATAGTGGGTCGGATGACCACTTAAAATGGCAGTCCTCTGTCATTGGGTCCTTTCCCCAGTGGCAGGTTAAATAACCTCAAGGACATTGATAAATGGTCATCCTTGAGCCTCTATTTTCCAGTAAGGGGAATCCCAGTTATGTGTGAGTTGGGACTGTACCTGTACACTCGGATTGGTTAAATAGCGCTTTGAGTCCTGTAGTATATGCAGATATTGTGCTGAGTATAAATACACAATATAATAATATAATAATAATATAGCTATAGTGTATTAGTGAAAAAGCATTTGTACTATATAAAACTAATGAAACTTTTTACATTATTTAGTGAGATGTATTATTAATATAAATTTAATAAATTTTTATGAAATTTTCGCAAGATGTCCATAGAGTTTTAATTTTTTTTTACTACATGGTAACAATGAGGGTCCCTTCTGGGCATATTATGCCCATGTACAACCTTTACTGGGCCCATATAGGTAAAACCGTATATAGAGTAGTAAATTACTTCATGAGAGGAATAATGAGTTTTGATGCAACACAATATTCATACATCAAGTAACTAGATTTTAGTTGTGTTTCAAAGGGTATTTTATACTTTGGATCAAGGAGTGTCCCTTGTCAAGTTGTGCCCATTGATGACCTTTATGGGTCCCATATAGATATAGTGTATTAGTGAAAAAGCATTTGTAGTATATAAAACTAATGAAACTTTTTATATTATTTAGTAAAATGTATTATTTATATAAATTTAATAAATTTTTATGAAATTTTGGCAAGATGTCCATAGACTTTTAAAAAGGTTTTACTACATGGTAACAATGAGGGTCCCTTCTGGGCATATTATGCCCATGTACGACCTTTACTGGGCCCATATAGGTAAAACCGTATATAGAGTAGTAAATTACTTTATGGGAGGAATAATGAGTTTTGATGCAACACAGTATTCATCCATCAAGTAACTAGATTTTAGTTGTGTTTCAAAGGGTATTTTATACTTTGGATCAAGGAGTGTCCCTTGTCAAGTTGTGCCCATGGATGACCTTTATGGGCCCCATATAGATATAGCGTATTAGTGAAAAAGCATTTTTAGTATATAAAACTAATGAAACTTTTTACATTACTTAGTGAGATGTATTATTAATATAAATTTAATAAATTTTTATGAAATTTTGGCAAGATGTCCATAGAGGTTTAAAAAGGTTTTACTGCATGGTAACAATGAGGGTCCCTTCTGGGCATATTATGCCCATGTACGACCTTTACTGGGCCCATATAGGTAAAACCGTATATAGAGTAGTAAATTACTTTATGAGAGGAATAATGAGTTTTGATGCAACACAATATTCATCCATCAAGTAACTAGATTTTAGTTGTGTTTCAAAGGGTATTTTATACTTTGGATCAAGGGGTGTCCCTTGTCAAGTTGTGCCCATGGATGACCTTTATGGGTCCCATATAGATATAGTGTATTAGTGAAAAAGCATTTGTAGTATATAAAACTAATGAAACTTTTTACATTATTTAGTAAAATGTATTATTAATATAAATTTAATAAATTTTTATGAAATTTTGGCAAGATGTCCATAGACTTTTAAAAAGGTTTTACTACATGGTAACAATGAGGGTCCCTTCTGGGCATATTATGCCCATGTACGACCTTTACTGGGCCCATATAGGTAAAACCGTATATAGAGTAGTAAATTACTTTATGAGAGGAATAATGAGTTTTGATGCAACACAGTATTCATCCATCAAGTAACTAGATTTTAGTTGTGTTTCAAAGGGTATTTTATACTTTGGATCAAGGAGTGTCCCTTGTCAAGTTGTGCCCATGGATGACCTTTATGGGTCCCATATAGATATAGCGTATTAGTGAAAAAGCATTTGTAGTATATAAAACTAATGAAACTTTTTACATTACTTAGTGAGATGTATTATTAATATAAATTTAATAAATTTTCATGAAATTTTGGCAAGATGTCCATAGAGTTTTAAAAAGGTTTTACTACATGGTAACAATGAGGGTCCCTTCTGGGCATATTATGCCCATGTACGACCTTTACTGGGCCCATATAGGCAAAACCTATATAGAGTAGTAAATTACTTTATGAGAGGAATAATGAGTTTTGATGCAACACAATATTCATCCATCAAGTAACTAGATTTTAGTTGTGTTTCAAAGGGTATTTTATACTTTGGATCAAGGAGTGTCCCTTGTCAAGTTGTGCCCATGGATGACCTTTATGGGTCCCATATAGATATAGTGTATTAGTAAAAAAGTATTTGTAGTATATAAAACTAATGAAACTTTTTACATTACTTAGTAAGATGTATTATTAATATAAATTTAATATTTATATATTTTTTATGAAATTTTGGGAAGATGTCCATAGAGTTTTAAAAAGGTTTTACTACATGGTAACAATGAGGGTCCCTTCTGGGAATATTATGCCCATGTATGATCTTTACAGGGCCCATATAGGTATATGCTGTTAATTATAAATGCATTCTTTAATTTGTATTTTTGTTTTCAAACAAAAACCAGATCAAACAAGGTTCATTAAAACAGAAATTATATACATGTGCATATTTTTTTTTCATTTTGGATTGATATATGGGGCCCATATAGGTCTCTTATATGAGTTACTTACCCAGAAATGTCCATTATGGGCCCCATATTAAAAACTGAGACCATACATCTTTTGTTTTACAACCCCTTACTAAGTCCAATTTAACATAATATCAAATGGATTAAATATCAAACATCTTTTTCATCAAGTTTGTTCTATTTAGGATACATTTTTAAAATTTATATTCAAATGGGACCAATATGGGCCCCATGTAGGTCTTTGATGCCTATGTATGTCCTTTATAGGACCCATATGGTTATTAGCCCGCCTGTAGCCCATTTAGGGCCCATATGATCATGCTTGCTGGGTTAACTGTAAGGAACTGACATTTTTTGTAGAAAAAAATTATTATCTGGAATAAGAGGAAATTGATCCTTGAATCTTTATCCTAGTACAAAGTTATATTTTGTTGGTAAGATTCTGTTCATATTCTTTACTAAAAAATTGTTAATGTCTTTATCTGTCACTTGTTATATTATGCCTATAGTGACTTATAAGCCCATTTAGAGGGCTGGGTGTCCTGTATCTTATGATTATAAATTAATGTAGCTATAAAAATGTATGATACAGTTATTCTACCATACTTTCACTACTGTGCTGAAATATGGGGAAACACTTATGACTGCAGAATAGATAAACTGATAAAATTACAAAATCGGGCAATGAGACTGATTGGCTCCTTAAGATACAGAGATTCAACAAGCAACACATACAATGCATTCAAATGTTTAAAGTTACGGGATATAATAAAATTCAAAACATGTACTCATATTTTCAAAGCTGGTAGGAATTTGCTACCACCTAAACTAATGGAACAATATAGATATGTCAAGCATGTTCATAACTATAATACAAGGAACTGTGGAAACATTTATCAAAATATCCCCAAAACTTTCCAGAAAAGTAGATGTCCTAGTATTATAGGGGGTTAAACTGTACAATAAAATTCCATCACATATAAGATTGTTACCATCTCTAATAAGCTTCAAAAAGAGATTAAAAGAAGAATTCCTCACTAAATACAAAAAACCATTGTCTATCTAACAAATTATGGTATGACAAATGGAAGTTACGGATCTGTGTACTAAATCTGTGTGTATTTCAATCTATATTTTTACCATAAAGTACTTTGTCAAGTATGTTAAAATGTAATTAATAGACAAACAGTTCAAATTAGCATGTTCATTGATAAATAGCTTCTTTGTGTCATCAATCGAAATATATATTATCTGCTGTATTTATTCTTATCTTTCTGTTGTCAGATATGTCCAAGTTAAGTAATATTTACTAATAAGTTCATTTGAACTTCAGACATTACTGTTCAGTATTTATTGTATGTTCTTAACTTTCTGTTGTCAGTTCTGTCCAAATTTAGGATTGTCTAGATATAAGTTCATTTGAACTTCTGACATTTCCTTTCAGCATTTATTTTAAATTGTTGTATTATTTCATTGTAATGTAATGCTGAATAAAATAAAGATCTAATAAAGATACATGTCACTATAATAAAAAAATACAACAACACAACTCTCAGTGGTGTATTTGTCATTACTGGGCTGTGTGCATGTTAATCGAATATATGAGATAATGTTGTATGTTAGGTGCTACTAGGCTTTTAATTTTCAAACTACACAAAACTTTCTGCAGCAAAGAATTTAACTAGACATAATTTTGAATACTATATGTACTAACTATAGGCTATTAGTGTAAAACCTTTAATTGTTTTAATAAAACGATGATAAATAGACATTTCCACAAAGTTTTCTAAAAATACAAACAATACAAAAAGTGTCTGTTTTTCATCTTACTATAGCTCACTTTTCCCAAATTATAACCAGCAGGATCAGTTTAAAGAAAATTTCAAAAAGCTTCAAAGATTCTTTCAGAGAGCTTCAGCATCAAAAGTTCTTTAGTTTATTTTATTTCAGTAATTTCATGTATCATGACAAAAGTAAATTTCAAGCAACACGTTTTAGTCCTGATAAAAATTTGAATTAGTACAGTAAGTGAAGATTGATTTTTAACCCAGCTTATATTTAAAAGTGTGGTCACTCAAGATGGCATAGATAAAGTTGGTTAAGTGTGTTCAACTCCCATCCCATCCAGATTCTGAGTAAAGCAAGCCATTGAGAGCTAGTCGAAAGATCAGACACATTTTAAAAACTCAAAGAAATATGCCAATTTAATTGTGGCATATTAATCAAATACAGATATTTCATATTTGTGCTTTACTTTCAATTTCAAGATCCACTTCATACTTTAATTAGAAACCTCCTCTATCAGGGTTTGTTTCCAAAAATTCAGGATTTTATTTTTACGTCCAGAATATGATTGTGATGTTTCCAAAAATGTAATTACTCCTTTGCCCATTTGAAAAATGTCAAGAAGATCTGCTGATATTTGGATAATATTAACCAGAAAGTCAAATAGTTGGAAAATCATTGGAAATTCAGGGTTTTTTCTATACAGGATGTGTTCTGGATCTTTCACAAAACTTAATCCTTTTTCCCCTTCAGCCAGGCCCCATGTACATAACAATATTTCATAAAAATTTGTTCATTTCTTTTCATTGGTTAGGAGCTGTAGGTGTGCAACGTCATGGCGTGACCTTGATTTGACCTTTGAGCCTGCCGTCGTGACCTTAACCTATGTTATCTTGTATGGGCTATATCTCAGAAACTGTTAGGTGCAGGAAGTTGATACTTATTAGGGACATTGGTTAGGGGTTTTAGGTGTGTAACATCATTGTGTGACCTTGATTTGTCCTTTGACCTTACAGTAGGGACCTTGATCTATAATTTCTGGTCATGGCTATATCTCGGTAACAGTAAGGTGTAGGTAGTTGATACTGGGTAGGGACATTGGATGTGGGTTATAGGTATGCAATGTCATGGTGTAACATTGATTTTACATTTGATCTAGCCATGGTGAAGATTCTTACCATTTCATGTTAAGTAAAAACTGCATGTAAAGATCACATGAAGCAAAATGGTGTCAGGTTTTACAGAATCATACAGATCTGTTTCCACGGCCTAAGTATTATTCTTATTAAATATTTAAAATTGTGTAATATTGCTGAAAAAAAGATACTTGTTATTTTGTCAGACAGACATCAAAACCATAGAGCATCTATTCTATTTCTGCCAGTTGTAAAGGATCTCTAGTTCAGATTACCCAAGAAGATGAACCTACCCTAACCCACTTTAACAGTACCTATGAAGAAGGGTGAGAAGACCCTGCGATTAAGGAAATACCTAGTTTAAGTAACGAGTATGCAATTACATATATAAGAAAAGCCCAAAAAGTAGGAACATTTATGTCAACAACAAAATTTTAGTACGCACCACGGAGATGCTTTTCTTGAAGATTTATCTCAACAAAGGCCGTTTTTCTACATATAAAGTTATTTTAGGCAGGATTTCAGCTCCAAATATTTCTTTCATGTACAATCACTTGGTAGATCGTGTCTTTTAATTTTTATCTCCCCTCATCTCACTGTTCTACCCACTTGTTGGTTATTCGGGTATTATCGCCCATCTTGCCGGGAATTACCGTTGAAATTTGATCAATATTTCCCCAACATCAAGCATCGGGTATTATATATAATCTAATTTGTGTTTTGTAAGTTTACTTTTTAGTCTATTGTTGGTGTTGTTGTACTGGTGGTGTTGTTACTTAGTTTAAGGTAGGCTGTAGTGTGGGGTGTTAGGGTGCCTGTGAGTCGCCCACAGGACGAAGAGTTGTGACTGTGCTGAGGTTAGGGATATATACTTGAGTCCCCCCACTGTTGAGCTTAGACTTAGGGCTCTTACTTATGAACAACCCCACCAGTCATGATTAGTGTTTGGGCTCTCCTCTTCACGGCACTCTTTGCTGTGGCACTCGCCCACAGGTATGAGTGGTTTAGCACTAGGGCATCTTATACATCATGTCCTCCTTTGACAAGGGTTGCAAAAAAATTTCTCATATTTGTGTTCCTGCCGAAAATTTTCCTCCATGGTTAATAGACGAGGGCTTATGTTGTTGCTGTTACTGGGAGGTGATGTATCCCTCAACCCTGGTCTGTTCACACTCGGTGTTTTGAATGACAGATCCGTAAGGAACAAGGGTCCACTCCTAGCTGATATGGTTGCTTCATATGACCTTGATTTTCTTTGCCTCACTGAAACACATATTCGGTCCTTTGATTCAGACAGCTTCCTACGGTCTATAACTCCTCCCGATTTTAATTTCCCTCAAAAGCCTCATCCCTGAGGTATTGGAGGTGGTGTTAGTTTTTTCATCAAATCCTCTTACAGACCCCACACAATAGAATCTCCTCTTTATCAGTCATTTGAGAATATGGTGGTGTCAGTCGGGCTTCATGGCCATTCATTGTTGCTTGCTTGCATCTACTGTCCTCCAGGATCATGTACCTGTAACTTTCTGGAAGAATTCATGTCATTTGTTGGTTACCTCTCATCTATTAATTCTTCATATTACATATGTGGCGACTTTAACATTCATGTTGACGTTCCAGTTGGTGACGGTAATAAATTCACTACTTTTCTTGATTCGTGTGATTTGAAACAGTTAGTCGATAAACCTACTCATCTACATGGCCACATATTGGACCTCATTTTATCCCCTAGTGAACAGGACACCATTGCTGATGTTAAGATTTGCGACTTTGTTTCTGATCATGCATTAGTCAAATGCTCAGTTACCTTCCCTTGTCAAGTGGCTCACACTCCAAATATAGTTCAGTATAGAAGGTACCACCGTATCAATATGTCTGACTTTCGCTTGGATCTCAAAAACACGTCCTTTGTCAAGTCTCCAGCTGATGCTGTTGTCGATCTATATGAACAATATGTACATGATTTGGGCCATGTTCTTGATAGGCATGCACCACTCGTATCTAGAATGATAAAAAAGGATTCCGCTGATTGGATGTTTGACCATTATCGACGTGCAAAGTCCCTTAGGCACCAATTTGAGAGAACCTGGCGTAGGGCTAAAAATCCACTGAACAGAAGTCGGCTTCGTCGTCAGATTGTCCGGTGCAATGCACTTGTAAACAAAGATAAATCAGACTACTATAGCAAACTGATTTCAGACAATAGTCATGACTCTCGAAAACTTTGGCGAGAGCTCCATAAAACCCTGAACAAGGTTTCTGATGCCGCACTTCCATCCCATGAGTCCAAAAATCACTGGCTGACCAGTTTGCCTCCTTCTTTTCTAACAAAATTAAGAAAATTAGAGATAACTTTGGTTCCATTGGCACTGAAAATGATATTCACCCTCCTTCAGATCTTCCAAAAATTAACATCTTTAGGCAAGTTTCTGAGGAGGCTGTTGATAAAATGATTAAAACATCACCAACAAAATCATGCCTGTTAGACCCTTTGCCAACATTCCTTATTAAGGAATGCATTGATATACTGTTACCTTCCCTTACAAAGCTGGTTAACTGCTCACTTATGGAGGGATGCGTCCCTGACGCTTTCAAATCTGCTGTGGTCACTCCTCTTATTAAAAAGCCTAATCTTCCCTCAAATGACTTGAAGAATTATCATCCTGTATCTGGCCTCAGTTTTATCTCAAAACTGGTAGAACATGTGGTTGCTAAGCAGCTATTAGAACATATTCATGTCCATAACTTAGACAATCCATACCAGTCGGCATATAAAGCCGGCATTCAACTGAGACAGCTCTTCTCTACATAAAAAATGAAGTTCACTTATCATTGTCAAAAGAGGTGAAACCACTGCCTTGGTATTGCTCGACCTGTCTGCCGCCTTCAACACCATAGATCATTCCACTCTTCTTAGTTGCCTCCGAAACTGGTTTGGTGTCGGTGGTTGTGTTTTGAAATGGTTCACATCCTACCTAACAGACCGTTACCAATCAATAAAAATTGGATCTACTTTGTCAGATGTTTGTAAACTCCTATTTGGCGTTCCCCAAGGTTCTGTCCTGGGCCCTTTGCTGTTCTCATTGTACACCCCCCCCCCCTTAGTTCGATTATCAGTAGACATAAGGGAATAAACTTTCATTTCTATGCAGATGATAGCCAAGTTTATATACATTTATCCCAGAAGAATGCATCTGCTGCCTTTGAAAAGCTAAATAGGTGCCTAGACGATGTTAAAGAGTGGATGTCCACTAGTAAGCTCAAATTGAATCCAGACAAGACCGAGTTTATCATCTTTGGTTCGAAGAGACAGCGGGACAAGTTGAAGCATGTTTTCCAATTAATATCTTGGGCAACTCACTCTGCCCTGCTGATTCAGTAAAAAATCTGGGAGTGTGGTTTGATTCAGACTTTTCTTTGTCCAAGCATGTTCAGAATGTCTGCAAAAGTTGTTTTGTTAAACTCCGTGATTTCAGACATGTCAGGCGGTTTCTCACTCATGATGTTTCTGTGCTTGTGGCTAATGCTCTGGTTAGTAGTCGGCTGGATTACTGCAACTCACTTTTCAGGAGCCTCTCCAAGTTCAATCTACGCAAATTACAGTGCATCCAAAATAGTGCAGCTAGAATTGTATCAAACACCAGTCGATACACCAGTATAACTCCTGTGCTAAAGAAACTGCATTGGCTTCCTGTTGAACAGCGCACAGTGTTCAAGACGGCCACACTTGTTTATAAGTATCTTCACACAGGCTTTCCCAGGTATTTTGCTCCATATCTTTCCTCCTACAGCAGTTCTTATAGCACTAGGCGCAGTCAAAGTGGTGGTAATTTCCTTGTCATTCCAAAGTTCTATCCCTCTGTTCACAAATCTGTCAAACAATTTGGTAATAGTTTTGCGTTTGATGCTCCCACTGTGTGGAATGCTCTCCCTGATGAGATTCGTGCCTCTCCCTCGCTGGCCTCCTTCAGAAAGCAGCTCAAAACCTACCTGTACACCAAAGCATACCCACCTTAGCCTGGATCATTCCCCTGGCGTTCTCCGTGGTGCTTGACCCCTGCTATGCCCCTGGATACAGAAATTTTGATGTCTGCTTATTGCTTAGTTGCGCCTTAGAATCCTCTTATTTGGGGAGATTAAGCGCTATAAAAGTCCAATTAGAATTAGAATTAGCAAAAGTAGAGCCAATATCCTCTCATTTAGTATGGTCTTTTTGAATGTAAGTCCAAACACAATCAGAGGCCCAAGAGCCATGAGCTTTTATACGCTGCACTGAAACTTGAGATTAATAGGCCAGAATAGACCCAGGCTGCCTAAAGGAATTAAAGGTGAAATGATTCTTGTTAAGACCCAATTTAATATCAGTACCCACCACCCCTCAAAGACATTAAACTGAAAAATGGTGCTCTAAAATCTGTGAGCATAAGCTTGTAAGGAAAAGGACCTGAGCTTCAGAATAGAATGATCCTGGGTTTACATGTACAGGTAGTTGAGAGTATATTTATGAAATCTGTTTACATAAAGGATTCATCAAACCCCAAGAATTGTAGGTAGCAATATTTTAGGGTAGAAATGAAGGAATCCGCTACCTTTTCACCAATGGTACGATTCTGTTGGATATGCCTCCATATAAAATCAGGAGCCATGCAACTTTATTTGAACCAAAGGAACACAGGAGTTGTATACTAGTGTAGCTCCCGTTCTACGGAAGGTATGAAAAATGAAAAATTACTTTGGATAGCCCAACTTTTGAATTGTATGGGATAAGGTATTTCTTACACTGGAATCAGTTAAAACTTGAGCAATGAGCAATGTGAATTTGAGCAATGTGAATTTGGAACAACAGTTGAGAAGGAGAGCGATTATATAGTCTCAGAGTATTTTAAGTGTGCTAAAAGGACAAATAGGAGAGGATTTAAGTCTAAGTAGGGTAAGGATCATTTAGTCTAATATGAGTCTCAACTAGACCCAGGATATTTAGGTCACCGCATTTTATCAGGTCCTGCAGGAGAGGGCCTTTATTGCGAATGGATCTACAATTGACAAATCCAAAATAAATAATAAACATTTTTAAAATGACATTTGTTTGACAGAGTTCAGATATATTTTATATAATTATGTTGAACCTGGGCGGGTCTAATTCTAATTGGACTTTTATAGTGCTTAATCTCCCCTATTCAAAGGGGACTCTAAGGTGCAGCAAAACAAAGAAAACAGTCAACCAATTTCAATATCCAGAGACAGAAAAGAGTCCAAGCACCACAGAGAACGCCAGCGGTGAGTAAGACTAAGGAGGGTATGCCTTGGTGTAAAGGTAGGTTTTGAGGCGTTTTCTGAAGGAAGCCAGAGAGGGGGACACACAAATCTCCTCAGGAAGAGCATTCCAAACAGTGGTAGCATCAAAAGCAAAACTACAACCAAACTGTTTGACGGATTTATGGACTGAGGGTTGAAACTTGGGAATGACAAGGAAATTACCACCACTCTGATTGCACCTGGTACTGTAGGAACTGCTGTAGGAAGAGATGTATGGAGCAAAATACTTGGTGAAACCAGTGTGGAGAAACTTATAAACAAGGGTGGCTATTTTAAATACTGAGCGATGTTCAACAGGAAACCAATGCAGTTTCTTAAGAACAGGAGTTATACTAGTGTATCTACTGGTATTAGATATGATTCTAGCTGCACTGTTTTGGATGCATTGTACGTTGCGAAGATTGAACTTAGAGAGACTCCTGAAAAGTGAGTTACAGTAATCCAACCGACTACTAACAAGAGCATTGGCTACAAGTACAGAAGCATCATGAGTAAGAAACCGCCTGACATGTCTAAAATCACAGAGTTGCACAAAACAACTTTTGCAGACGTTCTGCACATGTTTGCACAAGGAAAAATCAGAATCGAACTGATATTGCTGCTCAGCAGTGTTTTTCTACATTAGCAGTTGACTGCTAGTTTTTGGAGTAGAAGCAGTCTTTCCATATGAGGCAAAATCTTTCCTTGACTCAAACAGTGTGCGCAAATATTTTTATGTAGATTTTTTGCAGAACCATGGCTTTTTGCATAAACTTGTGTTCTGCCCCAATTTTGCTTACTAATGTCTGGATGATTTGTTGTGCATGAGCATGACTCATTGAGCATGATACATTCAATACCATTGGTATCACTCCGGGTGACTGCTGCCTTTCTATGTCGTACAGCAGCACTCTGTGTACCGCCTTTGCATTTTGCCACAAAAAAATCAGTTGCATTGTCTATTATTTTGCCCAGATATGTTAACATTTTTGTCTTATTTCTAGATCTTTTTCTTTTCTGGACTCTTTATCCAATGCAACTAACCTTAGGTCAACCTGTTTCTGAATAACATGTAACACTGGAGCCAACCTGGTTTCCTTTTAAGTATGGTCGGTTAGTGTCGTAAACATAACCAACCTGATTTGGACACTTTCCATCAAGACGGGAAGTCTCCCAGTCTTCAGCCAAAGGGTCGGTAATATCTTAGCAGGACAAGCCACAAACACAGACAAGCTGTAAACAAAAATGGACAACCTGATTACACACAACAGACAAACCGTGAACTGTGTAGGACAAGCCGGCTTCATTTTTATGACCCATGGCTAATCTGGTGATAAAATCTGTGACTATTTAAGGGATGTCAGTTTGTGCAGTGCATCATTTGGAATCTTGCATTTGATGGAGTACATCTGGCAGAATTTCAAGAATAGGAGTTTGTTTTTTTTAATTATCTAGGGCAGTTTTGAGTTGAAGTTAGCTGACTTTATACTTGACAATGGGTCCTAAGAAAGGCAGAAGAGTGAAGAAGATAGTAAGCTCCCACTGACAGTGTTCTGAATTTGAGCTGGGGGACACAGCAGCAGATATCCAATGGAGGAGGGAGAAGAGGGAGGAGGCACAACAGCAGTAACAAGGAGGAGGAGGCAAGGAGGGAGGAGGCATGACTAAAGGAATAGCACTCGCAAGAGGAGGGAATAGCAGAAAAAAGGCCCAGGACAGAAAAAAGTGACAATGAAATACAGGTTGCTGGAGGAGAAGCAGGACCATCACAGTCGCGCTACAAGAAGGGCTACATGACCAATATATATCTCACTGATTCTGACAAGGAGGCTGTTGTGAACTTTGTGAAGGATCACGAGTAGTTGTATAACAAGACTAGTGAACATTTAAAGGACAAAGCAAGGAAGTAGTTTCTCCTGGAGCAGTTCGCAAAGAGTTGCAAGCTGTCTGTTAAAGTGTGCAAGACCTAGTTTGACTCGTAAAGGACACAGTTGTAGTCTAGAAGGCCCTGAAGTAGATGATGGAACATCAGACTTGGATACACGATAAGCAAGGATTCCTCAGGTCATACATCAAGGGGCTCAGCAAGTTGTCAATCATAGTAAGTGTGCTGGATGTCGTAAAAAGAAATTGGGAGAGGACTCTTGTGTACTAGGTCAGTAATGCTAGACCAGCTAATGCCCCTACTACTTCCTCTGCTGCTCTATCTTCTGCTAGTCCTTTTGGATATGTTATAAAGCACTCAGTGATATGATATGGAAGAAAAGGCTACACATTTGTGCAGTCTGGAAGCTCTCATTACTGTTGGAAGCAGACAGACTGGTAAACAAGTGTTTAAATGCTGGTAAGCAAGCCAAAAGGTACACCAGTGTCTGATGCACCCTTTTTCAGAAGTCCTTCCCTTTAGGACTGACCAAATTGGCTCCGGATCTGGATAGGTCAGCTTCTAATTCATCACCATACAAGTGTAGGGTTTATATGAAGATCCACCAGAACCGGTGTTTTCTACTGATATCCCTGGTTACAGATAATCTATTTGTCTGACTGGCCTCTGCAATTCTACCAGACCAGTCACCAGGAGAGGAGGTGGAGCTTTCTGATTCTGAACTAGAAGTTAGTCTGGATCATCACCAGACAGTATCTGAGAATCACTCATTCAGGGAAATTGTTAGGGCTGTGAGAAGTTACATTTCTATACCAAGATGGAAAGTCCAGAATCAACCGAGGTTTTCTCTTCAACAAGGTGAGTGGGTAACTTCACTAGATTTCAGCTATTCTTACTTTCATATACCTATCAGTCCAAAGACAAGAAAGTACCTGAGGTTTTACTACCCAGGTCAAAGTTTCCAGTTTAAAGCCCTGCCCTTTGGTCCGCCCCCATGGAGCTCACAATCATAGTAAACGAGGTGAAACTCATGGCTCATGTGAAAGGTATATGCATTCACAAGTCTGCTTGTACAACACTTAATGTCTCTTGGTGAAGACCTCAGTTGGCTTGTAAAGTTTAAAATAATCTTAGACTTTGTAGGCTACCAGTAGATCCTCGAGAAGGGGAGGGCCAGACAGTTGGCAGGCCCTGCAGGGAAAGATAAACTCCCATTTAGAGAAGCCATTTTGTTCTCTTACACAACTGATGTCTTTAATAGGTCTTCTAACTGCCCCAGAGAAACAAGAGACAGAAGCAGGCTAGCTTCACATTAGCCCGATTCAGTGGCACCTCAGAAGGCATTGGCACATCACAGAGTCCCTAGAGAAAATGATTCCAATACCCAGGTACACCTAAAGGTCAGGGTGCTTACTTAGGGGACTTAGGAGACTATCGCAAAAGGTGTCTGGTCAGTTCGAGAAAGCAAGTTACACATCCAAGTCTTGAACTGAAAGCAGATTTTCTGATCCTAAAGAGGTTTCATCACCTATGTCGGGGACAGGTCTTTCTTGTTGCCATATATAACACCATGGTTTTCTTCTACATAAACAAGGAGGGCGGTATGAGATCAGGATCTCTTTGTACCTCTTATGGAGACTCCTGTCGTGGTGCAACCTCAAAGAAATAGTTCTGAGGGCTTATCATATCTTAGGCCGTTTGGATTCAGATGGAGTGGTCCCTCCTCCAGGAGGTTTTTTGACAGGATTTGTGCTCTATGACATCATCATAAGCTAGACATATTTATAACCAAGTACAACCACTTACCTCAGTTTGTGTCTCCAGTCCAAGATCAGAAGTGGACACTCTGTCAGTCTTATGGCAGGACATGGACCTTTATGCCTTTCCCCCAGTGTCTCTTATTCTGTAAGATGGGAAAGATAAATCATCACATCAGGCTAAATAGTACACCATCTTTGTGCAGGCTGCAAACATGACTCTCTTGTGTTGGGATTCATACTTGGAATACCTGAAACCCGGAGTCAAACCGGATACCTGGTGATAATTCAGGAAAAGTCCTCTTCACCACTCAGCTCTCTTCCCTGACAAGTCATTGCCAAGGCTGAAAAAGACAATACTAAGCTCAAAACTGATGCCCTCCCACCAACCCATTTTGGGTTCTGACAGGGTGGTCACAGTTGTGGGCATTATCAATGCTATCAAACCAATTGGCCGAGATGCAAGGATGGAAACAAAAACAAGTCCTCACAGACCCAGGACCAAATCCAGGATATGACTGCATGGTGCAGTTTGGGCAACAGAACCAACTACACCAGGGGCCGGAACAGGGGGTCTGGTGCCCCCAAATGTGACTCTTTCAGAAAAGAGGAAATCATAATAATATTACAGTCTCAGTCTAAATGACAATTACAGTCTCCGTTCTATCTCCAACTAAAACTTTTTGTCTCATAACAGATCTTTGAAGTTTCATGCGTGTGAAAGGGAATCGGTTTTATTAGTCCCGGGAAGCCTCAGACCGTCTCAGGTGTCCTGGGACTAAGAAATCTGGGTCTGGGACTAAGCCCCGACTAAGAGAAGGCGACCCTAACCGATCCAAGCCGGCGTCCGCTGCTAGCTCCTATCCCCAACACTGATAGGAGCTCTGTAGTTGGTGGCCTGCCTGGTTAGATGTGGTTCCAGTCCGGTCTTTATCATTTCAAAGAATTCTGGGGTCATTCTCATGTAGTTGGTGAATCCTGGAATGTCTGTAGCATACAGTTCAGCCATAATGTTGTGGTAGGCCCCCCTCTCCTCTCTCTGCAGTAGCCATGGCCTGACCCACATGTTGTGCTTTCTTCTAGGTCTCTGTATGGCTGATGGTGGTGGTGGTGCTGCTTGTGGTAGTGCTGCTTGTGGTGGTTGCTGTGGTTGACGTAGAAATAGCAAATACATCATTATTTGTAACTGAATAAAAACTAAAAAGCCCTAAGTTGTTGCTGTAGCTGTCTTCCATTAAAAGGTGGCATCCTGCTGTGTTCCAATAAAAGTAAAGATGAATAGATCGCCGAATTTATATATATACCCATAAAATCCTGTTATTTTGCAAAACAAGAATCGGCCATCGTGGTCTGGGGAAGACTGAGGAGGCCTGAGGACGTCTGAGGACGCCCAGACTTAATCGGGGGTTACTCGGGGCTTAGTCCCAGTAGGCCTGAGGCATCCTGGGACCCAGTCGGTATGTGTATGACAGGATCGTCGTTGAAACCGACCAGAAAAACTGGCTTAGTCGGTTCTTAGTCGCAGACCAGTCGGGGACTGTATCAGGCTTCCTGAGGCCGATCTGCACTTAATCCCAGGCTTTCATACTGATTCAGTATTCCTGCCCATTTTACCTTTTTCACCGATTGTCCACGATTAAGGGTCGCCGACAGGATCGGGCCTTAGTCCTTTGGTGGAACAGGGGCATAAAAAATGAGTTGGTTAAAGCAAATTGCCTTACATAATAATCGTGCCCGATATATAAGCTTAACAGAATCTGTAAAAATATACGCAATCTTACCTCCTTGGAGGGGAATGGTGCAATTGTATTGAGAAAAAGTTAATCCCTTTTCAGGAGGAAATCATCCTTATAATAACCAGGCATTATATCTTCAGATGTGCAAAAGATGTAAAAAAGGATTTACAGAAAACTCTTTCAAAAATTAATTCAAAAGACGGCATCAAAGATGATCTTTTTTCTAAAAGATGGCAAGTGTGGGAAGATAATTTTCAAACATATAATTAGCAGTAAAAAAATTGACATAATATCTCGAAAAATTGACATAATATCTCGCAAAATTGACATAATATCTCGAAAAATTGACTTAATATCTCGAAAAATTGAGATAACTATCTCACGAAATTGACTTAGTATCTCGAAAAATTGACTTAATATCTGAAAAAAGTGACTTAGTATCTAAAAAAAATGGGGTACTATCTCACTAAATTGAAATTTTTTTTTACTTGGCCCTAATACTCTTCCATATCTATCACAGGTTCATCAAAGATTTTGCCAAAATTGCAAAGCCACTACATCAGTTTGCCCAAGGCGGATTCCACTATCAAACAAAAACCAGTACCCTCCTTTTAAGTGGGGATCAGAACAGCAGCATGCTTTTGAGGTTTTAAAGCAAAAGTGCTGTGAAGTGCCTCTTCTTGGTTTTGCTGATTACTCAAAGTCTTTCATTGTTCGCACCGATGCAAGTGGTGGTGGCCCAGGTGCTGTGTTGTTACAGGAGCAGAATTGCATGGAGCAGGTGATCGCTTATGCTAGTCATGGGATTTCCAAGGCTGAGCGAAACTATCCCGTTCATAAGCTTGAGTTCTTGGCATTGAAATGGGTGGTCACAGAGAAGTTTCACGATTACCTTTATGGAAATACTTTCTCTGTGATCACAGACAACAATCCCCTGACTTATGGGCTTAAGTCAGCCAAGTTAATTGCCACCGGGCATGGGTGGGTTGCACAAGAGAAAAGACGGGCATCCTCAGAGAGTACAACTGGTTAATACAGAGACTTGTCAACCTATGGAATTAGTCTGCATGGACTTCTTGAAACTGGAGCAGTCCAAAGTTTGCATCAAGAACATATTGGTTGTAATGGCCCATTTTATGAAATATGCTGAGGCATACTCGACTCGCATCCAGTCTGCTAAGACCACTCCTAAGATGCTCTTTGACAAGTTTTTGTCCACTATGGCTTCCCGAGAAGATTACATAGTGACCAGGGCCGAAACTTTGAGAGCAAATTGATCACTGAACTGTGTCAGATGGCAAATATCGAGAAGAGCCATACCATCCCATATCACTCTATGGGAAATGGGATTGCAGAAAGGTTCAACTCCACTCTTCTCAATATACTTGGTACAGTGGATCCAAAGAAGAACGCTGACCAGAAAATGTTGGTTCACTTGTCCATGTATATAACTGTACCAAATATGACATGACTGGGTTCTCACCTTATTACTTAATTGCAGTAGATCTCGCTCTTGTCCGTCATGAATCATCTGGTCCTGTGATATCTTGTTACTACACAAACAGTCTTAAAGAGGGCCTGAAGAAGGCTTATGATTTATCCAAGTCCTCTGTGAAGTGTAGTCAGGCAGATCACAAGGATAGGTATGACAGGCAAGTTTGAGGCGCTGTTTGGAGCTTGGGGACAGGGTTCTGCTTTGTAATATGGGGCTACAGGGTACCCATAAGATAGCAGATCAATGGAGTCATGATGTGTATGTTGTGGTAGAGAAACCCAGTCCTGATATTCAAGTGTATGAGGTTAAACCTGAAACTTGAAGTTGGAAATCTTACGTACTGCACTGTAACTTGCTCCTACCCATACCCTGTTTGCCACTCGAAAGTCAAACAGTGCCATAGCCAAAACCGGGTCGGCAGGTTTCCCAAATCGTAGTTAACCAAGCAGATGACAATTCATTTTTCGAATGGTGACAGAGACTCTGAGCAGTCTGATGTTGAATCCAATGATCACTCTGAGGAGGAAATAGTTGTACCTAAACCTAGGACTGTAGTTTCAGTCCCAACACCCAGGATAACCCGGGGTTTATCAGTCACCCCTAAATAGATGAGTCTAGTCTGGCTCAATCGAATGGGTCAGTAAAGGCTGTTCACCCAAATAGCGGTGATGTGGTGTCCTCTGATACTGAGGAGGATTGATTCAGGAACTGTTGGGCCATGGTTCAGGAATTGAACCTGGTAGTGAGGACTCTGATGTGTCATAGGAAATGGTGGCCAGTTCAAGCTCCTCAGACTTAGATACTGGTTGCGACAATTTCAGTGTTGCCTCTAAGATTCCAGTCCCAGGACCAAGGAGATCTATGAGGGTGAATTCGACTGCCCATTTGAGACCAGACTTTGTGTACAATTTCAATCAGGTCATAGGCGATGGCCAACAAACTGTTAATAGTGATGACAGACCGATCAATAACACCCAAACTCACGAAAAGATTAACTTTTTGAAGAATGTTTTAGAGCTATTTTGACCTTGAGTGATGTTGGATGACCTTTTCGATGAAATTTGTTCTACTTTAAAAAGTTTTTATGCTTTTTTTACAGTATGGTGTTCTTTTGAATCAGAATGGTTATGGAAAGTAATCATTTTTGGCATTATCATTTATATTTGAACTATATGTTACAACTGTGATGGAATTTGGCTTGGAACTTGGGTCAGTTATTCTGGTGTGATTGTGTGGCAGACCTGATTTTTAGTGTCAGGATGACATTTCCCAATGTGGGGAAGTATGTGGTAGCGTGGTACTAGCGAGATCACGGGCATTAGCGAGAATCGCGTTTTATTTAAATGGCTAGAAGAAATAATTTTATCTTTTGTCAGTTAACGGAAGTTGGTAATGGCGAGATGTCATTGTTGTAATTTAAAGGGAAGGAGTTTTGGTCACAGTTATTGTGTTTGGTTGAGAGTTGCTGGTGTGTTCATTTGTTGGTAGATGCAGTGTTTTGGTTGTGTGATTTGTTATAGTTGAATATTTGCTTATAATTTGCAGTTTGGGCTTTCTAGTTGTAAACATAAATTTTATTTAAGTACTGATTATGATAGATTACTGTTTGTGCATTTTGGTTGTGATGGAAATATATTTAATTATTAATTGATTTAAATATATTTAAATGAACTAGTAGTTTTATTACCTGTGTTGTGAGTATGTGATAAAATTATACTTAGTCACATTGATTTAATAATGAAGTATAATTTTATTATACTGCGGTTATCTGTGTGACCTGTGAGCAGTATAGTTTTATTCAATGTAAAATACTTGTTGCTCACCATAAGAATTATAGTGATATAAATTTAAGTAGTAGTTATATTATTTCGAAAATACTGTTAGTAGTGATTGTGTATTTATAGGTGTTTTTGTACTGCATTCAGTTTTTGAAAGTACTTGAGGAGGAAAGGCTGCTTTGAGCATTCATCGTTATCAAGATGATCTGTCTAGACATTACAATAACATTTCCTGAATTGGGTCTCACTTGAAACTTATAATTTGGGACTATGAAAAGGAGAACATAAAAGGTTTGGCCAAAAAACATCTTATTTTTTCTCTGTTCATGTTTTATCTGCTTCCACTCAACTAAAAACCATTGTAATATCCTCACGTATGTCAGTTCTATTAATACCTGGGCTTCCAGGGATTCCCCTTTAGCTCAGCTGGTTAAAGAGCTAGACTTGTGTTTATTTCTGTGTGTAATCAGAAGGCTGCAAGTTCGAGACACAGCAGAACCAATCAATAATTTCTCCCTTCCCACTACATGGTGAGATGCCTAAAGATCCTTCCCTCTCAAAGCCAAGCGAGTAAAGTGTAATAATGTAGTCATGTAAGACCTGAGGACAGGTCTTTCCTTGGAGGGGTGGTATGTAATATCCTCACGTATGTCAGTTCTATTAATACCTGGGCTTCCGGGGATTCCCCTTTAGCTCACCTGGTTAAAGATCTAGACTTGTGTTTATTTCTGTGTGTAATCAGAAGGCTGCAAGTTCGAGACACAGCAGAACCAATAAATAATTTCTCCCTTCCCACTACACTATATTTAAAGGATAGAAAACTTTAAGGGATTTTGGGCACTTTATCAACTCAGATTGATCTCATGAATAAGTGCATTACATTTCACTTTGCCCTCCACCCCCCATATATACATGTATACACGCGTCTTCTCCATAGAGTATGTTTATCTCCGTTTTCCATTGGTTAAACTCACAAAGTTAGGAGTTGACTTGGGGTGACTTGCATATATCTATAAGACTTATTAGACTGCAGGAGAAAGTGTGTACATAGGTGTTTAGTTTCTTTCGAAGTTTCTCCAGGTCCTTGAATTAAGTGCCAGTTTTTAAGCACGAGTCTCGCTAGAGCTTGCCCTTCTACAGATCTTTTTTTTCTTAGATGAAATTGACAGCACCTGTGGAATCTGAATTTCCCTCTCTTGCTCTCCAAAGTGATGCTTTCTCTTTCACTGGATTAATATACAAGCAACGTTGGCAAACCTGCATGAGTACCCACTTTCTAGTGCACTACTGACATCTCTGATGGCTTTGCGCTCGCGCTAGGTGAACTAAAACACCTATTGGTCTTGTTTTAACTGGTATGTAAAATGTATATTCTATATTTTAAAGATATAAGATAAATAACCAGTTTATTAATTAATTGAGTTAGTTATTTGAATTGATTTTTAAATATATATATGAACAACTAAATAATTACAGCAGTTCTATTTAAACAAAGAATATTTGATATGTTTTTGAAAAAGGTTATTATTACATTTTGATATAATAGCTGTGGCTATAGTTACAGCTTAAGGCTACGTATATTGTGGCATATTTTTGCCTCTGCTATGAGAATCTATAATAGATTTAATTGGCTAAAGAAAGGCCTTCATAGGCACCAAATAAATACGGTTAGTTGGTGCTCAATCTTCCTAACCTGAATTTGTAATACATTCAATAATTTATAACTGACTTGTGTTTCAACATGATTTGTATTACATGGATTATGGCGTGTATAATATTGCCAATTTTGTGTAATCTGATACGATTTCTTATGCCAGAATAAAGGAAATGTTCATTTGTTAGGTTAAACTAAATAATGTATAAATGGACTGATATCACAATAACAATTAGAAGTATGTTATAGAGGATTGCAGATATGCCAAAATATCTCTTTTATGTATTAATCAATTTACTGTACTCTTCCAATTAATTCATCTTAAATTTTACAATATAACGTTAAGCTAGGCTTTTACACCCCATTCAATAGTCAGGGTCATGCAGGGATAGGTCCCAGACTAGGTAATTGTGAGAATCAAACCCACATGGAGGTAACAGCCTGTGATTAGATTATAAATTTGTCATAACCACTTGTTTAGGTATTTATGTTTGGCAAGTGTGGTTTACATCATTATTTCAAGTAATTATGGTTTGTTTTAGTTATACAAGATGCACGGTATGTACATGGTCTTAGTACAATCAGTAGAATTTGATTTACAAAAATATGATTTGATTTGATGAAAATATAAGAAAGGATGAGATGTTCAATGTGTCATAAACATTAGCTTTCAAATATCCTGATATCTCCCAAGAAATTAAGCACCTTGTAAAGTGTTGTATAAGATAACATAATTTTAGTTCAAGTTTTGCACAGATAATTACTTCATTCATATACTTCATCCACATCCTTCATCCACAGACGTTGGACACAGTTATTATCTGTTATAAATTAACTGGGAAAACTAATGTTTTATTATGTTAATACATCCTTCCAAATGGCGAATTGCTAATCCGGTTGGCCAGACCACCCTGTCATATAACACAAAAAGTCATCCTGTGTTTCCACCGGCAGGACTGGTCTAGTACTGTGCATTTGCTAAGTTGCACAGATCACTTCCTTCCTGTCTATACAGCGTGATGTCATAGCAGATATGGACACTGATATGGATAGAGATACTACTGATCAACCCAAGTTGACTGGTACTGTCCAGGAGGGATAAGTGTCTGACCTTGATCAGGACCCTAGTTCAGCCAACCTATGCCAGGCCCTTTTGGAAGAACAGACTTATCGAGAGTTAATGACAGACATTAAGTCATTCATGGGTTTGACACACATCCCGGACATTGATTCTACTGCCTCAACTGTGGATGAAAACCTTTGCCAGTGTGAAGCTACAGCAGGCTAGAAAGGTGTCTGTCCACATGCCAAGAGACGACTGTCTCTCAAAGAATGCTGACAAACCGCATGTCACATTGGTAGAAGGGTATCCTTCCAATAGCTCTGAGGCCAGTGTCCTACTGCAGGATCAGTTCATCTGACAAACTAGATTACAGAGCAAGTGGTACAGTTTGCACACCAACAAAGAGAAGCCAGCCAGCTCAGTGTCATCTTGGTGTAGTGATGTTTCGAAACTTAACAGCAGGTACAGTTGGATAGCCAAGTCGGCCGGGATACACCACAAGCATCTAGACAGATTTCCCAGGAGTCTCTCAGAAGATGGGAAATTCTACATGTGAATCCAGTGTTATTTGTAACCAGGCTGCTGGATTTAATAGATGCCTGTATAAAGTCCAGGGCAGCATGCAGAAACAGTTGAGAATTATGAAGGCAGAGCAAAGTAAGGGGAAGCTTGCCGGTAAAGTTTCCACAGCATCTGATGAACCTCAGTTATAGTATGCATATAAATGCCTGTGGCAAGGCTAACATAAGCACAGCTTGTGAGGCTTATGAGAGGTATTTCAAACACTTCAACAAGCGGCCCCAAAATATTATGTTTTTCGCGTTGTTCCGTTTGCTAATGAAGATGTCCAACCCCCACGCAAATCAAGGAGCCGATTTCATAAAAGGTCTTAGCTGGTCTCAGGCTCAAAGTTTTGTGTCCAATTTTTGTAACATTATAAGTTGATTTATTTATTTATTTGTTTTTTTTATGTTGCGTTCAACAGCCACGGTTATATTGCGACAGGTAGTTTACAGGTGGTA
This sequence comes from Sabellastarte sp. h YS-2021, assembly GCA_964017235.1. Lineage (NCBI taxonomy): Eukaryota > Metazoa > Annelida > Polychaeta > Sabellida > Sabellidae > Sabellastarte > Sabellastarte sp. h YS-2021. Next base: position 161,160,394 of record OZ024927.1, on the reverse strand, counting down.
AACCACCGGGAATCGGCAAATAACTACTAACTTTCCAACATGAAGCGCCCGTACCCGAGATTCGAACCGGCGGCCTCAGAGGTTGGAGGTGAGAACTCTAACCACTACACCACCAAGCCCCCTCATTAAAAGTCGAGTGTCACATTTTATTAAATACAGAAACAAAACAAGGGCACTTTTATGCATTTTAAAATAAAATATCATACATTTTATCTGTAAGTATTTTAAAACAACAACTTTTTACCAGCCATATAAAATTCGAAATGAATAAAAAAAAAACGATCACCAAAAAACTAAGTCATTATATATACACATAAAGTGTTATCCTTCCTACTGACGGTGTACTGACAGCCCTAGTACAGCCTGTTTTTGTCCAAACCAAGTTTAATGACCTGTGTTGTGTAAAATGTATGGGGCCTGTAAAATGTACAAGCTTCTCACTGAGACCTGGAGGTGCATCCCTCTCCTCTTTCTTTGTTGTATCACCTCATCTCATACTTGTATGTATATCACATTGGGAAGAGTTGTTTAAGGTAGCCTTTCAATTTTCAAGTATATGAAAAATCTAAGGGGTTAATTCAGTTGTGCTGTTTGCTGCTGTCACATTACTGCTGTAATCCTTTTGCTCAGACTTATTTTGGAATTAATACAGAAATATAGATTAATTTTATTTCATCATGTGAACTGTGAAATTACTAGTATCAGGGCTTTATACACACAAGTTTGTTTCTTTGATTTTATTTTTCAAAGAAATCACTTTTTTAATTTTCCCTAATATACCTGCACAAGTGCATTCATGCGGCTGAGAAAGATTAGTAATATAAAAGGGGGGAGTTTTGATCCTCATATACACGGACTTAAATTGCACTTCTAAATTACATGAACCACTACTTTGTCTTTTGTGTGATAAACACATGGGGTTTAGTGGGTATTTGAATAAGACTACTAGCCTTGCTGAAGGCTCAAGTTTCTTTGCAGTGAGGGAAAGTTTTTGTTCAGATAATGGAGTTTTAGTTTCTATAACATGCTCATGCATGTACTGACTAAACAGCTAAGAGAAAGAGCCTTGTAAACTTTGCTTCAAGTAAAATCCCTCTTAGCCCCACCTCCCTGCATGCATTCTGTTTTCTTTATATCCACAAGGGCCTAACATAAAAAGCCACATAGTGAGTTCATGTGGCCTTTTATCGCCTGAGACCCAGATTACAGCAAATATGTAACACAACACCTTGTAAAGTGTACCTGTCTTCACAGTACTGCAATAAAACTGATGCCGCTTTTTGTGGTATATAAATCTTTATAAACTTGAGTCTGCTTTTCTGTGGTCTAAATTCTTTTATAAACTTTGAAATGTTTACTCTGAAATATTTTCTTTTTAGAAAATATTCATGAAATATCCTGTGAATATTATTGCCAAAAAGATCTTACAAATATGTGTCACACAAACGACCAACTTTTCCAAAGTTGTATTATACAGACTTAAGAATTTAATTTGCTTTGTAAATTATTTTCACTCTTTATTTTCATCTACTGATAGCTGTGATAGAAATCTAATTCATCACAGTACAACCAAATATTGATTTTAAATTTTATGTGAATAATCAAGAAAAAGGGTATTATAAGGGACAAAAATTCAGAAAAAAGTGTTGGACAAATATGGGTCAGTTTGATCTGCCCGACCAGACGTAATAGGCTGGGAATTTTATTATTGTGTAACCAAATAAAAACACTTCTTCAGGTTTCTTAATATATTACAACATACATATGGACCTTTCCTATCTGTTAACCCTGTTTGACATCAAACAAGTGATGTGGTGGCTATTTTGTTTTTGAACTAGGCCAAATTTACTACCAGGTTAGCTTTTCTAGCTATATAGCTTTTGTGCAAATTTGATGAAGCTAGCTGGAATATTTCAAGATTTAGAGCACTTTATGATTTTTAAACAATTAGCTATGTCGGCCATTTTGTGTTTCAAAATGAGGTTAAAAGTTACACAGACAGGTTTTTATAGCCATAACCATTCCCTGCAAATTTGATGAAGATATCTTTATAAATGAAAGAGATATTAAGGTTTATGCATACTGACGGATGCACATACGGAAGGCGTTTTATAATCTCCCGACCATGCCTTTCGGCCGTAGGTGGGATATAACAAACTAGTTTCATGATAGGACAAGACTTGAACTCATAATGACAAGACTGTAATTGATAAGAAAAATACTGGAAGTAATAAGACAAGACTGGAAGTGATTAGGACAAGAAGGTAAGTGACTAGGACAAGCTGGTTTCCAGCTGGGCAGAGCCACGGTCCGGATCAAAAGTCAGAGAAGGTCAGTGAAATATCAAACGTGTGTGATATTTTGCCGACCCAACACGGCAATCCAGGAAACTACAACTGACCCTAACCGACTCTGTAAACAATGTTCCCAACCCTCAAAATATTCTCAGTTACCAACACAACGGCCTCATGGCCCAGTGGAACACCCCTATAACTGACAGAGAAACAAACATAACCTCCTTTTGGCCTAATGCAAGCAAATATACATAAATGTTCTTATAAAATATGAAGTAAATATTATTGAACAATCCTGTGTAATTCTTCCTATCCATTCCGTTTTACAAATTTTCTGTCATCCAAACAAAATCTAACTCTCTCCACATGGTTGGATAACAGAGGCTCAACTCTATATTTAGTTGCAAATTTCATATTTTGACACATTTTGTTGTTTCTAAAGCAATGTATTTTTAGATCCTGTTTCAGCCGCTGTTAGTGTAAATTGGTCTTAGGTAAAGATTTCCCCTATGTTAAGTATGTGTGTTTGAAATTGGGCTCCTCTCAGTATTGTGTGATTAACACATTGCCTTGATATAGAAGGCAAGGGATTAAATAATTTATTACAATGAAATAAATTTTAAATGTAAACTAAGCAGCTTACATAAAGAAAATTATCTCAAATAATGAAATACTTTTTGTTTTTGAAAATGCATATGAGTTGAGAGAGCAAGATCATTGGAAAAGCTTTTATCTGTGATTGGCACTTCAAATGGGTTAACCACAGAAGTATGCATTATAGAGTACACAGATGGAGTGCTGTGCATGTCATAAAACACACATGGTTCCAGTTAACTGGAGTTTGGGGGAATACTTCCCTCAGAAGACTGCCTGTCAATCATTTGGTAGTCATGGTAATGGGAGATTGCAAAGCTGAACTGTCTGTTTACAAGGCTCTCTGTCTGATACAGTCCTTTCTCTTAACATGTATGGGTGCTTTATGAATACCAAATATTTGTGTGTATGTTTGAAAAGATATCATGCAAATTTGAGCCGTAAGCAAGGCTATAAGATTACATGTACTTGAACTACACACCAGTTAGTTGTGAGTGGGTAATTTGGTTATTATTGTTGGCGATAATAGAATATCTTTCACCGCAAAAATTAATTCTCACGAAACAAGGCTTCTGTGTCAATTCGCGAACTTAAGTACCCGCGAAAATAATCACTTATACAGTAATTTCTAGCTATTTGACATGTGCAAAGTCAGAGCAATTATTTGACTTGTACTAAGTCAAAGGTGTAGAATATCAAATCATTAACGTGCCCTCAAGGTCAAGGATTAAACTCTGTAAAAGCCTACAACTGGGTCAAACACACAGATAATGGACCACCCCATGCATAATAGGAGGCAGAAAGCTGGCCAGTCAAATACAGTGCTACGTAAGACCATAAATTGTATGACCTATAAGGTTAAAGATAGATAAATAGTGTATGACCTGTGTGAAAAAGATGTGGTAGAGATGCAGCTAGACTTTCCTCAACAGTCTAGGGAAAAAGTGTAAAGTTTTCCTTTAATTCATTCCCCTCCCCATGACCCTCCCTGTCATACCCCACTGAGTTTTTTGCTGTCAGTTGTCAGGTTGTGTTTTCTTTCATTTGATTACACAGATATGTTGGTGTACAAGGTACTTGCAGTAAACTGACTTTTCAACTCAGAACTATTTTCTTGAGTTATCAGGGTTGTGTGTACATACACTGATACACTGGAAAAAAGGAAAACATTCACTTTTGACTTGTTCTTTGAGTTTAGAGGACTATTGGAAAAAAAGAGACAAGTGATTATAAAACCTACATCAGTCAATATATCCAGAGTATATTTTAAGTAACCTTAATCCTACAATTCCTAACATTATTAGTATTCCAATTCCATCCTATTATTACAAACTGGACCAGAAGTGCTTGTATAGTGCAGATCTCCGCCAGGGAACGTTTCTGAAAATTTGGGATTTTTGGGTATCTGGAACATGATTCAAATATTTCCCAATCTATTTCACACTGGAAACCAAATATGTACACTGAAATGTATTGTGGGAAAAAAATAATTCATTCCTTACATCCATCAGGAGGTTATGTTTTGGTGCATTTGTTTATCTGTTTGTGTTTGCAATCCATCTCCAGATGTGACGCAGAGAATTCTACATTCAGAATATGGCTGGTGACGCTTGCACGATATCTTTGTGAATGTCAAATCCCAATGTCCAAATACAAAGAAGACGTTAGGGTTTTTAATATAAACACTGTCCTTGAAGCCGGGGTCAAAAATTCATATTAGATCCCTTGAAATATCTGTGATCTGTGATTTCCTGTGGTTGTTGAAACATGCAAAAACCATTCGAAAACACTCCAAACAAGGCACTTTTATAGACAATCTGTTTGACCTTGAAACAGGGGTCAAATGTGAAATTTCAAATCTGACCATTCTTAAAGATTTACAGCCCAGGTTTTGTTGTTGGTTATTTTCAGATTTCATATCCTTGTACCAAAAAAAAAGCAAAAAAGCCATTTACTTATATTACTCGCTGTTAAAAATACAGAAAGCTATTTCTCATTTAGCTATTGTAATGGACCTCTAAACCAGGTAACCCCTTTTACGATGTAGACCTTGTCCTTGAACACCCTTCAATACTCGTGATGATAAATGAGTTTTGTTACCTAGCGCACTGAGTTCCCCTTTGTGGGGAAGATATTGCAAAGCAGTAGATTAGATTAGATACCGTTAACGCTTCTCTTACATCCCATCGTACGTGTATACACACATAAGTGTGCTGCAAATATTGTTGAAAAATATGAATGTAGTCTGTTAGTGGGGTAGTAGAGATTTGCACATGCAAACAAGGTGTATTCTGCCAGCAACAGTGTCGCAACTTGAAGATCAAAGCACAAACTGCTACTAGCTACAGGTCATACAGTGGATTTATATACATGCAAGGTACAGGTGAGTGTATCTTACAGGACGTGCAAACAATTTTAGTAAATGGGGAGAACCTACAACACTGGTAAGGAGAATGCACATGCCTAAGTCTCTCTTAAGTTACCCTTGAAGGAGGGGCCAAAGGTAAAATCTGATCACACCAAAAGATTCCTAGCCCATGATTTCCTATAGGTTGATTTGACATTGCAAACCTCTAGAACCAATAATAAGCAAGTTATAAGCACTTTTAAGTTTGGGTATCCTCGTTTGACCTTGAAGGAGGGGTCCAAGGTCAAATCTGACCACACCAAAAGATTCTCAGCCCATGATTTCCTATAGGTTGGTTTACCATTCCAAACCTCTAGGACCAATAATAAGCGAGTTATAAGCACTTTTAAGTTTGGCTATCCTCGTTTGACCTTGAAGGAGGGGTCCAAGGTCAAATCTGACCACACCAAAACATTCCTAGCCCATGATTTCCTATAGGTTGATTTGACATTGCAAACCTCTAGAACCAATAATAAGCAAGTTATAAGCACTTTTAAGTTTGGGTATCCTCGTTTGACCTTGAAGGAGGGGTCCAAGGTCAAATCTGACCACACCAAAAGATTCCCAGCCCATGATTTGGCTATCCTCGTTTGACCTTGAAGGAGGGGTCCAAGGTCAAATCCTACCACACCAAACGATTCCCAGCCCATGATTTCCTATAGGTTTGTTTACCATCCCAAACCTCTAAGACCAATAATAAGGGAGATATAGGCACTTTTCATGACTGACAAAGAAACGCGTGTGGCGGCCATCTTGTTTTTCAAAATGAGGCCAAAAATATTCTCAGTCAAGATTTTTTAATGAGGAACATATCCTGTGAATTTGAGATCTCTACCTAATACCTATAATACCCTTTGCTCTAGAGGGCCAACAAAAGTCCTTGTTTAAAGTTGAATAAATGTCCCTGGCGGCCATTTTGTTTTTCACAATGAGGCCAAAAATATTCCCAGGCAAGATTTTATGGTTATGAATATATCCTGCAAATTTGAGAAGCTAGCTATAATATATTTTTTTTGTTAGAGCGGTAATGGTGAAATCTCTCTACATACTGCGGCGGCGGCGGCATAACGAAGTCAAATCCATAGTATCCATAAAAATCCATAGTTTTCAGAAATGCCGCATCTAGTGGGCTTTGCACTCTACAAGTGATTTCTAGTCTCTTTTATATTTACAATATATCAGTATGTACAGCAAATACAATTCACCTTTGTACAAGTACACTGGTATAGTGTAAGTATCGTGTTTGTTTTGATAACACTTGGGGGCATGCATCAGTGTAATTTGAGCAACTTTATGAGGAACCTGAAATTCAGTCATTTTCCAGCACTTTTTCCCTGGACTGTCAAGTCTTTTTGTCGTTTGTGAAATATATGGGTACTGTATGACTTTTGGAGACAGGTTTGTATTTTCAGGGATTATCCCCCTTACTCCTGAATGCTGGAGGAATAATGGGCTCCTGTATATTTCCAATGTAAGTCTAACTGTTTAACTGAAAGTTTGTATTTTCAGAGATTATCCCCCTTACTCCAGAATGCTGGAGGTATAGTGGGCTCCTGTATGTTTCCAATTTAAGTTTAACTGTTTAACTGTCAATGATGGACTTGGAGCATGTCTAAGATGCAGCTTACTAACATTAATATTCCAAAATAACCTATGTAATAAAGCTGTGGTTATAATAGAACAATCATAGACTTTATACACAAAACCAGAGTTTATACATGAAACCATATTGAAATATATTTTCTTACTGGCATGCAAAAAACACATTATTATCCCCATCATCGATGTGGTTTAATCATATAACTTAATGCCAGTTATGTTTATGAAGTCACTAAAACAATCTACACAAATATTAGTACAGTGCATACATCTAATGGCATATTAAAATGGAATTTTCTACTATATTTTAACAAAAAGCCATATAATTGTAATTTTACACAGATTCTAGTAAAATACTGTCATAATATAAATAAATCTGATGATTAATAGCAGAAAAATGATTAAGAACTTAAGTCATAAGATTTTTAGCATACTAAAACACCAATCAAGAGAAATAACCCTATAAAACCATTTCAATATCATGTTCAGTCAGGTGGTAACATGTGAATACTAGTTTCATATATTATTGCCACATAACATCATGAAGATCTTTAACAAAAACCCAAAAGACATAAGTAGCAGGGCGGGTATTCACGAAGGGTCTTAGACTTAGCTAGTCTTAAAGACTTTTGTCTCAGCTAGGTTTTGTCTTAAAATCGTATTCACAAAGGGTGAATTAGCTAAGTCCAAGATTATGAAATAACCACACTGGTTTTCTGTGTCATGTGACCTTTCTTTTCTATTCAAACCATACTATTGGTGACATATATCCTACATTTAATGCATTTTATCTAAGGAAAAGCGCTGTTTTGAAATGGGAAACCTTGTTAAATCATATAAACTTCCCAAAGACTGCTTTACTGAGGTATTCTGTATAATTATACTTTATTTACAGCCATTTCAAATTTTGAAGTGGAGAAAAGTTTAAGGCGGCCATATTTAAGTCCTCTTTACAAAATTAAGCCCACTACCAACCAGTCTTAAAGTTGACTAAGACCGGTCTTAACTTCTTTGTGAATACAGCCAAGACTAAGACAAAAGCCTTAGCAGTTTTTGGGCAGAAACTTGAGACAAAAGTCTCAACTTTAAGCCTAAGCCCTGGCTAAGACCAATACATGCCCAGGTTTTCAATAGTTTAATAGATAGTAACAAAAAAGTTTTAAACAGAGCTTTTTTGCCTTTTTTACCAGTAGCTACAGGGTACAATGACAATCAAACACTACAAGTATGTATAGAATATCAAACATTACATTTTAATTGAAAACCAGTTGGTAAAAATGATAAAAAGTAATTTTTTTTTTTGGCTTTCTGCGTCTTAGAGTCTATCATTAGATAGAGATTAAGCGCTATAAAAAAGTACTATTAGAATAAAAAGTAACAGTTTAAAATATTGTTATCTGGATAAATGGGGCACATTATAATTAAGATATGGTAATAGGAATACTAGTATTGCAATGTTTTTCCATCTATAAACCATATCTTTTTTGTACAGGCCTGCACACACACAGGCAATATGTGTGGTTTCCTATGTTTTTTTTCTCTGCCATAATGTATTTTATTTGCAGCACACTACTTTACTACCAATTTTCAGCATCAGTTAAAACAAACACTGTTCAGTTTTGCCCACATATTTTGAAAGGGCTTTGTTACCTATTTATTCACTTTGGAAGCAGTTCTACCTTATTTGTTAGATTAGGAGGGGACTGTTTGCAAAGTTATGTAAATTTTGATTCTACCTGGCGATAAAAGGTAGCAAGGCATAATAATAGCGAGAAAAACTCAAAAAACTCGAGCCAAAGTTTGAAAAGCATTAAGTGAGTTAAACATTTGCCCTGGTGCTGTTTTCTGGGCTATTGAACTGGAAACCTGTGAAAATAAAGTTAAATTTAAAATTATACACATCAGTCAGACCTTTGTGGATATGGAATATACATAATGGATATGGAATATATATATAACCAAGACACCCCACCATTGTTTCATTTCCACCTGGAGTGGAAATCTACAACGCACAGTCCCCAACCCCCAAGACGGACAAAGATATGCGGGTACCATTTTATTTGATATATATATAAGTTATTATAAAAGAGTAAATACAATACTAATACTATTTACAGATCTACTAAAATAATGCATATAAAAGTTCTTGTTGTAAGTATGATGCAATAATAAATGATTAAATACTGATAAGGCTGCACAAGGGGGTTACTGTGAGAAAGCAGCCCAGATATAATAAAACTTTAAATTCATTTACAATGAGGTTTGACAAGCAAACCCAAACACTGACATTGACCTACTGACCTCTGAAGTGACCTTGAACCCCGGCAGAAGGGGAGACTTTGGAGTTTACTGGACAAGGAAGTATTTAATCCACAAATGGTACATAGCCAGTTTTGACTAAGGTCACGAAGGTCAAACCGAAAGTCCCCCTACACTGCCGAGGAGGAAGGGACCCCCACAGTTTACATTAAAATGACTAATATTTTAAAGAATTTGTAAAGCTTTGTAAAAACTTGGCAAAATGTGACACAATATAACATAAGAATGACCCTCAAACCCAAGGCCAGAGGTAGGATATTTATGAGGCATTTAAGGTAGAAGCAATAGTTGTCACCAAGGTTTCGCCAGAGGTGTGGTCTGACTGGATGTAACGCCAGACACAGTCTGACGACCAAGTGCCATGACATTTGATGTCTTGAATTGGAATGTGTGAGTTGTAGGCCAAGGTAGCACCTGACCTGCGAAAGTCATGAAATGTATGAAAAGCTGGGTTCAAACCCAGGGACTGGTTAATGCTTTTTAAAACTTTACGAACTCTGGAGTCAGTAAGGGTTATGTTACCCCTGAGAGATGGAATTTGGAAGAGAGAAGAGGAGGAAGACATGGTATAAGTTTTTGAACAAAGCCTTTAAGGCAGAGGTAGGACAAATAAGCTTGTTTTGTAACTTTGGAAGAGTTATACACTCGACCCTATCCCTGGTTTGTATGGTCTTACTCCACTTTAGCAGCACCTTGACAAATTTTTGGGTAAAAAATATGTCTTCCCCTGTTAGATGCCTGGACGGATCGAACGCTGCCAAGGCATGAGGTGCCAGGTTCGACAATCGACAAAACCCAAAGAACCCCACTAAGAAAACAGCCCTGTACACTGGGCCTGAGGTTACATCTTCACAAGCCACCGAGATTTCTATGAGCCTATCTATTGATATGATATTATGTGATTTTAATGTCAGGGGACGATTGATTCTAAGGGCTTTGAGAAAATATTTCAACTTTGGATGTTCAAAGACAGTGAATGACAAACCATGTAGCACAAAATGAGCCTTTATGGCTGAAACATAATTTTCAATCATTGATACTGAACAATCATTGATCACAAGACATTCTAAGAATGACAGAACAACTTTGATATTTACATCTGCCAGCACACATCTAGTGTGCACACAAAAGGCTACAAAAGTTCTGAACATGGTTAAATAGGCACCACGAGTCCTTGGATGAAAGGCTTGATGCAGTCTGCTGGCTGCCTTGGCAGAAAGTGAAGTCAAAGCCTCAGTATCTACAACACAAAGCGCAGTATCTTTCAGAATCAAATTTTTATATATAGCAGGCCAGGCCTGCAACCAGATGATACAATACACATGAATACATTAAAAAATCAACATGACTAAAATATTACAATTCTGGATCCAATTCCAGCAAATCATGTGAGACCTGGAGCCATACTGGGCGTACCACATGCAAATCCAGCAGCTGCCACTGATCAACAGTACCTTGCCATCTGGACAAGGCATCAGCAACTTGGTTGTCGATTCCCCTTATGTGAGTGTATTGCAAATCTATATCCGATGTCACGGCGACGTACCACACATTACGCGTGCATGCGCCTAGGTAAGGATCTCTGGCTTTGCCAGATTTGAGCACACTGACGACTGCTGCATTATCACAATATATCAGAACCTTCTTAGACGTCCATTGACACCTGAACACTCTCACTTCCAGCAAGATGTTGACCATCTCCAAGTAAACTATGTTCCAGTTTCTGAAGCCTTTGGTAATAGGGAGATGGTAAATGAAATTACCAGATCTACCTCCCATGCCTGTGAGGCAAGCGTCAAGCTCAAGGGTGATGTCAATGGGCCTGTGGTCATAAAGTGACACCCCATTGTAGGCAGGAAAAAATTTGGAAAACCAGCGAAGATCCCTCTTAAAGTCAGGGGTGAGCGTCACTGTTTGATGCCCATGAGCAAATCTGAGCAGGTCCAGCATCCTGTTAAGGAAGATGCGTGCAGGCTTGACACACTTGTGTACGTAAAGTAAGAGACTAAGAATTGACTGAAGTTCATGCTTGGTGGCAACGTTACGCAAGAGCCATTGATGCACTGTGTCTGTGACGTCACATAATTTTTCAGGTGGTATGGAAATAGTGCCATTGACCATATCGATGAGGACCCCAAGGCATGTGACTTTTGTTGAAGGAGAAACTAACTTTTTCTGACTAATAGTCAAACCAAGGTCATTCATGAGGTCAATGAGAGCAAGGTACAACGCGTTCGCGACCCTCGGGACACCCACGCTCGACGTAATCGTCAATGTAGTCAACTATGACGTAACCTTTTTGACGCATGGCGAATCTGACGCCGTCGCTTAAACGCTGGAAGATTTGGCTCCAGTGGCGCGTCCCGAACGGCACGCAAGTGTCCACGTAATGGCAACCCCACTCAAGTCCTAACAGGTCATAATCAGCTGGATCGACCTTGACGTGACGGAACGCACGTGACACGTCAACTTTGTATAGCAACGCCCCCGACCCAGTTTCTTAAGCTAAGCAGTAATGTCATCTACTGTTGGAAAAGTAAGGCAAAAATTGCTGTCAAGATACGAATTCTTGTCAATTCCAGCATTGACAGAGGCCCCAAGGGGCCAGCTCAAGTCAATTATAACTCGACGCCTGTCAGAATTAGGTTTTGCTCGGGTCATGAATGGCGACGAATGACACATAGTGATGGGAGGGGCGTCAAATGTCCCCAGAATGGCACCATATTCAAGTTCTTCTGCTATGTAAGCGTCAACGTCAGCAGGGAATTCCAACGCAGATTTATGATTTCCCCTGTCACATTTGAAATCACAATTTCTATTAAAATCTAGGGGGAAGCTAAACTCCACCAGCTGGCACAACTGTTAATCCCAATAATCTTTGAGGTTGTCTTTCCAGGCCTGGACGTTCAATTGTGATTTGACTGGAATTCTAGCATTCATGAAATTTGGGGCGCCAGTGGCCTTAACAATGTCATGAATATCCAAGGGAGAGGCATCCTCATGTCTGTTAATTTGTAAATTTCTTGGCATTTTTTGCTCATCAATTGGAATGTACCCAAAGTCAAATTGTGATTGAACACGCCCTTTCTTGTAAATCTCAGTGTCAATGTCAAGGTGACCTGCCCCTACACCTTTGTGTGAGTTGACATGAATGATTGAACTGGCAAATTTGTCTTCAATGGCACTATAATTGACATTGTAAATTGGAATTTCCTGAGAACTTGTGACATTTCTTGTTTCAGTGTTCACACTGACCCGGTTTTTGGGAATTGTGTCAGATTGGACCTGTGTTCCGGATTTTTGGGATGAGGATATGACCTTAGCTGTTACTGTCTCACTCGCACGGCGCCCAAGATCAGTGGCAACTGCTAGGCACGGATTCTCATCCGGATCCCTTTCACTGGGAGTTTTTGAACATGACACATTTTTGGCAGTAACACTACATTCGTTACTTTTTGACACATTTTCAAGAACCATTCTTTTACACTTTCCACTGTACCATACAGTTCTATTTTTCACTTCACCAGTATTATACTCAGTTTTTTGGGGCTTTCTAGCCAGCAAGGCATCTACTTGTCTAGGGACAACCCCAGAATTATACACGAATCTGACCTTATAACTTTTACTGTTTTCTGCTATGTGAAGGTTGTCAGTTACCATGCCTTCACATTGAGAAATATGTAAAGCACTGCCTGCACTAGCAATATGTGACACACCAGCTATGTATTGCTGGTTATGTGAAGCCCTGGAACTAGCCGCATTATCTTTGACCAACTCAGACTTACACTGTAAACCACCAGATGCAGTACACTTCACAACACCTACCGCCCCCGCACTGCATTCACATGTCAGGTTATGTGAAGCAGTAGCCTTCACATTAGCTGTGCTGGCAACTCTATCAATGCAGTGTATAGGGTTTGCAAATCTATTGCTGTGACAGTCTCGGGCTATTGTTGCAGTACCTTTTGTAGACCAGCTGCTCCATCCTAATGATGGGCAGCTGCCTGCTCGTTTTTTAACTGCTGTTGTTTGGTTATACAATTCTTTTCAGAATGATTTAGTTGCTTCCCTACTGTCAAACAAAAAGCGCATATGTGTTTTTGCAACCTGCCATTTGATTCATGGTCTTTTGAATGACTACAAGCATTATTCTGGAAATTTTTGCAGAACCAGGGTTTTTTGTTGTCCTGCCTGCCCCAATTTTGCCTATTCTGTGTGACATGTTTTTGGGCATGAGCCCTGCGTATTCTGTCGATTCTGTCCCCGTTCTCCCATCGTACCATACCCCTTTCCATCTCGCACATTAATACGGCATGAGCCGCCTTCGCCCCCTGCCAGGAAAAATCCGTGGCATCCTCCATCAGATCTGCCATATATGCCACCATCGTATCTTTCCGCCCCCTATCAGTTTCCTCCAATATATTTCGACAAAAGCCCTGAACCCACTGGGTTAGGGACAACTGATCATACGTCACCCGTTGTCGTGTGACCCCCCCCCCCAAGATGACCTCATGGGGCCAATGCACTTTGTGTTTCACCTGACTTTTTTCTGCAACAAGTGTGATTTTAACATTTCTAGGGAGGGACAATCACTTTCGTCAGAGGACGAATCAGTTACAACATGGCTTCTTTTCTGTTTTTTACTAGATGTAATACTTTCTAAAAAACTGTCACTACTTAACTTGGATGAAGATGATCTGCCAGGTGCTGCATTCATCCACTGTTCTACATGATCCAGACATTCTGTGACTTTGTTCAGCTGTTGAAGTATCTGCCTCTGGAGCAGCTATCCGTCCCCAGAAACTTCCTGTTTGTTCTGAGTAGCAGGCACCTGTCCTGCAACAGCAGCGTCACTTAAGAGTTCATTGTCACTTCCAACTGTCATCTGCTTCTTCTGCTGCTTACACTTCTTACCCGTGGGGGGGGGGGGGGGTAAATGCCTTGTCTTACATGTCTTACATAGTTGCTTATGATCAGGCATTTTGATTTTATATTGTTTAAATGTCACTGTATCTGAGATATAATATAACAGGCGCACAGCCCTAAGATTTGATATTCACCATGCCAATGCCAAGCTTGAAATGACCAATTTCAGAAATCACAAACGGCCTTTTAATGGCACTTAATGCAAAAGGAAATATAGGTTAGACCCTCCCTCTCTCTGATGGTCAACAAGCCTGAGGTTGTCGTGAATGCTAGCAAATCTTATGTAATCAGCAAAGTTCAACACATTCACTCCACAGTGGCTCCAATATCACACAAACAAAAGCGTACTTTGGTAAAAGAACTTGTTACATTATAAGAACTGTCCACTATGTACATATGTGTAATTTAAAAGCCTAAGATAGAATAAAAACACATAAAATAATCATTATAAAAGTTCAAAGAATTTTCCATGTTTCTCCTTTCAAAGTCACATTCAAACTGAATTTGAAGCCAAGAAGGAAACTTAAGGTCACCAAGTCCTCCAATGAAATTGACTTGTTTACAGGTTACTAGGCGACTGAGTAAAGTTCTAGGAAGCCAGGATGATAATAATCAGACTGGTACCCAACCCACCAATTAATTGGGCAAAACTTTGTATCAATACCACTGCCTTGGGGGGAGAACTGACCCCCGGGTCGCCCAAACAACCCAAAGAGAGCATAATCTGCCTGGCATGTGAACAGGCATCAAAGTGATACTACTATGCATTACTGCCAGACACTGTATGTTCCTTGACCATGTGGACAGGGCCCTGTATTTGGATGAGTCAACCTTGTCATTACTGCCAAAAGGAGGCTATGTTTTCTGGTGTCTGTCTGTGTTCTCTAATTCACAGATCCCAATTCTATCCATTATCACTATCCATGATTAAAGTTTGTGGTTCATATTATGTTTTCATGCTTAATCCAAAATTTAATGTATATTCCAAAATGGGAAACCAGTAATAGACGTGGTGAGGCAATATTTATTTTGTATTGAAATTAACAAGACCATAGAACTAACGTAGTGAAAGCCACATATGATATTCACACCAAAGCAAACCATGCAAAGATTGCATAGGTGGGCCATTT
Organism: Sabellastarte sp. h YS-2021; assembly: GCA_964017235.1. Lineage (NCBI taxonomy): Eukaryota > Metazoa > Annelida > Polychaeta > Sabellida > Sabellidae > Sabellastarte > Sabellastarte sp. h YS-2021. Next base: position 161,145,125 of record OZ024927.1, on the reverse strand, counting down.
AGTTTGTACAATTCCATATGCCGCTTTCACACTACAGGCGATACATCCTGCAGTTCGAGGTGTTACTCAGTGGTGGAACTGCCTCCAAGGATAATGCATACCTTCCAAGATTTGGTGTAGAATTCACACTACAGACAGCATAATCTACAATTATGGGCGAAACACCCCTGTCCTTGGACTATCATCCAAGATTTGTATGCAACCTTGTGACAAAGTGGTGAAATATCCATTTGCATCCACTCACGTCGACGTGTTACACTAAAAGACAACTGAGTAAGAACTTTATATACACTGTGGACTACACCTTCAGGTACAGTAGCAAGACATTCATCTGTGCATGTTTGCATTGATGTGCACATGCCCATACTATGAAATTTAGAGGTGGAAATTTTTAACATTTAAAACTTTGTAAGGTAATGGACGTTACGCCACTGTGTCACAAGGTTACATTTGAATATGGGACGGTAGTCTAAGGACAGGGGTATTTCACCAAATGCCTATAACTGCAGGACGTACCGCCTGCTGTGTCGATGGGGTATTACTTGATTGACATGCTACATCTACTTTCGGTCTGGTTCAGTCTGCTTCATATTGTGTCTTTGTTGGGTAGAACGTCTTAGTTAACATTTGAAACAACTTGGAAAAGATTTTGTATTTGGAACCACATTTTTTAAATGTTTGAAATACCTTTGATGAGCTGTGCAGGAATATATTAAATGGATGGACAGATATTGGAGGAGGCTGGTTCTTTAATATTTAACATACACTACCCAGACACTAAAGCATCAGGGCAGGTCATCAGACAGCACAGAGATTGGGCAATGTTATGATAATTTATAAGATTCTTACCTAGAAACATTAAAATGCACATATATGATTGGCACTACATAGAACTTTTATAATATAATAATTTTATTAATTTGAGCAAGTTTACATTTACTTTGCAAGACAAAGTCCTATAAAGCCACATACAGATCACTTAGTTTTATATTATTGATCATATGTGAGACAGAAAAATGTAGAAGGAAGATAACCTCATTGAAATAACCCATAGGCAAGATTGCAATAGCCTTTATGTAAATGTTGTTGAACTTTATGCAAGGTATGTACCATTCAGGTTGTTAAATTAATGTCAATTTGTATGTTTATGCATATTACTGGGGCCGATTTCACAAAGGGACTTAGACGTATCCAGATTTTTAGCTAAGTTAGGGACTTAAATGTAAGACTTTGGTCTTAGCTAGGTTCGGGACTTAAATGGATTTCAGAAAGGATGACTTAGGTAGGTCCAAGGTTATCAAATAACCACAGTGGTTTTCTGTGTCATATGACCTTTTGTATCCTTCTTTTGATGCATTTTATCTAAGGATAAGTGCTGTTTTGAAATTGAAAACGTTGCTACCACATATAAACTTCCCAAAGACTCCTTTGGTGAGGTGTTATGTAGTATTCTAATTTATTTACAGCCATTTCAAATTATGAAGTGAAGAAAAGTTTATGGCAGCCATATTTAATTCCTCTTGACAAAATTTAAGCCCACTACCAACCAGACTTAAAGTTAAGTCCACTGACTTAGCGATTTCATGGACTTGGCTGCTTTGTGAAATCCGCTTTGTGAATTACCATTCTGCTGGCCATATTTAAGACCAAAGTCTTAAATTTAAGGCTAAATCTGGGCTTAAGTCCCGTTTTGAAATCGGCCCCTGGAAACATCAACTGAATTATTAAGGCCCATAATTAAGCCTCCTTGAAAAGGGTGCTTATTCGATTTGTTTTTGTTACATTTCATTTCCACCCCTGCTTTATTGTCTTCCTTCAATGTCTCCATTATGTTTTTGATTATGTTCATATGTTTGTATGTATGACCATTTGCTTGTCTGTGGTCACAATAACTCCAAAAGTAATGAACAGATTTTTTCTGAAATGTTCTTGTGCGGAAGGATCAGGATCATATTCATGCACAAAAAATTACTCTGAACATTTACTCTAAAAGTAGTGAGAGGGTCTTCATGAGTTTTTTTTTGTTGGTAAAGCCTGAGCACAGGAAGAAGTGATAACATTTTGGGAAAGAAATAGATAATAATATAATGGATACAGAAAAAACTCCTAAATTGTCAGAAATGATCTCCCTCTCTCCTTTGATAGTTTTGCGCGACAAGTGTTTTCATGTTCTTGGCTGCATTTTAACTTTTCATCCTAATACACCTTGGATGCTGGAAATGCACGTGCCTATACTTGATCATAATTGACCTTTGACTTTTGTCAAGCTCACATGATCAAAAAAAGTTTTTGGGGTCAACACATCAGCATTGCTGCTCAGTAAAAACTATTTACTGCAATGTGTGTAATTGTACATGTTTTTGCTATGACATCTCGAGCTGATTAGATTGTAGCAGTCACTGAGCCAAAACTGAGGCCAATTTGGGGCTTTTCCTATAAATACCTACACTTGCTCACCAAGTTTTTACTTGGGATTTTTGAGAAAATAAATAAGTGTATTTTATTAAAGCATGGACTTTACACTCTCACTGGACATAAACTGCCTTCTAGAGGGAAATGCTCTCATGCTCTCAGAGAATCATAGTGTACTAGAGTTTTTACATTGTACACCAGTGGGAAGTAAGCTGAATACTTACATACCTAATATGGCAGTGCCTGATTTAAATAAAATTTGAGGGGTGGCAACTTTATATATGTTTAGAGCAATATTGTATACCCGTCCAAAACTGGCCAATATCATGTATTGTCTGTTGGAACCTTTTAAGGATTGACCAGTAGAATACTTCTTAGTATATGATGAAATCTCAAGTGACTGGTTACAAAAAGTGTGTGGTGTATCCATTTGTGAGCCACAGAAGTAACACCTAATTATTTTGTTGATGATTGAAAATATAATTCTTATTGACAGTTAAGTTGCCAGCCCCTTAGTTATTGATTGGAAATTGGGGAAAGCCCTACAAAGAAAAGCGCTACTGGAGAAAAGCCCTACAGTTTTTGATATGCATCTAGAAAAGCAATACACCATTTTCTAGATCTTGGAGAAAGCCCTATACATCATGTTTAGTTTACAAATGAAAGGGCTGATCATTACTTAAAGGGTATTTCAATTGCTATTCAAACTACTCTGTGCTGTAATTTTCAAGCCCAATGCCCCTTTGTAGTTTTAGTTAGTTAAAAATTACAGTGCAAAAACACTTAAGTGTTATACTGCACTAAAATATTTACAAATATTCTAAAAATACATAAGTATATACAAAAACATTACATTTGACAAAATAACCAAAACACAATTGAAATAATGACTAGATAAAGTTACAAAAACAACAAGAAATTCAAACAAAAATATGACAAAAATACTAGTAAAACACGTGACTAGACACTCAGATTAAAAAAAAACAAATTATGAGTCAATATTTCCATAGGTTCCAAACATTAATAATGACAAAATAAGATCACAATAAATTACTAGAATAAACAAGAAACTGTATAGAAAGAAAGAAATTTCCAAAAGAAAGTAAAATGTACAAACAAAACAGTCATAAAATAAAACTTTATTCTAGTCCTGTGTAGTACTATACTGCAATATCCATACTTTCCCCCAGTTAGTCGCCTCTTACAACACACAGGACACGTTGGGCCTATTCTACTTGCCCAAACCCACAGGGGGGACTTTGTAGTTTTAGAAACAATAAAATAATTATTATGGTAGCAAAGTAAAACCATTCTTGATTGGAGTTACTCAATCTCTACTGCTCAGCCACTGAAGTTCGTCACCCCAGTGAAGTTCGTCACCTACGTTTTATGACAATTTAAGAGTTTTTACTGTCCAGTTACGGCATATATGTATACCTTGCCGTTGAAAGAAGCTATTCCATTTATTTAAAGGTGAATATTGCCTGTCCTTGGCCTTCCGTCCATCCATTTGTCATGTTCTTGCATAAACCTTAATATCTCATTCTTTTATGAAGATATCTTCCCCACATTTGCAGGGAATGTTTATGGCTATAAAAACCTGTCTCTGAAAAAATTTTAGCCTCATTTTGAAAAACAAATGGTCGCCATAACTAATTGTTTAAAAATCGTAAAGGTGCTCTAAATCTTGAAATATTTCAACTAGCTTCATCAAATTTACACAAAAGCTATACGGCTAGAAAAGCTAGCCTGATAGTAATTTTTGCCTAGTTCAAAAAACAAAATGACTGCCATATCACATGTTTAATGTCAAACGGGGTTATCCTATTAAAAAGGCCTTATATCTCCTCAAATATTGTTCCTAGAGGTTCAGACTGTGAAAACAACTTGTAGGAAATCATGGCCTGGGAATCTTTTCCAGCTGTTGAATTTGACCTTTGACCCCTGCTTCAAGGTTAAATGAGGTCGTCACATTAAAACATCCTTATTTCTCCCTTATAATTGGTGCTATGGCTTCAGATTGTAAAGACAGACCATGAAAAGCATAGGTTTTGGTCGAGAGATTGTAAATACCTTCCAATCCATATGTGTGTCTGTTTGTGCATCCATCTGTGTGTCTGTTTGTCAGGTTTTAACATAAATCTTAACATCTCATTAATTTATAAAGATATCTTCATCAAATTTGCGGGGAATGTTTATGGCTATAAAAACCTGTCTCTGCAAAAGTTTGGCCTCATTTTGAAAAACAAAATGGCCGCCATAGCCAATTGTTTAAAAGTCATGAAGTTTTTCTAAATCTCGAAATATTCCATCCAGCTTCATCATATTTGCACAAAAGATATATGGCTAGAAAAGGTAGCCTGATAGTAATTTTGACCAAGTTCTAAAAGGCAAATGGCCGCCATATCACATATTTAATGTCAAATGGGGTTATTCTATTAAAAAGGACTTATATCTCCCCTAATATTGCTCTTAGAGGTTCAGAATGTGAAAACAACTTGTTGGAAGTCATGGCCTGGGAATCTTTTCCAGGTGTTGATTTTGACCTTTGACCCCTGCTTCAAGGTTAAATGAGGTCGTCACAGTAAAATGTCCTTATTTCACCTTATTATTGGTGCTATGGCTTCAGATTATAAAGACAGACCATCAAAAGTCCTGGCCTTCAAATATTTTGCCTGAGAAAAATTTTGGCCTTATTTTGAAAAACAAAATGGCGGCCATAGCCATTTATTTCAAATCATTAAGATGCTCTAAACTTGAAATATTGCAGCTAGGTTCATCAAATATGCACAAAATATATATGGCTAGGAAAGTTTGACCCCTTCTTCAATGTCAAGTGGGGTTATCTTACTACAAAGGCCTTATATCTCCTTTAGTTCTCCATTATCTCTGAACCTATTTCTGTCCCTGGACTTTGAATTTGCATATTGCTCTTGTTTTGTTGCGCCTTAGAGTCCACTACTCAGTGGAGATTAAGCGCTATAAAAGTAGAATTAGAATTAAAATTATTACTGATGCTAAGGCGGGAGATAACCGCTGCAGCAGTGGCCTTGTTTTTTAGTAGAACCCATAAGTGTAAATAATTGTGGAGCCAGATTTGGATAGGACACATCCACCACAACATATAGCAGATTTAAAAAAAAATGTTTAAAACACCTTTCACAAGCTCTTACACTACTCACCTTTAATTAAATGCTGCATTCTTCGGCTTGCCTTGTGCTGGTGTTAGCAAGTGTGGCATCTAATCATAGGCTGTAACCTCTGAGTTCGAGTCCCACAAGTGGTAATGCTGAGGACCTGTCTGAATATGACTGCCTATTGAACGGGATGTAAAATCCCAACCTTGACTTTGTCCAGTCGTGAATATCCCAAAGAATGCAACATTAATCTGTTGTCCATAGCAAAACCTTGATCAAAATTCGTTTCAAATAACAATTTAATTATTTATATCAGTTTGTTATGACAGTTAGGAGATTCAAACCTGCCAGTTACCACACTTAATATTTTGGATGCCAGTATTCCTTTAAAGTCAAAACATATTCTCCGGTGATAATACAGCCTAAACGGGGGCGCATTTTTTATTTAACAAAAATTTCAATTAATTATTATGCGATATCATGATATAGTAAAAGGTGTGATTTAATGTCAAAGTGAAATAATTACATTAATTATATAATATTTATTTTTTTCTCGACTGTTACTGTGTGTAACTACTAATGTTAATTATCCCAAATGCTGGCAAATACCAGACCCCTTATAGCATAGTAAAGGGATCTGCATTCCAAAGTAATGCTGGAAGGTGAGGGTGGGGTAGGGGAATTGCTATATGGAGCTCCTTGTTTTTAAACATGCATTATCAAAGCTAAATATGAGTTATTACAACAGCACCGAAAAAGTGTGAACAGGGCTTTAGTAAAAACCTTTTTCTACATGGTACTGGTGTATGTTCTTGTGTTATTTTGCTGGTGTAGTTTTATAGCTTTTATAAGTGGAATGTACTTTAATATATATCTACATGGCAATTCATCATGAGATAATTTGGCTTCTTAATATTCCCATTGTTGGACACGACACATTCGACATTTGATAAGAAGCCAGCCACAAAAAGAAGCTCAGTTTAAACTTTATTTGGAAAACCTAAGAACTGTAAGCACTCTTGGGAGGGGGTAAATTTCTATTTGAGGCCTGTTAACACTAATTTGATACAAAGTTAATATGGAGTTTTTTGTAAGTGCAAGCTCTAGCAAGGTTCATATTTCTTTATTTTTGTCACAGCAGTTTCATGTCTGTGGTGTAGCATGATGAGTATCCATCCCATCACTGAAGTGAAATATCAAATGGATACGTTAATACTTGCAGTGGCCTGACCAAAAGCCAAGTGAGAGGGGCATTACCAAGACACAGGTGGGGTATATTAGTGTATTACTATATTAATACTATTAAAATATTTACATACTCTAACATATGAACACAGTCACAAATTTAAGGCCACCTTGACCTCAAACTTCACTTGCTTCATTAACAGAAGGTGGCCTTGGTTATCACAGTTAAGAGTTAAGTATGAACTAAGTTAAAAGTAAATTATAGTTACAACTGAGGTTAAAACACTAACAATGAATGAATGGGATGAATGTTAAAATGTTTACATTTAAGGAGCTCTTAACATAATGAGCACAATATTAATACAATGTACAGCTGATGTATACCAGGGTTAGCAAAATGGCAGTCAGCTGTAAAATAATAATATATGAAACAACACATCTAATAAACTTAAAATATATGCAGTTTATAACCTTAGCACAATAGTGCTAGATGAATAAATCACAGCTAACATAAAGAGGAAGTATGACTTAGTTAGGTGTGAAGTACTAAGATCTAAATTAACATATGTAAGTGAGTTTAAGTTATACCCACTTTAAGTTGAGCTTAACCTAATGCTGAGTGGATTTATACAAATTTACCAGCGAAGTAGGTGGTGAATGAAATGGTGGCTGGCATTTATTTTTTAGACAATTTGGCAGATTTAGTTAAGATAACCTTAGCTTAGAAGTGTTGTAAGTTTAACATTAATAGTTGTAAAATAGTTTTAGGAATTGAATGTTTATCATTTTTGTGAGGCTTTGTATGTCCCCCAAACCCCAAGTAGAGGTAGTTATTGTAGGAGTTGGGCTTGTAGTGCAGTTGCAACTTTGTCAGAAGCATTATGGTCCTGAGTGATATATGACCAGACACACTCTGACGTCCAGGTGCCATGACTCTGGACGTCCTGAAGGGGCACATGGGAGTTAAAGGCAAGTGAGGCACCTGAACGTTGGAGTGAGTGGAAGGTGATGTTTGAATTTTCAAGTTTTAGTTTTTTAAGGATGATAGCTAAGTTTTTCCTTAGACGTGTGTCAGTAAGTGGTACCCAGTGGTACTGGACTTGGAACAAAGGGGAGTTGGAGGAATCTGGAGCGAACATGAGAAGATTTTTGAGAGCTCTTATTGGACAAAGGGACCAGAGCCCCAGGAGGTGCAAAAATGATGTCAGCTCGTGCCAATTGCTGGAGGGGGTCATAAGAATTGATGGTGTGAGGTACTAGGAGATTCTAAGGAAAGAGAAAAAAGAAAGGAAATAAGCTGCTTTATATACAGTGCCCATATGCATGAGCTCACATTGGTTGACAATTAATTTTAGTGTTGGTGGGTCTATTATGGACTTTATAGCTACCTTAAAAGGTCTGTGAAGGAGGAGGGATTTATGGAAATATTTTATTCTGGGATCAGATAAGGGAGAGGTGTACAATGATAATACAGTAAACTTGGTTTTTATGGCAGAGACATAGTTAAGAATGGCAGAAGGAGATCAGCCATTAAATGTGAGAAATTCTAAGAAAAAGGTGAGAAAGAAATTTGGTGATAAGCAAAAAACATCTGCACCTGCGAATATGCAGAATGAGAGAAACACTCTAAACATGGAGTCATAAGCCTTGATGGTAGACTGTCGAAAACCAGTTGAAACTCTGACTGCAGCTCTGGAAGCCAGGTTGGCGACCCTAGGAGGTACACCTAAAATTCAAATAAGCCAGTTTAGTGTGAGTGCATTGTCAGGGGGTTGAACCCACTGAGGACATAGGAGGATACTTTGTAATTTTTTCCTATATTGTTCACCCATGGACCATCTGGAGAGACAGTCAGCTACTACATTTATCTTATCTGCAATGTGTACAGTAAACAGATTAATGTCAAGGCTGGCCACTTCCATGGTAATGTTTCTGGCCATGGCAGCTAGTGTGAGGTCCTTAATGACCCCAGTTATTAAAACTGAGACCACAGCAGCATTGTCACAATGGACCAGAAGTGTTTTACCTCTCCAGGCTTGACCCCAGGTTCGAATCGCTACAAGTATATTTATAATTTCCAAATGGACTATGTTGTACTGCTTGAAACCTAAGGGAATGGTGAGAGCATAGACTTGACTGCTCCATCTGGCACCTAATCCTTGGAGTGATGCGTCCAGTTCTATTTCATGGTCGATTTTTGGGTGGTCAAAGAAGGCCTTACCATTGAACTGAGGTACAAAAGACTGGAACCACCTTAGGTTTCTCTTAAAGTCTGCAGTGAGGTTAATTGATTTTTGGTTACCCATTCCTCTGAGAAGGTCGAACATACGGTTTAGAAACACTCTGGAAGCTTTGACGCATTTGGATATATACAACATCTTACCCAGGAGGGACTGTAGTACTCATTTTGAGCAGCTGGTCTTACCATTCAAGCTTTGCAGATTTCAATTATTTCTTGCATTTTTGCTGGGGGTATGGGCACTGTAAACTCAGTAGTACAGATCTCAACCCCTCGACAGACAGCTTTGGTACTGGGAGGGACCAGTTTGTGGTTACTAATGTCAAATCCAGCTCCTGGAACATTTAATACAGTCTTTTGAAGGATTCAAGACTTTAGAGGCCAGGGCATGCCCTATAACGTCATCAATGTAGTTTGTGACGTCATGGCCCTCCGTGGACATGAAGTGACACACAGCATTGCTTATATGCTGAGAGATGGCGGAGCCATGATGAAACCCGAACGGGAGACATGGGTCAATGAAATATGAGTCAAGTTTGAGATGATAGTCCCCAAGGTCCATTTTTATGTACCTGAAAGCCCTTGAAATATCAATTTTGTAAAGTAGGGAACCCTTTCCTAAAGTTTTAACTTTTTGGGTGATGATATGTATACTTGGGAGTGTTAGCAAGAATGGGGTACCCAGGTATTGATATTTACTGACCCCAGCAGGGAAGCTGAGGTCAACTATTACTTTTCTTGCATCAGAGTCAGGCTTTTCACGCATCATACAAGGGGATATGTGGAGGTCCTTGATGGGTGGGTAGAGAAAGGGCTTAAAATTGCCCCAAAACGACCTTCATCATGAAAATACTTTGTAACAAGATCTGGAAATTCAGTGGCTGAACTGTGATTATTTTCTTCTGAACTCAGTAAAATTTTATTATTAAAATCAATGGGAAATCCATACCTAATGAGAAATTTTAATTGGTCATCCCAATAGTCCTTAAGGTAAGAGTCCCACCTGTCCACCCTTAACTGGGAAGGGACTGAGATCTGTGCATCCATAAAGTTAAAATTGCCTGTGGATTTGACGTGATCGTGAATATCAAGCAGGTCAGCGGTATCTGGGTTCCTATTATCTTTGTCCAGACAAAGGAAGTCCCCCAGGAGAATGAAACCATATTTTGTAGTTGTTTCGTCATCCCATCGTTTGAAAGTAGCGTTATGTTTAGCTAAATTTACAGCATTCCTATGTTTGGGCTTGAACTTTACACATTGAATCGTGTCAATATTGAACCATTTGTTACTATGACTATTATTGATCCTGTGGTGTTTGTCACATTCAACAATATCAGATTTGACACCTTGTGGTTGTGCAACGTTTTGTCTGGTTTTTGAATCAATATTAGACTTGGGTGCAAGACATTTATTTGCATTCTGTTTTGTTTTGAAGGCAAATGCTTGATCTTTGACTTTTGCTTCTTGATTACCATATTCTAACCTATTGTCCCCTTTGAGAACTTTTGCATAAGTTTTATGATTTATTTGCCACCAATCATGACGCCAATTTGAACTAGCACAGTTATTGTTGGTATTGCTATAACTTAATCGCGTTTTTGTAATTTTTGCATCATTTTTGTTAACTGGCACTGCATTGCTGCAGTGCCTCATTCGTTTTTTGGTGCAGCACGCCTGCAATCCTTACTTGGGTGGGCATTGTTTTTCCCTGGGCAAAACAATGGGTACACACATGCAAGTAAAAGTGGCCATTGGACTCATGATCAGCTTTGTGAGAGCAACTGCCTTTCTGGTAGAATTTACAAGGTGTGGGGCGATCACTACTGTTATTTTTCTTACTATTTGATGAACCAAACGAGTGTGGGGAAATTCTCTGGGCATGGGCTCGCCTAATGCGGTCAAATTTATTAGTTTCCCCCATGTAACTTTGGCTTCCTCCATCTCCATCCTGCATAACAGGACTGTGTGGGAGGCTTTGGCTGCAGACCAGCCAAAATTATGGCTGTCTTCCATTAGGTCAGTCATATACTCTAGCATATGGTTTCTTATGTTGGGGTCAGACTCTTCCCTAATTATACAGGACAAACCCGCCACCCACTGACTGTTGCACAGTGCATCATAGCAGATTCTGGATTTATTTGACCCACTTAAAATGTGATTCTGTGGCCAGGGGACCTCTTTTTTAACCCACACAGTTTCAGAACCTCCCCTCTGATACTTGAACTTGCCTTTATCAGTGAGTGAGTTGAGTTCTTTGAGTCTGGTGTCAACCTCTGCCTGCCCTGTGGAAGATCTCCTTAGCGCGTCCATGGTGGGCAGCATCAGATCCGACTCTGGCTCGCTGGTAGCTGTAGAAGTCTAGCTTCTGATAGGCAATGCCACTGCCGCTGCTGCCTGATCTTGTTGGTTCACTCTGTCCTTGATGGTTGTCATCCGACCACTCAAAGCTTGTAGTTCTTGCAAAATTTTTACACTTAAGTCTTCTGACAGTCCTTCTGGCCTATCTGAACTACTGGAACTGTTCTGTGACACATTTTGACATTTAGAATAGGTAGGTCTGGTATGGTGACCATTGCATTTTTTACAGTCAAAGGTTTTAGAAGGCACCTTCCTAACAACATAAAATAACCAGGAAAGGGCTGGCTCTGTCTTGAATTAAGCACGCAACAGGATGATTAGTTTGCCAAAATATTGAATTTTTAAAGTAAATACAGCCCTGTATATGTGACTTCCCAGTCAAGTGAAGCAAGCGCACATAACTCAAAGTAGAGTCATTAAAATCCCAGCAACAGACACAGCATACTCTACAAAACAAAAGTCTGCTAGCTTAGTGACTTCTGTGTGGAAGTCATCAAGTTAGCAATCAGTAAAATCAAATAGAATGATTTTTTTGAAAAGCTTTAGTTAAAATGGGATGTTCCCCGTTCAAATTTTGTTTTGAGAATGAAGAAAATGGCTTCTTGGCGCCTAATTTGTTTTGTCACTAGTGCACTCCTCTTGCCTCTGATGGCTTTGCACCTCGCACATGTAGACTGAAGATTTTTGGAATAGTCTTTTCACACTTTCACATTGAGCTGAATTAAAATGCATTGAAAGGTTAAGATTAACCATAGAACCTCAGTCTGAATATTAATATTTTATGAGTGTAATGTCAAATGAAACTGATTCAAAAAGATTTTAGTTATAGTCTGGAACAGGCTTGCATTAAAATTTTTGTGTGTTGGTATATCAGTGTAAGAATTGGCTTTATACTAAAAGTGTTTATTCAGACATTAAAAGTGCTCTTATTTAACTTTTCTTATATTGATAACCACATAGGGTGTCGAAAAAATTAATGACTGCATAAGTTGATAGGATTAGTTCACTGAAAAGATCTGTTTTTAGGGCTGTTCCATTGTTGTGATAGTTCTTCCTGATTGTATTACGATCCTGAATATATGCCTTTCGAGAGGTTGGTCTTTACATTTGGAACAATTGCATACCATTCATACACCATTCATAAATCAATCCAAGCAGCAGTTCCTCAATCAAACCTGCAACCCTCTGCTTGTGTGCACATGGGGAGAATTAGGTACCAATCAGATGGATCGCAAAGCAATTGAAATATCTTCAGGATCTTCTTACAATCATTTTACACCCAAAGGTAGCGTCAATGGGAAACATATCTGGAACCAATTGGTAAAAATATTGTATACCCTCCCTTGAACCTTAATTTTTTTTAAATAATTCACAATTGGAAACTAGGTTTACAATCCATTAACTGTAGTAGGGCAGCCCTATTTATAGCAGTTTTGAATAAATGAATATCATCATCTTTCGTAGATGATGTTTTGTTATTATGTGATAATGAAAGGTCACAAATGTCATGTGATATGATGATAGTGGAACAACAAAAACAAAATACATGTGTGGTTTGATGACTTAGCTGATTTATTTCAAAGTCCTTATTTGTACAAGTTATAAGTTTTGTGATAGGTAAAAAATTGTGAATATGTTGTTTCTGCACAGTACTATTATTCTGAGTGAACTTTTACATTTGATAAAAATCCAGGATAAACACCTATATTATTAAAACTTTGTCATCAGCTTTGGAAAAGGTTTACTTTGACTGAACTCATATGAAGGGCGTAGGTAGAATTTTTTATTTGGTACTCCCTGATTTTTTCCAAATGGTTTTTTGTTAAAATTGTTGGGTGTGTGTGGAGGGGGAAGGGTAGGTTTTGTATGTGTGTAGCAAATGTTTCTACCCAGTGGAAACTTGCCTCATGATCTGTTACGGACTGCTATGGTTAATAAAGATCACTCATAAGACTAAATGCTCATCACTCCCATGACAGATCTCTCTGAACATATTTTCACTTGGTCACATTTTTTCACAATATGAAGATAGGGTAAAGAGATGGTTGTAACACCCGAAGGCTAAATTTTGGCACCCTAATGATGTGCCGTAACTGCTTTTTACCTAAAAAATTGTGCATGAGTAGATGGGAGAAATGTTCACATGGTTATTAAATATGTTTTCAATACATACCTAGTGTTGATGTGACTACACTCCCGACTTTCTTGGCTGTAATAGGGGTGTTCCACTAGCTGCCCCTACAACTGACTCTATGACTCTAGGGTTAGTTACAAAAGTTGGGGACAAGAATCCAGAAAAAAGGGTGGGAAAAATCCTCCCGACCGGATGTAATACATCCCGGAAACTACCAGGACAAGCCAAAAACCCCTAACAGACAAGCTGCATCAGGCCAAGACAAGCCCTAGTGACAAACTGACTAGACTGGAGAAGGGTACAGAACTGAATCACCATTACCAGACATGCAACCAGTGTTGCTATTTCAGTTTTGATGAGTTTTTCGGAAAAAAAGAGGATCGAGTGTTGACCAATCAACAAATGGAAAATTAGGTTAATGCTGAATATTCCCATTGCTGATCCCATCACATGGCCAAAACAACCACATTGACATTTCTGTTATTTTAATTATGGTTTTCATGTTTTTACTTTAATATCATATAATAAATAAATCAATGTATTCTGTTTCAGATTATGACCAAAAGATTTTCCCTACAACAAAGGAAGGGAGATTTCCTGCATAACCACACTGCTTGGAATTTCCCCTCCATTAATGTCATAACCTTCACACAATTTATTTTAAATATTAAGAGAGTAAATTGCATTTTAGCATTTTAACTATTTTAAACTTGGTAGATTATGTACATTTTAATTTTCAGATACATTATTTGCATTTTTATATACTTTGGGAGTTGTTTCCAAAACCTATAACCACACCAATGTTTTTCTTTCACTGTTAGTACATGCGTACTTGTGCACTTATTTTGTACCTAAATTACCTTATGGAGGCAGTGTCCTTATTGTAACACTGTTAAAGATCAGTAAAGTCAGTAAATCTATTTTAATAAATTTTATAAAATGCAGATTGGTTGTGAGTATATTTTGCAAATTAATACAGTAGGTTGCATGACAATTTTTTACCCAAAGTAAGGGAGGGGCCCTTTATGTTCAAGGAAACTAAACGAATATGTTTCTCATTTCAAAAGTTTAAACATAAATTTCTCATTAATTAAACAACCAAACTGTATGAAATAAACAGCAAAACATAGTTTGTGGATGTAGGTTTGACAATAATGTTTCCAGTTCTATATATTTAGGTGGATTCACCTTAACCCTCAAGCGACCAAGCTATTTCAGCGACTAATATGACCAAGTGGGGTCATTTATGACCCCATTGATATTATATTGAAATATTTACATATACAAGAGTGTTTCATTATTTTTTCTATTTGTTACACTTTCTAATATATTTGTACATCACTTTATGCTAAAATGTATAGTTTTGACCTATTTTTTCACAAGAAAGCTGCCAAAGCACACAATGATAAACAATATTACATTTATTTAGACAACCCCTGCTTGCTGCATCTTGCAATATGTATGTTAAATTTAATTTCTTTTGTATTTTCTTTATTGTTAAAATCTCATGAAATCGTAATAAAAGCAAATAAAAATAAAGCTCCTTTGTATGAAATAGATATTTCAATATGGTACTATAACTATTTACATACATCAATGTGTAGAATAAGCAGTGCTTTGCAAATATGCCAAGACATTTCCACAAACTCAAAAACAGATTAGTTACTTTTGTTCAAGCTTGTCCAAAACATCAAATTATTGTTTGTTAATGTATAATAACATATCTATTAAATGCTTGGACATAGTAATAAAGTAATAATTATATAGCCAAGTTTGGTACTTCAGAATGCATCTAAATGTTGTTCTTGGCATTGTAGCTGAGACAATGTATCTTTTATCTGAGACAATGCATCTTTTATCTGAGACAATGTATCTTTCAAATTACACAAATTATCATGGGTCATGGTTGCTTCTTTACAACCACCCAATGACAAAAGGTCTGATTATAACAGATTTATGTACTGTCAATTGGTTTCCATTGTTATTTTTTATATTCATGATGAGTTTCATAGCTCTCTTTGTTTTCATTTAGCATCCTTGTTGGTTTCTAATGCAATGAGATCTATTTGTGATGTAATAAGCAAAGGAAATCCTGATTCCTCATATAATGGTGTTGTTTTGCTATCCCTGGTGGTGTCTATATCATGCCCTTGTCATAATGGTGATATGCGGGAGGATTTTTCCCCAGTTTACAGTCTGGCCTGTGTCAGGTCTGTGTTGGTCATACTGATCATTTCTTTTTTCATGTAAATACATTATTGCAAACCTTGGCTTGATTTTTAGAGGGGCTCCTTGAGCTAATCCCGTGCCTGCCAACTTGTTACAAGCATGGTTGTCCAGGAGTTTTAGCACCACTATGGGTCTGTGTCTGGCCTATTTGGTCTTTTCTTCTAGACATACCTTGCCCTGCTTGTATGTATAGTATGCACATCATGTTTGCATTTTATATAGGTTGATTTGACATGTCAGAGATATGATCGTCACTGTCTGGTGCTGACCTGGTGACCCCGCAGAAGTTTTGCTTACCCTTGCCACACAGATTGGCCGATCCTTGCAAAACTCTATGAACAAATTTAAGGGATATAGATTGACAAATTCACGGTAGAAGACATTATGGATATTAAAACGGAAAAAATGGTGCACAAATATATACGCCCGGGGTCATAAATGACCCCACTTGGTCGCTTGAGGGTTAAAATGTTCATTAAAGTTAATAAACATTCCTTGAAGGACACTTCCTTAAATCCAAGGTAGGTCCTTAGCTTTCTTGAAATCCAAGGGACTTTTTAAGGTCTCCTTTAATGAAGGAGGCTTTGTGAAGCTGAGATTTTTTAAAGGAGGGAGAAAATCAAGGAAATCCTAGAATTTAAGGTGACCTTTATCTTAAGGAGGCTTTGTGAACCCGGCCCCTGGTCATGATGTGATGGTTTCCAAATATTTACTATTGACCTAGTTTAAGGACACTTCCTTAAATCTAAGGTAGGTCCTTAGCTTCCTTGAAATTCAAGGGACTTTTTAAGGTCTCCTTTAATGAAGGAGGCTTGTGAAGCTGAGATTTTTTAAAGGAGGGAGAAAATCAAGGAAATCCTAGAATTTAAGGTGACCTTTATCTTAAGGAGGCTTTGTGAACCCGGCCCCTGGTCATGATGTGATGGTTTCCAAATATTTACTATTGACCTAGTTTTAGATTTGTTGATTGGTCGACTCTTGATCCCTTTTTTCCAACAAATTGCTGATGGGTTTTATAACTGAGAAACAATTATCACCTGATGGGATTCAAACATTTTGTTGCCTGTCCTTGGCCTAATTTATCTATTTTCAATTGGTCAACACTCATCCTTTTTCCCAGAAATTGCTTTGTTGAAATATGCTAGGAATTTTATTATTGTGTAACCAAATAAAAACACTTTCAGGTTTCCTATTATTTTACGTATGTGTGGACTTTTTCTACCTGTTCACATTAAGATTATGATTACGTGGAATGGTTTTTTCTCATTAACCTAACTTTTGTCATATTTTTAATTCACATTATACTGGAAATGGACTGCAAAATGAGCAGGACTAAAGTGACAAAGACAAGCCGGATTCACGATAGGACAAAAGTGGAAGTGATAAGGACAAGACTGGAAGTAATTAGGACAAGACTGGAAGTGATAAGACAAGACTGGAAGTGATTGGAACAAGATGGGAAGTAACAAGGACATGCCGGTTTCCAGGTGGGCAGAGCCACCGTCGGGATCAAGAGTCAGTGAAATATAAAAAATGTTTCATATTTTGCTGAGCCACGAAGACAAGCCGAAAAACTACAACTTACAGTTATCGACTATGTAAACATTGCTCTCAACCCTCGAAAAGCCTACTTACTGTCAAGACAGCCCCAGTAGAACACCCCTATAAAATATAAGTCCTATGACCAGTAATGGGGGTGTTTCCCTGGATCCGACCTGGTTTTCCTGGAGCCGACTCTGTAACTAGGTACTTTTGGAGGGTTGGGAGCAATGTCTATAGAGTCAGTTAGGATTGATTGCAGTTTTTTGGCTTGTTGCTGTAGATAGGCAAAATATCAAACATGTTTGATATTTTACCGACCCTCCATGACTGTATCCAGACTGAGGCTCCTCCCATCTGAAAACCATAATGTCTTTAATCTGAGGCTCCACCCACCTGAAAACCATCATGTCGTAGATCTTTGCGGGTCATCGCACTTCCCATCTTGTACTATATTGTTACCATCTTATCTGGAAGAACTTGCCATCCTATCTTAGTTAAGTACCAGAACTCCACTCCCAACAGGCCGTCCACACAAACCGACCGTACTTGAAATGAAACATGCCTGTTGTAAACATAACTGACCTGACAAATACACTCGTCAGGACGGGAAGTCTTCCAGTCTTCAACTATAGAGTCATAGTAACATCTCAGCAGGACAAGCCGGGACCACATACAGACACACAATAAACAGAAACCGACAAGGTGGTTACAGCAACAGACAAGCCGTTAACTGTGTTGGACAATCCGGCTTCATTTTTCAGACCCATGGCTTGTCTATTTTGAAATCTCTAGCTATAAAATTCAAGTCAGCTTGTGCAGTACATCATTTGGAATCTGGTGTCAGATGGATTACATCTCGCAGCATTTCAAGATAGCAGTTTCTTTTTCAAATTATACAGGACAGGGTCTATTGAATCAGTATTAAAGCCTGGGATTAAGTTCAGATCTGCCTCAGGAAGTCTGAGGAAGCCCCAGGTGGCTTCACACAGTCCCCGACTGTTCTGCAACTAAGAACCAACTAAGCCATTTTTCTGGTCGGTTTGAACGACGATCCTGTCATATACATATCTTGTGTACACGATCTTGTCATAGACATACCGACTGGGTCCCAGAATGCCCCCGACTAACCCCTAACTAAGTCCCGGCTTCCTCAGGCGTCCTGAGGCCTCCTCAGTGTTTCCCAGACCAAGATGGCCGATTCTTGTTTTTTTTTTGATTTTCTGGGTATATATATAAATTCTGGGATGTAATTATCATTACTTTTCTAGGAACACAGCAGGATGCCATGTTTCAATAGAAGACAGCTTGATCAACAATTTAGGGCTTTTTTAGTTTTTATTCAGCTACATATTTAACGATGTATTTGCTACTTCTCACATCAACGACAGCAACCACCACCAGCACCACCAGCAACAGAACCTCCACCACCAGCCAGACAGAGACCTAGAAGAAGGCACAACATGTGGGTCAGGCCATGGCTACTACAGAGACAGGAAATGAGGTGCTACCACAACATTATGTCTGAACTGTATGCCATAGACATTCCAGGATTCACCAATTTAGAATTCTTTGAAATTATAAAGACCAGATTGGAACCACTTCTAGCCAGGCAGGCCACCAACTACAGAACTCCAATCAGTGTTGGGAAAAGGCAGCCCTCACCATCAGATATCTGGCTATTGGAGAGTCATACACATCATTATCCTGTCAGGTCAGGGTTGGCAGATCCACCATTTCCAAGTTTCTACCAGAGGTCTGTAGGGCCATCCAGGATGAGTTCACCAGAGAGTACTTCAGATGTCCTACTACTCCAGATGAGTGGAAAGAACTGAAAAGGGAATTCAGGATCAGGTTGAACGTTCCACATGCCCTGGGAGCCCTTGATGGTAAGCATGTGGCAATGAAGAAACTCAAGAACTCTGGAGCCCTATACCACAACTATAAAGGATTCTTTTCAATAGTAATGTTGGCCTTGGTTGATGGACAGTACAAGTTGAGATGGGTGGATGTGGGTACAGGTGGATCTTGCTCAGATGCCCAGATATTTACTACCTGTCGCCTGAAGAGGAAGATTGATGATGACACCATAGGCTTCCCTGACCCAGCACCTATAACCCAGGGTGTTCAAGATGTCCCCTACTTCATTCTGGCAGATGATGTGTTTGCCCTGAAGACCTAGCTGATGAAACCCTATGGAAGAAGGATCTTAACTAGAGAGGAAAGGATTGCCAACTACAGAATGTCAAGGGGCAGGAGAGTTGTTGAGAATGCTTTTGCCATCCTGGTCTCAAGATTCAGAGTGATGATGACCACTATTGAACTACCCCCAGAAACAACCTACTGAGAGGCCAGTATCAAGGTCAACATGGTGGTCAAGAGCCTGGTGATGATGATGTGCCTGGTGATGGTCGCTTGATTGGTGGTGCGGCTGATGGTGGTCGCAACAGAAACCCTGCCAGAGAAGCCAAAAGACTGAGGGATTACCTGAAGGAAAATCAGCTGTGCTTGTTCCAAATTACCCAACCATTTGCAAACATAAGTTCCCCAAACAAGAAACAGACAAACCCAATGTCAAACCTAACTTGCTAAATGCAATAAATATTGCATACATTTGAAAGCTACACCCAAATTTGAGTTAAAGTTTTCTTCTCTTCTGGAAAACTAACTGAAACTAAAAGTTTTTCCTTTATTGCAAATCTCAAAATAAATAAATCTTTTTTCTTTACTTCAAGAAAATTTAGAAAATATAACCACCCAAAGGGTTGTCTTTACAGTATGGTTATATGTTTGTTGGTTGGGGGAGTTATGTTTGCAAATTGGTTTGTCTGTTGGTTGGGGGAGTTATGTTTGCAAATTGGTTTGTCAGTCCGTTGGTCTGGGGTAATGTTTGCTATTGGGTTTGTGTGTTTGTTGGTGGCTATGTGATAGCATAATATCTTACCAAACCCATGGATTTTAAGCTACAAATGGGCAGATTATTGGCCATATTTGGAGTTCATTTATCATTCTTTTCTATGTGGCCTTCTGTTGTTATGTGTATTACCATGGGTTATTTGTTTCATGTTTGGGGTAGTGTGGGTGTTGGGCTTGTTTTTGTTGTGATAAGTATTTGTACTGAACTGTTATGTTTTGGGAGGGGAATTGGAATAACTTGCAGCTAAATAATTGTTTTTGGAATATTTGGGTGGCCCTGAAAAGGGCCTGGCAGGTCAAAATCCCGCCCTGACTGGATGGCTACTGAGGAGGCTGCTGCTGTTGAGGCAGTGCTGTAGTGGTGATAGTGAAGAGTTGCGGCTGCTGCTGCTGCTGCTGAGGCTGCTCAATGATCTGTGTAGATGTCAGATCTGGTAGATGGCTTAGTATTCCACTTAAGTTGTGTCTACTGCCCTTGTCCTGTACTGCTAGAACTGATGTAGGGTTTCCAAAGCCAAGTGGGCTGGGTGTGTAGTAGACGTAACTGCTGCTAGCTGCTGCTTGGGCCTGTGGCTGTCGCTGACCCTGACTGGCTGGCTACTAAGGAGGCTGTTGCTCCTGTTGAGGCAGTGCTGTGGTGGTGATGGTGTAGGGCTACTCTTGTTGCTGCTGCTGCTGAGGCTGCTCTTTGTTGTTGTTAGATCTGGTAGCTGCCTTAGTATTCCACTTAGGTTGTGTCTACTACCCTCGTCCTGTACTGTGACCACTGATGGAGGGTTTCCAAAGCCAGTGGGGCTGGGTGTATAGTAGACATAACTGTTGGAACTGTTGGTAATAGTGGCTAATCTCCTGGGTAGTACTTGACGTCTGGGAGTGTTCTTTACTGCTTCAATGTCTCTAAAAATCTCCTGGCTCATCTTTTCAGCCTCTGATGCCACGTAGTCAAAGAAGGGCTGCCTGTCTGACTTCTGCTGTAGGAAACCTGAGATCAGTGTCCTCATCTGGTCAAAGTGCTTGAGTATCTTTGAATCTGTTGAAACTGGTGTATATGTAAGTATTGGTTGACTCCTACTCTCCCTCAGGACACAGATGTTCTGTATCAGTATAGATCCACAAGATTTGGCATGCCTGCTGGTGTTGGGACTGGCCTCGAACCCAGAGCTTCTATTGGCCCCCTTGCATCTGATGTGGGTCATAAAGAAACCCATCTGCTGGTAGAGCCAGGACTGTCTCTTGGTCATCTCCCTTGGGGCTTGGCCAGACTTTTGCTTGGACAGCTTGCCATAATGAGTTCTCTGGGACTTGAACCACCTTCTCACATCAAAGGGCTGGAGCTTCAGTTATGCAGAGATTTCTGTCCAGACAGCCTCCTTCCTCTGTCTGTCGTGGAAACATCCATTCTCCTTGTCGTACAGCTCTGGGTGCTGCTTCACAAACTCTACAATGGTAATTTTTTTGGCTGTCAGTGAATGTAGCATAGACCCTGGCTCTTTTGGCTGCTGAGTGGCACCCTGCTTCTTCCTCACACCTCTCATCTTCTTTGCAAGCTTAATCAGTAACTTCTAAATCTTCCTCTGTATCCTCTATTCCCTCTTCTGTCTCTTCTGTCCCCTCCTCTGTCCTCTCCTCTGTCTTTTCCTCTGTCCTCTCCTCCAACTCTCCAACTTCCTTCTCACTCTCCTCTTGCCTCGCCTCCATCTTCTTCTTTCCTCTCTTTCCTCCTTTCTCTTTCCTCATAACTCCAGTAAATATTTGAAAAAATTAAAAAACATAAAATGTGTCACCTAACTGTGAAATTTGCCCTATACTGAAGTATAAAATATAACAAAAAAACTGAAAACCCCTAGCAAAAAGTGAGACACATCTCTCAGTAGCCAACCAGTCAATAAGACACTGAAAACGTGTGAGTGGTCGCTTATATAGTCCCAGACCCCATTGTCTCTTTTGTGTACAAGCACGCGGAAAAGAGTCGGTACTTAATTGGTACTTATTCCCACGCCACCTGGGGCATCCTCAGACCTTCGCAGACTAAATTTGTGTGGTCCCAGGTGGCCTGAGGAGGCCGGCTTGGATCAGCTTCTCTTAGTTGGGGCTTTGTCCCAGACCCAGATTTCTTAGTCGCAGGACACCTGAAATGAAATTTTATGGATCTGTTATGAGTCGGGGACTGGGACTAAGCTAGGGACACCTGGGACTAAGGGTCGCAGTAGGCATGAGACAACATAGGACTGTATAAATTTCGGTCTGAGGAGGCCTGAGGAAGCCTGAGACTGGACATTTTGTTGACAGCAGGAAATAAGAATCGGCTTGGTTCATGAGAAATATCAAACATGTTTGATTTTTCTCACGGCCCCAACCGACAACTACCGATCCATACATAATGCCTGCGACTAAGCAAATTTTTGAAACTGACTCAAAAAACCCCTTAATCGGGAGGCTTAGTCATGCGGTGGAACACCAACATTAAGTTTTAGAAGCATTCTGACTTTAGATTTTAGGATTTTGGTTTTTTTACAATAACATTACAAATGGGTCCTAAGAAGGGCAGAAATGCAGTGAGGAGGATAGCGGTCCCCACAGAGATCCATACAGAATTTGAACTTGTGGACACTGTATCAGAATTACAGTGCAGGAGGGAGGAGAGGGAGGCAAAAGAAACAGAGGAAGAGGTACAGAAACAGATGGACGAGGCCAGGAGATAGGAGGCCAGGAGGGAGGAAACACACTCAGCAGAGGAGGGAGTGCAAGAAAAGTGTGCATGGATAGATAAAAGTGACACACAAACTGGATATATGCACAGAGGGTGGAGGAGAAGCAGGCACATCTCAGTCACACTCAAGAAACAAGCAGGGGCACATGACCAACATCTAAATGATGGACTCAGATAAGGAGACTATTGTGAACTTTGTGAAGGACGACAAGACTACTGAACACTTCAAGGACAAAGCAAGGAAGGAGTGACTCTGAGAGAGGTTCACCAACAGTCGAAACCTGTCTGTGTAAGACCTGGTTTGACTTGCGAGGGACATGTTATGGCAAGCTGACACAATCAAAGTCTGGACAGGCCACTGTAAGAGATGACCAAAAGGCAGAACTAGATACAGGATAAATTTCATTTCCTGAAGTTGCACATCAGATACAATGGATGCAGCAAATCTTCAGGCTTCAAGTCCCAGACCCAATGAAGCAGTACATCTGCTGAATCAGTACATGACATCTCCAGAGGTTCAACTGACTCAGACAGTATGGAGATCAGTATACGGTCCACAAACACCACATTTCACAAGCCCCACTGGATTTTCTGAGCGTTGTTTGGTTGACCAGCATGTCATAGACCAGTTCACACAGATGAGAACCATGCTGTCATCATTCCTTGAGTAAAAGCAGGAGACGACAAGTACAGCCTTCTGCAGCTACCTGGCATTCGAATTGGTAGCCCTAGAAGATAAAGACTTTCAGACATTTAGAAACAAGGTTGTGAAGCTTCTTGGCAACATCCAAAGCAGGGCTAAAGAACAAGGCTGTCAGCCCCAGCAACCACGCTCAGGTGCTTCAACATTTTTGCCACAGATGCAAACCAGGTCATTCAACGTACTCTGTAGAGCCAAGTGGCACCAAAAACAGCAGCAATCCAGAGCACAGCCAACGTCCTGCCTAGTAGTTCCAGACCAACAGACTGCACCCTACAGACCAATCATGACCCCGATAAAGCACTTCAACCCACCATCAGTTGCTTCTACTACAGGAAAGTCAACACAACTTATTGGGACTCTCAAGCTTTCTAAATCTTTAGTCTGTGATAAGCTACCAACAGTTTGACATACCACAGCCAATTTCACCAGCCGACATGCAATCAACAGCAGCCTCTCCTCCAACCGCCACACAGCAAGAACATCAGCAGCCACCATCCCAGCCTCAGCCTCTTTTACAGTCAGCTGATGCCAAACAGCAGCAGCAGTAGAACCACTGTTGAAAAATTCCCCAAACCAGAAGCATAACACCGCCTCACAAAAAGTGCTTTGTCCCCAAATACAAAAAAAATAAATGAATGAATGAATGTGTGATGGATAAACATTGGGTGGTACTGCAAGGAGTTATAGGTCTCCCCTGTTGCCAGGTGTCTCACTGTTATTGCCAGTTTAAACCCAACTTCTAAGAGCTTCCTGGAATTGGTGACTGACTTCTTGATGTGGTGGTGTAGGCATTCTTTGTTAAGCTGCTGGCTGTGGCTGCTGTACCGGCTCTAGAGCAAGTGCTGGCAGTGAGGGAAATTCACGCCGACCTGGCGGCCCGAGGCCTGCAAATATATGGTCGGGTCAGGATAATTTGTCTCCACTTGGACCGGGAGTCCTGCATCTTTTTGGTAGCCAGTAGAAACAGTTAAAACAACCAATGACCGAGGAAATTTCTCTATTATTGGAAGCGATGACGTACACATTTCCTCATAGAAATAGCTAAGAAAAACACAAAAGTGAATTTATATCATTTCATGCATCCAGCTAACAGTAACTCTTGTGAGAATTAGCGTATTCTCGTGAGATCTCAGTGCTTTTTTGTTGAATTTTAACACGTCTTTTGCATATAGTTTTGCAGGCAAAACAACTACTTAAGTTTGTCTACTATTGGAAGCGATGACATACATATTTGCTCATAGAAACAGATGAAAAAGACATGAAAGTAAGTTTATTTTATTTGATGCATCCAGTTAACAGAATTCTCACGTGATCTCAGTTCTTTCTTTTGGTCAAATTTTTGACTCCTCTTGTGCATATAATTTATTTATTTATTTGGGTTTTAATGTTGCTTTCAACATATTGTAAAGGTCATATCACAATGGGTAATTTATTGGGCAGAGGAAACCAGTACATGTAATTGATCAAGGGTCTTTATTGTAAACTGCCGAGTAATGGAAAGCAACTATCTGCTAACCGAACTCTGATCTCAGGGGTGGGAAGTGACAGTGTTACCACTCTGCCACCATACTCTGGCCCCACATAGAGTAAGTGATATAAATTGGCCAGTTTTTTGCACTTTTGGTTCTGCTGCATCAAGTCATATTTTTCAATTTTTTTTGTTTTCATATATATGGCTCAACACTGCATTATCCAAAACTGGAAAAATAATTAACTCGCATGCACATTGGTTCAAGGAGGGAGCTGTTATTATTTCATACAAAAATATATATTATTTATGGACATGGATCTGAATTTTCTCTTTTTTGACGACACTGTTTTTGTAGCATAATACCTACATACTGTGCTAAATTCAAGCAAAATTATTATTTTATATTATCTATGGGGTTTTCATGGTATTAAAATGTCCACTGACAGTAAACATTACAGCAAAGAAAGTCTTAGTCTGAATTGTTTAGCTAATGGAATTTGTATATAATGTATTCAACATGACAGAATTTTTTTATACTGTATTGTATGTAGACATTGTAGTTGTTTGCAGTGTAATGATTTATTAACATCTTGTAGTTCAAAATAATTATTGGAAGCAATCAGCCCTGATTGAATGTGTTGGTCATAAATTCTAATGGCTTAACAGCATTAATTGACATTAACTACAAATTGTTTTATGACATGCCAGTGACAATCAAAGGTCTCTAGATGACCAAAAGTGTACAACTTGTCATACGCTATCTCACATTGTATTTATAAACAGTATGTCACTGTAATTGGGTAACTATGATATACCTGGGTAAAATCAATGATTCATAAAGTTGTAGCAAAATATATTGTGTGAAGTATGCAACACATAGAGATGAAAATGTCTTTACTCATTATTAGTCTCCAATGACCATGGGGAATCAGGAACAGCAGATTCTCTGCATGTGCCGGAGATCTCACCACTTATGTGGAGGAGACCCTACCTGAGAACCATGGTTCAATAAAAAAAAGATTTGTGAGAAGAAACCTACACGGTTTTGATGTATCTCACAAGAGAGTGTATACACATAACCATGTTAACAGTGTTCAATTGTGTATATTTGTGGGATTAACAATTATGAACAATTTTATCAATATGAAAACTGAATCTTTCTATACATCATTTATTGCAATACTATTCATCATGAAACTTGTTTTTTCACTTGAACATGCATTATGTTTTCGTTGCACAGTTCTATGATGTAGCAGTAGATGATTGATTCTATGATGTTCATTCATCACATAAAGAAGTCTATTTTGTATATTTGGGACATGAGCCATAGCATGCTTGAGTTTCTAAAATTATTGATGAATGGCTTCACCACTTTGCTTCCCATGTATAGCCATCACAAACTGGTCTTTAGTAATCCATTCAATAATATGGTCTTCTACAAAGTGTATTTTAGGTGTAACACTGTCCGGAAAGAGTTTCCTAAAATGTGAAATATAATGTTGTATTTCACTCATACTTCATTTTCACTCATAGAATGCAATATAACAAAACCTTTACAGCATAAGCAATTTAACCTTTTCAAATTCTCTGCAATCACAAGTAATTTTTTCATTATGTTTGACATTTCCCAAAACATCATAAACTTTCTCTTGCAGATCTGTCTAAATATCATCTTAAATTTCTTCTTTTATATATTTTGAACAATGGTTACCCACAAAATATGTTGAGTGGCAGTCTTGTACTATGTGATGTCTTTTTACAACAAGTTGAATTTCAGAACCTAATGCACTATAAATATTCGGTTTGGTTCCTGTGTTTTGAGTTCGAACTATAATTTCCTGATTCTTGAGTCAAGATCTGCTATTTCTTTATTTGACATGATTGCAGCATCAGGATCTTTACAACTTGATCAATATTCCATTTCATTTATAAGTTTTCTTTGACTTCTTAAGTTCTGAATGTACTTATGAAGCAGTGTGTTGTCAAGTTTGGCCTTTGACATTTCTATTTCTGTGGCTATTTCTAAGGCAACTTCATGCAAACCCTTTTGTAGAAGATCATTTTGCCTCTTTACTTTCCCCGGTAAACTGTGAAGATATGGATGGCACAAATTCTGTATTGGAATGGCCCATAATGATTCATGCATGACATTCTGATAAGATAACGCCAATCATATGTCCTGTTCACCTTTTGTAATGAAATTTTCATCATCACTTTTAACTGGTATGAGTTTCAGCAGTTGATTTTTATCCACTTTTGAATAGGTTCTGTTCTTATTAAGCACCGAAGAAAAAGAACTTTTCCCTTCCTCCAGAAAAGTCAAACATGGATGATCATAATGCATATTTTCCAAACATAAACAACCAAATTTTGATCTACCTCCAATGCTCTCTTTGTAGTGTTTGTATCTGGTCCTTGTAAATTGTTGCTAATGTGGCAAGGTTTCAAGTAAATCTTTAGCTGGCATGCATGTAACTACATGTGTGTTTTATTTTGTATCTGGCTTTCAACATTAGATATTTGCAAGCATAATTTATATGATTTACCTCCATGATCCCACAAACTTTCATCCAGACTTCATCAATTGGCACTCCATCTCTCCAGATCAGCATACTTCTTGTCTTGAAATTATACATCAGTTCTTTAACAAATTCTATCAACTCTCTAATATAAATCATTTGATATATATTAAACTGTATTGCTTTTGCATGACAACTCATTTTTTCTTTGACATTGATCATTATTGTTGCCCGATGATCAAAAAGCAAAAAATATCATTCTTATCTAAGATGAAACTTAGGTTTCACATTGCACCCCAAGGATTGTGACAAGTATCATGTTTACATCCTGTATTGTGTCCATGTGAATGTCAAGGAGGGCTTTTTCTCTCTATTTCCACTGTAGGGAAACTGATTGAATCAAAACTTTTGTATATGTCTCTAATTGAGAACATAGTTTGTGCTTAACTAAGAATGGTAACATTCTGGCTGGTTTCTTCCACAGCACTTCCCATCAGGGCAACAATCTTGAAAAAAACTAGCTTGCACTATTTTAACATTCTTCAAGAAAATCTTTGAGAAAAATGATGCCATAATAGTTTTGGAAAAAGTGTTCAGGATGACACTTTGTGTTACTGTGCTGCACCATTGTGTAAAGTGATGAAAAGAATTAATCTGCTATTGAAACATTTTCAATCATTTTAGACTGAGGCATTGCCTGAAGGAGCAAATAATTGACTGTGGAAGTTTAAAATGGCATCTCCCACTCAGTTAAAACGACCTAATTATTGAAAATTTGTTACAGAACTATGGTTACAATTATGTACATTAAGTATGTAACATGTTAAATCTTTTCCTGGAAAACCACTTCTATTATATGAAATTAATTTTTCATTGTAACTTAAATAATACAATATAAATCATTTCTAAATTAAGAAATTAAAAATACATCTATAATAAAATTTTCCATCATTCACACACAGTGCTTTTACATCTTTATATTTAGTTGAGTTTATCAGCACAACTGCACAGGGTTGTGTGTGCTAACAGACAGAGCCCCATAACCCATAGAAGTGCACACAGGTTTGCACAAGGAGAAGTTATGGTTGAACACAGGATGTCAGTGATTTAAATTTCATTTTAAAAATGTTCTTCTTCTAGTTTTCAATTAAATATAATATGTATTGAAAGACTAACATTTAAGATAATCAATGATATAGAAATATTACATTTGTGTTCTATTTTGTATCTGGCTTTCAATATTAGATATTTCCAAGCATAATTTTTATGATTTACCTCCATGTTCTCACAAACTTTCATCCAGACTTCATCAATTGGAGCTCTATCTCTCCTGATCAGCATATTTCTTGTCTTGAAATTGTACATCAATTATTCGATGAATTCTATCAACTCTCTAATATAAACCATTTGATATCTATTAAACTGAATTGCTTTTGCATACCAACTCATTGTTTCTTTGACATTGATCATTATTGTTGCCAGATGATCAGAAAGCATAAATCTCTTTCTTAGCTAAGATGAAACTCACTTTCACATTGCACCCCCAAGGACTGTGACAAGTATCATTTTTGCATCCTGTGTTGTGCCCATGTGAATTTCAAGGAGGGGTTTTACTGTCTACTTCCACTGAAGGGAAACTAATTGAATCAAAACTTTTGTATATGTCTCTTATTGAACGTTTTATTGTGCTTAACTATGAATATAAATTCAACAAAAGCAAGAAATATTTCTAACTACTTTTGAAATATTATATATGACATATTGCTTGTAGTAAATGTCTTGCAAAATTTATTTCACATTATAGGTTAATGTGTAATTGTTTTCTGAGTTGCTGGACAAAGTGAGATGATTATCTGCAACACTGGCAGATAAGTTGTAAGTAGTTGATCTTTCTCCTTGTAAAGATGATGATATGGACACAGTTTGGTTTAAAGCCTCATTTGCTAAATGAATAATGCCACATTGTAAACCTAAAGTTATTGTTTTTGGAAAACCTGAAATGGTAACATTCTGGTTGGTTTCTTCCACAGCACTTCCCATCAGGGCAACAATCTTGAAAAAAACTAGCTTGCACTATTTTACCATCCTTCAAGTAAAGCTTTTAGAAAAATGATGCCATAATAGTTTTGGTAAAAAAGTGTTCAGGATGACAGTTTGTGTTACTGTGCCGCACCATTGTGTAAAATGATGAAAAGAATTAATCTGCTATTGAAACATTTTTAATCATTTTAGACTGAGGCATTGCCTGACGGAGCAAATAATTGACTGTTGAAGTTCAAAATGGCATCTCCCACTCACAGTTATAATGACCTAATTATTGAAAATTCTTTACAGAACTATGGTTACAATTATGTACATTAAGTATGTAACATGTTAAATCTTTTCCTGGAAAACCACTTCTATTATATGAAATTAATTTTTCATTGTAACTTAAATAATACAATATAAATCATTTCTAAATTAAGAAATTAAAAATACATCTATAATAAAATTTTCCATCATTCACACACAGTGCTTTTACATCTTTATATTTAGTTGAGTTTATCAGCACAACTGCACAGGGTTGTGTGTGCTAACAGACAGAGCCCCATAACCCATAGAAGTGCACACAGGTTTGCACAAGGAGAAGTTATGGTTGAACACAGGATGTCAGTGATTTAAATTTCATTTTAAAAATGTTCTTCTTCTAGTTTTCAATTAAATATAATATGTATTGAAAGACTAACATTTAAGATAATCAATGATATAGAAATATTACATTTGTGTTCTATTTTGTATCTGGCTTTCAATATTAGATATTTCCAAGCATAATTTTTATGATTTACCTCCATGTTCTCACAAACTTTCATCCAGACTTCATCAATTGGAGCTCTATCTCTCCTGATCAGCATATTTCTTGTCTTGAAATTGTACATCAATTATTCGATGAATTCTATCAACTCTCTAATATAAACCATTTGATATCTATTAAACTGAATTGCTTTTGCATACCAACTCATTGTTTCTTTGACATTGATCATTATTGTTGCCAGATGATCAGAAAGCATAAATCTCTTTCTTAGCTAAGATGAAACTCACTTTCACATTGCACCCCCAAGGACTGTGACAAGTATCATTTTTGCATCCTGTGTTGTGCCCATGTGAATTTCAAGGAGGGGTTTTACTGTCTACTTCCACTGAAGGGAAACTAATTGAATCAAAACTTTTGTATATGTCTCTTATTGAACGTTTTATTGTGCTTAACTATGAATATAAATTCAACAAAAGCAAGAAATATTTCTAACTACTTTTGAAATATTATATATGACATATTGCTTGTAGTAAATGTCTCGCAAAATTTATTTCACATTATAGGTTAATGTGTAATTGTTTTCTGAGTTGCTGGACAAAGTGAGATGATTATCTGCAACACTGGCAGATAAGTTGTAAGTAGTTGATCTTTCTCCTTGTAAAGATGATGATATGGACACAGTTTGGTTTAAAGCCTCATTTGCTAAATGAATAATGCCACATTGTAAACCTAAAGTTATTGTTTTTGGAAAACCTGAAATGGTAACATTCTGGTTGGTTTCTTCCACAGCACTTCCCATCAGGGCAACAATCTTGAAAAAAACTAGCTTGCACTATTTTACCATCCTTCAAGTAAAGCTTTTAGAAAAATGATGCCATAATAGTTTTGGTAAAAAAGTGTTCAGGATGACAGTTTGTGTTACTGTGCCGCACCATTGTGTAAAATGATGAAAAGAATTAATCTGCTATTGAAACATTTTTAATCATTTTAGACTGAGGCATTGCCTGACGGAGCAAATAATTGACTGTTGAAGTTCAAAATGGCATCTCCCACTCACAGTTATAATGACCTAATTATTGAAAATTCGTTACAGAACTATGGTTACAATTATGTACATTAAGTATGTAACATGTTAAATCTTTTCCTGGAAAACCACTTCTATTATATGAAATTAATTTTTCATTGTAACTTAAATAATACAATATAAATCATTTCTAAATTAAGAAATTAAAAATACATCTATAATAAAATTTTCCATCATTCACACACAGTGCTTTTACATCTTTATATTTAGTTGAGTTTATCAGCACAACTGCACAGGGTTGTGTGTGCTAACAGACAGAGCCCCATAACCCATAGAAGTGCACACAGGTTTGCACAAGGAGAAGTTATGGTTGAACACAGGATGTCAGTGATTTAAATTTCATTTTAAAAATGTTCTTCTTCTAGTTTTCAATTAAATATAATATGTATTGAAAGACTAACATTTAAGATAATCAATGATATAGAAATATTACATTTGTGTTCTATTTTGTATCTGGCTTTCAATATTAGATATTTCCAAGCATAATTTTTATGATTTACCTCCATGTTCTCACAAACTTTCATCCAGACTTCATCAATTGGAGCTCTATCTCTCCTGATCAGCATATTTCTTGTCTTGAAATTGTACATCAATTATTCGATGAATTCTATCAACTCTCTAATATAAACCATTTGATATCTATTAAACTGAATTGCTTTTGCATACCAACTCATTGTTTCTTTGACATTGATCATTATTGTTGCCAGATGATCAGAAAGCATAAATCTCTTTCTTAGCTAAGATGAAACTCACTTTCACATTGCACCCCCAAGGACTGTGACAAGTATCATTTTTGCATCCTGTCTTCCACAGCACTTCCCATCAGGGCAACAATCTTGAAAAAAACTAGCTTGCACTATTTTACCATCCTTCAAGTAAAGCTTTTAGAAAAATGATGCCATAATAGTTTTGGTAAAAAAGTGTTCAGGATGACAGTTTGTGTTACTGTGCCGCACCATTGTGTAAAATGATGAAAAGAATTAATCTGCTATTGAAACATTTTTAATCATTTTAGACTGAGGCATTGCCTGACGGAGCAAATAATTGACTGTTGAAGTTCAAAATGGCATCTCCCACTCACAGTTATAATGACCTAATTATTGAAAATTCTTTACAGAACTATGGTTACAATTATGTACTGTTGGGTATTTTCTTTGTTGTAATAGTTTGTTCTGTTGCACCTTATGCGTAGTAAACACAGTCTAAAAGAAAGACTAAAAGTTTCTAACTATTGTTTTAATGACTCTTTTTACACATATCATATACAGTTTAGAATTAATGAAACCTCTTCCTTCACTTCTTGGCTCTTCAAGATTCCAAATTCAACCTCAACATTTTTTTACAACCCACTGGCTAATAGCTACCCCCTTATATAGGGATTTTCAGCTGGGATCCCAGCAGAAGCCAGGAACCCCAGCTCACTTTTTCTTGGTATACTATAACAGCACCAGGATCCCGAAAAGGGGGGGCCCGGAGCCCGTAAATACTAGAAACATGGAACCCGAAGGTGCCCAGTACCGGGATCCTGGAAGAGCCTGGTCCAGAGAGCCTAGCAAGGCTAAATATAGCTCACCCAAGTGAACTTGAAAACCACCACAAAATTCCCCACCAGGATGCTTACTCCTGGAAGCATGTAATCTATATGGCTGTTTTAGTCAACAATAGTGCAAAGTAATTTATAGCTCCCCCCACATACCTACAAGTGTATGTTTTGTGTCCTGTTTATGGGTCAAGCATCAGGACTGATAGATACATGTTTTTAAACAAAATATTTTCACACTTTTAGTTGCACATTAAAATGTTCTGCAACACCTTGTAACAAGTAAATAGCTTTTCATTAGTTTAAAACATTTACATTGGTTATTATAATAAATATCTGAAGCCATCAAGCTGAGAATAACACTGATTTATTTTTAAATTAAGCCTTTAAAGTCTTTTGAGGATTTTCATATTGCAAATGTCCAGTAGTACACACAACACAATCAAACTAAAATGTTCATTTGCCACAAAAAAGTTTGATTTAATTACAGTCTTTAAAATAATATGTCTGCACAGACCAGGAGAAAAAGCCTGAAGCCTAGGAGTAACTTTTACATTTATATTAAAAATAATACTATTAAATTTCCACGCTTAAGGAACAAATACATTAAGTTGTGGTTAAGGAGTTATTATCAAACCTGACACCTGTCTATAAATCCAGAAGGGAATACAATGATAAACTGTTTGAACAGTTACTAAATAGTTGCTGTCCAAGATGCACTGGCGTTGGTGGTTGGCACTACTGGCTCTTTAGGGGCATAGGGAACCTCATAGATATTGACCGCCTCGCTGGACAGTAAAATCAAAGCAGACAACATTGCTGGTGACATCGGGGGCCCATTGCCTGACTCCTGGATCAGCTTGACGGTGTCCAGAACCTTTGCTATGTCCTTCTGTAAGAACAGGGCCAGACTTTTTAGAGTATGTCTGGACATTGGCACAGTTGGATTCGATGGTGTCTTCCAATCTGCACAGCCTTGCCTTCAGGTCTGCCGTCTGCGACTCAGCCGTCTCCTCCACCTTCTTCCCTAAGCTGTCCAACTTCTGCTGCAGTGTGTACAATTTGGACATCAGAGCAGACTTGTCCTCTGAACAGCTTGGACTAGATGCCTGGTGGCCCTGGCAGCTCCGCCAGCTGTTCAATGCCATGGCTGTGAGTACCTATGTTGTCACTGGTAAGAGCTGCATTGAAGCTGGGCATGTCTGAGCTCGTGATCATAACATCAGCAGGCATGCGCAGGAACTCTGTGGGCAGCTCTCCAGTAAAGGCAGACTGCTGTGCACTGTCCTGCTCTGGAGTGTTCATTTTGACTGGTGGATTAGGGAACAAATCAATGCAATCCAAAATACCGTCACTCCGGTCGAAGTTTGTTGTATATTTCCTCTACACCAGTCCCTCCAGAAATGCTCGTGTTTTCAGCAGATGATTCAGTGAAGTCTCTATGCTCCTGTACAATATTGATTGTCTTCTTGTGCAATTTAACAATCTCTTGATGCAGAGTAGTGGTACAATGCTCAAACAACTTAGGCAAAGACTCAAACTTTGTTTCACAGATAATGCAAAGGTTACTCCCAAAGTACCAACGTATGTGTTTTAATGAATATCTTGTTCTTTTGTAATTATTGGCAAAAACAGATCCACAAAAAACACGTGAATATATTCCAGACATTGTGATTGAGACAAAACTGATCTATGCTTTATATAACATCCACACTAACCCCGGGCCCGGAAGAAATGCCTGGAACCCGAAGAGGAAATCAGGGATCCCGGAAGATGCTCTATATATTAAGTGTCAGAAAATGAACTCAAAGGGAGACATCATCAAGTCAGTCTTGGATGTTTATGTTTATAACCCCAACCTTTCTGGCCTCTTTCTCTGCCTTTGACTTCTGAGTCCTGGATCATTTGATTTTGATGCTTCAATGCAATTGGAATGCTTAGCATCCTGTTAGGATGTACCTCTGCCTCTGTTCTTTCTTTCCATGGGTGGGCTAACTTTTCTCCCATTGTCATCCCTGGGAAGAAAGTTCTTTCTCAACTTTTGAACTAATTCTGGGATGTTACTGGTGTAGGGTTTCAGCCTGTCAAAATGTAGGATCTTGTGCAAATGTTGTGTTGGGGGGAAGTTTAAGGTGGACTCCAGCAGTGCCTTGGCGCAGCTGTGGATTACCAGATCTCCACTATTTCCACTTCTGTCTGTACTCGCTTGGCAGCAACTATTGAGAGGTTTAGGATCGCCACAAAGACAGAAGCGAAACACTTGATAACTCTTTCACAATTTATTCTAGTTCAATAAACACTAGTTCCAAATATACTTCAACACATTCTCACGAGTGGGAGAGCAAACTAAGCTCTCCTCCTCTGCATACTATTTCATGTTCATTCACTTGTTATTGTCCTGATCTCTGTTGCAGTCCTCATTTCAACTCAAGGCTGAAGTTCTTCTACTAGTCACTGTACACTAGCACATATTATCTGTCACCAATTACTGGGTTTATTTCTGAGAGGTCTATCTCATAGAAGCGGGGATTGGCTGAGGCTATTATTAGAAGTGGTGTGCTATGTGACTATTGATTTCTACTGTTAAGTCAAAGAGAGTTAATTTACTGAGGCACTTTGCCTGTGTTTTACGGAATTTAAAGATTATTAATAATTAAGCATTTTCATCTAAATTCTTCACCATTACACACCGGGGCTAAGAGATGGCACGTCCACACTGCCACAAAAAGGAATTTAAATTTGCTACATATAACAATGGTATAAACTGTAAATGTTTAAATACTTAATTTTTAACTTGGAAACCTCGTTACATATTAATCCTAAAAGACAATAAGTTACATCATTGTAGGGTTCATCTTAAAACAATTACTTAGTAAACAAACAATATGATGTACAAGTAAATTTAGATTAACGTGAAAGACATACTTTAACTAACTGTACTAGTAGAGAACATTATGGAATTAAACATTTTACACGTGTTTTCTTAATAGTTGTTTACAATCTGACACTATGGTTTTGTTTGCAACAAATGACAAGGTTAAAAATATGGTTACCACAAACTTGTTACAAATAAATTGAATGATCTTGGGACATATGAACTATTATATTTTGGAAACCAAATAATCTTCTTTTAGATTTAACTTTACCAATTTAACTCAACATTATTCACCATTACACATTGGGGTAAGTAATTCAGTTGACTCTTTACTGAACATGGGTTATACTGTTACAACTGTTACCATCTGTCACTTGGAATGTAAATATTTAACTAGTATATATAACAAAGACACAAGTATAGTGAACTGGTCACACTTGAAAACAACAGGTAATGAAAAACATACAGGTAAAGGTAAGGTACACATGACTATTACATGAACAATAAGATGACATCTGTCAGAGAACCGACCAATTAAGGTAAGAACTCTTTTATGAGAGAACCAACCAATTAAGGTAAGAACTCTTCAAAAGACACATTTAGGCAAACATACTGAACTGCGGCCAATAAAGGCAACATTTTGTTAATATACTCAAGTTTAGAGGATTTAATGTTAACAGGTAAAATGGTACAAGCAAAAGATACACACACACTAATAAATGTCACATGGCACAAGTAAAATTTAATATGAAATACACAAATTGTCACATCTACATAAACTACTCAAATGTGAAGTGGTGTGGTTTTGAAATTTTAGTGCATTAGTGGTAAAGCCAAAGAATAACACTATTTGTGAAATGGTGGTGTTAGCATTGGAAGGAATGGCCAATTTCAGTTCAATGCCAACCAAGTCACAGTTAAGTGGAAAGATACATAAGTCAGCTGTGAGAGGAGTGATCAGGTCCTCCCCCAGCCAAGCAGTATCATGGTGTAACAGAGCAATTAACATGTTATTAATGCAAAACGGGCTATGTGATGTGTGCGGAAAATGGTTTTTTGTTTTTACCAAATGAGAAGGATGACACAAGTAAAGCACACCAATAAATAAAGAAAGTAATAATTTGACACTGAAAGTGATATCACTCTTGATGATCCAGTGCTAATAGGGAACTTTGTTCCTGACATAAAAAGTGTGGGTCATACAAAGCCTATGCTCCTGTAGTTCTGATATAGGTATTACTATTATTATTCTCTTCTTTGTTTAATCTGATAGTTAGTACTGGCTACTGCATGATTGTTATAATTGTTCTTTATTTCTCGCACACCTTATTAAATTGCTAATTATTATTATTTATTCAGTACTGTTTTAATTATTATTCATTTTTTTTTATTCAGCCCGTGCATGTTGAAATTATCTTAAGTAAAATGTTATACGCATAACGTAAGGTATTAATATTTACCAATGAAAGAAGAATGTAGAAATTGTGAGTAGCTAACATGTCTATAGCACGAAAAAGTTGTTTCGCTGTAAATTAGAAAGGAAGTAATATTTATTTAACGCATTTAAAGTAGAAAATTCGGCCAATTGTAAATTAGAAAGGTAAGTAAATGAAATTACTATGGAGTAAGTAAAGGTAGTGCTACACAGTGGCTGCATCAGGTGTTTCTGGTAAGTAATATTTAGTTGATAAGAGGGGAGCTAATGACTCTTAAACTCATGATGAAATTCTTACAGACATTTTGATCATGCTGATAAGAAGCATGTACAACTGGAAAATAAGAAGACGAAGAGAAGAATGTTATCTTTGCCCTGGTAATGGAACCAAGGTATGAGAACAGAACAGTGCTGGTAAGAAGGTAAGTACTTGTACATATTTTGTATTTGACATATGCCATTGCCATAAAATACGGTCGACTTTTGAAAGATAGCAACAGTCGTGCTACAAGCAATTAAATGCAAAAGCAACATAAGTAATGCTGGTACTAAAGAAGCAATATGGTATGTATAATTATGTTAATAATAAGGTATCAATTATAGGAATGCTCTCCAGCATATGGACACTGTTAATGCAGAGGTCCAAAAAGGTGTAAATAAACAATAAATGCGCAATAGCTGAGTTAATATACTCAGTGCAAAGTAAAAGACATGTCATTAAGAAGCTTCTGTTAAAGGCATGTGTTATGACCCTTTGTTGAAATGCATTTAGTAGTACTAACTGTTTAAGAAGATAGTGCCTACGGCAATTATACAGCATCAAATAAAGCAGTGGATTATATAAGAATCAATTTCAAATAGAATGATAAAATAAGACCTTAGGTGACATCACAAACAGACATAGGGATATCTGCAACAACAGCACGAAAATAACAAAATGTAAGGTGACTTAAAGCATCCATTTAGTATATAATAAAATGTATTAGTATTGGCAACGAACAACATATTTGGCAATGAACAAGAAAGCAATAACTGAAGATTAAAACATACAAGGTGACGTCATGATTGTCATAGAATATATGAAATGTGAAAATTATTCCACAACATCATGATTTAATAAAAATGTCAGCTTTCAAGTTCATCAGAACATAATTATTTGGAAAGCACAACTGAAGCTAGGCGCCATAACTGCAATTGTCAAGCCAAAATGATCTGATGTATATATAATACAGATGAAACATAACAACTGAGGCATCTCTTGTAACTATTTTATCATCTGTAAGGATGTAATTTCAATAACTTGCTATAGAGCATTGATAGAAAATTTGTCTATCACTAAAATCCATCTATGAAACAAGTACACCCTAAGCTGACTATGTTGTACAAATCAGTCTGTAACGTACTCTGAAGGTATACAGAAACATAGTATAATATTATATTAACGAGACAGAAAACAGCTTTCATCTATATATTTTTTAAGAAATTAGTGGACTTGAAAAATAGGCCTTCAGTATGAAGACTGACAGTAGAACATGCTGTTATGTGGCCACTATTCTATACAAGTTGTAAAACATTATTCATGCTTCAATGAAGTAGAAGATTACATTCTATTTTGTTTTGAAAATGAGACAATCTGGAGTCCGTTTCAAAAGTGTAGACTTTACACAGACCATGGTCCAGGTGACCAAGCGTGAAGGTAGGTAAGAATTGGACATTTGATTAATGTAATAACATTGATTTTTATTCGGATCATTGCGGTCTATAGTACTTTATTATTTCATTTTATTGATATGGTTATTTATTTATGGTTTGAAAAAATTATATGTAGTCTTGCTTTTGCTTATATTGTTAATAGACCCTCTGATATATGTATACTTATGTATTTATTTATAATAGACCATCTGAAAAATATGTATTCATTTATTTATTACTGATGCCTCAATGAAGTAAATTTGAAGTAAGTACTTATTCTTATTTATTTATTTATTTACGGGTGTACCCACATGATGGTACAACAGAGTCTGCCAGCATGGAAAGGTAAGTATAATTGGATTTGCTGCAATGGATAATTGTCTAACACAGCGGTGTGTGTAAAGAAACAATGGGCCAAGAGCTGATGGATGGCCTAAGAGAGGTAAGCATAATGCGTGTTGCAACAATTGGTTAATGCGCATTATGAATGTCATACCTAAATTTTCCGTCAATACTTCAACAATGCTGTACTATACGCACACTTTGTAAATGTATATACTGGCTAGTTCACACTTCACATAGAGTACTCTTTAAAATTATAAGATATTCATTTCATATACCACACATTTTGAAATACAGAACAATATTGAAATTATAATTAGCCCAGTGCAGTGCGCATGGCTTGGCAAGGCCAAGCCTGTCTGGTGTCATGCGCAGACAGTGGCTGGGTTCTATTTGCAGCTTTTGGTGCGCAGGATGTATGATTCATAGGCTGGGGCAGATCGTTGTTTCTGCCCATTTCCATATATTTTATGACCGGAGATTGTCATTATGGTGACATTTGGGATTCTTTTTATGAGCGTTTTTATGGACTTTCGACGGAAATTGTCAGTCATAAACAGCTGCCTTAATCACATCAGAGAGACACTTTTTACGAGACTGGATTCAATTTGGAGAAGTCAATTGTCATAAACGGGGTGATTATGTGCTCATCTTATGGCTATGGTAGTGGGGTGAATTGTGAATCACGACTAATGTATTTCACCAAAAGCTCCTTTAAGAGATGGACCTTTAAATGCAAGAACAATAAGCTTTCTTATTAGTAACTAGGAGTTTACAAAATTGGGTTTTTTGAGGCATTTTTCAGCAAAAGTTGTGGAAAATTCACTATTTTACCAGGGACAGAAGTCTAGGTGTTGAATTTGTCATTTTTGATTGGAAATAAAATAATAGAAATAGAAATAGTTTGGTGGGCTATACTGAGCTTGAAAATAAAGAAAATTGAATAAATAATGGGTCATATTTGTGTCCCTAATTATGCTGTTAAAAGCATGTTGCATACATGTGCGTGTAAATTAACTGTAAGCAATACAATTTTTGTGGCAATACTGTACAATATCAGTGGGAACTCAGTCGAAATGAATTCTGTAACGTCACTAACTAGACTTGTGCTGCCAGCATTTTGCATGAGGTTGATAACTGGGGTTGAAGTGACTTGAGGGTAATGACACCTAAATGAGATATTGGTGGTACATTTAGAAAATGGGGTCTGTGAAAAAAAGAAAATCTAACCTTTCATTGGGCGATTTGACTGAAATAGGGGATAAGAGAAAATGGACTGGTTGTCTTAAAAGTGGACTTTGAATATGAAATCACATTTAAATATTCTCACTGTAAAAGACTGAATTTGAATTGGAGATATATGTGGGTAGTTAGCAAGAACATAAATATTTGTGACATTGTACGGTTTGTTTATCTGGAAGTTAAACAGATTAAATTTCTATGGTGACACTTACCAGTCATGGCAAATTACAAGGAATTACAGACGGAAAACCACCCTGCATTATTATTATTATTATTAATGAGCAAAAGCTGAACCAGGGAGATTACTTTAACCAATATTCACTAAAAGTCCTTCTGACTGATAATTAGCCGGATGTGGGAACATTGTGTTTGCAGAGAGCTTGTCTTGCTTGTAAAATGTACTTTATTATATATGCTGAAAAATTGGAAAATTAAGCAGTGGATAGGGAATTTAATATACTAAGCTTAAGTTTATGATACTTCAAAGTGGATGGTAAATAGGGTGAATCAGGTTCACATTTCATAGGGGGCGTTGCTTTGTGGTGCGGCCAGATCTTGTAATAAATGGTATAGCTTCTAAATTAACTACATGGATATGATCTTTGGGAAGATCAGATACTCTCACCCATTTAATTCTGTCACTTTGAGGATCTGTCTTATATTGGAGATATAGGTCTTTACCAAAATATTTCTTACCTAGAAGGGTGGGTAGGTCTGAGTTATGATCTACACTAGTTTTTGTCTCCTTATGTACAGTATTCTCTGCATTGGCATTTGACCTTTGATTTGATGCGGTTGGTATAGTGGGTTCTGGAGAACCTACTGTGTTCTCAGACCGATCAGGTTTGGAGTCACTTGTGTGTTTGTCTGTCTGTCCTTCAGTTAACTGGCCACTTGAAATTTCAGTTGGAGGGGTTTTTAATTGAAAACCAGGGGGTTTTACTGGTGGTGGATTTTGGGTTTGAGCATTTCTGTGAGGGGTATTTTCTTTGTCAGAATAAAAATCTATATGGTCTAAATCTAGTGCTAACCGGTCTTTGGGATTGATATGTGTGGGCTGAAGAATAGGGGTTGTTTGAGGTTGGACCAGGCGTGTGATGAATGGCTTCACGAAATCTCTGTGGAAAACTGTGGCTAAAGGTGGCTGACCTATTTCTTTGGAGAGATAAACACCACTGTTGCCTTTGAAGCTTTCTATGTAAAAAGGGCCTTTCCAACGTGGTTGTAGTTTTGCAGATCTGTCTGTACTTGGATGGAAGATTTTTAAATATACTGGTTGATTGATTGCAAGGGGGATGACCTTTCTACCTTTATTTTTTAATCTTCTTGTGTCTTACAATAGTCATCATGAATTTGTTGGTAAATGTCAATGCTTAATCGCTTGTCCTCCATAACACGTTTGACTACATTTGAATAATAATGGGCATCATTTGACGGATCTGCCTCGGTTGAATAAGCGAAAGCAAAGATAGACGGGTATTCACGGAAATGCTGGAGGAAGAATGGACTGAACTGTGTATGGGCCTGTGGGCTTGAATTGATACTCGAAGCTATAACTTTTAACAG
Organism: Sabellastarte sp. h YS-2021; assembly: GCA_964017235.1. NCBI lineage: Eukaryota > Metazoa > Annelida > Polychaeta > Sabellida > Sabellidae > Sabellastarte > Sabellastarte sp. h YS-2021. The sequence goes on along the minus strand of OZ024927.1, from coordinate 161,103,006 downwards.
ATGGACCCAGATGTATCTTGTCCAAATTTTCTAAAGGTGGCTGTTATTACGGTCATTGTTCTTTCAATCTTGCCGTTACTAGCTGGGTGGTAGGCATAGGATTTGCGTGTTTTAATGGACAGGAGGTGGCAAATTTCTTTGACGGCTAGGGTGCTCAAATTAGCGGCGTTATCTGAGCATAAAGTTTTGAAATTTCCGAAACTCAATATTATGTCAGAATAAATCGCCTGCGCTATTGCTTCTGTCGTTGTTTGGCGTAGTAGAATGAGGCTGACCCAGCCTGACCATAGTTCTTTGACAACTAAGACATACGAAAAAGGGGATCCGGAGTTATCTGTTCGATTGGTTAGCGGTCCGAAGAGATCCGTGCTATAGCTACATTTGAATTATTGCCTGGAACATGAGATTTTCTGGGATACATAAGACAACTTTGTGGCGCGAAAGGTTTTTGCAAAAGTGAGTTAGGCTAGTATGGTATAAAATTCCATTATCTAGGTGGAACCATTCTGATTCAATTATAATTCGTCTGTCAAGTCTGTCTTGACCAGTGAGTTCCCCACGTTCTAGGAAATTTATGATTGGAGCGAAATATGGATCTGATCTCTGACTGTTGATTAAATCATTGCTGTCTGAAATTGTCTATTAGTTGTAATTGTTTCTGTAAGGGGTGGACAAAACTGATCAAATTTTTCTTCTAACCAATTTTCTGTAATTGTGGAGAATGGAATGGCATTATTTTCATTCACATTTCTACTACAAAACGTCTGCTCCTGTATTATTGCTGGCTTTTTCATAAATGATCTGAATATCAAAGTTAATCAGGGTCTGTAACCATCTTGCCACTTTTGTGTCTGTGAGATGTTGTTTGGCAATATATGTTAATGTGCTGTGATCAGTGTGTAGAATTACCTTATGGCCTTCAATATAAAATTGAAAGTGGTGGACACCTGTAACTAGAGCAAATGCTTCTAAGCAAGTTATACTCCAATTCTGTTGGTGTTTGTCCAGGATTTTACTGCCATATGCTATTGGGTGAAATCTACCATTTTTCTTTTGCATTAAAACAAATCCTACTGATTTCTTGGAAGCATCTGAAAAAATGTGGAATGGAAGGTTTGGGTCTGGGAAAATTAAAACAGGTGCTGTGCAAAGTTTGTTTTTTAAAGTTTGAAATGCTATCTCACAATCGTCACTCCAGCGAAAAGGTATGTTTTGTTTTGTCAATTCATACAGGCTATGAGCTATTTGTGAGAATCCCGGAATAAAACGTCTATAATAAGAGGCTAAACCAATAAAGCTTTTAACCTGTTTAGGGCTCTTTGGTTGTGGGAAATTTTTTACAGCCCTTAATTTATCGACTGAGGGGGAAATGCCGGAATAGGACAGTTTGTGTCCTAGAAACTCTATATTTGATTGTGCAAAGGAACATTTTTTATGTCCTAACATAAGCTTAGCCTTTCTTAAACGTTCAAACATTTTTCTCAAAGTTACTAGATGTTGCTCAAAAGTAGGAGACGCTATCATCCAAAAAATAGTGGATCTCAGTGTGTATCATGTCATGAAATAACTTATTTATAGCAGTAACTAATGTACTTGAGCTGACTTTGCATCCCATTACTGCTCTACAGTACTCCATCTTACGTCACCCTGAATCAAAAACAATATACTTTCTGTCTTCCTCTGCCAGGGGCAGTTGGAAGTACGCTGAAGTAAGGTCGAAAGTCGAAAAATATTTTGATCCAGGTGGTATAGATGCTAGTATGTCATTAACTGGTCTCGGGTTCACTGCTACTGGAGGAATTTTTCCATTAAGAGTTCTACAATCTAAACATGGACGAATACTCCCATTCTTTTTGGTAACTAACACAATAGGATTTGAATAAGGACTATCACTGTGTTGTATTATACCTTGATGTAACAGATCCTTAACACATTCTTCCAGAATTGCCATTCTTGTATTGTTTAATCTGAGAGAACGACAAGGCCAAACTGGGGTATCTTTTGGAATCCCCAAGTGCTGCTCAACTATATTTGTGCAAGATAACTTCTGGCCAGGGTGTAAAAAAACATCATCAAATTCTTTTAAAAGTTCCAATAACTTTTGTTTTTCTTGGGGAGTTAAAGTTGAGGCAGAAGAAAGGCTATGTTCAAGTATTGGAAAAGATCCTTGTGGAGATTTATGGCTTGTGCAGCTCAATAAACGGACGGCCTTAATTAAGTCTGTGGATGGGTTTTATTACCAGGCCTTTGTGGGATATTTTCTCTGTCATTAGCTGATATTGAATTTACTTGTTGAGACTCAAGAAAAATAATAAATCCCAGCTGTAAGTTTGCTGGTAGAATAATATGTTTATCCGTCTTATTTGCAATAGGGATTTCAAAAACTGGTTTATTCAGGGTGTCTATTTCTGTATAAATATCTGGTATAAATAATTTAGACTGGAATTTATTTCTCACATGGGAGTTGATTAAAACTGGTCCTTGATTCATTTGGGAAGTCCTAGAGGAGCAGAAAACTTTTATTGTGGAGCGTGGTGGAATGGTTGTGGATCTTTCTGTGATGACTGCATTATTCAAAGTCAATGTACAGACTTGAGAACCAAAATCTAAATGAGCTCCTGTATGTCTGAGGAATGGGATTCCTAATATGATATCATTATCTGAGTTTTGGGCTACATAAAATTTATTAGTGACTGTGTAGTTTCCTATTGTTAACTTTGGAAACACTGTATATTTAAAATATACTGAATTGTTTTCTGCAGCTGTTGTGGCTTCTGAGATATTACTTTTAAATCTTGGTAATCTCCTCAAGTTGTCATCTTGCAATAAAATTTTCTCAAGGATTGTACAAATATCTGAGCCTGTATCAATCAAAGCAATATAATTCTCATCAACCAATTTAATTGGTATTCGGTTATTGGTGGTATGAATTTGAACTGGAGGTTTGTGGTTAAACTGTTTTGTCTCCAATCGATGTATTTTCCTAAGGTCTCTGGGGGCGTATTGATTGGAGATACTTTGTTCTCTGTGCCTGTACAAATGGTCTGTAAAAGCCATGTTTTGAGTGGGGAAATTTGGCCTTCAAGTATGAAATCTTGTAGGTTTTGTAATGAGGTTTGCAGACGTGCATGAGGCATTCTGTTTGTTATGGTGTTTGGATGGCTGGACAAATGTGTTCAAACAGTCTGTGTTTTGAAAATCACTCAGTGGTGAATATCTGTTATAGCATGGGGTTTGATAGCATGATTCATAAGGCTCTTGGCTACTATCCTTGAATGACTTTTTATGAACAGAACCTTTCTTTGCAGGAACAAAACAGATACCAGACCTTTTCTGAATACAATCACAAGTCTCGTTAAAATCTCTCTCTCTGTACTGTACATTTTGACAAGAATGTTGTGACTCAGGTTCACTGCCAGTGATTTGTGAATGTTTATGGGGATGAAATGTTTGAGAAAATCGCCCAGAGTACTGTGAAACTGTATATTTGCCAAAAGGGGTTTTATGTATTTGTGCTCTGGGCTTTGCTAGTTTAAATGACTATTGATGTAGTTTGGCCTGCATCTGTCAATGGGTGGGTTGGGAAAGTCTCGTTTTTGGAAAGTTGTGTGTCTGTAGCCCTGATAAACATTCTCCCTAGTTTGTTGTATTTGCCCCCTACAACAATCACGGGCAATGTGACCTGTGTCATTACAATTGAAACACAAAATATCATAATACACAGACCTGAGTTTGTTAGTTCGTCTGTTAGTGGGTCCTTTCTGTGGTGGGTTGTGCTGTGTTCTGTTCCACTGTGCACTGTAGGGGCATTGTCTCCTGTGGTTGTTGTACTGCCTGTGGTGACACTCAGAAATGTGGTGGCTGTCCTCCCTGCGGTAAGCACACTGAATTCTAGAGTCAACAATGTTAAAGTTCTGTTCTTTCACACTTGTCCCTTGTTGTTGTAGAGTAACTGCACTGTCGTCCTGACCAAATGTCTGTGCGGTTTCAAACAAAGTGGCAAGTCTGGTGGCGCTGTCGAAGGTGTCTGTGCGATGGTGTGAATTCTATTGGGTGTGGGCAGGCCCCTAATAAACTGGATCAAAAGATCTCTGTCCGATTTACCTAATTTTGTGCCTTGTTCTAATACTCTGTTGGCAAATTGTTGGGAGTTTTCCTGGGGCATTTGTCTAAGAGATAAAAAACTAGCTTCTCTGCGCCAATCTGGACCTAAAGGTTTAAATTTGAAAAGAAAAGCAGAAAATATTTTTTCAATATTTGTGCTAGTAGGTATGTCAAGTTGTTGGAACCATATCTTAGCTGTACCTTGTAAACACATGTGAAAAATACCTGGCTGTTTGTCAAAATTCCAGTCCAGGACAGCAGCTGTGAGTTTGAAATTGTTAAGAAATTCCTCTGCATCTTGATCCGGGTTGCCACTGAATGAGTCTAATCTAAAAGGCAAGTTATTGATCTCAACATTTTGTGTGACCAGTTGAAACCTGGAAGGCAATGGTGGAAAATCTGCGTGATTGAATAGATTATAGTCAGATCTTTGAGGAAATGTAGTGTCTTGTGAATTTTGTGCCCTAAATTTTATTTTGGGATCTACATGGTTGTGAAGGTTTTTGAGTGCGAGGGTGGGAGTTCTCAAGGGATTTTGGATAGAGTTGCGCTGAACATCTACTGCCTGTGACTGTTGAACTCGCCTGTCCGGAGCTGGTCTGTCGTGCCGGTGCTGTGGTGGGATGTATTGTTGAGGTAAGAAGTCGGCTGCTGTATTGTCCATAACATTGCTATTGTTTATAACATCCCTGGCAAGAGCAGCATTTCTGGTCACAATTTCACCATGGTGGATTGTGTTCTGATTGACTAAAATAACTTCATCGTCTGCAAGATCTTCAGTCTGTGGTACTGGTTGTCCTCAGGTAGTGGTCGTGCTTCCATCCTGTTGAGCCATCGGTTAGAAAAACACTTCAAAACACTTCTATAGTTCGTTTATGTAACTGTTTATTTATAATTAATATCAAGTTGTATTGTCTAGCGCTTCGGCATCTCACCATGTCCAAATGTTGTGTTGGGGGAAAGTTTAAGGTGGACTCCAGCAGTGCCTTGGGGCAGCTGTGGATTACCAGATCTCCACTATTTCCACTTCTGTCTGTACTCGCTTGGCAGCAACTATTGAGAGGTTTAGGATCGCCACAAAGACAGAAGCGAAACACTTGATAACTCTTTCACAATTTATTCTAGTTCAATAAACACTAGTTCCAAATATACTTCAACACATTCTCACGAGTGGGAGAGCAAACTAAGCTCTCCTCCTCTGCATACTATTTCATGTTCATTCACTTGTTATTGTCCTGATCTCTGTTGCAGTCCTCATTTCAACCCAAGGCTGAAGTTCTTATACTAGTCACTGTACACTAACACATATTATCTGTCACCAATTACTGGGTTTATTTCTGAGAGGTCTATCTCACAGAAGCGGGGATTGGCTGAGGCTATTATTAGAAGCGGTGTGCTATGTGACTATTGATTTCTACTGTTAAGTCAAAGAGAGTTAATTTACTGAGGCACTTTGCCTGTGTTTTACGGAATTTAAAGATTGTTAATAATAAAGCATTTTCATCTAAATTCTTCACCATTACAGATCTTAGACTTGCCAATTGAATGTGATTTTATTTCAAACAAAAGGTTACTAAATTTCCTAGTTATAACACAAGGTCCTTTCCAAACATCAGATTTTAATTTGGGACGTTTCCCTATTGATCTGGTGCTGTCATGATAGTAAACAAGATCACCTATTTTGTAAGTTTTTGAGCTTAGTCTGGAGTCATTGTCTTTCTTTGGTAATTTCATCTTAAATGAATCTCTGATAAGTTGGTATATGCTGTCTAGTTTACCTCTCAGTTCAGAAACATACTGACTTTCTTCTATATTTTTCTGTGGTTCAGCAACAGCACCAAGGGCTAGTTCAATTGGCAAATTGATCTCTCTCCCAAGCATGAGTAGATTTGGAGTATAACCAGTCTTTTCATGTGCACAACTTCTATATGCTGATGTTAACATTGGCAAATACTCCAATCAGTCTGATTCTGATCAGTAAACACTGCAATCATGTCCAACAGAGTCCTGTTAAATCTTTCAATCATTCCATTTGATTGTGGGTGATAAGGTGAAGATCTGGTTTTATTGATCTCCAATAGTCTACACACTTCCTTAAAAAGTGAAGCTTGATAATTTCGACCTTGATCAGAATGTAGATCAAATGGTGTACCAAACCTTGAGAAAAATTCATACTTTTCAGCTACAGTTTTGCGGAGAATTCAGGTATAGCATAGGCCTATATCCATCTTGTAAAATAGTCACCCACTAATAGAATGTACCGGTTTCCAGAGCTAGACTGAGGAAAAGGTCCGAGAATATCTGTAGCGACTCTGTCCATTGGGGCTCCCACACTATAGTTCTGTGGGGTAGATTTCAGTTTCTTGTTGGGCAACTTTCTTGCCCCACACACAGTACAGTTTTTGATCCAGGTTCTAATTGACTCCTTCACTCTGTACCAGTAAAAGCTCTTCTTCACTTTACGGATGGTCTTCTTTACACCCAAGTGACCAGCGGTCAGTCCACAGTGCAGAGACTCTACACAGTATCTTGAAGTGACCTAGGCACAACTAACTGAAGACGTGGCGGTATCTTCTTCTTGGGGCTGTGCCACTTCCTATACATGACCACTTCTTCATGCTTCTTATTGCAAACATCACACCCTCCGCATGGTAGATCAGACAACACTGATTGATCGTCATAACAGGAACATTCTGCAGGGTCACAGGAAACCCATGACAGAGCATCTGCATTTGAATGCTTCTTGCCATCACAATGGATAATCTTGAACTTGTACTGGCAAAGTACTTCTAGCCATCGGGCCATTTGATCCCTGGGATCCTTAAACAACATGACCCATCTCAATGCACTATGGTGAGTTCTAATTACAAACTCTCTACCTAATAGATAATGTCTAAAATACTGTACAAAATACACAACAGCAAGAAGTTCTTTTCTTGTCACACAATACTGTCTCTGAGCTTTGGTCAAGCTTTTGCTAGCATGTGCAATGGGTCTTTCTTCTCCTTTTCCACTCTTCTCACAGTACTGGACTTGAGAAAGGGTAGCCCCAATTCCAGTTCCAGATGCACCTGTGTCTAATACCAAGACACCAGAATCTTTCGGATATGCCATCACTACGTCACTGGTCAGGGCATCCTTAAGCTCTTGAAATGCACTCATCAGTCCACTCAATCACTACATTGGCCTTCAGTAGATGTGTAAGTGGGCTGACAATAGTTGAGAATCCCCTAACAAAATGTCTGTAATATGAACAAAAACCAACAAAAACACGTATATCATGGACCTTTCGTGGGACAGGCCAATTTGCAACAGATTCATTCTTTGATGGATCAGGTTTTATACCAGATGCAGATACCACATGTCCCAAAAACAACTTCTTTTTGCAGTAGGTTACACTTACTGGGCTTCAGTTTCAAGCCTGCTTTGGTCAGTCTTCCAAGAACTTCATTTAAATTTTCAAGATGGCTGTCAAAGGAATCATTGAAGAAAATCAGGTCATCCAAAAATATTACCACTGATTTTCACTGCAGTCCTCGGAACACTATTTCCATACACCTCTGAAAAGTACCTGGAGCATTGGTCAGATCAAAGGGCATCACCCGATATTCATACAATCCATGTCTTGAGGTAAAAGCTGTTTTTGCTCTATCTTTTTCATCCATAATAATTTGCCAATACCTGATTGAAGATCTAAGCTTGACATATATACTGCACCATTTAAACAGTCAAGACAGTCAGATGTTACATGCAGAGGATAAGCATCTTTCTCAGTCACTTCATTGAGTCGGCGATAGTCAACACACGGCCCTAGTGTGCCATCTTTCTTCCTGACATACACAATTGGTGAAGCCCATGGTCAGGATGACTCTTGGATGATACCAGCTTTAAGGTGCTCTTTCAGTATTTTCTCCTCTTCTTCTTCAGGGGCTTTTGGTGTTCTTTAATGGGCTTTGTAGATCCTGTACTTATACTATGTTTCACCACTGCTGTCTGCCCCAAATCGGTTTGAGACATGGCAAATGCATGTTTGTTGTCTCCAATAAGCTTTGCCAACTGCTTGCTTTCCTCAACAGACAAATCTTCGATGTTCTTGTTGTATAGCTCTTGTAGAGGTCCTGGCCACTCCTGAATGACAAGGTCTGGTCCATCTCTCCAGGATTGGCCTCCTGTATGCTCGTGTACTGCAGCTGTATGAACTTTCTTGTTTTCCGTGGTATTGGAGGACTTGAACTACTTTCAGATTCAAACAAGAGGCTGATTGAATCTACCTCTGACAGCTGACCGACTACAGTGTCTTTATGAAGGAACAGGCTTTCTGCGGAAACATTCATCAAATGGACGGGTAAATATGTGGCTACCCTTGTTAGGTCTACCAGAGATTTTCCTATAACCAGACTTTCATTCACTTCTTTTCCTGTAATGGGCTCAAAAAGGGCTGTTGTGTGTTTCAGACTTGTGACATTCAGCTTAGCACTGACCAAAAGCTGACTATTTGGTGGAATGACAGCACCTTCTCTCACAGATACCCTAACATAGTCCAAACTGATGCCTTCAACCTCTGTAGTAACTTCCTGGCCATTAAGTTTCAGTCCCCTAATACAAAGTACAAAGTTCTGTGCAAATAAAAAGTCTATCCCTAGCAAACCGTCCTCCTCAATTGGAGCTATTAACACATGTCATATGTACCTTTGATGCCCAGTCTCAAATTTGATATCAGCAGCCCCAATCACATCAACTACGCCTTTGTCTGCTACTTCTAGTTTCATTTTACATCCAGTGTCTACAATCTTTGGCCTAATTTCTTCAGGGATTCTCTCGAAAAGTCTCTGGGACATTAAAGTTACATCTGCCCCAGTGTCTATCAAAAATCTTGTCTTTGTCTCACAAATACACACAGGTAAATACACTGATACACCAGCTACAAGTGCTTGTCTACCTACTCTTACTATATACAGGTCAGACATGACCGAACCTTGGCCGTCAGATCCGGTCAGTTTTAGTTTCTCGAGCTTTTAGCATCCTTCAGAGGCAACTGTAGCTTTCTACATCTACCTTGTTTCTGGATCTTGGATGGCTTTTATTCTCCAGGTTCCTCAGCATTGACTCCAGTTTACCAACTTGCTTGTCAAAGCAGGTAACAAGCTCTTCACCAAACTGTTTCAGATGATGATGGGTCACAAACTGAGTTTCATGCTCATCGACAGCAGTAACCACTCTTGCCCTTGGTGGTCTTCCCAGATCATCTGTGAGACTGGTATAGGTTTCCAGGGCAGCACGGGCCTCCTCCAGTGTCAGGGGGTCTTTCATCCCCACAGCAACAGTAGTCTGTTGATCTAGCAGCCCCTTTTGGAAGTGCCGCATACCAATGGTTTCCCTGGTCCTATCATCTGCTGTTGGATAGCTTTTGTATATGAGTTTTCTTATGTCAGCTAAGAATTCTGACACCTTCTCTTGTGGCTGAAGCTTGTGCCCCTCTAGCTGAGCCAAATAGGAGGTCATGGGACTCCTTGCTTTAAAACGTACCTCACGTGCAGCAACCAGAGCATTAAATGATTGCAGTGATTCACTGGGGAGATACCCAAAAGCATATTCAGTAGCTTCATCAACGGAGGCTGTTTGTCAGTTGAAACAACTTTTCTTCTTGGCTCCACCCACATGAAGCACTAAGTGAAACAAAAGGCTTTATGAAACTGTCCCATGAAGATTTTCCATCGAATAACATTTGTCAAGGAAGTGGAACTTCACTAGCAATCTGGGATGGTCTTCCTTTCTGTGATCTAAGTACTTGGAACATGCCTTGAGGCGATCCCCTGGGTCCTTGCTGGGAGGAAGATGTTCCAAGCATAATCGGTGAGACAGGCGGTGAGGTCCCGTGTTGATGAAAGTGGTTCCTCATGTTGGACGTTTGCTGTGTCACACTGGCATTCGCCTCAAAGGATTCACTTCTCTGGACTTCTCAACCAGCTCATCAGCAAACCTGGCATTATCGCGAGTACATCTTTCAAGATGCTCATAGTTTTCAGACAACTTTTGATGCAGTTGCCTAACCTCTCTCGTTCGTCTTTTGCACAGCTTTCAAAGTCCTTTATATTTCCCAGGAACTTTTCACGGTCACCTTCAGCAGCAAGAGCCTGTTCTTGTGCTTCTCTGGCCTCTTCTAGTTGAAGCTGCAGAGTTTAAAACTGATCTCTGCAACTGACCTCATCTTCTGATGGTTCTGTTATTGTGGATTTACTGTTATTGTTCTTGGGTGGCATCTTGTTGCTCCAACACAGTTCCGTACAACTTTATTTCTTATACAGTTTAAAATAACATAAAAGTCTCTGTTTTTTTTCTTTTTTTCTTCTGATGACGTGTGCAAGTTCTTATCCCACCACTGAAACCATTTGTTGGGTATTTTCTAGGTTGTAATAGTTTCACCTTATATGCACCTTATATGCACCTTATATGTGGTACACACAGTCTAAAAGAAAGACTAAAAGTTTCTAACTATTGTTTTAATGACTCTTTTTACACATATTATATACAGTTTACAATTAATGAAGCCTCTCACTTCACTTCTTGACCCTCTTCCAGATTCAACCTCAACATTTTCTTTTTTTACAACCCACCGGCTAAAAGCTACCTCCGTATATCGGGATTTTCAGCCGGGAACCCGGCAGAAGTCTGAAACCCCAGCTCACTCTTTTTCTGGTATACTATAACAGCACCGGGAACCCAAAAAGGGGGGGCCCGGAGCCCGTAAATACTAGAAACCAGGAACCCGAAGGTGCACAGTACCAGGATCCCGGAAGAGCCAAGTCCAGAGAGCCCGGCAAGGCTAAATATAGCTCACCGAAGTGAACTTGACAACCACAACAGTGCATTAAGTATGTAACATGTTAAATCTTTTCCTGGAAAACAACTATTTTTTAATTGTAACTTAAATAACACGATATAAATCATTTCTAAATTAAGAAATTAAAAAATACATCTATAATAAAATTCTCCATCATTCACACACAATGCTTTTACATCTTTGTATTTAATTGAGTTTATCAGCACAACTGCACAGGGTTGTGTGTGTTTATAGTCAGAGCGCCATAACCCATAGAAGTGCACATAGATTTGCACAAGGAGAAGTTATGGTTGAACACAGGATGTCACTGAATTAAATTTTATTTTAGAAACGTTTTTCTTCTAGTTTTCAATCAAATATAATATGTGTTAAAAGACTGTAGAATTTCAAAATTGCATCTCCCACTCACAGTTTAAACGACCTAATTATTGAAAATTCTTTATAGAACTATGATTACAATTATGTACATTAAGTATGTGACATGTTAAATCTTTTTCTGGAAAACCACTTCTATTATATGAAATTTATATTTTCATTTTAACTTAAATAATACCATATAAATCATTTCTAAATTAAGAAATTAAAAAGTACATCTATAATAACATTCTCCATCATTCACACACAGTGCTTTGACATCTTTATATTTAGTTGAGTTTATCAACACAACTGCACAGGGTTGTGTGTGTTTATAGCCAGAGCCCCATAACCCATAGAAGTGCACACAGATTTCCACAAGGAGAAGTTATGGTTGAATACAGGATGTCACTGATTTAAATTTTATTTTAAAAATGCTTTTCTTCTAGTTTTCAATCAAATATAATATGTATTAAAAGACTAACATTTAAGATAATGAAATAGAAATATTACATTTGTCTTTTATTTGTATGTGGCTTTCAATATTAGGTATTTGCAAGCATAATTTATATGATTTACCTCCATGTTCCCACAAACTTTCATCCAAACTTCATCAATTGGAGCTCCATCTCTGCAGATCAGCATATTTCTTGTCTTGAAATTGTATATCAATTCTTCAACGAATTCTATCAACTCTCTAAAATAAACATTTGTTATCTATTAAACTGAATTGCTTTTGCATGCCAACTCATTTTTTCTTTGACATTGATCGTTATTGTTGCCAGATGATCAGGCAGTAAAAATCTCTTTCTTATCTAAGATAAAACTCACTTTCACATTTCACCCCCAAGGACTGTGACAAGTATCATTTTTGCATCCTGTGTTGTGCCCATGTGAATTTCAAGGAGGGGTTTTACTGTCTACCTCCATTGTAGGGAAACTGATTGAATAAAAACTTTTGTATATGTCTCTTATTGAGAACATAGTTTTATTGTGCTTAATTATGAATATAAATTCAACGGAAGCAAGAAATACTTCTATGCATTCCATCTCCAGTATGTACAATGGAACTACTTTTGAAATATTATATATGACATATGGCTTGTAATAAATGTCTTGCAAAATTTATTTCACATTATCGGTTAATATGTAATTGTTTTCTGAGTTGCTGGACAAAGTGGGGTGATTATCTGAAACACTGGCAGATAATTTGTAAGTAGTTGATCTTTCTCCTTGTAAAGATGGTGATAAGGACACAGTTTGGTTAAAGCCTCATTTGCTAAATGAATAATGCCACATTGTAAACCTAAAGTTATTGATTTTGGAAAACCTGAAATGGTAACATTCTGGTTGGTTTCTTTCACTGCACTTCCTATCAGGGCATCAATCTTGAAAAAACTAGCTTGCACTATTTCATCATCCTTCATGAAAACTTTTGAGAAAATTTATGCCATAATAGTTTTGGAAAATGTGTTTAGGATGACAGTTTGTGTTACTGTGCTGCACCACTGTGTAAAGTGATGAAAAGAATCAATCTGCTATGGAAACATTTTCAATCATTTTAGACTGAGGCATTGCCTGAAGGAGCAAATAATTGATTGTGGAAGTTCAAAATGGCATCTCCCACTCACAGTTTAAACGACCTAATTATTAAAAATTCTTTACAGAACTATGGTTACAATTATGTACATTAAGTATGTAACATGTTAAATCTTTTCCTGGAAAACCACTTCTATTATATGAAATTTATATTTTCATTTTAACTTAAATAATACCATATAAATCATTTCTAAATTAAGAAATTAAAAAATACATCTATAATAACATTCTCCATCATTCACACACAGTGCTTTGACATCTTTATATTTAGTTGAGTTTATCAACACAACTGCTCAGGGTTGTGTGTGTTTATAGCCAGAGCCCCATAACCCATAGAAGTGCACACAGATTTCCACAAGGAGAAGTTATGGTTGAATACAGAATGTCACTGATTTAAATTTCATTTTAAAAATGTTTTTCTTCTAGTTTTCAATCAAATATAATATGTATTAAAAGACTAACATTTAAGATAATGAAATAGAAATATTACATTTGTCTTTTATTTTGTATGTGGCTTTCAATATTAGGTATTTGCAAGCATAATTTATATGATTTACCTCCATGTTCCCACAAACTTTCATCCAAACTTCATCAATTGGAGCTCCATCTCTGCAGATCAGCATATTTCTTGTCTTGAAATTGTACATCAATTCTTCAACGAATTCTATCAACTCTCTAAAATAAACATTTGTTATCTATTAAACTGAATTGCTTTTGCATGCCAACTCATTTTTTCTTTGACATTGATTGTTATTGTTGCCAGATGATCAGACAGCAAAAATCTCTTTCTTATCTAAGATGAAACTCACTTTCACATTTCACCCCCAAGGACTGTGACAAGTATCATTTTTGCATCCTGTGTTGTGCCCATGTGAACTTCAAGGAGGGGTTTTACTGTCTACTTCCACTGTAGGGAAACTGATTGAATCAAAACTTTAGTATATGTCTCTTATTGAGAACATAGTTTTATTGTGCTTAATTATGAATATAAATTCAACGGAAGCAAGAAATACTTCTATGCATTCCATCTCCAGTATGTACAATGGAACTACTTTTGAAATATTATATATGACATATGGCTTGCAATAAATGTCTTCAAAATTTATTTCACATTATCGGTTAATATGTAATTGTTTTTTGAGTTGTTGGACAAAGTGGGGTGATTATCTGCAACACTGGCAGATAATTTGTAAGTAGTTGGTCTTTCTCCTTGTAAAGATGGTGATAAGGACACAGTTTGGTTAAAGCCTCATTTGCTAAATGAATAATGCCACATTGTAAACCTAAAGTTATTGATTTTGGAAAACCTGAAATGGTAACATTCTGGTTGGTTTCTTTCACTGCACTTTCTATCAGGGCATCAAACTTGGAAAAACTAGCTTGCACTATTTCATCATCCTTCAAGAAAACTTTTGAGAAAATTTATGCCATAATAGTTTTGGAAAATGTGTTTAGGATGACAGTTTGTGTTACTGTGCTGCACCACTGTGTAAAGTGATGAAAAGAATCAATCTGCTATGGAAACATTTTCAATCATTTTAGACTGAGGCATTGCCTGAAGGAGCAAATAATTGATTGTGGAAGTTCAAAATGGCATCTCCCACTCACAGTTTAAACGACCTAATTATTGAAAATTCTTTACAGAACTATGGTTACAATTATGTACATTAAGTATGTAACATGTTAAATCTTTTCCTGGAAAACCACTTCTATTATATGAAATTTATATTTTCATTTTAACTTAAATAATACCATATAAATCATTTCTAAATTAAGAAATTAAAAAATACATCTATAATAACATTCTGCATCATTCACACACAGTGCTTTGACATCTTTATATTTAGTTGAGTTTATCAACACAACTGCACAGTGTTGTGTGTGTTTATAGCCAGAGCCCCATAACCCATAGAAGTGCACACAGATTTCCACAAGGAAAAGTTATGGATGAATACAGAATGTCACTGATTTAAATTTCATTTTAAAAATGTTTTTCTTCTAGTTTTTAATCAAATATAATATGTATTAAAAGACTAACATTTAAGATAATGAAATAGAAATATTACATTTGTCTTTTATTTTGTATGTGGCTTTCAATATTAGGTATTTGCAAGCATAATTTATATGATTTACCTCCATGTTCCCACAAACTTTCATCCAAACTTCATCAATTGGAGCTCCATCTCTGCAGATCAGCATATTTCTTGTCTTGAAATTGTACATCAGTTCTTCAACGAATTCTATCAACTCTCTAAAATAAACATTTGTTATCTATTAAACTGAATTGCTTTTGCATGCCAACTCATTTTTTCTTTGACATTGATTGTTATTGTTGCCAGATGATCAGACAGCAAAAATCTCTTTCTTATCTAAGATGAAACTCACTTTCACATTTCACCCCCAAGGACTGTGACAAGTATCATTTTTGCATCCTGTGTTGTGCCCATGTGAATTTCAAGGAGGGGTTTTACTGTCTACTTCCACTGTAGGGAAACTGATTGAATCAAAACTTTTGTATATGTCTCTTATTGAGAACATAGTTTTATTGTGCTTAATTATGAATATAAATTCAACGGAAGCAAGAAATACTTCTATGCATTCCATCTCCAGTATGTACAATGGAACTACTTTTGAAATATTATATATGACATATGGCTTGTAATAAATGTCTTGCAAAATTTATTTCACATTATCGGTTAATATGTAATTGTTTTCTGAGTTGCTGGACAAAGTGGGGTGATTATCTGCAACACTGGCAGATAATTTGTAAGTAGTTGATCTTTCTCCTTGTAAAGATGGTGATAAGGACACAGTTTGGTTAAAGCCTCATTTGCTAAATGAATAATGCCACATTGTAAACCTAAAGTTATTGATTTTGGAAAACCTGAAATGGTAACATTCTGGTTGGTTTCTTTCACTGCACTTCCTATCAGGGCATCAATCTTGAAAAAAACTAGCTTGCACTATTAAATCATTCCTTCAAGAAAACTTTTGAGAAAATTTATGCCATAATAGTTTTGGAAAATGTGTTTAGGATGACAGTTTGTGTTACTGTGCTGCACCACTGTGTAAAGTGATGAAAAGAATCAATCTGCTATGGAAACATTTTCAATCATTTTAGACTGAAGCATTGCCTGAAGGAGCAAATAATTGATTGTGGAAGTTCAAAATGGCATCTCCCACTCACAGTTTAAACGACCTAATTATTGAAAATTCTTTACAGAACTATGGTTACAATTATGTACATTAAGTATGTAACATGTTAAATCTTTTCCTGGAAAACCACTTCTATTATATGAAATTTATATTTTCATTTTAACTTAAATAATACCATATAAATCATTTCTAAATTAAGAAATTAAAAAATACATCTATAATAACATTCTCCATCATTCACACACAGTGCTTTGACATCTTTATATTTAGTTGAGTTTATCAACACAACTGCACAGTGTTGTGTGTGTTTATAGCCAGAGCCCCATAACCCATAGAAGTGCACACATATTTCCACAAGGAGAAGTTATGGTTGAATACAGAATGTCACTGATTTAAATTTCATTTTAAAAATGTTTTTCTTCTAGTTTTCAATCAAATATAATATGTATTAAAAGACTAACATTTAAGATAATGAAATAGAAATATTACATTTGTCTTTTATTTTGTATGTGGCTTTCAATATTAGGTATTTGCAAGCATAATTTATATGATTTACCTCCATGTTCCCACAAACTTTCATCCAAACTTCATCAATTGGAGCTCCATCTCTGCAGATCAGCATATTTCTTGTCTTGAAATTGTACATCAATTCTTCAACGAATTCTATCAACTCTCTAAAATAAACCATTTGTTATCTATTAAACTGAATTGCTTTTGCATGCCAACTCATTTTTTCTTTGACATTGATCGTTATTGTTGCCAGATGATCAGACAGCAAAAATCTCTTTCTTATCTAAGATGAAACTCACTTTCACATTTCACCCCAAGGACTGTGACAAGTATCATTTTTGCATCCTGTGTTGTGCCCATGTGAATTTCAAGGAGGGGTTTTACTGTCTACTTCCACTGTAGGGAAACTGATTGAATCAAAACTTTTGTATATGTCTATTATTAAGAACATAGTTTTATTGTGCTTAATTATGAATATAAATTCAACGGAAGCAAGAAATACTTCTATGCATTCCATCTCCAGTATGTACAATGGAACTACTTTTGAAATATTATATATGACATATGGCTTGTAATAAATGTCTTGCAAAATTTATTTCACATTATCGGTTAATATGTAATTGTTTTCTGAGTTGCTGGACAAAGTGGGGTGATTATCTGCAACACTGGCAGATAATTTGTAAGTAGTTGATCTTTCTCCTTGTAAAGATGGTGATAAGGACACAGTTTGGTTAAAGCCTCATTTGCTAAATGAATAATGCCACATTGTAAACCTAAAGTTATTGATTTTGGAAAACCTGAAATGGTAACATTCTGGTTGGTTTCTTTCACTGCACTTCCTATCAGGGCATCAATCTTGAAAAAAACTAGCTTGCACTATTTCATCATCCTTCAAGAAAACTTTTGAGAAAATTTATGCCATAATAGTTTTGGAAAATGTGTTTAGGATGACAGTTTGTGTTACTGTGCTGCACCACTGTGTAAAGTGATGAAAAGAATCAATCTGCTATGGAAACATTTTCAATCAGTTTAGACTGAAGCATTGCCTGAAGGAGCAAATAATTGATTGTGGAAGTTCAAAATGGCATCTCCCACTCACAGTTTAAACGACCTAATTATTGAAAATTCTTTACAGAACTATGGTTACAATTATGTACATTAAGTATGTAACATGTTAAATCTTTTCCTGGAAAACCACTTCTATTATATGAAATTTATATTTTCATTTTAACTTAAATAATACCATATAAATCATTTCTAAATTAAGAAATTAAAAAATACATCTATAATAACATTCTGCATCATTCACACACAGTGCTTTGACATCTTTATATTTAGTTGAGTTTATCAACACAACTGCACAGTGTTGTGTGTGTTTATAGCCAGAGCCCCATAACCCATAGAAGTGCACACATATTTCCACAAGGAGAAGTTATGGTTGAATACAGAATGTCACTGATTTAAATTTCATTTTAAAAATGTTTTTCTTCTAGTTTTTAATCAAATATAATATGTATTAAAAGACTAACATTTAAGATAATGAAATAGAAATATTACATTTGTCTTTTATTTTGTATGTGGCTTTCAATATTGGGTATTTTCAAGCATAATTTATATGATTTACCTCCATGTTCCCACAAACTTTCATCCAAACTTCATGAATTGGAGCTCCATCTCTGCAGATCAGCATATTTCTTGTCTTGAAATTGTACATCAATTCTTCAACGAATTCTATCAACTCTCTAAAATAAACCATTTGTTATCTATTAAACTGAATTGCTTTTGCATGCCAACTCATTTTTTCTTTGACATTGATCGTTATTGTTGCCAGATGATCAGACAGCAAAAATCTCTTTCTTATCTAAGATGAAACTCACTTTCACATTTCACCCCCAAGGACTGTGACAAGTATCATTTTTGCATCCTGTGTTGTGCCCATGTGAATTTCAAGAAGGGGTTTTACTGTCTACTTCCACTGTAGGGAAACTGATTGAATCAAAACTTTTGTATATGTCTCTTATTGAGAACATAGTTTTATTGTGCTTAATGATGAATATAAATTCAACGGAAGCAAGAAATACTTCTATGCATTCCATCTCCAGTATGTACAATGGAACTACTTTTGAAATATTATATATGACATATGGCTTGTAATAAATGTCTTGCAAAATTTATTTCACATTATCGGTTAATATGTAATTGTTTTTCTGAGTTGTTGGACAAAGTGGGGTGATTATCTGCAACACTGGCAGATAATTTGTAAGTAGTTGATCTTTCTCCTTGTAAAGATGGTGATAAGGACACAGTTTGGTTAAAGCCTCATTTGCTAAATGAATAATGCCACATTGTAAACCTAAAGTTATTGATTTTGGAAAACCTGAAATGGTAACATTCTGGTTGGTTTCTTTCACTGCACTTCCTATCAGGGCATCAATCTTGAAAAAAACTAGCTTGCACTATTTCATCATCCTTCAAGAAAACTTTTGAGAAAATTTATGCCATAATAGTTTTGGAAAATGTGTTTAGGATGACAGTTTGTGTTACTGTGCTGCACCACTGTGTAAAGTGATGAAAAGAATCAATCTGCTATGGAAACATTTTCAATCATTTTAGACTGAAGCATTGCCTGAAGGAGCAAATAATTGATTGTGGAAGTTCAAAATGGCATCTCCCACTCACAGTTTAAACGACCTAATTATTGAAAATTCTTTACAGAACTATGGTTACAATTATGTACATTAAGTATGTAACATGTTAAATCTTTTCCTGGAAAACCACTTCTATTATATGAAATTTATATTTTCATTTTAACTTAAATAATACCATATAAATCATTTCTAAATTAAGAAATTAAAAAATACATCTATAATAACATTCTGCATCATTCACACACAGTGCTTTGACATCTTTATATTTAGTTGAGTTTATCAACACAACTGCACAGTGTTGTGTGTGTTTATAGCCAGAGCCCCATAACCCATAGAAGTGCACACATATTTCCACAAGGAGAAGTTATGGTTGAATACAGAATGTCACTGATTTCAATTTCATTTTAAAAATGTTTTTCTTCTAGTTTTTAATCAAATATAATATGTATTAAAAGACTAACATTTAAGATAATGAAATAGAAATATTACATTTGTCTTTTATTTTGTATGTGGCTTTCAATATTGGGTATTTTCAAGCATAATTTATATGATTTACCTCCATGTTCCCACAAACTTTCATCCAAACTTCATGAATTGGAGCTCCATCTCTGCAGATCAGCATATTTCTTGTCTTGAAATTGTACATCAATTCTTCAACGAATTCTATCAACTCTCTAAAATAAACCATTTGTTATCTATTAAACTGAATTGCTTTTGCATGCCAACTCATTTTTTCTTTGACATTGATCGTTATTGTTGCCAGATGATCAGACAGCAAAAATCTCTTTCTTATCTAAGATGAAACTCACTTTCACATTTCACCCCCAAGGACTGTGACAAGTATCATTTTTGCATCCTGTGTTGTGCCCATGTGAATTTCAAGAAGGGGTTTTACTGTCTACTTCCACTGTAGGGAAACTGATTGAATCAAAACTTTTGTATATGTCTCTTATTGAGAACATAGTTTTATTGTGCTTAATTATGAATATAAATTCAACGGAAGCAAGAAATACTTCTATGCATTCCATCTCCAGTATGTACAATGGAACTACTTTTGAAATATTATATATGACATATGGCTTGTAATAAATATCTTGCAAAATTTATTTCACATTATCGGTTAATATGTAATTGTTTTTCTGAGTTGTTGGACAAAGTGGGGTGATTATCTGCAACACTGGCAGATAATTTGTAAGTAGTTGATCTTTCTCCTTGTAAAGATGGTGATAAGGACACAGTTTGGTTAAAGCCTCATTTGCTAAATGAATAATGCCACATTGTAAACCTAAAGTTATTGATTTTGGAAAACCTGAAATGGTAACATTCTGGTTGGTTTCTTTCACTGCACTTCCTATCAGGGCATCAATCTTGAAAAAAACTAGCTTGCACTATTTCATCATCCTTCAAGAAAACTTTTGAGAAAATTTATGCCATAATAGTTTTGGAAAATGTGTTCAGGATGACAGTTTGTGCTACTGTGCTGCACCACTGTGTAAAGTGATGAAAAGAATCAATCTGCTATGGAAACATTTTCAATCATTTTAGACTGAGGCATTGCCTGAAGGAGCAAATAATTGATTGTGGAAGTTCAAAATGGCATCTCCCACTCACAGTTTAAACGACCTAATTATTGAAAATTCTTTACAGAACTATGGTTACAATTATGTACATTAAGTATGTAACATGTTAAATCTTTTCCTGGAAAACCACTTCTATTATATGAAATTTATATTTTCATTTTAACTTAAATAATACCATATAAATCATTTCTAAATTAAGAAATTAAAAAATACATCTATAATAACATTCTCCATCATTCACACACAGTGCTTTGACATCTTTATATTTAGTTGAGTTTATCAACACAACTGCACAGGGTTGTATGTGTTTATAGCCAGAGCCCCATAACCCATAGAAGTGCACACAGATTTCCACAAGGAGAAGTTATGGTTGAATACAGGATGTCACTGATTTAAATTTTATTTTAAAAATGCTTTTCTTCTAGTTTTCAATCAAATATAATATGTATTAAAAGACTAACATTTAAGATAATGAAATAGAAATATTACATTTGTCTTTTATTTTGTATGTGGCTTTCAATATTAGGTATTTGCAAGCATAATTTATATGATTTACCTCCATGTTCCCACAAACTTTCATCCAAACTTCATCAATTGGAGCTCCATCTCTGCTGATCAGCATATTTCTTGTCTTGAAATTGTACATCAATTCTTCAACGAATTCTATCAACTCTCTAAAATAAACATTTGTTATCTATTAAACTGAATTGCTTTTGCATGCCAACTCATTTTTTCCTTGACATTGATCGTTATTGTTGCCAGATGATCAGACAGCAAAAATCTCTTTCTTATCTAAGATTAAACTCACTTTCACATTTCACCCCCAAGGACTGTGACAAGTATCATTTTTGCATCCTGTGTTGTGCCCATGTGAATTTCAAGGAGGGGTTTTACTGTCTACTTCCACTGTAGGGAAACTGATTGAATCAAAACTTTTGTATATGTCTCTTATTGAGAACATAGTTTTATTGTGCTTAATTATGAATATAAATTCAACGGAAGCAAGAAATACTTCTATGCATTCCATCTCCAGTATGTACAATGGAACTACTTTTGAAATATTATATATGACATATGGCTTGTAATAAATGTCTTGCAAAATTTATTTCACATTATCGGTTAATATGTAATTGTTTTCTGAGTTGTTGGACAAAGTGGGGTGATTATCTGCAACACTGGCAGATAATTTGTAAGTAGATGATCTTTCTCCTTGTAAAGATGGTGATAAGGAAACAGTTTGGTTAAAGCCTCATTTGCTAAATGAATAATGCCACATTATAAACCTAAAGTTATTGATTTTGGAAAACCTGAAATGGTAACATTCTGGTTGGTTTCTTTCACTGCACTTCCTATCAGGGCATCAATCTTGAAAAAAACTAGCTTGCACTATTTCATCATCCTTCAAGAAAACTTTTGAGAAAAATTATGCCATAATAGTTTTGGAAAATGTGTTCAGGATGACAGTTTGTGTTACTGTGCTGCATCACTGTGTAAAGTGATGAAAAGAATCAATCTGCTATGGAAACATTTTCAATCATTTTAGACTGAGGCATTGCCTGAAGGAGCAAATAATTGATTGTGGAAGTTCAAATTGGCATCTCCCACTCACAGTTTAACGACCTACTATTGAAAATTATTTACAGAACTATGGTTACAATTATGTACATTAGGTATGTAACATGTTAAATCTTTTCCTGGAAAACCACTTCTATTATATGAAATTTATATTTTCATTTTAACTTAAATAATACCATATAAATCATTTCTAAATTAAGAAATTAAAAAATACATCTATAATAACATTCTCCATCATTCACACACAGTGCTTTGACATCTTTATATTTAGTTGAGTTTATCAACACAACTGCTCAGGGTTGTGTGTGTTTATAGCCAGAGCCCCATAACCCATAGAAGTGCACACAGATTTCCACAAGGAGAAGTTATGGTTGAATACAGGATGTCACTGATTTAAATTTTATTTTAAAAATGCTTTTCTTCTAGTTTTCAATCAAACATAATATGTATTAAAAGACTAACATTTAAGATAATGAAATAGAAATATTACATTTGTCTTTTATTTTGTATGTGGCTTTCAATATTAGGCATTTGCAAGCATAATTTATATGATTTACCTCCATGTTCCCACAAACTTTCATCCAAACTTCATCAATTGGAGCTCCATCTCTGCAGATCAGCATATTTCTTGTCTTGAAATTGTACATCAATTCTTCAACGAATTCTATCAACTATCTAAAATAAACCATTTGTATCTATTAAACTGAATTGCTTTTGCATGCCAACTCATTTTTTTCTTTGACATTGATCGTTATTGTTGCCAGATGATCAGACAGCAAAAATCTCTTTCTTATCTAAGATTAAACTCACTTTCACATTTCACCCCCAAGGACTGTGACAAGTATCATTTTTGCATCCTGTGTTGTGCCCATGTGAATTTCAAGGAGGGGTTTTACTGTCTACTTCCACTGTAGGGAAACTGATTGAATCAAAACTTTTGTATATGTCTCTTATTGAGAACATAGTTTTATTGTGCTTAATTATGAATATAAATTCAACGGAAGCAAGAAATACTTCTATGCATTCCATCTCCAGTATGTACAATGGAACTACTTTTGAAATATTATATATGACATATGGCTTGTAATAAATGTCTTGCAAAATTTATTTCACATTATCGGTTAATATGTAATTGTTTTCTGAGTTGTTGGACAAAGTGGGGTGATTATCTGCAACACTGGCAGATAATTTGTAAGTAGATGATCTTTCTCCTTGTAAAGATGGTGATAAGGAAACAGTTTGGTTAAAGCCTCATTTGCTAAATGAATAATGCCACATTATAAACCTAAAGTTATTGATTTTGGAAAACCTGAAATGGTAACATTCTGGTTGGTTTCTTTCACTGCACTTCCTATCAGGGCATCAATCTTGAAAAAAACTAGCTTGCACTATTTCATCATCCTTCAAGAAAACTTTTGAGAAAAATTATGCCATAATAGTTTTGGAAAATGTGTTCAGGATGACAGTTTGTGTTACTGTGCTGCATCACTGTGTAAAGTGATGAAAAGAATCAATCTGCTATGGAAACATTTTCAATCATTTTAGACTGAGGCATTGCCTGAAGGAGCAAATAATTGATTGTGGAAGTTCAAATTGGCATCTCCCACTCACAGTTTAACGACCTACTATTGAAAATTATTTACAGAACTATGGTTACAATTATGTACATTAGGTATGTAACATGTTAAATCTTTTCCTGGAAAACCACTTCTATTATATGAAATTTATATTTTCATTTTAACTTAAATAATACCATATAAATCATTTCTAAATTAAGAAATTAAAAAATACATCTATAATAACATTCTCCATCATTCACACACAGTGCTTTGACATCTTTATATTTAGTTGAGTTTATCAACACAACTGCTCAGGGTTGTGTGTGTTTATAGCCAGAGCCCCATAACCCATAGAAGTGCACACAGATTTCCACAAGGAGAAGTTATGGTTGAATACAGGATGTCACTGATTTAAATTTTATTTTAAAAATGCTTTTCTTCTAGTTTTCAATCAAACATAATATGTATTAAAAGACTAACATTTAAGATAATGAAATAGAAATATTACATTTGTCTTTTATTTTGTATGTGGCTTTCAATATTAGGTATTTGCAAGCATAATTTATATGATTTACCTCCATGTTCCCACAAACTTTCATCCAAACTTCATCAATTGGAGCTCCATCTCTGCAGATCAGCATATTTCTTGTCTTGAAATTGTACATCAATTCTTCAACGAATTCTATCAACTATCTAAAATAAACCATTTGTATCTATTAAACTGAATTGCTTTTGCATGCCAACTCATTTTTTTCTTTGACATTGATCGTTATTGTTGCCAGATGATCAGACAGCAAAAATCTCTTTCTTATCTAAGATGAAACTCACTTTCACATTTCACCCCCAAGGACTGTGACAAGTATCATTTTTGCATCCTGTGTTGTGCCCATGTGAATTTCAAGGAGGGGTTTTACTGTCTACTTCCACTGTAGGGAAACTGATTGAATCAAAACTTTTGTATATGTCTCTTATTGAGAACATAGTTTTATTGTGCTTAATTATGAATATAAATTCAACAGAAGCAAGAAATACTTCTATGCATTCCATCTCCAGTATGTACAATGGAACTACTTTTGAAATATTATATATGACATATGGCTTGTAATAAATGTCTTGCAAAATTTATTTCACATTATCGGTTAATATGTAATTGTTTTCTGAGTTGCTGGACAAAGTGGGGTGATTATCTGCAACACTGGCAGATAATTTGTAAGTAGTTGATCTTTCTCCTTGTAAAGATGGTGATAAGGACACAGTTTGGTTAAAGCCTCATTTGCTAAATGAATAATGCCACATTGTAAACCTAAAGTTATTGATTTTGGAAAACCTGAAATGGTAACATTCTGGTTGGTTTCTTTCACTGCACTTCCTATCAGGGCATCAATCTTGAAAAAAACTAGCTTGCACTATTTCATCATCCTTCAAGAAAACTTTTGAGAAAAATTATGCCATAATAGTTTTGGAAAATGTGTTCAGGATGACAGTTTGTGTTACTGTGCTGCACCACTGTGTAAAGTGATGAAAAGAATCAATCTGCTATGGAAACATTTTCAATCATTTTAGACTGAGGCATTGCCTGAAGGAGCAAATAATTGATTGTGGAAGTTCAAATTGGCATCTCCCACTCACAGTTTAATGACCTACTATTGAAAATTATTTACAGAACTATGGTTACAATTATGTACATTAGGTATGTAACATGTTAAATCTTTTCCTGGAAAACCACTTCTATTATATGAAATTTATATTTTCATTTTAACTTAAATAATACCATATAAATCATTTCTAAATTAAGAAATTAAAAAATACATCTATAATAACATTCTCCATCATTCACACACAGTGCTTTGACATCTTTATATTTAGTTGAGTTTATCAACACAACTGCTCAGGGTTGTGTGTGTTTATAGCCAGAGCCCCATAACCCATAGAAGTGCACACAGATTTCCACAAGGAGAAGTTATGGTTGAATACAGGATGTCACTGATTTAAATTTTATTTTAAAAATGCTTTTCTTCTAGTTTTCAATCAAACATAATATGTATTAAAAGACTAACATTTAAGAGAATGAAATAGAAATATTACATTTGTCTTTTATTTTGTATGTGGCTTTCAATATTAGGTATTTGCAAGCATAATTTATATGATTTACCTCCATGTTCCCACAAACTTTCATCCAAACTTCATCAATTGGAGCTCCATCTCTGCAGATCAGCATATTTCTTGTCTTGAAATTGTACATCAATTCTTCAACGAATTCTATCAACTATCTAAAATAAACCATTTGTATCTATTAAACTGAATTGCATTTGCATGCCAACTCATTTTTTTCTTTGACATTGATCGTTATTGTTGCCAGATGATCAGACAGCAAAAATCTCTTTCTTATCTAAGATGAAACTCACTTTCACATTTCACCCCCAAGGACTGTGACAAGTATCATTTTTGCATCCTGTGTTGTGCCCATGTGAATTTCAAGGAGGGGTTTTACTGTCTACTTCCACTGTAGGGAAACTGATTGAATCAAAACTTTTGTATATGTCTCTTATTGAGAACATAGTTTTATTGTGCTTAATTATGAATATAAATTCAACGGAAGCAAGAAATACTTCTATGCATTCCATCTCCAGTATGTACAATGGAACTACTTTTGAAATATTATATATGACATATGGCTTGTAATAAATGTCTTGCAAAATTTATTTCACATTATCGGTTAATATGTAATTGTTTTCTGAGTTGCTGGACAAAGTGGGGTGATTATCTGCAACACTGGCAGATAATTTGTAAGTAGTTGATCTTTCTCCTTGTAAAGATGGTGATAAGGACACAGTTTGGTTAAAGCCTCATTTGCTAAATGAATAATGCCACATTGTAAACCTAAAGTTATTGATTTTGGAAAACCTGAAATGGTAACATTCTGGTTGGTTTCTTTCACTGCACTTCCTATCAGGGCATCAATCTTGAAAAAAACTAGCTTGCACTATTTCATCATCCTTCAAGAAAACTTTTGAGAAAATTTATGCCATAATAGTTTTGGAAAATGTGTTCAGGATGACAGTTTGTGTTACTGTGCTGCACCACTGTGTAAAGTGATGAAAAGAATCAATCTGCTATGGAAACATTTTCAATCATTTTAGACTGAGGCATTGCCTGAAGGAGCAAATAATTGATTGTGGAAGTTCAAATTGGCATCTCCCACTCACAGTTTAACGACCTACTATTGAAAATTCTTTACAGAACTATGGTTACAATTATGTACATTAGGTATGTAACATGTTAAATCTTTTCCTGGAAAACCACTTCTATTATATGAAATTTATATTTTCATTTTAACTTAAATAATACCATATAAATCATTTCTAAATTAAGAAATTAAAAAATACATCTATAATAACATTCTCCATCATTCACACACAGTGCTTTGACATCTTTATATTTAGTTGAGTTTATCAACACAACTGCTCAGGGTTGTGTGTGTTTATAGCCAGAGCCCCATAACCCATAGAAGTGCACACAGATTTCCACAAGGAGAAGTTATGGTTGAATACAGGATGTCACTGATTTAAATTTTATTTTAAAAATGCTTTTCTTCTAGTTTTCAATCAAACATAATATGTATTAAAAGACTAACATTTAAGATAATGAAATAGAAATATTACATTTGTCTTTTATTTTGTATGTGGCTTTCAATATTAGGTATTTGCAAGCATAATTTATATGATTTACCTCCATGTTCCCACAAACTTTCATCCAAACTTCATCAATTGGAGCTCCATCTCTGCAGATCAGCATATTTCTTGTCTTGAAATTGTACATCAATTCTTCAACGAATTCTATCAACTATCTAAAATAAACCATTTGTATCTATTAAACTGAATTGCATTTGCATGCCAACTCATTTTTTTCTTTGACATTGATCGTTATTGTTGCCAGATGATCAGACAGCAAAAATCTCTTTCTTATCTAAGATGAAACTCACTTTCACATTTCACCCCCAAGGACTGTGACAAGTATCATTTTTGCATCCTGTGTTGTGCCCATGTGAATTTCAAGGAGGGGTTTTACTGTCTACTTCCACTGTAGGGAAACTGATTGAATCAAAACTTTTGTATATGTCTCTTATTGAGAACATAGTTTTATTGTGCTTAATTATGAATATAAATTCAACGGAAGCAAGAAATACTTCTATGCATTCCATCTCCAGTATGTACAATGGAACTACTTTTGAAATATTATATATGACATATGGCTTGTAATAAATGTCTTGCAAAATTTATTTCACATTATCGGTTAATATGTAATTGTTTTCTGAGTTGCTGGACAAAGTGGGGTGATTATCTGCAACACTGGCAGATAATTTGTAAGTAGTTGATCTTTCTCCTTGTAAAGATGGTGATAAGGACACAGTTTGGTTAAAGCCTCATTTGCTAAATGAATAATGCCACATTGTAAACCTAAAGTTATTGATTTTGGAAAACCTGAAATGGTAACATTCTGGTTGGTTTCTTTCACTGCACTTCCTATCAGGGCATCAATCTTGAAAAAAACTAGCTTGCACTATTTCATCATCCTTCAAGAAAACTTTTGAGAAAATTTATGCCATAATAGTTTTGGAAAATGTGTTCAGGATGACAGTTTGTGTTACTGTGCTGCACCACTGTGTAAAGTGATGAAAAGAATCAATCTGCTATGGAAACATTTTCAATCATTTTAGACTGAGGCATTGCCTGAAGGAGCAAATAATTGATTGTGGAAGTTCAAATTGGCATCTCCCACTCACAGTTTAACGACCTACTATTGAAAATTATTTACAGAACTATGGTTACAATTATGTACATTAGGTATGTAACATGTTAAATCTTTTCCTGGAAAACCACTTCTATTATATGAAATTTATATTTTCATTTTAACTTAAATAATACCATATAAATCATTTCTAAATTAAGAAATTAAAAAATACATCTATAATAACATTCTCCATCATTCACACACAGTGCTTTGACATCTTTATATTTAGTTGAGTTTATCAACACAACTGCTCAGGGTTGTGTGTGTTTATAGCCAGAGCCCCATAACCCATAGAAGTGCACACAGATTTCCACAAGGAGAAGTTATGGTTGAATACAGGATGTCACTGATTTAAATTTTATTTTAAAAATGCTTTTCTTCTAGTTTTCAATCAAACATAATATGTATTAAAAGACTAACATTTAAGATAATGAAATAGAAATATTACATTTGTCTTTTATTTTGTATGTGGCTTTCAATATTAGGTATTTGCAAGCATAATTTATATGATTTACCTCCATGTTCCCACAAACTTTCATCCAAACTTCATCAATTGGAGCTCCATCTCTGCAGATCAGCATATTTCTTGTCTTGAAATTGTACATCAATTCTTCAACGAATTCTATCAACTATCTAAAATAAACCATTTGTATCTATTAAACTGAATTGCATTTGCATGCCAACTCATTTTTTTCTTTGACATTGATCGTTATTGTTGCCAGATGATCAGACAGCAAAAATCTCTTTCTTATCTAAGATGAAACTCACTTTCACATTTCACCCCCAAGGACTGTGACAAGTATCATTTTTGCATCCTGTGTTGTGCCCATGTGAATTTCAAGGAGGGGTTTTACTGTCTACTTCCACTGTAGGGAAACTGATTGAATCAAAACTTTTGTATATGTCTCTTATTGAGAACATAGTTTTATTGTGCTTAATTATGAATATAAATTCAACGGAAGCAAGAAATACTTCTATGCATTCCATCTCCAGTATGTACAATGGAACTACTTTTGAAATATTATATATGACATATGGCTTGTAATAAATGTCTTGCAAAATTTATTTCACATTATCGGTTAATATGTAATTGTTTTCTGAGTTGCTGGACAAAGTGGGGTGATTATCTGCAACACTGGCAGATAATTTGTAAGTAGTTGATCTTTCTCCTTGTAAAGATGGTGATAAGGACACAGTTTGGTTAAAGCCTCATTTGCTAAATGAATAATGCCACATTGTAAACCTAAAGTTATTGATTTTGGAAAACCTGAAATGGTAACATTCTGGTTGGTTTCTTTCACTGCACTTCCTATCAGGGCATCAATCTTGAAAAAAACTAGCTTGCACTATTTCATCATCCTTCAAGAAAACTTTTGAGAAAATTTATGCCATAATAGTTTTGGAAAATGTGTTCAGGATGACAGTTTGTGTTACTGTGCTGCACCACTGTGTAAAGTGATGAAAAGAATCAATCTGCTATGGAAACATTTTCAATCATTTTAGACTGAGGCATTGCCTGAAGGAGCAAATAATTGATTGTGGAAGTTCAAAATGGCATCTCCCACTCACAGTTTAAACGACCTAATTATTGAAAATTCTTTACAGAACTATGGTTACAATTATGTACATTAAGTATGTAACATGTTAAATCTTTTCCTGGAAAACCACTTCTATTATATGAAATTTATATTTTCATTTTAACTTAAATAATACCATATAAATCATTTCTAAATTAAGAAATTAAAAAATACATCTATAATAACATTCTCCATCATTCACACACAGTGCTTTGACATCTTTATATTTAGTTGAGTTTATCAACACAACTGCACAGGGTTGTATGTGTTTATAGCCAGAGCCCCATAACCCATAGAAGTGCACACAGATTTCCACAAGGAGAAGTTATGGTTGAATACAGGATGTCACTGATTTAAATTTTATTTTAAAAATGCTTTTCTTCTAGTTTTCAATCAAATATAATATGTATTAAAAGACTAACATTTAAGATAATGAAATAGAAATATTACATTTGTCTTTTATTTTGTATGTGGCTTTCAATATTAGGTATTTGCAAGCATAATTTATATGATTTACCTCCATGTTCCCACAAACTTTCATCCAAACTTCATCAATTGGAGCTCCATCTCTGCAGATCAGCATATTTCTTGTCTTGAAATTGTACATCAATTCTTCAATGAATTCTATCAACTCTCTAAAATGAACATTTGTTATCTATTAAACTGAATTGCTTTTGCATGCCAACTCATTTTTTCTTTGACATTGATCGTTATTGTTGCCAGATGATCAGACAGCAAAAAGCTCTTTCTTATCTAAGATGAAACTCACTTTCACATTTCACCCCCAAGGACTGTGACAAGTATCATTTTTGCATCCTGTGTTGTGCCCATGTGAATTTCAAGGAGGGGTTTTACTGTCTACTTCCACTGTAGGGAAACTGATTGAATCAAAACTTTTGTATATGTCTCTTATTGAGAACATAGTTTTATTGTGCTTAATTATGAATATAAATTCAACGGAAGCAAGAAATACTTCTATGCATTCCATCTCCAGTATGTACAATGGAACTACTTTTGAAATATTATATATGACATATGGCTTGTAATAAATGTCTTGCAAAATTTATTTCACATTATCGGTTAATATGTAATTGTTTTCTGAGTTGTTGGACAAAGTGGGGTGATTATCTGCAACACTGGCAGATAATTTGTAAGTAGATGATCTTTCTCCTTGTAAAGATGGTGATAAGGAAACAGTTTGGTTAAAGCCTCATTTGCTAAATGAATAATGCCACATTATAAACCTAAAGTTATTGATTTTGGAAAACCTGAAATGGTAACATTCTGGTTGGTTTCTTTCACTGCACTTCCTATCAGGGCATCAATCTTGAAAAAAACTAGCTTGCACTATTTCATCATCCTTCAAGAAAACTTTTGAGAAAAATTATGCCATAATAGTTTTGGAAAATGTGTTCAGGATGACAGTTTGTGTTACTGTGCTGCACCACTGTGTAAAGTGATGAAAAGAATCAATCTGCTATGGAAACATTTTCAATCATTTTAGACTGAGGCATTGCCTGAAGGAGCAAATAATTGATTGTGGAAGTTCAAATTGGCATCTCCCACTCACAGTTTAACGACCTACTATTGAAAATTCTTTACAGAACTATGGTTACAATTATGTACATTAAGTATGTAACATGTTAAATCTTTTCCTGGAAAACCACTTATATTATATGAAATTTATATTTTCATTTTAACTTAAATAATACCATATAAATCATTTCTAAATTAAGAAATTAAAAAATACATCTATAATAACATTCTCCATCATTCACACACAGTGCTTTGACATCTTTATATTTAGTTGAGTTTATCAACACAACTGCTCAGGGTTGTGTGTGTTTATAGCCAGAGCCCCATAACCCATAGAAGTGCACACAGATTTCCACAAGGAGAAGTTATGGTTGAATACAGGATGTCACTGATTTAAATTTTATTTTAAAAATGCTTTTCTTCTAGTTTTCAATCAAACATAATATGTATTAAAAGACTAACATTTAAGATAATGAAATAGAAATATTACATTTGTCTTTTATTTTGTATGTGGCTTTCAATATTAGGTATTTGCAAGCATAATTTATATGATTTACCTCCATGTTCCCACAAACTTTCATCCAAACTTCATCAATTGGAGCTCCATCTCTGCAGATCAGCATATTTCTTGTCTTGAAATTGTACATCAATTCTTCAACGAATTCTATCAACTATCTAAAATAAACCATTTGTATCTATTAAACTGAATTGCATTTGCATGCCAACTCATTTTTTTCTTTGACATTGATCGTTATTGTTGCCAGATGATCAGACAGCAAAAATCTCTTTCTTATCTAAGATGAAACTCACTTTCACATTTCACCCCCAAGGACTGTGACAAGTATCATTTTTGCATCCTGTGTTGTGCCCATGTGAATTTCAAGGAGGGGTTTTACTGTCTACTTCCACTGTAGGGAAACTGATTGAATCAAAACTTTTGTATATGTCTCTTATTGAGAACATAGTTTTATTGTGCTTAATTATGAATATAAATTCAACGGAAGCAAGAAATACTTCTATGCATTCCATCTCCAGTATGTACAATGGAACTACTTTTGAAATATTATATATGACATATGGCTTGTAATAAATGTCTTGCAAAATTTATTTCACATTATCGGTTAATATGTAATTGTTTTCTGAGTTGCTGGACAAAGTGGGGTGATTATCTGCAACACTGGCAGATAATTTGTAAGTAGTTGATCTTTCTCCTTGTAAAGATGGTGATAAGGACACAGTTTGGTTAAAGCCTCATTTGCTAAATGAATAATGCCACATTGTAAACCTAAAGTTATTGATTTTGGAAAACCTGAAATGGTAACATTCTGGTTGGTTTCTTTCACTGCACTTCCTATCAGGGCATCAATCTTGAAAAAAACTAGCTTGCACTATTTCATCATCCTTCAAGAAAACTTTTGAGAAAATTTATGCCATAATAGTTTTGGAAAATGTGTTCAGGATGACAGTTTGTGTTACTGTGCTGCACCACTGTGTAAAGTGATGAAAAGAATCAATCTGCTATGGAAACATTTTCAATCATTTTAGACTGAGGCATTGCCTGAAGGAGCAAATAATTGATTGTGGAAGTTCAAAATGGCATCTCCCACTCACAGTTTAAACGACCTAATTATTGAAAATTCTTTACAGAACTATGGTTACAATTATGTACATTAAGTATGTAACATGTTAAATCTTTTCCTGGAAAACCACTTCTATTATATGAAATTTATATTTTCATTTTAACTTAAATAATACCATATAAATCATTTCTAAATTAAGAAATTAAAAAATACATCTATAATAACATTCTCCATCATTCACACACAGTGCTTTGACATCTTTATATTTAGTTGAGTTTATCAACACAACTGCACAGGGTTGTATGTGTTTATAGCCAGAGCCCCATAACCCATAGAAGTGCACACAGATTTCCACAAGGAGAAGTTATGGTTGAATACAGGATGTCACTGATTTAAATTTTATTTTAAAAATGCTTTTCTTCTAGTTTTCAATCAAATATAATATGTATTAAAAGACTAACATTTAAGATAATGAAATAGAAATATTACATTTGTCTTTTATTTTGTATGTGGCTTTCAATATTAGGTATTTGCAAGCATAATTTATATGATTTACCTCCATGTTCCCACAAACTTTCATCCAAACTTCATCAATTGGAGCTCCATCTCTGCAGATCAGCATATTTCTTGTCTTGAAATTGTACATCAATTCTTCAATGAATTCTATCAACTCTCTAAAATGAACATTTGTTATCTATTAAACTGAATTGCTTTTGCATGCCAACTCATTTTTTCTTTGACATTGATCGTTATTGTTGCCAGATGATCAGACAGCAAAAAGCTCTTTCTTATCTAAGATGAAACTCACTTTCACATTTCACCCCCAAGGACTGTGACAAGTATCATTTTTGCATCCTGTGTTGTGCCCATGTGAATTTCAAGGAGGGGTTTTACTGTCTACTTCCACTGTAGGGAAACTGATTGAATCAAAACTTTTGTATATGTCTCTTATTGAGAACATAGTTTTATTGTGCTTAATTATGAATATAAATTCAACGGAAGCAAGAAATACTTCTATGCATTCCATCTCCAGTATGTACAATGGAACTACTTTTGAAATATTATATATGACATATGGCTTGTAATAAATGTCTTGCAAAATTTATTTCACATTATCGGTTAATATGTAATTGTTTTCTGAGTTGTTGGACAAAGTGGGGTGATTATCTGCAACACTGGCAGATAATTTGTAAGTAGATGATCTTTCTCCTTGTAAAGATGGTGATAAGGAAACAGTTTGGTTAAAGCCTCATTTGCTAAATGAATAATGCCACATTATAAACCTAAAGTTATTGATTTTGGAAAACCTGAAATGGTAACATTCTGGTTGGTTTCTTTCACTGCACTTCCTATCAGGGCATCAATCTTGAAAAAAACTAGCTTGCACTATTTCATCATCCTTCAAGAAAACTTTTGAGAAAAATTATGCCATAATAGTTTTGGAAAATGTGTTCAGGATGACAGTTTGTGTTACTGTGCTGCACCACTGTGTAAAGTGATGAAAAGAATCAATCTGCTATGGAAACATTTTCAATCATTTTAGACTGAGGCATTGCCTGAAGGAGCAAATAATTGATTGTGGAAGTTCAAATTGGCATCTCCCACTCACAGTTTAACGACCTACTATTGAAAATTCTTTACAGAACTATGGTTACAATTATGTACATTAAGTATGTAACATGTTAAATCTTTTCCTGGAAAACCACTTCTATTATATGAAATTTATATTTTCATTTTAACTTAAATAATACCATATAAATCATTTCTAAATTAAGAAATTAAAAAATACATCTATAATAACATTCTCCATCATTCACACACAGTGCTTTGACATCTTTATATTTAGTTGAGTTTATCAACACAACTGCTCAGGGTTGTGTGTGTTTATAGCCAGAGCCCCATAACCCATAGAAGTGCACACAGATTTCCACAAGGAGAAGTTATGGTTGAATACAGGATGTCACTGATTTAAATTTTATTTTAAAAATGCTTTTCTTCTAGTTTTCAATCAAACATAATATGTATTAAAAGACTAACATTTAAGATAATGAAATAGAAATATTACATTTGTCTTTTATTTTGTATGTGGCTTTCAATATTAGGTATTTGCAAGCATAATTTATATGATTTACCTCCATGTTCCCACAAACTTTCATCCAAACTTCATCAATTGGAGCTCCATCTCTGCAGATCAGCATATTTCTTGTCTTGAAATTGTACATCAATTCTTCAACGAATTCTATCAACTCTCTACAATAAACCATTTGTATCTATTAAACTGAATTGCTTTTGCATGCCAACTCATTTTTTTCTTTGACATTGATCTTATTGTTGCCAGATGATCAGACAGCAAAAATCTCTTTCTTATCTAAGATGAAACTCACTTTCACATTTCACCCCCAAGGACTGTGACAAGTATCATTTTTGCATCCTGTGTTGTGCCCATGTGAATTTCAAGGAGGGGTTTTACTGTCTACTTCCACTGTAGGGAAACTGATTGAATCAAAACTTTTGTATATGTCTCTTATTGAGAACATAGTTTTATTGTGCTTAATTATGAATATAAATTCAACGGAAGCAAGAAATACTTCTATGCATTCCATCTCCAGTATGTACAATGGAACTACTTTTGAAATATTATATATGACATATGGCTTGTAATAAATGTCTTGCAAAATTTATTTCACATTATCGGTTAATATGTAATTGTTTTCTGAGTTGCTGGACAAAGTGGGGTGATTATCTGCAACACTGGCAGATAATTTGTAAGTAGTTGATCTTTCTCCTTGTAAAGATGGTGATAAGGACACAGTTTGGTTAAAGCCTCATTTGCTAAATGAATAATGCCACATTGTAAACCTAAAGTTATTGATTTTGGAAAACCTGAAATGGTAACATTCTGGTTGGTTTCTTTCACTGCACTTCCTATCAGGGCATCAATCTTGAAAAAAACTAGCTTGCACTATTTCATCATCCTTCAAGAAAACTTTGGAGAAAATTTATGCCATAATAGTTTTGGAAAATGTGTTCAGGATGACAGTTTGTGTTACTGTGCTGCACCACTGTGTAAAGTGATGAAAAGAATCAATCTGCTATGGAAACATTTTCAATCATTTTAGACTGAGGCATTGCCTGAAGGAGCAAATAATTGATTGTGGAAGTTCAAAATGGCATCTCCCACTCACAGTTTAAACGACCTAATTATTGAAAATTCTTTACAGAACTATGGTTACAATTATGTACATTAAGTATGTAACATGTTAAATCTTTTCCTGGAAAACCACTTCTATTATATGAAATTTATATTTTCATTTTAACTTAAATAATACCATATAAATCATTTCTAAATTAAGAAATTAAAAATACATCTATAATAACATTCTCCATCATTCACACACAGTGCTTTGACATCTTTATATTTAGTTGAGTTTATCAACACAACTGCACAGGGTTGTGTGTGTTTATAGCCAGAGCCCCATAACCCATAGAAGTGCACACAGATTTCCACAAGGAGAAGTTATGGTTGAATACAGGATGTCACTGATTTAAATTTTATTTTAAAAATGTTTTTCTTCTAGTTTTCAATCAAATATAATATGTATTAAAAGACTAACATTTAAGATAATGAAATAGAAATATTACATTTGTCTTTTATTTTGTATGTGGCTTTCAATATTAGGTATTTGCAAGCATAATTTATATGATTTACCTCCATGTTCCCACAAACTTTCATCCAAACTTCATCAATTGGAGCTCCATCTCTGCAGATCAGCATATTTCTTGTCTTGAAATTGTACATCAATTCTTCAACGAATTCTATCAACTCTCTAAAATAAACATTTGTTATCTATTAAACTGAACTGCTTTTGCATGCCAACTCATTTTTTCTTTCACATTGATTGTTATTGTTGCCAGATGATCAGACAGCAAAAATCTCTTTCTTATCTAAGATGAAACTCACTTTCACATTTCACCCCCAAGGACTGTGACAAGTATCATTTTTGCATCATGTGTTGTGCCCATGTGAATTCAAGGAGGGGTTTTACTGTCTACTTCCACTGTAGGGAAACTGATTGAATCAAAACTTTTGTATATGTCTCTTATTGAGAACATAATTTTAGTGTGCTTAATTATGAATATAAATTCAACGGAAGCAAGAAATACTTCTATGCATTCCATCTCCAGTATGTACAATGGAACTACTTTTGAAATATTATATATGACATGTGGCTTGTAATAAATGTCTTGCAAAATTTATTTCACATTATCGGTTAATATGTAATTGTTTTCTGAGTTGCTGGACAAAGTGGGGTGATTATCTGCAACACTGGCAGATAATTTGTAAGTAGTTGATCTTTCTCCTTGTAAAGATGGTGATAAGGACACAGTTTGGTTAAAGCCTCATTTGCTAAATGAATAATGCCACATTGTAAACCTAAAGTTATTGATTTTGGAAAACCTGAAATGGTAACATTCTGGTTGGTTTCTTTCACTGCAGTTCCTATCAGGGCATCAATCTTGAAAAAAACTAGCTTGCACTATTTCATCATCCTTCAAGAAAACTTTTGAGAAAATTTATGCCATAATAGTTTTGGAAAATGTGTTTAGGATGACAGTTTGTGTTACTGTGCTGCACCACTGTGTAAAGTGATGAAAAGAATCAATCTGCTATGGAAACATTTTCAATCATTTTAGACTGAGGCATTGCCTGAAGGACCAAATAATTGATTGTGGAAGTTCAAAATGGCATCTCCCACTCACAGTTTAAACAACCTAATTATTGAAAATTCTTTACAGAACTATGGTTACAATTATGTACATTAAGTATGTAACATGTTAAATCTTTTCCTGGAAAACCACTTCTATTATATGAAATTTATATTTTCATTTTAACTTAAATAATACCATATAAATCATTTCTAAATAAAGAAATTAAAAATACATCTATAATAACATTCTCCATCATTCACACACAGTGCTTTGACATCTTTATATTTAGTTGAGTTTATCAACACAACTGCACAGGGTTGTGTGTGTTTATAGCCAGAGCCCCATAACCCATAGAAGTGCACACAGATTTCCACAAGGAGAAGTTATGGTTGAATACAGGATGTCACTGATTTAAATTTTATTTTAAAAATGTTTTTCTTCTAGTTTTCAATCAAATATAATATGTATTAAAAGACTAACATTTAAGATAATGAAATAGAAATATTACATTTGTCTTTTATTTTGTATGTGGCTTTCAATATTAGGTATTTGCAAGCATAATTTATATGATTTATCTCCATGTTCCCACAAACTTTCATCCAAGCCTCATCAATTGGAGCTCCATCTCTGCAGATCAGCATATTTCTTGTCTTGAAATTGTACATCAATTCTTCAACGAATTCTATCAACTCTCTAAAATAAACCATTTGTATGTATTAAACTGAATTGCTTTTGCATGCCAACTCATTTTTTTCTTTGACATTGATCGTTATTGTTGCCAGATGATCAGACAGCAAAAATCTCTTTCTTATCTAAGATGAAACTCACTTTCACATTTCACCCCCAAGGACTGTGACAAGTATCATTTTTGCATCCTGTGTTGTGCCCATGTGAATTTCAAGGAGGGGTTTTACTGTTTACTTCCACTGTAGGGAAACTGATTGAATCAAAACTTTTGTATATGTCTCTTATTGAGAGCATAGTTTTATTGTGCTTAATTATGAATATAAATTCAACGGAAGCAAGAAATACTTCTATGCATTCCATCTCCAGTATATACAATGGAACTACTTTTGAAACATTATATATGACATATGGCTTGTAATAAATGTCTTGCAAAATTTATTTCACATTATCGGTTAATATGTAATTGTTTTCTGAGTTGGTGGACAAAGTGGGGCAATTATCTGCAACACTGGCAGATAATTTGTAAGTAGTTGATCTTTCTCCTTGTAAAGATGGTGATAAGGACACAGTTTGGTTAAAGCCTCATTTGCTAAATGAATAATGCCACATTGTAAACCTAAAGTTATTGATTTTGGAAAACCTGAAATGGTAACATTCTGGTTGGTTTCTTTCACTGCACTTCCTATCAGGGCATCAATCTTGAAAAAAACCAGCTTGCACTATTTCATCATCCTTCAAGAAAACTTTTGAGAAAATTTATGCCATAATAGTTTTGGAAAATGTGTTTAGGATGACAGTTTGTGTTACTGTGCTGCACCACTGTGTAAAGTGATGAAAAGAATCAATCTGCTATGGAAATATTTTCAATCATTTTAGACTGAGGCATTGCCTGAAGGAGCAAATAATTGATTGTGGAAGTTCAAAATGGCATCTCCCACTCACAGTTTAAACGACCTAATCATTGAAAATTCTTTACAGAACTATGGTTACAATTATGTACATTAAGTATGTAACATGTTAAATCTTTTCCTGGAAAACCACTTCTATTATATGAAATTTATATTTTCATTTTAACTTAAATAATACCATATAAATCATTTCTAAATTAAGAAATTAAAAATTCATCTATAATAACATTCTCCATCATTCACACAGTGCTTTGACATCTTTATATTTAGTTGAGTTTATCAACACAACTGCACAGGGTTGTGTGTGTTTATAGCCAGAGCCCCATAACCCATAGAAGTGCACACAGATTTCCACAAGGAGAAGTTATGGTTGAATACAGGATGTCACTGATTTAAATTTTATTTTAAAAATGTTTTTCTTCTAGTTTTCAATCAAATATCATATGTATTAAAAGACTAACATTTAAGATAATGAAATAGAAATATTAAATTTGTCTTTTATTTTGTATGTGGCTTTCAATATTAGGTATTTGCAAGCATAATTTATATGATTTACCTCCATGTTCCCACAAACTTTCATCCAAACTTCATCAATTGGAGCTCCATCTCTGCAGATCAGCATATTTCTTGTCTTGAAATTGTATATCAATTCTTCAACGAATTCTATCAACTCTCTAAAATAAACCATTTGTTATCTATTAAACTGAATTGCTTTTGCATGCCAACTTATTTTTTCTTTGACATTGATCGTTATTGTTGCCAGATGATCAGACAGCAAAATTCACTTTCTTATCTAAGATGAAACTCACTCTCACATTTCACCCCCAAGGACTGTGACAAGTATCATTTTTGCATCCTGTGTTGTGCCCATGTGAATTTCAAGGAGGGGTTTTACTGTCTACTTCCACTGTAGGGAAACTGATTGAATCAAAGCTTTTGTATATGTCTCTTATGGAGAATATAGTTTTATTGTGCTTAATTATGAAAATAAATTCAACGGAAGCAAGAAATACTTCTATGCATTCCATCTCCAGTATGTACAATGGAACTACTTTTGAAATATTATATATGACATATGCCTTGTAATAAATGTCTTGCAAAATTTATTTCACATTATCAGTTAATGTGTAATTGTTTTCTGAGTTGCTGGACAAAGTGGGGTGATTATCTGCAACACTGGCAGATAATTTGTAAGTAGTTGATCTTTCTCCTTGTAAAGATGGTGATAAGGACACAGTTTGGTTAAAGCCTCATTTGCTAAATGAGTAATGCCACATTGTAAACCTAAAGTTATTGATTTTGGAAAACCTGAAATGGTAACATTCTGGTTGGTTTCTTTCACTGCACTTCCTATCAGGGCATCAATCTTGAAAAAAACTAGCTTGCACTATTTCATCATCTTTTAAGAAAACCTTTGAGAAAAATTATGCCATAATACTTTTGGAAAATGTGTTCAGGATGACAGTTTGTGTTAATGTGCTGCACCACTGTGTAAAGTGATGAAAAGAATCAATCTGCTATGGAAACATTTTCAATCATTTTAGACTGAGGCATTGCCTGAAGGAGCAAATAATTGATTGTGGAAGTTCAAAATGGCATCTCCCACTCACAGTTTAAACGACCTAATTATTGAAAATTCTTTACAGAACTATGGTTACAATTATGTACATTAAGTATGTAACATGTTAAATCTTTTCCTGGAAAACCACTTCTATTATATGAAATTTATATTTTCATTTTAACTTAAATAATACCATATAAATCATTTCTAAATTAAGAAATTAAAAAAATACATCTATAATAAAATTCTCCATCATTCACACACAGTGCTATTACATCTTTATATTTAGTTGAGTTTATCAGCACAACTGCACAGGGTTGTGTGTTTATAGTCAGAGCCCCATAACCCATAGAAGTACACACAGATTTGCACAAGGAGAAGTTATGGTTGAACACAGGATGTCACTGATTTAAATTTCATTTTAAAAATATTTTTCGTCTAGTTTTCAATCAAATA
This sequence comes from Sabellastarte sp. h YS-2021, assembly GCA_964017235.1. Classification (NCBI taxonomy): domain Eukaryota; kingdom Metazoa; phylum Annelida; class Polychaeta; order Sabellida; family Sabellidae; genus Sabellastarte; species Sabellastarte sp. h YS-2021. The sequence goes on along the minus strand of OZ024927.1, from coordinate 161,061,274 downwards.
TAATATGTATTAAAAGACCAATATTTTAGGTTATCAATGATACAAAAATATTTAAAGGAAATTATTATTTTCTTTACCCAATAATACACACCCCAGTTCTTGTGCTGAAAAAGTTTGAAAGGGTTTTTTTAATTTTTAGTGATTGTTTCTACTTTTAAAAGCTAAACTTGGCATCAGTTTTTACTTGCATCAGACAGTTTTCTACAGCAAAGCCACTAAATTATAATCTAAATAATGCAAAGAATGATCTATATATATTACAGTAAATATGTGAAATCGGAAAATATGTGTATTTACTGAAATTTTCAGCGAGTATGCATATAAATATATAAATTCTCTAAATATGTAAACAGTAAATATGTGTATTTTCTACAATTTTTAGTTAATACACATATTTACTGATTTATGACCTGTTTTATTTCACAATTTACCGGTTTGACTTTCAGTAAATATGTCAAATGAAAAGTTTGATGTTTACTGGTTGTAAATATATATTATTAAACTATAAACCAAAACATGCATTATATTGGAACATTTTACTCCGTTATTTTGACTATTACAATATATGTAGCAGCATTTCTTTTTTTCAATCGGCCCTTGGACAATATCACTTGCCCTCGGGCTTCATAAATCATAATATTGCCCAGAAAGTTTCATAGCTATTTTTAATTGGTTTGGTATATATGGACTAACTTTACTAATTGAAGCAATTGGAGAAGTAAAATAACCCTATTAGTGCATTAAATTGTTCTTAGTCAAAATAAGTCAAATTTCACTGTTAATTAAGAATGAAATCTAAAGTTTCAACATAAATATTTCCATTTGTAAATGTGGCCCAGTATGAATTTCATGTCAGTAAAATTATAATAATAATAATAGAAACATTCATATTGAGCAAAATTTATGACGGTGGTCTAATGCAATGGATTCCAAAAAAGGAGAGTCCTAAAACTGAGCAAAGATGTAACTGAGTAAATATCCTCTAGGGGAGGATGACTATAGTGGTGGGCATGCTAAGTCTAAAGGTCAAAGTTTGGGTTTTTACAACCTGTTCAACAGCCACAGTCATATGGGGACAGGTTCTCAACATTATCACTTGTGGAGTTGAACCCACGCAGAGGTGAGTGCCTGTGATTAGATGCCAAACCTACTAACCCACTAGGCCACTAAAGATGCTGGTATGCTAGTCTAAACAGGAAAGTCCCGGTTTGTAATGGACCAAAATATTATAACTTGGATGAGAGACAAATATAGCGTAGACCGTCCCTTTTTACCAGCTCAATAAGCCAAAAACAAGCCTGCAGTTGACAAAATAGCTTTTCAAAGGAATCCAGTTAAAGTTGCTGTATCAATGCATAACACTAAATCATCTAGTATCATAAAAATAACTAAAATCAGTAAGCAAAGTTAAAATCATTTAATCAGTTCCTCAACACTATCACATGCCACTCCAAAGCCAATTGAAATACAAAATGTTAATCCTCTCTCTTGGAAGGCAAATTTAAAAGTGATGCTAATTCCTAGACTTCCAGGGAACTTTTCAAGTGCCAGCAAATTAGATAACACTAAACATGTTGTTGTTTAACCAAGTTAATGTCCCAATGCCTGACCCACGACCTCAAGAGTGACTACAAACACAATCTCACTAAGGTTGCTTACAAACTACTGTTCCCTGGGACTGGGGTACTGATCCAAATTATTTCTATACACCACATATGATTGCACTGGTGTGGACATGGCCCAACTATGCTTGCCTATGGCCTTTCTTGCATGAAATTATGTACCTATAAAGAAACCTTACCTTATTCATGTTTACAAGCTTTACCTCAAAAGATGCACCAAAGATATCACATTTGTAGGACCTTTCTTAACTGTGATACTTCAAGTGATTTCTCAGTCCTCTTCTTGTTGAAGATACCTTCCCACAATATTCACACAGAAACTTTGTCATCCCTGAAATACAATAGACAAAAAATGTTGAACCAAAATGGAGACTCTGGTATTAGTTTATAACATCATCTTCACAGTATAAAGTAATCATTTGACTGACATTTAATTTACTGTAGTAACTAAAACACACTCCTAGAATGCATACCTACACCCAAGCAGCCAAGTATCCAGTCTATTGTAATTCATCCAAATAATTTTTTTTATTTTAACCCTCATAATTGCATAGTGTGGCCATACAAATATAAATGAATGTGGCATTTTGAAACCTCAGGATTTTTCGTATACATAATATATTGCAGATACTTCCCCAAAACAAGTCACATCTTCCTTTGAGCAGGCCTACCTACAGAAAACAATCTATTGCTTTCTTTTGAAGCAATGTTCAGAAACAGACCAAAAGCATTAAAAATACAGTGAAAGTAGATTTTCTGTATATTCAACATTTTAGTACACAAATAAAGGATCCACATTATTTGCAAAATTTAATCATGTCTTCCTTTAGTCAGGCCCTACCCACTTACAGAAAAGCGTGAAGCTGTCTTTAACAATTTTGGAGTAATCATGAACATTCACAAACAGACACATAAATTTAACCCAAACCTAGCCTCCTTGATGGGGTACTAATACATTAACTGGTAGACTTTATTTCAAATTGAATTTAGAACCACAATAGTGAAGTAAATGCATAATAATTAACCTGAAAATTGTTGCAATCTGTGTTTATTAGGCAGAAATTTATATTAATTTAACCCTTTCGCTACATTGCAATATTTACCGCATATTGCTGCATATTGTTTACTCGTGGTTATTTTTATTTGGGGAATTCCCACAAATTTTCCCATTCGACTTTCATCAATTCCTAATGAAATATGCCGAAAAATACCGCAAATAAAGTGTATAAGGTAGTGACTTATTATTTTACTTCATTGGCGTTTCTGACGTGATATGACGTCATATGGCTACAGTCCCTTGGAATAATGTTCCTTCAGTAGCGAAAGGGTTAAACACAGCCATTTTTGTTGTTCCTTTATTCAAAATTTTAACACAAACATGATGTATTAGAATAAATAAAAGCACTCAGAGATCACAGACCTCCACTGAGGCTCGGAATACTAAGTAAATGGGAAAATTTGGATTATTTGTTGTATCAAGATAGTGATTCTGATCACTCCTAATATTAAATGGGATCTAAGTTGAACCAAGACCGATCGTCTCATTTTTTCATGAAGTTCGAACCAGTGGTATTTGTCTAATACTGCAAACGAGCAGACAAAAAAATGGTCATAAAATAATATGTCCTTGGCAGAGAGAAAGCTATTATTATTAAAACTGTGCAAAATGGTGATTTTAATTTCATATGTTTACCAGTGCCAAGGGAAGAGGTAGTTCCTCGCCAATAGATTGTGCTAACTTTACCAGTGAAAGCATTGATCTAAGTATGATGTATGCATTATGTGATGCTAATACCAAATACATGAATGAATCAGTTATTGATTTGAAATACTTACATAAAGAATAATATGGATTATAAGGATTATTAAAGATGAAAATTGTATTATTCAACTTACTTGTCCCGAAGTTACACTTGTCAGCTTGAGAAACACTATGCTCTTCAGACCTGCCTGTTGGATGATTATCTTGTCGTGTTGCAGTTTCAGGATGGTATGGAATTTGTTTTCCAGGCTTGATCTGCATCGTATCTTTCTGCTGATCTTGCTCACTAATGAAAGAAATATTGAAACCTAAAATGTGTTTTTCAATAAAATATACTTCAGTAAATGCTTCAAAATATCTGATCGACAATGTACCTGAAATGAATAATGTCTGAATTATCTTTCCTCATTGTTCAAACAAAATAATACTTCGGGAATAACATTTGCTTCCAGAACTACTTCAAATAATGCCACTAGAATGTCTTACACATACATCTAATTGAATGTAATTCAATTTTTGTTGTACCTAATATTAAATAAACCAGAATGTTTGTAAACCTGAATGGCTACGAGAAGGGGAAAACCCTACTAAATTATTTTGTTCACTTGCAAAAAAGAAACAATATAAATAAAACTTTTGAAGAATCAGAGGGAACATAACACATGTATCATTTTGACATTTTGACATAATTCCACAATCTTTACCAAAAATTATTAAGCCTTACAGCAGTAAGCTTGAAAGTTTCGAGCTAAAACTACTCAGTAACATTGAACTTAATAAGCATTTTGAATCACAAGTTAAATCCCTAGAAGGAGAGTATAAACTTGAAAAGCATAACACTTTTTGAAAAAAAAACATTATAAGTGCCATGATATATATTGGCTGACTGCTAAATTCTTTAAGGTTTTTAAAAAAAATAAACAGAAGATTTGAAAAAGGCATAAAGCCTTTACCAATAATGTAATGCATCACCACTTGCCTTTGTAAACCTAGAAATCCAAGAGAGTCTATTGAAAATTAGACTAAAATCAGGAGCAATAATCAATCAAATGAAATCATTTTAAACTTTTGAATCAGTAATAAGCATACAGTTTTTATGTTTGGAAGGTTTACAACAGTCCACACTATATATGATATAATGCAATTGTTTAAAAGGGGCACAGCCACCAGGACTGATCAACTGATTGATTTTCAAACTTACCTTATTCATGTTTACAAGCTTTACCTTAAAAGATGCACCACAGATATCACATTTGTAGGGCCTTTCATCACTGTGATACTTCAAGTGATTTCTCAGTCCTCTTCTTGTTGAAAATACCTTCCCACAATATTTACACAGAAATTTTGTCATCCCTGAAATACAATAGACAAAAAATGTTGAACCAAAATGGAGACTCTGGTATTATTTTATAACATCATCTTCACTGTATGAAGTAATCATTTGACTGACATTTAATTTACTGTAGTAACTAGAACACACTCCTAGAATGCATACCTACACCCAAGCAGCCGAGTATCCAGTCTATTGTAATTCATCCAAATACTGTTTCTTTTTTATTTTAACCCTCATAATTGCATAGTATGGCCATACAAATATAAATGAATGTGGCATTTTGAAATCTCAGGATTTTTGTATGCATAATATAATGCAGATACTTCCCCAAATCGAATCACATCTTCCTTTGAGCAGACCCTACCTACAGAAAAGAATCTATTGCTTTCTTTTGGAGAAATATTCAAAAACAGACCAAAGCATTAAAAATACAGTGAAAGTAGATTTTCTGTATATTCAACATTTTAGTACACAAATAAAGGATCCACATTATTTGCAAAATTTAATCATGTCTTCCTTTAGTCAGGCCCTACCCACTTACAGAAAATCGTGAAGCTGCCTTTAACAGTTCTGGAGTAATCATGAACATTCACAAACAGACACATAAATTTACCCCAAACCTAGCCTCTTGATGGGGTACTAATACATTAACTGGTAGACTTTATTTCAAATTCAATTTAGAACCATAACAGTGAAGTAAATGCATAAATAATTAACCTGAAAATTGTTGCAATCTGTGTTCATTAGGCAGAAATTTATATTAATTTAAACACAGCCATTTTTGTTGTTCCTTCATTCATAATTTGAACACAAACATGATGTATTAGAATAAATAAAAGCACTCAGAGATCACAGACCTCCACTAAGGCTTGGAATACTAAGTAAATGGGAATATTTGGATTATTTGTTTTATCAAGATAGTGATTCAGATCACTCCCAATATTAAATGGGATCTAAGTTGAACCAAGACCGATCGTCTCATTTTTTCATGAAGTTCAAATCAGTAGTATTTGTCTAATACTGCAAATGAGCAGACAAATAAATGGTCATAAAATAATACGTCCTTGGCAGAGAGAAATCTATTAATATTAAAACTGTGCAAAATGGTAATTTTAATTTCATATATTTACCAGTGCCAAGGGAAGAGGTAGTTCGTGGTCAATAGATTGTGCTAACTTTACCAGTGAAAGCATTGATCTAAGTATGATGTATGTATTATGTGATGCTAATACCAAATACATGAATGAATCAGTTATTAATTTGAAACACTTACATAAACAACAATATGGATTATAAGGATTATTAGAGATCAAAATTATATTATTCAACTTACTTGTCCCGAAGCTACACTTTTCAGCTTGAGAAACACTATCATCTTCAGACCTGCCTGTTGGATGATTATCTTGTCGCGTTGCAGTTGAGGATGATATGGAATTTGTTTTTGATCTTGTTCACTAATGAAAGAAATATTAAAACCTAAAATGTGTTTTTCAATAAAATAAACTTCAGTAAATGCTTCAAAATATCTGATCGACAATGTACCTGAAATGAATAATGTCTGAATTATCTTTCCCCATTGTTCAAACAAAATAATACTTCGAGAATAACATTTGCTTCCAAAACTACTTCAAATAATGCCACTAGAATGACTTACACATACATCTAATTGAATGTAATTCAAGTTTTGTTGTACCTAATATTAAATAAACCAGAATGTTTGTAAACCTGAATGACCACGAGAAGGGGAAAACCCTACTAAATTATTTTGTTCACTTGCAAAAAAGAAACAATATCAATAAAACTTTTGAAAGAAACAGAGGGAACATAACACATGTATCATTTTGACATAATTCCACAATCTTGACCAAAAATTATTAAGCCTTACAGCAGTAAGCTTGAAAGTTTGGAGCTAAAACTACTCACTAACATTGAATTTAATAAGCATTTTGAATCACAAGTTAAATCCCTAGAAGGAGATTATAAACTTGAAAAGCATAACACTTTTTGAAAAAAAAAAACATTATAAGTGCCATGATATATTTTGGCTGACTGCTAAATTCTTTAAGGTTTTTAAAAAAAAATAAACAGAAGATTTGAAAAAGGCATAAAGCCTTTATCAATAAGGTAATGCATAACTACTTGCCTTCCTAAAGCTAGAAATCCAAGAGACTCTATTGAAAATTAGACTAAAATCAGGAGCAATAATCAATCAAATGAAATCGTTTTTAAACTTTTGAATCAGTAATGAGCATACAGTTTTTATGCTTGGAAGGTTAATAACAGTCCACACTATATATGATATAATGCATGTTTTAAAAGGGGCACAGCCACCAGGACTTATCAACTGATTGATTTTCAAATTTACCTTATTCATGTTTACCAGCTTTACCTTAAAAGATGCACCACAGATATCACATTTGTAGGGCCTTTCATCACTGTGATACTTCAAGTGATTTCTCAGTCCTCTTCTTGTTGAAAATACCTTCCCACAATATTCACACAGAAACTTTGTCATCCCTGAAATACAATAGACAAAAAAATGTTGAATCAAAATGGAGACTCTGGTATTAGTTTATAACATCATATTCACTGTATGAAGTAATCATTTGACTGACATTTAATTTACTGTAGTAACTAGAACACACTCCTAGAATGCATACCTACACCCAAGCAGCCGAGTATCCAGTCTATTGTAATTCATCCAAATACTGTTTCTTTTTATTTTAACCCTCATAATTGCATAGTATGGTCATACAAATATAAACAAATGTAACATTTTGAAACCTCAGGATTTTTGTATGCATAATATAATGCAGATACTTCCCCAAATCGAATCACATCTTCCTTTGAGCAGACCCTACCTACAGAAAACAATCTATTGCTTTCTTTTGGAGAAATATTCAAAAACAGACCAAAAGCATTAAAAATACAGTGAAAGTAGATTTTCTGTATATTCAACATTTTAGTGCACAAATAAAGGATCCACATTATTTGCAAAATTTAATCATGTCTTCCTTTGGTCAGGCCCTACCCACTTACAGAAAATCGTGAAGCTGCCTTTAACAGTTCTGGAGTAATCATGAACATTCACAAACAGACACATAAATTTACCCCAAACCTAGCCTCTTGATGGGGTACTAATACATTAACTGGTAGACTTTATTTCAAATTGAATTTAGAACCATAACAGTGAAGTAAATGCATAAATAATTAACCTGAAAATTGTTGCAATCTGTGTTTATTAGGCAGAAATTTATATTAATTTAAACACAGCCATTTTTGTTGTTCCTTCATTCAGAATTTGAACAAAAACATGATGTATTAGAATAAATAAAAGCACTCAGAGATCACAGACCTCCACTAAGACTTGGAATACTAAGTAAATGGGAAAATTTAGATTATTTGTTGTATCAAGATAGTGATTCAGATCACTCCCAATATTAAATGGGATCTAAGTTAAACCAAGACCGATCGTCTCATTTTTTCATAAAGTTCAAACCAGTAGTATTTGTCTAATACTGCAAACGAGCAGACAAATAAATGGTCATAAAATAATACGTCCTTGGCAGAGAGAAATCTATTATTATTAAAACTGTGCAAAATGGTGATTTTAATTTCATATGTTTACCAGTGCCAAGGGAAGAGGTAGTTCCTGGCCAATAGATTGTGCTAACTTTACCAGTGAAAGCATTGATCTAAGTATGATGTATGCATTATGTGATGCTAATACCAAATACATGAATGAATCAGTTATTGATTTGAAATACTTACATAAACAATAATATCGATTATATTATTTAACTTACTTGTCCCGAAGTTACTCTTGTCAGCTTGAAAAACACTATCCTCTTCAGACCTGCCTGTTGGATGATGATCTTGTCGTGTTGCAGTTTCAGGATGGTATGGAATTTGTTTTCCAGGCTTGATCTGCATCATATCTTTCTGCTGATCTTGCTCACTAATGAAAGAAATATTGAAACCTAAAATGTGTTTTTTAATAAAACATACTTCAGTAAATGCTTCAAAATATCTGATCGACAATGTACCTGAAATGAATAATGTCTGAATTATCTTTCCCCATTGTTCAAACAAAATAATACTTCGAAAATAACATTTGCTTCCAGAACTACTTCAAATAATGCCACTAGAATGTCTTACACATACATCTAATTGAACGTAATTCAATTTTTGTTGTACCTAATATTAAATAAACCAGAATGTTTGTAAACCTGAATGGCCATGAGAAGGGGAAACCCTACTAAATTCTTTTCTTCACTTGCAAAAAAGAAACAATATAAATGAAACTTTTGAAAGAATCAGAGGGAACATAACACATGTATCATTTTGACATTTTGACATAATTCCACAATCTTGACAAAAACTTATTAAGCCTTACAGCAGTAAGCTTGAAAGTTTGGAGCTAAAACTACTCAGTAACATTGAACTTAATAAGCATTTTGAATCACAAGTTAAATCCATAGAAGGAGATTATAAACTTGAAAAGCATAACACTTTTTGAAAAAAAAACATTATAAGTGCCATGATATATATTGGCTGACTGCTAAATTCTTTAAGGTTTTTAAAAAAAAATAAACAGAAGATTTGAAAAAGGCATAAAGCCTTTATCAATAAGGTAATGCATCACCACTTGCCTTTCTAAACCTAGAAATCCAAGAGAGTCTATTGAAAATTAGACTAAAATCAGGAGCAATAATCAATCAAATGAAATCATTTTTAAACTTTTGAATCAGTAATAAGCATACAGTTTTTATGCTTGGAAGGTTTATAACAGTCCACACTATATATGATATAATGCATTTTTTTTAAAGGGGCACAGCCACCAGGACTTATCAACTGATTGATTCTCAAACTTACCTTATTCATGTTTACAAGCTTTACCTTAAAAGATGCACCACAGATATCACATTTGTAGGGCCTTTCATCACTGTGATACTTCAAGTGATTTCTCAGTCCTCTTGTTGTTGAAAATGCCTTCCCACAATATTCACACAGAAACTTTGTCATCCCTGAAATACAATAGACAAAAAATGTTGAACCAAAATGGAGACTCTGGTATTAGTTTATAACATCATCTTCACTGTATGAAGTAATCATTTGACTGACATTTAATTTACTGTAATAACTAGAACACACTCCTAGAATGCATACCTACACCCAAGCAGCCGAGTATCCAGTCTATTGTAATTCATCCAAATACTGTTTCTTTTTTATTTTAACCCTCATAATTGCATAGTATGGTCATACAAATATAAACAAATGTGGCATTTTGAAACCTCAGGATTTTTGTATGCATAATATAATGCAGATACTTCTCCAAATCGAATCACATCTTCCTTTGAGCAGACCCTACCTACAGAAAACAATCTATTGCTTTCTTTTGGAGAAATATTCAAAAACAGACCAAAAGCATTAAAAATACAGTGAAAGTAGATTTTCTGTATATTCAACATTTTAGTGCACAAATAAAGGATCCACATTATTTGCAAAATTTAATCATGTCTTCCTTTGGTCAGGCCCTACCCACTTACAGAAAATCGTGAAGCTGCCTTTAACAGTTCTGGAGTAATCATGAACATTCACAAACAGACACATAAATTTACCCCAAACCTAGCCTCTTGATGGGGTACTAATACATTAACTGGTAGACTTTATTTCAAATTGAATTTAGAACATAATAGTGAAGTAAATGCATAAATAATTAACCTGAAAATTGTTGCAATCTGTGTTTATTAGGCAGAAATTTATATTAATTTAAACACAGCCATTTTTGTTGTTCCTTCATTCAGAATTTGAACAAAAACATGATGTATTAGAATAAATTAAAGCACTCAGAGATCACAGACCTCCACTAAGACTTGGAATACTAAGTAAATGGGAAAATTTAGATTATTTGTTGTATCAAGATAGTGATTCAGATCACTCCCAATATTAAATGGGATCTAAGTTGAACCAAGACCGATCATCTCATTTTTTCATGAAGTTCAAACCAGTAGTATTTGTCTAATACTGCAAACGAGCAGACAAATAAATGGTCATAAAATAATACGTCCTTGGCAGAGAGAAATCTATTATTATTAAAACTGTGCAAAATGGTGATTTTAATTTCATATGTTTACCAGTGCCAAGGGAAGAGGTAGTTCCTGGCCAATAGATTGTGCTAACTTTACCAGTGAAAGCATTGATCTAAGTATGATGTATGCATTATGTGATGCTAATACCAAATACATGAATGAATCAGTTATTGATTTGAAATACTTACATAAACAATAATATCGATTATAAGGATTAGTAAAGATTAAAATTATATTATTTAACTTACTTGTCCCGAAGTTACTCTTGTCAGCTTGAAAAACACTATCCTCTTCAGACCTGCCTGTTGGATGATGATCTTGTCGTGTTGCAGTTTCAGGATGGTATGGAATTTGTTTTCCAGGCTTGATCTGCATCATATCTTTCTGCTGATCTTGCTCACTAATGAAAGAAATATTGAAACCTAAAATGTGTTTTTCAATAAAATATACTTCAGTAAATGCTTCAAAATATCTGATCGACAATGTACCTGAAATGAATAATGTCTGAATTATCTTTCCCCATTGTTCAAACAAAATAATACTTCGAAAATAACATTTGCTTCCAGAACTACTTCAAATAATGCCACTAGAATGTCTTACACATACATCTAATTGAACGTAATTCAATTTTTGTTGTACCTAATATTAAATAAACCAGAATGTTTGTAAACCTGAATGGCCATGAGAAGGGGAAACCCTACTAAATTCTTTTCTTCACTTGCAAAAAAGAAACAATATAAATGAAACTTTTGAAAGAATCAGAGGGAACATAACACATGTATCATTTTGACATTTTGACATAATTCCACAATCTTGACAAAAACTTATTAAGCCTCACAGCAGTAAGCTTGAAAGTTTGGAGCTAAAACTACTCAGTAACATTGAACTTAATAAGCATTTTGAATCACAAGTTAAATCCATAGAAGGAGATTATAAACTTGAAAAGCATAACACTTTTTGAAAAAAAAATAATTATAAGTGCCATGATATATATTGGCTGACTGCTAAATTCTTTAAGGTTTTTTAAAAAAAATAAACAGAAGATTTGAAAAAGGCATAAAGCCTTTATCAATAAGGTAATGCATCACCACTTGCCTTTCTAAACCTAGAAATCCAAGAGAGTCTATTGAAAATTAGACTAAAATCAGGAGCAATAATCAATCAAATGAAATTATTTTTAAACTTTTGAATCAGTAATAAGCATACAGTTTTTATGCTTGGAAGGTTTATAACAGTCCACACTATATATGATATAATGCATTTTTTTAAAAGGGGCACAGCCACCAGGACTTATCAACTGATTGATTCTCAAACTTACCTTATTCATGTTTACAAGCTTTACCTTAAAAGATGCACCACAGATATCACATTTGTAGGGCCTTTCATCACTGTGATACTTCAAGTGATTTCTCAGTCCTCTTGTTGTTGAAAATGCCTTCCCACAATATTCACACAGAAACTTTGTCATCCCTGAAATACAATAGACAAAAAATGTTGAACCAAAATGGAGACTCTGGTATTAGTTTATAACATCATCTTCACTGTATGAAGTAATCATTTGACTGACATTTAATTTACTGTAATAACTAGAACACACTCCTAGAATGCATACCTACACCCAAGCAGCCGAGTATCCAGTCTATTGTAATTCATCCAAATACTGTTTCTTTTTTATTTTAACCCTCATAATTGCATAGTATGGTCATACAAATATAAACAAATGTGGCATTTTGAAACCTCAGGATTTTTGTATGCATAATATAATGCAGATACTTCTCCAAATCGAATCACATCTTCCTTTGAGCAGACCCTACCTACAGAAAACAATCTATTGCTTTCTTTTGGAGAAATATTCAAAAACAGACCAAAAGCATTAAAAATACAGTGAAAGTAGATTTTCTGTATATTCAACATTTTAGTGCACAAATAAAGGATCCACATTATTTGCAAAATTTAATCATGTCTTCCTTTGGTCAGGCCCTACCCACTTACAGAAAATCGTGAAGCTGCCTTTAACAGTTCTGGAGTAATCATGAACATTCACAAACAGACACATAAATTTACCCCAAACCTAGCCTCTTGATGGGGTACTAATACATTAACTGGTAGACTTTATTTCAAATTGAATTTAGAACATAATAGTGAAGTAAATGCATAAATAATTAACCTGAAAATTGTTGCAATCTGTGTTTATTAGGCAGAAATTTATATTAATTTAAACACAGCCATTTTTGTTGTTCCTTCATTCAGAATTTGAACAAAAACATGATGTATTAGAATAAATTAAAGCACTCAGAGATCACAGACCTCCACTAAGACTTGGAATACTAAGTAAATGGGAAAATTTAGATTATTTGTTGTATCAAGATAGTGATTCAGATCACTCCCAATATTAAATGGGATCTAAGTTGAACCAAGACCGATCATCTCATTTTTTCATGAAGTTCAAACCAGTAGTATTTGTCTAATACTGCAAACGAGCAGACAAATAAATGGTCATAAAATAATACGTCCTTGGCAGAGAGAAATCTATTATTATTAAAACTGTGCAAAATGGTGATTTTAATTTCATATGTTTACCAGTGCCAAGGGAAGAGGTAGTTCCTGGCCAATAGATTGTGCTAACTTTACCAGTGAAAGCATTGATCTAAGTATGATGTATGCATTATGTGATGCTAATACCAAATACATGAATGAATCAGTTATTGATTTGAAATACTTACATAAACAATAATATCGATTATAAGGATTAGTAAAGATTAAAATTATATTATTTAACTTACTTGTCCCGAAGTTACTCTTGTCAGCTTGAAAAACACTATCCTCTTCAGACCTGCCTGTTGGATGATGATCTTGTCGTGTTGCAGTTTCAGGATGGTATGGAATTTGTTTTCCAGGCTTGATCTGCATCATATCTTTCTGCTGATCTTGCTCACTAATGAAAGAAATATTGAAACCTAAAATGTGTTTTTCAATAAAATATACTTCAGTAAATGCTTCAAAATATCTGATCGACAATGTACCTGAAATGAATAATGTCTGAATTATCTTTCCCCATTGTTCAAACAAAATAATACTTCGAAAATAACATTTGCTTCCAGAACTACTTCAAATAATGCCACTAGAATGTCTTACACATACATCTAATTGAACGTAATTCAATTTTTGTTGTACCTAATATTAAATAAACCAGAATGTTTGTAAACCTGAATGGCCATGAGAAGGGTAAACCCTACTAAATTCTTTTCTTCACTTGCAAAAAAGAAACAATATAAATGAAACTTTTGAAAGAATCAGAGGGAACATAACACATGTATCATTTTGACATTTTGACATAATTCCACAATCTTGACAAAAACTTATTAAGCCTTACAGCAGTAAGCTTGAAAGTTTGGAGCTAAAACTACTCAGTAACATTGAACTTAATAAGCATTTTGAATCACAAGTTAAATCCATAGAAGGAGATTATAAACTTGAAAAGCATAACACTTTTTGAAAAAAAAATAATTATAAGTGCCATGATATATATTGGCTGACTGCTAAATTCTTTAAGGTTTTTTAAAAAAAATAAACAGAAGATTTGAAAAAGGCATAAAGCCTTTATCAATAAGGTAATGCATCACCACTTGCCTTTCTAAACCTAGAAATCCAAGAGAGTCTATTGAAAATTAGACTAAAATCAGGAGCAATAATCAATCAAATGAAATTATTTTTAAACTTTTGAATCAGTAATAAGCATACAGTTTTTATGCTTGGAAGGTTTATAACAGTCCACACTATATATGATATAATGCATTTTTTTAAAAGGGGCACAGCCACCAGGACTTATCAACTGATTGATTTTCAAACTTACCTTATTCATGTTTACAAGCTTTACCTTAAAAGATGCACCACAGATATCACATTTGTAGGGCCTTTCATCACTGTGATACTTCAAGTGATTTCTCAGTCCTCTTCTTGTTGAAAATACCTTCCCACAATATTCACACAGAAACTTTGTCATCCCTGAAATACAATAGACAAAAAATGTTGAACCAAAATGGAGACTCTGGTATTAGTTTATAATATCATATTCACTGTATGAAGTAATCATTTGACTAACATTTAATTTACTGTAGTAACTAGAACACACTCCTAGAATGCATACCTACACCCAAGCAGCCGAGTATCCAGTCTATTGTAATTCATCCAAATACTGTTTCTTTTTTATTTTAACCCTCATAATTGCATAGTATGGTCATACAAATATAAACAAATGTGGCATTTTGAAACCTCAGGATTTTTGTATGCATAATATAATGCAGATACTTCCCCAAATCGAATCACATCTTCCTTTGAGCAGACCCTACCTACAGAAAACAATCTATTGCTTTCTTTTGGAGAAATATTCAAAAACAGACCAAAAGCATTAAAAATACAGTGAAAGTAGATTTTCTGTATATTCAACATTTTAGTGCACAAATAAAGGATCCACATTATTTGCAAAATTTAATCATGTCTTCCTTTGGTCAGGCCCTACCCACTTACAGAAAATCGTGAAGCTGCCTTTAACAGTTCTGGAGTAATCATGAACATTCACAAACAGACACATAAATTTACCCCAAACCTAGCCTCTTGATGGGGTACTAATACATTAACTGGTAGACTTTATTTCAAATTGAATTTAGAACCATAATAGTGAAGTAAATGCATAAATAACTAACCTGAAAATTGTTGCAATCTGTGTTTATTAGGCAGAAATTTACATTAATTTAAACACAGCCATTTTTGTTGTTCCTTCATTCAGAATTTGAACAAAAACATGATGTATTAGAATAAATAAAAGCACTCAGAGATCACAGACCTCCACTAAGACTTGGAATACTAAGTAAATGGGAAAATTTAGATTATTTGTTGTATCAAGATAGTGATTCAGATCACTCCCAATATTAAATGGGATCTAAGTTGAACCAAGACCGATCGTCTCATTTTTTCATAAAGTTCAAACCAGTAGTATTTGTCTAATACTGCAAACGAGCAGACAAATAAATGGTCATAAAATAATACGTCCTTGGCAGAGAGAAATCTATTATTATTAAAACTGTGCAAAATGGTGATTTTAATTTCATATGTTTACCAGTGCCAAGGGAAGAGGTAGTTCCTGGCCAACAGATTGTGCTAACTTTACCAGTGAAAGCATTGATCTAAGTATGATGCATGCATTATGTGATGCTAATACCAAATACATGAATGAATCAGTTATTGATTTGAAATACTTACATAAACAATAATATTGATTATAAGGATTAGTAAAGATTAAAATTATATTATTTAACTTACTTGTCCCGAAGTTACTCTTGTCAGCTTGAAAAACACTATCCTCTTCAGACCTGCCTGTTGGATGATGATCTTGTCGTGTTGCAGTTTCAGGATGGTATGGAATTTGTTTTCCAGGCTTGATCTGCATCATATCTTTCTGCTGATCTTGCTCACTAATGAAAGAAATATTGAAACCTAAAATGTGTTTTTCAATAAAATATACTTCAGTAAATGCTTCAAAATATCTGATCGACAATGTACCTGAAATGAATAATGTCTGAATTATCTTTCCCCATTGTTCAAACAAAATAATACTTCGAAAATAACATTTGCTTCCAGAACTACTTCAAATAATGCCACTAGAATGTCTTACACATACATCTAATTGAATGTAATTCAAGTTTTGTTGTACCTAATATTAAATAAACCAGAATGTTTGTAAACCTGAATGGCCATGAGAAGGAGAAACCCTACTAAATTATTTTCTTCACTTGCAAAAAAGAAACAATATAAATGAAACTTTTGAAAGAATCAGGGGGAACATAACACATGTATCATTTTGACATAATTCCACAATCTTGACCAAAAATTATTAAGCCTTACAGCAGTAAGCTTGAAAGTTTGGAGCTAAAACTACTCAGTAACATTGAACTTAATAAGCATTTTGAATCACAAGTTAAATCCATAGAAGGAGATTATAAACTTGAAAAGCATAACACTTTTTGAAAAAAAAACATTATAAGTGCCATGATATATTTTGGCTGGCTGCTAAATTCTTTAAGGTTTTTTAAAAAAAATAAACAGAAGATTTGAAAAAGGCATAAAGCCTTTATCAATAAGGTAATGCATCACCACTTGCCTTTCTAAACCTAGAAATCCAAGAGAGTCTATTGAAAATTAGACTAAAATCAGGAGCAATAATCAATCAAATGAAATCATTTTTAAACTTTTGAATCAGTAATAAGCATACAGTTTTTATGCTTGGAAGGTTAATAACAGTCCACACTATATATGATATAATGCATTTTTTTAAAAGGGGCACAGCCACCAGGACTTATCAACTGATTGATTTTCAAACTTACCTTATTCATGTTTACAAGCTTTACCTTAAAAGATGCACCACAGATATCACATTTGTAGGGCCTTTCATCACTATGATACTTCAAGTGATTTCTCAGTCCTCTTCTTGTTGAAAATACCTTCCCACAATATTCACACAGAAACTTTGTCATCCCTGAAATACAATAGACAAAAAATGTTGAACCAAAATGGAGACTCTGGTATTAGTTTATAATATCATATTCACTGTATGAAGTAATCATTTGACTGACATTTAATTTACTGTAGTAACTAGAACACACTCCTAGAATGCATACCTACACCCAAGCAGCCGAGTATCCAGTCTATTGTAATTCATCCAAATACTGTTTCTTTTTTATTTTAACCCTCATAGTTGCATAGTATGGTCATACAAATATAAACAAATGTGGCATTTTGAAACCTCAGGATTTTTGTATGCATAATATAATGCAGATACTTCCCCAAATCGAATCACATCTTCCTTTGAGCAGACCCTACCTACAGAAAACAATCTATTGCTTTCTTTTGGAGAAATATTCAAAAACAGACCAAAAGCATTAAAAATACAGTGAAAGTAGATTTTCTGTATATTCAACATTTTAGTGCACAAATAAAGGATCCACATTATTTGCAAAATTTAATCATGTCTTCCTTTGGTCAGGCCCTACCCACTTACAGCAAATCGTGAAGCTGCCTTTAACAGTTCTGGAGTAATCATGAACATTCACAAACAGACACATAAATTTACCCCAAACCTAGCCTCTTGATGGGGTACTAATACATTAACTGGTAGACTTTATTTCAAATTGAATTTAGAACCATAATAGTGAAGTAAATGCATAAATAATTAACCTGAAAATTGTTGCAATCTGTGTTTATTAGGCAGAAATTTATATTAATTTAAACACAGCCATTTTTGTTGTTCCTTCATTCAGAATTTGAACAAAAACATGATGTATTAGAATAAATAAAAGCACTCAGAGATCACAGACCTCCACTAAGACTTGGAATACTAAGTAAATGGGAAAATTTAGATTATTTGTTGTATCAAGATAGTGATTCAGATCACTCCCAATATTAAATGGGATCTAAGTTGAACCAAGACCGATCGTCTCATTTTTTCATAAAGTTCAAACCAGTAGTATTTGTCTAATACTGCAAACGAGCAGACAAATAAATGGTCATAAAATAATACGTCCTTGGCAGAGAGAAATTTATTATTATTAAAACTGTGCAAAATGGTGATTTTAATTTCATATGTTTACCAGTGCCAAGGGAAGAGGTAGTTCCTGGCCAATAGATTGTGCTAACTTTACCAGTGAAAGCATTGATCTAAGTATGATGTATGCATTATGTGATGCTAATACCAAATACATGAATGAATCAGTTATTGATTTGAAATACTTACATAAACAATAATATCGATTATAAGGATTAGTAAAGATTAAAATTATATTATTTAACTTACTTGTCCCGAAGTTACTCTTGTCAGCTTGAAAAACACTATCCTCTTCAGACCTGCCTGTTGGATGATGATCTTGTCGTGTTGCAGTTTCAGGATGGTAAGGAATTTGTTTTCCAGGCTTGATCTGCATCATATCTTTCTGCTGATCTTGCTCACTAATGAAAGAAATATTGAAACCTAAAATGTGTTTTTCAATAAAATATACTTCAGTAAATGCTTCAAAATATCTGATCGACAATGTACCTGAAATGAATAATGTCTGAATTATCTTTCCCCATTGTTCAAACAAAATAATACTTCGAAAATAACATTTGCTTCCAGAACTACTTCAAATAATGCCACTAGAATGTCTTACACATACATCTAATTGAATGTAATTCAATTTTTTGTTGTACCTAATATTAAATAAACCAGAATGTTTGTAAACCTGAATGGCCATGAGAAGGGGAAACCCTACTAAATTATTTTCTTCACTTGCAAAAAAGAAACAATATAAATGAAACTTTTGAAAGAATCAGAGGGAACATAACACATGTATCATTTTGACATTTTGACATAATTCCACAATCTTGACAAAAACTTATTAAGCCTTACAGCAGTAAGCTTAAAAGTTTGGAGCTAAAACTACTCAGTAACATTGAACTTAATAAGCATTTTGAATCACAAGTTAAATCCATAGAAGGAGATTATAAACTTGAAAAGCATAACACTTTTTGAAAAAAAAAAACATTATAAGTGCCATGATATATATTGGCTGACTGCTAAATTCTTTAAGGTTTTTAAAAAAAAATAAACAGAAGTTTGAAAAAGGCATAAAGCCTTTATCAATAAGGTAATGCATCACCACTTGCCTTTCTAAACCTAGAAATCCAAGAGTCTATTGAAAATTAGACTAAAATCAGGAGCAATAATCAATCAAATGAAATCATTTTTAAACTTTTGAATCAGTAATAAGCATACAGTTTTTATGCTTGGAAGGTTTATAACAGTCCACACTATATATGATATAATGCATTTTTTTAAAAGGGGCACAGCCACCAGTACTTATCAACTGATTGATTTTCAAACTTACCTTATTCATGTTTACAAGCTTTACCTTAAAAGATGCACCACAGATATCACATTTGTAGGGCCTTTCATCACTGTGATACTTCAAGTGATTTCTCAGCCCTCTTCTTGTTGAAAATACCTTCCCACAATATTCACACAGAAACTTTGTCATCCCTGAAATACAATAGACAAAAAATGTTGAACCAAAATGGAGACTCTGGTATTAGTTTATAATATCATATTCACTGTATGAAGTAATCATTTGACTGACATTTAATTTACTGTAGTAACTAGAACACACTCCTAGAATGCATACCTACACCCAAGCAGCCGAGTATCCAGTCTATTGTAATTCATCCAAATACTGTTTCTTTTTTATTTTAACCCTCATAATTGCATAGTATGGCCATACAAATATAAACAAATGTGGCATTTTGAAACCTCAGGATTTTTGTATGCATAATATAATGCAGATACTTCCCCAAATCGAATCACATCTTCCTTTGAGCAGACCCTACCTACAGAAAACAATCTATTGCTTTCTTTTGGAGAAATATTCAAAAACAGACCAAAAGCATTAAAAATACAGTGAAAGTAGATTTTCTGTATATTCAACATTTTAGTGCACAAATAAAGGATCCACATTATTTGCAAAATTTAATCATGTCTTCCTTTGGTCA
The DNA here is from genome assembly GCA_964017235.1 of Sabellastarte sp. h YS-2021. Lineage (NCBI taxonomy): Eukaryota > Metazoa > Annelida > Polychaeta > Sabellida > Sabellidae > Sabellastarte > Sabellastarte sp. h YS-2021. The sequence goes on along the minus strand of OZ024927.1, from coordinate 161,040,892 downwards.
GGCCCTACCCACTTACAGAAAATCGTGAAGCTGCCTTTAACAGTTCTGGAGTAATCATGAACATTCACAAACAGAGACATAAATTTACCCCAAACCTAGCCTCTTGATGGGGTACTAATACATTAACTGGTAGACTTTATTTCAAATTGAATTTAGAACCATAATAGTGAAGTAAATGCATAAATAATTAACCTGAAAATTGTTGCAATCTGTGTTTATTAGGCAGAAATTTACATTAATTTAAACACAGCCATTTTTGTTGTTCCTTCATTCAGAATTTGAACAAAAACATGATGTATTAGAATAAATAAAAGCACTCAGAGATCACAGACCTCCACTAAGACTTGGAATACTAAGTAAATGGGAAAATTTAGATTATTTGTTGTATCAAGATAGTGATTCAGATCACTCCCAATATTAAATGGGATCTAAGTTGAACCAAGACCGATCGTCTCATTTTTTCATGAAGTTCAAACCAGTAGTATTTGTCTAATACTGCAAACGAGCAGACAAATAAATGGTCATAAAATAATACGTCCTTGGCAGAGAGAAATCTATTATTATTAAAACTGTGCAAAATGGTGATTTTAATTTCATATGTTTACCAGTGCCAAGGGAAGAGGTAGTTCCTGGCCAATAGATTGTGCTAACTTTACCAGTGAAAGCATTGATCTAAGTATGATGTATGCATTATGTGATGCTAATACCAAATACATGAATGAATCAGTTATTGATTTGAAATACTTACATAAACAATAATATCGATTATAAGGATTAGTAAAGATTAAAATTATATTATTTAACTTACTTGTCCCGAAGTTACTCTTGTCAGCTTGAAAAACACTATCCTCTTCAGACCTGCCTGTTGGATGATGATCTTGTCGTGTTGCAGTTTCAGGATGGTATGGAATTTGTTTTCCAGGCTTGATCTGCATCATATCTTTCTGCTGATCTTGCTCACTAATGAAAGAAATATTGAAACCTAAAATGTGTTTTTCAATAAAATATACTTCAGTAAATGCTTCAAAATATCTGATCGACAATGTACCTGAAATGAATAATGTCTGAATTATCTTTCCCCATTGTTCAAACAAAATAATACTTCGAAAATAACATTTGCTTCCAGAACTACTTCAAATAATGCCACTAGAATGTCTTACACATACATCTAATTGAATGTAATTCAATTTTTGTTGTACCTAATATTAAATAAACCAGAATGTTTGTAAACCTGAATGGCCATGAGAAGGGGAAACCCTACTAAATTCTTTGCTTCACTTGCAAAGAAGAAACAATATAAATGAAACTTTTGAAAGAATCAGAGGGAACATAACACATGTATCATTTTGACATAATTCCACAATCTTGACAAAAAATTATTAAGCCTTACAGCAGTAAGCTTGAAAGTTTGGAGCTAAAACTACTCAGTAACATTGAACTTAATAAGCATTTTGAATCACAAGTTAAATCCATAGAAGGAGATTATAAACTTGAAAAGCATAACACTTTTTGAAAAAAAAACATTATAAGTGCCATGATATATTTTGGCTGACTGCTAAATTCTTTAAGGTTTTTTAAAAAAAATAAACAGAAGATTTGAAAAAGGCATAAAGCCTTTATCAATAAGGTAATGCATCACCACTTGCCTTTCGAAACCTAGAAATCCAAGAGAGTCTATTGAAAATTAGACTAAAATCAGGAGCAATAATCAATCAAATGAAATCATTTTTAAACTTTTGAATCAGTAATAAGCATATAGTTTTTATGCTTGGAAGGTTTATAACAGTCCACACTATATATATGATATAATGCATTTTTTTAAAAGGGGCACAGCCACCAGGACTTATCAACTGATTCATTTTCAAACTTACCTTATTCATGTTTACAAGCTTTACCTTAAAAGATGCACCACAGATATCACATTTGTAGGGCCTTTCATCACTGTGATACTTCAAGTGATTTCTCAGTCCTCTTCTTGTTGAAAATGCCTTCCCACAATATTCACAGAGAAACTTTGTCATCCCTGAAATACAATAGACAAAAAATGTTGAACCAAAATGGAGACTCTGGTATTAGTTTATAACATCATCTTCACTGTATGAAGTAATCATTTGACTGACATTTAATTTACTATAATAACTAGAACACACTCCTAGAATGCATACCTACACCCAAGCAGCCGAGTATCCAGTCGATTGTAATTCATCCAAATACTGTTTCTTTTTTATTTTAACCCTCATAATTGCATAGTATGGCCATACAAATATAAACGAATGTGGCATTTTGAAACCTCAGGATTTTTGTATGCATAATATAATGCAGATACTTCCCCAAATCGAATCACATCTTCCTTTGAGCAGACCCTACCTACAGAAAACAATCTATTGCTTTCTTTTGGAGAAATATTCAAAAACAGGCCAAAAGCATTAAAAATACAGTGAAAGTAGATTTTCTGTATATTCAACATTTTAGTACACAAATAAAGGATCCACATTATTTGCCAAATTTAATCATGTCTTCCTTTGGTCAGGCCCTACCCACTTACAGAAAATCGTGAAGCTGCCTTTAACAGTTCTGGAGTAATCATGAACATTCACAAACAGACACATAAATTTACCCCAAACCTACCCTCCTTGATAGGGTACTAATACATTACTGGTAGACTTTATTTCAAATTGAATTTAGAACCATAATAGTGAAGTAAATGCATAAATAATTAACCTGAAAATTGTTGCAATCTGTGTTTATTAGGCAGAAATTTATATTAATTTAAACACAGCCATTTTTCTTGTTCCTACATTCAGAATTTTAACACAAACATGATGTATTAGAATAAATAAAAGCACTCAGAGATCACAGACCTCCACTAAGACTTGGAATACTAAGTAAATGGGAAAATTTAGATTATTTGTTGTATCAAGATAGTGATTCAGATCACTCCCAATATTAAATGGGATCTAAGTTGAACCAAGACTGATTGTCTCATTTTTTCATGAAGTTCAAACCAGTAGTATTTGTCTAATACTGCAAATGAGTAGACAAATAAATGGTTATAAAATAATACCTCGTTGGCAGAGCGAAATCTTTTATTATTAAAACTGTGCAAAATAGTGATTTTAATTTCATATGTTTAGCAGTGCCAAGGGAAGAGGTAGTTCCTGGCCAACAGATTGTGCTAACTTTACCAGTGAAAGCATTGATCTAAGTATGATGTATGCATTATGTAATGCTAATACCAAATACATGATTGAATCAGTTATTGATTTGAAATACTTACATAAACAATAATATGGATTATAAGGATTATTAAAGATCAAAATTATATTATTCAACTTACTTGTCCCGAAGTTACACTTGTCAGCTTGAAAAACACTATCCTATTCAGACCTGCCTGTTGGATGATGATCTTGTCGTGTTGCAGTTTCAGGATGGTATGGAATTTGTTTTCCAGGCTTGATCTGCATCATATCTTTCTGCTGATCTTGCTCACTAATGAAAGAAATATTGAAACCTAAAATGTGTTTTTCAATAAAATATACTTCAGTAAATGCTTCAAAATATCTGATCGACAATGTACCTGAAATGAATAATGTCTGAATTATCTTTCCCCATTGTTCAAACAAAATAATACTTCGAAAATAACATTTGCTTCCAGAACTACTTCAAATAATGCCACTAGAATGTCTTACACATACATCTAATTGAATGTAATTCAATTTTTGTTGTACCTAATATTAAATAAACCAGAATGTTTGTAAACCTGAATGGCCATGAGAAGGGGAAACCCTACTAAATTCTTTGCTTCACTTGCAAAGAAGAAACAATATAAATGAAACTTTTGAAAGAATCAGAGGGAACATAACACATGTATCATTTTGACATAATTCCACAATCTTGACAAAAAATTATTAAGCCTTACAGCAGTAAGCTTGAAAGTTTGGAGCTAAAACTACTCAGTAACATTGAACTTAATAAGCATTTTGAATCACAAGTTAAATCCATAGAAGGAGATTATAAACTTGAAAAGCATAACACTTTTTGAAAAAAAAACATTATAAGTGCCATGATATATTTTGACTGACTGCTAAATTCTTTAAGGTTTTTTAAAAAAAATAAACAGAAGATTTGAAAAAGGCATAAAGCCTTTATCAATAAGGTAATGCATCACCACTTGCCTTTCGAAACCTAGAAATCCAAGAGAGTCTATTGAAAATTAGACTAAAATCAGGAGCAATAATCAATCAAATGAAATCATTTTTAAACTTTTGAATCAGTAATAAGCATATAGTTTTTATGCTTGGAAGGTTTATAACAGTCCACACTATATATATGATATAATGCATTTTTTTAAAAGGGGCACAGCCACCAGGACTTATCAACTGATTCATTTTCAAACTTACCTTATTCATGTTTACAAGCTTTACCTTAAAAGATGCACCACAGATATCACATTTGTAGGGCCTTTCATCACTGTGATACTTCAAGTGATTTCTCAGTCCTCTTCTTGTTGAAAATGCCTTCCCACAATATTCACAGAGAAACTTTGTCATCCCTGAAATACAATAGACAAAAAATGTTGAACCAAAATGGAGACTCTGGTATTAGTTTATAACATCATCTTCACTGTATGAAGTAATCATTTGACTGACATTTAATTTACTATAATAACTAGAACACACTCCTAGAATGCATACCTACACCCAAGCAGCCGAGTATCCAGTCGATTGTAATTCATCCAAATACTGTTTCTTTTTTATTTTAACCCTCATAATTGCATAGTATGGCCATACAAATATAAACGAATGTGGCATTTTGAAACCTCAGGATTTTTGTATGCATAATATAATGCAGATACTTCCCCAAATCGAATCACATCTTCCTTTGAGCAGACCCTACCTACAGAAAACAATCTATTGCTTTCTTTTGGAGAAATATTCAAAAACAGGCCAAAAGCATTAAAAATACAGTGAAAGTAGATTTTCTGTATATTCAACATTTTAGTACACAAATAAAGGATCCACATTATTTGCCAAATTTAATCATGTCTTCCTTTGGTCAGGCCCTACCCACTTACAGAAAATCGTGAAGCTGCCTTTAACAGTTCTGGAGTAATCATGAACATTCACAAACAGACACATAAATTTACCCCAAACCTACCCTCCTTGATAGGGTACTAATACATTACTGGTAGACTTTATTTCAAATTGAATTTAGAACCATAATAGTGAAGTAAATGCATAAATAATTAACCTGAAAATTGTTGCAATCTGTGTTTATTAGGCAGAAATTTATATTAATTTAAACACAGCCATTTTTCTTGTTCCTACATTCAGAATTTTAACACAAACATGATGTATTAGAATAAATAAAAGCACTCAGAGATCACAGACCTCCACTAAGACTTGGAATACTAAGTAAATGGGAAAATTTAGATTATTTGTTGTATCAAGATAGTGATTCAGATCACTCCCAATATTAAATGGGATCTAAGTTGAACCAAGACTGATTGTCTCATTTTTTCATGAAGTTCAAACCAGTAGTATTTGTCTAATACTGCAAATGAGTAGACAAATAAATGGTTATAAAATAATACCTCGTTGGCAGAGCGAAATCTTTTATTATTAAAACTGTGCAAAATAGTGATTTTAATTTCATATGTTTAGCAGTGCCAAGGGAAGAGGTAGTTCCTGGCCAACAGATTGTGCTAACTTTACCAGTGAAAGCATTGATCTAAGTATGATGTATGCATTATGTAATGCTAATACCAAATACATGATTGAATCAGTTATTGATTTGAAATACTTACATAAACAATAATATGGATTATAAGGATTATTAAAGATCAAAATTATATTATTCAACTTACTTGTCCCGAAGTTACACTTGTCAGCTTGAAAAACACTATCCTATTCAGACCTGCCTGTTGGATGATGATCTTGTCGTGTTGCAGTTTCAGGATGGTATGGAATTTGTTTTCCAGGCTTGATCTGCATCATATCTTTCTGCTGATCTTGCTCACTAATGAAAGAAATATTGAAACCTAAAATGTGTTTTTCAATAAAATATACTTCAGTAAATGCTTCAAAATATCTGATCGACAATGTACCTGAAATGAATAATGTCTGAATTATCTTTCCCCATTGTTCAAACAAAATAATACTTCGAAAATAACATTTGCTTCCAGAACTACTTCAAATAATGCCACTAGAATGTCTTACACATACATCTAATTGAATGTAATTCAATTTTTGTTGTACCTAATATTAAATAAACCAGAATGTTTGTAAACCTGAATGGCCATGAGAAGGGGAAACCCTACTAAATTCTTTGCTTCACTTGCAAAGAAGAAACAATATAAATGAAACTTTTGAAAGAATCAGAGGGAACATAACACATGTATCATTTTGACATAATTCCACAATCTTGACAAAAAATTATTAAGCCTTACAGCAGTAAGCTTGAAAGTTTGGAGCTAAAACTACTCAGTAACATTGAACTTAATAAGCATTTTGAATCACAAGTTAAATCCATAGAAGGAGATTATAAACTTGAAAAGCATAACACTTTTTGAAAAAAAAACATTATAAGTGCCATGATATATTTTGGCTGACTGCTAAATTCTTTAAGGTTTTTTAAAAAAAATAAACAGAAGATTTGAAAAAGGCATAAAGCCTTTATCAATAAGGTAATGCATCACCACTTGCCTTTCGAAACCTAGAAATCCAAGAGAGTCTATTGAAAATTAGACTAAAATCAGGAGCAATAATCAATCAAATGAAATCATTTTTAAACTTTTGAATCAGTAATAAGCATATAGTTTTTATGCTTGGAAGGTTTATAACAGTCCACACTATATATATGATATAATGCATTTTTTAAAAGGGGCACAGCCACCAGGACTTATCAACTGATTCATTTTCAAACTTACCTTATTCATGTTTACAAGCTTTACCTTAAAAGATGCACCACAGATATCACATTTGTAGGGCCTTTCATCACTGTGATACTTCAAGTGATTTCTCAGTCCTCTTCTTGTTGAAAATGCCTTCCCACAATATTCACAGAGAAACTTTGTCATCCCTGAAATACAATAGACAAAAAATGTTGAACCAAAATGGAGACTCTGGTATTAGTTTATAACATCATCTTCACTGTATGAAGTAATCATTTGACTGACATTTAATTTACTATAATAACTAGAACACACTCCTAGAATGCATACCTACACCCAAGCAGCCGAGTATCCAGTCGATTGTAATTCATCCAAATACTGTTTCTTTTTTATTTTAACCCTCATAATTGCATAGTATGGCCATACAAATATAAACGAATGTGGCATTTTGAAACCTCAGGATTTTTGTATGCATAATATAATGCAGATACTTCCCCAAATCGAATCACATCTTCCTTTGAGCAGACCCTACCTACAGAAAACAATCTATTGCTTTCTTTTGGAGAAATATTCAAAAACAGGCCAAAAGCATTAAAAATACAGTGAAAGTAGATTTTCTGTATATTCAACATTTTAGTACACAAATAAAGGATCCACATTATTTGCCAAATTTAATCATGTCTTCCTTTGGTCAGGCCCTACCCACTTACAGAAAATCGTGAAGCTGCCTTTAACAGTTCTGGAGTAATCATGAACATTCACAAACAGACACATAAATTTACCCCAAACCTACCCTCCTTGATAGGGTACTAATACATTACTGGTAGACTTTATTTCAAATTGAATTTAGAACCATAATAGTGAAGTAAATGCATAAATAATTAACCTGAAAATTGTTGCAATCTGTGTTTATTAGGCAGAAATTTATATTAATTTAAACACAGCCATTTTTCTTGTTCCTACATTCAGAATTTTAACACAAACATGATGTATTAGAATAAATAAAAGCACTCAGAGATCACAGACCTCCACTAAGACTTGGAATACTAAGTAAATGGGAAAATTTAGATTATTTGTTGTATCAAGATAGTGATTCAGATCACTCCCAATATTAAATGGGATCTAAGTTGAACCAAGACTGATTGTCTCATTTTTTCATGAAGTTCAAACCAGTAGTATTTGTCTAATACTGCAAATGAGTAGACAAATAAATGGTTATAAAATAATACCTCGTTGGCAGAGCGAAATCTTTTATTATTAAAACTGTGCAAAATAGTGATTTTAATTTCATATGTTTAGCAGTGCCAAGGGAAGAGGTAGTTCCTGGCCAACAGATTGTGCTAACTTTACCAGTGAAAGCATTGATCTAAGTATGATGTATGCATTATGTAATGCTAATACCAAATACATGATTGAATCAGTTATTGATTTGAAATACTTACATAAACAATAATATGGATTATAAGGATTATTAAAGATCAAAATTATATTATTCAACTTACTTGTCCCGAAGTTACACTTGTCAGCTTGAAAAACACTATCCTATTCAGACCTGCCTGTTGGATGATGATCTTGTCGTGTTGCAGTTTCAGGATGGTATGGAATTTGTTTTCCAGGCTTGATCTGCATCATATCTTTCTGCTGATCTTGCTCACTAATGAAAGAAATATTGAAACCTAAAATGTGTTTTTCAATAAAATATACTTCAGTAAATGCTTCAAAATATCTGATCGACAATGTACCTGAAATGAATAATGTCTGAATTATCTTTCCCCATTGTTCAAACAAAATAATACTTCGAAAATAACATTTGCTTCCAGAACTACTTCAAATAATGCCACTAGAATGTCTTACACATACATCTAATTGAATGTAATTCAATTTTTGTTGTACCTAATATTAAATAAACCAGAATGTTTGTAAACCTGAATGGCCATGAGAAGGGGAAACCCTACTAAATTCTTTGCTTCACTTGCAAAGAAGAAACAATATAAATGAAACTTTTGAAAGAATCAGAGGGAACATAACACATGTATCATTTTGACATAATTCCACAATCTTGACAAAAAATTATTAAGCCTTACAGCAGTAAGCTTGAAAGTTTGGAGCTAAAACTACTCAGTAACATTGAACTTAATAAGCATTTTGAATCACAAGTTAAATCCATAGAAGGAGATTATAAACTTGAAAAGCATAACACTTTTTGAAAAAAAAACATTATAAGTGCCATGATATATTTTGGCTGACTGCTAAATTCTTTAAGGTTTTTTAAAAAAAATAAACAGAAGATTTGAAAAAGGCATAAAGCCTTTATCAATAAGGTAATGCATCACCACTTGCCTTTCGAAACCTAGAAATCCAAGAGAGTCTATTGAAAATTAGACTAAAATCAGGAGCAATAATCAATCAAATGAAATCATTTTTAAACTTTTGAATCAGTAATAAGCATATAGTTTTTATGCTTGGAAGGTTTATAACAGTCCACACTATATATATGATATAATGCATTTTTTTAAAAGGGGCACAGCCACCAGGACTTATCAACTGATTCATTTTCAAACTTACCTTATTCATGTTTACAAGCTTTACCTTAAAAGATGCACCACAGATATCACATTTGTAGGGCCTTTCATCACTGTGATACTTCAAGTGATTTCTCAGTCCTCTTCTTGTTGAAAATGCCTTCCCACAATATTCACAGAGAAACTTTGTCATCCCTGAAATACAATAGACAAAAAATGTTGAACCAAAATGGAGACTCTGGTATTAGTTTATAACATCATCTTCACTGTATGAAGTAATCATTTGACTGACATTTAATTTACTATAATAACTAGAACACACTCCTAGAATGCATACCTACACCCAAGCAGCCGAGTATCCAGTCGATTGTAATTCATCCAAATACTGTTTCTTTTTTATTTTAACCCTCATAATTGCATAGTATGGCCATACAAATATAAACGAATGTGGCATTTTGAAACCTCAGGATTTTTGTATGCATAATATAATGCAGATACTTCCCCAAATCGAATCACATCTTCCTTTGAGCAGACCCTACCTACAGAAAACAATCTATTGCTTTCTTTTGGAGAAATATTCAAAAACAGGCCAAAAGCATTAAAAATACAGTGAAAGTAGATTTTCTGTATATTCAACATTTTAGTACACAAATAAAGGATCCACATTATTTGCCAAATTTAATCATGTCTTCCTTTGGTCAGGCCCTACCCACTTACAGAAAATCGTGAAGCTGCCTTTAACAGTTCTGGAGTAATCATGAACATTCACAAACAGACACATAAATTTACCCCAAACCTACCCTCCTTGATAGGGTACTAATACATTACTGGTAGACTTTATTTCAAATTGAATTTAGAACCATAATAGTGAAGTAAATGCATAAATAATTAACCTGAAAATTGTTGCAATCTGTGTTTATTAGGCAGAAATTTATATTAATTTAAACACAGCCATTTTTCTTGTTCCTACATTCAGAATTTTAACACAAACATGATGTATTAGAATAAATAAAAGCACTCAGAGATCACAGACCTCCACTAAGACTTGGAATACTAAGTAAATGGGAAAATTTAGATTATTTGTTGTATCAAGATAGTGATTCAGATCACTCCCAATATTAAATGGGATCTAAGTTGAACCAAGACTGATTGTCTCATTTTTTCATGAAGTTCAAACCAGTAGTATTTGTCTAATACTGCAAATGAGTAGACAAATAAATGGTTATAAAATAATACCTCGTTGGCAGAGCGAAATCTTTTATTATTAAAACTGTGCAAAATAGTGATTTTAATTTCATATGTTTAGCAGTGCCAAGGGAAGAGGTAGTTCCTGGCCAACAGATTGTGCTAACTTTACCAGTGAAAGCATTGATCTAAGTATGATGTATGCATTATGTAATGCTAATACCAAATACATGATTGAATCAGTTATTGATTTGAAATACTTACATAAACAATAATATGGATTATAAGGATTATTAAAGATCAAAATTATATTATTCAACTTACTTGTCCCGAAGTTACACTTGTCAGCTTGAAAAACACTATCCTATTCAGACCTGCCTGTTGGATGATGATCTTGTCGTGTTGCAGTTTCAGGATGGTATGGAATTTGTTTTCCAGGCTTGATCTGCATCATATCTTTCTGCTGATCTTGCTCACTAATGAAAGAAATATTGAAACCTAAAATGTGTTTTTCAATAAAATATACTTCAGTAAATGCTTCAAAATATCTGATCGACAATGTACCTGAAATGAATAATGTCTGAATTATCTTTCCCCATTGTTCAAACAAAATAATACTTCGAAAATAACATTTGCTTCCAGAACTACTTCAAATAATGCCACTAGAATGTCTTACACATACATCTAATTGAATGTAATTCAATTTTTGTTGTACCTAATATTAAATAAACCAGAATGTTTGTAAACCTGAATGGCCATGAGAAGGGGAAACCCTACTAAATTCTTTGCTTCACTTGCAAAGAAGAAACAATATAAATGAAACTTTTGAAAGAATCAGAGGGAACATAACACATGTATCATTTTGACATAATTCCACAATCTTGACAAAAAATTATTAAGCCTTACAGCAGTAAGCTTGAAAGTTTGGAGCTAAAACTACTCAGTAACATTGAACTTAATAAGCATTTTGAATCACAAGTTAAATCCATAGAAGGAGATTATAAACTTGAAAAGCATAACACTTTTTGAAAAAAAAACATTATAAGTGCCATGATATATTTTGGCTGACTGCTAAATTCTTTAAGGTTTTTTAAAAAAAATAAACAGAAGATTTGAAAAAGGCATAAAGCCTTTATCAATAAGGTAATGCATCACCACTTGCCTTTCGAAACCTAGAAATCCAAGAGAGTCTATTGAAAATTAGACTAAAATCAGGAGCAATAATCAATCAAATGAAATCATTTTTAAACTTTTGAATCAGTAATAAGCATATAGTTTTTATGCTTGGAAGGTTTATAACAGTCCACACTATATATATGATATAATGCATTTTTTTAAAAGGGGCACAGCCACCAGGACTTATCAACTGATTCATTTTCAAACTTACCTTATTCATGTTTACAAGCTTTACCTTAAAAGATGCACCACAGATATCACATTTGTAGGGCCTTTCATCACTGTGATACTTCAAGTGATTTCTCAGTCCTCTTCTTGTTGAAAATGCCTTCCCACAATATTCACAGAGAAACTTTGTCATCCCTGAAATACAATAGACAAAAAATGTTGAACCAAAATGGAGACTCTGGTATTAGTTTATAACATCATCTTCACTGTATGAAGTAATCATTTGACTGACATTTAATTTACTATAATAACTAGAACACACTCCTAGAATGCATACCTACACCCAAGCAGCCGAGTATCCAGTCGATTGTAATTCATCCAAATACTGTTTCTTTTTTATTTTAACCCTCATAATTGCATAGTATGGCCATACAAATATAAACGAATGTGGCATTTTGAAACCTCAGGATTTTTGTATGCATAATATAATGCAGATACTTCCCCAAATCGAATCACATCTTCCTTTGAGCAGACCCTACCTACAGAAAACAATCTATTGCTTTCTTTTGGAGAAATATTCAAAAACAGGCCAAAAGCATTAAAAATACAGTGAAAGTAGATTTTCTGTATATTCAACATTTTAGTACACAAATAAAGGATCCACATTATTTGCCAAATTTAATCATGTCTTCCTTTGGTCAGGCCCTACCCACTTACAGAAAATCGTGAAGCTGCCTTTAACAGTTCTGGAGTAATCATGAACATTCACAAACAGACACATAAATTTACCCCAAACCTACCCTCCTTGATAGGGTACTAATACATTACTGGTAGACTTTATTTCAAATTGAATTTAGAACCATAATAGTGAAGTAAATGCATAAATAATTAACCTGAAAATTGTTGCAATCTGTGTTTATTAGGCAGAAATTTATATTAATTTAAACACAGCCATTTTTCTTGTTCCTACATTCAGAATTTTAACACAAACATGATGTATTAGAATAAATAAAAGCACTCAGAGATCACAGACCTCCACTAAGACTTGGAATACTAAGTAAATGGGAAAATTTAGATTATTTGTTGTATCAAGATAGTGATTCAGATCACTCCCAATATTAAATGGGATCTAAGTTGAACCAAGACTGATTGTCTCATTTTTTCATGAAGTTCAAACCAGTAGTATTTGTCTAATACTGCAAATGAGTAGACAAATAAATGGTTATAAAATAATACCTCCTTGGCAGAGCGAAATCTTTTATTATTAAAACTGTGCAAAATAGTGATTTTAATTTCATATGTTTAGCAGTGCCAAGGGAAGAGGTAGTTCCTGGCCAACAGATTGTGCTAACTTTACCAGTGAAAGCATTGATCTAAGTATGATGTATGCATTATGTAATGCTAATACCAAATACATGATTGAATCAGTTATTGATTTGAAATACTTACATAAACAATAATATGGATTATAAGGATTATTAAAGATCAAAATTATATTATTCAACTTACTTGTCCCGAAGTTACACTTGTCAGCTTGAAAAACACTATCCTATTCAGACCTGCCTGTTGGATGATGATCTTGTCGTGTTGCAGTTTCAGGATGGTATGGAATTTGTTTTCCAGGCTTGATCTGCATCATATCTTGCTGCTGATCTTGCTCACTAATGAAAGAAATATTAAAACCTAAAATGTGTTTTTTAATAAAATATACTTCAGTAAATGCTTCAAAATATCTGATCGACAATGTACCTGAAATGAAAAATGTCGGAATTATCTTTCCCCATTGTTCAAACAAAATAATACTTCGGGAATAACATTTGCTTCCAGAACTACTTCAAATAATGCCACTAGAATGTCTTACACATACATCTAATTGAATGTAATTCAATTTTTGTTGTACCTAATATTAAATAAACCAGAAAGTTGGTAAACCTGAATGGCCACGAGAAGGGGAAATCCCTACTAAATTCTTTTGCTCACTTGCAAAAAAGAAACAATATAAATAAAACTTTTGAAAGAATCAGAGGGAACATAACACATGTATCATTTTGACATAATTCCACAATCTTTACAAAATATTATTAAGCCTTACAGCAGTAAGTTTGAAAGTTTGGAGCTAAAACTACTCACTAACATTGAACTTAATAAACATTTTGAATCACAAGTTAAATCCTAGAAGGACATTATAAATTTGAAAAGCATAACACTTTTTTAAAAAAAAACATTATAAGTGCCATGATATATATTGGATGAGTGCTCAATTCTTTAAGGTTTTAAAAAAAAATAAACATAATATTTGAAAAATACATAAAGCCTTTATCAATAACGTAATGCATCACCACTTACCTTCCTAAACCTAGAAACCCAAGAGAGTCTATTGAAAAGTAGACTAAAATCAGGAGCAATAATCAATCAAATAAAATCATTTTTAAACTTTTGAATAATAATAATAGTAGGATTTATATAGCGCAAAATTGATACAAATCCTCTAATGCGCTTGAGTCCAAGAAGGGAGAGTCCAGGGACAGGCATGGGTCGACATCTAAAAAGCGCCCGCCAGGGTATAACTAAGGTGGGGGGTATGCCAGCCTAAACAAGTAGGTCTTTAGCTGGCTTCTGAAACCATCTATTGTTTGCTGAGATCTGACAGTCTGTGGCAGCTTGTTCCATTTGGCTGGTGCAGCTACTGCAAAGCCACACCTTCCTATGTGCTTATTGGGGCGGGTTGAGGAGATAGATGGCCTGTTGCCACGAGTGAGACTGCTCGATCTTATTAAAGCTGAAAGATACGGGGGCTGTGAAAGATTAATACCCTTGAATACCAAAAGGTTGTACTTAAACAGGATGTGATGTTGAATTGGGAGCCAGTGGAGTTTTTTCAAAAAGGGTGTAACATGACTCATTTTGTCAAGTCTGAAGATGATGCGGCAAAGAGTATTCTGGACTCTCTGTAGTTTGGCTATGTTGGACTTGCTTACCCCATAGAGTAAAGAGTTACAGTAGTCTAGACGACTACTGACCATAGCGTTTGCCAGAAGTATTGCTGTCTCAACTCCAAGGAATTTGCGAATTTGTCGCAAATCACGAAGATGATAGTAACATGCTCTGCAAACCTTGGCAACATGATTGTCACAGGAATTGTCTGAGTCGAAAATAACACCCAGATTTTTTACTTCCACCGACGGAGAGATATTGTTTTGGAGGAGTGGAACAGGGAAATTTGGTGCAAGCAACTCTCTGATAGCTTTTTGACCTATAATGATAAATTCGTTTTTTTCTGGGTTTAGTTTTAGTTTGACACTGTCCATCCATTCCTGTACAGACTTGAGACACTCGGTCAGCTCTTCCATGCTAGAGTCAAAATTCCTGGAGTCAACTGCTAGGTAGATCTGGGTGTCATCGGCATACAGGTGATGAGTAACATTGAATTTTGAAATAACTTGACTGAGTGTAGAGTGTAGTGTAGAGGGTGAAAAGGACAGGACCCAGTACAGAGCCTTGGGGGACTCCAAAAGGGAGAATAACCGCCTCAGAGAAACTATCACATATTTTAATTTTTTGTTTACGGTTTGAAAGATACGATTTGATTCATGCCAAAACAGTACCATCTAGACCAAACCAGTCATGCAAGCAGTCATATAACAGAGAGTGATCAATCATATCAAACGCTGCCGATAGGTCTAATAATGTTAGGGCCACTGCCTTTTCTGAGTCCACTGAGAGAGCTATATCATTTTGAATCTTCAACAATGCGGTTTCAGTGGAGTGGGAACTCTTATAAGCAGACTGGTTGACATTTAAGAGCCCCTTGTGCGAAATAAATTCATTTAGCTGCTTTGCCACCACCTTCTCAATAAGTTTAGATATAAAGCTGAGGTTTGACACCGGCCTGTAGTTTTTGAGGATATTTCTATCAAGGCTCGGCTTCTTTTGAAGGGGTGTGACATATGCCATTTTAAAACGGTTGGGGAAACTACCTTCTGTGATTGAATAATTTACAATTTTAGCGATGCGGGTGATGAGAATATCAGCACACTCCTTGACCAGTGACGTTGGAATCGGGTCAAGGTCACATGATTTTGATGGTGAGGACTTTAGAATTTTTGATGACTGCAGTGTGGATCTTATCTTGAGGATTTTGTCATAGAAGAACTGGCAGAAAGTGTTCGCAAGGTCAGTTTTATTTGTGTAGTCTGGTAGAACAGCAGCAGAGGACCTGTGTAAGATCTTTTTGAAACAGTTCCACAGAGCCTTGGGATTTCCTTGGTTTTCAGCCACAATGTTGGAATAATGATTGCATTTGGACTTCTCTAGCAGGAAATTATAGTGGTTGATTGCAGCCCGGTATCGGCTACGATTACTGGCTGAGTTTTCACGATGCCATGCCCGCTCATATTTCCTCTTGAGTCGTTTTGCTTTGAGGATGTCACAGTTCATGAAACCAGTCTCGGCATGTCTCGGTATATTTTTCTTCATGATTGGGGCGTGCTTGTCAAGAAGGCTTCTCAAAGTATTAAAGTATTGATGACTAAGAAGACTGGCAGTTTTGTACGGGCATCTAATGAGGTCGGATTTCAGGATATCCATTCTAAAATCTGAAATATTTATCTTGTGAATTTTACGGATGGGAACACATTGAAACTTACAGGATTCCCTGACAGGGAAGATAAAGCTGAATATGATTGCCTGGTGGTCTGATAGTCCCCCAATAACTTTGGGACTAATGGCCCAGGAGAAGGAATCCCTCACACATAGAACATCCAAAATATGACCCTGAATATGTGTGGGTGTATTGACAAGTTGTGTAAAGCTGAATTGCTCAAGGATATCATAAAATTTCAGTGTCCAGGTGTCATGTTTATCCAGATGAAAATTAAGATCACCAAGGAGAATATTTTCATAGCCTGATAAAGCAGCACCTTCGAGGAACATGTCAAATTCGTCCAGGAACTGTGACTTTGAGAGATTTGGGGGCCTATAGACTACATGAAATATAATATCTTTAGCACCCTCAGTGCTAATCTGAATGGAGATACTTTCAAAAGCCTGATAACTTTTTTTTGAAACTTGCTCAAAACTCAGGTCCTCCTTGATGAAAAAGCCAACTCCACCCCCTTTCTTGACATTTCGAGGTACATGAGTAAACTTATAACCAGGAGGTGTGATACAAGAGATAAAACTTTCAGTACCCTCTGGCCTAAGCCATGTCTCAGTGACAGCTATAAGATCAGCATTGTTATCTTTGACGAACTCCAGAAAGGAAGCCGATTTATTTCTGATAGAACTAATGTTGAGAAGACAACCATTAAGAGATCTAGATCAAGGGCCTGGATTAAGACTAATATCACCCGAAAGAGCTAGGAGCAATGATGTCCACAGACTTACATTCCGGACACTATGTGTCACCCTTCGACTGTGACCCTGGAAAGCCAGACAGGCAAAATGAATGCTATCTACACATGGGTGAATCCCCGACTCAATGATCACAGGATGACCTGAGTGCATGGTAGGTTCAGATGAGTCACAGACTCTGATGCCAGTCAATATGAGGTAAACGGCAAAATGGAAGAGGTGCATTTTGGAGAATATTTTAGGAATATATGTATGGCGAAAAATGTATCACTAAAACAAAATATCAAATGATGACAAATCTACTTTATGGATTAGTTGAACAAGAAGTGCATTGCCAGACCAACAGAGGCCAAAAATTAAAATTTTAGAAAAGGTGCACTTACCTTCCCTATGTACAAACCTGTCTTTCCCAATGGAACCAAAAGAAAAAGGTTGTAATAGATTGTGAAGGTAGGAAAAGATTAGTGCATATCTATGGAGTAGGTGAAATAAGTAGGTGGATGGTCAATGACGGCTATAGTTTGGTTATTGTATATTTCGATTTTATATAAAGGAAGGTAGGTATAGATATGTGGTAAAATCTGTGGAGTAGATGAAATAAAAATTTATTCAACCAAAAAATTGTGGTATAGTCTATCAGAGCTATCATATACAATAAATACAATTTATCTTTTATCTGGTTATTGTATATATTGGGCTTTATATATAATACAATTTATTTAATTATTGTGGAGAACAATAAAATTGAACAACGGGAATTATCGGGTGGGTGATAATACCCGTTTGGGGCTAAAACAACAGTTTCACAATATTTGGAGATAAAATACACTTATAGTTTCTTTGTTTGTCCAAGATCTTTCATAAAAATATAATGTGACAGATACAGACCACTTTCATTGTTAGAATTAAGAAATATAAAACCGCATCGTAAAAACAACGTCTACCCTGGCGAACGCTAAACGCTGTAATTCAGTAATGAGCATACAGTTTTTATGCTTGGAAGGTTTATAGCAGTCCACACTAATAATAATAATAGTAGGATTTATATAGCGTAAAATTGATACAAATCCTCTAATGCGCTTGAGTCCAAGAAGGGAGAGTCCAGGGACAGGCATGGGTCGACATCTAAAAAGCGCCCGCCAGGGTATAACTAAGGTGGGGGGTATGCCAGCCTAAACAAGTAGGTCTTTAGCTGGCTTCTGAAACCATCTATTGTTTGCTGAGATCTGACAGTCTGTGGCAGCTTGTTCCATTCGGCTGTTGCAGCTACTGCAAAGCCACGCCTGCCTATGTGCTTATTAGGGCAGGTTGAGGAGATAGATAGCCTGTTGCCACAAGTGATATTGCTCGATCTCATTAAAGCTGAAAGATACGGGGGCTGTGAAATATTAACAGCCTTGAATACCAAAAGGTTGTACTTAAACAGGATGTGATGTTGAATTGGGAGCCAGTGGAGTTTTTTCAAAAAGGGTGTAACATGACTCATTTTGTCAAGTCTGAAGATGATGCGACAAAGAGCTTTCTGGACTCTCTATAGTTTGGCTATGTTGGATTTGCTTACCCCATAGAGTAAAGAGTTACAATAGTCTAGACGACTACTGACCATAGTGTTTGCCAGAAGTATTGCTGTCTCAACTCCAAGGAATTTGCGAATTCGTCGCAAATCACGAAGATGATAGTAACATGCTCTGCAAACCTTGGCAACATGATTGTCAAAGGAGTTGTCTGAGTCGAAAATAACACCCAGGTTTTATACTTCCACTGACGGAGAGATATTGTTTTGGAGGAGTGGAACAGGAAAATTTCGTGCAAGTGACTCTCTGAGGGCTTTTTGACCTATAATGATAAATTTGTTTTTTCTGGGTTTAGTTTTAGTTTGACACTGTCCATCCATTCCTGTACAGACTTGAGACACTCGGTCAGCTCTTCCATGCTAGAGTGAAAATTCCTGGAATCAACTGCTAGGTAGATCTGGGTGTCATTGGCATATAGGTGATGAGTAACATTGAATTTTGAAATAACTTGACTGAGGGGACTAGTGTAGAGGGTGAAAAGGAGAGGACCCAGTACAGAGCCTTGGGGGACTCCGAAAGGGAGAATCACCGCCTCAGAGAAACTATCACATATTTTAATTTTTTGTTTACGGTTTGAAAGATACGATTTGATCCATGACAAAACAGTACCATCTAGACCAAACCAGTCATGCAAGCAGTCATATAAAAGAGAGTGATCAATTGTATCAAATGCTGCTGATAGGTCTAATAATGTCAGGACCACTGCCTTTCCTGAGTCCACTGAGAGAGCTATATCATTTTGAATCTTCAACAATGCAGTTTCAGTGGAGTGAGAACTCTTATAAGCAGACTGGTTGACATTTAAGAGCCCCTTGTGCGAAATAAATTCATTTAGCTGCTTTGCCACCACCTTCTCAATAAGTTTAGATATAAAGCTGAGGTTTGACACCGGCCTGTAGTTTTTGAGGATATTTCTATCAAGGCTTGGCTTCTTTTGAAGGGGGGGGTGACATATGCCATCTTAAAACAGTTGGGGAAACTACCTTCTGTGATTGAGTAATTTACAATTTTATTGATGGGGGTGCTGAGAATATCAGCACACTCCTTGACCAGTGGCGTCGGAATCGGGTCAAGGTCACATGATTTGGACGGTGAGGACTTTAGAATTTTGAGTAGTTCTTCCTCAGACACAGGTGTGAAAGAGGACAGAGTATTTTTAGTGGGGTTGGGTCTAGTAACTGAAGATGGTATTGATGACTGCAGTGTGGATCTTATCTTGAGGATTTTGTCATAGAAGAACTTGCAGAAAGTATTCGCAAGGTCAGTTTTATTTGTGTAGTCTGGTAGAACAGCAGCAGAGGACCTGTGTAAGATCTTTTTGAAACAGTTCCACAGAGCCTTGGGATTTCCTTGGTTTTCAGCCACAATGTTGGAATAATGATTGCATTTGGACTTCTCTAGCAGGAAATTATAGTGGTTGATTGCAGCCCGATATCGGCTACGATTACTGGCTGAGTTTTCACGATGCCATGCCCACTCATATTTCCTCTTGAGTTGTTTTCTTTGAGGATGTCACAGTTCATGAAAACAGTCTCGGCATGTCTCGGTATATTTTTCTTCATGATTGGGGCGTGCTTGTCAAGAAGGCTTCTCAAAGTATTAAAGTATTGATGACTAAGAAGACTGGCAGTTTAGTACGGGCATCTAATGACGTCGGATTTCAGGATATCCATTCTAAAATCTGTAATATTTATCTTGTGAATTTTACGGATGGGAACACATTGAATGTTACAGGATTCCCTGACAGGGAAGATAAAGCTGAATATGATTGCCTGGTGGTCTGATAGTCCCCCAATAACTTTGGGACTAATGGCCCAGGAGAAGGAATCCCTCACACATAGAGCATCCAAAATATGACCCTGAATATGTGTGGGTGTATTGACAAGTTGTGTAAAACTGAATTGCTCAAGGATATCATAAAATTTCAATGTCCAGGTGTCATGTTTATCCAAATGAAAATTAAGATCACCAAGGAGAATATTTTCATAGCCTGATAAAGCAGCACCTTCGAGGAACATGCCAAATTCGTCTAGGGACTGCGACTTTGAGAGATTTGGGGGCCTATAGACTACATGAAATATAACATCTTTACCACCCTAGGTGCTAATCTGAATGGAGATAATTTCAAAAGCCTGATAACTGTTTTTTGAGACTTGCTCAAAACTCAGGTCCTCCTTGATGAAAAAGCCAACTCTGCCCCCTTTCTTGACATTTCGAGGTACATGAGTGAACTTATAACCAGGAGGTGTGATACTAGAGATAAAACTTTCAGTATCCTCTGGCCTAAGCCATGTCTCAGTGACAGCTATAACATCAGCATTGTTATCTCTGACGAACTCTAGAAAGGAAGCCGATTTATTTCTGATAGATCTAACGTTGAGAAGACAACCATTAAGAGATCTAGATCAAGGGCCTGGATTGAGACTAATATCACCTGAAAGAGCAAGGAGCAATGATGTCCACGGACTTACATTCCGGAAACTATGTGTCACCCTTCGACAGTGACCCTGGAAAGCCAGATAGGCAAAATTTATGCTATCTACACATGGATGAATCCCTGACTCAATGATCACATGATGACCTGAGTGCATGGTAGGTTCAGATGAGTCACAGACTCTAATGCCAGTCAATATGAGGTAAACGGCAAAATGCAAGAGGTGCATTTTGGAGAATATTTTAGGAAATATAAGTATGGCAAAAAATGTATCACTAAGACAGAATATGAAATGATGACAAATCTACTTTATGGATTAGTTGAACAAGAAGTGCATTGCCAGACCAACAGAGGCCAAAAATTAAAATTTTAGAAAAGGTGCACTTACCTTCCCTATGTACAAACCTGTCTTTCCCAATGGAACCAAAAGAAAAAGGTTGTAATAGATTGTGAAGGTAGGAAAAGAATAGTGCATATCTGTGGAGTAGGTGAAATAAAAATTTGGTGAAACCCAATTTTGATATGGATGGTCAATCACGGCTATAGTTTGGTTATTGTATATTTCGATTTTATATGAAGGAAGGTAGGTATAGATATGTGGTAAAATCTGTGGAGAACAATAAAATTGAACTGCAGGAATTATCGGGTGGGCGATAATACCCGTTTGGGGCTAAAACAACAGTTTCATAATGTTTGGTGATAAAATATAGTTATAGTTTCATTGTCTGATTGTAGATCTTACTTAATTTATATAATGTGACAGATACAGACTACTTTCCTTGTCAGAATTAAGAAATTTAAAATCGCATCGTAAAAACACCGTCTACCCTGGCGAACGCTAAACGATTATATATGATATAATGCATTTTTTATAAGGGGCACAGATACCAGGACTTCTCGACTTATTGATTTTCAAACTTAACTTATTCATGTTTACAAGCTTTACCTTAAAAGATGCACCACAGATATTACATTTGTAGGGCCTTTCATCACTGTGATACTTCAAGTGATTTCTCAGCCCTATTCTTGTTGAAAATACCTTGCCACAATATTCACACAGAAACTTTGTCATCCCTGAAATACAAAAGACAAAAATGTTGAACCAAAATGGAGACTCTGGTATTAGTTTACAACATCATCTTCACTGTATGAAGTAATCATTTGACTGACATTTAATTTATTGTAGTAACTAGAACACACTCCTAGAATGCATACCTACACCCAAGCAGCTGAGTATCCAGTCTATTGTAATTCATCCAAATACTGTTTCTTTTTTATTTTAACCCTCATAACTGCATAGTGTTGCCATACAAATATAAATGAATGTGGCATTTTGAAACCTCAGGATTTTTGTATGCATAATATAATGCAGATACTTCCCCAAATCGAATCAAATCTTCCTTTGAGCAGGCCCTACATACAGAAAACAATCCATTGCTTTCTTTCGGAGAAATATTCAAAAACAGACCAAAAGCATTAAAAATACAGTGAAAGTAGATTTTCTATATATTCAACATTTTAGTACACAAATAAAGGATCCACATTATTTGCCAAATTTAATCATGTCTTCCTTTGGTCAGGCCCTACCCACTTACAGAAAATCGTGAAGCTGCCTTTAACAGTTCTGGAGTAATCATGAACATTCACAAACAGACACAAACAATTTACCCCAAACCTAGCCTCTTGATGGGGTAGTAATACATTAACTGGTAGACTTTATTTCAAATTGAATTTAGAACCATAATAGTGAAATAAATGCATAAATAATTAACCTGATAATTGTTGCAATCTATGTTTATTATGCAGAAATTTATATTAATTTAAGCAAAGCCATTTTTGTTGTTCCTTCATTCAGAATGTTAACACAAACATGATGTATTAGAATAAATAAAATCACTCAGAGATCACAGACTTCCACTAAGGTTCGGAATACTAAGTAAATGGGAAAATTTGGATTATTTGTTGTATCAAGATAGTGATTCAGATCACTCCTAATATTAAATGGGATCTAAGTTGAACCAAGACCTATCGTATCATTTTTTCTTGAAGTTTAAACCAGTAGTATTTGTCTAATACTGCAAACAAGCAGACAAATGAATGGTCATAAAATAATACCTCCTTGGCAGAGAGAAATCTATTATTATTAAAACTGTGCAAAATGGTGATTTTAATTTCATATGTTTACCAGTGCCAAGGGAAGAGGCAGTTTCTGGCCAATAGATTGTGCTAACTTTACCAGTGAAAGCATTGATCTAAGTATGATGTATGCATTATGTGATGCTAATACCAAATACATGAATGAATCAGTTATTGATTTGAAATACTTACATAAACAGTAATATGGACTATAAGGATTATTAAAGATCAAAATTATATTATTTAACTTACTTGTCCCAAAGTTACACTTGTCAGCTTGAGAAACACTATCCTATTCAGACCTGCCTGTTGGATGATGATCTTGTCATGTTGCAGTTTGAGGATGGTATGGAATTTGTTTTCCAGGCTTGATCTGCATCATTTCTTTGTGCTGATCTTGCTCAGTAATGAAAGAAATTTTGAAACGTAAAATGTGTTTTTCAATAAAATATACTTCAGTAACTGCTTCAAAATATCTGATCGACAATGTACCTGAAATGAATAATGTCTGAATTATCTTTCCTCATTGTTCAAACAAAATAATACTTCGGGAATAACATTTGCTTCCAGAACTACTTCAAATAATGTCACTAGAATGTCTTACACATACATCTAATTGAATGTAATTCAATTTTTGATGTACCTAATATTAAATAAACCAGAATGTTTGTAAACCTGAATAGCCGCGAGAAGGGGAAAACCCTACTAAATTCTTTTCTTCACTTGCAAAATAGCAACAATATAAATAAAACTTTTGAAAGAATGAGAGGGAACACAACACATGTATCATTTTGACATTATGACATAATTCCACAATCTTTACAAAAAATTATTAAGCCTTGCAGCAGTAAGCTTTTATAATATTTAATAGCTAATATTTTATCTGTCTCCCAAACAACATAATATTTTATCTGTCTCCCTAATGACATATGTTATCTGTCTACCTAATGACATAATATTTTATCCGTCTCCCTAGTGGTGTATTTTATATTCTCCTGAATGATCTGTGTTATCTGGAGTCGTGGGTTCATCGAAGGTGGGAGGATGATCCAGTAAATTGGTCGGTCTCACTAGGTTGGACCTAACTAGACAGTCCATCATATCCAGCCAGTTGCTAGAAATGAGCATGTATTATTTGAAAAAAAAATAAACTAGACCGAGTGAGGCTATGTTTGCAGAATGCACGATAAAGGGCGAGAGGAGGGTAACCCAGTGAGGCAGTGCTTGTCGATAGGCCATAACAGGGCAAGAGGAGGATGAACCAGTGGGGCTTTGTAGAATAGGTTTGTAGAATAGGCCAAAATAAGGTCGAGAGGGGATGATCCAGTGAGGCTGTATTTGTAGATAGGCTATAATAGGGTCAGAGGAGGAAGACCCAGTGAGGCAGTGTTTGTAGATAGACTATAATAAGGCGAGAGGAAGATAACCCAGTGGGGCAGTGTTTGTAGATAGACTATAACATGGCAAGAGAAGGATGACCCAGTGCAGTGGGGCAGTGTCTGTAGACAGACTATAATATGGCAAGAGGAGGATGACCCAGTGAGGCAGTGTTTGTAGATAGGCTATAATAGGGCGAGAGGAGGATGACCCAATGAGGCAGTATTTGTAGTTAGGCTATAATAAGGCGAGACGGGGATGACCTAATGTGGGAGTGTTTGTAAATACGCTACAGAAGGGCAAGATGAAGTTGACCCAGTGAGGCAGTGTTTGTAGAATAGGCTATAATAGGGTGTGACAAGGATGACCCAGTGAGGAAGTGTTCATAGAATAGACTATAATAGGGTGAGAGGAAGATGACCCAGTGTGGCAGTGGTTTTAGATAAACTATACATATTTAACTGTCTACCTAATGCACAATATTTTATCTGTCTCCCCAATAACATATTTTATATGTCTCCCCAATGACATACGTTATCTGTCTACATGATGCATAATATTTTATCTGTCTACCTAATAATAGGGTCTCCCAGTGGCCAAGTGGTTAGCAAGTTTGGCTCCTAGTCAATAGGCTGTAACCAATGTGGGTTCGAATCACATATGTGTCAGATGCTGGGAACCTGCCCTGATATGACCCTGGCTATTGAAAGGGGTGTAAAGCAACCACTTATTTTACTGTCTACCTAATACACAATATTTTATCTGTCTCCTTAATGACACATTTTATCTGTCTCTCTAATGCACAATATTTCATCTGTTTCCATATTAACATAATATTTTATCTGTCCCCCTAATGACATATGTTATCTGTCTACCTAATGACATAATATTTTATCTGTCTCCCTAATGATACATTTTATCTGTCTTCTGAATGAGAGATGATATCTGTCTCCTTAATATTTTATCTGTCTCCCAAACAACATAATATTTTATCTGTCTCCCTAATGACATATGTTATCTGTCTACCTAATGACATAATATTTTATCTGTCTCCCTAATGGTGTATTTGATCTTCTCCTGAATGATCTGTGTTATCTGGAGTCGTGGGTTCATCGAAGGTGGGAGGACGACCCAGTAAATTGGTCGGTCTCACTAGGTTGGACCTAACTAAACAGTCCATCATATCCAGCCAGTTGCTAGAAATGAGCATGCATTATTTGAAAAAAAAATAAGCTGGACCGAGTGAGGCTATGTTTGCAGAATGCACGATAAAGGGCGAGAGGAGGGTAACCCAGTGGGGCAGTGCTTGTCGATAGGCCATAACAGGGCAAGAGGAGGATGAACCAGTGGGGCTTTGTAGAATAGGTTTGTAGAATAGGCCAAAATAAGGTCGAGAGGGGATGATCCAGTGAGGCTGTATTTGTAGATAGGCTACAATAGGGTCAGAGGAGGAAGACCCAGTGAGGCAGTGTTTGTAGATAGACTATAATAAGGCGAGAGGAAGATAACCCAGTGGGGCAGTGTTTGTAGATAGACTATAACATGGCAAGAGAAGGATGACCCAGTGCAGTGGGGCAGTGTCTGTAGACAGACTATAATATGGCAAGAGGAGGATGACCCAGTGAGGCAGTGTTTGTAGATAGGCTATAATAGGGCGAGAGGAGGATGACCCAATGAGGCAGTATTTGTAGTTAGGCTATAATAAGGCGAGACGGGGATGACCTAATGTGGGAGTGTTTGTAAATACGCTACAGAAGGGCAAGATGAAGTTGACCCAGTGAGGCAGTGTTTGTAGAATAGGCTATAATAGGGTGTGACAAGGATGACCCAGTGAGGAAGTGTTCATAGAATAGACTATAATAGGGTGAGAGGAAGATGACCCAGTGTGGCAGTGGTTTTAGATAAACTATACATATTTAACTGTCTACCTAATGCACAATATTTTATCTGTCTCCCCAATAACATATTTTATATGTCTCCCTAATGACATACGTTATCTGTCTACATGATGCATAATATTTTATCTGTCTACCTAATAATACGGTCTCCCAGTGGCCAAGTGGTTAGCAAGTTTGGCTCCTAGTCAATAGGCTGTAACCAATGTGGGTTCGAATCACATATGTGTCAGATGCTGGGAACCTGCCCTGATATGACCCTGGCTATTGAAAGGGGTGTAAAGCAACCACTTATTTTACTGTCTACCTAATACACAATATTTTATCTGTCTCCTTAATGACACATTTTATCTGTCTCTCTAATGCACAATATTTCATCTGTTTCCATATTAACATAATATTTTATCTGTCCCCCTAATGACATATGTTATCTGTCTACCTAATGACATAATATTTTATCTGTCTCCCTAATGATACATTTTATCCGTCTTCTGAATGAGAGATGATATCTGTCTCCTTAATATTTTATCTGTCTCCCAAACAACATAATATTTTATCTGTCTCCCTAATGACATATGTTATCTGTCTACCTAATGACATAATATTTTATCTGTCTCCCTAATGGTGTATTTGATCTTCTCCTGAATGATCTGTGTTATCTGGAGTCGTGGGTTCATCGAAGGTGGGAGGACGACCCAGTAAATTGGTCGGTCTCACTAGGTTGGACCTAACTAAACAGTCCATCATATCCAGCCAGTTGCTAGAAATGCATTATTTGAAAAAAAAATAAGCTGGACCGAGTGAGGCTATGTTTGCAGAATGCACGATAAAGGGCGAGAGGAGGGTAACCCAGTGGGGCAGTGCTTGTCGATAGGCCATAACAGGGCAAGAGGAGGATGAACCAGTGGGGCTTTGTAGAATAGGTTTGTAGAATAGGCCAAAATAAGGTCGAGAGGGGATGATCCAGTGAGGCTGTATTTGTAGATAGGCTACAATAGGGTCAGAGGAGGAAGACCCAGTGAGGCAGTGTTTGTAGATAGACTATAATAAGGCGAGAGGAAGATAACCCAGTGGGGCAGTGTTTGTAGATAGACTATAACATGGCAAGAGAAGGATGACCCAGTGCAGTGGGGCAGTGTCTGTAGACAGACTATAATATGGCAAGAGGAGGATGACCCAGTGAGGCAGTGTTTGTAGATAGGCTATAATAGGGCGAGAGGAGGATGACCCAATGAGGCAGTATTTGTAGTTAGGCTATAATAAGGCGAGACGGGGATGACCTAATGTGGGAGTGTTTGTAAATACGCTACAGAAGGGCAAGATGAAGTTGACCCAGTGAGGCAGTGTTTGTAGAATAGGCTATAATAGGGTGTGACAAGGATGACCCAGTGAGGAAGTGTTCATAGAATAGACTATAATAGGGTGAGAGGAAGATGACCCAGTGTGGCAGTGGTTTTAGATAAACTATACATATTTAACTGTCTACCTAATGCACAATATTTTATCTGTCTCCCCAATAACATATTTTATATGTCTCCCTAATGACATACGTTATCTGTCTACATGATGCATAATATTTTATCTGTCTACCTAATAATACGGTCTCCCAGTGGCCAAGTGGTTAGCAAGTTTGGCTCCTAGTCAATAGGCTGTAACCAATGTGGGTTCGAATCACATATGTGTCAGATGCTGGGAACCTGCCCTGATATGACCCTGGCTATTGAAAGGGGTGTAAAGCAACCACTTATTTTACTGTCTACCTAATACACAATATTTTATCTGTCTCCTTAATGACACATTTTATCTGTCTCTCTAATGCACAATATTTCATCTGTTTCCATATTAACATAATATTTTATCTGTCCCCCTAATGACATATGTTATCTGTCTACCTAATGACATAATATTTTATCTGTCTCCCTAATGATACATTTTATCTGTCTTCTGAATGAGAGATGATATCTGTCTCCTTAATATTTTATCTGTCTCCCAAACAACATAATATTTTATCTGTCTCCCTAATGACATATGTTATCTGTCTACCTAATGACATAATATTTTATCTGTCTCCCTAATGGTGTATTTGATCTTCTCCTGAATGATCTGTGTTATCTGGAGTCGTGGGTTCATCGAAGGTGGGAGGACGACCCAGTAAATTGGTCGGTCTCACTAGGTTGGACCTAACTAAACAGTCCATCATATCCAGCCAGTTGCTAGAAATGAGCATGCATTATTTGAAAAAAAAATAAGCTGGACCGAGTGAGGCTATGTTTGCAGAATGCACGATAAAGGGCGAGAGGAGGGTAACCCAGTGGGGCAGTGCTTGTCGATAGGCCATAACAGGGCAAGAGGAGGATGAACCAGTGGGGCTTTGTAGAATAGGTTTGTAGAATAGGCCAAAATAAGGTCGAGAGGGGATGATCCAGTGAGGCTGTATTTGTAGATAGGCTACAATAGGGTCAGAGGAGGAAGACCCAGTGAGGCAGTGTTTGTAGATAGACTATAATAAGGCGAGAGGAAGATAACCCAGTGGGGCAGTGTTTGTAGATAGACTATAACATGGCAAGAGAAGGATGACCCAGTGCAGTGGGGCAGTGTCTGTAGACAGACTATAATATGGCAAGAGGAGGATGACCCAGTGAGGCAGTGTTTGTAGATAGGCTATAATAGGGCGAGAGGAGGATGACCCAATGAGGCAGTATTTGTAGTTAGGCTATAATAAGGCGAGACGGGGATGACCTAATGTGGGAGTGTTTGTAAATACGCTACAGAAGGGCAAGATGAAGTTGACCCAGTGAGGCAGTGTTTGTAGAATAGGCTATAATAGGGTGTGACAAGGATGACCCAGTGAGGAAGTGTTCATAGAATAGACTATAATAGGGTGAGAGGAAGATGACCCAGTGTGGCAGTGGTTTTAGATAAACTATACATATTTAACTGTCTACCTAATGCACAATATTTTATCTGTCTCCCCAATAACATATTTTATATGTCTCCCTAATGACATACGTTATCTGTCTACATGATGCATAATATTTTATCTGTCTACCTAATAATACGGTCTCCCAGTGGCCAAGTGGTTAGCAAGTTTGGCTCCTAGTCAATAGGCTGTAACCAATGTGGGTTCGAATCACGTATGTGTCAGATGCTGGGAACCTGCCCTGATATGACCCTGGCTATTGAAAGGGGTGTAAAGCAACCACTTATTTTACTGTCTACCTAATACACAATATTTTATCTGTCTCCTTAATGACACATTTTATCTGTCTCTCTAATGCACAATATTTCATCTGTTTCCATATTAACATAATATTTTATCTGTCCCCCTAATGACATATGTTATCTGTCTACCTAATGACATAATATTTTATCTGTCTCCCTAATGATACATTTTATCTGTCTTCTGAATGAGAGATGATATCTGTCTCCTTATTATTTTATCTGTCTCCCAAACAACATAATATTTTATCTGTCTCCCTAATGACATATGTTATCTGTCTACCTAATGACATAATATTTTATCTGTCTCCCTAATGGTGTATTTGATCTTCTCCTGAATGATCTGTGTTATCTGGAGTCGTGGGTTCATCGAAGGTGGGAGGACGACCCAGTAAATTGGTCGGTCTCACTAGGTTGGACCTAACTAAACAGTCCATCATATCCAGCCAGTTGCTAGAAATGAGCATGCATTATTTGAAAAAAAAATAAGCTGGACCGAGTGAGGCTATGTTTGCAGAATGCACGATAAAGGGCGAGAGGAGGGTAACCCAGTGGGGCAGTGCTTGTCGATAGGCCATAACAGGGCAAGAGGAGGATGAACCAGTGGGGCTTTGTAGAATAGGTTTGTAGAATAGGCCAAAATAAGGTCGAGAGGGGATGATCCAGTGAGGCTGTATTTGTAGATAGGCTACAATAGGGTCAGAGGAGGAAGACCCAGTGAGGCAGTGTTTGTAGATAGACTATAATAAGGCGAGAGGAAGATAACCCAGTGGGGCAGTGTTTGTAGATAGACTATAACATGGCAAGAGAAGGATGACCCAGTGCAGTGGGGCAGTGTCTGTAGACAGACTATAATATGGCAAGAGGAGGATGACCCAGTGAGGTAGTGTTTGTAGATAGGCTATAATAGGGCGAGAGGAGGATGACCCAATGAGGCAGTATTTGTAGTTAGGCTATAATAAGGCGAGACGGGGATGACCTAATGTGGGAGTGTTTGTAAATACGCTACAGAAGGGCAAGATGAAGTTGACCCAGTGAGGCAGTGTTTGTAGAATAGGCTATAATAGGGTGTGACAAGGATGACCCAGTGAGGAAGTGTTCATAGAATAGACTATAATAGGGTGAGAGGAAGATGACCCAGTGAGGCAGTGGTTTTAGATAAACTATACATATTTAACTGTCTACCTAATGCACAATATTTTATCTGTCTCCCCAATAACATGTTTTATATGTCTCCCTAATGACATACGTTATCTGTCTACATGATGCATAATATTTTATCTGTCTACCTAATAATAGGGTCTCCCAGTGGCCAAGTGGTTAGCAAGTTTGGCTCCTAGTCAATAGGCTGTAACCAATGTGGGTTCGAATCACATATGTGTCAGATGCTGGGAACCTGCCCTGATATGACCCTGGCTATTGAAAGGGGTGTAAAGCAACCACTTATTTTACTGTCTACCTAATACACAATATTTTATCTGTCTCCTTAATGACACATTTTATCTGTCTCTCTAATGCACAATATTTCATCTGTTTCCATATTAACATAATATTTTATCTGTCCCCCTAATGACATATGTTATCTGTCTACCTAATGACATAATATTTTATCTGTCTCCCTAATGATACATTTTATCTGTCTTCTGAATGAGAGATGATATCTGTCTCCTTAATATTTTATCTGTCTCCCAAACAACATAATATTTTATCTGTCTCCCTAATGACATATGTTATCTGTCTACCTAATGACATAATATTTTATCTGTCTCCCTAATGGTGTATTTGATCTTCTCCTGAATGATCTGTGTTATCTGGAGTCGTGGGTTCATCGAAGGTGGGAGGACGACCCAGTAAATTGGTCGGTCTCACTAGGTTGGACCTAACTAAACAGTCCATCATATCCAGCCAGTTGCTAGAAATGAGCATGCATTATTTGAAAAAAAAATAAGCTGGACCGAGTGAGGCTATGTTTGCAGAATGCACGATAAAGGGCGAGAGGAGGGTAACCCAGTGGGGCAGTGCTTGTCGATAGGCCATAACAGGGCAAGAGGAGGATGAACCAGTGGGGCTTTGTAGAATAGGTTTGTAGAATAGGCCAAAATAAGGTCGAGAGGGGATGATCCAGTGAGGCTGTATTTGTAGATAGGCTACAATAGGGTCAGAGGAGGAAGACCCAGTGAGGCAGTG
Source organism: Sabellastarte sp. h YS-2021 (assembly GCA_964017235.1). Taxonomy (NCBI): domain Eukaryota; kingdom Metazoa; phylum Annelida; class Polychaeta; order Sabellida; family Sabellidae; genus Sabellastarte; species Sabellastarte sp. h YS-2021. The sequence continues at coordinate 161,008,775 of OZ024927.1, read as the reverse complement.
TTTGTAGATAGACTATAATAAGGCGAGAGGAAGATAACCCAGTGGGGCAGTGTTTGTAGATAGACTATAACATGGCAAGAGAAGGATGACCCAGTGCAGTGGGGCAGTGTCTGTAGACAGACTATAATATGGCAAGAGGAGGATGACCCAGTGAGGCAGTGTTTGTAGATAGGCTATAATAGGGCGAGAGGAGGATGACCCAATGAGGCAGTATTTGTAGTTAGGCTATAATAAGGCGAGACGGGGATGACCTAATGTGGGAGTGTTTGTAAATACGCTACAGAAGGGCAAGATGAAGTTGACCCAGTGAGGCAGTGTTTGTAGAATAGGCTATAATAGGGTGTGACAAGGATGACCCAGTGAGGAAGTGTTCATAGAATAGACTATAATAGGGTGAGAGGAAGATGACCCAGTGTGGCAGTGGTTTTAGATAAACTATACATATTTAACTGTCTACCTAATGCACAATATTTTATCTGTCTCCCCAATAACATATTTTATATGTCTCCCTAATGACATACGTTATCTGTCTACATGATGCATAATATTTTATCTGTCTACCTAATAATACGGTCTCCCAGTGGCCAAGTGGTTAGCAAGTTTGGCTCCTAGTCAATAGGCTGTAACCAATGTGGGTTCGAATCACATATGTGTCAGATGCTGGGAACCTGCCCTGATATGACCCTGGCTATTGAAAGGGGTGTAAAGCAACCACTTATTTTACTGTCTACCTAATACACAATATTTTATCTGTCTCCTTAATGACACATTTTATCTGTCTCTCTAATGCACAATATTTCATCTGTTTCCATATTAACATAATATTTTATCTGTCCCCCTAATGACATATGTTATCTGTCTACCTAATGACATAATATTTTATCTGTCTCCCTAATGATACATTTTATCCGTCTTCTGAATGAGAGATGATATCTGTCTCCTTAATATTTTATCTGTCTCCCAAACAACATAATATTTTATCTGTCTCCCTAATGACATATGTTATCTGTCTACCTAATGACATAATATTTTATCTGTCTCCCTAATGGTGTATTTGATCTTCTCCTGAATGATCTGTGTTATCTGGAGTCGTGGGTTCATCGAAGGTGGGAGGACGACCCAGTAAATTGGTCGGTCTCACTAGGTTGGACCTAACTAAACAGTCCATCATATCCAGCCAGTTGCTAGAAATGCATTATTTGAAAAAAAAATAAGCTGGACCGAGTGAGGCTATGTTTGCAGAATGCACGATAAAGGGCGAGAGGAGGGTAACCCAGTGGGGCAGTGCTTGTCGATAGGCCATAACAGGGCAAGAGGAGGATGAACCAGTGGGGCTTTGTAGAATAGGTTTGTAGAATAGGCCAAAATAAGGTCGAGAGGGGATGATCCAGTGAGGCTGTATTTGTAGATAGGCTACAATAGGGTCAGAGGAGGAAGACCCAGTGAGGCAGTGTTTGTAGATAGACTATAATAAGGCGAGAGGAAGATAACCCAGTGGGGCAGTGTTTGTAGATAGACTATAACATGGCAAGAGAAGGATGACCCAGTGCAGTGGGGCAGTGTCTGTAGACAGACTATAATATGGCAAGAGGAGGATGACCCAGTGAGGCAGTGTTTGTAGATAGGCTATAATAGGGCGAGAGGAGGATGACCCAATGAGGCAGTATTTGTAGTTAGGCTATAATAAGGCGAGACGGGGATGACCTAATGTGGGAGTGTTTGTAAATACGCTACAGAAGGGCAAGATGAAGTTGACCCAGTGAGGCAGTGTTTGTAGAATAGGCTATAATAGGGTGTGACAAGGATGACCCAGTGAGGAAGTGTTCATAGAATAGACTATAATAGGGTGAGAGGAAGATGACCCAGTGTGGCAGTGGTTTTAGATAAACTATACATATTTAACTGTCTACCTAATGCACAATATTTTATCTGTCTCCCCAATAACATATTTTATATGTCTCCCTAATGACATACGTTATCTGTCTACATGATGCATAATATTTTATCTGTCTACCTAATAATACGGTCTCCCAGTGGCCAAGTGGTTAGCAAGTTTGGCTCCTAGTCAATAGGCTGTAACCAATGTGGGTTCGAATCACATATGTGTCAGATGCTGGGAACCTGCCCTGATATGACCCTGGCTATTGAAAGGGGTGTAAAGCAACCACTTATTTTACTGTCTACCTAATACACAATATTTTATCTGTCTCCTTAATGACACATTTTATCTGTCTCTCTAATGCACAATATTTCATCTGTTTCCATATTAACATAATATTTTATCTGTCCCCCTAATGACATATGTTATCTGTCTACCTAATGACATAATATTTTATCTGTCTCCCTAATGATACATTTTATCTGTCTTCTGAATGAGAGATGATATCTGTCTCCTTAATATTTTATCTGTCTCCCAAACAACATAATATTTTATCTGTCTCCCTAATGACATATGTTATCTGTCTACCTAATGACATAATATTTTATCTGTCTCCCTAATGGTGTATTTGATCTTCTCCTGAATGATCTGTGTTATCTGGAGTCGTGGGTTCATCGAAGGTGGGAGGACGACCCAGTAAATTGGTCGGTCTCACTAGGTTGGACCTAACTAAACAGTCCATCATATCCAGCCAGTTGCTAGAAATGAGCATGCATTATTTGAAAAAAAAATAAGCTGGACCGAGTGAGGCTATGTTTGCAGAATGCACGATAAAGGGCGAGAGGAGGGTAACCCAGTGGGGCAGTGCTTGTCGATAGGCCATAACAGGGCAAGAGGAGGATGAACCAGTGGGGCTTTGTAGAATAGGTTTGTAGAATAGGCCAAAATAAGGTCGAGAGGGGATGATCCAGTGAGGCTGTATTTGTAGATAGGCTACAATAGGGTCAGAGGAGGAAGACCCAGTGAGGCAGTGTTTGTAGATAGACTATAATAAGGCGAGAGGAAGATAACCCAGTGGGGCAGTGTTTGTAGATAGACTATAACATGGCAAGAGAAGGATGACCCAGTGCAGTGGGGCAGTGTCTGTAGACAGACTATAATATGGCAAGAGGAGGATGACCCAGTGAGGCAGTGTTTGTAGATAGGCTATAATAGGGCGAGAGGAGGATGACCCAATGAGGCAGTATTTGTAGTTAGGCTATAATAAGGCGAGACGGGGATGACCTAATGTGGGAGTGTTTGTAAATACGCTACAGAAGGGCAAGATGAAGTTGACCCAGTGAGGCAGTGTTTGTAGAATAGGCTATAATAGGGTGTGACAAGGATGACCCAGTGAGGAAGTGTTCATAGAATAGACTATAATAGGGTGAGAGGAAGATGACCCAGTGTGGCAGTGGTTTTAGATAAACTATACATATTTAACTGTCTACCTAATGCACAATATTTTATCTGTCTCCCCAATAACATATTTTATATGTCTCCCTAATGACATACGTTATCTGTCTACATGATGCATAATATTTTATCTGTCTACCTAATAATACGGTCTCCCAGTGGCCAAGTGGTTAGCAAGTTTGGCTCCTAGTCAATAGGCTGTAACCAATGTGGGTTCGAATCACGTATGTGTCAGATGCTGGGAACCTGCCCTGATATGACCCTGGCTATTGAAAGGGGTGTAAAGCAACCACTTATTTTACTGTCTACCTAATACACAATATTTTATCTGTCTCCTTAATGACACATTTTATCTGTCTCTCTAATGCACAATATTTCATCTGTTTCCATATTAACATAATATTTTATCTGTCCCCCTAATGACATATGTTATCTGTCTACCTAATGACATAATATTTTATCTGTCTCCCTAATGATACATTTTATCTGTCTTCTGAATGAGAGATGATATCTGTCTCCTTATTATTTTATCTGTCTCCCAAACAACATAATATTTTATCTGTCTCCCTAATGACATATGTTATCTGTCTACCTAATGACATAATATTTTATCTGTCTCCCTAATGGTGTATTTGATCTTCTCCTGAATGATCTGTGTTATCTGGAGTCGTGGGTTCATCGAAGGTGGGAGGACGACCCAGTAAATTGGTCGGTCTCACTAGGTTGGACCTAACTAAACAGTCCATCATATCCAGCCAGTTGCTAGAAATGAGCATGCATTATTTGAAAAAAAAATAAGCTGGACCGAGTGAGGCTATGTTTGCAGAATGCACGATAAAGGGCGAGAGGAGGGTAACCCAGTGGGGCAGTGCTTGTCGATAGGCCATAACAGGGCAAGAGGAGGATGAACCAGTGGGGCTTTGTAGAATAGGTTTGTAGAATAGGCCAAAATAAGGTCGAGAGGGGATGATCCAGTGAGGCTGTATTTGTAGATAGGCTACAATAGGGTCAGAGGAGGAAGACCCAGTGAGGCAGTGTTTGTAGATAGACTATAATAAGGCGAGAGGAAGATAACCCAGTGGGGCAGTGTTTGTAGATAGACTATAACATGGCAAGAGAAGGATGACCCAGTGCAGTGGGGCAGTGTCTGTAGACAGACTATAATATGGCAAGAGGAGGATGACCCAGTGAGGTAGTGTTTGTAGATAGGCTATAATAGGGCGAGAGGAGGATGACCCAATGAGGCAGTATTTGTAGTTAGGCTATAATAAGGCGAGACGGGGATGACCTAATGTGGGAGTGTTTGTAAATACGCTACAGAAGGGCAAGATGAAGTTGACCCAGTGAGGCAGTGTTTGTAGAATAGGCTATAATAGGGTGTGACAAGGATGACCCAGTGAGGAAGTGTTCATAGAATAGACTATAATAGGGTGAGAGGAAGATGACCCAGTGAGGCAGTGGTTTTAGATAAACTATACATATTTAACTGTCTACCTAATGCACAATATTTTATCTGTCTCCCCAATAACATGTTTTATATGTCTCCCTAATGACATACGTTATCTGTCTACATGATGCATAATATTTTATCTGTCTACCTAATAATAGGGTCTCCCAGTGGCCAAGTGGTTAGCAAGTTTGGCTCCTAGTCAATAGGCTGTAACCAATGTGGGTTCGAATCCCATATGTGTCAGATGCTGGGAACCTGCCCTGATATGACCCTGGCTATTGAAAGGGGTGTAAAGCAACCACTTACTTTACTGTCTACCTAATACACAATATTTTATCTGTCACCTTAATGACATATTTTATCTGTCTCTCTAATGCACAATATTTCATCTGTTTCCATATTAACATAATATTTTATCTGTCCCCCTAATGACATATGTTATTGGTCTACCTAATGACATAATATTTTATCTGTCTCCCTATGATACATTTTATCTGTCTTCTGAATGACAGATGATATCTGTCTCCTTAATATTTTATCTGTCTCCCAAACAACACAATATTTTATCTGTCTCCCTAATGACATATGTTATCTGTCTACCTAATGACATAATATTTTATCTGTCTCCCTAATGGTGTATTTTATCTTCTCCTGAATGATCTGTGTTATCTGGAGTCGTGGGTTCATCGAAGGTGGGAGGACGACCCAGTAAATTGGTCGGTCTCACTAGGTTGGACCTAACTAGACAGTCCATCATATCCAGCCAGTTGCTAGAAATGAGCATCCATTATTTGAAAAAAAATAAACTGGACCCAGTGAGGCTATGTTTGCAGAATGCACGATAAAGGGCGAGAGGAGGGTAACCCAGTGAGGCAGTGCTTGTCGATAGGCCATAACAGGGCAAGAGGAGGATGAACCATTTTGGGCTTTGTAGAATAGGTTTGTAGAATAGGCCAAAATAAGGTCGAGAGGGGATGATCCAGTGAGGCTGTATTTGTAGATAGGCTATAATAGGGTCAGAGGAGGAATACCCAGTGAGGCAGTGTTTGTAGATAGACTGTAATAAGGCGAGAGGAAGATAGCCCAGTGGGGCAGTGTTTGTAGATAGACTATAATATGGCAAGAGAAGAATGACCCAGTGGGGCAGTGTCTGTAGACAGACTATAATATGGCAAGAGGAGGATGACCCAGTGAGGCAGTGTTTGTAGATAGGCTATAATAGGGCAAGAGGAGGATGCCCCAATGAGGCAGTATTTGTAGTTAGGCTATAATAAGGTGAGAGGGGGATGACTTATGTGGGAGTGTTTGTAAATATGCTACAGAAGGGCAAGATGAAGTTGACCCAGTGAGGTAGTGTTTGTAGAATAGGCTATAATAGGGTGTGACAAGGATGACCCAGTGAGGAAGTGTTCATAGAATAGACTATAATAGGGTGAGAGGAAGATGACCCAGTGAGGCAGTGGTTTAAGATAAACTATACATATTTAACTGTCTACCTAATGCACAATATTTTATCTGTCTCCCCAATAACATGTTTTATATGTCTCCCTAATGACATACGTTATCTGTCTACATGATGCATAATATTTTATCTGTCTACCTAATAATAGGGTCTCCCAGTGGCCAAGTGGTTAGCAAGTTTGGCTCCTAGTCAATAGGCTGTAACCAATGTGGGTTCGAATCCCATATGTGTCAGATGCTGGGAACCTGCCCTGATATGACCCTGGCTATTGAAAGGGGTGTAAAGCAACCACTTACTTTACTGTCTACCTAATACACAATATTTTATCTGTCACCTTAATGACATATTTTATCTGTCTCTCTAATGCACAATATTTCATCTGTTTCCATATTAACATAATATTTTATCTGTCCCCCTAATGACATATGTTATTGGTCTACCTAATGACATAATATTTTATCTGTTTCCCTATGATACATTTTATCTGTCTTCTGAATGACAGATGATATCTGTCTCCTTAATATTTTATCTGTCTCCCAAACAACATAATATTTTATCTGTCTCCCTAATGACATATGTTATCTGTCTACCTAATGACATAATATTTTATCTGTCTCCCTAATGGTGTATTTTATCTTCTCCTGAATGATCTGTGTTATCTGGAGTCGTGGGTTCATCGAAGGTGGGAGGACGACCCAGTAAATTGGTCGGTCTCACTAGGTTGGACCTAACTAGACAGTCCATCATATCCAGCCAGTTGCTAGAAATGAGCATGCATTATTTGAAAAAAAAATAAACTGGACCCAGTGAGGCTATGTTTGCAGAATGCACGATAAAGGGCGAGAGGAGGGTAACCCAGTGAGGCAGTGCTTGTCGATAGGCCATAACAGGGCAAGAGGAGGATGAACCATTTTGGGCTTTGTAGAATAGGTTTGTAGAATAGGCCAAAATAAGGTCGAGAGGGGATGATCCAGTGAGGCTGTATTTGTAGATAGGCTATAATAGGGTCAGAGGAGGAATACCCAGTGAGGCAGTGTTTGTAGATAGACTGTAATAAGGCGAGAGGAAGATAGCCCAGTGGGGCAGTGTTTGTAGATAGACTATAATATGGCAAGAGGAGGATGACCCAGTGAGGCAGTGTTTGTAGATAGGCTATAATAGGGCAAGAGGAGGATGCCCCAATGAGGCAGTATTTGTAGTTAGGCTATAATAAGGTGAGAGGGGGATGACCTAATGTGGGAGTGTTTGTAAATATGCTACAGAAGGGCAAGATGAAGTTGACCCAGTGAGGTAGTGTTTGTAGAATAGGCTATAATAGGGTGTGACAAGGATGACCCAGTGAGGAAGTGTTCATAGAATAGACTATAATAGGGTGAGAGGAAGATGACCCAGTGAGGCAGTGGTTTTAGATAAACTATACATATTTAACTGTCTACCTAATGCACAATATTTTATCTGTCTCCCCAATAACATGTTTTATATGTCTCCCTAATGACATACATTATCTGTCTACATGATGCATAATATTTTATCTGTCTACCTAATAATAGGGTCTCCCAGTGGCCAAGTGGTTAGCAAGTTTGGCTCCTAGTCAATAGGCTGTAACCAATGTGGGTTCGAATCCCATATGTGTCAGATGCTGGGAACCTGCCCTGATATGACCCTGGCTATTGAAAGGGGTGTAAAGCAACCACTTACTTTACTGTCTACCTAATACACAACATTTTATCTGTCTCCTTAATGACATATTTTATCTGTCTCTCTAATGCACAATATTTCATCTGTTTCCATATTAGCATAATATTTTATCTCCCCATCTATCTCCCCCCCATCTATCTATCTATCTATTTATTCCACCATCAGTAATGCACTCATTCAAAACATTCACATTTTTTACGATTTTTCATTCCTTAACTTTAACTCATACCATTTGTACTCGTTCTATTGTAAAAATGCTTTTAAGCTGTTTATACTCTTTTTATTTGATCAAAATCCATCAAATAATAAGGTAGATATGGCATTTTGAAAATTTCAAGTGGGAGCAAATCTATTGCAAACAAACTTACGAGAAACGTTAAAACATGCATTAATATTATTATTCCCAAAATAGCGGGCGGATAATGAAAGAATCTGTGCAAATATGGTGTTTTATGGACCTTTAAAAAAACATTAATGAGCTAGGGAATGCCTGCCTATCTAATAATAATACTACTTAGAGCTATCCCTCTATAATTGTCAGAGGAACTCAAACACTGATTATTTTTTGGAATTGGTATTATTGTAGACAAAAGCATGTATCCAGGAATATAGTTAAATTTCATGATAAGATTAAAAAGTAAACATAGATAAACAGACAATTTTATTGGACCATTAATAATATGAGATGACTCACAACCTGTATTTCCATCACTTTTACCATGCTTTAATTGCTTTATACTATAACAGATATCACTGATACTTATACAGTGTTTGTTATAACAGCTACCATGTATACAGTTACAAAGTACACTTTCCTGTGTTTTTTTGCTTTATATGTGATATTTGTACTTTATCATATGATACACTTGAGAACAACTTTTTATACTTTTCAGAGAACAAATTAGCTATATTTGATTCACCACTGACACCATCAACTGATAGTGCTAAATTGTTACTTTTACCTTTTGTTTTCTTAATTTCAGCCCAAAAGCTGTGTACTTTTTTATTAGCTATGTAATCACCTAATTTCTCAGTTAGTATTGAATCAGAATTTTTCTTAACATATCTCAAACAGTAGTGGTACTCTGTTCTGGTTTTGTTTCTGATAAATTGAAGGTAACCACTTTGTGGCCTGCCATTTTCCTTCCAGATATTATGCCACATAAGGGACCGTTTTCTGTATGGTTCTACATATTCTTTCCACCCTGGTACAGTTTTCCATTTAGAAGAGATCCCTTTCTGTGGAACTGACAATAACCCAGCAGATAAGCAACTATTAACAATGTCTTCATAAAATTGCTGAATTTTTACATTATTCGATTCATCCTGATAACACTGAGACTTTTGGCCATAGTTTTGCCTTTGATGCTCCTGAGATCTGGAATGAACACCCAAATGATGTGGGCTGCTCAACCTCAGTTGCTTCCTTTAGGAAAAAGCTCAAAACTTACTTGTTTGCAAGAGCCTATCTACCATTGCCTCCCCTGTCACCACTGTGTCTCCTTGGTATGACCTGGCTATGTCATTGGATTAATGTTTATTGCCTTGTTTTATGTTAAGATGCGCCTTAGAGTCTCTCATTGATGGCGATTAAGCACAATAAAGTCCACATTATATTAGATTACAAAATTGTCAACAAGCGTGGATTTTTCATAAATATTTCTTAAACTATGTAACCTAAAATAATATATATATATAATCAAAAGAGTACTTTTACAGAGCGTCTGCTTCTTTTTGTTGTATTAAGATAGTTGCAAAAATGAGGGAGAAGTCTCAACTTAAAAATTCAAGTTTTTATATTTACTGGTGCCCATAACTATGAGTAGGTTAATTTGTTTCATTGTATCAGTAAATATTGACGTACCACTGAAGTAGATTGGTTGGTAATAAATGTGAAACAACCCTGTTGGTTTATATTTTTTTAATTTATCATTTGAGAAGGCTAAACAATCAGTCCCCATCCTTCATCTTTAAACCTAGACATAGCGTGTACAGTACTCGTAGAAGTCAAGAAGATGGTGTGGTGCTGGAGGTTCCTCACTTTGTCCCATCAGTATACAAGTCAACCAAGCCATTTGGTCTCAGCTATGCATACGATGCTCCTAACATTTGGAAAGTTTATGTTTTTATCAGTCTTTCTCAGTAGCCCTGCTATTTTTTTCTGGTTATATTATTGTTAATCTTTGCATTCCTGTATTATGCGCCTGGTGTCTGTCTTGAAGGTAGAGATTAAGTGCTGTAAGAGTACTATTAAAATTATAATTCTAACCCTGATTGTGTTGATTTGGATTCTCTTGAGATGAAATTTAAAATATAAAACTACTCATGAAATTTTTCTGTTGTATGTTTACAGAACCAAGTCCATGAGATCCAGTGTGCTTACACTAGCCGATAATATAAATACCAAGGCGGTCATAATAGTTAACCAAAGTATTTGTGCCATTGCAATATCACAACTTGGAGTGACAGAATAGCTTTAGGTCTCATTTGAGGTCATTAGAAATAAAGAACTGTCACAGTAATAAATATGGTATGGACTATAGAATGTGTAGAAGAAAGAGCATTTGCTCAGGTGTAACTATGGCATAGTATTTAAGCATGATATTAGTGGACTAACTCTTATTCAAAAGATTTTAATTGTTTAACCTTTTGAATAAGACTATCTCTTACTCAAGAGATTTTATTGTTGGGCCTTAGAATATGTCAAATACTGGAGATTAGAATCTGTCAAATGCTGGGGATTAAGCAATATAAAAGTTTATATTAGAATTATATTAAATATGTTATAACCCTTGCAATATCCTTCGTAAAAACAGATCTACCACTTCAAGCAAAGCCTTCACATCTACTCGCATTGGTCCACAGCCAAGTTGTGAGGAGAAGCCAAAATAATGCATCCCATGCTTCTGTGCTAGTTTCTTGTAGCAGAAATTTGGGTCATTCTTGCAAAGAACTTCCAGAATATATATTCCGGGCTTAGAGTACAGGATGTTGGACAGTCCTGCTCCATGCGGAGCCACAATAAGAGCTGCATGATAAAACATCAGCATGGTATCAGCAGAACTGGGTAGATGCTTGTCATCATACACAATAAACTGAAAACCATTCTTGGCTGCCAGGTGACTGATTAGTTCAGCAATGTCATTATGTTGTGCAAGCCACCTCTTCTTGCTCCTTTTGATAAGAATGATGTTGCGGTCTGCAGGAAACTTGAAGGTTTCGAAGAATGGGTCCATCAGAGCATATTCTTTCACATTCGATGAGTGACTGAATCTTGCTTTAGTAGAACCAGTAGAATTAGTGCTAGAAGAAACTTTATGTGAATGATTGTGAGATTTTAGTAAAACTTCTTCAGTGTACTGGTGGTAATATGATGAAAGAAGAAGTCCACTGGGTTCATGAATATCCCCACAGCCACCCCCCTGCGGTAGGTATACTATATCTGCTGACACCGAACCTGTCACAATCCTCTTTGGATCAAGTTCCAATACCTCAAGAGCATTCTGTGTAAAGGAAGACTTTGAACTAGTGTGGATATAAATATGATTGAATTCTCTCAAGAAGGCAACATATCCTGCAAGTCTTGGTATGTCTTCCACATTAGCATGGAAGAAACCCCCTCTCCAGTACTGTGATATAGAAAAGACTTCTTTGTAGTGACTCTGAGGGATACTAGTAGGTACATTTTTCTTTGTTGTACATCCTATTGGCATGATGAAATAGTCACCAGCAAGAACATAACCTAATGTATTTATCAGACCATGAGGAATGACATGTACAAACAGAGCTGGTGTGGTGACTTGACTATGCCGGTCAAAGTTTTGGAAATTTTCCTCTTGTCTGAAAGAAACAGCTGTACCAATGTGTTCATGACAATCTTGTGGGGTAAAATGATGTTTTATTGAACACTGGACCCGTGTTACACCCCATTTATAGTATATACCTGCAGCAAAAATTCCACAATGAGGAATTTTGTTTCTTCTACTTTCTTCACAATCCATGGTACAATTTGCCGAAGCTGTTGCTATAGATGGTACAGAATTTATATTCTTCCAGTAATCATGATCCACCTTTGCATTCAATATTTTATAGGACTTAAAGTTATAGCCAGTCCGGATGATACCCTTTATAGCTGACAACACTGTTTGACGTGCCTCCTTTAGATCAGCTGTCAATTTCACTAATGTCTGTGTTATGGAACCTCCACATGCATCATCACTGGTTTCATTTCTCTCTTCTACAAAATGGTTATTGTGAACTGCGATTATAGATTTTATATCCAGGTTGTAGGGCAATTGTAGGCTCAGTGGATTTACAATGATCAAGGAAATAGTAAACACTGATGATATAATTAATGTAATTAATGCACAATTCTTTGAAGCCATTTTATAAAGCTCACCTTACGTATGTAAATTTGCGTCACCAAACTCTTAAAACCTTATCTCTATAACCTTCGCACTGCAGTATTAGTACCACCTGTATGATAAGAATATAATCTCTGTAATTTCTGCAGTGACAGTCATTACTGTGAGTTCTAAGCATTTAACTCTGCTAGTTTTGAAACGGGTCAATACACCACAACAACAATGGAGTGTGACAAGAACGGGTAATGAAAACTAGGAACAGATGTCACTAACGTAGGGTATACCCATCAACATTGAAACAATTATGATTTTTCATTTAAAAAATAAAGTGTTTCAAAAAATCAATATTTGTCACCAATCATACCACAAAAGAATATTTTTAAAAGAAGGTTTAAAATATTTTTATTAATTTTAACACAACCATTTTATCAACAGTTGTGAGGTGCCAGGTTTGATAATCTAAGAAAGCCAAAAAAAATCCGGTTAAAAAGATTGTCTTGAATACAGAACCACATTTGAAATTCTCACATTTATTGACCATTGCTTTCAGCATGTCACGCTCAATGATGTTTCACACACAATGGTCTGTTAAGTTTAACAGACTTCAGGAAATATTTTATTTTGGCATTTTCACACACATTATATGACAAATCATACAAAATACATTTAGCTTTAATACCAGACACATAATTGGCTAATACAGCAGGTGAAGCCTTGTTGCACACAAGGCACTGAAGGAAGGCCAACACAACTTTACTGCCAAATGCTGAAGCGAGACCTTGATGTATATGCAGAAGGAGAGAAATACTCTGAACATTGCACTGTAGGCTTTGCTGGCCTTTGGCCTGAAGGTTAGATGTAGACGCGACATTGCTTTTCCCCTGCATAGCCAAACTCAGCTGACACACATATTCATACATGAATCCTACAGATGACAGCAAACTGTATGGCAATTATAAATATTAAAACAAATTTTAAACCTTATCAGGAGAACGTCAGGTAAGCTAAAGGTCGGGGTGAAATGCCAACATTTGTTTGCCCATTTTCAGTCAGCATGGATTCTAAACATACTGCAATAAATGACCCCAGTCCCCGTGACTACCTGACCACCTAGACAAAAGGTCTGCCACTTTGTTGTCACTACCCCTAATATACATATAATCAACATCAATGTCATAGGTGGCAGAACAGTACCAGATGTTCCGAGCACAAGCTAATAGGAATGGATCTCTGGACCTCCCAGTTCTAAGGACGGACACTACTGCATTGTTTTCACATTTGACTAAGACTTTTCGACCGAACCAAAGGCTACAAAAAAGCCTTATGGTAAACAATATATTGACCATCTCTAAATGGACTATTGTACACTCTTTGTGAGTAACAGCAATGTTCTTAATTAACATCTACACATATAAGTTTACCTTCTCAAATGTATCACCAAGTTCGACCACCAGGTCTATTAGTAATTCTAATTTCTTTCTTTTATTCTTTATATATCCTAATGTTCGGTTAAGAGAATAGTTTTACTTTGGATTATAAGTAACTTTGCCAGATCTTATACCAGTAATTATTGCTAACTATACTTTCTGTAATCCTTTAGTAAAGTTACACAAGTAAAGATTAAAGTTACTGTAATTTTTCAGACTTTAAATTTTACAGTTATTACTCGTAAATTCAACATCTAATTTTTATTATGTGTATAGAAATGCACTTGGTCATGTTTTGTTGTAAATTCTTGACCAAGTGACTGTGTCATAATGTACTATTGCGAGATTTAGGTATGTCATTGTTATATTGTTGTGAATTCTATACAAAAAGGAATAGTAGAAATAATAAATGTTAAAGCCCAGGCTGTATTTTACTTATTCATATGCTTGGGGCCCTTGGGGAATGTGATTGCTTTTGCCATTTTTGGAACAATAAGCAATTGTTACGCTCTTGACACTTCAAGTTAATGTCATATAACATTTTAAAGTTTATTGTTGGCAAATATCGACAGACGACGCAGAAGCAGTGTTCACACTAACGCCTTGGAGTGCCTACCTGACGTTCCCCAGATGCTTCCACAACAAGGGAGGGCTTCTAAAGTGTGCTACTATCACTAGTGTCAACCATAGACAATACAAACGCTTTTACATTTGCTTCAGGTTTAGTCTCTTCGGGTATAGTAGAGTGGGCAGACTTGGCCTCAGAAGCAAACACTCTGAATTTCACAACTTTTCTGTCAATGGAAGGTTTGAACCTCTTACCTTTACACGCCAGACTAGATTCCACAATTGCAGGTCTAAATGACTCTAGTCTTGTACATTTTGTCGCCTTGACTACCAACTGTGCCATAATCGTCATTTATTACTGATCTACTGTCATTGTCACAAAGGTAACTACTATGCTTTTGCAAGTTGTCAACCTGTTATTTTCAACCTGGTGTTTGGTACAGCTACCAGCCCTATTGACTATTTTCTTGTGAATGCAATCTTTTTTCTGCATGTTGCAGCTGCTTACCATTAGAAAGACAAAATGTACAAATATAACGGTGCAGCTTACCATTTGTCTCATGATCTTTGACAGAAGCACACATGCCAGTTTGGAAGTTTTTGTAAAACCAGGGTGTTCTGGCATGTTCACCCAATTTTGACCAACTTGAGTTATTCGGACTCTTCGGATCCGATCTATGCAACCCTGATCTTCCCATGTTACCTTACCACGTTCCATCTCGCAGAGCCAGATGGCATGAGCCGCCTTAGCTCTCTGCCAGAAGAAGTCTGTGGCATCTTCCATTAATTCCCCCATAAAAACCACCATCACATTTCTACGTTTTTCTGAGGGTTCATCAAAAATATTTTTGCAAAATCCATGGACCCACTGGGTCAAAGACAACTGATCATAATTAATTCTTTGCCTATTTGCACCTCCTAAAATTGTTTCATGGGGCCATGCCACTTTTGTTTTAACAGAAACTTCTATGTTACCTCCCCTTTTTGATTTGTGCTTACATGCATTGTCCCCACATGAACATTGTGAACTGTGTTCCAACTCTTTTGTATGTTTATCAACCTTCCTTTGTAACTGGGGAGACCTCAGAACCTCTAAAGTAGGGAAATCACTATCTGAGGACGAATCGATTGATATTTGCACTTTTCGTTTACTTTTTATTATTCTAACAGAAGAACTACTGCTAGGTGTACTGTACTTAGAAGTACTTAACTCAAGTAAGTCCTGTGATTTCCCTGCAATAGCCATCTTGTCCTCCACCTTGTCCAGTCCTCTGTTGACTCTCCAACTGCTCAAGGATTTTCCACTGTAACTGCTGTCCATCAGGCACCTCGTCACCTGTCTGAGTAACGGCAGCATCTCATACAAGTCCATTGACACTCCCTTGTTGATCATCCATAGCTAGCTTACAGGTCTTCCCATTGGTAGGACATGTCTTGTTTCACAGTTTTTACAAATTTTTTTGTTTGCATTTTTATCATTATCACAATTAGTCAAAGTTTATCTCTGAAAATATATGAAATACACCCAACATTGAGTGATTTATCGAGTCAATAACAGGCTAAGAATTCTGGCTAGAAGGCTAATAAGGCTTGCGCAGAAAAATATAAGGTAAACCGTCCCTCAGAGTAAAAACACTGAGCATGTTGCCTACACGATGACCACAAAATCTCTACAGTGAATATAAGTCCAGCCTCAAATAACATAATAGTTCCTTGGCAGTGTCACCAAGTAATTTCAATTCATATAAAACATTTCAAACTAAATGACCGCCCTGTTCATATATGTACAAGTTAAAACTTTAAAAAGACTAAACAATAAAAAAACAGCCTAGAAACCACAGTCCCAGATTTCTAGGAATGTAACCAATTACATACTTTTGTTTACAGATCACCCTTAGCAACTGAGTTAAGTACAACATAGTACAACCAAGGCTTTTGTGATGTCAGCTTAGACTTAGAATTTAGAATTGCCTTGGGGGAGGATTGATTCCTGTAGCGCCTTGATGCCCCAAGAGAGTATAAAGCATTTGAAATAATCTGGGGTGCCCTTCAAGGTTCTGCCAGTCTTTACAGCTGTGACACAGAGGAAAAGAAGGCAAGGTGACAGGTGTGGCTGTAGCAGGAGGATATAGAGACAAAAGCAAAAACAGATACAGCAACAGTTGTATACACAGACTTTGGTGCAGAAGGGTTACCATATGTATGCTCAAAACTAGGAGAAAATTATCACTCTATATGCTGCAGATCCAAGTGCGACCCAGGTCCAATGTCAGCAAAGCAACTATCTGCTGCTTGGACATGACAACAGCTTTGAAATTCACTACAAATAAGCTCAAATTCCCTATCCCAACAGCAATCAAACTCTGAGGTTATTTGCTACATTTTCCCGGTAAAAATACAGATTTTGATATGCCACAGCCACCAGAGAGCAACTGACAATAACTTTTCCTACAGACAATTGTGTTAAAATATTGTATGTAGTAACTTAATTATATGTGCTGTAGTAACAATATTATATGGACGGTGATGACTTAACATGTAGAGTATGTATGGGCTTGCTGGTAATTAAGTACATGGGTATTTTGACTTGATAGGGTATGTGGGCACTTCGGTATGATATGGTTATAATAATCTGGTAATAGTAACTTCGTTTAACAACCACTCTGCCTCATATGGAAATTTGTAGTGATTAACTTTAGTTTGTTAGAGTTTTTATTTACATGTTAGTACACATAAATACAATATCTCAGAGGTTTTTAAAAATTTGTAGAAATATTTCAGGTTTTTAAAAACACCTTACCTCAATAGAGGTTAAACCCAACAGAGGGTATAAAAGAACAAAATATCACAGTTACATAAAAATCACAATAGACGTTACATGTTAGTGGATTAGTAAATGTGACCTACGCGAGCTGAGGTCAAAGTTGGTCAAGGCCAGATCATCTAATTAGGTCATGTCCGGTTATTTTAACAGTGTATGGTCGATAGGGGGATACCAGGGTCAGCCTGACCCTGCCTTTGTCCTTATTTACGACATTGGTTCAGGACTGGTTTGTATACCAACCAATGAAGGTCAAAATCGGTAGGGGGTGTCCAGGTCAGCTGGGTCCTTTCTTAGATCCCCTGATTAGACTACATTCACATCGATCCTAAAATTGATCGATCCAAAAGCAGGATAAATACAAGGTAAAGTGGCCTCAAGACCTGGCCATTGTGTGTAGTATGTGTAGTAAGTTACGGGAGACTCAATACTTACTAGTGGCTGCTGAGATTCATGAGGATCTGACAAGAAGAGCAGAATCCACTGGCCAGGCAACATATGGCTGACTATGTGAATGAGTTATTACGAGGTGCGTGCAATTACTCTTGGGGGAGTATGAGGGGTGTACACTCAGTGCTATGACACAAAATACAGGCATGTGGGACGTGACAAACATTGAACAAGTGCACTACACTAGGGAAGGTATACCCAGACTACTGCAATTCAAAGTCATAGTAAGAGAAACAAATCTCTTAAGGTAGTAGCATGTCTCAAATATAACAGAGGGTTAACTAACAGCCAGACCACGAATGGCAAAATATGATATTAAAGCATATGTGTACATATCGGTTCACTGCTTTAAGGATACATGAAGGTCACCTTAGAAGGGACTGCTGGAAGGTCCCCAAAGAGCAGCCAAAAATATTTAGCTGTTTGCTAGCAGTAAAAGTGTTAGATCTAGGGTATTTTTCAATGCCTTTAACGTCTGTAAAAATTTCAACAAGCACAGGACTGGCAGACGTTTAAAAGCTAGCAATAAACACCCTTGAGGTTTTTACGACAATTCCAGCAATACAGTCGGTATACATTCTAGAGTATATGTGAATAGCAGTTTGCAGAATAAAAATGAAAAGGAAGGTACAAGTAAGTAAACAAGTCAGTCAACGAGCACAAAAAAATTAAACTTGATGGGAATACAGCCGACAATCCAAATTACGCCAACAAGATTTTCGTTTGTTAAAAGGGTCCAATATCTTTTACTAATGGGCAATTGTTTCAATCTGTGGTTTTGGCCATATTTAAATTACACCTGAGAGTTTTTCCTTTGTTAAAAGTAGATTATCTTTCACTATTGGTCACTTTGTGAGTCTGACCATATATAGAAGTCTTTTTTTCCAAAGAAACCATTTAAACTTTATTTCAACTAAAATTATCATAAAAACCGAAAATATACACACCAGGAATATAGAAATGAAAAGTAACAATGTTAAACAACATCTTAAATTAAGGAAAAGGTGTAATTTAAATAGGTTAATAGCCTCGTAAGTGTCCAATATTGGAAAATAATGAACTGTTGACTCGATCCCTTCGGGACCTTGTAAACAGTCCGAAAAAATACACACCAGGAATATAGAAATGAAAAGTAACGATGTTTTATTTATTTATTTATTTGGGGTTTTACATCGCTTTCAACACTGTACAGGTCATATCATGACGGGTAGTTGGAAGGGCAGAGGAAACCAGTACATACAGTTCGTTAGGGTTCTATACTGTAAACTGCCGACCAACGGCAAGCAACTACCAACTTTCCCACTTGAGGCCGTGCTGGGAATCAAACCCTGGCCTCAGAGGTGGGAGGCGAGAGTGTTACCACTCTGCCACCGTGGCCCCAAGTAACGATGTTAAACAACATCTTAAATTAAGGTAAAGGTGTGATTTAAATAGGTTACTAGCCTCATAAGTGTCCAATATTGGAAAATAATGAACTGTTGACTCGATCGTTTCGGGACCTTGTAAACAGTCCATTATTTTCCAATATTGGACACTTACTTGGCCATTAACCTATACATAGAAACATTTTACACATTTCCAAAGAAACCCATCTACATTTATTTCAACTAAAAATTATCATTCAAAGAAAAAAGTACACACCTGAAATATAGGAATGGAAAGTAAGGATGTTAAACAACATCTTTAAAATTATAAATTAAGGAATAGGTGTAATTTAAATAGGTTAATAGCATTGTAAGTGTCCAATATATGAAAATAATGGATTGTCAACTCGGTCCTTTTGGTACCTCATAAATGCCCATTACTTTTAAATATTGGAGACTTACTTGCCCATTAACCTATACATCAAAAGCAAAGCTTTGGGTACAAATCTTGCAGGAAACAGGGGGGGGGGTGCGATACAGTTAAAAATAATAAGATTAACATGTTGGCTGACACTCGCATCAAATACTGTATTTCTGACACTAATTAAGTGTCGAGAAAAATAATAAAGTGCAAAATAATCAAGTCCAAGGCGTAGAGACAGACAATATTGTAAAGCAAATAGACTATCACAAATCGGCTGAGGTAGTTAAAACTGTAATGCAAGACATAAAATGCCTTAGACATGTGAATGTAAATGGTCTCAGAGGTGAATGTGTTGATTTAAATCAATGTATTCAACTACAAAATACAGTGTTTGGGTTTTTGGCAACTTAAAAAAAGACTTAACATAGGTTATTCAGTGAAACCAAAGTGTGCAGTAGTCACAATTTTGATTCAGTCAAAACTCACAAGCTGGTCAGGGCCACCAATCACTGAAGCAAAAATTCATTAACTGCCCCATATGATGTAGAATTGGGTGTATGTCATGTTGCCGGTAAAGAAAACAACTTTGCAAATTTATAGTCCAAGTAGTCAAATACTGAGTAAAAAAAACAATCAGTGAATCACAATGTAATATTCCATACTTTTATTTCTCAATAGATTATAACCGCTGAGTAATTATTAGTACTTATTATTCGTGTTGCAGATCAGAATCCAGCTATGCAACTGTTAGCTGTAATGGTAAATGAAAGACTGCTCAATGCATATAAACCAAATCTATGTTTCTGACCTTTAGACCTTATGCCAGTTCATGCTCTGACATTTTTTGGCAACTTCTTTTGTCATTCTTGTGACTTTCATTAAGCTTTTATATGTCAACAATGTCAGTTACTCGTCAATTATGTATTACCTTTTGGGTGTAAGATGTCATTGCAGGTGGCATAATTTGCCTACTCACAAGTTCTATCATCCAGAAGTAAAATCGTGTTGACGGCCATGCAAAATTCGGGGACATAAGTTATGCACACGATTTTGATATAGTTCAAGTGAAATGACCAAAAACTTTGCATACAGCCAGTAAAGGCACCTTTGTCATGATTCCTAATCCAGGCAATTCGCCTCTCTGTGCAAAAGCATTATAAATATATGTGAAGCTTTGCCGTTGTCTTCTATGACCCCTATGTTCTATACAATCTCAGGTTAGAATTGATGCCTCAACACACTCAATCCACATCTTCAGGCGCTCTGGCATTTAATAGTAATGTAGACATACAGCAAATTGAGAGACAGGGTACTTGGAGCAGTGATGCTGTAAATCAATATATTGTATGAATGCACAGATCAGTAGAAACAAAGAATTAAATCGGCGATTTTATGCAAGTTATGGGGGAGTTACACTTGTCTCTAGGGTCAGTTGAAAAAGTCAGGGACCCGGGATGAAAATCCAGACAAAAGCTCACTAAATATTTGGTCGGTTTCATCTTCCCGACACGCCGTAGCACATCTTGGTTTGTCTGGATCAAGATCCCTACCTGACTTGGGCTCGGGATGTTTTTCTCCATAACTAGACAGGAAACTACCAGAACAAGCCATAAACACCTGACAGAAAAGCCATATCAGGCCCTGACAATCCTTACAACTGACAAACCGACAGGACTGGAGCATTTTTCCGACTCACTCCAACTGGACTGTTTTGGGATTTTTTTAAACATTCAGCTGAATCATTGTTTTTTGAAGATTCGGGTGGTCCTGAGAAGGATCTATAAATTTTACAGCAGTGGTCCTGAAAAGGTCTGATTGTAGGCAAGTGCGGTGGTTCTACTGCTGCTGCTACTTGGGGTCGGCTGACTGCTGGGGAGGCTCAGGCTGGGCAGGCTGCTGCTAACATTTTAGCTGCATGGTGGTTGTTGGAGGAGAGGCGGCTTGTGGGTGCTTGTCACTTGGTCAAAATGGTTGCTTTGTGTCAATCTGCTGGTAGTTGCCTGTAGAGTCCCAAAGAAGCTAGAGAGTCCTGATATATTGTGTTTACTTTCTTCTCCTGTGGCAGAGGCAACTTATGGTGGATTGAAGTACTTTGTCGGGGTCACTGTGAAGGTAAGTGGTCTTGAAAGCCCGGGTAGTTGGTTGTCAACAACTATGAAGGAAGTCAGCTGCCCTCTGGGTTGCTGCTGTCCTTTGGTAGCCACTTGGCTCTGCTGAGCTGGTTGGATGACCTGGCTTGCTGGCATCTAAGTCTCTGAGATGGTTAAGATGTATTCCCTGGCAGCTGGTGCCGGTTGCTGTTGAAAAGTCCATTGCACAAATGTGGAAGTTGCACTGGAGCTCCTAGAAAGTGTAGGTTGCTCAGGTTACCGGGGCTGACGGCTCCTTTCCTCTGCCCTGGTCTGGATGCTGCTTAAAAGTTTCACAGCCTCATTTCTGAAGTTGAAAGTCTCTAACTTCTAAGGCCTCCACCACAGATGCCAGGTAGTTGCATTTATCCAGAATCCAGTTCTGCCTCCCTGTCAGTTCCTTTTTGAGCCTGGCTAGACTTAGACTGCATGAGTTTGCCGTAGCAAGTCGTTTGGGATTCCAATCAAGTCTTGCACACTATGATAGACAGCTTACGGTTGCATTCTTACCTGGCCTTATCCTTAAAGTGTTTGTTGGTCTTCTCATACAGCTCCTCATGGTCCTTCACAAAGTCCACAATAGCCTTCATCTGAGTCTGTCAAGCAGATGCCCATTCTTGTGCCCGCCTCTCCTCCACCCTCTGTTTCTGTGCCTCCTTTTCTCCCCTTTCTCTCTCTGCCCCCTCTCCTCCATCCTCCTCTGTATGTTAGCAGTTGTATTTTCCAACGCAAACTCTGTAGGTGTGTCTGTGGGGCATTCTACCTTACTCGTTTGTTAAAAACTAAAGCCTAACCACAAGTCAGCCCACCTTCTATCTCAACACTAAATCACAGTTACTTTGTGAAAAACCTAAAGCCTTATCTTAAATGCTGCCAAATGTAATCTGTCAGATTCCAAATGATGCATTGTGCAAACTGACTCGCCTTATAAAAATAATAGATTCCATAGCTGACAAGCTGTGGGCTGGTAAAATAAGGCTGGCTTGTCCTACTCATGTCTGTTGCTGTAACTGCCTTTACAGTTACTGTTTAGTGCTTGTCATGATGTGTTCCCTG
Organism: Sabellastarte sp. h YS-2021; assembly: GCA_964017235.1. Lineage (NCBI taxonomy): Eukaryota > Metazoa > Annelida > Polychaeta > Sabellida > Sabellidae > Sabellastarte > Sabellastarte sp. h YS-2021. The sequence goes on along the minus strand of OZ024927.1, from coordinate 160,986,229 downwards.
CTTGTCCTGCTGAGATGTTACCGACTCTATGGTCTACGATTTGGAGACTTCCCATCTTGATCACGACAGGCCGGCAAGTGCTTCCATACAAGATGGTTACAGTATAGGACAAGACAGGAAATGTGTCCGACAAGTTGTGAGACTCACAACAGGACGGTTGCAAGGTGGGAGTAGCCAAGGTCTGGATAAAGAGTTGGGTTGGGTCGGTGAAATATCAAAAATGTTTGATATTTTGCCGATCCACTGTGACAAGCTGGGAAGCTACAACCAACCCCAACCGACTCTTCAAATATTGCTCTCGACCCTCAAAAAATTCACAGTTACCAACAAGACAGCCCCAGTGGAACGGCCCCATAAGTAATAAGTCAACGTGACAAAATAAGGTAATCAGATCATCTGAGCACATACATATTTTAGTGCAAGGTTTAAATCCTTGTATTCAATATTTACTCAGTTTCAAATTCTTCCCCGTAATGATCACAAATGATTCCCTGGCACGGGTGCAAATATACACATGTGGTTGACAACAAATTAACGTTTGATCAAAAAGACGTGAAGTAAACAGAGATAACCCTGATTTGTTTAAAGTGCTTAAAATGACAAGTACAAAACGTCACAAGAAAGTTTAATTAGATTAAATAATATAATGGTCCAGTGTTTATAGAAGGACACGGAATATCATTGACTTCACACAGTCATTTAACCTTAAGGCCTTGATATTTACTGTTATGTTTTACATTTTGGATAGACCTTAACTGAACTGAAGATACCTCTTGTTACATGGTAACAATGTTATTGGTTTTTACATGTTAGATTATCATATTATTATATAAGTAACTTCATCAGATGACTTTCATATATATCTGGACGAATAGAACTAAAATGTATGACATCTCCGATAATGTTGGTATCAAGTATAAATATTTCAGTATCAGTTAATAATGGTTCTGAGTATGAATATAAATGCTAAAAGTGTCATTTTCAATATAATTTCTAAGACATTAAAACTATCTTCTCAGCATAGTTTGATAAGTAACACACAGCTAATTTGGAGCCTTATATCTATATTGAAGTCTTTATTCAACTCTAATATGAGGGGCCACGGTGGCAGAGTGGTAACACTCTCGCCTCCCACCTCTGAGGCCTTGGTTCGATCCCCGTCACGGCCTGAAAATAATACGTATGATTCATAAAATAATACGTTTTCACTATTTCAAATTGACATTACAATTAATACATAAGGCATATATATTGACAAGATCAAATTGTGATATAACACTCCAAGCTAATCCTAGTATAGATCTGGAATGTTAGAAAACGCCACAAATTTGAATAAAGCAGAAGTCTTCATTTATCTTGTTCAAATTATTAAGCGTTTGACACAACAAGGAGCTTTGACAGGAAAAGCTGTGGTGAAAAAAGAGTGTCAGGTGGTCCTACATGTCATCATTTACCTAGTGGCAGACTGAGGGATTGGGGTCAATAGAGGACATTTACGGTCAAATGGTTTGACTCACTATAAGAAAGTTTGATGGTAATGCATTTAATTGTGTCATATTGAACACATGGTAAGAAATTCTGTCGGTGTCACCTCTGACAAAGATAGCCACTCACTACCTAAAATGGCCATATAGGGATGGAAAGCATCCTTCGAAGAAGGAAAAAGCCAGATTACAAAATGACGTCATAACAAACTAATGGTATTCGTGCTGAAGAAGGAGAGACACGAAAAATGGAAATGTTTGCTAGTTTGAAGACATAGACTATTTTTTGCATCACCTATATCAAAGAGGTTATGTTTGTGGGTGTTTTCATTTGTTCGTCTGTCTGTGTTTGTGATTAATCTCATCTTTATGTAATTTTTATATGGCTAAAAATGTCTGAATTTTCAACAGTCCCATTTTCAATGGCTTTCATGGTCACGTGATCCCATTTTAATAAAAAAAAACAGGATTTCAGTGAAAATACAATACTGGGATACTGGCTGCCTTACAGGTGATCTGTGCCTTAGGAGTTCTTTCTAGATATTCGTATGAAAACAATTTTGAAAACAAAAAGCAGACTGCTCATTGGTCTAATAGTCTGATAATCACACAATTACATAGCATTTGCCTTGAAATTTTATACTATCAAGTTATATGACCAATCCATCATACAAATTAGGTAGATTTTTACACATGCCAAGAGTCTCCATTTTATTTGAAATTTATTCAGAAAGACCAACCCATTTAAACAATATGTAACCCTTAAATCAGTTACATTTGATATTAATTTATTTGTGACTTTAAACAAAGAAGACATGTGCATTATATTTTGACATGTATACTGTGTTTGATAAATATATACATTTATAAATAAAATAAAACCTAAAGTTAAGGTGTATGGTAAAAATATACAAACTTAAAGATTAAGTCAGATTAAGGATGGATGTTAAATATCTTTATGGAAGAAATAAACACTTGGGTGGTGTCAAAAAGTCATACTCACAAAGAATTGTTTGTCATTCTGTAACCACAAACCATGTATAAATATCTGTAACTTTGTGGTTGTGCAGCATGACCTTCATGTCATACTTACAGAAGCTAGATGATTAGATTTGTGCTGTGATAAGTACAAGTGAAAATGTTTTGGACAATTGCTGTATACCTTATTTTTATGAAGATACAAACTATTTTAACAGGTATGATGTTTTTATCATTTGTATTTATTCATAGATTAGTAAAGAGAGCCCTATTGTATTATATTATTCAAATAAGCTTTTCGGTTCACCAGACCAACACTTTATTCAAAGTTGCAGACTGCTAGTATTTTTAGAAGACCAATGACAGCATAGTAAGAATTGTCTATCTGTTTACCTGCCCGCCTTACAAATTATTTAATATAGGATTAATTTGTCCACCTGCCTACTTGTCACTTAGCTTTAGTTGCAGGAACTAGTCTCTTATAAAAATATTACTTCGCTACTATTACCCCCTGGAGGTGAATAACTGCAACTCCCATAAAAATTTGGAAAATAAAACACACTTTCGGCACTCATGCAATGATGCAATATTCTGTTTTTTGAAATGTTAATCCATCCTTGTTTCATATATTTTTTTTAAAATTATGGCTGTATTGTCACTTCCAACTCACAGCAATGCATGGGAAAATGAAGGCTGGTTCCAATATAACTTTAACTGTTTAAAAGAAAATTAAACCAAGACTTTGACCTTAATCCTGAGAGGTGAATCTGTGAACGTGGTTGATCTGGATTTTTTCACAAAGCGGAATAGGACAGTTTTCAGTTCATTTAAGATCATGTTTCATCACCTTTCCAATATGTTAGTGTTATGTCACAGCTACATTGTAACAATCATACATCAATTGGCCCTTTGAACAATCAACACCAGTCAATTCTGCCCCCAAATAAAATGACTTAGTCAGATCGGCCCCAAGTCAAATCCTAGCTGCTTAGTGGTATACTTTCTGTCAAGTCATCAGAACATAACAGTGTGTGAAGTTATATAAAATTATGATGTTAAATTCAAAATTTTAAAATAAATTCTTTTAATACATGATAGGTGTGTCTCTTGTTTAACCTCAGACTTTTTATATTCGGATCAGTTTGACCCAAGTGCAAATTGTAAATGCCGTTTAACATTTAATTCAAACAATAAACATTTTAGCATGATTTAAAGGGCGATAATATAACTTCAAATTGAACTTGGCACAATTTGCATACTGAAATGTAAGAAGGTTGCCGATGATAACCAATTGTTTACTTATAACCACTGAACATATTTTAAATACTTCCGTTTTGTGCCCAGTTGAGGGGTATGCCAAGTTACAATGCCATGCAGTAATTATCGAAACATTTGTAAAAAATATTTACTTGTTTGCACATTTGTAACTGGCTCTTTTGAATTAAAAAGACTGGTGAATCTAAAGTGATGTAAACCTTGTCGTTGCAGTTGTATGTTTAGGTGGCCAAGCAGACCTTATCTTTATCTTAGACAGCAGCTGTAGTGTCAATATAAATCATCCCGACAACTATGACAGGTTTAAAGAATTTATGAAAAATATCACCACTGCATTGGATGTGGGGGAGAATTCTGTAAGGATTGGCACCATCCGCTTCAGTTTAACACCTGACATAATGTTCACTCTGAATGATACTTTTGAAAAGGATGAAGTCCTTGCCAGAATAGGTATGATCTCTCTAGTATTTTAAATGTTCTTGTGATGTCTCACTATTATTTACACTTTCCTCTAACGTCTGGAATCTGGAGATAGTCCAATGTAACGTCCACATTTATAGCTCTTATTCCCTACCATATGACAAACTCTAAGGTACTACAGTCACAATGAAAAAAATGAGAATGAAAAAAATGTAAATCCACAAACATAGCATGGCTGACACCAAAGATGCCAGAGAGGTGGGATGCCTTTGGAGGAATAGGTATATTGAATAGTTTATACCTTCAATTTGTCCCTGTAGGATGATGGAGAAAGTGCAGTTTAGATACCAACAAAGAGCTCATTCCACAAAGTTTGAGCATCATGCTTAAATTTCTGGCTCATTCCCCAGTGGGTTTTCCCAGAAGACATGATAACATTCAATGTAGATAAAATTTAATTTAAAGTATTTTCTTAACTTATATTATTTCTAATTTTGTAAATTCTTGCTATTTATGACTATTGATAATTGCATTAGCACATGGTGATATTCTGGAAATTGCATGAGTTCATTATGACCCAACAAGCTGGCAAAGTTGAAACAAAAAATGATTACTGATATTAAGAAAATGATAAAAGAACTACTAGTTAACTAAGGATTTAAGTAAAGACTTACCAGGTTGTTGGATAATACAAAGCCACAAATTACAATTTACTTCAGATGTGAATAAAGACAATTTTACTATTTCTGGCAAGTATAAGTGATACAGTTACTGTGGTTAAGTTAATATGGATCATCAAAAAATGAAAAATTAGTAAAATAGTCAAATGTAGCCACCACTGATATGCTGACGGATGTAGATGCTAACCACAGGCCGAGTACAGAGAGTACATACCCTGCTCAGACTTATTATACACGATAACTACCAACACCAACAGTCTGATGCAGATGTTCCAAGCAGGTCTGCAGCTGCTACACAGCAGCCAAAATCTGTGTTTTTTCAATAAACGAAACATTAGTGAAAATTCCTCAAATATGATTAACATCCTTTCGATATCCCACAAGATATCATGTGAAAACAGTAATAACATTACATTAAACAATGACAATTAAATAAAATACAAACAAGGGGGGGTGTGTGTGTGTTAAACGGTGTGTATACATTTTTTGTGTGTCACCACTCTGCAATCAAATGGAAGAAGAGCATAGCAATGTGGTCCCACCAAAAAGAGGCTGACCAATGAGATTGCCTGACTAAACATTGAAAAGTTTGCATGTACTAGGACCTACCCAGGAGTGAACTTGGTATCAAGACATAGATCTACACGTATTTCAATTTACACCACATTGTACCTATTTGCTGAGTAATTTATATCCCTGTTCCACTGACACAGGTGGGCCTTTTATCCACCGGGAGGATGTGGTCAGGAGCAAAATCATGGAGGTTGTTTGTCCAGTCTGTGCCAGGTATTAGCAGATACATATTGACTCGGATGATCACTTAAGTCCCAATATAACCAAAACAATGTACTAGACACGACATTAAACATAACCCAAACAAGGTACTAAATACGACATTAAATGAAATCAATCAATCAGTTTAAACTGAAAAATGATCTTTGTACAAAGTACAATTGGAGGTATGCTTTATAACTTTTTATAAGGGGTATTGATATTCCTGATTAATTGGTAACTGACAGTAACATAGTTATTAAAATGTGAAAAACGACATATTTTACATGTAGATGATATAGCCTATGAATGTCACGCGACATACACAGACCTGGCGATAGAGATGATGAGGCTGACAGGTTTTAGTGAAGCTAGTGGTGAAAGGAATGATGTAGTTAACATCGGAGTGGTGCTCACTGATGGCAAGTCAGAGGACACGAATAGGACTGCGTAAGTCAAACTTGATTTCGTTATGTTTTCCTTCATTTAAAACAAAAAAGGAAATTTCTTTCTATGGAAAGTGCTCTGGTTTATGTTGGTAATGGTATAAACCTTACATTGATTGCTTTTACGTTTAACAACGTTTACAATACACTGTATTATACATGTATGGGTAGTTTAAGAGACAGGGGAATAGACTGAAAATTATACACTGTAAATATCCGACTACAATCTTTGTACTTACAGTCCGAGCAGGGATTTAAAGTTTTAACATGTAAAGTAGATAGAGTAGGCCAGTGGCAACACATAAGAATTACAATGGGCTTATCCCAATCTAGCAGCATAAAAAAGATATACATAGTCTTATCGGATCACTGGGCACAGCAACAGGGGCTTCAGACGTCATCTGAAGCATTATAGAAACATGATAACAGTCGAGGCCACTGCATAATAAGAGAAATTGTAGTCAAAACGAACTTTTGCTTTTTGAATTAAGGAACTATAGTAAGGAACCTTAAGGAACATCTTTATAAGGAACTCCCCAAAGACACAATAATACACAAGGTTCTCCAGATTACCAGCTCTTAGTTCCCTTTCATATTTTCCACTTTATATTGTAACTATCTAAAGAATGGCCTTGACCTGACACAAGGTCTATTCCTTGGACAACCGCTGCTTCTCTGATTTGACATTTGTGAACTTGTCCAAGTATATTATCCAAGCTATGCTGCAGACATGTATGTTTTATTTGCTTAAGGTCTGGTCCAATATTTAAAGACTGTCGGGACAGTCTATCAGGCTTGAAAATTGCCAAAATTCCTCAAAATTGGCAGGAGCAATATGGAACCATCTCTTTACAAAAATCTGTCCTACTAGGCCCATATTTCCACATCTTATCCTTCTCTCTATTCACACTGTCTTATCTCTCTCCTCACTTGCTTCCCTGTATGATTGTTTCTTGGTAATGACCTTTTCTCTAGCATGTGACTTTCTACTTTTGGATTCAAGCACCTTAGATAATGTGTTTATTATCATATTACTTTCTTTGGTATGTCATGTATCTTTCAAGCAAGAGCACTCAGCAAACACATACCTCCACCAATGCATGTGTGTGATTTTTAAATGGCTCTATAATAAATAAATGGGACAATCCAGATCTTTGATATTGTTTTTTGCTATCCAGGCGGCGATCCTGATAGTATACTCCTGATCACACTCCAAATGTAATGGGATCTAAGTAAGACAAAGACCCATCTTCTCACTTTTTTCATGAAGATCTGACCAGTAGTACTTGCGTAATCCTGCTAACAAACAAACAGACAGACAAACAGCCAACCTTTATCCTACCTTGAAACAACTGCAAAATAGTTATTGTATTCTAACTATTCTAACTATCACATTTGATTACCATACTTTACAGATATCAGTCTGCTGAAGCTCAGGCAGAGGGGATTTACATGGTGTCTGTTGGGGTAACTGGAGCAGATGACAGTGAGCTCAGTGCCATAGCCACAGATCCAGACGATGACTACAAATTCTATGTAGAGGAGTTTACTGACCTGGCATCTATTGAAGAGGCTGTGGCAGCAAGGTGCTGTGCAGGTGTGTAAAGCAAATTTTCATCTGTTGCTGTTGATCATAAATGTATACATACACAGTGGGTCATAAATTTAGGGATCCCTTGGAAGATGTAATATGAAAACTCCCAGAATGATGTATACGAAAAAATATATAAAAATGAAGATGACAATATATATTATTATATTGTTCACCTTCATGAGTGGTAGACTTTTCGTATACATCTTATGAGCAATATTTACTTTTGTTATCCAACAAAATTATTTAGTTATAAGTAAAATAAGTCCATATTTATCAATAGATCTTTTAAAAAATACCTTGTGTGGCCAGCGAAATTGCTGAGTATGAAAACTTAAATTTGAGATCAACCTGAGATTGCTTCATCATTTCTGCATAGAGTTTCATGCAACAGAATGAGCAAAAGCCATATGAAAATAGCTTTCTAATGACGTGTATAACATATTTCTAGTTTGGAATCCTAATTATATATAATAAGTAGCACGGGACCAGTATGTACAATAAAGGAGAAAGGGTGCACCTGGGTAAGGGGTGCATTGAGAGGACATAGCCTCATACAAACATGTTGGTGCCTGCAAGGTGGAGTGTAGGGAATGCCCAAATAAAATATAGTAATTGGCGCCTGCGCCTGGTGGTGGCATGTGAGCTTGTTGGATCCCCCCACCAAAGCAAGATACTGGATTCCCTGTATTTCACAGAATGTTTTTCTGTGTGAATGCATAGAGACTGGAGTAGCCTTTTGGCTAAAATACTGAACACTGATGTAGTGTTCAAACACTGATGTAGTGTTCAAACATTATTACAGAATGGTTTTCTGGTATTTCCAGTATATTATATTGTCTGGAGTGTTTTTCTTTTAAGATCCTTGCCTTTATTAGATGCAGGATCTTGTAGTCTGGTAGGGACCCCATTAGTAATGAAATAATGTAATTACTTATGGTGGTGGTGGGTATGGGTGTACCACTCATAGGGATGTTAAAAGTATTTGCACTCTAAACTGTAGGTTGTTGGAATAGCAGACAGAGCTGTGTCACTGGCACTCATTATTACCCATAGATAAATAGATAAATAGGAGTTTGTGTGTCAGTGACAGACTGTTAATCCCTCAATTAACTGCCTTATGACAATGATGTAAATGACTCACTATGATGTCAATCTACCATCATTAATCATACCTCACTGTAACCTGGTAATCTTACCAGTAACTTAGTTACCCTCACTACCTATATTCTGAGGTTGAATTAAAATCACTTACCATCAGTCAGTGAATGTGTTTATATGTTAGTGGTATTTAACAATTGATAATTATTGATAAATAGTTACTATACTAATCACTTGTTTACTATCATGTGGCATACTTTTACTACATGTCATAAAACTTACACATTAAAGTGTAATTTAAGAAGACATATCAACAGTGCACATATACTTTGTGCCAAATATGAAGATTTCATTTTTTTTCTTCTGGTACTTTTTTTCAAGATATCACCATTATTAAAACATCCCCTCATTTTAAAAAGGGCGATTGTTATGATATCCAAAAATTAACTTGATATGTTCAGTATTTCACATCTAACTTTGAGATTTTCCAAAAGCATGTTTAGTTAGGAATTGGGATTTTTGATGGAAAATTTACGTTTTTTTCACATTAATACCAACCTAACACTTAAATATGCATTAATCTCACCTAAGTAGCACCAAAATTGACCTACCAACTGATATCCAAACAATATGCTGATTTTTGCTGTTGTCAGTCATCACAAACTGATTTGAGACAACAAAGAGTTAACCAACACACACATAAATAGACATGTGCCAGCACACACATCCAACTTTGCTCATTACAATATGAAATACCTGTTTTGATGCCTTTGCTCCACATTTGTTGAGACAATTGCAATCAGTAATTCAGTTGTACAGCCATCTAGCTGCACTTTCTGAATGTAATGGTCATCTTGATCAATTTATGGAGCTATTATGCTCTTTCCTCACAAGTCCTTTTATTCGTATATCTACATATTTATTCAAACCTTCACTCCCATAAAATGGTGTGTTCAGCCAATACTTAACACGCAAATGGTTTGAACTTTTATAGAGCCACAATCTCTTTAAAATAGCTATCTCATTGATATCTAATGGTTATTATGACTGAAAACACTTTAAATAACCAATTTTTAAGATTTCGTATCTGTTTCCTCTCCAAAAATCCCAAATCCACTAAATCCGCCAAATCCTCATTTTAGAGGCTCTATTTGGTGGATAATCCTCTCAAATTGGCGGATATAAGTGGATAGGTTTTTTGTACCTTAGGACCAAATGTGGGATGACTGTTCAGCCTCTGATGAGAAAATCCATAGTATTTTCGAAATATTGCCAAACACTTTGGACAATATAAGGCAGTTAATTGAGGGATTAACAGTCTGTCACTGACACACAAACTCCTATTTATCTATTTATCTATGGGTAATAATGAGTGCCAGTGACACAGCTCTGTCTGCTATTCCAACAACCTACAGTTTAAAGTGCAAATACTTTTAACATCCCTATGAGTGGTACACCCATACCCACCACCACCATAAGTAATTACATTATTTCATTACTAATGGGGTCCCTACCAGACTACAAGATCCTGCATCTAATAAAGGCAAGGATCTTAAAAGAAAAACACTCCAGACAATATAATATACTGGAAATACCAGAAAACCATTCTGTAATAATGTTTGAACACTACATCAGTGTTTGAACACTACATCAGTGTTCAGTATTTTAGCCAAAAGGCTACTCCAGTCTCTATGCATTCACACAGAAAAACATTCTGTGAAATACAGGGAATCCAGTATCTTGCTTTGGAGGGGGGATCCAACAAGCCCACATGCCACCACCAGGCGCAGGCGACAATTACTATATTTTATTTGGGCATTCCCTACACTCCACCTTGCAGGCACCAACATGTTTGTATGAGGCTATGTCCTCTCAATGCACCCCTTACCCAGGTGCACCCTTTCTCCTTTATTTTTATATTGGGCACTTCATACAAGGGCTGACACCTCAGGGGCATCACTAATGTGATGTCACATATGACAATGATGTAAATGACTCACTATGATGTCAATCTACCATCATTAATCATACCTCACTGTAACCTGGTAATCTTACCAGTAACTTAGTTACCCTCACTACCTATATTCTGAGGTTGAATTAAAATCACTTACCATCAGTCAGTGAATGTGTTTATATGTTAGTGGTATTTAACAATTGATAATTATTGATAAATAGTTACTATACTAATCACTTGTTTACTATCATGTGGCATACTTTTACTACATGTCATAAAACTTACACATTAAAGTGTAATTTAAGAAGACATATCAACAGTGCACATATACTTTGTGCCAAATATGAAGATTTCATTTTTTTTCTTCTGGTACTTTTTTTCAAGATATCACCATTATTAAAACATCCCCTCATTTTAAAAAGGGCGATTGTTATGATATCCAAAAATTAACTTGATATGTTCAGTATTTCACATCTAACTTTGAGATTTTCCAAAAGCATGTTTAGTTAGGAATTGGGATTTTTGATGGAAAATTTACGTTTTTTTCACATTAATACCAACCTAACACTTAAATATGCATTAATCTCACCTAAGTAGCACCAAAATTGACCTACCAACTGATATCCAAACAATATGCTGATTTTTGCTGTTGTCAGTCATCACAAACTGATTTGAGACAACAAAGAGTTAACCAACACACACATAAATAGACATGTGCCAGCACACACATCCAACTTTGCTCATTACAATATGAAATACCTGTTTTGATGCCTTTGCTCCACATTTGTTGAGACAATTGCAATCAGTAATTCAGTTGTACAGCCATCTAGCTGCACTTTCTGAATGTAATGGTCATCTTGATCAATTTATGGAGCTATTATGCTCTTTCCTCACAAGTCCTTTTATTCGTATATCTACATATTTATTCAAACCTTCACTCCCATAAAATGGTGTGTTCAGCCAATACTTAACACGCAAATGGTTTGAACTTTTATAGAGCCACAATCTCTTTAAAATAGCTATCTCATTGATATCTAATGGTTATTATGACTGAAAACACTTTAAATAACCAATTTTTAAGATTTCGTATCTGTTTCCTCTCCAAAAATCCCAAATCCACTAAATCCGCCAAATCCTCATTTTAGAGGCTCTATTTGGTGGATAATCCTCTCAAATTGGCGGATATAAGTGGATAGGTTTTTTGTACCTTAGGACCAAATGTGGGATGACTGTTCAGCCTCTGATGAGAAAATCCATAGTATTTTCGAAATATTGCCAAACACTTTGGACAATATAAGGCAGTTAATTGAGGGATTAACAGTCTGTCACTGACACACAAACTCCTATTTATCTATTTATCTATGGGTAATAATGAGTGCCAGTGACACAGCTCTGTCTGCTATTCCAACAACCTACAGTTTAAAGTGCAAATACTTTTAACATCCCTATGAGTGGTACACCCATACCCACCACCACCATAAGTAATTACATTATTTCATTACTAATGGGGTCCCTACCAGACTACAAGATCCTGCATCTAATAAAGGCAAGGATCTTAAAAGAAAAACACTCCAGACAATATAATATACTGGAAATACCAGAAAACCATTCTGTAATAATGTTTGAACACTACATCAGTGTTTGAACACTACATCAGTGTTCAGTATTTTAGCCAAAAGGCTACTCCAGTCTCTATGCATTCACACAGAAAAACATTCTGTGAAATACAGGGAATCCAGTATCTTGCTTTGGAGGGGGGATCCAACAAGCCCACATGCCACCACCAGGCGCAGGCGACAATTACTATATTTTATTTGGGCATTCCCTACACTCCACCTTGCAGGCACCAACATGTTTGTATGAGGCTATGTCCTCTCAATGCACCCCTTACCCAGGTGCACCCTTTCTCCTTTATTTTTATATTGGGCACTTCATACAAGGGCTGACACCTCAGGGGCATCACTAATGTGATGTCACATATGACAATGATGTAAATGACTCACTATGATGTCAATCTACCATCATTAATCATACCTCACTGTAACCTGGTAATCTTACCAGTAACTTAGTTACCCTCACTACCTATATTCTGAGGTTGAATTAAAATCACTTACCATCAGTCAGTGAATGTGTTTATATGTTAGTGGTATTTAACAATTGATAATTATTGATAAATAGTTACTATACTAATCACTTGTTTACTATCATGTGGCATACTTTTACTACATGTCATAAAACTTACACATTAAAGTGTAATTTAAGAAGACATATCAACAGTGCACATATACTTTGTGCCAAATATGAAGATTTCATTTTTTTTCTTCTGGTACTTTTTTTCAAGATATCACCATTATTAAAACATCCCCTCATTTTAAAAAGGGCGATTGTTATGATATCCAAAAATTAACTTGATATGTTCAGTATTTCACATCTAACTTTGAGATTTTCCAAAAGCATGTTTAGTTAGGAATTGGGATTTTTGATGGAAAATTTACGTTTTTTTCACATTAATACCAACCTAACACTTAAATATGCATTAATCTCACCTAAGTAGCACCAAAATTGACCTACCAACTGATATCCAAACAATATGCTGATTTTTGCTGTTGTCAGTCATCACAAACTGATTTGAGACAACAAAGAGTTAACCAACACACACATAAATAGACATGTGCCAGCACACACATCCAACTTTGCTCATTACAATATGAAATACCTGTTTTGATGCCTTTGCTCCACATTTGTTGAGACAATTGCAATCAGTAATTCAGTTGTACAGCCATCTAGCTGCACTTTCTGAATGTAATGGTCATCTTGATCAATTTATGGAGCTATTATGCTCTTTCCTCACAAGTCCTTTTATTCGTATATCTACATATTTATTCAAACCTTCACTCCCATAAAATGGTGTGTTCAGCCAATACTTAACACGCAAATGGTTTGAACTTTTATAGAGCCACAATCTCTTTAAAATAGCTATCTCATTGATATCTAATGGTTATTATGACTGAAAACACTTTAAATAACCAATTTTTAAGATTTCGTATCTGTTTCCTCTCCAAAAATCCCAAATCCACTAAATCCGCCAAATCCTCATTTTAGAGGCTCTATTTGGTGGATAATCCTCTCAAATTGGCGGATATAAGTGGATAGGTTTTTTGTACCTTAGGACCAAATGTGGGATGACTGTTCAGCCTCTGATGAGAAAATCCATAGTATTTTCGAAATATTGCCAAACACTTTGGACAATATAAGGCAGTTAATTGAGGGATTAACAGTCTGTCACTGACACACAAACTCCTATTTATCTATGGGTAATAATGAGTGCCAGTGACACAGCTCTGTCTGCTATTCCAACAACCTACAGTTTAAAGTGCAAATACTTTTAACATCCCTATGAGTGGTACACCCATACCCACCACCACCATAAGTAATTACATTATTTCATTACTAATGGGGTCCCTACCAGACTACAAGATCCTGCATCTAATAAAGGCAAGGATCTTAAAAGAAAAACACTCCAGACAATATAATATACTGGAAATACCAGAAAACCATTCTGTAATAATGTTTGAACACTACATCAGTGTTTGAACACTACATCAGTGTTCAGTATTTTAGCCAAAAGGCTACTCCAGTCTCTATGCATTCACACAGAAAAACATTCTGTGAAATACAGGGAATCCAGTATCTTGCTTTGGAGGGGGGATCCAACAAGCCCACATGCCACCACCAGGCGCAGGCGACAATTACTATATTTTATTTGGGCATTCCCTACACTCCACCTTGCAGGCACCAACATGTTTGTATGAGGCTATGTCCTCTCAATGCACCCCTTACCCAGGTGCACCCTTTCTCCTTTATTTTTATATTGGGCACTTCATACAAGGGCTGACACCTCAGGGGCATCACTAATGTGATGTCACATATGACAATGATGTAAATGACTCACTATGATGTCAATCTACCATCATTAATCATACCTCACTGTAACCTGGTAATCTTACCAGTAACTTAGTTACCCTCACTACCTATATTCTGAGGTTGAATTAAAATCACTTACCATCAGTCAGTGAATGTGTTTATATGTTAGTGGTATTTAACAATTGATAATTATTGATAAATAGTTACTATACTAATCACTTGTTTACTATCATGTGGCATACTTTTACTACATGTCATAAAACTTACACATTAAAGTGTAATTTAAGAAGACATATCAACAGTGCACATATACTTTGTGCCAAATATGAAGATTTCATTTTTTTTCTTCTGGTACTTTTTTTCAAGATATCACCATTATTAAAACATCCCCTCATTTTAAAAAGGGCGATTGTTATGATATCCAAAAATTAACTTGATATGTTCAGTATTTCACATCTAACTTTGAGATTTTCCAAAAGCATGTTTAGTTAGGAATTGGGATTTTTGATGGAAAATTTACGTTTTTTTCACATTAATACCAACCTAACACTTAAATATGCATTAATCTCACCTAAGTAGCACCAAAATTGACCTACCAACTGATATCCAAACAATATGCTGATTTTTGCTGTTGTCAGTCATCACAAACTGATTTGAGACAACAAAGAGTTAACCAACACACACATAAATAGACATGTGCCAGCACACACATCCAACTTTGCTCATTACAATATAAAATACCTGTTTTGATGCCTTTGCTCCACATTTGTTGAGACAATTGCAATCAGTAATTCAGTTGTACAGCCATCTAGCTGCACTTTCTGAATGTAATGGTCATCTTGATCAATTTATGGAGCTATTATGCTCTTTCCTCACAAGTCCTTTTATTCGTATATCTACATATTTATTCAAACCTTCACTCCCATAAAATGGTGTGTTCAGCCAATACTTAACACGCAAATGGTTTGAACTTTTATAGAGCAACAATCTCTTTAAAATAGCTATTTCATTGATATCTAATGGTTATTATGACTGAAAACACTTTAAATAACCAATTTTTAAGATTTCGTATCTGTTTCCTCTCCAAAAATCCCAAATCCACCAAATCCGCCAAATCCTCATTTTAGAGGCTCTATTTGGTGGATAATCCTCTCAAATTGGCGGATATAAGTGGATAGGTTTTTTGTACCTTAGGACCAAATGTGGGATGACTGTTCAGCCTCTGATGAGAAAATCCATAGTATTTTCGAAATATTGCCAAACACTTTGGACAATATAAGGCAGTTAATTGAGGGATTAACAGTCTGTCACTGACACACAAACTCCTATTTATCCAGTATGTACAATAGTTTTAGCATTATCCAAGTATTTTAATGCAGTAGAAAATCAGCTACAGTAAATCAACCAATCTTATGAAATTTACTGTCATATGTAACTTAGAGTATTAAACAAACTTTTTCAACTGTAGGTTCAATATAAGATTTACTTAGCATCAGATATGTGAACTATATACTGAGGAATTAACTTTATTGCTGAACTATTTGTTCACATCCTAGGAGATATATTCAAACAATGTAGACTGGAATGTTCTAGTTTCTTATTTGTGTGTATAGTATTATGCTAGGGTATGAAACTAATAAAGACATATATGACCACTTTTAGACTTAACCCATGCTTCTTCGATAGTGACCTATGAATCTCTGAGAATATTTCTTCTGAAAGGAACCTAGTCCAAGGTCCTTCCTTGGTGCATTATGAATTCTCTGAGAACATTTCCCTCTGGAAGGAACTTTACTTCCAGTGAGAGTGTAAAAGTAAGACTGTTATAAAATGCACTGATTCATTGTCTCAAGCTGCTCCCCATAGTTAAGCCTTGTAAGCAAGTCTAAAAAACAAGGTTATCTGAAGTTTATTTACATAACAATACAATTTGCTATTAAAACAAATTATATCTATAGTCTGTAGAACATTAATTTCTTTGTATGAGTTAGTTCTTGGCAGCAAACGTCTATGGCTTCAGAACAACTCATATGAGACTAAAAAGCTAAGAGCTCTACAACAGCCTTTCTAGCTGAATTATAACAATCTAGAAAACATTCATAGAGTGCATACCTCTACCAGGAGCGTTACTGAAAATTTGGGATTTCTTGTTTCCAGAATATGATCAAAATCTTTCCCAAAATGTAACCACTTCTTCCTGTGTCTAGGCCCAAATCTGTTGATTATGTTTGGAGTAATGTTAACCAGAAAGCCTGAATGTCAACAAGCATTTAAAATGGGATTTTTAAAAATTCGGGATCTTCTAAAATATCCAGAATATGATCTGGATCTTTCGCAAAAATTGTGAACACAAACAGACACACAGATGATTGAATAAACCCAAGACAAAACCTCCTGGTGGAGCTAATTAATATTGGATGAACAAAAGTACACAAACCCAGACGGTTCATAAGTTCACCGGATGCTGCCAAAATTCTGTGGTAACTGAAGTCCTCAATAAACTGTCATTCAAATTCGCCTAGTGTAAAATTCAACAATTGAAATAAACAAGTTGACTGATTGTAATGAAAAAAATGCTCAGTGACAGCTGAATAAATTTATTACCTTCACAAAGGTTAATGTAGTTATTGAATTATGTTTGTTTGTTCAAATGTTAGCAAGATAAAAACATACTGTACGAATTTACATTGAATTTCCACAGTAAGTAGGTATTGGTCTCAGTTCGTGTGAGGGGAAGGTCAAAGGTCATATGTTGGTTCATAGTAAGCTATAAAAGATACATTATAGATTGAGGCATTTTATTTACATGTTAGCATACAAAAGAACTAAGATTTTAAAATCAAGCATGAATTTTAAAATATTGACCCATACTGGTATACCATACTCAGGTTTACAACAACACACAATGACTAAAACACAGGTTACGTTAGCTATATACATTGATGTATTTTCCACTCAATTATAATATGTTCACTGTCCTTAAGGTCACAGTAAGGTCATATTTTAATATGTTGACATAATCGGTAGGGGAATCACAGGGTCAGCCTGCTTCGCCTTATGTTTCAACCGAAACTTGAAAGTGGTCTCAATATACAGACCAACATCTGTATCTAACCCCAATATGAGAGAACTCCCTTAGGCGAGACCAACCTAGGGGGTCCTAGTGAGAGCCAACATTTTCTGAAATCATATGAAATCTGGAAAATTCTTCAGCATACGAAAGTAAGTCTCAATATACCCAAGGCCTACATCTATCCTAGTGGAGACCTCCCTTTGGTGAGACTAAGTCAAAGGGGTCCCAGCCAAGGGCGCAAGGTGATCAGATAATCTGGTCAATCAGATCAATGCCTGTGTGATCAATACAGGTCTGAATAACCAGATGTGAAAGCCAATCTAAGATTGGATCCCTACATACTCCCTGACACAGTAGGGACACCTGAGACAGAGAGTGTGCTTCTGTACTAGCGGTGGGTTGGTGGGTAAAAATCTTGGCCCATTCACTTTGACTTCAAATTCAAATGTGAGAAAGTTAATGGCAAAGGGCGGGCTACTGAAGCATGAAGGGCCTTGATTGGATATCAATATTAAATAGAGGGAAATACAGGTAGACCTAACAAAATTTATAAAATTAAGGTACCCCACAAACTGCCATAGTAGGCTCCTACATAGCCGTACTGACAACAGTTCGTGTGAGGGGAAGGTCAAAGGTCATATGTTGGTTCATAGTAAGCTATAAAAGATACATTATAGATTGAGGCATTTTATTTACATGTTAGCATACAAAAGAACTAAGATTTTAAAATTAAGCATGAATTTTAAAATATTGACCCAAACCCAAACTAAAGATAAGTAGGAACAGCCGAGGAAAAGGTCAAGGGGATGGTAGAAATAGATTGAGGAGAATTTTGTAAATACAACCATACAGCTGAACTACGCCAAAGCCCATGGGCCATGATATCCTGTAAAGAGGCATTGTGATGAAAGGCAAAAGCTCCTGATCTTCTGAAGGTGTGAAACCCATGACCATTGTGTGGAATCCCTAATAGTGTCAAAACCTTCCTCAGTGCATCCCTGACATGTGTGTCAATAACCTGTGTGAGTGGAGAAAAGTTATTAGCAAATAATGGAGAAGTTGGAGGTAATTTCCTGGAGGAGAGCAAAGCTGAAAGAGCTCTCACCAGACACAGATACATGTTATCTAACTTGGGAAGTTGGACCCAATGATGAGAACGATTATCTTGTAAAGTTTTGGTCCATTTCACCAGAAGATGTGCTCCAGGGTGATGAAAAATCAGGTTCTGCCTTAAAAAATGTCTAGTGACATCAAAAGCTTTAAGACTATGTGGGGCTATATTTGACATGCGCAAAAATGCATAAAATGCAGTAAGAAAAATGGCTCTGAACAGTAGTGGATCAGTTAAACTGTCACATACCTTTGAAGTGTGACATAATGTTCGAATGTCAAAAATACCCCTAGGAGTAGGTCTGAAAGTCGAATTGATGGAAAAAATTCTGAGATAATGGGCCACCGCAACATGTGACAGGTCCTCAGCTGGAATATTATAAGTTCTGGCCATAGAATTTAAAGAGGAGACATAATTTTTTATCACCTGTGGGTATATATGGTTCTGATACAGGTATTCAAGAAATGCAAGGATGTTGTGTAGCGAAAAATTCACTGGCAGTTTCATGAATAACACAAATGCTAAATATGTTTTAAAATGTAATTGATGAGCTCTGTTGGTTGAAGGTCGAAAAGCT
The DNA here is from genome assembly GCA_964017235.1 of Sabellastarte sp. h YS-2021. Classification (NCBI taxonomy): domain Eukaryota; kingdom Metazoa; phylum Annelida; class Polychaeta; order Sabellida; family Sabellidae; genus Sabellastarte; species Sabellastarte sp. h YS-2021. Next base: position 160,966,844 of record OZ024927.1, on the reverse strand, counting down.
GAAGAAACTCTTGTCCAAGCTGACTGCAAAAGTGGCACAGAAGATGAATTTCCACCTGAAATTACAAGGTCAGATTAAGGTCAAATTTACTAATATTCACTTTCCCCCATATATACTTTTGTTTCAATAAAGTGAGAAGGGTGTTACTCACCCCTGCAGGAGAGTGTAATCTCGACAGAAGGTAAGCTATGACATTCTTTTTTCCTTCAATATGTTCAATAACAATCTCAATATCATTTGAAACTGAAATCAACCAAATGTTGCGAATGCAAGCTGCTAAAAATTTGTCTTTAGTTTTGGAAGATTTGACCACCTGAACGACAGCTAAATTGTCACAAAAAATTTTTATTTTGTGATGTTGCCAGTAGGAACCCCAAGTTCGCAAAGCTAAAACGATGTTCAGCATCTCTAAGTGGACGATCTTAAGCTGAAACCCTGGGATTGAAAATATGGGTGTACTATAGACTCTGTTATTCCATATTGCTCCTAGGCCAGTCAATGATGCATCCAAGTATACATAATTCTCACCTAATACCTCAGTTTTAACTAAATATGTAATTCCATTAAAAGTAGGTAAAAATTCTAGAAACCATGTAAGATCCTGAAAAAATTCTTCAGTTAATTTGATCTCCTTCTTATGAGTATTTTCCCTAAACACAGCCAACATCCGATTGATAAAAATTCTAGCAGGTGCCACACATTTATGAATATAAATGAGCTTACCTAATAAAGATTGGAAGGATTTCCTTGTCAGGTATTTTTTACCAATTATATGGATGCATTCTTCATAAATAGCTACAAGTTTTGCATTATCAATACTGAGGGTATTTGCTTCTATGTTAATGGCGATACCTAAGCAAGTTAGCAATTTAGCTGGAGGGGTTCTTTTGTCCAAGTTCATTGGCAATCCTAGCTCAGTAAGCAGGTTAGATAACCTGTTATAAAATGCTAATGCCATGTGCCACTCAGCTACTACCAAAAAATTACCCACATAGTCCAGTACTTTACAGCCCTCTTGGGCCATAATATAAGCTATTGCATCGGCTACTAATTGAAAACTAGCTGTACCATGTTTCCAGCCAAAAACAACTGCTGAACTCAGATAATACTGGCCACCCCAACTCATACCTAACTTCGTAACATCTACAGGATCAACTCTTAAGTTTCGAAATGCTCTAGCAACGTCAATTTTAAATAACATGGGGTCATGCAAGTCCAAATTTTTTTTAACAATATCATCAATCGAAATGAGTTTAAGTGTAAAAGGTCTGTAATCAAATTTAAACTTGTCAACAAATTCGTTAACAGAGCCCCCATTAGGATGGGAAAGGTTTATAATAACCCTTCTTTTGACCACATCCTTGGGTCTGGTCAAAAGGGGGGAACAATGAAACATGTCAGATCTAATTTCAGACACGGGGCCTAAAATGGCCCTCTGATCAAGTTCTTTCCTAAAGTATTCATCTACTTCTTGAGTGAACTGAGTAGCTGGATGATGATTCACTACAGTGGTTATGTTAAGAGCATTATTCTTTAATATAGACATGGGAAAACCAAACTTAAGATATTCAATTAAAAGGGGGTCCGGGTAATCCCTTAAGTATGTTTCCAAAGCTTCAATGTTCAAACCCGAAACCAAAGGTATCCTAGCTCCACAATAATTTGGTACCCCAGTTGAACTTATCACTTCTGCAATTCTGATACATTGCTCAACAGTGGTTATCTCAACAGGTTCCCTATCAGGGCCTATAAATGCAAATTCAGAAGCTATGTGGTTAATAAGACCCTTAGTTTTGTCTGGAAACATGGGATCTCTGACCTCATCGTACCTAAATGTTCCAGAATAATCTAAACTTTTAAACATACTTGGAACGACGGCATCAACGGAGGCGTCACAAAAGTCTGATTGTAAATTACACATAAGTGTCGATTGTTCAGACAATAAAGCCTGTGATTTCATATCATCAATCAACTTTTCTTGATGTGATATGATATTAATTATCACTTGATCCATATACTGATCATATGTCATATTAACTCAATTAATATACAGATTATCTTTCTTAAAATTGTCAAAGACCACTCTAGCCTGTGCTTTCTCTTGATTCGTGATATTCTCAACATTAATATGATTATCAAACACTACACATAACATGCATGAAAATACCACTGCCAAATAACCTGGAAAAGGATCCTTGTGTGTATGTAAAGATATGCTACGATCAACATTATTTACAAATAACGAGTAAAACCCATTTTTGAAAGTACCATTTCCTTGCAAGTACACTAGACAACATTCATTTGTATCAACATATTCTAGTATTGAAATAAAATCACATCTTACATGATCACACGCCTTACCAAAGCTCTCGTTCTGTATACACCCATTGGCAGCATTCCCTTCACACAAGCAAAACCATCCTTTACCAGACATAGTAAAATCACAATGTTGTTCATTAATATTACCATCAAACATCAAAACCTTATTTTATCTACTGATATTACTATCCGTCCAAGTACTAGTAAATTGACCTTCAATACTTTGATTATCACACCAACTTTTAAAGTTATAGTTTACTGAATCATTGTTCACACTTCCCCCCCTCTTGACTACTATGCTGATCAATCACAGCCAAGCTGTCCTCAGGTGATCGTTTCCATTCCTATTTATCATTCTTCTCAAGTGATTTGACCTTGAAATGACATTTAACCTCAGGGTGAGCCAAATAATGTCCTTGACGACTACAGAGAGCACAAAAATGTTTGTAGTTACCATGATGTGAGTCATGGGAGCAAGCTCCCTCATTGAAAAATTTACATGTCTTCCTCTGGTGAAGTTGTGATGCATTATTTGACGCTATATTCACATTGGCCATTGCAATCTGGAAGGCACTGAGTCGATTACCATTGGGTTGCATCCGCCCATGTAAGTGACCCATCTTCAATTTCATGCATGGAAGTGGCCCAAGCACTTTTGACCGCCTGCCATGGTAGAGATGTAGCATCTTTGAGTACTAATATGACTTGTAGCAAAGCTTGTTTTGAAATGACAGCATCCTTCATTTGGTAAACATTTGAAAGTTGCCCAACTGCCCACTGTGTTAACGACAAGTCATCATACACTACTCTTTTCTTTCCCTGCCCACTATGGAACCCCTCATTCGCCCACCTGGTTTCTGGGGGAGCTTAGATTAGATCAGTTGTATTATAATGACCTGAGCATCGTACTGTTGACGCCTTACCTTGAAATGCCTCCATTCTTGCGTGGCCATCATATGTCGCCATGATCCATGACACAGCTTGTGATAAAGTGGAATTCTGATGCAGTGATTCTAAACTGGGCACAACTGAATCATGATGTACATTCTGTTCACCTGTCCTCATTGAATCTGGAAGCAAGGGGTGGGGAATCTCCTGGTTGTTATCAGCCCCAATATGATCCGCCCTTCCTGTCGTTAGGTTGTGCCCTAATGTATAATTCTCACTTGTGGACCTAGATACTTGAGGTGCTAATGATGTGGTCATGGCGGGTACTGGGTTCGGATCAATGTGAACCCTTGATTGCTGTTTCCCAGTCAGGGGTGTCGAATTGACTGACTGTTGACGCTCCAATGCATCTATACGGTGGACAATGTCTTTATTGGCTTTGCTCATTTCTTGTAACAGTGTCAAAATGGCGTCATTTGTGTCTTTAGGAGCAGTGGAGGATATGACGGTGTCGTTGACAATGATATCTTCTGTACTTACAGGATGTTGAAAATATGATCCATTGTGTGCTGTAGCCTTTACCCTTGGTTTTCGAACTGATGTCTTTGCTCTTGCTGACGCCGTCACCTTCTTCCTCACATTAGTTACAGGAGTCTTCTTGTTTACTGATGACATTTTATCCAGTAAAATGTATAAATACAGTTTTAAAATCAACTAAAAGCGTAACTAGAATTCATATAACTAAAATCAGCGTAAAACTAAAAACCCTAAATATTCTCATGTAAAAATCTTGACCCATTCACTTTGACTTCAAAGTCAAATGTGAGAAAGTTAATGGCAAAGGGCGGGCTAATGAAGCATGAAGGGCCTTGATTGGATATCAATAGTAAATAGAGGGAAATACAGGTAGACCTAACAAAATTTATAAAATTAAGGTACCCCACAAACTGCCATAGTAGGCTCCTACATAGCCGTACTGACAACACACAGAACTGAACTGATTTGGGGAATGTTCCACAACCATTTCTGACTCCAGATTTGAAAAGGATTTTTTAGCATTGCACTCATAACTAACAGTGGAGGTGGTGAGTCTTATAGGAGATAAAAAAAGCACGCTGTAAATGTTCTTCTTTGTCATGCTATAGATGAAAAATATCTTAAACATGTACACAAAGTATTGAAAGGTCAAAGGTCATAGTTGGTGTTTTTCATCCCGTTCAACAGCCAGGGTCAAATTGCAATATATTTTACATAATCTATTTTGTGATATTATCGCATGTTATTACAGCACCCAAGACCAACCATTGAAAATGTGTTTCCTTTTTTACCTAATATCATAGTTAGTAGCCTGAACTCTCACTTGTTGGATCCCAGATTATGCAATATTTGGCTTAGCTGCACTATTATTTTGTCTCCAATATTTTGAATAAGCAGTCCATCGATTCTGATGGCCGATAAATGGGGATTTCATCAAAACATTTTTATTTACTCAGTTATAAAGCCCACCAACCATACATCGATTTGTATAAATACACTATTCCTTGACCTTGATGGCAATTATGATATAGTGCAAGTTGTAAATGTTTAATTCTTGAAACTCCAGTATGCAGGGGGAAAACCACTATCAATAAAATGTGACCAATCGATTAAGAAAATATTTTCTGCTCATTAAATATAAATTAGTGGCAAATTATCTTAGCCAAACAGTATGAACAGAGCTGATTAGTATATAAACTTTAATACCAATGTTATACCATGGTCGTACACTGGATCGTGAAAGTGGAAAAATGGGTATATTATTGTAAATTTTATATTTATTCCTGTCAAGGAGGTTGTGTTTTAGATGCATATGCCTGGCTGTCGCTTTGTTGACTGCCTGTGTTTGCAGTCACTCCAAAAGAAAAAAGATATTTGTGAAAAGTTTAATGTGGTTATGGGCTGGCCAAAGGAAGAAATGTTTAAATTTTAGGAAAGATTTAGATTATACTCTGAATAAAACAAATCTCGATGGGTCCCATTTCCTATGTTTTCTCAATTACTTTGGCTTCCTGGTGGACATTACTCCAAAAATAATAAGCAGATCATCATGAAATTTTTATGTGGTTATTGCCTGGTGATTACATTTTATGAAAGATCCAGATTATATTCTGGATACAAAAAAATCCCGATTATTAAGAAATTCCCCTGATGGAGGCCTGCACTCTATAAGTGCTTTCATGTGGTATATGTTGTGACATATTTTTCTTTTCCAGTGGCAAGTGGCAGGCCTACTTTCTGCGTGACCCAAGCTTGTCTGGACATATCTGGTGGGTTGACTGACAACAGTGACAACAATGGAGGCAGCCGGCCATGGTCAAGACTAGCATTTGCAGTACTACTTGCTCTATCAGTCTGTCTATCCAGACTGTGTATCATTGTGTGATATTTAGCATCTGTGATATGTTGTGTTTTTTGTGTTATCTTTATTGCATTTTTATTGCAGACATTGCTTTCATGTTTTCATATATAACTAAAGCTAAATATAACTGAAAATATTCGGGATTACTGCTGTTTATGGCGTAATGTGGTTATCGCCTGGCAAAAGGAAGAACATTTTAGCTCAACTGAGTTGTATTTGTTTTATGTAAATCAGTGTATATTTCTTTTCAGCTGAATATTTATTGGCATTTACAGGCTAATATACCATTTCCATATGGATTCTGCCCTAAAAATAAACACAAGGTTAATCAACATAAAAAAACATGAAAAAATTGTAAATGTGCCCACACTCTATAAATCGATCAGATGCCATCAATATGATGCACTCCCAAACTGAGGCCTCTTCCAACTGAGCTAAACAGAGGAGAAAAAAATTAAATCACTTTAGAAATAAGGAAGCTGTGGTTGTAATATTTGAGCCCTGTATTGGATGTTAATCTTGGCTACAAATCCACTAAACATGTGAGAATTCGTCAAAGTAAAAATGAGTTTAATGAGCTTTAAAATGCTTTATTACTTCTTCCACAGAGGTTATGTAATTGGCCAAGTAAGTGTGTCTGTCTGTTTATTTGAAAAATACCCCAAAAAGTCATGGACAATAGATATTGACAATGGAAATGCCGACAATAGATGATTAAACTTTGGTTTTGAACTAAAACACCATCTGGACACAGAAATATTTTATTGGATTTTTTAAATTATCACACTAATAAGCAAAAAAATATTGGAGTCTTGACGGAAGTCGGCACTGTCCAAGTGCTCTTATTAAACTTTATTATTGGGTTATACCATCTCGGCTCACATAAAATCATCCTTTTTATATGTCTTTAGTAATGCTGATTGGTTATTGTTCAAATATATTACTTATTTCCTATTTTTGTGCTGATTATGGTTAGAAGCAGTAGAGTTCTTTATATTTAAACTACTTATTTCTTAATATATTCAAAATAATAGTTCAAATTTGCATACAAATGTAAGAAAGATGAATATCTGTAAAAAAATATTCACCAAAATATAATCATTTCTATTTACTGATGTACTATTTTTATTCACTTAATATAGGTTACAGATTAACACCACAATCTCTAGGTAACCTTCTTAAAGGCACCATAACCTGTGTTATCCTTGCAATTTTCTCTCTTCACTCTCATTACTTCTTAAGCCCAATGTGACAGGATATAATTGTTTTTTTAGTTTTTACTATATTAATAGTATTTTTATCGCCTTTATGAATATGTTTTAAGTAGGGCAGTCTATAAAGACAGGCCCCACTCACACTTTCTACTGTAATTATAGAATTCTAAAAATATATTCTGCTAAATATGTAAATACACAAATGGATAGGGGTGTCAATTATCCTATTTCTGGACAAAAGCTGTCATATGCTTGATTAGTCTGTGAGCTTATGGTGGGGAAGTATGGGATTATGTCAGCCATTTCACAGTAATGTGAGTGAAATGGGTTCTTCAAAAAACACAGGCTTAATTATCTTTGAATAAAGTCCTTAGAATTTATATATCCTTTCTTTATCCGTCAACAACTGTTGGTCAAATGACAATAATCTGGTCCAGTTGTGGAGTTAAGAATATCCAGGTTTAAGTTGAGGCTTTACTTCCATATAACAGCTAAAGTCATACTAGTAAGTACTTTAAATATTCATAGGCTGGACTCAAACCAACGAATACATATTTTAGAGCCATAAATGCTTGACACTACACTGTCAATTTTTATGAATATTAAATGGCAAATGGCTCAAAGCATAGTGTCAGGCTAATAAAAATTAGTTCATTAACTGAATGCAATGGTATCTGTTGAGTTACTTCTGCCCACAAGCTTTTTATCAAGCTTATTGTGGGGAGGGGGATGAGCATTTTCTGTTTGATAGTCTGTCTGTCTGTCTTTATGATTATTCCAAAAGCAATGAACACATCTTTCTGATTTTTTTATGTTGGTAGGCCCCGACCAAAGGAAGAAGTGAATACATTTTTGGAAACATCAGAATGATCTGGCTACAAAAAATTCCTGAATTTTCAACACTCCAATTTTCAATGATTTTTGGTTTGTGGTGGAGATTACACCAAACATAATGTCAGAGCACTTGCATAACGAAGACTTTGACCAGGGAACATTTCTGAGAATGCTAGATTTTTTATATCCGAAGTATGCTCCAGACCTTTTACAAAATGTAATCTCTCATTCCTATGGTCTAGCCCCAGTAGCATGAAAAAAATCATGAAAGTATGTTCATGACTTTTAGAGTTATCACCAACACAGATAAAAAGACAGAAAAAACAAATGCACCCCAAAAAACATAACATCCCGGTGGGGGTAATAAACGTCTTTTTTATATGCATGTTGCCTAATCAAAGAAAGATTTCATTACATTTCAAAAAGGTATGGACATTGGATCACATCAACAATGTCCAAAATGGTTCATTTGGGTAAGGTATCTTGTTATTCACATTGAATTTTTCACAATCGTATTCCTTTTTACATAAATCTTTTTTTTCATGCATAAACTTTGTCCATTAATAATAATAATAATAATCAGTTATAAAACACAAAATTTATGTGAACCAACCTCCCAGTAAACATTAAAAAATATTTTAAAATGGTTTAAACATTTACAAAACGTTTTTAAAACCTATTTAAACCCTATTGAATGGTTTTCTAAATGTTAAAGTAAACGTTAATTCTGTAATGTTTAAAAAACGTTAAAATGTATAAACATCCTACATACAAACGTTTTTACTGAAACATTTATTAAATGTTTCTAAAATAACTCAAGAAGCTAAGTTTGACTGGAAACGATCTTTAAACATTAGTAAAATAGCTGAAGAAATGAAGGTTATGCTGGAAATGTTTTTCAAACATTCATCATGAAATGGTTGATAAACATTAGACATAAAACATTTAAACAACATTGTTGATCAAATGTTTTAAAAACATTATATCAAAAACGTTTTCAAACCCATATTTTCATAATGCTTATAAAAGCTTCGCCTTCAAACATGTCCAAACAAAGATGGTGGTGAGCAATAATAGCGGATTTTAGAGGATTTTGTAAAAAAAATTGCCCCATATGCAATCCCTAAAAGTAAAAATTGAATGGGGGCACAATTTTTAAGCCACTGTTACAATTTTAGACATAAAAATAATATTTTCATCAGTGAGAAACCTTAAAAAGATATTGAATTTGACCTCTGACCCCATTATTATTTAGACATAGATATTATTTTAGACATTAAATGTTTAATAAATGGTATACATAAAACGTTTTAAAAACATTTTATTATAAATGGTTTTTGTACCCATGATTTTTTAACCTTTGCCAAATATTTCCTATCAAATGTTTGCAAAACCCCAAAATGTTTACTGGGCTCTTCAGTGCTTGTAACAACTTTTTTTGTATCAACGACTCATTTTGTATTACCTGACTTATTTTGTATCAATTTTTGACTTATTTTGTATTACCGACTTATTTTGTATAACTTGGCCGACTTATTTCATACCAAAAGCTGACTTAATATGTTACAAAACAGCGCGCAGAATTTTGGCAAGATAGTGGTTTGTCTAAATCAAAAGATGGACTCAAAGGAATTTAATCCTTACTGGATTCAATCTTGTAGTCCATTTACCATCTGTCTGATGGTAATTCTTATTTTCAGCGCTGACATTCTACAGAGATATAATTAATTAGACTAGTCAGAAACACTAGAATAAAAAGGTTAAAATGCCGCAACTGGTTGCAACACACATGTTGTTTCCCGATAAAAAATAGCAACAGAGATGGCCAGATGCCACAGCCTGGGGAAAACCATTGAACTCAATGAGATTAGATGTTAAAATGTACACTTTGTACACTCAAGAAACATCTGCCTAAATATTATATTCATGATCATCATTACAGAGTAAAAGTTATAGGGAGCACTGATGTAAGACTATGAAGCTGAACAATACACCCGTCCCCGGGCCAATGTTCATGTGAAGTGTCAACCTTTTAAAGACAATAAAGGTCAGCATTACTATGACAAGCTCAAAGGTCAACATGTCACACTGCACATTGCTAACCTATACTTCCTAACCAATATCCCTACCAAGTATCAACATCCTACACCTTACAGTTTGAAAGTATGGGCCAGATAAGATTTTAAAGATCAAAGTAACTACGGCAAGGTCAAAGGTTAAATCAAAGTCATACCACGATGCTGCACACCTATCCCCTTAACCAATGTCTCTCAATGTCTCTATCAAGGTTCAACATCCTACCCCTTATGGTTTATGAGATACAGCAGGGATGAGTTATTACTGAAGCCAGCCCGTCCATTTGGCACCCAGCCTGACAACAATACCTGGGTGACAACAATACCTGCACAGCGTAAAAGCTACATATGTCCCATATACTGTTTGGGACAAAATGTCCAATTCTATAGACAACAGGCAAATGGTAATCAGATGTCAGCTCAGCATTATTCAATAGAATATAGAGAAGGTGGCACATGTGTTGATCCACTGGTAGCATTAAGCATTTTTTATGTATCAGAAAGAAAACAAGAATTACTGTGTATCATTTTAATAACCAAAATCTTTGCAATACTAAAATTTCAGGGATAAATACAATTTTTCCAATTCTTATGTGCTAATTACCATTGTAAGAAGTCCTCGTTCTACAAAATTATCATGAAAATTACATGAAAAGGATGAAAAAATGATGTCAAGTTTGGCACATTGATCATCATTCCAAAAGAATGCTATGTCTTTTTAAACATATTGCACCTATTGTAGTTTTTGAGATGTCCAGGGATCTTCAATTTGCAATAGGAATGGCTACACATCCAAGAATACTTGCATGGTCTTTCATGGAATGGCTAATAAGAGGCAAATATTTGAAAATTATAACAATTTGGATGTATTTTCTAACTTATGATCTTTGTTTTGGTGTAATATATGCCAAAGTGTTCATGTAACATTAAAAAATGAATAAACAAAGAGTTCCACAATTTTAAAAACCAAATTCCTTACACAGTTTGGAGGTTTATAACCTGATAATACAAAATAAGTCAGTGATACAAAATAAGTTGTCTATATTACAGCTTATTTTGTATTATTAACTTATTTTGTATCAATGTCAGTGCTGAAAATAAGAATTACTATCAGGTGAATGGTAAATGGACTACAAAATTGAATACAGTAAGGATTAAATTCCTTTGAGTCCATCCTTTGATGGAGACAAGCAACGAAGCAACAAGACAAGCAAAAAAGGTGAATTGAAATTACTACAAAGTAAGTCAGTGATACAAAACAAGTTGTCTATAGAGCAGCTTATTTTGTATTATCGACTTATTTTGTATCACCCTGAAATCTTGTCAAAAATTCTGCGCACCGTTTTGTAACATATTAAGTCAACTGTTGGTACAAAATAAGTCAGCCAAGTAATACAAAATAAGGTAATTTTACTACAAAATAAGTCGGTAATACAAAATAAGTCAAAAATTGATACAAAATAAGTCAGGTAGTATAAAATAAGTCGTTGATACAAAATAAGTTGTTACAGTGCTCAAGTGAAAGAAGGCAGTCTACATTTTAAAAAGGTCACCAATGGTTTGGGAAAGTTGTAATACACTACAGTCACACTGCAGGCAGTGTTACTTGCGTTGATGTACGTTTTGTTAAACACTTTATTCCTGTAGCTACTGGCACACTTATGTCTATCAACTTAGAAAACCCTAACTTTCCTTGCTTCACATGTCAATACCCATGGAAGTTTTAAAATGTTCAGTTAAGTTTGAGTTTGAAATTCCCAATCACTGGGGTATTGTCTAGGAGTATCTTCCTTAGTTCATGATATGAATGTCTACATATAGTTGCATGTGTCTGCATATAGGTGGTGATTTACACATTAAGCTAAGGGATGGGGGTTGGTGGTGTCCTTTGTGCAAAATCCAATTGTCAAAACAGTACCGATAAAGACATTGAATAGATTGAAAAAGTGAAAATTGGAACCAAATTGTCACCAAGTTTTACTTCCACAAAGGAGGTTATCTTTTTGGTACTGTGTGTTTTAGCAGTGTCTGTTTGTTTGCAAAATAAACCCAAAAAGTTATAGACAGATTTTCATGAAATTTTAAGGGAATGTTGACAATGGCACAAGGGACAGTTGAGTTGATTTTAGTAGTGATCCAGATCATTGCCTGGAACCAGAAAGATTTTTTATCAGTACACTCATAATGCCCCATTCATGCTACAGGCGGTACATCCCATGGTTAGAAGTTTTTCTTGGCGTTGGAATTGCCCCTGGGTTGCCCCATTTTGTCTAGTTGTTCAGACTACAGGCGAAGAGCTACTGATTGGACACAGATTTTTAACCATTAATCACAGTAGGATGACAGTACTACAAACGTTGATCACCAAGAAGCAACCTTCATTAACCTTCGGTAGCCGTCGGACGAACATGTGGCCAAATGACAAGTACCTTAACTCACTTTATGTCACCGTATTAGACCGAAAGATGACCAAATCACAACCTTATGTACACTGTGCACCACACGTTTGGTTACCGTAATCAGAAATTTATTTGCACATGCGTGAAATCTTCTGTGCTTGCTCACGGTACCAAAAGGAGAGGCGGAAATTGAAACTGTTTGAAACTTTTCTAGGACATGCAAGGTAATGGACGGTTCGCCACTGACTCATAAGGTCGCATAGGAACCTCAGATGATGATTCAAGAACCAGGATGTTTCACTAAATGTGGGTTACTGCAGCTGATACCACCTGTAATGTAAATGGGGTATAAGCAATATTGCAGGTGTTGGGCCTTGGTAGAGGTGTGTGCTCATTGAGTGCTCATCGAGTGATTGTTATGTTTTGCTTCTAAGTGTAAAGGTAAGACTTGATTCAGCGCAAGACAGCATCATCAATTCCCAACCATATATATATATGGTGTTTTTTCAACAGTGTCAGAGGCAACTGTCAGATCTACCATAGCAATTGCTTTGCCACCAACAAATCAAACAGAAACACAATTATGTATAGTTACGAGGGCAGTTTCAGTTGAAAAACATTTTTTTTTGTAAACCAACCTCTCCATGTCCTTATGTTTATTAGTACCGAGAAACAGTAACACTTGAACTGGTGAGAGGTTGTGTTTTCAGTTTGCTTGTAAATAGAGCTATTTCAATTAAACAAAATTTTATAATGATTATTTGGATATCTGAAATGGTCAGTTTATATCATAATTGCTCATTTGTGTTAATAAGAATTATGTTTAGGATTGTATGTACAGTGTAATTAAATTTTTGGGGCAAGGTTATGGAATTTCAAACATGATCTTGGAGATACATAAGGTCAAATATAGTAATGTAGGGCAAAGCCCTGAACCAAAGAAATATGCAATGGTTAAATAAAAAATCATTTGAATCCCGAATTATGCAATGTGATTACTTTCATACAGGGTGGAGGAGTGCTAGCTTGTAAGATGGTAAGAAGTGGTTGAAGTTCGTAAATAAAAATGGGATTACTTTATTATACAGGTAGGTTCACAAATAGTCCACCATTATGGGAAACATAGGTCCAGACTGCGTCTGACTTCCAGATGTGATGGCTTCTAATATGTTCCAATTGTACTCCTTGATGAAAGGCCCAGGAAGTGCCTGCCCTTTTGAAGGAGTGGAAAGTCAGAGTTTTTGGCAGAGCAAGGCAATTGAAATACTTTTCAGTTGTTAACGCTACGAGTCAGTCAAAGGTACTAGCCTGGTAGATCTTGGGATAATGAAAAGGGGATTGTTGGCTGCAGCTGGGTTGCTGTGATACATTAGTTCAAGGGCACTAGTAGGACAAAGATGTGGTAAGAATAGTGTATTCATAGTTTTTCTGTCCTGAATTGTCTTTGACCACTTTATTATAAATACCTTGTGTTGAACCTATGACCTCACCACGAGCCATGTCTGGAGATATTGAATAAAGCTACTGAGTGTGGTAAGAGATTTGATAACCTGAGAAAACAGAAAAAAAACATGTCAGGTATAAAGCCTTGAAAATTTATGGAAACTGTAAGTAGTCACAGTGTTGAATTTTTTATATAAGCAGGGGAATATTAATGGCTGTACATATAAAAGGCGCCAAGGGTGCTGTGATTGTAAGAGATATGAGGAAAAGTGATAAACGTTCATCCCTGAAGGACTCTGCTTCCAAGCCACATATAATATGGAAGGCCCTTGTGGCGGCCTTATAATTTGCAGTACTAGCCTTGGAATGTTGATTCAAATGCAAATATTCCGTAAATGAAAGCAGAAAGGTTGTATTTTCTTTCATGAGGTGGCAGCCCAGCCACCACCAGGAACTAAAGAAAATCATTCCACATTCTTTCATACTGTATCAGAGTAGCAGGCCTGAAACCTGACCTGAGAGCCTTTAAGAAGCCAAAGTGGCCAGCTGGGCTGTCAGCTCAGTACCATCTATTACATGAAACAACAAGTGCTGACTGTATGTTATAATTTAGTAAGGGCAAGTCTAAGTGTGCTAGGGTACATATATGTTGAAGGAGAAGCTGTTGTAGTTTATGATATGGATTGATAGTGGTTGACAAACAAGATAAGAGATCAGCCAATGTATTACACTTGCCCGGAATATGAACTAAATAGAATCATGATCTCTACTAGTATTAAGTATCTGCACGACTGCCATATTATCACAGAAAATTTTAACTTTTTTCTGATACCAATGAGCAGCCCAAATCATTACTGTCACGACTATGTTGAGCAATACTAAAGGTCTAGGTGACAAATGTCAAAGACATTGAAACCAGTGGGAATTGGCAGTGCATACACCATGGAGTCACAATGACATCCTAATCCTGATAATGAAGCTTCTAGGTATACCTGTATATGAGAGTACTTCTGGTCATAATATGTTATCCCATAATATGACATGAGAAATGTGTTAAACAGTCTTTAAAGAAATCACTACTCAAAAGTATCTTGGTATTGTTATGATTTTGACAAAATACAGCCAAAATTTTATTTAAAAAGACCCTGGCGGGCTTAACACACTTGAAAATATACAATAAACTTCCAAGTAGGCATTGAAGGTCCCTTTTACTACTGTAAGTTTTGGAAACCCAGTCTTTACATAAATTAACTATCTCCTTCAATTTACTGTAAAGAATAGAAACTGTTTTGAAACAGTGTCGATCAAAATACCTAAGCATACAACTACAGTATTTGGGCTAACTAATTTCTCGAGAGAAATATTCAGTTCTAGTTCTTGTAATAGTTACCTCAATAACTGAAAACCAGGTTGATATTTTAATGGGAGACCTATATAGAATAAATCATCTTTATAGTTAAAAAGGTTGGGGAAACCATGCTGATTCATAATGTAACTCATGGCGTCTGTACACCTTTGAAAAAGTTTGGACCCATAAGAAAAACCAAATGCGACCGACAGATCAGCAAAGTACTTATCTTGAAATTTGAGGACTAATAAATCTATATTACCAGGATCAATTTTTATCTTTCTAAACGTTCTGTTGATGTCAATTTTGAAGATCTGAGCAGCTGGACCAGGTTTGCATAAAGTAGCTGTTATCTGATCAACTGACAGATAATAGAGGGTATACTTGGTACCTAAGTATGTGTTTTGGACCACTGCATCATTTAAAGATGCACCCTCAGGCCAGCTGATATCCTTTTTGGTTCTTTATTGTTGGAATCTTGCTTATCCCTGACCATCAGAAGAGAAACATGTAAAGGAAAAAGATTTAGTGTCAAAAGGTCCTAAAATAGCATTAAATTTGAACTCTTCTTGGATATAATTAAAAAAAAAATGTTGAGAATTTTGCAAAGCAGAGATATGATTAATTTCAGTGGAAAGCAATGTGCTTTGTCGTAAAAAATCGAGAGAAAAACCAAATTAAATGTAGCATAACTATACCAGTAAATCTTGAAGTTGCTGGTCGTGATTATGAGTAAGATAAGATAAGAAAGCCATTTGTCAATCTTTAGATGTGACTGAACTGGTATACAACAACCCATAAAGTTGGGCTTCCCATTTTGTCTATATAAGAGAATGGGTAGTAATAACAACAGGAATTAATTTATGATGAGCTGAAGGACCTTTCCAAATTTTCAAAGGGCCCTCTGGTACAAAACCAAATTGGGTAAAACTCTTGGATTCAACAGTACAATTGTGATCCATGTTCATAATGATGGCTATATAATCAGTACAATACGACACCTGTAAACCACCATGTTGTGATTAATCAGAATATTTTATGGCAGTAAATTCAGACAAATGTGTCATAGGAATGTCACTGGCCTCAGGCTTTTGAGTATTATCACCCATCAAAAGCCCACTTTTGTTTTTATTTCCATACAGATGATGTAGCCAACATGGGCGGATGTTTCCTGCCATGCAGTTCGACTATGCAGTATGGCATTCACCAGTTAAAAGTCCATCAAATGTGGGGCACTACTGGTAAGATTTTTCTATAAAGCTATGTTGGAACATGATATGTCCACATCTGATTTTTCTTCAGCATTTACCCGAATCTTTACATTTCTGTGTCCATTGCCAGTATGTACCCCTTTGTGAAAAGACCCAGTTTTGTTTTTATTGTCCTCCAAAGAACAATTTTGTATGAGAGCAAAAGTTTGCTCCAAACTACTGCCAGAGGCAATGGGTTTGCACTAGTTGAAACGCTGTTTTAAAACAAAGGCACCACTCTCAATACTGACGTTAATATTGATGTCCAATGCATCAGTATCATTGTCATCAATATCTTGTAATGGAGCAAATGTATTATGCAAGGATATAGATGCATTGTCATTGGTGCACATGGCTTTGTGAACAGGAATTCATTTGTCATATTTTATACCGCTCCTGGTCACAGTGTGAAATTTCTCAGCAAGAGCACTAGTAGTTTATGTTAATTTGTTGGTGACATATGTGGCAGAATGTGTACTTTTAAAATTCTCATTTTTAAAATTGGAATCGAGAGTTTTGGTCCTTTTATCTTATTCTTACAATCCATCTCGGCATGATTGGACATTTTGACACCATTCGATAAACATCATGAACAACTGTGTTTATACATGGTGCCTTTGTTTTCATGGCTTCTGTTATGAACACAGGTACCCTGGTTGAAATAAACTCATGAGAAAGATCTGATGGATTTTTTGTGACTTTTTTTAAAATTTAGAGTGAAATTTTGAGGCTTGGGGTTAATCCTGTCGAAATGATTATAAGCAAGGATATCCCTCTGGCGGGCTGGCGTGGCGTGGTTGGCCTTTGCTGTATCACAAGAAAAATCATTGGCATCCTCAAGGAGGGCCACCAAGTAATCCAACATGTTTTTTCGAGTTTCTAAATGTTTTCTTCTCTCATGATGTGGCAAAAGCCGCCACCCACTGAGTAATGGGCAAGTTGTCACAAGAGATCCGTTCTTTGGCCACATCTGATGACACATACTGATTTGGCCACTTAACCTTTCTTTTGACCATGACCTCTACAGCCCCCCCCCCCCTCCCCCCCAGCGATTTCAATTTCATACCTGAATTCTGAATTTTAATCGTTTTTCTACTTGTGCTTGCAGGAGGGCATCCTGTCTGAGAGATGGCAAATCTGGGAAATGTGCTTTAAGTTTGGTGACAAGGAGGCACTGTGACCGAGGACTGAGTACTTTTACTTTACTTTTAACAGATTTATTTTTGGTTTTAACTGAATCAACTTTTTACAGTCTTTTGCCTCTAATGCGTCCAATCTAGGGCCAAGTTTTTGCAACTGACTCAGTATTTGCGTATTGATGGCCTGTTGAGAAGCAAGTTCATTACTTAGCCCAATCAGATCCGAATTTTCTCCGGATTTATACCGGACTAGCTGGGAGCTCAGTATCTGATGGAGCTATTAGAACTTTACAATCGGCTTCATCAATAGAAGAATCTGAATCAGTTACTTGTTTGTTAGTTGTACTGTCCTTCTTCAGCAGATCTGCCAAACATTTAGAGTCATCCAACCACTGAAGTTGTACTGGCAAATGTAAAATATCCTGCTTGCTTGACCTGAAATTGTATTGACGATTGGAAGCAGTAGCCATATTGTCAGAATAAATCAACTATAAAGAAAACCTAAAAAGTTAAAATCACTTGATAACTAGTTAAAAATAGTAATAAAGGTTCACAATGTCACCCCGTCACCTCTATAATTCAAATGAACGAGGATATGGCTACACTTGAAAGAGACAAAGGGGGGACTAATCAGAAAGCTACACATCACCCATTAATGATCAGCACTAAACTTTACTGATCAGTCGATAACAAGACTTCTCCAGGGCTAACCTTCCCGGCATGAACTGGAGGATTGAAAATTTTAGATTGCAGAGCACTGCACACCTTTAACATTCAGTATCATAATCCATGTACCTGACACTGATATGTGAAGCTTGATTTGAGCCTGAACTTAACTTAATGTGTGTTACCATTTTAAAAACTTTAACCTAAAATTTATCAACCTTATTTTCTTAATTTAATCTAGATTTGTTATTCTTGTTAAACACTTTAGGTTATTTGTTCTTGGGGGGAATGCAATTAATTTATGTATTGTAACTGTAATTCTGAAAAATACTTAACCAAGCTGCATACAGATTTAAAATAACTATAGATAAATGTAATAGTCATATGTTTACTGCATATACAGTTAAAACAATCTCATCTTTTTCTTACAATCCATCTCGGCATGATTGGACATTTTGACACCATTCGATAAACATCATGAACAACTGTGTTTATACATGGTGCCTTTGTTTTCATGGCTTCTGTTATGAACACAGGTACCCTGGTTGAAATAAACTCATGAGAAAGATCTGATGGATTTTTTGTGACTTTTTTTAAAATTTAGAGTGAAATTTTGAGGCTTGGGGTTAATCCTGTCGAAATGATTATAAGCAAGGATATCCCTCTGGCGGGCTGGCGTGGCGTGGTTGGCCTTTGCTGTATCACAAGAAAAATCATTGGCAGCCTCAAGGAGGGCCACCAAGTAATCCAACATGTTTTTTCGAGTTTCTAAATGTTTTCTTCTCTCATGATGTGGCAAAAGCCGCCACCCACTGAGTAATAGGCAAGTTGTCACAAGAGATCCGTTCTTTGGCCACATCTGATGACACATACCGATGTGGCCACTTAACCTTTCTTTTGACCATGATCTCTACAGCCCCCCCAGCGATTTTAATTTCATACCTGAATTCTGAATTTTAATCGTTTTTCTACTTGTGCTTGTAGGAGGGCATCCTGTCTGAGAGATGGCAAATCTGGGAAATGTGCTTTAAGTTTGGTGACAAGGAGGCACTGTGACCGAGGACTGAGTACTTTTACTTTACTTTTAACAGATTTATTTTTGGTTTTAACTGAATCAACTTTTTACAGTCTTTTGCCTCTAATGCGTCCAATCTAGGGCCAAGTTTTTGCAACTGACTCAGTATTTGCGTATTGATGGCCTGTTGAGAAGCAAGTTCATTACTTAGCCCAATCAGATCCAAATTTTCTCCGGATTTATACCGGACTAGCTGGGAGCTCAGTATCTGATGGAGCTATTAGAACTTTACAATCGGCTTCATCAATAGAAGAATCTGAATCAGTTACTTGTTTGTTAGTTGTACTGTCCTTCTTCAGCAGATCTGCCAAACATTTAGAGTCATCCAACCACTGAAGTTGTACTGGCAAATGTAAAATATCCTGCTTGCTTGACCTGAAATTGTATTGACGATTGGAAGCAGTAGCCATATTGTCAGAATAAATCAACTATAAAGAAAAACTAAAAAGTTAAAATCACTTGATAACTAGTTAAAAATAGTAATAAAGGTTCACAATGTCACCCCGTCACCTCTATAATTCAAATGAATGAGGATATGGCTACACTTGAAAGAGACAAAGGAGGGACTAATCAGAAAGCTACACATCACCCATTAATGATCAGCACTAAACTTTACTGATCAGTCGATAACAAGACTTCTCCAGGGCTAACCTTCCCGGCATGAACTGGAGGATTGAAAATTTTAGATTGCAGAGCACTGCACACCTTTAACATTCAGTATCATAATCCATGTACCTGACACTGATATGTGAAGCTTGATTTGAGCCTGAACTTAACTTAATGTGTGTTACCATTTTAAAAACTTTAACCTAAAATTTATCAACCTTATTTTCTTAATTTAATCTAGATTTTTTATTCTTGTTAAACACTTTAGGTTATTTGTTCTTGAGGGGAATGCAATTAATTTATGTATTGTAACTGTAATTCTGAAAAATACTTAACCAAGCTGCATACAGATTTAAAATAACTATAGATAAATGTAATAGTCATATGTTTACTGCATATACAGTTAAAACAATCTCATCTTTCATTGGGCTTTCTTGACACATGGTGTTGGGGACTGTCGGATTTGTGCACTCCGTTTATTGCCATAATTAGAAAAGTAACTCAAGTGAGATAATACACTGTGCAGCTAGGACAAAGGTTTAGTCAATCATTGTAAATATACATATCTTATGTTGCCTTACAACTGGAAAATATGACCAGTTTTTCATTGATTATGTGGATCTAGATAAACACACATGTAATCAACTGGATATTCTCTCAAAGCCACAGTTACCAGAAAGGAGAAGCTAACTGTAAATAAGAGAATTGTAGTATCATAACTGTAATCCAAATATATTCCTTAATAAGCAATACACGTTTAATAGTTATACAGAAAAAAATGTGAAATACATATCAATAAATTATGGATCATTAATGTGAAGATTACATTGTTGATTGTATTTATGAAAGACCTAACTGTGATGTCATTTCTGTCAATAAGAGCTATAATAACCTGTGTTTATATAAGTGGTTCTTATTAAATATAGATAGCCCTAGCTCAGAGCTGTTGACAATGACAATGCAATTTCGTTGGGTTCTTTGATGTTTATGTTATTATCTGGGGGATACTGTGCAAAATTATATTGACTGTATACAATATTATGCAGAAAGATATTTGTTTAAATTTTTGGTTTGTGTATGTGTTAATTGTCATATCAGGGGAAATAAAAATGCTTTAAACATCACACCATAGATTATATCATGGATAATTCACTGTGTACTTGATTTGAATAAATACAATTAATACATGCCACTTGAGTTTAGTAACAAAGAACAAATTATACAAAACATGGCAGAAAAAAAGAAGAAAGTGACGTCAGCAGTGATGGTTGTGGAGTATAAGGTCATTAAGAATAGAAGAGGAAGCATAGAACTGAGCAATGGTGGTCTGAAGCCAATAACTGACAGTGGTAGTATTGTGGAACTACCAGACATTAAACGAAGTGGCACACCTAGAAGTGATATCATACCTTCCAGGCATTCTAGTGCCCGTAGAGGTAGTCGGCAAGAAGAGATCCTCAAATCCATGATCGACCAACTGTCCACTGCCGGAAGTAGCAGTATAAAGGCACCGACTAGCATCCCTACTCAACTACAAAATGCATTGCTCAAGCACGGTCCAATTCCACAAAAAGGAAGAAGAATGAGTGTCCAGGAAAGAATTGTTATAACAAAAGAGACCCCATCTAGATGCAGCAGTGCCAATTCCAAAGCACTCCTTGCACGTCGGAACACAGAGCCTATGTTGGCCTTCGTTCACAATGCTGCTGCAACAAATAATTATGTTTCTAATGGGTCTGGACTAAGGTCAGATGGCAACACAACAAATACTACAGGGTCTTCATCAAATGTAAATGGACATGATAATTTTATGCATAATAAAACTGAGAAAGATGTCGAAATTATTCCTCCAAAGGAGGACGACATATTAGAAGAAGAGGAAGAAGTTGATCCTAACTCTCCCGGAGTCAAACTAGCCATTGCCAAATGTAGATCTTGGATACAAGACTTGCCAGAAAAGTTTTCGGGTTTAAATGTATTAACTTTCCCGGATATACAATCCAGCAAGTGATTGTCATTCATGGGTTTATTTTTTGTTTAGTGTTTGTTTATTTTACAAAATTTCTGATTGGCTGAAACTGTGTGTTCTAGTTTGGATTTTCATATACAGCCTAAGTCACATCTATCCTTACTTGGGTCATTAACTACAAACAAAAGTTATTTTGACCATTCAGTTGTGGATTGTTGTGGTATGGTCTGCTTTACATCTGCAATGGACACATATGGCAGGACTTAGTTAAGATCAAATTTCAGTAGGATGCTTTCGAAACATCACAGAATGTATTTGGGCCCGCTTTTTAAAATCTTTGAAAAACTCCCCACCAGCTCTGATGAGCTAAACTAGATGGCTCTTCCGGGATATGCAGGGATATACAAGGTGGTTTGTGTATTAATAAGATACAATGCCACTTCTCAGAACCATAATGATATAACTTAGAAGTCACATTCGTGTAGAAATGACAATGGGGTCATCAGCCATAAATCAAATATGTACAGATAAGACCACAAGCTCATCAGCTGTAAATTAAATATGTGTATACATGAATATAGGGAAAGGTGTGACCTAAGTATTAGGTTTTTTATAGTTCTGGTATAAATATTCAACATGAGTAAAATAAAAGTGTTGCTTAAACAAGTTCCACTGGTTTTAGAGTAAGTAATATGAAATTCACCACTGGTAAAATAATAAAAATATTTGTTAATTTGTAGGTTAGAAATAAAATATTCTCTACATGTCAATGAAATTGCAAGGGGGTTTCCTGTCTTCAGATTTCTGATGATGTAGAATGTTCATATTTCTTACTTCTTGTATTTTGGAGGTGCTTTGTCCGTAACCTGAAGTTGTACATAAAAATCCATGTCTTCATTTTAATATATCCAAGAGCATCAAAGGCCGAGTGATTATTAATTACTTTGCACGTGTGGTGGCATATTCAAAAAAGATCAGGGCAACAGACTGATGACATATCCTAATTTGACTGCAGCTATTAAAGGGGATATAACAACCAAAATTGTATTGGTTCAAACTTTGTTAGAAATATTTCTTTGCCACACTGGAACTTCATATTAAAGAAAATCTTTGAAAGTTTTGTGATCAATATCAGTATTTTGTATTGGATTTAAATGTTGTATGACCCTGGCTGTTAATAATGGAGATGCAATACACAGCCTTTAAAATTTTTGTTTCAATCTGTTTAAGCTGTTTCTACACGTGAAGATGTAAGTCAACTTTTTACCACAGCCTTTATCAAAATTTTGATAGCCCATTAATTGGCATTTCTATTGTCCCAATTGACAGTAAAGTCAACACTATCCGCCTTTTTCATCAGTCAATGGTGCTTAATGACAAATACTTATCATGTTTCATAAATATGTTCTACATTTCTCGTGGCAATTATCTTGTAGTCAGCCCACTGAACCACATACCAATTTATGACCAGAATGTACAAAACAATGCTGTTGTTAAGTCAGACAATTGTAGTGTAACAAGATAATTTCATTAACTCATCATCAACCAAGTCAAAATGCAAAATGACAACCAGACATGTGGTATAGAAGTAAAATGTTTAACAAGATTCCTTATAATAAAGCTAATATTGGTTGTATGAATACCCCAGGCCCACTGCTTTGAGTTGTTGTAAGGCCAAGATGATTTTTATGTTAGGTTTTTGGGCTATTTGCTACTAGTCAGGGCCAAAAAGGGTAAAACAAATGTGAGTAACCAGTTAAACCTGTTTTGCATAATGGCCAAAAGATAAAGATAAGTGTCACAACCTACCCAGATTTGTAATGATTCAAAACAATGAGTCCTAACAATAAGTCGCTATCATACTAAAAAAAACATGCAAATTTATATTTGGCCTGACAAAAGTACTCATTGTAATTTCCAAAACAATATGTATTTCTAAAAATTTTATTGATAACTATTTCTTATTATTATTACTTCCATAACAACATATCACCAGTTTAATAAATGTCTCAGTTGTATTGATCTTACGTTTATTCAAGGACTATTTATATGCTTACAGGCTCACAAAAATAAAAGGGTAAATTAGCACTTGTGTCATTGTTGAGATCTCATTATGTAGTGAATAAATAATGACTTCATTGTAAGTGTTGTCATCATCTGTAGCACCGAAATTGCACTTCAAAAATATTTAGAACTGTAAAATGTGTATCAGTCATGACATGTGTGTCATGTTGATCAGTATTCTGTACCTTGGAAACAGTGTTCTGCTGTGTTATCTTTTGTATGGCGCTTTTATGGAATGACAACTGTCATTAATGTGTATATTTTAAGTAAACCTATTGTCTTCCTTTAAGAGTTTACACCCTTTGTTGAAGAAACGTAGCTGTAATCTTGGTGCAAAAATTTAGACAGCATATGTACAAAGAGTAATAGGGCCAAGGTTAAATTTTTTTCTTCTCTTTGTCCACTCATGTCGATAAATCGAGATAATTATCCTGATTTACCGACTTGTTTAATCGATAAATCGACTCAATTGACAATTAGAAACAATTAAGCTTGAACTCACAGCTCTATCTTGTACAAAAGTATCATAATAACACATTATATGTGATTGAGAACCATCATCTCTGTTTATGTTCTGACATGGACAAACAGGGAAGAGGGTATAAATGTATTGACTTACTGTCTCAATATTTAAAACAGAAAAAAAAAAGAGTTTTTAGTGTTTAGTTTTGTGTGGCCCAAATACTTTTTAGAACTTAGCTTTGGATTTTTTGACGTTTTTAACATCTTACTTTATTATTATTAATTCAATATGTTCAGCTTTTACATATCTGCATGGATTATATTACAGTAAATCAATAGCCTTTTATACTCTAAAAACTTTTGTAGGAAAGTTAACAGCATACAACTGCATACAATAAACTGCATACTGAGAAATCCTAATAACATTCTGTGCTTAATTCTATTGTACACTTACACCTTCCAGAATTGTGGCATTTATTCCCTTATTGCAACATATTCCATTTGAGGATTTATATCCCTGACCTGGTCAGATTTCTGGATCACACTTCGGTCCAGTTGCTTCTGATAATGATAAAAGAAAATCTACTTTGTGGATTGCAAGGGATTGCAGTAGTGTGAGTGTAAAATATGTGGTTTCAGGTCACAGGGTCAATAATGTCTATTATAAACTCGGGTCAGAGTTGTGTAAAATTTACATATGTGGGATATGTATCTATATATGTAAAGAAAGTCAATAATGAAGCAATTCTTGCCACAGTAATAGTGTTTTCATTTTATAAACAAAAATAGTACTTGTTAATATATAAAACTTCTTTATAATAACAAATGAGAAGGCCTGTCTGTCTGTCAGTCCAGAAAACCCAAGCCAAGATATGGACCCTAGCTTAAAATTGCCACATAGAATGTGACTTTTAAGGTAGTTTTAAGTCAGTCAATTGACATGGCCAAAGTTTCAATGTCAATGTGAAACTATATTTAAAGATTTGTGCAAATTCATAAATTATAAATCATTATTTGTCTTACAAAGCCAAATGATTGATGGGATAAAACATTGGAGTGAAAGTTCATTTTGGAATAACCATAATTATTAGGAAGTCAGTATGATATTTTTAATTCATTGTCAAAATTACTGAAAAGTGTCATTTGTACAGCATTGACCTCCACCAGGGTGCATTCATAAAATATCAGAATGTATCCATATTATGAACGGAGTTTTTCCATAATGTGATCACTTCTTCGTTTAGTCATGCTCTACCCACGTAACATTTCAGGAGAATCTGCTAATTACTTTTGGAGTTATGTCAACCAGAGGTCCAACGTGATTGAAAATATAGTGAATACAAACTGGATCTTAATCACCTTTTTCCTTTGGTCAGGCCTTACCAGAATAAAAAATGAGAAAGATACGTTTGTTCCTTTTAGAGTTATCACAAAGACAGACCGACAAATGAATACACCCAAAATCATAGACTCCTATTGGAGGTAATAACCTGATACATGTTATATTGTTATAACAGTAATAAAAATATACATAGTAGTAACAATGAGCCTAGCAATAGAAATCCATGCATACATATGATACAAATAATATCATATAGCAAAAGTAAAGAATTAATTCTTTCCTGATGTATAAATAGAAAGGAGTAGTAAAGATATTTGTATTTTGTACAGATGCTAAATAAGAACATTGTATTAATTTATATATATAATAGTATTGTATGGTTGTATGTATTGAGGCAATGCATTTAGCTATTTTGAACCTGACAATAAACTATTTATGACATGTGTATCCCTTTCCTTTACATATTCTATTTATATCTCTGTTATACTGTAGAAACTGCTGACGGTCGGTGACATGTGTATCCCTTTCCTTTACATATTCTATTTATATCTCTGTTATACTGTAGAAACTGCTGAAGGTCGGTGGTGAGGCCTTCCTTCTCTAAAGCTATGTGTTTGCATCATATGTAGCTTTAAGAGTGAAAATTAAAGTCAGTAGTTGTCCATTGAATGTAGGTTTAGAGTGTAAGTTTAGATGGTGTGACACATATAATGTGTTGAATTAAAATTTTAATTCAGTTATATCAGACATTAGGTTGATATATACAATAACAGTAAACCCTTGTCTTGCTTCATTTGCATGTCCCATAGCCCAGTCCCCTTTGCCCCAGGAAACGTTGATTATATAAGTCCTTCACTTAACATAGTGAAACTCATATGAACTTAATATACTCTGGGTCTTTTTTGAGTGCCGCTATAGTCACTTCAAATTAAACAAATTAAACAGAAGACAAACCAGAAATTGCTAGTTTTCGTCAAGTTCTTCACTTTGATGTAAATGTGTCAATGACACATTGATGTTATGATATAGTCAGAGCAACAAAGACCTGTGTTGAGTTTGGTGTCCTCATTAAACTGGAGATTTTTAAGAAAGGGTCATTCGTCAGTATTAAAATGTGTTCCAGACATATTCCTGCAAACTGCATTAGTCTGTGGACTAAGCTTCTGCGCAGCCATACTGTTCAAATCAAGACTTAATATATGTGTCAGTCGAAGCTCAGGAAGTGAAGATGGTGGAGGAAGTTGAGGCAACAAGCAGGTCACTCAAGTTAGAAACACAGTTTGGCTAAATGATGCTATATTGACATTGACAAACATACAAATACTAAAAACATATACTTCTAAAATTAGTGTGTTAAAATATACTTGACACTAGGACAAAAGGCCCCATAACATAGAAATTACACAAAATAAAGTAAGCAAATGTATTAGAAACAGTATACTGGAAAACACATAACTGGTGAGGCAGTGTAATGTTGTGACCTGACCTTTGAAAAGGTGTAGGTGAGGTAAAAATGGAGCAATTATGTGCTGCAGGGAGGTGGGTGGATGAAATGTTTTTATGCTGTTTGATCCACTGCCAGTTTAAAGTTGGGAAAATAAGCATTGGAAGGTAGACGTAAACTAAAAGACAGAGAACTAAAGTTAAGATCACTCAGTGCCAGGGTGACAAACGTAAGAATGTTTATACAGTGATAAAAGTTTCGGCACATGCTTGACATCGAGTAATAAAGAGGGACTTAACGTTAATGCAAAATAAGTAAATGCAACTGCCAGGGCTTCCACTGAGAAGTTGTGACACTGCAAGAACAAGCACACTCTTACTACTGTACAAAGTCATATCAGAACTACTGTCTTAAACAGAGGAATGGTCCATTTAGTGACAATCTATCATGTATTGATATTTATTTTGTGCTTTCAAAATGTATTTATGTATGAATATGACATTTTTAATGATTGAAAATTTAAGAATTTGTTGGAAATATAATTTTATTATGGCATATGTGTACCCACGAAAAAGGAAGAAAATAGATAAAAAAAATTATCATTGCTGTCATTCTGTAACGCACAATGAAGTGGCGGCTTGGTATTCAATCATCTAAATCACTTGCACGTGGAAGAGCCTGCAAAGCAGTGGATGAAGTTCAAGACACCATTGTAGCCGTTTTTAAATAATGCTCTGGTACAGAAAAGTCACAGTGTATTTGATCAACATCAGTGCGTTATGACCGTGTTAAACGAAAATCCTCAATTTTTATCATAATGCACTCGTCTTCTTGTTGTTTCTTTTTCTAAAAAAAAACAACCTGTGTTGTTGTTCAGGGTGTTTGATTTATTTTTACTGGAGTAAATATGTTTGAAAAATATACTAAATGAATAACTAAATGGTTGAAAAAGACAAATGGTCAAACCATAAGAATAGTTTCTAAGTATCACAAAACTCCTCATTTCCAAACCCTCCTGACCCACTCAAGCCAAATAGCGTTACAAAACAGATAGAAATGGATTTGTATTTTAGTGTTATCATGTTAGTTTTTATGACACTGTGTGTAAGTGTGAGAGCTCATATGGATTGATTGGCATTGGTCTGGAAAAAGAGAAAGGTTTGAAATGCGGGGTCAGTATTAAACAGGATTACAGTATTACTCATAAATTTCAAGTCCAACTCCGTTACATGAAATCACACTGAAAACTATTTATTGGACACACAAAATGGGTAAATAATCTGAGAGTTTTGTCACGACGTTACAAAAATGACTCCATTACCACACTGAACCTTGTTTTGAGACACTTGATGGTTACTTATGCAGTGTACCGCTTGAGGACTGGAAGGCTGGTGATTGCCCCAGTTTAATGTGGGTTGTAGAATGCCCCCTTGATATACATTAGTGAGATTTATGTACTTGCAAAAATGAAGAATGAAACAGCTATATTTGATCTTAATCTTAAACCTCATCAGCTATTAACTTCTACCGTAAAATTAATACACGAGGGAAATTATTGGATAAATTGCATAGTTTGACACGAGTTTGACAGTAAGTTACAAAATATTGATTTTATGCACCGTTCACATATCTCTGGAACAATGGTCCCATCTTCTAGTGTCTCCAATTGAATTAAACAGAGTACACACGACAGAAAATTGTATGAATACAACTACGTTTTTCTTTAAAATTTTAAATTATGACATCAGTATGGAATCACAGAGCAACAGAGGTATAACATGACAGTCAAATAAAGATAATGTAATTATAACGGATCCAGTAAGTACCAGAAATGTGTAGAAGCGGCATGAAAACCCAACCTGCTTCAGTTTCGTCTATGATAGTTTTGAGCAGTTTAAAATACTCTGGGTACCTTTTCTTACAGACCCAAAACTGAACCATAAAAAGGAAATTTATAAAATCATGTCATACAGTAGCATCCTTTGGAGACAGTTCTGATATCAGGACACCTTATTAAAAAGAATAAATGGGTTAGTAGAATCTTAGCTTATCTAATTAGGACTTTAGGACTCTTAGGACGGAAGTATACATAAATATATTGAGTAGCAGTAGGTATATTGCCATAGCCAGGTCATGTCAGAGAAATACTGGGAAACATGGACACTAGAACCCATATAATGCCATAATTAATAAGCTGTGGGTAACAACTCAGTCATATAATGACTTAAGGATTTCCCATAGATAAGAGCATTGGAACCTTTATTATTCAATTACTTTGCACGTGAAACAAGTTGGCTGATAACGGAAAGATCATAGAATACAATGGGGTGCTCAGTACAAAAGTAGCTCAGTAGTGGAAATATGTTTGTAAAAATGCAATATCTATATAATAGAAGCTTAATTCCACAGAGGTTTCACATTAGAGTTATGTTCTTTGATATGTAAAAGGGGTTTCAATTACAAATTGAACTTAAGGATAAGCCTTCCAAGTCAACCGTAAGGGAGAATCACCCCCGTCATCGTTTGTTCATGCCAGTTGCCTGTGGGTGCTGAGTTTAAGGCCTGAGTAAGTTTGCTAACCAGAGGTCATGACTGAAGGTCGAATGAAGGTCAAGTACAGGAAGTAAAGATGGATGGTAGTTTGGGAATTTTATTTACATGTTAGTTAAAATAGAATACAGGTTTAAAATGTTACTTTGTAATGTTTTAAAGCCCCAACATGGGGAACATGACCATAAATGGTTAAAACTACCAATGGTACAAAAAGAAAAAAAGAAATTTAAAATGACTCGCATTTATATGTAACAGCAAGTGGTTGAGTTTGTCCATGTCTGGTCCAGTAAGCAGTGTGTCAATTCAGTAGGGGGATACCCGGGTCAGCCGGGTCCAGCCTTGATCATTGGATCTATGTAAGAGTGCAAACTACCGCCGAAAGTACCCAGTAGTTGAGATGAGCCACATCAATCCGAAGAGACCTCCCTCCAGGTGGGTAACCCCTGGAGGGGTCAAGCTCACCCAGAAGTCGAAATTAGGAGAACCTAAGACAGTTCGAGAGGGGGTTGCCCGGGTCAGCCGGGTCCTGCCTGAGTCTGATTTGATCAGTTGCCCCACCAGGGGGTTCGAAAATACCCAATGGTTGAGGTGAGCCACATCAATCCGAAGAGACCTCCCTCCAGGTGGGTAAGTCCTGAAGGGGTCAGGCTCACCCAGAATCGAAATTAGGAATACCTAAGACAGTTTGAGAGGGGGGTGCCCGGGTCAGCCGGGTCCTGCCTGAGATCCATGTAATCAGTCACCAAGGGGGGGGGGGGGGACTACCCCTGTCTAATAATGAGCTATGTGAGTCCTAAAAGACTTCCCTACAGGTGGGTTAATGCTGCAAGGGTCGCACTCATTACTCAATATGGTTAGAGGAGGGTGGTGGGTGAAATTTGCATGTTGACACAATGGCTACCAATTCAAATATGACCCTTGGTTGGATACAAAGCCAAATAAGGCACTGGCCTGATTTCTTATTGGATGACCAGAGGTCAAGAGTTCATTAGAGGCTATAAGCATACAAGTAGTTATAAGGTTAAGGTAGGAGTCAACTGTCAGAGCAGGCCCCTTACATGGCCGTGCTGAATACAGTTGCCTGTGGGTGCTGAGTTTAAGGCCTGAGTAAGTTTGCTAACCAGAGGTCATGACTGAAGGTCGAATGAAGGTCAAGTACAGGAAGTAAAGATGGATGGTAGTTTGGGAATTTTATTTACATGTTAGTTAAAATAGAATACAGGTTTAAAATGTTACTTTGTAATGTTTTAAAGCCCCAAGCCCAACTAGAAGGAGGCAGGGATGAGCTTGGCGAATGTGGTAGGTATGATTGAGGGTGCCTGAGATGCATTCTCCAGATAAGTCCAAATGGCAGAGCTGCGCCATAGTCCGTGTGCCATAATGTTCTGGATCTTGACGTTGTTATCGAAGGCCAGGGTGGCTCCTGACCTCCTGAAGGTGTGGAACCCATGCCCCTTTGGAGATATATTCCTGTGGTCCAGTACTTTCTTCAATGCATCTCGAATGTGAGTGTCAATCACCTGGTTATAGGGTTGGAATTTGTTAGCAAAGAGGGGGGCGGTGGGTGGGAGTGGGCGAGAGTTGAGGAGTGTCTTGAGGGCCCTGACCGGGCATAGGAAGTGGTTGGCCAAGGATGGTAATTGGATCCAGTGGTGGGACTTATGATTTTGTAAGGTCTTGGTCCATTTTATGAGTAAGTGGGCACCAGGAGGTGCAAATATGAGGTCTTGCCTGAGGAAATGTGTACAGGGGTCGAATTTGGAAGAACTGTGAGGGGCAATATTGGACATTCTCAGGAACCCGAAAAATGCAGTGAGGAAAATGGCCCTGAAGAGAGGTGGGTCATGGAGGATGTCACATGACAAGGATATGTGGTATAAGGTTTGAATATCAAAGACCCCCCGAGGGGTGGGGGAGAATTTTGAGTTGATGTTTATGCTCCTGATGAATCTATGGATGGCTGGGTGTGATAAAGAGGAAGTGTCCCAGCTATAAAGGCCCGCTTTTGAATGGATGGAGGAAAGGTAGGAGGATATGACTTTTGGTGAAATGAGGTTCTGGTAAAGGTATTCCAGGAAAGTAAGGATATTATGGACAGAGATGGATACGGGAAGGTCCATGAATAGTAAGAAAGCAAGGTAAGTTTTGAAGTGAAGGTGATGAGCTGAGGAAGTTGAAGGTCTGAAGGCCCGAGATATTCTGTGGCAAGCTTGCACCAGGAGTGGAGCAGAAGTGGAGGAAGAACCTGAAATTATATGGAGATATCCAGATTAAAGAATTGCATGGGTATTTTTCTCCAGATATGGGAGCTCTGTAAGTCTCTAAGGAGGCTTTGGTCAACAGGTTTGTCCGAATATATTCGAGATAATAGGTCAGCTATGTTGTTGGCCTTTCCCCTAATATGGTCAATGGTGACTGTTATATCATGGGTGGCTGATATTAACCAGATGTTTCTAAGGCGTAGTGCCAACATATCATCCCTAGTCCTGCCAGTTTGAACTACTTGAACTACAGCTGAGTTATCACAGTAAAATTTTACTGTTGAATGGGCCCAGTTACCAGCCCAAAGCTTGAGGGCTATGACCAAATTAAGCATCTCGAGGTGGACAATTGTTAAATCTTTCTGATACACATTGAAGAGGGGGGTAGCATAGACTTCCTTGTTCCAGACCCCTCCCAAGCCAGTGAGGGATGCATCAATATGGAGGGTGTGGCCCTGAGGGATGGGATCTTTGTTAATGTAGGTAATCCCATTAAACCTGGGTAAGAAGACTAAGAACCAGGTAAGGTCTTTGTGAAAGTCATTTGTTAGGATAATTTTCTTAGCATCTGAATTTTCCCTGAACAAGGCCAACATCCTGTTGATAAACACGCGGGCTGGGGGAACACACTTATGGATGTATAACAGTTTGCCCAAGAGGGACTGAAAGGCCCCTTTGGACAAATGACGCTTACTACTGGTTGCTACACATTCAGTACATATACTCTCAAGCTTTTCTGGGTGGATACTGAGTTCGTTTTTATCCAGGTCAATTTGAATGCCCAGGCATGTGAGCTTGCGACAGGGTGGGGTTTGTTTGTCAAGATTGCTAGGCAATCCAAGTTCAGTGAGAAGTGATGCCAGACGTCGGAAATGGGCGTCACCAGAAGCTTTAGAGGACACAATGATGTAGTCGTCGATGTATGCAAACATTTTGACTCCAGCATTAGCCATGATGAACGTGACGGCGTCGCTGACGCGCTGAAATGCCGCGCTCCCGTGGACCCAGCCGAACGCCACCGCAGCGTCAATGTAGACGTCATTTCCCCATGATATGCCCAATTTTATGGCGTCAGCTGGGTCCACACGGAGATTGCGAAAAGCTCTGGCCACGTCAATCTTTGCTATGACGGCGTCGTCTTTGTGACTACATATTTCTCTGACAATATCATCTATGGATGGAAACTTAAGGCAAAACAGGTCACCGTCAAATCTGGATCTATCAACCTGGTCATTCAATGCCAAGCCCTTAGGATAAGACAGATCGAGTATGACACGTCGCTTGCCTCTGTCCTTGGGTCTAGTTAGGATTGGTGAGCAATGAATTGAACTGTAATCAGGATGGTGCCCAATTTTGCTAAGAGGACCCAAAAATGGCCTCATGTGAACGCTCCTTAGCTAGATAAGCCCCCACTGCATTCTCAAATTGAAGGGCTGAGTGATGATTTTTGATATTCTGGTTACAGAGAATTCTGGATTGAGTAAGTGACAGAGGGAAGCCAAACTGCAAGTAATGAACCAGTTTTTGGTCCTTATATTCATGTAAGTATTTGCTCCATGCTTCAATTCTAAGACCCGATTTTAAAGGGAATCTGACCTGTTTGTAGTTGGGTAACCCGGAGTGCCTAATAATTCGAGCCATTTCCAAGTACTGCTCAACAGAGTCACACTTTATGGGGGCCCTATCAGGGCCAATAAATTCAAAGGGTGTGGACTCTACTGCTATGTAACCCTTGGTTTTTGTAGGATAATTAATGTCCTGACACAGAGGTGAATTAACAATACCTGAACGCCTGGTGTTGGAGGTGTTGACAATGTTAACAACTTTGCCCCCATTAGTGTTACCTTGGTTAAGTGTCAGATCCTGTAAATTGTCAGTATTGTCAATGTCATTGTCACAATGGTCAGAAAGTTCGACAATTAACTGGTCCATATAAGCTTCGTATGTCAAGCCATACAAGTGCTGACTAGATAGGTCTCGCCTATAGTTGTCAAATACTCTACGAGCCTCTAGCAATTCTTGAGGCGTGTGATAATTAATTAAAGTTACTGGCTGTATATACAAGTTTAATGAACCCCATACATTAAGATGTGACTCAGGGTGAACATCACACTGAAAAACCTGAATATGACCATTGTTCCGTGAAATTTCGAGATAATAAAAGCCACCAGGGCTGCCACATGGGTAGCCATGAATGTATGAATACCAGATGTCAGAGTTGTTAATTAGGTTATAGAACCCTGTGTCAAACAATGTGACAGGGTGACATGCTAATTGATAAACACCCTTTGAATTGGTACTGTCTGTAATTAAAGGGGTGGCAGGGTGGGGCTCCACCTGATGGGCAACATAATGGTCAGTGTGATGAACATCAGAGAGTGTGTTACCCTGGGGCTCAGTATTATGACATTTACATTTGACATATGTGGGAATGTCAGTCAATCTGCCAGTATTACATATACCTATGTCAACACACGAATTATCATAAACACCATCACCCTGATAAACACTATGATATTCAGTACCTCTTGTACTCCCCAAGGGGTCAGAGGTCAAATTAATCAAATGTACATTGTTCGACTTGTCAGATGACGTCACTTCACACATATTGTCAGGTATTATGTCTAAATCTACATTTCTATCAACACATATATCATCAAATATAACATTTCTACAGTTATTGTGTCCTTTGGAACTACCCCCCACCCCGTCGATGACCTGAGAGGTCACACTGTGTTCAAATAGTTCACTCAACTGCTAGTTACTGGCCTGTGGCTGCTTATTTCCTTGTCTGTGCTTTGCAGTTCATTTAGATTCTGGATGAGGAAAATTTTTACCTTGCTTGCTGCAGTATGTACAGAAATGCGAGTAGCTTCCGTGGTGGCTCTCATGTGTACATGAGCCCTCATTAAAAAATTTACATGGTCTTCTGCCTGTTGATGGTTGGTTGGAGACTTGAGTGTGGGCCATGGCTATCTGTGATGAGCTCAACCTGTTAATGGCCCACTGTGTTGCATCTGCCCATGATAGGTGGCCCTCCTCCACCTCGTGCATGGAGGAGGCCCAAGCTGTTCTGACTGCCGGCCAGGGCAGGGATGTAGCATCCCGCATTGTGAAGATGACCTGTGAGAGAGCCTGCTTGACAAGAACTGGATCCGAGATACTGTGTATATTGCAAAGTTGACCAGCAACCCACTGGGGTAAGGAAAGCTCGTCATATACAACCCTCTTTTTACCATTGGAGGAATGGAAGCCCTCATTGGGCCATCTGAGGTGGGGAGGGGCCACTACCGAGTCGTGTGTGTTATACCTTCCTGATTTTTTGACGGTTGGCTTACCTCTGGCTAGTTCAGATTGCAGGTTGCCCTCATATGACGCCAGAAGGTTGTTGACCGCCTCAGAGATGCCTGGGTTCCCTCTGAGATTCTGGATGCTTGGGATGACGGCGTCATGGCGATCCGGCAGCTGTCCCGCATTGTCCCGGGTATAGGTCATGTGTTCCACCCCCTGGCTAGATTGGTGCTGCCTGGTGGGCTGCCCTTGGCCGTGGTGGGGACCTGCTACTGTGGCTGGCTGAGGATATTGTTGCCTGAAGTCATGTATGTTCATATGGTCCCTCATTTGGTCGCCCATACCAGCCGATTGGGCAGGCTGTTGGGGTGAATTTGGCAGTGAAATCCCCCTGTGGTCGAATGCATGGGACCTAGGGTTAATGGGGGTGGAGTCTCGGGCTGCCTGTCTCTCCACTTTGTCCATTCTCTTCGATAGGGCATCATTTGAATCTTTAATGTCTTTAAGTATTGACAAAATGGCTTCGTTATCACGATGGGAAACTGGCTGTTGTTTTTCTTTAACACAAGCAGTACTTACAGTCTTTTTGCTTTTCTGAACATATGAACCATCGAGTTCAGAAGCCACCATCCTCTTTTGTTTTTTCACAGAAGTCCTGGCTCTTGCTGAGGCCGTTACCCTCTTCCTAGCATTTGGTATTTCCTTTTTAGATGAAGGCATATTGTATCCAATACTTTACTTGAGTCTATTTAAAATTAGTTTGATAAAACACTAAAATTCCTTTTCCAATAACTGAAATTTGCATGTTGACACAATGGCTACCAATTCAAATATGACCCTTGGTTGGTTACAAAGCCAAATAAGGCACTGGCCTGATTTCTTATTGGATGACCAGAGGTCAAGAGTTCATTAGAGGCTATAAGCATACAAGTAGTTATAAGGTTAAGGTAGCAGTCAACTGTCAGAGCAGGCCCCTTACATGGCCGTGCTGAATACAGTGTCTAGTGTCATTGTACAATATGGCCAATAGTGTCTGATACATGATCAATCGATGGATCAACTGATGCAATTTTTTACATGTTATGTATACCAATAATGGTATAAAGAGATATGAACTAATAAAATAGTGGTGTTTTGGTTACTTCTCAGACACCTTTCTTACAAAAAAATACCAAGTGAGCCTTTATTTAGTTAGTATTCCCTGGTAATGTCTTTGTTGAAAAAGTCCATACATCAAAGAAGTTTTCTTCGAAAATAGTTTAATTAGTGTAAATGTGTGACATGGTTGCAATGCTTTATGCAAGATTCAGACAATCACCAATTAGAAAAAAATAGTTCTTGTAACTTTTCATTGCTAAAAATATACTGAAGGCTCTATGTAGTTAATTATGCAGAATATTGTCCTTGGATAAAAGACGGTGACTCCCCAAGTCTGATGTACCCGTGATATGGATTTAGAATGTCCTACTTGGCCCACAAAATAAGATTTATGTTGTACTGCTTGGGGGAATAGTAAAGCAAGTCAAAGTAAGAAAAAAGACAGTGAAATTTTAAAGCCTTGTAAACCATGCTAGTGTAAAATATTGAATGCTTCACGTTTTCTGAAGAAATTTATTGTTTGAGTGATGTGAATTTAAATATAAATTATAATCAATCATCAATATATTTATCAATGATGAATATCAAGACAGCTGAACTTCATTTAAGTTAACCAAACTTCAATGGATCATTTGCTTGTTGTATTTGCTATGTCACTGTAAAAGTATTTGTCTCCTTTGGCGTGTCAAGCCATCTTAACTCTGATTACACATTTCTAATAATAAAAATGGATTACACAAGATTAGTATGATGTAATTCCAAAAAATAGAATACATAAGATTAATAAGATGTAATTCCATTTTTTTGTAAAATGGACATTTATTATCACTTATTAAGCATTTTCAACATTCTGTTTCAAGTTGTTGTCAGTAAACCAGTGCTTTATTAATCATATATGCACGTTACTGATACCAGTAATGAAGATCCTAGAGCCGTGGCTCACATTTCAATAAGTGGCAGATGATGTGTAATGTACTCCCACGACATAAACTACTTCATTAGTGGTTCCCTAACAAAAATACAGACAGCAGGTTTTAGTGCTTTTATGAATCAGTCCCAACGGTGAGTTCCCAAAAGTATGAGTCAGATCTCAGTAACCATTTGATAAAAAACACCCGCTATTGCGGATTAAAAATTTTATTATTATTTAAAACAACTTCTTTTACTACATTTGTAATTTTAGTACATTACTACCTCTACCATTTACTACAACTACATAACAGAATATAAGTGTGGCTTGACCTATCAATTAACTGTTGAATTTGTACTTGTGAGCAAGCCACACTGATGCAAAACTAAGCTTATTTGTATAGTATACATTTATCTGTTGTACAGTGTATAATATTATTACTACCATGTATAATGCATTAAAACATATAAATTACATAAAACTCTATTGGTTAAGACCTTTATATACATTTTTCAATTAGCTAACAATACAACACATCTTTTTAATTGCATTTCACCAGAAGTGGAGGTAAGTTGTGCTACTTCTCCGTTAACCACCTTAAAGCATACCATTATTATTATAACGTCCATACCTCAAACAATCAAATCTCTACAACAAAAAAACTTGAGTATGCTACTTTCCACTTGTAGGTGGAGGAATTCACTGCAACACAATGGTGCTACTAACTGTCATACACTTGTTAGTCATACACTCCATGCTATTGGAGACCTGAACATAAACATGCTTGTTCTAATGAATAAAGGCCAAATCACACCAGACAAATAAAAATACGGCTTATACCTCAAGTTAGTGGTTTAAGTATAAAAGATATAAATTAGTATTAAAACCGTGGATAGATAGATGGGTAGATATTTAGTATTTGAAGCCTTAAACATTAAAGTTTTGTACTAAATACCGTCTTATATTTTCCTCCAGTAAGAAAGGTTCACACCAAACAATAAGTGAAATGCATTCCCAACACACCATTCTTCAGGGCATCTTTGAAGGCAGCACTTACACATTTGGAGGTACTTTTTAAAGCATGGAACCTCATTGCACATGTTTGAGTCTATAAAAAGGAGTAAAATTTCATTATTTTATGTCTTTCAAAGAAATTAAGAAGCAAATTACAAACGAAGAATACAATTTTTTTAAAGTCATTTGTATTTATAGTGAATTTAGAAACAGGAAGGTAAATTAACTAGGTTTGTACTTCTCCTAAACATCCTTTTTTATACTACTTTAGGGGACATTCCTGTAAATAAGTTGCTGTCAGTCTGACAAAGACTTAAAATTAAGGAATTAAAATGTATAGACTGGAGCAGTGTATCTCAGATCACCTGATGGAACACAGGTAGTTTCTAAGTCCACTGCATTACAGATCACAATCGCTAAAAGCTGTTTGGTTTGACAAAATCTCATTTCCCTTTTTCCTTTGATTACGACATACCTTTTGCCAACCGAAAATACTGGGTACAAAAAGGAGGAAATATATTTGAGAATATTGTGATGACATAAGAAAAGGACTTAAATCACATGCTGAACCTTGTTTTTTGACATGAACTAGTTACTTGTGATATACACTGCTTTATGTCAAAAAGTAAAATCAGAGGTTTGTGTTTCCATTCAACAGCCAGGGTCGTACCGGAACTAACCCCTCAGCGTTCTCTCTGGGGGTCGAACCAACACGGAATGACAGGATGCCAAACATGTGAAGAACTCGGCTATTGAGAAACAACACCACACTGCTTTAGGGTAAGATGGCTGTTGATATATTGCTCTGATGTAATGTGGGTTGTAGAATGTCTCCTTTATAATAGATTAAATGAATACATATACCTAATTTGGAGTAGTGAAAAGGCTTCATTTTAATTAATTGATTATTCAATTTATATTTAATTTGAGCAGTGCTTTATTATTAACACGCACAGTGCTTTAACAGTTATAGAAATCTAACTTTTAATGGAGAATATCTATTGTCCAATCATTTAGTCGGATGACCGAAAGTTTAGAAAAGAGGTGCAGGGTGGCCTAGTGGTTAGCAAAATTGGCATCTAATCATAACCTGTCATCTTATGAACTTTGAAAGTTCAGAAAATAAAGTAGGTTGCATAAAACAACAAGAAGCTGTAATTTTTGTAGAGTAGACATGAGTTTGCGAAACTGAATATATCCTGATATTAAAATATTGGATAATAGAAGTTTCACACAGATATCTTGAACTTACATTCTTCAATAAGAGGTGTACCATAGCAGCCTATTGAATTAACCTGAACTTAAATATAAACCTTTCTCATTAAAATATCTGTGTACATATGTTAAGGTCACCATTACCACTAGTACAATGACCTTATTCTAGTTTGAGGGACAAACTATTTGGTTCAAACAGCTGCATTTTAATGACATTCATTTCCTGAAACCCTTGTTTGCTTAATTTACTTATTTACTTGTAGGCCAAAGTGCCAGACAGGAGCAAAATATCTATCTGTTATTATCCTTTAAATATAAATTTCTTTACAAAAGCCCATGTTTCTTTTAAGGACCCAGCAGGTATGTCTTGATTAGTTCCGAGAAATCTAACTTGCATCAGATTCACTGAAAAAAAAAGTATAGCAAGAATTACGCAACAATGATTCAGTAACAGCAGGGCCAAATGTAACTGTGCAAGATAACCAATATTATGTGACACATAGTTCATGTATATATGAGCATTTTATGAGTACCTACATTGATACAAATTAATTACTTTCAGTCATGTTTGGTTTCTCATAAAACGTTCAGACAAAGCAATAAGTGGATGATTGATATGAAAATCCTTATCTTGGTTATTTGAGCGAGATGCCTTGCCTTTTTTCTGAGGCAATATTTGAGTTCCAAAAGGTTATAATTTTAAAGAAATTTCGATCAAAAGAGCTTAACTTGTGTACAATGTCTAAATAAGTTGTGATATTGCAATTTCGTTTGCAATACTAAATCTCAAGTATAAGAAAAAAGTGGATAATGTAACTTTTCACTGAAAATATTTCACAAAGATTTGCAAGAAATATATGCAATTAGTTATGCACAACATTGTCCTATGGATAAAATGTGGTGGCTTCATAAGTCTAATGTACCCATGTTATGAATTTGGAATGTCCCATTTGACCCAAAAAGGAGATTTATGATTTGTTGCTTGACGGAAATGGCCAAGTTAAATAAGAATAAATATGGATATCCCGGTTCACTGAAATTCTTGCCACCTCAAAAACTCTGCTTTTATAAAAACACTGAACTCATGCTGTATATTTTCTGAACCAATTTAGTATCTAAATGATGTCACATTGAAGTGAATTGTAAACAAGGGCCTACCTTCCCTTAGGCACGCATAAAAAACTGTTCAATAATAAGTAAATGGGAAAATCCAGATCTTAATTTTTTTACATTTAGACAATGATCGGGATGACTCTCAACATTTAATGGGATCTGAGGATCTTGGATCAAGGTCCATCTTCATCAATTTATATGTTTATTTGGGGTTTTACGTCGCTTTCAACATTGTACAGGTCATATCACGACAGGCAGTTGGAAGGGCAGAGGAAACCAGTACATACAGTTGGTCAAGGTTCTGTACTGTAAACTGCCAACCAATGGCAAGCAACTACCAGCTTTCCCACTTGAGGCCGTGCCAGGAACCGAACCCCAGCCTCAGAGGTGGGAGGCCAGAGTGTGACCACTCTGGCACCGTGGCCAATCTTCATCAAGGCCCAACCAGTAGTATTTGCATAACTCTGCTAACAAACTAGCCAGTGAAAGAACAAAGAAAGAAACAAAAAGCACCAAACAAAGGAACAAACAACCAACCAAACAAACATATACGGCCAAAGAGAAAAATAAACCGTCCCAAATTTAATACCTCCTTAGCGAAGGTAATATTATGCATTTCATCAACATATTTACCAATAATGAATAGCTAGCATGTAACATTTCATTTTAGTTAATCGAACTTTATTGGATCACTTGCTAATTGTAAGTGCTAACTGTATATCCACTGTTAGCTGACATGCATTTCATGGGATGTCAAGCCATTCTAATTCTAAATGAGAGATCTCTAATATTAAAAGTAGACTCTGAAGAGTTAGTTTAAGTTGCATCTATTCAGCTATTTATCGAGTAAAATGCTCTAAATGGAGCACAAAAGTATTCAAGATTTGAGCTCAAATTATTTTGGAGCTTTCTAACAGCTTCCTTCAAGCTGTTGCAAACATATAGGTGTTTTATTAGTCATACATCTGGATATGGAGACCAGTAAAGAACTCCCAGTGTCATGGGATCATATTTCAATAAAAAACAGAGTATGTGAAATGTATAGCGACAGTCATACAATAATCTTCTGCTTCTGCAATGGACAGATGGAGAACTATAAATAGAAACCAGGACATTTTATCAATGGTATTTGACTGCAGTTGTGTTGGAATAGATGCAGCAGGAAATCAACTACACCACGTTGTAAAAATGGTCGTGGACTGGGGATTTACATAGCCACATAGCCACTTAAGATGGTGGTTGCCTTGTCAGATTTGGCGGGAACACGAAGGGGAGAGGGTAGCCTTCCTTCAGGACTGCTATGACCTTTGGATTGGCCCCCAGGGCTGCGCATTTTTCCAAAAAACAAATGTGCAATCTGACCAATACAGGTAGATCTATAGCAATAATTGGGATATTTGTGACAGTTTCGAAAGAACTCAGGTGATCTAGACAGGAAACACCTTTCACATATTTTATTGGCTGATGTTGACCAGTATCACATACAGAGTTCTTCGTGCTGGCCACACTTACACAGTAACTTTTATTCATAATATTTCTGCCATACCACTTGTCATACCACGTAAGAGTCTTTGGTGCTTTTCCCAAACTGGTTCTTCAGTAGGCCAAAGGTCTCAGAGCTGCATGATGAGTAGCCTTCAGTGATAGTCACGTTTAACTCTCCATCTTCTTACACAGTTATTCGTCTGATGGCAGCTTGACTGAAATGTTGCCGGTCAGCTGTGTTCCTGGTACTGGCATAGGGGTTGTCATATAAAAATGAAGAGGAAAAGTCAAATTCC
The DNA here is from genome assembly GCA_964017235.1 of Sabellastarte sp. h YS-2021. Lineage (NCBI taxonomy): Eukaryota > Metazoa > Annelida > Polychaeta > Sabellida > Sabellidae > Sabellastarte > Sabellastarte sp. h YS-2021. Next base: position 160,924,673 of record OZ024927.1, on the reverse strand, counting down.
AGCACCTGATGCAACCTCATGAACAACCTCACCCCTCTCACCCGGTAGTTGGCTTCTTCACTAATTTCCTGGTTCAGTTCCTTCCTCTTTAGTACAGTCCCCGTCTGACAGCTCGCCCTTCGTTCCAAATCACCAGAAGGGAGCTTTGCTCACTGCAACGATATTCATCAGAGTCTACATCTGAATGAGCAGAGATGCGAGTAGCAGCAACTGGAGGCAGTCTTCTTACCAGTGAGTCTTCTTATCGGCGATGGACTATTTTTGTACCTTGTATGTGGGTATGGCCAACTGCTGCTTCTGCTCGGCAGTAACTTGCAAATAGTACAGTGTTTCTTCATAACACAAATCATTGCAAGCACCCTTATCACGACAAACACATTTAAGATGACCATCAAACGTTGCCATAATAGGGAAGCTGTTCAAAAACATGTCTGAACATTACATGTGACAAACGAAAAAATGCCATGACGTCACGCTGTAGAAGTACAATGCACCACCTAGTGAATGCACACTACTAGACTGGTTGTGTGGGTGGAACACAGGACAGCCTTTTCTGATGTTTGGCGTGACTGGTCGCAATGACCAGTTTAGCAATTGTCCATTGGGTAGGATGTATTAACACATTTAATAGTACTTTCATGTACCAAATAACTGGGGGAGAGGACTACAGGTTTTTGTGAGTGAGGAAGGTGGTCAAAATTGTCTTTGAAATATTGGCTAAACGACTGAGACTGTTTTTGACTCACATAGAACATGTACAAGAAACTGCAATGGAAAGTGGCTCTGAAGTGTGTGGTGCTAAATAACAAACTAAACCAAGTCCAGGGCATAGTAGCCCACATTCTGATCACCTGGAGCAAGACTCTCCAATCGAAGAATGATGCCAGAGTGTTTAAAATTCCCCATCTTGGCTCTTCCTCTATTTGCCCAGTCGAAGCTTTAAAACATTTACTTCTCATCATCCCATCTAACTGGAATAAACCACTTTTGCAGGCCAAATTTAACTCCAGTTGGGTTCCTTTGTCTGACGCTTAAGAAGTCATTTTAAATTGATTCTTAACAAACTCAACCTCTCACATTCCTCCCTCACATTTCATTCCTTCTGGCATTCAGGTGCCACCATGGCCTTTAATTCTCAGGTCCCTATCCAGGATATCCAAAGCTATGGCACCTTGACATCGAACTATGTATGGTCCTACATTTCCCAAAACCATGATGCCTCTGACAAGGTGGCCCTTGGCTTTCAACATCAATTACTCCAATAGCTCACTACTTGGGGTTTGGGGACCATCCCTACCCTCTAAATTACATTAAGTACATTACCATTTTTGTAATAAGTTATTGCTGTAATTTTACCTCTTTATCACTAAAATCTCATTTTCAAATTTATAAATTCTAAGTCCACGTATTACTTAAATACCTGGTAAATGTTAACATAATTTTAAGGCTACCTTAATGTCACTTCTTGTGCTGGTATTGAATCAGCCATGGTTTCAGGTCAATTCATCAGTTTGGGTTGATTCATAAAGTTTCAAATGTCACATACCTAACCATTAGTTTAAGGCCACATTAACTTGTGGTGTAAAGGGCTAAAAATAGACTAAAATGCTATAAATAAAGTAGACATGCTAACCCTTTGGTCATAGAGTATTCTAGATCAAAAGCTAATTCATTTTGAAACATTCAAGTTGTCATAGCCAAGCTGTTGAAAGAGTATTAAACTTTTATCAAGCGCCATCAATAAACAAATAAACACACAAATAAATGTAATATTATTCTTTTTAAGAGATAAATGAGTGCATGAGATCCACCATTTGACGCAAATGATATTGTAAAATATATGTTTGATGTAGCTGCATGTCAGGCTTTAATAAGTCAAAGTTGAACACTCATCTTAAATTTATTAAAGTTACATGGTAAATTTACATAGTTAGAAAAAAGGTACATTATTTCTCTTTTATTTCATGAGTCAATAATTATTTGACCAATTTCACTTCATATTGAAATAACAATGAATTTGGAACACATTCGCATATTCTCAAATAGTGAAAGGCAACAACATTGGATTTGCATTTGGTGTGTCTGGTTTTCAGGCCATATTATTGCTCAAGCATGTCAGGCTACCCTAGCCCTGATGGCACATTGCCAATAATAGTAATGGACTATAAAGGATCAGTAAGGTGTGATTAAGTATCATGTTTTAATGAGCTGGACACACATAATTTTGTGGGCCACACAGGGTATTCTCAATCTTAAGCTGAACTCATTTAAGAACATTCTAACTGCTTCAACCGAGCAGTAGCAAGCTCATCAGTGCTTTATTAACCTTACATGGTGAGTATTAACAAGGTAAAAGCTCTGAAAGTAATATATCACATTTCAATAAGAGATAGAGGGATGTGTTGAGTACAGCTTCACCCACACTCTTGTCATCTACTTCATTACAGCTTCCCTGGACAGGCAATAAAAAGTATAAACAGAAATAGGACTTTTTTCTTCTTGCTGAAGAGCCTTCTTGTGGTGTAACTTAAACGGTACCTAAAGATAATTTTTTTGCATGATTTTTGGCATTGATTTAATTGTTTATATCACAAAGAATACAGTGATAATGAACCAGATATAGCTGTATGATTAAAACAAGTAATATGTGTCATTCTCCAGAGTTTCATTTATTTTGTCTTTATTTTTAAGTGATTGCCTCGGTGTTCTAACAACTTATGATGTAATTGAATTGACTTTGTAACCTATCACAGAAAAACTGCCACTGCAGAAAAATCTGAGGATATATGGCCAGTGTTAAGCAGAGGTGAAGGGATTGTCACAACTGTCATGATTCCATTTTTGTCACACGCCTGGCACTGTACCCGATAAAAGACAACGTTTGATCTAACTACAGCATAAATCAAGTAAAATATTGCTGGGGCATAATATTCACGCCTTATTCTGGTCCCACTTTTAGTATTGCTCCCGTATTTTATCAGTAAAGCAGTCTGAAAATTAAAAACAATAGATTTTTACAGCTATATAAAAAGATATCAGTTAATAATATTGACTGGAACATATGTGTATTGCTTCTTATAAATCCAATCGATGAATCGAACACAAATGTCTGCAAAAAATGAATTCGGCTGAGATAATTATGTGAAATTTGCTGGTGTTAATATTATAGAGATCATAATGAATTTCAACAGCACACATGCGATGGCCACTTGGAAGAAAATCGGGCCATATTTGCATCATCTGTAGGCATCATCTGCAGGCAGTAATTTTCCAGAAAATAACTTGGAAATTTAGATTTGTTTGAGTCCAGATAATACCAGAAGGGTTATACAATATTTTACGAGGTTTTTATTGATAGTCTAATCACTTTCAACACACTGAACAGGTCATATCCTAGTGGGCAGTTAAGGGGGAGGAGTTCTGGGGCCGGTTTCATGAAAAGTCTCGAACTGAGCCAGACTCAAGGCTGAGTCAGGGTCTCAAATCTGAGACTTTTGTCTCGGCTGAGTTTTTGGTTCCAATGGATTTCACAAAGGGTGGATCAGCTGAGACCAGTCTCAAGTTCTGGTCTCAACTTTTTAATCTCATTTCATATATTTAGTGGGCTTATTTTTAGTTTAAAAAGTTATATTTCATGATTATTATCATTTTAAATATCTTTAATACTCATAATACAAAGAAAATATATGATAATATATTATTCTAAGTGATCCATAAGATTGAGACTCAACTGAGGTTGAGTCTGACTTTGAGTCCACCCTTGGGGCCTGTCACTTGATAATAGCCTATAAAGCATGTCAATTCTATTGACTTTTGTTATTAGTAAATATTGAATCTGTGGCTGTAATTTCAAAATTAAATGAAAATAAAAGATTTCAAGTTTTATCAATTTCATTTTGGAACAAATTGTATCGCTTTATGTATGTGTTTTTGGCATCAAAGCTTGGACTCAAATTTGAGACACCTCCTTCATGGGCTCAAATTTGAGCCTGTGACTGAGCCAGGTCTCAAGTTGAGCTTGTTTGTGAAATGCATTGAGTCTGAGTTCACAGACTCAGCAAAATATTTCCAAAATTTGAGACAGTCTCAACTTTTGAGTCTGACTCAAAGCTTAAGTCTGTACATGAAACCGGCCCCAGGGTTTCATAGTTGTCATGGTAACAAATGCCATGACAATTGCAAATGGCACCAGAATTACTAAATTGAGCCTAAAACGTATACCATTAGACAAATACGTGTTACCAACCATTGATATGACTTGTGTCAAGTATCCAAGTGCTTAATCTCTGATATAATGGATTCTAAGGCATGCCATCCAAAAATATAAGACATAAATCTTAAACCAAAGAATGCTGGGGAAATGCGCTGGAGCTGTATTGTGGTGTCTGATCACATGCTGATCTCCACAGTATCTATGCTTGTTGAACCTCTGGATATGTTGTGTGCTGAGGCAGCGAATGCACTGGATCTTCGAACTTAAAGCCTAAAACCCTTGTGTCTTATATGCCTCTTTTGATATTTGTCAGCATTTTGTAAAAAAACCAACAAAATCCTAATCACAAGTGATCCCAACTTGTATCTCAACACTAAATCCTAGTTAATTTGTAACAAAAAAATTGACTTGCCTTATATAATCACAGATTTCATAACCAACAAGCCATGAGTTGGTAAAATGAGGTTGGCTTGTCCTACACAGTTCCTGGCTTGTCCGTTGCTGTTCCCGACTTGTCCTGCTGATATGTTACCGACTCTTCTGTTGAAGACTGGGAAGCTTCTCATCTTAATGTGAAGTGTCCAAGTCAGGTCCTTAATGTTTATGACAATATAGTTTCCTTTCAAGTATGGTTGGTTTGTGCGTATGGCCTGTCGGTAGGTGGTGCCCTGGTACTCAAACAATTCAGGCTGGGAACTTCTTCCTGACAAGATGGTAACAGTATAGAACAAAGCGGGAAGTGTGACTGACAAGCTGTAGAGATCCATCACAGGACGGTTTCCAGGATGGCGGAGCCAAGGTCCGGATACAGATTCAGGGTGGGTCTGTGAAATATCAAACATTTTTGATATTTTGCCAATCCACTGTGAAATGCCAGGAAACTACAACCAGTCCTAACCGACTCTGTAAACATTGCTCCCAACCCTCAAAAATACCTATTTAGTGACAAGTCAGCTCCAGTGGAACACCCCCATTAGAGTCAGCAGAAGGCCCAAATTAGAATATTCCAAAAACCCAACGGATACATGAAGAAGAAACTTGAGGAAGCTGCCAATATGTATTTGCTCATATTATTTTAACTACTGGGATACAAGTACTCCATACCTCCTACCTCTGAGATCAGAGTTCAGTTCCCGGCCCGACCTCAAGTGGGAAAGCTGGTAGTTGCTTGCCGTTGGTCGGCAGTTTACTGTACAGAACCTTGACCAACTGTATGTACTGGTTTCCTCTGCCCTTCCAACTACCCGTCATGATATGAACTGTACAGAGTTGAAAACCAAGTAAAACCCCAAATAAATAAATAAAACAAGCACTCCATAAAAACCAAGAAAATAGAACTCCTACCTCAGCAGCCCGGCAGTCCAGACAACACCAGGAGCCATGATATACTGACATTGGGGAGACTTGAAGTTGCAGTGGGGCCTACTTAATGCCATTTCCTATTTTTCACAAATGCAAAAGTGTTCTGGATGCTCTGTAATTTGAGTTTGTTGAGATTAGACAAATTAATTAGCTTAAATGAAAAGTTAAAACCAGGAAATGAGGCAATCAATGTGAGTACTGTGGCCCATATTATCAAAGGTCACAGACAAATCAAGAATGATCAGTGCAGTTGGCTCACCATATGGCAGAGAGAGATGGACCATTTGTTTACTGTATAGCTAGGCTGTCACTGTTGAATATGTAGATTTATATGCAGATTGGAGTGGATTCTCAAGTTGGTTGCTATTATCACGATTATTGAACTGACTGGGAACTACTCGCTCTACCAGTTTTGACATGAAGCAAAGCCCTTGGCCCTAAGCTCTCATTTAGTTGAGGTGACTACTTGAAAGAGAAGAGTAACAACAGCCTTTTTGAACCTATGTGGAAAAAAGAGGTTTCGGTCTACTAGCGCAAGTGGCAAAGCCATCAGAGACAGCAGTAGTGCACTGAAATGGTCACCCATCCCAGCACTAATGTAGCCCTATGCCGCTTAACTTCAGTCAGACAAATACTCATCACTCTATGCCACAATTTTAAATCCAAATGGACTTTTATAGTGCTTAATCTCCCCAATTCAAAGGGGACACTAAGGCGCAACAAATCCAAAACAGTTAACCAATTCTATTATCCAGGGACAGAAAAAAGGCCAAGCACCACAGAGAACACCAGGGCATGAGTAAGACTTAGGTGGGTATGCCTTGGTGTACGGGTAGATTTTGAGCTGCTTTCCGACAGAGGCTAGGGAGTGGGATGCACAAATTCCATTAGGAAGAGTATTCCAAACAGATGGGGCATCAAAAGCAAAACTATGACCAAACTGCTTTATGGACAGATTTATGGATAGAGGGTTAGAATTGAGGAACCACAAGGAAATTACCCCCACTCTTACTGCGCCTGGTACTGTAAGAACTGCTGCAGGAGGAGATTTACGGAGCAAAAGACTAAGCGGTGTTCAACAGGAAGATAATACAATTTCTTAAGCACAGCAGTTATACTAGCGTATCTACTGGTATTTTATACAAATCTAGCTGCACTTTTTTGGTTGCACTGTAATTTACGAAGACTGAACTTAGAGACTACTAACAAGAGCATTGGCCACAAGTACAGAAGCATCATGAAGAAGAAACCGCCTGACATGTCCAAAGTCACAGAGTTGCACAAAACAATTTTGCAGACATTCAGAACATGTTTGGACAAGGAAAAATCAGACACAAACCATACTACTAAATTTTTAATGACTTAGCAGGGCACAGGAAACTACCCAAGATGGTAGCTTGCTTTCAACTTATCCCTCTGTCTTTCTGAACCAACTACAATAAACTCATTCTTATCTGGATTCAGTTTGAGTTTACTAGTTGACATCCACTCTTTTGCATCATCTAAGCACCTGTTCAACTGTTCAAAGGCAGCAGATTTATTCTTCTGGGATAGATGGACATAAACCTGGGAATCATCTGCATAAAATGACACTTTATTCCTTTGAATTTACCAATAACCAAACTGTTGTATTTGGGGGGTAGTGTATAAATAAAAACAATCAAGGACCCAAAACAATACCTTGGGGCACACCAAATAGGGGTTTTCAAAGATAAGAAAGAGTAGAACTAATGTTTATTGACTGATAGCGCTCAGACAGGTAGTAAGGGAACCATTTCAGATCAGAACCACCAACTCAAAACCAAGTATGAACACAACTGAGAAGAGTAGAATGATCAATGGTGTTGAATACTGCCGAGAGGTCAAGCAATATCAAGGCAGTAAGTTCGCCTCTCGACAAGGATAGATGAACTTCATGTTTTATGCAGAGAAGAGCCACAATCTATGAAAGTCCAGAGACAGAAAAAAGTGATTCCTGGAAGCACTAGCCCTGCTAGAGCTCGTGCCTAAAAACCCTCACACAGGGATGCATTTAGCAAGAGATGGCAAAAGTAGGTCAGTACCCTCATTAACAGGAAAGGTAGGAAATGATCAAGGAGACAAGATTTAGTTTGTGAATTATTAGTGATCTTAAGACATTCACGCTGTGATATTTCACTGAAGTTAAAGGCAGTAGCAGGAACTAAAATTGGTGAGCCAGTTGTAGAAGTTGTATTTGGAAAAGCACTACATATATATCAGAGAAAGAGTCAGCAAACTGTTTCACAAGAGACTGAGCTGACTGCTGAAAAAAAGAATCAGCTCTGGCCTATGAAAAATATGATGAAGAAATAATACCAGAATCTGCAACCTGCTTACACTAATTATTAGGCTCACCAGGCCACTGCTGCTATTGTACAGTCACAGCATACGGTAGGTTGCAACAAGACCAGTATATACAACTGAAAACTGATAAAATCAATGAAAATTTCTCAGCAGATTTTCTTATCTTAATGGCTCATTCAAATATGACTATTATCCCTTTGACATAAAAAATTAAAAAAGGAAAGAACAAGTAAAAATGGGCAACACCTATTGTTTTTCTGAATGAAAGGTTTCAGTGACAAGAACCAAAATATGTTTTGTAACTTCATTTGATGCATTCAGATAAATCATATTTTATTTGTAATGTTTCAAAACAATATATTTTATTTAAGTTTGTGTCAAATGGATGAAAAAATAGATACAAATAATTAAAATTTACATGTAAAGAGTATTCCTGACTGTTTTGAGTGAAATAAACACTGATGCGAAAGTGGCCAGAATAAAACTGGTTACTGTCTGTTTGATCAAAAGATGTTGATGAAAAATTATGAAAGATAAATTCACGAGTGTAAATAAAAACTGAAAATACAAGACCTTCTCTCGACTCCCGTGATTCTATTTGTGTCACATTTCGGGCTACTGAACTGGATAAAAGGCAACATTGGATCTGCTCATTGAATAAATCAAGTGCAGATAATGGCAGGTTTAAACCTTTGCACCTTTGTCTGATCCTATTCCTTTGTAGTACTTCAGATATAATGTTCCCATATTACACGGGAGAGATATGCTACAAATTAAAACATAAATTCTTTGTTTTGTCAAAAATGTAGCTTATATACATAACCAGACAACCTTTACACGCTCACATATAATAGTCTGCCTTGGGATCGATGTGTTGCTTATGTGTTGCTTATGTAAATTGCAATTAAAACTAGTATGGAACATGTGATAGTTGAAATGTCTAAAAATACTATCCCATTGCTAACCGAGCAAAATTTTGCACAGCAATAAAATGTTTTAAGTGAATTATCTTGTAAGTTTTGGGAATATTAGTATATAGATGGTAATACCAATTCAAAATTTTTAAATAACAAACCTGCAATACTCCAGTCAAGAGCATTGTTTAAATTTTAATTCACTTTTATGTTTGAGGTAATAATTTCCATTGTAACCCTGGATAGAATAATAGTTTATCAGGAGAGAACGGGCAGTACCAGAGAACACAGAAACCCTCTCACATGGGTACTGTTAGATACATAAAAACTCTGGATCTTCAATTCAGATCCAAATAATGATCTGGTGCCATATGTAGACCCCACCTCTTGTGAAAATATAACATTGATCGTATGAATAGTTTTGAGTTATGCAAATTCTAGTTCAAAAACAACTTCAGGATTCGTGATTCCGATCCAGAAAATCTTTGCAGTGGCCTTGGTTTATGAAGGCAGGGAAGTAAACGACATCTTGGGGAAATTAGTTTATTCTATGTTACAACTATAATACTATTTACATACTGAAGTTAAGGTCAACTTAACTTGCATTACACACTCAGAACTACATTTATAAAGTTGACCTTAACAGTAATCCATAACTTACAGATAAGATCTGTTACTAAACTTCATGTTAAGATGTTTAAAACTGATTACATTTAGTACAATACATTACCAAAGTTAAATTACCTTGACCTTCACAAGGTCACGAGATGACTGTCATACTGAAATACTATGGATACTTAAATGTACTTTTGATGATAACAATGCAAATACTGTACATACAATAGATAGTATTTGAATTATTACTATTGATATTGACCATTACAAGGTGACGAGTTGATTGTTAAACTGAAGTACTATTACTATTTAAATGTACTTTTCGATGATACCATTAGCAATACTGTACATACAATAGATAGTATGTGAATTACTGTTATTTTACTTTAGTTAAGGACAAGATAGGGGTAATATATTTACATTGTTGAGCACCCCAAACCCCAAGTAGAAGTAGCTAAGAGGAAAGGCGATGTTGGAAGGTGGTAGCTACTATATCGGAGGCCCTGTGGTCCTGGGTAATGTAGGACCAAACTGCCTCCGACGTCCAGGTGCCATGACTCTGGATATGGTGCAGGGGAATATGTGAATTGAACGCCCAAGTGGCACCTGAACGGCGGAGGGAGTGAAAAGTAAGATTTTTATGTGACCACCCCAATATCAAAATCACTTTGGTCAAACATTTTCGAACCCTGGTGTCAGTCAATGGTACCCACCTGCCATAGCATTTTATCTGGAATAGAGGGGAGTTGGGGGAACCAGGGTACAACTTAAGCATAGCTTTTAGGGCAGCCACTGACATATGCTAGATGAACCAAGGGAAGGTATTTTAATTATTCTGATTTTGTTACGAAATTGGAGGGTTTTTGACCATTTTATTAGAATGTGAGCACCAGGGGGGGGCAAAAATGACATCTGCTCTTGCTAGTTGCTTCATATAATCAAAAGATGAAATTGAATGAGGAACCAAGTTGGAAATTCTTAGAAAACTAAAGAAGGAGGTAAGAAAAACAGCTTTAAATATGGTTCCCATATGCATACTATCACATTGGTGTACTAGTTTGGTGAGCATTGGAATATCAATGATGGCCTTGATGTTAGGACTAAACTGAGAGTGGCGTAATATGGCTTTGGTGTAGACTTTAATGCGTGGATCCTGGAAGCAGGAAGTATCTAAGCCAAAATTAGACAATTTGGTTTTGATAGCAGAGAGGAAATTGGTAATGCCTGCATGTGATATTTTATTGAAAGTAAGAAACTCCAGAAAGGCCAGAATAATTTGAGGAGAGAGGAAGTGCAAGTTTACAGCAGCGTAACAACAAAAAGACAGAAAAATTCGAAACTTGTGGTCGTAAGCTTTGGTCGTGGATGTGGCATATGCAGCATTCAACCTTGCTTTTGCTTGTGATGATAGTATTCGAATCTGAGGGGAGGTACCTGAAATTATATATCCCAGTTTATATTGAGGGCATCATGGGGGACTGGAACCCAGGTAGGGTGTTTCAATGACTGATATAAGCGCTCTCTGTATATGTTCCCTAAGAAAAACCTAGAGAGATTATCTGCTACTTGATTGTTTTTACCACTAATGTGTACAGTTCTCAGACAAATGTCATATGCAGCAATTTCCATGAAAATATTTCGAGCAATGGCGGCTAAACGGCTATCTCTTGTCTTACCAGTGGTCAGCACACTGACCACTGCTTGGTTGTCACAGTGTATTCTAATGTTTTTTCCCTTCCACAAGGTGGCCCAGGTTCGAATAGCCACCAAGATATTGATCATTTCGAGATGAACTATACCCATATTTTCGAAATTGAGTGGAATTTCTATGGCATAGACTTGATCACCACATCTTGCTCCTAGACCTTGAAGGCATGCATCTAACTCGATTTCATACTGGATATTATGGTGAACAAAGAATGCACTGCCATTAAATTTTGGTATAAATTCAATAAACCAGTTCAAATCTCTGTGAAACTCTGGTGTTAGTTGGATTTTTACCCTTTTTTGACTATTTCTGAGGACTTCCAACATTCTATTAAGAAAAAATCGTGAGGATTTTACACATTTAGTGATATATAGGAGTTTTCCTAGGAGTGACTGTAAATCTCTTTTGGTACAAAACTTTTTAGAACTCCAATTATGACAAGTTTGAATTATTTCACTCACTTTATCACTGGGTATGGAGATAGTAAACTTTTCAGTATCGATATCTACTCCCAAGCATGTAACTTTGGTGCTGGGGGTTACAATTTTCTTTTGGCTAATATCAAAACCTAGTTCTGTGAGGATTTTGAATAGGGTACGAAATGAATCATTAGCTTGACTACATACTGAATGGCCTATTATATCATCAATATAGTTTGTGACTTTAAATCCTAGGGAGTTCATAATATATCTTATGGAATCGCTGATTCGCTGGAAGATGGCTGAACCATGCTTAAATCCAAATGGAAGGCAGGAATCATAGAATATTTCATTAGAAATTTGCAAGCCAAGGAGGTTATAGTCTTTAGGATCTATTTTAACATGGCGAAATGCCCTACTCAGATCAATTTTGTATAACATTGAACCTTTGCCATTTTCTTTGACTTTCTGAGTGATATTATCTATAGTGGGCAGAGTGAGAATGAAAGGAGTATCAAGATATTTATCAGAATCCACCCCAGCATTGACTGAGAAACCCTCAGGATAGCTTAGGTCTACTATCACTCTTCTATGGGGGGCTCCAGGTTTCTCCCGTGTCAAGAAAGGTGAAAAATGCATATTGTCTAATGGACAGCTATTATAAGGGCCTAATATGGCACCAAATTGTTTTTCTTCCTGAAGGTAAGCTTTAACATCATTTTCATAATCAGTGGCTGTACTATGATTTTTAAAATCATGTTTTAAAGGAGATTCTTGTTTGTGATCTAGGGGAAAGCCGTACCGTATGAGAAAACATAACTGTTTATCCCAATAGTATTTTAAATATCTTTCCCACACCTCCGGGTTTAATTGGGACTCAACCTGAATTTGTGATTCGATGAAGTTGAAATTTTTGGAATTTTTAACCGTTTGGTGAAGGGCTTTGATATTTCCAATAGCAGGATTTTTGTCATCCCGTTTCGGAACCAGGATGTCACCCAATGGAACGAAGCCGTATTTTTCTTCCATCTGGTTGTCCCAATTTTTAAACGTACAATTATTTTTTGCTTCACTGACACGCTGTCTATATTTTGGTTTGAACCTCAGTTCAAGGTCGTATTTATCTTCGTATTCTTTCAGAATAAACTCTTTACTGGAGTTCTTACCTGTATTTTTTATACTGGTTTTTTGCCAATTTTTGGTTACCCTATCTGCATTGTCATGCTGAACTTTACACTGGACGTAGTTGCCAATTTTGTTTTCATTGGTTTTCTTGCTTCGTTCTCCAGTGTTTACATAATGAAAATCCTGCATACTAGGTTCACTACACACGATAACATGTGATTCAATATCACTGACATTACTGATTTCAGTCGAATCAATATCATGAATACTATTGAACACATCAAACCTATTGTGTAATTGAATATCAGCATTATTCACGTGGTTTGCACATTTATCATGAACACTTTTGACAGGATCTGTGATTGTTAGGGTACTGTGTACATCTGAGGGTTTCATCAGGGGTTTTGAATGGTCAGGAGCTCGTACGTGGGTTTTGGGAACATGGGTTCGAGTATAAATACTATTTTTTACATGAGAACCCACCTTGCATTTTTTGGACCTATCCAAAGTACTGTTGGGACGATTTTTACATTTGACCACGTCTGCATAAGACATTCCTGCAAACCTTTTATAGTCTGATTTCCAGTTGGCACTTTGTACATTTTTAAACATACTATTTACAATGATTCGACTTTTATATTTTACAATTTCAACATGTTGTTTAGGCACTGCAAAGCAGTGCCTTACTCGTTTTTTACATTCTTTTTGCAGTCTTTTAGTGCATGGGGGTATTTTTTCCCTGTTGCAAAACAGAAGCTACACACATGAAGGTACAAGTGATTGTTATTTTCGTGATCAATTTTGTGTGAACACGTTCCTTTTTGGAAGAACTTACAGGGTGTTGGGTTGTCTTTGCCAAAATTTTTCTTTGTACCAGGTACACTAGAGTTTTGGTTTTGGACTTTATGGGCATAGGCACGTCGAACCCGATCGATTTTTATGGTGTCAGACCAATCCAACCTGCCCTCCTCCATTTTGCAGAGGAGGACAGCATGGGCCCCTTTTGCTGCCCCCCAACCAAAATCATGACTGTCCTCCATTATTTCGGACAGGTATTCTAACATATTTTGCTTAATTTTTGGATCTTTTTCGTCCTTTATGATAGTTGCAAAACCTGACACCCATTGACCTATGGAGAGACTGTCATAACTAACTCTGGCCCTAGTACTACCCCCCAGAATAAAATTCTGGGGCCAAGGTATCTCTTTTTTAACATAAACAGTTTCAGATCCACCACGTTGTGACTTTAACTTGCCTTTTTCAGGGGCTGCTTGAAGATCTCGGATCCGAGCATCCACCTGGTCTTGTATATCTCTGGACGTCCGGAGGCTGTGCAATGATGGCAGTATTAGGTCCTCTTCTTGGTCTTCCTGATGTCTTCTGCTGGATCTACTGGATGCTGGTGATCTGCTACTGTTACTGACACTGGGAGATCTAGTGACCTCCAACGACTGAACCTTGTCTTCCATCTGTGTCATTCTGCTGGTCAGATTTTTGAGTTCTTTCAAAATTAAGGCGTTTGTGTCCCCATCAGATTCCATAGCAGTTGGTCGTGGTTCTTTGCAATTACGGTTAATTGGTCTTTCATGGTGTCCTCCACATTTGCTACAGTCAAAAGTCTTGCCCATGATTAATATTTTGTTATTTCCACAATATAGTCAATGTTTATAAACTGAAATATATAAATAAGAACCTGTGTTGAGGCTTCAGCTAAACAGCTTGATGCATGCTTGCCACAAAGTCGACCATGAACGGCTATAATGCAAGGAAATAGGTTAGACCGTCCCTTTCACTTATGGAAAGTAAGCATGAAGCTGTCTAGTAGACTCAACACAGCATAATCTCAAACATATCAGCATTCATAGTCCAGAGCATTCCCGACACAACACTGATGGTATAAAACTTGTAAAATTTCAGGTAGAATAAGTAAAACAGTTTTAAGTTAAAATGGCGTGTAGCCTCTTCAAATTATAATTTTAAACTGAGGTTATATAAGAAACAGCGGGAAAATTATTCAGAAGTAGGTCAGAGGTGACCAATCACCTTACTAACAAGAACTACTTAAGCATACTGCCACTGAATAAGGTGGCACCCAAGATGACACCTTCCCATAGTCGACCAAGCCACAGTGAGACCTTACCTTGTGTAAAAATATGTACCAGGTCTGATGGTTAGTTTTCAACTTATGTACATGAACAGACAAACAAACAAACAAATTAACAAACAGAAAGGATAGACTTGTCCCTCCCCTTTGGGGTACCAGGGTAATTGCTGCAAATTGTTCACATTTTGTCCACAAACATAGATTGCTTACTCGTTAGTCAGTACATTTCTCTTTACATTATTGTTAGTAGTTTTTATGTGCTACTTACTGCCAATTAGTCCTGAAGATTATAGCTATAGTTTTCTTTGGTATTAATATATTTGAACGAATTAATGAATACATTACAGGGCCCAAATATAACACCCAGATATAATTCAGGTCATTGCAAACTACGAATCTGCTCTCAGAAAAAACTAATTGTCCACACAGATTCATACGGAGCCCAGGGAGGGACATAGAACTGTTTTTCTGGCATTTTTTTATCTCTTCACTAGGTAGGTAACTAAGAAGAATAACTATTAAAATTGCTAAAACGATAATCATAATTGTATAAAAGTTGGACATGTAAAGTAATAGGAAACATGCGACCTCTGAAGGTCACTAAAAGCCTACAAGCACATGTAAACTTGAATGGTATGCTAGTAGATGGGTGACCTCTGCATAAGTTAGGTATCATGCACAAAGAAATTGCATGACTTAGTAAAACTCTTGTGGTAACAACTTGCTATCTTGTGATAACAACTTGCTAACTTGTGGGAATGACTTAGTACCTTGTGGTAATGACTTGCTAACTTGTGGGAATGAGCTAGTATCTTATGGTAACAACTTTCTAACTTGTGGGAACGACTAGCTATCTTGTGGGAATGACTTGCTAACTTGTGGGAACGACTTGCTATCTTGTGGTAATGATTTTCTAACTTGTGGGAATGACTTAGTATCTTGTAGTAATGACTTACTAACTTGTTATAATGACTTACTATCTTGTGGTAACAAGATTAAAAATGATAGGAAAACAACTCTATTTCCCTTCCTGGGCTCCGTTCATTCAAAATCGATGATCATTTTTTTTCAGAACCGAGTCAACATCTTCAGAAGTGTTTAAGGGATTTACCTTAAAGCACTCGTAGAACTCCAACAGAGAAGCATTTTTTTTTCAAATATTCTGATTTTTTCAGAAAAATCATCTTTCCCTAAATACTTCTTCCTACGGCCAGGCCTATCCACTCAAAAAGAAGATTCCTGAGAGCAGCTCATTGATTTTAGACTAGCATCCACCAGAAAGCATAAGTCATTAAAATACATTGAAAATGGGACATTTAAAAATACGAAATTATTTTGTATTTAGAATATGATCCGGTTCTACTCCACAATTTAGTTATTTCTTCCATTACACGCACAAAAACAACACCAGAAAGATCTATTCATTGCTTTAGGAGTCACACAAAACCAGACCAACAAATGCACTCCTAACATGCTGAAAAATTCCAAGGGGTTGGCAGATCTACAGTTTCACCATGTGCTGATCCTTGTCTACCCCTGCCTTAGTACCGTACACTATCGTCTGTAGTGTGCTCAGGACATTAATTAATATCTCATGTTTACCAACTTGGGTTTTGGTGTTTGGTGTTCTTTTCTTTAGCCTTTGTGGTCCACACTCCATGGTTTGTCATCTATTTTTATTCTAACTCAAGATCAGTTTATACTGTTCTCAATAATTATGTGCAATATAAATTATTCTACAACTGGTCTGGTCCCCTGTAGTTGACTTCTGGAGAACCATAGCCCTGTTTGAATCATAACCACTGCTACTGTAAGTGTTATCAAGTGTAACCTTGTGGCTGGGTTCACTTGCTTTTTGCAAGTTATTCTGACTTATATTTTACACAGTGACTCCAGTTTTAACTTCTAGCCTAATATGTTAACATAGATTTTGATTCTATGATTCTTGAAAAAATGTTTAACGACACACATGATTTCAATCTAATAACTTGTGTACTAACCCATGGCAATATTTGTTAACCATCGCAATCATTGTAATGTAAAAAATCGATGATTATTATTTCTATGATTATTACTTTGAATATATTGTGACTTCCTTTTGACCTCACATGCACATATCTTATAATAAATCATGAACACCATCTGATGATGGTTTTCAGATGAAAAACAGTCTTAAAACCTTGTATAATCATGGTCTCAGACATATGTCATACTTTAACATTACTAACTTTAATCTGTAAAGTAAATCAAGTCTTATTCAACCATTGGATAATACAGTTTACACCTAGGATAATGCTTCAACAAAACAAGTCTCATAATTTTATCCATTAAGATGTATACTTTGTTAAGCCTTATGCTTGTAACAAAACCTCATCATTGGATAATTGTAAATCAACCCCAGATATGGATAAACTGGAGATTTACAAAGAGGATTTAAAGTATAGCTCGTATTTTTACTCCTTTCTGACTTTGCTGTACTTGCTCTAAATGAATGCTGCAACTCAGCCAGTGTAACATTATGACTCTATGAGGACAGTTAGTTGATCCTTCCATTTTCTAGCACAAAAAGGTGGATTATAAAAAGGGTGGCTACAGGAAGCACATTTATGAAGAGACCCTGCAGTTAATAACAGCTGGAAATGCTTTAATGGTTCAGTATAATCTGGGCTATGAAAAATATCTTCCATTGCAGATTCCATGATGCTGTCGTGGGTGACCTACTCACATGTGGAACTGAGGTTTGTTTTTCAAAATATGTGCCAATATTAAGTTTGAAAACTCATTATGGCTTGTCCATGAACAATTGTTTGGATTGCCCAAATCCTTTTCTCCGTCACCCGATGTGATATATCCGGAAGTATTTATTGAAAACTTTAATTTTTACCCAAATCAATCGATCATACAGTATCTGTAAATTGTATCAGAATATGTATCTCTCTCTTTGATGGGTATCTTTCGTGTATCTGCAAAAATGCACATTTTCTGAAAATTTTATCTAATTACAGCATTTGATTTTAATATAATAGTAATACCTGTGGTGCTTTACGGTTAGAAAAATAAAGTCTTGGAAAATCAAATAACTAGTACTTAAGTAAAATGTAAAATTATACAAACACTGTTTATTTTGCATGTGGTCTGTCAATTCAATTTTATTCTCTCAAGATAAAATACGAATCCATGGAATAGCCATAATTTTAAATGGATACTGAGCAAACTTATTCAGCAAGCATGGCCCATTTTTAATCAGGATGAATTTATTATTTGTGGAAAAATTGAAATATATTCTTTTATCCTTAACAGAGAGTTTTTGTAATTCTAAGATTTTACTCTGAAAATTTCCCATTTCCCCAAACATTCTTAGAATGAAGCAGTTCCAAGAATAAGATGTTTATATAAATTGGCTCTGGTATGTCTGCCAAATTGGCCTGTTGGAAGCAGTGTTGAGACACATAGTTGCTTGATATGAACTTTCCACATGGTCATGTTATAGACAAGTAATACGCATGTTTCACTGTCACGAGTTTGCCTCCTGACTGCCAAGATGATGTTGTCCCATATGGCTTTTGTGAGGGTCGGGAGCATATTTAGGCTAATCGTAGATGCTGCTAAAAAAATGAGATTTCACCACCTTTGCAACTTACTGTTCGTCTCTTGAGTACTCATAACCAGTTTTGTTTCCAAGTTAGTTACGTCTTTTCTTTAGAGAGCTATGACTTATGACTATGTGTTAAGACTAATATATATTTTTCTTCTACAACCTATCTTGTGCAGTGTTTTGTGAAAAAATGAGCGGTGCTTGGGGCTAGAACTTATCAAACTGAAATGTTTAAGTCAGGAGTAGGTTGTAAGGTTCAAGCTTTTGGTCATACTACTGATCTTTTAACTAGGAAGAAATCATGTGGTTGTACAAGTTTTTCTGTCTTTTTAAAAACAAAACTGGACTAGTTGAAACAGCACCCCAAATTAAAACCCAGCTAAGTCTTACAATGATTTGTGACATTGGAGCATCAACATGTCATTGTGACAGAGAGAATGTTGTCATCGCTATAACGCTTGTAACTTCTATCTTTTGTAGAAATATTTGGAAAGTAACAGTATTGTTTTAAAATAAACACATTGAAAACTGGTTCCTATATTTTTGAATACAATTTTTATTTTGGTGTAAGCTCACCTTGGGAGTTTTAGCAATGCTATCACATTGTTGATGCATTAACAAGAGCTCACATTTCTGTTCACTGAAAAAGTACAAGGCTTTAGCTGTGTATAAGGCTTTAGCTCTCACATGTGGAATATCTAACTGGACTCAATATTTGATAATTTTAGTCCTGTACATGGTAGATTGATGTTTTTGACAGACTTTTTCTGCTTCCAATAAAAAGCCTGAATACTGTCCTTAGAACATAATGAGAATACAATGGACTCACCAATAGACACATATCTTCTGCTACTCAAACAAAATAATGAACAAATAATTTAAATAGTAGTGTCATCATTTGTACTGAGTGATAGAGGGTCAAATCTGATGCCATGTCAATGATATCAATGACCAAGTCTAAAAGACAGTGATACGCAATGTTGTCAAATTGGTGCCATCACCTGTAGTGTCTGCAAACCAGCTGCTTCAGATGGATTCCTTGTCTGCCTTGTAGTCAAGAAGACAATCAGAAGAAACAGGAAACTCCTGAAAATATAGGCAGAAGGATGATTTAAATATAGTACACATTTTATGTAAACTGGTTTAGGTGTTTGACATGAGTTAAAATGAGGTACTTACTTTACCAGAAGAACCCAAATTAGCATACCTGTGCTCTGGTGTATACAGAAAGCACATATGATGAAATGCTATATCTTAACCTGATGCCATTTAAAATGCTATAGTTTGTTCAAATTTTCAATCTTTCAGTTGCGGGAAATAAATGAACCAAAAGCTACATTTAAAGGCAATATGACATTCAGTTTTTTTTTTACCAGATTTCAAATACAGCTTTCAGAGCACCCTTAGCAGGTTTGTTACAGTTGTGAGTGGATATTAGGGGTTAAAGGGTGACATTTTTCGCTCTTAAATCTTTCTTTCTTTTAACCTAGATGTACTTGTTTCCTGAGTGATAGCACAGAGAAAAAAAACTAACCGAGCATGACTTTATGACTCCACTAAGCGATATTTTGCATTTCCGGGATTGGGGGATGGACATTATAAAGAACAGCCACCAAATAAGCTCAAAGAGACGTGTGCTTTAAATCTTGTGGATAATCAACCACAGTGGCTTCAACTTCACAGGACAGAAAAGTATGGCAGTCTCATGGGGTCATAATTTAGCCTTTGGTATTTAGTTTCTGATGTCATAAATAGGGTTATATATCATGAGAAAATTATCTCTTTATTTTATTGATAAGCACGCCTCTGCTAGTTTGTTGATTCACTGGATGAGGATGATAAACTGCTTAAAAATAATTTTACTTTCATGAATACCGCAGTATCAAAATATTTGTGGTGTACATTGAAATAGATCATCAGTTGTAAGTTTAAAACACAAAGCCTTAAGAAGATTTGAAGGACACCGCCACTTGTCAAAGCAGGATGATAGTTAATCACCAACAGTTATTATCTGTCCTAAAACAGACTCATAAATGTATTTCCCAATTATTGTTTATGGGTCTGATTCAAACAGGTTCTCAAGTCTTGTCCAAAACTAGATTTAAGCTTGTTTGAAATCTGAGATTTTGCTGCAGTTAGGACTTACAAAATAAATTTAGCTAAATTTAAACCGATCAATGGAAGAAAAAACATTGTTTTATATAATAACTGGCTACATGTGTTACATTTACACCAAAAACCAAATTCGTATAACTTCTAAAAAGTTGCACTGCACACCTATAATATCAGAAAGTGGAATATATAAATCTGTGAACTTTAAGCAGAAACTGACTTTTACTAATAATTAAATTGTAGAAATTTTTATCAAGTTTGGTAATCATATTAACTAAAGAAACAAAACTCAAAACTAATTAACTAAACACCAGACATGCATGCTCTGTATATGAACAATTTATTAACTTTGTACAAGGTAAAAGGAGTTGTCCCTTAGACCTTTCCTTGGGCAAAGATTAAGCTCTATACACGTCTAAAATAGAATACAATATAAATGATAGCACTTTACCACACACAGTAAGTACATCTTAAAGTTATTCTTAGTAGTGAAAGTACTTTTTAGGCAGAATGCCATTGACCTTGAAACTCAAATTAACTTCCTGACTTACTGTCAAACACCCACAAGCTAGTAAAATTGTTGTTTAGGATTCAGTCCACTTTCTAACCAAAGCCATTTTTGTCCCTTTTATGTTGGGCTCCATAAAAATTCTTAACATAAAGTGTGACTAGGTTTCTGGAAAAAGATTTGTCCAATATCCCGATGTAATAATTCTGTGAATATATATGAACTTGCATTTTATTTTTAATTAAACGAAACTGTTTTATTACACACTATGGCCAACCATAGTCAACCAAAAATACCTTTATAACATCCATGTTTTTATTGTTTCATGTAAATAAAGGTAGCCAGGAAATAAATAACAATCGTAAATGCAGTTATTGGCCTATTTATGCACTGAAAGAATTCAAATAAATTGAAAATTCTCTCAAAGCCTAAATGGGGCACTGGCTGCATGAGTGTGACAATTGTACAGTAGCAGAGTCTTTGTTTTGTTTTTATTGTCTTTATGAAAAAAAAAGGGAAAAAAGAGGGTGTATCCGGAGTGTGAAAGGACACAAAACGTAATCCTCATTAAACAAACTGATTAATGCCAAATGGATGTATTGCCCTAATATTCAACATCTACCACCTCTGTCATTTTCTATGATCAGATTTTGGATTTTTTTGTGTTTTAGAGAACACTATATTCCAAGAGGAAGAATTGTATATCCTAATAGAATGACTTGTCGCAGTGAAGTGTTTTCAGACTGGTGTCACCCTGCACTCCCTTGGTTTAGATACAGATAATCTGTGTTCATAGATTTTTTTCCTGAATGGACGGCCTGTCTCAGCCACATAATATTTACCAGCTTTCCTACATGTGATGTAGTATCTTATGTCACGTATTTTGCAAGTGATATGTGTGAGGAGTTGCATGAGGATGATTTTGCACTCTACCTCTTTGATTTTGTTATCAATGGGCACTAGGCGCATTTTCCAAGATGTGCGGAGACTGTGGGTTTTTACCTGAAACCACTAGGTAGGTCGGTGGGTATCGTTATGGAATCTTACTGATTTGGTTTGCAATGAAAAAATTAAATTCTTTCAGTGATTATTCCTGGGTCTAATGTAGACTGGTTTAGACTAAGGTGGATAGTATCTCCTTTCAGGTCCTGTATTAGAGCACGTCACAGGCTGCTGTTCTGTCCTGGCATGTTGCCCCCTATGGGTCTTTGCTCTTTGGTAGCATCCTGAATGATCTTAACACTTGCTCCCAACAAACAGATTGAGGGTGTAATCTGATTTCTTTTTTGGGGGATAAGGTGTGTCCGCTCCTCTCATCCCGTATTGATCAGACTGTAGGTCCACCTTGGAGAAGGCAGTTTACAGGATGCTGTAACTTGCACTTACTGTCTTTATTGTTTTATCTTACCTACATTTTAACACTGGGATGCACTATGTCAATGATTTTATTTTAGTTTGAATTTCATAGTGGAATCCAATGTCTATTCACTTCCAGTTCATACTGGTTTCTGCACGACTCCAATTTTGGAAATTCACACTGACATGCATCAGGGGTGCACTTCACAGTTCCCTTGCACATTACTCAACCAAGGATGTCATCTGTAGTGCCTATACTTCCTTATATACACAGTAACCAGTATACAAATAAAGAAATACAAACATTCACTCTTTGTAAATCCCACTTGCAGGTTTTCACTATTGACTGATATGTCTAACACTAATCAGTACTGGACACTTTCTCTCAGAGACCATTTTTTGCGAAATTATTTTATTCCTGTAAAAAGAGAAGTTACAGAATTAGGGGAGAGAGTATCATATATCTTGGAACCAGGCATCAAATAGGATATAGAGTGGGGTTTACAACAGCCAAACTCCTCAAAAGTGGCCAATACCAGAAAATATTGAAAATCTCGGCCATGTCGGACCTTGCTCTTCAATAGTTTCTGGTATTGGCCACTTTTGAGGAGTTTAACTGTATTAGTAACAAAGTCATTTAAGAAACATTTAAGTAAAACAATATATATATTTAGATTTTATTTAATTGACCTTGTTATCAAAAGTAATGATAGCTAACATACAGCAAAAACAAATGTTTATAAAAATTAACTTTGACCACTTGAACTTACTTAGAAACTAAAGTTGCAACAACATAAATCCCCCCAAAAATGGTAAGATGTCTATAAAAAAGAAAATAACGTATAAATGTAAATGTTTGGTTATAATCAGACTCAGCAACAAAAAAAAACATTACACAAAGTATATAAAAAAAATAAAGTTTTAGCTGGTAATACCAATGAAATACTAACATTAAGATGTGCTAAATGTAAGTTTAAATTTATTGTAAATGACACTTTGCCATCATTCCTTTCAAAAGAGGAGGGTGTAGTTGTGACAGTTGCCACACTCTCAGCATTATCTTAAGATGTTCCTTGAATGACATCATTTATCTTTTGACGTTTTGTTTCACTGACATGTTTATAATTGCGAACAGCCAAATATCTATGACCAGTCACCTCTGTAATTAATTGTTCATCTATATCTGCATCAAACAAACGTGTTGCTGCTGTTGCTCATAGAGAGTGATTTGTATGATAGCCACCAAGATTTCCTTTGCCACAAATATCAGGGGCGTAGGAAGCGATTTTTGGTTGGGGGGGGCGAGGAACCAGATTGCACCGACGCGACGCAACACCAACAATTTTGGTTAATTTTACAGAATGTATTGCATATAGGTAATATTCAAATGGTCCAATTAAAATATTTTAAAGTTCCTTTACGAAAGGAAATCTTTGTGACGACATCAATCCTAAGTTTTCCTGACCTTGTATGGGTATAGAAATACATATAGTCACCTCTGCATTTGAAAGGTATTTCTAATATTTTGACTACATGTTTCCAGAACCTGTGACCTTTCCTTCAAGTGCTGAGCTGATACAAGATCTATTTTTAGCAAGGTTAATCCCGAAATTGAGGGGGATGTATAATCGTTGGACTGGCCAGGTCCAATAAACACACAGTAAAGAAAGAAGAGATTTCTGGGAAAAATCTTATCAGCTGACAAATTGCTGTGCTAAGCAATTGCTCTGTGTGAATTTGAAACTACATGTCTAGGTGCTATTTTAAATTAGTAACATGGTAAATTAAATGTAGAATATTACTATATGTATGATTTTGGTCTGCATAAGTGAAACGTTTCACAGAATTTTACAAATCCCACGACAGGTTAACTGAAAATGTTCCTTTTTACAAATCATAAAAATAAATATTTTGCCATTCAAATGGTAGCTTACACAATGGTACATGTGAGTACTGAACAAAAGTAAAAGTGTAATTTGACCACATATTATTGAGTTACCTGTTAAAATTTACATAAATTTCAAAACTGGAGTTTAGTTCTTTTGCAAAAAGTTGGGGGGCGAAAAGATATCCCCCCCAACCATAAAGTTGCAGCTGCCCCCGCTGCCCCCCCAGTTTCTATGCCTATGAATATTCGTAGTAGAATATGTACATTGCATGAATTGTATGAATACATTGTATGAATATTCAGTAGAATATGTACATTGGATAAAGATTTCAAAACCAATGCTTTTAAACTAACTGGCTATTACCTTAAGAGAGGTTACCCAGCAAGCAGCCCCAAAAAACATTTCAATAGAGCCAATCAGTTTAAACAGTCAGACCTACTGGAGGACAACCCTAGAGAGGCCATAGACACACCAGTCATGGTGACTCAATTCAACCCCAGGAACCCACCAATTAAACCTCTCATCAGGGACAACTGGAATATAATCCAGAACACTGATGAACTAAAAAACATCTTTAAAAACAAACCACTCATAGGTTACAGGAGACTACCAAATCTCAAAGACCTATTAACAAGAGCTTCTATCACATTCCTACCAACCAACGAAACTAAAAATAAAAAAGTTTTCAATACAGTATGTACAAGATTAGAAAAATGTACATATTGTCCTAAATTGACCAAAGTGGACCAAATAACTAGTTTCCACACCAAAAAGACCTTCAAATGCATTAACCTACCACCAAGGCATAGATACACTTGCGAATTAAGTAATGTAATATACATTATTAATTGCACTGAGTGTGGTCTCCAATATATAGGAGAGACCAAAAGACCAATTAGACAGAGAATGTTTGAACACTACAGAAGTGTTCAAAAATTCAATGATCTAAATTCTACCCCTGTCTCAAGACACTTCACACAACTCAAGCATAGTGTCAGGAATATGGAGTTCAGCATTGTGCAATGGATGGGGGAGGAAAACAACCCAAATTCTTCCACTAAACGTAAAAGACAGGAACTATTTTACATTTGGGCCTTCCCCACCCTCCATCCCATGGGTATCAACATATTTGTGTGAGTTTATGCCCTCTTATTGCACCCCTAACCTGTTTATTATGAATATTCGTAACCATACTTCCGAGTTTATGCCTACTTAATGGTTGCCTGCTGTACCACACATTAGAAGTAGGTGCAGATAGTGTTCTCAAGCAAAAAAACAGGTAAATTCATCCAAGGGTTGAGGTAAATGGGACAAATATGTTTCATAGATATGAATAGGGCACCTCTCTTTATTTGCATTTTCATAAACTTTTACACATTTCTTCTTATTATTATAATCATTTAGGTCACCTTGATGTGTTTTTGAATTAAGTTCTAAATACATCAGATAGTTCTTTCCATCCGGTAGAAAATGTTGTGAAATCTGTGATTCTTTGCAAGACCTAAAGAGCAATCCTCTTCACCCCCACCAAGAGCAAAGTTTAAGCCAATCACGTAAAACACAGTATTAAGTAATTGTTAAGGAGAATCCATTCCAAGAATTTTCTGGTGCCAAACTGTGTTGTCCTCTTCAATTGTTATAATATCGGCTTGGCGTTTAACTGAACCCACTCCAGCCTTTGATAACATTTTCATGTTGTTGTCAAGAGTGTTCTGTATTAATACAAACTGTCTATCAGACATAAATTTGAATGAATGGTGACAGCTCTGTAAATACATCAGCAACATGAGAACCAACAATTTAAGGTAGCTGGAGGGTATTCTGCTTTATCTGCACATCGAACCTCTGTTATAAAACGACAAATACTGTAGTTTAATTCATCCACAGTCATATCCTTAAGTTTTACTAGAATGGGACTTATACTCAAGCCAGGGTTGTCAACAGCTTTTCTGTTGAGATTGGCAAACCAGTCATCAAACAGAGTTTTAGCCCATTTTATTTTCTTCTCTGTATAGTCTGCATATCTAAAAATATTTTACAATATGCATTAATATTTAAATCTTTCCCTGTAAATTTGTTTTACTTCTATAATTTAATAACATCATATTAAAATACCATTTAAAAGGGTCAAAAATATTCCATGCTCAATTGTCAACATGTAATACAGTATCTGTTGCACCTGAATTTAGTAATATTTTATATAAAGTTGTTTATGCCATGGTCAAAATTCTAAATGGCCTTGGGTGGCAGAAACAGTAATGGGGAAAATACCTCATCAGCTTTTATCCAGAGACTATTCGCAGACTTGGTAACCATAGTGCCACAAGGATCAATGTTATATACAAAAATGTCATATACCTCAATGTGTTTTTTTAAAGTTATGACAGAGAAATCTTTATATTAAAACATTTAATTACCTTTTGACTGACAGCTTTTCTGCTTGTTCTTCATTAACTGGGCTCTTGAACTGGTTTCTTGGCATTTCCGGGTTTTGTATGCCCATATTACTTTCAAAATATTTCTGTTCTATTGTTTATGTTGCTTGCAGCAGCTCATCATCACTAATATCGAAAAATTGGGGATATCCACTTGTATTATCTACTTGCAGTTCTTGATTTGGCATAGATGTGTGGTCAGTTTCAGCAATTAAATCCAAACTTTCCAGGTTTTCTAAGAAAAAAACTACACCAATAGCCGAGTCTGTGTCATATGACAAGGACTTGTCTGAAGTTAACTTGTCTTGTGTGACAAAAATAATACTATCACCACTGTCACCATCAATGGCTGACATGCTTTTTCTGTCTGTCTGTATTCTGCAGAAGGCTCTCTACAACTAAAACTGACCCACCTTTGACCACTAGCGCTCCAATACTCAAAAAACCTCTCTAATACTCAATGAACAGTACTCAGTATAATGACCTGTTTATGGATATGAGAAAATTTAATTTTTAGGGACAGACTTTTCCTTTTTGAGTGAGGTTTATTTTAATGTTAAATGGGATTTACAACAGACAAACTCCTCGGAAAATTACATTATTTCACTCGTATTAGTCTTCAAATACACTAACTATACTTTGCTGGCCAATCTAACTTCACATGTCATTTACTTATTCGTTACTTGACCTTCATTTGACCTTTGGGGTCGGCCTACATCTTATGACCTTGGATCTACACTTCGGTTATTTTTACTTAAGTTACTTGGAAATTCTGATTGTCATTTGTAGGTGGATTAGACAGCTAGTGTTTACAAATGAATTAAATAATAAGTATTTAGAATTGCTTGTTTGTGCTTATGTTTGTGTCAAACCGTGTAGTTTTAAATATAAAATTTAAAGAAATACTTAAAACTTCTTGTTTTTTGATGTGCATCTAAATCATTGTAACTGCACTCTTATTTGTTTCTTAGATTTCACGTTTACCACTTGTGATATTTATAATGCCTTATTTTACATTTAATTGATGTAATTTTGTTACAGTTTTTATTATCCATGGTTCAATGTTACATATAAGGGCACTCAGCCAGTGTGTAATTAAATAAGGATAATGTTGTAGTGAGTGCGAAGATGTTTTACCATATAAGGGCATTGAATTATTTATTTTTTTTCTCTCTCTCTTGTTCAAAACTGGAATGGGAAGTTATAAAAGAAGAAACCATGGGATAAAGAACCCAATAAACATGGAAATAATTTTGAAACCAAGAATTTAGAATTTTTTTAAAGAAATAAAACCAAGATAAACAAACTGGGAAACAGCTGGGAACTACTCGGGACAGAAATGTTCACTCACAAATGTTCTAAACATCTTTAAGAAATGAGGCATAATCCTTTATTACACCTCTAGACCTTTACATCTAAAAAGATGCTTTATTATGACGAATGCATTGCTGCCATCATATTCATCCTGTCAACCTATTTGCTTGACATATTTTAACGTTTTTTTCTCTTCTCTCTGATTTAGATTCTGTTTGCCTTTGAGCAAAAACAGTTCAAGGCATCTTCCTGTTTTGTCCATCAAATGAAGTTAACAATACCATCAAATCCGGAGACTCACAAGGGACATTTAGTTCCTAAAATGATAACATTTAATATAGGGAGGGGGAATCCATTGTATATATTCTTGGCATAGCATTTTTCCAATGATTCATCACTGGCAACAGAACCCCAAGACAATAAAACGATATTAGGTTTCATATTTATATGGTGATTAATACATTCTAATAAAAACTTTGCAGGTCATGTATAAACAATTTTTTTTTTCAATATATGGTGCAATACAGTTGATATACATTAGCATTAAAAGTCTATGGATCCTCGCAATACAATATTTAATGAGAAATATATAACCCAATTTTGAATCTACAACCCAACCCCTGCCCCTTATCCAGAAATATCTTTAAGTTCTAACCATATTAACCAGTAACAGGATGTGACTATCAGCATACCTACTGATCCAAAACTGCAAAAGATTATACAGGAGGAGGAGCATTATATATTTCATTCTTATGCAAATACTGAAAGCGTATGGCAATCAGTCAAATCCATTATACAAGCAAAATATTACATAATTTGCCAAGTAAAAATTTCAAACCAATCCCCAACAATCCAGTTCATCTGCTAAGTTTGAAAATGAAACCACTAACCCAAACTTTGTACAGAAACCAAGTTGGTGGAATAAATTGACAAGAGAAAAGTATGTATTATTATAGAAAGGTTGCGTGCCCACATGTAGGTGTGGGCAACTTCATTCCTAGGTGCCCATACGGTTTAGTATGCCTATTTGACACAGATTTTCATACCTCATTGCACACAGCATTGGGAACCCTGTTTTCTAGTTTCACCTTGCCATTCAAACTTCAGATGCCAGTGGGGTGACATTGGGAAAAAGAAAACATTGGCAGACATATTGAATCTTCTACTCATAGGAATCTTTTTCACTTTATTTTATTTTATCTTAGCTTTTAATTCAAGTTATTTTATTGAAACCAATCCTATATTTATGTTTTATGTGTACTGTTATGAGATATATGTACTGTCAGTGACCTGATGTATGTTTTGATTTACCGTTACCGCACATATCAATTTAATATATGTTTTTAGCTACCGTTTATTCACATATGTAATGATTTATGTGTATTGTGGTTACCGTTCATCCACATGTGTATGTAAACATCAGTATTGAAGTACCGTTATTGCACATGTGTTAAGTATAATTTAATACTGTTACTGCCCATGTGTAATAACTCCAATTAACTCCGCACATTCCTATACTCATATAACAGAATCACATACTATGATACTCGCAACCTTGATGCACAGGTTCACCTAGATGCCTGTCTTACAGGTTTAGGCGGTGCCTACAATTCCATGGTGTATGCTTTACCCATACCAAACACTATCAAGGGTACACTATAGTCCACCTTGAAATACTTATTATTTTAGTTGCATGCAAAATTTGGGCAGGACAAAAAAGTGCAGATATTCTGTGACAACCTGGCAGTAGTGGAGGTTCTGACCACAGGGAGGGCCCGAGATCACACCCTAGCTCCATGTGCCAAGAACATATGGCTCCTTTCATCACTATATAATATACATTTAACTTTCTCACACATTGCAGGTAAAGAAAATGTATTAGCAGATCTGCTTTCAAGATGAGAAGCATGGCAGAACCAATGGGCTGCACTTCAAAAGTTATGTCCCAATCATGTGTGAATTGATTTCCACATAGATCTCACAGTACTAAATTATACTATATAATGTTCATGTTTATTTCCAGATTTGCCTGGCCTGGCAGGCCAGCTTGCCCTCCTGGCTTCAGAAAGATTGAGAGATGGTTTCCGCCCTGCCACACTCAGACAATACAACAGGATGTAGAGGGACTTTCTCTCTTTCCAGGTGGCAGCTGGGCTGCCCGCTTTCCAGGTCACACCTATTCTATTAGCATACTTAGAGTATCTTTCCAAGTCCTGATTGTCTGATTCTAATATGGCAAATCACATGGCAGCCCTGTGAGCCTTCCATATTATGCATGGCCTTTGTACTAAGGCCTTCCAAGACCAGAGAATCACACTATATTTCAAATCCTTGAAATTCAATAGACAATTTGCCTGGAAGGTGAACCCTACCCTCAAAGTCCACACATTGGAATCAGAATCGCAGCAGCAAAAACAATACAACATCATGTCACATTTGCGGCTTTGTATTCCTTCTATTTCTTTACTTTCCTCCACCTTTCCAACCTACTTTCTCATATGGCTAATAAATTTGACATCACCAGACATCTGGCTAGAGGAGATATCGTTTTTACATTGTTTTGGGCCATAGTAATTATTATTATTATTAGTGGTCAAAAACTATGCAAAGCAGGAGAGATATGCCCACAATTGCAATTCCAAGCCTGGTGTGTCCGGAAATATGCCCCGTGACTGCACACAAGACAATTTTTGCATGCTTTCCTGGCACAGATAATGACCTATTATTCAGAGTATATAAGAAATGAACTATGTTCGCTTTGACGGACTCCACAGCTCGTAAACATCTCAAACAAATTTCCGCCATGCTTGAAATACAACCTGCGCTTACATTTCACGCTTTTCGGCGGGCTGCCTCCACCTGGGCTTTCCAGCATGGTGTCCCACTTGAACATATACAAGCTCACAGAACGTGGAAAAGTGATGCTGTATGGACATATCTCTGCTCTTCTCCGGTTGCTGAAGCTTGCAGGAAACATTTATCTTGTTAGTTTGGCTCCTTGGGAGTCACACACATGTCTTACACGATTTTAATTTCCTTTGGGAATATCAATAATACATATCGTTTTCATCTGCAAAGGCCACTGGGTGGGCTGCACTGGACATTCTAGTACTACGGTACTTGACTCTCTAAACTGGGGACCATCATATGGGACCCCATTGCTTTTTTCAGATACTTGACCTTTGCCTGCTTAGAGGTCTTGAACTAGCTTGACCTTTGACCTTTTTAACTCTGACTAGGTTAATTCCCGCTCCAGCCTTCTCAGTCCCAAGCATAAAGGCTCAAATCACAAAAATGAAATAATATCTGAAGTTTGCATCACTTTTAAATACATGGTTTTAACATGGTAAAAATTAGCTGAAGTTTGAATCATTTTCAATTAGGATTTCTAAAATGGTAAATGTTAATTGAAGTTTAAATCATTTTATATAGACTTTCTACAATGGTAAATATTAACTGAAGTTTGAATCATTTTTATATAGACTTTCTACAATGGTAAATATTAACTGAAGTTTGAATCATATAATTATGTTCCTATGTAAATTGAATATTATGGGCATTCTGTTTGAATGCCAAGTTGTTTTAACTGTAACAGTATTGATATAAATTGTGCTTTAAAAAAAGAAGTGTTAAAGAAATAAATATTTTAAACCCACTGTTGGTATTTCTGGCTCGGGGGGGGGGGGGGGGGGGGAATGAATAGTATTTACTATTTCCCAATTGAGCCAAAGGTCAAACTTAAATATTATAATGGAATTGTAGACAATTCGGCCCTTTACCAAATCGGCCCCCAGAAAAAAATATCCTAGTCAATTCACCCCCCTCCCCTTTGAAATTACACCCTGGTCAAATCAGCCCCTGGAAATATGAACCTGGTCAAATCCGCCCCTAGATGATAAATGCATAGAAATATTAAATGTCTGTGTATATATACAGGCATGACAGTATTATTCCTCGATTTATTTCATAATAGTCCATAATTTTACAGAAATATTAATCAATTAAAGGCAAATATTTACCAAAAATCTCAAAAGTTACAAAGCAGTTCAACATCTAATTAAAGGGATTATTAACACTGATATTAATCAAACAGTAATATGTATTGAAAGCCAATTGTTCATGAAAGATAAAATAAAGTTAGGTTCCCATTAGCAGAGGCTCTGCATTTAATTTAATTGCAATTCTAATAATTCTGATATAAACAAACATTTAAAGAATATAGGTTTAATAACCACTAATGTGGCAAGCATGTATTTCTTGAGAGGGAATTAATTCTATTTATCAGTGTTTATGAACATCAAATGTTTGCAAAAGAAATCAATTAACTAAATATAATGACTAAACAAAAGCCCACTAACCACAGGAGCTGTATAGGTCTGGTGGATGATGAGTAATATTTTTAAAGACATCAATAAAAGGAAGAAAGGCTGTTGAAAAAAATCCAGCTGCATCAGCTTTATTAAAACCACAGTCGACAAAAATGTGTGATTTACTGAAGAACCAGTCACTACTCATAGATACAAACTTGAATATTAATATAAGATTCTCCTTTCCCTCATCAACTGCTATGTAGTAATGTTGTTCAGAGAAAACATATCTGCAGATAAGCTTTTTAATAAATATTATCCTTGTTAAAACTGACTTGGACTGGAATGAGTTTCTAGATGACATCCGCTCTTCTATATTTTAGGAATCTTACTACCCTCACACTGGTGTTGTGACTGCCTTATTTATGGACTGAATGGGGGGGGGCTGGACACTGAAAGTTTGTCGCTTATTCTAACATGACGACCTGCGTAGAAACGAGTTTTGAGTTCTATGCGCACACAATTATCTCACAACAATCGCACTGCCCTTCCATCCGCCCTACATATTTTGTGGTTGGGTAGAAGTATTGTTGTTATGTTGTTTTTATTTATATTTCATTGAATATGAAATATTTATTCAATATTAAATATTGTATATTATATTTATATAAAATAATCCTGCATCATAACATTGTAAATATGGGGTTGTAAGGTACAATGGATGGAAGAGCCGGTTGCTAAGGGCACCACAATGTAAACAAACCTATGTAAAACAATTTATTCCTTGTAAAAATGAAAAATAAATGAAAAAAATCTCTTAAATTATCTTAGATGTCATGTTAGAATAGAAATAATCCACTCATGCTCATAGTTTGTATACAGCATTTAATCATGTCACTTCCGGATAATTTTACTCAGCCTTCGGCTTCGTAAAATTATTACCGGAAGTGCCATGGTTAAATGTCGTATACAAACCATGATCACTCATGGATTATTCCTACAACAAAGGCTACTCACCCTGTATCATATTCTTCCAATTGTCTCTGTGGTGTGGAATCCCCCTTTTAAGTCTCTGGACTATGCTTTTTTGGACTTTGTGCTTCCTAGTGGTTGCACCTTAGAGCCTGCCTTTGATGAAGATTAAGCACTATAAAAGTCATATTAAAAACTGTGAGTTTATGATTGCTTTCAACACATTTTAGAGGTCATATCAGGCGTGGATAATTGAGAAGATAGAGGAAAGAAGTGCATACTATTTGGTCAAGTTTCCACACTAAAATCGTTGGGCACCAGTAAACAAACACCAACTTTCCAATACCTGGTGACAAACATAATACTCGAAGATACTAAAATGTGAACAACAATCATTGAAAATGCTATGTGAAACAAGCTGGGTTGTGTTTTTAAGCAAACTTAGAAATGAGGTATAAATTGAGGACATGAAATATATGACAAGACAGATATACTTCCAGAATTTCAAAAATCGAGATAGCCCCTGTCTACTCATTTTGTTATAGTCTATTCTATTTTGGTTGTAATTTTGTTCAGATATTCACTGTGGACTATGAAGCCTGCTGCACTGGAGGCGATTTTCTATCCATGATGTTTGATAAAAAATATTTGTCACACAGGTTACCTTGTCTGTAGCCTTTGGTGAAAATTTTTGGTTCAGATGTATGGGACAGTACAAGGTTTAGTGTCACATGTTTAAAAGAAACTAATGCCCCTGTTCCACCAAAAGATTAAGGCCTGATCCTGTCTGGGACCCTTAATCGTGCACAGTCGGTGGAAAAAAAGCAAAAATGGCCAGGAATACTGGGTCGGTACTGAAGTCTGGGATTAAGAACAGATCGTCCCCAGGACGCCTCAGGACGTCTCAGGCGGCCCCAGACAGTCCCGACTGGTCTGGGACTAAGAACTGACTAAGCCAGTTTTCAGGTCGGTGTCAACCACGATCCTGTCGTACACATACCGACTGGGTCCCAGGACGCCTCAGGCCTCCTGGGACTAAGAGCCGACTAACCCACGATTAACTACCGGCGTCCTCAGGCATCCTCAGTCTTCCCCAGACCAGGATCCCCGATTCTTGTTTTCCAAAGTTGCTGGATTTTCTGGGTATATATATGAAATGGACAAAGTCATGTATGAAAGTTAAATTTTCGTTCATGGCCAATTTTTTTATTTAAGTTATCCAGTTTATTCCCCTATAATAATGATATGTATATGTAA
Organism: Sabellastarte sp. h YS-2021; assembly: GCA_964017235.1. NCBI lineage: Eukaryota > Metazoa > Annelida > Polychaeta > Sabellida > Sabellidae > Sabellastarte > Sabellastarte sp. h YS-2021. The sequence continues at coordinate 160,890,143 of OZ024927.1, read as the reverse complement.
TATCTTACACTAAGTTAGTTAATAGTTAAATAGTTATAAATATTTGAAATAAATTGGAAATAAAAGTGTCAATTATGTAAAGCATACTTTTAAAGGGAATCACTATTTAAATAATTATCACACTTATACTTTAAAAAAATGTGTTGGTACCTGGTATATTATTATTTAACTTTTGCTTGAAAGAAATATGATAGAACTTTGCCTCTTTTGTGCACTTATCTTGTTTAAAAGGCTTTCCTTTGATAGTTAGATCTGAGAAATTGTAGCCTACCCTTTGAAGATAAGGTCTAAGAGTTATCAAAGGTAACTGTCAATTTAAAAAGTTTGAAGCCATCCCAAAGGTTACAAAAAGAAATGGGCTAATTACAATTAAATCCATCTAACTAGTGGTGAGGCTTTCTTTTGGTGAGATCTGAGGATTATAGCCAACCTTTTGAGGATTAGATCTAAGGGTTAATTCACATAACTGTCAATTTAAAAGGTTGAAGCCATACCTTTGATATGTTGAAGCCATACCTTTGATTATATGTTCTGAGGATTATTGTAAATAACTGTCCATTCAACACTTGAAAGCCAGTTTTAGTCTTTTAGATGTTAAGCTTTTTACAAAAAGTCCAATTAACAAAGTGCAATTATGTCCAGTCATTTCACTATAAATATACCTGAACACCACAAATTATTATCACTTTTTGGAAAACTACTGGCAGTGCTGTAAATAGATTTTGCATTATTTTAGTATAATTACATACCAGGAAATATGGATGAAGCAATAGGAAATTGTGCATCTCTTTGGACCGTGGACTATGAGCAAAAAGTAATAAATGTTCTAAAGGCAGGGAAAGGTGGAAAAAGTCTTTCCAGGGACAGCTATCATATTTTGAAAACCTACACGTTGGTTACATTAGGAGGTGTGGATAAAGTTGTGGATTAGCCCTAGGGGACAATGTTGCTGTTCCAGTTTCCCAGTTTGACAGGAGCAAAGGTGACCTTCCAAACCTTATTGGGGTTGTTCTGAGAAGAAATCCCAAATGGTTATACAATTGGGACCAGAGCTGGCATAATCAGAGGTACTTTAGCAAGGAATCAAATACTACACAGTTTGTGAACTGGTCCGAAAACTAAGTATATGTGGAGGCCAAGGATATGTCTGATGTCAGGCATAATCAGAGGTACTTTAGCAAGGAATCAGAACACTACACAGTTTGTGAACTGGTCCGAAAACTAAGTATATGTGGAGGCCAAGGATATGTCTGATGTCACTGCTGTACCAACTGCTTGACAAAAAGATGTTCATGTCTGAAGAAAGGTCTTCGATGCAACAGTGCCTGTCACAGTCATAAATCTTGTGATAATGTGGACAAGTAAATAACATTTGCAATAAGTAATGTAAATAAACTACCAATGTGGTTTACTGTTAAAAGCTCTCAAAGTTATAAAAACTTATAGTTTAGTCCCACCTAGATGCTATCTCCAATACTTAATAAATTCTTATCAAATGTAAATACATGTACAAATATTAACAAATACGTAACTAATATTGTTAGAGAAAATGCTAAAGGAATTATAATAAAATGCACATCACCAGTATACTTTAGGTAGAAGTACAACCTTTGATCCATTGATGTATTCCAATACTGTGTTTCAATAAAAATGAAAAAAAAAAGTTTTTTCACTGTGAATGAGAGTAAAAATTTCGTACATTTAGTAGTGGATTTTTTATCCATTTCACGAAATGGACAAATATTTTGTCCATTTCACGAAATGGACATTTGGGTTGTCCATTTCATGAAATGGACAATTTGCTTGTCCATTTCACGAAATGGACAATTTCACACCTGGGTCATAACATATATATAAAATTCGCGATCTAATCACCATTGCCTTTCTAGGAACACAGCAGGATGCCACCTTTTAATGGGAGACAGATTCAACAACAACTTAGGGTTTTTTTGGTTTTTATTCAGTTACAAATAATCATGTATTTCCATTTTTTACATCGACCACAGCAACCACCACCAGCACCACCAGCACCCATACAGAGACCTAGAAGAAGGCACAACATGTGGGTCAGGCCATGGCTACTGCAGAGAGAGGAGAGGGGGCCTACCACAACATTATGGCTGATCTGTATGCCACAGACATTCCAGGATTCACCAACTACATGAGGATGACCCCAGAATTTTTTGAAATGATAAAGACCAGACTGGAACCACACCTTGCCAGGCAGGCCACCAACTACAGAGCACCAATCAGTGTTGGGGAGAAGTTAGCCCTCACCATCAGATATCTGGCCACTGGAGAGTCATACACATCATTATCATGTCAGTTCAGGGTTGGAAGATCCACCATTTCCAAGTTTTTACCAGAGGTCTGCAGGGCCATCCAGGATGAGTTCACCAGAGAGTACCTCAAATGTCCTACTACCCCAGATTAGTGGAAAGAACTGGAGAGGGAATTCAGGATCAGGTGGAATGTTCCACATGCCCTGGGAGCCCTGGATGGGAAGCATGTGGCCCTGAAGAAACCCAAGAACACTGGAGCCCTCTACCACAACTACAAGGGGTTCTTTTCCATTGTGATGTTGGCCCTGGTAGATGGCAGTATAAGTTCAGATGGGTGGATGTGGGTACAGCTGGATCTTGCTCAGATGCCCAGATATTTAATGCCTCTCAGCTGAAGAGGAGGATTGAGGATGGCAGGATAGGCTTCCCTGACCCAGCTCCTATAACCCAGGGTGGTAGAGATGTCCCCTACTTCATTCTGGCAGACGATGCTTTTGCCCTGAAGACCTGGCTCATGAAACCCTATGGCAGAAGGCTGTTAACAAGGGAGGAAAGGATTGCCAACTATAGAATATCGAGGGGCAGGAGAGTTGTGGAGAACGCTTTTGGCATCCTGGTCTCAAGATTTAGAGTGATGAGGACCACAATTGAACTACCCCCAGAAACAGTTAGAGAAGTGGTCATGACCTGTGTGGTTCTGCACAACATACTCAGAAGCCAGTATCAAGGTCAACCTGCTGGTCAGCAGCCTGGGCAGGATGATGATGATGATGTGCCTGGTGATTGTGGATTGATTTGGTGGTGCTGCTGGTGGTGGCCAAGACAGAAACCCTGCTAGAGAGGCCAAAAGACAGAGGGATTACCTGAAGGACTACTTCAATAATGAGGGAGCAGTGGCCTGGCAAGATGGCAGAATATAAGTCCTGCTGCAGTAAACAGTCCTTTTCAGGACTAACTATAACAGTCCTTTTCAGGACTAACAAACAGTCCTTTTCAGGACTACCAATTATTCCAAAAACAATTAATCAGCTATGCTTGCTACAGACGGAAAAACCCCATGCCAAGCATAACTTGTACAGATGGACAACCAGACAAACCCCATGCCAAACATAACTTTTTCAGACGGACAAACAGACAAACCCCATGCCAAACATAACTTTTTCAGACGGACAAACAGACAAACCCCATGCCAAACATAACTTTTTCAGATGGACAAACAGACAAACCCCATGCCAAACATAACTTTTTCAGACGGACAAACAGAGAAACCCCATGCCAAACATAACTTTTTCAGATGGACAAACAGACAAACCCCATGCCAAACATTACTTTTTCAGACGGACAAACAGACAAACACAAGTTACTCACCCAACAATTATACAAACCCAGTGTTAAACAAGAGCCAAACACAAAGTCACACATAATATCCTAAAATGAATTATTGTTTTATATATTTGGAAATCCACCTCCTAATTTCACCAATTTGATTTTGTTCATGGGTTGGAAATTTATTTGTAGCAGAAATGTTTTTATGGAAATCTTCAATTTTAAATCTTCACCTCTAATCACAAAAATGTGGAAAATATAACCATAAAACAAGTTTTGTTTTCAATAATGGGGGATTGTGTTTGCAAAATAGTTTGTCAGTTTGTTGGCATGGGTTCTATTTAATTTTGGGTTTTGGTGTTTCTTGGTTGGTGGTTACTGCGGTTGGGTTTATTATTGGTAGTTGGATGTTGGGTTTCTTACTGGGTTTGTTATTTGGGGGTTATGTTTGGTATTGGGTTTGTCTGTTTGTGGGTTGGCAAGTATGTGATAATGCCTTTTAACTCTAGGGAAGGTGTAAGTGTTGGACTTTTCAATTACAGATTTTAAACTATCCCATGGATTTTAATCTAAAAATGGGCTGATTAATGGCCATATTGGAAATTATTTTTAATTTTTTTTATGTGGCCTCTTTTGTTATGTGTAGTACCATGGGTTATTTGTTTCATGTTTGGGGTGGTGTAGGTGTTGGACTTTAACTTTTTTTTTCTTGTGATAAGTATTTGTACTGAACTTTTTTGTTTTGTGAGGGGAATTGGAATAACATGTAGCTGAATAATTGTTTTTGGAATATTTGGTGGCCCTGAAAAGGGCCTGGCAGGTCAAAAACCCGCCCTGACTGGATGGCTACTGAGGAGGCTGCTGCTGCTGTTGAGGCGGTGCTGAAGTGGTGATAGTAAAGAGCTGCTGCTGCGGTTGCTGCTGCTGCTGAGGCTGCTCGATGATCTGTGTTGATGTCAGATCTGGTAGCTGGCTTAAGATTCCACTCAGATTGTGTCTGCTCCCTTCGTCCTGTACAGTTAGGACAGATGTCGGGTTGCTGAAGCCAATGGGGCTTGGTGTATAGTACACAAAACTGCTGCTAGCTGCTGCTTGAGTGGAACTAGACGCCTGTGGAGTGGTTGTTGGCAGTAGGCCGACCCTCTGGGACTCCGTGGTAACAGTGGCTGATCTTCTGGGCAATGGCTGACGTCTGCGGTTACTCTTAATAGTTTCGATGTCTCTAAATATCTTGCCCTTTAATTCTTCAAATTCTTCTTGAGTCATCTTTTCGGCCTCTGATGCCACGTAGTCAAAGAAGGGCTGCCTGTCTGACTTCTGATGCAGAAAACCTGAGATAAGTGTCCTCATCTGCTCAAAGTGTTCGAGAATCTTGGAGTTTGTAGTTGAAACAGGCGTTGATGTAATGATGGACTGACTCCTCTCCCTCAGGACACTGGACTCGAGGTGTTCTGTGTCAGTAGTTGACCCAAGTGATTCGTCCTGCCTGCTGGTATTTGGACTGGCCTCAAAACCTGAACTTCTGTTGGCCCCCTTTCTTTCTGATGTGGGTTTTAAGAAAACCCATCTGTTGGTAGACCCAGGACTGTCTCTTGGTCATCTCCCTCGGGGCTTGGCCAGATTGGAGCTTGGAGAGCTTCCCATAACGGGTTCGCTGGGACTCGAACCAATGTCTCACATCAAAGGGCTGGAGCTTCAGTTCCTCAGATATTTCTGCCCAGAGAGCCTCTCTTCTGTTCCTGTCATGGAAACGTGAATGTTCCTTGTCATACAGTTCAGGGTGCAGCTTTTACAAATTCCACAATGGAAACTTCCTGGCTGTCTGTAAAAGTGGCACGCACCCTGGCTCTCTTGGCTGAAGAATGGCACTCCGGATTTTCTTCACACCTCTCTTCTTCTTCTGCCACAGCTTCCCCAATAGCTGGACCTTCCTGAATCTCCTCCTCCTCTCTCCTCTCAGTTCCTTCTTCTGTAATAACTTCACTCCTCTCCTCTACTTGACTTTCCTTCTCCCTCTCATCCATCTTTTTCCTTCCTCTCTTCCCTCCTTTCTCTTTCCTCATAATCCAGTCGACAAAATAATAAAAAAATAGTAAAATGTGTCTCCTAACTGTGAAATTTGCCTTAAGCTCAAGTAAAATATATATAAAATAAAAACTGAAAACCCCTACAAATCAGTGACACACGTCTCTCAGTAGCCAAACAGTCAGTAACAACGAGAATGTGTGCGCGGTCACTTATATAGTCCCAGACCCCCTCATTGCCTCGTTTTAATTTCCGACGCACGGAAAACAGTCGGTTCTTAATCGGTTGTTAGTCCCAGGCCTCCTGGGGCATCCTCAGACCATCGCAGACTAAATTTGTGCTGTCCCAGGCGTCATGGGGAGGCCGGTTTGGATCGGTTAGGGTCAGTTACCCTTAGTCGGGGCTTAGTCCCAGACCTTGATTTTTGGGTCCCAGGACACCGCAGACGGTCTGAGGCTTCTGGGGACTAATGCAACCGACCCACTTTAACACGCATGAAATTCATACGCATCATATTTGAGTCTGGGATTAACAACCGGCCTCCTGGGACTAAGCTACGGAGGTCTGGGACTAAGGGTCGCAGGCGGCCTGGGACAACACACGACTGTGTAAATTTGGGTCTGAGGAGGCCTGAGGACGCCTGGGACTGGACATTTTGTTGACGGCGGGAAATATGAATTGGTTTGAGTCGTGAGAAATATCAAACATGACAACCGACAACAACCGACCCTTACAGAAGGTCTGGGACTAAGCAAATATTTGAAACCGACCCCCCAAAACCCTTAATCGGGAGCCTTAGTCGTGTGGTGGAACACCCACATTAATAGCAAAATATGAAATTGATGTAGGCCTCCAACATATCCAACTGTATAAACACGTATCCACCTCAAAATCTCATCTCCTATACAAGAGAATCTATTAATGAAATTTTGTTTCAACAGTTTTAACATTTTATTGAATGGAAACATGAAGCCTCCCTGAGACTGAGAGAAGTGTGCTCTGTGTAAATTGCAACTAGAGGAATATTAAATTCATCTCAGGAGCATCTTCAGAAGTAATACAAAATAAAAACAATTTGTGATAATTTTGCATCAGGAGAGCTAAGAAGCCTAATATAGCTACCTGCAAAAAAAAATCACAAAATGTTTCAAGAATTTCAAGTGAAAGAAAATCAAGGGGGTTTCCTCACTGAAGAATTTAATGCTTTTGGCGAATCTCATATTTCTGAGAAACTTCAGTTTGGTCTGACATTTTACAATTACATGACACAAACATTGGAATCAATGGTAGATGAAAACAGAAATTAACAATTGCATATCTATTTCAGATAAAAAAAATGCAATTTATCATACATGTAAAAAAAGCGATGAACTTTGAGATACAAGAACATCCACCAAAAGGAGGTCCAGAAAGATTGGGAATCTTTTAACAAACTTTATTATTAACCTACACAACCAATAAACTAATTTAATAAGTCAGGATATTTTTGTATTGTAACTCTAAATGAGGAACTTTAACCCCGTACTTTGACCTTTTCAGGTATATCTTGAAACTTCATTTTCTATGGGACAATGAGAGACTTCCCTTGCAATGTAGTAACTGGTAACCTTTTGGGCAAATATGTTACTTAATTTGGAGATGTTAATATTTCAGACAGTTGAATTCGGATGAATCAAGACATGTTGAACACATTGCAGCACTCATAGAACACATCCCTCCACCAGGAGGCATTTTGAAAATTCAACACATTTTTGAATCCAGAATATGATCCATATATTTCCCAAAATGTGATCACTTATTCCTTAGGCCAGACTCTACCCACATAAAATGTTTGTAAAGGTCCATTTGCTTATTTTTGATTAATGTCAACCAGAAAACCATTAATGTCAACCAGAAAGTCATTGAAAATACATTCAATGGAACCTCCTGAAAATTCAGAATGTTCTTAAGCATGAGATCTAGCGAAGGTTGAGCTTCTAGAGATTTCCTCTGTTTTGTCACTTGGCTTTCATGAATTGTGTCGTAGAGTGATGAGATGTATCTGATGCAGAACTTGTTTTAGTAGCCAAACTTTCATAAATTCTAGTGCACTACTCGATCACTTTATGGCTTACACGTGTAGACCAAAATAATTTTAAAAAAAGTTTAGAAAAACCTGTCCATCACATTTTGGAGTGATCATGAACAGAGGCGAACAAACAGACAAACACAGCCAGGCAGACAAACAAACACACCAGCACAATCCTCCTGGTAGATGTAACAAATGGGAGTGTTTTAAAGACTAATATTTAAGACTGCAGTGCTCAACAGTAATGCTAATGTTATTAAAATATATGTTTGAATCATATGTTCGTGAAAAAGGGATAGCTTGTTATGAAATAGCTTTACAGCTTTGATACATATATATATATATATATATAATAAATATTTCACATAGCGGTCCTAATTATGCTTTTGTATTTCTATTACATAAATTATTTTAGGATAACTAAATCATTCTATACATTTACTAGTCGAGTGTAAATATGTTTGCTTTCTTTACATTCTTAAGGGTAAAGTGCTGAGATTAAGACCCATCCTCCAATATATATTACTATAATAGTGTTATTAATAATATATCTGCAATCACTGACAATAAATGGACAATAAGGAGCTTTATGTGTTAGCTAAAACATCATACCACATTGTATGTAGATTAATTTAGTACATTATTCACAAATTTAATTTCTATTTTATGACATTAAAAACATCCCACTTTATTTACATACATATTTTATGGAATAGGTTGTTAAAAGAAAATGAATAGTGCTTTGTCTCTAGATTAACTGGTGGTCGACTATTACTTGAATAAAACAGAAGGGTGGTCCAATAAACAGCTGATTTAGGACTGTCACTAATGGTCTTTGTTCAAGAAACAAAACAGGGGCCAGGCAAAATATATTACTCATGGGGCTATTCTGTCTCTCGTAACATGGCATTGACCTCCTTATACCTAAGTTACATATTCCCAAGGTGGAAATAGAGCTACAACCCAATGGGCTAGTGGGATTTCATTGGATTCGCATTTGGGTACAGCGCATTTGGGGTGATTCCACACAATTCAGAAACTGATTTGTGTTCAGGACCACTTTTTAAAAACTGTTTGCTACAAGTCACCTTTTCAAACTGGAAAGGTGAGGTGGTGGTGGTGGTGGTGGGTCAGGTTGGTCTTCAATGTGCCTGATATTAGGTCTGTTTTCGGAGCAACAATAACAAGGTCGTCTACCAGAAAGCAACTATTTACAGATATGACCACAAGTTGTGACTTAAGCATAAAGAAAGAGCTATGTTTGGCACAAGAAGCATAAAGATTTAAAAACAATTATTACCTCTGCCATGATTATTTGTTTGTTAGCAGGATTACACAAATACAATAACAAAAAATGCATGACTTTCCGATTTAGTTATTATTATGTGCCCTGGTCCAGGTATTCGATCTGAGTGTTCTTGTTGCTTCATATATTACATATATATTTTTTTATAAATTTAAAGATCGATCTATCTCTGCGCCTAAATAAAATAACTTAAATAATTCCAAGAAAAATGCAAAATAATTACTTCCCTATCGAGAATACCAAACCAGATTAAACTGACCCATTTGGAATCTTTTGTAACCTGACTATATCAGTGTCGTCAACCCGAAGGGGTGGATTATGAAAACGTCCACAAAACACTCCTTTCATTCAATTTGTCTGTTACATCCTGTCGTGGCAATGTGTTGACAATTCCCTGAAATCCTTAACGTGCCCTGTTTGCAAAGCTTAATATGTTTAGGAGTGCCACATCAGGAATTTAGTGCACCTAGCTGATTGAACACAAAGCAAAAGTGCTTATGTCTTTTTATTGGATTGGAAGTATACAAAAGTGGTCTTTTTAAATCCAGTTGCCACTTATTGACTTTGTACATTAAATGATTTGTCTTGGATATGTTGACATTTGATACCTAAAGCTATTGAATGTATACTTTCCACTGCCTGAATAATTGAAAAAAGGCAACATTGCCACAAAATGAATACAATTTTTTTTTGTCAAGAATACTATATTAAAGTAAGTGCAACAATTGTTGAAAAAACGGGTTTTTCTCGTTTATGTTATAACTTTGAATTGTCTACAATGTTTTATCATACAGATAATTCTAGTATAAAACATTAAGATAGAATAAATTTATCTAAAACCTTAGTTTGACAGAGCTTTAATTATTCAATATTGCATAAGTTTTTATCATTCAATGACAAGAACTGTTGAGTATATATTTTCCACTATTTGATCTCATTGAATGTGTGTACATACATTAGTTATCTGCCTTGAATACTTTTTTGTATTTGTGACCATTTTGAGAGTTAAAAGAATAATTTAGACATTAATGGTGAAATCATTTTTTCCTGTAAAATTCAATGAATATTCTATTTTATTTAGTTATTGCAGAATTCTAATTCTAATTTAACTTTTATAGCGCTTAATCTCCAATGAGTAGTGAACTCTAAGGCGCAACAAGACAATAGCAATATGCAAATTCAAAGCCCAGGGACAAAAACAGGTCGGCACCACGGAGAAGCTATAAGAGAAAATAAGCTAAGGAGGATATGCCTTTGCATAGAGATAGGTTTTGAGCTTCTTTCTAAAAGAGGCAATAGTGGATGATGCACGCATGTCTTAAGGAAATGAATTCCAAACAGTGGGAGCATCAAAGGCAAAACTGAAGCCAAACTGCTTAGTGGACTTGTGAATTGTAGGTTGAAATTTTGGTATATTGAGGAAATTGGCAGCACTCTAACTGTGTCTAGTATTGTAAGTAGTGTGGTATGTGGATAGATGTGGAGCGAAATATTTAGGGAAACTAGTATGAATAAACTTGTACACCAGGGTAGCCAGTTTGAAATCTGAGTGAAACTGAATAGGGAGCCAATGGAGTTTCCTGAGTACCAGAGTTATCCGAGTGTATTTACACGAATTTGTAACAATTCTAGCAGTGAGTTACAGTAGTCCAACTGGCTACTAACAAAAGCATTGGCAACTGACACAGCTGCATCCTGAGTCAAGAACTGCCTAATATTTATAAAATCCCTCAGTTGACTAAAGCAGTCTTTACAAACATTCTGGATGTGTTTAGAGAAGGAAAAAATCAGAGTCGAACCACACACCCAGGTTCCTCACAGACTCGGTGGGGTGAAGGCGGTTGGCCAGGATATCAATTGGGAAACATGCATTTAGCCTTTCTCTCTGTTTCTTGGAGCCAAAAAGTATTAACTCAGTTTTATCAGGATTAAGTTTAAGTTTGCTAGCCGACATCCATTCTTTGACATCTTGAAGGCATCTGTTCAACTTATCAAAGGCAGCTGAGGCATTCATGTGTGAGAGATGGACATAAAGTTGTGTGTCATCAGCATAGAAATGGAAGTTTATGCCTTTGTGTTTACCAATCAGTGTACTAAGGGGAGATGTGTACAGAGAGAATAGTAGAGGACCCAAAACAGAACCCTGAGGTACGCCGAACAGCAGTTTTTGGAAATCAGACAAAGTAGAACCAATCTATCGTGAATATTGTGACTTTGTTGTTTTGTCTAAAGCTAGATTTCACACTACAATAATCCAATATATTCACTTGGCTTAGAAAATTCGTCACATCTGGAGGATAAAATTTGATTGGCAGCCAATTCTGGATCCAGGATTTTTTTAAAGGTTTTCTTATCATTGCTCTCATGGGCAATAGTAAGGTTTTGGGTTTGGGTTGAGGTATGTGTTTCGTTAAACAAGAGCAAAATAGAAATACACTTTGAATTAAAATGTAGTGTCAATTTAACCTTTTAGTGATTTTATAATAGGCTATCAGTCTTTCAATCCGTTCCAAAAATTAAAATATAGTGGCAATTAATCTGTTTAGTGCTTTTTATAATAGGCTATCACTTTCCCCAATCTGCCCAATTAGGCGATAAGCAGGCGTGGTTTTGCCAGAGCTGTACCAGTGGAATGGAACAAGTTGCCACATTAATGTTTGATCAAAACAAGCAGAGTATCTTGGATTTCAGGAGCCAGCTCAAGGCCTACCTGTCGAAACTTGACATACCCACCTCCATATTGACCCCTTCCTGACAGGCACTTTCTGATTAACAACCTCTGCTCAGTTTAAGACTATCACTTCTTGAACTTAAATGTATTACAGGAAATTTATATGAACTGTGTGCTATATAAATATTTCTATCCTAGACAGATGTATTCAACTAAAGCTTGGCTGAAAATAGCAGGTAGTTGAAGGGGTTAGCCCTGGCTAAAGTGTGGGTCTTATCCACACATATATATCTATTCTCAGTTTATGTTTGTGGGCCAAATAGTGGAGATTGTACAACTTATCTTTTTACCAGACTGTTGGCTGCTACAATTTGCATACTTTGAAAATGGAACTGAATGATCATACCCCATGAAAAGAACCGTTTATAGAAATCTGCTGATTTACCTTTTCTGTTTTCCTAGAGTGATCAGGGATTGATTTACATGTTTTGTAAGTTTTCTGTCCCTTTGCAATAGGGTAAGTTGTATCAGCCTCCTAAAGTGTAAATAAGGGAAGTCTTGCATTAAGTATTGAAAATTGACCTGAGGTATAATATATTAAGGAAAACCATTCCACAGGATTTCAGCAACACGTGTAAAAATGTTAACATATTGGACCCTTGACCCATATATGCCAGGCTTGAATATGTCAGTATTTGTATTTTCATAATGGTATTATGCTTGCTTTATTGCAAGAATTGCTCTAAGTATTCATGCCAACCCGGAGTTCGAAAAGTGTAGCAGTCTCAAAAGTTAACCTATAATTAACAGGATGCAGAGACTTGAGAATTACATTTATGCAAATATCAGGAAATGGTGTTTTTCCTATTCCCCACATTCAATATTCATCAAATTAATGGAGCTATTGACACCATACTTGATCTCTGCTTCTTCTGCTTTAAGGACTGCATTGACCATGGGTGAATCTGTGAACGCAGTACATGTGGAACAGCTTTCATTATTATTCTAGCTTATGTAATAAATTCAACTGTTGCCTTGCCATCTTTTAACCACTAGGTCGTCAGTTAGTCACATGTTTGTGTGTTAATAAGCCTTGCGTCACCTTAGAGCTGGTGCAGCTGCTGTTTTCTACAGCTTCTGTGGTTTTATTACATTTTCTTTGTGAACAAATCCTTTTACAATAAATCGCACACCAGAAAATATAGTGGGAGGACTTGCTGAGTCATTGTGTTCAGTTGAATGCCCAATTTGTTAATGCAGCCTTTGACTTTTAATTTTTTACTAAAACAGTTGTTGAAATAATCAATGATTCAACAAATAACCCAATGCAAAAACAGCTAAAACCCTATACAATAATTTGTAATTTTGTTGAATTAACAAAAATAACATGATGAACAAAGTGATCAAGTACTAAACACACAAAATGGGCAAGAGGAAAACAATTTTACAGACATTAATTCGTAAAGACATAATATTGGTTGGATCAATCCATTCAATATATATCAGTATCATGCCCGGATTACAGTACAGGTGGTTTTGTTTTCTCTGTTACTGAAACAAATTTGCATGCTATGGCATGTTTTGCTTTGGCGAGAGCTGGGGGATATTAAGGTCACCTTCCATACTGCAGTTTTCCCTGTCATCTCCCTCCCAATTCTGTGTCATTCTGTCTCTTTCTGTTGCTCCAATCAAGTCGTATATTTGCCATAATGATACTGTGTCTTCTCACAATTTACTTCTGTTTGGTAAAAATTGACAGGTTCATTTATAAGAGGGTGATATCAACAACAGAAATTCAGCAATCTCTTTTTTTATAATTATCAACGACAAGAAGACTCATTCATGCAGCATATGTCCTATTGTAATGATGTATTGTATGATGGAAAATTAGCTGATTTGTGCTGACACAATTGAGATATTTGGTTGCAGAAAATTTGTGACAATGTCACAAGCATAGAGGTTAACACACAGAACATGGGTTTGATCCCTGGTACAGGTAAATTATATACTTTAAGCCACTGTCATAAGGCTCCATTCCGGGCCTCTGTCTTCAATCAAGAGAATTTCAGTCAATGTATCTTGGGCTGTACTTGGACAGTTAGATAGGTCAATTAGTGCTTGAGTCTGTGGTAAAACAACATTGTTGTGGCTGACAACATAATACATGTAGAATAAAGATTCAGCTCTCAATGGATATGAAACAAGAGCAATCGGAGAGCGCAGACCTCCGCCACGGGAGCTCAATTCCTGGACTTTCAATACCTACCATTAGGACTGATGTTTCCCTCTCTATTTCACATTTTTGCCGATAGTGATCCGGATCACTGCCAATTTATTTTTCATGGATCCAGACAGTGATCCAGATCACTCCCAAAATTTAATCACTTGTGTCTTGTCCCATTTAGGACATATCCTGAAAATTTCATCAAAATCTCTCCATAGGTTTTTAAGCTATCTTTCTTTAAAAATTACATTTCATGGATCCAGAAGATCCAGACAGTGATCCGAATCACTCCCAAAATCGAATCACTTTTACCATTTCGGACAAATCTTGAAAATTTTATCAAAGTCCGTCCATAAGTTTTTGCGTTATCATGTTCACAAACAAACAAACAAACAGACGGGCAGACAGGCAGAAAGGCGGACAGACAAACCCAAGCGAAACATAACCTCCTTGGCGGAAGTAATAACACATAACAAGTACAATTGCACTTACAGTTAAGATTATTAGTGACATTCCCCAGGGGGCCCAACCAAATCACCAAAATAAATTAATAAAACATTTAGGGTACATGATTTTATTAATTCTGTATTGGCCAACACCCATTTATCTGTGTATTTCAGAGTGGTATCCTACCTAATTTTTAAAGTAGGGGTCCCCCAGGACTGACCCGTGTAATGATTAAACACTGCAGCTGACAGTCCTAAGGGGGGCCCAAACCATGTGACCCAAGTCATATTATTAGTTAAAGGATCATTTTGGTCAGACAATACAACAACATCTTTTATTAGTGGTTCTCACGCATCAGGATTAATGTGCAAATACTGAAATCAGGAAAGGTAAAATACTGTTTCAGGAAATCGTATTTTTGTTGTTATTTCATGAGAATAAAACTAGTTTGCCTCTGAATTCATTTACATATATTTCCCATTAGGCAATAGCTTTTATCATCTATCCCACATTCTAGAGAAAGGAAACACATTAGTTAGCCGTGGGGTTACAAAAAAAAAGATTTGTTGCTGGTACCCTCAGACATTAATTTAATGCAAGTACAGCAAAGTCAGAGAAATATATTTTTATTGAATGGGTAACGATAAAGCAGTCGGGTAAGCCTTTGAGTAAATTGTCAATATTATTAACGTCTTGAATTCAGCAACGTCTGTTGTTCATTGGTCCAAATATAGTACAGTCAAAAAAGCTCAAGGGGTTGTAAACAACTACAACACATTTAAACACTTATTGGTTATTCATGCAGAAATTGCTATCTGTCACTGTCACTCCTATGGAAAAGTTTGCTTCCTCTAATAAATAGACAACAAAAATGAAGGCTCACATTGATCATTCTGTGTTAACAAGGCTGTACAACTAGTTGATGCTGTAGGTTTAATTGTGTAGATCTGGTTTCAAGCCATAACTTCTCACTTTCGAAAGTGTCACAGTGACTCATCTGCTCTTGTTCCTTGGCCCTCAATAGAGTAAAGGATATGAAGCTTAGAATTTTTCTTAGAATTACACTTTTTCCTGGGATTTTACTTTTGTAACTTCATAATCTACTATGTGTCTAAATCTAAAGCTGGATTGCTATCCTCAACATATAATTTGAGCTTTTGCTTGGACCTTGAATGACTACACAGACTTGCTTGGGGTGCATATTTCTTTTCATATTTATATACACATATTTCTTTCTGGTTGGTCACTTTTCCCCTACACTATGCCATAATTTAGAATAGTTTTCACTTTAATGTTATTCTTGCTTCATAAGTCTCCATTCCTTCTCATTTTTAGTTTGATCTCCAGGGTCCATACCCGTCAAAATTTCTAAATTTTCTTCTTATCTGGGGACTTACTGGCCTCTCCGCAGGGTGGTTTCATGGGCAGGGGCCCCATGGTTACATTCCTGACCACCATTTTGGTTTAAAATGTCAAAATTTGTGCCGTACGTGTAAGTTTTTGGCATTGTCCCCCAGCTTCTGCCCTGGCAGAGGTTGCAACACATCTGGTTTTCATTCCAAAGCATGAAGTATCCATATTTATTTCCTTTATCACATACAGAAAAATATAGTTTTAAGTAAAATATTTAACTCCACTTCTGGTCTACTTGGTCTCCCTGTCCCTGGGGGAATGTCGAAATATCAGCAGTTAGGAATAGTTAACAATTATTAGAATGAATTACTTCAACACAATTTAGTTTTAGTTTATTCGATGATTTTAACTTTTAAAATCATTGAGGCAGTCATTGAGTGTTTGCATTGCCAGAGAAAACTTCTTTATTGCAATTGCTTTGTCCACTTAGGCGTAATTGGCTGGACAATAGGACTGAGTGGATTGATGTACAAAAAGGAAAACAGGCGGATCCAAAACAGATCCCTGGCCACACCAAATTTCATATCCGGAGGATGTGATGATGTGGTACCTTTAGTGACTCTGCACTGTCCAACAGGAATGACCTGAATCAACCAAGTGCTGGATCATTAATGACATAGTATTTATACTATCTGTTGTTGATCTTGCTAAGATGAGTACTTGAAGCATCGGGTCTGATCCAGGTTTCTGACATAACAAACACATCAGTGTCATTTTCAGAAATAAATTAAGATATACTTAACATTGGTCTATAAGTTGTTTATATTTGTAGGTATTACAGCCTACTTTGTTTACAACATCAATTACTTACTCATTGGAGATGATCAGTTTCTCCCAGCCCAAACTCTAGAGCACTCTTCCTGTCAGTCTCCTTTCTCTTTGTTATCTAATCACTTGGTATCTTAATAGCAAGGGGCCCTAGTCAAAGTTCCTCAGCTTTGTTATTTGTGGGAATCGAACCCAAAGAAAGGTAACTCCCTGTGGTTCAGATGCCAAAGTTGCTTAGCACTAGGCAACCGTGGACCTCTACCCTAATAGCATGTAGTAATCAGAAACAAAAAATGTCGAAAAATGGAATTACAATAACACTTTCCGTAAAGCTAATGAGAGTTGTGGACTGATATAATTACCTCTACCATCTTCACACCAGCTGCTTCAGATGGATTCCTTGTCAGGCTTGAGGCCATGAAATAAAAAAGAAAGAAAGTAAATGATACCCTGTAGCTAAGTTTATAGATGACCTAAAATTAAAATCAGAAGTAAAAATTCTATTTCCATGAAAAGTTATTATCCAGGGCCTGTATTCACAAAGATTCTTATTCTTAGAATTTTTTTAAGAATTGTGCATTTTCTTAGAATCTAGGAATAAGATTTTGTTGTTCACAAAACGCTTACTCTTAGAATGTTTTTATAATTTGATTTAATTCTATGACTGGCACATAGCATGCTTAGGTTAAGACAAAAGGTTGCTTTGGTGATTACAGTGCTGCAACTGATTGCAAATCGACATCCAGAAGAGAGTGTTACGTACTGTAGCAAAGTGCAGCCTCTTCACATTATATTAAAATTTCTCACCTTTTTTGACATATGCCAAGATCTTCCAAATAGTGGAAGGCTGTTGTCTTAACGAGAGTCTCGGCCATTTCATAACTAATAGGTCCCGAGATTAAAATACTAAAAGCATAAATCGGATCTGTGGTGTTCACTGCATGCAGTGCAATGTAATATTGAATTCTTGCTATGGATTAATCTACAGAGAACCAATCGTGTTATGTTAAGTGAGATCATTAGTAATCCAATCCAGTAACATATGGCCATAATTAGAAAGTGAAATTGACAGGTCCAAAAGCACCAATCCGTGTTGCATCAAATGGAACAAAGAAATAATTCAACCCAGTGGCATAAGGTCAAGGAACAGGTAAGATACACAGATCAGTATGAAGTAAATAAACACAGATACACACGCAGCAAATACTAGAAATGTGTTTTAAAATGGTTTAAACGTTTACAAAACGTTTTAAAAACCTATTGCAACCCTATCTTATGATTTTCTGCCCGCTAAAATGTTAAAAAAAACACCATTTAATAAACATTCTCTATGCAAACGTTTTTACTGAAAACATTTATTAAATGTTTTAAACATTTTAAAAATAGCTGAAGAAATGAAGGTTATGCTGGAAATGTTTTCAAACATTCCTTATAAAATGGTTGAAAAACAGTACAATTAAAATGTTTTTAAAACGTTGTTTATCAAATGTTTTAAAAACATTCTATCAAAAAAATGTTTTTTAAACCCATATTTTCAGAATGCTTATTAAACCTTCACTTTCAAACATGTCCATACAAAGATGGCGGTGAGCACTAATAGGGGATTTTAGAGGACTTTGTCAAAAATTGGCCCACATGCAATCCCTAAAAGTAAAAATCGAATGGGGCACATTTCATACATAACATGTCGTATTTTTATTAGTGAACAACCTTACAAATATATTCAACTTTTAATGTTCATTTGTAATGTTTTTCTACATTTATTTTGGGAGATGTAAAATAAAATTTGAAATTAAAATGGGATGTGTCTCGTTCAATTTGCAATTTAAAAGTGAATTGTTAAATATAAGATGGCTTTTTTGGCGCCAATCACTGACCCAGAGGTCAAAGGTCAACCAATAGAAATTATAGGAGACCCCACAAGAAAGGCTCTATCGAGCCACTGATTAATGTTACCCATTTGTTGCCACCTTCACACAGTGGCCTATCTGAACGCCAAGTGAAAAAATACATAACACACACAAGTGGGGTATATTAATTTATTACACCTTTATCACTAAAAATATATGTACATACTCCAACACTGTAATACAATCAATTTAAGGCCACCTTAGCCTAAATTACTATTATAACTAAAATAAGGTGGCTTTATGTACCATTCAGTTAATATATAAACTGTACATGTAGTTAAATTACAATTACACTGGTGATAAGAGACAAAGAAGAAATATAATACATGACCTTAAAATGAAACTTAAAATGAACTTAAGGTGCTTTTAACCTAGTGAACACCAAGTAAAATTAGATTCAGAATAAAGATTACTTCAGTATGATTAGGATTAAGTTTAGTTACAGTCTTATCAGAAGCACTGGATACATCGTGAAACTTTTAAAGTCTATAAACATAAGGTGGTCTTAACATAATGCACACCTGACTAAATGAACGTTTATAGATACCATTAGTTAATAGTTTGCATATGATGTTCCTTGCTAGTTTGTAAGCATATGATGCTACAATAATTTAAGATCACCTTAACTTGAGAAGTGGTTTACTCATTTGGCATGCAGGGTTGTAAACTTGTATTAGCATCATTGATATGTGAAGTGATGTAGCGTTTGCCCCAAACCCCAAGTAGAAGTAGCTATTCTAGAAGTTGGGCTTGAAAGGCCAAGGCCACCTTGACTGATGCATTGTGGTCCTGTGTGCGTGATATAGTGCCAAACACACTCCGATGTCCAGGTACCATGACTTTGGATATCCTGAAGAGGAACCTGCGAATTAAATGCCAGTGAGGCACCTGAACAACGGAGTGAGTGGAATGTAATATTGGAGTTTGAGAGAGGCAACTTTCTCAGAATTTGAGACAACTTCCTATGCAGCCTAGTGTCAGTGAGTGGAACCCACTCTCCCTGGTGTTGGACTCGGAATAGAGGTGTTGGAGTTTTTGGAACCAGGGTTGAGCTGGAGGAGGTGCTTAAGGGCTTGAACAGGGCAGAGTGGGGGCTGCCCAGGTGAGGAATTTTGAGCATTCGGACTTCGGAGTTGTGATGCTGAAGGGTTTTAGACCATTTTATTATGACATTGGCTCGGGGGGGGGGGGGGGGGGGGTAAAATGATATCAGCACGAGCTAACTGTTGGGGAGGGTTATAGGAATCAATGGTGTGTGAAACTAAGTTGGATATCCTGAGGAAAGAGAAGAATGACAGAATGTAAGCTGCCTTGTACACTGGACCCATAAACATGTGATCACATTGCTGAGCAATGAGAGGCAAGGTATGGGGATCAATTATAGACTTTAGGGACACATTGAAAGGACGGTGTAACGGCAATGATTTTTGGAAATACTTGATTCTAGGGTCACAAAATGGGG
Source organism: Sabellastarte sp. h YS-2021 (assembly GCA_964017235.1). NCBI lineage: Eukaryota > Metazoa > Annelida > Polychaeta > Sabellida > Sabellidae > Sabellastarte > Sabellastarte sp. h YS-2021. Next base: position 160,870,241 of record OZ024927.1, on the reverse strand, counting down.
AAATGTCAAAGGCCAGGAGTGAGAATTTTGTCTTAATCGCAGAAATTTTGTTGAGAATAACTGAGGGAGACCATTTACCAAGTGTGAGAAACTCCAAAAAAGCTAGGACAAAAGTTGGTGATAAGTGAAAGAGATCAACTCCAGCAAACACACAAAAAGCCAAAACCACTCTGAACATGGAATCATAGGACTCTACTGTGGAATGGCGAGATCCAGTACTGACTCTGGCTGCTGTCCTGGAAGCCAGACCTGCAACCCGGGATGGTACACCTACAACCACATAAGGTTGTTTAAGTGAAGAGCATTCATTAGATCCTTGGTGGCCCCAGTTTTAAGGACAGATACCACAGCAGCATTGTCACAGTGAACCCAGAGAGTTTTGCCCATCCAAGGCCTACCCTATGTGCGTATGGCAACTAAAATCTTGATCATCTCTAAATGCACTATGTTATATTGGTTGTAACCGAGAGGGATACTGAGGGCATATACCCTATGGCCCCATCTGGCTCCCAGGCCCTGAAGTGATGCATCCAGCCCAATTTCATAATCTATTCTGGGGTGATCAAAGAAAGCCCTGCCATTGAAGTGGGGTACAAATTCCTGAAACCACCTTAAGTCCCTCTTGAAACCAGGTGTGAGGTTTATTACTTTTTGGTTACCCATGGATCTCAATAGGTCAAGCATATGGTTAAGAAACACCCTTGAGGACTTAACACATTTGGAAATGTAAAGTAGCTTTCCCAAAATAGACTGTAGTTCTGTTTTGAACATTTATGTTTGCCCCGCCAACTATCACAAATATGAGTAATTTCTTGCATTTTTTTGCTGAGGTATTGATACATTGAAATCAGTGGTTGAAATTTCCACGCCCAGGCAGATGACTTTTGTCCTTGGGGGGGGGGGGGACCAATTTACGACTACTAATGTCAAATCCCAGGGAAAGGGCCTAAAATGGCACCAAACTTGGCTTCCTCTTGAAAATATCTCTGAACGTGGTCAGGAAAGTCAATGGTCGAGCTATAGTTCTTCTCCTCAAAATTCAAAGTGATTTTATGGTCAAAGTCGCGAGGGAAACCCCATATCTTAATAAGAATAATATCTGCTGGCTCAACCAGGTATGTACGATCTACGAAATAACATATGATTTGATGAGCCATTCACAGTTTCACCGGGGAATCACATACTTGACCCTCACATTATCTGAGACTTAAATTTGCCTTTTTCTGACAGTGTGCTGAGCTCCTGTTGAGTCTGTTGTCCACTTCTATTTGAATTGTGGTGGATCTCTTCAAGGTCTCCATGGTGGGGATCACGAGGTCTGTCTCTGGATCACTGGTCTTCTTCCCAATCAAGTGAAGCAAGGGCGCATAACTCAAAGTAGATTCAAATATCTGTCCACACTGCAACTTCAATCACAAAGCAGATCAGTTTGACATTGCTTTGCATGATACATTTGAATCCTTATCTGGTCTTCCTGATAGTGAGGATAACCAGATACAGTTTGATGATTACACTAGCAATCTTAGTAATGTAAGTTACAAGCGTGTTGTGGCTGAAGGGCAAACTTCCACATGTGGGGATAGTGATCAGAATCAAGTACCTACCCCTATGTCTAAGTCTATGGGTTCCAGTCATGAGGCAGATCAGTTTGACAGTGCTTGGCATGCTGGGTTTGAATCTTTGGTTAACTTGTCCCAAGATGTACTGCCATATTCCTGTCGAAGCAGGTTCTTTGTCATGCTGGTGGTACAAAGGCGAATGTGTCTGAACACACTCACCAACGCAATCTTGAACGCACACATCTGTCTCGGCAAGCTCTGAGGCTCATATTTGTGATGAATATAACAATTGCCTGGAACAAAACGGAGTTGAGTTTGGTTGTGTACCTCTCACCTCTGAGTTTCTTTGCAGGTTACCCAACTTATTGGGAGCAAATACCAGATATTATCTCTGCACATAAGTTGATTAGGAATAGTGGGTTACCCATTTTTTGGGGTCTTAGAATCCTTGTACAGTCTCAACTTAATGTCAAGGCTTGGATATTTCATCTTAATGACTATTGGGACCAACAACTGGTGGATCTTATTGGGTATGGCTTCCCCTTAGATTTTGACAGAGCATTTCAACATATCCGGACGATCCTGGGGACATTTATCTCCTTGGTCTTCGACATAAGGACTAGTTCTACATTGATTTGGCCCTGCCATTGTGATTTCGTCTTTTCTCTTTTCAAAACTGAGCGATGGAGTATGTTATATCATGAAAAAATATGGTCATAATGCACTCTTAAACTACATAGATGATTTAATCTATTGTGGTCTTCCCTCTACTTTTGGTCAAGCTTATGATTGTCTTATACATCTTTTGAATGAGCTAGGGCTAAATATTAGCTGGAAAAAGCTTCACCCACCTAGTACTCAAGCTGTGTCCTTGGGTGATACTATTTAATACTATTAACAGGGAAATATCTATACCCCCTGAAAAGTTGCAGGAGATTATTACTGTGTGTAATAATTGCGAGAATAAAATTACTTGTACTAAAACAAACTTACAGTCCCTCATTGGCTCTTCATGATATGCCAGTTAATGTGTCAAACCTGCCAGGTTGTTTCTAAATTGCATGTTGCAGGTTTTGAGGGATCAGGTAACCAATAACATTATAAAACTGACACCAGATTTCTTTAAAGATTTACATTGGTTACGAACTCTGTTGAAACAGTATCATGGGGTTACCATGTATGAGGTCAGGCCTATTTCAGCTATTTTCAGCTGTTAATTTAGATGCTTCACTCACAGGCTTAGGGGGAGCCTTTGGTGATTTTGTGTATACCCTTCCAATACCTAAGAATTTTCATGATTACAGTATTGTACAGTTGGAAATTTTGAATATTGTGGTTGCTTTAAAAATTTGGGTCAGTTATGGAAGGATAGACGTGTTTGCATTTACTGCATTAACCATGCTATAGTGGATGCTATGAACTCTGGTAGAGCCAGGAATCCAACGTTGGCCACCTGTGTGAGGAATATATGGTTGCTGGCTGCTATGTATAATATATAACTATTGTAATATCTCATGCATATGTATCAGATAACACAGTAGCAGATTTACTTTCTAAGTGGCAAACACTCTAATAATATTCAGAAGTTACAAACTATAATTCCACAACCCATATGGGTTCACACCCATTTAGATTTAACTTTGTTAAATTACAAAATATGAATGTATTTTCTTTTAGAACCTGGGGCAGCCACAGCATCCCTTGTCACTGATGATTGTGCTCGACTGTTTTAGGGCTACATACCTGCTACTATGCTGGCATATTCTAGGTATTTCAAAGATTTCTTAGCCTTTGTGGTTGTGGTCGACCTGTCGCTGCCCCAGGTTGCTACCATCCACATTTTGGCTTATATGGAGTATTTGCAGAAGAATGGTATGTCTGCTTCAAATATAACAAATTATATCACTGGAATCAGGGTATTGTATATTTTTATGGCCTAGATACTCAAAATTTTAGAAATCAGAGAATTCCTCTGTTTGTTAAAGCTTTGCAAATAAATAGACTTCTTAAGCCTACTATTGTTTTGTCCCTTGATGTAGATTTGCTGGAGCAGATTCTGCACTGTTGTGGCCGGTTCCAGTGTCCAGTGGTTTTCAGAACCCTGTACCTGTTTTTTTCATTTCTTAGGATGTCTAACATCTTGCCACATTCTGCTTCTAATTTTGACACTTCTAGGCATTTGTGAAGAGGTGATATTATTTTTGGACAGTCAAAGGCAGTTATAGTTATAAAGTGGTCTAAAACTTTACAAGACAGGTGCAGGACTGCCACTGTGACGCTTCCTGTGTTGCCAAACTCGCTTTTGTGTCCAGTGGATGCCTTGTTTATCATGTCAGGTGCCCTGCCTGTTTCCTGTGACTCCCCTTTGTTTCATGTTCCCAGAGCTGGCTGTCTATCACCTTTTGACAGCAGTGAAAAACTTTTCCATCCAGACTAAAAAGGCATAAGTCCTCAAGGTATTTTATTACTTGATGCAATTGTTTTACTGTTTTAAAGTGCACAAACTTTATTTAAATTGCAGCAGCAGATTCCTACATAAGCCCCTCTGTACACAGCAGTTAATTTTCTGAAATAGGTGTACATAACAATGCACTTGCCATGCAACATTAGTTTATTTACTTTAGCATAACACTTAACAGAGGGATGAAGGCTCTGAAATGCTCTTTGACCCCTCGACTTTGGGCTTTAACTCTGACGAGAGAGGTGTGCAGCATTTACTTTCAAATTTTTTTTTCAAATTAGCTTAAGTTTTGAGATAGGCTGGGAGTGAAACTTGTTCTCTGAGGTTTCACTTAGTTTAAGTTTTTGTTTTTTAACAAGCTGCAATTATACATATAATTTAACAGTATGCCGAGGGGCAGAAGGAGGAAGATTGAAGTAACAACTGATACTCAACCATAGTTTAAGTTAGGGGACACAGCAGGGGATATTGAGAAGAGAAGAAGAGAGAGGGAGGAGAGAGAGGAGAGGGAGAGACAGGAGCATGAGGAGAGAGGAGAGATAGGTTGGAAAGATTACAGATATAGAGGACAGGGGAGACAGAATATGAGGAGACTGAGGAGAGAACCACAGAGAAAAGAGCTAGAACAGACACAGACACTGATGTAGAGTCAATTCAATCCAAGCAGAAGAAGGGGCAAATGAAGTGTATTTTTCTGAGTGATTCTGACGAAGAGGCCATTGTCGAGTTTGTGAAGCAGAATGCAGAACTGTACGACAAGAATTACATGAAATTCAAAGACAATCAGAGGAAGGAGAGACTCTTAGAAAGACAAGCAGCTTCCAGGAATTTATCTGTCAACACTGTCAAGAAGTGGTTTGAGACTCAACTTACTAGATATGGCAAGCTTACCTACATGAAGTCAGGATAAGCTGCAGTGAAAATCACTGATCATCATCATCACAGCAGGCATCCTTTCTTGTTGTCAATGACCAGCAGCCCGAGCCTTCCAGACAACTGATGTTTGCATTGAGCCCAACAAAGACTTTAACCTGTCATCGGTCTCCTACATCCAAGTCGAAGACAGCACAACACTTCTGGATTATCAAGTTTTTGGGAGTATTCCATCCATACTGCAGTACCAGCAGATCAACACACCACAACAATTTTCACCCTCTCAACTTCAACCAGCACTGTCATCAGTACCAATTTCCACTAAGCAAGAACAAGCAAGACCTCTCAGCCAGTCCAGCCAACAGAGTCAGCCTAAGTCAGCAGATTAGCCTGCATAAGTCCTTATCAGGACTGCTCACACCAAAAAGACCCTTCTCAGGGCCCAACCGAATCTTCCAAAAACAATTATCAGCTATGTTGTTCTCCCAAAACAAAAATACACCATCCAAAACCTGACATGTCCTCTATAAACACATAAAAAATTGAGTGAATATTTGAAACAAGTAAGTAAAAAAAAATTTTAATAAGTTAAATTTGATTGAATGTGTGGATGGACTGACAAAAAGACAAACAGACAGAAACACTGACCACTGACTATCTTGGCCAACATATTTGACAGAGTGACTGACAGACTGACTTACAAAGACTATCACATAAAAGGCTGACAAGTGATGTGTACTAATAGACACCACGGCACATACTGACTGACACCACCATTACTGACTGCTACAGTGACTGACAGGGTGATGAACTTAGGACTGACTGAGTAACAAAACATATGACTGATTGACTTATCTTTGTCCCAGATGACTGACATTTTACTCAGAGTGTCTCTGTTCACATATAATTCCTTAAACTTTTAGAGCTTAATTTTCAAATAATGTTTCTTTTAAATATATATGAGACATAAATGATTTTCTTCATCGTAAAATTGCTTCAAAATTATTAAAGGAAAAAACCTTTCTGTTTCCCTGAAAAACAAAGCAAAGATATGAATCTGAAATTCTTTTTTATCTGTGAAAATGGGATATATATAAGTTAAAAATGGGTTCGGATGTTGGTGAAACTGTGTTGGGATTTGGTTGAAAATGGGTTGGAAATTGGTTTAATATTTATGCAACACCATTAAAATAAAAGTTCTTGGAATAATTGGGTAGTCCTGAAAAGGACTGATAGATGACAGCTAGTGCCCTTCGCAGTCTTCTTAAATACTTTCCTCCTGCCCAGCCAGTGCCCCATTGTTATTGAAATAATCTTTCAGTAGGTATCTTTGATGTTTGGCCTCCCTCGATGGGTTTTGATAATTATTATTTGGTCCATTCGGAGGTTGTATGTCATCTGCTGGGGTGGGTGGCCTGTCTGCTCCACCCTGATGTCTTCTCAGCATATTGTGTAGTACCACACATGTTAACACATTGTCCCTTACAACCTCTGGCCTTTGCTCCATGGTGGTCAGTAGTACCCTGAATCTTCCCACTAATATCCCAAAGGCATTTTCGACCACCCTCCCGCCCCTGGATATCCTGTAGTTGGCTACTTCCCTGGTCAGTTGTCTTCTGCTGTAGAGCTTGACCAGACAAGGCATGGGGCAAATGTGTTGTCGCCCAACAGGAAGTAGTGTAGATTTTGCCCTCCAGGGCCAAGTGGTTCTGGTGATGGTAGTCCCAAGGTGTCATTCTCAATTTTTCTTCTCGGTTTGGTAAGTGTCCAACTTTAGAAAATAATAGCTTGTTGACTTGGCCCCTTCGGGGCCTCATAAACAATCCATTACTTTCTAATATTGGATACTTACTTGGCCACTAACCTATACTTAAACATATCTCATGTTTACGGTGTTTAATTTAAAAATTGTCTGCTTAGCTTCAATGCATACAAGGGATTTATCAAGAGCAGCAGGTTTGAAAAAATAAAGGCAATTTAACATTGAGGGGTTGTTTATGTGCCGGGTTAATGTATCTAGGTATTTGTTCTTCTCAGTTTTGTCTCTTGCCTCACACAGTTGGAACTTTCGCCATCTATGCAGGAACAGTGATTAATTATCAAAGCAAAATATTTTTGACTGTTTTGTTAGATATTTCCATGAATCCACCATTTGCACAATACATGCATAATACTCATTGAATTTCTATCAGATTTTGGATATTTTATTATATAAGTCTTATTAATCTCAATATTTTCTGTCAACAGAAACAGTTTGAAAAAATAAACAGTGATAAGGAGGAAAACAATTCTGAGTAAAGAATTATTACAATTTAGTTGAATATTTGTGTTAACCAACTCTGTTGAGGTTACAGTGCCCTATGTTTATAATCTCAGGTAGATGAAATGAAGATAAAGATGTGGGGTAATAAGGTAGATAAAATGAAGGTAAAGATGTGGGGTAATAATAACTTTTATTCTGATACACCCACTGCGCAACCATAGCTGCAACCCCCTGCAGCCATAGGACCTATAGCTTTAGCTGAGAAGGAGTAACACGCATCTACCAACAGAAAATTAGCTGGGCAAATTAATCGACATATAACTCTCACCCTACAGTCTTTATTATATCTAGACCTTAAGTTAGCTATAAAGTAAACAGAGCCCAGGTACCCTGTCTTCTCTGAAAGACTATAATAGACTATGATAAAGGTGAGTCACAGCTGGAGGTAAGGTGACCTTAAAGGTTCACCCACGGCAAAATGGGAAAGAGGAAATGGAGACCAGGAATGGGGAGATCAGCATGATATGCAGATCGTTGATCATATATTGGGGAGACTTATCGAGCAAGTGTGAATAGGGAAATAAAGGCTACAGTTCAGTAACAAGTGGAGATGAATAGGGAAAGAGAAAAACCTCCCAGTCAAAAAGCAAGAAACTAAGTCAAGTGACGTTTGTCTTTCTAGGAACTGTCTTCTGATTTTATATGAATATTAGCACTCTGTGTGGGCGTTTTACACCACCTATAGCAGGATACAAGTGAGATAGATGACCATTATCCTTCATTAGTATGTGCTATTTAGGCCAGAATAAAAGGCATAGTTAGGAGACCTAAATCAGGTCTTTATTGAGGAGTTTTTCTGTTTTATTGATACAGAAGACTGTTGTAAGTTTAACTTGTAACACGAATAAATGTTTCACCTCATTTGTGGCCAGCCACGTTTTGATGTTTTTAAAAATAGGTACACATGGCGTGATCTGCAATTTTTATTACATGGTCTTGAAATAGAATAATGCATTAATCTGAAAATCATGACTTTACATCCAGACAAATTACATCATTGTATTTTTTCTACTGTAGATGAACATACATTTTACAATATATCAAAGACAATGATAAGCACGAAGAGAGTCTCTTGTGGCACTTGGCTACCCACCTTAAAAACCCTACCCTGATATGGTTACTTCCAATTGTACCTGGGTTTATTGGTTTTGAACACATGGATTATAGGGTATGATAATCAATGAGTACACATGATAAAATGTATGAAACTATATCACTACTCGTCTGGTCTAAGCTATAAAAGGTTTGTTTTGAATCAGTAATTGTGGCTCTTTGGAACAACATGCCATCCTGGTAGACTTTCACCAAGTCCTTTTGTTTTGTGTAATATATGGGTACTGTATGACTTTTGGAGAAACAGCCAGCCCTGACAGAGACTGACCCCCTTACTCAAGAATGCTTGTGGTATAATGAACTCCTGTAAGTTTCCAATTAAGTTCAGGTTACTGATGGATACAATACAAAGACTTGGAGCAAGTCTACATCTCTGGAGAACCACTTTGATAATTTAAAAAAAAACTAGGCTGATATGGGTAATCCTGGTAACCCTCTAATCAGTCTTATGCACTTTGACCTAAGTGAACGTTGCCAAAACAGGCAAAGTAAGAAAGATGCTGACATTGTCCTGCCAAATTAATATTTTATGGAAGCCCAGGGCCTCACTTTTAAATTACATCAAGCTGTATATAAAATACAGTTAAACGACAATGGAATAACCTTATAACTATAAGTGCCTATGTGGCACATAGAGACTAACTTTATGTTAAATTTCACCATAAATGGGGTTAGATTTTGTTATCACCACTTTTGTAGGATATTTATGCTGTGTGATTGCCCATTATATGCATGTATGCCCATTATGTATGGTGTCTTTATTGTAGAATCTTGACCAGCTGTGTACTTTTAAACTACCAATGTTTTAACATCTTTATAATTAACCTTTAAAGTAACTCTTAAAATAGTGTCAGTCTGAAGGATTCTGGTCTTAAAAAGTGTCACAGAGAATAGACTTTTTCTTTGTAACTTACATATGTTTATTTCATCTGAATCCAAGGTGACAGAGTTGGTTCACTATCTTTATTTAAAGCCACTCCTTTGGCAGTGCAAAATAAGATATTGCTGTATTCCCAACAAGCCCTCAGAACCACCCATAGAAAAGCAGTAAAGTATTTTTTATCTTACTACATTAAGTTCTAATCATTGAATTACGCAAATATACCTAGAATTAATGACATTTTTACTCTTTTGATCTCATATGCCCTTGAATGAAATGCAGTTATAAGTAATTTTTATCCGTTGTATTTGGTGTAATATTATTACCATAAAACCATTACTGTTATTATGATTATTATGAAGAGTCATCTCTTTAACAATTATCTCTTAATAATACTCTTTGTCGGGGGAAAATTAAATTATTTTCTCTTGGTGGTTAGTATCTGTTGTTGTTTAAAAAATATATTCATTAAAAAAGGATCCTCCTCCCAGGGGCCTTGGGTGTTGCATGTCCCTTGAATATGTAACAACTATTGAATCTTAATATTTTAACTCCCTTCACAGCTCTATTAAAGACAAAATTAAACTTGGTTCATTGTCATCTTAAATGTGATCAATCAATATGGAAAAAACTAAATCAAATGAGACTAGTTTAAGTTTTTTTATGTACTTCAGGTTAAAATCAACATAAAGCCACTACGTATTTAACAAGTTTTTGCTTAAGATGGCCTTAAAATTTAGAAAGTATAAAACCAAGTAAATTTTAACAGCATATAAAACTGTGTCTGTTTCGTACCAAGAGTTTGTTTCACCAGATATTGTATAAGAATTTCACCACCATCTAGGCTTCAAGGTCATGGCAATGGAAAATGAAAAGAAACAGTGTTAAGTTGTCTGTTCATTGAAGGACAGAACATAACCTCGCCATAAAATCTAAAAATAAAAGAGTGTGGTGTTACTATGTCAAGAAGTAAATTAAAGTTGTGAACTTTATAGTAAAGCAATAAAGCTATGTTTTCCATCCATTACCTGCAGAATTAATGGAGAAAAGCTCATTTAAGATTAGAATACTGAAATTGAGACAGATTTTATTTGTTTAAGGGTGATGGTTTTATCAAGATTGATCATACAGTGATCTTGCTTGCATTTGGGAAAATACTGGTATTGTTTCCACTATATCTGTGTATTATGCAAGTTTATTCCAATTTCCAAGTAACAGTAATCTAAGATTATAAGCAATACAGATGCACATGTTTAAGGTCTTAGGTTAAATGTTTAAACAATTTCAAGTACATTATAAGTACAATGCATGTTTTGGACAAAAAACAACAACATTGTATTATCTTCTTACTCAACCATCGATGCAAAATTCGGCATTTGATATGTTCTGTGGACAAGCTGAAGAAGGTTGTCTTTATTAAGCGTGAGATCTATCTAGGCTCGCGCTTCTAGGAATCACATTTTCTTCGGTATTTTCCTCTCCGGGCTTTCATGTATTGTGGTATAGTGTGATGAGTATCTGTCTGTTTACTAATGTTAAGCAGCAATGAGCTACGTTGGTACTGGGATGGGCGACTGTCTGAGTTCTACACCAGCTATGGGATGTGTTTGAGTTGGAATTTCTTTGTGTTGCCAGACTTTCATAAATTCTAGTGCACAGCTTGTGTCTCTGATGGCTGGGCAGCTAGTGCCTGTAGACCGAAAGACTTTTCGGGCTTGTTAACTTTATAAAACCAGGATATCTCATAATGTAACTACAGTTGTGACTTTCTAAGAATATTATGTGGTAAATAAATACTGTGGGAGCATGATTGCAAATTATGTGTGTGTGTCATAAAGAGCAGTTTTTATCCTATATAATTTACTGTAGCATCGGCTAGAACATCCCAAGCTCAAATATTTTCTGAAGACAGGATAGGTAGACCACCAGCCCAGCACTGGTGCAACCTTATAATGTAGATACCTCATGTTGGAATGAAGTTCCAATTCATGTTATAAGTTGCACTTTGATCTAACTTTTAAATCCATCTTGGCAGAATTTTATGGCATGTCATGCTCTTTATGGTCAGGGGAGCAACTCCAGTGGCAACTACCACTTGCTTTAAGTTAAAACAAGAAAAGTGAAAAAGTTATACTCAATAAATTTATTTTACAATTTAAATAATGATTACAGTCAACTGAGATGTTCTTACACAATAATACAATAACGAAACCAATCTGACCTGACAACAGTCCTGTCCATGTAGGTAACAGTTAAGTTTGTCCGATGATCTGTTCGGCATCAACTAACACACAATTTTTGTATCCTATGATCAAATCAGCATCCACTAACACAAAATATCTGTATATTTAGATGTTTGGAATGTCTCCTTGAATATGCTGTCGGGTCCACGGTGGCAGAATGGTAACACTCTCGCCTCCCACCTCTGAGACCGGGGTTTGGATCCCTGCACAGCCTAAAGTGGGAAAGCTGATAGTTGCTTGCCATTGGTTGGCAGTTTACAGTACAGAACCCTGACGAACTGTATGTACTGGTTTCCTCTGCCCTTCCAACTACCCGTCGTGATATGACCTGTACAGTGTTGAAAGCGACGTAAAACCCCAAATAAATAAATAACTCGAATATGCTGTCTGCTCCAAGATATAAAAACACCATCCAAAATATAGCAAATTCACTCTCTGGTAGATTTTTACACTATATCCAGTTCACAACAACAAGATTTCAGCTTAAAATGTTTATATTACACAATAAAGCAGTTCCAAAGACGTCTGTCCATGTAGCAAGCATACTAACTTAAGAAAACTGCTGTGGCCAGGGCCGGGATTCACAAAAGGTCTTAAGAAAAAAATTGTCATAACTTTAAGAGAAAAGTCTTAACTGTGCAAGAATTTTGTCATAAAGTTAAGACTTTTTTTGCTTAGACAAAATGGGATTCACAAAAGGTTTTAGACAAAAATTAGTCTTAGATTTTGTCATAACTTTAAGACCACTGCAGGGCAGACTTAAGTCATTTTAAAAATATTCCATTGCATGTATTTACATTTTACCCTTTGTTATGAAAACAACATATAAATATGGGGATCTATACTTCCTGTAGAAGTAATTTCTGTGGATCGTAATAGAAATTTACATCATTTAATTACCTACAAATTTCCACATTTTACCTTCTTGTGGTAAAAATATTGTCATAAAAATGGCTGACTCACAATAAAACACAAATATTACTATTTTTACATAATTTTACAAAAAAGAAGTAACAAATCTGTTTTATAATTTTAAAGAGAATGTTTGGTGTATTTATCGATGAAAAATGTTTTGGTTTTACTAAAATTTGTTAATTTGAATTTAAAATAGTTAAGACTTTTTGCACCAATTTTGTCTCAGCTAAGATTTTGCTAAGCACTTTTTGTGAATCCCAATTTAAGAGAAATCTTAGCTAAGACAAAAGTCATAACTTTAAGATTTGTCTAAGCAAAAAAAAAATGCCTAAACTTAAGACCTTTTGGGAATCCCGGCCCAGGTTTTCAACCCTTTATCTACTAAATATTATAGAAAATTCTTGCAAAATGTGTACAATACAATGACTGGAAGGCTCTAGAAAGACTACACAATACACCCCCAGGAGAAACAGGGTGTTTCTGAGAAACTGCAATGAGACCTTTCCAGCTTTGCACAAGGGCGATCAGCACTAGCTAGACCAATTCTGTAAACTACACAGACGAAATCAATATTTCAGTGTCATTTTTGGTAAAAGAACAAAAGAACTCTGCAACAGGCACAGAGAACATTGTCCTGTTTAAAAGACATATTGCCAGAGTACCCTTATGCCCCTGTTCCACCACATGCCTAAGGCTGCCGATTAAGGGGTTTTTGGGATCTGTTTCCAAAAAATGTGGAGTCCTGGACAGTCAGCTTGAGTCTGTTTGGGTCTGTAAAAATATCAAACATGTTTGATATTTGCCACCACTGTAACCAATCTACTTTCGCCGGTACCCACAAAATCCCCAGTCTTAGGCTTCATGAGGCCTCCTCAGACCCAAATTTACACAATCCTATGTTGTGTGAGGCATCCCGTGACTCAATCCCAGGACTCTTAGTCCCAGGTGGCCTGGACTTATTCCCAGACCTAAAAAAATCGTCCATTACTGTCACTGTAAATCGGTTATTAGTCCCAGGAGTCCTGAGGAAGCCTCAGACCAATCTGAGACCCAGTTGGCTTTTCACCATCAGGATCGGGGTTGAAACGAAATGTGGCTTAATCGCTTCATAGTCGGGGAACGATCGTGACTTGTCTGAGGACGTCTGCGGTTTCCTGGGAATGATCTGGGCTTGATCACACACCTGCATCAAGTTTCCATTTTCCCACCCATTTTGCAGGTTTTTTTATTGAATCTCGAGGATTAAGGGTCCCAGGACAAATCGGGGCTTAATCCTTTGGTGGAACAGGGGCATTATATGTAGCACACGTCTATCAAATTTTCCCATTATTCTTTCATTTCACTTGATGACACCTGACTGGTACTTACTTTAACCAGGAAATTTGAAAAATCATGGTTTAGTGAAATAAGTCCATTTTAAACATTATATCCCATGTCTCAACATGCATTATTCTTTCATAATAAGTGAAATAACAGCTGGATTACTTCCACCACTCCCAGGGATAAGAAATTTTTAAAAATCCAAACCAATTATTCCATTTCACATTCTACAGTTCCTAGCAATCTGGTACCATACTAGCTGAAAATTCAATCTTCATTCAATGCTGGGGCAGGTAGTGGTCATTCATCAGGAGGAAGTAATATTCGGGGTGAGTAAGATAATTGCATAGTTCAAAGTAACAGGAGTATGTTAATCACCCTTTAACCCAGTAAACATTTTTGAGTTTAAAAATGTTTGAAATGAAACGTTTGGCAAAGGTTAAAAAATGATGGGTACAAAAACCATTTATAATAGAGTGTTTTTAAAATGTTTAATCTAAACATTTAATGATAAATGTTTGAAAAACGTTACAAATGAGCACAATAATGTCTGAATAATAATGGGATCAGAGGTCAAATTCAATATCTTTTTAAGGTTGCTCACTAATGAAAATATTATTTTATGTCTAAAATTGTAAGATAGTGGCTTAGAAATTGTGCCCCCATTCAAATCTTACTTTTACTTTTAAGTCCTCTAAAATCCCCTATTATTGCTCACCGCCATCTTTGTTTGGACACGTTTGAAGGTGAAGGTTTAATAAGCATTATGAAAATAGGGATTTTAAAACCTTTTCGATACAATGGTTTTAAAATATATGATAGAAAACATTTCAAAAATGTTTTAAAATGATGGGTATAAAAACCAGTTGTCATTTAACGTTTCTAAAACATTTTCAGAGAAAACATTTACAACATATTGTCAGCAAATGTTGTTTTAAACATTTTATGTGTACCATGTAAAACATTTTCAGCAAAACCTTCATTTCTTCAGCTATTTTATAAATGTTTAAAAAAACGTTTCCCATCAAACCTAGCTTCTTGAGTTATTTTATAAATGTTTAATAAACGTTTTCATTAAAAAGTTTGTACTGAGAATGTTTATAAAAGGCTTTTTAAACATTACAGCATAAACGTTTACTTTGAAACATTTAGAAAACCATAAGATAGGGTTAACATAGGTTTTAAAAATGTTTTGTGAAAAAGCCCTAAGCTGCAAGTGTTTTCAAAATCTAATTTCTAAGCCCTACTGCAAGTGTTTTCAAAATCATATTCCTTAAGCCTCTCTTACATCCCATCGTATGTGCATACACACGTAAGTGCGCTGCAAATATTGTTGAAAAATATAAACATAGCCTGGTAGTGGTGTATCATGGATTTGCACGTGCAAACAAATGTATCCTCCCAACAAGAGTGTCACTATTTGAATATCAAAGTGTATCATAGGGCACATGGAAACAATGTAAGTAAATGGGAAGAACCTACAACACTAGTAAAGAGAATGCACGTGCCCAAGTCTCTCGTAAGTTGCCCTTGAGACATGGATGTATTTGTAGCCATGCTGCGAGCACGCAGGAAATAATTTGCATGCCAATTTTCATTGTGGGGTGTCTGCAACCTCAAAATTCTGTTATAAAATCGCACCTGTAACTTAAGTGTCCCTTGCAAATCAGGCGATTTTTCTGTAACCAGGACGTACGTGCACGTACGATGGGATGTAAGAGAGGCTTTATGTTTGTTCACTTGAACCATGCGCCTGATTTGTTTACAGTCGCAGGGATGATCAACAAAATTCTTATTTCTCAGGGAATAAAAACAAAACTGGGTTTTTCGGAAAGGGGAATATTTGCACCAAGTACTCTTCAGATGATTCCTTATCACAGGATTCCTCTGATTCGGCTTGCCCAGAAAAAATTGCTGGTATCATAGTACCTTCTGTCAATAATTGTGACAAAAATACTGTTGTTGCTATCTCTTCTCAGGATGTTGGCATTCAATCTCAGCCCCAGTTGGCTGACCTTAAACATTATTTCTCAGGGAATAAAAACAAAACTGGGTCTTTCAATGGGGGTTCTTATGCCAACACCAGGGAAAATTTTGACAATTACTTTCACAATGGTGATCATGAAATTGAACACTGTGGTGATGATTTTAATGTTATAGACACTGTTATTTCGGATCCAGAATTACACCAAAACTGTAGCCATAATAACACTGACCACACTCGTAAGTCCTCAGATAACACCGGTGGCCTTAAAAAAGTTAACGACTTGCAAGATGCCACTTTTGGCTTCATACCAACAGGTCCTCTCAAGATATATGATGGCACTTCTGTGTCTTGGAACCCAATCCCAGATATTATCACAGCTCACTTGCTAGTTAGGAATAGTGGTCTTCCAAATTACTTAGGCTGCCGTATTCCTGTA
Source organism: Sabellastarte sp. h YS-2021 (assembly GCA_964017235.1). NCBI lineage: Eukaryota > Metazoa > Annelida > Polychaeta > Sabellida > Sabellidae > Sabellastarte > Sabellastarte sp. h YS-2021. Next base: position 160,854,131 of record OZ024927.1, on the reverse strand, counting down.
AACTCAAATCTTCATTGTGACAATTGGAACCACTACTTACAACATTACTGGGATAACCAACTAGTTGACTTGTTAAAATATGGATTTCCTTTAGATTTCGACCGTTCATCTCAGTTAGTACCTACAGAAGAAAACCATAAGTCAGCCTCAATTAACAGTATCCACGTCCAGAAATATATTTCTGAAGAATTAAGCCATGGGGCCATCTTGGGACCTTTTAAAGATAAACCCATTTCTTTGCATACTTCCCCTTTGATGGTTAGGGATAAGCAAGATAGTAGTGCCAAAAGGACCATCATGGACCTTAGCTGGCCTCATGGACTGTCAGTCAATCAAGGAGTAAGCAAATACATGTATCTGGATACTGAATTTCAGTTGAAATATCCTTCTGTTGATCAAATAACCGCCTCTTTAAGGAACTTAGGCCCTGCTGCAATGATTTATAAAATAGATATCAGCAGGGCCTTTCGCCAGATCAAAGTTGATCCTGGAGACATTGATCTCCTTGGTTTCAAATTTCAAAATGACTACTTCCTGGATCTTTCGGTCGCGTTCGGATATCGGAATGGAAGCCAGAATTTTCAGAGATGTACTGATGCCATTAGGTTCATTATGGCTCAACATGGCTTCCCATATCTCCACAATTATATAGACGACCTCATATATACCGGTTTGCCTTCAGAAATACACAAATCTTATACATTTTTGACAGAATTATTAGGCAAATTAGGACTGGATATTTCAGTCAAGAAATTGATCCCACCCAGTACCTCTGTTACATGTCTTGGCATACAAATTGACACTATTAATAGAACTATCTCCATCCCACCTGACAAACTGCAAGAAATTGTGATTTTGTGCAAAAATTGGGCTTCCAAGACTTACTGTAGCAAGCAAGATCTCCAATCCCTTCTAGGAAGTTTATTGTACATCACCAAATGTGTTGATCCTGCTAGATCTTTCCTTAACAGAATGCTACACCTTCTTCGACAAAATACAAATGCTTCAAAAATCCTCTTGACACCACCATTCTTCCAAGATTTAGCATGGTTTAATACCTTTTTGGCTAACTATAATGGGGTCACATTTTATGACCAAGTACCTGCTAATATTGAGGTACATTTGGATGCATGCTTAACTGGTTTAGGTGGCCATTTTGGCAACATGATCTATACATTGCCAGTACCTATGGGATTCAATGAATATGACATAACTCAATTAGAAATGTTAAACATAGTGGTTGCTGCAACGATATGGGCCTCTCATTGGTCTAACAAAAAAATCCGGATTTTTTCTGATAATATGGCCGTGGTACAGGTCCTAACCACAGGTAAGGCCAGAGATCAGGTCCTGGCGACCTGTGCCCGAAACATTTGGCTCATTGCTGCACTCAACAATATTCAATTTCAATTTGCCCATGTTCCAGGAAAGAACAATGTCCTGGCAGATTTTCTCTCCCGTTGGCAAGCAACACCAAATGCCACCCAGAAATTACATTCTCTCATAGCTAACTACTTCTGGATTCCCACCCACCTTACCCTTACCTCCCTTAATTATTCCATATAGTACCTCTTTTTCTTTGTTTTTCAGATCTCCAGGGTTCGGCAGCCCAGCTGGCCACCTTGGCTTCCACTCGACTCCTGGATGGCTTCAGGCCTGCCACACTCAGACAGTATAAACGTATGTGGCAGGACTTTGTGTCGTTTCAGGTGGTGGCTGGGCTGCCCCCCTGTCAGGTAGATATTCACCTTTTATGGTCTTTTATGGAGTTTCTTCATCAAAATGGTCATTCAAAATCCAATATTGCTAACTATATGGCTGCTGTGAGAACCCTGCACATAATTCATGGCCTTTCCACACATCCTTTTAGAGATCAAAGGATTCAGTTGTATCTGAAAGCTTTAAAAATTACTGCTCCCTTCTCCCCTGCTACCCGTCCAACCTTGGATATACAAACATTGAAATCTTTGCTACTCATTTGTGATATACTGCCCCATCCACCTGTTTTTAAAGCTTTGTATCTTACTTGCTTCTTTTCCTTTCTCAGACTTTCAAACATTCTTCCCCACTCCTCAACTGGGTTTGACAATTCATGACATTTGGCCAGAAGAGATTTCCTAGTCTCTGCAGACGAAGCAGTACTCCTTATAAAGTGGTCCAAAACCATTCAGGATAGAAAATCCACAGTAACTATTCCCCTCCCCAATTTTGGCCACTCCCCTCTTTGTCCCATTGCTGCCATTCGACACATGGCCCACATTATCCCTGCTTCAAAAAAATGATCCATTGTTCACACTGTGTAAAACTAATAAATTCATCCCTTTGACTGATTCTGTAGCCAGAAAACACTTTTAAAATGCTTCCTTGGCCTTACAACTTTCCCCCTCCTTAACTTTTCACGCTTTCAGAAGGGCAGGGGCTTCCTGGGCGTTCAACCATGGGGTCCCCCTTGAGCATATAATGAAGCATGGCACATGGAAGTCCGATGCCATTTGGACCTACCTCTCCTCCTCTCCTTCTGCTTCTTCCCCTGTTTCCACAGCTTTTCAAACCGTCCTACACTACTAGCTACTGGGGTTTGGGTGCTTCTCTCTCGCCTGGAAATTGTCAATACAACAGCATATTCCATTAAAACTTACCTTCAATAGTCTGGCCACTAAAAGGTGGTTTACTTTCATGTAGTATTACATTCCTCCTCCTCGACCTTCCCCTTAAACTATCAAATTAACCACTTATGGAAGTCCATAATTCTGGGTTTGAACCACCTCAATCTTTGGGCCACCTTGAGATAATCCCTTAACTGTCAGTTTGACCTTTTAACTCGAGCAATGTCATTCGAATTGTTGACCTCAGTCTCGTCATTCTGACTCCTCTTTCTTTCGGCTTTCTGAGTTGGTTCTAAGCCTGAAATAAATAAAGAAATGAAGAAATAACAATAGGTGGGCAGTTTCTGCATTTGTATAGACATGTTGATGTAAAATAAAATAATGTGCCATATAAAAGAGATTTAGAAATAGATATTATATTTTAAACCCAACCTTGTGTTTTACTGTTTTTGGGTCAAAAGGGGGGGGGGGGGGTGCGCCTGATTTGTTTACAGTCATGACCAACAGAATGGAGACTAGACCTTTCGTGGTGAACTTGCACTGCAAGCAAGGAGCTACCTTAGTTTGCTTCTGATGATAATTTGGAGGTTAATTCATCTGGGATATGCTGGTTTTAAGAAGCACAACGAATTATGGTTTGGGGCAATTTATGGCCCTTCAAACAACCACCAGGTGACAACTTTTACACTTCTCCCTTACGACTATGGTCATACAAGGTGCGTCCCATAGAAGGGTCATTATAGACCTCATTTTTCACCAGGGTGAGGCAATCAACCAGATATTAGTACAAATCAATATTTAGGCACATTTTATTTTAACTCTTATTCTATTGATCTAATCACCAACAATGTAAGAAAAAGGTAGTGGTTCATTTCATTAAGAGATTCATAGCAGAGCATTTTCCACGTCAAAATTTACTCTAGGGACTATTCCTGTTTGGATTAAATATCTGGACACCTGTCTGCCATTCAGATTCAGGCACAGATTTAGAATTTTTCGATGCTAGAAGGTTCATTATAAAATTACAGCTTATGAGGTCACCAACTATATTGATGACCACATTGGATTTCACATAACCTCCACAGTAAAATGCTCGTTTGATACTCTTTAAGAACTCCTCCAATTATTAGGGTTTGACATCAGCATGTAATATTATGTTCGTCCTACTGCAAACGTTGCATACTTTGGCACAGAAGCGGACACTGAAAATTTCACCATCTCGGGACCAGATTAAAAATGAAATAATATATTGAAAATGTGTTAAACTTGGACTTATAATTCTCAATGTTGCAAACAAAAAACTTTCAATTTCTTTTAATATATTTATGGTATATCACAAAATGTGTCCCGAAATCCAGAGCCATCTAAAAGGGTCAAGACCAAAATCCCTTGATATCAAAGTCTCCTTGACATCTTAATTGATTTAAGCATTTTGCCACACTTTAATGGCCAGGCATGTTTTTGCATTGGCCCATATATGCTACATTTGAGCTTAATGCCTGTTTGCAAGGTCTCGGTGCAGTGATTGTGAATTAGGTTTATGTAATACCAATACCATATTATTATACCATACTAAGAATTTGCAATAGTGCATTACGTAGTGCTAAACATTTTTGTGGCTGTCAGAGTTCTAAAACCTTCCAGGAAAACCAAAAAACATTTTGATCAAATGTAACAATCAGGCAGTGGTATCAGTAATAAACTCAGATAGAACTCAAGATTTGATTCTATCAGCAATGACCCAGAATATCATGGTATAAAAAATTCAGACTTGTTGTTTAGGTGGTATGTTATGAAAGAACCAGAAACAAATTTACAACATTCCTACCAAATCCCATGTGGCTCCAGATCGACTGGTCTATATAACGGGTCTGCATCAAACAGCTCTACATCTGGCTTCCAGAGCTGAAGGGACAGTTTAACATGCATTTAGACTAGCCACACTGGCTTCCTAACACTGACAATTGAGACTATTTATGGTGTATTGCAGTTTTAACAAGTGAATGTTGACTCATATAATACTATTATCTTTCCTCGAATTTTGACAAAGTGGCATGTCAAATTCGGGCATTGCAAACCACTTTTCAGCAGATAAAACAAGTTATTTGGTGTTTCCATCATCTCATTCTACGTTTAGAGGATAAAGTATTTTCCAAAACCTACTAGCTTGGCATAAACAATTTACAGTTAGTATTAAGAAATTTATAGATGTCTATACCTTAAAGATAGTTTTATTTTGTGATACCATGTGGATTGGGCAAGTGTTTAAGGCCCTGTCAGGGAAACCCTGGCCAATGCTCTGCATAGCACGGCTAGGTAGGAGCCTGGTGGGGCAGTTGCCACCTTAAAACTTTAGGTATCAGTCCCCACCAGCCCAAGACAAGCAAACAACAACTGCGGAGCATTAGATTTATTAATATATATATATATAGACTTTTATTACATACTAATGCATACACAACTAATCATCTACTACTATGTACAGATTACAGATCTTCTAGATGCAGTTTTCAGTTCATATATGGTTACATAGGTTATTTAATGACAACATTACAGGTGATTAAAACATACACACTAACATCAGTATAAGACACAATTAATAGAATACTTGTAAATAATGTATACTTTAGATTTAGAACACTGCTTGTAAATAATAGTCACTTGTAAACTATACACTGATAATTACTGTTTTAGAATCTGAATGTGATGTCAGCAATCAATGACCTCTGACCTCCCCCCCCCACAGGGTTTTTGACCCCTGAGGTGATATATCCTGGGCAACTGAAGGCCCACCCCTGAATCCAGGTCAAAGACGGACGGCAACAGAGAGAGGTCAAAGGTCAAAGCCATGTACTACCACCTATGAAGTCTGACTGCATGAACATTATCAGAGATCCTCAAGCCCAAGAATATGAACATTTATGCATTTATCAACTTACTAAAGGAAGAAGCAATTTCTGAGCTTCTAGCTTCATTTTGCTGAATATAAGTCCATACGCATTCAGACGCCCAGGAGCCATGTGACTTAATACTCTGAAGTGGCACATGCGCATTATAAGCACAAGTAGCTCCTGAGCGCCTGAAGGCGTGGAAGGTGAAATGGTGTGAATCTAAACCCATTTTAACATTCAATCTGGATAGAACCTTCCTGAGTCTTGACTCAGTGACCAATTGAAACCCATTGGTGGTGACAACCTGAAATAGTGGGTCATTTTTACCAGGAGTATAAGCTGCTACAGCTCTTTTCAACGCATTCACTGGGCATAAGATGGAAGAACCTAACTTAGGAAGTACAATAGTATAAACCTGATCTCGGGTCTGCATGGTCTTAGACCACTTTAAGGTCACTGTCATTGTGGATTTTTTAAAAACTATGTCCGATGGGGTCAAATGTCTAGAAGGATCAAACTGTGCAACTGCATGAGGGGCCAGATTGGAAATACGGAGAAAACCGAAAAATGCCATTAAAAATATTGCTTTGTATGTGAAATGAGATTCCAAACTATCACAAGCCTTGATCAGTTCTCTCAAGGTGTGCAAAGACATGATATTGCTACGAGTAGGACAGAGGGGACGGTTGATCTTAACAGACTTCAAAAAATACCTGACACGTGGATGCTCCCAGAGCTTAAATCTTAAGCCATATTTTACAAAATTAGCTTTCAAAGCTGAAATGTTGTTAGCCAACATGTTGGCAGATACGTTGTTTTGTACTAGAAACTCTAGATACGCCATGATTTCTTGCTAGATCCACCCTCTGGGCAGCTTTGATTTGCAATTCTTTCAACCGACCAGGACCTGAAACAAAGTGTAGAATCTGTAAATATCAAAATGGCAATTCTAAATTTCATCATCAATATGTAGTATATTATATGGGATATGCATCCATACAGGATTTCTTATGTTTTTATGCAACAATTCAACTTGAGCCTCAGAATTTTTCCACCTGGACAATGTATCTGCGACCTCATTTTTACTCCCAGGTATATGAGAGTACTTCACTTGTATGTCTGCCTGTGCTACAACCAACCATACATTCCTTGCACATGCTGCCAAGAAAGGGTCCCTAGTTCTACCTGAGGTGAGCACTTGTACAGCTGCCAAATTGTCACACTTGACATGTACTTTCTTTCTATGCCAATAAGGGGCAAATAACCTCAGAGCTACAAGGATGTTGAGGGTTTCCAACTGAGTTATAGCTAAATTTTTGTACCTCTTTTCAATAGGTACATGATAAACGCAATTCCCCCAGCTACCTCCAAACCCAGTAAGGCAAGCATCCAGCTCAATTGAGGCTTCAATAGGTTTGTGGTCAAAATGTGAGGTACCATTATAAGACCTGACAAATTTTACAAACCACCTGAGGTCACGTCGAAAGTCATGAGTCAAAGATATGGATTTTTTGTCAAAATTGTCTCTGAGTAGCTGAAGCATACGGTTGACGAAGGTACGAGCCGGTTTGACGCACTTGTGAATATAAAGGAGATTGCCCAGAAGAGATTGCAGCTGCTGATGTGACGCAAATGCCTTTGATTTCCATTCTGGTGAAGATATCTTCAATACAACGCATCTTGTCTTCTGGAATAGCAATGGTTTTTTGCACAGTATCAATCTCGACGCCAAGGCAAATGGCCTTAGTGCATGGAGCTACAAGCTTCTTGACGCTAACGTCCAGACCTAGGTCACCAAGTATTGCACACAAGCGGTCGTACGAGCGTCGCGCAACGCTCGGAATGTCAATTCCGACAAAATCATCCACGTAATTGACGACGTCAAAGCCCTCGCGACGCATAATGTAACGCACAGCGTCACTTAAGTGCTGAAAAATTTGCGTTCCGTGCCTGCTCCCAAACGGTAAACACGTATCAAAGAACGTGACGTCACGCCACTTGAGGCCTAAAAGGTCATAATCAAATGGATCTATTTTAACGTGACAAAACGCACGGCTGATATCCACTTTATGCAAGCAAGCCCCCTTGCCTACGTCATTGATAGCGTCAATGATGTCGTCGACCGTCGGGAAAGTGAGTTGGAAATCTGACCCTAGATAGGAGTTTTTATTCACCCCCAGGTTTACAGAAGCATCCTTAGGCCATGATAAATCTATAATGACACGTCTGTGCGACGCATTGCTCTTCTCTCTTGTTAAAAAAGGTGAAAAATGACAATTTTCGATTGGATTTTTAGTAAAAGGGCCTTGTATAGCACCAAACTGTATCTCTTCTTTCAAATAAGCCTCCACATCATGTGGGAACTGGAGAGCAGAACTATGATTTTTGTCTTCCCATCTCAAAGGTGACTGCCTGTTAAAGTCCATGGGGAATCCATATTTTATTAACTCAAGGAGTTGGGTATCCCAATATCCCTCAAGTTTTTGGACCCATTGATCTACATTCAATTGGCTGTGAACAGGTATTTTTAAACCCAGAAAATTGTATGTGCCACTTGCCTTGATAAGCTTATGTAATACACTAGGTTCTACTATGTCTGTTTTGAAGCTTTCACGGACTGGTATTTGTATGAAATCTGAGAGAGGTACAAAACCAAAATCAAATTTACTTTGTTGTTTCCACAATCTATAACTATGACAATATAGCTCAGCCTGACGCTTTGCTACTTCATTCAAACGTTTATTGAATACTGTGTGTACAAATTTGTCTTCATCAAGACCTTTTGTATCATACAACAGAGCTTTTTCATTGTCGTTAACCACCCATTCACTTGGAGTGTCACTGTTACCACCCTGAAGTTGCATGGTCATTGTATTAATTTGTTCATTCACAGGGAGGTCAAAAGCCCCACCCTCCTTACCTTTCATAGACTTGACACCTATTGACGTGTCACTAATTTGTTCATTGTGATCAGTGACGCATTCCTTGACACCTTTCTCACTACAAAAGATTGGCTTTGCCTCTGAAACAATTCTATTGTTAACTTGTTCACACTCACCTCGGCTCTGCCTTGCACTTTCATAACAAGTTGTCATTGTTTTCAAAACTCTAGCTTTATTACCTTTTGCAAGCCAACAGTTGACATTCCTACTATTATATGCCGAATTTACAAAAACTCTAGTTCTAACAGGGCTTCTAATTCTTGCCCCACTGTCAGTATTCACTACCCTCTTTTCTAAAGGTACACTCACGTCCAGTACTTTGCTTTGGCTTGCCACAATATTATTGTTAGCAATTACTACATCTTCTGTGCTACTCATCTCGGTACTTGATGAGCAGCCACTTACCCGTTTTTTGGCACCGTCTTTTTGGCAAAATGACAGTCACGCTCTGGGTGACTGAGTTGCCTACCTTGTGACAGACAAGTAGCACAAATATGCCTATGTAATTTTCCCCCAGTCTCGTGATCTTTGTCAAATGTACATGAACCAGTTTGATACTGTTTACAGAACCAAGGCTTTTTTTCACCCACTTTTTGGCCCCAGCTTTGTTTACCTGAACCCTGGTGTTTTTGGGCATAAGCCCTTCTTACCCGATCAATCCTGGTGGTGTCCTGCCATGTAACTTTACCTCTCTCCATCTCGCAAAGGAGAACCGCATGACTCGCTTTAGCACTTTGCCAGGAAAAGTCAGATGCATCTTCCATAATATCCCCTAAATATTGTAACATATGGTCCCTATTTAGATTTCAATTTTTGCAAATTTTCATTACCTTCACACTGAGCCTTGGATAACTTGGCAATACTTCTGTCTATTTGTTTCTGAATGCTTTTTGATGATCTTATGTGTGACAAATCTGGCAATACAGTACCATCATCTGAACTGTCAGAGCTTTCACTAGAAGTTTTACTACAACATGACTTGTGACACTTTCGTTTTTTTACATTTTACAACAGTACTTAACTTTTGTCCCTTTGCACTCTTCTTGCTGGTTCCCTGTCAAGACGCCATCTGTGCCTCCACCACCGTCAATCTGGAGCTGACCTTCTGTAATTCAGACAAGATCTTCTGCTGCATATCTCGCTGTCCACCCTCTTCCATCGAGCTATCTTCTTCTTCTGTGTCGCTGCTGCTAGTGTGACCAGAGGTATAACCCCTATTGACTACAGAGTCCTTCTCAAGAGCGACAGATTTCTTTATAACAACTTTGCTCGATGAAGAGTCCCGAGCGTCATTTTCTGACGGTACCTCTAACACTGCTTGTGCTGCCTCTTCATTCTTCTTTGCAAATACACAATTTTTCCCTGTGGGCGGATAGTGTTTCTGTGAACATGCCCAGCATTTATTTTTGTTTTTTCCCATGTTTACAACGCTAAAAATATGGCACAACAAACCTTAGGAGCTGCTAATACAACCACAGTCTAAATTTCGGCTATGCAACTGCGAGGAATTAATGGTAATTAGGGTTGACTATCCCTTTTGCCTAGCCAGAATAAAGCCTGAGGTTGTCTCGATGACAGCTCTTTTGTAGATCAATACACAGTTCAGTCCTCCAGTCCAGTGTCAATATCTTGTATAACATGTACATAAAATGGCAATAATACACTAAATGACCGTTCAGTTTGAGACAATACACATAAAAACAGTTAAAAATCCAATAAAATATCTTCCATATAACACGTTATTAATTATAAAACACAGGACAGGTTCAACAAAATTGTCAACACGTCCTCTCTCCTGTCCTGAATTTATGTAACTGAGGTCAGGAATGCTGGTTTTCCCACCACTTTATGAATTGGCCAATCCCCATCTTGCTTACATTGCCCCCAATGCCCACTACACCTAGTCTGGTACCCACTTCAGTCAGATACAAAAAATTTTGAGGCATGTCCTGGACTGGAGGGACTGACAGTCGTGATGCCTTTTCTTACACCACTTAAGACATTATTAAACATTGACCTGACCCGTATCTGACCAATGGTTTGCAACCACACATGTAGCCACCCATGACCTGTGAATTTGGAGGGAAACCTCACATTTGAATTGGCTAGCTACATGTAAACACATGCAATTGAAAAAGTTTGACTTTTAACTTAGTGGGTTTTAGTATTTTATGTGTGAAATATGCCTAGGAAAGCAAAGGAAACCCCAGTACCCAAGAAGAGCACAAGGAAGAACAACAAAAAAGGACTGGATTTGGATGGATCTATGATACAATAGCTACGGAGTGATACTGTGAGTAACTTGGATTTTGATGGCAGTATGCCACCTTCTTCTGTAGCAAGCACTGATGCTTCTGCAAACCAACTTCCTTCATCTGTTTCTTCCAACCAAGTCCCGACGGTACAGGCCATACCCACAGACAAATCTGATGCTATATTGGCTTATCTGGAACGATTAGACCATTCAAACCAAGCTCTCACCAAACGTGTGGCGGAGCTTGAAACTAACAGATCTGTGGCTTCAACTCCACAAAGCGCCAGAACCCGATTTATACCGCATCTTTCTGTGCCCAATTCTACAAATGCGACAGTACTGCAACATCATCCGGTGGAAAGAAGTAACATAGGCATCACTCCTACACACACCTGCAACCCTGGCAGCTCTTTACTTCAACCTTCTGGTGGAAATATCACTTCTCAGGCGGGTGTCAGTGAACAATGCACCAGGGAAGATCCCGCTTCTCAAACACAATTTAACTCGGATGGTATCGTACCTAGCCTCAGTACCCTGAGACAGAATTCGCAGATATCTCAAGCAGTGAATCAAGTTTTATCATCGTATGAGAACCAAGCAAGGCTGGAGGCTGCACAAGTGAAAAATTCAGGCAGATTTAATGCTACAGATGCCATCACAAGCTCTCCTCAGCTCAGATGGCCTAATGAGGGTTTAGCTAGTGTGACCGGGAAAAAGAAAGTGTTATATGATGAGTTAACAGTTTCAGAATGAGCAGCTGGGCAACTTTCTAACATTTACCTAATACAAGACCCCTTTTTAGTTAAACAGGCCATGTTACAAGCCATACAAGTTCTAAAGGACGCAACCTCCCTGCCATGGCAAGCGGTGAGGACAGCATACGCCCAGTCTATGCACCAGGTGGAGCAGGGTACATTGTCATGGCAGGACACGACTCAATGAGCTCTTAACAGGATTTCTTCATCACAGATTGCCATGGCTAATGCAACAGCTCCCAATCCCCAGCAAAGCAACAAAAAAGTCTGTAAATTTTATAATGAAGGGGTGTGCACCAATGAGGGGAACCATGGTATTTACAAACACATTTGTAACCATTGTGCTAAGTTGGGAAAACATTTGAATCATCCAGAAACCAAATGTGTGAATAAACAGAGGGGTTACCCAGGACAAAATATCAACAAGTAGGACATTAAGCTACCGCAGGGACACAGGTTAACCACAGTTGAAAAGGGGGGGACGGTACATGGGGATACTGGGGACGGGTTAAAGGTCAGGGCAGATTGTAAAACTAGCAATGACAATGTAACATATAAAAACAGTAATTATTGTACTTGCAAGACAAGTTGTATTTGTGTAATAACTAATGGCGAATTTGGCTCTGATTCCAAACTTTGCAACAATACAGCCAATAATTCCAAATATTCGAACTTTGCTGTCATTGATTCATTTAGGAAATTGACTAATGCAGAGCTCATTGATTATAGGGGCACAATACAACCAGCCCCTCTTGTACATAGTTACCATAATGCCATTGTTTCTCCTGTCACAATAGTGTCAGATTGTCGTGTGTTTAATCATAGTATGGAAGTATTGACATGTTGTGAAAACGTACAAGGTGAATTATTTCAAAGACATTGTTGTGCATATTCACATAGTATTACACACCAAGTGGACGTGTTATGTATTAATAGCATCGCAAATTCAGTACAATGTTTGTATTTGTATCCAGCATTGGGTGATACTGTGCAGGGATTTTATGTTTACAACATTAGTGGAAGAAGTATTTCCAGGATAAATAACATTCCTTCAGGTACTTTAAACGTGATGTCTAGTGGTGCTGTCAATGTCATGTCTTGTAACAATAATAATGACCAGTTAGACTGTCATTCGGCAAAAATAGACTTTGATAATGAGATTAGAGCATGTTCTAAACATGGCGTATCTTACACTCATATGTTACATAACATAATTGATGAGTTAACCATGGACACAGATAACACTGATGGTAGTCAAAGTACTGGTAATGAGGAGTATAGTAATACTTATAACAGTTATCAAGTAATGGACAAAGATTGGACAGACAAACATATTAGTCCCCTCCCTAATGGTTGGACAGCACACATTAACAATTCAAGTGAGTCTGACACCAGCAAGGTTCATTGCGATGCAGCTATCCCCGATAAAACCGTGGGGTTTCTGAACCATACCGTGGGAGAATTTTCATTTACAGGTCCTGATAGGGCTCCTGTAGATATCACAAGTGTTGAACAATGTTTTCACATAGCTGAAGTTATTGCTAGCACAGGCTGTCCCAACTATGCACAAGCCAGAATTCCATTGATTTCCGGTGTGAATATTCAAGAATGGGAAAAAGAATCAATCGATTATCCGGACAAAATGCTCATTGAATATCTTAAATTTGGATTTCCACTATCACTGGCCAATCCTGATAATCTACATAATACCAAAATAGTTAACTATCATTCGGCTGTACAGTACTCTGGGGCGGTTAATGATTACCTGTGCAAAGAAACTGCATTGGGGGCTATAGTGGGCCCAGTCGATGATATCCGCCATAATGCTTATCATTGCTCCCCCTGCTTAGTCGCCCCAAGGATAATGATAAAAGGAGGATAATATTAAACCTTTCTCATCCATATGGTAATTCAGTCAATGATAACGTCCCTAGGGACATATTTGATGGCCAGAAATTCACTTTAAAATTCCCATCAATTAATGATATGGTAGAACAAATTGTTGCCCTTAAAGATCAGGATCCAGTACTTTATAAAATTGATTTGGCAAGAAAAATATTAGGGTTGACCCTGTGGACACAGTCAAGTTAGGCATTCACTGGCAGGATCAGTACTTCCTAGATCTTAGTGTGGCCTTCGGCTGGGCGCACGGAAGTGCTACGTTTCAGAGACTTTCTGACGCGATTGTGTACATTATGAGGCTGAAGGGCTACGGTTTGGTCGCCTACATTGATGACTACATAGGAATTGCTCCTGCTAAAGATGCACAGGCTCAATTTGACTATCTTTCTGACCTTCTTACTAGACTGGGGCTCCCCATGAACCCTGACAAGCGTGTCCCTCCCTCCAAGGTTCTTACTTGCCTTGGTATACAGGTGGATATTGTTAACTCTTCACTCAGCATAGACCAAGCTAAGCTTCATGCTATTCATAACGAATGTTTCCAGGTTGCCAATAAGAAATATCTTTCAAAAAGGAGTTTTCAATCATTGTTGGGCAAGCTAATATATCTACACAAGTGTGTTATCCCAGCCAGAACTTTTGTCAACAGAATCTTGCAATTATTTAGGGATAACTTTGACAAGAAAAGAATTCACCTAACCACTGATTTTTTCAAAGACATTGCATGGTTCCAGGCTTTCCTGCCCCACTTCAACGGTACTACTAAGTTTGACAAACCCAGGGTTGAGGGTTCTAACTCTCTTAGCCTTGATGCCTGTTTGATGGGGTTGGGGGCAATATGGGAAAATAGGGTATATTCCACCCCTGTCCCTTCTATCCCTGGATTTGCACTTAACATAGTACACTGAGAAATGTTAAACATTGTTATTGCTTTACGCATTTGGGGCAAATACTGGAAACACAGGTCAGTTACGGTGAACTGTGACAATGAAGCATGTGTCCATGTGGTAGCCACTAGCAAAACCAAGGACCCATTTTTGGGGGCCTGTATTAGAAGTATTTGGTTATTGACTGCTTATTATGACATTTCTCTTCAGATACAGCATATCAGAGGCAAGGACAATGTAGAGGCAGATCTTCTTTCAAGTCTTTACTCGGATAAGCCTGTTGATCAAAGGCTTTTTCATGAACTCAAAAGCAATTATATCTGGGATACCATACTTCCCACCCATTTTGACCTTGATTTATTTATTTAATTTCAGATGCTACATTGCAGTCTTCTCATTTGCTGAGAGCAGCTTTGGAGAGAACAAAGAGTGCCTTCAGACCTTCTACCTCAGCAGCCCAGATGCGCCACTTTAGAACCTTTGTAGCATTCCTCACATTCCTCAATTTACCCATTGTGTGTTCAGTACACAATTTGTTGATCTTTGAGGAGTACTTATACAACAATAACATTTCATATAAAGTAATTAAACACTACTTTTCGTCTTTGTCAACATGTGCCTCCTATTATAAACTTGACACTAAATGTTTCTCTCACCCCCTTCTCTCCAGGTTTATTCGCAGCATCTCAATAAATTTTCATTTTTCCCCTTCCTTGAAGGGAATTTTTGACATTAGGACTATATATCTCATATCCCTGTCATGTGATATTCTTTCAGACCCCCTGTTATTTAGAGCAATTTTCTTAGTTTCAGTTTATGGTTTTCTCAGAATGTCGAATGTAGCTCCTCACAGCTCAGCAAAATTTGATCCCAGCATACATTTTTTGAGGAAGGATCTCATGTTTGGTCCCCCAGGAGCTCACTTGATAATGAAGTGGTCTAAGACTCTGCAGTCTTCTAAGTCATATCACATAGTCCAGCTTCCCTCCATTTTGAACAGATTTTTGTGTCCAGTAAAAGCTCTCAGAGCCCTATTAGAGTCTAAACCCCTCCCACCAAACTCACCATTGTTTGCAAACATTCATCCCCCTCACGCACAAGTTATTGATGCGGTTGTTAGAGATGCTTTAAAAACAGTTCTAAGACATAGAGGATTCTCTCCTGTCACCTTCCCATTTCACACTTTTTATAGGTCAGGGGCTACTTTCGCCTTTGATTATAATGTGCAGTTGCAGAACATTACGTCCCACGGTAATTGGCGGAGTTCCGCGGTATGGTCATACATTCAACAGTCCTCCCTTTCCTCATCGGTTGTTCCACTTACTTTGGCTCGCAACATCCCCCCTTTGTTTTGATTGGGTTTGGTGGTTTTTAAAATTTCAATCCTTTCATTTTAAAAATTTACATATTTTACAATATTTTACTACTAACTTTGTTTTACTGTTTTTGCAACTGCATCCGCATTAGTGGATCTTGGTTTAGCCCTCTACAACTCTGCATTCTTCCACCTTAGTGGGGCACCTGAGTTACCACTTTTATAGCTTGATCTCTGGCAACTGTAGCCGTGTCAATAAATGCTTTATAAATGCTCTACATCTAGTTGGGCTTGAGGGTTTCTTGTTTTCTTGATATTGTTTCATGTCAACTAAATTTTAAACTTTGGTGGGGGGGGGGGGGGGGGGGGGCTTGAATCACCTTTGATTTAACTTCTTTAGATTTTGTAAACTTTGTCTCCCTGCTGTTTAGCGAGTTCAAGGCCTCTCCTTCTGCTGGGGTTCAAGGTCTCCTCAGAGGTCAATAGGTCGTAACTTCTTGTTTAACTTGTGGTATTCCATGTTCACTATATAATTACTAAATTTCCTGATGTTTGGCTGCTGTGTACAGTAATGAACTAATCTTATTGCAGCCTTCTTCTGTTAAAGATAAATTTTATAGATCTTAATTGGATTTTTATATGTAACTTTTACTGATCTGTATATAATATTTAGATAGATTGTATATACAAGTGTTTTATGCATATAAATAAAGAGTATGCGCAGTTGTGGTTTTCTTGTCTTGAGGTTCGGGACTGAGGTCCCCAAAACACTTTTCCTGCCAACATTGATTAGTCTAGCCAAAAAATTTGTTGATTCCTTCCTGAACAAAATGAAGAAAAGTAGAACAGATTTAGAAAGCTCTCCCAGATTTGAGCCACAACAAAGGGATTGTCCCATATTACAAACCTTTCTTTTCCAAACGAAGAAGTATTGAGCAGAATCTGGCATAAGTTTCCACTTTCATACTGACGAAAGACAGTTATATGTCCATTTTACATGCAAAAGTTAGCTTAATCCTGATACGATAAAATTTATTATGCTTGGCTCAAGGACCCTGCATGAAAAACTCAATGAATTTTCCCCAGTTAATATAGTTGGTAATCTCCTCTCCCCCACTGAGGCAAACTTTTGTGTATGGTTCAACTTGGAATTTTTCCCTCTCTTGCCACGTCAGGAATACCTGCAGGGCTTGTTTTATTCATATCAGGGATCATAAACGACTTAGAGGGTATCTCAAATGTGATGTTGCTCTTTTGTCTGTAAACGCCTTGGTTGGAAGTTGTCTTGACTACTGTAATTCCTTGTTTAGAAGTCCCTCTGCTCTTGATCTACATAGGCTCCAGCATGTCCAGAACAGTATATCTAGGATTGTTTCCAATGACACCAGATTCACACATATCACTCTTCATTGGTTGCCTATCAAGGATCGCTCTGTTTTCTTGACTGCCCTATGGGTGTACTAGCTTCTACAAAGCGGTTATCCTAAATAACTTTCCTTAAACCCAGACATAGTTTGTACAAAACTCATAGAAAGCACTCTGATGGTGCTTGAGGTCTCACATTTTGCATCAATATATAAGTCTAAAAGCATTTTGGCCTCAGCTATGCATATTATGCCCAAAGAATTTGGAACAATCTGCCTAATGATGCACACTCAGCCAAATCTCTCTGTTCATTCAGGAAGATGAAGAAGTTGAAAACCTATGTCTTTGCTAAGGAATACCGACCCTAATTTTATGGTATTGTCTCCATCTGTTTGTGTGGTGCTGAACCCTGCAATGTTTCTGTCTTAATGATTATAGATCTCTGCTTTTTGGTATTATGTGCCTTAGAGTCTGTTGATCGATGGAGATTAAGTGCTATTAAAGTACTATTAGAATTGCAAACCAGTACCTATCCAAGTTTTTGTAAGAATGCAATTATCAGACAACTCCTGAAGAAGAAATGACTTGATTTAGAAATGTGTCACTACAGACCAGTACGTAACTTGTCATTTTTGCCCAAGGGTATAGAAAAAGGCAGTTCTGAAACAATTCAATGACCAAGGTGAATCCCAAAGTCCTTTCAATCTGCATAAAACAGGTTTTTTTTGGTAAAACTAACAAATAACATTTTGTGGGCCATGAAACTTCAGAAAGTGACTGCAATGATTTAAACTGACTTATCTGCAGCATTTGATACAGTGATACAGTTGATCATGAAAACCTATCTGTTGAACAAACAATATCGTTTATCTGGTAGTGTTTTGCAATAGTTCAATAACTATCTGCAACCATGATCATTCTTTTTGAATATAGGTAAAAGCTATTCTGATAGAACTCCACTAGATTTTTCAGTACCACAGGCAGTTGTGCTTGTCCAATTCTCTACTCTAATTATGTAAGAAGCATAAAATTCATAATTCCAGCTGACAGGTCATTGCATGGATATGCAGATGACCGTGCAATAAAATTGTCATTCTCAGCCAACAACATCTAAACAGAACCTATCACTCTTACATCCCTAGAAAATTTTGCAGAGAACATAAACTTATGTATGGATTTTAACCATCTGCAAATGAACAGTTCAATTCATCCTGTTTGGTCATCCAAAGCAAAAAGTTTTTCTCAAATAATTTAAAAGTGAATGGTATATTATGGTGTTATTATGTTATATGTTTTAATATATTATGCTTGTAAACAGAAAATACTAAAGGGGATACCAAAATATTTATGGTTTCCCCCGAGGAATGAGCTCAGTGGCAGGTAAATGCTACCAAGCATCGACAACCTCTCTGGCTTATGATGTAATATATAAATATCAATTAATGTATAGACATAACAGACTTACATTAAACGTTTACATTATACATTTATATTTACTCTTTAAAATTATACCTTTGATGTAATTCAATAATGTAAGCAATGGGATACCATTTGATTCTGCAACATCAACTGATAGTTTAAGTTACTTTCATAAGCCCAAAAGATTCCCAAAGAAGTGGTAAGGCCAAAGAAAATTAGTGTTCGAAAACAGAAGTTAAGGTTACACTTTGTAAGATAACAGATAAAAGACCAGGAAAGATTGCAAAGAGTGCAAAGATTTAGCAGTAGAATTCGGTCCAGGAGGTACTACTCAAAATTTTGAACCTGGAAAAGAGGGAGACTCCATAAATTAATTTGTTAGTAGGTACCATAAAAGTATTGTTACAGAATTGTCAGTGCAATTCACCCAAAAATCTCAATGAAACATTTTGATTAAACCTGTCTATTTGTTTTGAATGAATTGAGTTATTTTAAAAACACCCAAATAATTTCTTGTTTCCCATCTTCTTTGGCAATATGCTCCAAATTGAAAAATATATATATAATATGTTATATTTTCAAGAAAGCGCTTACTATGAAAAAATCAGGGAAAGATTGTATCAGGTTGTTATTGTGATTGTCATTCAAGTAGTCAGGAACTAATGAATTGCTATTCAATGACGCACTTCATTGTCCGTCTATTACAAGGTCCTTTTTTTCTCCTTTTCAGAATCAAAGAAACATTCAGAAACAGCTTTACGGCATCATAAACTTCATAGTGATTTTTGTCTGTGCAGAATCTTTTGTGAGAAACCTCTTGGACCTGCCTAGGCCCTTCAACAAAACCTTGGAGAAAGGTCAAAGTTTGGCTATTGTGTCCCTTACAATATCCTATAAGAAAGTTTAGAGATGGTGCCTGCCTATGATACATGTAAGAATTTCATATGTCATTTTAGAGACAAAATAGTCCTATATTTTTAAAATAACTAGTTTTAGTTCTAAATTTTCCATTTTTTTGGTAAAGTTTAAGTTTCTTATAGCCCGTTCACAAATCTTCAGATGAATGGATTAACTGAATAAGACACAAAAGTAAACAGGTAGAAAGTGTGTGAAATGTGTCAATATTGTTTTAAATTGTGACGTTTGAATAGTATTAAAAGAATTCTTGTAACCTAACATAATGTATATTGATATGGTCACCGGCGCACCGCAACACTATTGGATCCCTAAAGTACCACAAAAGTATAGATAGACTACCCTCACTTCACCAAAAAACTCCCTAATTAACGTTTGTTCATTGTTTGTCTGGAACAGTTGAAAATATTTACATCAACTTTTCTCAGAGAAATGAAAGTTTCTACTCTTATTGTAATGTAATATGATGTCACACTTCAGAGACTTTGGGCTACCTTATCAGAAAAGGGAAAATATGGTATCACTCTAGACTAAGAGAAATGCTGACATGAAAAAACATTATAATGGTTACAATAATGTCGGCCTGCAAGCTTAGGTAGCAATACTATCAGTGGCTGTGAAGAAGATACTTTTTCATATAGTACCCTTATTCCTGATTGACTAATGGTACTGTCAGTGACCCCCAAATTCCTGCTAATCCCAGTAAACTCTAAAACATTTTAAAATGGTTTAAACGTTTACAAAACGTTTTTATAACCTATTTAAACCCTAGTTTTTGGGTTACTAAATATTTCCAAGTAAACATATACACAGAAAAGTTAAAAAATATTTAAAGACATTCTCTATACAAACATTTTTGCTGATAAAAAATAACTCAAGAAACTAGGTTTGAGTGGAAAACGTTTTTTTTTTTTAATTTATAAAATAGCTAAAGAAATGAAGGTTATACTGGAATTTTTTTTCAAACATTCATCATAAAATGCTTTATAAATAGAATATAACTGATATATTAAATAGCAACTTATCTTCATACCCATCATTTTAAAATGTTTTTGAAATGTTTTCTACCGTATGTTTTGAAAACATTCTATCACAAACGTTTTTATATCCATATTTTCACAATGCTTATTAAATGTTTACCTTCAAAAATTTCCAAACAAAGGTGGCGATGAGCAATAAGAGGGGATTTTTAAGAGCCTTTATCAAAACTTTCCCCACATGCAATCCCTAAAAATAAGAATTTAATGGGCCACAATTTATAAGTCACAATTTTAGACATAAAAATAATATTTCCATTACTGAGTAAGCTATAAAGTTATTGAATTTGACCTCTGGCCCCAATTAAGGCTAATATTGCTGAGCAATGCTCAAGTAATATTCTAACATTTGTCCTTAAACATTTTATAAACGTTATACATAAAACGTTTTAAGAACCTTCTATTCTAAATGGTTTTTATACCCATAACTTTTAAACCTTCGCCAAAACATTTTTCCTTTCAAATATTTGAAAACTCAAAAATATTTACTGGGCTTTGGTTAGAAAGGAACTACCCATCTGTTAATGGGTCAGTGAGTACTTCATCGGAGAAGAAACCAATATTGAAACAAAACATCATATGATACATTATCTGTTAGATATTTTGAAAGAAACCCATAATTTTGTTGGAAAGCAACAAAGGGGAGTCGTGCATTCCTTCTTTGCAAAATGGAGGAAGGTAAAATTTACACAGGAAGAAACCGGCAAATGACATAGAGTTTGTGCACAAGGGGTTATAAGTTAAAACAATACCTCTGTTAAAAGGCAGTATGCTAATGACAAACATACATCTTTTTTTGCTTTCTTTCAAAGCAATGCCTGAACTCATTAAGGGGGCATAAAAGCATTAGTCAGACTTATTTTCATGTATCCTCAGCAGATTTTCTCCAAGCCTGTAGAACCACCCCTTGACATTTTATAATTATCCCTATTCATGACACATAACAAACCTGGGGTAGATCATAAAAGAGTGAAATGACCAAAGCTGCCATCAAGGGAGCTAAGTAAATGGTGGAATCAGCAATAGTATGTCTTTAAGCTTGAATATTCTTGTTACTGACCACACAGCAAATACAATGAAATTGGGAAAAAATTATAAATCAGGCATCGCCAGAGACTTTAGGCTTGTAAAGCTCAATCTGGAGATCATCAATTAGGAGGTCATTAGCTGGATTACTTCTTCATCAATTCATGTCTCTCTTGCATAATCTTCACCATTTGACTATTTTCCAAATGGTCAATTACCTTCAACCTGAACACATATTTTGAAAAACCTTAAACTAAAAGTAACACTTACTTTGACATTAGCTTGGGCTGACCATCCGATTTTAGCGTATATCTAATTCAGATCACTTAAAGCTTCTGCCACCAATAAACATTAGGTGGTTGCTTCAACATAAATAACCATTCTTTAAGTTAACTTCAGTTTCACAGCAACAATCACCTCCTCAAATTGAGGTTACCATAGTTGAAAGTACAGCTTAGAGTCAAAAACTAATGTTAATTTCTCAGGTCAAGGTCAGATGATTCTTAAGTACTAGAATGCACTTGCTGTGTGATACAATTGTAAAATTGATCATGGGACAACCTTAAGTCCTTAAATTATCTGTAATTTAAAATTAGTGTATTCATAATCTATACCACACTCTTGAATTTCGCATAAATTAGGGGACGTCTTGAACTGCTCATATATTTTTTGTATACACTTACTGTACACAATTAGTGTTACAAAGCCGCCAGTAAGTGCTGATTTTTCGTTAATGTTTGTTTATCTCACAACTATGTAATTTTCACCATTAGAAAGGTATCTGACAGAGCTTCACCTTATTTTCGATGCCATAAAACATGCAGAAATGGTAGGGAAATCTCAAGTTAAAGTCTTTATATTGACTGGTATCCCAATATGTATTGCAGCTTTTTGCATTGTTTCTGTAAAACTGTAATTGGTTGTTTTAACACGGACCTTGTGTCTGACTTTATTTTAACATTAGCTGGCTATGTGGGGGGTTTATAATGTGTATAAGACTGAACAAACAAGACTTTTTTTCTGGAATTGAGACTACTGTTCATACGCTTTTTACAACCATTAACATATCAATAACCAATAATGTATCAGCTAACCAATAATGTAGCAAAAGTTGACCAATAATGTATCCTCAACCAATAATGTATCAAAATTAACCATTAATGTATCAATTCTCTAACCAATAACGTGATACATTAATGGTTAATTTTGATATATTATTGGTTGATGATACATTATTGGTCAATTTTTGCTACATTATTGGTTAGCTGATACATTATTGGTTATTGATATGTTAATGGTTGTAACATACACTTTTTATTGACCGGCCCATCCATGTCATTAGAAAAGTCCCTGAGTAAAATTACTTGAAAACATATGATTATTGAGGGAAGTGAAGGAAGAGAGACTATGTCACACATCCTTAGGTTCTGTACTTTTAGATACTTTTTTGCAAAGTATGAATTTACAAGTCACAAATGTAAACTTCACTTTGTAATCCTGTATTGTTTTTTGTTTACAAATGATGGTTTTAGCCTACTTTTTAATATGAAAATGAATGTTAAAAGTGAGTTAAATAATGACAACTGAGCAAGCAAGTGACTATGTGTCAGTTTATGTGTTTTAAAGAGAACACATTCAGATACAAATCCCTTAACCGGGAGAGATATGTTTGTTAGTACTTTGTATGACTTATATTGATGTTTGGTATACCGTGGGACAAGCAGTAACATTTTGATTATATTTAGCCTACTGGGAACAGTTTTGTGCTTGGTTCATTTGGTTTAAGGGGGGACAGAATATGTTAAAGTGTATTCCACTGTCCCAAGTTTCCTTCTTGACAATTCAAATGTTGCATTCAAGAGCAAAGTTATGGAAGTTGTTGAGTTTATTTTTGCACTCAAGAAAGTCAGTCTTGATGTCCCATTTCTAAACATGTTAAAACATTTTTTAAAACTATTGAAAGAGAGTATTTCTACCCCAAGATGTCGTGACTGATTTTGTGCACTTAAATTATCTAATATTTAGGCTGCTATAACTAATGTTGCACACTACTCTGTTAAAAACCAACAGTCTGGCAGTCTTGTCCCATGAGAAAATTTGCGATACCAGTCTGCCGTACAATATATAAGAGCTATCAGGACTTGTTGCTACGAGGCATTGTTCCAAATATATGGTTATATAATGTTCCCGTAACCTGTATTTCACTCATATATATTGGATATATGCAGGGCCTGTCTTGTCATTACCTTTTTTGCATGGTATTTATACTCAGCTCAATATCTCCATATACTAGTATTGAAGACTAAAACACTAGATGACCCATTTGACTGCACAAGTATAGCCCAACTCTGAAAGTTACTGACATTCCCCTAACTGAAAGACAGAGGCTCAAGGATGACCTTTTATCAAGGTCCTTGGAGTTCTTTAGCCTGCCACTTGGGATAGGAACCAGTGACAGGGGACTGCCATTTTAAGTGGTCATCCGAGGCACTAAGTATCTGCCTGTACCTGGGTCTGAACCCATGTCCTATGCGTTCTCAGGCGAGTGTGTTACCCACTAGGCCTCAGTGGTAGATAGCCACAGTGACCTTTATACTGTGGGGCCAATTTCATGAAAGGGTTCAGACTTAGTCCATTCTTCAAGATCAGCTACTGGCTCATATCTGAGCTTTTTTGGCTCGGTTAAATTTTTGTCCCAAATGGTTTTCACAGCAGGGGTCTCAGCTGACACCAGGCTTATCAAATAACTACTGTGATCTTCTAATATTTATTCCTTGTCTGACACATTTTATCACTTGTCAAATGCTATTTTGCAGTGGAAAACCTTGTAACCAAATGAAACTTCCAAAGACTACAGTTTTATATATGTTTACCTTATTGTAATCCATATTAAATTTTGAAGTGGAGAAGAACTATGGTGACCACATGTGAGCCTTTGTTTACAAAACATAAACCCACTACATACAAGTCTTAATGTTTGAGCCAGTGGCTTAGCCAAAACTGCATTTGAG
Organism: Sabellastarte sp. h YS-2021; assembly: GCA_964017235.1. Classification (NCBI taxonomy): domain Eukaryota; kingdom Metazoa; phylum Annelida; class Polychaeta; order Sabellida; family Sabellidae; genus Sabellastarte; species Sabellastarte sp. h YS-2021. Next base: position 160,829,806 of record OZ024927.1, on the reverse strand, counting down.
ATAATTTATGAAATCCAAATGTTTCACAATTTGAGACAAAAGTCTTAACTATGAGGATGAGACTAGGCTAAAACCTTTCGAAAAACTGACCCCAGCTCCACATTTATTGAAGAATCATACAACCAAACTTAATTGAGGGCTACTGAGATAGATCTTTGTTTCCTTTGTTCTGATAATATTTTCATGTATGATTCATGGTTACTATTAAACTGTATTTAACCTTATTTATATAAATGAAGCAAAATATCAAGACGCTCCTGTCATTTTACTATCATGTGACTTTATTGTGGAAAATAGATGGTCAAAATGAATCTCCTCTACCCGTCTACCATTATTTTAACGCATCATTTCAATATGGCCATCTCATCAACTCACTTCTATGTGCTTTATTCAAGTCCTTATCAGACCTCGTGATTAGTTCTCTTTTTACTGCAGTCATACAAGCAACTGAGTTTCAGCTTTGGATGAAAAAGCTCATAGCTAAAATAGCATGGCAGTATCTGCTCCAAAACGAAAAACCCAAATAAACCCTAATAGGTCATTAGTTGCAGTAAAAAGACTGTACTGGTTTATGTCTATTTTTAAACAGAATGTTAATGCTAAATTTCAAATAACAGATGCAAGAGTATAAATTATTGAAAGCAGCTATCCCATGTTTTGTCTTGTTATTTCCATAGTGTCTAGCTGATACGGCAACCACTTTTTATCTGCCAGACACAGATGATAATGAATCGTGTTTAAAGTGGACCATTTCAAAGTTCTAAATACGAAAGATAGTCGACACACTCTGGAGAAAAAAGTGTTAGAACAGAACTACTCAAGTAAGCATTGCTGTTGGGCAAATGAAAATATTTCAGCATTATAAGTTCTGTTGTTTTCCAATTGGTTTACTTGCTGCCCATACTACTGCGGGCTTATTTTAAGCAATTTAAATCTAACATTTGCCAGCTCATTGCAGTTCACTTACGTCTCATCAATGAAATTCGCTCATAACAAGTCTTTGGAAACTACTTAATATCAGAGGATGAAGTTAGGAAACGTTCCCTTATCACCATTTACACATGCTAAAGGAAAGTGGAATAAACTGCTATTCTATGATAGAATTGTACCTGATTTTCTGAGATAAATGGTCAATTTTCTCTTCTCATGCTACATTCTGGATATGTATCGTATCTAATGTGGGTATGAAAGACAACCATTGCCTTCACAAATTATGTAAAGCAAATATTTTGGTCCAAAAACATCATTTTCTCTCAGAGAGTTGTTTGGTTATCCTGTCTATTATCATGACAAGAAGCAGGAAAAATTGCACGCTTTTTCAAATGTCACATTTTTTTACACATGTGGTAGGATTTAAGTAACAAGTGCACACACAAAGGTCCCAGGTGGAAGTATCGCGTGCGACAATTAGAAGGAGCAGATGCTGGATAAGGAAAAGCAAATAAAGAGAGAAAGAACTAAGGGATTTAAGTTTGTCCAGAATTTATAATGTGTCTGAGAGAACTAGTTTTGAAGCTATATTTTCAAAAGGTCAAAGTCCCATACTTATGTTTAGCCACTATCCAGTTCAGAAAAGGAACCACGTGGACTTGGTACTTTGTGACATAAAGCCTCTTTTGACTGTCCCTCCTTGCAAGTTAACCTCAACTGGGGGACTTTTATAACATGAGGATAGCAACTGAAAAAGTTTTGTCTCATGTCATCCTAGCAGATGTGACAGCAGTGTAAAACTGACATGTTGATGACAACTGCTTTAAAAACCTTAATAAAACATATTCCCGTATCAAATATACTGGGTGGACTACAATCATTCACTGTTAGTTGCCCCACATGGGAAATACTTTTAACCTTTTTAACCAAGTGGTATTTTGTATCATTGAAATATTGAAAATGATATCAAATATAATGTGTATTTATTGTCCCCCATATTAACATTCATTTAAAATTAAAATTTTAACAGGGGCTTTTAGTTATGCATGTATGGATATAACTTATCAAAATATTACCAAAGATGTTTAAGATTTCTAACAAAAATTTATTTTTACAATGTAACTACTTATATTTTAACTCACTGTCAGTTGTTGGTAATTCTTATCCAGGACATTTTAAACTTAATGTTTCAGTTTTTATTTTGCGGAATAGCTATAATAGCAATGTACCGGGATAATATATCAGTGTGTTATTTAAAGAAAATTCAATAATTTTTGCTATTGACTTCACTGAAGAATATGTATTTAACTGAGAGACTTCAGTTGCGCAGTGCTTAATACATATGTCTTCCACATAGATTCGATGGAAAGCTCTTTAACGAATTTAAGATTAACGAATAATCATGTGACTTTCCCCTCTACGGGGGTATATTCTAATTTAGCTCATAATAACATGCAGGAAGAATTGATGGCCAGTTCTAATGTTACCCCACTGAGTGCTGTAAAAAGCTACATCGATTAATTTCTATATCTAGAAACATCAATGCTAAATGGTTCATCAACAAAAAAGAGAGTTTGCCCAGCACGGCCTGGCAGGGGCCTGCTGCCTCAGTTTCCTCTCAACCTTAAATTCGCATTGACACTTATTGGCCTAATAACGTGTCAGGGGTCTTCCAATCAGGCCTCTTGGGGTTCAATATTGTGGCCTTACTTTGAATCTGGAGGACCATTTTGAATTCAGTGATCGAACATATAAGAAATAGAAAGAAATTTTATTCTTTGTTTTAGTTTTATACTGTGATACTTTGACATGCGTTTCACTAAGAAGAAATCCCCAGCCACAGAAGGGAAGAGGAAGACAAGAACGTCAGATAAGGCTCGTACATCTATTAAGAAACCTGTCAGCAAAAATAAATCAATTTCAGTTGAAAATGACAGTTCCTACCTCAAACCTCAGGCGTCACACTCAGTACCTCTAGGCACTTTGCCACCTTCTGAACAACCAACATATCAGCGTCAACGGGACAAGCCATATTGACCATGTTAAGCCAAACTGACGCATCTAACAAAGAATTATCTAGGTGTATGGATCAGCTGGAGCGTAATGGTAGCATGAGTTCTACTCCTCTTTCTTCTCCCACTCTCAATCACCGTAGCTCTCCCGCAGCTGTATTGCAGTCAGTGTTGCCTCCACCCCTTTCACAAGATGCAGTGGCAGGTATGAAAACTGTAGGACAAGGGGATCCTTCACCATCAAGCGCTGCCATGCAGCCACCTGCTCACAACACCATTAACAGGGATGCGGTGGTTTCTGGAGTTGATGTTCTCAGGTCTATTCCCAGTATTTCTTCAACAGTTACACAGCTACTGGCATCTTATGACCAACAGGCAGTTCAGGATGCTTTGCCAGGTAAGGGCAACATTGACAGACGGAAGTCAAGGAGGTATAATACCACTGACACCACTCTTGTTGGTCCCCAACTTAGGTGGCCCAATGAAGACTTGATATCTGGCTTGCATGGAGAAAGCCCACCTATGATGAACTTAACTTACCAAAATGTCAGGCAGGGCAGTTGTCTAATGCCTTGTTGATTGAAGACAGGTTTTAACACACACTGAAGAGGGTAGGTTGGGCTGGGCAGACTCAACTCGATGGGCACTAAATCGTATAAGCAACTCACAGCTGGCAGTTTTGAACAGTCAGAATGTGTCAAACAGTGGTTAGAAGATAAGAATATGTCGATTTGTCAATGAGGGGACCAGTACAAATGAGGGACACCACGGATTGTACAAGCATTTTTGTGCCCACTGTTACAAACAGGGATGTTCTCTGATGCACCCAGAATCTAGGTGCTTCTTGCGCAGCTTGAATCATCCTCAGGATCAGAAGACACCAGTATCCAAGTAGGGATTAGGTCGACCACTCCTCCACCCCTCTGACATCTTGGTGGGGGACAAGCAGACATGCCTGAAAAGACAGATAATAATGTAAGAATGTAACAATGAAAGACTATAACAAACTTTCAGTGTCTCATAGTAATTTGAATCAGAAGGATATTTGCTGAGACTGTTATAATTGTAATGTGTATGATTATCCTAGAGACATATGTGATAACAAGCAGGATGTTACTCCAGAGACTTATATTAATGTTGTCGATCCGAATGGTCCTGGGTTTGAATATTATCCCCAGGCCACAGTTGTTGGATCTTCTGTTGATGTTGACACTAGTTGTTGTGGTAACTGTATGCGGTTTGGCCAGGTGATGCATTCTAGTGATATCACACAAACTCAGTCAATAGTAAGGGTGTATAACGATGGAAATTTGCATTCTTACATGGCTGTATTAAGCAACACAGATGAGCATGGGGTGAATCAGATAATGCTTAATTTTGTGGGCTCAAACTTGGAGCAGGAAACCACTAACATTAACTGTACAATGGGTATTACGATTTTTTCTTATTTTAACGATGGAAATTGGTTTCCTTTTGTATATTTTCAAGGTAAGGGTGGGCTCTAGCTAGCTGGGTTTTACCTTTGGATTCAAAACCCTTGGGGAGGGGACAGTAGTTTGATCATCCATGCCCTTCGTCCTGAAGGTATGCTCACTATTATAAGTACAGTTTCCTTGCATGTGGTGCGGGTGGCCCCCCTGGGCTTGGTTTGGACATAGGTTCGAATCTTGACCCAGGCCTTATACATGACAACTACTGTAAAGATTACAGAAGTAGGCAGTATTGTGGCTGCTTGTACGAGGATTACATGATTTCCATTGTTGGTAACCTGATAGTTTGTGCTGAAAATTCTATCTTGGAATCAGATCGCTCTGCTTCAGGGGTGGGTAGTATTCCCCTTTGTAATGACCAACATCATGAACAAACAAATTCAGATGCTTGTATTACATGCATTGCACATACTGAATATGACCTTCAACTGGTTCAGCATACCAGTCTGGGCCAAAGTTAGAATTCAGTACAACTGACAGAGACATACCACATTCGAATCGAGATTCCAATTATCCGAACAAGTACAAAAGTACATTGACTAAGAGGAAGTCTGTTTGTGCTTTATTAGGTCCTGTGCAGCGTATTGTACACCCACAATATCATTGTTCCCCTCTATGACTCGCCCTAAAGACAATGGTAGTAGGCATGTTTTACTGGACCTTTCCTTATCCCGAGGTCATTCTGTGAATTCACACGTGGACAAAAGCAAGTGCTTTTGTGTTGAAATTCCCCAATATAGATTGCATTGCAGAGGACAAAGTTTGCTGCACAAACGAGTGTGTTCTGTTCAAATTTGATGTAGCGCGTGCTTTTTGTAACCTTAGGGTTGATCCCGTGGATAGTTTGAAGTTTGGGATTAAGTGGAATGGCAGCTACTACATGGATCTGGTGGTCGTGTTCGGCTTTATACACAGATCCACAGCGTTCCAGATTTTGCCAGATGCAATAGCACATATTGTAGCTAAGGCAGACATAAAAATTCTTTGCTACATTGATGATTATATTTCAGTTGTTCCTAAAGCTAAGGCTGAAGAGAAATTTCGCTTTGTATGTGACCTGTTAGATGAATTAGGGCTTCCCCTCAACCGTGACAAGCTAACCCCCTACCAAGCGCCTCACTTGAATCAATATTGATATCGACACCAATACCACGAGCATCTCAGAGAACAAGCTCAAGTCCATTCACGATGAGTGCATTAATATAAGTACCAGAACTTGGCTCTCTAAAAGGGCTTACCAGTCGCTTCTCGGGCAACTGTTATATATTCAAAAATGTGTTAAACCTTCCCGTGTTTTTGTTAATAGAATCTTGGCATTATACCGTGAGAATTTTCACCTCTAAAAGATCTACCTCATTTCTGATTTTCATAAAGATATTCGCTGGTTTTTGACCTTCTTGCCCTCTTTTAACAGAACTTCATTTATCAAAGAGAACGCAGTTGACCCTGTTCATGTCTGGATGCATGTCTCATGGGTATGGGAGGTGTTTGGCGAGATCGTGTGTATGCTACCCCTGTTCACAACCTTGGAGGCTTGAACGTGATGATTGTGCATCCTGAAATGCTCAGTATAGTGAATGTGGGGCAGATTTTGGTGTCATTCTACCATCACAGTTCACTGTGATAATTTAGGGGTGGTCTTTGTGGTTAAGACCGGGAAAAAAACTAAAGACCCTTTCCTAGCTATATGTGTGAGAAATATATGGCTTTTAACAGCTCGTCATGACATTGACCTACACATAGCTCACATACCAGAGTGTCACAATACCATAGCAGACGCCCTATCTAGAATTTATTCCAATAGCACTGTTAATGATAACATTTTAAAGCAATTGAAGGAACAGTATGCCTAAGAGCATATACCCAGCAATTATTTTGACCTTGATCTCCATCTGTAATTTCAGGTTCCAATCTTCCTTCTTGGATTTACCTCCAAAATGCCTCTCAGGCCCCCTCCATTGTTCCCCTTACCTTTACTTCTTGCATTCCTCCTGATCTTTAGTTGCGCTTGGTGCTTTTAATATCTTCAAAGCCTTGAAAATTTTAAAGTTTTACCCCTGTACGTACCTGCTAACTTGTAAATAAAATGTCTCAAACATAGTTTTCACCTTTACTAAGATTTCACCTTGTCTGACCTTTGACCTTATCCCTTGGGTAGAGGAAACTGTGCCCAGCATGGACTGGCAGGGTCCTGCCTCAGTTTCCTCTCAACCTGAAATTCGTATTGACACTCAATGACCTAATAACTTGTCAGGGGTCTTCCAATCAGGCCTCTTTGGATTCAATAGTGTGGCCTCACTTTGAATATGGAGAGCTATTTTGAATTCAGTAATCGAACACATAATAAGTAGAAAGGAATTTTATTCCCCACCTTCTCCCCCTGGTACACTTCTGCTGTGTTGATATAGGTGGCCTCAGACTGACCCTGGGTGATCCCCTCTAGATTTGGACTACTGTTGGCACGAGTTGCTGTATTCATTGTTATACTAGGGGCCACGGTGGCAGAGTGGTAACACTGTCGCCTCCCACCTCTGAGGCCGGGGTTTGGTTCCCGGGACGACCTCAAGTGGGAAAGCTGGTAGTTGCTTGCCGTTGGTCGGCAGTTTACAGTACAGAACCCTGACGAACTGTATGTACTGGTTTCCTCTGCCCTTCCAAATACCCGTCGTGATATGACCTGTACAGTGTTGAAGCGACGTAAAACACCAGATAAATAAATAAATCATTGTTATACTAAGACATACTAGTCTTCATTTCTGTGATGTTTAAGGCACCAGTTGCCGCATGATAAAGGTTTTTTATGTGTGTTTATTATACATTGTATGGCTTTTAGGATGGTGCTGTCACAATCTTTAAAGCCTTGGAAATTTTAAAGTTTTACCCCTGTACATACCTGCTAACTTGTAAATAAAATGCCTCAAACATGGTTTTCACCTTTACTAAGATTTCACCTTTTCTGACCTTTGACCTTATCCCTTGGGTATAGCAACTGGTAGCCCCTGCAGTGATCTTCGTCTGGTACATCTAAACTGCAGTACACTGAGGAACTGATTGTTGTGATTTCGGAACTTCTGTATTTTTAAATGTATAAAATATTTATATATGTAGTTTATATAACTTAAAGTTTGTGTATTCTTATAAGTCAGTATTGTATGTAACATCGAATGTTGATAATAAAATAAAGTCACATTTGATTTTGAAAATTATTTTTAAAATATCATGTATCATATCATTCAAATCCCATTTTGTGAGCCATATGGAACGATTTCAAAATCTTACACTGATGCAACAATATGTATTTAAGACAAATATATTTAAATGATTATTGACAATATTAAAACAAATAAGAGGGAACTTATATTAAAATTTTCACTATATATATTAAGCAAAACTTTATCATATTAAGATTTTTCTATACTATACCTTAGTGCAACTACCAATGCAAATTAGCCAAAATGGTCTCCGATGAAAGGACAGTTTCTACAGAGAAAAGCTGTGATACTGGAAAATCCAATAGTGACAATATGTCAGGGAGATGACCTTTGGAGAGTTCGGAGTTTATACTTTACTATAAAATATCTGAAGAAAAATGGCTCTTTGAATATTCTACGTCTCTTTATTATGTCGAGAATATTACTGTGTCATCATTATGTAATAAGCAGTGGAGTATTGATTTACAGAAGTTCACTGGGTACACATCCTTGCAGTGGGCACAGTAACTATGAGACATTTTATGAGGCAAAATGTGGTTTACTACTTATGTGCTTTTTTCACATGAGGACACTTGGCGCTACTCATGGTGTAAAAATGTCAGAAATGAAGAATTTGCTAGTGCATTTTATGTCCTTAAGAGATCCGATTCATTAGATCTGAGATGTTCTTGTGTCACCAAAACTGTGAAAATGTGTGCTAAAATGTGTCAGTACACAGGGCTCAGATCATAAATATATTGTCCACTGGAGTATTTTGATGTTGGCAACACAAGTTCATGAATCCTTTCTTGTCAGGACAGCTTTAATATCTTAATGCCTTTCTGTTCTTGGGGGATATTTATTCATTGAAGTAGACATTCATTATCTCCTGCTATTCAGGACATTTGGCACCATTTCAGCCACTTAGATCCTTTGAAAGCATTTCAATACAGATTTGTTCTGGTAATATGCCTCAAAAAACATCGGTGTTGTGAAACATTAATGTAATTTGCATAAAATCAAATTAATGAAGAATAAATTAGATAATGATGCAGTAAAAAAAACTTTGAAAAGCAAACATTATACTGGGCTTTTGTTTATTTACATTTACAGAACAGGGCCATTTTCAGTATGTGCATAAATACCCCCATAATTAATTGTCAGATTGTATGGCACAAATATACAGGGCATTCCCACAAGAGTGTCTAAAGTATATCTATCTTTGATCTGGATCCTTGTAAAATTCCAGAAACTATGATCAGGAAAAATAGGGTGAAAAACGAGTTGCTCGGCAGAGTGATAAATACGCTTTTCATTTAAGCCTGTTTAGAGATGAGGAATACTGAGCCAAATTAAATAAAAAAAGAAACAAAGTTTTCTCTTGTTTGGGACTACTGGGCATCTGTGCTGAGGAGTATTTACTGGAACTTTACAAATCAGGCAAAATGAAATATATAGGATACCACCTTTAACCTCTATTTCCAATTTGGTGCTATGTGAATAATTCACTAATCCTTAATTATGTACTGGGCTTAGTCTTTAAATGTTTTTTGTAAGTATCATTTTTCGTCTAAAGTGACATATATGTGTATGTAATCTTTATGTATGAATGTTGTACACCTACTGTGAGAGAGATAATACAAATATGGAAAAAATTAATTCAATCTTAGATCTATGACCACTGTGGTCGTTGGTTTGCATTTAGCTTAAGCCAAAATGTGAAAAAAAATTTACTTTCTCTTTTCTACTAAAAAAGGCCACTTCAAGGAACTTAAATTTTAGACAACTGAGTCCTGTGTCTCCGTCTATCGGAGTATACAGATTGTAAGAAATCATGAAAATATATGTGTTCAGTTGTAAAATTTTTCCAGTCAATCACAACTCATGGCACAGTAACTGTCATACAAACTCATTTTCCTGTGGTTGCATCCATTTCCTGTCTGTTTCTTTGTTACAATTAAATCTTTCTCTGTTTGTAGACAAAAAAATGGCACACTGATATTGTAACTTGAAGCAACATCAGAAGTCTGAGAAAACTATGGAAAAATAAGATATTAAAAAATCCCACAACTTTTTTATCTGGACTAATCAGCCCAATAAGAATGTAATGCAAACACACAAAGAAACGGGACCAATTATTTATGGAGACGAATATTTTCCAGGCTGCTTCCTGATATAAGAAAGTGGTATTATTACTTAATCATTTTTATGTGTATTTATTGATCAAAAATACCAACTATTCCATGGAAATTTTAACATGTTTTTGTCGCTGGATTCAATTTTTATTGTAACAATAATGTAAATAATAATATAATTTTAACAGACAATCGACGTCACTGGTACAAAAAATATAGCATTGTAAGCTGTATCTTGGTTGGCAATGTGACAATTTAGGATGCTAATTCCATTTAGAAATTACATCATCGCCCTTAAAGGCTAAGTTAAAGGTTAATCAGTATTTCCGTGTATATTTATAGAATGCTCTTCTGTCATTGCACATACATTAATATAAACAAAATAATCTTAAAACAAGCACTCGGAGAGCGCAAACCTCTGCCAAGGCAAGTATTGTATATATGGTACCTTTATCTCTTCTTAAAACCAAACGGCAAATAATAAGTAAGTGGGAAAATCTGGATCTTTGGCCATTTTTTGGATCTTGGTGGTGATCCGGATCACTCTCAAACTTTAATGGGGTCAAGTTGGAATAAGACCCATCTTCTCAGTTTTTCACGAGGATCAAACCAGTAGTCTTTACACAATCCTGCTAACAATGAAACTATTGGTTATAACTTATTACATATGCACCTCCTGGGTAAAGGCAATTACACAAAACAAGCGTCAGTCCCCAAGAACCACACCAATGAGGTTATATTATTTTATTACTAATTATATATATATATATACTACTATTACTTTGTAATCACATTACAACTATATACAATGTATTACATATAAAAAAGGGGGACCATAAGTTACTTTTACTGTCCATCACTATAAGAAGAGTCACCCCTACAATAAATTTTAGCATAACAAGTTATCATCACTCAAGTAATTTTAGCATAACAAGTTATCATCATTCAGCTAAAACAATCAACTTATGACATAACATACAGTATTATAATTTACATAAGAGAGATATCACATACAAAACTTTATAATGATCACAACAAGATACAAACTATTGATAAGAATAGATAAGATAAGGACGTGAAAATAATGAATAAAGAATATTGACTTGACTAACTACCAATACAAATTCCAAGGCCAAAGACAAGTGAGCAAGAAGGTTAGAATTTACCAAGTAACTGTACCCATGTTACTAACTGACAACTTCAGTTGATGGAATTAACTTGACAATCAAGTGTGTATATATATATATATATATATATATATATATATATAATAGTAGATGTATACAGACTAGAATGTAATTATGATCAGTGTCACCCATTAACATGTAAAAGAACCCCAAGTAGAAGTAGGGAGAGATAAATTTGACTGGAAGGCTAGGGACACTGCAGAAGAGGAAAAAGGATCCTCAATGAGGTACCTCCAAACACTGTCACAAGTCCAGGTACCATGTGACTTTATATTCTGCGAACGTACATGCTTATTAAACACAAAGGAAGCACCAGATCTGCGAAAAGTGTAGAAGGAGTAATTGGAATGGTCAAGACCCAATTTTTTTTTAAATCAATTTGAAATGATACCTAACTTTTGAGTCAGTCAGTGGAACCCACTTACCATGATTCTTAATCTCGAATAAGGGAGAATTGTGACAATGGATAATAACACTTTTAAAGCCATGATGGGGCACAGAGGGGAGGTACCCAGGTAAGGAAGATGAAGAATTTTGATTCTATCTCGATTGTGAATGGTTTTAGAGCATTTGATGATAACCTTCCCTGCAGACTTACCCAATATAATGTCTCCTCTGGCTAAGTGGCGAGAAGAATCAAACTGAGAAATGGAATGGGGAACAATGTTTGATAGACGCAAAAAACTATAGAAAGCCAGTAGGTACATAGCTTTAAAAATCTGCCCCATATACATGGTGTCACATACCTGAATGATTCTGTACAAGAGAGGAATATCAATGATAGCTGGAATAGAAACCTTAAGAGGTCTATTCATTTGGACCAACTTTATAAATAATTTTATTCTAGGGGATTCAAACATGGAGATGGAAAGACCATAGAGACCCAGCATGGCCTTGATAGCTGATATATGGCTAGCTACTGCTGAGTATGAAGCCCCATTACCAATTAGAAATTCCATGAAAGCCATAATGACATCTGGGGTAAGTGCCTGAAAAGTTACATTTAAGAAGACACAAAACCCTACAAACAACGCAAATATGGAGTCATAATTTCTTTGAGTGTTGGGTCTGAATCCAGACTTTGCTCTCTCAAATGCCTTGGCACTAATTGCAACTGCAACAGGATGCAAACCTAAAAAGAAAAGAATTATTTATATGGTCCAGTCAACATGTAACATATTTAAATACACTGGTACCCACTGGGGATTTTCAATGTGCTTTTTTAACTGGATCAGGTTATTTGAAATGTGGATAGCAGATCTGCCACTGTATTCTCAACCCCTGGAAGGTGAATGACTGTAATTTCAATGTCAAAGACTGCAGCTAACATACAGATATTCCTTGCATATGCAGCCAGAGTCATATATCTGGTTTTACCTGATTTTATTACAGAAACCACCGCCTGGTTATCACACTCAAACCTGACCCTTTTGCCAGCCCAATGTGGGGCCCAAATTTGCAAAGCAAGGTACACATTTAACATTTCTAGGTGGACTATACCCAGATTATCCATGCCTAGAGGAATTGTCAGTTGATATACTACATTACCCCATCTGCCTCCCAGACCTTGGAGAGATGTGTCGATTTGAATTATACCATGGGCAGCTTGGTGGTTGTACATACAACCCCATTAAAATGAGGAAGGAATTTTTGAAACCACGATAAGTCTCTGTAAAAATCCACCTCAAGGGCTATATGGTCTGAATCTTTGGCCTCCCGAAGGGTTTGTAACATTCTATTGAGAAATGGCCTTGAGCTCCTGACACATTTTGTGACATGCATAAGTGAACCTAGTAAAGATTGAAGGTCCCGCTTTTTAACCTGACTTTTACCTTCCCAATTGAGGCACATGTGCATGATTTCTGCAATGGTATCTTTTTGTGTGTCTATTTGCACCCCAAGACAAGTAACCAATGTACTCGGAGGGACCAATTTTTTGGTACTGATAGTGAGGCCTAGTCTTTGGAGTTTTGAAATTGTCATGTACAGTACTTGGAAGACTGAAACCTATTAGATCATCAATATAATTAATGATATCATGGTTTTTCTGTGCCATAATGTACCTGATTCCATCTCTTGTTCTCTGAAAAATTTTACTCCCATGTTTGAACCCGAAGGAAAGACAAGAATCAAAGTAAAAACCATCCCAATTTAGACCCAATTTATCATAATCTGAAGGATCTATGTTAATGTGCCTGCTCTCTTGTAAATGCCCGACTGATGTCGACTTTATACAGTAGGCAACCTCGACCAAGATGTATGACCTGAGATGTTATGTCATCAATGGAGGGAAAAGTTAACATAAACTCTGTGCCCATGTATTTATCAGAATCCAAATGATCATTGACAAGGTCAACTATGATCCGGCGATTTTCTGAATCTGGCTTTTCTCTTGTGATGAAGGGGCTACAGTGTAAGTTACTAAAAGGTTTCCCAGTAAAAGGTCCAAATATGGCACCATATTCTTTTTCTTCCTTCAAATAAGTCTCTACGTGGGAAGGGAATAAAGTTGCAGACTTATGGTTGGAATGATCACAGATAAGTTTTGCATCTTTTTTGACATCTAATGGTAAGCCAATTTTTATAAATTGGACTAACTGCCAGTCCCAATAGTTTTGCAAACATTCTTCCCAAGCCTCAGGATTTAATTGGTTTTGTAACAATAATCTTTCACTCTGAAAATTATATACTCCTGAGTGCTTGACTATATGATATGCTCTTATGGGGGAATCCACAGTATCTTTTTCATCCCAACATTTTGTACCCATCAAAGGACTAAGAGGTATGAAACCAAAAGCAAATTTGTTTTGCAATTTCCACTGTTGGAATTCTGGAACATCAATGGCTTTAATCAATCTGATTTGCTTTGCCAGTTTACAATCCCACAATGGAATTTTGGAAACGCAATTATCAATCATATATTCATCAACTGATTGGCGACTTATATCAGTATTCATGTCAGTGGAAAACCATGACTTCAGAAGGTTGAAAACAGTTTACATTGTTAGTTGAAAGAGAAGGTTTTAACGTTTCATACACCCGGTTATTTTCATTACAGTTTGCAACCTTTTGTCCCGGTTCTCTAGTAGATTTACAATAAGTAACCACTTTTACAAACGACTCACCTTTTTTTCTGGTTTCGCTTGTTTACAAGTACTATTTGCATTATTTCCCCAGCAAGAATTTGTATCATACAGTTTTGCAACCTTCTTTCGACAATATTTATCACTAACTGTTTTTTCTTCAATGTCCATGTGTAAATTGTCATCAACATGCAAAGTGTCAAATTGATTCATAGTAGACACGTTATAACACTTACCTTGCACATTGTTACACCTTTGTTTGGGAGTGCTACACATTTCATTAACCTTCACATTTTCAGGAATGTTTACATGTTTATTTTCACCAAACAACTTTACATTTTTTGCGAATATTTGTATTCGCGTTTTCTCTATGAAGTCTTTTAAAATTACTGTTGTACACAATTCTAGTTTGAAATGTCTTTGGTTTTACTCTAATTTCTGACTGATTAGGCACTGCAAATATGCAAATATGCGGTGCCTTACTCGTTTTTTTCTTTGGCATTTTTGCACTCTTTTGCAGGATGGCCACCTTGACAATGTGAACACTACATGACTGTACTTTCTACCACCACTATTGTGATCTTTTGAATGGCTACAAGTCCCAATTTGGAAGAATTTACAGATGAAACCCCAATCTTTGTTTTTTTCCAAATTTATTGCCATTTGAACTGTTATTTCCCTGTGAAAACCCAATGTTTTTCTGAGCATGGGCTCTCCTATCTAAACCTTGAGTGTCACTCCACGACAACTTCCCATCTTATGTCCTGCATAAAGCAACTTCATGGGCAGCTTTGGCGGATGCCCAGGAAAAATCCTGGGCATCCTCCATCAAGTCTGCCAGATATTCCAACATTTTATTTCTTACTTCAATATCAATTTCATCTTGAGCAATGCGTGCAAACCCAGAAACCCATTGATACACATTTAGTTGATCATAAGACGGTTGGGATCTAGTAGATCCCGATAACACTTGATTTTGGGACCATGAGATTTTGAACTTAACAATAACATCATCATTACTAGATCTTTGACTTTTAAATTTACCTGGATAGTCTTTGTCATTCATGTGCTTCAACTCCTCCATACGGGCCCTCACTTGTTCCTGAATCTTGCCATCTTTTTTGATGAACTTCTTTGATGGCATAACTACTTCCTGATCTGAGGAATCTTCATCACTGCTCTGGATCTGCGGTACTGGTGGTACTTTCTGCTTAAACTTCTTGCCTTTGTCTCTCTGCTGTTGGCTGTCAGATGTACTGGCAGATTGCAGCTGTTTCTCAGTTGTAGTTAGTCGCTTTTCCATGGAATTCATCTTGGAACTAAGATTTTTCATTTCTGCTAATAACAAAACGTTCATGTCCTGAGCAGAACTTGCTGAAGCTCCAATACTGGTAGAAGAACTGGATGAACTAGTGTCCAATTCACTTAAGTCTTCTTGTTGTGGTTGAATTACTGTACAGTTTTTTCCCACGGGTCGCTGATGCTTTTTATCACATTTGGAACAGTAGAAGTACTTGTTTTTACCCATGTTCACTTGTACGTATATATCTGACTTTTTTGAATTCTGGTTTAAATTCTGGAAATATAAAAAGGAACACACTGTGCTCAGACTTTGCTAGACAAGATCATACATGTCACTTATAATTCTCGACGGAAATAGGCTATTTAGCACAAGTAACATAGATTAGACCATCCCTCTTAATCATAAGCAACAAGCATAAGGTTGTCTATAAAGTTGCAGGTAGAGTAGCAGCAATGTGGCACTAAAAACAGTTTAAAATCCAAGGTAAAATATAAAATCCATAGCATAATAAGAAAACATGTCTGTCTCTTTCAAAACTGAATTTTAAACTGAGGGGTTTACTTGTCAGACCCCAAGCTATGTTTGTTCCACCAATTGGCTTACAGTAGGTATAGCAACCATGAATACACTTAGACATTGCTACCTAGCCAGGACCAAGGCTTAATAAATTATAAGCATTAGCCAAGGAGTGGCTCAGTGGACTGAACCCCACAGCACGAGGGTGCAGTGAAGCAAAGTAGGCAATTGTATGTCCAAGATTTGCCAATTTAAGGCTGTAATCAGAATGTTATACATATACCATGTTTTGGGCTTAATACCATCTGTTTGTGTAAAACTTTGAAAAACGATTATAAAGATATGAAGATCAAGTATTTAAGATATTATTGTAAACAAATTATGTCACATTTTATACGTTGACATTACACATGTCTTGGAACATTGCTATTATCTCTAACTAAACTATGAAAATTTGGTTTATACTGAATGTCTATGATGTATATTTAAGTTTCAGGCTTAAAGAATATAACTTTTTAACAATTTAGAAGTGAGATGATTCTTGAAACATGTCTAAACTTCATGAAAATTGCTTAATTTCTATTTTTTTATCTTTAATTCTGATCTGCTATGCTCCTTGTTTAATTTTCTTTCTTCCTCTTGTATAAATTGCTATCCAATAAAGGTTTCAATTTATATTAAAATAGTTAAATTCTAACAAGGGCATAACAATAAGTCAAGGGACAAGAGAAACTCTAAGTTTAATTGTGTTTTTCTGTTGAATTAAATGACGAATAACTGCATGTTAAATTAACAATACATGCCTTTTAATAAAAAATACTGACTGCATTTTTTTGTAATAAGTTGACAATATTGTTAATATATAAGTTCATCTTTAATTTTTATGTTATACCTATTCAAGATTTTCCTACCTATTTTTTTATTAATAATAGGTTTTACATTGACTGCTGTTCTTTTAGTGAATATGCATTATCAAGTAATGATTGTGCTTCTACGTTTCGCCAATTCCAAATCAAGAAAAGATAGGCAACACAATCTCAGTGTCTTTACTAACCTTATGGCCTTTTCTTTGAAACAAACGACTCTTGTATTTCTGTCACTTGACTAATTGTTCAGTCCTGCTAGCCTAATTTGTAGTCACAGCTAGAGATGGGTATTTTACATACATTAACTCTGCATGAATTCTGGCTATTTTGGTTCAAATAAAATCCAATTAGATGGTAGATGATTAAGAAATCACCAGTTAGGAACAGAAGATTTTATGTGCAATAAGAGAAGGGGAAAAAATGTGCTACAGACTCGAATGCGATGTTGCCTTTCCTCTTGGCAATTATATTCCCTTTAATTTTAACTGTTAATAAGCAATCTCATATGCTTCCACAATGTCCAGTATTTTGTTCCATTAATAGGACAAGTGCACAATAACATCTTCGGGTTGACTTTGGCCAGACACTCTTCTCTGATCTGATAAGGTTTTATAAAAAAAAACACAGGCCAACAATGGTGCTAGATTTTACTGTTGACATATTGCCTGGCAGAGACTTATGTCCCTTGTCCTGTCATATCTCCATTATCCTGGATATAAACCAGGTTTCATAAATGGGCACAGATGATTGTGAAGGCCACACAACCGGAAAATGTATCAAGTAATTGTTTTACAAGAATGACTCCTGCATTCCTTATTTAATATGAAAGAGTTTTATTAAATACTATATGGTTTAATTACAATTTCTTTACCTATATGTGCTTTTATATCCACAGCCTTTTTGTTTTTGCGGGTTGGCATTTAGGTGCCAACCTTAATCATTCCGTCACCCCTATTCTTGAATCACCTCGTCATACAGTGGGTCATTTAATTGACATGTGGCCATTTTTTTATTGTGTACTGGTTTGACCCTTGCTTTGGTCAAGGGGATAATGGCCAGTTTTGAGCTGGAAGTCGACAAGACAAGATTAAAATTTTATAATTTTTTTAGAATTTTTATTTGAATTTTTATAAGTTGTGATTGTTTAAAATCTTGTCTCTACCTACACACATCCATTGGTGTAGCCACTCGTCAGAAGCACAGATAGGCAGACAACCCTTACAATTTGCAGAAAACGTTGAGATTTCGATTGACCTTCAACTTAAGAGTGATAATGTACAACCAGGGCGTTCGGGTTCGTTAGGACTTGAAATTAGTTCAAAGAAACTGGTTCCTACATAAACTTTGGTCACTTGTTTGGAACTATGTACATCCTGAAAAGTTAAAAATCTTTTACAATTGTGTTATCAATGGCAGGACAAAATCAAGTGTACAAAACAACAGCTACAGTCATTATTGGGCTCACTTCTTCATATCATGACGTGTGTTAAGCCAGCTAGGGCTTTCCTTAATCGAATGCTTCAATTTTTAAGAGATATGGGAATAAAAGATCAGTTAAACTTACTCACAGATTTTTCAAAGACACTGTCTGGTTTGTTAATTTTTTAGCAATTCAACGCTGCAGTTTTATGAGACTGGTTGAGGCAGAGCATCATTTAGACGCCTGTGTCACTGCATTAGGCGGTATTTTTGACAGCCGGTGTTACACACTTTAAAATCCTAAATATTTTAATAATTACTCTATTCTCGAGATGTAAAACATTGTTGTAGCTTTGAACATATGAGCATATCAGTGGAAAGATAAAAAATATGAATTAACTGTGATAACATAGCCGTAGTTGAGGTACTTCTCTCTGGTAGAACAAAAGATGTAATATTGGGCACATGTGCCAGAAATGTCTGGATGTTATCAGCCTTATTTAATATCTTCTATGCATAAAGAACACAGTCTACCTGTTAGACAGAATGTTATTGCCAATTTGTTATCTAGATATAAATTTGATTGGGCCTACTGGGATTTATTGAAGTCTTATGTGTTGGGTCCGATTTGGATTCCTACTCATTTTGATCTGATGTGCCTAAATCATAACTTTGAGTTTTTCAGGTCCTACCAGGGAGGGCTAACCAACCAAGTGTTTGACCGATTGTTCAAGTCCTTCAGACCTTCCACTCCAGAGACCAAATAATCTTACTGTTTCTAACATTGCAAATTATTTGGCTGCTATCAGAGCTCTGCCCATAATATATGATCTTCCAATTGAAAGCTTCAGGCATGAGAAGTTGCAAATGTTCATTCAGTCTCTTATGTGGGTGTTCCACCACACGACTAAGGCTCCCGATTAAGGGTTTTTGGGGGTCGGTTTGAAATATTTGCTTAGTCCCAGACCTTCTGTAAGGGTCGGTTGTGGTCGGTTGGGGCCGTGTGAAAAATCAAACATGTTTGATATTTCACACGACTACAACCGATTCCTATTTCCCGCCGTCAACAAAATGTCCAGTCCCAGGCGTCCTCAGGCCTCCTCAGACCCAAATTTACAGAGTCGGTTGTTGTCCCAGGCGTCCTGCGACCCTTAGTCCCAGACCTCCGTAGCTTAGTCCCAGGCGGCCGGTTCTTAATCCCAGACTCAAATATGATGCGTATGAATTTCATGCGTCTGAAAGTGAGTCGGTTTCATTAGTCCCCGGAAGCCTCAGACCGTCTGCGGTGTCCTGCGACCCAAAAATCAAGGTCTGGGACTAAGAACCGACTAAGGGTAACCGACCCTAACCGATCCAAACCGGCCTCCCCAGGACGCCTGGGACCACACATTTTCAGTCTGCGGCGGCCTGAGGACGCCCCAGGCGGCCTGGGACTAACAACCGATTAAGAACCGACTGTTTTCCGCGCGTTGGAAATTAAAACGAGGCAATGAGCAGGTCTGGGACTATATAAGCGACCGCGCACACTTTGTCATTGTTACTGACTGTTTGGCTACTGAGAGACGTGTGTCACTGATTTGTAGGGGTTTTCAATTTTTATTTTACATTTTATATACTTGAGCTTAAGGCAAATTTCACAGTTAGGAGACACATTTTACTATTTTTTTATTATTTTGTCGACTGGATCATGAGAAAAGAGAAAGGAGGGAAGAGAGGAAGGAAAAAGATGGATGAGAGGGAGAAGGAAAGTCAAGTAGAGGAGAGGAGTGAAGTTATTACAGAAGAAGGAAGTGAGAGGAGAGAGGAGGAGGAGATTCAGGAAGATCCAGCTATTGGGGAAGCTGTGGCAGAAGAAGAAGAGAGGTGTGAGGAAGATCCGGAGTGCCATTCTTCAGCCAAGAGAGCCAGGGTGTGTGCCACTTTTACAGACAGTGATGAAGTTTCCATTGTAGAATTTGTCAAGCTGCACCCTGAACTGTATGACAAGGAACATTCACGTTTCCACGACAGGAATAGAAGAGAGGCTCTCTGGGCAGAAATATCTGCAGAACTTAAGCTCCAGCCCTTTGATGTGAGAAGGTGGTTTGAGTCCCAGCGAACCCGTTATGGAAAGCTGTCTAAGCTCCAATCTGGCCAAGCCCCGAGGGAGATGACCAAGAGACAGTCCTGGGTCTACCAACAGATGGGTTTTCTTAAAACCCACATCAGAAGAAAGGGGGCCAATAGAAGTTCAGGTTTTGAGGCCAGTCCAAATACCAGCAAGCAGGACGAATCACGTGGGTCAACTACTGACACAGAACACCTCGAGTCCAGTGTCCTGAGGGAGAGGAGTCAGTCCATCATTACATCAACACCCGTTTCAACTACAGACTCCAAGATTCTCGAACACTTTGAGCAGATGAGGACACTTATCTCAGGTTTTCTGCATCAGAAGTCAGACAGGCAGCCCTTCTTTGACTACGTGGCATCAGAGGCCGAAAAGATGACTCAAGAAGAATTTGAAGAATTAAAGGGCAAGATATTCAGAGATATCGAAAATATTAAGAGTAACCGCAGACGTCAGCCATTGCCCAGAAGATCAGCCACTGTTACCACGGAGTCCCAGAGGGTCGGCCTACTGCCAACAACCACTCCACAGGCATCAAGTTCCACTCAAGCAGCACCTAGCAGCAGTTTTGTGTACTATACACCAAGCCCCATTGGCTTCAGCAACCCTACATCTGTCCTAACTGTACAGGACGAAGGGAGCAGACACAATCTGAGTGGAATCTTAAGCCAGCTACCAGATCTGACATCAACACAGATCGTCCAGCAGCCTCAGCAGCAGCAGCAACAACCGCAGCAGCAGCTCTTTACTATCACCACTTCAGCACCGCCTCAACAGCAGCAGCAGCCTCCTCAGTAGCCATCCAGTCAGGGCGGGTCTTTGACCTGCCAGGCCCTTTTCAGGGCCACCAATTCTTCCAAAAACAATTATTCAGCTACGTGTTCTTCCAATTCCCCTCCCAAAACAAAAAAGTTCAGTACAAATACTTATCACAAGAAAAAAAAAATTAAAGTCCAACACTTACACCACCCCAAACATGAAACAAATAACCCATGGTACTACACATAACCAAAAAGGCCACATAAAAAAAATATTAAAAGTAACTCCCAATATGGCCATTAATCAGCCCATTTTTAGATTAAAATCCATGGGATAGTTTAAAATCTGTAATTTAAAAGTCCAACACTTGCACCTTCCCTAGAGTTAAAAGGCATAATTACATACTTACCAACCCACAAACAGACAAACCCAATACCAAACATAACCCCCAAATAACAAACCCAGTACCAAACCTAATACCCAACCACCCCAAAAAAACCCAACCCCAGTAACCACCAACCAACAAACACCCAAACCCAAAAGTAGATAGAACCCATGCCAACGAACTGACAAACTATTTAGCAAACACAATCCCCCATTATTGAAAGCAAAACTAGTTCCATGGTTATATTTTCCAAATTTTTGTGATTAGAAATGACTATTTAAAATTGAATATTTCCATAAAAAAATTTCTGCTACAAATAAGTTTCCCAGCCATGAAAAAAGAAAAATGTTTAAATTATGATGTGGATTTGAAAATATATAAAATAATTATTCAATTTAGGATATTATGTGTCACTTTGTGTTTCGCTTTTGTTTAACAGTGGGTTTGTCTGTTTGTTGGGTGAGTAAGTTGTGTTTGTCTGTTTGTCTGTCTGAACAAGTTATGTTTGGCATGGGGTTTGTCTGTTTGTCCGTCTCAACAAGTTATGTTTGGCATGGGGTTTGTCTGTTTGTACGTCTCAACAAGTTATGTTTGGCATGGGGTTTGTCTGTTTGTACGTCTCGACAGGTTATGTTTGGCATGGGGTTTGTCTGTTTGTACGTCTCAACAAGTTATGTTTGGCATGGGGTTTGTCTGTTTGTACGTCTCGACAGGTTATGTTTGGCATGGGGTTTGTCTGTTTGTCCACATAGCTGATTAATTGTTTTTGGAATATTTGGTAGTCCTGAAAAGGACTGTTATAGTTAGTCCTGAAAAGGACTGTTTACTGCAACAGGACTTATATTCTGCCATCTTGCCAGGCCACCGCTCCCTCATTATTGAAGTAGTCCTTCAGGTAATCCCTCTGTCTTTTGGCCTCTCTAGCAGGGTTTCTGTCTTGGCCACCACCAGCAGCACCACCAATCAATCCACAATCACCAGGCACATCATCATCATCATCCCCCCCAGGCTGCTGACCAGCAGGTTGACCTTGATACTGGCTTCTGAGTATATTGTGCAGAACCACACAGGTCATGACCACTTCTCTAACTGTTTCTGGGGGTAGTTCAATGGTGGTCCTCATGACTCTAAATCTTGACACAAGGATGCCAAAAGCGTTCTCCACAACTCTCCTGCCCCTTGATATTCTGTAGTTGGCAATCCTTTCCTCCCTTGTTAACAGCCTTCTGCCATAGGGTTTCATGAGCCAGGTCTTCAGGGCAAAGGCATCATCTGCCAAAATGAAGTAGGGGACATCTCTACCACCCTGTGTTATAGGAGCTGGGTCAGGGAAGCCTATCCTGCCATCTTCAATCCTCCTCTTCAGCTGAGAGGCATTAAATATCTGGGCATCTGAGCAAGACCCTTCTGTACCCACATCCACCCATCTGAATTTGTACTGCCCATCTACCAAGGCCAACATGACAATGGAAAAGAACCCCTTGTAGTTGTGGTAGAGGGCTCCAGAGTTCTTGGGTTTCTTCAGGGCCACATGCTTTCCATCCAGGGCTCCCAGGGCATGTGGAACATTCCACCTGATCCTGAATTCCCTTTCCAGTTCTTTCCACTCATCTGGAGTAGTAGGACGTTTGAGGTACTCTCTGGTGAACTCATCCTGGATGGCCCTGCAGACCTCTGGTAGAAACTTGGAAATGGTGGATCTGCCAACCCTGAACTGACAGGATAATGATGTGTATGACTCTCCAGTGGCCAGATATCTGATGGTGAGGGCTAACTTCTCCCCAACACTGATAGGAGCTCTGTAGTTGGTGGCCTGCCTGGCTAGACGTGGTTCCAGTCTGGTCTTCATCATTTCAAAGAATTCTGGGGTCATCCTCATGTAGTTGGTGAATCCTGGAATGTCTGTGGCATACAGATCAGCCATAATGTTGTGGTAGGCCCCCCTCTCCTCTCTCTGCAGAAGCCATGGCCTGACCCACATGTTGTGCCTTCTTCTAGGTCTCTGTATGGGTGCTGGTGGTGCTGGTGGTGGTGGTGGTGGTTGCTGTTGCTGTGCTTGACGTAAAAAATGGAAATACATGATTATTTGTAACTGAATAAAAACCAAGAAAGCCCTAAGTTGTTGTTGAATCTGTCTTCCATTAAAAGGTGGCATCCTGGTGTGTTCCTAGAAAAGCAATGATGATTAGATCGCAAATTTTATATATATATACCCAGAAAATCCAGCAACTTTGCAAAACAATAATCGGGGATCGTGGTCTGGGGAGGCCTGAGGAGGCCTGAGGACACCTGAGGACGCCGGTAGTTAATCGTGTGTTAGTCGGCTCTTAGTCCCAGGAGGCCTGAGGCGTCCTGGGACCCAGTCGGTTTGTGTCCGACAGGATCGTGGTTGAAACCGACCCGAAAACTGGCTTAGTCGGTTCTTAGTCCCAGACCAGTCGGGGACTGTCTGCGGCCGCCTGAGGCGTCCTGAGGTGTCCTGAGGCGTCCTGGGGACGATCTGTTCTTAATCCCAGACTTCAGTACCGACCCAGTATTCCCGCCCATTTTTCTCTTTTTTCAACCGACTGTGCACGATTAAGGGTCGCCGACAGGATCGGGGCTTAATCCTTTGGTGGAACAGGGGCATAAAGATCAACCGACCTTTGACCTTGAAGTCAAATTCTGTTTTTCATGAGACTAGGTTGACAAAGATTGTCTTAACTTCTCAGGATCTTGAGCTTCCTTTGGCCTTCACAGCTATATATCTTTTAACTTTTTTCTCCTTTTTAAGGCTATCTAACACAGTTCCTCATTCAATGTCCTGTTGCTGCCTTTAAAGCCCTTATTCAGGCAGTTCCTGGTTCTCAAGATGATCCACTGTTTTCTATATCTAACGAAGGCAAATATGTCTCTAACGGATAGTATAGCCAGAAAGCAGTTAAAAAGACTTATTAATTCTGTTTTGGCACCATTTTAAATTCACTTTTAACTCCTTCAGGGGATCTGGCGCCTGCCGGGCCTTTCATCATATGGTGTCCATAGTGAAGCTATTAAGCACAAGCACCTGGGCCTCAGATTGTGTGTGGCTCTATGTTAACACTCCTCTCTCCTGGGCCAGGCTTTTCATCTACACCTACGTCCTTGATGGATATTCATTTGATTTTTGTAAAAAATCTTCAAAGATTTGCAAAAGTTATCAAATGTACTTTATTTTAATGGTTTGACATTGTACTTAATTTGGATAAATTTGCTTGCCTTGTTATGGTTAAAAATTTGATATTTCGCTTGGGTGACCCTTTGGTGACATTTGCAATGCTTGGCTCACCTTACTTGGCCTTTCCCCTTGTGCGGGGACGTGGATAAACTCACATGGACCTATGCAGTCAGTGTTGCTTTTATAGGGATTAATTTTTATTGTTTTACACGTATTCATCATACTTAGGTGTGGGTTGTAATAAGTGGGGTCTGATATATTTGGTCTTGAGTTTGACCTTTGACCCTGGGTTTGACCCTGTTTCTATGACCTTGTATTTGCACAGTTAGGTATTGGGTTCTGGCGTCAATGTGTTGGCTGAGTTTTCGTTGGTTTACAGCTAGGGCTAATAAGTAATTGAATTTTGACTATTTTACTTGGGGTGGGGGAATGTATTCGATTTTATTTATTTATTTATTTGGGGTTTTATGTCACTTTCAACACTGTACAGGTCATATCACGACGGGTAGTTGTGTCTCCTAGTACTTTTACATCAACAGTAAAGACAGAAAATCTGAGGCCAGAGAATGAAGAGAGAAATCACAGAAGAAACCAAAGACAGCAGTCATCACCTCCACCTCTAGAGCCTCAGGGGAAGTCACCTACCTACTGGGTAAGCCCTTGGATTCAATGGAGAGATAGCCATGGATGCTACACATCCTGACTCTAAGAGTTGAGGACCCGGGATAACCAGGCATATAGAAATTGAGGATAGAATTGAAAACCGGATCAAGAAAGATATCACCTAGTTCAGGAAGCATAAGCAATGCATGGTGACTAGAACATTAAGGAGCTTCAGTTGTGAGATATCCATTCCCATAGTAATCTAGAAATTAAGCGATGCAGCATGCACATGTTTCTGCCAAGAAGCCCCTACTCCAATTGAGAGATGCATTCACTCCATGTGTATGGGATCAATGATTGAATAACACTTGCCAATTGAAGTTATTAAGAAATTGCATGAAACACTGAAGGTCCCATCTCATGAGTGGACAGATACGCACACATGATGCAGATATTTTCAACCTCTTGAGGAGCCTGTTGACAAAGACATGTGCGGGCTTGACACAACAATGCAGGTAAATAAGCCTGCCTAGTAATGATTGTAACTGTTTCTTGTTATAAATTTCTTTGGGATGTATGTCCTGCAAGCATCTACTATCTGTGCACATTTGACTTGTGGATTAAACATTTTCCCAGCATTGATCTCTATCAATATTCCCATGCACATCATGGCTTTGGTGGGAGGTACCACTTTTTGGGGGTTGATAAAAAGCCCTAAAATCAAATAAGGAGTAAAGCATCTTGAATTCTGTGTCTGCATTGTCAATTTTGTGCATGCAAATGATAACATCCAAGTAATTGTATACGTCTGTCCCTTTGAACTGTATAACTTGATGTATCACATCCGTGACACATTGACAGATGGTGCTTCCTGTTTTGAGGCCCATAGGAACACTCAGATTAATGTATGTGTGAATATCCCATTTAAGGACTACCCCCTACCCCAATTAAGTAGTCTGTTACTGTTTACTGTTCGAGGTCTAAAATACCATCAATAGGTGGCTTTATTGTCTGTACTAATTTCCACTTTTTCTTCCTTATGTAGTCCTGGCCTTTGTGTTGGCAGAATTTGCCTACCTCTTCAAAACAGTAGCTGCAAGCATGCTTGTGAATGACATTGTTTACAATATGATCCGAAGGCTGTCTGCAAGAGCTGTCATTGAAGCCATTACAGATTTTGTCCCGCCCTGTGTGTCTGGTAGTTTTGGGTGTAATTACACGGGCAGTGTTCCTAAGCCTTATTTTTAAAATCTGATCAGGATGCCTCCATGACACCTTACCCCTCTCAATATCCTGTAAGATGACCATGTGGGGCTGCCAGGCTGTCACCCAATTTGTCTCTAAAGCGTCCTTGAAAAGTGTCGCCTATAGTCAACCATTTTATTTTTGGCTGTGTTGCCAGTTTCTTCTTGAAGACAGCCTAGAAACCCTATTGCAAACTGTATTGGGCAGAGGTCTTTGTAATCTGGGAGCTGGCCCCCTAGACCGGAGAAACAGTGGTGGTAAGGCGATCTATGTATGCCAGATTTTAGAGGTTTACCTATAGTTCCGTGTTGCTGCCTGTCACAGGGTCAGAATGAGATTCACTTGGTAAATGAAACCAATGTCTTATCTGGTGTAAAATTATATTTATCTGTCTGTAACCAACATATAATTATACAAAATAAAAATCCTGCATTCACATACAACTATACAATGCAAGCATACAAAACCACAATATAATTACACACCACAATCACAACCGAGTTCACACATTCACATACATAAATATACATACATTTATGTTATACCAGCACAACATCAATATTCAATACAAAATGTCAATGTTTATTCAACCAATAAGTCAGCAAAATCATCAAGTCAGCAAAATCATCAAGACAGCAAAATCATCTCAGGACTGTCCAAGTGTTAACTCCAGCAAGTATAACACCACATAATAAAGTCAAGCATCCAACATCAAAACATGACTAAACTCCAGCAAGTGTGACATCAAGAAATAACAACCATCCAATGTCAAAACATCAGTCACTAGCTCCACCAGCATGGAACTCCCCAAGCAACCACTGACACCAGCTACAAATAATTCAAAACACTATCCCAATACATCAACATAAAATACAACTGATTTTACAACACACAATAAAAGACTTGAGATAATATAACAATATTTGTATGTGTGATCAACTATTTACATTTATTCTATATAAATACATGATTTATATGTAGAAATTATGATAACTTATTATTCACTGTAATTATAAACTGTGATGAAAATAATCATATACCTGCAATGCTGGCATATAAAGCAACAAAGAATTTCCCTCCAGAAATTCTCTCCCAAAGGACAGATGTTGACAACTCAACTTCTGCTACACAACTAAATGTTTTCCCCCACAGAAAGACTTGCACAATGTGAACACTACCAATATTGAAATCACCTAAAACCCCTTGATTCAAAGCAACCCACAGTGAAACATGTTTTCATACACAGAGGTGTGAAACAACACAAAGTGACAAAACCATATTAAACCCAGAATGTACACATGTGGAACCACAAAACTTGCATCAATTTTTCCAAATGATGAAATCACAATGACCCCAATAGAATATCTATAAAACTTATGAAATCACTTTGTGACACTGCCCTTGTAGCCTTTCCAGTTGAGAAAGTCCAGTGACACCTGGGATGGAGAAGCATTACTCTAGTCACTTAACTGTGGGTATGCCCATTTTCGACTGTGCATGTGAGATACACTGTCGTCTTCTGAGTATGATGATAACACCTGCCGACTGTTCTTACCGACAGATTTATGCCTATGAGTCATGGAGCACTGTTTGCCACATGCCTGCGATTTCTTATGAGAGCTGTGTGAAAGGGCTGAGCCTGGTTAACATTCTACCGACCTGTCCAACAGTTTTACTTCTAATTCTATGTTCTTCTGCTCTACTGCCTGCATTTTCCTTGGGATCAGGTCGAGTTTGGAGTCTAATTTGGCATGTACCTACTTCCGATTGTCCCTGATCCATGTTCTAAGCTGAGGTTGGACTTGTTGGTGAGTCCTGCACATCCTGAACGCTTTCCAGATGTGAAGTTTGTAGATCTGGTGCTGGGGCACTCGAGTTAAGATTGCCTGAACACCTTATTCCTACTGGTTTGTAATGTATAATATCGCATTTGTAACATTTTAACACTTGAGTGTCCAGATTTGGTAGCCATTAACAAGGTTAACACAGTATTATATGTAATGTT
Source organism: Sabellastarte sp. h YS-2021 (assembly GCA_964017235.1). NCBI lineage: Eukaryota > Metazoa > Annelida > Polychaeta > Sabellida > Sabellidae > Sabellastarte > Sabellastarte sp. h YS-2021. The sequence goes on along the minus strand of OZ024927.1, from coordinate 160,801,374 downwards.
AAGCTAATTATTTCAAAGTGTGTTTATTCCAAGGAAGCAAAATTAAGAATGAAGCAGAGGGAGAAGGGGAGAGTATAAACAAGTGATGACGGGAAATGTGAACACAGTTCAGAGGGTGACAGAGTCACCCTGAAATGTTTGTTAAAAGGTTTGTGACCTGGACTACTATTACAACAGATTACACAAATTGAGAAGCACTACCAACATAGTTATAAGAGTTTCCCAATTAGGGCAAAGGAAAGAGGTCATGCCATATTTGTCGAGTTATTTTTATGATTAGTAGCAATCGGGAGCAGGTGGTAAGGGTTAATATTTTCATATGTAACACTTGCATTTTTACTCGGGTTTATTTTCCTCCCTTTATCTCTGATTTGGACGAATGGGCCTGATAAAATGCAAGAAGAGTTTTAGCCTCGGTATTATTTTTTCACGAAGAATATTCATTGCACGTTTTATACTCGCAAATACAAGCTAAAGTTACTTTAGCCAAACATTATTTTAAATTTGGTAAAGCTTCACTTTCAAGATCAATTGTCACATAATTGAATTGTACAAGTATGTGACCCAACAATAGTTAAACAAGAAGTTAAAAATTATCTTTCTGTACTACTACTGTCATAATCTACTACCTCGATCACATTTTTCTGTACTGAGGTCAGTAGCTACAACCAAACCGGCTTGTCCACCTATGATTGTGATTCGGCCTGCCTCATATTTGAGTAGTATGTATTCAGTCTGATTTGCATTTGGGTACTATACACTCTGATTGACTAGACACAGCTTGGACGATGATATATGTTCGGGATTGCCTCTATAAAATGTTTTGAAAAAACCTTCCTAAGCCTCTCATAAGCTGGAGGGGTGAAGGTCAAGACAGGATGGACATACAAGGCGCCTCATTCAACAGGCACTACCCAGAAACAAGATGTCTTTTAAAAGGCATCAGGACAAAGTCATTTAAGTAGAGGTTTATTTTGTGCACCTATTTTGGCAAATATATCTCAATTTAGTTGTATCATCCCTATTTCATACATATGTCAGAGCAAATCATTCAAAGTAAAGTTCAGGTGTATTAGTTTATGAGTAATAACAGGATTTTCACCATATGTAAAGTCTTTTTACAGTGACATTTTCTGTTGTTTGACACCTTTGTGCTCTCGTCAGATATATCATTAGTAAAAGTTGTTTACTGTTTCTTGCCTTCTGAAAGGCCAGATGGGCTGGTTTGGAAACTATGACAACAGATTTAAGATCCACATGATTATTGGTCAACCTTTTCAACACTCGGTCAGTTACGCTTCAACATCACATTAGAGGTCCTCAGTGGCCTAGTGGTTAGCAAGTTTGGCATCTAATCATAGGCTGTCACCACTGTGGGTTCGAGTCCCACAAGTGGCAATTCTGAGGACCTGTCCCAATATGACCCTGGCTGTTGAACGGGACGTAAAACCCCAACTTTGACCTTTGTCAACATCACATTAAAGGTAAAATTAGTACAATTATACACTCTTTAACTTCTAGAATAAAGTGATCATGCCAGTTCCCATTTCCCCTTTAAATCCCACGCTTCTTTGATCTGACCTTTGATATAATGAAGGTAATTGTGGTACTGCATCAAGTTTGGAGACTTTAAGAGCCTTGTGCCTTTTATCACATGACGTTCTGCCACCCACAATTTACACAAGACAGGGCTCTGATCTGATAAGATATCACAAAGAAAGTGTTCTTTGCCACTACTTTCTTTCCATTCAAATTTGTTTTTGAAGCCCAAGTCTTACTACAGGCAGTTGTTTCGGGTGACTGTAGACAGCAAAAAAAGAACCTCTTTGTCACCTAGCTACAGATTTATAGCAACAACTGTGATTTAAAAGATAATTAGAATTGAGAAGGAAATGGCCATGATTGGTCACAGAAAAGATGCAGAAGGAATTTACATAAAATATACTGTAAATATATTATAATTAAAGATGTAGGATAATACAGAATTAGCAGGAACAGCTGCATACTAGCCTGGGATATCATAAGACAGCTTACAGGTACATTAGGTTAGGAGAGATGATCTTCTGGCTGTTGAGCAGGAACCCCAGCTTTGACCTTTGACCTTTTGAGAAGCGATCTTGATATCAAACGTGATAGGCAGAAATTTTGAACAGTTTAAAACTGCATGTGAGTGGCCATGGGAAGAAGTACATATCAAAGAACTTCACTGACATACATCTGGTAGAACATGAAGGAATGAGGCATTATGTAAATGGTCTACAAATGTAACCAATACCATCTGTGGTGTGACTTTATTTATTTATTTGGGGTTTTACGTCACTTTCAACACTGTACAGGTCATATCACGATGGGTAGTTGGAAGGTTTTTGTTTATTTGGGGTTTTACGTCGCTTTCAACACTGTACAGGTCATATCACGACGGGTAGTTGGAAGGGCAGAGGAAACCAGTACATTGAGTTCGCTAGGGTTGTGTACTGTAAACTGCCGACCAACGGCAAGCAACTACCAGCTTTCCCACTTACGGCCATGACGGGGATCGAACCCCGGCCGCAGAGGTGGGAGGCGAGAGTGTTACCACTCTGCCACCGTGGCCCCCGGTGGTGTGACTTGAGCATTATATATTAAGTTTATGTCTTATCTTAACTTGGAAAGCAGAACATTTTAATTTTGTTGGATATCCCGAAATCATAATGATGTATACCAAGAAATCATAAATAAAACGTTCATCTAGTTTGAAAAAGTATTTCAATCCACCAAAATTGACACAACAATACCCACTATACTATTGTCAAACTTATTTCCCATGTGCATTTTGAAGAGTTACAGTAAACGAACCTTTCTTTGTTGACACAAAGTGTTTACAAGTGACACACAAGTGTTTAACTAGATGTATCATAAAAATCAGAAAAAAGTAAGAAACAGTAACAGACCTCAAAATATCCTATGCCTCAATATATGCAAACTAAACTAATTTAGTCATGTTACACTCTTCTTACATAAATTACACTGGCTTCCCCTTCAATACCACATACTGCTTAAATACAATCTTCATTCTTACAGGGCAATGATTTTAATCAACCGCTGTATCTGTCCTCTTTGCTTAAGCGTTGTGATCTTGCAGGGGCAATTGCCTCTGATTGTCATCAACCAGACCAAACAAACATATGGGGAACACATTTCACTTATAGTATATCATACTTTATAACAATCAACTGAAAATAACATAGGCATTTTGGGGTTAACATTAAACAGCAACTCTTTTCTAACATTTGATTAAGAGGTTTTGTGGATAAACCAGGGTAACAACCTTGTCACATTTCCTCTTCAGACATATATGCCTGATACAAACTGATAGATGTTCCCTTTCATATCTCCATTATATTGTCTGATCTGCACAGTTTTGAAGAGGATATTTGACTTTGTGAAGCATATAATGCCTCACTCCTCCATTTACTGCCAGACTTGTATTAGTAAAGTGTGTATATTGTAGCATTCCCTATATTTTTGGGAACCCACTGGCAGCTTCCAACTGTGCAAAAAATTCCACCCAACTTAGGAGGCATGACGTTCACTGCCAATAACTTCCTGTAACAGTAGGATGTCATTTATGTACCTCTTCAGTTGTCTTTTCTTCCTAGTCTGCCTCTTTTTGTGTCTTCAGTTAAGCAGTATATTTGTCGTAGCATTATTATATTTTTACAGCACCTTGACAATATATTTTCTGGGTTAAAAAGTGCTCATTGTTCTCCTTAAATCTGATTCTGTTCTGTAACAAAACTGTAGCTGAAGGTATGTAGCTGGCTCTTGCTGAGGGTACAGCATTCCCCGCATCTTCCAAGATTGTCAGTACAAAAGCAGTTAATCTGGGATGATATTACTTTTTTCTTTAGAAGGTTTAAATCATCTATAAAAATATTCATTACCACTAATTCTTGTGTATATTGCAATCATCCTAAAAAATAGTATTTGAATTGGAAATTTGAATAGTTATTGTCGATTCTCGAAGATTTATCGGGGACAATCTTCACGCACTGCTTTGTACCACCCATCATGGTATGACCTGTATGATATGGTAAGTGGTGTTAAACCCAAATCTTTTATTTAACACAGAGGGATACCGGAAACATCACCATTAATGTAACTAGGTGACTTCAAATTACCATTTCATTTCCCCAAACTATGTAGACATGCAAGTTTATATCTGACCATGGTGGTCATATTCACAATGTAATCATAACAATATGCACTCAAAAGGGCAACATTTCAACACCTGGAAAATTTAAAGTTAAGGTTTTGCGTGTCGTTCAGTGCCAGGATCATAACGGGACAGGCCCTTAGTCTTGTCATTTGTGGGAGTCAAACCTACACCTGTGATAATACGCCAAACCTGCTAACCACTAGGCAACCAAGGGTCCTTCAATAGCTTCAAAGGCATTTACAGTGTCATACTGAACTTCCAATGGCCGTTTTTATGACTAATGGCCCTTGGCACAGGCTGGTGTTATACTAATCCCTATTTTTCATCAATTCATAAAATAATAAAGAGTAATTAATCATGTTACATCAAGCAAATCAAAATTCACTGTATTGAAAGCTGCTATTACTCAACAGTGCAATGCAATAAAATGTTGCAGAATACAGCATAACCCCAAAGTATAATGGATCAGATGAGATTTATTATTAATGATGGTGCCCCGTTGTTATAGAAAGCATTGCTCATTTATGGTACTTATTCTGTGTGCTGGCACAATAAAAAAGTGAGAGGAATGCCTTAAGCCTTGTAACAGGTATTTTACACAGTTTAGTGAATTCTAAAGCTCATGAGCAGCAGCCGTCTGAAATCTTTGTCCTTCAAATCCCTTGTTTGAGATACTAAAAAGTATGAACATCAATATACCTATTTAAATGACATTTTAACAAAACAAACCTAAATTTACATATTCATCCCCTTTCACAGATGATCTCAGAAGTCATACTCTAACCTTTCTTAAGGCTCAAATTTATACCATATATCTTTTACTCAAATACATATTTGGTAGATATTTGGTACTCATAAGCAGCTGTATGTGTAGGATATATAAGCTGACCTCTCTGCCTGTGACCCCTTGTCCCAGGCAATGGGAGTTCTCCACTGGGATTGATGTAGGCCTTAGAGTATCTCGGGACTGGCTGGCCCAGGCTGACCCTGGTGTCCCCCTCTTGGTTGTTTTCACACATCATCATTTTATCTGCTATTGAGCTCCTCAGCTCATCTTTTATGTTTATACTTACCAGCTTTCACGCTGCATAATTTTACATGTCTTTTATTTACCATGTTATTGCTATATCTGTATCTATGTATTGGGCCTTTTACGTCTTTTGTATTGTACTTAACCTACTAATTATGTGTGTAGATGAAAAGGCTTATCCCAGCATGCCATTTACTTACTTACCTATGTCACCTTATCTCCTGCTGGACAGGTTATGATGCTGCATCGAGGTAGGAGGCTTAGAGTCTTCTGTTGTTAGTAAGATGGACTTCCGCCAGCCACAATTTACACCGTGTAAAAGCTAACACGAGACATGACACAAATCTCATGAAATATCTCCAAGGAGCTGTTTTCTGTCACTACTTACGTCCTATTTATTCATATTTGGTTTGCTTTTTATTTAAAGTTAATGTCTTTCCACAATTTAAGAACCATGTGATTTTAAGACATTCACAATTTCAGAAATATTGACACAGATATTTATTCAACATATCACATACTACATGGTAATTGAAAATTCAAATTAATATAATTACAATTTTCTGCATAATCGACCGTTTTCATCTGTTGAGTTTTTGAAATATTTAACTTAAGCTTGTGATCATCCTCACTCAGATTAGTTTTCTACCGAAAACAAGACAGTTTTAGAGACATGTTTCGACTTTAATAGTATCTCACGAAGAAATGGGCTAAAATAATTCATACTTTAATGGTAGGGCTAATGAATTTTAATTTGAACACATTGAAATAAGTACTCAAACCACATAGGTCAGCAATCAAATGGTCTATCGAATTATTCAATCCTGTGTCAGATGTGCTGCTAAAATTGACATTTTAACAAGATTAGCAAAGTCCTTTTCCATTTTATATACATATGAGCCATTTTTGTATATAGAGACTTACATTGGACTGAAGCCCACTAAGCATTTTGATAAAACAGTTGCTATTTTGGGGAAAAGTGAGTTGGGATTAATGATTCAGCTGTAAATACACAGAAGGGTGAGATTAAGTAAGCTTTTTGCCTTGGGACAAAATCCATGAACCTTAATGGGTAGATATATAGGCAAATTATAGTAGCATGAGCAATGAACGTAGATAGTAATGAAATTTGTTACATCGACCCTGCGCCTTTTATGTATTGTTTACTGGTATTAGATGGACATTTTTTGTAAATGGGTGTAAAAGTGATATTTGACAGAGAAAGTAAATCATGTAAACTAATTTGATAAGACATGCTCTTTCAGGCTTATTTGCCCTGTTCACCTTTTCTCCTTGTGGGAAGATTTCTGTCACATTGAATTTGACTAAATATGCTTCATGATTGTAAAAGCATACCGAGAGACAATGGACATGAGCGGCTTATTCCAATACTATGTGTATTAAAATCATTGAATGAATGCAGTTAGGTAACTGCTATAAATATTAGTTTATTACCTAGATAACAACTCTTGATATTTTCTGATAGACCAAACCAGAAATGTGATCAAAATCAATATTCCATGTGATGTAATTGTTGGAAAGATATGTGATTTCTTATCTCTGATTTCTCTCATAATCAGCTTTATTTCAGGGGGGAAGGATATCACAGTCCACCTGTTATTGCAGAAAGAAGATATTGTCTGTTAGATACAAATATAAAGCCTTATATATTAATATCATTAAACAAATATCTTTGGATTTATCTTTCTGGAGTTATCTTTCTCCCACACAGGTTAGATGACTTAAAGTGTATCTGCTGGTTAATGGAGAATTGTATGGTGTGTCCAAGGATTAAACATCTGGCTGCAACAATCTAAAATAGCATACCCGTCTTTACAAGTAAATGTGTCATTTCTATTAACCTTTGCCTTTTTAAATAGTTGCAATCTGTAGATCTCTCTTCATGCACAAGGCGGCGGTTTCTTTTTATATTTGGTGTACCTAGCACACAGTAAGACACGAACTAGTTCCACACGAAACATCTTTGCACACAGATTATACAAAATAAAGTTGATCACATAATTCAAGTAGTATGGCACAGAGGTGAGATACTTGGCAGCAAACAGATGCCATTGTGGATAAATTCCACTGAAACCAACCAGGCCATAATACTGAGCAAATAGCAACACCCAGGTTATGCAATAAGGTAGGTTAAGGATCACAAAAGCCATGGAAACCACAAGTAGCAATGTAGCTATATTGTAGTCATTCTTTTTCCTGTATTGTATTGGCTTGTCATTGCTGAAACTCACCCTTCTTTGTATAAAGTGCTTCTGCTTAGTGTAGATTTTACTCAGTATATATACATTTAAAGTGCATATGATGACAATGGGTATTATTATAGATCCAAAAATTAGCATGATCACTGTTAATATGAAATAAACCCTAGCACTTCCAGGCAGTACATCACATTCATTGCCATATGGTAGATCCACTATCCCCACCGTGAAGACTATAAAAGAAGTACAGAGGAAGCAGAGCAGACCTTCGATGGCAATGACCTTTCTGACGTAAAAGGTGCAGCTAAAGCCCGCTCTTTTCAGAGGATATATTACCCCGATAAATCTCTCGACCGTAAAAGTTGTCACCAGTAAAGCTGACATAAGACGGCTAGTGTAAGACAAATGGGTGATAAGCACACAGACAACGTAAGAGTGTTTCACTATATCCAGACCAATGTGAGGATGCTTTAGGCAGTAGTCGAACAAGACAGTCATCAAGGAGACATTGTCAGACACACCAAGAGCAGCCAGATACCAAGATGTGGCCCGCTTTCGCATCCGCATGTTCAGAAATACAGTTACTGAGAGACTGTTGCAGATTAGACCAAGTGGGATGATGATCAGCAACGAATAGAGCATAATATCCTGACTTAAACTGTACACATCATTTATGTTTTCATCTTCTATAATTAAACTGGTATTGTTTATAAATATCCTGCTAGAATTATCTCTTTTACTGTCTTCCCAATTTTTTGTACTAAACAGTTCAAGACGTTTGCTTTTTATATATGATGATACAGTTAGATCCTGACTTGAAGGCATCATTGTAGAATTACTTGCAATGTCTAGTTTCACGGCTGTGACACTCCCAAAATTTGTTGTGTTTTCCATTTTCACAGGAGGTTTTATACGAAAATCCAGTCTCTCTCTACTGTTAACTGAAACTGCTTAGGCAAGTTAACATAAAGGAGTGGCATGGCAATTAAATGTAATATTGATGCCCTTATTTTTTGTCCTTTTGAAACCCGAGTAGAACCTTTGACAGTATATTATAAAATCTATTTGGAAAAAAATCCTACACAGTTACAAAATTTATCAATTTCACTTGATGGAACTTATATTTTTATGAAATTTGAAACAACTTTAATTGTTTTAAAGAAATCAGTTGTGTAGTTATATTCAATTAAAGCTTGCCACTCTTAAAGTCCCAATGGTTTGAACCTGTTTCTATTTTACATGGGATGGGTAAAGCTAATAATATCATTTGAATTATTGGTCTTGTTCCCTAAAGGAAGGAAATTCGACGATTGTCCTAATGAATGGCCTTATCACTTTCCGTAGGTATTCAACTAGCAACTAGGTCAACACTGACACTGTTCATTATTTGCTGAAGTAATGGGATTTTATTTGTACCCATTGCAACCCGTGTGCTTTGATTTAATGCAGAGCCAGTTTACACAATCTTTTAATTTATCATTAGGAAAATTGTTATGCAACATTATTACACAATGTTAAATAACCCCAAGCATAATTAAAGGCCATTTCCAGCATGCTGTAAAGTTCCATTGACTTCTGTCTTTATTCCATTTGAATTTTTAAACTTGATAATTTTATATGAAACAGAGACAATAGGACATTAGGACAGCTACCTGCTTCAAACTGAAATAATAGACATCACCACTTTATTTGTTTAAGCTCCGTTAATGACAAAATACACTCTTCTACCCTGGACTATTTGGCGGACAATGATGCAATAGTAACTGTTATTGCATCTCATTCAGTATAACTTCACATGACAAAATCGATTTTATTATCCACTACGCACTGCATTTCCCCTAAATATGGAGAAAATACAGACCGGTATGTATTTTTTGTATACACCAGTGCCCTGGTAATATCAGTAGCATAGAAAACAGAAGGGGGGATCATATCTTTTGGCCCCCCACCTTTTGACACTGGAAACCCATGATGTCTGATGAATTTTAGAATTTTTTTCAAGACATTCACAGTCTATCAAGATTAAATATATTTTGAGATTAACTATTTTAACCAGATGAATCCAACACAACTTAAATTTATAAAAAATATAAGCTTAAACATATAATATTAAGAAACATATCCATGTAATTTAAAGTGCAATGAGATACTGATGTAGCCACTGTATGTTTTAAATATGTTGCTAAATTTATGTCACAACATTTGACTATTGTTAGGGACTTTAAGATGTCATTGCAGTTTGTAGTAGGTAACTGAGCCATAAGAGCATGTGGTGTTGAAAGTGTGTTAGTGTCCCAAATGTAGCATAAATAATATTTTTAAAATAATTGAGTTTTGACAGAAAGGCCTGTCAGACAGCACTATAACTCGAGTGTTTTTGGTTTGTATCCTGAGCAGTTTCTCATCTACATTTTCTTTTGCAAAGCGGGATACATTTAATGAAACTTGTTAATGGTATTTTCATTACATGAAAGAGTTTTTAGAAGGGATGTTATAGATGGATGAGGGGATTCTCTACAACCAAAATGAGGTGTGCGTACCTTTTTTACACATAGTGTCAATTTTTGGGAGATGATTGTAATTGGATCTTTGAATATTATAATGATGGAAACAAAAATATGATCCATAAAGCCCAATCATGCTGCCGTCATCGCCACATAGATTTGTTTCGGCATGTAATAACTTAGAATATATTTTACTTAGAACTTTTAAATTTGGCATGTGGGTAACATAAGAAACATTGACAGATCAAAATATAGGTCATCAAAATATAAATGCAATTATACACAACTTTATTCTTGTTTCTTTCTAAAGCTTTGGGCAAAAAACATATTGCTTGTTATTCATTTCAACATCCATAGTGCATCCTTTTTTACAAGGGGGTAATGGTCATTGATGCAGTGAGTTTGGGTATGTTGTGCCTGGTTGTTTTCATGGGATGCAAAATCCAGTCATTCTGTAGCGCAATCACATTGATTGCATTTCATTGTCCAAGCCTCCTAATATGTTTTAACCCAATAACCCATTGACACTATTAATGCTGGACTTAAAACCTACTAGGTTGACAAATTATTTTTAAAGCACTTTATTCCCATAAATATATAGTAAGTTTGTAATACAACAAAGGTTAAAGTATAGGGTTTTATGTCCCATTCAATAGCCAGAATCATACAGGGATAGGGCCTCAGCATCCCCACATGTGGGATTAAAATTCATTACCCCAGAGATGGCTGCCTATGATTAGATGCCAAATACAGTTTTAGCAAAATTTTAAACAATTTAGGTTTAACTATTTGCAGATTAGTGTGGATCCAGAATGGATATGAGTTTAGAGACCCTATGGCCTAATGAAGGTCTTCTTTGAGCAATTTTCTAGTTTCTTAATGCCCTCACCCTCCAACTGCTTCCCGAATTTTGCTTATGTTAATTTGCATGTTGGAATTTGATCATTTTGTGTGTAATCATACTAGTGTTAAAGCAAAATTAACCATTGATTTTTTTTGTATATTCTCAATGATACAGTAACTTCTGTTAGTGTAAAAGTTTGTCGTATATTCATGGAAGATTCATTTAAGATTAAAGACAAATTCTTCAAATTATTTTGCAGTTTACGCCCACTTTACCTTTGTTCCACAAAAATGATAGTAAGAGTGTGAAATAATAGCTTTGGGCTCAACCCCCCAAATTACAAAAGTATTTACATTTTAACTTAACATCCCCTTGACTCCTTGAGAATGGTATGACTTCAACCGATGTCATAAGTTAACACAACGGCTGAGTTTAACTTTGGCCCCCCCCACTTTTCATACGCTTCCTACGCTACTGAATATGGACAATGAGTGCTTGCAAATTTCCTTTTGTTCAACAATATCTTGGAAAATATGTAACTAACAAATATGTATTATATATTAGAAAGGTATTCTTACAGCACTTCTGCTCATGTTTGTTGCATAAAAATCCATGCAGAAATGACTGAGATATCACAAGTTCAAGATTGAAATTTTCATATTCACGGTTGCCACTGCTTTTGACAGCCTTTTTCATGTTCACTCATTAAATATTCGTATTATTAAAATCATAAATTGTACAAAATGGTGAATAATAAAATTAAAATATCCCTCATCAGACATATACAGAAAAATACGCACTCGTGCAATTCTGTTATCTTCATTCGTGATATATTTTTTTTCTGTATTTGTCATTCGCAAAGTTTTCCTATTATACTGCACCTTCTCCTCCCACTCCAGGGTCAGTAACACAAGATTGCAGATAAACATAATTTACGAAGTAGCAGTAGTAAATACAGTGAAAAACAAATAACATTTTCTTTACATATGAGATACAATTAATATTTAACTATTTGAACGTTCTCTTCGTTCAACATAGCACAGGAGGAGAATGTGCTTGCTTATGCCCCTGTTCCACCAAAGGACTAAGGCCCGATCCTGTCGGCGACCCTTAATCATGGAGAGTCGGTGAAAAAAATGGTGAAATGGGCGGGAATACTGAATCGGTATCAAAGCCTGGGATTAAGTACAGATCGGCCTCAGAAAGCCTGAGGAGGCCCCAGGTGGCCCCAGACAGTCCCCGACTGGTCTGGGACTAAGAACTAATTAAGCCAGTTTTCTGGTCAGTTTCAACCACAATCCTGTCGTACACATACCGACTGGGTCCCAGGACGCCTCAGGCCTCCTGGGACTAAGCCCCGATTAAGTCCCAGCGTCCTCAGGCGTCCTCAGGCCTCCTCAGTCTTCCCCAGACCACAATCGCCGATTCTTGTTTTGCAAAAAAGCTGGATTTTCTCGGTATATATATATAAATTCCGCAATCTAATTATCATTACTTTTATAGCAACACAGCAGGATGCCACCTTTTAATGGGAGACAACTTCAGCAACAACTTAGGGCTTTTTTAGTTTTTATTCAGTTACAAATAATGATGTATTTGCTATTTCTACGTAGACCACAGCAACCACCACAACCAGCACCCCCACCACCACCACCACCAGCCATACAGAGACCTAGAAGAAGGCACAACATGTGGGTCAGGCCATGGCTACTGCAGAGAGAGGAGAGGGGGGCCTACCACAACATTATGGTTGAACTGTATGCAACAGACATTCCAGGATTCACCAACTACATGAGGATGACCCCAGAATTCTTTGAAATGATAAAAACCAGACTGGAACCACATCTAGCCAGGCAGGCCACCAACTACAGAGCTCCAACCAGTGTTGGGGAGAAGTTAGCCCTCACCATCTGGCCACTGGAGAGTCATACACATCATTATCCTGTCAGTTCAGGGTTGGCAGATCCACCATTTCCAAGTTTCTACCAGAGGTCTGCAGGACCATCCAGGATGAGTTCACCAGAGAGTACCTCAGATGTCCTACTACTCCAGATGACTGGAAAGAACTGGAAAGGGAATTCAGGATCAGGTGGAATGTTCCACATGCCCTGGGAGCCCTTGATGGAACGTATGTGGCCCTCAAGAAGCCCAAGAACTCTGGAGCCCTGTACCACAACTACAAGGGGTTCTTTTCCATAGTAATGTTGGCCTTGGTAGATGGGCAGTACAAATTCAGATGGGTGGATGTTGGTACAGCTGGATCTTGCTCAGATGCCCAGATATTTACTGCCTGTCAGCTGAAGAGGATGGTTGAAGATGGCAGGATAGGCTTCTCTGACCCAGCTCCTATAACACAGGGTGGTGGAGATGTCCCCTACTTCATTTTGGCAGACGATGCCTTTGCCCTGAAGACCTGGCTGATGAAACCCTGGTAGAAGGAACTACAGAATATCAATGGCCAGGAGAGTTGTTGAGAATGCTTTTGGCATCCTGGTCTCAAGATTCAGAGTGATGTTGACTACTATTGAATTAACCCCAGAAACAGTCAGGGATGTGGTCATGACCTGTGTGGTTCTGCACAACATACTGAGAAGCCAGTATCAAGGTCAACATGGTGGTCAAGAGCCTGGAGATGATGAAGATGATGATGTGCCTGGTGATTGTCGACATATTGGTGGTGCTGCTGGTGGTGATCCAGACAGAAACCCTGCTAGAGAAGCCAAAAGACAGAGGGATTACCTCAAGGACTACTTCAATAATGAGGGAGCAGTGGCCTGGCAAGATGGCAGAATATAACTCCTGCTGCAGTAACCAGTCCTTTTCAGGACTAATAACCAGTCCTTTTCAGGACTACCAAATATTCCAAAAACAATTAATCCGTTGTGCTTGTTCAAAATAACCCAAACATTACTAAACATAAGTCACCCAACCAACAAACCCCATGGCCAACATAATTCACCCACCCAACAAACAGACAAACGCAATGCCCGACAGAAGTGCCGCAACCAACAAACAGACAAACCCCATGGCCAACATAATTCACCCACCCAACAAACAGACAAACCCAATGCCCGACAGAAGTCATGCAACCAACAAACAGACAAACCCCATGGCCAACATAATTCACCCACCCAACAAACAGACAGAAATAAATGCCAGTCATCCAACTAACAAACAGACAAACCCAGTGCTAAACATAATTCTCAAAAGAAACACACAAAGCCAAACATAACTTCCTAAATTGAATAAATATGGCATATATTTTGAAAGCTACATCCTAATCTTACTTAAATTTGTTTTTTTTTGGGGAAAAATATTTGAAACAGAAATGTTTTCCTGGAAAACTTAAAATTAAAATCTTTTACTCCACTTCACAAATATTTAGGAAATATAACCACCAAACTGGTTTTCTTTACAATGATGGGGGCTATGTTTGCAAAATAGTTTGTCAGTTATTTGGTTTGGGTTCTATTTGCTATTGGGTTTGTCTGTTTCTTGGTTGGTGGTTATATTTGGTATTTGGTTTGTGTGTTTGTGGGTTGGTGGTTAGGTTTGGTATTTGGTTTGTGTGTTGTTTAGTTGAGGGTTAGGTTTGGTATTGGGTTTGTGTGTTTGCGGGTTGGTAAGTATGTGATAATGGCTTTTAACACTAGGGATGATGTAAGTGTTGGACTTTTTTATTAAAGATTTTAACCAATCCCATGGATTTTAAGCTAAAATGGGCTGATTATTGGCCATATTGGGAGTTTAATTTAATATTTTTTTCTGTGTGGCCTTTTTTGGTTATGTGTGGTACCATGGGTTATTTGTTTCATGTTTGGGGTGGTGTAGGTGTTGGACTTTTTAAAAATTTTTTGTCATAAGTATTTGTACTGAGGAGGGGAATTGGAATAACTTACAGCTAAATAATTGTTTTTGGAATATTTGGGTGACCCTGAAAAGGGCCTGGCAGGTCAAAGACCCACCCTGACTGGATGGCTACTGAGGAGGCTGCTGCTGTTGAGGCAGTGCTGTAGTGGTGATAGTGAAGAGTTGTGGCTGCTGCTGCTGCTAAGGCTGCTCAATGATCTGTGTAGATGTCAGATCTGGTAGCTGGCTTAGTATTCCACTTAAGTTGTGTCTACTGCCCTCGTCCTGTACAGTTAGAACTGATGGAGGGTTGCCAAAGCCAAGGGGGCTTGGTGTGTAGTAGACATAACTGCTGCTAGCTGCTGCTTGGGTGGACGTAGATGCCTGTTGAGTGGTTGTTGGCAGTATCCCGACCCTCTGGGACTACGTGGTAATAGTGGCTGATCTTCTGGCTAGTGGTTGACATCTACGGTTGGTCTTAATGCTTTCAATATCTCTAAAACTTCTGCCCTTAAGGTCCTCAAATTCTTCTTGGGTCATCTTTTCAGCCTCTGATGCCACGTAGTCAAAGAAGGGCTGCCTGTCTGACTTCTGCTGCAGGAAACCTGAGATCAATGTCCTCATCTGGTCAAAATGCTCGAGTATCTTGGAGTCTGTTGAAACTGGTGTAGATGTGAACATAGGTTCACTCCTACTCTCCCTGAGGACACTGGAACTGAGGTGTTCTGTATCAGTAGTAGACCCACGAGATTTGTCCTGTTAGCTGGTATTTGGACTAGCCTCAAACCCTGAACTTCTGCTGGCCCTCTTTCGTCTGATATGGGTCTTAAGGAAAGCCATCTGCTGGTAGACCCAGGACTATCTCTTGGTCATCTCCCTTAGGGCTTGGCCAGATTGTAGTTTTGACAGCTTGCCATAATGCGTTTGCTGGGATTCAAAGGGCTGGAGCTTCAGTTCTGCAGAAATTTCTGCCCAGAGAGCCTCCATGTTCTTCTGTCGTGGAAACGTGCATGCTCCTTATCGTAGAGCTCTGGATGCTCCTTCACAAACTCCACAATTGCAGTTTCTTGGCTATCAGTAAAAGTTGAACAGACCCTGGCTCTCTTGGCTGTCGAGTGACTCTCTAAATCCTCCTCACACCTCTCTTCTTCTTCACAAGCTTCCTCAGTAAGTTCCAATCGCTCCTCAGTCTCTTGTGTACCCTTCTCTGTACCCTCCTCCGTCCTTTCCTCAATCCTTTCATTCACCTCTCCACTTTCCTTCTCCCTCTCCTCTGGCCTCTCATCCATCTTCTTCTTTCCTCTCTTCCCTCCTTTCTCTTTCCTCATAACTCCAGTTAATAACAAGAAAAGTAAAAAAGTAAAATGTGTCTCCTAACTGTAAAATTTGCCTTAAGCTCAAGTATTAAATGATATTTAAAAAACTAAAAAACCCTACAAAACAGTGACACACGTCTCTCAGTAGCCAAACAGTCAGTAACAACGAGAATGTGTGCGCGGTCGCTTATATAGTCCCAGACCCCCTCATTGCCACGTTTTAATTTCCGAGGCGCGGAAAACAGTCGTCTCTTAATCGGTTCTTAGTCCCAGGCCTCCTGGGGCGTCGTCAGACTGTCACAGACTAAATTTGTGTTGTCCCAGGCTGCCTGAGGACGCCGGCTTGGATCGGTTAGGGTCGGCTTCTCTTAGTCCAGGCTTAGTCCCAGACCCAGATTTCTTAGTCCCAGGACATCTGAGGCTTCCCGGGGCTAATGAAACCGATTCCCTTTCACACGCATGAAACTTCAAAGATCTGTTATGAGTCAGGGACTGCCAAACAGGCTTCATGGGACTAAGCTACGGAGGTCTGGGACTAAGGGTCGCAGGACGCCTGGGACAACATAGGACTGTGTAAATTTGGGTCTGAGGAGGCCTGAGGAAGCCTGGGACTGGACATTTTGTTGTCGGCAGGAAATGAGAATCGGTTTGGGTCGTGAAAAATATCAAACATGTTTGATTTCTCTCACGGCCACAACCGACAACTACCGACCCTTACAGGACATCTGGGATTAAGCAAATATTTGAAACCGACTCCCCAAAAACCCTTAATCAGGAAGCTTAGTCGTGTGGTGGAACACCCAAAAATACACAATCAAAAAGTGGTTTGAATTGCAAGTACTTTCAGGAAGGTACATGCAGGTACCCCACACATCACAGGTCAGCGGGTCAGTTTTACAGACACATCTGTGAAACTTGTGATGGATTGCATATGACAAAAAATTGTAGCCAAAAAAGTTATTAAAAAAACTAAGGGGCCACTGCAGGAATGCAGTGGCTGAGTGTCGTTGGTTCAACTCTGTATATAGTAGTAGATATGTGTACAATTCAAATTATGTTGATGTACAGTTATTTGATGTTCAGCAAGTGAAAAAGATGCTTGCAATGTATAGATACACGAAACCTAACATTTTGTTTTCGGATGTAGTCAAAAAGAAACCTGTATCAGATACTGTTAAAAGTTGTGTGAATACTAATTCTATGAAGGCCAAAATTGGCCTTGGCAAAAGTAACCAGCAGTCTGGTAATCACAATGTTGTCCACACATGTGTTGATAAACACAAAGACAAAAACACAGTAAAAATATTGAAAAATGTACTGATAGTATTGCTAACACGTGTCATACTAATCGTTTTGCAGTGCTACAGACTGTAAATTGTGATAGTGTTGACAATAATGAAGTTATTAGTACTGTTGTAGAAGATGCTTGTAATACTGATTGTCAGTCGACTGGTACTGCCAAGATTGAAAGGTATAAGCAGGGCAAACAGGAAGGTAAGAAAATTCTTAATGTTAACACTGTCAACTGTTAACCACGTCCACCTGACGACCTTGTAAATGCAAAAAGTACTTGTCGCGTTCACCCACAACCAGCAAACACATCCCACAATCGAGCAATCGCTTCAAATATAAATACTGTGGTTGGGGTTGGGGATACAAATGAGGGTGATAAATACGCGTTGGAAATCAACACAGCACTTAAAGGTGAAAAAATATGTGTGGCAAAGGAAAGTACTGCAAATGAAAAATTTCTGAATCAAAACCAACCTCTCTTTCGCTTTATTCCTATTTATGGGTTACAAAGCCGTATATATGATAGCAACAGTAATACTGTATGCAAGGACATATTGTGATTACATGAGAGGTTAAAGAAAACAGATGAACCTAATTATAGGGGCCTGCAAGTCCCTGTTCACTCAAAATTAAATTATGAAAAATGGTCCCAGTACTTAACCGAATATTGGGACTGGGAATTACCATTGTTAATAAAATATGGGTTCCCTCTCGATTTTGACAGAACAACTCACATTGTAAGTGAAAAAATTAATCATAAGAGTGCCACACAGTATCCTAGTCATGTAGACTTTTACTTGGAGGAGGAAATTCGCCATGGAGCCATGTTGGGTCCATTTCCTGAACCCCCTATTCATAATTTACACACCAGCCCCTTTATGACTCGGGACAAATCCAGTTCGGATAAAAGGAGGGTAATAATAGATCTCAGCTGGCCATTAGGTAACTCAGTTAATTCTGGTGTGACTCCAGATAAGTACTTAGATACGGATTTCGTTCTCACATATCCTTCTATAGATAATATTACTGATCAAGTACTTCACCTAGGTAGAGGTTGCAAAATTTTCAAAGTCGATATCAGTCGGGCTTTTCGCCATGTTCCAATAGATCCAAGGGATCTGGATCTTCTAGGCCTCCACTAGGGCAGCTACTTTCTCGATTTTTCGCTTCCCTTCGGATTTAAACACGGGTCTTCCATCTGCCAGAGAATTTCCGATAGTGTTAGGGTTTATTATGAAAAAAGAAGGCCACCAAGTGTGAAATTATATTGATGATTTTCTGTGTATTTCCCTACCATCCAAAATCAATGAAACCTACATCAGATTACAAGAACTACTAGCTGAACTAGGACTGACAGTCAGTAACAAAAAATTAGTTCCTCCCAGTACTCAAGTGGTTTGTCTGGGCATACTGGTGGACACAGTTCAATGTATCATATCTATTCCACCAGATAAACTCCAGTTCATAAAGCAATTGTGTCACAGCTGGGCTGTTAAAAGTACTTGTACCAAAAAAGAACTACAATCCCTGCTGGGGTCATTGCTGTATGTCGCAAAATGCATCAAGTATGCTAGGATTTTTCTAAATAGAATGTTGCATTTGTTAAGAACAAACTATAGTGCTAAGAAAATTCAAATTGATGATGATTTCAGAAAAGATTTAAAATGGTTTAATACCTTTTTGCCCATATTTAATGGTGTAACCTTCTTTCAGTACAACCCCAGCAAAACTGTGTACTGAGATGCCTGTCCCACTGGATTGAGGGCCATATATGACTCACAAGTATATGCCATGACCTTACCCTCCACCTGGAAAGATGACAATATTGCCCAACTTGAAATGATAAATATATTAGTAGCTCTCAAAGTTTGGCATAGGTCATGGTCCTGTCAAAGAGTACTCATCAAATGTGATAATTTGGCTGTAGTATCTGTGTTAAATAATGGAAGGGCCTGTGATCAAACTTTAGCCAAGTATGCCAGAAACATTTTCATGTGGGCCAGTGCTTTTAATGTTGACTTAAAAGTTGTACATGTGGCAGGGAAGATGAACCCTGTAGCTGATCTTTTGTCAAGGTGGAACATAACCCCCTATAATTTTCAGAAATTGCAGGACCTGGTTGGACCAGTAACATGGATTCCTGTTGGTGATACTTTATTGTACACTGATGAGTCTATCTAGAATTCTTATGTTGTGTTGCTTGTTCAATATTTACAGAATGTCAACCACTTGAGCGACACTTGACTGTATTGGCAACATCCAGACTGGCACAGGCCTTTTCACAATCTACCAAGAAGGCTTATTGGGCAATGTTCAAGACCTTCTTGGCCTTTGTGGCCTTCATGCACTGGGACTTACTCCAGGTGAATGTGTTCAGCCTGTTATGTTTCCTGGAATGCCTACAATTCAATGGAGTTAAGCATACTCAAATGGCAAACTATTTGTCAACTATAAGGTCCCAATTTTTTATTTTTGGTCTGGATGTAACTTATTTTACTGATTCTAGATTAAAATGATATCAAAGAGCCATACAGTTGCATGCCCCCCTCACGGTAAAATTGAACAAGATAATTGATATACCACTGCTTGTAAAAATTTCTGAAGAATGTGATTATATGTATATTGGCCAGATTTATAAAGCCCTTTATTTGCTTAGTTTCTTTTCGTTTTTACGTATGTCAAATCTAGTGCCACATAGTGTTGCTACCTTCTCACCTTTAAAACATCTAGCCAGAGCTGATATAATATTCAAACCAGGTAAAATGATAATACTTGTCAAATGGTCCAAAACCATGAAGAATAACAACCAAATCAAATTAATTACTGTACCCAGAATTCTTAATTCTCCCATTTGCCCAGTTAGGGCTGTTTCCAACCTTCTGACTTTGACCCCTAGGGGTCCAAACTCACCTTTTTTCAGGTTAAATACAATCAGGAATGGGTACCCCTCACTGATACTCGGGTTAGAAGACATTTTACTCAAATATTGTCCAGATTGAATCGTTCAGGTGCTGGTTACACCTTTCACACCTTCCGGCGTTCAGGTGCTACTTTTGCTTTCAACAACAATGTAGCTTTGCAAAACATCCAGAAACATGGCACCTGGACGTCGGACTGTGTCTGGAGGTACATCACTGATAGTGCGAATGCTGGTGAGCAGGTAGCCAATATGTTTAGGGACAAACTTTCCAATCCATAAACTACCTCTACTATTGGGGTTTGGCTGGTGTAATTTCTTTATTTCATTTGAAATCACAATGTCTTCAATTCAAATATTTACTTAAATTAGTCCTTTACTGGCATAGGGTCACTTACATTATGTACTATTATACATTTTCTTCAAATCTTTTAGGTTGTTTTAACCTTCTTTGGTTAAGGTCACCTCAAATTGTCATTAGTTTAAGGTGACCCTATGCCTGTATTGTATGGATGCCAGTTGTAATGAATTGTAATCATTGTAATGGATTGTACATATACAGTAGAAACTTATATATACATTATTAAAGAATAAAATTTTTATATGCTTGTTAACCTTTGACCTTTGGGTCATTAGTTGTCCAACTTAATATGGACCTTTGGGCCACTTGTCCAACTTCTGGTAATCCAGGAACTGTAGACAACAGCTGCCACACCCAAATGTATATGGTAACACCATTAACCAGGAATTTTCCAAAAACACCTGCATGAATTTGTAGAGCTATGTAGAATTTATACCACAAACTTCCACAAACTGCTAGATTTTTTTTGCATCCTCTACGTCAGAAAGAGCCAGAACATTCTCTGCAGTTATGCATTCTTAGTATTTAAAACTTTTGTTTGTACAATAGCCAGCTTTAGGAATGTCAATGCTAGGGAGTGCACCAATATAAACAAGTAATCAATGACATTTTTGGAGTTGCAGGTTCTTACCCAGTACAAAGCCGAATCATGCTCATTGTACATTGATATGGACAATGTTTTGGTGACAGTCCCTCCGTGGATATTGTCTAATTGTGTCCTGCATCGGACAATGAGCACATAAGCTTGTGTAGCTTTCTGCAACAAAACCTGGTCTACCAATTTATCTCGGAATTCCACGCACAATTTGGCTCAGTAATACAAATGTTTTTGGCTTAGTATGAAAACGTCTTATCTAATTCCTCCATAAGGCGTTTGTGGGACACAAATTTATCAAATTATTATTGATGTTATAACAGTTTTAACCATTTCATCTAATGTTTTTGTTTAACCAGTACTAACATGAAAATAAAATTCATTTAAATGAATATTCAAAGGCATAGCAACAGGACATCGGAATATGGAAATATACAACTGTCATCGCCTGTCGACTGTGTGTCTGCTGCCTGTCTGCTAATTAACATAAAACTTAAACAGGGATTGTATATATGAACAGTGTCTATTTTTCACAATTTCTTTTTATTTGACCTGTGTCTTCTTCCAATGTAATTGACTAATGTCTTCAATCTTACCGGTACTCGAGGAACTGTAAATAATAACCTGATTGTGGTCAAACAAAATTTTGATCTTTCTGAAGCTGAAAAGACTAATAATGATGATTTGTAAGTAATTCAGCTAGATAAATATGAATAACCATTGTTTAAAAATGAGTTGATCCAGAATTACTGCAAAGGGCTGATCAGTGTGACAGTTTTCTCACTTGTAAAAGACAACTGGGGGCTGGCTTTGGGGTTATTCTGCAGACACCAATGAAACTTGGACAGGGGCTTTCATTCCAGCAATGTCTGTTTGAGGTCCTTTTGTTTCGCAAACTGGATCACCAGTAAGGTGTGACAAACTTCCTTAGCTTGAGTTTTCCTCTAAATTCCAGTCTTAAAATCCAAAATTCGAACTATTTCTTGGCAGAATGTTGGGAACAGAAGTTGGTTGACTTATTAGACTTTAATTTTCCTCTGGACTTTGATAGGAAATTACTTTATGATCTACATAGAAAAAAACATGTTTCCACTTTGCAACATGCTGATCATGTTATAGCCTATATTGGGGATGAAATCAAGCATGAAGCTTTGCTAGGCCCTGTAACAACATATTTTGTATCAACGACTTGTTTTGGTTTACTTGACTTATTTTGTATCAATTTTTGACTTATTTTTGTATTACCGACTTATTTTGTAGTAAAATTGCCCCATTTTGTATTAATTGGCCTTAATTGGTTACTTATGATAAACATTTGCATCTTTATATTCATGTTGGTTTATATCAGTTATAGTAATACTTGTGGATTATAAAAATTGTCACAACTACTTTTTTGTTGATAGTAAAGTAAATTTTAAATAAATTATGATAATCCTAAGTTCTCAACTTAATTTTGTTTTTGACCTTAATATAGTCTTTAAACGCATCACCTCGTAGAACTGCATTTGGATTGGTTGACTGTGAAGCTGGAATCTTATCTTTTACACCACTGAATTTCTTGGTGATTTCTATGGATATGCCATATTATTATTGATCAGGACACCTCTTTACTTATTTGACCCTTTGGCCTAATCTGACAAGAATGACATTGTATTACCAGGGTTTGACCTAGATTCTTTGACAATATTGGATTCTGTGGTCATGGTCTTCGCTCTTTGGTGGACTTGATGAATTTGCCATCATTGGCCAAGGCAGTGTCTTGATAGTGGTAAACTTTTATAGCCTGTTCTGACCTTACGTGAAAATGAGCTTGTGTCATGTCACATATTTGCTTTAGATTATATTTACTGGGACTGAAGTATATAATGCATTTTAATTCACATATTATGCTAAATTATAATTCTAATAGGACTTTTATAGCACTTAATCTCCATCAAAAGGCATACTCTATGGCGCATCAAATGAAAAACATACAATATATTCATTGTCTGGATACACATAAGGGATTCCACACCACAGAGACCATAGGAAAATGATATAAAACCTGGGTGGGTAGGTTTTTGTGAAGAGATAAGCTTTCAACTTCTTCTGAGAAGATAGAAGAGATGTGACAGAGCGGATGTCATCCAACAACTTATTCCATACCTTGGGAGCATCACAGGCAAAACTGAAACAAAATTTCTTTGTTGACTAATGAACAGATGGAACTGTGGCACCTCCAGAACTTCAACCTCCATGTGGCTACTCTTAGTATTGTAAAATCTTTTCCTGAGATTCAAAAAAGCTCTGCAATAAATTGGATAACCACTCTGAAGGAACTTATTGACTATTGAAGCTGTTTTGAACACTGACTGCTGTTGTCCAGTGGCCAAATTTACAATACAAAATTATTTATTAGTATAATGTATTTCTATATTAGACTACTTTATTTACGTACTCTTGAACACACTTACAATTCACACAAGCCACTGATGGTCATTACTACTGCAGTTAACATGACTCAAGGTTGACGTGAAAGTTAATTCAAGGTGACCTTAAATTAGTCACACCAAGTTTACACGTCAAGAGAATGTAGATATATAACAGAAAATTTACAAAACTTCAGTTTACCTTCCTGGAGGTCACTCAAGGAGACGTAAACTTCTTCAAATATTAACCTTTATGGCTGTCAAGGAGATTAAGTTAGGGTTGACATATGAATGTAATGAGAAGGAGTTAATGATAGATGAACTGTGATAGTCATAGTGAAAAACATTAGTTAGGGAAGATAAAAGCTGAGTTAAGGTGGCCTTAACATGAATTTACAATGTGATGAAGAGGTGTTGGAAGAAACCAGCAGGTGAGTTAATTTATATTTGAGTATTTAAACTGGGTTAGGTTAAGGTTGTTACTTAAATATTGCATTATTTTGAGTTTGATACTTTTGTAGATAATTTAGGTTATATTAAAAAGAACCCCAAAGCTCAAATAGACTAGGAGAAGAGCAGACTTTTAAAGCAAGGGCTATTTCTAAGGGATTGTCCGAGGCTTGATGATCTTGAGTAATATATGACCAGACGATCTCCGACATCCAAGTGCTATGGCTCTGGATGTCTTGAATGGGAACACTGGAGTTAAAGGCCCGGGTGGCACCTGAACATCGAAGTGAGTAAAAGGTGATGTGTCTATTGTTTATGTTTAATTTCTGAAGTGTTAACGAGAGGTTCTTTCTTAATCTTGTGCCAGTAAGAAGAACCAATTTCTGGTAACTTTTAATTTGAAAATTCAAAATATTCACATTGCTGAATAATTTGAGTTAAGAGAGGAATGTTAATAATATATTTTAATCATGATGGATAAACCTCTGGGTTAGAACTTAACCGTAGGGTCGAAGAAAGGTGAAATATCCCAGGCAAAAATTGTGAATTTTGCCTTGATAGCTGTTAAGTAATTGGCAATTTGAGAATGTGATACCTTGTTGAGCACCAAAAATTCTAAGAAAGAGAGGGGGTAAGGTGAGGGTCAACATTTAAAAAGGTCGTGAAAGACAAAAAAATTCCAAACATGGATGACTTCTGGTGTTAGTAGTCAGCAAAGGCTTAATGCATCGGCCCGCCTTGATGAATAAATCTGCCAGATGGGGATTTTCATCTGCAAATATGTGGACCAATCTAAGATTAGGGCATGCAAATCTGGAGTTACCCATACATGGTTAGGTACAATTTTTGCATAATTTTGAAATGAGATTGGGATTTATTGATAGCCTAGATAGAATGTCAGCCACTATGTTAAGTTTACCTTATATGTACACTGTCTCTAGGTTTATATCAAGTTTTGCAATAGCCATGCTAATATTGCAGGCCATGGAAGTCGAGGTCATGCCTGGTATGACCTCAGTTCCAAACTGCAAATACTGCTTGGTTATCACAATGTATGACTACTTTTTCCTTCCCAGTGATGACCCAGGTACAAATAGCTACCAGAATATTAACATGCATTTCTTGTCCACACATATCCCCTAGGCCCTAGAGTGACGCATCAAGTTCTACATGGGCTTGGATGAGTATGTGAGAAAAATGCATTTGCACTACAGGCATCAGGAGTGCAATAAGAGAGCACTATCAATCACATGTTTTGTTAACTGTCAAACAGCTGTGTTGAGAAGTCTAGAGTATATATATAAAACACATGTACATGTTTATAAATAAGACTTTCTATCTAACACACTGTAAACCATGCAGTTCTACGCCCATATCATCATATTTGTATAATGAAGTTGTACAGAAAATTTTTTGTTTTTATTATAAAAATCCTGATAATTTTCAGGATTTTTTGGGACTTGTAATTTTATTATCTGAAGGCTGATGATTTATCATTGAGTTCATGAAACAGTAATTATGTTTGTCAATCCTTAGCCCCTTGTATTCTCTGCCTGTGACTATTATGCAAAAAGCTGCACCTTTGTTTCCCCGTTGAAATCTTAATGAAATATGGCTGCATTTGTCGGGTAAAGCAAAGTTGAGGGGTGATGACCCCTGCAACAAGAATATTTTTTTGCAAAAGAACTGCAAGGTTAGGCACATGAAATGCCTGACTCCCACAGGCAACTAATTCAAACTCTTTTAAGTACTGGAGTTATATGTCCGCGAAATAAATATGTGCTGCCCTTTTTGCTTTGACCTCTAAATTTGACCTGTGGGGCAGGAATATACTACAGTGGATTTTGACCTGAAAACCCGTTTAACTTCAAACCCATGACCATAAAGGTGTGAGCCAAGTGATTAAGTGTCAAACTTGTTAACTGGAGCTTCAAGTGTTTTTTTCAAGTGTTAGACAGATAAAAATGGAACGTATCTTTATGCATTGTTAATGGATATGGTATATGGACATGAAGCAGAGATAAAAGCTTTGATTTTTTTTGCCAATTACCCAAAGCCAACATGATGCAATTGACTTTTCTCGTGGGTATTCTAATTGTGTCACCCTAACAATGACCCCATATTGCAACAGAAAATAGAGGGATGCTTTATCATCTAGGTGGAAGATAAATTTCCATTAAATTGTCCTGATGCAAAGTGAAAGTAATTTATCAAGGAAGTTACAGAGAAACTATGACCTAATTATGTTCCAACACGCAAAGGCCTATACCCTTGTTTCAATTACGAGGTAAATTACTGACATCAAGTTATGTGCTAAAGGTAATGAACATACCTCAAGTTCCCCAGTGAACAACATGTCAGTTATTGGTAGTTGATGAGTGCTACTTTGGCTTGAAGATAATGCATAAGGTTATGATGGTTTCAGTATCAATAACAAGAGGATATTAGGTGACCATCTACACCAATATTATGATCCCTATTTAAAATTCATTGATGTTTTAAGCTCTGTTTCAACCACTACAAAGTATAGATTCTTATGAATGAAACCAAACAAAATATTTAACTTGTCAATACTTAAATAGTTGTCAGTGGTGATGACATAGTGGACATACACATTAGCATAGTTATGTTATTGTGAAAGTCAAAAGGTTCCACCATAGTGGTAATGAAACCGTACTAAAATCCAGAGATATGTCTCTCACTGGACCAAAGACCATCCAACTTTGACCTTGCATCCAGATAGTTTTCAACAGTGTAATATATAGACAAGTTATAAAATAGCAATATTTCATTGTGGCTTCAGATTAGCTTATACCTATATCTTCACTGAGTTTGACTCCCACAAGTGACATGTTGAGGACATGTTCCAATATGACCCTGGCTGTGACCAGCTTTGACCTTTGCTATATCGTCATCGGTGCATACAGGCTTCAAGGTTGTACTTTGCAATCAAGGTCACATGCTTGGCGAATGTTTTTGTGAGATCTTTCTCAATCACAAACTATCTCTCTTAGAAGAAATAGTGCTATGTACTTATGCACAGATATATTTTATATTTTACTTGCATTTACTTTCTATTAAATATATATTTATATCGATTTACATAAATATTTAACCAATAAGTATATATTAATATTGCAATTTGTGGAACACTTGTAAGGTTTCAGTAGTTTTCAAGAAATCCTTATGGTTTCAGTAAACAATCAATGTGCACATTTTGTGACCTCAGGTTGCAAAATATTTGCCGAAATATTAACAATAATAAAGATAGATTAATCAGACAATATTTAAGGAGTATACCAAAGCTTTTTATAGTGAAAAGAAAGTAGACTAATCTCACAATTTTGTCTGTCATAAGCGGTTGCAAGTTGCATTCATTTATAATACACTGGCAAATACAGCCACTGTGACCTAGTGAGTATTACACTCGCCTAAAACAGAGGACGTGGGTTCAGACCCAGGTACAGGCAGATACGTAGTGGCTTAGATTACCACTTAGTCCTCTGTCATAGGGTCCTATCTCCAGGCTTAAGAACCTCAAGAACCTTGATAAATGGTCATCCTTGAGCCTCTGTCATTCAGTTAGGCGAATGTCAGTAACTTGAGACCTTGGGCTGTACTCTGTAGTCGGATGGCCCATATAGCCCTTTGAGTCCTGCAGTACTTACAGAATAAAACACTTCATTCTGGGCAATATCACTTGTCCAAGGGTTCATAAATCACCGTATTATCCAGAAAGAAGTGTTTTATTATGTTTATTATACCAAAGGTATTTATTTCTCATCTTTTTATTTAGCAGTAATTGAATACAAAAATGCAAGAGTCTACTTTGGGGAGATTAGGTGCTGTAAAAGTATAGAAGAAGACAGTAGAATGTTTGTGAAAAGTCTCTTTAAACATGATGAGATGTGATGTCACAAACCAACTCCATATACGTCATTCACTATCCAGTATTTTTACAAAGACTGAAGAAAATCAGCCCCCTACCCCCAACTTGTCGTTCACAAATTACTGGATAATGTCATTATGTGGCGTAACAATGACGTATCCAGTAACCAACATCTATTTTGTTTACATTCCAAGACGAAATGGGGCATCAAAGTGATACTTTTTGTCCAAAACAGGCAATATCATGTTATATTACCTACAAATACTGCAATCGGATTGGTTGAAACTGAGGTCAAATAAATGGAGATATTACGCCGAGTATCAATACAATTACAAAAAAAAAACAAAAACAAAAAAAAAACAAAAAAAAGCATTGATTACTTTTAGATATGTGAAAACATGAGGACACCATTGAGATTGTTCTAAATTTTGTCGTGTTTTGACAAGAGAAGGCAGACTTCTGGCCGCGGTATGAATGTGCTTTTGCCAGGCCTTTTTACTATTGATATTAGTCTATGGCTGAAACTTGTGTAACTTCAGATCCGGTAGATCCGGTCAGATCCTCAAAACGGCAAGTTTCTGACCTTTTTGACCATGAATCCTCTAGTAGTGAGCTAGATATATTTAATGGCTCAGGTTCAGAGCAGTCAGTCGTTGACAGATCCAGGAAATTTGATAAAAATATGCTTGAAAACTTACCGTTATGCAAATGCGCAAAGACATGTCCCACAGACTACTTCGAACTCATCCAATACAAATAGGAATGGGAAACCCACAAAGTGCAGTATTATAATCTTGCAGTCCCCCCAAAGTTCCCCAACACAGTGATAACACACACAGAGGGTACTCAGCTTTATTTATGATACATATAATTCTTTAACGTGTAAATACATTCTAGAAATATTTACATTTCCCATAGAATAAATGCAAAGAATAGTGAATCACACAATGTATAAATACAAAGAAATAGCACACACAATATAAAATACAGTGAGCCAGTCAGTCTGACATGGCAGAGCCAAAGGTGAAAGGTGAAGGTCACAATTCTTGACCGCTCAGAAAAGCCGTGTGACCAAAGGTAAAACTAGAGAAGCAGCACCCTAGTGGTCAGAAGAAAAACACCAAGGATGGGTTTATAAATATATTTATCTACTGAGATTTTTTCTGGCACAATATTACAATATTTTATTTTATTTTAAAAAACTATAACCTCCTACACAGTAAGACCTGACTACCCTTTGAAGTAGGTAATATATAGTTTCCAGGTTAGAAAAATTGACCTGCCGAGGTCAAAGGTCCAAAACACGACCCAATACGTATGATATCCAATCCAAATTTCAAAAAGGCAGGTCAAAGGTCACAGTGAACAAAGGTCACCGTTGATGGTGAAATAAAGATGAAAACTTAAAAGTACCCCCATGATTATTATAGTATGAAGGTAGTCAGATCTCACTTGTTCAGTGTGTTTTGCTTTTAAAAGGTAATATATATTTTAATTTACATAGGAAAGTGTTCATGACCCTGAGATGTTAAAGGTCATAGGTGAAAGGCCACCTAAGTTAACCATACAAATTCTGATGGTACAATTACTAAATACAAGCAGGTGAAGGGCGCTATGAACCCTTTTTAAGCGAATTAGCTTGAAGATGATGTAATGTTAAGAAGTACTATGTATGACCTTGAAAGAAGTAATGCAGGTCATAGGTCATGTACCATGTATGTCAAAGATAATAGGTCGAAAGTTTTACATTAAAATTGCTATTGCATGCGTAACACTGACACCCAAGCACCAAGTATGATACTAGGCATGTAAAGCAACCTTGAAGGCTCTGGAAACAGGGGATTCAAGGGTAGGCGAAGAGGACAAGTACGCCCATATAGCATCTGAACACCATGTGCCATGTTTCATGATATGTTCTAGAGGCACACCATTCTGGAATGCCCAGGAAGCACCAGCACGATGGAAGTCATGGAATGTGAGTGGTTTTGGAAGACCTAAGTGAGAAGAGATGTCTTTGAGATGTTTACGTGCCACAGAATCAGTAAGAGGGACCAAGATTTGGGCCCTGGGGATGACAAATAGAGGTTCATTGTCTGATACCGGATACAAGCTTTTCATAGCGTCTAGGGCCGCAATTGGGCATAAGGGTGAATGCCCTAACAAGGGAATAGAAATAGTAACAATATCTTTCCTGTTTTTGGATGGTTTTTGACCATTTTATCAGTAGAATTGCTCCATTTTTGGTGGCTATGTAGTCTGCTCTAGACAATTGCCTGGTGTGGTCAAAAGTTGGCACTGAATGTGGAAGAATGTTGGATAGTCTTAAAAATGAGAAAAAACAAAGCAAGTATAATGGTCTGAATATGATTGGAAACTTAAAAGAATCACATGTTTGAATAATTTTGTGAGAAGGTCGACATCCAGTGTTGAGCGTCTAGATGGAGCTAACGGAGCTTGAATTCTAAGGGATTTCAAATACAGAGCCAAACGTTCGTCCTTAAAAGGACTGGTGTTTAGGCCATAAAGTGAGAAATGTAGAAATAAGTTAGAGTCAGACTGGAAGGCTCTAAAAACACCAG
Organism: Sabellastarte sp. h YS-2021; assembly: GCA_964017235.1. NCBI lineage: Eukaryota > Metazoa > Annelida > Polychaeta > Sabellida > Sabellidae > Sabellastarte > Sabellastarte sp. h YS-2021. The sequence goes on along the minus strand of OZ024927.1, from coordinate 160,770,922 downwards.
TGAATAAGCAATTTTATAGCATAATACATGATATAATATATTATTGAAAACCCCAAACCCAAACCTAGCATTTAGGGCATTTATTTTTTATGTAATATTTGCTGAAAAGTAGTAGCGACTTTGGACGCAGGAGAGGGGTCATCCTGAATGTACCTCCACACACAATCCGATGTCCAGGTGCCCTGAACCTTAATTTCTTAAAGAGGAACATTTGCATTGAAAGCCAAAGAGGCACCTGAACTCCGGAAAGCATGGAAGGTGAAAAAATGAGGCGATAGGTGCAATTTTTTGTTAATAAGAGACAAAGTCTTTCTGATCTTTGAGTCAAGAAATACCTGCCAACCCACAGAATATTTGTACTGAAACAGTGGTTCATTTGCAGAAGGATTGTAGAAGTGATACAGGGCATTTAAAGCAGCATAAGGACAGGATTCCTGCCTAAACAAGGAAGGGAAATGATTTTGACATGGTCTCTGGTCTGGATGGTCTTAGACCATTTCACGAGAATTTTTACCATCTTTCTCTCAAAAAATTATATCACCCCCAGCCAGATGTCTGGTGAAGTCAAAGGTGCTTAAGGAGTGTGGGGCAAGGTTGGATAATATGACAAACCCCAAAAATGCCACAAGAAAGACTGCCTTGAACACCTTGCCCATGTATATGTAATCACATTGCTGCACTATTTTAAGTAGAATATCTAAGGAAATGATGCTATGAACAGTAACATTGACTGGTCTATTCAGCTTTAGGGTCCTGACATAGTACTTTATTTTCCTGTCATGGCACTTGGGTGTCAAGATTTTTAACTCTACAAAGGTTACAACATTCTCACACAATTCTTACCTCTTTTTGGGTCTGGGTTTCATCCAAAGGCCATGTAAACGTATGTCCATTCTGATATTTATTTCATCATCGCTTTTCTTGTATTGTGAAATCTGATTTTTAATATCAAGGTTATGCATCTTTGGTTGCTCTTACTCAAGGTTATTTTCTAAGATGATAGACTGAATTTCAACCCGGACCCAGAGCTAGTAAATTATTGTTATGCATTGTACAAAGAATTTAAGAATTATTAAAATCCATACACCCATCTCAGTATTTTGATATCACCAGAGTAATGACCAAAAGTAACTATACTCAAAGAAAGTAATCAAGGACAGAGATCAGTTGCTTTGATTATACTGTGTACAACTCCAATATGGGTCTATGAAGTTTGATTTAGGATTTAGCCAGAGAAGATACTTGGCAAAGGTTTTTAAAGTACTTGATGTTCCGCTTTTATCGGAGATAATTGGCCAGGACACAGGTATCTTACATTATCAGACACAGAAACTAGCAGTAAAAGTTCAACCGGGCCGTATTTATAAAGAGATTTTAGATTTGAAGCCAATAAAGTTCTTAGGGCCAGAACCCACAGGAATAGTATGATGTGAATCCATACAATACACTTTAATTCCAGCTCTCTTCAAAAAACTTTCAAAATTGGTCCAGAAACTAACAAGGCCAAAAGGGTTTCGTGGCCCAGTGCTGCTTAACTTCAGTGAAGAGACGGGTATTCAGCACACTATGCCAATTTTCATAAAAGTCCAGTGACAAAAAATGAGAAAACAAGGCCGAAAGAGGTTTTGGTCTACTAGTACGAGCACAAAGTCATCAGAAACACCAGTAGAGCACTGAAGCGGTAACCCATCACAGTACTAACGTAGCCCATCACTGCTTAACTAGTTTCGTTGTCAGTGCACCTGTTACTCCCAATTCCCATCACTCCCAGTTTGTAAAATGGGCAAGTTATTCAATTGTTGCTTGTCATGAAATAGGCAATTGAACGCATGAAAATATAATTTCTATGCACAGATAAAATAAGAACTGCCAACACCTTTAAAACCTTGCTGTTGATTATTATGTTAACAGGGGGCCCACAAATGTGCATGAAATGTTGAAAAAGCCTTATTTGAAAAGATAAACTGAAGAAAAGTAAACAAATATGAGTTTTCTGTTGCAGTTGTTTGAAATGGTTGACATTTTTATACTTTTTGGAGTGCAATTAAAATATAAAATTATTGATGGTTGCGAGTCTAAATATCTACTTTTCACAAGTCAACTGTTGTAAGGGTACAAATTCAAAATATTTAAGTCAGAAAATAAATAAAATAAAGAACCCAATGTCAAATGTAGATTTTTTTTGTCTTAGATGAAAGTATTATTTCCAAATTCTTAAATGTCTTAATAATAGAAAATAAAACAAAATGTAAACCAGAATGGGCTTTTCTTGTAAGATTAGTATTCATTTTATTTAGGACGAAGGTAGAAGTGAAGTTTATTACAAATAATCATTGTGCTCTCTGTGAACCCAAGCCCTGGGGTATCATTGCTATATTATGACTACAAAAGCATGTACCATCTATTTCGTTAATATAGCAGTTATTTTAACGACTTTTGGAAAAAGAAGTCATCTGAGGAGTCAAGGGTGGGTCACAGTCATAAACACTGAAGATACTGTTTCATTACAGTTTAGAAACAATTAATGTGTGTCTAAAGTCTGATGGTGCTGGAATCAAACAAGGGAGATGTTTTGTTGGAATTAAACAATGTGAAAATATGTTCTATGTTATTACAGGTCTTGTCATAGTTGGGAACTGTAAAAGCAATCTGTCAAACCTATTTCTCTTGGTATTATATGAAGAGATCTGCATCATTAAATATGAACTGAGAGATTTAGGATAGTCTGTGTGACTACACTAAGTTTAATATGGAATTTTTAATAGAAAATAAAATACATTATGTATAAAACTTAATATTTTATACATGGTCCTGCCAATTTCTACAGAGTGATAACTATTTGTCTGCTCACTGAAGTTAAGCGGCAATGGGTGATGTTAGTACTTGGATGGGTGACCGTCTCAGTTTTGGGACCAGCTGTGGGATGTATCTAAGTGGGAATTTCTTTCTGTCATGAGACTTTCGTAAATTCTAGTGCACTACTCGTGTCTCTGATGGCTTTGTGCTCTCGCTAGGGGAACAAAACACCTTTTGATCTTGTTTAATGGGTGTTCCACTGGAGCCGACCCTATAACCGACTAGGGGACACTAGGGTCGGTTGTAAAAGGGGACACAAATCAAGAAAAAAGCACATGAAAATGTTGGGTTGGTTGCATCTGCCCAGACAAGCTGTATCAAGCACCAACAAACTGTACTGACAACAGACAGGACTGGAGAATTTTCCAGACCTACTCCAACTAGACTGATTAATTCCTCGAGTTTGGGTCGAGAGTCAGGATCAAATCCACAGTATATAAACCCCCTCAGAAAACAACCCAGTAAACATTAGAAACGTTTTAAATGGTTTAAATGTTTATAAAACGTTTTTAAAACCTAATTAAACCATATCTTATGGTTTTCTAAACATTTCCAAGTAAACGTTTATGCTGTGATGTTTAAAAAACGTTTTATAAACATTCTCTATACAAACGTTTTTTCTGAAAACATTTATTAAACGTTTATAAAATAACTCAAGAAGCTAGGTTTGACTGGAAACATTAAAACAATTACAAAATAGCTGGAGAAATTATTTTTTTGCTGGAAATGCTTTTTAAACATTCATCATGAAATGTTTGATAAACAATACAGAAAAAAATGCTTAAACAACATTGCTTGTCAAACATTTTAAAAACATTCTATCAAAAACGTTTTTTAAACCTATATTTTTTAAACCTTCACCTTCAAACATGTCCAAACAAAGATGGCGGTGAGCAATAATAGGGGACTTTAGAGGACTTTGTCAAAAATTGCCCCATACCCAATCCCTAAAAGTAGGAATTGAATCCGGGCACAATTTCCAAGCCACTATCTTACAATTTTAGACATAAAAATAATATTTTCAATAGTGAGCAACCATATAAAAATATGGAAATTGACCTCTGACCCCATTATTATTCAGACATTATTATGTTCGTTTATAACGTTTTTCTAACATTTATTGTTAAATGTTTAATAAACGGTATACATAAAACACTTTCAAAAAACATTATATTACAAATGGTTTTCGTACCCATAATTTTTTAACCTTTGCCAAACGTTTCCTTTCAAACATTTGCAAAACCCAAAAATGTTTACTGGGAATACATTTGGTTTAGTAAATCTACACATTGAAATTAGTTTCTGTACATTTTTGACATTCAACAAATGAACATCATGAAAATCTGAATTGTACACCCATCTATCATTATATACAATTTCCCTTACATTTGCATTGCTGCAGTGGCTATCTAGATTTTTGTTGGCATTTTTTGTGTGCAATTTTTTGTCGATTGAGTACCATTGCAATTTTCACAAATGTGCCTATAAAACTGGCCTGCTGTTTTGTGATGAGTAGGAAATCTGCAAGTACCTTCCTGAAAGCACTTGCAGATCATGGTACTTTTGGTGTGTGAATTCTTTGATTTCGCAGGACTCATGCCCAGAGACATGTTGCTGGAGCACAAACCTCTGCCACGAGCTCGGTCACCAAAAAATCAATCAACTTTGTCAGTTTTAACCCATGAGACCCTATCTGTTTCCATATTTGTAAGTAAAATGGCATGGCATGCTTTGGCTGAGTCCCACGAAAAATCTAATGCATCTTCCATCAGATTGCCCAGATAATCGAGCATGGCAGACTGACTTTGTTCAGATTTTTCTTCCTGTATGCATGTATTCACCCTGATACCCATTGGGTGATCCTTAGGTCATTATAGGTGGGCCTAGTTTTTTGACTGCCCGTCAGTATAAAATTTTAAAGCCAATCCAAGGATTTTTTAACAAAAATGTCCCCAGGACCCCCATTGGGGGACTTGACCCTACCTTTGGAAGCTGTTTCATTAAGTGTACATAACTCTGCTTTTCAACCTCACATTGCATGGATTCATTGCTCCTCAAAAATTCAATTGAGGGGACCACACTCTGATCAGCATTAGCTTCCATAGCATTACTGTTAGAAACCGTACTAGAACCGGGTTGGCTTTGAGACGTAGAAGGAAGTGGACTTACACATGAGTTATCCTGTTTCAGTGCAGCCTCGTTACGCTGCACCTTCCCGTCCATCAGCGCCATTTTCCCATCACATCCCCTATCTGCTGCAGTTTACTTAAAATCTGATCCGAAACTGCACTAATACTGGATACAGAGGGGGTGCAACGACCTCACTAGCACTGGAAAAGGACTCACCTGCCAACTTCAACTGACATTTCTTTCTAACTGGCCGCTCATGTTCATCCTGACATTTGGAACAATAAAAAATCTTTGGCATTTTGACTTGAACTGACCAAATATAAAACACCAGTGTAAAAATAAAATAAAGTATAAAATAAGTTGTAAAATCGATGCTCAGTTCAAAAACATGTAACCTCTTCAACTTTTAAATGAGTGTGGTGCCAATATTAAACAAAGGCTGGCTTTTATAGTGAAATTAACTAAGCAAGAACACCCACAATGCAATATTCTGGTATGGTATCAGAACTGAGAGCTCTGACCTTGGTCACAGGCCCACAGTCTGATTGCATCCCATGTTAATTGATCAAGGGCAGTTATTCACTGCTTTCATTTTACAACAATTGGGCTTTTTCCTGCCTGATTTGTTTATCTGTAACAATTCTACAACTTTTTGGTTTTCCAGTTCTAATGTGGACTTTTATAGCGCTTAATCTCCATCACTGATGGACTCTAAGGCGCAAAAAGTTCTTAAGCACTTATGGCTGTTGTTACTGGGCTATGAATAGACCAATTTATTCTGTATTTTTTTCCTAGCCATGTCAATATAAAATTGTTGCCACCATGAAACAAACTTGAAATATTAAACTGGAAAAGTAGTCTGTAGAAAACTAAGGTCAACTCCCGCGCGAATAGAAACCTCAAATGTCCTCTCTCTCTCTGTCTTGACTGAAAGTAACACGATCAGAGATTGTTCTTATAAAGTTTCAAGAGAGGCTGAAACGATTACGTATGCCATTATTTTTTGCATTGCATTAACTTTTGTTAATTGCATTTACAATTCGATATATTTTGGTTTTCAACAAAAATATACTCTAAATTGAATTACCTTAAACAAAAATGGCTCATTAAAGTATTTCTTTCAACTGCATACTGATAACATAAATTGTGTAGGACTTTTAGACGTTAGTCATTGAAATTCATTTATATTTTTTCCTTAAAGACTTTATTTTCATTTGCAATTTTAATACAGAATGGTTTTGAGTGTTTTATCCTTTATAATTGTCTGGTACTCATATTTTACACTAGCAGTGACACAGTTTCATTATTTTGATTACGACTTTTTTCAGATGCAGTGTCAAGGCACTGCAAAAGTCAGTCTACTCCTCCCCATTGCTTTTGGTACCTCAATTAGCCAAAGTATTGGAGGTTGGTTTCCAGTCTATCTGTATTACAAAGTCTGTCATTGGTGCATCATTTGTGCTTCCCCTCCAGTTGTTTATGGGGGTGTTCCACTGGAGCCATCCTTTCGGTAACTATGGATTTTTTGAAGGTCAGAAGCAATGTATACAGAGTTAGTTAGGATCCATTGCAGCTTCCCAGCTTGTCATGATGGATCGGGAAAATATCAAACATGACCAACTCTTGATCTTGACCATGACTCTGCCCACCTGGAAACTGTCCTGTTGTGTGTCCTATGGCTTGTCATACACTATGGTCGTGTCCTATACTGTAACTGTCTTGCCGGGAAGCACTTCCTGGCCTGTCATTGTTCAGTTCAGTACCTGGACACCACTTCATGACAGGCTGTAGACACAAACCAGCCTGTTGTAAACATCCCGAACCTGACTTGGTCACGTCCCATCAAGATAGGAAGTCTCCAAGTCTTTGACCTCAGAGTCAGTAACATCTCACCAGAACAAGCCAGGAACACAACACGAAAGGCTGTAAAGAGAAACCGACAAGGTGGGTACAGCAACAGACAAGCCGGGAAGTGTGTACAAAGGCTTCTTTTACTGACCCATGGCTTGTTGGTTAAACAATCCCTGTCTGTATAAGGCCAGTCTGTTCATCATTTGGGGTCTGGCATCTGACAGATTACACCTAGCACATTTAGACAAATAAATTTAGAATTAAGTGTTGAGACACTAGTTGAGCTGACTAGTTGATAAACTTTTATTTTTTACAAACATTGCTTTCATTTGATTTATTAGATGGGTCCTAAAAAGGCAAAAGGAATGTGAGGAAGATAAAAGTTCCCACAGACACACCTGCAGAGTTTGAGTTGGGGGATACAGCTGCTGACATACAGAGCAGAAGGGAGGAGAGAGAACAGAGAGGGAGGAGGTGATGCTGAAGATGTGACTGAAGCACAAAAAAACAGGTACTAATAAGCAAAAGTCCTTACAGGGGGCTCTGTTGAGGTTATTGTGAGAAACAAAATTAAGTGGACACATAAATATGTGCTGTCCAGTTCACATAAGGAGCGCATATGCTATGATCAACTTTCAATCATATAATGGATCGCTGGCTTTTGGCGCATCATGAGAGAAGAGCTGCACACATTACAAATGTACTCATTGCTTTGCTGTCATTGGTAAGACATTCACGCATGCAGTTGCAGCTATCGTTGCTGGAGAACAATATTCAAGTACATCAAATAGTCAGCCTAAGATGCGCATACAAAACTGGGCATAGAAATTGCCTGAAGCCATGGAAACACTTTGGTAAAACAAAGTAGTACAACCTGTTATACAACTGACCGCTGATCAATTGCCTAGTTTGGCTACACAAGCAAATTCGCTTTTCATCGTCAATGTTTGATTACTCTTACACCACTTAAAATATTTCAGGAGGATCCGATCCATTATGAACTAATGCCAGACATAATTGATGCTCATAACATTGTAAGATAGTCTAGCACTCAAAATTTCCTGGGAGCCAGAATTTCCGTAATTTCTGAGCTCAATCCTGAAAGATGATGATTTCACTTAGCAGATTTTGGGACAAGCAATTGCCAGATCTCATCGAGTTTGACTTCCTGCTAGATGTTTATAGAGGCGTTGTACTCTGATCTACAGAACAAAATCACCCTTCTGCAATACAAAACATAGAGCATATAAGCCAATATATTTCGGAAGAGTTGTCATATGGAGCACTGCCTTTTCAAGAAAGGCCTTTTCATATGCACATTTCCCCGTTAATGGTAAACAGCACAAAAGGTACAATTATGAACCTAAGTTACCCAAAAGGTTGTTTGGTTAATGATCGAGTAGCTAAGAACAAATATTTAGACACTTATTGCAGACTCCATTATCCTTCATTGGACTATATTACCCAGGCCATTCGTGACTTAGGCCCCGAGGCTCTTTTATTTAAGATAGACATTAGCAGAGCTTTTTGTCACCTTAGAATAGACCCAGATGAAATAGATCTTCTAGGTATACAATATAATGACTTTTACTGCAAGGGATCTCTGACATTTAGCTTCAGATACAGCTTGGTAAATTTCAGCGTTGCTCGGACGGCATATGATATATCATGAAAAACAACAAGGCTACCCCAGTCAGAGCAAGCTAGTAGCTCCTACCGCCTAGAAATTTTGGTTGATTCAATAGCATGTACCGTTTTGATTCCGTATGATAAATTAGCTCAGATTAAGGACATATGTTCTTCATGGTCATCTAAAACTTATTGCAGCAAATGAGATTTGCAATCTCTCTTGGGTTTATTACTATACATAACAAAGTGTGTTAAACCTGCACGTCATTACTCAGAGAAAATGCCAATTTCAGGAAGATACTCCTCAACTAAGAATTTTTTGCTGATCTCAATTGGTTCCTCACCTTTCTAGAGACATATAATGGCACCACATATTTTAGCCCTACTCAAGCAGATGCCCAAGTCCACCTTGATGCCTCACTTACAGGGTTGGGGGAGTCTATGAATCCATGGTTTATGCTCTTCACATATGCAAGGGATTTTGTGGCAATACTATTGTTCATTTAGAAATATTGAATATATTGGTGCGATGTAAAATTTGGGCCCCCCACTGGCAAGATAAAAGAATCCAGATTTTTGTGCTAATCTTGCTGTTGTAGAGGTCCTCACCACAGGCAGAACCAGAGAGGCGACGTTGGCCAGGTTCTGTACTGTAAATTGTTGACCAACGGCAAGCAACTACCAACTTTCCCACTTGAGGTAGAGCCATGAACTGAACCCTGGCCGTGATCCCCCACTGTTTCCCCTTCTATTCTTAGAAGAATTATGTAAAGATTACTGGGACTATCAATATCATGATCACAACTTATTCTATGGGTTCAAGAATTATGTCGTGCCACTTTGTCCAAAGCTTTTTGTAAATCTATAAATCAGAATATTTTAACTATTGCAAGGTATTGCTTTAGTCCTTGGCCACGGCAAATCGACTGCTAAGGTCACATGTCGATTGCTGTGTGGCTGAGAACAATTAGTAAAGTTATGAAATAATTCACAAAATTCTGAGGTCAAAGGTTATCTTGGTCCCATGTCCAATCCTCATGTATCTATAATGAATTTTTTTGCGTGTAGAATGCCAATCTCACTCATCTTGAGCTACATAACATTCAAGTGGATTTTAAGGGAAGTGTGACAGTGATAGCCATTTGCAATTCAGGCTATGCAAGACACAGTTACCTGGCAAAATTTATTTAGAATATCTGGTTTCAGACGGCTAAGTTTTATATTGAGTGGTGAACCATAAAGTGGTGAATTGATTGGAACTTGCATATCTCTCCAAGACTTGGAATTCGTACAAATCAATGTTTCTCCTGTATAGGTCGTTCTGTGAATTTATGCCACTAAATTTGGCAATACCTACTGTCATTACTATTATCAAGTTCATTGAGTTTCCGACATTTAGTGGCTTTTTGTCATCTTCAAATTGGTTTGATTAGTCCAAATGTTCTTTTAATCATCCCGAGGTAAAGTAAATGTTGAAAGTAGTAGGAAACATTCCCTTCCTTCAAAGTGTCTTTGATTTCCTCACTTTGGAAAATTCACACCAGTAACCAACAATTTTTTTATGCTCCAGTGTTTATTAACTTTTGTATCATTAGCTTTCTGCTGGATTTTCCGCATCTCAAATTTAATCAAATACATTTGAAGGAAAATACCTGAGCAGGGGTGATGTCATTTAATAGAGTAACCAGGTAGCTATAATAATAAAATGGTCCGAGACCCTTCAAAACTCGAATATGACCACTTTATTATTATTCCATGTCTAGTCAATAGTGTGTTATAAGAATGCGTACACAGTAGCAGACACTGTCAGTTGAAGGGGTGATAGATCGTGTAACTGGGACCTTGCTTTCCGTCCTTTACTGTCGTATAAATATTTGGGTTAAATATGCAAATGCGTGTACTGGCTGTAGCACGAGTTACTCTGAAAACCTAGACATTCTCCCGCCAATTCGTCTTTATAAACTAGTGTAAAACAGCGTGGCTTTCAGTTGTGGGGTTGAAAGTCGAGAGTCATATAAACGCTGTAGAAGTACATATTGTCTGTACACGTAGTGGCTTGAGTTACATATTTTTAACTTGTGCAGTCCGTAGTATTTCACAGCATTTTTATGCAATGGCGACTAAAGAGAGGAGAAAAAATAATTCAAAGAAAAACAGTAACAAAAGTACAGGACAGGAAAGCATTTTAATAGAAGGTAATACAAGCTCGCAGCTGAAAGACAATTCAATTAGTCAGAAATTGGACATGCTGCTGGATGTTGTGAAAGGTCTAGATGCAAAAGTCCAAGATCAGGATGCGCGCTTACAGAAGCAGGAAGAACGTGTTAGCATTGCCAACGTATCTGCACTACCTTCTGCACACAGCTCGCCCAAGAAAGCCACTGAACAACCAGAGAAACTGCCATCTTTTGAAGAGTTGAAAACAAACTCCAAGATACAGGCGGAGGTGGACAGACGACTACAAGAGTACCACAACGCATCTAGAAGTGAATTCTCTGGTAAGCCGAATACTGTTTTAAAGTCAGGTCGATTCAGAACTGGGGTAGCTCGTGTTAAAAATCAAGTTTGCTGGCCTCAAGATTTTTGTACAGTACAAAATCTCGAACAATGGGTTCAAGGATTTATGTATTGCATTCTTGATCAAAATGACAATAAGATTCGTGAAAATATGATGTTATATTTTACTTTATTAATGCAAGATGCTATCGAATTGTTTCCCAACACGGCTCGTCGAGCCCATGCTGCTGTCCTCCAAGAAATGGAGAGAGGCAAGGTATCGTGGTCCCAGATAGATTTGGTTGAAAAAATCAAATGCAGACACACTCAGCGTATATTGCAAAGTCACAAACCTACGAGCACTGGGTTTCAAAACCAAGTCTGTGTGCATTACAATAAAGGCCAATGCAAGTTTGAGAATGAACATGTTTCCAATAACGTATTGTACCAACATTATTGTTCTTATTGCATAAAAGAAACTCAAAGGAAATATGATCACCCCGCAAGCAAATGTATGAGAATGAAAAATGCTAATGGTAGTGTAAAGTCTGAATCCAACAAGCCAAAGCAAATTGAACAGCGAGTTTAATACAGCAAACTTTCTACCTAAAATATATGTCGATAACCAGGTCAATGACACTTGTAATGTCGAAAATATATACGGTAAAAGTTGGGTTAATAGCAACAACATTGAATATATAATTAACAATATTAATTTATCAAATTACAGTAGGGCCTGCTCTTGCCCTGATGCTTTATGTTTATGTGATATTACAGTCAGATATGGCTATCCATGTTCTATCGAGGATATACAAGTGTATATCTGCGATAGTTTTAAACATCAAACACATCACACGAGTATTGGCTCGTTTGATATTTTTCAAGATTGTAAAGTATATATTGACACAGGGTTACATTTGAAACTGTCTGGTGAAATACACAGTACTGATTCTGATAAAGTTAAAAATAATTCTAAATTTATATTGGTTAATGGCTGTAATAATGCTGGCTGCTCTGCAGATGACACATATTGGTTTACTAACACATTGTTTACTTGTAGTGTCAAACAAGCTGCATATATGTGCCAGGTAGGTGCTAGAAATGTCAACACACAACTTGGTATTCTTGATTATGCATCACAAATATGTACTAACATGACACTTTATGGTGGCGTCTGCAGAGACGCTAGTATATTCCAAATTACAGATACCTCACATGGTGAAAATGACAATAATTATGTCGAATCTTATGATGAAAGATGTTTGAGAAATTGCTTAGATCAACATGTTGATCTAACTGACCTCGACTTTCAGCCTCGCAACTATAATAGTCAAGCAACTAATAGTTTTAAGTTTTTTAGTATCTTAAGTGGTAACCTTACAAACTATAGTAGTTTTAGTGAAGTTGTCAACAATACTTACTTGGGGGAGAGTTATTACGACAATACTGACAGTAGTAACGCTGATTATACTATATATGCCAGTAAAAAATTGGCTGGTAATACTGTTTGTCAGATCGTGGATGGCAGGGTCCAGTACGAGGTGACAAGGGAGTTTGGGTTTATGCCAAATATTGCAAATATTCAATGGTCATTTCAGACACCTACAAGTTTCCAATATACATTGGACAGAGAAGGTGTTACTAGGGCTCATCTAGCGGTGAAAGCTTATAATCTCCCCAATTATAAGGGGGCTCGAATCCCTGTAATATCAGGTTTAAAAATGGACATGTGGAGATACATTTTGAAGGACTATGATCTTAAAATTATTGGGGATTATCTTCAATATGGTTTTCCTCTTAATATTGATCATGATAACTTTATATATAACCAGAATGTGGTAAATCATGCGTCAGCTATAAGGAATCCAAATGGAGTTAATAAATATTTTAATACTGAAATTCAAGAACTAGCAATGGTTGGCCCCATGAAGGAATCCCCCTTTGCAAAAACCCACTATTCCCCTATGATGATAAGGGATAAGCCTGATGGTAGTGTTAGAGTGATAGTGGATTTGTCATGGCCTATTGGCAAGGGGGTTAATAACTATGTCCCAGGTGATGTTTTTGATGAAATTTATTTTACTTTAAAATATCCAACCATAGACTTAGTAGTGGAACAAATGCATGGGCCCCACTGCTTTACTCTTTAAAGTAGATCTTCAAAGAGCATTCAGAAACTTACGTATAGATCCATTAGATTATCCCCTACTGGGCTTAAAGTGGCAAGGAAATACTTATATAGACGTAGCCTTAGCTTTTGGATTTAAAAATGGTGCTGCAGCGTGCCAATTATGTACTGACGTCATAACCCATACGTTACGTCGCCAAAAAATATGGTTAATGAATTATCTGGATGATTATATTGGGATCTCCCACCCAAATCAAGCGGAAGGTCATTTTCAGTCATTATTACGTTTATTGGACCAAGTAGGTCTCCCTGTGAATAAAAATAAAGTAGAAGCTCCTAGTTCAATTATAACCTGTCTAGGAATACAAATTGATGCAAATAAAGGCATTTTATCTATACCTGATAAAAAATTACATGAAATAAAGCAGTTAACAAATCATTGGTTGCAAAAAACGTTTACTAATCGTAGACAGTTGCAAAGTTAAATTGGAAAATTGATTGCCATTCACAGATGTGATAAACCATCTCGTTTATTCATAAACAGAATGCTAAGAGTGTTGAGAAATACACCAGTACAGGGTTCTACTAAATTACCTGGTTATTTCTTCCAAGATGTTAGATGGTTCCATAAATTTTTGGACAAATTTAATGGTTCAGTTGAAATACATCCAAAAAATGTAAAAACCTTTAATGTCTTTGTTGATGCATCTCTCCAATGTACTGGGGGCATATTTGGCAATAAAGTATATTCTTGTGAAATTCCACAAGTATTGAAAGATTTAACGTCTGTTGTTCAGCTTGAGGCAGCTAATGTAGTTATGGCCTGTAAATTATGGGGCAATCAGTGGAGGAATAGTAAAGTGTATATCTGGTGTGACAATATGGCTGTAGTTGCAGCCTGTCAGTCTGGTAAAATCAGAGATAATTGGTTAATGGCTTGCTGCAGAACATTATGGTGGCTGTCAGCTGTTTACAATCTGGACATCGTAGTAAAGCACATTTATGGTTCAGATAATGTAAAGGCTGATATTTTATCAAGATGGCATGTATATAAACATTATAATAGTACTGAAGTTAAATTTTTAAAGAGCTGTAAGTGGGAAAACACCCCTAGTGACATGTTATGGCCTGATTTTAAAATTTAGGTGTTCGGCTTAGGGCCTGGATATGTATCACGAATGTCTTTTCTGCCTTCCTCATTTTATATTTGCAGACAAGCCTCTGATCAAAACACTGCGACATCAAGCCACGAACAGAATTGCTGCTGCTCTCAGACCAAGGACTTCTGCTAGTTACACCATGGCGTTCAAGCAATTTTTAGCTTTCATTGTATATATGAACTTGACAAAACCATTTACTGAAGGTGTCATATTATCTTATCTTGAATATTTGTCACAAAACGGACTTAAGAACTGTTCACTAAGAAACCATCTGTCAATTTTAAAGCATTTCTTTGTAATGTTTAACTGGTCAACTGTACCGTTGACAACCAGGAAGATACATTTGTTTCTTAAGTCGGTGCAAGTAAATACCAGTATGAAGGTGAAAGTCAAAGGTGTGTTTACAGTTAAAATGTTGGAACAATTGGTTAAAAAGTCAAGGTCATTTCAAAATGGGCAGATATTTGCTGCAGTGTTTTTAACTGCCTTTTTTGGGTTTTTTCGATTATCAACTCTGGTTCCAAGTACGTTACATAGTTTTGATAAGACAAGGTTCCCAATACAGAATGATTTGATCTGGGCAAAGCCTGGTGCCCACATTATAATTACATGTAGTAAAAGTATGCAAGACTCTGGAAAAATACAAGTGGTTCAGTTGCCATCTTTAACCACCCTTGAGATATGTCCAATTAAAGCCTTAAGATGGTTGATGAATCATATTCCACAAGGAAAACAAAAACCTTTGTTTCAAATTCTAACCAAAAATGGTTGGCAGGTATTGACAGCACCTAAAGTTAGATCGTTTCTAAAATTGGTAGTTAGAACCTTGGGCTGGAACCCTTCAACATTCACCTTTCACGCCTTCAGGCGCAGTGACGCCTCCCTGGCATTTGACAATCACATTGACCTTGCAAAGATCAAACAGCATGGTAATTGGAAATCTGAGGCTATTTGGACATATCTCAATTCTACTCCCTCTTCGGCTGGTACAGTCCCCACTACGTTTCAACGTTTGCTTTTAACTACTTAAACGTTTGGAGTTTGGCAATTCTATTTTCAGTTTTACTTACAGTTTGGTAACATTCTTTAGATGATAGAATTAAATCCAAACATACACTGCAATTACGTATGAATTATTTTAAACTTCTAGGGCAGTGTCTTCAGGCTTGAACGCTTTATCACAAGCTACAAATCTGTGTACATATTGTAAATTTCTTAACATAGTGGTAGTAGTTGTCAAAGAGTTGCTTAACTAGACTGTAACTGATACTTGTAATGAGAAGTTCTTTGAAAATCTCTATATAGGCAATTCAGATAACTGTAATGGTAGTAACTTGGTGTATAACAAGACTAATTGTGTTAAACTAATATATATGTACTCACACTTGTTCATATCTATGTTATTTTAAAATAAAACTCCAAACTATAATGGTTAAAATATATATCAGTGTCTTTTCCTTCTACTGTGTTCACCTCCTGCAACTGTTATAAAAATGCGTACACAGTAGCAGACACTGTCAGTTGAAGGGGTGATAGATCGTGTAACTGGGACCTTGCTTTCCATCCTTTACTGTCGTATAAATATTTTGGTTAAATATGCAAATGCGTGTACTGGCTGTAGCACGAATTACTCTGAAAACCTAGACATTCTCCCGCCAATTCGTCTTTATAAACTAGTGTAAAACAGCGTGGCTTTCAGTTGTGGGGTTGAAAGTCGAGAGTCATATAAACGCTCCCACCCACCTCTCCCCCAATTAAAGTACATTGTAGTTTGGCAATTTTATTTTCATTTTTACTTACAGTTTGGTAACATTCTTTAGATGATAGAATTAAATCCAAACATACACTGCAATTATGTATGAATTATTTTAAACTTCTAGGGCAGTGTCTTCAGGCTTGAACGCTTTATCACAAGCTACAAATCTGTGTACATATTGTAAATTTCTTAACATAGTGGTAGTAGTTGTCAAAGAGTTGCTTAACTAGACTGTAACTGATACTTGTAATGAGAAGTTCTTTGAAAATCTCTATATAGGCAATTCAGATAACTGTAATGGTAGTAACTTGGTGTATAACAAGACTAATTGTGTTAAACTAATATATATGTACTCACACTTGTTCATATCTATGTTATTTTAAAATAAAACTCCAAACTATAATGGTTAAAATATATATCAGTGTCTTTTCCTTCTACTGTGTTCACCTCCTGCAACTGATGCGTCCAGGCTAAGTCTTGGAGAATATGAAAGCCATATTGTCACTTGGTTAGAATCACCCTTTATTTTGTTACTGTTTATAATGGCCTTTAAGATGGGTAATTAAAAGCAATGCCAGAACAGGGATAACTTTAAATTAACAGATGAGTGTCAAAGTATATGGTTGGTGTTATGAGTAGTTAATCGTTTTTGAATGTATTAAGGAACAGTAAATGTGCATTGTAGTATTAAATAAAACATACCGCATTCGTGGTTCTGTTATGTTTTTCACCACTCCCCTTTTCATCTCACCTTGGGACACTTCTTGGACTAAAAGCATCTGTTTCTATTTTACAGATTGCGACCAGTGGGTGCTAATATGATGATTATTGGGTGATTTAATATAACTTCAAAATAACCAAATGTTTTCAAAGACAATCTATGCTACAGTGACCTGTCTAGGGATTTGGAGTCCTTCTCTTTGTATATAATATATTCACAGACAATTCAAATCATCATTTAACACACAGGTAATCTAAATTTATTGTACACATTTTTTCAAGTGTGTCTATTTAGTTTCCACATAACAAGAAACAGGATGTATATACACAGGTTCGTTCATTATTTTACTCTATTCACCAGGCAGGTTTGATCAGGATCAGGCTAGGGAGTTATTAGTTTGTCGATGAGACTGATAGGTAATTTCCACAAGGATCCGATTAGATTATTAAATGTGATATAGTTGCAGTGTGAGTCCATTAAAGTGCCACTGCATAAGTAAACCGGATTATCATGGCAGACACATGGGTAATCTAAATTACCACAATTTCATAAAGCTCTTCTGTATGGTGGTGTGTCACATGATTCATATAATTCCAGGTCACCACCAAAAGTCCCCGAGTATAACAAACAATCAAAGTTCTTGTTATAGTTTTCAGTACTATTTTTTCAATCAATTGCAATGATTATGTTTATGTACCCAGTCAGTCATGCATGTACCATTACCTAACAGGGTTATGAGGGTGTCAGAATAGAGGTACAGAACAATGCCTGAACCTTTGTACCTATTGGTATTTAAACTTTTACTATAGTAGCTGACGACTGGTTTATTTGGTTTTAACGTACATTTCAAATGTATTGACGATATTTCTAGTAGTTGTGGAAATAAAGGAAGCAAGATTTCCACTTCAGATCTAAATGGGTATCAAATCCAGGACTTCAGAGGCATGAAGCAAGTCTACTACCCACTATACAACCTTTCCCCTGAAACAATGAAAGCTCAGGTGATCTTTTGTACCAATGTTCCAAATATTTTTCTTTGGAATGACTGGAGAATGACAAGGATATAAACATATATAAATGATACTCTCCTGGTTTTCCTGGTTGAATCAGATTCTATGTGTATGCAATGCAAAAAAACCCACAAAATACCCAATACTGAGACAC
The DNA here is from genome assembly GCA_964017235.1 of Sabellastarte sp. h YS-2021. Taxonomy (NCBI): domain Eukaryota; kingdom Metazoa; phylum Annelida; class Polychaeta; order Sabellida; family Sabellidae; genus Sabellastarte; species Sabellastarte sp. h YS-2021. The sequence goes on along the minus strand of OZ024927.1, from coordinate 160,753,031 downwards.
ACACCAACACAGTAATTTGTGATAGAATCCTAGAAATGTCAAAACCTCGCAGTCCCCACCCAGGGATCCAAAGACCAAAATAAAGACAGATGTGGAGAAATTACGACTTATTAAAACTAGCATGTTAAAACTTACATAACAATAGCCAGGGCCCAACACAAGAACAGGTTACATTAAGACCAGTTACACTAAAATTACCAGGCCCTGGCCCGACATTCAACTTAAGACACACAAAACCACACATCAAATCACATACAATATTAATACAGGGTTGAGGCCCAATCCCTCTTCACATCCCAATTTATGAACATGTGTTGAACTGAAATTTAATATATAAAGGCCACATTATAAGGCACTAGTACTTGCATAGCATACATGAACTCAGCAATCAGACCACTTTGCACAATTTTTCATATTGCTATCCAATTATCCGAACAAACGGGTTTATTTTTATGTGCAAATAGTAAACTAACACCTAGCATTTGTGTTACTTATCACATCTAAACCTCACAGGTAAGCTTTTGCTGATAAACCTTTTGATCTGGCTAAAGCTATTTCATTGTCAAGTAATGCGTAGGTGTCATGAAAACAATCTTAATGACGTGAATGTACTTCCTGCCTTACTTTACACATGTCTGCGTGTGTTAATAGTAATATTAGCACAAATTATTTGTTAAGCACGAATAAGCATGAATTATCACACATAGGCCTACATAAGGCGCCTAACACCACAGCTTTTCTGGAGAAATCTTTTGATTTGATCAAACCTATTTCAATGTCAAATAATATGAATGTCTCATCAAAACAATCTTTATGACGTGAGTGTACTTCCTGGTTTACTTTACAAGTGTTTTGATGTGTTAATAGTCATACTAGTTTTTTTAAGTGTTTATTAGCACACCTGTTCATAACTCAATGCCTAATTGCTCAGTTTTACTCCCGCCACATTTGATATAATAAGCATAGGTTATTTTATTTGTCCATCTTGTGTGGGTCCGAAGAAAGTTGAACCTTGACTATTACTTCTCATTAGTGGTGTCAAGGCATCACGTCTGTCAGCTCCCCACCCCAAGGGGGAGATTCGGAGCAGTGTGACAGGGGACTTAAGTGTTGCCCTCAACGCCAGTTCACCCAATGGCCAGTGGCCGGCCATTGCATGAGGTAACAAAGTGGAGGGAAACTGCCACTTCTAAAACTGAACTTGAATGAAACAGATGTGAATTTTCAAATGATCATCTTTGTGATGAAATATTGCACTTTTATTCCTTTTTTGTTTTTATGTGTTATATTAGAAGCATTTTTAATTTGATTGAACGGTCATTTAGTGTTATACATATTTATTTGCAACTATCACCTCTGTACTATTGTAACTGATGTATGCTGAACATTGAACTGTTGTGACGCTGTGTCTGACGCTGATGGAATTTATTCTTCGACAAACTCATGCTTGTTTTGGCTGGTGTAGCCGGGTTAAGAGGGACAGTCTAACCTATTTTCTTCCTCTTTTGTCATCCATTTATGCTTGCTATCACAAGCGGAAGTTGTCAAAGAATAGGGTGGTGACCCTTAAAGTGTATTAAGTGTTTAAGTGTATTTGTCACTTAAGTTGTCAAAGAATAGGGTGGAGACCCTTAAAGTGTATTAGGTGTTTAAGTGTATTTTCCAGATATAAAAATGACCAAACCAAAACCAAAAAATAAAAACTATTGTACAACCTGTCATGAGAAACACATACCACCGACAGGAAAGAAATGCAAATTGAGTTAAAAATCAGACATGGACCTTCCCACTACGCGTGGTGCCCACCTGATGTCAAGTAGTAGTGAAAGTGATGTTCCGGACTCGGGGGTGGAGGGCTTTTGACACTAATATGAGTGCAAAAAGAAGATCACAAAGCAGAAGGACTGCTCAGTTTAAAAGGTTGCCAAGGCTATTGCGTCACAAATTATATTGATGATTTTGTGGGTCACCTCACGCCGGACATCGAGCAACGCTGGTACAACTGTTTACATAACGTACTGGAATGCCCAGGCCTCACCATCAGTGAGAAAAAGTTAGTCCCTCCCCCTACAAAGGTCTGCTTGGGTCTTCTTGGGCATATCAATTGATACAGTCAGCGGTACGGTATCCATACCTGATGAGAAATTTCGTCAAATCAAACATACCGTCATTGATTGGTAGAAAAAAGAACGTTGTTCAAAGTGTCAGCTTCAGTCTCTCTTAGGGCAACTGTTATATGTCCACAAATGTGTGCGACCTGCCAGGGTTTTCTTTTTCTGAAACAGGCAAGAGCTGGGACAGAACAGACCTCATCAGGCAAATCATTTCAACCTGAGCGAGCATCAAAAGCAAAACTGTGGCCAAAGTATTTTTGGATTTATGTACAGATGGGCAGAATTGAAGAACCTTCAAGAATCTTTTATCTGGACGGTTGTATCTTGTACTATATCTTCCATACAAGTACACAAAAGAGAACCAAAGTAACTGTGATGACCAATATGAAGAAAGCTGTAAACTAGAGTGGCAGTTTTGGTGATACAGCGAAATTCAACTGGGAGCCAATGGAGTTGGTTGAGAATAGGAGATGCCTGTGTGTATTTGTTACAGTTACAATCCTTGCAAGTGTGTTTTGAATGCATTGCATCTTGCGCATGTTGAGACTGGACAGACTCCTGAAGTGAGAGTTGCTGTAATCAACACGACTACTTACCAAGGCCACCAGGATAGCAGTCTCGTCAGCAAAATACTGTTTAACCTGCCTGAGATCACACATTTGAATGAAGCATGTCTTACAAATATTGTAAACCAGACACCAAGGTTCTTTACAACAACTGCTGAATATGCGAAGTTACCAAATATGCTAACTGGGAGGTAGGGATCTAATTTCTTGAGTTGAGCATGAGATCCAAAGATGATAAGTTTTGTCAGGGTTTAATTTGAGCATACTTGATGACATCCAATCTTGATCATCTAGAAGACATGAATTCACTTTGTTAAAAGCTAGGGCTGCATCTGCAACTGGGTGTCATCTGCATGAAAGTGAAATTTGATGTCAGGGTGCATTCCAATAATCTTACTCAAAGGAGTATTGTGTAAGGAGAACAGCAGAGGACCAAGGACAGAGCCTTGTGGTACTCCAAACAGCAGCTCAAGTAATTCAGAGAGGGTTGACTGAATTTTAATTGCTGGAATCGGTGGCTGAGATAGGATGTGAACCACTTCAAGGACATACCGCACACACCAAACCATGTCTTAAAACAATTAAGAAGAGAAGTGTGGTCAATTGTGTCAAATGCAGCCTACGGATCCAGTAAGACCAATGCAGTAGGCTCGTCCTGTTAGAGTGAGAAATAATTCTTGTTTTTGATATGCAGACGGGAGGTTTCGGTGGAGTGACCACTTTTGTATGCAGATTGCCTACAACTATTTACTCCACAAATTTGACATGATACATAGTCCTGAACCGGTCAATAATTTTTAAATCTCCACTTGGAAGTGATGCTTTCTTAATGAGGGGAGTAACAACTGCATTCTTGAATTTTTAAGGAAACACACCCTCAGCTTAAGACAGATTGACAAGTTTTGTAATTGGCGTAAGTAAAATATCCACACAATCTTTTAAAAGGAAAGTAGGCACTGGATCAAAAAGACATGATTTTGTAGTCTAATTTTTGATGATTTTGAGTACCTCATTCTCCGAGACCTCATTGACGCGAGATAGGTTGGGATGTGTACACATGGGTGATATAACTGTTGTGAAAGCAGCTGTGAACATGCCACGAATCCTTTTAATTTTTTTATTGAAGAAGGAAGCAAATTGATTAGCTAAGGATTTTTCTGATTGATGAGGAGGGAGAGTAATCTCTTGGCCCTTATCAAGGACATGTTGAACTGCATGCCATAGCTTCTTTGGGTCATGGCTGTTGTTGAGACTTATCCTTATGCTACATGAGCTCAAATTAATGCCGATAGATTTGGCCCTATAATATGAATCAAATTGCCATCCAGCTAGTGTTTTATTAGCTCTTCGACAAATCAAAGGTGGATGCCTGTCTGACACACCACCAAGGTCGCTAATATACTGATCATATAGATCAGAAACCATGATAGCAGGAGATGTGACAAAGGAAGTGTTTGCAAGCAAAAGTTCTGCATGTTGAGTTTATGATAAATGCGGTGAGAATTACTGTCAACCTTTGGTATTGCAGGACACATAAAATTCAGATGAAATTTCACCAATGCACGATTTATTTACACTTTGGGCAAGATTAGAGGTATCTGGTAGATTGAGAAATTTTCTTTGATTAATACAATCTGTATCCATATGGATATTAAAGTCTCCACAGATGATGAAGGAGGAAGTGAGAGATTACAGAAAACCACAGAAAACAGGAAATCATCAAGAAAGGCAGAGGAACATAAACCTGGGGTGTGATATGCATAAGCCACAACAAATGATTTTAAATCAGTGACAATTGATATGGCAATGTTTTTGGAAAGTGGAATATTTTGGTGTATCAATAGTCTTAGCAGATAAATTTTCCCTAGTAAGGAAGCCCACACCAGCACTACAACCAGTTTCTGGGGCCTGTGAGTGAGTTGAAAACTAAGTGGACTTACAGACTTCAGTAGACTGACAGTATCCGCATTTTGAATGTGAGTTTCTGCAAGGGCAAAAATAGATTATTTGAAAAATTGATCAGAAAATTGATTATTTGAAACAATTGACTCATCACTCAAGGGGCCCTTATTCCTTTTAGAACAGTAGTTCACAAAGTCAAAGTTTATAGGATCAGTATTATTATGTTACCAACAGACAATAATTACACAAGGACAGGTTATTTCCATTGAAAGCATATTACTTTAGACCATTATTTTCCTGAATTTTTTTTACTGGAGCAAATCAAATCTGGGCCCTGAGAAAAAACTGTGTTGTCAAAGCGCACCAAATTGTTAATTTTGGATTTAATATCAGATTGGTGAATGGTCAGGGCTTCTAAATATGTCTTTTACTCAACCATAAGCTCAGCGGTCCTTACTTGCCATGTGGTTAGCAGGTTTTGCATCTAATCTTACGCTGTCGACTCTGTGCACTCCCACACATAAGTTCCCAGGTTAGCTCAGATTCGAGGAAAAGTCCAGATCTCCTTATCTGATCGCAGAGTAATAAAGGTGGTACTTGTGTGTAGAAGTGTGTGTGTGTGTGTATTTGACTCCCACAAGTAGCAATGCTACTGACATGTCCAACTATGGCCTGGCTTTTACTCTGTGAACCATAACATCAGACTAAATTCACCTTAGTTTTTAAAATATTATTTTGTATCTGTGATATAATAATGTTTGGCCTTGCTGTATCTGTATCAGCTTATCGACTCTGTATTTACCATTGTTAACTATATGCAAGTGTTATACAAATTTATTAAAATATGTAGCCTACAAATATGTTATATATATATATATATATTATCATATATATATCATGAACGAGGTATGTCAGCAGAGCTTCTGTTCATTTTTGATACATTAAATACAAGTATAAATGGCAGAGAAAACTCAAGTAAAAATAGCATCAGAGATGCCCATACCCCACAGCCCGGGGAAATAGCATTGAATAAAATGATATAGAAGAGGTGAAACTATAAAAAGCTGAGAAGACTTTCAGAATCGACAGAGTAACCTATGTAAAAGTGCAGGGGAAATAACATGCAAGAGAGCAGCTAATTATGAAAAGACAACATATCAAAACAAGGCAGTTCAACAGAAAGATGCAGCATTAATTACTAAACTAAAAGTTATAAAGCTGTAAAAATTCTTAATTGAAGTCTAGCTGTCAAAGGAGATAGTACAATAGGGTAAAAATACATATGAAAGTTAGCTAGAGCAATCCATATATCTGTATTGTACAAAAAGTATAAAAAGTTAGTCGCAGAAATCTATAAATCTTTGTGATAGACATTTTCGTCAATTATGGTAGCAGAAAACATTTTGGCAAAGCCAAAGTCAAATATTACACCAAGGTCACACCATATACACCTACATGCCTCAATCAATGACCCTACAACGTTTCAACCTTCTACACGTCACCGTTTCTGTGGTATGGTCTGGACATAATTTTGAATGTCAATGTCACTATGGCAAGGTCAAAGATCGAAAAAAGTCACACCATGATGTTGCACACCGACACCCCAACCAATGTCCAAAGTAACAACTTCCTACACTTTACAGTTTCTGGAATACAGCAGCTACAAGATTAGTGTTCCCGGCCTGCCCATCTGCCTCCCAGTGAGAATTTTGGGGTTTTCCCAACGTTTGAAAGGAAACATTTGGCAAAGGTTCAAAAGTGATGGGTACGAAAACCATTTATAATAGAATGTTCACAAAATGTTTTATGGATACCATTTATTAAACGTATAATGATAAATGTTAGAAAAATGTTACAAATGAACATAATAATGTCTGAATAATAATGGGGTCTGAGGTCAAATGCAATATCTTTTTAAGGTTTCTCACCAGTGAAAATATTTTTTATGTTTCTGAAATTGTAAGATAGTGGCTTAGAAATTGTGGCCCATTTAATGCGTACTTTTAGGAATTGCATATGGGTCATTTTTTGACAATGTCCTCTAAAATCCCCTATAGTGGCTCACTGCCATCTTTGTTTGCAAATGTTTGAAGGTGAAGGTTTTATAAGCATTCTGAAAATATGGATTTTTAAAATAACGTTTTTGATAGAATGTTTTTAAACATTTGATAGAAACCACTTCAAAAATGTTTTAAAATGATGGGTTCCTACTGAACGTTTGTAAAACATTTTCAGAGCAAACATTTATAAAACATTGTCAACAAATGTTAAAGGGTGGAGCGTCAAGCCCCAACTTATTGCGGGTACACATCTAGGTGTGAACAAGTTCATTCCTTGAAACCCTATCCAAGCTTTAGCAAGCACACTTGTCCCAGTTCTTCTCCCCTCTCATTGGTCACACTTCAGTGCTTTACAATCCTTTACATGACATTGGCATTCAAACTTCAGCTGGCAGTGGGGTCACATTGAAAACAGCAGACATCTTGTCTTCTAGTCAAACTGGACTTTGGTTTTATATTTTCATTTTATGTTATAGTCTTTTATATGTTTTAGTTTTTTATATTATTTATGTACTTGATGTACCGTTAATACTTATATCTTTTGATTAGATTCTATATGTAATGATGTGCCATTAATGCACACAGAAGTTACCGTTGTTTTTGATTTACCGTTAGTGCATATAGAAATATTATTTCACATATTTTATGATGTACGGTTAGTGCATATATGTAATTCATAAATACTCTATATGGTCTGACATTCTATTAGTGCATATAAATACTTGTTCATAAAACTTTGTTCATTCAAGGTGATTGTATTATAGAGTACAGTAGTATATAGTGAGTTCTTGTTAGGTTAGTTGGCCATCTATATCTGTAGATTTAAACATGTCGGAGAGCACTTACAATTTGCGGTCTAGCAAAGCAGATCAAATCCAAGTTCCCATTCAACTGCAGTTGAATAATGATACTGATTTCCTGTCACAACTCCTCAAAACAAATAGTCAAACACACCAAGCTGATGAGGAATCCGATAGTTCCTCGAAGTCAGACCTAAATTGTATTGATGTTGTGGGGACTTCTGATGGGGAACAATCAGGGAGCCAGGAGTGTGAAAAATCCGATAATGTTAATGAGAGTGCGCCGGACAATTCAGCAGTCCAACAACTGATCAATTCCCAAATATTGAGTCAATTACAGACAATCAGTCAAAGACTTGATAAAATAGAGCAAACTCACTGTAAAAAACAAATGATCCAAAAAAGGTTAAGAGCGGTAAAAGTAAACATCCAAGTACTGACAAGTCCAAAAGTATCAGTGCAAAACAGGGGGAAAACTCTGCCACACCAAGTTCTACTCTGCACCAAATCTTGCCACAGAGTGTGGACCAAATTCCACAGTTACACACTATTAGACAAGATCTCTTGATTCAAGCACAAGTTGAGAAAAGACTCAAAACATTAGCTGAGGCAGAAAAATCAGGTACACACAAGCAAAAATCCCTACGCAGTGGCCCTGTAGAAGTTCTTGTACCAAACAAAGTTAAATGGCCGCATGAATATGTCTTGTCAGGCTCACAAAAAGAACGTGTGTCATACAACCAGCTATCCGTCGTTCAATGGGTGACTGGTTTCTGCCGCATAATGAGTGATGAACAAAACAGGTATGTTCAAAATTCTATGCTAGATTATATGATAGCACTTTTTGATGATGCTAATGATTTTAGCTGGGATGCGGCAAAGGCCAGTCATGCTGTCCTTTTATGCCGGATGGAACAGAATGAAACTAAAGATTATGCCCAGGTCGAAAAAATCAATCGAATTAGAAGAGCAAATGCGCAACGGCATATTTCTCTGGTCAGTACATCCTCTCACCAAATAGGCTTTAAAAAGCAAACAACTAAAGCCACCAAAAGCATGCCATGCCAGTATTACAACCAAGGTTCGTGTGCCCAGCTCAAATCCCACGACACTCGGGGAACTCTGTATAAGCATATCTGCACTCATTGCTTCGCCACTTCTGGTAAAACATTTACTCATCCTGACTCACTATGCCACAATAAACAGAAAAAACAGACAAAAAACGAATAATATCGGGTATGAGTCTTGGTACCCATACCCGCTGTTTTGGCACACAAGTTTTTCATACCAGAAATGTTCACCTTGCTCCACAAATAGTAGAATTTGAGACAAACAAACAGCGTTCCAATGGTACCGCATGCAGAGGTCTCTTTGGGAAAATTCGCGCATTTATCATATGCAGAGGTCTTAAAGAAACAAAGTACCAGCCTTGGCAAACAGCCTTTTCAAACATTGCCTCGAAAATCAAGTACCCACAATGTCAAGGTCTCTCCAGACCATTTTCAAGCAGAGGTTCACAATTCTCCCCTGCAAATACACAATTCGGTGGTAACAAAAGACTAGTTTTGCTTGAAAATAAAAAGAAACACACTGGCAAGGTAGAACGTAATGCACATAGTTATATCCCCACCTCAAACTGATTCCAACTACTACAAAACCTTAATACAGACTCACATACAGTTGGGGATAGTGTGTACAGGGATAGCATAGGAGAAAGTACATGCAAACCACCTTTTCAACCAAAGAGAGGTATAAAGTTACTGGGCACAGAAGTTTAGGCTGCCCATTTTCTCACAAACAAATCTACCGAATGAGCAATCTCAGGTTGTTCATCAATGGTTTAGCAAAACACACTAATGTTGATAGTTGCCATGCAACTCATGACCCCAATAGTCTTGATACTTTGAACCAGCGCATACTGGATCATGTGTTTGCCGACAGGCATAAATGTGTGGAATACAATAACTGTGTGCAACAAAATGGCAAAGACTTCGGTTTTATTCCGCTTATGTCCCTCGAGGTCTATCACAGCGCTCCTATTGCTTATGATCAACTTCCCAACATCATTATAGCACATAAGATTGTTCGACAAACTGGCAGCCCCAATTTTTTTGTGGCCAGAATCCCTATTGCTTCTCAGCTTAAACCCCAAAAGTAGCGGTATCATTTAGCCCAATTCTGGGATAAGTAATTGCCTGAATTAATCCAATGCGGTTTTCCGTTAGATTTCTGTCGGGATGGAATCCTCCATCCCTCGGACACAAACCATATGTCGGCACTCCAAAACACATCACATGTTGAACAATACATCTCGGAGGAACTGTCATATGGTGCAATACATGGACTATATCATGAAAAACCTTTTCCCATGCATGTCTCCCCTCTAATGGTGAGGGATAAGCCAAACTCCAACAAAAAACGTACCATTATGGATTTGAGTTGGCCAAAGGGTTTTTCTGTTAACCATGGCATGTCCAGAAATAGGTATCTTAATACTTGACACTACATTACCCCTCAGTAGACCATGTCACACAATCGATTCGTCACTTAGGCCCTGATGCCCTCCTTTACACAATTAACATCAGCAGGGCCTTCCGTCATATCAGAATAGACCCAGGCGATCTAGATCTCCTAGGTTTTCACCATAACAACTATTACTTTGATGGGTCTCTTGCTTTTGGGTACAGGCATGATTCTGTATTTTTTCAACATTGCTCGGATGCCATATGTTACATTATAAAAAACCATGGTTTTCACACCATTTTCTTTTACGTTCCTCCAACATTTATTGCAAGACCTAGGCTTGAAAGTCAGTCCTAGTAAATTGGTCGCTCCTGCAAATCAGGTTGTGTGGTTAGGAATACTGGTAGATAAGGTTGCTCAAACGATTTCTATTCCTCAAGAGAAGCTTCAGCAGATAAAAAATATCTGTTCTTCCTCATCAAGTAAGACATACTGTAGCAAGCGCGACCTCCAGTCACTACTAGGTTCCTTGCTATATATTACCAAGTGCATTAAACCAGCACACTATTTTCTTAATCGCATGTTGGCACTGCTAAGACAGAATGTCTACCATCGCAAAATACTACTCAACCAACAATTTTTTGCCGATCTAAATTGGTTTTTAACCTTTCTAGATACTTATAATGGCACTACATATTATAACATTACTGAACAAGATGCCCAGGTTTACCTGGATGCCTCCCTTCCAGGCCTAGGTGGAGTTTATGGCTCCTTTGTCTACACACTTCCCATACCAAGGGGTTTTCACAACTATAGTATTGTCCATCTTGAGATATTGAACATACTGGTTGCATGTAAAATCTGGGCTTCTCGCTGGGAGAACAAGAAAATACAAATATTTTGTGATAACCTTGCAGTTGTCGAAGTCCTAACGTCAGGCAGAACTAGAGATGAGACGCTGACCATCTGTGCACGCAATATCTGGCTCTTTTCAGCATTATACAACATTCATTTTACATTTTCCCACATTGCAGGTGTTCAGAATACCATTGCTGATTTGCTGTCTAGATGGGGAAATATTCAACACGATTGGTCCAAGCTGCAAAGTCTTTGCCCTGATCACATTTGGGTGGATTCTCATATCGATCTAACATTACTGAATTATTCCATATGATATAATATATTTTCAGACTTACCTGCAGCGGTGGCCCAGCTGGCGTCCCTGGCGTCTGTGAGTCTAAAAAATGGGTTTCATCCCGCCACTCTCACAGAGTACACCCGAAGGTGGAAGGACTTTCTCACATTCCAGGTGGCTGCTGGGTTGTCGTTGCATCAGGTGACTCCTTTAGTTCTACTAGCATAATATGCAATATCTTATCAATGCTAGTTTGTCTGAGTCTAACATCTCAAATAATCTGGCCGCAATAAGGGCATTTCATATAATACATGGCCTCCCCACACATCCATTTCAGATCGTCGGATCCCTCTTCTCCTAAAATCTATCAAAATCAACAGGCCTTTTGTTCCCAAAATAGCTCAGGCCCTCAAAATTGAAAGATTGAAAGTCATAGCCACATCCACTGGTGTTGAACATAATGTCAAATTTACAGCTTTGTATTCTTTCATCTTCTTTTCTTTTCTACGTCTCTCCAATTTGTTGCCACATACTATCGGACAATATGATTTTACTAGACATATGGCTCGGGGGACGTCATTTTCACCCAGTCTGGTGCCACAGTTATTATAAAATGGTCCAAGACCATCCATGACAGAAAAGAGACCACGACCATCAATATTCCATATCTAGGTCATTCAAAAATATGTCCCATTGTAGCTTTGAAAACCATGCTTTGCCATATTCCGGGTTCAGAAAATGATCCTCTTTTTATGATTACAAAGAAAGGTATCCCCTTGGTCCTGACCGATTCCGTGGCTCGTAAGCACTTGAAGAAGGTGTCTCAGTTGTTACACATACAACCACTACTGATGTTTCATGCCTTCAGAAGAGCCGCCTCTTCTTGGGCGTTTCAGTATGGGGTCCCCTTAGAACACATTCAGGCTCATGGCATGTGGAAATCTAATGCAGTTTGGTCCTACTTTAGGGCCCTTCCTTCTTCTATCTCTCCCGTCGCACAAACCTTTAGACAACACTTACACGCTTAAGTTTGGCCTTTGGGAGTCGCATTAGTTCCATTTCACCACTTATTTCTTATAATTTAACTAAAAATTTGTGGTCTCTTGATGGTTTGACCTTTTGACTTCTTACCTCAGATTGCTTTCACTTCATGTTCGAGCTCCCCTGGCCCAGAGGCCAAAGGTTTATAAAGTAGTCAATCACTTCCATAGTGGGAAATTATGCTGAAGTTTGAACCATTCAGTGGAATCCAATCTTTATGGTTAATTATCGTAATTATGGCTTTAAACAGTCACATTTATTAACTTTGAGTGTACAGTTTGAAACATCATTATAGTTTAACTTTCTTGTTACTAGTATCATTGTTCTAAGTATTAAACAAATTAAAGTAATCAGTAATGACATAGGTAGCTGAAGTTTGAATTCCCACTCATTTTACCATAACTATTGTTTATATTATGTTTTAGTTCATTTACCATTATACATGTGTGTTTTAAACAATCTTGTACTAATTGTGCTTGCTATAATATTAAAGAATAAAAATTTTAAATCCCAATTTTCTATCCTTGGGTTTGGGGGGAATGTCAGTGCTCCCAGAAAAAAATTGTTCTTGTTCATGGATACCTTCGATTGGGTATTCGTGTATTGCCAATTAAATCTAGCCCCAAAATGATTTAAACTTCATTCAACATTGAGAAGTCAAAGTGGCAAGATGCCATTTTACACAAGTAATTTTTCCAACCTTCCACCCTGGTTCATCTCATTCCATATAAGAGCAAGATCAAGGCGGTTGGCATTCAACGAACTTAACTTAACACCTCCTTTGGTACAGGGAGGGGGTGAGCTCCATGTATGTGCTCCTAGCCTGTTGCCAATGGGGTTCACAGCATTGGTACTTGTTAGCTAGTTTGGGGGCCTCCCTCCTTGTCAACCTTGAGTAGACCCTAATGGGTCCTATTATTTGTAAGTAATTTGTTTCAGGGTGCTTTTTTTCAGTCCCCAACCCCCAAGACAGACAAATACTACTGCGGGTAACTGTCGAAAAAGGTCACAAAGGTCAAACCAAAGCCCCCTATACTGCTGAAGAGGAAGGGACCCCCAGAGTTTATGCACTAATAATTGTAAGAATTTGAATAAATTTGTAAATCTTTGCCAAAAACCTGACATGATATAACATAGGAAAGCACCCACCCACCTATGATTGACACAATTTACTTGGGAGGGTGGGAGGGAGGGAAAGTTTGTCATGTTTCTCCTTCAAAAGTCACATTTGAACTGAAATTCAAGCCAGGAAGAAACCTTAAGGTCAGCGACCCCACCAAAGAATTAAAGTTGTTTACAGGTTGTCAAGATACTGAGCAAATTTCTAGGAAGCTAGGATGAAAACAATCAGACTGGTACCCAAACCTCGTAATTCATGCTACAGAACTTCTACAATCAAACTGCCTTGGGGGAGGACTGACCCCCGGGTCGCCTAAACAACCCAAGCGAAAATGTTATCATTGGAATTTATTCAAAAGAACAAAATTCACTATGTAGGTAGTAAATGTATAAGACTGTACTAATACTATACGTGTATGTATAATGCTATGTATGATAAGTAATTGTTCTTATATTGTGCACGTGTAAAGTACCCACGCATTTGTGACATACTGGTGTTCTAATGCAGTTTTTTTGCAGCTGTAGATTGGTGGCAGCCAAGCACACGAATAATACAATATGGTTGCCATAACATGGATCAAAGTCAGCTGAACAGAGAATCGATAAACTTTAATGTTCGATATTTCAATTTATATTAGGTCATATAACCTAAGGGCTCTTCCAAAAGAAACACGTTCAACTGTGTGATGTTAGTAGTGGGGGCAGTATTATTTTGCCAATTAGGCTTTAGAATGGCTGTACAAGGATGCAGGAAGCGACTGTTTTATGAGTAAAGGGGTTTTTAGTGAGGGACGTGTTTTTATCATTTTAATTGGAGGTTGGGCATCTACCTCAAATATATACTTTTTCATATATTTTAATTTAAAGTTATGTTTAAAGATCACCTTTATATTTGGCAATAAGTAAGATCAAGCTGATTTTTAATTTAAGGACACCCTAACTTTGTGTAAACATGTGAAATGTGGAATATAATTGACTCTTTCTTAACATGTAACAAGTAATCTTAAAGTTTCATTATCGTAACTTATTTTGAGCGAGCCTTATATATTAAGCTTTTTCAAATCACTGAAGGTGACCTTAAAGATGCCTGAAGTATTGTAAGTATTGTAAAGTAGAAAATAATAATAAAAAATATTATCCCATAACCCTTTTCATGATGAAAAAAACATTTCTAGCATAACCTTCATTTCTTCATTTATTTTATAAATGTTTAAGAAACGTTTGCAGTCAAACCTCGCTTCATGGGTTACTTTATAAAGGTTTAATGAATGTATGCGGTAAAAAACATTTGTATGGAGTATGTTTATAAAGCGCTTTTGAAACATTACAGCGTAAACATTTTCTTTGAAATGTTTAGAAAACCATAAGAGTTTTTTTAAGTCTTCCACCGGGAGAGGCCATGAGTTATAAAACCTCATTATGACATACACACATAACCAATTATGTTGGAGACAGCAACAGACGGTGAATCAAAAGCTATGACCACAGAGAAAGAGAGAAACCCTGGGTGAAGAGATAAAGAAATGAGAAAACCCAATGACTGAAACACCATTGTTTTCTCCGTTTAAACTGCGCATTCTATGGCTTCTGATCTGACTTTCTGATTTGATATATAGTACTGGTGTGGGTGTGTTTGTGTCTTGGGTGATATAAAAAGGGGTCTCTTGAAAGGGAAAACAAGTAGTTATCAGAGAAAGAGCAAAGTGAAAGGACCATTGGAGTGTGGGTTTCAGTGAGATATCATTGAGTCAATGACTGATGTGATACTTTTTTCTAGTTGAATAAAATAGAGTTCCAGAAAAAAACTGCTTGTGAGCACATCACAGCAGCGGAAGAACAGTAAATAATGAAGCAGGAGTATTGAGTTAATAAAGTGGAGATATTGATTGGCAATGTGTGTTTACAATTTGTTAGAGTAGAGAGTGTAGCTTCCCTCATCTGTGTTTTCTACTCAAAGCTATTTGAAAACATGGTAAACAGTGTGTTCCTCGAAACATCTTTTGTGAACTATAATTTTAAACAAAAGTATTGAAACTGTTGAAATCACAAGGTGTCATAAAACATTTTGAAAGAGTGGCTATCAAAAGTAATAATTACGAGTAGAAATATTGTCACTTGAAC
Source organism: Sabellastarte sp. h YS-2021 (assembly GCA_964017235.1). Taxonomy (NCBI): domain Eukaryota; kingdom Metazoa; phylum Annelida; class Polychaeta; order Sabellida; family Sabellidae; genus Sabellastarte; species Sabellastarte sp. h YS-2021. The sequence continues at coordinate 160,737,710 of OZ024927.1, read as the reverse complement.
AAAAATAATGTAATTGAAGTATTGATCATCGATTTTGCAGTGTATTTATAGTTTTAATTCACACTGACATTGAGTATGTCAGTCATAATATGAAAGCAAGGGATATATGGACACTAACATCTGTTTATTTACTTTCATAGGGTTATGTGCTATTACATTGCAAATTAAGATTATTCTAATCATTTTAACAATGTTGACAATGCTTTGTAAGACACTTGTCACTGACAATGATATAAATATAATGGAAACAGATATTAATAATACATTAATATGTATGGATTGCATGGACATAGAAAACAAGGTAAAATGAAGCAGTTTAACATATTATTACATTATCTTTTAGCTTTAGAAAATTCATTTTAATAGCAAAATTCCAAATATGGAGGAGTATACCAACAATGATGATCTGATCTTGCCTCTTAATATCAGTAATGGAACATTAATGAATCTATCAGCACTGTATGATGCTTATTGGGATGAATCAGATCTTCTTTTTCAGCGTATCATAAATGTGCTCAATGTTTATGTTATTCCCATTATCATTATCATAGGCCTGATAGGTAACACCATCTGTTTCTTGGTCTACATTTGTACACCGCATTTGAGTCGCCAAAGCTCCAGTGTGTACCTGGCCTTTCTTGCCGCTGTTGACAATGGATTCCTGGTGTCGCTTTTTGTCGTGTGGTTTGGTTGGGTGGGCATACATGTCTTTCACAAAAATGGTTGGTGTCAGACTATTCTCTACTGTACATATGTCTGTAGTTTCCTGTCTGCATGGACTGTTGTGTCTTTCACTGTTGAGCGTTGGATAGTGGTATTCCATCCGCTTAGACGTCATCAGCTTTGCACCAGAAAGCGTGCAATTCTTGTGATGACTGCATTGACACTGTTTGCCTTAGGATTCTACTCATTTTCTTTATGGAAGACAGGAATACGAAAAGTCCGAAATGGAGGTGAAGTGTGTGCTTCATCTGTGGAGTATCATGCTTTTCTGAAAGTCATCATGGGAGTGGACACTATCATAACAGTGATAATACCTCTGGTATCTATTGTCTGTATGAATACTGGAATAGGTATCAAAATCTGCAGGTATGCCAACAGTAAATCACAGATCCCTATAGAAAGAGGTTCAGTGGATGAGGTAGTGTCTAATCTGTCCATGTTTAAGACTAACTGCATGGGTGAAAGTATCGAGTTCAGCACTAGGAATGGGATACGCTTGTGTTCGCTGAATCATTCACAAGGTGCAAAGGCCAGGTCATGGCGTCTGATGACTAAACGCCATCATACACAGCTGAGGATCACAAGAGCCTTACTGATTGTATCAACAGTCTTTGTGGTCTTGAACCTCCCCAGTTCTGCATTTAGAGTTCAAGCACTGGTCCTGTCTTTGAAGAATGAAATTTACAAAGTAAATATAAATGCCTATGTTTGGCAGGAATTCCTGCAATTTCTTCACTATATCAGCTTCTCATCCAATTTCTTTCTCTACAGCGCTTGCTCACGCAACTTTAGATATGCCCTGAAAAAACTACTAAGAAGAGCTCGGCATAAGATTAGAAATTTGTCTGCTCACAAATGTACCATTGTGTATAACCTCATGTTTGTAAAGGCTGAAGAGGCAGTTTAACATGATATTTAACATTGATATTGCAGGACTAGCTATTAGGGATGGGTCGGTATCAAAAATGTATAGATATGGAGGTCACCAAATGCAGAACTGTTTCATTTCCAAGATTCTGAAAAAAAAGATGCATTTAAGTATACTCCAATCAAATGGGCCACTGACAAGAAGTAAAACTCGTGAAACCAAAACATGTCTGTTTTTTGTCATCAAAGTTGTTAAGCCCCCAAATGTACAAAGCAATGGGACAAAGTTATATTCTGCAGGTTTAGGCTTTGTGTCAAACTATAAGTTTCCTTCAATTATATGTGTTGACAAGTAGGCAGTGTGGTTATAAAATGTAGTCTCAGTATTTTAGTAAAATGCTCTTGATACCGAGAAGCTGGTACCTCTGATCCATCCCTACTAGCTATTAAAAATTGTAATATCGTAAATATCCATTTGATTTTTGAAATAAACTTGAATAAAGTTTCAATATTTGTTACATTTATAAAACATTACATTCATTCAATATTTGTTTTGTATTGTACATTTTATGAACTACCACTGAATTCCTGTAATAACATTTCCATAAATTACAAGAGATAATACCTTCCAAGTAATGGTTCATAAGACTGCCAGTAGCATAAGAGTACTTGCTGATTAGATACTATGCATCATCCCTATAACGACGTTGTTATCTGTACATTGATAGATAACCTATTAACTATATAGATTGGCTATGCAGCAAATGCCAGATTGTTTGCTGTAATACACCACTTTGTAACAGCTTCACGATTCAGTGGGAATAACATATTTAGATCAACAATAGTCATTCAGTTAATTTAAAACTGCGAAGTTAACACTAGTGACTTTTTCTATATTTTAACTTTTTAACGGATATTTTCCAAAAAACATATCTTAACACAATGTCTGAGTTAGCCAATTATTATCAGGCAGCTTATTACTTTGACAAGCTACCTTCCTTTATATTCTAAATCTAACAGATATATTTTTAACAATTCAATTTAAGTAAGAGTTTGCTGTCTCATTGTTTACATTTTGTGAGTATTTCATTAAAACCCATCCTTAACTTTCCCAGTTATTTTGCAAACAAACACATTCTGACAAAAACGTAACCTCCTTGGTTGAGGTAACCAGTGAAAATAATAATTTAGCCATATGAGACACCAGCGTGAACTTTTTCCTCAATGTATATATTATTTGGGTTCATGGTACAGTAAAACTAACAGTACCATGTATGCCTGATTAGTAGTACCAATCTTTATGCCCAGCAGTGACATCCCACACTGGTGTTGTTTTAAAATGATAAGCCATGATCAAGGCTTCGTATTTCCCAGAGCATCACCTGTGCTGGCAACAAGTATATAATTATTGCTGCTAGCAGTGTTTTTGTTGCTTAAAGAGTGAAATCTATTTGGTGTGTAAATACTTCTCATGGCATTTAACATTTGTACACAGATTAGAGATTGGTTGGTAGTAAATTTCCAATATTTTGAAATTTTACTTAATTAACTTTTACCATTGGAAACTATGTTTGAATGTGATTTGAAATAAATATTGAAAAGGTTGTAATATATTTTCATGGGAACTATTTTATTGTAATGAAGAATAGATGATAATAGCAAATTAAATGTATAAGTGAAGTAGTATGCTATGGTATCACATTTTCCATGTTAGGTGTATGTGTCCATATTTTGCAATATTATCTCTACCAAGGAGGTTATGCTTTGATGGTGTTCATTTGTCTGTCTGTTTGTTCGTTTGTTTGTTCACAAAACAACTAGAAAAATTAAGGTTGGATATCGATTAAATCATCAGCAAATATCAACAAATGATGATTTGATTTTTGGATCACCATCTGGATCCAGAATGTTTTTAAAGATTTTTTATCATTGCCCTCATAAGCAATGTTGTAGCTGCTTGAGGTGGGAGTTTTAAATTGTAACTAAAAAGACTAGCAATGCACCTTGACTAAAGCCACTGTAAATTGTTCCCTAACCAATGTAAAGGCTATTTCTCCACAAACTATAATAATATATAATATATCAGTATTTACCAAAAACGTTAATTTATTTTTGGCCTTTAAAGTAAAAAAAGGTCTGTTTAAGGCTCATCAGATTTTAATGATTTTTTCATCAACACTAATATCCTTAGTATGACGAGGTAAACATTATGAAGGAAAACAAATTTATACAAACACTGCAATACACCATCATAACATTTTACTTCATTTTTGTTATATAAAACAATTCACCTTGCATTATAGATTTCTCATTTGTCAGAGCTGTTTAAGATGGTCTGACCAGTTTTCATTACTTATACCCCCAAGGTCAGCTTCAAAAGTTTTTTTCTGGTAAGACGTGAAGAGCTCATTTTCATCAACTGATAGCAGAAGTGTAAAGATGATTCATGTAAATGATACTTTACATTCAACAATGGACAGTGTTGGTTATGAGGTGACATCCACTTAATGTAAATTTTACAAGTCTATCCCACACAATAGTTACCAGATAAATAATTTAAAATTGGAAGTACAGTGCACTACCAAAGGTTAAAAGGTAAGACATGTAACTTAAACAAAAGGACATAGCATATTTACATATTGTAATGTATCTATATTTCTTTTGTCTGTGATATATTGTTACTTGCTTTAATTATGTAATTCCTCTGTATATTTGTGTATTTTGGATGAGGCAACAAAACTTCAACAATTTATATGTGTTGCATAGCAGAAAGAAGCCACATTACATAAGTTGTTAAATAAGTCCATCCCTGGATATCCTTCCAGGTTGTTATCACATTTCAGTCCACAGTTCAAAGCCTATGGAATATAATTGTCTTGAAGGTTTCAGATTATTGTTGTGATTAATTTCTTATTTATGATTAAATAGAGTCAGAATTTGATCTTAGTATTAATGTTTATACAAAACCATGCGGTGTAAGGTATTTTCGTATGTCTCTATCATCGATAGAACATGTCATTCAGGGGACATGTTCACAAAAGAAATATGTGATATACAAGGCAAAAGTCAACTCAAGTTTAGTGTAAAAAAATGTGTACATATGCTAATTTTCGGTTTAGCCTTCATTGTTCCCTTTTGTGAATATGGCCACAGATGACACACAGATAACTTGTCAAGACTGAAGTAAATGCTAAATGTCTACATATACCATTTTTTTCACTTTCTTCAACAAATACAGGTACTGTGTTTGTTTCAAAATATAAACTGTATCAAGTATGTAGAGGAGAATGTATCAAAATAGGCAACCCATGAAAGAGATTCATTTTGATGTATTGCCAGATTGGTTGTATAAATGACTGCAAATATATTGCAATGTTGTTGTTGGTATAACTAGAATTGATAAAGTTAGCATATTGTAAAAGTGTTAATCAAATGGCATTAATTTTCTGCTTACATTTGTGCTACAGAGTTTATTGGAAGCATCTGTTTGACAAAAAGGCGAAACCCAAGATAAATAAGCTGTTACTTAAGCCTCTCTTACATCCCACCGTACATGTCCCTACATGCTAGCCATGGGTGAAAATGGCTAAACTTGCAAGTAACATGCAACTGTAATGCAGGTGTTATGTAGGTATTTCCATTATGGAGACAGTACGCCATGGTCGTAGAGAAGAAATTGGGATGCAAATTATTTTCTTTGTGGTTGTAGAAATGATTGAAATGCAGCTAGGTCTCAAGATCCACATGCTCTTCAAGTAAAACACATTTGCATACTCTCCCTACAAAGTGGCAACAGCCGTAAATTTCACAAAATTCGTAGGACATGTATGTTGGATAACCCATACGGCAAGATGTAAGAGAAGCTTAATATCAAAAGAAAACAAAATACAGAGAAATATATTTTATGAGGTAACTCCATTTTATTGATATTATGTAGAATCAATCCATACAGAGATAAAACACCAGCCTAGGTATATCCATTTTCAAATTCCATGTACTTGTACAGGACAAACATATGGGATCTTGGTGGTTTCCATCTTTGACACCTTTTTACTTGTAGGTTCGAATCCAGCTTGTGGAAACATATGCAATTCACTGAATTATGGTGCTGATATAAAATCCAACCTTGAACTAAGACCCATATATGAATAAAATCCAGCTTTCATAAATTTGAAAAAGTGAAAAAACATATGTTATAATATATCAAAGGAATAAACCTTAAAAGCCAATTTTGTAAGACAATACAATCTGTTTCCAACAAAACTGAAGTCTCAAACAAAGAAAGTGTTTAGGTGCTATCCACATTGTCTTCACTAAAGTGTCTGTTTTATCATGCTGTCATATATTTTACATACAAATAAAAATACAAAGTACAAAATATTTTGAGTAAAAAGATGGCATATAGCTATTACATTTTAATTAAAATTTTTTACTATCTTCAACTTCTAATTGGATGTGTTGTTTACAGCAGATTAACTAATTTAATGCCGGCTTGTCGAATGATGCCCTGCAGACTTTATGAGGGCCAAGTGATTTTGGTGGATACTATTTCCAGTCTATCAGCAATGTCTGAAAAAACATTCAAAAAGATTTTTACAAAAATAAACCACAAATCCAGAGAAATTCTGAATAAATATTCAACCAATATAAACACAAGATATATCTCATCAAAATCAAAAGCCCCAAGCAATCTTTTAAAAATATATATATAATGATTGAAAATGAATAGAAAATATTATAATTGTTAATATTACACACTTATCAGATAAATATATTGACAGAAATATATCATTTTTCACATGGAGAGTTTTCTGTATGGTAAGAGAAGCAATACTTTGTCAGAGACATAATATAACTGAATTATAAATAAACTGAATTTCACATAATGTTTTTAGTGGCTGGAAATAATAATGCATTGTTACTGATTGGCCTGCATACATAATGTATTGTACTACAGCTACATATTTTCTCAATGATTACGATTGTAATTATTAAAATATTTGAAATATTTCCAGTATCTAATGAATATAACCACAGAGGATATGGTAAACTTTTTGTAGCTATAAAATTATATTTTTATATCACTGTCAAGAGTCAATGGAACTATTTGTTATGGTCTGTATGAACATGTACGTATGTTATCTGCAATTATAAAGTTTGAAATCTTTAAAAAGATCTTGTTTAAAAATAATGGGTGGTAGTTATTTAAGAAATGTATTTTTCAGTATTTAATGCACATGACCACAACTGCTTTCTGTTATCGGAAAATGTCTTTAACTTATTTTAGTGTATTTCAATATCACTTTCAGAAAAGCCATTCACTACAAAGGTCTGTGTATATATATGGTATCTGTTCAAGTTTGACAAATGTAAACTTAAGACATATATGTCAATGTATTTCAGTTTTTATGACATTATTTATAACTCTGGTTATTGAAAGAAATGTCGTTGTACTTCAATAAATTTATTGTTAATTGTTCTAAGGAATGTACATGTTTCCATATACACATTTGGTTATCTCTGGTTATGTCTGTCATAATTTGCAATTTTCATGTTCCAGTTTTCGTGTTGCAGTTGTTTGATCTCATTACCTCCGCCAATTAAATTGATTACCATTCGTTTTAGATGAGATTTAGTCCAAGTCAAATCTCATTAAATTTTAAGAATGATCCGGACCACCGCTTTGATACAGATCAAATTTAAGATCAGTATTTTCTCATTTACTTATTAAGAAATTGTGTTGCTTTGAAAAAAACAGAGATAAAGTTTAGGTATATGCTGTACATGCCTTGGCGGAGGCCTTTGCTTTCCGGGTACTTTTTTATGTAATTTTGAATGTTCAACTCCATATGTACTGGAGTACATGATACATGGTATGATGCACGTCTAGAATTTTTGTTATTTGAATTTCAAACTGAATTGACATTGTGTGTACTAGGTTTGTTCTAATTTTACATTCCTGGGCCCGTATTCACGAAAGGTCTCAGCCAGGGATTAGGCTTAAAGTTGAGACTTTTGTCTCAAGTTTCTGCCCAAAAACTGCTAAAACTTTTTTTACAGGTTTAGTGGTACTCACAGAGAATTTAAGACCGGTCTTAGGCTTAGCCAAGGGCTCAGCTTTAAGACTGGTTGGTAGTGGGCTTAAATGTTGTAAAGAGGACTTAAATATGGCCGCCATAAACTTTTCTCCATTTCAAAATTTGAAATGGCTGTAAATAAAGTATAATTATACAGAACACCTCACTAAAGCAGTCTTTGGGAAGTTTATATGTGGTAACAAGGTTTTCCATTTCAAAACAGCACTTTTCCTCAGATAAAATGCATTAAATGAAGGATATATGTCACCAATAGTTTAGTTTGAATAGAAAAGAAAGGTCACATGACACAGAAAACCACTGTGGTTATTTGATAATCTTGGACTTAGCTAAGTCACCCTTTGTAAATACGGTTTTAAGACAAAACTTAGCTGAGACAAAAGTCTTAACTTTAAGACTGGATTTAAGCCTAAGACCTGACTAAGTCTAAGACCTTTCGTGAATACAGGCCCTGGACTGAAAAATTACTACCCATAAGGCAAATTGTGTTCGCTATTGATGTAGGAAAATCTGAAGCAGCAAAAACTGGTGGTTAAAAATTGTAGTATTTCTATCTGTAATTATTACCTAGCCCTCAAGGGTATTTGCAATCATCACCGTTTGTTTGTTTGTTCATATGCATAACTAATTAACTCTGCATTGGATCAGAGTCATATTTTCAGTCAAGGTGGGGTCTTCCTCTGACATATTACTTCTCACAGATGGTCCCCATTGCAAATCTATAATGTTTGAAAGATTTTTTGCAAATATCTGATCCTGGATTCCCAGGCGAGGGTTTGTGCTCTCTAAGGCACTGCTTGCTACTCATGTAATGTACTTTCAAAAAGTGAGTTTAAGGTAATCCATTACCAATAGAATGGCTGACTTAATCTCAATTAGGAGCTGAAAAATAGCCATCAAAAATAACAAATTGTTCATTATGCGAGTGGAAACATGCTTTAGGGCTCCAAGCAAAAACAATACAATAAAATTTTGTTTCACTGCAAGCTGTTTTACACTTTTTAAGTGAAATATACAAATTTTTATAGCTTTGGTGTAATAATACTGCCAAGGTCTTTAAAATTATGTGAATCATTAGCAATGTTTATGTCACAGAATAAAGGATATCTAAAGGTCATTTAACTAGTCAGTGACCTACATGAAGTGTTTGCTGAATACCCACTATGCTACAAGTATAGATTTTTAGTTCGTCTGCTACTTACGTCATTGTGTATCTATTTGAGAATTGTGAAAATTTATTGCTATCTTCAAAATGTCTTGAAATATTATATTTCACAATGGTAAAACTAGTGAGACATTTGGGCTATTAAAAAGAAAAGAAATTTGAAGAAGCTACAATGTAGCTCACAAACTAACGTTTTTGTATATAGAGTATTGTTCAGTGTAACTATTTGTTTGCACCTATTTTCCACTGTCATGAGTTTGCTTCCTGATTGTCCTAATAACATTCTTATCAGTTGTACAACGCACCTTTTCAGTTATAAATGCTGCGGGTGTGATTTTGGTAGTCGTAAATAATTTCAAACACATTTTGTTCATTTAAAAGCCCTTTAGAGTGAATATATCTGTCCACTGTCACAATCAATATTTTTGGTCCAAAGACAGTTAGGTCTAATCTTAAGGAGGCAACCACATAGTTTTAGGGTGTCAGACTGATCTTTTAGGTGTTGTGACCTATCATTCACTTTGATTTTAAAAATGTAGCCAAGATATTTTGAGAAGGTTATTAGGATGAATGTCGTGATAACTGCACAAGGGTGATTTGGGCTTAGGGTAATTTATTTATATCACAAGTAGTACCTTTGTACTGGCAAAATTATGATGGATAATTGGCAGGGCGGGTTAAACCAGTGCATACATTTTATCAGAAGCAGGTTATAAGGCCAATCTTTTCAACTATTTGAGTCATTTCACTATAGAGAAATCACATAGTTTATTAGTTTAGTTGCCTTTATTGACAGGGTCCATCATAGTAGCACCTGTAGTTTACATCAGCTTGGCCTTATAATAAGTCACGACAGTGGAGCATCAGTATTAGATTATTATTGGTCAGATACACGTAACCTGTGGTGCTGTTATAGTTGTGCACTCATCTTTAGTTAATGCCATTATATATGAATATTTCAATATAATTACCTCTGTCAGGGGGGTTATGTTCAGTTGTTTATCTGTTTGTATGTCTTTTTGTCAGTCTGTCTTTTCGGTTACTCTAAAACTAATCAGGGCATCTACAGGAAATATTTTATAGGATAAGGGACTGACAAAAAGAAGAAGTAATTCAATTGTGGGAAATATCCGGAACATATTCGGCATATGAAAAAGTTCTAACGCAATCACTACCCATTTATTGTAATTAAATTTAGGCTATAAATAAGATATAAATGTATCACATTTCTAAAAACATTGATATTAATCCTATATACTGCAATGATTCTTTAACTCGGTCCTACTGTGATTTTTAAGGTCACTGGTACACGGGGAAACACTGAGTAATAAGGGAATAATGTTGCAAAGAGAATCACATTAAATAATGTTATGAGTGTCATAACATATGTTACACAACAGGCATGTTATTGTAAACATGCTGTGATTGTTGTATCTGTTGCTATGTTAATTTAATTGCAAAGCAGTTTATTTTGCGGGGTTTTTTTGGATATAAAGAAATATTTATGAAAATACAGTTGTAACCTTAATGTGCCTTTTGTCTTGTAAAACATTCCAGTTATTATCTGCTGTGGTTTTTAAAATATGTTGTAATAAATAAGTTTCATATACACTTATAACATGTTTCTTTTTTTAATACAGACTTTGAATACTTTTAAATTTACATAATATTAAGTTTCTCTGAAAACTTAATACAGACTGTTAATGTCAGAGCTAAGGTTTCACAACAGCTAACGTCACCTCAAAATTGGTCATTATTACTTGTTTTATAACTTGGGTTCGTACCCACCACCTAACAGATTATCCATCGGAAAACTAGTATCACTCTTGTGTAGTTCCTTGATAGAATTTTTCTAAAGAATTATGATATAGGTTATTCCTATTTTAACATGACAAATTATTTTAAGATGAATAATTATTGCAAATTTTACTGTAAAACGTTCATTGTTGCGACAGCCATAACAAGCGATAATAGGGAGTAAAATGGTACGTTGTATTTTACCGGTGAAGTATTTCGTCGTTTAGCCAATCAGAATCGAGGACACATCTGTGTCATGTTAGAATATCTCTTTGCAGCAAGGAAAGTATATTGTATTTGGTTGTCTCCATGATAATAAGAGGCCAGACTGAGTGCAGGGTTCACCAGATTATACCCACAGCTCAAATAAGTTGGTTCAAATTTCGGTGTTTCATGTGCTTGTTCTCTCAAAAATTAAAAATGGGTTATTTTTAATACTATGCCTTGACAAAAAAAATCTGTCAATTTCATTAGCTCACTTTTGTGAAATTTAAATGATAAGTGTTAAATCTAAAATCAACCTCTTAGTGTTTTAATACCTGCATGTGGTGGGACTAAACTGACTAGCATTCAGGAAAAAAGTGATTGAACTGAGATAAACATACAATTAGAAAGATGTTGTTATATATTGTAAAACAAGATGATTGAATATTGAAAAAAAAAACAAATATGTGATTGATGAAGCAATAGCTCGTTCATAAAAAGCTTCTTCTTTAGTTTGTGCTGGCACTGGTTAATCAATATCAATATTGAGTCAATATACTTACAGAATATATTTATAGAATATAAGATGTTTTTATCAGGAAGCATTATTAGGATTTATGGCCTTATGACTCAAGAGTAGATTAATTTATGAGGCAAGGGCAGTGGTTTCAGCTCACAATAGCCATGCAGCCTTCTGCAGTTGTACTTGGTTGTTCTCATATTTTACATTTATGCGGCATGACACCTTGGTGTCAGGTAGATCATTCCTGAGAGGGTACCTTAGCATGGCATTTAGTATGTATGACCATGCTGGTTGTAAACTGGCTTCTGATTGGCTTCTGATACCTTCTTTAGCCAGAAAATTTGAACCCTTCTTCCATTTACAGCTCACACTTGGAAGGGGTAACACCTCAAGGACAAATTTTATTTATTTTTCTTTTCTTCTTCGTGTACTTTTGGTTGTTGCTTTTAAAGTATTTTATGATTTTAGTTCTGTTCAACCACTAGTATATGGAGAAGAAAAAGTATAACTTGCGTTCAAAAAGTCTGACACATCTCAGGTACAGTTTGACTTACATACTTCGGATGATAACAAATTTGTAACAAACTTGTTGGGTCAGAAATTAAATATGTCTCACCAAGATTCAGATTCTTCAGTATCAGATAGTGAGTTAGACTGTGGGCAAGTTATGCATGACTCTGACAGTGACGGTGCGGGCCCAAGTGGGCATTCGTCTAATCAGTTACATACTGACGATTCCAACAAGGCTGCCCATGATTCTAATTTTCAAGAAACTCAAACGTTAGTTAATCAACAGATTTTAGCTCAGCTCACTGAGATTAATGATAGGCTTCAAAAATTGGAAGACAAACCTGTCAAGAAAACAGCTGATAAATCTAAAGTCAAGGGCAGACGTGTTGTCAAACCACAAAAAAGTACCTCCGTAAACAAACCAAACAGTACTCGTGCGGAAAAAAGTACTCCCACAATTACCACTGAATCTTTGCCCCATGTCAGTACTACACATATTCCTTCGTTAGAATACATCAGAGCAAATAACCAAATACAGTGCAGTGTTGAAGAAAGAATCAAAGAACTTCAACAATTGGCAAAATCAGGTATGTCAGAAAATAAAATTAAATCACAAAGGGGAGGTTCAGTGGATGTTTTCGTAAAAAATTGAGTAAATTGGCCCCATGAGTTTGTTTTAGCTGGGTCACAGAAAGAAAGAGTGTCGTATGACCAACTGTCAATGGGCCAATGGATGGCAGGGTTTTGCAGAACAATGCGTGAAGAAAATTGTACTCAAAACAAAGATGCTATGTTAGATTATCTCATTTCATTGTTAGATGATTCAAATGATTTTTCGTGGAGTTCTGCAAAGGCCTGCCATGCAGTTTTACTCTGTCGTATGGAACAGGGTGAGATAAAAAATTATACTCAGACTGATTTAATTGATCGCATTCAACGAGCACATGCTCAACGTCATACCCCTTCCAATAACAATTTTGCCAAAAATGTGACAAAACGTGAAAAAAATGCCAAAACCATGATTTGTCAATTTTTTAACCAGGGCTCATGCATGCATCAGGCAACTCACGAAACTACAGGTGTGATATAAAAACATGTTTGCAACCATTGCTTCACCAAGAATGGTAAATCCTTCCCACATTCTGAATTAGATTGCAAAAACAAATCCAGGAATGCAAAAAACGAATAGACTCGGGCGTGGGTCCTCATACCTTGCGTCCTTTCAAAAGTAGACAAGTTTGGAACACTGACAATGATAGAAATTTGACTTCAATGGCACTTAAGGCTAGCAAGCAAACAGCTTTTCATTGGTTCCACCCTTCCAAAGCTTTCAATAACACAAGGGATCATAGAACGTACGCCCAAGTTGCAAAAATGTCAAGTGCTGATCATTCTTTAAAAATTGCATCAAACCACAGTAACTCGGATCCCCGCATCGTCACTGTCAATAACGAAAAGGCCAAACCGAAAATCGTTGCCCCTTCCAAGGTGAGTGTAAATGCCAAAGGCTGTACATCCCCTACTAAGCCCTCATATTCTAAGACATGGGTTCAAACCAGTGGGGTCAGCTTAATACCTCATCAGCAGAAGGGGTTTTTGACTAATAGGTTTCACATTCTGGCCAATTTGTCTGATGACTCGTCATCAAACCGTTACGACAACACTGAGGGATCTGAGGGGGATGTGCAGCCTTTCATAAAAAACCAAAGAAAATCAAATAATGCAAGTGTACATACTCGCTCCACAGAATCTTCCTACCAAGCCACTAATGCTAAAGCAAGTTGCTCAAATGTACAAGATCACAGAGACATTGGTACTGTCTTGTTAGACTTTACTAACGAAAATACTAACCCTTCTGATACACCAAGCATTGTTACTGTGTCCAAGAACAGTACAAATAGCCAAACGGCTACAACTTTTTTTGAGAAAACACAAAAGCATGTAGCTTCTGAATTGCCTGAAACTTTGCAAAAAATTCCTTTGTATGTTTGGCAAAATAAAAATTGGAGCAAAGATCACATAGCCTGCTTAGAACAAAATGGAGGGGACTTTGGATATATTCCATTAAATGATTTAAAAATCTACCAAGGCCCACACATTGTCTGGAATAAAATACCTGACATTCTAGAGGCACATAAGATAATACGTGATAATGGAGTTCCAAATTTTTTAAAATCTAGAATACCAGTACCAACTCAACTGAATCCTCAAAGGTGGTATTTTCACCTAAGAAATTACTGGGACAAACAGCTCCCAGATTTGATAAATTATGGATTCCCTCTTGACTTTGACAGGAATTCCATACTTCAACCAACATATGAAAATCATACTTCGGCCAACCAATATAGGGATCAAATTAATGAGTATTTAGCTGAAGAACTAAGTCATGGGGCAATATATGGCCCTTTCAAACAGCTGCCATGTCCGGTTCACATTTCTCCATTAATGACTCGCCCAAAGCAAAACACTGCTAAACGGCGGACAATAATGGACCTTAGTTGGCCCAAAGGGGCTTCTGTGAATACTTCTATCCACAAATTCAAATATCTTGATACTTATTTCTCTTTATCTTATCCTTCCATTGATCATATTGTTCAGGAAATCAAGAAACTAGGTCCCGGCTCATTGTTGTATAAAGTAGACATAAGCAGGGCTTTTCGCCATTTGCGTATAGATCCAGGTGACATAGATCTGCTGGGAATACTCCATAAGGACCTATTCCTGGACGGATCTCTGCCATTCGGATTTCGACTCGGATCCGGATTTTTTGAGAGATGTTCCGATGCTATCCGGTTCATTATGAAACAACATAATCATAATGCACTCTTAAATTACATAGACGACCTCATATATATTGGATTACCGTCAAAAATCCACCAATCCTACAAATTTTTATTATTCTTACTTCAGGATCTAGGATTAGAGGTGAATGATTCAAAATTGGTTCCTCCCTCTACATGTGTCACATGCCTAGGTATACAAGTGGATACAGTTAACAAAACGTTATCTGTTCCGCAAGAAAAATTGCAGGAAATTAAAACTGTTTGTAAAGCATGGACACATAAGAAAGTCGTTACAAAACAGCAATACCAATCTCTTTTAGGGTCATTGCTGTATATCACAAAATGTATCAAACCAGCTCGAATATTTTTGAATCGAATGCTTCAAGTATTGAGGGTTACTTATTTTGATAATAGGACACCTCAATATGTAGTTCACCTAGATGCCTCGCTATCCGGTATGGGAGCTACTTTTGCGAATATGGTATATACTTTGCCCATTCCTAGTCAGTTTCGTCACTTACATATAACACAACTTGAGATGTTAAATGTGGTGGTTGCACTGAAGGTATGGGCATCCGCATGGGCAGACAAAGTCATTGATATTAGATGTGACAACTTGGCAGTAGTTGAAGTACTTACTTCTGGCAAAACGAAAGATACTTTTCTAGCTACTTGTGCACGGAATGTTTGGCTGATTTGTGCCATATTTAATATACACATTCGTGTGACTCATATTCCTGGAAAAATGAATAATATTGCCGACCTGCTTTCCAGGTGGCAAGTAACAAATGACCCATTAACTAGGCTTCACCAGCTTTTACCACAATTTATATGGATACATACACATATAGACCTTATGAAACTTAATTATAATATATAACATTTATACTTTTAGATAACATCACACCTACAGCCCAGCTTGCCACCAGGGCCAAGCAGAGGTTACAGATGGCTTTTCGACCAGCTACAGCCAGAACATATCAGCGTATGTTCTCTGACTTCCTAGGCTTCCTGGTGGCAACTGGACTGTGCCACCATCAGGTAACCCATTTACATTTGCTTATGTTTATGCAATTTCTCTCTGAAAATGGGCTCACAGCAGCCAATATAGCCAACTACATGGCTGGAGTTAGGGCTCAATTCATAATATATGACCTTGACGCTAACCCATTTAGACATGACCAAATCCAACTATATTCAAAAGCATTGAAGCTGGATCGACCCTTACAACCAAAGTCCACTAGTGTTATATCAACAGACCTCCTTGAAAAAATTCTCCTGCTTACACAAACATCCAAATTTTCTATTCAGTTCACAGCACTGTATTCCTTAGCATTTTTCACTTTCCTCAGAATTTCTAATATTCTTCCACATTCTACTGTGACTTTTGATCCAACCAGGCAACTAGCCCGGGGAGATGTTATATTTACAGATCATGGTGCAAATGTCATAGTTAAATGGTCAAAGACAATCCAAAATCGCACCGATATACATACAATTCCAATTCCAATTCTGGGAGATTCCATACTATGTCCTTATAAAGCAGTAAAACAACTACTCCTTCACATCCCTGGTTCTTCCAACAGCCCGCTATTCGTTATTCCCAGGTCCCATGGAATAGTTCCTTTGACTGATTCAGTGGCAAGAAGACACTTGCATGCCATATCTCAAAAATTGAAAGTTTCACCACCTCTGAAATTTCATGACTTTAGGCGCTCTGGAGCCACCTGGGCCTTTCAACATGGAGTTCCTCTCCAAGATATCATGTTCCATGGAACCTGGAAATCGGATTCGGTATGGAAATACATCAAAGCTATCCCTCAGCTCTCATCTCCTGTCTCCTCCACGTTTCAACAAGTCCTACATTCCTAAATATTCTTGGCTGTTTGGGTGCTTCTGTGCATCTTTACCACATATTTTCTCTCTCTGGAAGCCTATTTCTAAATTACATCTTAGATATACATACAAATTTTACTTAAATTTTACTTTCTGTTTTTCAATTGTAAAACCCATACCAGGGGTATTCGCACTTTGACCTTTGTTATAATATATGACCTTGATAACTATAAATTCTTTGTCATCCTTATGTCATATTTGGCCTTACGACATGGGGCCTTAGGTTCAAAAATCTGTACTAAAAGTTTGATTATGCAATGGTCAGGGTGTCCCAATCCTGTCCCATTACTCTTATAGTCGAAATGTAAATATATTAGGGTTACAGCAATGGGATTACAGGTTAACTATGATCAGTAATTAGTACATGTGTTATTACATGTTAACTATGATCAGTAATTAGTACATGTGTTTTATAACATGTCAATCAATATTATTTGTTATATTATATGTCATATGATTAACTATCAAAGAAATAGTAGAATAAATATTATATATTCCCAACTTTGGGGTTTCTTTTGGTTCCCTCTGGGGAATGTGCGGCATGACACCTTGGTGTCAGGTAGATCATTCCTGAGAGGGTACCTTAGCATGGCATTTAGTATGTATGAAAATTTGAACCCTTCTTCCATTTACAGCTCACACTTGGAAGGGGTAACACCTCAAGGACAAATTTTATTTATTTTCCCACCCTTCCCACCGCTAGTAATACTTAGGTGGGCTTATTTGAGTGGGGCTTGTGCTTACATATTTATTCTTAGTTTCAGTTGAAGTTGAATGCACCTCATCTCAGCCTGGTCTGCGCCACAGTGGGAGCGACAGGACAGTGGCTTCCTCCTACCTTTAGACCTTCTGGCCATGGACACAATAGTCTATCATAATCTTTACTATGCTCCATGTATTATTTGCCTCTATGATGTCACATCAGTAAATAACCCTTTCTAAGAGTGTTCTGTATATGTTGTATCAAGCAATTTTATGCTATGATGATTTCAAGATTCCACTTAGTTGTGTACTTATCATAGTTATTATTTTATATTAATGACTATCATATTGCGCATAAAGCGCCATGTTGTTGTTTTATTTACATCATTTTACAAGATGCCTTGGACCTGTACAGTTGTTAAACACATAAACTAGACTATGGCGTTTAGGTTATATCTGGTAGTAAAACTTTAAAGCATAAGAAGGCTGATTTGTATCATATAAATATAGCTTTTACTGCGACCGGCGAGAGCTTCATCTCTGTGATGTTCTGTCGCCGGCCGCGTCATCTGTCATGGATAACACTATAACAATGCCTTCACTGCCAAGGGCCACTGTGGCCACAGCCGTCGTCGGTTTGCTGACCTTGATCTTACTATTTTAGTGTTTTTATGCATCTTTTTGTGTCAATTACTTAAAATGTTATTAATACTTGGGACACCTTGACCCTCATGCCACATTTTCTTTTCTTCCAAATGTTAACAGGCATTTCATGTATTTTACTTATCAAACCAAAGTATACCTATCACCTTATTTCACCTTGAACTGGTCATATTCAAAATGGGTTCCCCTGTCTATCCTGACCATATCTTCCTTATTATTTGGCTTCTGTCCCTTGCGTACACAACATTACTGGAATATTTCCATTTTGACCTTGGAGGATATGACCTTTATAATTCCGAATTTCTTGTCATCCTATGTACTTCTGTGTCTCTTTACCACATAATTCCTCTCTCTGGAATCACTATTTTTAGATTACATCTTACATACACATAGTTTTACTTCAATATTCCCATTTTGACCTTTCTTATCATATGACCTTCACAGGGTGCTGTTTGGGTGCTTCTGTGCATCTTTACCACATATTTTCTCTCTCTGGAAGCCTATTTCTAAATTACATCTTAGATATACATACAAATTTTACTTAAATTTTACTTTCTGTTTTTCAATTGTAAAACCCATACCAGGGGTATTCCCACTTTGACCTTTGTTATAATATATGACCTTGATAACTATAAATTCTTTGTCATCCTTATGTCATATTTGGCCTTACGACATGGGGCCTTAGGTTCAAAAATCTGTACTAAAAGTTTGATTATGCAATGGTCAGGGTGTCCCAATCCTGTCCCATTACTCTTATAGTCGAAATGTAAATATATTAGGGTTACAGCAATGGGATTACAGGTTAACTATGATCAGTAATTAGTACATGTGTTATTACATGTTAACTATGATCAGTAATTAGTACATGTGTTTTATAACATGTCAATCAATATTATTTGTTATATTATATGTCATATGATTAACTATCAAAGAAATAGTAGAATAAATATTATATATTCCCAACTTTGGGGTTTCTTTTGGTTCCCTCTGGGGAATGTGCGGCATGACACCTTGGTGTCAGGTAGATCATTCCTGAGAGGGTACCTTAGCATGGCATTTAGTATGTATGACCATGCTGGTTGTAAACTGGCTTCTGATTGGCTTCTGATACCTTCTTTAGCCAGAAAATTTGAACCCTTCTTCCATTTACAGCTCACACTTGGAAGGGGTAACACCTCAAGGACAAATTTTATTTATTTTCCCACCCTTCCCACCGCTAGTAATACTTAGGTGGGCTTATTTGAGTGGGGCTTGTGCTTACATATTTATTCTTAGTTTCAGTTGAAGTTGAATGCACCTCATCTCAGCCTGGTCTGCGCCACAGTGGGAGCGACAGGACAGTGGCTTCCTCCTACCTTTAGACCTTCTGGCCATGGACACAATAGTCTATCATAATCTTTACTATGCTCCATGTATTATTTGCCTCTATGATGTCACATCAGTAAATAACCCTTTCTAAGAGTGTTCTGTATATGTTGTATCAAGCAATTTTATGCTATGATGATTTCAAGATTCCACTTAGTTGTGTACTTATCATAGTTATTATTTTATATTAATGACTATCATATTGCGCATAAAGCGCCATGTTGTTGTTTTATTTACATCATTTTACAAGATGCCTTGGACCTGTACAGTTGTTAAACACATAAACTAGACTATGGCGTTTAGGTTATATCTGGTAGTAAAACTTTAAAGCATAAGAAGGCTGATCTGTATCATATAAATATAGCTTTTACTGCGACCGGCGAGAGCTTCATCTCTGTGATGTTCTGTCGCCGGCCGCGTCGTCTGTCATGGATAACACTATAACAATGCCTTCACTGCCAAGGGCCACTGTGGCCACAGCCGTCGTCGGTTTGCTGACCTTGATCTTACTATTTTAGTGTTTTTATGCATCTTTTTGTGTCAATTACTTAAAATGTTATTAATACTTGGGACACCTTGACCCTCATGCCACATTTTCTTTTCTTCCAAATGTTAACAGGCATTTCATGTATTTTACTTATCAAACCAAAGTATACCTATCACCTTATTTCACCTTGAACTGGTCATATTCAAAATGGGTTCCCCTGTCTATCCTGACCATATCTTCCTTATTATTTGGCTTCTGTCCCTTGCGTACACAACATTACTGGAATATTTCCATTTTGACCTTGGAGGATATGACCTTTATAATTCCGAATTTCTTGTCATCCTATGTACTTCTGTGTCTCTTTACCACATAATTCCTCTCTCTGGAATCACTATTTTTAGATTACATCTTACATACACATAGTTTTACTTCAATATTCCCATTTTGACCTTTCTTATCATATGACCTTCACAGGGTGCTGTTTGGGTGCTTCTGTGCATCTTTACCACATATTTTCTCTCTCTGGAAGCCTATTTCTAAATTACATCTTAGATATACATACAAATTTTACTTAAATTTTACTTTCTGTTTTTCAATTGTAAAACCCATACCAGGGGTATTCCCACTTTGACCTTTGTTATAATATATGACCTTGATAACTATAAATTCTTTGTCATCCTTATGTCATATTTGGCCTTACGACATGGGGCCTTAGGTTCAAAAATCTGTACTAAAAGTTTGATTATGCAATGGTCAGGGTGTCCCAATCCTGTCCCATTACTCTTATAGTCGAAATGTAAATATATTAGGGTTACAGCAATGGGATTACAGGTTAACTATGATCAGTAATTAGTACATGTGTTATTACATGTTAACTATGATCAATAATTAGTACATGTGTTTTATAACATGTCTATCAATATTATTTGTTATATTATATGTCATATGATTAACTATCAAAGAAATAGTAGAATAAATATTATATATTCCCAACTTTGGGGTTTCTTTTGGTTCCCTCTGGGGAATGTCATTTCAAATGGTGTCATTTACGTTTCACAAAAGTGAGCTAATGCAATTGATCGATATTTTTGTTAAGGCATAGTAATAAAAATTACCTAATTTTTAAAATTTTTTAGAAAAAAAAACATATAAAATACCGAAATTCGAACCAAACACGATATCTGAAAGCAGGTTTGTACTGTCCTGGATAATCAAATTAGGCACATTACTTGTTATCCACCAACTTGATTGAGCTAGGGGCATAATCTAGTGGACCCTGCACTCAGCCTTGCCTCTCATTATATTATGGAAACATAAATCAAAGGAATAAAGTTTCAAATCCTTAACCTATCATGACAATTTTTTGTTTAATGGAGTCGTGTAAAAAGATCTTTAGTCCTTGGCTTAAATATATGGCTTGAGTTCTGAAAAGTATGGTTTTCCTTTACACTAATATATTGCAAAAAATGTATCATCAAAGAGCACTAGTTTTACAATAAAACGGAATATATCGTATTAAGATCAATGTTCCACTTATCTCTGAGGTTTGTGGTTCCAACCCCGGGCCTTATGTGGGATAGTTGGGAGTTGTTTACCGAAGGTCTGCAAGTTTACAGTACAGAATTTTGAATAACTTATGTACTGGCTTTCTGTGCTCATAAAACTACTCGTTGACCATTGACCTTTAAATTAAAATATTTCGGTGATTTTGCAACTCATGCTTTACTCTTGAAAGGAAAGTCAGGGTGTTCAGACGCCATTTGTCAAAAGTTGTGCCAAAAATTCTTTTAAAAATTTTTAGTTCATTTTATATTACTTTTAGTAACTTTTAAGGTTGGCTATAGTATTGTTTATGGTTCTGTGATTTGTGTATTTGTGCACATGTAAGGTAGGTGACGGGCTGTTTACTTTGTCATGTAACGTTAATTCAGTATTAACTTTGTATTAACGTTGTGATTCATATATACTCAATATTGATTCTGTTGTATGTAGAGCAGTGCATTTATATATGTGGCTTGATATTCTGTTAAAATAAGCCTATGTTGACGACATAAACTGTTTGACGGTTATTGATTGCTGGTGATTAGGTCTTGTAACATTAAAGTAGTTTTTTAGTCACCAATTTACAGTAACGTTAAAATTACAAGCATGCTCATAACAGAATAAATTTTTATTTGGTTATTAAGTAATTTACATTGATTAGTTTTTACATTTACATTCTTTACAATAATATTTATTCTATATGTAACGTGAGTTGCAACATTGGTAGTATTTATTGGGCCTGTCACCTTTAATATTACTGTCGTTTAGTAAGATCTAATATTATTAGTATTACTTAGTCTTGTTTAGTATTATTTGCATATTACACTTTTTGCATCATGCCGATAGTATTTCACTGTTCTGCATGCAATGGTCAGCATAAAAGGCCGGTGGGAAGTAAATGTCAATTTAAAAATAATGAACTGTTGGAAGAAAGTACTTCCAGTACTCAGAGTACTCAAAATTCTGAATCATTGAACCAAGAGATATTAATGGCACTAAATTCTGTCAGTTGGACAGAATGGAGGAGCAGCTGCAGGGCAGGCTTGAGAGGGAATCCACAATTTCCTCAGGAAGGGCGGCATCTGACAGGGTGTCAGATCAGGAGGAAAGTGATGCTGAGGATGACGCTATTATTCCTAGTGCTCAAATGTTGAAGGGATCCAGGCACATACAAGAGGCTGTGGATCTGAGACTTAAGGAACTCACCACCCTTAATAAAAAAGGTACGTTCAAATCTCAAAGGGGTGGAAATGAAGAAATTTCTGTCAAACGCCAAGTCCCATAGCCACAGAATTATGTCTTGTTAGGCACTGCCGAATATATGACAGTCTTACCGTCTTTCAATGGGTGTGTGGCTTATGTAATATAATTAGGGAGGAGAAAAATGTTAAAACTAAGAACAGCATGTTAGATTACATGACTGAGATAATGTAGGATGCTCAGGACTTTGGGTGGGCCTCTGCTAAAGGATCCCACACCCTACTTCTATTTCGTATGGAGCAGAGCAAAGTCGACTGGCATATGACCAAGAAAATTGATCGGATAAGGAGAGCTCATGCTCAGAAGGTAGTTACAAATCCATCCTCCCAAGGCAAGAAAACACAAAGTAATGCCCAAGGTACCCAATGCAAATTTCTTCAAACGGGTAAATGTTCCCACACTAGTGACCATGTAACAAATGGTCACAGTTACAAGCACATATGCAACTACTGCTTTGGAGTGGGGAAATGCTTTCCCCACCCACAGAAATATAGGAATGCAAAAATAGCTCAAGATTCAAAAAACGAGGGAGGCACTGCTATGATGCAGTGCCAGTCAAAAAAGTAACCAAGGGTCATATGGGGCAGTGAGTTAAAAACAAAGTACAACATAAACTCCCTATCAAAAAGTATAATACCAAAATTGTCTCCAATTCCCATGCACTTAATGGGGTAAGTACCAACTGGAAACTGGATGTATACAAGTATAAGAATTATTCTTATGCCCAGGTGGTCAAATGTCCCACAGTCAGGGACTCCACAGCCATATTATGGCTACCAGTGGGACTTCCCCCAAGCAAGGCAAGTGTGTCCAAAGTAATGACATGCGTAAACACAAAAACAAAAAAACTCACATAAGAGTAGCAAAACTTATGATCTTACTACTCAAAGTAGTCAGCTTGCTAAACATGACCCAGATGTTAAGTGATATAAAGTCAAGGTGAGTGCTCCAAAAATGATATAAAGTGTACCAACAGGTTTCACATCTTGCAAGAAAGCAACGGCATCGTTTCTGAGCGATTACATGATCTTGAATAGACTTCACTTGGTGCCATTGAACACATAAGTGACTCTTGTCCAAACATGCCTGTTGAAGCCCAGGAGATATCACAATGTGACGCCTATGACATTTTGACACCCCCAGTATCTCAAGAGTCAAGTTGACAAGAATGACACCCCCAGTGCACCAGGGAGTTGGTTCATTTAAAGATCCTGAAATTCAAAATGATTGTCAAAATTCCACAAAATATGATCTTGACTTACATTTGAAGGCCAAGAAAAATTTCTACACACATGCCAGACCTTACAGCATTGGGAAGTCTATACAAAGTTTAAATTTGGTTTCATACCTTTAGGTGATCTTAAACTTCCACAGGTGGTCTCCCCTAAACAAATGTCACTTGATCCCTTGCAGTTACATCAAAAAATTAAAAATTCAGAACATAACTACCTGCAGTCTCAATTCACATTAGATTCTCAGCTAAAACCTGAGGTATGGGACAAATTGTTATAGGGTTATTGGGATAGACAACTCCCTCTATTGATACGTTTTGGCTTCCCTCTGGACTTTGACAGGAGGGCCCCCATTGTAAGTCATTTAGACAACCATTCTTTGGTCAAAGCCTATCCTGATGACATCAATGCTTATCTACAGGAAGAGATAACACATAAGGCCATTTTAGGACCCTATACACAACGCCCACTTGCAGGGTTACATAGATCTCCCTTTATGACCAGAGATAAGCCTGATAGTCCTCACAGAAAGGTTATCACCTATTTAAGTTTTCCACATGGCAACTCTGTAAATGCAGGAATGGCCAGGGACATCTACTTAGATACCCCTTTCATACTTAAGCTACCTACAATTGATAACACCACTAATCAGATAAGGAGTTTAGGTAGGGGCTGCAAGTTATACAAGGTAGATATCAGTAGGGCGTTTCGCCATGTGAAACTTGATCCCAGAGATTATGACTTGTTAGGTCTGTATCATAATGGCTGGTTTCTTGATATCTGTCTGCCCTTCGGGTATCGGCATGGAGCACTCTGTTTCAACGCTTAAGCGACGCTGTGCATCATATCATGCGTAAAAAAATTATGACGTCATGAACTACATCGATGATATTGACATTCCGAGGAAAATCGACGCCTTCTTTGATGTTTTGCAATGTCTTCTTAAAGACCTAGGTTTTGAAATCTCTATGAAAAAGTTGGTGGCCCCCACTACTTTACCCTTGCAATTCGTGACAAAAAAATGGCTGAGGTATTAGATATCTGTAACACATGGCGTCAAAAAAGTCACTGTGACAAGCGTCAATTGTAATCATTGTTAGGTAGTCTTCTGTATGTTACCAAGTGTGTTCCTACATCTAGGTTCTTCTTGAATCGATTATTAGAATTTTTAGGTCAATGGAAGACAAAGGTCAAACAGCACCCACCATTGAGGCTAGGAGGGACATTACTTGGTTCCGAAAATTCATGCCCACCTTTAATGGAGTCGTCTTCTTTGACCAAAGGCCAATTTACTGTGCAATTGAACTGGATGCCAGCCTCAGGGGTCTGGGTGCCAGGTGGGGCCCTAGGATCTATACTCTTACCTTGCCCTTGGGTTACCTTGATATGAATATAGCCCACCTGGAAATTCTTAAAACATTTTAGTAGCTCTCAGAGTCTGGCACAAACTTTGGACCAACAAAAAAGTGATCCAAGAATAAAATACTTCCAAAAGGCCATAGTCTTGCACAAACCTTTTAAAGCCACATTGAAGAAAGTAATTGATATTGATACCCTCCAACTGATAGTCAGACTTTGTGATAGTACATACATGGGCCAGGTCTTTAAAGCTATCTATACATTAGCCTTTTTCTCATTTTTTAGAATATCTAATCTAGTACCACATACCAGGAAGTCATATTCCCCACTACATCATTTGTCTAGGGCCGATGTATTTTTTGCCTCTCCTGGCATGCACCTTCTATTAAAGTGGTCAAAAACACTGCAGTCAAAAGACACAGTTAAATTGATACAAATTCCCTCTCTAGGTGCAAATCCAATTTGCCCAGTGATGGCTATCAAAAATCTCCTGTCTATTACCCCTGGGTCATAAAATGCACCCCTGTTTCAATTTAAAACATCACAAGGTTGAGTCCCATTGACTGACACTCAAGTCAGGAGCCATTTTAAAATGATTCTCAATAGATTGCAATGACCACATTCAAATCTAACATTTCACGCCTTCTGGTGTTCAGGTGCCACCTACACTTTTAATGCAAATGTAACGCTTAAAGACATCCAGAGTCATGGCACCTGGACGTCGGAATGCATCTGGAAATACATCACAATGGACCACAATGCCTCTGACCAAGTGGCACGAGCGTTTCAACGTAAACTACACTCTACCACCTACTTGGGGTTTGGGGCTTCTTCTTTCCCATAATAAATTCACCTCTTCAAGGATTTTCAGTAAAATTTCACAAAAAACTTTTCCTCTCAGAAAATATAAAGAAAGTTCTAAATTAACCATAATAAAATTTCTACCAGCTAAAAGCAGGGCGTAAACTAAACAATCACTATGAGGCCACCATAAATTAAAGTCAAATAATTGCATAAAGCAACTTAGGGTGACCTTACTTGCTAACCACAAGATAGGGTCACCTTAACCTTTTGACCTGGCCTTAAATGTGTATGATCTAATTAGGGTGGCCTCAAGGTGGTTTACTGTATGTTCTGTTATAATTGTATGTAGTACTAGATGTGTATGTATTTATTGCTTAATAAAAATATACATAATCCCCAAATGGGGCTTTCACTACCTTTCTTTTGGACCTGAGGCAATGTAAATAATTGCACAAATTCACACAACTAGGAATCTATTCCTGGCTCTGACCTACCCAAAAATGATACAAATTCACTTTTTCGGGATCTGGTTCTGGATCTCTGGGACAAGGGATCATGTTCCCTCATACCCTGCTTGACAAAATATGAGATGCCTGTCCGTTTGTTTGCCGGTTTACCTCATAATTTTCTAACCTGAAAGTCCACCTTTAAAACTTTTTTCTTACATTTTGTTCCCTCTCGTCATGCAGCCAATGTACTTTAATCTTCTTTAATTATCATTCCTAGATCTTTCATAATTGTTGTGAAGTATATCCCAGAAAATATTATCATCCCTGGGCTTTTATTTGTTTTATGGCTGATTTTGCTTCATATGATTTTTACTTCACTTTGGTTATGAGTTTTCTTAAATGTTTAGTTATTTTTATTGCTTCGAATACACTGGGTATCTGCTTTTGTAACATAACGTGGCTGTGTTGATGAATCTTACTAGTTCAGAGCAAAGGTAAAAATACCTTGTATAAATGTTGGCTGTTCTAACAAAAACCACCTGCAAAGTTTAATGGCTAAAACTACATTGTTTCATTGTCAAATTTGCAATTATTAATAATGCTAATATATCTTGTCATATTAGAATAGGAATGACACTCTCCAAATCATGGTATACACAGAATTTTACTATGGTTTGTAGGGTGTTATTTCTTTTCCATAGTCTTACGGAACTATATGGTATGGTTTTTGACTGAAGGGAACCCAGCTCATATCAATATATGGGCTGAACAGAAGGCCTGTCTAGATAATATTGAAGCCTTTGAAAGGGGCATGAAACATTTGGTCTCTGAAGCAAAATGAAAACTAAAACGTAAAAGTTGTTAGCAAATGTGATGATGACAGCAGCTGTTAAATTACCTGAACTGATTTTGTGTGGGGGTGGGGGTTAACTCATAATCAAGGTGTTATATGGACTGGTCTGGGACTAAGAACCGATTAAGCCAGTTTTCTGGTCGGTTTCAACCACGATCCTGTCGTACACATACCGACTGGGTCCCAGGATGCCTCAGACCTCCTGGGACTAAGCCCCGACTAGCCCCCGATTAAGTCCCAGCATCCTCAGGCGTCCTCAGGCCTCCTCAGTCTTCCCCAAACCACGATCGCCGATTCTTGTTTTGCAAAAAGGCTGGATTTTCTGGGTATATATATCTATAAATTCCGCAATCTAATTATCATTACTTTTATAGGAACACAGCAGGATGCCACCTTTTAATGGAAGACAACTTCAGCAACAACTTAGGGCTTTTTTAGTTTTTATTCAGTTACAAATAATGATGTATTTGCTATTTCTACGTAGACCACAGCAACCACCACAAGCAGCACCTCCACCACCACCAGCCATACAGAGACCTAGAAGAAGGCACAACATGTGGGTCAGGCCATGGCTACTACAGAGAGAGGAGAGGGGGCCTACCATAACATTATGGCTGAACTGTATGCCACAGACATTCCAGAATTCACCAATTTCATGAGGATGACCCCAGAATTCTTTCAAATGATAAAGACCAGACTGGAACCACGTCTAGCCAGGCAGGCCACCAACTACAGAGCTCCAATCAGTGTTGGGGAGAAGTTAGCCCTCACCATCAGATATCTGGCCACTGGAGAGTCATACACATCATTATCCTGTCAGTTCAGGGTTGGCAGATCCACCATTTCCAAGTTTCTACCAGAGGTCTGCAGGGCCATCCAGGATGAGTTCACCAGAGAGTACCTCAGATGTCCTACTACTCCAGATGAGTGGAAAGAACTGGAAAGGGAATTCAGGATCAGGTGGAATGTTCCACATGCCCTGGGAGCCCTTGATGGAAAGCATGTGGCCCTAAAGAAACCCAAGAACTCTGGAGCCCTGTACCACAACTACAAGGGGTTCTTTTCCATAATAATGTTGGCCTTGGTAGATGGGCAGTACAAATTCAGATGGGTGGATGCTGGTACAGCTGGATCTTGCTCAGATGCCCAGATATTTAATGCCTGTCAGCTGAAGAGGAGGATTGAGGATGGCAGGATAGGATTCCCTGACCCAGCTCCTATAACACAGGGTGGTAGAGATGTCCCCTACTTCATTCTGGTAGATGATGCCTTTGCCCTGAAGACCTGGCTCATAAAACCCTATGGTAGAAGGATGTTAACCAGAGAGGAAAGGATTGCCAACTACAGAATATCAAGGGCCAGGAGAGTTGTTGAGAATGCTTTTGGCATCCTGGTCTCAAGATTCAGAGTGTTGATGACTACTATTGAATTACCCCCAGAAACAGCCAGGGATGTGGTCATGAACTGTGTGGTTCTGCACAACATACTGAGAAGCCAGTATCAAGGTCAACATGGTGGTCAAGAGCCTGGAGATGATGAAGATGATAATGTGCCTGGTGATTGTCGACTGATTGGTGGTGCTGCTGGTGGTGGTCCAGACAGAAACCCTGCTAGAGCAGCCAAAAGACAGAGGGATTACCTCAAGGACTACTTCAATAATGAGGGAGCAGTGGCCTGGCAAGATGGCAGAATATAACTCCTGCTGCAGTAACCAGCCCTTTTCAGGACTAATAACCAGTCCTTTTCAGTACTAGCAAATATTTCAAAAACAATTAATCAGCTATGCTTGTTCAAAATAACCCAAACATTACCAAACATAATTCACCCACCCAACAAACAGACAAACCCAATGCCCGACAGAAGTCACGCAACCAACAAACAGACAAACCCCATGGCCAACATAATTCATCCAACAAACAGACAAACCCAATGCCCGACAGAAGTCACGCAACCAACAAACAGACAAACCCATGGCCAGCATAATTCATCCACCCAACAAACAGACAGAAATAACTGCCAGTCATCCAACTAACAGACAAACCCAGTGCTAAACATAATTCTCAAAAGAAACACACAAAGCCAAACATAACTTCCTAAATGGAATAAATATGGCATATATTTTGAAAGCTACATCCTAATTTTACTTACATTTGGGGTTTTTGGGGGAAAAATATTTGAAACAGAAATGTTTTCCTGGAAATCTTAAAATTAAAATCTTTTACTCCACTTCACAAATATTTAGGAAATATAACCACCAAACTGGTTTTCTTTACAATGATAGGGGTTATGTTTGCAAAAAAGTTTGTCAGTTATTTGGTTTGGTGTTCTGTTTGCTATTGGGTTTGTCTGTTTCTTGGTTGGTGGTTATGTTTGGTATTTGGTTTATCTGTTTGTGGGTTGGTGGTTAGGTTTGGTATTTGGTTTGTGTGTTGTTTAGTTGGGGGGTTAGGTTTGGTATTGGGTCTGTGTGTTTGTGGGTTGGTAAGTATGTGATAATCCCTTTTAACTCTAGGGATGATGTAAGTGTTTGACTTTTTTATTAAAGATTTTAAACAATCCCATGGATTTTAAGCTAAAATGGGATGACTATTCGCCATATTGGGAGTTTATTTTAATATTTTTTTCTATGTGGCCTTTTTTGGTTATGTGTGGTACCATGGGTTATTTGTTTCATGTTTGGGGCGGTGTAGGTGTTGGACTTTTTTTATTTTTTTTTTGTGATAAGTATTTGTACTGAACTGTTATGTTTTGGGAGGGGAATTGGAATAACTTGCAGCTAAATAATTGTTTTTGGAATATTTGGGTGGCCCTGAAAAGGGCCTGGCAGGTCAAAGACCCGCCCTGTCTGGATGGCTACTGAGGAGGCTGCTGCTGTTGAGGCGGTGCTGTAGTGGTGATAGTGAAGAGTTGCGGCTGCTGCTGCTGCTGCTGCTGAGGCTGCTCAATGATCTTTGTAGATGTCAGATCTGGTAGCTGGCTTAGTATTCCACTTAAGTTGTGTCTACTTCCCTCGTCCTGTACAGTTAGAACTGATGGAGGGTTGCCAAAGCCAAGGGGGCTTGTTGTGTAGTAGACGTAACTGCTACTAGCTGCTGCTTGGGTGGAAGTAGACGCCTGTTGAGTGGTTGTTGGCAGTATCCCGACCCTCTGGGACTCCGTGGTAATAGTGGCTGATCTTCTGGCTAGTGGTTGACGTCTACGGTTGGTCTTAATGGTTTCAATATCTCTAAAAATTCTCCCCTTAAGGTCCTCAAATTCCTCTTGGGTCATCTTTTCAACCTCTGATGCCACGTAGTCAAAGAAGGGCTGCCTGTCTGACTTCTGCTGCAGGAAACCTGACATCAATGTCCTCATCTGGTCAAAGTGCTCGAGTATCTTGGAGTCTGTTGAAACTGGTGTAGATGTGAACATAGGTTGACTCCTACTCTCCCTGAGGACACTGGACTCGAGGTGTTCTGTATTAGTAGTAGACCCACAAGATTCGTCCTGCTTGCTGGTATTTGGACTGGCCTCGAACACTGAACATCTGCTGGCCCCCATTCGTCTGATATGGGTCTTAAGGAAACCCATCTGCTGGTAGACCCAGGACTGTCTCTTGGTCATCTCCCTTGGGGCTTGGCCAGATTGTAGTTTTGACAGCTTGCCATAACGCGTTCGCTGGGATTCAAACCATCTTCTGACATCAAAGGGCTGGAGCTTCAGTTCTGCAGAAATTTCTGTCTGTCATGGAAACGTGCATGCTCCTTGTCGTAGAGCTCTGGATGCTCCTTCATAAACTCCACAATTGCAGTTTCTTGGCTGTCAGTTAAAGTTGAACAGACCCTGGCTCTCTTGGCTGCCGAGTGACTCTCTAAATCCTCCTCACACCTCTCTTCATCTTTGCAAGCTTCCTCAGTAAGTTCCAATCGCTCCTCAGTCTCTTGTGTACCCTCCTCTGTACCCTCCTCCGTCCTTTCCTCAATCCTTTCCTCCACCTCTCCACTTTCCTTCTCCCTCTCCTCTTGCCTCTCATTCATCTTCTTATTTCCTCTCTTCCCTCCTTTCTCTTTCCTCATAACTCCAGTCAATAGCAATAAAAAAAAAGTAAAAAAGTAAAATGTGTCTCCTAACTGTAAAATTTGCCTTAAGCTCAAGTATTATATGATATTTAAAAAACTAAAAACCCCTACAAAACAGTGACACACGTCTCTCAGTAGCCAAACAGTCAGTAACAACGAGAATGTGTGCGCGGTCGCTTATATAGTCCCAGATCCCCTCATTGCCTCGTTTTAATTTCTGACGCACGGAAAACAGTTGGTTCTTAATCGGTTCTTAGTCCCAGGCCTCCTGGGGCGTCCTCAGACCATCACAGACTAAATTTGTGTTGTCACAGGTGGGCTGAGGAAGCCGGCTTGGATCGGTTAGGGTCGGCTTCTCTTAGTCGGGGCTTAGTCCCAGACCCAGATTTCTTAGTCCCAGGACACCTGAGACGGTCTGAGGCTTTCCCGGAGTAATGAAACCGATTCCCTTTCACACGCATGAAACTTCAAAGATCTGTTATGAGTCGGGGACTGCCAAACTGGCCTCCTGGGATTAAGCTACGGAGGTCTGGGACTAAGGGTCGCAGGACGCCTGGGACAACATAGGACTGTGTAAATTTGGGTCTGAGGAGACCTGAGGAAGCCTGGGACTGGACATTTTGTTGTCGGCGGGAAATGAGAATCGGTTTGGGTCGTGAAAAATATCAAACATGTTTGATTTCTCTCACGGCCACAACCAACAACTACCGACCCTTACAGGACATCTGGGACTAAGCAAATATTTGAAACTGACTCCCAAAAACCCTTAATCTGGAAGCTTAGTCATGTGGTGGAACACCCACATTAGGACTCTTAATCCCAGGACACCTTAGCTTAGTCCCAGGAGGCCTGGACTTAGTCCCAGACCACAACAAAAATCGCCTATTGCTGTCTGGGGAAATCGGTTATTAGTCCCAGGAATGCTGAGGTAAATATAGACTTATTTTATTATTGAAGCAAAGTGGTGGATACTAAATGTACAACTGTCAAATTTCTGACTTTATTGTGGGTCTTGTGGAGCTGGCTCTAAACAATTAATTGTCCTTAATACAAAATGTTAGATGGAAAAATAACAGTACAAACTTTTTCCAAGATTCTGCACTGAAAATACCTGCACATGCTTGCAGCTACCAACTTTCACCAGTTCAGGTGGAGACTAAACCAAGGACCTTAAATATGTGGTGTGGTTGTGTTACCCAGTATGGTCCTATATTTCCTAGTTACTTGTTTAATACACGGCTATAACTCTGATCCATTCGGCAAAAGCAATGCTTCCTCAAGCAAAAATGTAAGGTATGAAAGTACAAATAACACATGATTAATCATATGTGAATTATCTTTTTTCAGTAGAGGTTATTGAAATAAAAGGTTCTGTGTATTATCCATCGTGATAATTGAAAGCTTTGATAAAAATGTATTACATAAATTACATATTTTTAGTTACTTGTAACAGTCATTCCTTACAATATATGACCTACAAGGTAGACGTGATAATTTTTGGCAGGAAAGTATTAGAAACCAGATAACACATTAACAATGTGTTCCAGTAGTATTTGTAACAGTAAACTCTGAGAATGACATTCTTGAAAAAATGAAGATGACAATATTATATGAGTAACCTATATATTTTGTAAACGTCTAAAGTGTTTTTTTATTATCCACCATTTTGTGAAAACAAGTAAGTTAAGTCAATGTTTGAACAGATAATACAAGAAACTATCTTGTACATAGGGTCACCAGTGAATACACAAATTTCAATTTTTAATTTCAGATTTCTCTGTCATTTTTGAGTGGAGGGTGTGTACAAATAACTTTCTAATGATTTGTTTTACATGTTTGGCGCCACGGGATGCAAAAAGTATATCTAGGCAAAGTTCCCAAAGCTCCAAGGCACACCAGAGAAAGACAGTCGCTGAGGGATATATTAAAAGTTTTTTATAAAATGTTAATGCCCATGCATGTAAAATGGGGTGAAATCAATTCGTATTAACATGAGAGAAAAAAAACAGAAATTTTTATACACCAGCTATGATCACCTTAACAATCCCATTTCATTTTAAGGTGATTCAAACAGTCAGTCCAGCCATATTTACAACATTATGGGGCCAGGAAATCTTACACTACATGAAATGAAAAGAGAAAAAGCTGGAGAATGGCCGATGGATAAGCAGTCTTGAAGATATGGCCAACATACCTATGGCTATGTTAGGACTTTATCCAACTACATGTTGGTACTAAACATAGCTCTATTTGACAAGGCTAATGGAATGTATGTATTTGAACAGAATGAAAGAATAACTTGATTTTTGGCTTATCAAAATCATGACCAAACATTTCCTCCATGGCTTTACAATAGAGGAATGTGAGGAGCCATTCATGGCAAGGAATTTCATAGGGGCCAACAAGGCACCTGTAATTA
Source organism: Sabellastarte sp. h YS-2021 (assembly GCA_964017235.1). Classification (NCBI taxonomy): domain Eukaryota; kingdom Metazoa; phylum Annelida; class Polychaeta; order Sabellida; family Sabellidae; genus Sabellastarte; species Sabellastarte sp. h YS-2021. The sequence goes on along the minus strand of OZ024927.1, from coordinate 160,703,954 downwards.
TTTCTTCAATAGAAACTTTTATATAATTACAGAATCCTGGAAACAGCCTAAAGAACGAGGACTCCTTACATTGAGCATTGCAACAACACAGCCACTAATTCTAAACTCGATGTTTATTTAAGATAATTTACAACAAAATTAATATTAACAAAATTTAATTAATTTTTCCCCTATTTAGTATTCTTGTTTTCGAGCTTGCAAATTTTCTTATTTCTGATCTACAAACACACAATATCAAATATATTAAAGAAAATATATTACATTAAAATAATAGAAGACACCAGTGTATATATTAAATTATTCTAACCAAGGATAAGAAAAAAAAATATATTGATATTTATTCAGTCTGTACTGTGTAATTTGATATTTCTCTATTTTCAGTAAACCATAGAAAGTGATTCTATGCTCAATACCATCTACATAAGCAGAAAATCAAAGTTATTTATTTTACCCGTCCTGTTGTTTCAACAGCGTTTTTCATGTAAGATTAAAATGATCAGTTCATAATTACTCTGGACATTACAATTGCCCAAACCCTTTTTGACCTTCGTAGCAAACAGATGTCTGCCTTGCTATATGTATATATATATCCAGTACATAGATATCTCACTTTATCAAGACACTAAGATACACTACATGAGCCTACATACACTAGGTCACTTTATGGAGATACTGAATCGATCAATCAAGGTAAAAAAATAAGATTGCAGAATAACTCATAAGTAACATCAATTATTATTATGGTCACTTGAAGGTATGAGTAGAAAATTATAGTGTCTAAAGAAGTAAGTCTTAATTTCAATTATAAACACCTGACAGGTATTTGTGATTAAAGAGTAACTATACCATGGAGGCTACAGCAGTTTCCTAAATATGTTAGTGGGTTTAGAGACAAGGTCAAAGGTCAAGTCTGAAGGTGACAATGAGACTTAGAAGAATTGGTTTGCAGTTTTTATTTTAAACGTTAGTATGTATGTACAGGGTTAAAACAGTAAAAGGTTTGAAAATTTTAGATAAAATTTGAAAAAGCACCAGGCCCAAAAGGGGCATAACATAAGACACAAAGAAAAGCGACTAGCGCCAAACAACAGACATTTTGTGTAATTAAAACGAAATACTAAAAGATATATCAGAGAGCACTTCCATGTGGTATACACCATGTAATATGGGTTTGGGTATTTTTACAACACCTCCAGGGTTTTTTCTATGAGGATTATTTGTTGATACACTAGTTTTCTACTGTTTTCTTCTTCTACGGTTTTTTTCTACACTCAATTGTCAGACACATACAGCAGTTTACTGCCATGAACAAAATAACATGAAATCATAAAATAAACTTCAAAGGGGCTTCCCAAAATAAACAATTGTATAACTGTAAAAAATGGGAGAGAAACATACTATACTCTAACTTTGTATGCCACGATGTTTCTTGTTTTCATTGTTTTTCATTTTAAAATAACAAGTTCTTTCATCAATTTCCTTTGAAAACACATAAATCAATTTAGTAAGTTTGATGAAGCTTTTTCAGAATTTTAACTTTTTCTTCAATTTAATGTTATCATGGTTACTGTAGTAAATTCTAATTGAAACATAGAAGTGTAATAAATTATTAATTGGGCCGAGTGATCCAAGTTTTGTAAATTGTATATCTCATGTTTAAACATACACTAGTAAACAAAAAAGGTTTATCTACAAAGTTTTCAACAAAAGATGTAATCCCCAGTTTGTTTGAGGATGAGGCCTAACTTAGTAAACACAAAATAGCCTAATGCCCTTTAATATTGGGACAGTTTCTCAGTTACACAGGGATAATAACTGTCACCTTAGGTATATTAGATATATTACCATAATAAAGGCTGATCTAGGGGTGGGAAATTGGAAGGGGGTGGGCAGGGAAAAAAAGCCTCATGACAAAAGTTGTAAACTATGAAAGGGGGGACGTGCACCCTCCACGCCCTGCTAGATCTGCCTCTGGTTTCCTAAAAAGGTTAGTTGGGTCAGAGACAAGGTGAAAGGTCAAGTCTGAAGGTGACAATGAGACTTATAAGAATTAGTTTGTGGTTATTATTTTACACGTTAGTATGTATGTACAGATTTAAAATAGTAAAAGGTTTAAAATTTTTTAATAAAATTTGAAAAAGCACCAAACATAAACTACAAAGAAGGGGGGTGATGGAAGGAACAAAAAAAGTGGTAGGAACAAATTGAAATATTACCAAACTGTTGAACTTTTCCAAAGGCCATGGGCCATAATATCTTGAAGTTGAATATCTTGAGTCGTTCCTGATCTGCGAAAAGAATGAAAACCATGACCTTGTAAGGAGATCTTAAGATGAGTATTGACCGTTTCAGGGCCTCCCTAATTGTTGTATCAATGACTTGGTAAAAGGGAGGATATCTATGGACAAACAATGGGGCATGTTTAGGGAGTGGTCTAGTATCCACGAGTTCTCGGAGGGCCCTAACAGGACAGAAATCAGGATTTGATAATCTGGGAACTTGAGCAAAATGATGAACTGAGGTATCTTGCAAGGTCTTGGTCCATTTGAGGAGTACTGCAGAAGGATGTGACCAGCACGGCCTGTAAGGGGCCTGCTAGTTGAGTTTACTTCATACCTTAACTTCATAGGTCTTTTCATTGATTCGTACCCTCATTTGCATAACAACCAATCAGGTATTGATCAGGGTTCAATTTTGGAACCCCAGTGATGTGGGGCCATTTTGAATTCAGATTTTGAAGAGTAAACAAGTGTTCACGGAAATTTTATTACCCTCCTCCCACCCTGGTACATTAGAGCTGTGGTAAGCACCCCATTGGTCAGATATGACCTTCAGGCGGCTCCAAGCTGACCTTGGACGACCCCCTCTCGTTTGTGACATATAACAAAACACAGATTTTGTAGTTCAAGGCAGGGCCAGGCAATTCCCTGGTAGCCCCCTCTCGAATATCCTCACTTGTACTCAGGATTAGGCAGGACCAGGCCAGACCCTGGATTCCCCCTCTGTATGACAACACACTAATGAATTATGCTAATTCTAATGAATTGTTTTTTGTATTACTGGCACGAGTTGCTGAGAATATGTGCATCTTGCTACGAGTTGCTGAGCACATGTGTTACTTATGACATTACGAGTGGCTGTTCTACATTTATTCTCTGACCACGAGTTGTTGTTTATTATCTGTGATATGTCAATTTACTGTATGGTGTTTTAAACCCTTTCAATTTTATTGAAAATTTTTAAAACTTTTACCTTGTACACATACTAATATGTAAATAAATTACTGAAACGAGAATCAGACCTTCTCTTGACCTTTTACATCTCACTTTACCTCTGACTTAGGAAACTGAGTCTCATAGGATCAAATTATCCTTTGTAATAAAGAGCTACATCCAACATCCTCAAAAATGCAAAATATGCAAGAACAAAAGCAGCTCTAAAAGGAGGGGGTCAAAAAGGTAATTGCAAGGTTTTGAAATATCATTCAAGATTTCCAAAGAAAAAATTTCCCTACAAGGTGGATTAAAACGGGAACTGTGGCAAAAACTCTTGAGATAACAAAAGACCAACTGATGAGACAATATGGAGGCGTCCCAATTATAACGCCTGGCCAAGGACCTCAAAGAAGCCGGATAGTTTAAGATCATTTAGGTAAGATATGTTATTTACATACACATACTCTAGAAACGAAAACAGAAACTGAGTATAAAGTAAAAGACAAAGGTAAGTCCATGATCACAACAAAAGATAAATAAGTCCTAAGGTGCGTTCTATGAGCAGATCTTGTTGAAGGTCTGTAGGCTGTTTTAATTCTATTCCAAGCTGAAGAAGCCAGGAAGTTGGAGGGGGCATCCAAATATGTAATTATATATGAAGACTGAGATCAAAATATGAATGAAGAACAGTTTCCAAGTGATAATTATCTAACAAGTCCTGGAAAATGTTATTATTTACAGGTTTGTCTGAGTAAATAAGCCATACGGTGTCAGCTATAGTATTGCTGACACCAGGGATGTGACGTACCTGCAAATCAATGTCTCTATGAGTTGTCAACAACCAAATATGTCTTATACAAAGGGCCAAGAAGGGGTCCCTAGTCTTGCCAGTCATAATCACCTTGACCACATTGTTATCATTGCAAGAGATCGTAACCCGCATGTGACATCATTGGTTACTCTATAATCTGAGAGCTATTATAACATTTAACCTTTCCAAATGGACTATAGTTAAATGAAAGTTATGTATGTTCACACTCAAGGAAGAGTGTTTGTTCTTCATCAAACTTTCTAAAGTAAGTAACCCCATAAAAGCCGGGTAAAAATTTGAGGAACTAAACAATATCTTCGTGATCTAAATAGATTTTTTTTGTTACAATTGTTATGAAACAAAGCCAAAATACGATAAATAAAAACAGAGCAGATTGGACATATTTTTGAATACATAACCGCTTGAGGGACTGAAATGACCTCTTGGTTAAATACCTTCTAGGGCTAACCTTTTTGCACTCTTCTCGAGTTGCTTGTAATTTATCAAGGGGTATTGAAAGAGTACTCATGTTCACATCTACATCATACCCAAATATGGAATTCTTTTAGTGGGTGGAGTCAAATTGGTAGAAGTCAATGAAAGGCTAAGTTCATTCAGTAAAGTACAAAGATTTTGAAACACTGTGTCAGCCTTAAACCTAGGTGAGACTGTGATGTAATCATCGATGTAGATCAGTTGTACTCGATCTCTCATAAAATAAGCTATAGCATCAGAAATTAACTGGAACGAAGCCTTCCCATAGACCCAGCTGAACACGACCGACTTATCAAGGAAGTACTGATTAATCCACTTAATGCCAAACTTAAGAGAGTCAGCTGGGTCCACAGGAAGATTTCTAAAAGTTCTTGCTACATCTACGCTAAACAAAACAGGGTCATTCTCTGTGTTTATGATATTCTCAGTTATTCCATCAATAGAGGAAAGTTTCAATGCAAATAAAGTACCGTCAAATGAATCTCTAGTTACGTAGTCATTCAGTGAATTACCCTTGGGATACGACAGATCCAGGATTACTCTTCTGCTGTCCACTTCCTTGAGATGTGTCATCAATGGTGAGCAATGAAATTTTGTATGATTTATCGCATCACTGGAACCCAACATGGCCCCCAAGGTGAGTTCTTTTGTTAAATATTTAATAATATCATCTGGAAATTGTACTGCAGTGTGATGATTACAAATGTCTGCATTATGGAACTCTGAACAACCATGAATCGACAGGGGGAAACCAAACTGAATATCTGTTATCCGGACAACACTGCAAGTGTTTCTGCCAAGCATTGATATTTAAACCAGAAATAATTGGAATTCTGGCTTCCCGACAATTTGATTTCTTGGTAGCCAAAATGACATCATCTATTTGCAAACATTTGTTAATTGAGTCAATATGGACTGGATCCCTATCTGGACCTATATATTTAAAGTCGGTTGCTTCTAAAGCCAAATAAACCGCAGTGTTATTGGGGATGTTAAAATCCCTAACCGTATTATTACGGAATCACCTATTAAAATCTGAGCCATTCTCTTTAAAGTGCCGGGGTTAACATTTTTATAAACAATGCCTTGTGCTACTGACATAATATGATGATCATAATACTACACTTCCTCTTGAGAGGACTCGCTCTCAAAACTCTAATGAACCATATCTGCATCAAGCATGAGTTTATCAATAATGCCCACCATACAATCTGTATAGGAGCAACCATAAACATCCAGACACTGCCTGTCCTTATAAAAGTCATAGTGAGCAGTAGTTTTAGCTAATAATCTCTCTTCTGTTGTATGATAATTCACCCTGGTTTTGTCAGATATCTTGATTTGAAGATTTCCCGCTATCTCAAGATAACCCAAAGCCCCATGAAAGGGGTTAAGGTGACAAGCTGTCCACTTTCTGTAATTAACCATACATAGTAGCCCCAAAGGAAGTTGAAAACATTATGAAATAAATACACAACCTGCCTCAAATGACCCCATGGGTGCTCCAATAATTGTAAAGGACACATTAATGCCAGACCCTTCAACTCCATACAACTGGCTAGATTCATAAGAAACCCATTGATCACTCTTATTCCCCCAGGACCACAGTAGCAAAAACACAACTTTTTCATTAAATGTATTATACATAGCCAAAGAAAATAAACAACCAACGTCACACCCCATCTTTGGGATTACACAGCTGCAAGAGCTCTGGGGAGAGCCCACATACTCATAATTATGATACATCGTTTGTTTCAACAAAAGTACTTTGCAAATCAACGTCAATATTATAACTCTTACCACCACCAGTCAAGCAATATTTAAAGTCTGTGTCACATACAACAGCATTGTTATCAATTAATTGACTGTTTTTATGAAACTGTGTTTTATAATTATTTAAGTAAAGTTTTGTCTTTTCAGGGAGTCCAGGTGATAGACCAGGATCCTACATTTATGTACTGGCTCTGCCTTCTTGGACCTTAGTACCATTCTTAACACTGCACTTGAGTTCCGGATGAGTCATAAAGTGTCCTTGCCTGTGACAAAATGTGCAGATGTGTTTGTAGACCCCATAGTGACCATCATTGTTACAGCTATCTTGGACCTTAGTACCATTCTTAACACTGCACTTGAGTTCCGGATGAGTCATAAAGTGTCCTTGCCTGTGACAAAATGCGCAGATGTGTTTGTAGACCCCATAGTGACCATCATTGTTACAGCTATCTTGGACCTTAGTACCATTCTTAACACTGCACTTGAGTTCCGGATGAGTCATAAAGTGTCCTTGCCTGTGACAAAATGCGCAGATGTGTTTGTAGACCCCATAGTGATCATCATTGTTACAGCTATCTTGGACCTTAGTACCATTCTTAACACTGCACTTGAGTTCCGGATGAGTCATAAAGTGTCCTTGCCTGTGACAAAATGCGCAGATGTGTTTGTAGACCCCATAGTGACCATCATTGTTACAGCTATCTTGGACCTTAGTACCATTCTTAACACTGCACTTGAGTTCCAGATGAGTCATAAAGTGTCCTTGTCTGTGACAAAATGCGCAGATGTGTTTGTAGACCCCATAGTGACCATCATTGTTACAGCTATCTGTTATAAATGGATGTTTAGTCCGTTCCGATAACGGGTGGACCAGAAATAAACGGAAATGAAAAGAAAGCATGGTTTTCTGTGAAAATGCAGTATTGTTTTCAGTGTTTAAACCCTTGAATATAACATGTGGCGACGAGCATAAAATGCCTTTGTATGGGAAATTGGATGAATATCACCCAGAGGGTGAGGAGACATGGGGGAATATATTGAAAGGTTGGAACATTTCTTTTTGGCAAATGAGGTGGGGGATGACAAGAAAAAGTCAGTGTTGCTCAGTGTTTGTGGGGCCAAATCATATAAACTGATGTCAAATTTATTAGCCCCTAGTAAACCAGGCGAAAAGACATTTGAGGAATTAGTGACTTTGCTAAAGAACCATTATAACCCAATACCTTCAGAAATAGCTCAAAGTTTTAGGTTCCATAACAGACAGCAAGGACCAGATGAATAAGTCACAGAGTACGTAAACCAATTGAAAGCACTGTCAGAGCACTGCAATTTTGACAATTAATTAAATAGAATGCTGCATGACAGATTGGTGTGCGGCATCAGAGACAAGACTATTCAGTTAAGATTAATTTCAGAGACACAATTCATGACAAAAGCATCAGAATCTGTGGTGACTACAAACTAACGGTGAACAGATTTTCCAAACTAGACAACTACCCCATTCCAAAACTTGAAGATTTGCTAGTTGCCTTAGCGGGAGGGGAGAAATATTCTAAATTGGACATGAGTCGTGCTTACAACCAGTTGGATTTGGACTCAAAATCATGCAAGTTCTTGACTATCAATACACATAAAGGACTGTATCAGCCCACACACCTAGTGTATGGCATCTCTTCCGGGCCTGGAATATTTCAAAGAACCATGGAGGAATTGTTGGCAGGAATTCCCTTTGTGATTGTCCGATTTGATGACATTCTCATTTCGGGACGAAATGATGTGGAACATTATGCAGCATTACGAGAAGTTCTGAAGAGAATTCAAATGGCTGAAATAAGGCTCAACAAGAACAAGTGTGTTTTCATGGCAGATGAAGTTACCTTCTGTGGCCAGAGGATTAGTAAGGCTGGCATACAACCTGTGAAGGACAAGGTTGAAGAAATTAAACGAGTGGAAGCACCAGACAATGTTTCAAAGTTGCGTAGTTACCTCGGAATGATTAACTACTACAGAGCTTATCTACCAAGAGTTTCCCAGGAGCTAAAACTACTCTATGAACTGCTAAAGAAAGGACAAGTATGGAAATGGGGACCCACAAAAAATGATGCATTTCTGAAGTCCAAGCGGATGTTGTCTACTTCAGCTCTACTGGTGCATTATGATAGCAACAAACCACTGATAATGGCATTTGATGCTTCACGCTACGGAATTCGGGTGGTGTTGTCACACCAAATGAAGGATGGGACTGAATGGCCAATTGCCTTTGCCTCAAGGACACTCACTGATGCTGAGAAAAACTACTTTCAATTGGATAAAGCGGCTTTGGCCATCATTTTTGGTGTACGCAAATTCTACCAATACATCTAAGGAAGGCACGTGGTAATACTGACAGATCATAAATCCTTATTTGGAATATTGGGAGAAGATAGGCCAGTGCCAAAAGTGGTACCCCCGAGAATGTTACGTTGGATCCTCACGTTGAGTGGATATGAATATACACTGAAATACAGAACAGGGGATCTCATGGCACATGCAGATGCAATGAGTAGACTACCTTCTTCATCAGCACCCAATGCGCGCATTCCAGAGCTGGGGGAGATAGTCATGTTACTTGAAATATTAGACGCCAGTGCAGTGGGAGTAAAGGATATCATTAAGTGGACTCGTGCGGATCCAGTGGTTTCGAAAGTGTATGACTTCTGTGTGAATGGCTGGCCGTTGCAGCAGGAAGATGAGTTCCTTGGTGACTTGAAGTGTTATTATCGCTGTTGTCAAGAACTCAGTGTGGAAAATGGGTGTGTTTTGAGAGGAAATAGAGTTGTCATACCGCTGCAAGGGAGATAAAGTATTTTGAAAGAAGTACATAACTCACATCCTGGCATCTGTAAAATGAAGGCCATTGCCAGAAGTTATGTCTATTGGCTTAGCATTGACAAGGAACTGGAACAACAAGTAAAAAACGGTAGTATTATGACAGACACAGCCAACAAAGACAAATTGAATGTCAAGATTATGTGTTGACACATGATTATACTCAATCAGCCAATAAAATGGTTCCCTGGACTGATTAGTCACCAAACGGGGCCACTCTCTTACAAGGTCACCTGGAAGGTGTTTACCTGGAATCACCTCTTGCTGTACACGAGCTTCATAATCAGCCAGTAGATTGGAAACTACATTACAAACCTCAGGAAAAGATCTGAGCATGCCAACACTGGGAGTAATCCTTGCAGCGCCCCTGCCTCTATTCCATGTCTGTACCTCGACTGGTTGCCATCTGAGTGATGCCCTAGCCCAGATTGAGAGATCTTGGATGTAAAAGCTCCTCACGAACTGGCCACTTGTAGGAATTGATCAAGTTAGAATGTTGGGTGACATCAGTGATGGTATTCTCATCTGGAGATGTAGACTTAGGTTTAGGTAACCTGAACATTACATTGTCATGTCCTGAAGCAACAGCAGATGGAATAGGAGTTGAACTAACCGTACTGTTACCTTCAATTCTGTCCATCCATGCCATAATCTGACGGTTGGGCTGTTCCAATCTCGCCAACATGCTCGGATAGTTTCAGTACCAGCACTCGGTGATTACAAATTCAAGAATTCTCCACCCACATTAAGTGTTGTCTGGCTCACCTCGTTCAAATAAGATCCATCAGTATTACTAACAGTTAAATCATGTTACCCACACTTTTTCTTATTTTTAGGTTTATTTGATGAAAGTTTCTTTTTCTTACTAGTTGTTAAAGGTGACTTCTTTCTACTTGACGACATGATATCCGTGTAGGTACAAAATCATAACATAAAACAACTTTCAATGATTAAAACCAAAATTTAAAATAACCTTGTGTGTACTTTGACTTCAGGAATCAATATGAAAGACCCTATCGATACAGAAGCTTAATGAGGCATGGCCTACTTTGATGCACCCAATAGCAAGAAAAATTTTTTATAAAATTTTTAGTACATATGGTCGAATTGAAACTGAGGCAGCAGGCCCCTAAAACAGGCCGTGCTGTACAAAGTTATTCTCCCAATAAATTCCAATATTTCCAATATGTGGTCTCGCTTTATATTATAAACATAAAATTCAAGAATTGAATATGATCAAGATGGTGCTAACATTTAAAAAGCCATCTATTTACGATAGACAAGTGACATTATTGTCATTTTATGTTAAATAATTTAGGCCGAAATTTAAATTCAATAAAAGTCCATGGACGTCCCATTACCTAATATATCACTAAAGTTAAGTGCAATTACCGAATTGGTGTGAATATTACTGTGACGTTGGAACTTGACACATCCCTGAAAAAATACAATAAGCAATCTTTCTGCAAAACAAGGTATTCTAGTCATGAAATGTTCTTTCACTTTTATGTAGCTGATTTCCTGGTGGTTGCTGACCCCTTTGATGTCCCTGGATATCTAATGCTTTTGGACTCGGGTTTCTGCATTTGTTGCAGCTTAAAATCTGTATTAGAACTACTAATGTTGCAAAGGCAAAGTATATTACTCAGTCAGTTTGCTTGTTTGTAAGTTTGTTTATTTAGAGCATATCTCAAAAACTACTGCTCTGATTGTTAATTTTCAGGGAACATCAGAACAGTTACAAGGAAGGACTGGTTCAAATTTGGGCATAATCGGGTCAATATCCATGATTCTGGAGCAATTTTTCAGTTACGTTAAAAAAAAATCAATGACATCATATATTTAATGCAGTCAACGCGGCATATTGATTCCAAAATCCATGACTAGTGTGGCAGTATTGACTTTTCCCAGTTACTGCCTTTTGCAGTCAGAGAGTGCACTAAGAGGCAGGTCAGGGGTTTGCAAACACACTGGGTAACATGCTTTCCAAAAATTTTGCATTCAGCACACCTCCGAGTGCTCTTGTTATATTTGCCTCCTGTATGATAATTTTTCTATTTGTCTTCAAATGTCCAAGTTTTTGCTACAATTTCTCATCTCTCTTATCGTCTTACATGCCTATGGCCTTAATTTAGTTAGAAAATATAAGATTATGTTGGTCAGGCATGGTGGGTGTCTGAACTGTCAGTGGCGATGGCAAAAAATATTCTTGTTTATGTAACCTTCCTGTAAATAATGGGGTCATGACCTTTGAACTTCATATTCCCGCCAAATGCAGCCATTTTTATTAACTTTTAAGTTTTCAACGGGGAAACACCCCTTTTATAAAAACAAAAGCTTTTATACATGTCTCGATTTTATTCGATTTGATTTTAACTTTTGGAAACTCTGAAGCTTCAGACACACTGAAACTCCAGAGTTTCAGTGTTCTTTCAGAGCAAAGGCTGTACCTAAGACGTGATGTACAAGATCTGATGTGACCTGATGTCGGATGTGGCTTTATAAATCTATCTCAGATTATTGAGACAGGCGATACTGGCTCTGGGGTGACTTGGAGCAGCTTTAAAGGGCTGTATAAATTCATTATTATTTATAGAAGTCATCTCAGTCCTAGTTCGCGTGAATCAGTGATCTGATCACAGTATTGTTTTATTATAGATCTTCAATATGCCAAAGACATTTGACTGTAACGCCTGTAGTGACAGGCATCAGAGGCCAATCAATAGCAAATGTACCAGGACTATGGATAGTGAATCAGAAGATGGAATTAGTGTGGCAAGTACGGGACTATCAGACATAAACTTGCAAATACTGAGCGAATTGAAAAGTTTAAGTGGCAGGATGACAGCCATGGAACAGAGAGTGAACAAGGTGGAGAAGCCAGGCAGCCAGAAGTCTTCAAAGGCTCCAGAAACTACAGTAGCAGCGTCAACCACAGCATCAGGCACAACGTCAGACACGGTTATCCCATCTATAGATTTCCTCAAAGCATCGGACACCATTCAAGCCAGAGTGGACGACAGGATTAGGGAACTGCAAGCTGTGCATCCACAAGGCAAGTTCAAATCACAAAGGGGTGGGTCTGATACTTATTGGTGTAGAAGGGAAATACCTTGGCCACAGAATCATATTTTGAGTGGCACCAGTAAATCCAGAGTATCATATGATAATTTGTCCATGGCCCAGTGGATTGCTGGTTTTTGTACTATTATAAAAGAAGAAAGTAATGTCCAAACCAAAAATAACATGCTAAGTTATGTCACTGACCTCATGGAGGATTGTCATGGTGGCAGTCAGCCAAGGGTGCCCACGCTGTAGTACTCTGTCACATGGAGGAAAACAAAGTTACTTGGGAGGAAACCAATAAGCTTGACCGTCTTAGACGGGTACATGCCCAGAGAAGTCAAAATCCTAGCTTGTCAGTGGGTAAAAAGTTCAAATCTAAATATAAGGGCGTTCCATGCCGTTTTTATCAGAAGGGCACATGTGGGCAAAAAACTGAACATGAAAATGGGGGACAGTTATATCTCCATGTATGTGAGCACTGCTTTCTTAAAGGCAAGTCTCATCCCCACTCAGGCAAGGATTGCGGACAAAAATTACCTAAAAACGAGTAGGGCACTGCAGAAATGCAGTGCCTCAAAGTGCTAGTCAAAAGTATTTCAATACTAGGGTTATTGTAAATAGTAGCAAGTATTGTATGCAAAGTGAAAATTGGAAACAAGATTGGTGGCTTTCCAATCGTGTACTGTATTCAGATGTGCTTAAAAATAAGGGTAAACTTGTGAACAACGTACAAACTTCACATATTGTTCAAGGTAGAGATTATGTGGAAAATCACAGAAATGTCAACAACAAAGGTGAGGTTAATATGCGTAAAAATGTCACAGTTTATTGTGGGTAAAACATCAGACCAAAACATGGCCAGAATACGTCAAAAGTGTCAATATCAAAGAAAAACAATCATATTGATCATACCAATCAGTTCTGGAGCACTAAAAGTGCATGTTCTCGTGTTAAAAGTAACAAAGAACCACATAGAACAATGGTTAATTACCCAGACATTAACAATGGTCAAGGGTGCGAATCTGACAACAAAACCCAATTAGTGAACAATGGCTTTAGTCAGAGGTGCGACTCTGGGAATAATAAGCAAAGTCGCACCTCGAATGACACTGATAAAATCAAATGTCACAGAAATTACACAAGTGTTAAAAATAGGTTTTGGCCGTTAAGTACTCAGGCCGTTAAGTACTCAGGACAGTGACACTACAGCAAGGGAAAAAGTGTCAAAAAGTGTCAGTGATACCAATAAGCGTCAATCCACACTAACAATACACAGTAGGGTGACTTTGGATGCCACGAATAGACATAACAGCATCCCAGTCCCTCAAACCAAAGCTTTAGACATAGTCAAGAAAAGTGATCCGGTTAGTGAAAATGTTTCGGATCCGGACAAATACGCTTTGGACTTGAGATTTCGTCCTCGTCATCGACTTAGAATTCAGGAAGCCAAAGATTGTCACACTTTTAAGCTTTGGGACGCCCAAATGTCGGATAAATTTGGATATATTCCTCTTCAGGATCAGATTATTCCGGATAGGGATCATAAAAGAGGTAGCACTACTGATGTGTTAAAAATGCATGAGATAATAAGTAAGTCGGAAACTTACAATTTTTTACAATGTCAAATCCAAGTTCAGTCGGAATTAAATGCTGATGTCTGGGAACAATACTTGGGCAAATACTGGGACACTCAGTTGAAATTCCTCATAAGATATGGGTTTCCACTAGATTTCAACAAAAATATACAACTATCTCATAAGTTGGGCAACCATGGTTCAGGCAATAAGTTTCCAGAAGATATTAAAGCATATTTATCAGAAGAAATGGAACACAATGCCATTTTAGGCCCATTTCACAGTCCCCCGATAACAGATCTTCATATATCTCCATTTATGACTCGTGAAAAGCCAGGAGCCCCTCATCGCAGAGTCATTATAGACCTGAGTTTCCCTGCTGGCGAGTCTGTTAATGCTGGAGTCAACTCTGAGCAGTACCTGGGTTCAAAATTCCTGCTTACTCTTCCCACTATAGATACAATCACTAGTAAATTGGTTAAATTAGGTAAAGGAGCCCTAATTTACAAAATTGACATATCAAGAGCGTTTAGACATGTAAAAATAGATCCTGCTGATTATAAGTACTTAGGACTTCACTTCCAAGACTACTTTCTTGATAGTTGCCTACCCTTCAGCTTTCGGCACGGTTCGGCCATCTTCCAACGCCTCAGCGACGCCGTCAGATACATCATGGGTACCAGGGGTCACAATGTGACAAACTATATTGATGATATCATCGGATATGCAGTTAAATCCCAGGCTCAGGCCTCTTTTGATAACCTATATAACCTTCTTCAGGACCTAGGTTTCAAGATTAGTAAAAACAAGTTGGTTGAACCTACTACAAGGGCTACCTGCCTAGGCGTCGAACTAGACACTGAGAAGTTCACAGTCGCTGTGCCCCAAGATAAATTAAATGACATAAGGCAAGAATGTAAACAATGGCTAAGTAAAAGATCCTGCAACAAGCGCCAACTTCAGTCATTGCTTGGAAAACTTCTTTATGTAACCAAATGCGTTCGAGCCTCTAGGCCCTTCTTAATTAGAATGCTAGACACTCTGAGAGCAGCTCATAAGCAGGACACCATTATCATAGACCGCGAATTCAGAAGAGACCTAAATTGTTTTACCAATTTCTTACCAAAATTCAATGGGTCGCCTTTTTTAGCCACACACCAATACACACTCATGTTGAATTAGATGCCTCCCTCCAAGGCCTAGGAGCCATGTGTGGCCAAGAAATTTACGCTAAGGGCTACCAGAACTACAATATAGTACACCTGGAAATGATAAACATTCTTGTGGCAGTTCGAACTTGGGCCCATCAATGGCAAGGTCGTAAAGTAGTCATTCATTGTGACAATCAGGCAGTTGTATCAGTATTGGCCTCTGGCCACACTAGGGATATGACCTTGGCTGCCATAGCTCGCAATATTAACATGATTACTGCATTTAAGGACATAGACCTTATCACAGTCCACATTGAGGGCAAGTTAAACATAATAGCTGACACTTTGTCTAGATTATCTATAAATCCAGCTTTGATTCACAAAATCCCTCAGTTGGTCCCTGGACACACATGGGTCAATCCTTCGGCCAATGTACTGACATTGGATTGGTCTATCTAATTCCAGGTTCCAATTCCCACTTGACAATATTATACAGCAAGGCAGCTCGTAGAATGCAGCTGGCTTTTGCAGACTCCACTAGAAGGTCGTATACAGCTATGTTTAAAATCTTCCTTGCTTTCTTAACTTTTATAGACATTCATCCACTATGTATCTCTTCCAACCATATTCTAGCTTTTCTTGAATTTTTGGTATATAACAAAGTTTCTCATTCACAGATCTCCAATTACTTGTCAGCCACAAAGGCAAACTACTCCATGCTGGCTTTAGATATCTCTCCTTTCTTTGACCAGAGGATTAAATATTTCACCAAGGCTGTGGCAAGATGCACTCCTCTCACTGTTAAGCTTAAAGCCATTGTTGAACCCTCTCTCCTCATCCAAATTATTCAACAATGTGACTACCTTTATATGGGCTATGTTTTTAAAGTGGCCATTCTCTTAGCCTATTTTGCATTTTTGAGAATTTCCAACCTGGTCCCCCACACCATCAACGCTTATGATCCCCTAAAACAGTTAGCCAGGGCAGATATTTTCTTTGAACCCCCTGGGGCCCACGTATTGTTAAAATGGTCCAAGACTATGCAAATGAACAACTCAGTTCGGGTCATCAAAATCCCTGCCCTTGGGGCTTCCCCCCTTTGCCCTGTCACAGCCTTACAACACCTACTTTGTAACACCCCTCATCAACCAAACAATCCCCTCTTTCAGGTAAAGTGTTATTCAAAGTGGGTCCCTCTTACAGATACTAGATTGAGGAAAAATTTTCAACAATATTAAATAACCTCAACCTTTTCCAGTCAAAAATTACTTTTCACTCACTTCGACGTTCAGGTGCCACCCTGGCCTTTAATTCCAGTGTTCCTATTCAAGACATCCAGAGTCATGGCACCTGGACGTCGGAGTGTGTCCGGTCTTATATTACACAAGACCACCGAGCTTCTGACAAAGTGGCCTTAGCTTTCAAACAACTACTACACCCCTAGACTACCTGGCCTTTGGGGTTTTCTTTCTAATCCTCATACTGCAGCTTACCTCTGACCTACAACTACTCTAAATCTAAAATCAATTTCTTCAACTTCACTTTAAGTTTTTCCTCATTCACACAAATATTAACATCAGTAAGATGTACTCTCACTATCCCACAAAATCAATTGTCTTAGGGTCACCTTACGGCCACCCTAACTACCATTTTAACATCTTACTTTAGGGTCACCCTAAGTGACCCTCTTATTCTTGGTTTTTCAGATTAAGATTATCTTAACTCTTCAAATTTCATCTGAAAAACTCCCAACCTCCACTTTAAGGTTTATACATATCCTAATTTAACTTAAATGTAAATGTCAGTTTATGGTCACCCTAAGTGACTGTCAAAGTTTAAAATGTCAGGGCACGTCGTGTCACGTGCTGCGTTGATGTAAAATCATTTTAGTGTATATAAGGTCACCTTAAAAGTGACTTTAATGTTAACTCTATTGTTTGTCTGATTGTGTACAAAGGTTAGATTGATAACATAGAAAAGCTAATAAATATATAAACCCCACCTGCTTGTGTCACTGTAAATGGGCCACTGTGTTGGTCAGTCATGGTGGGTGTCTGAACTGTCAGTGGCGATGGCAAAAAATATTCTTGTTTATGTAACCTTCCTGTAAATAATGGGGTCATGACCTTTGAACTTCATATTCCTGCCAAATGCAGCCATTTTCATTAACTTTTAAGTTTTCAACGGGGAAACACCCCTTTTATAAAATCAAAAGCTTCCCTAAACCCACCCAAGGCCCAAGGTAGGGGCTTAGGCTTAGGTCATTTGTATGTATCATTTGCCTCACTGAGGCCTGTACATAATAAAACATATTCTGCTGGTGTAGTTTATTTTCAGATAATACATGAATAAAACGTGAATAGACAGAAAGCTGCATCCTGGTGGCAATGCTCCAAGTCATAACCAACAACCATGGAGAGGTCGGACATGTCGCACCTTCTGCACTTCCTTAACTTGCCAGAAGATTTGGTTCTCACAGTTGTTGAGGGGCTGCTGTGGCCTTGCTTCCGGTCCAAAGGACATAATATTTCTACAAATAAAATCAGTAAAGTCTTAATTTGTCTCATGTAGTGCGACTGTCTCTTCCTGCTCAGCAGTAATATAATGGTGTCTTGGTCTGACATGCAAGTAATACAGCCATAATGCTACCATTGATATGTAACTTATTTCTGAAAGCA
This sequence comes from Sabellastarte sp. h YS-2021, assembly GCA_964017235.1. NCBI lineage: Eukaryota > Metazoa > Annelida > Polychaeta > Sabellida > Sabellidae > Sabellastarte > Sabellastarte sp. h YS-2021. Next base: position 160,686,323 of record OZ024927.1, on the reverse strand, counting down.
AAGATTTTCTTTTAAATCACATGTATCTTGTGGCTGGGGGCAGCCGCGGCGTCCGGAAGTCAAGTAGGGTGTTCCAGTCTGAGATAAGGGGGCTGTATTGCTCAGTCCAGTAAGGAGTCTTAACCATGAGCTAGTGCCTGCCCCTAGGCACAAGATTCTTAATATATTATACTTATATATTCATTCATTTTAGCTGTATTGTATTTATATGTACTTTGTTTTACTGTGTTTTATCCTGTTAAATCTGGCGAGTTGGTTATATAACTTGGAACTTATCTTTTAGTATTTTAGTTAACATTATCTATCTGAGGCCGCCTTAATTTGGCCATTCAAATGGGGGTTTTCTTTCTACTCCTCATACTGCAGCTTACCTCTGACCTACAACTACTCTAAATCTAAAATCACTTTCTTCAACTTCACTTTAAGTTTTTCCTCATTCACACAAATATTAACATCAGTAAGATGTACTCTCACTATCCCACAAAATCAATTGTCTTAGGGTCACCTGAAAAACTCCCAACCTCCACTTTAAGGTTTATACATATCATAATTTAACTTAAACGTAAATGTCAGTTTATGGTCACCCTAAGTGACTGTCAAAGTAAATGTCAGGGCACGTCGTGTCACGTGCTGTGTTAATATAAAGTGATTTGATATGTAAGGTCACCTTAAAAGTGACTGTAATGTAACTGTATAAATTTTAATTTATGGTCACCTTAAGTGACTGTCAAAGTTTAAAATGTCAGGGCACGTAGTGTCACGTGCTGCGTTGATGTAAAATCATTTTAGTGTATATAAGGTCACCTCAAAGTGACTTTAATGTTAACTCTATTGTTTGTCTGATTGTGTACAAAGGTTAGATTGATAACATAGAATAGCTAATAAATATATAAACCCCACCTGCTTGTGTCACTGTAAATGGGCCACTGCATTCAGCGTTGGGCAAAAAGTATCTCTCTTTATTAAGCACAGCAGTGGTAGTGCAGATATTACTTTTTGTCAGTTTTTCGCTTATGTCACAAAGATATGTACACATAAATTTCCTGCCACTCCTTCGTTCTTATAAGATTGAAGTTGTCCTGTGTTGTGAAGGATAGGGATACATAATAAGAATTGATTGGCATTAATCTGAGATCTGCCAGTATCTCCCTTGGAAGCAATTTCACAAATTTCAGCTTTCTGCAGGTCCCAGTCTATAGACATTGATCAGCAGCAATAAGATTTTTTTATTATGTCTGCTACCGGAGCCAAATGTTACCCCATGGGTTTGTAATTGTCAATATGTGTATCATTAAATATTCTTAAACTACAGAACAATGAAAAACATCCTTATATTGGCCATTGAATTGGGTTGAGTGCACTTTTTCTTAATTCAGTCATTTGGAACTTGCAGCATTCCAATGAATATATGGCTAAACAGAGACAACGAAGCTTATCATTAAGAACAAACATTACATTTTAAGAAGCATTTTATTTGTGATACAGAAAGAGAAGGTCACTGTCCTGTATGTACTGAATAGGTCAAACTAGATCATATGTTAAATTATAAACGAACCCTCAGAGAGGAGAGTAGAGTGCAGACTTTGCAAAATTTTGGTGCAGGGCATTTAACTGAATCGTCTCAATTCACCCATGCTCACATTAGGACCGATGGATACTATGACAGATGATTTCAGTAAAAAAATCAGAATCCAGAATCAAGGATAATGACCCGATCATGCCCACCCACATTTAAATCTGTTTTCCTTGCAGCAGTTCTTATGATCCCTGAAAATTTCGGTGCATTAGTTTTGAGTTATGCTGTAAATAAACAAATAAGCAAACAGACTGAATAACATACCTTGAAACAAGTTTGCAAAGTAAAAATATTGTTTATATTTCTGTATTGGTGTGGGTTAACATAGCTCCCCACAGCCAGCTTACTGAGTTGAAAATGCATTATCCTTGTAGTGAGTAATCTCACTACTATTATTTCTGAAATGTACTTTCTATTGTTTGAAATCAATGTTGAAGCAGGTTGAAAAATATTACCTTTATATTTAAAGTCTATTTTATGTGTTGAAATTGGTTAGGATTGTCATATGTAAAAATAGAAAGTGTTCACAGAGCTGAGATTTTAGCAAAGACAACCAAGTAGCCCCTTATTGTAATTGCACTGAAATACTGTTTTTATTTAACCCTCATAATTGGATATCATAATCATGATGAAAATCATTGAAAATGGGACTGTTAAGAAGGTTGGATTTTTTTTTTTGTATCCAGAGAATGATAAATGTCTTTGGTCAAATTTTGGTTTGTATCCTTTGGTCAGGCCCTAACCACATAGAATATGTCATCAAGTCGCATCTATTAGTTTTGTAGTAATCACAAACACAAACACACCCAAAACATTAACTCCTTTACAGATGTTACTAGCAATGAATAAGTATGACATTATGGCTGCATTTAACATAAGTTTAGACTTGTAACTAGAATTTCCAAGGACCATATTTTTTAAATCTCAATTATAGTTCATAACAGGGTCACAAGAAGGTTTGCAGATCTAAAATGTATATAACAGGTTGTTCAAGATTCGAACCCAGCAATGATAGTAGGGTTTATAGCATAAAATTAGTACTTGAATCCCCAGGCTTTAGAGTTGATGTCTGTTAAGTTGTAAGTAAAAGATAGGCTTCAGACATTTTATTTACTTGCTACTAAAAGTATTGAACATAGATATGTTATGTACAAATTGAGATTCTGTACAAGTTGCAACTTGTACAAAAATACCTGTATAAGTTGCAACTTGTACATGTAGTTTATACAAGTTGCATTGGCTATAGAGTTGTAACTTATACAGAATTTTACCATCAAATAAACCCAACTTGTAAAATAGTGTGGTGAAAGTTGGCTTTAAAAATAATTTTGGTTAAATTAACAACTTTATGGACAAAAAATCTTATTTTATGTATATAAATTTCCAAATTAATGTGATAGTATCACATGCATAAATTCGTCCATAAAAATAACACTGAATTTACAGAAAAAGCTTGAAAAGTTTTGTCAGAAACATGTAAAAACAAAAAAAATGTTATGAACATATAGATATTAATATATTAAGTTGGTCAATCAAAGGTAAAGTTTTTATATTGTTCATCATGCATAAATGAAGTTTTTGTGTTTATTACAAGGTTCAGCATGACTGGGAGCTCTGACTTATTGATGTTTGTAAGACTCAAGTTTTGTACTCATCCAAGTTGTGGTACATTGGCCTGTAGTCTTCATTTCTTTAAAATATCTTTAAAAGTTTTAATAACAAGCATACTTCAAAGATAAAAGTCAAAAAGTAATAAAAAGTAAATATCTTCTAAATGTAATCATTTGTCTTGGTGTGGCTTCCTGTAGCATCAAGGGATATTTTGTGATTTGCCTGCAGGCGATTAACCAATAACCAATGTGGAATCAATACATGTGGGGTAATTCTTCACAGAAAACATGATTAAAAGTATAAGGTAAGCAACACCAAGATGTGGTAGCCTCAGTACAACTGGAAGTCAGGCATGTTGGGTGCTTGACTGTTCAGTGTGCATGAAAAAAGTATTCCTGTTAATTGACCTGTTTCCAATCGCAAGGGTGATGACCCTTGAACTCTGCATTACCCCCCTAAATGCAGCCATATTTCATTAAGTTTTAAGAATTAAAAGGGGACCCTTTTAACATTAACTTTTTTTACTTAAATTTTATTCGATTTAATTTTAACTTTTTGAAACTCTGAAGCTTTAGTATCACTGAAACACCAGAGTTTCAGTGTTTCAGAGTGAAAAGAAGCAGAAGTGCTGACTGGTTGTGCTGATCTGATGTCTGACTGTCGGGTGATGGGCTGTGTCACATAAATCTATCTCAGATTATTGAGACATGCACGTCTAGCTCTGGAGTGACTTAGAGCAAGTGTAGAGGGTTGTATCAATAATATACACCTTTTAAATTGTCATTATTGATTCTAGGCGCATGTGCATTAATCGTTTAATTGTTGTGAGTGATTTTCAGATTATTGTGATTAAAAATGCTAAAAACTTTTGAGTGTAACACTTGTGATGACAAGCTCCAGAGACCTATCGACAGCAAGTGTACTAGAATAGTGGACAGTAAATCTGAGGATAATAACAGTGTCACCAGTAACGGACAATCAGATATAAACATACAAATTCTCAATGAACTGAAAAGCTTAAGTGGTCGAATGTCAGCCAAGGAGAAATGGGTCAAGAAGGTCGAGAATCCAGAAGTCACTGCTCCATCCAGTGAGTCAGCAGCGTCAGCCAAAGCTACTGTCGAGAAAGTGACCCCGATGGTGTTATCCCGTCACTGGATGTTCTCAGAAGGTCAGACTCCATACAGGCCAGAGTGGATGACAGGATACGGGAGTTGCAGACCATGCACCCCCAATGTAAGTTCAGATCTCAAAGGGGGGCCGGGTGGTTTAAATGAGAATTTTTGCTGTAAAAGGGAGGTCCCATTTCCCCAAAATCATATTTTCAGTGGTACTAGTAAACAACGTGTCACTTATGATAGTCTATCAATGGCCCAGTGGGTTTCTGGTTTTTGCTCAATCATAAAAGAGGAAAATGATGTAAAACTCAAAAATCACATGTTAAGTTATGCTGCTGACCTGATGGAAGACTGTGATGATTTTGGCAGCCAAAGGCAGCCAAAGGGACACACACAGTTGTATTATGTCAAATGGAGGAAAGCAAAGTTAACTCGGAGGAATCCAATAAGCTGGACCGTGTTCATGCTCAGAGAAATCAAAATTATCAGGGTTCAGCATCTAGTAGGTGAAAATAAAAAAACAAGGTACCCCATGTATTTATTTTGGGTTTTATGTCGCTTTTCAACACTGTACAGGTCACGACGGGTAGTTGGAAGGGCAGAGGAAACCAGTACATACAGTTCGTCAGGGTTCTGTACTGTAAACTGCCAACCAACAGCAAGCAACTACCGGCTTTCCTACTTGAGGCCACGCCGGGACCAAACCACAGCCTCAGAGGTGGGAGGCGAGAGTGTTACCACTCTGTCACAGTGGCCCCAGGTACCCCATGTAGGTTCTACCAAAAAGGTACTTGTGGCCAGAAAAATGAACATGAAAATGGAGGGAGATTGTATGTCTGTGAATTTTGCTTTTCTAAGGGAAAAAACAATCCTCCCCCTAGTAAAGATTGCCGAAAGGCAAAAAATGAGAAAAGTGAAAAAGTAGTGGTCACAGTACTCGTATTTTTGTAAATAGTAGCAAGAAATTTGTAAATAGTATGAAGTGCCATATGCTGATTAAGTGAAAAGGGTAAAAATGTAGTGAAAACTTGAATCTGCAAAGGTCAAGGAAACCAAACTAACAACTGGGCAGTAATGTTGACAGTATTAATGTTGACAATATTGCCAGTAAAACATCAAAGCATATTGCGTCAAAAACATCATACCTAAAGATGGAAATAATGTGATAAAAACATCACATTATAAAAGTGATCCATTTTGTAAGATCAACAAAACAACCAGTGTAAAAGGAAATAATTGTCAGAAATCAAGAAGTGTCAAAGTCTCCCATCCCGAAACAATGGGTTACTGTTCAAGCAATAACACTTCTGTAAGGTGCGACTCGGGAAACAATGCACAGGCAAACCCAAACAGAAACACCAAAAGGTGCGACGTTTTGCAAATTCAACACTTGGTCTTACACTTTTGCAAATTCAAAAGGTTGAGACAATAATGCAAAGTACACTCAAAATGGATTTTGGCCTCTTTGTATTGAAGATGAACTTAAACCCAAGTCCAAAAACCTCAAACATACTTAGATAAAGTTAAACCGGATTCACACTACCAAGATTCATCATAAAAAACTCGAACATACTTAGATAAAGTTAAACCAGATTCACACTACCAAGATTTATCATAAAGCAGTGTTGATTTACACACAAATTCAAACAAATCCACTGCCAATAGTACTGACCAGTTTGAAAAAAAAACTCGAACATACTTAGATAAAGTTAAACCGGATTCACACTACCAAGATTCATCATAAAGCAGTGTTGATTTACACACAAATTCAAACAAATCCACTGCCAATAGGGCAAGTAATGATGTCAGCTTGCAGAATGTTACAACAAATGATATTGACAATTCTAGGGAAAACTTAAACTCAAATCTGAACTGTGCAAGTTTGGATGAAAGCGGATCGGATCCGGTCACCATAGTAAATGTTGATGGCATGGCCATCACTCAAGATCCTGACAAATATGAACTGGATCTGGAGTTTGGTCCACATCACAGGCATAGAATCCATGAGGCAAAAACTGTAATATTTTTAAGCTATGGGATAGCCAGGTCTTAGACAAATTCTGTTTTATTCCACTTCAGGATCAAATGCTTCCCTCTAAGTCAAGCAAAGTGGTATCATGTTTGTGAGCCAGTCTAACTGTGTCTAGCATTCTGTTTAGGCATGGTCTCGAGGCTCGAACACATTTGGTGATATAAAGGAGCTGACCAAACAGTGATGATTGTAAATCTGTTTTTCTTATATGAATTTTTGGTGAGCCACAGGCTGCAGATACATTTTATTTCAAGCAATTTTTCATTAGGTACAGAGATTGTGAATGTCTACTTTGTGTATGTTTACTCTTTGGCCCCTCCAACAATAGCACCAGGTTCAAATCACTACCAAGATGTTTACCATCTCTAAATGAACTATATTGTAATTCTCGTAACTTAGAGGGAGTGCAATGGCATAAATTTCTTGGCCACACATGGCGCCCTGTTTGAAGAAGGCTACTCCATTAAATTTAGGGGGGGGGGGGGTATTTGTAAACCAATTGAGGTCCCTCTCACAGTGAAGCTAAAGTCTATAATTGACATTCCCTTGCTATTACATATTGTTGACTATTGTGAAAATTTGTAAATGGGTTTTCTTTTCAAGCTGCCTTCCTACTAGCATTCTTTGCATTCATTAGGCTCTCAAATTTAGTTCCCCATACCACCTCTTCTTATGATCCCCTTAAGCAACTAGCTAGAGCCGATGTTTTCTTTACTAACCTTGGGGCCTTTATTCTTCTCAAATGGTCCAAAACCATCCAAATGTATAACTCAGTAAGACTATTAAAATCCCAGCTTTGGGTTCATCTTCTTTATGACCTGTAAAAGCCCTTAAAAGCTCCTCTCCCTCACAAACAACCAACCAAACAATCCTCTGTTCCAAATCAAATGCTTCCAGACTTGGGTACCTCTCATTGACACCAGATTGAGAAAAACTCTATCCTCCATCTTGGGAAAATAGAACTTAGCCCATAATAATATTACTTTTTATTCACTTCGAGGTTCAGGTGCTACCCTGGCCTTTAACGCCAGTGTACCCCTTCAGGACATTCAGAGCCATGGCACCTGGCCGTCGGAGTGTGTCTGGTCATACATCACCCAGGACCACCAAGCCTCAGACAAAAACCAACCCTTGCCTTCAAACATCTACTCTACTCCTAGTCTACTTGGGCGTTGGGGTTCTGTCCATTCTCATCTAAATCATATAAATTAAAAGTTGAAACCAATAAATCAACCAATACTGAAGTACCAACCTTAACTTTACATCAAACTAACCTTTACCCAGTTTAAGTACTATACTTTCATGTACTATTTTCCGAAAATAAAGTACTCACATGGTGATCCGGTCCAACAACCCCTCAGTCCATTGTATTTCATTTTAAGGCCACCTTAACTTAAACTTACATCTTTCAAAAAACCTCAACTATTCTGGCTAGCAGTTTAACCATCCTAAAAATAGACGGGAACCAGCCACCTTTAACAATAAAGGGACTGGTATCGGCCATGATGGCCTTGATTTACATCATTGCTATCGGGAAATCTTGATCATAAATTTAATTACTTATAAGCTTTTTGTATGTATTTAAAACATTTTAACATTTATTATTGAAATTATAGCATCAAATATTGTGAATTAAACTTAAAAATATTTTGAAATGACAATAATGTTTAGAAGCAAATACATGTTTGGGTGATAATAGAAGATCGACAGCACTTAAACTGGTGCACGTTTTTAGTTAGGTAATTACAGAAGCGTAGTACCCAAGATGGTGGGCGATACCCGACCCTATTATTGCAGAGTAGGGTCGGCGGAAACCAGACTATCCTAAAAATTACTTCCATGAATGCAGACTGCAATCCTAACCTAATCTGCCTAATAGGCATAAACGTTGATAATACATGAACTCCTTTAGGTCAACTTAAGTGTCCTTCAGGATGGTAAATTCCACTTATTCGAAAATTTGTTTTTATATGTAATCTTGCTCTCAAGTAACTTAAGGTCACCATAAAGTGACCTTACTCTGAAGTATTTGAATATGGGTTAATGTTTAATAGCAGCCTTAAATTGCCTTGTGAGATGATAAATGTTAAAGATTATGTAAATAACATAGGTTAACATAGAACTACTAATAAATATATATAAACCCCACTGGGAGATTTCAATGTGTTGTAACTGGGACACTGAATAGCCTGAAGTCAGACACAGGTTTCTGTTAGGTCAGTGTGTCTACAATATTTATAATATTGCTGTCTCATCTAAGTGGGGAACTACACCTACTGTTTTTTCATGACCCATAGCTGTGTCTGTTGTTGTCCGTACCTGTAATACACCAGATATTTTGGTGTAAAACAGTGTAGTTGTCCTTTCCTTGAATGTTCTACAGGTTTTAAAGGGGCCACGGTGGCAGAGTGGTAACACTCTCGCCTCCCACCTCTGAGGCCGGGGTTCGATCCCCGGCATGGCCTCAAGTGGGAAAGCTGGTAGTAGCTTGGCAGTTTACAGTGCAGAACCCTAACGAACTGTATGTACTGGTTTCCTCTGCCCTTCCAACTACCTGTCATGATATGACCTGTACAGTGTTGAAAGCGATGTAAAACCCCAAATAAATAAATCTACAGATTTTAAAAAAAATTTAATTTCTGCCTATGAATTTCTCACTGTGACATTCCTTAGATAATTTTTCATACAATAAGTGAAGGCAACATCTACGTTTTATATAAGGTTGTGACTTGGTCATGTTTCGGTAACATGTTTCCATGTGACTGCTACCAAAGGTTTGTACTGCTGTTGTGCCACTGTTATTGTACGTTACACACCATGTCCCAGTAGTGGCCATGCGCATGATACCTGATGGCTACAATAAATCTTCTAAGATATTCGGAGTCCTGGGAGGCGGTTCCACAGCTGAATAAACCTTCTAACCATGGGGTATACCACCTGCAGTGTGAATGGGACATAAAGAGTAAGGTCACCCCAAATACATATAGTAAATTGAGGCCACCTTATCTTGCTAAACGTAAATAATTATGTAGATTTATTGTTTAAGGTGGCCTCTTTTAGTTGGGCTAAAAAGCCAAAAACCCTCCATCTTCAGTTTAAAATTTGTTTTTCGCTTGGGGCGTTTGGGCGACCCAGGTGTCAGTCCTCCTCCAAGGCAGGGGTCATTTGTTGTGTTTCACCTTAAGACTGAGCTGGGTACCAGGCCCAACCCTCTTTGGTTTGGCACATCTGAACCCTGAAGTGGGGTTCACATGGTTGTCACTGGCAATGCTATAACAAATGCGTGTGATTGGTCAGGGATCTGACCTCAATGTTTGGGCCTCAGACATTGTCACTTTGAAATTTGTGCCTGAAGGGCAAACATGATTTTATAAGAATTTTTATTTTTAAGTTTTATACATGTTTTAAAGTTTTAACTTGTCTATACATATAACAGGACGGTCATTTACCCTGCAACAAGTTTTTTATTGTGTATCACAAGGACTAGTGAAGTGTGACTGGACTTTAAATTATAAAGGCTGTGTCATGATGTGTCATGATATGATAGATTTTGTGGTCTACTTGTCAGCGTCAGGCTTTATGTGATCAACCACTGAGGGACGGTCTACCCTATATTTTCATCTATTTCTTTGCATGGCGTGCCATGTTATGTCAATTTTGGTCGAATAGAGCCTGAATCTGATAATTAAAGCACCCAATCTGATCGCCTTTGGCGTCTGTGTATTGTGCTTTCAGAAACATTGACATTATATTGATATCATAGTGATCAGTATCAAATGCAAATATGCCTGATCACAAACAAATGTGCAAGTACTGTAAAACGAGACATTTGCCCCCCACGGGTAAGAAGTGTCAGAAGAAGAAGTCAGAGGAAGCCGAGGGAAATAATGAACTTTTTCGAGATGCTGCCGTGGCAGGAAGTACACCTGCTTCCCAGATTGATCAGGGGGACGGACAGCGGTTGCAGCTGGAGATTTTGCAGCAGCTACAGAAGGTGACACAGAGACTGGACCAGGTTGAAGAGAAGATGTCAGCTACAGCCGTGACTTCCACACCTGACAAATCTGAGTTAAGTAGTGACACTTTTCTTGAGAGCATTAAGTCAAGTAAAAGCAAAAAGTCAAAATATGTGTCAAGTAGTTCGTCCTCGGACGAGAGTGATGTTCCCTCTTTAGATCTGTTGAAATCTAGTCATATTCAAAAGAAAGTTGACAAAAGAATTAAAGATCTGAATCAGAGTTCTCGTAGTGCAGGTAAATTAAAGTATAAATCTCTGAGGGGTGGGGATGTCGATGTACAGGTCAGACACAAAGTTCATTGGCCCCATGAGGCAATATTGAGTGGTGTCACACGCCAGAGGGTGGCGTATGATCAATTATCCCTCACCCAGTGGGTTCATGGCTTCTGTAAAAACATCCTGGAAGAAAAATCCGAATCTAGAAAAGATAGCATGATCTCGTACTTGGGCGACCTCATGGAGGACGCGACTGACTTTTCCTGGCAAGGGGCGAAAGCGGCTCACGCTGTCCTGTTATGCAAAATGGAAAGGGGGTCCCTGAGTTGGGAAGATACGGATAGGATTGACAGGGTTAGAAGGGCCCATGCCCAGAAACACGTCCCCTCGGGCAAACAAAATTGGGGTAGGGCGGATAAAAAGCCCTGGTTTTGCAAAAACTTTCAAACCAATTCATGCCCCTATCACAAAGATCATGAGGTCAATGGGAGAGTAAATAGACATATTTGTGCTTTTTGTCTGACCTTGGGCAAGCAGCTCAATCATTCTGAAAAGAATTGCAACAGTAAAACCAATCACCCAAAAAACGAGCAACCAGCTGCTCATCGTTAGGATGGAGCAGCTGTGCAGCTGTTGGTTCTAGTTGTGAATCAACTGCAGAGGTAAAGGTTTCTGGTGAGTTAAATTGTAATGACAGTCACAGCATTGTCACTATGGAAGTTGGTAAACAGTCCATTATTGATAATAATGTCAAAAGAAATAGGTTTGTGTATAATTCAAATGTAAATCCAACTCATATTGAAGCCCTTATGGCAAAACACAGCCCCAGGGGTCGGGATGTAACGTGTAAAGTACCAGTGGTCCATAGTCGTGTGTTTGTAGCCAGTGACAGTGCTGGACGTGTCAGCAGTTCAGGCCAGGGATATGTGAAACATAACGTGAATCCAGTGAGTGGGGTTAATGCTTCACATGCTCATGTGAAGGCAGTGGTTGATACTGGAAAGCATGTGAAGCAGTTTGTGTCTTCACATGCTGTTGTGAATCCAGATTATGACCAAACAAGTAGCAGGCAAGGTAGTGGGGATATTGTTTCACCTGCTGAGAAATCTGTTACTATGGTGACCGAATCGGATCAGATCCGGGTTAGTAGTGCCCCTGATGTGTCGGATCCGACAGCTGAGGTCATATCTATTACTAAAGTTGAAAATGTAATTGAAAGTGGGTTTGAAGATCCACAAATGGCAGCTAAGGTCATATCTTCACAAGGAAGTGAAAGCAACTTCAATATAAATGACAAGGCTAAAATAATGTGTGATGAAATTGACAGCATTGGTCAGGAGGCGCAGTCTGGCCTACTGCCGGTGTATGATGTAAACTCTAGTGGTATAGAAGATAAGTTTGTTAATTCAATATTACATGTGCACCAGTTCTCCACAAGTGTGGATACAGGGGAGGTCAATAGTGACACATATAATGCATGGCGTCGTCAGTCCGACTTCGACTTTGGTTTTGTGCCTCTAGGTGACCAAATCCTCCCAAGTACTAAGACTGTTAATGAAGTCAAAGGTAGAACTCCTTTTCAAATTCATGAAATTATTAGAGCTACTAGAAAACCTAATTTCATGGAAGCAAGGATTCCAATTGAGTCCCAGCTCAATACTGAAGTCTGGAAAAAACATCTTGCAGGTTACTGGGATAGGCAGTTGTGTGAGCTGATCCAATTTGGATTCCCCTTGGACTTTAACAGATCTTGTGTTTTGAATCATGAGCAAGGAAACCACAAGTCAGCTGCTGACTTCCCTGTTGATGTTGATGCCTACATTGAGGAAGAACTTCATTATGGTGCCCTGTTAGGCCCCTTCCCCAAACATCCAATTCCAGGAGGTCATTGTTCACCATTCATGACTAGGGCCAAGCCCAATTCAGATAGGCGTCGCGTCATTGTGGACCTCAGTTGGCCCCCGGGGGCCTCAGTCAATGCAGGTATAGACAAAACCTCTTACTTGGATAGCGTTTTCTCATTGACTTTTCCCACTGTGGATGATATAACTGGCCAACTTAAGCGTCTGGGCAGGGGTGCCCTTCTATACAAGGTTGATGTGAGCAGGGCGTTCCGGCACGTCAAGATAGATCCGGGCGACTATGATTTACTTGGTCTAGAGTGGCAGGGCGCGTACGTGGACACGTGCGTCCCGTTCGGGACGCGTCATGGGAGCCAGATCTTCCAGCGTTTAAGCGACGCCGTCAGATATATGATGCGTCAGAAAGGTTACGCAATGATCGATTATATTGATGATTACGTTGGGCTGGGCGTTCCCAGCGTTGCATGGAAGTCGTATGACGCATTGACGCATCTCATGCGTGATTTAGGCCTCACTATCAGTGAAAAGAAGCTGGTACCTCCAGCGACGCAGGTCACATGCTTAGGCGTTCTCATAGATACGGTAAAGGGTACTATAGCCATTCCACCTGAAAAGCTAGACCAAATCAACCAAGCAGTTTCCCATTGGCTTGATAAAGATATGGCGTCAAGGCGTCAACTGCAATCCATCTTGGGTCTCTTGTTATACGTCCACAAATGTGTTAAGCCGGCACGTATATTTCTCAACAGAATGTTAGAACTTCTCAGGGCTTCCAATGGGCGTCAAAAAGTTTTATTGACACCTGATTTCAAGAGGGACCTAAGATGGTTTGCTAAGTTCCTTCCCAAGTACAATGGTATCTCAATGTATGACCACAAAAAGTTTGACGCTACCTTGGAGCTAGATGCTTGTTTGACAGGTTTTGGTGGCTGCTGTGGCAACTTGGTGTATCATTTGCCCATTCAAAGAGGTTATAACAATTGGACAATTGTCCATTTGGAAATGGTCAACATCCTGATAGCTATAAGACTGTTTCAGCGTCAATGGGCGTCAAGTAGGGTCTTAATACGGTGTGACAATGAGGCAGTCGTTTCTGTCCTGCGAACTGGCAGGACTAGGGATCCATATCTTGCTGCATGTGCTCGCAATATATGGTATGCGTCAGCAGCGTCAGATATTGACGTGCAGTATGTACACATCAGGGGCCTGGACAATAAGATAGCTGATTTACTATCTAGGTGGCAAGGCTCCACCCATCAAATTCAAATGTTACACTCACTTGTCGTGAACCCAGTGTGGCTTCACGTTTCTTATGAATTACTGGAGTTAGATCCCCAGTTGTAAATATATTTTCATGTTATTTGTGTGAATTTACCATTCGCATGGTTTGCATTTGTATGGGTTAGTATTTGTGAATAGCAGTAGTGTTGTCAGTGCCTCCAGTATATTGTGGCACTTGCATGTTTAGCATTTGCAGTTTACATGTTAATTGTATTGTTGGGGCTCCTGACATACAGGGGCCGGGTGCACATAATTAATACTTGTGTCAAAGGTGCTACACTTTGTGTTTTAGAAAATGAAGCTCTGACATCACTGAACTCCAAGGCATCTGACAGAGTACAGTTGGCCTTTCGTCCCAAGACCAGGAAAGCTTACAGCACCATGTTTAGAACTTTTGTTGCATTTTGTATTATCACTAAATCATGCCTTGTTAATGTGAATGTCAAATTGGTGTTGTGTTTTCTTGAGTGCCTGGTCTTGAATTCATGTTCTTGTTGCATGATTGCCAACTATGTCTCGGCCCTTAAGGCCCATTTTGTACTTTATGACCTGCCTTTCCATGTGCTTGATCACCCCAAAGTCAAATACTTTGTCAAATCTCTCAAGATCAATAGACCTTTGTCAATAAATTCTCACAATTGTATAACGATTCCAATTCTTATCCAAATATCTGAATCTTGTGAGGCGCTGGATTCGGGTCTGGTATATAGGACTGCCATTTTGCTAGGATTTTTTGCCTTTATGAGGCTTTCTAACTTGGCCCCCCATGCATTGGCCCTCTTTGATGAGACCAGACACCTGACTGGAGAGGATATCCTATTTACTAAGGATTATGCCAAGATCATTATTAAGTGGTCTAAAACCATCCAGACAAGGGATAGGATCCAGTGTGTGACACTCCCTAAGCTTAGGAATAAAATCATTTGTCCTTACAGGGCCCTTAAGGCCCTTTTCAGGTCATATCCTATGTCCCCTCACACCTCATTATTACAGATTTCCTCTAGGCGTGGTCTGAATCCACTTACTGACTCCAGGGTCAGGAAGGTATTTAAACACATTAATGTCAGTCTGGGCTATAGGCCTGGTTATTTTACGTTTCATGACCTCAGAAGGTCTGGGGCCACATATGCATTTAATTCACATGTTCCAATCCAAGATATCAAGAGGCATGGGACTTGGTCTTCAGATTGCGTGTGGCGTTATATTCAGTCTGACCATGCCTCTGGTGAGAGGTTGGCAAATGCCTTGGCAATGTCTATAAATGCTCTATAATGTCACTACAACTAGGTTGGGCTTTGAGGGTGGTCCATAATGCTTTCACACATGTAACTCCTTTTATTATAAATATTTTAGTCATTTTTGTAAACTCTGGGGCTTCTTTCCTCCCTTGGCAGTCTAGGGGGTTTTGTGTTAACTGACCTTCTTCGAAACTTGAAATATTTGGTAAAGTTGTCCTTTGCCCAGTAATCCATTTCAAAGCCTCCCCTTCTGCCGGGGTTGAAGGTCACCTCAGAGGTCACTAGTCAACTGATCTTAGAATTGCAATTTAACATGAACTGTGACCTGATAATTTAACTGTATGAACTATGAACTATGAACTGAACTTTAGTAACTTACATATATGATCACAGTTCTTATACATGGCTTTAGTAATTTACATATATGATCACAGTTCTTATATATGGCTGCTGTGTATAATCATGTTAATGACTGCAGCCTTGCTATACATATATATGGCTGCTTTGTATAATTATGCTAATAACTGCAGCCCTGCTATACTAACGTTAACTTTTATATACTTTTACTGACCTGTATATATACATTAGTTATAGTATGCATTATTACAATAAAGATGTACCCGCAGTCTTGTCTTTCTGTCTTGGGGTTGGGGACTGTCGCTTGGGGCGTTTGGGCGACCCAGGTGTCAGTCCTCCTCCAAGGCAGGGGTCATTTGTTGTGTTTCACCTTAAGACTGAGCTGGGTACCAGGCCCAACCCTCTTTGGTTTGGCACATCTGAACCCTGAAGTGGGGTTCACATGGTTGTCACTGGCAATGCTATAACAAATGCGTGTGATTGGTCAGGGATCTGACCTCAATGTTTGGGCCTCAGACATTGTCACTTTGAAATTTGTGCCTGAAGGGCAAACATGATTTCCCACCCACCCTCCCATTTGCTGGGTTGCTAAATCCCACCTTGACCTTGGGTCACTTTGCTGACCCAGGTCTTACTTTCTTGACCTTCAGATCTTTTTCCATCTGAGGTCAACTCCTGTGACCAGGTGAGGGTGGTCCATAATGCTTTCACACATGTAACTCCTTTTATTATAAATATTTTAGTCATTTTTGTAAACTCTGGGGCTTCTTTCCTCCCTTGGCAGTCTAGGGGGCTTTGTGTTAACTGACCTTCTTCGAAACTTGAAATATTTGGTAAAGTTGTCCTTTGCCCAGTAATCCATTTCAAAGCCTCCCCTTCTGCCGGGGTTGAAGGTCACCTCAGAGGTCACTAGTCAACTGATCTTAGAATTGCAATTTAACATGAACTGTGACCTGATAATTTAACTGTATGAACTATGAACTATGAACTGAACTTTAGTAACTTACATATATGATCACAGTTCTTATACATGGCTTTAGTAATTTACATATATGATCACAGTTCTTATATATGGCTGCTGTGTATAATCATGTTAATGACTGCAGCCTTGCTATACATATATATGGCTGCTTTGTATAATTATGCTAATAACTGCAGCCCTGCTATACTAACGTTAACTTTTATATACTTTTACTGACCTGTATATATACATTAGTTATAGTATGCATTATTACAATAAAGATGTACCCGCAGTCTTGTCTTTCTGTCTTGGGGTTGGGGACTGTCAACAGGGCACACGCCATTTTATGAAAAAATCAAAAACATCCCTCAAACCCTCCCTATGTACCTAAACCATGTACTAACTATGAGTGTCAGTTTCAGAGATCAAGAAAGGGTGAGGCAGATCAAATGCAGTTGGCTTCACTTAGGAGTCAGGACCAAGCTACAGAAAAAAAATGTCAATCAGACTGGCTGTCTCCTGCTGCGCAAAGTTTGCCTCCTCCCTCTAGAGACATTAACCCTGGGCTTGACCCCGGTGGGTCAGTGGTCACCGGGGATGGCCCATGAGAGGAACCACTGGTGATGGTGTTGGATTGGAAATTAGTCAAAGACAGTGAAAGTCTCTCAAAGACATGTATACTAAAAATGACATTAATCTGGTTACAAGTAATCAGCATGAATGGTGTAAATCAAAAACTGAATGATTGAAAAATATGTAAATTAACAGAAATCTTGTATAGAATATTATGTGTACAGTGTATAGTCAATAAATATATAACATTATAGTAAAAGTTGGTGGCACTAGGCAAATAAAAGTAAAGACGTAAAGTGCCTCAAATGTGTCATATGCTACTTAAAAAACTTTGTGTCACTGCTAAAGTCAGCCTTAGGTGAATATGTATGAGCTTAAGGGGCTGTATTGGTCAGCCACGTAGGGAGATGTTTACTGAGCTGGTTGGCTGGGGGCGGCATACCTTGTCAACATCCCTGGTTTGAACTGGTGGACACAGTTTTACTTGTGTACAATTATATACATTTTACAAACCTTTTATCTTATTTCATTTTATACCATTTTAGTCTTTACGTATATATCTTTATTTTCTTGTGTAACGTTTTAACTGGGGTCCTTCTTGCTTACATCCTCACCAGTATGAAACATGTAATATGTGTTTTGGTAATATTATTTAATCTTTTCTATAGCCTGTAACTT
The DNA here is from genome assembly GCA_964017235.1 of Sabellastarte sp. h YS-2021. Classification (NCBI taxonomy): domain Eukaryota; kingdom Metazoa; phylum Annelida; class Polychaeta; order Sabellida; family Sabellidae; genus Sabellastarte; species Sabellastarte sp. h YS-2021. Next base: position 160,668,802 of record OZ024927.1, on the reverse strand, counting down.
TTATTTCACGACCATTCGATTAACTGCACTTATTTTCTCATTAGTTCAGGCCTTTAACTGACAGAATCGTTTTTCTGAAGACCTCTGATTACAGATCTGTACAATACAGTAAGTAGTAATAATTAGCAACCTACACTTTTCTGCGTTGAGTTCTTTATTTGACCACACGTGTATTGAAAAGTATATACCAATAGTATTTCTAATGTCTAACTCCCCAAATCTTTGTCTATTTTCTTATTTCCTAAGGTAAGAAACACGTAAAACACAGCTTATGGACTGTAACCCTAATTACCAATCCATTTACTACACTTATCTCTCATTAGTTCTGACCTTTAATTAATAGAGTCTCGTGTTTAGTATTAATTAGTTACTCAGGAACCTTTTATGTTTCCATTATGACTTAAAGACAAAGCTCCTCCTTTGTTTCATCTTCTTATCCCCTTAAGATATTCCAACATTGACAAATAGTAATGAAAAGTGGGAGGAAGATAGAATTGCTGGCATTGGTGTAAGTGTACTGGGGGTAAATGAATAGTTTACCAGTGGTGTCTGGACATCAAGTTTGTCAGTCCCTCACAATGGGAAAGTATCTGGCACCTTATATAGGTAGGCTCAGGTGAATGATGTATTTGGGGGAATACCTGGGATTTACTGTTTTCTGGCCTCCTTCTGTTTTTACTGAAAACAAACTCTTACATAAATCATAAGTTGGCAAATTCTAAGAACTGTGCTTTGTGATTGTTATTTTTATACTTATCTATTTGGTCTATTTAAATCTGTATATATGTGTGTGTTAATTGATACACAATTGTTTAATATCTATTGTGACATATATTTAGTTATGTTTGTTGTAAAATGTGTTCAAGTTAAAGTAAAAAGTAAATTTCTGAATGGGTACCTGCCACATATACCACGGTTTCTGGAAAAATATAGCCAGAGTATGAATCTGTGGAAGGTTGACATGCATGGTAGATTTGGTTTATATTGATACATTGAAAGGGGAATCGTATTATAATTTTGCCTAATATTGTCCAAAACTAAAGCTCTGCAAACTTGTGTTTCTCTTTTCCGGTGTGGGGTGGTGAGACTGGGGGTTTTAATTCCAGTTCAACTCAGGGGAAATGTAACTTAAACATACTAAATAAATTTATCTTTACATTTTATGTTAAATATTATTGATGACACTCTGAACAAGATCAAGTATTTACTTCTTATCACAGTAACATACAGAAACAAAATTGCTTGATTGAGTGATTGATTGAATTGACGTTTATTGTAGCTTTCAGTACATTCCAGGGGCCACAGTGGCTCAGTAGTAACATACCTCTATCCCTACCTGACTTTATGTGGGAAACCCCGTAGTTACTTTCCACTGGGAGACTGTTAAAACCCCCTTTTCACGCTACAGGTAGTATAAGCTGTAGTAATAGATGTTTTGTAAAATGCCCCTGTCCTTCAACTCCTGTTTAATATATTTGTGAGAATTTGTAAAACAGTGGCCAACCGTCCAATTCCTTGAGCATCTCCGTTCCTGTCCATCCAATTCAGTGTCATTCTGTAGATAGTTTTTGTTATACAGTAACTGAAGATTAGATAAGGTGTGACTCAGATGGCCACTGATGGTTCATGGTGTGTAACAGTAAAATGACAGTACAACAAACTTCTACCACCGAGATACAACCTCAATTTCCCTCCACTTACCTTATGTAGCTGTCAGGACGAACATGTGATACCGAACAGGAATGAGTCACAACCTTCAAAGGGTGTAGGATCACCGTCCTTGACTGTCTATAAGCGTCAAATATCACCGTGACACCACACTACCCATCCCACGGGTACATGACGATTTGAGGCATCCGAGAAGGCGGTTCCGTTGCTGAGTAAAACTTATAACTGGGGGGTTATACCTATATTGTGAAAGGGTATTACAGTGCCAAAATTTGACCAATGAATGTATGTACTAGTTTCCTCTGACCTTCCAACTACCCGTCACAATATATCTGATAAGGTAGAAAAAACACTAAATAAATAAAATAATTCAACACATTCTGTAGCTTGCCGTATGCAGGGTACTTCAGGGAATGGAGAAAAGAAATGCCACTAGTCAACACTCACGAACTCACTTCACCGAGGCAAGTGTGTTCCCTATCACAATCAAGAAAGATGAAACAGTGAAAAATTGAGCATGCAAAAACAACAGAGTGTCAATGGCAAGGACTAAAATGTATCCTCCTGATAAATGAAACGAAATTCCTTACAACATCTGAAATGCAAAAGGAACAGAGATAAAAAATCAATATCTGATAGCTTTCCCTGATAATATGCTGAAATTGCACTTCAGATGGAAAAAAACTTGTTACCATCATTTACATCCATCATTTTCTCAGTAAGTCATACATTGCATCCTGAGCCAGTGAACAGATATTCTTCGGAATATAGTATTTTATTAATACACACATGTCATCAACAATATTATGACAATTCATTGATTTTCGAGACTACTAGTATGTATACACAGTCCAAGATAGCAACCTATGATTTGCATCAATCTATAAACAGCTACTTTTAATATTGTTGTTCAAAGTGACAGAAACATGAGTCCACACAATACACAGATACATATTTAGCACACACATAAATGAGCTAAGACAGAGTTAGTCAAGACACAGAATGATACACTGGTGTTGATTTCAAGAAGTTACCTAAGATCACATATTACTTAAGATAAACAAGTTAGTAACTTCCTATAAGACTAACTGCAGTGCATTTAGTACACTACAGGCACATTGAAAGTACTTACCAAAACTTATGGCTCTGGTAGAGTAATGCCATATATGTAACGAAGTAAATGTGAAAAGTTTAATGAAGATAATGCCATTATTAACATAGGCAATTTTCCACAAAATATGAAAGATTGATTAAAAATCCTGACTTTCTTTTATGGACCTGCATTGTGAGAAAACAAATGTCTTCTAAATCATAATATTTTTTATGAGGGACTTGCATTTCAAGGGCCAGCCAATTCAGTGTTTTTTGAAGGTTTTTCTTGTCTCTGGTATAAGATTTCACAGGGAAAACACCCAGCTTAATAATATTTGATATTTACGATCTTATTAACTTTTAAAACTCTGGGGCTTCAGCAGCACAACCGAAAGGGCAGAGTTTTGTAGTGTTTTCAATGTCACACAAGTCAGAAGTGAGTGCTGTGACTGAGGTGACGGTGATAGATGTCTACAGTGCCCCTACAGTTTTACTACGATGTGAGACGGAATGAAAAGACCCAAATGGGATAAAATATTTTAATTGTTATCTTCTACTTTTATATACAATACTACAGGCATCTTTAAGGTCACCTTAAGGTGATTTGAAGAGAACTAAAAACTGAGGCCCCCTCAAATTAAATTAAGATTCAGCAAGTTTACCATTACAGTTACATGTTCGTGAAATCAATTATAGTCCATATTGCATAACATTAGGGTGGCCTTAAAGCAAAGAGTTTAAACCTACTTCTTACCAAATATTAAGGTGACCTTTAAACATGACTTTAAGTTACAAATGAAAAAACATAAAAATTGTTATATTTGAGGTAGATGCCCAACCTCAAAAAAAATATAAAACACGTTCCTCACTAAAAAACCCCTAATCTCATAAAAGTCCAGTCCTGGATTCACCCTATCTCAAGCCTAGTTGGCCGAAAAATACGGCCCCTACCACTAACATGACACAGTTGAACGTGCTTTGTTTTGGAATAGCCCTTAGGTTACACAAGCAAGTAAAATTTCGAAAAATCGAACATAGAATACAGATTCTTCTTGCAGGTGACTGTTATGACTGTGATGGCGACCAAGTTGTGTTTGTGAAGTCTTGGGTGCCACAGATCTACAACTACATACAACTGTATTAGTATATAGATACAATACGTGGATACAAATATACATCATACAATAACAACGAACAACAGCCTAGCATATTATTCTTACACACCTACATATTTATGCAAGCCAATACTGACTGTCTTGTAAAACTTGTTCTTGCCTCAGTCAGATGTACAGTTCTGAGAGGAAAAGGCTAAGAAAATTTTTTGTTATTTTAGTCAAAACACCCTGAAATAATGAGAGATGACTTAACATAATAAGACTCTTTCGGGTCTGCTCAAGGAGACAAGGAGGAAGGCCCCATACTAGCTAACAAGCGCCAGTGCTGTGAACCCCATTGGTAACAAGCTAGGAGCACATACATGGAACTCACCCCCTCCCCTGCGCCACAGGAGGTGTTGAGTTAGGTTCGCAGAGGGCCAACCTCCTGACACTTGCTCCTATATGAAATGAAGTGAACCAGGGTGGGAGGTGGGTAAAATATCCAGCATAAAATGGCGTCTTGCCCCTTTGACTTTCCAATGTTGAATGGGGTGTGAATGAATTTGGCGCCAATATTAATTAGCAATACCTCAATACCCCATCGAAGGTATTGATACACAAGAACAATTTTCACTGGTAGGCACTGAATAAGGTGGATCTTGGTGCTCCACCCGCTACAGTGCCCCTACAGTTTTACTACGATGTGAGACGGAATGAAAAGACCCAAATGGGATAAAATATTTTAATTGTTATCTTCTACTTTTATATACAATACTACAGGCATCTTTAAGGTCACCTTAAGGTGATTTGAAGAGAACTAAAAACTGAGGCCCCCTCAAATTAAATTAAGATTCAGCAAGTTTACCATTACAGTTACATGTTCGTGAAATCAATTATAGTCCATATTGCATAACATTAGGGTGGCCTTAAAGCAAAGAGTTTAAACCTACTTCTTACCAAATATTAAGGTGACCTTTAAACATGACTTTAAGTTACAAATGAAAAAACATAAAAATTGTTATATTTGAGGTAGATGCCCAACCTCCACCAAACCCCAACTAGGAAGTAGCTGTAGGGGGGGTGAATAGTAGTCTTTGGAAGGAGTCGGCCACTTCTTGTGAGGCATTGTGATCCTGTACAATGTATCTCCACACACAGTCAGACGTCCAGGTGCCATGACTCTGAATGGCCTGCAGTGAGGCATTAGAATTAAAAGCCAGTGTTGCACCTGAACGCCTGAAGGTGTGGAGAGACATGTCGCTTCTGGACATACCTAATCTTTGGAGTATAGTGGCAAAATTACGTCTAACTTTAGTATCTGTAAGTGTGACCCATTGGGCTGCTTCATTTTTAATTTGAAATAATGGGGTATTTTCATTTCCTGGGGTTAGAGCCAACAAATTTTTGATTGCTTTCACAGGACATATGGGTGAATCCCCCAGGGATGGAATTTTTAGAATTCTGATAGAATCTCTATTCTGTATGGTCTTTGTCCACTTGATCAAGAGGTGGATCCCAGGGGTGGCAAAAAAAACATCGCCCCTTGTGATCTGTTCCAAGGGGGAAAAAGCTCGTATTGAATGTGGTACTAAATTAGAAATTCTCAAAAATGAAAAATATGCAGTAAGGTATAAGGCCTTAAAAATCTGCCCCATCCACATTGTATCGCATACCACTACAATTGCCTGTAATAAGGGGATATCTATGATTTTCTTCAATGTGGGTGCATACGGTTTGTTAAGCTTAAGTGACCGTTGGAAGTATGCAATTCTTGGATCGAAAAATGCCATAGTGGAGAGTCCATACAGGGACAGGTTTGCTTTGACAGCTGATACATAATTTGGAATGGACGTATGTGATACTGCATTTTCTACCAAAAATTCGAGAAATGAAAGGGCCACCACTGGGGTTATGTCTGGTAGTTGGATTTTGATGAAACAGCAATAAGCCACAAAAATTCTAAATTTTCTGACATAGGAGGCCTGTGTAGCTGGTCTGAAGGCCTGGTGAGTTCTGGTTGCTGCTTTATGCGCCAGATGCTTGACTGTTTGTGGAAGACCTGAATTTATATAGACCAATCTAAGTTAAGGATGTTATCGGGTAAGGTTAACCACAATGGGTTCTTGACTAATTGTCGTAACTTGGCTTCCGGATTATTGGTTATGTTCCATCTTGACAATAGGTCTGCTATCTTGTTGTCTGTACCTAAGATATGAATAATCTGCAATTCAATGTCTTTCACAGCTAATAACATGTTGATGTTTCTAGCCATGGCTGCTAGGGTCAGATCTTGGGTCTTTCCTGAATTTAACACTGACACTACTGCTTGATTGTCGCATTTTAGTAATATTTTTTTATTTGACCATTCTTTTGCCCATACTCTTAGAGCAACCAAGATGTTGAGCATCTCTAAGTGTACTATTGAGTAATTTTCGAAATTTTTTGGAATTTCTATGGCATAAACTTGATTCATGCAAATGGCCCCTAGGCCCACTAGACATGCGTCCAATTCTATGGTCATGTGTACAGGGGCATGGTTAAAAAAGGCTGTACCATTAAACTGTGGTAAGAATCTTAAAAACCAATTCAGATCCCTATGGAAATCTTGGTCTATGTTAATTGCATCAGTGCCAAAATGAGCTCTGAGTGTGTCCAACATTCTGTTTAGAAAAAATCTTGAATTTTTGATGCATTTAGAAATGTATAGGAGTGAACCTAACAGGGATTGAAGTTCTCTCTTGGTGCATTTTGTTTTATTTTTCCAAGATTGACAAATTTTTTTAATATTTTCCAATTTTTCTGATGGAACTGATACTGTAAAATTTTCCGTGTCAATTTCGACTCCTAAACAGATAGCTTTGGTGCATGGCTGAACCAGTTTTTTCGCGCTGATATCAAAACCCAAGTCCTGGAGGAGTTGAAATAAAGCATTATATGATGGAGTTGCTGTGGACACAGTACCGAACCCTATGATGTCATCAATATAGTTTACCACGTCATATCCTTTGTTTTTCATCATGAATCTGACGGCGTCGCTGAGTCTACTAAAAATTCCGGATCCGTGTCTGTATCCGAAAGGCAGACATGTATCAAAGAAGTAGTTTCTATGCTTTAAACCTAACAGGAAATAGTCCCTAGGGTCAATTTTGACATGTCTGAATGCTCGGCTTATATCAATTTTATAAATTAGGGAACCTTTGCCAAATTTTTTAACTTTGTTGGTAATATGATCTATGGAAGGGAGAGTCAATATGAAGTCAGTTCCCAGATAAGAATCTTTACTAATGTTTGAGTTAACTGCCAGGCCATGTGGAAAACTCAGATCCATGATAACTCTTCTATGATCCCCTCCTGGCTTTTCCCTGGTCATAAAGGGGGAAGTGTGAAAGTTGGTTAAAGGTGGCTCACTAAATGGTCCAACAATGGCTCCGAATTGGATTTCTTCTGTTAAGTATTGCTCAATGTCGTTAGGAAACATTAAGGCCGACTTATGATTTTCAGTATTTTTTCCCAATTTTGAATTTTTGTCAAAGTCAAGTGGGAAACCATACCTAATTAGGTATAAAAGTTGCTTGTCCCAATAACCTTCTAGAAATTTATCCCAAATATCTGGGTTTAATTGTGACTTGACCTGTATCTGGCTACTCATGAAATTGAAAGAATTTTGATTTTTTGTTATATCATATAATTTTATTGGGTCTGTGCCACAAATTTTTTTCTTGTCAGTTTGTGGTAACAGAAGCGGACCCAGTGGGATATAACCAAAGTTGTCTGGGTTCTGTTCTGCCCACTTCTGAAATGTCGGATCCGACGTTGCTACTTGGATTTTATCTTTATTTTTCTTTTTAACCTCCAATGCCAATTCGTATTCGTCCTGTGGCCAACTGATTTTGGGGCCCAATTTTTGGGTATTTTGACATTTGCCACGTTCTTTACTGGGAGTGTTACCTAGTATTTCAGTGTCCTTGTTATGGGCTGAATGCCATAAATGTACCTTGTCATTAGAGACCTTTGTGCACTCAGTACTTTGTTTATGTATTGGGGTTTGCAGTGTTTTTCCTTTCATTTTTGGTTCACTGGTCGGATGTATCGGATCCGACAGTTGAATAGCATGAAATCTGTTCTGGAGAGGGATCCGGAATTCAGACCTATGCATTTGCACTTTTTTTGGATAACGTCTAGAGGATATGGGATTCCTATCACTAGAGTTACATTTGCTCACTTTCTTCTGACTTGAGAAGGTAAGTTGGGCTTGGTTGCTAGTCGTACATGTCTCTGTTTTGACTGTTAGAGTATTGTTAGTGTTATCGCTGATGTGTTGGGCCTTGGCCTTAACTGTGGCCAGGTTCGAACCCACGACCTGTGCATAGGATTTTCCAACAAAGTTGGCCCAATCAGCTTTCCAATTGCTACTAGTACTATTTAATGAGCTATTGTTACATACCACTCTACTAGCACAATACATACTGTTAGTTAACTGAGTGTTATTTACACTATTAATACAACCTTGCACTGCCCTTTGGCAGTGCCTTATTCATTTTTTGAATTCCTGGAGGACACTTTACAGTCTTTTGACATATGTCTGTTTTCCCTCCCCATACTGAAGCAAGTTGCACATACATGTTTGTAAAAGGTTCCCCCTGTTTCATGGTCCCTTTGGTTGTGGCATAATCCCTTTTGATAAAAACGACATGCCATGATTGGCTTTGAATCAGATTTAGTTGATTTTGGATTCTGACCCAATTGATTCTGAGTAACCCCCCTTTTGGCATGGGCCCTTCGTATTCTATCAATTTTATGGGTTTCACTCCAATCTACTTTCCCATCCTCCATCCTGCACAAAAGCACAGCATGAGAGGCTTTGGCTGACTGCCACCCAAAATCGTTAGCATCCTCCATGATTTCTGTTAAATACTCCAACATTGAATTTTTTACTTCTAAATTTTGTTCCTCCCTAGCAATTGTTGCAAATCCAGCTACCCATTGACACCAATTTAATGAGTCGTAAGACATTCGACCTTTGTTACTGCCTCCCAACACAAAATTCTGAGGCCAGGGAACTTGTCTTTTTACCCAAACAATTTCGTTCCCCCCCCCCTTTGGGACTTAGACTTGCCTGATTCGTTGAGGTCAACCAGTTGTCTGAGTCGCTTGTCCACCTCAGTCTGAATATGTTGGCTTCCTTGTAGGGTAGCCAGTGTCGGGACGACGACTTGATCCAACTGTGAAGTGCTGTGGATCTCTGCCTGCACTGCTGTAGTAGTCCCACCTGTAGCTGTTGCTGTGGACTGTTGCACTGATGTGGTGGCATCTTTGGCATCTCTGCTGGCCATCTTGTCTTCCATCATGGACATGCGACCACCTAGGCTTTTCAATTCAGCTAGAATTTGCAAGTTAAGAGCACTTGAATCATTGACAGTTGAAGCATCACTATTATTTACAGGTAAGTCACTGGAATCATCAAGCTCTTGATAAAACGTGCACTTGCTGTTAATTGGCCTTTTATGAATGTTGCCACATTTTTAACAAAGCAGTTCTTTGGCTGGAGCCATTGTCAATGTTAATGTCTAATAACTGACTGAATCACTGGTATTGATATCTTATTTTTATGATTTTATTATTGTCAGTGTCACTGAAATAAATACAAATAGCACCCCGTGCCTTGAGTATTGCACGTCTAACAGACGGATGAGTTCAACCGACAAGTAAAATTCTGATAATCAAAATTGGACTATAACATAACGTCCCATATTAAAATCTGACTAAAATATGACTAAAATAATGACTAAAAACATAAAATAACATGAGGATGACAAAATAAAATTAAAATGAACTCATCCCTCTTCCGTGGCTCCAGCATCCCAGAGCAAGACAAGCAATAATCAAGGCACTAATCCTCCTGGATTCTGGCCACAACATGTAGATCAGATGAGGAAGTCACCGTGGACGCCAACACTTAACACAAAATTCAACATTGAGGGCTAAAAATCATAAAGTTAAAGTTCTAAAATATCCAGCATAAAATGGCGTCTTGCCCCTTTGACTTTCCAATGTTGAATGGGGTGTGAATGAATTTGGCGCCAATATTAATTAGCAATACCTCAATACCCCATCGAAGGTATTGATACACAAGAACAATTTTCACTGGGAGCACTGAATAAGGTGGATCTTGGTGCTCCACCCGCTAGTCTGGTTCCCGACCACTACTCTGCAATGTAGGGTCAGGTATCGCACACCATTTTGGGTACTAGGCTTCCGTAGTTACACCTAGCAATGATCAAGAAGAAATTAAATAAAAATATTTCTAGTTAACACATTTAGTGCACATTTTGAAATAATATCTCCATTTACTATGTAATAATATTGCATAATAATTAAGTAACATTTGTGATAAATACAAAATGTGTATCAGTTTAAGTGTTGTCAATCTTCTATTATCACCCAAACACAAGTCTTTGCCTTTAAAGATTATTGCCATCCCAAAATATTTTTAAGTTTAATTGGCAATATTTGATGTTATAAGTCCAATAATATAATGTAAAAATATTTTGAATGCATACAAACTACATATAAATAATTAAAATAACGATCGACATTTTCCGATACATGATAGATATTAGTGATGCATTCTTTTGGCTATTCATTACTGGTACTTACTAGTTCACATCCCGGAAAATGCAGTAAAAAATGAAAGAACTGTTTCACGGGAGTTGAACATCGCCTCACGAAGCACAAATGAATGCAACGTTAACAGCTGAAGGCCATCGTAGGCGATACCAGTCCCTTTATTGTTAAAGGTTGACTGGTTCCCTATCTAACAGATGTCCTGACAACAATGTCCAGTCCAGTCTATCTCCGATATGTATGTCTAGCTCTGGGGATTCTTGGAGCAACATTTATCGGGTTGTATCCATTTAATATCATATTACATTTTCACTCCTAGTTAGACATGTTTTAGCAATCATTTGAAATTGACACATTGTTCTTTATTTTCAAAGATGCAAAACAAAAAAACTTTTGACAGTAATGCTACTGGGCGGAATCATGAAAGGCCAATTAATTCCAAATGTGCGAGAAATAAACATGTTGGCCAGGCATATAATAACAGTGATTCAAGTGCGGGGCAATCTGACTTTAATTTGCAAATTCTGCAGGAATTGAAGGCACTTAGTGGTAGAATGGCAGTTGTTGAAAAGAAGACGGAAAAGTGGATGTCACACCAGTGAGAGTGGCTTCCAGAACTACAAAGCCAAGACCAGAGATTTGACAGAAAGACAATGATGAGGAAGACAATTATGCAGTCAACCCATACCTGAAAGAACTCAAGACATCTGCTTTCATACTGGCCAAGGTGGAGGAAAGACTTGCGGACCTATAGTCTATGCAAATTCAAGACAAGTTCAGATCACAGAGGAGAGGGAGCATCAAAGGATGCCCATTGGTGTACGAAATAAATCCCTGGGCCAAGAACTATATCTTGAATGGAATAAATAAGTCTAGGACCACATATGATAATGTCTGAATGTCCAAAGGGATTTCAGGTTTAGTCCCATATTCAGGAAAGAGCAAGACATGCAAACCAAAAATTTTATGCTTGAATATTTGATGGACTATGGATGATAGCCATGATTTCAGTTGAAGTTCAGTCTCAGCAAATCGAGCACATACAGTGCTTCTCTGTCAGATGGAGCAAAACAAAATTAAGTGGCATGAAACTGCTAAGTTAGATAGGGTTAGGAGAGCTCACACTCAAAGAGTTACAAACACAAAAAGTACAAATTAAAAATAAAAATCATCAAAAGCAGACCAGGCCTATCCCCTGTAAATTCTTTCAAAAAGGCACCTGTGGTCAAAAGAATGACCATGAAAACAATGGTCAGTTATATTTATATGCTTGTTCCACCTGTTATAACTCACCCCCATCCAGCCTCTGAATGTTGTCATTCAAAAAATGACTAGGGCACTGCTCTTCATCAGCAGGCATCCAACATACGGGCATCACAGATTACAGTAGAACTTTTGCAAATAGTGATGTGATAAGTTGCAGTACTAATTGGAGGAAAGATTGGTGGAGTGCAAACACAGTCTCTTATGTACATGTAATCAGTGAAAATAGTTGTTAAAGAATTGGTAAATCAATTAATAAAAAACTTGCTCACAAATGTGCAAGTGTGCAGGCTGAATTCCAAGTGCTCTGCAATAGAAATTCACTCAATGCTAAAAACAAAGGGAAAAATCACACCTTTTACTCACACTAAAATTTCTTGTGCAAAGCTTTCCCCTAATGCCAGATTGTTAAATTACATTGATAACATAAGATCTAAACAGGAAAATCTATGTATTTCTTGATCTGAACACACTAGTGTGAACACTGCAAATGAAAAAAAAACTGTGATTCCTTTCTTGATGACAGCTTTAATGTCGACAGAAACAAAAACCTCAATGATGACAAAAATGTGAGAAATAATCTATACTGTTATAAAAACAGATTTGCACCGTTATGTGAACTAACAGAAGACATATATCCCAGGTCTCAATGTGTTGATGAACAACTAAATAGCTCACAATAAAGCCAAAAGTGGCAATATCACCACAGGAAAGGTAGGTGTTGCATGTCAGGTCAAGACAATTGACACTACTAAGAGTACCACTGGTCAGTCTCGATTTGAACTCACAAATGCTTGTAATGGCGATTGACTTGACAAATATAACTTGGCCTTAAAGTTTCAATCTTGTCATCATCAATAAATCCAAAAAGCAAAAACTTGCAGTATTTTTTTAACTTTGCTACCAACAAATCATGATAAATATGGCTTCATTCCTCTGCAAGCTCACAAACTACCCCTAAGGTGCTGCAATCGACCTAATTACAGTATGTATTTGGGATGATCATGAGACGATAGTTGAGAGTGGCTATCACAATTTTCTGAAAGTCCAAATATCTGTTGTCTAACAACTAGATTCTGAGGTGTGGGCAAAGTACCTGAAAGATTACTGGGATAAGTAATTAGTGTATCTAATCAGACGTGATTTTCCTCTTGATTTTGACCCACAAATTACATTAAAACATGAAATAAAGCATCATAAATCTGCAAATGACTTCCCTCAACACATTAAAGCCCACCTTAAAGAAGAGACACAGTTTCAAGAGGTGCTAGGTACATTTGCCCAACCTCATATTTTAAACCTTCATGTTTCCCCCTCCATGACCAGAGAGAAGCCAGGTGCTGCACATTGTCGAGTCATTGTTGACCTCAGTTTTCCTGAAAATCACTCAGTGAATACGGATTTCTGCATTGATATGTACATTGATTAAGAAATTATTTTAATCTTGCCCTCTGTAGGCCAAATTACTGATAAAATTTGTAAGCTAGGCAAAGGTGCGACAATATACAAGACTGACATTTCTGGAGCCTTAAGGCATGTTAAGCTTGACCCTGGCTGCTATAATTTGCAAGGTCTGCACCCAAATGCCTACTTCATTAATATGTGCTTACCTTTTGGCTGTTGGCATGGCTCGGCCATTTTTAGAGGCTTACAGATGCCATTAGATATATCATGAGTCTCCAAGGTCACACAGTTATAAATTATATTGACGATATTGTTGGCTATGGCACTGCATCAAATATTGTTATGTTAGTATTCCTCCAGTTTAAAGTTGACAATAGTATCCCCTCTGCAGGCGTCAATAACTACTTTTCTGCCATAAAAACTCACAGATGATGAAATAATGTGATAGAATGTACATGGGCCGTGTATTCAAGGCTGCCATACTAGTGTCATTTTTCTGCATTTCTTAGGATCCCCAACCTTGTTCCTCACTCCATCAACACCTATAACCCACTGAAGCAATTGGCCAGAGCTCATCATAATAATCAGGTGGTCAAAGACAATGCAAAAGAATAATTCTTTTAGAGTCTTAAAAACTCCTGCACCGGGTTTCTTACCACTTTGCCCAGTTTCTGCTTTGAAAGCCATGTTATGTAACCCCCACATGCATCAAATTCTCCCCTCTTTGAGATTTTGAATCATGGCAAATGGGTCCCTGTAACTGACTCCCGTTTGAGGAAAAATTTCACATTGATACCTAAGAAATGAAATCTTCATAAGTCTAGAATAACCTTTCACTGACTCCAATGTTCAGGTGCTACCCTAGCTCTTAACTTCTTCACCGGATATTTGGAGCCATTGCACTTGGACATCGGAGTGTTAGGTCCTACATAACACAGGACCACCAAGCATCCGATAAAGTAGCCCTTATCTTCAAATCCCTACTACATACCTAGGCACTACTTGGGATTTTGGGTGATTCATACTTAAACTACATTTAGTAAAATAATTAACTTTCTATGCAATACTGTTGTTAAAACCCACAGTTTCATCAATTCCTCTGTCTCTAAGTAACTAAAGTTAACTCACATAACTGGTCACCTTATTGCCTATAGAGTATACTAATACATTAAACTGTTTCAGAAAATTCAGAATATAAGGTTACCTTAGGTGACCCATTACTCTCCTGTAGATCACATTAGTTTTAGGTAAGGTCATCCTTACCTTTATATACCCTTACCTTTATATCACTAAATTAACCTGTCTAAAACAGATTCTTTGGAAATTAAAAAAAATTAAGGTCACCTCAAGCGACCCCTAAGTTATGATACAGTATGTGAACAATCTAAGTTTAACAGTATATCCACAGTGTTAGGTCACCTTAAATGCCCCCCCCCCCCCCCCCCCCCCCCACTCTGCTATAGATACTACAATCAAATATAACCCAAAGTCACCTCAAGTGGCCCACTAAGATAAGGCCACCTTCAGTGGCCCTCAATTGTAACAGTGAATCTTATAGCAAGGGCTGTGAGATCCAGCTCTGAAGAACTCCTAGCCCAGATCCCTGAGTTGGGGTTAGACAACTACCACTGAAATTATTTCAAATACGTCTATCACATGTCATAAGAAATCAGGTATAAAACAGTTATGCACAAAAGAATGCTATTCATATGAGGCATTAAATTTCAATTTTAAACAAAAGTAAATGTGCTTTGGGGTCATTCAACCAGTGACAAATATACTTCTTTCACAGTTTTCCTTTACCTTTTGCTCTCCACCCACATGCACACAAAACAAATTGAAAGATAATTCCTGGTGCCTACTAGTTAAATTGCTGATAGATTGGTGGTTGCTGGTACGTTTGTCTGCTGCTACTACCTCCTAACTATGTGCTAACATCTCTGCTCTTTAAAGGAACATTAAATTTCACTTTAGTGATAGGCCAAACTATATTCATTCCAGGGGGGCAATGGTGGTGGAACGGTAACACCCTTGCCCCCCAACTCTCAGATCAGAGTTTGAATCCCAGCCCTACCTCAAGAATTTATTTATTTATTTATTTATTTATTTGGGGTTTTACGTCGCTTTCAACACTGTACAGGTCATATCACAACGGGTAGTTGGAAGGGCAGAGGAAACCAGTACATACAGTTCGTTAGGGTTCTGTACTGTAAACTGCCGACCAATGGCAAGCAACTACCAGCTTTCCCACTTGAGGCCATGTCAGGGATCTAACCCCGGCCTCAGAGGTGGGAGGCGAGAGTGTTACCACTCTGCCACCGTGGCCCCTGTCCCTACCTCAAGAAGAAAAGCTGGTAGTTGCTTGCTCTTGGTTGGTAGTTAACAGTGCAGAACCTTAACCATATGTATGTACCAGTTTCCTCCGTCTTCTTAACTACCCATCACAATATAATCGATACAAAGGTACTAGGCATGAATCATAAATTCATTTGAATCCCAAGTATTACTGCAGTTTCAACCACAGTGGAAAGAATATTAATTTATTCAATGAAATCAGTTGAAAACTTTAGAAACATGGTCTGCTTACAGCAATTCCCAGTTGTTAGGTAACAGATTCCAAACAGGAGTCTTCTTATTTTTTGTCACTTCAACCCAGCTGGATTTTCAATATTTCTGGAGATGAAACACCTTAGCATATTAGATACAGTAAGGCAGGAAGAAATTAAATTTTAATCATGTTTTTTTTCCTATGGTAATAAAGGCATGTAGTAGAAACGGAAACTAAACACTTTTGAACTCTTCGAAATTTTGAGTTATCTCTTCCTCTGATGTATTTTGCTAATTGTTCTTCTTACATTTCTCTTCGCTTACATCACTGCCTTATCCCATCATGTATTTATTTACTTACCTAATTATTTATTTGGAGTTTATATCGCTTTCAACACTGTACAGGCCATATCATGGCAGGTAGTTTTGTGGGCAGAAGAAACCAATAAATACAAGTGGTCTAGGTTATATAATGTAAACTGCCGATCATTGGTATGCAACTACCAACTTTTTCCATATAAGGTCCTGGGTTTGAACCACCAACCTCAGAGCTTGGAGGGGAGTGTGTTACAACTGGGCCACCGTGGCCCCATCCCATCAAACCACCAGTATCATCCAATTTGCACCTTTTTTCTGCAAAAGATGGTTAGTGTCCGGAGCCGTATTCTTCAACAATACTTTGCTAAGGTCACCTTATTTCCAAGTTAGCCATTGTTTTCTACTTAACAAAGTTTTACTTAGATTTCGTATTCACCCACCTCTACTTTGTTAAGTATTACTTAGATTCTAAGTCAGGAAAACCTCTCCTTTGTTTTTCACTTAATCATCGGCTTTGCTAAATGACACTACACCAAATATTGAACCTTAGCTAATTGCACAGAAACTATATACAGCAACAAAAATGAAAGACAATACCTACAACGCAAAAATAAAATATGACACACTTTCTCTCTTCCTTGCAAAAGAGCAAACAATCTTGGATAGCTCTTAGTCGTCTTCAGGTTTTACTGTTTTAGTTGCAATGTGATAGGAAATAGGCAGCATATGCCTGTGAAGGGGGATTGACTTGACCCCATTCGAGGATATGTGAGTAAGACAATCATCTCTCTTACTCAAAATGTTGTATAAGTAAGCAATTTTTGCAAGTTCTTTTAAATCTCATATTTGTATTAAACTCAGAATCCCCCTTCCCAAACGACACACCCAACCCCACTCAGCTATCACGGGGGGGTGGGGGGCGGCGTGGGTGGGGTGGGGTGGAGATGATATTGTTTCTGATTAATTACCATTAAGAATCTGTTCAAAGAAGGAATAACCTTAGTGAAAGAGTTTCGTGATCTTGTACAAAATTAAACCCAGCACAAATTACCACGTGACAGTCAAAATATAACCAACCGAATGTTAATCACTATCTGCTGGAGAGTCTTTAAGCTACCAGAAACGTTTTTACAGGTAGGCACAGATCTACTGTATATGAGAGAAAAGTGCTCTTTTAAGCTCAGTTCCTCGAGTCCCAGTAATCAATTAAATGACCTTCGCAGCCAAGGTAAAGTTGCAGTTACTTGAACTTATATGACCTTGAGGACAGCAACAAAGGTCAACACAGCATTGCGGTTATAAATTTTATTAATACATTAATAGTACATTTCTACACTAGTTGTATTTACAAACCCAGCAAATTTCTTTACGTGAAAAGGGGCACCTCAGGTAAGTGCTCTTTTATGTGGGTGTTCCACCACACGACTAATGCTCCCGATTAAGGGTTTTTGAGGGTCGGTTTGAAATATTTGCTTAGTCCCAGACCTTCTGTAAGCGTCGGTTGTGGTCGGTTGAGGCCGTGAGGAAAATCAAACATGTTTGATATTTCTCATGACTCCAACCGATTCATATTTCCCGCCCTCAACAAAATCTCCAGTCCCAGGCTTCCTCAGGCCTCCTCAGACCCAATTTTACACAGTCGTGTGTTGTCCCAGGCCGCCTGCGACCCTTAGTCCCAGACCTCCGTGGCTTAGTCCCAAGAGGCCGGTTGTTAGTCCCCGACTCATATATGATGCGTATGAATTTCATGCGTCTGAAAGTGAATCGGTTTCATTAGTCCCCGGAAGCCTCAGACCATCTGCAGTGTCCTGGGACCCAAAAATCAAGGTCTGGGACTAAGCCCCGACTAAGGGTAACTGACCCTAACCGATCCAAGCCGGCGTCCTCAGGCCGCCTGGGACAACACAAATTTAGTCTGCTATGGTCTGAGGACGCCCCAGGAGGCCTGGGACTAACAACCGATTAAGAACCGACTCTTTTCCGCGCGTCTGAAATTAAAACGAGGCAATGAGGAGGTCTGGGACTATATAAGCGACCGCGCACACATTCTCATTGTTACTGACTGTTTGGCTACTGAGAGACCTGTGTCACTGTTTTGTAGGGGTTTTTAGTTTTTTAAATATCATATAATACTTGAGCTTAAGGCAAATTTTACAGTTAGGAGACACATTTTACTATTTTTTCATTATTTTGTCAACTGGATTATGAGGAAAGAGAAAAGAGGGAAGAGAGAAAGGAAAAAGATGGATGAGAGGGAGAAGGAAAGTGAAGAACAGGAAAGGATTGAAGTTGCAGAGGAAGGGATTGAGAGGAGAGAGGAGGAGAAGATTGAGGAACGTCCAGAAGCTATTGAGGAAGCTGTAGAAGAAGAAGAGAGGTGTGAAGAAGATATAGAGTGCCATTCATCAGCCAAGAGAGCCAGGGTGTGTGCAACTTTTACTGACAGTCAGGAAATTTCCATTGTGGAATTTGTAAAGCAGCACCCAGAACTGTATGACAAGGAACATCCACGGTTCCACGACAGGAACAGAAGAGAGGCTCTCTGGGCAGAAATATCTGCAGAACTGAAGCTCCAGCCCTTTGATGTCAGACGTTGGTTCGAATCCCAGCGAACGCGTTATGGCAAGCTGTCCAAGCTCCAATCTGGCCAAGCCCCGAGGGAGATGACCAAGAGACAGTCCTGGGTCTACCAACAGATGGGTTTCTTTAAAACCCACATCAGACGAAAGGGGGCCAACAGAAGTTCAGGGTTTGAGGCCAGTCCAAATACCAGCAAGCAGGAAGAATCTCGTGGCTCTACTACTGACACAGAACACCTTGAGTCCAGTGTCCTGAGGGAGAGGAGTCAGTCCATCCTTACATCTACACCCGTTTCAACAGACTCCAAGATTCTCGAGCACTTTGACCAGATGAGGACATTGATCTCAGGTTTTCTGCAGCAGAAGTCAGACAGGCAGCCCTTCTTTGACTACGTGGCATCAGAGGCCGAAAAGATGTCTGAAGAAGAATTTGAAGTCCTAACGGGCAGGATATTTAGAGACATTGAAAGTATTAAGAGCAATCGTAGACGTCAGTCACTGCCCAGAAGATCAGCCACTGTTACTACGGAGTCCCAGAGGGTCGGGCTACTGCCAACGACCACTCCACAGGCGTCTAGTTCCACTCAAGCAGCAGCTGGCAGCAGTTTTGTGTACTATACACCAAGTCCCATTGGCTTCGGTAACCCTACATCAGTCCTAACTGTACAGGACGAAGGGAGCAGACACAATCTAAGTGGAATATTAAGCCAGCTCCCAGATCTAACATCAACACAGATCGTCGAGCAGCCTCAGCAGCAGCAACCGCAGCAGCAGCTCTTTACTATCACCACTTCAGCACCGCCTCAACAGCAGCAGCCTCCTCAGTAGCCATCCAGTCAGGGCGGGTCTTTGACCTGCCAGGCCCTTTTCAGGGCCACCAAATCTTCCAAAAACAATTATTCAGCTGCAAGTTATTCCAATCCCCCTCCCAAAACCCAAAAAAAAAACAGTACAAATACTTATCACAAGAAAAAAAAAAGCCTAACACTTACACCACCCCAAACATAAAATAACCCGTGGTAATACACTTAACAAAAATAAGGCCACATATAAAAAAATATTGATAAATGAACAATTATGGCCAATAATATGCCCATTTGTAACTTAAAATCCATGGGATTGTTTAAACTTTGTAAAAAAAAGTCCAACACTCACACCATCCCTAGAGTTAGAGATTTTTGGCTATCAACCACCAGCCACCAACCCAAAAACAGACAAACCCACTAGTAAACATAACCACCAACCAAGGAACTGACACACAAATTTGGAAACAGAATTATCCCACCACCCCAAAAAATTCCACAAACACATGAACTGCACCCTCAACACATCCATTTGGGTGATGATATTTTATAATATTTTTTAAGCAAGGAAACAGATTTCATTGGGACATTTGTAATATTTTAAAAGGTATCATAAAAATTCTCTCTTACTTTCAGTTATTTGTCTATAATTGATTCTAAATTTAAGGCAAATTTTGGGTGTAGTTTTTAAAGATTTGAGAGTTACGTTTAGCATGGGGTTTGTCTGTTTGTCCGTCTGTACATGTTATGTTTGGCATGGGGTTTGTCTGTTTGTCCGTCTGTACAGGTTATGTTTGGCATGGGGTTTGTCTGTTTGTCCGTCTGTACAAGTTATGTTTGGCATGGGGTTTGTCTGTTTGTCCATCTGTACAAGTTACGTTTGGCATGGGGTTTGTCTGAAGCAAGCATAGCTCATTAATTGTTTTTGGAATAATTGGTAGTCCTGAAAAGGACTGTTTGTTAGTCCTGAAAAGGACTGTTATAGTTAGTCCTGAAAAGGACTGGTTACTGCAGCAGGACTTATATTCTGCCATCTTGTCAGGCCACTGCTCCCTCATTATTGAAGTAGTCTTCAGGTAATCCCTCTGTCTTTTGGCTTCTCTAGCAGGGTTTCTGTCTTGGCCTCCACCAGCAGCACCACCAATCAATCCACAATCACCAGGCACATCATCATCATCATCATCCCCAGGCTGCTGACCACCATGTTGACCTTGATACTGGCTTCTCAGTATGTTGTGCAGAACCATAAAGGTGAATACCACTTCTCTGACTGTTTCTGGGGGTAGTTCAATGGTGGTCCTCATCACTCTGAATCTTGAAACCAGGACGCCAAAAGCGTTCTCAACAACACTCCTGCCCCTTGATATTCTATAGTTGGCAATCCTTTCCTCTCTTGTTAACATCCTTCTGCCATAGGGTTTCATGAGCCAGGTCTTCAGGGCAAACGCATCATCTGCCAGGATGAAGTAGAGGACATCTGTACCACCCTGGGTTATAGGTGCTGGGTCAGGGAAGCCTATCCTGCCATCCTCAATCCTCCTCTTCAGCTGAGAGGCATTAAATATATGGGCATCTGAGCAAGATCCAGCTGTACCAGCATCCACCCATCTAAACTTGTACTGCCCATCTAACAGGGCCAACATCACAATGGAAAAGAACCCATTGTAGTTGTGGTACAGGGCTCCAGTGTTCTTGGGTTTCTTCAGGGCAACAGGCTTCCCATCCAGGGCTCCCAGGGCATGAGGAACATTCCACCTGATCCTGAATTCCCTCTCCAGTTCTTTCCACTCATCTGGAGTAGTAGGACATCTGAGGTACTCTCTGGTGAACTCATCCTGGATGGCCCTGCAGACCTCTGGTAGAAACTTGGAAATGGTGGATCTGCCAACCCTGAACTGACAGGATAATGATGTGTAGGACTCTCCAGTGGCCAGATATCTGATGGTGAGGGCTAACTTCTCTCCAACACTGATTGGAGCTCTGTAGTTGGTGGCCTGCCTGGCTAGACGTGGTTCCAGTCTGGTCTTTATCATTTCAAAGAATTCTGGGGTCATCCTCATGTAGTTGGTGAATCCTGGAATGTCTGTGGCATACAGATCAGCCGTAATGTTGTGGTAGGCCCCCCTCTCCTCTCTCTGTAGTAGCCATGGCCTGACCCACATGTTGTGCCTTCTTCTAGGTCTCTGTATGGCTGGTGGTGGTGGTGGTGCTGGTGGTGGTTGCTGTGGTCGACGTAGAAATAGCAAATACATCATTATTTGTAACTGAATAAAAACCAAAAAGCCCTAAGTTGTTCCATTAAAAGGTGGCATCCTGCTGTGTTCCTAGAAAAGCAATGGTGATTAGATCGCAAATTTTATATATATATATACCCAGAAAATCCAGCTTTTCTTCAAAACAAGAATCGGCGATCCTGGTCTGGGGAAGACTGAGGAGGCCTGAGGACCCCGGGACTTAATCGGGGGTTAGTCGGGGCTTAGTCCGAGGAGGCCTGAGGCGTCCTGGGACCCAGTCGGTATGTGTACGACAGGATCGTGGTTGAAACTGACCAGAAAACTGGCTTAGTCGGTTCTTAGTCCCAGACCAGTCGGGGACTGTCTGGGGCCGCCTGAGGCGTCCTGAGGCTTCCTGAGGACGATCTGTACTTAATCCCAGACTTCAATACCGATTCAGTATTCCCGCCCATTTTCCTTTTTTTCCACCGACTGTCCACGATTAAGGGTCACCGACAGAATCGGGGCTTAATCCTTTAGTGGAACAGGGGCATTAAGCTTTTCAACCCGTGGCTCAGGTTATGTTGAATGACACCTTCTAGAAGAGACTCCAAATCTTTTAGAATGAACTTCAACTGAGTCTCTATAGTCGAACTGATCATAATTCAACAATTAAGCATTTTCAAGCCATAATCTTGGTAAACAGAGACATACTGACCCTTTTTGTTTAAATTTCCTCACTATTGTCAACTTATGAGGTTTAAATGAACAGCTAAATCCATGTTGGTATATACTTCAGTTACATTGAGTCACTTGAAAATAGTACATATTTTAGGCTGTGTATCATAATTTAAGCATACACTATCAAATCACAATATTGATGATTTGGACACATCAACCCTATTTTATTACCAGTAAATATATGCTACAATTACATTGTATAATATATACATAGTCTCTTTGAGACTGGGAAGTTTAATGTATTGATTTCTGACCAACTGATCGTGACATATATATGTTGCATTTTCTACTTTTTCATTTTACAAAACGAGTCCTACAAAATCCTCAATTAACGGTCATTTAATTTGCATAAATAGCCAAATGGCATGTGTACAAATAAATCGAGTGCTTTATGTCGGTAACTTCTGACTATTTACTTGATTTTTGATTTGACTGAAAGTACCCAGTGACTTTATTAGTGTGTAATACATAAACTAACAAAAAAATCTCCCAATGATGAATTTGACCTTACTCATAGAATCTTGTTAAGGTATTAATTAACTGTCGGTGGCATGAAATACTTTTTGTGTGGGTGAAATCACTGGTAACTCATTCTTGGTGGAAGAGAATGCTTGTAAACTCCAACTTATCATTTAACCTCAAGTATTAAGTATTTTTTTCTTCCAGTCTGTCATTAACCTCACGAAAAATTGAGAAAAGAAAAATGTGTCTGCTTATTAAGCCAGTCTATATTATCATGTAGTACAATGCAATCCAATAAGAATGTGTGGTGGATAAAATTGAAGAGAAAATTTATTATTCACAGTACTTGGCAGGGCTATTCATAAGGTGAGGAGGGGGCACTGTGGTGTAGTGTGTAAAGTAGTCGAAACCAGAGGTCAAGGTAAGTATCACATACCTAAATACAAGCTTGTTATCATTCAGGTTCCAGACTCCTGGTGTCATTGCTCTAAAAGTCACTAAGTAACAGTTGCTTGCTGGAGTCTGATGGTTTTCAGGGAAGATTTTGGACCGAATACTATAGACTGATTTCCTCTCTCCCTTTAACTTACCCTTATGATATGGCTTATAGAATATTTTGAAAGGGACAAAAACAATGCAGGAGTTTGCAATACCTGATAGGCTAAAAACAACATCAAGGGGGAAAGGCCTATTGATGGAAGGTTATTGAGAACAATTCTAATTCTAATAGTACTTTTATAGCGCTTAATCTCTATCTATTGACAGACTCTAAGACGCATGAAGCCAAAATTCAGAGATCGTAATCATTAAATCAGAGACATTGCAGGGGTCGGCACCACAGAGAAAGACAAAATGAAAACTGAGGATAAAACTAGGGTTGGTAGGCTTTTTCAAAGAGGTAAGTTTTCAACTTCTTCCTAAATGAGGAGAGAGATTTAGCTGAGCGTACATCATCAGGGAGATCATTCCAAATGATCGGAGCATCGTATGCAAAGCTAAGGCCAAAATGCTTTTTTGACTTATATATTGGTGCAAAATGTGGGACCTCAAGCAAAACACCCTGAGATTGACGCGTTCTGTACATACTGTGTCTAGGTTTAAGGAAAGGTTCGAAGTATTTTGGATGGCCACTATGTAGAAACTTGTACACCAATAGGGCCACCTTGAAAATAGAGCGATGCATGATAGGCAACCAATGAAGACTCTTTCTTACCGGAGTGATATTGGAGTACTTGGTGGTATTCGCCACGATTCTAGCTAGACTGTTCTGAATACATTGGAGCCTACGAAGGTCAAGAGCAGAGAGACTTCTGAATAGAGAATTACAGTAGTCAAGCCGACTTCCAACCAAGGCATTTGCAGCCAAGAGAGCAGCTTCATGTGTAAGATACCCTCTGAGTCACTTTAAATCCCTGATATGAACAAAACAAGCCTTACAATTATTCCTGACATGGCAAGAGAAGGAAAAATCAGAATCAAACCAGACACCAAGGTTCCTAATTGCCTCAGCAGGTGACAGGAGTGTACCAAGTATATTAACTGGGAAAAATTTGCCAAGTTTTGTACGGACATTTTTTGAACCGAACAGAATAAACTCTGTCTTATCTGGATTAATTTTAAACTTGTTTGCTGAGAGCCACTTTCTAACATCATCCAAGCAGTTTTTCAGCCTTTCAAAGGCCAGAGTGGTATGCTTGTGTGTGAGATGAACGTATAACTGTGTGTCATCCGCATAAAAGTGGAAACATATGCCAGGATGATTCTGAATAACATTACTTAGGGGAGTAGTGTATAATGAGAAAAGGATCGGCCCCAAGACAGACACCATACAATAGCCTTTTAGCATCAGATAAAACTGAACCAATCTTGATGCACTGATAGCGATCAGAAAGGTACGACCTAAACCAGTCCAGAACCACACCTCCAACACCAAACCAGGAACTCAAACATTCAATGAGTGTACTATGATCAATGGTGTCGAATGCTGCTGATTGGTCCAAGAGAACAACAGCAGTAGCTTCACCTCTAGCAAGAGCAAGGTGCACTTCGTTTTTAATAGACAGTAGTGCAGTTTCGGTTGAATGACCTTGCTTATAGGCAGACTGACTAACATTTTCAAGACCATTGGAGGTGACATGGTCATTTAACTGAAAAGCCACTACATGTTCAACGAGTTTGGAGATGAAGCTCAAGCCAGAGACAGGTCAGTAATTTTTTAATTCATCAGGTGGTAGTGAAGACTTTTTAATCAAAGGCGAGACTATGGCCTTTTTGAAACCAGCAGGGACAGCACCTTCAGTTAGAGAACAGTTGACAAGCTTAGTAATTGAGGGCAGGAGAATATCCAAGCATTCCTTCACTAGAAAAGTAGGCCATGGATCAAGCAGGCAAGATTTAGTTGGTGACTTGGTTATTACTTTCCGTACTTCATCCTCAGAAACAGACTTAAAAAGGTCAAATTTGGGTACATCCAAAGGAGCAGGAAGAGTGAATGAGTCAGTGTTTGTAAAGGAGTCCCTGATTTTACTTATTTTATCAGAGAAAAAGGTGACAAAACAGTTGGCAAGACCTATGTGAGAGGCGTGAGAGGGGAGTACCTTGTCGGGAACAGAGTGTAGCACTGAGCGTAGAACCTGCCACAGTTTCTTAGAGTCATGAGCATCGTCACTGATAAGGTTTCTATAATAATTAGACTTGTCCCTGGTGATTAGGGTATTGCACCGAGCGATCTGTTTACGAAGTCTTGCCCGATTCAGTGGAGACTTGTCTTTCCGCCAGAACCTCTCAAATTGACGCCTGATAGCTTTAGCCTGTAAGTAGGTGTCTGATAGCCAACCTGCGGCCTCTTTGGTATTGGTTCGGGTGACCATAGGAGCATGTTTGTCTAGCAAGCCACTCAAATCTCTTATGTATTGCTCATAAAGGGCACTAACTGTACTGCCAGGACAAATGAACAATTTGCGAGATCGCACATCAGACTCTGCATGTTTATCTTGTGATACCTCCGAAAGGTAACTGTGTTTGATTTAGGTGCAGAGGGACTAAGCAAATCCAGCTGACCATGAACAACGGCGTGATCAGAAAATAATCCACCAACTCGAACATTGGAAACAACAGTAGGCTCAGTTGGTGTGAGGACAAGGTCAAGGATGTGACCGTGAAGGTGAGTAGGTGTGCGAACATGCTGAGTAATATTGCATGAATCAAGACAATTCAAAAATTTAGTACTGTCACTAGAAGTAGTGTCCACATGAATATTGAAATCCCCGCACATAAAAAATGAGGAACTAACAGAAGACAGATACTCAAAAAGATTGAGAAATTGGTCAAAAAATTCATCTGAACATGAGCCTGGAGGTCGATAAACACAAGCTATGGTAACAGGACTAGTAGAAGAGCCAATACCAATAACAATGTTTTCAAAGGATGTATAGGTAGGACTGTCAAGAATTTTGAACTTGATATTTTCATTGAGAAAAAAGCCAACTCCACCACCGAAGCCGTGAGAACGAAGTCTATGACACAATTTAAAACCAGCAGGAGTGATGGAGTGAAGAAAACTGTCATTGTCAGTTGGATGAATGTGTGTCCGAAATACTGGGTCCCTTGTTTCTGACTGATCGACAGTTGACAACGCCAAATGAAATAGGGCCTGGGTTTAGGGAAATATCACCACACAGTAGCAGCAAAACTGACAGACCTCTAAACTTAGTTAAACAAGGAAAGTGATGTACATTTCTGCTGCAGCCTGCCTAAAGGATCTAGGGAGACGGCTAGAGGCTTGACTGGACCCAGAGACAAACAACTCGGTGCCATTTCGTGAAACATTCACGAGGACAAACAACAAAAAGGCAAGACAACAAGGGGCATACATCCCTGAGCATAAGGAATAGTGATACTCCAGTAACCTTAAGTTGTGAGTAAAAGAAAAGGGACAGTGGGGAGTCTACCCAGTTAAAATCCTTAATGCTCAGTCATCTAAGCGTCAAGCAGTCAAGCTCCTAAGTCGTTCGTCCCGTGGGTGATTCACGGGCACCCTATACTCCCCACTCAGCCAGCTGAAAAACTTAAAACTTCTAAGCAGATATATACACCCAAAAACCTAAAAGGGGGACCTACAAGCTGACAAAAAGAGAAAAAATTAAAACACACTGGAGTATTGTAATGCTAAGAATAAAATACACAAGAGGTTTAAACAACAATGGAAAAACCAAAAATAAAACCTATGAGAGACGAAAATTTAATGAGATGTAGGAACTATTCATAAGGTCAAAAGTGGACAGTGTACAGTAAAACTTGTGGGCTGGTAAGTCCCGGTTAAGGGGCGATAATACCCGCAGGGTAGGTAAAACTAACAAAAACACTAGGAAATGGAGTGAACAACCAATGGAAAAGAAGATAATAAACATTTGATTGTCAGATTGTTTATATTCTACAAAAGAGGGGATGAAAAACGAGAGATTTAGCCGAAAATGATCTCATTTTAGAAATAGACTCTAGGCCAAGTAGGCAAATTTGAGTGCTTAGCAATATATATTTACTGGGGTAATTTGATGGGATAAAACAAGTGCGTGAAGTAAGGATTCATAGAAGATAGACATAGATAACACATAAGCACATCACACACTATCCTAAAGGCTCGATAAAAAGAAAAAAAATGTATTCTCTATGTGGCTAAGGGCTGAATTCACGACTTTAGAGGGACGGTCTAACCTATACATTTTGCTTTTTCTTGCATGACATGCCATGTTGATGTCAATTGGTCGTATAAAGCCTGAAATTGACTGCTGAACACCAGATCTTAGCGCCTGTGGTACCCTGTATTGTTATTTCAGTGGAAGTGACATAATTAACATTATTTAAAATTTAAATCATATCGAAAATGCCAGACAATAAACAATTGTGCAAGAACTGTAAGGTGAGGCATCTGCCGCCTACTGGGAAAAAATGTCAGAAGAAACAGCAAGATCAAGTGGTGAATGAACAATTGCGAGATCCTGCCATTGCAGGAAGTATGCCTGCATCCCAGTCCACATCAGGGGCTCAGGGAGACGGACAGCTGTTGCAGCTGCAGAATCTACAACAGCTTCAGAAGGTCACAGAGCGGTTGGACCAAGTGGAGGAATGAGTGTCAGTGACAGCAAGGAACTCTAAACCAGAAAAGCAAGAGTTAAGAGTTAAAAATATTGGGCCATGTAAAAGTAAAAAACCCAAACATGTATTAAGTAGTTCGTCCTCGGACAACAGTGATGAACCCTCCATTGAGTTGTTAAAATCTAGTCGCCTACAACGTAAAGTTGATAAAAGATTGAGGGACCTTAGTCAAAGTTCACACTCTGCAGGTAAACTAAAGTATAAATCCCAGAGAGGTGGTGATATTGACGTAAAAGTCAGGCACAAGGTTCATTGGCCCCATGAGGCGATTTTGGGGGGAGTCCAGCGTCAAAGGGTAGCTTATGATCAGTTATCTCTAACCCAATAGGTTCAGGGCTTTTGTCGCAATGTGCTTGAAGTAAAGTCGGAATCTAGGAAAGATATTATGATTGCGTATTTGGGAGACATGACTGATTTCTCCTGGCAGGGGGCAAAAGCGGCTCAAGCTGTCCTGTTATGCGAAATGGAGAGGGGATCCATTAGGTGGGAGGATACTGAAAGAATTGACCGGGTGCGTAGGGCTCATGCCCAGAAACATGTCCTTCAAGTAGACAAAATTGGGGTCGGGCTGAGAAGAAGCCCTGGTTTTGTAAAAGTTTTCAATCCAACTCTTGCTCCCATCAGAAGGATCATGAGGTCAATGGTCATCTCAACAGGCATATTTGTGCCTTTTGCCTGACATTAGGTAAACAACTGAGTCATTCTGAAAAGAACTGCATAACAAAAAGCAATCAGTCTAAAAACGAGCAGACAGCTGCTCATTGTTAGGATGGGGCATCTGTGCAGAAAGTGCCAACAGTACAGTTGTCACTAGTATGTCATATGATTTAAATGGGTCAAAAAATGCTGCTTGTAAAGTCGTGTCACATGTGATTCTGTCCTAAATCTACAAATTGGTAAGGGTGGCAGACATGCAAGATTCATATACAATTCTAGTGTGAACCCAGCCAAAATGGAGGCTCTTCTGGCAAGAAAATCATTGGCATATTTCACAAAAGTTAATGCTAGTCCAGTGGTTTACAGTAGGTTGTATCGAGCAAATGTGAATCCAGTATGTGACAGCGATTCTAATGTGAAACCTATCCGCACTGCTCCAGCTAATGGGAAGCAGGCCAGTAGTAATCCTTGTCATGCAAGTATATCCATTCAAAACACACCAGCTAATGTGAAGCACATGGTTTTGAGTGATGCTGGTGAAGCAAATGTGAAGCATGTATGTGAAGCAAATGTGAAGCACTTCTGTAATAATGTCAGAGGTAGTGACAATGGGACGTTAAGTCCAGACATTTCCATGTATGAAAACAGGCCTCACCCAAGGTGGCCCCTAAAATGTCGGATCTGACAGCTAAGGACATATTGCCCCAAGGGGTAAGTATGGATGTTAACCTTCCAGATAGGAGCTTGGATGGTCAGCCCATTAGTTCAGCTAAGAGCATATCGGCCCCTGGGGTTGAGGGTAAGTGTTCTGATTTGGTTGATTCAGGTTCTGCACTCCTGAGTGATGTGACCTTGGAACAGGGTGAAGGTTATGATACAAGTAATATGAAGGGGGAACTTCCCCCCATTTTTGATATAAAGCATACAGGTGTGGAGGACAAGTTTGTTAACTCTATCCTCCATGTGAGTCAGTTTAAGTCATGTGAAAACAGTGACAAAGTCAACATAGAGATATACAACGCTTGGTGTCGTCAATCCAACTTTGGCTTTGTCCCATTCAGTGAGCAATTGTTGCCAGACACAGATGTCATAAATGAAACTATTGGCAAATGTCCTCTTACCATACATGAAATTGTTAGAGCTACCAGGAAGCCAAATTTTATGCAAGCTAGGTTCCCAGTCGATTCACAACTCAAAATTGAAGCTTGGAAAAATTATTTGCAGGGCTATTGGGATCGTCAATTAATCCAACTCATTCAGTTGGCTTTCCTTTAGATTTTAACAGATCCTGTGTATTAAATCATGAACAGGGCAATCACAAATCTGCAACTGAATTTCCCACAGATGTGAATGCATATATTGAGGAAGAGATGAAGTACAAAGCACTTCTAGGTCCATTTGAAAAGCATCCAATTCGTGCAGGTCATTGTTCACCATTTATGACTAGGGCCAAACCCAATACTGACAGACGTTGAGTGATTGTAGATCTCAGCTGGCCCATTGGGGCTTCAGTTAACACTGGTATAGACAAAACTTCAAACCTTAGTAGCATTTTCTCGTTGAAGTTCCCAACGATTGATGACATAACCAGGCAACTCAAGAGTATAGGTCATGGGGTGCTTTTATACAAGGTTGACGTCAGCAGGGCATTTAGAGGTGACCTGGTGACTATGATTTGTTGGGTCTGCAGTGGCAGGGCATGTATGTGGACACTTGCGACCCATTCGGGACACGGCACGGGAGCAAAATTTTCCACTGTTTGAGCGACGCCGTCAGGTATATCATGCATCAGAAAAGTTACGTCATGGTCAATTATATTGACGACTACATCGGGATGGGCGTCCCAAGCATCGCCTGGGCATCATACACTGCCCTGATTGAACTTATGGGTGAGCTAGGACTCACCATTAGTGAAAACAAGCTTGTACCACCATCGACGCAAGTGACGTGTTTAGGGATTCTCATAGACTGAGTCAAAGGTATGCTTTCAATACCCCCTGAAAAAATGCAGGACATAACCCAGGCTGTGCGTCATTGGTTGGGCAAGGACGTTGCATCATAACGTCCGTTGCAATCCATCTTAGGTCTCTTACTGTACATTCACAAGTGCGTCAAGCCTGCTTGACCTCTTATGGCTGTCAAAAAATCAAATTGACCCCTGACTTCAAGAGAGACCTAAGATGGTTTGCAAAACTTTTGACAACATACAATGGCGTCTCACTTTATGTCATAGACAGATTGACGTGACCCTTGAACTAGATGCTTGCCTCACAGGTTTTGGGGGGCGTTCTGGCAATCATGTGTACCATTTGCCAATCAAAAGAGGTTTTCAAAACTGGACCATAGTTCACTTGGAAATGGTCAACATTTTGATAGCTGTAAGACTATTCAAATTCCAGTGGGCATCGCGCAAGGTTCTTATACATTGTGATAATGAAGCTGTGGTCACAGTACTCAAAACTGGCAAAACTTGAGATCCATATCTCACTGCATGCGCGCACAACATATGGTATGAGTCTGCATTATCTGATATAGACCTCCAATATGCTCATACCAGGGGAGTTGATAATAAACTGGCTGATGTGTTGTCTACATGGCAAGGTTCAGTAGAACAAATACAATGGTTATATTCACAAGTTCAAAGGCCAATATGGCTCCAGGTGTCTTATCAGTTACTGGAATTAGATCCAGAGTTGTAATTTTATGTGTCAATATCATTTGTACAATGTTAGTGTGTATGGTGTCATCCTTTGCAGGGGCTTCTGTACAGAAGCCATTGCAATATTATAAAAAAAATTGCTAGGCCCACTATGGCAGGGGCCCACTTGTACTTAAATGTGTTCTGCACTTTGTGTTTTAGGAAATGAGGCATTGAATTCACTGTCATCTAAGGCTGCTGAGAGACTGCAGTTGGCCTTTCGACCCAAGACACGTTCAGCATATGCCATGTTTAGAACATTTGTGGCTTTCTGCATCTATACAAAAGGCTGTATTGTCAATACAAATGTAAAAATGGTGCTGTCATTTCTTGAATGTTTAGTTGGCAATTCTTGTTCATACTGCATGGTGGCTAATCATGTCTCGGCCATAAAGGCCAATTTTGTGTTGTATGATTTACCTTTACATGTCTTTGACCACCCCAAGGTCAAATATTTCCTTAAAGCTCTCAAAATTAACAGACCTCTTAATGTTAAGCCTCACAATGTCATTACTATTCCATGGTTAATTGAGATCTCCAAGGCGTGTGGGGCTTTCACCTCAGGAGTGGTTTACAGAGCTGTCTTTTTGCCGGGTTTTTTTCGGATTTTTAAGATTATCGAATCTGGCTCCTCATGCCATTGCAGGTTTTGATTTTACTAGACATCTCACTGGTCAATATGTATTCTTCACCAACCAACATGCTAAGGTCCTGATCAAATGCTCTAAAACAATTCAGACCAGGGACAAGGTCCAGTGTGTAACACTTTCCAGTCTTAAAAATAAGCTTATATGCCCTTACAGGACCCTCAAAGCATTGTTTAAGTTGTACCCTATGTCAAGCAGTTCATCTTTATTGCAACTTCCCACATGACAGGGTTTGAATCCAATGGCAGATTCTAAGGTCAGGAAACTCATGAAGAGGATCCCTTTGACCCTGGGCCTTCCTGTTAGTTATTTTACTTTTCATGACCTCAGAAGGTCGGGGGCAACCCTTGCCTACAATTCCCATGTCCCTAGATATAAAATGGCATAGCACATGGTCCTCGGACTGTGTGTGGCTGTACATTCAGTCTGACCATTCATCAGGGGAGAATCTAGCTGATGCTTTAGCAGTTTCAATAAATGCTTTATAAATGTCATACATCTAGTTGGGCTTGAGGGTTTCTTCATTTCTTTATATTGTGTTGTGTCAACTGATTTTTAAAATATTTTAGTCTAAACATTGTAAACTCTGGGGGTTCCTTCCTCCTTGGGCAGTTTAGGGGGCTTGATGCACCTTTGCTCTAAAAATGTTTGACATTTGTAAACTATGTCTCCCTGCTGTTTAGCAAACTTCAAGCCTCCCCTTCTGCCGGGGTTCAATGTCACCCCAGAGGTCAATAGCTAATATGAACTTTGAACTTTACATTAACTGATGTTATTCACAGTTCACTTTAGCATTAACAAACATATTTATCTGGCTGCTATGTACAGTTATTCTACTGCAGCCCTCTTATCTTAAAGTATAATTTTATACATCTTAACTGGAACATATATGTAACTTTTACTGATCTGTATATATTTCTAGAATAGAATGTATTTACATTGTTATGTGTATAAATAAAGAGTGCCCGCAGTTGTGGTTTTTCTGTCTTGGGGTGGGAACTGCAAGGCCTTTGCTGATCTGTACGCTAAACCCACAGACACACATGACTTTTTGACAAATAACATAAAATGATGCCATGAAGGACTGTTTGGTTATTTTGACAGTGGGCCAATTTCTCAGACGAAGGAGAATTTATGAGAAAAAAAGTTTTTTTAAAGAAGAATGTTAAAACATTCAAACTGTCTAAAATGCTGCTAACAAATCAATGTATCAATCAGTCAATGTGTCCTCAATGTATGAACACTCTGTCACTGGAAAAATAACAGCCATACAGGCACACTTACCTGTAAAGAGATACTTCATGCGAGAGGGTCACTCTGAATGAGCTATAGAATTTCGTATAATAGAGTAATGTAAAGATGAATCAAGCCAGTATAGGAAAAAACAGAAAAGGTTATTGGATATTGAAAAAGAAAAAAGGCCAACTTTGAAATTAATCAAATGCTTTAATACACACCCCTCCCATGGGGTCTCTGGAGGAAATAATTCCCCTTTCTTTTCATATATTAAGTAGATGCATTTCTGTCTGATGTCTGACATGTTTTTACATATTTTGTTGAGCCTTCTAAGTAAGTGCAAGAGGCCTTTTAAATAAATTTAATGGAAGCTTACAAAAAATACCAAAGCAAGGGTTTGTCCGCTGTCTTTGCCATGAAATTACCACTCTGTGGTTGACCTTAAACATAGATTATTTTAGCTTTGTAATGAAACCAATGATATCTAAAATTACACTCACTGAGTTTTTTTGTGAGCTTTTAATGAGCAATTAAATTAAATGTGTACGTCATCAAGTCATACCATATGCCAGAAGAAAAGCAAGTTTTCACCGTTTCGGTTCAAGTAATCTATTTTCACACTGTAATTTTAGTTACTTGCTTCTACTTCTAATTCACCTTTGTTTACAAAAACACACAGTTCCTAAAATGCTCCATATCATAATAGCAATGGCTCAATTTTCTAAAAAAATATTTTAATGTTATGATACTGGTTTATCAACTCAGATTTCTGTCTCATGAAAAAATAGAAGAGTTAATATTTATGATTCAGTTGAAATGACATTTATACTACAAAACAACAAGTTTCATCTCAAGTTAAATGACACTAGTTACCACAGATGGATGCTCTAGTTTATAAAGAAATAAATAAGATCAACCTAAATTGTGAAACTACAAAGATACATCTAATATAGAGATGCTGATGAATCTGCCCCCAGGACAGTTTAATTAACTCCTTGAGTTATCTGGTTTCCAGAGACATAGCCTTTTTCACAGAAGGTTGCTGTTCTTGTCAACATCCACCATGAGACATAAGGGTACTGGCTGTTTTGTATTCTTTGTGCAAATAAACCAAGGCCTTCTCAGATCAACATGTAGGTGATCTGAAGTTCAAATATATCCAAAATCCTATAAAGGTTAGATTTCGATAGTTTTCTTTTTCAACGTAAAGTCCCAAATTTAGGTTATTTAAGTGAAAATACATTTCAAAAAGATCACATTGATGGAGATATTCTGCAGACAAAAGAAAGTCAAACAAGGTTCCAATAGGAATGTATCATATTAAGGGTAAAAATAATACCCTGTTTCACTGATTTCAGTGATTTATTATCTTGTCCCCCCCCCCCCCCCAAACGGGAAAACATGAATAAAAACATGAATAAAAACATAATTTGTCCTGAATGAAAATATGGGTTGTACGACCAGAAAGGCAAGCCTTATGGCCTGCTCATGAATGCTGCGACTCATAAAGATTACTTGTATCATCAATCACCAGTGGCAGATTTGTCAACCATATTACCTGAAAGATAATACGTGATTGGTTCTGATAAAAATACTCACTCGCAAAGGTTTTCAAACAGTAATATTTTTAGGCATCTACTGCAAGGATTGGAATTCTGACCTCTACGAGTGAAAAGATCATTCATATGACCTCTATGATTTTGCCCCTGACTGTATAATAAGGACTATCAGGAAGTGGACAAGTGACATTGAAACAGGGGTGTTAGGGTTCAATAATTTATCTCACTTTTATACATATTTCTTAACTTAAGCCTATAAACTTATTTACAACAAATCAACTCCTGTTTGTTTATGTACTTACTAAGGTTTTTACTGAGTATGTTTGCTTAAATAATATGCTGAGAAACTGCTGTTTTTAATAACCATGATGGGACCACGATGGCAGAGTGGTATACTCTCGCTTCCCACCTCTGAGGCCTGGGTTCGGTTCCCTAAAGTGTTAAAGCTGGTAGTTGCTTGCCGTTGGTTGGCAGTTTACAGTACAGAACCCTGACGAACTGTATGTACTGGTTTCCTGTGCCCTTCCAACTACCCGCTGTGATATGACCTATGCAGTGTTGAAAGTGACATAAAACCCCAAATAAATAAATTTATATCCACAAGGCATTTGTATAGCCATAAGAAAGGCTTCTGATATTGTGTATTGGTACAAAAATCTACCTCCTGTCAAAATCTTTACTGGGGTTAAAGCACACTTGTGACGTCATTCTATTGTTAAAAGTGTGCATTATTTTTAGGTAATGCACACTTTTTGTTCTAATTTATAGACACCTGAAACAATCAAAGGGTGCCCATTTTCTAGACCAGAAAATTGTACATTACAAAATGATTCACCTTTTCATCAATAGGATGACATAACAAGTGTGTTTTAATTCTAGTAAATCAGTTGAATTATCCAGTTCATTTGCCCAAAAAGTGTTTTAAGTTACAAACAGTTCTGAGTTATAAACAAATTATTAGAATCACTTTTATTCCTGCAATCCATATTGGAGTAAAAATTCTACACAACTGATGAAATACCAGAAACCAATATAAACACATGGGCAATATACAAACGCAAATATAAAAATAGCCACAAATCAAGTGTATTGCGATTTAGGTTAATTACTTTGTCAAGAGGTTTTGAAACAATTCCATAAAAATGGAATTATTTCAGGGGGTTGTATCCAAAAGTTGGTGAGCTTTAAGTTCAGTAAAGTATTCAAAAGTGTGCCTCACTGGGAAAATAACGCACACTTTTACTTGACCCCTTTGGGGTCTCGTAAAGTGTGCATTATTTTCCCAGTAAGGCACACTTTTTCATACTTTACCTATCACTTAAATGACAAAATTTATTTTATGTAAATCGCCACTAACATTGAATGAGCTTTATTCTGATTTGTCATGCCCTTATTACAATGGGGCATTGCATTGTGTAGAATGGATTATATGGGCCGAATCTTCTATTCAGCCCATTATTTACCTTATTTTGACTCTTGAATCCAAAGGGACTGAATGATACAGCTGCTTTGCAAAATCCATTATGTTTATGTGATATTTTGTTGATATATTAATTTGTGTCACTTGCCTATGCACTACTAATAACCTAATAGTAAAGCTATACCAGCAATATGTTTTCCACCTCTTTATTACAAGTTCCATCCATGATTTATTTACTAAAAGTTGACTGGTCATTAAATTTTCACCAGACTTGTCCAAAGATCAATATAATGAGCTTTTCACTGTCTATAAAAAACCCTGCCATTGCAACAAATGAAAAAGGGGGTCCGGCGTTTATGTCCCTTGTAACCCTAACAACTAAAGTCAGCTCACCAGTATTTCCAAGATGTTGTCAGAAAGCTGATTCAAACCCGCAACCACTAAAATGAGAACAAAATGACATTTGTCTTATTTGTTTACCACTAGGTCAATAAAACCCATGATATAAAACTCTGTGGAGTATTCATATATATTGTGAGCTAGCTATTTCACCTGTAGAATATTAAGGATACTCAAGAGACAAAGAAATGTAATGAAAACCACAGTACCTTGGCCCTTTCAGATAACTGCATCTATTATCACAGGATATTTTGTTTATGGACATGTTGATTGTGGTTTTGAAAAATGCTACACAATGGGGGATATAAATAATGGTTGCAGTTGCCCTTAAGCCTTAAGTTCCCTCTTTTAGTACTTATTTGACAGTCAAAAAAATTTTGAAAAGGCTAAAAGGTACACAACTTTCCCCATGTAAATTGAATCACAAAGTCCTGAATACTTATTATGAAACTTTTCAAAATGAAAAGGGGACGATTTAACCAAAGCGATTTGACATAATAATGTAATTTTCTGTCATCAATAGCCACTGAAGGCAGATAATAGATAATGAACTGCAAGATAGCTACTTTGTATACTCGATGACAGACCATTTACATTGAGAAATTCTAGAAAGGCAAGTAATATACCCACATTTACCTGAGACAATGGA
Source organism: Sabellastarte sp. h YS-2021 (assembly GCA_964017235.1). Classification (NCBI taxonomy): domain Eukaryota; kingdom Metazoa; phylum Annelida; class Polychaeta; order Sabellida; family Sabellidae; genus Sabellastarte; species Sabellastarte sp. h YS-2021. The sequence goes on along the minus strand of OZ024927.1, from coordinate 160,631,572 downwards.
ACACACATTTATACACAAAAGGCTACAAAAGTCCCAACTGTCCTACTTGGTTGACATATCAAATAATAATCCCAATTGGGCATATATACTAGTTCATTCTAAGTTATGCACACATTATATAACATTTTGGAATCACCTCACATGCAAATACAGTAGCCCTAAGGTGTCCTTAACCCAAAGTCTAAAGAAATCCATTTTATGATTAGATGTTTTGTCTAAAATTGTATTTTTATTGATCCAACTTTTGATTTTTGGCCAGCAGATGTTATTGAGGAATGTCAATATACCAGGATAAGGCCAGGAAATTTACATATAGTTCTTTTTCAGCCTAAAATCTATAGGTGGGCTTATAGCAGTTACGTTTACAAAAATTTTTATCCTTGGCTCAATTTCAGCCAATAAAATAAAGGGGCTTAATGTGACCTAAGGTAATGCACATTGTGAAAAGGGCTTTAGGTTAATTATTTCATGTGGAAAAAGGGGAGGTGACCCCAGTGAAGCGTGTATATTATAAAATTACAAAATAAGATACTGTGGTTGCAGTTTGTTGGGATATCCCCCAACTAGGAGTTAGGAGAAGAGATAGCAGCTTTGAATGCCATGCCCACTTGTTCCGAAGTATTCTGGTCTTGAGTCATATACCTCCACACTGCAATGGAGGTCCACATGCCATGACTTGAATGCAATGGTGGCTTCTGATCTTCTAAAGCTATGGAAAATTATGCCTGCATGTGGCAAATAAAATTTTTTACAAGATTCATTTCAAACTTTTTCACAATCTTGAATCAGTCAGGGGTAACCATAAGGTCCAGGACCTAAGTTGAAACAAAGGAGAGTCGGAGTAATCTGGAGTGGTTCTAAGTAGGTGCTGTATGGCTTAGACAGGACACAAAATATGGAATCATGCAGTGCAGCCAACTTAATAATGTTGACTGTATCTTTGGTCTGCATGAGTTTAGACCATTTCATAATGATATGACGGCAAGGTGGCCCAAAAATGATGTCTGCTCTTGCCAATTGTTTCAGTGGGGAATGAAATTTTGTGAGGCACTAGGTTAGAGATCCTAAGACAAGAAAAGTAGGCCATCAAGTAAGCTGCCTTGTACACATGGCCCATGTATAGAGTATTGCATAATGAAACCATTCTTTTCAACAATGCAATGTCAATGATTGCATTCATCCTAGCTTTGAAAGGTCATGTTGCCATGCAAGGCCCCAAATTCTAATTGCCACTAGGATGTTTAACATTTCTAACTGCGCTATGGCAAAATTCTTGTATCCTAGGGGATTTTGAGTGCATAAATTTGGTTTACAAAAACTCCTCTCAAGCCCTCTAAACAAGCATCTAGCTTGATTTCACCTGCCACAGGGTTATGGTCAAAAAGGCCTTGCCATTAAAAGGAGGGAGAAATGTTTGGAACCAGTTATTGTCTTAATGAAAACTATTGGGAAGGACAATGTGATTATTACATGTGATTATTGTAGTTATCTCTAAGTACACTAAGCATACAATTCAGAAAACCCCTTGCATATTTCATGCACTTGCTGATGTATGAAAGAGCCCCAAGCAGGGGCTTTAATTCATTTTTGGTGCGAGAGCTGGACAAATCGGCCCTTTGCCCCTCGGCAAATCGGCCCACTAAAAAAGTTGGCCTTGGGCAAATGGGCCTCCTAAAAAGTCGGCCCTGGGCAAACCGGCCCCTAATTTACAACAATTAGCTTTGAATATTTTCCCTATTCAGTTTTTTGGCTGAAATGAGTGTTACTTATTTGTGTTGCTTATTGTTACATAACTGACACTGCAAAGTGTGTTGCCTAACCCTAATAGGCAATTTACAGCTTATACATAGATCCATTGGTATTTTTTTTTCTTATAATGATATCATGTTACTTTGAGCTTCCAAAGCTGAATGATAATTGAAGAAAAAAGAAGCCTTTTTATAGAGGAAATGCATCGTGGAATTGTAATCAGTCTCTTGTTATAATAATGAGTGGATAAATATGCATTACAATGTTATCACAATAGTGTCAATTGTTTATGTGTTGGTTGACTAAGTGTAATTAACACATAGCAAAGATGTCAAGATATTGAAATCAATCCCTTGTAACCTATGTACAACAAAACTTGTTTATTATTAAAAGTACAACTACATTGTCTGCACAGCCTCTGCTGATGGGATCATAACTTTAGTGATGTTTGGTATTTTTTAGTGTAGGGAATACTAGCTAAAACGTTAAACAAACAGTACTAGACATTAAAAGCTGGTTGTTCCTCTTGATGTCTATGCAGAGGATTATATCATCTCCCCCCCCTTATGGGCATCAAAGAGAACAATGGGAGACCTAATATTATTAATTTTATATTTTAAATAGGTAATATTTTGTCTATTGTAGATACATAAAACTAACCCCAATGTCTAGGGGGTGTGAAATTGTGAAAAATACATAAAACATATGTACACTTATCTATCTATATCTAGGGGTCCAATTTGACCATAAATTAGTTTATAGGGGGCCGATTTGACCAGCTAATATTATTTTGGGGGCCGATTTGACAAAGGGCGGATTTGTCTATAATTCTTTGGTGCACATGGCCCAAGCTTGCTACTGAAGACAAGTTTTTTCTTGGGGTATGGACACTGTGAAGTTGACTGTGTCTACTTTGACCCCCAAACATGATACTTTTCTATGAGGCCTGATAATTTTTCTGAGATTTAGTTGAAAACCTAGGTCTTTAAGGAGTGTGGCCAGATAGTCAAATGCAAGCATCACTTTTAGAAGGCAGAGTAATACCAATGATGTCATTGACTGAATGTATGACGTCATGACTTTGTGAGGCCATGACATGAAACACAGTAACAGTTATACATTGAAATATGGACTTACATGCCTGAAGCCAAATGGTAAACATGTATCAATATAATAATTTTGATGCTTTAGGCCTAATAAATCATAAACTTAAGGGTCAATTTTTATGTGTCTAAAGGCTCTGCTGGTATCAATTTTGTAAAAGTGCGAACCTTTGCCTAGTTTCTTGACCTTACTAGTGATGTGATCAATAGAGGAAGTGTAAGAAGAAAGGGTGTACTTAGCTAAGATTCCTTATCAATGTTTGAATTAACTGCATGATTTTTTGGAAAACTTAAGTCTATAATGATATTTTTTCGTTGAGCCCTGTTTCCCCCTAGTCACAAAGGGTGAAACGTGAAGTGAGCTACAGGCTGTGAAAAGGGATGCAAAAAGGTCCTAAAATTGCCTGAAATTCACCCTCACCTTTATGTAGGCTTCCACATCATTAGGGAATTGAGTGGCAGAGAGATGATTTTTATCCTTATGATCAAGACCATGGAAATGTCCTCTTGAAGTCCAAGGGAAACCCATACCTAATAATTAAGTAAGACTAATTGCTTGCCTGAATAGTCCTTTATGACAGCTTCCCATTTTCAACATTTCACTGAGATTTCACTTTTTTTTTTTTTTTTTTTTTTTATTCATAGCTATAATGATTTACAATAGAGTATATAGTATAACAATGGAAAAAAATTAATATGTACGCATTAATTTCACATACAAAAAATAGACATATTATTATTGTTTTCATACACGCAACTTGCCACAAAAAAAAGACGATGCACACACACACACAAAGGGGACGCTACACTCACACTCTGATGCATTGTGACAAGTTTGTATACAGGAATGCACTCACAATAATCCATACAAAGTGCAAAAATGTGTCTCTGATGTATTCAACTCGTTTTTCTTATTGTATATATTGTGTAGAACATGTAGCTTAGACTTTAAAATTATTAAAAATTCCGTAAAATTAATTTCCTTTTTGCAATTTTTAACTTTGTTTATGTACCATTTACCTATAAGTATGAGGTAGTTAATACAGTAAAATAGGGGGTTTTGGTATAAATTTAGCCCCAACATAATTTCACAAACAGTAAAATGTATATTAATATCAAAAGTGTCTTTTATTTTTTGGGACATTTTTTCCCAGAAAACTTTACTACTGCTACAGTAATATAAATGGTGTTCTAGTGTGTCTATTGACATGCAATAGTCACACTTTGGACTATCAGTTAGTTTCCACTTGTGTAAGTTTTCTTTGCAGTTTATAATTCTGTGAATTACTTTATACTGAAAACTTTGATAATATGGCTCACTAATAACTTTGAATGGTAGGGTGTAAGTGTCTTCCCATGAATGATTTTCCAGGAATGTAAATAGATTTGACCATGTATTTTGGGATGTTGGTTGTTTGACAGTTCTACTAATTAATTCTTGATATATCTGTTGCGGCTTTATTTCTGTTATTTCTTGCAATTTTGTTCTCACTCGTCCATATATTTTGTCTGGTAGTCTATTACTGTCACCAATCGTAGTTTGATCTTGACGTGTAATTTTAGCCAAAAATGTTGAAGTGTTCACAATATTTCTTAATCTTAGATATTGTAAAAAGTTTAAATTCCAATCCAATTTAGTATTTAAATTGGTATTGTCTAGTGTTTTTCCTGTTGCCATATTTATAATATCAATTATCTTTGTGCCATAATTTTTAGTGGTATTACACAGACCAAACATCTTTGGTGTCAAACTGCTTCCATCTGTTTGTATGAAAGCAGAGTTAAAAATATATTCATTAAGAACTTCACATTTTGAGCTTGGTTCAACATTTTTAAAGTATATCCAGTTTTCTAGCACCTGTTTATGAAAGGCAGATTTACAATTCTTTGTTTGATTTAATGGTAGCTTATGGTTTAGGTTTGAAAATTTCAAGTTCAACAAATCTAACATTAAGGTTTTCCACTTATTTTGTCTCGTATCTGAGAGTCTTTTTATCCAAGATATCTTAGCTGTTTTATGAACAGAAATTATGTCAGGCATTTTCAAGCCTCCATCACTTATGTTACCTATGATCGTGTCCTTTTTAATTTTTGCTGTTTTGTTACCCCACAAAAATGAAAATAAAATTTTATTGATCTCATTTAATATTTGGTCTGGTGTAAACAGAACAGAAAATAAAAAAGACACTTGTGGTAAAATTAAGGATTTTATAATCGTTACTTTGCCTTTTAATGACAAATTTCTTGAAGACCATATATTAGTTAGCACTTTCATTTTATTGAGTCTTTCTTGATAATTTAATTTTACAGATTCATTTTTATCATATGAGAACCAAATACCCAAGGTTTTAAATGGGCCTTTGTTGTATTTAAGTATATCATGTCCCCAGTTAGAATCAGTTGTTGAAGTTAAACCAATTGGAATGATTTCAGATTTCTCTAAATTTACTTTTAAGCCAGAGACTAAGGAGAATCTTTCAAAAAGGGAGATAGATCGTTGGACTGACTGAAGATCTGCCAAAAAGAGGGTAGTATCATCTGCCAGTTGAGCTATCTTGAACTCTCTTTTCATTAGACTGATGCCCTTTATATCTGTATTACTTCGAATACTTATGGCAACAAGTTCGGCTACTAATATGAATAATAAGGCAGATATGGGACATCCTTGTCTGACAGACCTTGATACATCAAATGATTCTGTGTAATAGCCATTGTTTCCAACACAAGATTTTATATTTTGATATAGTATTTTGATCCAAGTGATGAATTTTTCTCCAAAATTGAAGTGGGTGAGACACTGCCACAATAAAGACCATTCTATGCTATCAAATGCTTTCTCAAAATCGATCAAAGTAATATAGCCTGTAATATTGTTCATTTTTGATGCAGACATTACATCTTCAATAGTTCTTATTGCTTCACCAATGTATCTACCTTTGATATATCCTACTTGGTCTTCATTAACTATTGTACCTATAACTTTTTGTAGTTTCTGAGCTAGTGCTTTGGTCAATATTTTATAATCTGTATTAAGCAGACTAACCGGTCTCCAATTCTTTAAATAACGAATATCCTTGTCCTTTTTTGGAATCAAGTTAATAACTGCTAATCGTTGATCTTGACTTAGCTGGCCATTTAGAAAACAATAATTGTAGCATTCAACAAGTAGCTCTTTAATGTCGTTCCAGAAAAATTTATAAAAATTTGTGGTTAGCCCATCACTACCTGGAGATTTATCATTTGATAACTTTTTTAAAGCATTTAAATAATCCTCAGTAGATAGTTTTTCCTCACAGGATTGTTTATCTTCTTCTAACAGTTTTGGAATATTACTGTTTAAAAAGAATGTGTCTATATTGTTTGAAGTTGAGCTATTTAATTTTGAGGTATACAGTTCTTGATAAAAGTTCCTCTGTTCTTTTAATATTTCATTTGGTTTTGTTATTTCCATTTTTGTACCTGTAATAAGTTTTTTTATATATTTGACATCATGATTTCGTTTTTCAAGGTTTAAGAAGTATTTGCTATTTTTTTCTCCCTCTTCAACCCATTTAACTTTTGACCGTATAATTGACCCTTGAAGCTTAATTTTTTGGCAATTTTCCCATTCTTCTTTTACTGTTAAATATTCATTGTAGTTGTCCTTATTATAATGCAGTGAATTTTCCAAGTGTATTAACCTATTTGCCAGTTCGGTTTCTTTTTGTTTGTTTTCTCTTGATTTTCTAATGGAATAGTCTATTGTTTCACTTCTTACTTTACATTTAACAAAATCCCATAACATTGCCTTATTATCCATTTTGACATATTTTTTTAAATTAGCAATTGTTTCTTTAATACATTTTACGAAATTCAAATCATGAAGTAAACTATTGTTGAATTTCCAGAATCCTTTACCTCTTTTTTGAGTATCTAGACATTCCATTTCTATTATTACTAAACTATGATCTGAACTATTACCTGGTTTAATAGAAGATCTTTTTATGTGATACTGTAAAGCTGTTGAAATAAGCCAAAAGTCTATACGAGATTGAACTAATCCTGATTTAGACATCTCTCTTCTGCTGTATTGTAATTTTAGAGGATTTTGGATCCGCCAGATATCTATCAATTCCATTTCATTCATAAAATTATTAAGTTCTTTATTATATTTGGATCCACTTTCTTTTGAGGGACTTTTTTTGTCAATATTGAAATTGAGGCATGTATTAAAATCACCTCCAATGATAATATTGTGACCACTGTAATTCATGAGTAATTGTCTAATGTATTCTAAGAGCATTACTTGTTCATTTGGTTTATCTTTAGTTGGAAAGTACACTGTTACAATTATGCATGAAGTGTTTTGTATCTCACATTCCATTAAAATTAATCTACCATAATTGTCTTTTATAATATTTTTAACACTTATAGTTGAAGCCAGTTTATCAGGAATTAAAATAGCAACACCACGACTGTTACTTGTGCCATGTGAAAAATACATTTTCCCACCCCATTCATTTTCCCACAAAGATTCAACGCTTTCATCAGAATGTGTTTCTTGGAGCATAGTTAATCCAAAGTGTTGATTTTTTAACCAGTTAAATATATTTTTTCTCTTTTGGCTATTCCTAATGCCTCTACAATTAAAAGAGTTAAGAGTTATATGTTCATAATCCATGGGTATTTGCAGAAAGAATGGACATCTACTAGTCTGGCATGCATGGTCTGACACATTAGCATCCAGAGAATAGTCAACAAGCCTTGTTCACAATGCATGTACACAACAAGAACGGACAAGATACAACAGAAAAACAAAAATAAACATGTAAATATCATTGCTATTCACAGGCTTTAACAATGGAAGATAGTGGAAATTAAGATGATTTGCTAGGTACTCTGTTAGGAGGATGTTTTTTCACTTGGGTTCTTTTACTACTTGGCAACCATCATTTGTAACTTACAGTTACTCTAACTAAAAGTTAAACAATTACATTAGGTAAGTATGGTAAATATTTCTAGTGCTTCAACTTTAAGACACTCATCTGCAAACCTTAAGTGATAAAATAACTTTTGAGTGTTTCGATACATAAGTTTTGATAAATAACCATCTTCATAGAGTCTATGTTTAAAGTTACAAGTCAGAAGATTAGCAGTTGACATATTAGACATCAGTATGTTCAAGTGTTGGATTATTTACCAATTTGTCATCTTTCTGAGCAATGCAACACATGAATACTAATGTGGAAATCAATCGTATATAAGAAGGTTACATTTAAATTAGTCATTTTGAAATTCAGGGATTAGTACACTCGACATCATGTAAGTACAATTGTTAAACTATTTACTAAGTTGTCATGTAAATACCAGTTAATAACCAGGTAGCATCAAACAATGGACATCAGGTAAGTGAAGTTATTAAGCTAGTTCTCAATTCGTGTGCATTATTATCTGACTGAATATCCAACTCTTTTTAAATTTTTTTTTTTTTTTTTTAATTAATTTAAAAATTAAGGGTATGTTTCTGATAGCTATATTCTTTCACAAATAAGTACAAATATTACATCATTTACAAATTTTTGAGCAGAAGTTGGAACACATACACAACATAATCTATGAGAACATATGAAAAATTACTTACCAATTTATCAACAATAGAGAAACAGGGTAACTATTAATGACATTTCTACTTACTATTAACATAAAGCAAGTTTTAAGTGGTGCAATATATAAGTTTTAATAGGTTCCCATGTTCAGTGAATATGTGCTTAAGGTTACAAGACAAACGACTAGCAATTAATCAATCGGACTTTGTTGAGTCCAAGTGTTAGATTATTCACCAATTTATTGTTATTTTGAGCAATGCACACATATGAACACTTACTAAGAAATCGATTGTGTATAGTAAGTTTACATTCAAATTAATCATTCAGAAGTTTGAAATTAATACCCTCACATCGTATAAGTACAATTTTTAAACTATTTACTGATTTGTCCGGTAAATACCAACATAAACATGTGGACTACATCTAAATTCAAATTTACCCCTTACAAATTAAAAAGAAATGGGAACAAGGGACATCCTATAAGTGTAATTATTAAAATACTTAACAGTTTATCCGCATTATTATCTAGTTGATTATCCACATCTTTTACAATTAACTTAAAAATTATGGGTATATTTCTGCTAGCTATATTCTTTTATAAATGAATACAAATATAACATCATTTACGAATTTTTTAGCATAAGTTGGATCACATACACAGCACGATCTACATAGACATACCAATAATTACTTGCTGATTTATCATTGTAATTGAAAGTGATACATTACATAAGTTTTAATAATAATCAGTGAATCTATGCTTAAAGTTACAAGACAGAGTAGCAATTAACTTGTTGAATTTCGATGAATTCAAGTGTTGGATTATTTACTAATTTGTCATCATTTTGAGAGATACAACACAATTGTGTACAGATCAAGAAACCAATATGTGCAGTAAATCTACATTCAAATTAATCATTTAGAAATTGATACACCTGACATCAGGTAAGTACATTTGTTAAACTATTAAATTTATTTGTCATATTAATGCCAAATGATAAAGATGTGGATTAAGTCTGAATCAACTTTACCACTTAGCAATATAAGAATCAAACAATGGACATCACGTAAGTGCAATTATTAAATCATTTACCAAATTAATTTGTCTGTATTATTATCTGGCGTAATATCCAATTCTTTTTCAATTAATTTAAAATTATTATTTTTGTGATAATTATATTCTTTAACAAATGAACACCAATATTACATCACTTACTAATTTTTAGCAGAAATTGAAACACCTACACAACATAATCTACAAGGACATACCAAAAGTTACTTGCCGATTTATAATCCATAGAGAAAGAGTTACTGTCAATGACGTCTTTTAACATGCACTAAACAATAATACAGAGTTACTAAGTTAATCCCAGTGATTTTAAGTTCGTTTTTAATATAACATGAATGCGCAAACAGGCTATTATCTGTCTATAACATTTGCACATTTCAAAGTATCAATGGCAATTTTCTAATAGAAAAGCATAGCACTTTAAAAAATTAAATTAGCTTATCAAATAAAACAAATAGTTAGAAAATTCATTAACCTTTAGAAAATTTGATTAGCGTTTCAAAGCAATGTGATTTACTGTTGGTACATGTCAACTAAATAGCTTTTGACTCAGTTGCTACTGATAGTTTGGTTTGACCTGCATTTAACAGTTCAGAGAACCTTACAATCTATATTCAGTGTAGTTCCTATCAATAGAGCTTATAATAGTTATTATAAATGTCAAGCAAATAAACAAAGTTTTGAGTGATGCAACACAAAAGTGTTAATAACTGACTGTGTTCAGTAGGTTTATGCTTAAATTTATGCGTCAGGAAATTAGCAATGAATACATTGGGTTTCAGCTAAGTCCAAGTGTTGGAATTTACTAACTTGTCATCATTCTAAGTGATGCGACACATAAGTACTGATTAAAACCATGTACAAAAAAGAAAAAATAATAGCTATGTAATAGTATGTCTACACTTAATTTTGCAACTTAGAAACTTAGGACTTAGAACTGGTCATCAGGTAAGTACAATTATATACCAATTTGTGAACATTATTTCATTTGTAAACCTATTACTTAACACATGAATACGAATGTTATCTCTTGTACAAACTTTTGAGCAAATATTGAAACACACGCACAATATAACATTCAAGGACATACAGAAAGTTACTTGACAAGTTTATCAATAACTGAGAAACAGTTACTTGATCATACTAATCACATTTTTACTTACAATAAACAATGATACAGAGTTACTAAGTTTACAAGTTTTTTCTTTACTTGACTTTGAATTTGTCTCTCAGAGTGGTTAGGATATCTCCTAACCAGTTCGTTCCTTGCCAGCTTGTGGGATCAAGAATTTTGTCATCATGTAATTTAATGCCCGCCCCCCATACAGTATCATGTGGATTTGCTTCAACAAAAGTTTCCGTGGTTGTTTTGAAATGGTTTAACAGTTTTGGATTTTTGGAGAATTTTAGAAACACTGCTGTTTTCATAACATTTTTGGCTTTTTTCTGATACCATTCATCTTTGCGTTTAATGTCTGTTTTGGCCACCCTGTCACCAATCCTCTTCATTGCCACTGGGTCTGACTGCAGCATCACCAACCGTGCTGCTTGAGCATCTCCAAAGAACATGCACAATTCGTTTTGGTACATTTGCTCACTACAGTTATATAGCGTGTTGCCTTCATGGAAAGTAGCAGGGAAGAAGTTGCTATATATTGATGTTCTTCCATGAAATGCCAAGAAGCCATTTCCTCTACGTATACCTTTGTCAAAAAAGTTTATTATTTCAGCTAATTCAAAGGCTTTGGCATAATTGTACACTTTTCTGTTGAAGGTGATTTTATCTCCCTGTAGTTTTGCAGCATTATCTCTCTTTTTTGCTTCTAAGTATAATGGATAAAGCAACTTTCTCCTATTTTGGATTTCTGTAGGATAATCTTCTCTGATAATGTATGGCGAGTTTTTAAGTGAGTTCTTTTTCCACCATATTCTGTTGCGATCACTTTCTAGTACAAATTTGGCTATGATCGGTCTTGGTGGTCCATTTTCACTATATCTCCCAATTCTGTGACAGTTTGCTATCAAAAATTTTTCGACTTCCATATGGTTTAATCCAAAGACTGAGATAAGGAACTGCTTGAGCACTATAAATGTATCGTTTCCATTTTCTTCTGGAATGCCATCAAAAAGAAGGTTATTTCTTCTTGAGTATGACTCTTGTGACAGTATTTGTTCCTTCAGAAGCCTATTTTCGCTTTCAGTTGCCTTAAGTTCATTTTCAAGTAACTCAATGTAATCATGAGTTTTGACCAATTCTTCAGTTTTTTTCTCTAGAGTGTCTATTCTTTTACTTTCAAATTCTACTGATTTTTCCAGGGCTTCAAATTTATTTTTGAATTCCCCAAGTTCTTTACTTATTTGATGTAGTGTTGTTTTTATTTCTTCGATGCCTTCTGTTCGCTCGCAAATGTCACTCACCTTACTTATTAACTGTTTCCATTGAGAACATGTAGGATTTTCTGCAAGTTCACTATCCACAAGGGCAGGTTTGTTTCCATGAGTAATTTTAGCTTTCTCAGCCATGTCACTTGTTTTACAACTTACACTTTCCTTTGACTTTTTTTCTTTGGGAGATAGCTTTTCCCCACTTTTGTGTAATTTTCTTTTGGCTTTTACCTTATGTCCTGGCATAGCCTAAATAAGCTTTTATATAGTTTTTAATTTAAACCACTTATATATAGTCTTAAGTATAACACATTATAACAGTCAATCTTTGTAACACAAGATGATTATGTTGGTCTCCAGATAACAAGGGTTCTGTATTTAGTAAAGCAATGAGTTCACACAGTATTACCAAGTTATTCCCAAGTATTCTGAATAGGGTGAGTGTTTTGTTTATATTTACAAGACCAAGTTCTATCTGGTATAAACACAATCAAACACAAAGCTTGTTTTTCAAGTCACAATGCATTGATTTCCAGTACACTAATTTCACATAATATTGATAATGTTTGTGACAACGTATTAGTGTTTGTTTACATTGTAACTTCAAAGTGCATTTTTTCTTGTCCCCAGTGTTCCAGTATTATTACTAGTGCTAATTTATCATGTTTACCTTGGTTTTGTCCACAAGTTTGATTAAGAATCTATTGTTTGGATTTCACACTTGGAATGTCCACAACCTTGTAAAATAATCCTTTGTTTGAATTTACACTTGACTGGTTATTGTTTCTTGGCACTTATATAGCTCCAAATCACATATTGTTAAAAACTCTATTTTAAAGTGATTTTGGATATTTAATCACCTCAAATATGTCCTGTTAGGTTCTCTAACTATTGTTCTTTCTGTTCTCCATATTTTAATGTCAACTACTGTGTTTATCCACTTAATTTCCATTAATATTTACAGAGCCTATTTTACCATTGTTTTACCATGTGCTTCCATTCTGAGGGCTTGTTTTTTAACTTTATTGTGTATAGCTAGTCAATATTTATCATCTGAAAAAAAATTGATCTTATTTGCTTTTGAATTCTGATGGTCATTATGTCAATTATTGCTTTGATCATTTTTATCATTCTAAACAAAATTACCAGAAGCAGGTTTTAAAACTGGAGCCTTGATATTAAACAATTTACAATCACCAAGCTCCTAAATAGAGGTGGTTTCTAACACCTGAAATCTATTACATAAGCTAAATTGGTCATTGGTGTTGTAATTGACCTGAGACTGGTTTTGTTTAGTGAAGGCTCTTTTTTCAGTCAAATTTTGTTTGGGGCTGTAATTTGGTTTCCAAACCTTTAACACTTTGTTGTGAATATCTCATAGACTCCAATTTACAGACAACCTGGTCATTTTCAATACACATTTTGTGTTAAGTGACCTAACCTTGCTTAAGACCTTGCTTTGAACACAATTGTTGGTTTTATCTGCCAAATTTTTTTGACTTGTGCCTATGTTATTTTACAAAACCAGGCCCAGTCTGCTCTCCAGTTAAGACTCGTTAGATATTTGCACATTGAATTATATACAGTTCATGATTTATACATTCTAGCACTTTCTGGCCTGTCCCAAATGACTTTCATTCTGTTGGATATGACCTTGAGATTCTGGCACTACACCTTTGCAGTGCTTTAGTCATTTTTAGAAGCAAGGCACGGTAATCCTTGGCTGTGTGTCTGTACTCATCGTCCTGGAATACACACATTGAACAAATATGTCTGTAAAAGTTTGAACCCAAGTCATGGCCTGATTTGTGTTGAACCTTTCTGGCAGAATTTGCAAGAGACAGCTTTTGTTTTCCCTTTTGTGTGAATTTAAGAGTGGTTTTGAGCATATCTTTGAGCATGAGTACGCCAAATTCTATCAATTTTATGAGTATCATTCCATTGAACTTTGCCTTCCTCCATCTTGCAAGCAAGACGGCATGACCACCCTTGGCAGATGCCTACGCTTTTTCATGCGCATCCTCCATAAGACCAGCCAAGCACTCGAGCATGAAATGTTTCATGTCTAAATCAGACTCATCTCTCGTGGCAAAACCTGACACCAAGATAAATTATCATAAGGAATGCGAGATTTGGACTGTCTGCCTAACACATAATTCTGGGGCCAGGGTATCTGATATTTTACAAAAATATTCTCTCCCCCCTCTGGCTCTTAACTTAACCTTGGTGTGTGGCCAGTTGTGCCAATGGACTCGCTGTGAAGTCTGTAGGGAATTTAATGCGGGAACCACCAATTCCTGCTGCTAAGTTGATGCTGGTGTCTACTTCTGGCAATCAAAGGTTCAGGGGTCACCTGCTGCTGTATAAGAGCAACACCACTAATGTGAGAAGAACCATTTGGCAGCTTATTTTGAACTTTTTCCTCAACTGTGTCTATTCTGACATTCAACTTCTGCAATTCCCCTCCAGAATCTGGCTATTAATGTCATTATTTTGCTGAATAACTGTCAGAGTCATTAGAACTTTGATCTTCCTCAACAAAGTGGCCGTTTTCAGGAATAGTCAATGTAGTTTATAAAAGGCTTAAATATCAGTATTTCTGAAAAATATGCTGCCCATGAGCAAGGTTTTGTTTAATGCGGACTCTTATGCAAGAGAGGAATTACATGAATAAAATAATTGTGATAAATTGCTGACCTTAGCAAGCAAGCACCAGCTTTCCACATGAGGTCAGGCAGGGATTCAAATTCTGATCTCAGAGGTGTTAGGGGAGTGTGCTACGACTTCGCCATCCTTGCCCCTGTGATTTGTTGTACTAAAATGAAAAGCTTAACAAAAATTAAGAAAATTGATAGCAGAAAAACCAAGCAAAATATTTTGGCTTTGATGGATCTTGTAGATTTTGTAAGTATATTGTGCTTTGGTATTTTGAGATTCTAAGTGATTATTATCACTTTGCAAGAAGTTGAGTATTGTCCTCTAGCATTGTCCAATTCTATAAGTGACTATTATCACTTTCCAAGTACTTTAGCATTGTCCTCTAGCATTGTGAGATGTTAAAATGATTATTATCAAAATTATTTTTTCGTTCATTTTGCAAATCAATAAAACAATGTCAAGAGTAATTAAACATCAAGCAGTTAATCATGTAAAAATACATTGGAAACTATAAAATGTGAGATGTTTCACTATATTATTTACTTTTGAGAACTGCATAAATATCCTTCAGGGAGAGTTCTCTTTTCATGTCTGAAAATAGTGACAAATCCTCTTTCTGTTATCAACCATTCCATGTGGAGATAAAACAGAAACCTCCATCCACAATTTACTGTTTTGGTCAGGGCCCAAACGCCCGTGGTGCAACAATCAGATAATTGTGGTATTGCCATGTAATTATCATTCTCCAAGGGAAACAGCCCAGTAAAACACAAGCCTGCGTTAATATATCTTATTTTACTATTACTGAGTATTTCATTCACCACCATCATTGTATTATCATTAATTCAAGCATACTTAAGATGCACGTTAGTGTCATGAGTTTATCTGTTCAGGAAATATTGCGACTTTGCATTTATAGAATTTAATGCAGTTTGGCTAGTGAGAGAAGCACGACAAAAACGTGTATAAATTAAGCCAAATATAAATTTGGATTAGAAGATTTACTGACAATTGCAAAGCCACAGGCTTGTGGAACTGGTACTCAGGAACTAAATTTTTTTTCTGAGCAGGCACACAGAAAATAAGTAAACATGACAAAGATGGAATTGTCATTTCCACAGGAAAGGACTGGTTGCTACATGTCTAGAAATGGAAGTTGCGGTAGTTGCAATCTTGTTTGTGAATAAGGCATAGGGATTCATATGGCAGAGTGAATCACCCTGGTTGATATATATTAGTCATAATCAGAAACTATTTTCAGAATAAATTGGTAAATGTTACACATTAAGGGAACATAGGCTAGCTGGACCAAGAGAAATGGAGAAGGTGCTAGTGAATGTGGCATATAATAGATCAGTTACCAGTTATGTTGCTTAAGTGATTATTGATCGATAAAGTAATTTTCATCATGTTTCTAGCCAAAAAGGTCCGGATTGCCCTGGGTCTATGCAGACATGAAAGAATGCTTCAATAATGTCGACCTTTTGTGTCGCAAGAAACTTGTTTTTCAGAACTTACATAGTAGCTGTGAGGCCAAATATGGTCTACAATTGTCCTTTTAGCAGGTTTCTGCATTCCATGATTACTGGGGGGACAAGACATTTTTGATTGCCATGGCCATATATGACATTAAAACCTATTTTCTTTTACATATATTTTGGTCAATATGTTTATGACATTGTACATCAGATGCATGATTTTCCTCAGTCTAGTCTAAAGTGCCCCACTCTGTCAAAATCTAGAAGGATGCCATACTGAAGTATCAACTCAACAACCGTTCATCAAAATAGTCTACAAGGCAGATACAGAAATCCTATAGTATATAAAGTTATGTGCAGCTGAAATTTACATCTGTTTATGTCTAGAATTGTGGGGTCTCTTTTGTCATTTATTATGTGAGATGGCGGCTAGTTCTTGTTCTTAATGTCCCTGGATTTTTTTTCACACTCATGTATGTGCATTGGTCTAAGTGGATTAAATCCAAAGGAACTGACCATTTTTGGCTTTGCAGCACATACTTGGGCATTGTTCCAAACATACAATGATATATTTTTAATTATCATCAGAAATTGTCTCCATATACTTTTGCATCCCTGCAGGCCCCACAGTATCATAATTGTTATTTGGGGAAATAGCATTTTTGACTGTAGTTTGAAGGTCTGAACGGACCATTTAATCACAAGGATCACTTTGATGCAGTTTGTCAAAGTTATTTTGAATATAACTACTAATCTTTTGGCCAGGGGGTACAAGAAGCAAAAAAAATATGTGGTTTAACATTACGTAGTAGTATACATTTAACTTTCCTAATATTGCCCATTGCCCCTTCTGCAAAGGGTCTGCAATCACTACTACACATCTGTGAAAATTATGCAATTAAAAAGGAATTAATATGTAACTCAGTCATGTCCATGTGTATGTGTGTCACTCCAAAACAACATAGACCTAGTCACACACCTTCTGTGAGGTTAAATAACCAGCAACTGGAATTTACTGATACTTTTAAATACCTGGGCTATATTGTTACTAATACAATAGAAAACACTCTAGATATTTCTAAGCAAATGAGAAGCATATATGCCCGGTCTAACATGCTTAATGTAAAGTTTGGTTGTTGTACCAAAATTGTAAAGTCTCTGTTATTTCAATCATACTGTACAAACCTGTACTGTTCTCATCTTTGGTGGGACTATCGACATGATGTGTACAAAAAATTATGGTAGCCTACAACAATTGTTTCAGAAGGTGTATGGGCTATATGTATGATTCAAGTGCTAGTCAGATGTTCTTGGAAAATAATGTTCTCCATTTTAATGTTTTAAGAAGAAAATGTTTGTACAATTTTATGAATCGTTTGAACTCATCTGAGAACAATCTCATAAAACAAATTTTAGCAACAAATTTATTGTATCATTCCACTTTTTGCAAGGAATGGTATACTACAATGTTTTGATTTTGTTTAACAGCTTTAAATGTTGTAGATAGCATTGTAACAATAATTAATTTTAAATAACTATTATATGTATATGCATGTATATATATACCATTGTTGTAATTATATGGACCATGAGTCTGCAATAAATAAAATAAAAAAATATATATTATGATTACATACCAGAATTGTGGGGTCTACTTTGGCATTGTTGACAGTCACGTGAAAAAGTACCCTGAATTTGCAGTAAATCATACCTGTAGCTGGTAAAAATTTCCAAAGTTTTGATTTGAGGGCTGACGCATTTGATATTGATACTTTTTATTCACAGTACTGTCATTTATGTGGTGGCCATTTTGTCACCCAATCCTGATTCCCTTAGATGCATGGCAAATCTGTTCAGAATGAGATGATTTTTATCCTTATGATCAAGACCATGGAAATGTCCTCTTGAAGTCCAAGGGAAACCCATACCTAATAATTAAGTAAGACTAATTGCTTGCCTGAATAGTCCTTTATGACAGCTTCCCATTTTCAACATTTCACTGAGATTTCACATTAATCTGGTAGCCCAAAAATTTTGGTACCTGTGAATTTCCAAGACGCAGGTGAATACTAAGAGGATCAGGATCATCTGAACTAGCATTTGCCAAATATACATTGGGAAGGTCAAGATTACAAACTGGGATAAAGCCAAATTTGTCCTTATTTGGGCCTGCCAATTCTGGAAAGTGACATTATCTTTCACCTACCATGAAAGGGCTTGTTTTTTAACTTTATTGTGTATAGCTAGTCAATATTTATCATCTGAAAAAAAATTGATCTTATTTGCTTTTGAATTCTGATGGTCATTATGTCAATTATTGCTTTGATCATTTTTATCATTCTAAACAAAATTACCAGAAGCAGGTTTTAAAACTGGAGCCTTGATATTAAACAATTTACAATCACCAAGCTCCTAAATAGAGGTGGTTTCTAACACCTGAAATCTATTACATAAGCTAAATTGGTCATTGGTGTTGTAATTGACCTGAGACTGGTTTTGTTTAGTGAAGGCTCTTTTTTCAGTCAAATTTTGTTTGGGGCTGTAATTTGGTTTCCAAACCTTTAACACTTTGTTGTGAATATCTCATAGACTCCAATTTACAGACAACCTGGTCATTTTCAATACACATTTTGTGTTAAGTGACCTAACCTTGCTTAAGACCTTGCTTTGAACACAATTGTTGGTTTTATCTGCCAAATTTTTTTGACCACTTGTGCCTATGTTATTTTACAAAACCAGGCCCAGTCTGCTCTCCAGTTAAGACTCGTTAGATATTTGCACATTGAATTATATACAGTTCATGATTTATACATTCTAGCACTTTCTGGCCTGTCCCAAATGACTTTCATTCTGTTGGATATGACCTTGAGATTCTGGCACTACACCTTTGCAGTGCTTTAGTCATTTTTAGAAGCAAGGCACGGTAATCCTTGGCTGTGTGTGTACTCTTCGTCCTGGAATACACACATTGAACAAATATGTCTGTAAAAGTTTGAACCCAAGTCATGGCCTGATTTATGTTGAACCTTTCTGGCAGAATTTGCAAGAGACAGCTTTTGTTTTCCCTTTTTTGTGAATTTAAGAGTGGTTTTGAGCATATCTTTGAGCATGAGTACGCCAAATTCTATCAATTTTATGAGTATCATTCCATTGAACTTTGCCTTCCTCCATCTTGCAAGCAAGACGGCATGACCACCCTTGGCAGATGCCTACGCTTTTTCATGCGCATCCTCCATAAGACCAGCCAAGCACTCGAGCATGAAATGTTTCATGTCTAAATCAGACTCATCTCTCGTGGCAAAACCTGACACCAAGATAAATTATCATAAGGAATGCGAGATTTGGACTGTCTGCCTAACACATAATTCTGGGGCCAGGGTATCTGATATTTTACAAAAAATATTCTCTCCCCCCTCTGGCTCTTAACTTAACCTTGGTGTGTGGCCAGTTGTGCCAATGGACTCGCTGTGAAGTCTGTAGGGAATTTAATGCGGGAACCACCAATTCCTGCTGCTAAGTTGATGCTGGTGTCTACTTCTGGCAATCAAAGGTTCAGGGGTCACCTGCTGCTGTATAAGAGCAACACCACTAATGTGAGAAGAACCATTTGGCAGCTTATTTTGAACTTTTTCCTCAACTGTGTCTATTCTGACATTCAACTTCTGCAATTCCCCTCCAGAATCTGGCTATTAATGTCATTATTTTGCTGAATAACTGTCAGAGTCATTAGAACTTTGATCTTCCTCAACAAAGTGGCCGTTTTCAGGAATAGTCAATGTAGTTTATAAAAGGCTTAAATATCAGTATTTCTGAAAAATATGCTGCCCATGAGCAAGGTTTTGTTTAATGCGGACTCTTATGCAAGAGAGGAATTACATGAATAAAATAATTGTGATAAATTGCTGACCTTAGCAAGCAAGTACCAGCTTTCCACATGAGGTCAGGCAGGGATTCAAATTCTGATCTCAGAGGTGTTAGGGGAGTGTGCTACGACTTCGCCATCCTTGCCCCTGTGATTTGTTGTACTAAAATGAAAAGCTTAACAAAAATTAAGAAAATTGATAGCAGAAAAACCAAGCAAAATATTTTGGCTTTGATGGATCTTGTAGATTTTGTAAGTATATTGTGCTTTGGTATTTTGAGATTCTAAGTGATTATTATCACTTTGCAAGAAGTTGAGTATTGTCCTCTAGCATTGTCCAATTCTATAAGTGACTATTATCACTTTCCAAGTACTTTAGCATTGTCCTCTAGCATTGTGAGATGTTAAAATGATTATTATCAAAATTATTTTTTCGTTCATTTTGCAAATCAATAAAACAATGTCAAGAGTAATTAAACATCAAGCAGTTAATCATGTAAAAATACATTGGAAACTATAAAATGTGAGATGTTTCACTATATTATTTACTTTTGAGAACTGCATAAATATCCTTCAGGGAGAGTTCTCTTTTCATGTCTGAAAATAGTGACAAATCCTCTTTCTGTTATCAACCATTCCATGTGGAGATAAAACAGAAACCTCCATCCACAATTTACTGTTTTGGTCAGGGCCCAAACGCCCGTGGTGCAACAATCAGATAATTGTGGTATTGCCATGTAATTATCATTCTCCAAGGGAAACAGCCCAGTAAAACACAAGCCTGCGTTAATATATCTTATTTTACTATTACTGAGTATTTCATTCACCACCATCATTGTATTATCATTAATTCAAGCATACTTAAGATGCACGTTAGTGTCATGAGTTTATCTGTTCAGGAAATATTGCGACTTTGCATTTATAGAATTTAATGCAGTTTGGCTAGTGAGAGAAGCACGACAAAAACGTGTATAAATTAAGCCAAATATAAATTTGGATTAGAAGATTTACTGACAATTGCAAAGCCACAGGCCTGTGGAACTGGTACTCAGGAACTAAATTTTTTTTCTGAGCAGGCACACGGAAAATAAGTGAACATGACAAAGATGGAATTGTCATTTCCACAGGAAAGGACTGGTTGCTACATGTCTAGGAATGGAAGTTGCGGTAGTTGCAATCTTGTTTGTGAATAAGGCATAGGGATTCATATGGCAGAGTGAATCACCCTGGTTGATATATATTAGTCATAATCAGAAACTATTTTCAGAATAAATTGGTAAATGTTACACATTAAGGGAACATAGGCTAGCTGGACCAAGAGAAATGGAGAAGGTGCTAGTGAATGTGGCATATAATAGATCAGTTACCAGTTATGTTGCTTAAGTGATTATTGATCGATAAAGTAATTTTCATCATGTTTCTAGCCAAAAAGGTCCGGATTGCCCTGGGTCTATGCAGACATGAAAGAATGCTTCAATAATGTCGACCTTTTGTGTCGCAAGAAACTTGTTTTTCAGAACTTACATAGTAGCTGTGAGGCCAAATATGGTCTACAATTGTCCTTCTTTTAGCAGGTTTCTGCATTCCATGATTACTGGGGGGGACAAGACATTTTTGATTGCCATGGCCATATATGACATTAAAACCTATTTTCTTTTACATATATTTTGGTCAATATGTTTATGACATTGTACATCAGATGCATGATTTTCCTCAGTCTAGTCTAAAGTGCCCCACTCTGTCAAAATCTAGAAGGATGCCATACTGAAGTATCAACTCAACAACCGTTCATCAAAATAGTCTACAAGGCAGATACAGAAATCCTATAGTATATAAAGTTATGTGCAGCTGAAATTTACATCTGTTTATGTCTAGAATTGTGGGGTCTCTTTTGTCATTTATTATGTGAGATGGCGGCTAGTTCTTGTTCTTAATGTCCCTGGATTTTTTTTCACACTCATGTATGTGCATTGGTCTAAGTGGATTAAATCCAAAGGAACTGACCATTTTTGGCTTTGCAGCACATACTTGGGCATTGTTCCAAACATACAATGATATATTTTTAATTATCATCAGAAATTGTCTCCATATACTTTTGAATCCCTGCAGGCCCCACAGTATCATAATTGTTATTTGGGGAAATAGCATTTTTGACTGTAGTTTGAAGGTCTGAACGGACCATTTAATCATAAGGATCACTTTGATGCAGTTTGTCAAAGTTATTTTGAATATAACTACTAATCTTTTGGCCAGGGGGTACAAGAAGCAAAAAAAATATGTGGTTTAACATTACGTAGTAGTATACATTTAACTTTCCTAATATTGCCCATTGCCCCTTCTGCAAAGGGTCTGCAATCACTACTACACATCTGTGAAAATTATGCAATTAAAAAGGAATTAATATGTAACTCAGTCATGTCCATGTGTATGTGTGTCACTCCAAAACAACATAGACCTAGTCACACACCTTCTGTGAGGTTAAATAACCAGCAACTGGAATTTACTGATACTTTTAAATACCTGGGCTATATTGTTACTAATACAATAGAAAACACTCTAGATATTTCTAAGCAAATGAGAAGCATATATGCCCGGTCTAACATGCTTAATGTAAAGTTTGGTTGTTGTACCAAAATTGTAAAGTCTCTGTTATTTCAATCATACTGTACAAACCTGTACTGTTCTCATCTTTGGTGGGACTATCGACATGATGTGTACAAAAAATTATGGTAGCCTACAACAATTGTTTCAGAAGGTGTATGGGCTATATGTATGATTCAAGTGCTAGTCAGATGTTCTTGGAAAATAATGTTCTCCATTTTAATGTTTTAAGAAGAAAATGTTTGTACAATTTTATGAATCGTTTGAACTCATCTGAGAACAATCTCATAAAACAAATTTTAGCAACAAATTTATTGTATCATTCCACTTTTTGCAAGGAATGGTGTACTACAATGTTTTGATTTTGTTTAACAGCTTTAAATGCTGTAGATAGCATTGTAACAATAATTAATTTTAAATAACTATTATATGTATATGCATGTATATATATACCATTGTTGTAATTATATGGACCATGAGTCTGCAATAAATAAAATAAAAAAATATATATTATGATTACATACCAGAATTGTGGGGTCTACTTTGGCATTGTTGACAGTCACGTGAAAAAGTACCCTGAATTTGCAGTAAATCATACCTGTAGCTGGTAAAAATTTCCAAAGTTTTGATTTGAGGGCTGACGCATTTGATATTGATACTTTTTATTCACAGTACTGTCATTTATGTGGTGGCCATTTTATCACCCAATCTTGATTCCCTTAGATGCATGGCAAATCTGTTCAGAATGAGATTTTCTGTTTATAATTTTATGCCTACTATGGTCAATGACACTGGGCGAACAGTGGCAGGTACCTGTGCATACGACCTAGAGTTAAGTCCTGCATTAAAATGATTTTTAATGTTTCAACCAATTTGATCGTTTTTGACTTGCAGCACAGTATTCTTGGTGGAAGGGGGACTGGAATTGACTATGTTAAATATGAGATGGTGAGTCCAAGTATGACCAAATCTTGTCACACCCAGACATATTCTTTTAAACCCTTTTTGGTGCTTGTTTCTACATTCATGCTCCAAATGAACAAAGGTTTTGTCGCCAGATGCAAAACAAGCAGCACATATGTGTGACCTTTGTGCATTTGCTGTCTCATTGACATGTGTTATCTAGCCAGTCTTTCTTTCCTTCCATGGTTCAAACAAGGACCCAACATCCATTGTGTTGCTGTGATCATGAGAAACATGCTCTTAAGCAGATCTGGACAATAAAACTTATCTGGTTATTTAACCCTATTTCAGATATATATCAATATTTCCACACCTTTTGAATTATATTTTGATGTACCTGACTTTGCCAAATTTGTTACCTCTTACAATCTTTGATCAACTTGATTTTGTATAACTGAATCTTGTTTCAAGATGGCTAGCTTCGAAAGCTGATTATGTATTGCAAAAATGTAAGAGTATTAGATTAGTTTATTCTTACACTGATGATGAACATTGTGAGGGATACCCAAATACTACTGTAAAATAATTCACCCTCAAACGGTAGCTAATAAACCTATATTGTGAATCTCCGAATTTATGATGTTCGGTAAACAGTCAATATCAGAACTAATAGTACTTATTTACTGAGTATATTTTTGCAAGAAGCGGAGTCAAGACTTGCCTGTACCATTTCATCGTCATCCAACATTGTCATAAAACTGACCGTCCAAAAATTCATTGTGTTCGGATAACTCTAACGGGACAATCAATTCAGCTCTACCTGATCTTGAGTTGTATTGTTCAAATATGATTCATTCATAACCAAAATGCTAAAGCAGATGTTTATACCAGTGTAACAAACACCCTTTCGATAATATTATATACAAGTATGAAGAAAAAATGAAATTTATTCTAAACAAACCAAGGTGTTTTATGTAACCACCACCCCACTACAGTCAATGACAAAATGGAAGAGGTAAAGCAAGATTCCAATGTCCTTGGGCCAATTAGAAATTAGAACAGAAAATTATTAAATCCTTGCTAAGTAAAGTTACCATATAAATGAAGTTCCCCAGGAATGAACTACTGGGCTCCTAGATGCCAGGACGCAAACTCACTAGGCTGTAGTGAGAAAATAACCCCAATTTTATGCAGTATCATTTACTATTTCACTGCTGTTAAAAACACAGGACATCAAACCATGTTTTGTTTATCGTAGTTCCTCTGTAAAGGAAAATGTTTGTCTGAGTTATTTATAGAACCACCATAGTAATTAACTTCACCCCCAACAGGGTACTGTCTAGGGTATTATAATCATCCATAACTCAAACACCCATTTTCATGTGATCTTTACCTAAACAGCTAATGGCCAGCTTTTTGTTCTTTTTACAAACATTATTTTTCTTTTTGTTTGTTGTTTTGAATGTTATTCTGGAATGTAAACAAGGGTTGTGTTGCCAGTATTGAGTAAATTGACCAAATTTATTAAATAAGCAGGTTCAAATGTGTATTAGGGGGCACCATAGTAATTACCTTCACCCCCAACAGGGGATGGTCTAGGATATTTTTATCACCCATAACTGAAACACCCATTTTCATGTAATCTTTACCTAAACAACTATTGGGCAGCTTTTTGTTCTTTTTAAAAACATCATTTTTCTTTTCGTTTGTTGTTTTGAATGTTATTCTAAAAGGTAAACAAGGGTTGTGTTGCCAATATTGAGTAAATTGACCAAATTTATTAAGTAAACAGGTTTAAATGTGTATTGGGGGCCATGGTGGTGCAGTAGTAACACACTAGCCTTATACCTCTGAGATCTGCAGTTCAAACCCTGGACCCTATGTGGGGGGAGTTACTTGTCGATGGTCGGCAGTTTACAGTACAGAACTGTTTGTACTGGTTTCCTCTGCCCATAAAACTACCCCTCATGATATGACCTATACAGTGTTGAAAGCGATGTTAAACCCCAAATAAATAAATAAAATATGTGTGCTGTTTTCAGTGGTAAACATTATTTTAACTTTTGTTGCTCCAGTTTTAAGCAGGATCTTTTAGCTTTCTTATTCTGTTATTTTTAAAAGACTGTCTTGTTCTACCCATACTCTTAGGCCAAGGACAAAATGATCATTATAAATTTCCGTTATGGGCATTTTACCATGCCGTAAAGTATTACGACCAATGACCAAATTGCTATTTTGTGAAAAGCACATGAAAAAAGAGGCAGTTTCAGAACAGATTGAATGCTATCCATAATATCACTTTGTACTACAAATCAGTAATATCGGAAAGGAAATCATGTTATATATCCCTGTGGATCACATTGTAAATATGTCCATTCATAGTACAAAAGTGCTTCTGAAGACAAAATATTTTACAAAGCCAATTTTGCATTATCCAACTTTTTGATCCATTTCCATGGTGAGAGGTTTATGATCATCAATCAAGCTACTTGCCGACGCCTTAACTTTGTACTTAACCCAAAAATCCTGGTTCTATGTGTAATAAAGTGGATTTCTTTATAGATTACAGTCTATCCAAAATAGTGCTGTTAAATTTGTTATAAATTCGTGTAAATACACTCGGATAACTCCGGTACTCAGGAAACTCCATTGGCTCCTTATTCAGTTTCGCTCAGAGTTCAAACTGGCTACCCTGGTGTACAAGTTTATTTATACTGGTTGCCCTAAATATTTCGCTCCACATCTATCCACATACCACACTACTTACAATACTAGACGCAGTCAGAGTGTTGCCAATTTCCTCAATGTACCAAAATTTCAACCTACAATTCACAAGTCCACTAAGCAGTTTGGCTTCAGTTTTGCCTTTGATGCTCCCACTGTTTGGAATTCACTTCCTGAAGACATCCGTGCATCACCCACTATTGCCTCTTTTAGAAAGAAGCTCAAAACCTATCTCTACGCAAAGGCATATCCTCCTTAGCTCATTTTCTCTTATGGCTTCTCCGTGGTGCCGACCTGTTTTTGTCCCTGGACTTTGAATTTGCATATTGCTATTGTCTTGTTGTGCCTTAGAGTCCACTACTCAATGGAGATTAAGCGCTATAAAAGTCAAATTAGAATTAGAATAGTCAGCAACTTCCTTCCCTTTACCAGACACTGATGTGTAGTTGTCCTTTTCACTGTTAAAATTTACTATTAATCACACACATTTTAGATTCAACAAGGAACTGAATGAAATCTTTGCCATGTGAGTTTTTTACATCCTTGGTTTTACTTCATCAATATCTGGAATAATATCCTGCAAATCCCCTATACTTGCATTTAGATCTCCAACAAATAAAATAAAATCACTGTCAAGTATATTATATAATACTCCAAGCAGATGGTCCAATCCAACAATCCAACTGGACCTTTCAGGTCGTAGGTAACACACCCCAACAATGTAGGTAAGAGTAATAAGTAAATAAGAAATACTTATAATGTGCCGAAATTGATGTAAACATCCTCTAAGACGCTGATGTCCAAAAAGGGATAGTCCAGTTCCAAAATGAGGTCAGTGTCCATATTAGCGTCCGATAGGGGAGATAGGCTATGGTGGAGGATATGCTAATCTGAAAAGATATGTGTTCAACTGTTTTCTGAAACCAGAAATACTTTCCACTGTTCTAATGGCTTGAGGAAGCTTGTTCCACTCTTTGGGAGCAGCTACTGTGAAGCTGCACAACCCTGAGCCTTTATTCAGTTTAGATGCGTAAATTGATAAGCGATTGTCACATGTGAGATCACCCCACCTAATCAGAGAGAACAGATATGGAGGTTGGCTAAAATGTATTGCTTTATAGGTAAAGAGATTATATTTGAACAATATACGGTAATAAATTTGGAGCCAGTGGTGTTTGTGCAGGAAAGGTGTGACATGACTAAATTTATTTAGTTCGCACACAGTATGACATAAGGCATTTTGAACTCTTTGTAGTCTGCCAGTATATGCCTTTTTGTGTTATACAGCAGTGAGTTACAGTAATCCAGGCGACTGCTAACCAAGGCATTTGCCACCTTTGCAGCTGTTCATGATCTAAATACCTGCGGACCCTTCGTAGTTCCCGGAGACGGTAGTAACATATGCAACATAGATTAGCCATGTGTCTTTGCATTGAATTTTCAGCATCCAGGATGACACCAAGTTTTTTGACCGATTCAGCTGGTTCCATGATGTTGCCAAGAAAACTTACTGGGAAAGATGACCTCAGGGAGCTTCTAATTTGATCATCACCAATCACTATGAATTCTGTCTTGTCAGGATTTAATTTAGGTTTATTATTTCCCATCCATTTATTATTTCCCATTTCACTAAAACACCCACACCGCCTGATCCTGTGGATAGATTGCTATTAAAAAACTGTAGTTATTGCCATACCACATGAAGCCCTCCACGGCTAACACGTTTTCCTTTAGTAGCTTGCTTTCAGTTATTAAAACAATAACAGGAGTACAAGATTTAAGCAACTTTTCACGTAATTGTCCATTTTTCAATGTCCATGAGTTTACATTCTATGTGATGACTCTCAATAAATTTCTTTTACTGTATGACTGTGTTGGTTTGTCCTAGTCCAAGAATCCCTTTTTAGGCACACAGTTTTTGGCTGTTGGGTTTAGACAACCTGGTGCTTTTGACTTAAGGGATGCTGCTGAGATTCCTTGAGTAGATGCCCCCGGAACAACAAGCTTTCCAATTTTAAATTTAAAATGTTTACCTTAGTACCTAGTTGCTGCATTTCTGGTTGCATTTGTTTTCTTGTGGCTAGATTCTTCTTTGTTAAATCATCCACTGTATAATAGAATTCATGTTTCAATACTTGAAAATTTCAAATAACAAATGGTCTTGATTGACAGAAAAAAAATGGTAAGACTAAATAAAAACAAGTGAAGCATCCAACTGGAAGCGGAAATGTTGATAGTCGCTTACTGTGTCCAATGGTTTTCAGTACAGACTTTTGATTAACTTTTATACACTGCCTACCTCCATCCTCATCTTTTACAGTGGTTTATATCTACAGCTTTTTTATCTGAGAGACTTTTAGATTTAGATTTATTTTTTATGTCGCGTTCAACAGCCAGGGTCATATTGTGATGGATAGTTTACGGGTGGAGGAACCAGTACATACTTGGTCAAGGTTCTGAGAGAGTTTTAAAACACAACTCTGTTGATTCTCACATTTAAGAATATATACAGCATAAAGAATGTTGTATTAGTAGATACCAATTAATGGTCAGTACAATGTATCTCCTTTATGTGTTTTGAAGCAGGGTCAACGGATCTATTACAATCAATAACAAACCATCATACATATTATTTATTGTTTTTCTTTAATAAATAAAATGTGTAAATGTACACATATAAATATACTTAAATATTTCCTTTATTTATTATGTATTATTTATTTCATAAAATGATACGGTAATAGATGTACTGGAGATTTTGCCAAAGTAATACTTATTTTACTTAATACTTATTTTCAGTAAACCCACACACAACGTAATGAGCTGATGTCATGAAATGTGACAACCAAGTGGCACTTGGCAATTTTGATCACCAACAGGCTACTGGGGCCAACCAGAGTTCTTTAAAGCAACAAGTTTACAATTTACAAAATTTGGATCACAGATTAACATAAGACTTCTACGACAATTTATTATATTTTTTCATACTTGTCAAAAGGTAACTGCTACATACTTGCCCAACCTTTACTTTCTTCATATAATTATTATTTGGTTCAAGCAATGATGTAGTAAATCTTAAATTACTCACAGTAACGACATCTTATCTTGTTAACAGCCCCCAATAAACAATGTGATTTGTTTCAATTGAAAGACATCTCAGAATCTTTGAATAAAAATTATTCTGACAATGCTTGTGTCATGGGAAGTTTACATTTCTTGGAAAGTGAAGACAAGAAAATGGATGGATCATAATTAACACTATCAACAGTTTGTTTGTTGTTTTGTAAGAAGGTCTTATTTCTGGAAAATATTTTGCTGAAAATATACTTTCACCGCATTTCACAGAAATTCTTTTTGATCTTGTTTTGCTACTTTTAGAGTTTAAGAATCCTTCCTTGCAACAATAAAAAATACAATATTATTGGATATGGACCTTTCTACAAACACTAGTTGTTCTCCAATATTACCTCTGAATCAGAGAGTCTGCAAAACAACATCCGCTTTTTGATATTCTAGAGATGGAGTTTGCTAGCTTGGTTTATAATCAAGGGTATACCCTAGGGATACATTTCATTTTATGGCATCCTCCTACAAATTGGACTTTGGTTTCAATAAACTTGTGCTAGAATTCTCTTTGATGTGTGATCAGTCGCCTGTAACTAGACCCAATACTACGTACATGTATATTTCAAAGGATGTTTTGTCACATAGTTTAATGGGAGTTGTTAACATGACACGGTCTTATTAATGTGAGTAATTTGAGATTTATGATGTCATAGTTTGAACCAAATCACCTCAGAAATATTTACAAAAATAGTATCACAGATGAGAGAAATATGTCTCAAATATGGCAGGTGAACAAACTTTGGCAGATCCAAGGTTAAAGGTCACACCATGATTTAGCAACTACCTACACCTTACGGTTTTTGAGATATGACCCAGATAAAATTTTCAGGTCAAGTTCACTGTGGCAAGGTCAAAGGTCTATTCAAGGGCATGTCATAACGTTGCAAACCTACATTCTAACAAAGGTCCCTACCAGTATTACGTTTCTACACCTTACGGTTTCCGAGAACGAGCCCAGACAAAATTTTAAAGGTCAAGGTCACCCAGTAAACATTAGAAACGTTTTAAAATGGTTTAAAGGTTTACCAAACGTTTTTAAAACCTATTCCAACCCTATCTTATGGTTTTCTAAACGTTTCCAAGTAAAAGTTTATGCTGAAATGTTTAAAAAGACGTTAGATAAACATTCTCTATACTTTTTACTGAAAATATTTATTAAACATTTATAAAATAGCTGAAGAAAGAGAGGTTATGCTGGAAATGTTTTTCAAACATTCATCATAAAATGATTGATAAACAGTACACATAAAATGTTTAAAACCCCAGTTACACATAGCTGGATGTACCACCGGATCGCGGCAGGTAACCTAATTTGAAAAATGTTGAAAAATGTTCAGTGATTTAGGGATCATATTTTCCGTCCGTAAGGGCATTCATAATGTCCTTCTGAGACCCATAACGGCATGCAGCATGCCAAAAATCAGATAAGATCCCTAGAAGTCCGTACAGATGCAGTATCCGAAGCTCTTCCGTATCTCATCCGTAGCTCATCCATGAGTGTCCTTATTGTCCATAAACCCATTCTGGATGTCCTTGTGGCATCCCTTTCATCTGTGATGCTTCTGTGCCAACAAATATCGCCCATAACATAGCCGGATCTAACCGGATCTGCTACGGATTGACACGGAAAGGGTTTGCAGATTAAAAAAAACAGTCATAAGACCAATCCTTTGTGCCATCTTTTTCATCCGCAAACCTGTCCTTCGGTCATCGTAGCGCTCTGTAGGACATCCGTAGCGGATCCGTGACAGATCCGTAAATCTTTTACATGACCCACCCTCATCCCTGTCAGTTTCCATATATGGAACCATGGCCTATATCTGTGGGGGATCCATAAAAGTGTAACTGGCCGCTAAACAACATTGTTGATCAAATGTTTTTAAAACATTCTATCCAAATTCTATTTTTAAACCCATATTTTCACAATGCTTATTAAGCCTTCACCTTAAAACATGTCCAAACAAAGATTGTGGTGAGTAATAATAGGGGCTTTTAATAGACTTTGTCAAAAAAATTGCCCCACATGCAATCCCTAAAAGTAAGAATTGAATGTGGGCACAATTTCTAAGCCAATATCTTACAATTTGTGACATACATTACATATTTTCATTAGTGAGCAACCTTAAAAAGATATTGGATTTGCCCTCTGGCCCTATTGTTATTCAGACATTATTATGTTAATTTGTAATGTTTTTCTAACATTTATCATTAAATGTTTTATAAATGGTATACAAAAACTTTTAAAAACATTCTATTAGAAATGGTTTTCGTACCCAACATTTTTTAACCTTTGCCAAACGTTTCCTTTCAAACGTTTACAAACCCCCAAAATGTTTACTGAGCACTAAAGCAAGGTCAAAGGTCAAGTCTAGGTCACACCATGACGTTACACAGCCACACCCCTAACCAATATCCCTATCAAGTATCAACTTCCTACACCTTATGGTTTCTGAGATATTGCCTGGACAAAATTTTAAAGGTCATTACGGCAAAGTCAAAAGTGAAATCAAGGTCACACCATGATGTTGCACACCAACACCCACCAACCTATGTCCCTACCATATATCACCTTCCTACACATTATAGTTTCTGAGATATAACCTGAACAAACTTTTTCCACTGTCTGCCTGCCTGTCCACCCATCCAGACGCCATAGAGAAAAACAATAACTGCAACTTTATCATACCAGCTAATTACTATTCAGCCATCAAACAGTTTAAAATCATAGATATAACAAGCTTTATGCTTCCCATGATTTGTAACAGAAACTAGGGAATAGGTTAATGTGGGTGTTCCATCACATGACTAAGGCTCCCGATTAAGGGTTTTTGAGGGTCGGTTTAAAAAATTTGCTTAGTCCCAGGCG
Source organism: Sabellastarte sp. h YS-2021 (assembly GCA_964017235.1). NCBI lineage: Eukaryota > Metazoa > Annelida > Polychaeta > Sabellida > Sabellidae > Sabellastarte > Sabellastarte sp. h YS-2021. Next base: position 160,599,463 of record OZ024927.1, on the reverse strand, counting down.
TCCTGTAAGGGTCGGTTGTGGTCAGCTGGGGCAGTGTGAAAAATCAAACATGTTTGATATTTCTCCCGACCCAAACCGATTATTTTTTCCCGCCATAAACAAAATGTCCAGTCCCAGGCTTCCCCAGGCCTCCTCAGACCACATTTACACAGTCCTATGTTGTCCCAGGCCGCCTGCGACCCTTAGTCCCCGACCCTTAGTCCCAGACCCTTAGTGCCTTAGTCCCAGGCCTCCTGCGACCCTTAGTCCCATTGCAAAACAAGAATCGGCCACATTGGTCTGGGGAAGACTGGGGACGCCTGAGGAGGCCGGGACTTAGTCGTGGGTTAGTCGGGGCTTAGTCCCAGGAGGCCTGAGGCGTCCTGGGACCCAGTCGGTATGTCTACGACCAGATCTTGGATCAAACTGACCAGAAAAATGGCTTAGTCGGTTCTTAGTCCCAGACCAGTCGGGGACTCTGTAGGGCGGCCTGGGGCCTCCTCAGGCTCCCTGGGGTCGATCTGACCATAATCCCAGACTTTTACACCGATCCAGTATTCCCACCCATTTTTCCTTTTTTTCACCGACTGTCCACGATTAAGGGTCCCAGACCCAATCGGGGCTTAATCCTTTGGTGGAACAGGGGCATAAAGGTTTTCAACAAAATCCTACTTAACATTATATTTAATGTCTTAGGGGCAAAAAGCAATAACTTGACTTTGACCTTGCAAATTGCACAGGGTACTTTTCAAAGGGGATGTCACATAGTGTGATATAGCAAGCTAGATTTACCAAGATATTAACAGCAATACAAAAGCCATTTAAAGCCATAACAAGGAGATATGTACATCTTTCCGATGGTCTAATGTTAATCAGATAAAAGCTTGTGACAATTCCTTTAAAGTTGTTAATGTAATATTGCAGATATAAAACCATTTAGGAATATGAACAAGGTATATCTATACTAATGGTTTTGGGTGTACATATCCATGTTCACGGATGTGGCTTGAAGATGCAGTTTGCGGTAAATATTCCTACAGTATAGAAGGAATGTTTCCGTGTGCACGGCTTGCAGATATCTCTGTTATAGAAAGTAAGTTATCAATATCAAATTTCACTTCTTCCGTTTCTTGAAATTTCACACTGTGATGAAGGTTTTGTGCTTAGAGTAGCATCTCATACTAGTGGATTTACTTTTTTCTTCAAGTTTGGCATTTCTGACATTGAGGTGTGACCTTTGACCGCTTAAACTCATCTTTTTGACAGGGTATTCCTCCTCCGCTCTGTCCCAGTAAAACACACTCAGTAGGTTAGTGTTGTGACGAGCTTCTTTATTTCACATTTAATTTTTCATTTCTGGACCAACAATTTAACCCCAGTTTTGAGGGGCCTTGTGACCTGGTCATTGCTCACCTTGGGAATTATTTGACATTTAGTTGTTACAGAATTTCAAGCTTGCCATTCAATTCTGTTAAAACTATAAAATCATTAAATGAAATCTAGAAGTTACAAATATTAATTCCTAGTATCATGTGCTTTGGTAAAGAATCAACCTGTTTTAAATTGATAAATTTTGTATAATCCCTCTCTTACCTTTAATACTAATTACTAAAATATTAGGTGCTAATGTTAAAAACAAATATTATGTGGATATATCTGACTTGTAACTAGGTTTTTAAGCATACTTTACATGTTTATAAAGTACAGGATTATTTAATAGTTCTATGATTGCCGGCTTACTAGCTTCTACTTTGGTCGTCAACATAGGCGGACCTATTTCCAGTACCCAGACACTCTGTCACAATCCAACTTTGGACCAAATTTTGTTTCTATTCTTTCTATTTGCTACTTGCTAACATGCTCTCATTTAGAGCAATAATTTATATTAAGTGTTATGTTAGGCTGACCACAATTTTCTCAAAAATTACCAAATGTGTTTAACTAACCTTCCACTGAAATATGGTAATAGCTGGTAAAAATAGGCAGGAACTAGTTTCATTCACACTTTATGTGGACTAAATATTTCCTTTATTACAAACCTCACCTAGTTTTCAGTCTCTGTTTCATACAGAAAGATATACTTGTATATGAATTGCGCATCTGAATCTTCGTTGGAAATTCCGTATAGCAAATAAACTCCAAATAAATTATGGTTAACTGTAAAAAATGGATAACTGCATTGTATTAATATACTGCTATAAGATCCATGAAAGGGTGAAGTATAGGACCCACTGCAAGGATGACCATTCTTATAAGAAAATGACTTTGGCTGCTTAACAGGATGAGAAGCCGTGTATTCAATAATGCGCCTTCCATTTAGTGTCTCTCCTGCACTGGTCTAGTTTTTGGTAAACAACCTTTCCATCTTACCAGGGAAACTTTTGAGTGTATTGTCGGCATTAATCAACAGGTAACAGATGAAACATCTTTCATAGAGTATTAGAGTATTTCCACTAATGACACTCCCGTTTACTTAAATAAAATGTTTGAATCAATTATACACCCATTTAAGATGAAGGCTGTGGAATATACACAATGTATTCTATTTTATTCACAGACTGCAGATATTTATTACCTCAATGTTAACTACGTTAACCTAAAATTACCTAGTGGATAACACACTCGCCCAGGAACAGATGACTTGAGTTTGAACCCAGGTACAGACAGATACATAGTGGCTTGGAAGACCGCTTAAAATGGTGGTCCTCTGTAATTGGGTCACATCTGGCAGGCTAAAGAACCCAGGAACATTGACAATTAGTAATTCCTGAGATTCTGTCTTTTAGTTAGGAGAATATCAAGTCACTAGAGAATTTAGGTTGCACTCGTACCATTGGGATTGGTCAAAAAATACTTTGAATCCTTTAATAAAGAATATACTTTGCTGAGCAGAAATATACAATACACATAAACCACATACACTTTAACTGAAGTTAAGATTTGTATTTCATTCAAGTTAACTGCAAAAAGGGAAATATAGATAAGGCATTTATTCCTGGAATTACTCCTGGTTTTAACCAGCACCTGAAGTCCAGTTAACTTTATTTTAGTTGGCTTAACTTAATTTGTATTTTAACAGTTTAAAAACATCAAACCTGACCTTTGTTTCACAGCCTACAGTGAGCGAGTATCAAACTTTTGAAAAAAAATGATATGACAAAATCTCGGGTACATTTCCATACGTCTGTACATCAGGCCATCATGTGTGTTAATATCAACAAATAATAACATAAGTGCTTGTGCCATTTCGTTCTCGCAAACAAAAATACAATAAGGTTATGTGTGAGAAGACATTTGCAGCAGAAACCCCATAAATATCAAGATTGTTGTATTGACATTTGTATGGACTGGATTTTTGCTGAAAGCATGATCTAAGCAGAAGTTTCCGGGTTGGCAATTACCTTTAAAACACCAAGACTGTGTTAACATAAATAAGGATTATCAATTATATGTTCTATCCATTTATGGAAATATACCACTTTAGGTCACATGTTATGGACCCTTTAATGTTAAGGTATCTGTATTCCAATTCCATATGTTTCAAATATGGTCTCCTGTAATATATCTATTCTTACCAAATTAAAAATCAATTGATTAATACTTTTGTACATCTCTACATCTACTCGATATTATTGAAGAAATTATATATATTTATATGTATACATGATTATGGTTTCCTTTTACGTAACTTTACTTTTCTCCACTTAGACATAATAAGTTACCTACGTTCTACTGCATTTAAGAACTTTATTTGATGGGTTAAAGATTGGCAGGCCTGTGTGAGGCTTTTGTGTTAAGCTGGCCATAATTTTATTGGTAATTGTTTACATCAGTTAAGCTTTGCTTAAGTTAATCAGTCAGGACAGGGATGGAACTCAATGATCAATGAGCATATATACTTAACATATTTGATTTTATTTTGTGAAAACATCCAGTATTAACATGTTACATGATATTAATGACACAAACTAAAATTATTACTACCAACTGGTTAAATAATATGTATTTCAACAACAATTAGTGTCCATATACTTTCTACAAACAACTATGTTACTTTTTAGAAGTTCCCAGCTTTAAGAATAATTATTTATAATTTTGTTGCAATATACACTCTAACCTATGTCTACTTACTAACAGGCCAACTTATAACTTAAAGTGCAACTTAAAGTTCCATCTAATAAGGCCAAGGCTTTTAAGCTGAATTGCCATAACTTTACCTATCAATGTACTGCACCAGATTATACAGTTGTTTAGCCAAAGTAGGACTAGGAAGAATAAAATAATTTTATAAAATTTTATAAAATAATTTTATAATAATTCTTTATCATAAAGAGGCACAGCCAAATATAGGTAGAAGTAGAAAGAAGAGTTGAAGGGTTTATGTCACTAGGTTTTGAAATGTGTTAGCTGTACTGCTGCAGCCTTGAGGGCATTTTTTTACATATGTCCATACTGCATTACTTTTCCAGTAGCCATGTACCTTAATGTATTAATGTAATGTATTTTAAGGGGACATTGGCATTGAAAGCCAGAGAAGCAAAAACATGAAATCCAAATTTTTGTGGATATAAACCCATTTTTTCTATACACTGAGCCAAGACACTGCGAACTTTAAATGCAGTGAGAATTTTATTACTACCTTTGATATTCAACATAAACAATGGATCTGTGTGCCTAAGGTGCAAGGTTCGAATCCTAATTTGAAGAGCTCTTACTGGGCAAAGAGTTGGATTCTTCAGTTTTGGAACATACACAATCTTAAATTTATTAGAGCCTTGCAACATACTAATTGTAAAGACACTTTTAGTATAATGTTCACTTTGCTATTAATTTTCACAGTTTGATTAATAAATGTACTTGTCTACTGGCCAGAGATGCAGTAGGCCATGCATAAAACTTGAAGTAGTGGTTTAGCACAGATACATAGTTTTGAAGCGTGGCTGCAGATAAAGAGTTGATGGATAAGTACTCAAGGAACGCAAGCAACGTAGAAAGGTTCCAAGCGCAGGTCATCTTCATGTAGATTGTAAGGGTCAAAACAATTTTAAAATGTGAAAGGATCTTTCATAAGAGGTCCTGGTCCTGGGTCTCATCCCTTGGTAAACTCTCTGTATTGCTTGTGAAGTCAACCATCTGGCTTGTGGAGTGCCTAAAAATTAAAGGGATCTGAACCTTATATTCAACCCCCAATGCACAGAACAGGTGGAGAAATCTTCATTTAAAGACAATTTTCAGACATAAGGGGCCGGTTTCATGAAAAGTCTCAGTTTGAGACCAGTTTTGGGCTGAGTCTGGGTCTCAAATCTGAGACTTTTGTCTCAGCTGAGTTTTTGGCTCAAATTGATTTCACAAAAGGTGACTCAGCTGAGACTGGTCTCAAGTCATAGTCTCAACTTTTAAATTTTATTTAAGATGCTTCATTGGTTTGTCTTTTATGCAAGTACATTTATTTCATTATCGATTTAGATTGCATTAACACTGATAAAACATGAAAAAAATTGATATAATATTATTGGTAACAAGCCAATTGTTTGAGACTCAACTGAGACTGAGTTAAGCTTTGAGTCCACTCTTGAGACTAGTCACTTGACAACGGTCAAAAAAGCATGTCAATTCCATTGACTTTTCTTATTATGAATATTGAATATGTAGTTGTAATTAGTAAGCAAAATAAAAATATAATATTTCAAGATTCAACAAATTCATTTTCATGCAAATTATATTGGTTTATACACAAGTATTGGATGACAAACTTTGGACTCAAAATTTGAGACACGTCCTTGGTGGGTTCAAAATTGAGCCCATGACTGAGCCAAATCTCAAGTTGAGCCTGTTTATGAAATGCTTTCAGTCTGAGTCCACAGACTCAGCAAAATATTTACAATATTTGAGCCCAAAGTCTCAGATTTGAGCCTGAGACCAGACTTAAGTCCTTTCACGAAACCGGCCCCAGCTGACCAATTAGTCTGGTCACTTCATCAATATTCATGAGGGGCGAGCTTTACACTTGACAGAATTACTCACACACAACACCCCTAACCTAGTTGTTGATGAGGTGCGCTATTTTATACGGGCCACCCCACATTAAGTCATACATAACCATGAGAAGTTATCCTTGCTCAGTTTCATTTTCAAGGGAGCAAACCAGAGAAACCAGTAAAAACTAGTTGTGGATTTTATGTGTAATTATTCAATTCCTAAAAAAAATTATTTGAATAGATAATATGAATGAGAAATGTCAGAGACCTTGACTAAAATATTCAACAATTTTTTCCAATACCATTGTGTTCCGAATTTCACCTGATATTTTAAAGGTTAGGTAATATGAACATTGCAGATATAGAAAGGCACTGATAAACAATTATCGGGCATGTGACGGATGCATATAAAACTTCATCCAATTTATATCCATATTTCATAGTTATTTAATAGTGGTAAATATTAGTGCATAAGTAACTTGTTTTCACGTACACAAAGCTTGTTCATCTTATCTGACAGTTTTTGGTTCAATTTATATCAATATTTCATAGTTATTTAATAGTGGTAAATATTAGTGCATAAGTAACTTGTTCTCACGTACACAAAGCTTGTTCATCTTATCTGGCAGTTTTTGGTCCAGTTAGTTGTTCATGGAGTATGTGTCAGAATTCGTCTGAAGTGTTTGGAGCATTAATCAACAAGACATCTAAGACAAGCCAACTTGACTGAAATCCCAGTTGGGGATAATGGTGTGCCTCAACTCATAATCAGACAGATGTTAAGACTCCAGAGAATCATCTGTTTTCTTAGAAATTTGTCACAATAACAATAATTCTATGATAAAGAATGTGTTCCCAAGGGTAGCTGCAATTTCACAAAACCAACCCCACTGTCGAAAACATGGTATCCAACTGCTTAATTTGTACCATTGAAAATTAAGAAATATAAGTAACTGAAGCTTTTCTTCACACACCAACTAATGTGTCTTAGACAGCTCTCTCAGACAAAAAGCTATTAAAATAGACATGTGCAACATCAAGTTTCCTTTGCAGAAACCAATATATTTTAAGACAGAAAGATTAGACTGTCTTTCAAAAGTATAACTGAAACTATAATTTCATACATTCTCATATATTCTCAATACGGTATTGTATGATTTCTATTCTTCCAAAACAGGAAAATAGTGTTTCAGCCACCAAAAACCAACGGAAGTCAAAATGAGATAATAAAAGAACAGGAAGCTTTGGAAATATAAAATATAAACCCATAACAATATATATATATACAAGCAAGCTCAGTTTAAATGTCCATTTCATGTAATGTAAAAATTTGAATGCCTAAAACACGCCATGAAGGCGAGGCCAGAGGTAAAAGCATATATCAAGATCAAAGGTCAAATATTCTCAGGCTTGGTTCACATAAAGGCGAAGGCACATTTGGGCATTTTTTAACAAGAGGAAGGTTAGTGGCCACTTGTGTGTTTTGCAAGTAAGACCATTATGATACTGCTGAGCAGTCAATGGTCACTGGTCAAAGTCGAGGTCAGATTACAGATATTTTGGAAGGATTCAGCTCATACAGATCTGATACTAGGATGAGAGTCTCGAGGGTCCCAAAAGTCATAAAAGGTCAAGCTGAGGTCAATATTAAGGTCATAATGGCTGAGTTCTGTGAGATTACCAATGGTCAAGTTTAAGCGAGTAAATTATGACATTTTATCATCTCCAGCTTTACAAGACACTGAATCACAGATCTTGCATTTTTATTTACATGTTAATACTGTACAAGCAGAGCAGATTTCAAAATGTATAGGAATGAAATTTTAAAAGCCACCATATAATAAACTAAAATCGTGGCAATGTATAAGACACATCAGAAGAATACCGATACAAAAGCAGAAAACATGGTAAAGGTTGTTTGGTGTTAGTGTCATTGTCTGGTTAAGAAATTTGACAGTTTGAGAGGGGGACCGGGGTCAGCCCGACCCAGCCTATCCCAAGGTCACTGAGGCCTATATTTATCACTAGAACTCACTGGGGTGGGACAACCCCCAGAGGTCAGGGCCAGAGAAGGTCAAATTCAGTTCAAGCACCAGTAAGTCTCGGGGAAACCAAACCAGAGATAATCTAGAGCCTGCGAAAGGAAAAAGTTAAAGTAATCCCAGGGCCTACATCAATAAAAAAGGATTAAAGGCCAAGGTCAGTTAAAGACCTGGGCCTGTATTCACAAAGATTCTTATTCTTCGAATTAGTCTTATTCTTAGAATCCTATTTATTCCTACTTATTCTTAGATTTTTTCTTAGAATTGTCATTTTTAAAAATAAGAATTCTCCTATTCACAAATATTCTTATTTTTAGAATCCTGCTTATTCTTAGATTTTTTTCTAAGAATGGCTTTTATTCTTAGAATTTTTCTAAGAATATGAAGTTGCTATATGCACAAAACTCTTTTTCTTGACACCAGAATTGCATCCAAATACAGAAAGTCACTTCTGGGCCTGTATTCACAAAGATTCTTAGAATTTTTCTTTGAATTACACTTAGTCTAGCCTGTGCACATATTTATTTTTACTTATAGTCTTAGAATTATTCTTAGCTAAGAATTTTTTTGTGAATACGTTTTTATTCTAAGAATAAGGAAATTCTTCGCAAACAATTTTTCTTAGAATTAAGTGTAATTCTAAGAAAAAATCTAAGAATCTTTGTGAATACAGGTCCTGGGCCTGGATTCACAAAGATTCTTAAGTAAGAATTCTTACTTAAGTACAACATTTGTGGTTAAATATAACCAATAGTCTTGCCAAAATATCTCTTCTGAAGTCAGACATTAATTGAATGCGTTGGGGGTTAGGATCACATCTAAGACCATCTATTTATTTATTTATTTATTTGTTTCATCGCTTTCAACACTGTACAGGTAATTGGACGTAGTTGAAAGGGCAGAGGAAACCAGTACATACAGTTGCTCAAGGTTCTGTACTGTAAACTGCCGACTAATAATACACTTTTGTAGCCCATGAGTCTACCATGTTTCTGATGTTTTCAAGCTTATCATCGGGAATTAAAATTGTGCCTGTTTCCAGAGACTGTGTAAGCGTACTGTGCGTGTGGTTTGACAAACAAACTTTTCAACAAACTAACTGATTGTCAGACCTAAGTCTTGCATGACGTTACATAATGTATCAAAGACGCTTTTGTGAAATTAGGCATACCGTAATCAAGAAAATCATCAAATATAATCAATGATGTCATATCCACGCATGAGAATGGCAAGGCTATGCAGGAGCCTGGCGTGGCAGTTGATAATAACCTCACAAACTCTAGCACATCTAGCACCCAGATTGTGAAGTCTATGGTTTAAACCATCTAATCACATCACTAGTTACAGAACCTCTCTTAGGGCGAGAGTTTGGCCGCCACTTTTAAACTGAAAAGCAAAGAGTTAACATCTATGAATTTATAGAACTGGGAGTTACTGAATTTTATTGGATTATTCCTGAATTTTATTCATTTTAGTGTTTTAATTCACAATGCCTAGAAAGAATAAGAAGACCCCGGCCAACAAGAAAACAGAGATGTCATCACCACTTAAAAAAACTGCGGGAACAAAGAAAAGTTCTAAGAAAGTAACGGACATGGATGGATCTTTCCTACAACTGCAGCAATTGGAAACTGTAAGTACTGTACCATTAGAAATACAACACCATGACCAATCACTTGCTGATAAATCTAATGCCATTCTCGCATTACAGAAAATTGATCAGTCAAACCAATCCCTAGCAAAAAGAGTTATTGAGTTGGAATCCAACAGATCTGTCAATTTAACACCCCTCGGCCACATCTGTCTGCAAACCATATACACAGTCCATGTATTGGTCAGAGTGATCAGCATCAAAAAGTGTATATCCCACCTCTGTGTCCACAACCACTCACATCACATGCGGATCAGTACCAGGACCTAGCAGCCACAACATTCCCTCACACACGGCAGTAGGCCAGTCTGTCATCAAGCAGCACTCGCAATTCAACTAGGACGGCATTCTGCCCAGCATTACTACTCTTTGACAGAACCCCAGTGTTGCACAAACAGTTGCTGAAGTTATGGCAACATATGAAAACCAAGCAAAGCAGGAAGCAGCCATAGTAAGGGTCAACAGGGCAAAAAGTCAGGTCGTTTTAACACAACAGATACTATTACCTCTGTTCCTCAGCTGAGATGGCCCAATGAGGGTTACCACGGTGTTAGTGGCAGGAAGCGTATGGTTTATGATGACCTCTCCCTCCCTGAGTGGGCAGTGGGACAACTTAGCAACATCTATCAAATTCATGACCCAGCCACAGTTAAGAAAGCCCTTCTTCAAACCATCATGGCCCTCAAAGACGCCACCTCATTATCCTGGCCAGCAGGCCGATCAGCATACGTGAACTCTATGCACGACATGGAGCAAGGAATTCTCACTTGGGATAATTACACCCAATGGTCCTTGAATCGGCTTTCAGTTTCACAGATTGCCATGGCAAATACTTACACAGTCGCAAACCAAGGTTCATATAAAAAAAATTAGTAAATATTTCAATGAAGGGACTTTGAGAATAACCATGCCAATTTTCGCATGTTTGTGCATTTTGTGCGAAATTAGAGAAAAACTTGACACACCCCGAGTCTAAATGTCTTGAAAAACAGAGGGGGCAGGACAGACAACAGCATAAATAATGGGTAAAGCCATCACCTGGTCCTTCTGTTGGTCATGATGTGACCTGGGACTCAGTTATAACAGGGAGGGCCCATTATGTTGATAATTCTACAATGACAAATAATGTTGTATTACATCAAGCAGTTTCATCTGAAAACAGTGTATCTTGTGTGGCCAAATTAGGTCGTGTTAATCACAATGTTGACAAAGGTGTTAATTGGGGGCATTCTTGTGACTTATCATACAATCATGACAAGTATAATGATCATTCATTGTGCCCCAATAATTTAGTGTGTAATAGGAACGTGGTATCACATGTAGCATGTCTGAATAATAAAATCAATATGTTTGACCCAAAAAATTGGTATTCAATGAAAATTTAAAATGTCAATATTCACATTATAGGTGAATCCAGCAAAATGAAGACAGTGTATTGTTGATGTCAAGCAGTGGGAACACATCAACCAAGGTTCCATGTAATTCTACTAACACAGGTGACGGGTTTCTTCATACTAACAATACTAACCAATATTATGATGGTCCGGTTTTGAATGGACCTCTTAGGATACATGGCCATAGTGGACAGTACCCATGCATCAGTGAACCACACGGGGAGCTATTTTAAAATATTGATTCCACATAATGTGGATTTTTTGTGTTGCACCAATGACAGTATTCCAAATTCCATTCAGCAATTGATATTTGTACATGCTTCTGATATGGACAATGTGTCTGGGTTTTATTATAACTACACAGATCACTTTGGGAGACTTATTCCATGCCTTGAACCCCCCCCCCCCCCTCCCAGTGGTGCCTTTTATGTAGCATATAGAGGTCAGATGTGGTTTATATTGTGTGATAATGCAAATATGTCACATTCTAGTAATGAACATTTAAAATCAATGGCAAAGTCTGCATATGATGACTATATGAATGATCAATACAGCTGGGAGACTCATGGTTGTCCATATTATGTGTATATTTCATGTATAATTGACAAATTATGTCAACATCAATGCAATCTCATGCAAGACAATGCTAGTGACAACAGTAAAGTTGATTCATTGTATCATTTAAACAGTGATGTTGATACTAATATAACTTTGACTAATAACCTTCACCAGGAACAGGGCACTGTCCCCCCACAACATTCCGGCTCACATGGGTCAGGATATTCGTCCAGGTGGGGTCATAAATGATGCAGCTATACCAAGTAAGTGTGTGGGATTCTTAAATCACTCACCTGCAAAATTTCAGTTCATATGTTTTGATAGGGCCCCTGTCACAGTTAGTTCCATTGACAAATGTCTTCAGATAGCAAATGTTATCTTTGATACAGGGGTTCCCAATTATGTACAAGCCAGAATACCATTGGCTTCCGGTCTAAACATTGCAGAGTGGGAGGTAGAACTATAGGACTACCCAGACCAGATGCTCATCCAATACCTAAAGTTTGGCTTTGCATTGTCCCTTCTTAATTCAAGTGAGCTTCATAATACTAGTGTCAAAAGTCATCAATCTGCAGATCAATTTCCCACTGCCATCAAAGACTATTTGCATCAGGAAACAAGCCTTGGGGCTATGTTGGGACCAGAGAATGCAGTAACATCTGAGCACTTTCACTGCTCTCCCCGTCTTACCCATCCAAAAGATAAGGACAAGCATTGCGTCATCCTTAACTTATCTCACCCCTATGGATGTTCTGTCAATGATAATGTGACCAAGGATTCATTTGATGGCAGAAAATTTTCATTAAAATTTCCCACTATTGATGACATTATCAACCACATTACCAGCATACTAGGAGACCCTGTCATTTATAAAATTGATGTGGCCAGGGCCTTTAGAAACCTCAGGGTCTACCCTGTTGATGCTATCAAATTTGGCATTCATTAGAATGGCCTGTATTTCTTAGACCAAAGCATCGCGTTCGGCTAGACGCATGGAAGCGCAGCATTCCAAATGGTCTTCGACGCCATCATGTGCATCATGAGCAAGCATTGCTGACCAGCGTGATGCTAGGTGTCACTTTAACCATCTCCATGATCTATTAGTCCAATTAAGCCTTTCTATAAATCAGGACAAGCTATGTCCTCCCTGTAAGGACATTACTTGCTTAGGCATTAGAATAAATATACCTGAAGCATCCCTCAGCATCGAACCCAAGAAGCTTGCAGCCATTCATAAGGAATGCCACCACATAAGTGGTAGGAAGTATCTATCTAAGAAAAATTTTCAATCTCTCTTGGGTAAATTGATCTATCTTTACAAATGTGTGATGCCTGCTAGAATCTTTGTTAACAGAATGTTAGACCTACTTCGTAGCAATGCCCACGAGAGAAGGATTCACCTTTCCACAGAATTTATCAAGACCTTGATTGGTTTCTCCAATTTCTGCCCATTTTAACAGCATTCCTGAATCTGAAGCCTTACATCTCGATGCATGTCTCACGGGCATGGGCGGCATATGGCATATGAGTGTATTCTGCCCCAATACCTATTATACCAGGCTTTACCCCCATTATTGTGCATCTTGAGATGCTTAACATCATTGTTGTATTATGTTTATGGGGCCCTCGCTGGAGGCATTCTCAGGTCAAGATATATTGTGATAATGAAGCAGTAGTCCCGGTGGTGGCCACCAGTAAAACTAAAGATTTTTTCCTGGGTGCATGTATACGCAACTTGTGGCTAATTACTGCTATTTTTGACATTCACTTTCAGATTCAACATATTCCAGGCCATCTCAACACCAAGGCAGACCTCTTATGCTGCTTAGGAATCTTCAGCAGAATTGTATCTGGGAAAGGGTATCACCTTTCCATTTTAACCTTGACCTTACCTTGTAATTTCAGGTGTGACTTCACATTCCAATCATCTCTTTGAAGCAGCATGGAGTAAGGTAGCGGCCTCACATAGACCTTCCACCTCTGCAGCTCATTGTCTACATTTCAGAACATTTTTGTCATTCCTTATATTCCTGCACCTTCCTTTGGTCATTAGTGTTCATAATTGCTTATCTTCTTAGAATATCTATACAATAACTCACTTTCTCCGAAAGTGATCAAAAATTACCTTGCTTCTATCTCAACATGGCTTCTCATTACAAGTTGGACCCAACTCCCACCAAACACGAAACCATCAGTAAATACCTCAGGAGTATCACCATTAACTCACCATTTTCCCCCACTCCCAGAGGGATATTTACCATTCAAATGTTATACCAAATTTCTTTGACATGCGACTTTCTTCCTGATCCCATTCTGTATAGGGCCATTTTCTAACTGCTTACTTTGCTTTTCTGCACATGTCAAATATTGCCCGTCATAGTGTCTAGGCCTTTGACCCCAACAAACACCTCTTACTCAAAGACGTGATATTTGGCCCCCCTGGGGCTCATATAATAATCAAATGGACTAAGACCCTACAAGAATCAAAAGCTCACCATGTAGTCCAAATCCCCTCCCTCTCCAACATTTACTTATGTCCAGTCCGGGCTCTCTCCCGGCTTTTGGACTCCAGGCCCCTGCCATAATCTTATTCCCTATTTGCTAATATATTTCCACCCCACCAACAAGTAATTGATACCCACATTCGTAATGGCTTTGGCTTTCACACATTTAGGAAATCTGGAGCTACGTTTGCTTTCGACCACAACGCTGCTCTCCAGAACATTATGTCACATGGCTTATGGCGCAGCTCAGCTATCTGGATATATTTGCAGAACGCATCACAAGCCCCCTCCATCATACCTAACACCTTCCTCAACCACATTCCTTCCCACTTCTAGTTCGGGTTTGGTGATTTTTAAAATAAATTTTATTCATTTTAAAATTCTGCACTTACAGTTCTACTAACATGTAAATAAAATTCTCAAACATGTTTTTCTGTGTAATAAACTGGATTCTGACCTTGTGTCTGACTTTTGCTTCACCTTTGGATTTTGAGCTGAAAGCATCACTTTGACCTTGTAATTATTTCATCTTAGTAGCAACTGATGTAACTCATTGCAACACTGGCGCACTGAAAAAATTGACTACCATGTCCTGTCCCAAATGGCAGACAGGTGTCTATGTACACACCATTCCAATTGAGGCCTAACAAGTCAAAATCAAGAGGATCCATTTTTAGATGATGAAACGCATGGCTTACATCTATATTTTATATGTGGGCACCACAACCAAATTTAGCAAGTTCAGACATAAGATAGTTAGTGGAGAATGTGAGAAAGAAATCTAAACACATGTTTGCATGCTTATCCACACTGGATCAGTAAACTTCCTATGTCTCTAGGCTTATGCTTTTTGTCATTCATAAATCTGCTACTGTACTGTTGATACCTGTACTTGTCACCAGTATATTTGGCAATGCTATTACTAGCGTGAATACCACTCTTTTTACAAACACTCTTTTCGGTAACACTAGTACTCGATGAAGCACATGGCAAACTAACAGAATCTTTATCTGGTACAAGCCAACTAGAAGTCATAACACTTTTGCTGCATAATTTACAGAACCAGGGTTTCTTATTGTTTTCAGGCAATTTTGACCAGGTTTTGTTGATATTTCCGGAGCTTGGGGGGGGGGCATAGACACGTTTTATCAGATCTATGCTCTCAGTGTCATTCCAGAAAAGGGTACCTTGCTCAAGGTTGCAAAACAAAAACCTTGTGTGCTCTTTTTGCACCTTGCCATGTGAAATCAGTTGTATCTTCCATAAGATCTGCCATGTAGGCAATCTCTTTTCTCGCTTTTGATTATCTGACTCATGTAAGATATTCTTGCAGAAACCTTGAACCCATTGGGGCAATGTCAATCCGCCATATGTGACCCTGGTTCTGTTAACACCCACTAATATGGCTTCATGTTGCCATGCAACTTTATGTTTTACAATCACATCTACTGGTCCTCCTTGTTTGGATTTAATTCTACCTTTTTGTCTAATACCTGACTCATCTTGCAACACTTCTAATTATCTAAGCCTTTTGCAAATTATACGTTTTATGCGGGTTGACTAAGATGCTAAAGTATATTCAGACTCAGGGGCACTCAGTTTTGCTACTGGAAGTGTGATACTTTATTGAATTTTATCAGACATTTTTGATCCCGCCTCCACCATTTGATACTCCACTGCCTCCAATTTTAAGTTTATTTACTTCAATTCATGCTGAATCTGCAACTGGATGGATGTCTAATCATCAGTAGAAGTTCTATCTGACAGACTACTGTGCACACCCTTAATCTTCTTGCCTTTCACAAAGGTGCGCCACCTAAAAGTCCCTGTATGGGTGCTCTGAACAGGAATGCCACCTTGTGGCATAACAATAAGTTTTTGCCACCAGAAATTGTTCTTTCTTCAATTATTTACATTTTCTCCAATGGCGGGAAATGTTTTGGTTACATTTGCTGCACAATTTTTATTTGGCAGACTTCAGTTATATCAATCTGCAAATATAAGAGATAACACCAGCAGTGCTCTGTTCAGACTTAATTTAAGCTTGGTTAGAATTGAAATAGAAAAATAATATATTAACGCTACTCAGGCCCCTTACAAGAACAAGTTTAGACGTGTGGCCAACAAAGCATGAAATGGTCAAAGCAGAGCTTTTAGCAGACCATTAAGTCTAATACTCCAGCAAAAATCTGATATAAAACCACATTAAATTAAATCAAAGATAGAACACTGTTTACTGTTCCATTTTCGACTAGAAGGGAGGAGTAACCCCAGACAATATGGCGCCAATTTGAAGTCGTCCAATCAGATGAATTATAACAAATTACAATGATGTTTGCTCGACAACAGGTCCGAGTTGACAAACAACACAATTATATTAATAGACTGATACCCACCCCTATTAAAGGTAAACCCTCAGCTAACAAGGATGGGGGGGGCAGGACTGACAACTGCCGTGCCTGTACACATACATACCAAAGTTAATCAACATATTTCTCATAAAAAAATATCTAGTTTTTTCAGGATGAGCTGTGATAATGAATAAGAAATTTTCTTCCTTTTCCAAATCATGAAGCGTTGAGTTTTAATTTACATTAACTGAGAAATATTTTTGCATATAGCACCTAATATTTAAAAAAGACAAAGAAAGTTATTTCTGATTCAATTAAATTTTGGTTACAAAGCAAACATACTTAGATATGGGATATTGGCATACCACTTGGTCTCAATGGCCAAGTCAGTGTACCATTCCTGATCTTAGCTATTAGTGATATTTGGGATATTGGTAGGTAAAGGTATATTTCCAGGAGGAGGGAGTGTTTTACTCCTGTGAAACATAATCTATATTCAATATTAAGTTTTCTTGTACATCAAATGGTATTTGGATTGAATGAAAAAAGAAAAGAAAATGAAGTCATGATGATAATATCATAATAACACTTTCACAACAGTAATAGCTATGAGACTGCAAACTGTATTTTGAAATTACTATTACTACCCCTGTGGTTTTCTTCTCCTTGTTCATTTTCACAAAAGGGTCATTGTACCCAAAGACTTTTCAGCAATTAATGACAAGAATTAGTTTTCCTTTACTTGCCCATAAACATTTATCTTGTGACGGAAGTGGTTTTTCTTTATATGGTTTCAGGCAATAACTTTTCATTTAAGATCAAAGACAGCAGTCATTAAACCTGTATCTGCCAAGCATTGTAATGTGACAATACAAGCATTTTTAAGTTGATTTTTTGTCTTCAATGTAAAAATGAAATGTACAAGAAATACCTGGCATGCAGACAACATAATTACAATGTCGTACATGTCTTACATTTTGTAAATTTGTATCAACATTTACGAAGTATAAGCAGCTAGAAGGCATAACTGGTAAAATACGAATTTTTATTCTAGATTTAAAGAAGGGTCACCTCAAATTACTTGGAAATAACTTGAAATAAGAAACCTCTGATATGTTAATTAAACACTCACTGTGTTACTACATTTCAAAAAAGAAAACTTGAAATAAGAAACCTGTGACATGTCAATTAAACACTCACTGTGTTACTACATTTCAAAAAGAAAAGTCACAACTAAAATGAAGCAGCGAAAGATCACTTTCTTGCATATTCACACAAGGATTAGACAGAGTAGGTCTGCTGAGAGGACTTTTCAAGGGAAGAAAAAATAAATCACATGACCATCTAGACTTTGCTAAAATATATATTTCGTGAAATTAAACTCTTAAAAAAGAATGTGTAGCATGTAGAAATAATGATTTGCCCACTATTTCTGGAACCAGTTTGTGGTATTTTTATTCTGACATTTTGCACGCCGCTGTCAAATATTTCCAATCTGATAGCCACAATAACTGCTGAAATCTATAAAACCTTTCCTTTCCTAGGGTCACAAACTACAACCGAATTGGCTTATCTACCTTCGGTTGTGGTTCCGTCTGCCTTATATTTGGCTTGGTCATGCTTACAATGATAAAATACATGTGGTTAATGGCCTTTATTAAACTATAATAAAACATGGCAACCAAGGCAGACTGAAATTACACGAGACATGTGGCAAAATTAGAGTCCATTACAGTCCAAAGATAGAACGCTAGATGTAAGTAAGTAAATTACAGTTACAAAAGACACAAAATACGAAAAAGCAGAAAGCCTGAGGGAGGTAAATTAATGAGGTGAAATTTTGCAATCGTTACTCACATTTCAGTTCTTTTTACTGTTTGAAATAACAAATGCATCCTCTCACAGTTGTAATACATTACGTTGGAGGGCGGGTTGGGGACATGATGGATAAATAGAGAAACTTGTTTTTGATTGTGCAATACCCAGGTATAGGGTACCTTTTTTGAACAAGTCATAATAATCATGATAGCTTTAAAACAAATCCAAAATACATATAATGCAAATACTTTTTATTTAATTACTCATAAAATTCAATATTTGTTCACTGTTAAAAGCTTTATTATAGATAGGCTATATTTTAATCGTCTCTGAATCATAAAGATACTTTTGTGTAATTTAAATCTTTCCACCCCATTGTTAATTAAATTAATAAATTAATTTTAAAATTATGACACTTTAACAGTGTAACTTGTTTTGTTTTTTTGCTGTAATAATAACCAGGACAACTTTTAAAAATACGAAAACACATCATGACTCTCATATACAGTGATAGTATTATCATCACAGATCCTGAAAATCAAGTATTATTGTTACAACCTTTAGATCTCTTTAATTAGACATGTAAGTTATCCATGTCCAACTGTATAAAAGGCAACAGGAGTGTCAATGAAATTGTAGAAAACTAGTGAGAATATTTTTGTCTTAAAACTGTTTACATTTGGGAGTCCTGTACAGTTTAAAAAATACCATCCTTAAAGAAAACTAGGCGAAGATGGCACTTGCCGAAGAGAAAACACCAGAATCAGGGCTGGTATCTCCTCCTATATTGCCATCCCAGAGGCATAGGAGGTTGAGAGGTAGACACAAGAGTAACAGACCTGAGAGAGGGCAACCTAGGGCTTAGAGTCCAGAAGACCAGAGGGAATGGAGACTGAGACTTTAGAGGATGCTGGGGTTGCATTGTTATCCAAAAAAAAATAAGGGGGAAGAATGTGTACTTCTCTGACCAAGTTTTTGCAAGACCATGAGTGTCTACATGACATGAGGGGTCAACTCTACAATGACCAGGCCAGCTTATGAAGAGACAAAAGAAGGTCACGCACACATTTGGTTTGAGGTTTGAAGTCAAACATTGCTGGGCAAGTAAGAAGAAGGCAGAATTCAGAAAAGTTGTTGGTGAGGCGGCAGCATCACCAAAACAGTGGTTCCCTTCCGGGAGGTGAGGGGCCAGATGTCTCATACATTTATAGTAGCATTAAGTATGGAGAGTTATCCATACCCTTTGAATCCCATAAGCAGCTCCCTTCAATGAAACTCCAACCACATTGGAAGTTAGCCTCAGTCAAGAAATTATTGACCCCCTGAAGTGCAAAGAACACTTGGCTTATCAATATTTCGTCTTCTCCTTTTTCTTATGAGAACATGGCTTTATGGAAGGGTTTAACATTTTATTATAAACATATAACATAAATTCAATAAATTTGTTTGAACATATAATCACGGTATTAGAGCAATGGTTTAATAAGACATGTAATTTTGGTATTAAGCAGCTTAATGTACTATTGACCACTTACTTAGAGTTCAGTGGCGATATTATTCCCATTTCCACTATAGCCCAAAAAATTATATTCTGCCTGACAATCATGTGAGACTGTATTAAAAGTAAATGAACATTCTAGATAACACAGTTTAGTGACAATGCAACAGGATTTATCATTGTTTTAAAACTCTAAGTGTAATACATAGAAAGCACTAGCAATTTTAAGCAAGTTTAAATAAAGTTTCAATTTATATAATGCATTCTTATGTATATTCTGACTTTTACATCAGCATACTGCTAGAACAGTCTGGTGAGCTTATATCTCCCTATATGTAAAATTGCTTTATGAATACCAAATTTCAGCAAAAATGTTTGATAACATATGGCAAAGTTTGAGCCTTAAATAAAGGCCAAAAATGGGGTGCACATATTGGGGTTGCATTCATAATTATAAAAAAATAATCTAATCTAATCTACTGCTTTGCAGGCGCAATATCTTCCCCATAAAGGGAAATTCAGTGTGTTAATTAAACAAAATCATTATCATAGGGAGAGTCGAGGGGCGTTCAAGGTCAGTAATCCAGAATTGTGGGTGTGACCAGGAGGGAAGAAGACTAAGTTGGGAAACTAGAGTTGAAGAGGGGGATTTTGAGGTGCTTCTTAAAAGATGCAACTGAGGGTCTGTTTCTTACATGAAAGGAAAAAGAGTTCCAAAGGACTGGGGCATAGTAACTGAAGGAATTAGAGAAGTGTTTGATTGATTTGTGAACTCTACGGTCGAAAGTGGGGGTTTGAAGTTTTGGGGTGCTTCACCTTGTATTACTGGAAGAGGTGTAGGGGTGGATTAATTATCTTAGGTAAACTGGTAAAAAATAAGAACTTACAAATTATTTGGGGGGACATCAGAAGATATGCATCTGAACATGTAATCAGTGTCCATGGTTACATGTACATTGGAAAGTGTTAACATGGAGAATATTAACTGTGAATCATAAGCTTTGTCAATACCCATTGTGTTTCTTGTTTGCACACCTATAATGGGAAATGGGGCAAAAATATTACAGGTAATGTTGACAGGGAATATCAAAACCTACTGAAAACCAGGCCAGTGTATAAGTAATATAAGTATAAACTACCAAAAATATGAGGAAAGGTGATCTTCGCTGGAGAAGGACCGTGTTACATGTTCCAAGTTACACCTTTATTTTTATATTTGTAATATGTTTAACCAACAAAATATAATACTATATTTGTAGTGAGTCGCAAATACACATTAAGAGTTTATACTCAGACTCTTGATAGGTTTATACGCCACTTTAAATCATTTGGGTATACAAACTTTAAAACTATTTTTGAATAATACTCCCGTGTCACCAATTTTAGACGGCATTAATGTTAGACGAGTTGTCATTATACTCTGATTTTACGTAATTTCCTTAAATTATTAACAAATGCAATAACTAAACCCTAATTTGTATGTATCGATGCATATGTATCACATGAAATGGGTTTAGCCACCTGATTTATATCACTGTCCAAAATTAATGCCGTCTAACATCAGAGACAGAGGTGTACCAGCAAAACGAAAACATAACTTATTTACTGTTGGTGGCTGGCACGTATTTTCAAAACTCATCAGGAGAGGACATTAAGTCGAGCCTATGCATCCCAGCGGAAGATTAGTTGTGATCACTATTTTGTACATAAATAACTCAGACTAAGGACAGTTTTTTTCCAGTGTAATGATATTGCTATGACTTATTGCATTTGTGGGTGTGAATGGCTGAATATAATATAAGTCAGCCAGAACATACACAAGCTGCAATGTGCTTGAAATCAATTGATTTTAGAATAACGTCTCACATTTATATCCCATCTGAATTGGCTTTGGTCTATGTTGGTACCACAACAGGCATGCAAACCCCTTTAACTAATTGTCAACTTGATCAGAACCAACTGTGCTAAAGTAGACAAAACCGCGGTCTCACTTAGCAGAATCAACTTAATACAGTAGAGCCACATCGATTAAGACATGTGATATATTGTAAACCTTAGCACCTTTGCTAGCGCGACCTGTCAGTGGCTCCATATGTGTCAGTTGGCTACTTAAACCATTGTCTACTTACCTTAGACTTTCATCTTTAGCTGCTATTTGCCACTTTTTACTTCACCTGCTATGCTCAACTTTGCACTTTAGCTGCTATTCACACCGTGGAAGTTTCCAATGTTTAAAGGCATATATTCATATTCTAAAAGTGCTCTAATTTTACCCTTTATTGATAACTCTATATAATATCCACATAAGTGAATAATTTGGGAAGAATAAGCCTGTAAGAATATAATAATGAGATGTTTTGTTTCAAATCTTTTCAAAATTCAGGCCTAAAATATGTAGATGGTCTGTACAATGTTGTCTGTTTTGTGCCAAGACAATACACAGGAAGTAATTACTTTTGACTGACTGGATTGTGATGTTATGTGATTCAAGAATAGATGAACAACAAATGCGTGCATGCCCTTATTTAGTTACATCAAGTCTTTACTTGAATATGCATATATGGTAAGTCTTGGGGAAGTAAAAATATTGTGAATATGTTGTTTATGCAGAGTACCGTCATATATTGTGAATATGTTGTTTATGCAGAGTACCGTCATTCATAGCCCCATATTTCCCCTTTTAATCAATTTCATCCATGGGACATTCGAAAATTCCTTCACCAGGGACAAAGCTTATATATATAAGCCGCAAAAATATTAGGGTATACTCAATTAAAAAATCACAGCTTCTCACCTGTTCACTAAACTACTATCTGTGAAGTTTAAACTAACTTTTAGTATATAGTACTAATATTTCACATTCCTCATGAATATAATAATATTATTATTAATGTTTTTAATGTTTGTAATAATACTATTCAATTATTTACCTCCTTTTTCATTCTTTTCTATAATCTGTTTGGCTTACCTTACTTTGACCTCCCGTGCTCTGGGTCAAACTTGACAAGTACCACAGGCTCCTCCCATTTTTTTAGATTTTAGATTTGCCTTCTGACAAACAAACATGACAAATGGCGGGCAATTACAGAAAATATTGAATAAAATTCAATATATTTATAGCACAGGTAAAAACGTATTGTCAATAGTAAATTATTATTATTAATGCTAATGAAGTGCATAATGTGTTTTAATAATGACACATGTTTAAGATACATTTATTGAATATAAAACATATGGTATTGCAGATCTTCAACAATTGTGCATTAATGTAAACTCTTAGACTGATATGTGAATAAGTTCTTTGATTGACTCTTGTTTTCTAAAGTAAATATCTGTATATGTAGACTTTGACCTTCATTAAACCTGCTCAGTAGAGGGCACTGTCTGACATTAAAGAAATTACAGAATCTGAATACTAAAATGGTTATATAGTTAACAGAATATTCACAAATGTTCTGTTCAATGATTTTCCCAAGGAAAAGACGATGATAAGACAAATTTCATTTTAGGCATCCTCTCATGTTTAGTACCAAGTATATTATCTTCAGAGTTAGTCCTTCAACTTCTGTCTGCCACTGCAAATCCACATAATATGAGACGTTCACTACAAGCCTTCTGAAACTTGACTTTATCTAAAGTTCTGAATGCTGTATTAGCGAGTACTTTTATCACTGTGTTGCTTTCTAGAAAAACAGATTTTACAATAAGTGATCAAATGAAATGTCTTCCTATAATCTATGTTTATAAATGTTTTAATAAATATTTCCTTCATTTGTGACTTTAAGATGGAACCTATCACTTCTGAAGCACTGAATCTCTCCAGCATAGGGACACATCCCATTAAGGACTGAAAGAAATGACAAATCCGTCTCTAGGGTATTTTGATTAAGCTTGTTGCTGAGAAGTCAAAAGAGAAACAGCCGTCCTCGATAAACTAGTTTTATCTGTCAACACCCCGGGTAATTCACTGGAGACAGGTGGATGCTGTAAGAAACAGTTCCAAGAGATGCTGTCCTTGGTAAACACAATCCTAATTAAGGACAACCAGCTTTTCAGATAATGTCCTTTTACTTAAAACTCCATTCACAATTTTCCGATAGGACAATCAAATTTTTCCACCAATTAAGGAACAGATTCATAAATATTCCCATGGTAGTAGTTTGTGAGGCATTTAGCCTGACAGCCAAGATGACAAGAGTGTATTTCCCATCCCCAACCTCTGGCACTAATAATAAGAATGAGACAGGCTTCTTACATTTGACCTTAGAGACCTTAGGATTCAAGGACCACAAATCCTTTGGTTCTTGCAGGCTGGCATTTTAAAGTTTAAACAACACCATTTGACCTTGAATGCTGAGCAGAAGATAATAAAAGAGTTTTTATAGCACAAAATCTATGTGAACACAGAATTTGCTAATGGGTTTCTTTAAAACGTATTTTGTATTATTTTTGAAAATATCTATGGACCGATCACATTGTAACATTGAAGTTTGATTGTTCCATAGTTTAGTGGCAACCATGCAGATACTAGTCTTATTTTCAGAGTAAGCTACTTCACATGAACAATCGATGAAAACTCATGATGATGATGATGATGATGGTGATGATGGGAGAAAAATAGTTTTTGGGGAAAAATATTCCAACAAAAAGTTACCCCCAAAATGAAATACAGTCTCATGAATTGGACTTCGTATCTCCAAAAGCTGAGAAAATAATCTCCAAACGTTTAGATAAGTATCTACAAAGATTTAGATATTATCAAAAATAGACTTGATATTTTATTGTCTTGGTAATTCAAACTTAACTGATATACTCTCTCACAAGACTGATACATTTTTTCAATAATTATTCCAAAATTTACAATTATCTAAAAAATTTTGTAGTATTACAAATTGATACATTTTCTGGAAAGGGTAGTTAAGCACCTCAAAATATTGACTTAGTATTTAAAAAAAACAGTATTAAAATGATCAAACTTAGCTAACTTCAATCTTTGTCCCTAGCAATCTAACGTAGTTACCTTGCTCGAGGTTATAGATTAATGTCATTTGGTTAATCCTGCCCAGCAGTTACAGGTCCTATTTTGTTGAATTAATAGACCGTAGAATAGATCACTGGTTCAAAAGTAGATTAAATAAATCTACTTCAAAGACATTGATTGTATATGTCTGTACACCAGTGTTTCAGGTGATTCTCTCATCAATTGAGTGTTCATCAAATGTTTCTGTTCATTGTACCACCACTACCGTTACTGACCACTGCTAAAGCCAAACGAAACCCTGATAATTTAATGTTGATTTTTATAAAGAGCTCCAAGATAGGGAGGAAATGAAAGTGTGTCAATTGTTGTGAATAATAAATCACTTGATTCAATTGAATTTAATGCTCATGTGGAATACAATATAATTCATTAGAGTAGATTAATTTAATCTACTTTTATTTGAGTTTGTGTAGTTTGCATGTGACAATGTTACATGTGTCTTATGTCTCTTGCATGGTATAATTAGTCGTCATTGTGCAATGATATGGCTTGTAGTCTGAGTGGAATAGGTTTACTACACTCTTTCTATTACTAATTATCATGACTGTAGATCTAAGGTAATAAATACAGCAGAAGTTGTACCTGCTTTTTGATTACATGGTCCAGGGTATGCTGAAGAACAAACCTGGAACAACTGACAAACCAAAACAACAAGTGCTGATCCTTACCATCTTAAAGGAGATTCGAGCCAGGAATAGACCCAAAAAGTGTAAAAAATAAGACCCCAATTTATATGATTTACATTCAAATATCCAACATTATCTACATAAGTCTTCAGCTAGTAAGATTAGCATCTTATCACTGACTGTCATCTTTATGTGTTTTATACCCCAACAAATGGCAGTGCCGAGCACAATATGAAGCTTACATCATAATCAGCAGTTTTGGTGATGGACTAAAAAATTGCGTGCTAGTTGTCAAGAATATTTCACCGTAAACCATTTGGAAAGTAACATCCAATCCTCGCAAAGTATGAGCAGTGACTTGAAATTGGACAAAATATTACTAAGAGGAGTTGTGTAATATGGTGAAGAGTATATATGTGTTGCCATTTCAGTTGAATGAGAGGCTCTATAGGCTGACTTGTTAATGTTTGATATACTCTCATTTATTGCTTGATCACAGCTTTCTCTACAACTTTAGAGATCCAACTGCGGTTAGAGTCTGGTCAATAGGTCTTGACTGTCTTTCTATCAAGGTCAACTTTCTTAAGCAAGAGTTTGGCACATGCAGTATTGGAGCAGGGTGAAAAGCTGTCCTAGTGCAGGGGTAGTTCACAATATTAGTAATAAGGGTTAAGAATATGCTTAAACAGTCACAGACCAGTGGATTAGATGCCAACTCTGTTACCCATAAGACTACCAAACACCTGCAGGGAGGCTTTGAAGTTTACAACCTGCCTTACTCCTTATTATAGATATAAAAATATAGTGTGTTGCATCTAATATCTGCTCCACTTTTATAGCCTCCATTTTATGTTGCTCCTCGACTTTAGAAGATTGTGAATAACACAAGTTTGTGCAATCTTAATAACAAGAAAGTATAACTGTTCTGACAAATATTAGATAATTTGAAAAGTAGTGGCCTCAAAACTCCACTTTGTGCTGTAATTAAATTACTAAAACTGCAAGTTTATTTCTTGATCATACATGTTACTGATGTTTCACCGTTAAAATGTGTTTCCTAAGGACATAAATATGTCATGATATATTTGAACTCACAAACTGACTCACTTGTCAGAAGACCTGTTTCCCTCATTTATCCTACCATAAATGTACCAACAGCACAATTTGGCTGTTTATGCCAACCCAAAGTCAGATGATTTATCTTCATGTTTTGTGTATGAATTTGCTGGCGTGATGCTCTTCTTACGTTAACCAACTGCTACGAGGAAACCTCGCTAGGAAATGTGGGCGGCTTTGGAAAAATAAATATAAATAGGCAAAAACTAGTGAAAACAGAACTAACGCGTGGATTATAAAACTACTAGCAATTGCACAAAAGTTACAGACGAATAAAAGTTGAACATCTTTTCCAAAACAATATAAATAACATTATGGACATTCAACTAGGAGTTTTTTGTTGAGTTCTATGTGCAGATGTTTTTACATCACATGTATCTTATGGTTTCCCCCTTTGATAACAAATAAATGGACACTACATAAATACCATCACAACACAATTATCATAGGAAAATAATACACACGATGTGACAAAAAGAAAAGAAATTTTAATTTTATAATCAACACATTTCAAAATATAAGACCAAATAGATATCTATTCTCTCTTTTTTTACTTTGTTTCTTTTTTGTGTGTGGTGGGGGCGGGGGGTATGAGTTGAAGACTTACCATTAAAAGTCACAGGTTTCTTTATGAGATTCTGACAGGGTCATTAGTTTCTTTTTGAGAGGGTATATCGCCAATTAATGTCTATAACAGTCTCATATTATATCAAAGAGGAGATCAACCAGACGGAGAAGTTTGATGTGAATAACAAAATACCACACAACAAACAAATAAAGTGAAAACATGACAACGGTATACAATTACTAAGAGCATTCTAAAACTATGGTATTTACCTATGCTTTTCTGCAGTTGAATACATCAAAGTATTACACAAAAAAGAGGTATAGCTTTTAGCACAACTGGAATTGTCACAGCTATTAACAAGGAAATGTAAGGCATCTAATGAGTTAGCCACAGGGGCAGTAACATAAGGCCCCTGTTCCACTTTCATGTCCAGTCTCAGGACTTACATGATTTTAAAATTGTGGCCCCTGCTACAATCGATCCTGGAAAGAAGGGTGGGCAATTTAATTTAAAAATTAAGCATCAATTTCCTCACAGCCGAGAATATTAATTTAATAGGTGTAACCATGAATTAAAAGTCAGAGCGGGAAGTCTTATTTCCTTGAAATTTACACCTGACCTCCCAACCATCCGAGATCATGACTCCAAACATGAAAGCACAATCAGAAAATCAATCTGGATCCTTGGTAAGACTCAGTCAACACAAGCTCTAAGTGACAAGATTAAACAGAAGTAGTAAGAACTAAAGATGCTCATTTGTGAAGGTTTTAAATATGTTTTGAAAATGGGACGGAGTTCCATGATCAACACCATTTTGCTGATGATCTTTGTAACTGACAAAATGAGTCCCACGGCTAACACAATATGCTCCTGAGCATATAAATAAGCCAATAGGGACACAAACATGCAACAGTGGAACAGCTGTATAAAGAAGTACATTGTGTGAAATAATATATCTTGTTATGACAAAGGAAAAAAGGTAATATGACGAAAATATTCTAGAAACCTGACTCTAATCTGAGGTTTTCTTCACCAGAATAAATGAAATCATTATTACACTAATGAGACTGTGATTTTTCAATGCTGTTAATACTACTGATTCACTGCTGGAAGTGCGCCTGACAGCCCCATATATGTTGGTGGTGGTTTCTGTTGGTTTGTCAAATTGTTGCTTTAGTTGTGAAATTTGAAGGAGAATGAAGACACTCATCGAAAAAGTTAACATGTTTAAAACTTTGTGAGTGAGCATCTCCCATGTACTCTCAACTGATACTATTTGTCTTAAGGCAGTAATGGTTAACAATAGAGTGTTACGACATATATACTGGGTGATACAATCTATCTTGTATGCTTTATACCTGTAGTCAAATGATCTAGTCTCATAAGAAGAATATTTGTAGGAGTGCTGCTGATTACTACACCAAAGTGATCAGCGCTTACCTCTATCATCTATGATCGTTATGAATCATAGCAGTCGGGAATAGGTATTATATATACCAGTCTTTATAAACCGTAGCAGTCTGGAGCAGGCTGTAATATCAACCTTATTGGTGATACGGCTAATATTTTCACTCAGGAAGAAACGTGTGACTTGTCAGTTTTTCCTTTCCTTTATCGACAGGTTAAGTCGTAGCACCAACCCAAGTTTAAAACCCCTAGTTATTTTAGTCTCAACAGTGTAACAGGTGGCTATAGATACCAAAACAAATGATGGCATGGTATAATTTGCACAGCACACAGATATAGATTGAGTAAAATTATGACTGCAGTGTTATTCCATTGTTGTTTAACCAGTTTTTTTTCACAGAGAAAGCATTAGCTTCTCGGTACTAGACTTTTACTTGATTTGATTTATGTAGATTGTCCCATGACTTTCAACACACTGCATAGGTCATCTGGCAACTGATATTCAACTTGTTGACACTATTTGCTCAATATTTTACACTGTGAATACTTGACATGGATATCTGTTAACACAAAATGTATCACATTTGGACAGATACAGAATGTATTCAAGCAAAATTGTTTGGTTTATTTAAATTTTTGAAAGGAAGAAAGTGCCTGTGTCAAAAATGTGGCTCTATATCCGTAAACAAACTTAAAAAGTTTTTAAAGACACCCTATTTTTATATGTATTATTTCATGGCAATTCGCAATATTTTCATCCTTTTAGTTTTTGCTTTGCTTTATTCGAAAGTCTTTTACCTTTATCCCATTATTTGAAGTCTGACTTATTGATTGTAGCTTTTCTAAAACTGTTAAATTATTCTTTATTTATTTTCAAATTTTACAATTACATTACGTGCTATGAGCTGTCAAGATGAAGCTCTGCAAAGTTATTTTGATAACAAGTGTTTCTTCCAGGTGTTCCTGTTGGCAGACTACCATAATCTAATACACACTAGTTCAATACAATGTCTCATCTCACCATCACTGGTAATACTACTTCAGCCCTCTGATCAAAGTTTGTTTTTATGTCATTGCTTGTGTTATCTTGGGCAGGACACTAGTATTTTCCCCACGTAATGAAGAGATGGGTTCAAACATGTGACCACAGAGGTGACAGATCAGTTTAACTACTAAGTCATTGAATAACTTTCAGTATAACTTGATTCCCATGAATAAGTAAATGGAAATATGAAGTACTGGTTTCAGTTTAAAACTATTTATATCATAAGACAAAATTGGAATGTCCAAATAATTTTACATGTAATTCTCTAATTTCACTATTGGAGGTATCCCTTTCGATTATTAGCATTTGTATAATACCTCAGTTCCCGTTGTGCTACCACTTGTCTGTTAGTAAACTTTGCATGCTTTGGCATTCCTTGCTTTCTGGGAGTCACCCACGTTGAATTTTGGAAATATCAAAAGTTGTTGTCTACCAAAGGCGGTATGAAGTTCAGTGCCAGTCTGACCTTCCTATAACTTTAAGGTGCCTTTACATTTCTGTGACTGTTCTGCTGCCTTCCCTCAAAAGTCTGTGTTATTTTGTGTCTTTCTGAGTCTCTGGTCTGGTCGTATATGTTTGCTATTTGGTTCCTGTGTTTATTTTCCGTATTTTTAGTCTGAAATCATGATCATTGCCGTTCTGTTCTCTTCTGTAGCAAAATTGTTGCTAGACGTTTTGCAGCTAACTTTTATATGCAGTATAAGATTGTGTCTGTTTTTCCTACCATCTGTAATACCCCAGTCAAACTACAGGCGGTATTGCCTATGTTTATCGGGGTTGTGTTAAACATCTCAGTCCCCAACCCCCAAGACAGTAATACAAGTACTGCGGGTACCATTTATTAATATAATTAATAATTATAATATATATAAAAATAATACAATACTAATACTAAAGATATGTACATGTCAGATAAAATATATAAAAGATTCTTGATGTAAAGTTCAGTTCATATATAAATGCAACACAGTTAATACTAACAGGGGCTGCATGAAATTATTTGAAGCAGCCAAGTTATGTGAACATTTACTACAAAGTCAAAATGGGCTGCATAAGATTACTTGAAGCAGCCAAGTTATGTGAACATTTACTGCAAATGTATAGACATTGAATTTGACCTTAATCTGACCTTGGGGGTGAACTTCTACCCCAGCAGAAGGGGGGGGGGGGGATTGCCAAAAGCAAAGCATGGGACCAACAGGTTTGACCATGAAATATACAGAATTTTGTACTAAGGTCATAGCAAAGGCCCCCCTAGGCTGCAGAAGAGGAAGTGACTCCCCAAGTTTACATAAAAAGTTAGCTAAAAATGTTATGAATGAATAAAGTGAGAGATGATATGCAAATGAATCATGCCACAAAATACAGAAACTTCTGAAATATTACCTTCAGGGAGGGAGGGAGGGAAAACAGTTTTTTTAATGTTCATCCTTCAAATATCAAGTTCAAAGTGAAGCATTGAAACCAAGAATTCTAAAGGTTACATGGAGAGCCAATGAATTTGAAGTGTTATGACTGGGCGCCTAGAAACTGAGCAATGGTTTCTAGGAACCCAGCAATATGTCACAAAGGTTAACCAAGAGCACTTTCAGACTGGTACCCAAACCACCAAGAAACTTTCCTAGAACTTTTTTAAGCAGCAAGTAAGTCCTGGGGGGAGGACTGACACCTGGGTCGCCCAAACAACCCAAGCGACAGTCCCCAACCCCCAAGACAGTAATACAAGTACTGCGGGTACCATTTATTAATATAATTAATAATTATAATATATATAAAAATAATACAATACTAATACTAAAGATATGTACATGTCAGATAAAATATATAAAAGATTCTTGATGTAAAGTTCAGTTCATATATAAATGCAACACAGTTAATACTAACAGGGGCTGCATGAAATTATTTGAAGCAGCCAAGTTATGTGAACATTTACTACAAAGTCAAAATGGGCTGCATAAGATTACTTGAAGCAGCCAAGTTATGTGAACATTTACTGCAAATGTATAGACATTGAATTTGACCTTAATCTGACCTTGGGGGTGAACTTCTACCCCAGCAGAAGGGGGGGGGGGATTGCCAAAAGCAAAGCATGGTACCAACAGGTTTGACCATGAAATATACAGAATTTTGTACTAAGGTCATAGCAAAGGCCCCCCTAGGCTGCAGAAGAGGAAGTGACCCCCCAAGTTTACATAAAAAGTTAGCCAAAAATGTTATGAATGAATAAAGTGAGAGATGATATGCAAATGAATCATGCCACCCAACCCAATCATAGGAGTAGGACACATTTATAAGGCATTTATGGTATCAGCAAGAGTAGAAGCAAGATTTTCACCAGAGGAATGGTCAGAATAGATGTATTTCCAGACACAGTCAGATGACCATGTCCCATGACGTTTTATGTCTTGAATAGGAACATGAGATGCATGGGCGAATGTAGCCCCACATTCCCCAAGTCCCCCCAAAACCAACAACAGAAAAATTGGGTTATTAAAATTTATTACATCTAAAATTCCTTGTAATATCATAACAAGATTACACATGTTAATAATCAATCCATACATGTTTGTAATATCACAAAAAGATTACATATATTAATGAGTCCATAAATAAAATAAGGCCCTGGAAAAGCAGGGACTAGCATCATGAACACACAATTAAATCCTAATGAAGCTCATAAATGAGAAACCATGATGCTAAAATATGTTGAAGTATTTGACAATTTGGAAGTCATAATGTCCACATGAAGATATAATACTGGATATGGCCCTAAGCCATAATAATGTAATAATACTAGAGTTACAGTTGACATGGCAGGCTGGTACCCCAGCTCATAAACAACAGTTGAGAGATATATATAGAGAAGTTAAAATGTCCTAATAACTTGCACTAGATAAGCAGTACAACAGGTTTACAGGTCTACCAGAGGGCGTTATAAACTAATACAGCACACCATCCTAAAATGTGCCTAGAATTACAACCAGCTATACAGCAAGGTAAAATGTCCCGACCCAGACAGCAGTTCACAGTATATCCATCAACCAGCAGTCTGTCCCAACGAGGATCCAAGGACGCACCCCAGGGATCCACAAAAATTTAATCCATACCATCACACAGGAACAACAACAGAGTCATGTAGAATGAACTGTGATTCAAGGGCAACAAAGCCCGGTCAACCATGTGACCAAGACGACGCAACCAGGTGCAACCAAAATGGGTAGACCAGCTCCATCACACAGCTGGTGAAGAAGGTAAGCAAGTGCCAAATAATCAATCATGCAACCAAGTGCCACAAATAACCAAAGTCCAATAGTGCACCAGCCAAATGCTCATCATAGAAGGCACATCACTGTCATCAATACAAGGTCCACCATGTGACCGCCACACCATCAACAGCAACATATACAGGCAGGTCCAATTGATGAGTACAGGCAGTCCTTGCAACAAAGCCATGGAAGTCATCTGACAGTCATCAATCAAAGGTCAACCAAGTGACCGCCACACCATCAAACGGAACGCCAGGCAGGCAACACACAGGTAAGTACCACTGATAGGCATCTTCACAGGCAAGGCAGGCATCCCATCACCACACCAGGCCACAGCATCCAGCCCCCAGACCTGAAACCACAAATCAGCCAAAGCACCAGTGCCCTAACAATTTGAACAGGGAAGGGGGGGTGGGGAAGTTTCACTGTGTCCTCGTGGCCTGACAATGTCAAAGTGGCAGAAGGACAATGTACGTGCAAGGACAATGTACTGATGAGCAATCAGGAGGGGCGTTACACAGAGGTTAATTAACCACATGTGAAATGCATGATAGCATATAAATTGTGGAAGGTGTGATATGAAGAATTCAAACCCAAGACCAAATTGATGGATTTAAGGGCCTTTCTAACCCTGGAGTCCGTGAGTGGAATCCAACCTTGGGCGGTTTTTATCTGGAATAATGAGGTAGAGGAGGACATGGGATATAATTTATAAAGAGATTTCAGCGCCTTGTGAGGACAAAGAAGTGAATTTTGTAACTTAGGAAGAGTTATACATTGGACCTTGTCTCTGGTTTGATTGGTCTTGCTCCATTTAATGAGCACTTTAACGAATTTTTTGGTGAAGAAAATATCTTCCCCTGTCAAATGTCTGGTGAAATCAAAACTAGCAATAGCGTGAGGGGCTAAATTTGACAGCCTTAAAAAGGCAAAGAAACCCATGAGAAATATGGCTCTGTACACTGTACCAAAAGGCATGTTATCGCATGCGAGAGAAATCTCAGCTAGTTTTTGAATGGTGATGATATTGTGAGACCTCAAGGACATTGGTCGAGTGATCTTCAATGCTTTGATGAAATATTTAATCTTTGGATGTTCCAATACAGTATAAGGCAGATCATATAATACAAAATTGGCCTTTATGGCCGAAACATAATTCTCAATCATACAAACAGAACAATTATTATGTACCAAGCATTCTAGAAAAGACAAGATAACTTTAGTGTCCACATTTGACAATTGACACTGACAGAATATGCAAAAAGCAACAAAGATCTTGAACATTGAGGAGTATGCACTTCTTGTCTTGGGTCGAAATGCTTGGTGAAGTCTTGAGGATGCACTAGCCGACAATGACGTCATAGCCTCAGTTTCTGGAAAACAAAGTGTAGCATCTTATGTATCTTAAATACAATTGCCTTAGGCCCCTGCCTTATGTTTTCACCTCTTAACTAATACTAAAAACAACAAGCTACTGCACATGATGAAACAACAAGTTCAGATAATAACTACAATTCTGGATCTATGTCCAGTAATTCATGTGATACATTGAGCCATAGTGGCTTGGCGATGTACTTGTGTAATATTTGCCACTGCTGTGGAGTGCCCTGCCACCTAGATAAGATATCAGCCACTACATTGTTCACCCCTTTTATGTGTACATAACGCAAATCTATATCATTTTCAGCTGCAAGGTACCAAATGTTCCTTGCACAGGCACCTAGATATGGATCACGAGTCTTTCCAGTCTTCAGTACTGACACTACTGCCTCATTATCACACTGAATGAGGACCTTATGCGACGACCACTGACCACGGAATAATCTCACAGCAAGTAAAATGTTGACCATTTCGAGGTGGACTATGGTCCAATCACGATAACCCCTAACAATTGGGAGGTGATACACCAGATCACCTGAGCGCCCCCCAAAACCCGTCAAACAGGCGTCAAGTTCAAGCGTCACGTCCACTGGCCTGTGGTCATACAGTGACGTGCCATTGTAGTGTGGGAGAAATTTGGCAAACCATCTTAGGTCCCTCTTGAAGTCTGGAGTTAAGGAAACTTTTTGACGCATATGAGCAGATCTCAACAGATCCAACATTCTGTTCAAAAACACACGCGCAGGTCTGACGCATTTGTGTACGTATAAGAGGAGACCTAAGATGGATTGCAACTGACGTTTTGACGCAACGTCTTTGGTAAGCCAACTGTGAACTGTTTGCGTAACGTCGCGCAATTTTTCAGGGGGTATGGAAATAGTGCCACGCACTGTATCAATGAGGACGCCCAGACACGTCACTTGCATCGCAGGGGAAACGAGCTTGTTCTGGCTGATACTGAGGCCCAACCGCGTCATAAGGTCGATGAGGGCAACGTAAGATGCAGACGCAACGCTGGGAACGCCCATACCGACATAATCGTCTATGTAATCGATGATAGTAAACCCTTTTTGACGCATGATGTATCTGACGCCGTTGCTTAAACGCTGGAAAATTTGGCTCCCGTGACGCATCCCGAACGGAACGCAAGTGTCTACGTAATGGCCACCCCATTCCAGGCCCAGGAGGTCAAGATCGCCAGGATCCACCTTTACGTGACGGAACGCACGTGAGACGCCAACCTTGTAAATATGGGCACCACGTCCTAGCTGTACCAACTCATTGGTGATATCATCGACTGTGGGAAAAGTTAAGATAAAATCACTATCTAGATAAGAGTTTTTATCTATACCAGCATTAACTGAGGCACCTAATGGCCAACTTAAGTCAACTATGACCCTACGGCGACTTGAGTTAGGCTTTGGCCTGGTCATAAACGGGGAAGTGTGACCTGAAGCAATTGGTTTTTCTTTGAAGGGACCTAGGATAGCGTCAAACTTGGTTTCCTCATCAATATAAGCGTCAATGTCAGCAGGGAATTCTGTAGCTGACTTGTGATTACCTTTTTCACATCTGAGAGGACAATTCCTATTGAAGTCTAGGGGAAATCCAAATTCAACTAATTGTAATAGCTGCTGGTCCCAATATTGGGCCAATTCCTGCTTCCATACATTAACATTCAACTGTGATTTGACTGGTATTCTGACGCCCATGTAGTTGGGGACCCCAGAGTTTTTCACTAGGTCATGAAGTTGAAATGGAGATGTATCAGTGGCCCCACTAACTATATCTGTATCTGGCATTTTTTGGTCATCAAGGGGAACAAAACCAAAAGTAAATTGGGATTGGTCTCGCCATTTGTTGTGAATGGCTGTGTTGACATTTGAAATTGAATTCTTGTTGAATTGATGAACATGCAAAATTGAATTGGCAAATTTGTCTTCAATGCCCGTGTAATTGATGTCAAAAATAGGTGTGAATTCCAGGTTTTTACCTTCTACCAGGTTCACACCACCCCGAGGGGCATTGTGTCTCTGTGGCCTGTCTTTGAAATTCAAACCCTTGCCTTCAGTGGATATGACCTTAGCTGCCACTGCATCATTAATATGACGGTCCAGTTCATTTGTAGTGCTCACCTCGATTATGGGAGATTTTTTAACCTCAACCATTACATTGACACATTTATCTGTATTTGTTACATCCATGTTCTGCACAGATGTGATTTCAGTAACTTTGTCACTGGTGGGACTACACCCACCCCTGACATTTTTACAACACAACATGTTTTCCTGCTGGTCAACTACATTGACCTCACGTGCTTCCCCATTGTCACAAACAGTCTGAAATTTGTTATAATTGTTTTTTGCCCAAACTACCCTACCTTGTACTGAGTGACTGATATGTTTACCAGTTTTCACATTTTTTGATTTTTTAGCCATCAAGGCATCAATTTGGCTAGGGTTTACTTTGGAATTGTACACAAGTCTAGTAACGTAAACATTGTTATTGCTGTTATCAGACAAACAAACATCAGTAGTACACATTTTTTCTTTACAAAACACCTTTTGGGATCTGGATTCTGACCTATTGAGGTCACAAACTTGTACATTTTTTACATCAGTGCATGTGTGCTCGTTTTTTGTTTGACTTTTGTTGGTACAATTTTTTTCCGAATGGTTGAGGTGTTTACCACTGGCCAAGCAGAAAGCACAAATGTGCC
Source organism: Sabellastarte sp. h YS-2021 (assembly GCA_964017235.1). Taxonomy (NCBI): domain Eukaryota; kingdom Metazoa; phylum Annelida; class Polychaeta; order Sabellida; family Sabellidae; genus Sabellastarte; species Sabellastarte sp. h YS-2021. The sequence continues at coordinate 160,562,522 of OZ024927.1, read as the reverse complement.
TGTGTAACTTCCCATTGGTTTCATGATCTCTTGGAAATGTACATGTGTTGGTCTGAAAGTTCTTACAGAACCAAGGTTTTTTGATCTCATTTTTACCCCAATTTTGCCTATTTGGAACGTGCTTTTGAGCATGAGCTCTACGTATGCGATCAATACGATCACCATCTTTCCAATGGAGTGAACCCCTCTCCATCTCACACAATAATACGGCATGTGCCGCCTTCGCCCCCTGCCAGGAAAAATCCATGGCATCTTCCATCAGATCTGATAAATATGAGATCATGGTATCTCTACGCCCCCTATCACTTTCTTCTAAAACGTTCCTACAAAAACCTTGTACCCACTGGGTTAATGATAACTGGTCGTAGGTCATACGTTGCCTAGTGGCTCCCCCCAAGATAGCCTCATGTGGCCAGTTTACTTTTTGCTTGACCTGTATGTCAACATTTCCACCTCTTTGGGATTTAAACCTAGGGCTATCTTTACCTGTAGCTTGTGAACTCTGTTCTAGATCTTTTAATCTTTTGTTTACACTCTTCTGTAATGAACTAGATCTAAGTGTTTGCAAACTGGGACTATCACTTTCATCCGAAGATGAAGACTCAGTAAGAACCCTAGCCTGTTTGTGTTTTTTACTGGACTTGATACTTTGAAGGAAACTGTCACTACTTAACTTTGATGTTGGAGTAGATCTGGTCGTTGTCGCCTCCATCCGATCTTCTACCTTGTCCAACCGTTCTGTAACCTTCTTGAGCTGTTGAAGAATCTCCAGTTGAAGCTGCTGTCCGCCCTCATGTATCCCCTGGGGTTGAGTCGCAGAACTATGTCCTGCAGCGGCAGCATCTCGTAAGAGTTCGTTATCAGAATGTGGCTGAGCTTTCTTATGCTGGCACTGCTTCCCTGTTGGAGGTAGATGTCGCACTTTGCAAGCCCTGCATAAGTGTTTATTGTCTGGCATTTTTGAATTCGTATTGACAATATCTTGATTCACAATATTTTATAAAAGTCAATGTTTATATAAAGAAGAAAAATATAGGGTAGACCGTCCCTTCGTGGTTTGGTTAACAAAGCCTGAGGTTGACACGATGACCATGCAATTCAATGCAAATCAGTAGCAAATTCACAAGTTCATATGTTCACAAAGTCCACTGGCATTTGTAATCACAACTTCAATTAAGAAGTAAAACTCTTGTTACAGGTTAAGAACCGTCCTGTATTTACATATTTACAAGTTAAAACACTAAAAAGAAGATAAAAACTAAAAACTAAAAAAAACAGATTTTTTAATGTTCATCCTTCAAATATCAAGTTCAAAGTGAAGCATTGAAACCAAGAATTCTAAAGGTTACATGGAGAGCCAATGAATTTGAAGTGTTATGACTGGGCGCCTAGAAACTGAGCAATGGTTTCTAGGAACCCAGAAATATGTCACAAAGGTTAACCAAGAGCACTTTCAGACTGGTACCCAAACCACCAAGAAACTTTCCTAGAACTTTTTTAAGCAGCAAGTAAGTCCTGGGGGGAGGACTGACACCTGGGTCGCCCAAACAACCCAAGCGACAATCCTGTAGTTACTGATACATTTTTGTCTGAGAACTTGGAAAAACTCTAACTTTCCCCGCTTCATCTGTTAATACACACACAAGTTTGAAAATATTCTAATTTCTGACTCTGCTTTTCAGGATTACCACCGGGAAAAAACATCTGTTATATGCTCAGGGTATTTCATCAGTTCAGCGTTGAAGGAATTTGTCTCCATCCAAGTTTTTTGTCAAGGTGTACATTTCAAATCTGGAAGTGAAATCAACTTACTGTTGACTTCTTTAACTATTAGTGACACCGTAACCATGCATCATGCAGTGCCCTACAAGAAAGCCTGACTACAAATTACAGCTCTTATCACAGCTAAATGACTGAATGGAGGGGTACTTGTTTATGAGCCTCATTTGCAGATGCTTAGTTCTGTTTTGCTCTTTGGTCTAGAAATAAATAGGTAGTGTCTTTAAAAGCACCAAGAAGGATCAGTTTAGGTGTTTTAGGGGTAAATGCCAAATAATATTTCCTTAAATATACCATTGTCATTTAGCCGATATACATCACATCAAACAGTCATAATACCACTCTGTGTCTAAATGACTTATTACTAAATTACTATAATAATTTATATGAGAGTGTGTCATATATATATGTCAACATAGAAAAGACGGTAAGGTTCTAAGTATACTACAGTCAGTATTCAACATAACAGATATTTTTTAAGTCTTATACCTTCATAGACCTCCGAATTTCTGTCAGTTAGCTCTGAAAATAATGGCATTTCCTAGTTTCTGCGGCAACCATGCAGAAGTTTTGAAATGTCCAGGTGGTATCCCATAACGGGCCATAAATGTAGGTTGTAAGCCTTTCTTGTAGCTCTTCAGCTCTCTTTCCACCTCATTTTGTGGCAGCCTGTTTGAGTCTCAAGTCTAATCGTATGTTGGCAGTAACTTTACTATATCTTTACAATATCAGTATCTGTTCTATGTCTAACTGTGGTCATTGTCCTCCCAGATTCCCATTCGTTTATGTAACAAATCTGTAGTTTGATGTTGGAAACTGGTTTTCACATGAGGTACAGCCATAGAAATCGTATTAATTTATACAATTTCTATGGGTACATCATTCTGCTTCTGCTCTTTTTTTGTCCTCTATAACCAGTTTCAAATATCGCCTTTCTGAGACCATACAAAATCACATTACAGCAACCCAACTGACTACTGGTATAATAACAAGAACACTTGCCACCATCCTGCTAGTGTCCATGACACAGTGTCTAATCTCTGTCATCTGACAAGCTCTGAGGTGCAAGTAAACATAAATATATTGAATAAGAGTTAGTCCTTTAATACAACCAGGTCGTACCAGAGAAGACACAGGAAGGTAGGGTGGCTAAGCTAGATACATTTAGGCCTTTGCAAACATCGATGCATTCAGCCTTCAACTGAAGGAATCAATAGAGGTGGTATTGTGCGTGTAATCAGGTAGGTCATTCCAGATTTTAGGGTCACTGAAGACAGAACTTTGGTCAAAGGTCAAAACATATGGTCCCTTGTTCTGTTTTTATTTCAAAAGTGAATTTACATGCGCAATTTCGCACTGTGTTAGTAAAAGGTTTCACATAGAAATGTGTAATTGATCCAGATCACAAGATACAGTGTACTTATTTCCTCTGGTCATCTTTGGATATGAGGATAATATCAGAGAAAAGTTTCGGTGGAGAACATGTCAATATGTATCGATTCATATGAGAAGCAATTCAAACTGTTGTTTCAAGTAATTTCAGTGTTAGAGAAGACTGTGTTATCGTACAATGACTTAAGTGGAAATTAAACCGCTCCCTTGAATACATGCATCGTAATCCCCTCTCATTATCTTCACCCATAATTGTCTGTAAATTTTCTGTGTCTTAACCACATAACTACTTTCCACTTCAACCACTTATTTGCTAATACTACTCAGTAAATTGCACTTCTCCACAAGAGATGCTTGGGGACATCCATTGCCTTGCTACCAATTATCGCCACCAGTAAATAAACTGTTTGTATTTCAGTAATGGCCACATACTTTGAAAGCCTATTGTTGTGCATTTGTTCCTTTGGTTTTACAAATGGTTCTACCTTAATCATAAAGCTCGGGATGTACTTTTAGTCATGTTATGTGTATTTGAATTCTATCTGGCGATAATTGGTGCCCAGCAATATTTGGTAGCAAGGCAGTATGGTATAAAATTTACACTTTGTCTCATCACATATTGGCTCACTTGTTCTAAGCTCTGGGTCCTTTTTAGTGTGATTACAAGTGCTATTTACTGATGTTGTGGAGGAAGATATTTCTCTCTAGAGACAAATACTTGGCCAAGCATACTGGTGCAACCCACTAGATTAATTCACTTTTTGACATTGCTTGGAAGTGTGGGCGTTCTAAAGGGATTAACAGCACTAAGCTACATAATATGGCGACTTCAGTTGCAATTTTAGTCTATAACTCATATCAACTGCTTAAGTCAAAAGCCAAAGTTGGGTTATTCGTCCCTACTAAGACTATATTAAAGACAGAAAGACAGTAAATCCATGCACCTGATTCAAACTCTCGAAAACAGGGACGACTTGCAAATGATTAAGTACAAAAATTGTTTAACACTCAACCACCAACTCATCCTTTGTAAAATGACACAATAAACAATATGTGGTATAAAATAACATATATTATTAATGATACCCAGTCCTGAAGGGCTTATTAGTCACTCATTGCCTCTAGTTCCAACACAAGTGAAAAGCAGGGGTGGGGTAAAATATGTTTTATTTACAATTGATTAGCATATATACATGTAGTAATCTAATGTTTATTTACAATTGTTGACATTCATTTACATATTCATATAAATTAATTTATGGAATTATATTCATATTCTAAATTTGCATATATGAGGGCACCTCAAAGTCGCCAACCCAAGTTTGGCACTTGCCCAAGTGTGAGCCAAAGCCCGCCTTAAAGCAAGTGGATACAATCTACTAGTGACAGGGCGAAGCTAAGGTCACCCTAATGTTTACAAGAATGAAAGGTGTGACCCTAAGGTCACCATAGGTTAGGATGAGTTTGAGGTGGCCTTAATAGTAATTTAAGTTGATTTACAAGTGAAAATAGTTGTCAAATCTTTGTAAGGGTTAATTTTTAAGATATTTGGTGAATTACAAAATATAACTGATAACAAGGAATATTTGAAAATGAGAAAAGTCCCCTGAACCCCAGAGGTATAATCTAAAGTGAATTTGGTACCAAATAATGATAAAGTACACATGGAAGACAGTTACTAAATGAACATATGAAGCATGTACACAAACAGCAATAGTAAGATGGTTAAACGTCACCACCTGTGGAAAGGTATGATAATATATTACTTGATAAAATGCAGAATATTTATAGCAACCTTTAAAATAACATTGTATTAAAACTTTGTAGTTAAACGCCATACTGTTGATTGATGCATTTAATATCAATGACACTGACTTAGATGCCAAGGCAGTGTACTGCATGAATTATACCAAATGAAGAATAAGTTAACAAAGTAATTATTAACAGATATAATTAACAGTAATGCAATTATCAACACATTAATTCGACTAAGACCTTTTACCACATATACTTTAATAAAATACAGACAATAAATCATAACTATGCAATAGATAAAGAGCAAAGTGTGGCAATAACATATAATTACACATAAAACAGTTGTTATCATGACTAGATTACATAAGATTGCTGACAAAAATTTTACTTCACTGGTTACTGCCAGAATAAGTAAGTTGTAAAAACTGACATACATGCATAAAATATGACTATGACTATGCTTTTTACTGTAATAACCGATACTTTGAGCTTACAAGGACTAACCTCGCCCAAAAACCTGCTAAGCAGTAATTGCCTAATATGTAACACCTAAGTAAATTTCCAACAACAATGCAATTGCAATAGTCTCGGACATTATAACCACATTACACATTATAATTGCAATGCAAATGAGTACGTTATGAACCCAACACCTTAACACTGCCAATTCTTGAGTGACCTTCATACTGAAGTGTCAACTTTTATGTGACCTCTTTACTAGGTCTGACCCTTGCACAAACAATTATGACACACCATTAATAACATCAAGAAGAGAGTGCTATGACTCTAGGAGAGGGAAGTTGAGCATCTAATAATATTGTTATTCTTTCCATAACATTTTTATAACATGTCAATTTTAATAAATAATGTTCACACATACACTTGCATGATCAGACAAATTATTATAAATGAAACCCATTTGACAATTTCACCAAGATTTACTAATTCGATTCACTACACACTGTACCAAATAAAAATTTATACTGAGGAGCCTAAGGCAAAGCCTAGGCGAGGGCTGCTAGTGAGCCCAGTGAGCTGAGGATCCAGCTGAGGATCCAGATGGAAGCAGTGACGCTGGAGGCAACTAGTGCTCTGCTGAGATGGTTGATATGGAACCCATTAGCTGGCACTCAATGTTAGGGTAACCTGGCCCACAGTCAAGGCACCCAGCCCTTGAGGACCACCTGAGGCCCCACTCATCGATGCCTAGGCACCCCTTGTTATCTCAGAACCTAGTGCTCAGGGGCATCAGGAATGGGACCCACCGGTGAAGGCCATGCCAGAGCGACTGCTGCCAGTTACCTGAAAACACAACAAGAATTAATATGTGTACATGGTTGCTAGGGAAGGGAGTGGGACATAAAATTTTTTACTGATACTTAATACTGTAAAAATGGCGTCCTGTTAGTTCGACTTCCCCCTCAAGAGTGAAGAATTACTACTTTAGGCGGGAAATTTTTAATGAAAGGTTGAAGGTTATCCAATAGTATAGAAGTAGGACAAACAAGAAGTACCTTTCCTAAGGAACTGGAGCAATGAAATGTGTGGTACTTCTTGTACCCCACCCCCAATTAAATACGTTAAAGTGGCAAGACAGTTTTCTATTTCTTTTTTAAAATATTAAGTGACAAAAAACACACTTTTTGAATAGAACAATACAGTTTACATAAAAGACTATACTTCCAGAGTTCATACACAAAATTTATCGGTACATTTGTGTTTTGTGTGATACTGTATGCAGACTGCCATTATCATCAAGTGGTCAAAGTTGGGTTAAACTAAATATTTATCATCTCCAAAACTTAATTTAAAAAGTATGCTGAACAAGAGATGCTATCAAAGCTAAATAATAAAAGCATTTTTTTGGGGGGAGGGAATGGTCAGTTTGGAAAAATATCATGATAAACCTGTCAAATTGCCTCAAACCTGTGTTCTATTGGTACTGATGCTGCTGAACTGTGTGTTGTAATTTTAACTTTGAAAAACCTTTGAACAGGATAGACAAAAATGTAATGTTGACTTAACCATTGTTTTGACTAAAAAATCTGAATTGATACAGTTGTAGAAACCCTGTATTCAGAGGCAGATACAGGATTTCCTGAAAGGGGGGGGGGGCGTGGGGTATCGCGGCTATGGATATTTCAGACTTGGACATTTTGTAGCGGGACATATCGTGCGGTGCACGGACAAAATGTCGGCGGACAAAATGTCGGTGGACAAAATGCCAGTCAAAATTGCTAGGGGGGACAAAATGCTGGCCATTTTATGGGACAGGAAGGGCAAAAAGGCAATATTATCAAAACACTTTATATATGATACTGATGATCAAGTAAACTGAAAAGCCTCTAACAGAAAAAAGCCTCTGTAAAAACTTGCAGTAGAAAATACCTCAGTATAAAATCGCACTGTCAAGTAGTGTACACGATGTAACAAAGGTTTGGGTATTTTCTACTGAGATCATTTGTTCATACACTAGTTTTCTACTGTGACTTTTTCTGAAGTTTTTTTCTATTGGGGCTTTTTCTACACTCAATTGTCAGCCACATACAGCAGTTTACTGACATGAATAAAAATTAAATAAATTTCAAAGGGGCTTCCCATAATAAACAATGGTATAACTGTGAAAAAAAATAAATTGGAGGGAAACATACTCGAAATCTAAATTTATATGCCACAATGTTTCTTCAACATTTTTACTATTGTATATTGCTACAGATTTTTTTCCTTTCTGCTGTTGTTAATTTACTGTATAAGTTTCCTTATATTCATGTTTGTACATATCTGTCAAAAATATCAATAAAAAGTTTGGTTTCCTAGCCATATAAGCAGCTGTTGTCATGGCCATCAGGATTTCCCCATTTAGTCCTGGCTTGGATTTGAACCCATGAGTACAGAGTGAGACATCAACTGTTGCAGACATGTAAACATTTACCAGAGGCTTGTAAGGTTTTTAGAGCCAAAAGCATTGTACTGAAAATGTAATGAAACGGTAATTGCGACAAAGGAGACCAAGCGTTTGTTTGAACGTATTTGGCGCCGAAATAAATCTACCTTCAATAGATCCCAATACATGCAGAAAGTCCACCAGTACAATAAAATCTGCATGCAGGCCAAATCGGAATTCCTCAAAGAAAAAATTCGGGACAATCACCACAACCCACAAAAACTATGGCGAGTCCTGGGTGATGTGTTACACAGAATCCCAGCAAAGATTCTGTCATCTATAAACCCCCCAAAGCTTTTGGCTGACAGATTTGTCGAGTTTTTTACAGAAAAAATTGAAAAAATACACTCAATTTTCTCTACCTCACTCAATTTCCGACACATCACCCCAGACTCTCCTCCACCCACATTCACCTCTTTCTCTGCTGTAACTGAAGAGCAGGTCACCAAAATCATTCAAGACTCTCCCACTAAATCATGTTCCCTTGACCCTTGGCCCACTTTTCTTGTTCTTGAATTCCTGGATATCCTTATTACCCCCATCACCTCAATAATCAACGCCTCTCTAGCACAAGGTACATGTCCTAATTTCTTTAAGCAGGCCCATGTAACCCCAATTCTCAAAAAATCATCCTTAGACAAGGAAGTTTTCAAAAATTACAGGCCTGTTTCCAATCTAAACTTTATTTCAAAGATACTTGAAAGGGTAGTAGCAGCCCAGCTACATACTCACCTTGATGAAGCCGGCCTGATGACTGCCTTCCAGTCGGCTTATAGAAAACACCATTCTACTGAAAGTGCTCTCCTTAACATTCATAATGATATTCTTCTCAATATGGCCAAAGGGTCTGTTACAGCGCTTACCCTTCTAGATCTCTCCGCCGCTTTCGACACCATTGATCACACTATACTCCTGGACAGACTTAATGGTTACTATGGAATCAGTGAACTGGCACTTGGCTGGTTCAAATCATACCTGTCGGGAAGGACACAGTCGGTCAAGGTAGGCAGCACACTCTCAAATCCTGTTGCCCTACAGCATGGTATCCCCCAGGGCTCCATCCTTGGTCCAATTCTTTTTTCCCTTTACACCAACCCAATCAGCTCCATCATTCAATCTCACAGTAGCATCAATTACCATTTCTACGCCGATGACACTCAGCTATACATTTCACTCTCTCCAGCAAATTTTTCTTACTCTGTACAAAAACTAAAAAATTGCCTAAACGACATCCAAAACTTCATGTTCACAAATAAATTAAAACTCAACCCTGATAAAACCGAGTTCATTTTGATAGGTTCGAAAAACAACCGTAAACAACTCCTTCCTCACTTTCCAATCAATATTCTTGGTAATCAGGTCTCACCAGCACAAAGTGTCAAGAACCTCGGAGTGGTGTTTGACTCCAATTTCACTTTCTCCGACCATGTGTCACAGGTCATAAAGTCCACTAGAGCTCATGCAAGAGACCTCTACAAAATACGCCCCCTTCTGGACCTTAAGAAATCAGTTCTTTTAGCCAATGCCTTGGTCAGCAGTAGATTGGACTACTGCAATTCCCTGTTTCTATCACTCACAGACTTTGAGCTAAGAAAATTGCAACTAGTGCAAAACTCACTCTGCAGGGTTGTCACCCGTTCCTCAAAATTTTCTCACATCACCCCTCAACTGAAAAAACTCCATTGGCTTCCAGTTAGGTATAGGGTACAATTCAAAATAGGCCTCATTACATATAAAATCCTCAACCAAGGTCAGCCTGTTTACCTAAGAGAACTAATCCACCCCTACACTTCCTTCAGAAATACTAGACGAAGTACCCCTAAACTCAAGTTCCTTCATACCCCCACTTTTGACCGTAGAGTTCATAAATCAATTAAACACTTCTCAAATTCTTTTAGTCACTATGCCCCAGTTTTTTTGAACTCCCTCCCCTTCCAAATAAGAAACAGTCCCTCTGTCGCATCTTTCAGGAAACACCTCAAAACACACCTTTTCAACTCTAGCTTCCCAACTTAGTCTCCTTCCCTCTCAGTTCCACCCACAAACCCGGTACACTGACCTTGAACGCCCCTCGACTCTCCTTATAAGAAATGATTTTTGTTACTAGTGCACTGAGTTCCCCTTAGTGGGGAAGATATTGCGCCTGCAAAGCAGTAGATTAGATTAGATTAGATTGTACTACAGATTTGATTTGCCTTGGTAGCATTGGGCGAGTTTGTGTGGGGGTACTCCAACAAAGCACAATTCATAACTGGTCTCCAAAGTATAACCTTGTGTCACATTATTATCTCCACCAAATAATGTTCGTTTGTGAGTTTGTCTGTCTTCGTGCTTACTGCAATAGTAATGAAAGGATCTTAAAATAAAAAATGACCATTTTTATGAGGTAAGGAACTGGTTAAATGAAAAAAGTGACGACTAAATTTTAACAAAGATCCGGATTATATTCCGGACAAAAAAAATCCCAGTTTCAAAGGTCCAATTTTTAATGGCTTTGACACTCTGGTTGCATTTACTCCACAACTAATGAGCAGATCTTCATGAATTCTTTTATGTGGAAGATATGATTACATTTAGGAAAGATCCAGTGCACATATAGGATACCAAAAAACAAAGTCTCGTAAAGGGCCACTCCTGCCCTGGCAGAGGTAAGCAGTCTACGAGTGATATCTTGATTTACATTGTTTATTTGGTGTTTTATGTTGCAGCCCCCCTTTGACCCAAAAACAGTAAAACACAAGGTTGGGTTTAAAATATAATATCTATTTCTAAATCTCTTTTATATGGCACATTATTTTATTTTACACTACAACCAAGTAATGAGGGATGTTTGCACTCCTGTGGGTGCTCTTCCAACCATTTTTCCCCTGCAACAACCATAGAAGTATCAGTAGTTTTAACCTTTGAATCACGTTGAATAATACCTCTTTGTACAGAAGCCTCCTTTTCCGCATCAAAATTGTTCAATACTTGAAATCTATTGTGCAGAGGAACGGGTACATTCGATTTATTAGGCACCATCCTTTGTCGCTTCCCAGTATTGGCATGATTACTTTTGACCGGGTTCGCACACGGTGGATGCGCGTTCAGATGGAGCGCACGAGGTCATGCCTTGAGATCGTGAACTTTTGTTGCAGAGGTGAGTAAAACGTTGGTGATATCCCTATTAGTGACTTTCTTAGCCGTATTTGTAAGTAAAGCCTGAGCATAGGTCTTGTGAGGTCTGACCTTCTGAAAAGCAGCTCATGTGTTATACCAATGAAATGCTTGTTTTTTAGTTGCATGACAAGTACGAGCAGCATTTGGGATTTTGGAATTGTAAAAATTTCTGTGAGAATAAGCGTGAGTGCTCAACAGATGAGCACCCAAGTTTATTCGTTTTTTGAACTTTTTCTAAGTTTATTTTTGCAATCAACCTCTGGGTGAGCAAAGGTTTTGCCGTTGGTAAAACATGCCGCACAGATATGCCTGTACACAATACCCTTGGTCTCATGGGTTCTGGGTTGGTTGCAAGTGCCTTGATTGTAAAAAATGCATGGCATATTTTTGGTAGTTTTTTGAGTCATTTTTTTGAATTGGGAATATTTGAAGCATGGTATGTGTGTCTTTGTGCATTAGCTCTTCTTATCCTATCAATTTTTTCCACCTCATTGTAATTGCCTATCTCACCTTGTTCCATCCTACATAGTAGGACAGCATGGCTGGCCTGGCCGCATCCCAGGAGAAGTCATTGGCGTCGTCAAATAATGCCACCAAATAGTCTAACATAGCATCCCTAGTTGCAGAATTTTTTTCCTCCTTCATTATGCGACCAAAGCCAGGCACCCATTGTGTAACAGAAAGCTGATCGTATGAGATGTGTTCTTTTGAGTTGCCTGATAGGACGTACTCGTGGGGCCATTTAACACGGTTGGGCACTAACACTTCTACAGACCCTCCCCTCAAAGATTTAAGTTTAGTACCTGCTTTATTTAAGGAAGCCAGTTCTTGCAAGCGTTTTTCCACTTGGGTTTGAATGTTAGCATCCTGACGCAGGGTCTGTAAATCATGAGGAGCACTAATTTGGTGAACAGGGGGAATTGTAACCGCTGTGTGTGGTTTGGGCTTGGGTTTGGTACTTTTACTTTTAATCTTTGTGTTATCATTACTTTTCTTACAGGATTGCTTTTCCATAGCGTCAAGTCTACTACCCAATGTCTGGAGTTGTGCTAAGATCTGCAGGTTAATAGCTTGCTGGGAAGTACTTTGACTAACATCCGACTTTGTCGGATCCGACTTTTTCACAAACGTTTGTGTACTAGTACCTTCGTTACCAGAACCACTTTCATCATCCAAAGTAGCTATTAAAGCCTCACAATCCGACTCATTGATGGAGGAATCATTCTCTGGCACTTACCCGGATGAGGAAGATTTCTGTGCATGTAGAAGGTCCCTCATGAAAGTGCAATCTTCAGCCATATGCAGCTCCACAGGTAAATGAACTTCATTCCCATTTGAACGTAGATTATACTGACGAGTGGATGGTCCAGCCATATCGTCAATCAACAGCAAACAATAAAAAACTAAAACCTTAAAATGTTATTGTAAATGTACAGTTTGAATGGTGGCTCTGTGAATTCAATGTCACCCTTGTCACCTCTAGATTTGAAATGGCTGAATGTCTGGTCAAGCCCCAAGGTGACCAGACAGTAGCCAATGAAAAATTAGGACACGGTTATGTGCTAGTTTCAGAAGAAGCCGAATTTTTGGGGTCCCTAGGGCTGAACTACCCGGCACCCAGATGCCGGGACGTACTTTGAAAAGTGTACAGGTCATATCACGATGGGTAGTTTTGTGGCCAGAGGAAACCATTACATACAGATGGTCAAGGTTCTGTACTGTGAACTGCTGACCATCGGTGAGCAACAACCAACTTTCCCACATAAGGTCATTAGTTTCAACCGCCAACCTCAGAGGTGGGAGGCGAGTGTGTTACCACTGCACCACCGTGGTCGCTTCTAGTTTTACAATGTCCATAAACAACTTCATTGTATCTGTTGTTTAACTGCTAATTCCCAAAATCACAAACATTATTTCCAGCGGATATAGAACAACGAGAGGCAGAATGCTGCACCTTCTGTGAAACCCAGCACACCTCTAGCTACAGTTTTACTACAGAATAAAAACTGAATTGGGAAAGACAACAAAGATGCTGTAAGGATAAATTAATGGTACGGTAAACATATGACAAAACTAGAAACATAGAAGGAGACAGAATAACACTGAATGTGGTGAAGTTGCAGCAGAAGAACTACACAAATGAAAAGAACCCCTACGGTTATCCAATGTATGTTTTCTTTCATTTTTCCGCATAACTTATTTTCAGTATTTTTGTATTATTTTCAAATTTACTTAGGTAAACTAAATTACTTAATTAAACATAAAGAAAACCAATGAATCCAAAAGAAAAGTACGTCTTTGAATCAAAATTGATAATTCAAGATGGCACAGCTTGCACAGTAAAAACTTGGCCGAACCATTGTGACCAAAATTGATTTATTTGGAAATATTTTTGTAGATTCTAGAAAAAGAGCCCCCGACCTACACAAGAATAGGATTATGCTGGTGACAACATAAATCGGAGGTGCCAGGAAGCAAGCCTGCAACAGTGGAACGCGGGTATAAAATACACGCTATTCAGGTTGGCTTCATTTTGACATAAAATCTTGACACATAATTATGTAACCGTTCCTACGCCTCACTATTTGTTGCACATTACTATGACTTTTATGCCTCCTTGTTACCAAAACAGGCGATTCAAAGTTATTGATCAATATGTTTTTTTTTCACTATGGAGTCCAGAAGATGACATGATAAATATAATCCACCCAAATAATTTCTTCTTGTGATCCGCTGTGCCCCGGTCACATTACAGGCAATACATTCTGCAGTTAGAAGTTTTACTTGGGTGATGGACGTCTCATACCGTCCAAGATTTGGTGTATCCATCACAATACATGCAGTACAACCCACGGTTATAGACGTTGGGCGAGGCGCCTCTGCCCTTCAACTACCTCTGACGTTTGTATGCAAACTGGTGACAGAGTGGCAAAACATCCATTTCCTCTACTCACTTTATGCCGCTGTATGTACATCATAGCATGACTGAGTCACAACTTTATATACACTGTAGACTACACCTTCAGTTACTGTAGGAAAATTTTCATCTACACATGCTCATGGTGAGGCAATCAGAGGTGGTAGTTTAAAGCATTTTAAAGAATTATAAACTATTGTATGACTGTTGTAAAGATGGACCATATCAGCCTGTCACATCCATTATTGTCCTATCTAGGCTTCTCATGAATGTGAAAGGCTGATAATCTAATCTAAGGCGGACTTCTATAGCACATAATCCTATTAACTGACAGACTTTAAGGCACGACTGAAAAGAAAAGAGGCGAAGCATTGCAAGTCCAATGACATAGCCAGGTCATACCAAAAAAGAGCCAGGGTGACAGGGAAGCTATGGCAGATATACTTTTGCAAACAGGTAAATTTGGAGCTTTTACCTGAAGGAGGCAATAGATGTTGCACTGCGTACATTATCATTAAGATCAATCCAAAATTAGGAGCATCAAAAGCCAAACTATGGCCAAAGAATGAAGGCCCATTTCTATAGCATATGGTCGGCAAAAGTTCAATCACAAAAATTAGCTTAGATCATATTTGCATATTTAGAAAATAAACCTAGTTAAAGCTTATTTTAAAATTCCTGTTAACTTTCAGCACACATTGATTTTAGGCCGTGTGTGTGCTGATGAATATACAAACCTCATCTTCACTGCGAATGTATGCATGTAGATGATTTATAAGTACTTGTTCTGTTTTCATAGTTCGGTGTTCTACTGTTATCACTGTTCTTAATTACAACTTTCTGTACTCTCCACCACGAATTGTATAAATAAATAATAAAATTAAATGAATAATAATTAATGCTATCCTGTCCCCAATGGGCTTCGTAGTTCACAAAAGGGTTGGTTCAAAAATGACTAATCATTGCAAGGGGTCTGGTAAGGTTTTGTTTCTTTTTTTCAAAGCCAATATACAGTACTTTGTATTGGATCAATAAAACGTGGCAATGTTTCCATAAAAGTGATTATAAAACAAACTTATGTAAATGTCATACTGAAATGATATCTCCAGCTCTAGTGACAAGGTGTATTATCAACCATGTTTAGTGATGCATTGAAATCACTTCCAAGTAAGATGTGTTTTACGTTTGAGGGTTCCTGTTGATATTTTACAGACATTAGCAAAAAAGGGTGATGAAAATTATGGGGATTCTTCAAAAGTGTTGTTTCTGTTGTGATGTCCGACAGGGCTCATTATATTGTGGGATTTATTGCTTAGTAAGTATACATAACAAATTTTGTAACTGAACATTCATAATTAGTAATGTGAAGGTGCCAATTCATAGACTCCAATCTTTTAGTAAGTCAGTGCATAGTAACTCCTAGATACATATTGGTATTCACTGAAGGTTTTTGCCAAAGCTCAGGCTTAAAATAGCACTACTGTACATGTATTTGTGTACAAAAGTAAAATTTGACTCAGACCTTTGGTGAATACGACCATTGGAAAAATTAATTTGATAGACTTTAGTTCTGGAAATGGGATAATTTTATGCTGTTAATGTATGTTATTAAATAAAAATATATAGACTACCAGTATGAATAAACAAAATGAATTGACATCCCAATTCAGACCATTTCTGAAACTCTTGATCTTCAACTTCAGGGTTAGTTTGTTACCATTGCCACAATTGAAGAAGGTGTTTGTGTGAACTGCTACTCCACAGTCATAAGGGCATGTTTTCAAGTACTACTAATTTCCATGTGATTTCTGGTTCCATGCCTATTATAATTAACTACCACTTGCTGCCACTAATATATGGCTAAAAAATATACATAAGTGGTTTGCAATTTATTTTCAAACCATATGCCACAAGAAGCTGGTCCGCCATAGAGATGTAGATGACCTGTGCTCTTTTGGTTAATGACCATGTGAGTGAGCTCAGTGCAAACTTGCACTACAATATTGGTCACTGAAACTTGGTTTTATACATTTGGGCATATTGTGTACATGTTGCTTTGGAATTAAAATAGAATTGTGAGGAAATTATCAACAAAATCAAATGAGTTGCTTCTTGTGGCATATGTTTTGAAAATAAATTGCAAACCACTTATGTATATCTTTTCTTTGTACTAGCAAGATTTATTGGTATTTAAAGTTCTTTGAGATTTATTCTGATAGATCAGGTCATTTCTATACTGGAGTAATGTCACACGATCCTCCACAAATTCAGATACCAGAAAAATGGACTTTTAAACAAGGAAATGATACTAAAAAGTGTCCGTTTTTAGAGTACATTGTATTTGCTGTACAATAAAGACTGTAAAAGGCTAGCACAATACTTCCTTTTCAAGTTTATGTGCATTTGTTGTGTGATATGTTACATTTAAAAAGGATTATTGCTGATGAAATGACAGAGGGCGAAAATTTGACAGATCTGTGAGTTACCAAACTTGTAGTTCCATTATAGTCTATGCATAAAATTTATTTCACACCAGTTTATTAACAATACTGCCTTGCTACCAATTATCGCCGGGTACCAATTATCACCAGACAAAATTCAAATTGACATAACCTGACCACAAGTACATCCCAAGTCTAGCAAATAAGATCAAACTATTTCACAATGAAAAGCTTTCAAAATGTGTGGCCATTGCTGAAATATGAATGTTTTATTTTGTGGTGGCGATAATTGGTACCCGGCGATAATTGGTAGCAAGGCAGTAAAGAACGTACCCTGATGACTGCGTGATGCCCCAAGGATTTGGGATGATCTGCCAGATGATGCACGCCAGTGTGGGAAATTCACGCCGGACCAAGGCCGGCAAATATATGGTCAGGTTGGGAAAATTTGTCTCCACTTCGACCGGGAGTCCAGCAGTGTTTACAAAATGCAGAATTCTTTAGCACTAATTATAAAGAAAATGGTTGTAGAAGGTTGAAACTTGGTAGGGACATTGGATAGTGGTTGTTGGTGTATGTAATAATTTGACCTTTTTGCTCTACCAAAGTGTGTTCATCTGCCATATTTGAGACATCTTTCTCTTATGACAAAGCTATATGGATTGCTGCAACTGATTATTATTTGCACTTTTACATAATTGTGCTATTTCTATTGACAGCTATTCTCCAATTAATAAATTTTACAGCTTCATATTTTTAGTTTACTGATTAATGCTGTCATCTTGCTATTGAATTGTCTTGTTTTAGTACTTTATTTTTAGATACATTTTCTTTCTCTTACATGTTATTTTCTCTACTTAAACATTATTTGGACTTTTATATAAGTGACACTGTGTTGAAAGTATCCCAGTCTTCGTCCTGTTTTACTACTTCTATATGTCATGGTGTTGAAAACTATTTCCCCAGACTGTGGGGTATGGGCATCTCTTGCGTGTAACCAACCCGCCTATTAGATTGATGTGTCCGACGTCTGTCTGTCTGTCCGTCCACATTTTTCATTTCCGGACGGTTTGTCCAATCAAATTCAAACTTGACAGGGACATAGATCACCATCATAGCTAGGTTCGTTTTGAAATTGGTGTAATTCCATCCGTTTGTCTGCCTGTTTGTCTGTTTTTTGTCCATTTGTCTGTCCATCCATCTGTCCATCTACATTTTTGTTTCCAGACTCTAACTTAAAAACGCTTTGTCCAATCAAATTCAAACTTGACAGGGACATAGATCACCATCATAGCTAGGTTCCTTTCGAAATTGGTGTAATTCCGTTTGTTTATTTGTCCATTTTTGTCCGTTTGTCTGTCCATTCATCTGTCCATCCACATTTTTGTTTCTGGACTCTAACTCGAAAATGGTTTGTCCAATCAAATTCAAACTTGACAGAGCGATAGATCACCATCATAGCTAGGTTCCTTTCGAAATTGGTGTAATTCCGTCTGTTCGTTTGTCCGTTTTTTGTCCATTTGTCCATCCATCTGTCCGTCCACGTTTTTGTTTCCAGACTCTAACTCAAAAACGGTTTGTCCAATCGAATTCATACTTGACAGTGACATAGATCACCATCATAGCTAGGTTCCTTTCGAATTTGGTGTAATTCCGTCCATTCGTTTGTCCGTTTGTCTGTCCGTTTGTCCATTTTTTGTCCATTTGTCTGTCCATCCGTCTGTCCGTCCACATTTTTGTTTCCGGACTCTAACTCGAAAACGGTATGTCCAATAGAATTCAAACTTGACAGGGAGATAGATCACCATCATAGCTAGGTTCCTTTTGAAATTGGTGTAATTCTGTCTGTTTGTTTGTCTGTTTATAGCATAGATACAATTATGTAACCTAGATTACAAGTTTTACGTTTCTTAGCATGTCTAACACATTCACCTTAACTGGGTAACCTAACATTTCTTTCCTTGTTTCTAAATATAATTACAGCAGTTGCTAGCCTGATTGCTGCCTGCGCAACCGCCTTTTGGGGCATCTTTGACCCTCTTGTTCTTTATAACAAAGGATTTAGAGGTGGGGAAATTTAGATTTCTGGTGAATTTTAGATTCCTTAATCTACATTACAGAATCATGAGCAACTGGATTACATGTTTTGTCTGCTCCTTCATGCCCCTGTTCCACCGTTCTTGCATCCTGACTGGCCTGATAATGTAAAGGGTTGTTTAACTTTTCAGTCATAATGGTTGGGAGCTTAATTTTATATGCAAATTACACCAAGTAATCTTGTGGCAAGCTTTACAGATTCAGTGTTACCCCACAGCCCTTGAGGGTTGCCGGGGTATTTTTTCACCCATGATGTACGGTTGGCGGGCGTCCAGGCGGGTGACAGGACAAATTTTGTCCAGGCTGTATCTCAGAAACCGTGAGGTGTAGGAAGTTGATACTTGCTAGGAACATTGGCTAGGGGATGTAAGTGTGCAACGTCATGGTGTGACCTTGATTTGACCTTTGACCTTGCCATCTTGACCTTTGCCTATAAAATCTTGTCCGGGCTATATCTCAGAAACCATAAGATGTAGAAAGTTGATACTTGGTAGGGATATTGGTTAGGGGGTGTAGGTGTGCATCGTCATGGTCTAACATTGACTTGACCTTTGACCTTGCCATAGTGACCTTAACCACTAAAATCTTCTCCGGGCTATATCTCGGAATCCGTTAGGTGTAGGAAGTTGATACTTGGTAGGGACATTGGTTATGGGGTGTAGGTGTGCAACACCCTTGTGTGACCTTGATTTGACCTTTGACCGTGTCATAGTGACCATGAGTTTTAAAGTTTTGTCTGGGCTATTTCTTGGATTCCATAAGGATGTAGAAGGCAGACACTTGATAGGGATATTGGTTAGGGGATGTAGGTGTGCATCATGGTGTGACCTTCTTGCTCTGCTAAAGTGTGTTCACCGGCCATATTTGAGACATCTTTCTCTTATGACAGATATTAGATTGCTGCAACTGATTATTATATGCACTTTTATGTGATAGGTAAAGTATGAAAAAGTGTGCCTTACTGGGAAAATAATGCCCACATTACGAGACCCTGAAGGTGTCAAAATACATTAGCATATGCCATCATGTCAATGGCCTTTGTTATTTTAAGCCAATTAGACAAATACATGTATGTAAATATCACATGATAACTTCAGACTGTTTCTTCAGGGATGACAAACTTGTATTAGACATGCTATATTCAGGTTTACTTTTACTTAATTGCAGTTATAATTACAGTTCATTTTTTCCCTTTTCATGAATCTCCTTTGTATTTATTACATGACATGGATATTGTAGATAGACAGGTATGGCAGAAATAATATCCCTCACAGTATTATGCTGTGGTTTTGAGTCTTTTTCTTTAGACAACCTTGATATTGTTTTCAGGAGGTTTACAGTGGCATTGTCTTGTGGCAATACAGGCAGGAAATGCATTCAATTCCTAATCCGATTTGATGTGGGCAAGTTGGCAATCGTTTGTCAGTGCCCAATGATTTTCCATACCCAATCTTGAATAACTAGCAAGGACTACTTTCGTTCATCTGCTGAACTACCCATCTTAGTATGACCTACACAGTGTGCTGTTATCAGTGTTAAATTCAATTAATCAATGTTTCTATGATAGGCGTTAAGTTACATTTCAGACCACACTGAAATTTACATGCAGTATTTGGAAGTTCATCATGTGTACAGATAGGTTGTTCCATATTCACAGCTGATTATTCTAGGAAATTGAATTAGATAGTTCGCCTGACTGTGGTTGCAACTCTCTTTTGTTCTAAAAGAGAGATTAGAGATTAAATATGATTTTTGTTTTCTTTCATGCTAGCATATTGTATAGTTTGTTGAGGTAGCTGTGTCTAAAAGTCCAGATTCAGAAGATTAACAGACTTTATTAAGGATCTCAGAAACTGTAAGGTGTAGGAAGTTGATACTTGGCAGGGTCATTGGTTAGGGGTTGTAAGAGTGCATCATCATGGTGAGACATTTAGCTTTGGCTCTGCCAAGGTGAGTACACCTGCAATATTTGAGATATGTTTCTCTTATAACAAGTTATATGGATTCCTTCAACTGACTAGTATGTGTACTGTTACATAATTGTGCTATTTCCATCAAATTGTGCTAGTTCCACTCCAATTAATAAATTTTACAGCTTTGTAATTTTTAGATGACTGAAAGTCTCCTGGTCGTGGTCTACTAGCATGAGCTGCAAAGCTATCTCAGACACGAGCCATGCACTGAAGTGGTTACCTATCTCAGTACTAATGTAGGCTATCACCATAAACAACAGACACTCATTGTGGCTATGCCACAATTCATGAAAGTCCGGAGACAAAAAAAAATGAAAAAAAATTATCTCCAGAAGCGCGAGCCTTGTCAGAGCTTTCCCCGCAACATAACTGTCTCTCCTTCAGTTTGTGCTGTTCTTGATGATGACCTTCTTGCTGTTGGACTATTTATTCTTATACAGCAATCACTCAAATGATGTTCATCTCAATTCAGCATTAGATGTATCATTCTGATCAAATCAAACACTTATAAAGTCTGTTTGAAAATGTGCAAAGCCTCGTCTTATAAATTTTTATAAGACGAGGCTTATTATATTATAATATTATAAATTTTCAGATAGTATCCTCATCTTAATACTTGATTGACTTGTTGTTTTTTTCAGACAACTTCACTTCTTTTTGTGGGTCTGATGATTGTACGTTTCCTAGGATATAAGAGTTTGCATCAAAGTGGAAGTAAGTAAAACTTTAAAGTAATTTTTTTCATATTTTCCTGAAAGAAACCAGTGCTGATGTTGACATTTTTACCATTTTGCGATCGTCATCATATATAAACAACAGAATAACATTGAAAACCAAATAACTTTACATTTATTATTCTTTCTCAGCAGTAATTATAAATCTTCTGACAACAAATATTTGATATATTTCAATCACTTGCTAAATTTATACATCCTAAAGATGCCTTTATTTATACATTTTTATTAAAATTTAAACTTTGTATTCCCTACTCTAAATCCTTGTAAATATCAGTTCTGGGTACAAATGAAGAGTTGTCGTTCCTGTATGACATTAAATTCGGGGGCAGTGTCAAGGCATTGCCCCAGTCAGTCCCCCTCCAACCATATTTATAAAATTTGGGGTACCAGTCTATTTACATAACAAATTCTTGGGTCACCAAGGGTCTTATTTTTCCAAAAGAAGGAGACTTTCAAACCCATTGGCTGAGAGGTTTGTTTCCTGGCATTTCCCACCAAAATCCTAGGAACAGATCAGTATTGAATTGGAATCTGAAGACTCTAGATGGATTTTTTGCTCTTTAATTGAGGAAGCCACAGTACAACCATAGATGCCTTAAAAGAGATTAAGTCCCTCTTAAAGTTTTGATGAATTCCAATTAGGGGTTAGCTGGCCTTTTCATTGTTTTTAACAACAATTCTTTGATCAAGTAGCCAGTACCTACATTAAAGCCATAAATGTACCAGAAAATGGCAACATATTAAGCCTTGATTGAAATAAAATAAAGAAACAACTTGCTAATAATATCTGTTTAACAATAGATTCTTAAAGAATACGTACAGCTTGTTTGGGGAATACACGTATTTACTGACCAAATCAGTAAATAAGCGTATTTACTGAAAACTTCAGTAAATATGCATATTTATTTATTTCACATATTTACTGTAACATATACATTCACACGGAGAAGTAAGAACACGGGGTAAGACTGATAAACTTCAACCTGAGGAACAATCTTTCAACTGAATAAAAAAGTTAATGAAGAACAAAAATTTGTGGTGATATAAAAATTAATTAAAACCAAAAATTTTAAAGATTTATCATGACCCTTGAATGATTTGAAAACATTTTAACTTGTTCTATTGTAAATGTCAACCTGGGGTATAAAAACATTCACCAGCCCATAAAACTTCAATTTAGAACAAAAAAAAGAATAAACTAAGCCAAATTTGGTCCAGAGGGGAATTTTAAAACGGGAACAGCAAAGCTGCTGTCATGAATGTAGTTGAATTGGTATTTTTGATTTGGATTTCTCTTGTTGTTCACATTCAAGGTCTTTTTTTTTAATTACATGCCCATTGCACTTTTATTGCAGACACTCACTTCAATCCTTATTCGCTATAATCTGAATTATAGAATACTCTTCTTCAGCACAATTTTCATGAAAAAATAAGAATTTTGTGAGTAAACATTGTAAAAAAGAATAAGTTTACCATTAAAAGTTTTTCAAAACTGCCATAAAATTCTTTTTTTAAACAGATTTTTCAACAACAAAACCTTTATGCTGCTGGAAATTAAAATATTGTTTTCCTTTATTCTCTGCATAGCTCTTCTATCCAATTTATCACTTCAATCGAATCTATAAGAATGCTTTTTTGAATATAAAACACAGCCACTGTTTTTATCAAGGGAAACCAGTGGAAAATATGATGTAAGTACTTTCTAAGTGTTTCAACTGTTGTTTCTTTCAGTCTTGCCGGGAATTGCTTTTGCCATCATTGGCATATACGTTGTTGAAATTATCAGCACCATCTTGTTGATAATTGGAATATACAAGGTAAGTCAGGTTTAATGTTCTATTTTTAAATACTGCGGACAACAGTTATGCATAGCACAGTAATATTTTTAATATATTTAGCAAGCTTTATGTTCACTCATTTGGCCCACTGTGGCTCAGTGTCTAAAGATATTTGCCTTAAAAATTACTGGACTGTTCTGTCGTCTTTGTAACATCTAACAGAGGTCCTCATTGGCCTAGTGATCAACAAGTTTGGTATCTTATCAACTCCCACAAGTTGCATTACTGAGGGCCTGTCCCAATATGACCCTGGCTGTTGAACGGAAAGTAAAACTTGAGCTTTCACTTTGTCACACCTGACCACTGATTCAATTTATTTTAAAAAATATTTTTTTACCCCACAGTTTTAAAGTCATTGTAGGTATTGTTTTTGTACATGGCTGTATCTCAGAAACAGTGAAGTGAAGGAAGTTCATCCTTAGTGGGGACATTGGTTAGGGGTGCAGATGTGTTACATTGGTGTGTGATCTAAATTTAGGAAGTTGATGCTAGGTAGGAACATTAGTTTGGGGGCGTAGATATGGAACATTATGGTCTGAACTTGATTTGACCTTTGACCCCATCATAGTGACCTAATTTTGCCTGTACTCTATCTTGGAAACTGTAATGAAGTTGACACTTGGCAGTGGCATTGGATCGGATGTAGGTGTGCAACTTCTTGGGGTGACCTTGATTTGATCTTGCCATAGTGAGCTTGACCTTTAAAATCTTGTCCAGGCTATATCTCAGAAACCTTAAGCTATGGAAAGTTGATAGGGCTGGCAATATTGGATAGAGTAGGTAGGTGTGGAAACAACATAGTGTGGCATTGGTGTGACCTTTGAACTTGGTTCTGCCAGAATGTTTTCTACTACCACATTTGAGACTTATTTCTTCTATCACTATTTCTTCCATAGATTGCTGCAACTAATTTTTTATGTTTACCTAACTGTACGATAACTGACAGCTAAATTGATTACTAATACATTTTATGCCTTCATAACTTTTATTTTAAAAATTAATGTTCTAATCTTGCTGTTAAATTATCTTATTTTGATACTTTGTCTTTTACATACATTTTTAAAGTGTTATTTCACCTGCACTTTTGCATTAGTTACCCTCTCTATTCTGAAAGACTCCTCGGTCTGAGGCTTGTACTTTTTCACCTCTTCGAGATCACATGTTGTCCAATGGTATTTCCCCAGGCTATACTGATACTGTTTTCTGTGGTATTAATCTTAAAACCACAGTGGTTATACAAAAATAGACCAAGTTAACTTCTCATGTACCATTGAACTACAGTATATATATATAGATCCTTTGAACACTTTATCAGATCCTCAGTGGCTTAGCCTTTAGAAAATTTGGTGTCTCATCACAGACTGTCACCTTGGTGTAGGTTCAACTCCCACAAGTGGCAATGCTCATAGTCTATCCCAACATGAACCTGGCTGTTGAACATGGCATGAAAACACCAACTTTGTATACCTTATCCTTCAGTTAACCGTAAACTATTTTTACTTTTACAATGTGTGTTGGCTAACAGTTATTTAATATAGGTAACTATGAGCAGCAATTAATTGCTCCAACTTATATGTCTGTAAAATTTAAAGCCATGTAATTTCCTCCTATTTAATGAGATTCTGTTCTCATTTTTGCAATATCAAGTACATCAGGTAATGACAAATCATTCTTCAAGTCTAGTGAGTCTCCTATGACTCACATGGTCAGTGTTTATCTGAAGTTTCTAGCTGGCCTTTGTACCCAATGTATATCCCTTTTTGAAGAGGGGCACAGTGAAGTTTAAAAAACCATCTTCATGACCTAAGTGATTATGAACCCTACATATTCCAGCAGTTCTTCTTTAAAACCGTTCAAAACTATGTAGCATGCACTCTGATTGTTCTATGTTGCCAGGATCTGCGGAATCTGATTTCACCTTGGTTGATTATCACCATCCTGACTATGCTGGTGCCTACATGTGGTTTTATATGGATCATAGTGAACTCACTGTGGGATAATGGGGTGAGTAGCTCATGTATTCTGCTGTGGAATAAGGCTAAAACAGAAATGCCAAAATCACATGGTCTTTGGCCTGACGTAGGTCAGTTGGCAGTTGCCTACCTGTTTTCCAGTGTAGAAATATTATAGTGCAAGTGGCTCAAGTGTGCAATAAGTCAAAGAGTAAGCAGCATGTACATAGTTCAGTGACTTAGCCAGTCCAGGGATTCCTGAATGTTGTAGATAACTCCTGCACTAACAAGGATGTGGGTGTTAATCTGTGTCTGGGCCTTATTTGCTCCAGTCATACCTTTGATTAAATACAGTCATAAATTTATGTAAGTTGTTGTCTGCTTGACAGTCTTGTCTTTATGACTCCAAAATAAGTACATTTGTAGGTACACATTGAAACACGAGTCACCCCAAATATTCATACTCCCTTTTACCTCTCATGCATTGTGAAGGCTTATTCGAGGGTTTTTTTTTCAATAATTTCAAAAGAAGCAGTCACGAACGTAAAACATATTCGAGGTTGTGTAGAATGCCAACAGGGACATTTTACCCAAATGCAAATCCTGATGACAGTGTCCTGCCAAAATATAAGTGGATCAAACCACAGCAGAAAATAGACTAGCCTGTTCAGTTATAGCTTGTGACTACTGTAAGGACAGGTGTGAACTAGGTCTAGGGTAGACCTTTCAACTTAACTCTGTGGTTATATCAGCTAAATGTCAAGATTACTGACAGCAAACTTTATAATGTAGTTACTGAAAGGTTCTGAACATTGTGGAAACCCCATGACTGCTAAAAGGAATACAGTGTTTTATTGCAAGTGAATTCTACATTAAGCATTTGCTGTAGTTATTTGCTCCACCGAGGATTACTAGGCTATGTGGTCTGCCATTGTTTTAAATTAGTCTGTAAAGGTAATAATAATAAAATAAGCCAAATGACAAATAAAACAGTAAGTGTATCAGAACTGTGAAAAATCGAAGGTTAACTTTCCATTGATTGTTTACCAGGACTGAGGGATGCATGGCAGTATAGGGGTACAGCTCTGTCCTCCCATCTCTCTGTTCATGGGTACAAATCCAGTGTAAGAAAGTTGGTAGTTGATACACCTGGGCATGCCTACCTTAGTCTGAATATATGCTTGGTATTCTTTCTGGTACTTTTATCCTTTTCAATCCCTGAATATTGAAATTGGCTGTATGTTTTTGTTATGTGGGGTTTTAGAATTTGTTAACAAAGGGGAGATTTAGTGCTGTAAAGGTACCATGTGGGTTTCAGTGCAGAATTTTGACCAACTAGTATACAATGAATTCCTCAACTAAACAATCTGATATGATCTAACAAATGGATTGAAAACTGTGTTAAACTCAAATTAATTGATTTAAAAGATCAAGTTCTCGGTGCTGATCATACATGACATAGGTCAACCTAGCCACTGGTTTCATTCTTAAAAATAATTCCGTCTTATTACAAGACATAGCCTGTGAGAAAAATGTGAAGGCATACGTGTTTGCAATGAATTTGTCAATGGCTAGAAATTTGATAAATTCATGAAAAATAAATTGTGTTTGCTGTATATCTGTTTTAAGGCAATATTTCCTACCCATTGATACATCACAAGATATCTGGATTTTCTGATAGATATATACCAATATCATGTCCAAGTTGTAGCCTGTCTTTATGTCTGTAGTATAAACAACTGCAAAGTATATAAATGTATATTATTCATAGACTATATCACACCAGTTTATTATCACCTCTATGTTATATACAGGTTGGTTATATCATTTTACTGTATGGTTCATGTTGTACCTTGCTTATGTCGAAGTTTATTTCAAACATTTTTCAGTAAACTAGAACTGAATCTTAACTGAAGATTTTCTTGTCAAATATAGCATTTTTAGAATAAACATTACAAAAAATTTATAATACAGCACCATACCTCTTCCCATCCTCAAAATAATTGGATTGTCAAATAATTATAAAAACTGAAGAGTAGTCCTTGAAAAACTACTTTGAACCTGCCAGCTGACTCAGAATCCTTTTAAAACACTTTTAAGAAGAAAGTTGTACTTACTGGCTTCATTATTAAGACATTATCTTATTTTCCTGGCCTTTCAACATTTTGCCTGAAGTCACTTTTATCTGGCATTGTTACAAAATTTTCTTTTAACATCCTTCTTATAGTTATGGCGTGTTCATACTTGTCCAGATGAATGGCTTTGTTCTTGTCTGAAGTGTAATTCAAAGGGGTATACATTAAACAGGCAGTAAAGTTTGGGAAAGTGAATCAACATGCCCAGTGTAAATTTTGACATCACAAAGGAAAGTGATCATTGAAGTTGTCATGTGAGGCTAAAAGGCTAAAATACCAGATACTTATTACCAGGTGCCAACAGATATAGTAACATTGAAATATCCTTTTCAAAAACAAATATATGATAAAGCAAAATTTCATGCAAAATTCATGCATCCCTATTACCTACCTTCAAGTATTTTAATAAACTTACAACTTTGGGTACACAAAAATTTCATGGATACCAACTTCCGCATTTTACCCCACAGCCTTTAACTCCTGTGTGGGTATTTTTTCACCCATAGCATCCAGATGGGCGGGCGACAGGAAAAAGTTTGTTTGGGCTGTATCTGAGAACGCATAAGGTGTATGAGGTTGAAACTTTGTAGGGTCATTTGGTTGGGAGTGTACGTGTGTAATGTCATAGTGTGATCTTGATTTAACTTTTAACCTTGCTGTAACCTTGACTTTTTAAATCTTCTTTGGGCTATATCTCAGAAACCATAAAATTTAGGAAGTTGATACTGGGTGGGGACATTGGTTAGGGGTTGAGGATGTGCAACATCATGGTGTGAACTTGATTTGACCTGTAGTGGCATTGACCTTTAAAATGTTATCCGGGCTATATCTCAGAAACCACAAGGTGTAAGAAGTTGGAACTTGGTTGGACATTGGTTGGGGGGTGTAAGTGTGCAACATTGTGATCCGACCTTGTATGACCTCTGTTCTTTGTCGTATTGACCTTGAACTTAAAAAATCTTGTCCAGGCTATATCTGAGAAACCGTAAGGTATAGGAAGTTGATATTTGTTAAGGAAATTAGTTAAAGGGTGTAGTTGAGCAACGACGTTGTTGTAGTGACCTTGACCTTTAAAATCTTGTCTGGGCCATATCTCAGAAACTGTAAGGTGTAGAAAGTTGATTCTTCGATGGTTCGTTGGTTGGGGAGTGCAGGTATGCTAAGTCATGGTGTGACTTTTAACCTTGGCTCTGCCAAAGTATGTTCACCTGCCATAATTGAGACATATTTCTCTTTAGAAAAAAGCTATGTGGATTGCTGTAACAAATTATTAAATGTACTTTTACTTAATTGTGCTATTTCTATTGGTAGCTATACTTCAATTAATACATTTTACAGCTTCATAGTTTACAGACACTTTATTAAACATCATTTTTCTACTAACATTATTTGGACCTTTACATAACTGACATTGTTTGCTGTGAAAGTCTCCTGATCTTTGTGCTTTTTCACTTCTTCTTTCTCACATGGTGTTGAAAACTATTTCCCATGACTCTAGGCTACGGGCATCTCCATTGCTATTTTTGTTAATATGAAGACAGGTCATGTAGCCTCATTAGTGCTGGAGTAGCAGTATTGTAATCCCTTAGTTCTGAACGAGTTAAAATTGAAGTTTTACAAGTCAATAAAATAATAAAAATGCTTGTCTCAAGAAAGGGGTATTGCTAAAAACTAAAGCTGAAGAAATATTTGAAACTTATTTTGTTTTTCATGAATGATAGACAGGACAATCAGGCTCAAGTCATAAAATTTCATCTTTATGACAAATTTGAATGCAAAATAAAATTTCTGCCATTTAATATCATTAGAAAACTGCAAGTAGTAAATTTAGCAAGAAGGATATTTTACTAATTCTCAGCTTTTAACAGATTCCAGTGTTGGCAATTGGAATGCTATTAGTCTTCCAAATACAAAATATGATAGTATCACAGATATTCTAAAGCCTTGTCAAGTGTATCTTATATGGCTTTCCTACAGCAGTTTTGCAGTAAAGCAAGCCTGTGTAGTAGTTTCTTGTGTCTACAGATTGTTATTTTACAGGCAGATAGAACTACATAGTGATCTTTGTATTTGCAACTTTCATTGTACTTTTAGGAAATCCATGGCTGGGACCTGGCCATCAGTGCTTACCAGTTCTGTAACTCCATTATTCTGGTAAGATTATAACCTTAAGCTTAATCCAGATATGAGAGTGTAGTATCTCTGGGATAAAAGATATAGGCTAAAAACTAAGAACTAAGGTAATGTCAAATAATTTGTTTTAAGCTTTAAAGAATTTTCTTAATTTGGAGCATTTTTTGCTTTGTTTTCACATCTCAGGAAATCTTTTTGAAAAGAACAATGTTCACAGAAAAGTTTAAAGAAAGGACAGTTACATCTGTTATTTTTTCAAAATTAGTTGAGATGAATTTTAACACATCCCTTTTCTTAGAAAATCTAAAAATCTGTGCTTAAAATTGTTCAGAATAATAAGAAAAATAATTTTCAAGACTTTTTTATAAAGAACATTTCTTTCAAATTAACAGGAAAATCTACTTCCCAGATTTAACTTAAAGGGATTAAACTTTCCTGATATTTACAAGATACAAAAATACATGTCGGCAAATGCCCTTATGAGCAGTACGTCATATTGACTACTGTAACTAATTGCGAGTGAGAAAGATGATAGTCACTTATCAGTGAACAGTGGGTTTCAGTGCCAAATCTTGACCGATAAGTAATTACCATTTTCCCACATCCCATCAGCTGCTTACCATGGTATGACTTATATATAATGAAAATACAGACACCTTTGGACAAGAGATTAAATTTTCAAAAAATGTTGACAAAAGCAGAAGGAACAGATTTTTGTTAGATTTTGGTTGTGATCTGGATTGTCCTCTGGATCTAAGAATCTTTTAAAGCATTTTTGTCATTGCACTCATATCAAAACTGGAGGTATTGGTGCTCTTGTTAATGAGTTAGATTTGTGGAATCAATTTGATCAATGTAATTTCACAAAAATAATCAGAACTGTATCATATCTCCACAATCAAAATTCTTCACAGAAATGACTACATTTGACAACTGCAATAGTAGTTCTATCATTCTATAAGAATGAACAATCTTCACACAAATAGTCTTTGTTTTTGTCCCCATAGGAGGAAAGTGCAAAAGCTATCATCATTTAATAATATTAATACAATAGAAGCACTTACTAAGTGCTCAATCAGTGTTTAACATCCCATAAAGCTGATATTTAAGAAGGGAAAATCCACATTCCAAAAAGCAGGTCATAAACTCATAACCAAAATAGCATCAAAGCAGAGGAGTGAGTAAAATGGCTGACAATCTCATCTGAAGAGACATATATCCAAATAATTTCTGAAGTCAGATCCATTTGGTAAAGTCCATTCTATTCAACAGGCACAACAAAGACAAATCCATGTTTGCCAATGTCCATTGATTGTGTAGTGAGAACGAAAGTTAAAGGAATTTTTTGTAGAGGATATTATACTCATAAACTATTGCCATACCCATTTAATCACGTGCCCTCATTTGACCTTTTAATAAAGCTGTCTTTATGTGGACCTTAAAAAGCCCATGTAAAATACGACTTACATTAGCCAATGATATAAGCTTGATAAAAAGGTAGTTGCAGGAAAAATAGGTTTTTCTTTTTGGTTATTATTTCACCATTAAGAAGGTCATAGATTTAATGTGCATCTTTTTTGCCAGGCAAAGTCTGATATACTGTTCTCTTAATGACAGTGTCCTAAAACTGCATTGCAAAAATATACAAGTACAAAGAACCATTAATCTTTCACATGTGTACCCTCCAAATTTCTTAAAGTAGGGCCTAAATAGTTTGTAAATATTTGTTTTCGCATCACAGTTTTTTACCCTACAACTTTTAAATGCTGCGTGGATATTGTAGCAGGTCACACTTGGAAGAGATATTGTTTTGGGACTGTAAGTGCTCAGTCTCATGGTGTGACCTTGATTTGACCTTGCTATAGTGACTTTGGCCTTCTTATCCGGGTCATATCTTAATATAGATATAGCTTAATAATGTTGGTATGGTTAACCCACTACTCTAGTGTTACTTGACTTGTCACTTTCCTCTCCTTGGCTATCTTAAATCCTGGTTTGGTCTTGATGGAACTGTCCAAAAGTGGTTTGTGTCCTACCTGAGTAATTGTTGTCAGGCTATCAAGATAGGTTCGACACATCTGAATTAAGTAAGCTCATGTGTAAGCTTTGTGCTGGGTCAACTGTTGCTCTTACTTTATACAACTCCACTAAACAAAATCATCAGGCACCATCCAGATATAAAATTTTATTTCTATGTGACTGATACCCAGTCATACATCCATCTCTCCCATAAGAATGCCTCTGCTGCTCTCACCAAGCTGAAAGCTTGCCTTCAGGATGTGTGACGATTGGTGGCTGTCAGTAAATTGGAGCTCAACCTTGAAAGAAGGGAGTTTCTTGTTTTGGGTTCTAACACTCAATGTCAGAAAATTTCCTCTCACCTTCCGGTCAATATTCTTGGAAAACTTCTTCATCCACCTGAAGTTTCAAAAAAAATATGTATGCTGTTCGATGCAGATTTTCCTTCTCAAAACACCTTCAGAAGACTTGTAAAGCCTGCTTGCTCCAGATGAGTGACCTTCTTAGAATAAGACAGTATCTTACTCTTGAAGTGGCTGTCCTTGCTGCAAATGCCTTGGTTAGTAGTTGTCTGAACTATTGTAACTCTCTGTTTAGAGGTTTATCAATCATCACAAGCTGCAGAGTATTCAGAATACCCTTGCTCATATTGTCACTAATCATAGAAAGCATGCCCACGTTACACCCATCCTTAATGCGACTCCACTCTCTGCCTGTTAAATACCATTGTATGTGGAAAACTGCAACACTGGTTTATAACTTTTTTCAGTTTTTCTCCTTACTTTTGACCATTCTTGTCTCTCAGCAGCTGCTGCTACAGTACCTGGCATAGTCACCCTGATTGTCAATACCTTACAGTTCCTGCATTCCATTCTTCAGTCTATAAGTCAGTCAAACATTTTGGCCATAGTTTTACTTTCAGTGCTCCTAAGATCTGGGATGAACTCCGTGATAATGTATGCAGCACAACATCAGTTGTCTTTATGACAAAGCTCAAAACTTACCTGTTTGCAAAAGCCCATCCTCCATAGCCCCCCCCCCCCCCTGTCCACATTAGATTAGATGAAATATTGGTTTGAGGGCATAGGTTCAACATCATGGTATAACCTTGATTTGACCTTTGACCTTACCAAAGTGATCTTAGCTTTTAAAATTATTTCTGGGCCATATTAAAACAGGCCCACAGCATTTGCCACTTGTGGGAGTCAAATCCATACAGAGGTGATGGCCAGTGATAAAATGCCATACTTGCTCTTCTACTGAACCTCTGAGGACCATTTGACCTTGCTGGAGTGACCTTGACTGTATTCACTAGGACTATGGGATATTGACATCTCTGCTTTTTGATTGTTCTTTCATAAAAGTTACTGCAACAAAATATTCAAAGTATACTTTAGACCATTTACTGCCTACTTGTTGCTGAACAGAGTTGAACCAAACATAGCAAAAGGTTGTACAATTTTGTCATTTTAAGATGTAACATTGCAGTGTCAAAAGGCACATACTGTATTTCACAGAATCAACACCCCTGGGCGATGCATTTGTTAAAAGGGGGTCTGCTATTAAAAACCCTTAAATCTGAAGAAAATTAAACTTTGGTTCATTATTTTCTAGATTGTAAGACTTTTGTAGTAATCTTTAGGAAAAGAGCAGCCATATTTTGCAAATGGCATCCCAATTGTCAACACAAACAATTTAAGAAAACTTAAAATCTTTGAAACAAAAAAAAAACAAGATCTGAAGAAACTGCACACTTTTATCCCATATTTTTGTTAAGTTGGGGACTTTTATAGCAATCACTTTGAGAGGGACCTGCCATGTTTTGGTTTTTAGTTTAACTTCTTGTTAGGTCTATACCATTGGGAGTGTACTAAAGCACGTCTTTTTTGGAACACTGGAATCATAATGGTTATGCATTGGCAGGATACGGGGAGGGCCAGTGCTTAATAGGAAGGGGGGGGGGCATTTATACGGTGAAATACGGTAGATTTATTTAATTCCCACTTGAAAGAAGGTCTCAGAACATAGAACTGGATGCAGTTAAAGGTTTATGGTTGAGATTATGAGTGATGCAGAGAAAAACAGCAATAAAATTGACAAAATGTGACCCCTAATTTATTAAAAGTTTGAACCCTGCTCAGAACTTATCCTATTATGACTTAAGATGTTTAACAGGATCCACGACGCAACCTTATCCATTATTCATTGAAGAAAACATAGTGTGCACCTTGGTTTGTTTGTACAGTTGAAATACTTGGGGCAGAAGGGAACTGAACTGCAAAATGCACCTGCAGAAAGTGTCACAATATTGGAAGAAAACAAAATGGTTCTTTTAAGGGTCCTTTTAGAAAGGTGCTATGACCACCTGATGATATATTTGACCTAAATAAGGCAATAATTAATTTCTATGAAATTGGTTGACTGGGTTCAGGTTTTTCAGAATTTTAGGTTCTTGCACAAATTTATTGACTTGAAATTTGAGAAGAAATAAAAAATACATGCAGTCATTCAGTTTGTTTGATGATGGTATACGATGTGATATTTGATTTATCTGGTTCAGTTTAACAATATTTCAAGGACAATTATCGTTTAAAGCCCAAAATTTTGAGACTAAAGAATATTTAAAACTGTTGATTACTATGATAAATTAATGTGATGCCAAAGTAAATATCCAAACATATACAGGGCAAGTGTCTTATACTTAATCTTATTATCCACAACATCCACATATGGCCAATATAGAGGGATACAAAGAGTGGGGTGTATTTTGTATACATCAGCGCCTTTTTACAATGAATAAATAGCATCAACCATTTTCAGATTTTTGGTTAATATTTCCAAAACTATGAGACTTAAAAATATGTTATCTATGATTAGAAAGGCATTTTCACAGCACCTGTGCTCATTTTATTGCGTAATTAATTATATAATTTTATTGCATAAAAGTGTGTAGAAATGCCTGAGAAATTGCAAGTTAAAGATTGAGGTTTTTATATTCAATGGTGCTTCTGTATATATGACAGCTTTTCTTCATATTCTTTCTTAAATATGGATTTATTTATGAAGTAAAACTAGATCGTTTCAGGTCATTATTGGCTCTCTTTACTTCTTGTTGAAACAAAGTGGTGGATTAAATAAATGTAAAACAACCCTTGTGGTGAAGCTTTAAAATATTTTCTCTCAACAAGATAAAACACATTCCTCATCCTTCAGACCTGGATTATATTAATTTGTCTTCTCGTGTGATTATATTTTTAAAATATGCACCATTTGTGTAATTTTCCTACTATACATCACACCTCAAAATTAGTTGAAACCAAATTCCCCTTTAAGTACAAGCATATGTTAAGTTGATTAAAGGGCCTTTTTTTGTAAAAACTTGTTTTTTGTATGTTTTTCTTTGAGATTCATTTGACCAGTCAAACGGTGTCCTGTTCTATCTTTAATGACTATACCCCAGCATATCAAAAAGATGATGTATGAAAAGAAATAGAGACATCAGAGATTGCAATAGTGCACTGAAGCGGTCACCCATCCCAGTACTAATGGTAGCCCATTGCCACTTAACTTCAGTGAAAAGACAGATACTCATCACACTACACCACAATTCATGAAAGTCTGGAGACAAAAAAAATGAAAAAAGGGATTCCTAGAAGTGCAAGCCTCACTAGAGCTCACTCTCACATTAAAACTGCACACCTTGATTCTCATTATGATGTACAATGTTGTTGAAAGCAAGAACAAACGCAAATTCAAATTTGTCTGTACTTTGATATCTAGCTCTACTGTGTTCTGTGTGTGATATCCCAGCTACAAGATCTCATCAAAGGAAAGGGCACAGCTGAATGTTATAGACGAAGGGTGAGTACTACCTCCAGCTTGAACTACCTCATTTTATTGCGAAAAATACACTTACCATTTCCTGACCATTGCTATATGTTGGTGCCATCCAACTCACTGGCCAACGTTGAGAAACGTTTTAAGAAACCTTAAGATGCCAGTGAGTGAGTGTGAACTAGCATGTCCCCCTAGTGGTCATGTGACCACGCTAGTAAACAACCTTCATTATTTTTGTTGGCCATCCTAGAGTGTGGATGTTTATTTTCTTTTCGGATTTTTATTAAGTATTTGGACTTTTTGTGGTTTTGAGTTCTGTTATAAGACGTCTGTGTTGACTATGTCTTCTCAGGACAAAATTAAGAGGAAAAGCACAGAGGAAAAGTGCTTTTGTAGACTTTTCTTCACGGATTGTTTACCACTTTTTGTAAAATGGCGACAGGGATGTTTGTCGCTGGATGAAGATCTTCTGCTGCTCAGAATGCCTGTTTTTCTTCATAACTCTCGTATTACATCATATGGGAGTTCTTTTTATGCAGTTTTGAAGATTTACTTCATTTATTAACACTGAAACTGTCGGCAGTCATACTAGCTCCGGCAGGGACAGTTTACATGTTGCTAGGCGACAAAGGAAACGATGGAGACAATTCGATTGTCACAAAGCTTATCACACATCGGGTTCGTATAGCCAGGCGTTTGGTAGCAAAGATCTCACCACATCTTCCTCTACCGAATAGGCCACCGGTTGGAATTCCCCGTGGTGGCAGACATCATTGATTTTCTTGGAGGCTACATCGTGGGCAAGTTCCGGATGCAGAGTGGATCTTTTACACCGTTTATTTCCTCCGGTGAGGTTCAGCCGAAACTTTTCACGGAGGAAAATACCTGCATGACGTCATCCGAATACAATCGAGTTTCCATACCTCCCAAAAGGTCAGAAATCGGTTTGTCAGATTCCCGGAGCTGTGATTCATCCCAGTAATGGGCATTTGTTTCTGTGGTTTCTTACCGGTTTTTCGGCTGCTCTTAGACCGGCACCGGTACTTATGAACTAGTAGCCATTATCATTTTATTATTCGGGAATACAGGTTCTCTGGGTTTCTGCTGCAGAGAGCATGTTAAAGCCTGGATAATTTTTTGAAGTGGTCTAACAGGACCTCTGGCAGGACGTCTTCAAGGAGCTAAGGATTGCAGGATCTCACAGAGTTTCTTTTATGCCTTGGGCTGTGTGCAGAGTTTGCAATTACAGCCTCAGTAGTCAGGAATTGTTTGTTGGGCAGTGCTGGGAGCAGTCTTCAACTTGTTACTTATCAGGAGTGTTACAAGTCTTACTTTTCTCTATCTTATCTCTTACATGATTTTGGTAGAATAAAAGTGCATTTTTCACTCTTAATGAGGTTTTCTCCTGCTGAACTTTTGGTCAAATGTCCAGGAAAACTTCATATTGTGATCTCGGGTGTATAGTGTTTCCTCTGTCTGGGGAGGAGCAAACTCCTACTCATGGCTAGAAAAGGGTTTAGTGCCCCAGGGCAGTTTTTGTTCCCATTATGATAATTAATCCTCCAACTTTGTTTCAAACTCTCCTCCTCTGTAAGTCTTAGAGGGGTTGGGAGTAATCTTTAGGAGGAATGTTTGTCCACTAGTGGCAGATATTCTACATTTTACATCTCAACATAGTAAGAGGATTCTTTCAACCATACTTTACTTTTTACAGAAGCAACAGTAGCAGGAAGGATTACTTATTCATGTTCCTAAAGCAGTTGTGCACATGTGTTTGAAGAATAAATGAATAAAATGCGGGAGACATCAGTTTGCATAAAAGCTGTGTATGAAATGATCGACAAAAGGGCGATAACACCAGTAAGATGGTGATATCGCTACAATTTTACAGTTTATCGGTTGTGATAAGCTGGGAAGAGATGGCTACCGCTAATAGTTGAGGTAAATAAGCCTAATTAAGTACCTTATTTTCATATTGTTGGGTTTTTTTGCGAGTTGTTACTTGTAAGTGAATGGGTGTGTTAACGCGTTTCCTTACAGTGCAGTTGCATTCTTCCATAGCCAGATTCACGCGAATTGTTATCTTCACTTCCCTGTTGATGACAGTTCACACCGGTTCACTGCCTGTTTGCTATGTTAGTCCATGGTGAGGTTGTGGGATCTATAAGAACGCATCATGCTTTACCAATATATAGACCATTTCATTGCTTTGCTCTTGGAAATGGTTTATTTTCGACTTTACTATTGTATCAACGGATAGTGAGCCTGATGGCTGCAGTAGAAGGCATTGGGTGTTCACCAGCTTATATAAAAAAAAACAAAAAAAAAAACAACATCTTGTCTAAAGCACCAGGATTTTTAGTTTGGATTGCAGATTCCACCTTCTTCACTCATAGCAAAGCATTTTCTCCGGCTAATGGTTTCTAAGGAAGCCATTTCTTTGGTGGCGGTATGGCTTCATAGGACAAAACAGTGCCATTGGGTCATTTGTTTAGCTGCTAATGTACCACAGATACCACACATTATACACAGATAATGTACCAGTTTTTCTGTTCTCAGGTTCTTAGGGATCATCTTCAGTTTGCAGGAGCTCCCTGTACTTCATCAGAAGGAGCACAATCTCCTTCTGTTATTAGATCTTTTCTTTAACGGTTGGGATGCACAATTATGGCATCAAACAGCCATTGGTCTGTTGTATCATGAGGGCTCAAGACTCCACAGTAACAGGGCTATTACCTTTAGAATCATTTGGAGGTCTGATTCGGATTCTGAATCTGTTGATTTCCCCAGATATTTCATCAGTGGTTTCCTATCTGAACAGGTAGGGAGGTATCCACTTTCAGGAATGTTTTTCTTATCTGAATAATCATTCCTTGGACGAATGCCATGGGTTCAGGTTCAGGCATATCACTTCCCAGGGTATACAAATATTCCAACAAATTCTTTGTTCATGAGAGTCAAGATGATTCAAATTGAATGTGTTTTGGATGACTTTTGAATCTTCTATTCTGATTCAGGTGTTCAATCAAATCTGTCTTTGATTACAATCACCAATGATGGGTTTGTTTTGCAACTAGTTTGAACCACAAGCTTGTCTTTTTCAACTTTTCTTGGGATGGACTGGACAGTTTGTTGGTCCTGTGACCTTGATTCTTCAGGTGATGCAGGTGAATCATTTGGCTTCTAAGGCTCCTTTGATTTTCAACCTGTAGTCATTCCTGCTTTGGAACTTTCTTTAGATCATGCTTTGGTGCAAGATAGGTTTCTTTGTCCAGTGAGAGTCTTGAGAGGTTATCTGGATAAGTCAAAGATCTCAGGAAAGTCAAGAAAATTCTTTTTGTAGCTATTAAGAAAGGCTACTCCAAGATTTAAGTGCAGAATCATCTGGATTGCATCAGAGTGGCTAGGGATGTCTTATTTTTGGGATCTGGTGGATCTGTTCCACAAAGGTTCCTTTTTAAGGCTTCCCTTGCTGGTGAGTTCAATCATTATGCCATTGGTATCCAACAACCTGAATCTTAAGCTTCCAGTGTATGTGTTTCCTTTCTTAGACTGTGGGGCTTGGGGATCAGGTGCATTACTCATTTCTTGGGAGGATCTGGACAGCTTTGTGTTTGTTTCCAGTGGTTCTCATTCCTCAGGTGACTCAGGATGATCACCTACAGGTGCAGAATCATCATGATTGCACCAGGATAGCCAAGGATTCTTCAGGTGATTTAGAAGATGACCACCTTCAGGTGCAGATTCATCATGATTGAATCATGATGGTCATGGTGGATGTTCTTGGTTGTGGGACCTGGTAAATCTATGCACATCTGAGGCTTCTTTGTGGTGAACTTCTCAGATACTTCTTTTCTAGATGTAGCAAATTTCCTTAATTATTTCTTTAAGGAAAGGAATCTTAAGCCATCTACTATTGCTGGTTTCAGAATAACAATGGTAGATTGCTTTCCTTGAAGGAGAATAAGTCTCTAGAACTCTTCAGCTGTATAGATTGTTGACATATTTCTATAGAGACAATCCAGTAGTCAATAGGTTAAGCCTTCTTTTCCTTTTGTCTCTGGTCTTGTTTGGTCTCACCAGACAGCCGTTTGAGCCTTTGGGGAAGATTTCTTGGAGGTTATTAACTTTCAAGACGGTCTTTCTTTTGACTTTGGCATTAGGCAAAGGAAGAAGGGTATTTTCGTTAGCTTTGTCTTCCCTTACTTTGAATGAGTATTGCTCACAAGTGGCTCTGGCCATTTATTAGCCAAGATTCAGTTGGCTTTGGATGGGCCTACTTCAGTTAAGTCGGTCGATATGCCAGCTCTCAATCACTGGGACAGCAGTTTTACTCAAGATAGATCTCTTTGTCTTGTGAGGTTTTGAAATACTTTTACTTGGGACAAAGGATTCAATGAGGAATTATTATGTCTTGTCTGTGCCTAGTTAGGAAGGCTTTACAGCAGATATTTTCAGGTCTACTATCTTATCTTGCTGTAGGCAGACTAGCTTTTTGACTGAGGAGAAGTCAAATTCTGACTCTCAACAGCAGCGAGTCAAAGCAAGAATCTTTAGGTTTTAGTATAGTGTTTCTGTATATGAATTTTCAGATGCCTGTTACTGGAAACCATAACTTTTTCACCAATTTTCAGTCTCACCTGCTTGGTTTGCTTGTGGTCAGACTTTGATATTGTGTCCTACAGTTTGTTATCTTATAAGTATATGTGTGATACCTATTTTGATACTTTAGTATACATTTGCATCTGTATGTCTGTCATACTATCTGTCTTTTTATTAGGCAGAATTGTTGACTTCATTCAGGCTTGGAATTACACAATATGCTGATGACACTTCCAATATTTGTGTCACCTGTGTGGGTGTTGGATGTTTGTCTAGATGCAACATTCAACTGTGACAATGACTGTCAGTTTGTGAGAACTTCAACTACATACTATGATTTAGGGGATCTGTATGGTATGTGGTGACTGTTGGAAGTTTATATGTTGTGGTATGCATGTAAATTTCAATGTAAACTTCTCATAATGTTTTAGTTGTAGGCTAGGTAGTGAGTCTCTGTTATGATTACTTCCTTCCTACAACAGCAACAACAACAGCAACAAGGCTGTGTTGTTTTGTAGTGCTCAACAGTTCCACTGCCTCATCTGGGAGGTTAGTTTGGATCTGAATGCCTATAGGTTTGTGCTGTGTATGATAGCTGTGCAGAGTGGTGTACTGGGTCTTTAAATTCTAGTACTGCCCTCCTTCCATGAAGGCTGCATTCAGCAATGGTCAGGAAATGGTAAGTGTATTTTTCGCAATAAAATTGAAAAATTTTGTTGTAATTTTAATTTTTATTAGATAAATACTTACCATTTCCTGACCAGGATAGTCCCCCCCTGCCTCCCCGCAGATTCAGTACTAGGGGAGTATTTTCTGCAACAAAAATAATGAAGGTTGTTTACTAGCGTGGTCACATGACCACTAGGGGGACATGCTAGTTCACACTCACTCACTGGCCTCTTAAGGTTTCTTAAAACGTTTCTCAACGTTGGCCAGTGAGTTGGATGGCACCAACATATAGCAATGGTCAGGAAATGGTAAGTATTTATCTAATAAAAATTAAAATTACAACAAAATTTTTCAATTTCATTTCTTGATCTTAATTTTGTCTTATAGTTTTATCCAATTAAGATGAAAAATACATGGTAATCACTGCTTTTCAGAGAATGTAATGAAGCATTAGCTTAAAGGGCTATTATTTTAAGAACATTTTGTTAAAGAACATTGTAGAATGTGAAAGGTGTCTGATTTTAATACATCAGGTTTTAATACAAGTATTTTACATATTTTATAGAATTTAAATCTGATATTATTGGCCAAATTCTAATAATTAAAAACATTTTTCAGAAGTTCATGTCAAACTAGATTGTATTTCCATTACTTTTCAAGAAACCTTTGTTATTTTACAGAAATGTTTAACTGTCAGGTCTTGGGAAAAAGTATAACAGTTTATTCACTAAAGGTTTCAATGTTTATCTTGCCTTAGGCTTAGGACAGTCTTAAATCAGTGAGATTTGTCCCAGCTAATAATCATCATAAATGGACTTTCACAATTAAAATCTGAGCTTAGACAAAGGTCATAAAATTAAGACTAAAATATACAAGAATATGGTTTTGAATGACACTAAGGCTGAGATAAATGTCCAAAGACATGGCAGAAGTCTTATGCCCCTGTTCCACCAAAGGATTAAGCCCCGATCCTGTCGGCGACCCTTAATCGTGCACAGTCGGTTGAAAAAAGACAAAAATGGGCGGGAATACTGGGTCGGTACTGAAGTCTGGGATTAAGAACAGATCGTCCCCAGGACGCCTCAGGACACCTCAGGACGCCTCAGGCGGCCGCAGACAGTCCCCGACTGGTCTGGGACTAAGAACCGACTAAGCCAGTTTTCGGGTCGGTTTCAACCACGATCCTTTCGGACACAAACCGACTGGGTCCCAGGACGCCTCAGGCCTCCTGGGACTAAGAGCCGACTAACACACGATTAACTACCGGCGTCCTCAGGCGTCCTCAGGCCTCCTCAGGCCTCCCCAGACCACGATCCCCGATTATTGTTTTGCAAAGTTG
Source organism: Sabellastarte sp. h YS-2021 (assembly GCA_964017235.1). Taxonomy (NCBI): domain Eukaryota; kingdom Metazoa; phylum Annelida; class Polychaeta; order Sabellida; family Sabellidae; genus Sabellastarte; species Sabellastarte sp. h YS-2021. The sequence continues at coordinate 160,520,804 of OZ024927.1, read as the reverse complement.
CTGGATTTTCTGGGTATATATATATAAAATTTGCGATCTAATCATCATTGCTTTTCTAGGAACACACCAGGATGCCACCTTTTAATGGAAGACAGATTCAACAGTTTTTATTCAGTTACAAATAATCATGTATTTCCATTTTTTACGTCAAGCACAGCAACAGCAACCACCACCACCACCACCAGCACCACCAGCACCCATACAGAGACCTAGAAGAAGGCACAACATGTGGGTCAGGCCATGGCTTCTGCAGAGAGAGGAGAGGGGGGCCTACCACAACATTATGGCTGATCTGTATGCCACAGACATTCCAGGATTCACCAACTACATGAGGATGACCCCAGAATTCTTTGAAATGATGAAGACCAGACTGGAACCACGTCTAGCCAGGCAGGCCACCAACTACAGAGCTCCTATCAGTGTTGGGGAGAAGTTAGCCCTCACCATCAGATATCTGGCCACTGGAGAGTCATACACATCATTATCCTGTCAGTTCAGGGTTGGCAGATCCACCATTTCCAAGTTTCTACCAGAGGTCTGCAGGGCCATCCAGGATGAGTTCACCAGAGAGTACCTCAAATGTCCTACTACTCCAGATGAGTGGAAAGAACTGGAAAGGGAATTCAGGATCAGGTGGAATGTTCCACATGCCCTGGGAGCCCTGGATGGAAAGCATGTGGCCCTGAAGAAACCCAAGAACTCTGGAGCCCTCTACCACAACTACAAGGGGTTCTTTTCCATTGTCATGTTGGCCTTGGTAGATGGGCAGTACAAATTCAGATGGGTGGATGTGGGTACAGAAGGGTCTTGCTCAGATGCCCAGATATTTAATGCCTCTCAGCTGAAGAGGAGGATTGAAGATGGCAGGATAGGCTTCCCTGACCCAGCTCCTATAACACAGGGTGGTAGAGATGTCCCCTACTTCATTTTGGCAGATGATGCCTTTGCCCTGAAGACCTGGCTCATGAAACCCTATGGCAGAAGGCTGTTAACAAGGGAGGAAAGGATTGCCAACTACAGAATATCAAGGGGCAGGAGAGTTGTGGAGAACGCTTTTGGCATCCTTGTGTCAAGATTTAGAGTCATGAGGACCACCATTGAACTACCCCCAGAAACAGTTAGAGAAGTGGTCATGACCTGTGTGGTTCTGCACAATATACTCAGAAGCCAGTATCAAGGTCAACCTGCTGGTCAGCAGCCTGGGGGGGATGATGATGATGATGATGATGTGCCTGGTGATTGTGGATTGATTGGTGGTGCTGCTGGTGGTGGCCAAGACAGAAACCCTGCTAGAGAGGCCAAAAGACAGAGGGATTACCTGAAGGACTACTTCAATAATGAGGGAGCGGTGGCCTGGCAAGATGGCAGAATATAAGTCCTGTTGCAGTAAACAGTCCTTTTCAGGACTAACTATAACAGTCCTTTTCAGGACTACCAAATATTCCAAAAACAATTAATCAGCTATGTGGACAAACAGACAAACCCCATGCCAAACATAACCTGTCGAGACGTACAAACAGACAAACCCCATGCCAAACATAACTTGTTGAGACGTACAAACAGACAAACCCCATGCCAAACATAACCTGTCGAGACGTACAAACAGACAAACCCCATGCCAAACATAACTTGTTGAGACGTACAAACAGACAAACCCCATGCCAAACATAACTTGTTGAGACGGACAAACAGACAAACCCCATGCCAAACATAACTTGTTCAGACAGACAAACAGACAAACACAACTTACTCACCCAACAAACAGACAAACCCACTGTTAAACAAAAGCGAAACACAAAGTGACACATAATATCCTAAATTGAATAATTATTTTATATATTTTCAAATCCACATCATAATTTAAACATTTTTCTTTTTTCATGGCTGGGAAACTTATTTGTAGCAGAAATTTTTTTATGGAAATATTCAATTTTAAATAGTCATTTCTAATCACAAAAATTTGGAAAATATAACCATGGAACTAGTTTTGCTTTCAATAATGGGGGATTGTGTTTGCTAAATAGTTTGTCAGTTCGTTGGCATGGGTTCTATCTACTTTTGGGTTTGGGTGTTTGTTGCTTGGTGGTTACTGGGGTTGGGTTTTTTTGGGGTGGTTGGGTATTAGGTTTGGTACTGGGTTTGTTATTTGGGGGTTATGTTTGGTATTGGGTTTGTCTGTTTGTGGGTTGGTAATTATGTAATTATGCCTTTTAACTCTAGGGAAGGTGCAAGTGTTGGACTTTTAAATTACAGATTTTAAACTATCCCATGGATTTTAATCTAAAAATGGGCTGATTAATGGCCATATTGGGAGTTACTTTTAATATTTTTTTTATGTGGCCTTTTTGGTTATGTGTAGTACCATGGGTTATTTGTTTCATGTTTGGGGTGGTGTAAGTGTTGGACTTTAATTTTTTTTTTCTTGTGATAAGTATTTGTACTGAACTTTTTTGTTTTGGGAGGGGAATTGGAAGAACACGTAGCTGAATAATTGTTTTTGGAAGAATTGGTGGCCCTGAAAAGGGCCTGGCAGGTCAAAGACCCGCCCTGACTGGATGGCTACTGAGGAGGCTGCTGCTGCTGTTGAGGCGGTGCTGAAGTGGTGATAGTAAAGAGCTGCTGCTGCGGTTGTTGCTGCTGCTGCTGAGGCTGCTCGACGATCTGTGTTGATGTCAGATCTGGTAGCTGGCTTAAGATTCCACTCAGATTGTGTCTGCTCCCTTCGTCCTGTACAGTTAGGACAGATGTAGGGTTGCTGAAGCCAATGGGGCTTGGTGTATAGTACACAAAACTGCTGCTAGCTGCTGCTTGAGTGGAACTTGACGCCTGTGGAGTGGTTGTTGGCAGTAGGCCGACCCTCTGGGACTCCGTGGTAACAGTGGCTGATCTTCTGGGCAATGGCTGACGTCTGCGGTTACTCTTAATATTTTCGATATCTCTGAATATCTTGCCCTTTAATTCTTCAAATTCTTCTTGAGTCATCTTTTCGGCCTCTGATGCCACGTAGTCAAAGAAGGGCTGCCTGTCTGACTTCTGATGCAGAAAACCTGAGATAAGTGTCCTCATCTGCTCAAAGTGTTCGAGAATCTTGGAGTCTGTAGTTGAAACGGGTGTTGATGTAATGATGGACTGACTCCTCTCCCTCAGGACACTGGACTCGAGGTGTTCTGTGTCAGTAGTTGACCCACGTGATTCGTCCTGCTTGCTGGTATTTGGACTGGCCTCAAAACCTGAACTTCTATTGGCCCCCTTTCTTCTGATGTGGGTTTTAAGAAAACCCATCTGTTGGTAGACCCAGGACTGTCTCTTGGTCATCTCCCTCGGGGCTTGGCCAGATTGGAGCTTAGACAGCTTTCCATAACGGGTTCGCTGGGACTCAAACCACCTTCTCACATCAAAGGGCTGGAGCTTAAGTTCTGCAGATATTTCTGCCCAGAGAGCCTCTCTTCTATTCCTGTCGTGGAAACGTGAATGTTCCTTGTCATACAGTTCAGGGTGCAGCTTGACGAATTCTACAATGGAAACTTCATCACTGTCTGTAAAAGTGGCACACACCCTGGCTCTCTTGGCTGAAGAATGGCACTCCGGATCTTCCTCACACCTCTCTTCTTCTTCTGCCACAGCTTCCCCAATAGCTGGATCTTCCTGAATCTCCTCCTCCTCTCTCCTCTCACTTCCTTCTTCTGTAATAACTTCACTCCTCTCCTCTACTTGACTTTCCTTCTCCCTCTCATCCATCTTTTTCCTTCCTCTCTTCCCTCCTTTCTCTTTTCTCATGATCCAGTCGACAAAATAATAAAAAAATAGTAAAATGTGTCTCCTAACTGTGAAATTTGCCTTAAGCTCAAGTATATAAAATGTAAAATAAAAATTGAAAACCCCTACAAATCAGTGACACACGTCTCTCAGTAGCCAAACAGTCAGTAACAATGACAAAGTGTGCGCGGTCGCTTATATAGTCCCAAACCTGCTCATTGCCTCGTTTTAATTTCCAACGCGCGGAAAACAGTCGGTTCTTAATCGGTTGTTAGTCCCAGGCCGCCTGGGGCGTCCTCAGGCCGCCGCAGACTGAAAATGTGTGGTCCCAGGCGTCCTGGGGAGGCCGGTTTGGATCGGTTAGGGTCGGTTACCCTTAGTCGGTTCTTAGTCCCAGACCTTGATTTTTGGGTCGCAGGACACCGCAGACGGTCTGAGGCTTCCGGGGACTAATGAAACCGACTCACTTTCAGACGCATGAAATTCATACGCATCATATTTGAGTCTGGGATTAAGAACCGGCCTCCTGGGACTAAGCTACGGAGGTCTGGGACTAAGGGTTGCAGGACGCCTGGGACAACAACCGACTCTGTAAATTTGGGTCTGAGGAGGCCTGAGGACGCCTGGGACTGGACATTTTGTTGACGGCGGGAAATAGGAATCGGTTGTAGTCGTGTGAAATATCAAACATGTTTGATTTTTCACACGGCCCCAACCGACCACAACCGACCCTTACAGAAGGTCTGGGACTAAGCAAATATTTCAAACCGACCCCCAAAAACCCTTAATCGGGAGCCTTAGTCGTGTGGTGGAACACCCACATTAGATATAAGACTCGGTTAACCTTATGGTGAAAATAATCCCTTGATACTTCTGGCTTAGTATCATCACAACTCTTCCAGTGTACAGAGAAGAAAGTACAAATATTTTTTATTTTTAGCTTAAGCTTCCAAATGTAATTTGTGGGATTGATATGGTCAAGGATTTAATTCTGATTACTTTGACACCTTAAGATTTGTTGTGATCAGTGGAAACTTTATCATTATTTCACTTACCTATACATTCGATAGATTTTGTAATTTAAATTAATAGTGACAAGCCAGTGAAAGGTTAGGGTCCAAAACCAGTTTCAGTAGAACCCCTAGTTTCCATCCTCCATGGGAGAGTGAGATTTTGTTCGGATGATAGAAGATTCATAAAGTGAAGAGGAATATTAGTATATCACAAAAGAGAACTGCAAATTTAAGAGAGATTGGATGTGAGTTCATAAAATCAAATGTTTGGATAATAGGTGGTCCGACAATAGAGGTGCTATTATATATACCTGTTAATTACACTACATCATAAAGACATGTTTTACTTGTTGGACAGAATCTTTAATGATTCCACCCTGCTCTGCATGAAATAAAATCTCTGACCAACATAATACTATAATTTCTATAATTATTGCCGTGCGGCAATGAATTTTAGCAGTGAATATTTGTTTATAACTGTAGAACATCATTAGTATAAGATTTACTGCTATAATTAAACAAGTTTGTTTAATATTTTAAAGCTGTTAACAAAACTGGCAAAATTAACACAGTATAATGTAACTTGCTCTAATGTTTCAAATTACTGCACAAAATGTAAATTATAATATTAATTATATCCACTGGATTCATCCGGTGGATACTATGGTTTAGCATTTGATTTGCCGCCACCAGCTGTGAAGAGATTTTCGATGTAAACAAACTCAGCAGAAAACTACACTAGCTAACTTCACCAAATTTTCAGGATAAAAAGGTAAGGGAGGTAAGCTTCTCTAGGACTGAAATTAGCCTCATTCTGAAAAACAAGCAAGTATTTCTTTGAAAATTATCTGCCTCCTTTTACTGGCTGGTTCTCTTAAGTAGAAGGTTGAATCTCTTCATAGGTGATATGTATAACAGATATAAATGTCCTATACAACCTTGCAGACATTGGAGCTTGAAGCCCCTCGTTCAAGGTTATCCAGGGAATGTGAAAGTAGCCCATGGAACGGACTTTAAAAGTGCCTATATCTCCCTTATTATTGGTCCTGGAGGTTTGCAATGTGAAACCAACCTCTAAGAAATCATGGGCTGGGAATCTTCTGATGCAGTTAGATTTGACCTTGGACCCCTCCTTTAAGGTCAAAGGAGGATAGCCAAAGTTAAAAGTACTTACAACTCGCTTATCATTGGTCCTAGAGGTTTGCAATGTGAAACCACCTTATAGGAAATCATGGGCTAGAAACCTTCTGATGTGGTCAAATTTGACCTTCGGCTCTTCCTTCAAGGTCAAATGAAGACAGCCAAACTTAAAAGTGCTTATAACGTGCTTATTATTGGTCCTAGAGGTTTGCAATGTGAAACCAACTTATATTAAATCATGGGCTGGAAATCTTCTGATGTGGTCGGATTTGACCTTGGCCCCTCCTTCAAGGTCAAACGATGTTTCACTGGCTTTGGTGAGTTGTCTTTCCACTTGATACAAATTTGCATCACTTCTCCGATGTGATAGGTCTAGTTTATGTTTGGTTAAGATTTTGCTGCCTTAGAATGAAATACAAGATCCAGAGTTAAATCTGTAAAACTCACCTATCTCAAATTGGACTTTTCAAAACTATATGCTTTAATTTCTTGCTGCAGGCCACTCAGGATTGTTAAAAATGTCCTGGGGGCAAATATAAGGAAGCAGCTGTTACTGAACAAATTACAGTATGTGTTGCTGTGTTCTGTATTATATCTTTGGATAAAAATCTTTCCACCCGCAATTAAAGCTTGACATTTCCTCTCAAAAAAAACATTGACATTTTATGGAAATGCCAAATATTCTTTTCTTCTAACAACAAAAGCAATAGTAAACAATTGCTAACCCCCTAGGGTTAGGCTACCTAAGAATAAATAAGAGAGTTCTATGTGCATTAACTTGGGAGGCCATCAGGATTTCTCTATGATCATATATCTAGACACACAGTCATAAGGAAATATTTTTCTTTCCATCAAACCTTGGCCAAGCGTATATACATCATGGTTTATCACTAAAACTCAAGTTGTGGTTATTTTGCTGGTTTTGAGAACTTAGTTCCATCATAATTCATATGTTTGTAATTATTTGTCTGTGGACAGATATTTTATAGTGTTCAACATGGCAAATGATCCATTTGTGCAAACTTTGCAAATAAATTGTTACTTATTTTGGTAATTAAGATAGTCTCTCTCTTGTTGTAAAATAAAGGTTTAAGTTACTTTTAATAGCTATCCAAATTTTGAGAAATGGCACTTGTTACCAGTCAGCCTTTTAAAGCTATGTAGATATTGTTTCAATACCCACACTTGGTAGGGACATTGGTTGGGAGATGTAGGTGTTCAGTGGTATGTTTTGACCTTAATTTGATCTTTGACCTTGCCATAGTGACGTGGATTCTTAAATCTTGTTCAGGCTGTATCTTGGAAACTGTAAGGTGTACAAAGTTGATACTTAGTAGGGAGATTGGTTGGGGTGTAGGTGTGCAATATCATGGTTTGACGCTGACTTAACCTTTGACTCTACCATAGTGACCTTGATTTTTAAAATTTTGTCAGGGCAATATCTCAGAAACCATAAGGTGTAGAAAGATGATACTTTGTCTGGTCATTAATTGGGGCATGTAGGTGTGCAACATTGGCATTGGCTTTGAACAAAATGTATTCAACTGCCATGTTTAGGTTAAGACATATGTCTATTACAAAGGTACATGGTTTTATTGCGTAAAATAGCACTAACCTATCCTCACAAAAATGCTTTTTTGGTTTCGTGGAGGCAAAACGTGACGACCAACAAGAATATTTAAAAAATTATTCTTGTTCGAGAGGTGAACCCCATAGCTATATATGAGTGTGCATGCGCACAAGCGATTGTCGGCTGGAGTTTCTCAAGAGATCTTCATTCAATTTTTGGTCATCGTAGAGGCAAGACATTTTTCTCCGAAGCATGGCTTTGAATCGGCCAAAGAATATCAGACGTGCACCTGGCTGTGGACACCCTATATTTGATTGGGACACACATAATTACTGCTTTCCTTGCCATGAGAAAGGCGAAGGTCAGGATGTCTGTGTCACAGCTAAAGAGGAAGACTGCTTTAACTGCCTTCAATTTACCTCTGAACAGAAAAGAAAGTTGAGGTCTAAGAATAAAAAGAAAGCTAAGGAAATGCCTATTTCAAAAGAAGTAGAAGATAATCTATTAGGAAACGATTCTGATGCTGTACAACGGTCCCTGCAGTTGAGAAATCTCAACTAGCAGTAGAGGATCCATTGGAAAAGATTTTGAAACACCTTAATGACATGCAGTCTGAGGTATCATCTCTGAAAACGGCTAGTTCCTCCTCTTCCTTACCTACCCCACACCAGAAGCATTCTTTGTATTGCGAACAGTCAGGGGATGAATATTCGACAGATCAAGATTCTTTTCATGAATCAGCCAGTTTTTCATCAAAGAAAAGAGACAGGTCACCCTCCCCACATGAGGAGGTAGATGACGATCCCTCATATAGAGAAACGCTGGCAGCTATAAGTACCTTACTAGAGGTGAAAGTGCCTGAGGAGTCTGCTGACCAGTCTACAAAGATCTTTGGTTCCCATAGTGGGGATTTAAATAGAAAAGCTACCCTTCTTATGGTGATGCCACTACTAGAGGGTGTTGTGGACAGATGGAACTTCTATGTGGCTAAGGCGACAGTCTAGCCCTGTAAATGCAGATTCCTTCTTATCTTACAATAGACCTCTCATGAAATTTTACAAGAGTTGAACCTCCAAATTCAGCACCAATGCTCCCAAGTGTCAGGGTGCTTTCAAATCTTTATTTCCCAAAGCAATACCTTCATCAGTGCATATACCTATGAAGCAGTTGACTGCTATGGAAACAGTCACTCGTGAGAATACTCAAGTTTTGTTGTATGTTAACTGGTTCTTGAAAGCTATAGGTAAAACCACGAGTTCAATGGAGCAACTTCTCAAGCAGACCACAATATGTCAAAAGAATGTGAGCAGCTCTTATCTCACCTATACATACAGACGTCATGCCTGAACTCATTGGACAAAGCTTTAGAAACAGTAAGTGATCTGGCTATAGCACAGCTCCCCACCTTCATGAGCACGATTTTCATCGCCTCAGGAGAACAGGTTTCAAAGCAGGGGATCTGTTTTGCCCTACTACTCTAGATCAGATACAAAATAAGCATGGGAGGTCGCCTAAAAGACAGAAAATGGAACCCAGACAGTCTTTCCAGTCAAATAGGCCAGAGACGACTAAGTTCATACTCTTCTTTCATTGCCAATAGGAACGCTTCAGAAAATCTTCCTACCAGTCTTTATCTACAAGACATGGAGGAAACTGGAGGAAGTGACAATCAAAGACAAATATCACATAGAGGCTGCTTACAGTACTTCTGGAAGATATAGGAAGATCTATTTTGTCACCCAAGAGTTGTGCAAATCTTGAGATGGGGTTATCAAATAATACTCTAGTCGAATCTACCCTTGTTTGTACATCCCATAATTCATAGCGGTTACAACAGAGAGGAAAAACATGGCTACCATGTGTTTTGCAATGCTTCGAAAGGACGTAATAGACCATCTCAAGGATTGCACAACTCCAGGTTGTTTCCACAGCAGATTGTTTCTTGTACCCAAACCTGGCAGAAAATGGTGCCCTGTGATAGATCTCAGTGTCCTGAACAGTTATATGCTAGTTCCAACTTTCAAAATGGAAACTGCAGAGATATTCAGAAACTCGGTCACAAAAGGCGAATGGCTAGTTTCGATAGACCTGAAAGATATGTACTTTCACATTCTCATACACCCAGATTCTCAACATTTGCTATGTTTCCATGTAGACAAAAGAACCTATCAGTTCAAAGCACTCCTGTTTGGGTTGGCGACTGCACCGCTGAGTTTATGCGGATTATAAAAGAAGCAAAGCTCATACTTCAGTCTCGCGGAATCTGAGTTCACCAATACCTGGATGACTGGTTGTTAAGAGCAAACACCAGACACCAGTGTCAGCTCCAGACAAAAGAACTCATCCAAACGATTCAAGAACTCGGCTTCATGATAAACTTCGATGCTTGAGCCCACATAAAAAATCGACTTTCTGGGTTACCATTTCAATTTGGTACAGGAAAGAGTCTTTCCAACTGAAAAGAAATTAAAAATATTAGAAAATCAATTCAGGACATGGAAATCTCATCACAAACAACCCCAAGATTGCTTATGTCCCTGATAGGTGTACTGGCATCTCTAGAAAAGACAATACCAATGGGTTGGTTACACATGTGCCCTTTCCAGTGGTTCCTAAAAACAAACTGGGACTATCCCCAATCAGTGTACCTGAAGATTCCTGTTTCAAATCTTCTGAAAAAGCATCTTCAATGGTGAAAAGATCCAAAAAACTTTAAAATTGGTTGTCCTTTACATCCACCGGAACACAACACCCTTATTTTCACATATGCATCAAACCAGGGTTGGGGAGCCGATCTAGAAAACATGACAGTCAGTGGCAGTTGGTCAAATCAAGAAAAAGCATTACATATCAATGTTGCAGAACTAAAAGCAGTCTTTCTGGCCCTAAAAAGCTTTCAAAAGAGATTCTAAACAAAAGAATTCTAATAGCAACAGACAACGCCACTGTAGTGAGATATCTGAACAAACAGGGGGGTACACACTCATGGGACATGTGCCTCCTGGTTTGGCTCATCTTGGCCTACTGCAATCCTTGAAATATTCTCATAAGAGCCAGACATATTCAGGGTTGCCCCAATGCCATAGAACAAAATAATTCAGACAGAGCGATCTCCTCATCTTTAAATTTTCAATCTGATTTGCAAAGTTTGCCTCAAACCAATGGTAGACATGTTTGTCAACAAAATGAATAACAAACTTCTACTCTATGTCTCACCAGTCCCAGATGCAAATGCACTAAACATAGATGCATTGAACATCTCTTCAGAGGGTCTGGACGGCTGTGTCTACTGTCCTGTAGTGCTCATTCCAAATATCATTCAAAAAATGAACACCTACAGGTGCCAAATTATTGTATGTGGCCCCAGGTTGGCCCAGGTTGCAATGGTTTTGGGATCTGGAAAATCTGTTAACCAAACCTCCATTACAACTACCTCACTGGCCTCATCTATTGAAATAACCATTCAGTCAGAGATACCATCAGAATCTGTTTTAGCCGGACCTTCATGTTTAGCACCTAGACACCACTCAGAATCACTTGAATTATTCTCTGAGCAGGTGGCAGAGAGAATTAAGGCACCTCAAAGATCCTCATCTAGGAAATTATATGAGTCAAGGTGGGCCATTTTTGAACTCTGGTGCCAACAGAATCAGGTTGTCAGCTCAGAGCCTACAATCTCAAACATAGCAGAATTTTTAATCACTTATTTACTGTCAAAAATCTGAAACCTGCCACCATTGCTGCCTATAGGAGTGCCATAGCTGATCATTTGGGACAATTTGGCCAGGAAGTGAGCAAGAGTATGAAACTGAATAGGCTTCTTGGTAGCTTTTATAGGAATAATCTGGGAAAAAGCTATTGCAAACAGAGGTGTTCCTTCTTGGGATCTGTCTTTAGTCCTCATGGCTTTGACTAAAGCCCCTTTTGAGCCTTTAAAGGATGCAAGTCTTAAGCTTTTGACTTTTGACTGTTTTTCTCATAGTTTTGGCATCTGGTAAAAGACGGGGGGTGCATTCTTGGACATATTTTTTCCTAGGTCACTATTTCTCCTTCTCCTGCTCTTTTAGCAAAGAATCAGTTGGCCTCTGATTGCCCAGATTTGCTCAAAGCAGTGGTCATTCCAGCTGCAGCTTTTGGAAGGGAAAGAATCTCTTGTTCATATCTTTAAAGGAAGGCTTTGACAGAAATATCATGAGATCTTCTATCTCTTCTTGGATCAAACAGACTGTCTTATTGGCTTATCAGTCATCCATTTGTGATATAGAGGATCTACAGGTTAAGGTCCATGAAGTTAGATCCATGCCTGCTTCTTTAGCTTTCAAGGGCGGGGTGTCCCTAGAGCAGATTTTAGGCTCCTGCTATTGGAAGAGTCACAACACCTTCACTACCTTTTACTTAAAAGAAGTGTCTTGGCAGTCCACAGACCAAATAGATTACAAATTAGGCCCAGTGGTTTCTACTCAGCATGTGGTTGACTTTTGAGTATGTTCTTGTGTATTTCATATGGCTTCCATACTTTTATTTTTCCACCCATACCAGTATCTTGTACTGACATATGTTTTCTTCTGTTACAGATGGCCCCATGACTGTATTTAGGTAAAACACAGATTACTTATGCCACATGACTGTATTTAGGTAAAACACAGATTACTTATGCCACATTGGACAAGTACCAACTACAACAGTGCATCATGAATATTCATGAAGTTGGCTATCATTACTTATCTATACAGATATGTTACAAAAATGAAAATTCTGATGTAGTGTACTTAAGCTTATCATATCCTCTCAATCAAATGTTACATGGTGAACCCGAATTTTACATTAACAGGCGGGTTGCAAAACAAACCCTTCCTCCTGTTATGGCTGGAAACATGCATTTGCGAGGATAAGGTAAGGCTATTTTATGTGATAAAATGTAACAAATTGATTGTAATTTAACTTTTTGTAAGTTAAATACCTACCTTATCCTCACAAAGACAGACCCACCCTACCTTTCCTCTAAAGTTTGTTTTACAGGGGACCAAAAATTAAATGAAGATCTCTCAACAAACTTCAGCAGACAATGGCTTGTGCGCATGCGCACTCATATCTAACTACAGGGTTCACCTCTCGAACAAGAATAATTTTTTAATATTCTTGTTGATCGTCATGTTTTGCCTCCACGAAACCAAATAAGCATTTGTGAGGATAAGGTAAATACTTAACTTTAAAAAAAGACTGTGGGGTACGAACATCTCTGATGCTATTTTTCTCTTTTACTTTCCCTGCAAATGTTACCACTTGAAACCAGACAGAAATAATACAGCCAAACGATTTCTTTAATCTATTTATAAGGTGTGTTATCAGCTGACATTGAATGATTCATGTCCATTGGTTAGCCAGTTTCACCCTTGCATAGTTAATTTTTTTTAAATGCGTTTTTCCACTGCTGTGTAATGAAAACTCTTCAAATAAATTGGAAGTCTTGTTGAGTATTAAAGGTCTGTATTTAGATAAATTGTTTTAGCTGAAATGTATTTGGAAGAATACCACTCTGTTATGAACAAGATCTGAGTTCTGTTAAAGCTTCTGAAGGTTCATACTCACTGGGGATTTTGTTTAGGGGTTGCATGTGTGCAACATTATAGTTTGAGCATGATTTGGCCTTTAACCTTGCCACAGTGACCTTAAACTTTAATATTAGTCTTGTCCCAGATATGTGTAATAATTTGATAGTTTGCAGGGACATTGGTCAGTTGAGTAGGTATGCGGTGTCATGAGATGACCTTGGTTTGACCTTGTGCTAGTGCTCTTGACCTTTTAAATCTTTTCTCTAGTAATATATCAGAATCCTTAAGGTGTTGGAAGTTGATACTAAGCAGGAATATTGGTTAGCAGATGTGTAATTGTGTAATGTCCTGATGTGACCTTGATTTAACCTCTGGCCTTGCTGTAGTGACCTTGACTTTTATGCTCTTGTCAGGGCACGATTTTAGAAACTGTAAAGTGTTGGAAGTTGATGCTTGGCATGGATGCTGGTCATGTATAGGTGTGTAAATGTCATGGTATGACTTTTCACCTTGGCTCTGTCAGAATGTTTTCTACCGTCTCATTTGAGACATGGTTCTCCTGTCACAAAGCTCTATGGATTTCTGCCACTTATCATAATTTAATCATAATTTTACCCAGTTCTTTTGTCTCTGTTGACCAGTTCAGTTCTTAAATAGATTAAGTACTATATTTTACAGCGTCATATCTTTTACTTTATAAATTAATGCTGTAATTTTGCTATTAAATTGTCTTGTTTTGATACTTTGTCTTTACATACTGTGACATGTACTATGATATTACAATACATTTTCTCTTTCTTTGGTATTATTTCTCATGCATTTTTACATATGTTACACTCTCTGTTCTGGGTGACTCATTACCTTTTGTACCTGTCCACCTCTTCTATTTCTCCTGGTTTCTAAAATTATTTCCCCAGGCTGTGTGTTATGATCATTTCTTTATATATGATTTGTTTGGCAGCGTGGACTTGTATTTTTCTTTCTCTGTACTTGTCGGTAATGCACTCATGTATTTAGAGGGTTGTTCTTTTCTGTGATTAATGACCAAATTGTCTTTCTTTTCTTTGAAAGCTCCATGGGTTTGGCATTTAATGTCTTCTTGAATTACAAAACTATTTGTTTCAAAGAGTTTTTTGTCACATTCAAATTTGTTGTGGTTAATATTTTCTTCCCATAAAGGGATTCTATGCTTCAGATAAATGGCTTTGTTGGCCTCTGTCTGATGTGAAATTTTCTTGTTTTCAGCAGACTCAACCTGTTTTGGTTTTATTTTTCATTGCTTGGCCATGCAATGTTTTTGTGAAAGACTGTAAGATCCCTGTTGTAATTGCTATAGCATGTCATCATTGATTCGTTGAATAGGTATCCTAGGTTTGGTGGTGTTTGTTAATATTTATGTTGACTGATATGTCCATGACATATCGTAATCATCTTGCAGCATTTGTATCTGCTTATGCATCCATGTCATCTTCCTTAAAAATCACAACACCTACAGAGATGGTGATGGTTTTATTGATAACCTATTTCCTGGCTCAACACAAAGTTCCTGACAGCCAGCTCTGTCTGTTAGCCTGTTGTGTGTAGCACTTTACAGTGAGGTACCAATCCAACAACTCACTTTTATGTTAAAATTTGCGGAATTTTTTCATCTTTTTCTTCAAAATGTGTTCCAATTTTAAATCTTCTGTCATATTATTTGCTTGTGTAAACATATACAGATGAATAAAAAAATAGATATAACAGTCTTTGCAGGCTTTATCACAGATCCATAATGTGTTGGAAGTTCACACTTGGTAGGGATATTGGTTTGCACCATCATTGTATGCCATGATTTGACCTTTGACCTTACAATAGTGACTCTTGAAATGTTTTTTGGTCCATATCTCGGAAACTGTAAGGTTAGAAACTTTATCCTTGGTAGGGATATTGGTTAGGGTGCATGTCTGCATCATTATATGACATTGATTTGACTTTTGAGCTTGCTATAGTGACCTTTAAAATCTTGTGCAAGTAATATGGAAATTGCAAGCAATGGGGAAAAACATACTTGGTACAGATATTGGTTGAGGATGTAACTGTGCAACATCATGGTGTGATCTTTACTTGACCTTTGTAATGATGTTGACTGCATTAGTGTTAAAATTGCTTGTCATACTGTCTACATCTTATATCATTGCTTAACCTCAGCTTCTACGGTACAGGTATATCTGATTCTATTTTTACTTTAGTGAAAGACTGAAAGATTGGAACACAAAGGTGATGAAACAAAGTCAGATTTACTTCTATTGGTATAAATAAAGAAAAAAATCAAAGATTTGTGTTCTTTCACATGACAACGTTTTTAAATGAGCAGGAAAAGGTAACCAAATAAAATCTAGAGGATATATGTGTCATGTACAAGCTGAGAATTTGCAAACTTGAACAAGTTACAACTTGCACAGATTGACTTTTACAAACTCAATATTTTATCAGGTTTTCACACACATAAAAATAAACATGAATGATGTCATGAAATGCCAATTTAATATCAATTATAAATCTTATGAGATGTGAATGTCAATTCTTATATTTTCCTATTACATTCCGTATATTTTCATGATATTTTGGTTTAGACGTTTCTTAGTCGTCCTAAAAGATGCACATAGTTCAATGAAATATTTCAGGGTGTTTGTATTAATTTAAATGCTCCACTTGGCTAATCTAAAGCTTGTTTGAATTCGGAAATCATGTCATATTGATTGCGTCAGGTTATGTTAAACCAGGGCTGGTATTCACGAAGGGTCTTAGACTTAGTCAGATCTTAGGCTTAAATCCAGTCTTAAAGTTAAGACTTTTGTCTCAGCTAAGTTTTGTCTTAAAACCGTATTCACAAAGGGTGACTTAGCTAAGTCCAAGATTATCAAATAACCACAGTGGTTTTCTGTGTCATGTGACCTTTCTTTTCTATTCAAACTATACTATTGGTGACATATAGCCTTCATTTAATGCATTTTATCTAAGGAAAAGTGCTGTTTTGAAATGGAAAATCTTGTTACCACATATAAACTTCCAAAGATTGCTTTAGTGAGATGTCCTGTATAATTAAACTTTATTTACAGCCATTTCAAATTTTGAAGTGGAGAAAAGTTTATGGCGGCCATATTTCAGTCCTCTTTACAAAATTTAAGCCAACTACCAACCAGTCTTAGAATTGAGCCCTTGACTAAGCCTAAGACCGGTCTTAAATTCTTTGTGAATACCACGAAGCCTAAGACAAAAGTCTTAGCAGTTTTTGGGCAGAAACTTGAGAACAAAGTCTCAACTTTAAGCCTAAGCCCTGGCTAAGACCTTTCGTGAATACGGGCCCTGATAAATAAAAGGTTGTATCAGTTTTTATCCTAATACTATTTTGTGTAAATTACTGGTGACTTTTTCCGATCCAAAATTATCTTTAATTTTTTTTCTCCAAAACAAAGGAATTTCTAAATTTGGATCCGGTATGATAATAGAAACCATGTCTTAATTTTAAGACCATACAAATCATGTAATTATGTATTTATTATTGACATAAGCCAAGTTGGCGAACTTTGATTTACAACTTTTAAAACAAATTGTTGCAAAAATGTTCCAAGTTGCAGCTAGCTTAAAAAAATATCACTTGTGCATGACTTATGTACATTTAACAAGGTGCCTTTCATCAGCAAAAAGACCACAAAAACCTCTCTTTGCTTATCAATCCACATGTGGAGTAATTGTTTTCTCTAAACTCCCATTATGCATCTGACATTTGCTCTGTGAAAATCTGAAAAGGGACGCCAACACTCTTGCATTAAATTGTAATTGAAGGAGCCTTGTTTCACTTGTTGAGTGGCATTTGTAATTTCATCCTTTCACAGTGGGGTTCTTCTGTAGCTGTAAATTCAACCTAATTAATTATGCAGTCTGGCATATGTTTTGTCCATTGAAAAACCAAGATCAGATTTTATCATGATAATATTACTTTTTGCTGTTTGTGTAATAATTTTCCAATCGACGTTTCAGACATCATTCCCAGTTTATCCCACTTGTAAATATATCTGGTGGGGGTGAACTTTGCAAATAGATGAAGATAAAGTACACTAAACCAAGCAGTCAAACAACTCTGCAGCTGCCTGAGATTGCTTTAACCCATGGTTAAAGGTCATCAACATGCATACTTGATCTTGATGTTCACTGTTTCCTATTTCTGGCCTATTCAGATTAAGGCTTAAAACCGCACCACAAAATTCCTCAGGCTTCCCCACCCCTATCTATTGGGCCTGCACCACATATTTGTCTAGAAGTTCAGTTATAGTTTTAGCACAGTAACTTTATGTGACTTAGAATCTGTTAGTAAAGTAAGAAATGTGTGATTTGAAATTCCACAGTGAGGAAACACATTTATTTCTTAACTAACTAGAATTTTTTCACATATTTCTGCATTTTTTACTGTTTTATGCCTCTGATAACCCCTGATGCAAATTGGCACAATTTTTTTTTATTTTGTCTCGCTTGTAGACTGTGCCCCGGTGGCAAATTCTTAAAACTATCTTAGCTTAGCTTTTATGTCACATACATCAAACATTAAAATCTAATCTAATCTACTGCTTTGCAGGCGAAATATCTTCCCCCACAGTTGGGAACTCAGTGCGCTAAGTAAACAAAAATATTAATCAATAGGAGAGTCAAGGGGTGGTCAAGGTCAGTAATCCAGAGTTGTGGGTGTAACTGAAGGGAATGAGACTAACTGGGGAAACTAGAGTTAAAGAGGTGAGTTTTCATATGTTTCCTGAAGGAAGTGACAGCTTATTTGAAAGGGTGGAGAGTTCCAAAGAGCGGGCGTGTAATGACAGAAGGAATTAGAAAAATTTTTGTGATTTGTGAACTCTGCGGTCAAAGGTGGGGATGTGAAGGAACTTAAGTTTAGGGCTGCTGCGTCTGGTATTTCTAGAAGAGGTGTAGGGGTGAATTTATTCACTTAGGTAAACTGGTTTGTCATGTTTAAAGTGTCTGATTAGATTGCATTACTTGTAAACTAATGCACAGTGTTATACTTTTATTATAGAGGGAACGAAGACGAATAATTCGAGCCTTCACTGAGATGCATTTACCACTTGATATAGAGTTAGACCTTTTTCATGGTGGTTCAATGTATCCTGCTGTCCCACCAGCACCTGTTCTGACCCCACCACCTTACACTGATAAGCCACCTTCATACAGGGAGAATTCAGAGGAACAAACAACAGCTGAA
This sequence comes from Sabellastarte sp. h YS-2021, assembly GCA_964017235.1. Lineage (NCBI taxonomy): Eukaryota > Metazoa > Annelida > Polychaeta > Sabellida > Sabellidae > Sabellastarte > Sabellastarte sp. h YS-2021. Next base: position 160,502,525 of record OZ024927.1, on the reverse strand, counting down.
GCAAATAGTGGTGTCATCAGGAACAATGAAAGTTACAGTAACATCAATCAGTCTAATACTTCAAGAGATCATGAAACTGCTGTAGACACCACCAGTAACAACCAAACACCAGCACAAACAGTTGAAAACTCTGGTGGAATGACTACACTTTCACAAAATAGAAATGAAAATTGCAGTGCAGCAGATAGAAATCTGGCACCAAGACTACAAGATGAGCAGTCACTCAGAGCAGCTTTTCCACAGGAAGATTCACAAGTTGTATCAGGTAATGTACCAGGTTCATCTTGTATATCTTCCAACCATCAGCAAGATGGTAGCCAGCCAAACAGATCAAGAAATGATCAGCCAACTGAAAGAGGTAAGAATTCTGGTGATAGGTTTAGATATGCTGAACAGCAACAAACCAGGTACCATCGTGAAACAAGAGGATCTCCATCCAGGGCAGAGTATCACCATAGTTACGTGGCTAGGTGTGGTCATCAAGACCAGCAGCAAGATGACAGTCGTGGAAGACATAGGCCTTCAACAAGACAACATCACAGAAAAACAGTAAATACTAGCACTTTGCCAGAAAATACAAACATTAACAAAAATAAGGGGAGTTCCAGAAGACACAAGGGAAACAATGATGTTGTGCTAAGATCATATGAGCGAAATGATCAGTTTAATGATACAGTTGGACTAGGGCGCTTTGAATGTGCCAATCAAAATAGAGAAGGCATTTATCCCTTGTGAACAACTTTTTAAATTAATTTACAACAGTTTGACTAGTATAAGCTTTATTTGTTCATTAAAATAACGTTAAATAAGGTGTAATTAAGGAAGAATAAGAAATTTGTTGAAACATTGTCAACTACACAAGAGTAATGTAACTGTGTATGCATTTAATGTGAATTGCTTTTGGATTGGCATATGTATTGCTATGAGCACAAACGTTATCTACATTCAAACATAATTAACATGTATTGTTTTCAGATATTCTCTTTCGCTGATTGGTTTGCTTAGAAACTGTTTGAATTTTTTTTAAATAACAATTATTGATTCTATTTCTGCAAAGTGCATATTTAAGCAATTACTTGGTTATATAATATGCTTGAGGTTTGCATACAAAGTATACAATTTATGTATAAGGTAGATATATTGCTGGACAAAAGTCATTATTTTTTGTTTTGAGGTTGTTGCTTTTGGAGATCTCTATTTGTATGCTATTCAAAACATATTTGACCTAGAGCTTTCAACCTGTATCAAGGCCAAATGGTGGCAACTTAACAAACATTATTTGTATCTACCTAACTGTTGGTCAAAAGTATGGAATGTGAAACTCCGGACTCTTACTCAAAAACACTTTGTCCAATCGAATTCAAACTTGACAGGGAGATAGATCATCATCATAGCTAGGTTCCTGTCGAAATTGGTGTAATTCCATCTGTTTATTTGTCCGTTTTTGTCTGTTTGTCTGTCCGTCAACATTTTTGCTTCCAGACTCTTAACTCAAAAACGCTTTTCCAATCGAATTCAAACTTGACAGGGAGATAGATCACCATCATAGCTAGGTTCCTTTCGAAATTGGTGTAATTCCGTCTGTTTGTTTGGCTGTTTTTGTCCATTTGTCTGCCCATCAACATTTCCTTTCTGGACTCTAACTCAAAAACACTTTGTCCAATCAAATTCAAACTTGACAGAGAGATAGATCACCATCATAGCTAGGTTCCTGTCAAAATTGGTGTAATTCCGTCTGTTCATTTGTCTGTCCGTCAACATTTCCGTTTCTGGACTCTAACTCAAAAAAGCCTTGTCCAATCGAATTTAAACTTGACAGGGAGATAGATAGCCATCATAGCTAAGTTGCTTTCGAAATTGGTGTGATTCTGTTTGTTCATTTGTCCATTTGTCTGTCCGTCAACACTTCTGTTTCCGGACTCTAACTCGAAAATGCTTTGTCCAATCGAATTCAAACTTGACAGGGAGATAGATGACCATCATAGCTAAGTTGCTGTCGAAGTTGGTGTAATTCTGTGTGTTCATTTGTCCGTTTATAGCATAGATACAATTATGTAACCTAGATTACAAGATTTACATTTCTTAGCACGTCTAACACATTTAGCTTAACTGGGTGACCTAACATTTCTTTCCTTGTTTCTAAATTTAATTACAGCAGTCGCTAACCTTATTGCTGCCTGCGTAACCCGCCTTTTGGGGCATTTCTGACCCTCTTGTTTGGTATATTTGAACAACTGCAAAATATCTAAAATGAAGAAAGATAGAGCGATGCAAAGCTCCTTTTTTGACCCTACAGAGTACATCCAATTTGGGTTTTTTTTAAATTAAGGCAGATTTTTGCAAATTCGTGGTATTTTTCAAAATATCTCTATTCTGATAGCTCATTTTTGACAGTTATTTACACAATGTTTATATGGTTCTGATTGTTGAGTTGTGTCCATACAAGTAGATGAATCATGCTGATTCTTCAACATATCAGTTGGCAGTGTACAGAGGGCATTCTCGATGGAGTTTGCGTTCATATTTAGAGATAACATTGTAGGTATATTTCCCAGGACTTCAGTCCCTGGAATCCTAAAGTAATTTATAATATTTAGTGATTACAAAGCTATGTTTCAGAACAAAAGGTATATTTTACAGGTCATATCAGTTAGTAGGAAATAAGGGTGATGTTTTCTATCTCAAAAGTTTTCCACTTTATTATCAGTCACCATTGCTATTCGATTTTGTATCCTTTATATCTTGTTGCTTCGTATATGTTAAAAATTTCAACATAAATGTTATAAATGCTTTTTTCTATATTGTTTTCTTGCTTACATTTTACTACAGGACTCGAAGCACTGTTTGACCAATCCAGAATACCCTAGTACAGCTCTAGCTCTCTATTGACACATTCCCCTTACTGAAAGAGAGAGTCTCAGATATGACCATTCATCAACATCCCTGTGGTTCTTTGGCCTCCCACTGGGAATATGCTCCAGTGACAGAGAATCATTAAGTGGGCATCCAAGTCAGTATGTATTTGATTGTACCTGGGATCGAACCCAGGTCCTCTGTGCTCTATAGCAAGTATGTTACACACAAGGTCAGATTCTGGAGTTAAACAATACAATGGCAAGAGTTGTCTAGTTTAAGAAAGGATGTATTGATTCTCACTTCTGTGATTATGAGTTCAACCAAAGCTTGGGTGTGAAATACTGATGAGGTGTTCTGCCTATCTTACACTTGTCATCAATCCCATCTAATCTAAAGTAGACTTTTAAAGTGCTTACTCTACATCAATAACAGACTCTAAGGCACAGCTTAACATAAAAATGGAATAATCATGAGTACAGTAACATAGCCAAGTCATACCAGAGGAGACGCAGCTAAGTTTTAATTTTGCCAATCGATTCCACAAAACATTTTGTGTCAGGAAACAGACTTTCTCATAACCGCAATGGTTATATGATGAAACAATTAAACATTTGAACATTTTTTGCAATAATATAGTCATAATTGTAAAGAAAGTATGACTGATATTGGATGTTATTTTATTTTTCAGGAGTTTAATATTGCTTTGTGACTGATAATAAGGAGGATGTTTCATCCACCATTTAGTGATATTATCTTCCTTTATAACAGATAAATTGGAATGTTTACATTTGTGCAATACTATTCTACACATAACGTGGCCAGACCTGAAGTAAAGAGTTGATAGGTTGTTTTTAGTGCAAAAATGTAACCCAACAAGTAAGCACTACTTTCTTTCATCACATCAACTGCCCTTCATGGTATGAGTTAAAACAGTTTGTTGCAATAACTTTAATCTATGTAAGGTGACAAGATTATAAGATAAATGTGGTGATATAAGGAAAGCAGTCATAAGACTCACTGAGATCAAAAATATCATAATGTGTGTATAATGCCAGGGAAATAGGCATTTTTCGTGTCTACACATCTCTATTTGCAGGTTCAAATCAAGCTTATAATGTGTGGGCCATGCTGTGACTTGTCTAAATATGATCCTATTGAACCAACTTCAAGCTTATTCCCACAAACTATCAGTTGGTTTGATAAAATTTTCTGTACTAGTTTTTTGTTTCCATTTGACATTCAAATGCTTCTCTAGAGTAGTTGTTGCTTAAAGGTCATAGGCAACAATTTTCATAAAAACTCTAACTATAGCTTCATTGTATACACTAACACCCTTAGAAATGCAAAACATTGTTTTTGTAATGAAATATATGGCATATGAGGAGTCATAAACAGCTTTAAAGAAAAAAATTCACGAAGTAAAACCGAGATTGCCGACATTTTTGTTTTGTTTACGTTTGATGATTGATGACGTCACAGGTTCATAACGGAGTTTTGTTATTGTTTGATTGGCATTGTAAATATACAATGGCATCAGACAGTGGTGAAAGTGAGTGTGAAGATCTGACATCTGTAAGAAAAAAACAACCCCCTCAACCTTATTTATTTGAACCACTTGCTGCTTGCAATCAACTTCCGAGTGATTTCACGGATAATTTAACAACTGACAGTGAAAGTGACACAGAGGAAATCATTGAGCCAGTGAGAAACAGTGCAGATAATTTCTGGTAAATATATACTCTTGTTTATATAAACTGAATTACAATCTTTTTTTTTTGTTTACTTTCTTCTCTTCCTCAACATATTTTATGAATAGTCTCCTCAGGGGCTCAAAGGCCCAAACGGATAAAAAAAGCATTAGCAACTCCATTCTGGCATACCAGTCATACTATTAATTAGACTCACTGTATTCAAAACAAGAAAGTGTAACACAAATACAATGAGTAAAACCATTGTAGGATTCAGCCACCACTTTTGCAAGAGATTTTCCTGTGTAGCCTAATACAAGACCACTGTCCCAAACAACACATTAACATCAACACATGCGTTAAAAAGGATGGGAATGAGGGAGAAAAAAGTGCTGTTAAAGAAAACATTCAAGCAGGAAAAGTTCCCAGCACTCAAACAAAACCATGAAATCTGAGAACATATATATAATAGGGATAAACACAAGTTTCAGAGTACCATTCCCCTATTAGTAGAAATACATGTAATTATGGTAAATAATTTTCCATAGATGAAAACCAAAAAAAATAAATAATAACTAAGCAAAATGTATCTGACTTAGTAAAATCAGACAACTCAAGCCTAGTTCATTTTCATATAATGCACAATAAAATCTTCAGTGTGAGTAGTTATTAGTCATCAGTCTTTAATAACACATGTATATTAACCTCCATCAAAAAGGTATTAGTTTCATGATCATTTATTTGTGTTTGCCTCTTCGTTAGTAGGATAGGGGGCTTGGTGTTGTAGAGGTTAGAGTGCTTGCCTTCAACCTCTGAGGTCACTGGTTTGAATCTTGGGCTGTGCACTTCATGTTGGAAAGTTGGTGGTTACTTGCCAATGCCCAGTGCTTTACAGTGCAGAAAATTCACCAACTAGTGTGTACTGTTTCCTCCACCTGTAAACTACCTGTCGTAATATGACCCTGGCTGTTGATCACTGATGTAAAAAAAAAAATCTAAATTGCTAGTAGGATAGCACAAATATTACTGGTTGGATCTTTATAAAAACAGAAGATGGGACTTGGTCCAACTTAGATCCCATTAAATTTTGAGTGATATGGATCACCATCTGGATACCAAAAATAAGGATTTCCCATTTGCTCATCATTATGTGCCTCAGCGGAGGTCTGTGCTCTCTAAGAGCTCTTGTTCAGAATGTTGTACAAACAACCATTAGCAGGTATAAAGCTTTGATTTTTTCCTGAGTACTTACTTTATTAAAAGCAATGTTCACAGTAGAAAAAAATTACTGTGGAATGCTGGTATTGTTTGAAGAAAATATTAATTTGTTAAAAGTGACAAATTTTCCATCACAAAAATCGTAAAAAGAAAGTTTACAAACCGCTATTTAAGAATAACTTTTTGAACTATTGTGAACTTTCTACCCCAGTTCACTATTAGGAACCTTTCTGCCACTGAATTTTCCTGCTGGGAACTTTTCCTGGGTACACATCTGGCAATTATAAACATTTTGCACTAGACAAAAGCTTTTTGCTGATATTAGATAAATATTAACCTTGTGTAAGGCTCATTTGTAAACATATTTATTCAGAATCATAAGCCTACAATTTAACATAGGACGTAGTCGGTAGATTATAAAATGCCTTCCGTATGTCCGTCCGTTTGTCACATTTTTGCAAAAACCTTAATATCTCATTAATTTATGATATCTTCACCAAATTTGCAGGGAATGTTTATGGCTATAAAAACCTGTCTCTGCAAAGTTTTAGCCTCATTTTGAAAAACAAAATGGCCGACATAGGTAATTGTTTGAAAATCATAAAGGTGCTCTACATCTTGCTAGCTTGCTAGCTTCATCAAATTTGTACAAAAGACATATGATAGTGAAGTATGTATTAAGTGTTTCAAGATTTTAGCTGAAAAGATGTTCATGTTTTTTTTTATTTTCATGGTGACCTTCATCTCCCAATGGTTAGCAAGTTTGAAATCTAATAGCACACTTTTATCTCTGGCAGTTTGACTCCCTCATGGGGGAATGCTAAAGATCTGTCTAAACATGACCCTAGCTATTAAATCCGACTGTAAACTAGTGGGTGGACGATTAGACCATCGTTCGATCAATCGTCAGTGTCATGGTACAATTGCGTTCGGTCACTGACAACTACTAGAAATCGATTAAATCTCACCCTTCGTTATGTATCTCAACATCCACATATTTTTTATATTTTGGGCAGCTTCCAGAACTTTCCTTCAATAAAATAACAGATTTCTCGCGAATTTTGAGTTTGTTTACAAAATACCGCCATATTTACTGGAAGTGGGTGCTTTTGCTAGCTTCTATAAGTCGGAAACACCGTTATTCTTACTGGATTAAAATACATTTTATCCCGAAAAGTGTTTTATGAGAGTGAAGTAAAAAAGTTGATAATGGGTCGATCATCGGTCGGAAAAATGGACGAATAATCGACCATAAAATTGAGGCGATTACACTCACTACTGTAAACTAACTTAGACTTTCTTATGATTTTCAACCAGTAAAGGTAACCCCAAGGAGTATCCCTTTCAAAATTAGTTTTATTAGAAACCAAGTAATTGAAATAATGCAACCTTTTGCTTTATTGTTCATTAGTGACATTAATAATCTATCATGCAATTTTTTTTATAACAGTAAAAAAATAAATTAAAGGTGTAGTTGTTAAAGACTCTTCGTTTATAACTAGATAAATGCAAAACTAAACATAGAAAAAACTCTCATGTATTGAATTGATAACTCCAAAATATATTTTCCCTATAAATCCCCTAGTCTGTCCAGTGTGTAGAAAAAATAAGAAAAAATGTTCAATATTTTATTCTTTATTTCTATTTATGTTTATGAAATCAGATTAAAATACATGTGTCATATCTACATACTAAAACATGATAAAACATCTGGTATGGATAAATACTAGAATACTGACACAGTATCTACATATCTAAAGTTTGGAAACTCAGGTCTTTTTATTCATTCCTGCCAGTTGGCAGAAACCCCTTTACATTATACAAAAGCAAGATTTTAGATTCATATTGGCTAAACTTTCAATAATACTGTATTTACAAGGTGTTCCTGTGAAAGATGTAACGTGATGCCCACAGAGACAGAAAATGTATGCTGTCATTTTTATGAGCAATTTCAAGCTAGACTAGTGAGTCGCGATGGTAAGACATGTAAATGCATCACAGAGACCACAGGGTTCAACAGTGTATGTATTGATATGGATGTTGCTGAGATGGCATACTATGAGTTTAGAGAGAAATATGGGCCTCATGGTGATGACGAAGAATGTCATGAACTTTATCGCCATCTGGCATACCGTAGATTGACCAGATGGATCTTTAAAAAGCTGGGAAGATATAACAGGAAGGTATTACCTTCATGTACAGTGAATGCTATTCGACAAGCATTTCCAAAAGAGGAGGACAGTCAATATACAGGTTTTAAGTATCCATTTCTATAGCAATAAATCTTGACACATTTGAATCCACCAAATACTTTGAATTATGTTTTGTTACACCACTGCTGCATGGTTTAAAAAAAATTCTGATTTCTGTTGTCTCACACAGCTTTACAAATCTGGAAAAAATGCCTTCTCAAAGTACCTGAGAATGCCTTCTCTTACAGTACCAACTGTATGTAGTTGTTTCCTCTGTCCACCAAACTACCATCATGATATGACCTGTACAGTGTGAAAAGCGATGTAAAATTCCAAATAAATAAATAAACAAATCACTGTGTCTTGTCCATTTTTCGAGATAAACAACAGCTTCCATTTCTGCCACAGTTCAAAATGGTGGCCAAAATTCAGAAAATTCTAAGCCATAGAGTAGTACTAGTAACATAGAGGGATTCAAACTTTGCCATCCTAAACAACAGATCCGTTTCCCCGAAAATTCAAATATGATGACATCCCAACTTTGGAAAATTCTGAATTTTTCAGAAGGTATAGAGGAGTAGACCTCAGTCCCAAATTTGACCAAAATCACTATCATCGACTGTTTTGTCTATAAAGGACATTTTCCATTTCTGGAATTTCCTGGAAAATTCAAGAAGGAGGCCAAAATTCTACAAATTAAAAGTCTTTCAGAAGCCATTGAGGGGTATTGTTTAGTACCCAGGGGGTCCAAAAGTTCACCAAATTCACTCTATCTCTTATGGTTTTAGAGATAAATGACACAGTTCAAATAACCATGACCATCTTTGTAGCTAATGCTTTTTTGTTGAGATTGATGACATAGATACTAATACTGCAAGACTATGACAATATATCTGTGACTTTAATATGAAAATAAGCTCAGCATTTATCCATGTTGAATCTTGAAATTTGTCTTTGAACAAGGACTGCTTTCACAGTTTCCCGATCTGGATGCTCATACTTTGAACAAACAGGTGGAGGCACTTGGACTTGGTAGGCTTCTTTGGCTATTCTGTAACTTGGGTATGCCATTCGAAGTGCCATGGTTTTTTCCATTAAGTTTTCTGCATATCCTGTTAAAAACAAGGACAACTTTGTATTAACCTAACATTGCTTCAGCTTTATTCAGTTCAGCTGAACACTTAACACCTCCATGGCCAGACCTTTAGGGGGATTTGAAGTTTAAATTCCTAAGAAAATCTGACTTTTATGTATATGTTTCAATCTTTAGGCTCACATTTGACAGTGGAAAGAGTAATTTACTGTTCCCTTAATCTTATATCAAAAAGTCGATGCAATGTTTTGTTATTTTATGTTGGACCAAATTAATTATGAATGTATTTCACTTTTCACTTGGTTTACACTAATATTTAAATTTGTCAACACCAAATGGCACTGTTTTTAAACTAATAAAACATTTGAATCTGTGTTTTACTATTATTCAACACCTTTTGTAAATCAAATTTTAGTAATATGGTATATAATCTAAGTGTAATACATTTTAGTTTATGTTATAAATTACACCATTTGGTCCATTACTGACCATGTCAGTGTTTGGCTGAATGAAAACTTGTTACCATACTAACTGTAGGTGCATGGCACTTTTACTTCCTTTACCACTGCCCCTCCTTTCTTGGCTTTTGGATAAGATATGGAGTAAACAGCATTCCCACATTTTGTCATGGATTGTTCTCTGTTAGTGTTTTCATTCTGGTGGAAAACTGCCAGTAAGATTCTGTAAATTACATGAAATTACTTTTCAAAAATAACATTTAAGAGCTGTATTTGGAAATACATTTTGTGAGGGAAGATTACTCTTGACAACGTCAATAAATTTTAATTACTGTGACCCTAAAATGTTTTAAATGTAATAGTCAAACATTTACATATTTAAAACAAAACTTAAATAAAAAGCAAGTACAAATGGCTACATCAGGAATATTGTATTTTTTATACTGATGGGGGGGACTCGACTTGAAATGGAGGAGAAATACTATGTCTCCTTTTCTAATAGAGCATTATGATAATTCAGTAAAATCTGAGAAAATTGAATAACACATCCCTTTTTAATTTGAACTTATTTTACATTAACCCTGAAAAAATTGGGGCTTTAGGTAAAGTACAGAGTATTAGTACCTAGCTTCCATTGCTGCAAAACTGTAGTGGGTGGACTTGGGGGCAAAGTATGTCACAACTTTGTGGTAAGCCTCTAGTGATGAGGTCTGTTCTGCCGGGGACAACTTGCAGACAGCATTCAAAATTCGTGTGTTCAAGATGATGAGTTCTAATTCTTTGTAAGCCTTAGAACCTGAAACAAAGTTTATGTGGTAAATATATATCACACAAGTTACAGTTACATGATCAGATATTTGTCTTTCTTTATTTTTTGTGTATATAGCCAAGATAATGATAAAGTGGCAAAAATGAGACAAAGATCACAAAATGGCTCTGCGCTCTTGCATATGTTTTACAAATACAAATTTACAGGTTTATGCTTTCACTTTGTGTCTTAAAATAAATTGTACAATGTGCTCAGCTCATTACATTATACACTTTTACCTTTGACTAGCCATGCTTTTTCATCTTGTAGTTGTCCATGCATACACTGTGGGAACAAAGGGTGATGACCACTATGAATGTTGACTACATGATTCATGATACTCTTCCACTTTGCCACACATAAGTCCTGATTTCCCCCACTGGAAGAAGCACACCAGTACAGGAAGTTTGAGATTGAGTGTGCCCATTCTTTCAGAACGGCACATGATTTGTGTCTCTTTGCTATGGCTACTATCTTCTTTTCAACTCCTGCAAAAGGAAATTATCAAGATATATACAAAATCTAAATATGCTACTTGTGCATTGATTTAAAAGTATTTACTACACAGGTCCAACATTTTTCAAATTTGAAAGACAAAAAAAAATTGCTTGTAAAATCGTTCAAAATTATAAAAATTATAGACATGGAAAAAAAATTAAACTTTTTTTCAGCACATTGTACCTTTATACATTGTGTAAGGTGTTCTTGTTTAGATACATGCAGGACCTTTACTGTTAGCCCTTCATTTATAGGAATTTGCATTTACTCTCTGCAGGAGATTATATCAGAACAGTCATCCTGTTTTCTAAAAGAAGGTTTACATCTGATAAAACTATCCTGTGAATTCGAGATCTCCACCTATAATATACCAACAAAATTCCTTGCTGAAAGTTGAAAAATGCCCATGGCGGCCATCTTGTTTTTCAAAATAAGGCCAAGAATGTTCCCAGGCAAGATTTTATGGTTATGAATATATCCTGCAAATTTGAAAAGTCGAATTATAATATTTTTTTGTTGGAGTGGTAATTGGGAAATCTCTCTACACACTACAGTGTCGGCGTCAGCATAACAAGTGAAATACATTGTTTTCACTGGATGCTATCCGGTGGATAAAATTAGTCCAATTAGTCAAGATATGCTGCTGATTAAAATACTAGGTATGAAGGAAGGTTACATTTTTAATTTAATTGATGATACAGTAAATACAAAGAAGCTACTCACAAATGTTGTCAATAATATATCTGATAGTTCAAACAAGTTATTTGTACATAAAAAAATTTTAAAAAAACTTTACCTTTAGCCACATGCCAGCAATCATACCAGTGGGTATATGCAGGACGATTTAACTTCAAGAATTTCTGGACTTGGGGATGACGGTCTGTGGTTATATTTTTGATGTCAACATCATGATCTTCCAATGTAATCAGAGATCTCTTTAGCCCTTCAAGTTCCATTACACCAGAATTTTCAACTTCATTTGACTAAAAATGTAATTACAACTCATAAATATTCAGTTGCAACAGTTTATATTCACACTCAAGAATTAGCTTTGAAAAAGCCCCAGTTTTTATTTAGAGCTTATTCCATATATTTTAACATAAGAGTATATGAGGAACAAAGACTTGGAAAGTATCCAAATGCTGTTCTGTTCCTTTATTTGTATATTATAAGTATTACATTATTACTTCTTTGTGTCAAGCCTCAAGTTTTGTATAAATGTTACTTTTTAAACATTTTCAATATTTCTTTACATCACAATGTTTCAAAAAAAGTTCATTGTGTAAAGTATTCCCACATTTAATTCTAAATCGTCTGCTTTTTCTGTTGTTCGTAAAAGGTAACTCAAAAATGGCGATACTGGGTAATCTTAGCAAAATTTCATACCTGTACAAGCTGCATGTCAAGCACCTTGTTAGTGTGTAGATCCATGAGAGAATAGCTGCCAAACTTTGCTGTATGTCCTGGTGAACAACACCTTCCATCTCCTCCAAGAGACACTGGACCATGTTCTCTGACTTGTTGCAGTAACTTTTGTTGTTCTAAATGCCAGTATAACTGGACAGCTGGGATAAGATAGGCTGCTTGAAGGTTGCTATAGGTCCTGGCACTGATTGTAGGTATTCTAAGCAGCTGAAATATATACCATATTTTTTCAAATTATCGCCCGGGTGTTAATTATTTTCAAATAGCATTAGACCAGGCATTAAATTGAATTAGGCATTCTTTTGAAATACAAAAACAGTGTTATGAATTGTAAACAGTGTGCTTGGTACCAGGCGTTAATTTGAACCAGGTGTTTATTTGAACCTGAACGTTATTTTGGAAATTTACGGTAGAAGGCACAAGTTTTGTAATCTTAATTGAAATTTAACTTAATTAAACAATAGCATCAAAGATGCCTGTACCCCACAATGTGGGGAAATAGTTTTCAACACCATAAAATATAAAGTATACTTTCAGAGCATTGTCAGTTACATAAAGCTCCAAATAATGTTTACTGTTTCCAAGATATAGCCCGGACAAGATTTTATAGGTCAAGGTCACTACAGCAAGGTCAAATCAAGGTCACACCATGATGTTGCATACCTACACCCCCTAACCAATGTCCCTACCAAGTATAAACTTCCTACACCTTACGGTTTCAAAGATATAGCCCGGACAAGATTTTATACGTCAAGGTCACTACAGCAAGGTGAAAGGTCAAATCAAGGTCACACCATGATGTTGCATACCTACACCCCCTAACCAATGTCCCTACCAAGTATAAACTTCCTTCACCTTAAGGTTTCAAAGATATAGCCCGGACAAGATTTTAAAGGTCAAGGTCACTACGGCAAGGTCAAAGGTCAAATCAAGGTCACACCATGACGCACACCTACAACTCCAAGCTAATGTCCCTGCCAAGTATCAACTTGTGGTCACTGCGAGACTGTGTTACAAAAACAGGTTTATGATGATGTAAACGTACCTTCATCAAGTGTCTGACTTTCTGAGCACTGCTTCCTGTGTACAACATTGCCGCTGCTAACAGCAGATTGCCATAAGTCATGGTGCTAGCTCTGGGCTGGCTGCACCAGTTTTGTGTGTGTCCATGTTTGCAACTCTGTTGAAAATAAAACAAATGTATCTAATTTTGTTTATTATCAAACAGGTTATGGACAAATGTTTAAAGTTACAATTTTGAAAAGTTAGGTAGCTATTTTGCTGATGTACACTAGTTTACAGTACAGAATTTTGATCAACTATTTTACACTGTTATCCTCCACCCTTACTGCTTATTCAACATTAGAATAGGGTTGAAAGCAAAATTATGTTAAAATAGAATAGAAGGGACCATTGTTTTTTTTTAAGTTTTTTTTCGCACATTTCATACTAGATAGGCTTCTACTGACATGTATGCCCTTCTTTCTCTGATGCCTATAATTAGAGTTAAATATAAAACATAAAATCAATTTTTCACTTTTAAAGTAATATCATTATTTTATTATAAGAAGCTGATTTCAAGTACCTGTTCAACAGTTATGCAACTGCCAACAACTTTTGTTAGCCTAGCTTTGCACTGCCCAGTACAAGTGGGGCACCTTTCCAGAAGACTCACCAAAGAAGATTCAAATACCAGGAATTTGCGTTGTTCTTGCACTGGCTTGTCTGTCATCAAATGTTCTAAGCTGAAATAATTCAATTGTTGAATATACATTTAACTTTGTGGAACCCCTGTTAGAACACTCATATTTTCATTTTAGGACACATTAAGTTGTAATCATATGAAGATCTTGTGGCCACATTAATATCTTATATATGATTTAATATCTCAATATCTTACATTATAATGATAAACACATCTCATGGCCATGGAGCATCTTGGGCACATGACTGAGTATGACCGTTCTTATGTGCACAACTAAGTATATTCTGACCATGGGAAGATCTGGTGAGCAGGAGGTATTAGGTCACTCTACATGGTCTAAGGATCACCACATCATCTGATGCATAACAGATTATGTATTGATCAATAGATGGTATGTTTATAACAAAGTTAGTTGTCATCATGAATTAATTACCAAAGTGATATACTATATACATTTTAATTACATATAGTCCTGTTAGGAACACAAAATATTCTTGTTTTTGTCTGACAGTTTAAAAATAATCATGAGACATTAGTCTCTCATCACAGTTAATATGCACAATCAATATTTTTTTCACTTTTCATACAACTGGGTAATATCAATTATATCAATAGAAAAACAACTAAACTTACTTTGTATCAGATTCTTCTTCTGAATCATCATCACTATCCAGTTCTGTCTCATGTTCTACTTCCCATTCCGGGTCCTCAGTGGCATCTTCCTGTTCATCATCGGCATCCACAGTACTAAGGTAGTCATCCCCTACATCTATCTGCATAGTACAGGGACCACACGCTTGGTTTTCAGTAAGCAGTTTTTCAGTTTGCACAGTGCGGGACTTTACTTGTGCATTTGTTTGAGAAGCCTTTACTCTGGACATGCAAGATGTCTGGGTATCAACAGAGATTCTCTGCAATAGAAAAAGGATGATATTGTTATATTATTTGATCATACATGACACTGAAGTCAGCTTAAAACACTTATTGCATTTATATGATTAAATGCCCCAGGTCAATGCATTTTTAAGAAGGGGTAACTATTACACATTAAAAATCAGCTATAGAGTCCAGTGGCAATGGGTGATAATGACATACTTTACAACTTGCATCTTGATTGCATCGTGTAAAATTGTGGGAGAACTTAAAATATTATAAAGTAAAACCTTAAATCTGAAGAAATGATACACTTTATCACGTACTTTTGTCAATTTTAAAACATTCTTGATTAAAACTAACATGTTTTGTTTTGATATTTTTTTTATTTCCTGTATTCACTTCAGGGTGTACTAAAATGCATTTTTTTGGAATCCTGGAACTGCAAATGTTGAGGAGGGCTGATGTGCTTAACGGGGATAAGGATATAATGTGAATACATACACAGTAATGGTTAAAACTTGAGCCTTTATTTGATGATTATTTAATTTAAATATGTTAAAATTTAAGGTAATGCTGTCACCTTGAAGAGTAAAAAATAATAAAGAGATTTTGTCAAGATATATTTTTACCATTACTGGAGGTGTTTGTGTTGCAACTGAGCATGTGGTGCATTCAGTTACCCCACCCATTTCCTCCATGTCCATTTCAACCTCACTTTCTGCCGTATCAGTGTTGCTCTCGATCTCACTTTCATTTTGACTAACACTGGCAGCAAGTAACTGTAACATATAACAATAATTTTATGCCTATTGTAAAATTTAGACATGGATATTTAAAGATTTATTTTTCAAAAATTCAACTGCAAAGAGAAAAAAGTTATCCTTCAGAAAAAATACTAGAGTGCATATCTCCAGGATTCATTAACTTGGCACCGTTTGTGCATTTTAAAACATCTTTAGTACTACATATGTGCATTTATCTTGAATAAAGTAAATGTTTATCTTGTGATAAATTATTGCTTATTAAAGTTTAGAAACAAATATTTCATTTATTTCTGGGCTTTTCCACCCATTTGGCTTCTTTCTACCAGTCATTTTTTGCACTAGAGCTTTAATCCATTCCTGATATATCAATATAGATAAAATTAAAAGAGGAAATGACACTGTAATCTGCATAATATTAAATAGATCCAAATTAATAAACAAGAACAGAGAAAAACAAGTTGTTCTTGATTAGGAAAAAAAACACCTACATGTGAAAATTGAAAGCCATAAAAAGGCTATTTAAAATTTCCATTCCAACTGGAAAGTTATTATAGACAGAGAAGTTTGACACGTAAATATCCAGTGTATAGCCACACCAACACATATTACACCCACATTGGTTTTTTTTTCCAAAGTCAGTGAAAACTGTAAGTACAAAACATAGCCTGGCTAAGAACTCATATTGTTGACTGTCATGTAGTCACTGAAAAATTATGAATTGCTCTCTATCATATTGTTACACAGATTATATTTTTAGACAGCATACCTCAATGTTCTTACTCTTTGTAAGAGCCAGGCTTCTTCTTTTCTTTGGTGACTTGTCATGCTTATATATAAAAATCGAAGGGTATGCTCCAGGAACAAGTCCAATCTTATTAAAACCAGCTTTCCTAGCCTCCTCCTTGTTTTTTTCAAAGCACCAGTCTTCAAAATGATCCTCACATAGCCTATGCCCACCAGTGGCAGTAAAATCCTGTCTTTTCAAAGACACTTCCCACCTCTTTCGCATTATCTTGTTCTTTGGGAATCGATATAAGGACTTCCCCAGGCTATTATTGCAGTTCAGAGCTGCACACTGAGGCATGATAATGATGAGATACAAATAAACTAAAGAAAAACAATCCACTTGGAAAAAAACGTAAACCAACTCGCTTGTAAAATGGCAGTTTGTTTACATATCATTGAACCTGTGACGTCACAGCTGAATTATATTACGGAAGTTATCGAGTGGGAAATTATGGTTACCGCAGTAAAAACAAGACAAAAAAACAGCAGAAAAAGAGGAAATATTATGTGTAACCTTTCTCAGGCGCAAGGAAATTTAGGAAAAAATTAAATATATTACACACAAGTATCCATTGATAGCAATTTTGTAAACTTTGCCTATGACCTTTAATGGTTTAAGCTTCAATTTGCCTTAGAGTTCCAAGGAACTCTGCATTAATTTGGACCTTTTGCTTTGGAGTTTTGGGACACCTGTGATGTTCTTATTTGTGAACCAAATGGTTTCACAGCAAGAATACCCATTAGACATAAAATAAACAATAGATATAATTAAGTTATTACATTTCCTTACTGTTGTTAAAAATATAGTCTCAAACTGCTTTAGAGTGATGTTTTACCTATGTAACCAATGAATGTTTTTGTGTCAGTACCATTGGTGTGGTTACTCTGGCAATACTGGAAAAACAAGACAGAGTTTGTCCTAAATAAAGTTCCTTCCAAGTTCCATTTTTGGACAAGTCCCACAAATCATTTTCTAAGTCTTTACATCTTGATAGACCAACCTTTTGAAAGTACCTTCACCTTCAGAAATCAGCTCCTCAGTAATATCCTCCAAGAAACATCTTAAGATCCACCTCTTTAACTCGAGCTTCCTCACTAAGTATGTGTCCCTTATTCACACCACAATTCTTTATTATGTTCTAGATTGTCACTCAACTATCGCTTTTTGTCGGTTCTTTTGTTCCTTTAGTTCCCATATGTGTGAAAGATACTATGCCAACAAAACAGTAGATTAGACTAAAACTATGACCTCCCATCTCTGAGGTCATTCTGGCATTGACTGCTGCCTCTCCAATCTTTATACCCTATTCATATTACAGGTGGTATCACTCATGGTAACCTGCGTTTGGTGAAACATCCCTGTCTTTGGATCACCATCTGACATCCGTATGTGACCTTTTGAGTCAGTGGCAAACCGTCCATTACCTGGCGCGTCCTACAGAAATTTTAAAATGTTTAAAAATTATCTCTGTACCGTGAGCATGCACAGACAATTTCGCGCATGCGTGTATGAATTGCTTGCTATGGTAACCGAGCTGTGGTCATAACGTCGTACATAACGTGATTCGGTTATCTTTCGGTTCCTATTCGGATATATGGTGACATAAGGTAAGGTATTGGTTGCTTTGCCACGTTTTCGTCCGATGACTACTGAACGTGAGTTAATGGAGGTTGCTTCTTGGTGACCAACATTTATAGTACTGTCATCCTACTGTTAATGATGGCTAAAAACTGTGTCCAATCAGTGGCCATCCGCCTGTAGTGTGAACAACGCGGACAAAAAGGGGCGACCTTAGAGCGGTTCTGCAACCGAGAAAAACTTCGACCAACTATAGTGTGAATGTGGCATTAGTGGTAAAGGTGGTAGTTAATTGTTTTCACCCTGTGGTTTAGATCAACTACAAACCCTACTGTTCTTCTACTTTTCTACAATGATGATCTCTAATACAATAAATGTGATAGATACGTAAATACGATAGATAGTAAAAGCACAGTATTTGGTTTAAGCAATCAGCTGAAGACTTGGGGGCGGTATTCTGCAACAGTACTTAGACAGTTTTTCTCAAGCTTTTACTAACTTAGATCAAAATGGTATTCATCAACATTCCTAACTGTAAGGTAACCTCAGACATCTACTTAAATTTCATGTTATCTGCAGAGGTACCTTAAATGATAGAATATTTTTCAAATATGCAATTATTGCAGGGAATTTGGTGTTTTATTGATATTAAACTGTGACACAATATTAAAAGCAGCATTTCCCTCAAGAAAATGAGCTTTTCTACCGTTTTTAATAAAGCAGATGATTCAGTAAGAAACAAAGTAAACCTTGCGTAAGAGTTGTTGTGGAATAAGACTCTTCCTTACTTAGATATACTGGTTTTCAAGTTTACAGTTACAGTAAAAAGTATAGGGAGTTTTCCTAGCTTAGAATCTAAGTAATAAGTAGAGGTTGGTGAATACGAAATATGGATAATACTTTGGTAAGTAGAAAACCATTCCTAACTTGGATCTAAGATGACCTTAGCAAAGTATTATTGAAGAATACAACCACTGCTCTTAATTACTTTGGCTATGACATACTTTTAGAGTGTGGGCACACACCAGTGACAGTGCTGAGGGTCGATCTTTGTGTGACCATGCCTATGAACGGCATGTAAAACCCAAGCTGAGTGTAGACTTCCCCCTCTTAGAAATCCGTGTTTTGGACAAGTATATTATTCCCAAAAATGCTGAGATGCTGCAAGCTCTAACGAGACTTCAATTTGTTTTAGTGTGTGTTATTTCTGGTCTCTGATTTTGTAAAGTGTCCCTTGGTTTTAGATAAGCTAATCTAGTCTTAAAGTGCCCCTTGGCTTACAAAGATCCACACCCTGTGAGCAGGGGGCATATTTTGTATTTAAAGGTTGTCACTATATATAACAAAGCGTCTTGAATACGGTCCTGATCACAGAAATATAATCAGGCTTAGTGGTTAGCAAATATGGCATCTAATCACAGGCTGTCACCTCTGTGTGGGGTTCGACCTCCAAGTGGCAATACCGAGGACCTGTCCTAACATAACCCTGGATGTTGAACGGGGCATAAAACCCCAATCAATTTTGAACAGAAATATAATTATTTTGCACCAAAATGTTAGATGGAGTCTTATTCCCAGATATATTAAAAACACCTTCAGATGCCTTTTCAAAAGGGTGATATAAAATCAAGTCATCTGATGCTTGTGTGAATTGGCAATAAAGCACATGCCACACATTATCTGTTATTTTTCGGCCATAAACTCTCCGATTCTGTGATAAAGTCCCAATAAATCTCGTGCAAATAGTGATAGTAACACCTGCTTCTCTGAAGATCAAAGAATACAAATAAAGATTTAACACCTTTTTTATTTCAATGCACTGACACTCATGAAATATGCACGAAGGTGAGGATACTGTCTGACAGTAACATACAGCCCTTCATCACCACATGTACACATACATCATTTTATTTTTAATTTACATAGACTGTGTCACTTTAAGAAAAATTCTAACAAAATGTTTTGTATATTGAATAAATACAATAGTTTGATTTTATCTCATAAAACAAATGCAATATGTGAAACATTTTAAAATAAACGACAGAGGTCTGTTACATTCCTCTGGACAAATGGACAAGCAGTTAAAATGTCCCTGGGATAAGAAATGATGTTCTTTATATTTTGAAGTTGGGATGTCATAGTTCAAAAACAATTAAATGGGTTTTTACATTAAGTACACAATAGGGGTTAAACTAGAAATGGAGGAACCTTAAAATACCGAAGACCACAGTCTTTGGTCTTTTTTCCAGCATAGTATTCTTCATTTTACAATTGCCATAGCAGTGCTGAACATATCTATACAATGTTGAGACTTAATGACTCTTTTGTCCTTGCTTTATTGCCACATGGATTAAGGTATGTATCAGGACCGGCCGTTGAGATTGAATTGTGATTTTAATCTCCTTTATTATAATCTTTCACCATTTATGTTGTTCTGCAAATTTTCTGAGAAGTACTTTGTTTTCTTTGCAATGCTTAAAATCCTAATGACATAATGTACTCATTCACTGAACACACATCTGGGCTGGCACTTATTTATTGCTATTATAACACCATATAAGACACCTGCTATCATGTATGTTATGCTGTTCATTACATACACCATTTTAAATGTCCCTGTCACATCGTATATCAGACCTAAAAACATTAAAAAAAGTATTTGAAGTATTAATATATTAACCTCTACATGTCATCTGTTATGTACAAAGTATGAAATTTAAGTACAATGCATTTATATTATCGTTGTCACAATAGTTATGGTCAAGATATTTTAACAACTTAAAATACAAATATATGACAGTTAATTCGCTGGGCACAAGGGTACAGTGGCAAATCTTTGCTCTCGCAGAGGGAAATGGAACAGTTGGCACTTCTAATTGGACTTTTTACTCATGCTTAATTTCCCCTTTGCTAGGGGGACCGTAAAGGGAGTCAACCATTTCAGGGATAGCAAAAGGGTTACTCACCACAGAGAACACCAATGGCATTTACTTTTGTCAAGTGATTGAGATTACAGTAAATGGACAAACTAGTTACCTCCTTGCCTTGGCACATGTATGCGTTATCCAATTGCTGTTGTTTGTACAGCTTAATTTCACCCTTACAACAGAGAAGACAGTGGTACAGTTGGTTACACTCTTCTCATACCCCTCAGGTCATGGGTTTGTTTCAAGACCTCAACAGAAGTGGGAAATTTGGTAGACGCTTGCCTGTTCCAGATAGCTTTCAGTGTGAAAACATTACCAACTAGTACCAATGCCTTTCCTTCATTTCTTCAATTATCAATCCCTCATATGCATATTAAATTTAATATGAATAGTTTCTCACCAGCAAGGGTTGGCCCCATTATACTACCAATCCCAAGTCCAACCCTGAATATTGTAAAGAGTAGAGGTACTTCCTCTGTCAGCAAGACTTCAGAGCAAGAGGAGTAGATGGCTGCCAGAATTGGTCCTCCAAATAACCCTAAACCTACAGAAAACAATTGTGTGTTAAAGGCTGAACTTGTGCTAATACTGAAACAAAAATATTAAATCTTTAAGACCGTGGCAAAATGTGAGATTCTGTGGGACATATTCTGATAGGATACAGGGGCTTAGTAGTTACATTATACCCTGTCATCTCACATTTTGAAATCACAAGTTACAATTGGCAATGTATGTGCCATTTGGCATATCTCATTCAGCCAGAGATGTTAAAGATCTAAAAGCTAAACTTTAGTTTATTGTGGAAATATATGGGAAACCTTACGAAACTATTTATATAGTAAGTTGCTAGCATTCAGAATAGATTAGTTGGACAATGCTCAGATCACGCCAGTCAAAGTTGGGGTTTACGCCCCGTTCAACAGCCAGGGTTATATTGGGACAGGTCCTCAGCATCGCACTTGCAGAAGTCAAACCCACACAGAGATGACTGACTGTGATTAGATACCAAACTTGCAAGTTTGGTATTTACCCTGATAGTTTTGCAGCACAACTTGCCTCACACTTATGTGGCATTCTTGTGTGGATATGGATGTCAATGAAAACAAACCTTCACAGAAACTAGACTACTGGAAACGACCAATTATATTCATTATTATTACAGTCGCTGTCCAAATATGACCCTGGCCATTGAACAGAACATTGATATGTTTGATAGTTTTGGAAAAGTCGGAATCAGAACCTATGGTTGAAAGGCTTTGATACATACAAGTTGAGCTTCCTCCAAATGAGGTGACAGGGAAAGTAGAATCAACATCACCGGACATTTCATTTGAGGTTGGGGTATCGGGGGAAAACTATGATTTAATTGCTTACGTCACTTAGTCCAATGGTAAAAATCAAGACGGACTCCAATCATATCATACTATCGATATCCTCAATCATTTTGATTTTACATCAAATCTCTTTTTTTTTCAGACAGATTGGGAGGCTTGGTGAATCTCTTGTATCGAATCATCAGTACATTAAATTGTGTTGAAATCATATCACGAAATTGCCTGGGTCAAAAGTCCTTGGAAATCTAAGTTTGATCAGGATTTGTTAGGATTAGTTGAAAGCAACATCCTGTTGAATTGAAATTGAGGTCATATTTTACAGGCCGGCGTGCAGTAGTTTTGTCATATTTATTTGTTGTATGATAAAATAATGTATAATTGCATAATAAAATGAAAATGTATGATATATTTTAGTCAAAGTCATGAAACATAGCAATTATAGCATAATATATTCTGTCATCAGAAACTGCTAAATCTTATATTTTAATATTTTTAGTCAACTGGAGTTGATCACCAGTTTCCCTGTCAATGGCTGTGTTCAAAAGTTTTATTGACACTCAGTTTTCAGTAAAGTGGTGGTTCCTTGACTAATCCGATTTTGAGGCTGGGACGTAATCGCATAGATTAGTACATAAAATTGTGAAGTCAGCAGAGTCAGGAAGGAAATTCAACATGTTAACTATTTTCCTTTTTTGAAAAGTCAGCGACTTTATTTCCCAACTCTCAAAGGCAAGGTCAGTCCAGGGACAAGTCATAGTCAAAATACAACCAACCAATACAACCAAGGAAGTACACCAGACAGATTTTATTGCCAACAGGAATAATTCTATTGCTGTAACTGCCAATCCTATTAAAATTGAGTAGGCCAGGAAGGTTTTTTCGACAATAAAGATAAAATGGATTGACCAGACGTCCGCAATGGCCCAGTGGTTAGCAGTTTTGGCATCTAATCACGTGATGTCACCTCTTTGTGGGTTTGACACCAGCAAGTGGATATGCTGAGGACCTGTCCCAATATAACCCTGGCTGTTAAACAGTATGTAAAATCCCAACTTTGAGCTTTGCAGTGGTCAGAAGCTATGTTTGCAGTACGATTGCAAAGGTCGGGAATGGAACCCATCAGGTGATATTTGTGATCTTTCTAGTGATATTGAGGTCAGCTTGAAGTGGTAAAGCACTCCGAAAGATTATACAAGTCTGGATGCATTTGCATTTCCCCCTTTTTGGCCCGTTTTTGCAACAATTCTTCCCTGACATTTCTGTCAGGGCCCCTTCTTACAGCAGGGGCGTAGGAAGCAGTTTTGGGTTGGGGGGGCGAGGGTGATTGCACCGACGCGACGCAACACCAACAATTTTGGTTAATTTTACAGAATGTATTGCATATAGGTAATATTCAAATGGTCCAATTGAAATATTTTAAAGTTCCTTTACCAAAGGAAATCTTTGTGACGACATCAATCCTAAGTTTTCCTGACCTTGTATGGGTATAGAAATACATATAGTCACCTCTGCATTTGAAAGGTATTTCTAATATCTTGACTACATGTTTCCAGAACCTGTGACCTTTCCTCCAAGTGCTGAGCTGATACAAGATCTATTTTTAGCAAGGTTAATCCCCAAATTGAGGGGGATGTATAATCGTTGGACTGGCCAGGTCCAATAAACACACAGTAAAGAAAGAAGAGATTTCTGGGAAAAATCTTATCAGCTGACAAATTGCTGTGCTATGCAATTGCTCTGTGTGAATTTGAAACTACATGTCTAGGTTCTATTTTAAATTAGTAACATGGTAAATTAAATGTAGAATATTACTATATGTATGATTTTGGTCTGCATAAGTGAAACGTTTCACAGAATTTTACAAATCCGATGACAGGTTAACTGAAAATGTTCCTTTTTACAAATCATAAAAATAAATATTTTACAGTTCAAATGGTAGCTGTCACAATGGTACATGTGAGCAGTGAACAGGGTAAAAGTGTAATTTGACCCCATATTACTGAGTTACCTGTTAAAATTTACATAAACTTCAAAACTGGAGTTTAGTTCTTTTGCAAAAAGTTGGGAGGGGGGCGAAAAGATATCCCCGCCCCCCCAACTTTATGGTTGGGGGGGGCGGCCGCCCCCGCTGCCCCCCCCCCCCCCCAGTTCCTACGCCTATGTTACAGTCCTTTTATGTGGAACACCCAACAAATAGACTTATTCAACTCACCTGCTGCGTAAACGATCATATGTGTGTAACTATTGGCCTCTGTGGTTGCTCCATTGAGTAGAACTAGTGTCAAGCAGAAGGCTACATATGTGTACAGCAGCTTCCCTTTGATGTAGTCTCCAATATATGACGTCAGCAGACGACTGATTATCTCACAAGCTCCTGCCACTGTCATGAGAATGGTAGCCTGTTGTTGGGAAACACCAAGCACCTCTGTTTGTTTCACCTGTGGCAAGTGAAATGAATAATTTTGACATGTCTGGAAAATTTATGCAACCTAGAGAATGGGGGGGGGGTACATTAATAGTGTTTGTTACTCTCTATTTTTAAGTGATTGATTCATGTGGTGGTTAGCTATTCCCGACTTCGGTCTCGACTCTTGAGATTTTTAAGTTGGGAGTATTTTTTACAAGATCTTACAGACCGGAAAACAAAATCTGGAAGTAAGGGAATGACGGGAAGGATACATCAGCGACCTTGATGTTATATTCAGCCTGACATATCCGTAATGCCATTTAGTCAAATTGTAGAGGTCTGAAGGCACTCCACACAGATCCTATTGCCAATACGGCTGGATGTATTGCTGCTATGGCTAGTTGTATTAAAATTGTATAGATAAAAATGGGGTGTCTACAAGCTTGCAATCTCCTGTCTGTTACTTTTATTCCTGAAAAAGTGTCAGGCGGGTCAGGGATATGAGCCCAGCATATCGTATTTGTAATCCATCTTGTCGCAAACATCAGGTCAAAGATCCTGGAGTCACCAGGTAAAGTTGGGGAGGGTCGGGATAGATTACCAGCACAATCTGGTAGTTCCCAGGCAGATCGGGATATATTTGAGTTTTCCGCTATTTTGGCAGTTTTTGATAGAAGTAAGATCCCTCATCAGATATATAGGAAAAAATACTGTGCTGTGCACAGGTACAATATTGTTGTCTTCATTGTGATAATATTTTTTTCTGAAAGGTTTTTTTCCCTCTACACAACACCTCTTGGTCAAGTCATCAGAAAATATACCGGAGTCCGTTACCACTTCTATGCGGACGACACTCAGTTGTCATAGTCTCAAGTCTTTTGACCGTCTTAAATCATGTTTGAATGATATTCAGGTCTGGATGTCTGAAAACAAACTCAAGCTAAATCCTGATAAAACAGAATTCATAGTCTTCGGTGCCAAAGACAGACACAAATGGCTCAGTGACTCACTACCTGTCAATATCCTGGGTAATTACCTCTCTCCCGCAGATGTTGTACGCAATCTGGGTGTTCTGTTTGATGTAAAGTTTTGTTTCACCAATCACGTAAATTCTGTTATCAAATCCTGCTTTATCAGCCTCAGGGACCTTCATCGTATCAGGAGGTTTCTTTCTGTGGATACATCAGTGGTGATTGCAAATGCTCTGGTCAGTAGTCGTTTGGATTATTGCAACTCTCTTTTTCGCAGTTTGTCATCCCGAAATGCTACAAGGCTCCAATATGTTCAAAATGCGCTTGCACGGTTTGTCACTGGTGCTTCAAAGTACACTCACATTACATCCACCCTTAGGACACTCCATTGGCTACCCGTTAGACAACGTATTATCTTCAAAACCCTAGTTTTGGTCTATAAGTACCTCACCACTGGCCAGCCTAAGTATTTTGTACCATATCTCCCCTTGTACAAATCTGCCGTGAATACAAGACGTTCCAATCCCAAAAATTTGTTCCTTCTGGTTCCCTCTTACTGTCCTTCCATCCATAAATCAAAGGTCCATTTTAACAATAGTTTCTCATATGATGCCCCTAAGTTATGGAATGATCTTCCATATGATATACGCAGTGCTCCAAATCTCTCCAGTTTCAAAAGTCGACTCAAAACCTACCTATTTCAGAAATCATTCCCACCATAGCTTCTTACTACCGAACACCGGACCGCCTCCCTGGCAACGACTCGGAACATGTTTAATGTCTCATGATTTATGCCTTACGGATTGGATGGTGTGCCTTAGAATCCGTTGATATGGAGATTAAGCACCTGGACAACTGATTGATTGATTGATTTTGCCACAAGAGGTTTTTGATATGGACAAAAGTAGTGGGTGTTAGTTGGTCATGATTCTGCATTTCACAAACCACAGGTAATCAATAAAGTATAAACCTATCTACTTTAGGATAGCACCAGTTTTGACCTCATAACCTTAGAACTAGGAGGCAAATATGTAGCCCATTTTATCCCTTGAGCCCACTGTTGCAAAAAATAGTCATGATAAAAGCTGATAAAAGAAGCTAATCTCTAATTTGGACTTTTATAGTGCTTAATCTCCATTAATTGACAGACTCTAAGGACCAACTGAACAAAATTAATGTGAATAATCAAAAGTCCCATAACATGTCCAAGTCACACCAAAAAGACACGGGTGACAGGGAGGCTATGGCAGATAGGTTTTTGCTAACAGGTTGGTTTTGAGCTTTTTCCTGAAGGAGGCAATAGATGTTGTACTACGTACAATGTCAGGAAGATCATTCCAAATCTTGGTAGCATCAAAAGCAAAACTATAGTCTAAGTGTTTGACTGACTTGTAGAGTGAGGAGTGGAAAGGAGGAACTGTCAGGTTTTGATTACCAGGGTGACTACACCTGATAGTGTAGGAGGAACTGCTAAGAGAAATGGATGGACCAAAATAGCTCAGAGAATCATTCTATAAAAATGTATAAACCAATGTTGCGCTTTTTGAACATACAGCAGTAATTGACAGGCAGCCATTGAAGTCACTTTAGGATCATGGGTGTAATATTAGCAACATGAAGAATCAAATTTATCTTTGATATCACTCTGATATGCCTTTGCACAGACAATTAACAATAAGTAGCAAAAATTCGTGTGACTTACCAGTGTGAGGTAGGGTGTGTAATAACCCATGGCTTTCAGCAATGATGCAAGAAACCAAAGACTTCCCAAAATAATCTTAGATTTCTTTGTAATTTTCGCCTCATTTAGACATGCTTCATCAAACTCCATTGTTCCATATGTGTCAGTTTCTTCCAGTGGTAGTTTATCTTCTTCTTCTTGAGTTTTATTTCTGAAAGTGAGGCTAGCTAGAAGTCCAATCACAAATAAGCTTGCAGCTAGAAATGAATATGTCAGTCTCCAGCCAATTGTCTTAAGTAGGTGGTACGAGATAGGGTTGAAAGATAGAGTGGCTGTAAACAGTAAAAGAAATATAGTGTTTTAATTACAGGTTTTTGATGGTTATGAATAGGGGCAGATACAAGAGTTGATGTGACTCAATTTGAGAATACACCAGTATGTGTGACATGCATCACCAAGTATAGCAATCTAAAAGATGTACCAGACTTTGGTGTTAACACTACAATGTTGATACAAATATGAAAAGAAAATAATGTCAAGATAAGATCTATTCTCCTGTTCTCCTTGCTATTAAGAATTTTTTTTTTTTTTTTTTTTTTTTGATTCACCGGAATAAGGCAGATCCTGAGTTACAATCCAGGCATGTCTGAATCTTTTATCGCACCTCCCTCCAAACATTGTCACTCCTGGAACATTCTTACACCAGAGGTTCTTTTTTTGTTAATTCTGGACCCATCCTGACTCAAATGTTTTTAAACTTGCACTACCTTCCCTTAGAGGCTTTTTACTTTGGAACTGGAACACGTTGCATGCCTTTGACCAACTCATGCACTGGAACCCTCCTGGCCTGCTGTACGACCAATGACCCTTTTGACAACAAAATTCATAGAAGCAGTAAAGGATGACAATGCTAAAGTTAAAGAAACTCATCCACTTAATTGCTAAGAAAACACTTTTCATTCGCATCATAACCCATTTACAATTGTTCAAGTTTGTAGTGATCTTGTAAAATCATTTAGCTTTTTTACAATCAGCCTTAATACCTCATACACACTAAATAACATGTAAAATTCATGTACACTATTATTTTATTTTAAATTGTTTATATTCAAAATTATTTTCAGTAGGCATTAATTTTAGCTGTTTTAGCTAAGGAGATTGGATAAGGAACTTTATTTCCTAGTAAAATTTTAAATCTGTGTTAATATCTCAAGCAGCAGCTAGCCACTAGTGAAAATTAGTTGTAGTAAATTTAAATAAAAAATTAGTCAAATTTTCTTCTAGTTAAGATAAGTTAATACTTGCACAGTATTGGTAGTTGTTACTTTTCAAGCTGCAATCTGAGCTGCCATTAACACAAGTTTTTTGTACGAATTTTAAAGGAAATATTTTACAGTTCATTATACTGAACGGTGGTACTATAGAAAGAAATAATTTAAATGGATGCTTGTAATCGATTTTTCTGACAAAAAAATTACTGAACAGGAAGAGTGTCGCTCAGACTGAAAAGCTTGAATTAATATGGCTTTTGAATTACTTGTCAAAGAGCCATTCAATATCCACCAATTTGAAAGTAGTTTGAAATTGCAATGAATTGGAACACCAGACTCATTTTTTTGGCACTTTTATAATATATTGAGTATACAAAAGAGAATTCTACAGTAACTTAAAGCTGATTTTTCCTCTCTCTGTTCATTTAGGATGAAAATCTCTGCCTAAACTTTTGGAAAAGATCCAATGGCAAACAAAACCTATTTATACAGTTTTTTTGTCTTATTTTTAATCAAAGTTTAGAGGAAATTATGGTTAGCATTTTTAATCGTACAGTCGGAAGTCTTAGAATCTGTCAATTGATAGAGATTAAACCCTTTAAAAGTTTTTCTTGATGATTCATACAACACCTTGGCCTTAGCGGGGTGTTTAAGTGCATTTAAAATATAACATTGTAAATAAACAAACCTTACTAGTGTTAAGGGAACGTGAATTAAAGTGTGAAGCTCTGGCTTCAAAAACAATCTTGCACACCTGGGTGAAATGGACTGTTGTCGGTGGTTTCCCGCCATTTCTCTTACTTTAACCCTGCACTTTGTTGCGTCCCTCATTTAAGATTTAAATTTCGTGGAGTTAAAAGCTACCCCCCCCCCCCCCCCCTTACCCCAGTCATAACCTTTTTTTCTTCAAGTTCATTCTCCCGGGTGTGTTCGGTTGATTGGAGTAGCCGTTATCTCTAATTAAGTATAACTCTAATGTATCTGGGGTATACAGAACACTAGTGGGTTGCAGTTGCCTATAATGTAAAATTATTATTTTTTGGTGTGCCTACCAGTTGTCACGCTACAAACCCCATGTTAAGCACAGTTCACACTGTGCATATATTATACTCCCCAGCTTTACGCTGCATGATCTGTTTACATTTCTAAAGTACATGTTACATTTTATTTGTTTTATTTGTTTATTTGTTTTTATTTACCATCAGTGATTTTACCTTCTTTTGTACATTACTCCATTCTTGTGTGTAACTATGTTGGGGGTTTTGTGCCCTTTGTGTTGTATTTAACACACTCACTATGTTGTAGAATTGTACTCTTCTTCCAACTTTTCATATTTACCTTCATATACAACCCCTTGCAACTCATACGTATGTCACTTTACTGGACTGTTTTGGAAATTTATACAAAATCTGTGAATTTTATAAGAACCCATTGTGTGTGTCTTACACTTTGTGATGTTCATTAGAGTTTGCAAATAAAAATCCCTACAACACAGGAGCAATGTAGCAATAATAAAATAGTGTTATTATTACTTAAAATTTGGGCATCCAAGCTATCTCTTGTAACAGCTAGAGTCCAACTGCGACAAGCTAACAATATTTTGCAATGTTTGTCATTAATTCCAATCGATCCTTCAACCACTAAGACAAAAGCTTAGTGTTTATGTGCCAAACACTTGAGCCCCCTTCTGTTAAAGATCAAATCTACTGTATCAGCTGACATTTTCACTTGGCATATAATTTTAGTTATTTTAGCTTAAGAATTAGATAGTAAAAATTAATTACTAGTAAATTTTTAAATCTGTATTAATATCTAATGAACTGAATAGTAAAAATTAATTACTAGTGGGCTTTTAAATTTGGATTAATATCTCAAGTAGAAATTAATTCTAAAAGGAGAGAATAAGTAAAACTTTCTTCTTGGTAAAATTCCGACTTATACAGTATTTGGATGTTATGCCACTGATAATAGTTTTACTCACCCACTGGAAATGCACATGCAATGATACTTGTAGCCAAGACATGTCTTGGATGCTGGTAAGGGAAATAATTATCCAGTAAAAAGAATGGTGGGTTAATGATGAGAGTTAATGCAGAGCCAAATATCACCCCATAGAATACAAACAATGTTGCAATATTCTTGGCCAGGGCTGCAATGGCAAGTGCTGCTGAAGCCACAAATACACCAGCAAGCACAGTCTTTCTTGTCCCAAACTTGAAATCTAGAACGGTGGCTCCTGGGGCTAGTAGTAGTGGAAGACTGGTCGGTAGTGTTCCAAGCCAGTCTGAAATAAAAGAATATTTCTCAATAGTACACTAGTACTTGTAAGTGATAATTCATTGGTCAATTCATAGTAACATTTATGTGATCATTGAATTCTATTTGTGTTTGTATGTTAGCAAGATTACAAATTTAGTTTTACATCAACCTTTCACATCAGATGAATCCTAGTTTTAAAATAGAACTGGTTTAATTTTGGGAATGATTCACAACCATTCCAAAATTTGTTTTGAAGGACTGTTGGATCTTGACAGAGGAATGCTCTCTCTCAGTGCTTCTTATTAGTTTATTTAAATTCATATTTGGAGGCAGAGTGGTCTTCTGGAAAACATATTAGTACCCAACTTTTCTGTTTATGTGTTCCAAATGAGATAGTCTGTAGTTGCTGGTTAGGCCCTGATGGTAAACAGTGCAGAATCATGACCAACTTGTATGCCATGTTTCTCCCATCTGCTCAACTACCTATTGTGATATAACTAATGCATTGTGTTCAAAGTGACATAATTCAATGAATCAGAATTTAAATTTGAAAGTTCAAAGTTCAGCATTTTATACCATTTAATAGTTAAAGTCATACCAGAAACTGGCATCATGTGAATGTCATATGTTATTGTGAGCTGGATTCAAAACCTTGAACTGGATTTGAGCTCACAGAGGAGAGCTAACTGACAAAAGACGGCCACCGTTCTTAATCACTGGATCATCGAGGTCACTTAACACTGGTCAACACTCTACACTGTAAACCAAGCAATAAATGTACGCACTAAACATTGGCAAAAATTTATTTATTTATTTTGGGTTTTACATCACTTTCAACACTGTACAGGTCATATCATGATGGGTAGTATTGTGGGCAGAGGAAACCAGTACATACATTTGGTCAAGGTACTGTACTGTGAACTGCTGACCATCGGTAAGCAACTACCAACTTTCGCATTTAAGGACCAGGGTTTAAAGTGCTGAACTCAGAGGTGGGTATGTTACCACTGTACCACCATGGCCCCAAGATTGCTTTGTTAACTTCTGCACATAAGAAACATTTGCAAAAACTTCATTGTAAACCACTGGACATGAGCACTAAAGTTGGCCAAGGCTGCACTAACCATTGGTTAAGACTCTGTATTGTAAGCCACTGGACATAAACACTAACTATTGGTCAAGTGTCAGCACTGTGAACAACTAGAGGAAAGCACTAAATATTAGCCAAAGCTGTATTGTAAACCACTGGAAATAAGCACTAAATTGGTTAACACTGCACTGTAAACCATTGAACCCAAGCGCTAAACATTGCTTACGATTCTGCACTGTAAACCACTCCATGTAGAAGCTACATTGGTAGAAGGCATGTTGATTGCTTCATTATGCACTAACTAACCCCATTAACATGCTCATGTATTATCATATACATGTACTATCATAACAGAATTCCTACTCAAAAGAAATTCTGCAAAATCAGGGGCCCTATTCACAATAGGGCTCAAGATCAAGTTGAGCCAAAAATCAGCTCTAGTTTAGTATAAACAGCTGTAAACTTGAGCTGATTTTGGGCTCAACTTGATCTTGATCCCTTTTGTGAATACCAACATTAGAAACGTTTTAAAATGGTTTAAACGTTTACAAAACGTTTTAAAACCTATATAAACTCTATATTATGGTTTTCTACATGTTTCCAAGTAAATGTGTATGCTTTAATGTTTAAAAAACGTTTTATAAACATTTTGTTTACGAACATTTTTACTAAAAACATTTATTAAACGTTTATAAAATATCTCAAGAAAGGTTTGACTGGAAACATTTTTAACATTTATAAAATAGCTGAAAAAGGAAAGTTATCCTGGAAATGTTTTTCAAATCTTCATCAAGAAATGTTTGATAACAGTACGCATAAAACATTTGTTGACAAAGTTTTGTAAATCTTTGATAAATAGTACACATAAAACATTTGCTGACAATGTTTTGCAAATGTTCGCTCTGAAAATGTTTTGCGTTTAAAACATTTAATAGAAACTGGTTTTCATAACAATCATTTCAAAACAGTCTTGAAATGTTTTCTATCATATGTTTTAAAAATATTCTATCAAAAACATTTTTGAAACCCATATTTTCACAATGCTTATTAAACGTTTACCTTCAAACATGTCCAAACAAAAAATGGCGGTGAGCAATAATAGGGGATTTAAGAGGACTTCAAAATTTGCCCATCATACAATCCCTAAAAGCAAGAATTGAATAGTGGCATAATTTATAAGCCACTGTCTTACAATTTTAGACATAAAAATAATATCTTCCTTAGTAAGCAACCTTAAATAGATATTGAATTTGACCTCTGACCCCATTATTATTAAGACATCATTATGTTCAATTGTAACATTTTTTGAACATTTTTCATTAAATGTTTCATAAACAGAATACATAAAATGCTTTAAAATATTCTTTTATAAATAGTTTTCATACCCATCATTTTTTAACCTTTGCCAAATGTTTCCTTTCAAACGTTTACAAAACCCAGAAATGTTTACTTGGGAAGGCTAGTCAGTATAAGTGACTAAGTATAATAATAATACTAATCATGAACAACAGCCTTTTGTCAACATGGTTTTCTATACCTGATGACATACACTAACCTGTTTATTGTCGATCATTATCCAGTCCTGGGTAATTCTTTATTCTTGTGTTAAATAATATTTACCTTAGGCTAAAACCAATTACAGAAATATGATTTTGTCTGTTTGCGTTTTCACAAATCCCACTATTTATATCCTATCATTGCTATCATTGAACTGATTGACACTTTAACCCAAGTGCAACAGGCAATTGTTTTTTGCACATAGCAAGTGCTTGTCCAGTGTGTATTTGCTATTTAGGAATTAATACGCATGTTATATCCTGATAAGTGATAGTAAGTCACAATATTGTAAAAGATTCTAATAAAACAGCCATGCTCCTATCTTTTAAAATAACTTAAATTTAATTATTTTAGAATAATGAGCAACACAAGCTTTTCACTAGGTTTACTGGATATTTGTATTGAATTCTTTACGTGTTTTAAATCTGATATTCAGCTCAATATAAATATATGTTGTATTAAACTTATGTAACAAGCAACTCTTGAATTCTGTGAACATTTTAGGCATTTGCCAATTTCCCGGTCCGTTTAGGCATTTTGCAAGTTCTCTATAAATGTTCAGTGAATACCTTTTTTAAGAATTCCCAACATGCCTAAATGGATCAGGTAATTCATAAATTCCCTCAAAATTCTAGGGAATTTGTGAATAACCTAAGGCTTCAGTGGATTTTCTCACATGTTCACTGTAATTAGTGTAGTGTTGTAAATGTAGTATTAAATAAGGACAAAAAGATTGTTGTAACTTTTTGTGTTCAATAAATGTTGGCAAATAAATTGCAGAATCAAAAGAAAATAGGTGCCTTATTAAATTTCCTGTAACAAAACATTTTATATTTTTTATTCTAAATATTTGTTTTTATATTCTGTATTGTACTATGGTTACATGTAATAAATAAAAAATACATAAACCATATACTTACTTAAAACAGTAAAGCTGACTGGGAACTCTTTACTCAGGGGTATCACCACTTCATTAAATGAAAAAGCAATTCCAGCACAGAGGGTGAACAGGACCAGGAAAGAAAAGCAGATAACCCAGCCCCAGTACGACTTCATCTGAATATATAAACATGAACAATTGCCATTATAATTTACTATATTAAATTGGAGGACAAAGCTATATGGAGATATAATTTTGTTCCTGGGGTCAGATTAGGAAAGGCCATCAGCATTTTCCACTTGTAAAAATGATTTAGTTGTAAGCCCAAGATCACAGTGGTGAGTTCCAAATTTGAAAAGCCAGTAGGCCACTGGAACCACTACTTTGACTTTACTGTCTGGCACTGTATTTTAGCATATGCTTCAACCTGGCACAAACCGGAAGACAGAATATTTATTAACATTTGGTTCTCATCAGCAAAATTTGTGTGCTTCCGCATGCCAAATAAGGAAAAAGAAAAGATGAAAAAAATAAATTCAATATACTCACAGTTCCACACACAAATTCCAAGTGAGTTTGATTGTGTATTCGGACATGAGGAGACAAGCATCTCAGGACATTATCTCAGATTAACATAAACAAATAGGAATACTTAATGCTACTTATAGACGTACTTTCCTTTATGGCGGCTACTACAAATACTTAATACTCCATTCATACTACAGGCAGTATATCCCGCAGTTACGGGTTTGCTGAGGTGGCAGAACCGCCTCCAAGGATGCCTCATATCCTCCGAGATTTGGTGGAGCATTCATACTACAGCCAGTGTAATTCATTGTTTTAGGCATGAGCAAAATGCCTCTGTCCTTAATCTTCTGTCTGAGGTTCTTGTCACCTAGTGACACAGTGGCAAAATGTCCATTTACCTCCACTTGCCTTATGTCGCCGTATAGCCTTGCTGAAGGCTCAAGTTTCTTTGCAGTAAGGTAAAGTTTTCTGTTCAAATAATGGAGTTTTAGTTTCTATAACATACTCATACACATATTGACTATACAGCTAAGAGAAAGTCTGTCTGATGCAGTTCTTTCTCTTAACACGTATGGGTGCTTTATGAATACCAAATATTTGTGTGTACGTTTGAAAAGATATCATGCAAATTTGAGCCGCAAGCAAGGCTAGTCACTGTATTACACCGAAGCATGACCCAGTCACAATCTTATATACACTGTGGACTACACCTTCAGTTACCACAGCAAAAAAAATCATCTGTGTATGCTCACATTTGTCTGTGCTTGCTCATGGTACTAGATTCAGAGGCTGAAAATTTAACTATTTTAAACTTCCATAGAATGCGCAAGGTAATGGACGGTTCGCTACTGTTTCACAAGGTCGCATTCGGACCTCGGATGGTAGTTGAAGGACAGAGACATTTTACCAAACGTGGGTTACCATAGGGGACACTGCCTGTAGTGTAATTGGGGTATAACTGTGAGTATATAACCACTGTTACTGGTGTTGGACCACATACACACAAAGCCAGACTTGCTCTGTGCCAAGTGCTGGTTTCTAGCAGAAATTATATTATCAGCCCTTAAACAGCACTGTAAAAGGTTAATTCATGTGAATATTTGTATGACATTCTACATCGAAGGGAGACATTTTATACACAAACAATCACAAACAAGGATTTTGTAGTCTAGTTGTGACAATTATGGCAGTTGTGGTCATTTGGCAATTGCTACATTTAACAATCTTTATATTCATCTAGTGCAAGTAAACTCGATTGTGTAGAATTTACTTTTTGTTTCTTTGAAGTGATTAAATACCACAATTCAGTGGTTAAAGTGTAATAGGTCATAACAATTACAAAACTGACTTAAAAAGACAAATGAAAGACACAGACCTAGATTTGAGTCTGTATCAAGTAATCAGCACAACTCCTCATACCTAGATCACACAGTGATACCATGCCAGTCATGCCCACAAGCTACACACAACGGCAAAATATTTAACCCTTTGGGGCTCCTTTGCGGTCGATGCAAATTATATTTTAGTAAATTTTAGTATATT
Organism: Sabellastarte sp. h YS-2021; assembly: GCA_964017235.1. Lineage (NCBI taxonomy): Eukaryota > Metazoa > Annelida > Polychaeta > Sabellida > Sabellidae > Sabellastarte > Sabellastarte sp. h YS-2021. Next base: position 160,466,132 of record OZ024927.1, on the reverse strand, counting down.
TTGGTATTTTAGTTTAATAGGCAGGATACATATTTGAGTAGGACACATATGCCACAGAATAAAATGTTTTTGCAAGTGTAATAACTTTTTGGAAATATTTGAGAAACTTCTGATAATCTGTTACATGCTAAACTTAAATGTATATACTGGAGCCATAACAGGGCAGGATCGCTTTACAGGGTAGCTCCTTATTAAATGTGCAGTAGCCACAGGTGAGGCCCATTTACAGAATCATAAGGACAAGGTTTTTATTTAAAATTCATATTTCTTTTTATATATAGAATATTTGTTAGAGTGTCACCTGCAAAATTGACGACAGGGGACAGTTGGTAATGAAATATGGAAATTCTGAAATATTCAATTTGTTTTTCATTTTCCTTCCTATTGACCCTGTGCTCTCCAAAGGGAATGGTTAGAAATGGTAACAAAGTCTGGACCTAATGTGACACCAATTAAGGAGAACCCCTGAACGCCAAGTTGCCATTTGTTGCTTCGATTCTCACTACATCACAAAATGATCCCAAAACTTTAACACATTGCAAAACCTAGCCTGTTTTCTCCCGGCATATAATTTCTCGTCCTTCTCGTTTCTTCTCATCATTGCCCGTATACTTTCCTGTTTCATTATTTTGCATCCCATTTGTACAATCAGGCCCTGTTGTTCCAATTCAAAGCACTAAGACTCGTGTAAACTTTGCGGTATGGCATCACCAAATTGATGGCTGTGAACTTTGGGTACCAGACAGCCACTTGGTACTACTTAAGGAGAAGGGGGTTAAATTACCAGATGGGCAACTAGACAGCAAGAAACAGGAACACTGGTTGTTTTGAAATTCTATGCTAGAGACGTGACATGAATTGGAATTGTCTGATTTTTTTTAACATTCTTGTATCTATGAGACATTGCAGGGTTGAGCTCTGATGTGATGCAGGTATGATGTCGGACTTAACTGGGCTCTTGTTGCCTGCTGTCAAGAAAACTGGCAAAAATGGTAAAAATACATTTGACAAGATGAGACAGTCGTAGATGCGAAGCGGAATGAGGAACAGCTATCGAAATGTAAGACAGGAAGAGGAAAATTAATAATTTTGAAATATCTTGCACTCCCCCCCCCCCCCCCCCCAAACATAGACTGACGGTTATATATGGGATGAAAGATGGCTCTCCACAGGTACTGAAGTAGAAGAGAGGTTATGCAAGAGGATCTCTATAAAGTGCCATTGTGTAACGTCACCCCATGTCACTGTGTGTTTAATCCTGTTCACTCCTCCAACTTTTGACGACGTAGATCTAACATCCTGTCACAGCCCTTTATCTCCCTGTCTTGTCCCCTCTCAATCCGTCTCTACACTTTGTTCCTCCTACCAAGCTAAGTGTCCAAAAAGAAGGACCAAAGATAGCCAACATTGAGTTCCCTGATCAAGTGCTGGATGCATGTTTTGAGTTTATGGAGGAGAACCCAGTCCTTTGGTCCAGTGATGAGAAGAATGCATTTCAGAAACAGAAGCAGGGGGAGGCTTGACAGAGACTGGTTCTTCACCTGAAGGAAAAGTTTCCAGAGTGTGATCCTGACGACTTCAGCTTAAAGTGAAAACTTGTTTTAACTTATTTTTTAACTTTTTAATTCCATTATGTAATTCAAATAGTACTGATAATGAGTATACGGGTATAAATTTTATCAGATTGGTAAAACAATATTGAGAATGAATGAATATGGAATTGCTAAGTGTGGATTGTGATTATCTATGTTGTACCTGTATGTTCAGATAATTATTGATCATTATTGATAATACTTGTTTGTTGATACAATTTGTGGACAAAAGTATTTTGTGGATGTTTATTGAGAATCCAATTCCCTTTGTAATTATTCAGAACAGTATATACATCAATTCCAGTGCCACTGTATACAACTTCCCTAGATATTGTGATGGGTTAAATGATTTAACTAATTTTCTTTTTAGTAGAGAGATTGCAGCAATTCTGGCAATCCTGCAGAGATAAAGTGTCTAAGAGCCGGACAACCCCAGCAGTGGTTCTGCAGCCCCTTTGAACCCAACAGAGAAGCCTGAGGACATCATTCGAAGAATGGGGTTTGCCAGGAACACATCCCGACCAAGGGGGCCATCAGCAGCAGCAGGGTGAGTTTTCTGCGAACACTATAGTTCCAGTGATTTGTAGCTTTTGCTGTTATATGTGAGTAATAATACATAAGTAATACGTAATAATAAGTAAGTAATAATATAAAGCAATATCATTAATAATTTCCTTGAAAGGAAGTACACTGCACTTAGAAAGACACAGAGGGCAGTTGATATGTGTTGGACGGATTCATAAAATGGGGTCCATAAGTGTAAGGGGTCTGTGGGGTCACTGTCCACAAAACCATATTTTATATTTTATTAATATTTCTCCTTTTTAAGTGGAGCTGCAAGCTGCTCAGTGAACTTTTCTACTGGTCCCACCTAGAGTCCCAGAACCCCAAGGGCACATGGCCACATCCTCAGCCACCCTCCACAGGCCCATAACTGAGTACATGGTACCAATATGCCATACAGCCAGGCAGGAGGAGATGGTTGCTGCTGATTATGATGATGGCCAGGAGGCAGGGCCTTCAGGGGTAGGCAGGCCACAGTCTGCTCTGTCAGGTGTCTTTGTTGTTAGATGAGGAGGGTGAGAGTGGGGTAAGTATTTATGTACAATTTCATACATATGTAGCTGTCTGTTTTGCTGATATGTACAGCAGTATTGTCTTATACGTGTCTTCTGAAATGATATCCTAAAATTCTACCCTGTCAAAAACATTATAATAAATAATAAGTGATAACTTGTCTTATATAAAATTTCTGCCTATGGATTACTTATGTGTGATGCACATACATTCATTTCTTGTAGGATGTCAAAGGGACCTGTATGCCTTCTTGGCTGAGTGTAACTGATATTGTGTCATTGTGTATCTATCATCAAACATGAGTATAGCATGTCTAATACTACAATGTGTTGCACTTAACTGCTGATTACAAACCTGTCAGGCCTGTCTGCCACCATCCCTAAGGACAGGGAATCCCGGGCTACCAAAGAAAACGGAGGCCTGATTCAGAGGACAGCCAGGCCTTCATCCTTCAGATTAGGCAGTGCATGATCCAGCAGTCAGAGGCCACCACAAGACTGCAGGAAAGAATGGCGGAGCTCATGCAGCCCATAGGTGGCGATGTCCTTCCACAGGACAATGACTGCCCTCTACAAAGGCATCCGCAGCGCCCTTTGGTTTGAGTACACATCTGCTGTCAACAAAAAGGCCCAGGAACTCTGGTGTATTCCTAAACATGTTATAATGATTATAAATGACATATGCCCTTATGGGCTTATTGCTCACTTGTTTTCACCCTTTGAGGTCTCTGATTCAAATCCCTACGGGGCAATTAATGCAGGTTAATAGTCCAGAATCATGACCATCTACCTTGCACCAGTTCCTATAAATCATGAATTACTCATCACAATATTACAATGGGTGCTGGATGCAAATTAAAACACAAAGATAATGTCATTAACACCATTAGCACCAATGTCATTATAGTATAACTTCATTTAGTCCCTGTGGGCCTTAGCCCTTTTCTTGGAGGTGTTTCAACCAATGTTTCTGTTGATGTTGTGCATATCATATCCATTCACCTCCATGCACCGGGAATCAAATTATACTGTTGGTCTTCTCGATCCAGCATGGGAGACTGCATAACTGGGTAGCAGTCTCTAATGATGTTAGTTAGTACACAACATGTACTGGTGATTAGACTGGCAATCTCTGGTCTGTATCTCATAGTGGTTGTGAGCACTGGGAAGTGCATGGGCACAATGCCGAAGGCGTTTTCAACGTGTCTTGCCCGCTAGAGTCTTTAGTTGAAAATTCTCTCTTCACGTGTCAGATTCCAATGACCTTCATGAAGCACTCTTCCAGAGCAAAGGCATCATCACCAATGAGGAAAAATGGAATGTCTGTAGTGTCACCAGGGAAGGGTTCAGGTTGAGGGAAGTGAAGCCTGTCAGTGGACATCCCCAACTTCAACTGGCTGTTGTTCCATATCTGAGCATCACCCGCTGCCCCATTGGTGCCAATGTTCAGCCAGATCAATTTTAGTTTGCATCCACAACAGCCATTATGATGATAGAATGGAACTTCATGTAGTTGTAAAAATCAGAACCAGTATGGGGTGGCTTAACAACAGTCCCATCAATAGTCCCAAGAACATGGTGAAAATTCCATCACTGACGGACGGCCTCTGCAATGGCATGTAATTGTTCCTCCATATTGGGTGTCACTATGAATTTGTCCTAAAATTCATCAACAATAGCTTGGCAGTCCTCCTGGACAACTACAGATATGGTGTTTGGTGCTAATCTAAGGCCCCACTGGAGGTCGATGAACATGCTGCCAAAAGCAAGATACCACAAAGTTACAGCCAACATCAGACCTGGTTTCAACTGTGCCCCTGTATGGCCGGGTGCCCTGTAATTGTTATGTGTTCTTGCAATTGCAGGAGTGATTCATTGCAAGATGAATTGGAATAACTCTGGCTCCTTCAAGTATCCAGGGAAAAAGGACAGGAGCCTATGTCAACAGGAGACAAGGGGGTGCAAAGGCAAAGAACTTAGAGAGACCACGTACCACAAACTTATAGAAATGGTTGGTAACAAGTCATTTACAAGGAGGGCAGAGACGTTAATCTATGGACCAGAGAGGTCTTCCATGTATTGGAATGGGTCCTGGGACAGCAGTTGAGGTGAAGCAAGAGGGGTCAATGGTTGAAACGGTAATAGATTTGGAGTGACGGCTTTGATACATGGTTCCCAAAATGAGGCAAAATACTATGGAGTATACAAACGGTCTGTGATATGATGCAGTAGAGATGGCTAGAGACTTTTGACCACTTTATGTCACTTAAAGCGAGGGTCAGCAAAAGATAGTGACAGTGATTTTGTAAACAAATGTACAGCAACGGTAGCTTCTGTAATGGTGAGCAATGTTTCCAAACAGATTACAAAGGTTCACAACGGTGCCTTTGACAGGATACAAAGTTGTGGCATGAACTGTCGCAAAAATAAGGCAACAGTTAAGGACAGATACAGACCGGAAATGACGCGATGAAAATATGACGGGTACCTACTTACAAAGTCAAAGTTTCACTTGTAGCAAAGACCAAAGACATGTAGAAGTGGGAGGCAATGGTTTAGGTGACCATTAACAAATGGAAAAATGGGTTTTTCCCCCATTTGGGGGAGGGATGGTGATCAAGTTGAAAATTGGAGTAGGAGGTCCAATATTCCCGTTGCACACAGACATTGGTGTAAGCCCGGCATAAGGTTTAATAACTATGCATTTGTATTTAGATAGGGTGTGTACAACACAGCATGGACCGCATTTGTTTGAAACCCTTACTATGACCTCTCACATACTAATTAAAGTGTACACACTAGAGCAGTCAGGCCTGGGTTTAATAGTCCGGATTTGGATTTGAGTAGGATGAATATGACACCAAAAGGAAACATTTTGCACATGTAACCACTCTTACAAAATGTTTATAAAACCTCTTACAAGCTGTTACATGCTGAATTAACATGTTCACGCCGGAGAGGTGAAGGGCAGATAGACTCGTTGATACAACTGTATTGGGCCATTAAAGATTTGATAATGCTACAATAGTTCTATCTTGGCTAGATACCCAATTCAGTTCACCTTCAACTGCATCAGATGGAATGGATTTATTTACTGCTTAAGGAAACTTTATAACCCTCTTTACACATGGCTAATTTTACTTTTATCTTGAAATCCAGAGGAGCTCCACACTTGACAACTATTGTTTTGTAACTATTAATAACCTAGCTTGTCTAGATACCTGTATTTATTTAAAATACTATCCAAGGTGCTTTTACCTGACTCTGCTAAACATATATCATTTTCCAATACATACAAATCAATTTTGGAATGTTCTCGGAGACCACTACCTTACACAATTTGGCTCCAGGAAAATTTTCAAGTTGTTCACAGACTTACTCTCTTTCTGAACTGTGTGAATTGGGTTGTTTTGCTTTTTCTTTGCTTTTGAACTTAGTTTTCCAATTTTGACCCCAGTTGTTTCTAGCATTCTCTAAGGGAGCTGGACGAATCGGCCTATTGCCAAATCGGCCCTCGGCAAATCGGCCCCCTAAAAAAGTCGGCCCTCAGCAAATCGGCCCCCTAAAAAAGTCGGCCCTCGGCAAATTGGCCCCCAAGTCAGAAACAAGCTGGAGAAAAACAACTATCCATCTTCTCCAAAGACAGGTTATAGTATGAACTTTAAAGTAACTGCAATTTGCAGTTCATTATATAAATAAAAGCAACTACTGTCTTATCTTGATGTAAGTGTAAGTCTCATTATTGTTACAAAACTCTATCACTAAGAACACAGCTTTAAACTCTGCCCAGTAAAATTTGCTGTACATAGCAATCTCAACAACAAATTTCCTTACCTCACATTATATGTCAGTCGGGTAATTTATCAAAATTGGTTCAATACACTTCAACGACTTCTACTCAAACAATACATTAAAACACTTCTAGTTTAACAAGTTATAGGTGTAACAAGACAGGCAAAATAAAAAACATATATTTACAATTTTGCATAATTTAAAATAATGTGAAAAACAGATACTTGTAATACTGCTTTACAAGTCAATCACTAGTATCAAACCTTAGTAACAGGCACTGTTTCTTACTTGTCAAAGGGAATTATCCAGTTCAGTAACTTAAAGAAAAAAGTATTAATCATAAATGCATTTGGAAGTTACTTTTAGTTAGATCGTTACCTGGTTCACTAATACAGCTACTCATGAAAATACAATTAAACTTACGTTTCTGAATGGCAATCTTTTTATATGTACAGCCTCTAAAGTTTTTAAAAAAATCCTGAAAAAGTTTCATCAATTATTTGAAGCACATAGTGTGTACATGTGTTCCCTACTCTGTGACTCTTTATGAATGACTCCATAAAGAGAGTTGCCTCATTTTTATACCTAAAGGCAACAGGAAACTGATTGCATAATAACAAACTAACCACTTATTTTTCTTCAACTGAGCAAATATCAAGCTTTCACTTGATAGCAGTGACATCTGTCTATTAAAGAAGATGTCAATGATTTTGTCTGCTTATGTCTGTGGTGTGGCACTGCTTTGTAAACAGCTTAATGTAGATAAATCCAGCATTATAACAATATCAAGTAAAATGCAAGTGGCAATACTAATATCCTATATAAGACATTGCACAATTTCTTATTCACATTGTAGCGTTTGGCAATGTTAAATTTGATCTAATTTGATTGATTGTATGTCTTTAAGGGCAACCAAAGGCAGCTATTTGAGACCTTAATCAATCATGACTAACAGTTTACAGTTCTTTTATGTCACAGAAAATCTATAAGATGATATTAGAATAATCTCAATTATTCCCACACCCAGTGCCATTTTTCAGACGTTTGCATGTGTTTCTGCAGTAACCTCAGATTTACAACAAAAAATCATTCATTTACATTGCAGGATTCAAATTTAGCAATAGATCAACATCATTGAAATTCTTTTTAGGGGTCAGAATGTGATTAAAACTATATCTGAATAGAATGCATACAACGCATAACAGATGTGCATAAAAGGTATCACAAAATGAAATGAAGCAGCTATGCTTTAATAGACTCTTTAATAGACTGCCTCTAAGACTCTAGGGTCAGTTGAAAAAGTCAATGATTGGGGACCAAAATTCAGGAAAAAGCATGTAAAAAATTTGGGTTGGTTCATCTCCCCTGCAGTAATGGTACATCCTGGCTTGTCTGGATCAAGATCCCGACCTGATTTGGGGTCAGGATGTTTTTCCCCACGACTAGATGGGAAACTGCCATTACAAGCCATAAATCCCTAACAGACAAGCCTTATCAGGCCATGTCGAACCATACTGACAAAGTGACAGGACTTGAGCATTGTCCCGATTGATCCCTGACTGGACTGATTAATTTCTTGAGTCGGGATCAAACCAACACTATATAAACCCCTTTGGCTGCCATAAATCATCATTTATCACTGCAAAGATGCCAGCTACATATCGGTGAGACCTCCTACAGAAGGTTAGGGTACTTTTTATTGAGTTTAATGTTTTGATTTTCATCATGATTTGCAGACAGGAAAGTACACATCTGAATCCAGGACCAGGACCTGCCCTACAGCCAGCACCACAGCAACAGCCACCACCCAGGAGAAGAAGAAAGCCACCAAACCCCTGGGTCATGCCATGATACTTCAAAGACAAGAAAAAGGATGCTACAGAACACTCCTGGCCGACTTAATACAGACTGATATCCCAGGCTACCAGAATTTAGTCAAGATGTCACCTGACCTCATTAAGAAACGCATTCACCAACACATCAGGAAGTCAGTCACCAATTTTAGGAAGCCCTTAGAAGTTGGGGTGAAACTGGGAGAATCTTACATATCTTTGAAGTATCACTGGCTGGTTGGCAGAACAACCATCTGTAAGTTTGACCCCTAGATTTGCCCAGCCATCCTTGCTGAATTCCAGGAAGAGTATTTGTGCTGCCCTACACACCCTGAAGACTGGAAAAAGGTGGAAAACTTCAGAACTAGATGAAATGTCCCCCATGCTGTAGGGACAATAGACGGAAAGCATTTTGCCATGAAGAAGTCAAAGAAACCTGGGACTGACAATTACAACTACAAGGGCTTCTTTACTTTCAATCTCTGTAGTTTGTTTTTGTGAAAATGTATTGATGTCTACAGGTTTGTATATAATCCAAAAAGATAAAAAAAACTACAAGGGCTTCTTTTCTCTTTTATTGCTAGCCCTGATCGATGCAGAATACAGAATCCTCTATGTAAATGAGGCTCAAGTGGATCTTCACCAAATGCACAGATTTTCAACAAAAGTGATTTGAAGGAGGAGATTGAGGATGGCATCTTGGGGCTTCTGCCACCTGAACTGCTGGGTTGGGGAGGTCCAAATTTGCCCTATTTCTTGCTGGGTGACAACACCTTTGCACTGATGCCATGGTTTGGGAACCCCTACAGCAGAAGACAACTCACAAGGGAAGAGAAAATAGCAAACTACAGGATCTCCAGAGGTAGGAGGGAGATGGAGAATGCATTTAGAATATTAGTGAGTAGTTCAGGTTACCACTTGGAACCATGGAGCAAAGGCCGACGGTTGTCAGAGACATTGTTTTTACATGTGTGGTGTTGCATAACATGCTGAAGACACACCAGGATGGAGCAGACAGGGCACCCACCTCATCAAATTATGTAGTGGTCCTACAAAATGAACTGGTGGTGTATGTGCCAGATGACAACTACAGGAATTTTTCGAGGGAGGCCAAACATCAGTGAGACCTACTGAAAGACTACTTAAATCATGTGGGTGCATTGACTGAGATGAGAGCTACTGTGGGGACAGAAGAAGCTGGCATCTGTCAGTCCTTTTCAAGACTACTCAATTATTTCAAGAACTTTTATTTTAACTGATGTTGCTTCCAACAAATTTCCCCAAAAATTCCAGTACATTTCCAACAAATTTCAAAACTACTTCCAACTAAACCAACTAGTCCCTCAACACAAGTTCTGTCCCACACTGAAACTCCAAATTTGTTAACTTTAAAAGATGCATTTTTTAAATGTCTTTTTAGGCAAATTTGCAAGATATTTCCAAGTTAAAAACCTTCTAAACTATCAAAATCTTTTCAGAAGTTCCAATTTTTTCAATTTTCAAAAGTGAAAAGATTATATCCAAAGGTCAAAATTCTATTCTACTCTATTCTGTACTTTTATGGTGCTTAATCTCTGCCAGGCAGACTAAGATGCAACACTAAAATCTAATTTCAAAAATTATCTATCCATAGCTGTTGCCAAGTACAATACCACAGAGATGCCGGATAGAGTGTATGCTAAGTTAGGAATGCCTTTTTGAAGAAATATGATTTTGACCTTTTCCTGAAACAAGCGAGATTTGGGGTAGAACAGACATCATAAGGCAAATCATTCCAAGCCATGGGAACATCAAAAGCAAAGCTGTGGTCAAAGTGTTGTTTTTTTTTATTTATGTACAGATGGAAAGAATTGAGGAACCTCCAAGAACCTTTTATCTGGACGGATGTATATTGTGCTATGTTTTCCTTAATAGACAAAAGATCATTAACAAAAATGTCAAAAATTCTTATAACGCAAAGTTTTTCAGACTTTTTGAGGTCCAATATTTCTGGGGGCCAAAGTTTTATTTTGGTTCTTTTGCCAAACTTTCATTTTTGGGCCAAATTTTTTTTTACATTATTATTCCAAAATTATTTCCAAAACTTTGTAATTTTTTTCAAAGTTCTTCAAAATATTTTAAATTTTTGAAGTTTTTTTTATAACTTCAAGTTTTCAATCACTCATTCACTCATTTTGTTTTTGTGTTTGTGTGTATTTGGGGGTTATTGTTTGTTGTGGGGAAGTGTAATGCTTCTTGTTTGGGGAATTTTTTTAAATAGCAAGCTGAATAATTGTTTTTTGGAAGATTTGGGTGGTCCTGATTAGGACCTATAAATTGTACATCAGTGGTCCTGAAAAGGACTGATTGAAAGTAACTGCAGTGGTACTATTGCTGCTGCTGCCTAGGGTCTGCTGTCTGCTGGGGAGGCTGAGGCTCGGCTGGTTGCTGTTGATATTGATGCTTCACTGTGGTGATTGGAGGAGAGGCAGCTTGTGGATGCATGTCACTTGGTGAAAATGGTTGCAGTATGTCAATCTGCTGGTAGCTCATGACTGACTGTAGATTCCGATAGAAGCTAGAGAGTCCTGATATTTCTTCACCTGTAGCAGAGGCAACTGACAGTGGGTTGAAGTGCTTTGTTGGGTCAGTGTAAAAGTAAGCGGGCTTGAAGGTCCAGGTTGTTGGTCATCAACAACTACAAAGGAAGTCAACTGCCCTCTTGGTTAATGCTGTCCTTTGGTTGGCACTTAACTCTGCTGAGCAGGTTGGATGAACTGGCTTCCTGGCATCTGGGTCTCTGGGATGGTTAAGATGTATTCCCTGGCAGCTGGCGCTGGCTGTTGTGGCTGCTGAAATGTCAGGTTGCTGTGGTTGCTGGGGCTGGTGGCTCTTTCCTCTACCCTGCTCTGGATGCTTGGTCTCCTTCCTTGGGTCGAGAAATGGTTACAGCATGGTTTTCATCTGTGCAAACTGGTCCGTGACCTGCTGGTCAACTGAAGAACAATGGCTGTTCTTCCTGGCCTTACCCTAAAGTGTTTGTTAGTCTTGTTGTACAACTCCTTGTGGTCTTTAACAAAGTCCACAATAGCCTCCTAGTCTGAGCCAGTCAGGTAGATGTTTTTCATATGCCCCTTCTTGTGTCTGGAGTGTGATTGAGATGTACCCGTCTCTCCTCCACCTTCTGTGTCCATTTCTGTGGCTGTGTCCATTTTCGGCCACTTCCTCCTCTGCTGAGTCTGTAGTTTTCACCCTCATGACTTCCTCCCTCTGCCTCTCCTCCCTCTGTTTCTGTGCCTCGTCCCCCCCCCCCCTCTCTCTTTGCTCTCTGTCCTCCATACTCCTCTGTATATTAGCAGCTGTATCCCCCAACTCAAACTCTGTAGGTGTGTCTGTGGGGATGTCTATCTCCCTTAACCTGCTGCCCTTTTAGGACTCCTTTTTCTTTGTAAAAGCAGCATTTCTAAAACAATCCTAACCATAAGTCAGCCAACTTGTATCCCAACACTAAATCCTAGTTAATTTGTAAAAACCAAAAGCCTTATCTTAAACATTGCCAGATGTAATCCATCAGAAGCCAGATTCCAAATGATGCATTATGCAAACCAGCTCGCCTTATAGTCATAGATTTCATAGCTGACAAGCCATTGGCTGGTAAAATGAGGTCGACTTGTAGTATACACGTCCTGGCTTGTTTGTTGCTGTAACTGCCTTGTTGGTTTCTGTTTACGGCTTGTCATGGTGTGTTCTTGGCTTGTCTTGCTGAAATGTTACCCACTCTACAGTCAAAGACTTGGAGACTTTCCAACTTGACGGGAAGTGACCAAGTCAGGTCGGTAATGTTTACAACAGGCCTGTTTCCTTTCAAGTAAGGTTGGTTGGTTTGTACAGCCTATCGGAAGGTGGTGTTCAGGTAGTTAACCACAACAGGCCAGGAAGTGCTTCCAGACAAGACAGTTACAGTATAGGACAAGATGGGAAGTGTCTCCAACAAGCCATAGACACCACGACAGGACAGTTACCATGTGGGCTAAGCCAAAGTCCGGATACAGAATTAGGATGGGTTGATATTTTGATAATCCACCATGACAATCCAGGAAACTACAACCTATCCTAACAGACTCTGTAAACATTCCTCCCAAACTCGAAAAAGCCACAGTTACCAAGAAGACGTCTCCAGTGGAACACCTCAATAAGCATCTTATGGGGAAACTGGAGACAATGTTGACTATGGGACAACTGTGAAGGGTTGTAAAATGACATAAGCTAGTGATGAAAGGTAGCCTACTATAAAGTGATTTGAAATTACTATAGAATGTTATACTAATTTCATGCTTTTCCAATAAGTTCCTTGATTTATCCCTGTATTAAAATATGGTGTTAAAGTCTAAACATGTTACGTAATTTTCAAATGTGCCTGGTTTTTGTACTATTGTTTTAAAAGTATATAAACTTTTGCGGCACAAAGCCGAAATATGATCGCTTTTGGATGTTTTTGTCATGCAAAGATAATATTTCTAGTTTTTTTCTCGTACATCTAAGATCCATTACCATGATGATTTACTTACTTATCCCCAGATCATACAGTGGTGAATTTTAATGTTGAATATCAATGAATAGTGAATAGATGATGAATTCCTCATTATTCCCCTTCGTTTTCCTCTTCATTTTTCTGATGTTCAAAAGTGTCACCATTATTCACCGATAATAAGTTCCCCACGCTGATTCACCACAATAGGTAAAATATATTTCCATGTCATAGCTCTGCCATAGGTTATTAGTCATACTAGTTTCTTATTCTCAGAAAGTTCACCCGATATTCTTACTTGTTAACAACTATTTTTTCCTTGTGGTGGAAGATTCTGCACTGATCTCCTTCATTCTCTCCTACCCATAGCTAATTCACAGGGTAATTGTAGAAAAATTGTCAGATATCTTCACCAGGTCATGGGGAATTTTTAGTATAATCTTGCTTTGTTGAGGCTTAACCTCAAGACAGTTGAAAAATGTAGTATAACTTTGTGGTAGTAGCAAAATCTTTTATCACGTGACCACACTTTCTTGCTTTTATTTCGGTAGATTCTGGTGAACTTCAAATCGCCTGTATTCTGCTATAGTGGTCAAGATTACCCTGGCACCCTCTCCAGTATGTGACCTAAGCATTACTTACTTGCTTTTTACCATGTTATAGGAATAGCACTGAACTAATAATGGTATATACAGATTATAGTTCCAATTCATAAACCACAAAGGTGAAAGTCTAGGTTGTTTATTTCATGTAACCATGGTAAACGTCTGCATATAACATGGTTTCTCGGGTGTGTGTTTTTTTATTTTACTATGTTTAATAATTACAAATCTTTACAATAAGATGATGTTGTTGTGAACCTTATACTTTGCAGGGGGGTTATTATTGAAAGAGCCAATAGTTTACCTATCTCTAGGCCAATCAGATTCACTTACACAGCTATGTTATGTTAGAATAGAATAGAATGAAGACTCCTGAGAAAATAAGAAAGAAATATATATCAAATCACTCATCAGTGATGACTTTTACAATTTTTACGATATGAACTCACTGTATTTGAATTAACACATTTTTAGGGTCATATTGATGTATTTAGTATGTTTACATCTCATTCAGAGGTACTCAGTGGCCTAGTGGATAGCAAGTTTGGCATCTGTCTCCTCTGTGTGGGTTTGGCTCACACCAAATGTCAATGCTGACGACCTGTCCGAATATAACCCTGGCTGTTGAACATCACGTAAAACCCCAACTTTGAACTTTATATCTCATTCACTCTAACCTTGCTTGATTTGCGGCATCTGTACTCTTATGAGGGTCATTTATATAGGTTATACTTTGTGGAGTTAGGTGAATGTTGTAATCGGTGAATCATATAATCTTATCTAATCTACTGTTTTTCAGGCACAATATCTTCCCCACAAAGGGGAACTCAATGCACTATAGTAACAAATACATTAGTCATAAGGATAGTCGAGGGGCAATCAAGGTCAGTAGTCCAGAGTTATGGGTGTGACCAAAGGGAAGGAGACTAGGTGGGGAAACTGGAGTTAAACACAGGTGAGTTTTGAGGTGTTTCTTTAAGGATGTGACAGAGGGACTGTTTATTATTTGTATAGGGAAAGAGTTCCAAAGGACTGGGGCATAATGACTGAAAGAATTCGAAAATTGTTTGTTTGATTTGTGGACTGTTCGTTCAAAGGTGGAGATATGAGGGAACTTAAGCATAGGGCTGCTGCGTGTTGTGTTTCTGGAGGTGTAGGGGTCAATTAATTCACTTAGGTAAGCTGGTTGGCCATGGTTTAGAATTTTGTATGTGATGAGACCTATTTTGAATTGTACCCTGTGCCTGACTGGGAGCCAATGGAGTTTTTTTCAATTGAATAATATGGGAGAACTTAGAGGAGTGACAACCCTGCAAAGTGCGTTTTGGACCAGCTGCAATATTTTTAACTCAAAATCGGTGAGTGACACAAACAGGAAATTGCAGTAGTCCAATATGCTGCTGACCAAAGCATTTGCTTAAAGGACTGATGTTTTAAGGTTGAGAAGGGAACGAATTCTGTAGAGATCTCTAGCATAGACTCTAGTAGACTTTATGACTTGCAACACGTAGTCTGAAAGAGTTAAGTTAATAATCAAACACCACTCCAACGTTCTTGACACTTTGTGCTAGTGAGACCTGATTACCAAGAATATTGATTGGGGAGTGCAGAAGGAGTCGTTTACGGTTGTTTTTGGAGCTATCAAGATAAATTCAGTTTTATCAGGGTTTAGTTCTTTAATGTTTGTATAGAATGGTAGAAATTTGCTGGTGAGAGTGTTATGTATAACTATGCTGCTACTTTAAGCCTACCTAATCTTACATTGATATAATCTAACGGCAGTCATTATAATTTAATGTATCAACTACTTGTATGCTAATGTGTATCGCCTATTATTGGCGTAAGTCAATCTATTCATAAATTGAGACTGTACGTATTTATACTTGCAGTAACAATAGCTATTGTAGCAGTAGAAATGTCTATACCAAACCAATGCCCCTCGATGTGTGACTGTGTGCCAGTCGAGGAATTGGGGTGTGTGTGTGTAGCGGGGTGTTACTGTTATCACTACATCCCTCTTACTTAGAGGTACCACAAATCTCAATATTTTTGAAATTATGCATGAAAGTGTCATATACAATAGCACAAAATGAATACCTTTTCTGTAGAAACACTGATAAACACTCTTTCAGACAATGACTTACATTCAGGGAGACTGTATGTTTTGAAATCATAATGCCCTTATACATGGTGGACAGAATGAAAGAATGTTGGAGGAAGTCCACATCGGCCCGTTAAACCATGCTACAATTAAATCTGACATGAAAGGCTAGGGAATTGAGAACTTAGAATTACTCAATGTTACTTGAAGCGTGATATTCAACCACAAATAATATCCAGGTTTTTCAGTTTTTATTTACTTTTTAACCCCGACAGCCTTTTAAGGCTGTGGGGGTATCGTTTTCACCGATGTTGTCTGGATGGGTAGGTTGGAAGGCAAGGGGGGGGGAGCTTGTCTGGGCGGTATCTCAGAGACAATGAGGCATTGGATATTGATGCTTTTGGTAGAAACATTGATTTGGAGTGTAGGTGTGCAATGTTATGGTGTGACCTTGATTTGACCTTTGACCGTGCAGTAGTGACCTTGACCTTTAAAATCTTGTCCGGGCTATATCTCAGAACCCGTAAGGAGTAGAAAGTTGAAACTTGGTAGGGACATTTGTTAAGGTAATAATACTACAACATCATGGTGTGACCTTGACTTGACCTATGACTTTGTAGTAGTGACCTTCACCTTTATAATCTTGTTTGGCCTATACCTCAGAATCCTTAAGGGGTACGAAGTTGATACGTTTGGACATTGGTTGAGGGGTATATTTGTGCAAAGTCATGGTGTGACCTTGGTGTAACCTTTGAACTTGGCTCTGCCGAAATGTTCTGTGGGGTGTGCTCATCTCTGGTGCTATTTATTTTTAGTGAGCAATTGTCACACAATTTTAAACATTTTGTATATTTTAGCTAAAATTGATAATATTTCTAATTATACAAATACAAGGTTAACCATTTAAAATGTAAACAAATGTAAATTATTATTAATATTATTATTATTAATTTCACAAGACAGGAATGTGGTTCACTAAAACAAATACTTGGGGGAATACAAAAAGATTAATAGCTGTTTTACTACCCAAGGACACATAGATATTATGTTCTCATTTTATGTTGCTTTATTTTAAATTTAGTCCAGTGTAACACAAAGGGCTTATTTACCACCCAATCATACATGGGTGTCGATTCAGTTTGGTTTGTTTTGAATCGATCAAGCAGTTTCGGGAATATTGGGGCCTCATCCAATGAACACCATATTTAAAATTTGATATCAATCATCACAGGAATGACACCGGGAAAGTTGTTTTAAATATATTAGGGGAGTATTGAGTCATAGGGTATTGTTATTGTGTCAACATCATCCCCACAGTGTTACCACACAGTGACACCCATTTAGACAGCCTAACTTATGGCAAAGTCCAGGATAATTTTCTATCTTTCCTATTGGAGAATCCAACCTTAATGCTAAGCAAAAATCAGTGTTTCACTTCTACGCCCCAGCACTGTTATTATTACCCCATCAGGAAATATGAGATGTAAGTGTGAAGGTTTTAAATATATACATCCGGATCCATTTTGACAGCCGCTAGGATGGTTTTAAAACATTCAAATTAATTGCGGCATAAAGTTGAAGGTTTGGTCTGATGATAATCTACATGTCTTTCCACATGCATACATGTTAAAACTATGTGCCGGGGTGACAAGTTGGGTGTCACCCCACTCAGCATGGATATTTTTGAAATCTGTTCTTGTTAATTGACCTCTGCGAGGCATTGGACACTAGTGACCTAATTTCATTGTCTAGTTTGCGCCAATAGCGGCCATATTCACTTAACATTTTGATTTCAAGCTGGCAACACGCCTGTTTTACAAGAGAAAAGAAATTGATAACTATTTTCGATTTCTTTATTTTATGTCTAATTGTATTGGAAACTTGGAAGTTTAATTGATACTGAAACTTTTAAGTTTCAGTGTTTTGCAGATTACAAGATGAGTGGCTGTTGACAGAAGGACGTGTGCCAGTTGCTGTCCAGGTCCATAGGGACTTATTGATATTCACTCTCTATGAGTCATGCACGTGTAGCTCTGAGTGTCTGGAGCCTCAGTTAAGGGCTTTTTCAAGTCTATTTTATACATTTCTTTGTCATCAATACATTTCAACCACTGTTTCGCGTGCATGAATCACAGATAGTGTTACCATCATATATATTTTTAGTGCAATCATGCTGAAAATCTTTTTGACTGTAACAAGTGTTGGGAGGCACATGAAAGGCCTATCAATCCCAGAAGGATGACGGCTTGATCCTGCCCTCCATATCCAAGCTGGAGCAGTCCAAGTAGATCCAGGCAGAAGGTGATGCTAGGATCAGACAACTCCAATCTCGCAGTGAACAAGGCAAGTTTAAGTCTCAGAAGGGGGGGGGGGGGGCGGCTGATAATATCTATGTCAAAAGTGAAGTCCCTGGCCACACAATTTCATTTGGGGTGGAATTAATAAGACTAGAGTTTCATATGATGCCCTATCCATGAGCCAGTGGGTGGCGGGAAGAACAAGACCCACAAAACTCGTGATCACATGTTAGATTACTTAACAGACCTCATGGAGGACAGCCATGATTTTGGATGGCAGAATGCTAAGGGAAGTCATACTGTCCTCCTATGTAAAATGGAGGACAACAAGATAACATGGGATGAAACTAACAAAATTGATAGAGTTAGAAGGATCCAAACTCTCGTACCCAAGGTCAAGTTAAAAAGTCAAATGATAAAAAGCCCCTCCCATGCAGGATTTATCAACGTGACACCTGCTCACATGGGGCAGATCATGAAACTAGTGGCCAAAGGTACCTGCACATCAATCGCCAGTAAAGCTCAGCCCGTAACTCTAGCCAGTACCATTGATAAATAGATTTGCACCCTTGTGCAGGGGGGGGGGGGGCGGGCGGGTCACACTCACATATTCAAAATCAAAACTGGGATTCGCAAAAACTTCAAAACCCCTCCTTTCCTATAATTCCACGGCTAATCTGTCAAATGTGTGGGCTTAACCCCCACTCAGCTTGTAGTCTCATTAGTTCTTTATAAGGTCACTTACTTCAGTTAAATTGAAATCATACTTCTGTAAAACAGGCTTCTGACATTTTCTTGCCTTCTCTTAAGTTTTGCCTTAAATTATGTTAACATTACACATATATATTACTTTACTACATATGCCTCTGGCCTGCTGTTAAGGCTGTCCCTAAAGTGTTAATCTTAAATGTATTTTTTATTTACATTTTACAAATTCAGTAGATATAATTATTGTGTTTTACTAATGTTCTTGAGTATGTAAATATCAGAGTTAGAGATAACATAGTATAAAATTAATAAATCCCAACACCTGTTTATATATATTGTGTAACCCTTCTTCAAAATTAGAATGCTGCAGAAATAAGTTCCTACTGTAATGTTAAATTAAAAATGAGAATATTATGCACACATCCCCACTGTCCAGCCACATTTGGTCTTCTCTGTTAGAGACATTTTAAAAATTGGCATTTTCACATTGGCAACCTTTCTGGATAAAATGATGTTTCTACAAATGTGTAAATTGCTCTCGATATAAATACCAGCAAATTCTAATATAAAGTGTGTTAAAGTTTAAGCCCTATGCTATGAGGAAATGTTATCATGTTTATAACCTCATCAAATTTTAATGATACATTAACAGCTCGTTAGACTTAAACTAATATACTTTCTCATAAAAGAAAGGAATGTTTTGCAAAGAATAAACAACAATAAATCTTGCGTTTCTTTTTTGGTTGAGTATAATAAATAAATAACGGGAGAGTAAACTTCCCACTGAAAATATTCATATTAAATTACACTTGTTTTAAAACAAGTTGGAAGGATGACACATGATTTTATGATGATTAATGAGGTATGGTAATATATGTACCTCTTATTTGGTCGTTCATTAAACTCCATTCCAACTTATTAAAACGGTATTCTGTGAATTCTTTTTCTTTCAGATTTTCTGTTTGTCCAAATCGTGTCCTTAGTTCTGTTTGCTCAAGCGAGACATAGTATGTACAGTTAATTCAAATTATTGTCCAGAATACACAATGAAATTGGGGATATTCTTTAACTATATTCTCTGTTGACATTTGATCTACCAATGGAGAAAACATATATTATCTTCCACTAATTAGTATTTGCCAAGGAAAAGTTTGTTTGCATCAAAGATCTCAGGTCTACATTTCAATCAGTTGTAAATGTGTAACTTAATACCCCCGTTCCACTCCCATGAATTTGACCCTCTGACTCCTGTAATTTTATTTGTCGTATGGCTGGCAACTCCACTTTTTTCATACATGTTTTAAACGCAAGCCCGAATTTTAAGGGAATTTTTACTATTGCATTCATAAGTAGTATTGAAGGTGTTGGGCCTTTGTGAAAGTATTGCACTCTTCACGTGCTCTTGGTTCAGTCATACAACCCACATTTTTACTCAGACCATGTTAAAATTGGCTGGGTCTTGCAATTGGTCGGGACAGTGGAACAGTGGGAGTAAGCTTGATTTAATTGATAAAAGGACACAGAACTACCAACAAATAGCTCCAATTCGGAGAATAGATACCCTTGTATTACCTGTGTTCATTTTCAGAACAAATAAATCATTACATGGATATGGAATCAACCAGTGTCTTACATTGAATGCAAATTTGGCGTAATATCCGATAAACTTGAATTTTAAATTTTAAATTTTTTCAAAGAAGACAGTTACAACTAGTTATTGTATTCTGTTTTGAAAGGAGTTGAAGGTTTTAAAATGACAACAGGTAATGTATAAGTTGCATTTAACACACAGCAAGCAATTATTTAAACAGCTATTCAATCTTTGTTACATGTTGAAGTAGCTCAAATATAACAAATGATAGTCTGGTGCTGTTACTGTCAAAAACTAACATGACAGCAGTTAACATTTTAATTACAAATTTTAATTACAAACCTCGCTTGTGGATCATTGATCTAGATTAACTTTGAACATAAAAAAGTCACTGAATGACCACCAACCTTATGTGAACTATAACTATGTGGATAGTTTCAGAGTTGTGCATGTAGATATTGTAGAAAAATGGGAAAACAGTTCTGGATTCACAATCCAGATCAACTCAACCATGTGTAGACCCCACAGTGTGTGATAATATGACCCAAATGTTATGAATAGTTTTGAGTTATACGTCAGATATAGCCCAAAAGATAGAAAAGCAATTTTGCGTCATCTGTGATCTAGTTCTTAATCTGAATTATGTTTGAGGACAGACGCAGGCAAATCTCATCTTGTATGAAAATACTATCTTGATATAATTTATAGTTTTCGAGTAACATACGCTGACAGACATACAGAGAGGTGGAGGCGATTACAATATCCTGACTCCTCCTAGGTTGGACTAGTGGTGAGACACTTGTGTTCCACCTCTTAATTTCTTCAACCAAATATTAACTCTGATTTGGGGAAAGTCCTCAGATTCTTGCTAATGCTGAGTAATTTACTATACAATATGTCAACGAAACTACATGGATGAATTTTTCATTGCCCCTAAAATTTGTTTTCACAATATGAAAACAATAAAAGGTGTTGCAGGATCCAGAGACGTTAATGTCAAAAATGACAATAAATAAAACTCTAAAATGAATTAAACAGTTGAACACACTATTATGACGTCACAATGCAACATTTTAGCTCCACATGTTCCCAGTGAGAGAGAATGTATCAGTACATATTTAGATCAAGGACATTGCAGCAGTAACTTAGCTGTAAAATATTGGTAAAGTGATAACACACGATTGTTACAACCATTAATGTATCAATAACCAATAATGTATTTGCTAACCAATAATGTAGCAAAAATTGACCAAATATATATCACCAACCAATAATGTATCAAAATTAACCATTATTGTATAAATTCTCTAACCAATAATGTAAAAATCACTTGCTCCAATAATGTAATCAACAAGTAAGCAGTAATAATGTATCAACCATTAATGTATTAGACAACATTTGAGTTCATGCTAAACACTCATTTCCCACAGATCAAGAGCATTTATGTGTTATCCTCTTTGATTTACAATTTCCTCAGTATTTAATGAGTATTTGTTTCACTTGTTTTAGTTTTATTTTAAAACTCAGGCAAGGATTATATGCTCAGATATTAAAAAGTCAGATTATCAAGCTATATATAGGCTTCAAAATTCAAATTTACTGTCTTATTTCCCGTTCAACAGTCACGGTCATATTCACTTGTGGGATTCGAACATACACAGAGATGGCAGCCTGGGATTAGATGCCAAACTTGCTTACTACTTGGATCCCAAGGACTCTACGTGCACTTCAAATATGCAAGAACTATTAATAATTTCTAATCTTTGCATACTGAAAGGTGAAGTTAACAAATGAAAAGCCATTAGTGTTACAGCTACCCAATAAAATGTCCCAAAATTGTAAGAGTACCACTCTAGGATTATTCATGTTCAAAATTTTATTGAACCGGGTGAGCATTTGATGGGGAAACTGTGTCACTGGGGATGTTGTTCAATGGAAATCTTTGGTCTTCAGTTTGAAGCTATTTTTTTAATGTTTGCAACTTAGACGGAAAGAAATTTGGCTGTTGTCTTGTGCATTAACAGTGATTAAAAGATGTGCATACTGGTACCCATAGATACATTCAGGTATCTAACCAGAAGGCAATGCAAAGAGCCTTGCTGTCATTGGCCTGGTGCCAGAGTACATACAAGATTTATGTGCTACTCAGTCTGCAAGCAAGCTTACTTTAGATATATATTTAGATTTGTGCAAATGATCTGGAAAGAAAACATCAACTTTGAAAAAGGGCATATTCTGCCAAATACCCTTTGATGGTAAATTGATAAATAATGTCAGCCCAGTTGAAGTAATATTGTATTATAAATTATCTGAAAACAGTGCATATTTGTTGCTCAAGAGATGTGTATTCAAAACATGTGTAAGTAACTGGATGCATGT
This sequence comes from Sabellastarte sp. h YS-2021, assembly GCA_964017235.1. NCBI lineage: Eukaryota > Metazoa > Annelida > Polychaeta > Sabellida > Sabellidae > Sabellastarte > Sabellastarte sp. h YS-2021. The sequence goes on along the minus strand of OZ024927.1, from coordinate 160,443,655 downwards.
TGTGCTGTTGACATAATAACAGTGGTTTGCAAATTTGTTAATACAAGTAATATTGTTGGAAACCAGGGATATTATGTGATACACTTTCATACATATTTATATACTGATTGCAGTCATTGTTGCATTGAAACAGATTATGGATGCTCTGAAGTACAGTGACCTATGGTTTATTTACTTTTATATCAAACAGCCCATTCAGCATGCAGGTTTAACAATAGTATAACAAGGACAGGATTTTACATTTCACATGTGACCAATTTTTGAAGGTAATCAAAGACTAGCTGTAACAAATCTTTGCTTATGACACTATCCCGGATCTATAGAGCTATAGTTTTATTTATGGTTTCAAGTTAAACCTATGCCCCAGCTACTGGTTGGCAAGTTTCATTACTTTTAATGCTAACACCCTTAATTGTGTTCTGTTGAAAACCTCAGCATATGAAATATTTCCTAATGCATTAATGGTTGACACATTATTGCTGCTTACATGTTGATATGTTATTGGAGCAAGTGATTTTGACATTACTGGTTAGAGAATTGATGCATTAATGGTTAATTATGATACATTATTGGTTGATGATACATTATTGGTCAATTCGTGCTACATTATTGCTTAGCTGATACATTATTGGTTATAGATATGTTAATGGTTGTAACACACGATCCTCATGCCACTTCCTCCATTTCAGACCTGTTTCCCGATACTTTTGTGAGGGTAATACTTCTGATAATGAATCACAACCTGACTCATTACTTCCGCCATTGTAATTTCTGTGCATTTGTCTGTGTGTTTGTTTGCAAAATTATTGACGGATTTGATGTAATTTTTAGGAAATCTTAAAAATGGCACAATGATCCAGCTGATTAGATTTTTGTGGTGATCAGCATCACTGTCTGGATATTTTGTTACATACAATAAAGTTTTACATGTAAAATGGACATCTGGCCCAATAACACATTTCTATATACATGTAATTGTATATAGAATTTTTTTTAGTTTACAGAGAATGTCCTTCTTTTTTAATTTGATTACAAAACAATATTTACAATTTACATAATTACGCTGACTTTACCTTTAGGTCAAATTTAAGGTGGTCTCAGTTCAAGTACTAAGGCCACCTTGAATCCAAGTTCAATTAGGGTTATTTTAACTCCAGGGGGTTAATAACATGACATGGAAAAGGGCGGTTACCCACTTGCCCCTATTTTACATGTTATAGGTTCATATTTAGAGCCTGGCCCTAATATCATAAATGTAGTTTTGTTGTTTAGAAGGTAGGGTCTAGACCTTTACACTGCTATCTATTAGCCCAAAACCTACATTGACCGGCGAGATATGTACATGTGTTTGCATCTCACAAAATCCAACATCAGATTTGTCACTAATTTTTTTTCAACCTTCTCAGTTATGGTTGGTTATTTACATGTGTCTGAGTCCAATTTGCAACATCCAACATCCGTTGATATGTTGCCCCCAGACACAACTTGGCACAACTTGAAAAAAGCATATTTTTTTCATTTTTTATGTATAAATACTATATATTTATATTTATTTAGATATGCATTGACACAAGCACAAGACATAAATCGACTTTAACAAAAAAAATGAAGTCAGTTGACCTTTTACAGTGCTTTTGCAGGCGCGATAATATAATTTCTACTTTAAATTAGCACCCCAAATTGGCATAAACGGCGGAATCTGCACACAGAAATTCCCAATATCAATTAATTTATTTCTAAAGTCACTCTAGCTTCCTTACATGGTATACAATAGTGCACGGATGTTGCCAAAGATTACCAAATGATAATGAATATTCTGTTCCCATTTATGCAAAGTTGGGGCGTGTGCTAAGTTCTGGTATGAAGTAATAAATGTATACCTCAGTTCCTTGCTATTTTTGTTACATCTTTCTATTTTGCAGAGAGCACTGCATTGGCTGTCTATGGGTCAACAGCTGTTCTTCAAGGTAAAGTTAGAGTGATGTTTTGGAAACATTCTTTTCAGTCATAACCTAGGGGCCTCAGTGGTGGAGTGGATAAGACACATACTTCCCATCTATGGGGTCAGTGGTTCAAATACCAGACCGGACCCTAGGTGGGAAAGTTGGTAGTTGCTTACTGATGCCCAGTAGTTTATAGTGCAGAATCATGGCAAACTGGTATGTAGCGGTTTCCTCTGCCATTAAAACTGTCTCATGATACAATGCTTTTCAGATAGGCTTTCAGTCATATCCTCTCATGGAAAAACCTATACAATGCTTTTCAGGTAGGCTTTCAGTTATATCCTCTGGTGTAAAACCTATACAATCCTTTAGCATTTAGGTTTAGCGTCTTAACCTACTTTCTCAGCCTAACTATGATGAACCAGGGTGACTAGTTTACAAATATTTTTGTATTTTATGTTAAGCATTTACACAAATGCATTTCTACTAGGAAGAATACAGAAATTATATATTTGTACAAGCATTGGTCCATGCTCTTGCGAGGTATTCTTTCAAGCAAAAACTATTTCAGAAACCCTAGGGTCTGTGTCTGTTGAAAACCTTCACAAAAGTTCACTTTATACTCAATAAATATTAAATATTATAACAAACTTACTTGAATATATATAGTAATAGATGTTGTGTATATATTATATTTTTCATAAATATATGACCAATAATATAGATTACTAGAAAATTATAAACACATGAATCAAAGTAGATTAAGGTACATAAACCTTTTGCAACAAGTAGTTTTCAGCCTTTGTCTGAAATCCACCAATTCGCATGCTCCCTGCTAATGACTACTTCTATTTGGAGATGGTTTTGTCATATACCACAGAAAAATGAGATACAACTTTTTGTATTATTTTAATATGAAAGTACAATATTATGGTTATAATTTGGTTTGATTAATAGGTTGATTGGTCATTGATTAATGGCTTCAACGAGGTGTATTTGTAATATGGTTCATTAAAAGTGTTGAACTGATAATGAAATGTAAAAATGTAAGTGTAATCATTTTGAAAGTCCTAATTAGAAAACAAATTGATTTTAGGTGTCATGCAGAAAGTATTTTGTATAGGCGAATGGTTTTTCATATATGTATATACATATTTTGAAGGTGCATTCTAATATTTATATGACCAATTGTATCAGTTCTTCCAGGTTTTATTATTTTCAACAATAAACACTGCAATGAAAAAAGTATCTTTCAGCCAAATTTTGCACCTTTGGATTTTTCTTTGAAAGTGATTATTACAAAAATGTTTGTGGGTTGATTGGAAACGTTGCTAATACCCCTTTCAAACTACAGCCTGTATAAACTGCAGTTAGAAATTTTACTTGACAGCCGAACCGTCTCCAAGGACGCGTCATATCTTCCACGATTTGATATACATAAGGGGTGGGTACTGTGATGTCACAGTGATAACTGTGGTTTATAGACAGTAAAGGACAGTGATGCTACTCCCTTTGAAGGTGGTGACTTATTCTTGTTTCGGTATCAGGTGTTCATTTGACGGCTGCATAAGCTGCATGGAGATTGCCTCTCTATGGTAGACATTTGTACTACTGTCCTCATATTGTTACACACTGTTTGCCATCAGTTGCTATCTGACTCATAACTTATTAAACCTTCAGTTATCATATGGAAAACATATCTGAAATGTATTGACAGGGACTAACATACACAGACACAGTGACAGTGGCAGGGTGGATAACAGATGGTGACTAATGAAGACTGATGGTGACCAACAGGGATTCAGAGACGGTAGTTTTGAACATTTCAAAACTTCCGTGGGACGGTCAAGGAATGGGATGTTTTGCCACTGTATCAGTTTACAGACAATTCAGAGGCAGATACAGGATTTTTCAAAAGGGGGGGGCGTGGGTTGTCGCGGGTATGGATATTTCATCCGTGGACATTTTGTAGCGGGACATATCACACAGTGCATGGACAAAATGTCGGCGGACAAAATACTGGGGGACAAAATGCCAGTCAAAATTGCAAGGCCATTTTATGGGACAGGGAGGGCAAAATGGCAATCTTATCAAAAGACTTTATATATGATACTGATGGTCAAGTAAACTGAAAAAAACCTCTAGCAGAAAAAAACCTCCGTAAAAAGCTGCAGTAGAAAATACCTCAGTATAAAAGCCCTTTAACTAAATGGTACATAACACATTTACACAAGCCCTGCCAAATAGTGTACCATGTAACAAAGGTTTGGGGATTTTCCACTGGGATTATTTGTTCATACACTAGCTTTCTAGTGTGACTTTTTTCTGCAGTTTCTTTTTTCCTATTGGGGCTTTTTCTACACTCAATTGTCAGACATGTACAGCAGTTTACTGACATGAAAAAAACACATGGAACCTGTGATAAACTTCAAAGGGACTTCCCATAATAAACAACGGTATAACTGAAAAAATTGAGGGAAACATACTTGAATCTAAATTTATATGCCACAATGTTTCTTCCACATTTTTTTTTTTAAATAACTAATTCTTTCATTGTTTTTCTTTAAAAGCACAAAAACCAGTTGATTAAATTTGATGAAACATTTTCAGCATTTTACTTTTTTTTTGCAATTTAATCTTATCATAGCTACTGTAGCAAATTATAACTGAAATATAGAAGTGCAGTAAAAAATTATTAATTGGGGTGATTTCAGTTTTGTATATTGTGTATCTCATGTTTAAAACATACACTGGTAAACAAAGGTTAGTAAACAAAGTCATCCACAAAAGATGTAATCCTCAGTTTGTTTGAGGATGAGACCTAACATAGTACACACACAAAAGAACCTAATCCCCTTTAATAATGGACAGTGACACAGGTATAATGACTGTCAGGTATATTACCCCATTAAAGACAGATCTTGGGGTGGGGGATTTGGAGGGGGCGTGGACAAGGACAAAAAGCCCCATGACTAAAGTTTCAAACTCTGAAAGGGGGAGCGTGCGCCCTCCACTTCCCACCCCCCACCCCCACCCCTAGATCTGCCACTGCAATTGTCAGGCTCTAGTGGAAGGACACTGACATTTTGTCTAACACCTATAACTGTGAGTTATACCGCCTGTAGTGTGAAAGGGGTATAACTGACATGCATTTAGCTGCTGAACTTTCTGCAATTATTCATTTTACTGACGCAAGCAATGTCTCTGTCCTAAGGCTGCAATAGTTGTTGGATCACATTCTTAAAGAAAAAATTATAAATTACACATCAGACTGAAAAGGTCAATAATGAAGATTGGTTTATCTGTTATATCATCTCAGCTTGTTTAAAATGACATCCGGCTTCAACAGCTTCATGCAAGTTTGCTGCATTGGTGAAAAAAAAACAATATTTTCTTGCCATTCATGTGCCAATGTACTCAAGTCTGGAATATTGAGGTTGGAAACAAATCTACATGTAACTACCACGTACCACGTTTTTTTTTATTTCTTCTGATTTTCTCAAGGAAGGACCTTGTTTTCTATTACTTTTTTATGTTTGACAAAACATCACACGAATTTGTCGACATCACATCTTGGGCATTCTTTTTTTCATATGAAATAAAATTATTTAAAAATCACTCTGTGTTGATTTTTGGCTGAAAAAACAATAAGTTTTTTATTAGTTTTGAATAAATTCACCAAGATTTCTTTAATGGTCAGTTTCTACTTTTTAGATTAATACTGATTGACAAATTTAAGAAATAAACTTGGACTATCCAAACTCATTACATAAACCAGCAAAAGATGATGCCAAGTGAAAATGTGTGACTGTATTTTGTATGCAAGTTTGCTTCACATTGCCTCCAGTTAGGTCAAGTCATGAATAAAACCCCAGTTGGGGAATAATATTTTTATTCATTAACAATTACTAATCTATAATTTTATTTACACTTATAACATGTTTACTAAACTTATGTTGACATTGAAACTTGGCCATTGACCAGATATTTACATATTTTACAGGTATTATGTCAATGGCAAGTACAGTTTAAAATATATCATTGATTGCAGTACAGTGGCATAGCTATGCAGCAGTTTGAGGTGACCCTAAAGGATGTTTAATACTGCAATTTTAAACCAGAATGATTATGAATAAGTTAGGGTGGCCTTAGCTCCAGGCTTAGAGAGAGTTAAGGTCACCCTAAAGTTTGAGTGTTAAGGGTGGAATTTTGAGGTACTGAGAGTTTAAGGTAACCTCAAACTGAAGATTTTGGTATAACCTGTGAGTTTAAGTTAAAGTTTAGATTGAAGATTGGTGTTTGAAATTTTACTCACAGGTAAATTACTTATGTAGAATTTAGTTACAAATTTTAATTTTTTATTTAACAATATACAGAGAAGGGGATGAGTAGAAGTTTGATTTGAGAGCCCCCATACGGGCTGAGGTGAGAGGTGAGTAGAATAAAAGTTAGATTAAAAGCCATAAAAGTATTTTCCTTATGTGGAAGATGTGTGTGAGATAAAAGACAGTAAAACAACATTTTAAAATTAATAAAACACAACAGCTGGCCGACCTGTTAACGACCTTGGAGAGTCACAACAACCAGACATAATATCAGCCTTGTAATATATTAGTGCACATGGAAAATATATGTATTGTATGTATGATATCATATGCAAAGTTAAAAGGGCAAGGCCCCTTTACATACACATGTCCATATAATATACACAATGTATTTAAAACAGATTACAATAAAATAATGTTTTTGTCTCTAAAAGTCTGTGATCCAGGATCTGGGATGCAAACTAGTTGCCAAAACATGTATATAAGCCCCTTGTTTACACAGAGGCATGCATGCAAGTACATCTGGCCAACCTAAACTCAATGGCCATTATCAACTACACAGTTCAAAAAGTCATTGGCAGCAAATACTTTATAATATGACATAACAGTTCAGTCCATGACTGGTGCAGCCTGCAGTCGGAAGAGCGTGTCCTCCTTCGTCGCCACGGCCGAGAGTGAGCCCACGTGAAACCAGGCATCGTGTAACATAGATGGAGGTTTATGACGTCCTAAGTCATGCAGTGAATCACTCACTGAACTGAAGCACGTCGTCATATACAGGAACGACCTCTTAGGGCAGCTGACACAGGCCCCTCTGGGGATCTACTGGAAGTCGCGCTACCCAATACAGGGCTGAAGCAAGGCACGGATATCACACCATCATGAGGTTAAACAAGACTTTTACATGTTGCCATTAAAACTATTATGTCCTCGTGCCAGAACCACTCGGAAGCAGAAGGTAAGGCCCCAATACCTTCATCATTCCTCAGTACCGTAGACTGACTCTTGGGGAAGTGAAGCTTGAGAGATGATCCGTGCACATTCTGAGTTCAGCTGACTTCAAGGTCTGGTCACATTTGATAGCATCGTCTCTGATCACATATGATCATTTCACATATTAATCACACACATCACATATTACTTAAATATACACTACACATTTCACTGACATCCTACTGTTGAGGATGCTTGATACTACTCAGGCTTCGAACCCAAGACTTTATTATTGCAGAAGGCACGTCCATGTGGTGATTGTTGACATGTCAATATACCCGCATTCCACTGACTAAAGTTACCAACCTCCTTTATAATGCAATCCCAAGAGTTTTATTAGCATGACCTATCTCTTCGCTCATGAATGTCAGGGGTGTCATCAAGGTGACATAGACTAGAGTCCCTTCTTTTCCCTCTTAGGAGTGAGCACTTCAATCCAGACTGATCGTATCCTGTCTTTTCAGTTGCATCCGATCTTTTGTGTTGTTTCAACCTTTCTCTTTTGAATGCTTTGAGCTAACATATTCATATTGTTCACTCATTTCATGTTACAACCAATCTTCCCATAAAAATAGAGTTGAGTGAGAAGTATAATTATCCAAGTTTGCTGATCAATCATTTTTGCTTCTCAAGAATGACTGAGACAGATTATCATTAAGGATCTTGCTGGTTGGGTCATAAGACTTATGAATTTCTTAATACTATACATTTTTAATTGGGGGCAAATCATATGGTTTTCTAGAACATTCCAGTTTTTTTTTACCTTTTTGACAGCATCAGTCTTTGCAGGGGCTGACTTTAAAATCATGTTGTTCTTATGATTGTTCATGAATGTGAAATTCATGTATTGTGTATGTTTTACTTCAGTAAACTGTAACCCTTTTCCCACTTGGTACGATGTGAGGCCGAACCAGAATGGCTCTTTCATCTATGGGATGGATGTGAAGTATATCTGTCGACAGGACTATGCTTTTGTGGATGGTTCGGAGGACAGTGAGAAAACCAACACCTGTAACAGCAATGGACTCTGGAATGAATTTATTGAATGTGAAGGTTGGTGGCATTGTTTGACCCACCTGATCTTTGAAATTGCCCAATTTGTAATCTGTTCATACATTTTTACAACGGAACTGTGGTTTGGTCATTTTTTCATGTTGTCTGTGGCCATGTGAACATGACAACATGAACAATAATTTGTTCCGTTTTATTCACCAGATGAACAATATAGACAAAATATTTATCAAGTTTGTCTATACAATCTGTGAAATCAACCAAATTCATAAACTGGACAGTAAATGTTTCAGTTTTGTCCCATTCGTAGATATATTACAGAACATTTATGTTTTTCCTTTGAACATGATGTTACATTTTTAAACCTTTTTACAGACATCCATATCTTTTATTCATCCATATAGGACTACTGTATGATAATGTCTGCCCCAACTGGTACTACTTCTATATTTTTACTAAAAAATTGAAATGCCCTGGTCAAGATTGGAGAACCTTCTAAAATGGTAAAATCAAATGATTGGAGCATACAAAAGTATTTATAGATGACTGACAGACATATACACCCAAAACGTGTACACCCAGGTCAGTGAACACAGTTGTCCTAACTACTGAAGTATGAATTCTATTTTGAAAATACTTGACTAGCTTACCATGTAAGCTCCATGATTTATGCAAATTCAGCATAGGATGTTGCAGCATAACATATACAACAGCTATAGACAAAATGTGACTGTATTTTAAGTAATGAATATGTTAACGCTGATTAATACCACTATATGAATGTAAATGGTTTGAAGTTCTCAGAAAAGAACTTTTACGGAAGATTTTTTTACAGAATCCCAATGTAATTAAAACAAGTCAGATGTTTATTACCAAAGGTAAAAAGCTGTCAAATCTAGGCAAATTCAATAGTCTAAAAATACTAAGAAGCCAATAAATTCAGTTGGCTTTCCATATACTAAATGTAAAATAAGTTAATATTACAACAAGCAAGCCAATATGGATGTATTCCCTAGTAATATTATAGTACCAGAAATATAACATTATTGGGATGTTGACACTTGTAAAAGAATATGGTTATATTCTCTATCAACACTAGTTCCTTTAGTTAAGCCACTAGTTAAGCCTGTAACTGTGGTTCTCCTAATACCCAATATAGGGACATAAATTACCAATAGATAAAAAATAAATGGCAGATAGCTATTGCACTATGCCCCAGAGTATTTTAAAATCTGGTCTAGGAATATTTGCTCTGCCGTTTGTTAAATAAAGAAGGAGACTGTGGTCAGGTGGTTAATAAATTTAGAATTTGACACCCTCACCTCGGAGAGCTGAGGGTTTAATCTACTTCATTGCCACATTTGTGATTGACTGAATGAGTTCAGGTCTTAATATGACTTTACCTCTTGAATGAGAGGCAGATAAAATCCCCAACCTTGTCCATAGCCTTTGCCAGGAAGATATTGATGATTACTTTTTTCATAGAAATCCTAGATCCAGAAGCAGAAGAAATCTACTGGGCTCCAGTTGAGGCACCGGGTGCTGAATACTATGGATATGGAGCCATTGTGGGAATGTCCATATTTCTGCTTATGCTGATCCTTCTTGACATGGACATCTGGTACTACAGCATCAAACCATTTCTGAGGCCGGTTAGAAGACTACGAAGAAGACTGAGGAGATGGTGCAGAGAGGTAGGAAGCTACTACTGCTTGTTATTTTACGTCATTCAATGTGATTTGATTTTGTCAGGCACTTGATATGGTCAAGCAACTACAAGGCTTCAGGAAGTCACTCCTTCTCACAAAAGGGCGACAAAGGTGGCTGTTCTTCATATATGGACACAAGAACTTCCCGTTAGAGGATTAATCAATGTTGTGTACATGTGGAGTTAATAATATAAAACCAATAATAATACTTTTTCTTCATAGAAACTGTACCAGGGGTCCACATACTCAAGAACTGACTATCACAGGATGCAGGGGCCATGGTGGCAGAGTGGTAACACTCTCGCCTCCCACCTCTGAGGCCGGGGTTTGATTCCCGGGCACAGCCTCAAGTGGGAAAGCTAGTAGTTGCTTGCCATTGGTCGGCAGTTTACAGTACACAACCCTAACGAACTGTATGTACTGGTTTCCTCTGCCCTTCCAACTACCCGTCGTGATATGACCTGTACAGTGTTGAAAGCGACGTAAAACCCCAAATAAATAAATAAATAAATTAGAGGATGCATATCTATTTCACAAAATGCCATTGTAAATGCATATTTATTAATAATAATGATTCTCCTTATATAGATGTATTTATAATAATATTAATAATGCTTGTAATAACTCTCACTTGCAGAAATGCAACAAAGAAGGCTATGATTCAGATTCTTCTGATGACAGCTCCAGTGACGAGGATGAACCTCAGGACCCTGTAGAACGCTTTAAGATGCAGTTCCAAAGGGTAAAGCCCCTGTCACATTTCACTGCTTTGGCATTGCATTAATGCATTACTCGCACTTCTCCGATCTATGATCGCCAGTGTAACTCTGGAATGGCTTCACTGAGAAGATGATATGTGGGTGAAAATCTGTAAAAACTTACTAGTGTGAATAGTTTTGTTGCAATAAAAGCAAAGATGAGCAAACATGTTACTGTGTGTCACTAAGGTAACTGAAATGTAGTAGAAATGTGAAATGTGACACCTTGATGGTACCCAAAAGGTATCAGGAATTTTTTCCATTGGAAGCCAACCACTTCACGTTTGTCACAATGCTTCCAACTTTAATGATATGTTTCCAAATGGGATGAGTCTTATCAAAAATGTATGAAGGGGGTAATTGCTAGACCTGTAACAGTGTCCGGGTACTCAAAACAGGCTGATAGCATTGAGGAACCAAGGACCAAGTAGTGAACTAGGTTCTCATAAACTTGTAATGAGGCTGTTTGACTTCTGCGAGTATGTTTTACAATATGTTTATGATTTGAAGTAATAAAAACAATCCACGATCCAGGTATTAGTTTACGATGAGGCTTAGGATGTATTCCTAATGCCCATTTCCCAAGATAATATCCCTATAGGTTTCCGATTGACATTGCCATTGCTTCGAAAAATCTTCCACAAGGTTTGCAATAGTTTCCTGATCCATCCAATTGGTTTATGATGGACTTAAGATGAACCAGATAGATTTGCAATTGCTGTAAGATGAAAACGAGTTCACTTTTAGATAAAAAAATGGCAATACGATGTCATAAATCTGATAAGAATCAGGGATGGTCTACGATAATTTTAAGCAGTTTGAAATTCTCATAAACTGTTCCCGATGGTCTCCCAAGTGCTGTACTCGTAAACCTATGAGGAAGTTCCGTATTTTCAGGATCTCTGTAAGATGGCTTTAGATCATTCATTCAATTTACCTCCTGACGCAGTATATTGGGGATCTGGAGGAAGGTTTATGATTTATCGCAGAAATGGAACATGCCTCTATTGCTTATTTCCATACAAAACATGGATATTTTCTAAATTTTTGTGGTATACATGTTTGTGTTTTGATCCTTATTATCACAGATAGTTTTACATTTTATTTTTGATAATTTGTTGACATTATCTGCCATATTTGCCTAAATGGTACTTCTAGTTTGTTACTGCTAAAGTGTGGGTTCCCAGATTTGGGATGGCTAATGCCTTACGAATTCCCCCGGTACTACCCAGCCTGATTTTTCACCATGATGTGTATGATGTGATGACGCACTACAAAATGACGTTGAACACCTCAGATTCTATCCTCAGAACATGAAATAATTCCTGCATTCCTATGACTGAAAGACAGAGTCTCAGGGGTGACTATATATATAGATATCACGCGGGTTCTTTAATTTGCCATTTGGAATAGGACTCAATAACAGATGACTGCCATTTTAAGTGGCCATGTAGTTTGTTACACACTAGGCCATAGTGGCAGCAGATAACCATATCAAATTTACAATCATTACCATATATTTTTACAATTTTTAAAAACTTTATCTTTGATAAGCATGTTTTGTTTTCCTTCACACTACTTCCCATTAGTGGATTTATTTAATTGGGATAAAACGAGAACATAACTTTTTTTCTGTATCACGAAATCTGAAAAGCTTTTTGCATTGGCATGATACCATCCCTGGCCATTTGTGAGTAATTTGCTATGTCATGTATGCCTAATATATTCATTGAGTAAAATTATTTTGTTTGTTTTTTCCTAGAACCAGAGGATTGTTCTACCCATTAAGAAAGATGAACAAGAAGAACAGAGTTTGATCTCTGAACCTAGCACAGATGAGTCCCTTACAAGCAATAAAACCAACTCATCTCTTCACGTTGTACCAGCAATCGTTGCACCAGCTGCAGTGGATGGGGCGAAGGATCCTCAGAGCAAGGAAGATGAAATCAGGAAAGTTAGAACACCAGACATCATCAGAGATGCCAGAATGCAGATGAAAATGGATTGGAAGAACAACGTGACCAGTCCACGGCGAGAACGTACTGTCAGCATTAACAGCAGCACAATCCACGTTGAGATCAATGCCCAAACACCACTTCCGGGTCAAAATGCTGAGGAAGTGACCTCTGACCCATTTTCCAGACGCAGCAGTATAGTGAGCATGCGCAACGACAGTGGAGCAAGAAATAACTTGATGGAAACAAGCTTTGGTGGTAAAGAGAGATGCCCAACTTATCTCACTCCCACTGAGGAGACAGCTCCAGTTACATACACCAATTCACCGTTGTGGTAATGTTATGTAAGGGGATGATGGCTAAACAATATAAGTTTAAATGATTCGCGAGGTGTTCTTTCAATCCCGAAAAATCTCTCAGAAACCGTTGTGTCCATGGCACATTATAAACCTACACACAACTTTACTTAGTACTTTTACTTGTACACATTTCATTACATATATACTAATGCATATACCAATAGATATTACATATAAGTTATATTTATTTACATAAATATATGACCAATAGCTATATACATAGTGATATAACAATAGTTAAACGTCGGTATTATTTGTTCTCTTTTTAAGTAACACTAGTACATTAAAGGGAAAAACATGCATGAGTTACATAATTGGCAGACAAAATTTCATAGAATTACTGGAAAGCTCACATACACATAATAGCATTTTTATACTAGGTCTACAACATGGATCACACTTGCACCATAACCCCTTTTTAAAAATTTTTGAGTTATCAAGTACTCCAATTATTTTATTTAACATTATATTGACTCTGGATTTCCTATAAGGTTTTTATGCTTCCATCAATTCCTACTTTGTACCAGTGCAGACAGGAAAGAGGTTCAAATGCAATCTGAAAATTGGTTCACATTGGGCATGATAGCAACGCAAATTTGCAGGCTCCCTTTCAGCAAGCAGGATACCCCATGACTCAATTTATTTGAAACTATACTAGTAGTGATTTGGGTCCAAGGAGGGTCGAGTTTTTCAGTGCAGATTAAATTTGAAAAGAGTTTATGCCTTGGAGCATCTGGGGTTTGAGAACTAGTAACTGCACCCAAGTTAGTTTTTTTTTTTTTTTTTTGCATTTTATGAAGACATCAATAACAGAAGTTTTAAAGTTCCCGTTAAAGAAGGATTTTGTCGCTTTCTTTATATTTATTTTGTCTGGTTTACTGGAAGAGATGTAAAAATATAGTTTAAACTTGGCAGTATTAATTTTTTATAACTGTGATTTTATCAGAAGAAGATGGTTGTCTACTCTTCTACTGGTTAAAAATTTTGTAGCATTTAAAAATAATTGGCATGAGGTGTCAGTCTCAGTAAATTCTCAGAATTCCTAGGGGTTTCTGTGAGGATTGTATTCAGGGAAACATATATGTTTTTCCAAACAATTCGCATAACCCAGTTTAGATGTTCAGGATGTGGAATTGAGAGCATCAATACAATGTACTCATATATACCACTTGACAATCTATGCTGAAATGGTTTATGGCGACAGGACTTGAAGATCATTAGGAATATCTGACTATTTGTATTTATTTAGTTGTGTATTATTAGCTAATCAGAATTACATACTATTTTATGTCTGTATAACTTATCATTTAATATATATACTCCTACCTCTGTGTATTCCATATGAAAAGCCTTTACAAAATATTTCTTTTGTTTGTTGTGGACATTTTTTAACATGGATATGCTATGTTTTATTATTCCTTAGTATCTTGTAAATAAATTATTTAGATTAGTCTATAATCCTCATTTGTGAGATCTATTTATCGATCATATGTACCCTTTATCATATATGAATGGTCTTTTAGCAAAGTTGGGTTTTATGTCCTTTTAAATAGCTGTGGTCATATTTGGAGAGGTCATATATTATTTCACACACATTGTCATGGGCTGGGTTCTAACCAGCAACTGCAAGAAGAACCAGCAATTATTTTTTATGCTCAACAGAATCCTAGATTGATGAAACTAGGCTTATAATGTAGAAATATACTACATATGCACAGACTTTATCAACGATTAAATCACAAAAATAGCCTCAAATAGACAATGAAGGTCCTGAGTTTTTTACTTAGAGGAAACTTTTTATGATTGAATCGCTGATAAAGTAAAATAATAAGTATTTGTGGCGTGCTTCTGTAATCCAGTTACTTGTAAGCCTTAGTTGAAATTCTTTTAGTTTATTTCTATTATAAATGGCTGATTATGCCTTTTCACAAGCTTCCTGTTTATTGATTGTTTTAACCTTTTAAAAAGTTATTTTCGAGTTCATATTCTACAGCCATGTTCATAGACTGGAACAGCGGACATTAGTTTCTCTATTAAGTACACTCACGAAATGTGGAGATATGCATAACTGTCGGGTGCACAGGTTTCCATATTATTGCAAATAAGCCTCGGGTACCACACATTTGACACCCATGTGGTGTGTAGGTATTATGGTATGTACCCAACCTGTCGTACCTAGGGCCATCGCGACTTGCCGAGTAATCAATTGCAGTTAGTGCAATACTATGTATCGGTGTCATATTTTAAAGTACAAATTATCACTCAATATAGTGAATGATGGTAAAAGGTCTGAATCCATCAAATATGCGCATATTGTCACACAATATAAGCTAAAATCCAGTCACAGTAATGTTTTCTGTAAACTGAAAGAACCATTTACCTCATATATTGCCCACTTCCTGTCTGAAATAAATGAATCAGAAGTCGCAGGAAAACAGCAATTTATCAAATTTTACAGATAATAGACATTTATATTCATTTTATTTCACACATTCATTTTATTTTACATTTGGAGTCATGACACCCATAGTTTTGCCCCCTGTACATACTAATTATTTACTACAATTCATGAAAATCACTGAGATGCAGCTGTGCCTCAAGAGCAAGGCAGGAGAGGAGTGTTTGACACTTGCATGGGTGATACTTTCAAATGGAAGTTCAATGTTTAAAGGTGGCTAGGGAGCACATGCTCCTTACATCCTCCGTAAAAAAAATTGGTCGGTTTTATCTCCCCAACAGGATGTAGTACAACCCAGCTTGTCTAGATCAAGATCCCAACCTAACTTGGGGTTAGGATGTTTTTCTCCATGACTAGATGGAAAACTACCAGGACAGGCCGTTAACCCCAAACAGACAAGCCATATTAGGCCACGACAAGCCGTATTGACAAACCAACAGAACTGGAGCAGTTTCCCAACTCACTCTGACAGAACTGATTAATTTTCTTGAGTCGGGTTCAAACCAACACTATACAAACCCCTTCTGGCTGCTGTAAATCATCATTTATCACTGCATAGATGACAACTACACATCATATAGAGTTTTTACAGAAGCTTAGGGTACGTTTGTTTTATCTGACATATCTGAACCCAAAACTGTCACTTGGCCTACAGCCAGCACCTTTACCACAACCACCACCCAGGAGAAAAACAAGCCACCAAACCCCTGGATCCTTCAAAGACAAGACAGATATAGAGCCCTCCTGGCCGACTTAATACAGACTGATATCCCAGGCTAGCAGAATTTTGTCAGGATGCCAACTGCATTTTTTGCTGATTGAGGAATACATACACCACTGCATCAAGAAGTCAGTCACCAATTTCAGGAAGCCCTCAGAAGTTATATTGAAGCTGGCAATGACACTGAGATACCTGGAAACAGGAGAGACATACACTTCCTTACAGTATCACTTGCTGGTTGGCAGCCTAACCACCATATGTAAATTTGTCCCTGTTGTCTTCTGAGCCTTCCTCGCTGAATTTCATGAAGAGTTATTGACCTGCTCTACTGACTCTGAAGACTAGATGAAGGTGGGGAATTCAGAACCAAATGGAATGTCCCTTATACTCTTGGGGCACTAGATAGGAAACATATCGCCATGAAGAATCCAAAGAAATCTGGGAGTATTATAACTACAAGGGCTTCTGGCTTTCTCTGGTGCTACTAGCCCTGGTCAAAGCAGAATACAGATTTTCTCTGGGTGGAAGTTGGGTCAAGTGGATCTTCATCAGTTTGCACTAATTTTTAACCAAAGCAAGTTGAGGAAGAAGTTCGATTAATGGCACCTTTGGGCTTAGGCCACCTGAACCCCTAGGGGAGGAAGGATCAGATTTGCACTATATCTTGCTGTGTGATGATGCCTTTGCCTTTATGCCATGGAAGGTGAAACCCTATAGCAGAAGACAACTCACAAGGAAAGAGAAAATAGCAAACTACAGGTTCTCCAGGGGCAGGAGGGTAATGGAAATGCATTTAGAATACTAGTGAGCAGATTCAGAATAATACTGGGTACCATGGAGCAAAGGCCAAAGGCAACAACACTATATTAACATGTCTGGTGTTGTACAATATGCTGAGGACACACCAGACTGGAGCAGACAGGGCATCCACCCTAGCAAATGATATAGCGGCCCTACAAACTGCACAGATGGTGTATGTGCCAGATGACAACTACAGGAATCCTTTGAGGGAGGCCAAAAATCAGCCAGACCTACTAAAAGATTACTTCAATCATCTGGGTACATTGGCTAGACAGGCGGACAGGATATGAGATGGGAGGTACCCTTTGGACAGAAGCAGCTGCCATCTATCAGTGCTTTTCAGGACAACCTAATTATTCCTAGAAACTTTTATTTACGCTGATGTTGCTTCCAACAATTTTGTATAAAAAATCCAATACAAGTTTCCAAACAATTTTCAACTAAATCACAAGTCCCAAGTTGTTTCACTTTTCAGCTTTCAATTTTTTATTTATTTATTTTTTTTTTTTTTTTTTGGAAGGGGATTTTTTTCAAAGTTTAAAATCTTTTAAATTATTTTTTTATTTAATTCAAATTTTCAATCACTCACACACTCATTCACTCATTTTATTTTTTGGTGTTTGAGGATCATGTTTGGTGTGGGGTGGTGTAATGCTTCTTGTTTTTGACGGTCGGCTGGCTGCTGCTGAGGCTCTTGCTGTGCGGTGGTGGTTGGAGGGGAGACAGCTTGTTAATGTGGGTCACTTGGTGAAAACGGTTTAGGTGCATCAATCTGCTGTTAGCTCATGACTGACTGTAGATTCCCCAAAAAGTGAGTTCTGTGAACTTTCTTCACCTGTGGCTGAGGCAATTGAGAGTTGGTTGAAGTGCTTTGTTGGGGTCAGTGTGAAAGTAAGGGGTTTTGAAGGTCTGGCTTGTTGGTCGTCAAAACCTACAAAGGAAATCAGCTGCCCTCTGAGTTACTGCTGTCCTCTGTTTGCCACTTGGCTCTGCTGAGCTGGTTTGATGACCTGGCTAGCTGGCATCTGAGTTTCTGGATTAGTTAAGATGTATTCCCGACCAGCTGGTGCTGGTTGCTGTTGAAAAGTCTTTGGCACATATGTGGAAATTGCACTGGAGTTGCTGGGGTTGCTTGGGCTGATGAGTCTTTTCCTCTGCCGTGCTCTGGATGCCACTCAAAAGTTTCACAGCCTCAAACTTCATTCTTTCCTGTTGGAATAAAATTATGGAATACATTAGATGATTCTTTTAAACGTGTTAATACATTATCTAGTACAGGTGATAGATATTAGAACTTGATACACTCAAAAATATGAATAAACTGTAGTCCTCTTAAAGAACATCTTGCACATATTTACATGTTATAGAAAATTCAACTTGTGACTCTGCCCTTTCAGTAGAAAACAATTCTCATTTTCTTTTAGAATACAGACTACTACTCAACATAGGCAGTCAATACTTAACAAGTTACAAGTTTTACCAACAATAATCACTGATTTTCTTTTATATGGAGATTATAACTTGACTTTTAAACAAAAAGGTAGTTTTTGAAGCAGTACAAGAATTTTTAAAGGAATCAGGGTGGTTTTCATAGTTTTATATTAGTCACATGTCCACAACTTCATCATCATTATCATCTATTCATATTCTTTTGTAAATAGTTCTTCCTGCGAGAAGGCTTATTATAATCTTTGTTGATTTTGCCTGATTGCTTCAATAAAATATTATTTATGAAAAAAGAATTTCATACTTTAAAAGTACTAACTTTCAGGTGCAAATTTACATGAGCATTGCAGTCTTATCCCTACAGCTATTAAAAGTAGATATCATGAAAGATACACTGTTGTCAATAAAATGTCAGAATGTGGTTCAGATCTCCAGTGTATTAAACTCTACATCCTGGTACTGAACCAGTGTGCTTAAACATTTGGTCATTTCATCCTGCTTACTTTCAATATTGGCAGCAGTGTAGCCCAATATAAAAGAGCCTAATACACTGGGTCTTTTAAAGTGTGTTTTACTAGCTGGTTTTATAGAGAGAGAGAGATATATTTTTATTATAGTGACAAGTACATTAATTATACAAAGTACAAAACATTAAACCCATTTGTACCAATTTATAAATTGTCACTGTCAGTTCTTAATGGTCAACTAGAACTAGTAATGAATATTGATCAGTTCATAATAACTAATACAATGTAATATTGACTATAGAACCTTGGGGCTAACTCTTTCTGTTCTGATAATAAAGAGTTTGGATAATCAAGGGTGCCTTAAAATGTTATCACATTTTGAGAAAATGTGGACAAGAACTGGGTGAAAAGCTTGCTTATTAGTTTATTTAAAAATAGCATCAGAGATGCCCGTACCCCACAGCCTGAGGAAATATTTTTCAACACCATGAGATATAGAAGTAGTGTAACAGTACAAAGTTCAAGATACTTTCAGAGCAGTGTATATTAAGGTCCAAATAATGCTTAAGTAGCGAAAGTAATATCTAAGGAAAAGACATGTATATAAACATGAAGTATTAAAACAAGACAATTCAATACTAAAATGACAGTATTTATCAGTAAACCAAAAATGGCCAAATTATGGTTTGGATGTTTTGAATTTAACCATGCATACAGAAGTGGCAATACATTCAATGAATGCTTATGTGTGGTGTTGGAGAAAAGCCTGTGGCTCACTTGATGAAATTCCATCTGTTACAATGGGATCTTGTAAAAGGAAATTCTTAATGAATTCTAATATGACTTTAACAGTGCTTAATCTGCATCAACAGACAGACCCAAAGGTGCAACAAGATTTTAAAGGTCAATACAGTAAGGTCAAAGGTCAATCAGTGTTACACCATGACGTGGCACACCTAAAACCCTTAACCAATGTCCCTACCAAGTATAAACTTCCTACACCTTACAGTCTCTGAGATATAACCTGGACAAGATTTTATAGGTCAAGGTTGCTACAGCAAGGTCAAAGGTCAAATCAAGGTCACATGACGTAGCACACCTACAACCCCTAACTAATGTCCCTAACAAGTATCAACTTCCTACACCTCTTATGGTTTCCAAGATATAGCCCAGACCAGGTATTATAGGTCAAGTTCACTACAGAAAGTACAAAGGTCAAATCAAGGTCACACCATGACGTTGCACATCTACACCCCCTAACCAATGTCACTACCAAGTATCAACTTCCTACACCTTACAGTTGCTGAGATATAGCCCAGACAAGGTTTTATAGGTCAAGGTCACTACGGCAAGGTCAAAGGTCACATCAAGTTCAGACCATGACGTTGCACACCTACAACTCCTAACCAATGTTCCTACCAAGTATCAAATTCCTACACCTTACAGTTGCTGAGATATAGCATGGACAAGGTTTTATAGGTCAAGGTCACTACGGCAAGGTCAAATCAAGGTCAGACCATGATGTTGCACACCTACAACTCCTAACCAATGTTCCTACCAAGTATCAACTTCCTACACCTTACAGTTTCTGAGATATAGCCCGGACAAGATTTTAAAGGTCAAGGTCACTACAGCAAGGTCTAAGGTCAAATCAAGGTCAGACCATGATGTTGCACACCTACACCCCCAACCAATGTCCCTGCCAAGTATGAACTTCCTATACCTTACGGTTTCTGAGATACAGCCCGGACAAACTATTTCCCGCCGCCCCCCCGACAGACCGCCCGCCCATCCGGACACCATGGGTAAAAACAATACCCCGACAGCCCTTAAGGGCTGTGGGGTAAAACCTGACACACTATCAGAAGCTGCATTATTACACTAAAAGCTACACACTTATTCACTATTTTGAACACAAGTTGCAGTCAAATTGTAGTGTTAATTATTAAAAAAAGACCATTATTTGTGCGTGACCACACAATATTCCAAGTTCATTTGATAGAAGAATCTTTGCACTAAGTGTAGGAAAAAAATGGTTTTTTTTCACTGAAGCTGACCCTTTCCAAGCCAGTTTATGTATAGGTTAATGGCCAAGTAAGTGTCCAATATTGGAAAATAATGGCCTGTTTACGAGGTCCCGAAGGGACCGAGTCAACAGTCCATTATTTTCCAATATTGGACACTTACAAGGCTATTAACCTATTTAAATTACACCTCTTCTTTAATTTATAATTCTTGAGATATTGTTTAACATCATTACTTTTCATTTCAATATTCCTGTTGTGTACTTTTTTGGTTTTATGATCATTTTAGTTGAAATAAATGTGAAAGGGTTTCTTTGGAAATGTGCTAAAAAGACTTCTATATATGGTCAAAATCACAAAGTGGCCAATAGTAAAAGATATTGAACACTTTTAACAAAAGAAAAACTCTCAGGTGTAATTTTAAAAACACTAATTTCACTTCATTTTACACTATTTTGTATTGTACACACAGAAATCAGAGTGGGAAATCAGTTCAAATCACCTTGTGTGACGTGGTACAGTTTCAGAGAGGGGTCTGCTTTGTTTTGCCAACTGTCTGATTTAACTGGCTTTTAATGTACTTTCTAGCGGGAGTTTGAAGATGGGACTTGGCAGGTGTGTTGTTACACACATAATCTGTACAATAATGCAAAAAAAAATTTCATGCACTGTGGTCTTTAAGGGAACAAAGGGAAAACATGGTATATTTTTGTTGGTATGTTGATGAAACTTTTGATATCTGGGACAATGAATGAGTGTGCAATGAAATATTTAATTAAGCAAAGAAAAATACGAGAAACTTCACCGAAAATATAGTAATCCCTAAGGTTTAAGTATGACAATGTGAGAGGTTTCACTGAACATGTTAAAAAATCCCCGAAAATGAAATGTGTGACATCACTGGAATTTGAAGGACATCTGCCTCTGTGGATAACACACTCGTCTAGGAACACGGAGAACATGGGTTCAACCTGAGGTACAGGCAGATACATAGTGGACTGCACAACCACTTAAAATGTCGGTACTCTATTACTGCATCTTATTCCTAGTGACAGTCCAAAAAACTCAAGAATGTTAATAAATGCTCATTATCCAGCCTTTCTCGTTCAGTTAGGATAATGTCAGTAACTTGAGAATCTGGGCTGCACTTGTACAGTCAGAATTCTGCAAATAGTGCTTTGAGTCCTGTAGTATTCTGTCCTGTAGTATTCTGTAAATAGTGCTTTGAGTATCTGCCACTGTGGCCTAGCGGGTAACACACTTGTCTAGGAACTCAGAGGACGTGGGTTCAGTCCCAGGTACAGGCAGATACATAGTGGCTCGGATGACCACTTAAAATGGCGGTCCTCTGTCATTGGGTCCTATCCCCAGTGGCAGGTTAAAGAACCTCAAGGACGTTGATAAATGGTCATCCTTGAGCCTCTATCTTCCAGTTAGGGGAATGTGAGTTACTTGTGAGTTGGGGCTGTACCTGTACAGTCGGATTGGTTAAATAGCGCTTTGAGTCCTGTAGTATCTGGAGATATTGCGCTGAGTATAAATACATAATAATCATATCAAGCCAAATTTCATATCAAGACCAATCCTCAACAAATCCTATATGATGCCATGAACTGGAATTAAGTCACAATAACAGAGGTGTGAGACAAGTGATTGAATGCCAGACTTCTTAACCACTCAGTCAACACAATGTCAATGAATCTGACTAGATATGCTGAAGCTTTGTCTTCACTTGAGTAAATATGTGGGAAATAAACACTGGAATGTTTTCAGAAATGAGGAAGTATTTAAGGTAATGTTGATAAGCTGTATGAAACAACAACGGAGAAGTTGACAATGGATTTTTAACAGAAGTATATTGTACTTATGACATCATGTAATGCAGATATGTTTTCTGTTCTTATCCTCTTTTCAGTTATCTTCAAAAGTGTTCATAATACACACTGACACACACTAACGAGGTAGACAATATGTTTCTGTGCAAAGTTTTTTATTACATTAGGCCAGTACAAATTAATTTTGAATGGATGATGTGAAACGTCTGCATTTAGATCCCCATTTTTTTACAGATACAGTGAAATATAATATGTATATTTTCCCTACATATTAAGATATTAAGTCGACATGTTCAAATAATAGGTCAACAGGATCCATTAAAACACCAGAAAACAATGGTAAAAATGATCCAAAAGTAACCACCGACTAAAGACGTTATTGTCATTTAAAGATAAACATATAAGCTAGGTTCAATTGTTTACCATTGCTAAGTTGGTGACTCATATATTCCAGTTGCATATTAGCATATTCAATTTAGCAAACTGGTATATTCTAGATAAAAATAAACAAGTATTTGACAGTCCAGTGGCAGATTTCACAAAGCGTCTTACACTTAGTCAAGACTAAGGCTAAGTCAGGGACTTAAATCTGAACCTTGTGTCTTAGTCAAATCTTAGACTTAAATGCATTTCACAAAAAGTGACTTTGCCAGACAAAGCTTATCAAATAACCACTGTGGTTTTTCTATGTCATGTGACCCTTTTGTCAAGTCCAAATATATTATTGGTGACATATTTCCTTTGTTTGACACATTTCATCTGTGAGAAAATGCTGTTTTGCAGTGGAAAATCTTGTAACCACATAAAAATTATCATAAGGCTAATTTAGATAGTTGCTTTGTATGTTCCTTACATTCAGGCATTTTAAATTGGGGAAATTTTTATGACAGTATTTAAGTCTTTGTTTACAAATGTTAAGCCCACTCAAGTGTAGGCTTAGCTCTAAGCCCAAGATTTAGACATATCTTAGAATTAAGACATTAGTCTTATATTTAAGCCTAATTTTAGGCTAAATCCTTTTGTGAAACTGGCCCCAGAGTTTGTTGAGAAAAAAAACCATGTGAAACGTTTATTCTACATGTGCATAGAACGCTAGAGTATAATTGCTGTCGATGAAGAAAACAAAGGTTTTTTTAATTATCACCTTTGTATCTTAAAATATGAAGGTATAACACGATTTTATTTTCAAATTTAGCTCTTGTAATTACAAAAATAAAAAATATGGTTTCCCCCATTAAAGGGAATTTTTATGCTGTGATGTGCAGTAATTCACATTACTACTTGAGTAATTCCCATAGGGAATTACGACAAAAAAAGTGAAAGTGCTGTCCAAAATCAAAATTATAAAAGAAATTTGAACATAGAATTCCTGTTAAAATGTGATTTATTCTCGCAAATATACGACTTAAATTATGAAGCAATTACATTTCGGTTTGAAATTCATTTGAAACTAAGATTTCATACGCCTTGCCTGTTTGTGTTCAAGTGAATTGAAGTAATCTTGTTTATGCTTCGAATTCAGGCAGAGATGGCTTTTTATCACCGGTTTGAGATGATGACAAATATTTGAAGGCGTTCCAAACATACACTTTTCTGAAGAGGCCAGGTACACCTTTATGTAAACTTGCATGTTTGTCCTGTGATATCAAGTATGTCTTCATTTTTATATGACATAGAGACATCTGGAATCTGAGTGACAAGGATATATATTATTCACTGGGTTAAACAGTAAGTAAATTAAATATATAAATTAGACAAAATATAATAGATATTACAAAGCTGTTTTTCTTTTGGCTTTTTGTCTGGCAATGAGAGTTATTTTGTCCTTCTTTTGTTTTGTTGTCGTAACAGTAACACTATTTCTTATAATTGACTAAAATATTTACACATATATACAGCTCTGTCTGAATGACAGAATATCCATCCACTATACATGTATAAGTGGTTTTGAGGACTATAATAAGAGAATCATAGTAGTGGTTTATTGGTTGCACATACTTTGGTAAGCTAAAGACTGGGCTGGCCAAAGGTACCAAATACATAATAGTGAATAAAGCCATCTAATCTAATCGTTCTTTCATAACATTTGATCCTTGTAATAACAGATGCTAAGGCATGTGAAACACAAAACATCGTTCCAAATTCCTATTACCACTGGATCAAAGAGGACTGTTAACTTTTAAGAGTTTAATAGTAAACATTAAAACGTTTTTAAAAGGTTTAAACGTTTACAAAATGTTTTTAACATTATCCTTGAGACAAGTAAATGTTTCCAAGGGTTTTCTTTACAGTGTACTGTTTTGAAAATGTTTGATAAAAAAGTGCTACAAATGTTTTGCTGAAAACATTTATTAAACCTTTACAAAATTCATAACTCAAGAAACTGTGGTTTGAATGGGAAGTTTTTTTAAATATTTATAAGATGGCTCAAGAAATGAAGGTTATGCTGGAAATGAGTCTCAAACATTAATCATGAAATGTATGGTAAACAGTATACATAAATGTTTAAACAACATTTGTTGACATCTGGCTTTCATGCCCATCATTTTAAAATGTATTTTAAATATTTTTTTATCAAATGTTTTGACAACATTCTATCAGAAATGGTTTTTGTGCCCATATTTTCAGAATACTTATAAATGTTTACCTGCAAACATTTGAAATCAAAGATGGCGGTGATCAATAACAGGGGATTTTAGGAGAACCTTGTCAAAAAGTACCCCACATACAATGCCTTACAGTAAGAATTGATTGGGCGCAATTTTTAAGTCACTATCTCGCAAATTTAGAGAGAAAAATCTTATTTTTCACTGGTGAGCAACCTAAAAACCAGTTTCATTCGGATCACTGACCACAATTAAGGCAAATATTGATAAGCAGTGTTGAATTAAGATTTCCAAGGTACACATAAAACATTTTGATAACCTGTTATGTTACAAAAGGTTTCCCTTCAAACGTTTGCAAACATTGGAACTGTTTACTGGGAAGGAAGTCACAAACTTGAATAAATACATATTCATTTACAATACATTTTCTGAAATAGATGAAACATGAAACAGTTATCACGAATCATATTACAAGATATTGGGCAATTCATGAGAGGCAGAAAAATGAGAATGTTTTGAAAGACATCTGGTCCAAAGTAACTTCGTATATTATCACCATCTCTAGGTGAGTACAGCACAAAGCTTGAACAGAGTTGTAAACATATAACGCAGACTAGAATAATTCCGTTTTGTTGGTATAACTTGGATCTTTCTGTATTTATATCTGGCAATGTAGGTCTTAATATTCATTCAGTATAAATAACCTACTCACTTTTGTTTGCTTTGTTTGCCCTGTTAGTCTTTATGAAAAGGCTACTGTTCTGTAATCTTGTATAAGCAGATTTTGTTACCTTTAAAATAACCTGTTGTTTTCACAATGATATAATTTGCTAGAGATGACTCTTCCTCTGCTACATTGTGGCTTGTGCAAATATCATGTCACATCCCTCCAATATCTTATCTTCTGCCCTATGAGGCCAGTTATGTACTTCTGAAAACCTACAATTTCATTTGTGATTTATGCTGACACAAATTTAAGTAGTGTGGCCTAAACAAATGCACAACAAATGTGAACGAAAAAGTCTAAAAATCAGCAACCCTTTTCAGAACTAATGATTGAATTCAATACATGCATGATCTCATTGAAAAAATTACTGTGTTTTATGTAGTTTGTGTTTATTTCCCAGTGAATTCGTGGAACTGCCATGTGTTTATGATTGTAAAAGGAATCATATCATATGTTTGTAAGCAGAAAATTGTGTGTTGTAAATCCCAAGTCGAATATCGGTTGCCATAAGCCACATGGGCAGTGTACGTACAGTTAGCTGTTTAACTGGGGTTAGAATTTTTGCCAAACTGTGTGCCTCATTTATCCGTCTATTGTTGGGGATACAAAATATGCTGTACCCTAAAACATCAAAGGGGGGGGATACAGAATTTGATGGCGATACATAATGCAATGTTACACCGGCTGAGTTAAAATGGACTCTCCAGAGTTCCAAATTGTTGGGACAGCAATATCCACAAGCAGATTATGACATCTTACATATATTTGCAGCTTAAAGAATCAAATCTGCATCCAGTGTCAAGAAGATGAGGCTCATTCTTCTCACCAGTCTCCTTGTGGCTGTTCTGCCTACCTCTGTCTATAGTAGTGGATGGTGGATGGACCAGCCATATGACAATTCAGAAGACTTCAATGAGGATGTAAAATATGAAGAAAATATCACCTTGACCTGCGGTGACACAGGTGGAGAGTTCCGGCACTGGATAAGGCCTGATATGACTGTGATGGAAAAGAATAGTTCCGAATTCTTCAAGGTCCTCTACGGTTCAGCTGGCTGGTCAGTAGACTCAAATGGAGTGATGCACATCATCTTTGTCCAAGAAGATCACTTTGGCTTTTACTACTGCACTATTTATGATTCTGGTACCTACATCTACGTGAAGAAGGCTTTGAACTACAAAGGACCATACTTCGGGGATTTGTGGGACACATATGAGATGAATTTCATCATTGGCTTAAGTGCAGCAGGGGGTTTTCTACTGGCATGCCTGGTCATCTTCGTGGTACATCATTTCTTCTTCAGCTCAAGTGATCCAGACTATGAACCAGATAATAGCCGGGTGGCTGTAGAACTTGCAGATGATTATAGTGGATTGAAGTTACCGGAGTCTGAAAAGGGTATGTCAGGGATGGAGAATGGAGCATACACAGGAGGGAAGCAGACAGATGTAGAAGTATATACACAGCTCTGAATGGGTGAAATATTAGAAAATAGCTTAGCAAAAGGATTTTAATTTGGAGGAGACACTGACACATTCACAAAATATCAAATAGTAAGCCAAAAATATATAAACATCAAACTGGATGTGGTTATTGTATTTTAATATTTTAAAGCTTCAATGACATGGTGACACCTCAAGATGACTTACTGACTGGTATAAACATGGAAGATGTATAGAAGTAGGCCAAACTACTAGAACATTAACATTTCGTTTTTTAACATAACGTTTTTAAAATACAACTGAACTATGTAAATTAAGGGTTTTAACAGTTAAATAAGAACATATCTAAATGGATAGAATAACTTAGAGGCTATTGAATAAGCTGCTGTCTGTTGATGAACTTAATCCCAAAAGGATAAATATTCCACATGTCTGGTTGTAAAACACATACTGAAAGATTTTCAATGTAATAAGATGGTATCATCTTGTATTTGAAAGGAAGTAACTGATCGAAAGCTAAGATTTGCCTCTAGTGGCATGCAGTACAGTTATAATTAGTTGTATTATTTTATCAGGTTTGACAGTTATCATTTATTACATTTCTATACTGGCTGAAGTCAATTTTTAGGATTCCCATGAGTTTTGAAATTGCTGTTTCACTTAGTTACTTTTTATTTATGAGCTAAGAAGACTAGGATATATTCTTTTTAGTTTAAATGTGCAAATAGTATACAGTTGATGAGAGTTATTGTTGAAACTAAATTAAACTGTAAATCTATAACCTTGACGTTTTGTATGAATTTTAGAACTTGATTTTTGTTAGCTATTATCGATCGTAGTTCCCAGTGAATTTCCATACATATCAAGAATTTTGTAGAATTTTTACAGATTTAAATACAAAAGGAAGGAAGTCTTACGATCTTTACATTTTTCTGCCCGCCAGGTATGCTCAGTATTCCAGGATCCCAATGACTAATTATACGGGAGTTTTTATAGCCTCATGTGTTGTTTATAAGGTACTCGTGTGTAATGCACGTGCGAAATTCATTATTAAAACTGATAATCTGGGATAAATATGAAATTTGATTGTTTTATCGCCCACATAAGATTTTGATGAATAATTTTAATTCGCTAGTTCATATATGCAAAGTACTTATATTGCAATGAAGTCATTGCATAGAATTTATATAATATTTATGTAAGGTCCCCTTTGTGTGTTGTGTGCCAGGCATTTTTCAGTTACTGAATGGAAAAGAAGTTCTATGTTTCACCACCTGCCTCTCACCTCTGTGACCTGGGTTTGAATTCAGCTTTTGAAAGCATGTAGGATTCACTGAGGAGAACCTGTCTTGATATTATCTTAACTATTGAAATCAGCAGATGTATTGCCATGTAGTATGACAAATTCATATATGGACATATTGGTAGAATCTACTTATTTTGGAAGGGATAAAAGTATGTATACGGGCATAGAATAATGTAAATAGATATATGGGGTATGCTGTATGATAAGCTTGCAGACTGATATTTTAGTGAGAGATTTAGCCAAAAAAGTTATGGTGAACCTTATGGGGAGCATGTCTGCTAACAAAATGAACATGGCATTACATTCTACATTTCTGATATGTGATGTCCTATATGAGTACATTATCTTTGCGATTACCTCCATAATTCCTGTATCACTACATTATGCGTCACACATGCAAGTAGCATAAGCCCTTGCAGGATCCCTCTGGAGTGTGAGAAATATGGTGATTGTTTGAAGTTCATACAAATGAACATTACCTGAACCATGATGAAACGTATTGTTTTGATCAATGGTGCTATTGTGGTTTGAATACAATGTAAAGGTCGAATCAAAGGGGGCAGATGCCCTGCGCGGGGTGGGTGATAATAGGACACATTTACCTCCCACCATCTTGTCCCAGGCTTGTTCCTGGCCCGACCTTGCGTTATTACTGCTTTCTCCACACCCTATACATCACAAGAGAAGGGGATGTCAATTGTCACTCTGCTACTGATAAACATGATAGAATTGTTACACATAAAAAAAACATTATTGAAAAAGGTGTCAAGAAGAAAAAAGTATGTGATGGAAAAATATATTTTGTTTGCTTTGCGAAAAACTTTTTTATAGATGGCAGGTGCTTAAAATTATAATGTATGTGTCGCCTTTAATGTAAAATAAAAAGTACAATGAATAAATGGAAATAAATTAAAACCAGGGCTGGTATTCATGAAGGGTCTTAGACTTAGTCAGGTTTTAGACTTAAATCCAGTCTTAAAGTTAAGACTTTTGTCTCAGCTAACTTTTGTCTTAAAACCGTATTCACAAACTGTGACTTAGCTAAGTCCAAGATTATCAAATAACCACAGTGGTTTTCTGTGTCATGTGACCTTTCTTTTCTACTCAAACTATACTATTGGTGACATATATCCTTCATTTAACGCATTTTATCTAAGGAAAAGTGCTGTTTTGAAATGGAAAAACTTGTTACCACATATAAACTTCCAAAGACTGCTTTAGTGAGGTGTTCTGTATAATTAAACTTTATTTACAGCCATTTTAAATTTTGAAGTGGAGAAAAGTTTATGGCGGCCATATTTAAGTCCTTTTTACAAAATTTAAGCCCAGTACCAACCAGTCTAAAAGTTGAGCCCTTGGCTAAGCCTAAGACCGGTTTTAAATTCTTTGTGAATACCACTAAGCCTAAGACGAAAGTCTTAGCAGTTTTGGGGTAGAAACTTGAGACAAAAGTCTCAACTTTAAGTCTAAGCCCTGGCTAAGACCTTTCGTGAATACGGGCCCAGGTGTTGTTTCCATTTTTCTCAAAATAAATCTGCCACTTTGTTCTATCACTTTTACAAGACATTATTACAAGACTGTTATTTGTGAGATGGGTTATTTTGCTTAATCTGATGTTATTTTGTTAAAGGTCACTTTGAACAGATTGTATAATCTCATAATTTGATGTAAACGAGGAGGAAAACATTACATTCTAGTACATAAAATTTCCGTAAAATGACCCATCAGGTCCCAGTAAGTTACTGCATGTTCCCCATCTCGGGATTTACAGTGTATATTTGAACCTAAAATATTATTGGTAGAAGACAAGTGTATAACCACCACCCACCAGAATGACTCCCTGCACTAAAGTAGATTATCAACATAGTTCACTGCTACATTTCATTTGATTAATTATATAACACACCAGCAAATCCCTTTTGTTGTCTTTTGCTTGGAAAATATATCACACAAACTTTTTTTCGTTAGTCTGTCACTTTATTAGGACATGTATAATCCCAAATACACCCCAGAGCTGGTATTAGATCCAAGCATTTGGTTATAAGCACTCATCTGAATTTTCGTATTATTAACAGAACTGTACAAAAATCAACATTGCCATTTAGTCCCATTGTGAAGTGTCTGTGCTTCTATTGTAAATATTTTGGACTTGGGACAAGTGAATTAACTCCATACAAAGGGGATGTTTGTAATCTTTACTCTATCCAGAGGGTGTGAATTAATTCCCACACCGTCCAAAATATCAGTATTGTGCAATTGACCTTTTCATCATCAACTTATCTATTGCACCTCTACATTTTTGTATAATTTTGAAAAAAATTCTCAGACTCATTTATAAGGGCTAGTTATTTGGACTAACTCATTTATAAGGGCTAGTTATGTGGACAATTAAAAAAATAAGTATACCGTAAATAAATAACGTTAAACAAAACACCCTAATTGACAATGCGGCTTATACTAGACAGAGTTTAAGGTGGCCTTAAATTAAGCTCAATATCAAAGGATATAGTGCGCAGTGAAATAAATACTTTAACCCGGCTATTCACTGCCAAATGGACATTCTAAGTCACTTCTAAATGAAAAGGATCTACAGATCGTGTGGCTCCTTTCAGTAAAATGTGAGAGTGGTTTTGCTATTGATGAACTTTCGTGTAAATTGATACAAGTGAGAAAATGTTTTGATAAATGGACCCCGATGTCAACGCAAAAGAACTGAGTAACTGAGAAATAATCCAGAAAAGTATCTATCAAAGAAACGATCACTCAAGGGGTATTAGCTTCTATATAAATACAATCACTGCATTACACAGTGGAATGTCAGTTGGAAGTTACTTACTTACTCGTTTTCAAAAAGAGGACAGCTAAAGTAAGGTTGAAATTTCATAAAATTAAATACCATTTATTCCAGCTAATGGTCATTTACTTCACAAACAACCTTTTGACCAGAAATAATTTTTCAGAAGCCAAGATCATTAGCTAAAAGAACTAAATTTGACCCCTTGTATAAACTTCCACGAATTTTTAAAATATTAAAACTTCATTTTCAATGTAAAAGATAGTTAAACACATCTCTATAATAAATATTCTGGTTACCATTTAATGAAATATTTAATACTATGTGGTATATTTATTAGCACCGGAAACTGTTTCTTATAAAAATTAAAAAGACAATAATTGAGAGAGCAATATGTCTACCTAGAAATAGGAAATCACGCAATATTTTTCACCAAAAAATGCATTTTTTCGGAGTGGGGAAACACAGAAGTGTCATAGAATAGAGAAATTGTCTGATCACCGAATTTGAAGACTATAATTCTCATATTGTTGTAAACACTGGATCATTATGAAGCTATTATATCACTTATTTATTTATATATCAAATTTCTTAAACTGGTGTTCATTGAGAGTGGGACCCACACGTATCTTATGTATGTGTAGTTTCATATTCAACTGAGCACTTACCCAATCTCAAGACACACATACAGGTAACCAAACTCTGAGCCATTGATTCAGCCACATGTATTTATTAAAAACAAAACGACAACCTAGCCTGGCTTAAGTTCCAGCTTTTTTCATACATTTCAACAACTAGTAACATATCATTTGTTTTTGTGTGTATTCGTTTGTCTGTTTGTGTGTGACTGTGTTCACAATATAACTAAAACTAATGAACAGATCTTTATGATTCTCTTCATATGGGTAAGGTCTGGCCAATGGACGAAGTCATTACATTTTGGGAGAGATCTAGATGATATTCTGGATGTAAAAATATCCTGAAAGGTCCCATTTTCAATGTACTTTAAGTGACTTTGACTTTCTGGCTAACATTACTCCAAAAGTAATGAGTCGGTCTCCATGAGATTTTTATGTGGGTAAGGCATGGTCAAAGGAGGTAGAGATTACATTTACAGTAACATTACGATCATATTCTTGATACCAAAAAAAATAATAATTTAAAAAAAAACCCGGGTGAAGGTCTGCACTCCAAGGGTATTTCCTAGTTATAGAACAAAAAATATATACACATTATCTCGGCCACTGGATGTCCAAAATTCAAGCCATAGACATAAACAGGTTATCATCTAAAGTACATTCGTAGGGGAGATTGCCTCTTGGTGGTTAAGCTGGTCTGAACAGTCTCGTTTTGAGTTTATTCCCAAAATTGAGAATGCTTTTCTGTGATGTAATCTCACCTAGAAATTTATTCCACTCAAGTAGAGCCGCAACTTGGTAACTATGGTTTATGTGTGGAGATGGAACAAATATTTTGCTTCTACGTGTAAGGTTAAAAGTATGAATGAAACACATTTAGATCTGATGTCAAGAACAGATATCTTATTGTTCCACCATCATATAATTCCCGGGCAGCCCAAGGTCCCATTCGATAGCTGTTTTACCGATGACAGTTTTAAGCATTGGGATGAACCTTTTACAAAACCTTGTTGCTCTCTGCACTTTAGCATTTGTGTTATCATGGAAATATGCAATGTAAATAATAATAATAATGCACTGCAACCTATCGCTCACTCCAACAAAATTAATAATTGGAATTACAGTGAGAACCTTTCCTCTGACTTAACCCACCCCGCAATTACAATGCCATATAATATCTAACCGTGGCTAAAGTCACTTAGATAAAATCAAACATTGTACTTGGTAAGCCCTTGGAACTAGGGTAAATGTGATGTCAATGTACTATATAAAATGGAAAAAACAAAATAATCTCAATGCCCCAACAAAGTGATGTGGTGACTAATACATACAGTTGTATAGTGGTCTCACACACTTGTCTCTTACCTCTAATACTATATGTTTAGGTATCAACCATGACTTTATATTCAAACAGTGTCAACATAGATATATCTAACATACATTGCCACAACTACCCTGTGTAGCATCACATTACCCATGCTTTCAAAACTTCGAGATTTCAAAATAAATTAAATCTGTGTGAAAAGACTAGGGGAGGGCCTGGAATAAGGCTAGCAAAAATGATATTATGACCCACAAAATCATGCTTTTCGTACAGTTTAACTGAGCCATACAAAAACCTTTATTATGTATTAGTACTTTCACCAAATCTTTTCTCTGCTGAAAGCTATGATCCAACAAAATACAGAGATAATCCAAGAAGAGGGCTAAGCTGTTGTTTCTGTCTACATCAATACATGTCCAAAAACACAAATATTAGACAGGACAAATGAACTGGAATGTTTACAACCATGACAGGTCAGTGGTGATGCAGTTCTGTTGACACTCTGTTGGAGTAAATAGAAATTAAAAATAACCTGCAATGTGAAAAGCTGAGAATACAACTGCCTGGAAGGGTAAATTTTGACATCACCCTTTGTCAGAGGTGATATTAATGCACATGATATATTTCATAATGTGAACATTACATTTTAAAAATATATAACATTTAATTGGTTATTTTAAGTAGACACTTTGATAAAGTATACTTTATGAGGATAATTGATGTGCTTAAATAAATTTCAAGATGTCTTGGAATCTTTCTAACAAAGTACTTGATGAAAAAATATTTACTACAGAAGTGTCCAACTTGACCAGCATCTCCACAATAGAACTGCATCCTGAGGAACAAGAGAAGTTAGCAAAGGTAAGTCTCTAAACATCCTACACATTACACAAACCTTTGAACTCAAATATATATCTACTTCTTAGGAAGATGAAAATAACAGCTTTTGCATTGTTCATTATAGTTACCTGGTGTTGTTCAATCAATTTCCATTGCTGTACAATGTTGGAGGAATAATGGAATACTCTGGAGCATGTGATAGTCACTAAGAGCCTATCTTGTTGTGGTCTTGCTTATTCAAAGGGACTTAAAACCCAACTTTCACCTCTGTACGAGTAGGGTAGATTGTGACGAAGGGCAATGTCAGCATAATGCCTCAGAGTATGAACTCAGGGGAAATCTTTGCCCTAAATTGCAATGTTGGGTTAATTATACAAATGTTTTTGTCCTATATATATCAAACATGGCCACTAAATTTTAAGTTGAAGAGGTGCCCATCCAACTGGTATGAATTCACTTATTCTAAAGATCCTAAGGTCGTTTTTACAAACGTGGAACAAAGCAGAATCTACTAACATCATGCTCTGTGAACTGCTAAAACCACAATCACACTGCAGGCGCATGTCACATGGTGGTACATGTTGGGAAAATGTCCCTGTCTTTCAACTATCGCTTGACATCCATATGTGAACGTGCGAGTCAATGGCCCACTGTCCCAATCCTTGAGCATCCCATGGAAGTTTTAAAATGTATAAAATTTCCACCTCTGACCATCTCACTGTGAGCATGCACAGATGAATTTTTTGATATGATAACTCATGGTATGGTCCATTGTGTATATAAGGTTATGATTCTGATGTGTTTTAGTGTACTACAGTGATATAAGGTGAGTGGAGGAACCGCACAAGTTCGCATAAGAACCTCAGGTGGCAGTTGATAGACAGGGCCATTTTGCCCAATGCCTATAACCGCAGGTTATACCACCTGTAGTGTGAATGGTACACCAAACCTTAGAAGCTATGAGGTGTCTGTGAAGGTGCTTCAGCCACCGAGTAAACCCTCTAATCACGGGAGGTAACACCTGTAGTGTAACTGGGGCATAACAAACAACTACTGGCTCAACAATTTAAAGTCAGAGCTAACTAAAAGGTGGACATGTGTAGAACCCACTAATTAAGTCTCTCGATATGAAATGTAAATCTGTCTTTGAATCTGAGTCTTGTTAAGTTCATGATTCATGCTTCCCTCTTCGATCGGGCATTCATAGATTCCATAATCTCTACTAATAAAATGTCATTGGACATAAGTTTTAGTTATTTAGCCAACAGGCGTATTTCACAACCAAGAATCTGCATAATCCGTTGAATCTAGATTCAGATTTGGATTTGTTGGATTAGCTAGATTCGTGAAATGCAATTTTCTATAGATCTGAATCTAAAATATGAAAATAAGATGAACCAACATAAATATAATATATTAATATATGCCAGTATATAGTAAAATAATATTATTATATTACAATATAATAAAAATTTCCCAAATGTTAAAATTTTTCCCACATGTTGCTGCCATTTTTTTACAAAGAATTATGGGTAATCCAAGGACACTGAATCTGTTGATCTACCTCGAGAGGTAGATCAACGGATTCATAATCCAGATTCAGATTCAAGTCACAAAACAAGCGAATCCGTTGATCTGACGAATCTAGATTCGACGGATTACGGTTGTGAAATACGCCTAGTGACTTCGGATAAAGAAAATAATTCAAAGTATAGATTAACACTAACGTGTCATCACTGAAAATTAATTATTTTTAAGCCTGTGCACACGTAACAAATCTGATATCAGTCAATCCAATCAAACAATAAAGTTGAGCCTACTATGGCAAACCTTGTCCATGTGCACAAAAAGACAATACTGTACAAAAGAAGTTTTAATTTTATTGAATCAGTAAGTATCATCAGCAAATACCATACGACTCTAGTTCAAATAACCAGAATTTCATATTAATTCAGGTCCAATATACTGACAATTTTGTACCCTTTAGTTTCGTATAGTGAAGGCTCTATCCAACCTATTGTATCTGATCGCTTTGGTGTTAACAGAACTTTAGAAAACTGATTTTTGCTTTGATGAGTTTCAGTCTTGGTCCTGGCAATAAATGATAAAATTGACAGTTACATACTAATGGTCGTTGGATATGTGGGATTCACATGCGAGTCAGAAAGTGGTGTCAAACTCTAACTTTCTTCCAATGATATTTAGTTTCCAGTGGTGGATTTAGTATATCTGATTCTCTCAATCATGAAACGTTCAAATGTTTAACCTCAAAAACTAAATCTAAGTTCAACTAAATTCCAATTTCATTTTAATCATGCGTTGTTGTGCTCTGTGTGACTATTTCCACGCGCGGTGCTACACTGCTAATTCAGCAGTAGCAGGCCCTGGCCAATCCTTTTAATCTCCTGCCAACTTCCGAAGGCTGTGGTTGGAATGTCTCATTCATTTATACAGATCATGTCACCAGTTGTGCAGGGAATGTTTATGGCTATGAAAACATGTCTGTGCAGAATTTTGCCCTCATTTTGAAAAACAAAATGGCAGCCATAGTCAATTGTTTGAAAATCATAAAGATGCTCTAAATTGTGAAAAATTGCAGCTAGCTTCATCAAATTTACACAAAAGATATATGGCTAAGAAAGCTGGTAGTAATTGGTAGTAATTTTGGCTTAGTTTTAAAAACAAAATGGCCGCCCTAGCAATCTTGTACCTGAATCTTAATTATTACTTTTAATTATTTATATTATAGTGACATATTAACGTACAAAAAAAAACACAAAATAATATATATTTTATTTAAGTATACCTTGCCTTAAGCTTCTAGTTAGGCTTATGTGTCATTGACATGATATATTTCATACCTTAAACAGACATAATCATCAATTTTCTTGTTTTACTTATGTCCTCCTTATGTATCCCACAGAAATTTATACTTATCCTAGCTTTTGCTGAATTTTATAAATAATTCATTTTGTTAAATAACTGCTAACTTTATACCTTTTAAAAAGTCAATGATATAATTCAATTCGATCACTATTAAAAAGTACAAGTACACAAAATGTTTCACTTTTGTGGCAAAGCTTCTACCTTCAAGAGGCTTTCTGTTGTGTCTCCATGTTTGAATAAGTTACACTAAAATACCAAATCTAAGATATTTTGTGGGGGATTTTTGACATAGTGTCAGAGTACTTTGTCATTCATAATGAATATAATGAACTTATCTTTACCAATCTTTACCAATTTTAAATAAAAATCGCGTAATCCATTGCTCCAGAGCTTCAAACTTGTTGCCATATTGCATGTATAGGGCATAGCCAATTACAATAGCAATACAAATATTTACAAAAGCAGCCTAAAATGTTCTAGAATAAGAAAAAAATGAATTTTGTAGCCATCTTATCTAACACTGTAAATTAATCATCAGTATTTATCAATCTTAACATTCATGTTTTAGTCCCGAGAAGAAACCAAGCATTTGAATAATACCAGAAAACTACAGCTCTCGAACAGAAGTTCCATGTCAGCCAAACGAGTAGAGCGGAAATCTGCTTCTACTTCCGCTCAGAGCTATGACGTCATGGACACCAACCACCAAGAGACAGATGGTGTAACAGAAGAAATCAATACTAACACACACCAGGAAGAAGAAGATGAATTTGAAGGGGAATATAACTTTGATTCTGACGATGATGACTTGGGTATAAAATAAGATTCCTTACAAAATATAAATGATTGAATCCTCATTGCCTTCATTAGCGTAAGCTGATTGATTGATTGAAAGTTTTAGATTAATTGATGTTTTATCATTGAATACTTTCATGAAAAATTGATTTTCACTTTAAAAATATGAATTATCAATGTCAAAATGCATCAGGTGACCAGTTGAATGGCCCTGTGCAATTTATTAAGTAGAGGGGCAAGTATTGATTAAAGTTTAATCTGACTTAATTCATGTTTTAATGATTGAAACATATTTTAGCTTGAGATCTGGTAAATGTCATCCAAGGCAAAGTCCTGCTGTATATTTGTTTACATCTGTTAGATATACAGTAAATTTCATTGTGTGAATTATACCCCAGTTCCACTTTTAAGAATCTCCCTCATGACTGCTACAGTAATGCAGTACTGAGCATAATCTTATTCGTCGCACAAATTACATTTTCAGCCATAGAGGTTGGGAACATAATTGCAGCAATCATCAATGCTGAACTCCATTTCCTAACATGTTTAAAAACTTTTGCGATTCTGCATTTCTGTCCCAAGTCGTTAGTTTCTGAAAACCAATCTTCAGTCTGTCACGACATATCTGTAGTGTGTACAACTTATGTTCCACTCTCTTCTGTAAAAATGGAGCCAAGTAATCTTCAGTCTTAAGATTTATTGTTTTGATCATAAAACCTACCTTTTCACGTTTTACCAGTTTTTGCCCTCTTTCAAAAGTCTCCTGATTTGTAAATCATTGAGATCCCAAGTCCTCAAAATGGAACTGGGACATGAGTGAGTGTACAGACCATACAAAGTGACAAAAAATGTTGATCTACAATTAGGATGCTTTATGAAAAAAAGAAAACATACTCTAATCAACAGAATACTGTATTGATAATTTGCTGTCGTTTCTGTGAAATGTCCAGATTATAAGACACCAGAAATACACAGAAAGCCTTCTGCTGATGACATCACTGCCAACATTTACAACAAAGCCTGCAGGTAGTTTTGTTTTGTTTTTTGGGGTTTTTTTGGTTTTTTTTAGGGGGGGGGGGGGGGGGGGGGGGTTACAAGGATAAGCAGATCCTTTGTTATAGAAAAAGTAAAACTCTTCTTGACATAGGTTACCCTAAATATTGGATACATGTCTTTCTTCTTATAATAGTCCTTTAAATGAGGGCGGTGTCAATGTGACAGTAAACTTTTTTGTGGTTCCACAATTTTGTTCTTCCATTCACAAATCAATTGAACAATTCGGTAACCGTTTTGCTTCTTATGCCACTTTAGTGTGGAATGCTTGATTTCTAAAGAGATGCATGTGCCCTCTTCTGTTGCTTCCTTCAGAGAAAAAGTTAAGTCTGGCCTCTTATTCAAGTACATCCACCATAACCTCTTCATTAATAGTGTATCTCCATGGTGCTCAATTTTTTTCTTGTCACTTTTATTATTGGAAATGGACTTTAGTCTACTTTTTATTAAAGATAAAGCACATGAAAGAATTTTTTTAAATTTTATTTAAAATTTCAACATTTTTGTAAGCTATACATCGTATACTTCAGTTAATCTTTTACAAGACAGTTGATGATACATGTGATTGATTAGATTTGTTCCAACTTGAGCAAAAATAAACAATAATGTTGCTGGTGCTGCCATAGTTCATACTGCAGTTAATATGAATTTCAAACATCCTTGGCCAAAGTGCCATACAGAAACCACATTAACCTACAAAAGGTCAAAACACTACCAGTGGCTTTGGCCGATATGCATTTCACTTTTAGCTTACCTGTTAGAGCAGTGATCTTTAGAATGAGAGAGATGATAGGTTCCATTCCATTGCAAATCTGACTTTATGGTATACGTAACTTTATCGTGTGTAATATTGAACACAAATGAACTATGTTATGTTGAATCTTTGAATGCTGATAGAGTATTTTTATTTATGTAGAGATAATCAAGTAAATAACAAAGGAGCAATTCTCTCAACAGTAGAAATTGTACAAATATAATTTGATTCCAATGAACAGAGATCTTTACAAAGAAGTTTAATTGCATGATACAATTATTTACAGGAAACTAGGAGTAGTCCCCAATGGTTCTATACAAAGAGGACTAGCCAATAATGATATTAAAATCAAGTACAGTTCATTAGGACCTGAAGGTGCCAAGGCATGTGCTATTGCTTTAGTGGTAAGTTTTCATGTACTTCTAGACTATCAAAGGGACTTCAAAGGTTAAACTGGAGCATCCCCATGTTTTCAACATGATTATTTGCTTAAACATCCACAAATGACCCTTTAACTGAATTGTTTCAGTTGTGAAGATAAATCGAAAGATCTTGGTTCTAGACAAGAAGATGTGTACTGAAAGTGATGGTTTGGCAAATTTCTTTTCATAAATATCTATATGTACAGTATAATTATTATACAAAACTACTAAAACAGTCAATGAAAGCTGTCATAATAAGAACAACCATTACTAAGATTAATTTAACTTTGTTGTGTTAATCGGCTGTCGTAATAAGAACAACCACAGTCACTAGGGACCGTTGTACATCGGCAATAGTGGAGAAACTCCCCCATATATATATGTATATAGAAAGATAAAAAAAAACAAGTTTGGCAACCCACCAAAATTTTATTTCCTACCTGATTCCACTTCACATTCAATTACTTACTTAAAATCAACTTTTACAGCTTCAATTCACTTTGAAAATTGAAATGAGTGATTGATCTGTGAATTAATCTTGAACTCAATTTTAATATATGCTGCATTCATTTTAAAAATGAGTCTTTAAGTTCACTTTTTACCTGTTTCTGTGTTTTCTGCACTCTTCATTGATCATGTGACCAATGTTTACAACATTGAACCAATGAAAACTGATCTTCTCCAGTCATGTGATTAAACTGACCCACGCAAAAAGAGGCCCAGATGAAAGCTACATTTTCATTGGTTCTCATTTATAAACAGTGGTCACATGATCCATGACAGGTGCAGAAAACCCAAAAGACGTGTGGAATTAAATTTAATTCATTGTTTTGTAATAAATATTGCATAAACTAAATGAAAGCTTTATTGTGATTTGATAGGAAAATCATTCATTCACAGTTTAAACCTGGTTTGATGTACCAAAACATGTTTCATAGCATGAAATTGAAGTTGAATTGAGTGCAGGTAGGAAATTTCATTTGTTCATATGTTGCCAAACTTGTCTTTTAATCTTTCTGTATATATAATTGGGGTTTATCCACTATCGGCGATGCACAACAGTCCCTAGTGACTGTGAGAACAACCATTACTAAAGTTTATTTAACTTGTATTAATCGACAAAAAACTTTGTATGAGTGCATTGTAGTGACTTGGTTTGTATGACTACTGAACAAGTACATTATGTTTAAATCCAGCTCAGCTTGAGACAACCTGTTTTCACACACATGTTAATTCAGTGCCACATAGGAGCATCTGTTTTATAATTAGCCTCAAGTCAATTCTTTAGTTAATTTATAACTCAAAATTAGACTCTATGTTTTACAACATATGTGATACTAAGTTGTACAACCAAACACTCTCAAACAATAAAAAATGCCAATGCTCTATTAACTTGAATGATTCATATTCTGTCATGTTGATGAGGTGTTTCTATTTTCTGTTCTATTTTCAGTACAATCATACAGTTCAGGAACTGGATTTGACGGGAAATAATATTGGTGACCTGGGTGCTATATATCTTGCTGAGATGTTAAGTGTGAACAATTTTATAACAACAATGGTATGGAATTTGATGCAGCTTCTCAATACCAATTTCCCAAGCAATTAACCTAGGCTTGCTCCATGTCTTTGTATTTGTATCCATCAGTAACCTGAACAGTTAAATTTAAATTGGAAACTTACAGAATTTCATTAGACCACAAGCAGTAAGCAGGGTTGGCCGTTTCTCCAAAAGTCATACAGTACCCATATATTACACACAAAAAACAAAAGGACTTGGTGAAAGTCTACAAGTAATCCCAAATATAACAAAACTTAGTTCACCTATCCTAGAATTTATGCTGAACTTTTTTGAATATGCAACTGCTTGCTGGAGCAACTCATTAAAGCTAAGTGGCAAGGTGATAAACTGATGATATTTGGGAATAGATAAGATCAATCTATCACCTTTACAAAAATCACAAATTTAAAAAAATTTTAAGTGATTTACTATTGATTTCAATGGTAAGCAATATGTTAATTGTTACACCATGTTGAATTTGATTGGAAATCTGTCAATAATTAGAACTAAACAGCATACAAGAAATGTGGAAATTTTCACTAGACCCTAATTTTTATGTCGTCACTCTGTGGCGTGGGCGTCCGCACACGCGTGAACAACTTCTCCAAAACTACAAGGCCTAGAGACATGCTGTTTTTTTTAAAGATACCTTATCTATCGAGGATGAAAATCTGTTTAAGGCATGCAAATCTGTCTGTTTGTTTGTTTGCTAGAGACATTACAAGGGGGTACCCCCACCAAAAGTGTGAAAGTTTCAACACTTTATCACATTTTTCTCAGTGACTATTGCAGGGATTTCTCTCATATCTTGCATATATGTACTAGGCCAGAGGTAGATTCTCTTGCGTGAGTATGAGACCTGGATCTGTCTTAATTTTTTTTTAATAAATTTTTTTAATAATTTTTAATGCATTAAAATTCATGAAATCATGCACTAAATCACTTATAACTTGAAAAGTATTGGATTTAGAGCATTTTGTTAAAATATGTTATTCAGCTACTCTTTTCATAGCTACAACATGGTGAGTAACTTGGGTGTCTGTCTCAATATCTAAGTGAGTAATAGCTACTTTTGGGCTTTTCAGTAACTTCCATCATGAGTAAAATCACTTTTAACTTAAAAACTATTGCATTTAGAGAATTTTGTATAAACATGTTATTCAGCTACTTTTGGGTCAGCTATAACATAGTAAAATTTCAGACCTGTAGCTCATGGCATAGCTGAGTAATAGCTACTTTTAGGTTATCACTGTTGAGTAAATCACTTATAACTTGAAAACTATTGCATTTAGAGTATTTTGTTTCAATATGTTATTCACCTATTTTTGGGTCAGCTATAACATAGTGAAGTTCCAGACCTGTGGCTCCTTGCATAGCTGAGTAATAGCTACTTTGAAGTTCTCACTGTTGAGTAAATCAGTTGTAATTGGAAAACTATTGCATTTAGAGAATTTCATATAAATATGTTATTCAGCTACTTTTGGGTCAGCTATAACATAGTAAAATTTCAGACCTGTAGCTCATGGCATAGCTGAGTAATAGCTACTTTTAGGTTATCACTGTTGAGTAAATCACATATAACTTGAAAACTATTGCATTTAGAGTATTTTGTTTCAATATGTTATTCACCTATTTTGGGGTCAGCTATAACACAGTGAAGTTCCAGACCTGTGGCTCATTGCATAGCTGAGTAATAGCTACTTTGAAGTTCTCACTGTTGAGTAAATCAGTTGTAATTGGAAAACTATTGCATTTATAGAAATTTGTGTAAATATGTTATTCAGCTACTTTTGGGTCAGCTATAACATAGTAAAATTACAGACCTGTAGCTCATGGCACAATTGAGCAATAGCTATTTTCAGGTACTGATTGTTGAGTAAATCAGCTGTAACCTGAAAAATATTGCATTTGGGAGTATTTTGTTAAAATATGTTGTTCACCTACTTTTGGGTCAGCTATAACATAGTGAAATTACAAACCTATAGCTCATGGCATAGCTGAGCAATAGCTATTTTCAGGTTCTCACTATTGAGTAAATGAGTTGTAACTTGAAAACTATTGCATTTACAGTAATTTGCTTAAATATGTTGTTCACCTACTTTTGGGTCAGCTATAACATACTAAAAATTCAGACATGTAGCTCTTTGCATAGCTGAGTAATAGCTACTTTGAGTAAATCAGTTGTAACTTGAAAACTATTACATTTAGAGTATTTTGTTTAAATATGTTATTCACATAATTTTTGGTCAGCTATAACATAGTGAAATTGCAGACCTCTATGTCATGGCATAGCTGAGCAATAGCTACCTTCAGGTTCTCACTGTTGAGTAAATCAGTTGTAATTGGAAAACTATTGCATTTAGAGAATTTCATATAAATATGTTATTCAGCTACTTTTGGGTCAGCTATAACATAGTAAAATTACAGACCTGTAGCTCATGGCACAATTGAGCAATAGCTATTTTCAGGTACTGATTGTTGAGTAAATCAGCTGTAACCTGAAAAATATTGCATTTGGGAGTATTTTGTTAAAATATGTTGTTCACCTACTTTTGGGTCAGCTATAACATAGTGAAATTACAAACCTATAGCTCATGGCATAGCTGAGCAATAGCTATTTTCAGGTTCTCACTA
This sequence comes from Sabellastarte sp. h YS-2021, assembly GCA_964017235.1. Taxonomy (NCBI): domain Eukaryota; kingdom Metazoa; phylum Annelida; class Polychaeta; order Sabellida; family Sabellidae; genus Sabellastarte; species Sabellastarte sp. h YS-2021. The sequence continues at coordinate 160,399,068 of OZ024927.1, read as the reverse complement.
TTGAGTAAATGAGTTGTAATTTGAAAACTATTGCATTTACAGTAATTTGCTTAAATATGTTGTTCACCTACTTTTGGGTCAGCTATAACATAGTAAAAATTCAGACATGTAGCTCTTTGCATAGCTGAGTAATAGCTACTTTGAGTAAATCAGTTGTAACTTGAAAACTATTACATTTAGAGTATTTTGTTTAAATATGTTATTCACATAATTTTTGGTCAGCTATAACATAGTGAAATTGCAGACCTCTATGTCATGGCATAGCTGAGCAATAGCTACCTTCAGGTTCTCACTGTTGAGTAAATCAGTTGTAATTGGAAAACTATTGCATTTAGAGAATTTCATATAAATATGTTATTCAGCTACTTTTGGGTCAGCTATAACATAGTAAAATTTCAGACCTGTAGCTCATGGCATAGCTGAGTAATAGCTACTTTTAGGTTATCACTGTTGAGTAAATCACATATAACTTGAAAACTATTGCATTTAGAGTATTTTGTTTCAATATGTTATTCACCTATTTTGGGGTCAGCTATAACATAGTGAAGTTCCAGACCTCTATGTCATGGCATAGCTGAGCAATAGCTACCTTCAGGTTCTCACTGTTGAGTAAATCATTGTATCCACTGGATAGCCGCAGTGTGTAGAGAGATTTCACCATTACCGCTCTAACGAAAAAAATATTATAGCTAGCCTTCTCAAGTTTGCAGGATATATTCTAAAATGGTAGGCTGCGCAGTGAACGTGGACACGTCTTTTGCGCAATGCTTGAACCGCGAATATAGAACGGTAAATAAAGCACGCTGTTGAAATCTCGTACATTGTCCCTTCGCGTACAAACGTAAACAAACAACTCGTGGTGAAATAAAACTTAAATTATATGCAGCAAATACTAAGTCAAATAATTCTGTAGGGGATTTTATCAATATTTCATTTAAAGATAAAAATAAATAATTTCATAAATATTTTCGAGTTCACGGAATTCTGTGGGTATTTCCTAACAATATTTAATCCAAAAGGCTGTTTGCACATCCATCACTATGCATGTTTAGTTAATGGAACAGCCAACATGGTGTTGGATCTGTTTTGAATTTTGCGTAAGTTATACTGCTTATTTTGACGAAATTATTAATATAGCCATTTTAGAATAGGAACAAAAGACAAATTCTCGTGCTTTATGATGTTTTTAAACTATCGATCGGCTGTATTAAAGCACTCAGCCCTTCGGGCTTCGTGGCTTTAATATTCAGCCGCTCAATAGTTTAAAACCATCATAAAGCACTCGAATATGTCTTTTATTCCTATATTAATAACCATGAAATGTTGCCTGGGAATATTTTTGTCCTCATTTTGAAAAACAAGATGGCCGTCAGGGACGTTTATTCGACTTTAAACAAGGACTTTTGTTGGCCCCCCTAGAGCAAAGGGTATTATAGGTGGAGATCTCAAATTCACAGGATATGTTCCTCATTATAAAATCTTGACTGGGAATATTTTTGGCCTCATTTTGAAAAACAAGATGGCCGCCACAGGTGTTTCTTTGTCAGTCATGAAAAGTGCTTATATCTCCCTTATTATTGGTCCTAGAGGTTTGGGATGGTAAACCAACCTGTAGGAAATCATGGGCTGGGAATCTTTTGGTGTGGTCAGATTTGACCTTGACCCCTCCTTCAAGGCCAAACAAGGATAGCCAAACTTAAAAGTGCTTATAACTCGCTTATTATTGGTCCTAGAGCTTTGGGATGGTAAACAGACATATAGGAAATCATGGGCTGGGCATCTGTTAATGTGGTCCGATTTGACCTTGGACCCCTCCCTCAAGGTCAAATGAGGATAGGCAAACTTAAAAGTGCTTATAACTCGCTTATTATTGGTCCTAGAGGTTTGGAATGGAAACCAACATATAGAAAATCATTGGCTGGGAATCTTTTGGTGTGGTCGGATTTGACCTTGGACCCTGCCTTCAAGGTCAAATGAAGATAGCCAAACTTAAAAGTGCTTATAACTTGCTTATTAATGGTCCTACAAGTTTGGGATGGTAAACCAACCTATAGGAAATCATTGGCTGGGAATCTATTGGTGTGGTCAGATTTGACCGTGGACCCCTCCTTCAAGGTCAAACAAAGATAGCCAAACTTAAAATTGCTTATAACTCGCTTATTATTGGTCCTACAGGTTTGGGATGGTAACCAACCTACAGGAAAATCATGGGCTGGGAATCTTTTGGTGTTGTCGGATTTGATCTTGGGCCCCTCCTTCAAGGTCATACAAGGATAGCGAAACTTAAAAGTGTCTATAACTCGCTTATTATTGGTCCTAGAGGTTTGGGATGGTAAACTATCCTATAGGAAATCATGGGCTGGGAATCTTTTGGTGTGGTCAGATTTGACCTTTGGACCCCTCCTTCAAGGTCAAATGAGGACAGCCAAACTTAAAAGTGCTTATAACTCGCTTATTATTGGTCCTAGAGGTTTGGGATGGTAAACCAACCTATAGGAAATCATGGGCTGGGAATGTTTTTGTGTGGTTGGATTTGACCTTGGACCCCTTCTTCAAGGTCGAACGAGGATATTGCATTTGCAGTATTTCTTTAAATATGTTTTGACCTAGTTTTTACACTTAAACAATTACCTTCTTACTTTCCTTCACAATACCATTTGCAGGGCACAACTTTTTTGTCCTTTTCTTCTGTCAGCTTCGGAATTTCTTTCGAACATGCTGTTCAATTACCATTTACTGTATTTCTGTACAGCACTTTCCCTGATAATTATGCTTTCCTCTCATTATCACCTTCACAAATCAAAAACACTCAGTCAGCTGACACAGTGCCCGTTCACGGGCACTCTCCTCTTGTTGGCTACTCTGGCTAATTAATTACCTTAGTGAAAATTAATTATCTGTAAACTTTGAAATCTGTATCAACAGATAAGCTGGCCATTTTTGAAGTTAATACAGTTAATTTCTTAAGTTTTTAAAATTGGTGTAATTTTCTCACAGCTAAAATTTCAATTTGTACAGTATAAAAAACAAAGAAAAGGTTAGAACGAAATAAATACAGAAGAACATCTTTAAAAATATTTAGTTACATTGGATGTGTGTAGATTAGTATTAATACTAATATCGTCATCGGAAGTTGAGTCATGCATTGCTAATGGCATTTTGTTTTTTGTTGTTTTTTTGTGTTTTTTTTGCATACAGAATTTATCAGAGAATACAATTGGATCCAAAGGAATAGAGTCACTGTGTGAGGAACTGGCACCTCACAGGTTTATCACATCCCTCAACTTGTCTGCAAACAGCTTTGGTGATGAGGATGTCAGACACATAGCAGATATGTTGACGGTTTGTATTTATTACAATACACGGCTGTTAATTCTTATCATTGTTAGATATCATAAGAGTTTTAAGAGGGCTGTATCAGGATTTACGGCCCGGTCTAATCTGATGTACATTTTGCAGGCCCAACATCTTCCACACATGGGGAAACTCAGTGCATTAAACTAACAACAGAATAGACAACAGGGATAGTCAAGAGACATTATAGGTCACTAATTTCAGGTTTGCGGGTGTGAACAAAGGGAAAATACTAAGTGGGTGAGCTTTAATTGATGAGGTACCAAGGGCCCAAGTTCCACTAAATTCAGGATTTTGACATCTGAAGTGATCTAGTGCACAAAGCAAAAGTAATGCAGGGGAATATATTTTTATTATCCAAGAATTAGTCAGTTGGTTACATCTGTAGGTTCTGCCAACAGAGAGATTCACAGAATGTATTTCAAAGCAGCCTTAAGTTTTGGAAGAGTCTGATAATACAGTACTTGTATAGCATGTGTATAAACTTTAAAAGGCATAATAGTAGACTTTTATCTTTTGCCCAAGTAAAATTGTTTGCTTTCCTCAGAAATATTAAAGGTTTCAGTGTCTGACACAATGGCACCATGTTATCTGATTAACTTAAAATAATGTCATGCCCACTGTGTAATAAACCATACTGTTTGTTCATGTCATGATATGTTTACAGGTTTTACACAAAATGAATGTTTATGTTCTTTACATGCCTTCTATGTAACTTTTTGTCCTTGGTGCATGCCAAATATATACCTTAATATCCTGTGTATATTTTACAACTAACTTTTATCCCACAGGAAAATAATGTCATCACACAGATAAATCTGAGCAACAACTGCATCTGGGAGAAAGGAGGGAAGCTTCTTGGGGATGCTTTAGGTCAGTTGGTAAACTCTGCTCAGAAGCTCCGTTAAACCAAACTAGTTCAACCAAAATGAAGAACTACTCATATACATGTACATCTTACATAGCTGACCGAGGATTATTACTACAATGTCTCAGTATCAGTGCAGTGAGTGTACCCATCTGTCATCTCTGCAACCAGGGTTAGAATCTCTAATAAGATTTACACATGAGGAAAGTTTTCAGTGCATCAGAATAGTGGTTTAATGCATTGCAGATATTTGACAAGTTATACTAATATTCTATTACACTGGTAAACTGTTTTTATATGGGTAAGGTGGTTCAGACCTCAGTGAATGAGAGGTTAACAGGCTTGGTTTTGAATCACTTGGCTCTGACCTCTGTGGTCTCTGGTTTGAACCTAGTTCATGATAGCATGTAAGATTCACCAAGATCCTATCCTAAAATAAGCTTAACTGTTGTAAAGGATGTAAAACTCAATCTTTGAAGTTGATATCACAAGTTCATACATATGAAATATTGATACTTACTGTATCAGTAGGGTGCATAAAAAGCTTTGAAACTTCCTGGAGTAGTAATATATTTTACCTCCTCATATAATATGTTATTTGTAGCCATGTTTCAGTGGGCACTTACAGTTTGTAGAACATTTGCTAGTATAAGTTTAAGACTTATACAGTATTTCAATTGGTTTTCCAGAATTCAATGACACATTAGAAGTATTGGATCTTAGTTGGAACCATCTCAGATGCAAAGGAGTGACAGGACTGTGCAAAGGTTTAAGGGTAAGACTGCTCAGCTTTTACTGTTTTATGTGCTTCCGCATTTGACCTTTGACATTTCTGATCCTCTTGTGTTTCACAGCCATTATTTTAGGTATTAATCAGGTATTTTAGTCCACTGAATTTCAACTCAACAGTGCTTAATTGTATAAATTTACAAAAAAATATCTTTCAGGTATAAAAATAGTTCTACTTAGTCTAATGCTTTACCAAAGTCACCCAAAGGTTTTGAAAAGATTGTAGTTTTCCATGTACAAAACAATGACAAATATTGAAATATAAACATTTGTTTTCAATTGCAGGAGAACAAGGCTTTGAAAGAACTGTTAGTTGGCTGGAATGGCTTTCATCTTCATGGATGTATAGCTCTGTCTTATGCTCTGGAAAATAACACCAGTATAGAAAGTCTGGATCTGACAAATAACAGAATTAATACAGAATGTCTTACACAGCTACTGAAGGGAATCCAGTGCAACAGGACCCTTTTCACACTGAAGGTCAGTTTTAAATTTGGTAATGAACCCTATCATTAACTTCAAAATGCAAGCACACAATTTAAAATGTGTGTGCCTGATACAAGGTATAGCTGAAACAAAAGTTTGAGTGAAATTAGTCAAGTGCATTTATAGTAAGACGGATATTCTTAAAAGAAAATTCAGTTTATTTTGAAAAAGAGACTTTTGAATACACATAGGAGTGTGCTATGAGAAAATTGCTTTGGGATGCTTACGGCATTAACTGCACGGCTATAATTTTACTGAAAGTGTAAACTTGGCACAGGAAAGAGAAAACAGGAAAGAAACCTGTGACATGGCATTTATTGTTTATCCTTTTTTTTTGGAATCAATAATTGTGTAACCTTAATTATGCATGACTTAATTGATGAATCATTAGGTTACCTCAGATCCTTGGTAAGCTTATCATATACTTAGACTCTCTGAAGTATTGTTTCCTGTAGTTGATACAATAGAATGATAAAACTGATAAACCAATACTAACTATGTCATTACTGTTATGTTTTCAGCTTAGTCTCAATCCCATAAATACTGAAGGTGCATCACTACTGCTAAGAACCATACAGGAGCATCCAGACTGTGGTCTGAAAGACATTGACTTACAGGTAGACCACGGACCATCCCCAACATAATTAAGGACTAGGTCCATATTCACTAACATTTTTATCCAAAGATTTATTTATTTATTTGGGGTTTTACGTCGCTTTCAACACTGTACAGGTCACATCACGACGGGTAGTTGGAAGGGCAGAGGAAACCAGTACATACAGTTCGTCAGGGTTCTGTACTGTAAACTGCCGACCAACGGCAAGCAACTACCAGCTTTCCCACTTGAGGCCGTGCCAGGAACCGAACCCCGGCCTCAGACGGGGGAGGCGAGAGTGTTACCACTCTGCCACTGTGGCCCTTTTATCCATAGAATTCAAACAGTTTTATAAGAAGATAGGAATTTTCATCAAAAAATCTGAAAGAAAACAAAAACATTTAAGCATAAGCATTTTTCAAAATTGCTATAAAAAGTATTTTCTATAGTTTTTCTACTACTTTTACCTTCATTCTAATCAACAATGTAAATATCAATGCCACCTGTTTTCTATTCAGCTGTTTTATCCAATTTTGCCATTATTATTTTGGAATTATAAAAATTCTCAGACGTTTATGAATTCTTAACCTTATTTTTTATCTATTTCTTATTGAGAATCTTTCTTTGACTATTTTAAGAATAAAAGTAATTCTAAGAATGTTAATGAATATGGACTCACTCCTATTTTAGTGGGGCTTTGGCAGATTTTGAATCATGCAAAAGCCTATCCAACTTCTCCATCCCGTCTCCCTGTGTTTTTTTCTGGTATAACCTGACTATGTTAATGGACCAACCCTTATTCAATACGTTTATGTGTAGTTGTGCCTTAGAGTCTGTCACATGATGGTGATAGATTAAGCACCACAGGAGTCTTTAATAAATAAGATTAATGTTACAAACTAAACCTTAAAGCCTGTAAGCATTGCCAATTTAGATATATATTGGACATGAGTAACAACTATGTTTAAATTCAGTTGAAACATTTGAAGTCCGATCTCAAGCAACCAGGAAAATGTCCAAATAACTGGAATATTTTAATGGAAAAGGCATTGTTGGGATTTACTTCTTCTTGGAAGGGAATTCTGATGATCAGAATTCTCCATAAAGGAGATTGATGGTGAAGATAAGTGTATTAAACCTACATTTCTGTGCTTTTAACAATTCAAAGATTTGCATTATTCTTTCAGTTCTTGTTGATATACTTGATTCCCTTCCAGAAATATTTATTCTTCTGTTGTGAGTTTCTTTCCTGGTTATGTTTTTTCTGTAAAGAACAGGCGTGAAGCATTGCTATATCGAGAGTATGTATCATTAAAGTCTGTCTGAATTCCCATTTAAACTACTGAGACCCAATAGCTGTTCACAAAGAAAAAGCCATTCTGGTGGAAAGCCCTCTGGAGAAAATCCCCATTTTTTTCATCTGCAAGGGAAAACTGTATACCAATTGTCACATTGTTATGGCCTATCTACAGTTTGTTGTAAAACTCCCTGCATCCACAAATCAAAATAACTGATTCACTTTCTGCAATGACAATTCTCTTGCAATAAACTGATTGGATTTATTGGTCATTGTCTGCATGTATACCTTTCATTGTTCCCTTAAGAGGTAGATGGTATCACAATTATCCTCACCAAAAGCTAATTCTAATATTAGGCTGCAACAGGACAAAAAAAAACTAGTTTTGACTTTACCTTTGTGTCTTTGTAGAGTCTGACTGTATGTACAGGCTTCATTGAAATTCTGGACAAAATTCAAGAAACTAGAGAGCTCAAAGTCACATATGGCATTGTACTGGAACAGTCCAAAATGGTAGAGGAGGTGGAGGATTACATCAACGATGACCCCCTGATCGTGCTGATGGAGTACATGAGACAGAGAAACATGAGGCTACTCGATCTGTTCAACAGTTTGGATGCAGACGGTAGCAAGAGTTTGTCCAGAGAAGAGTTCAGACAAGGACTGATGGTGAGAACTATTCAGTTGTCCAATTTACCCTGTAAATTAGGATACAACTCAAGGTGTACTAGTGTATATCATATGAGGTACTATGAAGAAGTAGGTTTATAATGGTTGTGGATCCATTTATACTAGAAATTTGAAAATTTTGATTCATTTTTTTTTTTTTTTGTTAAATGTAGCTTTCATAAGCTACAAGCTAGGTGACACCAGCAATCCAAGGTGATTTACCTAGCGAAATACAGCATTCTAGGTCACCTTGGACTGCTAGTGTCACCTAGCACTGTATTAATCATTTTTTTCTTGAGTTGATCAAGTCAGGAGCGGCCTCCCAAGATAAGCATTGAGTTTCAGATTGTAGCGCGATAAAATATTATTTTATGCCAGAAATACTGTGACATTTGACATGTATACATTGAGATCTAAATGAGACATCCATAAAACAATGTCAGCTGCACAAGTTATCACTTCACCAGCTAAAAACAGAAAAATAAAGCTTATTTTATACAGCATTGTCACTTATAGGGGTTGAATCCTCAAAGAGGTGACAGTTTGTGATGAGTTTCCAAACATGCTAACCACTAGACAACAGAGGACAATGTTCACTCAATGTAGGCTTGATGTATTGCTTGTTTTAATAGTATCCATTTGGATCAATAGATGTAAATAAGTCAGGATTTGTATTTGGGTAGGATGTGTTCGACACAGAATGGATACCTGCATCTGCAGATGAAAGCACTCAATCAAAATGTTTGAAAAACCTCTTGCAAATGCTTAATTAAAATGTATACACCAGAGAAGTGGGGGGAGGGAGATCAGTTTTGGAATGGTTCATTTTTCAATGTGCATTAACAATACATTTTTTGGAAAAATAACGATAAGGCTGTGAAGCAAAATCAAATATTTGTTGATACAACCACCTGAACAGTGTACATAGACCACTCTGAAGTAAATTATTACTTGACCTTCACCTCTCTCAGAATGGCAACCTGTGTGATATGTTCATAACTGTCAGTATGGTGCCAGCTATTAAAGAGATATATAATCCAAAAGTCACCAAATTACACCTTAAAACATGTGTTAATAACCTTTCAGGATGTGAACTTACCACTGAGTCCCCAGTCTCTGGACAAACTGCTGGATGAGTTGGATATAGATGGTGATGGGGAGGTAGACTTCAGGTAAGTTCACAACACCGACAAAGCACCTTTTAAAGAAGAACCCTCACATGGTATTCATGAAACAAGTACCAGGTCATCAGAGGATCTATCCTATTGGATGTACTCTGTCATCTGGAATTACTAGGGTTAAACTTTAATTTATAATAGAGTTCATGATATATTAAAATGCAGTTTATTTTTGTTACTTAAATCTAAATTTGCACCAATGACTCATTAGTCAATGGATTAAACTTCATTAAAACTACATCTTAACCAGAAAATAGTAATTCATGTATTTATTTTATAGCCTACCATAAAAACTACATGATTGTCATTGTGTAAGAGTTGATACTTTAAATCCAGTGAGGTTATCCTATTGTGAACAGAATCAAAAGTCCTTCACTCCCTCATTTTTTTAAATCTTATTTGTAATAAAAATAGTTTTTTATTGGTTTATATTTTGAAGTAAAACAGTATGATATGCATTTGAGTCATAACATATTCAGCAATTCTGTAGGTGTTATTAAAAAATTTGGTACTCCTGCACTTCCTAACCAAAATATTACCAAACCCACTGATCACAAACAAATTATCAGGTCCACCTTTATTGAACATATTAACAGAACATTTTAACATATTATATCTTACCATCCTATATTCTATAATTTTACACTTCAGTGTTACACAAATTCCATGTTATACCGTATATTCTTCAATTCTAGTGAACTTATGGAAGGTCAGAAAGAGTTTCGCAGAAGAGTTAACCGACTGCAGTCAAAGAAGACTAACAATTCTGAGGACAACAAGTTCATTCGCATCCAAAAGAAAGTGGCAACCTTATTACAGGCTCGAGAGGCCATACAGATGATGAAGAAGTTGGCAAATGCCTCGAAGAAGAATGGTGAAGAAGTGCAAACTCCCTTCATTCCAGTGGAGTCAGTTTCTGTCATGATGGCACAGCAGTCTCTTGCTCCCAAGAAGCCTGGGGATACTAGTCCACCAAGACGAAACAGCATCTTCCTGTCCAGAGAAGCATTGACCAAATTAGCTGAAAATACACTGTCCAGTAGGATGAGTCTGTCTGTTGGCAGGTCCTCCAGAGGTAACAGTGTTGTAGAGGATACACAAAAAGTGGACAATGCAGGACCATCTGACAAATTCAGAGTCAGGGCTATGACCACATTGTGAATAGAGGCAGTATGGAGTTTTACCAAATTTTCATCCCAAGAAGCAAGTATTCGTTTTTATAGCTGGTTTTGGTGATAGCCAAATACTTTTTGAAACAGTAAACCAGTGTACTTTACAAGTTCAGATTGATGTATTGATATTTAAAGAAAAAACAATTGAAACTTACTTTAGTTTCAAAATAAACACATTAAGCTGAAAGTATGAACTACAATGAAAATAGGATTAATTATAAATGGGGAAAACTGTCAGTACTTGAAGAATGGACAAGATGGTTTTTCTGCTAATTAAACATTGGTCACATTCAGACTTTCATTGTTTTAGATCAAACGTTTAGTACCATTCTGAAGCATATATCTTTTTAATGAACAAAAACCATCTCAAAAACTACAAGGAATTCTGAGATTAAAGTACATTAAAGAAAGAAATAACTTAACCATAACTGGCATATTATTATATGTATATTTTGTTATATGCATGCATAATAGGAAAACTTCCCAAATGACATCAAAAATATATATATCACAAATGAAGATGACAATATTGTTGAGTGTGTAGCAAAAGTATAATATTATTAATCTTTATTTATTATATGTTTTTATATATGTTTAATGAGGGATGTTCTACTTTAATTATCCACCATTTTGAATGAATAATTAGTAACTTAAATTCATGACAAAATATATAAAAAGGCTGCCATATATCAGAGCACCAGAGGGCACCAGAGAATATAAATAGTTTTAAATGTAACTTCTAATTCATCCACCATTTCTGCACAAATTTAATGCAACAAAAACAACCAGCAAGCCATGTAATAATACCTGATGCATAGAACATATTTTTAGATTACCTAGTTTCATAAAAATTAACTACAAAGTGGCACTTGCCAACGAATTTGTAATGCTATGCATATTAAGTGGTGCCATAAACAAAAAATATGTTTTCCTGGCCTGTATGTCCAACACTTGGCCAATTACAGTGTGTGGCACATGATAAATACACACCAAGATATTTAAATGCAATTATTGTAAAATATATTCAAGTAAGTGTATTGGTTAAAGAGCATAGGTATACAACTGGTAGAGGACACTATGGGTTCTGAGATTACTTTCATGAAGAAAGGACTCTCACAACTTAATGGTTCAGTACTTCTGATTTTACAGCATTAAGGGAGTCCATAAAGATGTATGTGGTAGTAGCTCTGCATGATGCTCACCATCAGAGGTTTACAGAAAAAAAGATCACTCATGAATACTAACAATATAATACTTATTCTTCACACCCATATAATATTGTCATCTTCATTCGCGATATATATTTTTCTGTGTATGTCATGCAAGATGTTTTCTTTTTTGAACCAGCTGGTATACACGGTTGCACAATTAAGATGAATCTCAAGCGGTCAAAGGTCATCCAACAACTCAAAATTTATCTTTACGTAAAATGGAATTCTGTTTGCAGAACTATTGGCAACATTTTAGCACTTACCTTACCACTGAAGTTATTAATATTTGTATGGTGTTTCGCATAATTTCTTTAAAAGCCTTCAAAGTATTAAATTTTTTTGCATTTATTAAAAACATGGGTATTTTATGCAGATGGGCATCTGGTCAGCCCTACAGTTTTGTTGCAGTGAATCAGACATATTTCTTTATTCTGAAATATTACAAATATCTGTGGCCGAATTCTATAATTTTTGCTACAAGCCAAGCTTTGCTTGTAACCAGAGGTTTTGTAAGTAATTTTTAGGAAAAGGAAACCACTTATCATCTTCTGTGAATTTAGGATGCTAAAAGTTCCTTTAAAAATGTTCTATTCATTTTAAAGCTCAAATAAAATCTGCAAAGAAGGCTTTGTTAGTTGAACGAAAAAAATATATATATTTTCTTCAGACAACATATCATTCATAATTCCAATTCCAATTCAACTTTTATAGTGCTTAATCTCTGCCGAAGTGACAGACTCTAAGGCACAACATCATAAGCATAGTCACAAAAAATCATTGTCCTTGTCCATAGCTATGGTCGACATCACGGAGAACGCCATATGAGGTGGAAAATACTAAGGAGGATAAGCTTGGCAGAATAGATATGCCTTAAGTTTTTTCTGAAGGAGGCAATGGATGTGGCAGATCGTACATCATCAGGGAGTTCATTCCATATATTTTGGGAGCATCATATGCAAAGCTTAGACCAAACTGCTTTGTGGATTTGTATATAGATAGTTGGTATTGAGGAACATGTAGAATTATACCATCAGATTGACTCAACCGAGTATTATAGGCACATTGTCTAACTTTGAGAAATGGGCTGAAATATTTTGGACAGTTAGTATGTAGGTATTTATATACCAACAAGGCAGTCTTGAAGATGCAACGGTGCCTTATGGGTAGCCAATGAAGGGCTTTTCTTAGTGGAGTGGTGTGAGAAAGACATGTGGTTCTGCAAACAATTCTGGCCAGACTGTTTTGAATGCATTGTAGCTTGCGTAGGTTAGCAACAGATAGACCCCTAAACAAGGAGTTACAGTAGTCAAGCCTACTGCCCACAAGTGCGTTTGCAGCCGTAAGAGCAGCATCACGAGTCAAGTACTGTCGAATTTGTCTAAGATCCCTCATCTGGATGAAACATAGTTGACATACATTTTTAACATGTTTGGTGAAGGAAAAGTCTGAGTCAAACCAGACACCCAAATTCTTAATGGCATCTGAAGGTATCAGTGATTCACCCAATATATTTACTGGAAAGAATGGGTTAAACTTTTCTTGTCGGTCTTATCAGCATTCAGCTTTAGTTTATTTGCACACAGCCACAGTTTGACATTTTCGAGGCACTTTCCTAGCCGATCGAAGGCAATTTTTGCATTTTTGTGTTTGAGGTGAATAAACAGCTGTGTGTCATCTGCATAAAAGTGAAATTTGACATCTGGATGTTTAGAGATTACTTTGCTCAAAGGTGTGGTATACAACGAAAAAAGAATAGGACCAAGAACTGAACCTTGTGGCACACCAAACTTAAGCTTTCTAGCCTCAGACAGAACAGAACCAATCTTGATGCATTGGGTACGATCAGAAAGGTATGATTTGAACCAGTCAAGGCATCTACCCCCAACACCGAACCATTTTCTTAAGCAATCAAGGAGTTTGTCATGATCAATGGTGTCAAACGCTGCAGATTGATCAAGCAGCACCACAGCTGTGGCCTCACCTCTGGCTAGAGATAGGTGAATCTGATTCTTTATAGACAAAAGAGCTGTTTCAGTTGAATGGCCACGTCTATAGGCAGATTGATACTCGTTTTCCAACCCATGGAGAGAGACATGTCTACTGAGTTGTGAGGCAACTACACGTTCCACGAGTTTTGAGATAAAACTCAACCCAGACAAAGGGCGATAGTTTTTTAGTTCATCCTTTGATAAAGAAGATTTCTTTATCAGTGGAGTGACAACAGCACTTTTGAAGCCATCTGGGACAGCACCTTCCAACAAAGAACAATTCACAAGTTTTGTGATAGAAGGAAGCAGTATATCAAGGCAATCCTTCACTAGGAAAGTGGGCCAAGGATCCAGGAGACAGGATTTTGTAGGTGAATTTTTGATTACCTTCACAATATCGTCAGGTGAGACATCATCAAATTTGACAAGTCCTGCCGGATTCACTGGAGATGACAAGGAAAAAGATGAAGAACTGGAAAAAGACTCTCGGATTTTAGCAATCTTATTGGTGAAAAAAGCGGCAAACTATTCAGCCAATTTTTTTTGTGAACTATTTGATGGAAGAACCTTGTCAGGGATACGGTGTAAGGCAGAACGCAGAACTTGCCATAGTTTTTTAGGGTCGTCACCGTTTCATTAACAAGAGCTCTGTAATATGTGGCTTTGTCTTTATTGATTCATAACAACCACTTTATGGTTAAAGGCCTCTTCCTTGATTTGTGGGATATTTCTTTCACAATTGTGACTTCTGGGACAACAACGGGCTTGATCTCCACTTACACTTGTGTTAAATTACAGGAAAAATCTGACCCTGTCAAACATTTTGGGGATCATGACCTCTCACAAGTTGTTATAATTGTATTTCAAGGCCTCAGAACCAATAAAGAGGATACAAAAAAATAGCATCAGAGATGCCTGTACATCACAGCCTGGGGAAATAGTTTTCAACACCATCAGATACAGATGTAGTGAAACAGTACAAAAACCGGGATACTTTCAGAGCAGTGTCAGTTATATAAAGGTCCAAATAATGTTAAAGTAGATAAAATAACTTCTAAGAGAAAGAAAATGTATGTAAAGATAAAGTATTAAAACAAGAAAATTCAATAGCAAGATGATAGCATTAATCAGTATACTAAAAATTATGAAGCTGTAAAATTTTATTAACTGAAGAACAGCTGCCAATGGAAATAGCACAATTATGTACAATTACCTATAACTAGACCTATGCATCGGAGAACCAATGCAAATTTGTATCCACCGGAAAGACAACTCACCGAAGCCAATGAACCATCGTTTGACCTTGAAGGAGGGCCAAAGGTCAAATCTAACATCAGAAGATTCCTAGCCCAAGATTTCGTATGAGTTGGTTTGACATTGTTAACCTCTAGGATCAATAATAAGCAAGTTATAGGCACTTTTAAGTTTGGCTATCCTCGTTTGACCTTGAAGGAGGGGCTCAAAGTCAAATCCTACCACACCAAAAGATTACCAGCTCATGATTTCCTATATGTTGGTGTACCATCCCAAACCTCTAGGACCAATAATAAGCGAGTTATAAGCACTTTCAAGTTTGGCTATCCTCGTTTAACCTTGTAGGAGGGGCCCAAGGTCAAATCCGACCACACCAAAAGATTCCCTGCCCATGATTTCCTACAGGTTGGTTTACCATCCAAACCTCTAGGACCAATAATATGCAAGTTATAAACACTTTTAAGTTTGGCTATCCTCGTTTAACCTTGAAGGAGGGGCCTAAGGTCAAATCCATCCACACCAGAAGATTCCCAGTCAATGGTTTCCTACATGTTGTTTTACAATCCCAAACCTCTAGGACCAATAATAAGTGAGTTATAAGCAATTTTAAGCTTGGCTATCCTCATTTCACCTTGAACAAGGGGCCCAAGGTCAAATCTGACCACACAAAAAGATTCCCAGCCCATGATTTTCTATAGGTTGGTTTACCATCCCAAACCTCTAGGACCAATAGTAAGCAAGTTATAAGCACTTTTAACTTTGGCTATCCTTGTTTGACCTTCAAGGACGGGCCCAAGGTCAAATTCAACCACACCAGAAGATTCCCAGCCCAAGATTTTGGTTTACCATCCCTCTAGGACCGATAATATTAGTGAGTTATAAGCACTTTAACTTTGGCTATCCATGAAGAGGGGTCCAAGGTCAAATCTGACAATATCAGAAGATTCATAGCACGATTTCCTGTAGGTTGGTTTCACATTATAGGTCAATGTCACTACAGCATGGGTTAAAGGCCAAATCAATGTCACACCATGATGTTGCACCCCTACAATCACAAACCAATGTCCCTACTAGGTATCATCTTGCTACACCTTACCCTTTCTGAGATATAGGCCGGACAAGATTTTATAGGTCAAGGTCACTACGACATGGTCAAAGGTCAAATCAAGGTCACACCATGATGTTGCACACCTACAACCCTTAACCAATGTCCCTACCAAGTATCAACTTCCTACACCTTACAGTTTCCGAAATATAGCTCAGACAAGATTTTATAGGTCAAGCTCACTGCAAGGTCAAAGGTCAAATCAAGGTCACACCAGGACGTTGCACACCTTCAACCCCTAACCAATGTCCCTACAAAGTAAAACTTCCTACATCTTACATTTTCAAGATATAGCCCAGACAAGATTTTATAGGTCAGTGTCAATACAGCATGGTCAAAGGCCAAATCAATGTCACACCATGACATTTCACCCCTACAATCACTAACCAATGTCACTACCAAGTATCAACTTCCTACACCTTACGCTTTCTGAGATATAGCCCAGATAAGATTTTATAGGTCAAGGTCACTACGACATGGTCAAAGGTCCAATCAAGGTCACACCATGATGTTGCACACCTACAACCCTTAACCAATGTCCCTACCACATATCAACTTCCTACACCTTATGGTTTCCGAGATATAGCCCAGACAAGATTTTATAGGTCAAGCTCACTACAAGGTCAAAGGTCAAATCAAGGTCACACCATGACATTGAACACCTTCAACCTCTCTCTTGGGTTGTTTGGGCGACCCAGGGGTCAGTCCTCCTCCCAGGTCAGTTTGTTTGTGGGTACCTTAATTTTTATTATAGGTACCAGTCTGAGCTGGTTGTTGCATAACCACCAATGTCACCTACATAACTGACCTTGGGGTTGTAAACCTCTGTGCCCAGTCTCCCCAGTAACCATTTAAAACTGGCCATTTCATTGGTCAAGACCTTTGGGCAATGTGACTCTAGAATATCACCAGACTTGGGGTCAGTGTGAATTTGACATTCGCAAGGAAACATTGAAAACTTTAAACTGTGATATTTTCAATGATTGGAACTTTCAAGTTATTTTAATTCAGTGTTTTTATTATTTTTAGTTTTTTAGAATTATTTTATAACATTCAGTTTGTTGTACGTGTGGTGAACTTTACACAGCATTGGAACTTGTGGAATGTGATGAACTATGGAAGTATTGAACTGTTACACGAGTGTTTGATGACACTGAGTGAACTTGACGCCTACAGAGATATTATAGTCATCTTGTCAACCTCAGGCTTTTAACATTGATCACAAAGGGACAGTCTACCCTATATTATTTTTCACTATTGGCACATGCCATGATATTGTCAATGGTCGAATTGTTGGAAGCCTGTTTTGGACAGTTGAATATGAAATCTCTAGCCCGTGTAGGGTATTTGTGATTATTTTCAGAAGGAAACATTGACATTATTTATAATTTTCATTGATTGGCATTATTGTAAACATGCCTGACAATAAACAGAAATGCAAGACGTGTAAACAGAGGCATCTTCCTCCAACAGGAAAGAAGTGTCAGTTTGGGAAACAACAGGAAAGCTCAGATGAACTTTTACGAGATGCTGCCGTCTCAAGTGATGCGACAGGGTCGCAGATGTCTCCATCAGACACTGGCGGACAGCAGATTCAGATGAAAATCCTAGATCAGCTCAGGAAAGTCACTGAAAGACTGGACAAGGTGGAAGACAGGATGACGGCATCAGAATGGCAGTCGACTTCTGAGTTAAGTACAGACAGTTTTCTAGAAAGTGTAAAGTCTAGTAAAAAATCTAAAAAATATTGTAAATTGGTTGATGATTCCTCTTCTGAGGAGAGTGATACTCCCACGTTAGATACATTGAGATCTAAAAAATTGCAAAAGAAGGTAGATAAACGTATCAGGGAGTTAGATCAGAGTTCGCACTTTCCAGGTAATGAGTCAAAGTTGAAATCACTGAGGGGTGGTAGTGTTGATGTTTCTGTAAAACACAAAGTTCACTGGCCTCATGAAGCTATTTTGGGTGGGTTGACGCGTCAACGCATCACATATGATCAGTTGTCTCTCACCCAATGGGTGCAGGGTTTTTGTAGAAATATTTTAGACCAAAAATCCAGTGCTAGGCGTGATACAATGGTGTCTTACTTAAGTGACCTCATGGAGGATGCCACTGATTTTTCGTGGCAGGGAGCCAAGGCGGCCCATGCCGTCTTGCTCTGTGAGATGGAACGTGGTTCAGTAACTTGGGAAAATGGGGAGAGGATAGATAGAATCCGTAGGGCCCATGCCCAGAAACATGTCACAAGTAAGCAATCATGGGGTAAGACAGACACCAGAAAGCCATGGTTTTGCAAAAATTTTCAGGTGAATTCTTGTTCATTTCAAAGGGACCATGAGACCAATGGTCGGTTGCATAGACACATTTGCGCGTATTGCCTCACCCAGGGTAAGCATCTAGGCCATTCTGAAAAAAATTGCCAGAATAAGGCAAAAAACGAGACTCCAGCTGCACACCACTAGGGTGGGGCAGCTGGAAGAGTAATGTTACTAATGATAGTACATGTACCTTGAGACAGTTTCACAATCAAAATGTTGAGTGACAAGAAGGTGAGTGTCATCCCCAGTACCTGCCCTGATACCCCTAAAAATGTACCCCCTATTTACAAGACTAGATTTTTCTATAATTCACGGGTGCACCCATCAGCTGTTGAGGCTGCTCTGGCCAGGCGTTTGTGTGTGAATAAAAAAGCTAGTAAGGGTGTATGGGGTGGGGAATATTGGGCTGGGGCCAGGCCTGGTGGTGACAATAGCCCTCTTGTAAATGATAAAGATGAGAATCGAGTAGGTTCCAATGTAACTGAGAAATTGGGCACTTACAGTGGCCAAGGTGAAGTGTTTAATAATAGTACCTGTGAAACTGTTGTGGATGCTATTGGTTCTTCACTTGGCGTCGAACGTGTTCTCATGCGTCACAACAATAGTGAAACAACTCTGAAAAATGACGGTCCCAGTAACAGTGTACAAGTTGTGGGTGACCAAACTTCTGACAGTGACTGCCTGGGCTTATACTCAGGCCCCATAGATATAGGTCACATGGGTTTGAATCCCCCATGCAACAGTGGTCAAGATGGTTTGAATCAAGTCCCTTTAGTGGAACTTACCATGGGTTTGAATCTCAACTGGTCTGATAAAGGTGTTGCTAGGGTGGACACTATTGATCCAGGTCACTGTGAACGCAGTCAATTGAAACTGATATATGACAAAAATTATTGTGGTTTTGAAGACAAATTCACTTCTTCTGTGTTGTATGCAAACCACAGGGGTAATTGTGAGGTCATTGATGAAGACATATATCACCTATGGCAAAGTCAAGTTGACTCTAGGTTTGGCTTTGTCCCCCTGCAGAAGCAAATCCTCCCTAGTCCTGAGTTAGGTACTAGTAATTTTTCTGGAACCTTGTTGCAGGCACATAACATTGTCAAAAAATCTGGTAGGCCCAATTTTTTGCAAGCTCGTATTCCAGTTAAATCTCAATTAAAGGTGGAAGCTTGGGAGGAGGCCTTGCATAATTATTGGGACAGACAATTGCTGGAGCTCATAAAATTTGGGTTTCCCCTTGACTTTAATCGGGCATGTGTCCTTGGTGAATATACAGGTAATCATAGCTCTGCTATTGAATGCCCAAAAGACATTGAAGCATACATTGAGGAAGAGTTACATTATGGTGCCCTGCTGGGCCCATTTGAAGAAAACCCCATTGAAGGTGGGCACTGTTCGCCTTTTATGACTCGCAGTAAGCCCAACTCTGATAGACGTAGGGTCATTGTAGACTTGAGTTGGCCCCAAGGGGCCTCAGTAAATGCTGGTATTGATAAGTTTTCATACCTTAGTAGTGCTTTTGCCCTTACGTTTCCTACTGTTGATGATATTACTGCAGAACTTAAACGCTTGGGTAGGGGGGCCCTTCTGTACAAGGTGGATGTCAGTAGGGCATTCCGCCATGTAAAGGTGGACCCAGGAGATTATGACTTGCTAGGGTTGTATTGGGACGCCCATTACGTCGACTCTTGCGTTCCGTTCGGCACAAGGCACGGAAGTCAGATCTTCCAGCGTTTAAGCGACGCCGTCAGATTCATAATGCGTCAGAAAGGCTTCCCCATGCTGGATTACACTGAGGACTACGTTGGGGTCGGCGTTCCGAGCGTCGCGCATGCGTCGTATGCTGCATTACTTGACGTCATGTCTCAGCTGGGTTTGACCATCAGTCAGAAAAAGTTGGTAGCACCTTCAACACAAGTAACATGCCTGGGTGTCTTGATTGACACAGTAAAGGGCACGGTTTCAATTCCACCTGAAAAATTAGATCAAATCAACAGTACAGTGCGTCAATGGTTGACTAAAAGTGTCGTTTCAAAGCGTCAACTTCAATCAATACTGGGCTTGTTGCTCTATGTACACAAGTGTGTAAAACCGGCTAGAATTTTCATCAACAGAATGTTGGACTTGCTGAGATCAGCACATGCTTCACAGCGCATTCCTCTCACTACTGACTTCAAATGAGATCTACAGTGGTTTGCTACGTTTCTGCCTCAGTATAATGGCGTTTCCGTGTATGACCATAGAAGCATTGACATGTCCCTCGAATTAGATGCTTGCTTGACAGGCTTCGGTGGTCTCTGTGGTCAGTTCATATACCATCTCCCAATCAGTCGAGGTTTTCGAAACTGGACCATAGTTCATCTCGAAATGATAAACATATTTTTGGCACTTAGGCTTTTTGGTCAGCTATGGTCTCACAAAAAAATTGAGGTCCATTGTGACAACCAGGCAGTGGTGACGGTATTGAAGTCAGGTAAAACTCGTGATGTTTTCCTGGCAGCATGTGCCAGAAATATTTGGTGTCTCACTGCAGTTCATGACATAGATGTCCAATATAGCCATATAAGGGGTGCAAGCAATCAGTTGGCGGATATATTGTCCAGATGGCAGGGCTCATTGGACCAAGTCCAATTTTTACATTCAAAAATACCTGACCCTGTGTGGTTGCCGGTGTCAGAAAGCTTACTAGAGTTAGATCCTTATTTGTGAATTATTGTGGCATTTGTTTGTTACTTGTCAAATGATTGTGGTTAAACATGCTATAATGAGTTTGTGTGTCATCATTTTAATAATTTTCAGGTGGCCAGGGGCCAAAAATTTATTTTTCCTGACGCTTAAAGTTGCTACACTTTGTATTTGTAGAACATGAGGTACTGTCACCATTATCTATCAAGGCTTCTACCAGATCACACCAAACCTTCAGACCCAAGACACGTCGAGCTTATAACAGCATGTTCAGGGTGTTTCTTGCATTCTGTATCTACAGTGGGGTCATGTTGGCTGATGTGAATGTCAAGTTCATCTTGTCGTTTTTAGAATGTCTTGTGCAAAGTCAATGTTCATGTTCAATGGTTGAAAATTATGTATCAGCCATAAAGGCTAATTTTATTTTGTATGAGTTGCCTTTTGCTGTGTTGTCTCATCCTAAGGTCAAATATTTCATCAAATCTCTGAAAATCAATAGACCTTTGACCTTAAAAACTCGCAATCTCATTGACCTTCAAATCCTCAGAAGGCTGTCAGAGGCCTGTCTGCATTTGCCACAGGGCCAGGTTTACAGAGTTGTCTTTCTCACAGGATTTTTTGCATTCATGAGACTGTCCAACCTTGCCCCACATTCACTTACTACCTTTGACCCCACCCGTCATTTGACAGGTCATGATGTATTTTTCTGAAGAAGTTTTGTAAAATTGTTAATAAAATGGTCAAAGACATTTCAGACCAGGGACAAGGTCCAATGTGTTACCTTACCCAAGCTTAGAGACACTTCTATTTGTCCAGTTGTAGCTCTTAAAGCCTTGTTTGATTTATACCCCATGTCGTCTGATACTTCCATGTTCCAACTCCATACAACCTTGGGTTCAAATCCTTTAACTGACTCTAGGGTGCGAAAAACTCTCAAAAATCTGAATGTTAAATTGGGTTTTCACCCTGCTTTCTTCACATTCCATGACTTCAGAAGGTCGGGGGCAACCTTTGCCTACAACTGTCATGTCCCCATACAGGATATCAAGAGGCATGGGACATGGTCCTCAGATTGCGTTTGGCATTTTTTACAATCTGACCATTCCTCTGGTGAGGGTATAGCTCGTGCACTAGCTAATGCTATTAATGATGCTTCATAATGCTCCTACCTCCTATGTTGGGCTTGAGGGTCAATTATATGTTCTTTTAGTGTCATACTTTTATTCTTTTACTTATTGTAAACCCTCTGGGGCTCTTCTCCCTTTTAGCAGGCAGGGAGGTTTGTCAGGCTTCCTTAGTCAAAATTCTGACATATTTTTTAATACTTCACTCTACCCCTTATTTGGCCTGACCTCTCCCCTGCTAAGGGTCAAGGTCCCCATTGGGGTCAAAGGTCATTATCATTCTTAATCTTGATTGCAATATTTATCATATTAAATGTTGATTGCAATGCTGTGTACATTTGATTGCAATGCCTGGTCACTGAGATGGACATGGACTCGGATGACAGTTATATTTTAGGCATTGCTTATGTAGTAACCTTATCATATTACTATATATATTATTTGCATATTTTACATGAAATGTAAATATTTCTTAGTAGTAACATTTTACATATAATAAATGAGTACCCACAGTAGTTCTTTTTCTGACTTGGGGGGTAGGGACTGTCTCTTGGGTTGTTTGGGCGACCCAGGGGTCAGTCCTCCTCCCAAGTCAGTTTGTTTGTGGGTACCTTAATTTTTATTATAGGTACCAGTCTGAGCTGGTTGTTGCATAACCACCAATGTCACTTACATAACTGACCATGGGGTTGTAAACCTCTGTGCCCAGTCTCCCCAGTAACCATTTAAAACTGGCCATTTCATTGGTCAAGACCTTTGGGCAATGTGACTCTAGAATATCACCAGACTTGGGGTCAGTGTGAATTTGACATTCGCAAGGAAACATTGAAAACTTTCCCACCCTCCCTCCCTTTACTTTTATAGTACTCAAGGTCATTTGGGCTGACCCTTTTTTGACCCGAGGTCATCATGGCAGGGTCAATTATATGTTCTTTTAGTATCATACTTTTATTCTTTTACTTATTGTAAACCCTCTGGGGCTCTTCTCCCTTTTAGCAGGCAGGGAGGTTTGTCAGGCTTCCTTAGTCAAAATTCTGACATATTTTTTAATACTTCACTCTACCCCTTATTTGGCCTGACCTCTCCCCTGCTAAGGGTCAAGGTCCCCATTGGGGTCAAAGGTCATTATCATTCTTGATTGCAATATTTATCATATTAAATGTTGATTGCAATGCTGTGTACATTTGATTGCAATGCCTGGTCACTGAGATGGACATGGACTCGGATGACAGTTATATTTTAGGCATTGCTTATGTAGTAACCTTATCATATTACTATATATATTCTTTGCATATTTTACATGAAATTTAAATATTTCTTAGTAGTAACATTTTACATATAATAAATGAGTACCCACAGTAGTTGTTTTTCTGACTTGGGGGGGTAGGGACTGTAACCAATGTCCCTACCAAGTATCAACTTCCTACACCTTATGCTTTCTGAGATATAGCCTAGACAAGATTTTATTGGTCAAGGTCACTACAGCAAAGTCAAAGGTCATATCAAGGTTACACCATGACATTGCACACCTACAGCCGCTAACCAATGTCCCTACCAAGTATCAGCTTGCTACACCTTATGCTTTTTGAGATATAGTCTGACAAGATTTTATATTTCAAGGTCACTACGGCAAGGTCAAAGGTTAAAGCAAGGTCACACAATGATGTTGCACACTTACACCCCAGAACCAATGTCCCCACCAAGTATCAACTTCCTACACCTTACGGTTTCTGCGATATAGCCCAAACAAGATTTTCACACTTCAGGTCGCAATTGCAAGGTCAAAGGTTAAATCAAGGTCACACAATGACACTGCACACCTACACCGCCTAACCAATGTCCCTACCAAGTATCAACTTCCTACACCTTACAGTTTCTGAGATACAGCCCAGACAAACCTTTCCTGCCGCCCACCCACCTGCCCGCCCATCAGGACACCATGGGTGAAAACAATACCCCAACAGCCCTTAAGGGCTGTGGGGTAAAATTTCAAGACCGCTGTCACAATTTAATTTTTTTTCTATAGGAAATAGTCCTTGCTACCCAGAGTATCCAAAATTTGTTTGGGTTTTAAATACTCCTAACTCTGTAGCAATCTTCAGAGGATTTCCCACTTGAGCTAAAATATATTAAATTAGATGTCTACCTGAAATGGGAAAAGGTGAGAAAAAATATACATTTGAAACAACAGCATGCACAGCTAGGCTTAATAAAGCTCAGTGAAAGTGAACCTTTCCATTTTCTTTCAGTTTCTTATATATGCAAGACAGAAACTAGAGGGTCAAAGATGCTCCAAAAGGCGGGTTGTGCAGGCAGCAATAAGGTTAGCGACTGCTGTAATTACATTTAGAATCAAGGAAAGAAATGTTAGGTCACCCAGTTAAGGTGAATGTGTTAGACGTGCTAAGAAATGTAAAACTTGTAATCTAGGTTACATAATTGTATTTATGCTATAAACGAACAAACGAAAGAACGGAATTGCACCAATTTCGAAAGCAACTTAGCTACGATGGTGATGTATCTCCCTGTCAAGTTTGAATTCGATTGGACAAAGCATTTTCGAGTTAGAGCCCGGAAACTGAAATGTTGACGAACAAACGAACAGACGGAATTACACCAATTTCACAAGGAACCTAGCTATGATGGTGATCTATCTCCCTGTCAAGTTTGAATTTGATTGGACAGAGCGTTTTCGAGTTAGAGTCCCGAAACAGAACTGTTGACGAACAGACAAATGGACAAAAAACAGACAAACGAATGGACAGAATTACACCAATTTTGAAAGGAACCTAGCTATGATGGTGATCTATGTCCCTGTCAAGTTTGAATTCGATTGGACAAACCGTTTTCGAGTTAGAGTCCGGAAATGGAAATTTTGACAGACAGACCAAAACCACAACAAACAAACAGACGGAATTACACCAATTTCAACAGGAACCTAGCTATGATGGTGATCTATCTCCCTGTCAAGTTTGAATTCGATTGAACAAAGCGTTTTTGAGTTAAGAGTCCGGAAACGGAAATTTTGACAAACGGACAAAAAACAGACAAACAAACAGACGGAATTAAACCAATTTCGAAAGGATCCTAGCTGTGATGGTGATCTATGTACCAGTCAAGTTTAAAATCAATTGGACAAACCGTTTTCGAGCTAGAGTCCAGAAACAAAAATGTGGACGGACAGACGGACGGACAGACAAACGGACAGAAAACAGACAAACGAACAGACAGAATTACACCAATTTCGAAAGGAACCTAGCTATGATGGTGATCTATGTCCCTGTCAAGTTTGAATTCAATTGGACAACCCATTTTCGAGTTAGAGTCCGGAAACGAAAATGTGGACGTACAGATGGATGGATGGACAAAAAATGGACAAACGAAAGGACAGAATTACACCAATTTCGAAAGGAACCTATCTATGATGATGATCTATCTCCCTGTCAAGTTTGAATTCGATTGGACAAATCGTTTTCGAGTTACAGTACGGAAACAAAAAATGTGGACAGACAGACGTCGGACACATCAATCTAATAGGCGGGTTGGTTAAACGCAACCCACCTAAAGATGCACATATTACACACATATTCTTTATTTGAGGGGAGTGGGGAGGGAGAGCAGTATTTCTGTACAGATCTGCCCACTCCCCTCACTCAAATAAAATGCAGGTGAGAAAAGATTTTTTCATGCAGTAGAATGTATAGGTTTTACAGCAATTACTTAATTATGCAAGGGGCTACAGTTCTGAAAGTTTACTATATTATAGCTGACACAAAAGTACATCAAAAACATATTTAACAAAATGCTCTAAATTCAATACTTTTTAAGGTATAAGGGATTCAGTGCATGAATTCATGAATTTTAATGCATTAAAAATTATTTTAAAAATACATAAAAAAATACTAATTAAGAAAGATCCAGGCCTGATATTCACATAAAGGAATCTACTTGTGGCCTAGTACATATATGCAAGAGAAAATTGTGATAAAATATTGAAATTTTCAGACTTTGGGTGGGGGTACCTCTCTTCTAATGGCTCTAGGAACCAGCCAGACAGACCTGCATGGATTTTACGATTAATCATCCTCGATAGACATGGTATCTTTTAAAAGAAACAACATGTCTCTGGGTCTTGTAGTTTTGGAGAAGTTGTTCACGCAGACGACGCAGAGTTATGCTATAATGACATAATAAATGGTTGTATCGATTTTCCAAAAGGTTCTGCAGTCCCACAAGTGCCATCATTCACCAAGTTTAGCTCCTCTTTATAGATATGAACAAGAAACAAGACAGAAACAAAATTTCAACTGCCAAATTTATTTATTTGATTTTTTTCTTCAAACATAGCTGCAATAAAGCAGAAAAGTAAAATGAGTGTTTTAAATGCCACTGAAAATTTAAAAATTAAAAAAAAAAAATTTTTTCTGTAACAATTTTCTAACTCATTCAAGTTAATGATTGTTTACATTGTTTGAATATATATGACTTTTGGTGCTAAAAGCCTCATACACTACACCTCAAAATCATGATATAATACTGTTACCACCTTGTGTTCAGACAAAGAGATCTTGAGCTTATTTTTGTGTAAACAAATGAGCTAGCATCAGAAAGCCTTTTTCCTTGTATGCAGTCCTACACATAACTACTCTTTCCTAAATTCCAGAGTGGTAAACTATAATATGAATACAAATATGAAATAGCCAACACATTAAAAAATCTAATCAATACTAGTGAACAAATGTACTAAATCCAGTTCTTTTTAAGTTAAATATGACCTCCCAGGAAAATCCTTGGTTCTCTACGACCCGCATGTACAATTGAGACATTTAAAAGACTGGCATTACTTCAAAATGAAATAACCTATTCATTTGGCTAAATATCTCGCACACTGACTTTATATAGGGTGTACAAACCTGGACTTTATTAGCTTTTGATCTTTTGCACAGAATTTTCCTATTTCAAATTATGGGCCATGTACATTCACATCTGGACTTGCTCCAAGTCTTAGTATTTCTTATTCCACCAAATGTGGGGAAATTACTGAGGGATGTCAGCCCCACATTCTGGCCAAAAAGTCATTCAGTCCTCATATAATACTGAAGACAAAAGGACTTGAGGAAAGTCTAATTCACATCTATTTTTCCACCCAGTGACAGACAAATGAAATACCACATTTCATTTGCTTCTAAAGCACAGATCACCAGTTTTGATTGTCACAAACACTTGCACTATAAACTATACCACACTAGAATGAAAATGACAGAAGAATAAAATTACTCTCTGGGAGCCGTAGTCATGGTAACACATTCTCTATACTTCTTGTACTGTACGGTAATACGGTTATATGTGAGTGTATTACATATTTTGATGAAAATAATTTAATTCCTGGTATTCGAAAAATGATGCTGACTTTCTTGTTTATCTTAATTTAACAGAAAAATTACCTGAGTGACGTTTATTTTCATATTTTCAAGTCTTGTCATGAGCAAAGATAAAAAAATAAGAAGCAGGATGCTTGCTTTACCCCACCTCAGTTATAAATTTGAAAATATACTTCACAAAAAGCAATTTACATTCATTATCAACCACTTTTTGTTTTAATAAGTAAAAGAAACCATATTTATCTAAAAAGGTGAACTTTTGCTCCCTGTCTTTATGAAAAAAATCATCTTCAACATTTTCTAAGGCACACCAGTGAATATAAAAAACTTTAATTTGTAATTTTAGATTTCTCCATTTCTGTATCGATTTTCATGTGACAAAAACCAGCAGAAGTACTACAAAGATACCTTTTCAAATATACATACAATATATATTAGGTTTCATAATTTTAGAAATACTTTGGAAAATCAGTCAAACTTATCCCTGGTATGTCAGAAATGAAAAATAACCAACCTCGGCAGCAAGAACCCCAGCCCACAGGTACAGCTAAATGACCAACAACATTGAGATTTGGAAAAATCTTAGGAACAACTTCTGTTGTAAAAAGTATAGAGAACCCACGAGATTTTCTACAAAAGATTCACAGGACATGATTTCTTACAAGTAGTTTTCATATTTGATGAAGCTAGCTGTAATATTTTAGGTTAAAGAAAACATTAGAGATTTTAGAACAAACTTTAAGACCCGAAAATTTTAAAAGTATTGCCATGGCAACAATTCACGCTTGATACCCCTCAAAACCTAATCAGCTGTAGATCCACTTGGCGTAAACATATCCTCAAAATTTGGTGAAAATCCATGCACGGGTTTAGGCTGTAGAACACCCACAAATTTTAAGATCTGAAAATCTTAAAAGTGTTGCCATGGTAACAGTTGTTACCGAATACCTCCCAAAACCTTATCAGCTCTAGATCCTCTTGGGATAAACTTTAAGACCCGAAAATCTTAAAAGTGTTGCCATGACAACAGTTGTTACCAGATACCCCCCAAAACCTAATCAGCTCTAGATCCTCTTAAGGTAAACATACCCTGAAAATTTGGTGAAAATTCGTGCAGGCGTTTAGTCTGTGGAACACCCACAAACTTTAAGACTTGAAAATCTTAAAAGTGTTGCCATGGCAACAGTTGTTACCAGATACCCCCAAAAACCTAATCAGCTCTAGATCCTTTTGGGGTAAATAACCGCTGAAAATTTGGTGAAAATCCGTGCAGGGGTTTAGGCTGTAGAACATCCACAAGCTTTATGCCCCCTGCCGCCGACGCCGTCCGGACGACTATAAGCCCAGCCTTTATGGGCAGGGGTTAAAAATGAAATCTCCCAATATATGTCCGTCAAGTAGGTTGTATGCTGAATAACAAATAGCAAAGAACAATAACCAGATAGCCATTTTGTATTCAAATAAAAGTGACAATACAGTAATATTCTTGAAAAAAAAAACTTCCTAAATCACTCGTTTTACTATATTTCCAATGCAGAAACACAATATTCAGTGAATTACTTTATAATTTTTTCACATTAAAATCCATCATAGCAGCTTTGCAGAACTGCATAAGTGATAGAATTCGTAAACATGACATGACAAACTTCATGAAGGTATACAATGCAAAATTAACACGCCTGCAATTTTCTATCATTCAGTTATGTAGGAACTATTTTTTATCATTAAAGTCAGTGTCTGTCATTTGAATCACATTTAACAGAATTATGTCTGACACCCATCACTGGTCTTTTTATACTGCAAGTTACCATCACACAGCAATTCACTCCACAATAACACTGCCATATGTTATCACATAGGTTTCTCATGCTGGTTAACACACTGGTTTCTCATCACATTAGGCTTTTCTACTCCAAAATATCCCCATACTTGTTTCTTTTGACAACTGAAATACAAAACCTATAGTTTACTATATCAATACATTTAACCTGCATCAAGGTGTGTTGGTTCTTTTATTTTACATTTTTAATATCTACCATGTCACAGATTTGATTTAAATATGGAGAAATACAGAGTAGTTAATAATGGTTTTTTATTCCACAGACCAACTAACTTTGAATTATTAGCAATACAAATCCATACACATGTGCTAATTTCTCATAAATATTTCAGGCACTATGTCTTTCTTGTGCCCCAAGTAAAATCAGTATTTTAATTCTTGTTTAATCCCATATAAAAACTCATTTCAAAGTATTCAAATTCATTCAAACATATTAATATTGAATGTGAAAACATTTTAAATCATTTGATATTTGTGGCTCTTACTGTCTACTAAAGAGTCAGATTTCCCAGATACCAAAATAATTTATTTAGCATGTTAACAAATGCCAAAAACAAACATAGCTTATTAAAACAAAACATGGTAGATTTGATAAAAAATGCATCCAAAAAACTATAAAAATACAAGATAAAAATGTCGAGATTTCTTCTAATTTTCAGCTTATTTCAAATATTTGCAGTGCAAGTTTATAATTATACATACAATGGCGATATTAATATACGTCTTTGCACATTGACATAAGCAACCCTGTCCAAAAACAATAAATATCGCAAATACCGATAAACGGTGTTACCACTAATAAGGCTTTAAAAGTCTGATATTATGTCTAATGACAATGGAATCCTACTTCCTCATTTGATTTAGCTTCTACTCAGTTTTGATTGTACTTCAATTTTCTAGTGAGTTTACCCATTCAGTGTTGACAATAGGCCCATTATACATGTAGTCCCCAGAACTTCATCGGAGTGAATCAATCAATCAGTTGTCCAGGTGCTTAATCTCCGTATCAACGGATTCTAAGGCACACCATCCAATCCGTAAGGCATAAATCATGAAACATTAGACATGTTCCGAGTCGTTTCCAGGGAGGCAGTCCGGTGTTCGGTAGTAAGAAGCTATGGTGGGAATGATTTCTGAAATAGGTAGGTTTTGAGTCGACTTTTGAAACTGGAGAGATTAGGAGCACTGCGTATATCATATGGAAGATCATTCCATAACTTAGGGGCATCATATGAGAAACTATGGTTAAAATGGACCTTAGATTTATGGATGGAAGGACAGTAAGAGGGAACCAGAAGGAACAAATTTTTGGGATTGGAACGTCTTGTATTCACGGCAGATTTGTACAAGGGGAGATATGGTGCAAAATACTTAGGCTGGCCAGTGGTGAGGTACTTATAGACCAAAACTAGGGTTTTGAAGATAATACGTTGTCTAACGGGTAGCCAATGGAGTGTCCTAAGGGTGGATGTAATGTGAGTGTACTTTGAAGCACCAGTGACAAACCGTGCAAGCGCATTTTGAACATATTGGAGCCTTGTAGCATTTCGGGATGACAAACTGCGAAAAAGAGAGTTGCAATAATCCAAACGACTACTGACCAGAGCATTTGCAATCACCACTGATGTATCCACAGAAAGAAACCTCCTGATACGATGAAGGTCCCTGAGGCTGATAAAGCAGGATTTGATAACAGAATTTACGTGATTGGTGAAACAAAACTTTGCATCAAACAGAACGCCCAGATTGCGTACAACATCTGCGGGAGAGAGACAATTACCCAGGATATTGACAGGTAGTGAGTCACTGAGCCATTTGTGTCTGTCTTTGGCACCGAAGACTATGAATTCTGTTTTATCAGGATTTAGCTTGAGTTTGTTTTCAGACATCCAGACCTGAATATCATTCAAACATGATTTAAGACGGTCAAAAGACTTGAGACTATCGTCAGGGGATAAGTGAATGAACAACTGGGTGTCGTCCGCATAGAAGTGGTAACAGAGTACAACAAGGAAATTTCTGAATGCTTGCCATTTAAAGCCTTGAGAACATGTGAAAAGAAATCCCTTCTAATGTAAGCAATGGACGTTTAATATTTGTTTCCCCAACAGATAAAAAGGAGTAAATAAGACACTCAGAAGCATTAGTCACCATCTCTGCCCAATTTGTATGAGAGATAAGTCAGTAGCATTCTTTTCCACATCGGTACTCACAAATTCAAAACAATTCTGATGTTCTAATTGTGTTCTAGCCTAACCCCAGTGTAATAGGCCTGCTAATAATAAGTTGTGTTAATGAAAACAAAACATTGGAGTGCCACTCAAAGAAATTACTACGGCTAGTTTCTTATAATTGAAAGTCTGTTTCTAATATTAGAGAGTTTGGAAGCAACTTTTTATTGAAAACGCAGCACAAAAATGCAACATAAAGTAAAACAAGAGAGGGGCGGAGATCAACGTGGCAAGGCTCTTTTTAACTTGAAATACATAACGGCTAGTACTTTCAACGTTGTGAAATGACATTCAACACAAACATCAGTGGCGTGTAATGTAGCGGAAAACAGATACGAGCTGCAAAAACGTTGTTCACAAACTCTCTATTGTAATTTATCCCACCCTTATGTGTGTTGAAAAATAAGAATAAGGTTAAGTGCGTAATAAATATATTTCAGCAAAATGATCTTGATATAGAAATACTGATGCCACTGACCCATTCTGCCAGTGAGAGAAATGGCAAACTTTGACAACTGTCAATAAAGGTGGCCAACTGGCCACGACACTTAACAGATCAACTGTGGCAGCTCCATTTGCTCAACATGGCATTTCAAAATACTTCATTTCTTTACAACCCATTTCCATATAGCTGACTTACTGTAAGAGGTAGAACTCTGGATAGAAAGGCTCACTCACAAAAGATAACATTAGACTTTATTGTTGGGGCAGTCAGGCGTTAAACTTGTCTGGTGATCCTTCAAATTATTTGGAAGTGGATTTATCCATTAAACATAATATGAATTCAAAAAGCCCATACCTTTTTCAACTGTCTGTTCCTGCTGTACGACTGGCTTTCTCTACAAAAATGAACGTATTATCATTGTTAAAGCAAAAAAGGGTGGTACATTTTTTTTTTTCATTTTTTTTTTTTTTTTTTTTTTTTTTTTTGTGCTCTTTCATCATTACTTTGTCTTTTCAGAAGAAGAAATCCTTCAGCTTGAAAATAAACATCTAAATGTCATGAATTTCTTGTATAAGTTACAGAAAATAGCATCAGATATGCCCATACCCAAAGCCCAAGGAAATGGCACTAAACACCATGAGATATAGAAGAGGTGAAACAGTATAAAGGTCAGGATAGTTTCAGAATAGACAGTACAAGTTATGTTAATGTGCAGAAGCAAATAATATGTAAGAGTGTGACTCTGTATGTAAAGAAAAATACCATAAGAGATGCCTGTACCCCACAGCCTAGGGAAATATTTTTAACACCATGAGATATAGAAGTACTGTATCAGTACAAAGTTCAGGATATTTTCAGAGCACTGTCAGTTATATAAAGGTCCAAACAATATTTAAATAGAGAAAATAATTTGTCTAAGAGAAAGACAATGCATGTAAAGATGAAGTATTAAAACAAGACAATTCAATAACAAGATGACAGCATTAATCAGTAAACTAAACATTACAACACTCTTTATCTACATCTGGCGTGGCCCAATTACGGTTTGGATGTTTTGAATATCATCATGCATACAGAAGTGGTAATACATTCAATGAATGCTTATGTGTGGTGTTGGAGCAAAATCTGTGGCTCACTTGATGAAATTCCATGTTACAATGGGAAGTTGTAAAAGTAAAATTCTAAATGAATTCTAATATGACTTTAACAGTGCTTAATCTGCATCAAAAGACAGACCCCAAGTTGCAACAAGATTTTAAAGGTCAAGGTCACTACAACAAGGTCAAAGGTCAAATCAAGGTCACACCATGATGATGTACACCTACAACCCCTAACCTATGTCCCTACCAAGCATCAACTTCCTACACCTTATGGTTTCCGAGATATAGCCTGGACAAGATTTTATAGGTCAAGGTCACTACAGCAAGGTCAAAGGTCAAATCAAGGTCAGACCTTGACGTTGCACACCTACATCCCCTAACCAATGTCCCTACCAAGTATCAACTCCCTACACCTTACAGTTTCCGAGATGTAGCCCGGAAGATTTTATAGGTCAAGGTCACTACACCAAGGTCAAAGGTCAAATCAAGGTCACACCATGACATTAAACACCTACACCCCCTAACCAATGTCCCTACCAAGTATCAACTTCCTACACCTCACAGTTTCCAAGATATAGCCCGGACAAGATTTTATAGGTCAAGGTCACTACGGCAAGGTCAAATCAAGATCAGACCATGATGTTGCACACCTACATCCCCTAACCAATGTCCCTACCAAGTATCAAATTCCTCCACCTTACAGCTTCCGAGATATATCCCGGACAAGATTTTATAGGTCAAGGTCACTACAGCAAGGTCAAATAAAGGTCAGATCATGACGTTGCACACCTACACATCCTAACCAATGTCCCTACCAAGTATCAACTTCCAACACCTCATAGTTTCTGAGATACAGTCCGGGCTTTTTCCCACCGCCCGCCCGCCCATCCGGACACCATGGGTGAATACAATACCCTGACAGCCTTTAAGGGCTGTGGGGTAAAAAGTATCAAAACAAAGCAATTCAATGGTAAGATGACAATATTAATTAGAAAACTAGAAATAGGCCGCCCTGTTGATAGTAGATGCGAATAGAAACAGGATAGCATAGAAGAACACACATTATCATGTGTAATGTCCACCCATGAACCTTTTGCCCAAATTGTACAGTAGTCTTACAAGACCCTGTTTCATTTGTAAAATATATCAATGATGCTTAAATATTTGATAGTGTAGATGTAATTTATTTCCGCTTCATGCCTTTTTGCATTGGTTGGGTTGAAAATTTTGACGAAATCACTCTATCTTGCACGGTTAAGAAGATAGAAGCCAATTCCTGTTTTTCTATTTTTGGCAAAAATTTGAAAATTCAAAATGGCCGCCATTATTGGGAAAAGGAAATTTTTTTGAAAATTGCCAAGAGTACATTTCTTAGATACCCTATGGGTCGAAAATTTCAACAAAATAACTCTATTTTGCACGGTTAAGGCCAGTTTGTGTTTTTCCATGTTGGGCAAAAATTCGAAAATTCAAAAGGGCTGCCATTTTTGGGGAGGGGAAAATTTTTTGAAAATTGCAAATATTACATTCCTTAGATACCCTGTGGGTCGAAAATTTCGACGAAATCGCTCTATCTGGCACGGTTAAGGAGATAGAAGCAAATTTGTGTTTTGCCATTTTTTGCAAAAATTCGAAAATTCAAAATGGCCGCCATTTTTGGGGAGGGGAAAATTTTTGGAAAATTGCAAAGATTGCATTCCTTAGATACCCTGTGGGTCGAAAATTTCGACGAAATCGCTCTATCTCGCACGGTTAAGGAGATAGAAGCAAATTTGTGTTTTGCCATTTTTGGCAAAAATTCGAAAATTCAAAATGGCCGCCATTTTTGGGGAGGGGAAAATTTTTGGAAAATTGCAAAGATTGCATTCCTTAGATACCCTGTGGGTCGAAAATTTCGACGAAATCGCTCTATCTCGCACGGTTAAGGAGATAGAAGCAAATTTGTGTTTTGCCATTTTGGGCAAAAATTCGAAAATTCAAAATGGTCGCCATTTTTGGGGAGGGGAAAATTTTTTGAAAATTGCAAAGATTGCATTCCTTAGATACCCTGTGGGTCGAAAATTTCGACGAAATCGCTCTATCTCGCACGGTTAAGGAGATAGAAGCAAATTTGTGTTTTGCCATTTTTGGCAAAAATTCGAAAATTCAAAATGGCCGCCATTTTTGGGGAGGGGAAATTTTTTTGAAAATTGCAAATATTACATTCCTTAGATACCCTGTGGGTCGAAAATTTCGACGAAATCGCTCTATCTCGCACGGTTAAGGAGATAGAAGCAAATTTGTGTTTTGCCATTTTTGGCAAAAATTCGAAAATTCAAAATGGCCGCCATTTTTGGGGAGGGGAAAATTTTTGGAAAATTGCAAATATTACATTCCTTAGATACCCTGTGGGTCGAAAATTTTGCCGAAATCGCTCTATCTCGCACGGTTAAGGAGATAGAAGCAAATTTGTGTTTTGCCATTTTTGGCAAAAATTCGAAAATTCAAAATGGCCGCCATTTTTGGGGAGGGGAAATTTTTTTGAAAATTGCAAATATTACATTCCTTAGATACCCTGTGGGTCGAAAATTTCGACGAAATCGCTCTATCTCGCACGGTTAAGGAGATAGAAGCAAATTTGTGTTTTGCCATTTTTGGCAAAAATTCGAAAATTCAAAATGGCCGCCATTTTTGGGGAGGGGAAAATTTTTTGAAAATTGCAAATATTACATTCCTTAGATACCCTGTGGGTCGAAAATTTCGACGAAATCGCTCTATCTCGCACGGTTAAGGAGATAGAAGCAAATTTGTGTTTTGCCATTTTTGGCAAAAATTCGAAAATTCAAAATGGCCGCCATTTTTGGGGAGGGGAAAATTTTTGGAAAATTGCAAATATTACATTCCTTAGATACCCTGTGGGTCGAAAATTTCGACGAAATCGCTCTATCTCGCACGGTTAAGGAGATAGAAGCAAATTTGTGTTTTGCCATTTTTGGCAAAAATTCGAAAATTCAAAATGGCCGCCATTTTTGGGGAGGGGAAAATATTTTGAAAATTGCAAAGATTGCATTGCTTAGATACCCTGTGCGTCGAAAATTTTGCCGAAATCGCTCTATCTCGCACAGTTAAGGAGATAGAAGCAAATTAGTGTTTTGCCATTTTTGGCAAAAATTCGAAAATTCAAAATGGCCGCCATTTTTGGGGAGGGGAAAATTTTTTGAAAATTGCAAAGATTGCATTCCTTAGATCCCCTGTGGGTCGAAAATTTTGCCGAAATCGCTCTATCTCGCACGGTTAAGGAGATAGAAGCAAATTTGTGTTTTGCCATTTTTGGCAAAAATTCGAAAATTCAAAATGGCCGCCATTTTTGGGGAGGGGAAATTTTTTTGAAAATTGCAAATATTACATTCCTTAGATACCCTGTGGGTCGAAAATTTCGACGAAATCGCTCTATCTCGCACGGTTAAGGAGATAGAAGCAAATTTGTGTTTTGCCATTTTTGGCAAAAATTCGAAAATTCAAAATGGCCGCCATTTTTGGGGAGGGGAAAATTTTGGGAAAATTGCAAAGATTGCATTCCTTAGATACCCTGTGGGTCGAAAATTTCGACGAAATCGCTCTATCTCGCACGGTTAAGGAGATAGAAGCAAATTTGTGTTTTGCCATTTTTGGCAAAAATTCGAAAATTCAAAATGGCCGCCATTTTTGGGGAGGGGAAAATTTTTTGAAAATTGCAAATATTACATTCCTTAGATACCCTGTGGGTCGAAAATTTCGACGAAATCGCTCTATCTCGCACGGTTAAGGAGATAGAAGCAAATTTGTGTTTTGCCATTTTTGGCAAAAATTCGAAAATTCAAAATGGCCGCCATTTTTGGGGAGGGGAAAATTTTTGGAAAATTGCAAAGATTGCATTCCTTAGATCCCCTGTGGGTCGAAAATTTTGCCGAAATCGCTCTATCTCGCACGGTTAAGGAGATAGAAGCAAATTTGTGTTTTGCCATTTTTGGCAAAAATTCGAAAATTCAAAATGGCCGCCATTTTTGGGGAGGGGAAATTTTTTTGAAAATTGCAAATATTACATTCCTTAGATACCCTGTGGGTCGAAAATTTCGACGAAATCGCTCTATCTCGCACGGTTAAGGAGATAGAAGCAAATTTGTGTTTTGCCATTTTTGGCAAAAATTCGAAAATTCAAAATGGCCGCCATTTTTGGGGAGGGGAAAATTTTTTGAAAATTGCAAAGAGTACACTCCTCAGATACCCTGCGGGTCGAAAATTTTGCCGAAATCGCTCTATCTCGCACGGTTAAGGAGATAGAAGCAAATTACTCAAAAGTAGTACTGAAAATACACAATGAAGTACCTAAATGGCTATTACTCATGTACTGACAAAGCTATCAGTCCCAAATGCAATACCAAGCGAGCTATGGACATAACAATCTTGTATTCAAAATTGTAGTAAAATATCTTTAATTATTTTGGCTTAAATGCACGGAAACCAATGGGTACTGAAAATAGCTGTACTTAAGTATTACTCAGTAAGCAAAAGAGGTACAACAGCCAAAAGCAATCCCAAGCAAGCTACTGACCCAATAAGCCTGCATACCAAATTTGGTGACAATAGCTCTAATACTTTTCCTTTAAATGAGCGGAAACCATGCGTGACGCCGGACATCGGACGCCGGACGCCGGACGCCGGACATCGGACATCGGACATCGGACATCGGACGGCGAAAAAAGCAAAAATAATATATCCACCCCCCAGGGGGGTGGACATAATTAAAGGTTAGAAAGCTATAAATTTGAAGTCTAGCTGTCAAAGGAGGAGTATAATTAGGTAAAAGTATATATATCATGATCAGTTGGAGCAGTATGTATCGTATATATTTGCGATGAAAGTATGTCTCAAACATGGCAGTATAAAACATTTTGGCAAAGCCAAAGTTATATGTTATACCAAAGTCATACTATTATAGCATTGCACACCCACATGCCTCAATCAACGACTAGGCAAAGCATCAACTTTCTACATGTTACGGTTTCTGACATATCCCCGGACAAGATTTTAAAAGTCAAAATCACTACAGCAAGGTCAGAGGTCAAATCAAGCTAACACCATGATGCTGCATGCCTACACCTCCAACCAATCTCCCTAAGAAGTATCAACTTTCTAGACTTTCAAAGTGCTTTAGAGCTCATCTTCATTTTAAAGTTTAGAGCAAGGGATGACAACAATCTAGTTATACTGATAAAGGAATTTTTAAGATATCAATTCATTTCATATACTTTGTTTACCTCAAATTTCAAACATCTTTCAAATGACTTAACAAACATCTGTTCTTGTCAATGACATTAGAGAATTACACAATTTTTGAATGAGTACCAGATATCATGTATTATCTTTCAGCCATAATACATCTCACTACAAAGAAGTAAGTAACAAACACTTAGCAATGCATAAGATTCTGATTTCCTGCACATTTAATACAGGAAGATTTTAAATATAAAGTCACCAAATACCACAACCACATCAAGATAGTGTCAACAGCATAAAATACTAGGGATGGGTCAGTAGGCCCGTTGTTGCGGTATCAAGAGCATTTTACTGAAATACTGTGTCAAGATTTTACAACCGCCATCTCGCTTGTCAACACATATTATCGAAGGAAAACTTAAACCATTGGAAGCAAACCCCAAATCTGAAGATATTACAACCTTTATCCCATATTTTTGTGCATTTGGGGACTTTTATTGTGATTTCATTGTGATAAAACATTCATATTTAGTGAGTTGTACTCAAAGTTTTGAGTTCCAGGATCAGAATTGTTTTGCATTGGTGGCCTCCCAAAGTACACAATCTTTGATACCAACCCATCTATATTAAATACAGTAGAACCTCTATTATCCGACCCTCTATCATCCGAATTTTCAATCATCCAACCTCAAACCCACTCTCCCAACTCCATTTAAACCTGTTATTTTAGGCTTTCTATTATCCAACCTTTCTATTATCCGACCTAATTGTTACTCTCCCTAGAGGGTTGGATAATAGAGTTTCTACTGTACTAGCACTTCTGTGACAATCAACTAAGGATGGGCCAGTATCAGAAATGTGAACATTGGGAAGCCGCCAATGCCAAAAAGTACTGATTCTGATACTCCGCATTTTAGTACATCCCAACCAAGCATGGATATTTCCTATAAAAACATCACAATAAAAGTCCCCAAATGCACAAAATATAAGATAAATGTGTATATTTCTTCAGATTTCTGATTTATTTCCAATATTTTAAGTTTTCCTTCCATTTTATGTGTTGACAACCGAGATTGAGGTTATGAAGTGTTGTTACCAAAAATGGCAGTTCTGCTCAATGTATCACTGCATAGTCTGCAAGTGCATGACAATACGGGATAAAAGCTTATAATTTCTACAGATTTTGAGTATGTTTCTAATATTTTAACTCTTCCTTCCATTATATGTGTTGACAAGCAAAGTGGCAGTTTTAAAATCTCGTCACAGTTTTTCAGTAAAATGCTCTCAATACTAGGGGCGGCACGACTAGCCGACTAATCGACAACGGTTAGAATAGTGTTATTAACCGGTTCATATTTTCAAGTATGAATAATCGCTCAATGTAGTAAAAGATGGCAGAAGGTCTGAATCCGTCAAATATATCCATATTGTCACATAAAATATGTTAAAATCAAACGTCAGCCACGTTTTTGTGCAGTTTATGCAGTCACGTAAAACCGGAAGTACCATATATCTCTTATATCGCCCACTTCCTGTCTGAAATAAATGAAGCAGAAGTCGCAAGAAAACAGCAAATTTATTAAAGTTTACAGATTCTGTACATATATTTTCATTTTATTTCACATATTTATCGTTTTCATTGCTTTTTATAATATGAAACTTAAGATTTGTGGTATTTTTAGAAATTCGACGGTTATTCGGTGTCGACACGAATAGT
This sequence comes from Sabellastarte sp. h YS-2021, assembly GCA_964017235.1. Taxonomy (NCBI): domain Eukaryota; kingdom Metazoa; phylum Annelida; class Polychaeta; order Sabellida; family Sabellidae; genus Sabellastarte; species Sabellastarte sp. h YS-2021. Next base: position 160,359,020 of record OZ024927.1, on the reverse strand, counting down.
ACTTGACGATTAGCCGACATCAAATATTTGTAGTCGTGATGTCCCTACTCAATACTAGGGCTGCAAGCGAGCCCGAAAATGCGCCTCGATTCTTCGTTTTGGAAAAGTCGACTCGGACTCGGTTAATCGCTTGATTATCGCCCACGAAATAAACTGCTTCATATTTTGACATATCACGCCTTATAAAATGGTTACAAGGCACACAACAGGAAAGAATTTTGACAATTTATTGAATTTTGGGAAAAAGACGCATTTATAATGCAAAATATAGGAAACTTTAACCATCTTTATATTGCGAGATTTGAGGCGTCTTCGAAATACGCTATAATAAAATGCCGTCTTATAAAACATTGTTACACAAAGGATTAAAGTTTGCAAGTACTTAAAATATAAAATACTGAAACGGAAACGCCTTATATTAGTAAAATATATAAATATACTCATATATTTAAAGAAAAAAATTGAATTTTGTAGTAGATTTTACGTCTATGTTTAGTTGTTTTCGAAGACCCGGTTCACTTTTCTTGCCTCGAATACTGAACTGAATCGTTTCGTTTCCGAGTAACCGAAGAATCGTTGCAGCCCTACTCAATACCGGGCCTACCGACACATCCCTACAATCAAGATTGTCTGAGTATTTGATTAAAAGTTTTCTCACAAGTGTTATCAGATTTTCTTCAAATACAATCCAATTAGACATTATACTATGATCAAAATTGTGCAAAATTTTGTAAAAGTTCATAATATTTTAATCTGCTTTCAAGTTATGTTTGAAATAGCATTAACATTCAACTTAAATTGCTAATCTGATTGTAATAAAATGTCGAAGACAATATTAGTAAGAAAACAGTATACAATACAAGATGTACTGTTCAATTGAATGGTTTCATTTTATGAAGCAGGAATGTATGCTGACATATATCAGCAATAAGACAACATGGGCAATATTTAATTACAATTTGCATAATTTTCCCTACTTAGCCATTTTTTTCCATTTTACTTCCAATAGATTTGTTACATCAAGTGCATTTTGTTCAAACCTGACGAAAAGATAAAATGTATTAAACTAGATTTAGGTCACTTATTTTTCAGAAATCAGGCCAGTTTTCATTTTCATAGCCGCCAATCCCCAACCTCCAAGAATATCTGGTAATATATTTGATTTTAGGGTGCAATGACGGTAGTAGGGCTGCAAGCGAGCCCAAAAATGCGCCTCGATTCCTCGTTTTGAAAGAACCGACTCGGACTCTGTTAATCACTTGATTATCGGCCACGAAAAAAACTGCATCATATTTTGACACCTTAGGCCTTATAAAATTCTGAAAAGGCATACAAGAGGAAAGAATTTTGATAATACATTGAATTTTGGAAAAAAGACGCATTTAGAAGCAAAATTTAGAAAACTTTAACCATTTTTATACTGCGAGATTTGAGGCGTCTTCGAAATACGTTAGATCAAAATGCTGTTTTATAAAAACATTGTTTACACAAACAATTGAGGTTTGCAAATGCTTAAAATATTAAAAACGGAAACATCTTATATTAGTAAAATATATAAATATATTCATATGTTTAAAGAAAAATCTCATGTTGTAGTACATTTTACGTCTATGTTTAATTGTTTTTGAAGACCTGGTTCACTTTTCTTGCCTCGAGCATTAAAGTGAATCGATTTGTTTCCGAGTAACCGAAGAATCGTTGCAGCCCTAGATGGCAGTCTACTATATGACAGATTTTACATGTACTAATTTAGTATACAATCTTACAGGTTCTGTTTTAGTCACTGCCATATCGTCTACCTTCTTTGATGATCTGTGGGATTGACGCAACTGCTCATAAGTAGTAAAAGACTGCTGCTGTTGTTGTTGCGGCCATTGGTTCTCACCTGCCAGCACACAAATTTGAAACTTTAATAAGCAACAGTCAGAGAATTGTGATTCCGGACTTCAAGATAACTTGTTATGTAGATTGCATTTACTCTGCAAAACCTTACTGTAAACTACATTGCTCCAACTGAATGCCAACATATCCCCAGACAGGCAATCACTCATGCCACAGGCACTGGTTGGGTATTTTTTGTGGACCAATTTTTGGTGCATCACAATTCTTATGAATCATTTTCATTATTTTAATTTCAATCTTTCTGCGATGATGAGACTGATCCCTTTTCAAAGAATTTAAATGGATGTCTGCACATTCTACAATAGGTATCCTAAAAAGATTATCTGTTTTGTAGGGATCTGTTTTGTGTTCTTTTAATATATTAGTGGAGAGAGGAAATACTAGTACATCATAATGCTGTGACTGAATCTTAGCAGATATCTAGATATTTGGTCTCTGTTAAAGAATATATTAAACCAGTGTCACATAACATTTTAGCTGGATGAGTCCCATAGTGGAAGAGATAATGGATCTGAAGTGCACAAAATGGATCATTTCTAGAGACATTAAGGTGTCCTTAAAATTAAAGCTACAGAGCTCAAATTTTTCTCAAAGAGCAAAATAGGTGCTTAATCCAGTGTAGCTTGAGCCTATTCAGAAATACCATTTCCAAACTGCAATACAAAATGTTTGAAAAGTGTAGTAGTCCCTAGGTCGTGTCTTTATAGGTCTCGTACACAGCTAAAACTTAAACCTAAAGTCAAAACATTTTTGGATATGAACATAAAACATAAAAATATATTCTCCGGTGAAGTGTGAGTTTCATAAGCCAAACAATTTGGGAGTAACAGGGCTTAAAGTGGCAAGCAGTTACAAAGTGGGTCCCTGTGGGCATTTTGGAGACCTTAAGGTGGCCTTAAAATAAAAACTACAGATCTTAAATTTTCCACAGACAAAGACCACTTACAAAAGTTACATCTCGTAAAATTTGAGCTTGGTCAGACTTGCCATTTTCTAGTTACTAGATAAAATATACAAAAAATGTAGGAAGAAAAAGCCACTTGGTGGGGTTTTTATGGACCTCAAACTCAGGTTAAACATCAACTTTTAGAATCGATTTATGGTGCATGTAGAAAGAACATAATATACTCCCAAATAAGATTTTAGCTTGATAAGCCACATTCTGAGAGAAACAGAGCTTAATGACAGAATGTACAATGGTGGCACGACGGACCTGAATCTAGTACAATCCCAATTTTTAATCTAAGGATATAACAAGACCACCGCAGTGGTATGATCTCCTAATGGGAATAAAACACTAAATGATATACAAATATGAAGCTACAGCTATGAAAATATGCCACAAGACAGGACATCAACTAAACCAAGGTTGCATCTGTGGCAAGATACAAGATGTGTTTTTTACTCTATTTGTTAGAGGCCATTAAAGAAGTAGTCCTTAGTAGGTAGTACCCAGGGGGTGCAAAATTCACCTGAAATCGCTCAATCTCTTACAGTTTTGAGATAAAAAACATTTTTATAAAATTCAAAATGGCAGCCGAAATTTGGAAAATTCTAAACATTTTTTCAGAGGCCATAAAGTAGTCATTAGTCAGGGGGTTCCAGAATTTGTCCAAAATCGCTCTATCTGAGATAAACAACATTTTTAATTTCCAACAAATTTCAAGATGGCAGCCGAAATTCAACCAATTCTCAATTTTTAAAGGCCATAAAGGAGTAGTCCTTTACACCTAGGGGGTCCAGAATTTGCCTGAAATCGCTCTATCTCTTCCAGTTTTCAAGAACAACATTTTCCATTTCCGCCAAAATTCAAGATAGTGACCAAAATGCAGAAAATATTAAATTTGTGACAAACCTGAAAGGACCCGTCCTTAGTATTCAGTAGGTTCTAAAATTTCTAGATAAATGACATTTTCTATTTCTGCCAAAATTCAAGACTGTTGGCTCAAATGTGGAAAATATTAAATTTTTGACAGACTTTAAAAGACTAGCCCTTAGTACCCAGGGGAGTCCAAAATTTGCCCAAAAACACTCTACCTCTTACAGTTTTCAAGATTAAATTCTGCCAAAATTCAAGATGACAGCCGAAATTTGGAAAATTTTAAGATTTTGATGGACCATAAAGGAGTAGTCCTTTACCCAGCAGAGTCCAAACATTTTCAAGATATACAACATTTTCCATTCCGAACAAAATTCAACATGGCGGCTGGAATTCGGAAAATTCATAATTTTTCAAAGACCATAAAGGAATAGTCATTAGTACCCACTACCCAGGGCATCCAAGAATTGCCCAAAATCACTCTACCTCTTTCGGTTTTGAACTTTTGAAGATAAATGATATTTTCCCTTTCCAACAAAATTCAACATTGCATTCAACAAAAATTTTTGAGGGACCTCAAAGGACTAGTCCTTAGTACCCAGGGGTGGGGTCCAAATTTTTGCACGAAAATGCAGTTTACTCAAGTGTGAGATTATAAAAGTACCATTACTCACTTATAAAAGTAGCTTATTACTCATGACACAGAACATCAAAAAGTAGGTGGACAAGATATTTCACAAAATACTCTAATATAATAGTATTGAAATTACAAATGATTTACTGATTAGGAAAATGTCAAAGTAGCTATTACTCAGTAAGCTATGGAGCTACAGCTCTGAAAATTAGCCATGACACAGATCATCAAAAAGTATGTGAACAACATATTTTATAAAAACCTCTAAATTCAATAGTATTGAAGTTACAAGTGATTTACTCATTGATAAAATATCAAAATACGTATTACTGAGTTAGCTTAAGAGCTACAGCTACGGAAAATTACCATGACACAGATCATCAAAAAGTAGCTGAACAACATATTGCACAAAAAAAACTCTTAATTCAATAATATTGAAGCTAAAAGTCATTTACTGATTGGCAAAATGTCAAAGTAGCTTATTACTCAGCTATGGAGCTAAAGCTCTGAAAATATGCCAAGACACTGAAAATCAAAAAGTAGGTGAACAACATATTTAACCAAAACACTGTTACCATAACGGTTACAAAGAAAAAAGTCATTTATTTATGTTACTCAAGATTAAATACTTAAAATAACTATAACTCACTAAGCTATTGAGCTAGACCTCTAAAACAGGTACCATCTTTAAGGTACAGAGAAAGTAGCTGAACAAATTATTTTGGCAAAATGCTGTAAATGGAGTTATATGCAATTTACTCAAAGTAGCTACCAGCCAGTACAAAATTTTAAAGGTCCAGGTCACCACAGCACGGTCAAATAAAAATCACATGATATTGTACAGCTAAATCCTCAACCAATATCCCTACCAAAATTAAATGCCAATACTTTAACATATAGCTCAGACAAGATTTTGAAGGTAAGGGTATAGCAAGGTCAAAGGTTAAATCAAGGTCATAACATGACATTGCACATCTAAGTATGAACTTCTTATACGTCATCATCATGGTTTCCAAGATACAGCCCAGACAAGATTTGTCCCGCCATACATGTACTTTTACCAACTTTTAAGGCTATGTGTATCCAAAGACAAATTGGAGCTGATTAGGCTTTAGGAAACATTTGGAAACATATGCTGCAATAACAATTTTATCTACTTGTAATTAAGCGTTTGTTTCATCCCAGAAGGAACTCGAATCTCGAAGAGATGTGGGGTAAAAATGATATCATTGGATGCAGTTTTGCACTCTCTGGTTGACTTATAAAGAAAAGACTCAAGGTTAATTCATTTTAGTTTTATAGACGATATATATATATCTATTTTACATTTTATCCAAAACATTGTCAAGATATTGCCTGTGAGAACTGGGATAAAATATGAAAAACTACACAACATTTGGTTCTCATTTATCTTAAATTTAAGAAAAAGGGGCACCAAGAATTTGGCAAGAAATGGGCTTCATGCCCTTGTCCATACATCTGGAAAGCACTAGGTCAAATACTGAGTAATCATGTCTGACAGTAAAAGTGTGCAGCCCACAGTAGTAAAAATGGTCTTTTACAGCCTACAGATGACAACTCATATGGCAACTGTTTCATGGGAATATGTGCACAAATCCAGGTATCAAACAATGTATATTCCACTCTAATTTGTTATCAGGAACACTTCTTACCTATAGAGTCCACGTTGGGTCGCTGGCTGTCATCCAGCCCTTTAATCTCTTTCCTCTCTGTGTCAATGTCTCCCATGTGACGATCATATAAAAATGGCACTGCCTCCACCTCTTTTTGCTGTTCTCTTTGTGAATACCTCACCTGGCTACAAACAACACAAGCCACTCAGCCTAACTTATGACTTGTTGTATACAATGGTTTGGTGAACTTTTTACATTTTGCCTTATCCTCCATGAACCAGAATCCACTCTGTTCCACTTTCCAGTCTAAATGGTTTTATTGTCAGACTTACACATGTTTTTGTGCAAAAATATTAACAGAAGATAGATATTCTTAAAATAGAAGTGATTTTGGTTATATACAGGATTTTGTGGGACAAGAAAAATCTGCTAAAATGTTTTAAATGTTACAGCTAAAAAAGACTGCACACTTTTAGTGATAGACTGGAAATAGGTACAACAATCATACGTACATCTTGAGCTTTACATATTTTGATCAGCAATTCTTAGCTGTCATCATCAGAGACTGAAAATCCAGATTTACCCAGAGATACAAAGTCGAAGTTAGGGTTTTAAGTCCCGTTCAACAGCCAGGGTCATATTGGGACAGGTCTCAGCATTGCCACTTGTGGGACTTGGACCCACACAGAGGTATAAAGAAGTACTTATTTATACTGTTAACATTTTTCAGAATATATATTCTAGTGAATCTGAACCCAGGCCTTTGAAGGCCTGTTACAGTGAAACTATGTCATCTGGAAATCTTGATCACCTTGGAATAACTCTGTATTCATAACAGTAAAATTGAAGCCTACTTACTTTGGGTCATTTGTGTACATATTCCGCTGTCCTGAGATTGAGGCCCTGTACATGTCAGCTATGGGACTATTTTCTAACTTAAGAAACTTCATTCTACAGGTTGACATGTAGGAAATCTTGCCAAAGATGTAGCTGGCCACAATAACTCCTGAAGTAAGAATTGCAAATAGAGTAAGAAATCTAAAATTCGCCACATATCTGAAATTTGCCATATGTGAAAATACTAATAAAATAAATGAATTGTGGTGAGATTTGTTGACTGTATAGTAAATGAAGGCTTTTTAAACAGAAAAATACCAATTTTTGCACAAAAACATCATTTTCTTCATAAAATTAACGAGGTGGCGAATTTTAGATTCCTGGCGAATTTTAGATTTCTTACTCTAAAAGTTAAATAATGCACACAATTACTAACTGCTACTTTTATTCTTCAGTGATTTTAAAAAAAAATGACAATTTTTTTATTACATATTTTCACAAGGCAAACGTCAAAGTTGCACAGATGACTGACATATTTTTGAATGGTTAACAATAAGATTTTGCATTGATATTAAACAGTGAAAAAAACTTCCATAATATGCAATTATGTATTTCAGCCCTTTCCTTTGACATTGCCAAATTTGTGTTTTCTTGATCTTTTACATGGTTGACTTGTGAATGAACTTATAGTACTAGTAACTGGTCACATAACCAGTATTACCTTTCACAACAGAAGCAACATTTACAAAACATAAAATATGCAACATATGAGAAGATTACTCAAATATTTTATGTAGGTTTAATGTTGATATATGGAGCTTTCATGGACTGTACAACCAGTGCTAGCAATACTTGAAAATAAAACGCACAAATACGACAAAATAGGATAACCTTGACAGTTTGTGTGCCATAACCAATTTTGTGTATTTGTATGCTTACAACAGTGTCAATAAAACCAACAAAAACTTAGTAGTATTAACAGATGATGCCATTTCTTTGAACTGGTAAGCTTTGAAACTCATGACCAAAAATCATGATAATCCAACACATAATCTCCTTGATCTTCAGTTTTCCTTGTTTCTAGTAAAAGCCATCACAACTGCCTGATCAGTTCCAGACTGTCAAGATTGGTTTTATACTATAAGATTTTTGTAAATTACAGCCAAGCATCACCATGGTTGCAAGTACCTTATTATAACTCTCTTTATGAGAGTCACTCCAGATTCCAACTCAGTAAATTGTGGTGTATTTAAAACAGTTTATCTTGTAGGATAACACAAAACTCCAGGTTTACTATCATTGCAAGTTGTCATCTCAGGTTTATGACCCATGCACATTGAATCATTTAATAGAGCAATTTTACTTTACCGGTACGAGATCCACCATATTGGATAATTACAAAAACTTTCAAGGAAATTTGAAATTAAATTAACAGTTATAATTGGGGGCAAGCCCCCAACCTCCAAAAATAATATGGATGTGTATTTGAAATAAAATAAAAAGATAAATTGTTAAAATATAGAATTTATATCATCGTCCAAATCTCATACCGGTAAAGTAAAAACTACCCCATTTAATAAATTTTGAACTAGGAACATGTTTCTGCACCTAACAATCTTCTAGAATAAAGCTACAGCACACTAAAAGTAGGATTTCAGAATAGAGTTATTACCTAAATATTTTGTGGATGCTCCATATCTTGGGTGAGCAGTTAACCTCCCTGCAAAAAAAAGAACAGTTAGCAAAATGCAAATTCAGGCATTACTGTCATTCTTCAATACATTTTTATTTTAACATTACACATATTGGATACTTTTAACATTGTACCAGCTGTAGAAAAAGAACACAAGAGATCACATTCTTGTTCCATCAGAACCACAAAAGTTAAGAGCAAGCAAGCAATCTGTGGCCTGCTAGCCACAATTTATCCACAGTTTACACTTTACAGTGAGGACGGACATATTAATTGAAAGACTTGCCAAATTCAGTGATTAAAAATGCTGTCAATTTATGACATCATTTTAACATAAATTTAAGCAAATACCACAAAACAAGATTTCCTAGATACTTTTTTTTTATTATATTTCAAACATTTTGAACATGTATATGAAACCATGACACTGCCTCAATACTATATTTGTATTTTTAACATTTATGTGTTCATCTCCTGGTTTCACTTCTTTATTTTACACACAACAATAGAAACACTGTCTGAAAAACTTGAAAATGTGTACAGCAGAGGTGAGGTACCAAAAATTGAATTTTTGCCATGAAATTAAATATCTTAAAGCTCCATATCTTGTAAGTACTGAAGGTACTACAAGTAAAGGGGGCCACTGCTTTCAGTACCTCAAGTAGAATCATGACAGCTTTAATATTATTACCTCTACAGGGAGGTTACATCTTTGAAAGTTGATTTTTTTCGGAAAATATCTCCTAAAATAACATACCAGCTATACAGAAAATATTATAGTTACTCTAAAAGGTGACTAATCCCGTACAAAAAGGGTGGGAAGATTGGAAGAACACATGATTTATCCCATGAAAAATCAGTTGCACAACCAAGTTGAACAGTTTTACAACCTGCCACCAACTGCCACACTTCATTAAAGATGACTCATTACATTCTGATTACTCTTGGGAGGAATAGGGAATACGAGTACATCAAATCATCTGTCTGGAGATCATTAGGCTCCATTTATGCAGGAAGATTAGTTGACAGTTGTATTAAGAGATGAGCAGACAAAAAGAGGCTGTAGCACTCAGGTAGGTTGTGATGAAGTTACTAATGAAAAGAGAGGTCCAGAATACTATGATAACATCCCAACACCTCAACTGAGCTCCTGGCTTTGATGAGTGAGAAGATTTGTTATACAACTACCATGCTCACAACTGTGTAATCAGGGTGATGAGAAGGAAAACTTACAACAGAGGAATAGAGGTATTAACAGAAATTCACATCTACATGTAAATGATTACCAACCTATGTATACAATATACTGAAGAATAATGCTTACCCTGCTTAATAAGGTAATTTGTCATCACAATACCAACAGCACTCAATGGGAGAACTACAACAAATCACAAAAATACAAATGTTTATGACATCTTTTTAAAAAGACATGGACAATAGTTTAACTTTTGATCCACAATAAACAGCCACTGATCACACAGTTTCTCCGCTAGTTTTTTTTTTAAAAACTTAAAAATTCTTGAGAAGACACACAATATTTTTCTATAATATTTTGTTAAAAATATAAACTCAATATCCAACTGAATGGTACTCCAAAATTAAAAACAATTGTTACACTTTTTGAGATGATTTGTTTAAACTGAAAAATTATTGAGACTCAAAGTTTAATTAAACTAGATTGGGCCAACTCGGCAGGTCATCACTCACGCAACATGTTTTCATTGGGTATTTTTGTCATGGGACCCTGCCTGTGTGATATAATTTTGCGGGAAAACATGATCAACCACTTATATAAGAACTTGAGTAATTCAATCTACAATATTTTTATTTTGTAAATAAAATGGTATCCCCAGACGACTGATACGAACTTTGCCCACAAGAACTTTGCCCGATGCAAACTCCATCCACAGGCATTTTGCCCACAAGGAAATTTGCTGCCCATAACAATCTGACAGGGTACGATCTTCACCCACAACCAACCAATCAATCAATCAATCAATCAATCAATCAATCAATAACCAACCAACCAACCAATCAATCAATCAATCAATACTCCATTCAGACAACTACTCAGGATATATAGTGCTGAAAGAGATAAACATTAACTGAACTAAAGTTGCACTATATAAAGCATGCAAGTTGATATCATTAGCATTTAATTCACTGTTGATAGATTTACATAGTACTGCAAAATGGAAACACTAAAAATACCAGAGGTGGCCAAAACCTTTGCAATGAAGAATGCATATACACATATACAAAAAAGGTTTAAAGGAAGTCCAACAGTCAATGAGAATATTATTACATGTCTATTGTAACATTACATACTTAAAATTCGATAATATAATAAGAAGCTGACCTTTAATATGGTAGATATTGCACACTTATATTCAATAAAAAAATTACAAAGCTATTTTTTGGCTATTATTTCATATCATTATTTTATGCAAACTTCCTCCCCTGTAAAAATGTGGTGGGCAAAGTCCTTTGTGGGCAAAGGTCCTGTGGGCAAGAGTCCTTGTGGACAAAGGTCCACACACAAGTTGATCTGTTTCTATGTTTTAACATATTAGTGGATAGATGAAACATTAAAAAACAAATATGCAATTAGATTTTGTCTTTTTTTCCTCAGAATTTGACATGGATCCTTCCAAGCCTTTTACAAAGTAAATTAAAGTCGGTTTCACAGTTTCATTTATAACAAGGCCACTGCCGCAGCATTTATCTCCCGCCTGGAATCAGTAATAATGGAGAACTAAATGAGATAAGGGCTTTATAGTAAGATAACCCCACTTGACATTGAAGAATGGGTCAAAGGTAAAAGTCAGCAGTCTCAGGCCTTTACTTCCTTTAAGTTGTTTTCACATTTGGAACCCCTATTAGCAATGACAAGGGAGATATAAGGCCTTTTTAATAGGATAATCCCATTTAACATGTGATAAGACAGCCATTTTGGCTTCGAAACTAGGTCAAATTAAATCAGCTTAACTTTCCTGGCCATATATATTTTGCGCATATTTGATGAACCTAGCTGCAATATTTCACGTTTTAGAGCATCTTAATGAATTTTAAATAATTGGATATGGTGGCCATTTTGTTTTTCAAAATAAGGCCAAAATTTTTCTCAGACAAAACATTTGAAGGCCAAGAGTTTTAATGGTCTGAACCTGTAAGAGCAATATTAGGGGAGATAGAAGGCCTCTTAAAATGTAAATTTGATGAAGCTAGGTGGAATTTTCGACATTTAAACCAACTGTATGATTTTTAAACAATTTGCTATGGCGGCCATTTTGTTTTTCAAAATGAGGCCAAAATTTTGCATAAACATTCCTTGCAAATTTGATGAAGATGTCTTTATAAATGAATAAGATATTAAGGCTTATGCTGAAACGTGACAAACGGATGCACGGACGGATGCACAAACAGATGCACACATGCATGGAAGCTGTTTACAATTTTAGACCACAGCCTTTGCTTTTCATGGTCTATCTTTACAATCTGAAGCCACAGCACCAATAATATGGGAGAAATAAGGACATTTTAGTGTGACGACCTTGAAGCAGGTGTCAAAGGTCAAATTCAACACATGGAAAAAATTACCAGGCCATGACTTCGTACAAGTTGTTTTCACATTCCAAACCTCTAGGAGCAATATTTGGGGAGATATTTGCAAATTTAATAAGTAAATTAAATTTTTATAAGTTAATACCCTATCCAATGGACAAATGCTTATCCGGTCGGCGCAGACCGGCCCGCCAAACGCCAGAAAAAGACGTCCTGTGTTGCCACTAGCTGGCCGGTCCGTAGTACTGTGCACTCCCCAGATGGCGCCTCGTACTTCCTTCCTGTCTAGACAACCTGACGTCATAGCATCTTTTTCGTTGTCTAAACCTATTAGACCCCTAGTAAGCTGATAGCGGGGTCGGTGGGAGGGTCTTGTGTGTCCATTGGATAGGGTATTAACTTATAAAAATTTAATTTACTTATTAAATTTGCAATTTTATTGCGTTAATACATCCTATCCAATGGACAGATGCTGAATAACTACCGCTTGGTCGGCGGGTAAGTTACTAGGGACTTATGTGAACTCACAAGTAATAGCAAATTTTAAACCTACGGTCTAGGCTGACTTCGTCAGAAGACCTATAGGTCCAGGCCTGGGTTGACTTTAAGGTCAGGAAACCCTGCAAGGCCATGGTCGGTTGCCAGCAGCCGGTTACCCGGGGCTATACCGCCGTCGCCCCCCCCCCCCCCCCCCTTTTTGCAGACCTGCTCTGAGGTAGGGGAAGAGAGGGATGAGTTCAGTCCCAGAATGCAAATAAACCTCCCAAAGGAAGCACGCCACACTTAATTCTTATGTACATGAAGAAACTGTTTATACATATATACAAATCTCCTCAATCTAAGGGCCACTTGTGGATCTGCTGAGCAGCCACTACCTAGCCCAATTGGTAAAGCTCTGAATCAGCCCAAGCCCCGCCCTTCATATAGAACTGTGTGAAGGTATTGTGACTTCAGTGGCGGGCTGATAAGATTGGATCTAAGGAGACTCCCGACTGGAAGACGTTAGAAGCAGCCAAGGCCCTGACATCATGGGCTTTAACCTGATGTTAAAAGTGGGACTCCTGGTCAGAGAGCTCATAACATAGGATCACAGTCTGCTTGATCCAAGAGGAGATAGTGGCAGGTGAGATGTCCTTGTTGAAACCTTTCTTAAAGGAGAGGAAAACCACCTCCTTATTCTGCCTGATGTCTGAGGTCCTGTCCAAATAGTAGCACAATGCTTTGAACGGACAGAGGGACCTGTCAGACTTGAGGGATCTATCCAGAGTCGGGGCCAGGGCTGTTATAACCCCAGGGACCACACTGGACACTCTATGGCCAGCTGATTCTAGGATAGAAAGCTGGGTGATGGATACAGGGACACCTTGGACCAATCGTATTGGTGTCCAATATCTCAGTTTTGCCAGGCATGAATCTCATTTTGCACTTGCCCGACCCAAGGGCCAAGAGGAATACCGTCTTGAAGGTCAAATGCTTCAAGGGGGCCTCCTTGATTGGAACAAATGGGGTCTTAGCTGGTGCACGGCCCGTAAGAAGTTCCAGGAGGGTATGCCACTCCTGCCTTTGGGTCTGTCTCTGAGGAATCTATCCAGGAGACGAGTGAGATTTCCGTCCTTCCTGATGTTGAAGGGTGAATTTCCCAGTTTATCCACAATGGGTGACCTATGACCATCAATGGTGCTGGGCTGTTTGCCAAGCATGTATCTCACTTCTACGCTTGCCCGACCCCAGGGCCAAGAGGAAACTGCCTTGAAGGTCAAATGCTTCAAGGAGACCTATAATTGGTTCAAAATGAACCTTGTCAACTGGTGCAAAAACCAGGGAGAGGTTCCAGGAGGGGGTTCCCCTCCGGCCTTTGGGTCTGTCTCAGTGGAAGCTATCCAGGAGACGAGTGAGATTTTCATCCTTACTAACATTGATGGGCAAATTTCCCAGACTATCAGCAATGGCTGACCTGTAACCATCAATGGTACTGGGCTGCAACTTCCTGTCCTGAAGCAGGTACCTAAGGAAGTCAACAACTGACTTTACAGGTGGTGCCCGAAGTCCACCTGATGAATGATACATCACTTGGTAAAAATGACCCATTTGCCTCATAGACTGATCTGATTGACCCCCCTTTGAGGAGCCTCAATTCTTGCCACTGCCTCAGACAAGTCCTGCTCCTTGATTGCTGAGGCTCTAGGAGCCCTGCATGGAGATTAAGATTTGTCAGATTTCTGTGAGGGATCTGATTGAATGGCTGTGAACAGGCTGGGCAGATTGGGCAGGTTTAGAGGGAAATGGCTGGACATGGCCACTAGATCCCAAAACCAAGGCATGTTGGGCCACCCCGGAGCAATCAGAATGATTCTCTTACATGGGGAGTAACTTCTCCACCACTTTGCCCAACATGGCTGATGGTGAGAAGGTGTATCCTTTTAGATCCTACCATGGCCGACTGAGCACATCCACTGCTGTGGCCAGGGGAACTGGTACCGGTGACACAAAACAGAGGCGACTTGTTGTTGAACCTTGTGGCAAATAAGTCTATTTTGGGCCGGTGCCACCTACTGCATAGAGTGGAAGACCTCTGGAAGGAGAAACCACTGTTTGGATGGTCTGGCCTAGCCTGGACATACTGTCTGCTACCACATTAGGCCGGCCTGGAATGTGTCGTGCTTTAGAGTCACTTGTTTCCTGGCACACCAGGTCAAGATTCTCCATAGTAGGGCACAAAGTGGGCCCAACCTCATTCCTCCTTCCTTTATGTATGACACTACTGTGGTGTTGTCAGTTGCTACAAGTACTATCTTGTTTGAGCAAAGGTCTTAGAACTCTTAAAGTCAGAAAAAACTGCTTAGAGTTCTAGATAGTTTATATACAACTTGCTTCCCGGAGGGGACCAGGTTGCTCTTGCAAAGTGCTCATCTAAGTGAGCGCCCCACCCTTCTATTGATGCGTCTGTAAATATTTGCAGAGCATGTTTTATTGGGTGTAATGGTTGGCCTGTAAGTGGATTGTCTTCATTCAGCCACCATTGTAAATGGGGGTGCCGAGACCTGGGGACTTGGATCACCTTTTGCAGTGATTCTGGATACCCTCCAGTTGTTTTGAGATGCCACTGTATGAGTCTCATATGAAGTCTGCCTAGAATAACATGCTTTTCTGTAGATGTTAGTAACCTATCCAGGACATGAATTCCCAGACCGGGCAAGCCGGCAGGGATAGCAGCTTTAACAGTCTCTTGAAGGTTCTGTCACCAGCCCAGAGTCGGTCGGAACCGATCAGACCTGAAGTCGAACTGGTAGCCTACAAAATCGAAGTCTTGTTTGGGCTCCAGCTCTGATTTCTCTAAGTTCATCAGCCAACCCAGTTGCTGACACATTATTTACTAGTTCCTGTGTATGTTGGAGACAAGCCTGGTGGGATCTGGCTCCCACCAACCAGTCATCTAGGTACTGATGGCTTCTTAAATCCTTGTGTAAGGCTATCAAGTTCACCCGCTTTGGTATCACGGTGAGCTCCAAAGGTGCTGTGGACCAACTGAATGGCAGGGCCTTGAACTGGTATGCCCGACCTTGGATGTGAAATCTCAGGCATTTCCTGGATTGTTCGTGTATAGGTATATGGACATAGGTATCCCTCCTTCAACAGTTGTACTACCTAGGGTCCAGCCCCCAAGGCTTCCTACGTTCCCAAAAAGGGCTTAGTCTGGAACCTATAGGCAGACTGTGTGCCACATTTGGGACATTTGGTATTCTGACAAACATTTTCTGTCCCTCCGGACACTGGTCCGGTCTAGTGACAATGATCCAGGTTAACAGTCTCTGTGTTCTTATTGTGGTCCGGTGGGGCTGACACAACTTTTCACATTAATAGACTCTTCGCCCCGGGCCAGCAGCCTGCAAGGTGCAGTATTTACAGAGCAATTGTCATCTGTGAGATGTCTGACCCCTGGCCGGACATGATGACAAAATTTATTATCTCTCCAGTCAAGTCCAGCACCGATAACAGGTTGTTGAGAGGTGTGATAAGGGACACTGTCATATCCCTGTCATATCACCAAGACCACTGACTGGTCTAAGAATTCTCTGTAACCAAATAAACCTGAGGTAACTCTGTCCGGTACCCAGGCTCCATACTCGGTACTTTACTGTAACTAGTAATTCTCTGTAACAAAAAACTAGCAGGCTGGGGTCATCCATGAATTTTGACAGCTACTGGTCTATATTTAGCCAGCTTTTTTTTTTTTTTTTTTTTTTTTTTTTTTTTTTTTTTTTTTTTTTTTTTTGTAACCAGTTGGGTTGAAGCACTGTACAGTAAGGACTGTGTAGCCAACATCCTGTTAGTAGACTTTGTAACCAGTAGGTTGAAGCAAGTGTACAAGACTGTGTAGCCAGTACCAGTCGGTACACTCTGTAACCCGTTGTTACAGCAAGTGTACAAGGCTGTGTAACCAGTACCAGTCGGTACACTCTGTAACCAGTTGTTGAAGCAAGTGTACAAGGCTGTGTAACCAGTACCAGTCGGTACACTCTGTAACCAGTTGTTGAAGCAAGTGTACAAGGCTGTGTAGTCAGTACCAGCCGGCACACTTGTTGTTGAAGTGTACAAAACTGTGTTACCAGTCAGTACACTCTGTACACAGTTACTAAAGCAATTTTACAACTATCATCTGTGTTGAATTCAGCTTGCTGTAGGTTTCCTCCATTAATTAAAGCATTTCTTTAATCGCACGTCTTATTTGTAGATTTGACAGTTACTGGGAAAGCCCTTGTGAACTATTTTTAGAAACACTTGGTGTTCGGTGTGTCACGTGACCAGCTTGCTGGTCGGAAGACATGCGATTGGCTGATTGGAGCTCGTCAGTTGTGACGTTCTTTTGTGATACTTAAACATGCAAATGCGCAGTATTCTGCTCATCCACCAACCCCACTACCGACAATGAAGCCGGGTCTGCAAGGCAGGGACTGGAATCACAAAAGACGTGAGTTCTGAAGAACGCACTTCCGACCTTCCTGGTCGGTGAAAACACGTGACCTGCTTCGTGATTGTTCGGAAGGACACGCGATTGGCTGACTGGAGATGACGTCAGTATTCGCGTTCCTTGTGTGATGCTTTACCGGCAACTTTACAGTCCACAAAACCCCACTACCGACAACCAGGCCGGGTCTGCAAAGCAGGGACTGTAGTCACAGTAGACGTGAGTTCTGAAGAACGCACTTCCGACCTTCCTGGTCGGTGAAAACACATGACCAGCTTCGTGAGTTGGAAGGAAGGAACGCGATTGGCTGACTGGATATGACGTCAGAGGTCGCGTTCTTTTAAGCTGGGCGGCCGGCTGATGCTTTAAAAGCAGGGGAGCCTGGACCAGTGCGCTCTGAAGATTTGTAGATGAAATTCCTTCTTCCTTTCGTGATAAAACCAGTGAACTGGCCATCCACAACCCTCACTACCGACAACAAAGCCGGGTCCGTAAGGGAGGGACTGATATCACAATAGACGTGTGTTCAACCTACATGCTCTTCTGATGGATGCCTTCTACGTAGATATATATATAAGCTTGCCGGTCGACTAATGCTTTGCAGCAAAGATGTCTGGACCAGTGCGCTCTGAAGAAATCTGAAGAATTCATCTATTGCTTCTGATGAAAAAATACTCGAGCTAGGCTGGTGTGACTGATGCTTTACAGCAGAGAAGCCTGTACCAGTGCGCTCTGATGAAGAATGCACCTTCCATAGGGGAATTCCCTCTATATGCAGTGTTCAAAACTACGTAGACTGAAGATTTGCATATGTAGTACTAGAAAAGACGTTTCTATGGTAACTGTAGCTGGAAGGTTACAGAAGGTTCATTCAAACAAAAGACACGGATAAAAATACCTGTCAGAAGTATATCCATAATTCCTCCATATTGTCGATCTGCCCCTAAACAACACAATGGTTGAATGGGAGGAAACTAGCAAAATGGCTGCCTTCATATTTCTCGTCGATTACTGCCCTATCATCAAAATTAAATTGAGTCAACTAGGGGGCGTTTCCAGCAGATTTGTAAATGTATATCCGTGCTTGATTAGTAGATAACACTTCTACACGAAAATATCCACATATGAGGTTGAAAATCCGCCATAATGCACACATTTCTTTAAAAAATCTGGAGATTGTAGAAACTACGTCTACACAGTACACGCGCCAAACGAAAAAGATGCTATGACGTCAGGTTGTCTAGACAGGAAGGAAGTACGAGGCGCCATCTGGGGAGTGCACAGTACTACGGACCGGCCAGCTAGTGGCAACACAGGACGTCTTTTTCTGGCGTTTGGCGGGCCGGTCTGCGCCGACCGGATAAGCATTTGTCCATTGGATAGGATGTATTAACGCAATAAAAAAGGCCTTTTTAATAGGATAATCCCGTTTGACATTAAACATGCGATATGGCGGCCATTTTGTTTTTTGAACTAGGTCAAATTTATTATCAGGCTAGCTTTTCTAGCCATATAGCTTTTGTGCAAATTTGATGAAGCTAGCTAGAATATTTCAAGATTTAGAGCACCTTTACGATTTTCAAACAATGAGCTATGGCGGCCATTTTGTTTTTCAAAATGAGGCTAAAATTTTTGAGAGACAGGTTTTCATAGCCATAAACATTCCCTGCAAATTTGGTGAAGATATGCAATATTTGGGGAGATATAAGGACTTTTTAATAGAATAACCCTGTTTGACATTAAACATGCGATATGGCGGCCATTTTGTTTTTTGAACTAGGTCAAATTTATTATCAGGCTAGGTTTTCTAGCCATATAGCTTTGGTGAAAATTTGATGAAGCTAGCTGGAATATTTCAAGATTTAGAGCGCCTTTACAATTTTCAAACAATTAGCTATGGCAGCCATTTTGTTTTTCAAAATGAGGCTAAAATTTTTCAGAGACAGGTTTTCATAGCCATAAACATTCCCTGCAAATTTGGTGAAGATATGCAATATTTGGGGAGATATAAGGCCTTTTTAATAGGATAACCCTGTTTGACATTAAACATGTGATATGGCGGCCATTTTGTTTTTGAACTAGGTCAAATTTATTATCAGGCTAACTTTTCTAGCCATATAGCTTTTGTGTGAATTTGATGAAGCTAGGTGGAATATTTCAAGATTTAGAGCACCTTTAGGATTTTCAAACAATTAGCTATGGTGGCCATTTTGTTTTTCAAAGTGAGGCTAAAATTTTTCAGAGACAGCCATAAACATTCCCTGCAAATTTGGTGAAGATATGTTCATAAATGAATGAGATATTAAGGTTTATGCAAAAATGTGACGAACGGACGGACGGACGGAAGGCGTTTTATAATCTCCCGACCACGGCCTTCGGCCGGCGGGAGATAATAGGAAGAAACAGTAAAATCTGACAATGTCACTTCTCAGTTCCTTGCAGAGCAAAAAAAAAAGAAGAAGAAGAAGATATGATGTATGATGATCATATAATTAAACACCTAACACTATTACTGAAGATCCAATTAACACTATAACAGAGGATCTGCAACCCCACTGACAAGCCTGGTTCTTTGTTTCTGATTTGATATCATTCCAATACCTTTGTTTATTTAGTATCACTCAATAGCTGGAGGTCCCCACAGGGGTTGGGGTGGGAGTGGGACTACATGACAAAGGGGATGAAGTGATAATGCATAAATGGCACGAAATAACAAACACTCTGGTATATATAAAAGGGGTAATAAAATACTCAGAAATCATCAATGATCCAGTCTATCTATCTTATGAACTTGCAATACAAAAAGCTCAGTTAATCTTATGACCAAAAAAAATCAAATATATAAATAAGGAATGTCCAATAGGAAAATGATACCTTCAGATTTAAATATAAACTAGAAATAGGACGCCCTGTTGATAGTAGATGCGAATAGAAACAGGATAGCATAGAAGAACACACATTATCATGTGTAATGTCCACCCCATGAACCTTTTGCCAAAATTGTACAGAAGTCTTACAAGACCCTGTTTCATTTGTAAAATATATCAATGATGCTTAAATATTTATTAGTGTAGATGTAAATTATTTCAGCTTCATGCCTTTTTGCATTGGTTGGGTCGAAAATTTTGACGAAATCACTCTATCTTGCACGGTTAAGAAGATAGAAGCAAATTCCTGGTTTTCTATTTTTGGCAAAAATTCGAAAAATCAAAAAGGCCGCCATTTTTGGGGAGGGGAAAATTTTTTGAAAATTGCAAAGAGTACATTCCTTAGATACCCTGTGGGTTGAAAATTTTGACGAAATCGCTCTATCTCGCATGGTTAAGGAGATAGGAGCAAATTTGTGTTTTGCCATTTTTGGCAAAAATTCGAAAAATTCAAAATGGCCGCCATTTTTGGGGAGGGGAAAATTTTTTGAAAATTGCCAAGAATACAATGCTCATATACACTGTGGGTCCAAAATTTCGACGAAATTGCTCTATCTCGCACAGTTAAGGAGATAGAAGCAAATTTATGTTTTGCCATTTTTGGCAAAAATTGGAAAACTCAAAATGGCCGCCATTTTTGGGGAGGGGAAAATTTTTTGAAAATTGCAAAGATTACATTCCTTAGATACCCTGTGGGTCGAAAATTTCGACGAAATCGCTCTATCTCGCACGGTTAAGGAGATAGAAGGAAATTTGTGTTTTGCCATTTTTGGCAAAAATTCGAAAATTCAAAATGGCCGCCATTTTTGGGGAGGGGAAAATTTTTTGAAAATTGCAAAGATTACATTCCTTAGATACCCTGTGGGTCGAAAATTTTGACGAAATCACTCTATCTCGCACGGTTAAGGAGATAGAAGGAAATTTGTGTTTTGCCATTTTTGGCAAAAATTCGAAAACTCAAAATGGCCACCATTTTTGGGGAGGGGAAAATTTTTTGAAAATTGCAAAGATTACATTCCTCAGATACCTTGTGGGTCGAAAATTTCGACGAAATCGCTCTATCTCGCACGGTTAAGGAGATAGAAGCAAATTTGTGTTTTGCCATTTTTGACAAAAATTCGAAAAATCAAAATGGCCGCCATTTTTGGGGAGGGGAAAATTTTTTGAAAATTGCAAAGAGTACATTCCTTCGATACCCAGTGGGTCGAAAATTTCAACGAAATCGCTCTATCTCGCACGGTTAAGGAGATAGAAGCAAATTTGTGTTTTGCCATTTTTGGCAAAAATTCGAAAATTCAAAATGGCCGCCATTTTTGGGGAGGGGAAAATTTTTTGAAAATTGCAAAGATTACATTCTTTAGATACCCTGTGGGTCGAAAATTTTGACGAAATCCCTCTATCTTGCACGGTTAAGGAGATAGAAGGAAATTTGTGTTTTGCCATTTTTGGCATAAATTCGAAAAATCAAAATGGCCGCCAGTTTTGGGGAGGGGAAAATTTTTTAAAAATTGCCAAGAGTACGTTCGTTAGATACCCTGTGGTTCGAAAATTTCGACGAAATCGCTCTATCTCACACGGTTAAGGAGATAGAAGCAAATTTGTGTTTTGCCATTTTTGGCAAAAATTCAAAATGGCCGCCATTTTTGGGGAGGGGAAAATTTTTTGAAAATTGCAAAGATTACATTCCTTAGTTACCCTGTGGGTCGGAAATTTCGACGAAATCACTCTATCTCGCACGGTTTAGGAGATATGAGCACATTTACCTTTTTCAGTATTCAAAATAACTAATTACTCATTTATTTAATTAATTACTCACTCATCTATGAAGCAATTCCCCCCAAAAGCAATCCCATACAAGCTATTAACCCAATGAACCTCCATACCAAATTTCAGAAAGCTAGGCTTAATAGCATTCCTTAAAATGTCTGGAAACCAAAGAGCTACTCAAAAGTAGCAAAGTAGCTATTACTCAGTTAGCTATAGAGCTATCATCACCAAAAGCAATCCCATACAAGCTATTAACCCAATAAACCTGCATGCCAAATTTGGTAAAGGTAGGATAAGAACTGTTGCCTAAAATGTCTGGAAACCAAGTGGGACGCCGGACGCCGGAAAAAGCAAAAATAATATGTCCACCCCCCAGTGGGGTGGACATAATTATTAAACCACAAGAACAGATTTATAATAATAATTTAGAATTTAAAAAAAGAATTAAAAAATTTAAAAAAGCTTTAGACTAAAAATCTTTCACAATCAAAGGTTACACATAGAATGTATATCTAATACAGTTTGAAACTTCTCAGATTTACCATTTCCAAGTTACAGGGCAAAATATGTGAAAAATGTCTTATAAGGGTCACTCGGGTGGGGGTTTATGGTCCTCATACACAGGTTAAATGTCTATTAAAGGCCTAAATTTTGGGGCACATATAAGAAAACACATAGATTTATTCCCAGATGATATTTAACTTAGATGAGAGACATAGTTTGAAAGCTACAGTGCTTGAAAGTGGCAAAAAGTGCATAAATTGGGTCTCTGTGGGCACTTTTGAGACCTTAAGTCGACCCCTTTGGGTAAACCTACAGCCTTTAAATTTTTGACAGACAAGGATTACATATGAAAGTTACACCTAGTTCAGTTTGAAACTCATCAGAATTACCACTTCCAAATTATAGGGCAAAATATGTGAGAAATGTAAGAAAAAATCCCTAAGTGGGGTCTTTATGGGCCTCAAAGACAATTTTCTCCTCAACTTAAAAGGTCACCTTAAAATAGGGATCTTCCTTTTGGCACCCTTAACATGTGTGCCAAGTTTGGAAAAAAAATATTAATTGGTTTTTGAGTTATCGCGTACACAAGGAAATTTCTACGGCGGCGGCGGGACGGACCTGAATCCAATATATCCCCGACTTTCGTCTGGGGATATAATAACGTGTTCACTAAAGTGTAAAAGAATTTTTTTTCACAAATCTAATCATTGTCTATGGATTTGAATTAGTGACTTAGTTGAAACTGTTTCTTCACTGTCTAAATCTAATTTAAACATACAAAATATGTCATATTATTTTTTCAAATGTTAAGCATACAAATGTCATTTGATAGTAAAAAATGTGTAAAAATTAGTGTCAAATTGTGCTACACCACAAACAATTTACTTGACAAAAACATTTAACAGATTACATTATTATTAAAATTGGAATGATCTCTGTTTTCAAATTTTATACACCATCTTAGACTTGCTCCAAGTCTTTGTATTGGTATCCATCCCTGACTCAAACAGTTAAATTTAAATTGGAAACTTACAGTCAGTCTTACAGTTCATTATACCTCCAGCATTCTGGAGTAAGGGGGATAATCTCTGAAAATACAGGGCTGGCTGTTTCTCCAAAAGTCATAGTGTACTCATATATTTCACAAAAGACAAAAGGACTTGGTGAAAGTCTAACACCATCTAAGTTACTAGGTAATTTACATCTTTGTTCAATGAGTACTCAAATAGTTGAAAGAAAACTAAGAGAGCTCTACTCAGTACTGTAACAGTACACCTGAATTTGAAGCACTATGGGTTCAGATTTTATCTGAGGCATTAAGACTGAAAGTTTGTTATGTTTTCTGATATTCTGCAATAGACAGTACAGAATCATACCCAACTTTCATCCAATCTCTCGACAACCCACTGATAGATGAACTACCGTATATAATGTGTTGATAAGAGTTATTGCACCCTTTATGAAAATCTAAATGGGTTTCTGGGACTCTGAAGTGAACAAATCCGGTATGTTATACTTTTATCAATGAATATATATGAGCCATAATTTATAGATGTATAAGTCTTTGCAACAGATTTTGCTATCACGAAACTCCATTAGTATCCCATATATATGGTGAAAAAAATTGTGAGATGTTAAACAAAATGTTCAGTTTTATATTGTAAAAATGTCAGATATTAGCACGCCCAAAACACTGATGTTTCCAATAATCTGTCCTTAAACAGTTTGTTTGTGGTTTATGTTATTTTTACCATAAACAAAGCAGAACACTTGTTTACCACTTACTCGACATAATGTATGTAAGAAACATGTTTTTACAAATAAACTATAAACCAATACAATCAAAACACAAATTGTAATGCCAATCTAAAAAGAAAAAGGTCCACCTCGGAAGAAGAAACTCTCATGCTGACATTCTCGCAACACCCTCTTTTCCTCTGGAGTGGGTTCTTTCTAAAAAAAAAACAAGCACAACAAAGATTAAACTTGGGGGAGAATGATTATCTGTATAAATTATGCATACAAAAGGGTAAATATAACAACCAGGTACAATATCATGACACAGCTCTCAAGTCCCAAAATCATTTATTTAATTGCAATTCTAACATGACACGGATGTGTCCTCAATTCTGATTGGCTAAACGACAAAATACTTCACCGGTAAAATACAGCGTAACCCTGTGACTCCATATTATCGCCCATTACAACTGTCGTAACAATGAATGTTTTACAGTAAAATATGCAATAACCAGAAATAGGATGCCCTGTTGATAGTAGCTGCGACATATGAATAGCATAGCATAGAAGAACAAACATTATCAT
This sequence comes from Sabellastarte sp. h YS-2021, assembly GCA_964017235.1. Classification (NCBI taxonomy): domain Eukaryota; kingdom Metazoa; phylum Annelida; class Polychaeta; order Sabellida; family Sabellidae; genus Sabellastarte; species Sabellastarte sp. h YS-2021. The sequence goes on along the minus strand of OZ024927.1, from coordinate 160,334,451 downwards.
GTGTAATGTCCACCCCATGAACCTTTTGGCAAAATTGTACAGTAGTCTTACAAGACCCTGTTTCATTTGTGAAATATATCAATGATGGTTAAATATTTATTAGTGTACATGTAAATTATTTCAGCTTCATGCCTTTTTGCATTGGTTGGGTCGAAAATTTTGACGAAATCACTCTATCTTGCACAGTTAATAAGATAGAAGCAAATTTCTGTTTTTCTATTTTTGGCAAAAATTTGAAAATTCAAAATGGCCACCATTTTTGGGAAGAGGAAATTTTTTTGTAAATTGCCAAGAGTACATTTCTTAGATACCCTATTGGTCGAAAATTTCACCGAAATAACTCTATTTTGCACGGTTAAGGCAAATTTGTGTTTTTCAATTTTGGGCCAAAATTCGAAAATTCAAAATGGCCGCCATATGTGGGGAGGGGAAAATTTTTTGAAAATTGCCAAGATTACATTTCTTAGATACCCTGTGGGTGGAAAATTTCGACGAAATCACTATCTCGCACGGTTAAGGAGATAGAAGCAATTTTGTGTTTTGCCATTTTGGGCAAAAATTCGAAAATTCAAAATGGCCGCCATATGTGGGAAGAGGAAATTTTTTGAAAATTGCCAAGAGTACATTTCTCAGATACCCTGTGGGTTGAAAATTTCGACGAAATCGTTCTATCTCACACGGTTAAGGAGATAGAAGCAAATTTGTGTTATGCCATTTTTGGCAAAAATTCGAAAATTCAAAATGGCCGCCATTTTGGGGAGGGGAAATTTTTTTTTTAATTGCCAAGAATACAATGCTCAGTTACACTGTGGGTTGAAAATTTTGACAAAATCGCTCTATCTCGCACGGTTAAGGAGATAGAAGCAAATAAATTCGAAAATTCAAAATGGCCGCCATTTTTGGGGAGGGGAAAATTTTTTAAAAATTACCAAGAGTACAATGCTCAGATACCCTGTGGGATGAAACTTTTGATGAAATCGCTCTATCTCGCACGGTTAAGGAGATAGAATCAAATTTGTGTTTTACCATTTTTGGCAAAAATTCGAAAATTCAAAATGGCCGACATTTTTGAGAAGGGGAAAATTTTTTGAAGATTGCAAAGAATCCATTCCTAGATACCCGTGGATCGAAAATTTCGACGAAATCGCTCTATCTCGTACGGTTAAGGAGATACAAGCAAATTTGTGTTTTGCCATTTTTGGCAAAAATTCGAAAATTCAAAATGGCCGCCATTTTTGGGGAGGGGAAATCTTTTTGAAAATTAAAAAGATTACCTTCCTTAGATACCCTGTTGCTCGAAAATTTCGACGAAATCGTTCTATCTCGCACGGTTAAGGAGATAGAACCTCTTGACCTCCTCTTAATCAAATCCAACAATGACCACATTTTAAATGTCCATGCTACTGATGCCTTTTCTGATCATTTTTCAATTACTTGTACATTACATCTACCAACTCCTAGATCCCAAATCAATGCTACTGTTTCCCTTAGTAATTATCATAAAATCAAAATCGCTCTATTTCGCACGGTTAAGGAGATAGAAACTCTTGACCTCCTCTTAACCAAATCCAACAATGACCACATTTTAAATGTCCATGCTACTGATGCCTTTTCTGACCATTTTTCAAATACTTGTACATTACAACTAACAACTCCTAGATCCCAAATCAATGCTACTGTTTCCTTTCGTAATTATCATAAAATCAATAAAGAGAAAATGAAAACAGATCTTATATCTTCTGATCTAATCAGCAACCCGTCCAACGATGCTGATACTCTCTACAAACAATATCACACCACCTTGACCACCCTTATTGACAAACACGCACCACTTCATACCAAACATACCAAGGCGAAGTACATCCCAGGATGGGTCAACGATGCAGTAATTGCGGCAAAAGAGACCAAGCATCTATTTGAAAGGATCTGGTGCAGAAATAAATCTCATTTCAACAGATCTCAATACATGCAAAAAGTCCACCAATACAACAGAACCTGCATCCAGGCCAAATCCAAATTTCTTAGAGCAAAGATTCAGAATAACCATCATGACCCCAAAAAATTATGGCGAGTCCTTGGCGATGTGTTACACAGACTCCCAGCCAGGATGCTACCATCGATAAATCCCCCTCGGCTCCTGGCCGACAGATTTGTGGAGTTCTTCTCAGAAAAAATTGAAAAAATACGTTCAACTTTTCCTATCTCCCAGAAGTCACAACACATCGCCCAGACTCTCCTCCCCCAGTGCTTTCCACCTTCTCTACTGTTACTGAAGATCAAGTAACTAAAATCATAATGAAGTCTCCAAGTAAATCATGTTCCCTTGACCCTTGGCCCACTTTTCTTGTTCTCGATTATTTGGATATTCTCATTACTCCCATTACTTCAATAATTAATACTTCCCTTGAACAAGGGAAATGCCCTAATTTCTTCAAGCAGGCCCATGTTACCCCCATCCTCAAAAAATCATCCTTAGACAAAGAAATTCTTAAAAACTATAGGCCTGTCTCCAATCTGAACTTCATTTCAAAGATACTTGAAAGGGTAGTGGCAGTCCAGTTACAAACTCACCTTGATGAAGCTGGCCTTATGACTGCCTTTCAATCAGCATATAGAAAACATCATTCAACTGAAAGTGCTCTCCTTAATATCCACAATGACATTCTCCTCAATATGGCCAAAGGGTCTGTCACAGCCCTCACCCTCTTGGATCTGTCAGCCGCATTTGATACCATTGACCACACCATTCTCTTAGACAGACTTAATGTTCACTACGGTATCAGTGAACTAGCACTTGGCTGGTTCAAATCATACCTGTCAGGAGGGACACACTCGGTCAAGGTAGGCAACACACTGTCCCATCCTGCTGCCCTCCAGTATGGGGTCCCCCAGGGCTCCGTCCTTGGTCCAATTCTGTTTTCCCTCTACACTAACCCAATTAGTTCAATCATTCACTCTCACAGTAGTATAAACCACCATTTCTACGCCGATGACACTCAGCTATACATAACACTAACACCAACAAACTTCTCTCACTCTATACAAAAACTAAACAAGAGGAGGCACTGTGTCAGCTGACTGAATGTTTTTGATTTGTGATGGTGATAATGAGAGGAAAGCATAATTATCAGGGAAAGGGTTGTACAGAAATACAGTAAATGGTAACTGAACAGCATGTTTGAAAGATATTCCGAAGCTGACAGAAGAAAAGGACAAAAAAGTTGTGCCCTGCAAATGGTATTATGAAATAAAGTAACAAGGTAATTGTAAAGTAAGTGTAAAAAGTAGGTTAAAAATATTTAAAGAAATACTATAAATGCAATATCCTCGTTCGACCATGAAGAAGGGGTCCAAAGGTCAAATCTGACCATACCAAAAGATTCCCAGCCAAAGAATTTAGGATGGTTTACCATCCCAAACCTCTCGGACCAATAATAAGTGAGTCATAGGCACTTTTTAAGTTTGGCTATCCTTGTTTGACCTTGAAGGAGGGGTCCAAGGTCAAATCCGACCACACAAAAAAATTCCCAGCCCATGATTTCCTGTAGCTTGTTTACCATCCCAAACCTGTAGGACCAATAATAAGCGAGTTCTAAGCAATTGTAAGTTTGGCTATCCTCAATTGACCTTGAAGGAGGGGTCCCAGGTCAAATCTGACCACACCAAAAGAATCCCAGCCCATGATTTCCTACATGTTGGTTTACCATCCCAAACCTCCAAGACCAATAATATGCGAGTTATAAGCACTTTAAGTTTGGCTATCTTCGTTTGACTTGGAAGGAGGGGTCCAAGGTGAAATCCGACCACACCAAAAGATTCCCAGCCCATGATTTTCTATAGGTTGGTTTTCCATTCCAAACCTCTAGGACCAATAATAAGCGAGTTATAAGCACTTTTAAGTTTCGCTATCCTCATTTGACCTTGAAGGAGGGTTCCAAGGTCAAATCGGACCATATTAACAGATTCCCAGCCCATGATTTCCTACAGGTTGGATACAATGATTTACTCAACAGTGAGAACCTGAAAGAAGCTATTGCTCAGCTATGCCATGACATAGAGGTCTGCAATTTCACTATGTTATAGCTGACCAAAACGTCTGTGAATAACATATTTAACAAAATACTCTAAATGTAATAGTTTTCAAGTTACAACTGATTTACTCAAGAGTGAGAACCTCAAAGTAACTATTACTCAGCTATGCAATGAGCTACAAGTCTGAATTTTTGCTCTGTTGTAGCTGACCTAAAAGTAGGTGAACAACATATTTAAGCAAAATACTGTAAATGCAATAGTTTTCAAGTTACAACTGATTTACTCAATAGTGAGAACCTGAAAATAGCTATTGCTCCGCTATGCCATGAGCTATAGGTCTGTAATTTCACTATGTTATAGCTAACCCAAAAGTAGGTGAACAATATATTTTATTCTAAAATGGTAGGCTGCGCAGTGAATGTGGACACGTCTTTTGCGCAATGCTTGAACCGCGAATATAGAACGGTACATAAAGCACGCTGTTGAAATCTCCAACATCGTCCTTTCGCGTACAAATGTAAACAAACGACTAGCGGTTAAAATATTCATAAAATTGTTATTTTTTGCTTGATTTTAATAAATAGCATATCGTTTTAAAGCTTACAACAAAGTGAAAGCATCTACAGTGACAATCTCCCAATATTTCTTTACAGATTCTGTGAAAATAGAGTAACAAATATCCTATATTTTTACAATAGATATCACTATGTATGTGGTATTGATGGAACAGCCAACATGGCGTTGGATTTGTTTTGATTTTTGCGTAAGATTTGCCACTTATTTTGACCAAATTATTAATATAACCATTTTAGAATAGGAATAAAAGACAAATTCTCGTGCTTTATGATGGTTTTAAACTATCGATCGGCTGTATTAAAGCACTCAGCCCTTCGGGCTTCGTGGCTTTAATATTCAGCCGCTCGATAGTTTAAAACCATCATAAAGCACTCGAATATGTCTTTTATTCCTATAACAAAATACTCCAAATGCAATATTTTTCAAGTAATAGCCGATTTACTCAACAGTCAGTGCCTGAGAATAGCTATTGCTCAGTTGTGCCATGAGCTACAGGTCTGTAATTTCACTATGTTATAGCTGACCCAAAAGTAGCTGAATAACATATTTGCACAAATTTCTGTAAAGGCAATAGTTTTCCAATTACAACTGATTTACTCAACAGTGAGAACTTCAAAGTAGCTATTACTCAGCTATGCAATGAGCCACAGGTCTGGAACTTCACTATGTTATAGCTGACCCCAAAATAGGTGAATAACATATTGAAACAAAATACTCTAAATGCAATAGTTTCCAAGTTATAAGTGATTTACTCAACAGTGATAACCTAAAAGTAGCTATTACTCAGCTGTGCCATGAGCTACAGGTCTGAAATTTTACTATGTTATAGCTGACCCAAAAGTAGCTGAATAACATATTTATACTAAATTCTCTAAATGCAATAGTTTTCAAATTATAAGTGATTTACTCAACATTGAGAACTTCAAAGTAGCTATTACTCGGCTATGCAATGAGTCACAGGTCTGGAACTTCACTATGTTATAGCTGACCCCAAAATAGGTGAATAACATATTGAAACAAAATACTCTAAATGCAATAATTTCCACGTTATAAGCGATTTACTCAACAGTGATAACCTCAAAGTAGCTATTACTCAGCTATGCCATGAGCTACAGGTCTGAAATTTTACTATGTTATAGCTGACCCAAAAGTAGGTGAACAATATATTTAAGCAAAATACTGTACATGCAATAGTTTTCAAGTTACAACTGATTTACTCAATAGTGATGACCTAAAAGTAGCTATTACTCAGCTATGCCATGAGCTACAGGTCTGAAATTTTACTATGTTATAGCTGACCCAAAAGTAGCTGAATAACATATTTATACTAAATTCTCTAAATGCAATAGTTTTGCAATTACAACTGATTTACTCAATAGTGAGAACCTCAAAGTAGTTATTACTCAGCTATGCAATGAGCTACAGGTCTGAAATTTTACTATGTTATAGCTGACCCAAAAGTAGGTGAACAAAATATTTAAGCAAAATACTGTAAATGCAATAGTTTTGAAGTTACAACTGATTTACTCAATAGTGATGACCTAAAAGTAGCTATTACTCAGCTATGCCATGAGCTACAGGTCTGAAATTTTACTATGTTATAGCTGACCCAAAAGTAGCTGAATAACATATTTATACTAAATTCTCTAAATGCAATAGTTTTCAAATTATAAGCGATTTACTCAACATTGAGAACTTCAAAGTAGCTATTACTCAGCTATGCAATGAGTCACAGGTCTGGAACTTCACTATGTTATAGCTGACCCCAAAATAGGTGAATAACATATTGAAACAAAATACTCTAAATGCAATAATTTCCACGTTATAAGCGATTTACTCAACAGTGATAACCTCAAAGTAGCTATTACTCAGCTATGCCATGAGCTACAGGTCTGAAATTTTACTATGTTATAGCTGACCCAAAAGTAGGTGAACAACATATTTAAGCAAAATACTGTACATGCAATAGTTTTCAAGTTACAACTGATTTACTCAATAGTGATGACGTAAAAGTAGCTATTACTCAGCTATGCCATGAGCTACAGGTCTGAAATTTTACTATGTTATAGCTGACCCAAAAGTAGCTGAATAACATATTTATACTAAATTCTCTAAATGCAATAGTTTTGCAATTACAACTGACTTACTCAATAGTGAGAACCTCAAAGTAGTTATTACTCAGCTATGCAATGAGCTACAGGTCTGAAATTTTACTATGTTATAGCTGACCCAAAAGTAGGTGAACAAAATATTTAAGCAAAATACTGTAAATGCAATAGTTTTGAAGTTACAACTGATTTACTCAATAGTGATGACCTAAAAGTAGCTATTACTCAGCTATGCCATGAGCTACAGGTCTGAAATTTTACTATGTTATAGCTGACCCAAAAGTAGCTGAATAACATATTTATACTAAATTCTCTAAATGCAATAGTTTTCAAATTATAAGCGATTTACTCAACATTGAGAACTTCAAAGTAGCTATTACTCAGCTATGCAATGAGTCACAGGTCTGGAACTTCACTATGTTATAGCTGACCCCAAAATAGGTGAATAACATATTGAAACAAAATACTCTAAATGCAATAATTTCCACGTTATAAGCGATTTACTCAACAGTGATAACCTCAAAGTAGCTATTACTCAGCTATGCCATGAGCTACAGGTCTGAAATTTTACTATGTTATAGCTGACCCAAAAGTAGGTGAACAACATATTTAAGCAAAATACTGTACATGCAATAGTTTTCAAGTTACAACTGATTTACTCAATAGTGATGACGTAAAAGTAGCTATTACTCAGCTATGCCATGAGCTACAGGTCTGAAATTTTACTATGTTATAGCTGACCCAAAAGTAGCTGAATAACATATTTATACGAAATTCTCTAAATGCAATACTTTTGCAATTACAACTGATTTACTCAATAGTGAGAACCTCAAAGTAGTTATTACTCAGCTATGCAATGAGCTACAGGTCTGAAATTTTACTATGTTATAGCTGACCCAAAAGTAGGTGAACAACATATTTAAGCAAAATACTGTAAATGCAATAGTTTTGAAGTTACAACTGATTTACTCAATAGTGATGACCTAAAAGTAGCTATTACTCAGCTATGCCATGAGCTACAGGTCTGAAATTTTACTATGTTATAGCTGACCCAAAAGTAGCTGAATAACATATTTATACGAAATTCTCTAAATGCAATAGTTTTCCAATTACAACTGATTTACTCAATAGTGAGAACTTTAAAGTAGCTATTACTCAGCTATGCCATGACCTACAGATCTGAAATTTCACTATGTTATAGCTGGCCCAAAAGTAGCTGAATAACATATTTATACGAAATTCTCTAAATGCAATAGGTTTTAAGTTACAAGTGATTTACTCAATAGTGAGAACTTCAAAGTAGCTATTACTCAGCTATGCAATGAGCCACAGATCTGAAACTTCACTATGTTATAGCTGATCCCAAAATAGGTAAATAACATATTGAAACAAAATACTGTAAATGCAATAGTTTCCAAGTTATAAGCGATTTACTCAACAGTGATAACCTAAAAGTAGCTATTACTCAGCTATGCCATGAGCTACAGGTCTGAAATTTTACTATGTTATAGCTGACCCAAAAGTAGCTGAATAACATATTTATACGAAATTCTCTAAATGCAATAGTTTTTAAGTTACAAGCGATTTTACTCATGATGGAAGTTACTGAAAAGCCCAAAAGTAGCTATTACTCACTTAGCTATTGAGACAGGCACCCAACTTACTCACCATATTGTAGCTATGAAAAAAGTAGCTGAATAACATATTTTAACAAAATGCTCTAAATGCAACACTTTTCAAGTTATAAATGATTTTGTGCATGATTTCATGAATTTTAATGCATTAAAAATTATTAAACAAATTTATTTAAAAAAAGTAAGACAGATCCAGGTCTCATACTCACACAAGAGAATCTACCTGTGGCCTAGTACATATATGCAAGATATGAGAGAAATCCCTGCAATAGTCACTGAGAAAATTGTGATTAAGTGTTGAAATTTTCACACTTTTGGTGGGGGTACCCCCCTTGTAATGTCTCTAGCAAACAGACGAACAGACAGATTTGCATGCCTTGAACAATTTTTCATCCTCGATAGATAAGGTATCTTTTAAAAAAAAACAGCATGTCTCTAGGCCTTGTAGTTTTGGAGGAGAAGTTGTTCACGCGGATGCGTACGCGTACGCCCACGCCGCAGAGTGACGACATAATGTCAGCCAAATGCCCCTTGACTTTCTTTATGATAATGATTTTGTTAAGTCAGCGCACTGAGTTCCCCTTTGTGGGGAAGATATTGCGCCTGCAAAGCAGTAGATTAGATTAGATTAGATAGAAGCAAATTTGTGTTTTGCCATTTTTGGCAAAAATTCGAAAATTCAAAATGGCTGCCATTTTTGGGGAGGGGAAAATTTTTTGAAAATTGCAAAGAGTTCATTTCTTAGATACCCTGTGGGTCGAAAATTTCGACGAAATCGCTCTATCTCGCACGGTTTAGGAGATATGAGCACATTTGCCTTTTTCAGTATTCAAAATAGCCAATTACTCATTTATTTAATTAATTACTCACTCATCTATGAAGCAATTACCCCCAAAAGCAATCCCATACAAGCTATTAACCCAATGAACCTCCATACCAAACTTCAGAAAGCTAGGCTTAATAGCATTCCTTAAAATGGGTGGAAACCAAAGAGATACTCAAAAGTAGCAAAGTAGCTATTACTCAGTTAGCTATAGATCTATCATCACCAAAAGCAATCCCATACAAGCTATTAACCCAATAAACCTGCATGCCAAATTTGGTAAAGATAGGATAAGAACTGTTGCCTAAAATGTCTGGAAACTAAGTGGGACGGCGGACGGCGGAAAAAGCAAAAATAATATGTCCACCCCCAAGTGGGTGGACATAATTATTCATCTTAAAATAATTTGTCATGTTAGAATAGGAATAACCCCCTCCCAAACCACGGTATATGCAAAATTCGGCCTATATCGTGGTTTGGTCAGGGGTTATTCCTATATATTCTACAGTTTAGCTTAGTTAGCAATGAATAAAGCTGCAAAGAAGAAGACCACATGGAAAAAATCCTGGTTTGTTTTGAATAAATAGGCATGCGTTTTGAGTTTCAGGGTAGAGGTGAAAGAAGAAAAGGACACAAAATTTGTGCCCTGCCAACAGTACTCAGAATTAAAGTACCAAGTTAACAGTCAAGGTGTGAAAAATAGGTGGAAAACATACATAAACAAAATACTGTAGATACAATAGTTTCTGAGTTATGACTGATTTACTCAACAGTGAGAATCTCAAAATAGCTTTTGCTCAGCTATGCAATGAGCTACAGGTCTACAATTTTACTATGGTATAGCTGACCCAAAGTATATGACTAACACATTTAAACGCAATCCTGTAAATATAATAGTTTTCAAATTACAACTGATTTACTCAACAGTGAGAACTTGACAGTAGCTATTGCTCAGCTCTGCCATGAGCTACAGGTCTACAATTAGAGCTGACCCATAAATAGGTGAATAACATATTTGGAAACAAATTCTCCAAATGCAATAGTTTTCAAGTTACAATTTACTCAACAGTGAGAACCTCAAAGTAGCTATTTCTCAGCTTTGCAATGAGCTACAGGTCTGCAATTTTACAATGTGATACCTGACCCAAAAGTAGGTGAATAACATATCAAACAAAATACTCTAAATGGAACAGTTTTCAAGCTACAACTGATTTACTTTACAGTGAGAACCTGAAAGTAGCCTTTGCTCAGCTATGCAATGAGATACAGGTCTGCAATTTTACTATGTTATAGCTAAGTTAGCTAACCCATAAGTAGGTGAATAATATATATAAACAAATACTCTAAATGCAATAGTTTTCAAGATACAAATGATTTACGCAATAGTGATAATTTCAAAGTAGCTTTTGCTCACCTATGCAATGAGCTACAGGTCTGAAATTTCACTATGTTATAGCTGACTAAAAAGTAGGTGAATAACATATTTAAAGAAATTACTGTAAATGCCATAGTTTTCAAGCTACAACTGATTTACTAAACAGTGAGAACCTGAAAGTACCTATTGCTCAGCTATGCCATGAGTTAAAGGTCTCCAATTTCTCTATGTTATAGCTGACCCATAAGCAGGTGAATAACATATTAAAACAAAATTCTCTAAATGCAATAGTTATCGATTTACAACTGATTTACTAAACAGCGAGATCCTGAAAGTTGCTATTGCTCAGCTATGCCATGAGCTACAGTTTACAATTTTACTATGTTACCCAAAGGTAGGTGAATAACCTATTTACACCAAATATTGCATATGAAATAGTTTTCAAATTAGAGCTGATTTACTCAACAATGAGAACCTGAAAGTAGCTATTGTTCAGCTATGTAATGACCTATATATCTGCAATTTTACTATGTTATAGCTGACCCAAAAGTAGGTGAACAACATATGTAAAGAAGATACTGTAAATGCAATAGTTTTCAAGTTACCACTATTCCACTAGTGGATTACTACCAGTAAAAACCCACCTTACCAGTGAATGCCTGCCTTACATTTCTTTGTTAGAGGTCAAGGACAACTAGAGGATCGCTTGCCAAAAAAAAGATAATGTTTTTGCACAGCAAAAACAAAGCATCCCGAAAAGGATATAGGTGAGTGCTAAAGTATTAAGAAAATGCTCTGCTTTTAGCCTTATACTGTTGTGGCAACCAAAGTCTGCGTAGTCTGCTCTATCTAGCACGGTTTTCGAGATATAAGCATTTTTGTGTTTTGCATTTTTTGCAAAAAATTCTAAAATTCCAAATAGCCGCCATTTTTGGCGAGACAAAAATTTTTTGAAAATTGAGATGGCTACTCTGCAGAGATACCCTGTGGGTCAAAGATTTTGTCGAAATCACTCTATCTAGCACAATTTTTGAGATATAAGCATTTTTGTGTTTTGCAATTTTTGCGAAAAATTTGAAAATTCAAAATGGCCGCCATTTTGGGCAAGACAAAAAATTTTTCGAAAAATTGGGATGGCCACTCTGCCGGGATACCCTGTGGATCAAAAATTTCGTCGAAATTGCTCTATCTAGCATGGTTTTCGCGATATAAGCATTTTTGTGTTTTGCAATTTTTGTGGAAATTCAAAATGGCCGCCATTTTGGGCAAGACAAAATTTTTTTTTAAAATTGGGATGGCTACTCTGCAGAGATACCCTGTGGGTCAAACATTTCGTCGAAATCGCTTTATCTAGCACGGTTTTCGAGATATAAGCATTTTTGTGTTTTGCAATTTTTGTGAAAAATTCGGAAATTCAAAATGGTCGCCATTTTGGGTGAGACAAAAATTTTTTGAAAATCAGGATGGCTACTCTGCAGAGATACCCTGCGCGTCAAAAATTTCGTCGAAATCGCTCTACCTACCACGGTTTTTGAGATATAAGCATTTTTTGTGTTTTGCAATTTTTGCGAAAAATTCTAAATTGCCAGCAGTTTTGGCAACACAAAATTTTTTGAAAATTGGGGTTGCTACTCTGCAGAGATAGCCTGCAGGTCAAAAAATTTGTGAGCAACTAGTACATCTAACTAGAGGAATGCTTTTACTAACAAAAGCGAAGCGTCCCTTAAAGTTTAAAATGCTTTGTGGTTTTAATAAGCATGCTGTAAACCTAAGAATGCACAAAGCTGCACGGTATGCTTTCCCAATACCTCTTAATACATTCTGAAGCTTTAAAAGCAACAATAAAGGAGATATAAGGCAAAAACTCAAAATCAGCTATTTTATGACCCCAGTTTGACCCATAAGGGGGCGTCGGGGGGTAAAACTGACCGGCTATTTAGACTCTCCACATATGCTTTCACAATACCTCTTAACATATTCTGAAGCTATAAAAGCAACAATAAAGGAGATATAAGGCAAAAACTCAAAATTGCAAATTTAATAAGTAAATTAAATTTTTATAAGTTAATACCCTATCCAATGGACAATAGCTTAACCAGTCGGCGCAGACCGGCCCGCCAAACGCCAGAAAAAGACGTCCTGTGTTACCACCGGCTGGCCGGTCCGTAGTACTGTGCACTCCCCAGATGGCGCCTCGTACTTCCTTCCTGTCTAGACAACCTGACGTCATAGCATCTTTTTCGTTGTCTAAACCTATTAGACCCCTAGTAAGCTGATAGAGGGTCTTGTGTGTCCATTGGATAGGGTATTAACTTATAAAAATTTAATTTACTTATTAAATTTGCAATTTTATTGCGTTAATACATCCTATCCAATGGGTAAGTTACTAGGGACTTATGTGAACTCACAAGTAATAGCAAATTTTAACCTACGGTCTAGGCTGACTTCGTCAGGAGACCTATAGGTCCAGGCCTGGGTTGACTTGAAGGTCAGGAAACCCTGTAAGGCCATGGTCGGTTGCCAGCAGCCGGTTACCCGGGGCTATACCGCCGTCGCCCCCCCCCCTTTTTGCAGACCTGCTCTGAGGTAGGGGAAGAGAGGGATGAGTTCAGTCCCAGAATGCCAATAAACCTCCCGAAGGAAGCACGCCACACTTAATTCTTATGTACATGAAGAACTGTTATGCGCTAATACAAATTTCCTCAATCTAAGGGCCACATGTGGATCTGCTGAGCAGCCACTACCGAGCCCAATTGGTAAAGCTCTGAATCAGCCCAAGCCCCGCCCTTCATATAGAGCTGTGAGAAGGTATTGTGACTTCAGTGGCAGGCTGACAAGATTGGATCAAAGGAGACTACCGACTGGAAGACCTTAGAAGCAGCAAAGGCCCTGACATCATGGGCTTTAACCTGATGTCAAGTGTGGGCCTCCTGGTCAGAGAGCTCATAACATAGGATCATAGTCTGCTTGATCCAAGAGGAGATAGTGGCAGGTGAGATGTCTTTGTTGAAACCTTTCTTAAAGGAGACAAAAACCCACCTCCTTATTCTGCCTGATGTCTGAGGTCCTGTCCAAATAGTAGCACAATGCTCTGACCGGACAGAGGGACCTGTCAAACTTGAGGGATCTATCCAGAGTTGGGGGCCAGGGCTGTTATAACCCCAGGGGCCACACTGTCTGGACCCTCTATGGCCAGCTGATTCTAGGATAGAAAGCTGGGTGATGGATACAGGGACACCTTGACCAATCGGATTGGTGTCCAATATATCAGTTTGCCAAGCATGAATCTCACTTCTGCACTTGCCCGACCCAAGGGCCAAGAGGGATACCGTCTTGAAGGTCAAATGCTTCAAGGAGGCCTATTTGATTGGATCAAATGGAGTCTTAGCTGGTGCACGGCTAGTGAGAAGTTCCAGGAGGGTATGCCACTCCTGCCTTTGGGTCTGGCTCCGAGGAAACTATCCAGGAGACGAGCGAGATTTTCGTCCTTGCTGGTGTTGAAGGGTGAATTTCCCAGTTTATCAACAATGGGTGACCTATAACCATCAATGGTGCTGGGTTGTTTGCCAAGCATGTATCTCACTTCTACACTTGCCCGAACCCAGGGCCAAGAGGAAAACTGCCTTGAAGGTCAAAAGCTTCAAGGAGGCCTTTAATTGGTTCAAAATGAACCTTGTCAGCTGGTGCAAAAACCAGGAAGAAGTTCCATGAGGGGATTCCCCTACAGCCTTTGGGTCTGTCTCAGTGGAAGCTATCCAGGAGACGAGTGAGATTTTCATCCTTACTGATATGGATGGGCAAATTTTCCAGACTATCAGCAATGGCTGACCTGTACCCATCAATGGTACTGGACTGCAACTTCCTGTCCTGAAACAGGTACCTAAGGAAGTCAGCAACTGACTTTACAGGGGGTGCTCGAAGTCCACCTGATGAATGATACATCACTTGGTAAAAATGAACCATTTGCCCCATAGACTGATCTGATTGTCCCCCCCCCCCCCCCCCCCCATTGAGGAGCCTCAATTCTTGCTGCCACTGCCTCAGACAAGTCCTGCTCCTCGATAGCTGAGGCTCTAGGAGCCCTGCATGGAGATTAAGATTGTCAGATTTCTGTGAGGGATCTGATCGAATGGCTGTGAACAGGCTGGGCAGATTGGGCAGGCCCAGCGGGATTTGGCTGGACATGGCCACTAGATCCCAAAACCAATGGATGTTGGGCCACCCCGGAGCAATCAGAATGATTCTCTTACATGGGGAGTCTTGCAACTTCTCCACCACTTTGCCCAATATGGCTGACGGTGGGAAGGTGTATGCTTTAAGATCCTACCATGGCCGACTGAGCACATCCACTGCTGTGGCCAAGCGATCCGGTACCGGTGACACAAAAACAGAGGCAACTTGTTGTTGAACCTCGCAGCAAATAAGTCTAGTTTGGGCCTGTGCCACCTACTGCATAGAGTGGAAGGCCTCTGGAAAGAGAAACCACTGTTTGGATGGTCTGGCCTAGCCTGGGTACCTTGTCTGCTACCACATTAGGCCGGCCTGGAATGTGTCGTGCTTTAGAGTCACTTGTTTCCTGGTACACCAGTTCAAGATTCTCCATAGTAGGGCACAAAGTGGGCCCGACCTCCTGCCTCCTTCCTTTATGTATGACACTACTGTGGTGTTGTCGGTTGCTACAAGTACTATCTTGTTTGAGCAAAGGTCTTGGAACTCTTTAAAGTCAGAAAAAACTGCTTAAAGTTCTAGATAGTTTATATGCAACTTCCTTCCCAGAGGGGACCAGGTTGCTCTTGCAAAGTGCTCATTTGAGGGAGCGCCCCACTCTTCTATTGATGCGTCTGTAAATATTTGCAGAGCATGTTTTATTGGGTGTACTGGTTGGACTGTAAGGACATTGTCTTCCTTCAGCCCTCATTGTAAATGGAGGTGCAAGGACCTGGGGATTTGGGATCACCTTTTCCAGTGATTCTGGGACCCTCCAGTTGTGTTTGTGATGCCACTGAATGAATCTCATATGAAGTTGGCCTAGATGGACTTGCTTTTCTGTAGCTGTTAGCAAACCTATCAAGGACATGAATTCCCGGACCGGTAGCCTATAAGATTGAATTCTTGTTTGGGTTCACCAGCCAACCTATTTGCTGACACATTATTTACTAGTTCCTGTGTATGTTGGAGACAAGCCTGGTGGGAGCTGGCTCTCACCAACCAGTCGTCTAGGTACTGGTGGCTTCTTAAAACCTTGTGTATGGCCATCAATTTCAACTCCTTTGGTATCACGGTGAACTCAAAAGGTGCTGTGGACAACCCGAATGGCAGGGCCTTGAACTGGTATGCCCGACCTTGGATGTGAAATCTCAGGCATTTCCTGGATTGTTCTTGTATAGGTATATGGACGTAGGTATCCCTCCTTCAACAGTTGTACTACCTAGGGTCCAGCCCCCAAGGCTTCCTAAGTTCCCAAAAAGGGCTTAGTCTGGACCCTATAGGCAGACTGTGTGCCACATTTGGGACATTTGTTATTCTGACAAACATTTTCTGTCCCTCCGGACACTGGTCCGGTCTGGTGACAATGATCCAGGTTAACAGTCTCTCTGTTCTTATTGTGGTCCGGTGGGGCTGACACAACTTTTCACATTAATAGACTCTTCGCCCCGGGCCAGCAGCCTGCAAGGTGCAGTATTTACAGAGCAATTGTCATTTGTGAGATGTCTGACCCCTGGCCGGACCTGATGACAAAATTTATTACTATCTCTGCAGTCAAGTCCAGCACCGATAACAGGTTGTTGAGAGGTGTGATAAGGGAAGGCTGCCTGGCAGTAGCTTGGGACACTGTCATATCATCAAGACCACTGACCAGTTTAAGAATTCTCTGTAACCAAATTAACCTTAGGCAACTCTGTCCGGTACCAGGACTCCATACCCGGTACTTTACTGTAAATAGTAATTCTCTGTAACCGGCAAAAACTGGCAGGTTGGGTCACCAATGAATTTTGACAGCTACTGGTCTATATTTAGCCAGCTTTTTTTTTTTTTTTTTTTTATGTAACCAGTTGGGTTGAAGCACTGTACAGTAAGGGCTGTGTAGCCAACACCCTGTTAGTAGACTTGTAACCCATAGATTGGAGCAAGTGTACAAGGCTGTGTAGCCAGTACCAGCCGGTACACTCTGTAGCCAGTTGTTGAAGCAAGTGTACAAGGCTGTGTAGCCAGTACCAGCCGGTACACTCTGTAACCAGTTGTTGAAGCCAGTGTACAAGGCTGTGCAGTCAGTACCAGCCGGTACACTCTGTAACCAGTTGTTGAAGCAAGTGTACAAGGCTGTGTAGACAGTACCAGTCGGTACACTCTGTAACCAGTTGTTGAAGTGTACAAAACTGTGTTACCAGTCAGTACACTCTGTACACAGTTGCTAAAGCAATTTTACAACTATCACCTGTGTTGAATTCTGCTTGCTGTAGGTTTCCTCCATTAATTAAAGAATTTCTTTAATCGCACGTCTTATTTGTAGATTTGACAGTTACTGGGAAAGTCCTTGTGAACTATTTTTAGAAACACTTGGTGTTCGTCAGTTGTGACGTTCTTTTGTGATACTTAAACATGCAAATGCGCAGTATTCTGCTCATCCACCAACCCCACTACCGACAACGAAGCCGGGTCTGCAAGGCAGGAACTGGAATCACAAAAGACGTGATCGCACTTCCAACCTTCCTGGTCGGTGAAAACACGTGACCTGCTTCGTGATTGTTCGGAAGGACACGCGATTGGCTGACTGGGGATGACGTCAGTATTCGCGTTCTTTGTGTGATGCTTTACCGGCAACTTTACAGTCCACAAAACCACACTACCGACAACCAGGCAGGGTCTGCAAAGCAGGGACTGTAGTCACAGTAGACGTGAGTTCTGAAGAACGCACTTCCGACCTTCCTGGTCAGTGAAAACACGTGACCAGCTTCGTGAGTTGGATGGAAGGAACGCGACTGGCTGACTGGATATGACGTCAGAGGTCGCGTTCTTTTAAGCTGGCCGGCCGGCTGATGCTTTAAAAGCAGGGGAGCCTGGACCAGTGCGCTCTGAAGATTTGTAGATGAAATTCCTTCTTCCTTTTGTGATAAAACCAGTGAACTGGCCATCCACAACCCTCACTACCGACAACAAAGCCGGGTCCGCAAGGGAGGGACTGATATCACAATAGTAGACTTCATGCTCTTCTGATGGGATTCCTCCAGTGTAGATAAATATATATATATATATAAGCTTGCCGGTCGACTAATGCTTTACAGCAAACATGTCTGGACCAGTGCGCTCTGAAGAAATCTGAAGAATTCATCTCTTGCTTCTGATGAAAAATACTCGAGCTAGGCTGGTGTGACTGATGCTTTACAGCAGAGAAGTCTGTACCAGTGCGCTCTGATGAAGAATGCACCTTGGGGAATTCCTTCTATTTACAGTGCTCAAAAACTACGTAGACTGAGGTTTCCGTGATTTCTAAGACGCTACTATGGTGACAGTAGCTGGAAGGTTATAGGTTGAACATTCAAACAAAGACACGGATAAAAATACCTGCAAATAGTAAATCCATAATTCCTCAATAATGTCGATCTGCCCCTAACAACACAAAGGTTGAATGGGAGGAAACTAGTAAAATGGCTGCCTTTATATTTCGCGTCATCAACACTAAATTGAGTCAGCTAGGGAGCGTTTCCAGCAGATTTAATAATGTATATCCGTGCTTGAGATGTAGATAACACTTTTAAACTAAAATATTTGCAATGCAGGTGAAAAATCCATCATAATGCACACTTTTCCTTAAAATATCTGGAGATGGTTGAATACATGTTCGCACAGTACACGCGCCAAACGAAAAAGATGCTATGACGTCAGGTTGTCTAGACAGGAAGGAAGTACGAGGCGCCATCTGGGGAGTGCACAGTACTACGGACCGGCCAGCCGGTGGTAACACAGGACGTCTTTTTCTGGCGTTTGGCGGGCCAGTCTGCGCCGACCGGTTAAGCTATTGTCCATTGGATAGGATGTATTAACGCAATAAAATCGGCTATTTCATGACCCCAGTTTGACCCATAAGGGGGGGGGGGGGTCGGGGGGTAAAACTGACCAGCTATTTAGACTCTCCATATATGCTTTCCCAATACCTCTTAATACATTCTGAAGCTATAAAAGCAACAATAAAGGAGATATAAGGTAAAAACTCAAAATATGCTATTTTATGACCCCAGTTTGACTCATAAGGGGGGGGCCATGGGGTAAAACTGACCGGCTATTTAGACTCTCCACATATGGTTTCCTATTACCTCCCAGTACATTTTATAGCTCTAAATCCAATACTTAAGAAGATAATAGAGGGGTTGGCCTAAATTTAAGGCTTTCAGATTGGAAGGTGTCAGAAAATCACTCATAAATGAGACATTTTTCAAGGGATTGCTCCCAAAATCTAATCAGCTCGCGTTTTCGATAGTATGAACAGGTGTGTCAAATTATAAGGCTGTGTAGTAAGTAGTTTTTCCTGAACTGCGATGACGGGAGGGTGTACTTCAAAAAATTGTTTTTGATCATGTGACCTTCATAAAGGTCAAAGGTCAAATTTAAGCATGCCAAAAAATTTTCCCATGCCTAAGGTATATATGTAACTGCCAAATATGGTTTGAAAACTTCTAATAATAAGGGAGATATTCAAGGGAGACCATAATGCGGCGGCGGCGGTGGCGAGGAAACTGAGGCGAAAACAAATAAGGGCCCTTTCAGGGACGCTTAATTAATTCCACATGTATATACTGATTGCAATTCTTTTGACTAGCTAGGATTGGGTTCTCTTGTGTGGTAGCAATTACATAATGCACTGTCAGGGCTTAATCCTTATAATTGACTAATTGAAGTTAGGGTTTTTTTGTTTATCAATTAGTTTTGGATATTAGGTAGATATGGCCCACATTAGACTAGACCTAGCGCATCGGAGAACCGATGCATATTGTATCCACCGTAAAGACAATGCACCAAAACCTCTAGGACCAATAATAAGCGAGTTATAAGCACTTTTAAGTTTGGCTGTCCTCATTTGACCTTGAACGAGGGGCCCAAGGTCAAATCCGACCACACCAGAAGATTCCCAGCCCATGATTTTCTATATGTTGGTTTACCATCCCAAACCTCTAGGACCAATAATAAGCAAGTTATAGGCACTTTTACCTTTGGCTATCCTCGTTTGACCTTGAAGGAGGGGCCCAAGGTCAAATCCGACCACACCAGAAGATTCCCAGCCCATGATTTCCTATATACTGGTTTACCATCCCAAACCTCTAGGACCAATAAAAAGCAAGTTATAAGCACTTTTAAGTTTGGCTGTCCTCACTTGACCTTGAAGGAGGGGCCCAAGGTCAAATCCGACCACGCCAGAAGATTCCCAGCCCATGATTTCCTATATGTTGCTTTACCACCCCAAACCTCTAGGACCAATAATAAGCAAGTTATAAGCACTTTTAAGTTTGGCTGTCCTCACTTGACCTTGACGGAGGGGCCAAAGGTCAAATCCGACCATGGCAGAAGATTCCCTGCCCATGATTTCCTGTATGTTGGTTTACCATCCCAAAGCACTAGGATCAATAATAAGCGAGTTATAAGCACTTTTAAGTTTGGCTATCCTCGTTTGACCTCGAAGGAGGGGCCCAAGGTCAAATCCGACCACGCCAGAAGATTCCCGGCGCATGATTTCCTATATGTTGGTTTACCATCCCAAACCTCTAGGACCAATAATAAGTGAGTTATAACCACTTTTAAGTTTGGCTGTCCTCATTTGACCTTGAACGAGGGGCCCAAGGTCAAATCCGACCACACCAGAAGATTCCCAGCCCATGATTTTCTATATGCTGGTTTACCATCCCAAACCTCTAGGACCAATAATAAGCGAGTTATAAGCACTTTTAAGTTTGGCTGTCCTCGTTTGACCTTGAAGGAGGGGCCCAAGGTCAAATCTGACCACACCAGAAGATTCCCAGCCCATGATTTCCTATATGTTGGTTTACCATACCAAACCTCTAGGATCGACAATAAGCGAGTTATAAGCACTTTTACCTTTGGCTATCCTCGTTTGACCTTGAAGGAGGGGCCCAAGGTCAAATCCGACCACACCAGAAGATTCCCAGCCCATGATTTTCTATATGCTGGTTTACCATCCCAAACCTCTAGGACCAATAATAAGCGAGTTATAAGCACTTTTAAGTTTGGCTGTCCTCGTTTGACCTTGAAGGAGGGGCCCAAGGTCAAATCCGACCACGCCAGAAGATTCCCAGCCCATGACTTCCTATATGTTGGTTTACCATCCCAAACCTCTAGGACCAATAATAAGCAAGTTATAAGCACTTTTAAGTTTGGCTGTCCTCGTTTGACCTTGAAGGAGGGGCCCAAGGTCAAATCCGACCACACCAGAAGATTCCCAGCCCATGATTTTCTATATGCTGGTTTACCATCCCAAACCTCTAGGACCAATAATAAGCGAGTTATAAGCACTTTTAAGTTTGGCTGTCCTCGTTTGACCTTGAAGGAGGGGCCCAAGGTCAAATCTGACCACACCAGAAGATTCCCAGCCCATGATTTCCTATATGTTGGTTTACCATACCAAACCTCTAGGATCGACAATAAGCGCAAGCACTTTTAAGTTTGGCTATCCTCGTTTGACCTTGAAGGAGGGGTCCAAGGTCAAATCTGACCACATCAGAAGATTCGCAGCACATGATTTCCTATAGGTTGGCTTCACATTGCAAACCTCTAGGACCAATAATAAGGCAGATATAGGCACTTTTAAAGTCCGCTATGTGGGTTACTTCGGCACTCCGTGGATGACCTTGAATTAGGAGCTTCCAGGTCAAATGTGTGCAAGGTTGTAGAGGACATGTATATGTGTCATACATATCGCCTATGAAGAGATTTAACCTTCTACCTATGAGGAACAGCCAGTAGAAAAATGTACATTATTTTCAAAGAAATGCCCGTGGCGGCCATCTTGTTTTTCAGAATGAGGCTATTTTCCTTCCCAGAGAAGCTTACCCCCCAATGAAGACATCCTGCAAATTTGGTGAACCTAGCTGCTGTTGTTTTCCTCTTAGAGCATTAACGCCGAAAATCTCTCTACGCGCGGCGGCGGCGGCGGCGTAGCGAACGCTAAACCAAAGTATCCACCGGATGCTTCCGGTGGATACAATAAATGACATCCTAGGATCTAAGAAATTCATGTGAAACATCTCCCGTTTTTACTGCGAATCTTCCAAATTAACAGCGAAATGACCAAGACAGCGAACCTCTCGACACCCCGAAGATACTCTGCATGATTTATGTAATCAAACATGGTTTATTTTGCATTTTTCATAAAGTAAAATCACTTCCTGGTTTAAATCTACGTAGGTTTGTTTATCCACATACATTTTCCACAAACAGAATAAGGCTGGATGTGGTTACCTTGGCTCTACTTTACTTGTGCGTAGAGCCGTGGCACTACCCCACATAAAACTGGAGATTTGCAAAAAAACACATATTCCATACAAATGTGTACACACAACTGTTCCCACAACTATTTTGTTACATTTCCTTCAACAATCAGTCAACATGCAAACATAGTTAACTAAAAAGAAATGACATTTCCTCATTTTCAATGATTTTGACTATTTCTCTAAAAATTTAAAAATTTTCTGTTATTATAAAAGTTGTGTAAAATAGCATGTATTTTATACACATGCTGTATTTACTATGTCCTTGACTTAATATCAATTGTTTTTAACTACATTAGAGCAAGTGATGTAGATTCGCAAATGGATGTAAATTTGCCACTTTTGGGGTTTTGTCAACTTTACAGCACAAATGTGAAAAATAGCATCAGAGATGCCCGTACCCCACAGCCTAGGGAAATATTTTCAACACCATGAGATATAGAAGTACTGTACCAGTACAAACTTCAGGATACTTTCAGAGCACTGTCAGTTATATAAAGGTCCAAACAATGTTTAAATGGAGAAATAATGTTTAAAAGAAAGATAATGCGTATAAAGATGAAGTATTAAAACAAGATAATTTAACTAGATTGGGCCAACTCGGCGCCAACATATCCCCAGACAGGTCATCACTCACGCCACAGGTTTTGATCGGGAATTTTTTAAAACATAATTACCCATTATTACATGAACTTCAGCACATCAATCTACTCTGTTTATATCTCCCCAAGGAAGATGGTGTATCCCCAGACGCCGAATACATACCTCAAATTATATTTTCAATCTTCCTGCAATGATAACTCTAAACCTATTTTCAAAGTATTTAAATGATTGATGATTGAATGTCCATTCTAAATTAATAATCCCAAAAGAGCATATCTGTTTCTATATTTGTTGACAAATAAAATATTATTTTTAACTCAACTCATCATATTTTTCAATCTTCCTTCAAAGTATTTAAATGATTGATGATTCAATGTCCATTCTAAAATTCATAATCCCAAAAGCGCATATCTGTTTCTATATTTGTTCAGAAATAAAATATTATTTAAAAAAAAATTATTTATATTATTATTTTATTATATTATTTTTAGAATTTGCAAATTGTTTTCAGTTATTCATTTCCTCTATACCTATATATGTGGTCCATATATATGCAACCTAAATATGTGACACAATCTCAGTTCTGACTCCCCTTTGTGTTATATGTAATGAAGCCCACCACCTCCCACCCCCACCCCTCTCCCCTTCTCCACACCTCTCTCACTATTACACAAGATCTGCAACCCCATTGAGTTCTTTGTTTCTCATCTGATATCACTAAATACCTTTGTTTATTTAGTGTCACTCAATATAGCTGGAGGTCCCAGAGGTGGGTGGGGGGAATCTGGGTGGGGGGTGTGGGTTGAGCATAAATGGTAAACAAACAATCTATATAAAAGGGGTACTCAAATACAAAAAGAATTGAGAATTTTAAGTATGTGATTATCAACTGAAATGAGTTCATAACTGTAGGAGCTGTGCCAAAATTAACTGAGGCAAGTTGAATAAAACTGGGCTAGTTGAGGGTTAAAAATCCCCTAGTTTTACTACATAAGGATATAATTTCATTAATATTGGGACTTAAAGCTCACTTAAAGTGTCCATTTTGTCTACTTGAATATGTTTAACCAGTTTCATTTTAAAAAGTGAAAAACTCAGCAAGCAGAGGTATAACACACAAAAATAAGTTCTTAAAAGACTAAGATAGCCATAACATTATTAATATTCAAAATTTAAATAGACAGGCATTTCCTTTTAAAAATTCAAAGATTTCAGCTCTATAACCCACATAGTTTGACAGTTACTGGGCTTTAAAGTGGCATAATATCCATAAATTGGGTTTCTGTGGGCATTTTACAATTGTTAAAGAGACCTTAGCAATTAAACTACAGATCTGAAACTTTTTGGGGGACATACATAACAAACAAAAATTATATATAATACAGTTTAAGACTTGTCACACTAAGCATTTCCAAATAACAGGGCAAAATACGGAAAAAATGTCAAAAAAGGCACTTGGGCGAGTGTCTATGGCCCTCATACACAGGTTAAATGTCTACTAAAAACCTTGATTTTCGGCATATGTAAAAAGGACATAATAATGCATTCCCAGATGGGATTTCAGCTCCATCAATCACATAGTTTAACAGTTACAGGGCTTAAAGGTGGTAAAAAGTCCAAATATTGGGTCATTGTGGGCCTTTTAGAGATCTCGATGTGGCTTTCAAATTAAAGCTTCAGACTTAAAATTTGTTACATACTAAGATTACACATAGAATATGTATCTAATAAAGTTTGAAACTTGTCAGACTTACCATTTCCAAGTTACAGAGCAAAATATGTGAAAAATGTCTTAAAAGGGTCACTCAGGTGGGTGTTTAAGGTCCTCATACACAGGTTAAATGTCTACTTGAAGCCTTGATTTTTGGCACATGTAAAAAAACATAATAATGTATTCCCAGATGAGATTTCAGCTCTATCAGTCACATAGTTTAACAGTCACAGGCCTTAAAATTGGCAAAAAGTCCAAATACTGGGTCTTTATGGGGCCTTCTAGAGACCTAAATGTGGCCTTCAAATTAAAGCTTCAGACTTAAAATTTGTCACATACTAAGATTACACATAGAATATGCATCTAATACAGTTTGAAACTTCTTAGACTTACCATTTCCAAGTTACAGGGAAAAATATGTGAAAAATGTCTAAAAATGCTCACTCGGGTGGGGATTTATGGTCCTCATACACAGGTTAAATGTCTTCTTAAAGCCTTAATTTTTGGCACATATAAAGATAACATACTAATATCTTCTCAGATAGGATTTGAGCTCTATCAGTCACATAGTTTGACAGTCACAGGGCTTAAAAGTAGCAAAAAGTCCAAATATTGGGTCTTTGGGAGCCTTTTAGAGACCTCAATTTGACCTTCAAAATTAAAGCTTCAGACTTAAAATCTGTTACATACTAAGATTACACACAGAATATATATCTAATACAGTTTGAAACTTCTCAGACTTACCATTTCCAAGTTACAGGGAAAAAGATGTGAAAAATGTCTTATAAGGGTCACTCGGGTGGGTGTTTATGGTCCTGATACACAGGTTAACTGTCTATTAAAGGCCTAAATGTTGGGGCACATATAAGAAAACACATAGATATATTCCCAGATGATATTTAACTTAGATGAGAGACATAGTTTGAAAGCTACAGTGCTTGAAAGTGGCAAAAAGTGCATAAATTGGGTCTCTGTGGGCACTTTTGAGACCTTAAGTCGACCCCTTTGGGTAAACCTACAGCCCTAAAATTTTCTACAGACAAGGATTACATATCAAAGTTATACCTAGCGCAGTTTGAGACTCATCAGAATTATCACTTCCAAATTATAGGGCAAAATATGTGTAAAGTATAGCAAAAAATCCCTAAGTGGGGGTATTTATGGGCCTCAAACACAATTTTCTCCTCAACTTAAAGTCATGATTTTCGGCACATGTACTAAGAACATATTAATGTGTTGTCAGGTAAAATTTCAGCCAGCTGAGCATCATAGTTTGTGACCTACAGGGCTCTAAGTGGCCAAAAGTGCAATTTCTGACCTTAAGGTGGCCATAAGTTCTTTTTTACTGGGAGTTTAAGGTCACCTTAAAATAGGGATCTTCCTTTGGGCACCCTTAACATGTGTACCAAGTTTGAAAAAAAAATATTAATTTGTTTTTGAGTTATCGCGTCCACAAGGAAATTTCTACGGCGGCGGCGGCGCGACGGACCTGAATCCAATATATCCCCGACTTTCGTCTGGGGATATAATAACAAGATGACAGCATTAATCAGTAAACTAAAATTCAACACTCTTTATCTACATCTGCATGGCCGAATTATGGTTTAGATGGTTTGAATATTACCATGCATACAGAAGTGGTAATACATTTAATGAATGCTTATTGTGGTGTTGGAGCAAAATCTGTGGCTCACTTGATGAAATTCTATCTCTTACAATGGGAAGTTATGAAAGTAAAATTCTTAATAAATTCAAATATGACTTTTGCTTAATCTGCATCAAAAGACAGTCCCAAAGGTCCATGAAGATTTTAAAGGTCAAGGTCACTACGACAAGGTAAAAGGTCAAATTAAGGTCACACCATGATAATACACACCTATAGCACCTAACCAATGTCCCTACCAAGTATCAACTTCCCACACCTTACGGTTTCCGAGATATAGCCCAGATCACATTTTATAGGTCAAGGTCACTATGACAAGGTCAAAGGTCAAATCAAGGTCACACCATGACGTTGCACACCTACACCCCCTAACCAATGTCCCTACCAAGTATCAACTTCCTACATCTTACGGTTTCTGAGATATAGCCCGGACAAGATTTTATAGGTCAAGGCCACTACGGCAAGGTCAAAGGTCAAATCAAGGTCAGACCATGACGCTGCACACCTACAACCCCTAACCAATGTCCCTACCAAATATCAACTTCATACACCTTACGGTTTCCGAGATATAGCCCGAACAAGATTTTATAGGTCAAGGTCACTACGGCAAGGTCAAAGGTCAAAATCAAGGTCACACCATGACGTTGCACACCTACACCCCCTAAGGAATGTCCCTACCAAATATCAACTTCCCACACCTTACGGTTTCCGAGATATAGCCCAGACAACATTTTATAGGTCAAGGTCACTACAGCAAGGTCAAAGGTCAAATCAAGGTCAGACCATGACGTTGCACACCTACACCCCCTAACCAATATCCCTACCAAGTATCAACTTCCTACACCTTACGGTTTCTGAGATACAGCCCGGACAAACTATTTCCCGCCGCCCGCCCGCCCCACCTGCCCGCCCATCCTGACACCATGGGTGAAAACAATACCCTGACAGCCCTTAAGGGCTGTGGGGTAAAAATGTATCATAATTTCATTAAATATAAATAGAAAAAATACTTATCTATTGCACTGCAAGATTTTGTTATCCAAGCTTTTATATTTTCACTGTTTTAAGTAGGGGTGTTGCGGTAGTACCGGTATCGTCAGTACGTTAAAAAAATTACTGTAAACCGTCAAATATGCAGCTACCGGTTTTCCGCTTATACTTCAATTTAAAGAAACTTTACTAACCTTACACACAAAATAAGTGTCATAATCCACTTTTATTTGCTTTTTACTGTAATACCAAAGCCATAATGAGCGATAATTTGTAGAAACCATATATTTCGTTGTTTAGCCAATCAGAATCGAGAACACATATGTGTCATGTTAGAATTCCTGTTTTACAGTATGGAAACTATTTGGTTCTCATGTTTTCTTAAATAAGAGACGGTTAACCGGTAACCGACCGGGAAGTGATAGACGGGAAACCGGAAGCAAAAAATTGCTACCGCAACACCCCTAGTTTTAAGTATATTTCTGAATGATGCACTCTTACAAATGGCTTCAAAGAGTATAAATTATGCATTTGTTAACAAATAACAAGAAAAATTTTTAACTTCTCTGGAACAAACCTTTGAAAAGTTATATCTATGTTAATAACAATTTTTGTCAAGAAAAGATGTAAAATATTAATTTAACATCAATTTTTTACGATATGTTAGGTATTATTCTTGAAAAACAGTTATTTTCAAAACTGACGAATTTAAATCCATCTTCATAAATAATAGATATTTTTGTATAAATAATAACTGCTCCTTCAGTGAACCTATTTCCAGGTAAAATTTTTTTTTTTTTTTCAGTTTTCGATAATGCAAGGTTTGGCCATATTTATCAAAACAAAAAATAGCATCAGAGATGCCGTACCCCACAGCCTGGGGAAATATTTTTCAACACCATGAGATATAGAAATAGTGAAACAGTACAAAGACCGGGATACTTTCAGGGCAGTGTCACTTGTATAAAGGTCCAAATAATGTTTAAGTAAATAAACTTAAAATAACTTCTAAGAGAAAGAAAATGTATGTAAAGATAAAGTATTAAAACAAGACAATTCAAGATGACAGCATTAATCAGTATAATCAAAACTAGAGGAATGCTTTTGCTAACAAAAGCAAAGCGTCCCTTCAAGTTTAACATGCTTTGTGGTTTTAATAAGCATGCTGTAAAGCTAAGAATGCACAAAGCTGCACCGTATGCTTTCCCAATACCTCTTAATACATTCTGAAGCTATAAAAGCAACAATAAAGAAGATATAAGGCAAAAACTCCAAAGCAGCTATTTTATGACCCCAGTTTGACCCATAAGGGGGGGCCGGGGGTAAAACTGACCAGCTATTTAGACTCTCCACATATGCTTTCCCAATACCTCTTAATACATTTTGAAGGTATAAAAGCAACAATAAAGGAGATATAAGGCAAAACTCCAAAGCAACTATTTTATGACCCCAGTTTGACCCATAAGGGGGGTCGGGGGATAAAACTGACCGGCTATTTAGATTCTCCACATATGCTTTCCCAATACCTCTTAATACATTCTGAAGCTATAAAAGCAACAATAAAGGAGATATAAGGCAAAAACTCCAAAGCAGCTATTTATGACCCCAGTTTGGCCCATAAGGGGGGCCGTGGGGTAAAACTGACCGGCTATTTAGACTCTCCACATATGGTTTCCTATTACCTCCCAGTACATTTTATAGCTCTAAATGCAATACTTAAGAAGACAAGCATTCTGACGCATGCATTTATCTCCCGCCATATAAATTAGATGTACTAAAGATAACATATTTTCACAAGGTGCTCTAAATGTAATACTTTTCAAGTTATAATTGATTTAGTGCATGATTTCATGAATTTTAATGCATTAAAAATTATTTTAAAAATTCATTAAAAAATTTAGCATGTGAAAGCTCTCCAAAATGTAGGTGAATGAGTTATTTCAGAAATACTGGCTATCTGCAATACTTGTAGAGATAATTCGCATTTACGCATTTTGAGTAGGTGAATAATTAACTACGGTTGTGAAACTTCACCAAGTGAAAGCTCTCCCAAAAGTAGGTGAATGAGTTATTTGAGAAAAATTGGCTATCTCCAATACTTTTACAGATAATTCACATTTACTCATTTTCAGTAGGTGAGTAATTAGCTACGGGTCTGGAACTTCACCATGTGAAAGCCCTCCCAAAAGTCGATGAATGAGTTATTTGATAAAAATTGGATATCTGCAATACTTTTAGAGATAATTCACATTTACTCATTTTGAGTAGGTGAATAATTAGCTACGGGTCTGAAACCTCACCAAGTAAAAGCTCTCCCAAAAGTAGGTGAATGAGTTATTTGAGAAAAAATGGATATCTGCAATACTTTTACAGATAATTCACATTTACTCATTTTGAGTAGGTGAGTAATTAGCTACGGGTCTGGAACTTCACCATGTGAAAGCTCTCCCAAAAGTAGATGAATGAGTAATTTGATAAAAATTGGACACCCACAATACTTTTAGAGATAATTAGCATTTACTCATTTTGAGGAGGTGAATAATTAGCTACGGCTCTGAAAATTCACCAAGTGAAAGCTCTCCCAAAAGTAGGTGAATGAGTTATTTGATAAAAATTGGCTATCTGCAATACTTTTAGGGATAATTCACATTTACTCATTTTCAGTAGGTGAGTAACTAGCTACAGGTCTGGAACTTCACCATGTGAAAGCCCTCCCAAAAGTAGATGAATGAGTTATTTGATAAAAATTGGATATCCGCAATACTTTTAGAGATAATTCACATTTACTCATTTTGAGTAGGTGAATAATTAGCTACGGGTCTGAAACCTCACCAAGTAAAAGCTCTCCCAAAAGTAGGTGAATGAGTTATTTGAGAAAAATTGGATATCTGCAATACTTTTACAGATAATTCACATTTACTCATTTTGAGTAGGTGAGTAATTAGCTACGGGTCTGGAACTTCACCATATGAAAGCTCTCCCAAAAGTAGATGAACGAGTAATTTGATAAAAATTGGATACCCGCAATACTTTTAGAGATAATTAGCATTTACTCATTTTGAGGAGGTGAATAATTAGCTACGGCTCTGAAAATTCACCAAGTGAAAGCTCTCCCAAAAGTAGGTGAATGAGTTATTTGATAAAAATTGGCTATCTGCAATACTTTTAGAGATAATTCACATTTACTCATTTTCAGTAGGTGAGTAATTAGCTACGGGTCTGGAACTTCACCATGTGAAAGCCCTCCCAAAAGTCGATGAATGAGTTATTTGATAAAAATTGGATATCCGCAATACTTTTAGAGATAATTCACATTTACTCATTTTGAGTAGGTGAATAATTAGCTACGGGTCTGAAACCTCACCAAGTAAAAGCTCTCCCAAAAGTAGGTGAATGAGTTATTTGAGAAAAATTGGATATCTGCAATACTTTTACAGATAATTCACATTTACTCATTTTGAGTAGGTGAGTAATTAGCTACGGGTCTGCAACTTCACCATGTGAAAGCTCTCCCAAAAGTAGATGAACGAGTAATTTGATAAAAATTGGATATCCACAATACTTTTAGAGATAACTAGATTGGGCCAACTCGGCGCCAACATATCCCCAGACAGGTCATCACTCACGCCACAGGTTTTGATCGGGAATTTTTTAAAACATAATTACCCATTATTATATGAACTTCAGCACATCAATCTACTCTGTTTATATCTCCCCAAGGAAGATGGTGTATCCCCAGACGCCGAATACATAACTCAAATTATATTTTCAATCTTCCTGCAATGATAACTCTAAACCTATTTTCAAAGTATTTAAATGATTGATGATTGAATGTCCATTCTAAAATAATAATCCCAAAAGAGCATATCTGTTTCTATATTTGTTGACAAATAAAATATTATTTTTAACTCAACTCATCATATTTTTCAATCTTCCTTCAAAGTATTTAAATGATTGATGATTCAATGTCCATTCTAAAATTCATAATCCCAAAAGCGCATATCTGTTTCTATATTTGTTCACAAATAAAATATTATTTAAAAAAAAATTATTTATATTATTATTTTATTATATTATTTTTAGAATTTGCAAATTGTTTTCAGTTATTCATTTCCTCTATACCTATATATGTGGTCCATATATATGCAACCTAAATATGTGACACAATCTCAGTTCTGACTCCCCTTTGTGTTATATGTAATGAAGCCCACCACCTCCCACCCCCACCCCTCTCCCCTTCTCCACACCTCTCTCACTATTACACAAGATCTGCAACCCCATTGAGTTCTTTGTTTCTCATCTGATATCATTAAATACCTTTGTTTATTTAGTGTCACTCAATATAGCTGGAGGTCCCAGAGGTGGGTGGGGGGAATCCGGGTGGGGGATGTGGGTTGAGCATAAATGGGAAACAAACAATCTATATAAAAGGGGTACTCAAATACAAAAAGAATTGAGAATTTTAAGTATGTGATTATCAACTGAAATGAGTTCATAACTGTAGGAGCTGTGCCAAAATTAACTGAGGCAAGTTGAATAAAACTGGGCTAGTTGAGGGTTAAAAATCCCCTAGTTTTACTACATAAGGATATAATTTCATTAATATTGGGACTTAAAGCTCACTTAAAGTGTCCATTTTGTCTACTTCAATATGTTTCACCAGTTTCATTTTAAAAAGTGAAGAACTCAGCAAGCAGAGGTATAACACACAAAAATAAGTTCTTAAAAGACTAAGATAGCCATAACATTATTAATATTCAAAATTTAAATAGACAGGCATTTCCTTTTAAAAATTCAAAGATTTCAGCTCTATAACCCACATAGTTTGACAGTTACTGGGCTTTAAAGTGGCATAATATCCATAAATTGGGTTTCTGTGGGCATTTTACAATTGTTAAAGAGACCTTAGCAATTAAACTACAGATCTGAAACTTTTTGGGGGGACATACATAACAAACAAAAATCATATATAATACAGTTTAAGACTTGTCACACTAAGCATTTCCAAATAACAGGGCAAAATACGGAAAAAATGTCAAACTAGAGGATCGCTCGCAAAAAAAAAAGATAATGTTTTTGCATAGCAAAAACAAAGCGTCCCGAAAAGGATATAAAGGTGAGTGCTAAAGTATTAAGAAAATGCTTCGTTTCTAGCCTTATACTGTTGTGGCAACCAAAGTCAGCGCAGTCTGCTCTATCTAGCACGGTTTTCAAGATATAAGCATTTTTGTGTTTTGCAAAAAATAAAAAAATTAAAAATGTCCGCTATATTTGGCAAGACAAAAATATTTTGAAAAGTGGCATGGCTACTCTGCAGAGATACCCAGCAGGTCCAAAATTTTGTTGAGTTCACTCCATATAGCACGGTTTTCGAGATATAAGCATTTTTGTGTTTTGCAAAAACTTTAAAAATTCAAAATGGCCACCATTTTTGGGGAGACAAAAATTTTTGTCAAGACCACTGCCGTGGTGTGTATCTCCCGCCGAGCATTAAAGCAGAAGAAATAGCTTTTCCGAGATATTCACAATTTTTCATTTTCGTGTGTGAAAGGTCTTCCAAAAGTAGGTGAATGAGTTATTTGAGAAAAATTGGCTATCTGCAATACTATTAAGAGATAATTCACATTTACTCATTTTGAGTAGGTGAATAATTATCTATGGGTCTGAAACTTCACCAAGTGAAAGCTCTCCCAAAAGTAGGTGAATGAGTTATTTGAGAAAAATTGGCTATCCGCAATACTTTTACAGATAATTCGCATTTACTCATTTTGAGTAGGTGAGTAATTAGCTATGGGTCTGAAACTTCACCATGTGAAAGCTCTCCCACAAGTAGATAAATGACTATTTGATAAAAATTGGGTATCCGCAATACTTTTACAGATAATTAGCATTTACTCATTTTGAGTAGGTGAATAAATAGCTATGGGTCTGAAACTTCACAGAGTGAAAGCTCTCCCAAAAGTAGGTGAATGAGTTATTTGAGAAAAATTGGCTATCTGCAATACTTTTAGAGATAATTCACATTTACTCATTTTGAGTAGGTGAATAATTAGCTATGGGTCTGAAACTTCACCAAGTGAAAGCTCTGCCAAAAGTAGGTGAATGAGTTATTTGAGAAAAATTGGCTATCTGCAATACTTTTAGAGATAATTCGCATTTACTCATTTTGAGTAGGTGAGTAATTTGCTATGGGTCTGAAACTTCACCAAGTGAAAGCTCTCCCAAAAGTAGGTGAATGAGTTATTTGAGAAAAATTGGCTATCTGCAATACTTTTAGAGATAATTCGCATTTACTCATTTTGAGTAGACGAGTAATTAGCTATGGGTCTGAAACTTCAAGTGAAAGCTCTCCCAAAAGTAGGTGAATGATTAATTTGAGAAAAATTGGCTATCTGCAATACTTTTAGAGATAATTCACATTTACTCATTTTGAGTAGGTGAGTAATTAGCTATGGGTCTGAAACTTCACCAAATGAAAGCTCTCCCAAAAGTAGGTGAATGAGTTATTTGAGAAAAACTGGCTATCTGCAATACTTTTAGAGATAATTCGCATTTACTCATTTTGAGTAGGTGAGTAATTAGCTATGGGTCTGAAACTTCACCAAGTGAAAGCTCTCCCAAAAGTAGGTGAATGATTAATTTGAGAAAAACTGGCTATCTGCAATACTTTTAGAGATAATTCGCATTTACTCATTTTGAGTAGGTGAGTAATTAGCTATGGGTCTGAAACTTCACCAAGTGAAAGCTCTCCCAAAAGTAGGTGAATGAGTTATTTGAGAAAAATTGGCTATCTGCAATACTTTTAGAGATAATTCGCATTTACTCATTTTCAGTAGGTGAGTAATTAGCTATGGGTCTGAAACTTCACCAAGTGAAAGCTCTGCCAAAAGTAGGTGAATGAGTTATTTGAGAAAAATTGGCTATCTGCAATACTTTTAGAGATAATTCGCATTTACTCATTTTGAGTAGGTGAGTAATTAGCTATGGGTCTGAAACTTCACAGAGTGAAAGCTCTCCCAAAAGTAGGTGAATGAGTTATTTGAGAAAAATTGGCTATCTGCAATACTTTTAGAGATAATTCGCATTTACTCATTTTGAGTAGACGAGTAATTAGCTATGGGTCTGAAACTTCACCAAGTGAAAGCTCTCCCAAAAGTAGGTGAATGATTAATTTGAGAAAAATTGGCTATCTGCAATACTTTTAGAGATAATTCGCATTTACTCATTTTGAGTAGGTGAGTAATTAGCTATGGGTCTGAAACTTCACCAAGTGAAAGCTCTCCCAAAAGTAGGTGAATGAGTTATTTGAGAAAAATTGGCTATCTGCAATACTTTTAGAGATAATTCGCATTTACTCATTTTGAGTAGGTGAGTAATTAGCTATGGGTCTGAAACTTCACCAAGTGAAAGCTCTCCCAAAAGTAGGTGAATGATTAATTTGAGAAAAATTGGCTATCTGCAATACTTTTAGAGATAATTCGCATTTACTCATTTTGAGTAGGTGAGTAATTAGCTATGGGTCTGAAACTTCACCAAGTGAAAGCTCTCCCAAAAGTAGGTGAATGAGTTATTTGAGAAAAATTGGCTATCTGCAATACTTTTAGAGATAATTCGCATTTACTCATTTTGAGTAGGTGAGTAATTAGCTATGGGTCTGAAACTTCACCAAGTGAAAGCTCTCCCAAAAGTAGGTGAATGAGTTATTTGAGAAAAATTGGCTATCTGCAATACTTTTAGAGATAATTCGCATTTACTCATTTTGAGTAGGTGAGTAATTAGCTATGGGTCTGAAACTTCACCATGTGAAAGCTCTCCCACAAGTAGATGAATGAGTTATTTGATAAAAATTGGGTATCCGCAATACTTTTACAGATAATTCGCATTTACTCATTTTGAGTAGGTGAGTAATTAGCTATGGGTCTGAAACTTCACCATGTGAAAGCTCTTCCAAAAGTAGGTGAATGAGTTATTTGAGAAAAATTGGCCATCTGCAATACTTTTAGAGGTAATTCGCATTTACTCTTTTTGAGTAGGTGAGCAATTAGCTATGGGTCTGAAACTTCACCAAGTGAAAGCTCTTTGGGATAGCTGCTCTGCAGAGATACCCTGAAGATAAAAAATTTCGTCAAAATCGCTCTATGTAGCACGGTTTTTGAAATATTAGCATTTTCGTGTTTTGCAATTTTTGCGCAAAAATTCGAAATTCAAAATGGCCGCCATTTTTGGCAAGACAAAATTTTTTTGAAAATTGGCATGGCTACTCTGCAGAGATACCCAGTGGGTCAAAAATTTCGTCGAAATCGCTCTATCTAGCAGGGTTTTCGAGATATAAGCATTTTTATGTTTTGCAATTTTTGCGAAAAATTCGAAAATTCAAAATGGCCGCCATTTTTGGCGAGACAAAAATTTTTTCAAAATTGGGATAGCTACTCTGCAGAGATACCCTGTGGGTCAAAAATTTCGTCGAAATCGCTCTATCTAGCACGGTTTTCGAGATATAAGCATTTTTGTGTTTTGCAATTTTTGCGAAAATTTCGAAAATTCAAAATGGCCGCCATTTTTGGCGAGACAAAAATTTTTTAAAATTTGGGAAAAGTACTCCGCAGAGATATCCTGCGGGTCAAAAATTTTGTCGAAATTGCTCTATCTAGCACGGTTTTTGAGATATAAGCATTTTTGTGTTTTGCAATTTTTCCGAAAATTTCGAAAATTCAAAATGGCCGCCATTTTGGGCGAGACAAAAATTTTTTGAAAATTGGGAAAACTACTCCGCAGAGATACCCTGCGGATCAAAAATTTCGTCGAAATCGCTCTATCTAGCACGGTTTTCGAGATATAAGCATTTTTGTGTTTTCCTTATTTGGAAAATTCGTAATGATTAATTAATCATTAATTACTCGGCCATTTCTTGACCAATCAATGCCAAAATCTAATGATTTCCAGATTTTAATAGAATGAATGTATTTGCCAAGTTTCAGGTGAATTGATAAAATTCCTTTCAAGTTATCATCCGGACAAGCTTCCCCATCGAAAAAAGACATTTTTGGTCATGTGACCTCTCTGATTGGTTGAAATGTCACTTCAGCATATTCAAAAAAATTCCCCAAGGCTACTGCCTAAACCTGCCAAATTTGAAAAGAATCCGCCTAACGCTTACAGAGTTATAAGGAAAACAAAATGCGGAGCCGGCGGAGCCGGCGGAGCCGGCAGAGCCGGCGGAGCCGGCGGAGCCAGAAGCTCTCCCATACACAAACAAGCGTCCCTTGCGGGACGCTTAAAAAGGCACTTGGGCGAGTGTCTATGGCCCTCATACACAGGTTAAATGTCTACTAAAAACCTTGATTTTCGGCATATGTAAAAAGGACATAATAATGCATTCCCAGATGGGATTTCAGCTCCATCAATCACATAGTTTAACAGTTACAGGGCTTAAAGGTGGTAAAAAGTTCAAATATTGGGTCATTGTGGGCCTTTTAGAGATCTCGATGTGGCTTTCAAATTAAAGCTTCAGACTTAAAATTTGTTACATACTAAGATTACACATAGAATATGTATCTAATAAAGTTTGAAACTTCTCAGACTTACCATTTCCAAGTTACAGAGCAAAATATGTGAAAAATGTCTTAAAAGGGTCACTCAGGTGGGTGTTAAAGGTCCTCATACACAGGTTAAATGTCTACTTGAAGCCTTGATTTTTGGCACATGTAAAAAGAACATAATAATGTATTCCCAGATGAGATTTCAGCTCTATCAGTCACATAGTTTAACAGTCACAGGCCTTAAAATTGGCAAAAAGTCCAAATACTGGGTCTTTATGGGGCCTTCTAGAGACCTAAATGTGGCCTTCAAATTAAAGCTTCAGACTTAAAATTTGTCACATACTAAGATTACACATAGAATATGCATCTAATACAGTTTGAAACTTCTTAGACTTAAGATTTCCAAGTTACAGGGAAAAATATGTGAAAAATGTCTAAAAATGGTCACTCGGGTGGGGATTTATGGTCCTCATACACAGGTTAAATGTCTTCTTAAAGCCTTAATTTTTGGCACATATAAAAATAACATACTAATATCTTCTCAGATAGGATTTGAGCTCTATCAGTCACATAGTTTGACAGTCACAGGGCTTAAAAGTAGCAAAAAGTCCAAATATTGGGTCTTTGGGAGCCTTTTAGAGACCTCAATTTGACCTTCAAAATTAAAGCGTCAGACTTAAAATCTGTTACATACTAAGATTACACACAGAATATATATCTAATACAGTTTGAAACTTCTCAGACTTACCATTTCCAAGTTACAGGGAAAAAGATGTGAAAAATGTCTTATAAGGGTCACTCGGGTGGGTGTTTATGGTCCTGATACACAGGTTAACTGTCTATTAAAGGCCTAAATGTTGGGGCACATATAAGAAAACACATAGATATATTCCCAGATGATATTTAACTTAGATGAGAGACATAGTTTGAAAGCTACAGTGCTTGAAAGTGGCAAAAAGTGCATAAATTGGGTCTCTGTGGGCACTTTTGAGACCTTAAGTCGACCCCTTTGGGTACACCTACAGCCCTAAAATTTTCTACAGACAAGGATTACATATCAAAGTTATACCTAGCGCAGTTTGAGACTCATCAGAATTATCACTTCCAAATTATAGGGCAAAATATGTGTAAAGTATAGCAAAAAATCCCTAAGTGGGGGTATTTATGGGCCTCAAACACAATTTTCTCCTCAACTTAAAGTCATGATTTTCGGCACATGTACTAAGAACATATTAATGTGTTGTCAGGTAAAATTTCAGCCAGCTGAGCATCATAGTTTGTGACCTACAGGGCTCTAAGTGGCCAAAAGTGCAATTTCTGACCTTAAGGTGGCCATAAGTTCTTTTTTACTGGGAGTTTAAGGTCACCTTAAAATAGGGATCTTCCTTTGGGCACCCTTAACATGTGTACCAAGTTTGAAAAAAAAATATTAATTTGTTTTTGAGTTATCGCGTCCACAAGGAAATTTCTACGGCGGCGGCGGCGGCGGCGGCGCGACGGACCTGAATCCAATATATCCCCGACTTTCGTCTGGGGATATAATTAGCATTTACTCATTTTGAGTAGGTGAATAATTAGCTACGGGTCTGAAACTTCACCAAGTGAAAGCTCTTCCAAAAGTAGGTGAATGAGTTATTTAAGAAAAATTGGATATCCCCAATACTTTTAGGGATAATTCACATTTACTCATTTTGAGTAGGTGAGTAATTAGCTACGGGTCTGGAACTTCACCATGTGAAAGCTCTCCCAAAAGTAGATGAATGAGTTATTTGATAAAAATTGGATATCCGCAATACTTTTAGAGATAATTATCATTTACTCATTTTGAGTAGGTGAATAATTAGCTACGGGTCTGAAACTTCACCATGTGAAAGCTCTCCCAAAAGTAGATGAAGCAGTTATTTGAGAAAAATTATGTCATTATTTTACCACAAATGAGAAAATAGCTATTACTCACTTATGGCATGCAATAGAACCCCAAACTATATGCATTTACCCTACAGTCACAATTTCAAAGTAGGTATTACTCGGCTATCCAATGTGCAACAGGTCTGAAACTTTACTATGTGATAGGTTATCAAAAACTAGATGAATAACATATTTGAAAATATTTCCCTATCTTTAATACTTTCAAAGATATTTGACATTTACTTATGTTGTTATTTTGCTACAAATAAGAAAATAGCTATTACTCACTTATGGCATGCAATACAACCCCAAAATATATACCATCTTATAGTTAAGGACAAAGTAGCTGAACAACATATTTGAAGAAAAAGCTGTAACTGCAATAGTTTTGGAGTTACAATGGATTTACTCAACAGTCACAATTTCAAAGTAGCTATTACTTAGCTATGCAATGTGCAACAGGTCTGAAACTTTACTATGTGATAGCTTACAAAAAAGTAGATGAATGACATATTTGAAAAGAATTCCGTAACTTTAATACTTCTGAAGATATTTGACATTTACTTATGTCATTATTTTGCTACTAATAAGAAAATAGCTATTACTCACTTATGGCATGCAATAGAACCCCAAACTACATGCCAGCTTGTAGCTAAGGACAAAGTAGGTGAACAACATATTTTACGAAAATATTGTAACTGCAATAGTTTTGGAGTTACAATGGATTTACTCAACTGTAGAATTTCAAAGTAGCTATTACTCAGCTATCCAATGTGCAACAGATCTGAAACTTTACTATGTGATAGCTTATGAAAAAGTAGATGGATAACATATTTGAAAAGAATTCCCTAACTTTAATACTTTTGAAGATATTCGACATTTACTTATGTCATGATTTTGCTACAAATAACAAAATAGCTATTACTCACTTATGGCATGCAATAGAACCCCAAACTATGTACCATCTTATAGCTAAGGACAAAGTAGCTGAACAACATATTTTAGGAAAATACTCTAACTGCAATAGTTTTGGAGTTACAATGGCTTTACTCAACAGTCAGAATTTCAAAGTAGCTATAACTCAGCTATCCAAGGTGCAACAGGTCTGAAACTTTACTATGTTATAGCTTACCAAAAAGTAGATGGACAACATATTTGAAAAGATTTCCCTAACTTCAATACTTTTGAAGATATTTGACATTTACTTCTTCTGTTATTTAGCTACAAATGAGAAAATAGCTATTACTCACTTATGGTAAGCAATAGAACCCCAAACTATGTACCATCTTATAGCTAAGAACAAAGTAGCTGAACAACATATTTTAGGAAAATACTCCAACTGCAATAGTTTTGGAGTTACAATGGCTTTACTCAACAGTCAGAATTTCAAAGTAGCTATTACTCAGCTATCCAAGGTGCAACAGGTCTGAAACTTTACTATGTCATAGCTTACCAAAAAGTAGATGGACAACATATTTGAAAAGATTTCCCTAACTTTAATACTTTTGAAGATATTTGACATTTACTTCTTCTGTTATTTAGCTACAAATGAGGAAATAGCTATTACTCACTTATGGCAAGCAATAGAACCCCAAACTATGTACCATCTTATAGCTAAGAACAAAGTAGCTGAACAACATATTTTAGGAAAACACTCTAACTGCAATACTTTTTCAGTTACAATAGCTTTACTCAACAGTCACAATTTCAAAGTAGCTATTACTCAGCTATCCAAGGTGCAACAGGTCTGAAACTTTACTATGTCATAGCTTACCAAAAAGT
Source organism: Sabellastarte sp. h YS-2021 (assembly GCA_964017235.1). NCBI lineage: Eukaryota > Metazoa > Annelida > Polychaeta > Sabellida > Sabellidae > Sabellastarte > Sabellastarte sp. h YS-2021. The sequence continues at coordinate 160,294,212 of OZ024927.1, read as the reverse complement.
AGATGGACAACATATTTGAAAAGATTTCCCTAACTTCAATACTTTTGAAGATATTTGACATTTACTTCTTCTGTTATTTAGCTACAAATGAGAAAATAGCTATTACTCACTTATGGTAAGCAATAGAACCCCAAACTATGTACCATCTTATAGCTAAGAACAAAGTAGCTGAACAACATATTTTAGGAAAATACTCCAACTGCAATAGTTTTGGAGTTACAATGGCTTTACTCAACAGTCAGAATTTCAAAGTAGCTATTACTCAGCTATCCAAGGTGCAACAGGTCTGAAACTTTACTATGTCATAGCTTACCAAAAAGTAGATGGACAACATATTTGAAAAGATTTCCCTAACTTTAATACTTTTGAAGATATTTGACATTTACTTCTTCTGTTATTTAGCTACAAATGAGGAAATAGCTATTACTCACTTATGGCAAGCAATAGAACCCCAAACTATGTACCATCTTATAGCTAAGAACAAAGTAGCTGAACAACATATTTTAGGAAAACACTCTAACTGCAATACTTTTTCAGTTACAATAGCTTTACTCAACAGTCACAATTTCAAAGTAGCTATTACTCAGCTATCCAAGGTGCAACAGGTCTGAAACTTTACTATGTCATAGCTTACCAAAAAGTAGATGGACAACATATTTGAAAAGATTTCCCTAACTTTAATACTTTTGAAGATATTTGACATTTACTTCTTCTGTTATTTAGCTACAAATGAGAAAATAGCTATTACTCACTTATGGCATGCAATAGAACCCCAAACTATGTACCATCTTATAGCTAAGGACAAAGTAGCTGAACAACATATTTTAGGAAAATACTCTAACTGCCATAGTTTTGGAGTTACAATCGCTTTACTCACCAGTCAGAATTTCAAAGTAGCTATTACTCAGCTATCCAAGGTGCAACAGGTCTGAAACTTTAGTATGTGATAGCTTACCAAAAAGAAGATGGACAACATATTTGAAAAGATTTCCCTAACTTCAATACTTTTGAAGATATTTGACATTTACTTCTTCTGTTATTTAGCTACAAATAACAAAATAGCTATTACTCACTTATGGCATGCAATGGGACCCCAAACTATGTACCATCTTATAGCTAAGGACAAAGTAGCTGAACAACATATGTGAAGAAAAAGTTGTTACTGCAATAGTTTTTGAGTTATGAGCCCTTTACTCAAAGTAGCTATGATTGCTATTACTCACTTATCTTTAGGCCTAAGTCAATAAAACCAAAATTTTTTTAAAGGGCATGAAAATTCATTGGGACAATTAATTTACAAAAAATCTGTAGCTGTAGTAGTTTTGGAGAAATCTGCGTGACTAACTAACGCACGCACACACACACGCACGCACGCACGCACACACAGACATCATTTCATAATCTCCCTCCCGGGCTAAAGCCCGGCGGGAGATAATAATAGGGGGGTTGGCCTAAATTTAAGGCTTTCAGATTGGAAGGTGTCAGAAAATCACTCATAAATGAGACATTTTTCACGGGATTGCTCCCAAAATCTAATCAGCTCGCGTTTTCGATAGTATGAACAGGTGTGTCAAATTATAAGGCTCTGTAGCAAGTAGTTTTTCCTGAACTGTGATGACGGGGGGGGTGTACTTCAAAAAATAGTTTTTGATCATGTGACCTTCATAAAGGTCAAAGGTCAAATTTAAGCATGCAGAAAAATTTTCCCACGCCTAAGGTATATAACTGCCAAATATGGTTTGAAACCTTCTAATAATAAGGGAGATATTCAAGGAAGACCATAATGCGGCGGCGGTGAGGAAACTGAGGCGAAAACAAATAAGTGCCCTTTCAGGGACGCTTAATTATGAAGTTGTAAAATTTTATTAATTGAAGAACAGCTGTCAATGTAAATAGCACCATTATGTAAAATAGCATCAGAGATGTCCGTACCCCATAATTTCAAAAACCATGAGATATAGAAGTAGTGAAACTGTGCAAAGATGGGGATACTTTCAAGGCATTTTCAGTAATATAAAGCTCCAAATAAGGTTTAAGTAGAGAAATAACATCTATGAGAAAGAAAATGTATGTAAAGATAAAGTATTAAAACATGACAATTCAATAGCTAGATAACAGCATTAATCAGTACACTAAAAATTAAGGAGCTGTAAAACTTATTACTTGGAGAATAGCTGTCAATGGAAAAAGCACAATTATGTAAAAGTGCATATAATGACCAGTTGCAGCAATCGGTATATCTCTGTCATAAGAGAAAGATGTCTCAAATATGGCAGGTGAACACATTTTGACAGAGCTAAAGTTAAAGGTCACACCATGATGCACACCTACACCCCATAACCAATGTCCCTACCAAGTGTTAACCTTCTACACCTTATGGAATCAAAGAAATAAACCCAGACAAGATTTTTAAAAATAGCATCAGAGATGCCCGTACCCCACAGCCTAGGGAAATATTTTCAACACCATGAGATACAGAAGTACTGTATCAGTACAAACTTCAGGATACTTTCAGAGCACTGTCAGTTATATAAAGGTCCAAACAATGTTTAAATGGAGAAATAATGTTTAAAAGAAAGATCATGCATATAAAGATGAAGTATTAAAACAAGATAATTCAATAACAAGATGACAGCATTAATCAGCAAACTAAAAATTCAACCCTCTTTATCTACATCTGCATGGCCGAATTATGGTTTAGATGGTTTGAATATTACCATGCATACAGAAGTGGTAATACATTTAATGAATGCTTATGTGTGGTGTTGGAGCAATATCTGTGGCTCACTTGATGAAATTCTATCTCTTACAATGGGAAGTTATGAAAGTAAAATTCTTAATAAATTCTAATATGACTTTAACAGTGCTTAATCTGCATCAAAAGACAGACCCAAAGGTGCAACAAGATTTTATAGGTCAAGGTCACTAGGACAAGGTCAAAGGTCAAATTAAGGTGAAACCATGATAATACACACCTATAGCCCCTAACCAATGTCCCTACCAAGTATCAACTTCCTACACCTTACAGTTTCCAAGATATAGCCCGGACAAGATTTTATAGGTCAAGGTCACTACGCCAAGGTCAAAGGTCAAATCAAGATCAGATCATGACGTTGCACAACTACATCCCCTAACCAATATCCCTACCAAGTATCAACTTCCTACACCTTACGGTTTCCGAGATATAGCCCGGACAAGATTTTCAAACTCAAGGTCACTACAGCAAAGTCAAAGGTCAAATCCTGGTCAGACCATGACGTTGCACACCTACACACCCTAACCAATGTCCCTACTAAGTACCAACTTCCTACACCTTACGGTTTCCGATATATAGCCCGGACAACATTTTATAGGTCAAGGTCACTACGGCAAGGTCAAAGGTCAAATCAAGGATAGACCATGACATTGCACACCTACACCCTCTAACCAATATCCCTACCAAGTATCAACTTCCTACACCTTACGGTTTCTGAGATATAGCCCGGACAAGATTTTATTGGTCAAGGCCACTATGGCAAGGTCAAAGGTCAAATCAAGGTCAGACCATGACACTGCACACCTACACCCCCTAGCAAATGTCCCTGCCAAATATCAACTTCCTACACCTTACGGTTTCCGAGATATCGCCCGGACAACATTTTATAGGTCAAGGCCACTATGGCAAGGTCAAAGGTCAAATCAAGGTCAGACCATGATGTTGCACACCTACACCCCCTATCTGATCTTGATTTGACCTTTGCACACCAATCAAGCTCAAATTTGGTGGGCAGATATTTCATGGGGTACAGACGGATTCTTGAAAATTTGGTGTAATTTGTGTGAAAATTAAAGCCAGGAGAGAGTTTTTCTTATTTGTAATTGGGCTTTTACAGTGAAATCTGCTTCCCTGTCTGTGCACCGTTTTTCCCTTATAACTCAAAAACTACAACATCAATCAATCTCAAATTTGGTGGGAAGGTATTTCATGGGGCACAGACAGATTCTGCCATATTTGGTTTAATTTGCTTGAAAATTAAAGCCAGGAGAGAGTTTTTCTTATTTTTAATAGGGAATTCACAGTGAAACTGCTTCTCTTCATCACATACGTCAAAAATCAATATTTTACTTTCTGATGATGTCATCTCTCAGTGATGTCACAATGCAGCTGTCATTGTGAGGTCACAAACCTAGCTTGTGATACTTGCTGACTTTAAGTAAAAATATTTCTTCTCATTTTATGGCTTGAAATTGACATAAACATAATAAAGAGGGAGGCGATATATTCATTATTTTTATTAATTATTATTTCTGTTTTATTTTCTCTTTTTTCTTTCAATACCTTGACAGTCCATCACAAAAAATTACCATGCGTGATTTTCACCAAGAAGTGATCTTTAAGCAATATTTTTACCTCCACCAGCAGTTTATATTTTTGTATGCTATTAGTAATTGTTTAATTGTCTCTTTGTTTTTTGTTGTTTTTTTGTGTGTGTGTGTTTAGATTACTCTAGAACTAATGAACAGATCTTTATTTAAAAATTTGTGGGTGGGACCTGACTGAAGGAAGACGTTACTAAAAGAAAGATCTGAATCTTATTTTGGATACAAAAAAATCATGATTTTTCAGAGGTCCCATTTCAATGTATTTTTAATGACTTTAGCTTTCTACTTGATATTTCTATGAAGATTAATTTACATGTTTGGTTTTATTTTATTGTCTTCCTTACAATACTTTATATCACTTGAGAGACTGGTCACTAAGAGTCGAGCGTTTTGCTCTCTCTGAGTGCATCTTGTATTTTCACTGTTTTAAGTATATTTCTGAATGATACACTCTTACAAATGGCTTCAAAGAGTATAAATTATGCATTTGTTAACAAATAACAAGAAAAATTTTTTTAAGGGCTGTGGGGTAAAAATTGAAAAAAAATTGTGAAGTGGACAAAACTGGCGAATTTACATCACTCCCTCTATACAATTTCTAGTCATTTCATCAAGTTTATTCAACAGAAAAGGATTTATGCAAATCACCAGTTTTATGTGGGGTCGTGCCATGACTCTACACGCAAGTAAAGTAGAGCCGAGGTAGCCATGTCTACAATATGGCTTAGGGCGGCTTACATTGGAAAGTATTTTTTGGGGAAACGGCCTATTTCCAATTTCTCTCCATTATTTTGGGAGCATTTCTATTTTAAGAACAGTTCTAAAGCTCTCCCAAGTTTCTGAGGGAAAACTTTAGAAATCGTAAGTCACATGACCAAAAACAATATGGCTGAAGGTGATGAAAGTACTTGTACTAAAAATATTTCTTAAAAAATATACATTGGTACTTGTACTAAAAGATATTATTATTTTATTTGGTGTGGCTTCAGAACAGTTACTGTCACATTGGACAACAATCATTTTTGGAACTGCAAATTGTTTACATTTTATTTGCTTTAAGACCTGTTGTAAAAACGTCCTTCCCCATGATGTCTTCACAAAAAAAATATGTTTGATAAAATAAATTTCAGTGTAAGGTTCAGTACAATCCTGATTTTGTCATGTAAAAATAATTCATGAATTTTGAAAGTAGAATAAAATTTGGTTGTCATTGACAACGCTCAGGAATTTCCGTAAAATATGCAAATTTTATCCCTAAAGGGGTTTTGTAAAAGAATTTTGTTGTGGACTGTCATTATACAGCAATATACTGCCTTGCTACCAATTATCGCCGGGTACCAATTATCGCCAGACAGAATTCAAATAGACATAACTTCACCAAAAGTAGCATTCCAAGTCTTGCAAATAAAGTAAAACTATTTCCAAAGTGAATGGAAGAAATACACAACAAAAAGCTTTCAAAATATGTGACCATTACTGAAATATGAATGTTTTATTTTCTGGTGGCGATAATTGTTAGCAAGGCAGTATATTAAAATTTATAAAAGTTGGGGTGATGCTATTATAGATCATGTTCATTTTTAAATATTTCTTTTTTTATTTCCTCTTAAATATTTCTTTTTTTTATTTCCTCTAAACGTTTCTTTTTTATTAGATTCAAAATAGTATTTTTTTGGAAATAGATCTTCTGTTTCCTGAAACAAATGACCGGTGTGAAGTTAACCCAATATTGGGCTAGCATGATATTCGCCAATATGTTGCCAGCCCAATATTGGCACAGTAATTTTGCAGTAACACGCCTCAACTACAACTTTTCTTCTAGATATACCCTACCTGCCCTACTTTGGCCCGCTAGTACTCACAAACAAGGCTTGTGTGCCCCTGAGGCAAGTTGTGTTTATAGGGCTGATTAGGGCCATGCGTGGGCTATTCTGGGCCACTGCGTCTAGGGTGGCACAAAGCCTTGTTTGTGAGTACTAGAGGGCCAAAGTTAACCAGGTAGGGTATACCTAGATGCAAAGTTGGAGGTAAGGCATGTTACTGCAAAATTACTGTGCCCCTGAGGCATGTTGTGTCTATAGGGCTAATTAGGGCCATGCGTGGGATATTTAATTAGGACCACAGGGTCTACACTTTAGGCATAATATTATTTTATTTAGACTAGTGGTGGTGGACCAATTCACGCCCGTGTACCTATTCACGCCCACCCCTAAATTTATCCAAAACAATCACAGTTAAACAATAAATTACAAATGTAAATGATCCATTTGACGATTATCTATGATGTAATAAACATATTCTCTCTGAAAAATTATAAATCTTCAAGAAAATTGAGAGTGGGCCTGAATTGGTACCTGGGCGTGAATTGGTCCACCACCACTATATATTAGTGGTCGGACGGGTTCTGAAAATAAAAACCGATCTCCGGGGCTTTGAAACCGAATGAAATCCGGTATTTCTTAAGTGTGCAGAGATATGGTAAAAAATTTTACGCGAGCGTATATGAGCAAGAGGAAATATGGATTCGCAAGATATTTTGAAGTTTGTAAACATTTACCATGAATATAGAGTAAAAATGTAAGCTGTTTCCTCAAATATATACGTTCTTTATTGTTTTGACAAAGTATTAACCAGTAGAAAGCCTAATATAATGACGCTTTCAATAACCGGTTCTTAAATATCCTTTGCGGATTTCGTCATTTCTACCTAAACGAAATGCGGTATACCATTTTACCGTTCACACCACTACTTAGTGCTGGTATTGTTTATCAATATTGAAATATTTATCGCTCCATGCTAAATATACTGATATCGATAATGTAGGGTACAATATCAATATCAGATCATACTACTAAATAGACGCAATTAAGCTGTTTTCCATGTAAATAAAATATAAAATCTGAGAAATATATTGGTTTTCCTATCATTTTTGTTAAATTTCACTTACCGCTAAACCGGAAACGCCATATTTGTTTACGTTTCGGGAAACTTCTAAAACTCGTGAAAGCGTTTGGAAGTTCTTTCTCGGAAAACACCCATGACCCGATATTTCAATATCGATCGATACAGAAGTAAAAATATGGTTTGATACCGATATACATATTATTATTCGATACTACCACTACTATATACGCGCGTATAGCCAATGTACGGGTTTTCTATATTTTCACGCTTTCGATAATTTAAAACATAAACTGTCGGCCTCGTTTTTGGATGACAGTTTTACAATATTTTGGAATGAATAGGCAGTCACATTGAACCAGCGACTTTGAGGATATCATTTTGTTGTTATATGTCTGATAATTTTTCTTGCATTGGTTGTGATATTCAGCGTTGTCTGTTTACGTTGTCATATCGAAAACCCGTCCATCGTGGATATATATTAATGGCTGGATATTCTGCTAGCCCAATATTGGGCTGGCAACATATTGGCCAATATCAGGCTAGCCCAATATTGGGCTAACTTCACACGGGTAAACAAATGCTCCCTTATTGTGTCCTGTCCGCAAGACTGTACTGTAATCCTGTAATATCGCTCAAGAAAATTTTGCACCACGTCAAACCAGAATGATTTCCCACTATATATCACATATGTTAACTCAATAAATGAAGGGAAGCTCTGAATTACAAAACGATTTCCCATGTTCTCTCTGTCGTGTCTTTGGGGGTCCATGTTCGTTCAAGACTTTTGGGACTTTTGATTACGTAGTGCTAGCCACTAAAACTATTGTGGCGTGTCCTGTTTATTCGTCCCAATCGGAGTTCGCCCCAAAATTCATCACATGATTTGCCCCAACATATACTTCTCTTAAAACAGACAAAATGAGGCCTTTTCGGTTATTTTTTATTTGATTGGTTTTACTGATTGGTTCCATTTTTAAAACAGCTACACTAGTGTACAAAGACTTTCACATGAGATATCCTAAATATCTCAATTCATGCTTGTCTTTGTAAACTTCTTCCCATAATACCAGGGGTGGTATTCTACAACAATACTTAAAAGTGGCATTAGATCTAAGTAAGGAAAGGTTCTTCACTTAAGTATTTCTTGCACTTTGTATTCACGAAACAAAAGTTAGCAATGTTCAGTTTCATCATTTCTAACTTCATCAAATCAATCAAAGAAATACTTGAAATCTAAGTTAGAATGATCTAAGTATTGTTGTAGAATACAACCAAAGGTATAGTAGGCCCGACAGATTGTTTTAAATAGATTCCAGCTTTATGTACATCCATCCACTGATAAATAAAACATTTCAATCATAGTATTGCTTATGATGTACCTACCATGTGGAACTAGTTGGCTGATGATATTCAATCTGCTACCTGTCTTACCTTAGTATTTTATTTCTTTTATGATGTCTGTGTTTTCTTGCCCTTGCCTTGTTCCCCTATACCTAATTTTTGGATAACTGCATGTGATATTTCTAGACAGGGTAAATCGATATTGAGTTTTTACTATAGGGTGTAATGGTTGGCCATTCTAATTCTATTATACAATGTAGTTCTAATTCACTGTGAATGACTGGGAAAAAGCCAGAAACTAGTATGGGTATGCTTTTGCAATGAAATAGGTTTTCAACTTCTTCCTGAACAAATAGAGCCCCCTGTGGGTCTGGGGAAGTAGAATAGGCCCAACGTATCCTCCTGCGTGTCATAAGAGGCGACTAATTGGGGGCAGCCTGTTTGCCATGAGTTGCGATCTGTCTCAGTGAAAGAGAGGGTCCTGGCTGTTGAGCCAATACTTTGTTGCAGCATTGAGGAGGCAAAACAAGCTTTGGCCTCAATTTCACTTAGTCGGAAGGTTAAGATGGCCTGGCTTAATCAATTGGCTGGTAGTACCAAGCCCTAGTGCTCCAAAATAATGATGGCTCGTTGATTGTGAAGGCTTATCAGTTGTTTTGTTGTTTATATTCTGCTGGCGTTTGGTTTGTGTTTTGGTTTGGAGTATCTAGAAGGCGGCTGCTTAACAGGTCAATCAAGGTGAACTTTTTATGTGTTCTTTGAGTAAATTCCTAATGTATCTCTGATATGAGTGTGCAGGGCTCAGCTCCACACTGTTATGATATCCCCTTATTGGCCTTGAAGGGTGGGTGGAGAGCATTGGCAACAAAAAAATCTTTACTACATCATGGCAACTCAAAACTCTATTGATTAATAGGAAAAGATCTAGACCTGATATTACGACTACAGACTTTTATTCTGCTCAGATTTGCTCATGGCCATGTTTTTTGCTGATTAAAGGTACAAATGATGAAAGACCCTTGTGCAAACTGTCATCATTTTCTGTTAACAAAGCCATTGTTGCTAGTGCTCTACTTGGTTCCAATCTGTTTAACATAAAGAGGTTAAGGAATGGAAGCATTTTGGTGGAAGTGGTTAAGGAAATACAGAGCCAGAAATTACTGAAAACTACAAAATTGAATCTGACAATGGACAATGCTATCCCAATTGATGTTTCACTACATTACAGTTTAAACACTAAGAAAGGGGTCATTAGATGCCCAGACATAAAAGACTGTACTGATGATATATCGATGAAATATTAGAAGGCCTGAAAGCTGAAGGGGTCATCAAACTAGACAGGATTTCAGTATTTAGAGATGGACAAAGAAAACCGACAGGGACCTTTATACTGACATTTCAAAGCCAGATCTTACCTAAATACATCAGGGTGGGTTACTACAGGGTGGCTGTGTCACAATTTATCCTGAATCCTGTGAGATGCTACAAGTGTCAAAAGTTTGGTCACACTAAATTCAACTGCAGAAAAAATGAAGTTTGCAATGAATGTGGGAAAGAAGATCCTACAGACTCTCAACAATGCACGAATGAAGCGAAATGTGTTAACTGCCAAGGAAACCATGATAAAACATGTCGGAAATGGAAAGAGGAAAAGGAAAAACAAAGAATCACGGCAGAAAGAGGAATTTCATACACAGAAACCAAGAAACAAATGGACATATTTAATTCTGTGAAAACAACATATGTCCAGGCAGGTGCAGCTGCACCAAACCTGTGGTGAAAATAGCAACAGTGGAAACGCAAACAGAAATGACTTGGCCAGATGGTTCAAACAACCCAAAAAGTGTGCAGTTGAAAAGCAGACAACTAAACTGAATAAAACCAGTGCATAGAGTCAGACAAGTGCATCTCAAAATGACCCGGTTAACTTGAAAATAGACCAAAGGAAAGTATATTTGACCAAACAACATAAGCGATCTAATGACCCTATTGTGCAATACAACAAATATGATGCTTTGAGTGACAGTGACAGTGAAATGAGTGTTGAAGAATCTCTAAATACAAACTTACAAGGTAGAAGTGGGAATAAAAGTGTAAATAATGAAACCAAACAAAAATAAAATTATAATACAGTGGAACTGTCATGGCTTTAGGCCAAACTTTGATGAAATTACAAATTTAATTTCCAATTTTAAACCCTACATTTTAACATTGCAGGAAACACATTTTAAAGATACAGATAATGTAAATATTAGAGGATTTGATCATTATTTTAAAACATGTGTGTCAGAAATAGATGGGAGAGCCACTGGTGAGTTACTTGAGTTGGATACAGAACTGCAGGGAGTTGCTGTAAAAGTATCTCTATATAAAACTATAACTGTATGTAATGTATATATTCCACCACATTTTAATGTTGCACAAAGTGATCTTGATAATCTAGTCGACCAATTACCTGCACCTTTTCATTTGTTGGTGATTTTAATGCATTTAGTGATCTATGGGGTTGTTCCTCATCCAATAGTTTAGCTAATAAGGTTGAACATCTTCTTGAATCCTCCAATATTTATTTACTTAACGATAAGTCACCTACCTACTTTAATCCTGCATCAGGTTCATTCACCTCAATAGATTTGTCTGTATGTTCTGCATCTGTTTTTCTTGATTTTGCATGGCAGGTCCATTCAGATCAGTGTGGTAGTGACCATTTTCCTATTTTTATTGATATAGTTAAGAGTATGCCTAAGGATAATGTTAATCATTGGAATCTTAAAAAGGCCAATTGGCCCAAATCTAAACTTCAGTGTTCTTTAGATATCAATAGGCATAGTTTTACTGACATAACAGAAAAGTTTCCTGCATTTTTAAATAAATTAAATGATATAGCAACAAAATGTGTGCCAAAGTCAACTGGACAGTCCACTTGTAGCTACAGACCATGGTTCAACAGTGAATGCAAAAAAACTGTTAAAGCTCATCAAAATGCAATGGATAAATGCCGTACAAATCCTACATCAGATAACATAAATAAATATAAAAACTGTCAAGCCAATGCTCATAAAGTAATTAAAGAAAGTAAAAGGAAATCATGGCATGAATATATATCAAAACTAAATGTCAAGACACCAGCAAAGAAGGTATGGGAAATGATCAGGAAAATAAGTGGCAAACAAAGTAACACCACATTACACCATCTGGAAAATAATGATGGAACCAAGATAACAGAAAGAGTAGACATAGCAAATAGGTTGGCCCAAGAAATTAGCAAGAATTCCAGCAGCAACAATTACAGTACAAAGTTTCAGAAATATCAAGTGAAAGCTGAAAAAAAATACCTGGATTTTGGCACAGACAACTCTGAAAACTACAATCTACAATTTACCATTAGAGAACTATCTGATGCTCTCATGACACAGCCACTGGCCCAGATGAGATCCATTATCAGTTGCTAAAACATCTATCAAGAGACTCACTTATGGTTTTACTTGATATATTTGATGATATATGGGCTTCAGGCAACATTCCTGAATGCTGGAAAGAGCCCACTGTGATACCTATTCCAAAACCAGGCAAAGACTCAAAAACTGTCCAATTATCGTCCCATATCTCTGACAAGCTGTTTACGCAAAACCATGGAAAGAATGATTAATACTAGATTAGTTTGGTTCCTTGAGAAAAATAATATTTTAACAAAATATCAAAGTGGTTTTAGAAAAGGTCCAACTACAACAGACCAATTAATAAGACTTGAATATTTTAGTAGAGATTCCTTTTTAAAAGGCAACCATGTAGTCTCTGTATTTTTTTATTTAGAAAAAGCCTAAGATACGGTGTGGAAGCATGGTGTTATTAAATATCTACATAAAGTAGGTTTAAGCGGCCAAATGCCCATGTTTATTCAAATTTTTTTTTAAACAGTTTTTAGAGTTTGTTTAGGATCTCTCCTTTCTAACATCCATGAACAAGAGATGGGGGTCCCTCAAGGCAGCATCCTCTCTGTTACTTTATTTATTTTAAAGATTAATAGTATTGCTGATGTAATTCCATCTAGCTTTGAAAAGTCTCTTTTTGTTGATTTCTTAATCACTTGTTCTTCTAGAAATATGGCTTCAATAGAAAGGCAACTTCAGTTGTGTCTCAATAAGGTTGAAAAATGGGCTGATGAAAATGGTTTTAAGTTTTCTAAAACTAAAACTGTTTGTATGCATTTCTGTAATAAAAGAAAACTTCATCCAGACCCAACATTAATAATATACAATTCACATATCCCTGTTCTTTCACTAACTAAGTTCCTTGGTGTAATCTTTGACAATAAACTTAATTTTAAAGCTCACATTAATTATATTCGTCAGAAATGTGAGAAAGCCATGAACCTGCTCAAAGTAGTTTCAAAAATGGATTGGGGAGCAGATAGAAGTGTTTTAAAGAGACTTTATCATGCATTTGTTATCTGGAATGGAATATGGTTGTGTTCTTTTTAGCTTCTGCTCGTAAGCCATATCTTATGAAATTGGAATCCATTCAAAACCAGGGCTTAAGAATATGCCTAGGAGCCTTCAGGACTTCTCCAGTGTAAAGCTTGTATGTAGAGGCAAATGAACCACCCTTGTATTTAAGGTTTGATAAATTATGTATTCAGTATGCTTTGAAATTGAGAAGTAATCCTGACAATCCAGCTTATGATGTTGTTCTTCACCCCCAGTATTATGATCTTTATGATAAGAAACCATCTGTAATAAGATCTTTTGGGCATCGTGTAGAGGATGATTTGTCTGCTGTCTGTCCTCAGCTGGATCTAATTCAGACTATGTCATTGCCAGATGACCCATCCTGGACTATACAGAAGCCTCACATATATTTATATCTCACCCATCAAAGGAAACATCTTGCTGATGATTGCATGTTTCAAAGTCTATTTGCTGATTTAAAAAGCTGTTATTCTGACCATAGGGCTATATATACTGATAGATCGAAGGCAGAAAATAGGGTTGCTGGAGCTGCTACATCTAATAACCTCAGTACCCAGGTCAGACTTCCTGGCAATGCTAGTATATTCACAGCTCAATTACAGGCTCTTAAAGTGTGAAAAATTGTGATGGGGATTGTTTTATTATATTTTCTGATTTTTATCTAGTCTACAAGCTCTCGATAGCAACAATTGTGATCATTCTTTTAATCAAGATATTTTAAAACTTTTTAATTACTTTTGTTCAGTGAATAAGAAAGTTGTTTTAGCTTGGGTTCCAAGTCATATAGGCATAAAGAGCAATGAAAAGACACATAAGCTTGCCAAACAGGCATTGAATTTTAATGTTTTAGACTTGAAAGTCCCCTATACAGACTTGAAAGTGAATGTAAATAGTGTTTTTAAACAAAAGTGGCAAGCTCAATGGAATGTGTGTCCTGATAATAAACTATTCCAAATAAACCCTACTGTTTGAAATTTTTATGTCTGGACGGGTTTATCTCATAGGGAGGAAATAGTTCTAACTCGAGCCCCATATAGGACACACCTATTTCACACACAGTTTTCTGTTGAAAGGTGAAGATATGCCCTGGTACATTCCATGTCATTGTCCTGATACAGTGAAATATATGTTATTAGACTGTATCAACCTACGTGACACTAGAATGAAATATTATAGAGATGTGAATAAAAAGATTTATTATATGCAAATGTTTTTAATATTCTGAGCTATCTAAAAGAATGTGGTTTGTTTTATAAATTTTACTTCCTTAACTTATTCTGTGTTTTGTATTAAGTTAATTTATTGAGATTTTTCTAGTCATGTACATCTTTTTCTTGTCATATTTGTTTTGCAGTTTTGTGTCCTTTATTTTCTTTACAGTAATTGTTATTTAGTTGTGACCCAATCTATGTTTTATTTTGTCATTCTTTTTCTCTTTAGATTATATTTAAATATTGATTTCTTTTTTGTTTTTAATCTATATATATAGTCATGTGTTTTATTTGTGTTTTTTGTATATGTTTCTATACATTTCTAGTCAATTTCTATGAATTTGTGACTTGGCCTTTTTGCCAATCATTATTTATTTGTATATATTTGTTTTTTTGTTGTTGTAAATATCAGTTATGTTATTTATTATTCATCATTTTAGTGCAGTATAACACATAAGCGTTTTTGCACTTAAATTTTAACTATCTATCTATGAACAAATAGAGAGAATTGTCTGAGCATACTCTATCAGGAAAATCATTCCAAAATCTTTGGAGCATCATATGCAAAGCTGAGGCAAAAATGCTAAGTAAGCATATATACTGATGAGGCAAAGTGTGGGACCTGAAGCAACACACTATCAGCTTGACTTCCATGTGTATTGTACATGCTATGTCTATAGGTTTTAGAAAAGGTTCAAAATATTTTGGATAACCATTTGTAAGAACTTGTACACCAGTAATACAATACTGAGTGATGAACCTGCCACGGTAGGTACACGCAATGTCCAATAGGCAGCCAATAAAGTCTTTCTAGCAGGAGTGATATGCAAGTACTTGGTGGTATTGGTAATGATTCCAGTAAGACTGTTCTGGTCACATTGCAGCTTACAAAGATCAAGAGCAGAGAAACTTTTAAACAGGAATTACAAATGTCAACTACCAACCAAAACATTTGCATAAGGGCAGTATCACTTTTTGACATCACATAAGCGGATTCTCAACCTGTCAAAGACCGGAGCCATATTCTTGTGTGTAAAATGAACACATAAATTACATATCATCTACATAAAAGTAGACACTTATGCCAGGATGATTTTGAATAACTTTCTGAGGGGAGTAGTATAATAAAAAGAGAACTGGACTAATATAAGGACAGAGTCATGTTCTAGAATGTTTATATCATCAGCTTCACTTTGATTTATGTTGTGTTTCACTGGTAACCAATATAGCTTAATTGTGGGGTGATGTGTTCATCAGAGTCACTATATTTACCTACCTCTACATGACATTGAATCCAAGACCTCTATTTTTCTGGGAAGTGTTACCCACTAGGCCATAGATATATAAAGTATTGTATCTTCTTACTTAGATAATTATTTTCTTCACCGTTTACACCAATATAGCCTGGAACCAGGATTTAAATAGGCTTTTAGTAAGGCAGCTGTTACTCCAGCAACTTGAATAATACTGTTTATATTTGATATATTTAAGAAAAAATTATAAACAAATAAATAAATAAAATTTGAAGATAAACAGATTATAACTTTTTCATTTGAGAAGACTAATTGAAATTGAAGTATCATTCATGAACACAATTTATTTTGGTTTTGTGTATGTTAATTATAAATCCATCAAAATATGCAGCTAGTCGTAAAAGATAGCAAGGACCATAAATGGTTAAGAAAAAGCACCAGAGGATATATGACCTTTTGAATAATTGCAAAAATTGAAATGTGCCTTTTAATAAGAAAACCGCAGCAGGTTACATGTATTGCATATTTTAAAATTTCCATCAATTAAAATTTAGATGTGGTTTTACCATTATCAAAGAATAATTAAGTTTTCTTAATCTGTTTGTTGTAGGATAAATAAAATAAATTCTTGTCAGGACAAATGAGTGGAAGAGAATAGCTTTTACCCTAAATAGATGTTTTTAAAGTTTACATGTAAACATAGACTGAAGCATGAACTATGATTCAATTAGGAGTGTGACTCACACATTTAGAATGATATAATTATGCTAATTATATTATTTAAAATATGCAATGCAGCTGTAGTAAAATTATGAAAATGTACACATAAACAATTTACTTTTTCACCTGAGAAAAATAATTTACATTAAAATGTCAATAATGTACATTGTCAGTCAATCATGTCAGTATTATGAATATAAACATATAAATTCATTAAAATTTATTGTTCAACTGACAAAATATGAAGCTTGTAAAGGTTCTGTACATGTTGCAACTTGTACATATCAGCCAGTTACTCTATGATTAGCTACCATGTCTGTCATTGGTCCTAGTGCTTCGAAATGTGGAATCAACTGTTAGGAAATCATGGCCTACAAACGATTTGCAAGTGTGAAATTTGACCTTTGACCTAGATGGGGGTCAACATACTTAAAAGGCCTCATATCTCCCTTATTGTTGGTTCTCAAGCTTCAAAGTTTTGAAAACAACCTGTCAGAAATCATGGCCTGCGTATCTTTTGCAAGTCTGAAATGTGATTTTTGGCACATGCTTCATTGTCAAGTGGGGTCAACGTATTAAAAAAGCCTCACATCTCCCTGATTATTGGTTGCGGAGCTTTAAAATGTGAATACAACATAAAATAAATCAGTGTTCTTTAGCAAATGTCAGAATGTGAATACAAGCTATAGCAAAACATAGCCTGCCAATCTTTTGTGAGTTTCAAATTTAACCTATGCTTCAAGGTCAAGTGGGGGTCAACATACTAAAAGGGCTTTATGCTCCCCTTATCATTGACTCAAGATCTTCCAAATGTGAAAACAACCTAGAGGAAGTCGTGTCCTGTGAATCTTTTGAAAGTGTTGAATTTGACCTCTGATCCCTGCTTCAAGGTTCAGCTGGGTCATCATATTGATAAGGGATTTTATCTTCCTTATTATTGGTTCTAGAGCGTTCAAATGTGAAAACAATCAGTAGGAAATCATGTCCTGTGAATCTTTTGCAAGTGTTAAATTTTATCTTTGACCCCTGCTTCAAGGTTCAGTTGGGTCATCCTATTGAAAGGTCTTTTATCTCCCTTATTATTGCTCCTTGGGCTTTGAACACCATTTCATGCTTAGACTACCTCAATTCTTGTTTAATACCCCAGTGGGTGACAAACACCGTGGCAGTGGTCTTGTTGCAGAGTAAAGCATTCAAGGCCATCAAACAACACCTCTATTAGAAATACCGGACATAGGAGCCCATAATTTAAGTTCTTCAAATCTCCTCTTTTGACCATAAAGTTCACGAATCACAAACATTTTTCTTCTTCTGAGTCTAAACTATCTGCTGTTAAAGAATCTCTGAACCTCCCCTCACTAACCAAGAGAGAGCAGATATGTCAAACAAAACATAAAGAGTGCTCAGAGGAATGTTGTTGCCAGAGGAAGGACCAGAGAAAAAAAATAGCAGGCTCGGTAGTCAGTGTAGGTATCTTGGGTTCAAACCAATAGTAGGTTTGTGTGCTTCTCTCATGTGATCCTGGTGTTTGAATAAGGGCTAAACTCATGCATGTCAGTAGAGGATTTTAACTGCAGGACTTGCTTCTTTTGAATTTTGAAGTGACAATAAAGTACTTTGTTTGTATGCCTATCTGCCAAAGCAAGATGGTCCTCGGTTGCCTAATGGGTTAGCAGGTTTGGCATCTAATTACAGGCTGTTGCCTCTGTGTGGGTTCAACTCCCACAAGTGATATTGCGGAGAACCTGTCCCAATATGACCCCGGCTGTAGAACGGGATGTAAACCCCAACTTTGACCTATGGCCAAAGCCAGAGGAGCACTGATGTCCACAGGAGTCTTAAAATAATACTTTTTAATTTCATCCTTCTAAGCACATTTATATTTGTTAATTCCTGATATCTGGGCAAGACAAAACATTCTGGGTATTCCTGTACATCCAAATGAGTAACTACCAGGTAAGGACATTCTCAGCTCTTGCAATGGCAAGTTTCGTCTTTCTGTGGTCAATTGGGTTTCAATAAAAAAACTTTGTATCAGTCGAAGTGGCAAGACCATAATAATTAATTATAAAGTCAATTGGTATTTGACATTAAACATGTCGCTCCAGCAGAATTAGGCTACTTAAACATTTTTCAGTGCAGAATTGATTGAACAATTATTTGGGATTCATATCATTGGAATTACCTGGGTTTAAGACTGCTTGTAAATACATTATACTCACATCATGATGTGTAAGGATAAAGAAAACGGTGCATAGTACTTCAAAACTGTAACTAGACCTAGCGCATCAGAGAACCGATTCAAATTGTATCCACCAGAAACAAAACTCACCAAAGCCAATCAACCATCGCTCTTGAAGGAGGAGCCCAAGGTAAAATCTGACCACATCAAGAGATTCTTAGCCCATGATTTCCTATAGGTTGATGTGACATTGCAAACCTCTAGGAACACGAATAAGTGAGTTATAAGCACTTTTAAGTTTGGCCATCCTCATTTGACCTTGAAAGAGGGGCCAAAGGTCAAATCTGATCACATCAAAAGATTCCTAGCCCATGATTTCCTATAGGATGGTTTACCATCCCAAACCTATAGGGCCAATAATAAGCGAGTTATAAGCACTTTTAAGTTTGGCTATCCTTGTTTGACCTTGAAGGAGGGGTCCAAGGTCAAATCTAACCACACCAGAAGATTCCCTGCCCATGATTTCCTGTAAGTTGGTTTACCATCCCAAACCTGTATGACCAATAATAAGCGAATTATAAGCATTTTTAAGTTTGGCTATCGTCGTTTGACCTTGAAGGAGGGGTCCAAGGTCAAATCTCACCACATCAAAAGATTCTCAGCCCATGATTTCCTATAGGTTGGTTTCACAATGCAAACCTCTAGGACCAACAATAAACGAGTTATAAGCACTTGGCTATCCTTGTTTGATCTTGAAGGAGCAGCCCAAGGTCCAATCTGACTACACCAAAAGATTCCCAGCCCATGATTTTCTATAGGTTGGTTTACCATCCCAAACCTCTAGGACCAATAATAAGCCAGTTATAAGCACTTTTAAGTTTGTCTATCCTCGTTTGACCTTGAAGGAGGGGTCCAAGGTCAAATCTGATCACATCAAAAGATTCCCAGCCCACGATTTCCTATAGGTTGGTTTACCATCTGAAACCTCTAGGACCAATAATAAGCGAGTTATAAGCATTTTTAATTTTGGCTATCCTCGTTTGACCTTGAAGGTGGGGTCCAAGGTCAAATCTGACCACACCAGAAGATTCCCAGCCCATGATTTCCTATAAGTTGGTTTCACAATGCAAACCTCTAGGACCAATAATAAACGAGTTATAAGCACTTGGCTATCCTTGTTTGATCTTGAAGGAGCAGCCCAAGGTCCAATCCGACTACACCAAAAGATTCCCAGCCCATGATTTTCTATAGGTTGGTTTACCATCCCAAACCTCTAGGACCAATAATAAGCCAGTTATAAGCACTTTTAAGTTTGTCTATCCTCGTTTGACCTTGAAGGAGGGGTCCAAGGTCAAATCTGATCACATCAAACGATTCCCAGCCCACGATTTCCTATAGGTTGGTTTACCATCTGAAACCTCTAGGACCAATAATAAGCGAGTTATAAGCATTTTTAATTTTGGCTATCCTCGTTTGACCTTGAAGGTGGGGTCCAAGGTCAAATCTGACCACACCAGAAGATTCCCAGCCCATGATTTCCTATAAGTTGGTTTACCATACCAAACCTGAATGACCAATAACAAGCGAGTTTTAAGCACTTTTAAGTTTGACTATCCTCGTTTGACATTGCAGGAGGGGTCCAAGGTCAAATCTGACCACACCAAAAGATTCCCAGCCCATGATTTCCTATAGGTTGGTTTACCATCCCAAACCTCTAGGACCAATAATAACCGAGTTATAAGCACTTTTAAGTTTGGCTATGCTCATTTGACCTTGAAGGAGGGGTTCAAGGTCAAATCTGACCACATCAAAAGATTCCCAGCCCATGATTTCCTATAAGTTGGTTTCACATTGCAAACCTCTAGGACCAATAATAAACGAGTTATAAGCACTTTTAAGTTTGGCTATTCTTGTTTGACCTTGAAGCAGGGGTCCAAGGTCAAATCTGACCATATCAAAAGATTCCCAGCCCATAATTTCATATAAGTTGGTTTACCATCTCAAACCTGTATGACCAATAAAAAGCGAGTTATAAGTACTTTTAAGTTTGGGTATCCCCGTTTGACCTTGAAGGAGGAGCCTAAGGCAGTGTTGATTCTAGGAATTTCAACGATCCCCCACCACTGCACAAATTGTGGGGGAGGGGCTAAATATTCTGGGGGAAGACTTCATGATGAATTTTAAACTAATGCAAAATACTTTTACAGTTTATTTAGCCTTTTTCTTAACAGTGGACACCTGTTATTGGTCAAGGCCACTTGGCTAACCAGCCATTTAGAAAAGTAAATGTAACTTCATAGTCTGGCCAAATAAAAATAAAACCCAAGCCTATTGCCTTTTTATCAGTAAATACCCATCTACCAGTGAACACCTGCCTTATATTTTTTCTTGTCAAGGACAAATGCTTCTATATGTCTACAAAATGGGCGTTCTCTGATATTTCAAGTTTGTCATACAAACAGCCTATAATACAGATATATAATCAAAATAAAACACTTTCAAAAAAGGTTGAACAGCATAATCAAAACATTAATTAATTGTGCTGTATGTCCTTTGGATAATTTTTTTTGAAGACATAAATTTATTTATTTATTTAGGCATTTTTTTTCACTCTCAACACTGTACAGTTCATATTACGACAGGTAGTCTTGTGGTCAGAGGCAACCAGTACATACAGCTGGTTAAGGTTCTGTACTGTAAACTGCAGACCATCAGTAAGCAACTACCGACTTTACCACATAAGGTCCGGGTTTGAACCGCTGACCTAAGAGGTGGGAGGCGAGTATTACCCTGGCCCCTGAAGAAGACACAAAGCTGACAATAATAAATTTTAAATATTTTCTAAAGCATGGGCATTAACTGGTAGAAAACCACTAGGAATATAGAAATAGAATTTAAAATCAAAATATTGATTTTGGGTATTTACTGGTAGATTGCCAGTACTGTACACATGTACTGCTTGGTGCCATATCATGGCACAAACCTCATCTTAGCCCAAAACAGAAGAAAGAATATTTATTGTTGTATGATTGCCATCAGTAAAACTCATGCACTTTCGCATACCAAGTATGGAGTTGGATGCGACGATCCCAATCCAGACTACTGTCAGTGACAGGGTGGTTTTTCCTGCCTCCATTTTTAATGTAACCATCCAATGTACACTTATTTTTATGTTTTTGGGAGTAATACACCTAAATATTGTCTGTAGCACATAATATATTTGAGATCTTTCAAAAATGCAAACGATTACGAAACCACATTGTCAACAAGCGTTATTCGAGACGTATTTCGACAGAAAAATCAAAACCTCCACAAACTCTCGATCCGTGCAGTGTTTGGATTTTCTAGATCTCTCGTTTTTTCGCTTTATATATTTCCCGCATCGCCTTGCAAGCTACGTGTTCTCGTATAATTTGGTAGCCACAGACTTCAATAAAATCCGCGTTTGTAGACGAATTAATGTGCGATCCTGCGTAAAACGCGTCTTAGAAGCAACACTGTAAGGTCAAATTCGACCACACCAAAAGATTCCCAGCTCATGAATTCTTACAGGTTGGTTTACCAACCCAAACCTCTAGGACCAATAATAAGCGAGTTATAAGCACTTTTAAGTTTGGCTTTCTTGTTTTACCTTGAAGGAGGGGTCCAAGGTCAAATCTGACCACACCAGAAGATTCCCAGGCCATGATTTCCTATAAGTTGGTTTACCATCCAAAACCTGTACGAGCAATAATAAGCCAGTTATAAGCACTTTTAAGTTTGGGTATCCTCGTTTGACCTTGAAGGGGCCAAGGTCAAATCTGACCACACCAGAAGATTCCCAGCCCATGATTTCCTATAAGTTGGTTTACCATCCCAAACCTGTATGACAAATAATAAGCGAGTTATAAGCACTTTTAGGTTTGGGTATCCTCGTTTGACCTTGAAGGAGAGGTCTAAGGTCAAATCTGACCACACCAAAAGATTCCCAGCACACGATTTCCTATAGGTTGGTTTTCCATCCCAAACCTCTAGGACCACTAATAAGGGAGATATAAGCACTTCTCATGACTGAAAAAAAAAAAGCCCGTGGCGGCCTTCTTGTTTTTCAAAATGAGGCCAAAAATATTTCCAGTCAAGATTTGGTAATGAGGAACATATCCTGCAAATAATTTTTTTTTCGTTATAGCGGTAACAGTGAAATCTCTGCAGTGGCGTGAAATCCATAGTATCTACCAGATGCTATCCGGTGGATACAATTAATGCTTGACTATAGGAGAGGGTTATTGTGATCAGTTTGTGTCTGTCTTTCTGTCTGTGCACCATTTTGCCCTTATAACTCTAAAACTATATCATCAATCGAGCTAAAATTTGGGCAGATAATTCATGTAGTACAGACAGATTCTCCCAAATTTGGTGTAATTTGTTTGAAAATTAAAGTCAGGAGAGAGTTTTTCTTATTTTTGATTGGACATATACAGTGAAATCTGCTACTGTTCATCACATACATAACAAATAAATATCATGACAGGATTTTGTCATTCGTCAAATGGACTCTCTTGTGACTTAAATAATGTGTAGTACATCCTAATTATGTCACTCCATTCATTTTTTCTTTGCGAGGATATTTGTCAAAGGAATATGAATAGCATGAGTGCTGTTTTCTTTAATATTTTGGAAACCATGTAATCTACAAATATAGCAATACTGCTCAGAAGAGATTGCAAATGAAAATAGCTTTCACAAGCATTTAGCACCAAAGTATTTTGGTCACTATCTTCCTACACAGTTAAAATTTAAATAATGGGCAAGAATGCTTTATAACACTCGCAAGTCGGGTCACATCCAGTCAAGCATTCTGCTCTCTCCAAGTGCATCTTGTTTAATATGCAACTACTACTTCTCAACAAGGAACAACAAAAACCAAGAATATGTATAATACTGATTTTATTGATAAAGAATTGTACAATTTGTGCCAAGTGGCCAGAATTAAAACAAAAGACAGGAGTGAAATATTTCACATCAAAACCCATTTTATACTAAAGCAAATCAATGTAATCAAACAACTTTTAACTCTCTCAAAAAGGAGAAACTGAATATATTCATAAACTAATACATATAATACAATAATTACTAATTTAACAAAGACATATTGACTAAAAGAATGCATCAGCTAAATAATCAATACACATATGAAACATGCAAAACCAGTACACATAATTGTCATTACCTAGGACATATAATAGTAAACCTCTTATTAATGCACTACTAGGATGAAAACAAAAGAATAATAAATAGTCTACAATAACAAACCTAGGGCTAACTGAAAGTGGCAATGCTCTATATAATACTCTTGGAAATCACGAAAGAGTGACAATCTTTGAGGCTATGCATAGTACATGTATCTACTGGTCAAAACATACATTTGACTATCTCAACTTTACAATGACATATCCAGATGATAGACAACTATGAAAATCATTCTAGCTGAACTTAAACTAACTCCAAAGAATTTGCTACACTAGAGAAACGATTGAATTTATTGAAATTTAGTCCCCTTCCAATTTGGTCGTTAACGCAGAGGTAGAGACATAAACCAAGTAAATGTATGTTGCAAAGAATTGCCCAGGGTCTAAAATGGAAAGATCAGGATTTAGGCATCATTTAACACAACCTTAATTTCCACATACATGTACTTTACACTGAAGCATGTAAACCATAACCTCCAGTCCTGGATACCAGCAGGCTATTTATCTGGTTGATGTTTTGCGGTTTCATAATGTTGATCCTACCATGACATACATAAGGTCTAGAAAATCAACTGACCTATAAATTGACATATCTTGACAAGTGACACATCAACAGGCTGGTTACACATGTTAGGCAATTATTAAGTATAATTATGTATGACCTTAACCAACCATTTGTTTTTGAAACTTTCACTCAAATTCTGTTTTATTTTCAAAAATTTCAGTGCTCCACTTTGTATGAATTTTAAGTACTGAATTGTCTGGCCGTCCGAGATCCTCTGAGGCTGTCTATCCTTAGTGACGTCAATGGAATTTTGATTTTACATATTTTAGTTCTATCATATTATAGCCAGAACGACAAGGGCTGTTTAAATAGCAGCATTTTATTATTCTGTCATATAGGATTGTAAAATGAAAGTTTTAAAATATTTCATTGATCTAAAAAAAGAACTGAATACTAATGAACAAAATCAATGTACAGGGAAAGGAGAAAAGATATCAATTCTTTACAATTAATTACAGTTCCACTGACAACATAGAACTGCAAAACATCAACTAGATAAATAGCCTGCTGGCACAGGATAAAGACATACAAGAATATTTGAAACAACCTTGATTAAAATAACTTCTACATTAAGGAAATAAAGTACGTTTGTCTGTATAAAATACCTGTATACAATAAAGCAAAAAAAAAAAGAGAATGACTGAACAAAAATATACACCAATATATCATATTAAGCAGATACACATTTTTCTTTACAGACAAATCCCAAAAAAATAACAGAAATAAGGGATGATGACTGAAATCCCAGACCTCAAAACACATTCCACGAAAAAAGGTACCCTATACTTGTCATTTACAGCTTACCTACATATACTGTAGCAGTGAAACTTTTAAGAATTTTCAAATTTTAAGAAAATTCATTGAAATTGGTTTTCACTGCTTTTCAGATTCTACTAAGGAGATAATAAAGAAAAATTACTAATAATTTGCACAACGTTTTGTCTCCTTATATCTATTAAATAGCTAGACTTTTACAATAATAAATGGTACATATCACTCAAATAATGAATCATTTTTACCCCTATTTTTTTTCAAACCATGAGATTAATGCCCTGCATTTGCTGGTTGCAATTGATTTGTACAGGGATCTTTTTTAGGTGTGCCTACCACTCCCAGGAGAGGGCATTCCTCACGTATTACTGTCAAATAAACTGATATCCTCATGAAAGTAATGAAATCAATGAAGGAATGGGTTATTCTGTCAGATAATAGATATTACACTTCTATTATCGGCTTCTCTCGTGTGCACAGTTACAATTACTGCAAAGGTGCCGAAAATACAACTGTAATACCTAAAATATGTCACAATGTGATGTCAACCATATAAAAATACATATATGGAAGCAAACAATTAAAATGAATGTTTCAGTAAAATAATAATGACCAGTCCTATTCATGATCACAAATATACGTTGAGTCATGCTGAAAATTTCAATAAAAAGAGACTCTCCATAGATTGAACATTCCTTTTCACTAAAATTGAGCCATAACTTGGCAACAGTATGTATCTAAGAGAGATTGTCAATCATTGTTGAAAAAGTTTTAAAGACAATTTCCAACAAATTCATGAAAAACGTGACATATTTTCAAAGAAAAGAAAGTATGATTTTAACTAATCTTATCCATCAGAAGAGTGGTGGAGAGACCCAAAAATATATCTGATCTAAATTGGTTAGGCAAACTTTAATTATCATGTATTTTTAGAAAGCTTGGGTTTCCCCATTAAGCCAACTAGGTTTTTCATCTCTTGGAAAAAGTTTCAAAAATGTACTTTACACACAGTTAATATATAGCTTAAGTAACCATTGCTGACCTAAAACAATAAATTCATAAATAGTTTACAAATACCTTTTAAAAATTTCTTCATAGGACAGCACAATACTGTTACAATGGACGAACAATAACATAGAATGTAAACTTTCCTTTTGTTTCCCTGCAAAAGACGATGAATAGTATTGCGGGAAGGAATAGAAAAATACTGTATATATACATGTATATCTACCTCCCACACACACACCCCCTGGTATATATGTGTATCTGCCATGTTTCCAAATCTTTTCAATTAACACTTTGGTAGTTAAGGCATCACAAACACATGTTCTAAAACAGTAACAACATATGGTTCACTTGCATCTTGGAAGACAGTCACTATTCATAGGCACTGAATTATCCACACAGTTTATTGGTGTATTGCATTTTGTAAAGAGAAAGAATAAATGTCTTTCCTGCAGTAAACATGACATCAAAAACAGAGATATGAGCACCTTTTAACTTCACACAACAGAGTTACAACAGTTTCATTGCTATGTATAATTTCACACAAAACCTTTGGTTCATTTAAACATTTGTGAGAGGTTTTATTCTCATAAAAATCTAGACCTGGAGTAGGTAACCCGCTACAGTATGTAAATCGTAACCCACACTTAAAAAGTGAGTAGAATAAAAATTTTGAAATTCATCAGAATGTGTGAAAATTGCCACCGGCTGATACCCTGGGGATACCCTGTAAAAGTAAGACAAACATAATATGTCCACCCCTGCTGCAGGGTGAACATAATAATCGCAATTTGTACAACTTGTGCATCAGGTGAGGTCAGATACCGATTGTAATCCCAAAATATCAACAAATGTATAAAGATATTCCTACAAGTCGAAGAAATAAAAGGGGATTTTCCTCACTGGCCATTTTCTCATAATGTGATTATTTTCACATTTCACACATTAACAGGACAGAAAATTTGATGGAATTTTGTAAACAGATCTGATTAATGGTTTTAAAATGTGCAAAAAAAAATTGATGAAAAGGTTCAGCAGTTGCAAAAATTAATGCAGGGGATTCTTTTAAATGATCTTTTATTTACATACTGTGACAACTATTTTATTGTACATTTTTCAATTTGCATTTATAATTTGCACTTCTATTAGAACAGAAACAACATGCAAATATGTGTGAAAAATGGTTTATTTGATCTCTGAAATCACATGACACTGTTTGTAGTAACATGTACAGTATCAGTGATTTAATTCTGAATATGTAGAAGTTTGTTACTTTGTTAAGTAAGAATAAATTTGAAAACAGGTATTTGGTTAACTTCAAATAAATAAGTTACTTTGTTAGTTTCAAATAAATTATAATACTTCAATTGATGACTAATAACTGTTTTATAATAATTTACTCAAGTACATGTACAGAGAAATACTTACATGTATGCTATGTTTTTAGTTTAAATTACATGTATTCGATTCTGGCATTCTTTAAATATGTTAGACGTACATAGAAAATGAATATTGAGTTGTATGTTAATGCCAAAGTGCAAATAATTAAATAAGATTACTGACACAATCTACTTTGCGAAAAATCGTAGCCACATAGGCTTTATGTGTGACGTTATGGGTTTAAAAATAATTAAACATTCATTATATTTCCTAAAACTGGAAACAAAATAAATGTTTAAAAACAGTTTATACAAACAAATAATTACCTGGGAACTTTAAATGGTCAAGCATTCAACATAAACTTTTCATTTCTAGATTCATGTTGTTGCAATTTCTTATTGATTAAACTACTAGATCTGTCAGAACTATTTTTTTATCCATTTACTGAAATATTACTGTCTGTTGAGTAATGAAAAGTACTAGGGAACCACAACTACTTGTCGTCCTAGCTTTATAATGGACAGTCTAACCTACACAATTATTTATATAATCAACTCCTCACAGAGGTAAATCTATGCACATGCATATATGGCATATAATCACATACATATATGACATATAACGTTAGCAAATCTGGAGAAACATTGTAATTTCTGTAATAACTTCTACCTATCTAATATTTGCCTTCAATATAAATGTTACAGTAAATATGTGAAATTAGTAAACATGTTTGCAGAAGGTTTCAATAAATGGTGAGTAAATATGCATATTCCCTGAATTTTTCAGTACATACGCATACTTAATAGTGTTTTTGTTCAAGTAAACACATATTTATTGAAGTCATCTCAAAGACTTTAAATCTTAAATAGTTGAATGTTACCTGCTATGTCTTAATCAATAAATCAGCAAGTTTATACATTTCATCAAATATTTGTCAAATTTTGATACCTTATGTATAAGGGACATCAAGCATGCTATTATTATTAAGATATATTTCTTGCTCAAGAACTGAATTTCACTGCAGTTTTAACAATAAAATTCTTTTCCAACAGTGTGACTGTTCTTCTTCACTTGTTAAAGGTCACCAATAAAATTTAGATGTATAATTGGGGTTGAATAAAATCTCCCTTTAATGTTGTCTCCTTAATAGAGGAAGCCACACTATAACCATAGATGGCTTAGATGGCTTAAAAAGGATTACGCCCCTTTGAAAAAATACAATGAAATCAAATTAGTGTCTGACTGGCCTTTTCATTGTTTCTAAGAACGATTCTCTGATCAAGTAGCCAGTATCTACATTAAAGTCCTATATCTACCAGAAAATGGCAAAATATTAAGCTTTGATTGAAATAAAATTGAGAAACCACTAACTGATAACCTCTGGTTAACAAAAGATTCTCAATGAATACATATTTGTTTGGTTGTAAATCATTTTGTCAAAAATGATAAGGTAAAATTTCTGTTGAAAGAAACTATAGTTAAACTTTTGAAACTCAAAAAGTTTTACATTAAACCAAATTTAGTATTTCTAAAACTTTTTATTTATTTCCGATAAAACAGATGTTTTATGTATCAATCACATAAAAAAATGGTGGTGAAAACTTAATTTTTAATCATTTATAGGGATGTCATAGGTCCTTAGTAGCTGTGGGATTGAAAATAACATAAGGTTAAATTAAATACATGTATCTACTGAAAGCAGATACCTAAAGTTTGTAAACTTAATCATTTAAAAGTCTAATGCTATTTCTTCAACATCTGCAGTGTATGTACTGTAAAATTAACTAAGCTTGGTATGTTCTAACAATGATTAAAATAAAGTAAAATGCTCCAATCAAATGTGTATTTTGGTTTACAGTTTAATATTTATACATTTACAACTAGTGAACAGGAGTTTCATTTTACATATTTACTGTAACTCAACGAGTAAACTTATGAATTAATACGGGTCATAAATCAGTAAATACACATATGTAGAAAATTTTTAGAAAATAAACGTATTTTGTTTTACTGACCAAATCAGTAAATAGGCGTATTTGTACTGGTAATTTCAAATATTTACTGTAATAAATATGCTTGCATTAATAAATTTTTGTTTTTATAAATGCCCCCTTTAGGCAAAAATGCACCAACCCAGGGTTAATTATTACAGAACTTACGGTATTTCTTTACTATGAAAATAGTTGAGTTATTTACAATTTCCACACAAATATTAAGATTCTATCACATGGTGAAAGGCACTGCTACACAGGTACAGATTATAATAATAGGTATATATCTGGTCAACCTTTGTACTTCAATAACGTGTGTCTTTACAAATACTGTGGATCTCATAGCATAATGACTTGGCACCAGAGATATCAACAACAACGATGAAACAAATGTAAGAAAACCATTGGCATATACAGTAACATCCTTATTTCCAACAAGTTAATTATAATAGTCTCTATTGGGTACATTGTTTGTCAATAATGGTGATATATATTGTTTGGGACAGGGTTGCCAATACTGACGTGCAAAGACTCTTCACTAGACAATATTACCCCCACCATATCAAAAAATATTAAAATACTTTTAAATTCGATATCCACATCAACGCAGACAAAGAATGTACCCACTACTAGTCTCTGTGTATAGTAGTAACCACTTTGAAGTCTAAATGTCACAAACTGCTGTTTTGTTGTCCAGATGTATAGATAGAAGTAAGATGGAAACAAATCTAAATCCTTGTTCTGCATACACAGAGTGTATTGTGATAGGAACTTCCATGCTTGAACACATTTGTCCTGAAGGTCAAAAGTTCTCAAAACATGATATTAACTTGAGATGTAACTTACTTAATGATTTGTCTTTTATTACAGTATTCAAAATTAATCCACTAATGGATGGTCACAAATTACTGAACAAATAAAAATAGTAACCATTTTATTGAACAAGATTCAAGAGCATAAAAATCTTCACAATATCTTCAACATTTAGTTTGAAAATCTTATATTCAAAGTGTATTAATGTGATGAACACTGAAATACTGTTCAGTGAATTTGTACTTTAACGCAATCCATATTTGGTCCAACTGTTAATAATGCTCTCATGTATGATTAGCAAAGAAAAAATACATTAGTGCATTGTTGTAATACTTGGGTAAACTAAGAAACCAATCATTACTCTCAAGAATGGAACAAAACTGTCTAAAAAACTCGTAAGGCACTATTTTATCTTAATAATAACAACTGTAAAGAAAATAATGCTTTATGGAAGCCCACTTTCTTCTATGGATAACATAAGAGCACCTTATAATGGTCTACTAATGGAGAGTTAACACAAATTTCTCTCTTTATAGTAAAGCTGAATGAAAACAACTTTGCATCAGTGATTGTCAATATATAAATAAATTTAATAAAACAAATATTCCTACACACTTGTAACATTCTCAACTAGTAGAATAACTAATATATTTATTAACAATCAAAACAATGACAAAAATATATAGTATTTCCAGCAAAAAAAAGTTAAAAGCAAGAAAAAAAGACAAAGAGATAGGCACATTTGTGTACAAGGCACATTATTATTGCTTTTCTTTCACACATAATAATAAACCTGTTGAAATTTCAGCAGCTTCTCCTGTGTTTGAAATGTTTAACAACTTTTTACACTAAATCATTGACCTCTGGTACTGGTTCAATCTGTTGATACTGGTCAATATTTTGTTCACCTGGGCCAAGGTGACGCTTGATGTGAGATTTGCACTTGTCCTTGCGGTAGAAAGTCTTCTTGCAGATGTTACAGGCAAACCTTCTGAGGCCAGTATGAATGGGTCGGTGACGCAACAGAGAGCTCTTGGTGGTGAAACTTTTACCACACTGATGGCATATATAGGCATTGTGCACGGTGAGGGTATGCTGGAGATACCTCACCAAGTCGTTCATTTCTTCATTGCAATACTTGCACTTGAACAACAGTGTGCTATTACCGGAAGTTGCGGCTGTCGCAAGACTTGATGCACCCATGTACTCGGCAATCTCCTCGGCTGTCAGGGTTTCATCTGGTGACCTTCGCCTTCTCCTCTTGGGGTCAAGGCCAAATTTGTCCAACATGTAATCACCTTCTTGTCCTTGAATAACTTTATTGCCTTTTTGTTGTTTCAGGGGAGCATTCTCATCGTACATAATGATATCCTTAACTTTTGTTGTCCCATTGCTAAGATTCTGCCCATTAACACCATAATTGAGACTGTATTGACTTGCCAAACCACTGTCTGGTGAACTTAAGCTATTGTTCGTGAGAGATAAGTTCAATCCATAGGAAGGCAGGCTTGAGATACCATCTACGACGTAACTAGTGTAGGAAGAGTTGTAGACACTTATCGGTGTACTGGTAAGATTAGCACCATTGAGAGCTACGGCCTGAGAAAGGTCTTCACCATCAGAGAATCTCGAATTCTCATCCATTTCCAGAACTTCATCTGGTTCATCCTTCAGATTGATAATGGAGCTACGTGGGGTGCAAGAGGCTGAGCGATCTACCACACGACCCAGTTCTACATTGCCAGGTCTCTCATCTATAACAAGATTGCCAGATTCTCCAAGTGCACTGGAGTGTTTCTCTGCATTGCTAAAATCTAAGGCCTCTTCTTGTTCTACATCTTCACTGGCATCAGTAGGTGTGGCAGCTCCATTGATATTTTCATGATTCGGCACATTCATTTCAATGGGAGGTGAATCTGGTTCCACAGTGATGGGTATAGGGAGATTGTTTATGCCAATCTGACTGGGCACAGGGCTACATGTGCCAGATCTGGGGGATACATCAGATAGGAATCCTCCCGTACTGATGCTCTTCACTGGAGACTGACCAAGTCGCATCTGCTGCCTGAAGTGAGCCTGAGCCTGTAGAAGAGCTCTGATACTTGCTGAACCAGATGGCTTACTGGGTGTAGAGGTTGTAGGTATACTACCATATGGCGTCATTCGGTATGGAGACTCCTTCTTTCCTACAGGATTTACAGGAGTGGTACCTCCAACTGCTGCCATAGCTGCATCTGCGCCTTGTTCCAAAACTTGCCTCATGATGGAGACATTTGAAGGTGTGGTCTCAGAAGTGGAAATAGCCTGAGATGCAGAGGAAGTATTCTTTGTGTCTTTTTGAGTTTTCACCAGTTCTATGGCTTCCATATCTTCCTCAGGATGATCTGGATCAGTCGGGATAACTGTGAGTACATCCTCATCATCACTGTCTTTACCCTGGGATATCAATTCACCCTCATCAAAAACGTGGTGAACTTTTGTTGGCTTGCGACCTTTACGACCTTGTGACTTTCTCTCTGGGCTGGTGGCCTCCTGTTCCTGCATTGGCTCAATATTTTGGTCATCTTCTATAATAATGCTATCATTTTTCATGTTGACTTTTCTAGCTTTCAAGTTTGCAGCCTCTGATGTGGTACAGTTTGCGGACGAGATAACAAATGGTAAAGCAGAGACAGTTCCATTTGACAAAGAGGCAACTGTTGAAGGGAACTGTTGTGATAAAGGTGGTCCCTGCTGAAACTGGCGACTCAAATTCTGAGCCACGGGGGTAATAGTGATAGGAGTTGGATGAGAGACCGGCAACTGAGGGTGTAAGGCAGCACCTGGCTGATGAGTGACCTCTTTTGCTGGTGTAACGGGTCCAACCCTTTTCAAAGTATTGTTGACTTTCACGACCATTTCGTGTGGCTCATCATCTATGGTCATACAGAGTACACCAAGGATCTGTAGTTTGTTGGAGTAACCCACATGTTCATTGCAAAGCTGTAAAATTGAATGTTGCAACAGTCTTATCACAGTTCTGGCATTTTTGTCCCCGGAAGTGCCCATGTTGAGCAATAAGGCCACTAGCAAGAAGGAGTTTTATTTGTTTAACGTCCTTTGTTTTTTTTTCTGTATGCGAGTATGACAGACTAGTGCACTGAAACATGAACAGGTCACCCTGAAAAACAAACAAAAAAAAATAGAAGCACATATTATATGCAAATAATAAAATCATTAAATATATGCATAATTCTGTAAATATATAATGTGATCTCATTTATATTATTACAAAAAATGGGAAATAATTCAGGGTTCTTATCATTAATCTGCGAAAAAATTGATTAATAAAAAATTTAAAGCATAGATAATTAAAGTTTTAAGATAAAGTTAAAATCTGTTTGAAGATAATTTATCTGAAGTATAATTTAAATAACCGTAGAAGTTGAATTGAAT
Source organism: Sabellastarte sp. h YS-2021 (assembly GCA_964017235.1). Lineage (NCBI taxonomy): Eukaryota > Metazoa > Annelida > Polychaeta > Sabellida > Sabellidae > Sabellastarte > Sabellastarte sp. h YS-2021. Next base: position 160,260,582 of record OZ024927.1, on the reverse strand, counting down.
GAAAATGAAATTAAACACATGTGCTCAGAAGATATACATAAACAGAAATTATATGTCCAAAGACTTGACAACTGATTACAATGAGAGGAAAGAATTATGCACAGTTTGCTACAACATAGAAACACTCGGCAGTACTACAAACATTCACACTAAATGGGTACTCCACAGTATATATCCACACTTTTGTCCATTTTGTGTTTTGAGGAAATTCTGACACCCTTGAAGATCAATATATAAGTATCTATTGCCCATGTGATAACCTTCTACTCTAAAAAACCTAGGAATTTAATCTTACACTAAAGCAAACAATTATGACATATATAAACCCTATGTAATACTTAATCCTCCAGTACAACTTTTACTTGTCATTATTAATTTTTCAACTATCTGTATGAGTACATTATTATTATTCACAGTTCATTTTTATCCTTATAATAATACTCTTGATAGAACAGAATAGGCTGCAGAGTATATACAGTATCTTATCTTTCAAAATAAATACAAAAAGTATACATTTAGAGTACCACTCAGTGTTTTTACAGATTCACAGCTATTATACAGTGAGTTTCCTTATGTTTCTTGTCTAGCAACCTAAATTTTACCAAGTATATATAATTGGTGAAAACATATAGATTGCACTTTAGATACCACTGTCATAGTTGTCATTATTTATTACATATTTTAATATATCATGGGTTACTTTTACTGTAAGTACTTTTAATAGTTGAGAGCAGAAAATGAAGAAAAAAACTTACAAGTACCCAGTCCAATGTACTTCAAATATGGCAATTTATTTCTGTGAACAAATAAGAGAACTGTCAACATATCAGCATTTTATACTTCCAATTACATGGCACACACTGTGTTAAAAAACTTCCTGCATATCCATATTATACATCTCTCCAATGGTCACCCTGGCTCTATATTTTTTATATATTTGCACTGAACTGTTGCTTGCTTGAGACTGGGCCCAGCAGAGTACAAGCCACCTCTATATTAACTGCTAAAAATTCAAGGCTACAAAAACAAGCCTGAGCACACAGTCTGATGTGAAAAAAAAGAGTTCTCCAACATTCAATACACCATTGCTATTGTTTTAATTATGTTCAGCTATTACACTTGGGGCCCTGTAATAGGGATTTGCCAGCTTTATAAAGTCCCTCCCTTACCATTTATGAACCAGACAATAAGGATCATTTAAATTGATTAAGAAGCAGAAAATCCCCCCTAAACATGCTTCAATTTGTCTTCATTAGCTCTTTCTATTCATTGAATTGAAAGGGGGATATTTTAATGTATCCAATCAGTGTTGGATTTAAATAGAAAGCTGAGCATGAGCTATATTTGATACAGTATGAAAGCCCCCTCTCCTTCAATACACAAACTATCCAAGATAACAGATCATCTGGTCTGGCCTTCTGACCCCCTCTGAACAAGCCTGATCACATATTTAGACCTGATTGTGTGAGCTGTATTAAATCAACAATAGGAACTCACACACATATATGCACATAATAACCCTGGGGGTAATAAGAAAAACTCAAAACATTTAATATGCAGCCGATATGTTGATATTTAATGCCTGGAGCCAATTATCTTGTATATCTGCATAATTACCCTGTGTGCTGTTTGATTAAGTGCCAAGCCCTTTTTATTTAATGCAAAACACTGAACACCAACCTCAAAGTTCGCCTCAACATAAAAAGCTACACATTTTCTAGACCATTTTCAACATGTACAAACATATGTATGCTCAAGTCCTGGAGATTAGAACTGGCTGGGTGATAAACTTTGGGGGTGGACCCTCAGATACTAATTTACCATTTGATATACATCATCACATGATCTTGTGATAGAAAACCTACACAGTGGGTTTTCTCTATAGAATTGTATCTCTCTCTATAAATACATATATATCCCCAATTCAAGCTGGGTTTCAACAATAAAATCCCTAATGGGTATTCAATACTTGGATCATGTATCACTTCACATGCTTCTAAGGTTTAAAGTCCACTGTGTCCTATTCATTATGCATGCTTTTTTTTCCTGTTTACTGTCTGTACACTCTCAAACTGTGGTCCCCCTTTTTATCTCCAGTTGCCCCCATGTAACTATTTCATAGATTTTACTGGCTGACAACACCAAAAAAAAACATTGCCAAAGCTCTTGAATGAAGAAGCTGAGCCATTTCCTAAATGTGTATGTCAATGCTAAGCAACTAACACCCACATTTTGATGTGAAGGATATAACATATTGGTATTGTTCAGATATATATATATATATTTTATATTGTACTGCTTACGTCAATATACTTTGTAACATGCTGTATATATTTGCAATTTATCATATTGTAAAAATCTGCATAAAAAAATCCAAAAACATGAACTATATAAATTTAAAAGTATAATTTTATAACAACATGTACCATCCCCTGTGAATCAGATCAAGGCAAAAAGGTCCACAGACCAATTCAAGCTTTAGAAGCCTATTTTTAAGACTTACCTGTTTAGATTAGCTTACCCACCACCATAGTCCTTTCCCCTAGTGGGCACTTGCTGGATTATGACTTTGCTAGGTTTAACGACTGTCCCTTTTTGGATTCCAGCGTTTAGAGGATGTTCATCAATTTTGCGCAGTTCAAATGCTTCTATTATTATTATTGTTAACATGACTAGATGCAGCAGCACACACCCCCCCCCCCCCCCCCCCCCCCCCCAATTATAAATCATGGATTTTTTTTTTGCAAAGTCAAAGTTAGGGTTTTATGGCTACTTTGAACAGCCAGGGTCATATTTATACAGGCCCTCAGCATTTCAGTTATGTGGGTCAAACCCACACAGGGGTGACAGCCTGTGACTGGATGCCATACTTGCTAACCACTAAGCCATCAACAACCCCTCCAGAAGTGTTGTAGTAAGTCTTGGAAATTGAAGTTGGATATAAATCAAGTAGACAGTTTAGGTAAAGTGAACAATTATTTACACAAGTCGGTAATCAGTACCAAATTTTTCAAAGAGTTTTAAATGATTATTACTTTTCCAAAGACTGTGTGACCAGTTTTTGTGACAAATTTTTTTTCTTGTGTCACTTTGTTTCTATGTGATATCCTCTCCATATGCCTTTTCCACCCAACACAGTGAATCATAGCTATTATTATAAGAGCCCACACTGACATATAACCACCATCCCTCCATTGTATACTTTTAACCGGGAGTTTAGACAGCATATTCACCTAACATAGATGCCAATTTTATCCCATTATTATTTTATATTAAATGTTTACTAAGGCAAACATTAGACAATGAAGAAGGCTGAATGCTGACACCAATGCAAGTTTTTTTATATAGCACAAATATCGGGTGACATCAACCATCAGGAAGTAAATAACATAAAACTACCCATTACAATCAAAATATAAATAAGTACGTTTGATTCCAGAGAATCATCTGACTATACTGACAACATATCAGTACGACTGCCAAAGCTGCTTGAAAAATGAAGCAGCTATGGAGTAGTTCCCAAATGCAGGAGAAAAGTGACCATTCCTTTGCCGCTCGGACGCCAAGTTTTTTTTTTTTTTTTTTTAGCAGCAGAATACATTTTATTTTTTCCTTAAACTTGGGAAAAATATACACATGACAAAAATATGACAAAGTAAGTAAAATATTAACAACTCATCAAAAAAATGTTCCATATTTTTTTTTATAATTTACAAATGATATAAAATGATTTTTTAGAAAAATTAAGTGCCAAGAAAATAAGAACAACTTGTATGTTCTCGGACGCCAAGTTGCAGCAATGTGAATTTTAGGTGAAAGGGGAGTGGAGTAAAGGTATGAGGTTAAGGAGGATAAGCTGGCCAGTGGTAACAGTACAAGGCACGTGGAGATTGTATGCCTTCTATTTGTAGAATGTTACTTGAAACCCACACTTAATTCTGCTACCTCATGTTACCTTATCAGAATTTTTATTTTTCAATTAGTTCTAGAAACCCCAGAGAATTCTGTGACCTCACATTTCCTCATTAATATTAACCTCCACTATAGTCCAAGAGGAGGGGGGAATTTTGCAATACTATATAACCAGCCATTCACCCACTCCCATATCTGTACATCAGTCCAAGTAAAATTCCAAGTTGGGCTGGAGTCTGAGTTTTTATGGATATACCAAGCTGTAGGTTGAAAAAGGAATCCTTTGAAAGTACCGGTAATTTCAAGGAAAACATCTTGGTTTGTGCACTGTGAATATAAGATACACCCAGTGTGTGAATAGTCTGAAACACTTGCATCTACCATCAGTGATTTCAGATAGGTACCCTGTGGTCACCATTACAGAAAGATAAGTTTAAGCAAGTTACAGTCCATCCAGCATGATTGTACATTTTTGTCAAAATCAGTATCTTTTTTATAAATCGGTACCCAACCCAGATTCTTTGTCTCTTTTTTAGGAATAAAGTTATTCATCCATACATGATGTGTTATTATACTCTGCAATAAGAATTGAACCCATGACATCAAAGACGAGAGAGCAGTGAGTAGCCCTTTTATCTCAGAGCTCTGTGAGATTTTAATATTCAAATGAAAATAAATTTATTGGAATGAAAATGGGCAAAGATGGCTCTCACTTAACATTGCCCAACTGACCCTTTAACAAAGGTAATATTCGATATGAAATAACTGTAACAGTATTTCATAGGATCTGTGCATGAAATGACATAATTGTTTCTATGTTTTTTTACTAAATCTAAAGTTTGATAAAGAAAGAAGCCTTCCTGACATATTTCTGCAGATTACAGAATACAGACGGGGGATCACACAGTCACTTGAATATTTCTAGGGTAAAAAATTGCACATTTTCCAGGTAGAGACATGAGCACAAGTAAGAAATATATCCCATACTAATGGACAGGTGTCTTTCTGAATAACAGGTGGGCAAAACAGTGCAGAGAGAGAAATACTGAATACCATCCTGTTGGCAGTGGCTAGAAGCTGTATACATAGTGACATGGGCCCCCATAGCCTAGATACATGTACTGCCTTGCCAAATCCCCTATACACATATACAAGCTAAACATAACTTAAGCATTATCTTTTTCTTTGGTCATTCCCTTTACTCTTATCTTATTATAATAGTGGATAACTGGGAGAAATTTCACTGGGGACCACTGAATATCCAAACTGACCTCTGATATATGAACAGTTTTTGTTGCTTTTTTCCTTTGATATCACCCAGTCATTGGTCACATACCCTTGTTATGTTAGCTCTCCTACTTGTAACAGTTCCTGTAAAATCTCAAAAACTAAAGCCAACAAGTAAACACACATCCAAAAATCCCCCAAAACATCCTGTACATCTCATACTAAAAGCCAATATTTAACCTTCCTGTGATAAAAGGAATGCTGGTGGTGTATTTTGGGATGGAGGAAAACACTGAACCCAGAGAGAAAGTGAGTAAGCCTATAAACCTGGGGTGTGGTGGTATTTACTAGTGAATTGCTTGGATACAGCATCTTATAACTTAAATCAACAAATGAGGGGATTTGCTTTTTCCTGTGTAAATTTCCCAATGAAGCTATTTATATAAATATGTATCAATGTATTTCTAAATTCTCTGACAATGACCTCACAACTTGTGATCTGAAATAGACAGTCCGGGGGACATGTGTCATACACACAGCTTCTTCTTCACTATAGAACTGTGAGGTGGCCAGATTAAGACTACCCTAGCTGCCAACAAGCCACCCTGAGTAAGGAGCAGAAAATCTGGCCAGGTATATTTACTTGTTACACAAGGGTAGCAGTTCAGTCACAGTGGCCCGGGGAAGGGCAAACCAAAATAGATCCCTAAATACTTTTACACACAAATACACACACACATACACTAAACTCCTGTACACAGAAAAAAAAGTTTTATCTCAGCTGGCTGTGGGAGGCTGTTACCATGGCAACATCCAGGAATAAAAAGAGCAAGAGGCTGAGTGTTGGTTTGCCCTGCTAGTGGTGATATAAACAACCCTGGAAAGTTAGTTAATGCTGAGATCTTGTTACAAAGGCTGTTTAGGGATCCAAAGCTAAGCTGTGTGCAAAATTTAGTGTGGGTTGAATTTTACACTTCCCTCTCTACCAACTAAAAACCACTCTCACAGCCCCCCCCCCCCCACCTCCCCCCTTTTTTCCACACCCCCTGACATTGTACAAGAACTTTTAATCTCATCCCTCCAGACACAGTGTAATGTGGTACACTACCTAAAAAAATAACAAGGCACAAAAATAATTTACACACAAAGGAAAAAAGAGGGTGAAATTATATCAGATATGGGTACATTTAATGGTTTTGATAAAAATATTTTTTGCTTAGTGTAGTTAACTGCTACACCCATGTGGCTTGTGTCTGGATGTAAATCTTTGTGTGTACAGAAGTGGGATTTCCTATTGTACTTTGACTCCTGTTTGTTGTAACAGTTTTGTGTACCCTTGAAATGACATTCTGCTTGTTCTCCTATCACACAGGGTCCCACAATTCGCTTTATTTTTGGACTGTTAGAAATTGATTACATGCTTGTGCATGTTTACCCATACAAATGTCAAGACATCTGGTATATACACATTTGTTGTCTCTGAATAGTAGAAAATAAAACAAATTTTCATTGGAAAGTATTTTTTGTAAAAGGTAAAACAAAACAATGATATTTTTTCACTATAATAAGAACTATTATATTTCAACTAAAAATAAGCTTTCTTTCTTGGAACTGTATGACAAACTATTTAACAACTTTATTGAATGTTTGCTGCTTTAGTGTATGTACACATTTATGTCGTTTATGACATCCAAAATCCAATTTGCAACTGTGATTTTTCCAATCTTCTCATATATATTTAGTTATTTACACGTGTCCAAATCCGATATGCGACATTGTTATTTTTTTGGATCTGGGAGGGGAAAAAGAGTCGGACGACGAGTAAAAATGCAGTGTATTTTGTAGAAAATGCATGATGGACGTTAAATTATAAATCGCTTGACAAAAATCGCAATACAGCTGTCAGATGCAGTAAGCTACATGTGTACATAATCCAAGAGGCCTCAGCCAGTGAGTAGTTAAAAATTTTGCATTTATTCAGTTGGGTCTCATGTCTGTGGTCTTGGGTTTGTATCCAGCCTTTAACATTGTGTGGGAGTCACTAAAGGTCTGTCAAATATAACTTAAGCTATTGACAGGGATGTAAAATCCCCCAAAAGTTTTGACTTTCTTCCCCTTTCGCGTTGTAAAATCTAAGTCCAACCAGGTTTCCATTTTAATCAAGACACGTAAGGTGTGGCCCCCCAAAAAGTATATGTTGGTAAGCTAAAAAATGTTACAAATATAAATATAATGGCAAATCGCTTATTTAACATCAGTATGACATTGCCATGATATATTTACTCAAGTTACACACTTGTACAGTCATATTGAAGAGTTTAATTAAAATATATAGCAAAGGAATATCTTTTCTTTCTGTACTGCAATTTATGAAGTAATACCAAGGGTTGAACACTTATGGTTACACTAATTAACCTTGCCCAAATTATCTGAGCCACTTGATTCTGAAAATTCCTTTTTAAATTCCCTATGAACTTCCCTAGTTTAAAATAATCACTCATTATATCAACATAATTTCTTTTTCAATACATGGTACTTCAGAAGTGTAAAAATAACATTCATGCTTGTACACAGTAATATTTCTGTATGGAATCTGACTCTGATTTCTACAAGGGATTACCCTACATTTAAATAACATGGTTTAAAATATCTCGGTGGAGTTTACCCATACCATCTGGGGAAAATTTTTGTGGCACAAAAATTTTATTTCCACTTGCACACGCTAGTTCATGTCTAACCTATCACTCCATTCTGAATTTGTAGAATCATAATTTATTCAATCAATTTCTCGAGAATTATGGGGGCAATATCCATCACCTTTCCAACAAAAGCCTGTTACTAAACTTCCATCAATAAAGGGTATTTATTAATATATCGAAAAGGAAAAGCAGATAACTATGTATATTTTATTCATTAATTCATGCTGATCTTTGTAATTATCATATTTGATACCAGCATATTATTTTATAATGCATGTACATTAAAATACTATATTAATATTGTATTGAACCCTATATATTTAACTGTATTCAAATATTTCATCTAATGAAGTCACTTCCACTCCATAAAATTTGCCCCTTTTTTCACAAAACTTCCATTATCCAAGAAAAATCTCACTCTCCCACAACATTCAAATAATAGACGTTGCAACATAATTACAGCAATGAATCAGAGTATATTTCGTGAAAGTCATTTCAATTATTTATATTTCTAAAGTGTTCCCATAAATGCAAATAATATTTTGCCTAATTACTTCAATAAAATATTGTTTATAAAAAAATAAGATTTGGAGGGAAAATCCCATCTAAACAAGCAATATTGTTCATATTTGGTCATTTCCAATTTGAAATCTGTATTTTTAATTTATATCTAAATTGACCATTTGTGAAAGTTAAGCCTTATGAATACCTAAAATCTTAAAAATTAGTGAAATTTTTTTCCCGCTAAAATGATTATTTCTATACTTTTTTTGTTGCGGGAGTTGGAGGGAAGGATGTGTCATTTATTTTTGTGAAACTTCTCTTAATAATTAATAATATTAATTAGTTTGCACAAAACTACAGGCGGTATGTCCCGTGGTTAGAAGTTTTTCTTGGCAGAAATTCAAACGCGCCTTCACGAAATCGACTGCGCATGGCCACGGTACTGAAATCAGAGGCGGAAATTTTAAATGGTTTAAACTTCCGTAGGGCGTGCAAGGTAATAGACAGTTCACCACTGACTTGGAATGTCACATACGGACATCAGACGGTGATCCAAGGACAGGGACGTTTAACCAAACGCGGGTTACCGTGGGTGATACCGCCTGTAGTGTGAAAGGGGTATAAGTAACATGTTCATTATTTTATGTCACATTAGACTATTGCTCTTGTGCACATTTTTTTTTTTACATTTACCATTCTTTCCTATACATGAAATGATTTACAATACATAAAATTTGACATAGTATGTGAAATTCGCGCTATGGGAGGTACATGTTGAAAGAATGGCAAAGTAATCAAATCTGTAGCCAAATCTGCACATAGACCCAACATAATCAGGAAAATCACAAAGTGTAAAGAAATTACCTCCACTCAAGGAAATAGTAGGGGCTTTCCTCAGTGGCGATTTTCAAATACTCTAGCGAAATTCATATTTCTTACCACATACATTTGCAGGAAATAGGAGATAAATTTTCTTACAAAAACAATAGAGAAACGTTACAAAGGTATTGCTCAGAAAGAATTCTACACTTTATGTCCTCTAATTCCAATACAAAAACCTGTGTGATGTTTTTCTTTATTATTGATAACATATGGTGGTGGGGTAACCTTTGAAGAGCTGCTACCATTGTGCCACTTTTTGTCTCTACAAGATTGAAATCAAATCTATACAAGCCCCCACACAGAAGGGGTGGTAGCACATGTGATGACTACAGTCAATACTAATGGCAACATAATTACTGCAATTACACAGCTTGTGCTCTCTCAGGCAGTTGTGTAGCCTCATGACTATAGGAGAGTTTTAGTGAGCTTACACAGTGTTAAGTGGGACAATTGTTTTTATTTAATTTACTGCTGAAATATAACTTTCAACCAGAGACTCTATTTACATTTATCGAGTGTAAATAAATGGCATTTTTTATCTGATAATAATTGTCCATGTTTAACCTTTGTATTAAGTTATGTTTAATTCTAGTATTCTGTTTTCCCCTGCAGTATTTCGTTGTGATGGAAACTTAACAGCCAAATAGGTGGTAGATTTAAATTGATCTGACCTTACTCTCTGTATGAATTGTATACATGTACAGTTCTGTGTTATATTCAGTGACAAACATGATTTAACGCGTCCCTACAGTTTCAGAGAGAAACATATTCAATATTCCACTCCCACCATACAATATGACTGAAAATTTGTGACACTAATTTTCACAGTAAGGGTTGGGAAAACTACAGTAGAACTCCATTTATCCGAACCACTCGGGGGACATAAGGCCGGTTTGGATACATGAGAGGTTTGGATACATGGATGACAAGGTAGTATAAAGTGTTTAGTGGGTGATAATAGAAGATTGGTAACAAATTTACTTACAAGCATGTTCAATCCATACAGAAATGATACATTATGAAAATAAGCTTCTTTTTTGTAGATACATCTACTTAAAATACGTTTTTGTGCTTCACTGGGATGTTTTAGGCAATTTTTCTCGAACCTCCACATTTAGTTTAGGTGTGTTCTTTTTGTTCCCTCAGTTTGAACATTAGGAAATAAGCCCCACAAAGGTAACATAGAAATATTATTAAAACAGAATAAACATTTTACATGTGAGTTATATGTACATTAATCCTATTTACCCCACACTAATGTATATTATTTCCAATAATAATTTGTGCAGTCGAGTACTTTTTTCATCATTACTCTACTCTTCACTGAATACTCTTTTTACAGTAAGCGGTATTCAATTGGATAACTACTAAAACACATCTTTTTCAGAATCCCGAAATCGCAAGGTCTTGGCTTTTGAGGGGGATGTAAAACCCTGAATTATGAACTTTGCAAAGGTAAAGGGGGGCAATTAATAGGGAGGGAGCGTTTATAATGATAAATACGGTATGTCAAGTTATGTGTGAATATTTGGGAAAAATGCCAATGTTTGAGTGGAGCAGAGTATTCTTTTCTTAATTTTATACTCCAAATAATCACTTATTATAGTCTTGAACAAGTGCTTGAGTACTTTTAATAGCCTTAAATACAATTAAGAGACTTAACTGCAAATTATGCCACAAAAAATTCAACAATTACAATTCAATTGTTTTAAGTTACCTGTATTTCTAGAGATTTAAAAACTAGCTTTCAAGCAGTTAAATACTGTAAAACAAGAAGTGGAATTATTGGTGATTTGTTCTTAACAAATTGTTAACAATGATATATTCTGCCAAAAATGGCATTATTGTTCAACTACAAAAATTTCAATATTTTTTATTTGGCTAATTTTGGTGACTTCACAGATCTGTTGTTAAACTGTTAAGATGTTTTAAGACTCACACAAACATCATACGTTCATGGCTTATGGTAGTCACACCCCATTCAGAAGCCTTTAGCTATGGAATATTTCTGTGTTAAAGGCCACTCTACCTCAAGGGGGTATATCAGAAAAGTATTCAATTTATTACACATATATGTGTTCAGGTATTTCCATATTATGAGCAGAGCCAAAAAATCTCTGCATTAAGAGAAGTGCCTGCAAGGGCATGTATAGAAATTTGCACCTCTCGTTTTTTTGACCCCAGCGTCTTTTGTTGTTTGCTATTCACCCTTGGAACCACTTCAAATTGCCAACTGATAGGAAATTTATTCACCCATCGAAAAACCAATAAGCCCCTACTTATATTTATATATCCTAAGTGTGGCTCTGATTGGGTATAATGTTAACTTGTTGCTAGATCTTATTTATCTATCAGGGGCCTATGTCTCTAAGGAGTTCCATCAAGCACAAATATACACATAAATAAGCATTTAAGTGGAACGCTTTGGCCTGGGTACAAAACCCTTCACAAGAGCAGGTATTGAACTTTAAATGACATGTTTACTAGAAAAGGTAAACACAATGGCTTCTCTAGAGATTATTACGGACACAGGGTGAAGGCTCACTACTTCATATTAGTCTCATGCAAAGGGTGATCCGTATAAGGAAATGATAAGACCACTTTTATATACAACTTTCTTGCACAGGCCTATCCAGATCATTTGGCTATTATTTAACATTGGGGGTGATCTCATACCAATCAATACTGTACAGGGTAGGCCTCCTTTATATATATTTATCTCAAACACACTGCATAGCACTCCTAACATTCTCTCTATATATAAAAACCCAAGAGTCTTTTCCAATCCAACAGGTTTATGTACCAAGCCCATTAAATCAATTGATAAAGAAATGTAAATTTATGATAGTCAATTCTTGGGGTTCAATGTACATTATTCATGAGAGAATATGATCTGATATACCCTTACTGATAAATTCACATGATGTCTTCAGGGGGCCAAATATCGCCTCTTCATTCTCACCACATATTTAACAGACAGTAAAGCTGTGTCAATTTTATCATAAAAACTATTTTATAAAATTAAATTTTATATTTTAAGCTTTCCCCTAAATCTATTCCAAAAGCGAAATATTTGTATCTTAAACTACTAGTACTTGGTTTAACTTCATTCAAGTAAATACATGCATACACAAATGTCTTATAACATTCAGCTGTAACATTAAAAGAGCTCTCAATACAGTTTCATAAAGCCTAATTATTTTCAAAATACAATAAACATTCGCATAAATGCAACAGTTTTATAGTAGGGCCTCTGGTTATGATCATTTGAATTCACATATCCTTATAAATTATTGATCAAGTATTGTCTAAATGACTTTTTCTTCAAATTCATATACAATAAATTTGAATTTGAGCCGAAGACTTGGAGGAACAATCAGGAAAATTCTTCTCAATTTCTATTTTATTAATCATTTTGTAATGGGAAAAAACACAATATATACAAATGTAATTGCACTAATTATTATATGTATTAGTTCTTAATAGTTGTATAATGCCAAAATAACACAAATCCTCAGAAGTCTTGTTATTTTTCAAAACAGATAATACAGTAACATTCCTTTAAGTCAAACTCCTATATGTAGAAGTCTTTTTTATGTGGAAATAAAGTCAGATCCTCTGGCAGTATTCCCTTTTAAAATTTCCCATGGATCAGGAATTCCTGTTTATGTAGAATTATTTTTTCTGGTCGCACTGAACAGAATTCAACTGTAGCACTTATGGCAATGGATGAATTGACACTACAAGCAATTGCACACTGGTGTTAACATCTTCTACCAAGAATGCAGTTGCCAGGAATTCAACCGAAATCATCTGATCGACATTCTAACTATGAAATAGACTCGGGTTGACACAGACTGAACCAGATTAGAGACTAGTCTGAACGCTCACAGCCCGGGTTGACAAGGGTAAATCTCAATCCCACTCAAGAGGTGGATTGAAGCAGATTAACGCAGATTGGTTCAACCCCCTTTGTAGTGTGAACCCTCTCAATCTGGGTTGACAAGGGTTGAGTGTGTTGGTACTATAATTATTTGATCTACTGCCTTGAAACAGTTGACTTAGTATTTGTATACATAGCTTAATCCTTTGTAAGCAGGAACCTAATTAACACATAGACCACCAGGAAAGATTGCTGTGTGATTTCTGTATGATTGCAATTTGGTCTAAAATGAATATTTGTAATTTATGTAGGATGATCTAATAAGCAGAACTATTCCAAAGGATTGCAATTAGTCTGTTGCTGCAAAAGTGGCAAAATCTTAAAAATATAGCATTCTTTTTGATTAATTATAAAAACTTGAAAAGGTACTCATCTGAATGGTACCTAATACAAAATTGAGATATTTTATAGTTTTAGTATGTGGAAAAAATTATTGTAATTTAAACAATTTACATGCATTACATTAAGTTAAATTTTGAGGTTTTACTGTACTCAGTTTTTGAGACTTTTCAATCCAGATTAAACTCTGTAGTGTGGACACTCAATCCGGATTGAGATGAATCTGCTTTAATCTGCTTCAACCCTCAATCCTTGTGAACACGGATTGTAGTGTGAACCCCATCTCTGTCTCTGATAACAAAAAACTGGTCCATTCGGATAAACAGAAAAGTCTGTGATACTAGAACCTGCCATTTCTGCAGCGTTGTATTCCAGTTATAGCAGAGATGTTCTGCTTACATTTCTAATGATATAAACTCAATATTGATTCCACTTTAAATTTTAATTACATTGTTTTTTTCTTGAGGACCACTGTATTATTTGTGAAACTAGAAAAAGGACGCATCTGTGGCCAGATGCTGGATGTATCCACCGACAAAGGCCAACTAATATAGTTTAGAAGATAAAAAGCATTTTTCGTTAATAAGCAAGCTGAAAGCACTTTTAAGATTGGCTACCCTTATTTGACCCTGTACCAGGGGCCCAAGGTGAAGTCTGACCACATCAAAAGATTCGCAGCCCATGATTTCCTATAAGTCGTTTTCACATTGCAAACCTCTAGGACCAATAATAAGCAGGAGGGGCCCAAGGTCAAATCTGACCACATGAAAAGATTTGCAGCCCATGACTTCCTATAAGTTGTTTTCATATTAATGAGTTATTTGAGAAATACTGGCTATCTGCAATACTTGTAGAGATAATTTGCATTTACTCATTTTGAGTAGGTGAATAATTAGCTACGGGTCTGAAACTTCACCAAGTGAAAGCTCTCTCAAAAGTAGGCGAATGAGTTATTTGAGAAAAATTGGCTACCTACAATACTTTTAGAGATAATTCGAATTTACTCATTTTCAGTAGGTGAGTAATTACCTACGGGTGTGGAACTTCACCATGTGAAAGCTGTCCCAAAAGTAGATGAATGAGTTATTTGATAAAAATTGGATATCTGCAATACTTTTAGAGATAATTAGTATTTACTCATTTTGAGTAGGTGAATAATTAGCTACTGGTCTGAAACTTCACCAAGTGAAAGGTCTCCCAAAAGTAGGTGAAGGAGTTATTTGACAAAAATTGGCTATCTGGAATACTTTTAGAGATAATTTGCATTTACTCATTTTCAGTAGGTGAGTAATTACCTACGGGTCTGAAACTTCACCAAGTGAAAGCTCTCCCAAAAGTAGGTGAATGAGTTATTTGAGAAAAATTGGCTATCTGCAATACTTTTAGAGATAATTCGCATTTACTCATTTTGAGTAGGTAAATAATTAGCTACAGGTCTGAAACTTCACCAAGTGAAAGGTCTCCCCAAAGTAGGTGAAGGAGTTATTTGACAAAAATTGGCTATCTGGAATACTTTTAGAGATAATTTGCATTTACTCATTTTGAGTAGGTGAATAATTAGCTATGGGTCTGAAACTTCACCATGTGAAAGCTCTCCCAAAAGTAGATGAATGAGTTATTTGATAAAAATTGGATATCTGCAATACTTTTAGAGATAATTAGCATTTACTCATTTTGAGTAGGTGAATAATTAGCTACAGGTCTGAAACTTTAGCAAGTGAAAGCTCTCCCAAAAGTAGGTGAAGGAGTTATTTGACAAAAATTGGCTATCTGCAATACTTTTAGAGAAAATGCAGAATTACTCATTTTTAGTAGGCAAGTAATTTAGCCACAGGCCTAATTTAGACATAAAGCCTACCAATAGAATACTGTGGTGCACCCTCTAATATACCTTGCAAACTTGAGAAGGCTAGCTATAATATTTTTTTCGTTAGAGCGGTAATGGTGAAATCTCTCTACACACTGCGGCTATCCAGTGGATACAATGATTTACTCAACAGTGAGAACCTGAAAGTAGATATTGGTAAGCTATGCCATGACATAGAGGTCTGCAATTTCACTCTGTTATAGCTGACCAAAAATTATGTGAATAACATATTTAAACAAAATACTGTAAATGTAATAGTTTTCACGTTATAACTGATTTACTCAACAGTGATAACCTCAAAGTAGCTATTACTCAGCTATGCAATGAGCTACATGTCTGAATTTTTTCTATGTTATAGCTGACCCAAAATTAGGTGAACAACATATTTAAGCAAAATACTGTAAATGCAATAGTTTTCAAGTTACAACTGATTTACTCAATAGTGAGAACCTGAAAATAGCTATTGCTCAGCTATGCCATGAGCTATAAGTCTGTAATTTCACGACGTTATAGCTGACCCAAAAGTAGGTGAACAACATATTTTAACAAAATACTCCAAATGCAATATTTTTCAAGTTACAAGTCATTTACTCAACAGTCAGTACCTGAAAATAGCTATTGCTCAGTTGTGCCATGAGCTACAGGTCTGTAATTTCACTATGTTATAGCTGACCCAAAAGTAGCTGAATAACATATTTACACAAATTTCTGTAAATGCAATAGTTTTCCAATTACAACTGATTTACTCAACAGTGTGAACTTCAAAGTAGCTATTACTCAGCTATGCAATGAGCCACAGGTCTGGAACTTCACTATGTTATAGCTGACTCCGAAATAGGTGAATAACATATTGAAACAAAATACTCTAAATGTAATACTTTTGAAGTTATAAGCAATTTACTCAACAGTGATAACTTAAAAGTAGCTATTACTCAGCTATGCCATGAGCTACAGGTCTGAAATTTTACTATGTTATAGCTGACCCAAAAATAGCTGAATAACATATTGAAACAAAATACTCTAAATGCAATAGTTTTCAAGTTACAAGTGATTTTACTCACGATGGAAGTTACTGAAAAGCCCAAAAGGAGCTATTACTCACTTAGCTATTGAGACAGACACCCAAGTTACTCACCATGTTGTAGCTATGAAAAAAGTATCTGAATAACATATTTTAACAAAATGCTCTAAATGCAACACTTTTCAAGTTACAAGCGATTTAGTGCATGATTTCATGAATTTTAATGCATTTTAGACATTTTTATCTACCAGAGGCCTAATTTAGACATAAAGCCTACCAAAAAGATAGGGTGGCGAGTCCTCTAGCATACCAAGCCACCTGCCAAATATGAAAGAAATCTGGAAAGAAATGTGGACTATAGGTCGCTAACAAGCAATATTCCACATTTTAGACATTTTTGTCTACCACAGGCCTAATTTAGACATAAAGCCTACCAAAAAGATAGGGTGGCGAGTCCTCTACCATATCAAGCCACCTGCCAAATATGAAAGAAATCCGGAAAGAAATGTGGACTGTAGGTCGCTAACAAGAAATCTCTGCGGACGCGGACGAGGGCGCGGACGACGACGATGATGAATCCATAGTATCCCCGCTTCGCGTCGGGGATACAAAAAACAATTATATATCTTAACTTGCACTCTGTGTTAAATGTATGATGGAAATATAACTTATTTAATTTTTTTTTGTTCTTGAATCTTACATTTTACCCCATGGAATATGCAGACATTATGGTAAATTTACTGCTATACTGAATATAGTTAGCATATTATTACACACAGTGACCTTATGGCATTTCATAGAAATGTTATTTTCCACCCGTATTAAGCAGGGCTTGGTTTTCACAAACTTCCCCCTTGTTAACATTCAGGAAGTTAAAATTTGCCAACCACAATTACACATACCGTAAATGACCTATTTAGCGCATCCACCCTTGTAACCGCACCCTAAGTCTTTTTCCCAGCAATATCGTCGGTGAAAGTGCACAATATCCACATATTTTTTATATATTGCACGTATTTTTACTTAATAAATTGACATTTTTGTCATGACTTTTGAGTTTGTTTTTATCTACCGCCATATTTACAGGAAGTGGGTACTTTTGGTAGATTCTAAATGTCGGAACACTGTTATTCTTACCGGATTGACCTATACTTCATCCCGGAAAGTGTTTCATGATGGGTGCGCTAAAAGGGGAATTTTTTCCCACCAAACATTGAATAAAAAGAGACTTTCCTTAGTGCACTGTGCGTTAAACACATTGACTCAACGTTACACTGTTACTTTTATTTATTTATTTGGGGTTTTACGTCGCTTTCAACACTATACAGGTCATATCACGACGGGTAGTTGGAAGGGCAGAGGAAACCAGTACATACAGTTCGCTAGGGTTGTGTACTGTAAACTGCCGACCAACGGCAAGCAACTACCAGCTTTCCCACTTAAGGGCGTAACGGGGATCGAACCCGACCTCAGAGGTGGGAGTCTTACTAAAAACAATGTTAATCCACATACAAAATTAGTATACACTATACAATGGAAATTTTAGAAAATATAGAATATAGGCCATAGGGCTAATCTTGAGTTGTTATTATTATTAAGTTAATTCATACACAACAAAACCTGTATCACACACATAAGCTTGAAATATATAAGTAAATGGCTTCAATATCCATAGATGGTACATATTTTGTAAATAATTTACTAGTATTTTTGTCATTTTTTTATATAGTTTAAAATCTATGTCACAGTATCCCACATGGTTTCCAGAAGTCCTGCCATCATGATACACCATGTGTTTGGGTAAACTATTTTGATCCAACAACTTGAGAATATTGGGTCACACGAAATTCTTGGTGAAAATATGACTCACCCAAAGTCATGAAATTGGAAGTGTATTAAGCCCACAAACTCTTGTATGATAAGTTTAGGATACTGATGTAGTTACACATATCTTAAAGTGAAAAAGGTATTGAATAATAGTATCAGTCATTTGGCAATGGGCCCCTTTTAATACAAGTGTTAATTTTCAATAATATTTTTTTCACAAAAACCACCACCACAAAAATCTAAGTCCCAGAATAAAATCAACTCATTCAAACTATATTCAACATTTATAACTAATTTTGCAATGACAGAGAAGCTTCCCGATTGGGGAAAATTGGTTCCACAGAGCACTCAAAACAATGCCACTGCCAGAAAAAAAACCCACAGCATATTTCCATTATGATTCTCAGTCTAATCTTTCTGTTAATGCAAGGGTGATTATAAAATGTCTTTGCCAAACATTGAAATTCCATATTAGCCGATTAAAACGTTTGTAATCTGGTATGAATAAACTGAACTGCCACTAGAATAATTATAATGGCTTGCAAAAGGGTGACTTCTAAAACTTCTAAAAACTTTTAAAACTGTCTATATATCCTGAACTGAAACATTTTCACAGTTTATATGGGGAACAAAATAAAAACCTTTTACTTACATGAATTTATGAACATCTTGCTGGTCCAAAAAATCCTTGGTACAGTATATATATATATAATTTTATATGTATATTTCGGTACACATTGTATATAACCGGTGTACGACAATTTATATAATATCTTTTCCTGTATTCATCTGTCTATACATAAAACCCATTGTTTACTGTATAACTTCACCACAGTATACACTCTCTGTACACACACACAAATAATTATTTACCCACAGCAAAAAAAAAAATACTGTTCAGAGTGTAATCAATGATCTATCAATACCCACATGCACAGGAGCATGTAGTTGTGTTCACAGTATATACCACAATACCATATCTCCACCACAGAGAAGAGTTCACCTTCATCTGAAAACACAGCCCCAATGACGCATACCTAAATACCATCTGGCACACACTCAATGATTTGCAGGACTAATCTGGGCATGTCTCACCCCACCCTAATTTACCTTTGCCCTCACACTAGAATTATAGCCAAAGCTCTGATTGACACTAGCAAACATTTCTTTATATATAGCATGTGTGTGTGTGTGTATGCACTTTAACCAAAAAAAAAAGCCAGAGAGATAGACAGAGAGGTAGATATATACTGATAAATATATACAGCACCCACTACATAATATCCTGTACACATAGGCAGAGAGAGCTTGAATATCTCTATATACCACCATGACCAGCTAAAAACCACCTCCTCCTGGAAGAAAATAGCTTTAGTGTCCTGAATGAGGGTAATTTATGACATTCTCTATTTAATGTAAGTAAGCTGGATATTCATTTTGTAGAATATGTAATGCACATGTATACCTACTGTTAAAAAAAACCCCAGATTTTTATGCTTATTTACATGGGCTCAAGATGTCAAGAGATCCTTTCACATTGTGCCCTATTTTCACCAATCTTAAGTGTGATTATGTGCATGTACATACATCGTTAAAATAAAACTGTGAGACTGATTAAAATACACACAAAACATAATGTTGCAACAGACATTAACTTAATTTAATTGCCAGTTAGTTGATTAACTAGTCTAATTTTTCTGGTACTTAGATTAGGTCTTGCAAGTTGAAGATACTGTTGCCTTAAGTCCAGGGGGTTCCTGCTCGCTTATCAAGGAAATGTGTGTTAGCATTGTGTGGAGTGCCCATAGGAAAAGGATTGGACATATAAGTATTGTGGGTAAAACTTGTACCTTGATCCTTGCCTGAAAAAAACGTGTTAAAAACAAAAGGGGGATTTTGTTTCTGGCTAGAAATCTGTTTCAAATCAGGAACATACTGGACTTATTTCATAATATTAATGTCATTTCAATAGAAAGAGCAGATTCTACATTTCCTATATCTGGTTCAGAGAAAACCTCTCAGCTGAAATTCATTCCTTTTTTATGAGATTATTTTCAGATTTTCAAAACTTTCCTTCTCCTTGGTTACTTTCCTTTTGTTACAGCACTCCAGTGGGATTGGATATAAATACAAGAACCCCTGGTATCCTGGGGTATTCCAAACCTTTAACTTGGTCCTATTTATAAACATATTCAAACTGGTATTTTCAGACTTATCAGATGAAGCAACACAAATCCTGACTTTGTATGTTATAGCTCAGGCGTTTATACATTAGGAGTGTTAGAATGGAAGTTTATCAAATCATGAAGGGTCTATTCACCCTTGCAATGACTTAAATTTGATGGGAAAGTTGTAAATATGAACTCTTCTTCCCAAAAGCTCACATTAATTACACTGTGTTAAGTTAATGTAAAAGTGATCTCTTCAGATTTCAAGATTACAACTTAAAGAAGCTATCCTATTAGCCAACTGTTTATGCATGCACATTACTATGATGTCCTATCATCCTCCCCATTATATTCCAAGCTATCATGGTTGAAATCAAGTTAAATATAATTGGCTTCTTTAATAAACTTTCACCTTACAGTACATTATGACCATATACACTTGATAAAATGTGGGACAATAACAAAGGACAAACTTTAAAACAAGTGCCAGAAATAAATTCAATATTGCACATTCAGAGCAATGTCATAAAATGTACTTTTTTCAGTCCCATTTCCATAAATGACATGTGACAGATATCATGAAGCCCCAATAATTTAGGCAAAACTTTACTGACTCACTGCTTTGACAACACAAAATTGTGCTTTTTACAGGTATGACTAGCCTTGCTTACAGCTCAAATTTGTAGCAGATCTTTTTCAAACATGTAAACAGATATTTCTTACTCATAAAGCACTCATACATTTTCAGAAATATAAGCTCATCAGACAGAAACCCTGTCTTAGAAGTATGCTAATGTAAAAACCAGTATATGTATGAGTACATTATACAAACTAAAGCTTCATAATCTGAACTGAAAGTTTTCCCTAATTACAAAGAAACTTGGGTCTTAAACAAGGCTAAGTTTTGGCTTTGAGTAATTTTTGTACCAGTTGACTATACATCCGGATGTTTAAATCTTACAAAAAGTTGGATTGTACTTGAACTTAAATCTATCAACTGGTATGTTTCATGTTTCCAACCCTTTTCAAATCAAATCTAGAATTTTGATGCTCAATTTATCAATAACCAATCCCTCTAAAAAAATTCTTGCAAAAAAAAAAAAAACATAATCGCACCCTTAATTTAAGTGTTTTTCAAGAGCTTGGGTGGCATAATGGCAGCAAGTCCATAGCAGTAACAAATGATTGATTGTCGGATACGATCTGATATACTCAGATGCAAGAATAAAACAAAAAGGTTTTTTTTTTTTTTAAATCGGTCCACAAATAACAAAGTTCTGGTTATTTTAATGGGGCCCTCTGGGTTTTAATCTGATGATGCCAAATGACAATTCAATAAAAAATGGAAGATTCTTCAAATTAAAAATTGTTTCAGATCAGCTTGTGTGACATGTCACACCAGCTCCAGCTTTATTATCAGGTCCTCTCTTATTATTGTTGGTGTGCACAGGGATTTAGCAGTGGAGTAGCTTAGTACTGAGAGAATGTAAACCAACCTACTATCAGCAGTCCACCACTTTCTAAAACATCTAGTATAATGTGATTTATTATCTGACCTACTTTTTTATCACACTATTTTTTTTTAATGAACTCTCCATTTGTGAACAAAATGTCACTACCCTAACATGCTCAATAATATAGACATTTCCAGTATTTTCTCATACCACAAAAATGGCATCAGAGATGCCCGTACCCCCACAGCCTGGGGAAATATTTTTCAACACCATGAGATATAGAAGTAGTGTAATAGTACAAAGTTCAAGATACTTTCAGAGCAGTGTAAGTAAAATTAAGGTCCAAATAATGCTTAAGTAGAGATTGCGTCTCGACGCAGTGTATCCCCGGACGGGACATAGTTAAGGCGTGAATATGTCGGTCTTGAGCCTGTTTCCTGGAGCACCAGGTCAGGATTCTCCATAGTACCAGATTACTCCCAAAAGCTAATCACTAGTTCTTTCACTTATATCTGTCTTTAAAAATTACATTTCATGGATCCAGAAGATCCATATAGTGATCCGGATCACTTCCAAAATTCAATCATTTCATCCTTTTACCTTTTCAGACATATTCTAAAAATTTCATCAAAATCCGTCCATAAGCTTTTTAGTTATCTTGTACACAAACACATCTGGCAGCCTGGATCCACATGATCCAGATTACTCCCAAAAACTAATCACTTGTTCTTTGTCCCATTTAAGACATTTCCTGAAAATTTCATAAAAATCCATCCATGACTTTTTGAGCTATTTGTCTTTAAAAATTAATTTCTTGGATCCAGAAGATCCAGATAGTGGTCCAGATCACTCGCAAAATTGAATCATTTCTTCCTTTTACCACTTCTTCCTTTTACCATTTGTAACATATCCTAAAAATATCAAAGTCCATCCCAAGATTATGTGGCAGCCTGGATCCAGATGATCCAGACAGTGATCCAGATCACTCCAAAAATGTAATCACTTGTTCCTTGTACCATTTAGGTCATTTGCTAAAAATGTCATCACAATCCATCCATAACTTTTTGAGGTATCTGTCTTTAAAAATTACATTTCATGGATCCAGAAGATCCATATAGTGATCCGGATCACTTCCAAAATTCAACCATTTCATCCTTTTACCTTTTCAGACATATCCTGAAATTTCATCAAAATCCATCAATAAGTTTTTGAGCTATATTGTACACAAACACATCTGGCAGCCTGGATCCGGATGATCCAGACAGTGATCCAGATCACTCCCAAAATCTAATCACTTGTTCCTCGTCCCATTAAGGACATTTCCTGAAAATTTCATCAAAATGCACCTATAAGTTTTTGAGTTATCTGTCTTTAAAAATTAAATTTCATGGATCCAGAAGATCCAGACAGTGATCCGGATCACTCCCAAAATTTAATCATATCTTCCTTTTACCATTTTGGACATATCCTGAAAATTTTATCAAAATCCATCTGTCAGTTTTTGAGTTATCTTGTTCACAAACAAACAAACAGAGGGCCAAAAATGACCCTCGGTCAGGTACTTTGGCGGTCAGTGGATGACCTTAAATGAAGTTCTGTAACCGGTAAGCCTGGATGCTGGTACTCCATCATGTACTCAACCTCCAAAGCCATTTTCAATAGTTTCCATGCAATGTAGTCAGCATTAAGTGTGAAAATATCTCCAAATTTGCCAAAAATGACCCTTGGTCAGGTACTTTGGCGGTCAGTGGATGACCTTAAATGAAGATCTGTAACCAGTAAGCCTGGATGGTAGAAGTCCATCATGTACTCAACCTCCAAAGCCATTTTCAATAGTTTCCATGCAATATAGTCAGCATTAAGTGTGAAAATATCTCCAAAAAGGCCAAAAATGACCCTCGGTCAGGTACTTTGGCGGTCAGTGGATGACCTTCAATGAAGAGCTTCAAGGTCAAATTTCTGCATGCTTACAGAGGACATATATATGTATTATATATACCAGCCATAGGATGATCTGACTTTCTGTATAGGAGAACTGGGCCAAAAAGTGAAAAAATGGCCAAAATCTGACCTTTAAGAGGCCACCAGTGACCTTGAGATTGAAGGTCAAGGTCACAAAACAATAGCGTTTGTGGCATTGCCCATATATACCCACATACCAAATTTGAAAGTTCTAACTAAAAATATTTTTTAAGTTATCGCGTCCAAAAAGAAATCTCTGCGGCGGCGGCGGCGTGACCGTACTGAATCCTAAGTATCCCGACTTTCGTCCGGGGATACAATAAATGTATATAAAGATGAAGTACTAAAACAAGATAATTCAATAATAAAATGACAGCATTTATCAGTAAACCAAAAATGGCCGAATTATGGTTTGGATGTTTTGAATATTACCCATGCATACAGAAGTGGCAATACAGTCAATGAATGCTTATGTGTGGTGTTGGAGAAAAGCCTGTGGCTCACTTGATGAAATTCCATCTGTTACAATGGGAACTTGAAAAAAGGAAATTCTTAACGAATTCTAATATGACTTTAACAGTGCTTAATCTGCATCAACAGGCAGACCCAAAGGTGCAACAAGATTTTAAAGGTTAATACAGCAAGGTCAAAGGTCAAATCAGTGTTACACCATGACGTGGCACACCTAAAACCCTCAACCAATGTCCCTACCAAGTATAAACTTCCTACAATTACAGTTTCTGAAATATAGCCCAGACAAGATTTTATAGGTCAAGGTCACTACGGCAAGGGTCAAAGGTCAAATCAAGGTCACACTATGACGTTGCACATCTACACCCCCTAACCAATGTCCCTACCAAGTATCAACTTCCTACACCTTACGGTGTCCGAGATATAGCCTGGACAAGATTTTATAGGTCAAGGTCACTACAGCTAGGTCAAAGGTCAAATCAAGGTCACACAATGACGTTGCACACCTACACCCCCTAACCAATGTCCCTACCTTGTATCAACTTCCTACACCTTACAGTTTCTGAGATATAGCCCGGACAAGATTTTAAAGGTCAAGGTCACTACGGCAAGGTCAAATCAAGGTCAGACCATGACGTTGCACACCTACAACCCCTAACTAATGTCCCTGCCAAGTATCAACTTCCTACACCTTATGGTTGCCGAGAAAAAGCCCGGACAAGATTTTCAAACTCAAGGTCACTACAGCAAGGTCAAAGGTCAAATCAAGCTCAGACCATGACGTTGCACACCTACACCCCCCACCCAATATCTCTGCCATGTATGAACTTCCTACACCTTATGGTTTCTGAGATACAGCCCGGAAAAACTATTTCCCTATGGGATGGTTTCACATTACAAACCTCTAGGACCAAGAAAATGTGATTTATAAGCACTTTTAGATTTTACTATCCTTGTTTGACCTTGAAGGAGGGGCCCAAGGTCAAATCTGACCACACCACAAGATTCCCAGCCCATGATTTCATATAGGTTGGTTTACCATCCCAAACGTTTTGGACCAAAAATATGCGAGTCATAAGCACTTTTAAGTTTGGCTATCCTCGTTTGACCTTGAAGGAGGGGTCCAAGGTCAAATCCGACCACACCAGATTCCCAGCCCATGATTTCCTATAGGTTGGTTTACCATCCCAAACCTCCAGGACCAATATTAAGTGAGTTATAAACACTTTGAAGTTTGTCTATCCTCATTTGACCTTGAAGGAGGGCTTCAAGGTCAAATCCGACCATCCCATAAGATTCCCAGTTCATGATTTCCTATAGGTTGGTTTACCATCCCAAATCTCTTGGACCAATACTAAACGAGTTATAAACACTTTTAACTTTGGCTATCCTCGTTTGACCTTGAAGAAGGCGCCCAAGGTCAAATCTGACCACACCAGAAGATTCCCAGCCCATGATTTCCTATAGGTTGGTTTACCATCCCAAACCTCTAGGACCAATAATAAGCGAGTTGTAAATACTTTTAAGTTTGGCTATCCTCATTTGACCTTGAAGGAGGGTCCAAGGTCAAATCTGACCACATCAAAAGATTCGCAGAACATGATTTCCTATAGGTTGGTTTCAGAAACCTCTAGGACCAATAATGCCTCCGGTAGATACAAAAAGTGATCTCTAGAAGTGCGAGCCTCGCTAGAACTTGCGCTTAGAAAAAACCCAAATAATTTCTATCCTTTATTTAGTATGTATTCTGAAGAACTTATTCACGGTGAAAACTTATTTAAAGCTACACCCCACACAGCGGGAACCACTTAATTACAAACCCACTGCCTGATCAGATAATGTCCTGTATTTCATACCATCTACAACCAATCATAGCATCAAATTTTGATAATAAATAACTACCCCATTTCATTTAATGACACAACCATTATACTATCCCCTCCGCTCTCTGTACCTCCAGGGTTTTTTTTACAGCAGTAACCGGGCTTCATAATTACAGACACTTCAAATATCATCAGGTTTTTTTGTTCATCATTTACCCCTATAAGTGATATAATTATAATCCTGACTACATACATCACAATCAAATGGGTCCAGAAACCCCCAGTGAGTACTAAAAACACAGTTTAATATCAGAAATTTACCTAGCCATGTTAAACTTTGTTACATAAAACAAAATGGCTGTTTACTTTACTGTCAATCAGGTCTAAGTACACTAGAACCGCTCTTATCTGACCTTCTTTTCTTAAAATTTTTAATTATCCGATCTCAAAACCTCTCTCCCAACTCCATTTAAGTCTGTTATTTTAGCCCTTCTATTATCCAGCCCTTCTATTATCTGAACCAACTGTTCCTCCCCCAAGAGGGTCGATTATACAGGTTATACACTATATAAAGTCCCAAAAGTCCCATCTGACTAATAATACAGTGTTTGCTCTCGTCAAAAATGAATGCGAGACAGACCGTCACCCTTCACTTGAAAAGGCGAGACAACTGTGAAAAAATGTGAGACATGTTTTGCGTCAAGGTATTTTGAAATATTTAGTTCCAATTTGGGACTGCATAAAATCTTCTTTATTTTATAAGAAATAGATGCTAAACTAAAAGTTCAAATAAATAAACTATTTGATGCTGTTTTTATTTGTCATTTTTTTTAAATTTCACTTCTAAACCAAATCTTAATGGCTGGGTGCTACTGGTTTTTTTTATTTTTATTTTTTTTTATTTTACTGTTATCTGGATTCATCAAATAAATAAATAAATTGCATTTCTTCTCTTTTCTTTCAACAAATATATATTTTGTCTCTTCCGATAATAGACAAATTTCTTTGGTCAGTAGCTGTTTCGACGGTTTCGCCTGTGACACAAAATGCAGAAGACGAGTTAAAAATTAGATGAGAAAACCCGAATTCTCACGTGAATTACTGTTAGCCGGATGTATCAAATAAACTCACTTTCATGTCTTTCTCACCTATTTCTATGAGGAAATATGTACGCTGTCGCTTCCGATAGTTGTCTCAACTGTTTCGCTAGGACACTATGAGCAGAAGATGAGTTTAAAAATCGACAAAAAGCATGGAAATCTTGCGAGAATAAAAATAGCTTACTGGCTCTCTTTATGACCTACTGCAAAGCAAAATATAAGTTAAGCTTAGGACATTTTGGTTCAAATAAATTACCTTGTCATTCTACTGAAAGTGCCCTCCTTAACATTCATAATCATATTCTTCTCAATATGGCCAAAGGGTCTGTTACAGCGCTCACCCTTCTAGATCTCTCTGCCGCTTTAGACACCATTGATCACACTATACTCCTGGACAGACTTAATGGTTACTATGGAATCAGTGAACTGGCACTTGGCTGGTTCAAATCATACCTGTCGGGAAGGACACAGACGGTCAAGGTAGGCAGCACACTCTCAAATCCTGTTGCCCTTCAGCATGGGGTCCCCCAGGGCTCCGTCCTTGGTCCAATTCTTTTTTCCCTTTACACCAACCCAATCAGCTCCATCATTCAATCTCACAGTAGCATCAATTACCATTTCTACGCCGATGACACTCAGCTATACATTTCACTTTCTCCAGCAAATTTTTCTTACTCTGTACAAAAACTAAAAAATTGCCTAAACGACATCCAAAACTTCATGTTCACAAATAAATTAAAACTCAACCCTAGTGCAAAACTCACTCTGCAGGGTTGTCACCCGTTCCTCAAAATTTTCTCACATCACCCCTCAACTGAAAAAACTCCATTGGCTTCCAGTTAGGTATAGGGTACAATTCAAAATGGGCCTCATTACATATAAAATCCTCAACCAAGGTCAGCCTGTTTACCTAAGAGAACTAATCCACCCCTACACTTCCTTCAGAAATACTAGACGAAGTACCCCTAAACTCAAGTTCCTTCATACCCCCACTTTTGACCGTAGAGTTCATAAATCAATTAAACACTTCTCAAATTCTTTTAGTCACTATGCCCCAGTTTTTTGGAACTCTCTCCCCTTCCAAATAAGAAACAGTCCCTCTGTCGCATCTTTCAGGAAACACCTCAAAACGCACCTTTTCAACTCTAGCTTCCCAACTTAGTCTCCTTCCCTCTCGGTTCCACCCACAAACCCGGTACACTGACCTTGAACGCCCCTCGACTCTCCTTATAAGAAATGATTTTTGTTACTAGCGCACTGAGTTCCCCTTAGTGGGGAAGATATTGCGCCTGCAAAGCAGTAGATTAGATTAGATTAAATATAACACCCAATCCAGACTAATTTGAATGTTAAAAATGTAAAAACAAATACAGTAGAACACCTATTATTCAATCCTTCTTGGAGAGTCACAATTAGATCGGATAACATAAAGCCTAAAATAACAGGTGTAAATTGATTTGGAAGAGTGGGTTTGAGGTCAGATGATTGAAAATTTGGATCATAGAGGTTCAGATCATAGAGATTTACTGCATAATCAATTTGATTTTCAATAGTAAATAGGTCACATGATCACAATTGTTTACTTACATCTAGTGCTGAGAGATCACCATGATTTTTGCTGTCAATATTCATATTGGCAATATTAGGTTAACAAACATCGATCAATGCCAATCATGGAGTCAAAGTATGAACCAGTTAAAAAATTTAAAACTTGGTATAAAGATAGAAATCACCATAAATATAACCATAATATAACCTTAAACTAAAAACCTTTTCACAAATGTCTCCCTCACTAAAGGCCATGCTTGATGTATCCTCACTTGTGATTGGCTGATTTTATGATTACCTTGACAACAGTGGGGAAAACCCCAAGGTGTTCGCTGTTTACCTATTTTTTTCGAAGTGACTATGTATCAGGTTCCTGACATATAAGTAAATCACTAAGTATTGGGTCCTCCATATTTTACATTGACTTGTGCAGGTCATTAACATTCATGTGTGTGTAGAATGTAAAAGGCGAGGTGGGATTCCCCGACAATATTTAACTTTTAGAAATAATGCTTGAAGATAAAGCATTTTACAGAAACCTGTTTACTTATTTGGAGATCAAAGACTTGTCCATGTTTTAAAACTCATAAATATTCATGCATGCATAGAAAATATGAAGTCGCAGAGTTGTGTCGGGTTTACAAATAATGCCCTAGTAATAATATTATATAGTATATTAGGGTATTAGTACTGTAATATACTGCTTTAAAAACATCTGTCGCAATAACAAGGGTCATCTTTTGTGACAAATTGGAATAAACATGTGACCAAACACATACAGTTTCTTTTCGATATCTCTGGAGCCTGACATATAGAGAGAATGCTGACACATATGTTCTGCCCTTTTCTTTCGCATTTACGGCTAGTTTTGTGATTTTCACTGATGACTATTTAAAATTTTTACAAAATATTAATCCAGTTAGTGTTTTATTGTGACAAAAAAGTTACAAAGAAATGAGAAATATCGGTTGTATTTAGATTTTACTGATCATTGATCGGCAGCGAGTGATAATGTCAAAGTTTATAAATATTGTCGCAGAACTACTAATACCCCCATTTTATTTCTAACACTTTTTGCAAGACCTTCCAGTTTTATAACACTGGGGGCTGCTATGAGTGGTCCTGTTGAAAAAAAAGATGTGAAAAACTGGCAAAACACTTGATTTGTCTAAAGTAAAAAAGATAACTCGAATAACCAAAAAATAAAATCTGATAATCAAAAAGATAAGTCTTATGACGTGCTACAATTCTTATGATAATAATCCCCACAAACTCTTCTCCAGTATTCATGAGACTCAGCACC
This sequence comes from Sabellastarte sp. h YS-2021, assembly GCA_964017235.1. NCBI lineage: Eukaryota > Metazoa > Annelida > Polychaeta > Sabellida > Sabellidae > Sabellastarte > Sabellastarte sp. h YS-2021. Next base: position 160,230,532 of record OZ024927.1, on the reverse strand, counting down.
CTGGTATCACTTATCCTCTGATGATTGGCTTTTAGGACCACTTTTTTCAATATTTGAAATACCTCTCGCAAGTTTTCACAAGCTGCATTAAAGTGAACATGCTGAAAGGGCTGGGGGATGTGAGACGACTCTACAGGCTGGCTCAAAATCTGCATTAAACTGTACATGCTGAAAGGGCTGGGGGATGTGGGACGACTCTACAGGCTGGCTCAAAATCTGCATTAAACTGTACATGTTGGAAGGGCTGGGGGATGTAAGATGAATGCACAGGCTGAATCATTCTTCTACACACTCTTTAGTCACTTTTGGTCTCTTTTCATAAGCATAGGGATGAGGTCAGGATGCAGAAATCAAATATATACAGAAATGGCTGCACTAAAAGGTTTTAGATTTTTAAACATGATATTTCTCTGAAAACAGAAAACATGACCAAATACTTCCATGCATGCATACATAAGCCATATTTAACTATTCCCAGCCTGGTGGTCTGGCACGATGTGACAAAAAACTTGTGCCAATATTGCAACAGGCGAGGTTTAATGTCGTCACAAAAATCATAAATGTGTCAAAAAATTTCCCCAAGAGTCAAGGAAATAAAAGGGGGTTTCCTTAATGGCAGATGTCACATAGTGAGGCAAATTTCACATTTCCTACTCTATCACAATCTTATTATTAATAGTTAAGTTTCACATTGTGACAAAATCGACACCCATCCTTAAATTCATGCTCTTTATAATCGTAAACAGAACCCATGCATTTGCACATACAATGATGAAACACACCAAGACCATATATATCTGGACAAAATATATCATGACAAATTAACCACGCACCACAAAAAGTTACCAACATTTACCATAAATATTTAGTAAAATTTAATGAAACTACATGTTGCTTTGAACCATTTTAGTGACAATATTTTGAAAAAGAAAATGTTTTTTCAGACAAAAACAAAACGTCCCCATAATAAAAAATGTAATGACAATGAAGAAGCAGAAAATGCAAAATCAAATTCTATATACTATCCCCAGACAGGCCATCTCTCACACCACAAGCATTCACTAGGTATTTTTGTAGCACCCATTTTGTGTGATTCAAACAAGATTTTTTTTGGTCAAACCACTTTTTTTCATTTTTTTTTTTTTTGGGGGGGGGGGGGGGGGGGGGTGTGTGTGTGTGTGTGTGTGTGTGTGTGTGTGTGTGTGTGTGTGTGTGTCAATTTTTAAAAAAAGTCCTCTGAGTGGATCATTCATGGGTATCATATACATGTTAAATGTCTACTTAAAGCCTTGGTTTTTGGCACATGAAAAAAGAACATATTAATATATTCTGAGGTGGGATTTCAGCTGTATCAGGAGCATATTATGACATGGCATTTAAGAGACCTTAAGGTGACCTTAAAATTAAAGTACAGACTTAAAGTTTTTGACAAAGATTTCATGTAGAAGTTATATCTACTACAGTTAGAGACTTGTCAGACTTACCATTTCTAGGTTACAGGACCAAATATGTTGAAAATGTCGTAAAAGGGTCACTCGGGTGGGTGTTTATGGTCCTCATACACAGGTTAAACGTCTATTTAAAGCCTTGATTTTTCTCACATGTAAACAAAACATAATCATATATTCCAAGATGAGATTTCAGCTGTATCAGTCACATTGTTTGACAGCGATAGGCCTTTAAAGTGGCAAAAAGTCCATAAATTGGGTCTCTGTGGGCAATTTAGAGACTTTTAGGTGACCTTAAAATTAAAGCTACACACTTAAAATTGTTAACAGAATCAGAGTACATGTAGAAGTTATATCTACTACAGTTACAGATTTGTCAGATCTACTACTTTTGTGTTATAGGGCAAAATATGGGAAAAATATCGAAAAAAAAAGTCTAAGTATGGTCTTTTTGGGCCTCAAAAACAATTTTAATCTTAACATAAAGTCTTGATTTTTGGTACATGTAAGGAGAATATAGTAATGTCTTCCTAGGTAAAATCTGAGCCAGATAAGCCACATAATCTGTGACCTAGAGGGCATTAAGAGCAAAAAAAAAAATCAAATTTCTGACCTTAAGGTGGCCATAAGTTCTTTATTATTGGGAGTTTAAGGTCACCTTAAAATACGGTACCTCTCCTGACCCAAATACATGTGTGTGCCAAGTTTGAATCAATCGACGGACGTGAAACCAATATATTCCGACTTTCGTCTGGGGATATAATTATTTATCCTAAAATCAAGTCAGCTGAAAAAAATCTTCTACAGCCGACTGTGTTAAGATTTAAGAGTAACGATGTTCACTGTACTTCAAGAGAAATCTTTTTATTCTTGATGAAAATCCTATTAAATTTCATTTTTATTATATTGGCACATGCATGTAATTGCTATCTGGTTGCTGGCTACATTACATACCATCTTTTTGACAGAGAAATCCTAGGTGTATTAATTATGTGGTACTTACCATGCATATGTTAGGGCATTTAATTCTACATTACATTTGATGGGGGAATGAATGATTTTAAAAGACCTTTGAACTTTCAATTTTGCCCTTTAAGAGACGTTCTACAAATTTTACTGGATAACGTCTATGAGATCTACTGTCAAAATATGCAAATCTGTATTGTAATTATGGTGACACCAAAATACTTTAAAACCATATTTCTTGCTTAGTTACTCTGTGATGGAGCTGTTCCTACTGTCAGAATGGACATTACGATTGTGATTCCTTTTAAAGTCTTGGTGGCTTTTGTCTAAGGTGTGGTATACTTTTGTCTGGTAACATTTTGTCCATGTACATTTTGTCCACACCCCACAGGGTATATCCCCCATAGTTTTTTTAGCATGGGCTAAAAGAACCCTGTCCAGCCTTTCATCAAATCTGGCTATTTGCCTGCCAGGAACATGTGCCAAAACACTCCCATCAGTCAATCAAAGCAGTCCTTCTCTTGGCCAGTGCAGAACCTCCTTACCCAAAGTCTACAAATTACTGATAGCCATGTCAGGGCTCCATCAATTCTTATTCACAAAATGTCTGTATATAATCACAAATAGGATGTATTTGTCAGTTTTAATTATTGATGTGTCCTTTCCAGTTACTAACCCTCCTTTCAAGCAGTTTTATCCATATTTTTACCTCATTATCACCCATTACTGGAGATTTCCAATAGGAGGTACAGAAAAACCTCCATTACATATACAAGTTTTTTTTTTGTTTCACAAATTTATGAAATGTTACTTTGAAAATGACTAGAAAGTGATTCATTTTATGGCAATCTTTTTGTGAACAGTTTGTAAACCGACATCATGCAAGTGGAAAAGAGTACCTTTTTACTTAATTTTACAATCCAAATAATAATGTTGCTGTTAATAGAGTACTCATTAACAGCATTAAATTTGATGTGTGAAATACTTACTTCTCACTGAAAATTTGGATCTTGTAAGTAGTCCTAATGTCTGGCCTGGGCCCACATGTCATAGAGTAAGAAATGTGCAAGTTGTGGGTGTGTGAACCCAGGACTGCTCTCTAAAAGAAGAGATAAAAATAATTAAAGTATGTACGAATCTTCCATTTCGAGATATCAGCAATCTTATATAGTCACAAAAATATCAGATACAGTATGTGCAGAATTTCCCCTTACAGTAAGGAAATAAGGATTTTCTCACTGAAAAATTCATATACATGTACTGTGGTAAATTACACATTTCATAAAACATGTACAAACTTAATAAAAGTTACTAAGCCACATGTGGGGTATTTACTCCAGGCTTATGTCCAGCATACCCTTCTATGGTCATAATTCAGTGAATGGTTTTGTCATTTTTCAAAGGCCAACTGTAAAGAAACTGGCCCATTTGGGTTTGAAAATAAGAGAAACCGAAAATACCAGAAAGATATTGGGAAAAGAAAAATTAGAGAGCCAAAAGATTTTCTATGCAAGTACTGATAACATCTTCGTCTTAAAGGCCAGACCCTCAAACTGTCTTAAACTATGTCTACTTGAAAAACACTTTGGCAAATATTTGCCCGAACAAGTCAAAGCACCCCTTCTTAGATCCCCTCCCCCCCCCTCCCCCTGGGAAAAAATGGCAGCCCCATATTAACAGACAGGAAGGTAACACTTTATATATGTTCAGGTTTTCTTGTTGACATTTCCCATCCTTACTTTATTGTCTTATCTAACACTCTAGTAAGTAACTTACAACATCCTGTCCAACCCTTACCCCACTTTTCACAAAAAGTTGTCAAAAAGTTGTGCAAATATATAAACTTTGGTTTAAATGGGGGTATTTTATTGAATAAAAACACTTATATAACACTTCACCTGCCAAAGCCTTTGGGTATTTTTTATCAGATGTGGAGTTTAAGATAATGTATGGACACTTCTTCAATAAGAAGGAGCAACTAAAGGGTGACTACATATTTATCTCTATCATAATTTACCTGTCAAACCATGCCGATTTTTTCCAGAGACCAGAAAGATGCCCGTATTGTCAAACCTCTATTTCCAGGTCTTATTATACAAAAGCCTTTAACATTAACAGTTCTGATTCTGTGAATATTTTTGATACCATAGCTTCAACCTTAATGTTATTTAAAATGTATCAAATAGATTAAAAGTAAAGGAGGTCACATCAATGTAGTCAAAAAGTTGAACAGTTTATAAGGTCTATATCATATAAGTGCAGTGCAGCACAACTAAAAATATTAGAACTACTAAAAATACCACACTGCTTTCACATCTGTAAGGCTCTTACACAGGGGGTCAATTTGGTTATTTCTTGTTTGAACATTATCTATGTTTACAAGAAGTTGTGTGGCTCCTACTACTATTTTCCTTGAACGCTTAAGTTTGCAAGATCCTTAACAAAAACCAAAAAAGTATATTTTCCATTTGGGTAACCCAACAATACAAGACTCTTCCGATTCCAGGACACCAAAAAAATTGTCTTCTTGCATATCCCAAATTGAATAGGCCTATTAAGAGGAAATAAAATTGATTAAAAGTTAAAGATGGCAGTTCTGCTAAAATATGATACAAATATTAAAATCTGTTAAAATATGAGAAGAAAGTTAATGATTTCTTCAGATTTAGGGTTTGTTTCATATATTGTATGTTTTCCCACAATTATATGTGCTGACTATATAGATGCAGGTTGTAACACATGGTCATTGCATCGTAGTGAAATGGTCTCAACACAGAGATACCACTGCAATAAAGGTTATGTCAAAAGTAGTACAACAGTGCAAATTGTCTATGTTCAGGATTTCTGTTCCTTTCAATAGTTTTGGTTAATTCAAGTAAGGTGGGGTTCACACTACAATCCGGATTGACAAGGATTGAGGGTTGAAACAGATTGAAACAGATTCAGCTCAATCCGGATTGAGTCTTCACGCTACAGAGTTTATTCTAGATTAAGTAGTGAAAAAAATCTGACAACAGTAAAACCTCCAAATTTAGCTTTATGTACACATGAAAACTGCTTAATTAACATTTATTTTCTCAAATTTTATAATTATCCAAACCACAAGGTTATATTATTAAGACTGTGTCAGTTTCTGCAACAGACCAATCACAACCATTAGAAATATTTCTGCTTATTAAATTATCCTACAATTACAAATATTCACACATTTCATACCATTTTATACCAAATTACAATCATTCAGAAATTACACAATCACTTCTGGTTGTCTTTGTGTCAATTTTAAAATATAAAGGATTAAGGTATACATATTAAGTTAAGCAATTGTTTCTAGGCAGTAACCTGGCGTTCAGACTAGTGTTTCAACCCGGGTTATCACAGATTGAAGACTAGTACGAAGGCTCACAATCCGGGTTGACAAGGGTAAATCTCAACCCTACTCAAGTGGTGGATTGAAGCAGATTGGTTCAACCCCCTTTGTAGTGTGAACCCTTTCAATCCAGGTTGACAAGGGTTGAGTGTGTTGATACTGTATTTAATTGATTTATTGCCTATTGCCTTAAAACAATAACTTAACTTTATATTTACATATATAGCTTCATCCTTTGTAAGCAAGAATCCAATTAACACATTGGTCACCATGGCCAGGCAGCATTATTTAGTGATTTCTGTATGATTGCAATTTGGTATAAAATGAATGAAAATTTGAAATTGTAATAGGATGATCTAATAAGCAGAACTACTTCAAATGATAGCAATTAGTCTGTTTTCAGTGGCAAAATTTAAAAAATATAACAATCTCTTTGATTAATTAGAAAAACATAACATATTTATCTGTGTGGCAGCTAATATAATATTGGGATCTTCTATAGTTTCAGCAATATGGAAAAAATAATTGTAATTTTACTAATTAAAGAGCATTCCTTTAAGCTAAATTTGGAGGCTTTACTGTGTCTCAGTTTTTGAGAATTTTCAATCCACATTAAGCTTTGTAGTGCGGACACTCAACCCGGATTGAGATAAATCTGCTTCAATCTGCTTCAACCCTCAATCCTTGTCAACACAGATTGTAGTGTGAACAGGGTATAAGTCAATTGATTACAGTGCCAACACTCTCAACCCTTGTCAACCCGAAATGAAAGGGTTCACACTACAAAGGAGGTTGAATCAATCTGCTTCAATCCACCTCTTTAGTGGGGTTGAGGTTTACCCTTGTCAACCTAGATTGTGGGCATTGAGACTAGTCTCCAATCTGGTTCAATCTGAGTCAGTCCGAGTTCATTTCATAGTGTGAACGCCCAGTAAGTCTCTCAATGCATCCCACACATTGCCATGTGGTGGAGTTGACAAAGTCAAAGTTGGGGTTTAACGTCCCGTTCAACAGCCAGGGTCATATTGGGACAGGTCCTCAGCATTGCCACTTGTGGGACTCGAACCCACAGAGGTGACAGTATATGATTAGATGCCAAACTTGCTAACCACTAGGCCACCGAGGACCTCTGTGTGGTGGAGTTGAACCCATCAACACAGTGGTGACAGCCAACCCCAATGCTTAAATGCCAAATTTGTTTGCAGTTCGACCACTGAGATGGAGGGTACAACCTTGACCTACATGCATGCTACTGAATTTTCTATGTTTCGAAACCTGCCAAAGGGACAAACAGTGCCAATGCACTGAATCAGAGGGCAGTTTTCTTCGAAAGGTCAATTGATTACTGACAATCTGTAATTTTTTTTTTCAGATTTTCACAACTTAAGGTTAATTTACTACTAAATCTATTTTATATCAATTTCAAAATGTTTTCTCTATTCATTCCTTATTCCAAATGGGAAATTAATCCCCTTTCTGGTGAATATATTCTTTTGATGTTGATGTTATCTCCCTACACCCACTAGCCCCCCTCCCCCCCCCCCCCCCCCCCCCTCCCCAACCCCTCTAAGCTTATCTCCACTAATCTCCCCCACCAGAAACCATCCAATTAAAACCAACTCACATTTCACAGTGCTCTCCAGATCCCTTTGTGTTAGTCAACACCTCTCCACTCTGGGGACTTTATCGTCAGCACAACATTCTACAGGGACTAATGGGGTTTGAGATTGAATGCCATTGACTGTGTAATGAGACTGTGTATGTATGTAGCCTTCCAGCTCTGAAGGTTTTTTGCATGTACAGTGAGAGACCTACAATAGCCTTGCTCTGGTGCACGTTTTCATTGGGTTAATTTTTAAACTTTGAATTTTGTGAATAGGCATAACCTGATTTCCCTTTTCCTTTTTGGCCAGAAAATTTAGCTAATTTGGCTTATGCAAAAATTTAAATTCTCTGTAAAAATTTAAAGTTGTATTTAACTGTATTTAGTGTATTAAAACTGTTTTAAAATGCAATTTCAATATCAAATTCTTATTGTATAGACTTGAGCATATCAATCAATATTAAAATATCATTTTATGCCAAAAATGCATTAACTTAACAGCTACTAATCCCTCAGTTACCAAAAGCAGTTACACCAAAATATAAGATATAAACCTTATTGTATATTTAATACATAACTGGCTTAAAGAATCTGGGAAAAATGCCCTTCAAGAAAATTGCACTACACAAAAGTTTCCTAAATTTTGTTTTTTTTTTTTCTGTTGGGAGAATTTCATGAAGACAATTTCCAATATACTGTCTATAACAGCAATTAAATAAAATATTCTGGGAAACTTTTTAAGAATATTAATGAAAAAAAATATAAAAAATGACAAGTTATGAAAATTTTCAAATAATCTTCCAAGTGAGTTGCTTGAAAGGATATTAAACTTGAATATTAAAATGTAGAAAGGTTATATTGACCAAAATTAAAATATTGACATATGATCTCTTCACTACAAGAAATTACTTTCAAGGTTTTGAGCCAATTAAAGGCTACATATGTATGTATATACCAAAATGATGCATACAGTGTGCATGTATTCCAGAAATATGAATCACATTAAATTCATGGTCACTTTTGATATACTACATACCCTTGAGGCTTTTTTCACTTTGCATGAAACATTGCCAGTTGGCCATGACATATAATTTTTGTGAACATTTTGGAAAAAAGACACTTCAAGGTATCACTCCTTGCTTCACTGTAAAACCCACCTATTTATAAACTGTATTTTCACATGTTAAATTGTGCTCTACTACTTAGACAACAGAATCAATGATTTAATGAAACCTTTATTTTTAAGAAAATGGGTATTTACTTAAACTAGTTATATAAAGCAGTATCCTAGACATATATATAAGTTATAACACCAAATGATACACTTAGCTATAAAGCTGGACTATAAAGTTTCTTTCGACTGATTCATTGATTCGAGTATGACATCACTTTCAACATATTGTGTAGGTCATAAAACAAAGAGTAGTTGTGGGGATGGAAAAAAGAAGTGTATACTAATTGTTTAACATTTTGAATTGAAAATCATTGGAACATGGTCAGCAACTGCCAACTTTCCTACTTCTGATTTAGCTTGGAATCAAACCCATAACTTGACAGGTGGAAGGTAAGTGTATGTCTGGCTGTGCCATCATACCCTTGCATTTCAATAAAGAGTCAGACACTGAGAAATTTTCATGTGGACAACTCCTTAAAAGTGAGTAACAAGAATGAATTCGCTGGTTTCACAACACAAAGTTTGGTACTGTTCAGCCAGTGAAGTTTTTGTCACCTGCCACAATAACTCTCAAAGACGACCACTATTTATATTGAAATAAATGGAGGAAGTGGTCACCTGTAAGAGTCCAGATTGATTCCAGACAGAAAGTTAATTGAAAAGAGATGCTAATATTGTGATCCAATGCGAGTGATTGACTTTTCTGGTGTTAACAACTTCACTTGTTTGATCACTTAAAATCATGTCATAAAAATTAAAAAAGAATCTCCTGTAATTATCTTCTTTATACTGCCTTGCTACCAATTATGGCCGGGTACCAATTAACGCCGGACAGAATTCAAATAGATAGAACTTCACCAAAAGTAGCATCCCAAGTCTAGCAAATAAGGTAAACCTATTTCCAAAGTGAATGGAGCAAATACACAACAAAATGCTTTCAAACTGTGTCCATTACTGAAATATGAACGGTTTTTTTTCTGGTGGCGATAATTGGTACCCGGCGTTAATTGGTAGCAAGGCAGTAAAGTAAGTACCTTCCTCAGTTGATGTTTACATTTCATAGTAAACTGAAATAATCTATCCCTCAATCTTTCTTTCAGGTTCTCACAAATTTTTAAACTTCTCTTTTCAGAAATGGCACGGAAGATTATTTTGATATCAGAATCTATATATGTTGCTGTGATTCATTAAATTGTAATTCATTATTTGATACGCTATCTACTCCTCCACCAAAAAAATTGATACAGGGTACTTACATAATATGGTTCCAGTCAATTATGAGATGATTCTGCTGTTAATTTTACATTCCAACTAAATATAAATGTCAATAAACACTTATTCTTCGCTGAAGCAGGTTTAACACATCCTACTGCGTAACAGCTTATTCATACTAGAAAAGGAAGTGGAATACCCGAGCTCTTGTATAACATACACAAAATTGATGTGAAAAAAGCTTATAACATGTGATATTGACTCCAATACAGATTCAACCCACAAATCCTGTTCCCCCAATGAAAAAAAAACTAACTCTCTAAAATTCACAGACACATGTTTGAAAACAAAACACTGTGAAAGTGATAAATCATTTTTACCACCACTACCAGTATTATATTTCAACTACACACCCTTTTCCAACAAGCTGCCACTGAGATAAATATATAATATATATATATTCCACAGGCCCACAAAAACTATATGGAGCCACAGTAGTTTTACTTTGAGCCAATGCAATCTCTCTCGCTCTCTAGTACAGTGGTGGTAGTGGCGGCTAACAGCACATACACAGTAATATTTTGCAGTCAGTAGAAAGCCCCCCAGTCTACAGTAAAACTATGGCCAATGTACACAAGCACAAGTTTTACACAGCTCTAATACATACCCGTTGACTTCTTTATCCTTTTTTTGCTCTCACATACAAAGTAGTTCCCTCTTCCCCCCTTTTTTGTTTCCCTTATTTCCCCCCTCCGTCTTTTTTTGCTTCATATAAACTTGTATATGTATATATTACTTGCTGCAGATAATGATAAAAACCTCGCAGCTTTGAGTGGAAATGTATGTGGGTAGATTTGAAGTACACCCTGTACTCACAACACTGCACAGCTATATTTTCACTGTGGGGGCAAATTATGAAATAAAACAAAACTCCGCACTTTGAAGTGAAAATTTCTCCCTTGCATTATAATATATGCCCACATTTGCTTCACAGCTGCCCCCAAGCCCCAAGAAAAATCTATAGGAAAATCGACATGTGCTCTTTAGGGTTAAACCAGATGGTGCAGTCAGATACAATACTACAATTTAAAACCCATTGTTCACACTCAAACATTTAAAATAATGCCCTTCACATTCTAAAAGCAGCTTTTCTCTCTGACTTGCATATACACCTTGGAAAGCAAATTCATCATGTACAGTGGCAGTGGCAATGTTAAAAACACTACTTGAACATGTACAGTAAATTTCAGAAACTTTCCATCTTAAACATCATTAAATACTATATTTTCAATGCTTTAAAATAGTTTATTTTTATTTGACACAATTCTGTAAATTTGACTAACTTTCTTTCTTAAACATCATTAAGTATTATTTCTACTTTCAATGCTTAAACATAGTTGTTATTGGGCTCAATTCTGTTAATTTATAATTCACGATTAACTTTCTTTTTTTTTCATGGCTTTGACTACTTTTATTCTTTTCAATGCTAAAATTAATCTTAATGTTACTCAACACAATTCTTTCATTTATAACACTAGAAAATAGGATCAGAGATGCCTGTACCCCACAGCCTAGAGAAATATTTTCAACACCATGAGATATAGAAGTACTGTACCAGCACAAACTTCAGGATACTTTCAGAGCACTGTCAGTTATATAAAGGTCCAAACAATGTTTAAATGGAGAAATAATGTTTAAAAGAAAGATAATGAGTATAAAGATGATGTATTAAAACAAGATAATTCAATAACAAGATGACAGCATTAATCAGTAAACTAAAATTCAACACTCTTTATCTACATCTGCATGGCCGAATTATGGTTTAGATGGTTTGAATATTACCATGCATACAGAAGTGGTAATACATTTAATGAATGCTTATTGTGGTGTTGGAGCAAAATCTGTGGCTCACTTGATGAAATTCTATCTCTTACAATGGGAAGTTATGAAAGTAAAATTCTTAATAAATTCTAATATGACTTTTGCTTAATCTGCATCAAAAGACAGACCCAAAGGTCCATGAAGATTTTAAAGGTCAAGGTCACTACAACAAGGTAAAAGGTCAAATTAAGGTCACACCATGATAATACACACCAATAGCCCCTAACCAATGTCCCTACCAAGTATCACTGGCTGTTGAACGGGACGTAAAACCCCAACTTTGACTTTGACCTACCAAGTATCAACTTCCTACACCTTACGGTTTCCGAGATATAGCCCTGACAAGATTTTATAGGTCAAGGTCACTATGGCAAGGTCAAAGGTCAAATCAAGGTCACACCATGATGCTGCACACCTACACCCCCTAACCAATGTCTCTACCAAATATCAACTTCCTACACCTTACAGTTTCCGAGATATAGCCCGGACAAGATTTTATAGGTCAAGGTCACTATAGCAAGGTCAAAGGTCAAATCATGGTCAGATCATGACATTGCACAACTACACCCCCTAACCAATGTCCTTACCAAGTATCAACTTCCTACACCTTACGGTTTCCAAGATATAGCCCGGACAATATTTTCAAACTCAAGGTCACTACGGCAAGATCAAAGGTCAAATCCTGGTCAGACCATGATGTTGCACACCTACACAGCCTAACCAATGTCCCTACCAAATATCAACTTCCTACACCTTACGGTTTCCGAGATATAGGCCGGACAAGATTTTATAGGTCAAGGTCACTAATTCTAATTCTAATAGCACTTTTATAGCGCTTAATCTCCGTCAAAAGACAGACTCTAAGGCGCATCACACAAAAACATTGTTCAATATTCAAAAACCAGAGACATTGCAGGGGTCAGCACCGCGGAGAAAGCAGAAAGGAGATTGGAAATTTAGGGTGGGTATGCTTTTCCAAAGAGGTATGACTTCAACTTTGACCTGAAAGAGGCAAGTGAGTTTGCAGAGCGGACCTCATCAGGAAGGTCATTCCAAATCATAGGTGCGTCATACGCATAAATGAGTCCAAAATGTTTTCGAGACTTGAAAATTGAACCAAAGTGGGGAACCTCAAGAAATATGCCATCAGATTGACTTCGATGAGTGTTATATGTACTATGTCTGGGAATGAGGAAGGGTTCAAAGTATTTGGGGTTACCACTGTGTAGGAACTTATATACCAGCATGGCAGTCTTAAAGATAGAACGGTACTTAATTGGCAACCAATGTAGTGCTTTTCTAACTGGAGTGATGTGTGAGTACTTGGTGGTGTTGGCAACAATTCTGGCCAGGCTATTCTGAACACATTGAAGTTTGCGCAGATCTAGAGCTGAGAGACCTCTGAACAGAGAGTTACAGTAATCTAGTCGACTTCCGACCAGAGGATTGGCAGCCATAAGAGTAGCTTCATGTGTCAGATGTCCTCGGAGTCGCTTAAGATCCCGGACATGAGCAAAACAAGCCTTGCAGACCTTCCTAACATGGCAAGAGAATGAGAAATCAGAATCAAACCAGACACCAAGGTTCCTAACTGCATCTGTTGGTGATATGAGATTACCAAGTATGTTGACCGGGAAGGACTGATTAAGTTTTTCGCGCTGAGACTTTGAGCCAAACACAATGAATTCGGTCTTATCTGGATTTAGCTTGAGCTTATTTGTAGAGAGCCATCTCTTTACGTCTTCAAGGCAGTGTGACAGCTTATCAAGGGCCGAGGCAACATTTTTATGTGTGAGGTGTACATACAATTGTGTGTCATCAGCGAAGAACTGGAAACTAATACCAGGATGATGGCAAGGTCAAAGGTCAAATCAAGGTCAGACCATGATATTGCACACCTACACCCCCTAATCAATAACCCTACCAAGTATCAACTTCCTACACCTTACGGTTTCTGAGATATAGCCCGGACAAGATTTTATAGGTCAAGGCCACTACGGCAAGGTCAAAGGTCAAATCAAGGTCACACCATGACGCTGCACACCTACACCCCCTAACCAATGTCCCTACCAAATATCAACTTCCTACACCTTACGGTTTCTGAGATATAGCCTGGACAAGATTTTAAAGGTCAAGGTCACTACGGCAAGGTCAAAGGTCAAATCAAGGTCCCACTATGACGTTGCACACCTACACCCCCTAACAAATGTCCCTACCAAATATCAACTTCCTACACCTTACGGTTTCCGAGATATAGCCCGGACAAGATTTTATAGGTCAAGGTCACTACAGCAAGGTCAAAGGTCAAATCAAGGTCACACCATGACGTTGCACACCTACACCCCCCTAACCAATATCCCCACCAAGTATCAACTTCCTACACCTTATGCTTTCCGAGATATAGCCCGGACAAGATTTTATAGGTCAAGGTCACTACGGCAAGGTCAAAGGTCAAATCAAAGTCAGACTATGACGTTGCACAACTAAACCCCCTAACCAATGTCCCTAACAAGTATCAACTTCATACACCTTACAGTTTCCGAGATATAGCCCGGACAAGATTTTCAAACTCAAGGCCACTACGGCAAGGTCAAATCAAGGTCAGACCATGACGTTGCACACCTACACCCCCTAACCAATGTGCCTACCAAGTATCAACTTCCTACACCTTACAGTTTCTGAGATACAGCCTGGACAAGATTTTATAGGTCAAGGTCACTACGGCAAGGTCAAAGGTCAAATCAAGGTCACACTATGACGTTGCACACCTACACCCCCTAACGAATGTCCCTACCAAATATCAACTTCCCACACCTTACGGTTTCCGAGATACAGCCCGGACAAAATTTTATAGGTCAAGGTCACTACGGCAAGGTCAAAGGTCAAATCAAGGTCACACCATGACATTGCACACCTACTCCCCCTAACCAATGTCCCTACCAAATATCAACTTCATACACCTTACGGTTTCCGAGATATAGCCCGGACAAGATTTTATAGGTCAAGGTCACTACAGCAAGGTCAAAGGTCAAATCAAGGTCACACCATGACGTTGCATACCTACACCCCCTAACCAATATCCCCACCAAGTATCAACTTCCTACACCTTACGCTTTCCGAGATATAGCCCGGACAAGATTTTATAGGTCAAGGTCACTACGGCAAGGTCAAAGGTCAAATCAAAGTCAGACTATGACATTGCACAACTACACCCCCTAACCAATGTCCCTACCAAGTATCAACTTCCTACACCTTACAGTTTCCGAGATATAGCCCGGACAAGATTTTCAAACTCAAGGTCACTACGGCAAGGTCAAAGGTCAAATCAAGGTCAGACCATGATGTTGCACACCTACACCCCCTAACCAATGTCCCTACCACGTATCAACTTCCTACACCTTACGGTTTCTTAGATACAGCCCGGACAAACTATTTCCCGCCGCCCGCCCGGACGCCTGCCCGCCCATCCGGACACCATGGGTGAAAACAATACCCCGACAGCCTTAAGGGCTGTGGGGTAAAAAGTACTCAGATTGGGTAGACCTGCTGCAATGCCCAGTACCTCCACTATTCTTATAGTACTTTTATAGCACTTGATGTCCATCTGAAGACAGACTCTAGGTGCGTAATACAGATAAAAAGCAGAAATCCAAATTCATACTAGACCCATCGCATCGGACAACCGATGCAAATTGTATCCACCAGAAGAAAACTCACCAAAGCCATTCTAACATCGCTTAACCTTGAAGGAGAAGCCCAAGGTGAAATCTGACCATATCAAAAGTGTGACACTGCAAACCTCTAGGAATACGAATAAGCAAGATATAAACACTAATTTTGGCAATCCTCATTTGACCTTGAAAGAGGGGCCAAAGGTCAAATCCGATCACACCAAAAGATTCCCAGCCCATGATTTCCTAGATTTTGGTTTACTATTCCAAAGCTCTAGGACCAATAATAAGCGAGTTATAAGCACTTAAGTTTGGCTATCCTCGTTTGACCTTGATGGAGGGTCCAAGGTCAAATCCGACCACAGCAATAGATTCCCAGCACATGATTTTGTGTACTATTCTCGTTTGACCTTGAAGGAGGGGTCCAAGGTCAAATCTGACCACACCAAAATATTCCCAGCCCATGATTTCCTATAGGCTGGTTTACCATCCCAAACCTCTAGGACCAATAATAAGCGAGTTGTAAGAACTTTTAAGTTTGGCTATCCTCGTTTGACCTTGAAGGAGGGGTACAAGGTCAAATCTGACCACATCAAAAGATTCCCAGCCCATGATTTCCTATAGGCTGGTTTACCATCCTAAACCTCTAGGATCAATAATAAGCGCTCTATAAGCACATTTAAGTTTGGCTGTGCTCGTTTGACCTTGAAGGAGGGGTCCAAGGTCAAATACGACCACACCAAAAGATTCCAAGGCCATGATTTCCTATAGGTTGGTTTACCATCCCAAACCTCTGAGACCAATAATAAGCGGGTTATAAGCACTTTTAAGTTTGGCTATCCTCGTTTGACCTTGAATGAGGGGTCCAAGGTCAAATTCGACCACACCAAAAGATTCCAAGGCCATGATTTCCTATAGGTTGGTTTACCATCCCAAACCTCTGGGACCAATAATAAGCGGGTTATAAGCACTTTTAAGTTTGGCTATCCTCGTTTGACCTTGAATGAGGGGTCCAAGGTCAAATCCGACCACACCAAAAGATTCCCAGCCCATGATTTCCTATAGGTTGGTTTACCATCCCAAACCTCTAGGACCAATAATAAGCGAGTTATAAGCACTTTTCATGACTGCAAAGAAATGCAATAGATTCCCAGCCCATGATTTAATATATGTTGGTTTACCATCCCAAACCTCTAGGACCAATAATAAGTGAGTTGTAAGCACTTTTAAGTTGGGCTATCCTCATTTGACCTTGAAGGAGGGGTCCAAGGTCAAATCTGACCACACCAAAAGATTCCCAGCCCATGATTTCCTATAGGCTGGTTTACCATCCCAAACCTCTAGAACCAATAATAAGCGAGTTATAAGAACTTTTAAGTTTGGCTATCCTCGTTTGACCTTGAAGGAGGGGTCCAAGGTCAAATCTGACCACATCAAAAGATTCCCAGCCCATGATTTCCTATAGGCTGGTTTACCATCCTAAACCTCTAGGATCAATAATAAGCGCTCTATAAGCACATTTAAGTTTGGCTGTGCTCGTTTGACCTTGAAGGAGGGGTCCAAGGTCAAATACGACCACACCAAAAGACTCCCAGCCCATGATTTCCTATAGGTTGGTTTACCATCTCAAACCTCTAGGACCAATAATAAGCGAGTTATAAGCACTTTTAAGTTTGTCTATCCTCATTTAACTTGAAGGAGGGGTCCAAGGTCAAATTCGACCACACCAAAAGATTCCCAGCCCATGATTTCCTATAGGTTGGTTTACCATCCCAAACCTCTGGGACCAATAATAAGCGGGTCATAAGCACTTTTAAGTTTGGCTATCCTCGTTTGACCTTGAATGAGGGGTCCAAGGTCAAATCCGACCACACCAAAAGATTCCCAGCCCATGATTTCCTATAGGTTGGTTTACCATCCCAAACCTCTAGGACCAATAATCAGCGAGTTATAAGCACTTTTCATGACTGCAAAGAAATGCCTGTGGCGGCCATCTTGTTTTTCAAAATGAGGCCAAAAATATTCCCAGTCAAGATTTTATAATGAGGAACATATCCTGCGAATTTGAGTCTCTACCTATAATACCCTTTGCTCTAGAGGGCCACCAAAAGTCCTTGTTTAAAGTTGAAAAACGTCCGTGGCAGCCATCTTGTTTTTCAAAATGAGGCCAAAAATACTGCCAGGCAAGATTTTATGGCTATGAATATATCTTGCAAATTTGAGACGGCTAGCTATAATATTTTTTTCGTTAGAGCGGTAACGGTGAAATCTCTCTACACACTGCGGCGGCGGCGTAACGAAGTCAAATCCATAGTATCCACCGGATGCTATCCGGTGGATACAATAACCAGAAATATAGCAGGGGTCAGATCCACTACAACATTCTTTGAACCAGTTGATCATCAGGATCACCACCAATATTTAACTAGAGGATCGCTCGCAAAAAAAAAAGATAATGTTTTTGCATAGCAAAAACAAAGCGTCCCGAAAAGGATATAAAGGTGAGTGCTAAAGTATTAAGAAAATGCTTCGTTTCTAGCCTTATACTGTTGTGGCAACCAAAGTCAGCGCAGTCTGCTCTATCTAGCACGGTTTTCAAGATATAAGCATTTTTGTGTTTTGCAAAAAATTAAAAAATTAAAAATGTCCGCTATATTTGGCGAGACAAAAATATTTTGAAAATTGGCATGGCTACTCTGCAGAGATACCCGGCAGGTCAAAAATTTTGTTGAGTTCGCTCCATATAGCACGGTTTTCGATATATAAGCATTTTTATGTTTTGCAAAAACTTGGAAAATTCAAAATGGCCACCATTTTTGGGGAGACAAAAATTTTTGAAAACAAGACCACTGCCGCGGTGTGTATCTCCCGCCGAGCATTAAAGCAGAAGAAATAGCTTTTCCGAGATATTCACAATTTTTCATTTTCGTGTGTGAAAGCTCTTCCAAAAGTAGGTGAATGAGTTATTTGAGAAAAATTGGCTATCTGCAATACTATTAAGAGATAATTCGCATTTACTCATTTTGAGTAGGTGAATAATTAGCTATGGGTCTCAGACTTCATGTGAAAGCTCTCCCAAAAGTAGGTGAATGAGTTGAGAAAAATTGGCTATCTGCAATACTTTTAGAGATAATTCACATTTACTCATTTTGAGTAGGTGAGTAATTAGCTATGGGTCTGAAACTTCACCATGTGAAAGCTCTCCCACAAGTAGATGAATGAGTATTTGATAAAAATTGGGTATCCGCAATACTTTTACAGATAATTAGCATTTACTCATTTTG
Source organism: Sabellastarte sp. h YS-2021 (assembly GCA_964017235.1). Lineage (NCBI taxonomy): Eukaryota > Metazoa > Annelida > Polychaeta > Sabellida > Sabellidae > Sabellastarte > Sabellastarte sp. h YS-2021. Next base: position 160,211,923 of record OZ024927.1, on the reverse strand, counting down.
AGTAGGTGAATAAATAGCTATGGGTCTGAAACTTCACAGAGTGAAAGCTGTCCCAAAAGTAGGTGAATGAGTTATTTGAGAAAAATTGGCTATCTGCAATACTTTTAGAGATAATTCACATTTACTCATTTTGAGTAAGTGAATAATTAGCTATGGGTCTGAAACTTCACCAAGTGAAAGCTCTGCCAAAAGTACGTGAATGAGTTATTTGAGAAAAATTGGCTATCTGCAATACTTTTAGAGATAATTCGCATTTACTCATTTTGAGTAGGTGAGTAATTAGCTATGGGTCTGAAACTTCACAGAGTGAAACCTCTCCCAAAAGTAGGTGAATGAGTTATTTGAGAAAAATTGGCTATCTGCAATACTTTCAGAGATAATTCGCATTTACTCATTTTGAGTAGGTGAGTAATTAGTTATGGGTCTGAAACTTCACCAAGTGAAAGCTCTCCCAAAAGTAGGTGAATGATTTATTTGAGAAAAATTGGCTATCTGCAATACTTTTAGAGATAATTCACATTTACTCATTTTGAGTAGGTGAGTAATTAGCTATGGGTCTGAAACTTCACCATGTGAAAGCTCTCCCACAAGTAGATGAATGAGTTATTTGATAAAAATTGGGTATCCGCATACTTTTACAGATAATTAGCATTTACTCATTTTGAGTAGGTAAATAATTAGCTATGGGTCTGAAACTTCACCATGTGAAAGCTCTCCCAAAAGTAGATGAATGAGTTATTTGAGAAAAATTGGCTATCTGCAATACTTTTAGAGATAATTCGCATTTACTCATTTTGAGTAGGTGAGTAATTAGCTATGGGTCTGAAACTTCACCATGTGAAAGCTCTTCCAAAAGTAGGTGAATGAGTTATTTGAGAAAAATTGGCTATCTGCAATACTTTTAAGAGATAATTCGCATTTACTCATTTTGAGTAGGTGAGTAATCATCTACGGGTCTGAAACTTCACCATGTGAAAGCTCTCCCAAAAGTACATGAATGAGTTATTTGATAAAAATTGGGTATCCGCAATAGTTTTGAGATAATTAGCATTTACTCATTTTGAGTAGGTGAGTAATTAGCTACGGGTCTGAAACTTCACCAAGTGAAAGCTCTTCCAAAAGTAGGGGAATGAGTTATTTGAGAAAAATTGGCTATCTGCAATACTTTTAGAGGTAATTCGCATTTACTCATTTTGAGTAGGTGAGCAATTAGCTATGGGTCTGAAACTTCACCAAGTGAAACCTCTTTGGGATAGCTGCTCTGTAGAGATACCCTGAAGATAAAAAATTTCGTCGAAATCGCTCTATGTAGCACGGTTTTCGAAATATTAGCATTTTTGTGTTTTGCAATTTTTGCGCAAAAATTTGAAAATTCAAAATGCCCGCCATTTTTGGCAAGAAAATTTTTTTTTGAAAATTGGCATGGCTACTCTGCAGAGATACCCTGTGGGTCAAAAATTTCGTCGAAATCGCTCTATCTAGCAGGGTTTTTGAGATATAAGCATTTTTATGTTTTGCAATTTTTGCGAAAAAATTTGAAAATTCAAAATGGCCGCCATTTTTGGCGAGATAAAAATTTTTTGAAAATTGGGAAAACTACTCCGCAGAGATATCCTCCGAGTCAAAAATTTCATCGAAATCGCTCAATCTAGCACGGTTTTTGAGATATAAGCATTTTTGTGTTTTGCAAATTTTGCGAAAAATTCGAAAATTTAAAATGGCCGCCATTTTTGGCGAGACAAAATTTTTTTGAAAATTGGCATGGCTACTCTGCAGATATACCCTGTGGGTCAAAAATTTCGTCGAAATCGCTCTATCTAGCAGGCTTTTCGAGATATAAGCATTTTTACGTTTTGCAATTTTTGCGAAAAATTCGAAAATTCAAAATGGCCGCCATTTTTGGTGAGACAAAATTTTTTTGAAAATTGGCATGGCTACTCTGCAGAGATACCCTGTGGGCCAAAAATTTCGTCGAAATCGCTCTATCTAGTACGGTTTTCGAGATATAAGCATTTTTATGTTTTGCAATTTTTGCGAAAAATTCGAAAATTCAAAATGGCCGCCATTTTTGGCGAGACAAAAATTTTTTCAAAACTGGGACAACTACTCTACAGAGATACCCTGTGGGTCAAAAATTTCGTCGAAATCGCTCTATCTAGCATGGTTTTCGAGATATAAGTATTTTTGTGTTTTGCAATTTTTGCGAAAATTTCGAAAATTCAAAATGGCCGCCATTTTTGGCGAGACAAAAATTTTTTGAAAATTGGGAAAACTACTCCGCAGAGATATCCTGCGAGTCAAAAATTTCATTGAAATCGCTCAATCTAGCACGGTTTTTGAGATATAAGCATTTTTGTGTTTTGCAAATTTTGCGAAAATTTCGAAAATTCAAAATGGCCGCCATTTTGGGCGAGACAAAAATTTTTTGAAAATTGGGAAAATTACTCCGCAGAGATACCATGGGGGTTAAAAATTTCGTCGAAATCGCTCTATCTAGCACGGTTTTTGAGATATAAGCATTTTTGTGTTTTCCTTATTTGGAAAATTCGTAATGATTAATTAATCATTAATTACTCGGCCATTTCTTAACCAATCAATGCCAAAATCTAATGATTTCCAGATTTTAATAGAATGAATGTATTTGCCAAGTTTCAGGTGAATTGATAAAATTCCTTTCAAGTTATCATCCGGACAAGCTTCCCCATCGAAAAAAGACATTTTTGGTCATGTGACCTCTCTGATTGGTTGAAATGTCACTGCAGCATATTCAAAAAAATTCCCCAAGGCTACTGCCTAAACCTGCCAAATTTGAAAAGAATCCGCATAACGGTTACAGAGTTATAAGGAAAACAAAATGCGGAGCCGGCGGAGCCTGAAGGTCTCCCATACACAAACAAGCGTCCCTTGCGGGACGCTTAATTAGATACTCCTTGTGAAACTGTTGACATTTCCTGAAAAGTTTACAAAATCTGTTCCACAATTTTTTTCAGTTATTTTGCAAACAAACTCACGAAGCCATTTACCGTAAATGACCTATTTAGCGCACAGTGCGCTAAGGAAAGTCTATTTTTATTGAATTTTTGGTGAGAAAAAATTCCCCTTTTAGCGCACCCATTCTGAAACACTTTCCGGGATGAAGTATAGGTCAGTCCGGTAAGAATAACGGTGTTTCGACATTTAGAATCTACCGAAAGAACCCACTTCCTGTAAATATGGCGGTAGATGAAAACAAACTCGAAATCCATGGCAAAAATGTCAATTTATTAAGTAAAAATACGTAAATTATATAAAAAATATGTGGATATTAAAGAAAATTGAGACAGGTGAGATTTAAGCTGAATAATCGGTCATTATTACCCTTTTGTAACCAACCGCGATTGTACACTGTCACTGTCTAATCGTCTACCCACTAGAAGTTGTCCAGTATATTGCTTTGAAAAGAGATAGGGTGCGGTTACAAGGGCAGATGCGCTAAATAGGTCATTTACGGTACTTGTTTTATCCTCATGGGAGGTTAAAAATGGGTAAACCGTGGTGATTTTGTGTTGAAACACACAGATTGCTTGACAAGGTAATAAAGATCTGGATATATGGATTTCCTTTATTTATTTGGGGTTTTACGTCGCTTTCAACACTGTACAGGTCATATCACGATGGGTAGTTGGAAGGGCAGAGGAAACCAGTACATACAGTTCGTCAGGGTTCTGTACTGTAAACTGCCGACCAACGGCAAGCAACTACCAGCTTTCCCACTTGAGGCCGTGCCGGGAACCGAACCCCCGCCTCAGAGGTGGGAGGTGAGAGTGTTACCACTCTCCCACCGTGGCCCCTTGGATTTCCTTAAAGATGAGTATGAAAATATAGGGCATTGCAAATTAGGGAAGGTGGAAAGGAGTTCATAAAATCAACTATTTGGATAATAGCAGATAGGACATCTGGAAGTTTTACTGCAGTGTCTTTTCGAAAAAAAAATGGAAATCTGAGCATCAATGAAAAAATAACTAAAGAACAACAACTTTAACTGACATCGTCAATTTATAGTACGCAGCTTTGGTGTTTTTGTTGCGACTTGTGATTGCTACCATAAATATTTGGGTTTTACTTCCACTGATAATAACTAATTTATTGCTGCAAGCAGAAAATTTACAGAATCATCAAATTCAATTAAACTGATTTTAAGATAAAATAACAATAACTTTTATGGATATGCTCCTACTTAACGTAAACCTTGACATATACTTATCAAGGCTATGGTTGTTTTTCTTTTTTGCTGAAGATAATAGATTTAAACCCTAATGCTATATTATCATTGATAAATCACATTCAAGTTCATTGATTGTTAGAAGTTTCTATGTTGTTTTTTTTTAATTCAGACATTTATTGTCAAAAGTGTGAGAAATGAATTGACTCTGTTTTGGAAAGAAATACTGAAACAGTATTACTCATACTGCAGTATACACGAACACTAGTCATTAATCTCATTATATACCTTTGGTATTGTCACCATACAAAAAAGTATCTTTTGTTCACTAGCTTTTATACCACATGCTCTTTCTCATTCATGCAAAAATATCCCTTTTCTTGTGACATAAAACAACTGTAACAAAGACAGGGTAATATTCGAACGAACTGATAGGTATAAACATGTATTGACCCATACCAGATTGTGACATTGCCATCACAATTTGATAAATTAATATTAAACAATATAATGATAAACTTTTTTCAATAGAATATCTGAAAAAGACATCTTGCCTTCTTCTGAAAAAGAAAAGGCATCAATCACTTAACCACCTCCACCTCTGCCTTTCAGTGTTTATATTTGTTTATTTTATAAATTAATAAACAGCAAAAACAGATGGCATAGCTTCAATATTTCATTTTATGAGATACAAACCACATAAAATTGAAAAAATAAATTTATTTCCTAAAATGAGCATTCCATGTAGATCCTTTGCAAATTTCATGGAGGCATGAATAACCTCATTGTGCTAAAATGTGTTCACAATAGTACTTCAGTCTCTTTCAACCACATATGATACCAAGTTTAGATTTAATTGTCACAACATACTCCGGCTGGTAATAAAAATAGAAATTACACCAATTCGATACTGTGTATCCAAAGACCGGACATGGTAAGGTGCAATGAAAGACTAGGAGTAATAAGGAAGGAGATATAAAGCTTTGTCTATTAATTTTCCTGATATATTTAATAACCGAATTAAAACTATCACTGATGTAAATTGGGGTTTTCTCAAGGGCTTAAGGTTACTTCAGGTTTTTTTCAAAGTGGATCCTGTTTGAACTTTACTTTCCAGGATTGCATATGGTGTCACCTGTGTCATACCCTCTTTGATAGTACTACTTATTCAAAGGAGTTTGTAAACTTTGGTGTTTAGTTATAGAGGCGCCAGTTGAAATCTTACCCTTCTAAAGATTTACAATCATGAATTTTTACAGGCAGTTTTAGCATTCCTAAATGTTAGGACCAATAATACACAAGATATAAGGCATTTTTCTATGTAGAGTCCCATTTAATCTCGAAGAAGGAGTCCAAGGGTAAATATGACCCCTCAAAAATATTTGTGGCCCATGATGTTCTATAGGTTTTCATATTCCAAACCCCAAGGACCTATGATAAAGAAGACAGGAGGCTCTTCTAAATGTCTACCCTGTTTGACCTTGAAGCAGGGGTCAGAAGTTAAACTTGACCCTTTGAAAAGATTTGCAGCCTATTATTTCCTATAGGTAGTGGTAACATTCCAAAAATGTAGGACCAATAATAAGCAAGACATTTTTTGTATACAGCCTCCACTGGACCTTAAAGCTTAAAGTCAAAGGTTAAATGCGACCCTTCTAAAAGATTTACAGCCCATATTTTTCTGTAGGTTTTCACATTCAATACGTTATAACCAATAAACTAGAAAAAGGTTTTTGAAAACAAAAACATAGCTATCCCAATATGTTGAAAAATTAAAACGTGTTCAAAGTTTAAAGGAAGAGAAAAAAAAAGAAAAGTATGCTGTTGAAAATATCCTCATAGAGAAATAATCATCACACACACACGCACTTTTGTAAATTTATTTTTAAGTAATACTCTGTAGAACAGACATTGCAACATAATGCATTTAATTATTATAAGGTATTTATTGTGAGGGGAAAAATAGCCTTACTAAACACCCACATTACATTTACTGCTCTGAAAATATCACAGCTTCTAACAGGTAGTCCCAGTTTATGTTTTTTCTATTATGCCCCCTTCTCATATACGTGTTTTCAATAGGTGGCAAATGACGGTTATAAAGCCGTCTCCAACCTTCCTACATCTTCTTTAAATCTTGTACTTCCGACTCCCACCTTTAGCTACCTTCCCTGAATTTGGCCTTGCCACAGAAATTTTGGTTATGATCAAAACTTCCGTCTAGTTAGTGAAAATCACCTCTGACCGCCCAACAACCACCTCACACAGTGATAAAGCTGTAAATTGCCGAGGTAGAGGTCGTGTGTTTCCACCAATCACCGCCTTGCAAAAGTATATCATTAACATAGAAGGAAACAGCAGGCAGTGTCACGGTTTGTCACGGAAGTACCAGACCCTGACTCGGGCCTACCGGAACTCCCTACGGGGATGGGAGAAGGTTATACTCGGCTGTACAAGGCAATTGGCATCATCCAAAAAAGGTATTAGTGGCAGACTACATCAAAATCTCGGTTCATGATGTATTGTGACGTATATAAAGTGAAGTGTCACTCGTGTCTCGCTTGTTTTCATATAATATCAAGGTGTACAAGCGATATCTGTAATTTATTATCTGATTTTTAATTCTCTGGACATAAAATCTAAAAATAAAATGCCTCTGTATCTGAGAAAAGGGAAGAAGAGATCAGTTTGTGATAGACCAGTTGTTGAGGCTGAAGACGTTTTGGAAAATAACAGTGATTCTGATTTGGAATTGGAAGCAAATCAACCTTGATCTCCCAACATAGAAACACCAGAAAGGGATCCAGATGAACCAGATGCACCTGCCCAAATTAAGAAAAAAAAGAGGGACAAAATTACGTTGCCAGATGCTGTTAAAGACGACCTAATAGAGTGGGTTAAGCAGACTACATGTTTGTACAATAAAGGATTAAAAGACTATAGGGATGCACAGAAGAGGAATCGACTCTGGCATGAAAAGGCAGAGGAATTAGGAATGAGTGGTAAGTTTAAGTTATTTTTTGTGTATTAAGGAAAATACTTAAGTTACATGTAGATATCCGGAAACAAAATAGGATGAAGTCTTGATCAATCAAAAAATGTAAAACAGGATCACTGAGAAAAAAATAATGCTGTTCAATACTGTGATGTGATGAAATCCAAATGTTGTGGCAGGCGATGTTTTTTACTCTCATATAGCTCTTCACGATGGGATCCAAATCTTTCTGTGACTGTCCTTGACTTAATTTTATTTCAATTTGTTGATTGGTCGACACTCGATCCCTCTTTTTCCCAGATATTGCAAATAGTTTGTAATGGTTTACAAATTAAATGTATGTGCATACCTCCATATGAGGCAAAGTAAAATTATTGAAAAAGGTTTTCTAGAGATCCAAATGTTGTGCCAACTTCATAGTTTATTATCTACACGTCGAAGAAATGATATAACCAACCCCGCATGGTTCAATGGTATACGACGAATAGTTCACAGGCTATGTTTTTTACTCTTATATAGCTCTTCACGATGGGATCCAAATCTTTCTGTGACTGTCCTTGACCTAATTTTTATTTCAATTTGTGGATTGGTGGATACTTGATCCCTCTTTTTCCCAGAAATTGCAAATAGTTTGTAATAGTTTGTAATTATATTTTATTTTTTGTGTAATTGCAGTTGAGGATGTGCTATGTTGGTGGAAGTCAATAAGGACCAGGTATGGAAAGATAGTTGGTTCCATGTCTGGCGATGGTGCCCAGGAGGGGACAGAACGGGACAAATACATCCTGGATAAGTTACCTTCCTCCATCAACACATATGCAGGATCCAGGGGAGGCAAACATGTAAGTTTATGCTGTTAACATCTGATTTCTATGATGAGTTTTGCCATGTAAATCATTGTTTTGCACCCACAGAGTGAAAATTAGTTTTAAATGTAGCATTCGAGTGAATGAGAAAGTACCTTAATGTAATAAAGACTACAGATAATAGAACCATCTTGGAGTGTAGTTAGATACCAAAGGTTTAAATTAACTTCAAACAGTATAATACATCTGATGCTTATCTGACTTCATTCCAGATGTGAATACATTTCAGTTAGCAGGTCAAATAAATGACACACTGTAGTAGATATAAAACCTATTGAAATGCCATTTAATTTTGGGTACCTTTTATATTTCTAGCTGAAAGGTACTTCCTCCACCACCAGTACCAGTTCTACAGCCACTGCCAACCCTATTGCTACTGCCTATGCCACTGCCAATTTGGATGATAATTTAGATGTTCAGTCAAGTCAGGTAACAGATGAGACTGGGGACCAGTTGCTTCCTCAAAACACTAAACCCACATGTAAGGCACCCAGGAGAGCTAATAATGAGGGTGATGAGATGATGTTGCAGCTGCTGAGGGAGGGAAACAAGGAGTCCAAGAAAGCCTTTGAAAAAATTGATCAGGCCCTTGCTCAGTGCGCTGCACCTCCTAGCACCAGAAGGGCCTGGGGCCAGTGGATGACTGCCTCAATGGAAGATATCCACGAGAATCTTTGGTCTGATTTTCAAAATGAAAGTTTCAAGTTGTTAAACAACTTCAGGGCCAGATCAAAGCAAGCTAAATTGGAGGAGCAGCAGCAGTATGTCATTCAGTATGTGTCTGCCGCCCAACCACAGTCTCAGTCAGTGCTATTACAACCAATGCAGGCAAACCAGCACACCGCCTCGGCCTCTACAACAGTCTGGGTAGCCGACAACCAGGGCACTGTTGCATCATCCCAAACACCAGCACTGGCCACAGTTACACCCTCAGTCCCTGCCACGGCCACTACACTGATTAACCAACCAGTGACACCACAGGAGATATCCCTGGCAGACCTCGGGAACTTATCATTTAATATATTTCGCCTGGGTGGAAGTGTTGTTACACCTACAGCACTGCTTGACAATTCAACCATTGAAAATTGAACTTTTAAAAACACTATCAACCTTATGGATTATTAGATTAGGCTTTTGCAGTTTTAGTTTGTTACTTATATTTTCGTTATATCACTTTTTGTGTCATATATAATGTCATCTTTACAAATTTTTGCAATGTTTACAACTGGTTACCAAAGTTTTTACCAATTTTTTCTTTACAAAAAATTACCATGTATAATCAATAAAAGTTTGGTTTGACTGCTGTATTTCTCTGTTTTTATTAGATATTTATGTAGAAACATTTTGTTGGACATTGGAAACAAAATCTTCAATATATGGGGAAAAAAATTTTAGGGAAGAAAGAGGATCAAGCGTCGACCAATAAACAATTCTTAAACTAGGTCAAGGCTGAATATTTGGATCCCATCACGTGACCAAAAGGTTATTTTAATTATAGTTTCCACGTTTTTCCTTAAATATTGTATAGGAAATAAATCAATGTATGTCTGTTTCAGATTTTGAATGAAAAAACCACTTAAACTAAAGGATCGATCGCAAAAAAAAAAAACCGTCCCGAAAATGATATAAAGGTGAGTGCTAAAGTATTAAGAAAATGCTTCGTTTCTAGCCTTATACTGTTCTGGCAACCAAAGTCAGCGCAGTCTGCTCTATCTAGCACGGTTTTCAAGACATAAGCATTTTTGTGTTTTGCAAAAAATTAAAAAATTAAAAATGTCCGCTATATTTGGCGAGACAAAAATATTTTCAAAATTGGCATGGCTACTCTGCAGAGATACCCAGCAGGTCAAAAATTTTGTTGAGTTCGCTCCATATAGCACGGTTTTCGAGATATAAGCATTTTTATGTTTTGCAAAAACTTTGAAAATTCAAAATGGCCACCATTTTTGGGGAGACAAAAATTTTTGTCAAGACCACTGCCGCGGTGTGTATCTCCCGCCGAGCATTAAAGCAGAAGAAATAGCTTTTCCGAGATATTCACAATTTTTCATTTTCGTGTGTGAAAGCTCTTCCAAAAGTAGGTGAATGAGTTATTTGAGAAAAATTGGCTATCTGCAATACTATTAAGAGATAATTCACATTTACTCATTTTGAGTAGGTGAATAATTATCTATGGGTCTGAAACTTCACCAGGTGAAAGCTCTCCCAAAAGTAGGTGAATGAGTTATTTGAGAAAAATTGGCTATCTGCAATACTTTTAGGGATAATTCGCATTTACTCATTTTGAGTACTTAGCTATGGGTCTGAAACTTCATGTGAAAGCTCTCCCACAAGTAGATGAATGAGTTATTTGATAAAAATTGGGTATCCGCAATACTTTTACAGATAATTAGCATTTACTCATTTTGAGTAGGTGAGTAATTAGCTATGGGTCTAAAACTTCACGGAGTGAAAGCTCTCCCAAAAGTAGGTGAATGAGTTATTTGAGAAAAATTGGCTATCTGCAATACTTTTAAGAGATAATTCGCATTTACTCATTTTGAGTAGGTGAGTAATTATCTACGGGTCTGAAACTTCACCATGTGAAAGCTCTCCCAAAAGTACATGAATGAGTTATTTGACAAAAATTGGGTATCCGCAATAGTTTTTGAGATAATTAGCATTTACTCATTTTGAGTAGGTGAGTAATTAGCTATGGGTCTGAAACTTCACCAAGTGAAAGCTCTTCCAAAAGTAGGTGAATGAGTTATTTGAGAAAAATTGGCTATCTGTAATACTTTTAGAGGTAATTCGCATTTACTCATTTTGAGTAGGTGAGCAATTAGCTATGGGTCTGAAACTTCACCAAGTGAAAGCTCTTTGGGATAGCTACTCTGCAGAGATACCCTGAAGATCAAAAATTTCGTCGAAATCGCTCTATGTAGCACGGTTTTCGAAATATTAGCATTTTTATGTTTTGCAATTTTTGCGAAAAATTCGAAAATTCAAAATGGCCGCCATTTTTGCCGAGACAAAATTTTTTTGAAAATAGGCATGGCTAGTCTGCAGAGATACCCTGTGGGTCAAAAATTTCGTCGAAATCGCTCTATCTAGTACGGTTTTCAAGATATAAGCATTTTTATGTTTTGCAATTTTTGCGAAAAATTCGAAAATTCAAAATGGCCGCCATTTTTGGCGAGACAAAAATGTTTTGAAAATTGGGATAACTACTCTTCAGAGATACCATGGGGGTCAAAAATTTCGTCTAAATCGCTCTATCTAGCACGGTTTTCGAGATATAAGCATTTTTGTGTTTTCCTTATTTGGAAAATTCATAATGACTAATTAATCATTAATTACTCGGCCATTTCTTAACCAATCAATGCCAAAATCTAATGATTTCCAGATTTTAATAGAATGAATGTATTTGCCAAGTTTCAGGTGAATTGATAAAATTCCTTTCAAGTTATCATCCGGACAAGCTTCCCCATCGAAAAAAGACATTTTTGGTCATGTGACCTCTCTGATTGGTTGAAATGTCACTGCAGCATATTCAAAAAAATTCCCCAAGGCTACTGCCTAAACCTGACAAATTTGAAAAGAATCCGCCTAACGGTTACAGAGTTATAAGGAAAACAACATGCGGAGCCGGCGGAGCCTGAAGGTCTCCCATACACAAACAAGCGTCCCTTGCGGGACGCTTAAATATGAAATTCTCATTAAAAATGTTATATACTGAGCAAACATGTTATTTTAATTATAGTTTCCACGTTTTTGCTTAAATATTGTATAGGAAATAAATCGATGTATGTCTGTTTCAGATTTTGAATGAAAAAGCCACTTAAAATATGAAATTGTTATAAAAAAAATATATGTATAAATATAAAAAATATAAAAATGTTATATACTGAGCAAACATGCAGAGAGATATGTTCTTCTCCAACAATATCTTACATGACAATGAAACCCTGCGAGGTTCTATGGTATCCGCCGCAGGCGGATAAGGTCTGACAATGAAACCCTCTTGCTGGTTGTTGCCTTTTATAAGACCCTGTAGTAGTTCTGGTCACGTGATGGGATCCAAATATTTACTATTGACCTAGTTTTCCGATTTGTTGATTGGTCGACACTCGACCTCTTTTTTCCCCAAAATTGCTTGTGGGTTTTTACAGTGAGCACAAATAACTTGTGATTGGAACCAAATAGTTTAACTTCTTTTCTAATTACTCTGGTGAAATATGCCGAGAATTTGTTTATTATGTGACTAAATAAACATTTTCTTAAGGTTTCTCAATTATTTAACACATGCAACTTTACTTTTTGGTTATTTTAATTATAGTTTCCAGGTTTTTGCTTTAATATTGAACGAAAAATACATCAAGGTATATATCTGCTTCAGATTATGAAGTACAAAGTCATTTAAAATTTCCAATTATAATGTTGAAGGAAGCAGAGACAGATGTGCATCTAACAATCTCTCACATGACAATGAAAACCTTCTGCTTGTTGCTGCCTTTTATACTCCTATTTCGAGCTTCTGGGAAGGACCCCTTCAAAATTCCGTCCCTCTGAGCAATTTCCCTACACATTCATACCAAATAATTTCGAGCCTCTGAGAAAGCACATTTTTCTGGACGTGAAGGTAAACACCCTGTAGTTCTGGTCACGTGATGACATCCTAATATAGACAAGCCTCAAATTTAACCTTTGGTAACCTAATCTGTTTTTCCATCTTGAACGTATAACAAACATCCCAAGAAAAGACCTACCTTTTATTTAAAAACCTTTTGCAAGCAAAACACATAAGAGATCATTACATGAAGTACATACAATAAAAGTTTACAGTTTCATCACAATACAGAAAATGTTACATAAAATACATGTCAATTATATCATATTGTCCTCCCATGGCACAGCACCAACTTCAGAGTTGTAAATTAGTGTTTCAGATATATCCTTTACTTTTTCCCAGCTTTGGTTGCATAGTTCCCACCTTGGACATTGTCCATATCTGCCAGTACATCCCCCCCCCCCCTCCAAGCACCTCGAACTGCTTGGTGGTCAGGACCCTCCTCATCAGCGAGTCCATGGTGATCATGTCTGTATCTTCTCCTTATGAGGTTATGCAGAGTGATTGTTGCCAGGACTACTGCCTTCACAGTGTTTGGATTCTGTGGCATGGTTGTTAATAGACATCGGAACCTGCTCGCCAAAATGCCGAAAGCATTTTCCACAACACGCCGAGCCCTGGAGAGCCTATAATTGAATATTCTTTCCTGTTTTCAAAGATTTCTGGCAGCAAAGGGTTTCATCAGCCAGGTTCTCAGTGCAAAAGCATCATCCCCCAATATAAAGTATGGTAAGTCTCTGTCATCCCCAGGTAAGGGTTCAGGTAGAGGTAAGCCTATAGATCCATCTTCAATTACATCCCTAAATTCACTGTCATTAAATATTTGAGCATCAGAGCAAGCTCCATTACTACTAACATCCACCCACAGGAAGTTATAGTCAGCATCAACTAGAGCAAGCATTACAAATGAATAGAAACCTTTGTAGTTATAATAACGGGATCCAGAGTCTGGAGGGCATCTTATGGCAACATGCTTGCCATCAAGTGCAACTGTTGTGTGGTGGAAGTTCCAATGTCTGCTAAATTGTGTAGCCTTCTCTTTCGACTGGTCAGGTGTGGTTGGGAAGGTCAGTAATTCATCTTGGTATTCAGAGAATATGGCACCACATACTTCAGGGATTATTGAACTGATGGTGTTGTGGGCAACTCTGAATCCATACTCCAGACTCTTATAACATTCTCCACTTGCTAGATACCTCAGGGTTAAGGCGATTTTGAGTCCTGCTGGTAGTGGTACTCTGAAGAAGGTCAACTGCTTCTCAATACGGGGTCTGACCCTTTCAACGAGTTCATAAAACAGCTCAGGGGAAAGTATAGTGAAATCTTTATATCCATAGCGATCATTTTCAAGAAGATCAACCATTAAGTTGTCATAGTGGCTATATCGCTCTCTTTCCACCAAAAAATTCCTTATCCAAAACTGTTTCCTCCTAACTCCTCTGGCCTGTCTTCTTCTGAGATATCTATAGACAGCAAAATTGTTTAGAAGTCTGGCATTGTGAATGTCTATTATTCCCTGTAGAGCCAGCACTCTGTTTTGAGACTGCAGATTCATCTTTTCAATGACAACTTCAAATAACATCCCTCTGGTATAAGTTAGTGCTTATATAGTATTGCCTGTTGCCTCAGATTGCCGTACAAATACCTTCCCAGCACCTCACCAGCAACTCCACAAAACCTCCTCAAACCTGGGCTTGACTGTGTCCTAAATTATCCTTCCTTGTCATTCCATACTTTACCTTAATGCTCCTCTGCATTGACCTAACACAGCCCTCTTTAACCACCGCATTAGCGCCAGTACATCCTCCCCAAAACTCAACCAGACGAGCCATGGCCACCCTTAATTGAGGCAACACCATGACAGATCACCACCTGTCGCCCAGAAACCGTAACACCAACTTCTGCCACATTTTCCGCCTGATCTTGAAGGAAAAACCACGGCAATTCTACCGCAAATCGCTGCCTTTAACTAACGCCAAGATGAGAAGGGGGCTTTACCCCCCCCACCCCAATAAATTTAAAGGCTTTAAAAGCAATAATAAAGGGACTACAAGACAAAAACACAAAATCAGCATTGTTCTGACTCCAGTTTGACCCAAAAGGGGGAGGACAAAGGGGGTAAATCTGACTGGCTTTCTGGACTCCCTTTATATGGTTTCCTATTACCTCCCAAAGCATTTAAAAGTTCTAAAAGCAATAATAAAGGAGAAAAAATGCCAACAGCACAAAATGTGCTATTTTATGACCTCAGTTTGACCCATAAGGGGAGACTAGTGTCTAAATCTGACTGGCTTTCTAGACTGGCTTTCTCTGTTTCTTCTTATTTCCTAGTATATTTGAAAGCTCTACAAGCAATAATACAGGACACACAAGGCAAAAATAAAATCTAACTTTATGACCCCAGTTTAAACTAAAAGCAGGGTCCAGAGAGTAAATCTGACTAATTTTCTAAACTCCCTGCTAAGTGGTTTCCTATTACCTTCAAATACATTTGACAGCTGAAAAAATGATCAATTAAAGGTACATTAGCCCAAACCACAAAACCTGGAATTTTATTATCCCAGTTTGACCAATAAGGGGGTCAGGGGAGACAGGTAGTAAATCTGAATGGCTTTCTAGGCTCCCGGTATATGGTTTCCTATCACCGCCCAATAAATTTGAAAGCTCTAAAAGCAATAAGGAAGGCAATATAATGCAAAAACACAAAATGTTAATTTTATAACCCCAGTTTGACCTATAATTGGGGTCAGAGGATAAATCTGACCAATTTTCTAAACTCCCTGCATATGGTTTTCTATTAACTTCAAATTCATTTGACAGTTTTAAAATAAATAACAAATGAGATACGCCAAAAATTTGACCGACTTTCAAGACTTTAAGACATAAAATCTGCCATTTCATGGCCCCAGTTTTTCCTTTCGGAGGGTGCGGGGCACAAGGTAAATCTGACCTGAATTCTAGACTCGCAGCATATGGTTTACTATTACCTCTCAATACATGCTTTTAAAACCTCTACAAGCAATAATAAAAGAGAAGCCAATAACTCAAAATGTGTGATTTAACGACCCCAGTTTGATGCACAAGACTGCCAAGGGAGTAAATCTGAGCAGCCTTTTAGACTCTCTGCAAATGGTTTCCTCTAACCTTGCAGTACATTTTAAGGCTTTAAATGCAACTAATAAGGAGGTAATAGGGATATCCTAACAATTTAAGCTTTCTGGTTATTACCTGATATAAGAAATATTATCAGCAAGAGATTTTAATAGTACTGACATATTAAAAAAATAACACCCTCCTACAGTCATCAGTTATGACAATGAAGCATATGGTGAACAAAAATGATGTGACTGAAAGTTAAACTTACAACAACAAACAGCATAATTTGTGAAAATAATGGTACCTGAAGTTGTGATTCAAACAAATAAATTGTTTCAGGACTATCAGTGTTAAAAATTCCATATTTGTTGATGCTTTTTAACACTGGTAAAAGAAATAAAGCTGCTTTGAAATGACAAATACACAAATGAAAACAGTGTGAGATTTCCCTGGATACTAGATCTGAGGCCACTACCAGACAGGTCTTGATTGTGGACCAGCCCTATTAACATCTACCTACCAGTCAACATCTATCTTGTATTTCTTTCTTAGAGGTCAAGGACAAATGCTTACATATGTATACCAAATGGGCATTCACTGGTATTTCTGGTTTGTGGTAAAATGTATGATTATAGAGATAAATTGTTAAAATATAATAGTTTGAAAAGAAATACTGTTAAATTCAAATGAATTATAACTAAATATATGCAACATTTGGCAGTTTACTTCAATAAAAATATGATACAAGTCTGTTAAGCCCTCACAGAAACCAAATGGAATTCTTGGAAAATAGCAAGACCACATATCAGAATTGTTACATTTATAAGTATTTATGTAGATAAATATAAAACATACATATTAAAGAACATTTTTGGGGAAAATACATGCAAGTGAGAGGATAAAGTTAAATAGGTGTACAATTTGCCATAAACATTTCAGTTTCTGAGAGGGCTACCTGCAATTTTTGAAACAATATCTCATAAACGAATAAGTAGATGTGTTTAGTAGTTATCTCAGTTCTACCAATGTATAGAGGTGGAACATGAGCCTCACTTAAAACTGGAGTTTTGTAGAAAATGCTTTCCCATTGAATTAAACTTAATAATAAATAAATTTGGTTTTTTATGTGCTAAAAACAAGTGATATTAGTCCAAATACACAGATAATATTATATTTCACACAAAACCCACAAGTTACTGAGGGCCTTATTGAAGTTCCGAATGACCGTATGTGCCAGTCACTTATGTATCTTGAGGTACACGGAAAAAACAAAGTCATGTCCAAACTAGTATAATACTGTAACTAAAATAATATTTTTTGCTTGATTTTACCCAATTATCTATTATTTTATAGCTTAAAATACACAGAATTTAAGTTTCCATAGGGTTGTGATGATATTGTGGGGAATTTGATACTGCTATTGAATGTCCTTCACACTTCAGTTTCTTTAAATGTCTTGTCCTTATTGCAATTCTGAGTACACATGTATCAGCCAATATATCATCTCCCTGTATGTGGAAAAACAAAGGACATGTGGGAAAAAGAAAAATCACTACTTTGCCCCCAAATATATAAGAATATACCATGATACATGTGTGATATCTGCAGGCATTTAATGAAATAGTAGCTCACATATATTTCTATATAAACATAATATATATGCAAAGGTCATGGAGTCTTGAGAAAAAACATTGAGTTCAAAATTACGGTTCAGTTTCAGAACTACCCAGTTTGCCTTCATAAGAAGACTCAAACCAGAATTTAAAAACATCTGTTCCTGGTGAAACCATCATTAATTTGGCAGACCAATAAAAGTACTGTACTGTACTATCATTTTTATTAAAATAAGCTATGATGATTAATCTGCTAGAAAGGTGACAGTATTCTGTATTTAAGTATATGTGAGTTTGTTTATCCACATACAATTTCTGTGAATGGAACTTATGATGGCTTATGAATTGTGCAGTACTGCACTGTGCTACTTTGCTACAAATTATCCATGGGTACAAATTACCACCAACACTAAGTCTAATATGACACAGATGAATCTGATTGGTAGAGAGGCAAAAATATTGTATTATAACCTCGTATAATAGTCCAATCGTCCAACAATCGCACATGACAATTGACTAAAAAATGACAAAAATGTTTCTTTATTTATTAGCAAAATAAATAATCTTACATTTTTGTGAAAATGTTGTGGAAAATTGCTACATATAATTGGAAATATCATCGAATTTATTAAAATGGATAGAGTTAGTAAAATATATTGTACTGCCAATTTGTTTATTATGTACAAATAATATGGGCATCAAGTTAGACTCATGGAAGACCCTATTGTTTTTCTTTCCTTTTTGAGAAAAATGGAATATATATCACTTTTAATATCACTCAGTCTTCACCTTCGTGGTTCTAAACTGTCAATCTTATAATTCTGCATAATGTCCGCCCAGCGATGTATTATTATTAAAATAAAATGTTCGTATTTCAGAAGCAACCATATATTTTTAAAGCCTTTAAAGTGTATCTGTTCCACTTACTTTGAAAAAAGTTATACTTTATCTTTTTAGATTTGGAAGGTACTGTACAGTATACGGGTGGTCACAATTGTGTCCGGTTCATAATTGTGTCCTTTAATTTTTTTATTGAACGTGAATGTACCCAGTTTAAGTGTTTAGTTCATTTTTTTTTTTAATTTTCATGAAATAAAATCATGCAATCTCAATGGGAATAATTTGAAAAAAAATATTCAAAGTTCTGGTTATAACATTTGAAAAATAAACTCCAATAAAAATTGGACATTGTTATGAACCGGACACAATTATGACCACCCATGTACTGTTTGACAGTGACTTTAGTGCTACTGCTCAGCCAGTGAAGTTCATCACCCCAGTGAAGTTCGTCACCTGCATTTTATGACAATATTAACAAGTTTTTACTGTCCAGTTACGGCATATATGTATACCTTGCCATTGAAGGAAGTTATTCCATTTATTTAAATGTGAATATTGCCCGTCCTTGAGCGTTTTTACGGCAGGTGACGAACTTCACTGGGGTGACGAAATTCACTGGCCGACCAGTAGTGATGGTGGACCAGTTCACGCCTGTGTACCAATTCATCCCCTAAATTTATCCAAAACAATTACAGTTGCACAATAAATTACAGATGTATATGATCAATTTCATAATTATCTATGATGTTGTAAACCTCTTTTCTATGAAAAATTATAAATCTTTAAGAAAAATTAAGGTTGTGGCGTGAATAGGTCCACCACCACTATGTGTATACTGTGTGACGCCATTATCGCCCACATTAATATTACAACACCTATTATTTCGCAAAAATGGCAACTAAACTGATTCTGGAAATGATATGTATATGCAAAAATAATAAAGAGAAATATTTTATAAAAGCTGTCACCCTCTTATTTGCAAGCAAAATGCTGCAAACTGAACCTTTCCTTCAATTTTCTAAACATTTAAGTCGAAACGACGTCTATTCGAAAAATAGCATCTAAAGCTCTATCACTAGGCGTATTTCACAACCATAATCCGTCGAATCTAGATTCGTCAGATCAACAAGGCGTATTTCACAACCAAGAATCTGCATAATCCGTCGAATCTAGATTCAGATTTGGATTCGTTGGATCAGCTAGATTCGTAAAATGCAATTTTCTATAGATCTGAATCTAAAATATGAAAATAAGATGAACCGACATAAATATGATCTATTAATATATGCCAGTATATAGTAAAATAATATTATCATATTACTACAATAAAATAAAAGTTTCCCAAATGTTAAAATTTTTCCCACATGTTGCTGCCATTATTGTACAAAGAATTATGGGTAATCCAAGGACGCTGAATCTATTGATCTACCTCGAGAGGTAGATCAACGGATTCATAATCCAGATTCAGATTCAAGTCACAAAACAAGCGAATCCGTTGATCTGACGAATCTAGATTCGACGGATTACGGTTGTGAAATACGTCTACAGATTCGCTTGTGTTGTGACTTGAATCTGAATCCGGATTCAGATTGCTTGGATTACCCATAATTCTTTAAAAAATAATAGCGGCAACAAGTGGGAGGAAATTTTAACATTTGGCAAATTTTTATTATACTGTGATATTATAATATTATATTACTGCGTCATAATTTATAATAATATATGATATTTATGTTATGTTTTAAATTTGGATTCAGATCTACAGAAAATTGTATTTCACAAATCTAGCTAATCCAAAGAATCCAAATCTGAATCTAGATTCGACGGATTACGGTTTTGAAATACGCCTAATGTTACATATCCCCATATATCTTGTATCTATTTCCTGAAAATTGCTGCTAAATTGACACATAAAATTTTCACACTTCAGAAATTTTGATTAATTCTGATATTTTTAAGGGAATACGAAAGGGTAAAACGTCTTAATTGTCGCATGAGTTATTTGGCTAAAGTTAACATATTAAACTTAAATTTAACCATATTTTTGGCAGTCCAAAAGAAATTATATTATTATACATTAAACATATGACTGCTTTGAATAAAAAAATCTGCAACAAACTGTTAGAGTAGCGATGTTTGCCAGCAAATGTATGTGAATATCAAATTAATCACTGTTTGTGGTCAATTCATGATTGTTCTCCCTTTGTCTTTAATCCTCTTTATCTTTCACCGCCCGCTATGACAACAAGCTGATGTTCAAAACTAATGCAGCAATTTGCCTTTTTTCATGTTTCCAGTCTGAATTCCAGTCTGAATTCCAGTCTGAAAACTATATAAGAGGTGGGCTACGCATCTCTGAGATCATTTGCAATTTCAATTTTCTTGGATACACAGCATTCATTTATTGGATTATACTTTTAATTCTTCTTTTAAAAGTTGAAAAACTTTGGGAATATTAAAGATGGTTAAGAGACCACAATTAGTACAAAGAATGAGGTTTCCACACACAGAGGCAGCAGAAGCACCAGACAATATTGCTGCCACAGATTCCACCCCGCCTCCAGATGAGTCAGCCAGCACTCAGTCAGCAGCCAGCATTCAGTCATCATCAGTCACCAGACATCCAGCAGCCACCACAAATTCAGCACTCACCACACAGTCAGCACAGGCAGATTATGACTCTCAGGCAGAAAACATTTAGCGAGAACTACTGACCGAAGAAGCCACATAGCAGTCCAACAAACCAGCCCGTAAGAAGAAACTAGTCAGACAGATGGATGACCAGGAAGAGACTATGGCTTAATGGTTAAAGGACAACACTGTTTTGTACAACAAAGGGAAGAAAGAATACTGTGATGTGGACAAGAAAGACACACTTTGGGCTGCACAAGCAGGAGTGATGGGGATATATGGTGAGTGTTTTTAGCTTTATTATTGGTAATTTATTGATATAAATAAAAACTTTTGTAAATTAGAAAATGTTTAATTGTCTTGGGAGAAAGTTTCCCTTTACATTTAGGGGGTGTGGACTAATAAGAAGTAGAAATTTACATGTTTTTGCCAATGCACTTAACTATTTAAATTAGAACTGTGGAATTCTAATTTTTAATTTTAGAATTTTTAATTCTAATTGGAATTCTCAAACTTGAATGTTAAGACTTGTAGGCTCAAAGTGGTGCCTTTTTTTACTTACTTATTGCAGTTTTTTTTTACATTTTAACCTTGTGAATTATGTTCATGCTTATTTCTTATTATATTGGGTGTAGAATTATGACTCAATAACTTTAGGGCTTATATCCTTTACGTCCCAGTAAACATTACAAACGTTTATAAACCTAACTAGCAATGGTTTAGATTAGGTTTAAAATGATGGGTCCCTAAACATTTGCCTATAAACATTTATAAACGTTTATACATAAACGTCTATAAACGTTTATACACGTGTTTAAAATCTGGAGAAATATTTCTGTAAGTATATCTTGCTGAATCACTGTTGTTTGAAGCCATCATTACATTCAAAGTAGATATATAGAAGTATGTAATTTGATGATATTATATACTTTTATATCTTTACTTAGAATATAATGATGGTTTCATAGAACAGTGATACAGCAAGATATAGTAACAGAAATATTTCTCCAGTTTCTCTCAAAATGGCTGTGCTGATGTCATCATCCCAAATGAAAGCGAGATTAAGATATTCTTCACTCTTTGTAAACATTTAAAAATATTTATAAGCGTTTATGTATAAACATTTATTAACGTTTATGTATAAACGTTTATAAATGTTTATGTATAAACATTCAAAAACGTTTATAAACCAAACTCATGTTGCTGAAACGTTTATAAACCCATAATATTGAATAATTGTCAATATTTAGGTTTATATTTGGTTTAAAAAACGTTTATAGGTTTACTAAACGTTTATAAACGTTTGCTATGTTTACTGGGGTGTAACAATCATCTTGTCATTTTTAGTTTTATTACATTTCCCTTCATTTCTTTTATTTGCAGCTGCTGACTTGAATATATGATTTAAGGGCATGAGGACCCAGTATGCCAAGCTGCAGCTGACTGCAAAGAAGTCTGGTGATGGGACCTAGGAACACACAGAGAGGGACACACAGATTATCACCTCCTTCAGCTCTCTGGAGGACTATCTTTCCAGTGTGTCTTACATCCAGTCCTGCAGTGTAAGCATTCATTTGTAATATCTACTACTTTCTTCTTAACCATGTTTGTTCTGATACTTTGTATGAATATCAGCAGAATGTATGTACTTGAATATATTTTGATGAATATATGGGGAAGTCCAGTGTGGTCAGTAATGTAAGTGATATTCTAACCTTTATTACAGGTATAGCCACAGTTAAGGACTTCATACCAGCTTTGGCTGAATGATTATTTGTCTTGCACTTAATAAGACTTTTTCAAATATGTATATGGCCAGTGCACTTGGCAAGATCCACGAAGAGGTGTGGCCCAGCTATCAGCAGTGAAGCATGGACCTGGTAAATCTTGCTTTGTGCCAGTCCAAGGCTGTGGTTGATGGGGAGCAGCAGAATGCATCTCTTCAGCTGGATGAGAGACAGAGCCAGCTGGACCAGTGACAGCATGATCTGGAGATAAGACAGATGGAGCTGCAGCATAAGCAGTTTGAGCAGCAGAGAATGCAGGAGGTCACAATACAACAGCCAGCACAAGCCTCAAGCCAGCAGACATTACTTTTCCACACAGTGGCATCCGACCCTACTCCGCTGTCACTACAATGAGGGCCTTCTTCATCCACACCGACACCTGGCTCCTCTGCTTTTAACATCAAGTATGCCTTACCTATGAAAATGGAAAGACCATCAATTTCACAGACTTGAACCTGTCAGACCTCAGGTGCTTCTTTTACTGTATAGTTATCCTATACTGTATTCCCTTATAGTTTTTCTGCTTTTTCTGTTTGGGGTGCCTAGAGTCTGTCTTTAGATGGAGATTAAGCGATATGAGCAGTACTATTAGAATTAGAATTATTGGCATAGAGTTGGTGCCTGCCATTCCATTCACACCTTGTGCTTTGGTTAATCCTAATGACCAATCACAGACACCCCAAGAAAAGGACAGTAGTATTTAGTATATGACCTGTATGTGAAAAACTGTGACCCATGGACTGTGTCGAAATGTCCATGGGTCACCCAGTGTCCTTTCTTATGGCTATTTAAGCATATTTTGGAGAATGTTATATAAAATGATTAAATGTTATTGTTCATTGTGTCTTTTTATTCATTATGTTTAAATCTGAAAATTCTTAGTTGTTTGACACCTTGCCTTTGAGTAGTTGTCATAACACAAACCAAAAACCAAAGCATATGATCTTAATTGTTTAACATCTTGCCTTTGAGTGGTTGTTATAACAAAAACCAAAGCTTATGATCTTAGTTGTTTGACACCTTTCCTTTGAATGGTTATGACAAATACCAAAGCAAATGACCCTAGTTGTTTGACACCTTTTCTTTGAGTGGTTATGACATATACCAAAGCATATGACCTAAAAGCTGCTTGACACCTTTGACTTCCGAGTACTTGTTAACAAATACCAAAGCATATGACCTTAAAGCCTCACTGCCTGGCTACAAGACAATAGCAAATATTTGTTGAAGAGAAGAATTTGAAATGTTTTAAAGAAGTTAATATTAGCTGCTTCACACATTGCCTTTAGTACAAGGGAACAGATAATGAGGATGGTGACCTTGGCTGTTCCATAACTGTATTCATGAAAGCTGCAAGAAAATTTAATTTCAGATGACCTTTGAGATTTGTATTTGACCTTTGGTTCAATGAAGTTTGTATAACCAAGCATTTAAATAACCTTTGTGATTTTTAAGAGATCACTTTGTGGATGTCTCTGCATAACTATGTATGTAAGTACCAATAAAGAGAAATGAAAAATGCATTTCAAAAATAAATTACTTTTTCTAAGAATTACACAGGCAACTTCATTTGAAAGACACAGAGTTTAAGAATACTTTATATGCAATCCCATCGCATTTAATACTGGTGCTATTATGTATTTACAGTCCATAAAATGTCCCAAAACAGCATAGGTCATATCATATCATTTTGTCATATTGTTGCACCCACAGGGGAATTGTAATAATGTTTAAGTTACAGTCTCTGTTTCTTAGCCATTTGAGCGTCCCTTTTGCCAGCAGTAACCTTCTGCATGTCCTGCAACACCCTATTTCCATTCCTATTTCCATTGTCCAGGCACCAGCTTGTGATTATCACCCTCATCATCCACAATACCCTGATGCACACCTGGATATCGAATGCTCATAATATTGTGCAGTACACAAGCCAATACAACTGAGGTGACAGTGTCTGTATTTTGATTCATAGTGGTGAGCAATCATCATAATCTATTGGCCAAGATGCCAAATGCATTTTCCACAACCCTGCATGCACATAAAAGTCTGTAGTCTGGTCGTGTGGAAGCCCATGACCACTGAAGGGTTTCATGAATCACATAAGAAGTGAAAAGGCATCATCCCTAATTGGCAAGTATGGCATTGGACGGCCATCACCGGAAGTGGTTCAGCTGCTGGGACCAGTAGGGTACCATCGATGATGCCTGACCTCAGTTCGACTGGTTAAATATCTGCCCATCAGAAGTTGATCTGTTGACACCTACATCCACCCACATGAACATGTAGTTAGCATCCACACAGGCAAACAGAAAATACAATGATCCACCCTTCTTAGGACATCTGATCGCCACATGCTTGCCATCTGTTGCTCCCAAGGTGTGGTGGAAGTTCCATCTGGAAGAAAATTCTGCGGCCACAGCTTTCCATCACAGCACGCACAGACAATCCTGGAAATGCTGTTGTGGGCCATAGGAAAACCATACATCAGGCTTGGGCATCTCACCAGTTGCAAGGAAGTGGAGTGTAATGGCAAGTCTGCAACCAGGATTGATGGCTTTATGGTATCAGGTGTCAGACTTCTCAATCCTTGGACCCACTCTTGTAAGAATTTCTTGAAACATAGCAAGGTTCATACGGACAAAATTACAAAAGGCTGCCACATCTTCATTCTGCAATTCAGACATAAATCTCTTATAGTGCCCATAATCTAGCAATCTGGCCAGCCAAGGCTTGATCCAGTACTTCTGGGCACTGGGTTGATGCCTTCTCTGCCTCTCAATAATAATTCTGGCTAAGAGTATGTCTCCCTCCTGTACTTCTCTGAACCTCATGAATCTGCTGCAAAAGTCTGAGTCTCTGTAAATGGTTTGCCATTTCCCAAAAACACTCAATGTGTTCGGTTGAAAAAAATATGAATAAATGAAATCTGGATGTGGGAGCAGCTATTTATATGGAAAAGTATCTGGTCGACAGTTCATTCTCAAAACACTTTCAATGGATCCTCACTCCTCACAGCAGTACCAGATATCCGCTGTCCATCACTCTGGATGATTCCTATGTCGTCGCAATTCTCAAAACACGTAGCACATCATACTTACTACTTCTAAGATCACAGAATTCGTACAAAATTCTCGGTGTTCGAAGAGACCTCACAGTGACCTCGCAAAGCCACTTTGGAATGAAGGCTGGGCGTCGTAGATTTCTGGATTTGTAGACAGGTGGCATCAGTTTCACGCTTCTTCTCGACAAACTTCTTTGATTTTGAATTCTTGGTTATTCTACCAAATTCTCCATTATATTCGCAGTACCTGTGCCACTGATTATATTGTGAATTTAACGAATTTATGTTTTTACCCTATGGTGAGCCTTGCACCTGTTGAATAAAGTGCCTACCTTTGACAACTGATGCCGTGCCGTGCCGGTACCGACACATCCACAGGAACTACGTTTCCCTCAAAGTGTCTGTATAGCTATGTAGTTACTGCATCAATGGTCTGTGTAACTGTAGCTCACTGCATTAACTGTAGACCACTAACAACTGTAGTTCACTGCATAAACTGAACTGAAGACACTACATTAACACACGTGGCGGATCTGACACTGACAGTTCTCACAACCCCTGACAACTAAACTACAAGAACCCTGTTTCTTACAATGTTTTCAGATATACATATGAATAACAGGAACCCCTGTTCCTCACAACTAACTTCAGATAGTCACTGTACTGTGAACAATTCATGTCCGTTTAATACAAGATATCTAATTCTGACACATTTCTCTTCTTAACTTGACACTTCCGACAGATTCGCGGGCATAACAGTGGCCATGTACACGTCGGTCACAACTAAACCTAATCTCCGCGATAACCTGCGCAGCCCCGTGATTCAGCACTGGCCATGCGCACGCAGACAACACAACATTCTTCCCTTTTGTCGATGAGCGTTGCTACCCATATCAAAATGAAGAGGAATTGAATGAATTTATGCATAGAAAATTAAAGTTCATGAGCCAGTGAAAATGCACCAACTCTGCAACATTTATTCGAGCTAATTACGCCCTTTACACCCCTCATCCAGTACATATCTACAACACGATATTATATAGCTTCCGTGCATTGAAAGTGGAAGCTGACAATACTTCTCTCAAAGGCATATCCTTCAGCTCAGCCACACGCTCAGCCACAGCATGGCGTATTATATTTCTCCTGCTGGTGTACCGGAGCCAGAAGATGTGGTGAATCCGTCTCCAGGAGAATCTTACTCATAGGGAGTGTCCTTACAACTTCCTCCAATTCAGGGTGTCTCACTACCTGTAGTAATATGGCTGTAAACCCGAACATTATTTCAGGAAACTTCTGCAGCCACAAGTCCCTCTACCTCAAACCACCATTGAAACAATGCCTGTGCACTTTATAACGCCGTCTGCTGGTACTAGGTAGCTCTCTCTCCATAGCCCTAAGGCACTGTTCACTGGCATCCATAGAATGGCCCCAACTGCGGCAATGAATAACGATCACCATGGACCACAACTGTTTCGACACATAAAACTCGAGGAATGACCTTAACACCCCAAGCTGATCTTTCAAATGCCTTGCAAAGTTTCCACTCAGATCTACAACTATCTCACCAATTCTCCGACAACGCCTGTCCTTCAAAATCAAACTTTTCATGGCATTCAACTCCTTCATTGTTACCCTATGAGCCAACTTAGGGTGCACACCAAAAGCAAAGTGTAAACCTCTGGCCTGTCGCAGGGCATCCAAACCTGCCTTTACTGGCACTCCATGACAGTAGTTAACCACACCACCGACCAAATCCAGGTACTGAAGGCATCGGTCCATCCTGGAGAATCGCAGAGAAACTTCTCACACCTGCCAAAGCCTGCAGTCTATCATAATGGAAATGCGAATCAATGATAGGGCACACATATGGAGCAGGCTCATCACCACACTTCAACATCTGCACCTTCAAAAGATTCCTTTTAAGCTTCTGCTTTTCCATTTCAACCTGTCTTTTCTTCCTCTCCTCTGCAGAATATGGCTCACCAATTGACTTTGGTCTAGCGTGTCCTGGTTGCGCCTGTTTGATGGAAGGCACAGTACTGCTTTCAACAGAAACACCCTTGGAAC
The DNA here is from genome assembly GCA_964017235.1 of Sabellastarte sp. h YS-2021. NCBI lineage: Eukaryota > Metazoa > Annelida > Polychaeta > Sabellida > Sabellidae > Sabellastarte > Sabellastarte sp. h YS-2021. The sequence continues at coordinate 160,184,160 of OZ024927.1, read as the reverse complement.
TTCCGTCGCAACTATTCTCATTCACATCATTCTTAGGAGTGGATAGCACCCCAGATTGAACCTTATCACTCACAACTGAACTCTCATCAGAGCTACACTCATTAATAACTACATTAGGAGTGGATTCCACCCCAGATTTACTCTCACTACTAGCAGGTTCACCTAAGTCCATTTGAACCTCCTCACCAACATCAACTTTTATTTCCACCTCTGTAGGTTGCTTGGCATCCACTGATACAGCAAAACTGTCTCTCTCTCCTGCTTCCTCTTCTTTGTGGAAGAAGGCTGATCAGGACGATACCATGTTACGTTCTTCTCCCCGACTTGGCTGATTAAAATCCCCAGCAACCTCCAGTGAGTAAGCGCCCCTATGGTGTTAGGTGGATTAAGGGTTGGCTTGGTCCTCATCTCTTTCCTGATAACCCATTTAACAAAGTCTCTCATGAGCTGCACATCGTCATCTGTCAAAAAATAATGTTCCCCATCAGGATACCAACGCCTACACCTTACAACTTCCAGCAAATCAAACACATTGTCACAACCCACATTGTTTGCTATGGACAGTAAAATGTTGTTAAACTGAGACATCCTCATGGCTAATTGCATCTCGTCCTTGAGAGCTAAACATGGAGGTAAGTGACGTCTTACCAAATGTTTCCTAAGATGGGTTACACGCATCTCACAACCTTTCATAAAGCAACGCTTCTTAGGGTACATAACTGACCCCACCACAGGCTTAGAACTCTGCTTGTTAACCGCACTACCGTCTGACAAATCAGACTTCTCATTGACTTCTGTTCTAACTGTAGAGGCTTCTGGAGTTGAAGTCACAACCTTAGCTTTAACAGATGTGTCCTTTGAGACCTGTGGAATATCTGTGGACGGTTCCTTAACACGAGAGGATTTAGACTCCCGCGGACTGTTTGGAATAACCACAGACGGTTCTCGAACATAAGAGGATTTGGACTCCTGAGAAGCCTCATGACTTTGGAACCGCCAGGTCTACAATTTTCTAAATCTTCCATACATCTCTGTAACAACAGAGCCTTATCAAATGGTCTTCTTTGATTGAGTGGATGGTTAACACTAGCCTCTACAATTTCTGGCTTCACCCAATCAAACATATCATTCAAAATACTGACTACTTTACGGTCCTCTTTCTTGGTCGTCTCCCCCCTCATCAAAACGTTCGAGCCTACCACTAACATACCTCCTCTCACGATATGGATCAGAATACCGATCCCTATAGTCACAGTCCCTCCTATAATCACGATCTCTACCAAAGCATGACTCGTCGTAGCCTTGATCTCTATAATCGCAATCCCTACCAAAGCGTGACTCATTATACCCTTGGTCTCTGTAATCATGATCCCCATGAGAATGTAATCTACTCACATTACGAGCATAATCATAGCCCTCACTTCCACACCTATACTCACGACCTTCATGGGGACTCCTGTCTCTTACAGAACGTTCTGGGGGACACCCAGCATTGACGCCTCCCCCTGACTAATTCCCCTGAATACCTATCAATACTTGGTTCATAGTCTGCACCACTCCTAGACCCCTCTCTACCACTACATCCTCCCCAGTCAGATCTTCTCTGCATCTGAAGAAATGAAACAGAAAATAGTTTACAAGTCTTTTTGCCCCTGCACCCTGAAGAGATAGTAAAACAAGACACCCACAAACATGTCCGAACCGTGATTATCCATGCACAAAGCTTAACTACATCTTAAGTACTATACTCAGATAGACAGGAGGGCTTCCTGGTTTCCCTCCCTGTCCGGGTGATCCTCGGTGGCTTCTCTGGCGATGTGGGTGGCAGTTTGGGATCGTCTTCTGATGTCTGACGCGACAGCGTAGGTATGCTCTTCGGAACACTTTGGGATGATGCTTGCCTCTCAACTACAGCCGGGGATTTTATACCCGGTGGCTTATCTGAAAACAACCAACCCAAGTTCATATCCCCAATATCCCCCTCTGGGGGTTCGCATTCCCTACTTTCATTGTTCAAAACTTGATTTCGCATGCAGTTCAACCACAACGGAATGTTTCTGTCATCACATGGTTTCAACTGATCATGGTGAATAACATAAGCTTTCCGCTGATTAGCTACCTTAAACAGAACTGGTGACAACACTTCCAAAACGAGCAATGGACCTTTCCACACCTACCGTAATTTACTACTTTGACCAACCTTCTTTGCCGAATCAAGCTGATATACTATATCCCCCGGCTCATACGTGTTTGTCTTCAGGCGAAGGTCATAGTCACACTTCTGTCGACATTGAGATGATTATAATTTATCACGGGCCAAAGTATGCACGTTTCGCAACACAGATCTCAGTCTCTTCACATACTCTGCGGGAACCAACCCTTGTGTTTCAATTTCACCGATCAACAAATGAACTGGTAGCATAACCTCCCTACCAAGCATCATGAGATTCGGTGTAAAACCTGTTTGTCTGTTCACAGTTGATCGAATTGCCCCCGCCAACTGCTGTAGATATTGGTCCCAGTCTTGCTGATTTCCCTTGAGAAAACAACGTATTAACTGCAATAATGTTCGGTTATACCTTTCAACCTGTCCATTAGAGCACAGATGATAAGGTGTCGTCCTTGTTTTTGCTATCTGCAACAACTCACAGACGGATAAAAATAATTTCCCGTCAAATTTCTTCCCCTGATCAGTATGAATCTCCAATGGACAACCGAATCTAGATATGAAACCGTCAACAACGCATTTTGCTACACTCTCAGCCGTTTGATTGGGCAATGGATAACACTCAAGCCACTTAGTAAACTGATCTACCAACATGAGAACATACTGATTGCCCTGTGAACTTGGAGTGAATGGTCCCAAAATATCAACATGGACCCTCTCCATAGGAGATCCGGCATGATACTGCCCCAAAGCAGCTTTCGCTTTCACACTAGCTCTCTTATTTTTGTTACAAAATGAGCAAGATTTCACATATAGTTCTACATCCTTGGTCAAACCGTACCACATGAATGACTGTTTTACTCGAGCTATGGTTTTCACAATGCCCATATGACCAGTTAATGGTAAATCATGGTTGTACGAAATAACCTCGTTCTTTAGCTTCTCAGGAACCATAAGTAGCAGTCGATCACCAGACACTTCCTCCCACTTATAAAGTAAGAGACCATTTTGACAAACCAGCCGCTTCCTACAGTTAAAGAAATACTTTACCGTTGGGCTGCATAGGAACAAATCTTTCTGCATTGGCTCCCCCCCCAGTCAATAACCAAGTGATTAGCTTACCTAAACAAGGGTCCGACCTTTGTGATTCCACCAACTGATCATGTGAATAACCAGTTATCCAAGGAGAAGATCTACCCACAGTTGACTTCACCATGGCTGACTTCACCCTGCAAAAGGAACTTCCCAGTTAGTTTCGACTTAACCTCAAATTTATCAAATAAATCAAAGTTAATAACAGTCACCTGAGAACCAGTATCAACTAATGCTAAAGTAGAACAACCGTTTACTGAACAAGGAATGATGGCATTAAGAATATCATTATCCGGGCAAAGCACTCCCTCCGTGGGGCAGGGTATTGGACCCGTCCCTAACTACTTGTTTAAAGAGTTGAACTTCCCACCCGTTGGACTAGAAGCTCTTTGAATTCCACTGGGAGAATCAGTTCCAACTTTCAACTGTGGCGAATAAAACCTTCCACCGGAGTTGTTTTTCTGATATGATGGCCTAAGATCCGCTCCTTCCCCTGAACCCATTCCTGTACGCCAGTTTCTGTTATCACTACGACTCGGACTTCGTTTTGGTGACTGACTTCTCCTTCGAGGACAATCCCTTACCAGATGAGAAAGATCTCCACACTCAAAACAAGCCAAACCTTTCGGCTTCGGGGAACTGTTGGTGGTTGTCAAAATATTCAACACCTGGGCCAAAGATTCCTTCACAGTTTTCAGATCAGATTCCACGCTGTACAGTCGATCCATTTGTGACATCTGCTTGCTAGAACCTTCCTTCAGCTGCATACTTCTTACTTGAGGCCTTCGGGTGTAGTTGTCATTATAAGCCTCGGAGCTATCACTTCCTGAACTCGTCTCAACCATCATCTGCAACTTCCTAACACTGGACCCGCCTTTCTTACCCAGTATAGTCTTACGATATGTGGAAGCAGATTTAACCAATGTGTATGCCTCCTCTAAATTCTTTGGATGTTTATCGCACACCGCCAACACAGCACTTTTATCTCTGCTGATATACTATATCCCCCGGCTCATACGTGTTTGTCTTCAGGCGAAGGTCATAGTCACACTTCTGTCGACATTGAGATGATTATAATTTATCACGGGCCAAAGTATGCACGTTTCGCAACACAGATCTCAGTCTCTTCACATACTCTGCGGGAACCAACCCTTGTGTTTCAATTTCACCGATCAACAAATGAACTGGTAGCATAACCTCCCTACCAAGCATCATGAGATTCGGTGTAAAACCTGTTTGTCTGTTCACAGTTGATCGAATTGCCCCCGCCAACTGCTGTAGATATTGGTCCCAGTCTTGCTGATTTCCCTTGAGAAAACAACGTATTAACTGCAATAATGTTCGGTTATACCTTTCAACCTGTCCATTAGAGCACGGATGATAAGGTGTCGTCCTTGTTTTTGCTATCTGCAACAACTCACAGATGGATAAAAATAATTTCCCGTCAAATTTCTTCCCCTGATCAGTATGAATCTCCAATGGACAACCGAATCTAGATATGAAACCGTCAACAACGCATTTTGCTACACTCTCAGCCGTTTGATTGGGCAATGGATAACACTCAAGCCACTTAGTAAACTGATCTACCAACATGAGAACATACTGATTGCCCTGTGAACTTGGAGTGAATGGTCCCAAAATATCAACATGGACCCTCTCCATAGGAGATCCGGCATGATACTGCCCCAAAGCAGCTTTCGCTTTCACACTAGCTCTCTTATTTTTGTTACAAAATGAGCAAGATTTCACATATAGTTCTACATCCTTGGTCAAACCGTACCACATGAATGACTGTTTTACTCGAGCTATGGTTTTCACAATGCCCATATGACCAGTTAATGGTAAATCATGGTTGTACGAAATAACCTCGTTCTTTAGCTTCTCAGGAACCATAAGTAGCAGTCGATCACCAGACACTTCCTCCCACTTATAAAGTAAGAGACCATTTTGACAAACCAGCCGCTTCCTACAGTTAAAGAAATACTTTACCGTTGGGCTGCATAGGAACAAATCTTTCTGCATTGGCTCCCCCCCCAGTCAATAACCAAGTGATTAGCTTACCTAAACAAGGGTCCGACCTTTGTGATTCCACCAACTGATCATGTGAATAACCAGTTATCCAAGGAGAAGATCTACCCACAGTTGACTTCACCATGGCTGACTTCACCCTGCAAAAGGAACTTCCCAGTTAGTTTCGACTTAACCTCAAATTTATCAAATAAATCAAAGTTAATAACAGTCACCTGAGAACCAGTATCAACTAATGCTAAAGTAGAACAACCGTTTACTGAACAAGGAATGATGGCATTAAGAATATCATTATCCGGGCAAAGCACTCCCTCCGTGGGGCAGGGTATTGGACCCGTCCCTAACTACTTGTTTAAAGAGTTGAACTTCCCACCCGTTGGACTAGAAGCTCTTTGAATTCCACTGGGAGAATCAGTTCCAACTTTCAACTGTGGCGAATAAAACCTTCCACCGGAGTTGTTTTTCTGATATGATGGCCTAAGATCCGCTCCTTCCCCTGAACCCATTCCTGTACGCCAGTTTCTGTTATCACTACGACTCGGACTTCGTTTTGGTGACTGACTTCTCCTTCGAGGACAATCCCTTACCAGATGAGAAAGATCTCCACACTCAAAACAAGCCAAACCTTTCGGCTTCGGGGAACTGTTGGTGGTTGTCAAAATATTCAACACCTGGGCCAAAGATTCCTTCACAGTTTTCAGATCAGATTCCACGCTGTACAGTCGATCCATTTGTGACATCTGCTTGCTAGAACCTTCCTTCAGCTGCATACTTCTTACTTGAGGCCTTCGGGTGTAGTTGTCATTATAAGCCTCGGAGCTATCACTTCCTGAACTCGTCTCAACCATCATCTGCAACTTCCTAACACTGGACCCGCCTTTCTTACCCAGTATAGTCTTACGATATGTGGAAGCAGATTTAACCAATGTGTATGCCTCCTCTAAATTCTTTGGATGTTTATCGCACACCGCCAACACAGCACTTTTATCTCTGCTGATATACTATATCCCCCGGCTCATACGTGTTTGTCTTCAGGCGAAGGTCATAGTCACACTTCTGTCGACATTGAGATGATTATAATTTATCACGGGCCAAAGTATGCACGTTTCGCAACACAGATCTCAGTCTCTTCACATACTCTGCGGGAACCAACCCTTGTGTTTCAATTTCACCGATCAACAAATGAACTGGTAGCATAACCTCCCTACCAAGCATCATGAGATTCGGTGTAAAACCTGTTTGTCTGTTCACAGTTGATCGAATTGCCCCCGCCAACTGCTGTAGATATTGGTCCCAGTCTTGCTGATTTCCCTTGAGAAAACAACGTATTAACTGCAATAATGTTCGGTTATACCTTTCAACCTGTCCATTAGAGCACGGATGATAAGGTGTCGTCCTTGTTTTTGCTATCTGCAACAACTCACAGACGGATAAAAATAATTTCCCGTCAAATTTCTTCCCCTGATCAGTATGAATCTCCAATGGACAACCGAATCTAGATATGAAACCGTCAACAACGCATTTTGCTACACTCTCAGCCGTTTGATTGGGCAATGGATAACACTCAAGCCACTTAGTAAACTGATCTACCAACATGAGAACATACTGATTGCCCTGTGAACTTGGAGTGAATGGTCCCAAAATATCAACATGGACCCTCTCCATAGGAGATCCGGCATGATACTGCCCCAAAGCAGCTTTCGCTTTCACACTAGCTCTCTTATTTTTGTTACAAAATGAGCAAGATTTCACATATAGTTCTACATCCTTGGTCAAACCGTACCACATGAATGACTGTTTTACTCGAGCTATGGTTTTCACAATGCCCATATGACCAGTTAATGGTAAATCATGGTTGTACGAAATAACCTCGTTCTTTAGCTTCTCAGGAACCATAAGTAGCAGTCGATCACCAGACACTTCCTCCCACTTATAAAGTAAGAGACCATTTTGACAAACCAGCCGCTTCCTACAGTTAAAGAAATACTTTACCGTTGGGCTGCATAGGAACAAATCTTTCTGCATTGGCTCCCCCCCCAGTCAATAACCAAGTGATTAGCTTACCTAAACAAGGGTCCGACCTTTGTGATTCCACCAACTGATCATGTGAATAACCAGTTATCCAAGGAAAAGATCTACCCACAGTTGACTTCACCATGGCTGACTTCACCCTGCAAAAGGAACTTCCCAGTTAGTTTCGACTTAACCTCAAATTTATCAAATAAATCAAAGTTAATAACAGTCACCTGAGAACCAGTATCAACTAATGCTAAAGTAGAACAACCGTTTACTGAACAAGGAATGATGGCATTAAGAATATCATTATCCGGGCAAAGCACTCCCTCCGTGGGGCAGGGTATTGGACCCGTCCCTAACTACTTGTTTAAAGAGTTGAACTTCCCACCCGTTGGACTAGAAGCTCTTTGAATTCCACTGGGAGAATCAGTTCCAACTTTCAACTGTGGCGAATAAAACCTTCCACCGGAGTTGTTTTTCTGATATGATGGCCTAAGATCCGCTCCTTCCCCTGAACCCATTCCTGTACGCCAGTTTCTGTTATCACTACGACTCGGACTTCGTTTTGGTGACTGACTTCTCCTTCGAGGACAATCCCTTACCAGATGAGAAAGATCTCCACACTCAAAACAAGCCAAACCTTTCGGCTTCGGGGAACTGTTGGTGGTTGTCAAAATATTCAACACCTGGGCCAAAGAGTCCTTCACAGTTTTCAGATCAGATTCCACGCTGTGCAGTCGATCCATTTGTGACATCTGCTTGCCAGAACCTTCCTTCAGCTGCATACTTCTTACTTGAGGCCTTCGGGTGTAGTTGTCATTATAAGCCTCGGAGCTATCACTTCCTGAACTCGTCTCAACCATCATCTGCAACTTCCTAACACTGGACCCGCCTTTCTTACCCAGTATAGTCTTACGATATGTGGAAGCAGATTTAACCAATGTGTATGCCTCCTCTAAATTCTTTGGATGTTTATCGCACACCGCCAACACAGCACTTTTATCTCTGCTGATATACTATATCCCCCGGCTCATACGTGTTTGTCTTCAGGCGAAGGTCATAGTCACACTTCTGTCGACATTGAGATGATTATAATTTATCACGGGCCAAAGTATGCACGTTTCGCAACACAGATCTCAGTCTCTTCACATACTCTGCGGGAACCAACCCTTGTGTTTCAATTTCACCGATCAACAAATGAACTGGTAGCATAACCTCCCTACCAAGCATCATGAGATTCGGTGTAAAACCTGTTTGTCTGTTCACAGTTGATCGAATTGCCCCCGCCAACTGCTGTAGATATTGGTCCCAGTCTTGCTGATTTCCCTTGAGAAAACAACGTATTAACTGCAATAATGTTCGGTTATACCTTTCAACCTGTCCATTAGAGCACGGATGATAAGGTGTCGTCCTTGTTTTTGCTATCTGCAACAACTCACAGACGGATAAAAATAATTTCCCGTCAAATTTCTTCCCCTGATCAGTATGAATCTCCAATGGACAACCGAATCTAGATATGAAACCGTCAACAACGCATTTTGCTACACTCTCAGCCGTTTGATTGGGCAATGGATAACACTCAAGCCACTTAGTAAACTGATCTACCAACATGAGAACATACTGATTGCCCTGTGAACTTGGAGTGAATGGTCCCAAAATATCAACATGGACCCTCTCCATAGGAGATCCGGCATGATACTGCCCCAAAGCAGCTTTCGCTTTCACACTAGCTCTCTTATTTTTGTTACAAAATGAGCAAGATTTCACATATAGTTCTACATCCTTGGTCAAACCGTACCACATGAATGACTGTTTTACTCGAGCTATGGTTTTCACAATGCCCATATGACCAGTTAATGGTAAATCATGGTTGTACGAAATAACCTCGTTCTTTAGCTTCTCAGGAACCATAAGTAGCAGTCGATCACCAGACACTTCCTCCCACTTATAAAGTAAGAGACCATTTTGACAAACCAGCCGCTTCCTACAGTTAAAGAAATACTTTACCGTTGGGCTGCATAGGAACAAATCTTTCTGCATTGGCTCCCCCCCCCAGTCAATAACCAAGTGATTAGCTTACCTAAACAAGGGTCCGACCTTTGTGATTCCACCAACTGATCATGTGAATAACCAGTTATCCAAGGAGAAGATCTACCCACAGTTGACTTCACCATGGCTGACTTCACCCTGCAAAAGGAACTTCCCAGTTAGTTTCGACTTAACCTCAAATTTATCAAATAAATCAAAGTTAATAACAGTCACCTGAGAACCAGTATCAACTAATGCTAAAGTAGAACAACCGTTTACTGAACAAGGAATGATGGCATTAAGAATATCATTATCCGGGCAAAGCACTCCCTCCGTGGGGCAGGGTATTGGACCCGTCCCTAACTACTTGTTTAAAGAGTTGAACTTCCCACCCGTTGGACTAGAAGCTCTTTGAATTCCACTGGGAGAATCAGTTCCAACTTTCAACTGTGGCGAATAAAACCTTCCACCGGAGTTGTTTTTCTGATATGATGGCCTAAGATCCGCTCCTTCCCCTGAACCCATTCCTGTACGCCAGTTTCTGTTATCACTACGACTCGGACTTCGTTTTGGTGACTGACTTCTCCTTCGAGGACAATCCCTTACCAGATGAGAAAGATCTCCACACTCAAAACAAGCCAAACCTTTCGGCTTCGGGGAACTGTTGGTGGTTGTCAAAATATTCAACACCTGGGCCAAAGAGTCCTTCACAGTTTTCAGATCAGATTCCACGCTGTGCAGTCGATCCATTTGTGACATCTGCTTGCCAGAACCTTCCTTCAGCTGCATACTTCTTACTTGAGGCCTTCGGGTGTAGTTGTCATTATAAGCCTCGGAGCTATCACTTCCTGAACTCGTCTCAACCATCATCTGCAACTTCCTAACACTGGACCCGCCTTTCTTACCCAGTATAGTCTTACGATATGTGGAAGCAGATTTAACCAATGTGTATGCCTCCTCTAAATTCTTTGGATGTTTATCGCACACCGCCAACACAGCACTTTTATCTCTGCTGATATACTATATCCCCCGGCTCATACGTGTTTGTCTTCAGGCGAAGGTCATAGTCACACTTCTGTCGACATTGAGATGATTATAATTTATCACGGGCCAAAGTATGCACGTTTCGCAACACAGATCTCAGTCTCTTCACATACTCTGCGGGAACCAACCCTTGTGTTTCAATTTCACCGATCAACAAATGAACTGGTAGCATAACCTCCCTACCAAGCATCATGAGATTCGGTGTAAAACCTGTTTGTCTGTTCACAGTTGATCGAATTGCCCCCGCCAACTGCTGTAGATATTGGTCCCAGTCTTGCTGATTTCCCTTGAGAAAACAACGTATTAACTGCAATAATGTTCGGTTATACCTTTCAACCTGTCCATTAGAGCACGGATGATAAGGTGTCGTCCTTGTTTTTGCTATCTGCAACAACTCACAGACGGATAAAAATAATTTCCCGTCAAATTTCTTCCCCTGATCAGTATGAATCTCCAATGGACAACCGAATCTAGATATGAAACCGTCAACAACGCATTTTGCTACACTCTCAGCCGTTTGATTGGGCAATGGATAACACTCAAGCCACTTAGTAAACTGATCTACCAACATGAGAACATACTGATTGCCCTGTGAACTTGGAGTGAATGGTCCCAAAATATCAACATGGACCCTCTCCATAGGAGATCCGGCATGATACTGCCCCAAAGCAGCTTTCGCTTTCACACTAGCTCTCTTATTTTTGTTACAAAATGAGCAAGATTTCACATATAGTTCTACATCCTTGGTCAAACCGTACCACATGAATGACTGTTTTACTCGAGCTATGGTTTTCACAATGCCCATATGACCAGTTAATGGTAAATCATGGTTGTACGAAATAACCTCGTTCTTTAGCTTCTCAGGAACCATAAGTAGCAGTCGATCACCAGACACTTCCTCCCACTTATAAAGTAAGAGACCATTTTGACAAACCAGCCGCTTCCTACAGTTAAAGAAATACTTTACCGTTGGGCTGCATAGGAACAAATCTTTCTGCATTGGCTCCCCCCCCAGTCAATAACCAAGTGATTAGCTTACCTAAACAAGGGTCCGACCTTTGTGATTCCACCAACTGATCATGTGAATAACCAGTTATCCAAGGAGAAGATCTACCCACAGTTGACTTCACCATGGCTGACTTCACCCTGCAAAAGGAACTTCCCAGTTAGTTTCGACTTAACCTCAAATTTATCAAATAAATCAAAGTTAATAACAGTCACCTGAGAACCAGTATCAACTAATGCTAAAGTAGAACAACCGTTTACTGAACAAGGAATGATGGCATTAAGAATATCATTATCCGGGCAAAGCACTCCCTCCGTGGGGCAGGGTATTGGACCCGTCCCTAACTACTTGTTTAAAGAGTTGAACTTCCCACCCGTTGGACTAGAAGCTCTTTGAATTCCACTGGGAGAATCAGTTCCAACTTTCAACTGTGGCGAATAAAACCTTCCACCGGAGTTGTTTTTCTGATATGATGGCCTAAGATCCGCTCCTTCCCCTGAACCCATTCCTGTACGCCAGTTTCTGTTATCACTACGACTCGGACTTCGTTTTGGTGACTGACTTCTCCTTCGAGGACAATCCCTTACCAGATGAGAAAGATCTCCACACTCAAAACAAGCCAAACCTTTCGGCTTCGGGGAACTGTTGGTGGTTGTCAAAATATTCAACACCTGGGCCAAAGAGTCCTTCACAGTTTTCAGATCAGATTCCACGCTGTGCAGTCGATCCATTTGTGACATCTGCTTGCCAGAACCTTCCTTCAGCTGCATACTTCTTACTTGAGGCCTTCGGGTGTAGTTGTCATTATAAGCCTCGGAGCTATCACTTCCTGAACTTGTCTCAACCATCATCTGCAACTTCCTAACACTGGACCCGCCTTTCTTACCCAGTATAGTCTTACGATATGTGGAAGCAGATTTAACCAATGTGTATGCCTCCTCTAAATTCTTTGGATGTTTATCGCACACCGCCAACACAGCACTTTTATCTCTGCTGATATACTATATCCCCCGGCTCATACGTGTTTGTCTTCAGGCGAAGGTCATAGTCACACTTCTGTCGACATTGAGATGATTATAATTTATCACGGGCCAAAGTATGCACGTTTCGCAACACAGATCTCAGTCTCTTCACATACTCTGCGGGAACCAACCCTTGTGTTTCAATTTCACCGATCAACAAATGAACTGGTAGCATAACCTCCCTACCAAGCATCATGAGATTCGGTGTAAAACCTGTTTGTCTGTTCACAGTTGATCGAATTGCCCCCGCCAACTGCTGTAGATATTGGTCCCAGTCTTGCTGATTTCCCTTGAGAAAACAACGTATTAACTGCAATAATGTTCGGTTATACCTTTCAACCTGTCCATTAGAGCACGGATGATAAGGTGTCGTCCTTGTTTTTGCTATCTGCAACAACTCACAGACGGATAAAAATAATTTCCCGTCAAATTTCTTCCCCTGATCAGTATGAATCTCCAATGGACAACCGAATCTAGATATGAAACCGTCAACAACGCATTTTGCTACACTCTCAGCCGTTTGATTGGGCAATGGATAACACTCAAGCCACTTAGTAAACTGATCTACCAACATGAGAACATACTGATTGCCCTGTGAACTTGGAGTGAATGGTCCCAAAATATCAACATGGACCCTCTCCATAGGAGATCCGGCATGATACTGCCCCAAAGCAGCTTTCGCTTTCACACTAGCTCTCTTATTTTTGTTACAAAATGAGCAAGATTTCACATATAGTTCTACATCCTTGGTCAAACCGTACCACATGAATGACTGTTTTACTCGAGCTATGGTTTTCACAATGCCCATATGACCAGTTAATGGTAAATCATGGTTGTACGAAATAACCTCGTTCTTTAGCTTCTCAGGAACCATAAGTAGCAGTCGATCACCAGACACTTCCTCCCACTTATAAAGTAAGAGACCATTTTGACAAACCAGCCGCTTCCTACAGTTAAAGAAATACTTTACCGTTGGGCTGCATAGGAACAAATCTTTCTGCATTGGCTCCCCCCCCAGTCAATAACCAAGTGATTAGCTTACCTAAACAAGGGTCCGACCTTTGTGATTCCACCAACTGATCATGTGAATAACCAGTTATCCAAGGAGAAGATCTACCCACAGTTGACTTCACCATGGCTGACTTCACCCTGCAAAAGGAACTTCCCAGTTAGTTTCGACTTAACCTCAAATTTATCAAATAAATCAAAGTTAATAACAGTCACCTGAGAACCAGTATCAACTAATGCTAAAGTAGAACAACCGTTTACTGAACAAGGAATGATGGCATTAAGAATATCATTATCCGGGCAAAGCACTCCCTCCGTGGGGCAGGGTATTGGACCTGTCCCTAACTACTTGTTTAAAGAGTTGAACTTCCCACCCGTTGGACTAGAAGCTCTTTGAATTCCACTGGGAGAATCAGTTCCAACTTTCAACTGTGGTGAATAAAACCTTCCACCGGAGTTGTTTTTCTGATATGATGGCCTAAGATCCGCTCCTTCCCCTGAACCCATTCCTGTACGCCAGTTTCTGTTATCACTACGACTCGGACTTCGTTTTGGTGACTGACTTCTCCTTCGAGGACAATCCCTTACCAGATGAGAAAGATCTCCACACTCAAAACAAGCCAAACCTTTCGGCTTCGGGGAACTGTTGGTGGTTGTCAAAATATTCAACACCTGGGCCAAAGAGTCCTTCACAGTTTTCAGATCAGATTCCACGCTGTACAGTCGATCCATTTGTGACATCTGCTTGCTAGAACCTTCCTTCAGCTGCATACTTCTTACTTGAGGCCTTCGGGTGTAGTTGTCATTATAAGCCTCGGAGCTATCACTTCCTGAACTCGTCTCAACCATCATCTGCAACTTCCTAACACTGGACCCGCCTTTCTTACCCAGTATAGTCTTACGATATGTGGAAGCAGATTTAACCAATGTGTATGCCTCCTCTAAATTCTTTGGATGTTTATCGCACACCGCCAACACAGCACTTTTATCTCTGCTGATATACTATATCCCCCGGCTCATACGTGTTTGTCTTCAGGCGAAGGTCATAGTCACACTTCTGTCGACATTGAGATGATTATAATTTATCACGGGCCAAAGTATGCACGTTTCGCAACACAGATCTCAGTCTCTTCACATACTCTGCGGGAACCAACCCTTGTGTTTCAATTTCACCGATCAACAAATGAACTGGTAGCATAACCTCCCTACCAAGCATCATGAGATTCGGTGTAAAACCTGTTTGTCTGTTCACAGTTGATCGAATTGCCCCCGCCAACTGCTGTAGATATTGGTCCCAGTCTTGCTGATTTCCCTTGAGAAAACAACGTATTAACTGCAATAATGTTCGGTTATACCTTTCAACCTGTCCATTAGAGCACGGATGATAAGGTGTCGTCCTTGTTTTTGCTATCTGCAACAACTCACAGACGGATAAAAATAATTTCCCGTCAAATTTCTTCCCCTGATCAGTATGAATCTCCAATGGACAACCGAATCTAGATATGAAACCGTCAACAACGCATTTTGCTACACTCTCAGCCGTTTGATTGGGCAATGGATAACACTCAAGCCACTTAGTAAACTGATCTACCAACATGAGAACATACTGATTGCCCTGTGAACTTGGAGTGAATGGTCCCAAAATATCAACATGGACCCTCTCCATAGGAGATCCGGCATGATACTGCCCCAAAGCAGCTTTCGCTTTCACACTAGCTCTCTTATTTTTGTTACAAAATGAGCAAGATTTCACATATAGTTCTACATCCTTGGTCAAACCGTACCACATGAATGACTGTTTTACTCGAGCTATGGTTTTCACAATGCCCATATGACCAGTTAATGGTAAATCATGGTTGTACGAAATAACCTCGTTCTTTAGCTTCTCAGGAACCATAAGTAGCAGTCGATCACCAGACACTTCCTCCCACTTATAAAGTAAGAGACCATTTTGACAAACCAGCCGCTTCCTACAGTTAAAGAAATACTTTACCGTTGGGCTGCATAGGAACAAATCTTTCTGCATTGGCTCCCCCCCCAGTCAATAACCAAGTGATTAGCTTACCTAAACAAGGGTCCGACCTTTGTGATTCCACCAACTGATCATGTGAATAACCAGTTATCCAAGGAGAAGATCTACCCACAGTTGACTTCACCATGGCTGACTTCACCCTGCAAAAGGAACTTCCCAGTTAGTTTCGACTTAACCTCAAATTTATCAAATAAATCAAAGTTAATAACAGTCACCTGAGAACCAGTATCAACTAATGCTAAAGTAGAACAACCGTTTACTGAACAAGGAATGATGGCATTAAGAATATCATTATCCGGGCAAAGCACTCCCTCCGTGGGGCAGGGTATTGGACCTGTCCCTAACTACTTGTTTAAAGAGTTGAACTTCCCACCCGTTGGACTAGAAGCTCTTTGAATTCCACTGGGAGAATCAGTTCCAACTTTCAACTGTGGTGAATAAAACCTTCCACCGGAGTTGTTTTTCTGATATGATGGCCTAAGATCCGCTCCTTCCCCTGAACCCATTCCTGTACGCCAGTTTCTGTTATCACTACGACTCGGACTTCGTTTTGGTGACTGACTTCTCCTTCGAGGACAATCCCTTACCAGATGAGAAAGATCTCCACACTCAAAACAAGCCAAACCTTTCGGCTTCGGGGAACTGTTGGTGGTTGTCAAAATATTCAACACCTGGGCCAAAGAGTCCTTCACAGTTTTCAGATCAGATTCCACGCTGTACAGTCGATCCATTTGTGACATCTGCTTGCTAGAACCTTCCTTCAGCTGCATACTTCTTACTTGAGGCCTTCGGGTGTAGTTGTCATTATAAGCCTCGGAGCTATCACTTCCTGAACTCGTCTCAACCATCATCTGCAACTTCCTAACACTGGACCCGCCTTTCTTACCCAGTATAGTCTTACGATATGTGGAAGCAGATTTAACCAATGTGTATGCCTCCTCTAAATTCTTTGGATGTTTATCGCACACCGCCAACACAGCACTTTTATCTCTGCTGATATACTATATCCCCCGGCTCATACGTGTTTGTCTTCAGGCGAAGGTCATAGTCACACTTCTGTCGACATTGAGATGATTATAATTTATCACGGGCCAAAGTATGCACGTTTCGCAACACAGATCTCAGTCTCTTCACATACTCTGCGGGAACCAACCCTTGTGTTTCAATTTCACCGATCAACAAATGAACTGGTAGCATAACCTCCCTACCAAGCATCATGAGATTCGGTGTAAAACCTGTTTGTCTGTTCACAGTTGATCGAATTGCCCCCGCCAACTGCTGTAGATATTGGTCCCAGTCTTGCTGATTTCCCTTGAGAAAACAACGTATTAACTGCAATAATGTTCGGTTATACCTTTCAACCTGTCCATTAGAGCACGGATGATAAGGTGTCGTCCTTGTTTTTGCTATCTGCAACAACTCACAGACGGATAAAAATAATTTCCCGTCAAATTTCTTCCCCTGATCAGTATGAATCTCCAATGGACAACCGAATCTAGATATGAAACCGTCAACAACGCATTTTGCTACACTCTCAGCCGTTTGATTGGGCAATGGATAACACTCAAGCCACTTAGTAAACTGATCTACCAACATGAGAACATACTGATTGCCCTGTGAACTTGGAGTGAATGGTCCCAAAATATCAACATGGACCCTCTCCATAGGAGATCCGGCATGATACTGCCCCAAAGCAGCTTTCGCTTTCACACTAGCTCTCTTATTTTTGTTACAAAATGAGCAAGATTTCACATATAGTTCTACATCCTTGGTCAAACCGTACCACATGAATGACTGTTTTACTCGAGCTATGGTTTTCACAATGCCCATATGACCAGTTAATGGTAAATCATGGTTGTACGAAATAACCTCGTTCTTTAGCTTCTCAGGAATCATAAGTAGCAGTCGATCACCAGACACTTCCTCCCACTTATAAAGTAAGAGACCATTTTGACAAACCAGCCGCTTCCTACAGTTAAAGAAATACTTTACCGTTGGGCTGCATAGGAACAAATCTTTCTGCATTGGCTCCCCCCCCCAGTCAATAACCAAGTGATTAGCTTACCTAAACAAGGGTCCGACCTTTGTGATTCCACCAACTGATCATGTGAATAACCAGTTATCCAAGGAGAAGATCTACCCACAGTTGACTTCACCATGGCTGACTTCACCCTGCAAAAGGAACTTCCCAGTTAGTTTCGACTTAACCTCAAATTTATCAAATAAATCAAAGTTAATAACAGTCACCTGAGAACCAGTATCAACTAATGCTAAAGTAGAACAACCGTTTACTGAACAAGGAATGATGGCATTAAGAATATCATTATCCGGGCAAAGCACTCCCTCCGTGGGGCAGGGTATTGGACCCGTCCCTAACTACTTGTTTAAAGAGTTGAACTTCCCACCCGTTGGACTAGAAGCTCTTTGAATTCCACTGGGAGAATCAGTTCCAACTTTCAACTGTGGCGAATAAAACCTTCCACCGGAGTTGTTTTTCTGATATGATGGCCTAAGATCCGCTCCTTCCCCTGAACCCATTCCTGTACGCCAGTTTCTGTTATCACTACGACTCGGACTTCGTTTTGGTGACTGACTTCTCCTTCGAGGACAATCCCTTACCAGATGAGAAAGATCTCCACACTCAAAACAAGCCAAACCTTTCGGCTTCGGGGAACTGTTGGTGGTTGTCAAAATATTCAACACCTGGGCCAAAGATTCCTTCACAGTTTTCAGATCAGATTCCACGCTGTACAGTCGATCCATTTGTGACATCTGCTTGCTAGAACCTTCCTTCAGCTGCATACTTCTTACTTGAGGCCTTCGGGTGTAGTTGTCATTATAAGCCTCGGAGCTATCACTTCCTGAACTCGTCTCAACCATCATCTGCAACTTCCTAACACTGGACCCGCCTTTCTTACCCAGTATAGTCTTACGATATGTGGAAGCAGATTTAACCAATGTGTATGCCTCCTCTAAATTCTTTGGATGTTTATCGCACACCGCCAACACAGCACTTTTATCTCTGCTGATATACTATATCCCCCGGCTCATACGTGTTTGTCTTCAGGCGAAGGTCATAGTCACACTTCTGTCGACATTGAGATGATTATAATTTATCACGGGCCAAAGTATGCACGTTTCGCAACACAGATCTCAGTCTCTTCACATACTCTGCGGGAACCAACCCTTGTGTTTCAATTTCACCGATCAACAAATGAACTGGTAGCATAACCTCCCTACCAAGCATCATGAGATTCGGTGTAAAACCTGTTTGTCTGTTCACAGTTGATCGAATTGCCCCCGCCAACTGCTGTAGATATTGGTCCCAGTCTTGCTGATTTCCCTTGAGAAAACAACGTATTAACTGCAATAATGTTCGGTTATACCTTTCAACCTGTCCATTAGAGCACGGATGATAAGGTGTCGTCCTTGTTTTTGCTATCTGCAACAACTCACAGACGGATAAAAATAATTTCCCGTCAAATTTCTTCCCCTGATCAGTATGAATCTCCAATGGACAACCGAATCTAGATATGAAACCGTCAACAACGCATTTTGCTACACTCTCAGCCGTTTGATTGGGCAATGGATAACACTCAAGCCACTTAGTAAACTGATCTACCAACATGAGAACATACTGATTGCCCTGTGAACTTGGAGTGAATGGTCCCAAAATATCAACATGGACCCTCTCCATAGGAGATCCGGCATGATACTGCCCCAAAGCAGCTTTCGCTTTCACACTAGCTCTCTTATTTTTGTTACAAAATGAGCAAGATTTCACATATAGTTCTACATCCTTGGTCAAACCGTACCACATGAATGACTGTTTTACTCGAGCTATGGTTTTCACAATGCCCATATGACCAGTTAATGGTAAATCATGGTTGTACGAAATAACCTCGTTCTTTAGCTTCTCAGGAACCATAAGTAGCAGTCGATCACCAGACACTTCCTCCCACTTATAAAGTAAGAGACCATTTTGACAAACCAGCCGCTTCCTACAGTTAAAGAAATACTTTACCGTTGGGCTGCATAGGAACAAATCTTTCTGCATTGGCTCCCCCCCCCAGTCAATAACCAAGTGATTAGCTTACCTAAACAAGGGTCCGACCTTTGTGATTCCACCAACTGATCATGTGAATAACCAGTTATCCAAGGAGAAGATCTACCCACAGTTGACTTCACCATGGCTGACTTCACCCTGCAAAAGGAACTTCCCAGTTAGTTTCGACTTAACCTCAAATTTATCAAATAAATCAAAGTTAATAACAGTCACCTGAGAACCAGTATCAACTAATGCTAAAGTAGAACAACCGTTTACTGAACAAGGAATGATGGCATTAAGAATATCATTATCCGGGCAAAGCACTCCCTCCGTGGGGCAGGGTATTGGACCCGTCCCTAACTACTTGTTTAAAGAGTTGAACTTCCCACCCGTTGGACTAGAAGCTCTTTGAATTCCACTGGGAGAATCAGTTCCAACTTTCAACTGTGGCGAATAAAACCTTCCACCGGAGTTGTTTTTCTGATATGATGGCCTAAGATCCGCTCCTTCCCCTGAACCCATTCCTGTACGCCAGTTTCTGTTATCACTACGACTCGGACTTCGTTTTGGTGACTGACTTCTCCTTCGAGGACAATCCCTTACCAGATGAGAAAGATCTCCACACTCAAAACAAGCCAAACCTTTCGGCTTCGGGGAACTGTTGGTGGTTGTCAAAATATTCAACACCTGGGCCAAAGATTCCTTCACAGTTTTCAGATCAGATTCCACGCTGTACAGTCGATCCATTTGTGACATCTGCTTGCTAGAACCTTCCTTCAGCTGCATACTTCTTACTTGAGGCCTTCGGGTGTAGTTGTCATTATAAGCCTCGGAGCTATCACTTCCTGAACTCGTCTCAACCATCATCTGCAACTTCCTAACACTGGACCCGCCTTTCTTACCCAGTATAGTCTTACGATATGTGGAAGCAGATTTAACCAATGTGTATGCCTCCTCTAAATTCTTTGGATGTTTATCGCACACCGCCAACACAGCACTTTTATCTCTGCTGATATACTATATCCCCCGGCTCATACGTGTTTGTCTTCAGGCGAAGGTCATAGTCACACTTCTGTCGACATTGAGATGATTATAATTTATCACGGGCCAAAGTATGCACGTTTCGCAACACAGATCTCAGTCTCTTCACATACTCTGCGGGAACCAACCCTTGTGTTTCAATTTCACCGATCAACAAATGAACTGGTAGCATAACCTCCCTACCAAGCATCATGAGATTCGGTGTAAAACCTGTTTGTCTGTTCACAGTTGATCGAATTGCCCCCGCCAACTGCTGTAGATATTGGTCCCAGTCTTGCTGATTTCCCTTGAGAAAACAACGTATTAACTGCAATAATGTTCGGTTATACCTTTCAACCTGTCCATTAGAGCACGGATGATAAGGTGTCGTCCTTGTTTTTGCTATCTGTAACAACTCACAGACGGATAAAAATAATTTCCCGTCAAATTTCTTCCCCTGATCAGTATGAATCTCCAATGGACAACCGAATCTAGATATGAAACCGTCAACAACGCATTTTGCTACACTCTCAGCCGTTTGATTGGGCAATGGATAACACTCAAGCCACTTAGTAAACTGATCTACCAACATGAGAACATACTGATTGCCCTGTGAACTTGGAGTGAATGGTCCCAAAATATCAACATGGACCCTCTCCATAGGAGATCCGGCATGATACTGCCCCAAAGCAGCTTTCGCTTTCACACTAGCTCTCTTATTTTTGTTACAAAATGAGCAAGATTTCACATATAGTTCTACATCCTTGGTCAAACCGTACCACATGAATGACTGTTTTACTCGAGCTATGGTTTTCACAATGCCCATATGACCAGTTAATGGTAAATCATGGTTGTACGAAATAACCTCGTTCTTTAGCTTCTCAGGAACCATAAGTAGCAGTCGATCACCAGACACTTCCTCCCACTTATAAAGTAAGAGACCATTTTGACAAACCAGCCGCTTCCTACAGTTAAAGAAATACTTTACCGTTGGGCTGCATAGGAACAAATCTTTCTGCATTGGCTCCCCCCCAGTCAATAACCAAGTGATTAGCTTACCTAAACAAGGGTCCGACCTTTGTGATTCCACCAACTGATCATGTGAATAACCAGTTATCCAAGGAGAAGATCTACCCACAGTTGACTTCACCATGGCTGACTTCACCCTGCAAAAGGAACTTCCCAGTTAGTTTCGACTTAACCTCAAATTTATCAAATAAATCAAAGTTAATAACAGTCACCTGAGAACCAGTATCAACTAATGCTAAAGTAGAACAACCGTTTACTGAACAAGGAATGATGGCATTAAGAATATCATTATCCGGGCAAAGCACTCCCTCCGTGGGGCAGGGTATTGGACCCGTCCCTAACTACTTGTTTAAAGAGTTGAACTTCCCACCCGTTGGACTAGAAGCTCTTTGAATTCCACTGGGAGAATCAGTTCCAACTTTCAACTGTGGCGAATAAAACCTTCCACCGGAGTTGTTTTTCTGATATGATGGCCTAAGATCCGCTCCTTCCCCTGAACCCATTCCTGTACGCCAGTTTCTGTTATCACTACGACTCGGACTTCGTTTTGGTGACTGACTTCTCCTTCGAGGACAATCCCTTACCAGATGAGAAAGATCTCCACACTCAAAAAAAGCCAAACCTTTCGGCTTCGGGGAACTGTTGGTGGTTGTCAAAATATTCAAAACCTGGGCCAAAGAGTCCTTCACAGTTTTCAGATCAGATTCCACGCTGTGCAGTCGATCCATTTGTGACATCTGCTTGCCAGAACCTTCCTTCAGCTGCATACTTCTTACTTGATGCCTTCGGGTGTAGTTGTCATTATAAGCCTCGGAGCTATCACTTCCTGAACTCGTCTCAACCATCATCTGCAACTTCCTAACACTGGACCCGCCTTTCTTACCCAGTATAGTCTTACGATATGTGGAAGCAGATTTAACCAATGTGTATGCCTCCTCTAAATTCTTTGGATGTTTATCGCACACCGCCAACACAGCACCTTTATCTCTGCAACCCTTTAAAAACACCTCCACAAACATAGAGTTATTGAACTCCTGCTCCTGAACACTTGGATAAACATCCAAAACCATCTTTTCAAGCCTTGCCAGATATTTTTCAAGGGTCTCATCCTCCCTCTGTTCAGCTGAAAGTAAAACCCATCTCACAGTTGTTGGTGGTTCAACTTTGTTAAAGTTGTGCTCAAACTTGGCCTTCAACCAGCTGAAATTCTTTGTTTTTTCACTGGGCAAGATGCTGTAGTATTCCAATGCTTCCTTCTTCAAAACCATTGGAAAAGCCTCCAGCTTATCACCTTCTGTCCAACCACACTTTTCAGCCACAGCCTCAAACTGTGTAACGAACCCTCTCCAGTACTCCCCAGAAAATGACATCTTAGGAATCTGCATTTTGGTTCCCATTGAAACCGGAGTACTACTCACCCTACTGGTATGACCACTTTTGGACCTAGATGGTTCCACTACAACTGATTCACAGTCCGAACGTGAATGCGGTAACGACCCTTCCCAAGAGGTGTTCGGGTCAAATTTTGTCACTGGAGTGTCCGGAAGCCTCTTCCTTTGTCTGCCGTTGTCATGTGCCGACCTGCCTCTCCCAACTCCTCTCCTGTGAAATCTGCCTTCCTCCTTTCGGCTTGTAGAATACCTTGGATGAGCCTCCTGAGTAGGTTTATTGACAAAAGTAGGTGACCCATCTCTGCAGTTCACCGGTCTATCCTGTCCACCATCTACCCTTTCCACAACACTTGGTCTCATAAAATTCACTGGACCTGTGTAATATGATGGATTTACTGGTCCTAGATATGGGGGTGGAATATTTTCCTTCATAATCCCTGAAATGTTCAAATCCAAACCAGTCCAATCCAAATCTTTGTCCTTGTGCATCTCGGGAACGGGATAGTCCACACCGTAGTTATGCTTCATTCGTGCTACCCCCTTATTGACATCCTCCACAGCCTGTTTTGCCTTAAATGTCAAATTTCCCCACTGCATCTTACTCTTATTGTGGAACCCCTGATGCTCCAGCAGCAATTCCCGATTCTGAAGTTCCATCATTTCCTGTCGCTGCCTTTCACACCTGTCCAAATAAACTCTCTGGAAATCACACTTCTGCTGATTTAATTCCTCCAACCTGCGATAGGATTCCTCTATTTCAGCTTCAGCGGACACTTTCTTATGTTGTTCATCTCCTACTACAGTGGCCTTCACCCCAATAAGAGAACTACTACCCTCAGATAATTCCTTCTTGACATCAGAGAAAAACGTCTCTTACCTTGCTGGTCAACCTTATCCTCAATACCAGAGATTTGGGTCTTCCAATGACTGACATCTTGCTTTACCTCCCTTACCTCTCCTTCCAGTGCTGACATCTGCTTATGTAGCTTACCTACATCACCCTTCATGATCTCCAAACCTGGCACCACGTAATCACGTAGCCCGGTGATGTCCTCTTTTACCTTGACCATGTCTGCCCTGAACTCACCCATGTCACCTGACATCTGTTTCATCAGACTGAATAAAGAACCCAGTCCCACCATATCCTGCTCCCCCTCCACATATGTTTTTGAAGGAGAGAAAACCAACCCACTCTTAAAAACTTTTTCCTTCACACTATCAGGTATATCCATCTTATTGAAATCTTCAATAGTCATTTCACCCCCTAGCCCATCACGACGATCAATAATCAAACGAGCCCTGTCATGACCCACCTGTTTGATTTTCCTCAAATCCTCCACCATTGCAGTACTGATATGCAACTTCGCCTCCGCCATGTCGGAAACGACCACAGGAAATACTTACAGGTTCACCAACATACGAGCAAAGAATACCTGTGTGAACAAAGTAATATATCTCCACAACCAGCTCCTACAAACATACAAGTAAACAAATACCTGTGTAATCAAACTATAACTCTCCTCAATCTGCACCTGAAAAATTCAAACCACAACCCATGCAATTTGAAGAAAAAACTCAAATGTCACTGTACAAATGAAAATATGGAAATAACTCAAATTTGCAATTGAAATCTAATCAATTACAAACCACAAAGCATCAATCAAGAAATTATTTAACATATATTGGCTTAATTGAAATTCAGTTCAAGTACAATGCTATATCTAAAGCCATAAATCCGTAATGTCACTAAGTGCCAAACTAAGATACCAAATTACCAATATTCCATAAAGTTCGTTCATAAATTTAAGTTACCGTTCTCTGTTGGGTTGATTGATACCACTTTTCCCACAACTTGACTGAGGAACAACCAATCTTGTGCACTTGACTAAGTTAGTAACTTTGAATAACACAAATATATAAATACATGTAAAATATCACGAAAGGAAAGAAGTTTGAATATCCAATGCAATAATATATACTAAATTTGCTGTAAGCTTGTAATTATATTGTTATTTAACATTTAAATGTCACATTTCATTTTATGTATCCAACAAAATATATTTTATATTTTTATCCAATCAGTTGTCATTCACAAATTATCCAATGAAATTAAATGTACCATTTCTCTGTAACCAATTAACAGTACTGTTCATATTCATGATAACTAGTGGTTACCACAATTATTACTGTTCTTGTAAGATTAACTCCACCTTTTAATCACATAAATTAAATTTATATCCAGCAAAGTGTCACTTTTACGTTGGAAATTAATTAATAAATCACACAACATTAATAATCAGAGTACATGCTGTTCAAGTACCAAGTTCCCAATATCCTGAGCACAAAATACATTAATTCCACCTAACCTACAGAATGTTGCAAGGGAATTACCCCCTTAACACACCAGGCTAATACCGCCTAGTAACGGTTACCATGTACTGTAAACAGGATTCAAGCCAAATTATCAAAACAGCAACTGTTTATTTAAAACTGTCAAAATATAATTAATTTGGCACAAATAAATCAAAACTACCATTTAACGTGGGTACTCAGCACAAACTTCTGGTACCAATGTTGAATAAAGTGCCTACCTTTGACAACTGATGCCGTGCCGTGCCGGTACCGACACATCCACAGGAACTACGTTCCCCTCAAAGTGTCTGTATAGCTATGTAGTTACTGCATCAATGGTCTGTGTAACTGTAGCTCACTGCATTAACTGTAGACCACTAACAACTGTAGTTCACTGCATAAACTGAACTGAAGACACTACATTGACACACATGGCAGATCTGACACTGACAGTTCTCACAACCCCTGACAACTAGACTACAGGAACCCTGTTTCTTACAATATTTTCAGATATACATATGAATAACAGGAACCCCTGTTCCTCACAACTAACGTCAGATAGTGACTGTACTGTGAACAATTCACGTCCGTTTAATACAAGATATCTCCTAATTCTGACACATTTCTCTTCTTAACTTGACACTTCCGACAGACACAACACACCTATAGGAAAAGGCTGTGAAAGCCTACCAACTACAGGCATTGTTAATTGTTACAGTGGTAACTTTAGCTGTACTGGAAAATATTGGATGATGGGTTATATCATGATGACACGTTTGAACTGCAACTCTGATGAAAATTTGGCTCACTTAAAGTTCTTTATATACTGTTTAGTTAAATCATTACTAAAATTACTAAAATCATTATGAAATCTCCAAGTAAATCATGTTCCCTTGACCCTTGGGCCACTTTTCTTGTTCTTGATTATCTGGATATTCTCATTAATCCCATCACTTCAATAATTAATGCTTCCCTTGAACAAGGGAAGTGTCCTAATTTCTTCAAGCAGGCCCATGTTACCCCCATCCTAAAAATTATCCTTAGACAAAGAAATCTTCAAGAACTATAGGGCTGTCTCCAATCTGAACTTCATTTCAAAGATACTTGAAAGGGTAGTGGCAGTCCAGCTACAAACTCACCTTGATGAAGCTGGCCTTATGACTGCCTTCCAATCGGCGTATAGAAAACACCATTCAACCAAAAGTGCTCTCCTTAATATTCACAACGACATTCCCCTCAATATGGCCAAAGGATCTGTTACAGCCCTTACTCTTTTGGATTTATCTGACGCGTTCAATACCATTGACCACGCCATTCTCTTGGACAGACTTAATGTTTACTATGGTATCAGTGAACTAGCACTTGGCTGGTTCAAATCATACCTGTCAGGAAGGACAAACTCGGTCAAGGTAGGTAACACACTTTCAGATCCTGCTACACTCCAGTATGGGGTCCCCCAGGGCTTTGTCCTTGGTCCAATTCTTTTTTCCTCTACACTAACCCAATTAGCTCAATTATTCTCTCACAGCAGTATTAACCATCATTTCTACGCCGATGACACTCAGTTATACATAACACTAACACCAACAAATTTCTCTCGCCCTATACAAAAACTAAAACACTGCCTAAGCAACATTCAAAATTTCATGTTTATTCTGATAGGGTCCAAAATTTACTGTAAACAACTCCTTCCTCACTTTCCAATCAATATTCTCGGTAATCAGGTCTTACCAGCACAAAGTGTTAGGAATTTCGGAGTGGTATTCGACTCCAATTTCTCATTCTCAGACCATGTGTCACAGGTCATAAAGTCCACCAGAGTTCATGCTAGAGACCTCTACAGATTTCGTCCCTTTCTAGACCTTAATACATCAGTTCTTTTAGCAAATGATTTGGTGAGCAGCAGATTGGACAACTGCAATTCCCTATTTTTATCACTTACAGATTTTGAGTTAAGAAGGTTGCAGTTAGTCCAAAACTCACTCTGTAGGATTGTCACCTGTTCCTCTAAATACTCTCACATTACCCCTCAACTGAAAGAACTCCACTGGCTCCCTGTCAAATATAGGATACAATTCGAAATTGGTCTCATAACATACAAAATTCTCAACCAGGGTCAACCAGTTTACCTAAGAGAATTAATTCATCCCTACACCTCTTCCAGGAATACAAGGCAAAGTACCCCTAAACTCAAGTTCTTTCATACCCCCACTTTCGACTGTAAGGTTCATAAATCAAACTTTTCTCCAATTCTTTCAGTCACTATGCCCCGGTTCTTTGGAACTCTTTCCCCTTCCAAATAAGAAATAGCCCCTCTGTCGCATCTTTCAGGAAACACCTCAAAACCCACCTCTTTAATTCCAGTTTCCCAACTTAGTTTCCTTCCCTCTTGGTCACACCCACAATTCTGGATTACTGACCTTGAATGCCCCTCGACTCTCCTTATGGTAATGATTTTTGTTAAGTCAGCGCGCTGACTTCCCCTTAGTGGGGAAGATATTGCGCCTGCAAAGCAGTAGATTAGATTAGATTAGGTTTAGTTCATATCTGTTAGGTGTAAGGTGAACTTAGGAGAGTAAAATTAAAACTGGGGGAATCATATGACAAAATCTAGAACATTAATAATTGTACAGGAAATTGTTTACAAATGATACAGCAACGATTAAGAAAACATATTGTTGTATATCAGATGTAGTAGTGTTTAATGTTGTTTGTTATATGTTCTTGGGTCACATATACATAGGTATCCTAAGAAAAACGAAAGATCTATGGAATACATAGTAAGTTTATCACCTGTTTGTCTAATTCCAGTGAACTTGGATATCGTGATAGTTAGGGAATTATGTAAATTCCATTCATTGTGCATGTATATTTGTAAAAGATACAAGTCAAAGTTAATGTTGGGGTTTTGCGTCTCATTCAACCACCAGGATCATAGTGGGACAGGTCCACAACATTTGCCACTTGTGGGGGTCGAATCCATTCAGAGGTGGCTGGCTCAACCTCTCCAGAGCAAGTTTCAATTCCTGGCCCGACCTTAAGTTGGAAAGTTGCTAGCTTTTTGCTGGTGCCCAATGGTTTCAGTACATTGGCATAAGCTGATTATGCACTGCATTCCTTCATTCTCCAATTATCCATCGTGATAGCACCACTAAAATATGCTGATTATTAAACCCAGATCATTCAAACAAGATTAAGTGAATGTAACACAGACTTTGTTATATTTGCATTCATTAAAAACTCCTAAAGCAGACACATGTTGCCTGCTTATCTACATTTAAACTCCCAGTAACCATTAAAAACGTTTTTAAATGGTTTAAAAATTAACGAAACGTTTTTAAAATCGATTTAAACCCTATATTTTGGGTTACTAAACATGTCCAAGTTAACGTTTACACTCTAATATTTAAAATAACTTTTATAAACATTCTCTATACAAATGTCTTTGCTGAAAAGATTTATTAAATGTTTATGAAATAACTCAAAAAACTAGGTTTGGATAGAAACGTTTTTCAACATTTATAAAATAGCTGAAGAAATGAAGGTACCACTGAAAATGTTTTTCAAACATTCATCATGAAGTATTTGAGAAACGGTATGCATAAAATGTTTTAACGACATTTGTTGACAATGTTTGGTAAAAGTTTGCTCTAAAAATGTTTTACAAACATTTAGTAGCAACTGGTTTTCATACCCATCACTTTAAAATGTTTTTATCAAGTGTTTTGGAAACATTTTATCACAAACGTTCGTTATATCCATATTTTCCGAGTGTTTATTAAATGTTTACCTTCAAACATTTCCAACAAAGATAGTGGTGAGCAATAAAATGGGATTTTATAGGACTTTGTCAAAAAGTGCTCCACATCTAATCCCTAAAAGTAAGAATTGAATGGAGCACAATTTAGCACAAGTGGCTATCTTATAATTTTAGACATAAAAAAGATATTTTCATTAGTAAGCAACCTAAAAGATATTGAATTTGACCTCTGATCCCAATTAAAGTTAATGTTGCTAAGAAATGCCAAAGTAATATTTTTGAGACATTATGTTCAGTTGTAACGTTTTTCTAACATTTGTCATTAAATGTTTAATCAATGGTATACATAAAACATTTGAAAACAGCCTATTATAAATGGGTGTCATACCCATCATTTTTTTAACCTTCGCCAAACATTTCCTTTCAAATGTTTGCAAAACTCAAAAATGCTTATGGGGCTGATTGCACAGAAATGATAATATCTCTGAATTTCAGGTATTTCTTTTTGAACCATTCAAAAAACCAAATGCTGGAAATAAAGATGCCTCTTTCACTTTAACTGTACACGATGTACAACTTAGTTATGGAAAATAAGTCAGTTGCAGGCATTTTAATTGTTTGAAGTTTTACATGGGGAAGTTAGTACAAGATCTGCTCAAATTTCCAAGCCAAATCATATTAGCCATTTCAGTATAATTCAGTCAACTGAATGAAAACTTCCTGCCTGGCAATCATTGTTTTATATAAATTTACTTTTTTACCAGGATTACACAAATGCTACTGGTTGGATCTTCCTGAAAAAAAATCAGAAGACAGGTCTTGTTCCCACTTAGATAACATTAAATTTTGAGAGTGATCTGGATCACCATTTCAATGCACAAAATAATACGCATTTTTCAAGTGTTCTTTTTAAATTTTACTTTGTTGACTTCTCATTCTAAGCCTCATATATTTGTAGTGAATTCAGCAAAACTGCTACTTCAAAGCCTGCAGGCAATAGTTGGTAATAGTTTGGTTATAGTAGCCAGTATGGCCAGTGCTTATTTTGGGTCACTGTGGCTAAACAGGGTCCCAGTCCGTTTTAACTTTTTCCCTACCTCATAAACCACAAACAAAATATCAAACCATAGGAAACAGTTCTTCTGAGGCTTTCCTTCTCCCCTTTAAGGTCTCCAAGGTTCTATCTTTGGGCCCCATCCTTTTCGCTATCCATACTAGTCTCCTCAGGTTATGTCATGGTTTAATATCACTCACCATCTGTACACTGATTACATCCAGATATCTTTAGCAAAAGAGTCAAGGAATTTTTAATCGAGCTTTTGTGGGGCTCACAGAGTCTCTTAATTCAATTCAGGATGGGACGAATGGTATCAAAACTTAACCCAGATAAAACTGAGTTCATCATTGGTGACAAACATACCAGGAGTCACTTATACCAAAATTCTCTGTGCTACTCCTCCAAAATTTTATCCCTCAGTCAGAGGAAGTGAAAAACTTGGTGTATCTTTGACTTAGCCTTTTAAAAAGGCCTACTTGTGCAAACTAGGTTACCCACCAGCATAGCTGAATATTTGTCATGCTGTGCATTATCTTTGTTAAAGCCCTTTTCCCAAAGAAGGTGTGTATTTACATGTGTTTGTAACTTTGTTACACAATATTATACTGAACATTTGTGCCATTCTGCATATTATATTTATCAAATCCCCTTTTCTTAAAAGGTTATTATTCAACACTGTGTATCTTTGATACACAATCTTATATTGAATATTGCACATAATAAAGATCAATTCAGAAATGAATTGTGCAAGAAGTATTCTGTTTTGAAGAAGGTGTTGATTCCCAAAGATGAGTATAATGCCATAATTGAGAAGCTCAAGATTGCAAGTAGTGTCTCTAGAAGTAAGAGTCACCACGAATATTACTTGCTCTGTAGATACGAGATGCTACAGTGTGGGGATGTTGAGACGCTAATCAAGAAAAGGGAAACCCCAACAGATCCAGTCAAGTACTTTGTGCCAAAAGAGGATACATTTGATATTATAAAGTATGCCCACATAGCAACAAGACATGGTAGTCATGACAGAGTTATCAAGGATTTTTCAAAGAAATATGAATATTACCACTGATTGTATTGTACTGTTCAAGTATCTCTGCATTATGTGTCAGCGCAAACATACGCGACCTACTACAAAAGGAATTGTTGTCAGGCCAATCCTCACAAAATAGTTTTCTTCTCATGGTCAGGTGGATTTAGTGGACAGGCAAGCCATGTCTCAAGGCTCATACAAGTGGATTATGTTGTCCCAAGATCATCATCTCACCAAAATCTGTGTTAAAAGCCCTGACATCTAAACATGCATCCGAGGTAGCATATCAGCTGGTGGTTTTCTTGTTACTTGGAGCTCCTCCCATTGTGTAGACATTCATCAAATCATTTTGTTATAGGTATTATGAGGGCTGAATGACTTTTTTTAGCAAAATGTGGTCCTGACAAAAGTATTTCAGCAGACAGAAGGTCTTTTCACTCATCAAGTGGATTCAGAATGATTTCATGTATGTCAGATTTGGTGGAATAAGAAATATAAAGACTTGGAGCACGTCTACACATTCTGCAAAGTGACAATGGGGCTGAGTTCACAACAGCCATGATAAATGAACTCAAGGATTTGTGGAAGGATCTCGTCATTGTACATGGCAAACTATGGCATCCCCAGAGATAGGGTTCAGTAGAGTGTGCCAATGGTGATATAAAATATATGATAGTTGCATGGATGAGTGAGAATGCAACCCATAACTGAACTATAGGCATTATAAGTTTGTTCAGTTCTCCAATATTGCAAATTTAATAAGTAAATTAAATTTTTATAAGTTAATACCCTATCCAATGGACAATTGCTAATCTGGTCCACGCCAAACGTCAGAAAAAGACGTCCTGTGTTTCCACTGGCCAGGCAGGTCCAGTACTGTGCACTCGCCAGATGGCGTGTCGTACTTCCTTCCTGTCTAGACAGAGTGACGTCATAGCATCTTTTTTGTTTGGTGCATGTACGTGTGGCACGGATTATCTCAGTGAATTTTTAATTCAAGTATTTTGTGAGAACTCCTTATTATTTCATTTTGTATTTCTGCCTACGGATTCTAGAGGACTTATAGACCATTATGTCTTCTCCCAGTCAACGTAGGGGAAGTTGTGGCCATATGATGGCAGGTTTTGATTTGCATGGAGTTTGCGCGTGCTGTCGCGACAAGAAGAAGGGGAAAGACCCTTGTGTAGAGAAGCCTGGAGTGGATTGTCATATCTGTAAGTCTCTCACCCCAGAACAATTATCACAACTTTCTTTTGAAGTTGAAGTCTTCTACCCCATCCAAGAATCCCACATCTGACAACACTCTCAGTCCTACCCTTGTAGACCCGTCCCTAGTGACGGTAATGGGGGTTGTGGATGGCCAGAGCACCTCCGGGTCGCCTGGTTTGTCGCTGAGAAGAAGAAGAAGAGAGAGGATAAGAAGGATCCCAGCTCCAAGCTGGTCAAACCGGACAACTCGGTCAAGACCTCTCACCAACCTTCTGTTGACTCCACCGACCAGAAGCTTGATGCAATGGAACAGAAGTGGTCGGATCATTTCAACCGGCTGGAGGCATTGCTATTGGCCAAGACTCTTGACCGGGAGCCTACTTTCAGTGCTGTCAAGGTCACACCGACCCATGCTCCACCGGCCAGTGCTATTAGTTCTGAACCCTTCTTGAATCAATCAGGCCAACCTTCTGTATCTTCACAGCCATCTCACCGACCGGCTGCCTCTACTTCACCGGCCATTGACCCTGTTGATGCTTCCACTGCTTCTAAGGCCGGATCTGACTCTTCTCAGACTGCACACCGACCAGGAACTTCTGCAGTTCCCAACCAGCCCACCAAGAGACCTTTTTCTACTGCCTTTGATTCTACTAGAAAGGATATCTCATCCAGTGAATCAGACTCTGAGAGTTTCAGTTCAGATAGACCTCCAGTTGAATTATACCCAGAAGAGGGTGAACTATCCGACGATCATGAAGTGTCCTTTGTTGATCCCGACCAATCCCCCTCCGAGGAACAGTCGTATAGGGAGACAATGAGGGGTATACGGTCCTACATGGGGTGGACCCATGTTCCGGATATAGACACTGGTGCCAAGATGTCAGATGACAACCCTTTTGCCGGACCGAAACTTCAAACTTCTGGCAAGGTCTCAGTCAACCTCCCCACGGATGAGTGGCTTTGTAACAAACTGTCCAAACTCAATCTCACCCTAGTACAGGGCTATCTATCACATACCACTGAGGCTGGCACTCTTCAACGGGATCAATTTGTCTGACCGGCCAAATCCCAGAGTAAATGGTACGGTGTGCACAAAGAACCTAAGAAAGACTGTAGTTCTGCAGTTAAAGCATGGAATACTGGCTCCTCCCGCATTAACAGCACCTACTTACGCATAGCTCGTCAGGCTGGCATTGCTTCCAACCCGCCTTTGTCCAGACCCATCTCCCAGGAAAGCTTGAGAAAATGGGAAAGGTCAGCCCGGGAATCGTCTGTCATCTGCAATCAAGCAGCTGGGTTTAATCGCTGTCTACTAAAGGTCCAGCAGAATATGCAGACTCAACTCCGTACTATCCGGACAGAATCCAAGGGCAAGACAGCAAGCAAGGTTTCAGCAGCAACAGATGAACTTCAATTCCTGTTAGATTTCAACTCCAGTGTGTGCCAGGCAATGGCCAAAGCAATGGAACATTTAACAGACTTTGTTTTTGTAAATGTGGCCAATACTATCTTGCTACGTCAAGATTCTTATTTATCTTACATCAAAGCTGGAGTTAAAGCTGACACACTGAACGCCCTTAGATCTGCTCTATTAGAACTGGACACTTTATTCCCGGACTCAGTTATTAAACAAGCAGAGGAGGATATAGCTAGTTTTGACAGAAACCGCTCTGGGTTGGTCTACAAGAAGGGCAGATATCATCCCTATGAAAGGCAAGATAAGAAATCTTACTCTAAGAAACCGGACCGACCTGCCTGGAAAAATATCTCCTCACATAGCCAGCACAGACATGGGAAAGGCAAGCCTCAGTATTCCTCACGACCAGCCAAGGGCCAGCAGCCGTATAAATGACAATTACTGTGTAACAAAGTTACGGGCACGGCTGCTGGCCGGGAGCACTCTCAGAGAGACATTGACTGTTCAATCTATAAAAACACATGTAAATTTAAATGTTGTAAACCATGTTCCTTCTACAACCGGGCATCCGCAAAGGAAAGGAATAAGTCCTGGCTTGTCAGTTGTAATGTCAAAAGATTATACATTAAAACTTGTCAAAGGTGCTTCTTCTGTCATTCAATTGCCTTGTGTCCAACCTGTGACAAATGTCCCTCTTGCTGTACAAAATCTGCCTGTAGGGTCCAGACTTCAAAACTTTTGGCAAACTTGGCTGGAAATGGGTGCCGGACCGAAAATAGTTCAAAACTTGAAAGAGGGTTACACCCTCCCCTTTCGGATCCGGCCAAATCTCATAAGGTCTCCCACTGTCATAAGCTGTTATGTCAATCCCTACAGTAACAGCTACCTGCTGGAGGCATTACATCAGCTTATAGACAAGAATGCAATAGAACTGGTCCACAATCAAACATCTCCAGGGTTTTTCAACCGGCTTTTTCTGGTACCTAAACCAGTGGAGGCCTATACTGGACCTAAGCAAACTAAATCTTTTCCTCAAGGTGGAGAAATTCAAAATGGAGACACCGGAAACCATCAGGACATCCCTCCAGCAAGGGGAGTGGGTAACCTCAGTAGACTTCAAGGATGCCTACTTCCATATACCAATACAGGAACAGTCCAGGAAATATCTCAGATTTCATGTCCAGGGCCGGACCTACCAATTCAAAGCACTACCATTTGGTCTGTCGACAGCGCCCATGAAGTTCACTGTGTTAGCAAAGGAGGTGAAACTGATGGCCATACACAAGGGTATAAGAATCCACCAGTACCTAGACGACTGGTTGGTAAGAGCCAGATCCCACCAAACCTGTCTCCATCACACCCAAATCCTGGTCAAGATGTGCCAGGATCTAGGCTGGCTGGTGAATTTGGAAAAATCAGAACTGGAGCCCAAGCAAGTCTTCAACTTTGTAGGCTACCAGTTCAACCTCAGGTCCGGCCGGGTCAGGCCGACACCGGACCGGTGGCAAAGTCTTCAAGAAAAGATACAAGCACTGTTGTTACTACCGGCCTGTCCGGTCCGGCAGTTCATGTTCTTGATAGGTCTGTTAACAGCCACAGAAAAACAAGTTCACCTAGGCCGATTACACACGAGACCCATACAGTGGCATCTCAAGAACAATTGGAGGGTACGAAATCTCTAGAGAAGGTCATCCCTCAACCCACGTCCTTGCACCCACACTTGCAATGGTGGCTAGAGGAAAGCCTGTGCTCCAAGGTCAACCATTACACCCCATAAAGCATGCTCTGCAAATTTTTACAGACACATCAAAAGAAGGGTGGGGCGCTCATTTAAACGAGCTCACTGCAAGAGGGTCCTGGTCAGTGCCGGAAAGCAAACTGCACATAAATTACCTGGAACTAAAAGCAGCCTTTTTGGCTTTGAAAGACTTCCAAGACCTATGCACCAACAAAATAGTCCTAGTGGCCACAGACAATACTATGGTAGTGGCTTACATAAACAAAGAAGGAGGCATGAAGTCGGGCCCACTGTGTGCCCTACTGTGGAGAATCTTGACCTGGTGTTCCCAGTGACAAGTGACTCTAAAAGCCCGACATATCCCTGGCCAACTAAATGTGATAGCAGACAAGCTATCCAGGCTGGATCAGACCATCCAGACAGAATGGTCCCTCCTTCCGGAAGTTTTTCAAATGTTGTGCAGCAAATGGCACCGGCCTCAGATAGACTTATTTGCCAAGAGGTTCAACCACAAGTTGCCTCAGTTTGTGTCTCCAATACCAGACCCCCAGGCTGTAGCAGTGGATGCACTCTCTCTGCCATGGGAGGATCTGGACGCATACGCCTTCCCACCGACCGCCATATTGGGCAAAGTGGTGGAGAAGTTACAAGACTCCCCGTGCGAGAGACTCATTCTGATTGCCCCGAGGTGGCCCAACATGCCTTGGTTTTGGGACTTGGTGACCATGTCCAGTCAGGTCTCTCTCAGCCTGCCCAACCTGCCTAATCTGTTGACACAGCCCTTCAATCAGATCCCTCACAGAAATCTGACAAATCTCCATGCATGGCTCCTAGAGTCACAACAATCAAAGAACAGGGCTTCTCTGATATAGACTGATATGGTTGCATGGATGAGTGAGAATGAAACCAATGACTGGACTATAGGCATTAAGTTTGTTCAGTTCTCCAAAATCATGAATTACCACAGTGGTATCAAACAAACTCCCTACTGTGCACTTTTTGGTATGGAGGCAAGTATTGGACTTGCACCATCAAGTCTTCCCACTGAAGTTCTTGGCCATTTACAGTAAGAGGATGGTTTGA
This sequence comes from Sabellastarte sp. h YS-2021, assembly GCA_964017235.1. Taxonomy (NCBI): domain Eukaryota; kingdom Metazoa; phylum Annelida; class Polychaeta; order Sabellida; family Sabellidae; genus Sabellastarte; species Sabellastarte sp. h YS-2021. The sequence continues at coordinate 160,147,583 of OZ024927.1, read as the reverse complement.
TGGCTCTCAGCATCACTCTCTTCCCAACAATCTCAGCCACAGCCTCAGCCACTAACCAATACTGGACCATCTCCCGTGCCTTACCCATTGACCAATGCCATAACAGTTCCTGCTGGTCACCTACCAACCCATGTTGGACCACCTTCTACACCTCAGCCACCAACCAACATTGGACCACCTCCTGCACCTCACCTACTGACCAATATTGAGCCAATTTCTGCAAGTCACCCATGTTACTTTGTCGTTACGGGAAGATGTCAGGAGTGAAACTGTATCTGGGGACCAAGGATTTATTAAGGGCAATTGTGCTGGACCCAAGAAATGCGAGATAAACCATTGTAAATGTTTTAAAAATAATTGAATGTGTAATAGCAGGTCACTCAAGCCTGGACTGTCCCAATAAGTAACTTATGTAAATCAAGACAAATGTGAGAACATGTAACAATGAATGGAGACATACCATAAAGTGTTTTCATAATTTATAGAAAAAGACAAATGCTGAAGTTAGTTTGTTTGGAGAAAGGATTTAATGTCATAAAATTAAGACTGGAAGCGATTATATTATATTAGTTATAACAAATATATGAAATGAGAGGTGAAATATAATGTGACATATATGAAAATATTCAAATGAATGCACAGTATTGTGTAAATTGTGTCATTTTGTTAATTTTAGGCACTTGGCCAAATTCCGGGCATTTGGCCAAATTAGAAAAGTTTTAGAGATTTAGCCTGGTTTGACACATTCACTGTGATAATTGTATAATTCACTGTGCAGTATATATAATATGCACGGACTTCACTAAATTTCAAAATTATTAAACACAGAACATTTTAAGCTGGACATTATTTAAAATAGCACAGTATTTAGTACACGGATTCTTATTTATAATTCTTTCAACATAATTGGTGCCATGGCTGATATCCTGAAATAAGTTTCTGCTCATTTCAAGGAAAGCCACCACATATATCTCATCAGCAAATTTATACATACAGATCTCTTTTGTAATGGCCTTGTGGGTATTGGTTTTAGTACATACCATTAGAAACACAAGATTGTTTCCACCTTGAAAATGGTATCAGTTCATTTAAAGGAAAACAATTACAGATATAACCACCTTATTTCATCTATAGGTCTACTATATTTGCCCATTTCTTAAAAACAAGATGACTGCCACAGCCACAATATTTAAAATAATTTCCAAATATTTAATGGAGGATTTTTGCAGAAATCATCACCAAATTTTATATATCTTCTGTTAAAATCTTGCTTACTACTGATGGGTTTTCAGTGGCCTAGTGGTTAGCAAGTTTGGACATCTAATCACAGGTTGTCACCTGTGTGTGTTTGACCCCACATGTGGCAATGCTGAGGACCTGTCCCAATATGACCTTTGCTCTTGAACAGGATATAAAACACCAACTATAACTTTGCTTGGTACTGATTTAAGGCCAACTATGAAAAGTAATTTAATGTCTTCAATGAATATTTTTTTTTCTTTTCATGTAAAGGAAATCTGAAGCCTTGATTTGTTGTATATATGTCCTTGGTTTGGAACTCTGAAGTTAACTAAGTAGTATGTTATTAGAAGACTGACCAGCAGTTCCTCTCCATACTGTGGGATAAAAAACATTTTGATTTTATAATTTTTTATTTAATGTGATATAAGTGTCAAAAGATATTAAAAACAATGCAGCAATAACAATTTGTTTTTGTAACAACACTATTTATTCACAAGGTGAGATGTAAAAAAATATATACTGAGTCAGAATAAGTGTTCATTATACATAAGCCTCACAAAACAAGTTGTAGAATAATTAATAAATATAGATAAACATAAACTACACCTAGTGCATCGGACAACCGAAGCAAATTGTATCCACCAGAAAAACAACTCAACAAAGCCAGTGAACCATCATATGACCTGAATGATGGGTGCAAGGCCAAATCTGATCACATAAGATTCCCAGCCCATGATTTCCTGTAAGCTGGTTTCACATTGCAAGCCTCTAGGACCAATAATAAGCAAGTTATAAACACTTTTATGTTTGGCTGTCCTCGTTTGACCTTGGAGGGGCCCAGGGTCAAATCTGACCGTGTCAGAAGATTCCCAGCCCATGATTTCCTATAAGTTGGTTTCAGATTGCAAACATCTAGGAGTAGTAGCTGACTAACATATTTTGACAAAATGCTCTACATGCAATACTTTTCAAGTTATAAATGATTTAGTGTTAAGTAAGAACCTCAAACTAGCTATTACTCAGTTATGCAATGAGCCACAGGTCTGGAATTTTACTATGTTATAGCTGCCCCAAAATACGTGAACAACATATCGAAACTAAATACTCTAAATGCAAAACTTTTCAAGTTATAAGTGATTTATTCAACAGTGATAACCTAAAAGTAGCTATTACTCAGCTATGCCATGAGCTACAGGTCTGAAATTTCACTATGTTATAGCCAATCCAAAAGTAGCCGAATAACACATTTACACAAAATTCTCTAAATGCAATAGTTTTCAAGTTACAAGTGATTTTACTCATAATGGAAGTTACTGAAAAGTCCAAAAGTAGTTATTACACACTTAGCTATTGAGATAGACACCCAAGTTACTCACCATTTTGTAGCTATGGAAAAAGTAGCCAACTAACATATTTTAACAAAATGCTCTAAATGCAATACTTTTCAAGCTATAAATGATTTAGTGTTGAGTAAGAACCTCAAAGTAGCTATTACACAGCTATGCAATGAGCCACAGGTCTGGAATTTTACTATGTTATAGCTGACCCCAAAATAGGTGAATAACATATTGAAGCTAAATACTCTAAATGCAATACTTTTCAAATTATAAGTGATTTTCTCAACAGTGATAACCTAAAAGTAGCTATTACTCAGCTATGCCATGAGCTACAGGTCTGAAATTTTACTATGTTATAGCTGACCCAAAAGTAGCTGAATAACATATTTACACAAACTTCTGTAAATGCAATAGTTTTCAAGTTACAAGTGATTTTACTCATGATGGAAGTTACTGAAAAGTCCGAAAGTGGCTATTACTCACTTAGCTATTGAGAGAGACACCCAAGTTACTCACCATGTTGTAGCTATGGAAAAAGTAAATGAATAACATATTTACACAAAATGCTCTAAATGCAATACTTTTCAAGTTATAAATGATTTAGTGTTGAGTAAGAACCTCAAAGTAGCTATTACTCAGCTATGCAATGAGCCACAGGTCTGGAATTTTACTATGTTATAGCTGACCCCAAAATAGGTGAATAACATATTGAAACTAAATACTCTAAATGCAATACTTTTGAAGTTCTAAGTGATTTACCCAACAGTGATAACCTAAAAGTAGCTATTACTCAGCTATGCCATGAGCTACAGGTCTGAAATTTTACTATGTTATAGCTGACCCAAAAGTAGCTGAATAACATATTTACACAAAATTCTCTAAATGCAATAGTTTTCAAGTTACAAGTAATTTTACTCATGATGGAAGTTACTGAAAAGTAGCTATTACTCACTTAGCTATTGAAATAAACACCCAAGTTACTCACCATGTTGTAGCTATGGAAAAAGTAGCTCAATAACATATTTTAACATAATGCTCTAAATGCAATACTTTTCAAGTTATAATTGATTTAGTGCATGATTTCATTAATTTTAATGCATTAAAATTTATTTTAAAAATTCATAAAAAAATAATTAAGAAAGATCCAGGTCTGACACTCACAAAAGGGAATCTACTTGTGACCTAGTACATATGTGCAAGATATTAGAGAAATCACTGCAATAGTTGCTGAGAAAATTATGATAAAGTGTTAAAATTTTCATACTTAGGGTGGGGGGTACCTCACTTATAATGGCTCTAGCAAACAGACAAACAAACAGATCTGCATGCCTTGAACCATTTTTCATGCTAGGTAGATAAGCTATCTTTTAAAACAAACAGCATGTCTCTGGGCCTTGTAGTTTCGGAGGAGAAGTCGCTCACGCGTATGCGTACGTACATGCCGCGGAGTGATGCCATAATGTGAGCTGACTGACAAGTCAGTTGGCATAAAAATATAATAAAAGTCAAATCACAGGTAGTTTTAAGGGCAGAGGAAACCAGCACATATTAGTTGGTCAAGATACTGTACTAGAAATTGTTGGGCATCAGTAAGCAACTACCAACTTTCCCACATAGGGTCTGGTCCAGGGTTTGAACTGCCGATCTTAGTAATTGTGTAACCCATTAAACCTCTGAGCCCCCATTTTATCCCAAAAAAGAACCAGTGCTGACTAATATAGTATACAAACAGAGCATTATGAAAATGAATACTAACTCATAATACACATTCTTGTCAACAGACTGTTAAATTGAGTTGTAACAAATAGTTTGCACACAGTAAACAATGGTCCAGCCACAACAAATATTACACAACAAAAACATTAAAAAAAAACAACAGACATGTCTTACCCACACAATTTAAATAAAGGTATCAACTTAATCAATTAATACTTTGTTACAGAATCTTAAAATCTAGATATATTCTAAAAAATAACAATGCAGAAATTAAACTACAATAGGTCAAACTAAAGCACACTTCTGACTATTTGCACCACACAAATAAATTTCATGGTTTGCTGATCATAAGCATAAAGTAAACCCTATATAACTAAAACTTTCAATACCTGCAGGATACAGTTCCATTTATAGTTAACTACTACTTATGTCTAAAACATTATAGTAAATTCTAATCATGCGACCTCAAAACTCGTTGGTCTTATAATTGTCTATGACTGACACTGGTTCAACTGATTCTGTGACACTGGTTCAACTGATACAGAATCTACTATATTAGAATGTCTTTTGAACCAAGCCAAACCTCAGATAAACTGTATTCTCTGAAAAAACACTTATTGGAAATCACAAGACAAAGAGATATCCACATACTGTCAACAGTAATCACTATTTACCTTATGATTATATATCACTTTATGGACAAATGCAAGTGGAAATAACATATTATAAGTGTCTTTGAAAAGGTATTTGATCTAGTACACCATCTGTTAGTGGTATAAATGTTTAACGGAGCCTAAGTCAGCTTTCCGGGGCCACAAAACAAGTAAAGTAAAATCTGGTATTTCTGTTTGCTGATTATTAATCTTATATTCTTATAATATGTATGTCTGGCATAATTTAAAATAGGAAATGACACAAGATTGTCTTAAGTGCATAAACCTACATTTAGGTTAACTAAACTCATTCTCTGAGATATTTCATAAAATTGACAGGATTGTATTGTTTTATGTATACCATAAAGAGGGGTAAGCTGGACATTAAAAACAATTCTAGGCACTTTTTTTAATTTACTACCATAACCAAATGAAAAGCAAGACACCAGTCTTTTGTTTATCAGCCTAACATATGCTATTGGGTGTATTTCTTTCTTATTTTAGAGCTTCTGGTACATGCCTTCTCTGGTAGAAGTTCCATTCCTAACCTCATCCGTAAGGCATTTGGAATGTAAGGGTTAGAATTGCAATGTCCATGTCTGTTTGGAATATCCGATTCCCTGTACACATGGATGGCTACATTGGACGCAAGGTCAACTTCTATAGCTTCCCAGGCCTAAAAAAGAAGGACAAAAATAACAAGGTCTGAACCGAATTACTGGTACATTAAGAGGGAGTGCAGAGGAACAGTATTAGACGCTTGAATTGACAAAAAACAACCACACCAAAAATAGCCAGCCTCGGCAGGCAAGAACCCCAGCCACAGGTACACCTAAATGGGCAACAACATTGAGATTTGGAAAAAATTAGGAACAACTTCAGTTGTAAGAAGTATACAGAACCTACAAGATGTTGTCAGATGTACCAACTTTCATGTAGTTGAAGACGGGGGCAAACTTACACATTTTATTCATTCATGATGCAAGTACTAAGACCAAAGGACCAATATATAGTATATGAAATAGTTTTAGTATGATGACCACTCAAACTTACAGCAGGGGTCAAAGCTCAAACTTGACACTTACAAAAGATTCACAGGTCATGATTTCTTACAAGTTGTTTTCATATTTTGAAGCCCTAGAATCAATTATAAGGGAGATATAAGGCATTTTAGCATGATGCCCCTACTTGCCGGTAAAGCAGGGGTCAAAGGTCAAATCTGACACTTACAAAAGATTCACAGGCCATGATTTCCAAAAGTTGTTTTTAGATTTGGAAGCCCTAGAATCAATAATAAGAGAGATAAAAGCACTTTTTAGTATGATCACCTCACTTGACCTTGAAGCTTAGGTCAGAGGTTAAATCTGACATTTGTAAAAGATTTGCAGGCCATGATTTGCTATAAACTGTTTTCTCATTTCAAACCCCTAGGACCAATGATAAGGGAGATATTAGGCCTTTTTGATATGATGACCCCCTATTTGACATTAAAGATGTGACCATTTTGTTTCAAACAAGGCAAAATTACTCTCAGGCAAGCTTTCCTAGCCATTTATACATGGTGCAAATCTGATGAAGCCAACTGCAATATTTTAAGTTTTAAATCATATTAATGATTTTCGAGTCAGCTTATGTAAAAGAAGCAATCAGTGCCCATGAATGGGCTCTGTGTCAGCTGACTTTGTGCTTTGAGCTTCAGAATACATGCGAAAGTACGAAAGGACACAAATGTTGTACACTGGAAATGGTTTCGAGAAGTAAAGTACAAATTTAACTGTTAAGGTGTTCCTAGGGAGCTACTGAGAACCTGGTTCATAACAAGGTAAAGAATTCAAAAAGTAGGTGCATAGTGACTTCCAGACTTTAATGATGATATATGGGTTTTGTAAACTTTGAAGTCAAAAGAACGGAATTAAAGCACCCGAGTTTTGGGAAGATACATTACTGTCTCAAAATTTGTACATGGATAGAGTCCTCCCTTTAGGTATACCAGGAAGGCATATTTTAGAACTTGATAAATGCAATATGTATTACAGTGTGTTTAAAAAAAAATATGCAAACAAGACCACTGCTGCGGTGTATATCTCCCGCTGGATATTCAGCAAAAATGGGGGCAGTGTGACCACGAAACTGGGTTGAAAGTCCAACAAGCAATAATAAGAGAGACTAAAGACCTTTTCCATATGATAAACTGCACTTTGAAGCAACTTTACTAAGCAGCAACCTTACTACTAGGGGTACAAGAAATCATAAACTTGTGAACCAAATCAATTTGTGAATCAAGTTTTGCGAACCAAACAATTCACAAATCGACTTGGTTTAAAAAGTTTTTCAATCATGATGATAAAATAGTGTGCCAGTATGAATATCAATGTCTTACTAATATATCAGGCATTTAAAGGAAAATTTGCTAAGGAGGAAGTTGTCACTCAATGAAAGCCTGTCTCAGATTCTATCACCTTTTTGATGTTTTACATGAGATAGCTTGTCACTGCCATAAATCAAAGCTACTGAGTGCAGCTCCTTTCATTTGGGAGGCCTTTATGAAGAGTACCCACCTAGCTTAAACAGGCTCAAACTGAGTGATTGGACTGCAAAAGAGGTTGGGAAGTTATAATTGCAGTTAAATTTGTTTCCACAAATATGATTAACACCAGAGTTTGTCTTATATAATTAAAGAAGCTCATTAGATCAGGGAACACACTCTTGAAAAAAGGCAATTCTTTCAGCTGCAGAGGAGTAGAGTTAGGAGAGGAGTGGGGGGAGGGGACTTCAGTCTGTACAGATCAACGTCTGTATAGTTTGTTAGGTAGCCGTTACTTTGCTATGAAACCAGCTATAAGTCTGAAATTTTACTATGTTAGAGTTGAAAGAAAACTAGCTGAAAAACATATTTTACAAAATGCTCTAAATGCGACACTTTTCAACTTATAAGTGATTTACTGCATGAATTCATGAATTTTAATGCATTAAAATTATTTTAAAAGTTCATAAAAAAAACTTAAGAAAGACCCAGGCCTGATACCCACATAAAAGGAACCTACTTGTGTCCTAGTACATATATGCAAGACGAGAGAGAAATTTCTTCAATAATCAATGAGAAAATTGTGATAAAGAGTTGAAATTTTCACACTTTGGGTGGGGGTACCTCTCTTCTAATGGCTCTGTGGAACAGACGAATAGACAGATCAGCCTGGATTATACAATTTATCATCCTCAAAAGATAAGGTATCTTTTAAAAGTAACTGCACATATCTGGGCCTTGTACTTTTGGAGGAGAAGTTGTTCACATAGACACGGATGCTGCAGAGTGATGCCATGTCAACTGACTGACAAGTGAGCTGACATAAAGAACACAAACATGCACACCCCTGCACACATGGAAAGTATTTCTTAATCCCCCAACCCCGGCCTTTGGTTGGCTGGAGATAAAATGCAACTGTGGTAACATCGGTTTCATAGCGCCTCTTTTTCAATTAAGAAATTTAAAACCAAAAATAGCATCAGAGATGCCTGTACCCCACAGGATATAGCCCGGAGAAGATTTTATAGGTCAAGGTCACTACACCAAGGTCAAATCAAGGTCAGGCCATGACGTTGCACACCTACACCCCCTAACCAATGTCCCTACCAAGTATCCACTTCCTACACCTTACAGTTTCCGAGATATAGCCCAGACAAGATTTCATAGGTCAAGGTCACTACAGCAAGGTCAAAGGTCAAATCAAGGTCACACCATGACGCTGCACACCTACATCCCCTAACCAATGTCCCTACCAAGTATCAACTTTCTACACCTTACGGTTTCCGAGATATAGCCCAGACAATATTTTATAGGTCAAGGTCACTACGGCAAGGTCAAACGTCAAATCAAGGTCACACCATGACGTTGCACACCTACACCCCCTAACCAATGTCCCTACCAAGTACATTGTATCAAATTCCTACACCTTACGGTTTCTGAGATATAGCCCGGACAAGATTTTCAAACTCAAGGTCACTACAGCAAGGTCAAAGGTCAAATCAAGGTCAGACCATGACGTGGCACACCTACACATCCTAACCAATGTCCCTACCAAGTATCAACTTCCTACACCTTATGGTTTCTGAGATACAGCCCAGACAAACTTTTTCCCGCTGCCCACCCACCCATCCGGACACCATGGGTGAAAACAATACCCCGACAGCCCTTAAGGGCTGGGGTAAAAAGTAGTGAAAGCATTGCCATTGGTAACAGCTTCTGCCAGATACCCTCCAAAAGCTAATCAGCTCGAGATTCTCTTGGGGTTAACATATTCTCAAAATTTGATGAAAATCTGTGCACTGGTTTAGGCTGTGGAACACCCATAAACATTAAGACCCCAAAACTTAAAAGTGTTGCCATGGCAACAGTTGTACCTAAATCTAGATCCTCTTAAGTTCTGTGCATGGGTTTAGGCTGTGGAACACACAGAAATTTAAACAGTAAAAAATCTTAAGTGTTGCCATGACAACAGTTGCTGCCAGATAGCCCCCCCCCAACCTAATCAGCTCTAGATCCTCTTGGGGAAAACATATTCTGAAATTTGGAGAAAATTTGTGCATGGTTTTAAGCTCTGGAACACCGATAAGCTTTATGCCTGCTGCTGCCGCAGCCCAGACAGCACAGGCGACAATCATAACCCCAGCCCATCATGGGCTGGGGTTAATAGATATTTTACTGAAGTAAAATGAATACCAAAATAAAACACAGATAAATGGTACAAGAATTTGTGTTATATATGTTAAAGAAGGGAGGCCATGGTGGTGCTGTGGTAACACAGTCGCCTCTCATCTCCAAGATTTGAGATCGAATCTTAGCTCAACCTCAAGTGGGAAAGTTGGTAGTTGCTTGCCTTTGATCAAAGTTTTACAGTACAGCTCCTTGAACAACACCATGTTCTGTTTTGTCTGCCCTTCTAACTACCCTTCAAAATAAAAAGATACAAAGGTACTTAGCATGACATAAAACTCTTAATGAGTAAAAAACTATGCTATAGACGCAGACACAAAATTCATCAAAAGTATAGACCTGGGTCCATAGTCAAGAATAGTCCCTATCAGCCAAAGATTGTGGGAAAATCGGATTAGATATCAAGATTGCTGTGCCAAGGTTGAGCTGATTTCTATGTGATCTGTCGCTGATTCTGGTTCTGTGATTATGAACCCTGTATATTAGCTGAATAAGCTATACATACTTCTTGTCCAAGGACTTCGGCAAACTTCTTGCAGACTTTCTTCTCAGGCATCCAGACGTTTCCATTGCTCAACACCACATGATCTTTATGTTTTCCCATCATTACAATTTTAACCTGCAAAATTTAAGGGCCAACCGTGAAAAATGTACCAGAAAAGACTTTGTGCCACATGGATGGATTTTACCATAACAGTCCAGTTACTCTGTTGGACATTTCTGATACTGCTAATTTGATACAGAGGAATCAATCATTTTTCCTTTTCCATCAATTTGAGAAAAAATGGGAGAAGCTACTATTTTGTTTTCATAGAACCTGTGCAATGGAAAAAGCTTCCCAAAATTGTCAAGGTCACAAGACAAAGTATCTCATCCAATTGATTGTTGAAAGACCTATTATTTTTGAAAATCCAAGTCTGCCAACTCGGATGCTATTTTGCTTTATTTTTTTTTTAATTTCTCATCACTTTAATATTTTATATAAGTTGCATTATTGTTATTATTATCATTATTATTACTGAATTTAGCCTTAGTCAGTCACTAATTGCTTGGCTGATGCCTGTTGCTTTACGTTATAGAATCTTCCTCAACAATAATACAAATCATTCTTCTGATATGAAATATATAAAGTATTGAAAGTGATGTTAAAACCAAAATAGAAATAAAGTTAATACCTTCTCAGCAATTAGAGGAATGTCCACTTGTCTATCTTTGTCAAGGATGATTTTCAAAAAGTCTGACAGACCCTCTCCTCTGCTTTTGTACGTGTTCATCAAGTAGCCTAAAATGAGAATATACTTATTTAAAGGTAACTCGGAAATAGGCCAGTAACAAGAGGGTCAAAGATGCCCCAAAAGGCGGGTTGCGCAGGCAGCAATAAGGTTAGCGACTGCAGTAAATTACATTTAGAAACAAGGAAAGAAATGTTAGGTCACCCAGTTAAGGTGAATGTGTTAGACGTGCTAAGAAATGTAAAACTTGTAATCTAGGTTACATAATTGTATGTATGCTATAAATGGACCAACGAAAAGACAGAATTACACCAATGGTGATGTATCTCCCTGTCAAGTTTGACTTCGATTGGACAAAGCGTTTTCGAGTTCGAGTCCAGAAATGGAAATGTTGATGGGCAAACAGACAAATGAACGGACGGAATTACACCAATTTCGAAAGGGACCTAGCTATGATGGTGATCTATCTCCCAGTCAAGTTTTATTTTGATTGGACACAGCATTTTTGAGTTAGAGTCCAGAAACAGACATTTGACGGACAGACAAATGGACAACAAGAGGAGAGTGCCCGTCAACGGGCACTGTGTCAGCTGACTGAGTGTTTTTGATTTGTGAAGGTGATTAGAGGACAGAATAATTATCAGGAAAAGGGCTGTACAGAAATACAGTAAATGGTAACTGAACAGCAAGTTCGAAAGAAATTCCGAAGCTGACAGAAGAAAAGGATAAAAAAGTTGTGCCCTGTAAATGGTATTATGAAGGAAAATAACAAGGTAATTGTTTAAGTGTAAAAAATAGGTTAAAACATATTTAAAGAAATACTACAAATGCAATATCCTCGTTCGACCTTGAAGAAGGGGTCCAAGGTCAAATCTAACCACACAAATACATTCCCAGCCCATGATTTCCTATGGTTTACCATTCCAAACCTCTAGGACCAATTATAAATGAGTTATAAGCACTTTTAAGCTTGGCTGTCCTCATTTGACCTTGAAGGAGGGGTCCAAAGGTCAAATCTGACCATACCAAAAGATTCCGAGCCAATGATTTCCTATGGGATGGTTTACCATCCCAAATCTCTGTCACCAATAATAAGCGAGTTGTAGGCACTTTCAATTTTCGCTATCCTCATTTGACCTTGAAGGAGGGTTCCAAGGTCAAATCGGACCATATCAACAGATTCACAGCCCATGATTTCCTGTCTTTTTACCATCCCAAACCTCTGGGACCAATAATAAGCGAGTTATAAGCACTTTTAAGTTTGGCTATCCTTGTTTGACCTTGAAGGAGGGGTCATTGAAGGTCAAATCTGACCACACCAAAAGATTCCCACCCCATGATTTCCTACAGGTTGGTTTATCATCCCAAACCTCTAGGATCAATAATAAGGGAGATATAAGCACTTTTCATGACTGACAAAAAACACCTGTGGCGGCCATCTTGTTTCTCAAAATGAGGCCAAAAATATTCCCAGACAACATTTTATGGTTATTAATATATACTGCAAACTTAAGAAAGCTAGCTATAATATTTTTTTTCATCAGAGCAGTAATGGTGAAATCTCTCTCTACACACTGCGGCTATCCAGTGGATATAGCTGACCAAAAATTCTGTGAATAACATATTTAACAAATTACTCTAAATGTAATAGTTTTCAAGTTACAACTGATTTACTCAACAGTGAGAACCTCAAAGGAACTATTACTCAGCTATGCAATGAGCTACATGTCTGAAATTTTACTATGTTATAGCTAACCCAAAAGTAGGTGAACAACATATTTAAGCAAACTACTGTAAATGCAATAGTTTTCAAGCTACAACTGATTTACTCAATAGTGAGAACCTGAAAATAGCTATTACTCCGCTATGCCATGAGCTATAGGTCTGTAATTTCACTATGTTATAGCTGACCCAAAAGTAGGTGAACAATATATTTTAACAAAATACTCCAAATACAATATTTTTCAAGTTATAGCTGATTTACTCAACAGTCAGTACCTGAGAATAGCTATTGCTCAGTTGTGCCATGAGCTATAGGTCTATAATTTCACTATGTTATAGCTGACCCAAAAGTAGCTGAATAACATATTTGCATAAATTTCTGTAAATGCAATAGTTTTCCAATTATAACTGATTTACTCAACAGTGAGAACTTCAAAGTAGCTATTACACAGCTATGAAATGAGCCACAGGTCTGAAACTTCACTATGTTATAGCTGACCCCAAAATAGGTGAATAACATATTGAAACAAAATACTCTAAATGCAATAGTTTTCAAGTTATAAGTGATTTACTCAACAGTGATAACCTAAAAGTAGCTATTACTCAGCTATGCCATGAACTACAGGTCTGAAATTTTACTATGTTATAGCTGGCCCAAAAGTAGCTGAATAACATATTTATACGAAATTCTCTAAATGCAATAGTTTTTAAGTTACAAGAGATTTTACTCATGATGGAAGTTACTGAAAAGCCCAAAAGTAGCTATTACTCACTTAGCTATTGAGACAGACACCCAACTTACTCACCATATTGTAGCTATGAAAAAGTAGCTGAATAACATATTTTAACAAAATGCTCTAAATGCAACACTTTTCAAGTTATAAGTGATTTACTCAACAGTGATAACCTAAAAGTAGCTATTACTCAGCTATGCCATGAGCTACAGGTCTGAAATTTTACTATGTTATAGCTGACCCAAAAGTAGCTGAATAACATATTTATACGAAATTCTCTAAATGCAATAGTTTTCAAGTTATAAGCGATTTACTCAACAGTGATAACCTAAAAGTAGCTATTACTCAGCTATGCCATGAGCTACAGGTCTGAAATTTCACTATGTTATAGCTGGCCCAAAAGTAGCTGAATAACATATTTATACGAAATTCTCTAAATGCAATAGTTTTTAAGTTACAAGTGATTTTAATCATAATGGAAGTTACTGAAAAGCCCAAAAGTAGCTATTACTCACTTAGCTATTGAGACAGACACCCAACTTACTCACCATATTGTAGCTATGAAAAAAGTAGCTGAACAACATATTTTAACAAAATGTTGTAAATGCAACACTTTTGAAGTTATAAGTGATTTAGTGCATGATTTCATGAATTTTAATGCATTAAAAATTATTAAAAAAATTTATTAAAAAAAAAGTAAGACAGATCCAGGTCTCATACTCACATAAGAGAATCTACCTCTGGCCTAGTACATATATGCAAGATATGAGAGAAATCCCTGCAATAGTCACTGAGAAAATTGTGATAAAAAGTTGAAATTTTCACACTTTTGGTGGGGGTACCCCCCTTGTAATGTCTCTAGCAAACAGACGAACAGACAGATTTGCATGCCTTGAACAGTTTTTCATCCTCGATAGATAAGGTATCTTTTAAAAAAAACAGCATGTCTCTAGGCCTTGTAGTTTTGGAGAAGAAGTTGTTCACGCGGACGCGTACGCGGACACGTACGCCCACGCCGCAGAGTGATGACATAATGTCAGCTGACTGACAAGTCAGCTGACATAAAAAACAGACAACGAACGGACAGAATTACACCAATTTCGAAAGGAACCTAGCTATGATGGTGATCTATCTCCCTGTCAAGTTTGAATGCAATTGGACACAGCGTTTTCAAGTTAGAGTCCAGAAACAGAAATATTGACGGACAGACAAACGGACAAAAACTGACAAACGAACATACAGAATTTTGCAAATTTAATAAGTAAATTAAATTTTTATAAGTTAATACCCTATCCAATGGACAATTGCTTTACCGGTCGCCGCGACCGGTCCCGCCAAATGCCAGTAAAAGACGTCCTGTATATAATAACGGCAGGACCGATCAGTAGTGTGCATTCGCTAGGTGGCGCATTATACTTGCTTCCTGTCCAGACAGAGTGACGTCAGTTCATCTTTTTCGTTGTTTAAACAGATTTAGACCCCTAGTAAGCTGGTAGCGGGGTCGGTTGGGAGGACTTTGCCTGTCCATTGGATAGGGTATTAACTTATAAAAATTTAATTTACTTATTAAATTTGCAATTTTATTGCGTTAATACATCCTATCCAATGGACAATTGCTGAATAACTACCGCTTGGTCGGAGGGTAAGTTACTAGGGACTTATGTGAACTCATAAAAGATAAGAAAATTCCCTCTGGCCTAGGTTAACTTTAAGTTAGGAAACCTGTAGGTCTATGGTCGGATACCAGTGCCCGGTTGCCGGGGCGTATAGTGACGTTGCCCCCCCCTTCCCTTTTAACAGACCTGCTCTGAGGTAGGTGAAGAGAGGGATGAGTTCGGTCCCAGAAGGCAATAACCTCCCGAAGGAAGGCATGTAGTTAGTTGCAAGAACTATTAACACTACATATATACAAATCTCAGTACATATGGGCCAATTGTGGATCTGCTGAGCAGCCACTACTGGGCCCAATTGAAGGGGCTCTGAACCAGCCCAAGCCACATCCTTCAAATAGAACTGTGTGAAGGTGTTATGTTACCTCCAGTGGCTGGCTGAAAAATTGTTCTAAGGAGACTCCCAACTGGAATGCCTTAGAAGCAGCAAGGGGCTCTGACAACATGGGGTTTAACCTGATGTAGGGTGAGGGCCTCCTGACTAGAGAGCTCATAACATAGGATCACAGTTGCTTGATCCATGAGGAGATAGTGGCAGGAGAGAGGTCTTGTCAAAACCTTTCTAAAGGGAGACAGACTAACTCATTGTTCTGTTTGTGATCCTGTCCCAATAAGTAGCACAGTGCTCTGGACACAGGACCTATCAGACTCGAGGGACTTATCCAGAGTTGGGGCCAGGGTTGGTATAACCACTGGGGCCACACTGTCTGGACTCTCCTTGGTCAGCTGTTCTTGGAAAAGAAGGCTGGGTGCTGGGTACAAAGACACCTTTGACCAGTCTAACTGGTGCCTGATGTGTTTCTTTTACCAAGAAAGAATCTCACTCCTGTGTTTGCCAGAACCCAGGGTCAAGAGGAAAACAGTCTTGAAGGTCAATGCTTCAAAGAGGCCTCTTTAAGGGGTTCCAATGGAGCCCTGCCAATTGGTGCAACACCAGGGGGAGGTTCCAGGAGGGGATGCCCCTCCGACCCTTAGGTCTGTCTCTGTAAGCTGTCCAAGAGACGGGCAAGATTCTCATTGTGCTGAAAATGGTGACATACCCAGTTGTCAGCAATGACCGATCTGGTTGATTCTCTTTGAGCCTCAATTCCTACTGCCACTGCTTTAGAGAAGCCCTGCTCCTTGATTGCTGGGGCTCTAGGAGCCATGCATGCAGATCTGATTTTGACAGATTCCTGTGAGGAGTCTGACTAGATGGTTGAGAGAGCAGGTTGGACAGGTACCAAGGAATCTGACTTGACATGACCAAGAGATTCCAGAACCAGGCATGTTGGGCCACTTGGAGCAATCAGAGTGATTCCCCTGCATGGGTAGTGCTGCAACTTCTCCACCACTTGCCCAAGATGGCTACCAGTGGGAAGGCATATGGGTCCAGATCCTCCCATGGCAGACTGATTGTATCATTGTCCATATTGGGGGATCTGTCCCCAGTGATGCAAGTTGAGACAGTTTGTTGTTGAGCCAGGTGGCAAAAAACAGGCCAATTAGGCCTAGTGCCACCAGAAGCATATTGCTTGGAAAAACTGACAGGAGGGACCATTCTGTCTGCTCTGTCTAGTTGCGTGAGACTGGATAGCTTGTATGCTATGTCATTCAGCCGCCTGGAATGTGTCGGGCTACAGTCACCTGTTTCCTGGAATACCAGGTCAGGGTTCCCTATAGAAGGGCACAAGGAGGGCCTGACTTCATCCCCCCCCCCCCCCCCCCCCCCCCCCTTCCTTCAGACAGACAACCACGGTTGTGTTGTTTGTAGATATGACAGCAATATTGTTCAACCAGATGTCTTGGCATTCTTAATGGGCCAAATGACCACCTTAGTTCCAGATAGTTCAATGTGTAACTTGCTTCTGGAAGGGACCATGGTTCCCCTGGCAGTGTGTTCTCCTAAGTGAGAACCCCACCCTTCCTGATGCCTCTGTAAGGATTGAAGAGCATATTTAGCGGGTGTAATGGTTGACCCTGAAGCACATTGTCTTCCTGCAGCCACCATTTAAGATGGGGGTAGAGGGAACTGGGGCCACCTTCCTAGTGATTCTGGTACCCTCCAGCTGTTCTTCTAGTGCCACTTATCGGCCTCATATGGAGGTGAACTAGGTGCACTTGCTTCTCTATGGCTGTCAGTAACCCTATCAGGGGCATCAGGTGCCAGACTGGGCATAAAGGTCCGGGGAGAAGCTTCTGGACAAGCATTCAAGGACTACCCACGTTCTAGGGTGGGTCTGATCTTACGCTCTTCCAAGCTAACTGGAAGCCTACTAAGTCGAAGACTTGCTCAAGGTCCAGTTCTAAATTTTTCATGTTTACCATTCAAACTAACTCCCGACAGAGCTCCTAGAGAATGTGTATGCTGGAGACAGGCTTGGTGGGAACTGGCTTGACCAACCAGTTGTACCGGTGGATTGTGGTACTTTGTAATGCCATAGTTAGACCTCCTTCGCCACCACCGAGAGAAGACTCCCATTGTACTGTGAACAGACCAAAGGGGAGTGACTGAACTGGTGGGGAAGACCCTGGACATGAAAAAACTCTGGTACTTCCTTGTTAGAGGGTGAGGGAGTAGGGAACCTTGAAGTTATCCACTCCCCTGCTGAAGAGAGGCTAAAATGGTTCCCAAAGTTTCCTAAACTGAATTATTCAGGGTACTGGGTCACTGCTCCAGCCTGGAGATCTGATCAAGGAGGTCCATTCCGGGAGGTGAGGGTGTAGCCTTCCTGGGAGATTTCTTTGAAACTTGGGCTAGACCTCACTCAATCACATAGCCATTTATAACATCAGTGACCCCTGGTCTGATTAACAGGTATTTTTCCCATTGCTTGAGTTTTGAAAACTGGCAAAACGGGTTTTAATCTTGAGGGGAAAGCTGAGCTTGCAAACTCAGGACCCCTTGAGGCAGCTGACACTGGTCACAGGTTGAGTAAAAAGACAAACTGGGTGGCCAGTCTACAAGGTGAGGTCTGATAAGGGGAGGTTGACTGGTAGTTGGACAAGTCTTGCTTGACAGTCTCCCTCTTATCTATAGCCACTGTCTGACCAGCTAGGTCCTAAAAGGGTAGGCTGGCTGACTAGTCTGGTAGATTGACCGACATTTCACCAGAACCAGTGACTGGGCCAAGAATTCCTTTGTAACCAGTTCCTTAGGCTGCCACTGGTTGGCCTAAACAGCTGCTTGGGCCTTTAAAGAACTTCAGCTGGTCTGTTAGTCAGTCCTGGAGACCTGCCCAGAATCAGGCCCTAAACGGTTATACGTGAAGCAATGCTCTGTAACCGGTTCCTGGTGGCTCCACAATTCTGCCTAAACTCACCGGAGGTGGCAGAACTGGGTGAAGCAGGGATAGGCTCATATGAAGCTGCCTTCTTCCTGTCCACAGTGGTGGTTCAGTAGCTTTTCTCTGCAACCAACCAGCTCTGTAACCGGTCAAACCGGTAGGCTGGTGTCTCTCTGTAACCAAAATTTTTTTGGGGGGGGAAGTACAGATCTGTACCTGATTACTTCACCAGTATCTCTAGATCTTGTGAAGCAACTGTCACTGAAGGTTGTGTAAACCGGAACTCGGTAGGCTCTGTAACCGGTTGGTTAAAGGAATTTACTGACGAAACTTCCTGTCAAACTAATTTGTCACCCTCAATTCTCTGTAACCGGGAAACCTCTGTAACCGGTGAACCTGTTGTCAGCACTGGATTTGAGGCTGGTTCCTTGCCAGTAATGATGGGAACAGCAGATTTCTCTGTAACCAGCAGCACTCCGGTTCTAGAACCGGCAATTCTCCGTAACCAGTAGCCCTGCTGTATTTCACCACCAGCAACTCTGTGTAACCGGTAATCCTGTGTAACCGGTAGCCCTTGCTGGATTTCTGTGACCACAACTGGCAGTCTGAGCAGAACTGGTGCCGGTATCCTTCATCACAGGCTGGCTAGTGACCCTACCGGTAGCCTGAACAGGACTGGTACCGGTCTGCACCGGGGAGATAAGGGTCTCAATGGTCACAGCAACTTCTGGTAGGTGAACCCTCTGAGCAGCCTCACCGGTGGTCTGAACAAGACTGGAACCGGTACCTCCAATAGTCACACCAGTGGAAAGGCCTCTGGTGGAGGTTCCAGTATCAAAAAAGGGCTCATCACTGGAAACCACTGAAGGGGGTTTCTTGACAGGCTTCACAGGAACATGACTGGAACCGGTACCCCAACCTTCACACCAGTGGAAAGGCCTCTGGTGGAGGTTCCAGAATAAAAAAAGGGCTCATCACTGGAAACCACTGAAGAGGGCTTCTTGACAGGCTTCACAGGAACATGACTGGAACCGGTAACCCAACCTTCACACCAGTGGAAAGGCCTCTGGTGGAGGTTCCAGGATCAAAAAGGCTGATCACTGGAACCACTGAAGGGGGTTTTTCCACAGGAACAGCACCCACCAGTAGTCTGTACAGACTGGTACTGGTAAAACTCATCACTAGTGCTCCCCACCGGTAGTCTGAACAGAACTGGTACCGGTAAAAAATATCATCACCTCTTGACAGCTGAACCAGTCACGCTTGGGGATTTGCTTGCCGGTAGTTGTGATGATCTGTGAAGTCACATGACCGGCACCGGCAAAAACTCGCAGATTCAATGACCATTTGTCATCTATTCTTCAGGCCAACAGACGAGTTTGCTGGATTTCTTCTTGCCAGTTAAAAGTGGGTGTGTAGTACGAAACGTCGTCTTCCCAGAAACTTCTGTTGAAAAACACGATTCCTCCATTGTTGAATGCGTATCACATGACCAGGTCCGTGTCACGTGATAAACATAAGCTGGAAGTGATGACGTCAGACGATGCATTCTTCATTCCTTCTAAATTCTTCTCGTCGACATACACTCTGTGTTACTCGACTAAGCAGAATCAAATGGAGGGTGACTCGTGGTAATACACGCTTCTGATCAGAAGAAGGAATGCTGCAGGGACGACACACGAGCTTTCACCCATGACTCGTCTCCACGACGAGTACACAGAAATTCTTCAAACTGGCTAATAAAGCACTGGATAATGCCTCGTTTAAGTCCTGGAGAGGCCCTGATATGTATGTAACACAATATAAATATTTTCAGATGAAAATAAGCTTTAAATTCGTAGAATAAACCGCGTTTTCTTGAAACTTGGAGATAACTTCAAAACGCGTCTGCACACTACACGCGCCAAATGAAAAAGATGAACTGACATCATTCTGTCTGGACAGGAAGCAAGTATGATGCGCCACCTAGCGAATGCACACTACTGACCGGTCCTGCCGGTATTATATACAGGACGTCTTTTCTGGCGTTTGGCGGGACCGGTCGCGCCGACCGGTAAAGCAATTGTCCATTGGATAGGATGTATTAACGCAATAAAAACACCAATTTCAAAAGAATCCTAGCTGTGATGGTGATCTATGTCCCTGTCAAGTTTGAATTCGATTGGATAAAGCGTTTTTGAGTTAGAGTCTAGAAACAAAAATGTGAACGGACGTCGGACACATCAATCTGCTAGGTGGGTTGATTACATGCAACCCCGCCTAAAAAGAAGATAAAATGCTGTAAAAGTTACCATTAAATAGCCAAATTAAAAGAGAATGCTAATGTAAAAGTACAGATTAATTAATTTTGATAAAATGAAGCAGGATAAAACATAGAAAACACAAACTTACAGGAAACTTACAAATATTTCAAAAACAATAATTTTTTTAAGAAACATTTGAGAAGCTTTGTGATCAGTGTTGGTTGACAGTCAAGGAAAACAAATCAGCATCTGTTTATATTTATATAAAATGAATTGAATGGACTACTGTTTGGATTGACACTGTATTAAACTTGAAAATTCTATGAAATATTTTGTTACCTATAAAACTCCCAATTGTTGGTGCCTGTAACAAGGCATAGTTGGCCTTCTGCCAGAAAACCTTCTCTATGGCACTCAAGATAGCCGCCTTCTCTTTCTCTTTGAAAGCCTTCTTCACATGCTCCAGAGTCAACTGGGTATTTTTTCCTATTATTAAGAAGATTTAGAATATGCCTCAGATACACTGATGCTAATTAGTTCATCTCTTCAGCCTTATAAATATACTATGAAATATGTGTAGTAATCCTCTTTATTTCATAAAGAGGTTCTAGGTGGGCTAGTGGTTAGCAAGTTTGGTATCTAATAAAAAACTGCTACTTGTGTGGGTTCCACTCTCCCAAATGACAATGCAGAGGGCCTGTCTCAATATAACCTTTGCTGTTGAATAGGATGTAAAACCCTCAACTTTAAACATTGGTATTTCAAAGCACTTGTCCAAAATTAGTTAAAAGGAAGACTATAATAGTTTGATATCCTTGTAATATCACCCAACATAATGTTCATATGCCTGTGGCCTAGTGGGTAACACACTCGCCTAGGAACACATTGGACATGGATTGAAACGCACATACAGGCAGATACGTAGTGGCTCGGATGACCACTTAAAATGACGGTCCTCTGTCATTGAGACCTATCCTCAGAGGAAGGCTAAGAGAACCTCAATGATGTTGATAAATGGTCATCTATGGGCCTCTGTCTTTTGTGGCATAACAACATCTATTTTGGTATAGCAATCTGCACCAGCCAAAAGGTTTTCGAAAGAATTTTATAAGGTATTAAAAGACGTTTAGTATCATAATATTAATGGATGGTTGTGAAAAAAATGGCATGGATTGACACCTGTAAACACTGAAGGCCAAGTACTACAGTCAACTGTTTCACCTTGATACAGTATGGGGAGACAACAATAGCCCTAGACAGTGTAGCATCCTTGAGTACAGTCCCAATGATAGTTTGGACTTTTGAGGGCAAGTATTCACTAATTTGGATTGAGATCTGATCAGATTTAAAAAAAATTCAGGTAAACCAGGTTATCAAATAGCTATTCAAAAACAGCAAAGATATGATGGTTTATCTTTAATGGTTTAGCTTGACAACTTGGTAAAAGCTAAGGTTACAATTCTAGGAAAAGCACTTACTAATTTTCAAGTCTAACATGCTCCCATCATCAGCAGCCGACCTTGCTGCAGCATTACGGTGGTACTGGAGAGCCTGAACTAACATTGCACAAAGAAAGTCAACACTATTCCCCTGCTGCACCACACACAGCACCTCACAGAGACTGGGCTCTCGCATCTTCGCTTCTCTGATCTTCCTCCGCACCTGGAATAAAGAGAAAAGTCAAATTTGAAACAACTAATGGTTCATTTAAATCTTTATTATAAATTCTCACTGCAGTAAACTCAATACAAGTATGATCCTAAGACCAGTAGAAGTCAAACTTATATAATGACCCAGTTTTAAGGTACAGGGATCAGAAAATACTATACATGTAACACATATATGTCTCCTAAAAGTATTTAAAAGTTTGACCTTATAACCTGTGTCTTCGAGGTGATGGACTCCAAACAATAGCACAGTTCTCACAGAGAACAGATCACCCTATGGCTGATATATATAATGCCATACTTTTATATGCAGTATATGGTGACATTTTCTCCAACCAGAACCAAATCCTGTTGACACTGGTGATTCTAGATATACAGAGTCCACTGTGATTGCAGTTCATATATTATGTTGGAGCCATTACACTCAATGGTTATTTCAGAGATACAATTTTTAAGCTTTTAAGCAGTATTGGTCAGGTCAGTAACAGACATTTATCTGTCCTTCAACCTCTAGCTTACATGACATAACTTATTTTATTGATGATCAGGATTTCAAATGGTCAGATTCCCAATGGTATTTGACATTCAGAGATACAACTGTTATAGTATCAAACCAGTGAGGTGTAGCAGTGCATCTTCACACTTACAGGTTACATACTTGATAATCAGTTCAGAATAGTCAGATTCAGTCATTTAAAAATTCCCAGTGGTATTTTAAATTCCTCATTGGGAAACCCCACTAACTTTAGGCAAGAAGAAATAAAATTCAGGGAAATGTTGGACCAGATGTGCCTAAAAATTGTCCTAAATTTCACTAACATGATTGAAATGTGCCACAATTCAAATGAAAACATTGAAGACCTTAAAGTTGCTATTTTACTGTTATATTTAGGACTGTGGTTACCACACAGAAGACACCTTCCCGTGGCCTAAATACACCAACATACCAAATATATATGAAATCAATAAAATGCTGTTTTTGCAATATTAGCCTTTAGAGCTTCGACCACAAAATCAGTATAATACAGTTATCTTTTGGACTTTAAGATTACCATAACATGGAAATCTTTCTTGGGTCTACATATAACCAATTAGCAAACATACATGAAATCCTCCATGTTGTTTTGGAGTCATTATCCAAACAAGCAAAACTTGATAAACATACATTTACACACTGGCTGCATTTAATACACTCTTGCTCGGCAAGCCAACAGTATATTTTCCTCGGTGGTAAACTGCTCATTTCTGACAGTGCAACTGACCTGTTCCTCTGGAAGTTCCTCTTCATATTCATAATTATCTTCATCCTCATCATACATTTCATCAATTGGTTCTCTGATTTCTTCATCAAGTTTTCTTTGCTCCTCTACCACAGCCTTCACTGTACCATAAACTGTGGATTTTTCTGCAGCCATTGTTTTTCCACTTTCTGTAAAACACCCCAAACATTTCATTATATGGATCAAGGTTTGGTCTTATATAACTGCCTTAATCAGTTTTGAGTCTAAACATTGTATAAAAAGTGTGGGCGATCCCCCATCACTGCAGAAAGAGTGGGGGAGGAGCTAGAATGTGGGAATGATTTCTTTGCCCCTTTTTAAAAAAAATGGTCAACGGTTCTCTTTACTTTATAAATTTCAAGGTTATAGACTTCAAAAAACTTCAAGCAGAAATTGAAAGTTTTAATGATAGAGATCCTACTATAATAAACAAGTGAGTTGTTGTTTTCTTAAACCCTTGTCACAATACGCTGTTTGGATGTTACATTATCCCCCTATCTTTTGAAGTGTAGCATAAAGACTGGAAACCTTTCTGATTCAGATCCATATTCAGAATCATAGTGATGTCTTTGAAATAAGCAAAACCTATAGTAAAACGTAAAGGGATATTTTGTGAACATCTGGACAAATGTGAAAGCCCTTTTACCTTCAATACTTCCACTCAATGTAGTTACTGCACTTTTCACACTTTCTACCCAGTCCTTCGGTGGCAAGCCAGAATTGTTATCCATCTCCCTAAAGTCAGGTAGATGCTTCAACCAGAAACCAACATAAGCCATGTACCCAGTGATGTTGCCTATTCTGGGATACATGGAGCTTGTTAGCTTCCTGACAACCTAAATAATAAAAACAGAAGCTACATTATCTCGAAAAATTATTCAAATAACTCCTCAGGGGTAAGTTGATGGTTATAAGTTAGTACTTTTTCAGCAAGAAGTAATAGGGAATGATTTTTATTTTACAAATTCAAACATTGCTATTAGCAATGTACCAAATTCAATACATGAGAGGTTATACTTTAAATGTCTCATTTCAATAACTTTCCATTCATTATAACTTCCATTGACACTAAGTATAACAATACCTATTAAAACATTCAGAAGCAATATGTCAAATTTCAAAACCTGGGACAACTTCAGCATCCCCTATTTAGCTTGGGATCCTAAGTAATTCTAACACCTTGGGCACACCTTTCCAAAGGAAAGGTCTGCCTAGTATTTGGTAGGTGATTTAATACAAGTCTGAAAATATTTTGCATTTGGACCGCCTTTTTTAAATGATAAAAATAGCCATTACATTCTCCCACAAGCTGTATTTAACATATGTTACAGTGAATATGTGTAATCAGGGAATATGTGTATTCCCTGAAAATTTCAGGGGATACGTGTATTCTCTAAAGCAGTCAGGGAATATGCGTATTCCCTAACTAGAAAACACTGAGAAAGCAACTTTGTATTTTTATAAAAAAACTTTACCTTTTTAAAGTAATATAAGTATCATATAACCTCTGCAATTCAGTGTAACATCTTACAGGATTAGAGAGCATACCTTTCACTGTACCATAATTGAAAACATAAAAATAAAAAATATTTGTCAAAAGGTAGTATTCATGCCTTGTTACAAGTTTGTCTATTAGATATTTGAACTGATTTTATAATATATACTTATCCTTTACAATACAATTGTTTTAGTTTGTTTTGTTTTTAAATGTATGAAACAGTTTTCCTTTAAAACTGTCTTCAGATTGAGTATCCACTACACTGCAGTGACTACACTTCTCCAACTAAAAACTGTATTAATTTGAAACACCACAATAATTTAGTTTTAATTTAAAAGCATATAATAATTAAATATTGAGTGAAAGTA